>OZ020611.1:142936418-148792430 GCA_963971575.1 Liopterus haemorrhoidalis | reverse complement strand
GGAAGGAGTAATTCCAATAAATACGGCACTTGGAATTTTCCACCACCGATTCTATGTCAGAAGGGACGTACGGTATAACCGGTATTTGGTCAATACCATAGGCATGTCTAAGATGATAGTAGAGCACGCGGAGAGCAGCATTATGTCGAGACACGTAGCTCGACGCTGCAAGAGATGGACAAGCAGACAGAATGTGCATAATCGTTTCAGGATGGTGGTGGCACAACCTACAGAGTGTGGACTCCGCTATTTGGAATAAGCGGGCCCTGTACGCCAAAGTATTTATAACATCATTCTGACACCCAAACACAAAACCTTCTGTTTCTGATCTCAAACCAGCAGACTTAAGAAACGAGAACGTGAGTTCGGTGGACAACTCTAGACTTTTAATATGTTTGAAGAACACAGAGTGCATACTTTTACTCATGTGTTCTTTTGTCAACATGTCTGTCTCGCCTCGTTTCACCGAACTGGTAACTCTGTTGTACTTCTCCCGAGAGAGTTGTACTCCAGCGTTTTCCCTTGCGGGACTCAAGTCTGCCAGGTTAAATCTCGTTGCTGCTCTTCGCGCTGCCTATGAACAGCAACGGCTACCGTGAACATTCGAGAAATTTCTGTTACTTAAATTAAATGAATTGAGTTTGGGATATGTCACAGAACACAAGCCAAAATCCTAATTTTAAAAAAAATCCAGACTGATTAATCTCTAGAAACGGTGACCTCGACTGACTGCCAAGATCTCTAGATTTAACCACTCCAGACTTTTTTCTGTGGGGGTTATCTTAAAAAACGTATATTCTAGCATCGATTGAATAACTAAGAAACTAGAAATAATTTATGCAGCAATAGAAGTAAATTTTTTGTCACGTCGTAGTATATCATATTTATTACAGTCTGCGCAATCGCTATAAAAATATATTGAAAGTACGCCACTGGCTGCACTAGTAAAAACACGATAATAATAAATAGACAATCAACGATCCAGTAATAAATTTCAACCATAATAACTCTTCGCAACTACCAATAAGTTACTGTTATAATTATTTGTCAATTTATAAAATTACTGAATTATATTCAGTAATAAAATAATATTTCTCTCATTTAAACATCAGAAACTATTTATACCTCTACTAAGTCAAATTATATATCCAGTTTAAAATGGCTATTACTTGTTGAAAGTAGTCTTGATTTATATTATCCGTAACAGCTGACATTGACTGTAATTCCAAGGAAAATTCCACGAAACCAGCAGAGTTTATATTGGACTCACTTCTATAAATCAAAATCAACTACCGTGAAACTTAAGAAATAGTAAATACTATATTCCTCTTCTTTTTTGCTTTATCCATGCCGAACGTTGACTCTCTTTATCATTTCGATGACCCCCAAAGAGGTATGGTGGCACAATAAATTCAATTGTCTTTTGCAATGATTTGTTTAACTTCCTCCAATGCCTGGCCTATTAGATTTGAACGGCCAGCTCATCTATTTGGGTATCATCATGGCAACTCATAGTTAGCTCTGCCTTGAACTATTTGTTGAGATTAGTGAACAAAGAGATTTTTCATCCTCCAGTGCATTTTTTCTCTTCAATCTTTTACTGTACAATATTAAAATATTATATTTTATATTTTTATAAAATCCTATTACTTTTGTAATGATTATGGTCTTCTACGAAACGTTACCTTCAATACATACTTCTTGCCAAGTGCTTGATTTCCAGATCTTATTATCTTGTTTACATTTTTTGTACCAATCATCTACAACAGTGTCTACTACACTGTGTAGCGTGAGATATACCAGGTATGCCACGATAATTTTTAAAAATATTCTGATTTGCTAATTTCTTGCTCACAAAGTAATTATTTTGCTATAAATTCCGAAGACACTAGAAAACATATTTGCATCACTCGTTAAGTATTTTCTATTTCTCATAGATTGGAAGAACGATCCGGTATATAAAGCGTTATTTGCGGAGAAAACATTGTCAACATTCTAATTTTCACTTCAGTACGAATAGTCCCAAAACTAGTACAGCCATCAAAATATTGTCGTCGTTTCAATCTACATATTTTTGTGACTTAGGTTTTTTGGGGCTCATGAAAATGAAATTTCTTACCTTCTCCGCCCCTTATACGCTTATCTAGGTGTTGGGAACCTATTATTTATTTTATTTTATAATCCCAGAGATTACAAGTTTCCTATACAAAACAATCCAAAATAAAATTAGGAGTAACATCGAATTTTCCATTGAATTTGTATCTATCTAATAGGATATTTTTAACTGTAGAAAAAATTGTTGTTAATATGTTATCGCTCAATAACTTATCAGACAACAATTTTTGTTGTTAATTGTTGTTAATAGATATCAGACAACAATTTTCAGCAATTTTTAAAAATATATTTGTGGGTTTCAAATAAGTTTTATATATTAAAATAGTTTTGTGTATAAATATTCAAATAATACGTCACTATTTTTTCGACATAATTGTTTATAGCAGGGCTTCGAACCGTTATTTTTTTCGTTTCGATTTCCGGTTCAAAATATATATTAGTTCGGTTCCGGTTTTCGTTCCGGCAAAAATAACGTTTTTTTTTCGGTTCAGTTCCGAGGGATAAATTTTAAAATGGTTTTATTTGTATTAGAAATTTATTTTGTGCTATAATTTACAAGACCATTTTATTCCTTATTTTGTAATAATCATACCATGGCCGCTGCCAGGGGGGGTTCTGAGCGTTAACCGCCCCCCACCGTATTAATAGAAATATTTTTTTTTACTTAGCAGATAAAATCAATACTTTTTTTCTGCTCATCAGTTTAAAAAATAATCTTAAATAAAATGTATTTTATATTCACTCCCATAAACATTATCTGAACCGAAATAAACCCATCTTTTTTTCGGTTCAGCTCCAGTTTTCGTTCCGACAAAAATAACGTTTTTTTTTCGATTTTCGGTTTTCGATTCAGTTCCGGTTCGAAATCCTGGTTTATAGTTTAGAATCTTGGTCGAAAAATATTATACTTGATGATAATGGAATGCCACTGGGTATACGCATGGTTTACATAAATTAAATCATTTTTACCCGCAGCACCTATATTGAGAACCACGGCAGATTCAAAATGATAATAGACTACCAGTTACTACTACCAGTTGCAAAAATAAACTACCAGTTACAATAACTAAAAAAACCATAGTTTTCACAGTAGAACAAAATAGTTAGAAATATATATGTAGAATAAAACTTTAACTACAATTTGTCGCGTCGTACGCAAATATGTGTCTAACGGTTTATAAGACGGAGTTTGTAAAACAATTTTTTATTTTATAAACAATTTGTTTATTTGTTTTTGATTATAATGTCCTATTAGATAGATAAAAATGGCTGCAAATTTTTATACATAGATTATTAATAATTTTATTTCAGATTGTTAGTTTTGTATAAGAAACTATAAGGTTGTCCGTCCTCTAAATACTGGTGAAACATTCTTTCTCTTCAGAATTGTTGCAATTAAAATTACCTTTAATATTTTTAAATAAATAAAGCTTTATTTAAATTTTATTTGATGTGCTGCGGAAAATAAATCCTTTCCATAGTGGGTCGCAATGTAAAAAGCTTGACATACATTGGTCTACAAGTACATAGTCTTGGATTTATCTCTTTCTCTATTTGCGAATTCCCGTCCAAAGTATCACTTACAGTTTTTGAATATGTTTTGCGCATATGCCATACCCATTCATTGGTTTATTAAAATTTTCAACATCGTTGGCCTTTGGCCAGATTTCGTTGTTGGAGAACTTGTTTTCCAAAATATACAAAAAGATGTAATAACGGGCCTATCAGACTTACTAAAGTACGGACTTCGCATTAAATATGAAAATTCTCATAAGCTTAACCTCTCGACTGAGTAATTTTACAGTACTGTCCGAAGTTCTTCTTGTTCCACATTCGTAAATACTTTGTATTTGGTCTTGTATGATGTTCTGCTATATACTATGCTTGCGATTTTGCCTGATGTGGCCTAGATACTCCAGGTTTTTTTTTATGGTATATATAATTTTTTGATATTTTCATTTACAAATTGTAGCAGATATTTTACTTCTGTGGACCGTCAGTATTCCGACTTCCACACATCTCTTCACGTCTAGGCAATTCTGAGCAATCTCCTATATGTACAAATTTCGGATACCCTTAACTTTTTGTTTGTTGTCTCCTTATCTGTCCATGCCTTGACATTATTTAAGAAAACAGAGGGCTGCATTACGGTTGTACATCGAAGGCAAAACATCGATGTTTAACATCGATGTTAACATCGGCGCCTTACTATCGATGTTGAAAAAACATCGAAGGAAAAACATCGATGTTTTATTAATATTAAAAAAAGCTGTTTATTTATATTATATAGGTTTTATTTAATAATGTAAAGATAAAATACGAAAAAAAGTAAAAACTTATAATGCACAAAAAGCATTTATTAGATTTTTAAATAGAAACATCAATCTTTTTTAATAGTAATTAATTTCACATTAACATTTCCCAATATAATAATCCTAATTTGTTCCTACTATTTTTACATTTCTAAAATGAAATATTGCATTTTATTATAATACTAATATAGTAATCTTATGTTAATTTTATATTATTTAACATAAAAATAAGATACTGTCATACACATTTTTTTTCACTTTTTTAAGTTGAAATACATATTACATTTTTTATAACACTAACATAGCAATCCTAATATTAATTTTACAATAATTACAATATAATAATCCTAATAATAGTTATATTAATAAATAAATTATAATTATATTTCCCAATACGGTAATTCCAGGGATTGGAGGAATAACAACTGGGAAAGTGTCAACAAGAAAAGCAACAAGTTTGTTGGCGTCGTTGGTCGTTGCATTGTTTGCAAAAATTAGAAGTTTCTTCTTATTTTTTTCTTATTCTGCAAACTGCTGAAAAGAATAAGAACTAACTCTATTAGTATTGTTATATCACAATAGATAGCGCTTATATTTTGTGTACTAATATTAATAAAAATTAAAATTTTAAGATTCGATCGCTCTAGCAGTAGTTTCTGAATTTCAAAGTTTAAACAACGACATCGGTAGTAGACATCGATGATTTAAAACAAACATCGATGTTTTCGATACATCGATGCTTTTTTCCCATCCCTAGGCTGCATAAGGTATGTACGCGGTGTAAAAGCTGACATTGACTGTAATTCTAGTGAAAATTCTACGAAACCAGTGAAGTTTATATTAGATTCAGTTCTATAAATCAGAACGTAGTAGCGTGAATCTTAATAAATGGTAAATTTAATAGAACTGTAGGTATATTTGACAAGTGTAGAATCAACACATCTGTCAACGTAGATGGAGAGAGGCGAAGCATACATCTGGCTTACTAACTGCCACTATGATGATATGAACAGTTTATTTATGATACGAAGTGTGTACGCAGTTTGATGTGCCACCGACAGACACAAACCACAGATTATAAACAAACGTACTTAATGCCCAAACGCTGTGATTACTTAATGGGCTCATTAAACTGCAGCCGGGTGAAAATAGAATGGATTCTTTCAATCAGCAATCAATCGATAGCTGTGTGGTCCGCGCATTTACATGTGCGTAGTGCGATCTGTGCACTCAACATCGGCTTCTTTCTCGGATTTGCGATGTCATCTATATTGTCAACTGACAATAACTGAAGCGCCTCTAGTGAGATTTTGAGAAACTGACAGGTGGAGGATAGTTGAGTTTGTATACTGTTGTTTTCATAGCGAGTTTTTAAAAAATGTCTTTAAAATTGCAAGAAAAAATTAAATGCAACGTGAATGGTTTTGTTTATCTTTGCAATGCAAAAGTAGGTCGTGAAAGAGACCTAAGTTTTCATCCTGTTCCGAAACGTGGCAAAAAAGCCTAATTACCTTCAATTATAACCCTAGAGGTTACTTGGGCACTGAGAAAACGGAAAATTTAATTTAACGCAACCCTTATATTGAATAATAAATTAATTTCAATAAATATCACATGAAGATACCATTGAACCTGTCAAAAATATCCTATCTGCGTCAGCCATGATGTACAATGCAGTGGCGCCTCTATCGGTAGTGTCAGATACCAATACCCATTTCGATTAAATTACCGTTTATCTTACGTTATTATTCCACTGTGTAATTTCCCGTACAAGAGCAATATCAGATTCAAAATTAGAACTTATAAATAAGATTATAACAAATGCAAATACAGTAAAACATTGATTAACCGCGTCTTGACTATATTGTGATGTTGATTAAATTGAAATTTTATAAATTTGTGGACAATACAGAAAAATAAAAAAAAAATAAGATGTTACAAAGAAAACCATACAAAATAACACTATTCTTTCTATTGACTTTCTATTAAAATGAATGTAATAGTTATTTGTGTACCATGGCCAAAAAGTAGATCTTTTTCGGCCACATCTGAATTTGAAGACCGAGGCGCAGCTGAGGATTTCAAACAGATAAGGACGGAAAAGATCTTTTTGGCAAAGGTGAACATTATATTTTTTGGGCGACGAAAAGTAATTTTTATTACAAAAATTAAATTTATTTATTTACATTGGATAATTTATGGTTATTGAACAATTATTACAATTATAAATGTTTGACTGTCAGTTGTTTCTGTGTAACCATGGAGATCTTGTAACTTAAGAAATGACACATAGATGGTGCTAGCATCTAGGGGCCAAAAAAGTAAGCGAATCGACCTAGGCCGAAAAAGATTTACTTTTTGGCCGGTACTAGATGATAAAATAATTATTTGTGTACCATAGCCAAAAAGTAGATCTTTTTCGGCCGCATCTGAATGTGATGGGCGAGGCGCAGCCGAGGACTTCAAACAGATAAGGACGAAAAAGATCTTTTTGGCCAAGGTGCACATTATATATTTTGGGCGACCAAAAGTAATTTTTATTAGAAAAATTAAATTTATTTATTTACATTGGATAATTTATGGTTATTGAAGAATTATTACAATTATAAATGTTTGACTGTCAGTTGTTCCAGTGTAACCTTGAAGATCTTGTAACTTAAGAAATAACACATACATGGCTTTAGTATTCAGCGGCCAAAAAAATAAGTGAATCGGCTTAGGCCGAAAAAGATTTTTTTTACCGATACTATATGATAAAAAAGAACTGTTGATAGGGTCCTCCAAAAAATTTATTTGCCAACGACCATCATCGCCAACGGAGTGGCCGAGCGCATTTAATCGTACAGTTTGGACTGGTGAAAACAGTCTGGATTGTCTGGATCCTTCGTTGGTGTTATTATTCGGGCGAGAATAATATGTTTACATTACTCCCATTTTCACAATCATTCACCCCTCATCCAGGTGTAGGAGCTCGGAGATGTAAAATAAATAAATAAAAAAAGACCATCAAATATTAAATGCATTATGTGTCCAACTGTAAGTACATAAAGCTATTCATATTTCACGTCATATATAATGGGACGCGCATATTTTATACAAGGCAAGATTTTTTTTTTTTTTAATTAATTCGGTTCGTTCATTTTATTAAATGTTCAGATCATTAAATGAGTTCAGCAACGATGGCTATTTGCACTTCACACAGCCCGTCTCCATAATTAGAATATTATTTATAAGTTAGAATAAATAAAACAATAAATAAATATATTTTAAACGTTGTTGTCGACTACAATCAGCTGATGGTTCGGTTACCATCTTGATGACGTTTGTTCTGAAGTTTTACAACTGATATTCATGATTTCTATGTTTTTAAACTAAATTTACTGTTTTTCTAATGATAAAACTGTATAAAAATAAAAATTTGTATTAGACTTGCATTTAATGACTATATTACACGCGGCGACCTCTCCTTTTATCATTGGAATGGAACCAAGTATTTTACGTAATATATTGTTTTGAATAACTTTGAGGTATTGTCGATCTTGCTTGGTTTCAGAGCTATTCACAAGTATAGGGTATACTATAGTTTAGTAGGACCTAATATTGGTTCTTCTAGAGAGGAATTTCGTATTGAAAAAGGACCGGGTGAAAAATAAGACTCATTAGCAATTTACATTCTGTTTTTCATTTTTTATAAGCTAAGTGTGTAACATAATAACAAACCCTCGAAAATCCCATTCGCACGCTCACATATTTCGAGTGAAAAAATGTAATTTTCGAGTAAGTTATCTGAACATGATTTTTTTTTTAATGTGTAAACGAGTTATTTAAAAAGAAAACATTTTTAAACAGAACCTCCAGTGTTATTATTTATTTGTTTCTTATGCACTTCTCTTTAGTAAATCACTATGGTGCTATGGATATAAAATCAGGTTTGAAGTTAATCATCTATAGCCACCGCATAATACCTAATCAAATAAGATGCCCTTTAACATTTTAAAACTAAAGTATTTCTGTTGACAGTTCCACACACCGAGCGCTCATCTATATGATAAATTTAGTAAATAACATATAACAAAATAACAAAACACAATAACAAAAAAAAAAAAAAAACAAGAGCTGTTACTCTTATGATAAACAGCAACTCTCTTCAAATAATTTTTTTCTAAATATTTCTGTTACAAAATATTTTTAAAAAACTTAAAAATGACACGTGTAAACGTCCACTTCCGGTTGACCAATTTTTACCAAAAGTTGATCAAAGTGTGACATTGATGTCAAAAGCTTAAATATGAAATTTCATAAAAATCCGTCTGGCCATTTCGCTCTGTAAGTGTTCACAGTGTACAAAGAGGCAGACAGACCGATATCATGCTTAAAATGGTCAAAACGTTATGTAGAGTGCTCAATTCGTGGACATTTATCAAAATCTCGAAATGTCAAAATGAGTATGATCAAAATACTCCCCTTATGCATGTGACGGTCGTTAAAATATTTTTTTCTAAATTAATATTCTTACTCATAAAATAAAATACTTCGTCATTCTTATTTTACCTCCTTTGTATCTCTTATAATAAAGAAGTTAGCAATTCTTAAACAGTTCCTAAAAACACCCTATGCATCATAAACTTGTTTTTATTCATTATTTATCAAACTATTACTATTAGAGAAATGGTTTCTGACTTTGTATATCTTGGTACTTGTATTAAAAAGGTCGGTGACCACGGGCAGGAAATGCGTCGTAGCATTCGTTTGGGAAGAGCGATCTTGTCTCAGTGGAGTTAGATCTCGTCAAATTGTAAATCCATGGAATATCAAAAAAAAAAAAAAATGGAAAGAACCTTCTCATCAACAGTCTCGTTATTTCCATTTTCCTGTAAGCAGTGGGTCAATAGACTTTTCGTTAAAATTACTGTTGGAAATGAATGCTGAGAATACCTTTGGCAGCAAAACGTACAAATATCCTGGTTTTCGAGGAGTTTAAATCGGTGATGATTTATCCTCTTCGAAGTCCTCAAAGATTGTCCTCAATTGCGTATTATGAATTCTTCAATTCTTGGGTCGCATCACCAGAAGGTAAAGATAAAGTCGACGGAAAAGAAGACACGGTCGATTTTCACAGCATTGGCTCCAGTACAACTGAAGACTTTCCAAAAAGTGCTAGAAATAGTGCTAAGAATTGCACAAGATCGCGACAGTTGGAAGTTAACTGTAAAGAAACGAATTCTATTATCTCATTATGTTTGATCCAAATTCATCTGTTCGTTAATATAATGAAAGCAGATGGAAATTTCTAATTGGAAAAGTATCACATGACCCAAGGCCCATAAACAAACCGGCACCTAGGTGGAAAATGTTTGCTTTTGTATCAACAACAAAAATTTAATTGTAAATTAGAAAGGAATATTTAAGAAATCAAACTCAATAATCGAAAACAAAAAGCTTCTCGTAAAGGAAGTTTGTCGAAAGATATTTAAAGATTTCTGAGAAAATATTTGAAATCTTCTGAGAATAGAAGAGTTGTTTTCTTTAATTTAATTACATGCATGTTTATTATTTGTGATGGAATTAAACAGAACAATATATGGTTAAATAAACAAAGTTGATTTTTATTATAGTTGTCGAGTACAGTGGGTGCTGTCATATGTTGTACAGTCGAGCACATCTCACCTCGCCGAGTCTAGATTATATTTAGACTTCCCACTGAAACAGTTTATATGAAACATCGCTGGATGAAAGTCTTCGTAGGTCAGGGTTAACTTGCATCTAACGTAAAGTAGCAAATGAACTTGAAACAAGTGAAAATATATTGCCGCCATAAAACTATGCATGTGCTGCAAGATGATGTAAAATGTCTTGTGTTTATATGAAGATATACAAAAATACATTGTCCAAAAAACTATACATTCTTTCCAATATAACAAAAATATATTCAAATAAACTTTGAAAATACTTTTATAAACAATATATACAAAAGTAAAAGGGTTTATGTGAATTATGATATATTATAAACAAAACATCAAATACAAAATGATGTTTAAAAGGATGTTGCAGCGTAGGAAAGGGTTACAAACTTCTGTGAACCAAATGTAACGAATTAGTAATTCTTGCAGTTTAGCTGCATTACATTCTGACATTGGCAACTAAATTCATCAAGTATGACCTTATTTCATAGTTATCGTGAATGGACTTATCGTTAAATTTCATACATAGTTATTTCTTACAATACCTGTTCAATGTAAAATACTGTGTAACAATTTTTACTTACTTAATCCTCAAGCCTTTCTACCTTGCGGTATAAGGCTATAGTCGAGTAACTTATTTTCTGGTGTTGTTATCCATAATTTTTTCCATCGTATTCTGTCCTTTGTATATTTTCTTATCTCCTCCCACTTTACGCCTCTCTTCGTTGCAGCTTCTTATGTTTCTTGGTGCCAGGTTTTTCTCAGTCTTCTTGGTCTAACTTTCTTCATTGTTGTTGCTTCAAAAACTCTTTTTACTATTTTGTCTTCACGCATTCTGTGTATATGCCCCAGCTATCTTAGCTGTCCTTCTTCTATTATAGTCTCTACTGGTTTTGTTCCTATTTTTTCTCTAAATGCATAATTTCTTATTCTGTCCAATTTTGTTTTACCTTCGATTTTCCTTAAAAATCTCATTTCGAAATGTGTAACAATTTTTAAAGTAATTAACATAAACGTTTATTGTAATTTTAATTTTTAATAATTTTATAATAAGTTCAACCGGCAGTATCAACCGGCTCGCAAAATTCATGAAAATTTAGCAAACAACTAGCGCGAGCCTGTGCAAGCTGGATCCAACACACCACTGTGTATAAGTGAATTAGTAATTTAGTATCTTTATAACTTAAACTGCAGTTATTAAAATAATGGACTGTTTTTTTTTTTAAATTTTTGGCCTTTACTGCTGTGACAATTAGCTAGGACAATTTTTTATTTGAGAAAATTTCCATGCCTGAACGGAATTCGAACCCGAGATCTTCGCAATGCAGAGCACATCTGTTACCACTACGCTACGCCGGTCGGCATTGGTCAGTTTTACAGTCGGCAGTTAAGGCTCTGGCCTATTATTATATTGCAAATATGTCGTTAGCCATTGATTTGAGCTAACCAACAGGTAACCATGAATTGTAAAACCGGCCCTAAACAATTCAGTGAAACATAACAAAATAGTTTCATTTAACAACTTTTTTTCCAAAAATCTTCATAAGAAATAAAGGCCCAAGGTCGTAGTTTGGGGACTCCTGTTTTAAATAATCTTAAATCCATAACCATACACAATGATTAGCAAAATTTATAATTAAACCTAATATTATTATATTTTCAAAAATCTCTCTGTTATATTTAAGCTACCTACATATCACGTAGGTACATTATAAATAATTTGATTATCATCAGTATGATTTATTAGTTTTCAACTTTCTGTTAACAGTGTGCTAATGTTTTATGTAAACAAGTCGAAAATGTATTTCGCGCAATTAAACAGCTCACTGCTTTTTGGTAAATGAGTGTAAATTCCATGTGCTAAATATTTTACTAAATATTATGGTGAAGGAAAATATTTGTGTTGCATTATATATTTATAGTTTGTATTTAGTTATGAAATTAATATTAATAAAGTTTTCAATGGGTATTTAAATGTTGCTAGCAATATATAACAATATTTAAATATATTTACATAAAATATACGTATGTTATTTATGGGCTATTTTACGAAGTAACAATTTACTATTTAATATTGTTTCAACTAATTAACTTGTCGTGCGTATACGTACAGTAGAGGAAACGAAATAAATTCTTTAAAGAATTCAGTAATTTTTAACTCAAAAGTATTTTCCCACTCAAAAATATATATATATATATATATATATATTAGATTAGGTAATAAATACTCCCTCTGTCGGAAAATAAAAGTCCCATTTGAAAAATTAGGTTTCTTTAACTTATTAGGTGTAGAAAAATATAAAAAAATTGATGTGAAGTGTGAATTTTCACACATTGCAGACTTTCGCAGGTATATAATAAGTGAAGGCTTGTGTGTAGAAACAGCTGAGTGTGTAGGACAAATTTTGCGTTGTAGTTATCACGGCAAAATGAACGATATTTTTTAAATAATTTATCGTATGTTAATCTAAGAGCTTTAAAAACAAATGTTCAAATATTTTTTTGTTAATTTTAATTCGAATACCTAATACCATTATTTAGGTTTCTAAATATGTGCATTTTTTAAAATTTTATATATATAGCAAGGTTCATTAAGATTTTGAAAATTGCGCCTTTGGCTTCCATTGGTTGTTTTAAGTTATTAAATTTACGCTCTTAAAAATTGAATGCAACATTTGCCAAAATAATTTAAACAAAATAAAAATGGGAAAAAAAATTGTCTACTCTGCCGCAAAGTATGAGAACCCTAGTATGAGAAGCTCTTCTGGGTAGCAAGCGAGCAAGCTAACCATTAGACCAGGATACGCTATCTGATATAATGTGTTACATAACTATAATTATTGTGCATTGTCAACCAAAAAACACAAAAATGCATTATTTTCCGAAAACATAATCTGATCAAAAATTCCTGTTGTGCTATTCCGGTTCACACCAATGTACATTACTTAGAACTTTTTCAGGTTTTTAGTTTAAAACATCTGGGCTACAGGGTGTGGGACAAATTTTTTTGATACAATTTTGGCAAAAATCGTATCAAAATAATTTATTTGCAAAAATAAAATTTTGATCGTTAATCCACGTACTAAGGCTTAATTTGATACCCTACTCAGAATTTAAAAAAAATATATAATATAATTTTTTTCGATGAGCACATATTTGTTTATATTTTTAGGGGGATATGTTTTTTAGATGTTTTGGTATTTTTTTATGTACAGGTCAAAGAGTTCTATAAGCATGCCAAATTTCAACTCTCGTTTGGTTACAATTTTTACCGAAAAGACAGACAGACAGACAGACGACTAAATGATGGTATACGGGTTTTTTGGTCATACCTACAAAACCCTAAAAAGCATCAATTCTTTTTTGATAACATATGTTCGAATTAAAACGTCAAATAAATAAATTATTAAATTAAATTAAATTAAATGAATAAATTAAGAAATTACGTAAGTCATAAAGTTTTTTTTTTTTTGCAATAGTCAATAAAACTTTTATTTTGTTTGTTTTTAATGTCCTACAATCCCTAGCATTGATCCTTAGTCTCGAATAACACTGTTAAATTAAAATGTAACTCTTATTTTCGGACAGATGAAATATTTAATTTTTGCTTAGTTAATTAATATTAAACTATATTTATGGATATGAATAATAATTACATAAATGACAAAAACATTGCTACAATTATTAAATTTGTGACCTCGATATGTCCACCTTTATTTTTGATAACTGCTCCAATGGGCGCCTGTAGATGTTTTTGCAAGAAAGGGGCAAAATATAAAGTTATATTTTTGAAAATATTCATTAATATTAAATAAATTTTTTTAAATACAGAACACTATTTAAATAGAAATTGCAGGCGTCTGCGATCATTGGCAAATTGGCATTTATGACTTTTTCTACAAAATCTACTCTATTATTAGTAATTTTTTTACTGTCACACTTAATATACTCAAGTCGGATAAACAATCATCCGACATAGTCCATCTTATAGATGACGTAATAATAATTGAAATAATTGTGTATAGGTTCGGGCCACACTCGATTTAAGTGCATACTTTTTATGTAGTTAGCTGTCATCGGTTATCAGTATCTGAGCCCTTTTGTGGCGTTTCTATTGGTATTTTCCGCAAAGAAAATCAGTACTTCACGTACACAAAACTTATATATTATATTATATTATAGAAAAAATAAAATACAATTTATATGTACGAAAAGTTTTTTATTTGTCATCAGGCCTATACACTTTGTTTATGTAGTTAGATGTCATCAGTTATCAGTATTTGAGCCCCTTTGTGGCGTTTCTATTGGTACCTTCCACGAGAAAAGTCAGCACTTCACGTATACATAACTTATATATTATATAATAGAAAAAATAAAATACCATTTGTATATACACGCAGTTTTTTATCTGTCATCAGGCCTGTTTTAATTAACGTTTTCCGGGGAGTGGAGCGGACTTACTGTCATTCTGGGCTCATAATTATTCTATTACCGGTGCCCGGGCCCTCACTCAGTGCCACTTTTTACCCCTTCCGATGCTCGAGGTGATCTAGTGTTGCGAGGCATCTTAATGCAAATTTGAAACAAGTAAATGTTCATGAACTAAAATTTGTTTAACATTAGATGGCAAATATAAAATAGACATAATACAAATAGTTATAATATAAGATAGATAAATATAAAAATAAATAAATTTGAGAAAAAAAAAGCATAAGTGTTTTTGGAATAAAACTCTTCAAAGTTGTGACTCCAGGGAAGGCAAATACCCTTTTGCTCCTTACTGCGGCACCCATTACTACTTTACAGGATTTAGGTATCATATTTAACAATTTAATTATTGGCCTTTGAATTTTCACACATCTTCTTGCAAAACCTTCCAAATCCACAAATGTTCTTTATAAGTTGGGCACACTTTTCTCTCCATTCACCAATTCATCCCAGAATAGTTCAATGGGATTCAGATCAGTGAACTGTGGTGGCCAAACCATAAATTTTATCTCTCTTTTAGCAGAAAATTTATCCAAGTATCTTCTGCAGAACTTAGAAGAGTGTTTACGGCCATTATCTTGTTGGAACACTAAACCTTGCCCAAGGCTATCTAGTCCGAATGTCATTTAATTTTCCAGGATATCCCAATATTTCTATCTCTTCATTATTCCTTCACAATAAACTTCATTGCCGCTAACACATCCCCACACCATCATAGAACCACCACCATATTTCACAGAAAACACCAAATATTGGTGGAATTTCCTCTCCTCTGCTGATCTGTGGGCATAGACTTTTCGGTGGGAACTAAAAATTTTAAATTTGGACTCGTCTTCAAGTGTCAAATTTTTATGTTCTTTAGCCTATAGAAACCTCTTCTGCCTATTGACGATTCGTAGCAAGGGCTTCCTTACAGCTACTCTGCAATGAAAGTCTCCTTCTTGAAGTCATCGTTTCACGATTGACCGAAGAATTTCTTTTGCTCTCTCCAGATTTAACTACGCTTCTATTTCTAGTGCAGTAAGGCATCTATTACGCTTGCTGGTTATTACAATCTTCCAATCTTCAGAAGAAGTCGTGATTCTGGGTTGTCCATGACGAGTTTTGTTTGATACACTCTCATTGGTATGAAATCGCTTTAGGTTGTAGTCGACTGTTCTTCTCGATATTTATGTATAATCGAAATTTGGTGGTTACTTATGTCACTTTTATAGTAGATAATTATTAATGAATACAATTTAATTAAGTTGATAACCACAAAAACTAAAACGCGTAAACAAAGGCACGTCATAGGAAAGGAAAATTTTCAATTCAAAATTAAATTAACCATACCACGGATCCTGCGAACCCTACTTTTATGCCACTGCTAGAAAAACTTTACATTAAACATAGCAAAATGTGGCTTTTGTATTAGTGAGACCAGAACTCAAGCTGACTGACAGTGTTTAAGAAGAGAGATAAAGAAAAAGAAAGAAATACAGGGAGAGATAAAGAAAGAGAGAGAGAGGGAGAGAGAGAGAGAGAGAGAGGCATAATTTTTCATAAATAAAAGTGAAAGTAAAAATGTAGTAAAGCCAGTGTTGAATACTGATACGTCATAATTTTTCTAATTTATGATATTTTCTCTAAGTCTGAATTGTTGTATTAACCTTGGCCACCTACAGACCCAATCAAAGACATGATTTTGAATATGTACTTCATAAAATGCTGTCAACATCACTTTGTATGTGTGGGTTCTTAAAAAGATGTAAAACATCAAATATAAAGAGAGTTGCGTCAGATCTTAACTTATATTACCTGGAAAATATTAACATATTTTTAACTTTAAATTAGTTTACTGCATATTCGCGATTCAGGGTGGCATTAGAGGCGCTGCAAGAGCTTTCATTAAAACGTAAAAGTAGAAATTAACCAACAGAATTTCATAATAAACAGATTTTTTGTTTCTTGTTTTCAATGTTTTTGTTTAACCACGTTCTGATACAATAATAATAAGAATGTATTTATATATTTTTATTTTTTTATTACAATCCGATGGGTATGGGATGGATCCGATATAGCACGAGTTATACAGATTGGAAATCGCAAGAGCGAACATAGGGAAATAAAAACAAATGATTTTCAGGTACCTTGAGTTTAATTATTCCACTCAATCAACTGTTACAGTCGCAAGTAACTGTCAAATTACAAACTTTTATAAATTTCTTTTACAATACGAATGTATACGGTAAAAAAAAGATTCAAGCAGTGTTGAATCTAGACATTTTTCTCCGGGGGGGGGGCTATATGAGCCGGGGCTGAAGTTAGTATAATGAATACAAATGTCTTTCTTCAGGGGGGGGGGGGGTTACATGAACAAGAATTGGGGCCCGAAAAAGATTTTTTAAATACTTACATATAAATATTATTTTTCTGGAAATATTACGCACAATATTATTGTATTAACCGTTTTAGTAACAAGCGCTCTTTTTTAATACGTGCTATACGCTATATGAGCAATTGAACAATTGAGATTTCAGCGCCTTTATCGTTGTTTATTGGGGGCAATAAAACATTGTAATTCTGGATTTGTTATCCTAAGTAGCGTATCATTTCAGGGCGGAACATATAATACGAGAATTGTGGTTGTTTTGATGTCTTGAATTGAACATTGTTATTGCTGTCACTATTAAATAATATATTAATAAATATATTTTGCTAGGACGGTGGTAGCAGAAATAGTAAAGTTAGTAATTTCTATATATTTTGAATTATTTTTCTTCTCGATATTAACATTTAATAGACTATACGCCTATAGGTTTGTTTCAACAGAGTTCAGAATCGGAACGGAATCACCTAGCGCTTGCGCACTTACAAAAAAGCGTTTAAAATAGAAATCAGAAGGGAACACAAAAGTTCTGTTGAAGCGCTTTTTTGTTAGTGCGCACGCGCTAGGTGATTCCTTTCCGATTCTGAACTCTGTTGAAACAAACCTTATGAATAGAGCTAATATTTGAAGTATCCTTGGAATATTCTCCCCTGCCGCACCGGTCAACTTTTGCTATTCAGACAGTATCGATTACTTTCTTTTGATATTAATATTTTAGTATTCGATACTTTTTGTTTCGATATTTTATTGCTTTCGATATTTTTGTACTAGGTAATATTCTACTACAGAACTGTAACTATAACTGAAAATTTTCTCCGGAGGGGTATTTTTTTCACCCGGGGGGTATAAACCCCCCCGAGGACTCCCTTGGATTCAACACTGGATTCAAGTGACTAAATGGGTGTACAGTGGACACTCAATTCGCGAAACTATTGATTTATTTGCTGCTACTTTTGAAAATCGTTGTTATGTTATGCTGTTATTCACTTATATATTTATTTACATTACACAATTACATTACAATATATTATTTTTGTTCATTATTTCACGGATTTTGGTACATTTTTAATAGTTTATTTTAACTCATCAAGATACCTAATATGATAAATCATTTACTCATGTTCGCACTAGAGAGTCGAACCCAAATCTATTTCGTTCTGGATTACGGTTACGTTCCAAGTAAATATTTTACGTTCCAGTTTCGGTTTCGGTTCGTCTAAAAATTTCGGTTCAGTTCCGATTCGGTTCCGGTTCGAATAACAAGTTAAAATCGAGTCTAACACCAAATATCTACCAGTATAAATTTTGGTTTAATTTTATTTACCAAATTCCCTTCTTATTCTTGTTTGCAATAATAAAATTGAAAGTACAAAAGAAATAGAACTTAATTAAAAATTTTAGTGTCGAAAACGAAAACAAATAACAATTTAGGAACATAAAAATGTAATTGACATACATATTGCGCGTAAATAAAATACAATTATAATTAATAAGGCACAGGGCCGGATTAAGAGGGTGTCAAGACAGTCAGTCGTCCTTAAAAAAATTGTTCAGGTGGCTAGTAACTTCAAATTCATTTTTGCGTAATAATGCAATCTGGAGGCGCCATATAAAGAGTCATACAAGTTTCTAATTTGCACGTCCTGCAAGCACTTTTTTACAAAGAATTGTCAGCCGTTCTCAAAATTTTTATAGCTCGCATCATTTTCGAGAAATTCATACTAACTTTCAATTTTCATATGGGACTAAAATTTGTCTTTGAATGCATTAAATCGCATTAAATGCATTTTGAAGAAATCAATTGCTATCATAAAAAAATGAGTCAATATTAGACCGTGCAAATCAAAAAAAAAAAAAAAAACGTTGAAAAGGTTTAATATTACAGGTATTATAATATTACTTATTATACTGTTATAATAAATTATATAATACCTACACAGCAAAAAATCCATAAGTATAAACGTTCATTCTCAGTTAAAATTTTAGTGTTAAAATTTTCATTTAAAAAAAATAAAAACTATTTTTAACCAAACCACCGTGTAAATCTTCGTTTATTCAGATTGTGTTATTTTTATGAAATATTACTTTTTCAGTGTTAAAATGAATACTACTTTATTTTCTAACATTATAATTTAACCAGTAGGGATGTAAATGTAAACTTTATACTAAATTTAACCAAAAAAGAAGTGTAAATAACTAACACGAAAAGCGAGGGACTTCATGGTATACTAAAAGTTCATTTTTTAGTGTAGCATGAAATACCTTTAACACTACTTTTTTTAGAGTAAACGATCTTAAGCTGGCTCCAAATTAGCGTGCCGATTCTGTGAAGTACCGCGCAACGTAATGCTCGCTTCAACTTAAGGTGTCGAGAGCGTTTTGCAAGCTTTCGTGAACAATCCGAGAATGGATCATAACCAGAATATTAAAATTTCAGTTAAAGGATATTCTAAATACACAATGTAACTAATTATCTGCAAAATTTCGTAGAAAAAAATTCTTCTGCATTACTGGTTTAAGATATGTCATTTTTTAGTGTACCTACTATCAAGTCCCTTTAAAACAAATTTTTTAGAGTGTAATAAAACACAATTTTCAAACCAAAAATGTTTTTAATTAGTAAATATGCATAAAACTGTAATACAACAAAAGTCCAATCCCGTGCGGGGGCCAGCGTAATTCCGCCGAATTTGAAAAAATCCCGCGTGGATTCAGAGTAAAGCGTGTGGGTTGCAATCCCCACGTTTACTATGTCCCACGATAAGTGGGACATAAAAAATATATTGTGCAACTAGCGCGCAATATGTATTCTGCGAGGGTTGTTCACTATGTTTTTCCTGCGATTACCATTTTTCAATAAATAAATAATCAAGAAAATACAATATAAATATGGTTAACAGCTATTAATGTGCGCGCAGCCAGTACGGGAATAAAAATTCTCGGAAATTGCACATGCGCATTGCTGCGAATTTATCCTTTCCCGCACAACGCACATGCGCATTTATCATTCCCACATAACCTGCGCGCGCATGTGGTTAACATGCGAAATTAAGCTAATTTCCTGTCAACTAACAGAATCGAAATGTGACAGTTCCATAGTAGTCGTAGGAAGAAATAATTGTTTCTTATGGATAATTTTCACAAAAATCGACTGTAACTAGTATTGTACTGGATTACAAACAATGCATAATTGCGTAATCATTTTTACCCTCCACTAAAGCGGGTTTTGCAAAATACAAATATGCGATTACCTTAACAAGCACTAATTGATTAATTATTTGTTTAAAATGCCATTTTAGAAAGTCTAAAACATTCGTAATAAATCTTCTATAATTGCATAATTACTATTCCATAAGTAATGATTACATCAGGGAGCGATATGAGAGTATTTGATCGGGAGTTTAGCCGGATCTTGGATATCACATAGTGTTCCTGATATCGAGCGAGTTGAAGGCCGAATGGCCACCTTCGCACCGCGACCGCCGGCCAATGAACAGCAGCGTGGGCCGAGCCGGCCAACCCAAGCTGTCTGATTGGACGCAATTCATTGTTGGATTACGAGCAATCGATGTTCTGATATCACTAAAATGTCAATATTTGTTGATTTTAAGTAAACATACTTCATTATATTGATAGCACTATTAGTTACGGTATTAGCAACCAATATTTGCTTAGCTTATCTGAACAGTAAAAATTTTATTCTTGTATTCCCTTAATGGGCTATTAGTAGATAAAATTAATTGTTTCCTGCAATAATTAGGTTAGAATTATATTGGTATTATTTGATATTTGTTATAAGGTTGTCCATAAGTTGCATAGAGGTCGGAACCATGCGCGCGCCCAGTGGCGTAGCTACCATTCGGCCCATTATTTACGTTAACCGTCTTTAGGTAAAACAGAGCCGGAGTATGAAGGGCGGGTGGAGGGGACGACGGCCCCTAGCGCACTAAGGAAAAGGGCGCTGACGGGCGCCATTGCGAAGGTGAGCACCTTTTTTTTTGCTCGTCACTTGGATTTTGGGAGGTGAGGACATTTTTTTTTGCTCATCACTTAAATTTTGAGAGGTAAAAACCTTGTTTTTATTTACCAAGGGCGCCAAAACACGGCTCTGCCCCTAGCGCAAATTTTCCTTACTGCGGCTCTGAGGTAAAATCACTTCTTATTGTACTCTGTCGACAGATACAATATTCAGGTACATGAACGCCAGCAGTAAGGGGTAAGAGGGACAGCTTCTCCCCTCCTCAAGTCACCACTTGTAAGTGTTTTATTTCAAACTGTTAAGCGTTTTTCTTCTCAAATTTATTTATTGTTATATTTGTCCGTTTTATATTATAACTATTTTTTTCTATTTTGCGTTCATAAGAGTATCATTATGAAACTGAATATTTTATTTCATAAAACTGCCAAAATTAGTACAATAGCCTGCTAGTTTTACAAAACATAATTGATAGCTGCATTTAAAAATATAAAACTGTTATAGTTAAGTGGTTTAATCAACACATTTGTTCATTTTGCGTCATAACTTCAATGACAAACTTAGTGGCGAAAAAATAATTAAATCGATTTTTTTTGCATGTGAATTATAAACTAATATTGCCCTTCACTCTTTTATATTACTAAAACTAACCTTTTGAAGTCGTATTTAGTTTGTGTTCGATAGTCATTTTGACGATTTGCAAATTTTAAAAGTGTTTATTTAATATAGGGACATTTGTATTGGTACCTATCACTAAATAAAACGGTTTTTATATTTGACATTTTATAATACGTTCTTATGTGTTTTGATACTTGTGTTCACATATCTAACTTATAGTAATTTCTAAAAAACTTTTTTATTTAGTTTGTTATTTATTTAGCAGTTTTGTGTTTAGTTATATATTTTCTTATAGATATCTTATAGATTTCCATTTGATATTGTGTGTAAATATTGCAAAACGTATTTCTATTTCCTTTTATTTGACCATATTTTTGGATCACATCAGCCCTTTTTAGGACTATTTAGCCTATTAGAATAGTTTATTTGTTTCTATTCTGTTCTTATACTTATATTTTCATTTTATTTCGATACAAGTGACAGCATACGAATATTACATTCATTAAATGGATGCTATGCAGACGTACTAAATATTACGTCACAAAAACATGTGACGTTTTCAGTGACGCAACTGCGCTGAATCGCCGACTACCCTATAAACCGGCCTGGCCAACCGCTAAATTCACATACCAAATTCCCTAATCGAGGATGTTGTTTTATTATGTAATGCAAAATTTATTATTTTAAAATGCATGAAAAGCAAAATAGAAAAAATAGTATAAAAAAACTCGTTACATAAGGTTATTTGCCGCACTTGTCGATTATGAAACTCGTCACTTCGCGACTTGTTTTCTAACTTCGACGCGTGCGGCAAAATCATGCATTATGAAACTTGTGTTTTAATATACCAACTATGTTATATCTATTTTATGTTCGTTATCAAATGTTACCAATTTTATTTCATGTGCATTTACTTTTTTCAAGATTACATTAAGGTGGTTAGCAATATTGTAGCACATCGGGTCCCGGTAAGGGCAGAGCCGTAGCAATGTTTTTGGCGCCCTTGGCAAATAAAGTAAATTGATAAAATTTACTTAAATCCAAGTGAAGAGCAAAAAAAAGGTCTTCACTTCCCGAATACAAGTGAAGAGCAAAAAAAAGGTCCTCACCTCCCAAATACAAGTGAAGAGCAAAAAAAAGGTCTTTACTTCCCGAATACAAGTAATGAGCAAAAAAAAAAGGTTTTCACCTGCAATGGCGCCCCTCATCAGACCCCGCGCCCTTGTCAAACCTCACGCCCTTGGCAAATGCCCCGACGCCAACCCGTTGCTATGGTTCTAGGTAAGGGTAAGGAGAGGCGCCGAGAGAATGCCCGGGCCTCCATAAAACGAAAATTCCGGGACCGGAAAGATAATAATTCCACCCCACCCAATTTCGGTCTCAATGACAGAAATTGCACTTTATTTTTTCTGTAATATAATATATGAGATATGTTTACGTGACAAGCATATTTTCCACGCGGAAGCTACTGGTAGAAACGCCACAAAGGAGCCCACATATTGATAACAGCCATATAAAAAATATAATTTCGGATGATCGTTTATCAGGTTTGGATATATAGTGTGCACAAGGGAAAAATGACTAATAATAGAGTAGATTTGATAGAAAAAGTCATTAATCGCATTTCTAGTGATCGCAAGCGCATTTAATTTCTATTTAAATAGTATTTTGTATTTACGAAAGTTTATTTCATAAATTTCTAAACATTTTCAAAAATGGCTCTATATTTTGCCACCCTTTTAAAATAAATTCCGCAGGCGCGCTTGATCAGTCGTAGAGTAAGTGCGGTAAATATGGACTACCATCAGTACCAAATAAAAGTTATTATGGACCCTAGGCTAAATGGATGGAATGGACCTCTAAATCGAAGTAATGATCATAATTTCAAATTCGAGCAAAAAAAAAGATGGTAACTCATACTCCACCGGGGTCCCAAAAGGACTTCGAATGGAACATTGATGAGTCAAAAAAAAAACAGACCTCTACGGGAACTTAAAATCGCGGGGTTCTAGACCTAGGAATTTTCAGTCTACACAGCAAAAAAATCATAAGTGTAAAAGATCATTCTCAGTTTGGTTAAAATTTTCATTTAAAAAGAGTAAAAAGTTTACTATTTTTAAACCAAATCACCGTGTAAATCTTCATTTATTCAAATAGTGTTATTTTTATGAAATGTTACTTTTTCAGTGTTAAAATGAACAGTATTTTAACATTATTTATTTCCTAACACTATAATTTAATTAGTATGTAAGTGTAAACTTTACACTAAACATAACCAAAAATTGTAAATAATTAACACGAAAAGCGAGGGCCTTCATGGTACACTAAAAGTTCATGTTTTAGTGTACCATGAAGTCCCTTTAACACAACTATTTTTAGAATGTATACACCTATAGAAAAAGAATCAGGGAGGTATTCGACCCCCATTGGATCCACCGTTGTTACGTCTGGTTTATAATTATTGAGAGCCAACAGAGCATTAAAAACCTAGCTATGATTAAAACTACTGCTTAAAATATTATTCCAACTTTTCTGTTTGTAAAAAGTGATGTTGTTGCATTTGTTTTATTTTGACTGAATGTAATACAGATCGCGTTAAAAACGTAAGCAAACAGACGTAGACTGTATTTATTTAGATAACACCTGATGTGAGAAAGATAACCAACCAACCATTTATACAGTATTTACGTTAAAAACATTTCGTCTTACGAGAGTGATATATTATTTCCACAACGATATGAATAAATGAGGCTATTTTTTATTTACCAACATCAACATTACATTATATTATATTTTATTAAAGATTACATATTTGTGGTCAGTGTTTCATATACATATTACACATATTTTTAATTTAAAGTGCACCGCTTTTCTACTAAAACACTAATAACTAATAATGGGGGACAAAAAGTTTCAAATTTCGCCCCTCTGCAAATATTATATTCCACCTCGCAAATATACATATATTTTTATAAACTAGACCAAAAAAAATCGAGCATAGACACCGTATCTTATAGAATATTATATTATAGGTATAGACAACGGTTTAAGAAGGAAGAAGAAAGAGTTGACCATCGCCGAGTTGTCGAGCATCGATATTTGCTCCACAAAATCGATAATTTTATATTTAATTTTCTATTGAGTTTCCAAGTTCTTTATCGAACCAAAACAGTAGCGTAAATTATCAGTTACATATTAAGACTGGATAAGTAAGCCTAAGAGCTCAAGAGAAATAAGGACACAAAGCGAGTTGAAGACTTTTTTTGATACGATTTCGATCCCTTTTTTCTTCCGTTTAGTAGATCGTCATTATATCTTCATATGGAGAGACCTTTTACAAATTTTGCTTAAGGGACTAAAATTCCTGGTTACGCCACTGATCAATATCTTAAAATTATTGATATAAAATAAATAATAAATACGCCTAATTAATTGTTATAGATATTAATAATTGCTCTCATTAAATGTAATCATGTAAATAACAAAATGTCATTCTCTCACTGTTTATCTTAAGCTATTTAGTTGTTATCTGCCAATAAAATACTTTCTTCATATCAATAACATAATTTTAATGAACAATTTCTTTTTCATCTAAATTTTTTTGTTATTATTCTATAAGTGTTTATATATTTCAATTAAAGCCATAATCACACATCAAAGTAAACTTGTAAGCAATGCAGCCAGGATTTTGTCTTGAGGAGGGCCGAATGAAATTTAGAAGGCACGCGGGCCGCATACGCCCTCCACCTAATTTTTTGTGTCCCCTGAAGTGTTAATGAAAAACACTTGAGCTTATTTAGGGGAAAATATATTTAAAAATGTAAAACATACTCTTTTTCCATGTTTATAAAAAAATTTCAATAAACCGTTCGGGATATTTAAAGTTCCGTCACTGATTATTATTTTGTATGGAAAATATACCGCGACCAAATCAGTTCGACACCTCAACTGTTGGATATTGATGTTTATATCAAATAATAATTCCATTATTTGTTGATAAAAAAAAGTAATTCTTAATCCATGTATCAAAAACTCTCATTTGATATCCCTCAAAATTTTACGAACTTTTTTTCTTCGATAAATACATATTTATTTATATTTTTCGCGGGATATATATTTTTGAAGTTTCAATATTTCTCCTACTTATGTTCTGTTCTCGAAATCAGCCGCTTGGCCACAAGTTCTCCCGTACGAACAGACTCATGTGACGGAATAAGGATTTCTTGATTATACCTACGAAAACTTAAAAATAATACATAAATATGCATTTTCTGTTAATTTCAACACTAATCATAATAAAATATAGCTTATATATTGTAAAATACATAAGTTATTTTGCTGTACGATTATGTTGAATTTGTTAAATTTTCATTTTATTGGACTTTAAGGGTGGGCAAGTGCCCCTCCCCCTGAGTACGCTACTGTTGGTCAGTACAACTTATATCAGTCCTTTTTGTGAGTAATACATCATATTTTCAAAAATACCTAAGAAGATATTGATATTTACATTTATCTACAAAATAAAATCAAATACCGATTTTTAGAGCGCGATTGTCTCCACAACTACTCTTTGTATTATATTTTTACTATTTCTACTCTATTTCACGTTTGAGGTGTCGTTTTAAAATTACATTCTGAAGATTACAACGAAGCCAGATTTGCACTTTAACTTAACGCTTTATATAATAAAATTCGTTGGAGCATATTTGGAAAGTGATGTATTTTCACTTGAACAATAATTATGTCGCTTTATCAAGAGTAGGCAATCTTAAAAAAAGTTTATTTATCAGAAGAAAAAAAAAATACCAATATTGTTTACAATGTCTATCTAGACACCTTTTTTTCAATCATATTGTATAGTAATGCTTCAGATAGTTTCAAAATTTAAAACGGGCAGATATTATATCATTTATTCCATGATAAATTAAAATTTATCTGACAAATTATAAAGATGTATATCTATACTCAAAGCTGGGTATAATACTTTTCTGATGTATTATAATAATAATAATAATAATAATATGGGGTTTGTCAAGACCTGACAAACCCCATAATAATAATATATTTATTGAACGGCTCAAGAGCCAAAAGAAACACATATTTACAAAAAAAAAAAATCACAAAATACATAACGGAAACAGAAAACAGAATAAATAGTTAACAGAGAACAGTTCACAAGAAATTACAAATAGAACAAACATGGTTTGAGTTTGTATTAAATATATCGGAAATATGGTCACAACTTGTAGGAGACACCGCTCATTCATAAAAACTTAATGAATAAGTTGTAGTGCCCAGTGCGTAAAAAAATTCTTCTCTTCGAGTACAAATACTTTTTTTTTAAGGAAAAACTATATGTAACATTTTAATTAAACATTACTTTTTAGTATTTAAAATACTACTAAATAATACTAGTCGCAACTCTTAAAATAAAATTTACGGCAATATTATTAAAAGTTGAAAGATGATAAAAAGGTAAAATAGTAAAATAGAAAAAATAACACAACAAAACAATCATAAACACAAACCGGCGCCGGCGTTTTTCTTAGCAATAGCTGAATAAAATAAATGTAATTTAGGCAATTTGTTATACTCCTCGGGGCAAATCCCTCTTTCGTCTTCGCGGGGTCTTGGCTTCAAAACAAACAATGCTAAGGCATAGAGCGTGCTGTGTCTAAATAGACATATGACGTCAATGTAATACATTCATTCATACAAAATTAGGTTATCAAAAAAAAAAAAAAATTACCTATCAATATTAAGAGGCTTCTTGCTACACTCTGCATGTTTATAGAATTATTTATAACTACATACATATATTAAATCAGAAAATATCAAATTATAATCAAACATTTAAAAACTCTTAATCTCCTTCTTTATTAGCTGGCTAATAGCTAATCTGCTAAAGCCACATTACAATAATGGTTAATTAGGACAGTTAACAGGAATCTATCTGTAATTTTGTACTTTAATAATCTGAAATTTTTGCTAGCATGTTTTATTACAGTCCTACCTTCTTTATTGTCAGTTTCTATTTATTAAACTCTGTACAACTTACTGACAATATTTTAATTAATTCCGTTTTTCTTAGTATAAATAAAATAAAAATTGAAAATGACATTCAATTAAATATTAATTAATAACAATATAAATAATTAATAATAAATAATGAATTTAGATTTATATAGAAGAAACGGTACATATGAAATAAAAACATGGCTAGTGGCCTGCGGGTAATCACCTGTGTGGTGACCAAACATGACAGAATATCAATGTTGACTCGCCGCTCCACGGACAAACTTCAACAAAACTCCAAACAAAGACTCACTATTGTTTATCAAACACAATCCGATGAGGTTTGAGGCGGAACAGGTCACACACTCAGAGGACCCGCGCTGCAGCGGCATCACACACCGATATTACTCCCAAAACATCAGCGTCAAACCAGACAACACACTTCAAATGGATTTACTTTTAAGATTTAGGTTAGGTTTATGTTCTACAGAAAAATAAAAACACTAAACTTACAAAGATTGAGTTAGTTAGTTAAAATATTTAGCGTACAACATCGGTGGGTATATTGGGACAATTTTATTTATTACATTTAGTCATGACTGTACTTTATGCCGATGACTCGTTATTTATTGACTAAGAAGTAGAAATTGAATGATCTAAAAAGGACATACAAACATTTATAAGCAAATACTTAAGGAAAATTATGAGAATATTCTGGCCTAAAAAAATAACAAACGAAAAATTATGGGAAATAACAGAACAAGAGCTAGTTAGCAAGACCATAAAAAATAAAAAATTGAAATGGATAGGACACACTCTAAGAAAACCAACGGAAAACATAGCAAGACAAGCTATAACCCAATAACCCAAATGGGAAACGAAAAATTGGAAGACCGACAGACTCATGGAAAAGAAGCGTTAAAAGGGAAC
Source organism: Liopterus haemorrhoidalis (assembly GCA_963971575.1). NCBI lineage: Eukaryota > Metazoa > Arthropoda > Insecta > Coleoptera > Dytiscidae > Liopterus > Liopterus haemorrhoidalis. Next base: position 148,763,927 of record OZ020611.1, on the reverse strand, counting down.
ATGTCAAGGATAGACAAAAGTGGAGAAGAACCGTGGAAAAAATATGTGAAAATGATAATAGAAATACCAACTAAAATGAAATTAAAAATTGAGTGAAAAATGAAGTGCGCTGGTTTAGTCAACCAACCACTTTTCTATTGGCTATAGAAACGCGTAGATACGCGCCCTCTGCTCCACTCGGGAGCTAAAAGAACAAGAAAAAACGGGCTTTATGTGACACCCAGGCTCATACCTAACAGTGGTTCTCATCCAATGAGTTAAGCTTAAATTTGGAAAAAACAAAACAGTCGTTTTCAATTTAAACAGGCACAAATAATAACGAATTCCATATTGATGACTCTGTAGGGTTTCTTGGATTTCACTTGGATGTCCGATTAACATAGAAGGAACATAAGGTAAAGTCGGCTAATTTGTACCAACAGCCCCATACACATATGAAGTTAGATGCTATAATTTTTGTTTGTTTGCGTGAATTCACCGGAAAAAATACAAAAGGTTTTGCTACCTGTTGAAGTTATTTCTACACATATTTTCTAAGACGATTGCTGACATATAGGCTATTTTAATCCTTTAAACGGAACCAAATGGACTTAAATTTTCTTTAAGTTGGCTTTTCCTAAACAAAATGATCAAAAGTTTCAATCAATCGGTAAAAGTTACAAAATTTGAAAATCTAGTTCCGCTTCAAGCAAAGAATCCGCCTATACAAAGTTAGTCATTTATGCTGCAATAGTTTTTCTTGAAAAAGGACTCATTTAAAATAAGTTTTAGATAAATATTCTCAGCTGAGTAATAATTTGAGGATATATGGTAAAGTTTTAAATATTATGGTTTAGTTGACTAATTCGTACCACTAGTAAGAAGCTGTGTACTGGTACGATATACCCAACCAATATATATTTCAAAACTTATTTTGCTTGTTTTACATGAATCACAAAAGAAAATATGGGCAATGGTCAGAACAAAAAAGATTTTCATGAGGTATGTACCAATTATATACTACAGAATCGAAAATTGGATTTTAAACAGTGATTCTCTGGAAAGAACAAGAGAAAGAATCCCTGATCAAATGCCTGAGTTATTATCGAGGAAACACATAAACCTGGCTAAGGTGACCATGGCAGGAACAAGCTCAAAATTGTCACCTTAGGCAAGTGGTCTTACGCAGAAAGAGGGATGTAGGTATAATATTATAGGGACCATCAAAAAGTGGTCAACTTAAGCAGACGAACAACTTATGCAGGAGGTCTCATTAACAGGTTTTAGTGTATATTTGATATTGCATATACCAGGGCTGTTCAACCTTTTTGTATTTGGGATCTACTTTAAATATATATTGTTACTACGATCGACCAGAACGCGTAGCCGGCCACCGGGGGGGGGGGGGGCGGTTCATGAAGTGTCCTCCTAATTGAGCGGGTTCTCCAAGAAAATTTGCAAAAATGCATTACATATTGCAATTTTACAGCTGTTTTACATGTAAACGTAACCTAATACGAAAATAAAAGAAAAATGTTTATAAAGATTCTCCATACTCCTTCTAAGGCTGCACTTTTAGTCCGACGATTAACACATCATGGTTTTTAAGTTTTGTTGGTTAGCATATGTTAAGTTAATTTGTTTTTATCGGTGTATTTTTATAGTGGCTTTTTGATATGCGATCATCGGTTTCCGTTACTGAAAATTTAGGAAAATTATATATTACTGGCGCAGGCCATCATCTTGCCAGTCACTTGTCTCACTCTAGCAAACGTGAGCGATTGCGCGGACGGTTAGTTTTAACGTCAATTTTTAATTTTTGGTTTGTATTTCTAAATGTATACATGGAAGCGAGAATAAACTAAAGATCTACTTAAAATGTTGCCGCGATCGACTGGTTAGGCAGCCCTAGCATATACTAACGAAACACCGAATATTCCATCTACTACTTCTAGAGGTAATGGATGGAGATATACGAGTACAGAAGGATTATAATGCTTCTTGACCGCAACCTTACTTATGCATCTTGTTAAAAAACAAAAAAATGATTACCAATCATTGGAATCTCTTACCCCAGCCAAGTAAATTTTCACACAACCAAGCAAATTTCATACTGGAATTTGCATTATATTGTCTAATGTCGTGGTTAAAGAGTTAAATAGTGTTTATATAAAGGCCTTATCACACTAGAGTTATTATTAACATCTAGACTTGGAAAATTAAAGTTTTTGCATTCGAATCGAAGTCATTTGTGTTTGATAGTATTTAAAAAAAAAAACTAGGTTTTAAAGACTAGGCAAATGGAACATTATTCAAATCCTCCCTCTTTCTAACCAGGATTTTCAAGAAGCGCGTGCGCCAACTGGTGTTATTTTGCTCTCAGCTGTTGCGTCCGTCTTTTTTTTACGTTCAGAGTTTGTTATATAATTGTTATTTTCGAACATAATATTTAAAACAAAAGATTTGGGAAGAAACTAATTAATTTAGTGAAATCTCACAAATAAACTTTTCAAAGTAAAACTTTCAACTGCTATAATAACACGATGTACGCATGAGCAAACAAAAAAAAATCCAAATCTTCAATAATTTTCAAATACCGTGTGACAAATCAATGCCTAAAGACGTGAATCCTGAAAAAAACATAAGTAAAACAAAAGTAAAACTTTGATAGCGTTCTAGTGTAATATACCCTTAACACAGTAAAAAAGTTTGTAGTCTTGCTTTAGTATCAGTAGGTAAAATTCATTTGTATGTATAGCCTGTTTCTTTGGTTCAAGAGGAACTAGATTTTCAAATCTATTAATTTGTATCGAGTAAGTCAGGCTTTTGATCATTTTATTTAGCAAAATATCTCTTCAATTCTTAAAAAAAAGAGCTCATGATAACTTCGAAAAATGAAAATTCCAGTTAGTTCCTCTTAAATGTTTGGAATAGCCTATAGTATAGAAAAAAATTACCGTTTAATGTTACTAACCCAATTTGTTTTAATGTAGCAATTAAAAATCAAATTAAATAAATCTTATTTCTACAATATTATGCCTATATGTTTTAGCAACGCTCTGAACCGCATAATTTGTCAGAAAATTAATACCACGTATCTATTTCATTGTGTAAAATTGATACTTGAGCTACGTAGTATACTAGCTATAGAGTAAACAATAAATAATCAAGAGAATCATCCACTTCACTGACCAGAAAATTCTCAAGATCTGGTTGAGAGTTGTCGATCAAGTGTGCGGTCAAGTTATAAGGTTGTCGGAACGGAACAAACAGCGCACATAATAGTGACTCTTCACTGTCATTAATTACAATTAACTAGTCGATGAGAGAGGATATGAGCGTGCTAGAGAACAGAGTGTAGGTGTTAAGAATGTCGCAGGAATTAAACATTATCTACAATGTGGTGATAAGAAGTCACGCATACCTTGAGTAAACATATTGTAAATCAGACATTTTTTGACGTTCCATGTGGATACCACGAAAATATGTGAGAAAGTATCACATCTCAAATTATAACACATTTTAGAAACTGGAATGTGATTCCTCCAAACTCAGTTAAGTTTCACAAGATTGCTCAGGTGACGATCTGGTGACGACACGAGATTAGTTAGATTGCAAAGGTTTTGTTAACATTTTCGTAAGCAATATATCTGAACTTAAGTAGTGACGCCTGGTGATGGTGGCGCTAAATGCAACTATAAAATTTCTATCGTTGATTACAATTGCTACCGAGTTTTGGTTTAGAAATATGAGTTTATTAATTACCAATAATAGAATGCTATCACAAACGGCACTTATTTCATGCATTTTGTAAAGTTATGTTTACATCACTTTCTAGTTGGCTGTAAAATTTAATTAACCTGCACTAACCTCCACTACCAACAATCATTAATCCAAACAATCCTGCTAGTCATCGGATTGTTTAGTAAAGCTCAGAACGCTCTGGCGGATCAATCGGATGGACCAAAAATAAGCTAATCAGACCAATTCTGTAACTCAGTTACTATGATAATTGTAACTAAATTTGTCTGTATGAGCAAGGTCAGTTACTATCATGAATTAAAGTCATTATACTTTTTATAACATTTTATCTTGTAGTAACGTTACTACACAGTATTTTTTTACAGAATTGATCTGATTATGTACGTTCCGACTGACTACGAACAGATCGGGAGCACTTGGATCGCTCGGACTGACCTCACTGACTAAACGGAAACACCTTATGTAAACACTTAGTAAAATTTTCAAAAAAACTATCAAAATCAATTTATTTCATCTTTAAGCAATGGATTTTTATTCACTTCTAAACATAGATCTCTTTTCTTCTACATTTCTTTAAGCTTAGCAAGTTGATGTCAATTTCTACTTGCTATTTTTTCATCAATCACCTTTTCTGAGTTCTTCAGTTTTGTCTACTTCCATTTGAGGGTTGTATTTTAGTAGCCAATATCGCAGATAGGTCGGTAGAATGCATTGTAAAACGATGTGTCTCCGGATTGAGTTCCGAATAGATTAATGAACAGAAAATGGCTGAAAGATATGAAAAAAAATCTTTCAGTTTATAATTCGAATTATTATACAAGCCATCCAAAAATACACTTTGTTGAATTAAATTAATGTAAAGATCACACATCAAATACAAATTATTTAATGTCTAGAATTCCATGTATCTCAACCACTCCATCGACAATTTCCTATAATTCCCTTTCGATATAATTCTAATCTTCTTTCAAACTCACGAAAAACTAGATGTCACTCATTTAGAGCATCCCGAATAGAAAAGCTAATTTGTTTGAATCTAACACCCAAAGTCCAATAAATTTTGTTTGTATAAATGCCATTAATAAAAATCACACGGTGTAAGGTCCAGTGAACGTTTCTTAAAAAATAGTTTTTTTCAAACTTTCAAGGCCTTCTTGTATGAAAAAATGGAAAGTATGCGTTTCAAAACTTCAAGTGCGCAAAATTATTTTCAAAGCAAGTAGAGCTAATTCCTAAATATAAAAATCTAATTCAAAGTGTTTTTATCCATTATGCATTCTATAAACTAGATCAGGCGAAACCTGTACATAACTGATTGGTAGTCGGTCGCAGTAGTGTAGAGGTAGTGCCCTGCTTCACGTGCTAAATGTCTCAGGTTCGAATTCTGGACAAGGCATGGATATTTCTATTCGTCCTCATCATATCATCCTCATTAAAATTAAACAAATCATAAAGAAATCTTAGAAGCTTGTTAAATGTATAACTCCGAGGCCAAATAAAAATTTGATTGGTACATGAGTACTGGTAACATGGCACCAGTACATGGTACTGAGTTTTTAAGTACGAAAGTCATATAAGCAGTCTGGTTGCTTTTAACAAGGCCCGCCACATGAGACGCAGCCACCCGTGTTCATAAGTTCGCGCTCTATTAGAATCATATTCAAATGCCGCCCGTGTATAAACTCTCATAAGACCGCCATGTACTAATAGAATTCTACTAGACTCGACCCCAAATGCCGCTCCTTTGGTGATCTGTCCATGTGCAGTGCACATCCTTAACATCCGCACATGGTAGCCCTGCTTCTACTAAATTTTATTTCCAAGTACCTATACAACTTAACATTTTCAAGTGACCGATATTCAATTTTGATTTGCCAGATGTCCGAGTTTATTATTTTAGTTTCACCAAATTCATCTTTAGGCCAACGTGCTTTTAAGTACGAATGCCTAACTTCCCAAATGCCATTCTGCTGAGTCTGAATCCTCTGGATACGTCAGCTACTTTTCCAAGTTTATTCCAAGTATAATTCCTCCTTCACATGCTCCAGCGATTTACATTAAATTTTGATTTGCTGTATATCGGGTTTATTATTTTAGTTTTCGCTAGGTTCATGCTTCTAGATATGTCAGCTAACTGGCATAGTACATACTTTACATTTTTAGATCAATGGTTCTCAACTTTTAAATAATAAAACTCTAGACGCTCAAGATACGTTTTTAAAATTTAGAGCGCTTAACGAAAAAGCTCTTAAACGAGATATTTTAACAATTATAATATTACGTAAAACAGATACCTAAACGAAAGTATTCCAATATTACGTTAATAGAGTTATGTTTTGATAACAGGACATTATTTCCCGTATAGTTTAACAGTTCCTCTCTTAATCTGGAACATTTTCTATAAGAATTAGCCTTTTACCGGGGCTATGATTTTGATAAATTTATTGAGGAAGTCGGTTTTTTGCGCGTTTTCCAACGAAATAATGAAACAGCGTTGTACGGAATACTGTTACTCGGAATCTTACTGTATTGGGGAAAACATATGTCTAGTCATTATCCTTTTTTAATAAAAGTCTCGCTAGGACTCACAATTGGCATTTAATAGTTACAAACGAAGACATTCTTAAGAAGTTCAATAGTCAAGGCCTCAATTGAAAATGGCACCTTCTAATTATTACAGATGTTATTTCAAACAGTATATGGCAATGAAATTAATAAATCTACAAATTTCATGCTGTTCTGTTTATTAATAGCATATAGTAATATTGTTTAATAAATATGCTTCGTCTTCGCAGCGTCATAATATAAATGTGGCAGTTTGTGGTACTAAAATTGTCCTATTCTGTTAAAAATGTTATAATTACGTAGTAAATTGTCATAGCTACTGTTAAAATTTAAATAAATAAAATAATCTTAATCTTTACGAGAGGATTATATACATTTAGTTACATTTCTTTGCGTAGTCTACAACATTGGACACGCCTCACGTTCGAAGAAATGTAACATTTTTATATAAAAATCAAGATTTTTGATTGAGTAATTTATTGTAAATGAAATACATCATACAAATGTATGATGCTATGTATATTCTCTTAAAAAACTTCTAGAAAGGTTGATGAGCGTGGAGATAGTAAAATAAAAAAGCAGAAACAAAGTATATTCGTGAGTAGGTTGACATGAACTGGTCCGACATCAAACAGTGGCTGCTAAATGCGTGTTTTGGTGCTAATTGTCAACGTTTAACACCTCCAAGTGACTTAACAGACTCTTAAACTTGTGTATACATTCAAACAGTGAATGAATCTTTAAAGTACGCACCGAAAATACATCCACTATCAAAAAACAAGCAGACAGTAAAACATTTCCCGTGTCTCTAATGCCTGAACGTTTTGGGTAATATTTCAAGGAGTGTTGATGTCCAAGAACCAGGTGTTAGACTATACAGACTGAGCTATGACATTCGTAATAGATTAACACCGTTGAATTCCTTGGAAATATACCAATAAAATGTACATCTGTTCTGACCACAAGTCAAAATATTGTGCATTCAGCGTGCAAGTGGAGGACAATCTTATACGGAGCGCGTACAACATTACTCACTGGACTTCTGATTAAGCAGCGTTCCACATAGTCAATTAAAAGCAATATCCGGTGCCCGGATATCTGTTATTAAAAATTAATTGAGAAAACAACATCTACGACTGAAACAGTCCAACAACGTTAATTACGATCTCCGCGGATGACAGTTGTATGTGCATCTGAAAGCATTAAAGTCTTAAAGAAGAGGATGCAGAGTTGAGTTCTGTTCAGTTGAGCAGGTATACTACAGATGCCAGAAATACCTGCTACAAATCAAACAACGACTTTTCTTTTGAAGCGTTTTAACGAGTCCGCTTTGATTGAATCGTCCAGAGAAATGTAAGATGTTAACGGATTGAATGCAATATGTCCACGTGTTACCGCTGATCGCAATGATAAATGATCTATGAATAATTCATCCACTGTCCAACAAAAATAAACGGAATATGGCACCGATTATATTTAGATGAATTATAAATATTAGAAGTAATGACGGGGCGGTGAGAGGGGGAAGGAAGCGGGGGAGAGGTGTGTGTGTTTGTGTGAGTGAGTGTGGAGAGTGTTATGTGCATGATGTGAATGACAGCAGAGCAATGACAAAGAGAGTGAACTCACCACCAAGATCCAGTGATGGGGGTAACGAGCAGCAGACAAACGGCAACAAGGATGGGCCTCATCGCCATGCAGCAGACAGGGCCTGAGCCGGGGCTGTGACGGGGCCCCGCTGTCGGCACGCACTGTCACTCACACACAACACTGGGGTCATCGGCGGCGTCCCACCCCATCATCGGTCAGCCAGTCAGTCAGTCGGGCGGCCAGCGGCAGCAGGTGAACCGTTGCAGCGGACAGCGGGCGCGTTGCGGTTACGAGTGTTTGTATGTTGTGTTAGCAAGAGCGGCGCGATGCGAACAGGCCTAGCCTTAGCCGACTCGGACGAGAAACTGCGGCCTCACCTGGTGCAGTGGCGCGCGAGAACAGGAGGGGAGGGGCAGGCGAGACATGCGCGGCGAGCCCCACAACCACGTGCTGCTCGGGACATCTGCTCCAGTGACCCCGCGTTGACCCGCCGCCTCTGACCTGCGACCTCTGTCCCTGTGGCGGCCTGTGAGCGTTAAGCGCTGAACGCTGACCGCTGACCGCTCCATGCCATGTTATGTCTCTATCGCGAGCCTGAGCCGCTCCTCGACACGCCTCTACAACACGCTCGCTCTGGACTGGGGTGAAACGACATCAATATGACACACTTGCCACGCAATAATCAATTACACCCTTGTTCTACCGAAAAATTATTTCAATTAATATTCATTAGAAATGATTCGTCTACAAACAATTTTATCGCTTTGCGTACTCTCCGTAAGGAAAGACCAATCAATGCATAACTAATTTTTTAGGTAACCGCAAAAGAGAATTCTCAGTTTCAATATACCATAAAACCCTAAAAACAATATTAATTTCAAAAATGAAATACAATAGTAGATTAAGAGAATGGAATAACGTTTATGAAAGTTAGTTATGAGTTAATATTTATCAAATATGAAATTTTACAGTAAAGGGTAACCTGGTCTAGTCATTAATTCTATTAATTTATGATTTTTGTCATTAAATATATAAATATAGGAAGCGTTATATTATTAGTAGAAAATATATGGAAAATTCAATGCACGACAACCATCATAAGTTGTGGTAAAAATAATATTTTCGATAGTTTAGATTGCATTGCTGGTTCAGGTTTAAAATCTTAGTAGACCGCACTAATTACATTTATTAACCCTTTACTGCATGAATTTTTATTTTTGGCTGAAATAATTCATAAGCATTAGGAATTGGTTCTTATTGATAGAAAAATTAATTAAAAAAATATATTTAAAATATTAATTATTATTTTTATGAAAAAATAATAATTAAAATAATAATTTAGGGTTTGTGCCATACATGAAACATTACGATTCTACATTATGTTACAAAAGAAAATGATTCCGTATTATTTACTCGTCAATTGCTAGGTGTTCTTCATTAGGGATTAAAAGCAGTCGCCCTTGAATTTTTGAAAGAAAAGGTCGTATCTTCTAGTAGTCCTTTCTCAATAAATTCAGAGTTATCGTTGAAGTGCAAATTCCGCTTGATATCCTCAAATCTATTGCAGTCCATTACTTGAGATACTACAGGATCCATCGCTGTGTATCTGGCATATATGAACATTCATAAAGTAACGTTCTGATAAAGTAAAATAAAAAATAAAAATCGGAATGTGCCATATATGGCAAAGGGCGGTAAAGGGTTAATAAAATTCACCGGAATTTTATAATACAAATGTGACTTGATTTATATTTATATAATAATCGTAATTCAAATTTGTTATTACAATTACATAAATAATATACGAGCCCCGTCTCAGTGAATAATAATAATAATAATATTTTATTGAGCCTGTTAGTGAACATTAGAAATACAGAGGTTAAGTCAATATAATGTATACATAGGTAGATATTCTACAGTTTAACAGAATGCAAAATTTAACAATAGTCAGCTTTGTAATTTAAATATTCAGTGACCAGTATTCATTTGACCAATGAATTGGGGATGAGAAAGATGCGCCTTGTCACACAGCAATTCCAATAAACGAGTTTTTGGCCAGTAAAAGCATTCCTGTCGCTCCTCAGCCTCCTTGTTCACCTGACTTGAGTCTTTGTGACTTTTTCCTCTTCCCAACATTGAAAAATCACCTCAAGGGACGTCATTTTGGGACACTCGAAAACATTTAAACGTCCGTAACTGATCAGCTGAAAGCTATTCCAGTATCCGAGTTCCAGCACTGCTATGAGGATTGGAAGAACCGTCTCCAGCGCTGTGTGGCTTCCCAAGGAAGTTATTTTGAGGGAAACAATATTGAATTTCTATTCGAATAAAAAAAATTTAAAAAGTCAGTCCGGTTTCTTAATTTACACACCTCGTATATCAGAATAAATAAAACAATAAATAATAGTACCTATTTTAAACATTGTTTTATAATTCAATCAGTTGAGGGTTCAGTAACTATCTTGATGGCGTGGGCTCAGAATTTCTGTTTTTAAATTAAATTTACTGATTTTTCAATGATAAAACTATTTAGTTGTAGATACAATTTTGTATTTGATTCGCATATAATGGCTATATTTCACTCGGATGATTACAACCCTCGCCTACAGCTCGGGTAGTACTTCATCTTCTTGAAACATAGCCTACCCTATATGCTTGTCAAATTTAATACTATTTTCCTTGTCTTTTTTGGGGGGCGGGAGATGCGCAAACCTGCAAAATACGTTGTTGAACTGTGTGTGTTCCACAGAAGCGGCTTTAAGGGGGGGCGAGGTCGGGCGACAGCCCAGGGCGCCAGGCCAGGAAGGGCGGCGGACGGTTATCACTTGTATTTTAAAAGTGAGGACCTTTTTTTTGCTCTTCACTTGGATCTGGGAGATGAGGACTTTGTTTTGCTCTTTACTTGGATTTGGGAGGTGAGGACCTTTTTTTTGCTCTTTACTTGGATTTGGGAGGTGAGGACCTTTTTTTTGCTCTTCACTTGAATCTGGTCACCCTATCTTTAGGTCATCACTTGTATTATATAGAGTAATTAATTTTTTTTATAAGGGTGGCAAAAAAATCACTCCCGGGGCGCCACTCTTGCTAAGGCCGGCTCTGGTGTTCCATTATAAATTTGCAACGCGTTCTCTACTCAACTGTAAAATACCGAATAACATAAATACAATCAAACAAAATGGTAGTCGCCCACCTTGTAAGTGTAAGCACACTTTTTTTCCTTGACTGTATAGTTCATAACAGTTGGCAATTGATATATTTGTAATTCAGATTTTTAATTGAATAGATAATAAAATATTCAGCTCCCGTAATGTATGTATTATGATATAGAGGTTATAAATCAAATATACATTTCCATTTCAGCGTGTTCGAGCATAATTACCAGTCAATAATAATTATTATATTAATTATTAGTAAATTAGTAGTACTAATGACTAGAATGTTAAAATTAATAATTCTCAAATGAATAATGTATTAGACAGAGCAGAGCGACAATTAATTATGCTATCCCATATGTTAATAGAGAGGTGCTCGTGCAGTTCACTCAGCCCATTCCACTCCACGCTACCCCACACGCTATTAATCATTTCCTGATTTATTTCTACGCACTACTCAGACGTGACTTAAGAAAGAAAGTAGTGATGTCCCGGATTACATAAAATTCAGATCCGCGGATACAGGGAAGACAGGGAATTATTAAAAAATGCTTTAAAGAAAACTGTTAAACGTGAATCTGAAACGTGATGGAGCGCCATAGCACAAGCGGTTAGCGTTATTGTCGATGGGGTGGAAGAATTAGTAGAACTATTAGAAACATTAGCAGAGGACAGTACTACCACAAATGACACCAGAAGTGAAGCTACAATTTTATTGCAAAATATACTGAATTTTAATTTCATAACTTTAGTCCATTTCTGGCATGAATCTTGAGGAGAATTGATCGCGTGCAGCTCAGATTACAAGATCCTAAAATGAATTTTAAAGAAACGTTCCATGATCTTCAATCATTAGCGACTGAACTAGCAGAAATTCGAGACGAGATCTGTGAAGAGGCAATAAAAAAGTCTCTTTGTGAAAAATGGGGTATTGATACAACGCCGAAAAATGCCCGGAGAATTGGCTAGAGATGTTGGCCTTTTCGCAGAAAGTGAAATTTCTCGCGTTATGAAAAGCGATCTTGATCGTCTGCAGCAGGAAATAAGTACACGATTTACACGACTAAGTGATCTTAATTCCAAATTTGGATTTTTACTGGATATTGAAAATTTATTAAACAAGGATAATGTTGATAACGATCTTAAAAATAATTGTAAAAATCTGGGTCAATTTTATAATACAGATTTTAATAGAACAGAACTCTATGTCGAAATAACACTTCACTCAATAAGTCTGCGGTCTGACATAACTATGGCAACACTGTTGACAAACCCATATGATTTCTGGATAGTACCAACCTTAAAACGATACGTGTAAAAATTTCATGTCATTCTGACAATTAGTTTAGAGGTTACAGTGATTTTAGTGACTCCAGTTTTGTAATTTTCAAAAGAATGGATAAAAAAGAATTTCGTGTGTTGATTTAGCATTGTTTTTTGATGAGAAAAAATACTGTTGAAGCCAAACAGTGGCTTGATAAGCGTTATAGAGACTACTGCAAATCAACTATTACTGATTGGTATGCTGAATTTAAATTAATTAATTAATTTAATTTTTTTTAATTTTAGGAGCGTTGGAATGAATGTATTGCTCTTGAAGGAGAGTATGTTGATGAACAAAGTCGAATTTCTAAAAAAAAAATGTTTTTCTTAGTTAGACCGGAGACATATTGAGCGACGTGGTATGTGACTACAAGATGGTACTCCGTAGTAGAAAAGAAATTGAACCTAAAACTCCATTAGAGCTTCTTACTTTTATAACCTTGTATGGAGAAGATGTTTTTCCAAACCTGAGAGTCGCACTTCAAATACTACTTACTATTTCAGTATCAATTGTTAGCTGTGAACGTTCGTTCAGCAAATTAAAATTAATTTTGCCATATCTACGATCAACGATGGGACAAGATCGCCTAAGTGAAGTGTGGAAAGTGTGCATTTTTAAGTGTGGAAAGAGAAAAATTTAACATTATCGACTTTGATGAAGTAATTGATAAATTTGCTTCATCAAAGGCAAGAAAAATTTATACATAGTAATTAATTGTATTAATGTATTATAATATTATGTTATTATTATTAATAATAAATATATCTACTTATATATAATATATATTAACTGTTTTCATTGTTTAAAAACATAATACACAATATGTATTGAAATCCCGTTGAAAGCGTTAACGAAATTAAAATAAAACAGTTTTTTCTTCCTGCTGAAAAGTTTTGCAAAAATGAGTTATGTCATGTTGCTTCTTAGACGACGATATTCTATATATTATATTACTATAATATATGTTTTTCAGGGGGCGCCAAAAAGGTATCTTGCCCCGGGCGCCAATTATGCTCGCTACGCCACTGCATTATTCATATAAAAAGAAGCAAATGCTTTTACTCCGACCTTTTACTCGTAGCAATTGCTTTTACTTCTACCTTCTACTTATGAGTATTTACTTCAGCTTTATTCATACGGCTGATGTCTTTTTTATTTTTAAACAAATTTTACTTTAATCCTCTAGTACCCAACATATATCATATATAAATCTATGTAAAAATACAATACGTGCAAATTTCTCGAAATGCTCGTGGCCACTTACAGACGACTGCACAGTGAAACACTTACAAACGCCGATTGAGCAAAACTACATGTGTTTTGGTAAAAAGAATCAGTTGAGTGTAAAGTTGGCGTACGAGTATTATGGATGTTCGCCTTATGTTATATATTAAAAAAATAAAAATAAACAATGTACAGAACTAAAGGAATTGTAATTCTTGAATAATAAATACACCAGAAAAATAAAAGAATTATTGTTCTTATTTCACCCATATAAATCTTTTTTGGTCTGTATATAAACTATTTTGGCACTACTTGCCCAGATCTGACTAATGCCGGACTTAACGTCTACAGGTAGTAAGTTACACTTTAGGTTAAATTTGAATACAAATTTAGCATTAGTAAACCTTCATTAGCCCAGCCCTGGGGTCGGCAAACTTTAGAGTCTAAAGAGCCAAATTCACCTTTTACGGCATTTGGAAACATTTTTTGTAGAAAGAGCCATACTTTTGTTTTAATACGTCCCAGCGGTTCCCAACTTTATTTTAACGCGGAACCCTTCTAAACTAGTTACACATTTTTGAAACCCTTATTAATTTATTCGGCACTGCGTTCCCGCGCGTTTGTAAAGCGCGTATTCTGAACAAATAAATAAAACGCGTACATAAAAAGTACAAATACTAATTGCAATATTTTATATTGCTAAAGTTAATTTTAATATTTTATATTACTTTAGAGTTTCATAAATGTCATAGACTTTTACTAAATAAATTATGAGTGTGGAAATATTTGTTTGTATAAAATTAGTAAATTTCAAACGGAACTCCAATTTTTTTAACGGAACTCTAGGGTTCCATGGAATACCAGTTGGAAACCGCTGGAGTAGCTCATAAATATGTTTTCTCCACGATCACTATAGAATTTACCAATTCTAAAACCAATTTTGACTACATAAAGTTAATATTCTAACACAAGAGTTGGAATGTTATTCTAAAGCACTTACCTTATGCATTTTGCATGTATTTCATTCCATCATTTGTTATGGAATAACTATTCTATTCTTGTTGTCATTAGTTTTTGTAGGGTTACATTAAAATATATGCAATGTTTACTTTAAATAAATGCAATATAACCTAAAAAGTACTAAAATAGTGGCCGATGTGCGGTAAATTAAATTAAAATTAAACAAATAATAAATAAAAAAATAAGTTTAATTAATTGATTAATTTGTTATGTAATATAAATTATTTGTTAAGATAAAATGTTCGTTAAAATAATAATTTGTTAATTTTTTTTCTTTCTGGTGGTCGTGGAGAAAGTAGGGTGTGTGACTCGGTAGGAAGAGAAAATTCGATGGTCGTGGTTCCTCATGCTCACCTGCGGCTCGCGCTCTGAATGTTCCACTCGCATCGAATTTTCTCATCCCAACCTTGTTACAGAATATACTATTATTTTAATCATTGGTATTACTGTACCAGTAATACCAAGCTGCATAAAAATGCACGATAATAAATGAACTTTTGCGTAAGTAATTTCTAAATTTTATTTCTTATCAACTTAATTTGAAGAGCCACATGAATATCCTCAAAGAGCCGCGATGCCGACCCATGGCCTAGTCTAATGTTTTGGCTAAGAAATAAAATTGGGGCACTAGAGAGTTAACATTTAATGTATAGATACTAGACCAGCGGTTCACAAACAAATGTTTGTGCTCGAATTCTCGAGTCCAGCTGAAAATATCGCTCCCAAGGAGGAGGAAAAAACGTCCAAGTATATGGCACTCTTGTCCGAGCTTAGAAAATTGTATCTATGGTATAAAGTTAAGCTTGTAGTCCTGATAGTTGGTGAACTGGGTGGTATGAAAGCCTCCTACCGAAGGTAAATCGAGTCCATTCCTGCCTGCAGATCATCTTCCACTTCTTTGACCAGCAGGATGCAGAAATCAGTGTTGCTTGAATCCTGAATCTGGCTTAATTTTTGCATCTTCATATTGTCAGAGATTGGACTGCAGCCGTATGTATTTAGCTCCACTAATATTTGACGTGGCTTAAAGTGTTACTAAAGTTTACGACTAGTGGACGCTTGTCAAGCCTTGACAAACCCCAAATAATAAAATACTAAAGGCCGCCTTTAGTATTTTGACAATTAGCCAAGACCTTTACAACACATTATCATGCTGGGAGTTTCTGAAGTACAGTGATTTGGTAGTAGAGAAACTTAATTTGTGATACTTATACTTTAAGTATCGCATAAAAGAATTTCAGTAAAATGTTATCTATGCAGGATTTCCTTTCTTCATTTTATATTCCACAAAACCTCCTCACTTCTAATGTATGCGAAGCCAATTAGTTAAATTAGTGAAACCACAAAATCAATCTATAATTTATACAGAACAATAAAAACATAGGCATACTAATATAAATTAACTTATCTTTAAATTTATCTTACCTACACCGTACACCTCTATTTCAATATTTATAAAAATGCGACGTTTAAGGTTACTAATCGTATACATAAATAACAACACACTCACAATCACAATTTAAATGCAAATAAAAACAGTGTATTAGTTTGGTTTTGATAGCCATCAACATTGGCGGTGGTCGTTATTTACCTACTCTCAGGCCAAGTTCACATTGGGCATGAATGTCTCAACTTTTATGAGGTTTGTTTGACGTTTTTCAATTTTACGACCTCATATAAATGATACGGTTAAGGGTAGGGTAACCACCACAGTTATCACAAGTTTCTCATACAAAATTATCTTCTCCTAGTGCCTATCCGTTCCGGATTTTGGATATCATAATGGCAGTCTTGACCTTGTTAACGGTTGCCCGAAATAGCTGTGTAGTTGTGGCGGAGAACTATTCCCTTAAAATTTTCAACCATGAATGCTTTTCCTGCCTGGACCTCTCTTGCCAGGCACTTTTCCTTGCAAAATAAGTCGCAAAAATCCATTTTTATTTATTTATTTAAATTTACATCTGTTCTACGGAAAGAATTAAAATACGGACAGGTACATGGTAATAGCATATTTAAAGTTACAGTGCAACATATAAATTTAAGTAGTACTCTTTAGTCTAATACATATGATACAAAAAAGATCATACATATAACATAAAATATTAAACAATAAAATGTAAAACATAAATAATATAGCAATAACATAAATGTAATGAAACAATAATATAAATAATAAAGATAGATAAAAATAAAATAAGATAAAATGTAAAAATAAAAGTTGAAATAATTCAAAGGCCAACTGAGCAACGTAGGAACTGAGACGCTTAGAAATCTAAATAAGAAAATTAAGAATTGATACTAAAAGAGATCAATATATTCAATATCTGCATGATGAACACATGCGGTTAATTGGAGACTTAAGAAAGAGATTAGTACGCGCATACGGTAGATAAAAAAGTAATTGGTTACGAGTGTGTGCATGGGGGGTATGCAAACTTAAAAGTTGAAGAAGTGCAGGATCATCAATTTTATTACACATTTTTTTTTTTAAGAATAACAATGAATTGATTTCACGTCGTTTGTATAATGATTTGGTTGAAAATATTTGAAGCAGGGAGTCATAAGGAAGTTCAGAAAGAGGGTAAGATCCCATGACTTTAAAATAAATGAATTTAAGGAATTTATGCTGGATCTTTTCCAAAGAATTCTTTCGGACGACATATATTGGATCCCAGACTACGAAGCAATCTGTCACTGTTTTACATATTGTCCGAGAGACTCACGTTTTCGACGTTTAACCATGTAAATGATTTCTACCTCTTTTGAGTTTCTCCAGGTCTCTCCAAGAAATTCTGACGATTCAGCGATACGTCCACATTTCAAAAGCCTGTAGTTTTTTACTAGTGGTTGCTGTATTAACAGAAACCGCTGGACACCGCTTAGTCCATACTTTCACGCCATAAAGAAGCACTGAAAATACATAGCATCTCAGTACTTAGTTTGGTGTTTATATGTAAATCATAGCTGCAGAACACTGTTTTCATTTCAATGAGAGCTGATCTTGCTGCTTCAATGCGGCATCGAATATCTACAGAGTGATCCCAGGTGTCATCGATAGTGCATCCTAGATAATTAAATTTGATGACTCTTTCGACGGGTTAATTTTTGGCATAGGGTTTTTGCTAATGACCATATATTTAGTCTTTCTAGAATTTAGCAATAACTCGTAAACTTCGCTGGAGTTATTACGCTATCCAGTAGTGATTGTAGTTCTACAAAACTAATAATCTAAAATAAAATTAGTAACAATCTATATATCCAATTTGGTATATATTTGGTTCCTTATTGCTAAGGATTATTTAATTAATATTATCATTTTGGGAGCTCGAGATTATTTTCAATTAGGTGAAGAAAAACTTGTACTTTTTGGACGGTTTGTCTATGTATTTTACAATAACATACGATATGCAGAAACAAGTGAATAATTGTCACGAAAAGAATTTGTAGACTGTAAAATGATATAAATGATCTAGAATTATTCGGCGTTCATATTAGGCATTAAGATGCATAGGACTTATCATCTGCATTGTATAATAAATACAATTATAACAATAATATGAATTAATATAACATGACAAAATAAAAAAATTAGTACAATTACAAAATAATATAAAAATACATACAATTAATAATTCCATTATTCTATAAATGATCATGTATCCTGTATTACAATGACAAGATTAAATTTTTTTGAATTTATGACGCAAATATTCTTCGCCGAATAAAAACAGCGTACAAGTAAGGGCCGGTTTCTGAAATCTTAGCCGAGTTTAATCTTTTGGTTAAACTCGGTTACAGTATAACAGTCCCATAAGTAACCATAGCAATCATTTTTGAAACATTTAGCTATAGTTAACTAAGCTGTCAGAAATCGGCCCTAAAAAGTTTTTAAATTTTTTAAATATTAATTTTAAATATTTTATAAACTATTATTTGCATATTCTCAAGCTTATGGTATGACGCCATGGATTAAAGGAGACAGGTTAAATTGTTGTAAAAGACTACCTGTTGTAAGGATTTGCAGTGTAATCCCGGTAAAGTCATTTTAAATAAATCTATTAGGGTTACTCAGAACAAAATATGTTAATTGTTAAGAGGTTGTAAAAGTTCAGGTCATAATATGCCTTATCTTTTAATACGTACATTTGGCCAGAATTTGAAACCTGTTAATTTAAACAGTAAAATTAATAAAAACAACATTTATATTTAGAATAACCTCGTATAAGTCTGTTCTGACTGTCACAATATGTCAAAATAGCTATATTTATTTTTGACTTTCGATTATAAAGCAATAGTGCATAGGGGATATATATCTAACCCCGTAGAACGACGATGGGTGCTTTGCAAATCTACACATTCCTTCTTGAATGTGCCTTTTCATGACTGTAGAGTCCAATACGCGACACAAAAGTTTTTCCGCACACACAGCATAAATACTCTCCAGATGAGACAGATATACTATTAAGTCTCTCTTTCCGTCGAGCACGAGCCGTCTCAGCTAGTGTTTTTCTCTGCTGTTCAAACTGGTTCACTGCACAAGACACCGAGTGTTTCCACTTGGAACGATCAGTACATACCTTTTCCCAAGATGACTATAGGAGGTGAGATGATTTGAGTGAACTCTTGACCATATCTTTATATCTTCTGTACGGGGCTCCAGGGTTTCTACTGACATGTAATAGCTCTGAATACAGTACCTGCTTAGGCATACGGTTATTTGGCATTTTAATTACATCTCCGGTCCATTTAAGATGTTTCTGGATTAGGGTAGCTTCAATGCTCAACATGCCTGCTTTTTTTAGAATGGCAGTATACACATAGTCCTGCCATTTAATCTTCGGTATAGATCGTAAACATCTCTGATGAAATCTTTCCAACAGTCTGATGAGTCTACGATAGAGACCCCAAGATTCGCTATATAGGACCACCGCCCTGTAAACCTTTATCTTGGTTTGATACTATAGACCTCTGACATTACAGACCAATTTCCTCAATCTTCCAAACGCTGCTGTATAATATAATATATATAGGGGATAAGACCGTGTTCATAAGGGATAGGATAGTGAGTAGCGGACTGTCAATAAGTAGAGGATATTGTCTCTGGATAGACTTAGCATTCGTCTGAATCCTTTTAAGTGTCAGCCCTCATTCAGGGCCACCGCATGCAGCTATTCAGGGAGTGGGCTGCAGACGGGCTCATCAACGGGGTAATATTTTGGGTCGATTTTAATATAATCCTACTAGTAGAGGGAGGTGTTATGAAAGTTTGCACACCTGCGGCAATCGGGTTCGATTTTAGTCTAGGGCGGTCTAATGAATGTTTGCACTCGGACGGCTGACACCCACGCGGCGAACCTACACTCATTTTTATTTTGGGTTTTGTCAGGTCTTGACAAGCGTCCACTAATCGCAAAATTCAGTAACCTTTCGAGCCACGTCATACTAGAGTCTAGTGGAGCTAAATACACACGGCTGCATCCCAAACTCTGGCAATATGCAGACGCAGAAATTATGCTGGATCCAGTGCCCGTACAATACAGAGTGACACAAGCAACACTGGTTTCTGCATCCTGCAGATCAAAGAGGTGACAAAAGATCTGCAGGTGGGAATGGACACGATTTCATTTTGATAGGAGGCTTTCATACCACCCAAAACACCAACTATCAGGACTAAAAGATAACATAAGTTAACACTAACTAAGGACTTCAGCCTGGTAAAGAAACGCCCCTTTGCCACTAAATTCGTGTTCACTAACGAACTGTAATAGTGGATCCTGACTTCTGAGGATACTGTTAGCTGTAACCAAGAAGAGTCGATCGTGCAAACACTCCAGATTAAGTAATCCCCGACCACCGTTTTGACGAGGGTGATAAATGCGCTGCACAGAAGATTTCGGGTGAAGACTTCGGTAGATGTTCGTCATCTATTTGGTTCTTCTGTCGAGATCCTTAAGATCATCAACATTCCATTTCATCACACCAAAAGTGTATGAAATTAATGGGACAGCAAGCATGTTTGTAACAGCAAACTTGTTCTTGCCAGACAGACAAGATCTTCATATCTGCCTAAGTCGTGCCATATACTTGCAGCGAAGGGCCTGCTTAATAAGAGTGGCATCCTGGACACCCCTCTCACTGATGCCTTAAAATGTGTAAGACCCTTCGGCATTAAGATGTTTTATAATTTCCCCATCAACTAATTGAACATCTTCACCGTTGTCTAAACCTTTTGCTCTTTAGATATGAAAAACAGCGCTTTTATTCGACCTGAACGCATTGAATACCTATCGCGGCAGTGTACTCAGCAACAGCATCTAAGGCGGTCGGAAAATTCCTCTCGTTCGAGGCGTAGAGCTTCAAATCATCCATGTAATAAATATATAGGTAATTTTTTGCTTACGCCTTGACAGAGAACCCGCCACGTAATCACTGCCACGTCTGAGCATTATTATTATTATTATTATTATTTTATTAGTATACTGAACAAAGCTAGAGGCTTGTGTGTTCACATTATTCACTACAAAAGATAGAACATACAGACCTGAGTATATACAATATATGGCAAAATCATGAGAAAAAATAAGATCTGTTATATATATTAGGAATAGCAGCAGTGACATAACTTCAAATTTCGTCCCTCCCCCGCAAATTGACTGTCCGCAACCAAGACCTAAATTTTGGCTGAAAAATTCTGAATTATCGCCTTTAATTCCACTTCCGTCTTTTAAAATTAGTATGGAGTTTAGAAAAGCAATGCAATAAAATAAGATTCTATGGGCTCCCCTAACTTCTTGGAACCTCTCCACCCTTTGAAACAGCACTGAATAACAGACGCCCTAAGACTGTACCTTGAGGTACGTCACTTTGTATAGCACGAGGGGTGAACAAACATTTATTAACCTTGACTCTTAATGTGATATTGGAGATAATATATTGAACCCACGTAAGAATTTTACCACGAATGTCATAGGGACGGTTTCTGAAAGCTTAGTTAACTATAACCAAATGGTTAGAAAATGGTTGGTATGGTTGCTAATGGGATTGTTATATTGTACCCGAGTTTGAACAAAAGATTAAACTCACACAAGCTTTCAGAAACCATCCCTTAGTGTTCAAATTCTTATAATAGGTATTTAATGGACATTTTGTCAAACGCTCTTGCAAAGTCAAGATAAATGATATCTACCGGATATTGGTTAAGATCCAGGCTTCCACTACAAAACCTTGGAAAATTATAAATAATAGATAATAATTGTATTGAAATTCTAGATCCAGAATTCCTCCTGAAGTTCTTATGTAATATTTCCAAATGATTTGAAACAAATATAATTTTTGCTCAACTATAGTTGAAGGTCCACATACAAGTTTTTGTTGTTACGCCCAATGTAAACTTGGCTTTAAATGCAAATAAAAACAGTTTACTAACTTCTCGTTTTGATAGTTGTCAACATTGGCGGTAACCACAATTCACTCTGAAACTGATACAAATTAAAGTGAAATGAATCATTGAATGACCATTAAGTAACCAATTAAACACGTATTCGTAAATGCATCTCCCGATAAGTGGTTTTGTTATTCACTAATTATATCGTATTATGTTAAATTATATACCAAGAACCACACACAAATTTAAAATGTCTTGCGGTTTAGATTACGGATGTGTTTAAATAATATAGTTTCTTCTAATTTTGCTGTTGTATTAAGTTGGAATGTTTTGTAATTTGTCACAAGTTTTACAATGACTGGGTGTTTGAAGGAACCTTACCCGAATTTGTTTTTTACTATATTTTAAATTAAAAACACTTATAATTAATATGTTTATGGGTCGTTTATTTAAATCTTGGCATTAAGTATAAAAATTGATACGAATTGTGAAGTTTTACACATTTCAGGGTTTTGTAGGTATTTAGTAGGTGATAACAAATAGGGGATAGGAATGATTTTTTAATTCGTTTTTATTATATTCTTCTTGTTGTATGTAAACATAAAAAACAGTTTTGCATTTTTTTTTAATTTGAAGGTTTAAAAAAATCATAAATGTATGTAGCGCGTGAAAACGACGTGTGACGTCATACCCCAACTAAGTGTACTGCGTACAGCCTACCCAGTGTTCAGCGTACAGCCTAAACAGTCTGTCGTGAACTTATTTGCTTGTATAACTTTTATAGGTTATGTATAGTTAGAGTTATTTTAATTAAAATAAAGTTTAATTCTTTAAAAACAATTTATACATGTTTACCGAATTAAATTTTATATTAAAATATATAAAATATGGAAGATCCAGGCCCCAGTACTTCGAAACATAGTCGAAAATATTGTTTAGTACCGATGTGCACAAATAGTTCAATTAGAAATCCAAAAAACAATTTATATCATTACCTGATGGCGAAAAACAACAGAATAGGCGAAATTTGTGGCTGAAAGCTATGAAGCGAAATAAAACCGATATTTCAGAAAAAAAGCAAACTTTATGATTGTGAAGACCATTTTAATGTGAGTACATATATTTTATAAATTATTTTAATAATAAATGCGTGAAAAATTGTTTAAAAACAAATACAAAACTCTTGAACAATACAATATACACACGTAAAGATTATGTTTAGTCTGTATCTATGACGTCAAACCTCAGCAGTTTGACGTCATACTCAGTCGTATTTACTCGGCAACCTTCGCGCCGTGGTCGGCTTATTTCAAATTTACAATATTTTAATTAAAAAAATTGGCTATAATATTAATTAAAATGTGATTTTTGTTTTGTTAGGTGACAAAACTAACATTAACATATCAAAAAAATGTAGTTTTAAGGAAATATAAATTTTATGCGTATCCCCTATTGTTGGTATAGTATTTCCAAAAGGAATTGGCCACTCTCACTTATTGATTCCAATAATGACTGACAGTATAACCATTATACTTGCTGAGTTTATGGTTCAGTTACTAACAGTTGCCAGGAACGTAATAATTATTTAAAATAAACGTGTTTTCTTATGTTATTTAGAATGAACTGTATATAGTATATACTCACATGACATTCCTTTACATTTTTATCAGGCTTAGGACTGGCTATATTTGAATTATAATTATAGGCATGTTTGTCTTAAAGTCTTTATAGTCCATATTAAATACTTCAAATTTGTAAAAACAAAAATCATTCTTCTATTTAACTTGTCAATTTATAGTAAATTAAAATTATTAAACTATTAATCATTATCACTATTATCATTGTTTATATCACTATCAGAGATTGTGTGATTTATAAAAAAAAAAAATTTATTCAATTGTCTTTACATGTTCTACACATCTTTTCCACAAATCACTACTTATTGCACTTGTTTCGTCTTTAATTAATTGTACTACAGTGTCACTTTCTGTCGGTGTTGTATTTTTCACGCTGTAAACGTTGAAAATTAACTAACAAACAACTATTATATATTATGTGTATAACAACACATTTATAAACAATAGGATTATAAATTTGGAAAATATCCTTAATGGTTTTTAAGAAACTTTAGTTGAACTAGTGTTATATCTATCTATTTAAATTTAAAATACCCTTTATATCTCTTACATTCGGTTTACAGCAACGTGTCTTAGGATTACTGCCATAAACTCATTACAGCTTTTTAAGCTTCTCAATAAGAGTGGTCATTTCATTTTGGAAATACTATACATATTAAAAAACCAGTGGCGAAGGGAGACATCTGCTAGACTTGCCCTCCCATAAAAAAAATAATTTAGGTAAATCTTCAAAAATACATCAAATTATGTTTTATACAAATTTTTATTCAAGGATTGGTTTACTAGTTAGGAACTTTTAATTTTTTTAAATTTAATAACTTCCGTTTCCGGTTTAGTACCTTCATAAAAAACAATAGGGTTCTTCCCAATTAATAAAAGAATTTTTTAGTACCAGAAAGAACTCTTTAAGTTGAACCGTTCTTGAGTTATCGTGTATATACACACAGACACACATACATATGGACGGCACTTCGAAAATAGGTTTTTTGGATTCCCTGAACCATGAAACGTTAGTCAAAATCTCGACAACTAAAATTTTCGCGATTAAAATACTTGCCCCTTATATATTAAGGTCGGGCATAAATTTTGATAAATTTGAAAATATTACCCATGTGCTTCCATCTAGAGCAGGGGTGAACAAACTTTTTACGTCGCTGGCCTGGTCCAAATCTAGTAACTAACAAGAAACTGTGGGTACATGTTAAATATAATAACTAGGGTCCGGCAAAAATATGCAACGGTACTTTTGCTCTATAGCAAAAGTACGTAACCGTATGTACGTAGTACGCACGTAGTAATGTATCGTAACCGAATCGTAATTATTCATCAGTGACAATAACAGCATTTCCATTAACACCTTAAGAAAATGTCTGATGAACCCACCAATCCAAATTGCACACCAAATAATCATACTAACTATGAAAAAATGGCGAAAAATTCAAATTTGAAGTTCAACAGTTCAGTATTTCGAACAGTTCAGACAAAGTATTTCGGTAAAGCTTTGTTAGCACTATTATGGATACATTAAAATTATTAACCATAAAACAATAATTTAAACATGATCAAAAATGATCTAATTTTAAATAAGATCTTAAGAGTAATATTAATAATGGAGATGATGGACAGATATAAAGACAATGTGTGTTTTGGAGGCAAGTGCCCATCTTGAAGTGAAGTAAATGCAACGATAATAAAACGATATTGAAAAAGGCGAAACGACCTCTCAAGCAGAGTGTATGCACTTGAACAAGAACGAGTTTATTCTATTGATACGTGTAAAAACATCACAGAGCAACAATCGATGGCTGTGCTTGTTACTAATGAGCAAACATCAACGAATCTGCATTCACGTCGCGACTAGTTCAAGTTGACAAATTCGCGGAAAACTTATTACGACATTACACATCAAATACGCTCGAAGCGACTCGAAAATTTACATATTCGTCACGCGAACATGGCGCTGTCCATAATCTATCACATTATAATCGGACGATCGGAGACGATCAGTATTCTAATCAGCGGTGCGCCGGCCGACGACTGATTTGTGTGGCATTCGAGGAGACAATGCGGCCCATTAGTCAGACAGGCCTCTGCTCCGCACAGAGGCTCTGCATCAGGAATGTCGCAGAACAATGCTACCTATCTTGAAATGCGTTCGCTTCTGTTATACTGCCTGCCTACTGCGTACGTTCGCAATGTATGTACGACCCCGTATCCTGCATTCATTCTTCACCTTCGCCCTGAATTTTATGTGGAGTTTTACCAAAATATTCTCACAGTAGTATTTTTTATAATCCACTATATTAACAGAAATAGGTAGTGTTTATTGAATGTTAACGCATTGTTCATGGGAGACGTGCATCAACGTCTTTTGTTTTTAAAGTGTTGAAGATGATAGAGGGCAATTTATGTCTTCGTCGTGTCATGCGTTATCTTGTGAGAAATAAACATTAGAGTTAAATAAGCCCATAAAATGAATATCGCGATATGTAAACTAAATGTGATTAATGCCTTTTGAGATTTCATAACTGATTAGAGTCTTTTCATATTCAAAAAGAATTAGATCAAAACATATACACATGGTTGACGGAAGACCTGAATCGGCGTCTTGTGTTTTTGAAGTGTTTATGGTAAGACGGGGAACGATATTTTACTTAATTGACGTGCCATTATGAATAGAGTGGATAGAGCAATATTTAAACTTATTAGTCATTACTCAACTCAATAGTTCAACAGTCATGGGGAGAAAGAAAGCGGAACGAGATATAAAGTAAGACCTTCATTTATCGAACTTACGTGTAGCGAAATTCTCGATATATCAATTGCAAAGTACAACAATTGCTCACTCACACGGGATTCCGCCAAGTTTACGGGCAGCTGTGGTCTCCCTGATCACTACATAAGAAAACTGTTTCTGTATATCGAATACAATTTCAATATATTGATTTCTTTTTAAGTAACTTTTTCCCACATTTTACTTTTTATATACTTTTTATTTTCATACATCATCATCAACATGGCGCGACAGCCTAGGTGAGCCTAGGTCTATGTGCATTTAGGAATAATATGGTTAATATTTCCTTTTTGTTGCAAAAAAATAACTTTATTAAAATTTCATTAAGGGTAGAGAAAATTACTTAATTAATAACACCACACTATCCACGACATAGTAACCACTATGTTTATTAAATTAATGATAATATAATATAAAAGTTAAAAAGTTTTGTATTTATATTGACGTTTTAACACTCAACGCACAATCAACAACCTCTTTAGTATAGCAACCTTCATCCTTAACTGTCACAAAAATGGGTACAGTGGCGACTCTTTACAACCTCAATTTATTAGCGTACACAGAAAGGCACCTACAATTTATAATCGGTTGCGAACGGCTAAGCAGAACCTGTAATGTTTCTAATAAATATTTCTTACACAAATTATTTGACATAAGCAGGAGCTTAACTCACGTCCATATCCTTACTAGCGGCCAAAAAGCAGAAGCAAACGGTTAAGCACTTACAGCCACAGGCTTGCAACATTTGTGTACATAGTCCAGCATTAAGTGCATTGATTGAAGTAATCTACATTAAATAAACTCTTTTAAAGGGTAAAAATTGTTTTGCAAAAGCTGGCTTCATTGAATTACCAGAAATTGAAGATGGAAATGTGATGCCTCAAGTCGAGCAGTGCTGGGAAAACTTGCAGACCAAAGAACATATCTGCGGAGGAATTTTCCTTGATGTGTTCCTTGACATCATCAATATTCCGCCATAATACGGCATACCGACGAACGAAAACATAAGACACTCTTGAAACAGAAACGACAAAAAATGGAAAGGATGAAAGAAGAAAAATTGTACAGAAAAGGTTTCTTCTAAACCTTCTAAAAAGATGTTCACCAGATTTGATATAATAAGTCGTGGTCTTCGTTTTTCTGAAAATGTTATGGACTTTTTTTATGAAACCATGTCAGGAAAATGACAATTTAGCGAGATTTTTTTAACAAATATTAATAATGCATGTATACATAATGCGTCATCAAGGTATGTGTTTGTATAATACATTTTAAATAAATGTCTATTTATTTTTTAGTTACTTGCGTATTTTAATCATAATTTAGTTCTTATTCACTTAAATTTATACGAAGGAGAAAGGAAATGCTTGTCCAACATTTATTGTACTGTACTCGTGAGATATCATGTGAGATAGTTGCATTTTATGAGTATATTTGATTAAGGTTAAAATAAATAAATAATTTATTAATATTCATTATTTTTGTTTCCAAATATTATTTCACAGTAGAGTAAAAAAAAATGGTTTCCGAAGTATGGTTTTAAGAATAATAATTTGAGTTATGATACTAGATATCTATATCTTAGATTGAGTTATAGATAGACAACATTTTTGCCTTTGGTATTTTTTAGCCATTTATATAAATTAGAAACAATAATGGCCCTAAAAGTGTGCCTTGTGGAAATTACTTCAGTGATTTTTTATTTAAAATTAATGAAACTTTACCACGTTTACCACCTATACTCAAGTTTCACCAAGGAAAATTATAAATCAGTGATTCCCAAAGTGTGCTCTAGGGCAGTCCTTCTTAAACTTTTTGATGTCGCGGCTCCCCTGCAACTCAAATCAATAACCCACGGCCCCCCTAATTTTTGTTTTTGGAACCAAGATTAGTTAAAATATATACATACATATAGTTTTTTGCGCTCAGATCATTCAATAATCTATGTATAATGAAGAATAATATTTAGTAGCATTAAAGTTAAAGCTACTCATCTTTTTTAAGTAATAAAATAATTAAGTGTTATATTTACGACTCTTCGCGGCCCCCTTGTGGGAACACCACGGCCCCCTAGGGGGCCGCGGCTCACCACTTTAAGAAGCACTGCTCTAGGGCACTGCAATAATCTGGTGGTGAGCGCCAAATATTTTCGAAGAAAAATACGAATTCGGATTAGTGACACTTCCTGATATTATTGTAATAGACGGAAATACGTTTTATTATTATTATTATTATTATTTGTTTTTAATAAAAACCCAATCATTTTCATAAGACAAACAGACCAATTCTGTAACTCAGTTACTATGAAAATAGTAACTAAATATGTCACTATGAGCACGGTCAGTTACTATCATGAATGAAAGGCATTATACTTTTTATAATATTTTATCTTGTAGTAACGTTATTACACAGTAACTTTTTACAGAATTGATCTGAATGTCTCATATCTTTACTCAAGAGCGTTGCAAAATGTTTGAGATTATTATAGCAACACGATTAGGAACCACTGCTATACACTATTCTGCATAGGTATTAGAGATCAGTGGAGATTATAAATTGAAGATTGATAGAACACATGAAAAATATTGTAAAACAGTTAACAATATTCTGTACTAAACCGCGCGCAAAGAGTACATCGACGAGAATCCAAATCTCGGACACCATTTTAAAATTTTCACTTTCTGATATACAGAGAGTTCAGGAATTACTCAACCCCAAAAATGTAATACTTGAATACCTGTTTGTACAAATACCTATATATTGAATAGTTGATAGTTTTACTTGATGCAACTCGAATACAGGTAAAAGTTTCTTACATAGGGCACTTGTTTAAGTTTCACAAAAATCTTTATTCGTTATGTTGCCTGCAGTTTTGGAGTTAACCATTTCCAAATCTACAATAATTTTTACATTTTACTAAATAGTGTGCAAACAAGACTAAATAGAAGAAGTATTTAGCTGAGCAACTTGATTTATTTAATTGATTTAGTTACAAAACACGTGTAAATCCGGCATTATAAAAGTAACTGCATATTTAGAACAAAACATATTATGCTGTAATGATAATTTGATTGATTTATCATTATGAATCGTCCCTTAAAAAAGAAGAAAAATAGTATTAAAATATGCTTAAACAGTAACATTACATAAATCAACACACCATTAAAAAAATATTGGAATCAGTTCATTGAAAAAGTAACATTCATCAAAATGTCAAAATATGTTTTTTGCCATTACACAGTTCTTTATGTATATTAATGTAACAACAATGTAAAAAGTTTTGATTGATTTAAATGGTTCAAAGCAGAAAATATGGGAACAGAAGCAAAGAACAACTACTTTCGTATTCAGTGGAGGAGAAACTAAAGCTAGGCTTACACCAGATACTTATATAAAGTTAATACTAAGAATGACAATCAAAACAGGTCAAAGCTGGAAATTCATCTCAAAATTAGTGTGCAACTAAGAAAAAATGACCGTGCGCTCTTAGATCAGTTTTTTAACACTGTATTACTACCTCTTGTATATTATACTTTATATTTTGTGCAGTTCTGATGAAGAAATAAAATATTTCGAAACTGGTCAGATTAATCTAGTTGCCAAATTTATGTCCGTAACCCGTACAACCTTTTCCACAAATATTCATTTACGGACACGACCCACTCCACAACTAAAAAACCAGCGATCTTTCCAGGTCCTGCGACAGTATTATCGACAGGATTGGCGGAGAATAATAGTCAAAACTATTATTTATTAAATACTAACTAAATTTTTTTAATGGTGTTTCATTTCGGATTTTTAATTATTAGTTTCGAATTATTAACTGCATTGTCCTTGACGGTAGTCTTTCGCGGATTATTATTATAATTAACAATTAGGTAATTTATCTGCCCTCGATATATTTTGAACACAACTATAATATTTTCAATCATCTCAGCAAAAACTCGAGCAAGTCTCGAGTTTAAATCTCTTCGTCCCTCACGCTACTCTTTAGATAAAAGGCCTCTACAACCCATATAAAGATACACATAAGGTACATAGGTACATATTATACAGGGTGGTTACGGTCTTCTTGTTTCTTTTTTAATGGGTGATACTGCAGGTCAAAAAAAGACGAAAAACTTTTAAACACCTTAGTAAAAGTTTTATACTAAAAGAGATATTATTTTTATGGTATCTAAAGAAAACGATAAACGCTATTACAGTAGATGTTCGAAGTTATCACCCTGCAAAGTATTGTATGCAAAGTCTTGCTCGGCGTATCCACGAATCAGCGTATGCTGCAAGGCTTCCGCCGCTGCTGCTTCCACCCTGTTACGGAGATCCTCCAGGTCCATAATTGAAAAACAAATGAAATTTGTTAGTTCGCAGATTACTATACATTTTTCTAACATTAACTTATATTTTCCCTATACAACCTTAAAAAAATAATATCTCATTTATTATAAAACGTTTACAAAGGTGCTTTAAGGTTTTTGCCTTTTTTTGACCTATAGTATAACCCATTAAAAAAGAAATAAGAAGACTGTAAACAGGGTGTTTACGGTCTTCTTATTTACAGGGTTAAAATATACAGGGTGTATATTTTATATTATATTTTATTTTATTTTATTAAAAATTTGACACCACAGACCAATGGTCCCTTATTGTGCCCATACACTCATACATTACATATATACTATACTCTATCTCCGAAAGACTGATAGTAATAAAATTTATTATTTGTAAAAAGATATTGTATTATCACACAGAAGCGGTAAAACAAAAGCGACAAAATATGAATAGTTCGAAACGAAATATTGTTAAAAACAACCGAGTGTGCTGCCCATATTGTATGGGAATACGAACTAGGCTTAGACAAGAATAGAACACAATTGATCATAAAAGTTTTGACCCTAAAATTTTGAGAAAAAATATGGTCACACGGGTGTGTTTAATGATATAATAAATATGGTCACAGGTGTGCGTTTAATAAAATGATAAATAGTAATATAGAAATACACAAAACCAATTTAAACGTGTTTAAAATGTGCACGCCACGGGTAACAGCCTGACAAAATGAATTATTACTATCAGTCTTTCAGAGATAGAGTATACATTTACATTCAAACATATATAAAAGTAAAGTACATATAATGACATTTTCGGTACATACAGTAACTCTGTTTTACATACAAATACATTTACATGTTCTAACATACAATATCTTTTCCGTTACACAAGCATAATCAAAACATTTCATATATTTACAGAAACACTGAAGGTCGTTTGTACTACACAGATTTATTTTGGAGGTAGGAACTTGCACGTTGTTATTTACTTGGATTATTACTACAATGTGATTCATTACATCAAGTTTAAGACAATACTGCGAAATCTTTTATAACTTACATTAAATATATCAATAGATCTATCTGCAGACAAAAGTTGATGTAAAGAGCCGCCATTTTATGCAGTGGGCTCATTTCATAGTGCTCCATATTGGCCCTTTTACAAACAAATAATGTGTCTCTGATTCTAAAGTCCCGAGAAGGCACTCTGACGTATATTCTAGACAAGATATTAATGTCGTCGATTAAATTATTTAGAGTCTTATATAGAAACATGAGCGACATTACATCCCTCCTCGCCGCCAAAGTCCTGATATCAAATGCTTTAAGCACGTCTTGGGATGGTTTTTATCTTGGATATACCCCTGTCATGCGTAATTCTACAGCGCGGTAATACCGCGATTGAACATTTTCAATATTTTTTTGGTATTTTGCTTGATAAGGTGTCCATATAATGCTCCCATACTCAAGTGTAGGCCTTACATAGGAATTAAACAATGCAATGTACGTCCAACTCTGACGAAAATCCCTGGTCAAACGAAGAACATAACCCATCTTCCTTAAGGCACTGTTCACTATGTGGTCAATATGGTGTTGAAATTTCAGCTCGCAATCAAACAGTATTCCCAGGTCTTTTACGGTTTTAGTTCGTGGTATAATGTAGCCATTCATTGTATAATCGTAGATTATAATATCTCTCTTACGGGAGTAAGTCATAATTTTATATCTTACATTATAAACAAATTTATTTTCAAATGACAGTGGTAAGGGTAAGCAATCACAGTTTTCAAATCAAAATAGTAAATACATTCTTAAAATATAATTTCGAATGAACCTGGAAGGAATTTTTTTACGACTAATTTCAATTATTTCACGAACCAGAAAGATAATTTCCATACTTTCATCGGCACATCTCCGGTACATTTCGAGCCCTGAAATCGGCATTATATACAAAAAATTGTATTTTTCGAGACTTAAATGAAATCGTAACCATTTGTCTAAAGATATTAATCCGGATAGTGCTCGGATATTCTTCTACGCATATCCACTAAACACAGAAAAAACAAACGCTAAAGTCCACATTTGCAGCTCAACTTCCTAAAGGAAATCATTCTTTCAACTTCGTCATTTTGTTCAACAGCCTATTGGAAGTCCACGAGATCAAGAAGATTAAGAGCATTAACAACTCCTTTGATGAAATAACAGAACTCTCCAATTTTCCATTAGTACGATTAGAAATGAAAACCGACATTATAGACGAAATTTAATTAAATGCAAAAATTTGTATTTATTGAGACTTGAATGAAATCGTAACAATTTTTTTTTTCCAAATTAATTAAATCCGATAGAGCTCGGATATTCGTATACGAATATCCGAATAAAAGAGATCTTTCAAGAAACAACCGTTAAGCCCCGACTACAACGGGATGTGTGAGCTAGATAAGAAGAATTTGGATAACATAAACCCAAAAAATCGAATGTTAGTACTGAAATTATCCGGAAGAAACCAGAAGCACAGGATATCAAACAACTTTGATCTTTTAAATGGTAACGTACTTTTAAGGTAACGTATGGTGCGTTGCGTATCTTTGGATACAGCTTTTGAAAAGAAATAACTGTTACTTAAACCTTTTTTCAATATTTTTTATGGATTACGAAAAATATTATAAAACCATGTTCTCTAGGAAGATTTGAAACTAAAATATTTTCTCCGTATCGCTCCCAAATAGAGACCTTAACAAAGCGAGATCAACAACACTTCATAGTTTTCGAAAATAAAATATTATGCCGAATCTTTGGTCCCACTGAAATTTATGGTGAAAGGAGAATTCATAAGAACTAAGATAGCCGGAAACTGTACTCAAATCTGACTATCGCATAAGAATTGAGAGGTAGAACTTTACAGATAGAACACATGATGAGGATGAGGGAGGACAGAATAGTTAATAGGATATGGAAGATTGAATACCCGTCGACCAGTGGGAAGACCTCGCAAGAGATCAGTTAACTGAAGATCTAGCTAGTGTTGGTATACAGAACACATGATAAGACCTGATAATTAACAGATCAAGATGGAGGACTTATATGAGTCAGACCAAAATTCACCCCGGCTGACAGGTTTAAGGAAAAAGACGAACTATTGTCGATAACCTTATGGGTTCGTCAATTTTTTTCGATAACTGAAGCATTAGTTCTGTGTCCTGTTCATTATATTGGTAGTAGGCTTCGCCAAAATCACATTTAGAAAGAATTTAAGTAGTTCATATATTTATTAGCCAGGAATTAGATCTAGACAGCAAGACAGGAACAATAGCATTTCAATCAACATCGCTTTGATTCCTATTGATTTATCGGGATTGCAATATTTTCAATAGATTGCTTGAGCATTTATTGTCATTTCTATATGCCTTTTTACCGACTGCCAACATATATAAGGGAGGTATGTGATCATACGGATTTTGACATTTCGAGATTTCGATGAAGCTCCACGAATTGAGGTCCCTACATAACGTTTTGACTATATATATATATATATATATAATCCTTTATTTCCCTTGGACCTTTCGGTGTTTTGGGTATTACTACAATTATAATTACAAAACATATATCTCCTATTAAC
Organism: Liopterus haemorrhoidalis; assembly: GCA_963971575.1. Classification (NCBI taxonomy): domain Eukaryota; kingdom Metazoa; phylum Arthropoda; class Insecta; order Coleoptera; family Dytiscidae; genus Liopterus; species Liopterus haemorrhoidalis. The sequence goes on along the minus strand of OZ020611.1, from coordinate 148,729,546 downwards.
ATCCCAACATCCTATTAAACATACATCACATTTCATTACTTTACATTATAATTTATTTTATTCCATTCTCTTCCCTTCCAACCATTTCTTCACCCCTCCTCATATCTCCTTTCCTTCCTCCCCATTTCCAGGTAACCTCAGCCCCCTTCCTTCCTTCCATTTCCCCCATTCTGCTTCCCACCGGGCCTCTTTCTTCCTTCCTTTACCCCTTCCTGTTATCCGTCCCCAATCTCAATCCTTCTTGCCTCTAATTCCCTCGCCCAGCTCTCCCCCCTTCCATCTTCGTGCAACAGGTCTAATGTGCTCCCCGACCACTCTGTCATCTCCCTACACCTCTTCGCGAGGTGCTCTACATCTTCCTCCTCCTCCCCGCACATCCTGCACATCTTATCCTCCTGTCTCCTCCAATATCTATTTCCTCTCTCTTCATTCCCGCACCTTAGCCTCGCAATCCTCCTAACTCTCCCTCCGGACCTTCCTCTTTCTCCCCTCAAGTAGCTTAGTACCCCTAAGTTCTGACCTCCTTATATCTCCCTGCGCTCCTTGAATTGTTCCACCCCATTCTCCTCCCAGTCCCTCCCCATCCCGTCTCTCCTATCCTTGCGTTAAAATCCCTCCCACTACAATCCAGTCTCCTTCCATCTCTTCTCCTAGAATTTCGTCCAATTCCCTCAGTTTCTCTTTACTTCCTCTTCTGTTGTACATTGTGACTACTCGCCACCCCTCCTTCCTTACGTTTTGACTATTTTTAGCATGATGTCTGTCGATCTGTCTGTCCGTTCGTCCGTCCGTCCGTCCGTCTATCTGTCTGTCGGTCTGTCTGTCTGTCCGTCCGTCTCTCTGTCTGTCTGTCTGTGTACACTTTTGGTAAAAATCGGATGACTAGAAATGGAAGTTTACTCGTGTCGATTTTAAAATTTTTGCGAAAATTTAGCAACAGAAAAATATTTCGAAAAAATTTATTTAACAAAAGTTGCTATAAATGAAATAACTAATAACTTTTATTTAAGACGTTTTTTGATAAAACGAAAAATTTCGAATATTTTTTCTACTCTGCTGCTAGAATGTATTTTATACAAGTACTTTATGATGGCGGTCGGTCCTGTGGTGGCCACAACTGATTTTTATTAGTGGTAAAAATGTTGCGAATAATTTAAAAATAATTAAAAAACAGCAAAAAGTCCCAGAGTAGGAAATTATAATCCTACTTATAAATCAAAAAAAGCCCGCAGTGATCTTATTCTATAAGCAGGTCGTGTGTAGCAATCTGGATCTGAAAACTGCATTATTTTGTGTGTAGGTATTCATGTGAGATGGATTGAAAACTTTGAATAAGCAATTCCCCTTCTTAGCATTCGTTTGGTAGACATGAGAACTGAGAATGTAAAAAGTAAAACCAATAAACAGTGCGCACGTCGTCCAGATCTCACGAAGATACATGCCATTATTTCTAGTAGCCGCTGCTCTGAATTAACCTTGGCAAGAAAATAAAATGTGAAGTTTGTTTTTTTTCCAGTGAACGTTGTGGCTCGACTGCGTTGACAGCAAAATGCGGCCTGTCTGTGGCCATCTTTCGCGTACGGCCATGGACGAATGATTGGACAAGTCTGCGAGACAACTCTCTGCTCGAGAAACACACGACAATTAAGAGGGAGTGTTTATGTGAAAAGATTATACACACCTGCACCTCTGCACATCACCCTATAATACAATGCCCATCAAAACATATTCCAAAAATATTAATCCTAATACGCCAAATGTCTATGGACTATACAAACACTCCACAACAGTGTACATACTTACACATACACTAAACATGCATAAGATGACGGAACCAGGGCCGTGTGGAAGAATTTTGGTACCTAAGGCAGACCAGATTAAAGGCGAAATCCTAGAAACATTGTAAGTGGTTGACAAAAAAAATCATTCAAATTTCAAGTGAAGAGCAACAAAAAAGGATTGATTCAGGGGATGTAACAAAAACAAAAAAAGTAAATCATTCAAAATTCATGTGATGAACAAATAAAAGGAAACACTATTCTAAATTCAGTTCTGGCGCCCCTTCATCCAGCTCTGGTCCCCCTTTCTCCAGTTCTGGTGCCCATTTTTGCCCTTAAAGGTGAGGCGGTGCTTCACTTGCCTCATGCTCGGCATAGCGCTAGTCGGAACAGGTCAACTTGAGGACACAACCTCGTCGATGGTCAACTTGGCGATGGCCGAGCGCATTAAGTCGTGCGGTTTTAGACTGTTAGAAACAGGCGTGATTGGGCGGCCGGTGGTTCGAGCCTGCTTCGTTGGTGATATTATTCCGGCGAGAATAATATGTTTACATTACTCTCATTTTCACAATCATTCACCCCTCATCCAGGTGTAGGAGCACGCCCCCTGGCATCGGCGATTAGCCTCGTTGCAGAAATAAAGGCCGATATAAAATAAATAATTTAATAATAATAATCAACTTGGCAACGATATCTCCCGGAAAAAAATATTAATTGTATATATATGTTACGGCCAATGACCGAATGGCGGGCAGTGTTAACAACGGCCGACCAATGACAGGCATAAAAAAATAAGCAAACTCCTTTAAGCTTACTTCGAGCTAAAACTTACTAACTACACCTAACCTATCATTGGTCGGTCGTTTTTAACACTGCCCGCATTCAGTCACTGGCCGTAACATATATATTTTAAATACAAACCAAAAATGCCAAAAAAAATCAGAGTAGCTCCTACTGATGAGAGTCAATAATATTCGTTTTATTTACAAATATGACTAATAGAATGATTTAATAGCTCGATATGTAAAACAGTTAGTTTAGATAGTTATAAAGTGTTACATTACCGATTTAAACTACCTGCTTAGGAATTTCCAAATCCCGAATCTTGTGCTAGATGGAAGTAAATGCAAGTCTAACCAGAGCACGGAATAAAAAGCTTCTGGCGCACACGCGCAATTATAAAAAAATAGGTCAAAGATGTTTTAGCAACTTACTTCCTAAATTGTTTACCATGTTACCTGAAGAAATAAGAATATTCGTATAGTTAACTAATTTCTGCGCACTATCTGAATTTATGTAAAAGAGAATCCTCTCGTTTGAATTTATTCAAGATATGTATGTTTCTATATGTATTTCTACTATAAATTTTGGTTTGTATGTTTGAATTCCTAAAATTTACTATACTTATGTTAAAATTGATTTAGATCTAGCAATTCAAAAAAATTTAAAAAATAAATAAAATAATAAAAAACTTATGTATTGTCAGAACTATGTAGGTTACTGATATAATATAATACCAATAACTGTATATTTTGCTTGCACACACAAGTTCCTTATGGCGCGTCTACATTGAAGCAACATGGTAGCATGCGACCGTTCGACATGTCGCATGCTACCAATGTGCAGCGGTCTGATGGGAGCCGTGCGACATGTTGCTCGCGTTACTTGGCGGTAAACATCAAAGAGTTTTCGTGCGAAACGCTACCAGTTCTGAAAGCCACATGTTCGCCATTTTGATATTTGACAGTTCTTATTATAGAAGTATTTGGTTTTTAAATTAACTAGTGTTGTAAGCGTTGCTGTATCAACAAAAATTATTTAGCAACTTAAATTTATTTAATATAAGTGAGTAAATATAAGTTTTGATAAAATAGAGTATTAGAAATAATGATAAACATAATTCAGTAAGGTTATGATTTCGTTATGGAATTAAAATTTGTTATAAAATAGTATAAATTAGCTTGATATTATTTATAGTTATAAAATGTAATAATATTTTTGCGATCCGCCATATTTATTCAGTTAACTTACAGATCTCGCAACAATAAACAGTAGCACGCTCCCAGTGTTGGTGTAGAAACTAGCTTGCCAATGCGACATGGTCTGACGATCTCGTCAGACTTGTCGTATGCTACCATGTTGCCTCAATGTAGACGCGCCATTAGAGCTTAAGTGCTTATTCACTTATTTGTCTGTAAGTTTGAAGTTTTCGTGTTGTATGTGTTTATTCAACTATCATTTTTATTTTATTTGTAATGTATACTTAATGACAAATACATTATTATTATTATTAAATTATTTACGTATTTAGACTATTATTTAATATTTTTATTCTATAATGTAACAGTGTCTGCGGTAAACATACAATATGATCGAAATAATGCGTCTAGTTGGCCGTGAATTTAATTTTTTTCAATATTGTATTGGCAAGGTCTGTACTGTAAATAATTTTTGATGAATATATAGTCGGGTTCTTTGGTTTAAGCGGACCTAGATTTTGAATTCTAGTAACTGTTAACGTTTGATTGCAGCTTTTGATAATTTTGTTTAGCAAAAGCCCACTTCACAATCATTAAAAAGTGAGCTCGTGAAAATTTACAAAAGAAAATCCATTTAGTTCCGCTTAAACGTTTGGAATAGTCAAAAGGTATATCAAGTTTGATACTGCGAATATAATTTTTAAAAAGCGTAATGCATTATAGACGGCATTTTTATTCGGTCACATTTTATTTTAGACTTTTTTATTTGTTCTTTTTATATCAAGAACATGTATATTATACCTTGAAAATTGGACATAATTTAAATAATTATAAAACATTTTTGGTATTTAGTAGAGTAAAGCGAACTTTACAGATATGTGGCGGTGCTACTTCTTAAAATCTGGGGGTAGGGGGACAGGAACTATTTGAGGAGGGCATCATTTCTTATCGTTATTAAATACACATGAAAATATATGAAAATACAAGTGATAAAAAAAATATCGTCACTTCTAAAATACAAGTGAAGACCCCATTAAACTAAAAGTGATGACCTAAAATTCTAAAATACAAGTGAAAACCAAGAAAAAAAGGTCGTCACCTCTAAAAATACAAGGTCCTCATTTTTTTCTTCAAGTTTTTCTGGGGGGGGGAGGTACTGGGGGCCAGAGGGTTCACAGGGGGGAGGCTGACCCCTTGCGTATAGTTCAATCTAGAAGTTCATAAAAGTTATTGGGCTCAACAGCGCTATGAAGTGACGCCAACCGGACTTAAACTGAACTAGGCGAAACGAGTAATAGTTTATTGTTTACATCTGGTTTACATGTGTTTTCTCGTGTTGTTTGTATTGCTTTTAAAAGTTAGTGTTGCAGTTTGTTTGTTATATTAACTTTTGATAGCAATTATTATACTTTATTATATTACTTTATGTTATAATGAGTTATTATAACACAAATTGGTGTGTGTTTGGCTGTCACTCTAGAAAAGGAAGTAACAAAAATATTTACTTCCACTATTTTCCAAATGAGAAACAATTTGTGAACTGTTAATAAATTTGGTGTTGTGGAAGAGATAATAACAAACTAGTATTTATTAAACAAATTAAATAAAAAACAAACACTAAATTATAAAAATCCTTCTCGAACATAATGTAATATCTACCCGTGTAATTTTAATGCAGAATTAGGGCAAGCGGTCTCAAATTCTGTACGCAGCTTTTCTAATACATTTTCACTGAACCTTCAGTGCCTGCTTTTGTTTTTAATCAATTTATTTAGGCAAGGAGTTTCTAACAGAGGTTGCGGTTCATACTGTTGTAAGACAGTTTTTTTAAAGTAGATCACAGGCATTTTAAATCTGTGCTGGTTAATATTTCCATACACAACTTATTGTTTCTGGAACAAAAAGAAAAACCAACAGAAACCACACAAAAAAAAAGAAAAATCAAATATTACAATCAATCAATGCCCTGATCTTGGCTTCTTTCATTTTGGTTTGTTAACCATATGGTACAAAATAATAGGACAGCTGAAATGTGTTTGCATGTAGTTCCTGTTTTACAGGTGCAGGACATATTTTAAATTTCAACATCATTACTAAATTTTAATTTCCCAGTGACTTCGTGAGGTGGTGATCTCAAACTGCTTGTTTGTTAACATAACCCACATATGTCGACATGCTCATCATTTTTGTCCAAAATTCCGCACAACATAAGATGTCCGGCGTTTAACAACTCTTCTCCTTCAACTACACACCTAGAAGAAGGTGTTGCACTTAAAAAATTAAAATAATTTAATAAGGATAGCTGTTTATTATCCATTGCAAATCGATGATTAAACATGTAAACAAATATGGACAACTTTCACATTACTCGTTTCAATCAGCTATTCACAGCGCTCGTAGCGCCGCCATCGGGCATTGTTGTACCCAATTGGTTCGGATGGCGAGAATAAACTATTATCTTGTACTACTCGCTCTACTTACAGCTGCAATAGAAGCGCTTCATATACAAAAATACGCGTTTATCTCAATATATTCAAATGTACCAAACAAAGATAAAAACTACGGACGTACATTGAGTATAAGAAGCTGAAATGCGTCACTGAATGAAGGATATCAAGGACAACTTTTAGTTTTTAAATGGGTCATGTTGGTATCTTTGAATAGGCTTGGATAGGCTTTTAAAAAGAAACAACTTTTACTTAAACGTTTATTTAATATCTTTTACGGTTGACGAAAAATAGTATTTTCTATAATGACTTGAAAATAAAGTATTTTTATTTACAAGTATTGAAACTGCCTTCCATTTTGATTTAAATACTTTAAGTTATCTGTAACTCGGAGCATAATAAAAAAATAATATTTCCATGCTTCGATCTTGTATGATTTCGCGGCCCCTTGACGAAGCTTTCACGGCCCCCCGTTTTAGAAACGCTGCACCTTACCATAATTTACATGTAAATTTCAAAATTGATTTAGTGTGAACTTACATATTTCAATGGTTTCATAAGGGAATGAGACTTGCAGAATGCGGGACGACTAGGGCTGAATCATTACTATCGATACTAGTAAGGTATCGATATATTTATTTTATTTATATTTATTTATTTATTTATTTATATTTATTTGGCCACACCAACAGGACACAAGGTTCCAATAATAGGGTGGCACTATTTACATAAATTACAATTTTAAATAAATTTAACTAACATAAATAGGTACATACGTATATATAGTAATACAGTAGTTTTTACAATAATCTTACACACACAGACCAATTCTGTAAAACGTTACTGTGTAGTAACGTTACACAAGATAAAATATTATAAAAAGTATAATGACTTTCATTCATGATAGTAATTGACCTTGCTCATAGTGTAGATTTAGTTACTATCATAGTCACTATCAGTAACTGAGTTACAGAATTGGTCTGTATGAGCAGTTACACTTGAATCCTTATAGTTCTAAACATTATATAAAGAAAACAGAAAAAGAGATATGGGTAGAGGTTATAAACAACGAAGAGCAGATTTTTTAAATGTTGAGATATTAGTACGGAAAAGGTTTCGAAAGTTGGGGTTGCAGTGATATGAATTATATAATTCAGATAAACGTAAAACAGGTGGATTCGAAGCATAGTTTGTGCTTTCGTAAGAAACTAAGAGGAAATTATTATTTCTAATGTGGTAGGAAGGAATTCTGATGGAAAAGAAATCGAGCAATGGAAAACAGTCAATGACATTATTAAATATTTGGAAACAATTGTAAAGTCATTTAAGACCCGTCTTTTTTCCATGGATGTTAGGTTTGGATTAAAATCGAGAAATTTATAGTTCATATATTTCACAAATTTATTTTGTACATTTTCTAATCTGTTAATATACACGAATATATAAATATATACAAATATATAATATACACAAATATGTTAGTATTCGATATATTTTGTTTCAATACTTTAATTATATCAATAATTCGCATATGTTATCGATAACACAAACCAACGATACTGATACTGATACAAAGTATCGATATCGTCGATAGACATGTACATCTCTAGATGTCTAGAAAATATTTGTATCTATGATCACATCAAAACCAATATTTTTTGATAATCACTTTTGTTCGTTTATTTGAGTACTAAGGATTTTCATTTAATACCCTGCACTAAATTTAGTTAAATCAATAAAAACTTCGTCAAGATAAAAAGTTTTTTTAAATTACTTTTCATTTCTTAATATCGGCTTAAAGAGCTTTTATTTGATACTTCACCTTAAAATTTAAATTAAAAAATATAAAAACAAAGCCGTATATTATTAAAAACAAAATAAAGTTATATGTTACATCTGAAAGATTGATTGTAAGTAGTATTTCAGCCACAATTTATTAATAATTCGCCTACCGAACTAATCATTCCAACATATAAAATGTAATATGACAATCATATTTCATATATTCCATTGTTTGGGATGGAAACGTAGGTGTAATAGCTTTCGTTATAAGCCGAAATCGTAATTTATTATTTCTCGTATTGAGCTCACTATAATATTTCTTTCTGGGGATCAAGGTGGCCTTGCCAATCGCAAAAACAACATCCTCTCATCTGTTTTGGTGACTGTAGCTGATGATTTGTAAATAATAATTGACATATGTTCAATTATTCATTTCATTGTGAAACAATTGTTTCTTTGTTTTCTATTCTTACTTCATATCTTATTTCACTATAAGATCCGATATTCGGGAAAATCAACGAAAAAACTCTACTAGGTCGAGAAAATATTAGAAAAGAATATAATGTTATGAATAATTAGCGACCCTGCTTCTCGTGGTAAAGGTTCCAGGTTCTAATATCATGAATATTTGTATTCGTCCTTATCACCTTATCCTGATTAAAAATAGAAAAAAAATTGATGTGAAGTGTGAATGTTCACACATTTCAGGGTTTCGCAGGTATATAATAAGTGAAGGCGGTATGCTGAGTGTGCAGGACAAATTTTACTTTGTAGTAATCACGGCAAAATGAACGATATTTTTAAAATAATTTATCGTCTGTTAATCATATAATAAGACTGGTTATTAAATTTACGCTCTTAAAAATTAAATACAACATTTGTCAAAATATAACTAGAATTTTGACAAAATAATTTCAACATAATGAAAATGCAAAAAAAAACAGAAAAAATAAAATTCGTTCCGTACTCGAACTCGAAACCCTTCGTTTTCCAGCTTACGACACCAGTGCTCTAACCCATTAAGCTATCGCACTCCTTGCATGTGAGTGTCTTACATTGGTATAACTTTTGTACTTTGTGAACCAAAAACCACAAAAAATGCGTTATTTTCCGAAAACATAATCTGATCAAAAATTCCTGTTGTACTATTTCGGTTCACACCAATATACATTACTTAGATTTTTTTTAGATTTTTAGTTTAAACCATCTGGGCTACAGGGTGTGGGACAAAATTTTTTATGTACAATTTTGGCAAAAATCGCATAAAAATAATTTATTTTGCAAAAATAAAAATTTGATAGTTAATCCACGTACTAAGGGCTTCCATTTGATACCCTACTCAGAATTAAAAAAAATATTTTTGTTTTCGATGAGCACATATTTGTTTATATTTTTAGGGGGGTATGTTTTTTAGATGTTTTAGTATTTTTCCTATGTGCGGGTCAAAGAGTTGTATAAGAATGCCAAATTTCAACTCTCTAGGTTTAGCCGTTTGGTTACAATTTTTACCGAACAGACAGACAGACAGACAGACAGACAGACAGACAGACAGACAGACAGACAGACAGACATACAGACAGACAGACAGACAGACAGACAGACAGACAGACAGACGACAAAATGACGGTATAAGGGTTTTTTGGTCATACCTACAAAACCCTAAAAAGACATAACATCATAAATTTATTAATCCTCTCAACCTGGATTGGGTCAACTTGGGAGTTCCAGACCTAAAACTTTACCCTTTGGTGTGAAAGGCCCAATATACTGTAGCAATCATGGGCGCCCGCAGTTTGTTTTTCGAGGGGGCGGGGGCAAAATATGTATGCATATTTTCGAAAATATTTAATAATTTATTAAACAAACTTTCATTAATACAGAGCACTATTAAAATAGAAACTAAAGGTATCTACGATCATCGGCAAATTGGAAATTGGCATTAATGACTTTTTCTATACTTACTTTATTATAAATAATTTTTTCCTGTGCACACTTAACTTACGCAAGCCGGATAAACGATCATCCGTAGTAATAATTGAAATAATAGTTTTTTCTCACGACCGGGAGTAAAACAGATTTTAGGTAACTAGTTTTTGACTTATAAAATGTCACTTTATTCCTTACGGAAATGTTTTGAACTTCATTCTCTCAATAAAGTGACATGTAAAAAAGACAAATTCCATAATTATTTATTATTTATTGTGATACAAATATTACCAGAATTTACAACATTAATAAAGTGACCTTCAATTTCCAAATTAGCTTTTTTCTAACTATATTATTAATTGATTCAAAATTTATGCTTGTTGAAGTTGAAGGTTCCTTTCAAACTAAAATAGTAAAATAGTAGTAGTTTTATGTAATTGCCTACACTCTTCTTATCACACCATTTTTTTAAATCTGTATATGCCTTTTCATACAATCTCTTTGATTTTGCCGGCAATAATTCGCAGTTGCCTCCATTGCAACTGACGCAATATCTGGTGGTGTCCCGATAAAGTTCTCTTCGCCATCATCACTGTTTATTTCCATTTTTAATTTATTAACAGTGTTATTTGAATACATTATAACAAATCTTTACAAAATATATTAAATATAAAACATTTATTCAATATTGGCACATTCAACGTGACATTAACAAATTCTATTTTTCATAATATAAACAAGGTGTCTCCGTAGCAAGATAACAATAACCTAGGTCTATTGATTTCTGTTTGAAAATTATATGAAATCAAATTTCAAATTGATTAAATAAATTGTAACTGATCGTCATGAGAAAAGTTTTGTATGCATCTCAGGAGTAAAGTGCATTAATCCCTCAAAGAAAATACCGTCGACTCCCTTTGGCATCTCGAATATTACTTACATTCTCGGGATTGAAACCATCACTTTACTATCTAGATACATAAATAAATATTACAGGCCCAGGCCAGGCCCGATTTGATTGCACGCTTTGTTTATGTAGTTCGCCGTCATCGGTTATCCATATTTGGTCTCCTTTGTGACGTTTCTATCAGTACCTTCCGCGTGGAAAGTAGGCATGCCACGTAAGCACATCTTAAATATTATATTACAGAAAAAATAAAATACAATTTTTATCTACGCACAGTTTGGGCATCGGCACCCCTGCTTACCCTTTCCGAAACCAGAGAGGCTGTAGTATCACGAGGACCCTTAATGCAAATTTGAATTAAGATATTGCACATGAACTAAAATTTGTTCCGTTTCTTGTTAACAGAAAATCTAAACTATACATAATAAAAATAGTTATAAGAAAAAATAGACACATATAAAGTAAATAAATTTGAGAACAAACAAATATAAGCGTTTGGAATAAAACACGCATAAGCAGAGACTTCCTTGTCCCTTACTGCGGGCTCCCTTGGTAGTAGTATGTAGTAATAAGTACGGCTCGGTGAGATTTCTGTGCAAGAATTTTGGACTGAAGAAGAAAACATGAATAGAATGAACATATAAATAGAATAGATAACCAAAAGTTAGTACAAATTGCAACAGATAAATAATCAGTGGGAAGAAGAAATATACGCAGATCGAGAAGAAGATGGGTCGATAATTTATCAACTAAATAAAACGAGACAAATATTGAAATAAATAGGCTCAAGCCTAAGAAGAAAGAAAGTAGAATAATTTTGTGTTCTTTGTTGCATATAGTGTTTTATATACATAGCAGAGAAATCAAATTTCTGCAAGTCTGTCTTCAAGCTGTATTAAGAATAGCTGTCTTATAACATTGACTACATTTCATCCCCATATTGCTCTCTGGATCAGCATAGGGCCAGCAGAAATTAATCTTTGTTTCCCACATATTGTGATCGTCGCACCAAAAACGTCATTTTCGTTTCCCACATACGATGTGTTAAAGTAAACCAACTTTTTTATTTGGATCAGTAGGCAGCTTTGGGTATACATATGCATCCAGCAAACCAAACGCCGCACTGTTTACACAGAATCAAAAGACAAGTTCTGGTCAAATATTTCATAACCTAACTGTTGTTCCAAGATTGAACCACCGACAAATACAATACAAGCTCTCATTGTTATTACAACAAATACAGATTATAGCGAACAAGGAATTTCAATTTGTAATTTTTAACGTTTAATGTTTGCTGTTAAATACTGGGTGGCATGTTACTGGATTTCCCATATTTGTAAGAACTTTTCATATGTACATACAAATAGAAAATTTTACTTACCAGAAAGAATTTCTACATTACTTCCTCATTCTGTATCGTTACTGCAATCATGTGCAACATTATCGTTTTAATTAAATATAAATTGCAAACATTTGTTCTGTAAGATCTGGCTTTGAAATTTTGTTAATATGTGGAATAGATAAAGAAAAGCGAGAGACTGATGTAAAGATGACTGGGACATGTTAACTGAATAGATAATCGGGTGTATTCTGTAAGAAATGCGTTAAAATTAGCGTCAGGTTAATATTTTTATTTTAACTCCATGTCTAACGTCATTATCCAAAAATGCTATTCTGTAAGAGCATTTGTTAAGGTATGCGCTGTTACGTTGAATTTTAACAGGAGTATTTATTTAGTCAAATGCCAAGAGAATCTTAACCTAATATTTCGGTGTTGAATTAAATATTCAGTGGCGAAATTTATTTTATAAATGGAACAGAAATGTTTGGTCCTGTGATACTCATTATAACTGGTTTCCACAGTGTATTAAATAAAAATATAACTTTATTCAACTCTAATTTAGTCAATTTACTTATATACTACATCGTATTATAACAGTTTATCTATTTTTTGAATAAAATGTGAATTATATGTTCATTCTATTACTTGCCCGACCTTAATATATAAGGGGCAAGTATTGTAATCGCGAAAATTTTCGATGTCGAGATTTTGACGGATGACCACGTTTCATGGTCCAGGGAATCCAAAAAACCTATTTTCGAAGTGCCGTCCGTATGTGTGTGTGTGTGTGTGTGTCTGTCTGTCTGTGTGTATACACGATAACTCAAAAACGGTTTAACTTAGAGTTCATTCTGGTACTAAAAAATTCTCCTATTAAATGGGAAGAACCCTATTGTTTTTTATGAAAATCGGTTGACTAGAAATGGGAGTTTACTCGTGTCGATTTTAAGATTTTGGCGAATATTTAGCAACAGAAAAATATTTCGAAAAAATTTATTGAACAAAAGTTACTATAAATGCAATAACTAATAACTTTTATTTGAGACGTTTTTTGATAAAACGAAAAATTTCGAATTTTTTTTGTAAAATTATTTAAAATTTTTCAAGTCTCAATTTTTTCATACTTATATGTAACGTTTCCATGGTCATGATAATTAATTCGTAACTAGTAAAGCAAGCCTTGGACAAAAATTTGTATAGAACATAATTTGATGTATTTTTGAAGATTTATCTAAATATTATTTTTTTTTTTTTAAATTTACATTTTTTTTTTTAAATATTTTTTTATGGGAGGGCAAGTCTAGCGGAGGTTTCCCTTCGCCACTGGTTTTTAAAAAGGTGTTCGGTGATATTAATTATTAAATAATTAATTAATTTATTACGCTATTTCTACCCTGGAATAACACTGTTGTGATCGTCATTATCAATCTCTTCAATTGTTTCTTCAAATAATACACCATTCAAATGTACTGCGATATTTTTAAACACGGCGGAGGAATAAGTGAAGTTTTGTAGCTTTCAGATGATTATAATTTTAAGTTCTGTGTCTCAACAAAAACCAAAACTGCTCTTCAATACTCCATTTACTTCCTTTCTATACAATTACTTGAACCTGCGTCTGGGTTACTTGTATAACAAAAATTATGAAGCGTCATTCTTATCTCTACTGTAAAGAATTCATTTTAAAAAATAATAGAAAGTTGATTAATATTCCTACTGTCTTGTGTTTTATTCATTTTTTTAAATAACATGACATTTACTTAAATAGGAGCGGCCATTTTTGCAAACTAAACACCAGAGTTAACTTTTAGCCACCGTTTTAGTAGGCGCTTATTGTAGAACGTTAACTGGCTATTTTAACACCGTCGCGCTATGATTTTAACACATATATGTTCAGCGAATAGCATTTACTTATAAAAATGCTGTTAAAAAAAAAATAACGTCAGTTTCTGACACTAAGATTTTAACATCATGCTTAGAGAATAGACCCGTACGACAACGAAGCAAATGTTCGCAAATAATACAACATAATGTGAATTTATTTACAGCAAAATAATCGTCAAGACATGCCATTTGGTAAGTAATCAACTGTGAAAAATAATGTCCTCGAGATGGCGCCCATCGGAAATTATGCAATGTTCAATACTCCGGTTGTAATTACAAGCTGTAATTACAATTAACATTATTACAATACATTATATTACATTAGCACGAAATTATAAAAAGGAGTAAAAAAGAAACGTCGAAATTCAGTATTGGATACATAAATATGCGAATAATAATAGCAAAAGGAAGAAACGAATTACAAGAAAACTTAAATATATGGAATGAAACACTCAAAGAATAGGATATGACAATGAACAAAAGTAAGACAAAATTTATGGTTATTGGAGTAGATGAAGTTCTAAATAGAGGATATAAGCATAGTACAGGTCAAGAATTTCATATACTTAGGAGTATATGATGGAGTATATGATCGAGATGATGGAAAACAAGAAATGGAGATAAACACAAGAATTGAGAAGACAATGAAACTATACCATGATATAAATAGCACTTTTGTTAACAAAAAAATAAATAACAAAAGTGACAAAAATAAACATATTTAAAGCAATATACAGACCGGTACTGATTTTCGGATGTGAAACGTGGACGCTATTATAAAGAGAAAAGAAAAAATACAAGCTGCAGACATGAAGTATCTAAGAAGTGTAAAAGCCGTGATGAAAATGGATAAATTTAATAATAATAATAATAATAATAATAATACTTTATTAGATGAGATTATTACAAAATAATTTACCATTGTCAAAAAAACAACGATATGCGTTTGAAGATACATACATATATAGGTAAATACATATATCATATATATACAGAATTAAACACATATACATACATATTTGATGTGAAACATACACATTTGATGTGAATTCACGTACACATGGTAAGCCTCTTGGTATTATATTAATTTTTTTATGTTTTCAAATTTGAAATTCAAAAATTCAGGTATGCTGTAAAATGCATTATTAATTAAGATTGACTTTACTTCTCTTTTGAATTTAAGGTATGGTAGACTTCTTAAGTTTTCTGGCATTTTATTAAATAATTCAATTCCCATGTAATGAGGGTCTTGTCTAGCCTTCTCTATACGCAACTTATTCAGACATAATTGATTTTTTCTCCTCGTGTCATGTGTATGTAATTCAGAGACGGTAACATATTTTGAGATGTTTTCTCTTATAAACAATAACGTATAATAAATATATGTACAAGGGACAGTTAGAATCCTATTTTTTATGAATAGAGGACGACAGTGCGTTCTACTATTTCCATTGTTCATAGTTCTTATCATACGCTTTTGAATAATAAATATAATGTTAGCCTGTGGACAAGCACCCCACAATGTAACACCGTATATTAAATGAGTAGCGAACATAGAATGGTAAATCATTAACAGTATCAAGTACGAAACATGGTATTTTATTTTTCTTGTGAGATATAAGATTTTTGCGAGTCTATTAGTTATAAGCTCTACATGTTTCTTGAAGGTTAAGTTCTGGTCTAGTATCACTGCCAAAAATTTTATATCTTTAACTGTATCCGGATAAGATCGAGAAGAAAATATTATTTTACCAGTTTTTTCATTATTTAGCAGTAATTTGTTGCTATCAAACCACATTTTAGCTTCTGCCATTATATCTTGAATTAATCATGTTGATCGAGGAAGACGCTGTAAAAAATTTGTATCGTCTGCATATAAAACAACTTGGTCACATTTAATATGTTTGTCGAGATCATTTATATAGATCAGGAACAGTATGGGGCCCAAAATTGAGCCCTGTGGAATTCCAAAGTGTATGCTTTTTACATCAGACAGCTTGTTATTCAGTTTTACAGCTTGAAATCTATTTTTCAAATAAGTTTCAAACATGTTCAACGCAACGCCTCTAACACCATAGTGCTCTAACTTACAAAGCAGGATATCAGGGTCAACTGTATCGAAAGCTTTACTTAAATCACAGGAAATGGCAGAGGCCATTTCTCCATCATTAAAGCACTTTAGAATAAAGCTTAATGTGTCAATCAGAGCACTCTGAGTAGATTTGTTGTGTCAGAAACCATGTTGACAATTAGAAAATAAATTAAATTTTTCAAAATAAGTCACTAGTTGTTTTTTTAATATTTTTTCAAAAACTTTTGAAAATATAGGTAGCAGCGATATAGGCCTGTAATTACTTGGATCGTTAATATTATTTTTCTTATGTACTGGAATGACAAGAGAGATTTTCAGTACAGAAGGAAATACGCCATGTTCTATACAATGATATATTAGTCTATCTAAATGGTGTGATATTGTACCGCTGACTAATTTTAAAGCTTTTGTATTAAGTCCGTTTATATCACAGCTGTTTTTGTCATTTAACGTGTTGATTATATCTTGAATTTCATATTCATCGGTAGGTCTAATAAACATTGTATTGGTTACATGAGGTACATTTTTTTGTAAAATATCTATAGATGAGATACTAGTTTTAGGAATTTGGTTCCTAATTTGATTTGGAATGTCTATAAATAATTCATTAAAATCATTTGCATTTAAGAAAGTTTCATTATCTATTTGCTTCTTTTTACCTAATTCTTGATGTATTATTCTCCAAGCCGCCTTTGTTTTGTTATCGGAGTTTAATACAAAATTGTCATTGGCTTGTTTTTTTGAATCATTAATCGCCATACTATATTTTTTCTTAAAATTATTATACATATTATTTGTTTGTGCAGTTTTATAATACGATTTCAGATCATACATCAGCTGTGAATATTCTTTCATTTTAATTATTTCAGCTGGTAATTTAATTTTTTTATTTATATTTTTGTCGCATTTAATTATTTTTTCAGGAAAACTTTCATTAAATATATTAATAAATTGTTTATTAAAGTTGTGAAACGCTATATTTACGTCTGCATCTGAAATCGTATTCCAATCTGCATCATTTATACTACAAATAAATTTGTTACAGTTTGATTGAGAGTAGTCTCTAATTTTTTTAGCACTACTGTATGTTTTAATTACATTTAGGTTTATTTCAGCAAAAGTAGCACTGTGATCTGAACTATGTATATTAATAACTTCTGAGATATATTCTAGATTTTTATTAATGCAGATATTATCTATACATGTTGAACTGGTACTTGTAACCCGTGTTGGTTTATTTATTACGGGGTGTAAGTTATATGAATCTAAGAAGTTAATAATATTTCTACAATGTGTATCATTTGATGATAAGAAATTAATATTAAAATCTCCTACTAATATAACATTTCTATTATTCTTAATTGTAAAATCTAAAGCACTACTTATAATAGAAATAAAATTATCAATATTTGCTGTTGGCTTCTTATAAATGGATACAATAATTGTTTTAATGCTTATTATTTCTATTGCACAGATTTCACATTGTTCTTCAACTGAGAAATTACATATCGTTGGAACGGTTTTATATTTTACGTTATCACGCACATAAATAAGGACGCCACCTCCTTTTGAATTTTTTCTGCAAAAATGAGCCCCAATTTCGTAACGCGGTATGTTGTAAAAACTGACCTCATTTTCATTAAGCCAGTGTTCACATATACACATTATGTCCAGGTCACTTACACTCACGAAAGCTTCAAAAATATTGCTTTTCTTTCTCAAGGATTGGGCATTATATCCCAATACTTTAAGATCTGCTTTATTGTTGCATTTTATGTTGCTCAGCATTTCCTTTGGACAGAAAAAACTTGTTGATAAAAACACCAGCAGGCCAGTTGTTCGGTTTCATGATTTCATCTTTTATGTTGTCAGGAACACCAATTTTAAAGGACGAATATGTGTCGTGTTTTGATTTAAGCTTATCACACTGATAATTTTCATTAGCATTCAGTTCTTTCATGTAGCTTAGTACTTGTTGGCTGCTTACTTGTGGTCCAATCCTAGAGATGAAAAACCAGGAGACCCTGTTGACCACAGGAATTTTATTAGTTTGGTTAGTACCGATTAGTACATTTCTTTTTTTGCTCTTTTTGTAACTAATTTTTTTGAATCCATCATCATTTTCATCTGGATTAACTTGATTTTTTAAAATTTCATCAGCTTCATCACTTCCTGGATGTGTTGAAGCGGATCTAAGTTTAATTCTATATTTTGATTTTTTGGTTATATTTACATTTTCATGTTTATTTACTTGTTTTGAGGTTTCACCTTGGTCAATAGCTGTTAGATTAGCAGATAAGTTATTGGCGCCAACCTGTTCATTAAGATTTATTGTTGGTATTTTTTGACATGTATTTCCCTCTATTGGACAGTTGCTTGAATTTTTGTACTTGATAAATTCCTTTCCTATATTTCCATCTTCAAGTTCTTGCATTTTATGCAACGAACTATGGTTTAAGGTTATGGAACGATTGTTTATTAATTTGTTAATCATCTCACTTTGAGTTTGAATGATTGCTGTTTGTTTTGTTAAATTAATTTCACATTGATTTAAAAGTTCGGTTAGGTCATAAACTTTGTTCATATAAAGTTTACAATCCGGACAGAACCACTTAACATTTTGGTGTTCAAATATTTTGATTTCGGCTGATTTAAACGGTGAGCATTTATTATGTAAACCATTAACTTCACAGCCACTACATATTATGCATTTGCTCCCCTCAGATAATTCTAATAAGCACTCAATACACTTTTTAGTAACACACTTATTATTATTAACGACTTTAGCATACGCCATCTTGAATAATTTTTGCGCTACTCTATTATAAGTACGGAGATAAAAAAAAAAACTAAACATAAAGCCAATAGATAAATTCTAAGAAAATAGGCAACTAAGCTGGTAGGGACACATGCAAAGACTACAAGACAGAAGAAAATTGAAACAAGTGTGGGAGACAAGAACGTACGGAAAAAAAAAATAGGATGACCAATAAACACATGGGACAAAACAATAAAAAATACTAAAAGAGAGAGGAAAAACGACTACGGAAGCCAGATAATGGCAAGAAATAAAAAATAATGGGCTAAATTTGTATATAAATCCGTAATGCCATAAAACAAAGAAAAGAAGAGAGAAAGAAATGCAGCCTACATCATATATGGTAGAAGGCTTTTAGATACACATATACACACATCGGCAATATTAAAGGAAACAAATTGATTTTTTTTTTAAATTTTATTATTTTGTAGCCTATATCTAGATAGCTTTGAATGCTCTACTAAACAATGAACGAAGATTGTATCGACGCCAAGGAGCACAAAATGCACCATTTAATTTTGCTACTACTGTATCTTTTGGTGGAGGTTCAGTTATGGCGTGGGGTGGAATATGTTTGGGAGCTCGCACAGAGTTAGTGGTGTTGATGGCGGAGCGTTAACTGCAGATAGGTACATCAGAAATATTCTTCAAGACCATGTTGTAACTTTTACCCCATATATCGGAGAAAATTTCACCCTAATGCAAGATAATGCGCGCCCACACGTCGCCCTCTGTGTAACATATTACATTAACAATTTATTAGTATTAGTATCATAACACCTTCTTTTTCTACTGTATGATATCGAAAAACTACTGGAGACCAGTATCCATAACATCTTCATCCACCAGTATCTCCAAAATATAGCTAGTTGGAAACAGAATGATTGAAATACTCGATTATTTTGTTTCAATTAATCGATTAATCATTTATTTTTAGTTTCGATTAACTAATAATTAATCAATTAATTTATTATTATTCGATAACTTTAATTTATTTTCAAGAATTTACTTTGTTGTATTGTTGAAACACTGGTCGGTAAGATGACTTTGCTATCTTCTTTTCAGTAAAGTCCCTAGATTACTAGGTCTTCAGAACACTCGTTCTCACCCATCTGGAGAATTCAACTAAACCGCTACTCATTTCTGCACAATATACTGCTATAGTTTGCATCCAGTCAGTTCAAATGCTCACGAGCGAAATGCAGTCTTCAAACTCGATAATTTGCGAGAAAAGCTTGGCAAGTTACAGGTCTTCTGGATACAAGCTCTTGTGTCCTCAGTCGTCCTTGAACAGTTCGTGATGAAATCACCAAATTTCTTGTGGCTCGTGGATGCTGTTCGCTGATGACGCTTTACAGCGTAATTAATAGTTTTTGGCTACATCCAAAACACCAGCCATATTCCTATTATATTTTCTACCAATTTAAACGAAAATCGATTATAACATTCCGATTAATCAAATGATCAATTAATCGATTAATTATTTTTTATTACCTTCTCTACTCATGCCTCTTCCTTTAAATGAAAATCTCAAAATTTCAAAAAGGTTTATATAGCATCTTCTTCCTCAATTCAAACCACCATGAAACGGATCGCGAATGAGGTCACTGCATTAGTTTTTTTTTATCGTTGTGTTCTATATAAAATTACACAATTAATAGAAATTTCCAAGATATACTTGATGTATACATTTCACGGAGAATCTTGACGATCACTTCATAAAATGAAGTAATAAAAATACGTATTGTGTCTTTGTTTATTATTATAGATGTAATAAAACCTAAATATATTCTTTAAAATAAACTTTCTGAAAATGTTGATGCTAAAATATACTAAGTGATCGTAAAAACGGTGTATTTGCGTGCTGCAAAATTATCAGAATTCCTGTTACACAGAGTCTTTGGTTCTCATCAATCTACGAACGTAAAAGTCTTATATGTGCATTTAATTTAAGAGTGCGCTATTAACAGCCTGATAAACTGTCTAAGATTATATACACTGCCACTTGCAATATTGTGTGCTATTTTTGAAAGATATCATAAACTCTTAAACATGTTAGAGGTATTAACGAAGTATTTTTATAACCTAAGTAAATGCAAATTAGGGAAACAAAATAATATTGTGAAGTGGGAATTTTCATACATTTCAGGATTTAGTGAGTATATAATAAGTAGGGTAATCAACGCTTGATCAGCCTATTTCGAAATCGACCTTAAAAAATCAGGACACAAGTCGGAAGTGTTTTTGTTTAATATATCAGAATCCATTAGCTAGTTAGCTAAAATTTTTGGCGCACAGCAGCTTTGGTTATTTACGTATAACACAGCTCTTCACCATGAGTTCAAAAACAAATTACATAAGAGTTGGCTATGGAATTATAAAATAATGTCTACTGCAACCTTTATATAACAATATAGACGTTAAGTGTACATGTCGACATGTACACTTAACGGTCTAAACAAGTAGGAAGATTAAAAAATGTCCGTTAAATTGAAACATATTCAATGTTGTATTTTAACTATTGATTTTATTTTTTTAACTATTTATCTATTTATTTTTTAACTATTTATCTATTTATTTTTTTAACATTTTATTAACAATTTTTATATACTTTTTATATTTGCAAGCTTTGAAAATGATTCAGAGAAGAATCGAAACTAGTAAGCAAATAAATATGTTTTAACTATTTGACAAGAAAACGTAGTTTTATTAGACCGATACCCCAAAAAATTAATACTTATCCAAAAAAATAAATAATAAATAAGTAAACAATAATTTCCTGAACCCGTTAAAAATACATGGTTACCGATTAATCATAAAAGGTTCGGGTTCAGGTTTTGGTTTACTGACCTTGAAATATAATGGTTCGGTTCAGGTTCAGGTTCACGAAAAATATAGGTTTTTTCGGGTTTTCGGTTCGGGTTCGGGTTCAGCTTCAGGTCCCTGGCTAGAATAGTACTATATACATATATTAAGTATTAAATCTCTTGATAATAATAGTTCAACGAAGATTTTAATGATTTGGCCCAACAATTAACTGAACAGCAGAAGAAATAAAAGGAAGATTATAGAATCAAAGAAATGCAAACGAAGCACCTTAATGATATTCTTTGCGATATAGGAACGTTAAGTGATATACGAGGTGTGATCAAAAAGATCAAATTTTTTAATTTATAAATAATATTTATTTATTCATCAATTTTTGTATTGTCCCCTTCAAATTAGTCGTCATCGGATATAATGCACTTATTTTTTTTTTTAATCTTTAAAACACTTTTGAAACGCAGATTTTGGTATAGCGATCAGCTCCTCCAGCGATTTTGCTATTTTTCTTCAATGATCGCAAAACATTGTCCTTTCGGTGTTTTTACATCTTTGGGAATAGAAAAAAGTCACATGGGGCTATATCTGGTAAATAGGGTGAATGCGGTATCATTACGGTGCTATTTTTGGACAGAAAATTTCGAACAAGCAATGAAGTATGAGCAGGTGCGTTATCATGATGCGATTTCCAAGAATTGTCCTTCCATAAATTTTCACATTTTCTACGAATTGATTCACGCAACCAACGCAACAAGTTCAAATAGTATTCTTGAGTAACTGTAACACCTAGCGGTAAAAATTCATGGTACACGATAATCCATGTTGTTTCGTAAGGGAGGTGGAAGGGAGAAAGTAGAAAAATGGACATGGGGAGAAAAGAAAATAGAAAAAGTAAAAGAATATAAATATCTAGGGTACCAATTTAGAAGCAACGGAGGAACAGAGGCACATACAAGACTATTAAATAAAAAGGCTATGCTAGCCCTACCGCAAGTATGGAGTATTGGGGAACGGAAATTCAAAGGGGATTATAGAACTCGTATGCTCATGTACGAGGCGTTGCTAAAAATATAATAATGTATGGAGCAGAAGTATGGGGATGGGCCGAACGAGGACATATAGAAAAAGTACAGATAAAAAACTTAAAATGGATGTTGGGAGTAGACACGAACACACCAACATACACTGGAAGAGACGAAAATGAAGAAAATAAAAATAGAGGCAGTCAAAAAAGCCATAAAATATGAAGAGAATATAATTAAACATCCGGAAAAATAAATTCTTTATGAATGCTGAAGGGAAATGGAGAAACGGAATCAACAAGGAAATCCACTATCAAGATGGGAAAAGGAAAGGAAGGAATTGTACGAATATTGTGGCTACTCAACAACAACGGTAAGACTAAAAAGAATGAATGCAGAAGAATTGGGGCACGAAGTAACAGAGCGAATGATCGACATACAACAAACGGAGCAAGATACAAAAATAAGAGAATCAAGATATAACAGCAAATATGAAAAGACCTGGACGGTGAGAAAACCACAGTATTTGACAGAAAAAGGCAGTAGAGAGAAGAAAAAAATGATAGCGAGATTTAGATGTGGAAATGAGGAAATGGACAATAATATTTGGATGAAAGAGGAAGAAAGAACATGTAGAATGTGCAGGGAAGGTAAGGAGACAATGGAACATTTGTTGGAGGAAAGGTGAAGAAATACGACACAGAACGGTAACGAGAAAGGAAATTTTGCATGAAACAGAAAAGGGGTATGAATGGATAAAAGAAGTGAAAAACAGAAGGGAGGAAATTAAGGAAAGGAGTCAACGAAGATATTAACTAAAGGAGAAGGAGAGTAGATTTTAAGCCGAAAGGCGAAAATTACAATTATTATTAAGTGTAAGTTAATTACTGTAAGATAAAATGTAGTACATAATACTTAATAATAAAAATATCTATCAATACCACGATAATCGAAAAAAAAAAAAAAAAAAAACAGTGAGGAAAACTTTAACATTCGATCGAACTTGGCGTGCCATTTTGGGTCTTGGTTCATTTTAAAGCTTCCATTGAGATATCTAAGCTTCTGTTTCGATGTCATAATCGTACACCCGAGTCTCGTCACTCGTTTGTTGCGCTGGAGCAATATTAAGTTATTGACGATATTATCTTTCATTTCCTGAGCACCTTTTTGCGACACATTTTTTGTTCAAAATATAAAAATTTCGGAACAAATTTTACTGTCACTCGCCTCATGCCCAAAACTTTCTTCGCATGGACCATACGATATACCATTTTTATCAGCAACCTCTCTAGTTATAATTATCTCTAATGTTATCAAGAATTTTTTTCTTAACTTTATTCATGTTTTTTTCCGTGGTTGAACGTACTGGGTCTACCAACTCTGGGATCATTATCTACAACTGATTCAGTACCATCTTGATAGCGTTTATACCATATATCTATTTGTAAATCACTCTTTCATTTTACTTCTTTACAGCACTTGATTTAATTTTTCACGCAAAATTTAATGCATATTCTTTGATCCCTCATTGTGAAGAATAAAAAATCGCCAAATATACAGAAACACAACTTCTTAAATTGGCTATCAAATCTAAAATACACATCCAATATGGCTGCCAACTGAAACAATCGTCAAAGAGAACACAAAGAAACAATAGCCAACATAAAAACAAGTTTATCAATCTGACAAATGTAGCGCGGGAATTGTACTAACTTTTTAATCACACCTCGTAGACCCTAACTAGGAACGTAGATCTACAGTAAAGAGCGATATAATAGTTATGCAAACCTGTGCTCGCAAACTCTAAATCTTTTGTTCTTGCCGTTGACTTCTAGCTAAAGTAAGGACATAGGTTCAAATTCTGACTATGCTAAATAATTTAGGTAAAGTATATTTATACAAATTACGGGGTCACCCATTTATCAACAGGCTATAAACTGTAAATGCTTTTCTCTGTGCGCTAAAAAATGATGAAATACTACCTATATTACTCCAGAATAATATGGTTACGGAACCTGAATATCTCGCCAGTGATGATAATGAATACTCATACTACAACCTTACTATGAAATTCTGCAAGAAAAGAAGAACAAATATTTATAAAACAGTTGACGTTTCTTTCTTTCTTGATGTGAGTTAATTGATTGAAAAAGTGATTTGATTGATATTTTTCTAATAGCCTTGTAAAATGATACTAAATTAATAAAATTTAGTATCTGCACCTCAAAGAATAGCAACCATAAAATAGTATGAAGCACAAATAAATTATATCTTTTTCCATAAAAAACGTATTAATTATTAAACATTAAACTTATATTAAGACTGGTCAGAGGAGTACCTTGGATTAATATGTGCGCATGACGTCAATGGTACCAATTATTTTTCATTTACGCTAATTTTTAAAACAGATGATCAAAATATAAAATGCTATAAATAACAAGCTATATGTTTGACAATATTAGCAAGAAATAACATAAATGTATGAATGTTGGGAAGTGAGGAATATACAGGGATATGAATGAGTTCGGAAGTGAGAGGATAAACGTATGTTGAATATAAGACCAAAAAAATTTCAGACCAAACCAATTTATTTTATTCTCATTTAGGTATATAAATACATTTTATTAGATTAAATAAAAGACTATACTTTATACTTCATTCTATAGTTTTATTATTATTACATTAAACACCCAATTTAACATAATTGAAGTAGATTACTCTTACTGTTAAAAGTTAACGAACATTTGTGTGTCTAATTAAATAATGAAACTAAAATTATATATAAAACAAGAAATATTACAATAAGAAAAATTCCTATGTATGTATACATGCTACCACAACACTTATCTGGAAGACTTAGCGTGGCAAGCCTGTCTTATGTAAATATATTGTAAAACTAATTGTAAATTGTAATAAAATAATAAATAAATAAATAAGAATAAATAAATAAGCAGAACATCCACTAAAGGCAACTATGTCACAATGACGTAAATTTTAAAATTTACCTCAAAGTATTTATAACTACTTTTTGCCAAAATCATAACGAAATTTACAGAATAAAATATGTCAATGTGTATAAAAACAGCTTAATATATTTAAAAACAAATAAATTTAAAAAATCAGCCCACAATTAATTAAATTAAAATTGTATCATAATGTATAGAATTATTGCAAATTATTTGATTTTTATTCGGCCAGTTTAATTCAATTTAAACCATTATACTCGTTTTACGATGATTCGATTTACTACCAAATATTCTAGGACGTAACCTCATCATTAAATGAGACCCTCCTGTAACTAAAATTGAAATATTCCTGAAAACGAAATGAATATTAACATTTAATTACAGAGAAATGTTATAAAATCCTGAACTGAGTCTTTTTGTGGTTGGCATCTAGATAAAAGTTAAAGGATTCCTACAATTCCCACAAAATAAATTGAAAGTATGCCTGCTTAAAAATACTAAGAAATTCACAAAGGGGTCGTAGTTAAAACATGGAATTATAATTGAATACATCGTTATCTGTTTTGTCTCAGTAATTTCTGATAAAGTCAGATGTTTTTAAAATAATCCCGAACGAAACTCGTTCTCAGTCGCAGATCTATAAAGTTTCCTCGGCCGACTCCGATATTTATGATTGCATTTGTACCCGTTCACTTGTTTCAACATGTGAAGAGAATTGAGAATATAGTATTGTCAGGTGTATATACGTACAAACCTTGATTCCGCAGCGTTCCGGCTTTCTTATATGTGCATTTCCATTTACTGTTATTTATACATAAAGTATTGTAGTAATTACCTATTCAGAAAAGAGTTATGTGACATTATATATGAATTGTGCAATTATGTATTCTGAAGCTAAAGAATACAAGTCTCGGCGCTATAGTTTCCAGTTTCAGGAGTGCGACAGCCGCGGACATGTGATAAATTACTAGAAGCAACTGCTGCGACTTACCTCTGTATCTTACCTCTTCAACATACGTTTTAATTTCCTCATTCCTATTGATTTTCCAGCTACAGACCTATTATAGTTTACTGCTTATGAAACATAACATTTACTAATAAATGACATAATTTTGACAGATATCTCGGTAATCAGTGACACAGGCCATGACTACTCATTAAAGTCAGTGGTAGGATTCAAATAATTTTACTACCGGTTCGTTATGGAAGCCTCTTCAGAAGGGGGGGGGGGGGTGTTAAAAAAAATCTGTGTAACCTATAATACATGGAAATATATAACAATAATTACAGGTTTAACATAAATGGTAACAAAAATAATATAAATGATTTTATGTACAGAGTGATTATTTAATGGCGAGACGACGTCAACGAATTTTACGTGCCTCCTAGCAGAATACTATGACTATAATAACCTTGAAGAAAATTTGATTATGAAGAAAAAAAGATTATGAGCATGCGCGCATAATTGCCTGCTACGATGTGTATGAAACGGCAAATTATTAAAACTTCCAGTGACGTCGTCTCGCCATTAAATAATCACTCCGTATGTAAATAAATTATACACCGTGATCCAACATTGGTACTAAATGTAAAACTTTTTTACTATCAATTTTTCGCGAAAAAATTGTACTGTAATTGTAATATATATCCATATAATATTAAAATCGATATTGTGGACATCCTATATTACATAGAGCAAAATATTTCTGAGGGTTTGAGAGAAGACCGGAGATTCTTTGCAGATTTTTTTTCTTCGGAAAACTACTAGTAAAAAGCAGGGCCGAAGCGAGGGTATTTGGCGCCCTTATGCAAGATTTAATGGAAATGGGAAGGACAAGAAATGGAACAAGTAAAAGAATTCAGATATCTAGGATACATCTTCCAAAAGAACAACAGAGACACCAAACATGTAAAAGAAAGGACGAAAAAAGCATGTTTCTCGACTTTGGAGTATCGGCGAAAGGAAACTGAAAGAAGATTTTAAAAAAGAATGTTTCTCTTTGATACCCTAACACAAGGTATTCTTCTATATGGCTCGGAAATATGGGGATGGAAAGAATGGGAAGAAATAGAAAGAGTACAAGAAACGTATATTAAATGGACTTTGGGATTAGACAGGCAAACACCGAGCTATATAGTTTTAACAAAAACGAAAAGAGACATGAGGCTAAAAACCGGATCGCGAGCTGTAAGATACGAATGGAAAATATAATTTTGCAACAACGAAATCCTGAAGGAATGCTGGAAAGAAAGAGAAAACAATGCAGAAACAAATTGGAAAACGGAACGAAGGAAATACTACGAAAGAAATTGCTACAGCAAGGACGAAATAAGAAGAAGAAGGAGCCGCAGTTGAAAATATAACTATAGAAAGAGATAGAGAGATGCAGTTACAGAACCAGCAGAATAAGATCGACCAGGCCAGGTATTTTAAAGAATATTGGAGCATATAAATTCAATGGGTGCCACAATACTTGCAAGAAAACAGCAAGCACCAAAAATCTATAGCAAGATTCAGGTGCGGAAACGAGACAGGGACAAGTGAGTACTGGAAGGAAGAAAACGGGATATTGTGCAGAACATGCGGTGAAAGGCAAGAAACAATAGACCATCTAAAAAACTGTACAGATATAGGAAGAGAGACAAGGACAATACAAGAATTGCTGGACGAGCCGGGGCGACATGAAAAAGGTGTTCCAGAAAAGAAGAGAAAAGGAACTGGAAAAAGAAACATAACTACTTTTTTCTGAAACTTATATGAACTTTGTTCTTTTTGTTTTTTTTTTTTTAGGTGTTTTTATATTTTTTATATTAGTATATTGATTATTGGATTGTTAAATAATATTAATTATTAGAATACTAAAATATAGTAATTATTAGATTATAATATATATTATTATTATTATTTATATAGTTAAGTCTGGAAATTAATGTAATAACTGTACTCCATTCAAAGCCGAAAGGCAAGAATAAAGTATATATCTATCTAATGAAGCGCCCCCAGAAAGGGCAAAATTTGAAGTGAAGACTTTAAAAAAAAGGTCTTCACTTCTGAATTTCAAGTTTCCTCACTTAAACCTTGGCGCGTCCTCTGGCATCAAACACTTTAATGCCTTGCATACCCTGCATACCACGTTCCTCCATTCCTGGTAAAAAATTTCACATTTGTTTCCAATTTCCTAGATCAAGCTATATAATAAAAACAATTCATGAAATTATGCTTTAAAGTAATCCCAAATTGCTAATTGATTGTCATCCTCTTCTTTATTATTTTTAGATTTAACTCGATGGTCATCAGCGGAATGATTAATTCTTTACCATATTTTTACTAAGGAAGAAAGATCCCAATCTTTTAATGGCAGGCCGATTTATTTTATTTTATTTTTTATTATTATTTATTTATTTATGTAATTGAGTTGTATACAGGACGAACCTAAAAACTACAACTTCGATTGCTATACATTACAATATAGTAACTTAATATTTAACAAATTAAGCCATTAAGACGGTAATTGGATAGTTGATAAATAAAAAAAAATCAAATATATATACAGAAGAATGAATTAGTTTTCATTAATAGTGCTTTGAACACTAAATGTATGAAGGCGACGTTTTATAGTGTTTAAACTCAAATGAAACGGATCTGCCTCCAATAATATATTATTAAATGTAGAAACTAATCGGTTTAAGGGGGCGTTTTGGGCATAGTTACTCCTAGCAAAAGGTTGTCTAAAAAGGTATTTATTTCTTAAGTTGCGAAGTGGTATATTTAAATTTATATTCATAAGGAGATACGGTGAATCAATTAAGTTTTTAATAATTTTAGTAAGAAAAATTACATCATTGTTCATGCGTCTGCAATGCAAGGTAATCATTTTGAAATAATAACATCTTGATAAGTATAAAACATGTGATATTGGGAAGCGATAACTCAAATAATTCAGAAATTTCTTTTGAATTGATTCTAAGCGACGATCATATACATTATATCTGGGATTCCATATAACGGAACAATAATTTAAATGGCATAAGACAAAGGCGTTATAAAGTGTTATAAATGTATGGTGATTTTTAAATATTTTCTAAATATAAATCCTAGATTCTGGTACGCTTTCTTACACACATGATCAATATGTACATTGAATAGAAATTTTTGATCAAAATACATTCCCAAGTCTTTTATAACAGATACTTCCTTTAGCAAGTTGGTATCGATGTTATAGTGATTCTGGATTAAATTAATATTTTTGGAAAACGTTATTTGATAACATTTTTCATAGTTGAGATAAAGTTTATTATTAACGTAGTAAGTATGTAAGTTAGACAGTTCCTGTTGCATTATGACACAATCCGTTAAAGAAGATATTGTTCTAAATATTTTTAAATCGTCGGCGTATAAGAGAAAATTTGAGTGATGAAAACATTCGTTTATATCATTAATAAAAACAATAAAAAGTAATGGCCCAAGGTGCGACCCTTGCGGAACACCGGACGTGGTATAAAAATATTTAGAAATAAATCCATTTAGAGCAACAGCCTGAGATCTATTC
This sequence comes from Liopterus haemorrhoidalis, assembly GCA_963971575.1. Taxonomy (NCBI): domain Eukaryota; kingdom Metazoa; phylum Arthropoda; class Insecta; order Coleoptera; family Dytiscidae; genus Liopterus; species Liopterus haemorrhoidalis. The sequence continues at coordinate 148,699,230 of OZ020611.1, read as the reverse complement.
TTTATGTAAGAGCACACCCATCTCAACAGATCTCCATGTACATCGACTTGTGCCAACTTTGAAAGAAGAATATTATGATTTAGCTTATCAAAAGCTTTGCTGAAGTCGGTGTACACGGAGTCCACCTGAAGACGAGAGTCCATTGCCTGAAAAATAAAATAATCTTATTTTAATTTAATGGTAATAAGATTAAACTTATTACCATTAAATTTGATAATATCGGAACAGTCAGACGGTTTCTTCTATCCGAACATATCAAATTCATCTTCGAAAACCCTCTTTCTGCTTCTGCTGAACTTGCAGCAATTGTTTTTACAATATTTTTTGCTTTTTGCACATTTTGAGGAATTTTATAACTGTCGGGGGTTTTTAAGACGTTTTTCACAAAATCTCTGTATTCATTAACACATATTAAATTTGAAAATGTCTTAAATTTAAAAATAAATATTGGCAACTGTTGTTCGGCAGTGTACCATGGAACATAAACTTCTTCCATGTTCCAATTATTTGATTCCAAAATATATAAAAATTTATTTTCATTTTACCATCCTGATCGTAAATGGTCGCAATCCATTAATCTTTTATTCCAATTTTTTATAACACTGTCTATAAGTTTTTCCCAAGAAAGCGCCACAAATCGCTAATTGTATATAAAATTTATATTTTTAAAAGAGTAAGATATGATCATATCTTTTTTTTTTCATATACACCTTTTTCTTTGAAAGTATTTCAAATTCTTTAATGGTTCTAATCACATTTTTTTTTTTACTTATTTGTTCATCCCTTTATACGGCGTGAAATAAAAAATAAAATAAAAACACTTCTATAAGGGACACATTTGTCTTGTAATGGAACGTGAGCCCACCCAAAGAATATATGTTTGCTTTTGAGCCTCCTAAGAAAGGGTGGGCTGAGGGATTCAAGCTCCCCCCCCCCCAGCCCCGAGGCACTCAGAAAACACGTTTTTAAGGGACACATTTGTCTTGTAATTGAATGTGACCCCATCCAAAGAAAAAAATGTTGACTTGAGCTCCCTAAGAAAATATTTTGGCTTCTTAGCCCCACATAAGAAATCCTTCTGGGTGCGCACTGGGTACCTAGGACCTAGTGCGCACCCAGTAATAAAATGCAGTAAAACTATTTAAAATAACGATATGAGCCATTGAATGAACAGTAAAGACTAACAACAAACTAAAAAATCAGCTGTGGCCACCACAGGACCGACCGCCATCACAATTTGCTTGTATAAAATACATTCTAGCAGCAGAGTAGAAATAACTTGGCCAAATATTTTTTAACAAAGATATTATTTATCATGACCATGGAAACTTTACATATAAGTATGAAAAAATAGATACTTAACATTTTTCGTTTCATCACAAAGTTGTTACTTATTGCTTTTATAGCAACTTTTGTTAGATAAATTTTTTCGAAATATTTTTCCGTTGTTAAATATTTGCAAAATTCTTAAAATCGATACGAGTAAACTCCCATTTCTAGTCAACTCGTGCCATTGATGTCAAAAGCTTATGAAGTTTCATAAAAATTCTTTTAGCTGAATTAGTTGTGCACGTGTACACAGACAGACAGACGGACAGACAGACAGACAGACAGACAGGCAGACACAGGGCCGGCGCTAGGATTAGCGGGGCCATGTGCGAGAAGAGCAAAAAAAAAAGGTCCTCATCTCCATGCGCGGGGCCTGTTTTGACCGCGAGGCCTCCTGTTCAGATTCATTCAAGAGAGGACGAAAAAAAAAGGTTCTCATCTCCATGCGCGGGGCCTGTTTTGACCGCGAGGCCTCCTGTTCAGATTCATTCAAGAGAGGACGAAAAAAAAAAGGTGCTCATCTCCAAGCGCGGGGCCTGCTGTTCAGATCCAATGCTATTGTTGACCACGGGTCCTCCTGTTCAGATTCAAGTGAGGAGCAAAAAAAAGGTCCTCATCTACAGGCGCGGGGCCTGTTGTTGACCGCGGGACCTCCTGTTCAGATCCAAGTGAAGAGCAAAAAAAAGGTCCTCATCTCTATGCGCGGGGCCTGCTGTTGACCTCGGGGCCATGTGCCACTGCACATGCTGCACATGCCTCGCGCCGGCCCCAGACAGATAGACAAACAGACAGACAGACCGACAGACATCATGCTAAAATTAGTCAAAACGTTATGTAGGGACCTCAGTTCGTGAAGATCCATCGAAATCTCGAAATGTCAAAATCGGTATGATCACAATACCTCCCTTATACCATGAGTTCAAAAAGTAATTACATAACGGTTGGCTATGGAAAAATGAAATAATGTCTACTGCAAGCTTTAGAACTAATTAACTGTCATCACTGTTGTTTTATGTCGTTTTTATGTTTATATTGTTATATAAAACTTGCAGCAGACATTATTTTATTTTTCCAAAGCCAACCCTTGTGTAATTACTTTTTGAACTCATGGTATATGTTGGCGGTCGGTAAAAAAGTGAACAAATCCAGGATCTATGGAAGAAAAACAAGAGATTATATCGAAAACAGATGACAGGACTAAAAAAGAATGGAACATAAGAGACGCGCACCGAGGGTGGGCTCATGGACTTACGCCCCCCTCAAACACTCAAAAAACACTTTTTTAAAGGACACAGTTATCATGTAATTGAATGTAAACCACCAAAAAAGATTTAAACTTATTGCTTTTATAGCAACTTTTGTTAGATAAATTTTTTCGAAATATTTTTCCGTTGTTAAATATTTGCAAAATTCTTAAAATCGATATGAGTAAAAAGTGAACAAATCCAGGATCTATGGAAGAAAAACAAGAGATTATATCGAAAACAGATGACAGGACTAAAAAAGAATGGAACATAAGAGACGCGCACCGAGGGTGGGCTCATGGACTTACGCCCCCCTCAAACACTCAAAAAACACTTTTTTAAATGACACAGTTATCATGTAATTGAATGTAAACCACCAAAAAAGATTTTGGCTTTTTAACCTAACTAAAAAAAAATTGACCTCTGACCCCCCAAATTTAGGGTGCGCGTCTGGAACATACTACATTTTAAATTTTTCAATATCCAAGGTGGTGTTTTGGAGTTAAAACTGTTTACATAAAAAATTAAAATGTCGCCCTTATTATTGTCTTATGAAATACTAGAGAAAAGTGAATATTAAAAAAAAAATTTATAATAAGAAAACTAATCTATTTTTAATGATTTTTTTCATTTAAATGAATTTTGGATAATTACTGGGAGACACCTTAAAACTAAACTTTGAAATATCTCCCTTATTATTGACTTTACAGCAAAAATGTACAAGTCAAAAATTGCTTATAATAAGAAAACTATTTTTTTTTTTTTTTTGTTATACTTTTTTTCGACTGGATGAATAGTTACAAGGGGACACTAAAAATATAGTCTTGAAATATCTCACTTCTGGTATATAAATATGAATAAGAAAATGTGTTAAGAATGACGAAACACTTCTTAATATTCTGCAGTTTATAAAACGAAGATTATTTATGGGTTCAAAAATTTGAAATATATTATTTATCATTTACTTAACAGCAAAAAGGTATATAAGAAAAGTTGTGAAGAATGAAGAATCGATTCTTCTCTGTTCAATTTAGTTTTTAGTAAGATATATTTAGGGAGCAATGGGGAGCGTTACCTGAAAATCGGAAATATATCACTTATTATTTACTAAATAGCAAAATTATATTTATAAAAATTTGTTTAGAATGAAGTAACGTTTCTTTTCAGTTCATGGCAGTTTTTAATAAGTTAAATATTGGAGGGACAAGCCTGTACCTGCAACCGTTAAACCGTTTGTATCGCTATTTGACTGCTAAGCAAGGGCACAGACATGAGTTCAACTCCTGCTTATGTAAAATAATTTGTCTAAAATTATTTATACTAATTACAGGTTCTGCTTAGGCGTTCGCAATCGGCTATAAACTGTAGGTGCCTTTCTGTTATATTACTCCTGAATGTACCTAGATTGAAAAAATTGTCATGAAACCTGGAAGCAGGAGGTCTAGGCTCTAGGAACTCGGTCTATGAATAATGAAATAGTTGGGGAGGCTATACTGAGCGCTACCTTTAAACCAAGACTTCATTTTTTATTTAACATTTAAAATATATATATATAGTAGAGTAGTTTAGAATATTTTTTAAATATATATATTTTTTTATTTAATGGCCTTTGCTGCTGTGGCAATTAGCCAGGACAATTTATAGTTGAGAAAATGTCCATGCCTGAAAGAGATTCGAACCCGAGACCTTCGGAACGCAGAGCACATGTGTTACCACTACGCTACGCCGGTCAGCTAGTTTAGAATAAGAAACAATCATTTTCTGTTTTACTTGAGATTGAAATATTTCACTTATCATTTACAGCAAAAAATGCACATATAACCAAAACCGCACGCAATACGGGAACGCCAGCGAGTCATTTTATGTGTCATATAACATTTTATGTAGCGTTGTTTCTAAAAATATAATTGACTGTATTTTAACCAATTAAGAGATTCCGATTTATTGTCCTTTGCAGTTAATTTCTTGTAGACTCTCTTTGTTTGGCTCTCATCTCATCATCAATATGATGATGCTGCTGCTGATGATGATGATGATAACGAAAATAAGTATTAAATGAACTGAACGAGAAAGTTTTGTTGACATGAAACTTGAAGCAATTATTTCAACAACATAATAATTCAGCATTGTTGCATTAATCATATAAGCTATGGAAAGTGTTAAATCCAGTCCAATTATTTAAATAATTTTATTAGAAGTGTAATGCATTTCTGTAGTAAATTATACTAAAAATAAAATTATTATAGTAATTTACATAAAACAATTTATATTTATGCAATGTTTTTATTCCTGTCAAAATATATCTTTGTGTATAAAGTATGCTTTCTCCAGTCAGTGAGTTATTGCAACAGCTTAACAGTACTCTGTAACATTTAGTTCTACCATTTACAAACTAAAACATATCACACTATTGGAAAAATTAGAAAGGTTGCAACTGCAAATGGATTAAACAAGATGCAGGATCGGATTGAGGCAAATGTACGTTGTTTTATCAAAAAATACGCTGTCTAGCGTCATAAAATTTAATTAACAAGTAATTAATTTACATTTGAATTATCACTTTCGTAGCCACTTCTGGAATCATATTTTGTAGGTACTTTTAGGAATTGTTTTTACATCAGTTTCCAAAGTTTTTTTTATCTCTTCCATCGTTTGAAAACGGCGTCCTATAACGAACTCTCCAGTTTTGAGAATAAAAAAGGCGTACAGGGTCAAATCATGTAAGTATAAAGGTCAAGTTGAGGATGAGAAAGGAAAGTGACACCCTTTTTGCCAAAAGCTGCTGAACTATACAGGATATGTGGGCTGGTGCGCTGCCCTAATACTCGATCTTCGATTGGTATGGATTTGTACGGAATTGACGAACTTGGATATCTATTTTGTCGGTTTTAGAAATTAAAGACTTACCCGATTTCTCATCATTTTTGTTTGACTTTCTTTATCTTTAAAACACCTAATGCCCAATTCCACCAGATTTCCTTAAATATTAAGCATTCTTTAAATCGCAAAAATAAGTAGTTACGCATTGTTTTGCCAAGTATTTTCGTGTTTAAACGACTTTTTAAAATTTAAGGAAAGCTGGTGCAACTGAGCATAAATCACTTAAAATAAGCAGTTCGACTAAGGGCCGAGAGTTCCAGTTGCTAATAAACTATCCAATAAATTTATTAGCAACATAATTTTTTTTCCCGAGAGTTCCACCCCGAAATAGTTATTAGGTTGCTAATAAATAGGCTTATTTGTCTAATAACTTATAGGCAACATGAAATGCTTAATAAAGTGACATATAACCAAAAACAAGTTCGCAAAATGTATTAATATTTCAATTTTAATTGATAAACAGTTTAATTTTAAAAGAATATACAAATGTGTTATTTTTATGCATCCATATTTTTTCTATAATGGTGATTTTAGTGTTTTATGTACATTTTAGTTGTATTTTGACGAAATCGACGATCTATTTGGATGAATTTATAAATTATAGACAGCCTCTTTTAGAATATTTTGAGCATTTATTGTAACTATGATATATAAAGAACAATATATAAACATATATTTTTAAATAAACTTTGTCTTTTATTTTTACATATGTATTTTTCTCAATACGATTACAACACATTACAAATAATACTTTGAGCATTACAATTTATATAAAAATGATAAAAAATAAGAAGACAGACGAAATTATTGGTAGAGTAATAAAGATGTCTGGCTGATAATTGCTGAAAAGTTTAATTCATATTGTTTAAGGCAGCGTTTCTCAACCTGGGGGGCGCGGCCCCCTGGGGGGCCGTGAAGGCTTCGTCGGGGGGCCGCGAAGTCATACAAGATCGAAGCATGAAAATATAATAAAAATGCACTCAATCTTACAAGATATAAATTTTATTCATATTTATAAATACGAGTATCTTATATTGATATTCATAAAAATATACCTTTCACAACATAAATAAAATAAATATTCTATTTATTTTTATACTTAATATACTTATTTTGACAACTAATTTAAACTACAGGCTATTTCAAATGTTTAAGTTGTCACTAGCTAACTTTATAATGAGTAAATGGGCTTTTACTAAACAAAATGATCAAAAGCTTCATTTAATCAATAAAAATTACTAGATTTGAAAATCTAGTTCCGCTTTAACAAAAGAGACAGACTATAAGTAGACTATATCAAGATCAAATAAATTGTATGAGTCGGTTAATAGGTTCGCGTTGGAGGCACACGTGCAATATTTGTTATTATATATTTTTTTAATTGCTCTCCGAACTACAGGTAACTCAAGAGTAAGGATGCGAATGTGTTTAAATTAAAATGGAAGACACTTTGAACATTTGTAAATAAAAATACTTTACTTTCAACGTTATAGGGACTATAATCGTCATTTAAAAATATCACAGTTTTTTGTCAACCGTAAAATATATTAAAAAAATGTTTAAGGAAAAGTTGTTGAAAAGCTCTGTCCCAAGATATCCAATATGACATACATTCCTATTTAAAAATTCGAAATTGTCCTTGATGTTCTGTAATTCTGGTTTTTTCCGGAAAATTTCAATAATACCATTCAATTTTGTGGATAAATTTTAGTTCAAAATTTTTGACGTGTGAGCTACGTCGTCTTTTCGAAAAAACTCGTGTTCCCATCCATGTTATCTTGATATATATATATATATATATATATATATATATATATATATATATATATATATATATATATAGGGGGGTAGCAGACAATATTTATAGAATTTGGGGGGTCCCAGGCCATAAAAGGTTGAGAAGCACTGGTTTAAGGAATGTAAAATAAAGAAAAATATTGGTGTCTTCTTGTGTTCAATCACTTTTGTATTATAAAATGTTATTTTTATTAACTCCTCTTCTATCTATATTATCCTCTTTTTCTGTGGTAAAATTTAACGTCGTTTAATTGTCATTTTAACAGTAACAAAAAATATACGTAGCGACATTGAATGGAAAGTCAAACTATTTAATGTCAATTTAAGGATCTCATAAATGACAGCTACGCAGGCCGCGATTATCCTCCTCCACTTACTAGGTTTTATAGAAGGCACACAATTCTTTTATATATTTATCACTCCTCGTGGGTATTTAATCAATGTTGGTAATCACGATAACGCACCAGCTTACAGTTTTCTTACGGTTTAGTAGTTTTTGGAGAAGTACAAAATCAATCTCGTTCCCTATTCAACATACTCACCTGACATGACTCCGTGTGACTTTTTTGTTCCCAAAACGGTGGTCGATTTTAAACGATTGAGGATATAAAACAACTGAAACTGATCTAGAAACGATTTCAATAACTGTCTACAAAATTTATTTCCAAACGTTGAAAAGCTAGTGGCAGTGCTAATTTAAATTTAAAATAATTGCTTATTAATATAGTATTATGACGCCAGTCCGCTAATTTTTTTGATCACACCTCGTATATTTCGCAACCGGAAAAAGTAGAAAGGCCTCCACCAGAAATGGATATGAGTGAGAAATTTCGCTGGCAATATGAACTGTATGTAGTGTATGTAGCTATTCGTTTCTAACTAACACTATAGAGAACTCTGGCAGAGAATTCCCAGCCATATATGGAACATGCGGATACAAATAAGTAATGCCTGATTAATATCTAACTGATAAGTTGTTTATTGTTCATTTTGAAATCGCATTCTTTGTTCCAGAACGTCTTTGCTCATCTTGTCAGCCAGTGCCGGAGATAATTAAATCATAGATAAGGGAATAATCATGGGAACTGTTAAAAAAACTGTACTTTGATTGTTTAAATTAGTATTTTCATTAACTTCACTTATAGAAATCATCATTAGCGTTATTCAGCTCAATAGTAAACTTACTCATCCTTTAGATTATTTTGCTGCAGTCGGTCTTTATCTCTTCTGGCTCACTGCGATCCTACAGCTTTTGCGATGCCATTTCTTCATCTCATACTAGGTTGACCGGAATCACTTTCAACAGTTCTAGGCCTCCACTCAGTAGTTCCATTTATCCATCGGACATCACATCTTTCAATAATATGACCAACTCAAATTCATTTTAATTTAGCAAAATATTTAGCAATATCAATGACGCTGGTCCTACTGCGTATCCAAGTATTTCAATACAAGAATTGGCTACATCTGTTTTCAGTGATTTTTACCGATCCGTCACATATAGAGGGGGAGGAATTGTAATTACCTATACCAATTTTGACCTTTTGAGATTTTTACAGATAATCTCGAAGAAGGGTTTTTATAACACGAATAAATGTTTTTAGCATGTTTTTAGCATGCCAGTTTGTCGGTCCATCGATTGGTTTGTCGATTCGCCGGTCTATCAGTCTATGGGCACATGTAGAGCAAATTCGGTTAAACGGAATTTTTTTAAATTTCACATTTAAGCGAATATTTTATTTTCTCCACGACCACTATAGAATTTACCAATTATAAAACTACAGAAAGTTAATATTCTAACACAAGAATTGGAATGTTATTCTAAAGCACTTATCTTCTTATGCATTTTACGTGTAATTCCATCACTTGTTATGGAATAACTATTCCATGCTTGTTGTCATTTGATTTTGTAGGGTTACATTAAAATAAATGCAATGTTTACATTAAATAAATGCAATACATTAAATAAATGTTCCTAAAAAGTACTAAAATAGTGGTCGATGTGCGACAAATTAAATTAAAATTAAACAAATAATAAATAAAAAATAAGTTTAATTAATTGATTAATTTGTTATGTAATATACATTATTTGTTAAGATAAAATGTTTGTTAATATAATTATTTGTTAAATTTTATTTTTCTTTCTGGTGGTCGTGGAGAAAGTAGGGTCTGTGACTCGGTTGGAAGAGAAAATTACAGAATATACTATTAATCTACTTTTGGTACAGATCCGTCCACCGTAATGGGTTATTTACTGATTGAGAGTTTTGATACTGGTGAGACACTTTTATGTATTTTACGAATATTTAGCAAGAGAAATATTTAAAAAATGTATAATAATAATAAATAATAATAATTTACAATACAAGCTTTTATTTAAGACATTTTTTGATACGACTTAATAAATTTGTATAACTTTTCATATGTTTGCGATATTTTTACCAAGTATCTATTTTGATATATATTTAGGTACGTTTTTATGATTACGATAAGTTATAAATACACAATATTAAATTGTCAACGTAATATAAACATATTATCTTTTTCAGTAAAAATTACTCTGTTAGAATATATTTTATTTAAATACTTTGTGGTGACAATTGGTTCTGTGATGGTCACAGCTGATTTTAAGGATTTTGTAGGTATAACCAAAAAACCCTTTTAACGCCAATCATGTGTCTGTCTGTAGGATAGAAGTTGTGTCCAAATGGCTGGATCTAAAAAGTTGAAATTTGGCATGCTTGTTCAACTCTTTCTCATAGAGGTACATTGATGGGAACTAGAATAGCTCAACAGAAATTTTTGATCATATTTGTTTTTTTAAAAATACCGAACTTTTTGAAAAAAAATAATTGTTTTATAAAACTTGTTCTTAAGATGTAAATTAAGGAACAAAACGGTAGTTTTTAAATTTCTTTATTTTAACATGATTATTGCGAAAAATGTGCTAAAAAGATTTGACCTGTACCCTGTGAGCTCTAGGTTACAGTTTATCTAAAAATTTGAAAAATTTTTGAGTAATGCACATTAATGTGAACCGAAATAGCATAATTAGTTATAATTAATCGAATTTTTTACAAAATCGTGCTTTCAATATTTATCTGACTGACTGGAGAGCTTTCCAGTTGGATAGCTATAGCTGGGCCTTGATTGGAACGCATCTCAAGTACGGTTGTAAATCGTTAATCTCTATACACTATTTTTTTTTTTTTTTTTAAGAACGAAGTAGAAGGCGATCCGTTTCAAACTGTATCAAATTAAAGTTTAAAATTAAGCGGTAAATTTAAATTTGACGTTTCAAAACTAATATTTAAACAAAAATTATAATTTAAATTCATAAAATTGCTATTATATTATTCTTGATTTTTAAATAAATTGTAAAATATTTTATTTTCAAATAATTTAAAATTTAATTAAAATATATTATTTATACAAACCTGTCACATATAAAAAATAAAATAACAATTGAAAATTTATTTAAAATTTATTATTTATATAAAACTTAAAAATAATTAAGAAAAATATATAAAATAATATTGGAAATTAGTCCGAATCATCCGTGGATTCTTCTTCACTTCAAGTTTATATTTTGACATTTTAGTTTATATTTATTTTATAATCGACACCATAACACAAACGTAATACGGACGTAAATACATATTACGGCAACACAAATTATTAATATGGCGCTCGTTGACAGCAAAGAATATGTCAGTTGACAGCAAAACATTTGTTGTGTTTGGTACCAGAGGCGTACGTATATTAATTCACTTTCAGACGACTTCACTTTCAAATATTTCTCTTAATATATATATATATATATATATTCGAAATTAATATAAAATCTATTTATTCACTGGCTTTTTTATTCTAATATTATTTAAACATATACTTCCGTTTTACTTATTAGAAATAATAGGTAGTAATATACTCACTGTAAACTTAGTTTGTGCGCCTATATTTACAAATTTGGGTTAAAATAACAGAGACACGTAGAATAAGTTGAGACAGAAATCTATTTTTCTACAGTGTAAACTTTCCTACGTTCTTAACCAATTAAAAACAAGATCGAAATAGCTCCTATCTTCCCACACATCGTTCTTTAAAAAAATGAAGTATAGATGGCAGCACTTGGGTTATTTTTTCATGTGTTATCGAAATTTATGATTTTTAGTGTGTAGAGTAAGTTATCACTTACAAAACCCTGAAATGTTTGAAAATTCGCAGTTCACATCAATTTTTTTATTAAAAGATCTCGATTTTTAAAAGATATTTAATGTGAAAAGTTATAGGAACACTGGTTTTTATATTTTTGTAAGTAAATTTCTTTATTTTAAATTTGCCAAATGTTACCAATAATTCAAGTTACTGATCCCACAGTTGTAAATTTTTAATACAAAAACACATTTATTACGTAATTCTAAACATTTTTGAGCCAGACTTTACTTACAAACAAGTAAAAATAAAACGAATTGAAGATATGTAACATGTTCAAATTTAAAATAGAAAAGGTATTTTTAAAATTAGAGTAAATTGTTTATTACCACGTTAATCATTTTTTTAGATGGAGTTGAGAGTTGATTTTAATATAAACGTATCTACAAGTTACATAGACATTACAAGTAAAAGACAGGAACAAGATGTAGTGTCAGATGAAATATACAACTGTCAGAAAGTGATAGAGAATGAAAGTGACTTTCCATCCTTGACAAATATCACTCGTCTTGTACCAAACAATTGACATGCATCACTTAATGCCATGTGTACCGTGTTTCTTACTTCAAATATTACAAAAATATAACTAGCATCTAACACTTTTGGAAACTAACATTACTTTTAAACAAAGATGGATTAATTGAGAAATAGCTTCTTGAGAAAGGAAATCTTCTTCAATAAAACCTAAATAAATTTATTTATTTATGAAAATCTTTACTCGCAATACACACTTCATCAGTCCTAGTTTGACAGTCCTGTCCATTGATGAGTCTTGATCATTTTAAGGATTATTTTCCAATCTGTCCTGTTGTAGTGACTGTTTTGCAATTTTAATCTCAAAATCTTATAGGTGTAACTTCAATTAATCTATATATAATCTAAATCTCCTCATTGGTGTTCCAACACTTTTATTTTTGAGGGCACCGCGAGCAGGCCCTAGGTTCTGGGAAATAATAATTTCGCCCAACTCTCCGGAAAATGACAATTACGGGCCCGATAACACATATAAAACTGCGCGAAGATAAAAATTATTCTCTATTTTTTTTTCTGTAATGTATTTGAGCTTGAATGTATTTTTATTTATTTTACTTATTTTAAAACAAATTAACAATAGTTAGATTCCAAGGGGAATCCTTGTCGGGTCTGATTTTATTTATTTTATATTTTCTTAAAAATATCTATGGACGTATTTAGATTTATATTGTACAATAATTGATAAAAATGGTTTTATGTTATTTAATTTTGAGGATCCAAGTAGCCTGGGGTGCAGTGGCGTTATTGCAGCTCTCTTCTTTGAAGAGAACGACAAAAATCGTCATTTAATGGACGATGGGCCCCTAAATGACGCGGTCCTTCCATGGTTGCAAGTCTAGCTGGTCCATAGTTACGCGAGTGCTAGAGGGACAGGGCCACATTGTTTGCACCACCGTTCCCCGGATTTCGGCTTTAGTTCTAAACCTTCTTTTTTTTTTGTTTTTTTTTATGTATCATAATTATTTCTTGCTTACGAGGATTTGTCAAAATTTTATATTAAGTACTGTCGTATTTTTGAAGGTCCAATTTTTCCGAATGTCTGGAAATAGGTAAAATGTCTATACTTATGAGCAAAAATCAATTATTCTGGTAGTGGTAATTAACAGCACATTTTCTTCACTAAACATTTATTCAGCTAAATGTAAATTACGAATGCCATGTCTTCATCGTCAGTAGAACTGTCAGTATATCTACTTTTGGCCCACTCCACAATATTTTCTGTGGGTCCCCTAGTACAGGGGTCGGCAGACTGTGGCTCGCGAGCCGCATGCGACTCTTTGAGGGTATTCGTGTTGCTCTTCAAATTAAGTTAAAAGGGATAAAACAAAAAATTATGTTAATTTATAAAATACAATAATAATTACTTTACGCAATATCAAAAACATGATGTTTGTGGTACCTTTTATTAATTTTAGTCTTGAAAGGGTTAAAAAAATCGTTGTAATCAGTGCAAAAAAAAAAATGTAAAACTTTTGCTATACACTTTCTAAACTAGCCGATTCGCGAATTTTTTCTATGTCGATTGCCAGTCCGCCATGAAAAAAGGTTGGGAAACGCTGACCTAAATGGTACCTTTTGTTATGTTCTAAAAGACTTAAATAAATAGATGGGTTTTTGTAGAATTCTTTTAATTCAAAAAAGAAAGTGTTTGTGGAACCAGAAAATTCGAGATAACCATTTCTTCAAATCGACTATTAAATGGTAAAACTCGTCATGCTCTTCTCGTTTCAGGAATATCTGGTCAACCCATTCCGTTCTTCTTGAACGTCTTCTTCTTCGCCTCATCAATAAACTACTACTTTCAGACAGGTAAAACAACCCATTCATATTTACAAAATATTCGTTAACGAATAAAACCTACAAATACGAAAAAACTGAATCAAAATTCACGGCAACCACTACACAACAACCACCTGAGAAGGGCAAACGACTCCTACAAGTGTGCTCCAATGTGAGAGTTCAAGTCGTAAGACCAAGTCGACGATAGTCGTCCATAGTCGGCAGTCGTACGCAATTGGTTCCAGTGTGAGACCGGCCTTACAATTACCGATAAAGAAATTATGCAACAAAATCACAAATAATAAACTAGGATATCACGGGCCCCAGTACTTTTTACCGGCTTCTCCCATGTCTGGACGCGCCTTGTTATAACACAGATCGCTGCTTGTCAAACCGTGCAACTAGAAGACATATTATCATGAAATCAGATGTTGAATTTCTTCTTGCAAAATGTTCGCATTTTTTGTTAAAACTATTGACTCCTGGTTAGAATAGTAATGGAACAAAATAGGAATAGTAGGAAAAAGTATTGCAATAGCTGGAATAGAAATCAGATAAAACGCTCAATGTGGTAGAAATGGATATCTGTAGAAGAGCAACGGGTAAATCAAAGAGAGAAAAGGCTATACTATAGTTGAAGATTAAGTACAAATCAGTTTAGATGAACATATACAGCAAATAGGAAATAAAAGAATTCAGAAAGTAGTTCTTATCATGAACACCAAGAGAAAGAAAAAAAAAGAAGACCTCAAAATTGTTGAATAGAAGAAATTCGAAAAGAGATTAACGAAAGAGGATTGAGCAATGAAAATCTACAATATTTTATTTTCAATCCATTATTAAATATAAAACAGTTTCACAAAGTTGTCCTGTCGACGTTAAATTATATTATCTTTTATTCTTCTTGGATAGACGGATTAAGCCCGCTGGAGTCACCCACTGATTAAAATATATGTGGTTCCACTAAAAAAGAAAAATAATTTGAGACTGACGTAATATTATTGTGTTTCTGCCTTACTTAATAAAAAATCTTATATTTAATTAAAAGAATATCTTATAGCCCTAAATCACTGGTTTCTAACCTTTTTTTAATCGCGACCCTTTTTAGAATTTTTAAAAATGTTCGCGACCCCTCTTTCTCTTCCGCCATATTTGATCAATAAAACAAAAAATAAAGGGTTTGACAAAATATATTTTAGGACTTAACAAAAGGAATGCTATTTTTTATTAATTATTAATTATTAATGATAATTGTGATGATTGAGCTTGCATCTGCTTAACACGTGTTATAATTCTCGGTTGATTTTTTGTTAAGGCCAATCTCAAGTCATCTTGAACATCCATCTTATTCCTGGCTTTTGTCTTGATCTGCAGAAGAGTTAAAAATCCACTTTCGCAGAGGTAAGTAGAAGTAAATGGCACTAATATTCGAAAATAAAGCAGGGAAACTTTAGGATACGAATGACGCATAACACACCAATATTGAGACAACGATTTTTCCTTCAGTAATTTCACAGCTCCAAAAATTCATCCTGTACTTCATCGGGAATGTCGGTAACATCCAAAGATACATGAAATGGGTTTCATACTAATACAGCTTCTTGTTCAGAGAACACCGGAAAATAACGTTGAATTTCATATTCAAGGACTTTACGGAGGTTATTAATTTCCTCTCTTAGATTATCTACAATTCCCGTCTCCGATTCTTCAGTCTTGGTGCAAAGATGTTCAAACATGACAAAGTTTCTAAGAAATACTTTACGGCGCCAGTTTTGCAGCTTTAATACGAACGCCTGGATATTATCTCTGAAGTGAATAATGTGCGTTTCTTAACCTTGCAGTTTCAAATTTAGCTTGTTTCGGTGATCTAAGATATCAGATTAATAAGCTACTCTTTGGATCCAGGTCTCATCACTAAAGTGTGTCATATACTCATGTTTTCCTTTCATTTCTAAGAACTGTTTTATTTCCTTTTTCAATTTAAAAATTCGGCCAGCAACATTACCTTTTGATAATCAACGAACAGCAGTGTAGTAAAGAAGAACTTCGTGATCAGAGTTCATGTTTTTGCTTAGTTCTTTAAACAGACGAATATTGAGAGCACTAGATTTTATATAATTGACAATTGTCACCAAAGAGTCGAGCACTTCTTGCAAAAGCTTTGGAAGAGTTATGGTAGCCAGGGCAAATCGGTGAATCATGCAGTGTAATCCCTTTACTTGGGGTGCAAGCACTTTAACTTTTGACTGAAAGCCCGACTTCGATCCAAGCATGGCTGGTGCTCTATCGGTACACAATCAACACAAGTTTTTTCATTGTAAGTCATTACTTTCAAAGAATGAACTTATCATCTCCATGACGTCTTCGCCTTCCGTAGTAGTTTTTAGTGCTCTACAAAACAGAAACTCTTCTTTGATGTCCTCCAAGTGAATATATTTCACGAAAACGAACGACCCCAAAAAAAAGACAAGCCGACCCCGTGTGGGTCGCAACCCAACGGTTGGTAACCGCTGCCCTAAATAATTACGTGGCTCCTGGGCCATCTAAAGCTGACGTCTGGTCCAGGAAAATCTTACTAATCTTCCCGAAAAATTATTCCACCAATATACCTGTAGACTGTCATTTGGTGAGGAATCACTCGCAAAAATGTTGCATTTTTCTGTGTTAAATACCAGTTGTCATTCCCGGTACCTTGGATGGAAGGAAAAAAAATGCTGGATAGAAGAAATTCGAAAATAGATTAACGAAAGAAGTTTGAGCAACGAGCAACAGAATAAACAACAGTGAAAATTGTAAATCGGAAGAAATCGTAGACTGTTTAATTTGATACTAGATGATAATAATACTAATAAAAACAAAAATATATTCAATATATCTTCACTCTAATGTATTTACAGTGTAGGCATATTCTTCGTATTTTCTATGCACGTATCTTAAACGCTATAACGCATTCAAGACTGAAATAATAATTTATGTTAGCAATATTTACAACACTCCCCTCATATAAATCGCGGGAGTGTATGTAGGTACGTCTAGATTCAGTGCAGAGAAGTAAAATATGTTTGGGAGAGCAAGCACGACCCTGACCACTCACACACATATCAACACATGATATTTATAGAGATTATTACTAAAGTATAGCTATAACAGCAAACAGAAAGTCAAGTAGCTCTCACGTCCTAGCAAATACGCGCTAAAGTGCTAATTAAAAATATGAACCATTATTATGACAGGTGTGAATGTTAGAAATATGTAGTTCAGACTTAATGTGGCATTTCGTTTTGGCACAATAACTTATCTGTACGCATTTCATTTTATTTATGTCGCCATCGAAGTAATAAAAATATTTTCATAAAATCCAAGTAGGCATTTATAGCTAGCCATTTCAGTATCTAATTGCAAACAGTCATTGCCTTGCCAAGTTTCAATCATCTCTTTTAAACATTAAACTGATTAATGGCACTACTTCGTATATATGTTGATAACTTATACAATTGACCACTAGTAGTACAACGATTGGATAAATACCATTGGGCCTACGCCACGATTTGTCTGTTGCCTTAAGTTCGTTCTACATTCTACTTTTTTCAGTACTATCCAACTCTGACGTTATTTCAACTTTTGATACTAAAAAATATAGTGGGGGAAAAATATAGGACAGCGATTCCTTCCATCTTTTATTACTGTGTGATACTCTCCACTGCCAACTTAAAAAATTCTAGGTCCAGGTGACAGACAACAGTTTGGTTATAGAACCAATTCTAGTAACCAATTTATAAATATTGTTTAATTGTGCTAAGTTTATATTTAATTATATGTTCTAAATAAACTTCTTATCAACTTAATAAACTTCTAAAAGATAAGTTGTAAACAAAAACTAAAAAGTTGGTAGTTGGTGCGACTGAGAAGTATACAACTGTCATCCAAAAATTTTACCGGATGTAGGTTTGAAAATAGTGTAGCTTGTAGTGTATCATCGAAAGTTGGAAGGAAGAAGAGTGTTTCACATTATACTTGTTACGTCAGTACTACGCAAAAAATCTGTAGTGCTTCGCAAAAAAGTATAATGTAAAACGGACTTTAGGCCAGTCCTTTCCAATCGCTGCGTCGTGACTTCAGATGGGTCGAACCAGCTCACCGAGGCGGATCAGTACACTGACCGAAGTGAACCGGCTCACCAGTTACTGTAGAGTTCAAAGGATTTGGCTAAAAATTTGCGATTGTACGCTGTGACCGAAGTGAGACGGATCAATATTCATGTCGACGTATTGTTCTTGACGGTTCGGCTTGTGATGCATTATACATATAGCAGTTTTTTATTCGAACTTGGTTGAATGATAGTGAGCAATCGCGCCCTCCCGTTATCGTATATAAAATGACACGTTAAAAAGAAGTGGATAATAAAGAAAAAATGTTATGATATTTTAAAATCTTTTTTGTGTTATGATTTCGAAAAAAAAAATCACTTATCACTATAAAATTTAACTTATGTTATTTAATTATTTTAAAATGTGATTTTGAAACAATATTTCTGAAATTTACGACTCTTCTAGTAGGTTTTTTTCTGTGGCAATTTCATCTGCCTTTGAAAAAGTTCTTTCACACAAAAATAAGGTTGCAAGTACACATCATTTCTTAAAAGTAAATATATACGTTCGCGTCACTAGTGCGAACTTTTAATATTTAAGTGTGGGGGATTCTTAGTTTAACATTATATTTTAATCAGTAACTATCGTCGTGACCATGTTTCGGGTTAATATTTGTTCTCAGCCCTGCCTCTCCGCGATCGCCGTTACAGGTTACATGCATTGTTGCAGTTCACGAATGTATATTACATATACAGTCGTCTCGTGTCAATTTTGTAGTATTGTGCAGTGTAATATTTTAGTCGCTCATTTTGGTCATCGCATCATCTAAGCTCTTAATCTCGTGTTTCTTTAAGTAGAGGTAGAATTAGCTTGTCCTACCTCAATTGGTGTGTGTTAGTATATTTCGCGAATACAGTGTGGACTTATTAAGTATATCGAACGTGGCTGTCTGTCCAAACTCTCCATTCCAGACCTGATGTATAAGAAGCAGCTCGAAGGACCCTTAGCTAAGGGAATACTTGGGTATATATCCAATCCCATCTCCAGCATTCTAACAATCGCGTGAGATTGCGCCCAATACAGTCCATTCACTTTATTACGCGTTTTCATCTAGATCGTGAGTCCTGCTTTACGATTGTCGTGAACGTGCTCCTAGAGCAGGTACTTGGTTAATGTCTCCGTCGAATAGCATTGCAGGGTTCCGCATTTAACAATATATGTACAATTGGGTGGATAATTTTCTTAACCACCTTGTGCACTTATTATTTATACAAAAAATGTATACTTAGCCTTATTCTTACGTCCATATTATACGCCCTATTTGTAGGCAGAGCCACAGTAAGGAAAACTTGCGCTAGGGGCAAAACTGCGTTTTGGCGCCCTTGGCAAATAAATGTAAGTGATAAGCAAAAACCAGATTTTCACCGCCCAAAATCTAGATGATGAGCAAAAAAAATGGTCCCCACCTCCCAAAATCCAAGTGAAGAGCAAAAAAAGGTTCTCACCTCCCAAATTCTAAGTGAAGAGCAAAAAAAAGGTCCTCATTTTCGCAATGTGGCGCCCCTTAGTCAAGCTCATCGGCGCCCTTTTCCTTAGTACGCTAGGGGCCGTCGCCCCTTCCGCCCCCCCCCCTTACTGCGGCTCTGTTTGTAGGGCAACCTACTTAAAACTAAAATGATTTTATTTTGCTATTAACCTGGAAATTGCAAAATACCTATAATAAAAAATCAGCTGTGGCCACCACAGGACCGACCGCCATCACAAAGTGGCCTAATATTTTCTAATAGAGATATTATTTATCCTGACCATGGAAACGTTACATATAAGTTTTTTTGTTTTATCAAAAAATGTCTTGAATAAAAGTTGTTAGTTATTGCTTTTATAGCAACTTTTGTTAAATATTTTTCTGTTGTTAAATATTCCCAAAAATTTTAAAATCGATGCTAGTAAACTCCCATTTCTAGTCAACCGATTTCTACCAAAAGTTGATCAACTTGCGCCATTAATGTCAAAAGCTTAAATATGAAATTTCATAAAAATCCTTTTAGCCGAATTTGGTCTGCACGTGTACACAGACAGACGGACGGACCGACAGAAAGACAAACAGACAGATATCATGCTAAAAATAGTCAAAACGTTATGTAGGGACCTCAATTCGTGGAGATCCATCGAAATCTCGAAATATCAAAATCGGTATGATCACAATACCTTGTATATGTTGGCAGTCGGTAAAAATCAGATAATTCACTTCTTTAAAATGTTATTTCTTATTTATTTATCTTCTTTATTTCTTTAAAACAAGGTCGAAAGAGACGGATCATGCAACAAGTCATAAATTACGTTTTGAATCATAAAATGCAAATTAAGGCAGTAGAAGACGTACCACGCGCTAATGGTAACATTCATATTGAAAAATAGATACGGAAACTGAATAACGTTCTGAGCCTCCGTTTCTCGGAGGCCTGTTTACTAAGCTGATTTACTGAGCCGGCTCAGTAATCTGAAAGACAACCACTAAGCCGGTTCCATGAACGGAGCCGGAATGCTCATCTTTCGTCATGACTAGTGATGAGTTGGATCTCGTAAAAGCCAGATCCGCGAAAACAGATCGGATAAGGATTATTTGTATTTTGATCCGCAAGTACGGATACGGATCTTACATTGAAGTAGAAAAACGAATTACCTGGAAGAGATAGTCTGATGTGTTGCGCTGTTCCTACAAACAAAAATATACTAACAGAGGGTACGAATACCTAGAAAAATTCTTAGCGGCACCTATAAGCGTTTGTGAACTTGCGCAGACCAACGAGAATAAATATCGCCTTACTTTCAAATGCGCCAGGGCATGTAGAACGTTTTTTTTTTACTTGTCGGCGATTGCAACATGCGCCAATAAGTAATAAGAATCATTGAAACATTATTTATTAGCTTATAAGAAGCTGGCACTTTTTTGATATTTTATTGATTTTTTTTATAGTAATAAATTTTATTTGATGTAGTAAATTACCGACGTTTACAATTACTTATCGGCAGAATAATTTTATTATTTTGTTATAAATTTACTTTTCAACGTATGGTCTGCAGAAATGGCACGTTTTGGTAGATAAATTACACCCCCAAGTAACTACGGAAATATTCGTAATAAACCAGGCCACTTTTTGATGAAGAAATTTTGATAAACAGGCGCCGGTAACAATTTTTGTACGTGTTCACTAACCGGTGTCAACAATCATCAACAATAGGCGTTTATAAGTGCCTGTTTATGAACACCAGAAACGATTTTTCTACGTGTTCATACCCTGACACACACTTTAGTTGACTTTAAAATCACTCACTTGTTGTCTTGATTAATTTTACTCTAATATTTAATGTATAGTAGAACGTTCGAAAACCACCGGTATGTAATATAATGCTCGACTAAATACCAATTTAAATTTCAAAATAAAATGTATCCCACCTTCAATACTTTTAAACGCAAGTAAAGGTAAAATCTAATTCGAATTTATGTATATATAATATCCGTTTAAGATCCTCCTTGAAAAAAAAAACGGACAAGAATACGTATACGGATATCCGGCAGGCCACTAGTCACGACGTGACCAAGTGAACGTGAATTAAAATTAAAAAACACGAGTACGACATTGTACAACGTACGCGAGCGGCTTGAACCAAAAAAACACGTGATTCACAGTTATATTATTTTTCTTTTTTACATGGCAAAAAGCTATATTTTTTTTACAGTAAAATAAGGTAAAATTTCAAAAATACAAATTGCATACATTCTATACATAATTCCAGGAACCTGTCAGCCTTCAATTAATTTGTTCATGATATTAAGAGCATCTTTTTTGAATACAGTAGTCTACTATACGTTAGAAGCGACTTATTACATTATAATTTGTGGGTAATTTCAGGTTTCGTTAAACCGCATTTTGATCCCCCGTGAATAAAATAACCACGTGACCCGTGCGTTAACAAAAACGTCGTGACCGTGTGTGATACAACGTGGCGGTTCTGATCCAACCTCCAATCCTTTTAGCGATATCTTCAGTGGTCCCAAGACGTTCTTTTTTGTCTGATTTCTTATTCGTGGAAAGAGAAAAAATCGCACGGGGCTAAATGTGGTAAACACGGAGCCTCCGAGGTTATCACGGTTTTATTTATTGTCAAAAACTCTCGAACAAACAAGTGTACACTGATGCATTGTCATGCTGTCGTTCCCACAAATCGAGCTGTTAATATGAATATAAAGAAATGCAGCATGCACCATATATGATAGAAGGCTTTTAGATACATTTATATCATATGGATTGCTCACTTTTTTACACAAAAGTTGATGCAAATTCGTTGATCGTTTTCCGACATCATGAAAATCCCTAAGAATACAAAAATGCGTCTTATTTCTTTGGCTGTCAATTACAGACTAAAAGTCAATCATGGCCCCTTATTTACACAGCCGTCAAGGGAAGGTATACCAACTAAACAACACAAAAAGAAATCCAGACTTCGATTACTGAACAAAAATATAAATTACTTGCACGTATCTTTTGATCACAGCTAGTATATAACAGGAATATTAGTACGAGTCTGCAATATAATTTGATACAACTTCAGAAGAGGATAATTGTTTTCAAAATGGCAAAAGTGTAACAAAAGTAATTATTTGCTCAGATTTGATTTAATATGTTTTATCGAGTACCCGTAGGATATGTCTCTTCCTCTATCTCTTACCCTTGTCCTCTGTCATCTGTCATCCTCATCAAAGTAGTCTTTTATAGCTAGCCATTTGAGTATCTAATTGCAAACAGTCATTGCGTTGCCAAGTTTCAATCATCTCTTTAAAACATTAAACTGATTAATGACGGCACTTCGGCTCCTGTGCGGATGCTGATGGCTTATACAATTGACCAGGTGTTCATGGGAATTTTAATTGTATTTAATTGAATATATTTCTTCAATGACAATATACATACACTCCTCTACGTGCTCACGGATGAATGACTCCAATAGGCAAAAACTACGTCATTTGTTCTAACACTAATGTCCTTATCTTGAAGCTGTTAAATGATTTGCAGACCGTTCGGTTCCAGTTGCATAAATAACAGTTATTTGCAATTAGTTTAAATAATTTACTACTTTAAACATTAACCTTAACATAATAAAATAAATGTTATATAGTTAGTAGCTAATGATTTTAGATACGGCTGCTAAGATGAAAAGATATTATTGGAAGAAAAAACTTCTTACCTACATTCTTAGGTAAACATTGCTTGTTAATTACTAATATTCACTAATAATATTGATAAATATCATTATAATCATCACCATTATTAGGTCTAACATTGGACATTATGCTCCATTTGCTGGTGATTGATCCATTTCTCTCGGTTGTTAGTTACTCTGGTTCACATATTTCCTTTTATTTGTACGATGTTTTCTCTTCATTTCATACTATGCAACATTAACTAATTCTAGGCCATAATTAAAGTTCTGGAAGATTGATAAAACTCCCCCTTTTTAGCAATATCGAAAGAAGTTTTTTTTTTAAGTGTTCAAAACTGAGGTCTCATAAGCCATGTTTTCAGTAGTATTCAGCATGGTTGAACAATGTTTAAAGTCTCGAGGAACTTAGAGACCTAAAGCGAGTTCGTTGTGCAGAACAACACATTTTTTTTCTTGACAAATTGTTTTGAAAATTAAAAATAATTTATTGTTTTTATAATAATTGTATGTATTAAGTTATTTATATTAAACTGGTAAATATCCATTATTTGTTAAATATAAATAAAAATATTACTCAGTCTGGAAAACACGGAGCATATCAAGATGGACGAGAGGCTCTATCAAGTGCAAAGTGGGACGCGGGGCACAATTAAGTGCCAGGTAGGAACCACACTAGGGCCCTTGTTTTTGACGGACTCTGGGATTCAAGCCATATGCAATGTTTCTCAGAGTAACTATTTAAACGAGTATAATTTTTAAATACGTAAAAAAAAATAACGATAATATCTGTATATTTGTTTTGACTGGTAAATATATTAGGTTTACTAAGTTTTGGCATTCATTAATACGTATACGCATCTGACAAGCAATTCAAATATTCAGTTCTACCATAGGTTGGATGTTAATGGGTGTCGGACCTGGTGCTCGCCTGGGACCTTCTCATGAATTTCTGGCCTTCCTTCCTCGGTTGAATATTTGATGGGGCATCATAAACTTTTGTCGCCAGGGGCAGAAGACTAAAGCCGTTTCTGAGTTCCGCAAAAGAAAATATGTGTGAGAGAAAAAGTACTTGAAATCAACGATTTTTTTACTCTTCAATTCAGGGGTAAGTAGATAAAAATTGGACTTAAAGGACTAAAATTCCTAGTTCCATTACTGAAGATTGAAGCTATTTCTGAGAATTATATTTGAGTGAATATATAAGAGATATGAAGAGACAACTGTAGAAATAAATTTGGTTCTAAGATTTGGTACCCGTAAAGCTCTCTTTTGTATCCAAGCCTTAATCCAAAGATGCAAAGGCTTAAAGAAAATCGTCCACGAATTTTTTATCGACTAGGAGAAGGGGTTTGATTCCGTTGAGTAAAGTTTTTAAATATATTGAGAAATAACATTCAAAGCAAAGCTCTCAGAATTATATCGAGTCTCTATTGGAATCGAAGAACATCAATTCTTATCGAAAACCAATTCAGCGAAGAGATTTAAATACAACAGGGGGATTGTCAAGGATGCATTCTTTCATTTTAATTATTTGATGAACCACTGCGCGAACGAATTGAAGAAATAGCTATAAAAAAAATCTATGACAATATTATAAAATTTGGATGTTGAAAGCCATTCAAGTACTACCAAAATAAACAATATTCTAGTGTATGTATATATGCAAACTATCAACAAAAAAAGTTAGAATAATAATAAAAAATAAATAAAAATTCAGTGGGTGTTCTATACACACGTAAAAATACTGAATTTTAGACAGCTGAATATTGAAGAATGAATTATAGAATATTCAGTTCCAACTGCTTCAAAGATTTTACAGCCAAATTTTAAAACAATTTGCTTTTTTCAATGTTAATTAAACAGTCTAATTATAATACAAAAATACCAATATTACCTAATATTTTTAAGTTATAACATAAACTGCGACAACGAAAAGCTGCATTTACAGTTACCAAATTATACTTAAAATTTAGAATTATAATCAAGAGTAATATTTATACCTAGGAGAGCATTCATACATACCAAATCATAATTATAATTAGTAAGTGTTGCCATCTGTTGTTACAAACAAAAGTTACTATAAAATGGATCAACAATCTACGTTTTTAAATATTCTAAAATGATCACAATTCTTCGTCTACGATTTATTTCGCCATTTATATGCCTCCTAATTGTATTATTTTTGAAGTTGTATTTATTTTGCTATTTCAAATTTACTTATATAGGTTAGTTTCTGTCTCTTTCTCGTTAGTATAAATCAAAATATAAAAGGAAGTTTGAAGTTAAGACACTTTTAAATTACATTTATAATTAAGAACCTTAAGTAAGTTAGTGTGAACGGTTATGTAGGAGGCCATATGACAAACTTCTAAGTATAAATGTTAATCAGAAGTATAATTATAATTAGGGAAGTGTGAATGCAGCTTAACAGTGCTTTGTTTCCAGCGCACACAGGTTTACTCAATCGGCCTATATTCTAGTTCAGTGTTTCTCAACCAAAAACGCACCGCGGACCAGTATAATATATAGTTTTCTAACGCGGACCACTAGTTTTTGCAAGAAAACAAATATATTTAATGTGCTACTAAATACATTTATTTTATTTGTAGATAATCACAGAATATTTACAGAAAATAAACAAAATGTAAATTATTTACATAAAAAATAAAAATAAAAACGGAAAAAATACATAAAAACTTTCGCGGACCACTAAAATTTTTCTGGGGACCACTGGTGGTCCGCGGACCACCTGTTGAGAAATACTGTTCTAGTTAATTCGTGTGCCGAAAGTGCGGGAAATATTGCTGCATCTAGTTGTCATATGCAGGCAACAGATGTCATCTGTGATCGCTCTATTCTATGTGGCTTAACGTAAAGCAAGGTGCAGAGACTCGAAGTAAATTATTCGCTAGCTAAGTTAATTATTGTAGAGAAAATTCTCGCATTAAAATAAAATACGCATTAAATATTGAACTACAACATAATAAAATAAGTGCAGATCACAAAATATTTTAGAGCACAATTCATAAAAATATTTAGCTTGTGCAAACTCTGCACATATGGATAGCCACTGCGTTGAATACCTGTTTAAATTTTGTTTTTCTGATATTTAAATACCTTAAACTTAAATTATTGGTATTTTCTTACGTATATTCTATTTTGATAGCGTTAATTAACGGCTTTGATATTTACAAATAGGTTGGTTTAATTTATCAACACTTATTCTCTGGCGCACAATTTAACAGCAGTTACTGTCTGCCATACGCACGGCTATATATCACCTTGTTTCACGTAGGCAAATAGCACAAATAACTGCATTACTTCTGCACTTCCTGCAATACTCCAAATTTTAGTTTAGTATTCAGTTTTTAGAAACATATCAAGAATGCTAGTAAGCCATCAGCAGTAAAATATATCGTGTTTATGAGTAAATTTCAACCAGTTTTTTCCTCTTTATTAATATATCTGGAAATCTACAATAGGCAAAATACAAAATACAGTTACTTTCATCTAGTTTTTGGTATTCTAGATTTATGAAACTTCATAACCTAGTAAAGTTCAGCGTTTTAAAGAAGTCTGTTCAATGAAAAATGAACGAATCAACCATCAACTTATGTATGTATTTCTCTCTTATGCATGCTAGGCATGTGCATTGTCCATTTATCATTGAACGGACTTCTTTAAAATACTGAATTGTAGCTTGTTTTGTGCCTTAGATTTCGGTGTATGATATTCAGTATTTCATTACTAATATTTCGGTAGATTTTGAGGGAAATCAATGGGCGCGATTAGCAAATACAGCTATTGAGTATGTTAAATGACAGCAGTTCGCAGTACGAGTCCGCTGACTTGACGCTGATTTTAACAAGCTTATCAATTTACTAAAGCTGGTTTTATACAGTTCAACTTTTTGATCAATAAATTAATCATTTTTTTTTTTTGTCTCAATTGTTCAATTTATTGATGAAATTTGAACACTGTACACAAATCAATAAATTGAAGGTCAACTTTTTCAATTTATTGATCAATAAATTGAACCATGTAAAACCCACTTAAGAGTTTTTACACTGTTTTGATCTTAGTTTCGTTTGATTTTTGTATTCTTCTGTCAAAAGCAAATCAAAATATTATAAAAATGAATTAAGATGCAAAGGAAATTTATATTTTAAACCAGTAGTGTCCAATATATGGCCCGCGGATGGTGTCCGACTTAAAACTAATATTTAAATGGCCCGCACGAAATTTCTGCCCACACCCATTGTCGATTAATTTTATGAATTTTTAGCCTTCCTTCCCCCAGTTATTTTTTAAATTACTGCCTCCCTATCCCCAAAGTGACTTTTTGAATAACTGTCCCCACCCAGTCTTTAAGTGATTATTAGAATGTATTTGAATGAAAATGGTGATTTACTTTCTTATTTATATAAAATAAAAACATAATAGCTAGCGGCCAACATAAACTATAATAAATAAACAAAAATGCAAATATAAATTTTATTTAGGCCGGTTTGCAATGGGCCCGTTATCCAACAAACTATCGACAAAATTCTCGGTATCCCGGTGGTCTTATCTACGCCTGTTACAGAGATTTTTATAAAATCTCCTGTCAGTAAAATACAAAATATGCAAGTAATAGTGTATCGACCTAACGACCACCTCTATTTTATTTAATTAATAAAAAGCAATGTTTATACAAAAACTTGTCAGTCTATTTACAATTTAAATATTCTAATTTCCGTTTGTTAATGATAATAATAATTCGGCGTGGAAAATAGATAAAGCCAAGTGAAGCGTTTGATTAATTCATAAAAACTTGCTGCTCATAATAAGATTAACTGTAGTAAAGCTGATGTCATATTTATAACATGTTTTTCAAAGTGATCGCCAGCGGCCCGCCGGCATTTTACCCGAATTAACAGTGACTCCATTCCTAAGTATGAACACACTCATTGGATTACATAGGATGATATAATTTTAGCTTATATATGTAATTATTTAATATGTACATTATACATTTTCATTTTAACAGGACCGTATTAAAAGATAATTTAAAATTAAAACTAATTATAAATGTCGCCATAACTTCTTCCTCTTAGGGCACTATCAGGCGGATTGAATTTTTGCCTCACTCTCATGTTCTCTATCTTGATCTGTTAATTGTCAGGTTTGTCCGTGTATGCTGATGTCAGATCCAGAGCCACAGTAGGGGGGGGCGAAGGTTTTGACATAGGACCTTTTTTTTGCTCATCATCTACATTTTGGGCGGTGAGAATCTTGTTTTTGCTTATCACTTACATTTATTTGCCAAGGACGCCAAAACGCAGTTTTGCCCCTAGCGCAAGTTTTCCTTACTGCGGCTCTGGTCAGATCTGGGTAGACTGGGCAAGCTAAGAACTTCTAATCGATTCCAATTTATGTGTATTATGTGTAAAAATAATATTAATTACAACAATTAATCACAGAATGTACATATCTATTTATTATCAAAAAATTCCAAAACTACAAACATTTAGTATCAAAAGTGAATTTAAAGTGGTATCATAAAAGTTCCTTAAGTCATCGACGAAGCAAGTCTTCTATATTATCCACTAATTTTGATTATTTAGAAAAATTGTTAACTGCTAATCTTGTACAGGATTCTCAGTGCTCGTTATTTTTAAATTGTGATGCCTTTCTCTTGATTCAGGGAGGTCTCTCAAACACATTGTATCAGTCGACTGGTGGACCACGATCATCGCTCTATTTAGGCATTTTTTGGATCTTCGATTAGCTAATACCTTCATCTTTTGCAAGTTCCTTCCACTAGTTGACAGTTGTTTAATTTTCCTTCATAAGTCCTCTTTATCATAATGTCCCCTTTCATCCTTATCACGCATCCCATCCAATAGCATAACTAGACGTTGTAATCGGAGCAGTTGCCACGGGCGCTGGCACTTGAAGGGCGGCGTTCGCTCCTTTTCAAATACATTTTTATTCCCCCTGAGTATGAATAAAGCGCGAATATACAAATATTTGCCTAGGGTGCTAACATCCTAGTTATGCCTCTGATCCTATCCTCTATTTCCTCTAATATTTCCATTCTTGCAATTTCTCCATTGACAATGAAACTAATGGAAAATTATAACACATCAAATATGATCAAATTAAATACTACATGACGAAGAAAGGCAAATAAGATTGTAACTCTATACGTTAGGTCCATGTTTTGGAGTCATACATAAGTATGTGACGTACTCTGAAGTTTAGTAGACCCTAGTCAAGTGGAAAGTGACAATCATTAGCAGCTTGAATTCTGTTTTGGATTTCTTTTTGTATCAAATTTACTTGATTAAATATGGTCCCTAGTTAAGAAAATTAAAACACAATATCTACAAACGTTAAATACAAAGAATTTTTTAATTTTCTTTTTTTGTAACGACCTCGAATATAATAATACTGCCCGAAAACGCAGCGCCGGACACTTGCTATCCTGAAAACGGGGCGGTCAGTCTCTAATGATTTATTTTTTCTTCTTTTTTTTTTTATCTATGTTAAAATTTTTATAAATCAAATGGGCAAGGTACTTGTTAGGTACTCGTATACTATGTCTTCAACCTTATTTGAAATAGTATTCAAGAATAAGAATAACAAAAATGCGGTAGTAAGTGAGGGTCTGTTACACAAAAAGAGAGCCTGTGTGTTTTGTTGTAGAAGTACTGTCTTCTTTATCTTTTGATTCAGCCTTAGTTTAATATCTATTAAGAACCTATTTGTTGGAGACATGGATAAAAAAAATATATAGATATTTCACATAAATTTATGTAAATTATTAATGTATTTAAACTATTCGTACCAACGTACGTTCAAAGTTTTATCTCCGTTCGTTATATTTGATGTACGGTTGAACTATACGTTATTTTAACCGTCATCGACCATCTACTTTCTCACAGAATATATATTTAGTTTTGCCAATGAGCGATAAATGAATACATTATTTTCAATATTCCTTCCCGTCCCATGGAATTGAAACTCTGTATATTATGTACTTGTGTGATTCAGGCCATCTGCATAATCTAAAATATTGTGACACCTAATCTAAATAAACATTATTTAAAGTAAATATAACTTGGCTACAAATTTTTGAAGACGGACCATACTGAATAAATTGTGATTAAAAAATAAAATGATTGGCATTTAAAAGATCCATATATCGCTCAGAATACCATCTTCCACATTTAAAATAATTCTCCCATAGTTGTTGGAATGTTACCCGAGAACTTTATAATCTTATCTTTAGTTAAACCCTATAATAATATAAATTAATATTTACTCAACGAACAAAAAATATATTAATTACCGATCTGTTGAAATGTAAAGATAAAAAGGTAAAGGAACAAAGAAAAGGACTTGAGCAAGAAGCTCTTGACTGAACGCATCATTGATCGCAGGACCTGTTAACCTAATCGAATATGAACAAATTGTTTAATAGTCTAGTAGAAAGAATGCAACACCATCAAGCCATGGGAAAGAACAGTGAGCCGGCATTCCATTGAAGACACCTATAAGCACAATCAATTAAGCTTGCCAGTTGAAGCCGCGCTATATCTTTCTCTGTTCGATTCACGGTCCGTAAGCGGCGTGGGACAGAGACCTCGGGATGTACAGGTATAATAACTGGAACGGAGAAACAAAGGAGACCCGCACTTCGGTCCGCCCAACCTTCCAAAAGGTACAACACGCCATGAACTAATTCGGAGTGTGTTTCGTGGAGGTCTGTGAGACGTGGCAATGAAGCCATCAGCCGGGAGCGAACCTGTAATCAGTGCGGTGCTAGATGTACCGCTCGCTAACACCGCAACATCGGACCGCCGGAACATAACACTCGGCCCACCCGACACCTTCTTCACACACCAAATATCATTACAACACGAAAAATTCACACTTTCACTAACATATTAACTATATTTTATATTCCCTTGCGACTGACATATAATCATCTCGTTCAGGGCCTTTCAGAATGTTAATGAACCCCTTCTGCATTTAAATATATACAGTTGTAAATGGCAAGCCCGAACTTTGCACAATATACTTTAGAATAAATGAATTCTCATATTAGCCATCTTTGATATAAAATATTTAGCAATTCATGTAAAATGAACTGAAATAATCAATTGTAATACAAATCATGAGCCATTTATTTTGAAAGTGGGGTAAATCAATTTTTGGCTGTAAGGAGATATTTATTGGTTGAGTTTCAATCAATTTAAAAATATTGATCATTTCTGGCAACCAACTTTTATATGTTTTGTAGTTATAATAACGTATATTTAATGTGCAATTAAATTTAAAAGTTATTTTGATATATCAATAATGCGCAATTAAGTTTAAAAGTACAATGTTTGTTAAAGACGTCTACAGAAAATAACAATTTTACTATACATAAATGGACTTGCCCCAGAATAAAATTAATCAATTTTTGTAAGCGTTAATTAAACGACCAATTTTTATTTGAATCCGTACTATTTTTTGTATAATAACTAGAAAATATTGTGTTGTTTTAATGAAAATAATATGTATTCGTTTATTGGAAAATAAGAGTAAGAAGATTTTATTATTTCCATCTACCAGTACCACTATTAGAAGTCTAATGAGCTATAATTTTTGCTAGAGTTGTTCCCATGCATGTTTTCATTTTCGGGAATTAAAAAGAAACGCAAAACTTAATAACATTATAAATAATACAAATTATAAGAGTTTCGGCAGCGGGATTAAAGTGGGAAACGTCGCTTTGTTGAGTATTATTTAAAGACAGTATAATATTTGAAAGCTGATATCTAAAATATACGACGATAACAATTAAAGAAGTGTCCGTAGTCGAGCAGGTTAAAGCTCGACTTGTCGTCAATATCAGATTTATGTCGAGTTCACGTTTGAATCCAATAAGTGAATACTTGCGAAACACTTCGGCCGTTCGTATTCGCCCAAAAATACTACTTAACGATAAATGCAAAATAGACTTGTACCACTTTCAAAATAAACATTTTTGCAATGACGTTAATCATCGGAACTTCCTTTGCACAAGTTTTAGGGATTTCGAATTAATTGACTATAAATTGTTTACTAATAGAAATATCATGCTAAGTTAAATATGAACTTTCCCACCTCCAAAATAATCGGTTCAAATATGAAAGTAACAACAAAAAATCAGCTGTGGACACCACAGGACCGACCACCATCACAAAGTACTTGTATAAAATACATTCTAGCAGCAGAGTAGAAATAACTTGGCCCAATATTTTTTAATAGAGATATTATTTATCATGACCATGGAAACGTTACATATAAGTACGAATAAAAAGATACTTAGATAATAGATACCTTCGTAAATTTTTTCGTTTTATCAAAAAATGTCTCAAATAAAAGTTATTAATTATTGCTTTTATAGCAACTCTTGTTAAATAATTTTTTTCGAAATATATTTTAAAAGTTAAATAACTTGTGCCATTGATGTCGAAAGCTCAAATATGAAGTGTCATAAAAATCCTTTTAGCCGAATATGCTCTGCACGTGTACGCAAACCGACAGACAGACAGAAAGACTGACGGACGGACGGACGGACAGACAGACAAACCGACAGAAATCATGCTAAAAATAGACAAAACGTTATGTAGGGACCTGTTTCGAGTGACCTCAATTCGTGGAGATCTATCGAAATCTCGAAATGTCAAAATCGGTATGATCACAATACCTCCTTTATATATGTTCGGCGGTCGGTAAAAATAACATTTTAGTAAATAAACAAAAAAAAAAAAAAAAAAAAGAATATAAATTTATAATAAATATTCGAATAAATCTTTCTTCTGCTAAACAGTAACTTAAACCAGGGCTCGGCAACCTTTACTTCGTCGCTAGTCGCATTCATTAACTACTTTTTAAAATTTTTACTTCGAGGGCCTTATTCAGTTATCATTTTTTTTTTTTTTTGTGGGCCATACTCCTATTGTAATTTCTTTGTCTTAAGCCCTTGTTTCCGTTCTTAAGTCATTGTTTATGACTTGTTGTATTCACGTCAGCATAATACGTCTAGTGTGTAAAAAGCCTAAAGCGTACAGCAGTAATGTTACGCTGAATAAGAAAAGTAAACATTCAGTTTTTTTATTGGTGGGCCGCATAAAATCGTTCGGCAGCCCGCCTAAAACACCTGACTTAAACAGTTGTAGAATCTAGTTCTTACGTTATCTAGCATTTGAGGTATGTTTTAACTCGCACATGTTCTTTAATTTTTACAGTAAAATACGTACAATAAATTAAAATTTAAATACGTTTGTTTCGTATTATCCGATGATCATGGGTATCCGCAGGGAATGTAAATGGGGCTGGTGTCCACTGAAATCAAAAACAAAATATATATTTAAATTTTTTGAAGAAATACAAGTCAAGAAATACAAATAATTTTTTTTTGCAAATACAAGTGATGACCTGAAAAAAGGTCCTTACTTCTTAAGTGGTTTTGTCATTAGAAATTGCAAGGATTTTCACAACATCAACTGTGTAATACTACTTTACAATGCATTAATTCGCAGCAACCTCGAATACTGCAGTATAATTTGGTCTCCCTATCACCAAGGTATATTAAAAAGAATTGAATCCATACAGAAAAGATTTGTCAACTTTATCTTTTTTAAATTAGGAATTAATAAAGATAATTATCAGTACCACGAGAGATTACACATGTTAGGATTCCAATCTCTTGAGAAGAGAAGAAAAATAGCTGAAAGTATTTTCGCATATAAAGTTTTGAGCGGCATTATTGACGCACCAGACATACTAAAGTTGTTTAACATACGCGTTCCTGCCTACCCTTCTAGAACACCCATTTTACTTTCTATCTCTCACAGTTCCACAGAGTACGGTAAGCATTCAGTTATTAACAGACTGTCTGCAAGCTTTAATAACACTTACAGCAATTTGGATGTATTCTCTCTCCCAAATTCTAGCACAAGTGGTATGATTAAACGAATCAAAAGTAATAAGTAGACATTTTTGTAAACCAAAATTTATTTGTGAACAATTTTAATTTATGGAAAGTTATTTTATATTAATATGTACCACTTTGTTTTATTTATGGTTTTATTAGCCATTGTACTTATGTGCCTTTATTTTATATTATAATTACAATTTTAATTTATATGTTTAGGTTTAAGTATTTATTTATGTATTTATGTAAGAATTGGGCATTGCCTGCCTGTAAATATGCAATAAATAAATAAAATACATTTTCTCCCAACAATTCTGGGGGGGGGGCATCTGGGTGCCAGAGAATTTTTAGGGGGGGGGGGGCTACCACTACCATTGCAACTAATAGACAAAGCAGCTATGAAGTTAAAAAAGTTAAACGAAGATCTGTGAAGACTTGAAATGGCATGCTACAAATGTATGAAAGTAATTGTATTGTTTGCTACTCTTCTTTCGACTCTGTTTCTATTAATATTATACGTGGTTTCTGGTTTACCAGTTAATGGTTCACTCAAGCCACATTTAAACTCGAGTTTTCAAACGTCGGTACCTAACCACAACAGCACTTTAACTAACCACAAAAACAAAATGCTACTAAAACAACATAAACGACCTAAACTGCTTATTAGTCGCCACTACTAATCTAATGTTATGTCGACTTGCGTCATAAATCTTTATAAAAAATTCAGTACATATATATATATATATATTAAATAAAATTCTTATGTTATACTCGTCATATATTTATTAAAAAATGTTCATCGAGACGTTTCGATGAACGCTTCGTGCCACCAACTCCATCACATGGTGACTTGCCAAGACTCGTGCCAAAAAAGTTCCATTCAGCCTCAATTTCAAAATCATTCTTGTGATTGCACAGATTGACGATATTTTTGTAATTTTTGTACTGTGCTGCTGAACCGTCACTAAAGTAGTATATTCTTGTAACCTTCGTTTTATTCATCAAAAACTCAATTAATTTCCGAATGAACATGTGCACAGAAACCGTATCATGTTGCATATGATCAGAAATTATGCAGCAGTTGACAATTGGCGATGGGGTTACTGGTTAAAGTTTCTGAACTGGTAATGACAATGTCACCATGGATCAACGCAATCTAGGTACTTATAATGCCTGTATAAAACAAACAAGATGAAAAATAATGGAATGCATGCGATATTGCGATAGCAGCATGTGATACAAACGTTCTCAACTTTGTCCCTATTTCTAAGGCCTTATATACCAGGGATGAAAAACCAATCCTACTTTTTTAGGGGGTTTAAAACATGCTCTTTCTAATGAAAATAATTTAAAACAGTTTCCAGAAGGTATATTTTTGTAAAAGTGGGCTAAATATACCCTGTTTTTAGCATTTTCACAAAAATCATCAACTTTACACTCAATTCCTGAACTAATGAAAAATATTAGGAGTGTGAAATTTTATGTTCGTTAACCTTGTATAGATAAGTTATCATGGCAAAATTTCACGTTTATCGTACCTTTACTTTCACAGGTATAAACAGCCAAACTTTAAAATTTTTTTCTAGTTGCAAATTTTTTTGGCCAAGTTTGGTTCCAATTTTCTTCACGGAGAACGCTCATGAAGATTTGTTTATTATTTTGTTTAATAGAGCGCAAAAAGTTGTACAAGATGGCAAAGTTTTATTTCTCTCAACAAAATATTCCCAGAGATAATGCGTCTCAAAGTTGCCGAAATCTCGGAGTCATACCATAGAAAGCTGCGGTATGGGGTCAAACAAATTACTAAATCTCAGCAAGTATTGCATGGATGAACGTAAAACTTTACCAATGTTCGTTGGGGACATGTGTGAATGTCCATACAAAATTTCATCGAAATCCGTGATGGTCGAGCAGGGCACTTCTCTGAAATCAGACCACTTGACATGGAATGACCCAGAAGTGAATTATATAACATTTTTGCTGGGTTAATAGTAAACAAACAATTCACTTTATGTAGCAACTGTATTTTAAACCAGATGTGTTAAGTTTATGGCGATGTATATTGCCCTTATAAATCGGACATCTGGGATTTGGGCGATATTTTTAATATTTTTATATAGTATGGTTGTAAGAAAGTACAGACTAAGGCTATTAGTTTCAAATAGACTGCCCTACAAATTGATGACAAAATACACTTTATGATAATACATTACAAGCCGAGTCCTCGCGAAGTTCAACATGACATCGATCCAGATCCGGATCAATCCGGTCACTGCTCACAATCGTCCGAAAAATTTTATCCTTGAAACTTGCAACTATGCAGTGAGCCGTGAGCCGGCTCATTTCAATTTGGTGAACCGTGTCACTTCGGTCAGTGACTGAGCCGGTTCGTTGATGAACGACCCATCTCTAATTCTGAAGTAATTTCATGAGTTTATAAAAAATAGATGGCCTGATAGCTGGAAAATAGATCCTGGATGTTGCATCACGACAACGTACCAGCTCACACTTACCTTATGATTCAGCAGACGAAAAAAGTCACTTTCTTTCTCCATTCATCATACTTACCTCTCTTGATCCCGTGTAAGTTCATTAAAAACTAAAAAATAGAAAAAATCTGAATTTGATCTAAAAGCGATTTCCAAATGTGTTATCATAAGTGGAGAAGTAGAGTAGTATGTTGAAGTTAATAATTTAAATGTGAAATAATTTTTTATTGATAAAATTTGATGACCTTAACCCAGTGTATCTTAAGCGAAAATATACTACAAACGGTGATGTATCAGGAACACATGACTCATGTGTAAGACGGATATACCACGGGCGAACTTAAAACAAAACGGCGTATAACACAGGACCTAATACAAAGAATGTGAGTGACATATCAGATTTTTTTTTACCAAACGGCGACTTATTTTTCACCGTAATTTCCTTTTTAACTTCTTTAGTCTTCCTAAAAGTACGATTTCTCGAACTCTGCAAAATAGGCGAATTCATCAATATACTCCTCGTTCGATGCGACTATTTTTCAAGTGATCCATTTCTTTTGGAAAGAGAAAGACTGCACAGGAGACAAATCTGGAGAATAAGGTATGAGTCATTGGAGGCATAATGCATTGTCATGGTGGAGCAGAACTTTTTACCTTGTCAAATGGAGCCACTTTGTCATCAATTTAGTGCGTAATCGATCCAATAAATTCAATAAAATCGAACGGTTTAATATTGTCTTGTGATCGGTTTTCCCTTTTCCAGATAGTCGATAAAGATTATACCTTGCGAATACCAGAAAATTGTGGTCATAACCTTTTCTCTCCTGCTTCGACTGTTCTTTCATTTCTGGTGTATAGTGATGGATCCACGTTTCATCAACAGCTTTATAACGCTGCAAAAACTCACTTGGATTGGGCTTGTATATTTCTAAATATTTTTTCGAAAGGGTCACGCGATTCCGTTTTTGATCCACTGTGTCCAGACACGGCACTTATCTTAGGCAACTACCTTGTTGCAGAATAATAATTTAATGATTTTAAAAGACATTATTGACAGTTTGCAGTTATTTATATCTAATTTTAACTTCGGAGAATAAATAAAATTGCCATTAAGGCGGAATTATGCCACCTGATATGAAGATTTCGCTTTTGAAAGCATCGGACAGATATATTTCCACAACTGAATCATGTAAAAAGTATTTAAAAAGGGCCTGACTTTTTAAAGGACACATTTTTCTCTTAGAGACTCTTGGAGACTAATTAAAAATTAAAAATATCAGGTCGTCAAGGATGAAATTTGTAGTTAATAATATTGCCAACTTTAACAGCTTATTATTAGGCATGGGCTTAATATTTTACCGTTCTGTTTTTTTTTTTTTTTTTTCTTTGGAAAATTACACATGTCGTCTATTTAAGGAAATCGTTGTATGCTCTAAAAAAACAAAAACTCTTTTAAAAATTAATATTGTTGAAAATGGAAAGGTCGGAAATTCGCACTATTATGAAGTATGAGTTCTTACGAGGAACTACGGCATCGCAGACCGCGCGAAACATTAATAGGCTATTTCGCTCTAGTGTTACTACGCAAAAAAAAAAACTGTCTCATCGATCACAGCAAAAATATTCTGCAACCAACTGGACGAAATGATGCAAAAACTTAAAGGAAAACAGCCTATAAAGGAGACAGCCGGTCAACAGATCGACTGCTATCTTTTTGCATGATAACGCTAGATCACACACTGCACAAATGACAAAATTACAGGAATTGGAGTTGAAACTTCTTCATCATCCTCCATACTCACCAGACGTAGCCCCCACTCACTATCACTTCTTCCGCAATTTGGACAACTTTTTAATAGGAAAACAGTTTAATTCCGACAATGCTGTAAAACTGACCTTCCAGGAATTCATTGACTATCGTCCGTCAGGGTTTTATACCACCGGCCTGAACAACCTGCCGATTTAATGCCAAAAGTGTATAGACAACATGGGTGCATACTTAAAAAATAATTCCTTATATTTGTACGTTATCAACCAACTTTTTTTGCCTTTTTTTCTACAAATTTCATCCTTTACGACCTAATATATAAATAAAAACAATGAAATAAAATAGTAAATACAATTAATAAAATAATATTAGTAAGATATTGCTCGAAGTACGGTTCGGTTTTGGTTCGATTGTCTTATTTGGACATCAAGGGTAGACAACTAGGTTAGGACATCATGCGTGAAAATAATAAAATCCTCACAAGGCACTCGAATGCTATGTGCTGCATAGTTTGGTCTGAAGCGCCGCAGTCACTGCTTGGTGAGGAAGTGATACCCCACTGTGTGAGACTGGCTGCACACCTATCTTGGTTGGTGCGGATGTGGGTAATGCTGGACCAAAATTGTCGTGGAAGGTCAAATCCAGGTGGTTAACTTTTGGTCATTCTGGTAGTATATTTGTTAGCCAGAAATACGCCTATTTATTAAATATGTTCGAGAGTGATCCGAAGACTGATACTGGTCATACTTAAAGTTGATTTTGAAGCTTTCTTGTATACATAAAAACCGATCTTGTACAAAGTTTGAAGCTTCCTCGTCCTTCCATTCTAATATGACCATCTGTTTCCATAAAACGATGTATAATAGGATTAACCGTTTATGTCTCACATCAAACCTTTGGGCAATTTCTCGGTGAGGCCAATCCTCATCGGCCCAAGTAACAATTTTTATGCAATCATCTCGACCGATATGTCTTGAATTACAATTCATTGTTACTTATTAACAAGTATTTAAGAAAATCTATTTAATATTTTATATATAAAAATGAGCACGTTTACGACTTTGCTGGATTTTTAATTGTCACTGTAAGTTAAAGTGGATATAAACTTTATTTGTAAAACAAATAGAGACCAACGAGAACGCGGTTTAATTTCGGTATATATTCAATTAAAGTTAAATTGATAAAAATTTCGAAAATACAAGTATATTTTAAGAAAACCCAACTGTTGCGTTAATTTCTTGCAGCAGTATATTTTTTAAGGTCCCATGAATTTCGTTTTAATGGGAGTTGACTTGCATAATTAAAAGAATGAACAGCTAGTAATTCTGCTAGCGTAAGAATACAGTTGAGAAAGTTCAAGACCTTCATTTTTCAATTCGTCTTGAGCACATTCGTGCACACATCGTCGCATATTTATATCTCCATTGTTTGAATAATTAGTTATAGACAGCTCTTGGCAACCCGGCAGTAAATTAACTATAATACTGAGGTTTTGACTCGCACAATGCCTAGAACCAAACAATCTTACGGTCACGTGATATGTTTAATAGCTACGAGGTGTCTAGGGGGCGGTACCCAACGCATCTGGAATTCAGTTTGACGTCATCAGCAGAGTGTACAGGACCTCACACGAGTTAATTCATAAATTAGCTTTTTACACGTACCGGCATACACTAATGCCCGTGGCCTTACGTGGATTCACTCTGGCATCATCATTTATTGGAGACTCTCGTGTTGATTCTCGTCTCTTGCTTCCCACACAAAGCTACATGCAATCAGTGGCGTGCGCTAAACCCAACTCCAAAATCTACAACACCAAACATTTCACATTTCCTTCATTTATGATCAGAATATCTGACCCTCTAATGAATTAAATATCTGGAGATCTGGTGTAGTCCTGGAGCAGGAGTCCAGGGACGGACTTTGACTTAGGCAGACTTGGCAGCTGCCTAGGGCCCGTATTTTTTTGGGGCCCATAAGACGGTTTTATTATACATTTTTTCCATTAATTTATGATTTCTTTAACTAGTAGGGCCCGCAATGAAAACCTTGCCTAGGGCCCTGTTTTTCCTTAGTCCGTCACTGCAGGAGTCCCCAAAACTATTCCTACCGATTTATTACCGTGAGAAATATAACCTAAGTTTAGTTTTTGGTTATGGATTTTGATAAAATGTCTTTTTAATGGTATTTTAACGTCGTTCACACCAGAAATTCTTCTTGACTTTGATACTATAGTCCTTTTCAAATAAAAATGCTTGGTGCTACGAACCGGGACCGATTTACATACTACAAATACAGTGTTGCAGGAAATTTGAGTTGAAAATATATTCATTTACAAAATTAAATTAAAAAAGGAATTGGTTGATAAAATATTTAAATAAACAAAACAAATATCGAGGGAAATTTGAACTTGCCTTATGGTGCAATTCTGTGTAACACGCCCGTATGTTCGTAAATTCGTAAATCTGTAAGCTATAGAGAATCCATAAGTACGACTTATTGATTTTCGGATATGTCAGTTCTGTGTAATCATTTATAACGCCAATACTTACGGTCGGCAATTATAGAAAATGGTAACTTCATTGGTGTACATAAACTTACAAACTGTTCTTTCCAGTATAATCATGTGAAACTTTTGGACTTATGGGTCTTAAACATAGGCCTTTTGAGTAGAAAGTTTGTGAATGTTAACAATAAGTTTATAAAATACGTGACACACTGCTTTTGTAAATATTGTTTTTAAGTTTAAAACGTTTTAACCTAAATATTTTTCAATTAAAAGTACCTAATACAGAAATTTTATCTCCTGATTTTGTGGACAAAATGTAAAATTTTCGATCCGCATTTCGGGACTGGTAACTATTTATTTTTGGCAAAATTTATACAATTTTTATAGAAGTAGGAATCAATTATTTTTTATATTTATCTGCCAATAAATAAAAATGAATTTATTTTTATTGCATAAGTGTTTCTCCGTAATATAAATCGAAAATTATTATATTCTATGAACCCATTAAATTCTTACAACTCGGCGACATATATTCTAACTATGCAACTACATATGTAATTGAAATTGAGTTAAATTTAAAGAAAAAACTTGTAAAAAGCAATCTTCGTATTTGTTACATATAGCACCTTTACGGCTGTACCTGTAAACTTTGCAAAAATCTATAACAGATACGGACGATCCGTGAAGTTACGGGTGCGGGCAGTATCAACCATTTGTCTATAGGTACCCGTACCCTCTATAGATTGCTTATGGAACGCGTTACAGGTTGCATAGAATTGACCCATTAGTGGAATTTAACAATAAATCATCTATATAATCCAAGATATAATCCTCTCAGTTGTTTCTCATAGTAATTCCATGAAATTTTTCTGTGAAGTTTAATAGTAATGTATATTATGTGAAATTAAATTTATTAATGATATTAAATTACATACATAATTATTTTATAACAGTAGTTTTTTAAATTCAACTTCTCTTCAAAATTTCTAGGCTTAAGACTGTTAAAAATATTTTCTTTAAAATATTTTGATAGTTAAAAAATCAATGGTGCAGTACTTTTCTCTTGTACGAGGGCTATTTTTTTCAAGTTCCGTTGAGTTAACAAAATCAAATAAGGGTAATAAAAAAAGTTTTAATATACACAAGAGTTAAATTCATCATCTCATACTCATACATCTTAATTATTTCACAACGTAGTCGCCACCAACATTAAGGCATTTGTCGTAAAGAGCAACCAGATTTTGTATACCCTTCTCATACCCTGTTACCGCCTGGGTTCTCAGCCAATCTTGCACATTGGTTTTCAGCTCCTCAGTACTGCTGATCCTCTTCTTTCCTAAACACACTTCCATCCTGGTGAACAAATGGAAATCGCTTGGTGCCAAATCCGGGCTGTAAGGCGGGTGGCAGAATATCTCCCATCCGAAATTCTTGAGCAATTCATTTGTTTGTGGTGCAGTATGAGTACGTGCATTGTCATGAAGGAGGACAATGCCTGATAACAACATGCCTCTACTTTTGTTCTGTATTGCTCTCCGTGGACATTTCAGGCTCTTGCATGATCTTGCATGCGGCGGGATCTTCGATTGTAGTAGCTATGAGAAAACAACGCTCACATCAAAACTACGGCACCGAATGGTCGAACCGGTTGGGAGGTACTGACAGATAGATTGTTAAACACTACTATGCAAGCGCCGCTTAAAAATAGCAATTTAGCCAATTGGTAAACATTGCCAATCTAACGGAACTTGAAAAAAACCGGTTTCATCACTGATGAAAAAGCAGCGCAAATAATAAAATGAGAATATGTAGGGCTCAAAATGTAATCAACGCTGGAGAACATTTATCACGGTACCTTACTAGAAAAACAAAATTCGAATATTTAACACAAATGTAAAAATTGTTAAATATCAAAAAAGAGTAAACATATGTCAAAACGAATGTCGAACGAGGAATTATGGGAAATAACTAATACGAAACAATCAAAACAAAAATAATATACAGATAATAGAGCTGTATATAACATACATAACGTATATGGTACGCCACTGTATTCAATGGTTTTTAATTTTTAAAAATAAACATGGCTGCAGGCGACAAATGAAGATGTTCTCACAGTATAAATTAAGAGTGTTTCTGATGTTTTCTTCAAGTTTTCTTGAAGAAGCGCTATTATTACACATTATTAAGGTGAATAAGTAGAAATTTATGAGCATATAGATAGAAAAAATTGGAAAATTGCTACAAATTAACTATTTATTATAAAATTATTATTTAATAAATAAGATTTTAAGCTATGCGAGATAAGGAGAGTATAATAATGTTCTTAGTTTACTTCGAAAATTCTGATTTTGATTTCCACAGACAACTCGTTATTACTCTTTATGATGCTACCCAGATAATTGAATGCATCTACTTATCCAGTTTATAACTCAGAGATGGTATTTGGATACTTCCTTCTAGTCGAGCTAGAGAATACTGCGATGTTTTTTGTTCTATGTGCTATTTTACATAGTTCATACTTGGACACAAAACAAAACTTGGATAAAAAGTTAGATGCTTTCGAAACGCGATGCTATCGACGCATACTTCGGATCTCATACATTGACCACGTATCAAACTCAAGAGTCCTGGATAAATTAGGTAAAACACTAAAAATAATTTGCAGTTAAAAAACGCAAATTACATTATTTTGATCATGGTACGTGAAACGAATCAAGATATAAAATACTCCAGTTGATATTTTAGGGGACCCAGAGGACTCCAGGTAAACCACGTATGAGGTGTGATCAAAAAGTTCTTGCAATTTTTTAAATTCCCGCGCAACGTTTGTCTAATTGATAAACTTTTTTTATTGTCATGTTGGCTAATCTGTTTTTGACATTTGTCTCAATTCGTATTCATATTGGATGAGTATTTTAGATTTGAAAGCTACTTAAGGAAATTGTATTTCTGTATGTTTGGCAATTTTTTATTTTTCTTAATGAAGGACCAAAGAATATGCATTAAATTCTGCGTGAAAAATGAAATCAAGTGTTGTAAAGTAGTGGAAATCTTGCAGAAGTCATTTGCTGAGTCGAGTATGAGTGAACGAGTGATTTACAAATGGTATAATCACCTTCAAGATAGCCGTGAATCAGTTGAAGATGATGATAGAACTGGGAGACCTAGCACTTCAATCACGAAGGGAACGCCAAAAAAATTCAACCTAGGTACTGCAAAATCCGTATACAACATAGTTACAGGTGACGAAACTTGGATTTATTCATATGAACCGGAAACTAAGCAACAATCCACTTGGTTTGGGTCTTCCAAGATGAACCGAAACTCACAAAAGTTGTTCATTCAAGAAGCACTGCCAAGAAAATGATCGCTTGTTTCTTTGGTTGTACTGGACATGTCGTAACCATTCCTTTCGAGGATAGGAGAACAGTTAATGCTGAATGATATACAACAATTTGTTTGCCAGATGTCATTGACAAAATCAGGAAAAACAACCAAAAACGTCGCATCATTCTTCATCATGACA
Source organism: Liopterus haemorrhoidalis (assembly GCA_963971575.1). Taxonomy (NCBI): domain Eukaryota; kingdom Metazoa; phylum Arthropoda; class Insecta; order Coleoptera; family Dytiscidae; genus Liopterus; species Liopterus haemorrhoidalis. Next base: position 148,654,889 of record OZ020611.1, on the reverse strand, counting down.
ATGCAAGCTCCCATACAGCACGTTATTTGAAGAAGAAAAACATCGAATTAATGTCTCATTGCCCGTATTCACCTGATTTATCCTCTAACGATTTATTTTTTGTTCCCCAGTGTCAAACAAAATATGCTTGGGCAGCGATTTTCATCACCTCAAGAACTGTTGAAGCCTTCGAAAACCATGTTTTCGAGATACCAACTTCAGAATGGAAAAAATGTTTCGAGAATTGGTTTGAAACCATGCAAAAATGTATAAATAGAAGGCGTATATTTTGAAAAGCAATAATAAAAAATCTTTCTTAGTTTTTGTTAAAACTTAAAAGGATGCCCTCGTATAACGCTGATTTTAATAATGATGATAATGAACGATCTACTTCTATATTTTTTACATACATGCACAGAACTACACAATACTCCTAATTATTGTTACGCCACTGTGTTTTAATTAACCTATTTTAGTTACCCTCTTCCTAAACTAATATTTTTGGTTGTAATTAAAATAGCTGTGAGCGGTGACCCCGATGCTTGTGATTCCCCGCGAGCATTCTGCTGCAAGGGGCAGCAGTCATCAAACATGAGCTTCGCACGCGGCATTACAACAATCATTTCAATAGCTCAGGGAAAGCTCTTTGATCTTCAACAGCGCTCCCGGAAATTTATACAGACTGATCTTTAAAGTAGGTGAATTAATGGTGACCTTTTTTAGTTGCAAGAATTTTATTAACGAGTATTACTTGCTTGATTGGAATACTTCTTGTGCATATTGCATTGGTGATTTTTAAAATTATTTTTTTATTAAATTTCTATTTAGAAAAATTGAGATCAGGTTGAGATTAACTTCCATATAATTTGTTTCGTTCATTTTGATTTTATATAACACTAAAGAACTGAAAATAATGATTTTAGAACTTTCATGTATTGTTTTGTACATCTACCAATTAGCAAATCTGTCCATTCCTACAGTGATATGTGGCTATGTCGATATGTTGGACTGTTGTTCCATCCGCCTCACGATATGTCGGTCTCTTGATCAGCTGTCAACATGTTGTCCGCACTATTTATCGGTGTAACAATTAAAAACATATGCAAATACGAGGTATAATCAAAAGTTCGTGCAATTTTTGAAACTCCAGCGCTACATTTGTCGAATTGATAAACTTCTTTGTTGTCATGTTGCTTAACCTGTCTTTGACGACTGTGTCAATTGGTAGCCATATTGGATGTGTATTTTAGATTTGACAGTAAGTTTGACGCTGTACCAAAAGTTGTGTTTCTGTATATTCGGCGATTTTTTATTTTTCATAATGAAGGACTAAGAATATGCATTAAATTTTGAATGAAAAATTAAATAAATTGCTATAAAGTAGTGGAAATGTTGCAGAAGTCATTTGGTGAGTCAAGTATGAATGAACAAGCGATTTCCGAAAGGGATAGAAGCTTTCAAGATGGCCGTGAATCAATTGAAGGTGTTGATAGAGTTGGGAGACCCAGCACTTCAATCACCGGAAGAAGTTAAGATAAATCATTCTTGATAACCCTCGAATTACAACTAAAGAGGTTGCTGAATAAGTTGGTACATCGTATGGTTCGAGTAGCAGCAAAATTTGTTCCGAAATTGTTTCATTTTGAACAAAAAATGTGTCGTAAAAAATCGCTCAGAAAATGGTAGTGATGTTGTCAATTACTCAACATTGCTCCAACACATCAAAACGGGTAACGAGACGTGGATGACATCGAAACAAAGGCACAATCATCTCAATGGAAGCTTTCAAGACTCAAAAAAGCACGCCAAGTTCGATCGAATGTTAAAGTTCTTCTCACTGTTTTTTCTTTTTTCGATTACCATGGTATTGTGTACTATGATTTTTTACCGCAAGGTGTTAGACTTACTAAAGAATACTATATGAGATTGTTGCGTTGGCTGCCTGAAGCTATCTTTGAAAACGACAAGATTTATGGAAGGACAATTCTGGAAAATTGCACCATGATAACGCACCAGCTCATACTTCATTGTTCGTTTGAGATTTTCTAATATCACCGTAATGATACAATAACCACCCTATTCACCAGAGCTGGTGAACGGGTTGCTTTTTTTATTCTCATGTGACTCTTTCTCTTCCCAAATATGAAAAAAAAAAAAAAAAAAACAATGAAAGGACAACGTTTTGCGACTATTGAAGAAATAAAAGCAAAATCACTGGAGGAGATATCTGGAGAAGCTACCTGGATGAGCTGGACGCTGTACCAAAAGCTGTCTTTCCATAATGTTTTGAATACTGGAAAAAACGATGGCATAAGTGCATTATATCCGATGGGGACTTATTTGAAGGGGACTATATAAAAATTGGTTAATAAATAAATATTGTTTTGAAAATTAAAAAATTGCAACTTTTTGATCACACCTCGTATATTGTTAGATTACTGCATAAACAAAATAACTTAATTTTTTTTAATTTTTGAGTTAAGTACACTTTCATACACATAATTTTATGCAGTTCTAAAAATTCTACTGCGAGCTTAAACAATCAAGGATATGCGCATATCAACACAACTTTTATTTTCAAATATGATTTACGATTTGATTTATTTATTTATTTTTTATTAATTTAATCTTAAAATGCAAATTACTCGTAACAACATTTTGGGTGTTATATGGTTTATACAGTAAGCCGACGATAAATAATAGTGTTCACTGAAATGTACAGATGCCGTACGAGTACCTAAATATACCGCATAATGCGCTACTGTCCATGCGTTGAAATTTGTCTTATTACTACGTATATATTCGTATAATATTATACAGTATCTTGCATATTATAAATTGCTGTATACAAATATTTTAAAATGAGTTATCGGTTATCTAATTGCCGGTTGCTAAAGAATGAGCCAAATGTTTTAACTCGATTTAAAATGATATGTTTTTGTATATTGTTTTGAATCGAATTTGGCATAATAAATAGCTTTACTAAATGGGTGAACCTATGTAGAGATACATTTGTAATAAGATCGATTATTTAATTTCGATTCAGTACTATAACCATTATCGTTGGCGGTTCAAAGTAATTTATTTTCTCTTTTAGAAATCAATGATAAAAATAAATTTAAAAAATGCCAAATTACACATTTAAAAACTACAGTTATGAAGACATATTTAATTTAGTTCAGAGCCTAAGTACGTCCTAACACTACTCATTATGTAAGCTTTATGAAATTTAAGGTGCTTCATTAATTTTTAGTTTTTGTGTCTTAAGTGTGTCAACATGTCATCAAATAAAATTCAGAGCAAACTGTACAACGAAATTCAATTTTTACCATAAAGAAGGAAAATCTAGTATAGTGCGTTCGAAGGTGAGTTTGCAGTATAGCTCTTATGGAAAATGGGAGTGGTGTTGCCAAATGTTGTAAAAGTATCAAATGTGTCAATTATAATAATATGAAAAACTCGTATGATTTACAAAAATCAACTCTTATAAAACTCAAAATAACAGTCAACAAAAACAAATGGCCATTTGTAGAATACTGCGTCTTCACAGATCAGCGCGTTTTAGGGCTGGCAACGTCGACAAGCAAGAAAAGGATAGTGTCATTGTGTAAACCCATTAGAGAGTATGAAAAAGAACTACTCCATATGCCCTGTACTGCAAACTCACCTTTGAACGCACTATAGGAAAACTGTATCTATAGTGGTACTATTCTACTTTAGCAAACCCATCTTACTGCGCAGCGTTGGCAATAGTAAAATATAATGTATCAGTTTTAATAATTTAAATTTAATATCAATTTATTAAATGAGTTTATTTATAAGAAATATAGAAATAAGTAATATTCCTTTAATTTCTACTGTGATTAGAGTTTCAATATATAAATGAAGTTTAAATTTAATTTAATAATATTTATTTTCACTTTTTTCGGTTGTAGTTACTTATTATGCATTGTATCGATATTTAAAAAAATTTTAATTCAGGTGAACAATGAACTGCCCCCCTGCACTACCATGTTATAAACGTATGCACAATAATACACAATTTTAATTGGGCTAATGTGGGGGGAAAATAAAGTACTGTACAACTAAAAACACGCTAATTAGGTTAGGTTTAGTTAATAAAAATCTAGGACAACAGAAGTCGAAAGGCTCAAAGTAACCTTAAAGAAGTTCGTATGAAAAAAAAAATATATATAAAGAATGTATACACTTTACAAAATATAACAACAACAAGATAAAGGTATAACTACTGAATTACATCCTACACTGCACAAACGTTTTTTACACAAACTTTTTTAAGCTTACTTTAAGCTTTTCGGCTTCTGCTGTCCTAGACTTTTACTAACTTAACCTAACCTAATCATCCAGTTTTTAGGTGCACTAAATTATGTTCCCCCTTTTTTAATCTTTAATCAGCTGTGAATGTAATATTATTATTTATTCTTATTGTAAAATACCGGAATATTAATTTAATTAGATTTATTTAACTGAAAGCTAAGCATTATTATACAAATAATTTTAATTCTATTGTGATTTTAGTTTAAATTTACTTGTTTTAATTTTACTATAGTTGGCAACATTGCCTAGTGGGTTTGCTAAAGTAGAATAGTACCGCTATAGTTCACTACAATCAATCATTAATGACTAAGTTAATTGTAAATTTAATACTAACTGCAGCTTCCTTCTTTCAAATGTCATCTTTTGTCGTGCAAAGATTCTACTGTGTCGTGAACCAATATGTCGTGCTGAGAACATATTTTGTCGTTTTACATTTATCGTTCGAATTACTTATTTTATTGTTCATTTCCGCTTAAATATCTATGTACCGTTTAGTACACCATATTTAAAAATATTAATACCGTCAATATTCATTACTTCAACTTCCAACATTCTTTTGTAGCATATCTAAACATGCCAAATTAAACGAAAATTTTATTAAATATTGAAGAAAGCATTGGCAAGAGGGTAGGAGGGCAGAACATATGAAGTGAGCGGTGTGCTCAGGCTCAGTGCATATATGCACGCGGCATCCTTTCACGTTGTTCGATTCGAGAGTGCCATGAAATTACGCAGTCCTGTGACCCTGGGGTACGTTCCCACGCCCGCAGAAACTAAACAATGCCAGTGACGTTCACATTCCCGATGACTCTATCGGTAAACGTATCAACCGTGCGCATGCCCATTAACCGATCGCGTCCGAGATTACTGATCAAACCAACGAACCTGTTGATAAATTACTTGCAGATTTCTTACAGTTAATTGCTAAGGAATGCAACATCTTCTGACCAATTCATTGCTGGAACGCGGATGGGAAGAACTTTTGGAAATTGTCATCTCAACACAATTTGTAGGGATGGATATATTTTTTGTTTAAATGTTGTAAATTGGGTACAGTTATCTTTAGTTTTCTTTTTTTTTTTTTTGAAAATAAGAAAGGTTTAATTGCGTTTAAAATATCTCGCAACTAAAATATAAGTATTATAAACGGTACTTCAATTTCTCTTTTTATTATAATACCAAGCTTTATGCTTGGGGCATTATTCGAAGTCCAATGCAGCACGTATATGTGAATTCTGAATTTCTGAAACATGAATAAAAGAGAAATTTTAACATTTGGAAAGATAATGTCAGAAGGATCGCACACAAGTTGACAAAAGGCAATACTGTCTAGTTCTCAGAGAGCTGCAAGGGAAAATCGAGAAGAAAGTTAGAGAATTAAAAAATAAATTATATTTCATCAGGGATAGAAATAGCAAGAAGTGATAGAAGTAGCAATAATACAGAAGTCCCAATGTCCAGCTTTTCTTAAACAAGCACATTGGGAGGAGAGTTTTATTAGCAGACAGTATCATCTGACATTCTAAACTGTTTGTGTATGACAGTTTTTATAATGATACCATTATGATACCCTATACTCTATTGACTGAACCAAATGTTATGTACACACACCGGCAAATTTAAAGGAACAGACATAAAAATCTAATTATTTTCCCTGTAGTGTACATATTGTTGATATCTGTCAGGTATTCTTCTAGTACGATGTTTTTTGGAAGAATGTTCAATCGGGTTGAGGTCAGGGGAGCACGCTAGCCCACCCATTGTTGTTATACCCACTTGATTTAAAAAGTCTGTTTCACAGTGGGCGACGTGTGGGCGCGCATTATCCTGCATTAGAGTAAAATTTTCTCCGATATATGGGGCAAAAGGTACAACATGGTCTTGAAAAATATCTCTGATGTACATATCTGCAGTTAACGCTCCACGAGCGTTCTCCCGAGCTCCCAAACTTATTCCACCCCACACCATAATTGAACCTCCACCAAAAGATACAGTAGTAGCAAAATTTAATGGTGCATTTTGTTCCCCTTGGCGTCGATATAATCTTTGTTCATTGTTTTTAGTAGAGCATTCAAAGCTTTCTAGATATAGGCTACAAAATAATAAAATTTAAGAAAAACATAATTTTCAATCTGTTCCTTTAAATTTGCCACTGCGTGTATTAATAGTTTTATCTACGACCATCAAATAATAAATGCATTATGTATCCAACTGTAAATACATCATGCTGTTAATATTGTAACAAGTGAAAAAAAATGACGCGCATGCGTGCTCACCCGTAAAAAGTTTTTTGTACACCTCTTTGTATTTAGTAAATTATTTAATTAGTTAAAATGTTTGGCGTTCAGCAATGAAGTTAGAATAAGTAAAACGTAGGTTCTGAGGTAAAACAATTGACACTCAGATTTCAACTTTTTTAAATTAAATTTACTATAAAATATTGTTTATAAAATATTGTATTTCACTCGGATGATTACAATTTGATCTTATTTTATTTAATGAAAATAAAAATAAGTAAACATTTGTTTCGCATGATGAATATTTAAAACTTTGTATATACAGATATAAAAGTAAATATTATATATCAAATTCTTAATTAAATAATATTTAATTAATAACGGCGGCGATATTTTTTTCACCTGGGCGGCCAATAATCAAACCAAAGATAAGCTCCATATTGCAAATTGTAACCATGTTTTAAAGTTCATTTTAACCGAACAAGTGCAGCTCGCAATACGGTCTAATCTTTAAGTCGTTTGTCTTGTTGTTACACATCAGGATCGACGCAACAAAACTGTTAGCAATTAACAACTAACCCGCAAAACTGAGCTAAGCTAAAGGAATCTTTTTGCTCTTCTTCTTCTTTGGTCGCTGTCAATCGGATACAATTTTGCCTTCACTCACATAAGTCCTCTCTCTTGATATGTTAATTTGTCAGACCTTTTTATGTGCCCTGTACACCAATACTTCTTAGATCTTCGGTTAGAGGATTTATCCATATCTTGCAAGATCTTCCCACTGGTCTACGGATATTTAATCTTCGAAATACTAATAAAAATTATTATAATATGTCTAGGAATCCCTTTTCAGGGTGGAAGCCTGTCCAAACTTATTCTTTTCTTCTTGATCTCTTGTGATAGAAGACCTGGTTTTGTTCGTGTCTTCTAGTTCATCCTTCCACCTCTTATACTGTTAACCTTTTCTTCTCGTTCTATCCAGTGGTATTCATTGTATTCTACTCTAGTGGATCATAGGACAACGACCTCAATACTTCTAGCTGTGGTTTCCAAAGTGGAAATCGAATGTACGATTGCCATCCTTTGAAAGGAGTCGACACATGAAGAAGACGAAGATATCCTTTTCTGTGATCTTGATGTAGCACATATGTATGTCTTTATTTATTTTTTTAATAATATTTAGTTGACGTTTTGTTAGTGACCAGTGTTATTGTTATGATGAATAGAATTCTATTCTATCATGGCTATTAACGCGATTCTATTGGCGGTTGCTAAGTAACTATTGTTTTTTACAGAATAGAATTTTATTATTCGTAATCCCATCAGTGGCGGATTAAGTTGCTTGTGGACCCTGGGCGGTAAAACTAAAATGGGCCCTCTACCATTTTAAATAGAATGGAAATATTTGTATGAAGGCCTCGGTGGGCCTCTCGGTTTCGTGGGCCCCGAGTGGCCGCCCAGTCCATCCACCGCTTAATACGCCTCTGAAACCCATCACAGATTTGACATAGCTAAAGAAATACATAGTAATTAAAAAATTTATACATTAGGTTCCTTTGTTATATTTATAAAAAGTTTACAACTGAAATAAAACAAAGAAATAATACAAAGTTTTATTGTAATAGAAGGATTTTCTCTTAACCTTAGTGAAAAAGTAGTCATCGTCTAGAAGTTCAGTCAAGAGAGTGGAGTATAACACTGAACGTGTGAACACTTCACATCGCCATCGAGATGTGACAGTGCAACTAGTGTATCTCAGGCTACATCGTGATGCTGTGCACAAGATTGTTACATGGATTCTGAATATGAGGAAAGTGTATGCAATAATAAACATAAATCTAGATGGGAACGCACTGGGACAAGTGGAGCTATATGTCTACTTAGGACATACCATAAGACCTGAAAAAGAAAATAAAGAAGCAGAAATATATCGCAGAATCAAATTTGGTTGAGTGGAATTTGGCAAATTGTTCTTCATACTGGAAAATAAGAAAATACCTAAAAACTAAAGTCTATAACAAATGTGTTTTACCGGTCATAACATACGGACCACAAACATGGACTTTAACAAGGAAAATTGTTGATAAACTAGAAATTACACAAAGGCAAATGGAAAAACAAATGCTATATTTCACTTTACAAGATAGAAAGACGAGGGAATGGATAAGAGGGAAGACAAGGGTAATGGATGTCATCGAAAGGGTTGCAAAATTAATATGGTAGTTTGCGGTTTACAACATCAGACAGACAGACAACCACTGGAACACTATAACTCAGCTGTGGCGCCCCTGGGATAGAAGGAGACGAAGAGGAAGGCCACAAATGAGATGGGGTGAATGACATCAAGCGACATGCTGGATTTGCATGTTATATATTGTCCCACAATAGAGAAGAGTGGAAAGAAATGGTGGAGGCCTATGTACAAAATTGGATAAATGAAGGATCATTAAGAAGAAGAAGAAGAATTATGCAAGGTTGTCCTAAAAAATTTCAGAAACGTTTTTTGTCCGTTAAATAATTTCTAACAAGAATTTCTATTTCAATGCTAGTGATAAGGTTCAGCACTTTACTTGCTTGATCTATCACATTGCAATATCTTTTCACAACCTACCCCAATTTTTTTTGTTCTTTAAAATGGATATAAAGGTCAACGGTAATTATTATAGGAATGTTGATGTTCAAAGATTTGTGACTGACACTACGAAACCATCATAAAAGTGTTGATTTCAGATCCTGCTACAAAATATTTAAAAACTCGCTGACCCAAGTACATTCAATTCAAGGTGTTACTTCGCTGGATATTGTATAGTTTTGGATATTTGAAAATAAAATTCAGATATTAGTTTCTGAAGAGATCGAACATAGTACACATATTTTTATTTCCTATTTTTTTTAAATTTTTTTATTATCAATCTTACTTAGTGACGCTTCAATAACATGATTTTTAGCGTCATTGGTTTAGCAGTTATTGGTTATTACATTTATTATATTACATATTGCTGTTACTTATATACATATCATATACTTGTAGTTCGTTCGTGAGTTTTTCTTCATTTAGGAAGTTGATCAAGTTGGTGGTTGAAGTGTTGTTGTTCTTTAGTGCTTCTTTAATGGTGTTTGGTATTTTGTGTTTATTTCGGTTGATGTAATATTTAGGACAGTCTATTACTATGTGTTCCACTGTTAGAGGTGTATTGCACTGTGTGCAGATTTTGGGTTCACATCTTCCAAGTAGGTGTTCGTGTATGATTTTAGTCTGCCCAATTCTCAATCTAGTGAGCATAGTTTGTTGTTTCCTACTTCTGTCCAAGTTACATATATTTGTGTTTTCTTTAACTTTACGCAGTTTATTGTTGGATACATTCGTCCATAAACAGTTTTGATGTATTTTTGCCTTTTCTCTAATTATTTGTTGGAAGTTTTTGCGGGTGTTGAGGTGTTCCTGAGTGGGGCGTTTTTGCTGTTTTTCGCAGTGCTGACTGCGAGTTTTGTTTCCTATATTCTGCCAGCTAATTACAAATAGAAATACATGGTACGGTTACAGTAAGGTTTAGTACTTATATATGTATATGATCCCGACTGGCAATTAAATTTGTATTTGATTTAATTTATATAGGTATATTATGTTCAAAAATTATCTATTTATGCTTTTTTATGTAATGGTGATCCACAATATCAGAGGATTTACGTCACAAAATTAATTAAATATTTTTAAACATCAAACATATTCATTGAATTAATACACGAATTTGTATGTTTTGGTTAATATGTTTGATATATATTAATGTAAAACAAAAATTATAATTTTATTTATTAAGATCTTGATTTTGATTTTGTCATGATTCAGCATTAAGCCATATATGATTATATGTGTCAGATTGACTTGCGTTATTCTTTTAAACAACTTATTTTAATATTTCGCCTAGTGTTACATAGACACAGTAGATTCGGGAAACGAACTCGGAGTGTTTCGAGTCACTCTGTTTAATTTCAGACCGCTCGAGAAAATGCGTTTATAGTTCGTACCAAATTAGTTTTGAAGATCGCAATAAAATAATAAAAGTTAGGGAACTCATAAAATTACAATAGAAGTGATATAACTAGGCATGTCGACCCATAGCCGTAGGGATTCGTTTTTCACATTACGCATCTTACTTAAAGGATTAACAAAAACAAGTATAATTATTTATAGTTAGTACTTAAACGTATGTATGAGCCACTGACCGTTGACTGTTTACAACGTGATTGTTAACATGAACCCTAGTTCTCTTGTAGTTTAATAATGTGATTATAGTTATACGGGATAATTGTTTTATGCCGATCTTCAAAAATAATATGGTATAGTCTTTACATCTTTTCTCGAACGCTCCGAGCTTGCTTCCCAAACCCATCTAAAGAGATCTGAAAGTAATGATAAAGAGTCAAATTTTTTATTATTCGAATAGAAATTTTTGAATATTTGAATATCAGATGTTCGATACAATTTTACTTCGAATAATGAATATTCAAATATTATTGCCAGTTCGAACAGTTTATTATGTCTTGGTCTTGAGATATATTGTTATAATCCTTCAATAACTTCAGCTGGATGAGGAAGAGGACTGTGAAGAACTGCTCATGGTAAATATAGGATCTAAGCATAAAATAAATATTTATAAATATTAAAAATAATATATATATATATATATATTTATCTGACCGACGTTGTCAAGCCATGTACATGCAACAGACAACCACAGACCCACTGAATCTAATGGGATTTCAGGAGTATATGTATCAAAAATAGAAAGAGCGCACTTTGCACTCCTGGAGCAACCTTCAAGGGGTAACGAATTATGAAAAAAAATTTTTTGCTATATTTGATAACCGGTATTAAGCCCCATACATGTTTACGTCGTAATCAGGTCATTTGTGTATAATTTGTATATGCTGACGACGTACGCAATCCCGTACAGTGTTGTCGGTATTTACATCGTTTCTGTAAACAAATATGCTCCTGTTGACCTGCATTTGACGATTGTCTAGCGATAGTAATAAAATTTACGTATATTTCAATATGACATAATTTTTATTTTAGGATTAATAGTTCATTTATAAGGTTTCTCGGTTATCTAATATTTACTATTGACATTTAATGAATGTCAATAACAATCAATAGTATTTAAAAATTTATATGAAGCGAAAAAATTTCATTTTTGATCGGTTGCAGTGGTAATAAAAAAATAATTCTTTTACTTGCATTCCGCTACATCCTCAGAACTGTCTTTGTACTTCCTGATTCTTTTCACTTACGAATTTTTAAAATTATTTAACTTTAACTTCAAAACTATTTTTCAAGAATGAAAGTGAATCTAATTTTTCTATTTCTTGATACGTTTTCCATTTACCACCGTCTTTTTTATTTAAACACGATGTCTTAGTAATTTGGGAAAAAAATTATGATAACCCGAGTCTGCCCAAGAATCAAATGGTAGTACTAACATTTTCCGGAACAAACCGGAAGTACTGGATATCAAGGAAAAGTTTAAATGGTAAAGTATGCCGAGTTGGATGTCTTTGGAGCTTTTGAAAAGAAATAACTATTACTTAAAGATTTTTTAATATATATTACGCTTTAACCTCTTAATCCGTGAATAAACAAACATATTTTTATTTTTGTAAAATCATTTAATTTTACACGATTTAAGATTTTTAAAGATTTTCGCCAAAAAGCGTTAGTTTCCCACCTTATCTCCTAGAGGGGTTAATCCAAAAATCTGATTCCGCCATTATATACATTGTTGGAAACCGGATTAGTTAACAGGAATTTTTTATCTAATAAGTTTTTCGAAAATATCGATTTTTTGTGCCGTTGAAAAATGTAATTATTTAAAAAAAAAATTATTGTGATATCAAAAGAAAGTTCTTAAATAATTACACAGGTCCGGGGCCCTGATAAAATAGGCTTCCTAAAATGGTCTGCCATAAAATTAAAATTAACATAATATTTTCGAAAAACGGATTACATTTGTTATTGAATAATTACGGAATAACATTCCTGAATGAAAATATATATTCACAGAAAAAATATTTTGTTTGTAGTGATATAAAATATTTTTTTCACTGTCCGTTACAAAACAGATCACATAAATAATATTGTTCTAAAACGGCAATGTAATATAATAAATATATAACACCCAGCAATGATGAAAAGTTAAATACGTAAGATCCACAGATGCAAAAGTTTAATCTTAACAATTTACATATAAATGAAATAATTGTATTAATGGTTTATCAGTCAGAGAGTTGAACTGTTAATGAGAGCGGCCCAAAATCCTAAAGATGCGCGCGGGTGGCCAAAATATATTAGGGGGCTCAAAATAAGTTAGGGGGCCCAAAATATGTTCGGGGTCCCAAAATATGTTAAGGGACACAACAATAAAATCTTACCCAGGGCCAGAAAAAAGGTAGTTACGGCACTGTTTATCACTATTAAGAATGTGCTATTTTATTTGTAAATATTTCTCTACTATAAATGTTTTTTGTTAATTTCAAAAAAGATATACACTACCTTAGTCATAAATACAAAAAAACCATAACAGTATTAGCGATAATCTCGCCGTGCATTAAAAAAATAATTAATTTAGTCAAAAACATCAAAACTGCAATATTTTTCAGAAACGAATTCTGACTCAAAAATTCCTCTTGACCGTTTCCGGTTAAGAACTATGTACATTACTTAGAATCTGTTTCAGTTTTTTTAGTTTACCCCTTTCTATTAAAGGAGAAAACTTTCTACGAGGAAATTTGGCTATAGCTATGGTCCCGATAAAATCCTTAGAACCTTCCATTAAATTTAAATAATTTACCAAAAGTCCAAACATTTTTTTCTACATTGGCTTTGTCTTCAAGTCTTCATTAGAAATATATTATATAAGGCTTCATTTATTTATATTTATCAGTATTTATAAATGGCATAATTTTTCTCAATTTCAGAAACGTATTTTTCACTATTAACAATGTGTTATTTGTTTTATAAGTATTTCATTACTAAAAATGATTTATTCCTCTTTGATACCTTAAAAATAAAAGGTTGAATCACAACGTATAATAGTATAATAGTGTGGTGTTAAAAACTCGGTCCTCAGCTGTTAATTTTTTTTAAATATATATTTTTAATTTCAAAAATAGCCACACTATCTTAGCCATAAATACAAACAATCCATACATTATTATTCATAATTTAGCCACGAATTAAAAAATAATAATTAATTTTGTCAAAAACACAAATACTGCAATAATTTTCAAAAACGCAATCTGGTCAAAAAATCCTCTCGTACGTTCCCGGTTCACATCAATGTAAATTACCTTTAATATTTACAGATTTTTAGTTTAAACCCTTTGGGTAAAAGGGGGCGGAAAAAGATCTTTTTTAGCACATTTTTGGCTAAATTCGTGTTAAAAAAAAACTACTAATTTTTAAAAACTACTTTTCGTTCCCTAATTTAATTCCAAAGGGTTTTCTTTTGACACCACACAATAAATTTTAAAAAAATTATTGAAAAAACTTATTAAAAATTCCCGTAAAACTATTCGGGTTCCCATCAATGTTCGTTATGGAGATTTTTTTCAGAATTTTAGATCAACCCCTCTGAGAGATAAAGTGGGGGACAAAAATTTCTTGACATATTTGTGGCAAATATCCCATAAAAAAAAAGATTTTTCAAAAATAAAACTTTGCGTATTGATCCACAAATTAAAAGGTTTCATTTGATATGCCATTCATAATTTTTAAAAAAATATATATTTTTTTTTATTAAATACATAATTGTTTATATTTATCTAGGGATGTATTGAACTCTTAGTATTTTTCCTATATGTGGGACAAAGAGTTGAATAAGCATATCTAATTTAAACTATTCTATTTTAAGCCGTTTGGCTACAATTTCTATCGTACAGACAAACATATTAGTGACGTTATAAGGGTTTTTTTTTTTTGGAGGTCATATCTACCCTAAAAAAGGAAAACGGATCGAAATTATGACAAACAAAAGAATAACACGCAGTGTTATTATATTAAAGAAAAATAAAAATTATTTAAAATTATTTAATTTTTATGTTTATTTATTTATTTATTTGGATTTTAGGGCTGTGAACAGGTGCATATCATCCACAACTACAACTTCTGATACATAATTTACATCGAAAAATGTTTATAAGTGTTTACAGAATAACTGTGTGTAAGAACACAAAATATATAAAAATAATATTAATAGTATAAAAATGGTTTATTAGTTTATTGTTTAGTTGAAATATAAACGAATGAATGGATTGCCTTTTATTTCAAAAATACGCGTATTTCGTTACTCAATATACATGTTAAATACTTGTAACAAACGCTTTTGCTAATGTAATGAAAATGTACCTAGGTACTCTAAAATATACCAATTATCAAATTACTAAATTACAACAGCCATTATAGCTAGACTGACCTTTTATATTTATTTTTAATATTTTTTAGCTTAGTTGACTTGTATCTTAACAATGTCACAACTTGTCGAAGACAGTGAAATATTTTTTCTCTTAAATTAATACTGATAATATTATATATGAGTAAATAATATATTTGTTGGATTTTACTTTTACATAATTGTATGTTTACTATTTATCGTACAACCCTGTATGTAAGTAAGTGTTTAAAATGTTCTTAAATACCTAATTTGTGCAATACATTGCATTTGATATATAATTAAATTAGGCTTTGATAATGTTTCAGATTGAATCGAAACTAGGAGTAGGCAAACAGAACATTCGACAAACTATGTGTTTTTTTAATTCGACCGATACCCAACAAAATACTAATTCATAGTTAGTTATAATATTTTATAAGACACTGTTTGGGCAAAATTTATGGAATATTTCTGTCTCAAACACATTTAACAAATTCGGATTTTTTGTGACTTCTAATTATCACTTTATATACAACCATTTGATGTCTGTTCTTTCTCCGGTACCACAGAAAAAAAAATATATATATATATATTTTTAGTTATTTAAAAAAATAAATTTTCTAAAAATTGTAATTTGAAAATTTTGACACAAAGATTAAAATTAATAAATAAATAGACAAGTAATTAGTGACACTATTTTTATTAATAAGGACCTATATTTCCTGCATTCCAAATTAATAACCATAATTAAATGGTTTATTGACAAGTGAAATCACATTTCCTCTGAAGTGAGATAGTTCTTTTTTAATTTTACTTGTATATTAGATTTTATTTACTCTTTGTCGTGCAACATACACAGATATTTTCACCTTTTTACCTTAATCCATTCAAATTTTAAATAGTAAACGTTTCGACTAGAATATTTTTGTACATTAGGTATTATAAAGCTTACTTTAGTCTAAAATAACAAAGATTGTGTAGGTGTCGTGAGTATATATAATATGTGATAGCCATGTTACTTTTACAGACCCGGTATTTATCTTGACAGACCCAAACAGTGTTGCCAAGTTTCGGGTCTGTGAAGGTATATAGTGTATAGCGGGTCTGTATAAGTCGTATGGATTACAAATATTTTATACAAGCCCGACACGCGCACCATCTTCACAGAAATTTCGTGAACTAAATTTGTATAAAAAAACACGTTCTACCGCTTTCCCAGACCCACCTGAAACTCATTGCTAAAGATTGTTTGAGGCCTTATTCGTACTTCTAGCATAGAAAACGTTGTCAGACCCGATGCCGGGTCTGAGCTTGTCACTTTTGGTCTGGTAACGCCTGCAGAGTATAGCGAGTTGGGTCTGTATAAGCGGTGAAACAAATATATATATATATATATATATATATTAAAAATAACTGTTTTATTTACATAACCTAACTTTATTGTATATGCCAAAGTTTAAAGGACATGATATTTATTGGTACAAACCTGTATTATATTTTATAATTAAAAAAATATACTCTTAATAATTATTAGTAATAATTTAATACATTCAATCCTATTAAATTAAGTGCTGAATAGTTGTTTTTCAGAAACGTCATGTCAAAACTCGAATTAAAATCGAAGGTTAAATACTAAACCGCCCATATTGAAGATATTTTGTTTATTTTAATCCTAGTTAAAACTAACTTGCACATTAGCAACGCATTTTTTGTAATTTTTACTCGGGTTAGTGATAAAGTTTAATCTCATTTAAATGTCAAATCAAACTTAAAAACGACTGAATAGTAAAATCTATACCTGGCAACGTCTAAAAACGTTACCAGTATTCAGTAAATAAATGTACCAACTGTGTAATGGTTTGATGTTGGTTAAATCACATCATGTCATTGGTACTTAAATTAACCAAGTGTGACGTCATTTTATTTTTATAGTAAATGGACTTTACAGCAAACGTCCAGTCAAATCCCTGACCCTACGCAGTGAGCCATAAGCCGGTTTATTTAAATTTGATGACCTGGCTCACTTCTACCAGCGTACTGACTCAGTGAGTCGGTTCGTTCATAAACAACCCATCTCTAGTCATATATACTGTCACAGAAAAACGTGTACAATATTTATACTTTTTAATCAATCAGATTGCAAATAATATGTTATTGAATGTACCTAAGTGTGCGTTATTCTTGTAAAACATGGATAAGATGAAGAAATCCTCGTAAATAAATGGCAATAAAATTGAACTAAACAACAATTATCACCATTTGCAAAGCAATGTTATGTATTATGCAAGAATTCCTATGGAGTTACACTACAATCTTCTCAATAGCTTGTCACTTTGATTGACTTTTTAATTAACACATCTGTTCTGAAGGTTACTAATATAAACTTAATTATTATATTTAATTACCAAGAAAAAATACAGCGTCACTTTTATTAAGCAATCGTAAAATCTATACAGGTTATTTTTGTTCGAACGAAGCTGCAACCAACATGTCAAAGGTGCATGTAGGTAGCATAGTGTTTGAAGACAAAGAAAATATTAAAAATTTTGCAATATTAATTTACAACACATGTATTTTTGCAAAGAGGAATATCGAGATTAAATGAAATTCAAATTACATGTCTAGAAAGTTTATTATGAAACATACACAGAACGTAAGTAAATGTTTTTAGTATAATTTCAAATAATGAAGAATTAGCTGTATTACAAATCAATATTGGTCCCATAGGTAAGGTGGCGAGGTAACTAAAAAATTGGAATAGGTACCAAAATGAGACTGTTAGCCTTGCCTTAATGATTTTATGGAATACCTTTATTTTTTCGTCGGTTAACAAAGTTGACAATCCTAGTAGAGGGGCCAATGGAAATTATGTGGGGGGGGGGGTGAAGGCACCACCGCTCGTTTGCTACCAGTACAAAATTTGTTTGGTCGGGCCACCTTACTTATGTTATTTATAAATTGATACTCGATTCGTCTCCTTAATTTAACGTCGATAACGACATGTAGTGATCACATAATTATGCAGTGACAGATCATTGAAGTGGAACTTAAAATTAAATTGCGTTTAGGGGGAGGGAAAGACCCCAGTGCTTAAAGCGCCACTGTGATTATGTACCAAATTTATATTAATATTATTTGGACCACCTGTCGCCAAGTGGTTCATGTCTAACAGCTACCATGCAACTCATCTCTGTAAGACTGGATATGGTCAATCCATTGAGTAGGTCATCTTCCGTGACGCTTTTCTTTTGGTTTCCCTTGCAACGTAAATTTCTCTAAGTTATTGTGACAGGTCCACAGGATTTCAATATTCGTGATAAGACTTGAAAGTGACTGTATTGGTTTAATTTCAGTCAAAGTCTCATGTAGCGAGATGTGAAGATCTGGCAGGCCAATTAATTGGACAAGGGGTCAATTCAACTCCTCGGAAATACTTAATGTAATGTAAATTCTCCCGATCTAACAGCTCAAGATTTTTTCTTTGAGGCTACCTAAAGAATTGTGTTTACAGAACTAAACTGCAAAATATCCAGGAGCTGAAGGAAAACATTCGAACAGAAATACGAGAAATGTACTGGAAAGGGCGCGCGCTTGCGAAGCGGAAAATGGAGATCATTTGCGTGACATCATCTTCCATAATTAGATCCAAAAAAAATCAAAATATATTATGATATGCAGAAACCTTATTTCATTTAATAAAGAAATAAAAAATTCATTCAGTTTTTAAAGCGTAGCACGACTTTTGGGCCACCCTGTACAAGAGAATTGCAGGTATTTTCATATCGTTTAATGCAGAAAATTGTACTCTTATGATTGATACCATAACTATTGTTTTTAGTAAGAACGTTGAGCAAGAGCCGGCATAAAATTTCCCCTTTTAACCTTTTATGTTCACCATTCAGATAGACTCAAGGTATACGTAAAATAAATAAACTTAATGTTGGACTCATACATATATGGCGGAAAGTATAAGAAACATTGTCATAAATTAAGCTGGTGTATTACATTTTCTTAGTGTTATTGTACATTTAGTTAGTGTAATAGTTTAAGGAGTTTGATTTATTGGTAATTAATTTGTGTTCATGATTTATAATTTGCATAAAATTGCACCTTTCTTATTACAGTCGCACCTTCAAACATGAATACTTACACACCATTATCAACAATTCAAATTAAATACGTAATTACTTCCTCGTTTCGAATATCGTGCAAGCATTATCAGTTCTATGAAATATAGAGGAAGCAAACCAAATAAAAAATTGGTAATGGAAAAAAATGATGAATGATGTCCACTGGATAAATATTTACATAAGTTCATTTTCGAAAGAGTTAAATTTTAGTTTGTCACAATTATTTAATGCAAACTCTTTGTTTATACCTCAATTGTTTATCTCAATTGTTTAATATGTTATGGTTTTATATCAGTTCAAAGTTTAAAATATTTAGGTTACCTGATAGTTTGTGAAAAAATATTCAACTGCATACGTGGTTTGATAAAAAGCTTTTCAGACTAGGAATCAATGTTTTTTCTACTTCTGGAAACACATTTTGAAACGCTTTTAGATCAGATTTTTTTTTAAAATTATTGTTATATCATTTCAGAATCGTCGACGTTCCGATTAATTTGCCATCCTGTACAACCCTTTCGTCTGTTTTAGTAACTGAAGACTTATCAGATCTTTCATCATCTTCTATTGAATTTCTATTATATTTAAAACGGCTGAACCATTCAAAACATACAGTTCGACTCAGAGCATCTTCTCCAAAAGCTGCTTTCAAAAGTTCAAGTTTCTGACGTCTTTTACGGCTTATATGGTTGACAGTCATAGGCATAAACTTTATCCTTGAGATACCTCTAAAGGAAAACTACTGGGCTGGATTAATTCAGTGACGGCGATGGTCCAATAAGGTTCAAAGATAAGTTTGACTGTTAAGGCACAACAGATCTTTACCTTGGATGGATGCAGTGGCCTCTAGTGAGTTATTCTTAGGTTCGCACAGTCCCAAAATCTACAATTTGGTTTATGAACAAGGCCACTTAATTGAATCTCTGCTTAGTTACTCATTATCGAATTAAAGATAAAATTCTCTTGATTTGCTGAGAGTTTTGTGATGGCACGGATGTATACCAGACACGCTTGCTTACTTTTGGGAAGAAGGGCTTGAGCTAATTGAATCTTGTACGGAAAGTGATAAAATCCCTTAATCAAAATTGTTAAACGGCAAACGGTTGCTAATTGAGCAGAGAATTTTTTGCAATACTCTCTCGTACATGTTCAATGTTTTCCACTTATCGACTACTTCCAGTGTCTGCAGCCACAACAGAACACTGTCTTCAAAATTTAGAACCGAAGTGTTTCTAGTCCTCGCGGTTTGAAATTATCTATATGCTCGTTCCGTTAGAACTATAAACCGATTGTTTCCAAAATCATTGTGACTACATATTTAATCCGCTTAAAAATTGGGTCAGTATTATTTTATTTTATTATTTTTGGATTTGGCAATTATATATGGAGTATAATATTGACCAAATAACCGTCCTTCGCTGTAACGGTATGCCGTGCTTTTACAATTTTCCTTTCATATTTTAACACTTAAAAAGCATCTGAAGTGGGTAACATTTCAGCCGCGGGTATCGCAAAAATTGCGTTCTATCTTTTCTGTAAAATTCGGCAGGCTCCGCTCATATCTCGTAGTTTTTCATTTTAAGACTGTCTAAACAGTGGGAAAAGTCATATTACCATTAGATTACGTTATTTATGCATTTGAACATTGGAAGATGTTTACCAACCACAACGCAAATTTCATCTCAGATAATTATGTTCCGCTTAGCATGTTTCAACAAGTTAAGTGAACATTCAAAAATAATTTTCGTAATGCAAATGACTAGTTGAGACATTAATTTTGTATTCAAATTTTTATTGTGAAGTTCGAAGAAACACCGCCCAAAAGATGCGCCGTATGCTGCTCCAAGAGAAGTGCAAATGGAACGAAGATCAGAAAAGACATGAGAAATTGGTATGAAAACTACAATGTTGGATTTTATATAGAACCGTCTTTAGAGTGCATATATTTTCCCCCTTGTGATGAGGACGCCTTAACCGCGTTACTTGAAAAATGTAATTAAATAAATAATAAGATATTAAGGCAAAAATAAAAAACTCGCTTATTGTTTTAAAATGTATTTCGGCTTACTAAGTTATCTTCAGGTTTTTCAGGTTTTTACTTTCATTTAAATATTGTTTGTTGTATCTACTAGTTACTACACCTTTTCCAAGTGTATTTCAGAAAACATCCTTTGAATTTCAAAATAGTCAATAGAATTTCAGAAAGTGTCAAATGTATTTCAAAAAGCGTCAATTATATTTCGGAATTGTGATTTATATTACATAATTCTTATTATAAAGTAGTTTTCGACAATAATCGAAAAAAAAGTCAACTTGTTAAAAAAAATAAGGTTTCTAAACAAATTAATTAAAATAAATAAAAATAAATAATTAAGGTTTGATAATCTAAATAATATTTTTTATAATTAACCATGGAATTAAAAGTACACTATATGCTGATTAACTATATTAAGAAATAAAAGGGAAAAGGTTACTGCCATGTAGGAATCTTTTTCACTCAAAATGTCTGCAACCTTTAGTTAATAAAGAATTTAATTGCCCTATTTGGCGAACTTCTGTAAAAGTTGATAAAATCGAACATTCCAGATTTATTTATGGCAAGCATTAAAATACATTTATTGTATTTTTGATTATTCAATATAATTGATTATTCTGAAATACAAATGATGTTTTCTGAAATCAACTTGATCTTTTCTGAAATCAACTTGATCTTTTCTGAAATTCACTTGAAAAATGTGTAGTTATAGGTATATATTTCAGTCATATATGTTAATCTGTTCATTCTGAAGATGGCGTAGAAAGCCAAAATAGGATAAATACAATAATATTTAATTTTTTTTGAAACAATAACCGAGTGTTATTATTTTTACCTTGTTCAAAATGTTTCAACGAATGCCTTCAACTAATTCAATTAATATTATTAATAAAATATTAACTTTTTCCAATTATATGTTTTTTTTCTCTAGGTATTGTTGTCAATATTAAAATACGTTTTGCCAACGGACTGTCCGAGCGCATTAAATCGTGCAGTTTGAACTGGTGAATTGGTCTGGATTGTGAGGTTGGCAATTCGATTCTCCGTTGGTGATATTATTCGGGAGAGAATAATATGTTTACATTAGTCTCATTTCACAATCATTCACCCCTCATCCAGTTGTAGGAGCTCGCCCCCTGGCATCGGCGATTAGCCTCGTTGCAGAAATAGGCCAAGATAAAATAAATAAATAAAAAATAATAATAAAATAAAATCCGTTTTATTAACACAAAAAAATAAATATAATCGCCGGTAGCTAAAGGGTTAAAGCTAGTGATCAAGGTGGCCAAACAATATCTCAGAATTTTGATAATAAAAATAACTTAAAAGAACAATTGCAGTCAAATACATTAAAATATCTGGGAAGACATATAAACTTTTTAAATATTTTTATTAGTATCTCAACACTGAAACCTGCTCTGGTATAGAATATTTAAAAAATTCAATAAAAACTAAAATTTAGATAACCGTAGTGATAATTAAATTAGTAGAAAAAATATTTGGTGTAAAATAAATCACGGTGTTATCGTAACTAGTAAGTGAGCTATAATTTTGTGAGAGCAGCATTTAATATTTTTAAGACACTTGACAGTGAAGAGCATTCAGATAACGGTTACTCGAACATTCTTAACTAATTGGACAGAAACTGATGGTTTAGCATTTGCCAACACATACGTGTTGTGCCACCCAGAACGACAAAACACCATACTCAATCTCTCCTTTCTATCCATAAATATAAAATAGCAAGAAGCATTTTAGTCCGTATAATAAAGAAATCCGAGAAATGTACTCAAAAACCAGTACCACACAAGAAATGAGTCCGGACACCGTTATTTTGGATGTTTGCCATTGCTGATAGTACTAGGCTAGAATAGTACAATATAATGAGTATTAGTATCAAAAAGATATAATACTTCATGAGTATATAAAAAAAAATCATCACTTCTCGTGATCGCTGAAGACGGAAACAGATTGTTGAGCAGTTTCCGAAACGTCCGAATTTATTTTTTATATACTCATGAAGTATTATATCTTTTTGATACTAATACTCATTATATTTTACTATTATAGCCTAGTACTATCAGCAATGGCAAACGTCCAAAATAACGGTGTCCGCATTAATATTGGACCATTGCAAAATAATTTCAAAGATATTACAAAAAATGAGATAGCAGATGATTACAGTGGATAAGACACTTGATGAGGATGATAAGTACAGAACGTTAAATGGTCTGGGAAGAAAAAATACTCGTCGACCTAGTGGTAAGATCTAGCAAAAGATGCAGTTATCCACCAGCCAAAGATTTAACAAGTATTGGTATACGCGGCAGAGTAGTTAACCAGTTTTTACATAAGATCTACTTTGCCTGTAAAAATCCATCAGCCAACGGAGTGGCCGAGCTCGTTAAATCATGCAGTTCTGACAGTAAAAACAGTCTGAAATGTGAGGTGGCTGGTTCAAGTCTCCGTTAATGTTATTATTCGGTCGAGAATAAAATGTTAATACTACTCCCATGTTCATAATCATTCACCCCTCTTCCAGGTGTAGGAGCTCGCCCCTTGGCATTGGCGCTATAAAATAAATTTAAAAAAACACCTCCTCGTTTTGCTCTTTACTTGAATTGAAAAATCATTTGAATTACAAGTTGAAATAATAGGGAAAAAAATGCTTATTATTGGCGATCAACAAAAAATCATTACGCGATAAAGCGCAGTCGACGTTATTAACATCCTTGTTTTACGAGGTACAGGGAAAAAGCTTACAGTTAATAGATTAAGATTAGACCTTATGCGAAGTCAAAATTCAACCGAAGTGACAGTAACCAAGGAAGAAGACAAACAAGAATATTAAACAGTGTTGAAAATACAACTACAACAATGACTGAATCTTAATTATGCATCAAATGTAAATTATTACATACAATGGCACTTGTCGGGGTTTTATTTAGTTTAAAAATTGAACTCTTGCCGTTTCCTATGAGGAAAATGTTTTTTTTTTTTATAAACGTTTTCAGTGTTTCCTATTCAATTCATATTTATAGAATCGAATGTTACGAGTTGTTTTCAGGACGAAAATTAAAAATTCCATCAGCCCGTTACCCGTTACCCGTAGTTAACGGGTAAAAATTATATTGTGAACCATATGTGGCCCGCGGATCACCAATTTGATACCCCATAAATATACGTCGATTATGTTATCATGTTGCTTATGTGTCATGTAGTAAGCTGTTCCTTATTTAACTTGTACATCCTGAGCTTATACCCAACCTGTGCAATATGAGCCCTGTCCACTTTCAGTTGGCCCAGCTATGAAATTTTCAGTTTCTTTAGAAATTATTAAATAATAAGTAAAAGTAAATGCTGCTTTGTACATTTTTTGACAATATAATCATATTAGAAGCAAAGGGGTCAAAATTTATTCCGTAATATTTAATTTGTGATTATAAAAATAATATTCGTAAAACAAACGTATTTTTTGAGTTCATGTATTCTTGTACTGTATATAAAATAACTGGGTTTTTGCGGTAGCTATGCGTAGTAGGCGTTGGAAAATAAAGTTTGTTTATTGACTGTGATGTATTAAAAGTGTTAAGTCTAAATAATTTTAAAACATGGGCAGAGGCAAAGCTATTGATGAATAAATTCGGTTAATCATTGTGAACTTAGCAAAAACAGGAAAAACCAATTCCGAAATCGGAAAATTATTAGGTTTGTCAAGATACAGTATTAGAAATATTGTAAAATTGTACAAAACAAGTGGTTCAGTTGCCCCAAAGCCCCAGTACGTGAAGAAAACTACACTGACGGACAATGACAAACGTGCATTGAAAAGAATTATTAAGGATAACAGACGTGCTAACTACAGTCAATTGAGTGTACTGTGGAGCGATGTTGTTGGAAAACGTGTTTCAAGGTCTACATGTCACAAGGAAGCTAAAAAATTAGGATTTAGAACCTATAAGGTAGTATTTTTTTAATCGGACTCTTAAATGTATATTTACTGAAATTTATAAAACTTTCTTAGGCCAAGGAAAAACCATTGTTGACGTCTAAGCAAAAGAAAAACAAGTTGAAATGGGCAAGAGGACATAAAATATGTAATTGTGAAAAGTGGAACAGCGTGCAATAAAGCGATGAGTCTAGGTTTGAAGTCTGTGTAGGGGACAACCGGAGCAGAGTTGTTTGTCAGAAACATGAAGCATATCATCCCGATTGCTTGAAAAGGAAGGTGAAATTTCCAGCATTTTTGGTGGGTCGCATAAAATCCTTCGGCGGGCCGCATTCTTTCCATGGGCTGCCGGTTGCCCACCCCTTCTATAGGGGATTGCAGCTAAGCGATACACTAACTAGCAGATAATTTGTAAATCTCAACAGTACACATTAATCAACTATCATATGATTGTTTGCATGGTGTTTACTTGTTTCTTAATTTTTTTATGGTTTTATTATTACGTTAGTTTGTATTTTGTTGGTGTCCTGGTAAAATTTTTGGCTTTCGTTGGTTATTTTCTATAGTATTTTGTTATTGTATTTGCACGTGCTTGAAAATAACATCAGACTTCTGTGTTCCAATCTTTACGAGAAAGAAACCCGGAACCATTTCATAAATCCCTTGCCGATTTGGAAAAAGTAAAGTTAAAAACGAAATTCGATAATTGAAAAATATTGAATAGACCCAAGGTTTGTGTAAATCAATAGTTAATCAGTTTATGAAATTATGTTTTCTTCATTTGACAGAAAACGATTTATTTAAGATAAGAAAATTTAGAATATCTTAAAGTAACTTTACAACACATTTTAAATAATCAAGTGTTGAAAAAAATAGGGAGGGTATCGTGACATAAAACATTTCAACAGTTTTTATGCCTTTCTGTGTAATGTTATTGTTATTCATATTTATTGATGGCAGTATACTTATTTGATATCCATACATTACATGCAGCAGAAGTCGGTTATAACGCGGGTTTGCGGGGGTCGTCTCTCACCCGCGTTATATGATAACCACCGAGGTATAAACGAATGCTGGGCACTGGGCACCTTAAAACAAAAATGGCAAAAAAAAGACCCGCGGTATCTCCGAATGCGTATTATAAAAGACGTGTTATAACCGGATTCTAGTGTACATTAACCTTTAAATTATATTACTAGTATAATCAAAAATTAACAAAAATGTAACGCTATACGTCTCTTGGTAGCAAATACAAATTATGTATATTGAAGTAGTTCAAGATTAGCCGTTTGGGCGCTGCGATCTTTAAATCAAAGTCCTATATATATAAGTCTTTATTTTCCTAGACCTTGCGGCGTTTAGGGTATTAGCCATTACAAAATAAAATAACGTACAATATTTGACGTTTCTCTCTTTCTTCCTATTCTTATCCCGGCTTCCATCTCCGCTCTCCTTCCTTCTTTCTTCCAGTTCTCCGGCCTATCTTTCTTCCTTGCCTGCCTCAATCATCAGTTCCTTTATCTCTTCCTCCTAGACTGCCATCTCCTTGCTCCATGGTTTACTCTTCTTCCTTGCACATTCTGCAGAGCTTGTCCTCTAGCTTTGCCCAGTACCTATTGTTCCTCTCTTCGTTGCCTCGTCTAAGCCTCGCTATCCTCGTGACTCAACCCCCTTATCTTTCTCTTTTCCCCTTCAAGTATCTTGCTATACCGATCACGCTTATCTCTTTATATATTTTCACACTCCGCGATTTATCTATTCTGTCTGTTCTTTCCTGTTCCTGTACCTCCTTATCCCTCCTTCTCAATTCTTCTACTATATTTGTTCCTCCGTTTCTCTTTCTCTCTGCTTATCTGCTTCTCTTATGTCCATTCCACACCTCCAAAAGTACTCTTGTCTTGCCTCTCCCCATGCCGACAATTTTCCTTTTTATTCTTCCTTCATTTTTCTTCCCAGCATTCCCTTATTATTTTCTTATTCTCTTCCCTTCTGATTTTCTTATATTTCATTGCCCTCGCTCCGGCATCAACTCTCAGCTGTTCCCTCTTCATTTCCTCTCTCACAATATATCCTGGTGTCGTTCTGTATACCCCAATGTCTATCTCATATTGCCCTCTTGTATCCTTTCCATCATCTCCCATTCCTTCCATCGCCAAATTTCCACCCCGAACATTAAGGATACTCTTCACTATTGCATCGAATATCTTTATCCTCCACTTGAAAATTCACCCTGTAGCCCAGATGGTTTAAACTAAAAATCTGAAAAAATTCTAAGTAATGTACATTGGTGTGAACCGGAATAGTACAACAGGAATTTTTGATCAGATTATGGTTTTGAAAAAAAAATGCATTTTTTGTGTTTTTTAGCTAATAATATACACAAGTTATAGCTTTGTAACACGCTACACTGGAAGGTTTATCCTGGTGTAGTGGTTATGACACTGGCTTCTCACCCAACTAACTCGATCGAAAGGGATCGAACCCTGCGAGAAGAGACAATATTATTTTTTATTTATTTTTTTTTGAACTTTTATATTGTTTAAATTATTTTTTCAAAATTCTAGTTATATTTTGGCAAATTTTGCATTTAATTTTTAAAAGCGTAAATTTAATAACCAGTGGAAATTGTTTAAATTATAATTTAATTCTGTTTCAATGTACACGAAATCAGAGGGGCGGAGCTTATAACAACCAATGGAAACCATAAGCGCAATTTTTAAAATTCTTAATGAACCTTGCTATATATATATATATATATATATATATATATATATATATATATATATATATATATATATATATATATATATAAAATGCACATATTTAGAAAGCTAAATAATGGTATTAGCCGTTCGAATTAAAATTAACAAAAAAAATATATTTTAATAGAAAATTTGTTTTGGCATCTCAAATAATCATCATTCACTTACTAAATACCTGCAAAACCCTGAAATGTGTGAAACTTCACACTTCACATCAATTTTTATTTTAAATCACTTTTACTTGATACTTTTACGCATGAGAGAAGCGCATTAACTTGTGTACACACTTAAAGTATACGTATTAAATAGCATGTTTATAATTAGTTAAAATTAAACAATTTCTCGTATAGAGTTTGTGTGTGATACAGAGATACGAAGTGTTCAAGTCACACCTTTATTAATAAATAAGCTATTAAAGTTTAATTACTTGTTTTGATCAAGTACATGAGCGAGTATGGGAAAATGGGTGAGGTTCACACGTGAGAACAAGGGAGACCATGAAATGCTGTGATTAATAGCAAATTGATTTCTGTACACATTTCTCATAATGGATGTAGGTCAAAGGAGACCAGACATTGTTACAGCCATAATATATGTATATTCTGCTAAGTGAAATGGTCTTGAACTTAATAATGAAAAATAGATAATAATTATTTCAATTTTATCTTAAGATATAGTGTTCTAGACCAGTGTTTCTTAATCGGGGGTCCTCGACAGGTTCTAAAAAGGACCCGCAAAAAATTAGAGGGAATTTAGTTTTTAAATTTTTATATTTTTGTTACATTCCCCATTTAGACATTCAAATTAAGCTGTAATCGTATTTATTTATTTATTTTTATTTTTTTATTTTACTAGTAAACTCATTTTAAAATGTACGTTAGATAGGCGTTGAAGCGTACTGTGTAACAAATAAGTGTACGGTTTTAATATTTTTCAGTTTCATAAGTTTATACAGGCTGGCCCAAAAGTCGCGCTACCATAGGTAAAATTCATAATGATCTTCCTTCATAACAATTTTCTTTTTTTTTTTCCTTTCAAATAAACATTGCAACTTTTGGAGATGTGTTATGGAGAAATTTAACATACTCCAAAAAACCGAAATCGTTGCGTTTTATTTTGAAAATCGGCGATCCAATGTACTCACATAGAGAGCATACGTGCATCATTATCAAGTGAGGAATCCGCCCTCTAAATCGGTGATAATCCGTCTAATTGATATTTATCTAATATCATATTTATCAACGATCTACCGCAGCATATAACATACACTTCGGTACTATATGCTGATGATACAACATTAATTGAATCCAAACTTAATCTTTTGGAATTAAACAATGCCGTGCAGAGATCCATGAAGGAGGCTGAAAATTGGTTCAATATTAACAAACTTCTAATTAACAATGCTAAGACGGCCCCGTTAATATTTACATCAAGTAAGGTTAATTTTAACGCTACTATTAGTTCAGCAAAATTCCTTAGAGTGTACTTGGATGCCAGACTTACGTAGAAAACTCACATCGATAGCCTCGGAAAGATATTATCAACAGCAATCTTGCAGTCAAAAGAAAACTTTAGGAGAGAAAACAGCGTTAAGCGCATAATATGCTCTGTTCCACTCCCGTGCTACAAATGCCATCGAGATCTGGGGTTGTTCAAGTCATCTGAGTTCAGTGCTAATCTTACAAAATAAAGATGTAAGATCTATTGAGGGTAAACCAGAGCTTACTCACTGTAAACGATTGTTTCAAAATTTCGAAATACTGACCACAACATGTAGCTATAATATGACGCAAATACTTGCTGCTGTCAAACAAAAAAATGAACTTTTAAGAAGAACTAACATGCATAATTACAATACAAGAGCCAAAACAGATTTTGAAATGGATTGTTACAGACTAACAACAACTGTAAAATATAATTACGGAGTCAAATTTCTCAATAAACTACCAAAAGAATGGACTGACCTGCCGTTACCTAGATTCAGGAAAATATTAAAGTTCTTATTGGAAATGTATTTTTACAATATAGAAGATTTTCTTAACTTCAGCTAATGAAGTAAATCTTCATCTAATATGAACAAAATTTAACCCTTTACTGCATGAATTTTTATTTTTGGCTGAAATAATTCATGAGCATTAGGAATTGATTCTTATTGATAGAAAAAATAATTTTAAAAAAATATTAAAATATTAATTATTATTTTTATGAAAAAATAATAATTAAAATAATAATTTAGGGTTTGTGCCATACATGGAACATTATGATTCTACAATATGTTACAAAAGAAAATGATTCCGTATTATTTGCTCGTCAATTGCTAGGTGTTCTTCATTAGGGATTAAAAGCAGTCGCCCTCGAATTTTTGAAAGAAAAGGTTGTATCTTCTAGTTGTTCTTTCTCAATAAATTCAGAGTTATCGTTGAAGTGCAAATTCCGCTTGATATCCTCAAATCTATTGCAGCCCATTACTTGAGATACTGCAGGATCCATTGCTGTGTATGTGGCCATATATGAACATTCATGAAGTAACGTTCTGATTCAGTTTTAAAAGTAAAATAAAAAATAAAAATCGGAATGTTCCATATATGGCACACTATGCGGTAAAGGGTTAATACAATTAAATGTACCTATTAAATAATTATGTATTAAATTTCATTTGTATTCATATCTATATTTTTAGACAGAACGTATATTACATTTTAATAAATATTATTATTATTATAGAAGTAGTCTCGCCAGTACCGTTCAGGTTATTATTATTATTATTATTATTATTATTATTATTATTATTATTATTATTATTATTATTATTATTATTTTGGGGTTTGTCAGGTCTTGACAAACCCCAGGTACCGTTCAGATTATTATTATTATTATTATTATGGGATTTGTCAGGTCTTGACAAGCGTCCACTAATCTCAAACTTCAGCAACCTTTTGAGCCGCGTCATACTAGAGACTAGTGGAGCTAAATACACACGACTGCATCCCAAACCCTGGCGATATGCAGCCGCGGAAATTACGCCAGACCCAGTGCCCGCACAATGCGGAGCGACCCAAGCAGCACTGCTTTCTGCATCCTGCAGATCAAAGAGTTGGCAGAAGATCTACAGGCGGGAATGGACTCGATTTCCCTTCGATAGGAGGCTTTCATGCCACCCAAAACACCAACTATCAGGACTACAAGCTTAACTTTATACCCGGGATACAGCTTTCTAAGCTCGGACAAGAGGTCCATATACTTGGACCTCTTTCTCCTCCTCCTTGAGAGAGATATTCTTCTCAGCTGGACTTGAGAATTCGATCACAAACATCTGTTTGGTCTCGATATCCAGGAGGGTTATGTCCGGCTTAGTGGCTGTCAGTAACCTCGAGGTGGGGAAGGAGTAATTACAATAAATTCGGCACTTGGAATTTTCCACCACCGATTCTATGTCAGAAGGGACGTACGGTATAACCGGTATTTGGTCAATACCATAGGCATGTCTAAGATGATAGTAGAGCACGCGGAGAGCAGCATTATGTCGAGACACGTAGCTCGACGCTGCAAGAGATGGACAAGCAGACAGAATGTGCATTATCGTTTCAGAATGGTGGTGGCACAACCTACAGAGTGTGGACTCCGCTATTTGGAATATGCGGGCCCTGTATGCCAAAGTATTTATAACACCATCCTGACACGCAAACACAAAACCTTCTGTTTCCGATCTCAAACCAGCAGACTTAAGAAACGAGAACGTGAGTTCGGTGGACAACTCTAGACTTTTAATATGTTTGAAGAACACAGAGTGCATACTTTTACTCATGTGTTCTTTTGTCAACATGTCTGTCTCGCCTCGTTTCACCGAACCGGTAACTCTGTTGTACTCCTCCCGAGAGAGTTGTACTCCAGCGTTTTCCCTGACGGGACTCAAGTCTGCCAGGTTAAATCTCGTTGCTGCTCTTCGCGCTGCCTGGTAAAGAAACGCCCCTTTGCCACTAAATTCGTGCTCACTAACGAATTTTAATAGTGGGTCCTGACTTCTGAGGATACTGTTAGCTGTAACCAGGACGAGTCGATCGTGCAAACACTCCAGATTCACTAATCCCCGACCCCCATTTTGACGAGGGAGGTAAATGCGCTGCACAGAAGATTTCGGGTGAAGACTTCGGTTGATGTTCATGATTTTTCTGGTTCTTCTGTCGAGATCCTTAAGATCATCAACATTCCATTTCATTACACCAAAAGTGTATGAAGTTAATGGGACAGCAAGCATGTTTGTGGCAGCGATCTTGTTCTTGCCAGACAGACAGGATCTCCATATCTGCCTAAGTCGTGCCATATACTTGCTGCGAAGGGCCTGCTTAATAAGAGTGACATCTTGGACACCTCTCTCACTGATGCCTAAAAATGTGTAAGACCCTTCGGCATTAAGATGTCTTATAATGCTCACATCAACCAATTGAACGTCTTCACCGTTGTCTAAACCTTTTCCTCTGTGTATATGCAAAACAGCGCATTTTTCCAACCCGAATTGCATTATTATTATTATTATTATTATTATTATTATTATTATTATTATTATTATTATTATTATTATTATTATTATTATTATTATTATTATTATTATTATTATTATTATTATTATTATTATTATTATTATTATTATTATTATTATTATTATTATTACTAAATCATCGTTTCCAACAACAGAGATCTGTGATCGACTTACCACGAATCGGGAGACCATGTTTCATGCAAACCCCGAAAAACAGGTCACGTGTTGAGCAAACTTCTTCGAGGATGAGATAGGTAATGCAATAACGGTGACTGGAACCCGATACTGCGAAATGTTAGAGAATTTTGTACGTCCAGCTGTTCAGGATACACCTGAGGTTCGATGGCAGCAAGATGGAGCGACTGTCCATACCGCGAGACAGACTATGCAGCTGCTGAGGGACATGTTTGGAGAACGATTTATTTCAAGAAATTCCGATTTCAACTGGCCAGTTCTTTTCTTTGGGGCTACCTAAAGAATTGTGTCTAAAGAACTGAAATCCAAAATATCCAGGTCAATGGATGGAAATGTACTGGAAACAGCGCGAGCTTGCAAAGCGGAAAATGGAGAAGCGGAAATCATCTTCCATAATTAGACAAAAAAAAAAAAATTATATTTTCATATACAGAAACCTTATTTCATTTAATAAAAAAATAAAAAAGTCATTCAGTTTTTAAATGGCATTTAAATGTTATATGCATATATATCTAATCTTGTCTTAAATACTGTTACGATGTTTGCAGTGAAATTCCACAATATGCTTAAAGATATTTAATTTTCCTGTAGTACATAATACATATACTTAGATCTTTTCTGGGCAGCAGTAGACAAAGTGAAAATTACCAGTATGATAGCGTTAGTTTGTTAAATATTTTTGACGAACAGCAACAAGAGCTATTTGCACCTAACGCAACCCATCTAAATGACTACACTTCTTAAAAATTTTCAAAAATTTTCTTTAAAAATATCAAATTAAACAATAAATAAATAAATAAAAACAATAAAAATACTAATACTCAATAAAAGAAATTTTGCACAGACATACACGAATATATGAGATAAAAAGTCTGTTCGGAAAATTGAACAGACACAGGGTGACGATAAGAGGCTGCAAAGGGGCCAATTTCCTTCGAATATCACAGTCTATAAAAAGAACACTTTAAAATAAGGTGCAAGACTTCACAAATAAAACAGTAAGTTCGATTCTCTTAGGAAGAATATAAGCCTGTCCATAAGTAATCTTCCGTCACCAAAACCCACTGACAGGTCATAGCACAGGTCTAGCCTCTCCCTGACAACTTCGAACTGTACACACTGGGTTAAAATATATAACACAGATAAATCTGTGTTACACGTCTCACACATAGGAGACACTGTACCTTGAAAAAGATGTTCATGGGTCACCGCGTGACTGTTGGTGGAACGGTGGCTTATACGGAGGCCTGTGGTCGCGGTTAATCCTGCAGGAAGAACACCATGGTTCAATATCTCCCTTTAATCTGTCTTAACTTAACATCCTGTATGCTGCTCCACTCATGCTGACACCTGGCTAAAACCAAATGTTTTAGATGACTCTTTGTGTCATCTGGAAATATGATACTCACATCTATCATAGGTCTGTGGGAGACGGCTTTTGCAGCGACATCAGCTGCTTCCCAGTATAATAGTCAACATCCGAACTGGATAAGCATTATTAGAAAAAGAAGTATGACTACAGTTACTACTATGTTACTACTATGGTAACTTGTTTGCGAATTGAGAAAACCAACATGAAACAGAAACTCAACAGTGTTGCCAGTGATTATCAGTTCTGTTCATTAGTCAATGCATTAATAAGAGAAGGGTCAAATCTGCGACAATGACAATCAAAAATATATACTTAGATTCTTTTACTTGAGTCTTCAAGATCAACGCATCTTTCGGAGTAAGAGAATTATTTGTTAACTTCAGTGTTGTAATATATCTAGATACAAGTATTTAGATACAAATACAAGATACTTAAATTTAAATATGTAGATACAGATACATATTTGAAAAAGCATCTAATTTGTATCTAGATACTTGAAAATGTATCTAGATACAAATTAGATGCTTTTTCAAATATGTATCTGTATCTAGATATTTAAATTTAAGTATCTTGTATCTGTATTTCAGATACTTTGATCGTTACTTACGTGATACCGAGCTGATATAATAGTTTAATTATAAATTGTCATTTTAAATATTTTATTTTTGCTATAAACAAAATTCAGAAGGCAATTGAAATTCTGATGTTTACAACTTAAATTTACATGGAATGTCAAATTAATTTTTTTTTATTCTCACACGTTTTTCGTAGCTTTTGAATGGTCCTAAAAATAATAGGTTTTATATGCAATATTTAAGGAAAATGGGTCATTATTAATGAAAACTAAGTTTTTGAATAAATATTGTTGCTATTTTGATGATCAATTTATTAAAAACATATGAAAAATTATATCCACACAAGTGGTCTGGGAGTGGACCGTGATTATGTGAAGTCTTGAGCAAGACAAACTAAGGCTATTCAAAAGTATCCAGTGATGTAAAGTACACTTTGATAATTCTTTTGAGGCATTTCATCACTCTAGTCCGCCTCACCCAAGGGCCGGCCATGCTAGTGTGGATATTAAGTTCATTTCTTAATTGAAATCAGTAACGTGTGTTTCCTAAAGGACCTATTTTTTTTTTTTTAGTTTTTTATAAATTTAATTTGTAAGCGTCAGAATGTCAACTGAAATTTTGTTTATAAATTAAATTTTTATGGAATGTCAAAAAAAAAAATAATCATATTTTTCTTATCAGTAATTTTTCATTAGTGATCAATAATTAGGGCTAAAATTTGATTTAAAGGTACATCTCCTTAACAAGATCCTAGGTGTGTATTTATAAGACTGACATTAGTCTTATACGTTAGTACATATGAGTAACATAATATAAAATACATACGTTATTTAGTACAAAATTATTCCGTATAATAGTGTTTTATCTTGAATTTAGTGAGCTTTTTGTGACGTCACAGTTATTTTTGAACAGCCTGTATAATACTGATTAACACGCACTGTTTGTTTAATTATAATGCATTGTTAATTTTTAGCTTATTATATATTTCAATAAAAATTAATTTCTTAAACATTTTTTTATATGGTATTTCCATTTTTAGTGTTTTTTTAAGTATCTAGCTGTATCTAGATACAAATATTTTGGCATGTATCTGTATCTAGATATTTTTTTAAATGTATCTATTACAAAACTGGTTAACTTCATTGTAAACTTACAACATAGGCGGCGCAACAAGATTTTTTTGTAGTATAATTGTGTTTTGTATATAATTGGTTTAGTAATAATGAGAAGCTTTGACATTAAACATATTATGATAATTTAAAAAAGAAAATGTACGTAAAGTTCAGTTTTTTAAAGAAGTCTGTTCAATGACAAATGAAAGAATAACCATTAACTTATTTATATATTTCTTTTTCACTCGTACTTGCAACTCGTACTCAGGGGCGTACCTAGGGTAAATGGCGCCCATGGCAAAAATTTAAATTGTGCCTCTATCCAAACATGTCACATCCACTTTTTGAAAATTATAATTGAAAATAATTTGGCTGGAAATCTTTATATATAAAACTGAATATTTGTGGGTATGTCTGGAAATTCTAACCCACTTTCAGATATGCTACCGAGTTGCAATTTTGCATACAGGTAGGAAATGCCTTCATCATAACTAGAAAAATCGAAAATTTCAAAAAAGTCCCGCTAGAAACGAGAAATTAATAATTTTGTTTTTAATTATATTGGACTATTGGAATATCTATTAAATATGCAGTGAGGGGATAGGAATTTTCGTTCAATAGTTGATTAGATGACTATATTCTGATAGTGGCTCTTCGGGCGGCATCGAAAATGTTCGGCTCAAATATTGTCGTAAACAGCACTGATCTTTATTCAGTTATTTAGCAAAACTATGATTAGTCTATTTAGAACGAGACAACATCTATATTATATTTTTTTATTTTTGCCGATATTTATGAACTTTATTATTTTGGTTTATTTATTTTTGCTTTTGACAAATCTTTTTTAAAAACAGTTTGACATATTTCAACCAAATTTAGTATGATAATAGATTAAAACCAGGATTCGAACAGAGGCCATATAGCATCTCAAAATTCTCATTCTAAGGGAGTGTTTCGGGATTAAAACTGTTAACTTAAAAACTTAAAATATCTTTTTAACATATTTTTTTAATTGCACCCCGAAAGGAGTAAATTGCTATTTTTTATTCTATAAAACGTCCCTTGGACATAGTCATGAAATTCGGAAAGCATATTTTCTCCATGATGTAAGCACCCAAAAAACAAGACATTTTTTGTAATTCGACCCCTAAGGGGGTGAAATATGGTGTTATATGATTTCAAGGATTCCTCAATTTATCTTGGAAACAATAAGATATCGACTTAGTTTTTAATTATAAAGGTTACAAATATTTATGAACGAAATTCAGAATTTTGCCCTAAACAACCTTTAAATCTACATTCGGGGTCAATTCTAGAACGCTTCGCATTTCCTATGTTTATTGAGATAACATTCCGTTTTGGCAAATAATTTAAAAATCTTTATTGAGTTGTTTTTTAAATAATTTCACCCCTAAAGGGGCAAAATGCTTTTTCACTTTTTTTATTCTATTTGTTTTGTTTTCCTTTTCTATTTATTTTTTGCCAATTTGCGCCCCCCTTCAAGTGGCGCCCAGGTCACGTGCCATGCCTGCCATACCCCCAGGTACGCCTCTGCTCATACTGGCATGTACCAGACAGAAATATATAAATAAGTTGGTTCCTCTTCATTCATTTGTCATTGAACAAACTTTTTATAAAAACTGAATTGTACACAAAAGTATTAAAAATATTTTGTCTGAATCACATATTTACATTATTGGTAATACACTTAAGAAAGTACAATGCAACTAAACGAGAGCGTCGTGGATAATTTTAAAACTCTTAAGTTCTTTTTGTGTCATTAATTAAATTGTGAAACAAAACATATGTTGCATGTGTTTTATTAGTTCGTACACTTAGCTGTCAAGCCTAAAAAAAATCAAACTTTATTCAAAAATTCTTACACACTAAGGGCCGGTTTCTCGAAAAATTCAGGTGTAGATATCGAATTGATATAGTATCGATATCCATGGATACCGCAACTTATCGACACAATAGCGGAATTTGGGTTTCTTGAATATATTTTTCTATGTATTGATGAGATATCGAACCCATAACTTATTGATACGATATATTGCCGATGAGCACCCTTTATCGTATCGATAAATATGAGAATTGTCAGTTCTGATATAAGACAGATAAGGTTATTTCGCAATTGCAATATATTTTTGAAAAATATATATTTTTATTACAAGATATGCTAGAAATTGCTTCTTAAAATCATATATGTTAAGATATTCTTATACTGTTATAGATGTAAAATGGACAATTCAAGTTCTGATGAATTTGATGAGGATGTTGTAATTGCAGTATGTTTATTACATCGGAGAACTGTGAGAGATAAAAGACCCATTCCGCATTTATAGCGAATTAGAATTTATTCAACGATACCGATTAAGCAAAGGAAAATGTATGGAATTATGCCATCTAATTGGAGGTGATTTAGAACCCATGACCCAAAGAAGTAAATCTATTTCGGCACAACTTCAAATTTTAATTGCTTTGAGATTTCTGAAAACAGGGGCTTTCCAAATGCTAGTTGATGATGATGTGCGTGTACGCAAAAATACAGTTTGCAAAATTGTTAAAAAAGTAATACATCGAATTGCTCTGTTGAGACCGCAGTTTATTTATATGCCGGAAAATAATGAGGAAATTTTGAAAATCAAAGAAAAAATGTCTATTGCAAACTTTCTATGTGAAATTTTTACACATTTTTTCTGCCATTTTTTAACAATGTATTTTTAAACTAATTGTTAAAAAAATATATTTTTGTAAATTATATTTGACACTGACATTGACTATTGTCATTTGTGAACAATTGATCACATAAATGACAAGATATTTTGTAAATATTTTGGCTGTGTGAATTGAAATGCATACATATCGCTACAATAGTTTTTGGATACAATAAACATGTCAGATGAGATTCGAGAAACTGTCAAAAAGTTATCGGGTCGATAAGGTTTATTGTATCGATAACTATTGAGGCGATATCGTGTCAATAATTTTTTTTTCCAGAAACCGGCCCTGAATAGTCTGTAATGTTTGAGATTTCACATTATTCGTACCTTTAGATAAAAAGTTAACAACAGTTTAATATTTGTTTAAAAGCTACAGAAAAGGAATTTTCAGTGACTTATTTGCTATCCATATTGCCGCATAGAGAGCAGCCTTCAAGTAGGTAGCTACCTACTTGAACGCAATAAAATGAATATAAATAAGCATTAAAAACATAAACTACTTATAAAACAGTAAGTATCGTAACATAACATTGACAATTAATGGACTTCTAATGTAATTTTGCATATAATAAATAAAGTCCAGTATTAAACGTCAAAGTGAAATGTTAATTACACCCTTTGTAAATCGTCATTTAACGAGCAAAGCGCCTTTAGATGAAGCGGGCTGTGTGTAAACTACTGCCGAGTAGCACAATCTCGAATGCATTCCCACAAACGACCAGATACCTATCGGATTTCTTCTTTTTCATTTCTGTTTCAAAGCTTGAGAACTTTGTGAATCGTACGTTCGCCTGGGAGGATTGTAAAGTTTGTTTTCGACATGGATACATTCCGTGGAATCTTGCCAAATATTTAAACATATAGATACCGAACACAGATCACATTTTATACTTGTGATTTTTATTTTAATTGCCTGAGAAATTTATGATGCTCTGTCTCAAAATGAGAGGGATGTATTATCAATTGTGTTGAATTTTGGCTCCAGGAGAGATCTTAGGAAAGCGGGACGCTATTATAATTGAAGACCTAAGTGGATAAAGGAGTTATGTCACAAATTTCAAATTCTGAGTAAATCTAAATAATGCGTTTTGAATTGGAACTTTTTTGTCTGATATTCTCTTTTAACGAATGGCTGTTAGAGACAAGCTAACTAGTAATAACTACTATTTACATTTCCTATTTTTAATAGGTTAATATAACATCATTTTACTGCATAAAAAATAAAATTTGTGTACATACCACCTTCATCCACTAATCCTGAAATCAAAATGAAGTTATGTTGTCATGAATAAATCATGTAACTTGCAAAGTCATTTATTTTACAAAAGTAAAATCAGTACAAAATTAATACAAATAAAAGTTACATATTTAAATAATATTCTTAAAATTTTCGAAATTTAAATTATGGTCATTTTCAAGAATTTGTGTAGGAATATACTTGTCATTCTGCCCTGATCGTGTTACATTAGACGTGTTGTCTGCTAGGAAAATAAGAAAAAATATATTGTTTACTATTCTGTGATATATTTCTAAATATTTGATATTTAATTTTTTTAAATTTTAACCAGATTTTAATGTGTAATAATGTGTAAAAAATGTTATTTTATAATATCATGCATGCACTATCCAAGATGTCACCTACAAACATTATACACTGTTCATTATTATTGAGTAAGTCTCTTTTCTATTTTATCATTAACTGTAACACATTGTTCACAAATTTAAGTATTGTTTGTTTCTCTTCTCTGTTCAGAATAAACTGATGAAGATAATAAATTATTGAAACAGGTCTTTTTTCAAATTTCAGTCTTTTATTAATTGACCTAAAAATCCTGATAAATTCCAATACTTAATAGTTATATAAATTGAACAGTAAGTATTTCGATATGTTTACTTACGTTCAACCACTGGCCCGCCATTATAATTATCATGTAAATATTGTGTTGCTTTACAATTTATATTATGAATTTGCCCAGTAAATGTATATTAGGTGTATTTTGGTGCTGTAAATGAATTTGAAAATACACTTTCTACCATGAGTGCACTATGAATTTGGGAGGAGGAAGTGGTTTGCAAAAGTTAGAATTTTTCTTGAAGGGGGCTCACGTATATAAAATCATTCAGTTATTTGAAAACTCCGTCACTTAAATATGTAATTTTACTAATGGACGGGAGGCCCATAAGCCCCCATGCGTGCACCCTTGCTTTCTACTGTGCTTTTAGGTTATTTCAGTTAATTCCGAATCGTTAATCCGGGCAATATATCTCCCTAATAGTTCGGATTAACGAGGTTCTAATACTGCATAGCAATTTTACAATAATATTTTTGAGAAATCTTGTAGATCAAATGCTTTTAGTTGAATTGTTTAGTTGTTAAGCTAAGAAAATATAAAATTACAGTATTTTAGTGTTTGGAAGAAAATAGA
Organism: Liopterus haemorrhoidalis; assembly: GCA_963971575.1. Classification (NCBI taxonomy): domain Eukaryota; kingdom Metazoa; phylum Arthropoda; class Insecta; order Coleoptera; family Dytiscidae; genus Liopterus; species Liopterus haemorrhoidalis. The sequence continues at coordinate 148,614,093 of OZ020611.1, read as the reverse complement.
TCATAGATACACAGTACATAATAACGCAAAGTTCTGAGGATAATACAATGTATTGGTGCCGATGGCAATGATAATCATCATTGTAGCTTTCAAAATGGTTAACATTGAAACTGTAGTCAGAATAATGAATAAATGTGTTTGTGAAACTTTACTAAGTATAACAGTTTGGCTTCAGACATTCCCACAATACAACAGATCAATTAGTACGACTGGTTGATTATGCGACCACAAATTTTTGCTTCAATAAATATACATGAGTTGTTCTATTGTATATTGAGAAAGCGTTTGACACTGTTTGGCACAGTGGGCTGATTTATAAACTAATTAGCCATAATTTTCCCTCATATTTAATATGACTTGTCAAATCTTACCTATAAAATTGTTAGTTTACATTAATAATATAGCTTCCTGCTCGAAAACAATCACTGCACAGGTACCTCAAGGTAGCTTACTGAGACCTAAGCTGTACAATATTTTTATAAGTGATATTCCAAAAGAGCCAAATGTCAACTTAAGCCCTTACGCAGATGACAAAGCTCTGTTTACTTCCTCCTGGAGTATTCACACAATAACTAACCGATTAAATAAAAACCTACATAGAATACACAAGCATTTTATATTAACAAAACGTCATCCTAATGTAGATAATACTTTCATCAAAATTAATAACAGCAATTTTTTCACAAACCTTTAGTTAAATATCTTGGAGTCGTGCTTGATGAATCTTTAACTTTCTCAGGGCATATCAAGAAAACTTGCGTATCTGCTAATAAAGTGCTAATGGAAATTTGGGGATGGAAGGAATGGGAGAAGGTAGAATGAGTACAGGAGAGGTATTTGAGATGGATCTTAGGGGTAGATAGAACAACACCAGGGTATATTGTAAGTGAGGAACTGAAAAGGGAAGGGAGGAGAGGTGGGCATAGGAATTGGAGGCAAGAAGTATTGAGAATGGGGATAGAAAACAGGAAGGGGTAAAGGAATGAAGGAAGAGACCCGGTGGGAAGCAAAAGGGGAGAAATGGAAGGAAGGAAGGGGGCTGAGGTGACCTGGAAATGGGGAGGAAAGGAGATAGGAGGAGGGTGAAGAAATGGTTGGGAGGAAAGAGAATGGAATAAAATAAATTAAAGGTGGGCGAGAGAACTGGAAGCAAGAAGGAAGGAGATCGGAGAGGGAAACCAGAATGAGAATAGGAAGAAAGAGAGGGACCCTGTAGCAAGAAGAAAGAAATGAGATAAAAATATTGTAAATTGTATTGTTTTATTTCTATTTGTAATGGTTAATACCCTGAACGCCGCAAGGCCTAGGGAATAAAGAATATACATAATAAAGTGCTAATTCAAATATTTAAAATATATAATCGTAGGTCCTTTTTGTGTCAACAAAGCAAATTACTTATATATAAAATGATAATAAGACCAATTTTAACATATGCTTGTTCTGTTTGGCGTATGTGTAGTAATACTAATTTAAACTCTTCAAATAGTACAAAATAAGTGTTTATGTATAATTTGTAAATATCCTATGTGTGAATTAATAAGTGTGATGCATAAAAATTTTAATGTTAATACAATTCCTGATGTTATTTCAAAAATTTCATATAGATATTTTAAGAGAATTTCTAATCACGAAAACCAACTTTTTTCAAATGTTAGGAAAACAGTTCTTAAAAATAAACATAAAAATCATAAAAGAATTAAACAAAACATAATGAATAATTAATATTAACTAAATAAACAGTAACTGTGTACTGCTAATTAGCTAATGTTTTTTTCTTTTTTTTAATTTTCCTTCAAGTTTCATATTACTTACTGGAAACTAATTTAATAATACTTTCTTGAACAGATCTTGTTGTAAATTATGTCCAGAGGTGTATTCGGAACTGTGAATTTCTTTTATATGATGTAATTGTATTATATTTTAACTAGTGAATGAAGAAAATTTTATTATTATTTACTAAGTATTTCATTTAAGAACCTTTTATCGAGATAGAAGAAATTTAATCAAAGATATCAATTTACAAACCCAATGAAAAGTTTATTAGAGGGTAAGGTAACCAAGTTCCGTACAACAGAAACATATATTTGTTTCGGCCATAGAATTTAGACCAAATCTAGTCGGATCAATTTAATGTTCTTTTTTAAATTTTCTATTCATTCAAGAATTCGTATCATTCATTATTATTCTTCTAGACAAAAGGTAATGGAACTTTTCTGTAGAGAGTACATCAGATCAGACGTCTAAAATGATTTTCTATTGATTCTTAAAATATAACGCTTTCTTTTCAGCTATAAATCAAGGATATTTCGATAAGGTTTGCTCCTAAAAAGTTTTTAATAATTGCTGTCACTCGAATCAACACGCTCTGGTTACTTAACAAATAGCCTCAAACAAAGATGCATAAATCATAAAATACATGGCATCCACTAAAACAGTTCCGTAATTATGTTAACTCATGGTTAAACTGTAAAATTTCAGTATCAATATTTTAAATTACCTATAACTAATTTCGCAGTAACTTCTTGTAAAAAGTCAATTGACGGCATTATAGATTTTTAATAAATTTTAAAAAAATGAAAATCTCATCATTTGCGGCCAGGTGCAGTAGTAGAGTATAAATTTGCTACACGTGCATGTTTCATTAACATTTCTTGGTTAATTTGCCATCCGTTAGAATGCACTGTACATCCATTACTACAGAGCTTCCTAAGCAGTTCTTACGCAGTTACTAGCCAGTGTTATGCAGAGTTCTATGACAAAATATCTTCAAAATTGACGGAAATCTGTGGTATCTTGTTTTGGGCGGATGTTATTACGTAAGAAACAATACCCGATTAAAGTCTTTAGTACAGGCAATGGAAATTTATCCAAAATCAAACAATGCTGTCTAGGATACCCAGCAAACATTTTTATACGGGCCAGTACTGGTAAAGCGCATACTCCCCGGCATTGAAAGTAATGGGCCAGTGTTGGCATTTCGTACTGGGCCAGTACCCCGATGTCCCCGTGGCCGTTAGCTAGCCAATTGATGTATCAGTTGCCGGCCCAGCAACGGTAAAGTGCATTGAAAGTAATGGGCACGTGCTGGCATTTCGCACTGGGCCAGTACCCCGGTGTCCCTGTGGCCGTTAGCTGGCCCATTGATGTATCAGTTGCTGGCCCAGCAACGGTAAAGTGCAAAATAATCGCATTAGTTGCAAGATTTATTTCTGACGAACCAGTGCTTATATTATACCCACTCTCTAGTGTTTCAAATGTAACGTATGTGTACTTACCCAGTATTAAAATAAATTAATGGTTAGGTGCAAAATAAATACTCATTTGGCCATTTTCACCATCGTTGAATAAATGTATTTAACAAATAAAGTTTTAAACTATTAATGAAGAAATTAACATTGCTGTCAATAGAATGATGCGATATTGTTAACTTAAGTTGTTAAATAAATTTATTCAACGATCGTAAAACTGGCCGATTTTAAATTGTATTAACAGTTATAATTTATTGATTTATTTATAAATATTAAATAAATATAATTCCAGGAATAACAGGAATTGGTTTATTTAATTTATTAATTTAATGAAGAATTTTAAGAAAATGGTTATCTTCCATTTCGGCCAAATGCATCCTAAAGATAAGGGGTAACTAATAATTTTCGCCAATATTCGTCTTGTATTATCTACTTCATCTTTTCCCCCTGACATGAAGAGTGCCAGCCTAAAGAAATCATACTTGTTAAAATAAATTCAGTAATCAAATTTTATAAGCATTAATGCTATAAACTGTTCACTTTTGTAAGAACAAACTAGATCTGGTTATTTTGGTGATTTTTATAGTGTATTACTGACTTTTAGAAACTTGGTTATATTGTAAAAAAAGCTTTACAGTTTTGGATTAAGTTTGTATTATTTTAGGTTAGTATTATATTTACAAAATAATTAAGATGTCACTATTCAAAATGAAATATGACAAATTATGTTTTTTAAATGACATATTTATAATCTTGTAACAGATTTATTAATAATTGAAAATTTTATTACATGAAAAAAACTATGATTGAACTAAACTAAAAATTAAACAATTTAACATGAAACAGTTTGTGTAAACTACGTCCTTAAATCTAACAAAACACACACAAATCATAATAAAAAACTGTATAATGCTCACAAAACAATCAGCTCAATTCTGTAAAAATTTACTGTGTAGTAACGTAACTACATGATAAAATATTATAAAAAGTATAATGCCTTTCATTCATGACAGTAACTGACCTTGCTCATAGAGACACATTTAGTTACTATTTTCATAGTAACTGAGTTACAGAATTGGTCTGAATAACTATTCAAATACACTTCTTGACAAACTGTCCACCAACACGTCTCAACTTGTACTGACTCGAAGGTCAGCCGTTTTATGACTAGGCCGCTAAAATCAGACTTTTCAAATTATTACATTCAAAAAAAGTTTAGTTTTAAGTAAAAAGTATGAGTGAAGAAGAGACGATAGCTGTGTAAAACAATAATTTATCGACTGTATTAGCATAAAAAAGGATAGAAAAGTTGCTTAAAGAAAATTTAAAACAAAAGTAAAATGTAACATAAGCACTGGTCCGTCAGAAATAATCTTGCAACTAATGCGATTATTTTGCACTTTACCGTTGCTGGGTCGGCAACTGATACATCAATGGCCCATTGATGGCCCAGCTAAATGCCAGCACTGGCCCATTACTTTCAATGCCGGGGGGTATGTGCTTCAACAGTACTGGCCCGTATAAAAATGTTTGCTGGGATTAACACAAATAAGGAGTGCTTATAAAATGCTGGTAAAGTACTTCGTATAGGTGGAGTGTGAAATACAAATGTGAAGTACATTATTAATACTGGCGTTGCACTAGCTTTTGGTGCCAGCAATTTACCAACAGTAAAAGCATTTTGCAGGCATTCGGCCGTTAGTTGAATGTTTGCTGGGTATGTTACATGGAAGGTATACAAAATATAAAATTTTAGGATATATTTCGTTCACAAGCGGCAAAACACAAATTTGTTTTTAAATATGATATGATTTTGGTGGTTCGTCATAACCCGGTGTCAACTATTGCCTTCAATAGCATCCTAGAAAAAGCTATCCTGAAAACCAACATTAACAAAAGGGGTACAATATTAAATAGAGGCATATGTCGATGGTGTACACATCATTGCTAGAATAAAAAGAGAAATGATCCAGGCATCCTTACGATCACTGCAAAGGATCTAGATTTACAAATAAATGTCGAAAAAATTAAATATATGTCAGGATTAAGATATTTCGAGAACCTACAGAACATCACAATTGTTACTAGCAATTTTCAAGTGGTAGCAAATTTCATGTATCTAGTTTCTTTGATCACTAGTTAAAATGATACTTATGTGGGAATAAACCGAAGAATATGCCTGACCAATACAAAAAATCACAAAGTACTTGTTTAATTTATGCTGCTTTATCAAAAAATGTCTCAAATAAAAGTTGTTAGTTATCGCTTTTATAGCAACTTTTGTTATATAAATTTTTCGAAAATTTTCTCTGTAGAAATATTCGCAAAAATCTTAAAACTTATTCGAGTAAACTCCCATTTCTAGTTAAACGATTTTTACCAAAAGTTAAACATGAAGTTTCATAAAAATCCTTTAAGCCGAATTTGCTCTGCACGTGTACTGTTACGGGCTATCCTAGCCGAAACACAGCGCTTTAAAATCTAGTTAAACGATAACCTACCTTCGTACGGAAAACTTATTCTAAGCTTATAAAAGGATACAGTATGGGGTAATTTTGTGCAAAACCAACTGAATAGGTCCTGTCAACCCACTTAGAGGACAGCATTTATGACAACAAGCACCACATCTGCATCCGAATGCAAAAACATACTAGAGATGCCACTCAATTTTGAGGTTAATTGTTTTTGACATTTCTATTTAACCTGTTTTGGGATATATACGTCGGGAAACCTGGAAAGTACAACAGTTAGCGTGCGGAATATGTTTGAATGATACACCTACCTTATAAAAAAAAAAAAAAGAACAAGAAATTATAATCCTCAATAGTAAATAAATTTCTGGGAATATTTGGTCGTAATAACGCAACTAGACATATGTCTGCACTGACAATGCGCGAGTGGTAAACCCGGTAGAGGGGTGAGGAAAAAAGTTATAAAACAGCTGGGAAGCCACTTTTTCTCTCTCTTAAACTTCCGAACAGTTGTGTTATCAGAAAAATTTGACCAGAAAGAAAAACTAACGGCACGTGCAGTGAAACTTCCATGTATAAGCCTAGAGGAAATTGAAGGCAACACGGAATTCGTTTTTGCGGAGACTGCTTGGCGTTATACTGTCTTCGTAAGGAAGACACGGAGATATCCGGATGAGAATTTTCTTTTCTGATCAAAAGTTCGGAGTTTAAGAAAACCATTTAAGCCACCGACCACGAGTGGCGGTACGATAGAGGCAAAAATTTGCACAGTTGTGCCTATTTGAGAGTATATATCGGCTGGAGGAATAATTTCTGAAGTTATCCGAGTATTCAACCGGTCGCAAAGGAATAAGCATCTTGTAGCGGAACCTTAAAACTACATCACCGTCCAGAGAGTACATAACCTACTTATTGTATCTAGCCGTGGAAACAGGGAGATTGTTTTTGTCTGCAACTCAGATGAGTACTAATTTATGATATTTGTTTGATGATTTGTAACAAAAATATCTTTATGAGTGTGGCGTATCGGACCTCCGGGTTGTGTTGAGGCGTAATACGTCCCCGTATAGATGTTTTTGGATACACACTGATAATTATGGCCATTTTTATGAATGTGTATGTATTGTACTTGTATTTTGAGTTGAGTGAGCACATGGTGCCACCCCTATTGTGAAGCATATATTTTCTACGTCCTAAGGCCCTAAGCTACAATAAGTTGGACGCGCTGAATCGTGTTGGGGCGCGTAGTTAGTCAGAGCAGTCTCGCTCAGGGTTGAATTAGTTTATTTAATTGTAGATTCAGTCTGTCAGTAAGTCAACATTTTTTTATCCCCTTGATAACTCGAGGTTGTGAATTAGTTCTCAAACACATGGGTTTAACCCCTCTTTGTGAATATTCCCTGGCCGGGTATTCGTGTTAACTGCTTTTTCACGTTATCAAGGGTCGGTCTTTGTATTTGATTTGGGTGGATTAACGTTAGCTTCAGTCGGGCAGAACCTCAGCCACAAGCATTTCTTTTTTTTTATTATCATCATCGGCCAGGCCTCACCTAATTTTTCTGTAATTTAGTAGTTCGTTTAAAGTTATATTTCCGTAGAGCCGTGTGGGTTGGGGTAGTACGTTAACTTTTTTTTTCATCTCGGTAGAGATTTTTTTGTGTTAACGTACTACGGGTTTTCAAGGGATTTGAGAGGGTTATTGAGAGTCAGTCTCTTGGCCTCCTTGGATATTTTTATCACCGCGACTTCGAGGCCACTAGACTGGCTGGGTTTTCATTAAAGTTAAGGCGAGCTAGAAGTATAGTAAAAATTTAAATCGGGGTTCGAATAAGCGCTAGCTTCCCGATTCTAAAACTCTTCCGGATTTTTCCTAACGGTATTGCCAACCGGAATACCGTTACCATTTTTCAACGTAATTAATCACTGTGGTATAATATTCCTGTGCAAAACTTCACGCAGCCCTAGGGCAGTTGTAGCATAAGTAATCCAATCACATGTTACTGGGTATTTATACCGCATCACAAGTAATTCAGTTGTTAGTTTAAATTGTAATTAATTACCGGTTAAAGATTCAGTTGTTTAATTTCCTTTGGCCACTCGTGAGTACTTAGTTTCTAAAATTTTGGATTTAACTTAGATATTTTGCTCGTAGATTAAATAATTTTTTTTTTGTATTAACTTTGTCGTACTCCGAGCTAAAAAGGGAATATTTAACTGGTCATTGATCTTGTAATTATTAATATTTTGGTTATAAAATTTTGCTTATTGAGTATTCGCTGTGCGAATAATAATATTTATTTTGTTTATAGATTTTGCGTATTGAGTATTCATTTAGTGAATAATTTATTTTGTTTATAGATTTTGCGTATTGAGTATTCATTTAGTGAATAATTTACTTTGTTTATAGATTTTGCGTATTGAATATTCGTTTAACGAATATTAGTTATTCTGTTATTACTATTTGTTAGTTACTGATTTTTTTGTTAATAAATTTAGTTATTGAGAATTTTGGTGTTTCTATTACGAGAACTCTATTCCTTCCCCTGGGGTTTTATTTTTCTTCCAGAATTTAGGGCAATAGAAGCGAAGTGACTGGCGCCGTATAAATTTTAGGCCGCACATCGACATTGATAATTACAGGACCACCCTGCATAGTCAAATCTACCTCTAGACTGGGCTGGCGGCCTTCTACCTTGCCCTGGACAGCTGATAGCCACTGGAGTCACTTCACAGTGGTTACGGAATTCATATTTTTCCCCATTTAGGTTTTTAGCGACCGATCAGAGAGCTGAGCGGACGCTGGCGTATGCCAACTATATAACGCTGGAGTCTGGCCGTAATATACGTTATAGTACACGGACCGACAGACAGACCGACAAACAGACAGACAGACAGACAGACAGACAGACAGACAGACAGACAGACAGACAGACAGACAGATAGACAGACAGACAGACAGGCAGGCAGACAGACAGACAGACAGACAGACAGACAGACAGACAGACAGACAGACATCATGCTAAAAATAGTAAAAATGTTATGTAGGGACCTCAATTCGTGAAGATCCATCGAAATCTCGAAATGTAAAAATCGGTATGATCACAATACCTCCTTTATATGTGTTGGCGGTCGGTAATATTTCGGAATCTGTAGACACTTAAAATCTAGCTTGATTACAAGTTTAAAATGAAAACTTTAAAAAACCCTTATAAGACCAGTACTAACTTACGCATCGGAAACTTCTGTTATAACCCAAAATGACGACAGAATATCGGAAACATTTGAGAGAAAAATACTTCTACTCAAACTACTCAAAAAATGTGGTGCCGGCACTAAAACCATGAGCTGTATAAGAAATATAAAGAACTAGATATAATTACCACCGTCAAAATAGGATGGCTAAGATGGATGGGGCATCTAGAAAAAATTACTAAGAATCCATCAAACAAATAAAATACAAGACACCATTGGGTAAAAGACCAAAGGGGAAACCTAAAACAAGACTTTTGGATAAAACAAGGAGGAGGGACATCAAAAAGTGTAAAATAAGGAATTGGAAAAGGTAGGCAAGGAGCAAAGAATAATGGAAGAAAATCCTAAAACGGATCAAGGCCCTTTAAGGGTAGTATCATTAGTTATGATAATGATTTTTGTGGTAAGTTTGATTTAGTGCTAACTATTTTTAAAATAATTGATATTTTAAATAATATATATATATATATATATATATATATCTTTATTGGCACTGGTCAGTTTCACTCAATCGAGCATCATCAGAGCTTTAATAAAATTAGCATGCATAATTACGTTGTTTAAAGTAACCAATAGATGAAAATTTATGATAAATTATGATCAGTGGCGAATTAAGTTGCTTGGGGGTCCTGGGCGGTAAAATTAAAAAGCGCCCTCTATTATTTTAAATAGAATGGAAATATTTGTATATAGGCTTCGATAGGCCTCCCGGCTTCATGGGCCCCGGGCGGCCGCCCAGTCCACCCACCGTTTAATTCGCCACTGACTATGATAAAAAAAAAAACATAAAAATGTAACTGATAATTGTAAAAAGAATTTTAAAATAATTAATAAATAAATTGACAAAATTTATAAAATATGGGGAAGGAAAGGGATGGAAAGTACTTCTTTTACGCATTAAGTTGTTTATCTGTGTTTTCATTTCATTGCTAATATTTTTCTTATTCACTTTCTTCTTGGATACCATTTGAAAATCTGTTTTGGTCAACTTTTTTTCATCCTTTCAACAAGTCCGCATCATCTAATGCTTTGTTGTCCACCCATTTTGTTATTTTTACGTTAACTTCTATTTCATGCTATATTCTTTGTTTATATTGTACTTTTTTGGTGTATTATAAACTTCTTCTCGTAAAGTCTAACTTGATAGTTATCTTACTCCTTAGCTTTGATAGCGTGAACATTTTTTATTTGTGAATCTTTCCGAACTGATCCTGCTACAGATGTCAGAAACACGAAGTAGGAGATAGTCCTCGTGACCGTGGGATGCCAACAACTTTTGTAGCTACATCTAAAAATCCAGGAAGAATTTCCTGTGGAGAACACGGGTACTCGAAAATCGAACGCTGTGTGGAAAACGCTGAATATATAGCACCCAGGGTGGAACTTTGGTTCGACACCTAATCTATAATTATCTTAGTTATTGATTTCGCATGCAAGAGGTATTTCTTTATTTAGCTTTATTTTAATTAGGTCCAATTAACTGAAAAAGCATTTTACGTGTTGTCTCCAGAAAAGTTACCGTTAAGTTTCAAAAATAGCTGTTATTGAGTTATTAGTATAGAAGGGATAGCTTTACTATGTACTTTTACCTAGAATTATGTCATAACCCAACTTGCAGAAGTTGCCTATGAAAGCTATAGTATTTTACAAATTTTAAATGTGTTTTCTAAAATTTTGAGTTATGACCCTCTTGCAGCAAATAAGCGATATCATCATTTACATACTCATGTTTGGTAGAAGAAATAGTTAAATTTGAGAACCTTGTTCCACTCATTGTAGAACGAAAGTAATTTATTTAAGTTTTATAAACATTCTTTAGCACAATGCAATATATATGCATACTGTTAATAAAAAATCCCAACAGACAACAATTGAAAATATCTTATTACATAAAAATTCGCTGAATATTTTGATGTATAAATTGTTATTAATTTCATTTCAGATTGCTAGTTTCAATATAAATAGGTAAATACAACATTTAGATAATGCTAAGAGTGATACATAGAAAGCAGAAAATTAATATGAAAATTCAATCTCCCTTGCCATAGCTGTTAATATATTATTAGTTTTGTATGAAAACTTTGCGAGAACTGTGGTGTTTATCCTGCTCTTAACGAACGTGTACGTGCATGTGAAATCTTGCTTCAAAGTAATTCTATTCTAAGTCTGGATTGTATTCGTAAAGGCAGAAAGTTGCGAGAATCAATTTGCGGTATGTAAAATTAATATAAAGTAGAAAATACACAAAAATATGCGGGATGTAACAAGATAGAGGTAATATGATTTTTCTGTGATATATTCAGAATTTAAAAAAAAAATAGCTCAAATGAAAAATGTTTTAATGGGCTTTATGGAGCTTTAACAGAATAAAAAATAAATTTCGATTTTAGGATATATCAAAATTTTACATTTTATTTACATCCCTTTAAAACTGATGCCTTTTTAGATACGAGGGGTGTTAGATACGTCTGTGACTTTGATAGGAGATGGCGCTCAGATCGCAAGTTTCATATTATTCCTGACATTTGCCATTCTTTGCAAACATAGACACTTGAGTTTAAAGTAGATCTGTGAAATAGTACATTTTTAAAAGCGTTCGGAAACGGACAATTTTGTGATTATTTGCTTCAACGAGAAAAGTTGAATTCCATGTGTTGTTAAAGCACTATACTTTACGTGGAAAAATCATTAAGAAAATTGAAACAAAACTAAAAAGTATTATGGGAACACTGCTCCGTCTCATAGAATGGAACACAAGTGATTCACAATTTTGTTGTGGTCGTACGAGCACGAATGCTAAGCGCCCGGGACGTCCGAATGAGAGCACAACTGAAGAGAAGGTCAATAAAATTCACCAAGATGGCAAACATCTGAGCCGCAGTGTGTTTTATATCCTCTACGAACATTTAGGCATAAAAAGCAATATAGATACCGCGTCTGTTTGCAGTGTAATCCCGTGACGATTTCGCAGCAATATCTGGACACGTACAAGCGCAACCCAATTGAGTTTTTGCGGCGTTTCATAACCGTTGATGAAATATGAATTCATCACAATACACCAGATATTAAATAATAGTCAAAACAGTGAATTTCTCCTGGCGAACGATCTTCGAAGCAGACAAAAATGTACTAGGCCGGAAAGATCATGCCCACGATTTTCTGGAATTCGCAAGGCACAATCTTCATCGAGTATCTGGAAAAGATGAAAACGATTACAGAATAATATTATGCCACTTTATTGGATCGATTACATACTAAATTGATAAAAAAAGACTCCATTTGACCAAGAAAAATTTCTGTTCCACCATATCTATGTACCAGCCTACTCGCCCGAAATTGTAACTGCCAAATTAATCGAATTGCGTTACGAACTTCTCCTTTATCTACCTTATTCTCCAGGTTTATCCATTCTCCAGGTTTAATGTAAGCGTAAGAGGGACCACATCCATTTTCGACTGGCGGACAAAATTATAGTTCCCAAGCCCCACATAAAATATCCAGGGATCATTTTTGGCGCAAACGGCGCATTCGCGGAACATCTTAAGATGGCGGCCAACAAGGTAGAAGAAAGAGCTGGTATGCTACGACGATTGATGCTGAACGTTGGAGGCCCCAACAGGGGAAAAAAGAAGGTTTTGCTGGGGATAGTTCACTCAACTTTGTTGTACGGAGCCTCTGTTTGGTGCGGAATGCTGGGATATGGCAAGTACAACAAGTTATATGAGAAAGCTCAACGCAAGGTGTTAATAGGGGTATCCTCGGCTTACCGCACTGTGTCGACTGCGGTTCTGCAAGTAGTGGCAGGAACCCTCCCTCTGCGACACCTTGCAGAGGAAAGGCGACAGATATACGATGCAGGAGAGGGATATGAGGCGAGAAACGCTGCCAGAACACATTCGGTGGAGAAATGGCAAGAGAAGTGGTCCAGGAATCAGGACAAAGGGCAGTGGACAAAAAGGCTCACCCGCAACATACCAGAGTGGCTGGCCTGCAAGTTCAGGAACATAGATTACTATGTCACGCAAGCCCTGACAGCCCATGGGTCTTTTAAGTCCTTCACCCTGAGCAGGGCCGGGATCATTTTTGGCGCCTGAGGCAAGATAGAAAAATTGCGCCTTTTGATTTTATCCCCCCCTCCCTTTTTTTCACACCCATTTTCTGACCCATTTCCCCTCAAGCCACTATCTTGTCTCGTAAAAACCTCTACCTTTTTTACACTTGATTTTGGTTGAAACAAGTGCCGTCCAAATACAGCACTACTACTTTTTGGCAAATTTGATAATCACGACTATTTTGGCTCACTAAAAAAGATTCTTTTTGGCGCCTTGATAAATCCAGCGCCTGAGGCGATCGCCTCGCCGCCTCACCCATCGGTCCGGCCCTGACCCTGAGGATGGACCAGGACGACGACTGTACCTACTGCGGCGCAGTCGACACAGCCGAACATATGTACATTATCCATATGCGGGAGATGGACTGCAGAAAGATTGAGAGCATACACGATAACAGGATAAAATCTGACACCCGACAACATGGACCAGGTTATGCGGCACTCCAAGAAAAACTGGGAAACGGTGCGACAGATGCTGTCAGCCATCATGAAGAGGAAGGAGACAGACGAGCGAGAAAGACCGAATGGGGGAATGTGAGGATAGGTTGAGTTAGCCTGTTCCCTCCAAGATGAAAATCAACACAGATAATTCCTTGTTGGGAAAAAAGAGGCAAGCAAGGTTTTTAGTCGGTAGGCCAAAGGAAGGAGATTCCGACTCTACCAGATTGGTGTCTATAAAAGATTTTCCCTGAATAAAAAGAAAAGGTTTGTCCATCTGCGACTTCATTCTCTTTCCAAACAGGAAGCAATTGCCGGAAAAAGATGGTATCAAACAAAAAGATCATCGTTAAAACACAGGCCTATTTTGCAGAGTTTGAGGAATCGTACTTTTTGGAAGGCTTAAGGGAGTATTTGGAATACAGTTGGGCAAAATGTATCGAGCTCAAATGAGACTATATTCAAAAATAAGTTGAATTTTGGTAAAAAAAAAATACTCCTAATAGCGAAGTCCCTGACTTATCAAACACCCCTCGTACTGGCCCATATTTTTGACGAACACAATTATATTTCAAAGAGGAAAATGACTTTCTGGAATTGTACGAGCATTTAGAGCTCTATCACCTCCACAGGGACGCCAGTCTTAATTTGGTTTAGGAACCAAGTAAAGTGGGCTAGCCCAGCTACTGTTCGACGGCCTACAAATGCATTTTTCACACATGTAATCATATTCCTTTTTTGCTATAGCCAATTTTTCTGCAGATAATGCAAGAAACACCCAATCCAGATTTACATAAGGACGATGGTATAACAGACATCTGCCCTGTATCAATTAAAAATTAATCAATATCAATAATCAATTTTATCGAATATAATTAGGCGGCATGGCAATGAATCTACCCACAACCCGCCAATTCTGAGGAAACTATTAGTTTTCCGAATAATTACATGGTTCAATGGAACGGTTTGCTTTCTTACCAAATTTGGAATGATGTCAACAAATAGTTTCCCTGGTCGGACTTTTTCTTCTATCCCGAGATACAGGCTGACGAGGTTTCCTCTCAGAATTCTGAAGGTATAATTTTGTCTGCCACGACTACCAATTTCTCCAATGAATCACTACTGGCTGTGAGGGTACTTTGCATTTGTGTAGGCAGATGCTTCATCTCGCGTAAGAGCTGAGACGGTTTTTTGTCACCCAAATCCAAATTTTTCAAGAGCCGTTGTATTTGCTTCTCGTCAGATTCAATAAAGCAGTCTATAAGCCTTTTCTTTAAAATAATGTACTTGTTTTCAGAAAGTGGGTTTAAAATAATGTCACTGACCTGCTGAAGTACATCACTTTCGATCGCTGCGACAATGTAATGAAATTTGGTATCCTCCGTACTAATACCCGCAGTGACAAACTGCGATTCCACTTGACAGAACCATAATTTGGAGTTTAATTTCCAGAATGAGAGTATTTTAATAGACACCTGCATGACTTCCCGTCGATATCCTATTCTTCTGCACCTTGTTGAGTCGTAATTCTAAATATTCTTAGTCGGGGTCACCAATTGTATCCTCCAGAATATAATTATAATATTTATAAATAAATTAGACTTATATTTAAAGGATTGTCAAAAATATTTATTGGAAAACAAAACTTACATTTTTCATATCCTTAATTAATAAAATTACCTAGGATACCATGATAATCACTACTCTATGGTATCCTAGCTGATCGCTACAACATTTTTAGAAACACTGATATACTAGATAAAACACTAAGAATGCGGATAGTTTCAGTTCGTTCTAACAATATTAAAATGGCATTTTAAACGTAGCTACAGTTAAATGTGTATTTTCTCTGTATATTCGTTGTTTCATTCCATTAGTTATAAAGATTAATGTAATTTGTTCATTGAATGCAACAATCTTCATAAATTTCACGCTACTCAAGGGAACATAATTTCTAATTATAGTGTTTATGGAAATCGTTTGTTTAGAATTGACTACCTACATGAATGCATAAAAGTGTATTGTGTTCACCTTACAGCATGTGATACAGCCACAACCAAAATTAATACCTGCATATGCTTACAGACCATTTTATTAAATTATAATGTTCAGATTTTATATAAGTCTTGCATGTACCTATACGTGTTTTATAATTACATGTTTATAACAATTAAGATTTTTAATACATACGAGGTTGTATTTAAAAAAAAAACTAGCGTCATATAACTTTATTAATAAAAAAATATTTTACATTTAAATTATTACCTTCAAAATATTTGTTTTTTTTTTTTATTTATTTTATTCTAGAACCCAAAGGACAAAAAATGTATACATAAAAATTAAAACAGAACACATTTGTACAAAGATATAACATGAAACAAACAATTTAAAAAGAATAGAAAATAAATATAAAACAAAAAATAAAGACTGGAGTTCAGGTCAGAATAATTACGAACTCACACGTACTAAGAAATATATGATATAAGTTACAGTAATAGATTTATGAATGAATAAGTTGAGCAAACATCATTCATAACGAACATATTACTTGCACTACATAATAATAATCCCAACTTCGTGTCCGACTACGGGAGTCACAAAAAATTATAATAATATGAGCATATGCATATAAAAACAAATATATACATATGCACAAATACACATATATAAGATGTTCTAGAGCGTAGTGCGTCTTCTACGTTCATGGGCACGGAGATGGCTTATAAGGCCAGTTCTAGCCATAAAACTTTTTCCGCATATATCGCACTGAATGGCTCCTTCTCCCGTCGATATCCTATTCTTCTTGGCAGCTGCTTTAGCCCTCACAGCTTGCTGGCGACTTTGTTCGTATACAGCAACTGCATCTTGAATTGATTTCCTCCAGCAGTTGCGGTTAGTTGCTAGAGTTTCCCAATTGTTATTCATCAAGTTTGTAGTTTTTAGGTTGTTTTTGAGAACATCCTTATACCGTTTTCGGGGAGCACCAATATTTCGTTGACCTTCTTGCAGCTCACAGTACAACAGCTGTTTGGGTAATCTGTCATCGGACATACGTGCAACGTGGACAGTCAATCGTTGATTTCTGACTAGGAGTGATTCTATACTGCACGCCTGAACTTCATTTAATATTCTTACATTGTCTATATGATCTTGCCACTTGATTTGCAAAATAGTCAATAGGCATATTTGGTGAAATTTTTCCAGCTGACGAATATGCCGTCGATATGAAGTCCATGTTTCAGATGCATATAGCAGTGTAGGTATTATGACAGACTTATAAAAATTACGTACAATATGTATGTAATATATAGATAACTCTAAATGCATTGTTGTATGTTGTAACAAATAACAAATTTCCGTAAACTACATTTGGTTGTATTAACTCAAAGCGCAGAGGTATTAAAAACTACCACAAAACGTGTTGAAAATATATTTGAATACATCATAACTGTATCCAAAGAATCTATGGTTCAACATATTGACTTTTACGCATATGGAGCGACACTGTCTATCAATATCAGCCGTATCACTCAGATCATCTGAAATGATATGGCCAAGATATCACACAAAATGGACATTTTTTTACACTTTAAAGAAATCATGTATGTTGCTATTTGGTGCTGAACTTACCTATAGAATTCTTTATTTTCCATCACCTCATTGTTAATTACAATATATATATATATATATATATATATATATATATATATATATATATATATATATATATATATATATATATATATATATAACTTTCATGTTGTGAGCGAAAGTTATGTTGTACTTTTTTCGATTTAATCGAATAGATAGTTATATGCTGTAGCGAAGCACAGTTACACCAGCTATATATTTATTTATTTACATATTTATTTAACCAGTATAGTAATACTAATGAATAAAATAAAGAATAAAACAATAAGATACAATATAACTAGTCTAATTTATTTTTATACTAACAAACTTTTTATAATTGTCGTATAAGATATCTACATCTCTATCAGAGATTTGCGTGTTTACTAGACTGAGCATTTTGTTCAGTGGTGACATAGATTCTGAAATTTTGTAAAAGTGATCATTTTTAATTCTCAATCTTATGTCAGGGACTCGAATATTTAAATTTTGAAGAAGTTCTGGGGCATCTAGTTTATTGTTAAATAATTTAAACGCGAAATTCAAAGTGTGGATGTCGCATCTCCATTCTAATGTTTGAAATTTCTTGCTATTATTGTGAGCTAGGTTTTTTAACTAGTTTGCATGAGAGATACGAAAAGGATATGTTCCGGTTATTTTCAGGGTCAGGTGTCTTACAAATCTCTTTTGTACTTTTTCTATTTGATTTTTGTGGGACATTGTTTTTGGGCTCCAGATTGTATTCGCGTACTCTAATTTAGGTCGAACTAGTGCACAGTACAGTAACCAAGTTGTAGATATCTTAAAACTAACACAGTTTCTTCTTATTAATCCTAAAGTTTTTTAGGGCACTATTCACTATATTGTCTATGTGGTCAATAAAATTAAAATCGTGTCTAAATAGTACACCTAAGTCTTTCACTTTACTATCTCTAAGCAGCACTATATTGTCAATATGGTAATCGTGGGTTAATTTGTTTATGTGGCGTGTAAAGGATATTACTTTACATTTGTTGATGTTCAATTTAAGTTTATTTTTGTCGCACCAGTTCATTACACTATTTATATTACATATAATGTAGGCTATATGCAGTAAAGAGCTAAGTGACATTTTTAGGGTTGGCTAACCTGTGCTAAATATGAGTTTAAATTTGAAATGCCAAATCTGAATATGAACTGTCGACATAGACAACATCAAACGTGTGACAGCGAACGCGTAAAGTTTGTAGACATGATGCAACATGTTAGGTTGTTAGCAAAAATACCATAGACAAATGCAAAAAAAAACACCGTACATAATGACAGTCTATTTGTTTAAATAGTATTTGTCAAAAATGCTTAAAACAAGTAGGACGTTTGAAATAGTCTCGTGAACGTAAGATCGTACATCGTAAAAACAAGAAAATTATCGAATTTGTACAATAATTATCGTACGGGTGGCAACACTGAAACAAATTACCGAACAATTTTCAACTCGGGCTCATGCCTGAAAACCAGCGCCCTTCCCAGGACCAGCAGATTACACGCCGCTGCTCGGAGAGTTGAAGATAAAATTTGTTAACCACAACAGTAGTTAATTTTTAAATTACTTCATTGTAAACAATATTGCCAATTTTTATTTTTTTATTTATTTTTTTTTTTTTTTGTATAAAGAAACATTTTTTTAAGATTGCCTACTCTTGATAAAGTGACATAATTATTGTTCAAGTGAAAATACATCACTTTCCAAATATGCTCCAACGAATTATATGAAGGGGAGCGTTGATCCTTTTTCCCCCCTGACACATCGACTAAAACATTCGCCCAGTCAAATGATAAAACTGTTTTAAACAACTAATTACTCGATTCAGATAAGATAAAGTCGAAATCTGACTTCGGTATAACCTTCACACGAGTCTGTTCGTTCGATACAAATTGTGGCCAAGCGGCTGATTTAAAGAACTGAACATAAGTAAGAAAAATATTGAGACTTCAAAAATATATCCCGCGAAAAACATAAATAAATATGTATTTATCTAAGAAAAAATCAAGTGAAAGTTTTTGATACATGGATTAACAATTACATTTTTTTATCAACAAATAATGGAATTATTATTTGATATAAACATCAATATCCAACAGCAGGGGTATCGAACTGATTTGAGTCGCAGTCTATTTTACATACAAAATGATAAGCAGTGACGGAACTTTAAATATCCCGAAGGGTTTCTTGACCTTTTTTTATAAACAGAAAAGGGGAAGAGAGTACATTTTACATTTTTAAATATATTTTTCCCCTAAATAAGCTCAAGTGATTTTGATTACCGCTTCAGGGGCCACAAAAAATAAGGTTGAGGGCCGTATGTGGCCCGCGTGCCCTCCAAATTTGATTCGGCCCTCCCCAAGACAAAATCCTAGCTGCGCCACTGCTGAAAACAGATCGTAAGAGAGTATTACGTCATCGCCATGGCTATTCGACCGAATAGTAAATATTCCGAAAAATTTTATGCAGAATAATAAATATTTGAAAATATAAAAAAAAAAAGATTCTTTAATATTCAGTTATTTGGCAAAGCTACTATATATCACGTCAAAAAATTTTATTATTTCTCCTTACAATAAATATTTTGTACAAGATTTTTTAAGATTTTACAATAAAATGTATCGAAAAGAAATCAAAACTGTATAATAATCCCCTACTTGGTAGTTCCCCGCTACATATTCCGTGGAAAACATTCTTCATACTGAGATCTGTCCGAAGTTTTTGTGGCTGCATCGAGTTTGAATATTTCATGGTGGAGTAGGGATCTAGAATTTCTGTGAAAATATCTCTGAAATTTGTTCTGTGGAATGTGTATTGAAATTTAATATCAAATAGTTAAGCCCAGTTGGAATTCATAATTTCTTCTTGGTTGCATTGATTTTTCTGGCATTTATATCATAATAAACTTTGTGGCATAGTTGTTTTCTTTTTTAAATATTGGTAATACTGAAGAATCTCTTTTGAAAGTAAAAATATATAAGAAAATATTTTCAAAAATGAAGAATTTTATATATGTTGCACAAGGAAACTCCCATCTATTTTAATACGAGGTTAACTTTTATGTTTTTACAAACGACCACTAGATGGTAATATTGAAATGTGTCATTACTAAATTCGTAAAATTTGACATTTTTTATTGTGAAATCAGTAGCAGCTTATAAATTACCCGAGTAGTTTGTTGACAGTCAGTGTTCATAAAAACAAGTTTGTGAAAAAATTGATACTACTCGTGAAAGTTTTCGTTGGATGATTTTTTTAGATTTTAGTAAAGGCCTAGCTCAACAACAATGCATAGATTCGCTTCATTCAACTTTTGGTAATGATGCACCATCAGAAAAGACTGTTTACAATTGGTTTGCAGAATGTCGTCATGGTCGTGCGTCCATCAGTAATGAATCTCGTGAAGGTCGACCAAAATCGGTTGCGATTTAAAAAAACATCGATGCTGTGCGCAAAATGATTGAAGGAGATCGACATGTGACTTACCGTGAGATAGAGCTGTGAAAAAGTTCTGTTCCGGATGGATTCCGCATAATTTAACCGAAGCTAAAAAAAAGGCTCGTGTTGATTGGTGTAACGGAATGCTAAAAATATTACTAGGCACTGCAAAATCCGTATACAACATCGTTACAGGTGTCGAAACTTGAATTTATTCATATGAACCGGAAACTAAGCAACAATCCACTGTTTGGGTCTTCCAAGATGAACCGAAACCCACAAAAGTTGTTCGTTCACGAAGCACTTCCGAGAAAATGATCGCATGTTTTTTCGGTTGTACTGAAAATATCGCAACCATTCCTTTAGAGCAGATTTTCCGAAACTTTTTGATCCGCGGAGCACTTTTCACGAGAAGAATTCGTCGCGAAGCACTATCGTTGCTATATATACTTGGTGCTATGCAGAGCACAGTTTGGGAAACTTTGCTTTAGAAGATCGGAGAACAGTTAATGCTGAATAATATACAACAATTTGTTTGCCAGAAGTCATCGACAAAATCAGGAAAAACAACCAAAAACGTCGCGTCATTTTTCATCATGACAATGCAAGCTCCCACAAAGCACGTCAAACAACAGTTTATTTGTAGGAGAAAAACATCGAATTAATGTCTCATTGCTCATATTTACCTGATTTATCCCCTAACGACTTTTTTAAAAATATATAGAACAAAAATTTATACTAAGAAAACAAATTATTTTTATTCAATCCATTTTTTCAATTAGATGTATATTTAGGGAGTTGCGGGGGGATACCCTGAAACTAAAATCTACATACAGCTCCCTTATTACTGACTTATTGGCAAAATCATATATTTAAAAATTGTTTATAACATAATATTGAAAATAAATATTTTATTTCTATGCAACTTATCATTTAGATGAATATTTAGGGAGTTCCGGGGGACACTCTAAAGCTGAACTTTTGAAATATCTCCCTCATTAATGATTTAACAGCAAAAATGTATATAACAAAAATTGCTTAAAATGAGAAAACAAATCATTTTTATTTTTTTACTTTTTGATCGAATGAATATTTGGGGAGTTACAGGAGTACACCCTAAAACTAAAATCTTAAAATATCTCACTTATTATTTATTTTACATCAAAAATGTATTTGAGGAAATATTTTCTTTCTTCTCTTCGATACAGCTTTTTATAAGAAGATTATTTAGAGGGCCAGGGGACTGTTACCCATAAGGTTGAAATATCACATTTGGCATTTACTTAATAGTAAAAATGAATATGAGAAAAGAAACTTTTTCTGTCAAATACTATGTTTTCTCAGCATCCAGGTCTTTTCATATTAGCTGTTATATCTTGATTCTCTTATTTTTGTATTTTGCTCCGTTTGTTGTATGTCGATCAATCGTTCTGTTACTTTGGGCCCCAATTCTTCTCCATTCAGTCTTTTTAGTCTTACCGCAGTTGCTGAGTAGCCACCATATTCATACATTTCCTTCCTTTTCTTTTCCCATCTTAATTTTATTGATTTTATCTTTTTATTGATTGTTTAATTTATTGTTTTTAATATGTAGTGTAGTCATTTAAATGGGCTGCGTTAGGCGCAAATAGCCTTTGTTGCTGTGCGCCAAAATTTTTAAATAACTAACTCTTTTCCCATCTTGATAGTGGCTTTCCTTGTTGATTCTGTTTTCTATTTCCCTCCAGCATTCATAAAGAATTTCGTTTTCCGGGTGTTTAATTATATTCTCTTCATATTTTATGGCTTTTCTGACTGCTTTTATTTTTATTTTCTTCATTTTAGTTTGTAATTTTTCGTTGTATATTATATACTTTATTTTTCATAATATGTCACTTTTTCCTTTTGACATTTAGATTTTGATTGCCAACATGAAACATGAAATAATCACAAAGTTCGTTACAACTTGAGAAAATAAAAATCTAGTCTAGTTCCCCTTAATGTTTATTAAACATTATAAACAGAGTATAAAGATAAAGATAAAATAGATATGAGTAAAAACAAAAATCTTTACTGCCTCGTCGTATTAATCTGTTAATACGTGTAGTATTAATCAAATTTGCACTGGAAAGAAAAAAGGAAACTAGGTAAAACCGGTATTGAATATTTTAAATTTCATTTTCGTTCTTGAACAGAGAAGAAAATGACGTTCCTGTCCAGGGACCTCAAATCTGATAACTTATGACAACTAAATACATAAACAAACTATTCAGTCAAATAGGATCTGACCCGGACCTATAACCTCTATTATTTCAATTATTATTACCTCAACTATGAGGTCAAGTATAACGGATAATCGTTTATCACGTTTGAGTATGTGTGCACAAAGAAAAATTCCTAATAATAGAGTAGATTTTATAGAAAAAGTCATTAATCGATTTGCCAATGATCGCAGACGCCTTCAATTTCTATTTAAATAGTGTTCTGTATTTATGAAAGTTTATTTAATAAATTATTAAATATTTTGCCTCCTCTTGAAACAAATTCTATGGGTGCCCATGGTTATGACCATTTGCTTATCTTTGTCGCTGAGGTAAAAAGATATTCAAACTGCCAAAATGTTAAAATAAAAAACATAAAACCATCTTTAATCTAATAAAAAATTTCAATAAATCCTTATTAGCCAACAGATTTGAAACATGCACCGACAAGATGTTGGAGATAAGTCAGTGATGTCTATTGTACAATCGTGCAGCATGCAGGCAAGTCAGAGTGGACCTCACACTTGCACTTCCACAGTAATATATCTAAATTATGATCCATCTGTGGAATGTGGTCCAGAGGCACAGTTCCAGAGCAAGTTATTACTTGTCGGAATAGCTACACAATAGCTACAAGGCGGTCCTTATCACCCAGGCAGTTTGTGCTAGGCGGAGCTTCACGTACTCCCACAACTTCGGGAACACCTACTTGGCACTGACCCACCGGCCAATTACCGAACCAACACCTCAACTTACCTTCAACAGGCAACGTCTCACCTGGCTCACCTGGTCTATACACATCTGCACACATTCACACTGCCTACAGATTTATAAGATTTTAATTACGAATGAAGTAAGATAGTTAATGTGAAAGATGATATCCAGTAAATTCCTATTCTATATCACTACTATATCTCTTCAAGTAATCTGTAAAATATGGAAACTTTAAGATCTTTAAGAAATTGTTATTTCAATTAATGCTCATTTTTTTGAAATTTCAGGAAATTTATTAAAAGGATTAATAAATCTTTTGCTGATTTTTATAACAACAAAATATGTTAATATTAGACAGTATTAAATTAATAAGTTATTGGTTAGTTAAGACAACTCCGTAAAAAATTGTTCACTTAATAATTAGAACAATATTCTGTGTCAAATAAGAAGTGAGTAGATAGCGCTGCGAACCGATTACGATTTACACAGGACAATTATATTATAGCGGGAAATTTAATAAAAGTTACAACAGGATACCTAAGGACGTAGTAACTGGGTTAGCCAGTGATTTTTTAAAAATATAAATGAATTGGTAGGTAAGGTATTGAAATAAAACAGATAAATAATACAATTAGGTACGTTAAAAAAATATTGGGCCAAGCATATAATCATTTACTAAATGTTAGTAACACTCCTAGCGAATGCAACTTGACACTACTAAATATCTGCTGCTCATAATACGAAATTAGTGTTAATAGTGCCTAATATTACTTAGTGAAAGCAAAGTTAGTAGTATTTATTTAGTAGCACTTGGGGGTTAGGAGAGAAGGTGGGAATATGGACTACTTTTTGTTTTTCTAGGAAAACCCTTACTGTAAGTGTAATAATTGCATAAATGAAGAGCTTTAAGTGGTAGCTTATAGATTTGTAATAATGTACCTCTAGTTATTTTAAGTGAAAACGAATCTCTTTAGAAACCAGTACCGTATTTGCAAACTGATGTCAAAAAGTGTATTTTCGAAAAAAGAGTGGTAATATGGACTAGAGGTAAAAATATAAAAAACACAATGTAAAATTAAACAAATAAATTTATTTCGAATTTTTAATAGTAGGTATAATGAACAATTATAATAAAAAAGTGGAAAAAATTAATTAATTTATAAACAAAAGTCACAAATGAAGATTTGTGACTTTTGAATTAATCAATTTCGCAAGCACTGCATAAGCCGCCCATTCTTTACACATTGCACATTGAATCCAAAGTTCTCCCGATTTTGAGCTATTAAACGTCTCAGAACAGAAGATGCAATCAACATCTTTTTCGGGACCTTTCTGTCCAATCAGTTCTTCGACTGATGAGCTTCCAGAAGACACGCTGAGGATTTCATTGCTCGAACTTTCTGTTTCTTCTTCTCTCTTTCATTTAGTAAAAAGTTTTCGATTTACTTTTGGAATATTTTTCTATTTCTGCAGTGTTTTAGGCATTTTTGAACTCTTGTTGTTTCGGAGCAGGAGCCCAAATTCCGGCTCCTGTTGCCTTGAAAGAGTTAAGTGAAGTCCTTGTTCAAGAATGGAACACCCTTGATCAGAAGACCATCAGAAATCTAATTGAAGGGATTCCAAGATGAATGAAAGCTGTAATTTGAGCTCGTGGAGGCAATACACGCTATTAGTCATTTACTTTTGCACTATATTTGTAATTTTTTACTTTTTTTAATTAATTTTGGTTAGGTACATTGGAAATAAAAGTTATCTATCCATTAAATTTTGTTGAAATTACTTTTTATGTAAGTCATAATTTTCCCCCAAATAAAATAGTAAGTTACTAAGTCATTAACTTCCCTCTATATATATATATATATATATATATATATATATATATATATATATATATATATAATAATTGTGTTTCTTCTTTAATCGTCAAATAGGTAGGAAAAATAATAAATTAGTTTAATTCATTGGGACGTTTCGCATATATTTTAGTTTTATGCATCTTCAGCCTGTGATATGCAGTTAATCATCAGTGGATGATGTATCTATGTATGCTAATTTATTATTTTTCCTACCTATTTGACGATTAAAGAAGAAACACAATTATTATCCTGACTCGTCAAGATCATTCACTTATATATATATATATATATATATCATAAAAAAGATATGGCTAAAGGTTTGGATTAACATATATGTTTTAACTTGGTCGTCCTCGAAGTGGTACGCGAACGCCATAACTTTGAGAAACACTATTTTAGAAACTACCTTTTAAAACTTGCATAAAAACAATAAAAATACCAAACGGTAGTACCCTACCTGTAACATCCCATTGAGGAATTCTTTTATTACCTTTTCAAGGTAACAGATCAATGAAATTTTTACGGTTTCATTTTTCGAAGGTTTCTTGTCTTCCAAGCATCCTTTCATGCCAGTATTTGTTTCAACATCATTCCCAGTATTTATTTTCTATAATCTGTTATTTTTCACAACAAACTATTTGACTGTTATTCTATTTGAGTCGCTTATCATTAGCGAATGATTGTGAATTGTTTGAAATGAACAGTGCAAACTTATGACAACCAGCTCTTTACTATGGATTTTTGACGAACGTGTTAATAGCAAATATTTGTTGAAGGAAAATACGCATTTTGTACATTTGTGTAGTTTAGGTTTTTTGTTTTTTTCCAATGTGTGTAAATATTTTAACTGTTATGACATGTAAATAATATTTCAACATGTGGGAATATTTAACATTGAATGAACACATAGCTATATATTTCCTAGTTAGCAACACCTTCGTAACTTTATTATTTGTACTTTTTATCGTCTGTTTAAGGTTGCTGTTAATATTGGAATTGACCCATTTTATATTTAGTGTAATACAGGGACCCAAAAATTAGAACCCACAGGCTGCATCTGGCCCGTCTGAAGATTTCAACCGGCCTACGAACGTTTGCTTCTTATGAAAAAAGTTTTACTTTGATATGAAAGGGTCAAAACCAAAATGTCAGATTTTGTTCATTTTGAGAAATAAGGTGACATACTAGATTTCCTATAGTAAATTACAATCATCATTCTATTTTAAATTCTTATACATTTAATAGTGTCACTAAATTTTTAACTTGTATCCACTTTTTGAGATATTATATTCCTAATCTATAATACAAGGTGTCTCAAAAGAAATTTTATATTTATTTAGCTTACTGCGTGAACGCAACGTATCCGAGGGGCGCGGGGGTTATGTCAATCGGTAGCCTGGCTCTTGGGAATTCAGCCGCTATGAAGCGTTTCTCGGGAGCAGATCGCGCGTTATGCGTGCGAGAGTTTTACAAAAACGGTGATTCGGCGACTGTAGCGCGTAGAAAATTCTGCAGTATTCGAGGTTTTCGCCAATTAAATGATGCGCCAAGCATTCCTCTCATTCGACATTGGGTTAAAAAGTTTGAAGAGACTGGTACAACGCTGGATAAATCAAAATCCGGGCGAGCTAGGTCATCAAGAACGGTAGAAAACGTGGAGAATGTTAATCAGTCTGTTCGTGACGACCCGAACCTTTCAATTCGGAAGCGCGCAAGTGCTTTAAATGTGCATAGATCATCATTACATAGCATTATGCACAAAGACCTAAAGCTGCACCCCTACAAAATTCAATTGGTGCAAGAATTAAAGCCCCAAGATGCCAGTCAGAGGCTTAATTTCGTAAATCAGGTGATTGAAGTGAGGTGACATAAATTGGCCTCCACGCAGTCCAGATTTAACCCCTATGGACTTTTTCCTATGGGGTTATCTTAAATCTAAAGTTTACGCCAATAAACCGACTTCACTGGCGCATTTGAAAGAAAATATCCGTCACGAAATGGCAGCCATCCCTGAGTCCACCTGCCGAGACGTCATAAGTAATTTTACTGTTCGATTAAATGAGTACCGAGAACGCGATAGTCTACATTTAGACGATATTATTTTTAAGAAATAAATCCCCAAAAAGTGTATTTTAATAATTAATAAACATTTTTTCTATATACATCTTACTTTTTTTTTAATCGACCCACTAAATATAAAATTTCTTTTGAGACACCTTGTATAATATGCCAACGTGTGTCCCTGCGTGGGTGCGTGCTATGACGTCAAAAACAAATTTGAAGCGAGATTACGAAATGTAACGAAATTTTCCGAAGCTCGCCGAAGTGTATATTTACATATAACGCGTGATAATAAGTTGTTAATTGATATGTTTACACAAAAATAATATAAATTAAAATTATTAGAAAAATAATTATTTTAAAAAATATTTGGTTTTGATGAAAGTATGTAAGAAAAATGTGACTTTATCATTATTTTCTTTTCTTTATCATTATTTTTTTATTTCTACGATTTACGTTTTAATTTTTCAAAAATGTAATTATAATGCAGTGAAAAATGCAAGTAAAATGCAACTTATTTGTGTAAATTTAAAATTGGTTTGAAATATTTAAAATATTCTGGTAAAAATTACAAATTGATGCATTCAATAGTTTGCACCTTTGAAATTGTATGTCATGTTGCCATTAAAACATGGTAAAAAATTTAACTTCCTTAAAATGTCATTCCATTTGACATATGTCATAAAGATAAATTATATCTTAGTTATAATGATCATAACCAACAAATCTAAAGTATGTTTTACAGCGTAAGGAATATTTTGAAATGACAAATTTACATTTAAAAGTCAGTACTTAACTATAAAAGTAACCAAAATAACCAGATCTGGTTTGTACTTACAAATGTGAACGCAATATATTAAAGCGGACAAACAATTAAATTTTACTGTGTAATAGTTTCTCACGATTTATTTCAAACTGATTTGAGATGTAGTGTAAGTACGCTTTTTTCAGTGTGTGTATTTTTCCGTGTGTGTATTTTTCCATGTGTGATTTTTTCCGTGTGTATATTTTTTCATGTGCGCTTTTTTCCGTGTGCGTGTTAATCTATGTGTGTTTTTTTCGTGTGCGTATTTTTATATTATATAAGAACAGTGGAGGCGCTAGCTCTTAAAATCTGGAAATATTTGAAATTATTTTTTTATCGTTTACCAATGAAAAGTGATGAACTAAAAAAAACAAAGTCCTCACTTCTAAAATACATTTTTCTCCAAAAAATTCTAGGGGGGGCAACTGGGAGCCAGAGCAATTTTTAGGAGGACCGCCCCCCCCCCCGGACCCCTCGCTAGCGCCGCCACTGTATAATATATTGGAAAATTTATTTTAATAAATATATTTTAAATTTAACGTCTCAAATCATTTTTAGTTTTAACATTATAAATGTAATGCATTGAGTGAAAATGAATCGTTTTCCCATCTTAAAAAGTTAATGAATAAATAATTCGGAATAATACTCATTATTTGTCCAGTTTTTAATAATGGGCGAAGAGTTGATTCAATTTGAAATGGATGAAGTAAGGCGTATGGCTAGAGAGAGATGTCTGAGGTGTCGAGCCAGTTCCACATTAAGGTAATGATGTGTTTGTCAACACAGTTGGCAATGGGTGCACTAGTTATAATATAATCATTAAATTAATTTATATTCGTCATTATATTTTGTTTAAATTATATCGACAGAATTTCGATAACCTGTGAAAGAATATCCCAGTTGCTTTTTAAGGACTTACAAGCATACTTGAGATGCGCCTGCATCAAGACTCTCCGGTTAGTCAGATAAATATTGTGAGCATGGTGTTGCAAGAGTTTCGATAACTTCGAAATAATTATCAAATTAAAAATTCCTGTTGAACTATTCCGGTTGACATTAATGTGCGTTACTCAGAATATTTCCAGATTTTTAGGATATTCCCAGGGTGTTTTATAATCCAGGGAGGACTACAGGGTGTGGCATAAGAGTTTTTGGCAAAAATCGAATTAAAATTTAAAAAGCTTCTCGTTCCATAATCTACCTCTTAATAAATTCAAATAAATAATTAATTTTTCAGGGACACTAATTATAAATATTTTTCGAAAAACAAATCTGATCAAAAGTTCCATTAAAATTTTCCGGTGCCCATCAATGTACTTTATTGAGATTTTTTTCAGATTTTTAGATCAATCTCCCAGAGGAGGATAGGGTGCGAGACAAAATTGTTGATAAATTTAATGCAAAAGTCCAATAAAAAAATAATTTTGCAAAAATAAAAATTTGCTAGTTTATCCCCGCATTAACTGGTTTCATTTGGTACCCTACTCAACATTTTTAAAATATATTTATTTTTTTCTTTGAATACATTATTTGTATTTTCCCGCGATGAGTTTTTTTTAACTCTCAATAGTTTTCCTATATGTGGATCAAAAAGTTGTACAAGCCTGCCAAATTTCATCTTTCTAGATACAGTCGTTTGGCCACAAGCTCTACCTATAGACAGACACATGAGTGACGTTATAAGGGCTTTTTGTTCTACCTAAAAAATATGTTTTCCTTCAAGTTATTTTCCTCCTGCCCACTATTTATTGAAAAAAAGTTGTGGCCCTCTTCCGAAAATGTTCGGGAACCCCTGTTTATGAACTAACTTTTGAGAACACTTACTTTACCAAATACCAAACCATACATTAAAATCTGAAATATGAAGAAATTCGAAACATAATTACACAGTGATAGCGCTGCCCCTCCCAAACCTGGTCCGTCCCCAGCTGCCCCCCCTCCCAGTTTTTAGCTCATCACTTTTATTTTAAGAGTGAGGACCTCTTTTTTTAGCACATCACTGGAGTGAGGACCTTTTTTTTTAGCTCAGCACTTTGTATTATTCATGGTGCCCTCAAATATTTCAAATATTTCCTACCCTTTCCCTCCAAATTTTAAGAGCTAGCGCCGCCACTGGAATTCAATCTTTCATGTGTCTCTTTGTCAAACCCTCTTTGCCAAACCCTCTTTTCCAAACGAAAATCTTCTCTAAAAACACAAAAATTAGTCTCTATTAATTTATAGTACGCTCCATTAAGTATGGTTTTGAAACATGAACCTTAACAGAAAGTGATCGACAACACTTCTATAGTAATCTTTAAATATCTTCCTTATTATTTAATGACAGTAATAATAATAACAAAAAAATATATATGACTAAAAATTATTTATAAGAAGAAAACAAATATTTTTTGTTGAATGAATTTTATCAATTGGATGAATATTTGGTGGGTACTGGGGGACCCTATAGCTAAATTTTTGAAATATCTCACTTATTATTTACTTTACATTAAAGATGCACAAGATAAAATGTGTTTAGAATGAGGAAATATTTCTTTTCTGCTCAGTGAAATGTTTAATAATGAGATAATTTGAGGACAAAGAGAATGTTGCCAAAGGTGGCTATAGGAACTATTAGAAGTCGACACCAGAAACCGTTTGCGCCTCAGCCCCCTTGTAAGTTAATACGGTCCTTCACATATACCAGATGATCCGTATTCCATAGTTCTGGAAAACCTTCATGAAGATTAATTAAGTTTTTTACGACAGCTGAAACTGTACGTTTCAGTTGTAATTCATCAGCATGATTTTCTAAATTATCTGATGCAGTTACATCTGCATTATATGAAGAAGCGCTACCATTGCACCATTGTATTTAACTGAAATATTGCTGAAAATATTGACGCACTCTATCACACGATCAATATTATTGTTAATATCCCCACTACTCTCTGATATTGACGATTAGATTTCAAAAGATCTAAAATTTTGTTAATAATTCAATACAGCAATATCAATATTTTTAAGTTAATATTATTGATTGCGTAAGACGCATTAACAAAAACATAACTTTTGGAAAAGTAGTATCGAGTGAGATCGAATAAAACTTATTGGAACTAACAGAGTATTAGTTTTATTTCTTTATTTTATTCGTTATTAGAAAGTAATATACTGACATAACAATAAAATGTAAACAGTGTTTACATTAGTAATACTATTTTACAATTTACGATACCTAAGTTCGTGCTATAGTAATGACTCAGTACATTTCCTAATGACTAATTACTTATTAATATGTTCTCAAGCAACACCCAATATATAAAAAGAATGGTAGTAAAAAGTTCTGCTTCACTTATAATTATTAATAAATCAACTGTAATGACACATTTGACTTATTAACCAAGAAACTGCACAATATTTCGTGTTAATAATATTTCAACACGTACAATCTGAATGTGGCTATTAACTCAATAACATTTACATTTCAATAACCGATTTCCGTTCCACAAAACAACTAGTAACTAATTAATAAATCAATTGCTGATTTTTCTAATTACTCCAAATATGTGTTAATTTTATACAATATTAAATTAATGACATTAATAACTCATGAGTTACAAATTAAATTAACCCCCGAAAATTAACACTTGGAAACTAGATGTTTTTATGCGATATTTTCTTCGATGTTTCCATTAATAAATTATCTATGTGCACGAAACTAAATGTAATTGAAATAGAAAAATTGATGTGAAGTGTAAATTTTGTGTGAATTTTCATAAATTTTTTTAGGTATTTAGTAACAAATTGTTGGTATATATTAAAAATCATAGACAAAATATAAAATGGAGAGACGATATCATTAAAACAACCAGTGTTCTCTGGCGCAAGATCGCTCAAGGCAGAACAGATCAACAAGGACACGAAGGAAGCCTTTGCCCAAATATTGGGATAATTTTAGGCTAATTATTATTATTATTAGCATTATTAACAAAAAAAATAAACATCAAAATAAATATTGCAAAAACCAAAACCATGGTTGTCAGCATAAACATACAGAAATATAGAATAGAACTTGGTGGAAGACTATTAGCACAAGTTCAAACATTTAAATATCTTGGCAGAAAATGGCAAAATAGATGCAGAAGTAGAAAGAGTAGGAACAGTTGGACTTTTTAACAGCATAAAATCTGCATTCGTCGCAAAACCGGAAATCCAACCAGAAGTCAAGGAACAAATTTTGAAAAAGATGGCAGTTCCAATCATTATATATGGATCTCAGTAGCACGAATTAAGTAGCAAAGAAAGAACTACAGAAATGAGATTCCTGAGAAAGATAGCAGGTAAAATGAAATATGACAGAAGTAGAAATACGATTCATAGAGAGAATCTTGGAACAGTTCCCATGCAGCATTTAATAGAGTAAAGCCAGTTGAAGTGGTATGAACATATATGTAGAATAGACCATAAAAGAGAAGCAAACATGGTTTTTGAAGCAAGGTCTTCTTAAAGAAAATTCAGAGAAAGACCAAGAAGAACGTAGCAAGATGGAATTCAAAGAACGACAGCAAAAAGAGGGATGGAATTGGAAGAAATAAGGAGTATGACACAAGATAGAAAGAAGTGGCAAGAAATATGGAGAAGGACACCGCAACGTTAATACTCAAATGTCAACAGCTTGAGACCAGAAAATGGTAAAAAGGCTTTAGGATTTAGTAAGTAAGTTTATCATTATTAAAAATTGATAACTTTTGAAAAAAATAACCCACGTGCTTCCAGACTAATCAACGTATTTGAGATGAGCTCGTATCAAGAAGTAGCTATAGCTACCCAGTTCTCCAGTTGATCAGATAAATATTGTAAGCACTGTGTTGCAAAACTTTCGAAATAATTATCAGATCAAAAATTCCTGTGGTACTATTCCGATTTACATTAATGTGCATTATTCAGAATTTTGAAAGATTTTTAGATTAACGCCCTTGCTATATAAAGTGTGGGACAAAAGTTTTTTTGGCACAGTTTTGGCTAAAATCGTGTTGAAATAAAAATATTTAAAAAGAACACTTTTCGTTCTTTAATCTGCGTCTTAAGGTTGCTTATAACCCCCAAAGGTTACTAGTTTCTTATACAAAACTAACAAACTGAAATAAAATTAGTATCAACCTATACATCAAATTTTGCACCGAATTTGTATCTATCTAATGTGATAGTTTTAATTATAGAAACATTTATAGTAAAAATATTATCGCTCAATAACTTAAAAAATAGACATCAGCGATATTGTTCTGTAATTTTTTAAATCTATCTGTAGGTTTCGAATAACTTTTATATTTATATAGTTTTGTGTAGAATTGTTCAAATAATACGTCAATTTTTTTCGACTTGATTACTTATAGTTTAGAGCCTTCGTCGAAAAATATTATACTTAAAGATAATAGAAAGCCACTTGGTACACGTATTCTTCACGAAAAATAAAACATTTTTGCCCGTAACACCAATTTTGAAAACCGCGGCAGATTCAAGAGGGCGGCCAAAATAGATTACCAAGTACAATAACTATAAGTAATTTTTACAATACAACAAAATCCCTACAATCATATTTGTAGAATGAAGCTTTAGGTACAATTTGCCGCATCGTACGCAAATATGCGTCGATTGGTTTACAAGATGGCGTCTATAATGCAATTTGCTTATTTACAACTACCTAACAGTTTTTTCTACAGTTAAAAATATCCTATTAGATAGATAAAAATTCGCTGCAAATTTTGATATATAGATTGTTAAGAAACTATTGAGGACTATAGAGTTGTGCGCCGCCTTAAGAGCTTTCTTTTATACCTCACAATAAATTTTTGAATACCTATAAAACCCTAAAAATTGTTGATTTATATTTTTGTATTTTTACATCATCTATTACGTGAATGCCAATTTTGACAAAATATTTGTGATACTTCATATCAATTTGAACAATTTCAGTAATTATTACATTGATGTTTCATCGAGCAATATATTTCCGATGCTCGTAACTTCCCCAATAACATAAATCACTGCTCACATCCGCCATTGGTTACGTAGTTGAAAGGCAAGTAAGTAGATTTAATGATGTGTCAAGTATGGTCCCACCCAAGTGCTGACAGTTCCACTATACTCGTACATATTCTATAGCTCCAAGTCAGTCTACCGTTGCGAAATTTTAACATTTACCTACTAATGAATATATTGTGTGTGGCCCTTACCTACACCATTGATTGGACGGCCCGGAAAGAGATTTGTAAACAGAACCGTTGCTTCTCTTAGACACTAGCCACAATATGAAAGGGAATTCAGAGAGAAACAAGAAATATCATGTCTATAACAAAAGGCTGTAAAACCTGAACAGTATTTAGTAACCTTAAATGTATTTTTCTTTATATGTTTATGACACTTATTTCCTTTTGTGTTTACCGGCTCTACAGCTACCCCTCTTCACAGGTAACTAAGATGTTTTTACTTTTTACGCTTAATACTCTGAGGATCGCTTTAAAATGCTTAACAAATGAATTACATTCTTAAATACAATAATAACAATAAGCCTACTCTGTTTAGAAATTTTGACCTGTATTCTACAAATTTTTGCATTATGGTATAGACACTTGAAGTGTCAAAATTAGGAACACAAAGAACCCAAACTAATTTATCATATATTTATAACATTAGAATGCCAAAAGAAATTTAATATAAACAAATGAAAATTTTAATGATTATATTTAATTACCCAATACCAGAGAGAATATAATATTGTATCAGTGGCGCAGCCAAGGGGAGGGCCGACGGGCCTGGGCCCCTCCCCGGACCAGCAGGTTACACGGCGCTGCTCGGGGAGTCGAAGATAAAATTTGTTAACCACAACAGTAGTTAATTACTTCATTGTTAACAATATTGGCAATTTTTATTTATATATATATTTTTTTTTTTCGTATAAATAAACATTTTTTTAAGATTGCTTACTCTTGATAAAGTGACATAATTATTTTTCAAGTGAAAATACATCACTTTCCAAATATGCTCCAACGAATAATATGAAGGGGAGCGTTGATCTTTTTCCCCCCTGACACATCGACTAAAACATTCGCCCAGTCAAATAATAAAACTGTTTTAAACAACTAATTACTCGATTCAGATAAGATAAAGTCAAAACCTGACTTCGGTATAACCTTCACACGAGTCTGTTCGTTTGATACAAATTGTTGCCAAGCAGTTGATTTAGAGAACTGAACATAAGTAAGAAAAATATTGAGACTTCAAAAATATATCCCGCGTAAAATATAAATAAATATGTATTTATCTAAAAAAAAATCAAGTGAAAGTTTTTGATACATGGATTAACAATTATATTTTTATATCAACAAATAATGGAATTATTATTTGATATAAACATCAATATCCAACAGCAGGGGTGTCGAACTGATTTGGGTCGCAGTCTATTTTACATACAAAATGATAAGCAGTGACGGAACTTTAAATATCCCGAAGGGTTTCTTGACATTTTTTTATAAACAGAAAAGGGAAAGAGAGTATATTTTACATTTTTAAATATATTTTTCCCCTAAATAAGGTCAATTGATTTTGATTTCCGCTTCAGGGGCCACAAAAAATAAGGTTGAGGGCCTTCGCGTGCCTTCGAAATTTGATTCGGCCCTCCCCAAGACAAAATCCTGGCAGCGCCACTGTACAGTATAGTTATATTTATATAAAGATAGTATAGTATCGCTATATTTATTATCTTTGCCAATACCCAGGGCCGTATTTACTTACATCGAAGCCCTCTCCCCTAACTAATAAAGAAATTTAAAAAACTAGTTGAATAAAAAAAGGCATCTATTTTTTACGTTTTTAAGTTTAGTTTTAAGGTGTTCCCAGTAACTCCCCAAATATTCATCCAATTGAAAAAATGGTGAAATAATGGAAACAATAGGAAGAACAGGAAAGCTGTTTAATGCCAGCAGAAATGAACTCCTGGGAAATAAACAAATCTTCACAGAGGTGAAAGTAGAGGTGTTCAAAAAGGTGACGGTACCAATACTCACATATGCCAGTGAATCGTGGACTACCACGATTGAACTGCAAAGAAAAATCAGAAGCATGGAAATGAGATTTTTGATAAATATATCGGGAAAGACAAAAATTGACCGAATTAGAAAGGCGACGTTCAGGGAAGAATTACAGACGAAACCAGTAGAACACCTAATTTAAAAAAGTCAAGTGAGATGGTTGGGATATGTCCAAAGAATGGGAGATGAAAGAATAGCCACAGCAACATTTGAGGCGCGACCAATAGGAAAGAGAAGAAGATGACGACCAGTTAAGATTCGGAAGGATGAAGTGAGACAAGCAACAGAGAGGCGAAGGGTCAAATGGATATATATTAAAACCTTACACCAAAAGGTAGTAAGGTTTAGGATTAAGTAAGTAAGTGAAAAAAATGCATTGCAGAAAAAAGATCTCTAACATTAAAAAATTTAAACCTAAAGTACCCAGATATCACACCAAACTACCAATATGAAATCCCTCCCTGGCTATAATCCCGCTATATCCCCCCTGGATTATCCCGCTATAATTCAACACAAACCTTACCCGATATACAAAAAATGACACCTGTTCCAAACTATACCAGAAAGCTTTCCTAGAGATATGTGACAATTATTAAGAATTAATAAGTAAAAATTTTCACTGATTGTTCCAAAAGTGAAAATGGCACCGGCGCAGCTATTATTGTGGGCAACAAGAGCCACAAATACCATCTGCCGATTATGGCAACGATCTACACCGCAGAAATTTATGTTCTATGGAAGGCATCTGATATAGCAAAGGACGAGGCTAGATAAGGTAAACAAATAATCCTTTGCGCCGACTCTCTCAGTGCAATACAAGATCTCAAAAAACAATATAGAGAGAATCCATTAATCCAGAAAACCCAAGAAAACATCCACAAAGCTATCGAGAAGAAATCCAATGTTCAAATTGTCTGGATACCGTTCCACAGAGACATAACCAGCAATGAGAAAACTGATGAAGCGGCGAAATCAGCTCTGCAACTTCCCATCACAGAGACCACCATCGCAGCAGATGACTTCAAAACAATAATAAAAAATCAGCTGTGGCCACCACAGGACCGACCGCCATCATGAAGTACTTATATAAAATACATGCTAGCAGCAGAGTAGAAATAACTTGGCCTAATATTTTCTAACAGAGATATTATTTATCGTGACCATGGAAACGTTACATATAAGTATGAAAAAATTGAGACAGAAAAAATTTCGAAAAATTTTACAAATATTATTCGATATTTTTCGTTTTATCAAAAAACGTCTCAAATAAAAGTTATTAATTATTGCTTTTATATCAACTTTTGTTCATTAAATTTTTTCGAAATATTTTTCGATATGTTTTTTGTTGTGAAATATTCACAATAATCTTAAAATCAACACGAGTAAACTCCCATTTTTAGTCAACCGATTTTTACCAAAAGTTGATCAACTCGTGCCATTGACAGAAGATTAAATATGAAGTTTCATAAAAATCCTTTCAGCCGAATTTGCTCTGCACGTGTACACAGACAGACAGAGAGACAGACAAACGGACGGACAGACAGACAGACCGACAGACATCATGCTAAAAATAGTCAAATCGTTATGTAGGGACCTCAATTCGTGGAGATCCATCGAAATCTCGAAATGTCAAAATCGATATGATCACAATACCTCCCTTATATATGTTGGCGGTCGGTAAAATGAAAATCAGAAACTATTAGAGCAACATATGGGAGAAGGCTACAGGAAACAAATTAAAAAACACGAAACCAGACATTGGAAAATTTCTAACAATCGGTGATGGGACCCGAGCAAGATGGGAGCAAGATGGGACCCGATTGTCATAACAAGGGCACGTATTGGACACACTATTTACACGCACAAGCATTTATTTGAGAAAGAAATCGCTCCAGTATGTGATACATGTCACACTCAACTAACTCTTGAACATGTCATCACTCAATGCACCAAACACAGACAAGATAGAATAAAACATAACATACCTAACAAAATTAAAACTGCTCTCCAAAACAACATCACAACTATCACAAACACATTAAATTATCTTAAAAACATTAACCTATACCAGCAAATTTAAATTGAAATACTTGTTACCATATGCATTATACATATATATCATGTAAATAATATAGAAATACTCATGTACATAAATACTGTAATTAGAATTAAGAAGTGCTAAGGACATCATAGTTAAAGCACTATAATTAAAAAAAAAAAGATTTGTTTTCTTATTATGAACTCTGTTCTGTTTATATCTCTATTGTTCTGTTAAGGCAATAATAAGAGAGATGTTTTAAGATTTTTAGTAAACATTTTTAACACTCCTTTAGAAAGAAAATTTTGAGATCCCATGTAGCCTATATTGGAAATCAGGTTTTACTCTATCATCGTACCAAATAACGTGAAAATATATCCACTTTGGGATTACTAACTTTTTTTTATTACTAACGTGAAAATATGTCCGCTTTGCGTGAATTTCGTAAAGACAAACAGAAACTGTTTTTTTTTTCTTCGTCTTATAATCATCTAACACTTGTAGAAGCCAAATATACGGCCGAAAAATAATAATGATAAAAAAGAAACAGATATAGTCTTTAATTTTACTAACATATATTTAAGATTTATTATTTAATTGTTCAATCGACTTATTAATTAATTGGATTCTGTGACATACGCTTTTTCATGATGTCATTAGCCTAGCAACCAACGTTGTTGAGGTAGTAGACAGTTTTGTTTTTTTCTGGTGTTAACATTTATATATACTGTCAAAATTATTATTTCTTTTTTGTAACTGTTTAATGCTGTGTTTAATTTTTTCATGTATAGGGCCCAATAAATGTATTTAACATTATGTTTTGTTATAATTCTTTATACTGGCTCAAATATTTCAAGTTATAATAAATACTCATTTAAACAAATATTTTGGAGATATACCCACGCAGGGCCCCTAGTTATTGCCTCATTTGCCTAATAGTAAATACGGTCCTGCCAATACCTAATATGCGTAGCCCTTAAATGATAACATCGACGACGCGCGTGCATCATATCCTAAATGACATAGTTTGTCAGAAAACAAGAAAAACTGTTTTACTTGCATAACAATTAATTTATTCTTTTTACAATATACTTCAGTTATTTAGATGTGCTGTATTAGGTGCAAATAGCCATCGTTAATGTGCGCTAAAAATTTGAACTAACTATTAAAAAATAATATACTCAAAACAGTTAGTTAGTTGAAATTCTTGGCGCACAGCAACAAAGGTTATTTGCGCCTAACGCAGCCTACACTACATAATAAAAACAATAAATTATACAATAAATAAATAAATAATATACACAAAACAGAAACTAGCCCCATTTTATAGGAACTATTGAAAGTATTAAATAAAAAGCATTTAGAATTTTTTCTGGCTAAGATAACTTGCCACTAGATGAATTTAGATTAGATCTTGTCTGTCATACTAGATAACATGGGTCATGTGTGGCTCAACATGAAACTCAATGTTATTATTGAAACTCAATGTTAATTTACATATATATTTTTGGCTTTGGTTAAAAAAATTTCTTTGGACACTGGCCCCTGGTTTATAGGCCCCTTCCATCCGGCACGAAGGCTGACAATGGTGTAATGATGCCACATTGGAGGCTGGATTGGACGTTAAATCATCATGAGTATATAAATTGAACAGTAAGCATTTCGATAAACCACTGGCCTACAACACTTTGTTTACAATCGGCGTGCAACTTGCTGGATTTTTATGCACCGGCGTTCAAGTAGCATATATTGGAGTAGACACTTAAGAGAAAGCGCTCAGTGTCCTTGGTAAATTATATATTGTAACGAATATATTAAGTAGATTTTTATTACGAAAAATTAAATATTTTTTCTTTGTCTGTTTTTAGTGGTTGTGCAAACCCGCAAACCAAAAGCAACAGCCGACACTGATTAATATTATCGTTATTATTGTTGTATGTTTGTACTAATCTAAACTATATGTTTTGTTAACTTTACTTTTGTTTATAATCAGTAATGTATTTATGGTCGGCAAGGCCCTGCACGCAATATTTTTTGGGGCCCCATTTCAATAAATAAATTTTAATTCTGAGTTGTTGTCTAATGTATAATATCCGTAATACATACCTGCATATATAGATATATATATATTTAATAATGAAAATTGATATCAAAAATACAACCTCACCGGGAATCGAACCCGCATCTAGAGATTACGCGTCTCGGTCCCTACCCATAGGGCCATGGAGGCATGAGAATTGCATTTGATATCAGTGGACAAGTCTGCCTATATATATATATATATATATATATATATATATATATGCAGTCGACCCGACTACGAGCGACCGAGCGACCGAGCGACGACTAGATTTTCAACAGTCACAGCTCACCCCTTGTACAAATTTGGTAAAATGTAATTAATGTATACAATGTAACAATACTAAAATGACACAAGGAACGCATTTTTGTTTACTACGTTGTACATTTTATAAGATAATACAAAAATAACAAGTAAAATTCATCTTTATTAAATAAAAAATATTAATTTTTAGGTTGTCCAGGGTCCCTTGGTCGTCCGGGGCCCTGTTCTTGCACACATTGCGCACACCTGTAATAATGCTTTTGTTTATAATGTCGTATATTTACCGAATACCTGAGATATTATAAAAACAATAAATTTAAAACCAAATTCGGGAATAATTCCGTAAGCAACGTAAACTCGTTGTTGGAATGCGTAAGAGTATTAATTACAATACCAAACCCGAATGAAATTCAGTGACAGGTTGAAATAACAAAGGACGAACATAAAATAGAATAGCTGTTAAATGTCTATAGCAAGCCTTACAGCAATAGCAGAGCGAACAAATTTCGCATACCAGGGTACTCGTAATCAACCATTAGCAATTCCAGATGCTCTCGTTTGAAATTTGTACCTGATAGTAATCAAACCACTTCGGACAGGCGAGAAAATAGTTTTAGCATGATGTGATGCTATGCTGTAAAGGAGAATGTCTCAGCTCTAATCTAAATTCAAACGATATAAATTAAATGTTAATACATGAAAGTTCCTTTTCGCACTGCTTAATGGCTCGTTTTTGTCCCAACATTCTTTATACAGAGTGATCCAAATATATTATGCTTGGTATTTGACTTAATTCATATATTAATTTTCATTTGTACCATATACAAGGTGTAACACGGTAGAGGGAGCACGATTTTTCTCGAAAACACAATATATGAGCAAGTTGGTACACATATTTTTGATGACCAAAGTCAACCCAAGGAATTGAATGGCAGTATTGAAATTTTCCGGAACCAGCCGGGCGTAGTTCTAGCATGGAGCATAATAAGAAAATAATAAAAAAATATATTTCACTGTCAAGTCGTCCTGTCGAGTCGTACTTTCAAGAACGACTTGAAAGTGATTTTTTTTTCTCTTTATTATCTTCCAAGCTACAGATAGTGCAAGAGTAAGGATACGGTGTGTTTAAATTAAAAAAGTAGGCCCATCTTGCCCATCACTTTGAACATTTATAAATAAAAATATTCTACTTTCAAGCCGCTTTAGAAAATACAATTTTCAGTAAACCGTAAAAGATATTTAAGAAAAAATGTGTAAGTAAAAGTTCTATTTATTTTTTCAAAAGCTCTATCCAAAGATGTCCCAAATTGTACCTTTAGAAAAAATACAAAAATATACATATCATTAAAAATACTATGAGATACAAAAGGGTGATAGATCTAGTATAACCTATTATCACACGTGTGTAAACGCTTTCGTTGACTACAAAAAAGTATTTGCCTCGGTAGAAATGTGGGCTCTAAATAACGCCAGGATTGATTCAAGATACTCAAAACTTTTAAAAACCATTTATGGTAACAGCATTCTCCAAATAAAGATTGATGCATATCACTTTCACTGATACTGATCACTGATAAAATCCCTATCAGTATAGCGGTTCGCCAAGGTGACACATTATCTCCCTAACTGTGCGCCTTCGCTATGGAGTACATCATCAAAAACTTAGATTGGAGTGAAAAGAGTATAAATATTGATGGAGTATACTTGAATCCCCTTCGCTTCGCCGACGACGTAGTCATCATTAGCAGCGTCATTACAGAGCTGAGCATTATGCTAAAAGTTCATACCAAACCATCTAAATGTATAGGTCTTCAAGTAAATTGGTTCCAGACAAAGATAATGAGCCAGGAGATCAGGCAGATCACTCTTGAAAATGAACCCCTAGAAATCGTAAACGAATAGGTATACCTAGGCCATCTTATTACGCTCCGAAATCAAATAACAGAAATATTCCGATGAATAAGACTGAGCTGGGCTGCATTTGGAAAACTGGGATACATCCTGAAAAACCCAGAGGTTCCCATATCGCTGAAAACTAAAGTTTACGATTGGTGCATCTCGCCTGTTGCCACTTAGGTTTTGCAAATGATGACGTTGATAATCTAAAGTGCTGACAGGCTGAGAAGAACACAAAGGGCAATGGAGCGTACCATGCTTGGCATAAGTTTGCGGGACAGAATCAGAAATTTTGAAATTCGGAGACGCAGCAAAATTACAGACGTAATACACCCCATTGAGAACCTCAAATAGAGTTGGGCAAGACACGTAGCAAGACAGGATTCAACTAGGTGGGAAATTAGAATAATCCATTGACGCTCGCGGCAAAACAAAAGAAGCGTCGGAAGACCTCAAAAGCGCTGGCTTGACGATATAAAGAGCATCGCTGAGAACCAGTGGTATAGAAGAGCTCAAGATAAGGATGCGTAGAATAAGACGAAGCAGGCCTATATGCAGCAGTGGATGAATACAGGCTGAAGAGGAAGAAGAAGAAGAAGAAGAAGAAGAAGAACTTTGGTATTGGTTGCATTATATTAAGTCAAAATAAAACTTAATAATTTCACATTTATTTAGGAAGAACTAAAATGCGACTCATTGGAAGCACATTTTGAATTTGCTAATTATTTTGTTAATTACAACAAGTTAGAAATACCCTTTTCATAAAATAACTATAACGCACTACAAAGATAAAAAATCTACAAATGTATTGCCATCAAATCTGGTTGCTTTATGACTTATAATAAATTCTATAGCAGGACGCACAGTTTGAGCTTTTTAGTGAAAACTGTGCTGGTTTTGTACGCGACCAGTGAAAAAAAAGAAGCTTTTATTTTGGTTGCTTACGCTCATGAAGTTCCCACCCTAGTTGTGCCACCTGTACCCGAACCCGCACTACTGTGATTGTCAACATGGGTTCTTATCCTCTTAATATAAATGAATATGTCGAACGAATAGAAAAAGAAAGCTGGAAAAAACACATTATCGGTCATCTGAACTAAATAATCAAGATTGTTTTTCAAAAAATGACAGGACTCAAGTTAGTTAAAAATTTTGGCGCACAGCAACAAAGGCTATTTGCGCCTTGCCAGGACTCAACTAGGTGGGCAAATAAAATAATCTATTCATGCCCGCGACAACACAAAAGAAGCCTCGGAAGACCTCAAAAGCGCTGGCTTGACGATATAAAGAGCATCGCCGGGAAACAGTGGTATAGTAGAGCTCAAGATAAAGATGCGTGGAATAAGACGAAGGAGGCTTATATCCAGCAGTGGATGAATACAGACTGAGAAGGAAGAAGAAGAAAAAGAAGGACTTCGGTATTGGTTGCATTATATTAAGTCAAAATAAATCTTAATAATTTTACATTCATTAAAAGTGAAAAAAAAAAATACAAACATAAATAAATTACGTAAAATAAAGAATTCAGCAATTAGGAAAAAGAAGCGATTTAGTCAGATAAGGAAATATTTGTTCTTGAATTTACATTATTATTTACGATTATATTCTTTAAAAAGTTTATAAAGTTGGTACACTACTCCCGTGATGTTCAATCTTCTGAGGAGAGTACTTTTATTTTGAAGTCTGTCGTTTTCAAACATAATTTTAATGGATTGAGAATTAATTATCAACTATTAATTCTCAATCCGTTTTCTTGTCCTTGGTCATAGGAATGTTTTTTTTTATCTGTTTTAGCTAATTGCTATTTCTTATATCGGTTTAAATCGAGAAGTTATTTTTCTGTGAACATTTAACTTAGGCCTTCATCGCCTCCAGACAGTAAATGCGTTATCGAATTTGATCTTTCTCTTGTTGCTTCTTTCCTTGGGTTTAGTCTCTAGGATCTTTGGGTTTTTTGGGGAT
The DNA here is from genome assembly GCA_963971575.1 of Liopterus haemorrhoidalis. NCBI lineage: Eukaryota > Metazoa > Arthropoda > Insecta > Coleoptera > Dytiscidae > Liopterus > Liopterus haemorrhoidalis. Next base: position 148,569,501 of record OZ020611.1, on the reverse strand, counting down.
ATTTATATCACAACACATAAACTATATCAGGGGTGGCCAAACCGTGGCGCATTGGATGATTACAAGTGGCACATTGCATCCTTGCGGCTACTATTTTTTTTTTAAATAGGTTTTATAACTGAATCCTATGCCTATCAAAATGCTTCTGATATAATTAATTTCCTAGAGCTAAGAAAATATGCAAAAAGTTATATATGTCGCTTTGGAACGACATACAGATGTGAACAAGCATTTTTATCAATGAAATTGATGAAAAGCAAAACAAGGTCGCGAATAACTGACTCAAATTTGAAGAACTCTGCTGCTCTCAGTGACAAATTTAACACCAAACTTTAAAAAACTAGCGATATCCAAGCAGACGCAAACGTTTCAATAAAGATAAGTAAGGTTTTTATACTATAATAGATATTGTTTTTCTAACTATTGTAGATTGGCGTTCCAATAAATATGTGTCTTTTGAAATGGCGTAAAATAATTAATTGAATTGCGTGATTGAGTTATTCCTTTTCCTCCCTTAAGCAAAGCAGATCCTACCCCTATCCCGGAAAAATGAATGCAAGAATTACAGAGGTTTTAGAACAAAAGTTGGAAGAAGAGGTAGAAGAACAGGAACTAATTCCAGACAATCAAGCAGGATTCAAGAAAAGGAGAGGGACAATTGACAATGTTTATATCCTGAATTATGTAATAGGTAAAGAGCTGGCAAAGGCAAGAGGCAAACTATATATTTTTCGCCGATTTAAAAGCAGCCTTTGACACAGTAGATTGGAAAGAGCTTTACAAAACGTTAGATAAAAAGGGAGTAAACGTCATAATAAGAAACCGGATACAAGACATTTACAAAGAAACAAGGAACCAAATAAGAAATGGAGAAATATATAGTGAAGAATTTTGGACAGAACAAGGTTTAAGGCAAGGGTGCCCGTTAAGTCCAACTCTGTTCTCCATATACATGGCAGATTTAGAAGAAGCGTTACAAAGAGAACAAACAGGAGGACTTTTAAGGAGGAAACTCCTTAAAAGTTTTGAGAAATTCCTACAAAAGAAAAAGCTAAAGCTAAACGCAGCTAAGTCAAAAATAATGTTGTTCAAAAAAGGAGGAGGCAGACAGACACAAAACAAATGGAATTGGGGAGAAGACGAGATAGAACAAACAAAAGAATACAAATACCTGGGATACATGTTTAAAAGCAGCGGGGGCCCAGAAGAACATATTCGGGCTCTCTCAAAGAAAACAGTTTTAGCCCTGCCACAAGTGTGGGGAATAGGTGAGAGAAAATTTAAAGGAGACATCAAAATAAGGATGCTTATGTTCAACTCCATTGTCAAGAGCATAATGATGCTCTGAATTATGGGAATGGAAAGACCATGAAAAATTAGAGGTGGTGCAGAATAAATACATTAAATGGATGTTGGGCCTCGACAAATGCACACCGGAATATATTTTATTAGAACAATTGAAATTGGACAATATTAGGATAGGAGCTACCAAAAGAGCTATTAAATTCGAAGAGCGGATAATAAAACACCCAGAAATAAACTTGCTCTATCAGTGCTGGAAAGAAATAGAGAGGAAAGGGATACATGGAAAGATACAATCCAAATGGGAAGCAAAAAGAAGGAAACGATTTGAACATAAGGGTTACTCAGCTAAGGAAATAGCTAGAAAGAGGTCGGAAGGTCAAGAAGAAAGAAGTGAGAGGATAAAAAATTCGAGGTATAATAGTAAATACAAAAAAACTTGGACGACGCAAATACCCGAGTATCTCAAAAGTCAAAGTAATGGATTAAAAAAGAAGGTAATAGCAAGATTTAGGTGCGGAAATGAGGAAAGAGAAAATGAGTACTGGAGACGGATGAACAAAAAGTGTGCAGGATGTGTGGAGAGGAAAGAGAGACCTTGGAGCATATAATGAAGAATTGTGGAGAAATTAAATTTAAGGAAGGAACAAGAGAAGGCGCGTTGTGTGAATCAGGGCAAGGATGGAAATGAATGGAGGACGTCTTAGACATAAGAGAAGATTTGAGACGAAGATTTACCAATAATTAGAATAAGTACTTGAAAATAAATGTAATTAGGCTATATGTAAATAATATGTAGATTTTAACCGAAAGGTACAAATAAAATAACTATCTATGTATCTATCTATCCTACGTGAAAGTAAGAAGGTAAAAAACATGCTTGAGTTATATGGCGCATCTGAACTCGTCTGTGAAAAAATTGGCGCATGTTAAACTTAAGGTTGGCCACCACTGCAATATATTATCTCTTCATATTCATCAAGTACATTTTCTACAAAATTTCGTACTTAAACTAATAATTGACAGTTTGAATACTTTTCGACCAGCCTGTATAAACGCGAAGAATGTTGATTTTATTTGTATAAAAATGTATAATCTCACGGTTTGTGCTGAGTTTGTGTCAACTCGTACAGATGCAAATTGTGACCACACGGGGATACATTTTTTAAATTTTATTGAGGTTTAGAATCTGGATGCTATTATAAAATGTGAATTAATGGCACTGAAAGAATTTTGAATGAAGACAGGAATCTTGTTAATGTACCAGACGAACGATCTCATATTCTTTCAATAAACAACAACAAATAATAGGAAATAAAACTAAATCTAGCTCCATTAATAGTAAATCTATTTCATTAAAATAATATTATATTTATTTTTAAAAAATATTTGATTAATATACAGCAAAACACGTTTCACACTAATAACCCAGAAAATCCTTATGGAACATTTTCAATATAACGTTAAAATTTATGCCACTATTTTTAAAATATATTTAGATATTCAGATCATTTCTGTAAAATGTTACTGTGTAGTAACGTTACTACAAGATAAAATATTATAAAAAGTATAATGACTTTCATTCATGATAGTAACTGACCTTGCTCATAGTGACACATTTAGTAACTATGATCATAGTAACTGAGTTACAGAATTGGTCTGATGGTTGCATGAATAAAATTATGAATTTATGTATGTTATTCGTCGGAGTACATGCAAGTTTCTCTGTCCCGTTTCGTGGGCTTAGAGCCATCTCTTGGTTGTAGTTCGAACACAGCAAAGAAAATGTCAACAATTTTTACCATTTTACCAATAAAAATACAGTCTCATAAAAATCCGACCTTCAATTATTCGACATTCCGGATTATCCGATCATAGTCAAAATATAAAAAAATAAACAATGCAATACCAATTTTAAGAAAATGTTTCATGGCCAAAAGTGAAAGTTGGAACATGCAATTGCAATGTTTGGATAACTCCGCTCAACAAAAAGGCTAGGAAGTATCAGAACAACGGAAAAACCAAATAATCAAAAACCAATTAAGAATAAGACACACGCGACACACCTACGAAAACATATTCCAAAAATCACAGAAACCAACATCGGATTCCTGTAACGAAGAAATGACAATGGAACATATTATCACCAAATGTTCAAAATATGAACACGAACGCCGCTTACACCGAATACTTGGAACCCTGAAGGAAGCCCTAGCAAACAAATCCAACAAATAAAAAATATACTTAACTTCATAATTGACTTGTACAATAAAATATAATCTTTTGTAAAATATAGTAATTATAATGTATTGGGTTGCCCGGAAAGTGCCGATTTTCCAGGAATATTCAAAGGCAACACATATCGATAGACATTTTGATCCGCAACCTTTGTCCATCTTTCGCGCAACTTACGGATTTCATACTCCCAGAATTTCTTAGGTTTTTGGCGAAAAACTTTTCAAGGTGGTTTTCTACATTGACTAAAAAAAAAGTTAAAGTTCTTGATGTTAAGGAAATTTTGCAAAGACTCAGTTCAACTCCAACAATTTTTGTTGAGTAGGCAAAGAGACATGAGGCCTGGCAATGTCATGATGGAACACGACACCCTTCCGATTCTGGACATTTTGGTTGAATCGCTGTCTTTAATTCGTCCAGTTGCAAGCAATACTTGTCTCCTACTGGGCTCATAATACAGAAGTTCTTTCCAATCCCACCAGACACAGAGCATGACTTTCTTCGGATGAAGACTAGGTTTTGGGGTGGGTAATGGTTGTTTTTGATATTTTAATATCTTTGCTAATTCACGTGCCGTGTAGTGCGGGTTGTCCTCAATCATCGTCTTAATTTGGTTAACTTGGTCTTTAAGGTTGAAATCGCCAGCTCTTAACTTACCGAACCACTTACGCACAGTTCTTTCAGCTAAAAGACCTTCTCCGTAAACAGCACGTATCTTATTTACTACTTGTGTGGCTTTTGCCGACGACCTAATGATCTCCGCTGCAGAAGAAAAACATCTACAAAGATACCTGGAGATATGAGAACAGGAACTGGCAAAGAGAAAGATGAAAATAAATACTACCAAAACAAAGTTAATGGTCATTGGCGATGAAAACGCGAACACCAACATAGTAATCAACAGGAAAAAAATAGATCAAGTAGAAAGCTTTAAATACCTAAGAGTAACGATACAGAAGGAATGATTCATGGAAAATTAAATAAACGAAAGGATAACAAATGTCTCAGGAATGTACCATGCTCTATCAAACTCTTTTATAGGAAAGAAGGAAATATCAAGGTAAACCAAGATGGTGGTTTATAAAACACTATATAGGCCAATACTTACTTATGGGAGTGAAAGCTGGGTCCTATCAAAGGCACAGAAAAGCAGATTACAAGCCATGAAGATGAAGTATCTAAGAAAAGTGAAAGGTATTACACGCAGAGATAGAATAAGAAATGAAAATATAAGGAAAGAATTGAAGATTGAACCATTAAGCAAACGAATGGAACAACATTTAAAATGGTTCGGGCATCTCGTAAGAACGACAGACAACAGGCCAGTAAAAGAAATTTGGGAAACTAAAGTACAGAAGAAAAGAACGACAGAAAAAATTGGAATGACGTGTTGGCAGAAATATTAAAGAAAAGAGAAATAAACTGGACAGAAGCAAAGATTATGGCGAAAAGCAGAAAATAATGGAAAAAAGTCGTAAACGAGCTAGACAAATAGAACAAAACTAACCTTACACCTTACGGGTAGACAAGGTTTACGATTATATATATATATATATTTATGCACTTTGTTTTCTTCCATCTTCAACCAGGTACTGAACTGAAATAAATCAGTTTATCCTAACCAAACTTTTTTCTAAAGATAGTTGAATTGTCACCTTTCAGAATATGTACACAAGTCATTTGTTTTAAACAATTGTGATATATTGAAACATACCTCAATACCATCTATAGAAAATCTAATGGTAAAAAGGTTAAAGACCATGTAAGTAAGATGAATATTGAAACCAATAAAACACGTGATATCCTTAATTCATCCAACTGGAATGTATGCGTTATATTTAATTAAAAATAGTTAATTTTCTATAACATTAACTAAATGAACCAAGCTTAATTGAATTGCATTACAAGGTCACTAAGCATTTGAAGTTATAAATAACCATAAGTAATCAATAATTTTACGACTCTACTATTTATATTATGTCATCATACGATGCACTTTCCCATTTAGAATATCATATTTTACATAAATTCAGATTTACTTTAGACAAATATTCACAAATATTCATGGTTATCTACATGTGCAAAATTAAAAGCTACTAATTACATACAAACATGTATGTCTTTGTATAAACAAAATATATTTTACAAATAAACATCCTACTACGCGTCATTCAGAACTGCGCAGAATTAATACTTAATTAAACAACTGTTGATATCTCTACTTGTAATTTGTTTTCTTGCGTAAATACATATGTTTAAATTTGTTAAGGACGAGTTATAGTGACGAGGAATATCATAAATTACAAAAAAAAGAACAAAAACTAAAATTATCTTCTCTGGTGAGAGAATTTCACTAACGCTAATTATAACCCCTAGATATTACAAATATCTTATACAAAACTAACAATCTGAAATAAAGCCAACGGCGTGGCCGAGCACATTAAATCGCGCAATTCTAAGTGTTAAAAATAGTCTGAATTGTGAGGTAGCTGGTTCGTTCACTTCCATTTTCACAATCATTCACTACTCGTCCATGTGTAGTTTAGCCTCGTTGCAGAAATAAGTCGAAAATAAATAAAATTTAAAAAAATCTGAAATAAAATTAATAACAATAATACGTCAAATTTAATCTAATAAGATGTTTTTAATTGTAGAAAAAATTGTAAAAGTGATCTCCCTCAATAACTTAATAATTGATAACAACAATGTTCTGCAATTTTGAATATAGAGGAGATTGTTATACATTGGAACACTTTTAACATTATCTAAATTTTCACACTGTAGATATTTATTTTTAAAATTTAATACTAATATATAATAACCTTTGATTTTTCCTCTATCAACAGGTACACTTTTTATATTATTATTTCTGTTTTATATAATTTTTTAAAAGTATTTTAAAATACAATATGTAAGCATTACAAGAGATGGTTACCTCTTGTAATTATATTTTATACTTCTTGTAGCTTTGATGAAGAAATACATTATTTCGAAAGTGGTCAGCTAGATGTAGTAGCTATATTTATGTCCGCAACCGTTACAACCTTTTTCCACCGATTAATACTTAGGTATTTTTAATAATTCCTAATTTTAATAGAACTTTAACAATATAAACGTAAAACCGCTTTAGATGTACTACAGAATAACCATATTCCATATTTAATTGATATTTTTGTAGATTTATAGAAAATAAACATATTTTAGAACCTTTAGCTATTTTAATTCCATAACACATCGGTTTCCGGCGCCCTTAATGTATCATAATTTTACCGCGGCGCTCCAAGTCATAACATTGGTCTAACAGTTGGAGGAATATTGGAAAGTTTTCGCGGCGCACAGTTTGGAAATCGCTGCTCTAGCCAGTTTATGACTCTATGACTAGCTGGTATTGTTTGAATAATCTGCAGATATTTCTTTATCTATCAATAAGTGAGCTGTGAAAGACAAAAATTAATTTATAGTTAAAAAATTGATGTGAAGTGTGAATTTTCACACATTTCAGGGTTTTTCAGGTATTTAGTAAGTGAATGATGATTATTTGGGATGCCAAAACAAATTTTATATTAAAATTTTTGTTTTGTTAAGTTTAATTCGAACGCCTAATACCATTACTTAGGTTTCTAAATATGTGCAGTATTTTTTTTTTTTTTATATAGCAAGGTTCTTTAAGATTTTGAAAATTGCGCCTATGGCTTTCATTGGTTGTTATAAGCTCCGCCCCTGGTTTTTTTTCCACTGGTTATTAAATTTACGCTTTTAAAAATTAAATGCAATATTGACCAAAATATAACTAGAATTTTGAAAAAATAATTTAAACATAAAAATGCAAAAAGAAGCAAAAAAAATATTGTCTCTTCTTGTGGGGATCGAACTGACTTAGTTGGGTGAAAAAGACAGCGCAAGTACCACTACACCAGGAGTAAGCCTTCCGTTTGAGCGTGTTACCAAGCCATAACTTGTGTACATTATTAGCCAAAAAACACAAAAAATGTTTTTTTCCAAAAACATAATCTGATCAAAAATTCCTTTTGTACTATTCCGGTTCACATCAATGTACATTACTTAGAATTTTTTTAGATTTGTAGTTTAACCATCTGGGTTACAGGGTGTGGGACAAAATTTTTTTTGCACAATTCTGCAAAAATCGCTTAAAAATAATTTATTTTGCAAAAATAAAAATTTGATCGTTAATCCACGTACCAAGGGCTTTCATTTGATACCCTACTCAGAATTATGAAAAAATATTTTTATTTTCGATGAGCACATATTTGTTTATATTTTTAGGGGGATTGGTTTTTTAGATGTTTTAGTATTTTTCCTATGTGCGGGTCAACGAGTTGTATAAGCATGCCAAATTTCAACTCTCTAGGTTTAGCCGTTTGGCTACAATTTTTACAGAACAGACAGACAGACAGACAGACAGACAGACAGACGACAAAATGACGGTATAAGGGTTTTTTGGTCATACCTACAAAACCCTAAAAATCTACTCCCTCCTCCGTAACATTACTTCTAAGCATAGGGTATGCCTAAGGGGCTCCGCAAGTCAAAAAAGTTGAGAAACACTGCCATAACAAAATAATACAGAGCATAAAAACAATCTTTGAACTAAGGTTTAGAGCAGTGATGTCCAACTGAAATCGTATGCTGGGCTCATAAAAATCTTATTGTCGATTGTGGTCGATATAAACAGAATAAATTAATATATAAAATATAAAGGTCCACACATATAAACAAAATAAATTAATATATAAAATGATTTATTTGCCAAAGCATTTACAGTAAAAATTTAAAAATAAAAGACAATTTCTTAGTTACATATATCCTGTAAAACAATATGTGTATTTAAAATTATACTTTAATATTGTATTAAAGTTTGTACAATTTAGTTAAGACTAGGAAATTTTGGTTGCTAGGGGAAAAAGGCAAAACCCTAGAAATAAATTAATCACACAACTATATTTTATATCCCTTAATAATTTTATTTAATATCAATCAAGCTTCAAATTAAATTTTAATATGAAACTTGTTTTTTATATTATTTGCTAATTTTTTAATATTAACTTAATTTTAAGAAGAAACTTTTTAAACATTTAAGTACAGCCGAGAAAAGCTTCAATTGGGCCGCATGGGCCCGCGGGTCGCGTGTTGGACATCGCTGGTTTAGAGTTTGTTTTTATTTTTAGTTCAAACACATTCTTTTAATACCTATAGATGATTGCAATGTAAATATTTTAACTGCCAAATACCAGTTATGGCAATATAAATTTTCTTTAATAAAAATGCCACTTAAATCAGGTATAGAATATATGCAGATGTGTAATAAAGAAATTTATCCAAATATATTCCTGTAAAAGCTAAACTATTAGTACCATTACCAGTAACAAAAAAAATTGAAAACATATTTTTTGCACCCTCGAAAATAAATTTCTGGGTACATCACTAAGAATGAGTATATTTGAGCCTTCGTTTTGGCGCCCCATAACCGTGAGGCACCCTGGGTCTGCGCCTCTCGCGCCCCTGCCTTTCTCCGGTGCTGCAAGTAAGACTGGAAGGCTTTATATTTTGTGGTAATTTTTGTACATTGTTGTACATTTTTAAAAATTAAATTTATATAAGTACATATTATTGTAGTTCTGTGAAAAAATAAAGTGTTAATAATCTTAGAAACTGACGCACCTTCAACATGCCAATAATAAAATGTAATAATATAGTGTTTATATATTGAAATGTGAACGTATTTGATTATCTATTATTAATAATTAATGATTAGAGCTTCAAATTTGTCTGGGAGGGTTTACATATTAAATATTTGGATGCGCAACAGATATCAAGCAATTACAGTGTTGATATATGCAATGAGCAGGCCAGACCAACCCCTGTGACAGCGGAATAATCGGTCACCCCTTTATTGAATAACCGTGTGATGTCATGATAAATAAAACATGAATTAAACCAGACCCCAAAGCTATGATACATCACCAATACAAAATGAAACAGATTTTATAGTCGTCAGCTAACAAACTCGTACGTCAAAACATGGTCTTTTACATAGAGCACGCGTTCTCGCACGCCCGTCCCGTCATAGCAGTGATTGATACGATACGGCGCGATGTTCAGCTAACGCTAGGTTAGAGTGTTTGGTGTGTTGGTGAAGAGAGTTGCTCCGGCGGTGTGCAGCCGGAAAGCCGGATCAAGTAGTGGGGAGCGGCGGCGACCACGAGAGCCATAGAGGTTTCATCTCGTGGGGTGGTCACCCCAGCGCCCAGCAGAGAGTAGGGGGCCCACTCACCGACCCCCGCCCTCACTACTCCCGGCCGTGCAGCGCGCCAAGGTGCAAATATGTGACGTAGTAAGAGTGTTCGGGCTCTTGAAGCGACAAAGCCGTGCCGCCCAGAGTACAATCAATGTCTCTCTGGTTTGTGAGATTGTAATTAGCGCGAATGTAACGCGACTCTTTCTCACTAGACGGAGTAAGAGGATCACTGGATGTTAACTACTGTCTTTGTCGGCGGGCGAGCGCCGTGGTGCACTACCCTCTCAGTCACGACGCGCTTCTCGCGTGGTTATCATCCCCTTGTAGTTTGTCGGCCGACGCACGCCGCACGACGCGCGCTTTTACGTACATAGTTCACGTTCACGCACGCACACCGCTGCCGTCGCCGCGATCGCACGCGAACATGACAACTGAACGAAGACATTGTTAATAACGCTGAGGATGGTACAGTGCTGCTGGTTCGCCCTGGTTTTCTTGCTCTTATCTTGCACCTACCATGACACGGGGTGAGTTTTTTTATATTTATTTTTATCTAACAACTTATATACATGCATGTTAATCCATCACTATATAACTAATTAAGATAAACATTTTTAATTTAACTATTAAATATCATTATTAATTAATTATGTAGTCGTTTATTTTTTTATTTTATCAATAAATTATTATTTTTTTTAACTTTAATAAATAGTTACCTATATTTCAATTAAATACTATATCAAATTGAAATATTGCTTATGCAGGTCTTGTAATAATATAATTATTAAAATCTTGTGTCATTAATTGAAAATTTTCATTATTTTATAGATATTTAATTGATTTTGCTAAAGAATATCTTCGTTAAATATAATTTTAAGTAATAAAAAGAATAATAGTCTATTTTGCATATTGCCTGATGTCATCAACGCTACATAATATAAAACAAATATTAAATATCCTTGTTAAAATGTACAAGTCGCAAGTTGTATCCCAAAATTTTATCTTATTTTTATTTTCGATTTAAAATGTAGTGCATCAATTTATAAAAAATTATTATAACAATTATTTTGTATAAATATAATTTTTTTATCATTAGGTATAAATAAATATCAGAATTTAAAACTGTATTTAATTAACCTAAATTTATAAATAGTAAGCATATGATATGTTAAGGGGGCGCACAACTGTATAGTTTCTTATACAAAACTAAAAATCTGAAATAAAATTAGTAATAATCTATTCATCAAAGTTTACAGTTATTTTTATTTATCTAATAGGATACTATTAACTGTGAAAAAACTGTCATGTTAATAAACAAAATGCATTATAGATACCATGTTATAAACCATCCAAAGCATATTTGCGTTTGCATAAAGCATAATTGTAGCTAAAGCTTCATTCGACAAATATATTTGTAGCTATTTTGTTCTATTGTGATAACTACTTATAGTTATTGTACTTGGTAGTCTATTTTGGACGTCATCTTGAATCTGCCGCGGTTCTCAATATAGGTGCTGCCGGTAAAATTGATTTATTTTTTGTAAATAACTCGTATACCAAGTGGAATTCTATTATCATCAAGTATAATGTTTTTCGACGCAGGGTCTAAACTATAAACAATCATGTCGGAAAAAAAAACTGACGTATTATTTGAACATTTCTGCACAAAACAATATAAATATAAAAGTTATTTGAAAACCACAAATTTATTTAAAAAATTATAGAACATTGTTGTCTGATATCTATTATTAAATTATTATTAGCAATAAAGTTTTTTTCTATAATTAAAAATATCCTGTTGCATTATTATTGCAAAAATATCCTGATAAAAATTCTCTGCTAATTTTGATGTATATTATAGATGGTTATTAATTTTATTTATTAATTAGATTATAAGCAACTTTTAATCTCTTGGGGATATAAGTAAGGTTAAGTAAAAATCTGTGTGCGCTTATAGATACTATAAATCTTAAATTGTGTTTTAAAAGTGTAAATTTTGAAATATACACTGAATCTTTCTATTTGATTTTTAGGGAAAAAAAATACATTTCGTCTGTCATGCAGTTCTCATCAGTAGTTATAGTTAGTTTTTACAAATATTAATCTACTCAAATTAAAAATTCTTTCTCACACTACATATCGCGCTTAATATTATCAGGGCCGGTGCGAGGGTCTTTGGCGCCCGTAGGCAAGATATAATTGAGCCCCCCAGACAGGGCAAAATTTCAAGTGAAAACCTAAAATAGATCCTCACTTCTAAATTTCAAGTGAAGAATTTAAATAGATTCTCACTTCTAAATTTCAAGTGAAGACTTAAAAAAAAAGTCCTCATATAATATTGCCGGTTATAACCTTGGCGCCCCCTGGCATCAAGCGCCCTAATGCCTTGCATTACCTGCGGAGTGCGTTCCGCCGGCCCTGAATGTTATGTCTACATGTCTAAATTTGATTTATTACGACTCGAACATAAAGTCAATTTCTATGGTTTAAGCGGAACTAGATTTTAAAATCTAGTAACCTTTACTGATTGAATGAAGATTTGCCCATTTTGTTTAACAAAAGCCGCATTCAATCATTAAAAAGTGAACTCCGTTTCCGTTTAGTTCACCAAATACTTTAGGGCAGCGGTTCGTAAACTGGGGTCCGCGTAGCCATTACCGGGACTCCGCGAAACAATTTTGACATTAACTTTACATCCTCCAACTTTTCGCTTTTATTCAAATAACTCATTTAATAAAAATCCTACATGGTCAAGACTTTTTGTATTTGTAACAATAATTAGTAAAAATTTAATTATTTTTATTCAACTGCAAATTATGTACAGAAAACATATTATAATAAGATCTATTTTGACCAATATTTGATCAAGAAAATGTTTGTATGAGTTGAACGTATTATAATTTGTAACTTTTTTAATTCTCTTTACTACTATTTTTATCCATGTTATGTTTTTTATTCTATATGCTAATAAAAATGTTCATCTCTATAAATGCACAAGACCATTTATTAATAACAAGCGATACATTTTTACCAATATTTATTATAACGTAGTGCCTATGAGATTATGGAACAAAAAATTAAGTCTCAAGAACAACATAAAATGCCTAGGGTTGGGATAGGGTCCGCAAAAAAATGTTGTTCAAGAGGGGGTCCTCAGACTAAAGTTTAAGAACCCCTGCTTTAGGGAAAAAGTAGCGATATATATGTCGTGGTGAAATGTGGTTAGCGAAGTTCAGTATCGAAAAGTCTACATACATATTACAAGATACGTAATTTATTTATGATATAAACACACAACTGGCACAACATAAAATTATCTTGATAACGTTGCTGTCAGATGGTTTATAACGAGACGAAGAATATCAGCTAATAATTTTCCATTCAGCTAATGTAATATATGACAAATAATTCAGATCAACAAAAAAAAATCGAATATAAAAGAAAGTATTACGTAAAAAGAGTGTATGTAAAGTAAATCAACCCTCGAAAACCCCACTCGCAGGTTCGCATTGCGAAGTTCGTTGCGTTCGAGTGGAAAAATATTATTTGCGACCTTAAACGAAACTAAATGGGAATTTCGTTCTTTTAGGTTGTCACAAGAAGGGAAGTTGCTTAGGTTATTGCATGTTACATGTTGGCCTGTGAAAATTTAAAGTTCCAAAAGTTAAACCATGGGAACGAGTGATATTTATTATAAAAAATCAGCTGTGGCCACCACAGGACCGACCGCCATCACAAAGTACTTGTTTAATTTATGCTGCTTTATCAAAAAATGTCTCAAATAAAAGTTTTTAGTTATTGCTTTTATATAGCAATTTTCTCTGATGTGAAATATTCGCAAAAGTCTTAAAACCGACACGAGTAAACTCCCACTTCCAGTTAGTGTGTGTATATATGATAACTCAAAAACGATTTAACTTAAAGAGTTCGTTCTGGTACTAAAAAATTCTCCTAATAATTGGGAAGAACCCTATTGTTTTTTATTAAAATCCAAAACCGGAAACGGAAGTTATTAAACATTAAAATTTTAAAAAAATCGTAACTAGTACACCAAGCCTTGGACAAAAAATTGTATAGGACATAATTTGATGTATTTTTCAAGATTTACCTAAATCTTTTTTTAAATTAAAAAAAAATATATATATATTTTATTATTATTATTTTTTTTATGGTAGGGCAAGTCTAGCGAAGGTCTTCCTTCGCCACTGGTTTTATTATTATGATCCCAGCTACAGATAGCTCAAGAGTAAGGATGTTTAAATCAAAATGGGAGGCACTTTGAACACTTGTAAATAAGAATATTTTACTAAAATCGTTATATAGAATACAATGTTTCGTAAACCGTAAAGATATTGAAAAGATGTTTAAGTAAAAGTTGTTTCTTGTCCAAAGGTCTATTTGAAGATATCAATCAAACTTGACATACGTTTCTGTTTAAAAAATCAAGGTTTTCCTTGAAATCCTGTAGTTCCGTTTTGTTCCGGAAAATTTCAATACTACCATTCGATTCTTTGAATAAACTTTGCTCATCAAAATAGGTTTCTCAACCTGGTCTAATTTTGTATTTTCGATAAAAATAGTGTTCCCTCCATCTTGATACACCCTGTATAGTAAAAATACTGTATATTATAGAGTTGCCATGGCTCCGTGGTAAGATGGTTGCCTAAGGAGTACAGGGACGTGGATTCGAATCCCACATCCGTATTTTTATCTTCCGATATTGTGAAGTCAGCTCTGGAGTTCACTCAGCCTCAAGTATTTTATTCTAAAAATGAGTACCTGTTTATACAGGGAAAATAGGACCAGTAGAAACATCACACTGATCACGTGGCTTTCATATCTATGGCTGGCGGTCTAGAAACGGGAACTTACCTTCTCTACCTTGAGGTAGAGAAGGTAAGTTCCCACTCCTACTTGAGAATTATTTATTATTATATTATTTGAAACCCACAACTACGAGGTATGTAAATTAAGTAACCGGACTGATTTTTAAATGTTTTTATTCGAATAGAATTATAATTCAATAATGTCTCCCTCAAAATAACTTCTTTGAGAAGCCACACAGCGCTGGAGACGGTTCTTCTAATCCTCATAGCAGTGCTGGAACTCGTATACTGGAATAGCTTTCAGCTGGTCGGTTGCGGACGATTCCCTGGTTATCAAAAAACCAAATTAGCATGAATTTGATCTTCGACTTGCTCATTCTTGCTTTTTTGTGCCTTGGAGAGCTTGAAGTGTTCCATTCCATGCTCTGGCGCTTGGTTTCCGGGTCATACTCAAACACCCTAGTCTCGTCACCAGTAATGACACGTTCCAGAAAATGGATCATTTTCAATCGATTCCAAAAAGTCCAGGCACCTTTGTCTCCTGATGTCCTTTTGGTCTTGTGAAAGGTTTTTTGGGACCATTGTTGCGCAGATTTTTCTCATCTTCAATTCATTGGTCAAATCTGATGAACGGTAGTGTAAGTCAAATTCAACTCTTCCCCGATCATTCTGACTGTCAACCGACGATCTGAACGCACAAGATCCCGGATTCTGTCGACATTTTCATCGTTCTTGAAGATGAAGGTCATCCGCAGCGTGATTCAGCTTCAATCAACTCTCTTTATTCTGAATATGCCTCAAACCACCAAAAAACCTGGGTCGTTGACAAAACACTGTGCCCAAGTCTGAAGCAAAACCTGATAGCACACAGTTGTTCGAAATGAATGTCACTCATATTTAGAACGCACTAGAAAAAACTTTTTCACGAAAAAAATTACTACGGACAACAAAATTACTCTAGCGAGTTTAGACTCGTAGTAAAGGCGTATCACATGTTCATCTGCCGCCCGTCCAAGTCCCGCGGCCCAAATGTTGCCAGATAAAACGCTATGTTGCCAGTCCGGTTACTTAATTTACATACCTCATATATTTAAATAGCTACAGGAAATTGTTGTCTGATATACAGTCATGTACGTAAAAATAGCAGTGGTTTAATGCAAATGGTAAAATTGTGTTTATTCTATTTAAAGTTATTTATTTATGTATTTGCATTACATTTATAGTATACATAATATGTCTATAATATAGTTAAGCTGGCAACATCGAATTTTTTAAATAAATTAGTAAGTTGCCCCTTAAACAAACCAAAAACATCATTTTTCTAGTCGTAAAAATAGCAGTGTCCACAAGTTTTCTCATGTTTTACTAAACTAGCTAACCAAACAGTTTTATTCTTGAAGACATTTTTGTGTATATTGAAAAGTAAGTTGAATTTATATTTAAAATCACGGAAAATATTAAATATCTTTCTTATGTTTTAGTAAAGATGGGTAAGGCTAAACATTGTACACAGGAGAAACGTCAGTTCATTTTACAAATGTTAAATTCTGGTAAAAGTTAAAGTTATTCAGAAGGTGCTAGGATGCTCCGCTAAAATGGTATCTAATGCCAAAAAGTGGACTCTAGAACCTGAAAATCGGGGTCGGACATCTAAAACTTCGCCGACAACAGATAGAAAAATTGTAAGGTGTGCAAAGTTAAACCCTTTTATTATTTCTACACAAATAAATAACGAATTAGACCTGCCAATTTCTGCATCAAGTGTAAGAAAACGCCTTATAAAAGTAAATCTGAAAGCTAAAAGACCAAGAAAAATTCCGCTGTTAAACAAGAGACAACGGGAAAATAGAATTCATTTTTTCAAAGAACACCAACTTTGGTCAAAATAGCGCAGTATTCTTTGGTCTGATGAAACAAAAATTGTTTTATTTAACCCTGGTATCAATATATATACAATCCTAAGTACACTACAGAGACAATAAAACACGGCGTCTAAAGTGTTATGGCATGGAGATATTTTTCTTGGGACGAAGTGGGCCTTATTTTCTGTATTAAAGATCTAATGGACACGAATGTTTATGTCAGTATCTTGCTGTATCTGATGCTTTCCTTTTTAGAGGAGGAAATGCCTTTAAAATGGATATTTATGCAAAGTAATGACCCAAAGCAAATCTCGCGCAAATCAAAAAATTGGTTTAATGAAAATAGGGTTACTGATATGGGTTGGCCAGCTCAATCTCTGAATTTAAACCCGATAGTGAACTTGTGGGCTGATGTAAAAATTAAAATATCTTCTTCAAAACCTGCTTACAAAGAAGAATTATGGAGAGAAATTGAAACAGCTTGGAAATCTATTCCCTTGGAAAAATGCCGGTAGCTAATTAAGATGTGTAGAAGTAATACGAAAAAAAGGTCATGAAACCAAATATTACAGAAATAATAAAGAAAATTTAATATTAAAATGAGTTTTATTTATTTTCTGAAGTGTACTGCTATATTTATGAACAGTGTAATGAGCACATTTTTACAAATACAGTCGATTCCGCTTAATTGGGACACATCGGGACTTAGCCATTTTGGCCCAATTAAGCGGCTGCCCCAATTAAGCGAATTTCACATAAAATTAAACAATGCATATTTTTCTTTCAATAATTTTATTTTATAAACTCTTGGACAAAACTATAAATTACGTATAACCAAAAACTATAAACTTTTAAGAAAAAATAATAATAAGTTCCAAAATAAAATAATAAATAGGTACATACAATTTAATGCAATGCAAAAATGCGTCAAGTGTAGTCTGTCTTTTGTTTTTGTAACATTTTACTTCTACAAAATCAGCACAGGTATTCAGGGCGGATGTTGGGCTCCCTTCATTTCCTTCCTTTATAAAATAACGCTGTAATATTAAATTCTTTGTACATATTTTTTCTTGAGAATATGTGTAACATAATATGTATCTTAAATTTACTGTCCCAATTAAGCGGAATGTTGTCCCAATTAAACATGTAAATTTACTGTTGGTTCCTTGGTTTGGTTTCTGTTCTTTGAGATTTGGCCCAAATAAGCGGCTGCCCCAATTAAGCGGTGTCCCAATTAAGCGGAATCGTCTGTACTATATATTTTTTTTTAATGACACGACAAAAATACTTTCTTTTTCATCAAAATAATAAAGTTGTTCGTAAAATATAATATATCAGTAAAATTTTGGCCTTGTTATTACTAAAACCAACTTTTTTTGAATTTATTCTAATATTTTTTTGATACTGCTATTTTTACGCACATGACTGTATATTATTTAGTTATTAAGTCATTTTTGCATTTTTTTTTTTTTCTATAATAAAAATAATCCTATTAGATAAAAATTCGCTACATATTTTGGTGTATAGATTGGTACTAATTTAATTTCAGATTGTTAGTCTTGTATAAGAAAATTGTAGGGGTTATACGTATCGTTAAGAAGCTCTGAACACATTAATACATTATTTTGAAATGTAGCTGCTTTACGTCATGTATTAAAAATGTTCTTTAATATTATTGATTGTCATTCCTATAAAAGCATGTAAATCATTTTACAAAAATAGAAATAATAGTAAAAAGTGGTTTATATATAATACTTATTCGTTTAACGTTATTTATGACAAATTACTTAACAATTACACGACTTATTAATTGATTTATATAAATTATTCATAAACATTATCTATATTCCCATGCACGTTCCCATATTATAATTCACATAATATAATCAATATTTTATTTATGTCTTTTATTGAAAAACGTGTAGGAAACTTTTTATCTTTTACACATTATAAAATTTAAAATGAATCATCGTTACAGTGAACTATTAATATTAACTTGAAAGCTGATTTAATCCATATAATTGATTCTGTGGTAATATAATTGCTAGTTAAAGTAAATTTTAATTGCCAAGTAAATAAGTACATTGTTTAGAATATATTAATCACAATAAAGTCCCTACATAAAGAAAGTATCGTAAAGTATTGTTGTAAAATTTGTGCTACAGTGTTGATTGGGAGCACTGTTCGACAACAAATTTTATTATTTTAGGTTATAAAATTTCTTGAACCTCTTTCACTAGTTCTGATTGCAATTATTAGCAAAACGATAATAGATAATAAACATTTTACGAAGCCACTGTAGTTGATTTAAAAACAAACAGATGTCGCACTGTTTGTAACGCACTAATTTCCTTAGCTGTAGCGCTGCCTTGACCGTCAAAACTATCTACCAAACATATCCACAACGTTCAGTGAACAGTCAAGTTATTTAAAGAGCTCTGAACGCAGCTTTGCTCGAGAACTACTGGCCCGCTTTTCATGCGGCTTCTTTCTATTTGTAACTACATTATATGGCCGGGTTTTAGGCTATGTTTTATTAAAATCGGTTCTGTAGTTCCAAAGTTATAATGAACTTTGTGCACACAAGTAAATCGAAAGCCATGATTTCTGTTTATATTTAAAGTTTTTTCTTAACATTATCAAGGGTTACATAGGTTTTGTCAATAGGAAGGTTGGTACATGATTTCTACTTCATAATTGAAAGAATTTTTAAAATCTGTTCAGTAGTTCCAAAGATGTAATTTACATTTGTGCGCGAGTGTAATACAAAATCCATTTTTGGTTTATATTTACCGCATTTCCTTGAAATTATCAGCGAAAACATATATTTTTTCAGTGGTACATATAATCCTTTATTTTCCCTCGACCTTTCGGTGTTTAGGGTATTCACTACAATTACAAAACATATCATATCTCATATCAACATCCCAATGTCATATTTACCATACATTACATTACATTACTATTAATTTTATTCCATTCTCTTCCCTTCCAACCATTTCTTCACCCCTTCTCCTATGTCCCTTCCTTCCTCCCCCATTCCTAGGTATCCTCAGCCCCTTCCTTCCTTCTTTTTCTCCCCTTCTGCTTCCCACCGGGTTCCTTCCTTCCTTACACCTTCCTGTTATCCTTCCCCAATCTCAATCCTTCTTGCCTCTAATTCCCTCGCCCACCTGTCCCCCTTCCATTTTCGTGCAACAGGTCTAATGTGTTCCCCAACTACACTGTCATCTCCCTACACCTCTTTGTGAGGTGCTCTATATCTTCTTCCTCCTCCCCGCACATCTCGCACATCTTATCCTCCTGTTTCCTCCAATATCTATTTCCTCTCTCTTCATTCCCGCACCTTAGCCTCGCAATCCTCCTAACCCTCCCTCCTGACCTTCCTCTTTCTCCCTTCAAGTAGCTTGGTACCCCTATAGTTTTGACATCCTTATATCTCCCTGCGCTCCTTGATCTGTCTATTCTGACTGACCTTTCTCGCTCCCCCACTTCCTTATCCCTCCTCCACACCTCCTCAATCAGGCTTATCCCTTCATTTCTTCTCCTTTCCACCTCTGTCGCATCTACTCCGCATCTCCAGTAATACTCCTTTCTCATCTCCCCCATACGTACTATCTTCTGTTTCTCTCTGGCTCTTTCCTCCCAGCATTCCCTCACTATTCTTTTGTCTGTTTGACTTCTAACTTTCTTCTCGTGCTTAACCGCCCTCCTGCCTGTGCCCACTTTCATCTTATCCCTTTTCAGTTCCTCTCTTACAATGTACCTTGATGTTATTCTATCTACCCCTAAGATCCATCTCAAATACATCTATACTCGTTTGACCTTGTCCGATTCCTTCCATCCTCATATTTCCACCCCATATAGCAGGATATTCTTCACCACGGTGTCAAACACCCTCAATCTCCATTTAATATCATCGTTAAACTTCCTCTCTTCTATACTCCACAGCTTCCCCATGACTACTCTTGCCTTCTTCACGCTTTCCCTTATGAGTACTTCAGCCCCATTATTCCTCGCCTGTACATAACCCAGATATTTTAAACTCTTCACCTCTTCTATTTCTCTGCCTCCCCATTCCCATTTTATCTTCTTTCTTCTCCCTCCTCTTTACCGAATACCATCAAACTTGGTACATGATTATACACTAATTGGAATTGAAAGAATTTTTAATATAGTTACGCCAATTTCTTAGTCGTAAATAAAAATTTGTAATTTGATAGAGGTTTATATTTGTTTGTATTTTCTTGAAATTTCTCGTGACAATTAGAGTAGATATGGTCTCAAAAAAATGTGCTGAATAATAATCAATTGTCTCCAAGCGAAGCCAGGCTAGGCAGCTAGTGTTTTAATACTTTTGAATATTTTTGTCAAACGAACTGTTAACCTTAATTTAACTTCAGTTTTCATCATTGGATTAATAGTGTTTTTCGCAACATATTAGCAAGATTATTCATGAATTAATGAATGTTCATGCACTCGAGAGTGAGAAATAAAAGTAAGTCGAATTAGTATTAGATTAAAATTTGTCAAACCGTCCGAAAAATTAATAATATGTTATCAAAGTATATATAAATGGTATTAATCTATGCATTACAGTCATACAATTGTATCATATGATTGCTTTTCAGATACAATCTATTTTTAAATTTAATATTTACGGGTATGTGTCATATTTAGTTTTATTTTAACTACAGTTTTCTTCATTGGAGTAATAGTATTTTTCGATTCATCCAAAACGCCAACGATATTTCAATACTACGGCCACTTTCATGTAATGAACCAGCTTTAGGTCATATTTTAATTTTATTGCAGAATAAACATTGGCAAGAGTTTAGAAATCCCTAATATGGGTAACTAATACCCAAAATTTAATTTTAACAATGAGTTATTTGCAGGTGCGCAAACAAGGGGGGCTCCTCAGGTCCGGACCCTCCTAGAATGAAAACATCATCTACTTATTTAATAAAAACTAAGCAATTGAAAATAAAAATCATTAAATTGTGGCGGCAATGGCTTATGATCCATCCAATATAATTTCTTATTACTGATTTCTGCCCCGCTTAAAATGTTTCAAAAGTATTTTTACAGTTATATTTATTTTACAATCTCAGTTATTTTACAGGTTTCTTATTTTACAAATAGTTACTTACGTACTTTCCTTTCACTGACTTAAAGCGTTAGACAGTTATCGGTAATCTTCTAGCAGTTAACATCTCATATCAATCTCAAATACAAATTATTAAAAACTTTAACACTTTCCTGCGGTCATAATAATCCCACAACATTTTTATTACCCCCCCCCCCTCTCTTTCCTCAGACCAATTTTTAATGTGCGCGCCTGGTTATTTGTGTTAAAATACGTTTGCTTAATATGCTATGTTATATAGTTCTCGTTCAAGCGGGCAGTATTTATTGTTACAGCCTGTTAACAACAAAAAATGTGTGTTTATGAAGAGTGTTATATAAACATTGCATTATCTCCCGATACTTATAGTTTTCTATCAAAGTTGTTAAATATTTTTTTATCAGCTTTTAAACTACAATCGTAAGAATGTATTTATGCTTTCTATTTTCAATATTCTATTTATTAAATATTTATAGCATATTTTATATTCATATCCCTCGTAAAGGTTAAATCAATATGAAATTGTAAATTTAGAATAGATCAATTGAATTATATTTTCTAGGACAATTGACTTGAAAACTTTCTCCATAATTTACTTTTAAATATAAGTTTTGATAAAAAAAATATCCCGATTAGCGTCATAAACCTTTTTTTTTCACAAGAGTACATAATATACAAGTGTAACGAGAAAACTGTGTGTGTATCTATATTACAGAAAAAATGTAATAACTCTAATTCTGAATATTGGTTCACCGCTCTAACGATAACCAACTGCCCAGATGTGCGTGTGATAACATATACCCTTTTCACACTAGATCTTTAAGACGAGTGAACTTAAAGTTCACCGATGTTTAAGATCGGTATGCTTTCACACTTGATGTTTAAATCTCTGGTGCTGTCATCAGCTACAGTAATTTTGTCCTTAAGTTACCGTCATGAAATTACCAGTTTTGAACTGTCGCAGACGCACATTTTGAATTATTATAAACAAATAAGAATATTCATTTCATTCTACAATAAAGACACTACAATAAAGAACATATTACACCTGTATTAACATGTAAGTCGATACATTTTATCTCAATTATTGTAGCTCTGTATTTTATTAAACACATTATTAAAATAAATAATTTTATTATAACAATAAGTATAAACTTCTTATAACGTCGATATAATACAGTATTCTTGTTTATGATAATATAAAATGTTGACAGCACAAATTCAAGGAGTATTTTTTTATAATAGAAATTAAGTTGGCAATGCGGACGAAATTTAAGAGGCAGATCTCTGTCTTAAACATCGCTTGTATTTAGACGAGGCCATACGGTTTCACATTAGCGTTTAAAGATACATTCACTTTAACAACCGATCTTAAAGATCAAGTGTGAAAAGGGTAATAGGGTCTGAGACAATAGCACCGCAGTAAAGCTTACATTATCTTATTTAGAATAGCTATACTGGGTGACAACTTTTACTCCGGAACGTAGGACAGTAACATTGAAATTTAATTTTTTTGGGATTGTTTCTCCCCCTATTAACTTATAAGCTCCGTAATGATATCAATCAAAAGATAATTTTTAACCGGTTCTAATGATACCAAAGCACTTTTGCAATTAATTTTGATATTTTCAGTTCTTTTATTTCTTTTATTACCCCCTGTAAAAATATCTAATATTTGAAGCGAAGTCGTACAACAGTCGTAAAATGGTCACCGTTTGAATTTTTATAATGAAATTCTGCAAGTTCGATTTTTTCCAACAAATGGATGATGTTTGACCGTTTAAGCTATAGCTGATGCTTAATAATTATCACTATCACTGAAAATTGTGCAAGTTGGTAATAAAATAATTGAACTTTGGTCTCTTTCTAATGTTCATGTGCTAGAAAGAGATAGAATATCACATTTATAACCTTACGATCCATCAACGACATAGCTCTTATGTAATTTCTTTTTCTACGACATTGTTAAGTCGCTATTGTTCTCTTTCTTACACATTATACTGCCGTAAGAGTGATTTCTGAATAAATAAATTATATACGTCCAATATTATATGACAATGGCTGGACCGATTTAAAAATAGAATACTGTACCTACTTTACCTATTTCGGTATATGTAGGTTTTTAAGAGGCATTGTATACGTAATTTAAAAATTATTTTCTCGAGAACGGCTAGACCGATTTTACATTTTTTTTAAATTTATTGAATTTATACCTAGTATAAATCCCGGTGATTTCATAATATTAATATGGGTGCCATTTATTGTTCCAATAATAGATGGACATCCTGCCGTATTATAAAAATTTCTCATTTCTTTTTCTTGATGCAATTTTATAAGAGCACCTTTTTTTAGAGCCAACGCAACTGAAACGCCTTGAATGTCCCCTACCGAGGTATCTTAATTCTGATAATAATTGTAATTTTGAATCTATATGCAGTCCCTCATATGTCACATGATTTAATTTTCGACAAGGTGGTGTATTAAGTAACTCCCTGTTTATAAAAACGATATTTTTCACGAAAAATTTTATCATAGGGATTTTCTTTGTCCATTTAAATTCTGACAAAATGTGTACACAAACTCATTTATATCCTTCACTTCTTCTATATCTTCTATATATTCTTCCACTGAATCACTCATTTAGAAATCTTACGTACATAGATAATAATCTTAATACACAAATTTAAACTACCCACATACGTTATTTAAAAAATATTGATTAAATTGTAGCTTAACTACGGTAACTAGAATGAAATGTTGTCTCTGAATAGACAAAATCAACTTAACCACTGTAACTAAGAAAAACAGTGTTTAAAAATTCAACAGTCTTTAAAAATTATCTTTGAATAAGAAAAAAAAAAAAAATAATAATTAAACACTGAATTTAGACAGTGCTTAATTTAAACACTGTTTATTTTTGTCTCTGAATAGCCCTGTAAAATTTTAACCAAATTGAGAATGAACTTTTACACTTATGATTTTTTTTTGCTGTTAGTGATTTTTTTGTGATTACTTAGCAGTTTTTATGCATATTTGCATAATTAATTTTGAAAATTCCGTTATGATTTTGCGAAAAAATAATTATAAATACTTTATTTTAAAATATACGTCATTGTGACGTATCTACCGCTAGAGGATGTTATGCTTAACTAATAATAATCTGATTCATAAAATTCATAATGAATTTGTTTTTTAAATAACCACGCATCGCCATGAAATTGACAAGCAAAAAAATAATATGGTTTTACTAAGGTTGGCTCTACAATTGATGAAATAGCACATGAAAATTAGGAGGTCTGGTTTCAACATGACACATGTGCAGCGCATTTTGGACGAGTTGTAGGGGAATGATTAGATCATTCGTTTCAAAATCGATGGATTGGTCGAGGTGGCGCAATAAACTGCCCCGTCAGATTTCTTGATTTGACACCGTGTGATTTCTTTTTGTGTTTATATGTACGCAAATGACATCAATGATACCCATTATTTTCTCATTTTTGTTAATTTATAAAACATGATCAAAATATAAAATTATATACACAGACTTTATGTTTGACAATATTAGAAACATTGTTCATGAATGCATGAATGTTCATGCATACGAGAGTGAGATAATAAAAGTATGTCGAATTAGTATTCGATTAGTAAAACAGATTATTATTAGTTAAGCATAACATCCACTAGCGGCAGATACGTCACAATGACGGAAATTTATAATGGAAAAGTGTTTATAATTATTTTATGCCAAAATCATTACGAAATTTTCAAAATTAAATATGCTAATGTGCATAAAAACTGCTAAGTAATCATAAAAAAATCACTCTACACAGCAAAAAATTCATAATTCCATTTAAATATAGTCTATTTTTAACCAAATCGCCGTGTAAATCATCATTTATTCAGATAGTTTTACTTCTATGAAATATTACTTTTTCAGTGTTAAAATTAACACTACTTTTGCACTATTTATTTTCTTACATAATAATTTAGCCAGTAGGTAAGTGTAAACTTTACACTAAATTTAACCAAAAAAGAAGTTTAAATAATTAACATGAAAAGGAAGGGACTTCATGGTACACTAAAAGTTCATTTTTTAGTGTACCATGAAATCCCTTTAACACTGCTTTTTTTAGAGTGTACAGGTCTATTGTTCGCTAGGATTTCCTTTATCGTATTTGACAGGTTGTTGTTTCTTCATTAGTGTTGTACTGAGAAAATTCCTGGATAATTTGTTGGACCATGATTTTTTTATTGCATGTGCACGTGGGAGGTTCTGCACGCTGCAAATATAAATTTATGCTTATACATGGTATGACCAATTGTCATTCTTGTTAACACTATCTATTCGCGTTTGTTTCTCTTGGTTAGCCATTTTACCGTATAATTTTTTATATTTCGTAGGTGATTCAAGATTGCTTCCCATTTTTTGTCTTCCATTTGTCTGCTATTTTCATTTTGTTCAGATTTGATGTGCTGGTACGTCCACATTTACGATTGGTTCTTGGGTATCTCCTTAGCTAATATGTTTGCTTGTTCGTTTCAATGTATGCCTACAGGGGATGGTGTCCACATGAAGTTGATTTTTTTACCAGAGTTGAGGACTTCGTGGACGTTTTCTTGAATTTTTATAGTATGGTTATTCATTTAAGGTAAATTTTTTATTATTAAGAGTATTCAACAGGTACATCAACAGTATAGTTATTAGTACTTAGCTACATTATTTTACAATTAGAGGCGTTTCCTGAAAGCTTAGTTTACTATAGCGAAATGGTTATAAAATGGTTGCTATAGTTACTTACGGGATTGTTATATTGTAACCGAATTTAACCAAAAGATTAAACTCGGCTAAGCTTTTAGAAACCGGCCCTCAATGTTTTACATATATAATTTTTTGCTATAATATTTTGGGATTTTGGTTATATTTTGTCGTAAATTCCTATTGTTATCAAGTATTGGAGAATATTTTCGGTATTTTGCATGTTGTTTGACAGTGCTGGTTCCATGGTTGCGTGAATCTTGTGTTTTCTTCTTTCTTCTTCAGTTGTTCGACATTCTGTGATTATATGGTCAACGTTTAGCTCCGTGTCGTAGATCTCATATCTGGGTGGGTAGAGTTTGTGGTATATGTACTAGCAGGTGAGTCACGTGTAGGCAATACGTAGTACTGTTAAGACGATTTCTTTTCTTCTTGTTTTTCTAGAAGTCCACTAATCTGTTGTTGGTTTTATTTTTCTTAAATCGTTTCCCTCTGCTAAGCTCTATTCCATTCTTCTTAGACTGAGCTTTTGATAAAACTTTTCAGGTCATGCGCTGGAACAGAGATTTGTGTGGTTTCCAGGTTTGTGGCATTCTTTGCAGTACTATCCGCTCTGTTGTTTCCTTCTATTCCAACATGTGACGGTATCCATAGTATTTTTTCTTCTTTGCCTGATATTATAGCTTTATGCAAATTTTCTGTATTGCTATTCTTCAATTTTGAGAGTTCGTGGACGGCACTGAGTGAATCTGTTATCAGTATATACTTCTTCTTGTTACTTGTTAAAACTATTTCGGATGCTTTTAGCAGACTGTATATGTCGGCGATAAATATGTTAGGTAATCTTTTATTTTTGTTAATTACAGTAAAATCAAACATTTATGGCAAGTGTTTTAACTCGATTTGTTTCTAGCTCAAGCTAAAACTACCTATATGCAAAAACATTTTAACCTGAGTTGGGGAAAAGTCGAGTTAAAACATTTAACTCGTTCTTTAACAACCGGCTATTAACTATGAAAGTTAACCTAAATGTTAAAGCAACCGATCCTACTTTTATTTAAGCATTGTGCAATTTACAAAACAGAATATTGTTTTCTTAATCTTCGTACATGGTTATTTGATTTATTTGAAAAGTTTCTACAAATTTGTTAGGTGAAAAGATTTTTAAATTTATTCCCTAGCACGAACGAAATAGCTTATACACGGGTTTTTAGACCCCTGTGATATATGCAACCATTATACACATAAATTTAAATGAAGACAGATGAGAAGATGTGGTTGCTAGTAATACCGCTAAATGGCATATTACGACCACTTATGCCAATTTAGTATTTAGAATTATTAGGAATAGAACATTTAATCAACTATATAAATACTAATGAATAATTAATTTGTGAATATTTGTTTTTAATTCCCGATATATTTGAACCGTCCGAAACGGGAATTTTGGAGAGAGCGAGAAGGCTTATTTACAAATGATTTTCAGAGAATTAAAATCATTTTGAATTCTATCTATTCTCATCTTGATATATTTAGTGCAGCTTCCTTTAACAGAGATGTGCGTTTACGAATATATTTTTACGTAAAATATTTACATTTTCACGTAAAGAAGAGGTAAATAATGTAAAGCATTAAGAAATGTAAACAATGAGTAAAGAATGTATATAATTCAAAAAGTGAGGTTAGTTTTACGATTCTGGCATTTTTGAACTGTCAACTGAAGGAGTTTACATGACGCACGAAGTCGGTTTTAAAAGAGTCTTTGTTATAATCAATATATGTTCTGGATTTAATTTCGCGTCAGGACTAGCCAGATGGAGGGGGGCCACCAGGCATTCGAGCCCCAGAAAAAAAAAATCCTGTTCTCCAAGTGATTGGGAGCGATTTTATTATTATTATTATTATTATTATTATTTTGTTTTGTTAAAATTTAGTGCTGTTGAGACATTGTTTGGGCCCAATAAATTACCTGCACCTGGAGCTCTTTGTAGAGAAGGCCGGACCTGCTTCGCGTTATGGCTGGAAGGAAACCTACCAAAAGAAATAAAACAAAATGTACGTGAAGTCTGAATTTTCACACATTTCAGGATTTTGTAGGTATTTAATAAGTATAAATCAATGCTGGACAATATTTTTTCTATAATAACATTGATATAAACAGTTTTTGATCATTTTTATTCGTTATTTGAGTACTAAGAGCGTCAGTTTAATTTTTTAACTAAAGTTAAATAATTTAAATTACAAAATCCCAGCGTTTTTTTCTGCGTTTGCTTGTTGTCTAAGATTTAATTAAATTAATAAGAAATATTGATAAATGGCTTAATATTTTTTCATTTTCAGAAACGTATTTAGCACTATTAATAATGTGCTATTTGTTTTATTAGTATTTCACTACTATAAATAATCCAGTGGCGCACCCAGGAATTGGAGGGGTGGTGAAACAAACTCATTTAAATTATTCGAATTTCTAAACAAGTGATGATTTAAAGAAAAGCGTATCGCTTCTGAAATAGAAGTGATGAGCAAAAAAAAAGGTGCACACTTGTGAAATACAAGTGATGACCTAAAAAAAAGGTCCTCATCTCTCTATTTTTAAATACATATATTATATATTTACCTAAGACCATGGTGATAAAAAATTAAAAAATTTGGTATTTCCCTGCTTGCTATTCCTCTTTAATACGTTAAAAATAAGACGTATTATAGCAGGCGAAAAAATACATACAATACTTTAGCCATAAATAGAAAAAATCCATAACATTATTAGCCATAATTTAGCCATGAATTTAAAAATAATTAATTTTGTCAATAACACAAACTGCAATATTTTCCAAAAACGAAATCTGAATAAAAATTCCTCTCGTACGTTTCCGGTTTAGATCAATGTTCATTTTTTCAGATTTTTATTTTGCGTTTTCCAAGTTTCCAACGTTTATCACCGTTTTCAAGTTCCAAAGTTTATTGCGTTAAAGGGTGCGGGACAGTTCTTCTTTAAGTACATTTTTGGAAAAAACCTTGATAAAATAAAAAAAATCTGAAAAGCTATTTTACCTTTATTTATCTACGCCTTAAGGGCTTTCTTTTGATACCATACCGAAAATTCTATATTTTTCGAAAAAGTAATGTGTTCAAAAATTCCTGTTGAACTGTTTCGGTTCCCATCAATGTACTATTGAGAGGTATAGATCAACCCTTTTGGGATATAGAGTGTGGGGCAAAGGTTTTTTTTATACATTTTTAGCGTCCCATAAAAATTCCTTTAAAAAATTATTTTTCAAAAATAAAAATTAGCTGCTTCATCCACTTTTTATGGAATTTCATTTAGTACCCCACTCTAAATTAAAAAAAGAAAAACATGCCAAATTTCAACTTTCTATGATCATCCGTTTGGCGTCAATTTCTACCTTACAGACAGACAGACACATGAGTGCCGTTATAAGAATTTTTTGGTGGTCATCTCTACAAATCTCTAAAAAAATGTATAAACAAAACTTTTTAAAATAAATTCATTTACGTTTTTACATTGTTTACACGCTAATAGCTTATGTAAAGAATTATTTTTTTACGCGTAGAAAATTATGTAAAAAATACGCGTTGTGGGAGTGGTAATTTCAGTAATAAAATTTCATTATTATTTAAAGTAAAATTATTCAATTAGTTAAAAAGTATTCAATTTATTCAAATGTAAGAACTAATCTACTTTAAGATAAACTTTCTCAAGGGTTAGTTGAGATATCACATATTTTTATAGTTAAGCATTAAAAAGATACAGAGTGATTTACCGGTCGTATATTATATGATTAGTTGAAAGAACGGTATTGTTTAGATCAAAATAGTATCAGTCAAATGTTTATATAAAAGCCGATAGGCGACAATATATGTTCAGTGAGATGGACCGCGTAGTAATTAGAGTCAAAAATTAATCACTTGGGTTTATAAATTATTGGTCATAGAAAGATAAGTTTATAAAAGGGTTGTTTTTTTTTTTTTTTTTTTTTTTTAATTTAATGGCTTTTGCTGCTGTGGCAATTAGCCAGGACATTTTTATTTGAGAAAATTTCCATGCCTGAACGGGATTCGAACCCGAGACCTTCGCAACGCAGAGCACATGTGTTACCACTACGCTACGCCGGTCGGCTAAAAGGGTTGTTGTTAATGTGGAGAGCTGATTATTTTTATAACGATAAAAAAAGGGGGTCAGAGATCAGATAATTAGTTTTAAGTAAAGAGTTGGAAAAATCTTGTGAGAGACAAAGTGAGTGATGAATAAAACGCCACCGTGAACGGACGAACCTCCCAAGTAATTTTGGTAGAGAAACCCGGTAGTTGTCGAGAGTAAACCAGAAGTAATCTGGAAGTGTTGAGGTCTATTTAGAATTATATAAACGAACCTCGTAACGGGTTAAACACCGTGAGTATTGTGAGGTGAATACGGTGATGGTGAGGTTTTTGTGAGTGTCTCTCATGGGATTTTATAGCCAGCGATAATTGTAAGTTCTAATGTATTCAATAACCTTTTCGATTCTAATTAAACAGTAAACGTAGATTAAGTAAAATGCAGACTTTAATTCAAACACCCTTATTCCTCTCATAAAGAGTCTAAGCAACCAACCGGCGGATCCTTTAGATTTTCAGACTTGATACCGCTCGCAAGTTTGGAAATCCACTATGTGGAGGGCCTTTCAAAGTAAGTACCATGTAGTACAAATGAAATTATTTAAATTCATCTAGCCAACCTTGACGTTTCGACCGATCCTAGAAATGCCTCCACAGCGTAAAGTATACGGCGCATCATAATTAAAATATAAATTACGATCTATTTTTGGTCTCTTTATGTAAAGGTATAAACTGCTAGTCGTAGTATTAATAGTTAAGCTTAAATTTTTAATTAGCAATAAATAAAAAGGTTAATCAAAAATTTACAAAGGAATTTTTAAAATGAATATGTTCATTTTCAATATGATTTACAGTCACCCATTTATAACATTTTTAACATTTTTGATAGAGTTTTGTATCATCAACTTCATATTATGGGGTCATTTTTTAAAACTAAAGTAGAACTATTCGAAATAGATAGTTAAACATTTTATGTACATTCTAATTAAAAGATTAATATCAATATAACCTCAGAAATGGAATAAAAAAACAACTGGATTATTTTAATTTAGAAATTCATTCCAATACCACGCATTCTTTCTAATTTTATGGCATAGGAGATTTATTTAAAAAATACCCAGAGTAGGTTCATAAAACTTTAGTAAGTAATTATTCTAAATTTAAATAGCCCTCTACGAAATAGCTCGTGGTAAGCTACACGCTGCTGTTAACACTTTCACCACTTCCGGCAGTACTTTTAGGTACTTTTGGGTATTGTTTTTAGATCAGCGAACGTTCCTTTTGACCATTTTAAATCAAAAGGTTTGTAATGAGCTTTACAATTTCCGTAACAAAAATGTGTTCTAGGGATTTAGCTTTTGAAGCAGTAACGTAAATTGGTGAGAAAAAGTGACTTGGAAATGGCTTAATATTATGTGACGTTTGAATTTTTAGATTTCAGGGTTTTGTACGTATCTAATAAGATCGCGGCAAAAATCTAAATTATTTTAAAAATTACTTTACATCTTGTAATTTAAGTATTCTGACAACTAAAAGATCAGGAAGGAGAACTTATGTGAGTAAGATCAAAAGTCAACCAGACTGACAATGCCCAAAGAAGAAGAAGAATCTAAGTATTAAGAGCATTCACTCAATGTCACATATGAAATGAAAATATATTGTTTCAAAAAATTCATAAAACACGATATCTTTTGAATAATTTGATTCAAAAATCCGTTGCTTCCACCTAGCGACTGACATCATCATCGATCTCTTGCCTCTTATTGGAGCATAAGGCGCCCTACGAATCTGCGGTATTATATTTAGTTGTTGAGTGTCGCCAGCCCTATACCCTTTACACTACACTACATTATAAGAATCCAGATTTATTTATTAACTATTTTTCTTCTTAAATTGTTCATAAAGTTTATGAAAAGCTCCACAATAATATTTAAAATATTTTTACAGCATCTACTTTTCACATAAGATTGTCATTACTTTGGTGCATTCCGATTTAGTTTTTACATCGTTCCATGACAGATCGATGATGTTATTCTAACAGTGAGGCGGACTACGGGCTGACTCCTCCCCAAGAATCATTAAAAAATATTTTTGTTCGATTTGACTTTTTTTTCATCACAAACATCGGCCATTAGAACAGCGGGCCAGAGTCATTTGCGGCCCGCATTTCAAGATATTTTTCTTCTGAATATGTATAATTTGAAAATGTATCTATTAGAATTGACCAACGAAGTGGCCGAGCTTGATGAATCATGCAGTTCTGACTGGTAATAACAGTCTTAATTGTGAGGTTGTTAGTTCAAGTCCCCGTTGGTGATATTATTCGGGCGAAAATAATATGTTAACATTACTACCATTTTCACAATCATTCACCCCTCATCCAGGTTAAGAGCTCGTACTAGCCTCGTCGCAGAAATAGGCCTATGTAAAATAAATAAATTTAAATATATATATATATAATAGAATTCCTTCATGTATTAAAAACGGAGTACAGAAATTGCGTTAGTCAATGAGGAAAAGCTGACAAAATCATAACAACGCATTAGCTTACGCTACTGATTCGGCAACGAGAAGATCATTCATATTGTTCTGCCATCATGCTAATCTAGCTTGACCCTATGTTGACCCTGTCCAATTCTGAAGATCTTATCAATTGGCGCCGTTTTCAAACGACTATAGATGTCAAATTTATTTCAAGGGTCGATTCCCATAAGTGCCTACAAGCAGAGACGTAGTAAGGATATCTTGTGCCTAGGACTATAATTATAATTTGCGTCCTCTAGAAAAATAAACCAGTGGCGAAGGGAAACCTCCGCTAGACTTGCCCTCCCAAAAAAAAATAAATAAAAAAAAAAATTAATTTAAAATTTTTTATTTTTTTAAATATTTAGATAAATCTTCAAAAATACATCAAATTATGTTCTATACAAATTTTTGTCCAAGGCTTGGTTTACTTGTTACGAATTAATTATCATGACCATGGAAACGTTACATATAAATATGAAAAAATTGAGACTTGAGAAAAATTTTAAATAATTTTACAAAAAAAATTCAAAATTTTTCGTTTTATCAAAAAACGTCTCAAATAAAAGTTATTAGTTATTGCATTTATAGTAACTTTTGTTCAATAAATTTTTTCGAAATATTTTTCTGTTGCTAAATATTCGCAAAAATCTTAGAATCGACACGAGTAAACTCCCATTTCTATCAAACGATCTTTATAAAAAACAATAGGGTTCTTCCCATTTAATAGGAGAATTTTTTAGTACCAAAACGAATTCTCTAAGTTGAACCGTTCTTGAGTTATCGTGTATACATACAGACACACACACAGACACACACACAGACACACACACACACACACACACACACACACACACACACATACGGACGTCACTTCGAAAATAGGTTTTTGGATTCCCTGGACCATGAAACGTGATCATCAGTCAAAATCTCGACATGGAAAATGTTTGCGATTACAATACTTGCCCCTTATATATTAAGGTCGGGCAAGTAAAAATACAAGATACTCACAAAATTTTTATCAACACAAAAAACTCAAAAAAAAAAAAAAATACACACACAACAATAAACAATAAACAAAATGAATGATATGCTTCCTAAATTAAAAAAAAAAAAAAAATTAGGTAGCCAACTACCATACATCAAAACTTCACTTTTCTAGCCTAGAGCAAATTGGTTAGTTAAATCTTCGTAATTCAGGCCTTTTTCTATTGATATTTCTATAGATTATCGTCTAATTCGTTATACCCTTTTCACACTAGATCTTTAAGACGAGTGAACTTAAAGTTCACCGATGTTTAAGATCGGTATACTTTCACACTTGATGTTTAAATCTCTGGTGCTGTCATCAGCTACAGTAATTTTGTCCTTAACTTACCGTCATGAAATTACCAGTTTTGAACTGTTTGCGCAGACGCACATTTTGAATTATTATAAACAAATATGGATATTTCATTTGATTCTACAATAAAGACACTACAATAAAGAATATATTACACCTGTATTAACATTTAAGTCGATACATTTTATCTCAATTATTGTAGCTCTGTATTTTATCAAACACATTATTAAAATAAATAATTTTATTATAACAATAAGTATAAACTTCTTATAACGTCGATATAATACAGTATTCTTGTTTATGACAATATAATATGTTGACAGCACAAATTCAAAGAGTATTTTTTTATAATAGAAATTAAGTTGGCAATGCGGACAAAGTTTAAGACGCAGATCTCTGTCTTAAACATCGCTTGTATTTAGACGAGGCCATACGGTTTCACATTAGCGTTTAAAAATGCATTCACTTTAACATCCGATCTTAAAGATCTAGTGTGAAAAGGGTATTACCCATTCCTGACTCATCAAAGATCGTAAATATTTTTTTACGAGCTTCAATTTATTGAAAGATCTGAAAGTTGAGGTTACGGGCATTGTTAAAAAAATCTCCAAGTTATCTTCATGTTTGAGTAGCTTCCCATTCAACCGAAACCATGAACTGTTTGCAGAATCTCTAGATGTGATATT
Organism: Liopterus haemorrhoidalis; assembly: GCA_963971575.1. Classification (NCBI taxonomy): domain Eukaryota; kingdom Metazoa; phylum Arthropoda; class Insecta; order Coleoptera; family Dytiscidae; genus Liopterus; species Liopterus haemorrhoidalis. The sequence goes on along the minus strand of OZ020611.1, from coordinate 148,534,469 downwards.
TTAATAACATTTTCACTTAATGATTGAAGCATGTGCTTTGCTGTTGCTACTTCTGAAACTAATTCAGCAGTATTCTAGTTTTTCTAAATCTGCTTCTGTCACGCTGGTGATCGACTGTCCAGAATTTGAAATTATCAGAGAGCTCTGATAGTTCTTAAATCCAGTTGATTATAGGTATATAATGTCAAGAACTTCTATGAAGTTAATTTAAATTCTTATTTTTCAGATACTTTATTGCGTCGTTTTCAACTTAAAAACCATTTTGTGATTTTGTCTCCCTACCCTCATCTTACAAAAACTTGACGCCTATACGAATATTAGAAAATTTTGTTTTGTTTCACAAAATATTGTCGCCGTCAGCGCCCCTCTACTTGGTGTGCCTGGGGCCTTCGTGGCCTTTGTGATGGTAGGGCGGAGGACCTACCATCAATGCGAACCTACCGACAAGTATTACTTTTAATTGTGGAAAATTAAATAAGTACTGCAGAACACAATTTCGAACTAGGGCCATTTTAATTTAGAATATTTTTTTATTATTAAAGTTTCATAATGGTAGCCCTGGTATTTTTTGATTAAACTTAGTAGGTATATAAAAAGAAAAACATCAGAAAAGGCAATTTTATCATCAGAGAAAACCGTTTATGTGGTATTTAAAAAAGTCGAGTATGCTCAGTCGGTAATTGTGTAGTTTAAGATTCCATATACTGCAGCGACGATTGCAAACCGTTGATGCTAATGTCGGCAATCAGCGGGATTTATAGCTACAGAAGTAATGAATCTACAACTTTCACATATATTTAATTACGGAATTGATTTATATAAGAAGTACACCATTCTTGATTGTCCCCAAGGCGAAAGATGTCGTTGTGTAACTGCGAACGCGTTTGAACAAGCTACATGTCGCGCGCATAACTTCAACTCGTTTCGGTTCTGATGTAAGGCGACAGATACCTAAGGGCATTGCGCATCGTGTCACCTAGATTGATAGGTCAAAGGATGCGCCTGACTAATTAGTTCTGTTGAGACTGATTTCTTTTCTCAGAGCTTTATGTAGACCAAGTTCACAGCAATATATTTCCTTTTTATTTCTACCAATTAATACTTATTTATGAAGTAAAACTTTCTTTGATGGGCTGGATAGTAGTGGCATATATTATGGCAGTATTATAATTATGAATTTGTTTTTATCTGTTTAAAATAAAAAGCAACTGTGACCTTGACGGGAAACTAACTGTGAAGACCTAACTGTGAAGAAACTAAGATGGTAGCGCTACCATAGTTGGGCAAAAATTCTCCAACCTACTATTCGCTGATGACACCACACTAGTTGCAGCAAATCCCACAGAACTAAAAGACCTATTGCACATGTTAGTAGAAGTCAACAATGACACAGTGACTATGGCCTGAATATTAGTTATAAAAAACAAAACTTCTCTTAGTCGATAGGGCAAACAACAACCAGCGCCATGTTAAAGTTAATGTTATTTTAAAATGTTAGAAATTCAATCTAAGATAAAGAAAGATCGGTTAGGCCTCCAGTTTCTAAAGCCGATGAAATGATTAGTCAGGTTTGAATATAAAGCGGGTCTTATTGAAACATTTTGACTATGAGTTATGCTGCTGTAAAGTTTAATACCGTTTTTAATAGTCCAAAAATGGAATAGAATGGTTATCTCAGGAGAACTTAAACGAGTAACGGTCTAGATGCTGGAAAAATAGATCGTGTATGTTGTATCACCGCTAACGTAAGATGGTACACTTCTTTTATGGTTTGCCAATCCATCGTACTCTCTTGATCCCTGTGTAACTTCTTTTATTCCCAAAAGTGAAGAGTACCTTTAAATAATGTCGTTAAACGTAAACGTAAACTGTAAACTGATTCAAAAGCGATTCAAAAAGTGAACTTACTGAAATATTTAAGTGAGATACAGTAAGTAACATATTAACTGAGGTTATGTATTCATAACTAACAACATATAATGTTTGTTTTGGAGACCTTGAATAAAGTTAGAGAATGGCTAACGAAATATAGGCCTTATATGAAATAATTGTGACACAACATCTTCTTTTCCCAAATATCCAAATATTGTATACGTGTTTCAACGAGAAGAAAGAAATTCTCCGTTTCTGTATACACACGCACACGCACACGCACACGCACACGCACACGCACACGCACACGCACACGCACACGCACACGCACACGCACACGCACACGCACACGCACACGCACACGCACACGCACACGCACACGCACACGCACACGCACACGCACACGCACACGCACACGCACACGCACACGCACACGCACACGCACACGCAAACGCACGCGCACGCGCACGCGCACGCGCACACGCACACGCACACGCACACGCACACGCACACGCACACGCACACGCACACGCACACGCACACGCACACGCACACGCACACGCACACGCACACGCACACGCACACGCACACGCACACGCACACGCACACGCACACGCACACGCACACGCACACGCACACGCACACGCACACGCACACGCACACGCACACGCACACGCACACGCACACGCACACGCACACGCACACGCACTCGCACACGCACACGCACACGCACATAGGGGCGCGCGGGGGTGCAAAGGGTGCACCATGTATTAGGGGCGCGTGGAATTATGAAAAATATTGTTCCAGTTCTTGAAATTAATGACGATGTTTTTCCGGTTCATGAAAAGATTAAGATTTTCTTTCCGATTCAATCGAAAAATAATACATATGAATCGAATTTAATTTAAGATTAATACAGATGGCAAATATACTTCGCGCGCCCCTGCATATAAATACACAATATTCAGTCACAATTTAAAATGTTATACTAAATAGAAAAACAAAGATAAATATTAAATTTAAGAAAAGCAATCTATATGGCTTTGGAAGTTATTCTTGGAAAGAGCCAAAACTGGTTCATCCGGGAGAAAATTCTACAGATCGAATATTCGGTTGGACAGGAAATTTTCTCTTTGCTGAGTGCGGTATGTTTCGTGACTCAACTTCAAGTGGTAGCTACGAAAAAATGGGTCAGTATTGAGGTGGAGACATGTCTCCGAAAAATTTCTCTGTGGTTATTCGAAACATCTGGTCACCCCGTGTTCTTCGATCTGCCAATAGGGTGAGATCAAGTTTCTTTAAACCTTTATTATACGACAAGTGTTATAACGGATTATAAACAAAAAACATTCTCTTAATAAATCTCATAATTTAGATATTAAAATTCTTATTAGGTATCATACTTATTACACAAATTTGCTCTTATCTATCTGATAGGCTTCAATATGCATCACTTACAGATCTAATGGACACATTAGAAATGTTAAGTCTGATCTGTTGCCAATTAACATAGTGTTGCCTCAGGGATCAGTACTCGGACTGGTGTTGTTCACATTGTTTATCAATGACATTGTATTTTTCATAACAAATATTAACAATGTATGTTGATGAAACAATTGTTCTGAAAACTGGAATAAACTACATTGAAGTTCAAAGCCTGGCCAAAGATCTTCTAGAAAAATTAAGTCAGTGGCCTGCATACAGTAAACTATATTTACATATGTCGAAAACTGTTATAATGAAATTTTATCCAGTGAACAACCAAGATGTTTCAAATATTGCACTGGAAATAAATGGTGGCTTCAGAGAAAATGTGAATAACACAAAATTTCTTGGTCTTTTGATAGAAAATAATCTTAGCTGTAATTATCATTGCTAAGATTTAATTTATAAGCTGAGTAAGATGTGCTACATAATTAAAAGCCTTAAGCATATTGTGAGCTGTCCAACACTATTAAAGTATTATTATGAGCATGTCTATTCAACTTTACTATATGGCATTTGTTTTCGGGGTTGCGCGTGAAATTTTAATGATGTTTTTACAGCAAAAAAAAGAATCCTTCGCTACATTGCCGGTATTAGGTTACTGTTATCTTGCAAGAACTACTTTTTTTTTTTAAATTCAATAGTTTTTGCTACTATGGCTCTTAACCAGGAAAATTTTTATTTCTGAAAAATTCCATACCTGAACGGGATTCGAACCCGAGACCTTAGCAACGTAGAGCACATGTGTTACCACTACGCTACGCCTGTCGGCAAGAACTACTTTATTTCCCTAAAATCATTAACATTACCGAGTATATATATTTTAGAATCACTTTGTAATATACATAAAAATAAAAGTAATCTGGAACGCAACGCAGCAAATCATGCTAACAACACAAGATATCGGAAGATTTTCGGACACCCCCACACAGAATTGAACTAACTAGAAATACACATGATTCAGTAGGACTAAAACTTTTTAATGTTTTACCCCAAAGTTTAAAGCGCAATAAAAAAATGCTTCTAAATCATGCTGTATGTTCTGTTGGTGAGTTCAAAGATATAGTACTTACACCTGAAAATAGACAGACTTCTATGATTTTTGTTGGATTGTATTGTTTGTAATATGTTGAATGACGTGTCCAATGTATATTGTACATTTTGTAAATTATGGACAAATAAATAAATTAAATTAAACTGAAGACTTTTCTAAAATTCCTAAATTTTCTCCAATTCCAAAGTCAAATTCAATTTTAAGAGCAACAGTTATACACGGTGTCCCAAATAACTGGTTAAGCCTGTGAATCTCGAGAACGGTAAGAGATACGAGTTGGGTTAAACTAGACCAAAGTTGCCGCATTAAGGGATCATTTAAACGATGTCTCTTTTTTCATAAAAAGATTTATAAGTTACTAGATATGAACGAAAATGTAAATTTCCCAAAATTAAATTATTAAGTGATTTTGACGTGCATTTTCTTGAGGCACTTTTTCATAGTAAATTTACAGAGATTCTCAAATTTTTTTACCGCGTACCGTTTTCAATTTAGCGGGGTCAATTTTAATTTTTCATATGGAGCTTATAAGTAGATTATGATAATTTTGAATAGAGCTTTGTCGCTATCCAACCATATAAAAAAGTTCCATTTTATTTTCGTAAATATTAATTATTTTTTTATGGCCTTCACTGTTTCGGCAAGTCTTCTTCTTCTTCTCCTTTGACCACTATCAGTCAGGTTGACTTTTGGCCTCACTCACATAAGCCCTCTATTCATTGTCAGGTCTTGCCAAGTATCATGTATACCAATACTTGTTAGATCTTCGGTTAGCTGATCTCTCCATCTCTTGCGAGGTCTTCCCACTGGTCGACAGGTATGCAATCTTCCTTCCCTTATCTTCCTAACCATTCTGTCCTCGCTCTACCTCATAACGTGTCATATCGACTTTAACCGTCTGCCTTTAAATTCTTGGATGATACTTGGCCTTGAGTACAGTTCTAGGATATCTTTGGTCTTACGGATTCTTGCGCATTCACCATTAATTTGAATGGCACCATAGATTCTGCGTAATATTTTATTTCCGAAAACTATGCATCGGAGTCATACATAAGTTCGGGACGTACTATAACTTGGTATAACCTGATCTTGGTGTTTCGTTTTGAAGAGGGGACCAAGTGCAAAATACGATGCATTATCAGCTTTAATTCAATTCGTAATTTCCTGCTGTATTATATTCACCTGATTTACATGGTGCCCAGGTATTTGAAAGTAGAAACTCTCTCAAAAGTGTTGTCATTAATTTTTAAGTCGGTCGTGTTCTCATGACTGCGTCTACTAACAATAAGGTACTTGTTTTTTTTTTCATTACTGAGTGATGAGTTCTACTTTACGAGCTTCGACATCAATAAGGTTAGTAAGGTATATTACGTCTTCAACCTTATTTGAAATAATATCCAGGTCATCTGCATACCCTAAAATCTTGTGGTACCCCTTTGGCTTTTCGTTACACCATCTCCAGCACGAGGTTTCTTGTTTGACTCCAGTATGAGTTTCTAAAGGCTGTAACAAAAGGTTTCCTACTTTCACTCTGCTTATGGATCCCGACATACACGCCATAGTCATCTGGCTACTTGTTTCGGCAATTAGCCACGATAATTCTTTTTTTGAAAATTCCATGCCTGAACCGGATTCGAACACGAGACCTTAGCAACGCAGAGCCCATTGACACAGCGATTATTTTGATAGACAAAAAACATTTTTCTTAAAGTTTCATATTATTTACGAAAATAAAATTGAACTTTTTATATGGTTGAATAGCAAGAAAAAAGTTCTGTTCAAAATTATCATAACTTACTATAAACTCTATATGAAAAATTAAAATTGACCCCTAAAACTTGAAAACGGTACGCGATAAAAAAGAAATGATAACCTCTATAAATTCACCATCAAATAGTGCCTAAAGAAAGTGTAAATCAAAATCACTAAGGGCCGGTTTCTGGAACATTTTTTTATTGACACGATATCGCCTCAATAGTTATCGATACGATAAACCTTATCGAGTCGATAAATTTTTGACGGTTTCTCGATTCTCATCTGACATGTTTATTGTATCCAATAACTATTGTAGCGCTATTTATGCATTTCAATTCACACAGCCAAAATATTTACAAAATCTCTTGTCATTTATGTGATCAATTGTTCACAAATGACAATAGTCAATGTCAGTGTCAAAAATAATTTACAAAAATATATATTTTTAACAATTAGTTTAGAAATAGATTGTTAAAAAATGACAGAAAAAGGGTGTAAAAAATGCACACAATTTGATAAAGAACTTATAACGGCTTGTATTATTTTTTTAACAATTTTGCAAACTGTACTTTTGTGTACATGCACATCATCACCAACTAGAATTTGGAAAGCCCCTGTTACCAGAAATCTCAAAGCAATTAAAGTTGTGCCGAAATAGATTTACTTCTTTGGGTCATGGGTTCTAAATCACCTCAATCAATTAGACGGCATAATTCCATACATTTTCCTTTGTATCGTTGAATAAATTCTAATTCGCTATAAATGCGGAATGGGTCACTTTTATCGCTCACAGTTCTCCGATGTAATAAACATACTGCAATTACAACATCCTCATCAAATTCATCAGAACTTGAATTGTCCATTTTATCGCTATAGCAGTATAAGAATATCTTAATATCTATGATTTTAAGAAGCAATTACTAGTATATAAATATATTTTATTTTTTTTTCAAAAATATATTGCATTTTCGAAATAACCTGTCTTATGTCAGAACTGACATTCGATGACAATTCTCCAATTTATCGATACGATAAAGGGTGCTCATCGGCAATATAACGTATCAATAAGTTATGTGTTCGATATCTCATCAATAAATAGAAAAATACATTCAAGAAACCCAAATTCTGCTATTGTGTTGATAAGTTTCGGTATCCATGGATATGGATACTATATCGATACGATATCTACAACTGAATTTTTCGAGAAACCGGCCCTTTATATTTTAATTTTGGAAATTATAAGCAAAAATAAAAACCGGAAAATTTACATTTTCGTTCATATCTAGTAACATATGTATTTTTTAGAACAAAGACATCGTTAAATGGCCCCTTAATGCTGCAACTTTGGTTTAATTTAACTGGACTCGTATCTCTAACCGTTCTCGAGATCCCCATGCTTAACAACTTAGTTGGACACCATGTGTGTCTCTAAATAATAGCATGGTAGTTGGAGTGTCCATTAATTGTAAAATAAAAGAAATCACCGAATGCCAACAATTGAAACTTAAAAATGAAAAGGTCTATTTTCAATTATAATTGAACATTTTACTATTGTATTTATTCCTTGGCAATCGTCAGTCAAACGACCTAATTACATCTTCAATCATCCACCATTAAAGTCGTCGTATCCATAAAATACAACCATTTACACTTTACAGCCCAGTCATAACTGTTCAAGTTTATTGACACTTGTAAATATTTTCATGAATGAATAAAGAAATAGTGACAACGTCAGCAGAGGTAGCACCGGGTGTCACATGCTGTAAAAGTACTTAATTTTACTGCGTATTTAATTGCTCAACTCGTTCTTGTGTAAAACTATAGGTAACGATTGAAATCAGACACTGGCAGCGACATAAGTGAGGTTATAAAACAGTGACGTGAAGTTGCATACATTGTACCTACATCACATGTGCAATCGCGTTGACAGCATTCGATAGAATAAATTATTCTCACGCTTGGTGGTCCTGCTTCACTCAACTCTTGGAGCAACTCTCGGAATATATTTTGCTCCTTTTTCGATATTATCTAGCTTTATTGAGATACGTAAACGTTTTTGAATTCTTTGCATCCTAATATAGTAATTTGAGACACTTGTTATTGACTTTGTTCTTCTAGAGAAGGATTTTTGTGCCTCGACGCCTTGGTACTTTAAAATACGCTTTGAAAGTGAAATATTTTTAGTTATTTTTTATTTTTTATTACGCCCCGAACTACAGATAACTCAAGAAGAAAGAAATGAAAGTGTTTTAAACTAAATGGAATGCATTTCGAATACTTTAAATAAGAGTTGTTTCTGCAACAAGTGCATAAAACAGCTCTTTTTTCACGAATGGGAAGTTTGATCGGACAAGCTGTAGAAAAAACACGCTTTATGCATGAATTTCATACACAAGTTTTGGCTGCAATTAGAAAAAAAGAATGATATATACATACATTTTTGGAGTCAAGATCACGAATTGACTTTAATTGTTTTCAATGCACTCTTTGATTCTTCTTCGAATTGTCCCCCCCCCCCCCCCATTAGCCTATGCATTATGCTTGGAAAGTGTGAAATAATAAAAAGCTTATAAGACTTTTTAAACACTTTAAATTTTGTAACAGTGAACATAAATACGCATTTAATGCACAGAAAAAATTAAATATAATACAGTTTTTTTAACAGGATTTTATTTTCAAGTGGGTATAAAAAATATCATTTTTCATAAACAGTAAAATATTATGAAAATTGTTTAAGTAAAAGCAAGCCTGTGGCTGCAAGCGTTAAACCGCTTGTATATGCTGTTTGTGTACTAAGCAAGGGCACGGACGTGAGTTCAACTCCTGCTTATGTCAAATAATTTGTGTAAAAATATTTATACAAATTACAGGTACTGCTTGACCGTTCGCAACCGGCTATAAACTGTAGATGCCTTTCTGTGTACGCTAAAACATGGACGTAATACTGACCATATTACTCCTGAATGTACATAGAATGAAAATATGGTCATGAAATATGATCATGTGCCAATATTTAAAAGTGGTAGTAGAAATGCCGTGGAGAATTACAGGCCGGTTACCAAGTTGTGTATTTTCGAAACAATTTTTGAGCAAATAATTTAAAATGTATTATTTAATTAGGTTCAAAATGTCATTAATACTGAGCAACATGGATTTTTTCCAGGAAGGTCCGTTGATGCGAATTTAGTTTTATATGTTGATTTTATTCTAAAGTCAATGGACAAAAGGATACAGGTTGACTCAATTTACACCGACTTTAGTAAAGCATTTGATACTATTGATCATAACTTATTATTGTCAAAACTTTCTAGTATCGGTGTACATGGCAGTCTTCTGAAATGGTTTAATTCGTATCTGGCTGGTAGGGAACAATCTGTGGTAGTAAATGGGTTTTCCTCAGAATATATAAAAATTACATCCGGTGTGCCTCAAGGATCTCACTTGGATTCTTTACTTTTTAATATCTTTATTAATGACATCTCAATGTTTCTTAAACTCTAGATTTATCATGTATGCTGACGATTTGAAAATTTTTGGAAAAGTAGAAAATTTTAATAACTGTAAAAATATCCAAGAAGATATTGATAGATTTGTTGAATATTCAAGAATGAATAGATTGAAATTAAATATAAATAAATGTCATAAGATATCTTTTACTAGGAACAGAAACGTGCTGAATTATGAGTATGTAATTAATGGCAGTCCATTATCTAATGTTAGCCAAATTAGGGATCTCGGAGTTATTTTAGATTCTAAATTGATATTTGATGTTCATATCAATACAATAATACAAAAATCATACAGAATGTTAGGATTTTTATTAAGAGTTAGTAAACCTTTTGTGAAATGCAAGACTATACTATCATTATATTTCACTCTAGTGAGAAGTCATCTTGAGTTTTCTACGATTTGTTGATGTCCTAATTATATTACCTATTTATAAAACGTATTGAGAATATTCAGAATAGATTTGTTAAATATTACAGTCAGAAATTTCCTACTTCAAATATTAATATAATGTCACTTGAGAAAAAATGATTATTCCTAGATTTGTCATTTCTGTTTAAAATTGTTAATAATCTAGTTGATTGCCCAGAAATCTTAAACATTCTAATGTTTCACGTACCATCCTATAATACTAGAACTAATGATCTCTTTTCCTTACCATGTAACCGCACTAATTCGGCGTATAATTCACCTATTAACAGATTATGCTTAATTTTCAATAAATATTCCGCATTGTAATCTTTTCCAGATATTTTTGATTCAAATATTCTTACTTATAAAAGGGTCATAAAAAAATTTCTTTAAAACTATTATTTATAGTAAATTTTGTATAAAATTGTATTTTGCGTAATTTAATTGTTATTATTATTATTATTTTTTATTTTTATTATTTTTTTTTTTTTTGTCTATTCTATATTATTTTTGTTTTTGTACATATGAATTAATATTTTACATGTACACTGTAATTTTCTTTGTATATTAGTGTTGCACTATTATTGGGACACTGTCCTGTTGTGCCGCCAATTCAATAAATAAATAAATAAATAAAAATAAATGAAACCTGGAAACAGGAGGCCTAGGATCAACTCGGGCTGTCGCGCCAATAATGATGATGATGTTTCTTTTCAAAAACTATATTCAATGATACCCAAATTGATATGCGTTACCATTTAAAAAACAAAGTTGTCGTTGATGTTCCGTACTTAAAACCGTAACAAAAAAATTTCAATACAGCCATTCGATTCTTTGTGTAGACTTTTTTAGGTCATCTTTTTCCAAATTGCTCACACATCTCGTTTTTATGAAAACAGAGTTGGGCGGGTGGTCTGATACCTCCTGTATATATGATTTCAGGGAATATAAAATTAGTGATTCACGATGAAAAAGTTATGTGCTATGTACCCTACGGTTTCGCGAGGTAAAAAAGGTTGAGAAAGACTAATTACGCTGCGTTTTTCTCGAATGATCCGAGAGCGTCCAGTCTTCATTATCTTGTAAAATCCTGCCCACTTGGATTTACTTTACAGGACCGTATTTCGTAACAATTCTAAGAGTCCCCAATATAAGGTGGGGGACTATCCCGGAAATACTATTTTTATCATACAGGAGAATGTTCCCGTTAAAACTCCATTAAAAAATTAATAACAATTTTGGTATTTTCAAATATCTTAATACTTTATTTTTTTTTGAAAATTACTACAATTATTAGGAAGTATTGTTAAACACTAAAAATAAATAAATACAATCTAAATATTCATTAGCCGTAAATAATCTATTAGTGAATAATATATTATATTTTCCATTTACTTTCAATATCCAGTAATTTATTATAAAGTTTGCAGCTGTATATATTTTGTTAATAAAAAGGAAATTATTTCTAGATAATTAGTTTTTTAGCGAACTATCTAGATTTCCTATTTTAAAATTATGTGAGTTTAAAGCAGGCTCGCACCCAGATCTTTTTCTTACGGGGGCCGCCATGTATATAATATACCGAAATTTAACATAACAAAAAAATAAAATAAAAAACACCTATTGTATTAATAAAAATAAAATTGTAATCAAAATTAAATTAATATATAAGCCCACCCTTCTCCGTAAAAAATAGAATAATAAATTTGTATTATTTTACGGATATTTTTTCGAAATGGATCCCCCAGACCAATTTTGTGTCCGCGCCTGCATCTTCTGATGTTTGCGTAGCTAATAATAGTAAATAACTTTTATCAGTAAAAATGTATTTAGAAATTGATTCTTAATTCTGTCTTCAAAGGGTTAAAATTGGTTCTGGCGTTCTCGAGGTTTAAGGTAATATATGTATATAACGGGTGTTTTTTTTTTAGAGGTGTAGAACTTTAAAATGAAATAAAACACATAAAAATCGTGGTAATGGCCATGGTATTGGCTTTATTGGAAAGATAATTTTATGCCATTAGTGTTTAAATATGATTTCGAGCATATGGATGCCGTGGCTAGCTCGAATAAAGCGCAGTCTGGAAGTCCCATTTTCGACCACTTTTTGGAGCAGCTGGGGCCGTATATCGAATAGCGAATGTTGGCTTCCAAGTCGCCCATCGTCTCTGATTTATCGGTGTAGATTAGCGACTTCATATATTCCCACAGAAAATAATCCAAAGGTGTTAAATCGCACGATCTTGGAGGCCAATTCATGGGTCCATTACGCGAAATTATGCGCTAATCGAATGTCTCTTTCAATAAATCGATTGAGGCGTGTGCTGGCTAGAGCTGGATCTTGTAATCTCTTAAATCAAGATCTTTCCGCTAAATCGTACAAGTGGTTGGACACAGCTCCAATTGCTGTGCACGATGGCGAATTGACTCATTCGGGTCTTCCTCTATACTACGCTCCACAGCAGCAACATCTTCTTCGGTGCGCACTGTATGACGTCTCTGTGGATTCGTATTATCAATTGCGTGGTGCAAAAACGATCCATGGTAAAATGGACGTAGTGCACGGTAAGTTTCGCGAACTGAGCCTCTATTTTCGTAATCAATTTGCACAATTTGCAAGCGTTGTTCTGGCTTAAATCTATTCATGGTGAAATGGTAAACCAAGCTAAGCACAAATCAGCTGTCAGGTATCAAAATGGCTCCTGCGACGGCCATTTTGACAAAGCCAATTCGAAAAACAAACATTTAAAAAAAAAACACTGATGCTGTCAGAAATGCCGGAACCGGTCTTAAAACAAGTACCAGTTCTGGGTTCTCCCGGCTTTGAATTCCCGAACCTTGAACCGGATATTCGGAACCAGGTATTCGATTCCGGGTATCCGCAAATTAAGTGATGAGCAAAAAGACAGGTACTCCCGGAAGGGAGTATCCGAAACAGTGTATTTGGAATCAGGTATCCAAAATCGGGTAGCCGGAACCGGGTTACTCGAAAATTTGTTACGCCGGTTACCAAATAATCCGGTTTCGGCTTCCTGAACTAATACTTACATAAAAATATACATGCAGACAGATAGACAGACTTTCATTTTTATATATTTAGAGATTAGAGACGATATTACATTATTTTATCGTCAAATTTCAGATACATTTGTTCAAAATACTCATTTGAAGTATTAAGTGAGAGTTCTTAACACTCAAATAACAGTCGAAAATGTATTTATAATTACTGCGCGATTTCAATCAAATATTTGTCCAAGAATTTTGTTAGACAACTACGAAAGAACTGCTACAACTACTGATATGTGGTAAAATTTATGAATCACATACATTTTTCACATTTATTATCGCAAATTTCTCATGAAAGCATAAATGTAATCATTTTTAGCTGTTTTAATGTATTCTGTTTTTAATATTACACAATATTGGAATTAAAATGGTTTATAAAAATTAAATAACAGTACTCATAAAGACCCTCATTCCTTAATATATTTTAATATAACGAAGAAACATTTTTAAGTTCGTAGGTAATATTATCATTTTATCTCGTGCCTTACTGTATCGTTAAATGATGGGAATCTTGAAGCTACCGATTTCCCAAATATGCCCAGTGTAGACATCTAGTGTCTTATAAACGAACAACATTGTAAATCACCGAAACCTCTCAACTGTTAGATAAAATATACATGAAATTTCGATCCAAATTTATGTTACTTATTTTTTGTTTCAAAACATTTGTGTCAATGACATTTTTATAAATAATAGGAATATTTGAAAATAATTAATTATACTTGTCTATATTTGATTATGTTGAACAGAAATATGCGAAATTTCACGGTGAAACATGATATAGGTAACCCTTTTTAAGATTGCAGCGCCAAAGTGGCAAAATCGAAACTAACCAAATAGACAATAGCAGCTTTTTGACATATGGACAATACATTGTAATCTGACATTTAGAAACAATTTATTAATATTTTTGTCTGGATTTGTGTTTTATTAATAAATATCACACTTATGCCAAACAGATACAAAATCTAAAAATCCAAACGAATGTAACACGTGTGTCAGAACAATAACAAATTTGTCTATTTGGTTAGTTCAACATAATTCAGCCAGATAGAGTCTTTCTTATGACCATTTGCCTACACAGGCTTTACACTCCGAAGTCACCCATTTGCAAATAAAATAGATCCTTTTGCAGATCAAATTCATCCTTTTGCAAATCAAATTCAACGTTTTGCAAATCGTGACATTCATGACAAGATAAGGGAATCTAAACATGTCGAATTAAGCATAAGTTCTATGGATCAACAATGGATTGAACCGGTTTATGCGATGAGATTGTTTAACGATGACCATTAATAAGTCGCAGAGTCAAGCCCTAAAGATAGTTGGCGTTGATTTACGGAGTCCATAGTTTATCAAACACTCTCATGGGCAATTATATGTAGCGTATTCACGTGTCAGTTCTAGCAATAACTTTTACTTGCTAACTCCTAATGGTAAAACGAAAAACATTGTTTTTAAAAGGGTGTCAGATAAATAATCCTGTTCAGTTTAATCTTGGACTTTATCCTTTATCCACAAGTTTATAGTATTGTCTTCAGTCCGGTGATTTTATTCGAGTAGGGTAGATTAGTTAAAAAAAAAAAAATAGGTTCAGCGAAGCCGGGCAGCTAATGACACATAAAAAGAATAACACTTCTCGACAAAAAAAAAAATATTAAAAAGGAAGAAAATATATTGAATATTTTAAAAATCATGCGCTAATACCTGTGATTTATTTTTATTAATCTTTTATTTTATTTTATTTTTACTTTTATTAATAAGAAAACTTGTTTCATTATGAGCGCAGGTTTTCCGAGAGCGCGGGGTGGCTCAGTTATGATATATTTTAATAACTTATGGCGCGCTTACATTAGGCTAGTATACGAGCTAGCCGCTAGCTTGCTATTGACAGAGATAGCTACTGTCCTAATATAAATGCTTGAGATTCAACAAGCATTAATATTCGCGCTAGTAGTTCGGATAGGTTAGCGATTTTGTAGACAAGATAGTCACTATCGCACTATCCTACCCCCACTACTAAATTTTTCATTACTCGGAGTTCTTTCATGTGCACTACACCAATGTAAACAACAGGTGCAGAGATTTTTGTAAATATTTATTTAAAAAAACAAAACAAAAAAAAACGCAAAAAGGGTCTCTTTTCCCTTTGCAGAATTCACTCGTATATGTAACGATAGTTCATAACTATAACTAAATATAACTATTATAATGATAGAGATTTTTTAATTCTTGTGAAAATAGTAATGCAAACAGAAATTAAACTACCGTACTAGATACAGAAAATGAGGTCCAAAAGGGCTCGTCTGCATTCAGTGGTTTCTCCCTTAGCTCTGAGAGTACATTTTGTTCATTCAACCCCTAAAAATATTGCAAAATATCTTAATTCGTGATTTCTCAGAAAATTAAAAACTACCCCTATACAGTAGGGAATATTGATGAAAAAAGTGATCAACTACTTTTGGCCAATTCGTCCCCTACCCATGAGGTTAAAAATTGTTGAATCCTCTTCTGCGACTAGAGTAAAATTATTAAGAAAGAAAATTGTGAAAACAGCACTTACCCGAACTTCAAAAAAATAAAATTTAGTTTAAACACTATATAAACACGATTCGTTACATATGTATGTGATTTGATTTTCAAAAATCCATCGGAATGAAAAAATCGCGAAAAAAAAAACTAAATAGCGAAATCCAGTAAAAATATTACTCGTAAGTGGAAGGAAATTTCTAAAAAAATATGGTCAGTCACCTTCGGCGGACCCTATCCCAATATCCCTGAGGGTAGATTTTATACTTTGTTCTCCCTAAAAATTCGAGATATGATAACAATCTCATATCCCAGAAAATCCAAAACTATCCTAAAGCGGCAGGGAAAACCAGGAAAAACAGTAACCTGCGGCCTTCGGTGGCCTTTCTTCTATTCCTGAACATAGAATTTGCTCGTTGCACCCCCTAAAAACTCGCAAAAACTAAAAATCGCGATCATTCAGAAAATTTAAAGCCAACCCTACTCGGTATAGAAAATCTGAAAAAAAGATGGTCAGCCATCTTTGGATGGATCATCCCCTACTCTTGAGGGTAAACATTCTCTACTAAAATTATGAAAAAAGAAAATCGTGATACGCTCTTTAATTTTCGAAAAACGATCAATTCGTATAAGCATAGTGCCACTTTGTGTGTATGCACTTTTTGAACTGATTTTAGGCTGGTTGGTCGACGGGACAGAATACTAACATGTTTTGTGTTAACATCTACTATCTTAGTTACGGCGCAGTATAGTGAACGGGATAACTACTCAGAGCCGCAGTAAGGAAAACTTGCGCTAGGGGCAGAGCCGTGTTTTGGCGCCCTTAGTAAATAAAAACAAGGTTTTTACCTCTCAAAATTTAAGTGATGACCAAAAAAAAGGTCTTCATTTTCGCAATGGCGCCCCTTAGCAAGCCCATCAGCGCCCTTTTCCTTAGTGCACTAGGGGCCGTCGCCCTCTCCGCCCCCCTTACTGTGGCTCTGTAACTACTAGACCTAGTAGTTATCCTGTTCACTAGCCTAATGGAAACCCAAATTACTGCGTGAAACTGAAGCAGTTATCCACTTCTGCAATGTTAAAATTTTATAAATAAACCTTCACTTCTCCCGGCACTTACACATTTATAAATATAAATATTTCAATGCGACTAAACTTTTGTATCATTAAAACTTGTTAAACAAATATATTATATTTTTGTTTAGTCTCCCTCTCAAACAAAATAAACATCATAATGTATGATTAGTTAAAGGTTATAAAAATAATTCATAACTAATGACGCCAAAATGATCTAATATTTGGAATAAATTTTTCGCAAACTGAATATTTTATTTCTTGAATAATTCATAAGGTTGTGGTCACATTTGGTAATGAATCATATCACAAAAATGAATAATGTTATGATTCACAGTGCAGTAGATTGAAAGGGATAATGACACCCTTTTACCTAACAAACATAGCTGTGCAAATAAATAGCATATTTAGTTCGGGGTTACTCAATAATTATTGGCTGAGATCAGTAGCGACTGGTGAATAAAATATTTGGTGAGGCACTTTTTGATCCATATACAGTGGTGTCCAGCCTACGCTCGCGGGATGAATCTGGCCCAACAATAAGTTTTAAACGGCTCCTAGTTTTTTTTTTAATTACGACCCCCCCCCCCTCTTCAAATGATTAATTGACGATCAAAATTTCTTCCCCACGATTTCTAATGATTTTTAGAATTGTTACCTTCCATCCTCAAGTGATTTTTAAATATTTGGCGCCCGGTCCAATCCAATTTGGCCCTTGAAACATATCTAGAATTGATATAGAGGATGTATCAAGGTAGAAAGAACACGATTTTTCTCGAAAAAATTATGTGTAAGTTGGGGAAAAAAGTGATGACCAAAGTTGATCATAATAAAAATAAAAAATAATTAAAATATTTCCCTTGCAAGTCATGCTTTCACCAACGGAGTGGCCAAGCTCGTTAAATCATGCAGTTCTAACTGGTAAAAACAGTCTGAATTCTGATGTAGCTGGTTCAAGTCCTCGTTGGTGATATTATTCTGTCGAAAATAATATGTTAACATTACTCCCATTTCCACAATCATTCACCTTTCATCTGGATTACCCTCGTTGCAGAAATAGGCCGATGTAAAATAAATAACATTAAAAAAAAGTTGAAGACTTGAAAGTGAGATATCTTTTATTATATAATTTTTTAAAATTATGCCCCGGGCTAAATATAGCTCAATCATCTGTCGGTAAAAATAATAGTAGTTTTGGGTGCCCCATTCTTAATTATTCCCATTGTTTTTTACTGAACTTTATGTTAAATGATCTATATCCATTTTTGATCTATTGTGAAATATTCAATTTGAGCCGATGAAGACCTATATTTTTTATTAATATCGTAACTTAGTTTCATAGTTAAACGCGTTAGTTTTAATATAATGTTCTGTATCCATTTTCATGTCTGAGAACTTATCACAAATCGAAACAAACGAATTAAGCTAAGACACCAGAAGAAATTCACCAATCCATACACACTAAACCTCACCGCGGTTACCTTTTCCGACTTATTTTATTACTTGCGTAGATAAAGATATTGTGCATTGAGACACTACGACAAGCAACCTAAGATTTGATTTCTAGATCTAAATCTTTAAAAATCTAACATTTATATAAAAAATCTTTGAATTAGAAATATCAAAAATAAATATATGCAGACTTATTTATCTAACTAGACGCAATTTTAAAGAATAAAAAAATTTTAAATTCAGGGTTTTAATTAAAAAATATTCGGAGGTCACTATGCTAGCGCCACTTTGTCTCATACGCCACTGACTAAGACTAAATTTTAGTGTGTTCTGTTAAGCTAAGTCTCGCTGCAAAAATTAGTAATATTTTTTTAATATTGAGCAATTTCATATATATTTTATTAACTTTTATAGTATAGGCAAAAGTTTAATAGACAACTGAACTCCCAACCGGAAGTAACAGTTTAGACGCCGAAAAAGTGGGATCACATCAAGACATTAACTACAACACGTACATGCCATAAGAAGTATATTTTTAAATATACGTTTTGGGCCACAAAAATATTATACTCTAAAAAAATATGTACTAGATATACTATTCTTCAACATGAAAATATGCGATACAAAAGAACAGATCCGTATTTATTATTTCTAAAAGATTCAAAATAAGAATAAGGTCTGATATATATTTATGGAAAGGTAAGCTGACAGTACGCATCTGACAAGAGTATCGAAATGAAATAATTTTTTCAACCTTGTCCTCTTTTAGTTCGATACATTTTGCTCAACGATATTTCAACTTTGTTAAGCCCTCCAAAAATTATGATTTCTCGAACTCTATAAAAAAAATCTACGCAAAATAGGTGCCTGTTTCAGCGAAGATCTTCTCGTTCGATACTAATATTTTTCCAGCGAGTCATTTTTTCATATTTGGAAAGAGAGCGAATGCGCAGGGGGCAAATCTGGAAAATAGGATGGATGAGAGAAAAGTTTGTAACGCAATTCGACCAATTCAGTGCGCAATTGGTCCAATAAAATAGGATAATATTATCCCGCGATCGTTTTTCCCTTTTTCAAATAGTCAATGAATATTGTGCCTTGCGAATTCTAGAAAATTATGACCATAACCTTCACGGTCGAAGGAACCCTTTTGCCTTCTTCTTAGAGATAGTGTTCTCTCTAAGAAACTATCAGGAGAAACGGAAACCGTGCCTAACTTTAATCTCTTTCTAAGCATTGCTACATTTATACATAGAGGAGCAGCTATTCTTCTTTACGATACACCTTCAACCTTTACTATTCAATCTTTTTTTAATATGATCATGTTTCTCTTATAAAAACTCATTTTCGGTTATATATTCTCTTGTATTTGCTCATTTATAGTTAAAAGTAATACATCAGGCAACGGAATAGCTCCCTTTAAGTAATCTGAGGAGAAGAAGACGACAGTTTAAACTTTGGGACGATGATATAAGAAACTGTATTGAAACAAAATCTGGCCACAAATATCCAGAGATAGAAAGTTATGGAGAGAATCGGAAGGTGAATTTATGTTCTCGGCGCTCACATACAACAGTGCTAATCGAAACCATTTTGTAAGATAGTTTGTTAAGTGAATTAAAACAACAATTAAAAGTTAGCATAAATTATATAAATAAACAAAAATAAAATAAAATAAAAATACATAAATAAATAAAAAGTGTAAAATTAAAGTAAATGAGATATTCCAAACTACATAGTGCCACAAACTGTAGTGAATAACTAAAAGTAAAAGATAAATTAAGTGCTATCACTAGACATTTAATACTGGTTCATATGCGGTATTTTAGAACCTTTAAGACTTAAGACTTTCCCCCACATGCAGTAATGAATTAATGGAGGCCCTCAAAGGACGAAGTGGCCTTATCATTATTTAATTACTCGAAGTTTCCCGTGTCTGGTTGTTCGGTAATCAGATAACCGCTGAAAGATTTAGATTACAATTCTGCACTTATTCATTTTTCTACTTTTGCTTAGGTACTGCAGGTTAAGTTGAGTTCTGTCCTCATTCATATTAGTCCACTATAAATTATGTTAAACGGTTTGTTTTGCCAGGAATCTTGTGTTTACCAGATAGTATGAAATAACTGTTTTATTAATGTATATGTAGCAGAATAATTTTAAGAAAATAGCTTTATAATATTTTACTAGGTAAATAGTATGTGACGGACCGTTGTTGGGGTAAATGTAAATACATGTTATTTTATGCTCCTTTTCACCTTGCACTTTGCACCTTATACATCAAAATTAACCTAAGAAGGAAAATCTAGTCTGGCAATTGCATGGCAATTGTTAAAATTCACTGCAATTAATCTTCAGTGACTAGTTAATTTAAAATATCTCTTGCTCAACGTAAACGATTTAAACGTTGTTTCTCCTAGAGTTGTAGCTTCTATCGCTCTGCATCCTCGATATCTAAAAGTTTGGAGCTTTTTTTTTACTGCAAATACTTACACCAATAGCTTCTAACCATGATTTTGTTAAATGTGTAGCATTTGAGCTCCGATCAGCCAGACTTATTTTCCGCAGGACATCATCATACCTAATCGTCGTTTTTCCTTAGTCGTCTACTTCGCAGTTGGTCTTGTATTATTCCCCGTTACTTATACTTCAAAATTATCATAGTTTCTGAACACTAATTGCAGTTTTCATTCTTTGTGGTAAAAAATTATTGAATACCCAGTTTCGTCTCACGGTTTGTTGCGACTTTGATGTTGACATCCTCGGAACACAAAAATTGTAAATTAATCAACTTAAATTGCAAGAAGTTTTTATACTAATTTTTGGAATGCAATAAATCCCTCATAATTAGTTTTAAATAAAGTAAATCAACCCTTAATATCGAAACAGGATCTTTTCTTAAAACAAGACATTTGTATAATTATAGTATGGGAGGCTATTTTCGGTTAATTATTACCTAATTACACCGCAATTTTCTGGAAAGGTAACTATGGATATTACTAATGATGTGATAAATATTATTATTAAAAGAAATATGATGAAATAAAACTCGTACGGCTTGTTGGGCAATGTATTTACTATAGGAACCCAACGTTTCACTCAATAACATTTAGCCTCATCAGAAGCTGAAATAGCATTACAATAGTTAACTTATATAAAATTATATAACGAAATATTTACCCATTTTATTATAATACAAAATGAATAGACAACTTGGGTTTGTAGCAACAAAATGTCGTGGGAACAATAAGTAGCAACCTAGATATTGGTGGACATTGGACGATGTACAGACATAAAGTTATTCATCGACATGTTACCTGAATAAGGCTGGTTAGATTAATGATATTACAGCTAGCTTGGAAAATAAGCTATGTCCAGTTTTTTTTCCGACGTTAACATTAATACCAAAGTACAAACTGCCAAACTACTCAATGTTTAAATGTAAAATAAATTATAGCATGGTACGCACTGTGTAATACGGTACGTTATTCCTGGATTGGAATAAAATAGAAATGATAAACCTAAATATGACACAAATAGGGTGTTTATCCAGATGTATACTATTAGACCTTGAACATGGCAAGCGACCCAGAAACAAGGTATAAAAGATGAAATAACCGACAACCGCTACCCATATGTAGTAAATCTACTGAAAAAGAAGATACTAGAAACGGTTATAAAATTTTGAAAACTTGTAGTATCGTCAAAACTGAAAATTTTAAAAAGTGAAAACGTACGCTACATGAAAAAATATATATATAAAATGCCGGTATAAACAATAAAAACATTTGAAAAACGTCAATCTGCGGGGTGATGCAAGTGTTATTACCACCATCAGTGTTGTAATAAATACATTTAAAAAAATATCTAGATACAGATATAGATACCTAAGAAAAAATGTATTTAGATGCAGATACAGTTAGAGAATTATAAAAAATATCTAGATACAGATACATGCCAAAAATGTTTGTATGTAGATACAGCTAGATACTTTTGAAAAAACACAATTTGAAAAATGAAAATACCATATTTTTTACCAAACAAACAGCGCATGTTAATCAGTATTATACAGGCTGTTCAAAAATTACCATGACGTCACAAAAAGCCCACTAAATTCAAAGTAAAACATTATTCTACAGAATAAATTTGTACTAAATAACGTATGTATTATGTTAGCCATATGTGCTAACGTAAGTGGTTCTTATTAAGAAGATGTTCTTTCTATCAAATTTTAGCCCTAATTGAAGTGGAATTCGTGTTATTTCACGATCATTTTTGATGACTTATAAAAAATTACTGATAAGAAATATGTGATTATTATTATTTTTTTCTGATACCATATATATTTAAATTATAAACAAAATTTCAGTTGACATTCTCACGTTTACAGATTAAATTTATATGAACGTTTAATAATTTATTCAATTTTACGTCCTTCCGGAAACACACCTACTTATCTTACTGATTTCAATTAGGAAATGAACCTAATATCCACACTAGCATGGCCGGCCCTTGGGTGAGGCGGACTAGAGCCAGGTCTCAAGTGAAGAAATGCCTCAAAAAAATTATCAAAGCGTATTTTCAATCACTGGATACTTCTGAAGGGCCTTAATTTGTCTTGTCCAAGGCTTCACAAAACCACGATCCACTCCCAAACCACTTGTATGGATATAATTTTTCATATGTTTTTAGTTGCCCATCAAAATAGCAAGAATAGTTATTCAAAAACTTAGTTGTCATTAATAATGACCCATTTTCCTTAAGTGTTGTACCTACTATTTCGGTACCTAAATAACTACTATTTTTACGGCCGTTCAAAAGCTACAAAAAACGAGTGAGATTTTTTTTTACATTCCATATAAATTTAATTTGTTAACGTCAGAATTTCAATTGCTTTCTGAATTTTGTTTATAGTAAAAATAAAATATTTAAAATGATAATTTATAATTAAACTATAATATCAGCTCGGTATCACGGTATAAAAATAAAGCAAAGTATTTGAAATACAGATACAAGATACTTAAATTTAAATATCTAGATACAGATACAGATACATATTTCAAAAAGTATCTAATTTGTATCTAGATACTAGATAGTTACTGTATCTAGATATTTGCAACTAGATACAACACCAATACAATACAACTTTTTATAGACTCTAATACAAGGACGACACGTTGTCTTTACTGTGCTCACTGACTATGCTGATAACTATATTGACTGTGTTATAAGTGAAGGCACCACATTTGCACATGAAGAAATTTGACATCATCTTGATTGAAATATGATCTCCGTGGATGAACCCATACTGTCTGATGATCCTGGGTCCTGCCCTGACGTAAATAAACAGTGAAAGACGTAGAATAACGCGACCGCGACGGTATCTCGGTCGGTATCTGGACCAGGAGAATTCCGCTGCCAGATTCTTGTGTCCAAGAATGTCTATATGTAAAATGTCTCCGAAGTTTGGTACGCGTGGGAAAGAGCTTATATTACCAGTGGCGTGTGTGTACCGATAACGATGCGATGTCCTTTACAGCGCATCTCACCGTATCGGTAATCAAGAGCCCTGACTAATTACATGTCACTTTCAAAAGCGCACGTGACGGATTCTTACAAGAATGAAATTAAATCAAATTAGATACAAAATTGACATTAAAAATTGGTCAATTAACAAAACAACTCGGACGTGATCGTTTTATTTGGAATGCACATTCGACTTCACACTTTTTTAAACACACATCTTCGATTAACTATTACAACATTATATTGAACTAAATTACATTTAAGTTTTTTTCTTAAATTACTCTTTGATTTATTTATTTTGGAAATAATACATTTCTGTTTTAAGTCTGTGTTATGCTAATCAAGATTTAACCTTTGATTACTCAGTAGCATTCCTGAAAGACGTTTCTGTTGAAATCTTTCAGAAATTTGGTACAAAACTAGAAAATTCTAGTGATTTTACCTGGTGATTTATCAGTGGAAGTTTTGGTGATTTACTGATAAAAATTATAATAAGCTTTCCCAGTGTTGTGATTAAAACTGACAAATATTTGGCCAGGGCCGGCTTATTAGTTGACAATAAGACCCTTATTGAAATAAAGTTTCACGTTATCAAGAAATAAACAACAATCTGAAAAACTGTTTGCATTGCTGAAAAATACGATAATTTTTTGTTTCAGTTTATAAACTTTTCTTGCAACATTTGTTGCGTAGGAGATGTTTTGTTTCACCCATTATACGCAAGCAACCTTTCTATAAGTTTTACGGTTTAGCTGTTGCTGGATAGATATTGGATTTGACAAGTTGTTTTTTGAATTGTGCATGTTTTTTAAAATAAGTTGGGTATGGTTTTTAGCACGCATTTTAATAAAATTATTTCTATTAAAAGTCGAACTAACAATCGAACATTTTTATCATTTTAAAGATTGGATAACTCGACAACAATGTTGGCAAAAATCAAAGCGATTATTGTGGCATTGAAACACATTTCTTGGCTACTGTAAAAGATGGTTTAACGAGTTCCAGCGTGGGCGGATTTCTTTTTCAAATGCGAACTTCGTGAAGATCGTCCTGTTAATGTTGTCACCCCGAATTCTATCGACGCTGCCCGGAATATGTTGGAGGTGGATACCCGCTGCACTTACAGGGATAATGAAGCATCTTTGGGCATATCCATGACTCGAATCAATACGATCTTGTATGATCATCTAGTCGTCAGGAGGTTTTGTGCTTGGTTAATACCACACCAGTTAACTGATGTTCAAAAAAAGCGTGTGTGGAGTTGAGCAAGAAAATGCTCATTAAATTTAACAGAGGCCAGTCAAAAGCTGTGCACGACGTAATAACAGATGACAAAACATGAATTTACTGCTACGAACTATAAAGTAAACGCTCTGTGGATCTTTCCAGACGAAGACAAATCAGTCAAAGTGAAACGTCCACGAAGCTTTGACAAGAAAATAGTTGCTTCATTCTTCGGACGTACGGGTCATATTGCTACTGTTCCACTGGAACATTGTTCTGCAGTCACTGCTGAATCGTATTTCATAATCCACAGAATATCAAGAAGGACTAAATTTAAACTTTATTCCACATTATGCCAGTTCTATTATAAAGTTTTAAAACTAGGACTATGAAACTATCAGATATTAGCCTGATTATTTGCTTTGTACGAAAAGTTTTATCTTGCAAATATGTTGAGGGATAAAAGAAGACGACTTATGGAGCAGGCGTTATAACTTTGAACTACTAATTGAACTATACTCTCTTTTTGATCAACAGAGTACAAGCAAGAGCATTCAGCTTGACTGATTAAGATGGATCGGCCATTTAGAGAGATATGGAAACAACAATCCAACAAAATGACATTAGAAAAATACCTTTAGTGCGAAGAACTGTCAGAAAATCAAATAAAAGATACACATTCTGTCAGGAAAGTAGTGGAAATTGTTAAATAAAGCACACTATTTTCATTTAATCATCAAAATTTAATTTGTCGCCTTCAAAGTAGGCCCCATTTGATGCAACACACATTTTCCAGCGTTTTTACCAGATTTCGAAACACCTTATATAGGCGCTCTCCGGTATAGCCTTCAGCTCATTCCACGAATTTTCTTTTATGGCCTCGATGGACTCAATACGGGTTCCACGTAGCGGCAATTTTAATTTCGGAAATAAAAAGAAGTCACACGGGGCCAAATCTGGTGAATACGGTGGTTGCTGGTATTTGTCCCGTTTGGTTCAGAAAATCGACCGAACGGACTCGTGAGAAAAGTTCAAATCACGTGAAATCTCTCTTAAACGAACGATGATTATCGAGCACAATTTCCTTTACTTTTTCGATGTTTTCGTCGGTTGAAGCGGTCGAATGCCGTCAGGAACGTGGTTTGTCTTCGACGTTCTCTCGACCGTTTTTTAACGCGTTGTACCACTCGTACGCCCGTGTTTTTGATAAAGCTGATTCACCATAACACTTTTCCAACATTTTTAACGAGTCGACACACGTAATTCTATTCGCAACACAAAATTTAAGGCAAACTCTTTGTTCAGTAGTTAACTGAAGTGTGTTAACTAAAACAACCAATGTAATCAAACTGGTTAACAGATGGCGCTCATGTTTGACACAGTAATTAGGGACAGTGCTGCCATCTTATGAAAAATATATTTAAAAAAATTATTAGCGCGGGCTTTTTAAATCACAAATTTCCGCTACTTTTTTGACAGAGTAGTATTGATGATGTGGAAATGGATTTGAAAATATTGAAAGTCCGGTATTGGAAAGAAAAAGCAAGAGACAGCAATTTAGAAGACTCAGTTGAAAAAGACCAATGCTCAAGAAGAACTGTGCCGTGACAGATGATGGTAAATATGAAGCGAAAATTTGAAAAAAACTGACAAAAACATTCACAATATTTATCATTATCGTTGAGGAGCCGTCGATGTTCACTGTTAAATATAGATCCATTTCTCTCCGTCTCGTGTCTACAGATATCAGTTGCCAGCATGTCAATTGTCCAATGAATATGTGTTCTCCATCTACTGCTATCTATATCTTGAGGTGTCCAATATCTCCTAGTGGCAATATTATTAGCTGCAAAATTACGTTACTACTAATGTGTGGGAAAGTAAAACCGTGTGATTTATATTTATTATCATATGTCAACAAGAAATGAATCACCTTTTTCAACAAACTCTATTAATAACAACCTAATCATGGCAATAATTTAATTTTTTCTCAACAAAATACTACAAATATATATAAATTTATACTTGTATTCATAACCTATAAATTTTTATTTAAACTCAAATTCATAAATCTTATTTGACCTTTGCAAAATACTAATTAATATTTGTTATTCAATACCCAATAATTCAACATAATTTATTAAATACACGTTTTATAAATGTCTCAAATGGATGTTGAAAATTGTAACCTGAATAATTCTTTTTCGTTAATTAATAAAATTAATTAAATTAATTACAAAAAATAATTTAGTAGTGGTCATAAATCATGGTTTTAATTTGGTTGATGAAATACCCAAAATATTTTGATCTGAAATTTTAAAACGTAGAAATATTTAGTCCATTTTGATGGGTGATTATTTATTATAATAAAATTTATAACGGGTGTAATTTACTATTAACAGTTAATTAAGTTACGTTTATTTGAAATTATCTATTATATAGAATGTATCAGTCCACCTGTTGATCCTTTTTTTCAACGCGATGAGTGATTAGTTAAAAAAAATTAAGTTAAAGATTAAGTTGAAAAAAAAATCGTTGACCAAAAAATTGAATAGTAGTACTGTAATTTTCCGGAACAAAACGGAAGTACAAGATATAAAGGATAACTCTGATTTTTTAAATGCTTGTGTATGTCGAGTTGGGTATCGTTGGATCGAGCTTTCAGTCAATGAAATAATCTTACACAAGAAATAATCTTAAAGAACACGTATAAATCTTGTTAATAGCAGAGGCGTTCCTGGGGGTATGGCAGGCAGGGCACGTGCCCTGGGCGCCATTAGAAGGGGGGCGCAAAATGGCAAAAAAAATAATAAAAAAGGAAAACAAAACAAAAAGAATAAAAAAAGTGAAAAAGCATTTTGCCCCTTTAGGGGTGAAATTATTAAAAAAAAAAAACCTCAATAAGTTTCTAAAGATTTTAAAAAGGCACTTATATACCAAAACGGAATGTTATCTCAATAAACATAGGAAATGCGAAGCGTTCTACAATTGACCCCGAAAGTAGATTTAAGGGTTGTTTAGGGCAAAATTCTGAATTTCGATCATAAATATTTGTAACCTTTATAAGCAAAAATTAAGTCGATATCTTATTGGTTCCAAGATACATTGAGGAATCCTTGAATCCTATTTCACCCCATTAGGGGCCGAATTTAAAAAAATGTCTTATTTGTGGATGCTTACATCATTGAGAAAATATGCTTTCCGAATTTCATGACTATGTCCAAGGGACATTTTATAGAATAAAAAATAGCAATTTACTCCTTTCGGGGTGCAATTAAAAAAATATGTTAAAAAGATATTTTAAGTTTTTAAGTTAACAGTTTTGCAGAAAATTTGCACTATTATGAAGTATGGGTTCTTACGTGGAACTACGGCATCGCAGACCGCGCGAATCTTTAATAGTGTATTTGGCTCTAATGGTACTACTCAGTAGACAATATCAAATTGGTTCGCCAAGTTTCGTACAAGTAACTTAAACACAAGAAAAAAAAAACCTGGCTCATCGATCAAAACAGAAATATACTGCAACCAACTGGTCGAAATGATGCAAAAACTTAAAAGTAAAAACAGCCTAGATTGATCAACAGATCGACTCCTATCTTATTACATGGTAATGCTAGACCACACACTGCACAAATGACTGTGGCGAAACTACAGGTATTGGAGTTGGAACTTCTTCAACATCCTTCATACTCACCAGACGGGCTAGGTCTGACTACCACTTCTTCCGCAATTTGGACAACTTTTTAATAGGAAAACAGTTAAATTCCGACAATGCTGTAAAACTGGAATGTTGGACTTCTCATAACCTTGAATTCCAATGTGTGAAGGAATCCAAATAAGGCGTACTTCTATACCACGGGTTTTAAGATAGTGAAGTTTTTCTTGCAGTGATTAGTACAATGCATTTTTTGAATAAAGCTGTTCAATGCTTGTCAGTACACTCAAAGAATCCGTGAATATAGCGAATTTTGTTTTGTTCTTTTCTTCTATTAGGTCTAAGCTTTTTAATATTCCTGTTGCTTCTGTTGTATATATACTAGAAGGACTAGGTAGGCGATACTGGTGTATTTGATCGTTCTCTACTACAGCTGTACCACAGTTGTTGTCTAGGATTGACGCATCAGTGTATATTGGCATAAAATCTTTGTATTGGTGGCTAATCTGACGAAATTCTTGCAGATAGATTTCTGGGATGGTAATACTTTTAGGTGGCTTGCTGAGTTATATATTGAAGGTTGGTTTACTGATCAACCACGGCGGGGTTTTGATAATACTTTCACCCTGGATCTTCTGAGCGATGGAAATATTAAGGTCGTTGAAATGATTTGATATTTGGATATGGACTGGGTTGACTGATGGGTGCTGGATTTGATGGATGTTGTTGCGGGTTGTAAATATACGTGGGAAAGTAGGATGATTTGTTTAACATGATAGGTTTGTGACATATTTTAATAAAACTTGATTTCTACGAATGCTGAGAGGATACTCTCCAGTTAGGTTCAGAAGGAAAATACTTCACCGCATACTTGGGCCAGTTAAAAAGATAGATAGTTGGCGAATCAGATACAATCGTGAACTATACTGGATATATCAAAATGGTCAGAGTAGGAAAGCTCCGATGTATAGGTCACGTACCGAGAACGAACAACAGAAAACTAAGGAAGAAACTTATCTTAAGAACTCTGATACCGCTTGGTACAGTACCGCCAGTTGGTAAAAGCGGATGGGACAGATTATTTTATTTTTTTCTTGCCGCGAACCTTTCTAGAAATTTCTGTCTTACCAAGTATTAGAAGCTTAAGCATGACATGTAAGAGGTGACTGCAGTTTG
Source organism: Liopterus haemorrhoidalis (assembly GCA_963971575.1). Classification (NCBI taxonomy): domain Eukaryota; kingdom Metazoa; phylum Arthropoda; class Insecta; order Coleoptera; family Dytiscidae; genus Liopterus; species Liopterus haemorrhoidalis. The sequence goes on along the minus strand of OZ020611.1, from coordinate 148,504,683 downwards.
GTAACAAATTAGAAGATATGTCTGTAAATGAAGAGTCGATTATCTTTAGCCAACGAATAGTAATTTATAAGTTTGGTTATGTTATATTTTAGTTATTTTGCTAAATTATAATACTTATATATGAAAACATGTTTCACTCTATTGCACATAATTCTTAAGTTTTTCAAGAAAACTGCTTCATTTTTGCACTTCTTATTGGCGGTAATTTCACAGACTTGGGTGTATACGGGTAACATCTATAATATGATACGCCAACGTGTGTCCCTGCGTGGGTGCGTACTACGACGTCAAAAACAAATTTGAATCGAGATTCCGAAATGTAACGAAATATCCCGAAGTTTGCCGAAATGTATATTGACATATCACGCGTGATAATAATAGTTGTTAATTGATATGTTTATACAAAAATAATATAAATTAAAATTATTAGTAGCAGAAAAATAATTATTTAAAAAAATATTTTATGTTGATGGAAGTATGTAAGAAAAATGTGACTTTCTTTTCTTTATTATTATTTTACAATGCTTTATTATTTTTTTATTTCTACGATTAACGTTTTAAATTATCTAACGTTTTAAATTTTCAAAAATGTACATGTAAATTCAAAATGTACATTCAAAAATGCAGTGAGTAAAACACGCTTTGGTAAAAATGAATAATTTTTACCAAAAATTATCGGCCGAGTTTGGTCAACAACGTGTTGTCAATAAGGTGACAACTTATCTGTGTAAATTTAAAATTGGTTCGAAATATTTAAAATATTTTGGTAAAAATTACAAATTGATACATTCAATAGTTTGCACCTTTGAAATTGTATGTCATGTTGGTATTAAAACACGGTAAAAAAATTCACTTTCTTAAAATGTCATTCCATTTGACATATGTCATAAAGATAAATTATATCTTAGTTATAATGATCATAACCAACAAATCTAAAGTAGGTTTTACAGCGTAAGGAATATTTTGAAATGAAAAATTTACATTTAAAAGTCAGTACTACACTATAAAAGTAACCAAAATAACCAGATCTGGCTGGACCTTACAAATGTGAACGCAATATATTAAAGCGGGCAAACAATTAAATTTTGCTGTGTAATAGTTTCTCACGATATATTTCAAACTGATATGAGATATAGTGTAAGTACGCTTTTTTCCGTGTGTGTATATTTTCATGTGCGCTTTTTTCCGTGTGTGTATTTTTATATTATATAATAAATTGGAAAAATTATTTTAATAAATATATTTTAAATTTAACGTCTCAAATCATTTTTAGTTTTAACATTATAAATGTAATGCACCGGGTGAAAATGAATCGTTTTCCCATCTTAAAAAGTTAATGAATAAATAATTCGTAATAATACTTATTATTTGTCCAGCATTTAATAATAGGTGAAGAGTAGATTCAATTTGAATTGGATGAAGTTAGGCGTATGGCTAGAGAAAGAAGTCTGAGGTGTCGAGCAAGTTCAACATTAAAGTAATGAGTGTTTGCCAACACAGTTGTCAACAGGTGCACTAGTTAGTTTAATAGTTGTTATTTTCAGTTAGTTATCATAGTCACTCAACATATTAAACAATACATCAATACATTTTAAAAATAAATCATTTTTGTAATTATTTAGGGTCAAAATAGTGCTAAGTATGTATTTTCAATGCTCATAAAAATTCTTAACTACAAAGTATGTGACAGTAATATTTTTAAAATAATGCTATATTGCCATTCAGAACATACGACACATTAATAATTGGTAAACAAAGTTTATTTTATTCAATGTGATTTGAATGTTTAATCAAACTTTCAAATCGTTATATCTCAAAAGCGAAAAAGATGGCTTGCCACTATCTTGCCTCAACCGCCTCAATTGAAATACAGTCTCCATCTCACGAACTAAGCAATACATATTCAAGTTCGATGTGGCAAATTGTAGCAAATGGTTATTTTGCAGTATCTTGAAAATTTCTTATAGTTATCGTAACTGGTGCACTATTTTCTTATTGCAGATTTATCGTATGTTCATATTGCATGATTTAACGAAGTTCACAAATTGGTACTATGGCCCAAATTCTTCAAATTTCGTGTAGAATATGTGGGACAAATGGCATTCTATTATCATTAAGTGCAGTATTACTAAGAAGAAGTTAAAAAATTGCAAAATAATGATTTATAGACAAATTTAATTAATTAACAACATCTAATAGTTATATTTTTACAGTGTTCTAGGTCGGTATTACCAAGGCGATTTATCAGAACTGACGAATCTCGTGAGTATCAGTAGTACAACCTTATCAAGTACAGTGTGTAAAACAGTGCCGGGTTTGACAAGAGCACAGATAGATATCTGCCAGAAGTACAGTGACGTAACAGCGGCAGCTCTGCAGGGATTGCAGCTCGCCGTGGACGAGTGTCAGCACCAGTTCAGGTGGAATCGGTGGAACTGCAGCTCTTTAAGCACCAGGAATAATAATCCGCACTCCAGCGTACTCTTCCAAAGAGGTAAGTCATTGTTCTTATTAAAGCGAACTATATTGGTTGATGAATCTACAACAGTGGTATCAAATTAGTGGCTCGCTAAGTAATTTTTTGTGGCCCGTGACGACTTTCTCTCAGAAGCCAGTACACTATCATTCGGATGATAGTCTCCGAAAATTTATTTTAGATTTCCGGAAACATTTGAACTTTTGGAGAAAACTCTCTGCGTGTGAAAATTGAGAAGATCAAATGGTGTATTTAAGTGGTTCGAGTATTTTAAAGATGGTATAAAATCAATCAAAGATAATGAGATATCGGGTAGACATTTAGTTTCTAAGATCACGAAAATATTATCCAGGTTTGCGAGTTAATCAATACCAATCGATGATTGACTGTTATAATAGTTGCAGAAGAAATTGGAATAGCATAATGGTCTATTTAAAATATTTTGGGCATGAGTCGTGCTCCTGCACATGTACCTGCACCAAAAGACCAAAAGTAGGGAATTTTAGAAGAACATCTTAAAAGGGACAAAACTTCGTGCAGAATCGCATTCATGGACAACATCATCATGGTTGATGAAGGTTGAATTTACGACTATAACGTGGAAACAAAATGTCATAAGTCGCAATGGAAAACATGGAATTCTCTGATAACCTCGGCAAGTCAAGTCGACTGTGAAGGCCATATTAATTTCATATATTACTTCTTAAATTGTTCATCTTGAATGGGTACCAACAGGTGAAATAGTTAATAAACAATTTTATTTTGGGGTTCTGAAGCGATTATTATTATTTATATTATAAGGAGCTGAAGCCAAGGCTCGTTTTGCTCCCGCAAAGTAATACTATACACAGTGTACATAAACTTACATGAAACATTGTACATAAAAAAACAACAGAAACTGAAAGAAATAAAGAGAGAAACAAATAAATATGGCAGTCTATAAAAGAATGTCTAAAATGTTCTTAAAATTATAGACACTACCGGAGAACGCACTGGAAGGTAAGCTATCCCATAAATGGAAAACACGGTTTGTCAAAAAATTAGCCCGCACATTTTTCTTAAATTTGTCCCGTTTTAGTTTGAAACTATGTCCTCTTAGACGTATGTCGGTGTTGAAAGTATATAGATTGGACAAGTCGCACTGGAAACAAGTCGCCACATACTATTTTGAACATAGTTATAAGGTCACCACGTAAACGTCTTTTCTCAAGAGTAGAGAGTTTAAGTTGCACAAGTCTTTCGTCGTATGACAGTCCCTGAAAACCATATGCCAATCTGGTGAAGCGCCGCTGGACTTGTTCCAGAGCTATAATATCTCGCTTGAGGTGCGGAGACCATACGGAAACCACAAATTCCAGATGTGACCTCACGTAGTTTGTGTAGAGTTTGCGAACTGTTTCTGAGGAGGGACGAGAAAAGGCCTTAGAAAGTAGATACGACACATAATTAGCTCTTTTTACCACCTTATTAACTTGCTGCGACCAACTCAAGTCTTGTGTTACTGTGACCCCAAGATCAATCTGTTCATCCACCTCCTTATTATGCCAGTCAGTAAGGAACAAACGGCCTGCTAGTTAGAAAAATAAAATGGATTTACATCTCGATAACACACCAGCTCACACTTTCCTTATAGTTTTTTGCAAAAAATAAAGTCATTCTCAATCCCCATACTACCTAACTTGGTCTCTTACGACATTTTTGTTCCAAAAACTAAAGAGTTCGTTAGAAACACGCCGTTTTTAACCGATTGAAATTTAAAAAATTGGAAGCGGCCCTAATGTACTGCGACGAAAAGTTTCAAACCATAAGAATGAATATAGCTATACTCAAAGTCGGGTATTACACAGGAAATAAGAGATACACGATTGAGGGTAAATACAATGAGCATTTACAATTTTTGAGAGTATCAGACCAGTCCACCCTTTTTTTCTCGAAAACACGATGTGTGATCAAGTTGGAAAGAAAAACTGATTACAAAAGTCTATCCAAAGTATCAAACTAAAATATCATAATTGTTCTTGATATTCTGTACTCCCAGTTTGATCCGGAAAATTCTGCCATTCGATACTTTGTAATGGTAAAGACGACATTGGAAGACAGATTCAATACTCGTCTGCTTGTGGTATGACATCGCAAAAGGTGATGACATCATTTGACAGAATATCTAACGAATATTGTGGTACTCAAATACTCATACTCACTACTTACTGAGGAAGTATCCTGCATAAGATATTTGTAAATATTTAACCCTCTTTACTTATGCGCTTGAACTACAAATTTTGTGTACCAGACTCAATAATAACGTTTTTCTATTTTGCACTCATCTGCTTTTAGTGTTCATCTTTAGATTAATTTTTTATGCCCTTGATACAAACTTTTGAGAATCAATGAATACTAGATATTTTCCCACGTAATGAACAAAATAAAATGTGGTATTAAACAACCATCAAAATTTCCAAAAATTATAAAATCAAAATAACTTACCTTTTATTATAAGTATTAAAATATTAAATTGACAAAACCTAATTATTTCTTGTCATAATTTCCAGAATATACCTGTTAAAATCACAATAAAACCAGATAACATCCATAACATTTAAATATTCATGAAATTCCATGAAGAAAGACATAAAACTAAAAATCACTACCGTTTTAAATTGAAGTAATAAAATGATCATGTTGTCAGGGAAGGTCACAATACTTTAAATAAGTACCCAAGAATTCAGGTAAGGAGTAATTCTCAGTTTACAAAACATATAGGTCATAAAATCCCCAAGTCTCATATTTTAACCAAGTACAATGAGTGTAATAATGAAGCGTGAATTTACTTCCTGGACCCTGATTCTCTGGCTCAAAGCGTAACTAACACCGTGTTAAAATACCACCGTTCTAAACCCTGGTGGGTAACCGTATGAACTAGTTTTATCATATCTGACATCAACAATTAACTAACATGAGAATCTTATCGTAGCAAATAGTGTATTTTCTAGCGAATATTGAAAAATTATTTTTTTATTTTAGTGTAAACAAATTTTTACCGACCGTCAACATATATAAAGGAGGAATTGTGATCATACCGATTTTGACATTGCGAGATTTCGATGGATCTCCACGAATTGAGGTCTCACATAACGTTTTGAATATTTTTAGCATGATGTCTGTCGGTCTGTCTGCCTGTCTGTCTGTCTGTTTGTCTATCTGTCTGTCTGTCTGTCTGTCTGTCTGTGTACACGTGTAGAGTAAATTCGGTTAAAAAGATTTTTATGAAACTTCTCATTTAAGCTTCCGACATCAATGGCATGAGTTGATCAACTTTTGGTAAAAATCGGTTAACTAGAAATGGGAGTTTACTCGATTTTAAGATTTTTGTGAATATTTCACAACAGAGAAATATTTCGAAAAAAATTATTTAACACAAATTGCTACAAAAATAATAACTAACAACTTGTATTTGAGACATTTTTTGATAAAGCAGCATAAATTAAACAAGTACTTTGTGATGGCGGTCGATCCTGTGGTGGCCACAGCTGATTTTTTGTTATTGGTCCGCCATTAACTTCAGTGATTTACGACAAGGGTGATAAACAACGAACTGTGGAACGATTTTAACCAAAAGTGTGCTAAAAATTCTCTTGCCCCACACCGTCACTCTAAGGGGGGTTGACCAAAAAATCTGAAAAAATTCTGAGTAATGCTCATCAATATGAGCCGAAATAACAACAAGAATTTTTGTTGTGATAACTATTTCGAAAGTTGTCGAATTTTTTGGTTACAGTATTTTTCTGACTAACTGAAAAACTAGATAACTATAGCTGAATCCTCATGTGAGCGCATATCAAGTCCGCTTGTAAATCTCTAGATGGAAGCACGTTAATATTCTTTCAAAAGTTATAAAAATTTATTTTTAGGATATACACAATTTGTTATCAATTACTAAAAACCCACAGAAGCCTGAATTGTGTGAAAATTCTAAATTGATATATTGGTATTAGTGTCTTCTTCTTTATTGAATGTATAAAATAAAATCGTTAAATTAATCCAAAACGTGTTTTGTACCATCTAGAACGTGCAAACAAGAACAAGAAAAAAAGAAATAAGAGATTTTATGTAATTATTTGGAAAATTAATGTTGTAATTTACATATTTAAAAAATGATAAATAAATAATATTTAAAAACAAAGAATAAATAAAATAATTTTAACCTATTTTTCTTTTTAATAAACACTGACAAATATCAGAGTTTATCCTTGTTTTGTTCATTTAAACTTTAAACCATCATTTTTTCACTAAGTTCATTCAAAACGGGATTTCTCCAAATTTAAATAATCGATTGTTCGTATTTTTAGTAGTTAAAATTTTAATGACCTGTATGAATTCCATGTTTGGTACCTTAGAAATAAGTGGTTCGAAAAATCAGATTTCCAACTAATTACAAACGAGATTATAATGTTTTTTATTTACCTCCTCAAACATGTAGGAGCATATATTTTCCAAAAATAAAGAAAAAAAATTTTGTTTTGCTAAATTATATATAAAATGAATAGAACTTTGAGTGTGGTATCAAATAAAAGATTTTTATAGATTGAAAGAATAAAAACTAAAAATTGATGTATATTGTGAATTATCACAAATTTCAGGGTTTTGTAGGTAATTAATAAGTGAAAGAAGTCAACATAATACTGGATGTCTAGGAATATTTGTTTTATAACCAAATCAAAATCAAGAGTTTTTTGATATTTACTTTTATTCGTTATTTGAGAACGAAGAGCTTCCATTAAATTTTTTTTAAACAAAATTTCAACTCCTTTGGGAGATAGGGTACGAGACAAAAGTTTTTTGACATCTTTTTCGCGAAAATCATTTGATATGCCACTCAAAATTTAAAAAATAATAATAATACTTATATTGTTTTACCGACCGCCAACATATATAAGGGAGGTATTGTGATCATACCGATTTTGACATTTGGAGATTTCGATGGATCTCCACGAATTGAGGTCCCTACATAACGTTTTGACTATTTTTAGCATGATGTCTGTCGGTCTGTCTGTCCATCCGTCTGTCTGTCTGTCCGTCTGTCTGTCTGTCCGTTTGTCCGTTTGTCCGTCTGTGTACACGTGCAGAGCAAATTCGGCTGAAAGGATTTTTATGAAACTTCATTTAAGCTTCTGCCATCAATGGCACGAGTTGATCAACTTTTGGTAAAAATCGGTTGACTAAAAATGGGAGTTTACTCGTGTCGATTTTAAGATTTTTGTGAATATTTTACAACAGAAAAATATTTCGAAAAAATTTATTGAACTAAAGTTGCTATAAAAGTAATAATTAATAACTCTTATTTGAGACGTTTTTTTTTGATAAAACGAAAAATTTCGAATAATTTTTGTAAAATTTTTCGAAATTTCTGAAATAAGTCTAAATTTTTTAATATTTATATGTAACGTTTCCATGGTCATGATAAATAATAATCTCTGTTAGAAAATATTAGGTTATTATTAATTAAGTTATTTCCACTCTGCTGCTATAATGTATTTTATATAAGTACCTTATGATGGCGGTCGGTCCTGTGGTGGCCACAGCTGATTTTTTATTAAATACTTACCTTTCAATTTCAAACTTTTAGACGGAACTGAATGGAATTTAAATTTTCTTACGTTATCAGTAGCTATTTTTTTGTATATTGAAGTTAGTTTTCCTAAACAAAATGATCAAAAGCTTTAATCAATAGGTACAAGTAACTAGAATTAAAAATCTAGTTCCGACTAAACCAAAGAAACAGACATTATTTGTTTTTTCTCGAGATGTGTTTTTTGAAATCTCAGTATTTGTGGGTCAAAGAGTTGTATAAACATGCTAAATTTCAATTTTCTATGTTAAGCCGCTTGGCTACAATTTCTACAGTACAGACAGACAGACGGACACATGAGTGACGTTATACATTTCTTGGTATAATCTGTCTCATTTTATAGACTTTTGTGGAACCATGTGAACTTGTAATTCTGGCTTTTAAATTTTTGGTTAAGTTTCATTATCCTGAGGTTATATTCACTCAAAAACTACATGTCAGATGCTAAATTGACATGTCAAAATTTTGATTGACATTTCTAATATTTTAAATATATATACAAATATATATTTCATCAAACTTTCGATTATTACTCGTAAAATAGTAAAAACATAATACGATTATTAATGAATTATTGTGATAAAATATAAAAAACAAATATACACATTATAATAATTTAGCTTTTTATTTTGTATAATATTAAACATGTCGTTCATGTGAATAGGAAATAATAAGAAAACAAATTTAGACTCCCATCCCTCAAGCGAAATTTATACAAGCCCAATCCCTATTCCAAATTTACTCCGTGTGTTCATCCTCCAAAATTCTGCCAAAGAAATAATAAAAGGTGGTACATTATCAACCCCACAATTTAGCCCTTTTCGCTTCTTTTTAATTTTGTTCCATTTTTCTCCAAAAGTTTTCCAAAAGCATTATGTATATATGTTTTTGTATATATTTCTAATTGTTTTGGCTTATTCATATTTTCTGTTCTGGTTGAATAAAATATATTTCAAATACTTTTCAATTTGTGTTTTATACAATTAGTGTTAGTAAATTGACATATAATTTAATGTTAATTATGAATTGTCAAATATTTTGAAATTGCCATTTCAGAATTACCACCCTATTTAAATATACAACATAAAAAATTATGTTTTCTTCTTAGTTTCGTATTACAAAATGAGACAGATAATAGTCATACCTACAAAACCCGAAAAAAGATTAAAATAGTTGATTTTGACCTAGACATTATGCATTCGGGTTCTCTACGAAATGCTGAAATGTGTGAAAATACACACTTCATATCAATTTTATAATCACCGGCATTGTTTTCCAATTTGATAATCTGAAAATATGGCAACCTAAGCAAACGTCACAACACTTCGACACTCTCCCCGTAGTAATGTCAAGAATGAGAGTCTTGGGTGTGTAATATTAAAGGTGGCTCGGTATAAGATTCGTTTCGCTAAACAGTGTTCACGCTGACAATTTGTTATGGATACTTAGTGTTAAAGGCTGATGGACATGTCAGTGCGACAATAGAGGACTGTCATCGCTAGTGGTACCTACAGCAGTGCTGACACCTGGCGGTAACGCACTCACTAGTTCAGTAGTCCCCTGCAGCTGTAAGTGTCTACCATTGTGTGCAAATACCTAGCCTATACATTCATTATCATCACTCTTTCTTTGACGAACTTCACGTTTAGATTGCTACTGATATGCTTTAATAGCCTGCTACTGATTCAATTCAAACACAATCATTTTATGCTTCCATTTACACTTATTTACTTTTGACAATGTGATTTTTTGTTCATTGACTATTCATTGCAATGATTTAGGGCAGTGGTATTCAACCTGTGTTCCGCGGAACCCTGGGGTTCCGTGGAACGTTTTCAGGGGTTCCGCAACTTTAATTAAATGGTTTTATTCCGTTTTTTTTTTAATGAGTTTTTGTTTGGATTCAATGATTTTGGTAAATTTTGAAAATTGAATAACTTTAAATCTGAGACCTTAAAATTTTAAATAGTATTTAGTAATGTCGTTAAACACTTCATCATGTGAAACTGGAAATAAATGCTTGCGGGTAGATACGTACATGCTAAAAAACATTGTTTTTTCATAGTTTTTAAGGTTTTGTAGGTATGACCAAATAACCCTTATGTATCATTTTCATTCTGATGTTATAAGCGTGGAACAAGAAATTCAACCAACAGGATCGCTCTATTTTGAAAAAACCCGTACCATGGTGTCGTAGGCGCGGTGTTACAAGCGCGGTGTCGCAAGTTCAGAAATTTCAACTCTAGCGCTGGTCGCACCGTCGAAACCATAGAAACAGATATATTTTTTCAGAATGGTGAGATATTTAGCGAGACACTTATAATAATTTCCTAAAAAAAAAAAAAAAAATTTAAAAAACTTATATTGATGTAGTTTCGCTACATTTTTTCAGCGACTTTTACAATGTTGTCGGCAGTCATAAAGTTTATTATTATGGATTCGGTTTCAAATATCTGGTCTGCAAAAATATCATGCAGTGGGATTACTAATAATACACCCCCAAACAGGGGCCAACAGAATCTTCATTCTAAACTGTGTTGTCAAGTAAAAAAGATTGTGTATTAAATTCTTTTCTTTTAATTGAAGTAACTGTCTGTGTTTTTTGTGTCTCATTTCTTGCAACAAGTTAAAATAATCTTCCTGTTGCCTTTTCTATGTATATATGGGACGTACACACCATCGCTTTTCTTCATATCGCATAAGTCTAAATATGCATAAAAAAGAGCTAGACGTCTCCTTAGATTTAACGACATATTTAATGAAATTGAATAACCGTTTACTCCAAATACTTGTAACGGGTGTTTTTTTTAGAGGTATAGAACTTTAAATTGCAATAAAACAACGATGGATTATTCGATTGACATGAATTTTTTTTTATTCGAAAGATAATCTTGTGGCATTACATTAAATCATACCAACAAGACGGCGCAACATGTCACACAGCTCGTGCCACAATCGATTTATTGAAAGACACGTTTGGTGACCGCCTAATTTCACGTTTTGGACCTGTGAATTGGCCTCCAAGATCTTGTGATTTAACACCGCTGGACTACTTTCTGTGGGGCTATGTAAAGTCATTGGTCTATGCGGATAAGCCACAAACGCTTGACCATTTGGAAGACAACATTCGCCGTGTTATTGCCGATATACGGCCACAAATGTTGGAAAAAGTCATCGAAAATTGGACGTCCAGATTGGACTACATCCGAGCCAGCCGTGGCGGTCATATGCCAGAAATCATATTTAAAATGTAATGCCACAAGATTATCTTTCGAATAAAAAAAAATTCATGTCAATCGAATAATCCATCGTTGTTTTATTGCAATTTAAAGTTCTATACCTCTAAAAAAAACACCCATTATAAACTTTTAGGTTAGATTTGGGTTAGATACAAATGTTGTCAAAACCTAAAACGCGCACTTATCACGCCTCCAACCCCACCGTGAAATTCGAACTTGTAAATATAACACCACGCCTCTCACCCCTGTCGCGCCTTTGACACTACCATGAAAATGATGCATTATACTGTAATTTTATTCTGCTTATGGATGATGCTCACAACATTGTCAACATGTATTATTTTATGGATTATTGTATTTATTATTATTATTATTATTATTATGACAACAAAAAATAAAATCACAAGTTGGTCTTCTTACAGCAAATCGTTCTAATGGAAGATATCGTTTAACACCTTGACACAAAAGCATATGCATTTTTTTTTTTTTTTTTTTGTTTTTACCTTTTAAAGCTTTAAAAACATTTTTTCCAAAACCATCATATATGATATATCTGTAGAGCAAACATATTTTAAACAGCAAGATATTACAATTTGTCCCATTAAAAATTTACTATCCTACCTCGACTTCCAACTGTTAAACGTAGCATTTAAATATATGTATTTAAAATAATCAAAGTATAAACAACGCAACATGTGTCCGTGCGGATATTTAGCGGAAGGTATAATTTCGCAGTAATTATCCCACTTCGACAACGGTGCATATAATATCAAGAATTTCACGTAATTAGTTGTGTTTATTTCGTGTGACGCGCTGTGGGGAGCTCGAGGCCGAGAGTGTAGTACAATCTGCTGAAGAAATCGCGTAACTTGCTGCTGGTTATTGTATCAACCCTATTTCCTCTAATATTACATAGTCAGGGGTTGAACTGGTATAATTTACTCAACACCGTATCTAATTTTTTTAACCATATTTGTCAAACTTGTATAAGAGTGCTAAACGTTTTGAAATACCATGTGAAATAATTTTGGTAAATATTCGTAGCTAAATACATTAAACTTCCGGGCTTGGTAGTACCAAAAAATCCCTGGTTCAGATCTGGGATGAATATTTCTATTTAATCTTATCGCCGCATCTTCATTAAAATAGACAAACTAAAAAATATCAGTGAAACGTCACATAATTTATCAATGTTGCCAAGCTGGATTAGGTCACCATGGGAGCTGTAAACCTGGATCTTCACTTCCCTGAATTGAAGAGTTTAGTTCCCAATATATTAGCAGTATAGTTGAGATCAACACTATAGCTCGGTGAGACTGTTGGGACGCTTATGGATTTAATAATATTAAACTACCCTGGGATCTTAACCTAGATATATAATTAAAAGTTAGTCTTTTCCACTATCCTGTACAGCGCGAAAAAACCTGATCCATGTCAGATCCTACCGAAGAGAAAGGTAAAGTTTTTGGTTGTTTTTCAGAGTTAGGCAATATCTGGTTTTATAGTGGTTAGCTCAAAGCGAATTTCAGGCTCATCGTCGAAGCGACTCCTGTACTTGATTTTAGTTGCCACATAGGTGAAAAATTCAGACGTATTTAAATACTTAGTGACAAATGGGAGAAAAATTACTTTCACTTTATCGAACAGTAACTTAGTTTGAAAGACAATCTTCAAATGGGGTCTTACGTAATATCTATGAAGCATTCAGTTTCGGTTGATGCCAGGCAAGTTGTTTTGCAGTAACAGCAAATGGATTGACTACCCAATACTCCTTCAGCGTTTTTTTCTTGCCGTTTGAAAATATTTCTCCAAGGAATCGCTCCTAGGTGCTAGGGAATATCATCCAACACGCTATCTGTTACGTCAAACTAAAGTTCTTGTAACTCTTTCATAAGTGGAACAATCAAGCATGAGACTTTTAAGCGATTTGACCCAGAAATGTAGTTTTCTTTTAAGCGCACTTTGTCACTTGCGTCAAAATCCATCTTCATATTGGAATAAAACTATGCTTAGTACGAAAATTTGCAGTCACTCTTATGTCTCACTCAATATGTTTGCCAAATTATGTTGTGGCCAAAACACTGTATTCCCTAACCTGTCTGTTCACCTTCGTTAGAAGTTTTTCGTGTCCAGAATTCTACTTTCGTCGCGTAGCCGTAGAGTCCATAGTTCCCTACCATTACTCTCTCAAATATTATGTTCAATAGTATATATTTTCGGTACAGAAAGATGTACTGGAATGTAATGGAAAAACTGTACCATACGATAGAGTTCAGGCTACCTACCAAATTTCTCTCTTTGAATAATCTATCAGTTATTGCAGTATTCCACTTCTTAGAAGATCTTAGTTTCACTAGATAGGTATAATAGTAACACTGGATACTGACGATATCTTTTAATACCATATATTCTTCTTTTTTCCGACACAGAAGTTTTTGGTTTTGCTAGGGCTGATATCTAATCCGCACTTGTATTCTTATATAAGCTTAACAGGAAACCGAGTGCAGATGCATAAAATGTGTCCCTGGATTGAATTAGAATAGTTATAAGGGACCAAAAATTGGCAAGATATGAAAAAGAAGTATTCTTTATAACATTTTGTGTCAATCACTCAGTGCGTTCAAAGATAAACTTGTTGAATTAAATTAATATAAAGATTTACCCTTCAAAATCAAATAGTCTAATGTCAACAATTCAATATGTCTCAACCAGTCCACCACCAATAAAGATTTACCCTTCAAAATCAAATAGTCTAATGTCAACAATTCAATATGTCTCAACCAGTCAAAATTCCTGACAAAATTCTAACCTTTATCTGACAAAATACTAGTTGCAACTCTAACTCTAATTTTATTAATGATTTCCCAATTATATTTTTTAATCTGTTCCAAACGTCTCCAAATGCTTTTTGTTTTAGCAAACCAGATAAATAAAAATGTAGCATTAGTCGTGTTCATCGATTGAATGTGGTAGAAGTTGTACGGGTTTTGGACAGTAGTAAAACAACTAAATAAAGCTGACTAGTTTCGAAATCATTGTACTATTTTCGTTTTTATGATTTCTAAACCGGTTTGCTTTATTTAGTTGTTTTACTACTGTCCAAAACCCGTACAACTCCTACCATATAAAAATTACATGTTGTAAAGTCCAGTGCACGTGGAGGCCATAAAATCGGTTCTATTTTTCAAATCCAGTTTTGCCCGAATAATCTATTGCACCAATCACTAATAAATTTTGCAGAATGGGTTCTCACTCACAATCAGTTTTGAAAATCCCTTTTCACTGGTTACTACTGGAGCTTCCAGCAAGATTCAAGGCCATCTCCCATATACATGCTCCAAGCCTTTCAAAAAACTTACATCTCTACTTTGATCCCTTTCAGAAAATTTCCTAGAGTTCATCTGCTAGTCCGCTCCTGTAAGAAGGAAATAAATGCTATACGTCAGTGATTTCACTCAGATAACATTTAATAACGTGCGTAATATCTTAATTGTAAAAGTCTTCGAGGCCTTTTGCCACACTTTGATTTTATGTTATTACATTAATTTTTCAATTTCACTCACCTAATACGTTATAATGATACATCTGACAATATGTTAGTAAAGATTAGTATTTAAATAATATGTTAAATATGCAAATAATATTTACTAGCATATAATTTATTGTAGAAGGTTTACTGTTATGTCCATGAACCGCCCCAAGTGAATTAAATTGTTGCTACTACTGTTTGGCGATTGACGATGATGGAGTATTAAAGAAATTTATTTACTTTCCAATTTGTAACTCAGAATAACACCTAAGGCATTATATCGAACAACCGAACTATTCAGCAAAATATACTAAATAGGCAACAATATGGCAGAGATATACTTTCATAAAATCCAAATCAACGCAACCAACATTAAAAGAAGCTGTAGCTGCATAGCCATCTAAAGTGTGGGCGAAAGAAATTTGGATTATTTATATGTATATAATAATAGTAATAATAATACAGAATAATAATAATAAATATTTTAAATATAATAATATTTTAAAAAAAGAACACATGAGTAAAAGTATGCACTTCGTGTTCTTTAAACATATTAAAAGTCTAGAGTTGTCCACCGAACTCACGTTCTCGTTTCTTAAGTCTGCGGGGTTGAGATCGGTAACAGAAGGTTTTGTGTTTGCGTGTCAGGATGTTGTTAAAAATACTCTGACATACAGGGCCCGCATATTCCAAATGGCGGAGTCCACTCTGTAGGTTGTGTCACCACCATCCTGAAACGATTATGCACATTCTGTCTGCTTGCTCATCTCTTGCAGCGTCGAGCTACGTGTCTCGACATAATGCTGCTCTCCGCGTGCTCTACTACCATCTTAGACATGCCTATGGTATTGATCAAATACCGGTTATACCGTACCTCCCTTCTGACATAGAATTGGTGGTGGAAAATTACAAGTGCCGAATTTATTGTAATTACTCCTTCCCCACCTCGAGGTTACTCACAGCCACTAAGCTGGACATAACCCTTCTGGATATCGAGACCAAACAGATATTTGTGATCGAATTCTCAAGTCCAGCTGAGAAGAATATCTCAATCAAGGAAGAGGAAAAGAGGTCCAAGTATATGGATCTCTTGTCCGAGCTTAGAAAGCTGTATCCAGGGGGTATAAAATTAAGTTTGTAGTCCTGATAGTTGGTATTTTGGGTGGTATGAAAGCCTCCTATCGAAGGGAAATCGAGTCCATTCCCGCCTGCAGATCTTTTGCCACCTCTATGATCTACAGGATGCAAAAATCAGTGCTGCTCGGGGCACTTCGCATAGTGCGAGCACTGGAGCTGGCGTAATTTCCGCGTCTCCATGTCGCCAGGGTTTGGGATGCAGTCATGTATATTTAGCTCCACTAGTCTCTAGTATAACGCGGCTCAAAAGGTTGCTGAAGTTTGCAATTAGTGGACGCTTGTCAAGACCTGACAAATCCCAAATAATAATATATTTATTGACTTAGCTACATGGATTATGTTTTAAGTCAGTCAAGACATACATTTAATTATACAATTATTGTTTCTAGATTAACATTACATTTTTACATTTTTTAAAAATTTATATTTGAATAATTCTTCTGTAGAGTAAAAAGGATGTTCAGTAAAGAACTGTTTCATCCTTTTCTTGAATTCGTTAGAACCCAAACTTCTGAGTTCCATAGGTAACTTATTCAGTAAATTGACTGCGAAGTTCTCACAGGTACGGGATTTAGTAAGTCTCAGAAAATCTGGGTATAAATTCGACTTGCCTCTTGTGTTGTATTGGTGAATTTCCGCATGAGTTTGAAAACTGTTTTTTTTTATGTGTCAAAATTAGGGAATGGTACATGTACATTATATCTTTTTATATAATCTAAATAAATATAATACAATGATTTTCTAATTACATATCATTTATATAGACTTGGCAGTTACGGTCACTGTCAGAAAATTGCGTCCAATTCTTCTCCTTTTAAAACACTGACAATTTAGACGCTATTGGGGCGCTGAAGATCCACAAAAGAGTCGTCAAAGACCATTATACCCTTAGACACTGTAGTGCAGAATTTGGTCAGGAAGTGTAATTGGACCTTTTTGTTTGAAGACGCTGAGAGTAACTTTGTAAATGTGAATGGCGACAACTACCATAACATGATCGCTAATTCTCTGGCACATCAATCAGATGAACTAAAGAAAATATTTAGTTCTAGCAATATGATGTTACATGTCACACAGCACTGGCCTCAATCGAAATTTTGAATATAATATTTCCAGACAGATATATTTTCAGCAGCGGTGTTATAGACTGTCCATCAAAGTCTCTAGATTTTTTTCTGTGGGGTTATCTTAAGGGATGTGTCTATGCTAAGAAGCCAACGCTGATTGATCAAATAAAAAACAATAGGTATTCGAGCAGCAATAATTGAAATATCGCCTGAAATTTATGTAAATGTTATGAAAAAAGCTCCTAAATGAGTTCGCACTTGTGTGACAGCAAAACACAGCTATTGGACCGATATTATATTCCGCAAATAATTGCAATTAAAATAATATATTATGTTTTTTTTTTTTTTTTTGTATCTAGTATCCTCTACCACAAAAACCTGCATATTCAACTCCAACATCCTTTCCGTTTTATTATACGTATGCAAGGCATAACCGGAAAAAAATTAACGGAAACACTGTAAAGATTCGTGAAGAAATGTCTAAGAAAAATGAACATCCACGCCATTTCAAATGTTAACCTATGGAGATTAACAGGACACAAAGGAATCATGCTATTAATAAAGGAATGGAAATGGAGAGGATTGGGCTCACAATAAGAAGAGAAAGCGGAAACATTGATATCTATGGTAGAATCCGCAAGGAGCACGAACAGATAAACTAAAAAACACCTGGAAAAGAACTATTAACAAAGAAATGCAGCAAATTAGGAAGTCTTGGGGAGAAATACAATATACTACCCAGAACTGCACCTGATAGAGATTCCTTTTGCTCTTCTTCTTGAGATGTAGGATCCGATTTACAGTGATGTATCCTGCAAATCACCTGTCCACTCCGTTTTTCTCGAAAATGCGTTCTGTGAATAAGTTGGGAAAATTTATTTGATTACCAAAGCCTACCCAAAAAATCGAACGGTAGTAATGAAATTTTCCGGAACAAACTGGAAGTACAGGATATCAAGGTCAACTTCGATTTTTTAAGTGGTAATGTATGTCGAGTTAGATATGTTTAGATAGAGCTTTTGACAAGAAACACATTTTACTGAAACATATCTTTTACAGTTTATGAAAAATGTAATTCTATATAACGACTTGCAAGTAAAGATATTTAAGTATTCAAAGTGCCATCCATTTTGATTTAAACACTTGTGCATGCCTACTCTTGAGCTATATATATCTAAGCATAATAATAATATCAATAATAATAAAAATTTAAAGTATTATTTTCAAATCGTATTTTCAAGTCGTACTTGTTACTTTCACGTACGACTTGACTACAGTTAGCTTAAAAGTAAAGTTTCCAAAATGTTTAATCAAAATGGAAGGCACTTTGAACACTTGTAAAAAAAGTCGTTATAGAGAATAAATTTTTTCGTAAACCGTAAAATATTAAAAAAATGTTTAATTAAAGGTTATACCCAAAGTCCCAACCAACTAACTCAACATACGTTACTATTTAAAAATATCAACGTTGTCTTTGACATCGTCTACTTCCGGTTTGTATCGAAAACATTTAATGCAACCATTTCTTTGGATAGACTTTGGTAATAAAATTTTGTTTTCCCAACTTACTCACACATTTTCCGGAAAAAGAAGGTAGACGGGTGATCTTATGCAGCCTATATATATTTATTATATGTATTATTCGAAATAAAAGGTAAAATTAATTTTTGGCCCGCTATATACTTATATAATATCGACATGATTTAAATATGTCAATTTGTTGTGTATGCTATATGCAGAACCGGCGCAAGGTTCTTTGGCGCCCCAAGGCAAGAAATAATTCGGCGCTCCTACGCAAGACATAATTAGTTACCCTCTAAATATAATTCAATGAAGGTATAAGAAAAATATTAAAATTAAATTTTTACTTACTACACATACGCCATAATTTGATGGCCTTCCGGTACACCTAGGTGGTCGCCTAGACTCGTCTAAAGTTAAAACTGGCCCTGGTAATATGTTGTATTGATTTGCCCCCGTAAAAACCACTGGTTTTAAAGTCAAAGTTTTAGTTATAAATTGTAAATTGAGCTGTGTGTCTCCGACTCCAATTAAAATAAAATAAACAAAAGTGCGATTCAAATAAATTTCACAGCCATCGATTAACTATTGTCCGTTTAGGGTAATTACTTGCTTTTACAAGAAACGATCTACAAAAAATTGGTTACGCGTCGCACGAGTATTGAGTACAGAACACTAAGACGAATTCAATATTTGGTAAGAGAGACGAGTTTTGCAGGCAATTTCCCGGAATGATTAATCAGTTGTGTTACAGCACGTTGCGTTTTTGCATTAACAATTCACCACACTTTGTTTTTTAGCGGACGTTTCTTGAAACACTGTTTGTATTTCAGTTTTTCTTCCTGTCATTAAAAAGTCGTGTTTACAGGAATTGCTCTTCGAGGTATTTTTGGATGTTTTATACGTTTGTTATTATTTCACTTTTGATGCTTTTTTTATTTTACATGAGAATATTTGCATGTGTATATCTATTATTATATTTCTTTTGTTTTTTTTTTTTTTTTTTTATAAACAGATAATATGATTAACTTTGACCAGCATTCAGTCACGTATAACGTATACGTGAATTCCCGCATTTGAAATTTACAATTAAAAAGCACAAAATATTTTCTAACCCATTACAAATTTAAACAAAAATTAATTAGCAAACCAAATACATGATTTATGCACTAATCAGAATTGAAAGAATTTTTAAAATCGGTTCAATAGTTCAAATTTACGACAATTTTTACTGAGAAAGTAATTTTGGGTAAGTTTGAATCTCTCTCCCATCCTTACACGTCTATCGACACGATTGTAGATGAGTAATATGCCATTCACTATCCAGTCGAATTTCTGGATTTTCTTAACCTATCAGGTTACCTGTATTCCTTGCACAGACACAAGGTAGTTCAAAACTCCAGTTCTCCTTATAAACTAATTAATAACAAATAAAATGTATCTCAATTTTTTGCAAACAACAATTGAACGACAATATCCACGTGCCTTGCAAAAATAGTTTCACTGGGAAGGTAGAACCACAGTAGTTAAACGCAGTGGTAAAAACGTCAGTCAAAGTCTACTAGAAAACCATGTTGAATTTGACAGTTAAATAACTGAACAAATCCCTCTTCGCTGGTCACCACTGCAGCTTTCAGCAAGATTCAGCGCCAAATCATAATGTGAATGCTACGCAACCGCGGCTTAAAAGCAATGTGCCAGACTTTATTGCTCCTGCTGATTGGCCGTCTAGCAGCTTTGACCTCACCACTGTGGACTACAAATTTAGTTCTGTACTTCGGGACAAGCAAGACGAGACACCATAAATCTCTAGTCTGAAGCACTTCCTGATGAAGGCAGCGGAGGATTTTTCTGCAGAAATCATGTAATTCGGTACTGGACAGAGTCGGTCATTCTGGAAACTGATTGGTGTTCCTTGTTTAAAATGCATCTATGAATTATGTACTTAAAGTAAAATATCTTTAAACATCTTGTGAAATTTAACTGCAAACTTTGTAACTGTATTAACAAACCGTCCGAAAATATGGTATACATTAATTCAAAAATGTGGGATTAACGAAAGTAATATTATCTTGATCTCATTTTTTTAAATTTCTTAATAAGTGATAAACAAAAGGCTTGCAAATAGTTTTGCATATGTCAAACGTAACCTCTATTTTAGACAAATTAAAGCAATACCGGCTGTTCTAACAAAATTGCAAATTTTGTTCAAAATGGTGTTGAATTGCAAGAAGGAAGTTCCAAATCGACTTAAATGACAACCACCAAATAGTTCAGAATTTAATGTATTGGATCTTGTTTATTTCAATTCTATATTATCCTTACAACATACAGCTTCACCGAATACAATCGACGAACTGATTGAATGAGTACAAAATGCATTTAATGCATTAAACATAAAAACCCTTAATAATGTTTTTCTAACATTGCAAACTTGCCTAGACCTAGTAGCAACCATGTTAGCAAAAGGGATGAATTCCTCTAAGATTCCGCACATTAATAAGGCAAAACTTCATCGTAAGTTACGATTACAAACAACATTGGCATGTTCCATACAAACTGTGGAGACTCTTTGTTTTACTAGATATTTATAACTATTTCATAAATAAAATCATTCTAATTAATTAAATTTATAAATGTACATGTATCATATTTTCGGACAAGAAAAATATCAAAATGTATACCATATTTTCGGACGGAGGGTGTAACACTTATTTCTATTCAAACGTTATCTACTAAGCAAATATTATCGTTACTCAACGTTACTGGACAAAAGTTTTTTTTTTTTTTAATGCAGAATACTATGCAGTGAGTAGGATAGTGGGCGGTTGTTTATCATCAGTAAAGCCTAAATTGTACTGTATAACAGCGTTTCTCAACCGGGAGGCCGCGGCCCCCTCGGGGGCCATGAAATCTTTGTCGGGGGCCGCGAAGTCATATAAGATCGAAGCATGAAATTATAATAGAAAAACGCTCAATTTTGCAAGATATATTCATAAATATATGACATTTATATTCATTAAAATATACCTTTTAAACATCAATAAAATAAATTATACTTATTTTGACAACTAATTTAAACTAATTAAAATGGTTCGCGTTGGAGGTACTTGAAGTACCTCCAACGCGACTTTCAAGTAGGTACGACCTGAACGTGCAATATTTTTTGTTATGCTCCGAGCTACTGTTAACTAAAGAGTAAGGATGCGGAAGTGTTCAAAATGGAAAACAACTTTGAACACTTGTAAATAAATATACTTGCAAGCCATTATAGGTAACATTTACATATATTAAAAATATGTTTATGTAAAAGTTTTATCAAAAAAGTTGCTTTTCAAAAGTTTTATCCAAATATACGCCATACGTTCCTATATAAAAAATCGAAGTTGTCCTTGATATCCTGTACTTCAGGTTATTCCGGAAAATTTAAATACTAACATCCAATTATTTGGGTAAACTCTGGTCACCAAATTTTTTCCCCAACTTGCTCACACATCATCTTTTAGAGAAAAATCGTGTTTCCTCTATCTTGATACACCTTGTGATCCCTCCCTCTCTCTCTCTCTCTCTATATGTATATATATAAAACAATATTCTCTTGGTATTCGTCAGTTTATATTGTCGTTAACGTTTCGTACTTGTACAAACCACCGTAGAGGAATCATGTGTTTCATTTTATTAACATGACATGTGCAATTAGCATTTATTTTTTAAGAAATTGACTGATGATGTGTAAATTGGATGTACACGAAACGTTTCATTTTATTTTATTTTTTGACAATATAAACTGACGAATACCAAGAGAATATTGTTTTATTTATATACCAATCGTCAAGAATCCTATACTTTATATATATATATATACGTTATTTTGGGGACCCCATGAGAGAAAAGGTTGAGAAACACTGCTGTATAAAAAAAAACGCAAAATAAAAACAAATATCCAAAATACCAGTTCTTTTGCCAACTCAGTAAACGTTATTTTTCTTATCAGTTATTCACTCTAAATAATACCCTCTAAATTCTTTTTGTCTAACGGTCCTCTATCAAATTTTTTCTTACCTACATAGCTGTAATTATAAAATCTACATAGGGATTAGTCATGTAAACACTATACATAATCTCAAGTAACAAATTATTAAACTGAACACTATATGCCCAACAATATTTCGTCAGATACTATTTGCCAAAATAGCGTTTAAATAGAAATAAGTGTGATAAGGCTATTTGCTCAAGCAGATTTTAAATGCCCAGGAAAAAGCGTATGTACTAGAGGGGAAACCCCGCATTATATTTTCGTTATATAATCATCACTGTTAATAACTTCAAACTACTAACATTAAATACCTTGAAATTAAAATAAATAAATCTGTGAAATATTCCATCCGATATTAAGGGTACTAAAACATGACATTTATTAATTAAAAAATGTTAATTAAAGCACTAAAATTGTCCACAAAAACAAAATCACTGTTAATAAACAGGTATAAAGATCGTACAGTTAAAATTTTAAACTATAATTAAAGCACGGTCTAATAAATTACCATCAAGTAGCACGTAAAGTCATAAGTTATCGCTGAGATAAATCTTAAGAAAGCTCCTAAAGTTTCGGCCAATTAAGCACGTTTAAAAAGACCCGCGCTATAAAATAGCGACAGTAAAAACAGTATCCGCTAATAACTATGGAACCGAAAATGTGTAGGTAATGACGGGGAAAAAAAGTGCCGCTGCGGAATACGCATCGCATGACGGATTATAGAATTGTCACAGTTCGTAAAAACTGAAACGAATCATTGTTAAATTGAAGAGATACGAAATCACACAAAAAATATAATACACATTGTTTATTTTAAAGTGCTTCTGTTTCTTAGTATTTGCGCCGGAAGGATGTGAGATGCGCTTAAACTGAATATAAAACGTGATAAATGATAGCTTTATATTTAACCGCGCGATAAGGAATTATGGTTATTATATTAAATTAATGCTTCATGCATACTTGTACGGGTTAATCACTTTATTAATATTATATTCACAAGAGATTGTAGAACACATAGAGCTATAGAGAGAACGAAAACCGGGTTTATAGACGAGATAAGTGTAGCAGTGCGGCAGGGGAAACAGGCAGCCGCTTTATTATGGTTGGTTTATATACGGAACAAGAATATGGAATGGGAAATAAGAATAGTACACAAGAATAAAAAATTTGAAACCGTTTATATCGGACATAACATTTCGCCGCTGGCCATTTGCGTACTTTCGTTGGCCTGTGTTTAACGGTTGTCTCATGACAGGTTGTGTTTAATATAACCTTTAAAAAAATATATATAGAGTTCAGTAATATGGATTCAGAAGATTTTGTAAATTTATTTGCTTGTGTTTCACACATTATATTGTTGTTTCCAACCTTCTGATCACAGCTGGAAAACATCTGTTGAACAAATTTTATTACGGCCGACATTTTGACCGTTGTGCGCATGCTTATCGTCTCTTATTCTTGGAATAGGAATAAAAAGTTAAATGTTACCAACTTTTCTTGTGTTAAAGTTAAATTTCATTCCTACATAAACCGATATGCGGCGCAGCCATGTTTTAACATCTTGTATACTATTCTTATTTCCTATTCCTTATTCTTGTTGCGTATATAAACCAACTATTAGACTTGGTCAAAACATTAACTTATGGTCATGTAATATCTGCATTATGTTTGTACTTATTTTTTGGAACTAAGAGGGAAATGGAATTAAAATAATGGTGTACATAAACAAAAAATAAGCAGTTGACTTCGGTCAGATATCAATACAGTGAATTAAACTAAAGCATAAACAAAAAATAAAAATAAAACACTATATTCTACCAAAAAAATTAATAACCTTTAAATAATATTATTTTCTTATAAAAAAATCTACCATACTGCACTTTACTCTTGTTCAGTTTTCTTACATAATGTAAACTAACACTTAAATAAAAATTAATTATACATTATATAAGCTGTTCACTTTTGTAAGAACAAACTAAGAGGAAATTTTGATTTCAATAGTTTGAACCTTTGACATTGTATGTCGATGGTGTAATTCTAATACCTCGCAACCCACTTTTTTTGGATTTTGGGTTTATGAACTATTCCCATGGTTAAATGTGCGCTGAATCGATTGGAAAATACTTCGTAAGCCGCAAGGGATTGAATTTAGTGCTATACCCTATGAAAAAATACCTCGTGTCCAAAACTGGTACAGTTGTTGGTACTGGTACTGACTGGTACCTGTACTGGTACCTTATAACCAGTGATGGGATTCAATTTGCTTAACAACCGGTTCGCAGGGGTATTTGTTTAAAAATACAAAATTTTCACAAAATTCAAAATAGTATATTTATTTCAATTAAACATTAAGATATGTAATTATTTTAAATATTGACAAATAGCCCTCTGGTTTTCAATCACTTCTACTTCCGTTTTTGTTTTTACACAAGGATCATCCGAACTGTTGTTGCTTCTTAACCAATTTAGCACTATCGGTACTGGATCCCAATCTATTAAAGGCAAACCATTCAAATTAATAACCATTATATTACTTATATTTGAAACGACCTGTCTGTTTCGTTTATCGGTGCATATATTATTCATAAGGCTAAACTCTCTTTCAGCTTCTGCTGAACTGACGGATATGGTCATTTCTTGTATCTAAAGTATTTTAACAAGCGGTTCGAGCGAACCGGTGCGAACCAGGTGAATCCCATCACTGCTCATAACCCACCTTTTTCTAACAAAAACACATTAAATTACGGAATAAAAGAAATACATTTGTCAGTTTGAATATAATAAAAGAAATTACCAATAATTCAAACAAATTTATCAGTTTTTCAATCATTAGGAATGCTTTTTTGTTCTCCTGAAAAGTTGAGTGTTTTGGGTTACCAAGTATTAGAATTACACAATCGATGTCATAATTTTTTTTTTTAAATGTCACTTGGTAATAATGATCATAACCAGTCAATCTAAAGTCGGTTTTACAGCGTAAGTAATATTTTTAATTGACATTTAAATTCCATAATACACTATAAAAGTAACCAAAATAACTAGATCTGGTTTTTCCTTACAAAAGTGAACAGCATACATCTATATAATTAGATGATTATCTAAATCATTATTAATTATGTGGTTCTTTAACAATTCAGATAAAATTGTATTATATTATTTTTTTAAATTTTCTATTAAGTATCGCTACAATCAAATAATCTATAATTATTCTCTCTCATTTTGTATTACGAAACTAAGAGGGAAACTTCATTTTTTATATTGTATATTTAAAATAGCATCTTTTAGGATGGTAATACTGAAATGGCTCCTTTCAAAATTAGACATGTAATCTGCTATGTAATTTTTGAGAGAATATAACCTCAGTATAATGAAACTTAACCAAAAATTTAAAAGCCAGATTTACAAGTTTACATAGTTCCACAAAAGTTTATTTACACCAGAACAGCCACCAAAGTAACCAGATCTATGTCAGCTTAGAAAAATATGTGTAAGAAGATGGGAGCTGTTTGTCCTTACTGCGGATTGGTTTATAACATCATCCCTATTACAATGTTAAAATATTGTTTTTAGTCCTAGTTGCCGGAGGTTGAGTGTCGTACATTGTATTCCATAATATCCTTATCTTCGAACACAGATTATTCGAGAATATTGTATATGCATTGAAATATATATTATTTGCAAGATATATTTTGTTATTATTTACATATTTAGACTTTTATTTATATTCTTGGCGTAGATTTTATGGAGAATTTATGTAATTTGTTTTTACGCAATTATATAATTATTAGGTTATCTAATATATAAATATTTTTTGACACCTGACAATTAACATATCAAGAACTAATGTGAGTAAGAACAAAAGACAGCCCAGCTGATAGTGTCCAAAGAATAAGTTATTGATATAATTTTCAGACCTTCATATATACATATATTTTTTATTTTTATTTACAATAAATATTAAAATAAGAAACTTGGGCTCTGAAGATATATTATTTGTGTTATTGTTTTATTTAAAATCTCTTGTCTTAAAATCTCTCTCTTTATATACATATAATACATAATTTAAAAAAATTAATATTATTTAAATTTTTCAAATTTCTCATTATAATGAATTTATGTCAATTTTGTAGAATAAAATCGCGGGTCAATTATATAATGCGTAAATAAAAATCTACCGCTTTAGAATGTAAATATTTGTGTGGAACCCCCTCCTAATCTCGTTAACCTTGTCTGAGCTAGCGGCCTTGTGCTTGTGAATTCCATATCACTATTACTATCATATCTGTTGATTTCCCTACCCTGTTTCATGAATGCGCTCGCTTAGACTCAACCTTAGTTAAAAATGGTTTCTAAATGACGTAGACGTAGAATTCTACATCTACATGAAAATATAAGTAATAGGAAAATGCATGCTACGGTTTCCAATCAGACGTAGATGGACGTAGACGTAGAAACGTTCACGTAGAATATTCTAATTTTTATATTTCACCTCTACGTTTTTACGTCTGGCCAATAGAAAAGAATTTTAGAAAATGACAAAACATACTCAATATGTCGGATGTAGATAGATAGAACCAGTCAACATTTGTTGGGTTCACGGTTTTAAAATAAGGAAAATAAATAATTACCATGGTTAGATTTTTGTTTAAAAATGAATATATATGGTTTAATATATAATAGATAAACTAATTGTGGAAACTTTTCGACGTACAGGACCGCATCGTGTGCACGCAACAAATGGACGAAATTTGGGGTCGATTCTATAGAATCCTACTAGTAGAGGGCGATCTTATGTAAGCTTGCGCACGGGCTACATTCGGTTCGATTCTAGAAAAGCCGGTCTTATGTATGTTTGCACACGGGCGGCTGACACCAATGGGCGCCACTTTGCAATTTACACCATGGTTGCAAAATTGATCTACCATCGTGTTTTAGATATTCTGTGTTTATGACGTTGTTTGAGAATAATAAGCATACCAGTAACAATAAAAATTGCTAGCATTGCTAAATCGTCCTCCATATTATTTGACGAATACATGTTATTCGACACTTTTTAAGAAACTTCTTTTACAAAGAGGTTAACTCAAAGAGTTTTCGAAATTAACAGGGTATTCTAAGTTTATTGGAAACCAAAGAAACAAAATCTACGTTCTACGTTTTATTTCTACGTTCTACGTCTACGTCAATTGGAAAACATCGTTTATTTTAGAATCTTCTGAACTACAAATAACTTCTTTTGTACGGATAATTTGAAATCGCCATACGGGCCACTGTGTAACACGCGGGTCTTACGTTCGCCGTCTTTACTTTCTCCACCTAATATTACTTCTTACTTGTATAAGGTTTCCAATCCAAATATCCGAATATCCGGATTATCCGACCAATTTGGACTATTCGATAATCCGGATAATTTTCATTGAATATCCGATAATCCGGATATTTTTTTAATAAACAAAAAACATTTTTTCAACTATTTTTTCAATTTACCTGGTATTTTTTTATACCTTTTTGCCTTTACAAGAGTTCCTTTAAATCACATGACGAAATATGTAAATGAATTAAAGCTTTCATTTCGTTAATCAATCTATTTTTAGAATTAAAGCTTTCATTTCAAATTAATAAATTAGAACTTTTTAACGACTATTTTAATTGCAGGCCTGACTAGGACAAAAATTAGAACTCGCTTGAATTTTGAAACTTTCAATGCAATTGTTTTAAAACACACATTTTTTTAAAATTAAATAAATTTTATTATATATATTTTTTTTATTATTTTGTGAATTATTAATATATATAATTAAAATACTTAAATTAAATTAAATAAATGAGTTATAAAACACCATGAATATTGGATTCAATTTATAATTTTTAATTTCTTATTTGTTATCCGGATATATCCGTTTATTTTGAATTTTCTGTATTCGATATCCGGTTATTCATTAATGTCGGATAATTGGAAACCCTATTCAGGTATACAACGAATGAGAGATAAAATGTTACTGCTCATGATAGTTTGTCATGGAAAAAACACTACAAATAACGTGAGACTGATAATAAAAAAAAACCTAAGCGAAATAAACCAGGACTCTCAAATCCAATCAAATTTAAAATTTGATAAAATGTACATTACGGTAAGATACATGTTATTAAATAACAAAATTATTAAATAACACAATCGGACAGACAGTATTAATTAATAAATTTGAAAAAAAAAGAAGATATTACAGAAAGATATACTCTTACTTACGATAAATGCCGTTCGTGAAACAATGCCATTAATATCTCTTCAAGTAATGTTGTAATCCAGTAACCAAAACCATATTAGAAAATTTCAAATCCATAACTACCAAACAGCATTCCAAGCATTAGATTTCACTGCTAATGATAAAATATTTTCCCTTCAATATAACGTGTATTGTATTTCTATCAGAAAAGTAAAAATGATTTGAATGCATGTATACTAAAGCGTCACATAAATCTCTTGCGACATATAAATCCTTAATAGAAAAAGAGTTGAAAGCATCGTGATATATCGTGAGTGATCTTGATAAGCATATGTGAACAAGATATCTATCAAGATAAGCCAATAAAACACACAGACATTCTTCAAATTTTAAAACCCTAATGGGAAAAGGATATCCAACAAAAGTTGTTCAGTACTTTTTAAGAGATTCAAAAAAATCTCAATCTTACAATCTAACAAGACAATTCAGTCACATTTATATGAAAGAATTCACGTACAAATCTTATCGCACCAAAAAATTTGTACCAGTGTAATTCACATCACATATAAATCACAGTGTAGTGAGTGACAAGTCGTACGTCTTCTTGGTACACGGTCCTTGGTTGGGTTGACGGTGTCACCGCCATATACGTGAACCAAACAATGAACTTGTGAATTGTTTTTGAACATTTCCCTGCCTTATAAAGTAAATTAAAAGACTTGTTGTCTAGAACCGACAAGCTGCTGTCCGAATAAACGCTCTCACGTCCGTAGGGTTTAGATTGATAGGCAACCTGGAATGCGGTAGGGTCGTGTTGGTCGTATGTCTCATTATAATTTTATTCTTTTTTATATGTAGTTCATTAACAAGCTCTTAAAGGTAAATTAAGTAATACTAGTGGAGGCAACACTTAATAGAAGTGCTGCAACCAGAAGTATAATAGGGGATACGCATAACATTTATATTTTCTTAAAAGCACATTTTTTTGATACGTTAATATTAGTTATGTGGCCTAACAAAACAAAAATCACATTTTAATTAATATTTCAGCGAAATTTTTTAATTAAAATATTATAAATTTTAAATAAAGCCGACCACAGCGCGAAAGTTGCCGAGTAAATACAACTGAGCATGACGTCAGAAGCTACACGTCCCAGACTACCTACCCAAGCCTTTACGTGTGTATTAGAGATGGCAACGATTAATCGAATATTGAAATAATCGATTATTTTGTTTTAATTAATCGATTAATCATACAATAGTTTTTAATAAATATTGCTTTATTTTTTAATAAATAAAGTTTCGATTAATTTATTATTAATCGATAATTTTATTTTATTTTCAAGAAATTACTTAGTTGTATTGTTGAAACACTGGTCGGTAAGATGATTTTGCTCTCTTCTTTTTAATAAGCAAAAATTCATTTTAACACAGAATTATTTGTATTAAAATTTACGTACTTAATATGCAATATCAATATTATGTAGAATTCGATCAAACGGGCATTATTTATTGTTACAGCCTGTTTAAAAAAAATTTATGCAGACGTTGTATTACCTTCCATTACGTATGTTTTTTTAATGATTTTATATCAGCCTTTAAAATACAACATTAAGACTGTCCCAATTTTTTGTCTGCGAATGAACATGTTTCTTTTTTTATTTCATAATCAATTAATCGAATATCTTTTACTAATTTAATCGAAAATCATTATAACATTTCGATTAATCAAATGATCAATTAATCGATTGATTAATTATTATTGCCAATTCTAGCGTGTATTGTTTGAGAGTTTTGTATTTGTTTTTTAAACATTTTTTTACGCATTTATTATTAAACTGGCAGATAAAGATTTTGTTATGCCTCAGAGTGACAATTTACCCAACATTGATTCTTTTCTTTCTTTTCTTTTGTTCTTTAATGAAATAAATTCTTTTTGTAGAGTTCTAAATAAAGTATTTGTTCACATCAGTACTAAACAATATTTGCGATGTTTCGATTACTGGGCCCTGGATCTTCCATGTTTTATATATTTTAATATATAATTTAATACGGTAAACATGTAGAATAACTTTATTTTAATTAAAATTACTCTAACTTTACACAATCTATAAAAGTTATACAAGCAAATAAGTTCACGACAGACTGTGTGGCTGTACGCTGTAGACTGGGTAGGCTCTGACGTCACAGCCAAGTTTGTAAACAGTCGGAGTCGTTTTCGCGCGCTACATACATTTATGATTTTTTAAGCCTTAAAATTAAAAAAAAAATGCAAAACTGTTTTTTATGTTTATACGCAACAAAAGGAATATAATAAAAAATAAAATGAAAATCTTATTATTTTTTATATGCAGTTCATTAACAAGCTCTTAAAGGTAAATTAAGTAATACTAGTGGCCGCAACACTTAATAGAGATTGCAATATCAATAGGCATTATCCCCTATTGAGATTATGGAAAGTAAAATCATTATTAAGATGGACAAACAAAGTTTAACTACATATATGTTTACAAATAAAATCAATTAACATTTTTCATTTTATGATTGAATATGTATTAGTCAACTACCTAGAAGAAAATTGACGTTTTATGTGCTTTACAGAATATGCGATATCCCGCATTCTTATTCATTCTTTAAAAATACAATAATACCTGTAATCAAACGTACATTGCTCAAACATTTAATTACAAACTACTGCAGCACTAAAAAATGTATAAACAGCCGTTACCTTCACACAATCAGACCAATTCTGCAACTCAGTTACTATGATCATAGTAACTAAATTTGTTACTATTAGCAAGGTCAGTTACTATCATGAATGATAGTCATTATACTTTTTTATTTATTTATTTATTTATTGGACACGACAGACCAAAGTCCTTAATTGTGCCCATACATATATAAATTACATAAATAGAATAATATAAAAAATTGATGTGAAGTGTGAATATTCACACATTTCAGGGTTTCGCAGGTATATAATAAGTGAAGGCGGTATGCTGAGTGTGTAGGACAAATTTTACTTTGTAGTAAACACGGCAAAATGAACGATAATTTTAAAATAATTTATCGTCTGTTAATCATATAAGACTGGTTATTAAATTTACGCTCTTAAAAATTAAATACAACATTTGTCAAAATATAACTAGAATTTTGACAAAATAATTTCAACATAATAAAAATGCAAAAAAAAAAAACAAAAAATAAAATTCACTCCGTGTACTCGAACTCGAAACCCTTCGTTTTCCAGAGAATTTTAGCTTCCGACACCAACGCTCTAATACGTTGCGCCATCGTACGCCTTGCATGTGAGTGTTTTACATTGGTATAACTTTTGTACTTTGTGAACCAAACACCACAAAAAATGCGTTAGTTTCCGAAAACATAATCTGATTAAAAATTCCTGTACTATTTCGGTTCACACCAATATACATTACTTAGAATTTTTTTAGATTTTTAGTTTAAACCATCTGGACTACAGGGTGTGGGACAAAAATTTTTTTGCACAATTTTGGCAAAAATTGCATCAAAATAATTTATTTTGCAAAAATAAAAATTTGATCGTTAATCCACGTACTAAGGGTTTTCATTTGATACCCTACTCAGAATTTAAAAAAAATATTTTTGTTTTCGATGAGCACATATTTGTTTATATTTTTAGGGGGGTACGTTTTTTAGATGTTTTAGTATTTTTCCTATGTGCGGGTCAAAGAGTTGTATAAGCATGCCAAATTTCAACTCTCTAGTTTTAGCCGTTTGGCTACAATTTTAACCGAACAGACAGACAGACAGACAGACAGACAGACAGACAGACAGACAGACAGACAGACAGACAGACAGACAGACAGACAGACAGCTACGTCATATGTACAACTACGTTTATGTGCACTTTACAAGCATAAGAATTTTACATACAAAACTTACTATAACATGTTCATACAATCACATATTGATATTAGATACATTGAGAATCATTCATACAGTATATACACATTCGTTGTAGTTTCCATTCATAATTTGGAGGTCATTTGTACTACACAGAATTAAATTTGGAGGTACGAACATGTATGACATTTTTATCTATTTTAGACATTTACTACAATATTTCAGCACAAAGTTTCCATTACATCACGCTTATTACAGCTTTGCGAAAACCTGCATAACTTACATTGAATATATCAATAGATCGGTCTTACAGAAGCGAAAGATCGTTATACAGTGCGGTCATTTTATGCAGAGGACTCATATTGCAATGCTCCGTATTTGTCCTTTTACCATACATAAGAATAATGTGTCTCTTGTCCTAAAATCACGGGAAGGTACTCTTACGTAAATATTAGATAAAATGTTAGAGTCGTCCACAAGATTATTAAATATTTTGTATAGAAGTAGCAGTGATGCCAAATCTCTTCTCGCAGCCAACGTTTTAACATTAAACTCTGCCAAAATTACTTCACCGGACGTATACTTTGGATATACTCCTGTCATCCGTAGCTTCACAACACTGTAATACCGCGTTTGTACAGTCGACCCCTGTGGCACACCACTGATTGATAAATAATTCCTCGACTTTGAACCGTTGAATTGAACGTATTGTGATCTGTTACGTAAATAGGTTTCAAACCAAGTGCACATTAGAGGTGAAACACCAACATGTTTTAATGCATCAAGTAAGTGGGAATGCCCTATTCTATCAAAAACCTTCGTCATATCGAGGTATACTGCATCTACTTGAGTTTCAGAATCCAGACATTGAGTAACGTATTCTGTTAAGGATATCAAATTAGTAACTGTTGACCTACGTGGCATAAATCCGTGTTGTTTTTTATTAATAACTGGAGAGACGTGTTGGAATAAATATTTATAAATAATTTGTTCAAAAACTTTGGCCGGAGACGAGATAATGGATACCGGTCTATAATTCTTAACGTCTTTTTTATCTCCGCTCTTATGTATAGGACATACCCTAGACGTCTTCCACCTAGTAGGGAATGTATGCTTTTATAATATTTTATCTTGTAGTAACGTTACTACACAGCAACTTATTACAGAATTGATCTGATAGCCAGTCGTCTCGTTACCATAACAAGATTATTAGTACCCCGTTCTATAGACATACATATTACTTGCTTTACAAATTACAATTACATAATAATACATTGTATATACATTTGATAAATAGTACATTTTTACATTAGATATTGTATGATAGTTTTTGTGTTACGTTTTGTATATAGGGTGTACATGATATACATACAAATATTAATTTAAATTTACATTGCTACATATAAGTTTTGTAATATTTAATATAAGTTTTGTGTCTTTTAAGTACTGTATTAGGTTTTTTGTATTTCTTACATAATTATTTAATATTTGCGCTAGAATGTTCGGGAGGTTGTATCTTCGTCTTTCCCTGTTAAATTTTTCGCAGTGGACAAGTAGATGTTCCACAGTAATCTGAGTGTTGCACCTTTAACAGAGTGGTTGTTCCTCTTTATATAACAGATATTTATGCGTGATACTGGTGTGCCCTGTACGCAGTCTTGTGATAGTTGATTGCAACTTTCTTGTCTCTGGTGAACGCCATATTTAATTGAATCCTTTATATTTCGTAACTTGTTACCTGTTACTTGTTTCCACGTTGTATCCCAATTGTCTTGTATCCGAATTTTTATTATGCTTCTGAGGTCGCTAGATGGTATGACGGTTTCAAATATATCATTCGCTCCTGTTGCCTCTTTTGCTGCTTTGTCAGCTGCCTCATTACCGGTAAATCTACATGCGATTGTATCCATACGACTGTTAATTGTTTATTGTTTGTCTTCGCTAGGTGGAAATTTTCCTGTATTTGTTTCACTGTGGTGTACTTTCTATATCATTTTTGTAGATCTTGGATTGCACATCATAACTTGTAGACGTTTTTGTAACTGTTTTACCTATGACGCACGACAGTAGTAAGGGTTTTTAATAAAAAATTTATGTGAAGTGTGAATTTTCACACATTTCACAGGTATTTAGTAAGTAAATGATGATTATTTAGGATTCCAAAACAAATTTTACGTTAAAATATTTTTATTTTATGTTAATTTTAATTCGAATGCTTAATACCATTATTTAGGTCTCGAAATATCTGAAATATTTTTTTTTTATATAGCAAGGTTCTTTAAGACTTTGAAAACTGCGCCTATGGCTTCCATGGCTGATTTCGTGTACATTGGAACATAGAATTAAATTATAATTTCAACAATTTCCACTGGTTATTAAATTTACGCTTTTAAAAATTAAATGCAACATTGGTCAAAATATAACTATAATTTTGAAAAAATAATTTAAACAAAATAAAAATGAAAAAAAAAAATAGAAAAAATAAAATTGTCTTCAGACGGGAAGCGAACCCTAGCTTACAACTTAGAAAGCGAGAGGACTAACCAATACACTATGAAAGCGTACTGATTTACTGTGTTTCATAACGTTTTAAATATTTTACATCGTCAGCCAAAAAAACACAAAAAATGCGTTATTTTCCGAAAACATAATCTGATCAAAAATTCCAGTTCATACCAATGTACATTACTAAGATTTTTTTCAGATTTTTAATTTAAACCATCTGGGCTACAGGGTGTGGAACAACAATTTTTTTGCACAATTTTGGCAAAAATCGCATCAATTTTTGATTGTTAATCTACGTACTAAGTGCTTTCATTTGATACCCTACTTAGAATTTAAAAAAAATATTTTTTTTTTCGATGAGCACATATTTGTTTATATTTTTAGGGACATTTGTTTTTTAGATGTTTTAGTATTTTTCCTATGTGCGGGTTAAAGAGTTGTATAAGCATGCCAAATTTCAACTTTTTAGGTTTAGCCGTTTGACTACAATTTTTACCGAACAGACAAACAGACAGACAGACGACAGAATGACGGTATAAGAGTTTTTTGGTCATACCTACAAACCCCAAAAAATTAAGTAAATCTAGAGATACAGCTTCGCAGATCCTATGTACCGGCCGCCACTGAGTAATATACTTCGAGTGTAATAATTTGTTTAAAATTAAGTGTTTCAAAAAACGTAAGATGTGTTAGCTCCAACTGCATTTGGATACTGCTAATGACAATACTGGATAACACTAAGGTCATTCCATGTCAAATGGTCTGGAGGTCCACTGAGAACTGAGAACTGAACATGTGAAAATTTATATTTTATATTCAATATTCAGCAAGATATGACCTTTTGTTTGAAAGTCTATCCGACAATGCGTTTGAACGGTTGGAAAATATTTAAAGTTTCAATGTTTGTAACTCGACAACCAAAGCAGCTATTGATCT
The DNA here is from genome assembly GCA_963971575.1 of Liopterus haemorrhoidalis. Classification (NCBI taxonomy): domain Eukaryota; kingdom Metazoa; phylum Arthropoda; class Insecta; order Coleoptera; family Dytiscidae; genus Liopterus; species Liopterus haemorrhoidalis. The sequence goes on along the minus strand of OZ020611.1, from coordinate 148,468,502 downwards.
GAAAATGGATATTCAAGTTTAGTTTTTGCTATGAATCTGAAAAAGTGATACTGAACATATTCATACCAAAAAATATTGACCTTTACAGGATAAGGTATGAAAGTAGACAAAAAGAAATCTTATCTGCAAATTTAAGCCCAAATTTGGGTCCATTATTTTCAAAATGAACAAGCAGGGAAGGTTGCTGTTTGGTACGCCTGTCCCGTCCTCCGCCTATCATAATAATAAATTTAAAAAATCAGCTGTGGCCACCACAGGACCGACCGCCATCATAAAGTACTTGTATGAAGTACATTCTAGCAGCAGAGTAGAAATAACTTGGCCTAATATTTTCTAACAGAGATATTATTTATCATGACCATGGAAACGTTACATATAAGTATGAAAAAATTGAGACATAAATCTTTTTTAAAAATTTTCCTAAAATTTTTCGAAATTTTTTGTTTTATCAAAAAACGTCTCAAATAAAAGTTATTAGTTATTGCATTTTTAGCAACTTTTGTTCAATAAATTTTTTCAAAATATTTTTCTGTTGCTACATATTCGCAAAAATCTTAAAATCGACACGAGTAAACTCCCATTTCTAGTCAACCGATTTTTACCAAAAGTTGATCAACACGTGTCATTGATGTCAAAAGCTTAAATATGCAGTTTCATAAAAATCCTTTTAGCCTAATTTGCTCTGCACGTGTACACAGACGGGCAGACAGACGGACAGACAGACAGACAGACGGACAGACAGACCGACAGACATCATGCTAAAAATAGTCGAAACGTTATGTAGGGACCTCAATTCGTGGAGATCCATCGAAATCTCGAAATGTCAAAATCGGTATGATCACAATACCTCCCTTATATATGTTGACGGTCGGTAAAAATAGTCTAAATTAAACAGATATTATTTTACTGATTAATTAATTATTATTAAATTTTAAATAATCTTCTTCATTATTAAAGGACACCTAATCTCATTCAACCCCTGAAATTTTCAAAGGAACCCACTTTGGGAAACAATGACTAAGGGTAATATGCCTGCCAATTATTAAGTTCGACGTTATAAGAAACTCTTATAACGTCACTAATGTGTCTGTATGTCTTCTTGTACAGTAGAGAGTTGAAATTTGCCATGCAAATATATTTTTGACCCGCTTTATCTGCGGAATATACTGTGAAAACACATAACTTAAAAAATATACATAAGTATGTTACTTTAGAGAGAAGATATACTTTTTAAATTTTTTAATGAAATCCATAATTTATATATATATATATATATAGTTGAATGTAGTTCTTGACGAAAATAGTATAAGGAGAAATAAAAATTATTATTTACTCGTCAAAATTAAAATATACTATCAGACGATTCGACTGTGGAATCCAGTCATCTTCAGTCTATAAATAAATGTTAGTAACGGATTGTCTGTCCGATACAACATGTCGCACCACCACGTATTTCCAGTGGTCTAGTTTTAGCAATGTTGAAGTTTTTTATTTTATAGTTTAATTTACTTTAGGTAAGTTTGTCCAGTTAAGAACACTTCCTTTTCGTCATATTTTTTTGTATATATATATATATGGTTTTCTATGATTCTAAGATCTTGTTTTTAATAGTATTTATATTTTTAATTTTTTGACTCATAAAATGGTGCTAGGCGCCATTTTTTTAAAATTTTTATAATTTCAAGTTTTTATCTATTTATTATTTATAATTATTGTTTCAAATTCTTCTTTGTTTACTTAGTATGTTCTTTTTTATTTTTTAACTTGAGTTTTTATATATTTTTCACATTTAATGTTTCATTTTATTTGTATGACTGTTTTTATAAAATTTGTAAAACCTTGTATTTTTATTTATAGACTGAAGATGACTGGATTTCACAGTCGAAACGTCTCATAGTATATTTTAATTAATAAATTTTGACGAGTAAATAAGAATTTTTATTTCTCCTTATATATATATATATAGCATCATCCACTGATATATATATATATATATATATATATATATATATATATATATATATATATATATATATATATATATATATATCAGTGGATGATCTTGACGAGTCGGTATAATAATAGGGTTTCTTTTTAAATCGTCGTGTAGGTGAAATAAATAATTAAGTCATGGGACGTTTGGCATTTATTGCAGTAAATGCATCTTCTGCCTGTGATATTCAGTTATCATAAACTGTGATGAAGGATGTGGAAGGTCATGTACCAATCCTAGGTAAAAAACGAGGTTACAAGTTTAAATTATAAAACACGTGGAAAATTGTACGTAGAAAATAAAAAAAAAAGTAAAAATTAGGTTATTAACAAGACGCTGTTACCGCAATATATACCCAAAACATAAAAAACAAATTGACCCCCACCAAATTTTCCAAAGGAGTTGAGCTTACTATTTGGGAAAAAAAATGGGTTAAGGGAAGATTGATGTAAACCGATATAGTACGCTTGAAACTTTCGCGAAGTTCTTAGCAAAATATCGAAGATTTTAAATATTTTGAAAAATATATTTTTTAGGGTCTTAAGTAAGACTTTTCAAAATTTAGACTAGACAAATATTTACAAAAATGTTTTGACAAAAAGATTTAGATACAATTATACCAAAAAATATATCTAAAATATGTCTCAGACATTCAGCATTAGGCACTAAACCTAACTGGTTACTATTTAAGCAATCGAAATTTTTAAGAACAGCAACATATTTACTTTCGCTCAAGTCAATGTGGTTGAATTTTTGCCTCAAACAAATTGACGAAACTTGGTTAATAAAAAAATATTCTATATTAAAATAGTCCATTCCGCTGACCCTGCATTTTTAATTTCTAGAAGCGCTCCTTGTAGACAATTGTGAGAATCGCTCTTAGATCAATTTCCTTTAATTTTGTTTTATCTTTTCAATCTTTTGAAAACGTCATCGTTTTAACGCGCTTTTTCAGTTTTGGAAACAAAAATACCACGCAGGTGTAAGTCATGTGAGTATATGGTGCCTGAGAAATAAGGGTAATTTGTTACCCTTCACACAACGAGCTTATTTAAGATTCTATGATTATCTTAAATTAAACTCAGTGCCGAATTTACGAATAGACCCAAGTTGACCCAGGCCTAGGGCCTCGGTTGAGCCAATTTTTTCCTTTCCTTTTTTGCTCATCACTACGATTCGATTTCTTTTTGGGGGGCAATTCTATCCATTCAATTTAAGGTTCATAAAAACCTTAACCTGGCACTGATAAGACTGACTAACCTTCCGCAAAAGTCATGTGTATATCGACTCTATAATGGTAGTATAAAAAATAATGACAGTATAACTAACAGCGGTTTCATTTTTGGTTAGCTGCGCCATATTTGTACTAAGCTATCGCATTTACAAGCCGTGGATTCATTTTAAAATGAGTTTTCATTTCCATTGTTACTCATGAGACAAATATGTATTTAAAAAATCATTTTAAAATAGAATATAGCCTGTATAATTGTATACTAAACGCTTATTGTATATTTAATGATGTACATTTTATTACCATTATCCTAAAATAAGTTAAAAGCGTTGATAATATTTTTTGTATCAATATAATACACATACATCAATTAATCTGTTTGTTTAGAATAAGTTAACTATTTGAAAACGCGTCAAAGAATTAGCACACATATGGCTGCGGTTTTCATATGGTGCCGTGGCAAGTTAACTTGGCACCTGGTGTGAGAAATTTGGACGCCGCCTTTTGGTAATGTTCCATACTGAATTACCACACGTATAGCAATACGGTATACGGTCCAAATTTCATTACCATAAAATAAGATACGGTAATTTGAATTAATTTAAAATTTCGTCACTTTTCGTTAAAAAAATTAAATTAACCGGCACATAGCAAATAACTGATAGAGAATGCCGATTATTACCAGTTTATTTGTTTGAAGCATGTAAAATAAAAGCTGAAAATTATATTTTGGAGTAAATTATATTATTTTAAAAACAGTATAAATATTGGTGTATTTGAAAATTGGCATTGATTGTTTTAAAAGTTTTGTCTTTTCCATATTATGATTCTAGTTTTAAACGCATATATAATATATTCGGGTACAGTGCCAGATTTACGTAAAGGTGAAATAGTCCCAGGCCTAGGGCACCGCGATTTTGGGGCCCTAAAGGTGCTTGGTGTCTTTTCCGTCATGCATCTCTTTGATCTGACCCCTTTTTTTACCCATCATTTCGATATTACTTCTTTTTTTTACTCATGTCTTCAACCCGACTTCTTTTAGGAGCGAATTTTATCCAATCAACCTAATGATCATAAAATCATGCACTGGTCGCGAAATCATAAATGGTTGCCTACTAAGCAAAAATGTACTGCCCAAAATGAAGATCTTAAGAAATGTTGACATAAATGACTGCAAATAATTTGAATAACAAAAGATATTAAACTGGTAACGATATAATTATTTGCGATTAGTACCTCGTGTACATAAATTTAAAATAATAGCTATTTATGCACCAAGGGTGTTACTAAGATGATTACGCCCGGAGAGTGACGTAATGCAACCCGAAGGCGTCTGGCTCGATGGGCGTAATTATCCAGTAACGCCAATAGTGCATACAAGATTTTATTTTTCACTTCAAAAATAAAAAGTTAAAATTAACAGATCTGGTAGCCTGTAACAATAAACATGCATTTATCAAGAACAAATGATTTTGTTTAATTGTGAGAATTGATATTAAAATTAAAATAAATATGCAAGAATTGCCCGAATTTATCAACATAAATCACAAAAAGCAACAAAAACTTTGTTGCTAACTAAATCAAAATATAAATATGAAAAAAAAAATATGAGACTATGGTAATCAAAAAATAAGGTGCCGGCCGTAAATAGGACTGTACTGAGACTGGGGTATTTTCAAGAATTGGTAAATTAAGCATTTTTCACATATTTGGATACGTAAGGTTATGGATTTCTTTATTTTAGTCTGAAATTTACTCTTCTACTTCGCTATGGACCAAATACATATTTATATTTTTTATTAAAACGAAAAAAAAAAAATTGACGGTGTAAAGAGCTAATGAGCAGGCGTTACGGATCCATTACGCCCGCTGATTACGCCCGGTTGTTATGTATTTGTTTAAATATCTCGTATCTTAGTCATTATGACCAAATAACAGCGAAGTGAAAAGTAAAATAATAAATAATTATTTTCTGTGGTTTATTTATTTATTTTTTTTTTACGTACGTTAAGTATTGCTACGATATTTTCAGTTCCATCATGTGGAAACACGGGTTCTATGATACGATGTGACTGCAGAAAAATATCCGCTGTGGAGCTCTCATTGCTTTGGGGCCTATAACGGGGTATCCGCTCGGTACACACCCCTTGCCACGGCACTGGGCAACACTGTTATTATAGAGCGTCTGTAGTCGTGTATTGATGTTAATTTGCTTTAAAATAGAGATATTTCGTTCTGTTTTTACTCCCGACCGTATGTCTATAGGTCCACATTGCGAAGGCGTCCCCTTCTCTTCCCATGTAGATTAATTACTCCCATGTAAATGAAAGATTTAATTTTAATGTATTCTTCTGATATATTGGTGATAAGGTTTCTTCCCAAGAATTCTTTTCCGAGAACTGTAGGGAAAGATTTTAATTTTTTAATTTTGCGATTCCGACAAAAATTGGTCAGTAAATTGAGAAAACAGAAAAATTATACAATAATACAACTTAAATTAACTCGACAGAAGCTTCTGACATTAATAAATTGGATAAACAATATCAATTTCGATATCAAAGCTTATCAAAGCAGACAAAATACTTTCTTCTCTAATCGTATCCCCGATAAATTATTGTTTCCGGAAACAAGATTTTAATGTTAATAACATTAATTTTTTAATGTAAATGAATGGTTCAATGCAGGTTTACAGCAGCGGTTGTGCTGCGCGGTCGAGGTGTTTTTGTGAATTTACTTTTATTATGAGCTTATGGTGGCGCGCTAAAGTTCACGCGTTTTTGTGAGGGCGCCAGTACGATACAATGTCGTGGTACCGAATGGTAGACCCGAGCCTAGACTTAATGTAAAAGATGTAATAAAAATATTGAATATTTCGAGGGAAAATAATTCGAGATTTGGATATGCAGACGCATTCTAAAGAATTAATGAAAAAACGGGTAAAAAACACCGGTTTTGTCAAGGCTAGACAGAAATACAGAAGTCCTTGTCATCCCAAAGGAACGAAAAGCTGTTGTAATTTGAGCATGCGAGTCTCAGTGACAAGTATCGTATTCTACATTTATACAATAATAGAAGGAGAGATCGCTGATAACCGTAACCACGGAAGAAGAAAATCATGACTCAAAAATTTTCGAGAATGGTTTAGTATTGAGAAATAGTTTGTTTAGCGCTGTCGTATAAAGAGAACAAATTGCCTTGATAATCGTCATCTTTCGGTAGAAGACAACACGAGTAGAATTAGGTAGTTATTTAAAATTTTTGAAGAACATTTTTATTATATTTACTTTGGTTTGTACATTTTATATACCATACGATAAATAAATAATATATTTGACACCCAGCAACAATGCTTATTTGCTTGGGCACAGGAGGAAAATTATATATTTTGATTAAATCACGTATGCTAAAATAATATTTAATAAACATAATTTTATCCACAATTATTCTGTTACAAATCAATAATTCATAAATCGAAACAACAATCATAAAAATAAAATATCGTGATATACAAAATTTAAATCCAGAATAAATATTTATGTTATTTATTACGTTGGTAATAAATCATACAAAAACATCTCTGGAATACATGAAAGGCATACGTCAAAAATGCAAGGTGGTTAAACGATGGTAAAGCGCGCATCAATTCAAAGAACACCAGTGCGAAACAGTCGATAAACAGACCCCCCAGAATGCTGCTCTATATTCTTCTTACCATCCTAAAAAGCAAATTCCATTCCGCTATCAATTGAAGCAATGTGCAAATTGGAATTTATAGACCTGTCATAAAAGAGTATAATATGCCAACAAAAAGCCCCAATAATATTCGCTTATTGAACTACTTAAATCACAGGGCATATAATCAAGCCATTTGGAATCAGAGCCAGAGTTCTCGACTAAAGGTTCCTTATGCGGTCAGAGCACGTCTCAATTTTTTGCAGCAATCCTCTGCTTGACCACTACAATCCTTCAGCACGCGTGACAGGAGAGCAAATTGGGTCTAAATTACGAACCCACATTTCGTAGCAGCTAAGACATTTGCAACTGTGCCTCTTTACGTTGCCTTATATTGACATGAAGGGACGCTGCTGTTTCTCCTTCTGTACTGAACGTCGATTACCATGTCGTTCACATTCACTGCGGAAATATACACTCACCGCTTAACGCTTAACGCTGATTCGCTGGTCGGCAGTCATTATCAGGTGGTTGTTTATCTAGCTGAACCGTATTAATACATTCGTTTCCTTAACAACTTGACATAACTGTAAAATTTATTCACTGAAATGAACTGTAAAAAAAGTTTAACTTGAAAGTGAAAATTGTAGTGGATTTGTTTGATTTAATACCCACTTTCAGAATTAGGGAATTCCAAATGTCTGCTTTAATATTACGCAAAAAATATACTATAAAATGAACTAATCAAAATAGTAAAATACCACAAGTTAGCTGATGTAGCTCTATGATAAGACGGTTCTTGATGGAGCACTGACAAGTAGGTTTAATTCGCGCTTACTCCACTTCGAAATTCTCATCTTCAGATATCTTTGTTTTAAATCCACGCCAACAGTTTCACTATCGTCTGCACTCCATAATTAGTGTGTACACTGCTGAGCTGTACGCTATTTTCAAGGCCCTGTGTTTTGTTTCGTCAGAGCAAAGTCGGTCAAGTGTTATCTTGACGGACTCGCTGAGTGCTCTGAACAGTATCCAAGATCCAGATCCAATTCATCCTCTTGTACTAAAGATCCGGTTGCTACTCCACAATCTGAATACTCAGAATGTGAGGGTAGAGCTGTTTTGGATACCGGGACATGTTGGTATTAACGGCAACGAAGCGGCTGATGCAGCTGCAAAAACCGCCTCTCACAGACCTATGATTGATGTGAGTTTCATTTTTCCAGATGACGCAAAGATTCATCTGAAACACCTGGTTTTAGACATGTGGCAGGATGTGTGGAGCCGCACACAGAACGTTAAGTTGCGACAGATTAAGGGAGACGTTAAACCATGGGGTTCTTCCTGCAGGATAAACCGCAGGGAGGAAACCGCCATTACACGCCTCCGTATAGGCCACTGTTGGTGGACCCATCGACACCTCCTTCGAGGTGAAGAGTCCCCTATCTGTGAGACGTGTAACACAGATTTGTCTGTGTTACACATTTTAACTGAATGCTTCTAGTTGCTTTAGGTGACGACAGAGTACTCATGGACAAGATGATACTCTTCCTGAGAGAATCGAACTTTTCAGACTTTATCTTATTTATTTGTGTTTGTCTGTGCAAGATTTATTTTATTGAGTATGCGTAATTTTATTGATTTTATCTTTTTTTTTCATTGTTTAATTTGTTGTTTTTAATATGTAGTGTAGTCATTTAAATGGGGTGCGTTAGGCGCAAATAGCCTTTGTTGCTGTGCGCCAAAAAATTTAACTAACTAACTAACTAACTCATCTTCAGATACTGTACCAAACAGCTCAAAGGTCAAGTCAATCTCCCGTAATTAATACTTAAAAATTAGTATCTGGCTAACACGATTGTAACGTCACATAGACCACGTAACACGTGAGACATACCCAGGGGTTAAAATAATAATAAGATTACAAATATAATCCAGAAAAAAATTAGAAGGAAACGGTATAAAATATATTGGAACAGATGCATCATAACTGATATAAAAATAGCTTGCAACAGGCTAGATATCACATTTATTGATCTTAACAAACAAATAGCTTTTTTTATTTATGTTGCTCTACTACACAATAATAATTTATTAAAAGCCTTTGCAGACAAAATGTCTAAATGCAGTCAGGGCTCGATATAGGGAGACGTAAGCAGGGCAACTGCCCAGAACGGCAACATTTATAGAAAGATTTAAATCAATAAAAAACAATAAAAAACTTTTTGAAAATCGGTAAAAAAGTAGATAATATGTGTTTGAATTTAGTATCAAATTTATAAATTGGTTTTAAATCACACATATAATTAGTACTGTGAGATTATTAATTCCTGAGAGTTACATAACGGTAAACAATAGATTTAAAAATATCAAAACTGTATTCTTATTCACACCTGAAAATCCCAACTTATCAAAGAACCAATCATATTTGGCCTAAACTCACCCGAGGAACAACGAAAATCCGTTGTGAACATAATATTTGCTATCAAACCAGTGGCGCACCCAGGGGAGGGGACCGGGGGCCCGGGCCCCTCTCAGAAGGAAGGAAATAGAAATGAAAACTCACTAGAAAATTTAAAAAATAAAGATGAGGATCTTTTTTTAGGTCGTCACTTGTATTTTAGAAGCGAGGACCTTTGTTTTAGGTCATCACTTGTATTTTTAGAAGTGAGGACTTTTTTTGTTTTAGGTCATCACTTTGTATTTCCGAAGCGAGGACCATTTTTTTTTTTTTTTAGATCTTTACTTGATATTTAGAAGTGTGAACCTTATTCATAATTTAAATAATTTTGTCTTCCGCTCCCCCCCACCCCCCAACAAACATTCCTGGGTGCGCCACTATCAACCCATTGGCGTGTAGAGAAACACAATGTTCATTTAATATATATAATAATTAATTGGTATAAGGTAATAAAAATCGCATATACGCCTATATCCTTGGAAATAAGTTTGATAACTAAATGTTTCTGTCAAGTATTACATAACGTTCAGGAATTAATGATCTCACTGTATTATACTAGGAAATGGTGCGTACCTATATTAAAAATCTTGTATTTTCCCTTTTTTCATTTTTTCCCAAAATTTGTCATTACATCTTACAATTTGTCTCCTATTTAATAAATAGTTTGAAAACCATATTTAAAACTACCAAGTCGGTCTATTGGAGTTTATTAAGCAAAATAATAATATCAACGGATTCGAACGCTTGTTTGAAATTGATAAAAACACGGACAATAATTTAATAAATCTCTCTCTCATGTATACTTAAATATATCAGCTAATTTTAATTATTTTTTTTTTGCATTGATTTTAAAATTATAATTTAATTTTTTTTTATCAATATTGCATTTTTTTGTTAAACAAAACGCTTTTGTTGTTCAACAAATACTTACAAAATATTATGCTCACTGTCAAAAATTATATTTTGCATAATTAAATATAAAAGGTGGCAAAAATCATTTTTGCCCATAACTGCGAAAGAGCTAGATCGGGCCCTGTATACAGGTGCGCTGGCTATAGCAGTGGGCTGTTTTGAAACACTACTAACTAGAAATTATGGTAAAATAATAATAATAATAGCTAGTGGTTTCAACTTAATGGTCTATTTTACCTCATTACCTCATTAAATACTAATTACACAATTTATAAAATATTTACACATAGTATTAGAACGTAAAAATATATAATGCTAATTATAGGTACTATAATTAGTAATAAATTAATAAATAATATGAAATAATTTTTAAAATATAAAATATAAAAAGTAATAAAAATAAAGCTCTTAAGGACATTTTATAATAAAATTTAAGTAAATCTTAAAGTCAGAGTTTCACTGGTTCTATTTTTTTTTTTACATTTTTAACCCTATGTTTCTGGGTACATTCAAATATCGCTTTTAAGATCACATTTAAAAATTTAAATCGAGGGTCAGCAACCGGCGGCTTTTGGATGAATGCAGCCCGCCGAACGATTTTATGCGGCCCACCAATAAGAAAATACAGGTAGGACTCATTTTGCGCCGGTCTCGAAATAACGCCGCTTGAACGCCAGAGTCGTGTGTCGACGTCGCCGCCGAATCTAGGGTCGAAGCGGGGATGTTCTGAGGTTTTACGCACGCGCAGTTAATAAAGTACATCATTGCTTAGTAATATTTTGCCAGTACAGGGTTGCATTCAGCACATTGAGTTTATTGCAATTATTATATAGAATATATTATATAAATTTTTACGTCTGCCAAATTTAATTTTCCTTAAGGTAAATTGAATTTGTTGTTTGTAAGTAATAATTTATTGTATTATATATAGTGTAGTATATATTAATATACAGTGTATATATTAGTATACATTTTTCACAAACCATGTCTTCTAACAAGGAAAATAAACCACCTAAATTAAATGCTAAGAAAAAACGAAGATCCATTACAAATCGAGAGAAAATGGAGGTGATTAAAAGAATGCTAGATGGAGAAATACATTCAAAAGTTTGTAGGGACCTCAATTTACCTCCATCGACTGTTACAACCATCATGAAGAATGCTTTAGAACGAATTTTGACAAATATAGTCATCCTTACTGAAAAACTTTGTGAGCTCGATAATGATAGTGAACGCAGTATGCAAGTAAAGAGGAGTGTTGCAGCTTCTTTGGCACCGTATGCAGAGCTCCTCTGAGAAAAAAAGAGAAAATTCACAGGAAAATAATTTTGTAAAATATATTTTTTTAATATAATTATCCTATTTTTTTTTTTTTTTTTTTCTACATCATATTTTTCTTTATGTTATATTATTATTAATTTTTTGTTGTTAGTTTTGTTAGTCGTAAGTTTGTTGTTAAATCATATCGTTGTATTGTATTTATATAGCACAAAAGAATAAATATTTATTTGCTTCATTTATGTCTAATTCATTTTAATAAAATTTATATAGGTCCGTCCCTGAAAAAAAAGTTTTGAAATTCGTGGTATTCATACAAAACACTTGCAAATATATTTAATATCGTTGAAATATCAAGACAGAAATACATCAATGACATGTAGATTTGAAGTCAATCCGTCTCTGGAATTTCACATTTTGAACTCTTTTTGCGCCGATTTTTTTTACGCCGGAACGTAACACCGGCGTAAAACGAGACCTACTTGTATAGTGTTTACCTTTCTTATCCAGCATAGCCAACACATAACTGCCGTGCTGCATTAGGCTTCTTACATACTAGACCAGTGGTTCTCAACCTTTTTTAGGTGAAGGCACCCCTATGCAAAATGTGAGATCTTCGCGGCACCCTACTATTAAATATGTCACTATTTAGTCAATTTAAAGTATAATCAATCAAAAGTATAATTGTGATGTTGGAAAAAAAAACAATAACATTACAATTACATAATATGTATTTAAAGATCATTCGAAAATTTCTTCGATTCGGTCTTCGTTCTTCGATTCCGAGAATAGCGGCGAATTTATTTTGAAAAGCTCGCGGCACCCTGGTTGAGAACCACTGTACTAGACGTATTTATGCTGACGCAGATATGTGCAAACTGACATAAACAAAAACTTAAGGTTGTCCAAAAAGAAATATGGCCCGCAAAAAAAAATTAATACTTAATGCGGCCCGTGACGTAAAAATAAAAAAAGTTACTGAATGCGGACTGCGACGTAAAAAAAAGTTTGCCGACCCCGGATTTAGAACAAATTTAAAAATCATAGTTTCCATACACCATAACATTCACTTGATTGCGGGATTATTGGCAAATGCATTCCCTAATTGACGCCATATCTCCCTATCAAAGGCCTTCTGTATCTAGTCGAAACCGATATATTTTCTTAAGGCGTCACTCCATTTCAGACGTCATCTATTCCTTGTTGAATTTCTTGAAACCCAGTGCGTTGTTGTTGCGCCCATCTATCGCCAGGCATATTATTAGATAAGTATCCTGTCCATTTGCACTGCAGATTTTGGCTCATGAAATTTACATCTATTATTTTATGGCCCGTTTATACAACCTTAACAGTAACTTTTCCTTACCTTATCCCTAACCCGTAAAAGATAAACTATACAAAACGCCTATGTACGTTTATACAAACTTAGCCGTAATTTATCCATAAGCAGACCTTAGCAATAAGAATTCCGTAACCTTGAAAGTTCCCAACATTTCAACTTTCGTGGTTAAATTACGGCTAAATCACTGAGCAGCGCATGCGCGAAAATATGACTGTTATGAAATAGGCAACGAACTTTATTTTTGTGAAATAATAAAAATGACACGAACACGGCAGATGCTGCCAAGGCAGTATAAAGGAATATTACAATAATTTGCTCATTATTCATTTTAATAAAATAGCTTCCAAAATTCGCAATTGACGTTTAGAATAAAGGTTAGGTTTACGATGTTTACTCGGAACTGCGCAAACTCTAAACAGCGCATTTCATTGGCTGCGGCTGACGATCGAGATTAAGGAAAAGTTAAGGAAAAGGTTGTATAAACCCAATACTTTCGTTCTAGGGATCGTTAAAAACTTATGGATAAGGTACTTCTCAGTTACGGCTAAGCAAAATTATGGCTAAGTTGTATAAACCAGCCATTAGTCTTGTTGCATATGATGTTGCTACTAATGTTACCTGTTTTTCTAATATTCATTATCATACGCTTCATATTTCTTTGAAAGGATCTTATTTTCTGTTTAGCTATTTCAGAATTTTGCTCTTTGTATTTATAATCATAATTCCCTCTAAGTTGCGCAATTGCGCACTAATTTCCAAGACTCTGAAAGAAATTGTATAAGTGAATTTAAATCCCGCGCACCCCACTGACAGCAATTTAGGTCAGCAACAACTGGAATTTTCATTTTCGTAAGTTGGCATGAGCTTTTGCTAAAAATAATGATCAAATGCCTCTTAATTGGTAAAAATTACAAGAATTCAAAATCTAGTTGTGCTTAAACAAAAGACACAGATTGTAGTTGTAGCAAGATTTGTTTAAGTGATAGACCCTCTTCTATGCATTGGCTATTATTTTATTTATCTTTACTTCTTGACCGTTACCGAATGATATTCCAAATGTACGCCATTTACTACAATATTATTGTATATTTGTTTAGTATTGAATTTCGTCTTCTTAGCATTTACCTACTTCTTTGTTTTTGGTAGCTAGTTTTGCCATCATGCATTGGAATTCATCTTGGCTTTTTGCTTCCGATTTATGTTGGATACGTAGGATATAGAAGTTAACTTTTATGTTTCTTGACCTCCAGTACAAAGTGGACATTACGTAGTTGGTATAGCATTTCACCCGGCTCTATTGTCACGGGGTGGATTCAAGAACGGACATCTTTTCTACAAAATTTATTATATTATAATAATTTTACAATACAATACAATTAATTGTCAGAATGGCTGCTGGTGTTGACTGTTAGTAGCTGATGTCAGTCCCGTTCTTGCTCCGGCTTCTCCAGGATCGGTCGAACCACACCATAAATCCGCACGAGGCGGACTCGTGGAGAAGCCCTGTAGACGGCACTCACATCTCGGGTTGGTGACTTGAACAGCTGGGCTGGTCCTCGGGTAGCGTGCTCACAAAAATGATCGGATGAATAACTAACTACTTTAATGACTGAGTCAATGAATCACTGACTCTCAATGAATCACTGACTCTCAATGAATAACTGACTAACGACTCTATTCCCTAAGACCATTTTATAACTGTTAACCAGGACACTATGACGTCAGGTCCTACCTCAATTGTTTTGGAAACATTATTCATTTGTGTAATTGTTGGCAGCAATTAAAGACCATAGTCGGCACAATTGAATAATTTTTATCAACACATTAGAAAGTAGTTTAAAACTTATGTTGACAAACACGCAACACTCTGCACATTCTTTAATTGACAAAACCGCAAGTCAGCAACCGCGACCTACACGACCTAAAGGCCGCTCAAGGAATTGGGACATTAGCCTACAATTATATCATAATTGTGACACTATTATACCTGAAAATTTCTAAATGGAATCAGCGGTAATTGAATCTGTGTCCCAGTAATTCATGGGTGCTTTTTGCCACAGCAGTGCCCACGACAGATTTTTTGTGCTTTTATAATACAGGCATGTGAAACTGGTGTTGTTTTTTCCGCTTCCCGTTACCAGAATTTTCTTTTGTTCATGTTTTCTTTCCAGTGCTGTTAAATCCATCACACCACTTTTTCCTTGGCCCAGCTCCTTTCCTTCCTCCTAATGTATTTCACAAAAGTAGTTTCTCTTGCCTTCTATCCACTTCCATTTTATTTACACACTCATGTTGCAACACGGCAAATTCGATTTTCTTATGTAGCTTTCATATATAAACATAATATACTAATTAGTATAAAACTATTATTTGACACAAATCGTCTGCTAAATTTCTTGTATCCTTTCCATGCCTGTTATTAGTTTTATCATACCAACTTTTGTAAATGTCCTGATAAATTGCATAAACGTAGTTTATTTTATCATCTAGTCTCTTTCATTCTACATGTTCGAACCGTATTAATTGTTTTACTCATAGAATCCCTGTGGAAGCACCTTAACGCAGAGCCATTGCCACTCAATAGATCGGTAACCGACGAGTTCATCGAAAATCAATTCATCGAATATCAATTCATCGAAAATCAATTCATCGAAAATCAATTCATCGAAAATCAATTCATCGAAAATCAATTCATCGAATGATCAATTCATCGAAAAAAAAATATTTTGTAAATATTTGAGAGGAATCCCGAGGGGATCGGAAAGTCAAAAGAGCAGTGGTCAATAAAAGTAGACAGACTAAGAAATAATTGCGTACATTTTTTTATATGGTTTAAAAAAAGGTAAATAAAGTGACATAGTGTTTGAATATAAATAAAGAAATATAATAAGAAAACTTATATAATAAAAGAAATAAATGTTTTGTTTTTAAGGTTTAATAAGACAGGTTATGGACAATTGCACGCAAATAATTTTTATAAATTCATACACAATGATACGCATTTTAATTGGGCTAATATGGGGGAAAATAAAGTACTATGCGCCTAAAAACAAGGTAATTAGGTTAGGTTTAGTTAGTAAAAGTCTAAAACCGAGCGGAGCGAGTTACCCATCTTCTAGTTTAAGGACAAAGCACTATTTTAGGTTAGGTTAGGTTAGTAAGGGTTTGGTTAGAAGAAGCCGAGCGAAGCGAGCTACCCATCATCTAGTTTAATGACAAAAGAAACTCACACTAACATAACAATGCCACCTGTTTAGAATCACCGTACATTGAACAAATCATGTGTGGTATAGTAAATATGAATAGTAAAACATACTTTTGTACATAACACAAAACCCTTAAGACTTAACAGATGGGGAAATACAATTTTTATAATCCTTTAAGAATGGGTGTATTAAGTACATTTATGATCCCATTAAACGGGTTTTTCTGATCTAAGGAGCCCTGTTCGATTTCAAAATAATCCAACAGGTACTTTTGCGTATTTTCTGAATGGAAAATTTAAAAATTATTAATAGACCAAGTATGACAGTTATTTAATAAGTTTAGTCTGTCAACTTTTATTGACCACTGCTTTTTTGGCTTTCCGATCCTCTCGGCATTCCTCTCAAATATTTACAAAATATTTTTTTTCGATGAATTGATCATTCGATGAATTGATCATTGGATGAATTGATCATTCGATGAATTGATTTTCGATGAATTGATTTTCGATGAATTGATTTTCGATGAATTGATTTTCGATGAATTGATCATTCGATGAATTGATTTTCGATGAATTGATTTTCGATTAATTGATTTTCGATGAATTGATTTTCGATGAATTGATATTCGATGAATTGATTTTCGATGAATTGATTTTCGATGAATTGATTTTCGATGAACATACCGTGAATCAATAGATCGATATGACAGAATCACAAAAATTATCAAAACCGTAATATTATTTCTACTCAAGAAACTCCTATAAATATTGTAACTATTTTTAAGTAAATCGTTTGAGAGTCTCAGTTAAAGATAATGAAACATGAATCTTCTTTTCCCATGCTTAATTGTTTATTTGACAGAACAAAATACAAATCTCTGGATTCGCCACTTTCTGTCAATTAAGTTTAATTTTTATTTGAAAGCTTTTACAACCTTATTTCAATCAAAATTTGGAGACCATAAATTAACAAGAGTTTTTCTTTAGAAATGTAAACAAACAACTCATTCATTTAACTTACAAATAAGATTTAAAGCTGAAACAATTTGTATAATCCCGTATATGTTATTCGTATCCAGTTTTTATGTATGTGTAAAGAACATGGAGTCCGTGGAAACATGAATGCGCAATAAATGTTGTGATGAGATGCAACATTGGACATGGACAATAGTGTATGCGATGATATTGTAGCGCCACTGTCTGTTTCCCGCTCATGCGTAAGTTATACGAGTGTTTTTCTTCGTGGGACGACGGAGTCCTCCGGCGCGTTGACAGCCAGCCCCGTCCGCAGCCGCCGCCTGTCAACTTACAAACGATACGACACATGGCCGCATCGTCCGAGGAATACCAAGGACCGTACAGTCTGGGCGGTAGCAACTTCATGCACAATGCATGAGCCATCATACGAACTACACCATACTTCTCGCAACCGGCCCACTCATCAAACGGTACACCGCTTCACAGTCTCATAACATCCTTTATTCCTCATACTTTACTATATTACATATACTTTTACAAATCATTCCAGTTTTTTTAATGCAATCATTATAACCGGATTCTGAATATTTATTTAACCATGTTGAAAAAGTTAGGCTGTTTGTTTGCCTGTCAAACTTTTTACCTTATCGTTCGTTCTGAATAAAACAAGATTTGTTTAAATATTACTACTTGAATTCATCAACATTTTTCCCAATGGGAATTTTTGATTCAGCTCTCACGGTAGCACGACATTTTTTAAATCAATCGACTACTCTTATATTAAATTCAGAATGAGAATTATGTCAGTAGGAATAATGATAAATTTGTCTCGAAATCAATGGTTGCTTCTTTTTTATTGTTACTAATTTTGTTTCATTACAGTTAAAGGATAATAGTGAACAATGTATTGAAATTAGATACTCCGTTTTGTTTATTGTGCCAAAGAAATATAGCATAACCAACCATAGCTACTCTAGTTCTAATACGGACCTCATGCAAAACAAAGTCTACCTTGCTCTAAATCATTCTAATTTACACTAGATCCTCACTAGAAACATTGAAATCTAATGTACGACTTTACTAATGATTGACTCTGGAATTAGCACGGCATTTTTTAAATCAATCGACTACTCTTATATTAAATTCAGAATGAGAATTATGTCAGTAGAAATAATGATAAATTTGTCTCGACATAAATGGTTGCTTCTTTTTTATTGTTACTAATTTGGTTTCATTACAGTTAAAGGATAATAGTGAGCAATGTATCGAAATTAGATACTCCGTTTTGTTTATTGTGCCAAAGAAATATAGCATAACTAACCATAGCTACTCTAGTTCTAATACGGACCTCATGCAAAACAAAGTCTACCTTGCCCTAAATCATTCTAATTTACACTAGATCCTCTCTAGAAACAATGAAATTTAATGTACGACTTTACTAATGATTCACTCTGGAATATGGATCTTAACCCTTCCATGTCTAGCACACGAAATTTTCATCGTTAACTTTGGCAACAATTTAGATAATAACTTTTAGTTAGCTCTACAAAAAATTATGCATAAGTCAATACTTTATAAATGGAAAAGTTGATTAAAGATATCCAAGCATTGTACTTATATCCGAGACATAACTATAAGGTCTCAAATAAAACTAATGCTTCTAGTCTCCCCTATTAAAAGCCCTCAAAGTAAAAAACTTTTAGGATTTCTGCTCTTCTGTCTTCCCTTGAATCTTTTATATATCCCTCGCTTTTACTTGAATTTTTGAAATTCTGATCCACTTCCGCCCTACCACAAATGTTTTGTTTACCAGCCCTAAAATGCTAGTTATGCCACTAACTTAAATTCTCACAAAGTATTAAACTATCACAAAAGAAATTAAAGGTGGACGTTACAGCGGATAGCACACTTGTTGAATGTGTAGGGTTGCCATATAACTCTTCACTCAGACCCGCAGATACATAGTAACTGAGTGTCACAGAAAATCAATTGCTGAGCGGAGTCAGTGGATACACCTTATTTTCATATGTAAACATCAAATTGCTCTTTGAGACAAATCTTCTCTTAAGTTTCTTCAAGCCTTTCCATAACTGTTGCTAGTGAATCAATCGACGAGTGGACGGCGGAAAACATTTCAGGGATAGGAGAGCTGAAATTTAGAAAATAACTTTAGGACCGGCGGGGTGGGGGACATAGATTGAAAAATTAGCTTCAATAGTAGGGTGCAGGTATACAGAAAATCACTTGAGTAAAATATTAACAGTATTGTATAAAAAAATAAATGTGTTAGATTTCGCGCGACCCGTATATATAATGATAAAACCCAGAACTCGAGCACAAACCTTCAAAACCCGGGATCTGCAAATCAAAACCGAAAAGATGGAAACTCTATGGAAGAGAAAGGATAGGATGGTTAAAATCTGAAAAGTAAGATTGAACATCCGAAGAACTCTTCGCAAGGAATGGTGCAACCAGATAATTAAAGATCTAGCAATAACTGGTATAGAAGTAACCTGAAAGCACCCGAAACTTAACTTCGTAAATAATCATGTAGTTAAGACTGATACAAATCAGACGTATGACACTAAAAAACTTTTGTCCAACAATCACATTTACTATAATTTTTCAAAATGTTTTATCACAATTAATACCCATATATTTCATCATATGTTGAAAGCGTCATCAACGATTGTTAAAAAAAAATACAATTTGGCCATTTAGCAAATTTAATCCCCCGCAGTAATCAACTCCTCTTCATCAAGTAACGGCTGTTTTTCATATGATTTTTGTCTTATGGCAATAAAACAAAGTCGCAAGGTGCTAGATATGGACTGCAAGGAGAGTGTATAATTAGTTGACACTGCAGCGAACTATACAGTTGTAGTCCAGAATTTTGCAAACATGTGAATGATTGAATTAAATTACCAAAAATGTATTGAAACCACTGTCTCGTTTTTGACCCAGAGCGTACAATTTTTTCTTAATCTAAGTTTTTCACAAATAAATGCCCAAGATGGCACGAATCTGTCGATATATTGCATGATGATTTTATATAATTTTCTGGGGTCATAACTTCTGTTGGCCGAGCGAAACATAATCATCTTCTAATAGGCTTATTCTGAACATTGTTACACGGATTAACATGAAGAAACTGGACAGATGTGAGTGTTATAATAATGGGATCCTTATACCACCATAAAACTTAACACAACATGTTTATGCATTGGTTGCTATTTTGGAAATTTTGTACTATCTTGTTGTCCTTAAAGGTGGAAAATTATCCCCAGATACTCCATGCATCTCTTCGTATTATTAAAACTTTAATAAATTTATGAAATTGTTAGAACACACATTTTTTCTCATCAAAGTGGATATTTCTATTCGAGGTTCGTAGCTTGATACAGCATTGAGCTCTCTTCGTCCTTAAGCATTTATAAAGAATTTCCCTAATTTCAACTACAAAGGAATAGCGCACGAGAAAATAATGATGGAGCATTTTTTCTCAAAGGTCATCATAAAATAAAAATGTATAAAAGCCCGTCATTTATACAATATTATAAATAATGTTAGTGGAAGTGAAGTTTGCATTAATGAATCTTCAATACGGATAAAGAAACGTTAGTTTTTATATAATTTTTACATACCTTTGCGATGTCCGCAATGCGCAAGAGAAACAAGCGGATGACGGGAAAAGTAGCGAAACAGTAAGTTCTGTACAGCGGTATACGCATAATCTAATGAGATACGAGCGGGTATATAGATGGAGCATTGAACAGCGACCATCCGTCTTACCGCGTTGACATGTTTAATCGTTGACTGTGGTCGGTAAAGCGGCGCACGCTCTTACCAACCGAGATCGGAACGATTTATTGCCGCAAACATTTCTCAATGCCGCATTATAAAACGGCAACCAATACCCTATATAGCACTTGTCCTCAAAATTTTTATCGCTCCCTCATACCATGTTTGTAAGCGAGCTTTACGTGAGTCCACTTAATTCATGTTGTCGAGAAGAATGGTGGCCAGAGGGCGCCATCGCTCGCTCATTGTTCCATTTGTATGCGCTACTATCGAATTCATTTACTTACTAAATATACATATGCTGAATGCCTTTTGTACAATTGCGTATTTTATTACTTCGACCGGATACTATCACTTTCCTTGATTTGTACATGCATTCATGCCTGCTGATTTCTGATAACAGGACTACTTTTGATATATTGTTCACCTTATTTAACCACCAATCTGTTTCCTTAAATTCTCTACTTGCTAGAATGTTTCTTTTTATTAATAATAATTCAGAATCTCAAGTCTCTTAAAATAAAATCATGGAAAATAGCAATATAACATATATTCTGCGAATTACTGACAAAGCAGTACTTATTACTACCTAGAGGTAGTTAATTAATATGTCTCTATCACCACTGCAACATAAATGCACCCTTATGCCGGGTTTACATTAGACTAGTGAGCGGGATAGCTCTGTTGTAACTAGGATACTGTGTTGTAACTAGGATAATAGGTGTTTACGCACAACACGGTACTATATTATCTCGTTGACACTACTATCCTAAAGCCAGAATTGTAGGTACATACATACAAAGTGGCAGTAATCTTGCACGGATTGACCAATTTTCAAAAACCGAATGGCGTAGGCAGCGGAGTGTTTTTTTCACAAATTTCTTTCTTAATAATTTTGCCCTCGTCGCCGAAGGGGCTGAAAAAAGCAGTTTTTAACCTTAGGGGTATAGTGAGTTTTTCCTCAATGTCCCCGATCGCATAGGGGTAGTTTTTAAAAACTATCCTTACAAATAAGAGTGAATTCTGCAAAGGTAAAAGAGTCCCTTTTTGAGTTTTTTATTGTTTTTTTTTTTTTTTAATTTAAATAACTACAAAAACCTCTGCACTTGTTGTTTACATTGGTCTAGTTTACATTGATCTATTTTATAGTGGGGGTAGGCTAGTGGAATAGTAACTATCTCATGTGCAAAACCACTATCCTATCCCAACTACTATCTCCAATACTAGAGCAACCACAAGCATTTACATTAGGATAGTAGCTATCTTTGTCACTAGCAAACTAGGTACTAGCTCGTTTACTAGCCTAATTTGGAACTCCATTAGAGGTATATATTTTTAAACCGTCAGCGCAGAAATGGAAAAAAAGTCGTTAATAGTAAACGGAAAGTAAAAAATACTCAAATATGTATAATACTTCGGACTGCACGTTAAATTGAAATAAAAGAATAATAACAATTCATTTTAAATATTATTAAAATATTTGTTGTTTATTTGGTTTTAGGTTATCGGGAAAGTGCTTTCGCCTACGCCATATCATCAGCTGGAGTAGCTCACAGCGTGGCCCGAGCTTGCAGTCAGGGTCGACTCATATCTTGCGGCTGTGATCCTTCCAGTTACCGGCATCGGGATAAGAAGTCCTCACGTTTAGACGCAGCCAACTACTGGAAGTGGGGAGGTTGTTCACATAATCTGCATTTTGGAGTAGAGTTTTCCAAAATGTTTCTGGATTCGCGAGAGCAAGCTGGAGATATTCACTCTAGGATTAGTTTACATAACAATCAAGCAGGAAGACTGGTGAGTCTCTTAATGTTATTATTTATTTCAATACTTACCTTGTCAAATAGCTTTAAACATTTAAATCCAGAGGTTAAAATTCTGGAAGTATCTGTGTGAATTGAGGATGGACATTTCGGCTCTATCTGTGGTACTGAGCTTTACTGAGCTGACTCAGTAAACTGATCTCCGAGATTCAGCTCCTAATAACGCCAGTCAGTTCCTCTACGTATCCTTCAACACGACTGTTAGTTTCCAATATGCACGTGGTACGTCTCCTTCTGCTTCCATTTGCATTTTATGAATCCAAGATCTAATATATTACATTTTAACAATCTCCTTCTATTTCTATTCCCCTTGCAGTCTTGCTTTAGAGAAATAAAGCTGATTGTTGCATAACATTATGTTATTCAATAATGTTATGCAACAACTCCGGGATCTAGAGGGTTTTTCTAATATTGTCCTCATTAAACTAATTTTTGTATGTATATTTTACCTAATTGTAAATATGGGAAATATTTATTTATTTATCAAGAAAATAAATAAATAAGATTCTAAAGAAGTGAATTAATTAGCTGTTTTGTTGTGGTTATTTGTCAACTGGTAGGTTAATAATAAAATAAACAATTCGCTTTGGTTTTGTTGACTACGCTTCTGTTGGCTAACTTGTGGATAACGCGAGTTTGCTACTTCCCACGATCACTTAGTTTAGTCCGAATGAAAAGCTGCTATATGCATAATACATCACAAGCCGAATTCTCGAGAAACTCGACGTGAACACCGATCAGACTATCTTCGGTCACAGTTCACAATAGGGGATAGGCATGATTTTTTATTATTTTTTATTATATTCCTCTTGTTGCATATAAATATAAAAAACAGTTTTGGATTTTTTTTTTTTACTTTGAAAGCTTAAAAAAAATCATAAATATATGTAGCGCGCGAAAACCACGTGTGACGTCGTACCCTACATAAGTGTACTGCGTACAGCCTACCCAGTCTACAGCGTACAGCCTACACAGTCTGTAATGAACTTATTTGCTTGTATAACTTTTATAGATTATGCAAAGTTAGAGTGACTTTAATTAAAATAAAGTTTAATTGTATAAAAACAATTTATACATGTTTACCGAATTAAATTTTATATTAAAATATATAACCTATATTGCAGTATTTCAATTATGCCTCTAACGTTTTGTAACTTCATGTAAACAATGTAGTAAAATTCTGACATCTAAATTACATAAATATTTACATTTTACAGAGTTGCAGCGTTTATATTGTTTACATAAAGTTATAGAATACATAAATCGATTACTTACAAGTCTGTTTTGACACCACGTATTTCTTCAGCACTGTAGCATTCATTATTTTTCATATATTCCATGAGCATAAATCATCAATGTTGGGTAAATTATCACTCTGAGCCCTAACAAAAGTTTTATCTGCCATTTTAATAATAAATGCGTGAAAAATTTTTTAAAAACAAATACAAAACTCTCGAACACTACAATATACACACGTAAAGATTATGTTGTAGTCTGGGCCGTCTAGGGCTTGACGTCATGCTCAGTCGTATTTACTCGGCAACCTTCGCGCTGTGGTCGGCTAATTTCAAATTTACAATATTTTAATTAAAAATTTTGGCTGTAATATTAATTAAAATATGATTTTTGTTTTGTTAGGTGACATGACTAACATTAAGATATCAAAAAAAATCTATTTTTAAGGAAATATAAATTTTATGCGTATCCCCTATTCTGCAAATGTCTAAACGAATCCCTGAAACTATGCAGTAAATCATGAGTCGGTTCATTTAAATTTAGCGATCTGGCTCTCTTCGGTCACTGTACTGATTCGGCTCAGTCAGCAGGTTCGTTCATAAACAGCTCATCTCATATAAACAGACATTACATATTCTACAGGAAAAAATGAGGTACAAAAAAATCGGAGTAGGTTGTGTTCGGAGACAAAACCATTAAGCTGGGTCCAGATTAGCGAGCAGATCCTGTAACGTACCGCGTAATGTAGCACGCCGTGTAACATTTTTGTCTAATTTGGACGGTATCACGTGCACAAGCCGAGCGGTTCGCAAAACGCTCTACCTAATCCGCTCTGTGTCGATTTTTGTTGTGAACATAAAAGCGTTCGACGAATTTGGTTGAACGCGTTCGAAGTAATTTATAAACTCGCGAGCGAGTAGATAGTAAATGTTGATTAACAAATTATTTGTCGACATATTCGGCCAACAGTTGTAACAGTTATAAACTGTTACAACATGTCGTGTTTGCTAATTAATTGCGAATTAATGAAAACACAGTCTAATGCAAATTTCTCCAGAGTGTTTTATGAAGGATAGGATTAATTTTGTTTACCTGTTTGTTACAAACAGGGTTACAAACAGGGTTACAAACAGGGTTACAAAAGGTCGACTACTACGAATCAGTGGTTTTGTACCACCAAAAATGCTCCAAAGAACGTTATCGCTTCCATTTTCTGGCATACTGAAAATATATTGCGTATTTATTATTCTCCAAAGTGTCAAATGAAAACAGCAGAGTACACTCAAAAAGAGTGAGGTCAGGAATATATGGGAGATGTTGCAAAATCTCAGAATTCAATTACGTTCATTCGTTTGTAAAACTGACTGTACTTCGTACTCAATCTCTTCTTTTTCATTCCTTTAAACGAAAGATTTGCGAATATATGCGCTCTACTATACGTATATAAAACGTATAGGAGAGCTTTCCCATGTCACATGACTAAAAATGTCCGCCGTAACACATCTCAGCCACTATAATTAAAGCAGAGAAACTGCAACTTAATAAAAATAATAAGCGCTAAATGTTTAAAAGATAAAAATAATGAAATAACCAACCGTATTATGAGCGATAATTTTTATATGATGCTTATAATTAAAGAAAAAATACTTATCATTAATAATTTCTTTCTTAGTTGTCTTTTACATTATTTTTGTGTGTATTTATATTTCAAAGAAGTTAGTTTCCCACGGTCTACAAACTCGACCAGTTTATTAATTATTGCCATAAAATTTTGTTTAAATTTTATTTCAATTATTAATTACATGCCTATTAAATTCTGCACTATGCAACATTACGTTTAAAACATGTGTTTTTAAGTTTCTTATATTTATCTTTTGGTTTTTTATACAAACTATAATTAAAACAAAGTAATCAAAATGTAATACTTTTAATCTAGTGTGAAATGAATTCTCAATACAGTTTATTTTTGCATTATTCTATTAAATGAAACACACCTAGACCCCATATTATGTTGGAGATGTCTTCTTAAAAACCGCAACCTAGATTGGATCGACGCAACCAATGTAAATGTAATTTGTCGAATAACTGTCAGAAAAGTAGGATTTCGTCTATTATTTTTCGTGTGTAAAATACATAATTTTTTATGGCCATGGCAGCGTGCAATAAACCGTTTATTGCACACTCTGTGTCGCACGCTGACATGGCTGCGTTAAAAAACAAATTCCATTAAAAAATGTCGTACTATTTATACGTGTAACCTTAATTTTTATGGCATTTGTAGAAAAATTGTACCTCGAACACGAAATACGTTAGCACTGTCTTGTGTTAAACTGGCATTTCGCGCATTTGGTACATAAATAACTAATGATAATCCCAACATCGTATCCGACCAAGGGAGTCACATAATAAATATTAATAATAATATGTGTATATGCATATAGGCACAAATATATACATAGACACACATATACATATAAAGGATGTTCTATAGTCTATAGAGTAGTTCGTCTTCTACGTTCATGGGCACGGAGATGACATAAGCCCAATCCTAGCCATAAAACTTTTGCCACATATATTGCACTGAAAGGCTCCTTCTCCCGTCGATATTCTATTCTTCTTTATAGCTGCTTTAGCCCTCAAAGCCTGCTGGCGGCTTTGTTCGTATACAGCAACTGCATCTTGAATCGATTTTCTCCAACAGTTGCGGTTAGTTACTAGGGTTTCCCAATTGTTATTCAGCAAGTTTGTACATTTAAGGCAATTTTAGAGAACATCCTTATACCGCTTTCGAGGAGCACCAATATTTCGTTCACCTTCTTGCAGCTCACAATATAACATCTGTTTAGGCAGTCTGTCATTGGACACACGTACAACTCGCCCAGTCCATCGCAGTTGATTTCTGACTAACAGCGAATCTATACTACACGTCTGAGCTTCGTTCAGTACTCGTACATTATCTATATGATTTTGCCACTTGATACGTAAAATTGTTCGTAGGCATCTTTGATGGAATTTTTCCAGTTGACGAACATGCCGTCGATATAGGGTCCATGTTTCTGATTCATATGAGTATTTTGACAGAATGTAGGTATTATGACAGATTTATACACGCTCAGTTTAGTTTGCAAGCTCAGATCATGGTTTAAGCAAACTCGTTGTCGTAGCATGCCATAAGCTCTAGCTGCAGCAGATATTCTGTTATTTATCTCCAAGTACAGATTACCATCGCAGCAAAGTATAGTACCTAAATATTTAAAGGTCTTCGTGATCCTCAACACTTCGTCGCCAATAAAGAAATCTGGTACTGCATTACCATTAGTAGGTCTGGCCATGACTTCTGTTTTCGACAGACTAATCTTAAGTCCAAACTTAAGTTGACGTAGTCAAGCGGGTTATTGCATCTTGCAGATCCTCAGGACTATTTGATACTAACGCACAATCGTCAGCGTATATAAATAACTATTAATATAGAAAATATCAGGTGTGCAAATAAGTTTCCGCCGTTTTTCTATCAAAAATTAGGAATTTCTTGTGAAAGAACGGTACATTATGTTTTATTCAAAGTATTGTCCATCACTAGCCAATACTTTTTCCCATCTTGTTTGAGCAACTCATAATACATAACACCAAGATGATCCCACCAAATACACAGCATGAGTTTTTTTAGTTTAATAATGAAAGTATAAAAAATTATTTGAAGTATGAATTAATAATAATAATAATTATTATTATTATTATTAACATACTTCAGTGTTTCACAGGTATTTAACAAGTTAAAGGACTAAATTTTTGACAGAAACCATGTTAAAATGAAAGACTTTTAATAATTCATTTTGATTCGTTAACCTTCTCTTCAAGCCCTTTTGTTTGACGCCCCACGTTATATTTTAAAAGATTGCTAAGAATGCCTTTAAACTTGTCAAAACTAAGGGAGACATTTCAAAAAATTAGTTTCATGGTGCCTCGCCATAACTCCTCAAATATTCATCTAATTAAAAAAATGCATATAACAAATAAGATTGTTTTTCTTATTATAAATAATATTGTTAAATACGTTTTTCTGTTAAGTCAATAATAAGTGAGATATTAACACCCCATTCAAATTACAGAAAAATAAACATAAAAAACTAAAGAAGCTGTTCTAAATGACCACCTCTTTCCTTCAGACACAAATTTACTCGTCTTTTCATACTATTAAAAGCATTTATAAGAATTTGAGGAGTTATATTGGCACACTGTTCAGTAATTCTGTTTTGCAGTTCCTCGATATTCTTAATAGGAGTCTTGTATACATTATTTTTCAGATAAGGGAATATAAAGTAATCTAAAATAGTCAAGTCTGGTGATCTAGGTGGAAATTCTGGATTTGAACGTAAACTAATTATTGGATCGTCAAAAAAATCACGAAGGTAATTGATGGTCTCTTGAGCGGTGTGGGCAGTTGCGAGCTCCATCCTATTGGAAGCAGCCTTGCTGGAGCTCATTCTCATGAAGCTGATTAATAAATTCACGTACAATATTCCGGTATCTCTTAGCAGTAACAGTTTCGTGGAAAAATATGGGTCCGATAATACGTCTTCGAGACACAGCAATACAAACACCAATTTTTAACGGATGGAGGGGAGTTTCACGAAAAGTATGAGGATTTTGAGCACTCCATAACCTTATATTTTGTGAATTAATATACCCCGAAAGGGTGAACCAGGCATAGTCTGAAAAAAACGTTAAATTTAACAAATCATCATTATTAATTAAATTTTGTTGGAACCAGTGGCAATACACAATTCACCTATTGTGATCTGCTGGCAGCAACTCATGTAAACCAAGAATTTTGTATGGGAACAGCTGTAAATCTTGATTGACAATAGTATGGCAAGTTCCTAATGATAAACCAGTCTCTTGCGACAGTGTACGTAGTGATGTAGTGGGTTGCTAGTTCATACGTTGACGAACATCATCAACTGTAGTTTTAGTACGAACTCTTGACCTTCCAGTTCTATCTCTATGAGTAATGCTCCCTGTATCTTGGAATAAATCAACACATCTTCTAAGTGCGCTGTAAAAATCTCCTTCCATTCGCCGCTCACTCGAACACCATTTCGAAAATATGATTCAATCATAAATTTTTTGTGTTTTATTGTAAAAACCAGTGTTGTGTTGATTTATTTATAATTGTAGCTCTATTGAATTTTTAATAGAAACTTATGACAATAACAGTGATGACAGTTAATTAATTGACAGTTAAAGTTTGCAGTACACATTATTTTATTTTTCCTCAGCCATCCCTTATGTAATTTCTTTTTGAACACATGGTATTTCCTTCTTTAGAAAATTCAATATTTTGTCTTGTTGCATAGAACTAGGTTTTGAAACCAAAACTGATATTACTTTAGTCAATTCACTCCTCAAATCAGATTCTGATTTAATATCAGAACCCTCTGTATGGCTAATTAAAGTTAATTTCTAATAAATACATTGCGAATAGTGGCGCTTATTTCCCACTATGAGTAGTCTCTGGTTCGAAGAACAAGAGTCCTGTTTGTCCGAATTTCCAACCAATTTTTATTGAGGAGAAATATAAAATTACAAATTTTCCTCCTTGAGAATTCTTGGGAAGAAACCCTAAAACCCTTAGCAACATCTTATGGTTTTTGTAAACAACATACTGTTTATTTTATTTTATTTTTTTTTTTTCAATTTTTCAGGAATTTCAGTACAATACAAAATTAATTAATTACAATCATTTGAAATATTCTTTCATCATCATTCTATAAACTTCATTCATTAATTAAAAGACAAAAAATATTAGTAATAATCTGTGTGCAATTATAAATAAACCAATTCACTCCATCATAATTATTCTCTTAGTCTATGATCGTGGTGAGTAATTTGTAAAAAATCACGACAGTGGACATCAAACAGACCGCCATGAAGGAACAACTGAAGATGTGCTTCACACAAATTGAGTTCGTTCATTTAGTTGATTAAATGAGCTCTTCATTAGTTTATGGAGGAAGTGGTGAAACTTTCATTTAGACATGTTATAACTCGAGGCATTTCGGCTGCCAACTTCTTAATGGGGGTTGCCTTTGCCTTGAATACAATGTGCTAACTTGTTGACCAGTTTTAAAGACATTTTGTTACTATGTTGAAGTATTTTTACAATAACCTAAATTTTTTAAAGAACGGAACGAAAACAGGAATTATATTTTGTTTTTTCATAAAAAGAATTCACAATATTTAATACTGGTTTTAACCCGTTTAATTAACGTTTTTCAGTTTACAGTTCTTTTTTTAGGGTTTTGTAGGTATGACCAAAAAACCCTTATACCGTCATTTTGTCGTCTGTCTGTCTGTCTGTCTGTCTGTCTGTCTGTCTGTCTGTCTGTCTGTCTGTCTGTCTGTCTGTCTGTCTGTCTGTCTGTCTGTCTGTCTGTCTGTCTGTTCGGTAAAAATTGTAGCCAAACGGCTAAACCTAGAGAGTTGAAATTTGGCATGCTTATACAACTCTTTGACCCGCACATAGGAAAAATACTAAAACATCTAAAAAACATACCCCCCTAAAAATATAAACAAATATGTGCTCATCGAAAACAAAAATATTTTTTTTAAATTCTGAGTAGGGTATCAAATGAAAGCCCTTAGTACGTGGATTAACGATCAAATTTTTATTTTTGCAAAATAAATTATTTTGATGCGATTTTTGCCAAAAATGTGCAAAAAAAATTTTGTCCCACACCCTGTAGCCCAGATGGTTTAAACTAAAAATCTAAAAAAATTCTAAGTAATGTATATTGGTGTGAACCGAAATAGTACAACAGGAATTTTTGATCAGATTATGTTTTTGGAAAATAACGCATTTTTTGTGGTTTTTGGTTCACAAAGTACAAAAGTTATACCAATGTAAGACACTCACATACATAGCGTTCGATGGCTACATGCGTTAGAGCCCTCTTAAACTGGCTGGAAAACGAAGGGTTTCGAGTTCGAGTACGGAGTGAATTTTATTTTTTCTGTTTTTTTTTTGCATTTTTATTATGTTGAAATTATTTTGTCAAAATTCTAGTTATATTTTGACAAATGTTGTATTTAATTTTTATGAGCGTAAATTTAATAACCAGTCTTATTATATGATTAACAGACGATAAATTATTTTAAAAATATCGTTCATTTTGCCGTGATTACTACAAAGTAAAATTTGTCCTACACACTCAGCATACCGCCTTCACTTATTATATACCTGCGAAACCCTGAAATGTGTGAATATTCACACTTCACATCAATTTTTTTTATTTCGAATGGCATAATTTCGTAGGTGTCAGAGGTTTTTAGGTCACGACTAGTGCTCTCCGGCATAACCAAATGACGTTTTACTGTAGTTGAGACCCCGACTTTAAATGCCCTCCGAAGCACGTCCCATATTCCTCATTTAATAGAAGGCTGAGTAGGCCTATGGCTGCACGATTTTTTTGGAAAATTCTTTGACCGTACTATGATGGATTTCACGATCCCACACTTGCAAAGCGAGTGAGTTGATCACTACGCTACTGCAATCCCATAGTCTAATTCAGAGTTTCCCAAACTGTGCTCCAATATCTACTAGTGTTGCTATATATATTAGCAACGATAGTGCTCCGCGACGAATTTTTCTCGTGAAAAGTGCTCCGCGGCTCAAAAAGTTTGGGAAACTCTGGTCTAATTAATAAAAACGATAAAAGGAGGGCCGTATTAGGTAGGGTAAGGTTTTTGTAGGCCCTAAGCATTCTTATAATATCTTAATGTTCGATTTGCGTATTTAAAATGTCACTACCAGTGATATTTCGCATACGCACAGGTTTCAATATATTACGTAAAGAAATAAACACACTTTTCACTGAGACAATAATTTTGTAATCAATTAATGCACAATATAGAAAAATTTCACAAAAAACTTCGTAAAACTATTTGACAAAATAAGGAACGACAACAACATATTTTATACATAGCACACTAATACTACTGTCATCTGTCATCGGACATTTGTCATTTGTCATCTGACAATATTATCTGTCTCATTTTGTAATACGAAACTAAGAGGGAAATTTCATTTTTTATGTTTTATATTTAAAATATCATCTTAGGGTGGTAATTCTGAAGTGGCACCTTTCAAAATATTTGACATGTCTATCACAATTTTGACATGTCAATCGCAATTTTGACATGTCAATTTGTTATCTGACATACATAGTTTTTGAGTGAATATAACCTCGATATAATAAAACTTAACCAAATATTTAAAAGCCAGGTTTACAAGTTCACATGTTTCCATAAAAGTCTATTTACACCACAACAGTCACCAAAGTAACCAAATCTAGTTTCGTATTACAAAATGAAACAGATTATACAAAATATAAACCTATTTTAAATGACCGTATACAAAGAATATAATTAGTTTCCGACACTTAATAAACCTATTTAAGTCTTTAAAAAATGTTATTTATATTTCTTGGCTTAAATAAAATTACTTTATTTTGATTTTTTTCCCGAAACCATGTTTAAGGTTTTGTTAATTTTAGCCTGTTTTCGGTGTTCTCGGCCTAAGAATATTATTAGGCCCTAGGTACTGTGCCTAAAGTACATAATGATTAAGGCGGCCATGGATGAGGAAACTCTTTTAAAAAAACCTTTTTGACAAATACACGTTTGGCTTTTCGTTAGGAAATACTAAATTAAGTAGATAGTTGCATATATAAAATATACAATAATTTCCTGAACCTGTTAAAAATACATGGGTACCGGTTAATAATTAGTGATTCGGTTCAAGTTCAGGTTCATTAAAAATACAGGTTTTTTCAGGTTTTCGAATCGGGTTTGGTTTCTGGTTCCTGATTGGGAATCCCTGACCTAGAATTTGCTAAAAAGGTTTTTGAAAATTAATTTACATTTGAAGTTTTTCTTCAGTGTTGAACATTTTTGAACTGGCCGTATTCAGATGAACCAATCTGATATAATAAACTAATTCAAGATATATTTCAGGCTCAGAGTTTACAGTTTTCTTAGACTTATTATCCTTAAAATATATTATCCAGTGTAGTTTCTAAAATGACGTTTTTATACAAAATGAACGATGCACGCGAAAAATCAAGATGGTCACTACCACTTAAAGACGTAAATTTCAAAATAAAATACTCTCCGTCCGAAAATAAGGGTCCCATTTCAAAAATTAGGTTTTATTAAATTTAAATTTTATTTATTAGGAATACTTGGAAACGTCTAATAAATGAATTAATAAATAAAATTAAATTAAATTAATTAATTATGCAAGTAATATAATAAAGTTTTGGTTGTTTTTGCAATGGTCAGTAAAACTTTTATTTTGTTTGTTTTTAATGTCCTTCAATCCCTAGCATTGATCCTTATAGGTCGTTCATTTTCGAAACAACACAATGAGTCTTCAAATCGACGCGAACTTCAGCTATTTTACCAGTGACGGTCCGAAACACAAACAAGGTACCAAAAAAACAGTTGACTTATAAAATAATAAGTCATACACAGGCCACTGCTTTGCGTGCGCGCAGACGCAGTAAGCTCTCAGTCAAAAACTCGTTTCTGCGCAATGTGTTGTTTCGAAAATGTACGACCTATAGTCTCGAATAACACTGTTAAATTAAAATGGGACTCTTATTTTCGGACAGAGGGAGTAATAATTATACTATTTTTTGGTTCCTTCATATACTAATTGTTTATTTGGAACTTACAGCAGTAGGCATTAATATTCGTAAATGTTTGTTCCTTTATTCCTTTATTATTATTATTATTATTATAATTATTATAATTTTTTTTTTTTATTTATCAAATTTATCATGAAATAAAATATTATTATTATTATTACTTTTTGAACAATGAAGTTTTGAACAGTCAATAAATATCGAGTAGGCTACGCGATTTTAGGTCCCGAAGAAGACCAGTTTTCCTTCTTCATGCTCACCCCTTTTCAATTTGACGGCCTTTTAGAGCCCCGAAGGACTATAACATTCCTTTTTTTTTGCTCATCACTTTGATTTAAGGGTCCATTCCAATCATTTAGCCAAGGGCCTTAATCCGGCACTGAATATCTGACGAATTTCTGTGAGGTCCCATACCTACACTTCAAATAATTTGTTTCATAATTATCTGTTTCCGAAAGATATTAAAAATTATTTGTTTGTTGATCGTATTTTTTATCTTTATATTTCCGGTGCACTTGTCTATTGACCAGCATTGAACAAATAATGAAATTTTTTCTTTGTCATATGTGAAATACCCAAAATACATAGTATTAAACACAAATAATAATTCTGAAACAAAAACATTTGTCATAATTATATTTATTAGTTTAATTATTTTCATACTAGTACAACCGTTGCTAACTTTGTTGGTAAACACATCATTACCTTAATGTGGAACTTGCTCGACGCCTCTGACTTATTTCTCTAGCCAAACGCCATACTTCATTCAATTTATAAGTATTATTTCGAATTATTTATTCATAAACTTTTTAAGATGGGAAAGCGATTCATTTTTACTCAGTACATTACATTTATATTGTTAAAACTAAAAATAATTTGAGACTTTAATTTATGCCTACAAAACCCTAGACATTTCTGTATGTAATTATATTCGTAGATTCTTAAGAGGATAAATCTGCAAAATATTGTGCATGTCGGTCAAAGGATATAACCAGAGCTGGGATGTACTCGAGTACAAAAGTATTCGAGTACAGTAATTAAGAACTTTTACTGTACTCTGTACTCGTATTCGAGTACATATTTTATACAGTATTTGTACTCCTGTAAAATTTTTGGAATGTACTCGAGTACCTATTATATGTACTTGAGTACAATGAAAAGTACTCGAATACAGTAAAAGTACTTGAATACTTTCAATATATTTGAGTACATCACTATTTGAGGTTATGTTAAGTTTATTTTCGTAAAATTCGTTTAATATATTTTGGTTTCCTTTTGCCTAGTCTGGCCACCTTAAAAAATAAGTGGGAGAAAATGAAGAATTTAAAATTTAAATAAGGAGGAGAAATATTGTTAAATTGTTGCATAGAAAATGTATTACGAAGATTCGATTCAATTTTTAATATTTAATTTAAAGATGCCATTATTGCCACAGTTTTATGCCCAAATTTTAAATTACGTTGGTACAATTCAATAAAATATGAAAGTAATGAAAATATAACTATTCAATTTATAAAGAAAATGATTTTGATGGAAGGAGAAAAAGAATTATTGGATGTTGAGGAAGAAAAAGATAAATAATCTTCTGATGATCTAGATAGCTTTTTCGATTGTTCTAAAAACGATGATAATATTACTTCCACAATACAGAAAAACAATAATTCTCTTAACCAAATTGAATTAGAATTATTGAAATATTTGGAAGATACAAGAACAAATATCCATATGCTGAATGATTACAAGATCTTAAAAAACTTTTCTTTAAAAGCAATACATGTTTGCCCTCTTCTGCGCCCGTCAAGAGGTTATTTTCCTTTGCATCTATAATAGATTCCCCAAGAAGAAATGCACTAAGTGACGATAATTTTGAAAAACTTGTTCTCTTAAAGGCTAATTCCAAATTCACATCTTAATCTCGTATATTTCACAGTATTATTTTTTGTTCTAATTCTAATAATATATATACATATATGTATGTACAGAGTGATTATTTAATGGCGAGACGACGTCACCGAATTTTACGTGCCTCCTAGCAGAATACTATGATTATAATAACCCTGAAGAAAATTTTATTATGAAGAAAAAAAGATTATGCGCATGCGCGCATAATCGCCTGCTACTATGTGTATAAAACGGCAAATTATTAAAACTTCCAGTGACGTCGTCTCGCCATTAAATAATCACTCCGTACTTATGTAATAAATAAAAATGTTGTTCTTTATATTACAATTAACCAGTTGTTTTTATATCATATAACTATAACCTATAAGTAAAATATATACGAGTATGTATACATATCACTTTTTTACTTATCCGGATAAACGACC
Source organism: Liopterus haemorrhoidalis (assembly GCA_963971575.1). NCBI lineage: Eukaryota > Metazoa > Arthropoda > Insecta > Coleoptera > Dytiscidae > Liopterus > Liopterus haemorrhoidalis. The sequence continues at coordinate 148,432,539 of OZ020611.1, read as the reverse complement.
GGATGACGTATTAGTACTTGTACTTGTACTCGAAAATAAGTACTTGAAGTACATGAGTATTGTACTCGTACATGTACTCAAGTCCAGTTTTTCCAAAGTACTTAGTACTCAGTACTTAAGTACAGTTTAGTTGTACTCGTCCCAACTCTGGATATAACAGTGTCTAAAGTTTCATTTTTATGCCTACGAAACCCTAAACATGTCTATATATAAATAAATTTGTAAATTCTCAGAGGTCTCTAAGGTCTCGAGTTCGAATCCAATTCTGGCATGGAATTTTCAAAATTAAGAATTGTCCTGGCTAATTGCCGAAGCAGCGAATGCCATTAAAAAATAATTAATATTTATGTTTTAATGCTATTCCTTCTTAATGCGGTAACTCTGGTCTAATTTAACCGACCTCGTATCTCTTACCGTTTACGAGATCTCCATGCTTAACAAGTTATTTGGGACACCGTGTATATCTTAAATATTATTTGACCAAAGAAATAAAGTATAATTTCTATCTAAATACACCTAGTTTTTTACCTGTCATCGGGCCAGTAATTATTGTTTTACCGGGGCCTAGGCCCGCTCTGGCTCCCTGGATGTCATAGTATGAAACAATTATAATGTTTTTCATCTCTTATCGTTCACTTTACAATACATGTTCTGTTTTGTAAAAAACAGAAATATTTATACTTGTAGAAGAATTTTTTAAACCAAACATTTATTTTGTGTTGCACTATAATCATATATTTTTCACTTTACTTCTTAAATCTGCATTTATAAAACATTTAATAACATGAGATGAAGTGAAATGATGATGTCTACTTCGGGGAATGCAGACATCTTTAGTCACACGTCAATGGCTCCCGGCGCTGCTTAATTTAGGTCTGAGCTCGGCTGGGAAGGATGTCTCCTAACACCTCGCCTGACCGCAATCCTCTTATTATTGTTATTATTCTGACACTTAGAGTAGAACACTGTTTTTCATTATGCATCATAAGTTCAGTTTTCGGATAAATGAAGGTTAACTGTGATTCATAAATAATTTTACGATGAAAGAACGCAATAAATTAATAGGAGTAATTACTTTATATGCTCATGGTATATACAGAGTGTTTGTTTGAAACGCCGCACCTGGAATAACTCCTTTATTTTAAGAGATAAAAAAAAATCTTTAGAAGAAAAGTTAAACTAGATAAAAGGGCCCATTTAAGTACTATATAAGAATTCTGCGTCACTTCCGGTTTTAGCGGAAATTGTTTCAACTTTTTATCTAAGATAGTGAATATGTATTTTTTTTCTTGAAAGTACATTATATCAGCTTTACTTTGATATCAAAATATCATACTTTAATTTTAACCATTTCAAAATGGCGTCCATTTATTTACAAAATAATAAATAAAAATCGTAGAAACTAAATTATAAACAGATATAACATGTAACTACGAAAAACAATAAAACAAAATATTACTAAAGTTAGTAATAAACTAGGGAAACTTTACAAATGTTCAATATGACCGCCGTTGTTATCCACACATTTTCTCATTCGTAATAAAAACTCTTCCATTACATTTAGAACGGTATACTCTTGAATTTCCCTGATGGCTGTTCTTACCCTATGTTCTAAGTCTTCTAAACTTTACCTTCAGGATACCTTTCTTGGTACAGTTGCTGGGCCCTAACAGAATTTATTTGACATTTCCCGAATGTCAGAACCATATCTGTCATTTCTAAATTTGAATAACGTACGTAAGCCATAATTACAAACGATTTGATGTTATCACCTTTAATATCAAACTCGTACTAACAGGCAAGAGAATTTGCAGGTTTTATTTAGTTTTATTATGTAAAAAAACCATTTTCAAAGCTTGCTGTGTTTAACTTTGTACGATTTATGTTATTTATTATTTTGTAAATAAATGGTCTCCATTTTGAAATGGTTAAAATTAAAGTATGATATTTTGATATCCTTGTAAAGTTGATTTAACGTACTTTCAAGAAAAAAAAAGTACCGATTCCCTATGCTAGATAAAAAGTTAGAACAATTGCCGTTGAAACCGGAAGTGATGCAGAATTCTTATTACAGTTCTTGAGTGGGCCCTTTTGTCTAGTTTAACATCTCTTTTGAAGAATTTTTTTGTATCTCTTAATTTTTTGTATCTCTTAAAATAAAGGAATTATTCGAGAGGTGCGGCGTTTCAAACAAACACCCTGTATACACAGGGTGTATCAAGATAAAACGCGATGTGTGAGCAAGCTAAGAAAAAATTTTTGGTGTCCAAAGTTTACTCAAAGAATCGAATGGAAGTATTAAAATTTTCCAAAATAAACCCCAAGTACAGGATATTAAGGACAACTTTGATTTTTTAAAAGGGGACGCATATCGTGTTGGGTATCTTTGGATAAATCTTTTAAAAAGAAAGGACTTTTATGTAAACATTTTTTTAATATCTATTACAGTTTACGAAAAATTGTATTCTTTAAAACGATTTGAAAATTGAAAGTATGTTTATTTACAATTGTGAAGAGTGCCTTCCATTTTGTTTTAAACACTTTCGCACCCTTACTATTGAGGTTTTGTAGGTATGACCAAAAAACCCTTATACAGTCATTTTGTCGTCTGTCTGTCGGTTCGGTAAAAATTGTAGCCTAACGGTTAAACCTACAGATTTGAAATTTGGTATATTTATACAACTCTTTGACCCACACCTAGGAAAAATACTAAAAAACATATCCACCTAAAAATATAAACAAATATGTGCTCATCGAAAAAAAAAATATATATATATATATATATTTTAAATTCTGTGTATGGTATCAAATGAAAGCCCTTAGTACGTGGATTAACGAACAAAATTTTATTTTTGCAAAATAAATTATTTTGATCCGATTTTTGCCAAAATAATTTGTCCCACACCCTGTAGCCCAGATGGTTTAAACTAAAAATCTGAAAAATTTCTAAGTAATGTACAATGGTGTGAGCCGGAATAGTACAAAGGAATTTTGGTCAGATTATGTTTTCGGAAATTAACGCATTTTTTGCGTTTTTTGGTTGACGATTTACAAAAGTTATAGTTATGTAACACACTATACTAGAAAACGTATCCTGGTCTAATGGTTAGCTAGCTCGCTTCCTACGCAGCAAACTAGGGTTCCCTACCGGGCAGAGGAGACAATTTTATTTTTTGTTTTTTCATCTTTATTTTGTTTAAACTATTTTGTTAAAATTCTAGTTATATTTTGGCAAATGTTGCATTTAATTTTTAAGAGCGTAAATTTAATAACTAGTTGGAACTGTTGGAATTATATTTTCATTCTATCTATCGTGTATACGAAACCATAGGGATGGAGCATATGACTTAAAACAACCAATGGAAGCCATAGCCGCAATTTTCAAAATCTTAATGCACTTGCTATATAAAAAAAATACTGCACTTATTTAGAAACCTAAATAATAGTATTAGGTATTCGAATTAAAATTAACAAAAAAATAATTTAACATACAATTTGTTTTTAAAGCTCTTAGATTAACAGAAAATAAATTATTTTAATAATATCGTTCATTTTGTCGTGATCACTACAAAGCAAAATTTGTCCTACACACTCAGCATGCCGCCTTCACTTATTATATATCTGCGAAACCCTGCAATGTGTAAAAATTCACACTTCACATCAATTTTTTAATTATTTAAATGCTGTTTTTTAAACGGGATTTAACCAAAAATATTCTATAAAAAGTAACGTGGGCCGTGCTAGAATTATTAAGAATAAGACACATGGTTCTTATTTTTTAGAATTTTATCTTAAATATGTTCAAAGTAGTTCAACAATAATACACTGGCCATTATTTCCTTCCATTTCTTAAAAGCTTCCAACAAATCTTCTTTCGGAATACCATCAAAATAATGATACAATTCTCTGGCAAATCTGTAGGCTTACAGACAAAATCTATAAGAATCTGTCCATAACAGCACAAAAAACAACTCCTAATACGATCGTCTGTAGCTTACAGATTTACCACAGAATTGCCCATAATCATGAATGACAGCATCATCTCTTCTTCAGACGAAAACCTCCTACTACGTATTAAGGCCAAAAAATAGCCAAAAGCCACATATTGCCAAATTAATTGAATATGGCAGATGTTCTATTATTTTTATATTTATTCCGCCAAAACTGGAGGGTTGGAGCTGCCCTGTAGGAAAACGCATTATCATGATGTAGCATAATGCCTTTCTCTGGAACTCTTCTGAGTACTTAAGGCAAACTTATTTCAGTGTACAATTTAGGTGTAACTGACTTCTGCCCACCCAGCTTAATTGCCTTTACCAAGCCTGTACTTCTAAAAAATACTGCATATAATACTTTTTTCGTGTCTGGCTGCTTTCTGGTTATTTTTGGAGTTTCCACATCTTTATGAATTCATACACGACTCTCTTGGCATGTCAGTACATCGAATAAAGGAATATAAGTTACGTCATTTACCACAATTTAAAAAAAAACTGATGTCCACTATTTAAGAATTTTAAATTTTCATGCCAAATTCTTACAGTCTCCGCCTTTTGAAAATTAGAAAGCTGATGTGGCACAAAACGACTGACCACTTTTTTAAAATGCAGGTGATCATCCAATCTTAAGTTGAGGCACAATTACCGCATAAGTGGTTGTATTGCATTCTTCAATTATCTTATTAACAGCAGTAATGCATTTTTCGGAAACCGCTGTAGACACCCTGCTTCTTTTTGGTGTTGAACAGAATTCCTTCTTCGTTCAAATTATACCTAGGGTCGGCGCGAGGGTCGTTGGTGCCCCAAGGTAAAACTTAATTCAGAGTCCCTAGCTTTTCTCGAACCCTGAGTAAAATTTTATAATTGGACACCCATAATAAATATATTATATAAAGTGATGTCCTTACTTCTAAAATATAAGTGGTGATCTAAAAAAAAAAGATCCTCACTTCTAAAATAAAAGTAATTACCTGAAAAAAAAGTCCTCACTAAAAAATTACATTACACTAATTATTACACTAAAATCTTAATATAAACTTTCTTTGTACTCATAAGCACTTAAACCTTTTTAAAGTCATAAATGATGGCAAAATGCTCTCTGGGTAATTCCAAATTTTGACTCACAACGATAGTATAAAAAAATCAGCTGTGGCCACCACAGGACCGACCGCTATCACAAAGTATTTGTTTAATTTATGCTGCTTTAATATCTCAAATAAAAGTTGTTAGTTATTGCATTTTTAGCAACTTCTGTTAAATAATTTCGAAATATTTCTCTGTTGTGAAATATGGTATTCGTAAAAATCTTAAAACCGACACGAGTAAACTTCCATATCTAGCTAACCAATTTTAACCAAAAGTTGATCAACTCGTGCCATTGATGTCAAAAGCTTAAATATGAAGTTTCATAAAAATCCTTTTAGCCGAATTTGCTCTGCACAAGTACACGGACCTACAGACAGACCGACAGACATAAAGACAGACAGACAGACAGACAGACAGACAGACAGACAGACAGACAGACAGACAGACAGACAGACAGACAGACAGACAGAAAGACAGACATCATGCTAAAAATAGTCAAAATGTTATGTAGGGACCTCACTTCCTGGAGATCCATCGAAATCTCGAAAATACAAAATCGGTATGATCACAATACTTCCTTTATATATGTTGGCGGTCGGTAAAAATTAATTAACCTAGTTTTGACTACCCTAACTTTTGCAACTTAACTTCAAATGACAGGTACTGCTTTTATATTCCACCCCCTACCTCTTTTTCTTATTCTGAATAATTGTGACCCTCGTATTAGGAAAGTGAAGCTATTTTGTAGTATATATATATTTAATTTTTTAAGAACCCAAAAAAATGTTAGTAACATTTCTAATATGTTTGTACAAAATGCAAATAACTCTATCAAAACCTATGTAATTTACGACTATTAACTCATAATGGACATCATCAAGTCAAAATTATTGGGTAAACATGTTCGAACCGGTCAAACCACAATAGAAAATAAAATTTAATTATTGTATTAAATTTGTTAATTACCCCCATCACATCCACACCTAACAAAACTTTCATACTTAAATTAATTTCTTTTGTAATGACGAAATTATGTCGTCATTTAATAACAGCATCGGATAAAATAATAACATAAAGAATGCACAAGATTTTCAGTCATATCGTCAGATGGCCATCGGCAAATCTTAATTTGGGTGTTGGGCCGTAGTGGGCAGGTCTGTGGTGTCTCCGCCATCACTGGCCGAGACCACAATGTTATTATTATTGTTATTATTGTGGCACTCACACTGGCCGTCGAGGGACCACCCGCGCGATCTTGCTCATTAAGTGTTTTGTCGGGATTAAGGGGAGGACCTAACAAGCACGCACCAACACCAAATGTTGTCAGGTGCTCGTAATTCATCTCACCATGAGCGTACACCCTGAAAAACGAATGGGGCTTATAGATAGATAGATAGATATTTGATTGTCCATGCCTTTTCTGGATTGGAATCTATAGTCTGCGAAAACCTCTACATATGTACTGTTATGGACAAGTTAGTACATTTTAAATTAAAAATATAATATTCCAAAAAATGATTGCACTAATAAAAACCAAATAAAATAAAATTAATTACAATACACATGGTTCACCCTCCTTTTTAATTCGTAATGTTGTCATCCACAATATGCGTGTTCCAGAATCATATACAAAATACACCTCAGTTCTATCCTTAATTTTTCCTTTAGTCTCACACAACCCTCTATTAAATGCTGCAAGGTTTCACTTACCACATCTCACGGTGAATTAATTATCCCAAATTTGGAACTGTATGTTGATTCCCTTATTCTGTTGTACTGCTTTTTTCCTTGTACTGCTCTATTATAATGTGCTCTATTATATTACCTGACCGTGTATTCTTTTCTATTTGCGTGGTCAAGTACTGTCTTTGGTAAAAAGTTTTTTTTTCTCTTCCACTGACTGCTTACTTATCCCTGTCTCTCTGGTGTTCTTCACAACATTCTCTGTTCTCCTTATTTACAACATTCATGCAATATTGTTTTATTTACCCTTATTCTTGCTTTTTCTTCAAACTTAATAGCTCTTCTTCCTGTTTCAACAAATTTTATCGCGGTGTGAAGTATATATTCCACTTGAATTAACCGGAAAGAAACATCATTCAAATTACGATAATGAAAGGAAGTTTAGTTCTGTCCTCTTATCGGCAAATTAAAATGTTACCTTTATATGATTTTTATTTTTTTTTTGTAAAATTGTAAGGTGCTTGTTGTATTCTACAGAGTCTAATATAATTTCTTTGTTATATTTTAAATTAAGCTTTTAAGCTACGTAATAGTAGCATTTAGTGAGATACAATAAACTTAGTGAAACTTAGGAGCATTTGTATTTTATTAACAGAGATATTTCAAATACTACTGTTCAACATATAAAAACGGACTTATAAATTACAATTTTGTGGTATTATAATGCTGCTTTTCGAATTAAATATATTTATTAGTTTGCCAAAAAACTTAAAAATAAAAAGTTGATAACATCTCGTTAACGCCATGAATTAATTATTAGGACAAGATATCTAAATTAAAATATATCAATGTCGTAGACAGCCCTTAGACTGATAAACAGTATAGAGATAACAGGCGCGGCAAAAATTCTTAAAAATTAAAAATCTACTACACAACAGAGAATTAGACTTAAATATTGCCTTAAAGAACAGCAGTAATTGCGCATGGCAAGGTCTATGTCTTTCTTGACTTACTTTTTTCCCGAAAGGTAGACTTCAACCTAGACAATGTAAAAAAAAGGAAGCCTTCGAAATGTGAATATATAAAAGCATTATGGAGATTTCTTGAACAAGAAAGGTAAACAAGCCGAAGCCTTATCAAGACTTCGGCTTGAAGAAGCCCTGTCATCAAAAAGAAATTAACGCTAGAAGGAAAAAATGCTGGTAAGTGCAACCGTGGAAGACGAACTTCGTAACTCTAAAATGATATGTCGACAAAGAGCGAAGTTGTTAAACGATAACATTTTTACATCATTTTTTCTACAAAAATATCCAATTAGATAGATAAAAATTCGCTAGAAATTTTGATGCATGGATTGTTACTGTATTTATTTCAGATTGTTAGTTTCGTATAAGAAACTTATAATCTTAGGGGATTATATGTACTGTGATGGTAACAAGTGACGTAATTGCGTAAATAATTCATTTGATTAAAACAGTGTTCTTCAACCCGTGGTTCGCAGAAAATTCCTGCCGGTCCACGAAATATTTCGACCGAATCATGTAGATGTACACTTCTATTCACGAGTATATAGCACATTTTTTTAGTCGACGCAGATGCTAACTTTTGTCCGAACCATGATTTATTTAATATTTACTAGCCCCAATACAACGCTTCTCGCGGCTATTTTTCATACTTCTGAAGAAGCTAGCTCTTTGGAATAATTGGTTATAAGAGGAAGATACAGAAATGTTTCCACTTATGGAGAAAAAATAATATTGCTGCTGTTGTCAACCAGAAAGTCATATTCAACAATAAGTCAACATTAAAGAACCCATTTAAGAGAAAATTTTAATAATTATTTCCTTGAAAATGAGGATCCTCGTAAAGGTAACCTCTGGATTAATAATCAATTCTTGAAAGAGCTAAAGATATAAAGTCATGTGTACTTGATCCTCATGAAAAAGAAAATCTGGTCGAGTTGTCTCTTATAAGTGATGTCACTCTGGTCCAGACATAAAATGCTATCATTGTCTTAATTTTGGAAATCACTAGAAAAATAATATCCATCTTTGAGTTTCAAAGCTATCAAATTATTAGTCATTTTTTCGACTTCCTATTTGTGCGAAAAGATTTTTTCAGCCACGTCAATTATAAAAACCAAACAGAGAAATCGAATAGATGCTAACGAAGCGCTTCGTTTCCCAGAAACAACTCTGCAGCCACGTATATCAAAATTTCTATCAAAGAAGCAGCAGCAGATGTCGCACTAAAAATTGTAATTATATAACTGCATAACATATACCTATATAATAATAAAACACTATATATATATTGGTTTTTATTTGTGTCTTAGCTTTCAGCCGGTCCACGAAATATTTATCCTATTTTCACCGGTCCGCGGGGGCAAAAAGGTTAAAGAACACTGGATTAAGACTTAATCAAGCTCTGCTTACAAACACTCATTCTTCTAGTGATGGCTCAAATCGACAATTTTATTGCGATGTATTTTTGGGTTGTATCATATTTAAGTGTTACAAATTACATTTTTGGACACACGGTCTTAATAATATAGCTAGACAATAGAAATAGTTTTACTCATACGCTTATCTCGACGCACCCATAATAATCCCTGGATACGCCACTGGCTGTGATGGCAGCATGTCTTGACCTGACCGCAGCAGAGAACACCGCTGAGGTGTTCTTATGGAAAAATTAACTCACCGCAAATATGTTATTTTGGTTGGTTCGTTGCTTAGATTAGCCAGTGGAAAATTTATTGCAGTTTTTTAATACTTTTTCAGAACTGGGTTATTCATGTTTGATATATAACTTCATAAACTTAATTTTTAATAAAATGTGGAACAATAAACAAGATATTATGGAAATATAGATTAGGAGTAATAAAAGTCGCAGTCAGGTAGTAAAAATTATATAAATCACAATAATTTTAATGAATGAATGTAAAAATTACTTTGTCTAGGCAAAGACAGACGTTGCTTATTATATTTGTGCGGAATATCTTTAGAATTATTTTAAATTAGTAGTTTATTTAACAGTCAAAATACGAGGAGTGGTCAATAAATTCACGGAATGTTAGGATGGAAGGGTAAAAAAAACATTATTTTATTTTATTTTTCAATATATTCACCATTAACCGTAATAGATTGTTCACTTAATTTATAATCCTTTCCTAAAAATATTTATTTTCTTTTGGCTCTCTTCATCATCATCATTTGCGCAACAGCTCGAGATGAGCCTAGGCCTCCTGTTACCAGACTTCGGTCTTTCTTCATAGTTTGAAATAAATGTTAGTCGGACGGGGCTAAATCTTGACTATAGCCACGTTCTTGCTAAATTAAGACCTTTTGTATTATTCTTTGTTTTACTAGATATTTGTAACTATTTCATAAATAAAATAATTGTAATTAATTAAAATTGTAAATGTATCATATTTTTGGACATTAAAAAAATTAACATGTATACCTAATTTATTAATTAACAATGAAGTCGTAAATGATTCGGGAAAAATATGTGAAGAATTTAATAACTATTTTATTAAAATCGGTGAAAGTATATCATCAAAAATCAAAACTAATTCGTCACAAGAATTTTTGAACAAAATTAAACGAACACAAAGTTCTTTATTTCTTAGTCTTGTCACTCAGTATGAAATTCTAGACATAATACAAAATTTGAAAAACACCAATGCCTGTGGTCCGGATAATGTCTCTACCAAGGTCTTGAAAGCTTTGAATAACTCTAGCACAACCGTTATGTATCATATTTAATCAGTGTTTTATCCAAGGTTACTGCCCAAAAGCATTCAAAACTTCAATAGTTACCCCTGTTCATAAAAATGGAAGCAAAAATGATCTTTGTAATTATAGGCCCATTTCATTAATTAGTAATATAGCTAAAATTTTTGATAAACTTGTTTCTTTGAGGTTACTATCTTTCGTCAATAATAATAATATTTTATCGAAATATCAATTTGGATTCAGGCCGGACCGATCAACGAATGATGCTATTGCGCAACTAACGCATTGTATCTATGAATCACTAGATAAATCATTACCATCCGTAGCTATCTTTTTAGATTTGGCAAAGGCGTTTGACACTGTTGATCATAAACTTCTTTTGTTGAAATTGGAAAAATATGGTGTTTCGGAGAATTGCACTGGAATTATTTAAAAGTTATCTGACTAATCGCAAACAAATTACTCGAATTCTCGATTCAAAGAGTACTGAAAAAGTAATAACATCTGGTATCCCCCAAGGTACAATATTAGGCCCAATTTTGTTTATTATATACATAAATGACCTATTAAATCTGAAATTAAATTGTATATTTTTTTCATATGCTGATGATACGGCGTTGTATTATGAATCAGACTCATGGCTGAATCTAAAAGAATTGGCATTAAATGACCTAAAATATATTAAATATTGGTTAGATATCAACAAATTGGCTTTAAACTCAAGTAAATCTCATTACATAACTTTTACGATACATAAAAACATTAAAACAACTTTTGATACATTACCAATACACAATTTTACATGTGATAATGATGACAGTGATCAATGCCTTTGCGATAATAAAATTAAAAGAATTCAAAAGACAACATACTTAGGGGTTACTTTTGATGAAAACATGAGATGGAACTTTCATATAGATGCTGTTAGTGGTAAGATCAGAAAAACATTATACTTATTTAAATTATTAAGAAATATATTTCCATTGCAGCATCTAAAAACATTTTATTTCGGATTGGTTCAGTCCATAGTTCAGTACAGTATTTTAAGCTGGGGGGGAGCAGTGGAATTGCACGTAAATAAACTTACAGTAATCCAAAAAAAAATATTAAAAACTATTGCATTCAAACCTATAAGATATCCATCTGAAACTCTTTTTAATGATTTAAAAATATGCACAGCCAGTTATATCTAACAGCCATAACCAAATATATAACAATTAATCCTGAAATAGTTCAAGTCACAGAACACATATACAACACACGAAATAATATTATGAAGCGAGCATTACCTGCTAAGTATAAGAAAAAGAAACTTGATACATATTTTAAATCTGTGGTTGGCAATGTATACAATGCGATTGATCAATATATAGCATCATCACAAAATTACTATTACGAAAACAAATTATAAACAAAAAATTAAAAACTGGGTACTACAGTTACAAAGCAATGATGTTAACTCTATTATAAAAAAAATATAAATTAATTTTTCATCTTTTAGCTTTTTTTTCTCTCTTCTAACATGTTTTTTATATCGAAATTATATTTAATAAATAAATATGAAAATTAAAGCCTCAACATAATAATATTCAGTCCATTATAATAAAATTAAAAAAATCAAAGCAACAAACTGAGCTTACGCTCAAGTGGTGTACCCATCGCTTATGGGACCTGTATTTTATTGCTTTATAGCACCCCAAGTGTAAAAATCTGTATATATTTGTATCTAAAATGTATATTTTGAGCAATAAAATTATTATTATTATTATTATTATTATTATTATTATTATTATTATTATTATTATTATTATTATTATTATTATTATTATTATTATTATTATTATTATTATTATTATTATTATTATTATTATTATTATTATTATTATTATTATTATTATTATTATTATTATTATTATTATTATTATTATACCATATTTTCGGACAGAGGAAGTAATAATTAAACAGATTTTCTCATGCTATTCAATCTATTAAAATTTAATAAAAATGTATGTAAAGATCAGATATAATTTGTTGATTCTGTTGCATTATTTCGTTATTCTTTATGAATTATTAACAAATACAGTGACTTCCTTGCCTGTATAGTATTGTATAGTAGTAGTGTAGTATTCTCTTAATTCCGAGTACAATACGGGAACCTCAGCTAGTTAATAATTTTTCGTTTTGTTTGGATATTGTTTTACTAAATCCTGTATATGTATACTGTATTTACCCGTTAAAATGGTTTTGAAAGACACAAAGAATATCACTTACGAAACGCCACTTGAAACTAATTTGATTCAGTATGATACACTGTATTGAATAAGCACAAAAGATCATGGTACATTTATAACAAGTTTATCCAACAAATAAATAGAGCCGCTTGAAAATTAATTGAATTGTCGAATGTAAGCGTGACAATTGGAAATGCGCATGGTAAGTCCGGTGACAGTTTCTTTGGTCGCGACCATTTCCGCCGCTCTTTAATTTGATTATAATGATGTGCGGTGCTCATGTAATGACACAACATTACACAGCGTGACACTTGCACAATGAACCTGACATAAAATGATTAATGCGCTCATTCAACAAGTCGTGACAGGAGACCGTAGCCCATAGCTCCAGCTCACTGCTCATTGCACTACGTTCACATCACGTAACATTAACATTGATTCGAATATGTGATACCGTTAAATTTTTAAATAAATTTATGGGAAATTATTGGCATGGTACAAAATAAAGAAAATCACAACAGTAATGAACTCTCCGTATCATTCAGGGTCGGATTTCCATGCTGAGGCTCCAGAAGCACAATACAAGTGAGACGTGTTTAATTTTACTGTGTTCTGCTTCTCTCTTCTCTCTCTTCCTAGGTACTGTCAGTCACCTTGACTAGGTCTTACCAGGGTACCTATACCCGAATTTTGCACACCTAGGTCGTACACAACTTTATTGACTTTTTGCATAACTTGTTAGTATTTTCGAATCTAAAAACAAATCACTGATAAAAAAATCTTAAAATAATGTTGGAAAGAGAAAGATAATCAGCTTACAAAACTGACCACGAAGACGCTAGCCAACTTAATAAGAAATGGCACAATACCGGAAGACATTCTGATGTCTTCCGGTATTGTACACGAAGAAGATCGGGACTTGAAACAATCAAGCAATGGAACTAGATAGAGACGTGCAAAAACAAGAAGAGCGAGGAACGACAAAGGAGTCCCGTTATAATAATCTATAACAGGTCGTATCTTCCACTAAGTTGCCAAATACCTGACAAAACTTAGGAAATACCAGAATATGATTGCTAGATTCAGATGTGGAAACGAGAAGGGCAAACTGCTCCTGGATAAAGGAAAAGGAACAGGTCTACAGTATCTGCTGAAAAGAACCCACTATGCATCATTTACGGAACTGTGAAGAACTGAAATCGGAGAGCAGGGACTTTTTATAGCTTCTGAGAGAACAAGAAGAAGAAAAGTACTTGATGCAAACAATACTTAATGCAAAGATATGACAAAATCTATTTACACACCGTAAATCTTTATGTAGATTTTAGACAATAAAATAAAAAAATAAGAAATTTTCTAGTATTTCTGGATCTACGATTCGATGATTCTTGTGCGACATTTCGTCGGATACTACTCGACGAAATGTATCATCAAAATATACGACACTTGGTACATACTAAAATTTGATTTTTACGTAACCTCAAAAATGGATAATTCAAGCTCAGTGATAAATTTCGAAGATCTAGCAAAACAAGAACAAGCTGCATGAGTCAGGCGATTTAAATTTCGGCATATAGATGCCATGAATATCAATAATGATCTTTTTCAAAGTTTTATCTCGGTTAAATACACAATTAGTAAGAACAGTAATAAATTTAGTTGAGCCTTACATACGCCCATCAAGAAGATCTTCTGCTCTGTCCAGATAAAATTAAGTTGATACTCAAAATGTTCTTAATTTATCGTAGAAGCAAAATGATATTGTTTTCCAGGATTTTTTAGCATTAAATGTCTATGCAACGAGTTGTTAGCAACTGGGAATAGATTATAATTTATTAATGGAAATATCCCAGTCTTCTGTAATTCGGTTTGTTAAAGAAATTACCATCATCTTAAATAGAAAAAATGGAAAAGTGGTTGATTCCACCAAAATCAAAAGGCCCTGTTTATTTAATGTTTTTCTTTGTAGTATTAACAGAATACATTTAAAATTTGTCACGTCCGAAAAATGTCACATCAACTGTCGGAAACTATTCGAGAATACAGTTTAGAAAAATTATGCGACAATTATCTTTTGACTTTTCGCGCAAACGACATTTTCATACGAGATTCGAGAATAGCATCCCTTGTACGTATATACCAATACTTGTCTGCCGAACTCTTTGTCATTTTCCAGATTTTTCCACTAGACTGCATATACTGAGCATGATCTACGCAAAAAAATCGCCTACAATTGACCAACTAAGGGATAATATTATACGCAACGTCATTTCTGGAATACATAGTGAAATTTACCAAAAAGTCATTTAAAATATTATTAAAAAAAGTCGGCACTGTGTCGCGGTTAAGTGGATCATTTGTGTTATACTTTATTTCATATATACTTGTCAAATCGAAGGTTATGAACAGTCCACCAAGATGTAACCGGGAATGCTAAAACAATAATAATTCAACTACAGTAGAACCTCGATTATCCGAATTTTCGATTATCCGGATTCTTTTAAACGAGGAAAATATTTTACGAATTCGCTGTGTTACGCCGCTGTGTACCGGTTTTTACGTCTTGATTTCTCTGGACGTACGATTTAAATATTTCCTTTTAATATTACCGATATGTCATCGAAAAGAAAACGTGTTGTACTATCTTTAAAATACAAATTAGATATCATCAGTGCATTGAAATGAGGTGACTCAGGACGTTATTGGTCTGATAAGTAGGGCGTCAGCACTTCCACAATATCGGATATAAAAAAACAAAGTGAAAAAATTACAAAGTTTACCGAACGTATATATATATATATATATATATATATATATATATATATATATATATATATATCAATAAAAAAAGATTCATGTTTAATGTACGTAATTTTTTTTTCCTATTTCTCCTCACTTTTTTTCGATTATCCGGATTTTTAGTTATCCGGACTACCTTCATCCCCGACCTATTCCGGATAATCGAGGTTCTACTGTATTTTCAAAAATTTCTTTATATATTTTTTCGAAATAGTCTCCTTCAGAATTTATATACCATTGATAGCAATCTAAAAGTGATTGAAATGAATGAGTGAACTCCTCTTGGCCTCAACGGCTCTTTGAACGGTATTTACGCCTTCAAAATACCAGTGTTTTATTTATATTGATTTTTTAGCACGATAACAACTAATTTTAAAATCCTCTGTGCCCACCGGATTTGGCTATCTGTGATTTCTATTTGTTTCCGAAACTGACAAATCCACTAAAAAGTTGCTATGCCAATGACGTTACCACCATTCAGAGAGCCGTGACGCGTATTCTAAAAGATGTACTATTCGAGGAGCTCGCGCACTTGTTCCAATCACTTTTGGAATGCTGTCAACGGTGCATAGATTCTGAAGAGGTGATTTTGAATAAAACAAAACAAAATATTTTAACAGGTTTTTTGTTACATTGCAGTATTCACGATTATATTTTGACGCACTGTTTGTGATATCAAGACCAGCCTATTTTATTTTATTCAAATTCTATGGGAAAAATAGAGCATTTTTCATATTTCTTTCGACAACTTTGTATTTGTGTTCAATAAATTTGTATATCAACGGTAATCAAATAATGAATGCATAATGCGTCCAACTGTTAATCTATTAAACAGCTCGTATTCACGATATGTATAAAGTAAAGCGCATGCGTGGTCAGCTGTAGATAATGAACGTTTTATACACTGCAAGTTTTTTTTTTTTAGTATGTTAGTTATTTACTTAAAATATTTGGTGCTCAGCAACGATGACTATTTGCGCCTCACGCAGTCCATATTTATAACTAGAATAAATGAAATAATAAATAAACATATTTTAAACATTGATGTAGCTGATGGTTTGGCTGCCATCTTGATGACATATTTTCTGAAGTTTTACAATTGACGCTCAGAATTTCTGTGTTTTTTAATTAAATTTATTATTTTTCCTAATTATAAAACTATATAGTTGTAGATAAAATATTGTATTTGACTCGCATATAATGACTATATTATACTCGGATGATTACAGGACCGCGCCTACGACTTAGGTGGCAAACTTCATCCTCGGGTATTATAGCCTCTAATATATGCTTGTTAAATAAAATACCATATTTCTTTCGACCACTTTGTATTAGTTAATGTTACATTGTTTTTATTAGATTATTAATAATTATATTTTAATTTCCAGGCAGTGGCCAACAATATGCGTATCCAATGCAAATGCCACGGTATGTCAGGAAGTTGTGAAGTAAAAACCTGTTGGAAAGCAGCCCCAGACTTTCGACAAGTAGGAAAAGTACTTAAAAACCGTTTTCGTTCCGCAGTACTAGTCGATCAATCAAATCTAGGCAATGGTTCACCAATGCTTTACAATAAAATGAGAAGAAAAAATAACAGACCAAACAAAAAACCAAAACAACCAAAACCTGACAAAAAAAGAAAACAAAGAAAAAGAGATATATCTACAGAATTATTATACTATCAAAAATCACCAAATTTTTGTGAGAGAGATTTAAACGCTGATATTCCTGGTACGACTGGAAGACAATGTAATCGAACAAGCACTGGTAGTGATGGTTGTTCATCTCTTTGCTGCGGAAGAGGGTATAATATGATAAGGAGAAGACGTACTGAACGATGTCATTGTAAATTTCACTGGTGTTGTCATGTTGAATGTCAACAATGTACTATTGAAGAATGGGTTCCTATTTGTAAGTAAAATTTTGTGACGAAAAGATGGAAACCAACAGAGCTTATGATATCATTAAATATGACCAATGGAGAATAAGTTAATATTACCAAGAAAATGACACCAACATAATCAGTTTTTTATTTGAATTTATTTATTTATAATGAATGTTAACCTTGGAATGACATACTTCATTTTGCCTCTCTGGAACAACACACTGGGGTCTGGAGGACCCTAGAATTTTTATTCGATATCGAGTTCCAGTTATTACAGTTGAATTGATAATTTATTTTTTTGTATTATTAATTTAACATCTATAATATGAATTATTATAATTTTCTATCTTTAAATTTAGTATATTTTAAAAATTAATAATAACTTTGTGGCACGCCAGTGCAATATTACTCATAAATAATATCCTAGTTCTGAAATTTACATGCGATTTATTACTTTATTGATATAAATTTAACTATAAAACCTTAAGGTAACATTTCGCTGACACTATCCACCGTGGATTTTGACAGTAACGACCAACCATAACAGCTGGCAGTGACTGCTAGGATATTCCTTTGAAACTGCCCTCCGTAGCGACCAAAAGCTCTACTAGAGGACAAGTAGCAATGTTGCCAACAGTGCAGATTCATTTTCCACCAAAAGAGCTAAAATTATCTATCTGAATTCCATCAAAGACGGACCGACGTGATGACAATAGACGGAAGGCGTATCGAAGTTTTGCCGAAAAAAAGGAAGGCGGTTTGGAAGTTATGACAATCTAAAAACGAGGGAAGATAGATCAAAGTGATGACAAAAAAATCAGCTGTGGCCACCACAAAACCGACCATCACCACAGGATACGTAATCAAATAAGATACCTTTTAACATGTAGTAAAATTTGAAACTGAATCAAGGATTTTGCTACATGATAAACTAAATATTCCACTAAATCAAAAAAAAAAAACAAATAAAAGTTGTTAACCTCGTGTTGTACAACAACATTTCAAATAATTTTTTTCTAAATATTTCTATTTTACGAAATATTTGCAACTTATAAATGACACGAGAAAACTTTTACCTATAGTTGAACGATTTTTACCAAAAGTCGATCAAATAGTGGCATTGATCTGATAAATGGTAGCCATATTCGCTTTACACGTTTCCACAGACCGACAGACATGTTGCTAAAAATAGTAAAAACGTAATGTAAAAACCTCAATTCGTGGACATCCAGCGATCTATCAACGATATGATCCAATTCCTTCTATATATGGCGGTTGATAAAAAAGAAAGACGGACACAAGTGATGGCAATAAAATGCTTTTGGACACATTATATAATCTATCGGATATTCTACTATCTACTTGATTTAAATTTCAGTCACTAGATCAACTTGTCATTCTACCAGATTTAGTAGAAAATTTACAAACTTGGCAACATACATAATACTAACAGCCAACTGACAAGTTGGCTGTTTGTTTTTGGAGTGTTAACACTGCAATATTTTGGAAAATGAGTTTAGATATTATTACAGCATTTTTATTACAGGAGAAAGAAGAAGTTTATTATGAATTATGCGTCGTATATCGTCGGTCTCAAATAAAATATTAGAAAGTCCGGAAACCGAAGGATTTTTGTCAACTTGATAAAAATTCACTTGCGAAACGTTCCATTTTGTTTTGAGTATGGCGAGAATGATGTGTCACGGAAAGTTACCAATTCAGTGCAACTCGACAAGTTGTTCGTCATCATGACCACTGAATCATTTTTTCGGCATTATAAAAGAATTACTAGAAAAAATAAATCACCCAAGGCTTCTTGCTGTCGATTGCTGACTGCTGGACTGCTTCTAGAGTGGTCGAGACGCGCCAATAGTACTCAGGCAGTCATGGCGTCACAGCCGCTGACTTACAATCCATGCCGATCAATTACAGTGAAATAGTTATTGTTTAAAATCTCAAAAACAATTGGAGACTGCTAGCCGTTACTTACAAGGGCTGTGGCGAGTAGTTCCATCTCTGATCTGTACTATGCAGTATGTCTTTCAGAGAGTGAAAGGAACATGGGAGTGGGAAGCACCATAATATTACGACCACAATAAGACGGGAAACTGATCATAACGTAGGGTCTCCAGTGTGTCATTCCAGGGTTAAAGTGTACAAAATATTATGTAATAATATAAGAGCAAATCATGACCAATCAATTGTAAAACAATATGACCAAGAAGACTACAGGGCAGCGTAGGATTGCATTTATAGTTATTTATTAATAATCGTTTGTTTCAAAGTGCAATAAAAGTATTGCTATTTGCTGGAATAATAAATGATTAATTTATAAAATGTAAATTTAATTTTTATATTTTGTTTTAAAGTTCTGAAGATGTAATCTTGAATGAAATACTTTCCTTTGTCGGTTGCCACGCAGTTTTCATTAACAGTGCATGGCAATCATAATTTGCATTTAGTTTGTAATAAATATATATTTCAGAAAACAACTGCATTGTCGTATTAATTTCATTCAAGAAGAAAATTTAAGATTCTACCTTTTCGAATTATATTTTTATTTCTTAAGAACATTAATAGTTGTTTGCTACTTTTTAAATACTAGATTAACTTCTTTAAATATAACAGAAGTCAACAGACTTATGCAGAAATACAGAAAAAAATAAATATATATAAGTTGATATATTATCCAAATGTGACACAAAATTCTACATTTTGGTGCACAGCCATTGTTGTTAACTCTTAACTGGCAAATGATACAGTTGACAAAAAATTAACAAATATTTGTCTTATGTGAAATGGAACCCGAAATGACATTGCCATATATACAGCTAATAGTGCATTTTGTTGATGATCAGTTTACTTCTTCATTAATAGTTTTGACACATAAAACCTTGAACGGCAGAACTAGTCATTATCAGTTAGTAATAAGGGTTAATAAAATTGATTCATAAGATAAAGGACTGATCATCCAAATACACAAGTGAAACATACTACCATCCGTAATTCTTCCGAAAGGCCCAAAATAATTATACGCGGCTATGGTATATACTTTTCTAAACATATTTTTTCATTCCTTACTTCCCAATATCCAGTATGTATCGTAGATGGATGAGATTTACAGTTTTAGTGGGTTCTAAACCACTTCTATTTGTTTTTCTGGAAATGACGTCAGGGTTGGATAGTATTGAAAAAAGTATAATGTAGAACGGACTTTATGCACAGCAAGCTTGCATTATCTGCACTAACAGCGATCCTGAACTAACTGCACTACAGTTGTTCTCAAAATCTAACATACCTTCATTAAAAAATGTGAGGAATAAAGAAATGTTATGCCCCACAGCATATTTGATTAAGAATAATGAAAATTATAACAGAAGTCGTATATTATAACAAAAATAATTACCTGACAGCAGAGACGTAAAGAGTACTTTTGACGCTTATGGCGAATAAGGAAAACTGCACCGTAATTGAAGTAAAAGTCATTGTTTTTAAAATGTATGAGAACCATTGACTAATTTAAACAATTTAAAATAATTTAAATAAATTTCAATGAAAATTAATATACAATTAAATTATTGCACAAATTTTATTTTTTATGTTATAAACAATTATGAATCAATTTTTACTAACGACCTAATGAATTTCAAATCAAATATACTTAGAAAAAGTATATTTTTATGGTCTTTCTAAGGATATTTTTTATTTTGAACATCGACCCACGACTTTTCCTATCTAAAACTGTTTTCCCGAGTATAATATAACCTAATACAGTATGAAAATAGATTTACTTCATAGTGTGCGCAATTTTGCTTTTAGTATTAACGGATGAAGTAGTTACTGTTTCTGACAAAATGATTTTTATTTGCGATAACCTTCAAACAATTATTTAACCTGTTCATAGCAAGTCAATAGTGTTTGTAGATTACAGTAAAAACTTCAAGTCAGAACATGCGCGTTGTTAGTTTCGTTGAATTTAATTAATAAACTGCGTTCTCCCACGTAAATTTACTTCACCGTGATTGCATTCTTATCAGTCAAAACGCCAAACTTAGCATTCGCGGTGACAAAAATATCTAACACGTCTCAAGACGGACATACGCATTAAACTTGTTTATAAACTTGTTTCGTAATTGTTGTTGCCTTATTAGAAACTTCATCCGCGAACAAAGCAAACGTATATTATAAATAAGTAAATAGATACACTGGTAAAGGATATAAACCTACAATAGCAAACAATTGTTCAATTTTGGTCCATTCTGTTTCATAAGATTGCCTGACCCTGACAGCTACGTATTTCTTACTCCTTACAAAACTGAAGTGCATTTGCGCTGAAACATAATAAACACCCTTCTTATTCTGGAATTACTCTGCACAGACCTCTCATACCCTTTTCACACTAGATCTTTAAGATCGGATGTTTAAGTGAATGGATCTTTAAACGCTAATGTGAAACCGTACGGCCTCATCTAAACACGACCGATGTTTAAGACAGAGATCTGCGTCTTAAACTTCGCCCGCATTGCCAACTTAATTCCCATTATAAAAAAATACTCCTTGAATTTGTGGTTCTCTTCTTTTATCTATGTTCAGCTGTTATCATTTTATATATCGAGGTTATGAGAAGATTATTTGCGTTATTATTTAAATAAATATAAAAAATAAACTTCTCCTAACCTCGATATACAAAATAATGACAGAATAAATTCAATCGATATGAAATTATGTTGGCAATACATACTAGCTTTACATGGAGATTTCTTCTTCAAATTAAACGTCAAGTGTGAAAGCAAACCGATATTAAACATCGATGAAGTTTAAGTTCAATCGTCTTAAAGATCTAGTGTGAAAAGGGTATTACATACAAAGAACCTTTGACAGCAGTGTTGCCAGATGGTGAAAAAGAAAAAATCGTACCAACACTTCAAAATGATCGTATTTTCAAGAAAAAAATCGTACAAACAATCGTATTTTTTAAAAAATAATCGTACAAAAATTTTGCTGTGTAATTAATTTAAGAATTATTAGGTATACATATATTTTTCTATTGCCCAATCATAGTAGCAGAAAAGGATAAAAAATGTATAATACAGCAAAGTCCTTTTTATAAATTTTTATTGAATTAACAAAATACATTTACATATTTACATATTTTGGCGCCCTTGGCAAATAAAAAACAAGGTCCTGACCTCTCAAAATCCAAGTGATGAGCAGAAAAAAAGGTCCTCACCTCCCAAAATCTAAATGATGAACAAAAAAAAGTGAAGATATAAAAAAAAGCTCCTCGCTTCGATGACAAAAAACAAAATGGTCCTCACTTGTAAAATACAAGTGATGAGCAAAAAAAAAGGTCCTCACTTGTAAAATACAAGTGATGAACAAAAAAAAAAGGTCCTCACTAGTAAAGTACAAGTGATGAGAGAAAAAAAAGGTCCTCATACTTTTAAATCCATATCTATATATTTACCTAAGATCCATAATGCTAATTAAAAAATTTGGTATTTCCATCCTTCTTGGAGCCCCCCCTCTGGGTGCGCCACTGACTACAGTACTCTAACTAATGAGGAGTGAGCTTTATATTTTTGAATATTCTAATATGCCCGAGCATACCCGATCTTAGCGAGATAAACTCATAGAAAAGGGTAAAAAGGGATAAACCATTCTAATTAAGAGCGCGTCGATTTGAAATCCAAGGGCTAAAATATTCAATATATCGCATTATATAATATTAATATTTAACTTACTAAAAATGTATTTAAATAAATATGTTTCATCAATAAAAACATCAAAAAAAATCGTACATCTGATACCAAGAAGTCGTACATCGTACACATGCAAAAATAATCGTACAAATACGATTTAAATCGTACATCTGGCAACACTGTTTGACAGATATATCTAAAGAAAAAATAAACCAAAACAATATACTGCGTTTTGCTGCAAAACTTGGAAAAACATCTACTACCAAATTATTATATTTTTTTTGCATGGTGCGTTTGAAAAAAATGCATACCATCTGCCTTGCTCTAGGGTTTGTTAGGGAATGTATCTTATATTTGATTAAAGTAATTGATTAACCCATTTAACTTTTAACATTTTAATCAGGTCAAAAGTGTTGTCTTTTAAAATAAGAGAGTTATTGGCCAATTATTGCCCTATAGTACACGTGCCCAAACTGTGGCTCGCGAGCCGCATGCGGCTCTTCGTTTCGTTCAATGCGGCTCCTCACACATTTATAAATTTTATAATTTTAATATAGATCTCATATTTTCAGATTAACTAATAGACGAAAACAAAGTTCTTTTGTAATTATATTTAAATGGTTATATTTATTTACACATGTATATGTTTAATTATAATTAAATAATTGTATGATTTGTAAAAATCAACCGTGGTTATGTTTTGAACGTTCGTGGCTCTTTTACATTTAAGCATTTCACAAATTGGCTCCGAAAACTCGAAGGCTTGGGCACCCCTGCTCTATAGTGATACCTTGTAATAGATCCAACCAATTGGTGCAGTAGATTGTTTTGAGTTTTTATTTTTAATAATAACTTAGTGAACTAGTCTTAGTGTGTTAGATATTCGTCCAAATTCTAAAATAAGTAGGATGTTTCAGTTAAGGTAGCAACAATGGGTGGGGATGATAAAATTTTGTGTCACCTAATTTTTGACTGTACAAAGCAGATTTTTTTAAATAAAACCCAGCGTATAATCTTAAAACAAACTTCAAACTGGTTGGCATTATGTTGGAAAATAATATCATTTCTTATTACAATGGTTATTATTAGTTTTTTTGATATATTTTAGTAAAATCGTCTTTGGTTATTGTTGCAATTGTACAACCCAGTTTTGATGACTCTCAATTTGTATATTAATTGCAAATTTCAATGAAATTACAACTTTTATTAACTAATATTTAATTATTTTACTGACGGAAGACGCTTATATTATGACAATTAATATGTAAATATTGATAACCATCAATTAGGTATATTATAGTTTGTTTAATGTTATTTTTTACTTAATTATTGTCACTCAGTATTTCTTGTTTTGTTCATCATATTTATTATGTAAATATCGGTGGAAGTAGAACAAGTATTAACAGGATATTTTATATTTAAGTAAAATATTTTGTTGCATAATAAAATTTATTGTATCTCAACATTTATTTCAAGATTGCAGTTTACTTACATAATACTAAATGTATATGTAATGTGTAGTTCACCACAATCTAGCAGTACACTCTCAAGAATAGTATAATTGAATTAATATTAAAAGTTATAAATCGTTAACTTTAAATACTAACTTGAAAGTGTATGCTAGATGTATTAAAAGAAATGTTATTGTATGTTGTGAATTAGGTATAAAAGTAATAATTTATTATTAGTTATAACAAGTGTTTTAATTTATTTATATGTATGTTGCTAATCAGTATTATCCCACAATCATTAATGTACCTAGAAACTGTATTTATTTATGATAACAATTTGTACAATAGCATTCCAGTTCCTGAATATTTAATACATATTTTATTTAACATATTTATTGTTTTTATTTCACCCACTTTCAACTTTTTCCCATATTCATTGTGTTCTTACAATATTATAAATAACACTTACAAATGTAATTAACGTTAAAATTCCTCTTTGGTGTAGCACCCAAAAGCTACTGAAAGATCCCACTGCTAGTACCAAATTGAGCCGGACAGGGGGATAAATTTACTAAACTGTAAAAACGGGGGGAAAGCTGCGACTACCTAGTTTAGATTAAAAACTAAGAAAATAATTTGAGCGTATTTTACCAGTTTTTCTGTTGATAGGGAATTTTATATTCAAACAAGTGGAAATAATTTATAATAACAAATTTACTGAAAAAAAAAAAAAAAATCAATAAATGAATATTGTGGGCTTGACTCCCGTGCCGGTAGCAGATTTATATTTAGCAGAGTAAAATGCACATTAATTATTCACCATATATATTTTAATATAAACGTCATACAGAATAATAATAACAACTCCCATATATTACTATCGTTACCTTAGTAATATCTAACATATTGATTGCAGCTTCAACAATGAAGAACGAAATATGCCCGGTTTCATAAACAAATGCTAAATCCTGTGTTAGTTAACACGATGCTAAAATAATACGTTGTTAAAATTTAACTACGTTTCATAAAGAAATACCATCGAATTTATACAATGTTCCGTAACTGCACGCCTAACTACCGCGGTTGCGGTTACGGTAAAGTCGTGGTAAGTTGTGGTTACCTGAAAACGCGTTTATGTTACGGAACGGTCTTCAAACCTCACAGTTGATAAAACAGACAACTGAACTGTCTTTTTATGGACGTTATAGGTTATAGATATTTTTTTACAAACTTATTAATAAAAATATTTGTTTCATTAGTATTTATTTACAATGGCACATTATATAAGAACATATATGATTTTTCCCGATATTATTTTTCACGACAACAATGAATATTACTAAAAATCAGTTACTTACACTCATTATTACTGTTTTAATTATAGACTATAGTAAAATAATATTATAATTTACTACTTGCACTACAAAGAAACGATTAATTCCCTCCACTTATAGTAATTGTTCTGAAATTCCCGCCTTTTGTAGTTTACGTTAGATTTGAAATTTGTAGGGGGAGGAAATAACCACACTAACCGCGATATTTCCACTGTTAGTTTGGTTACAAAAAAGTATCCAAAACTTTCAGTAACCGCGTTCCGTAACCTAACGATTTTCCTGAAAAAATTAATGTGGTATACTTTCGGAACGCGAAACTTCAACCGCAGTTACTTTCGTCGAGTAATGGAACATTGTATTAACATCGTGTTAAGTAATTTCAGTGCTGTGTTCAGTTTAGGGTTTTTATTAGGCAGATTGGTATGAATATCAACTTCAC
This sequence comes from Liopterus haemorrhoidalis, assembly GCA_963971575.1. Classification (NCBI taxonomy): domain Eukaryota; kingdom Metazoa; phylum Arthropoda; class Insecta; order Coleoptera; family Dytiscidae; genus Liopterus; species Liopterus haemorrhoidalis. The sequence goes on along the minus strand of OZ020611.1, from coordinate 148,406,194 downwards.
AGTTGTCTTAGACGTCAAACGGGCTTATTATAACCTTAGTAATCCTTCGAATTATTTACTGTCATGCATTATTATTCAATAAAAAATCAATTTCTATATTATTTCGTAACATTTTTTAATGTAGAAAAAAGATGTAACACATGATTTTATAAGGAAAATAATTTAAAACATTATTTAATTCTTTATATATTGCATATAATAAAAAATAGATATTACGAAAAAGAAAATAAAATTATTTTTGTCTTATAACCTAGTAAAAACGGTGTTAATATTTGAAGTTGTTGCAGCAGTATTGTTTAGTAAATTTCTGTTTGGTCCAAGTGGAACTGCATCAGAAGCATCTCCAAGTATTTGAATTTCTTCTATAATAGGTGGAGCTTCGTCTTTAAATAACATTGTTATTATGTAAAACACAACATGCAATTATTACTGCACGACTTGTGTCCATTTTTAATCCTAATCCCATAGACAAACATGGAAATTGTCTTTTTAAGACTCAGAACGATCTTTCTATGGTATTTCTTGTCAATACGTGTTCTGCGTTGTAGTTCTATTCATGGTTAGTGTATAGATTGAGTAAATGAGTTAATAACCAACTACAAGGTTATCAAATTAATGGATAGTCATTTAATATACGTGGACAAAGAATCAGGTGCACAGCAATGTTTAAAAGTTCATCAGTCATCAGATGAACTTTTAGACATTGCTGTCGCAAATAATTTACTGGGAATAAAAAACAATAAACAAAAACAATTACTAATTATTATACATTAAACTATGATATTATTAAATATTAATAAAACTTATACACGTTTTCCAATATCTGAAATTTTGTGTGTAAAAATATTTATTATAACCTACATTATAAACTATGGTAACAGTGCAATGTTAAATTTTAACACAGCCTCAGACCTATGTTAAAATAGCAGAGAGTTTAATTCTTTGCTAAATTTAACATTGCTTTATGGAACGCAAAACTATACTTAACAACGAAATTAAAATTTAACAGCGTTGCTAAAATTTAGCATTGATTTATGAAACCGGCCATTAAGTTATACATTAATTACGTGAGTATCGAATGAAGACAAAACATTTGAATACATAATTCAATATGTAAAATAAAATATAAAACTTACATGGTCGACAGGACTGAGCTGGACTGGATCCGGTCAGGACTGGATCTGGCGCATTGCCTACACACCACAACACAGCCCAGAACTGAGTCCCTTACAATTAATTTTGATTTCTATTTATACCACTCATATTTTGCCAATGTTATTATTTATATTCTGTCTAACCTTCATAATAAAACTGTTAACATAGTAAAATTTTGTATTGCTAAATACCGTTATATTGGTCTCTATGTTAAAACATATTGAAATCATATTGTGCCTTTTAATTTAATCGTTTATTGCAGAAACCACCTATCTCCAGTTTACCGTGTTTAGAGCAAATCTGAAAAAACTATCCTACTACGCAAAGAAAATTTTTAGTTGATAAGAATAAATCATTAATTTAAAAACTTTTATCAGTGACCATCAAATAATTGATGTTTTATGTGTCCAACTGTAAATACATAAAGGTGCTTATATTGCACGCAGTGTATAATGTGCCGCGCATGTGTGCTAATCCGTGAATAATGAAGATTCTATGCACGGCAAGTTTTTTTTTAAATAAGTTAATAAAAATCCAACTTGAAACAGAGCCGCAGTAAGGAAAACTTGCGCTAGGGGCAGAGCCGTGTTTTGGCGCCCTTGGCAAATAAAAAAAGTTCTCACCTCTCAAATTTTAACTGATGAGCAAAAAAAAAACAGGTCTTCAACTCCCAAAATTCAAGTGACGAGCAAAAAAAAAAGGTCCTCACCTTGCAAAATCCAAGTTATCCACCTTTACAATGGCACCCCTTAGCAAGCCCGTCAGCGCCCTTTTCCTTAGTGTGCTAAGGGCCGTCGCCCCCTCCGCCACCCCTTACTGCGGCTCTGACTTGAAATCATACGAATCTTGCAGGTCAGTTTTTAAGTCACTAGCAGTATTAACAGTGCCAGGTATTTATATTCTTGAAATATTAATGCATATATTTATAAATCGATCTAAATTTGTTAAAAATGCTCATTATCATAATCATGATACTAGGAGGAGGCAAGATTGCAGACTGCCACCGAATAGATATGTCTTAACTCAAAACTCATATGGGTTTAAAATTATTTAACCGTTTACCTTCCGATATAAAGAATATACCAACAATTTTAAATTTCAAAAGGAAAATTTAAAATAACTTACTGGGTGGGCCTGTTTATTCGGTTGAATAATTTTTGATTTTAATTAAAAATTTGCACGTCACACATCCCATCTTTATAATTAGAATATAATTTATAAGTTAAAATAAATAAAACAATAAATAATAGTATTTTAAACATTGTTGTACAATCAGCTGATGGTAATTCATCTTGATGACGTCAGTTCTAAAGTTTTAAAACTGACGCTCAGAATTTCTGTGCCTTTAAACAAAAGTTACTATTTTTCTAATGATGAAACTATATAGTTGCAGATAAAATGTTGTATTTGACTCTATATTCCACTCGAACAAGTTAAGTCAGATCGGTTAAGATGAATATTTTAATTTCGGTCATTAATTGCGATTTTAATAAGAGTTTTAAAGAGGTTTTAACCAATTCACGAAATCTGTTCCTTTATTTGATATGCCAACAACAGATAAAAAGATTAGTTTATATTTTTGGCATGCATCATTGGATCTTGCTTCATGAATCAAGTATCATGTATTCTATTTTTGGGTTACTCTTTCTTTCCTTTTGTTCAGAACAAAAATATACAGTTTTTTCTGATTTTCTTACAAATATGGATAAAGAAAAATGGCGGTGTACCCTTTTGTAATCCAGGGTAAGTATTAATGTAATAGATACTTATGAAACTGTAAACTTAAATAGCATCACCTTATTTTGAACATGACCAATCAAGCAACTAAGTGGATTGTTATATTTACAAACGCTCCTCTATATAGTAACTTAAATTTTCCACCGGATTAAGTTCTTTTAACTCAACTTAGGCAGGTTTAAACAGTTCGTACAAAATTCTACAATGGTTGGGTTGGCTACAACGAAAACAGTTTTCTTTGCACATAACTGTCTGAATACAATTTCGTTTAATATAAGAAAACATTTATGGATATTAATCAACTATTATAACGTTCGACAAAAGTTATAAATACTCAAGGTGACAATTTAAACATACATAGTAAATTGAAAAATGTAATGATTTCAAACTACATCGCGTAGTATTTTTGAGATAATCCACAAATTTAAATATGAAGCAATAACATAATAAAAAACTTAATCTTCTTTGTATTAGTAATTACTAGGGCTCTTACTTCTTATTCTTCAAACTTCTCTTCAAACCTCACAATTTATTACTTGACAGTTTGCATACTAAATTATTAATCACAGAGATTTCAGTTTTCAATTATATAGGTATAATACAATACAGTTATAGGGGATCCTTTGATTACTGCGCTATTGTACTTACTTAATTACTCCAGTATTGAGGCCCTGCAAAAGCTTCAGAACAGAGGCATGAGAATTGTTCTTGGATATTATTACAATATCAAGTATGTATGTATTTAAGTTTCACACTTCGTATACTTGCGACGAAGACAACCCAACTGATCTAAATCACTTGATTTTAGCCTGTAACAACTTTATTGATGCACGTAACCAGTTAATTCAGAAGCTACAAATGAATAAAATAATTTTCCCAACAAATATATTTTTAATTTTGAAAAATGCGACCAAAGAAATACTCGACGCTTTAATAGAGTACTTACAACAAATATATATGTATAATCTGTTCACTTTTGTAAAAACAAACTAAGAGGAAATTTTGTTTTCAATAGTTTACACCTTTGAAACTGTTTGTCATTATAAAAAATGTCACTTTCTTAATAATTATCAGAACCAATAAATCTAAAGTCGGTTTTACAGCGTAAGGAATATTTTTAATTGACATTTAAAGTCCATATTACACGATAAAAGTAACCAAAATAACTAGATCTGGTCTGTCCTTACAAAAGTGAACAGCTTATATAATATAACTTAGTTTTCATGTTTAACATCATTAACTTACTTTGATCTCTATTGTAAACCATACCATGCCCCCCCTCCAAAACCAATGTCCTGTGTGACGGGCCTCACGAGCAATATACCTATTCATAAATTATCCTTAGACGATATTCCCTCATCAACATTAACTTAGATACTTAAAAATAATTAATATTTATACATATATATATATTATAGATAAAAAAATTCGTATATATAGCACCCGACCCAGGGCCGGCCAGAGGGCGCTGCAAACAGTGTGACCGCACAAGGCCCCGCTCTTCGGAAGACCCCTCGCGACCCGAGTTTTTTGTTTTTATTTATAGAATGACCAAATCTGTTCTTTTCATAGTTGCAGTACCTTTATTCCATTCAAATTCCCATCTAAAAGGTTTATTTAAATTTTTTGAGGATTACCGCGATTCTGGATTTAAATCCTTTGTAATTAACGCAAAGGAACTTGCTGCAGAATTAGAAATAGAACCAAAATTTACAATACATCGTACTGGATGAAGGACAGTTTTCCTACGAAGGAACTGATGAACCAATTTCATCCGCAGAAGAACATTTCAGAATTAAATACTTCATAATTAAAATCGACAATGTAATTTTATCATTTAAAAAAAGATTTGAAGATATTTGACTTTTTGTACAATTCCGACAATATACAAGAGATGACTGAAGACGATCTGCTTAAATGTTTCAAATATTTAAATTTGTGTTTAAAAGACGACATTGATTGTACAGACCTTACTTATGAAATTAAAATATGTCGTCGGGTATTGTCGCCTAGAAATTTTAGAATATATTTACAAGAACAATTTATCTGAATTGTATCCCAATTTTGTAACTGTTTTGAAAGTAATACTGACAATTCCAGTAACAGTTGCATCGACAGAGAGATCGTTTTCAAAATTGAAAATAATAAAAAATTATTTACTGTCTTTTATAAGTCATAGCCGTCATAGCTGTCTCAATCGTCTTCCGCCATTTCTTCCGATATTGTGTTATTGTCCTCCTGTTGTGCCTGTCCATCCTAGTCGATTTAATTAAACTTTTTTTTCATACCGATTAAACAGTTTGAAATTATATCCGCATCTCAATAAGGCACTTTTGCATACGGTCTAAAACGTTCTATGGGCATCTGGGTCGCGTCATGATTTCAGTATTGTTTTCAGAATTAAATTTCATAACAATAGGTTTTCTATGGGCAATGGTCGTTATGAAATAGGTATTTATAGATCTTTTTAGCTATTTATATTATTTTGTTAAATATTAATTATAATTATTCATAAATTAGTAGTGCAACTAATATGTACGAATAATAGTGCAATATTGCAAAATACAAATATTTTTAATGTGTTTTTTTTTTTAGAAAAAGAAGGCCCCGCTCGAGCATCTTGCACCGGGCCCCGCTTTTTCTCGGGCTGGCCCTGACCTGACCAATTGTTAAAAAACAAAGGTTCGAAACGAAATTAAAAAAAAAGTTTCACACACTGTGTTAAGGTTACGTATAACCCCCCCAGAGAATTAAAATTTCTTATACAAAAATAACAATCTGAAATAAAATTAGTAACAATCTAAGTTTTTCACCGAATTTTTATCTACACGGTTGTGCTTCTCTAATAGTTTAAACACAAAATCTAAAGATTTAAAAACAAAAAACAACTCAAGTCAATCTGACACATATAGTCAAACTAGCTGAATGCTGAATCTTATATATGTCTATACTGCCAATAATCATGGCCACTGCAACCCGGGGTGTAAGCGCTACATATATTTATGTATATGTGCATATATGTGCATAGGAAAAAAAAAATTAAATAATTTATACAAGAGCAAGAAAATTAAATAAGATATTAAAGAAAACTAATAACAATAATAGTAAATGATAATTGGTTTTAAGAATAATATATGCTTATTTGGAGTTGCCGTGGGTTCGTGGTAGATGGTTGACTACGGAACACAGGGACACGGGTTTAAATCCCTCCACTTCCTTCACATTTTTATATTCCGAAATTGTGCAGTCAGCTCTGGGATCGACTCAGCTTCACGTATTTAATACATTAAAATGATTACCTGTTTATTCAAAGATAATAGAATCGGTCGAAACGTCATACTGACCACGTGGATTTTATATCTATGGTCGGCGGTCTAGAAACAAAGAACTTACCTTCTCTGCCCTTATAGGCCTATCTAGGTGTTGGGATCCTATTATTTATTTATTATAATTTTTTTATGTGCTTATTTACTATATCTAGTATAAAATGAAAACATTCTTATGAGCATAATTCCAGAATGTTATAAATAAGAAAGAGTGTAAATAAGTATTATTAAAAAAAGCAAATCACAACAGTATCATAAATAATGCAACACTAAGTGAGAAGTAACAAAAGAAATGCGAATATGATTAAAAATCACTGTCACCACGTCATGTTGAAAGCAGAGCTTCCGCGTTCAACCACTAGGAGCAGCATCTGTCGGCCATATTTATCATAGAACAGTCGTACAAGCACAAGTTTTAAATTGGCACTTATTATGTCGTTCACGAGCATCTTCACAAACGAATCCGACTTTTCAGGATAGAAGAAAAAACCATTTCTAAAGTTGTTAATAATGAATCGCCGTTTGCCGAGATCTCTTTGCGCGCGCGGCATCATGTTGCCCGTCGTTCAGAAACCCAATGAAGCAGAAACATTATTGTCAGAATGTAAAGTGAACATTTACTATATGTTCAGACGTTGCACTCGACGTTAATACAATATCATCCGGCACAGTCCATATTGTGAAGATAGTTATATTATCTTGAGATCTCCCTGTAAGGATATGGATGAACTTATACTGGTATCTTCCTTGCACTGCCTTGTTTGTTCACAGTGGCGTAACATTGGGCAAAAACGGTAGCTCTTTCCTATTATAGTACAGTTGATTCCGTATAGTTGGGACACATCGGGACTTAGGCATTTTGGCCTAATTAAGCGGCTGCCCGAATTAAGCGAATTACACATAAAATTAAACAATGCATATCTTTCTTTCAATAATTTTATTTTATAAACTCTTGGACAAAACTATAAATTACATATAACCAAAAAATGTAAACTTTTAAGAAAAAAAGATAATAAATTCCAAAATAAAATAATAAATAGGTACATACAATTTAATTCAATGCAAAAATGCGTCAAGTGTAGTCTGTCTTTTGATTTGTAACATTTCACTTCTACAAAATCAGCACAGGTATTCAGTGCGGATGTAGGGCTCCCTTCATTTCCTTCCTGCATAAAATAACGCTGTAACACGGCCATACATTTTTTTGCCGTCTGGTTGAGAATATGTGTAGCATAATATGTACTGTGATCTTAAATTTACTGTCCCAATTAAGTGGAATGTTGTCCCAATTAAACATGTAAATTTACTGTTGGTTCCTGGGTTTGGTTTCTGTTCTTTGAGATTTGGCCCAAATAAGCGGCTGCCCCTATTAATCGGTGGCCCAATTAAGCGGAATCGTCTGTATATCCAAAATGAAATGGCCACCCTCACTTTCTGATTTCAATAATGGATGACAGTATAAACCTTATACCTGCTGAGTTTATGGTTCTGTTAAAAATAATTGCCAAGTCTGTAATAATTATTTAAAATAAACGTGTTTTCTTATATGCTGTTTAGAATGAACTGTATATACTCATATGACATTCCTTCACATTTTTATCAGGCTTAGGACTGACTATATTTAAATTATAGATATAGGCATGTTTAAAAATCGTTTTGTTTTAAAGTCTTTATAGTCTATATTAAATACTTCAAATATGCACAAACAAAAATCATTCTTTTTTTGAACTTATCAATTTATGGTCATGTAAAATTATTAAAATATTAATCATTATCACTATTATCATTGTTTATATCACTATCAGAGTTTGTGTCACTACCACTGTCATTTAAATTAATAATTATTGACGATTTATTTGGTGAATTTATAAAAAAAAAATTGTTTCAATAGTCTTTACATGTTCTGGACATTATTTTCCACAAATCACTACTTATTGCACTTGTTTCGTCTTTAATTAATTGTACTACAGTTTCACTTCCTGTCGGTGTTTTTCCGGCGCACATTACCTTTTAATTGGCTCCATATTAGTTTTACAGAATTTCAAACACGGACAATGATAGGTTGAGTTGTTTTGTATGGAACACTAGTTAATTCCGCAGTTCTAAATATAGGTTTGTCATTAAGTCCGAAACTAACTTTTTATAAACGTTCAGTATCAGAACTTTGCAATCTTCTGACAAATGACATTTTTCTATAGTAGCCACGTCCACATTTTTGCATTCCACGTCAACGTCCACATTTTCTCACTCCAAATCACCTTGCACAGATTCACTATTTTCACTACAGAAATTAGGAATTTCTTTAAAATTAAATGGTCGCCAAAGAGCGATGTTGTTAATGTATGCACGTTATGAACGTTGAAAACTAACTAACAAAAAAGTATAACAACGCCTAAAATTTAGAAATAATAGGGTTATAAATTTGGAAAATATCCTTAATGGTTTTTAAGAAACTTCAATTGAACTAGTGTTACATCTATTCGATTTAGATTTAAAATTCCCTTAACACCCCTTATATTCTTTTTACAGTAATAAGTCTTAAGATTACTGCCATAAGCCCATTAGTGCATTGTTAAGCTTCTTAACAAGAGTGGCCATTTCATTTTGGAAATACTATACAAAATATAAAACCTATGTGTATGTTGAAGTTCAGAAAAATTCAACATATGTAGTTAATTAGATTCAGGGTCGAGTCAATAAAATTTGACGACTGAAGCAATGATGTAAACTATTCAATAGAGTGTTATTATTGAGTGTTTATGCAATAATGTAAATAATAATGCAATGGTACAACATTTAGTAAGATAGTTAAGTTAGAGAAATATCATATTAGTAATCACGAAAACTAATAATTGGTAAGAATTAGTGTAATTAAAAGTTAAGAATAACCAGTGGTCAACAAAAGTTGACAGACTTCTCCGTATCGAATTTATGAAGTAAATAGTTCCCTTAAAAATAAATTTGTTAGTATTTATTTTAATATTATTTTATTTATATCTTAAATTAATTTGTTTTATACTTACGTAACTTGATAGTTGAGAAAATAAAATTCGATTTTTATACATTAATCTGAAAAAATGTCTTCAACCTTGAATTTTTAAAACTCAAATAATATCGAAAAAAAGCCATCAACTCGAAATTGTAAAACAAAACATTATTAAAAATATTTAAATTCCATTTAAGGCTCAGAAAGAATACAATTTTCAATAAAAAATTCTCCATTGGACCCCTATGAATTTTTGAAAATATTGATAAGGGAGTATTATTACATCCCTTAACTCACATTCACACAAAAAAATTAATCAAAATCGTTAGAGCCATTTTTGAGAAAAATTGATTTTGTCCATTGTCCAACTGTCCAGTTTTCTAAAATGTGTTTTTCTCACAAAATTTTACATTTTATAAATAAAAATTACATTTGTTCAATTTTGTTCTAATTTCAAATGTTCAAATTTTAAATAAAAATAAACATTTAAAATATTAATCAATTTCCCGGGGGTTATTGGTACGGGGGGTTAATGGCACGGGGGTTGTTGACGGGGGGTTAATGCCCGGGGGTAAATGGCACGGGGGTTATTGTCCAGGGGGTTAATGTCTCGGGGGGTTATTGACATGAGGGGGTAATGTCCTGGGGGTTAGTGTCCCGGGGGTTAGTGTCCTAGAACCCAATATACACCCTTTTCCAGAGAATAAAAGAAAGAGCCGAAAAAAAACGTCCGGCGAAAAGGCTACAGATGAAGAAACAGATTTTTCAGTTAAAGTTCAATTAAAATTTAACTTTTATGAAGTAAATGATATGCTCATAAACCAGTTGAGTGATAGATTTAAAAATATGCAGTGTATAAGATCGTTATTTGTGTTAAGATGAAATGCCATTTCAGACTTAAAAAAATTGATGTGAAGTATGAATTTTGACACATTTCAGGGTTTTGTAGGAATTTATTAAGTGATAACAAATTGTGGGTACATATTAAGAATTATAAATTCCAATAACTTTTGAAAGAATAAACCACGTGTTTCCATCTAGAGACTTACAAGCCTATTTGAGATACGCCAATCAAGACCCAGCTATCCTGCCCTCCAGTCAGTCAGAAAAATATTGTAAACACGGTATTAACTGAAATAATTATCAGATAAAAATTCCTATTGTACTATTCCGCTTCACATTTTTGTGCATTACTTAGATTTTTTTCAGATTTTTTAGTTTAACCTCACTGGATTACAAGGTGTAGGAAAGAAGTTTTATTTTACTCATGTTTGGCAAATATCATGTTGAAATAAAGACATTTTAAGAAACTACTTTCTTTTCCTTGTTCTACATTTTAAGAGCTTTAGTTCTATACCACATGTTCGCGCCCGTCCTCTAGGGCGACCTTTTTTAATATTTAAGTGGAGCGTTTTTTAGTTTTACATTAGATTCTTATTAGTATCGAAATAACGCTCGAACTGAGAGCGCCTTGTAAAACTATTCGGCTACTCAGCATTACCTGTAGCGACCCCGCTCAGGTTTTCTTGCATTTGCATATTCACGAAAGTACGTTCTTTTACATTCATCTCGTGTCGTAGTATAATGATTATTTAGCAAAAATAGAATCAGTGTGTCCGTTATCAAGTCGTGTGTTAATTTATCGCGCTATTACCGTGTGGACTTATTTTAAATGGTTCGTGGCTCTGTATAAAATCTCTCCATCCCTAGCCTAGGGTATGCGAAGCCTACAGCATCTCAAAGGGTCCTTTGATACAATCATTTTTCAAATACACACTAGGAAAGTTAATCAACCATGTATCTCCTATCCAATCTGCAACATTCTACAATCGCATAATATTGCGCCCAATACAGTCCATTCGCTTAATTTCGTGCTCCTTAGAGCAGGAACTTGGTCAGTGTCTCCGTCTGGGAACATTGCAGGGTTCCGCACTTAACACCACAAAAAATAATAATTATTAGTCTTTTCAATGGTACAAAATAATCGATATTTTTCGAAAAACTAATGCATCATTTTCATGGTAGTGTCAAAGGCGCGACAGGGGTGAGAGGCGTGGTGTTATATTTACAAGTTCAAATTTCATGGTGGGGTTGGAGGCGTGATAAGTGCGCGTTTTCGGTTTTGACAACATTTGTATCTAACCCAAATCTAACCTAAAAGTTTATACAATTGTTTGGAGTAAACGGTTATTCAATTTCATTAAATATGTCGTCAAATCGAAGGAGACGTCTAGCTCTTTTTTTATGCATATTTAGACTTATTGCGATATGAAGAAAAGCGATGGTGGGTACGTCCCATATATACATAGAAACAGAAGGCAACAGGGAGATTATTTTAACTTGTTGCAAAAAATGAGACACAAAAAACACAGACAGTTACTTCAATTACAAGAAAAGAATTTAATACACAATCTTTTATACTTGACATCACAATTAGAATGAAGATTCTTTTGGCCCCTGCTTGGGGGTGTATTATTAGTATACCCACTGCATGACATTTCTGCAGACCAGATATTTGAAACCGAATCCATAATAATTAACTGTATGACTGCCGACAATATTGTAAAAGTCGCTATTTCGCTACATCAATTTACGTTTTTTTATTTTTTTTTTTTTTAGAAAATTAATATAATTATCTCGCTAAAGATCTCACCATTCCGAAAAAATATATCTGTTTCTATGGTTTCGACGGTGCGGCCAGGGCTAGAGTTGAAATTTCTGAACTTGCGACACCGCGCCTACACCATGGTACGGGTTTTTTCAAAATAGAGATCCTATTGGTTGAATTTCTTGTTCCACGCTTCCAACACCAGAATAAAAATGATACATAATTTGATCAAAAATTGTTGAACTATTCCGGTTCTCATCAGTGTACATTATTGAAGATTTTTTCAGTTTTTTAGATCAACCACTCTAGAAAATAGGCTGGAGACCGACATTTTTGGCAAAAAAGGCTTCAAATTTTTTTTTTCAAAAATAAAAATTTGTTGGTTTTTCCACGTATTAAGAGTTTTGATACCTCCCACAAAATATTTATTTATTTCGTTGAATACATATTTGTTTATATTTGGCCCACAATGTGTTTGTTTAACTCTCAATATTTTTCCTATATGTGGGTCAAAGAGTTTCACAAGCATACTACATTTCAGATCCAGCTGTTCAGCCTCAATTTCTACCGTACAAACGACAAACCTTTCTACCGACAAACGTTATAAGGGTTTTTTGGTCAAACCTACAAAACCTTAGAAAACAGCAGCTAATTTATGCAGAGAATACGAGGATGAATAAGATTGCATGCAATTGTTTTTTTTTTTGTCATTACTTTAATCCGCATTCGTGTTTTCTTAACCCCTTTCCATGAATACATCCTGGTTGCGCGACTGCGTGTACTTATAAAAAAGTTCATTTTTTTAGTTGATCACAGGTGCTTTAATTGAATCTTACGCCTCTTAATAATTATTAAATAATTTATACTAAACGGATTATTTTGAAAATAATTATTTATAATTTATATATTTTTCTATAAATAAGCCAGTAATGTAAGTCGATGGAATGTAGCGACGCCACTGCATAGAAGATACGAATATTATCTGCAGATCTCCCTGTAAGGACACAGATGAACATATACAGGTATCTTCCTTGCCATGATCCCATAATACCTAAAGCTATAATCATTATGCCTCACTTGAGATCAGTTTCAATGTCGGTGAGCTATTTGTTATGGATACATCTGCTTACAGAATAACAGTCAAGCACTGACAAGTGAGTATCTAAGTACTATTCTAAAGATTTCCAACTCGAGTACTTTTTATAATAATAAGATTACATTTACTTGCACTGCAACAATAGAAAGTCGAACGATATTATTTACTAAGTGCTTTAGTAAAAACCAGGCCAAATCAATTATCGACTTAAATGTGTATACAAGATGAAATTATTGTGAAAACTTTACAAAGACGATTTTGAGATTAAGATCACTTATTTATTTGCATTCAGAAAAGTATGTGTGAGAAACTGTAACTGATCTTAAGTGACCATCATCGATAAACAATCTTTTGGAATATAATATGCACTTAATAATAATAATAATAATAATAAAAATTTATTTGTTTTAAGGGAATCTCTTATACAAAGAGAGCAGAGATACATATATCATCACAAATAGCATTTACATTATCATTTGAAGTATCATTTTAAAGATATCACTAAAATTTCATTTTATACAAGAGAAAATTATAAATAGAAAAAATATATATCATGGTTAAAAGCAAAACAAGATATATGTAGGTATATAGAACAAAAAAGTTTATAATACAAAAATATGAATTTAAAATTAAGATAGAGCAAAGTCTAATAGAATTAGAGTGAAATAACAAAGTATTCATAGTACAATTAAAAATAAGTTTAGAATGAAAAAAAAAACTGAAAGAAAAGTTTTAAATTTATGTCTGTTAAAACGCATTACAGTGTTACTCATTGAGACAATAACTTCTTCTTTTTAGTGTAGAAACGGTATATGCGTGAATATTATTTATCTGCTGCTTATCCTCTGGAGCCAACATGTTATGGAAGTTATATTCATTGGTGTCCTGGTTCATGTACTGTTGTAAGCATGACTTCCTAATAGCTCCGTAAATTGGGCATTCAGTTAAAAAATTGTATACTTTTTCGTAAGCATCTCTTTTATATGACATTCTAAGCTGGGCCAGTGTCCTAGTCTTGATTATTGGTACTGTCAAATTTAGGTATAGGGAATTTCTGAGGTTCTTATAAAAGACATTGTATCTGGAGTTTTTCAAAGCTTGTATTTCGTTTTCTTGAAGTGTTTTAATATATGTGTCAAGAACTAAGTTTATGTCAATGGTTCCTGATATCCACATGCTTTCTTGACCATTTTCAGCTAGAAAATTGTGATCTCTTGTGCACCAATTAAAACATTCCTTGTTTAGAGGAAAACTATCAAGTTCTCCCACTTTATAGCTCGTTTATACCAAATACTTACAGAAATATGTGCCATACCTATTTCGACACGTGGCATACTGTTAGGAGTCGATTTTTGGTATTGAAGAAATATTTCAAAAAGCGGGTTTAAATGACTTCTAATTTTGTTGGATTAAAAATTGGCCAAGATTCCGAGCCGTATAAGGCAGTAGCTTTTACAATGGCTTCAAATAATTTACTTTTTTTCTCCCAGGTTTGAGATTTTTCTTTAGCTAGGATAGCCTCGACGTTGTTGATAGCGATCCAGGACTTTTGAATGGAATTCTTTGTAGCTTCAACGAATTTACCCGATGAGGCGAAAGTAGCTCCCAAGTAGGTGAATTTGTTAACAATGTCTATGTTCTTGTCCTCGTACGTAAATGTGAGACCTTTAGTTCTTGAACCACCTGACTGAAATTTAAATATTTTAGTTTTTCGGCAATTTACTGTGAGTAGGTTTTCATCGCAGTAGTTCTTCAGTAAATTATGTTTCTTCTGTACGACAATGTGCGATTCAGCAAACAAAACGATATTGTCGGCATATGCTAGCATTAGAATGTCGTTTATTCCATTGATGTTGAGACCGGATACGCCATGGCTCCTAAAATAATCCTCTATGTCGTTGATAAGTAAAGCGAACAGTAAGGGAGATAGTACCTCACCTTGTAATACACCTTCTTTCACATCAATACTGTTACATAAATAATATGTACTTAAAAAAATTCAAATTACCGATACAACACGAATCTCCAAGTCCACCCCTGCTACAAGGTATAATATTAATTTATTTTACTTTAAGTAAATGCTAAATGCCATGACCTAATTAAAGTCAACAAAATAAATCAATAAATGTCTCTCATTCACTTTGCAGTGATAAGGACAAACGGCTTAAGAAGCCCTAAAAGTATGCACTTGTTAGTTTTCATATTTAACATTGTTGAACGTTGCACAATATTCTTTTTGTGTTCAGTTCTCAAAAGAACATATTAACGAACAGTGCTTCTCTCAAAGGGGACTACTTTATAGCAAGGTAGGTTGATTAATTAATTTAATTAAAATAAAACAATAGCATAATAATCAAGATCATTAATACCTAGCACATATGTCAAGACATTATTTTTGATTGAAACTTTTAAATAGAGTTAGGATACAATTATTCTTTTTAAGAAGTATGTTCAAAACATTTGTATTAACCGGCAAATATAATCTATTGTGTTTAATTAAATATTTTGTGCAATTCACTTTCTTAAAATTGTGATAAAGGTTTTGGTGCTGTCTGCCAAATATTTTAATAATTGTATAGTAAGTATGTAATGAATTAAAGAGGGCAATTAGGTTGAAACCAATGGCTATTATTATTATTATGTCTGTTATTATATTATATTATTATTATTACAAATCAAAGACAAAAGTTGGAAAATTGGGTGCACTGTGTAAAGATAAAAATTCAATGAAATGGATTATTTCTTTTCCGTATCATTATTTCTACCATAAGCATTGTCAATTAAAGGTCATTGAAGTTATTTTTCTGCAAAATCAATGTTAGAATGAATTTAAAATCTTTCACTCGTACTTTTAAAAATTACAAATATAGAGACGTATTAAAACTAGTCGAAAGCATAAATACGTCCTAACTCTACTTATAAGAAACGTTGATGATTTGCCTGAATAAGGCAATAGAGAAGAATTATCCGAAAACTAATGCAAAAATATAATTACATTTAACCTCCGTCAACCACCACCCCACTTCTAATGTTCTAAATCTTCTCATTGATACCCTTTTAACTGTTTCCCAACGTTGTGGTAGGTTTTTAATCCCTTTAATTCTCCACTGAACTCAAATTGTCAGAAACCTTAGATCACGACAACCCTATAGCGGTTTTACACGAAAATTCGTAAATAAAAATACGCGAATGCGCTTCACGTAGTTTCGCTCTTACATAAAAGATCTACTAAAAAAAGTGAAACGGAAATATTAGGTTTATCCGATAAATAGTTTGAGAGAAGAAAACGAAACTTTTCATGGCAAAAATTACATGAAAGTAATCTCAAAAATGTCTTTAATTACTGTCGTTAACGTCTTCCACTTCATTTGAATAACTTCTTGACAGCATACACAGTTCACGGAATTTTAATATTGACAACTGTATAACATAAGTAACTACAGATACAAAACACATACATGTTTCAAAGCCCTTCAGTGTAGTCACCAGTGTTGTATAACACCCAATGCCAGCAATGTGGAAGTCGTAAGATGCTATTGGCAATGCTTGTTTAGTTGATTGTTCGTATTGAGCGGTCTACGGTTTCAAGAATATCTCGAATAGGAGTAATCCTATTCCTGACACATACCGCACCCCAACGCCAGATCCTCACTAATCATTTAATCAGACCATTGCCCCATAGTCTCTTCATCCTTAAAATGAAGAAATCTTTCGCAGCGTTCGATTCAAAACTATCCGAGAAATTGTTGTCGAATGGTCATTCGTAGACCACTCTATACGATTAATCAACCAAATGGCTTATGTTATGGTTTCTCTATCGCCCAAAACGAGTATTGCACAACACTGGTAACTACATTAAAATGCTGTACAAAATTAAAACAGGTAATGTTCACTTACAACGAACCCGATTACAGCAATATTTTGGTTAAAACTCGTTTTTTACATATATTTACATTATCTGATTAAATTAGCATCAAGTCTAATTTACGATCAACTTTCCTTTCAACAATTAAATTTTCACATCCCATCTTTCCGTATAAGGCATACTTCACTTTTTTTATCTTCCCCAGAAACATACCAATCTATTCCTTAAATCCCCATTGAACAGGATGTGTTCATACTATAAGCATAATACAATAATTGAACTGTTCTAGTAATTACTCATTTTTGTGTATTGTATTTTCTTATGTGATATAGTTTTTAATTTTTTTAAGTCTTAATATTGTTAATTATGTTTCTGTCCATTTTTGGCTATGCTGTTGGGACAGATGTATTAAATAAATAAATAAATAAATATAAAATTCCAAAATATTTCGGATATAACGAACTTCTAATTATAAAATAAGATACTTCCCCGCAAGTGAAATCGAGAGTGATGAAATAATTAAAATAATTTACGAGGTCCTTGTTTTTCAACCAAAGATGAGATTAAGGTTGCTATCAGAGATTATTTATATATACATCTATTCCAGAAAATATATTGCTCTAAACTTTTTGCCTTTGGATAATTCTTTTTCAAAAATGCATCAATGCAGGAGGGAACGACTTTGAGCACTCCTAAAGTTTCATTGTCATAGGATAGTGATGGCGAACCTTTTGAGCTCGGTGTGTCAAAATTTGGGGAAAAAACTAGCTTAACTCGGGTGCTATGTCATGTCTAGATATATCCATAATTTTGAGATATTTGAAACCCAAGTAAACAAATATAACTATTTTTGATATATTTATTTGTTAAAAATGCAAAAACAAATAATCCTTTACATTAGTGACTTTGTGTTGCTGATTTGCATTTGCTAAATCTTCAATTAAAGGTTGGTATTTCGTGCATTTCAAACTCAAGCAAGCACCATTAACTTCATCTGTCGGTTTCTTTTATTCGTTTTAATATTATCTAACGTCGAGAATCAGGTCTAACAAAAAAAGGTTGAGGGAAAAATTGTGAATAAAGCCATCGCTAGATTTTTTAAAGTGTTATCCTGTTCCTGAATTTCTTTATGTTTTTTTCTGACTATCTAAAACATCAATAACAACTTCAAATTCTTTATAGTAGTCTTTTGCTTCTAAAATTTTTCTATTTTCAATACGTTTACTTTAACATGGGTTGGATTTTATTAAATTGTTTCTAATGTCTTTTAAATTTTCATTAATTTTTTCTAATTTGAATCCCATCTATTAAAATTAAACACAAATCTAAGAAAAATGTCCTAATTACGAAATCTATTATTTCTTTTAAATTATAATATAATGAATTTAAAAAAATTATTACATTAAAAATTAAATTAAAAATAGAAACTATTGCGTGTTTGCTTATGTCTCCTATTTTGAAATATAGTTTTTGTCCACTTGCACTTCACAAAAAGGTCATTCACTTACACTAATAAACAGGGCTTCTCTGGATGACGTGGTAGGTGACGCTGAAATCTCACACTCGTTCTCTGGAATTCTGGAGTTCGTTCCTGTTGATTTCTTGATGCACCATGCCTCGAAGAAAATGTCCACACCTTTTGGCTAATATGGACCCATTACTGCTATCCCATTACTACTGCTAATAGTATTAGCGGTCGACCGCAAGGTCTCTGTAAGTCGCCCGCGAAGCTGACTTGAACATTGACAAATCATAGTGATAAATTCAGAGCGTAGTTAGATTTATAAAATAATAATAATAAAGTAAAAATTCTAAATTATTCTCTGCAATTAGTAGATTTTTTTAAAAATATTTTCAATAGCAACTTATTTCTGCAGAAAACACAGCTAAAAAGAATTATTTCAGTTAATATTAAATGCAATGTACAAATCAAAGGTTTCAAATGTGAGCTTCTGGAAATTAATAAGCAGGGATAAATATGCAAATATTTGGAGAGTTGTTGCATATTTCAATGCCTTTTTTGTTTCAACATATTTATGTGAATCAGCATTTTCCTGCATGAATGCGGTAAAAACTAAACAGATCACAATTAGCGGAGCTACATTTGTAATCGTGTTTAAGAATTAGTTTAGGTTCATACGAGTCAAATTTTGACAAACTTGTCGAAACTATGCAATATCGTGTCATCAAATTAAAAAAATGTCATTGTTGTTTTTTTTTACTGTATTTTTTTTTTTTTTTGAAAAATTAGCTTCTAATTTATTTTAATAATATTGTAAAACAATAATTTTGTTTTTTTCCCTACTTTTTTTAAAAAATTTTAAAATGCAGGATTAGTTGTAGAAAATATATTATTTGTAGTTATTATATGTAATTTAATAGCAGTCTTAGTGATATGCCTTCGCCATCAGTTTGTAAGTATCTTTTAAAAACGTCACCAATTCGTCTTCAAAAAAAAAAAAAAAAAATCGTCAATTTGTGAGTACCTAAAAAATCCTTAAAAATAAGACCAATTCGTAAGTACCTTCTAAAAAACGTAGTCGCCCGCGCAAACATCTTCACCAAAAAAGTCGCCCCCAACGTCTAAAAGTTTGGCCACCCCTGCTATATACTGTATAATTGCTGGCAATATATATTGGATATAGCAATATAACATATTACCAATTGCAACATACTACGGTGTCAATCACCTGTATTGTCAGATATTATTACAGTACAAAAGTCTTCGGTAATCAGTTCCAAGTGCTCAAAATTTTCTGTTTGTAGTGGAAATCTTTTTCATTCTCCAAACAATTTCTTTCCAGATTCTCAAGCTTGGATCTCAAGTCGACAAACACTTGAGGCCAGATGCGTTCACTGTTCTTGGCCCAAGAGCGCCCGTAAACAATGCGTATCACCCAAAATGATTTGGCATGTCACTCGTGACACGCGTGTCATAGGTAGAGCCCGGCAAATCCGTGGATATCCGCGGATTACCCGCGGATATTCGCCATTTTTCTGCGGATGCGGATTATATATCATATCCGCTTATCCGCGTGAACATAAAATCTTCAGTTGAACGCCTCTTCCTCCGGAAAACGCGTTTAGAACCCCAAAAAATGTATCGCTGGCAATTGTATTGTCCTTATGGCAAGAGTGAAATAATAATACGTTACCGCACTTTTTACTTTTTTTACTCTTCCCATAAAGACCTACTTTACGCTCACTTAAATAGTTAAATATAGTAGAATTTATATAACAGTCGTAGATACAACAATTTCTTTGGATTTATTGCGTTTATTAATTTAAAAATAATTATGTACCGTCTTATTTTGCATTTTTGGAAATATTAGTAAAAATTAACCATAGTAATTTGTCATATTTAAAAACTCGAACCTCATATCAAATCTAAAAAAAATAAAAATATCTTAAAATTCTTAAAATCGTCATATAACTTTCATCTTTTAATAATAGGATGAATTTAAGAATTTATTTTTATTATTAAGAACTTATTTTTTTAAATTTGCTGATCTTATAGGACTTTCCTTGTTATTTGTTGGTCATAAATGTGATAAATTAATCTGTTTAATTATTTCTAAATATCGCTGCTCTAAAATAAAAGTGAGATATCTTAAAAAACTAAGTTTCTGAGATATTGCTGTTTAAGAGTCGAATAATTGTAATTTCCATTTTTATTTTTTAATCTATATAATCTCAGTACGACGTTAGATATAAAACATATTTCTGGAATCAGTAATATTAATGTGATAAAATTTAAAAAATTTCAGTAGTGTTTTAATACAGCGATATGCCAAATAAGGCGAAACATGTTAGATATTTCCAAACAAACAGCAAATCCTGTGCGGATTGTGTGGATATTTTTGCGGATGCGGATTCTGTCTATGCGGATGCGGATCGGATGCGGATACAGAAAAACGTATCCGCGCAGGGCTCTAGTCATAGGTTCGCCATCACTGTCCTAGTAGCTACTGTTTCCTTCTGTCTTAAAAAGTTCAGTGTGGCCCTCGTAACAGTTCCAACTGCTTCGGATGCAATTAGTAATATTAAAGCCGTTCTTTATTTTCTTCAATCAAAGAGTACTCCATAAATCATTTTTTAATAAAATAACCGAAATAGAATTATTGCATATTAACGAAATTAATTTTGCAACTAAACAAAAGAAACTAAAATACGTGGATTTTTTTTAAAACTTCTTTGTCTTTATTAGGTTTCTTTGTACTTATTTCAAGTGTTCTTATATTTTGTCAACATAAACGATTATAACGAAACGTTTCTGTATGTCATTTGAACTTCGTTATAGCCAGGGGCGTATCCAAAAAATTGTTAAGGGGGGCTAATTTTTAAAAATGTTGTGAATGATATCCCCCCCACGATGTTTGTGAAATAGGATAAAAAAATTAAATATCTTTCATAATAAACTATTTATTGTCAAAGATTAACAGAAAATCAGTCATAGCCAAAATCACAGTAAATAAAATTAAATTATTTAAAAGTAATTATTTCTTATAATATAACTAACGAAAAATAACAATTAACAAAGAATATCAGTCATGTACTAACAAAGATCACAGTAAATAAAATTAAACTCGTATTCAAAAATAATTCTTTCTTATAACTAAAGAAATATAGCAATTAAAAGAAAAAACAGTCAAAATCTTTCATAACCAAAATCACAATAAATGAAATTAAATTGGTGTAATAAACTTAATAATAGTAATAAACTAATTACAAGATGCAAAGTAATTATATGATAAATGAAAATAATATTTTAAATAAACTTTTAAATTAATATTCGGCGAGGCATTTTTTTCATTTCTTCTAATACTTCGTCTTCTTCTATATCAACTTCCCAGTTAATGTTTAGTGCTGCTAATCCATTAAGCCGATCTTCTTTCATGGTGTTTCTTTAATAATTTTTAAGAAGTTTTAAGGTCGAAAATGATCTTTCAGGTGACACCGTCTTTACTGGTAACGTTACCAAAATTTTTATCAAACAATAAATGTTTGGGAACATATTTTTGTCGCAGTGAATTATACATCATTCTATTGCGTTAGTAGGTTTATCTGAAAAATACAGATATTTCTCGAACCATATATCGTACTCGTACTCGTATAATAAATTTGACCGACATATTTGTATACCAACCGGAACAAGGGCTGAAAACTGGGACTGTCCTGGTCAAACCGGAACGTATGATAGCCCTATGTAAATTATAAAACACTAACATTGACTAAATATCATAATACGATATAAAAAATAATGGTATCACAATTTTCCATTTTTGTAAATGAAAACTACTTATTTAAAAATTGTTAAGGGGGACTGCAGGCCCCTAGTCCCCCCCTTAAATACGCCCCTGGTTATAACCAAATACTACAGTATCTGTTTTGGATCTGTAGTTATTATGCAGTTGCCACTATTAAAATTCCAACCCTCTAAATCTAACACCTACGTCGAAAGACAAATTACTTCCCTAATCAAATCAGGATTCAAACCCTGGATCTTCTTAATGTGATGTGAATAGTTTGTACACTACACCAGTGTACGATACGAAGTTTCATTTGATTTATCGTTATTAATCTATTAGTTTGAAATTTGTTTTAATTATCTCAGTTTTCTTCTAAGCAAGACTGTGAAGAATTTCGTGATCAGAAGATATAAATATTTTTAGAAGAACAATTTTAATTAGTTATATTATTAATGTCGATGAGATTTCTTAATTAAGTACGTTTTGATTAAGTGCAAATTAACTTAACTGTAATTAAATACTTAAGTAATATGCTAAGTCATTATTGTAAGCTATATTTTAGTAACATTATTTATACAATATTGTGAATACTTGTACATGAAGTGATTTTAAATTTTTATAATCCTGGGCTTAGCAGAAAAGTTGACATGCAATGCCAGTGACAGAAAAACGACTGTGTAACGTATGAGATGTCTAACGTGGAATGGTGTAAGAGTAGGGCTGGTGCGTGGTTCTTTGGTCCCCCTAGGCAAGACATAATTCGACAACCCTCGGCAAGACATAATTCGACGCCCCGCGGCAAGGAATAATTTGGCGCCCCTAGGCAAGACACAATTCGGCGCTCTCTAAATATAAATTCCTAGAGATATAAGAAAAATATTAAAATAGAATTTTTACATACTACACTAGGGATCCCATATTTTTCAAATTGCAAACGCGACACTGCGGAAGCGTATTTGACTAAAAAATCCGAAGAAAAAGAGGGGATAAGAAAATCATTTAATGACGAGGGGAAAGAAATTCACAAGATTACAAAAACATTTGAGAATAATATAAACAGGTATTACTAAAGTTTTGATGGCATGTATCACAAAAAAGAGGACATGCAATTATTCCGCAGCTTGTTCTGGGGACACTGGAACATCATCTATGATAACAGGACTGTTCCGCTAAAAATGGGATGGATGGAATTCCTATGCTACACATAAGTACGTAAAAGTCATAATTGCATGGCCTTCCGGCGTCCTTAGGCAGTCGCTTAGACTCACCTAATGATAAAACCAACCCTGTGTAATAGCCCTATCTCAAAGTAGAAATTAACGACCTCGTACTTGCAAAATTTGGTGCCCCTTTTTATAACACAGATTGGCCTGCTTTGTTTCGCTAACAATGTTCATTGTCTTCCGTACACCCTATACTGTTACAAAGGCAAGGGAGCTTCGGACCCTCCTGGCTCGAAAATCGGGAATCGAATTCGGGAAAATAATTTCCCGCATTACTAAATGTAATTAATATTCACATATTGACTTACAATATTCGCAACAACAATCTTTTGTGAAACCCTATAAAACCGAGCGAGAACCATTTTTGGGCCACCAAGGAAAGATTTGGACACATTTATTTTTGCCATTTTTAGATATTCATGACTGATGGCTGCATTGATCGATAATAATACATATTGTCTTTAAACGTCTATCGAAACTACGAATACGAAACTATGACTTGAGAAAATATTGATTTTGCTTTAGAAATGCATTAATCCAATTGTGGCCCACCAAGGGTAGATTTAGACAGAGATATAAAAATGAAACATAGCATTTTATGTAAGACGTTTGTCTGGACGCCCATTTGCTTTCTTAAAATGGAGGAAGTTTTGCCACGATGTCAACTCTAAATATTGTCATTTTATGTTATTTTGAATAATTATATAATCAATTCCAGAGTTATATTGTGAATACTGTTAATGACTTCATATTTATAAGTCAGAATCTGAGATATAATTTATTTTATTATTTATTTCGATATTAGAGTTAATTTCTTCCATATCAGAATCTGAGGAATTTTAGTAAGATAAATTTTTCTTTCTTAAGAGTTTTGTTTTTCTCTTTAGTTAAATTAGTTTTTCTTTCAGATTTTAGGCTTGTTTTGCTTTTCGTTTCTCCTGCTTTGAAACATTTATTCCGTGCATTTCTGGCAGATTTAAACTAGTCCAAATCTGCTCCGCCTAATTTGTTTAAATATGTTAATATGTAACCTAGACATCTTAAAGAAGTACGCTGCCATGTTAAGCCAAAAAAAGTACTTGCGTAAAATACAAATATTTTGCCAATAAACAATAGAGTGGTTGTTACAACCTTATGAACAGAGAGCGTGTATACTTTAATTGAGCCGTTGATTTTGAAAGTGAGATAAGTCCATTTTGTGAAAAATATGAGTTAATGTTACGTCTTATTACAAACTGAGATTAACTTCATGTTTTTAATCATTTACAATATCAGTTTAATCGACTCAATATCAGTACAATTTTGTTGCTGTTAGTTTATATGGTCAACAGTATTCAAATGCATTTATTTTGAAAGTGGGACAAGTCCACTCGAATAAATTCTCTCGAACCGAAACCCGATTGATACCCCAGGATTATTATAAATTGATACAAAAATGTCTCAAGCATAATTCCTTTTTGGTACATGAAATGAAAAGTGAAGACTTTTACTCTACCAAACCTCTCGAGGAGGCAATTTTAAGAAGAAGGAAAAATACTGATGGAGAAATAGTTAACTGGTTGAATATTTCCTGGATAAGATTTTTGAGAAATGCGCCATATAAAATGTTTTATAAATCGTCAATAGGAAAAGATTCACAATTTAAAACTCTTGATTTATCACCAAAGCGCGGTAGGCGGTGTAATTTCGGAAACTAAAGAAAAATATAAAGATATGATGGATTTATTACTTTATGTACCACCTATTCATCATGAATACTTTAAGAATTTTAAAAGTCTAAACTAAAAAAGTATAATTTATATGTATGCAACTTGTAATTGAATATTTTTTCATATTTTTTCAATTTTTTCCTATAAAATTAAATATTTGTTTTGTTTTATTGTTATTTTTCTAGCAAAGAATAAAATTATATTGAAATAAAATAAATAATTAAATAAAAATTTCATTTGTTTGCTACAATAATTCCATTTCATTAGGAGAAATCAACATTTTCAGCAAATCATTACATTTGAAAGTGAGACCAGTCCATTGAGGTACACCAAAACCACGACTTTTTTCAAATTACGCCGATAACACTTAATCGTATAATAAAATTACATGAATTGAGAATACCAAAGATGTAAAATAAGTCTTTTACTCCTTACGAATATTTTTAATTCCATTCAAATGCAAAACATTAAAATCTAGAAATAACGAAAAGTGGACTTGTCTCACTTTCAAAATCAACGGCTCCTTTTGCTTTTAAATCATTTACCCGATTGATTTACATTGATTAATGATTTCTTACAAATTCGTAACGACGCGTAAACTAGGAGCATAAAGATTCGCTACTATGCACACTACTAACTTCACAAAACTACTACGTCAACTACGAAAAACTGGGCCGATAAAACTTAATCAAATAACCGGCCCGGTTCGACAGTCCCATTCCACCCCTGAATATGGCTAATGCAATTTAAATTTCTAGCACATGAAACCTAGTACCTCTTCTAATCCAAATCCACGTTTATGGTCTTTGCTACCAAGGCAATTAGGCGGGACAATTCTAATTTTTCGTAATTAGAATTCGAAGGATTCGAAACCGAAACCCTAGCAATGCAAGGCATGTGTGTTACAACCATGCTACGCACCTCAGCACCTAACCGATATACCGTGAGTTTATTTTATCATAAAACATAGAGATATCATTTAATAAGAGAATGCTGGGATGAAAGAATGAAGGAAGAACAAAAAGGTAAACTGTCGGAATGGGGAGAAACAAGGAAAGAGTACTATTGGAGATGTGGGATGGACATAAGGGAAGCTGAGCGAAAGAGAAATGAAGGAAGAAACATAGTAGAAGAATTGAGAAGGAGAGACAAGGAGGTACAGGAGCAGGAAAGAACAGTAAGAATAGACAATTCAAGGAATGTGAAAAGGTATAGGGAGATAAGGACGGTAGGAATACCTAAATATTTGAAAGGGAGGAGAGGAAAGGCAGGGGGCAGAGTTAGAAGGATTGCCAGATTAAGATGCGGAAATGAAGAACGGAGTAGTAGGTATTGGGCAAAACCGGAGGATAGGGTATGCAGAATGTGTAGAGAGGAGGAAGAATCCTTGGAACATCTTACAAAAAGATGTGGAAAGATGACAAAATGGGAGGGAGAGATAAAGGAGCTGTTGAGTGAAGAAGGAAAGGGAGAAAGGTGGGCGAGAGTACTCGAGGAAAGAAGGAAGGAATGCGGAGAGGTAAGACAGAACTGAGTACAGGAAGGAAGAAAGAGGCAATGGAGGAGGAAAGAAAAGAGGGAAGAGAAGCGAAGAAAGAGGGGAAGAAGAACTGGAGTCAAGAAGGAAGGAGACCGGAGACGGAAGCCGAAAAGAGATTACGAAGAAAGAGATGAACACCGGAGGTAGAAGGTAGAAGAAGAAGAAGAAGAAAGAAAATCATAAAATTATATTATATTATTTTATTTTATTATATTATTATGATTATTTTTCTCAATGTAATAGTTAAAACCCTATACGCCGCAAGGCCTAGGGGAAATAAAGAATTATATATATAGAGATATCATTTCTATAACAACCGTTAATTGACAGCAATGTAAAATGCGTTTATATTAAAATAGAACATACTGCATAGCTTACTCGATTATAGAAATACATAAACGCAAAGCATTTTTTTAGGAAATAAATAGGAATGAAAAATTAAAAATATATTTATTAAACAAACATAAAATTTAAAAATTGGAACAAACAAAATAAAAATAATTACAAGTTTTCAAATATTCCTCCATTCACTGCCAAACAATGCCCCAAACGGTCGTAAAAAGTTTGCATAACATTAATTAATTGCATCCGTTTTATTCTGTGGAATTCATTTTCTATTCTAGATTTTCGTTCTTCTATAGTTAAATTTTGGGCATCAAAAATTTTGTTATTCATATATCCCCAATAAAAAAATCGTCCAGCGACCTAGCGGGCCATTCTATTTTGCCGCCACGTCAATCCAACATCGAAGAAATGTATGATTTAAAAATGTTTTAATTATTCTGGCATTATGCGCTAGGGCACCGTCTTGTTGAAACCACACTTCACCTGGAATATTTAGTGCATTTAATCCAGGTATTGCTCTATTTTCTAACAAATCCAGATATTTTTGGGCAGTAAGGTTACCGTCTATAAAAAAAAGACCAATGATATGCGTTCGTACCAAACCTGCCCAAACGTTTGCCTTTTCTGGTCGTTATGTTCTGGTAGTATTACATAAATATAAATTTTCCCGATGCCAATACCGGCAGTTTTGAGAATTAACTTAAATGTAAAACGTAGCCTCATCGGCAAAAAGAATTTTATTTACAATTTACAATTTTATTTTAATTATTATTAATTCTTTCTATCATTATTTCGCAAAACTGATTTATACATTTCAAAACTTTTTACTTTTACGCAAATGTAATAACAAGTTGACAATTTCTGTTCTAGAAAAAAAAAAAAAAACGCATTTTACATTACTGTCAATTAACGGATGTTATAGAAATGAAACCTCTATGTTCTATGATGAAATAAACTCACTGTACATTGCAACATAATTAAAATGTTTGAAATTATCGACAATAATAATAGATAATTTTTCTAAACACTAATATAAAAAATAAACATAAACAAAGAAAATAAACAAACCAAATTAAAATAAATATGGATTTTTAAATTCCATATGACAGGAACATTTATTAAGCTTCCTTTAATCGTATTTAGTTCAAATTAGATTATATTGTGCCGACAAACAAAAAACTTTCCACTTATAGAAAAATATTTTGTAGCACTTTTTGAAATCGCTTGTAGACCAGTTTCCGATTTTTTTTTTCCTTTTTATCTCTTCAATTATTTGAAAAGTATTACTGTTGGAACGTCTTTTTAACGAATTCTTCAATTTTGTGAACAAAAAACGTCAGACGGCCAAGTCAGGTGAGTATGGTGGATGGAGAACGAGAGTTACTTGGCTCTTCTACAAAACTGCTGAACCATTAGGGAAATGTGAGCTGGTGCGTAGTCGTGATTGTCGACATTGTCAAAATGTCTTGACAAGATCCGTATGATATTCCTATTTCTTATGAAGCTTCTTTAACAGTCAATCGTCAATTGTTATGGATTAATTGGCGAAACTAGGTAATCTTTTCGTCAATGTTAGAAACAGAAGACCTAACCGATGCCTCATGTGACACGTGATGTGACTGTACCCGCAACTTAATTAAAGAATTAATTAATTAAAATATTAATTATAATACCTACATTGATAATCACATAACCATTTCAAAGCATATAACAAAATATATCACGGTGTCAAAATTTGAACCCCCCTAAATATTGAGTTCCGTCAACGTGTTAAAACACACAGGTTGGCTCTTTTACACTTTCAAGTTTGGATCAAAATTTCGCACACACACGCTGCTCTTAAATCATATCAAACTTGCATCATGCAGTGGCATGATGAAATTCTTACTACTACTCCTCATCTTAACCACGGTCATCAATGAACTCTCTCCTTAAACTACAAGTCCCACCAGAAATGCTTCATAAAGTGCAAAAATCTATTGTGTTGAATACTTGTAACGCGGTACAAAAAAAATTAAATATGGAGTAAACTGCAACACTTTATACTTGCCTATTAAACTTTTGGTCATATTTACCTTCATTTACAGCAAAAACTGATCTATTTCTCAATAAAATAAGACTACCTACCTGCACTTTTCTCCTTGTAGACGTCAGATTAGTGTGCCACGTCTTGACCACGAGAGAGAAAAGTCGAAATAATAATAATAATTTTATTGGTTTAGAAGATTATATTTATACATATTGGACAAGTCATTATTTTTCATGTCTGAGAACATATATTTATTATATTATAGTTAAAACAGTTAAAATTAGCCCATGATAAATACAGAAAATATTTAATATATACGATAAGCGCATCTTATTCAAAAACATACATGGTAAAGTCAATGGGCCAAGCTCATAATCTTTTACTAAATGTTAGTAGCACTACAACTAGCGAATCTAACTAGACACTACTAAATATCTGCTGCACATAATACGAAATTAGTGTTAATATACCCTAATATTACTTAGTGAAAACAAAGTTAATAGTGATTATTTAGTAGCAATTGGGGTCATATTATCACTGATATTAAGCAATTTAATCTAATTTGAATCAATATTAGGTAGTATGAAATGGACCAAGACAAAATAGAGATATTCGTGAAATGCGCGAATTAAGGGATCGTTACTTGCCTCGAAAAATATACAAAATTAGGAAAAACCCATTGGTTATAATGAATGAGAGACATATTTTTACCGACCGTCAACATATATAAGGGAGGTATTGTGATCATACCGATTTTGACATTTCGAGATTTCGATGGATCTCCACGAATCGAGGTCCCTACATAACGTTTTGACTATTTTCAGCATGATGTCTGTCGGTCTGTCTGTCTGTCCGTCTGTCTGTCTGTCTGTCCGTCTGTCTGTCCGTCTGTGTACACGTGCAGAGCAAATTCGGCTGAAAGGATTTTTATGAAACTTCATATTTAAGCTTCTGCCATCAATGACACGAGTTGATCAACTTTTGGTAAAAATCGGTTGACTAGAAATGGGAGTTTACTCGTGTCGATTTTAATATTTTTGTGAATATTTCATAACAGAAAAATATTTAGAAAAAATTTATTGAACAAAAGTTGCTATAAAAGCAATAAAAGACGTTTTTTGATAAAACGAAATATTTCGAATAATTTTTGTAAAATTTTTCGATGTTTCAAGTTTCAAGTCTCAATTTTTTCATACTTATATGTAACGTTTCCATGGTCATGATAAATAATATCTCTGTTAGAAAATATTAGGCCAAGTTATTTCTACTCTGCTGCTAGAATGTATTTTATGATTTTATGATGACTTTATGATGACGGTCGGTCCTGTGGTGGCCACAGCTGATTTTTTTATAGGTTTTCAAAAACAATAATATATATTCGAATTGATAAGATATGATTTACAACCTACATTTGCAAAATATAGCAGTATTTTTGCTGAATTACAAGTTTTTTATTTTTATTGCTTCGCGACACTTCAGTAAAGGTTCATATCAACAACAGATTGGTAAATATCTAGTTAATTTAAAAATAAATCTTGTAACTGACACAACTTTACGAGATTTAGGTTATGTTAAATGCAAATTATCCCGAACTTTGAGTGTATTTGAGAACTATTTGTTACTAACGTTAAAGCACTGTTACACCAAAAACTCATTCTTCTCGTTCTGACAGTCACTGAGTGTTATGTCGCACTCTCTTTATAAACGTTAAATTTAGTAAAACAGTGTTGTCACATACTGTTTTACAATTAACTTATATAAGCTTATAGTGACATTATGGGAACGAAAATTAATAATATTATACTAGTCTATTTTACTAAGTGAAGCTTAGTTGTAGAATTAAGTAAATGATTATGAACCTGGAACACTCGATGTTCTTTGGCTGCCATCAACCATATTGCGTAGAATACGTTTTTGTGGACGAAACAATCTAATGAATTCTGACCTGTGCCCCAACAAAGTATACCATATGATAGTATAGAATATATATTTACATTATGCGGGAAATAATGCATGATTAACTGTGATACAGCTGTAATACAGGTAGGAAAGTACGCCTATTTGCATTTTGGTAAAAAAAAATAATAATAATTTTGAGTGACTTATCAAACACTTCTCGTATTAGCACAGGAAAACTAAATTTCATTTAGTACAACAAATGTATCATATATCCAACCATATCTAAAGTCGACGACAGTGTTTCGCTAGTAGCTAAATAGCTACTATAAGTAGGGCTACCAACCGTCCTACTTTATAGTATTGTTACTTTTGAAGACGCCTTAAATTTAAATGCCAAAACAGTTAATGATAAGTTTAAAACAAGAGGAACAATTTTCCGAATTTTTAAAAATATGCCAGTTTATGTTTGTTATTCCAGCGCATAATGCTGTTCTGGAAAGAATTTTTAGTTTAATGGAAGCACAATGGTCAGACGAGCGAAATCGATTGTCAATTGATATAGTTAAAAATTTAATGTTCGTGAAATTTAATTATAAAAATAAAACATGTTTAGATTTTTTCTATGATATCATTAAGGATAAAGCTTTATTAAAAAAGCAGGTACATCTAAAAAATATGATTTTATTAAAAACAAAAAGAAAATGTGAATGTCAACCAATAAACATATCTAATTATATTTTTTATTACCATATATATTTAAATTTGATTGTTAATTATTTATTGGTTGTTTCTTATTAATTATATATAAAGAAAAATTAAAAAATGTCTTATGATTTATTTTATATTTTTATTTCTAAAACGTGATTTTGTTAAATATAAAGAAAGATGTGAACCAATAAATATATAATTAAATTTTCATATTAGTAGTATTACTTATTATTTATTGATTGTTTCTTGTTAATTGTTATTAATAATGTTATTAAGAAAGTTATAAAAATGACCTATAATTTATTTTATAATTTTATTTCAAAAATTAAACCATAATTAATTAGGGTTGGATCCCATAATAAGGCCTTTTTGAAAATTTGTTTAATAATATATAATCTATAATAAAATGTTTTTATAATATTATTAAACAAATTTAAAAAAAAGCCCCATTATGAAAAAAGGCCTTATTATGAAAAAAAGGACTTGTTATGGGATTTGACCTTAATTATGATAGGTACCTATATATTTCGTAACATAATAAAAATTAAAAAAACTGTCCTACTAAACTACTATTTTTAGTAGAAATATCCTACTCTGTCACGAGAGACATTTGATAACCCTAACTATAAAGTCCTACGAGAATGATATCGTTCATGGCTGTAGTGCCCGATACGAGAAGCAAAGACTTTTCCGCATATACAACAAAGGTGGTCAGTTACTGTGTTCGATATTCTTTGAACACGTTTTTTTCTTCTCTCTCGAGTGATCTCTGCAAGTTCAATCCTTTTCTTCTCAAAGATATTTATTGATTCATCGGGCATGATTCAGGATTTATTTGGCCGACACCCACCAGAGGAAGGTTATGGTTCAATCTAGAAGGTCATAAAAATTAAACGATGCTATTGGTTCGGATGGTGAGACAGAATTATTGTCTTGTTTCACTCGCTCTAAGCACATCTGCAATAGAAGCGCTTCATATACAAAAACATACACGCGTTTATCTGAATATATTCAAATATAACAAATGAAGATAAAAACCACAGACGTACGTTGGGTATGAAAAGCTGACACACGTCAATGAATTTCACATAGTACTGTGTGAAATAGATATATATTTGTTTACCGGTTCTCTGTCGATTAATTGGCATGTAAAACCTCGTAAAGTATATTATAAAATTACACTACTTTCTTTGTTCTGTTTATTACACAGATAAAACAGATGTTTTGACGGGTCAAACCCATTGTTCAATTCTTATGCGCTATGTTATGGTGTTATTATAAACCAGGCTTAAATGCGACAAATTTAAAGATGCATCCTAGTGTATCAATAACATAACTGTCGAAATACTAGTATAGAATGAGATCAAATAAAACTGGTAAAATTTATCAAGCATTTATTTCATTTATACAATTATTACATCATGTTTCACCGTAAAATTACAAATACTTCTGTTCAACAAATAGTGAACATTTCAACATTACTGAATGTTATTTATTTATTTACTATTTTTCTGTTATAGAACCATGACAAGTTTGGCATCTCTTCCTTCACCAGAAGAGCGTTTCATCCTCGGCGAATGTCTCAGTACAGGTATCGATGGGACAGTCTACGAAGCCACTGATACAGCAGCCAGTAACATGAAAGTTGCTATCAAAATTCAAAAACTAAGACCTGAAAATGAAATATATTTATGTGAAGAGCAAAGGATTCTAAAAAACTATTCTGATCATCCCAATTTACCAGACTTTTATGGAGCTTTTCGGAAGGAGAATGACAATGAAGTTGAAATATGGTTTGTTATGGAGGTAGGGTAATCTTCTTCTTTTTCTTCTTTCAGCCTTAAATTTTTGTCCACTCCTTAACATAGGCCTTCCCTTTTTTCTTCCATAGTTTCTTGTCCTCAGCCAGTTAATGCCAATATCTACCTGCTACTTTTATTATATCGTCCACCTTTTCTTAGGTCTGCCAACACTACGTTTGGAACTTCTTGGACGCCAGTGAACTATTTTGTTTGTCCATTGGTTATTATCTTGTCTGGCTACATGATCAACCCAGTTCTATTTAAGAGATGTAATTCTGTGTTCAATATCAGTGTTTTTTCTTTTTTTTTTGAAAAAAATTTTGAAGCAATCATTAATTCTTTATTGTAAAAATACACGAACTCACACTTCTCTTTTGTTGTGGCAGTTTTGGCGATGAACAAATTTACACTCTTATCATACATTTTTATTGTAAATGTACAAAATTTATCATTTTATTTATGTTTTATGTGAAGATTTTTTTGTTTTTAAATAATTTTGTCCATTTAAAACAAGAATGCCTGTAGAATCTTAGAGATAATAATTACTAGAGGCGGCTGTAGAAATGTGGGGGTTGCAACTTTTATAGATATAAGTTATTATAGGTCATATAAGTTAAAATTTACTAACTATAGACGTTTTTTAAATATCCGTTTACGACAAGTACATCGTACAAGTACT
Source organism: Liopterus haemorrhoidalis (assembly GCA_963971575.1). Classification (NCBI taxonomy): domain Eukaryota; kingdom Metazoa; phylum Arthropoda; class Insecta; order Coleoptera; family Dytiscidae; genus Liopterus; species Liopterus haemorrhoidalis. Next base: position 148,372,238 of record OZ020611.1, on the reverse strand, counting down.
TATAATAAATGAATATGAACTAACTTTCAGATTCACCAACATTCTGCTTTATTTTTCTCGTCTAAATAATAAACAAGGGGAAACAAAAATACATTTTTATGTCACAATCACGTATGTTTATTATAAACTAGCTAAGTAGCCGTGATTCGCTACGGTATTTTTAACGATCTGGCAACACATCGTAATTATTAAAAGTCATGGTTCTTTGTAGACCACATTGGTGATTCTCCCTTCGGGTGCTAAGTTCAACTAGGATCAGCTGAGTGAGCTCACTTTGAAGCAGGTCATTTAAAACTGCCCATGTGAAAAGTAGTCCTCCCTCAAACCTATCTCTCACCTCGAATCTAGGTTCGCCCTTTTAGGGCCCGAAAATGATAAAATCCTGAGTTATGCTTTGAAACATGTGTATATGTAACCTCATCAACCAAGTCGATATCTCATCTGCCCTGAGAGATAATACGTAATCTCTGATATCAAATTTCACCCCCTTTCACCTGTTACGGGTCGATTTTCCAAAACATTCTATCTAATAAAAATACAAATTTACCCGTTTACTCGGGTTTACTTTCTTTACTGGGGTTGAAATTTAAAAAACTGTCAAGACAATTTCGAAATATTTTAAAAAGAAACCTCTGGGCCAAAAATATATGTTATAACTCAACAAATACAGGAAATACTACGACGTCTATAATTCCACCCTTTCGGGGTTGAATTAGACAAAATCCTGAAATAAGTTTGTATGGGTTTTCTTTTTAAGCAAAAACCAAGTCGGTATCTTATCGGTCCTAAGAGATATTAAGGAATTCGTGAAAACACGTTTTACCCTTTTTTATCCCCTTAGGAAGATATTTTCAAGAAATCTCTTCTTAGTGAGTGTTGTGAACAGCCATGAACGATATCTGTCATGGAATGAATATTCTCTCTATATTTCAACTTTCTAGGTCCAGGGGTTTGGGCTGGGCGTTGATGAGGATACTTAGCTTTATATACGAGGAATGTTTCCTAAATTCTGGGAATTGTGCTATAATTAAATTACGCAGAACTTATAGGCAATGTTATTGGTGCCAGACAAGTCTTGACATGTTTATGCAACTATCTAGTGCAATATTGTTCAGTCTGATTTAGGTGTTCGACTGATATAGACGCGTTTTCATAGCACTGTTTTTGTAACCATGGAAGACGCAGCAAAATCTCATAGAGCAATAATTTTCTTGTTGTGGAAAGAAGGTGTGAAAACATCAGAAATTATTCAGCGTCTGCAAGGAGTATTTGGTGAGTCTGCAGAATTCAAAAGTACTGTTTATCGGTGGATCGATCGTTTTAAAACCGGTAGAACATCACTAGAAGACGATCCACGCAGTGGGCGCCCAAGCACGTCGGTAAATGAAAGAAATATTACTGCCGTTGAAGACATACTGAAAGAGGACAGGCGAATGACTATTCGTCAAATTAGTGTGCGCCTAGGGATAGGTACACGACAAGTTTATGATATCTTGCATGATTGTTTGGGCGTTAGCAAGGTTTCGCCGCGCTGGGTACCAAGGCTGTTGGGACCAGAACAGAAGCTCAATAGGTTTGATACTTGTCGTCAACTTCAAGTGCTGTTAGCCCGTTACGGTGATGAATTTTGGCAACGAATAATAACCACTGACAAAAACTACATTGTAATATTGACGAAAATTAACAAAATAATAAAAATTATAGCTAAATTCCTAGAACTTTGGAAACATCCCTCGTATGTAGAGAGATGTCCGGATTAAATATTCTATTAAATGTTAGTTTTTTATTGGAGACGGATTGCTTTATGTTTAAATTCGGAGTAAGTCTTTATATTTCAGCTTTATCAGTGAAAGGTCAATTTAAAAATGCATTCGATATTAAACTTTGCAAATAATTCATTTTTACGAAAATAAAAACGCTGTTAACGCACATAAACACACTAACACAGTTGTTAGCATACTAAGTTGCAATCGGTCTACAACCTGCTGACTCTTGTGTTAATAGACTTAAATTAAATAAGACTTAAATTGTGTTGAGGGACCAATGCGCAAGCGTTTCATATAAGCAGTGTTTTTGTGCTGTATTGCATTCTGAACGCAAACCAGACTACTAGCGTAAATTCTTCTTCTTTAAGTGCCGTCTCCGCTTCAAAGGTTGACCACAACCATAGCAATTTTAACCTTCGATGCTACAGTCCTTAAAAGATCTATGCTTGACATTCCAAACTACTCTCTAAAGTCCCGCGTCCAGGATATTCGTCGCCTTGCTGCTGATCTCTTACCATTTATTTTTCCTTCCAGTCTTAACTGTATTTAATGGTATTTATTATCACGCATTACATGATCCAGATATTCCAACTTCCTCTTTTTAATTTGGAACATAAGTTGAGTCTTGTGCACATCTTGGTGAGTACTTCTTCGTTCTTCATTCTTCATTCTGCTAGTTTACAAAATGCGCTATATTCTGCAAATCCATATTTCGAAGGCATCTATTCTTCTACTTAACTCTTTAGTTAAAGTCCAGGCCTAGTCTAGTTAAAACAGGACGTATACCAAACGAATTGTAAAGAAATTAAAAGAAATGTTTAATCCGTTTCCATAAAAAATATCCTATTATTATTGGCATATTATACACGGATGGGGTTGTAATATATTATTATTCTTCATCCTTCTTCTTCTTCCTCAGCCTGTATTCATCCACTGCTGGCTGTAGGCCTCCCTCGTCTTATTCCACGCAAATATTTATCTTGAGCTGTTCTATACCACCGGTTCCCGGCGATGCTTTTTATGTCGTCCAGCCAGCGTTATTGAGGTCTTCCGACGCTTCTTTTGTTTTGCCGCGGGCGCCAATGAACTATTTTATTTGCCCACCTAGTCGAGTCCTGTCTTGCAACGTGTCCTGCTCAGCTCCATTTGAGGTTCGCAATGCGGTGTATTACGTCTGTAATCTTGCTGCGTCTCCGAATTTCAGAATTTCTAATTCTGTCCCGCAAAATTACGACAAGCATGGCACGCTCCATTGCCCTTTGTGTTGTTCTCAGCCTGTTAGCACTTTTGTCAACGTCATCGTTTCTAGACCGTAAGTGGCAACAGCAGGATGCACGAATCGTACACTTTAGTTTTCAGTGATATAGGAATCTCTGGGATTTTTAAAATGTGTCCCAGTTTCCCAAATGCAGCCCAACTCAATCTTATTCGTCGGAATATTTCTGCTACCCGAATTCGTTTACGATTTCATGGGACTTATTTCCAAGAGTGATCTGCCTGATCTTCTGGCTCATTATTTTTGTCTTGGACCGATTTACTTGAAGAGCTACACATTCGGATGCTTCGGTAAGTTCTTTTAACATCGTGCTCAGCTCTGTAATATCGCTGCTAATGATGACTCCGTCGTCAGAGAAGCAAAGATGATGTGTACTCTATCAATGTTTATACCCTTTTCACTCCAGTCTAAGTTTTTGAAGATGTCCTCCATAGCGAGGGTGAACAGTTTGGGAGATATTGTGTCACTTTGGCGAACCCTTTTACTGATAGGTATTTTGTCAGTTATCATATTTTCATCAATCTTTATTTGGAGAGTGCTGTTACCATAAATGTTTTTTAAAAGATTTGAGTATCTTGAATCAATCCTCGTGTTATTTAGAGCTTGCATTATAGCCCACATTTCTACCGAGTCAAATGCTTTTTGGTAATCAACGAAAGCCAAATGAAGAGGTACGTTATATTCTGCGCTTTCTCTATAAGGTGGCGAAGTGTTTGTTCTCCGAAATCCAGCCTGCTCGAGTTTCATTACTAAACAATTAGAAATAAGTTTCTTTAGAAGCTTATACATGTGTGAGAGCAGGCTGATAGGGCAATAATTGTCAATACTAGACCTATCACCCTTTTTGAATAGTATGATGACTTCAGCGTTATTCCATGTGTCTGGAATATTTCCAGTTATTAAGCACTTATTCATCATTATTCTTCTTATTTAATAATTTGAATAAATTTAATAATTATATATTATTTATTATATATAATTTAATAATTTAAACACTGCTTTATACTAAAATACATAAATACAAAAGCGGTTAGATGAAATACATACATATATGAAAATTTTCCAAATTAAATTTTCTCTTTTCTCTACTTGGACCTGGTTAAGGATCTTTGACGTGCCTTCTCCTCAGGATGTTTCGGAAATGTGGTCATTCCAGACAATGCTATTACGGCTTGTATGGGCTTTATTGGGGTGGTACTTCTCTACAATGTTTTTGACATCCATCCATTTGGCAAAGATTTTTTTCGGGTTCAAACAGGACGTATATCAATTTTGACTTATTCCAAAGCGTAAGTATACCGACGTACCACTGTATTAAAAAATGTAATATTAAATTTTTTTTTGTCCTTTTGGGGGGTTAAACTAAACATGCAACCCAATCAAAATCCACCACTGATAATTACAGATTAAATGCAAAAGAATCGTAACATATTACGAATTTTAAATTGGAACAAGTGATTATTCACGCAAATTTATTCTTTCATATTCGTTCTCTTTATTTGGTATATGTAAAAAAAAACCTTTCCTACACACCGACAAAGAAAAAATTATATTGTATTCGAAGAACTAATAAAAGCAAGCAATATGAAAATCATAAAAATTAAGAATTATACAAGAATTCAAAGTAATTGAATTATATCCAAGAAAGTATATGATTACATCGCAGATGTTAAATATGAAATATATTCCTAGTATCAATAATACCCGATTAAAAAAGTATTAGCGTTGGCATAGATCTGAACAGTTCTGAGCAGGTGTAAGGAAATGCACGTAGTCGCAGCAGTAAAATTTAATACGAACTAAATAAGTAAATACAGCAAACATATGTGCCGATTATTATTCACGTCGGAACGTCGAACTGTTGACATGAAACTGTTAGAAGCTGTTGTAAATCACGGGCAATCCCAAGCGTACCACATTTTACATACAGGGTGAAGCAAAACTGTTGAAACACTCGATTGTAAATTGGATTATATCCATGTTGCAACTTCGTCTACAAGTTTGTATTCCATAATATATCAAAACTTTATGGATTATAAACACATATTGTTAACTTTGTTTTTACTCTTCCCCAGGGCCACTGAGAATTTAGTGATAGATGATAGGCCCGGGCCCCATCCGTAACAGAAAACACAGGTCACTTCTAACGCATAAAAAAAAAACATCACTAAAAAAAAGCAGCAAATGGCAGTAAATTACATTTCAAAAAATAGAGCACGATTACTACAAACATTAAATACAAAGAAGTTTTTAATTTTTTTATTTCAACATCCTTGAATATAATAATATGGATTCACGGTAAGTTCATCGAAAATCAATTCATCGAATATCAATTCATCGAAAATCAATTCATCGAAAATCAATTCATCGAAAATCAATTCATCGAATGATCAATTCATCGAATCGTCAATTCATTGAAATAATATATTTTGTAAATATTTAAGAGGAATGCCGAGGGGATTGGAAAGTCAAAAAAGCAGTGGTCAATAAAAGTTGACAGACTACACTTATTAAATAACTATCATATTTGGTCTATTAATAATAACACATGATTTGTTCAATGTACGGTGATTCTAAACAGGTGGCATTGTTATGTTAGTGTGAGTTTGTTTTGTCATTAAACTAGATGATGGGTAACTCGCTTTGCTCGGCTTCTTCTAACCAAACCCTTACTAACCTAACCTAACCTAAGGTAGTGTTTTGACATTAAACTAGAAGATGGGTAGCTCGCTTCGCTCGGCTTCTTCTAACCAAACCCTTACTAACCTAACCTAAGATAGTGCTTTGTCCTTAAACTAGAAGATGGGTAACTCGCTCCGCTCGGTTTTAGACTTTTACTAACTAAACCTAACTTAATTACCTTGTTTTTAGATGCATAGTACTTTATTTTCCCCCATATTAGCCCAATTAAAATGCGTATCATTGTGTATAAATTTATAAAAATTATTTGCGTGCAATTGCCCATAACCTGTCTTATTAAACCTTAAAAACAAAAAATTTATTTGTTTTATTATATAAGTTTTCTTATTATATTTCTTTATTTATATGCAAACACTATGTCACTTTATTTACCTTTTTCTAAACCATATAAAAAATGTTATGCATTATTTCTTAGTCTGTCTACTTTTATTGACCAATGCTTTTTTGACTTTCCGATCCCCTCTGCATTCCTCTCAAATATTTACAAAATATTTTTTTTTCGATGAATTGACGATTCGATGAATTGATCATTCGATGAATTGATTTTCGATTAATTGATTTTCGATGAATTGATTTTCGATTAATTGATTTTCGATGAACTCGTCGGTTACCAATAATATGTACTGCCCCGAACGTGTACTGGCCCAACGTGCTTACATTAACTTCGAAAACGGGCGGCCTAGCTCTGAAGGTTATTATTATTATTTATATATATTTTTATTTATGTAAAAATAATAATTATTAAACAAAGTCTCAGGTATCAGCTCTGGTGGTCCTGCTCGTCCTTAATACTATTTTTAATTAAAATTTTTAATTTTTTTCCTTTGTGGCTGTTTTAAAGTGGCACCGTTTATAATTTAATATAATCTTAAAAATCAATTATGTTGATGATGTCCCCTAACAAGCTGCATTCTTTGCATTTCGACCCATCCAACGAAGATTGTCGTATATCCATATTTTCAATTTTTGAATTATGCAAGTTAAATATTAGAATATCGTGTAATCTTTCCATACAAAAAAATCTTATTTTATAAAACTATAATTTTGGTAGCATAACGTACAGTTTTGTGAGATACATTTATTATTATTATTGTTTTATTTTATTTACGGAAAGATTAGATGATATTCTAATATTTATCTTAGATAATTAAAAAAATTAAATTATTATACACACTTAGTTGGGTGTGTCCATTTAAACTAAACAAAAATGCTTTTGAAGCCGCCAGAGTGATTTGATCTGTTCTTGTACCATATGCGATAACTTACAGAACATGCAAAAAGTCATATCGACAATTTCGAGATTGGAACTTTTACTTGGGTAACAATTGAAATAAGTATCACCTCTCGTGGCAAAATGAGCTAAAGTAACCATTTTTATTTAAGAGTGGGAAGTGTCACTGTACTCAGCGAATTCACTAACCCTGACTCCTTTTCTGAAAAATCTTTGTGCTTATCCACCATTTTAAGCAATACTTTATAAGAGAAAATGATTGCAATAGTTAATTTTATTCGAACAAATGCATCACGATATCGACAATTTCGAAACTTGCTTATGTCAGATGATGAGATGTACAGTGTAGATTTACCGTATCATTGTACAGTTCGCTGACTATCAAGAGGACAAGTTCTGGTCAAAGTTTTATCTCTGCAAGAACAAATCGTGAGATTTTATGAGGAACAAAAACAGCAATGCGAATTATTAGATGAGGAATTTTGCAGAAATGCTGCATTTTTGTGTGATATTATGGTAAAGCAAAATTATTTAAATATTTCTTTGCAAGGTAAAACAAAACATATATATCACATGTGACAAAAAATCCAGACGTTTCGAAAAAAGTTCGTATTTTTCAAAACTCTTTTCTCTCGATCGGAAATATCTAAAGAACATTTCCCGCATTTAACGGTATATATTGCATGTGGAGAACTATTCCAGGAAAGACGGTAAATATTTTGCGGCCTTATTACTGTCTTCGAAATAAAAATTGGCCTTCCGTGGTAAAAAGGTTCCCCACCCCTGGTCTAGGGTATCAACCTCTTGAGATGTAGATAAACGACTAAAATTTTGTATTTGAAAAAACAAATATGCTTTCCACTAAAAAGTGTCAAAAAACTTTTGTCCCATACCCCATTTTCCAGAAGGGTTAGTCTAAAAATCTTAAAATTCTCAACAATGTATATTAATGGGAACCGAAATAGTTTAAAAGGAATTTTTGATCAGATTAGTTTTTCTAAAACGTTTTACGTCGTTACTTTTTTAATATTCTTTTATTTTAATTCGATTTTTGCAAAAAAAAAAAAAAACATACATAAAAACTTGTCACGTCAAAATTGTGAAAATATTCTTAGTAATACACACTAATGTGAACCAGAATAGTTCAACAGGAATTTTTGATTAGTGAAATCTTTTGCAATACCGTGCTAACATTATTTAACTATCTAACTAGACAAATTGCAGCTAAACCAATTCAAAATATAAAAAGGAACAAAGACCAAAAAAGGATCAGGATGATGTCCAAAAAACTAATTTTAATTGATGAAAAAAATTAATTGAAACGATTTTTTATGACAATGATACCGAAAACCTGGTGTCATTTTATCTTATGAATGCAGACAACACCTGAGAACTATAGGTACAAGCTATTGTTACTAAGACATGCGAAATTAATTTAAAGGTATTTTCAATAAAAAAAAGTATATTATATATTATTCATAGTCATAAGAAAGAATCATAGTTCTAGAATACCCTGTATATTTAAGAGATAGTCGATGTGAACAGGTGTGTTTTAATGCCATTATATTTACGATGTTTATAAGAATCTTGTTCCAGTGTTACTGCAAAAGGAATTAAAGTGCGAGAAGAAGTACACAAGAAGAGCAAGTTATTTAATGGTAACACCGTACTGTCTGGATGAGATCGGTATAAGATCAGGGGAACACTCCACTCCACTCCACTCCGTAAATATATAATTCTATCAAACGCGTGCTTGTACAATCATCGCAAACACATAACTATAAATATATGGATACGCGGCTCTGAAACCTGTAACGTTGTAACCATAACTAAATGATGGAAACGAGTTTTAACCAAGTATGACTATGATATTGCTCGATATTGACATTTCGTGCTAAATATATCTTCTCAACCTTACCTTAACTTGCAATACATTGGTTCTGTGTATTTAACATGTCCATTGCTGTCGTGATTTTCAAAGAAATAGTACTGTTTCATGTTAGATTTTTTTACATTTACTCTGAAATAATATTTACATCAAGAATATGTCTCGAGTGGATCGAGTTTGGTTTCTTACATATGCGGTGATAAGTTATACGGCGCAGTAAATAGCTAAATACAGTCATCATCATCATCATCATCAACCATGGTTCAACAACTCTTTATGGATTTTTTTAAGGTACCGTCCCGAATTACTCGCGAATCCCGATTTCGGTAGAGGCAACCAGGGCTGGACTGAGAACATATTTCGTACCGGGATATCCAGGATTTTTAATATTTCCATCACTGCTATCTCGAAAATTGTGGACGCTCTAAGATTAAGCAACTGGAGGGGCAATCAAAGTTTAAATAAAAAATTACAAAAACGTACTATACTCTATTTTTTTAAAGAACGAAGTAGATGGCGCTGCGAGCGTGGCCACTTTCACACTGTACCAAATTAAAGTTTATAATTTAAAATTAAATAAATTTTGCGGTAAATTCAAATTTGACGTTTCAAAATGTTTTTAAAAAAGTTATAATTTAAATGCATAAAATTGCTATTATTCTTAATTTCTAAACAATTTGTAAAATATAGATAAATGAACAGTTCAATAATTAAAATTAATTAAAAATAAGTTCAATATTTCAATTTTCTTATTTTCAAATAATTTAAAATTTAATTAAAATATATTATTTATGCAAACCTGTCACATATAAAAAATTATATAACAATTAAAAATGTAATTAAAATTTATTATTTATACAAAACTTTTAAAAAATAATTAAGAAAAATAAATAAAATAATATTGGGAATAAGTCCGAATCATCAATGGATTCTTCTTCACTTTAAGTTTATATTTAATCGACACTTTAACACAAACGTAATACGGACGTAAATACATATAACGGCAACACAAATTATCAATATGATGCTCGTTGACAGCATAGAGTTGATAGCAAAGAATATGACAGTTGACAGCAAAACAACTGTTGTGTTTGTACCAGAGACGAACGTACATTAATTCATTTTCAGACGACTTCATTTTAAAATATTTCTCTGAATATATATATATATATTCTAAATTAATTTCAAATCTATTTATTCACTGGCTTTTATATTCTAACATTATTTAAACATATACCTCCGTTTTACTTATTAGAAATAATAGGTAGTAATATATTCACTCTAAACTTAGTTTGTACGCCTATGTTTACAAATTTGGGTTAAAATAACAGAAACAAATAGAATAAGTTGAGACAGATTCTATTTTTCTACAGTGTTAACTTTTCCACGTTCTTACCCAATCAAAAACCAGATCGAAATAGCTCCTATCTTGCCCACATTCCATTCTTAAAAAAATGAAGTATAGTTATACAGTTTTGTTGTCATATCAAAGATTGTTCACATCAAGCATGTTATTTATTGGGTAGGCGCAAATATCCTTTGATGCAGTGCGTCAAAAATTTCATCAAACTATAGAGTTGTTAGCAAGCCTGTAGCTGCAAGTGTTAAACCGCTTGTGCCTGTTGCTTGACAAGGGCACGGACGTGAGTTCAACTACTGCTTATGTCAAATAATTTGTGTAAAAATATTTATACAAATTACAGGTTCTGCTTAGCCGTTTGCAACCGGCTATAAACTGTAGCCTTTATGTGCACGCTAAAAAAGATGGACGTAATACTGACCATATTACTCCTGAATGTGTATAGATTATAATAATAATAATAATTTATTCAATGGTAATTACAACATACAAATTGTTAAACCAGGTCAAAACAAAAGTACAATGATGTGTAAAAAACACAGTGATCAAATAAACAACAAAATATACAGTGATACCTAAACATTACATATCTCTTATTGTCTCAAGGAACTCTTATATCAATCAAATTTGACATAGCCTCATTAACGGTATAGCGTGGTACAGCCAATAAATGATTTTTAATCAATCCCTTGAAACGAAGAATGGATAGGCCACGTACTTCTTCCTTCAGGGAATTAAACATTTTAAGACCCACATAAATATGGTTAGATTGGGTTCGAAGTAAACAGCACTTAGGCGGGTCTATTCTGTATCTTTTGTGGTTAAAAAGATTTGGTTAAAAATGATGGTTAAAAAGTAACATTTTAACTAGGCATTAAAATTTTAACCTTGTTTCTTATTCGGGATCTCAGGTTATAACCCAGGCGTTAAATTCTAATTTTTTAACCTTATGGTTAAAAGTATGTTGTGAAATTATCTACAAGAGAAGGTATTTTGCTTGTGTAATTGTGGATTTAATGTAAACAAGTGTTATGGTTGAATCGTGAATGAACAACGATCAAATATAATAAATCTATATTGCGGAAATGTACAATATTTATACATAAATAATTATGGGTGCAGAAAGTAAATAATATATTATAATATTACCATAAGATGCAAATGTATCAATATTTTCTTTCTTTCTTCTATATTAAGATACTTTTATTTTCAGGTTATATTTACCTTATTTTTAAACAGAGAAATTAAAATTTATAAATGTATCACAGTTTCAAAGTTTTCAATATTTACTTGCAATTTATCGAGAAACGGGAAATTTTTTGATTCTTCTCGGATTAAAACAAAAAAAGAAAGACGTAAATTTTAGAAAAATTAAAATATTTTAAAATATTTCTTCAGGTAAATTAAAAAGGTCTCTCATATCATGCAGTTGCCCTCGTTTAATTCGAACTGATCTCCTAAAAAGCATTTGTATATATTTTTTATTCACCTATATTAATTTTTCACTTCTTAACCTCTTTTTGTTCAATTTATTTTATTAATAATTGATTTAAAATAAACAGACTTGCCATAATTAATTCTAAAAATGGATTTTTCCCGGCTATTTGACGTTTAGAGGTTAGAACTATAGGTGGTTAAAAGTTAACACCATGTATTTGGCTGGCGTTAAAATTCCAAATATAACCTACTGAATTAACCACATCGAGTTTAAATTTTAACGCCATAGAGTTACAGAATACCAAAATATTGTAAAGCGTGGTTAAAATTTTTTAACTTCGACCTTGAGGTTAATTTTTAACTTTTTAAGATACAGAATAGACCCGAGGGAGAACTAAATTGTTTCTGAGTCGGGTTAAATAATCGTGATGTTCTTGGTAAGAGTAGAATCTCCTTGTGTTTGATTTTATATAGAGTAGACATTCTAGCGTGTACACTGCTGGTAAGGTAAGAATCCTTAATTTAAAAAATAGCGGTTTACAGTGGTCCGTGTATTTGGCTGAAGCTAGAATTCGAATGGCTTTTTTTTTTAGTATAAAAATAGGTAAAACATAGGGAGAACTGCCCCAGAATATTATAGCAAATTGAAGGATGGAATGAAAAAAAGCAAAATATGTAATTCCTAAGACGTTATAACTGACAGAATTTGCTAAATATTTTAATAAAAACAAGGCCGAATTTAATTTCTTTATAGTGGATTCAATTTGAAATTTCCAGTTTAAAGGTGGATCTAAAAATACTCCCAACAAATTCACTGGACTGTTGATGAAAAAGGGTCGTTCGGGCAGGGTTGGATTGGCCCGGCGGGATACCGGGAATTTCCCGGTGGCCCGAAGTGTCAATTGGCCCGAAAATCAAAATGATAAAAATTAAATTGTCATATAGAATTGCTGTGATAGAATGATAGAAACATTATGCATGCATTTACAGAATTTATGCTTTCTACACATTAAAATGTGTACCGGGAAATCTGAAGGGAGTTGGGCCACTATATATATATATATATATATAGTGGCCCGACTTCCTCCAGATTTCCCGGTACACATTTTAATCCCAGTCCAACCCTGCGTTCGGGTCTGGTACCAAATATAATTGTTTGAGTTTTGTCCTTATTTAAACATAATTGGTTAGCGTTAAACCATACTCCCGCTTCAGTAAGTGCAATTGAAATTTCTGTGTGAAGGTTTTTGATGTCGACATTGCAGCAAATCAGAGTGGTATCGTCCGTGAAAAGTACACAATTGGCATGTGATATATTACTTGGCAGATCGTTGTTATAAATGAGAAAAAGTAGCGGTCCTAAGATGCTTCCCTGTGGAACACCGTATTTCAGGACTTTGAGATTAGATACTTCGTTATTGTAGGACACACACTGACTACGGTTGTAAAGATAGGAGGTAATGAGATTCCTCGCGATTCCTGTGATTCCGCATGACTCTAATTTGCTTGCGATGATAAAGTGATCAACACAATCAAAAGCTTTGCTTATGTCGCACATCAATGCCGATGCATATTGCCCATGTTCCAAAGCTTCGTAGATTGTTTTCAGGACTTCTTCGATAGCTAGATTTATGGAAGATTTCGGACGAAAACCAAACTGCTTATTTGTAAGCACATCATTTTTCTGCGAAACGAGATTAGTCTACGTTTAATACAATTTTCAATAATTTTGGAAAAACAGGCACAAGAGAAATGGGCCTAAAATTCTTCAAAAAAGGTGACACTTTTGATATCTTTAAGGCCGCAGGGAAACACCCCAGTTCAAAACATTTATTAATTAGCTGTGCAAGCGGTACAGCTATTGTATGACCCACAAGTTTCACATGGAAGTGACTTATGCCGTAATAATTTTCACATTTGCTGTTGCTCAGGCCATTAATAATAATATGCATTGTAAAAGTAATCATCGGAATAAACATAGGAAACTTATACCTCCGACAGTTTTTCCGCTGCTTATCCGAGGTTTGTAAAAGCAGCCGTAAGTACTGCATTATATATTTTTACATCACAAAATGCATCGTGGATTCTAAGGGTGGAATTCGAGGATATGTGATTCAAATCCGGAACTTTTGTAACGTGAAGTTAATGTGACGTTACACCAACAGAAACAAACAACGCTCTATAACTGCATTTACTAATTGTTTCGAAACTTATTAAAATTTTGCACAGTTACTTTTCTAAATGAGCATAAAATTCCAAAGAAATGTCTAGTCTTTAAGTTGTCTCGGAAGATTCAATTGAGTGGCAATAAAAACAAACGGAACATCCATTCCCAGGATATATATCACAATTTCAGTGAAGCGTTACACAACATAGAAGGAGGCCATGGTCAGGCTGATTTGACAAAAAGATGTTTGCACGACACAACTCGAATTCTCCGAGTATAAAAATGGTAGAAGCTCACTTGTTTTGCAGTCACGATTCACACAGAAATTAACAGATGTCAGTCGAGAACATCAATTTACGTTGATAGCCATATTGAAAAAGTGGCTTCAATAAAAGTGACAAAATGCTTTTTATTTATCACTGTAATATTCTTTTACTTGTCACAACATTTTCAAGTATGCTTTGTTGTTTAATTGGCACAATATCGTAATTAATTACTTTAAAAAAGTTCAATTGCTTGCTGAGCTTGTTGAAAACCAATTAACTGGAACAATTCTTATAAATAATATTTGTTTTTGGGATTGGAAAAAAGCGGCAAGCAAATTCTTAGCAACTTCAAAAGGAGTTCAAATAATTTGACAAATTCTTAAACTTAATTTAATAAACATTTTAAAAATATCAACAACCATAGTTATGTATACAAATTTAACATCATTAATACGTTAAAATTGTCACAAGGGACTTCTATTCTAAAAGTAACGGGTTTGTACAATCCTTGTCTTTGAATTTACGGCGTTATGATTGCTCTATCACTAAAAAATTTTCACTTTTTTTATTTATTTAGTTATTTAATTATTCATTTATTTATTTAATAAAGTCGTTTTGGCACCCCTGGTGTTTGTCTTATTTTGAGTTTGAGTTTCTCTTGTATTTTTTCGTGAAACAATTTTTTTTTTTTTGTGATTCTTTACTTTCTCATTTCCTCACTTCATTCTTTTCTAGTTCTTTCTCGGCGTTTTTCTTTCAGATACTCTAGTTTTATATATATTTTTTGTATCTCTACTTTCAACTTTCATCCATTCTTTGGATTTAACTATACCATCTCAATTGACATTCATCTGTCGCTTGCTTCATTTGTTGTATTCCCAATTATTTCACTATATTAGTCAATATATCGCCAATATCTGTCTGCACCAAATAGAATCCTCCTTATATATAAATGAAATGTCACCGTTGACTTGATTTATTTGAATATAATATTGATATACTGCATTTATACTTACTCTGTATATCCCACAAAACTCAAGGTCTCTCACATAATGTATTCCTAATCCGTGAGCGAGTTCACTCAAATACCAGAGAGGTTTTGTTATACACCAAGCACTAATTTGTTCCCTGGACATCAAATCTAACCAACAACTCTGAGAACTATTTGTCTCTCACAAGTCTCTGAATATTGTCTCTTCATCTTTTTAACTGCACACTACTCTAACTAATATACGGACACTAAAACTTATACATCGAATTATTTGTTACATTTTACAATATTCGACCGACAATATGTCTTGATGAACTCATGATGGACAAAATCTAACTGCCTTAAACATGTCTTAAAATCATGATTGTATAAACTGAACTACCCCTCGGGGCAACTTACTTCGACCAACTTTAAAATGTCATCTTACACCTCCGCTATCCAGACGACAGTTAAAAATTGTGTAAAGTGGCGAATAATACGGCGAAAAAGCTCGCCATCAACCGTAACACTTTTCAACGTTTTCAAACTATAGCTCAATAACATCTCCAACCTATATAGCACATCAAACAGTCACCCTGCATGGATGTAAACGTCTTTGCTGTAATAATTTTAGGTTCTTTATTGCCCAAAATTGACTATTTTGCTGGTTCACAGCCAAGTCTGTGTGTCTATATGTGCTTCGTTTTCAGTCATGATGATTCTTCAGGATAGTGTGTCAATTTAATTTTATATGTCAATAAACGTAAGTCGTTCTTCAATATGCTTCGCACGGCTTACCAATAAAGGCCCAGTTCCTGCGCATGGTGTCTGATTGAAGTTTCAGGTCTTCTTCTACGCTATTACGTACTAATTCGATATTTTTCATTGAACCTGCATTGTGATGACGTCCAGGCTTTTTGTCTATCTAGTACACTATCATGCTCGGAAAGAATCTGTTTTTTTTTTTTATTAATTGTGTTAATAATAAGACACCGAACATGTTAAAATAATTCTTTAACTGCAAATGTAATGTTAACTATTTTATGCTGCAGATTTGCGAAGGTGGTCCAGTTGTTGAATTAGTTCGAGAGCTGAGCAACAAAAATCGTCGCATGGCTGAGGAGCACATTGCTTTTATCTTAAAAGAAACTCTTAAGGTAAAACTAGGAAATAGTCAAAGAATAAATGTATTTTATCAGTAGTATCTTTTATAATCAGGATATATAGTTCAGTAAGAATTTCATTTCTGAAACAAAACGTGTGAACATTTTGATTTATTCAAGTATTAAAATGATACACATATTTACTTTAAATAAATGTTCCACTAAGGCGTTAAGAATTCTAATTAGAACTATACAATTTTAAGATATATCTGTCATTCAAATTCTTTTTCAAATTTATGAGGTCTAAATTCATTTACTTGTTAATTGGACAAAAGTACTTCAAAACTATATATATATACAAGCATGAATCATTATTTATTCGCAATATGTTTACAAAATGTATTGAAGCACTGATGGAGAATTAACATTAAATTATTTTTCATGTTAAATAATCCACTTGCTTCTCAACATTCTTAATCCGTCAAGGCACTTTATGCCTTCTGAATAAAATATTTTTGGTTGTATTGAAGAGAGCAGCCGTGTGGGTGTCAGCCAAATGCCGCAGGTGTGCAATATTTTATAAGATCGCCCTCTACTAGTAGGATTATACAAAAATTGACCTTAAATGTCGTGCTTTTGATGAACCGCCCATGTGCAACGCACCCGATGGTCCTGATATGGAGGCATGTATGCACCGCTTCCTTGAAGTCTTGATCTGAGTAAAATATTCATCCCCGTAAAGCTGTTTTAACTGAAAGTCATGCTGTTCATGCAATAGTGAATGTATGCTGGTCCCATAATGCCCAAGGATACCTCAATCTCACGATAAGTCACATGACGATCTTGCAGTATCAGTTCACGCACAGCATTAATGTTTTCCGGAACAACAACCGATTTTGGACGACCTTCGCGAAATTCGTCCTTAAGCGAACTAGGGCAAACCGGCAAACCATCGATAAACAGTAGTCCTTGCTTGTGTTTCATCGCCAAAAGTCCAATCAAGTTCATCGATGCATTGTTGCTGCGTTAATTCACGTCGAAAGTTGAAAAAAATTATCAGAATTAACAGAAAAATTTAAGTGGTCTGCGAAAGTTTTTATATGTGTTTTTTTTGCAGTTTTTTTTTTATTTGTTATGCACATATTTCATGTAAATAATATATATTTTGTTTATTTTCTGTAAACTGTCTGTGATATTCTACAAATAAAATAAATGTATTTAGTAGCACATTAAATATATTTATTTTCTTGCAAAAAATGAATCAACAATTATTATTAGTGCTCCGCGTTAGAAAATTATATATTATACTGGTCCGCGGTGCGTTTTTGGTTGAGAAACACTGCTGTAAACAACACAAATAGCGCTCGTACGTCAAAACGTTCTGAGTACGTATACCGTCAAAATTGTCAAACTTTACGATAGAAAAATCAGTTGCCAGATGGTGGCATTAGTTTAGCGCAATGCCGAAATATAAGAGGCTAACCTCGTATAGTATATAACACCCTCAAGTAGGTACAGGAATATTAATTCTAAACCAAGCTATTTATTGATGAAGTAATTTCTGTACCTGGCGCCGGATACATTCTTTCTACGTGTCCATTAACCGACATCAATAAGCGCCAACAACAGGCTCTTATAGGTGCCGGTTTAGATGTTGTCTATCCTTTTGGCAATTTTAATTTTATTACAGCTTTCCAAAAAGATCTGTAGAGATGGTTGTAAACCATTGGCATATATTCTCCAATCAAGATATAGAACGTCGAGAAAAAAACAAAATAGGAAATTATTTTTTTCTCATTTTGAAAAATTCGTCGGTAACAACCTTTCTACGTAATCGTAACAAACTAAATCGTGCAATTCGAATAAAATGACTAGGACTGTTATCATAAAGCATTGGGTTACATAGTGAAAGCATTGGCCGTCTACATTCTGACGGTTGAAACTCTTCAAGAACTGAATTTTGAGTTATATCAACATCCCTCATATAGTCCTGACCTCTCTCCTTCGGATTATCACTTCTTCGGTCCACTCAAAACATCTTTACAAAGACAAAGATTTTCCTCAGATGCAGAACTAAAAGAAGCGGTGCATACATGGTTCATCATTCAACCAAAAACATTTTACTCAGAGGGAATAACGAAGCTTGCGCATCAATGTACTGTGATTAGCGTTTCAGAAGCAAGAGAACAATGTTGAAAAATAATGTAATAGAGATTTGCTCTATCAGTGCTTTAATATATTTTATAGACGTACTCTGGATAATTAATGACTCTCATCTATTTTTTTTTCTCTTCTTCTAGGCCTTGATACATCTACACAAACATCACATAATACATCGTGATATTTGCGGTTCAAACATCCTCATCAACAAAGATGGAGAAATTAAACTGATAGACTTTGGAATATCCCGAGATGTGAAGAGTACATTGGGCAAACGTGGTACTTGCATTGGCTCGGTTTGCTGGATGGCTCCAGAAGTTGTCGCTAGTGCCCAAAGCACCAGTGATAGTATTTACGGGAACAGAGCTGATGTCTGGGCTTTGGGGATAACAGCCATTGAATTGGGAGATGGTAAACCACCTTTCCAAGACATGCATCCAACTAGAGCGATGTTTCAAATTACGAGGAATCCACCACCGACTTTATACAGGCCTGCAAATTGGTCTGAAGCTTATAATGATTTTATTTCCGAGTAAGACATTTATATTACTATTAAATTGCAACTTTATTATTAATTATAATGCAAAATTAATGATTTTCATAAGCAGTAATTTCATCCCATATTTCGTTTTGCACTATCTAGCTCACACTTTTAGAGGATAATTATTTCATATTATTAGGACGTCAAGGATGAAATTTGTAGAAAAAAAGGCAAAGTTGGTTGATAACTTACAAATATTAGGAATTACTTTATTCATCAAAGTATGCATCCATATTGTCTATACACTTTTGCCATTTAAGCGGCAGGTTGATCAGGCCGGTGGTATAAAATCCTGGAGGACGAGAGTCAATGAATTCCTGGAAGGCCAGTTTTACAGCATTGTCGGAATTAAACTATTTTCCTATTAAAAAGTTGTCCAAATCGCGGAAGAAGTGGTAGTCAGTGGGGGTTAGGTCTGGTAAGTATGGAGGATGATAAAGAAGTTTCAACTCCAATTCCTGTAGTTCTGCCACAGGCATTTGTGCAGTGTGTGGTCTAGCGTTATCATGCAATAAGATGGGAGTCGATCTGTTGACCAATCTAGGCTATTTTTCTTTAAGTTTTTGCATCACTGCGTAGTAACACTAGAGTCAAATACACTATTAATGTTTCGCGCGATCTGCGACGCCGTACTTCCACGTAAGAACTCATACTTCATAATAGTGCGAATTTCCGACCATTCCATTTTTAGGCGAGATGTGTAACTTTCCAACAAAAAAACCAGAACGGTAAAATATTAAGCCAATGTCAAATAATAAGCTGTTAAAGTTGGAAATATTATTAACTACATATTTCATCCTTGACGACCTGATATAAAGACATGATATTTTCTACTTCCTGTGTTTATTTGGTTCACATGTTGGCTATCATGTTGGTAAATAGTCGAAAAAGATTTGTAGAGATGGCTGAAAACTATTGGCATAAATTCTTGTGCCAGAAAGGTCGAGAAAACTTTTTTCTGTTTTCTAAAAATACTTAGAGAGTTTTAACTTGAACAACACAAAGTTAATTATTCGTCCAAAATAATTCCCGTGTTTTTTTAATACACACTTATCCAAACGATTGTTTTTCAAGAAAAAGATTTTTGGTTGCGTTTGATGCCAAATTTACACCACTGCCATCATCTCCTTATTTGACGATAAGCAAGGACTATAATGTGGACGAGGCAATACTTCTCATCGTATCTAGCATTTCTTGGGTTAAGCGGGCAACATGAGACCTGATATTATTACTGTGGACAGGGCCGGCGCGAGGCGGGTGTAAAATATTCATCGAAACCCAGCCCGCGGTTTTTTAGGTTCTCCTTTATTTTTTTCACAACTTTAATTCTTCTTTACACTTTGATTCGTCTTCTTTTTCATTTTTAATTATATTTTTATTTATATATTATTATTGTATTCGTTTTCTTTTTTGCCTCATCACTATGATCCATTTTGCTTTTCCTCTTTTTTTTTGCTCGTCACTTCAATTCAATTTTCTTTTTCTTTTTGTTCATCCTTCATTTGGATTTCTTTTTTTTTTTTTCTCTCTCTCTGAACCAGGTTTCTCAAAAATACATACCAGAGAATCATATCTTTACTCAACAGTCCACGTCGTTTGGTTATTATTGACTCTCTGAATTTTAAAAGAAATTGTCTGTAATACTATGTATGCATTTCTATACGTAGTTTTTCGGTCAAGTATGATGTCTATAAAAATTTAACCGTGACGACACTGTTTTGAGTTCCTTTGGTGACGTAGAATTTGTGTGGCGCCATTCCATGCTGTTATAGCATATTTGCTTTCTGGGATGTAATGGTGCTTCCATCTACAATAATGATTTGTTCCAAAAAATTGTCTCCTTCAATTTAAAAATTTTGAAGAAGTTCTTATAAAATTTGACTTCGAAAGCCACCGAAAAAAAATCCTGTTGAAATTCGCAAAATATCTAAGTTTTGGGATAAGTGCGTATAACAGCAAGGGCATTATTTTAAAAAATAAAATTTGTTCAATTAATTTCAGTTTACATATACAGTTTTTGTTGCTGTATAAAAAAGTCCAGGTCAAACCTATAATATGTCATGTTCGAACTTTCCGTATTTTTCTTGTATACGGACCAAATAACTAAATATGCATACAAAAATTCAACTATCTATAATAATTTTGCAAATTTCTATTACTAATATAATATTGACGCGTTAAAAATATACAAGTATACATCAGTGACTACTACTTTTAATAATAAAATAATTGTATGATTTTCTGTTACAGATGCTTGGAAAAGAATGCAGAATATCGTCCTTACATGGTTGAATTGCTTGATCATCCTTTCATGACAGCAATACCTGAAAATTGCTATTATGTAAGTACAATATAGACCAGCGGTTCCCAACCTTTTTTTCTCACGCACCCCTTAATTAAACTTTTCATTTATGTTTTCTATCTTCAATACCCGCACCCAAGCATTTTTTTTTTTTAAATTTTCTTATGTGATGTTAGGTTAGACCAGGGGTACTCAACCTTTTCATACCTACCGCCCACTTTAGCATCTCTGTTGATAGAAAAATTTTCATACCGCCCACCTGTTGTATAATAATCAGTGGCGCAGCCAACGGGGGGGCTGGGCCCCTCCCAGGACCAGCAGATTACACGGCGCTGCTCGGAGAGTTGAAGATAAAATTTGTTAACCACAACAGTAGTTAATTTTTAAATTACTTCATTGTAAACAATATTGGCATTTTTTGTTTTTTTTTTTTTTTTTTCGTATAAATAAACATTTTTTAAAGATTGCCTACTCTTGATAGGGGCCGTTATTGTTCAAGTGAAAATACATCACTTTCCAAATATGCTCCAATTATATGAAGGGGAGCGTTGATCCTTTTTTCCCCTGACACATCGACTAAGATTAAGTGGAAATCTGATTTCGGTATAACCTTCACACGAGTCTGGCCGTTCGGTACAAATTGTGGCCAAGCGGCTGATTTAGAGAACTAAACTCATAAGTAAGAAAAATATTGAGACTTCAAAAATATATCCCGCGAAAAATATAAATAAATATGTATTTATCGAAGAAAAAATCAAGTGAAAGTTTTTGATACATGGATTAACAATTACATTTTTTTATCAACAAATAATGGAATTATTATTTGATATAAACATCAATATCCAACAGCAGGGGTGTCGAACTGATTTGGTCGCAGTCTATTTTACGTACAAAATGATAAGCAGTGACGGAAATTTAAATATCCCGAAGGGTTTCTTGACATTTTTTTATAAACAGAAAAGGGGAGGAGTATATTTTACATTTTTAAATATATTTTTCTCCTAAATAAGCTCAAGTGATTTTGATTACCGCTTCAGGGGCCACAAAAAATAAGGTTGAGGGCTGTATGTGGCCCACGTGCCCTCGAAATTTGATTCGGCCCTTCCCAAGACAAAATCTTGGCTGCGCCACTGATAATAATAATAACTTACCAAATACTTTCGCAAAATTTAGCTGCAAAAATCTTTATAAAACAACTTACTGCATCATCTCTTGTTATTAAACACAACAAATATACATGCACAAATTTAACTATAAACAGCAAAGAATTTTATGAAAACTTAATGAAAATGTTTTTCAGTAATGCTATGATTTTCTTTTAAATAATACTTTAAAAACTGCTGGGTTTTGCCCTTTTTCCCGGCATAACTAACTGTGTGTGGTAACATAGTGTTAAACACTGTTTTATAATAATAATAAAATATTTATACATGAATACATAGAAATACAATTAGGCATATGTATAACCACTATGTAATTTTTTTTTTTTTTAAATTGTACTTTAATTGTCTGGCAATAAAATATTTTATATATATACTTTAAAAAATTTCCATTTTAATGTTTTTAAAACGTCAATTAAATATAAAAAAAAAAACGGAAAGTAGCCAGCATTGGACAAAACCCCTACCGCCCACCAAAAAATTCCTACCGCCCACTAGTGGAGACCAGGTTGAGTACCACTGGGTTAGACAATGGCATTTATAGGCTTTTATTTATTTACTGTCTTTAAATAATACAAATTGTAATAAAATAAAACACATAAAAACACCATTAAAATAATTTTTACCCACATTGACTTATGATGAAAGTAGAATAATTACTATTCGTCAAATTTGAAATAGCAATTATTCATCTTGATGGCATGAAAGTTTTGCATTGTGGTTTTTAATAATTTTAATGCAACCCTTGAGCTTATTTCATGGATCTTAGTCTTTTAAAATCAGGTTCAAATGAAGACAGATATAACCTGAAATCAGGAGCTGCGTCAAGCTTATTGCAATATTTATTTTTAATGTACATATAAGACGAGAATGCTCTTTCGACTAGCTATGTGTTTGATTTTATTGCTTTGTCACTGAGTTCTTGGTACTCTTCTTTCAATACTGCCCAGAAGTCAATGATTTTTCTTTTTTCGAAATCAGATTCAAAAGAAAAATCAGTCGAGAGTTCAATCAATTTTTCTTTCTCAACCTTAACCTTAAAAGTCTCTGTAAAACTGTGGTGTTTTTCGACATCTCTATTATTTTCGCGTACCCCCAACCGGTCCTTCGCGTACCCCAGGTTGGGAACTGCTGATATAGACAATAAAACCTTGTTTTTTGCTGCAGTACTTTAATTTAGATTCTTACAATTCCGAAAATATCCCAAGAAAGATTTCATAAAAATATATCCATCAATATTCGAGGTTAGTAAAAAAAAAACTTTTTCTTCGATTTTCATATTCGATTAAAGTCTGCTACTAAAATAGCAATTCTAAATATGGATACAGCATCTAGGAATACTACTATGCTTCCATATCTAGGAATACTTCCTACATCTTACTTGACAGACCGAAAAATTCTGTCAGATTTATTTTACTATCTGAGTAACAAATGTAACAATTAGTATTTTTATTTTTAGCTTACCCAAGAACTGAAGAAAATAACAGAAGACCTAGGACTCACAGCAAAATCTGAAAGAAAACCTGAACCAACTATAAAATCAAGTCTTCTCAAAACATCGCAAGAATTACCACCAGAACGTATGTTCTTAGAAGATTTAGCTTCGATGGAAAATATGAGTGAAGACTTGATTTTATTCGAGCTTCAAGAAAGAATGGCCATCGGCAAATTTCACACGTTTGTTGGAGATATATTGTTAATAATAAATCCTAATGAAACACAAGATATTTACGATCTGGCTGTAAGTTAAATGTCCTGATTCGAATTTGTTCGAATATTTCGCACCTATTCGAATATATTCACCTCACTGTCAGTCTTGAACACTAGATATTCACCCAGATATTGCGACAACCTCGACATCGACATATTTTCTTTCGGCATCATCTTAAATTAGTCAAGTCAACTTTATCCATAAATAGTTGATTAATCGTAGAAAAAACCCGGATGATTACGGGTTTTACACACAAGGTACAACGGAGAGACACCGGATAATGGAATAGGGAACACCAGATGAGTCATATATACATATACATACTCATTTTGCATTATTTTAATGAATTTTTTGTAGAGACATCTTTATTAGATAATAATAAATTACATTAGGTACGGAAATTGTTAGTTTTTTTACACAGTTTTCATTATTTTTCACTGTTATAACTTGTAATTTTATGTTAGATTTTCATAAATCAGCGTAAATTTGACATCTATGGCAGCGCTAGGTTCGGTTAGGTTAGTAAAATGCGAGTAGAGCTAGCTATCTACTTTCTAGTTTAATCTTAGTTTTGGTTAGGGTAGGAAAGTGTCAGGTTAATAGAACCGAGTGGACCGAGCTACCTATCTTCTAGTTTAATGACAAAACACTATCTTAGGTTAGGTTAAAAGAAGTCGAGTAAAGCGAGCAACCTGTCTTCTAGATTAATAACAAAAACACTACCTTAGGTTCGGTTAGGTTAGAAGAATGCGAGCGGAGCGGGGCGAAGCGAGCTACCTATCTTCTAGTTCAGAGTTTCCAAAGTGTGCTCCGCAAGCGTCTACTAGTGCTCCGCGATCTACTACTGTTGCTATATACATGTAAATTAAGTATCCGGACTGATAAAAAAAAATATATATATATTCAAATAGAATTACAAGTCAATATTGTCTCCCTCAAAGTAACTTCCTTGGGAAACCACACAGCGCTGGAGACGGTACTTCCAATCCTCATAGCAGTGCTGGAACTCGGATACTGGAATAGCTTTCAGCTGGTCGGTTACGGGCGTTTGAATGTTTTCGAGTGTTCCAAAATGACGTCCCTTGAGGTGATTTTTTAATCTTGGGAAGAGAAAAAGTCACAAGGATTCAAGTCAGGCGAATATGGAGGCCGAGCAGTCACAGGAATGTTTTTACTGGCCAAAAACTTGTTTATTGAAATTGCTGTGTGACAAGGCGCATTGTCTCTTCCATCTAAAAATGCCTTAAACCACCAAAAAATCTGGGTCCTTGACAAAAGACAGTTTCCGTAGGCCTGCTGAAGTTTTGCAAAAGTTTCCTTACTGTGCCCAAGTCTGAAGCAAATCCTGATAGCATACCGTTGCTCGAAATGAATGTCACTCATTTTTATAACGCACTAGAAAAAACTGTTTCACGAAAATAATCGCTACAGACAACAAAATTACTCTAGCGAGTTCAGACTCGTACTGAAGACGTATCACATGTTCACCTGCTGCCCCTCCAAGTCCCGCGTCCCAAGTTGCCAGTCCGGTTACTTAATTTACACACCTTGTATATAACAACAATAGTGCTCCGCGACGAATTCTTCTCGTGAAAAGTGCTTCGCGGCTCAAAAAGATTGGGAAGCTCTGTTCTAGTTTAATAAAAATAACACTATCTTAGGTTCGTAGGTTCGGTTAGGTTGGTTGAATGCGACTGGAGCGAAGCAGAGCAAAGCGATCATCCTACCTTCTAGTTTAACGACATAAACACTCTATGGAACATTGTAGAACGTTCTATGCTGCCACATTAACAAATAATGTAATTGCAAAAAGGCATTGTATAAAACTTTTACCTTTGTAACTCAAGAAAATCGCAATAACCAACAGTTTGTTTCCCCCCGGAAAATACTATCTGAACGACCTACTTTCAGACACTGTGAAAATTCGTGTGTGTATATACAGGCTATTCCAAGCGTTTAGGCGGAACTAAATTGGAATTTCGTTCTTTTAGGTTGTCACGAGAAGGTACCTTTCTTGGGTTATTTCATTTTTGAAGTTGGAATGTCAAAATTTAAAATTCCAACAGTGAAATAATGGAAACGAATGACATATGTCAAAAATAAAATGCTTTTTTTACATATTTTAATAACAAACAAATAAATAAATGGGAAATTTATATTAGGAATGTCACAAAAAATCAAAATATAAAGAAAATGATATTAACTTTAACCTAAAAATGTTTACGTAAGTATGATTCACAAAGCTTAAACAAAACGGCCAAAAAGCACGATTTAAACAATGAAAGTAATTAGATTGCAAAACCTAGTTCCGCCTGATCGTTTGGAATAGCCTATATATGACACCGAACAGAGCCGCAGTAAGGAAAACTTGCGCTAGGGGCAGAGCCGTGTTTTTGGCGCCCGTCGCAAATAAAGAAAAAAAGGCTCTCTCCTCTCCAAATTAAAAAAAAAGGTCCTCACAAATCCAAGTGACGACCAAAAAAAAGGTCCTTACCTCCCAAAATCTAAGTGATGAGCAAAAAAAAGGTCACCTCTCAAAATTGAAATGACGAGCAAAAACAAAAAGGTCCTCGCCTTCGCAATGGCGCCCCTTAGTCAATCCCGTCAGCGCCCTTTTCCTTAGTGCTTCCAGGGCCGTCGCGCCTCCGCCACCCCCCTTACCTTGGCTCTGACACCGAACCCCAATGTTTAATACAATTGCTATTGTTTATTTGTCTATTTTTTCTTACCAATGAAATATATAGAAAAATAGCAATAAAAAGTCTGATAATAAATACACTTTAAAGTGATAAAAAGGCAAAACTAAATATTCAAACGTCAGTGTCAAAAATCTTCGATGTACGGTCATATTAAATGCGTTGAATGCGTCATGGCAAGTTAGTAACCCAACACTGTCAGATGAAAATACTACCACGACAACGCGCTTAATTCAGATACCTATCAATCATTAATAAACTCCCTGTATTTCTTAAAAAGACTAATTGTATTCGTTCACTATTTATCGCTATAGGTTCTATATATTATATCATCGTTTGTGTATGCCTGCCACCAAATTTTTTCGTTTTATTTTTCTGATTTCTCGAGGTCGCGTTTTCGATAATGACGGTACCGGGTTGCATATCACCCCTGCAACCCCGGTAGGTATATATAAATGCACATGAATTTATGAACTGACGTATTATGAATCTAATAAAATTACAAGCTAAGGTCGCTGTTTAAATTTAGTTTTATAATAATAATTCTAATGTGTATTTCTGCAGCACCATAACAAGTACAATCTAAAATCCCAGTCTGAGAACCCACCACACATATATTCAATCGCCGACAGAGCTTACCAAGATGTCCTACACCACGAAATACCTCAACATATTGTACTTGCTGGAGAGAGTGGATCTGGAAAAAGCACCAACAAAGCTCATCTTATTTCACATTTGTTGTTCATGGGAAAAAGCAATAATTTGAACGCAGAAAAGATCACTCAATCTGCGGATATAATAAACGCATTCATTAATGCTTCTACTCCAACCAGTCATGATTCTACCAGATGCGTGTTTAAAACTGAAATTACATTTGGAACTTCTGGTAAAGTTAGTGGAGCCATTTTTAATGTGTATCAATTGGAAAAGTTACGGATTGCTTCTGTTGAGATGTAAGTAATATTTTGCTTCTTTGATTAGCTAGTTAGGTAAGTCAGATTAAATTATAAGTCACAACAATCCTACATTTTGCTCTATTAAGGATTATTCATAAATCACAACAAACTTTGACTATCTGATTCATTTAACTTGATTAAGTTAACTCAATAGAAAAGAATATGGAGCAATAAAATCTGAAGATCTTGGCAGCCAGTCAATGGGATTGCTTTTTAATTGCTTAATATGTCTGGAAACGTTGTCTTCAACATTAAGATTGTGGGTCATATTGTCTGACATTTAGCGACATCTTGCTGAAACGAAATGTTTTCCAAGCTCAGTTCATCTAATTAATGGTTCAAAAGCTTCTCAAACACGTCACGGTAGCGATTGCAATTCATAGTTACAGCTACGGGTAACGTAGCGTCTGATAAAATATAAGAGATATAAGGTAATAATAACTACATCTCCTGACCAAATTTCACACCACACTGTCACATTAGAAGGATGAAATGACTGCTGATGAACCACTTGTGGAGTTTTAGTGCCCCAATAACGGCTAATTTTGTTAACATAACTACTGAGTTACTGCTAATGGTTGGTTTATATACGCAACATGAATAAGGAATAGGAAATAAGAATAGTACACAAGAATAAAAAATATTAAACCGTTTATATAGGACATAACATTTCGTCGCTGCGCCTGCGTACTTGCGTGGCCTGTGTTTAACATTTGTCACTTGACAGGTTCTGATTCATATAACCTTTAAAAAAAATTCATTTATTACCGTTAAAAGCATTTTATTGTTGTTTACAACCCTCTACTAACAACTGAAAAACATCTGTTGAACAAACTTTATTACGGCAGACATTTTGATTGCTGTGCGCACGCTTATCGTGTTTTATTCTTGAAATAAGAATAAAATGTTGAATGTTAGGAACTATTCTTATGTTTAAGTTAAATTTCATTCCTACATAAACCGATATACGGCGCAGCTATGTTTTAACATCTTGTGTACTATTCTTATTTCCTATTCCTTATTCTTGTTCCGTATATAAACCAAGCATAAGAATTTTTGTGAGGGTCACCGTAACAATTCGTAGTATAACAAAGCGTTGTTAAATTGTAAAAAGCTCCATAACAAATTTATCACATTTGCTCTGCCCGACTATCAAATGTGAACTGCCAAAATTGAACCAAACAAAATGGCGGCAGATATAAGTAATAAAATTAAGTTAGTTAGTTAAAATTTTTGGCGCAACGATGGCTATTTGCGCCTAACACAGCCCATGTTATAAAATTGTTTGCTACTCAGTGCAATATAAAGATGCACTTAATATTGTCACATTTAAAAATAAAAATGCAGCACACCAATGGTAGTTTCAAGGGGATGAGAACAACCTCTCCAGATTTGTTTTAAAAAAATTAAATTGTATAAATAATTCATTTTAAGAATAAAAAATTATTTTATTGGCATTATACGAGTACTACCTTTTAATTTAAGGTTGAAGCTGTAGAGCGATCAGCTGGTGGTAGTTTTAAAACCCACGAAACTAGTCGAAACAAAACATTATTTATCATTTAACATCCAAACTACCACCAGCTGATCGCTCTACAGCTTCAACCTTAATTTAAATTCTGGTGGTGAAAATAAACCTGTCAAACCAATACTACCTTTTAAGTTTTTACAAAAACTAAGAAAGAAATTTTTTTTTTTTTTTGGAATAAACTGTTTTATTGCTTTGCAAAATATTTGCCTTTAAGATTTATATACTTTTGCATGCGTTCAAACCAATTCTCGGAACATTTTTTCTACTCTGAAGTTGGTATCTCAAAAATATGCTTTTCGAAGGCTTCAACACTTCTTGAAGTGATGAAAATCGCTGTCAACACATTTTTTGTTTGACATTGGGGAACAAGAAAAAGTCGTTAGGGGATAAATCAGGTGAATACGGGCAATGAGACATTAATTCGATGTTTTTTTCCTTCAATTAATAAATTATTTGACGTGCTGTGTGGGAGGAAACATTTTCATGATGAAGAATGATGTGCCGTTTTTGATTGTTTTTCTTGATTTTTTCGATGACTTCTGGTAAACAGATTGTATTATACCATTCAGCATTAACTGTTCTCCGATCCTCTAAAGGAATGGTTGCGACATGTTCAGTACAATCGAAGAAACAAATGATCATTTTCTTGGAAGTGCTTCGTGAACGAACAACTGTTGTCGGTTTCGGTTCATCTTGGAAGACTCAAACAGTAGATTGTTGCTTAGTTTCCGGTTCATATGAATAAATCCAAGTTTCGTCACCTATAACGTGATGTTGTATAAGGATTTTGCAGTGCCTAGGTTGAATATGTTTAGTATTCCCTTACACCAATCAACACGAGCCTTTTTTTGAGCTTCGGTCAAATTATGCTGAATCCATCGGGAACATATCTTTTTTACAGCTAAATGTTCATGCAAAATCGAATGTATTGCAGTCTGCGATATGCCAAAGGATGCCTCTATCTCACGGTAAGTTACATGCCGATCTTCTTCAAACATTTCGCACACAGCATTGATGTTTTTTAGAATCACAAACGATTTTGGTCGACCTTCAAGAGATTCATCACTGACGGACGCATGACCCTGATGAAATTCTGCAAACTAATTGTAAACAGTCTTTTCTGATGGTGCTTCATTACCAAAAGTTAAATGAAGCGAATCTATGCATTGATGTTGAGTTAGGCCTTTACTAAAATCGTAAAAAATCATCCAACGAAAACCTTCACGAGTATCTAATGTCCATTTTTTCACCAACACAACTTTTTTTTAACGCTCACTGTCAACAAACTACTCGGTCATTTTATAAGCTGCCACTGATTTCACAATAGCAAATGTCAAATTTTACGAATATAGTAATGACACATTTCATAAATGAGTCAAAAGGGTAAATTTTCAACAGATGTTTTTAACGGATTTGTTCTCTTTAGTATGATTTCTATGTGTAGGTTGGTTGAGAACCTGAAATTTCCGAAAAATCCTGCCGTATACAAGCTTACTGAATTGAACAAAATAAGATATATTCCAGTGCAATTTATAAGGCAACGTAAAATTTGCTTGCAAAGTAAGACGTGCCCTTTTTTTTTTTCCTTTAAGTAGCCTCTTGTTTTACCGAGAACATCTGTTTAGAGTTTTCATTTGTTTGTGTTTTATAGCCTGAGCTGTTGTCTTCTGTTATACTATATAGTTTATAAACAGCACCGTTGCCAGATTATTATTTTACCAAATCGGGATTTTTACCAAATAAATTTAAAAGTCGGGATTAAGGCGCAAAAAGAAGGACAACCTAATAAAATGTACAGTTAGATATTTCAAAATGTTTATCTTAAAGCAATCAAAATGGTACATTTTGATCTAAATACTGATACTAAACAATATTTTTTCAGTGACTCGCCTATTTGTATTTGGCTGACGATTTTACTTTAGAAAAAGTTTCTTTCTGGTTCTTATATATTGATAAAATTCAACACATGAGTATTGCATGTTGAATTGAACAAGTAATTCCGATTTTATCAACTCGATAGAACGTCTGATTCTTGCTTCTGACCATTTAAAATTCATCTGAGAAAATACTCGTTCGGGGTAACAATTAGATGTTGGTATGCTTATAATAAATGAAATTAACTTGTAAATATTTTTAGTGTTTTTTTCCGCAAATAGCTAAAATAACTAATGCCATTTTTGTGCAGCTAATTTTTCTTAATCACGTCAAAAAATGGTTTTAGTAAGTTGAATTCTTCATAAATCAGGTCCATATCTATGTACTTCATCAAGTACCAATGTGCAAAGTTCCGTGCAATTTCCGGTACGGCACGCCGGAATTACGTACACACGCATACATCGCATTGTTTTGACCTTACCTCAACGATTTATTTCTTTTTGAATAATTCGTGAATTTAGCTGTCCCGCACGGGACAATCTATTCTTGTTCATAAAGCGGGACGTCCCACAAAAATCAGGACGTCTGGCAACGCTGATAAACAGCCATCAGCCATAATGGAAACAGTAGTAGTTGGTGCTGTCCAAAGAATTCGTACAAAACCAAATACATATATACAAATTTTATTATCAAAATCTGTGTCGTTACCTCATATTTTAAATTTTTGATCAGAAAGATTTACGATATATAAGATTTTTGCATTCGCCATGATAAATTTTATATAAACATGTCCCTTTTTGAATGAATGCTCCTTAAATATATTTTTTATTATTCTGCGTTAATTAGAAATTGAAAAAATGTAACAAGTAATTTTTTTTGGCGCTGTTATTACCATCCAGTACGAGAAATATTATCTGCACAACACTTTTTGGATGAAAAGCTTAGGTATAAGGTAGAAAGCCGGTTTCATAAGCGAAAACCAGGACTGTCTGGCCTAAAGCCAGACATGTGGCAGCTCCAAATTATTGATTGATCCAAGATTCAACAAATTTATTTTTTTCATTTAATTTTCTGTTTTCCAGTTCACATTAACCTTGGACGAAGGCGGTTACCCAACCCCTAACCTTGTATTCTAACAAAATTTGCTTAATTTCGCTTCATTTTAATTCCAGGGACCAAGGTACTTTCCATTCTCTCTACTACTTCTACGATGCCATGAATGCCACAGGTCAACTAAACATGTACTCATTAGAACCAGACAGAAAATACCGATATCTCAGAATAAAAGAATCAGATAACAACCCAAAAGAAATCCGCAATCAGCCTGACAAAAACAAAGAAATGTTCGAAAAAATATTCACTAAAACAAAAATGTTAGATGGTGAACAACGGGAAATAATTTACAAGACACTGGCAGCTATTTTGAATCTTGGAGAAATATGTTTCAATGATACTGAAAATGGAGAATCTGAAATAGAAAATCTTGATTTTTGCGATAAAGTAGCAGAGTTGTTAAATATTGAGAGTAAGAAGTTTTCTTGGGCTTTGACTAATTATTGTTTTGTGGATGGAGGAACAGCAATACGAAGAACTAATACCTCTGATCAAGCGAGGGAAGCAAGAGATATGCTGGCTTGTTGCTTGTATTCAAGACTTGTTGATTGGGTTGTGAATATTTTGAATTATAAATTATCAGAATGCAGAGCTGTTTAGTAAGTATTTTTTTTATTATGTTCGTTTTACAGCGTTCTTCAATGTTCGCTGATTCCCAGTTGCCGCTCATGCCTAGCGTTCCAGTTTACTGGAGACATATTTAGTTGCAACATCGCCTGCTGTACTGCTTTTATCCATTTGCTTTTATCCATTTGATCTCTCTCTTAAGCCTGGTTTATAATATACATGCTGTAGAGCATAAGCATAAAAATTACGCTACTTTCTTTGTTCTGATTATTACAAACAGATGTTTTGAAGGATTAAACCCATTGTTCAATACATATGCGTTTATGTTATGGAGTTATTATAAACCAGGCTTTATTCTTCGGTCTGTATGTATCCTTTACAATACTTGTTTTGGACTTCTTTCTTCCATCATTCGCTAACCATGGAATACCACCAAGGGTCAAATTCTTGAAATCATTCGTGTACGCAACTCTCTATGTTTCGTATGCGGTTCTCCTAACGGTATTCTTGAACGGTCGAACACGCATTTTTCATGCGCATTTACATCGAGTGACTGGTACGTAGTAGAAACTTGGTTTCGTGTGCGTATTAGTTTACGTTTCTTTAAAAAAAGGTTAGTTTTTGTAACAAAAATGACTTTTATGCAAAAAAATAAACGGAATATAAACAAAGTTAATAAAACGTATATCTAATTATTCATATAAACATATAATTTGTTATAGAATAATTGCAGATTTAACACATTGAATTAATTTAGATTTACTTAAGGCAACAGAGTTAACCAAAAATCATATTTTTATCGAGAGAAGAGCATTTGAAAAAAATAGATGTATTTATTCGACAGATAGATATTTATAAAATTATTGAAGCTTCCCTAGCAAGTTGTGTTACAAGAAATAGCGATTGTACAACTATTGCAGATTAAATTTAGTTTATACAAAAAAATAAAATAAATAAAAATATAAAAATAAAAAATATATATAATAAATAAATAGATAAAATAGATAAAATTGGCTTTTGCACTTAAAACAGTATATCTACCAATAGAAAACTATTCTAATTTAAAATTATTAAATAAGAGTAAATTATTAAATAACTAAAATTTTAATTATATTTTAAATTAACTCTGATAATTAATTATTTGGTTGTAAGGTAATCAGAGTTTTTAAATTTTTTATATTTCCCTCTTTACATTTATATCATTTCTCTCTTTTTAAATACATCATGTGACACTTTGCTATTGACTGTAAGGTCATGGTGGTAACCGACGAGTTCATCGAAAATCAATTCATCGAATATCAATTCATCGAAAATCAATTCATCGAAAATCAATTCATCGAAAATCAATTCATCGAAAATCAATTCATCGAAAATCAATTCATCGAATGATCAATTCATCGAATGAACAATTCATCGAAAAAAAATATTTTGTAAATATTTGAGAGGAATGCCTAAGAAATAATTGCGTAAATTTTTTTATATGGTTTAAAAAAAGGTAAATAAAGTGACATAGTGTTTGAATATAAATAAAGAAATATAATAAGAAAACTTATATAATAAAAAAAATAAATGTTTTGTTTTTAAGGTTTAATAAGACAGGTTATGGGCAATTGCACGCAAATAATTTTTATAAATTCATACACAATGATACGCTTTTTAATTGGGCTAATATAGGGGAAAATAAAGTACTATGCGCCTAAAAACAAGGTAATTAGGTAAGGTTTAGTAAGTAAAAGTCTAAAACCGAGCGGAGCGAGTTACCCATCTTCTAGTTTAAGGACAAAGCACTATTTTAGGTTAGGTTAGGTTAGTAAGGGTTTTGTTAGAAGAAGCCGAGCGAAGCGAGCTACCCATCTTCTAGTTTAATGTCAAAACACTATCTTAGGTTAGGTTAGGTTAGTAAGGGTTTGGTTAGAAGAAGCCTAGCGAAGCGAGCTACCCATCATCTAGTTTAATGACAAAACAAACTCACACTAACATAACAATGCCACCTGTTTAGAATCACCGTACATTGAACAAATCATGTGTGGTATAGTAAATATGAATAGTAAAACTATGTACATAACACAAAACCCTTAAGACTTAACAGATGGGGAAGTACCATTTTTATAATCCTTTAAGAATGGGTGTATTAAGTACATTTATGATCCCATTAACCGGGTTTTTCTGATCTAAGGAGCCCTGTTCGATTTCAAAATAATCCAACAGGTATCTTTTACCTGGCGTATTTTCTGAATGGAAAATTTAAAAATTATTAATAGACCAAGTATGATAGTTATTTAATAAGTGTAGTCTGTCAACTTTTATTGACCACTGCTTTTTTGGCTTTCCGATCCCCTCGGCATTCCTCTCAAATATTAACAAAATATTTTTTTTCGATGAATTGATCATTCGATGAATTGATCATTCGATGAATTTATTTTCGATGAATTGATTTTCGATGAATTGATTTTCGATGAATTGATTTTCGATGAATTGATATTCGATGAATTGATTTTCGATGAATTGATTTTCGATGAATTGATTTTCGATGAACTTACCGTGAATCGGTCATGGTGTATACTACGTTTACATTTGCCGTT
This sequence comes from Liopterus haemorrhoidalis, assembly GCA_963971575.1. NCBI lineage: Eukaryota > Metazoa > Arthropoda > Insecta > Coleoptera > Dytiscidae > Liopterus > Liopterus haemorrhoidalis. The sequence continues at coordinate 148,336,880 of OZ020611.1, read as the reverse complement.
CGAACGCTTCTGGAAATACTTAGCCAGTTTCGAATACCATTCGAGAATACCACTTTTCACTTTAGAGCGTTCGCATACGAAAGTGACTATTCGAATTTGGTCGCACACGAAAAGTTACGCATGAGTTCAAGAATTGGACCCCAGTACCGTAGCTTCAAATCTCATAGAACAATATACTGGATTATTAATAACAATGAGATGTTACACTTCCACTTCATGTAACATCTCATAAAATTCGGACGTTTCGGAAAATACACAAAAATCTTTTTCCGTCTTCAACGATCACGAGAGTAATGATCGAATATAAAGGCATTCGAATTAGTACTAGACCAGGAGGCAGTAACCTTTTTAACATTGTCGGCAGCATTAACTAACTTTTTTTAAATTTTAAATGGCGGGTCTCATTCGGGAACAAATTTTGGTGGGTTGCAGGTACTTTCTTTTGTATTTCCATGTCTATATTCTATCTTAAGATCTTGTTTATGTAGGTTTACACGTTTTTACGTCGGCAAAATTAAATATTCTTAATATCTTGAGAATGAGTATTAACTTTTATATTTTTGGGTTCATTATAGAAAAAGGTTTTTGGTCATTATTTGCCATAAATATACGTACCTATATATCACCGCGCTTCGGTTGTACCTAAAGGTGCCTATAGATGGCAATGCAAGTCACGGCCAATGTTTACACTTGTCTAGCTCCGCGGATCGTGTGTAGGGGCAACAAGTCACAAGTCACAGCCAACGTAGGCTAGACTTGCCGCTGGCCAGCGTTCGCTTCCGAGGCGGTATTCTATCACAAGTCAACGGAGTTTGATCAGCATCGGTGCAGACTTGTGCAAGCATGTTAGCACCATACACACGACGCGCACACACTTGTTATCACATCAGTTGGGAGTGTTGTGCTCAAAAGGAAGATTATAACCATTTTTGCGTAATTATGAAGTCTACTTGAATTAAAAAGTATTTTTTTGTACTTTTAATCTAATTTAAATATCAATAGCAAGGTCAAAGTTGCGACCATAACCTCACTTTCACTGTCAGACGCCATTTTACAAGCGCTGGTCCAAGTTATTTTTGTCATTGGCCAGCACGGACGCTTCGTCTGTAGGGTACACAAGTACAAGTGTCCGCCAGCGGGCACACCGTCTGTAGGCACCTTAACATGTACAACGTTGAGTTCCTAAAATCACCACATTGGTTCGTCCAGTAAATATACCTCCACTTTTCTTCTGTTGCTCAAGTTGAAAACATTATTATTTGGATTGTTTCATTGATTCATATTACATACTGCTACAAAATAATATGCATTAACAGTGATACGGTAATATCGTAGGTTTTTTTTGTACCTCTTTCGGTAGTACAGGCTTAAAATTACAAAGTTACAATTCGATTTTTTACAAATAATAATAAAGAAGGTAAAAGGTCTGATTCTTTGATTTAAGCGGAACTAGATTTTAAAATCTAGTAGCTTCTTAAAATTGAATGGAGCCTTTGACCATTTTGTTTAACAAAACCCCCTTTCAATAGTTAAAAAATTAGCTCGTGCCAACTTAATAAAAATCCAGTTAAATTCAACTTAAACATTTGGGATAGATTTCAAGTACGAGGGGAAGTCAGTAATTAGGTCACAAACCGATATAGGAAAGTTGAAAACAGCAGTGAGCTATTTCCAAAAGAGTCATTAGATGGCAGCATAATCCAGCTTAATAACACTTAAATGACAGTTGCCGTGTGCGTGCTCAGGCAGAGTGAAAATGGCGATCGTGCTCGAAGAGTATACTGCGCAAGAGCAGCGTGCTGTTGTGCGTTTTTTGTGGGGAAAAGAACTTCCTGCAAAGGATATTCATAAGGAAATGTATCCTGTTTACAGTGAAGAGTATTTGTCGCGTAAGGCAGTGTACAACTGGGTCCAGAAATCCTCTCAAGGGCGCTTAAAAGTTGTTGACGAACACCGAACTGGGCGCCATTTTCAGATGGCAAATGATGCAACAATTCGACGGGTGGACGAGTTGGTTCGAGCTAACAGGCGGGTTACAATAGACAACATAGCAACTGTAATCGGATGTTCTCATGGTTTGGCATACAAAAAAGCATCTTAACTGCAAATGTTTCGCGGGTGATAACGATATTGAATGAGAGGTATGTGACTGAGCCTGCAGCCAAGACTTTTATACAGCAGGTATTGGGGTATTGATAAAGCGATGGGATAAGTGTATTAATGTTGGTGGCGACTTTGTTGAAAAATAAAACTTGTTTGTATCTAAGTATTTCTTTGAGTATTTTTTAAATAGCCTTTTGTGACTTAATTAATGACTTTCCTTCGTAGTTAGCTTTTTTCGCACGGAACCCGTTTCTGGGCATAGTCTTCTCTCAATTGAATCCATCGCCCTCTATCTTGGGCCTCCCTTCGCCGGTATTTTTAGCTTGTTTGTTTTATAATACCTTCCCAGCGTATTGCCTTCCACTGTTTCTTTTTTTTTTTTGATCTCTTGGCAACCACTACGTCGCTGTCTTTGTCGATCTCTCCTCTCCTTATCTCATTTCATGGCCAGCCAATTCCAACGTTTTTTTACACATCTTGTTACTAATAACTAGGAATTAATCAACTTATTTTATATTTTCTTTATGACTTGTTTTATATTTTTTAGTGGTGAAAAATATTCCATAAATATTCTAGACATGTTTGGTTTCGAATGTTTTGACAGAAATGATCTAGAGCAGTTGATAATAAATTCAATGAATGAGCAAATGCAGTATCATTATATTCAGAGAGTATTTGCTTGGGAAATGTTAGAGCAGATTGAGGAGGATGTGCAGAGCATTTCTTTAAATTATTATGACAACAAACTGGCTGTTGATCAGTTAATGGGAAAACCTTCTGGAATATTGTCTCTAATTGACGAAGCTTCAAGAACTGGACACAGTTACAAACATATTTTAGGTAAGTTATTCCGGAAAACCCATTTCAATGGCATGCGTTTCATCATTTCACTTAAGAATTTAAAAATAATGTTACAGTTCTTATATCTCCTACTGTTTTGTTACAAAGAAATGAATAGTGCAATTCTGGGCAAACCTGTAAGAAACTGTCCATAACAACACATAAAACAACTCCTTAAATACGATCGTCTGTACCTTATAAATTTGTCCAGAAATTTATTTTAAATATACGAGAACTACCTTTTAAGTTTTTACAAAAATTAAGAAAGATTTTTTTTTTTTTTAACGAACTGTTTTATATACTTTTGCATGCTTTCAAACAAATTCTCGAAACATTTTTTCCACTCTGAAGTTGGTATCTCAAAAACATGGTTTCCGAAGGCTTCAAGAGCTTCTTGAGGTGATGTAAATCGCTGTCCACGCATTTTTTGTTTGACACTGGAGAACAAAAAAAAGTCGTTAGGGGATAAATCAGAGTAATCAGGCAATGAGACATTAATTCGATGTTTTTCTCCTTCAAATAATCAATTGTTTGACGTTCTGTGTGGGAGCTTGCATTGTCATGATGAAGAATGATGCGACGTTTATGGTTGTTTTTCCTGATTTTGTCGATGACTTCCGGCAAACAAATTGTTGTATATCATTCAGCATTAACTGTTCTCCGATCCTCTAAAGGAATTGTTGCGACATGTCCAGTGCAACCGAAGAAACAAGCGATAATTTTCTTGAAAGTGTTTCGTGAACGAACAACTTTTGTGGGTTTCGGTTCATCTTGGAAGACCCAAACAGTGGATTTTTGCTTAGTTTCCGGTTCATATGAATAAATTCAAGTTTCGTCACCTGTAACGATATTGTATACGGATTTTGCAGTGCCTAGGTTGAATTTTTTTAGCATTCCCTTACACCAATCAACACGAGCCTTTTTTTGAGCTTCGGTCAAATTATGCGGCATCCATCGGGAACAGATCTTTTTCACAGCTAAATGTTCATGCAAAATCGAATGTATTGCAGTCTACGATATGCCAATGATGCCTCTATCTCACGGTAAGTCATATGCCGATCTTCTTCAACCATTTTGCGCACAGCATCGATGTTTTTTTGAATCACAACCGATTGTGGTCGACCTTCACGAGGTCGATTATACCGAAAATCGGTATAATCACAATACCTCCCTTATATATGTTGGCGGTCGGTAAAAATTTATTTAACAAAAGTTGCTATAAAAGCAATAACTATGGTTATCGTAAATTATAAATACACATTATGAAATTGTCAACGTACAGTCTGTTCCAAACGGTTAAGCGGAACTAAATGGGAATTTAGTTCTTTTAGGTTGTCACGAGAAGGGACCTTGCTTGGGTTATTTCATTTTTCATGTTGGGATGTCAAAATTTAAAATTCCAACAATGAAACCATGGAAACGAATGACATATGTCAAAATTAAATATTTTTACTTGCCCGACCTTAATATATAAGGGGCAAGTATTGTAATCGCGAAAATTTTCGATGTCGAGATTTTGACGGATGACCACGTTTCATGGTCCAGGGAATCCAAAAAACCTATTTTCGAAGTGCCGTCCGTATGTGTGTGTGTGTGTGTGTGTGTCTGTCTGTCTGTCTGTGTGTATACACGATAACTCAAAAACGGTTTAACATAAAGAGTTCGTTCTGGTTCTAAAAAATTCTCCTATTAAATAGGAAGAACCCTATTGTTTTTTATGAAAATCAGTTGACTAGAAATGGGAGTTTACTCGTGTCGATTTTAATATTTTTGCGAATATTTAGCAACAGAAAAATATTTCGAAAAAATTTATTGAACAAAAGTTACTATAAATGCAATAACTAATAACTTTTATTTGAGACGTTTTTTGATAAACCGAAAAATTTCGAAATTTTTTTGTAAATTATTTAAAATTTTTCCAAGTCTCAATTTTTTCATACTTATATGTAACGTTTCCATGGTCATGATAATTAATTCGTAACTAGTAAAGCAAGCCTTGGACAAAAATTTGTATAGAACATAATTTGATGTAATTTTGAAGATTTATCTAAATATTTAAAAAAAATTTTTTTTTTTAGTTTACATTTTTTTTTAAATATTTTTTTCATGGGAGGGCAAGTCTAGCGGAGGTTTCCTTTCGCCACTGGTTTTTAGATATTTTAATGACAAAAAAATAAATAATGGGAAATTTGTATTAAGAATGACATAAAAAATCAAAATATAAAGAAAATGACATTTTAAAATGATATTAACCTTAACCAAAAAATGTTTATTGTAAGTACGATTTACAAAGCTTAAACAAAACGGCCGAAAGGCACGATTTAAACGGTGAAAGTAACTAGATTGCAAAATCTAGTTCCGCTTAACCGTTTGGAACAGACTGTAATATAATACGTTATTGTGTTTTACAATAATAACTACTCTGCTGCTAGAACATATTTTATGCAAGTACTTTGTGATAACGGTCGGTCTTGTGGTGGCCACAGCTGATTTTTTGTCTTATGCTGAACAAATCTGATGGACCTAGCTTCAAAAGGTTCTGGGCATTAAACAGGGTGACAAAAAATACAATTTTCATTTCAAATATAATAAATACAAAACAATACATAATTCTGTATAAATTCTTTATTGAACCTTGCATTTATTTGTGGAATATAATACCGAAGGCCCTATTTGCTACCACATAAACACAAATTCTTTCAAGAGCATTTCCTATAATGTTATACCAATTTTAAACGATATTTCAACTATTGCTGCTCGAATATTGTTCTTTATGCCTCATTTTCATGGTAGTGTCAAAGGTGTGACAGGGGTGAGAGGCGTGGTGTTATATTTACAAGTTCGAATTTCATGGTGGGGTTGGAGGCGTGATAAGGGCGCGTTTTTGGTTTTGACATTTGTATATAACCTAAAAATTTAACCTAAAAGTTTATACAAGTGTTTGGAGTAAACGGTTATTCAATTTCATTAAATATGTCGTCAATATTACATATTTAGACTTATTGCGATATGAAGAAAAGCGATGGTGGGTACGTCCCATATATACATAAAAACAGAAGGCAACAGGGAGATTATTTTTACTTGTTGCAAGAAATTAGACACAAAGTGCACAGACAGTTACTTCAATTACAAGAAAAGAATTTAATACACAATCTTTTTTACTGAAATAAATTTGACATCACAGTTTAGAATGAAGATTTTGTAGGCCCCTGCTTGGGGGTGTATTATTAGTATACCCACTGCATGACATTTCTGCAGACCAGATATTTGAAATCGAATCCATAATAATAAACTTTATGACTGCCGACAACATTGTAAAAGTCGCTATTTCGCTACATCAATTTACGTTTTTTTATTTATTTATTTTTTTTAAATGAAATTAATATAAGTGTCTCGCTAAAGATCTCACCATTCCGAAAAAATATATCTGTTTCTATGGTTTCGCGGGTGCGGCCGGCGCTAGAGTTGAAATTTCTGAACTTGCGACACCGCGCTTGTAACACCGCGCCTACGATACCATGGTACGGGTTTTTTCAAAATAAAGCGATCCTATTGGTTGAATTTTTTGTTCCACACTTCCAACACCCGCATGAAAATGAGGCATTAGTTGTTCATGGTTGTATTTGGTTTGTGAGAAAAAATTCTATATAACACTTACGGCTAACGGATTTCTTTGACGTAGCTCGCGGATCTCTAAGGGTCCGCGAACACTTGTTCATAGTTGGTCACACTTGTTCACAGAACACATGTTTCATATTATTCTCAACTATTGATATTGGTGAGTATTCATGACTCAGTTTAGGCTGTCCAAACAAAATGAGCTTCTTGGTCGTAGGCCGAATACATATAATGAAAGAAGTCCAGGAGATTTTTGCAGCTACTCGCATTTGTTTTGATAGTTTCTACTTTATCGCTATAAGGACAATAATTTCAGTTTATTTTGTTCACTAACTTATTACCTATAATTTCATGTAAATAATAATTTTCTTTCAGATGGAATAAGTAAAGTAGCAAATGCATCATACATGGACAAATGTGGTTACAAAGAGTTCTCAATAGCCCATTTCACTGGAAAAGTAACTTACGACATAACTGAAATGCCTCACAAGAACAGAGATTTCCTTCCACCAGAAATGGTTGAAACACTCAGAATGTCCACCAACCCTTCTATTAGGGATTTCTTCGCGTGCAAACTGACTAAAACTGGAAATTTAATCCTACCACAAGAAAACATTAAGCAGGCCGATACAAAGACAAAATGGAGCACGGCGTTGATAGTAGAGCATGAAAAAGCTGCCAAATCGGTAATTATTTATATTTGTTTTATGTTGACAATTAGGTATAAAGGGCGTTCAGAAAGTAAAGAACGATTAGTTATTAGCAACATGAAAATACAATTATCTAACCATATGTAATGTTACAAAATTTTCAGTGAAATCCTCCAAGATGCTTAAAGACTTATTTAAGTTTTTTTTTAGTACAAAATACATAGATGCATCATTAACAAGAAATAGCAATCAGTTTTCAGATGACCACTTCATAGCTCTCAAGTCTTTGCGGCCACTAATCAATAGAATTACGAAGAGTTTCTTGAAAAGAGAATTGAGCTCTCAGTAGAGATATGCAATACTGAGAAAGTATCAATATTTGGGTATCGATAATATCGAATAAAAATTATCGTATCGAAAAAAAATATCAATATTTTCAAGTATCGAAAGAAAAAATTAATATATTTTCTATAAAATATACAAAAAAAAACATTTTATTCTTATAATAACAATCTAATTGTTTTACAATAATAAATAGATTAAAGTAGTATGGGTATTTAAGTAGTATACATGGCTGAAAAGTGACAGATGACCTAGGTAACCATAAACTGGACACCTACAAACAACGTAGGCGAGGAAGATTCGTTCATGGAAAAACTAATAAATAAGAGGCGTTCATGAAAAGAAGAGATAGACGAGGCCATGGAGCCTAGCAAGACTTCATATACACACCAGTTTTGCAAATGAAAGATCAGAAATCCATGCGTAAAATGTTTATTATCTATTATCGTTAAACTAAACTTAACCTAATTACCTAAACTGATCGTATTTACTAGAGTTTGTTACTATTTTTAATGGGCTTATATTTGGGGGGAAATAAAGTACTGTATACCGAAAAACTAGGTAATTAGCTTAGGTTTAGTTAGTAAAAATCTAGGATACCAGAATTAGGAAAATTAGGAAAACGATAATAGATAATAAACAGTTTACGAATGGATGTCCGATCTTCCACTTGCAAAACTGGTGTGTATATGAACTCTATTTTAAGTCTATAGGTCCGAGTGATTGTTTAAAATAGAATTAAACACTCCACTCTTCTTCATTGCAAGCACCGAGAAAACTCCTTTGCTTCTTGGTGGTAACATTTTTAATTAAAATACAAAAATAACCAATAACATTTCATAACCTCAAACGTAGAGAAAAAAAGGCGCCAAACGCCAGCAACTTCTAAACCGTTCAACATTGCGATTACGTACCTCGCGCTACCAGTTTTTACAAGAGTACAGTTTTTAGAAGTGTTTCTTATTGAAAAAAATCACCTAAATATTTATATGTGTATAAATAAAAATTTTACGATATTGTTTTAACAAAAAAAAAAAGAAAAGATACGATACTGGGTCAAAAGGTACTATACTGATATTAATAAAGTATTGGAAGATTAGTATCGATACTAAAATCGCGCTATCAAATGAAAAATATCGATACCGGTATCGTATCAATAGTATCGGAACATCTCTAGCTCTCAGCCACCAGAACGACTGGGTGTATGCTACAGGTTCACAAGAAGCTCGTGAAAAAGCGCCGACGATCCAGAGGGGGCATTACCCTGCTACAGTTATGTTTTGTTGGGGTTGTAGCTATAACGGTACCACGCAACTTCATTTTTTCCAGAAAGGGGTAAAAATATCAATCAATGTCTACTAGGAAACCGTGTTGAAGCAATTATTTAAAGAACTAAATAACTCCTTTTTCGCTGGTCCCCACTGGAGCTTCCAGTAAAATCTAGCGCTAGCCCGTAAAACGAAGAATACGCCGTAGTGGCTTGAAAGTAATGTACCTCAACTCCCTGGACTATAAACGGACCTGGCCCTGATCAGGACATGACTTGCAAGAGGAGAACCGTAATATCACTACTCTGAAATGCTCCCTGATGAAAGCAGTGGAGTGTTTTCCTGTAGGGACTCTTCGTAATTCTATTGACGAGGTGCCGTAGAAATGAGTTGCATGTATTATGTACTAAAAGAATATTAAAATATTTTTAAGCAACTTGTGTAAATTCATTGAAAACTTAGTGACAGTATTTATGACTTATCATTGAAGTGTACCTAGTCCTAACTAGATACACAAAAAAAAAAAAAAACGGTGTTTATTTTAAATACATATCATAACTTATTTTTCTACATAGTCATCATCTACGAACCAAAAATCATATTGGTTCGTCCGATTGCATTTTTACTTGCCCGACCTTAATATATAAGGAGCAAGTATTGTAATCGCGAAAATTTTCGATGTCGAGATTTTGACTGATGACCACGTTTCATGGTCCAGGGAATCCAAAAAACCTATTTTCGAAGTGCCGTCCGTATGTGTGTGTGTCTGTGTGTATACACGATAACTCAAAAACGGTTTAACTTATAGAGTTCGTTCTGGTACTAAAAAATTCTCCTAATAACTGGGAAGAACCCTATTGTTTTTTATTAAAATCCGAAACCGGAAACGGAAGTTATTAAACATTAAAATTTTAAAAAATTCGTAACTAGTAAACCAAGCCTTGGACAAAAAATTGTATAGTTACCTAAATCTTTTATTAAATTTTTAAAAAAATCATATTTTTTTTTATTATTATTATTTTTTTTTATGGGAGGGCAAGTCTAGCGGAGGTCTTCCTTCGCCACTGGTTTAAATTATTTTTACTAGAAATAAGTTGAATAACTGAACTAAAACAAAAATAATGTTATACTTCACTTCAATGGTATAATTTACATTATTATTTAATTAAATTTGAACATATTTATCCACAAAATTTTTCACTGTTTTCATTTCGCCGACATTTTCCATCTATCACCAATAGAATCCTTGAGATAAGGGAATAAATACTAATAGCTTAGTGCAAAGCAGGGACTGTATAGATGCAGAAAATGTCCTAGAGAAATTCATCATTTTTAGCTTGAGTCAAGCCAGCAACGTACGAGCTTTGTCGTGCAGCAAATCCAATCCACGAGACAGTAGTTCTCAATACCGATTTTGGATGGCATGCCGTAGACTTAATAAGCATCAGCGGCGGGATTTTTAGGGAGATTGTTTATGATTAAAAACAATAAAAAGGCACTAAACATACCGAGCGCACCGTGAAACTCACTCTGTGTCAATTAAGACTACACTAAAGTCGAATAGACATGAAATGGCGCTAAGGGTAGAATTCCGCGGGCGCTCTGCGCAAACGTTCTTTACTCTGTGGGCGACCAGACATAAAAAACCATATATTGTTTTTGATTTTTTAACAGAAACTTTCGTCTGATAATCAATATTCTCAAACGCGACGTATGAGAACAGCAATAACAACATTCCGAGCGTGCAGCCTGGAAATACTGAGAGAATTATCAGTCGGAGCTGGATCAGGAGGAACGCATTTCGTCCGATGTATCCGTTCAGATCTAAAAGAAACACCTAGAGGTTTTCACCAGGAATTGATCAAGCATCAGTTAAGGGCTCTCTCTGTGTTAGATACAGCTCGAGCGAGACAACAAGGTTTTCCACATCGAGTGGCATTTGCAGAGTTTTTGAGAAGGTAAATAATAAAATAGCAAATGGTTGCCTTTTTATCTTGCTTATCTTTATGAAAAACAATTAAAACGGTATTAAATTTGTAGATATATTTATAAAGAAATAGAATAAACAAAAGAAAACATATTTGAACTGAAAAAAAAAAATGGTCAGGGGCTTTCTCGAAGCCACGGCCACAGGTCTTTTGGGCGTAAAATACGTCGGGTGGGTTTTACAAACAGCTAATCAAGTTTTCTCACAAATATTATTACAGATATCGATTAGTCTCGGGTAGACGATAAGAATGATACCTTGCGGTACGTGGTATCAGGTCATGGTGCCAAGTTATACAAATTTAACCTCACGCGCAGATTTCACCACTATTGCGCCTCTCTATTGCGTCGTCTGACCTTAACCGCTAGACTCTTTGGAGCTTCCTCTCTTCAACTCAGTTATTATATTATCGCTAGCTTTTATATTTTTGAAATTATTAAAGAAAGTCTGGCGTACACTTTTTTGGCACATATAAATTTTTACCGAGGGACCCAGTACAGGAAACGATAGACGTATTCTACGTCAAAAAAAATGTTTGATTATATTTTAATCAACTCAAAATTACACAAATATAAACAAAAAAATATAATATTATAATCTGTAACCCTATTCGCGACTATAATTACCGAAACGGCGCAACTATCGTCTTCTGAACTTTTGACACCAAAAAGGATAGTCATCTGTCAACGTATTTAAACAGTATTGGTTTATAAACAATTTTTGTTCAAATTTACGTTCTCGTCGTATACAGTATATTGGAATTAAAACCGAATATTAAAAAAGTGTACAAATATATGTGAATCCATTTTATGATAAAATTTGCTGTTTGTAAATGAATATTTTCAGAGGTTATAATGTTGGTGCCAGGTTATACTCACAGCGAAAATAAAATATTATACTTTGAACTTAAAACATTTATTTGAATACTTAATATCTACACATTTCTCAAGAAATTTTATAGAAAGAGAACTGGTAATTTATTCTACACAAGAAACCTGTCAAATATTTGCAAACTAACACACTTACGGAACACCCACATGAAATAACAAGGTTTTAATTATATTAACAATATTTTACACAACATTAAACGATTTTCTTGCACATGTGAGACAGGGAAAATTCAACGTTAAAAGCTTGTTCAGAAACATCTGAACAGTAGAAATTCCCTTCGATACATAAATACAAACAAAATTTTAGAACCATTAATAAACTTTCTTCTTCACTTGTAGCTATGGTCTATTTCAAAGTAGAAAAATGTGTGTAAGAAGATAGGAGCTGTTTGTCCTTGCTTCGGATTTGTTTAGATCGTCATCCCTATTACACTGTTAAAATATTGTTTTTAGTCCAAGTTGACAGATGTTCAGTGTCGTGCATTGGAAATATACATATATTATTTATATTATTTAATTTTTTTCATATAAAGTCTGTTCCAAACGGTTAGGCGGAACTAGATTTTGCAATCTAGTTACTGTCATCGTTTAAATCGTGCTTTTCGGCCGTTTTGTTTAAGCTTTGTAAATCATACTTACAATAAACATTTTTTGGTTAAGGTTAATATCATTTTAAAATGTCATTTTCTTTATATTCTGATTTTTTGTCTCGTTCTTAATACAAATTTTCCATTTATTGATTTTTTTGTCTTTAAAATATGTAAAAAAAATAATTTAATTTTGATATATGTCATTCATTTCCATGGTTCCATTGTTGGAATTTTAAATTTTGACATTTCAACGTGAAAAATGAAATAACCCAAGCAAAGTACCTTCTCTTGACAACCTAAAAGAACGAAATTCCCATTTAGTTCCGCCTACCCGTATGGAACAGACTGTATTTTGTTATTATTTACATATTTAGACTTTTATTTATATTCTTGGAGTAGATTTTATGGAGAAAATTCTCCATGTAATTTGTTTTTACCCAGTTATATATTTTTTAGGTTATTTGACATAAATATTTTTTGACACTTGACAATTAACAGATCAAGATAGAGGACTAATGTGAGGCCAAAAGACAGCCCAGCTGATTGTGCCCAAATAAGAAGTTATTGATATAATTTTTAGACCTGTACACCATTTTTAATTTTTATTTACATTAATTATATAAATAAGAATCTTTAGCTCTGAAGATATATTGTTTGTTTTATTGCTTTATTTAAACTCTTTTAGCCAAATCTCTCTTTTTATATATAGTACATAATTTTTAAAATTAATATTTTTTTAACTTTTTCAAATTCCCCATTAAACTGAATTTATGTCGTTTAAATAACATAAGTGTACTATCTGCCTTGTTTATTTCAATATCTTATTAACCTTTTTCAAATTACAAAATAAATCACTTGCTAACCCAGTTACTACGCCCATGCCCTAGTTGTAACTTATTTTAAATTTTCCGCTATACTGTATTTGTCCAGTGTAAATCGTACTCGGTTCGCAGCGCTATCTACTTTTTTTTTTTTAATTTGAAATAGACCATAAACATAAGTATAAATGATGCATTTATTAACTTTAAACACATTTTTCTCGTTGGGATTAAAATTAAATTGCAAAACTAATAAAGAAACTTTGTCATACACTATAATTTTTTTAACAAAATTCATCTAATACTGGAAGATTTTCTTCTCTGAATGACAACCATACACACAACAAGGAATATATAATCTTTTTTTTTTCTTATATTTATCACATTATTCGTTGTAAAAACGGAGTAAGAATGGACAGAAAAAAAAAACACATGCTGAACTATACGTAAACAATGACAGTATACTTTTTATGAGTTTTCGCTTTATTGCCGCTAGAGGGATACGCGTTATTTTGAGTCACTAATAATATAATTTACTTTAGGTACAAATTCTTGGCTTTCGATTTTGATGAAAATGTCGAAATATCGAGAGATAACTGCAGACTTCTGATGATACGACTCAAAATGGAGGGGTGGCTGATTGGAAAATCCAAAGTATTTTTAACTTATTATAACGAAGAATATCTCTCAAGGTAATTATTTATAGTAAAATACATTTTTTTAAGTAATAACCTATTTCAGTTCACTGAGTCGATGCAGTGCGTTGCCTAGTGATAGGCTGATGATATAAAAAGCTAATTAAATTGTTTTTTAGCATTACACCGACTCAATATATGAAGCATAGTAATTAATCTTGACTTTTAGATTATACGAGACGCAGGTGAAGAAAATAATCAAGGTCCAGTCAATGATGAGATCATTTTTAGCTAAACGTAATGTAGCATCCAAAATAAATATGTTAAAGAAAAAAAAGGCAGGTAAGTCTCAAAATTAAGTAAATCACAGTGAGGAAATAATAAGAGATCAATATACTTACTATATAATCATCGCTATACCACAATAATTGTTGTAAAAACTTTTACCCCTGTTGGTAAAAAAGAAAGCACTAAAAACGTATTATAAATGCACATACTAAATATCGCACCATAAATGTTGTACACTTACACAAAATAAATTATTAATGGAAGAAATTTGGATTTGTTTCTTTTCATCAAACACCAGTCACAAATTACATTTTCCTCGTCTAGGGTAGGCCGAGGCAAATCGGATCAAAATAAGAAAATAGACCGATATTGATACTTTTTTATTTTAAACGAGCTATTTTATTACCTCACTTAGTAAGTGATGTTCAAACAAAAAAGTAACAATATCGGAATCTTTCCTTATTTTGAACCAATTCGCATCGGTCTATCCTACATAAGATATACAAATTCCAAAACGAATAATTATAATGTGAATTAAAAACGAGAGCTTATGAACACTTTAAAACCATCAAGAATAATAATAGAAAAAAAAAATTATCTGCTTTGCTATTTTTCTAATATAACATAGCGTGTAATCGATCATAAGCATGTTTTGGATATAACGGATTTTGAGGTTTTACATATCTATAAAAAAAAGCAAGAAATGAACTTGCTAGAATTCTTAGAAATACAAGAACATGCAAATTCAAAAGTCCCCTTTATGACTGGCCAGATGGACGTTTATAATTCATCACTAATCGGCAAGTAAAGTGTTTCCCTTAATACAATATTTTTTTCTGAAACTGAAGGATTCGGGGAATTAACTGGTCAGCTCCAATTATTGAAATTTTACAGTATTAACAGAAATCTATTTTGACAAATAAGATATCTATGTGAAATTTGCCATGAAAAATATACGACCACTTTTTTAATAAATTTTTAACCAAAATGAGTTTACGTAAATGAGTGGTAATATTACTGTTTCTATAGTAAAAAAATCAAATGGAGCTGTCTGTTTTTGTGTTCTAAAATTGGAATACAACAAATAATATAGTTTCAAAATTAATTTTTATCCACTAAAATCACTAAAAGTACGGCTATGCAAACCCCCTATGCTCTGGATGCAAAGCATCTGGGTCCCGGACTGTACAGAGGGCCCCCAATTCATTTTATGAGGCCATAGAAAATTAATATCTACCTTTTCTCTCTAAGAATTCGGGACTGATAAGTCATTATATACAGTGGTAGCCATAAGTATGCAAACTCTTTTTACATTCATATAAATTCAACTTGAGTTATGTTTAATTATTTAATATATCAGAATTAATTTAGGAAATGGGTCTTTAATGTATAAATATTTATTGTACAACTGATAATATGTTGTAAATGAAAGCAATTCAACATAAATGATATTTATTTGGTCAAAAAGTATGGAAAATTATACAAAAATAAATTTTAATTAAAAATTAAATATTTTTTAATATTTGATGGCGTATCCCTTTGCTTTAATCACAGAAAAACATCTTCTTGGCATCGAATCTACTAAATTAGCACATAATTGTTGAGAGATGTTGTTCACATTTTCAACTTCTTTTAATAATTTTATCTACTCGTGACGCGTTTTTTCTTTTTTAAGTCGCACTTTTTAATTTAACATCCACGGTGCTTCTATCATAAAATTTCTTTATAATTTCTGAAATCGCACCTTTTGGTATCTTTAAAAGTTTAGCAATGTCTTAGACTGTTTATTACCATTGTGGTATAATTGAATAAATTTTGTTTTTACATCGCAAGAATAATATTTTTTTGGAGGCATGCTACTATAAAACACGTCAGTACTATAATGAATAAGTTTTATACTAAAATCTTCAAATCAACAAGCTGGTTATTGCATAGGAGAGCATGTTTGATAAGGTTTCTATACTTTTTGGCCAGGCGTATTTTAAAATTTTAATGTATAATACTGAATATGTAAAAATAATTTATTCTAATTGTTGCAAAATATTTCTCTTGAATTATATACAAATTAAAAGGAAAAAAATCTCTATAATAATTTAATTTTTATTAGGAAAAATAAAAAGTTTCCATACTTATTGGCTGCCACTGTATATATGCTCACAGGATTACTTCCCCGTCATAACTTTCACCTTGATTTGGACGCATTTTTTCGTGTAATTTATGAATGTATTTCGAACAAATATATACGTGACCCCCAAGAAAAATTCTGGATTCTGAGCTGCTCCCCCTAAGAAAAGTTCTGGGTGGGCCCATGTTTCTTACTATTTAATGTTGTGATCCTAAGGTAGTACAAAACTACCATGAAATTAAAATTCCTTATCACAGATTCTCAAATTTCCTTCTAAAGATATTTGGTAATTTGCATAAAGCCCTCATAATTTAAATTATATTCTCTCACTAGAAAATTTTACTCTAAGACTCTAGCATCAAACATATTTTTTGTTCCCTTAAAAATCGATGCTTCAAGATTTCACTGTACCTATACTGAGATAACTTTACGCAAATTCAAATATCCTATAAGTAACATCTAAATAATTTAACTTATAATTAACTGACATCAATCGTAAAAAATGCTTATCTTTGATTAAGGGCCGCGTTTACAAATCTCGGATAAGTAGCGGTATAACTAGCTTAGGTATAAGTTTATTCAGCTCTTTATTCCAACGTTCGCGTTTACAATTTTTTATTCTCGGATAGTTACCCATGGTTTTATTGTAAATAAAATAAAGTTGGTGTTGTTTGACACATAAACTGACATATTAGAAAAGTCATATTTTAAATTGACGTTACTATTAATAACATCTCCGACCGGCGTAGCGTAGTGGTAACACATGTGCTCTGCGTTGCTAAGGTCGCGGGTTCGAATCCCGTTCAGACATGGAAATTTTCTCAAATAAAAAATTGTCCTAGCTAATTGCCACAGTAGCAAAGGCCATTAAAATTAAAAAAAAAAAAACTTCTTTGGGCATGTTTGTAGAAATATTGGGAGATGTCGAAATATTCGACTCAGATAATTCTTTTATTGTGCTATATTTGCCGCGTTAGTGTCATCCTCTCGTGTGTAAATATTCATAAAACTGCCCTCTAATAGAATCGAGCCCAAATGCTGCCCATGTTTAGAATCTATACCAAATGCCATCCCTTTGATGAGCCGCTCGAGTGCGGTGAAACTATGTACAACCGCACACGGTGATTCTGTTTGTGGTTCATATTTATGTAATGGAATTCCTTGTCACCGCGGAGCTTACGTTCCACTAACATACTGTGGATAAAAAAACGCGAATAATAAGATTAAGCATATACATGTTATGTACAGTGGTGGGCTGCCAAAATTGTAACAACCAGTTCTTTCAGAAGGAAAATTTCACCGGTTAATAACAGGAGTATTTTTTCACTGTATAACAACATTAACAACAAGTTCGCATTTTGAAAAATACCAAAATAAATAACAACCGGTTCATTTGAACCGGCTCCAGCTCCATACTGCATATATACATATACAAAAACAGAGGCGCTCAAAGTGCTAAGAGCATATTCCAGCGGTAATCGACTGCGTATAATCAAAACGTAAGGCAATGTCTAGGTTTTAGAGATTTTCAGGTCGCAACATGATCTAACGATTACTTTTTACAGTAGCCGAGACCACCGTGCCCTGTGAAACATGCCCCATATTTCCGAAAATTAATTCAGAGATGCAGAAACTCATTGTAAAGAATCTGAGCCTATGGTTGCAACAAGCATTTTTTTTTTTTTTTTAATTTTTTTGCCCATACTTGTTTGATCTCATGATTCCACACTTTCAAATCAAGTGAGCTAATCACTACGCTGCTGCAACCACAATTATATAACTGTAATAAAAATTCAAATAAAACATTATAATGGGACATTTATCTGCCCTTTATCTGAAGTGTCGTTGGCCAGATAAGATATTCTGGTGTTTATTCCGATGTTTATCCTATCCGAGCTTTATCCCAGCATTGTAAAAACGATTTTTTGACTTTACACCGGGAATAGCGTTATCCGAGCTTTATCTAACGATTGTAAAAGCGGCCCTAAAACTAATAAAGTACACCGGCCTTTACACCGGGACTTTATACCGGGAATAGCGTTAGCCAAGTTTTATCCAACGATTGTAAAAGCGGCCCTAAAACTAATAAAGTAATTAATGAAATCATTCGAAAACGCCAAATGTATCAGTAAAATCTCCATGGTAACTGACCTAATTTGACAACAAGTTACATAATTCGGCAATGCAATCCCTAACAGGTTCCAGTACGACCCACGTGCACATTTTTGCTTGTGCAATTACGATTCTGATTGGATGTTTGTTGTTCGGAAACAGCAATGAGCACACGCATCGTATTTCAATCTGTCAGGGATTCTATGCATGACTGCATCTAATATTAACTTCATAGACGTCCCTATTATATTTTAAAATAATATTTCAGAGTCTAAATTAGTGAGGCAACAATCAGATCTTTGTACCGAAGCAGCTGCTGCTCTTATGATACAGAAAGGTAAAAATATGTTTATAATATGCCATACGAGGGTAGGATTAAAAATAGTGCGAACATTTTGTCGTTTTAAATGACCAACGACTAAAATTATCACAGGTAGCAGAGATAGTTGGAAAATTGAAGAAACGTACATTTTATTTTAACCAAGGAAATGGATATACGGAAGCTATCCGTATGATAAGTGCCGCGTTTGCAGTCTTTGGAGAACATGTTCATTAGATGTCAGGCTGTTTTGGATAGGTTTAATAAAAATCCAATGTATTTTTTGCGTCACTTCGTAAAATGGATGCGATGTAGGTCCATTATTGCACTCCAGAAACCAAGGAACAGTTCAAAAAGTGGATTCACCATTGTTCCTCGACGGCAAAAGTGATCACATCAACCGGAAAAATCATGGCATCAATTCTTTGGAACGAGAACTTATGCATCGGCTATCTCCCAAAGAATCGATCAATTAACAAATAATACTCTGCTGACCTTCTAGACCCTAAAAAGAAAATAATAATTTCATTCGCACCATTTTTCATCCTGCCCTCGTATATTATTCAGTTTCTAATACTTCTATTTTCAGCATACCGAGGACATATAGCAAGAAAAAAATATGGTCCACTAATAAACAAAGAGTCTGGTCAGCTAGATAAAGAAACTGCCGAATTTATAAAACCCTTTGCAAAAAAATGGAAAAAGAAGAGTATTTTTCAAGTTTTGCTTCAATATCGTTCTATTAAGTATCAAGAATTAGTTACATTTTCACAACAAGTAAGTTTTGATTTAAAACAGTGTAACTTGAGCCAGTATCAGTCCATATTAGAAAAAGAAGATGCTCATTAACCACCATTCTCATTTTTATTAACGTATAAATATATTTTTAGATTCACATATTCAATCAAAATATTGTTTTCGAACTACAGAAGATCAACAATGAAGTGCATGCAGATAAAATAAACACTACAGCAAATGTAGATGTTTGGCTAGGGGCGAAGAAACCTGCCGTTTGGAAAATTCCGTTTCACTTCGACGAACTTCCATATTACGAAACACAGCATATGTGTGATCCATTATCTGGTCCCAGGTAAGGTTTACCTTCAAATTTCACACTAAAAATGTCAATTATAGTTGGTGAGCGTTGTTCCTGATGTATGTCAGGAAAAACAACTCTAAAAATGTGGACTGTAAGCTGGCTCCTTTCGTTCGGGTAAACGGGTGTAAATTAGGGTGTAAAAATGGCACAGTGGGACTTACCTCTCAGTGCTACCTCGATGCGTCGGAAGTAGCTTCTTGTGTCGTCTGCTGCTGCACCAACTGGCTGTGGGAAGGTTAGACAGACGAACAACTCATACAGCTGAGCCTGAAGGGTACTCCCGCTCGTGTAGTAATAAAAATATAAATAGGATGTGACGACAAACTGATCGAACTCAGTGGTCGTGGATGTAATAATGGAAGGAGTACAAAAAAACCAGATTGTTAGCGACTGTCTATAGCGAGAGATAATTTACAACTCTTATAAATAATACATGAGGTTTCTCCTACCAAAAATCCCCTCTTAAACTAAATAGCATAAAGATAAGGATTTAAATGCGGTTGCGCAAACAATTGGTCTAGAGCAGAGGTCCTTAAAAATTATAATAATTAAAAATGTTCGGTTCTTCCATTTATATTTTCATATTTTTTTCAGTATTGCGCTTGATGAAGAACAAGACACCTGGGACAGTCCCCTACAATGGCGAGAATCAATCATCCAAGAAATGAAACAAAAAGATTACGCCCCAGCTAAAAGTAAAACACCACTATACCACACCCAAAAAATAACTGACCAACATCTAATAACAGTCCCATTTGATCGTAACCCATCTACATCTCTCCAAAAACTTCCATCGTTGGAACTTGAGAAACCACGGGGTCGAACCGCTAGCCAAAGCATCCTTCAAGAAGATAAACTATTTAAAAAATCCGAAGTCATTGTCGGATCACCAGTTCACAAGGTGATTGGGAAGATCAAAACACCAGCAAGTCCAGTAATAATATCACCAAAGAAATTCCCAAGTCCACAAAGAAATATGGATAGAAACAATGAAGGAGCAAAACTTGCTAATCAAGATTTTGAATTCATAAGATCACCACCAATCTCAAATAAACTAAAAAGAGGTCCTGGCAATCCAATAGCCGAACTAGAATCAATAGGAAGGAAAAATATTGAAAAATCAAATGAAGATGACCCTCCATTTAATTTCCAGGGTATGTTAAGAAAAACAAACTACAAAAGAGATTCTATGAAAAAGTACGAGGATAATATAAAGAATGAAGAAGTGACCTATATGAATGTGCTTAAAAATAAGGTGAGCAAACAACTGGATATATTTGAACAAGAAAATGAAGAAAGTGTTAAAGAAAAATGGGAAGCGGAAGGAAATGAAGATATAATTAGATATGAAGTTGCTCCAGGAATATTTTTAGAAGGAAAAGAAGCGGAAGTATAAAACACAAAATGTATTAGTGTATATATTTTTATTTAATTAGTTTGTAAGTTCTTCGTTCTCTTTTACACAAAACATTTTGGAAAGAAGTGACAACGATTTGTTGATAGTATGGCATAACGAGGCTCACTCTGAAGAATTTGTCGAATAATTATTCGACCCATCTTACGAAGATTGTTGTAACTCAATACATATTTTTATTTCTTGAATTATGTAAGTTACTTAACTCACAATTTAATTAGAATATCGTGTAATCTTCCCATGAAACAAATTGTATCTCATAAAACTATAATTTTGGTAGTATTCCTATTGATTAAGTAGTATTAAGTACTAGTAGTATTAAGGTACACATTCGAGATTTTTTCTTAATCACTTACAATCAGCCAATTTCGTTACATTTTAGGTTTGCTACTCACTCTATTATGTCACCTACACTTGTATCTATTATAAATAAGTTGAAAGAATGTTAAGTGTTACGAAATTAAAATTGAAGAGGCAGCAAATATTGCTTGCGCTTCACTACTACCTGAAAAATGTAGAATAGGATTCAACTAAACGTTTTAAGTATTTATGAAATGGTGTACGGCGAAAGACGTTTTGGAAATAAGTAAAAACTAATAATTAATAGCAAATTGTTCTAATTGTATTATTAAGTTTAATATCAATAAATAACTAGTTCTTATGAATTTAGTTTTTCCTTCAAAATGACATTTGTTACTTTATTGTCCTGTGCACGTATTACTTATACGATTAGCTATCATGGACTTTAAGGGCCTCAACAGTATAGTTCTTATACAAAACTGACAATCTGAAATAAAATTAGCAACAATCTACATCATAGTATGGATACCATCCCATGTAGGCATTCCTAGGAACGAAGAAGCCGACCAAACAGCCAGAGAAGCCACCAGAAATAACGACTCTACTAGAATCTACGCTACTATCTAATGATTTCAAAACCTTGTATAACAAAAAGACTAAGAGGACATTGGAACAACTACTGGACTACCCTTACCAACAAGCTGAGGTCCATAAACCTACAACTGGCCATTGGAACAACCGGGACAACAGAAGAGAACAAGTTTTTCTAATTAGGCTAAGGACAGGACACACACCAATCACCCACAAACATATCTTCGACCACTCAGAACCGCCAACGTGCGGTCTGCAAAAACAAAATCACTGTAGAACATTTACTACTCCACTGTCGAAAACATAACTCACACAGAATACATAACCAACTCACACAAACATTGACACTTCCAACACTATTCTCCAATACCAGCGCCAAGATAGAAAACCTAATACAGTTCATAAAATTATTTCTCCCTCTTTCAGTCCCCCCTAACCTATGGGTTAATAATCTGGGGACATTCACCTGCAGCAAACAGAATTTTTGATTTACAACGAAAAATTATAAGAATAAGTGTCGAGATCTTTTTGAGAAACTCAAAATAATGACTTTGCCTTCATTATTTATCTATAATTGTTTATTGTTTATACGCAAAAATTTAACTAATTACAGTACATTTGGTGAGACACATGATCACAACACTCGCAGTAAAGATAATATCCGCGGTAAATTTTTGCGTCTAAAAACAAATCTAGAAATTGCTCAAATTATTTTGCGGTTAAATTATACAATCTTTTGCCTGAGGGTATCTGTACACTACTACTAGACAAATTCAAATTTAAACTTAACATATTGTACTACCAAGTAATCCAATCTGTCATTGATGAGTTTGAAAATGTCAATTTTGATTAAATTTTGTAACATTGTACTATTCATATTGTATTTGACTGACTAAAAACATTTTTTGTAATTGTAATTTGGTCAATAAAAATATTATTATTATTATTAAAAAAAGACAAATTTAATAAACCAAATATAGACTTAAAAATATATTTTCCTGTAATTAATTTAATGTAACTAAAATTATTAGCATATATCTCAAATAATATACAACATATTATTATTGTATTATCTGTAGAATTAACATACTGTACCGGGTGTCAATAAAAAACGATGTTGAAGAACCCATTATTTATCTCTAAAAAAAAATCTACATCATAATTTGAAAACCAAACGACTCATATTTGCGTACGACGCCCAAATATGTATTCAAATGCTTGGACGCTGTGTGTATTGCGCGGACTTATAAATTAAACAGGTTGAACGGTTAATGCGACAAACTAACGTTATGAAAAAGGAGCATGTTGTCGTCACGTGGGTGGTTAAATAGAAATGCAACTCCTAGTTTTAACAATGCAATTTATTAAATAATTATAAAATTACAGTGTTATTGTAAGATTGTATTCATCCATGAGAGTTAGAAAAGTCTATGGTCTACCCCGTATTGGCCAGAATTGGCTATGACCTATCGCCAAGGCGGGGGCTGACCATCAAAGAGTTGAGGAGTCTTCTCTCACTCACATGGAAACTGCTGCTTGGCTCACCGTATGTATCGGTAAATGGAGTCCGTCTCTTGGTCGCCACCTTGTTCAGTAGAATTTGTAGAAGAGTTGGCTAGGTTCCTCTGCCCGGCTTCCGTACCACATCTATTTACTTATTGTCTAACCTAGTTTTGATATAATTTGATCATTCGTCATATCAAATATTACCTAATTACGAAAATGCATAACATAATCAGATATGCTAGACGCTGACAAATAGTTTTTTTTTTAAATCAAACAGCTGAACGTTACACTGTCTAGGTGTCGCAATCCTGATCTGGGGTTACCTTTGTGACAATATAGACGAATTCGTAAGTACTTGTCAACGATAATAGAGGTGTAGGTCCAAAAATATAAATATATAAAGCCTACCCCAAATTTTTAAGAGGAACTAAACGGGATTTTTATTTTCTTAAGTTGTCACGAACTCAATTTTTAACGATTGAATCGGGCATTTTTTAAACAAAATAGTCAAAGTATCAAAAATTTAGTATCGCTTAAAAAAACAGACTAAATGTGATAAATGTGTGTACAAATAAATTTGACAACATGTACTTTATAACAATTTCTCATTTGTTTGTATGAAAATTGTAATTATTATTGCAGTTTTCCTTTAGGTGACCCCCATTTACCGGAATCTTCCCCTATTTATGGAAATTAGAAGCATTAGAGATAAAACCTTTTAAATTAGAAAACTTCACTGTTACATTAATAAATGGCTATATAACATTATTAGGAAGGTAGAATTATACACATGTACCTTTTTATCTAAAAACCCCAGTTTCCTGAAAATTGTAGACAGAACCATTTTATTTTAAGGTTGCGATTTGTTTAAATGTGTGTATTTGTATAAAAATGTATACAGTGGACAGTATTTATTATAGAAATGTTACATCTTAACATACAATGTGTTTTGTACTTTCCTCAACATAATTCTAACTTAAATATATAGATATTTAGATTTTACGAAATTTCCCTGAAAAAGCTAAATTAATATATACAGATATAACTGTTAGTTATAAACAAACAATCCTAACTAAAATTATTTCCTATATTTTACATATTTTCTATGACGATAATAACCCTTTCGATACGGAGTATTTTAAAGGGTACAGCGCCCCCACGAAAGAGTTCTACGTGCATTTTGTATTCGTATGGTATTTAAAACACCTGTACGTAATTCTCGCAATTCGTATACAAGGAATTAATATTTAAAAATTGATATGAAGTGTGAATTTTCACACATTTCAGAGATTGTAGGTATTTACTAAGTGATAACAAATTATGTGTACATATTTTATCTCTACTATGAGTTTTAGACAAAAAATTAATAAAAATTGTTCAGTATTTTAGTTCCAATACATTGTGCCTAATTTTGAATTAAAAAAAAAATCCATTTTGTTTCAAAAAAGGCACAAAATCTCTTTTGTATTTATATCTGAAAATAACAACTGCTATGCACAAATAAAAATCAAGCGTCAAAGTGTTTTTTTATTTTTATTTTTATGGCCTTTGCTGCTTTGGAAATTAGCCAGGACAATTATTATTTTTGAAAAATTCCATGCCTGAACGGGATTCGAACCCGAGACCTTAGCAACGCAGAGCACATGTGTTACCACTACGCTACGCCGGTCGGCCAAACAAAGTTTATTTTCAGGTTAAACATTTACATATACAAAAAATATTGTGTGCCTTTTTTTCAAACAAGTTGGGATTTTTTTATTCAAAACTAGGCACTATGTGTTGGGATTAAAATACTGAAAAAATTTATTAACAAAGTTTTTGTCTAAAACTCATAGTAGTTTTTTAATAAAGAGATAAAGCTCTATGTTGCAAGTCGAAAAAGGATATACGATAAGTACGTTCCTAGTAACCTACCACAGTATTCGTAACAAATAAAATATGATCTCCGTTATTTAGACCTTTAATTTAACTATTTAAGTGCGGTCTTCGTAGCGAAAGGGTTAAAGCAACAACCAATTTTCAATCTGCCGAAATGTATTTTTTGTCAATAAAACATGGTGCTACAATAAGTTTGAACGGCCTATGACTAAGAAAAGTCCTTATCTCAACAAAATTGATTTACATGTTGCAAAGAAACTCAAATCAAAACTAATTCCTATTATTCTGTACACCAAAACAGTTTTGGTGTACAGAATAATAGAATTAAGTTTGGAGTTATTGGAGTTTTGTCAAAACCCCATTTTGCGTTGTTTCGTACAAATTCGCTTAGTTTCGCATTATTTGTTCAGAGAGTAGGTACCTATTTTACTTTGATAAAAGCTCGTAGTTCGTTATTCGAGTATTGTTCCTAGCATGAGTATATGTTTCTCTGGTATTTGCTATCGAGTTTATCCATTCATATTTTCGGAGTTTTCAGTTGTGTAGATTGAATTTAATAGTATTACAACTGTGTTTTGATATTCTATTCTTAAAATAAATAAAGAAGCAAAAAAAGCCTTCCAAAAGACTTTAAATATTTATTTTAATGTTAGAGATCAGAAAGGCATCTTGCAATCAATAGTATAAATAGTATATTTCTCCCGTTTCAACTTTCTATTTTTACTTCAAAATTTAGAAAATCAACTGGTTCATTATTAAAAATTTTAGTAACGGTTACTCAACCTCTATATTTCAATGATTTATTACATCAAATTACATTTTGGTTTGCGTCGTTTTAATATGCATCGCGATTTTTAACCGATTAAGGACTACGCCCGAGTATACTCGGGCGGCTATTAAGTGTGAAAATTCCCACACCCGAGATAACTCGGGCAAGCTTTACCTGCAGAAAAGATCACTCCCGAATATACTCAGGCGAAAATAAATACGATTCATGGTATGTTGAATTCTTTGCATTAGTAAGGCATAATTTATAAATTATGATGAATAAAAACGAATATTCTCGACCCACACTATGCACCATAATATCAACTTTCAATCCCAAATGGCTTTTATGAAGGATATATATGGTCAGTAAATAAAATTCATTCATAAAAAAAATGTGTTTTTTTTTCCATTTTTAAATTTTTTAATGATTACTGAAGGGGTTAAGGACACATCTCCAACGCAAAGTAGAGTCTGGGTATATACAGAGTGTCCGATTAATAGTAAGTGTTACGTAACATCCAAATTAACGTTTTATACCATCACACACTCATAGGCAATCGTGATAATAGGGGAAACTTCCTTAGCGCCCTGACATCTGGTGGCGATTTTCGGAAGATGAGAATGACATTGTTTGGTTCAATGGAGAAATACGTGTTCTCTTTTGTTGTTTGTGTTTTATTTTTATGAATCATGAATTTCAGCAGCGAGAATTGCGGCCGGAGTATATCCACTCTCTACCGACCAGTCTTCCAGCGTCCCACTAGCCACCTGCAGTGCGCCCTTAAGTTAACAACGGGTAACATCAAAACTGTTAAAACATTAGATACTAAGCAAACATGTTTTTGGACGTTTTGGCTGTATTTTTAAAAAAGTACAGTTTGGAAAAAACACTATAATACACTGCTCAAAAAAATTACCACATTTTAAAGCTTCATAACATTTTAGTCAAAAGGGGTACACAAAAGAAAGTAATAAAATATAAAAAACTAGCTCTTTAATAACATACAATAAATAAACAAAATCTATCTAATTTCTTGCTTATTTTTAACACTTTAAATATTTTAAAAAAACTACAAAAACCAAAGTGGAAACAAGGCGTGTGTATAAATTTCGGATAATAAGGTAGGCCGAGAAACAAACAAACGAATGCAAATAATAATTCTATTTAAAGTTACTCAGGGCTGGTTTTACAATTCATGGTTACCTGTTGGTTAGTTCAAATCAATGGCTAACGACATATTTGCAATATAATAATTACCATAAGTTTCCACGGTAACTACTAGCCAGAGACTTAACTACCGATTGTAAAACTAGCCGTCAGTGAGCTATCTTGATGAACCAGAAGTTACTCGTGCCATCAATTTAATAGAAAATGATAAATTCATTCAACAAGTGGCAACAAACTTTAATGTTAGCTGTTAGCTTTTCTGTCAAACGTTTTTAAAATCGATATAGGGAAGTTTCCCTATACTGATCAGTTGATCAGTATCGATGACGTGTTGGACAAAACTAAACAAAAGACCGTTATAGCTCAGTCGCTGAAACAGCGCAGTTCGTCATTTTGCGTCATACCTTCAATGACAAACTTAATGGCGAAAAAATAACTAAATCTATTTTTTTTTTTTTTTCATGTGAATTATAGACTAATATTGCTCTTTACTTTTATTTTACTAAAATATACCTTTTGAAGTCATATTTAGTTTGTGTTCGATAGTCATTTTGAAGATTTACAAATTTTAAAAGTGTTTATTTCATATAGGGACATGTGTATTGGTATCCCTGAATAAAATGCTGTTTACATTTGTCATTTAATAATACGTCTGTTGTGTTTTGATACTGACTTGTTTTCAAATATCTAACTTATAGTAATTTCTAAAAACCTTTTATATTTAGTTTGTTGTTTATTTAGCAGTTTTGTGTTTAGTTATATATTTTCTTATAGATTTTCTTACTTGATTTTGTGTGTACTGCATAGTTTTTAGGTTATATTCAACTTATTTTAATTTTATTTTCTTTGATTATATTTTTGGATCACATCAGTCCTTTGTAGGTCTATTTTGCCTATTAGAATAGTTTATTTGTTTCTATTCTGTTCTTATTCTTATATTTTCATTTCATTTCGATACAAGTGACAGCGTACAAATATTACATTTGTTAAATAGATGAATGTAAACGTACTAATCCTGACGTCACATTTTTTTGTGACGCAACTGCACTATTTCGCCGATTTCCCTATATTTAGTTCTTTCTTGTTTAGGGCAATGCACTCCGACAGATACAGACCTCCAGAATGGACTGAGAATGACACATAGAGTTAATGTTTCCGACCAAATTGTTAAGAATAGGTTATAGAAAGAGAATTTGAGAATGAAAAGACCTATTCCAGCTCCTCGTTTAAGGAGTACAAAGAAGATCTATTGAATTTTGCTCGTCTACATGTTCTTTGGCAGCTTAGATAACTGAAACCAGCGCTCTTCCCGGACAAATCGCAGATTCCGCTTATCTAACTATGATGTTCGGGTACATGTGCACAAAGGTCCTGGCGAGCGCAAGAAGGAGAGAAATTTTACGACCTGGTTGTCAACCCAGGAAGGCTGAATACTACTGGATATGTCAATATGGTTTTGGCGGATCATATGGTGCTTGTTACATTTGGCACTGGGCCAAATTTTGATTTATTGCATGATAATGCAAAGCCACATACCGCAGCTGTCACGTTCTTGTATGAAGTTCATACAAGAACTTCAAATACAGGTTATGGATTGGCCTGCGTTAAGTCCCGACCTAAATCCGATAGAGCACGTGTGGGACATGTTCGACTGACCTATTCGAAAACATCCAAATTGGCCGCAAAAAATAGAGCAATTAAAAAAAGTCCCAATCGAAGAGTGGGAAATAATCCCTCAGGAAGATCTACGAAGGTTGATACGAAGCATGCCACAGATGTTTCACAATGTGCTGGTGGAGGGCATACACTGTACCAACTACTTGATTTGTGCAAATCGTTGGATTTTATTTTTCACTTCATTTTTTGTTGTTATCGAAAATTATTAAGTTAAGAATAATAAAGAAATTAAATTTCGTTTTTATTCATTTTTATCAATCATATATGTTCCTTGTAGCAATTTTTAGTAATTTATTCATAATACTTTAATTTAAAAAATTACACAACATGAAAAAGTGTTCCTCTAATTTTCTTGAGCAGTGTATTTCTTAGATTATGAATACGCTTTGCATTTTCCTTCCTTTCGTCTGGTGCCTCTAAAGGACCTGCGTCTATCACATCCGTTAGATAGGCAGGACAGGTCAACTGCAAGCCTGAATCTAACATAGTAGGAATCTAAAAAAGAAAATATTATAAAAAAATAATTTACTAATAGTGCAATATTTTTAGGAGCGTAGTTCAAAAAGTTAAGAACATTTGGTTACTAGCAACATGAAGACTAATACATGTCAATAAAAACAATGTTTATTGTTAATACATATCATAACTTATTTTTCTACATAGTTACCGTTTAGATCAGGTATAAGATTCGGCCCGCGAGCTCCATTCTTGTGCCCCGCATAGTTATATATACTTAACAGTACATATTCCAAACGCGATTGCACCATATTTCAAGCTTAATCATAGCCAATCAGAGGTAAGCTCTGAATTTGTCTAGATATTATTATTAATCTATAATCAACTAGCTGCCCGTTTGGATTTCTTTTCACCCGTGCGCACAAATTTCATTATAACTTTGAAACTACTGAACCGATTTTAATAAAACAGCCTAAAATCTGATCAAATGATGTAGCTACAAATAGAAAAAAATCGCATGAAAATCGAATGTGCAGTTCTCGAGTAATCTCGTTTAAAGTTCTTGTTAAATATAAACCGGAAAAAAATAATTTTGTATTAAACACGCGCACAAATATCACTATATCTTTGGATCAACTGAACAGATTTTAAAATGTCTTTCAAATCTGATAAGTGTGTAAATTGTGTAACACCTTTGCCGCTGATAATTTCAACAAAATGCGTTAAATATTAACGGAAACATGGATTTCAAATCACCCGCGCGCACAAATATCATTATAACTTTGGAACTTCTGAACGAATATTATTAAAACAACGCCGAAATCGTAGGAAAATCGGATCAGCAGGTCTCGAGTAAAAAGCGCATATAAAGACAGACAGTCGAAGAGACCTTGCTTTTTTATATAGGTTTAGAGATATGCAGGTGCATCTATGAGGTATAGCCAAACTTGAGATACAAGTTCCTTAGACCAAAAGATGAAAAAAAGTTTATATGAACATGGATCTTTCGAAGCTTTCGATAATAGTAATAATTATTTTTTTTATTTTTTTATTTTCGAATAGTTCACATTGTTAAACTTTAAATTCCATTTGTTTTTAATTGCATTAAGTTTATATAATGTATTATATATTGTCAATTACTTTTACTGTGAATCGTGTCGTTCAAACTTATACCAATGCTGAAATGGCGAATATTCATTTTATGTATGGAAAAGCTAATAGGAACACAAGAAAAGCTCAGAGTCTCTACACAGAAAATTATCCTCGAAGACGGTGCCCTTATTAAAAACAAATAGAAGTTTAAGTTTAGCAATGTAAAAATAAATATTACTATTATTTTAGAAATAAAGCTTAGAAGGACCCATGTTCATACCAACTTTTTTTCATCCTTTGGTGTAAGGAATCTGTTCCTGAAGTTTGGCTATACCTCGTAGACACACCCTGTACATATATCTATCGTTTCATTTAATTATAGCATTTTTCATTATTATTATTTATTTTTTATTTTTTTTTTTTTTTTGTCCTCTTCTCGCGACTGATTATGTCAAATAGAATATGGCCCATCTACAATGTTGGCCATGCATGGTGTAAACTGAGGCATATGTAATGTGACGAATTTTTGCATACATTTGTTATAAAAATCATCCATTTGTGAGATCACTGTCGTTTTCACTTTGTGGTCATTTTCCTATCTGTCACCAAGAAAGTCCTTAAGATCGGAGAATAAATAATAACCACTTAACGCAACGTTGGACCTGTATGGTGGATGCGTCAAAATGCCCCAGTGGAATTCGTCTAGTTGAGTTTGATTCGTCCATTTCCATTTACTTGCCGAAGATTAACTTATTAATTTGACGATGAATTTCAATAAGCAGAATATTTTGTGCGTTAAGAAAACAAATTATTGAATGCATTTCGCACGCAGCGGAATTTCCAATGAGAAAAGTGTTCATGGAAAAAATGAATAAAAATACACCTAACGAACCGAGCACTTCCAAACTAGGTAGAAAAACAAGTTATGATATATTATGATAGTAATTAGTCGTCAATATCATCGTATTACAGCGCCTAATTTTTATGGGACTTCGTAAGTCTCTACTAACAAACGGCAGACATTTGAGTAACTAAAAAAAATATTTGTGACATTGTTACTGGAATAAATGATGAAATATGGAGGAAAAAAACGCAAAATCCGTTTTGGCTCATCCTGCATACAATTTTGCTGTTAGTACCGAAATAATACGTCCGTGAAATTATTAACACATATTAACAAAAATATAGTAATGTACATATGTAAAATACCTAAATTTAGTATGAAATTCTTCAAAGCACTTAGAATGTAGATGAACGTTACATTTCGGACACATGTAGATAGTTTTACTCTTGCACCATCTGCATCTTCTTCTCGCCTTGGTTTCATGTTGTGATATAATATGGCCAACGTTGTCTAATCGCACATTGTCATTCACATGCTGTCGAGGTCTTCGTCCGAATATTGGGATAATATCTATCTGGTCTCCAGCACTCAAAAAATGACTAACTAAAAAAGAAAAATATGTAATATACAAGATATTATTAAAATAAAATCTCTCTAGCGGAGTCAAGGCAACAAATAAGTCAATACAACATTGTCAATTAAGTTGCATTATAAATTGACCAATATTAGTAAGTAAAATAGTGAGATCAAAAAAAATCTACTACCTTAACCCTGTAATACCGAACGCTATATTTCTGAGAAGTTTTAGGAAGCTTATGGAGATGGCGTTGATAGCGACAAAATCAGCACACTCTTTAATATATTATGATCTTATTACAAATTACGATAACTATTTTAGTAATAGCACGTGTTTCACAGATTGTGCGTTTCATATTCAGTAGTCGCTTACAGAGTGGTCGATTAGGGCTTAGTATTTTTTTTTTTTTTTTTATCATTATTATTATTAAAATATTAAATTTAATATGTTTACTTATATTCCTCATTTTGTATCAAATCTAACAACTCCAGCTGAAACAATGGACAAGTCATTTTTTTATTTTTTTATTCTAACTTGTTTCTCCATAGCAATCGCAATTTGGTGGTTGCTGTACAAGAACTCTTATAGGAACTGTTATTGAACAAGTTACTATTTATTTAGGAATTACATTACATTTGTATCATTAAAAAATTGTACAACCATCTCACGGCTGCTATTAAATTGAATAGAAAAGGAGAATCATTCCCTGTTGAAAAACGAGTTAGGCAGAGCGATTCCTTATCTCCGGACCTTTTCAACGCCGTACTACAACAGGACATAACAAACAAACTCAGATGGGAAGATCAAAAATATGGAATAAACATAAACAGAAGAAGACGTGGTTCACCGATGACGTGGTCATAATTGCCAATACGGCTCGACAGCTACAGGAACAATTAACAGACTTACACGAACATAGGAAAGTAGTAGGATTAGAAATTAACCTAAATAAAACGAAAATAATAACGAACAGAACAAAACATTTTCATTAAACAAGAAAAAATAGAATACGTACAGGTGCACGTATATCTAGGTCAACTATTATCTTTTGAAAATAGGATAGACACAGAAATAAACAGAAGAATCGCTATGGCTCGGAGTAAATTCTGGTCACTAAAGCACATTTTGAAGGGTAATATAAGCTTAGAGGTCAAGAGAAGAACTTTTGACATGTGTGCAAGTCCAACCATCACATATGCCTCACAAACTTGGGCACTATCAGAAAAACACATTCAAAACATTGCAGCTTGTCAAAATAAAATGGAAAGAAACATCTTAACGTAACGTGGAAAGACAAAGTACCGATTACAGAAATAAAACTAAGAGAGCAGATGTAATGCAAAGAATAAAATCTTTAACATGGAGCTAGTCCGGGCATATTATGAGGAAAGAAAAATGATATACCAAACATATAACTGACTGGATTCCATTAGAAAATAAAAGGAACAAAGGAAAACCGGGAAAGATATGGCTAGACGACTTAAAAGCTACTGCTGGTGCAACCTGGCCCAGAAAAGCAAGACAGGGAAGAGTGGAAAAAACTTGGGGAGGCTTTTTTCCGAGAGGACAACTAATCCGGTGATAAATATAAGACATTTTTTGGCAAGTTTAAAAATGTAATTAGTAATAGTTAATATATAATGACAATTTGTAAATAATATCTAAATATTTATGTAAAATGGATAGGAAATAAAGGCTAATAATAATAATAACTTTTCAGTTACAGAATACTAATATCTTCAAAGTTACTATAATAGTTATTATCCTGGTACATAGCAACTGTTTAGTTACTTTGAGCATAGGAACTGTGTTACAGAATTGGACTGATTATTGAAAATCTTGTCGATTGTAATGGGTATACTCAGGCCCTAGACTATATTAGAATATGTATATAGGGTCATTCCATGTCAAGTGGTCTGATTTCAGAGAAGTGCCCTGCTCGACCATCACGGATTTTGATGAAATTTTGTATGGACATTCACACATGTCCCCAACGAACATTGGTAAAGTTTTACGTTCATCCATACAATACTTGCTGAGATTTAGTAATTTGTTTGACCCCATACCGCAGCCTTCTTTGTTATGACTCCGAGATTTCGACAACTTTGAGACACAGTATCTCTGCCAATATTTTGTTGAGAGAAACAAAACTTTGCCAACTTATACAACTTTTTGCGCTCTATTAAACAAAATAATAAACAAATCTTCATGAGCGATTCCCGTGAAGAAAATTTGGATCAAACTTGGCCTAAAAAAATTGCAACTCGAAAAAATTTTAAAGTTTGGCTTTTTATACCTCTGAAAGTAAAGGTACGATATACGTGAAATTTTGCACATAATAACTTATCAATACAAGGTTAACGAATATAAAATTTCACACTCCTAATATTTTTCATTAGTTCAGGAATTGAGTGTAAAGTTGATGATTTTTGTGAAAATGCTAAAAACGGTATATTTAGCCCACTTTTACAAAAATATACCCTCTGGAAACTGTTTTAAATTATTTTCATTAGAAAGAGCATGTTTTAATCCCCCTAAAAAAGTAGGACTGGTTTTTCATCCCTGGTATATAAGGCCTTAGAAATAGGGACAAAGTTGAGAACGTTTCTATCACATGCTGCTATCGCAATATCGCATGCATTCCATTATTTTTCATCTTGTTTGTTTTATACAGGCATTATAAGTACCTAAATTGCGTTGATCCATGGTGACATTGTCACTACCAGTTCAGAAACTTGAACCAGTAACCCCATCGCCATAGGGTCACGCCCGATAGCCGTGCAATACCAGCCACGGGTGGGTTTCCTGGTTGAGGATCCCAAGCCTCTAGTTTGGTTTCTTCGTTAAGGTTCCAAAGCCTTGTGTGGGCAGTTTATTCTAGGTTCCTAAGCCTGAAGTGGGTATCTTACA
Organism: Liopterus haemorrhoidalis; assembly: GCA_963971575.1. NCBI lineage: Eukaryota > Metazoa > Arthropoda > Insecta > Coleoptera > Dytiscidae > Liopterus > Liopterus haemorrhoidalis. Next base: position 148,302,015 of record OZ020611.1, on the reverse strand, counting down.
TGGTTCCCAAGCCGAAGTCCATGATGTTGGTATGAATTGCCAAATTCCAACTATTGCTTATTTATTATTGAATTTAGTAGCCACTTTCTTCAGTGTCACTTCTTGGAATTGATACTGTCGGCCTGGTGACATAACTGATGGTGCTGGAAGGCCACAAATAAGGTGTTGTGCTGGAACCCAACAAATATCTTTTCTTTCGGGCCAATAAAATGAATGAGCCAAGCCTCGCGGATGCATAAATTTTACCAAAGCATCATTTTGTTCCAGAGAAATTTTTACAACATTGCCTACCCACCACTTATTGTCATAAATGCAGGCAACATAACAACCGGGAAATAGTTCGGCTAATTTTAAATTAGGATCGACAGAATTGGAAAGTTTGGCCACAAAGTTAACTGTGTCATTTGAAACTTTGCTGACAGAAATCGAATTCAAATCAACTGGCACAAACTGGTGATGATCTCTTGTGCCAGCTATTGCGGTGCTAGCTTTCCATCTTTCTTCTTGCAGCGTCCTGTTTTCTTGAATTTCTTCAGTCGGAACATATATATATATATATACCTATTTAATTCCGTGAATGTTTTTGTCACAAAAGTTGAACAGATCTATTGGCGTCAGTATTTGATCGGTTAATAGTCGCTGGAGGCCGGTCAATTCGGGACTTTCCCGGCCAATTCGGGACGTTTAGTCACCGACCGCCGCTGCTAACAGTACAGAATTCTATACCCAAAACATGCTGACGCATGACAGCACTAACAAAATATTTAAAAAATGTCATCAGTGTAGAACCACCGCTATCAGACTAACAGATTCATATAGCGTACAAAAATTAATTGTAAACTGTAAACTTCAGCAGGAATGAAAGGAAAGTGACACAATGTAAAAAAATGCATATTGAAGTATATGACGTATCGATAGCAATATCCTTAACTTTGTCCCTATTTCTAAGGCCTTATATACCAGGGATGAAAAACCAATCCTACTTTTTTAGGGGGTTTAAAACATGCTCTTTCTAATGAAAATAATTTAAAACAGTTTCCAGAAGGCATATTTTTGTAAAAGTGGGCTAAATATACCCTGTTTTTAGCATTTTCACAAAAATCATCAACTTTACACTCAAAGATATTTGTTGGGTTCCATCACAACACCTTATTTGTGGCCTTCTAGCACCATCAGTTATGTCACCAGGCCGACAGTATCAATTCCAAAAAGTGACACTGAAGAAAGTGGCTACTAAATTCAATAATAAATAAGCAATAGTTGGAATTTGGCAATTCATACAAACATCATGGACTTCGGCTTGGGAACCATGTAAGATACCCACTTCAGGCTTAGGAACCTAGAATAAGCTGCCCAATCATTGGCTTGGGAACCGGACAGATACCCACACAAGGCTTTGGAACCTTAACGAAGAAACCAAACTAGAGGCTTGGGATCCTTAACCAAGAAACCCACCCGTGGCTGGTATTGCACGGCTATCGAGCGTGAACCCTATGGCGATGGGGTTACTGGTTCAAGTTTCTGAACTGGTAGTGACAATGTCACCATGGATCAACGCAATTTAGGTACTTATAATGCCTGTATAAAACATACAAGATGAAAAATAATGGAATGCATGCGATATTGCGATAGCAGCATGTGATAGAAACGTTCTCAACTTTGTCCCTATTTCTAAGGCCTTATATACCAGGGATGAAAAACCAATCCTACTTTTTTAGGGGGATTAAAACATGCTCTTTCTAATGAAAATAATTTAAAACAGTTTCCAGAGGGTATATTTTTGTAAAAGTGGGCTAAATATACCCTGTTTTTAGTATTTTCACAAAAATCATCAACTTTACACTCAATTCCTGAACTAATGAAAAATATTAGGAGTGTGAAATTTTATATTCGTTAACCTTGTATTGATAAGTTATTATGTGCAAAATTTCACGTTTATCGTACCTTTACTTTCAGAGGTATAAAAAGTCAAACTTTAAAATTTTTTCGAGTTGCAAATTTTTTAGGCCAAGTTTGATCCAAATTTTCTTCACGGGAATCGCTCATGAAGATTTGTTTATTATTTTGTTTAATAGAGCGCAAAAAGTTGTATACGTTGGCAAAGTTTTGTTTCTCTCAACAAAATATTGGCAGAGATACTGTGTCTCAAAGTTGTCGAAATCTCGGAGTCATCCCATAGAAGGCTGCGGTATGGGGTCAAACAAATTACTAAATCTCAGCAAGTATTGCATGGATGAACGTAAAACTTTACCAATGTTCGTTGAGGACATGTGTGAATGTCCATACAAAATTTCATCAAAATCCGTGATGGTCGAGCAGGGACCACTAGACCACTTGACATGGAATGACCCTATACCTATATTAGATTATGTCGTTTTGTGTAAATACACTAAACGCTCCAGTCTTCGTCTCCTCTGTTCTTCTATGTACATGTACTGTAATAATTACTCTTCTGTTAGTGTACTATATATAGTTAAATTAATAAATAATATACAGAGAACGATGCAATCCCAGCGAGAGACTGAGCGTGATTGATCATGTGGGTGACTTGAAAGAAGTTTTGGGCCGAGGGGTACAAATAAGTTTCCGCCGTTTTCTATCAAAAATTAGGAATTTATTGTGAAAGAACTGTACATTATGTTTTAGTCAAAGTATTGTCCATCACTAGCCACTACTTTTTCCCATCTTTCTGGCAGCATTCGGATACCACGTCGGAAGAACTCTTCATCTTTTGAGGCTATCCACGAATCGACCCAATTTTTGGTATCTTCATATGATGTAAATCGCTGCTCAGACAGACCATGTGCCATCGACCGGAACAAGTGATAATCGGAAGAAGCAATGTCTGGTGAATACGGCGGGCGGGGTAGGACTTCCCAATTAAGTGTTTCCAAATAAGTTTTGACCGGCGCCGCAACATGCGGACGAGCATTATCATGTAGGAGAATAATTTTTTCGTGTCTGGAGTAGTAATTGGTGCGTTTTTCTTTGATAACTCGGCTCAATCTCATTAATTATGTTCGGTAGAGAGGTTCAGTAATGGTTTCGCTCGGTTTGAGCAACTCACAATACACGACACCAAGCTGATTCCCCCAAATACAAAGCATGAGTTTTTTCCACGAATATTCGGTTTGGCTGTCAATGTTGAAGCATGGTCAGGTGGTCCCCATGATTTTCTCTTCTTTGGGTTATCGTATTGGATCCATTTGTCATCACCAGTGACTATACGATGCAAAAAACCGTTTCTTATGCCTGGCAAGCAGCATTTCACACGCGCAAAATCGGCGTTCAACGTCTCTCGGTTTCAGTTCATATGGAACCCAATTTCCTTGTTTTTGACTCATTCCCAACGATTTTAAACGATGTGAAATTGCTTGCTGGGTCACTTCTAATGTAAGTGCAAGTTCTTCTTGCGTTTGGCGCGAATCTTCCTCCAATAACACTTATACACGACAACTTCTCTCATTTAAAGCAGCCTCACCATATGCTTCTACAAGCAATCGATGCGCCTCAGCTGCAGATTTCTTCAAATTAAAGAAGTAAATCAAAAGTTCCCGCAAATGACGCTTATTCGGCACAAAACATTTTCGCACGAAAAAAATTATGTGATGCTGATACGGAGTCACTAATACTTCAAGGTTATATTACAATTTACATCTGACAATTTCAACATAACTACAGTGACTATATAAAGACAGTGTGGCCATATGAACTGTAGCCGCCATGTTTATTCCAGATTTGTATTGGGTTATATGGAATAAATGTTAAGATATCCTAATATATTATAATATTTCTTAAATTTTTAATAGTTTTACGTATTTATGTTTATATATATGTGAATATCAATTTATTGTTAAGATAAAACATGTATATGATTCAACATTTATTAAGATAAATATTAAAATTGCCTACCGATGAAGGTATTTTTTTGAAATGTTTGCAACATAAAAGGAAAACAAATGAAAAAAATTCTTAAAAAAGGACATGAAAGGAAATAAAAGAGATATGTTTTTATTATTTTATAATTTTATTTGAGGACCTATAAAAACTAAAACATTTTTTTTATTAAAACGGGAGTTTGGGAAAACGCATGTTTATATATAAAAAAAATAGGATATTTTCATATTAAAAAAGAATAAGCACAACATGTTATATACCCTGAGTTCAAAAAGAAATTACATAAGAGTTGGCTATGGAAAAATAAAATAATGTATACTACAAGCTTTATGTAACAATAAATAACTTCTGACACCAAGAGTGATTTAATTAATTCAGACAGTAAATTAATTCTAAAGCTTTTTGTTGACATTACTTTTATTTTTCATAGCCAACCCTTATGCAATTTCTTTTTGAACTTATGGTATAAATGATATATTAATAAAGAAAACTGATGTATATATTATCAATTATGCATTTATTCAACTAAAATTATGGTCAGGTGAAAAATAAAATGAAGTAAAAATAAAAATCAGCATGAATTAAATACTTCTTATAATTGTGAAGCCATCCATTGATTTATTGGCATAATGTTTTTTTATGTTCATTTAGCCTTTTTTTTCCCAGCAATTTTAAACCTAAACATAACAAAACGTTTCATTATTTTTAATTTTAATTTGTGACAATTTAAAATATGTGCACAGTTTACATTATCTACATTACTCATTACTCATCACAAACACAACAATATTCACTATTAAACGTCTAAATATACGTATATTATTTGAAAATATCACTTAAATCTGTTGAAACACAAGCTAAACACATGTAAACCATATATAATCTGTAACAAAGTTGGAAGAAATATGGCGAACTTCAGCTCGACCAATAGAAAATGAGACCATCGTATGGCCACACTGTCTTTATACAGTCACTGTAAACATAACCTGCTGATGGGGCCATCTTTTGTCAAACGGCGGAAACTTATTTGTACTCCCGATATTTTTTAAAATAATTCGCGAGATACCAACATCGGACTAGTGGAAGTGCGGTTAAGATTCCGTGGATAACTAGGGACTACTGTACTTTGAAACAGGAAACAAAAACAAAAGTAACTCTAATATAAACTTTATTTAATCAAATTAAATAATTTACAGGACTAGTTTATGTCTGATGCATACAGTATTTATTTAATTAGAATGCTACTAGTTATATTAAATTCAGCATAGTTTATTATGCGTATTTAACCGCTTTCAAAGAGAATGATAAGATTTATATTTTAGTTGATTTTGCATAAATTGTCTGCGATTTATTTATTATAATTAGATAATAACATGCAGACTATTCAGAGACAGACAGAGCAATTATAAACTTGTGCACTAATATTGGGCTACGTTTTGTGCGAACCACAGTCGACAAGTAAGCATTTATTTAATTATTCAACAAAAAATATACTACAGTGAAACCTTTATGTATAATTCCCATCACTAGAATCCTCCGTGCAGAAGTTTTTCGATATCCGCATCCAATCCGCACCCACAATTTTTGCAAAAAGATTTTTGCATTTCTTTCATTGATTGAATAAACATATACTAAGGTGACCATTCGTACTGGTTTTACTGGACTGTACTGTTTTTTTGGCCATTGGTCCTGGTTAGTCGTGAAATATAACCGGTACAGTTTAGGGACACAAAATCAAAAATTATTAATTTTTCAAAAGATCGAGTAATCGTTCCATCTTTCAGTACGCCCGTAAATTTAAACATAAAATACGGCTCAGCAGTGTAGCGGCCTTTTCAAAATTTCTTTCTTAATCTACAATATAAATAAAAGAAGTACATTTTATTATTTCACTTAACACGTTCGCGGACAGTACGGCTATAGCCGTCGAATACTTTTCCTAGCTCAGGTCATGACGGTCTAAACCGTCCTAATTTTTTATTCAAATGTACAAATGACGGCTGGGGCAGGTTTTAATTCCATTTAAGTATATGAAAACTAGTATAAACTGTCCTATCAGGAACATACCAAACACAGTAAATGTCCTATTATAAACAAAAATCTAAAAAAGTGACATTTTGGGTACATCTCATTGTACAAAACTGTCGACAGACGTGTAAAAGGCAAAAAAACTAAGCTTACTCTGCAATATTTTTTTAATATATATTCTACGATAGCCACTTTTCTTCATGTTGACTGAGCAGGCGCGCTCCTAGAAAAATTAACTGAGAGGGGGGTCTATTTCTAAAAAATATCCGATAAATAATATAAAATTTATTATTGCCTTTTTACGGGGAAGGGTGGTCTTATATGTTAATTACATTTTGACTATGATTTGTTTTTTATCAACAAAAGAGATGATTTTATTTTCAGTAGCTTAGTTTTTATTAAGTATATGATTTTTTTGATCCTGCGGGGGGGAGTGGGAGTCAGGAACCAAGGACCCCTCTCCTATTGCACGCACCTGTACTTGGGCTACTTTAAATGTCCTGGTTTTATATTTGACAAAAAATGGTCACCTTACATATACATATCTATATACTCTCATTAGGGCTGGCAACAAAAAAAAATCAACCAGTTAGAAACTAGCTAACCGTTATATGTTCCAAAACTTTATAAAGTAAATCCCAAAGTAAAACTTAAATAATTATTTGATAAAATGATAACTTTTCCATGTGTTGTACAGTGGCGGTGCTAGCGGGGGAGGGGCGAAAAAATGTTTTGTATGATTTTGTCATTGCGTGCTTAGGCAGGGTTTTGGTAGGACACCAAAAATGATACATCGAGATTTCACCGTATATACAAATTTACAGGTCAAATGTCAATTAAAACAAAATATTCAAGTCACAAACTAATTAAAACAATATTTTTAATTATAAATAACTAATATTAACATTAAAATGGATTTAAATCTTTGGAAGGATCATCGAATTGTTCCTTTTCATTCCCTTCTGGCACAGGAACCGACAATGTAGGTCTATTATTTTTCATATCTAAAACCTTGAAAGCTTCATTCAGAATATTTATAGCTTGTTTAGCTTCAATTTCATTTAAATTATGTGCGCTCAGCATATGCTCAATCCAAAAGTTTTGAGTAAAAGTTTCAGTCGGGCACCATCTGCATGATATCTCTTCGGACTTATTGTGAACAGCCATAATATGACGTCGACGATAGCCCCAGCAAGAGTAAGATCGAGAACAGAATGGGCAGAGGAACGTCGAGTAATTTGGAGTCTCGCCCCATGAAGTAACATACCAAGTATAATCTGAAGAAAATAATACAACAAAATAAAATCAATAGTTATTTACGTATAGAGGACCGAAAAGAAAGTTTACACCCGAGGAAAAAGTTTGAGGCTCGGCGCGAAAAAGAGGGCTTTTATTTGTCCAACGGTGCAAACTTTCTTTTGGTCTGAGTCAGTTGCGCCTTGTACAAAAGCACTGTAACACTGCAGCACCCCCAAAGAAAAAGAGTAAAAATATAAATATTTCATGTTCAAATATTTTGTTACATAAAAAAGTATTATAATTATATAAATACAATACGGTTATGGCCTATATTTAGATGTTAATTTAATAGCTAAAAACTGGGAGATTGGATCGAATTTTAGACAGTTTGTAGGCCTCCGCGGAGAGTCGGGGGAAGAGCGGGTGGTCAGACCATGTGCTAGAACAGCGGTTCCCAACCTGGGGGTACGCGAAAATAATATAGATAATGGCGAAAAACACCAGAGTTTTACAGAGACTTACGTTAAAGTTGAAAAAGAAAAATTGATTGAACTCGACTGACTCTTCTTTTAAATCTGATTTCAAAAAAATAAATCTCATTGACTTCTGAGTAGTAGTGAAAGAAGAGTACCAAGAACTCGGTGACAAAGCAATAACATTATTACTTTTCACGAACACAGAGCTAGTTGAAAGAGCATTCTCCTCTTACGCGTATATTAAGAATAAATATCTTAATAAGCTTGATGCAGCTGCTGATTTCAGGTTATATCTGTCTCCATTATTACGCCTCAGAATCCTGGACCACTACAGAGACGCACAGGTCTAAAATAAGAAGCTCCGAAATGAGATTTTTGAGGAAAATCGAAGCTAAAACAAAATTGGACAGAATAAGAAATGAAGTATTTAGGGAAAAACTAGGCACAAAACCTGTAGAGACTATAATAGAAGAAGGACAGCTAAGATGGCTGGGACATATACACATAATGAGTGAAGACAAAATAGTAAAAAGAGTTTATGAAGCAAGAACAGTGAAGAAAGTTAGACCAGGAAGACCGAGAAAAACCTCCCACCAAGAAACAAAAGAAACTGCAACGAAGAGAGGAGTAAAGTGGGAGGAGATAAGAAAATATAGAAAGGACAGAACACGATGGAAAGAAGTATGGAGAACAACACCAGAAAATAAGTAACTCGACCATAGTCTGAAAGGCGTATCACACTAGAACGCTATCCAAGTCTTATTTTTGTAGGTTTTTTTCAGGATCCAAGTCTTCAGGTCTTGACATATCACACGGTATTTGAATATTAGTTAAGACTTGGAAATTGTTTGTTTACCCATGCGCACATCGTGAAATTATGACAGTTGACAGTTATATTTTGAAAGGTTATTTTAAAACAAAGATGCGTCAGCTGTAAGACCTGGGTAAAGAGACCGAGAAATTGTATCCTGTTTCATTTGCCTGGTCTTCAAAACCTAGGTTTTTTCTTCATACTATCATACGCACAAGACTTCGATTCGAATACAAAGACTTTAATTTTCCAAGTTTAAACTTGAATAATAACTCTAGTGTGATAAGGCCTTTACACCGCAAGGTAGAAAGGCTTCAGGATTAAGTAAGTAAGTATCTGTCTTCATTTGAATCTTATAAAAAACTCGGATCTATACAACAAGCACAAGGATCGCATTAAAATTATTAAGAACCACGATGGAAATCTCTCATATCAAGATGAATAATTGTTGGGAACCGCTGCGCTAGAATTACATTAAAGCGGAGCCAAACTTTGTAAAATTGGTAAAATGGGGGTATGGGATTGGCCCTACCACTCAATATTGTCACGAACCGCCATGACTCTATCTATGCTGTGGCGTGAACTGCTTGAAAACGCAGTGTCAGGCCATAACAAAATAACAATGTTCGACTATTCTCGCCTAGATTCGCTTGCACTTATAATTGCATGTAACAAGGCACTATGTTTCGAAAAGTGCGAGCAGCATATTTGTTTAATAATTTTATTAAACGAATTTTTATTGTTGTTCGTGGTGTACAAATGAGTAATGAATATTTGGATACAATTTATCTTATTGTTTTAAATAAATATATACCTACTTCTTATTTATGTACAATTGAGATAAGATTAAATCATAACCGGCACTGTTGAAAATTATATTTTTTCAATTATCGCTACATGATAAAGTAGACATAAAAAGTAAGCCGGCCTATTCCAGATATTATTATCCAGATATTAACTTAGGTAGGATTTTTAATTTGTGCAGCACCCCCACCTAAAAATGTCACCAGCCGCCACTGATCTGAGACATTAATTCAGAAACCCCCCCCCCCCTGAAAAACAATAATTACAAGTCCGATGAAAAAACTGGGCGCAGATAGAAATTGTACTTTATTTTTTGTGTAATACAATTTATGGTATGTTTACGTGATGTGCTCATTATCCACGCGGAAGCTACGGATAGAAACGCCACAAAGAGGCCAAAATACTGACGACAGCTAGCTACATAAACAATAGACTTGACTGCAGACTTTGTGTGGTCAAATCGGATCTGGCCCGGACTTATAAACACTATTATTTCAATTATTATTACATCGTTCAGTTACAATGAGGTATAAATCATAACGGAAGATTGTTTATCCGGTTTGAGTATGTTAAGTATGTGCGGAGATAAAGTCTAATAATAAAGTAGATTTTATAGAAGCAATTGTCATTATTTGCCAATGATCGCAGACGATATTTTTCAGTATTTAAGAAAATTTATTTAATTAATTACTAAATATTTTCAAAAATGTCTTCATATTTTCCCCCCTTTGATAAAAATTCTGCGGGCACCCATAGGCAGGATATGTAATGCTATAGACAGGATTTACTTAACCCATTAGATACTAGCGTTCCATATAAGGAACGCAAAACATGTTTGTTTCTTTACTTGTCTTGTGAACACATATGTATGGCGAGTAGATATGGGTAGGTACTAACTTTATTAATTTTTACAACATTTAGACTGGATCCAAATTTTTATTTAGTAACTTTTTATAGACCTAATAATGTCTGTACTGTTAAAATAAAATTATAATATATTTATTTGCCTAATTTATACACTTTATTTTGGCGTTCCATATTTGGAACGCTAGTCCTTTAGCATACATTTTTAAACTCTATATTTTTATTTTTGTTTCTTAGATTAACGGTGCAGCAAATTGCTGATATGTTTGAAAAGTGAAGAGTTTTGGGAAAATTTTGATGTCAATGATATCATATCTGGAAAACAACTACTGGCAGATGCAAAAGTAGTAATGGATAGTAGCAGACGAGTGGGAAATTTTAATATATTAGATGAAAATGATGATATTCCAGATATGACATTTGCGTCACTTATAAACAAAAGGGATGAAATTTTTGAATGGTTGTTGCAGACCAAATGGATGCCAACATCGATGTATATAGAATAGGGGTAAATGTTGCCATTCAAAATACATGCATTATTTACAAAATACATATTCCAGAAATAACAAACAATTGGATTTTAGGCGGGAAATTGCAAAAAATTGTTTAAAAAAATTTCAGAATTTACCAATATTATCTGGTCGATCTGGTTATTTTTCAAAGGATTCTACGATATCTCCAGATATTCGCCTTGAAGTAAATTTGGTGGAATTTATACCTAATAACAGACGCCGACGATGCTCTGGACAAAATCACAAAAGCAGCTCTATGCGCACTCAGTGCCGTAAATGTGAAGTAGGCTTATGTATTAGTTGTTTTGTAGATTTTCATACAAAATAAACTTGTTTGTATAATTTTAACTTTCTAAATGAATATTTGTATCCACTACTTTTGTTTTATTTAATTGTAGTTCTACGGACCTTAAAGTACTAGCGTTCTATATATGGAACGGCCTCCATCTTAAAAATACCTAAGTGAACAACCAAATATTTAATTAAACCATGTTTTTAATGCTAATTTAAGTTTAAAAACATAATTCAGTCCTTAACGGGTTAACACCAGAGTTGGACAAAGGTATTTCTGCGCCCGACGCATAGTACCAGTCTTGCGCCCCCATATAACTAAATAAAAAAGGACAACGACTCGCAGTGATGACCAAAAAAAGGAGGCGTGATTTTTGCGCCTCAACTCTCTTTCTTGCACCCTTACCAACTCAGCACCCGCCGAGAGGGCCTCGCTCGCCACACTCTAAATCCGGCACTGCTTAACACCCTAATAATTTCGTGACAATACGCGGTTCTTAGCGAAAACTGAAATCTTGAAATCGCTAGTGTCATCTCTTGACAAAAATGTGCTACTCCCTTTAAAATTCCAAAGCTAGTAGAACTAGTTTGCTAAGTTCCATTTAGAACATAATTACTTAAATATGAGTGCATATAGAAAGATGCACAAATTGAACAACTAAATATTAAATTTATTTAACGTACATACGTATAATATATAAGTATAATATATCCCCATGAATATTTTATTTTAAAATGTGGACGTTAATAAAATCGCTCGCTAATCGATACAAAGAGAGTTCAAAGTTTTATAGTAAATATTAAATTTTGTTCGTAAATGTGATGTTAGTAAGTCGGGGACTACATGTACATATAAGGTAAATAATAATATAAAGCACAAATTTAAACATTTTATTAATCTTGTGTTTGTAAAAAATGTACAATACTTCTAAATGTGATGCTTAAGCTCAGTACAAAGTGCATCTTCTGCCACTAACAATTATTACATGATGGAGGCATCAAATACTATTAATATACCTAAATTTTCTTAAAAAATAATAACAATCTAACAAATAAGACTGTACGTGTATTTAATCTTATTTTATATATCAGTGACTCAATAGTTACTACAATAAATAAATAAATAAAAATATTTTTAGTGACTATGACATGTTCAGTACTAAAATCTAATTAAACTTTGTTTCAAAATTTAAATACAACTTACATTCTAATTTATATGAGGGGGTAGAGTTAAAATAGTGTCACATTTTGTTCATTTCGAGAAACAAACCATTAGATTCGCTGAATAAAATTACACATAACTTTATTTTAAATTATTATACATTTAATACCAAGAGGTCACATGACCTGCTCCACCTTTGTATTTAACAAAATTTTTTTGTCTTGTTTGTACTACCACAAGTAATCAGCTTTTTTTAACCCCCTCATATGTTAACCCTGTGTTCTTATCAATAAGAAAGTATTCCATATTGCCTGATAAATATGTTAAAAATTTTATAACAGTCTAATGCCCTTATTTATAAACATTCATTACTGTATAAAGCTTCGTTATATCAAAACAGACCGTTAAAATAAAAACGGATTATTTCTATACAAATTTAATATAACGAAGTAATTATACATTAATGAACGTTTATGTATACGGGAATTAGATTTTATATACATAAATATTTTGTTTTAAAATTTTATATATAAATTAGTTATAAATTAAAAAAAAAGTAACGAAAATAATAAAATAAAAAAGGGATATAGACAATTTTTCAAAATAAAGAAACCCACACGTAAGTGCCACATTTGACCGTCTACATGCTATCTCTTCAAACAATTGTCCACATCTCAAAAGAAAAGATGTAATTTAGCAAGATGATAACGATAAGTCGCAGACGGCAAAAATAATCGATGATAAACTGGAAGGTTTTGTCGAAAACAACCCATTTTCTATTCTTGTTTCATAACATTATCATCTTCTCCAAATATTGTAAAATTATTTGATTCTAGAACTATTTTACACAAGAGATATATTTTTGTAAACAATAGAATACGTACCAGATTCAATGCAAAAAATAAAATTAGGTTCCAAAATCACCCACCAAATTAACATGGCAGGATTAAATATCATTATACCAACCATGCGATTATATATTTATTTAAAATAACTTAATAACGTCCTACAAAATTAAATTTAACGTCTGTTAACATCGCAGAATCGCTCAAAATTACTGTTAAAAAATGGTATTACTTGGTATAAGCGGATATGTTCTAAGATAAATACAAAGTATCACCTCTAAACTTCTTCAAAAGTGCATGGATAGACTAAAAATCATTATAACAATCAGCCGATGATACAATCAATTTAAAATACATATAACAGAATACATACTAGTTTCAAAATAAAAATTTATGTATTAATTACGTCGCAAAATCACCCACCAAATTAACTAAAACAATAATAAATCTAGGATTACGTCAAAATAACTTCACAAGTAAATGGATGGACTAAAGACCATTATAACCCAGCAACCATCTGATCATATATTTAGTTTAAAATTACTTAACAACTTCAACAATGTTGTCCTATCCGGCAAACATTCAATTCTCGTCAAAAAAGAGGCGTAATATTGCAGCATCAGAATGCTAGGTCACATACGATATAATTGCTGCCAAAATGAATGAAGAAAAATAGTTGTACATGATGATGTACGTATAGAAAAGTTTTTTAAAAAATTCTAACATGAGTAAACGTCATAAGCGCACCATAAAGTCGCATCACCGCAAAACTTCACCATACAACTTAAAACCGCGCAGACTGCGTAAGGTTGAAAATGTATTGTCACACTCGTTTGCAAGATTCCAGCTTGCGCATAAGACCCGCAATCATAAGCTGGGTCCAGATTAGCGAGCCGAACCTGTCACGTAACTCGTAAGTAACGCTCGCTTGAAATCTACGTGTCGCGAACATATTGCAATCTTCCTGTAGACCGTCCGAGAGCGGAACATGCTAAGAGCAAACGACATAGTGGTTTAAAGTTAATACAATATCGCAGATTGTATGCTCGCGAGCATCTAAACTACTCGAACGCGCCCAACTGAACTTATCGAATCTCTTTGTGTTCGCGACAAAATCCAACACAGAGTGGATTAGGTCAAACGTTTTGCGAACCGCTTGGCTTATTTGCACGCTCCAGTCCTAACTAAACAAAAATGTTACACGGTGTGGTACATTACAGGTTCGAATCGCTAATCTGGACCCAGCTTTACCGTAGGTTACCATCCAAACAGACCGATCACGATCCTGGAGTTTTCGTTGAATTACCAACACTCGTCGGATCATTCACATTTGCACGCAAAGTCAGGCAAATTGGGGCGTTTGTGCGCTGTCTGTCGTCCAAACAGGACGACTATGAAAGTTTTCCATCCCATGACTTTAATTTGAAAGTACTTAGTGATGCCCCACAAAAGTTTAATTTAAAAGACTATCAAAAATTACACATCAACAGTAAAATTTCACTAGCAAAACACCAAACAGTTAAAATTGTTTGGTTTCTAAAGGTTTTTAGATAGGTGATATACTATTAAAAACAACAGTGGAGAATATATACTAGTTTCAAAGTTAATTTTTATGTACTGTTCACATCGCAAAATCGCCCAAAATTACCTATAAAAAATGGTATTACTTCGAATGAGCTGGTATGTTGTAAGAAAAATACAGAATATCACATCAAAACTTCGTCACAAGTACATGAATAAACTAAAAATGATTACAACTATCATCCAATGATATAATCAATTTTAAATTATTAAACAACTTCCTACAAAAATTCAATTCAAAACATTAGGGATAGCCATGAAAAAAACTATCTAAGAATGATTCCAAAAATATTAATTCCTTGAAATAGAGTCAACCTCTGAACTTATTTGAATACTGGAAGGTGAAAGTGAAGGGTAAATTCGTTAAACCTCTAATTTCCCAGTATTCTTTACAATGGCCTAATTTACAAGAGACAAACAGGCATACTAACACCGTGGATAGATGACATAAAATGCTTGGTTAGTTATCAGTGGATAGACAGATTGACAAACCATGAATAGAGAAAAATAGTCGTACATGATAATGTACGTATAGAAAAGAAAAAAGAAAAAAAAAAAACTTAGTAGAGAAAACGGCCTAAGCGAACTATAAACTCGCACAGCCGAAAATAGACATTGTATTTTGTTATCCACCAGGTACCATGCATGATTATGAATTCATGGCCTTTTAAACAAAAAAAAAGGTGCCACAAATGACCAGTAGAAAAAAATATTGTATTTGGCTACAAACAAAATAATTACTTATTCGACAAACGTTAATTTCTCGTCAATAGAAAAGGCGTTATTTTACACCACTACAAAGCTAAGCCGCATATGACAAAAATAACTAATGACAATATTGAAACAGTGAACTAGGAAATTTTGTCACAACCAACATATTCTCCTGTCCAGGTTCCATAAAATATTTCATTTCCACAATAGCCCACTTAATGGGACAAGTAAATGGATGGATTAAAATCATTATAACCACATAGCCATCCCATGACTTTAATTTGAAAACTCTTAGCGATGCCCCACAAAATTTTAATTCAAATTACACATCAAAATTAAATTTCACTAGCAGTACAAATTACAGTTAGCTATAAGCAAACTTCCCTAAAAGTGAAAGAGGCCCGTACCGAATACAGTAACAATGCGGTGATAATTAAAACTACGACCCGGTGAGTCTGCTTGAAAACATTTTTGGGTTGATAGTAAAAGCAATCTAGATTTAGCAAAGTAGAGATTAAGTTGTAAGTCTGTAGCGCTGATGAAGATTAAATAAAAGAAGTAAAATCGATTGATTAAGTAAAACACCATGTATCGGCTGAATAGAGTAACGCTTCCAATTACGTTCAATAAC
Organism: Liopterus haemorrhoidalis; assembly: GCA_963971575.1. NCBI lineage: Eukaryota > Metazoa > Arthropoda > Insecta > Coleoptera > Dytiscidae > Liopterus > Liopterus haemorrhoidalis. The sequence goes on along the minus strand of OZ020611.1, from coordinate 148,286,163 downwards.
AAAATATATATCGACTTGGAACAATTACTTAGGCTTCGTTCTACTCAGACACCAATGGTTGCGTTATTGACCACAATAGAACAGAATTCTAATACTACCACAGATGCACTTTATGTAGGTAGTTAACTTGAACATGATAAAGAAAAATAACATCGCAGGACCTAGTTTTAAATATAGAGGTCACTACGGCAAAGATAACCGACGACAAAATTAAAACACTGAACTGGGAGGTTTTATCGAAACCAACCTATTCTCCTTTTCTGGGTCCATGACATTATCATCTTCTCCAAACTCTGTAAAATTGTTTGAATCTAAAAAGATTTTATATAGATGATATGTTTTTATAAAAAACAAAAACATAAATTTGTGTTAATTACATCACAAAATCACCAACGTCCAATTAAAATTACTTAACAAAGTCCTACAAAAGTAAATTTATAGTCTGTTAACAAGTAAATGGATGGACTAAAACCATTATAACCACACAGCCATCCCATGACTTTAATTTGAAAGTACTTAGTGATGCCCCACAAAAGTTTAATTTAAAAGACTATCAAAAATTACACATCAACAGTAAAATTTCACTAGCAAAACACCAAACAGTTAAAAAATTTTGGTTTCTAAAGGTTTTTAGACAAGTTGTATACTATTAAAAATAACAGTGGAGAATATATACTAGTTTCATAATTAATTTTTATGTACTATTCACGTCGCAGAATCGCCCAAAATTACCTACAAAAATGGTATTACTTGGAATGAGCTGATATGTTGTAAGAGAAATATAAAGTAACACGTCAATGTAACATAGGACAAAGCCACCCTTGAGTTGACTGCACAGTATAGGAATATGAAAATTCCTATAAGCAAAATGTTTTACAAAAAACTACTTTAGTCTTTAAAACCAGTACTTCTTAACCAAATGCATCATATATCATCATAAATGTTTCATCTTTTCAGCAGAAAATATGATACAACGTATAAAAATAGGTTGGTTAAAAATTGATTGGTCACATAAAAAGATTTATTACGGGACAAGATTTTAGGTTTTTATAGACAACACTGGAAAATAAAGGTCAGAAAACTTTTAAGAAAATAAATAAAATGGCTTACGCAATATGAACTAGTGCAACTTAGAGCACTGTTCTGTTCATAAAGCAGTGTAAATGAATAAAGTTCCAAAAACATTCAATAACAACAGATACAAATATAAAACAATCGATTCAGCTTTATTCACATGGTCAGAAACCAGAAATAGTTTTGCAAGTATAGGACTTATAAACTTTAGAATACTGAACTAATAATTTGGAGTTCCAAAATATTTTTAAAAAAGTAGAATCATTTATGTAATACGATCTAGAACAAATATGAGGACCATTCTTTGAAATAATTAACTGAAGTCAGCCTGAGACAATTCCAACAGCATTCAATAAGAACAAAATAGATATAAAACAATTGCTCCAATTCCATTATCTTGGTCAGACACCAAAAATAGTGAAAATGAATCAGAATCGAGAGTAACAGACTGAAATACCAACACATCAGTTATGACAAAAAAGTCTACCAATGCAATTGGCCCTAACGCTAAAGCAGTCAGGCAGCAATGATGGTTAGAACAAGCTCCAGTTGAGTACCACTCCTTACTTGATCTCGAAAAACCTCCAAAAGGATTCGTGCTTCCTACAAAAACATGGGTATATCTGAACAGAACCAAAACGGGACATAGCAGAAGTGGTAAAATTCAAATGAGGAATTCGGTAGAATCCAAATTGCGACTGTGGTGCAGAACGACAGTCACTAAAACACGTCTTGGAAAGTCCGATTAGAGCTTTCCAAGGAATGGACAAGAAAAGGAATTTTTATTGGTGACACCAAGTGCTATGAACTGGCTGTTAAATATAGACAGTTCACTGTAATTTAAGATAATAAGAAATAATATATTTCGCTATTTAAATTATTTGCATTTGTTATATCTCTATACTATGTAAATGTATGAAGTCATACGCTAAATAAATAAAAACCAGAAACACTGCTGTATATATTCATCTTGAACTTGACATAAATAGACTAGCAGGCATTAGAAAAGTATTAAAAATTTCAAATACAAATTTCCGCAGTTACTGAAAAAATAGAAAAAAGTACAATCGCTTATTTAATACGATTTTGTACAAATATAAGAACTGTTTGTTACATCAATCGGCTGAGACCAATGCATTACAATTTCAATAAAAAAAAATATACAGATATAAAACATTACTCCAGCTTCATTCTCTTGGACAGACACCAGAAATACTTCTGTACGTAATCATCTTTAATTTTATTAAGAAATTTAACATGGCAGAATTATCAAATCCTAGCCATAAATAGACTTGCAAGCGTTAGAATAGTAAAATAGTAAAATTAGTAGAAAAAATATCAAAATGCAAATTCCTGCAGTTCCTAAAAAAATAGAAAAATGTACGACAACTTATGTAATACGATCTTGTGCAAATATGAGAACTGTTCTTTATATCCAGCAGCTGAAATCGGTGACAGCAATTGTTTCAGTTTTATTCTACTGGTTAGTTCTGAAAATATTTCTTTATGTAATTATCTCGAATTTAATGAACTACTGCCTGAATTTGAGAACAGATTTTGAAATAGTACATTAAAAATATCAAAGACCTAACCAATTTTAAGAACCTATCGTAGAACTGGATTGTCAAGCAATAGAAATTGAACTACGTGATAAGTGAAAAGTAAACGAAGTATATGCTGGCATCAAAATCGGAACAAGAACAACAAAGATTATGTCAGCATTCCAACTGGAAGACATACAATTTTGAAGTACAGAAAGAGTACACCTGAGCTCGCTTGCAAACAGCAACAATTGTATGTACCAGAAATAAAATGTATAATTCTACTTCCCCAAAAGAGCTATTTTAGTCATACACAGCACCACAAACCAAAAGTATCATATACGAAACGATAATAAAACTACTTTGGTATGCAAATACGAAATTAACAACGTTTTTTTGGAGTAAATATGATACTTGAAACATATACATCTATATAAAAAAATCGTCTTGAATTTGACGGAGAACATTAACATGGCAGGATCATCTGGTCCTAACAATAAATAGAATTTCGAAATGCATATTAATGCATTTCAAAAAAAAAAACAAAAAATGTAGTATCGCGTATGTTATACGATCTAGGACAAATATTAGAAGTGTTTTTACATCAAGCAGATAAAACCAGTGTATAACTAGTTCCAATATTCAATAAATAATATATATATATATATATATATATATATATATATATATATATATATATATATATATATATATATATATATATATATATATATTATTTATTGAATATTGGAACTAGTTATACACTGGTTTTATCTGCTTGATGTAAAAACACTTCTAATATTTGTCCTAGATCGTATAACATACGCGATACTACATTTTTTGTTTTTTTTTTTGAAATGCATTAATATATATATATAGATATAAAACAATTTCTCCAGTTTTATTCTCCTGGTCAGGCACCAGAAATACTTGTGTGTGTAATTATCTCGAATTTAATGAAGAAAAATTACATGTACCTTTAATCGGCGAACAAATTGTTGAACAGTAAATTAAAAGTGTCAAAGACATGAACCAAGTTAAAGAACCATTCTTAGAACCAGAGTAATCAAAAGAAACTGGGCTTTAAATGGGACATAGAAATACTTTAGTTTTATTAGAAATCACCGCAAACCAAATGTATCATATACAAAAAATAATAAGACTACTCTTGCCTACAACTTCGCAATTTAAAAAAATATATCAGAAAAAAATATGATACAATATAAAAAATTAGTAGACTGCGATAGATTGGTCACATAGAAAGATTATGCGAAAGGTATTTTAAATATATAAATAACAGCATTGAAAAATACATACTAGATTTAAAGTAAAATTTAGTGCATTATTATCTTCAAAATAAAACGTATAACTGTCACAAAAAAACAACTTTAGTCTTATTAAAGATGCAAACCTAATATATACGAAAATAATAATAATATAATAACTATTCTTGCATACAACTTCGCAATTTGAAAAATCTTTTCAGAGGATAAACAAAATGTTGTCTTATCCAACAAACATTAATTTATCGTTAATAGCAAAGGCGTAATTATGCAATACTACCATACTGTGGTATGATTATGTGTAGTAAAATTCTATTCTAGAATTGACAAAACACAATTGTTACTTGGCAACAGGTACTAGAATCGATTTATTGGCAATAGTAGAATAAAATTACAATCCGCATAATCCCACTACTGGACCAACTAAAATAATCGCCGACAAAATTTAAAAATTGAACTAGGTTACTTTCCTGGTTCCACAACAATATCACTTTTTCCATACTCATAATTGTTTGGATTTTAAAGTTTTTTGATAGGCGATATATTATTATAAACAACAATGAAGAATACATAATTAATTAAAAGTAAAATTGAGTGTAGATTTAGTTCCCAAAATGATCTTTAAAATACGACATTTCCTAAAGGGTTTTTGCTGAGATAATATTTTTGTAAACAACAGAATACAAACTAATTTTAAAGTAAAATATCACGTGTAGTTGACTTCTCAAAGTAAACCATGTAATTAAACGCAAAAATTAGCAAAAAAACATTATACTAAGGTACAAGCATACTTTCCTAAAAGTGAAAGAGGCCCGTGCCGAATACAGTAGCAATACGGTAATGATCAAAACTGCGGCTCGGTGGGACTGCTGTAAAACGTATATGGGTCGATAATAAAGCAACCTAGATTTTCCAAAATAGAAACTAAGTTGCAGACCCTTCCCGGTCTGTAGCGCCGATGATGACTAAATAAAGGAGGTAAAATCGATTTATTAGGTAATCATGTAACAGCTCAATAGAGTAACGCTTCCAATTACGTTCAATAATAAAATATATCGATATGGAACAATTAATTAAGTTTCATTCTAGTCAACCACCAGTGGTAGGATTACGAGTAATAGAATTCTATACTATAGTTGACACAAAAACAATAGTTACTTGGTAACAGCCAATAGAATCGCATCATTGACCATTATAGAATAGAATTCTATTCATCATAATATCACCACATATGTACTTATGTAGGTAGTTAACTTGAATATGATAAAGAATAATAACATTGGAGGACTTAGCTTTAAATCTAGAGGTCAATAAGGTAAAAAAAAAACGAGCAAAATAAAAACACTAAACTGGGAGGTTTTGTCGAAACCAACATATTCTGCTTTTCTGGTGCTATGTCATTATCATATTTGCCAAACACTGTAAAATTGTTTGATTCTAGAATGATGTTGCACAGATGATATATTTTCTTAAACAACAAAATACATACGATATTTAAAGTAAAAAATTATGTACTAATTACGTCTTAAAATCACACACCAAATTAACTAAAAATAACAATACATCTGGGATGGTGTCAAAATAACGCCACAAAAAAATGAATGGACTAAAGACCATTATAACCATACAACCATCCAATAATATATTTTATTTAAAATTACTGTAAGTAAAATTTCCACAAAATTTCAGTTAAAAACACTATCAAAGTTACTTTTCAATAGCACAAAACATTATAGTTAATTATAAGAAAATTTCCATAAGAGTGTAAAAGGCTCGTACTGAATACAGTAGTCAGCTACCAATGTTCTTATGTAGATAATTAACTTAAATAAAATAAAGAAAAATAACATAGCAGGACCTAGTTTTAAATCTAGAGGTCTCGCAATTTTTAGGTTAGTAAACTGAAAGTTACTGAAAGTTTTGAAGTAAAAACTTCTGCAGTACTTTCATAAAAGAAAAAAAAAGTAAAATAACTTTTGTAATATGAACTAGAGCTGCTTAGAGCACTATTCTGTTCACTAAGCAGTGTACAGCCTTAGTAACATTAAGCAAAAATGGAGTTTGCTTCGGAAAAAATCCACCAAGCTGGATTTTTGCACACTAGGTCCAAGAGAAAACGAAATACGAGATATATCACCTAAATAAACGTGTGTGCAAACTTTCAACTTGGTGGAAATTATTCCGAAGTCAAGTTCTTATGTTACTGGGCTGAGTGAATGAAGAGTTTCAACAAATTTCCATAACAAAAGATACAAACATAAAAAAATTGCTCCAGCTTCTTACTCCTGGTTAGACACCAAAAATACTTCTGTATGTATTGATATTGAATTTGAGAGGGAAAACATGGTAGGATCCCGAGTCCTAGCATTAAATAGACTTGTAGACTCGAAGAGTAAACTAAAAATTTCGATTTGCGTTTTTATGAAACGTAGAATTCTACTTTCATATAAAACTACTTTAGTCTTATTAAAAATCACCGCAAACCAAATATATTATATATAAAAAAAATATTAATAAGACCACGCTTGCGTACAATTATGCTAATTTGAAAAATAATTTCAAAAGAAAATATAAAACAACATATAAAATAGATAAGATTACGATGGAATGATCACATAAAAATAATGATTAGGTAAAAGGTTTTTAAATATAAATATAAACAACACGAAAGAATAAATACTGGATTCAAAGTAAAATCACAAAAGATTACCAAAAATTATTGATAAAATATCATTAAATGATTCAGCACAATTCTGCTGGTCGAACAGTAGAAATTAAGAAATATGTTATAAAGAAAATAATAATAATAACATGAAAACTGTTATGCGTCTTCGGAAAAAAATCCACCAAGCTGGATTTTTGCACACTAGGACAAAAGGAAATGAGATAACAATTTTCGTGACTTTTGACCTTGAATATCTTTGGAAGCGAACATTATATCAACGGAGACTTTTTGCTCGTTGCTTATATCGCCTAAATAAACGTGTGTGCAAACTTTCAACTTTGTGGAAATTATTCCGAAGTAAAGTTCTTATGTTATTGGGCTGAGTGAATGAAGAGTTTCAACAAATTTCAATAACAAAAGATACAGAAATAAAACAATTGCTCCAGCTTCTTACTCCTGGTTAGACACCAAAAATACTTTTGGATGTATTGATTTTGAATTTGAGAGGGAAAACATGGTAGGATCCCGAGTCATAGCAATAAATAGACTTGTAGACTCGAATAGTAAACTAAAAATTTCGAACTGCAAATATCAGCAGTTCCTGAAAAAATGAAAAGTAGGATTGCTTATGTAAAAAAATCTACTCTAGATATCCAAGTGGAATTCCAATAACATTCACAAATCAAAGATAAATATAACACAATTGTATTCAAGTATTCATCAAGTTCAAGTATTTATCTTTAATTTAATAGAGAAAATTTCCATGGGATTATCACCCTATTCAGCCTTAAATAGGATCTAGAATAATAAACTAAAAATTTGAAACTGCAAATATTTGCAGTTCCTGAAAAAAATCAAAATATAAGATCAGAGACAAATATAAGAACTGGATTTCCAGAAGTAGTGAAAGAGTATGTTTAGGGTGTTCGGGTTTTAATTTCTTATAGCTAGAAATAAGCAAAATGATATCTTATTTAAAATAAAACGTAGAATTCTACTTTCACATAAAACTACTTTAGTCTTATTAAAAATTAACGCAAACCAAATGTATCATATACAAAAAAATATTAATAAGACTACGCTTGCCTACAATTATGCAATTTGAAAAATAATTTCAAAAGAAAATATAAAACAACATATAAAATAGATAAGATTACGATGGAATGATCACATAAAAATAATGATTAGGTAAAAGGTTTTTAAATATAAATATAAAAAACACGAAAGAATACATACTGGATTCAAAGTAACTTCAAAGTTCTTACTCCTGGTTAGACACCAAAAATACTTTTGGATGTATTGATTTTGAATTTGAGAGGGAAAACATGGTAGGATCCCGAGTCATAGCAATAAATAGACTTGTAGACTCGAATAGTAAACTAAAAATTTCGAACTGCAAATATCAGCAGTTCCTGAAAAAAATGAAAAGTAGAATCGATTATGTAAAAAAATCTACTCTAGATATCCAAGTAGAATTCCAATAACATTCACAAATAAAAGATATATATAACACAATTGTATTCAAGTATTCATCAAGTTCAAGTATTTATCTTTAATTTAATAGAGAAAATTTCCATGGGATTATCACCCTATTCAGCCTTAAATAGGATCTAGAATAATAAACTCAAAATTTAAAACTGCAAACAGTTCCTGAAAAAAATCAAAATATAAGATCAGGGACAAATATAAGAACTGGATTTTGCATCAAGCAGCTGAAACAAACCAACTTTACCAGTTTGTTCTCCTGAGACACCAGAGGTACTTCTGTGTGTAATTAATTCGAATTTAATAAAGAAAAATTATATTAAGTTTCAAAATTATAAATCAAGGTGAAGCACCATTCGTAGAACTAGACAGTTAACAAAAAAAATTGGCTTCATAATAAATGTAAACCAAAGAAAGCATATGCTGGTATCAAATTCGTAACAATAACAACATAGATAAGGTCAGTTTGCTGACAATCCAACATATACAATTCCTAAAAAAATAAAAAGAAGGATCGCGTAAGTATACGATCTAGGACAAACATGAGAACTGTTCTTTGCATCAAGCAGTTCAGAACAGTTTCTAACAAGTTCCAATATTTAACAAAAAATATATATTTAGTTATAAAACAATTGCTCCAGCTTTATTTTCCTGGTCAGGCACCAGAGATACTTGTGTGTGTAATTATCTAGAATTTAATGAAGAAAAATTATATCGTAGAGCCCTACCCTTGATCTGCGAACAGATTTTAGAATAGTAAATTAAAAGTGCTAGAGACATAAACCAAGTTACAGAACCATTCTGAGAAATAGATAATCATGCAATAGAAAATGAGCTACTTAATAAATGAAAACAAAACAAGGTATATGCTGGCATAAAATTCGTAAGAAAAAACACGTAGGTAAGATCAGCTTGTCAGCTCCAACACATACAATTTAGAAGTAGGGAAAGAGTATGTCTAGAGTTTTCGACATTTAATTTATTATAGCTAGAAATAAGTAAAATGATATAATATTTAAAATGAAACGTAGAATTCTACTTTCGCATAAAACTACTTTAGTCTTATTAAACATCACCGCAAACCAAATATATCATATATAAAAAATATTAATAAGACCACGCTCGCGTACAATTATGCCAATTTGAAAAATAATTTCAAAAGAAAATATAAAATAGATAAGATTACGATGGAATGATCACATAAAAATAATGATTAGGTAAAAGGTTTTTAAATATAAATATAAACAACACGAAAGAATACATACTGGATTCAAAGTAAAATCACAAAAGATTACCCAAAATTATTGATAAAATATCATTAAATAATCCAGCACAATTCTGCTGGTCGGGCAGTAGAAATTAAGAAATATGTTATAAAAAAAATAATAATAATAACATGAAAACTGTTATGCGGAGTACTCCATATTGCCTCTAAGTATATTAACAATATCATTAAATTCAATCACAGGACAAATAACGATTCCTTTATAAATCACTTGCTCGAGATCCGTTCTACTTGCCAGACACCTGACGTACTTGTGTAGATTATTATCTCGAATTTAACAAAGAAAATTAATATCCCAAAATCACCGAGCAGCTTTAAATCTTCTGGTATATCTTAATTTTCGAACTGGAAGTTTCCAGTTTCTGAAGAAATGTTTTTAACAAAACCGCTTATGTAACACGATCTAATAAAAAGAATGATTAGGTAAAAGGTTTTTTAATAAATGAATATAAACAATGGATAATTCATACTGGATTCAAAGTAAAATCACAAAAGATTATACAGAGCTATCGATTGCAAATGTCATTAAATTCACAATTGTGCTGGTCGGACAGTAAAAATTAAGAAATATGTTATAAAGTTAGTTAGTTAAAATTTTTGGTGCACAGCAACGATAGCTATTTGCGCCAAATAAAGAAAATAATAATAATAATATGGTCCATGTTATGCGAAGTAGATACTCCATATTGCCTCTCAGTATAAAAACAATGTCATTAAATTCAATAAGACAAATAACGATTCCTCTATAAATCACTTGCTCCAGATTTCTTCTACTAGTCAAATACCTTAAAAAAGAAAATGAATATCCCAAGGTCACCGTGTAGCTTTAGATCTTCTGGTATACCTTAAAATAGTTAGCTAAAATTTTCGACATTTGAAAAATCGCTTATGTAACACGATTTAGTATAAAAATAATCAATTTTTTGCAGCATGAAGCTGCTCAGTAGTTACCAACATTATAAAACAAAAAATGTCAAAATAAAATTGTTGTTTCAGTGAATTAAGAATGATTTCAACGATGCTGGCGATGATTTGCCATAGAAGAATCATATAACGAATTCAAATTTCACAAAAAAATTATTTTAGTCTAAAAAAATAATAAGACTACTCTTGCATACAATTTCGCAATTTTAAAAATCTATTCAGTACCATGGATTGGTAACATTAAAAGAATGATTACGTGAAAGGTTTTTAGATACATAATTATAAACAACACTGGAGAATTCATGCTAAATACAAAATAAATTTAGTGTTTTATTGACTACCCAAAAAGCACACAAAATTTCGTTTCGTAATAATAGCATGGATGGACTATAAGCCATTATAGCCATAAAACCATCCGACGATAGAGTAGATTTAAAATCGTGAAACAAGTCACAATGTTTCCATTCAGAACCTTTGGATAAAAGTTGAATTTCGGTAACAAAAAACATAGTAAGAAAGATAATAAATATCATATAAATCAGTAGATATACTTTGGTACATAACCATCGGGAAAATATAATAATATGATCAATGTTATGCGGAGTACGTACTCCATATTGCCTCAGTATAGTAACAATGTCATTTGACAAGACAAATCACGACTCCTTTATAAAACAATTACTCGAGGTGTATTTTACCTGTCAAACACCTAAAGTACTTGTGTAGATAATAATCTCGAATTTTAAAAAATCATAAGTTCGCCGAGCTTAGCTTCTTCTCGCATACCTTAAAAGAGTTAAAATTTTCGAACGGTTAGTTACTAGTTTCTGAAAACAGAAACAAAAAAAATACCGATTGATTAAACAAATTTTTGATCATGGGAAGACATTAATTTTCAACCACATATCTTTTATTTTATGTTCACTAACCTTACTTTAAATTTAATAATGAAAATACAGTAAGAATAGTTCAATGAAGGACATTCATTTGAAAATTCATAACTTGTCAAGATCATAAATTTGTTTAATCTCTCGGTAATATGATCTATAAAAATGATATTTTTGTAAAAGTGACAAATTTTGTGCACCATGAAGCTGATCAATATAAAACAAAAAATGTCAATATAAAACTATTGCTCAAGCTTCAGTGATTGAATAAAGATTCTAATGCGACTTCCGACGATTTGCCAAAGAAGAATCATCTAATACTTTTGGTAACGTAACGCGAAATAACCTCAAGAACTTGTGCAAGCTTGTCAATATGGACGAAAAACTTCCTCGAGGTAAATTTCCTACAAGTTGGTACGACCAGATATGTGAAATCATGGGTTGTACTCTGGAATAAACCCTGCATAATGCATAAGATCGCGTGGCGTACCATCATACATAGAAACTAATTGGTGTTGTGCAAGTCACAACTCAGCAATAAAAGAAAGGCGAAATAAAAATAAAAAAAAAGATCATTTTGTGGTGTAATCTGGAAATAATATGGTCACTGTTTTGTACTACATATAGCCTCTAAGTATAATAACAATATTATTAAATTAAAAAATGTGTATATAGAACAATTCAAGGTTCTACTGGTTAGGCACCAGTGGTTCTTCTGTGTGTCATTGTCTCAAATTTAAAACAGAAAATAATAATAATATCGCAAACGAAAAATACCCATTAATACATTGGTGTAGAAATAACCATGAAAGAGAGAATCAACATCAATGTTCAATATCCATCGAATTTACGATTCGGGCATATCGTTTTCATGAGTTGGATTTAAATATGCTGGCAGAGAGAATAGTAAAAATTACAAACTGTAAACTTCCACAGTTTGTTCTTTCCGATAAAATAAAATAAATAAAAACCATTTAGTAATACGATAAAAATGGCAGTCTTAGCACAAATTTTATATCTGTTCTACATGCTTGTTACACCTGGCAAGTTACAGAAATATGTCTAACCAACTAGAACCATGTATCAACAAAAACTTGAGGACTAAGTTGATTAGCTAATTAGCACAATATCAGAAAATGTAATGTCAGGTTTGATGCAACTTGACTAAAATAATACGCATAACGTAATTGTATACTTCGGCTATCTGCCGAAGAAGCATGCTTGGTAAAACAGAAGAAAGTATGCCAAACCACGGCTTACTTCTTTTAGCATAGTCGGTAATGCAGCACAGTACAGTATACCTTTTTAATATTTTACTGTAGCGAAAACCATACTGTAAAACCGCTATAAATTATTGCTATTTTACCATATGTGACAATGTAACAAAGGATTCCACGGAAATTTAAAAAATTTCAGTAGTTTAAAAAATAGGACGATGCATTAAGACACGTAATGACTAATTCTCCAAAACTATTTTCTTTCGAATTAGTACAGATGTGTTCTACAATAAACAATAAAACTGTATATTGTTTGTATTAAAGAAGAAGAATATAAATATAAATCAGTAGTTTCAAAACATTAAAAACAATAAAAATTACTTTAATCCTGAAGTCTTCCTACCTTGCGGTGTAAGGCTATCAATAAAACTTATAAATCTATATTATTGTCAAACTTGTAATATCCAATTCATCTGCTGTACAGCTATACGCAACTAAGTAGCTATAGTTCGTTCAAACGTTAGAATGCAGTACAGGGCAAATGGAGTAGTTCTTTTTCATACGCTTCCATGGGTTCTCCCAAATGACCCTGTCGTTTCCTGTCTTGGCGACGTTGCCGGCAGTAAAACGCACTGATCTGTGAAGACACGGTAATCTACAAATGGTTATTCATATTTGTACCGTGTTACCTAATTTTTGTAAGTTATACGAGTCTCCGATACTTTTTCCATTTAGTTTCAATGAAACAACAAAAGTACATCAAATTGGACACTTACAACATCTAGCAACACCACTCTCATTTGCCATAAGAGCAATACTGCGTTCTAACGTTTGAATGGACTATAGCACCAATATGCTTAAATGTTTAAACTTTAAACTCCATCACAACAAATGAAGTATAGTATACACTACGATTATATTGAAACCGACGCCTCAGTAGCGTGTTGTGCAAAATAAAATATAAGAAATTCACGTGGTAAGCGTGATGTTTCAACCAACCCTATCAGGACCAGATAAAGATAAACTTCAGTGACGTCACATGGATAGGTTAATAAAAAGACCGCAGATAATGTCAAGACAATCTCAATTTCTTCTGGCATAACTTGTCCCTCAACATCTTACAGCCTGCGGACAGTACTCGTTATTAAGTATTAATAATAAGAGGCTCGGCCGAGCTCTAAGCCAATTTGCAAATTATCGAAACGTAAAAAATCCGGTAAGGAACTGAACGTCCCCGTGGTTCGTAGGTCTTACCACGGATCCACGATAGCTAGATAAACAACGGAAGTATAGTAATATCTTGCATAGCACCGTTAAGAAGTATGGTACGCAAAACAGCACTGTTTAAATGTTACAAAACCACATCAATTATACAACTGTTATTATGGCATGCTAAATCACGATTCACATTTCTCATTTTTAACAATACCGTATAATATTACCGTATAGATACACGGTGAAATTATTATTACAGTATTCAAATAATCGTATAGTCACCAATTGTTTCTAATACTTGCCGAAATAGTGTCGAATACAAACCGATCTCCAATAAACGCCAGTCTGTAACGAACGGTTCGGCAGGTTGAGGAATCCCCGCACGCTGCTTTCGTCTCCTTCGCACAATCTAGTCGTATCCGCGAGGAAAAATGATAATGACCGAACTTAACGAAAGTTAAAGCAATATACCGAGCATTTGCTACACCGTATTTGTATTTTCTGATCAGTTCTTCACTCAGTTTACTTATTTTTCATAAGATAATAAACACTGGTCTGTAACAAACGCTGGTTACTAATACACACTCAGCTCGGTACCTATACTTCGGGGGCCATTACTAGAAATATATTATACTATAGTATTATAAAAAAAGGAGTTTATATTCCCGCCAGTACCGTCCAAGTATGCCCATAACGTGTTCAACGCAGACAGGAAGCTCAACCCCTTACTTGCACATAGATCGGGGGAGTTTTATCCCAGTAGTTGGTTGCACCCCAAACTCTGACGATATACGACTGATGGGCTCACTACAATCCAGCGTCCGTATATAATGCAAAGCTAACCGATTACTATTGATTTTTGCATTCTGCAGGTCAGAGTGGTAACGGATGACCTGCTAATGGGAACGATCACGATTTCGCTCTGCAGAAAAAATAAACTTTATAATTATAGTTTTTTATAATTATTACTATTATTACTTTATTATTATTATTACTATCATTTATTTATTTTTTCTTTTTTGCTAAAATACAGTGCAATAACTAAAACCATACTGCAAAACCGTGCTCTACAAGTTATTGCTGTATTCAGTGCTTTTCCAAGCTACGGCCTAAGCAAGTACGAACTTAAATACAGAGGCGTCTAAATACAGAGTCGCCTAAATGAACATTAAGTTAAAAATAAATATCATACATGATTAGTTCAGGGCGCAATATCTATTTGTGCCGGGCAGGCACTGGCTGTATTACCGTATGTGGTAATGTAAGAAATAAGTCCACGAAACATATCAAAAACATTTCAGTAGTTTAAACGGGATATATATCCTGACTGTCCACTGTACTAAGGAAACCGAATGGTACATCAAAAGACACTTTATGGCTAAATTTCTTAAGCTATTTCGTTTCGAATTAGTACAGGTGTGGCAATTTTAGAAAAGTCACTTTAAAATCAAAAAACAGAAACTATTTAAAAGCAGTTTTAATCTCGTATTTAGCAACCGAACCTTAAACACTGTAATGTGTTACAATCTTAAAACAATTTTACAGCTGTTATTAAAGCATGCTATATCACGCTTCGTTTTAGAGCCGGTAAAGTAATGCACTACCATATACTATTAAAATGGGCTAACGTTTATTTACGTTAAAAATATAGTTAAGCAATATTTAGCTGTCATATCTAGGCAACCAAACAGTAGTTCCCTAGGCAGGTGACGGTCAAAATAATATAAACGTAACGTCATTCACTGATTAACAGTTGGCAATCCTGTACAGTGTTGCCTTTATATTCTGACATTTTGGTTTTCATTAAATATATGTTTATTGTTATTAAAATATACTTTATATTAAAATTGTATACGTAAATATAATATTAATAATACCAAAATGTGTTAAGTGATGCTGCCCGAAAAGGGGTACATTTTCATTTTAAAAACCATGGCAACATTGTGCGATATTATTACGCAACTATATTCTTAACGTAAATACACTATATAGTGACACCCATACTGTAAATCCGCTCCAAAGTATTGCTTTTTTGTGCCTTATGCGGTAACCTTATGTAACATAAAGTTCCACGAAACAAGTATAAAACATTTCAGTAACTTAAAAAACAGAATGGAACCAAAGGACACATTGTGACTAAACCTCCTAAACTATTTAGTTTCGAATTAGTATAGATTGTGTCTACAATGACAGAAAAGTAACCAAATCAAGAAGCAGAAACGATTTACAACTAGTTGCAAACTGGTATTTAGCAACAGCTTATTTATGTTACCGCAACCAAGTCTAAACTTAATCAAATATAAACATGGTCGATTAAAAATATCAGAAATAAACATATGGTAGAATAACCACTTGACATTAGTAAGAAAAACATTAAAATAAAATTTAAACTTAAGATATAACTTAATAATCGCTGCAACAATCGCGTCTTAGTAATTATATAGTTAGTTAGAATTTTTGAGGCATGACAGAAATGGATATTTGTTCAATGACTAGTACCTATATAAAGAGTATCCAATAATGATAAGTGTTACATACTACCCTTTTACGCTGAAAATTATATTCTAGTACGTACGGGTAACATCAATTGCTTCGTGTAATGTCGTATTCTCATGCGACACTACACGATGGCTTATGACAGTATGACTTTGAGCGTCAGTGAAGCTAAAATAAGTGTTATGTAACACTCACAATTAATCGGAGCCTCTGTATATTGACTTAATTATCACTTATACAATTGTATATATGTCAGCTTACATTGTGAACGGACCATGTGTAACTGAGCTTTTACACCGAAAGAGGGAGGACGCGGGTTAGGAGAGACGAAAACGTATACAGGTATACCTGCGTAGTAGAGATGTGTCGTTCGCGAATGATTCGTTCCAAAAGAACAAATCGTTGCAAAGAATTGATACGATCGAATCTTTTAATAAGCAGCGAACGAATCTTCAGTACGCGAACTCACGAACCAATGCTAGCGAGTGGCGAGAGTGACTCGATATGGAATGGAACGGAACGAGGGTCGACCACAGAGCTCAGGCTGGTGGCTGTGTAGTGTGGAACACACGTACATCTATGTCTGTAATCTGGTACGTAAGCTCAGTCTGGATGGGCGAACTTATAACATGGCACGAGCGACAGCTGAACGGCAGACTCGATACACTGCGCCGTACAATGTGTATACGTGTACTTAACACGTACACGTACTACGTATACTGACACGTTCGTCGTTCGCGAGAGACTACAGATGTATGTATATATACTGTTCTCAGCTCCCAGTCCACAACTATGCAATATCAAAGCCAAGTACAGCGCGACATAGACAGAAAACACTAGATTTGTTGTACACCAACGATTCGTTCCAAAAGAACGAACTTTTTAGAGAGTACTGAATACTGAACGAATCTTTAAAAAGATTCGCATTTCCCACCTCTACTGCGCAGTATGCCTGAACAGCTGTGCCTGTACGGTATAACTGAACGTTTAAATAAATAGACCTTTATACTTATTTTCAGAATTGTGCAGACATATCAGAGCGCATGAAACAACTGAATGACACTTGCTAAGATTAGTTTCCTCATTATAGTATCACTGATTACTTATTAAACTGTTACCTCCAACGATCAAGTAGTTAACAGGCAATATTGAATACAATAAATCATGAATTGTGCTTTGAAGGCGTAAATCTTGAATAAAACACTGAATCTTTTACTTTAATATACGTTTATTAAAAACTATATGTATATTTCAACCACCAGTCATCAGTATAGCTCGAATAACAACAACTTGCTACAGCGGTCCCTTTTACATTATCACCACGTAGTCCCAAACGGCCATTATACACAATATGGGGCAATGGTTCTTAACCGGTGTTCCGCGGAACACTGGTGTTCCGTGAATATAGAGAAAGTGTTACGCCAAAATTTGAAAATAAGTGAAAAATTAAAAGAATTATTAAGACGAAAAAAAAAACGAAAACGAACTTTACTTATAGTCTTTACTTGTACTTTTGTTAGTTTTTATCGATTTATATAAAGGACCGACTCTCAAAATGCAATTTTCCGAAATAACAGTTGAAGAATGTAGTATTTCTGTTCAAATAGAGTTTAAAATTATTTCTGAGAAAGCGATTAAAATTTTATTACAATTTTCAACATCGTACTTACGCGAGCTTGGTTTTTCAACATTAATGAATATTAAGACAAATTAACGTGAAAGGCTTACAAATTAGAAGAAGAAATGAGAGTAACTATTTCACACATAATACCTGATATTGAAAAGATATGTAAAAGTCATCAGGCCTTAATATATCATTAAAAATATTGTGATAATTTTCTTTTTATTTCATTTACTGTTTGTTATTTGCTATTGACTGATATGTAAACTGTTATGTATGCGATTTTTAATATATTACGCAATATATACTGTTTTAATTTACTGTTCAGCAAAATTGTTGTAAAGTTATAAGTGTTCCGTGATTCTGAAAAGGTTAAGAAGCACTGCTATAGGGCTTCCCTAGCAGCCGTAACGCACCTATTTCCTCGTAAAGCAGCATCGCTAATCAGTTTTTATTACTTAATTTTCTATACATACTTGTCATATAATTTAATTATATTTTAATTAAACTTATTTATTTATATTTTAATTACTGGTTTATTGTTTTTACGTTATGATTTTCTACTTTTTTTTTATTATCTTATCAATGACCGTTCGTTTTTAGATCAAGTATGTTTTTTAACACTGTTAACTACCTCTTGTACTTCATATTTTATATTATGTGTAACTCTGATGAAGAAATAAACTATTTAAAAACTGGACAGCTAGATCTAGTTGCATTATTTATGCCCGCAACCCGTACAACCTTTTTCCATATAATTTAGTACCACAAGGTGAAAAATACATGTTAAAATTTCTCTTTTACAATTATAATACTTTAAGTGTCCGGTGCTTAACTATGTTTACCACTTTTTAATGAGGTCTAAAGCAGTGTTTCTTAACCTATTTTTCACCTGGATCAGTGAAATATCAGACAATTTTTCGCAGATCGGTAAAGTCAAATCATTTTTCGTGGCCCAAAAATACAAAAGTACAAATTATAAATTAATTGAACTTTATGTAAGTATTATATTTATTGTATTGTATTTATGCTTTATAAAGAATAACAAATTTATACTTATTAAGTACATATGTAAAAATTAATTTAAAAAGAAGAGCGAAAATAAGGGAAGAAAACGTCAGACTATTAGGCAGTACAAGATTTTAAAATGTTTCTTTTTGTAAATACTAATATTAGAATCTGCAAATTTATAGATTTAGTTATTTTGAAATGTATATATACATCACACTAAACTAATGTAAAGAAATGTATATAATTCAAGGCCGAAAGACACGAATAAAATAATAACTACTATAATAATTAATTTAAATTAATCAAAGTAATTTTCGCGGACCGATTAATTTTTTTCACTGACCGGAGGTTAAGAAATACGGGTCTACAGTGTTTATTTAGTTACAAATGTATTTTCGTCAGTTTTTCTCCATATATAACGATTACAATGCAGTTCATGAATCGATAAGTGACAAAAAGGTCGTGCTTCTAATAATGGACTTTTTCAGTTATCCGCCGTTGCCTGAAACCTAAGGGACCGTTATTACAAGTTACGCTTATACTGTAGTACAGTACTGTATTACTAATGAGGAATTAATGGCAATAGAAATATACATCTAGTTTTTAATAAACCCATATTTTAAAAAATTCAGTGTTTCATTTAAGATTGAATGCAATATTTATATTTTTGCATAATTCGATAAAACGTGATAAAATTAAATAATAATAATAAATAAGCGTATAAAAAGTGTCGTAATTTGTTCATTAAATAATAACGTAGAATAGATTCTCGAAGCCAAAACGGTGCAAAGGCAAAGAAAACTATTTCTAGACCTCGCTATATGAGCGCTAAGTTGTCAGAGTTATTATCGATTATTACTATTATTTTTGCATAAATAGGTACTTATCTTTTAAAGTATTAAATACTGGTTGAAAATTTGAGTCGACCAGTGGGCTAACTACACACTATCTCAAAATGAAAATAGGACTTGTAACCCGCGCTCCTGTGCTTCGTAGACAATCGTCTTACTACGAAGCCACGGAGCTTCAAGTTGACCATCATTAGTACATTATTATTTTCTCTTATTACCAGCATTACAATTCATGTTCTGGTCAAGAAGAAACGCGGTTTTTTTCATTATTTAATGAACAAATATTACGTAATTATTTACAAAGTATTGACTTTGTACGTGACAAAAATAAATATTTGTATAACAATAACAATAAAATCACATTTGATCTAAAATTTTCAACAAATTATTGAACGACTACAGTTACTCGCCTACAAAGCCGTGCGCAAGACTTTGGAGCACCATATATCCTTTTTTGATTTATTTGGTCTTTTGATGTATAGGTGGTTCTCAATTTACGAACAAACATTTTTTTTTTTTTTAGTGATAACCGATAAAGATTCAAATAGTTGCAAGTACAGTTCCACCGCTACAACCAAAACTCGCGTTGGGCAGTTGCATCTTTATAGTACCTTTAAAAATACCTTTAAAAAAGCTGATTAGTCATAACCAATGATGTTCGTCAAAAATGATATAATTGATAAACTTAGAGGGAAAAATATTATTTTTTTATTCCTTTAAATTATAGACAGTTATTGCTCTTTTATTTTAGTGAAACATACTTATCGAAATCAAATTTAGTTTGTGTTCGAATATAATTTTGAACTTTTAAGTTAAGAGTTATAACGCATGAAATGATATAGTTATAGTAAAATAAGAAGAGAATTGCGGTAGTTGTGC
Source organism: Liopterus haemorrhoidalis (assembly GCA_963971575.1). Classification (NCBI taxonomy): domain Eukaryota; kingdom Metazoa; phylum Arthropoda; class Insecta; order Coleoptera; family Dytiscidae; genus Liopterus; species Liopterus haemorrhoidalis. Next base: position 148,265,729 of record OZ020611.1, on the reverse strand, counting down.
AGAGACCACTTTTGGCCTGGATCAAGTACATTATTTTGAAATGAGAGGTGTCTCTAATGTTTTTAGAAAGGACATGCCCGAAGTTTCTCCTCGGAGAGTAATGAGGTAGCATGCGCGAGGGTTGATTTTTTATACTGTTTCGGTTTCTTGGCTATGCCAAACATCGCAGCGGGCAGATTCATTGTAATAATATCTTAAAAGACCACTTCATTGGCGAGTAACATAGGTCGTTTGAATCTGTTGTCTATGATTCATAATACTACAAAAGATCTTTACAGAATATCTCCTTAATAATCATTTGTGTTCTTAATTTTTTATTCCTTTTCAATCCGCGATTTGAAGTATCAATTTTACTGACACATTTTTTCCAACAAATTTCAAAATCACTAGATGTAAGACCACTATAGTAATATAAAGTTTCTTTTAATAAACATATTTTTCCTTCATGAAACCTAGGTTTACCCATTTTTCCATTGACGTTACATACTAGTCGTTCTTCAGTTGTGAATAATCTTTTCATTAAGTCGATTGCCAGTTGATCAAGACTACGATTTTGACACCATCGAAGTAGAATTTCTGGTGGAGGTAGCATATCCGCAAAAGGCATTTCTAGGTACGTCATATTTCCGATTAATGCTGGCCCTGTCCACATAATATTATTTGTAACTTTTGTGATCTTAAAATAATAAAGCAGTAAAGCCCCATTAAGAAAAAGACAAACATTTATCGATTCTCACTAGAATTTTATAGAATATAACTCCTCTAAAACTCTTCTATTTTCCGAAAGCATTTCTATTTTTAAAGCAATGACATAAACTTCATTATTCAAGTTTATAGAAAGCAACAAAAACATAAACTTTGTACAAATTATTTTCAAACATAATAGCGTGTATAAGGAATCAGTATTTTTGCACTGCTCAGTACAGAATATCCGAGACATATTGAGGTTTTACGCAATGCCGGATTAGACTGATGATACCATACTGTAAGTAATAAAAATATGAGGTCCTTTCAACAAAACCGCCTCGAACACGCTATCGTATGCTCTCAGCATTAAATGAAGGCCCTATAGAATTTGAGGCGTTAACCTGTGCCTTGTTCAGCTTACAGGTAACCGGTTAAAGGTTATAGACAATTGTCAAATTAGCGAATTTTGTCGCTTACCAGAAAAGTAATCGGAATTACTTTTTGATTATTTCTAGGTTACTTCAAAAAATCATAAAGTATAGCAAAAATAATCCAAAAGTAATCTCGTTTACCTTGATTATTGTTGAGCAATTAAAATGTAATCAAATACAAAAGCGCCGCTTATTGCGGACACCGTTATCTCGGACGTTTGCCATTGCTGATAGTATTAAGCTAGAATAGTACAATATAATGAGTATTACTATAAAAAAGATATAATACTTCATGAGTATATAAAATATATTCGGACGTTTCGGAAACTGCTCAACAATCTGTTTCCGTTTTCAGCGATCACGAGAAGTGATGAAGTGCCGTTTAGGCCGCGGTCTGACTGATCGAGTGCTGTCGATCGTTTGCTGTCGAGCAAATTTCAAACACACGTTAACTAAGGGCATGAGTCGCACTGAACCATCGTTTGCTGTCAAGTAGCATCAAGTTGTTTGTATTTCAAACCGGTTTGAATTTCACACGACGCTCGAAGCAATAGCACATGCGCATTTAAGCATATACAGTTCATAACCATATATTATTTGACAGTTGGAACGTCAAAAAAAAAATTACAATATAGAGTATAATGGACTCGCTAATTAGTATTAATTGTTTGATAGTATTATTTTAGGTTGGAATATGCACTATTTGACAAGTGAGAAACAAATTTACTTGACACTGAATGATCGATAATACTCGACAGTACTTGATCAGTCAGACCAGCTTTTAAATTTTTAAATAACACTGCACGACTCGGCGCTACGTTACACGACGGCGCTCGATCAGTCAGACTGTTGCCTTATTGTAATCAAAATTGTCTACTGAGTATTGGTTCTTTAAACGGTGATTCTAATAATCGAAAATCGGAAACACTGTATATTATGTGAAAGATATAAATAAAAACAATGGTATAAAGAACAAAATTACAGTTTATTTTCTACCAAATGAAGAAAATTAACTAAAACTAGAAAAATGTATAATGTTTTTGTCGTTACCAGGAATGAACCCAGGCCCGCCGATCAGTAGTCCACACACTAACTGAGCCACGACCGTTCTCTGTACTATACTTTTAAAATCATTAAGCGACAAATGGAGTTAGATTGTGCGCTGTTTTATAAGCTTTTCAAAAAAGCCAGGAGGTCATTTTGATGCACGACAATGGTAGGCCGCAGGTTGTTCTTAGTAATCAGTAATCTATATTTAACTTCAGACTATATTTAACTTATCGCCTTCAGATTATCATTTATTTAGGTTAAGGTAGAACTTCTTAGAGGGACAGCTGTGCTTACAAGATGTGGCTGAAGTACGTAAATGGATGTACGATTTCACTGCCTCCAAACCGACATCTATTTAGCACAAGAAACATAGCCGAGAATTGGAAGAATGTCATAGTAAGAGGGGAAATATCTTGACGATTGAGATGTACAAACATCAAAATGATTAGGAATGTTAGATGAAGTATTTGACGAGGTTAGAAAAGAAATGTTAGTTTTTTGTTTTATAAAGAGTTTGTTATTAGTGTGTAGACAGGGACGCCGCATGTATGTCGACCGCCTTCGTAGGACCACGATTTGCTAAAGTCGATCTCAAATACCGCAAGTGTTGATGAAAGTTTGCACACCTGCACGATTTGGGTTCGATTCTAGTGAGAGGCGGTCTTGTAAATGATTGCACACGGGCGGTTGACGCAGGCACGGATTCCCTTTTTACATGCTACTGGTGAGATTTGTATAGGGTAACAAATGAACATTCTCTTCTTAACTTCACCGAATATTTTAGTGAAAATCATTTTGATGAGTGTATTTTAAATTTTATGAACGTAAAAACTTGGGAAAATAATACTAAAATTCTTGCACACCTAATATTTATAGACTTGATCCAAAGAATCATAAGAATGAAGATAGCATAAAATATTTCTGTAAATAGGGAGAATACGGTGAGTATAAAATAATTTAGTTCCAAACTTCTCAAATATAAAATTTTAACTAAAAAAAAAAAGAAAATGTATCCACAGAATAAGAAGATTAGCACGACTAAATTTGTCGGCATTCCCCCGAAATCTATTCCACCCAAAGATTTAGGGACCCCACAAACGGAACCGATAAAAAAATCTTTTTACGTTCATAGCGAATACAAAACTACTCACGATTCATATATGTTTCTAGCAGTTCAAATAATAGACAACTTTTTTAAATAAAATACATGCGTAAACACACTATATCGGGTGTCTTTATTTTATTGAATATAGTAAATACATATATCATGTTTATTTCTCATGGCAATCGGTTTTGTATGTAGCCCCAAATTATCATTTCATTTTAAGTCTATTTTATGAAAGAAAAATTTAGGATCATTAAATGCAGAATGAATGTGTAAAGAAATATCGCGAAATGAATATTTTAACATTGTATTTTCTAAGTTCAATAAAAAAAGTAGACACCTAATATATGGCGGAAAATGCGTTTCATGTAGAAAGAGTATGGAAGACAAGATTTATTTAATTTATAGAATATTGATTATGCATTTACGATTGTCTGTATAAAGATTTTATTGCTTGAAAGCGAGTAGAGGGCGCAAAACTTGTATCTTGCTCAGGGCGCCAAAACTCTCGCTACGCTCCTATTTAACTATTGTTAAAACCGTGTAAAATCTCCACATGAAAAGCCGAATTGCTCATATTTTCAACTACAACAAATTTCAATATCATTCAATATTTCAATAAGTTACGCAGTTTAAAAAATTAGGTTTTTTACACAAAACGCGCAGACCAAAAAATAATCTGGGAGGGGTCAATTTCGAAAAAATATCCGTAAAATAATTAAATTTTATTATTGTTTATTTACAAAGAGGAGTAAGCTTATATGTTAATTTAATTTAGATTTTTATTAATAATAACGGTGTTTATATTTTAATTTGCTCCTAGGAGGGGTCCAGGCCCGAGGACCCCCCCCCCCTTGTGTGCGCATCTGTGCTACACTGGAATTGTAAGGTATCTGAACATTTACTGGCATGCAGAAAGTAGTTAAAAGATGTGTATTATGTCCCAAAAGGACTTTGTTCGCATTCAACAGAATTAAGAAACAATAAATGTACCTGTCTCATTCTTAATGGGACACAAATGCTATTTAGCCTACATCACAAATGACAAAACAAAACACTACAACATAACAAATAACAAATACATGACAAAATAACTTACAACCGACTTAACATAGGATTCAAATATAATCAATGTTTTCATTTTACCGTCTTAGTAATGTACGATACTGATAATGACAAAAATTATTAATAATAAAATCAGTGGCATAAAGTAAATTATTATAATACCCTATATATATTTTTTTTTCTGAAAACAATGATTAATTGAAAAATTCTATGCTTTGTCGATTGTGAAAATCAATTTATTACTTGTGAGCTAGGATTTTTAAATTACTTTCATGTGTACAGACATTAATAATACTAATAATAATAATACATAACATGGTTAGTTCTCGGATCATGCCAACTGTGCCTAATTCCTTTCAGAAATCTGTATTCCAAATACTTATTAGGCGTTGTACAAAACACTTATGACAATATAAGAATAACAATAATAATAAATAGACCACCTATATTCATCGTCATAATGCAGTAATTCGCGTAATCTACTATCATCTCAGACATGCTTATGGTATATATAAAACACCTACCATACTATATGTCCCTTCTGACATGGAATGGGTGTTGGAAATTCAAAATACCGTATTTATTATTTATTTATTTTTTTATCATAATTTTATTTTTTATTTTACTTTTATAATTACGCTTTTTTCACCATTAGACAATACTCTTCAAATAGACCAAATCTAGCTTCGCAGCAAAACAATTGTTTGTAATCAAACTATACGGTTTTGCTAAGAAAAATATTGATCGAAGAAGAAAGTAATTAAACTTGTCTCACTTTATGAAGCTGTACCCTAGTTATAGCCACCTAGCTTCAATATTTCATAACCAGATATTTAATTAAAATGAAATAATTGTTAAAAATCAAGTCCTAATAACTTTTTTAAAATTGGGTTTAGACCCACAGTACCCTGATGATGAGAAATACATTTTCTATACGATATATACCTAGGGGTTAAAATATATATAGGGTGTTACGTTGATAAAAATTAATTTTTAATATTATTTGTTTATTTGATGGTCAACTGTTTTTTACCAATTTAATATTCTTATTTGTAGAGTAATATGCTTCATCTTCCCAAATTTTATTTCCTTCGTAACCATTATAATAAAGAGTTCCCACTATTCATTTTTTTTTTTTTTTTTGGTTCATAATGAGTAAACTATTAAAATTTAAGTAAAAGAAATTATTTTTATTAAAAAATCATAAAAATACATTCATTTTTTATGGTAACTTAAAAAACAATTTTGGCATAAAGTTACATTGCATTTTATACAATATGAAAGAGGTTTTGATTTGCATTTTTTTCCTTGGCAACGCCTTTGTTTCTCCCGTTTCTTCATAAAATGTCCTTTGTCATCATACCTAATATCCTCAAAAACAAGTACTGATGTCGATGGTGTTTCATGTGATATCGTAAGATTCTCACTCAATTTTAGGTAAGGAACTGCAACAGATCGGCGATATGATAAATTAATATCTGATTTGTTCAATTATTTTTTACATGGTTCACGAATTTACTAAGGCCATGCCAATTGTTCTTGTGAATAAAGTTTAATACTATTTATTTTCTCTTATTTGTATGGCATATTTACCAAGAAACAGGTGTTGATTAGAGTTTCTTCTCAAGGATTCTCGAGAAAAATTGATCGGGAAAACTGGAAAATTGCTCCTTGAATCCGGGAGAACTTGCAATGGGAAATAAACGTCGCCACTATTGTTACTATTCGCAACGTATTCATTTCTTTTGGCCGTTACGATATTTCCTCCCAATGAAAATGTTTACTCAATTGGTTCCAAAGCTGCGGGAATATTTAAATACCGTCTTGCAATTTTTGACTAAACCCGAAATCGTTCTTCATAATTTTTCCACCTTTTTAATACATTCATGTTTACAACATCGGGAATTTGTACATAATATTCGAATTCATTGAGTTTTTTCCCGATCCTAGAATCGGGAATCCCGAACTGGCTATTCGAAAACTGTTATCTGAAAACCGCAACCGGATACCCGTAACTAAATGTGCTGCCCGTGCCTGCTGATAGATATTTCTGATAAGAAATTAACTTTAACTAAACTTGAAAAGAGTTGTACATTAAATTTGAATTGGATTTGAAATGTGAATTTGCTAATGCAATATTAATTTTATATTAAAACCTAGTTCTGTGCAAGTAGACAAAATATTTACTTCTCTAAGGAAAGAACTGAGTTTATATGAAGCAACGCTCTCTTCCTCATCCCTAACTTGTAGAGGCTGTAGACGCACTTACAGCAATTCGGCCAACGTCGACACAATAAAAGAAGTTTTTCAATATCTAGTAATTATATTACAAAGTAAAGATAACGACTGTCTGATAAGGCATTTAATGAATCTTTAAGATTCATTTTAAAAAATGATAAATACAAATTATTTAAAACATAATTTAAATTTTCAAACGAATAATATTTAAATCTGTTTTTGTGTTAATGTTAAATTTCATAATTAAAATATTTTAATAAAACAATTTTTCGCAAAGCATACGAAATCTATGTTGCATGTAAAGTAGAAGATCAGAAATACCCACTTTGGGAATTTAATATATTTTGCACGAGGATGAAGTTTATCAACTGAGCCGTAGGCAAGGGTTGTAATCATCCGATCATTATACGTGAGTGAAATACAATATTTTATCTACAACTATATAGTTTTATCATTAACACATTAGTAGTAACACATTATTTAATTTTAAAAACCCAGAAATTTTGAACGTCAATTGTTAAGCTTCAGAACATACGTCATCAAGATGACTTCCGAACCATCATCTGATTGTAAAGTACAGCAATGTTTAAAATATTGTTATTTATTGTTTTATTTATTCTAACTATATAAATAATATTGTAATTATAAATATGAGCTGTGTGAGGTTCAAATAATCATCGTTGCTGAGCGCCAAACATTTTAACTAACTAACTAAGTAAAAACTTGTAGTGTGGTCTTTAGCCAAGTAAATAAACATGCGCGGCACTTTTTTACACGGCGTACAATATGAATAATTTCATGTATTTATGCATTTATTATTTGATGGATGAATTTCTTAAACTGATATTGGAATAATATCAAACCAAAAATAATTGATGATTTGCAACAGATATTTCTATAAAATATTTGATATTGATGTACGTATAATCAAAGAAAGTAAATATACTGTCATTGTTTTGCATAGTTTACCTTTAATTTTAGAATTTCTGAAAAAGGAAATCCTTTTCCTTTTTCAGATTTCCCTTTCCGAAACTGTCAATAAAATTATTATTACATGATGAAACAAAAAAATTAAGACCTTCATTATTTAAAACAACCACCCAAAATATCACTGAAAACGCCAAAAAATAATATCTTTCAACAAAAAAGAATTGTAACATCGATATTAATTTAACCAAGGATGTAGGTTGGTTAAATACTAAACACTAAGGGCCTGTTTCTGAAAGCTTAGTTAACTATAACTTTATGACTGTTATATTGTAACCGAGTTTAACGAAGAGATTAAATTCGGCTAAGCTTTCAGAAACCGGCAGTAAAATGAACTTGAATCAAGGAAAATAATTTAACTTTTTACTATAATTTTTATATAACTATAAAAGTTAAATTAGTTTTCGGATAAATGTTTTCAGTCTTGAAATAGACTTAATAACTTAAACATATTATAAAAGTAGAAAGAATACAAAAAAATTCAATCAATTTTTTATATCAACTATATTAATTTTCATGCATACAGAATTGATTTTTATATTTCAGTGGAAAAATCCAGAACAAATATTGGAGCGAAACGTCTATAATCCGATAACATGAATTATAAACATGATATAAACATAATTATAATGTTTTTTACAATTATCTCAAAATTGTATTACTGTCACAAATCGCGTTTTGATTGTCCCCTCCTCACTTATGGCCGGTTGCTAAAGAACCATTTAAGTATTTTAACTCAACATATGAAAACAACATATAAAAACATATCATTTTAACTCGAGTTAAACCATTTCACTCGCTCTCGAGCAACCAGCCATTATTCTGTTAAATAGAATACTATGGCCAGGATTTATTTGTATTTTTGTTGGCTATTATATTCCTGCAAGCTATACAATGTTTACAAATGCTACTGTAACAAGTTAAAAGTTTGCAGTTGCTGTGAAAACTACAGGAAGTAAGAAACAACTTCTTACAAGTCTTAAGGTCATGGCAAACACCACAGATTACAAGTTTTTCATAAAAAAACTAACAATTTGAAACTATTAGTAACAGTATAAACATCAAATTTTGCAGAAAACTTTTATCTATCTAATTGAGACCTGATATGCTCGAAAACGCTGTCTGGTGGTCGAATTATTGTACTAGATACTCTCTATTACTGTTTGAATTTATAACGTATATTTTAGTGTTGAATTTTTATCAGAATTTTGACAGAAGTTGTGAAAAACTATAAAAGCAGAACAAATTGTAGTGTTTTTCGCTGTCATTCAAGACAGGACAAGATAGGCTTATTAGTTTTTTTTTTTTTTTTCCTAAGCATAATGGAGAAAATATTAAGTCCAGATTGGGAAGTTTTGGTTATGGAGAATATATTGACTTGTTTGCAAACAGAATGCATATATTGTAAATTTAAACGATTGACACTCAGCTTCTAATGTACCACATAAAATTAAGTGCCCGGCATTTAACACCTGCTTAACTACAAATTACACTTCAATAAATCTTCTAAAATTAAACTTTAAATACTGTAATTTGATGCCCACCTTCTGTTATACACTTCGATATATGTGTAGCGCCTAAAAATGCCGCAAATATTTACTTGCATTTTAATAAAATAAATGTACTGTGCTTAAATTAATCTTTTCGCTATGAGCAAATTGACATCTAAGTACTAGAGACAACAGCCATACTGCCTTGCTTGGATCACAGCGCCGCCACCGGTAATGTCACTTTTTAATAGGACATTATTAATTGTTAAAAAAATTATTGTAAAAATGTTATCAAGTTAATAATGGGTATCAGGAAACAGTTTTCCGTTTTTTTTTTTACAAATTTGTGGACTTTAGGCTGCCATGTGAGACCAACATGGTCTCACACTTAAAGCTACTCTCACGGCCCTTTGAAGCCACGCGGCCTCATACGTTATCAATTCCAGTCGCTTAATGGCACAGTGGCTTCAGAGATCTGTACAAAACTAATGGAAACAAATAGTAGGTGGCCTGGGAAACTTTTTCTGTAATGAGCCTGTGCAATTGTGAGACCAGTACGTCACCAGACGGCAATATAACATCGCACCAATGCAATATAATATGTGAAAAATAAAATTGATATTATTTATAGAATACATATTTATTTTTAGAACAAGGTACAAAATATTTTTGCAGAATAATATGTAATGAAAAAACAAATAATTTATATTTCTTTTATTTAATTTTAAACTGTAACTTTATGTGAAACAAAAAAACAGTCTAAGCAATAGAATTTTTCACATTCCGTACATTTCAGAGTTGACTGTGGTGTTTTTCTGGCTGCATGTTTACTTCCATATTGAGCTTTCAATTTAGCGTAACATTTTGTGCATCTGCGTCTTCCACGTCTTCCTTTATCTTCCAGACAATGCTGTTTTATTTCTACATTTGGTTGTTGAATAATGTCTTCTATTTGCATTAGCTGAGCTGCAACTAATTCTTTAAATTTTGTAACTGACATTTTCTGATACTGATGACACATTGGTCTCACAGGGCTGATTAAAAAATATATATATATACTGGCCAGATGATGTCAATGTGTCACCATTAAAAAAAAGTAAACAAAAACAAGAAATTAGCCGAGAAACTAGCAGATTATAATAAATGAACAAATTTAGAACTAAATTTGTAAAAACTAAAAAAGCGCCCGTGGAGTTTTTTTGTTTTTTAATTATTATTATTGGTCAGCCAACGTGTTAAATAAATTTGATATTTAAATAGTTTCGTGTAAAAATGTTCAAAAATACGTCAATATTTTTTTCGATGTGACCGTTTATAGTTCAGAACCTTAGCCAAAAATTCACACGTGTCCACGTGTTCTTTAATAAAAATTAAATTATTTTGTTACGCAACAACTATTTCGGAACCACGGCCTCGTCAAGGTGAAATAAAAAATAGACCATCAAATACAATAACTATAAGTAATTTTCATAATATATTTGTAAAATGAAGCTTAACTACAATTTGCTGCACTAAACGCAAATTTGCCGTGACTGGTTTACAAGATGGCGTCCATAACTTAATTTATTTATTTACAATTACATAACAATTTATTTCAGAATTAAAAATATCCTATTATATAGTTAAAAATTCGTTGCAAAATTTGATGTACAAATTGTTACCCTTAACTATGAATTATTACTCTATATAAATATTATCTCTATTAAAATATTTCCACGTGTTAAATGCTGAAGTTGTGCACATTTATTTCGTCTAAAATTTACAGTTTATTACAGAAGGTTGTCAAATTATGATCAATGGTAACGTTATAAATTCCTTAAATAATGAACAAAACAATTAATGTAAAGTGTGAATTTTCACAAATTTCAGAAGGCGCAGATGTCTAATAGTTGATGGCGTAAAAATTAAGAACCACTGTTCTATGGGCTTTCATTTAATAATACCCTATATGAAAATTAATATTTTTTTTCAAAATTACAAAGACTTAAGCCAAGTGTTATAAGCCCACAATTCGAAAAGTACGAAAGTTATACTATTATTAATTTTATGTTCTTCTCGAGTACTAGGCGCCTTTTATAATATCCTGAAATAATACGTCATTTGTTCGTGTGAACGGAAAAGGGTGGGGGGGCCGTGTAAAATATGAAATGCGATGATGTATATTTTGAGCAAATATTTAACAAAAAAAAAAACTTTTACAAAATTATGGATATTTCACCAAAATTATAATGTTGCAAAAAATAAACATATTTTAAAATTATAAAATAGTAGGCCTATGTGTCTTCTATTTGCAATGATGATGGCCCCCTTGAATGTTAATTGATATGATTAAAGTATTAAATTTATTATTTAAGGTAAGCACGAATATGACACATATTCCATCAGAATGAAACTGTTGCGATCCACGAGCAAAAATAAAAAATACAAAACCCAAATCTGACGAGCAAAAAAAAAGGAAGTACATAAAATCAGCGAAAAAGTTCAAAAAATCTGACAAGCCAATAAAGGAATTCCAAAAGATCTGACGAACAAAAAAACGGAACTACAAAAGATCTGACGAGCAACAAAAAGGAAATCCAAAAGAGCTTTCTAGCAAAACAAAAGAAGTATTATCTGCCTCATTTTGTAATACAAAACTAATAGGGAAATCATTTTTTATGTTGTATATTTAAAATATCATCTTAGGGTGGTAATTCTGAAATGACACCTTTCAAAATATTTGATAATTCATAATTGACATTAAATTATATGTAAATTTACTAACACTAATGGTATAAAACACAAATTGTCAAGTATTTGAAATATATTTTATGCAAACTGAACAAAAAATATGAATAAGCGAAAATAATTAGTTATATATACAAAAACACATATACATAAGGCTTATGGAAAACTTTAGGAGAAAAATGGAACAATATTAAAAAGAAGCGAAGGGCTAAATATATGGGAAATTGAGGGGTTGATAATGTACCACCTTTTATTATTTCTTTGGCAGAATTTTGGAGGATGAATACACGGAGTAAATTTGGAATAGGGATTGGGCTAGTCTAAATTTCGCTTAACGGATGGGAGTCTAAATTTGTTTTCGTAGTAATCCTTCTTCACATGAACGACATGTATAATATTATACCAATTAAGTATATTCTTATATTATGTATTTTGGTTTTATATATTTTATCACATTATTTCATTAATAATCGTAATAATCGAAAGTTTGATGAAATAAATATTTTTATCAACGACTAATACATAATGTAAGTATTATATCTGTAGTTTTTGTATTATAATGCCCTATGTTATTCCCATAGGGAATAAGGATGCGGGAATAATAAACTATTATTCTGTATAATCTTTCTTCTTTTTTTTTACTTGCCCGACCTTAATATATAAGGGGCAAGTATTGTAGTCGCGAAAATTTTCGATGTCGAGATTTTGACGGATGACCACGTTTCATGGTCCAGGGAATCCAAAAAACCTATTTTCGAAGTGCCGTCCGTATGTGTGTGTGTCTGTCTGTCTGTGTGTCTGTCTGTCTGTGTGTCTGTCTGTCTGTGTGTCTGTGTGTATACACGATAACTCAAAAACGGTTTAACTTAAAGAGTTCGTTCTGGTACTAAAAAATTCTCCTATTAAATGGGAAGAACCCTATTGTTTTTTATGAAAATCGGTTGACTAGAAATGGAAGTTTACTCGTGTCGATTTTAAGATTTTTGCGAATATTTAGCAACAGAAAAATATTTCGAAAAAATTTATTGAACAAAAGTTACTATAAATGCAATAACTAATAACTTTTATTTGAGACGTTTTTTGATAAAACGAAAAATTTCGAATTTTTTTTGTAAAATTATTTAAAATTTTTCTCAAAAAGTCTCAATTTTTTCATACTTATATGTAACGTTTCCATGGTCATGATAATTAATTCGTAACTAGTAAAGCAAGCCTTGGACAAAAATTTGTATAGAACATAATTTGATGTATTTTTGAAGATTTATCTAAATATATATTTTTTTTTAATTTACATTTTTTTTTTAAATATTTTTTTATGGGAGGGCAAGTCTAGCGGAGGTTTCCCTTCGCCACTGGTTTAATACTGTATTTGATCATACATATGTATATAGATTTTTATTTGTTTTTTATTTTGTACTTGTACATATTTGTGTTCGTAAATTTAATTAATGTATCTGTCGCCATCCTTTTATTGGGACATCTATATCAAGTATAAACTGACCTGTTGTATGGCGAAAACTTGTTAAATAAATAAATTCCCTCTTGTAAACCAATTAGAAAATAGTATTTGAATCATAGTTTCTGTGAAATTTACTACAACCATGACAACGGTGAAAAATAAACTGCCACTCTAGTAAATAGTTATATATTTTTTTTAACTTACAGTTTAGTCGTAGATAAGGTATAGTATACAACACGCTATAATGGCTATTATTACCTCAGATGATTACACCACTCACTCGCTTTACTCGCTCGTGTTGCAAACTTCATCTTCGGTAATAATAGCATTCATTATAGCGTCGTTGTATAATAATACTAGTATATGTATTCAAAATATTAGATACGTCAATCACAATTTTGACATGTCAATTTGGTATCTGACATGTAGTTTTTGAGTGACTATAAGCCCAGTATAATGAAACTTAACCAAAAATTTAAAAGCCAGATTTACAAGTTCACATGGTTCCACAAAAGTCTATTTACACCACAACAGTTATCAAAGTAACCAGATCTAGTTTCGTATTACAAAAAGAGACATATACAAAAAACTTCACGAGCAGACTGGCAAAAAAGGCAGTACAAAAGATCTGTCGAACAAAAATAAAGGAAGTTCAAGAGATATGACAAACAAAAAAGGGAAGTTCAAGAGAATTAACGAGTTGATATGGCACTGTTGCGAATCGACAATCAAAAATAAAAATTAGGAAACCCTGAAGACCTGACGAGCAAAATAGAAAGGAAGTTAAAAAGATCTGACGAGCAAAACATGAAGTTCAAAAATCTGACGAACAAAAAAAGGTAGTCTAAAAGATCTGACGAGCAAAAAAAAAAAGGAAATACGAAAGATCTGACTAGTACAAAAAGGAAGTCCAAATGTGTGATTAGTAAAAAAAAGACGTCTAAAAGATCTGACGTGTAAAGAAAGGAACTTCAAAAGATCTGACGTGCAAAAATAAAGGAAGTCCAAAAGATATTACGTGCAAAACAAAAAGATATGCAAAAAATCTGACGAGAAAATAAGGAAGTTCAAAAGAAGGGACGAGCAAAAAAAAAAGAAAGTTCAAAAGCACTGACGAGTAAAAAAGTTGAAAAGATCAAAAAAAAAAAAACGGGTGCAGAAGATCTGACGAGCAAAAAAAGCAGTCTAAAAAATCTGACGTGCACAAAAAAAGGAAGTCCATTTCAGGAGTTACCTTCATTATTAAACGATCTGACAACAAAAAAAAAATAGGAAATTGCTACGCGGTCACATAAATGCACCCTGCTGGCCGTAATTTGGTCATACCTGTTTTAAGGCAAACTATGTTGCTCAACAATAATAATAATAAGTTCCCAGCGCCTAAGTGTCGCATAAGGGCAGAGAAGGTACATAAGTTTTTAGACCACCTGCCATAGATATGAAAGCCACGTGGTCAACGTGACAATTATTATTTAAGTATGTTCCAACGGGTATGGAAATGGTTTTATGTACGTACTTTTTATTTAAAATACAAACAAAAAACTTACAATATACAATTAAGGTGTATGGAATGGAGTGAAACAAAATTTGCATAATCCAACTTGACACGTTAGACAAACTGTGGTAGTTCTCTTTTCTTTACCAACTCGGGAGCACCTCACACATCTCTTCCTTTTCCCTACTTCAATAGGAAGATGTTCTCCAATATTCTTCATTTGTTTTGCCACCAAAGATGGACGGGTCCACCCCGCGGAAATATGGGCCGCATTTCCTTTCTTCAAATGAACTTTGGTTATTTCTGTTCCTTTTTCAATCATTTCTTCTGATAAGGTAAAAAGAAATTCAATTAGGGATTGTTTTGTATGATGCAAGTCGTTATAAATAAACCAACTGTTTACGACTACGAACATTGATAAGTGATAAGAATAGATAGAACAGAAAAAAAAAAACTTCCATGTCCTCTTTTGCGAGGTCAAAGTGGCAGATTCATCTCTAGGGAATAAAATAGACCTTCTTTCATATTCAATTTATATTCATAGTACCTAAAGTTACGAGTTGTTTACACAAAAGTTAATTTAAGCGAAATTATTATTAATGTCGATACATCATCAGATCTGGTTGCTTTCTTTTAGGATATAAATCCAAAAATAATTGCGCGGTTAACACTAGAGTTACTCTGATAACAAATATACCATGTCAAACCTTTCTAAATTTTTAAAATGCTCCATATTTTTACATTTTGTGAACTTAATTTCATAGCCATCTATTTTATTAAGACGAAATAAATGTTAACGATCTTTTTAAATTTCTTGAATTTGTATTAAAAAATATCACTGATAAACACACTATTTGTGACATGGCATTTTTAGGGTATTGTAGGTATGACCAAAAAACCCTTATACCGTCATTTTGTCGTCTGTCTGTCTGTCTGTCTGTCTGTTCGGTAAAAATTGCAGCCAAACGGCTAAACCTAGAGAGTTGAAATTTGGTATGCTTATACAACTCTTTGACCCGCACATAGGAAAAATACTAAAACATCTAAAAAACATACCCCCCTAAAAATATAAACAAATATGTGCTCATCGAAAACTAAAATATTTTTTTTAAATTATGAGTAGGGTATCAAATGAAAGCCCTTAGTACATGGATTAACGAACAAATTTTTATTTTTGAAAAATAAATTATTTTGATGCGATTTTTGCCAAAATTGTGCAAAAAAAAATTTTGCCCCACACCCTGTAGCCCCAGATGGTTTAAACTAAAAATCTAAAAAAAATCTAAGTAATGTATATTGGTGTGAACCGAAATAGTACAACAGGAATTTTTGATCAGATTATGTTTTCGGAAAATAACGCATTTTTTGTGGTTTTTGGTTCACAAAGTACAAAAGTTATACCAATGTAAGACACTCACATGCAAGGCGTACGATGGCGTTATTGGTTAGAGCACTGGTGTCGTAAGCTAAAACTCGCTGGTAAACGAAGGGTTTCGAGTTCGAGTACTGTGAGTGAATTTTATTTTTTGTTTTTTTTTTGCATTTTTATTATGTTGAAATTATTTTGTCAAAATTCTAGTTATATTTTGACAAATGTTGTATTTAATTTTTAAGAGCGTAAATTTAATAATTATCTTATTATATGATTAACAGACGATAAATTATTTTAAAAATATCGTTCATTTTGCCGTGATTACTACAAAGTAAAATTTGTCCTACACACTCAGCATACCGCCTTCACTTATTATATACCTGCGAAACCCTGAAATGTTTGAATATTCACACTTCACATCAATTTTTTGGGTATTTCTGATGTATTTTGATACGATAAAAACAAATTTGAAAAGTGAATTTTTTTTATCACCCATAGATTTTCTGTAACAGGCAAATTTATATTTTGCTATAAGCAACATTTACATATTGCTTCATTTCACGATATGTATCTGCAGTGACTTTACACAAGTGGTTAAGATCAGTTTATTTTTATTTATCAGGTCTAAAAGTATGTTTAAAAATAGATTACGTCTATTAGTAAACTACAGGTATCCGAAACTGTTGCATTTTCTATATCGTTACTCGTCACTAGTAACTTTTTTGAGCTGTAAGTAATTCACTATACACAAGGAGAGGCCACTACATCAAGCACTAACTCCGGGACTAAAAAACGTTAGAAATGAACCACTGGTCGATCCCAAAAACGTATTTTTCCCACCTTTCCATATTAAATTGGGCTTAATGAATAATTTCGTTAAAGCAATGGATCGAATCGGAAGACAATTTTTGAAGAAAACTTTCCGAGAATTAGTGAATCAAAAATTAAAGAGAGCATATTTGTTGACCCACAAATGGGAGAAATAATAAAAGATGATGTATTTGACAGCATGCTAAATGAAATAAGAGCTTGCAGAGCTTTTAAAACAGTGTTTTCAAATTTTATTGAAAATGTGAGAGCTGAACTACTTAATGCCTACAAAGAAATAGGATACAGGATGTTTTTAAAAATTCACTTTCTAGACTCTCATCTCGATAACTTCCCAGAAGATCTGGGTGCAGTAAGTGATGAACATGGGGAACGGTTCCACCAAGACATTTCCGCTATGGAAAAGCTATATCAAGGTAAATAGAGTCCGAATTTTGCTTGCTGATTACTGCTGGACATTACTGGATGCCTCAGAAATAAAATATCGACGTAAAATATCAAAAACAACATTTTGAGGTAAGTTAAAATTAATAATAATAATACGTTTATCGCTATATTTCGTTAGAAACCAACAATACTTCATAACAAAAAAAATGATGGGTGATAGAAAAAATCTGAGGTCATTTTCGGCTCTTAGAACAAATTTTACGAGAGAACACCATATTTTATCCGTCACAAAAAATAAGTTCATTTTTGTTCAGGAAATCATCATTTTGTATAGAAAAAGCTTCAAACGTTATAAAGACAGCTCCTGACTACTTAGAAAAATGAAAATTTGGTTCCGCTTAAAGGTTTGGAATAGCCTACACTGTTTTCTTTTTTGTAAGGACAAACCTGATCTAGTTATTTTGTCCTTATTATAAAATATCCTTTTCATTAAATTTTGAATTTTGTCATTCTTAATAAAAATTTCCCATTTATTTATTTTTTTGTCCGAAAATATGTAAAAATGTATTATATTTTATAACAAATATCATTCGTTTACATGGTTTCACTGTTGGAATTTTAACTTTTAGCATACCAACGTGAATCATGAAATAAGCCAAGCAAGGTCCCTTTTTCTCGTGACAACCTAAAAGAACGAAATTTCCATTTAGTTCCGCTTAAAGCAAATAAATGACCTATAATTCACTTCTTAGCTTCGTGCGGAACTAGACAGTAATTTATTTTTCAATGTTATCTGCCTACATTTGGAATATTAAGTGATTTCCTTAATGTTAGCTAATCTGCCCAAAATATGTAAATTTATGTTTGAAATATCAAATTTTTATTTGAATTGTTATATCATATGTCAAGGTAATATTTTGTTTAATATTTAAAAATCAAGCTCTAAATAAAGCCCGATTTACTATATTAAAACAATATAGAGTATTTTTTAATTAACATACACCTAACATTTTTAATGATTTTGAAAAATTTAAATGTGAAATAATTAATAGATTCAGTGTTTCGTTAGCATTGTGTATGTTACACTGCAAGTTCTACAAGCTGGCATATAATTTCAATCCATTTTCTGTTACGTAGCAACACTCTTTTAAAATTGATATAAAAATTAATATTAAATAAATAATTTATACACAATAATAATTATTTATTATTTTTGGAAACATATTCAAGCAATTTAGAAAGATCATAACACTAACATAACCTAACATATTTTGTAAACATATGTTTACAATCCAAAATGAGAAGTTCACCTTCTATGAAAATCCTCAAAACATTTTCCTGCACACAGTGGAGGTTTGTTGGCACAGGTTTTGCACCTCCATGATGTGTTGCTTCTTTTTTTATATTTTGAACACTCCCTGCAGCGTAAATAGTAGCTCGTTCGTTGATAGTTATCCGGTAACGGTATCTTTTCCAAAAAGTGTGATGTAGGATCTTTGGAATCAAACGAAATATTAGCGTCATTAGTTCAAAACTTTTGATTTTTGTTATACAGGAATACAGGATACACCATACTTTATAAAATAATAGTGAATTATTATTTGCAAGTATTTCTTTATTTTGCAATTGTACATATGAGGGGTCAAATTGCAAAAACCGCCAAAGCCACTTTTTAAAAAAATGAGTTATGCACGCCATTCTTCTCTCTATGGTGAACAGAATAAGAGTGCAAAATCCAGTTAGTAGAGTATAAAATAGCTATCCAAAACATGGTTGTGAGTGCAAATCCGCTATGTGTACAAAAAATTGTTTTCAAAATCTGCCTTGTTCAAATTGACAAATAGCGATCAAGCATGATGTCTGCTGTCTGGAGGTTATGTTTGAATCAGTTGGTAGAGCATAGTAGACTTGTTGAATATTCATTATTGTTGTATTATTATTAAGAGTAACAATGGATGATATTAGTGTATTAATTAAAAAGACAATTCCAAAATGCAGCCGTAAAAATATAGTGCAACAACAAAAGCCTCCTTTTTCTGGATTGAAAGCACCATTTTGTTGCAAAACCCGTCAAAACCAAACTTAAAGACTTTTTTTGATGTAATCCTGCTACCAATATTTGATCTGATACCCTCTATTGGTAGATAATCATAATACTAAGACAATTAAAAAGAATTGTTTGTAAAAATATGTCTGCAGTATTCTATAAGTTTTTCGTCTCTCCTGAACGTATTTATTGAACATAGTTCATGATGAACCTTGGTCTGTACAGATTTTTGATTAACTATTATTATTATTATTATATGTGACAAAGCTGCATCAGCTTTATTTTTAAGCAAAGAATGATAACGGAACGGAATCGAAAACAAGAATTTGACTTTTTTTTTTTTTTTTTCGTTCCAGAACGATATCTAAATTGTCAATATTTAATACCTATTTTAACCGGTTTAACGAAATCTTTTGCTGTGTATCGTAGCATATATCCAACAACAATTATTAAAGTCATTTATATAGTTAAATACAAATTTATACACTATATACAGTATAGATACAATAATTTTATAACATTTTTCTTCACAACAGTAAATTCGGATTTCTTCTAATTTCTTATTTTAATTAGAATAGAACCACTCTATCGAATAAGTAAGAATAAAATGAGTGTTATTTAAAATAAGAAAGTTGAACAACGTACTTTGAGAACCACGGATCGAAATAAAAAATTGCTTCACTCATTGATAATTTCCTGTAAAATAGTATTTGTTGGCTGATTTAAGCAACCTCGTAGCTCTTATAGTTCTCGAGATAGTAATGGTGAGCAATTTAAAACACCCTGTATTCTCTTAAATTAAAAAGAAACAAGAATATATTAGACCTGCCTAGTGTGAAGCATGTTTACATGTGGAAATTTTTAAAACATTTTTTTGACTTATTAAAGCAAAGGGCCAAAGCACATTTTTCACACTGAACATATGTATACCCCTTACATTTAGGAAATTTACATCTTTGTCTATTTTCCATCCAATTCGGCCAGTGTGATAATTGATCCTGGCGTACGCTCTTGGGAGGAACATTAGACGAATTTCTCTTTTTCTTATTTTGTATTTCTCTTTCCAAATCCAACGTAAGTTGTTCACCTGTAAGACAGAATTCTTGACCAATTTTGGTCCGAAAGACTGCTAGTTACATACATTTCGAACTATCAGCTTTGTTAGATTTAACGAGCTTATACAGTAACCAGGAATTAAAAAATTCATATCTATAAGATGATAAAAAGAACGTAGAAAATACCACTTATTAGACCTCACTTCGATCTTATATTTACCAATCAAACTGTCTAATAAATCAAACCCTCCACCTCCAAATTATGTTTTAAAAAGAGTTAAATGTTTGTACTATAATTAGAATAATCTATTGTAAACATTCTAAAGAAAGGTTCTAACATATCTTTAAGAATAAGAATTCTTGAGAACATGCATTAATTGTAACCGTTCGAAAACATATATATAAATATTTTCACTCACTCATATACCGTGATCCAAGAAATTGGATTCAAATGGAAAACTTTTTTATTACCATTTTTTCGAAAAAAAGTCACTCTTCAAAAAAACTCCTGCTTTGTCTCAAACCCTCAAAAACGTTGTCAAATTTGTTATACGTAATACAGGGTGTTCAGAATCTGATGAAAATCTGGGTTATTAAATGCTTACATATTGAAAGTCAATATTCACAAAAAATTAATGTTTAGTGTGGTCTTATGGAAAAACATTTAATTTGGACCTTTTTTTTTTTTACAATTTCTTACAAAATTCATTTATTAACATTTTGGATAATATGCCCCTTTTACAAAGACAGGCTATGATATTGCTGTTGGATGAGGTCCGTTCACAATTTTCACTTCCTGTAAGACAGTGTTTAAAAGTTAATTTTCCACAAAAATGAAAATTTTCAAATTTTTCCATATACTACGTAAAACAAATTTGATGACGTTTTTGGAAGTTTGAGACACAGTAGGAGTTTTTTGAGGAGTGACTTTTTTTCGTAAAATTGACAATAAAAAAGTTTTCCATTTGAATCCAATTTCTTGGATCATGCTGTATATATATATATATATATATATATCACATTAATTCAGCCAATAATAATTATTAATACACTTAAAATTAAATTTATACATTAAACATATTAATACATAAATAATAATATTCAGTTAATATAGACTTTTCTAATACTGCATATTTAGATTAAATAAATTAACAAACAATTGTTTGGTAACAAAAAAATAATAAATAAGTATAATACAGATGAACTCGGATATAATGCACCCCAGATTTAACGAACTCTCCCTTATAACGAACAAAAAAAAAAAAATCCCGTGACACAAAACATATAATTACTATGTATTTAGCGCTTGATTATAACAAACGAACTACATGTTTATCGCCCCAGTTATATTATCAAAATCACTATCAAAATGTATCGTTATCAAAATTATGAACATATGAATATTTAAATTCCACGTCCAGAAACGTCTTGACGTGAAAACCGGTACACAGCGGCGTAACACATTGGATTCGTAAAATAATTTCCTCGTTTAAAAGAATCCGGATAATCGAGGTCTGGATAATAGAGGTTCTGCCACAGTATATACTGTAGTTTCACTCGACCGTTTTTCTGTACCAGATTATTCATGCGCATGCGTGTATCCTGGGTAGGACGCGAAGTTTTGCGTGAATAAATTAAAAAATATTAAATATTATTTTATATTTAAGTAATTTTCCTACTTTATTGTTATACTACTTTCCAATAGTTTTTGCATAATATTTTTAAAATTCATTTTAGAGACATAAAATGCAAAATTCTTAATTAAAAATTTTAAAATTAAATTTCATTTTGTAACTAATTCCCTGTTTAGTGCAAATCTTCATAATTTTCAATTATTTCATTTATAACCTAATTTAATTTTTACACTTATTTACTGTCACCATAGAGATAACTTTCACCCAATTCGTCAGTTGTCATATAAAGCTTCGTCCGTATCTATACGCATAATAGTTTGTATCGTTCTTTAGCATCCTGGGTAGGACTAGGTAGCTCGAGGTCACGAAAATATGGTACACGAACATCAAAGGTTCCGACAAGAGTCGGAATACTGTATTATACTGTGGTTCTACTGTATATTAATTTTCGAAGTTGTGAGCAAATATTAAAAACTGGACAATTTACATTTTCGTTCATATCTAGTAACTTATATATTTTTTTAGAACAAACACATCGTTAAAATGGTCCCTTAAAGGACTTTGGTCTAATTTAACCGACCTCGTAACTCTTTTCGTTCTCAAGATCCCCATGCATAACAAGTTATTCGGAAGACCAGTTTACTTAAATAATAATTAAAACAAAAATTAGAGGCAGTATTATAAATTAATTTTGCAGGTAAAAAAGGATAAAGTGGCAGTTATTACAATAAACCAACAAGCAGTATTATTGAGCAGTATTTGAAAATGAAAATTGGCAGTATAAAAAGTATATTGAGGGGGGTCTATTCTAATCCTTTTTACAGTGTAAAGACAGTGTAAAAGGGACCGTCAGCAAGTTACTGAATAGACCCCCAGTAATTTATGGGCAGTAGAAAATAAATATTAAAACGGACAGTAAAAAATATTAAATGCGCAATAAAAAAAGCAGTACTATTATTTAAATGCAGCTCTAACAACAAAAAATTCTCCAGCAATAAAAATCAATTTATTTTTAATATATGCACTTTATTACTTCAATTTTTTAATTACAGATTTCAAATAATTTTTATAATTCAACAAAAGTGAAAAATTTAAAATGTGAACCTGAAAAATATGAAAATATATATTATTATTAAAAAAATAAATTTAGAAATCTTCTTACCTCACTGCACAAAAAAAGCCTTTTTTGCTTTTTGTGGGCGCCCCCGTTTTCGCCTTTGTCCAGTGGGTAAAATATTTGTTGTATTGTCGATACCCCAAGTACTGATACCAACTTCATTATGTGTATGTTTCCCAGCACGTAAAAGAAAAACTCGAAAACTAGTGGAATCATAATGTAATTGTAATGCAGCTTCGCATTGTGGACCTTTCTTCTTAACTAAGTTGCATCGGAAAGAAACCTTTTTACCCTGTTCATTTTGGTTTGTGTATCTGATACTCCAACATCCTTCCAAATCAATGAAACTTTGAGCATCCGCATCATTTTCGAAAATATTCTCTCGAGACCACTTCCGAGTTTTCTTCTTAGCTCTTTTATCATCGGTTCGAGTCTCGGAGGATTCATATAACGACACGTATTCCGGAACTTCACTTGCCATAACAACTTACTTAATTTTTTTTTTAAAGTTATTTGTAATACTAAAATAGTATACAACATACACACACACTATTTTCTATTTTTTTTAAGGACGGAGTAGTTGGCGCTGCTGTCACGTAAATATTACGACAGAACAAACTGTCAAAATAGCGCACACAATGACACGATAAAAACAAAACCCAACTTCATTGCACATGTGCAAAAACATCCCGCCTTACGGCATACTGTTTTTACTTTTGTAAAAAAAGAAGTTTGCACCTTTGAAATTGTATGTAATGTTAGTATTACAAAAAAGTCATATTATTAATATGTCATCCCATTTGACATCTACCATGTTGAAAAATGATATCATAATTTTAATGAGCATAACAAAAAAATGTGAATTCCGTTTTACAGAGTGATGACTCTAAAGCCAGTTACACAGCATAAAACTAACCAACATAACCAGATCTTGTTTGTCCTTAGAAAAATAAAAACAATATACAGGACTGTATATTGTATTTGCTCTTGTACAGACAAACTAGATTTGGTTATTTTGGTTACTATTATATTGTATTATGACTTTAAATGTCATTTTAACCAGTGGCGAAGGGAGACCTCCGCTAGACTTGCCCTCCCATAAAAAAAATATTTTAAAAAAAATGTAAACTAAAAAAAAAAATTTTTTTAAATATTTAGATAAATCTTCAAAAATACATCAAATTATGTTCTATACAAATTTTTGTCCAAGGCTTGCTTTACTAGTTACGAATTAATTATCATGACCATGGAAACGTTACATATAAGTATGAAAAAATTGAGACTTGGAAAAATTTTAAATAATTTTACAATAATTTTTCGAAATTTTTCGTTTTATCAAAAAACGTCTCAAATAAAAGTTATTAGTTATTGCATTTATAGTAACTTTTGTTCAATAAATTTTTTCGAAATATTTTTCTGTTGCTAAATATTCGCAAAAATATTAAAATCGACACGAGTAAACTTCCATTTCTAGTCAACCGATTTTCATAAAAAACAATAGGGTTCTTCCTATTTAATAGGAGATTTTTTTAGTACCAGAACGAACTCTTTAAGTTAAACCGTTTTTGAGTTATCGTGTATACACACAGACAGACACACACACACACACACACACACATACGGACGGCACTTCGAAAATAGGTTTTTTGGATTCCCTGGACCATGAAACGTGGTCATCCGTCAAAATCTCGACATCGAAAATTTTCGCGATTACAATACTTGCCCCTTATATATTAAGGTCGGGCAAGTAAAAAACCCTTACACTCTATGACAGACTTCAGATTTATTGGTTATGATCATTAAAATATAATTTTTCAACATGGCATGTCAAATGAAATGACATATTAATAATGTGACATTCTTAATTATTTTTGTAATACCGACATGACATATAATTTTAAAGTGTTAAACTATTGAAATTAAAATTTACTGTTTTTACGTAAATGAAAACAAAATAATGTGTTTCTTTGATTTAGGCGGAACCAGATTTTGAAAACTAGTAACTTTTAAAGTTTCAATGAGGCTGTTGACCATTTTGTTTAACAAAAGCCCAATTAAATCATTAAAAAGTGAGCTCATGACAACTTACGAAAATAAAAATTCCATTTAATACCGCTTCAACGTTTGGAATAGCCTATATAATACCAAAACATTTTTTTACTGCTAAAATATATTTTATTTATTTCTGAAATATTTTTTTACTGCCGAAATATTTTTTTTACTGCTGAAAATTTTTTTACTGCTTAAATATTTGCTTCATTGCCGAATTTGTTTACTGCTGACAACTTTTTTTACGTCTAAAATATTTTTTTACTGCTGATATATTTTTTTTACTGTCAAATGATACTGCCCAAACATATTGTTACCTATCAAAAATATATGACACACTTTTAGGGTTTAATAGTGCTACAAAAAAGTCAGCTAAGGCATATATCCGAGATAAATAGATAACCAACAAAAAACATTTATATATTTTCATTTTCAAAGAAAATTATAACATTCAGTTTGTTGACGAGTATCATTATAACCACTAAATTTTCTAATTGTTCTTCATACCTCAAGAACAATTAGATCAATAACAAGAGCATTTACATATATAAGACATAATATTTATAGATCAGGAGTAATCACGGAGGGAACACAATTATTATTATTATTATTATTATTATTATTTAATTAATAAATAAATTAATCTGATGTGTGTATGTACGCACTATACCAGACTTGAAACCATTTCAGCACGTGACTGGTCTAAGCTGGCTAAGACTTTTTTTTTGTGATAGTGAAGCAGCAGATATACTGCTAGTAAACTATACATCTGAGACATATTTATTTTTCATGTATTAAAAATTAATTTCCAAAAATATAATCCAGCTCACAAGCAAAAAATAACTATTAATATAAATATTTTCTTAACTTACCATGACTTCCACCGGAATCAATAGGATACAACTGCGAACTATCGTTAAAAGAATCGTCCATTTTCATATCCTCTTCCTCGTCAATTTCATCTTTAATATTTTCTTCAAAACACGTTGCAACAAAATCGTTAGGTTCTTCTTTTGGCATTATCTCTGGTTCATATTTTGAACAACTCTCTTCATTAACATTAGTTTCATTAGTACTTTCTATAATATTATCTACAGGTGTTTCTAATTTTCTCTTTTTTGTGAGCCGATCATTTTTTTCTTTGCGACATTCCTCTTCATACCTAGCAGTATCAGAGAGACCAGGTATTTTCAATGTCCTCGCTGCTTTAAAAAGGTCTGGTAAATCATCTTCCGCAACACTTATCTCACCCTTATAAATAAATGTCATAAGTGACATTAATTCTCGAAAGGCTACATCTTGTAGAATGATGACAGGATGTTTGCAAGGGTTAACCTAAAAATGAATCAAATTACAATTTTCTTAATTACAACAGTTTTATGGACTTACTGAAAATATGTCTCTAAATAATGGGCTTGCAGCAGAAAGAATTATTTTGTGTGCTTGTATACATTGCCCTTCACAATATATGGATACATCTACTAAACTTTCGTCTTTCCACAATTCGTCTATATTTTTGGTCATATTTAGTGAAAAATTATTCCATTTCATGGAAACTTGTTGGGAACTCATAGTGCACTACTATATTTGTATAATTAAATACGTAAAATCAATAACTTTTAACTAAACTGCGTATTAAATACAACTATTTTCACTATGCCAAAATATTTTGGATAACCTAAATCATGAATGGATATTTTTACTCTAGCGGATAAATCCGGAATTAATTATAAATTCATATAATACAGCGCGAGTTTCAGTTCGTTGTCATTTAGTAAATTAACGAAGAACAAACACATCGGAAAATAGAAAATATAAAAACAAAGAAAAATTGATGTCAAATGTAATTTTCACACATTTCAGGGTTTTACAGTTATCTATAGTAATAAATGATGGCGGTCAACAGGTGAACAGTATGATAAATGTCTGGAACAAATTTTTTTGTTATATTCAACACATAAAAAAACAATTTAGAATTGAGGATTTTCACGTAATCTTGAATTCCTTTTCAGCGAAAAGTTTTTACACATTTTGTTGAATTTCTTAAGAAAAAAAGGATAATAATTTGCCCGGGAAGCATAGATAATTTGGGTTTTTCAAAGAAAGATGCCTACCTTCAGCAAATAAATGCAAATAAATGAATATCTATTATTTATTTATTTATTTTACATCGGCCTATTTCTGTAACGAGGCTAATCGCCGATGCCAGGGGGCGAGCTCCTACTCCTGGATGAGGGGTGAATGATTGTGAAATGGGAGTAATGTAAACATATTATTCTCGCCCGAATAATATCACCAACGGAAGAGAATCGAACCACCGACCGCACAGTCCATACTGTTTCCACCAGTCTAAACTACATGACTTAATGCGCTCGGCCACTCCGTTGGCCAATGAATAACTACTAATTGTTTACAAAATTGTTATGGGAAACCACTATAGCGATATAATTATGGAAACTAAGTGTAGCTTAAACACAATTACAGGAATACGGAAGAAAATTAGAATATTAATGCGAGATTACATTTATTTATTTATTTATTTATTTATTGACTTTTGGCCACCCAACAGGCACAGGCCCAATAACAGAATGGCACTACATATCATATGTTACAAATTAAATAAACAACAAGTTCACATGTTTTTAGAAATTAAAGATGAATTACATTAATACATAAGAAATAATATAACATACTATACATTTTGTGTTAAATTATTGATAATATATATTTTTAATAAAATTAAAATTATTTGCAAATATGTCCGGAAAATCAACGTTAGCTACTAAATTATTTAATTTGTATGTAGTACGGTGCAGGGGTGAATTAATAGCAGAATTAGTATTTTTAATAGACAGGGAGAAAAAATCATTACCTCTTGTATTGTAAGAAGGTACTCGAAAAAATAACTTTTCTAGAAGGTCCGAACAATCAATTTTGTTATTTAATATTTTGTAAAAAAAGTTAATATCCATAATACATAACATTGATAAAAAGAAAAACTTCTGGGCGGAATAAACAGCGTAGTACAATGCAACGAGACAAATGGTTTATTTAGTTTATTATTTTGTTGTGTAATAAATATATATAAATAAATAAATGAGCAGCTTTTTTTACTATAATTGTATCAAATGAAATATTAGTGGCGAGTCCTAGATTTGTCCTAGATTTTGAACGTTATTATCCTAGTTTAACATTTTGCAACATTGCAACCCTAGTCAGAAGGCAAACATTTTTTTTTCCTTCAAACGTCGAGGGCCGCAAACATCTCTTTGGCACCCACCTTCTTTAAAAGTTGGTGAATGTTCGCGGAATAACTAATTCTGCGGAACAAATAATTCAGAATAACTGGAAAATGGTTATACTACAAGACTACAGGCTATTCCAAAAGTGGAACTAACTGGAATTTTTATTTTTGTAAGTTGTCATGAGCTCTCTTTTAAGGTTTGAAAAAGACTTTTGATAAACAAAATGATCAAAAGCCTCACTTAAATGGTAAAAGTTACTAGAATTCAAAATCTATTCCGCTTAAACCAAAGAAACAGGTTATATTTGATTTAGATCAATGGTGTAGCGCTAAATGAAAAAGTGTGCGACCTCTCGCCCACTCGCGCAAGTATGTTCAAAATAAACAGTAGGTAGTACTGGCCGTAGGAATGTTTTAATGTAAAATTAGATTATGCGAAGTACTTTATTATTGAACCGACTGCAAAGGTGGAAATGCATGATAATAAAAACCTTATATTTAAAATTTTCTAATCAAAATTCAATAAATAAAACAGAATAAATCAATTTATCAAAATGTAATCTTATTAATTTTTACTTATAAAAGCTTCCAGATGGCATTCTCCTCAATTTCTTGAACTTTGCATATACTTGTTTGTGCGACTGTAGATGAACGGTGGTTTCTGATCCACTTTTGCACATAATTTTGTTTATTTTCCAATTATTTTTTTTTAGCTTCCGTTATTATTAAATTCATAGAACTAAATCCTCTTTCGCATTCACCAGAACTACACGGCATTGCCTTATAACACTGGAGTAATGGATTTAAATCTGAAGGAATATTTCCCCCACTGTTGTCAATGTATGTAATTATGTAAACACGCAATATATAATTCGGAGCTTCCCCGGTTTCAACTGATAACAGTCCTGTGCGCGAATTACGCATTTTAATTTAAGAAGTAATTAAAGGAAGGGTGGTTTTAGACGAGTGATATCGATTTCGAACAATTTCAGCCGTTCGATTGTGTAAATACCTAGAGTAAATACTCAGGGGGCGCGCTCCGCCTCAAACAAAAAGTGCGGGAGCGCTGACCCCTTGCGCTCCCGCCCCACTACACCACTGATTTAGATGTGATTACATCAAAAAAGTGTGTCCAAAAATGCTGTCCCATCCAACATTTGGGCCCTATGTAAATTTTACTATATACGTACGTAAATCTGGTTTTTTTAAATACAGTTTATGTAAAAGGAAGTATAAAATAATGTTGATAATTAATTAGACATACAGAACTAATCAGTCAAGTAAATAATTGTATAAACATATCTTGACAAATAAACGTAAAACTCTAGAAAACATTAATTATTTATCTATTTTTTATGGTTGTAAATTTATTATAAAGTTTAATACTATTTATAAAATGCAATATTTATTGCAGTAATAAAATGGAGTCATCTAAGTGCAAAAATAGTTTTATCAAGTGCATAGAAGCATCAAATGCGACTTTCACAAATACTCTCATAACTGAATAAAGTGCAGCAGTTCTTAACATTTTATTACTTGTAACTATTATAAAGTTTCTATTATATTGTCTTCTTGAGGCTATAACTTGGCATTTGTTATGTATTTAGTCTTTTAATTATTTTAGTTGCAAATTAGTGGCGTATCAAAGGATTATGACAACCAGGGTGGACTTTAGTTTGACCATTTTTATTTTGTATCTTTATCTTTATTAAATTATCCCTTGTATATTAAAAAGAGTCAGGTATTTTAAAATAAAGTCCTTTATTTGATATGTCCCGGGGCTAGGATGCAAGATTATTAAAGTAAAGGTTGTCTCGTAACGTCTGACCAATCAGAGCGTGAGAAGGAATACGTCACACGTATGCGTAGTTCAAACTAGCATACAGAATTAATATAGATGTTGCACGTTTTTAAATATTTTTATTGACTATTTTCATAATAGATATTTATTTCAAGACAATTCTACTGAATAAATTATAAATAAAAACCTCAGGAAGTTTTATACTGATTTATATAAAATTTGAGGTGATAGGTATTTGTATTATAGTTAATAAATAACAATACAATCGAATACAAATATAATTTTAGGTATATTTAAATAATAATAGAAAAACAAATTACTATAATAATATTATTAATTAATAAAATTGGAGGTTATAACTGTTTTTAAAAACGGCTGGGCCTATTTTAACGAAATTTGGTACAATAGAGAAGAACCAGGATTCAAATATAGGCATGGTATCTCAAAATTTTCTTTTTTAGGGGGTGTTACTGGGTTAAAACTGGTACTAAAACACTTAAAATATTTTCTTTATAAACAGAACTATCTTAACAGAAAAAACTATACAATAAAAATTGTTTATAAGAAAACAAATCTTATTTGTTCTATGCATTTTTTAAATTTGATGAATATTAGGGTAGTTACGGGGGGACACCCTAAAACTAAAATATTAAAATATTTCACTTATTATTCTCTTCACTTCAAAAATGAATTAGAACGAAGAAACATTCCTTGCGAAGAAAAAAGAAATTAAAACAAGTAGAAAATAAAAAAATTAAACGATATTTTTATACTTATAGCCAAAAATCAAACTTCACGTGCATATAACATATACGATAAACAAAAACTGACGTCCCGTTAGCATACGGATGACGCGTAGCGTCTCTATTTACCCCCACCACTACAAGTTACGAGACAACCTTATATTTTAATAATCTTAGCTAGGATGGACATTATTATCGGGAAATTTCTGACTCGATCGGCGCATTCTAACACGGCCCCCGCACATCTCTCTAAATACAATAAGTGCTGGGCAAAACCGAAAAAGAACTCTTCCTTCAAAATTCAAGTGACGACACAAAAAAAGGTCCTTGCTTCCAAAATGCAAGTGATGACCAAAAAAAAAGCTCATGAGAAAAACTTAAGTGAAGGAGTGAAATAACTCAAGTGTTCCTTAAAACCTCTATAACCATATGTTTTTTGAGTGCATGGGAGGGGGACTATTTATTCTAATTTATAAATAATATTCTAATTATAAATATGGGCTGTGTGAGATGCAACTAGCCATCGTTGCTGAGCGCCAAACATTTTAACTAACTAACTAGCTTACTAAATAAAAACTAGCAGTGTAAAAACACGTTCATTATCCATGGATGATCACGCATGCGGGTCACATTTTTACTGCGTGCAATATGAACAGCTTTATGTATTTACAGTTGGAGACATAATGCATTTATTATTTGATGATCATAGATAAATACTATTTTTGCTCATATACAGTACGCAAATTTGTGAATTTTGACAATCTTATTAAAGCCGCATACTCAGTGGCGGATCTACATACGGGCTAATAAGGCTTAAGCCCTGGGCCCCAGATCCGCAAGGGGCCCCCAACCTGCCTGACATATACCTATTATATTCTATACCAAACACGGCTTATAAGAGAAAAGATCAAAACAAAAATATTACTTTAAAAAACACACAAAAATTAAAAACACAAATTTACTAATATTTATTAAAAATCAACATAACTGATGCGCCAGCTAATAAAAAAATAATATCCAACATTAATAAAAATGTAATAAATAGTAATTAACCTTTAATACTGTCTTTTATTTTTTAATTTTTTTTTTTGATTGAATCATGTGTAGGGCCCCTTGGCATTTTTAAGCCCTGGGCCCCCAAAAAGCTAGATCCACCACTGTTAAAAACATCTCAAACTGACGGGTGGAAAATACACAAAATTCCCACTTGACAACAAACTGTATAATTTCCAATATTGCCCATTTAAGTGCGTTGTCAATATTGCAATCAATATATGCAAGACCTTGCTTTCAAGCTCAATTCGATTCGTAACGGCATAAAATTGTGAGAAAATAAATAAACAAATAACATGCAGTATATAAAATAAAATAGAAATAGAAATAACACATACATATACAGTATACATAAATGGATGGACAGAAAGATTCATTAAATATAACTTTAGAAATATTTAAGTGAAGATTACGTTCAGTGGTATTATGTTCACTTAAATGACGCAAGAGCAACATAAAACCATAAACAAATTGTAAATATTCTTTTTTGTTTTTATCAGACAAGCAAAAACTCGTATCACTTACTTGTTCACGCGGAACAAAAGTAAATGGACAAATATTTTTAACAAATATCTCTGATACATACTTGTTTAAAAATAAGTATAAATGTCTTTATTGACTAGAAGAACTGATTTACATCATGGTACGCAGAATTAATTTTTCTAAAGATCTTAAATCCATTGTAATAACTGCATATTAGGGTGGCAATACGCTATCTGATATTTCAATTCAAATTTACTTTGCACGATCATGTTTTTTCACTATAGTAAAAAGATTTCGCCAAGAAGGCGATGTTCAGTGTTTTACGTGTTCATCACTTGTATTTTGACAAAAAAAAAAAAACGTAAAAACCAAGTGTTTTTGGAGGTCGTGGGCGAGGCTCAAAAAGTATCGAGTACCAAGATACTGGTATCTAAAGAAAAGTATCGCTACCTTACTAGTGTCGATAGTATCTCTTCATTCCTAATAATAATAGACCGGGAGCTCATGACAGTTTTTGGTCTCCGATTTCAAACAGCATGCCTTTTGGAGGAGAGAATATTTACCCTGTGATAACAAAAAAGAGATGGTACTAAACCCCTGCACGCTTTCCGGTCATAGGGAAAATTGCATTTCCACTTAAACACAAAAGTTTTGTGCTTTTCTCTGATTTAATATTGCTTGCCCTTTTGTCAAAAGAAAGTTATAACAAATTTAAAGTCTTTTAAATATATGCATGCGATTCGGAGGGTCCCAAAGAGCTCAAACGGTCATGTGATCTTGTAATAAAAAAATACGATTTTCCGCGTTTTTATACAGCATGCCTATAATTAAGACTTTAAATTTGTTATAACTTTATTTTGACAAAAGGGCAAGCAATATTAAGTCAGAGAAAAACACAAACATTTTGTGCAAGTGGAAATGCAATTTTCCCTATGACCGGAAAGCGTGCAGGGGTTTAGTACCATCCCTTTTTTGTTGTCACAGGGTAAATATTCTCTCCTCCAAAAGGCATGCTGTATGAAATCGGAGACCAAAAATGTCATGAGCTCCCGGTCTATAAGGCATATTACACAAAATACTTAGTTACGCGGGATGTTTCCTAAATTCTGGGAATTGTGCTATAATTAAATTACGCAGAACTTATAGGCAATGTTATTGGTGCCAGACAAGTCTTGACATGCTTATGCAACTATCTAGTGCAATATTGTTTAGTCTAATTTAGGTGTTCAACTGATATAGACGCGTTTTCATAGCACTGTTTTTGTAACCATGGAAGACGCAGCAAAATCTCAAAGAGCAATAATTTTCTTTTTGTAGAAAGAAGGTGTGAAAACATCAAAAATTATTCAGCGTCTGCAAGGAATATTTGATGAGTCTGCAGAATCCAAAAGTACTGTTTATCGGTGGATCGATCGTTTTAAAACCGGTAGAACATCACTAGAAGACGATCCACGTAGTGGGCGCCCAAGCACGTCGGTAAATGAAAGAAACATTATTGCCGTCGAAGACCTACTGAAAGAGGACAGGCGAATGACTATTCGTCAAATTAGTGTGCGCCTAGGGATAGGTACACGACAAGTTCATGACATCTTGCATGATTGTTTGGGCGTTAGCAAGGTTTCGCCGCGCTGGGTTCCAAGGCTGTTGGAATAGGTGGATTGAGGTAGGGTGACCATTTTCTTGGAGAAGGCAATGCGGGACGGAGCAAATAAAAGGTCGTCACTTCCGAAATATAAGTGAAGAGCGAACAAAAAAAATGTCCTCACCTCCCAAATATAAGTAAAGAGCAAAAAAAGGTCTTCACCTCCCAAATATAAGTACAGAGCAAAGTTCGGCCCTGGGGACACCAAATCAAAATGCGGGACGTCCCACGAAATGCGGGACGAATGACCATTCGTTAATTGAGGAGACCAAACTTAATTGAGGAGACACCGAAAAAGTTCTTTGAGGACGGCTTAAAAAAATTAGTTTATCGTTGGGATAAATGTATTCAGTTAAATGGAGATTATGTTGAAAAACTACATTGTAATATTGACGAAAATTAACAAAATAATAAAAATTATAGCAAAATTCCCAGAACTTTGGAAACATCCCTAGTATATTTGTAGCATATTTGTTTGTCGACATGTTAAGAATTTGTTTTTTTTTTTTTACTTTTGTTTACGAACTGCCCATCTTCTTTTGTCACACTCATTATTTTTTAAAATTTTGTTATTTTTAATTAAGTGTTTTTATGAATGCTGGGATGCGATGCCAAAAGTTCATGTATATAAAATTATTTGCAAAAATATTAGAAAAATTATTGTTTTTTCCTGCTGTCCATCCACTTACGGTCAATACATATATGTAGGGTCCCATTTGTTGAACATTAAAACACGGGAAGTGTATCCAGCTTTTCTAGTTATAAAATATAAAAATTCTATAAATTGTAAAAAATTCTAAATAAAAAATACAAAAATACTCTTCTACAAACTACTTTTGATTGCAATTTCTATATTTCTCATTTATCTATTCGAGTTGGGTGTTTTGGACATCACGAATTCAACAGAATCATAATTAACTTTACTATAAATTAAGTTTTCTAGACGGCAAGACTCAGTATTTTTAGCCTCGGCACTCATAGCATTGCGAGATATATCGCTCGAAGAGTACGTCATCGTATCTTTTAAAATTCAAGGTAGGAGTATACCGACAACGAACGTCAGATGGTGTCGAATACCGCCATATCCATATTTCCCCACCATTCCTCTGTACATATCTGCAATTCACGGAATTACAAATATCTAAAATTCATTTAAGTATATGTCAAGACGAATTACGGATATGTGGAGGGGAATACGATATATCTGAAATTGAATTATGGATATGTGAATTAGAATTAGAAATATTACGGAACGCAGGCAAATGATAAAACGGATTCCCATACTTCTCTGAATCTGACTATTGTAAAATAAAAAACCTGTAGAATCTGACTATGAACTTGAAACAGATTTGAGTGACTACAAGCGCGGTTGGCTAACAAGTGTCTACCGATACATTTCACATTGGTTTTTGTATCTTCTTAATATTTTTTACCGACCGCGAACATATATAAGGCAGGTATTGTGATCATACCAATTTTGACGTTTCGAGATTTCGATGGATCTCCACGAATTGAGGTCCCTACATAACGTTTTGACTATTTTTAGCATGATGTCCGTCTGTCCGTCTGTCTGTGTACACGTGCAGAGCAAATTCGACTGAAAGGATTTTTATGAAACTTCATATTTAAGCTTCTGCCCTCAATGGCACGAGTTGATCAATTTTTGGTAAAAATCGGTTGACTAAAAATGAGAGTTTACTCGTGTCGTATTTAAGATTTTTGCGAATATTTCACAACAGAAAAATATCTCGAAAAAATTTATTAAACAAAAGTTTCTATAAAAGCAATAACTAATAACTTTTATTTGAGACGTTTTTTGATAAAACAAAAAATTTCAAATAATTTCTGTAAATTTTTTTTTCAAATAATTCTGTTTTTTTTTTTTAATATATAAAAGGTTAATAAGATATGGAAATAAACAAGGCAGAGAACTTACGTTATTTATACGACATAAATTCAGTTTAATGGGAAATTTGAAAAAGTTAAAAAAATATAAATTTTTAAAAATTATGTACTATAATAAAAAGAGAGATTTGGCTAAAAGAGTTTAAATAAAGCAATAAAACAAACAATATATCTTCAGAGCTAAAGTTACTTAATTTATTGTAAATAAAAGTTAAAAATATATGTATATTTGAAGGTCTAAAAATTATATCAATAACTTCTTCTTTGGGCACTATCAGCTGGGCTGTCTTTTGGCCTCACATTAGTCCTCGAGATAGAGGACTAATGTATAATAAATAATAATCTTGATTGAATTGTCAAGTGTCAAAAAATATTTATATGTCAGATAACCTAAAAAATATATAACTGCGTAAAAACAAAATATAGGAAAAAAATAAAATAATATAAATAATATATATTTCCAATGTACGACACTGAACATCTGTCAACTTGGATTAAAAATAATATTTTAACATTGTAATAGGGATGGTGTTCTAAACCAATCAGAAACAAGGACAAACAGCTCCTATCTTCGTACACACATTTTTCTAAGCTGACATAGAGCATAGTTACGTATTACAAAATGAAACATCTTATAGGTACATCAAACAATATTTAAAAGAAAGGAAAATGACACAACTATTCGTGCGAAGCCTGGGGCGCAGAGCTCATAGCATAAACCCAAATGATTATAAATAAATTAGAATTATTTATATAGTTTAGAACAGGAGGGGTGGTGAACCTATAGCACGCAGGACAGTGATAGCACGCAAGCAAATTTTGTTGGCACGCAGGCAATTTGGAAACGAAATTATTTAAATTTTAATAGGATTCCATTTTTCGGCAGATCTAAATAAGGTTTATAAACAACAAATTTGTTTTAAGACACAACTAAAAATACATGACAAATTATTCAAACAACGATAAAATATTGAAATAACAACAAAATAAGTTGTTGAACGACAAAATATGCAAATGAACGACAAAGCTTGATGCCGTCTGTGAACCCGTGTAGAAACAAGGAGTGCTGAGCCTTCGACACGCAGGACAGTGATAACACGCAAGCAATTTTTGTAGGCACGCAGGCGATGAGATAATTTAAATTTTAATAGTTTCATTTTTCAGCAAGTCGAAATAAGGTTTGTAAGCGACTAATTAAACTTAAGTACGACAAAAAAAAAATTACGTCAAATTATTTTAGCAACAAAATATTTAAATAAAAACAAAATAAGTTTTTGACCGACAAAATATGAAAATGAACGAGAAAACCTAGTGCGCCATCTGTGAACACCTGTAGAGACATGTGAAATAGAAGGTATGGTTATGTTAGCTGTCATTTTAAGAATTCAAAGAAATATATTTTAGCATTTGGGTGATAGAAACGCATAATGTCGATTTTTTTTTGCTCCTGTCCACCATTTATCAGGCTAAAAAAGTTTTAACTGTCCAAATTATATAATTTTTTTGCAAGAGAATAATTTATTATTATTATTACTATTTTCTTATACTTCTCTTACTATTATACTTATGCTTTGACGCCACCCTAAAAGTCAAAATGACGCCCTTTTCTCCCCCATCTCATTTTCTAAAAAAAAAAGGAAAATGACCCCATGGGACTCACTATCGGACCAGGAGCCCCATGTGGGGCTTAACAGACTTTTGCTACATTTAATTAAAATATGTATGTTTCCAATAAACATAACTATTTGTGTATATGTGTAGATAAATAAAATTGTCAATAAAAACTCATTTCATTTTAAAAACATTTCGAACTATCAAAAAGATAGTGCAATTAGAAATTTTTGCCGCGCATACCAAAATATTTTTAGTAATTAATCAACCGCACAATTACGAACCTGCGCAATAAGAAACCGCGTAAAGCGAAGAATTACTGCTACTTATCACTCATGTTCTTTATGAAAATGAAATCACTTTTACACGCAGCACCTATTTGCGAACCGTGGCAGATTCAAGATGGCGGTAAAAATACTCCAACGATAACTATAAGTAATTTTCACGAGAAAGAGAAATTATTACAAACATATTTGTATTTTGATCCTTTAGCTACAATTTTATATAACCTGCGAGAATATTTGTCGCTCGGTTTACAATATAGCGTTCATAATACAAGGTGTCTCAAAAGAAATTTTATATTTATTTAGCTTACTGCGTGAACGCAACGTATTCGAGGGGCGCGGGGGTTATGTCAGTCGGTAGCCTGGCTCTTGGGAATTAAATCGCTATGGAGCGTTTCTCAGGAGCAGACCGCGCGTTATGTGTGCGAGAGTTTTTCAAAAACGGTGATTCGGCG
Organism: Liopterus haemorrhoidalis; assembly: GCA_963971575.1. Taxonomy (NCBI): domain Eukaryota; kingdom Metazoa; phylum Arthropoda; class Insecta; order Coleoptera; family Dytiscidae; genus Liopterus; species Liopterus haemorrhoidalis. The sequence goes on along the minus strand of OZ020611.1, from coordinate 148,227,285 downwards.
ACTGTAGCGCGTAGAAAATTCTGCAGTATTCGAGGTTTTCGCCACTTAAATGATGCGCCAAGCATTCCTCTCATTCGACATTGGGTTAAAAAGTTTGAAGAGACTGGTACAACGCTGGATAAATCAAAATCCGGGTGACCTAGGTCATCAAGAACGGTAGAAAACGTGGAGAATGTTAATCAGTCTGTTCGTGACGACCCGAACCTTTCAATTCGGAAGCGCGCAAGTGCTTTAAATGTGCATAGATCATCATTACATCGCATTATGCACAAAGACCTAAAGCTGCACCCCTATTAAATTCAATTGGTGCAAGAATTAAAGACCCAAGATGCCAGTCAGAGGCTTAATTTCGTAAATCAGGTGATTGAGCGATTTTCAACGTTTACCAACATTTTGTTTTCGGATGAAGCTCATTTTCATCTTAATGGCCACGTAAATAAGCAGAACTGCCGCTACTGGAGTGCAACGAATCCGAAACGCAATATCAGAAACCCCTACATTCGCCTAAAGTGACCGTATGGGCTGCGATGTCGGCGCGAGGAATTATCGGCCCTTACTTTTTTGAAGACGAAAGGGGGCGTGCAGTTACAGTGAATTCAGAGCGTTATGTGGATATGTTAGACAACTTCTTGGTATCTGAACTGCAAAACTTTCCTGGCTATAACCAAAGAACATGGTTCCAACAGGACGGAGCAACTTCACACACGTCCAATATGTCTCTGCCACGTGTTCGTGAAATTTTCTCAGGCAATTGATCTCCCGGAAAGGTGACATAAATTGGCCTCCACGCAGTCCAGATTTAACCCCTATGGACTTTTTCCTATGGGGTTATCTTAAATCTAAAGTTTACGCCAATAAACCGACTTCACTGGCGCATTTGAAAGAAAATATCCGTCACGAAATGGCAGCCAGCCCTGAGTTCACCTGCCGAGACGTCATAAGTAATTTTACTGGTCGATTAAATGAGTGCCGAGAACGCGAGGGTCTACATTTAGACGATATTATTTTTAAGAAATAAATCCCCAAAAAGTGTATTTTAATAATTAATAAACATTTTTTCTATATACGGCTTACTTTTTTTTTAATCGATCCACTAAATATAAAATTTCTTTTGAGACACCTTGTACAATTTATGATCTAAAAAAAGATTTCCGAAATAGCGTGTAAATTTTTCATAGAATAGGTCATTTTCTCCTAACCTGAGTTTGTAGATTACGAATATATTATCAAAATGGAGATATATTTCGGTTTAAAACGTATAAACGTCAATATAAGACAAACGATTTCATAAAAAAAGCTAATCTAATCTCTTGCACAATTTTCAAATTTTTATTTCTAAGTTCCTAGTTAAATGTTTTGAATTATTGCACAATCATTTATCTAAATGAAAAGCAACGAAAATGAATTTAAAATACTTCCTTTAAGACAGGCGCGCACCCAGGGGAGGGTTACGGGCTTGAGCACCCCAATAACTCGCTTTTAAGGGACACACCCCGCCTCAAGAATAATGTTTTGCTTCTAAGGCCCTCTAAGAAAAAACCGTTTGCTTCTGACCCCAACCCCCAGAAAAATCCTAGGTGTGCGACTATTTTAAAGTAAAACCGGAAACATGGAAACATAATAAATTAATTGATTTATTTCTGAAATAAGCAAAATTCAACGACTACACCTGTATATAATGGATATTTTATTTTATTTCCTGAATTCTTTTAATTACCTGACTTTTAACTATAGTCCGTTCAAACGTTAGAATGCAGTATTGCTCTTATGGCAAATGGGAACAGTGTCCAATTTTATGTTCTTATGTTGTTAATTTACTGAAACTTAATGGTAAAAGTATCAGAAACTCGTATAATTTACAAAAAATAAGGTAACATGTTACAAATATGAGTAACCATTTGTAGAATATGATGTCTTCATAGTTCAACGCGTTTTACAGCCGGCAACGTCGCCAAGATAGGAAAGGACAGCGTCATTAGGTGAACCCATTAGAGACTATGAAAAAGAACTACTCCATTTGCCTTGTATTACATTCTAACCTTTGAACGGACTATAGCTCTGAAGAAGATTTTAAAATAAATCGAAACAGTTAGTATACTTATATCGTTAGCATAGTATAGGGCTGCCATACGTCCCGGTACACCGGAACATGTCCCAGTGTCCCGGTCCATGAGTCATTTGTCCCGGTCGATTTAAAATTTATGCATATTAAAAAATTATTTTTCGATAATATTGTACATATACATATTATACATACTATGTATAAATTATATAACAGATTCGAGGTCCGAAATGTCCCGGAGTAATGCCGAGTACCAGTCAGCTAGTGTCTAATTAATTAAAACCCATTGGACAGATGAGCGCAATTCGCTTTCTATTGACACCGTGAAAAGCATAATTCAATGTGTTTTAAATTATAATATGTCATGCATTGAATTCTATAATTATATAAAAGGGGAAAAAGAACTGCTCCAAAAAACGAAAACATCGGAGAAATATGATTGGGCAAAGAAGAGCGATGATAAAGAAGCCCCCGAAGTCGGGGAAGGGGGAGAGTAAAGGGGGAGAGTAAAGGCAAGAGAAGAATGGAATGTAAGGTTCTATTAGGTTTTATTAAATTGAATCGCCCATTAATTAATATTATATTATTTTAGATTTGATAAAGAAGCATCCACAAAAAAAACATCAAATTTTTTTAGTCGAACTGAGTGTTCCAAAATGATTCACCATTGATTCCAACGTTTTGCTCTTGGAATACCTATTATCAATCTCTACTTTAATTATTTTTTTTTTACTTTAAAATTTTTAATTTTTTTAAAATATTGTGATATTTTTATAATAAAGGTATTATTGTCGATAAAAGTGTTTTTAAGTTGTTTTTTTTGGGGGGGGGGAGTGTCCCGGTCGGTAGTCTGACAATTATGGCAGCCCTAGCATAGTAAAATAAACTTGTTTTATTATTCGACTGGTACGAATCCAATTAATACATTATTTATATATATTTTCCTTACAGTAAAATAACAAGGGCGACATTTTGATTTAAAATCAAAATGGCGTCATCAAACCACGTAGCTATAATTTTATACCTTTATGTTATGATACAATTTGGTGTAGAGGAATATTTATTAATATTTCTAATAAACCTACATATATTAACCATTTGCGGTCGAAATCCGGGCTATAAACTCCACACAATACTTTTATCTTTCGCCACGATTAATGTTACGTAACATTCTCAACGAGGCAAAATTATAAGATATATTTCATTAAAATGAATATAGGATATATTTATTGATTTGTTGTATAAAAATACCTGTAAAGTCACTTGTGTAAAAGGATTATACTAGAATCGACCCCAAGTCCCTTTCTTGAGCGCGAATAGCCATCGTTGCTGTGCGCCAAAAATTTAAACTAACTAACTTACGCACCTTCGTTGAACCGCTAGTGTACGATGAAAATTCTGAATAACCGCACGTAACGTCCCTGGTCAAAATTTCATTAAGGAAAATTTACAAATTTTACAGGACAATCCTGGAATACAATGTAGGGGTGCCACGTCAACGAAAACGGTACGCCGCTTGTCACGCGGTACTTGACAACATGCACCATACGTCCATGCCTCAAATTTTCCGACCGCAAAGGATTAAAACACATTTCAATTGAAATAAAGCATAAATAAATTATAATAAAATATGAAACATGTGTAGGTACGTACATACAATCTTAAATACAGAAAAAACTTTAGAAATACCAGTTAATAACAGTTATTTGGAGAATTTTGTAAAGAATGAAACAAGAAACTTATATACTGATTAAATAATATTCTTACTTGAATTTAGAAGTTTTTCAATGAGGCCTGTCTCGTCACATCTTCATCCCATGGTAGTAGTAATTGAACTCCAACGGTTTTATGTAACATTTAATTTAATAAACGATATAAATAGATAAGATAAATTTGTACAAACTTCTCAAAGGCATGGGAATAGTAATTATTGATTTTATGATAAATTTTATTGACATTCTCTGATATGACCAACCTTAATTCACCTATTTTTCAACATTCTGAATCGTAAAATAAAATATGATAAAAAAAATCGTCTAAGAGGCCATGATTTTTTTAAATTATGTTAGACGTGTATCACTGTCCAGTATCATTTTATTGGCGACTAACATTTCACGTCATTGTTTGAAGTTATATTTAAAACAAACATATATTTCTAATATGATTGAAATCTATATAGGGCGTAACAGCGAAATAGGACAGCACCATTATTTTCTTTATTATTAGAGATACAAAAAATATTGAATAACATTTCAGAGTTTCGGAGGTATTTAGTAAGTGAATGATGATTATTTGGGATGCCAAAACAAATTTTATGTAAAATTTTTTTTTTTTTGTTAATTTTAATTCGAATGCCTAATACCATTGTTTAGGTTTCTAAATATGTGCAATATATATATATATATATATATATATATATATATATATATATATATATATATTTAATATATATATATATATATATATATATATATATATATATATATATATATTTGTTTTACCGCTTATGCAAGCCAATTCTATGTACTCAATGGACGGTGTCAAACCAAAATTGACGTTTTCAGACCAGGGGAATGGTCTGAAAACGTTTTTCATGTTTTTTGGAGCTCTTGCACCCTGATTATATAGCAGCGATGACAGAGAAAATTTCACAAATGGTCTGAATACGAGGGTAGATCGTATATTTATATACAAATTTAGTTCACTGATTTGTCGTGAAGAGCGCGCGCCAGTAGTTTTTGTATATAACTTTTTATACAAAAAATGTACGATTCCGACTTTGTCAGACCAGCACAATTCAGTCGACGTTGTCAAGCCTTAAATCTGGCAACACTGTATAGAATGAGCTAGATAAATATTCCAGTCATGATAATTTTAGTTCATTGTAAGAACTTAAATATTTTCTTTCAATTTGTCTTACAGAAAAACTTTAAACTCAAATTTAGTTTTGGCAGACTCGTAGATACTTGAAAACAATGCATATAACCGATTTCTATCAAATTTGTTCAAATTAAAATTTTGGTATTTGCGCCATGAAATTCTTCTTTTTTTTCCAATTTAGAAATAATTACATTTTTATAGTTTATAGATTTTTTAAAGCGTGCTGAATGTTACTGCTTCAAATGAGACGTTAAATTTATTTAATATTTTTATTAGAATCCCAAATAAATGTACATTTTAATAAGTTTGAACTTTGTTCATATATTTCACAGAAAATTATTCTAATACGGACATCAATGTCCATAATTTATTCTTAATTCCAAAGAAGAACACAAAAGGTTACAAATTACAAATAACTCGTTTGAACAATTACTTTTCTTAATTGTAAAAAATAAAAATAATTGTAAAAAACAAAAGTTCCCATTTAATTTTGAGTATTGAACATTTATGTGTACGTTTAAGAGCGTACTGTACCTGGGTTACGCTCAATGGATACGTGCATTTGAAAGGGCCAAAGAATTTGAACCAAATGTTGTCGGATCAATTTGATTTTTTTTTTAATTTGAATATAAAGATTGGCTCCGTTGGATTTAAGAGTTAAAATTTGGTTTTATTTTTAATTTTCAGTTTTACAATGTTCTAAACTTTGTCTAACTTCACATCACTGTTCCTCTGTAAATCAATAACAATTGCAAATTCCATAGCTAGAATCCTATAGATTGTACTTTTATCTTTAAAATGAGCCATTATTTATGAAAATTAATTAATATTTAGCACCAATTCTTTGGCCCACACCGAAACACTATTTATATGAAATACTGGCATTTCCAAGCATCGAGAGATGTATCCATCTGGTAGCGTGGTTTTAAACTAATCTAATCATAGTAGAGGGAGTCTTAAGCTCCGCCTTCGTTTCCTACACATATCTTTGAATTCGGTTGAAATGGGTAACAGAAGATCTTTGGAATAAAACAGTTTGTGACGTCAAATTTACCTGTTTTATTTTAGACTTTCCGTGGTAGAATACAAATTCATATTGACACAAAAAAATGGTCCCAAAAATTAAGTTAAATAATTATGGCCGGCTTCTGAAAGCTTAGTTAACTATAACCAAATGGTCAGAACATGGTTGTTATGGTAACGTATGGGATTGTTATACTGTAATCGAGTTTAACCAAAAGGTTAAATCAACCCCTAAAGGGGCGAATCTATGATTATTAACATAATTTTTTGATGATAAAAAAAAAACTATTATTTCTACAAAATTATATGTAAAATCAAAATTGGTAATAAATATTAATCACTTTTCATATACAAGAGCTTATTTTAAAGATAAAATTACAATATAGAGTGGTTAAGTGTTAACATTTGTAATTTTTATTCATTTACTGAGTAACAGTCATGTGAAATTGAAAAAAGTATAGCACTGTAAAATTGAAAATTAAAAATAAATCAAAATACAAATTTAAACTTATTAAAATATTTAATTTATTTACTTTATTTTTTATTAAAATTTATTTACTTATTTACTTATTCAAATTTTGATATTTTCTTTCATATCTTGATATTAAAAAAAAAAATCAAATTGATTCGAATATATTTAATCTATATTTTATGATTCCCAAAAATACAGGTTGATTTATAAATATTAGCACTTTTCCCTCTCCCTGTAATCTACTTCCACTTTGGTCACTCCCCCAATGACGTAATACGACTTCTCGCCACCGCACCCCGCGTGCAACGATGGACTTTGGAGGTGGCAACATTCGCCTTTTAACTTCAAATTTTAAGGTGCCATATCATAGACTCGAAACCTGGTTTCACTCTGTCATGACATTAAATTACGAGAAAATATATATAGCTCTTGTTTTTTGAATGTCAGATAAATAAACCCATAGAAAAAAAGCATATCAGATAGACAGAGAGATTTTTTTTGTGAATTTGGTCTTACATTCACTTGGAACATGTAGAAACGAAAAATAGGTACCAAGAAAAAATTATGTGAAGTGTGAATTTTCACACGTTTCAGGGTTTCGCAGGTATTTAGTGAATGATGATTATTTGGGAAGCCAAAACAAATTTTATGTTAAAATATTTTTTTATTAATTTTAATTCGAATGCCTAATACCATTATTTGGGTTTCTAAAAATTTGCAGTTTTTTTTTTTTATATAGAAAGGTTCATTAATATTATGAAAATTGCGCCTACGGCTTCCATTGGTTGTTTAAGTCATAAACTCCGCCCCTCTGATTTCGTATACATTCAAACATAGAATTAAATTATAATATCAACACTTCCCACTGGTTATTAAATTTACGCTTTTAAAAATTAAATGCAACATTTGCCAAAATATAACTAGAATTTTGACAAAATAATTTAAACAAAATAAAAATGCAAAAAAAAAACAGAAAAATAGAAATTGACGGGAGTTGAACAGTAGTTTGCAACTTACGAAGCGAGAACGTTACCACTGATCTACGAACGTTCACTCCTTTACTGTGTTAAATAGCGGATTAAATATTTTACATATTTTAGTTAAAAACACAAAAAATGCGTTATTTTCCGAAAACATAATCTGATCAAAAATTCCTGTTTTACTATTCCGGTTCACACCAATGTACATTACTTAGAATTTTTTCAGATTTTTAGTTTAAACCATCTGGGTACAGGGTGTGGGACAAAATTTTGCACAATTCTCGCAAAAATCGCGTCAAAATAATTTATTTTGCAAAAATCAAATTTTGATCGTTAATTCAGGTTTCAAGGGCTTTCATTTGATACCATACACAGAATTGTAAAAAAAAAATTTTTTTTTCTATGAGCATATATTTGCTTATATTTTTAGGGGATTATGTTTTTTAGATGTTTTAGTATTTTTCCTATGTGCGGGTCAAAGACTTGTATAAGCATGTCAAATTTCAACTCTCTAGGTTTAGCCGTTTGGCTACAATTTTTACCGAACAGACAGACAGACAGACAGACAGACAGACAGACAGACAGACAGACAGACGACAAAATGACGGTATAAGGGTTTTACAAAACCCTAAAAAAGAACAGATTTAACCTCCAATTTTATTTATATATGTAAATTTTCCACAACTTTGTAAATTTCACTTAGAAGATAAAAGGTTGTTAAATGATGCTTGTTGTTACGTTTCACAGATTAGTTCACTGACTGTAGTTTCGGCTCACCGTAAATTTGAGAATTGCCAGAGCCGAAACTGCACTCAAAAAAAAAAAAAAAAACAGTGAGATATAACAAAAAGGTCTAATTAAACAACCTTTTACCAATATTATTTTTTTCTCGTTTATGATCCACCTGACACGCATACTTCTTTTTGGTGTATAGAATTTCGTTTATCGGTGATTCTAAGGATCTTGCTTAATTTTACTTATCACAAGCAAGCCTGTGGCTGCCAGCAATAAATCGTTTGTGCTTGCCGTTGACCGCTCGCAAGTAGATAATAATTAAATTGTTAAAATAATTTGTGTAAAAAATATTTAGACAAATTACGGGCTCTGCTTAGCAACCGGCTATAAGCTGTACGGGCATTTCTGTGTGCGCTAAAAAATAGACGTAATCCTGTCTATATTACTCCTACATGTACACAGATTGAAAATGTGGTCACAAAACTTGAAATCAAGAGATCTAGACTCATCTCGCGCTATCGCGTCAATGATGATGATGACTTCTCTTTATTTTTCATATGAGAAATATAATTGTAAATATTACCTTTTATTATCACGACAGTAATAGTTTACTGAATTTATACAGTAATAAATGTCCTTAATAACAAAATACGTAAATAATACGCCAATATAATTAAAACCAAGATACAATTTGTAAAAATATATTTTAATGCGCAGTACAACCTAGTGGCTGTGCTTTTCGGGTCAGGTATGCGACAGTATTGACTAATATTTCTTCATTTTATTGAGTAACAAAATTATTTAATTTGAAGTGTAATCATTTTCAAAAACGCGTGAAAAAAAACAGCACAGGAGGATCCCCCGAATATATTTTATGTATAAAATAATAATCGGCATATATTAAATGTAATTACTAACTTATGATCAAAAAGTCTTTCAGTCTCAGATGGCTTATGTATTATAAATCGCAGATCTTCTTTTGTTAATTGAGTATTCATAATGCACGTGTCATTTGTCGAAAAAAAATGAGATTTTCTTATATAAAACATAGCCGCCCGAAGAAAGGACATTTTGATCCACATGTTACATTGCAAATACGTATATGAATTATCAACAAGTGTTTTTTCACATATAATATTATTATAATTTATTTAAAATGCACTCTTGAGTGTAAACATACTCCTGAACAGTAGGACTGAATGAGTCGGTTTGAATGTTTTCAACTTTACAAATCATATTATACACTATGATAAAATTGGCAACGTCGCAAGGCCTGACAATGTCGATTGAACAACACTATTTTATACAGGTGATACTGAAAAAGCGGTTCCATATACTGGGTCTAATAATGTTTATTAAACATAGCGAATTTTTTTTTTGAGATTTTCTTACCCCTCTCAGTGTGCCCTGAGAGTTATAACTGGTAGATTCTATATCTGGCATATATACACGCGAAATCCTTTAAATAACGGTAGGTCTTAGGTCGCCTGTTGGATATCATTGGTCTGACCACGTCGGTTGTATCAATATATATATATATATATATATATATAGCAAGGTTCATTAAGATTTTGAAAATTGCGCCTGTGGCTTCCATTGGTTGTTTTAAGTAATAACCCCGCCCCTCTGATTTCGTGTATTCAATTTCAACAATTTCCACTAGTTATTAAATTTACGTGTAACATAATATATATCTTGTTGTTATAGTTACTTGTATGACAGTTAATTAATTAATAAATATATAATAAAATACATAACATGGTGGCAGCGAGCGGTTACTGAAAATATAAATAAATAATTAATTAAAAACGATTTTAAGTGCTCCAAAATGAACCTTTTACCTCCTGAACCACTGGAAATGACCGGAAATATGAACACTAACTGGAAAAAATGGAAGAAAAATTTTGATATATTTATGACAGCGACAGAAAAAAATAAAAAATCGGACGAAATGTTATGTATTTTATTATATATTTATTAATTAATTAACTGTCATACAAGTAACTATAACAACAAGATATATATTATGTTACATGTTCTTCTTTTTCTAAGGAACGTACCGATCTGGAGTTCTTACTGTACGTCCACTCCGAGTTCTCTTCTCTTGAATTTGATTTTCATTTCTATTTTCTTCGTTTTTTACCTCTTCAGTTTTATTGCTATTATCTTCTGATTCTTCGCCTTCAATTTGATTTCTATTTTCTTCTCCAGGTTCTTCATCTTCAATTTGATTTCTATTTTCTTCTTTATTTTCTTCTTTATCTTCTTCTTTATCTTCTCCTTTATCCTCCTTTTTATCTTCAGTTTGATTTAATATAGGTCTTAAATAAACTCGGTTTCTTCTAAATGTGTTATTTTCAGTCTGGACTAAATAGGATTTATGATTATATTGATTTTTTATTACTGCTGGTTTCCAGTCTCTTGTTTTATTGAAAACCATAACCGGCTGATGTTTATGGAGCTCGGGTAACTTTTTTTTTGGAAGTATCGTAATTATTTTTCATTTTATCTTGTAAGTCTTGTAATTTTTTAAATGTTTCCTTTATGTCATAAAGAGGTTTCAATAAATTTTTGTGTGTTAAAAATTTGGTTCGAAGTCTTCTTCCCATTAAAAGAGTCGATGGGGCAGGTAAATTTTGTTTATCACTATTATTGTATTCTAATATACATAAAAAGGGATCCAAATTACTTCTATGAGCTTTTATTAACAGACCTTTTATAGTTTGTATGTTCCTCTCGATCATTCCATTCGATTGAGAATTTGTTGGACTGGAATGTATCATCTGTATATCACAATCTTTTAAAAATTCAAAATATTCTTTTGAGGTAAATGGTGGACCTCCATCAGAACAACATTGTAGAGGAATGCCGTGGGTTCTAAATATGCTTTTAAGAGCACGTATCACCGATTCTGCTGTTTTTCTCGTCAATTGTCTGACTTCCGTGAATTTAGAATAATAATCAACCATCACTAAATAGTTGGCGTTATTTATATATGCAAAATCAATTCCAATTTTTTCCCATGGTAAATTAGGTATTAGGTGGGGTGTCATTGGCTCTTTCGGGTTTAATTTTGAATAGGCTAAACAAGTTTTACATGATTTTATTACATTTTCTATATCAGATGATATACCGGGCCAATAAACTGTATTTTTTGCTTTTAATTTACATGTTACAATACCTTGATGTGCACTATGCAATTTACTTAATATTTCTTTCTGCAGAATTTCTGGAACGACTAATCTATTTCCTCGATAAATCACGTTATTTTCTTCATATAATTCATCTTTAATTTCCCAGTATGGAAAAAATTCAGCCCTAATCTCTTTTTTATGTTTTGGCCAACCATTTTTTATATATTTTAATACTATTTTCAAACATTTATCTGTCACTGTTGCTTCTATTATTTTGCTAAGGGCTTTATCTGTTATTTGCAACATATTAATTCTTTTTATACAATTATCTATAAAATTTGTTTCCATGGTTTCCATTTTCGGCTCTCTGGATAATGCATCTGCAATGTACATTTGTTTTCCGGGAACATGTGATAAATCAAAATCATACCTTAATAATTTTAGTACCATGCCTTGAATTCTCGGCGATAAATTATCAATTGGCTTCTGAATTAGCGATATAAGTGGCTTGTGATCACTTTAAAATGAGTACCATATAAATAAAAATGAAATCTCGTAATTCCAAACACAATTGCCAACAATTCTTTTTCTATCTGACTATATCTTTGCTGACAGTCAGTGAGCGAACATGATGCGTATGCTATCGGTTTGTTATCTTGTAGGATAGCTGCTCCAAGACCAAATTTACTTGCATCTACTGTTAACTTTGTTGTTAATTTTGGGTTAAAATGACTAAGAATAGGAGCTTCTGTTATATATTTTTTCAATTTCATAAAGCACATATCTTCTGTAGATGTCCATAACCATTCATTTTTATTACTCAGTAACTTTCTTAGAGGTGCAGTTTTTTCAGACACATTTGAAATAAATTTAGAAACAAATGTGACTAGTCCTAAAAATCTTTGTAATGCTGCTTTATTTTGTGGTGTTTTAATAGAAGTAATGGCATCAATTTTTGATTTGCTGATATTTATGCCTTTCTCAGAAACTTCGAATCCTAAATATTTTACTTTTTCAACACACAGTTGCATCTTTTTTGTTGTTAATTTTAAATTTTCATTTCGTGCCCGTGCTAATACTGTTTTTAGGATTTTATTGTGCTGCTCAATAGTTTTTGCATATATTATAATGTCGTCAAAATAGACTTTCATACCATCTATTCCAAAAAATATATCTGTCATTACTTTCTGAAATACTTCTGGTCCACTGCATAACCCGTAACCCATTCTTTTTAAACTATATCTTCCAAAAGGTGTAGTCACTGTGCAAAGTTCTTGACTATTTTCTGACAATGGAATCTGCATAAATGCTGATGCTGCATCTAAAACAGTGAAATACTTGGAGCCTTCCATGTCTGAAAAAATTGATTCTGCCGTTGGAATTTCATATCGTTCCCTAACTATGTATTTATTTAATTCCCTTGGATCTATGCAGAGACGAATGGAGTTATCTGGTTTCTCTGCAATAACTATAGGGTGAACCCATTCAGTTGGTTTTTCCTGTTTCTTTATGAAACCTAAACCCTCTAATTTATCCAATTCTTCTTTTACTCTAGGCAACAATGCTTTTGGAATTTTTCTAGTTGCAGAAACTACTGGGATTGCATCTGCTCTTAATTTAATATCATAAATTTTTTTTAATTTGCCAACACCATTATAAACATCTGAATAATTTTTAATAATTTTATTTGGAGTTTCACAATTTAGTACATTCAATCTTTTTATTAATAATAATTCCAAACTTGCTTTTGCACCAATTACTGGTAGAAAATTAATTTTAGTAACAATGAATTTCAATTGTTGTTTAATTCCTTTTGATGTTTCGCATTGGAGATAACACATTCCTTCAAACTGTAATTTTTGTCCAGTATATGAGGTTATTTTTGAATTTGTTTTATATAATTTTGGTAATGGTCTAAGTTTATTGTATAAATTGAACGGTAATATATTTATATCAGCACCAGTATCAATTTGAATCTGGACTTTCATTTTGTTAACCGTAATAATTTCTTTAAATTCCTTTTTTATATCTGCTGTTAAGCTAGAAATCTGTAGACAACCCAATTGTAAAGTGTCATCAACTTCATCATTATATTATATATATATATATATATATATATATATATATAGCAAGGTTCATTAAGATTTTGAAAATTGCGCCTGTGGCTTCCATTGGTTGTTTTAAGTAATAACCCCGCCCCTCTGATTTCGTGTATTCAATTTCAACAATTTCCACTAGTTATTAAATTTACGCTTGCCCGAACATGTGCCCAAATGTAACTAGGATTTTGAAAAAATAATTTAAACAAAATAAAAATGCAAAAAAAAACAGAAAAAATTAAATTGCCCTGAGAGCGAAGCGAACTTAAGTTTGCAAATTAGAACGCGAGCACGCTAGACATTACACTATCAAAGCATGTTGGTTAACCGTCTTAGATAATATGTTAAATATTACGTGGTCAAGCCAAAATCACAAAAAATGCTTTATCTTCCGAAAACATAATCTGATCAAAAATTCCTGTTGTACTATTTCGGTTCACACAAATGTACATAACTTAGAATTTTTTCAGATTTTTAGTTTAAACCATCTGGGCTACAGGATGTGGAATAAAATTTTTTTTGCACAATTTTGGCATAAATCGCCTCTAAATAATTTATTTTGCAAAAATAAAATTTTGATCGTTAACCCACGTACTAAGGGCTTTCATTTGATACCCTACTCAGAATTAAAAAAAATATATATATTTTTTTTTTCGATGAGCAGCTATTTGTTTATATTTTTAGGGGTATATGTTTTTAGATGTTTTAGTATTTTTCCTATGTGCGGGTCAAAGAGTTGTATAAGCATGCCAAATTTCAACTCTCTAGGTTTAGCCGTTTGGCTACAATTTTAACCGAACAGACAGGCAGACAAACAGACAGACGACAAAATGACGGTATAAGGGTTTTTTGATCATACCTACAAAACCCTAATAAAATTCAAGGTCTGAGATAACTTTTTTTGGGTCATATTGTAAAACATAATAAAGTTTCAAGAATCATCTTATTAATTAAAGGAGCATATCTTAATTGTCTGGACTTGTATAATTTGTATAATAAACGATGTGAAATATAAGTTGCATTGTTCCTTAATTGTGCATTAAATGCCTGTCACACTTATCTAGATAAATGTAAGGCAGCCAGTCTTTCTCGATAGTCGGTCATGTTGCTACTTCACATAAACTAGTTCTAAATGCTGTTTGAAGAACTCGAGGATATTGCATTTCCCTTTTAAGTTAATTGCCAACTTACTAAGATCTTTATCGGAACATATACATTTTTTATTTGTAATAAAAAATGTTATGAACATTGCACATTATTATTATTTGAATTAACAATTTACTTTTTAATTTTTACATGTTACATTTCTATTTTACAAATATTATCTCATCGTTTTAATTTGGCACTTTAACACCATATATAATAATTTATTTTTTGGGCGACCATATAAAAAACAGTTCTTGTTAATCATCTAGTACTAGCCAAAAAGTAAATCTCTTTTGATCTAGGCTGATTCAAATATTTTTTTGGCCGCTGGATACTAGAGCCATCTATGTGACAAGTTACAAGATCTTCATGGTTACACGGAAACAACTGACAACCGAAGAACATCAGCGTTATTATTATCTAATGCCGGAGCTGATATGTTGAAGACTCCATTTCAAGTAAAATAGCAATTGCTAATAAGATTCTAAAAGATAACAACAACTCGTCAGACAATAACGGATCTGGTACAAGTAC
Source organism: Liopterus haemorrhoidalis (assembly GCA_963971575.1). NCBI lineage: Eukaryota > Metazoa > Arthropoda > Insecta > Coleoptera > Dytiscidae > Liopterus > Liopterus haemorrhoidalis. The sequence continues at coordinate 148,212,220 of OZ020611.1, read as the reverse complement.
TACTACTTGCACCAGCTCTACCAATAGGGGAAACGTCACGGGGGGTGGAAATCTTCAATTGTGGCGGAAGTCTATGTTGAAGACTCCATTTCAAATAAAATAGCAATTGCTAATAAGATTCTAAAAGATAACAACAACTCGTCAGACAATAACGGAGCTGGTACAGGTACTACTACTTGCACCAGCTCTACCAATAGGGGAAACGTCACGGGGGGTGGAAAACTTCAATTGTGGCGGAAGGCTATGTTGAAGACTCCATTTCAAGTAAAATAGCAATTGCTAATAAGATTCTAAAAGATAACAACAACTCGTCAGACAATAACGGAGCTGGTACAAGTACTACTACTTGCACCAGCTCTACCAATAGGGGAAACGTCACGAGGAGTGGAAATCTTCAATTGTGGCGGAAGGCTATGTTGAAGACTCCATTTCAAGTAAAATAGCAATTGCTAATAAGGTTCTAAAAGATAACAACAACTCGTCAGACAATAACGGAGCTGGTACAAGTACTACTACTTGCACCAGCTCTACCAATAGGGGAAACGTCACGGGGGGTGGATATCTTCAATTGTGGCGGAAGTCTATGTTGAAGACTCCATTTCAAGTAAAATAGCAATTGCTAATAAGATTCTAAAAGATAACAACTCGTCAGGCAATAACGGAGCTGGTACAAGTACTACTACTTGCACGAGCTCTACCAATAGGGGAAACGTCACGGGGGGTGGAAATTTTCAATTGTGGCGGAAGTCTATGTTGAAGACTCCATTTCAAGTAAAATAGCAATTGCTAATAAGATTCTAAAAGATAACAACAACTCGTCAGACAATAACGGAGCTGGTACAAGTACTACTACTTGCACCAGCTCTACCAATAGGGGAAACGTCACGGGGGGTGGAAATCTTCAATTGTGGCGGAAGGCTATGTTGAAGACCCCATTTCAAGTAAAATAGCAATTGCTAATAAGATTCTAAAAGATAACAACAACTCGTCAGACAATAACGGAGCTGGTACAAGTACTACTACTTGCACCAGCTCTACCAATAGGGGCAACGTCACGGGGGCTGGAAATCTTCAATTGTGGCGGAAGGCTATGTTGAAGACTCCATTTCAAGTAAAATAGCAATTGCTAATAAAATTCTAAAAGATAACAACAACTCGTCAGACAATAACGGAGTTTGTGCAAGTACTACTACTTGCACCAGCTCTAAAAATAGGGGAAACTTTTTAAGATGGCAGCGCCATATGTGGAAAAACTGAAACACTCGAAAGTGATATTAAACTGTTACTCGTGTATTTGTTTACATGGTGACAGTAGCGGACTGGCAAAAATTTCCGGCCCTGGAAAATTGGAATAAATCGGCCCCATAGGGTCAAGAGACGGCCTCATTGGATCAAGGACCAGCCCCATTGATCCAAGAATCGGTCCTATTGGGACCGGCCCACCGGGAAATTGCCCGGTGTCCCAGCGGGCCAGTCCGCCACTGCATGGTAAAAATGAACACGAGTTGTATTTTTCCTATTTTCCGCGCTTTTGTTTTTTTATTATTTTTTTTATTTGAAGGTAATCTACGATTTACAAGTTATGTAATAATATACCACTCTAAAGAAATTTCAAGGACATTTTTAGTTTTTCATTGTATTTTTAATTCTTTTTGACTGTCTGTCAATATAATAGCAACAAAAATATGGTTAATAATTAGTAAAAAATAAAAATCTCTGCCTGAAAAAGCGGAAGGGCCTTAAGGATCGGTTTCCGAAAGCTTAATAGAGTTTAATCTTTTGGTTAAACTTGTTTGCAATATAACAATCCCATAAGTAACCATGGCAACCTTATTCTAACCATTGGGTTATAGTTAACTAAGCTTCCAGAAACTGACCCTTAATATATCAACTGATGATTTAGGAAAATTTTGGGTGGAGTAAGGGCCTCTTTGAGTCTTTTCTTGGACATAAAAAAACACTTTCCATAAAATGCAACGAGCATGTATGTGCTTGGATTTTTGCCCAAGTTTAGTTTTTGGGTCCATAGAAACCTACGATCCACTTTCTCTCTACCTCCAAATGTCGTTTCAATTACTATATATTTTTTCTGATTTAGAAAAATGACGGAATGTTAAAGTGCGATTCTTCTGTATCCACGATTTACATTGCAGCACACAAAAAAATGTTTTTTTTTCATGATTCACAAAAATAAAATACAAACAACAAAAAAAAAAAACATATTTTTCCATTGAGCAAAACAAAACAATGTCATTCTCGTATCTTCCGCAAATTGCCATCAGATGTCAAGTTTCCCATATGCACAGTTTGTTTAAAGCTGTCAAAATAAAGAAAATATACAGAAGAATGATAGCGCTACAAACATTTATAATTGTAAATATTGTTCATAAACCATAAATTATCTAATGTAAATAAATAAATTTAATTTTTCTAATAAAAATTACTTTTAGTCGCCCAAAAAATTTAATGTGCACCTTTGCCAGAAAGATCTTTTTTGTCCTCATCTGTTTGAAGGCCTCGGCTGGGCCCCGACCTTCAAATTCACATGCGGCCGAAAAAGATCTACTTTTTGGCCATGATACACAAATAACTATTAATAAACATGTATTATTTGATATAGTTCACTTCTTCCTCTTCTTCGACAACGCGAGCCAGAGGCTAAAAAAAAAGCAAAAAAAGGAAGATGGATGGGGTAATGAGCAAAATAAATCGGATCGAAATGATGACAAAAAAAAAAAACATAAACGCACTCGCGGGCAAGACGTGCCCCGCAGGCTTTAATTTGACCATGCTTGCCTTATACCTTATTGTTCTTTAAAAGCCATATTTGGATAACAGAAGTACCAAATCTAGCTCAAGAGCCATATGTAGCCGATTCCTGTACTAATCTAAAAAACAGGCAACATTTGTGAAACGAAATACCCCGTAGGTTTTAGACAATTAAATATATTTATAAAGTTTCTTCAAGTAAATTAAAAGAGATTAAAATTATGAATTCGAAGTGATTTCCTAAAAAGCATTTGTATATATTTTTTATTCACCTATATTAATTTGTATGTAATTAGCTTATAATTGTATGTATTATTTATGTGGATATAACATTGTATGCTCTGTTTATGTAAAATGGAACAATACAAGCCTTAATGGCTTCAGTTCTTATTTTCCTTAATAATAATAATGATAATATATTGATTTTTCACTAAATAACCTAGGGTGACCAGACGTACTCTTTTTTAGAGTATTATACTCTTTTTTAAGTAATATCCTCTATATCAGTGTTTCTCAACCAAAAACGCACCGCGGACCGGTATAATATATAATTTACTAACGCGGACCACTAATAATAATTGTTGGTTCATTTTTGCAAGAAAACAAATATACAAGGTGTCTCAAAAGAAATTTTATATTTAGTGGATCGATTAAAAAAAAGTAAGCCGTATATAGAAAAAATGTTTATTAATTATTAAAATACACTTTTTGGGGATTTATTTCTTAAAAATAATATCGTCTAAATGTAGACCCTCGCGTTCTCGGCACTCATTTAATCGAACAGTAAAATTACTTACGACATCTCGGCAGGTGGACTCGGGGATGGCTGCCATTTCGTGACGGATATTTTCTTTCAAATGCGCCAGTGCAGTCGGTTTATTGGCGTAAACTTTAGATTTAAGATAACCCCATAGGAAAAAGTCCATAGGGGTTAAATCTGGACTGCGTGGAGGCCAATTTATGTCACCTCTCCGGGAGATCAATTTGCCTGAGAAAATTTCACGAACACGTGGCAGAGACATATTGGACGTGTGTGAAGTTGCTCCGTCCTGTTGGAACCATGTTCTTTGGTTATAGCCAGGAAAGTTTTGCAGTTCAGGTACCAAGAAGTTGTCTAACATCTCCACATAACGCTCTGAATTCACTGTAACTGCACGCCCCCTTTCGTCTTCAAAAAAGTAAGGGCCGATAATTCAAACGCCGACATCGCAGCCCATACGGTCATTTTAGGCGAATGTAGGGGTTTCTGATGTTTGCTTCACGGATTCGTTGCACTCCAGTAGCGGCAGTTCTGCTTATTTACGTGGCCATTAAGATGAAAATGAGCTTCATCCGAAAACAAAATGTTGGTAAACGTTGAAAATCGCTCAATCACCTGATTTACGAAATTAAGCCTCTGACTGGCATCTTGGGGCTTTAATTCTTGCACCAATTGAATTTTGTAGGGGTGCAGCTTTAGGTCTTTGTGCATAATGCGGTGTAATGATGATCTATGCACATTTAAAGCACTTGCGCGCTTCCGAATTGAAAGGTTCGGGTCGTCACGAACAGACTGATTAACATTCTCCACGTTTTCTACCGTTCTTGATGACCTAGGTCGCCCGGATTTTGATTTATCCAGCGTTGTACCAGTCTCTTCAAACTTTTTAACCCAATGTCGAATGAGAGGAATGCTTGGCGCATCATTTAAGTGGCGAAAACCTCGAATACTGCAGAATTTTCTACGCGCTACAGTCGCCGAATCACCGTTTTTGTAAAACTCTCGCACGCATAACGCGCGGTCTGCTCCCGAGAAACGTTCCATAGCGACTGAATTCCCAAGAGCCAGGCTACCGATTGACATAACCCCCGCGCCCCTCGAATACGTTGCGTTCACGCAGTAAGCTAAATAAATATAAAATTTCTTTTGAGACACCTTGTATTTAATGTGCTAAATAAATACATTTATTTTATATGTAGAAAATCACAGAACGTTTACAGAAAATAAACAAAATTAAATTATTTACATAAAAAAATTTAAAAAACTGCAAAAAACACATAAAAACTTTCGCGGACCACTAAAATTTTTCTGGGGAGCACTGGTGGTCCGCGGACCATCTGTTGAGAAACACTGCTCTATACTCTTACTTTTTATGAAAAAACCTTGAATATACTCTTTTTTGCTCGTCATTTGTTTTTTTGTAGAGAAGGAGGCCCTTTTTTTTGTTCATCACTTCCATATCGGGCGTGAGGACCTTTTTTTTTGCTCATTTATATTTTTGGAGTAAGAACCCTTTTTCTTTAGTACACTCTTTTTCTGTAAAACAATCTGGTCAGCCTAAATTAACCTCTTCTTGTTCAATTTCTTCTAGTAATAATTGGTTTAAAATAGATAGACCTGCCGTGATTAATTCCAAAAATGGATTTTCCGGGCTATTTGGCGTTTAGATGTTATAACTACAGCTGGTTAAAATGTTAACGCCATGTATTTGGTTGGAGTTAAAATTCCAAATATAAATATAAAACCTACTGAGTAAACCCCATCAAGGTTAAAATTTTAGTCAGAGTTACAGAATAATTAAAATTAAATTTTTTTAACTTCGATCTTGAGGTTAATTTTTAACTTTTTAAGATACAGAATAGACCCGATAAGATCGGTAATAATTTTTCACTCTTTTTAGTTTTTAAAAGCCTTTTCCACTGAGGCAACTGTTACAAGTAATGGTAAACATATTCTTAAACCGATTGCAACGTTTGGAAATTAATTACCTACATAAATTATTATGTATAATATATGATTATTTTCAATAGGATACTAAAAACAACCATTTTTATGTTGAAATAAAAACATTTTCATAACAGGAATGGATGTAAATTACAAAAATCTTTGAACATACATTAAAATAATTTACATAAGAATTTCACACATTTCATTGTAGGAAAAAAAAAGTCTTTTACAGATTTCCTATGGTTAGTTAAGCAATTATTATGCTGTGAAAATCGAGTGAAATTGGGAAAATTAGACCGACGTGTTCTACCGTTCTAGACTCAACACTAGAATGTTTGCTATTTCGTAGTAAGTTGATACAGTACGCTCTGTGCCTTAGCATTTTTTGTAACGAAACCAAGACCCTGCGGAGACGGCAGGGGGATTTGCCCCGAAGAGAATAACAGGTTGCCTAATTTATATTTATTTTGTAAAGCTATATATTATGTTTATGATTATATTTTATTCGTCAGCGTTGTTTTATTGTGCTATTTTTTCTATTTTACCTATCCATCATCTTTCAACTATTAATAAAATTGCCGTACATTGCATTTAAAGAGTTGTGAAACGTATTTAAAATATTTAGTATTTTAAATACTAAAAAGTAATGTTTAATTAAAATGTTACATAGATAGTTTTTTCCTTAAAAAATAGTATTTGTATTCAGTACTTCTAATACATCAGAAAAGTATTTTACCCAGCACTGATTATACGAACAGCACTGGACTACCTTTTTAAGTTTTTACAAAAACTAAAAAAGATTTTTTTAAAAAAAAACTGTTTTATTTCTTTTTAAAATATTCGCCTTTAAGATTCAAACCAATTCTCGAAACTTTTTTTCCACTCTGAAGTTGGTATCTCAAAAACATGGTTTTTGAAGGTTTCAACAGTTCTTGAGGTGATGAAAATCGCTGTCCACGAATTTTTTGTTTGACATTGGGGAACAAACAAAAGTCGTTAGGGGATAAATCAGGTGAATACGGGCAATGAGACATTAATTCGATGTTTTTCTCCATCAAATAATCAATTGTTTGACGTGCTGTGTGGAAGCTTGCATTGTCATGATGAAGAACGATGCGACGTTTTTTGTTGTTTTTCCTGATTTGTTGTATACCATTCAGTATTAACTGTTCCTCTATAGCAGGGGTCGGCAAACTTTAGAGGCTAAAGAGCCAAATTCACCCTTTAAGGCATCTGGAGACAATTTAAAGAGCCATAATTTTGTTTTAATACATGACTTTGTTAGCATCATTTAACGAGTAGTGCATAAATATACATAAATAAGTCACAACATTTAATAAGTATGGATTTAAATTATTGATAACAATGAGCTTGCATTTCCTTAGAAGGTTTTAGTATGTCAGATGTGTAGCTTAACTTAATTTGAAGAGCCACACAAATATCCTCAAAGAGCCGCATGCAGCTCGCGAGCCTCGGTTTGCCGACCCCTGCTCTAGAGGAATGGTTACGACATGTCCAGTACAACCGAAGAAACAAGCGATCATTCTCTTAGAAGTGCTTCGTGAACGAACAACTTTTGTGAGTTTCCAATTTTTTCCCTTTTTTACAAACTTGTTTTTTTAACACTCACTGTCAACAAACTACTCAGTCAATTTATAAGCTGGCATTGATTTCACAATAACAAATGTCAAATTTTACGAATATAGTAATGACACATTTCAATATTGCCATCTAGTGGTTGTTTGTAAAAACAAAAAGTAACCCTCGTATATATACATCTTTGTAATTTGTCAGATAAATTTTAATTTATCATGGAAAGAATGATATAACATCTGCCCGTTTTAAATTTAGAGAGTAACTGAAACATTGCAATAAAATATGATCGAGAAAAAAAGGTGTCTAGATGGACATGGAATTCATTTATGTTTAAATTAACAAAATAGTTCACTAATCATTTTAAAATATTAAATTCAAGCCCTACTATACGTTTCTTCGATCATATTTGATTTTAAATTATGTAATTTAAAAACCAACTAATTATCTTAAAAATATACTAATAAATTCAGGTTAGTTTAATATTATTTATCAAATTTATTTTATTAAAATTTGTAGTTTATAGTAATAAAAAAATATATTTTTACTTGAAATTCTTATCGGTAAAACGTTGATATAAGCAACCCGCACAAGTCCTCGGGGCAACCCCCTTCTCTCTGCCTAAGGAGGTGTTGGCTTCATAACAAGTCAGTGGCGGCTGAGATAGGGTGGCGCTGGGACAGTGACCTAAAAATTTTTAATAAAAAAACTTACTTTTAAATCTCATTTATATTTTAACCCCCTGTTAAGTTAAATAATATAGAACTGCCGCAAGAAGAAAGTTGTGAATATCCAGACATGCACCTAGATCGACGACTTACATGTCGGAAACACATATCAAAAAAAAAACACACCTCCAACTGCAATAGCTAATAGGACGAAAATTTAAATTAACACTTTACAACAAGTTACTAATATATAAAGCTGTATTAAAACCGATATGGACTTATGGAATCCAACTATGGGGAACAGCTAGTAAATCCAGTGTAAATATCATACAACGATTTCAATCGAAAATTCATAGAACTATTGTAAAATCCCCATGGTATGTCAACAATAATATTATATAGAAGAAATAATAAAATTTTGTGAAAAATATATAACAAAATTAAATGTGCATCCCAATAACTTAGCGGTGCAACTCTTGGACAATAGTATTGAAATAAGAAGACTAAATCGATACCACAGTACCAGTGATGGGCGCGTAGACTACATCACGTAAATTTACACCACTGTTTACGTGTAAACTAATGATGTAAACAAAAAAAAATTTTTTGACGTAAACAAGGTAATTTGTAAACACTAAAGCTGCATTCAGAGCTCAGTAAATTATCACGCTGTGCGTTATGGATAGTTTTTAAACGAGTGCAATTGGTATGATCGGACAAGCTCGTACTATATCGCTCAACAGTAGTATAGCAACGACAAAGCACGAGCATGTCCGATCATACCAAATGACCTCGTTTAAAAATTATCCATAGCGTACAACGTGTTGATTTACAGAGGTCTGAATGCAGCTTTACTGCGCATGTGTATTACCTTCTGTCATTCGTGTAATCTTACTTTTTTAATAAAACAATGCATTTAATTACTTAATAAGGTATCAAAATGAACGTTCTTATTAGTATTACGTATATTTTAAAAAGTTTACATATAATTAAAATTATTAATTTGTTTTCAAGATTGTTTCTTATAGGCCCACCACTCATATTGTTACATATTATGTATAACACACTTAAACATACGAATATTACTACTATTTTGTTATTAGCGTCCCTAAATTGACAGGACAAACACGATAAATGAACGCCTTAACCTCACTATTTAAAAATTTTACGTGTGTTGATATGTTGACGCTGTTTACATGTGGTTGACATTGTTTACATGTATATGTAAACAACTGATGTTTACACGTAAACGCCCATCACTGCACAGAACACATTAACAGAAGTGCCATCTCTGTGTCAAAATTTTGTTCAGCGTAACTAATGCTAACTAGAGATCCACCACGTACTAAATTGAATGAAACCGCGAAATTTGAATGTACTCATATTTATTATTCCAAAAAAATTACAATTGATAAAACATGAATACATTTTCGTTTTACATAAAATTTTAATACAATTCGAAATTGTAATAAAATTTTATATAAATGTATCCATGTTTAATATTAAAAAGGGGTTATAGAGAAACACATAATATAATAATAATAATAATAATAATAATAATAATAATAATAATAATAATAATAATAATAATAATAATAATAATAATAATAATAATAATAATAATAATAATAATAATAATAATAATAATAATATATTTACTTCCTTCATATTATACATACATAATTACATAGGTAAATAATTTCGTTCATGATTTTACAGTAAGTAAATATATAAAACTACACCACAGAGGCTGTGAACAGCCTGTATGTGGCTTTCTTAATAATTAAATTATACCACACAGTAAACAAAATAAATGTGAACAAAAAAATTTTTTTTTTATAAAATACATATTTTATCATTATTTAATTTAAAAATAATGACGACACTTTTTGTTAAATTTAATTCAATTTGTGCCTAAATTTTGCATTTTTGTAAGTTTTACCTGACTTAATTGTTTACAGAATTTCTTAGACCATGTTGAGATATTATATATATGCTTATTATTTTGTTCTTCTAGGAATTCTTGAAAATTATTAAAAACTTGAGGTATATGGTAACAAAAACAACGCTGCCCAATGGCTTTATTAACTTTGTGAGATAATGCTTTATTTTTATTTCTAGTGTCATAGAGATGTGGTAGCGTTGTTATTGTATTCTCATATTTTTTAATATACATCAATATGGACATAATATAAAGTTGGGATACATTTAGAACATCTGCATCGTTATATAATAGTTCTGTAGGGTAACGTCTAGGCTTTTTAGTTATAATTTTCAAGATTCCGTTTTGTACAGTTTTAACTTGTCTTATATAAATATCTGATGCTCCTCCCCAAGCAATTAACCCATATGACAACAAAGATTGTTCAAGAGCATAATAAAATTGATAGAGATTTTTGACAGGTAGTATTCCCCTCAAGTTTTTAAATATATAAAACATTTTTCTTACACTGGAAGTTAACTTATTAATATGTAGATTCCATCGCAGATTTTTATCAATTATCACGCCTAGGTATCTGGTATTGTCTACTTTATTAATTTTTATATCACAGGCACAATTTTGGTCACAACAGCTATGTAATATTATGTGATTATAGTATGGTTGAGTATTATTATAGATGGTGAAAGGCATAAATTCAGTTTTTTTATAATTAAATGACAAAAGATTATCATCTAACCAGCATTTAATTACTTTTAAATCCCATTCGGCAGACGCCTTAACTTGCTGCCATGTAGAGCCTTCAGTAAATAGAACTGTATCATCTGCGTAAGCGATAAGTTTTCCATGAAGGTTTATTTCTAGCAAGTATAAAATTGAAATATATATGTATAATATTAAAAAATACTTCACTTTCAAGTCGTATTTGAAAGTATGATTTGAAAGTGAAATATTTTTAAGTATTTTTATTTTTATTATGGACAACTTTGGTCATAATTTTTTTTTCCAACTTGCACATCCCGTTTTCGAGAAAAATCTTGTTTCCTCTACCGTGATACATTGTGTATATCAATTCTAAATATGTTTCACGGGCCAAATTGAGTTGTATTGGGGGCCAGATATTTAAAAATCACGCAGGACGGATGGGAAACATTTTGAAAATCATTTGAGAACGTGAGGAAGATATTTTGAAAATCAATTAAGGATATGGGGAGTGGAGAAATTCCGAAAATCTTTTGAACACGGAGGGAGAATGATCCCAAAAAAATAAGGGACAAAAATTTCAAGCGAGTCGTTTGAAACTTATTGTTGAACTAGATTCGGCCCGCTGGCATATGCATCAAAAAGTGTACCCCCAAATATTTTACTCGCCAGCCGCTACTGTAATTAGTCGTCCTCGTTCGGTCTCTATGTTATACTACTTCGTTGGATCTAATGATAATATTTGTATACATTGTATATATGAAATCTATTTTCGACGTGTGAGCGCCACAATTTCACAGTTAATTATTTTTTACTGTAACTGTGTTTCAAATGCACCATACGAAACGACCCAATTAGCAATTTCGCAGCGTGTACGCTTCGAGAGGTTTTGATATTGCTGACATTTTTTTTTTTTATCTCATGGCCCTCCTCTTGCAGATTGCCTTTGTGCGGGGCACAACTTGCACACCCACTTGCGGCGCCCCTGATAATGCCTGTGACCGAATCTTATAAAAACATAAAAAAGAAATCTTGAAAGTCACTTTGTTAAAATTTGCCAGAACCAAACCTTACAATTTATCTTTTACTGAAACATATTTTATTAAAATTCCTTATAGAGTTAAGTTATTTAAATGGAAATTAAAAGAGTCATAAAGAAATAAGCAGCTTTTAAAATGTATAAAATAATGTTTGTTTTTAAATGAATATGATACAAAAAATTAATATCCGTTGCTCAAGAGACGATCATATGGTCCAGATATTGAATATATTAATTTTTTATAATTAACCTCGACCAACATTGTAATTTTGTTGTAAGTTAAGGTTACCTACTTATTGAAAAATTAATTTATACCAAAACTTAATACACTTGAAATATTTCCTTTGTTTTTTGTAATGTTTACTAATAAAACATTTGTTAAAATTATCATTTGTTAATGTTACTCAATGTTTTATTTTATGTTGGTTTTTCTAAGGATTTCACTTTTAATGTTTATAAAAACTTTCAATGAAATTAATTATTTGAAGTTTGTTGTAAATATGACACAAATTGGATTATAATAATAATATAATAATATTTATTTATTGTCTACACATAATTTATAATTATTAACACACAGGCAATTAAATGATCTACAATATATAATAATAAACAATATATATATATATAATTCTAATGAGTACTTTGTACGTCCTACTTAATCTATTAGATGACAGGTCTTTTCATGTATCTCGTGTACGAATACTTCGTTAAATCTTTCGATAAAGCCTCACATACGCTATTCACTGTAACCTTTATCTCTCATTTTATGATTGACAGTTTTTTTATTTTTTATTTGGGATTACACCAAAAAATGTTGACCCATACTCAGGGCCGTCTTAAGAAATTCGGTGCCCGTGGGCTACTAAAAATAATGCGCCCCACTTCGTAAGAAAATTCACAGAATAGCAAACGGGGAAATAAAAATTGCCCCCCAAAATGCTTGCGCCCTGGAGCTATAGCCCATTTAGCCCTGTGGTTAGGGCGGCCCTGCCCATACTAAATTCCTACGAAATTGTGAAATAACTACATTTCACATTTTTTTTTTTTTTTTTTTTGTTAAATTACTTTCAAAAGGACGTTTAAAACTATTAATCAAAAGTGTATTCAAAAAAAGTATAACTGCATGAAATAACAGCGACAAAAGTCAATAAAAAATTCTTTTATTAACAATTAAATTATTGAAATGTCTTGATCGCCCATAAATAAGTAAAATACCAATCTTGTTTCAACAGGTTTGCGTATGACTGTACTTTAATCTGGTAAAACCCAACAATATTAAGTGCAAAGATTATTCTATTGAGTTTGTAGAATTTTGTTTAATAACATAAGTACGTTATGTTTAGGGTTATGTAATAAGGTGTAATTCCGGTTCAATATACCATTTAACAAAAAAAAAAAAAAAACTCAATGACACACTTGATCAAAGTTTGCACTTATACAAAATAGAATTATGAGAATTATTTTAAAACTTAATAGGAGAACAAATATTAAACAGATGTTAAACGCTCTAAACTATACTCTATCTCAGAAAGACTGATAGTAATAAAATTTATCATTTGTAAAAAGTTATTGTTTTTTCACACAGAAGCGGCAAAACAAAAGCGACAAAATATGAATAGTTCGAAACGAAATATTGTTAAAAACAACCGAGTGTGCCGCACATATTATATGGGAATACGAACTAGGGTTAAACATAATAGACCATAAAAATTTGACCCTAAAATTTTGAGGAAAAATATGGTCACAGGGGTGTGTTTAATGATATGATAAATATGGTCACTGGTGTGCGTTTAATAAAATGATAAATAGTAATATAGAAATACACAAAACAAATTTAAACGTGTTGTGACATACACTTTTTCATGATGTCATTAGCCTAACAACCGACGTTGTTGTGGTAGATAGTTTTGTTTTTTTTTCTGGTGTTAACATTTATATATACTGTGTCAAAATTATTATTTCTTTTTTGTAACTGTTTACTGCTGTGTTTAATTTTTTTCATGTATAGAGCCCAATAAATGTATTTAACATTATTTAACACTGGTAACTGCCTGACAAAATGATTTATTACTATCAGTCTTTCTTGGATAGAGTATAGCTAGGTGTTAAGCAAAGGGGTCATTCCATGTCAAGCCGTCTAATGTTTAAAAAGTGCCCCACCACGTGCACTTAATGGTGCACATAATGAGTAAAAGTGCACCATCACGTATTTCGATGAATCTTTGTGTGTTGAATTTTACGTACCTCAGACTAACTTTTGTAGATAAGATTTTAAGATTCGCCAGTGAAATACTTGAGGAGAAAGAGGTTTTTGTTTGATACCATATTGCAACCATGTACAGTATTCCTGTGAAAAAAAATTCAAAGTTTTGCCTTTTGTAGCTCCTGTAGTAATGAAGCTTTCTCTTCAAAATTTTGACTACTCCTTATTGTCACAACTCTGTTCTCAAATATACAATTTCAGCTTATAAGCTGCCGGTCGCTATGGCGTAGTGGTCAGCTCATTTGACTACCAACCATGGGGGCTCGGGTTCAAATCCCGGTATGGCATGGAAATTTTCTCAAACAAAAATTGTCCTGGCTAATTGCCACAGCAGCAAAGACCATTCAAAATTTAAAAAAAAAAAAAAAAACTTATAAGCTAATCTCATTACTTTAACATTACATTTTAAATTTTGTGATTTTTCAAAAAATTTCATAAAATGGGTTTTTTTAACGAGTTTTTTACAAAAAAGAGTTTACAAAAAAGAGTCATCCAGAAACATTTTCAAACCAAGGATATTAGAAAGAGTATATCTCAGACTCCTTTAACAATTGGTCGCGTTTTTCATCACGATTAAACAGTGCCTGAAAATAAGGGTCAAAGGTCATAGAAGGTTCTGTGGTAATGGCATACATTAACAGCCAAATGTGGTCAGCTCTTCAAGTTGTACTTGTTATATGACTGTTCTTTTGGAATTTTATGAGAAAAATACTTGATTGCGTTGATCCATGGTAGCATTGCCAAAAAATTTGAACCTGCAACCTCATCACCATAGTGATCACGCCCGATAGCTGTGCAATACCAGCCACGGGTGGATCTCTTGGTTCAAGTTACCAACCCTGCAGTGCTGGTTTCTTCATCGAGGTTCCAAAGCTTTGAGTGGGTATCTGTTTGGGTCCCAAGCCTACAGTAGGTATCTTCTGTTGGTTCCTAAGTCAAAGTTCTAAAGTGTATTATTTCTATATTGCATTTTATTGAATTTATAAGCCACCTTTGCAAAGTACTTTCTGAAAACTGATACTGTCGCCCAGATGATGTAACTAATGGAGCAGACAACATGGAAAGGATGTGTTGTTCTGGCACCAAACAAACGTCTTGCCTTTCAGGTCAATAAAATGAATGAGCAGAGCCATGTGGGTACATAAACTTTATCGCGGTTAAAATATATATTTTTATAACAAAATATTGTAAATGAGTAGAAAATTGCATAACTTTTATGGTTCTAACCTAGAATTTCCGGGAAAAATTAAGAACGCGCGTCTCGGTTGATCGAGTTCGGCGATTCGGCTGATAAAGGCGATTATTGTGGAAACCAATGATGGATTTCGATACTATTTCATTTGTAAATTCTTTAATAAACAGAATAACAATTAGAAAAAGAGCCCAGAAGAATGTATCTGCAGATGAAGAAACCGGATAGACTTTACATTGATTAATGATTTATATATTTTGTTATTTTCCTTATATATAATTAACTTGTGCTGCGCTGTAATTGGAACATCCCGCTCCAGGGATTTGTTCTGTTGCGCAGCCTTTGTATAAATAAATAAATAAATAAATAAATAAATAAATAAATAAATAAATAAATAAATAAATAAATAAATAAATAAATAAATAAATAAATAAATAAATAAATAAATAAATAAATAAATAAATAAATAAATAAATAAATAAATAAATAAATAAATAAATAAATAAATAAATAAATAAATAAATAAATAAATATTCTGAACATGCTTTATAAAAGGAAGATTTGCCCTCGTCTTAATTCTATACTGCATGAATGGCTCACGAAAGAGCAGAAGAGAGTACGATGGGGTACAGCAAAATCCAGTATGTTTACCCAAGATACAGGAGTACGACAGGGTGGGCTGCTATCCCCTTATTTCTTCAATGTCTACATGGATGACCTTAGCCAACGGCTGAACGAGGAAAGGATTGGCTGTGTGGTTGGCTCAGCTATTGTTAACCATATCAGCTATGCAGATGACATGGTTGTCTTCGCACCATCTATATCTGGACTGAGGAAACTCTTGGCATTGTGTGAATCTTATGCGTTGGAACATGGTCTTGTTTACAACATTAAGAAAACTGAATTTATTGCGTTCCAACCAAATAAGAAGAGATACACGGTACCAAGTGTTTCCTTAAATGGTCTAAGTGTTAAAAGAGTCCATTCTGTGTGTTATCTTGGCCATATCATTTCAGATGATCTGAGTGATACGGCTGATATTGACAGACAGTGTCGCTCCATATGTGTTAAGGCTAATATGTTGAACCATAGATTCTCTAGATGCAGTTCTGATGTACGCAAATACCTTTTCAACACGTTTTGCGGCAGTTTTTATACCTCTGCGCTTTGGGTTAATACAACCAAAAGTAGTTTACGGAAATTTGTTATTTGCTACAACAATGCATTTAGAGTTATCTATGGATTACCTAAATATTGCAGTGCAAGTGACATGTTTGTCATGAATGATGTTAACACCTGTATGACTGTACTTAGGAAATATGTGTATAGTTTGCGTAATAGATTACTGATGTCTCGCAACAAGTTTATTCGGCAGTGTCTACGCTGTGATAATACATATCACACTTGCTGGTCTGCACAACTTATTCATTCATAAATCTATTACTATAACTTGTAACATATGTTTCCTAGCACGTGTGAGTTCATAATTGTTCAGACCTGAACTCGAATTGTTTTGTATTATACGTATTTATTTTATTCTTGTTAAATTGTTTGTTTCATGTGATATCTTTGTACAAATGTATTTTTGTTTTATCTTCTTTTTTATGTATAACACTTTTTTTGGCCTTTGGGCTGTTGAATAAATGAAATAAAATAAATAAATAAATAAATAAATAAATAAATAAATAAATAAATAAATAAATAAACTTATATTCCTTTTTCGACGTACCTACTTACACGCTGAGTATGAATTCATGAAGATAGGGAAACTCCAACATTAACCAATAAACAGCGAGCCATGAAAAAATTAATTCTTTAGAAGTACAGAGTTGGTAAAGACAATTAAGCTGGACAGCCTGCAGTGCTCAGTAGAGTTCAAGAGAAAGGGATAATGTTATATTTTGATAATGCTTCTTCTCATAGGTAGAGCTCTGCAAATCCGCGTGTATCCGCGGACTATTCGCGGATATCCACAACTTTTCTGCGTAAGCGGATAAATTTTTATTTAAACCATGCGGATGTGGATAAAATTTCATAGCCGCTTATCCGCAGTAACCGCGTAAACATTAAATCTTCGGTTACTTTCGAAGAAACATGCGATTGTGTTCTGACTACGCAGTCCTCGGTTATCTTTGGTTGTCGGTATACACCTGTGATAATTTGTAGCATTCTATCTCGCTCTATGTTATTGTTATTAAGACATTTGTCCATGATCAAGATTGAGTTGAGACAATCAACATAACTTTCTTTTTATTATTGAATATAGAAAATAATATTTTCGACAAAACTTGCTTGGTACACTTTCGATGAGTTTCGATAAGTTTTATTTAAATACCTATATTTACCTATATAAATTTATCTCGAAAATATTATTATGTAACCTGCCAATTTTTTATACTACCCTAAGTAAAAAGTCTTGCTGATTCAAAAAAATTGAAAAATGACACATGTTGCTATTTGAAAATTTAAAGTTGCATTGCCTAACGCATGCGTAAAATGGCGTAAGAGAATAACTAGGTCACAAAAATATGAAGCACCTTCTACCAAGTGACTTATCTCTGATTTTTTTTTTTTCTGAGTTCAATATTTTAAAAAATATAGCCACGTTGCATTACTTTTTCTTTACCTTGTAAAAGGTAAAACTGACGTGAAATGTTGAGTTGACACTAATATGATACTTGACAGTACTATCAACACGTATTTCATGAGTAGCACGCCACCTGCTCCGTACGAAAAAGGACACTTAGGCCCCCCAAAATTGTTGTCTCTCTCTAGATTTCAAAGTTATTAGCGCATCTAGGCCCCAAAACTTTTGCGTTCCTTAGATTAGGTTAGTAATATATAAACAGGTAAATCCAAAAATTTTCAGTAGTGTTTTAGAGTAGCGATTAACAAATAAGGCGAAACATGTTAGTTCTTTCCAAACTGACAGCAAAACCTGTTGTGCAGATTGTGCGGATATTTTTGCGGATGCGACTCGGATGCGGATTTATTATTTACAAAAGCTGCGGGTGCGGATCATGGATATGCGAATGCGGGTCGGATGCGGATACAGAAAAGCTTATCCGCGCAGGGCTCTACTCATAGGGCAGCTTCAATTCACCAGTTTTTGACGGAAAAAAATCTAAAAGTAATAGAATACCGTCCATACTCATCTGATTTGGTAATGTACGAGTTTTGGCTATTTTCTTGGGCTTATAAAAATTTATGTGGTAGAATGTTTTCATCTGAGGAAGAATTTGATGCTGCAATTCATGATTATTTTGAAGCAATTCCGAAAGAAAGTTGGTTGGGAGCTTCTAAAAAGTGGAAAGAAAGAATGGCCAAGTAAATTATTGTTGAATGACCATAGAAAGGAAGAATATAAAGAAATGAACTATTTTAACATATTTAAGAGAAATATCTAAAATATGTTATCCATATATCTCATTCTAAATAAGTCTAGTGACCTTCGTATTAAACGAACATGTTTTAATGAAAGCTAGAATCGTATATTATTGATACAACTATTGAGAATTATTACTGTATTACCAAAAATATTTAAAACCTGTAAAAAATAGTGAAGTATTATCCAAATATTTTGGAGAATATCCACACTGATTGAAACATGCCAGATATTGGGACCTATTACTGCTGTAAAGTTGTAAAATAAACAGTTACCTTGGCCGAATAGTAATTATAATGTTAATGTCATTTGGATTTGAAATTAATGACTGTGAATCATTATGTGGCTTTTCACATACAATGGTTATATTATCTAATGATAATTACAACAAATGTTTGCGGATATCCGAAAACTAGTTGTTGAAAGTAATTGTGAAAACCTGATGAAGAGATATGAAGAGTACCGCTTTCAAGACGAAAGTTGTACCTAAAAGAAGATAAAGCAGATAAATCCATCAAATGGTTCAATGAGGAATTAAAATCAATTAGAAATAAACTGTTCATGCTGCATGAACTAAAGCAAGCTCTTGGTGGTGATACGCTGTCTAATTTGATTAACAAAACAAAAATTATTTACAGGAAAAAAATAAGGGATGCTAAAATTGCAGCTAACAACTTGTTTGTAATAAACAGCACAAACAAGACTAAGGCAATGTGGGCGATTGTAAAATCTGAGACTAATTCTCAACATAAAAAGTCTCCCCAAACAACCCTCAGTTCAGAACATCTCAATAATTATTTTGCGGACATAGCTGAAATAGTGAACGACAAACTTCCACTCAATGGAACTGATGCTTCAGTTAATGTGACTCGTTGTAATGACTCTCTTTTTCTACATCCTACCGATCATATCGAAGTTGAGAATGCCATATTTTCACTGTCTAACAGTAAAATACAAGATGCTTTTGGAGTAAATTAGTGCTATCCTTAAATCTGTTGCCAAGTTAATATCCCCTATATTAACATCAATATTTTTGAAACCGGTATTTTTCCAGATAAATTAAAAATTACTAAAATAATTCCTGTTTTCAAGAATGGTGATGTTATTGATGCTTCCAATTATAGACCGATTGCCATCGTACCTGTAATTGCTAAGGTGTTTGAGATCATCTTTAAAACTAGGCTTATATATTTTTTTTTTCGGAGAACAACCTCCTTAACAAAAACCAATTTGGTTTCCGGCCTAAGTTGAGCACTATCACTGCCATCACTGAGCTTGTTAACTACGTAACCGATTGTTTTGAAGGTCATATAATTCCTCAAGCCAGTTTATGTGATCTTTCAAAAGCATTCGATTGTGTTCCTCACAGTTTGCTATTGGACAAGCTTGAAAAGTATGGTATCCGTAGCAATGCAAACGATCTCATTAGATCTTATTTTTCTAATAGATACCAGTTCGTCTCGTTGAATGACGTAGATTCTACATATAGGAAGGTCAATTTTGGTGTTTGTCAGGGCGGAATTTTGGGTCCGTTTTTCTTTATCGTTTATATCAATGACCTCCCTAATTTGCTGCCTGTAAGTGTCAAAGTTATACTTTACGCCGATGACACTACTGTCCTGACTAATCATACGTCTGTTAACGATGTGGTCAGTAATACAGAACAAGAAATGGTGATAGTTAAAGATTGGTTCACTTCAAACCGTCTTACTCTTAATAATAATAAAACCCAACAAATTATTTTTTCACTGAACCGCAATATTGATATTAATATTCAGTTCGGGGGGCCAATCAAATTTCTTGGGATTTATATCGATAGTACACTTAGCTGGCACGATCACATTAAATATTTGGCTAACGTTCTTAAAAGGGTTATCTATGCGTTCATCAGGCTGAAAACGTCTGTGTCATTCGATATGCTGCGTATGTTTTATTTGGCTGCTTTTCAGTCGCGCTTAACTTACGGCATAATTCATTGGGGTTTAAGTTCATCTGTTAACAGAATTTTTTTGCTCCAAAAACGTGCTGTAAGAATCCTGAATAATGTTCCTAACAGGCACCACTGCCGAGAGCTCTTTAAGAAATGCAGCTTTTTATCTTTCTATAGTTTATTTGTTTATGTTTGTCTGGTATACGTTAAAGAAAACCCGAACAAATTTGTAACCGTATCTTCTATACATGTTTACAATGTTCGCTCTGCTGGCAACATCAGACTACCAAGACTTAGATTGTCTAAATCTAGGAATGGCATTTTTTTGGCACCCACTTTCTTTAACTACCTACCAGTCTCTCTAAAAATTTTTTCAATTAGATTATTTAAGTTCAAGATTAAAAAAATTCTTATTGAGAATTGTCTCTACAATTCGGACGAATTTTTCAAAATTAATTTCAATAATTACACCTAACATGTAAGCTGTTTTTTCTACCTTTGTTAATTTTATATATACATTTTTTTTCCTCTTATCTATCATAATTATTTTCATTTTTCAATGTTTTCAAATGTTTTTCTACTTTTGTTTAATTAAATTATCATATATGTACTGACAAATGTAAACGTCGTAAGATGTCTAGCATGAAATAAATATTATTATTATTATTATTAACCAAGAACCAAGATACCGTCACATGTGTCTGTCTGTACGATAGAAATTGTGGCCAAACGGCTGGAGCTAGAGTAAATAATATCAACTATAATTATATACTAGGGTTATTTGTAATTAAATATTATATTTTCCTTTTTGAAAATACTTTTAGTTTTCAAGATAATCTCGCTGAGCAGCGTACTTTTGTCCAGCGATGTTCCAGTGATATTATCCCATCGGAAGTGCAATTATTCAAGACCCTCAAAATAGACGTTTCTACCTTATCAGTTGAACAGAACCACTTGTCACCAAGATATTTTTGAGATCTGGAAATAGATAGAAGTCAGACGATGCTAATTCAGATTAATAACTCCTTATTGATGGAGTAGCAAATCGTACTTCAATTCAGTGTTTTTTCTTTAAACGACACGTACGTTATAAGGACTCGATTTGTTTGTTCAGTTGCTCCATAGATTAGTACTCATAGTATTCACCCTTTATCATTTGACATTTTAGAAGATAATCAATGAGCAATATTCCCTTTTTATTCCAGAAAATGGGAGCCATAACCTTTCCTACAGACAAAATGGACTTGACCTGCTTTGATAGTGGAAAACCATAATGTTTCCACTGTTTCGATTCAGGTTTCATCTTCGGTTACAAATCGATAAATAAAAAAACCAAAACAACCTTCCTAAATTTTCACAGCTTTCAAAATACCCAAATTAGTAGCCCATTAATACGAGTCCCAAACTCATATTCCCTCCAGCAATCCCAACAACTCAAATTTCTTGGACTTATAATCCATCAAAATTTTCGTTGGTCTCCACATATTGATTATATACATACTAAGCTATCAGGATCATGTTATATGCTAAAAAGGCTCAGGTACTTTATTTCACCTTCAGTATTAAGATCAGTTTATTTTGCGAAATTTCATTCAATTATAAATTATGCTATTATCTTCTGGGGAGCATCAAAAGAAGCTCACAAAATTCTCTTGCAGCAAAAAAAAGCTATTCGAATATTGACATTTACTCCATATAGAACATCCTGTAGAAATTTATTCAGAGATCTTAAAATTTTAACAGTTCCCTCACTTTTTATTTTAGAATGCGCACTATTTGTCAAAAATCATTACAGTAACTTTAATATAAATAGTGATTATCATAATCACAATAAAAGGAGTAAATCTAGCTTGAATATTGAGAGGCACCATACTACTTTGTACGAACAAAGTCCTCGTTTTATAGCTGCAAGATTACATAATAAGGTTTCTGATGGCATTAAAAGTATAACCAATGTAAAATTATTCAAAAATATGTTTAAGAAATATCTACTAGAACATACGTTCTATTCAATCTCTGAATATTTAAATTACAAAGCTGACTAATGTTAAATTTTGAATTATGTTAAACAGTAGAATAGCTACCTATGTAAACATTATATTGACTTAACCTCTGTATTTCTATGATCACTAACAGGCTCAATAAAATATTATTATTATTATTATTATTATTATTATTATTATTATTATTATTATTATTATTATTATTATAATAGATATTCATCTTAAAATCTTTCAAACTATCTGGAGAAACTGCATTCAACTGCATATGTGAGCAGCTGTATGCAAATGCGGCATCCATCTTGCCGATAGCTTTCTCGTACCTAACCCTTTGGTTAGGATATAAAATGTTTGTTCATCTGAAATGTCTACAGTCTGAATAATTGCAGATACCTTCGTCAATCATCATTTAAATCAATATCGTGCACTTTATCAATAATCTCTGGTATCGTGACCCTTTGAAGTTTGTCCACTACGGGAATCATCTTTCAAATTTAAACGACATCGTTTAAATCCTACAACAATTCAATTATCCATTTTTAAACTACAATAATAATCATGAACATCACAAAGGAATACGCAAACTAGGTCTACCGTCTCTTGAAGCTCGTCGCACCAGTGACTAAATAATTATGTACCGCATGTTTACCAACTGCTTCAACTGCGATATGACTTCGTTAATGAATTTGAATACTGACGCACGACTTCGTGGCCACAGGTACAAACTAAACCACGAAAAAATACATAAAGAACGTGCGTGCTTATTTTCTGGCCAACCGAATATTTGTATCTTGGAATTGTCTGTCTGCAGAAGTTGTCCAAGCTCCAAGTATCAACACTTTTAAGAACCGACTGGATGAGTTCATTAATTTATACTATATAAGTTAACTTTTTGTTTTCATTTGTTGCTGTTAATCTTTTGCTATCTAGTTATATAATACTATTTTTATATTCTGTATGTTCTATAATTTTTTTGTGTTATCAATCTGTATGAACATACAAGCTATTGGCTTTGTTCAGTATACTTATTATTAATAATAATAATAATAATAATAATAATAATAATACAGGGTTTGGGATGCATATTTGTCGTGTGTATTTAGCTCCACTAGTCTCTAGTTTGACGCGGCTCAAAAGGTTGCTGAAGTTTGAAATTAGTGGACGCTTGTCAAGACCTGACAAACCCCATAATAATAATAATAATAATAAAGGGGGGAGTAGATGGTTCTAGCCTAGGGATCCCAAGATTAAGGGGACCTAGCGTGGCAGGACATCTAATTAAGTACTAGAAATTACAGTACCAGTTACTATTTTTTCAGCTGAAATATTGTTGAGCAGAAAAAAACAGAGTTCATAAAGGTTTATGCATTATGCCTACAAACTTGTGCATTACAAACCCACACACAATAACAGGAATTTTCAAGATATGCGATAATAAATACAAAATTGAAAATATTTTTTGTAGTCACTATCATTAAAATGTAATGAGCAAACTTTGATATAAGAGCTCACTTTTTTTCCAATTTTTAAATTGTTTATCTAAACATCGCGTCGATTCCTAACCTCTTGCTTTCCCAATTTTGTTTCGAACCGTACGGTGTCTGATATTAGTGGAAACAAATGAAACGATATTTCCGGGTTTCTTCTTTTCAATGAATTGCACATAGGCACACAACAATATGTATTATACATTTTTCAATGATTATAATAAAACTTTAAAAACAAACTTCATACAAAACCAATACACAAAACGAAATGTTATCTGATGTACAAAAGTTCATGAAACGCTCACCAGATGGTAGGGTGCTTAGCTGCAAATCCCTATACCTTACTAATAACATAAGTAGGCACAATTTTTGACAATTTCGAAAACATGCAGTTCATTTTACGGATTCTTCTATATGTTGCTTCCAAGACAATTGTTGATCTATAAAAAATCCTAGATATTTGACACAATTTGATCTTTGGATTAGTTCACTAGCGGTTCCTACATCTTTGATTTTTAAATTGTTTATTAAGGGTTGAGATTTATTCTTAATTGCAATTGTTATGAAGTTACTTTTGGATGTATTTAAACTTAAGAAATTATTTTCTAGCCATTTATTTACTTCCTTTACACAATTTTCTGCTTTTGTGGCAGTTGCTTTCCATGAACTGGCTGATGTTAGTATGACTGTATCATCGGCATACGCAATAATTTTACAGTCTGTGTCAATAATGAGCAGGTCATTTTTATATATATATATATATATTAAATAGAGTTGCTGATAATACAGATCCTGGGGAACGCCACATTTTACAAGTAAATTGTTATTTATTTCTTCATTGATTTGAACACGCTGGTATCTCTTTTGAAGGTAGCTCTGAATTAAGTTGTATCCTGTTCCTCTAATACCAATTGTTTTAATTTTTTCTAGTAATATTTGGTGATCCACTGTGTCGAACGCTTTCGCCAGGTCAAGAAATGTTGCTATTAGTTTCGTATTGTTGTTAAATGATTCATATATGGTTGATTTTACTTCTGCTATTGCGTCGTCTGTACTGAAATTTTGACGGAATCCGTATTGATATTTATTTATGGCGTTATGCCATATGCCGTATATTTTGCCAGAAATTTATTTATTTTTTCATTAATAACTTTTTCTATTAATTTACCTACTGACGATGTTAGTGATATTGACCTATAGTTGCTTAGTGTGTTTTTATCTCCCTTTTTAGGGTTTTGTAGGTATGACCAAAAAATCCTTATACCGTCATTTTGTCGTGTGTCTGTCTGTCTGTCTGTCTGTCTGTCTGTCTGTCTGTTCGGTAAAAATTGTAACCAAACGGCCAAACGTAGAAAGTTGAAATTTGGCATGCTTATACAACTCGTTGACCCGCACATAGGAAAAATACCAAGACATCTAAAAAACATATCCCCCTAAAAATATAATCATACTAGCAGTGTACCCGCTGCTTCGCTACCGAAATAAAGTAGTCGTAGCCCGCTTAGATCTGGCCCATTTTGAAATCGGTTCAAGACTGGTTGCTACGAATCGTTTTATATTCAAATATATTTATTTGTTTTAATCTACAATTGTATTAATATGTGCTTCTTATACAAATAATTTAAGTACGAATTTCTTTGTAAACATTGGTAGTACAGACATTTAATATCAACACGTATAAGTATCCCGATGTGCTAACCTAGGAAAATGCCCATGTGAGAATCATTGCCAAAGGCAGCGCCAGTCACGTAAAGCATTTTATGTTGCACCTTACGAAATTATTTATTATAATTTTTATGATATTTATTATAATTACTTCGTGATTATTCCTGATTTATAAATCGTACCTATATAGATCAGAGCACTTTTTTTCGTTAGTAAATATTCTTGCCACCGAAGTAAGTTTTCTTCGTATTGCTTTAGGGGGTTACAATAATGTTCAATAGCGAATTTAACGTTACAATTGTCGTCTAAAATGAAAATAAAGAAAATTGTGATATATATCCTCGGGAACATTTTTGTTGCAATATTAAACCCAAAATTCGTTAATATAGGTATATTTTGAATATGTGTATCTTTTATAGTTTAAATATTTCTTAATTGATCGGAAACCTGGTGTCTTACCGCGATGATATATAGCTTAAAATCTTTCCAGACAAATTTGGAATACGCTGTTGCAAATAGCACTAAAATCGGTTTATCCGTTTTTGAGTTTTAATACATATACCGATTTTAAACAGACGCCTATGTGCCAAAAAGAAATGAAACAGGTCACTTGAAGGGTTTTATGAATATCCTTGAATCTAGATTTGCCTTGTATGGGTTGATCAGAGCAAAATACTGAACCTCGTTTTTGTACATGTGTATGGGTAATCTTTGTAACCAAAAACCAAGTCGATATCTCATTATAGGTCTGAGATATTGAGGAATCCGTGAAAGAAACATTTCACAACATTAGGGGTCGAATTTAAAAAAAATCTTTCTTAATAGGTGCTCACATCATGGAAGGAACATTCCTTCCTCCACGAATTTCATGTTTCTATGTCCAGGGGGCGTTCTATTGAATAAAAAATACCAATTTACCCTTTTAGGCGTGAAAATTTAAAAGAAAACTGTCAAAAAGTTTCTAAGATTTTAAAAAGACATCTATATGCCAAAACACAATGTTATAACTCAACATACATCGGAAATACGAAGGGTTCTATAATTCACTCCGAATACATAATAAATTTATCCCTTTAAGGGTTGATTAGAACAAAATCCTGAATTTAGTTCTTAACATTTGTATGTGTAACCTTTGTAAGCAAAAACTAAGTCAATATCTCATTGGGCCTAAGAGATATTGAGGAATCCCTGAAATCACTTAACAGCCCCTTAGGGGTCGTATTTCGAAAATTCTCTTCTTAGTGATCGCTTACGACATGGAGGAAATATACTTCTCGAATTTCATGTTTCTAGGTCTAGTGATTTGGGCTGAACGTTGATGAGTCAGTCAGGTCATGTATTTATATACATATATAAGAAAATTTTATAAATGATATACCTATATACAGAAGAAGATTAAACAGAAAAGATTTGTTTATTTATTTATTTATATTATTGATATTGTAACAACTTCTGTTATACACATGTTTAATGTTAAGTCAATATTAAGAGATATTTCAAGTTTATAAGTAGCGCTCCTTCTGTCCCCCTAAATATTCAGAAGCTACACTAAACAGAAAATAATCGTTCTTCATTCAAAGTCTTTATAAATTATCTTTATAAATTGTTGATGTAAAGTAAATAATAAGCGAGATATTTCCAGTATTTTAGTTTTAGCACCTCCCCCATCTCCCTTCCCCTGCTTCTTAACCAATTGAAAAATTTATAGGATAACAGGTATTTGTATTTTTATTTTAAACAGCTTTTCTCATGTGCGTTTTTGCTGTTAAGTCAATAGTAAATGAGATATTTCAAAAGTTTAGTTTTAGGTTGTCCCTTCGTTACTCCCGTAAATCAATCCAATAAAAAAAAAATCATTAAAAAAAAATATTTGCTTTCTTATTACAGTGAAACCTCTATCTATCGTTCCTCGAATAATAATTTTCCCGTATATATCGTTATTTCTTGCGGTTCCGAATTAATTTCATACAAAACACGCAAAAATAGATCGCATCGATCATTTCTCTCTGTATCATTTTACCGCATTCATCGTTTAAATTACGCAGCAAATTTCGTGTTTTTTTCAAATTGAAAACTTTTTTTATGCGCATTTGATAACTGATGCCGAAAAAAATTTAATTTGTAACACCGAAAGAATATTGATTTCTTACGGCAATATAAAAAGCCAAAAAGTAAATGACGATGAAAGATTATATACAATACAAAGTATAATTTTTTTTGTCGGCATGCAGCTTCCTTTTTTATTTCGCTACGATATTTTTTATTTAAAAAAATTGATTTATACCTGAAACATGTATCATTTTTAGAATATATATGTACGTACATATTAAACATTTAAATATGTATTAATGTGTTTTTCATTGTTTTCCCGCATCCATAGTTTATTTCAATAGGTCCCTTCAAAAACGATAGATAGAGGTTTCACTGTATAAGCAATTTTTCTGTTAAGTCTACGTCTTAAGTGATACCATTTTTTTTCTTCTGATTTTCAATTTGCCTCCTTATATTGACTGCATTTCCTACCTATATACCAAATTCCAACTCGGTACACACAGATTTTCTGTTTTATATATATATAAAAGATTTTACTATTATATTTAAACATTTAAATAAAAGAATAGAAAAAAAAAAAAAAATAAAAATAACAAAGTTCATAAAAATGCCCTAAAATTAAAAACCAGAAAACAGGTGCTCCACTTTAGTCTCGCTCTGCATAAACTAATCAAAAATTTTACTAAATAACAATATATAAATCTTATCAGCTAGAGCAGAGTAAAGATGAATCGCGCCGAACGACATTGAACGATGTTTCACGAACTTACTATAGTTGTCCAAACAACCATTGAAACGAAATTCCCGCGATCTCGCTGAACGCATCATACATACTTCGATGGTCCAATATAATTAAAAACAAAATTATTAATTTCTCGTTTCTGATGGTACTTTTTTGAAATTTTCGATTTTTCTAGTTATGATGAAAGCATTCCCTACCTGTATGCAAAATTTCAACTCGGTAGCGTATCTGGAAGTGGGTTAGAATTTCCGGACATAGCCACAAATATCCATTTTTATATATAAAGATATGAGCTCACCGAAAAAAAAAAATTAAATTCTGAGTAGGGTATCAAATGAAAGCCTTTAGTACGTATATTAATGATCAAAATTTTATTTTTGCAAAATAAATTATTTTGACGCGATTTTTGCCAAAATTGTGCAAACAAATTTTTGTCTCATACCCTGTAGCCCAGATGGTTTATACTAAAAATCTGAAAAAATTCTAAGTAATGTACATTTGTGTGAACCGGAATAGTACAACAGGAATTTTTAATCAGATTATGTTTTCGGAAAATTCCGCATTTTTTTGTGATTTTTGCTTGACCATGTAAAATATTTAATGATATTATGTAGTACAGTAAACAGAGCGCTTCGATGGTGTAATGCTTAGAATACTGGCGTTCTAATTTGCAAACTCGAGTTTAATCCGGCCTCGAGGCAATTTCATTTTATCTGTTTTTTTTTGCATTTTTATTTTGTTTAAATTATTTTTTCAAAATTCTAGTTATTTTTGGGCAAATATTGCATTTAATTTTTAAAAGCGTAAATTTAATAACCAGTGGAAATTGTTGAAATTGAATACTCTTGGACGTACAACCCAGTAACTTATATATAATACCAAGGATACAAGTAAAAAAATAAAATATATAAAACATATGTTATGTCATGTGTTATAATGTCTGTATCATATTAGTGCCTAAATATATTACTGCTATACTGCTATTTATATTCTTATAAATACACGTAATCAGAAGGGCGGCGCTTATGACTAAAACAACCAATGGAAGCCATAAGCGCAATTTTCAAAATCTTATTGAACCTGGCTATATAAAAAAAATACTGCACATATTTAGAAACCTACATAATGGTATTAGGCATTCGAAATAAAATTAACAAAAAAAAAAATATTTTAACATAAAATTTGTTTTGGCATCCCAAATAATCATTATTCACTTACTAAATACCTGCGAAACCCTGAAATGTGTGAAAATTCACACTTCACATCAATTTTTATGCATCGGTTTTATTGTTGATAATTTGAAAATGTCGGGGTACATTCCAGTTTCTAGTATTTTATTAGTTAATATTGGTATTGGTCCGGTAATAGTGGCTTTTATTTTCTTTATTGTGTCTTTTAAAATTCCGTCTGGTCAGGGGGCGCTATTATTTTTTAGTAATTTGAATGTGGGGGCAATGATAAGAATACTTTATTTAAACACGTTTTTAAAGCAAACTACGTGATCAATCGATTTGATATTTCAAAGTTATTTATAAGACAGGTGTAGCAATACAACCCATCAATAATTTTATGCATAGTACCAACATCTACCGGGTGTCAACTTTTTTATTTCTGATATCGATCTGTCCTCAATTAGCCACAAATTATTAATTTAATTATTTGTCTATTTTGTAAAGGAAAACCGATTTGAGCAACAAATTTAGGATCATTAAATGCAATTCTTAATTCTAAAAATTTTATACTCTTAAATTTTTTTGTACTTTTTGCTTTAAAATTAATATGTACAAAGATATAGTTAAATGTCAATTTATACATTGTATTTCGTACGTTAAATGAATTGTTGGCCCTCATAATTGACGACTTGCAAATCTTCTTTTTCTTCATTTGCCTTACGCGTTCCGAACAATGGCGGATTAAGCATAGTTGGGGCCTCTAGGAAAATTAACTGAAAACATTAATTTATTTAAAAACCCTTGTCGCGTTTCGCCTGACGGTAGGGTTCGGCTTCAATGAACCACTGAAGAGTTTTACAAAATTTTATTTAGGATTTTTTATTAACAACTGTCAACAACTTACAAAATATATCATAACCGTTTTTTTCATCACACTTTTTTTTGTTTTTCCTCGCTTTCTTAATATTTTACATTTAAATATTAGTTCAATTCCCAACAGTTGCTCCCGGGTTAGATAGTCGGCTGGGATTAGAATCCCATCGGATTCCAATTCCAAAGACATCCAGCTCAGTAAGTAATACATTCCTGCAAACTAAGTATTAAGTTCTACCGCAAAGCTCACAAAATTAAAGACTTCAAAATTTAAATTAACATCTATCTAATAAGCATTTATTTATATAAAAAATATTGTCTACATGTATAATTTTAAGTGATTACATTTTTACATTTATATATATCTCGATAAGGAATCTACGTTTATATGGTTCGGTGATAATAGGAACCTGACACATAGGCACTTTCTTCTTGTCTGTTGATTTTCCGACTCTCATGCAAACATCACAGTATTTTATTTTGGTCTTGACATCTTTTCCCATCTGATTCCACCAATAGTTTTGATTTATTCGCTGAATGGTTTTATTGTTCCCTAAATGTCCCATCCACATGTTGTCATGTGCAATTTCCATGATTTTCGCATTTAAGTTTTCTAGCACAACAACTTGTTCATAACATCGGCCTATTTTGTCAGTAAACTTTCTATGAAGGATGCCATGGAAAATATAAAATTTTATTCCATCCTTATTTTCATTCTGCTTCATTTCAACAAGATGAAAATATTTTTAAAGATCTTTATCATCCATTTGGAAATTTCTTAACATATTAGGGGTTAATTTTGTAATATCTGAAAAATCCTTTTCAGATGTAGGAATAACTATAGGTTTTTTGTTACCTGTTTCTATCCCCCTCTTTGAACTTTCTCCTTCTTCATTACCTTTAATACTTGTCTCCCTAAGCATTTCTTCTGAAACATCTTCTTTCTCTATCGGATTTGTCGTTTCTTCTATGGTCGTCCTTTTCATTTTAGGAACATGTTCTAATGGCTTAATATTTTCTTTTTGTATCCCCTTTTCTTCAATTTTCAACAATTTCTTTGCCTTTGATCTAGTAAGAGCAAACACTGGCACAGCATTCACGCTTTTCTTTCACGCCCCACTGTTCTCACGTTCGGTTTGACAATAAGTATGATACCGGAAGTGTATCGGTCACTGCCGCTTCAGTTATAATTTCCCCAAACTGTTGACAGTTTAAAATTATTTTTGCCACCGCCAAAGCGACGCTTTCTTCACTCAAAACGCCTCTTACGTGAACAAATTTTCCAGTAAAATCTTTGGCCTTTATAAATTTAGAATGGACCATGTCGAAATTCGCAGCACTATCCCTCAAGCGATCTATTTCAGTACCATTTATTGTAGCTGATATCCTATATGGTTTAAACAATCTCTCTGTTTCTTTGTCAGTTTCTATTACTGCTAAAACAGGTTTTACTTTTGGACACTCCGGTGAATTCTTCATGTGACCCGGTGCGCCACAACCGTAACATTTGAATTGCCTTCTTCTGTCAAAACTGGTTTTATCAAATACTTTCTTATTATCTCCATCAGCTGATTCCTGATTTTTATCTTTTTGTTCATCTTGAACGCTGGAATTTGACTTATTTTCTACCCTGACTTTATTATATTTATTTGTATTATAATTATTTTGATAACTGCACCTTATGTCGGAAGTTGGGCCTCTTTTCGATAGATATTCATCAGCAAGGTCACCAGCATCTTCAATTGTCTTTGCATGATTATGGTCTTCTAACCAGAAACGCATTTCATTAGATACAGAATTGTAAAATTTATCCAAACAGATCAGTTGAACCAGCTTACCAAAATCTTCCCCTATTTCTTCACCTTTAATCCATTCGTTTAAGTTTACCTTCAACTGATATGCAAATTCCGCATAACTCTGGTCTGATTTACGTTTTCCATATCTAAATTTATTTCTGAAGGCATCAGGTGTTAGTCGATATTTTTTTAATAGACTAGGCCTAACTTTCTCGTAATCTTTACTATCGCTTTCAGATAATCGTGCAACTACTTCATTTGCCTCAGAAGATAAAACACTGGTCAATCTAATTGGCCACGTCTCCTTGTTAAATTCTAATTGTACACAAACACGTTCAAAATTTGTTAAAAATAAACCCATGTCTCCGTCCTCTTTAAATGACTGCAAATATTTCCCCATATTTAAATTTGTGTTTTTAATATTATTTTGACTCCAACCACCTACCGGTTCTCATAAATTTCAATAGTGCACTAAAATTTACTCCACCACCAGAACGCCTTATTAATGGCAAAATAGACTGGAATATTTTTAGAAATACACTAGATACAGAAATCCAACTCCCAAATACTTCAAGCTCAGACGAAATCGAAGCACAAGTCGCAAGCTACACGACAAATATTATAGACAGCATAAAAAAAGCAACAAAGCATAACAAAAACAATAAATACCAGCACACGCCTCACAAAACGCCATCTTTTATATTAGAACTAATAGCAACCAAGAGCTACCTTAGACGAGAATATCAACGTAACAGAAATAATACAAGACTAAAAAACCAGATAAATAACCTTACTCACCGTATAAAACGAGAGTTAGACCAACTAAGAATAGAGTCGTATAATAGACACATAGAAGAACTTCAACCAAACGACCCAGGGATGTGGAAAACTACGAAAATAATTCTGAAGCAGCAAAATTCTATAGCGCCAATAACAAAAAATAATAAAACATACTTCACTGATAAGGACAAATGCAAAATATTCTCTGAACACCTGGAAAATGTATTCACACCAGCAAATATCACAAACCCAGCACACCAAAACAGGATACTTAGATATATCGAAACACACGTACCACATCCAGAAAATATCCAACCAACCACGCCCTCAGAATTAAAAGACCTTATTTTTACGCTGCCCCTAAAAAAGTCACCCGGCCCTGACCTAATACCTAATATTGTACTTAAAAATCTATCACGAAAATTCTTAGCCTATATTGTATCGCTCTTTAATGTTTGTCTTATGAACGGATATTTTCCAAAACAGTGGAAAATTGCGCATATTTTATTGTTCCACAAACCTGGAAAAGACAAACACCAACCTGCTAGCTACAGACCAATAAGTTTATTAAACACTTTCTCTAAACTTCATGAAAAGGTAATCTATAAAAGACTAGGAACAGAACTGGACGCATTGGGAGCATTGCCGAACTTCCAATTTGGTTTTTGAAAAGGACACAGCACCATTCAACAGCTATCCAGGATATCAGAACTCATAGAAGAAGGATTTGAAAACAAGCTATATACAACAATTGCTTTTCTTGATATAGCGCAAGCCTTTGACAGAGTCTGGATCGAAGGATTCAAATACAAATTACTACAACTCGGTTTGACACAATATATATCAGCAGTTATATTTTCATTTCTTGAAGACAGAACATTCTCTGTCAAAATTAACAATGATATATCGACCTGGAAAAACATAAAAGCAGGAGTACCACAGGAAAGCATTCTAGGCCCAATTCTGTTCCTGATCTTTGTGCGAGACATTCCATCAACTACCACACTAGCTATGTTTGCAGACGACACAGCCATAATAACCCAAAACACTGATTTGAATACCGGCATTGATGAAATCCAAAGTGCTACAAATATAATTATCAACTGGTTTAGTAAATGGAATGTTAAACTTAACGCTACTAAATGTGAGTGCAAAATATTTACTCTAAGGCGAATTCGGAGTCCTAAAAACATTTCAATTAACGACCAACAAATTAAATGGAATCCGAAAGACAAATCAGTCAAATACCTAGGCGTCCATCTCGATACTTGACTAACCTGGAGTGCTTCTTAAACTTTTTCATATAGCGACCCCCTTCAAGCCTAGGAAATTTTAAACGACCCACCATGTAATGAAATTAATATTGACCGTAGATGTAGGTGTAATATCGCGACATTGTAGAATCTACCTTGTAGATTCTAAACATTTGTTTATTATTACCCAAAAGTAGCAGATCTTTGCGACTCCCCTTCAGTAGCCGCACGACCCCACGGGGGGTCGGGACCCACAGTTTAAGAAGCCCTGGTATAAATCACTCCTGAGACCCCTAGTGACATACGCATGTGAAGTGTGGGGTAACACATCAAAAACAAACATACAGAAAATCCAGGTATTTCAAAATAAAGTGTTGCGAATTTCAGTGAACGCCCCCTGGTTCATCCGTAATGAACAATTGCAAACTGAATTACTAGTAGCACCCCTCACTACATTCATTAAACATCTGACCTGACGATATCTAGAAAACGCTAAAAACAGTGACAGTGAGCTCATCAATAATATAGGCAAAAAAAGAATACACAGCAGACTTAAAAGACTCTTACCGCAAGATATTTATAATAGTGATAATAGTGATTAATTATTAATTAAATTATATTTTATGTAATGCAATAAAAATGGAAACATTATTTACTAGGGAAGTTATGTAATCTCTATAGCTAGGTAATTCAATTATGTATATGTAAAACTATCACAACTGTGAATAACAAATAATATTTGTTGAACCAGTAATATACTAAATATAAAAAAAATATTATTTATATTATTATTATTTACGTTAAAAGACATATTAGAATTTTGAGACATCATTTGGATTTGCGCCATTTGTGCTTGTGCTTGAGCTTCAGCTATTTTTATTTGAGCTTCTATCCTAGCTATCCTTCTATTCTAGTCTTTCCTCTCGTTGTTCCTTTTCTTTTTCTTTTTCAGCTAATTCAAGTCTTTCCTCACGTTGTTTCTCTTCTTTCAACCTATCTATTTTATCTAACCTACCCTTTTGAGAATTATTTTCCCAAGCATCTAACTCTATTTTAATTTCAGCTGCACAATAACCTCCGTTAACCAATTCTTGTACTAAGTCACTCTTTTTAGTATGAGTAGGTAATTCAAACAGATCTACTACATATTTAAGTTCTTTTAAATTGAAAATATGGTATTCAGAACCCATTATTCAAATATTATTTTTATTTTTTATTTTTTTAGTTGCACTATTAATCCCGCAAAATACTATGCGTATACTAGGAAATAAGTAGAAACGTTACTTAAAATTCCTTAACCTTGTTACAACTTCCTCATTTGAATAATAAACACAATATTTTATTTATTCAATGATTAGCAATACTTCCTAACCATAAAAATAGTTTTTAAACTCTTATAACTGAGCTATAGACGCTTTGCTTTGCAGTAAAACAAAAACTCAGAATACAAAAAGCATTATTCACCTAACCAATTTTCCTGCGCCAACCTTGCGCGTTCCCTCTATCCAAATTTGGCAGCTAACAGCAATCTCTGCAACCTCACTCTTGTTGCTTTGCTTTACCAGTCGAGTTTCAGCAAATTTCACCAGCGCCGATTCGAATACTGCATCAGTGTTCTTCTGCGCACCAACTAGTTCGTTCCGCTGTTCTGGATACGTCGCAATTTTCTTCCGCGCACTAACCTACTCATGTTGCGCTGTGTTGTTGCCCGTTGTCTTGAGCTCTTCACCCGTGAATTTTCTTCTCACGTAATTTCTTATAAAAGTCGGGCCACC
This sequence comes from Liopterus haemorrhoidalis, assembly GCA_963971575.1. Classification (NCBI taxonomy): domain Eukaryota; kingdom Metazoa; phylum Arthropoda; class Insecta; order Coleoptera; family Dytiscidae; genus Liopterus; species Liopterus haemorrhoidalis. Next base: position 148,176,435 of record OZ020611.1, on the reverse strand, counting down.
ATCGGAACAAAAGACTTTTCTCGTTGAAATTTCAAACAATTTTTTCCAATCTTTTGTCGTGTTATTTTGAACTTCAAAATCCCACCGAATGTCACCAACTGTCGTGTTTCGCCTGACGGTAGGGTTCGACTTCAATAAACCACTGAAGAGTTTTACAAAATTTTATTTAGGATTTTTTGTTAACAACTGTCAACAACTTGCAAATTATATCATAACCGTTTTTTTCATCACACTTTTTTTTGTTTTTCCTCGCCTTCTTAATATTTTACATTTGAATATGAGTTCAATTCCCAACACCCTGTATGAAAATGTCTTGGCTTGAGATGCCCTCAAAGCTTGGGCTCCTAAGCACGTACCTCATTGCCTTAATGGGTAATCCGCCACTGGTTCCGAACGTTGGCATATCATGGCAATTCACAAACATACAGACAGACACATGGGTGACGGTATAAAGCAGCAGTTGTTAAACCGCGGCCCTTCATAGTTTTACCTGCGGTCCTTCATGTATTATTATATTAGTAAAAACTTATCTTTACTGTGGCCAAAAAAAGCATTCTACGCAACGTGCTCAAGTGACTTTATTATACTATCGTTGATTTCGGCGAAACAGATTATCTGTTTATGAGTATTAGATTGTACTAACTCAACGGTACTACTTAGTATTAGCTGGAGCCAGGCCTAGATAGAGTGGGGGGCTAGGAGGGCATTATGGTCCGAGCCCCGGGGACCCTAGGGGCTCTGGCGTCCCTAAAATTATTTATATTTTACATAAATAACATAAATAAAAGGAAGGCTATGGGGCCCCCGAAATGTTGTTTGGCCTGAGCCCAATTGAAGCTTTCACAGCGCCTGGCTGGAGCAATTATTATTATTATTTTTATTTTTTATTATTGCGCCTCTTTTAGTCACACTGTTTGCGCAAACTAGCCCTCTTCAATAAAAGTTTGCCCACCGCTGGAATATAGGTTTCTTTCTCATAAACACGAAACCCTTAAAACCTAATAAATCTAGAAAGTCCTAAATCTAGATCTTTTGTCGTAAAAAATAATCTTACGCATCCTAAAATACGGAGATAATGAAATTTTGCCATGTCTAAGAACGACTGAATCAGGAAAATTATTCTAGAAAAAGATAAAGCTAATAAAAGGCTGCGTAGCTATTAGTTATGATAATAATCTCAATTAATGAGTGGAAAACTTGCGTTTTCCAAAATGTTAAATATATAAAACAAAGGAATAAAGAAAAAGAATATTTGCTTCTCACTTTACAATTACTATTTTTATATATTACAAAAACGAATTTATTTTATAACTAATAAAAAATTTATTCCTTTTATGCTAGAATAAACACGTGGGAATATAATTAAATTTTTATAGGTACAGAAGTCCAACTTTCTTAGATTAATGTGCAGAACGCGTGAAAAGCAGACCGAATTATGTGACAGGAAAAACCAAACATGAATCATAAAAATTTAATTTTAAATTATCGTCGAATGCACTTTGCATTTAAACTATCACACACTTAATTATTTGCATTAGATGATAGGAACAACGTACATACATAATTTGATAAAGCTTTGTTATTGATTGCTTTTTGAAACAATAAAAACTCGATTTGCGTCATTCTAGATAAATATTACAACCATTAATTCAAAGGTTAATGAAAACAATGTTAATAATCCTTGCGCTTAATTTGGGATTTATTTTGTCTGGTCACAAGAGTACATAATATTAAAGGTTTAACTAAATGTAGCGCTAAACAATTACTGAAAACATTGTATCAATATGTTATCTGGTAACAATGTGGAAAGCCTACGATATATATGAAATGTCACAGTTGGCGGATTAATTTGAATATAATATTGGCATAGTGCAGTTTTACTTACTCTGTACATCCCTCAAACTCTATGTCTCCTTCACATTATGAATTTCATTACCAAATCTGCCCCCCTTGGTTCGCTGACTGGTTGCTATGATTCTTAGGAAGGAGTTAAGGGTTGTTGAATTAAAGTCAACATTTTAACTAATCGACTTTAACTATGATACGTTTTAATATTTACATTATTTACACTAAACTTACAATTATACGATGATAGCTAAAACCAAAGAGACATCTATTCACAACACTAAACACTCGAGAGACTTTTTACCGCAAACACTTATATATTCACTGGACTCCACAGTCCTGACTCACATTGTCTAAAACCATTTGTCTCTCACATGTTTCTGAATATTGTCTCTCCACTCTTTAACTGGACACTACACTAACGTACATACGGACTTACTTGGTTACACTACCGATCACTCTAAATATCTCTAATCCATGATTGTCTTAACTGAACTCTCTTAAACATGACCTAACCTTATGACGGTTTAAACTCCACTCCCTTAAACACGTATCAATCCCATGACTCTTAAAACAGAACTTCTTTAAACATCTCCTAACCTTATGACTCTTAACACCGAACTTCTTTAAACATCTCCAAACCGTATGACTGTTAAAACAGAACTACGCTGAGAGGCTTACATCACCCAACTGTAAAACCTCTTGAACTGTCCGTCTTAAAACTCGTACCACAATTTATTGATGATAACTCAAATAAGTACCTTATTAGAAAATTAACCCAAAACTAATATTTATATTAAAGACAGAGTTGTCATCTTTATAAGATTTTACGATTTCCTTTTCATGTTTACTTTACAAAGGTCTCAAGTTACAGTAATAAACATGGCTATCCTTAAGTGTCTTTTCAAAGAAATATATTATTTTTTATCATTTAACATTTTTAATATTTTACTCTAATTGGATGATTATGTTGAATTTAATTATGAAATTTTATTTATGAAACAATATCAAAATTACCTCTCTTATAACAAAACCGAATAAAAACTGTTGTCAATAAAACTGAGGACGACTATTTGCATGCTAACGCTAAGCACATAGTGAAGCAGAGAGCAAATCAGCAATGAAAGCGGCGAAAGAATGTCGCGCTTATAAAAGTGTCTACACATAGTGACGCGTTTAAAATCGAGCAGAAAGTTCACAAAATTATAATGGATATTTTACTAATAGAAAACTCTTCCCTAAAAATTTAGTATTTACAAAAAATAAAAATAAAATAAATGTGCAATGTTCACAGAATAAATAAAAGTAGACATATACATGGTGAATTTCATCATTTGTATATACAACTCCGCGAACATCCAGAAAAGTTTAATTCTTATTTTCGCATGAGTATTTCAACGTTAGATTATATTTTGGAAAAAATTCAACATAAATTGTTAAAAAATTGTACAAATTTCAATCGGAACCTACTATAAATGCCTCTTATAAATGAGAACTACTTATAAATGCCTCAATATCCATTTTAAACAACTATTTTAGCAACGATGATAGCAGAGAAATTAAAATTGTTTGATCGCGTAGCTTTTCTCGACTAACAGCGATATAACCTCGCTGCAGTACGCTCCACTATGCGCGTGTTAACAGGAATTAATTTATTTAATTTCGCCGCTTTGCTCTCCGCTTTCATCGCTGCTTTGCTCTCTGCTTCACTATGTGTTTAGTCTATGAAGGCATAAGAAATACGTGACTGAAAAAGTGAGTAATAAGCTACTAAAAGCACATCTTTAGTTACTATATCAACAAGATTTTTCGGTAAGAAAATCGTTCGACATGCTGTTTCTAATTTAATTCCATGTCAACATATATATATCCCTAAAAATTGAATATAACCTGGACAATCTAATGTATACTTTCTTACAGAAATAACCATACTTTCACATTTATTTCTGTTTAGAGACAACATGTTTATCTATACCAATTGCTAGCGTCGTAAAAGTGTATACCACTGTGATTAAATAATTCTCCAAATGATGCTGATCTTGAAATGATTGTAGAATCATCAGCATATAAAACTGTTTTGGTTTGTATAGCTAAAGTATTTAAAACTGATAAAAATCAGTATAAATACGGGTAGGTGTGCTTCGTCTGTTCGTAAAAGTGATTATCGCTAATTACAATTCTGTCGAAATATTTCTAATGATAATAATAATTTACCCTTGATCCTTAATGACCCGAAACGACCCTTAGTACAAATATGCAATGTTTTTAATTTGATTAATTTGTAACTGCAGTCTAAAATGTGATTCTGAAAAGAGCTGGTGGTCGGTTTGATTTTATATGCCCTATATTGCTCGTTGAATCTCTTTTCAAATATCGCTCACTGTGCACATGATTGAAGCTAGATATGAAATATTTAAGCAGGTAAATAAAATTAGTTTGAGAGCGGTTTAATTCTCATCCTCAGTTTCAAACGTTGCAATAACATATTATGTAAGCATCATTAATAGACAGTTAGTGAACACAACGTGCGATACAAAACAAATTCATCAGAGTAGACCGAGATAAAAATCAAATATATCTTTGAATAAATTGGAACATTAGAGCTCGTTCATCTTAACTTCATCACAGGGTATCATAAATTACGTTATCAATTCTGCGCGAGAAAACAGCTGATCACAGTGACGTACATTAGGGTTTTAAACAATTTTTGTGGAAACCAAACACACAAAATCATGTATTTCAAATACATTTTCACTCATTTTAGTACACGGTGTACCTTGAAACGTACGAGAAATAAATAATAATAACGAAAATAAACAAACAACATCGCACAATACGCGTAGTCAAACACAAATCAAAGTAATTGACGTCACTGAAATGTGTTAAGCTAACTGTTGAAAACGTAATGGACGAAATTTGGTTTCTGCGCAAGGGATCTGGTAATATACGCCTGTGATGAAGTTAACTTGAACGTACTCTAAAACTACTCACATAACATTTTACACTACAGAAGTATATAGCAAATTTAAAATTTGCTTCAAACAATTAGTTTTTCTTAAAAATTAATCTTGTTTATTTTATTTTTTTATAAAATAGCTAGTATATAAAAATGAACACAAACACTTAAATAAACAACAACTATAAAAAATGACAGTAATATAGAGTTTTTATTTTTGTTGTTCTCCTCCACTGGTTACTCTGATGATATATTTTTTTAATCGCGCCATACTCACATCACTAAAATGTTATATCTTTATGTATTCTCAGTGGTGTAATGGGGCGGAAGCGCAAGGGCGCTCCCGCACTTTTTATTTGAGGAGAAACACGCCCCCTTTTTTTCTTTAGGTATTTAAAAAATCGAACGGCTGAAATCGCTCGAAATCGATATCACTCGTCTAAAACCACCCATCCTTTAATTGCTTCTTAAATTGAAATGTGCACTTGCGCACATGTTATCGCTTGAAACCGGGGAATCCCCGAATTATATATTGCGTGCTTATATATGTGCCTACATACAATCAGTGCGTTGCGAACAGATGTACGCCGAACGTCGATTTGTTATGTTTGTTTTTGCTTCTTCTTGTGATTTGTGCTTGTGGCGTATCATTGCGCTTGTTTTCTTTAAACTCCATATATTTTAAATATTAAAATGAGTCAAAAACGTAAACAGCAAACAATACATTTCCTTTTTAATAAAAAAGCTTAAAATGTACCAGAAAATAATGATAAAGAGTTTATTAACATTAACATCATAAGTAAAAATATTGATAATATCGAGTCTAAATCTGAATCTACTTGCTTATTAAATATTGAAAATGAACACTCGTCGAACCAAAAATAACGATGAACGTTCATCTTCCTGGCTAATTGTTTGGACCGTAGATAAGAGGAAAGAAAAGAAAAAAAATCTATCCATGGATTATAGCATTTTGCATTTAAACATTCCTACGGCCAGTACTGCCTACGGCTTATGCTGCGTTCAGAACCTCTCAATTAGGAATTAGAATTAATACTTAGAATTAACGTAAATGTTTGTTATACGTAACTGTACGTTACCGTTCACAACCTTCAAAATTAATACTTATACTTATAAATTAAAATTAAATGTTTGTAGACTGCGAACCCTTATGCGCAGTAAGCCCTTGTCAACCTAAAAATTTCTATGACCATATTTTTTTGCTTCTATCCACATCTTTGTGTTTTCTATGTGTATAAATATAAATATTTCCTCTATTTCAACTCTTTTCAGAACCATGAAACACTCCAAAACTCATTAGCAAATGTAAAAAGCTGCCAAATATCTATCGATAAAGTAGAAATAGATAAAAATATCTGTAAGTGGCTTAATTTCTTAATTTTTGTTGTGAATGCTGCTTAATTTCTACGTAGAAATTTTATGTTAAGTACTAATTTCACGTTAATTCTAATTTATAATTTGGAGGTTCTGAACGAAGCATTATTTTGAACTTCCTTACGTGAGTGGGACAGAGCTCCCTCACTTTTTCATTTAGCACTACACCACTGTGGATTCGTCTCATATAAATTCAAATTATTTTTAATAATATAAACAATTCAAAATAAAATATATACATCTAGAACAGGGGTCGACAGCGGCGACCATTAGCCCTCTGAACGGTTTTATGCAACCCACCAATAAGAAAATATAATATTTACTTTTCTTATTCAGCGTAACCAACACATTACACATTACACACACTTGACGTATTATGCCGACGTAAATACATATAAACGAATAATTTGAAGGAAGTATCACCCACCAAAAAATGTTCACATATTGCGGCTAGAAACGTAAAAATAAAAATAAAATGTTACTGAATAGGGCTCGCGACGTAAAAAAGGTTGTTGAACCCCGATCTGAATCATTAAAAATATATAAATATAATTGCAAGTTATTATTAACAAAAAATTTAGGGTCACAAGTCTTGACTCGATGCTCCTTATATAATAATTAATTTTACTTTTTGCTATTATTCACACCACAATATTCAAAGTCACTTTTCTGCTATATATATGTAATTATATTTACGACAATGACCAATAAACCAACAATAACAAATCTAATAAAATCATATCTTGAACATGAAATATACATTAGAATAATGGATTTTAAATAATCCTAATTATGTAAAACTTACTTAAAAACAATTGTCTTCGATCTAAACAATGTTATTCCATTGATATAAATTTAACACTTTCTATACTTTGCACTTTATGTTTATAACTTACGGAAGGTTCAAGCTATGGCTTGCCTCAGAACAGCAGTGTCACGTTAATTGATGTATCATAATACGCGTATGCGATTCACGTAGCCGAGATGTAAGGGAGGTAATTTTGGTATTATTTCATAAATAAAATTTCATAAATAAATTCATTATAATCATTCAATTAGAGTAAAATATTTAATCTGTTAAACGATACAAAAATAATCTATTGCTTAGAAAGGGCAGTTAAGATAACGGTAGATTTGTTTATTATTTTAACTTGACACTTTGTCAAGGGAACATGAAAAGTGAATCGTAAATTATTGTGTTAAATAAATATACGTCAACCATAAGCACATAAATAATAATTAATTCTGTCTGAGATAAAAATATTAAGATTCGGCTATTTTCTTATGGGATATTTATCTGAGTTATCACCAATAAATTATGAATTTTAAGATAGTACAAGACCGACAATCAAGGGGTGTTAAATGACATTTAACAGTTGGGCGATGTAAGCATTTAAGAGTAGATTGTAAACCTTCATAATGTGAAGTCATGTTTTGGAGTTCATTTTAAACCGTCGTGAAGTTAAGTCGTGTTTTTAATTAAAGTGAGATTTTGTTAACCATGGGTTAGAGTCATTTAGGGTGTGCGGTTGGACTAGTAAAATGTAACAAGTAATTCCGTATGAACGTTAGTGTAGTGCCTAGCTAAAGACATGTGAGAGATAAATGGTTTTAGAGGATGTCAGTCAGGACTGTGGTGTCCAGTGGACAAATTAGTGATTAGTGCTAAAGAGTCCAGTGTTTAGTGTTTGTGAATGTCTCATTTGGATTTAGATGTATCGACGTAATTGTAAGTCTATTGTAATTAGTGTAAATATTTAAACCTTAATCGTAATTAAAGTAGGTTAGCTAAAATGTTGAGTTTAATTGAAATAACCCTTAATCCTTCCAAGAATCATAGCAACCAGCTAGCGGACTCATAGGGGGGGTCCAGACTTGATCCGCTCGCAAGTCTTGGAACCCATAATGTGAGGGATGTACAGAGTAAGTACAAATGAAATAAATAAATCAGCCAACCGTGACATTTTATATTATCATATCAGAGCTCCCCACAGAGAATATAAACATGGGATACAGTAGGGTGGTATTTAACAACATGTACGCTAAAAAAATCAACCCTCTAGTGTCCAACACCGCCTCGAGGCGAATCATATACCTTGAGTTCAAAAAGTAATTACATAAGGGTTGGCTATGGGAAAATAAAATAATGTCTACTGCAATATTATGTAATTACTTTTTGAACTCATGGTATAAATCCATGTAAAACTCCAATACGTGCAAATTTCATCGAAATGCCCGTGGCCGGTTACAGACAACTACACAATGAAACATTTTCAAACGCCGATTGAGCAAAATTACACGTGTTTTTGCTAAAAACAATCAATTGCGTGCAAAAGTTGACGTATTACGCAAGTTCGCCGTAGGCTACGGTTACACTGCATCCGTGCGTGCGGTAACGAGCGTTTACCCTGAACGTTCTTGTCCTGATCCGCGGATGGGTGGTTTCAGTACATACGTGCGACTTGTGTGCGGTCTCATTCAAATTGAACTATTTTATTTTAAATATCTCAGTTACTGAACAGCAAAAACATATAAAACTACATTATTTATAGTAATAAAACAAATTATTTTTATTCTATGCATTTTTAGATGAATATTTGGGGAGTTACGGGGGAACACATTAAAACTAAGATCTTGATATATCTCCTTTATTGTTAACAGCTAAAACGCGTATAACAAACATTATTTAGAATAAAACAACAAATATTCTTGTCCGAAGTACTTTTTCATCTGGATGAATAATAATTTTTACGTGAATCACGGAAAAAAACAGACCGGCAAAAATGGATTTTTTATTGATTTTGTCGGACAGAAACAAACATATTTGTTTCTGTAGAACTCCAAAGTAATGAAGAAAACAAAATTAATAAATAAACAGATGAATATCGAAAAAAATAAATAAAAAATCCTCATTGTTAAGCAACAGCATATTAACAATCCTATTCTTCTTCTAATTTTGTAAAAAAAGTCTTTGGATCAAAACTCATATTTTTTCCTGCTGGACGCATAAAAAAACAAACATGTTTGTGCGTCGACGCAAGTTACGGCACGCAATTATGCATGTACTGTAACCATGCTCATTTAACTTCGTGTGTTTGTTTTGTTGTCAGATCTCGTGCGTTCAAAAAATCGCACGTTTCCGCATCCAATGTACCTGCACACTTAGGCTAAGCACATAGTGAAGCAGAGAGCAACGCAGCGATGAAAGAGGAGAGCAAAGCACCGATGAAAGAGGAGATCAAAGCGGCGAAAGAATGTCGCGCTTATAAATGAGTGTCTACACATAGTGACGTGGTTTAAAATCGAGCAGAAAGTTCACAAAATTATAATAGATTTTTTACTAATGGAAAACTCTTCCCTGAAAATTTGGTATTTACTAAAAAATAAAAATAAACACACTAGAAGGTGCAATGTTCACAGAATAAATAAAAGTAGACATATACATGGTGAATTTCATCATTTGTATATGCAACTCCGCGAACATCCAGAAAAGTTTCATTCTTATTTTCGCATGAGTATTTCAACGTTTGATTATAACGGGTGTTTTTTTTAGAGGTATAGAACTTTAAATTGCAATAAAACAACGATGGATTATTCGATTGACATGAATTTTTTTTATTCGAAAGATAATCTTGTGGCATTACATTAAATCATACCAACAAGACGGCGCAACATGTCACACAGCTCGTGCCACAATCGATTTATTGAAAGACACGTTTGGTGACCGCCTAATTTCACGTTTTGGACCTGTGAATTGGCCTCCAAGATCTTGTGATTTAACACCGCTGGACTACTTTCTGTGGGGCTATGTAAAGTCATTGGTCTATGCGGATAAGCCACAAACGCTTGACCATTTGGAAGACAACATTCGCCGTGTTATTGCCGATATACGGCCACAAATGTTGGAAAAAGTCATCGAAAATTGGACGTCCAGATTGGGCTACATCCGAGCCAGCCGTGGCGGTCATATGCCAGAAATCATATTTAAAATGTAATGCCACAAGATTATCTTTCGAATAAAAAAAAATTCATGTCAATCGAATAATCCATCGTTGTTTTATTGCAATTTAAAGTTCTATACCTCTAAAAAAAACACCCATTATTTTGGAAAAAATTCAACATAAATTGGTAAAAAATTGGACAAATTTCAATCGGAACCTACTATAAATGCCTCTTATAAATGAGAACTACTTATAAATGCCTCAATATACATTTTAAACAACTATTTTAGCAACGATGATAGCAGAGAAATCAAAATTGTTGCCCCCCCTAAAAGTTGCTCTGGCCCCCAGTTGACCCCCCTAGAACTGCTTGGAAAAAATATATTTTAGAAGTCAGGACCTTTTTTTTAGGTCATTAGTTGTATTTTCATATGTAAACGATAAGAAAAATATTTCCTGGCCCCCCCAAATTTTACTCCATTTTTTTGCCCCCCCCCCCTAGATTTTAAGAGCTAGCGCCGCCACTGCTTACGTTACATATTTAAAACACCAATTTAAACAATTTAAAAAACTAAAGGGATTGTAATTCTTGAGTAATAAATACACCAGAAAAATAAAAGAATTATCGTTCTTTTTTCACCCATATAAACCTTTTGGCATATATAAACCTTTTCGGCACTATCTTAAATGGGCTGCGTTAGGCGCAAATAGCCTTTGTTGCTGTGCGCCAAAAATTTTAACTAACTAACTTTTCGGCACTATCTGCCCAAATCCGACTCAAGGCGGGCTTACCGTTTGTAGGTCTGCACAGTAGCGGCTGGTGAGTAAAATATTTGGGAGGACACTTTTTTTCCCATATATATCTATTAAAATATAGTTATACGAGAAAAAAGTAAATAAATAAAAAATACCTGAAAATATGTTCTGCAACTAGAAAAACTGACAAATCTGGCACTTTTATTAAGATTTATGGTCAATATTATTATTATCATTTTTGTAGTTATTACTTCTATTATTATTATTTTTATTATTAAAATTGCAATATTATTAAGACAATGCTTTGTAGTAGAAACATAAAATATTTGGTTATTAATTAAGCAGATACCTACACATATTCACATGTATTTAAATATTAGATTTAACCTTTTCGTTATGTTCTTTAATTGAACGTTTATATGCAGTATCAAGTTGAAATCGTATATTTACCGATCCCAGCATGGCAAATTTGACCGAATAATGCATATGTTTATGAGACACATTATGTGTAAGAACTTTATTTTTGAAATGTTTAATATCTTTAACACTATTTACTGTCTTTATTTCATATGCGTCTGATGAGCAAATCAAACACAGGAAACAAAAAAAAAAAAAAAAAAACATTTTATTTATCACATCGACACATCCAACTTGTATTTAAATATTGTTTTTCACTAAACTTTCTATTAAATGTTCTATTTCCATTTTTATCCTGTTGGGAAATATTCTATTTTGGCCGATGAGGACCCATATTTTTACCGACCGCCAACATATATAAGGGAGGTATTGTGATCATACCGATTTCGAGATTTCGATGGATCTTCACGATTTGAGGTCCCTACATAACGTTTTGACTATTTTTAGCATGATGTCCGTCCGTCTGTCCATCTGTCTGTCCGTCTGTCCGTCCGTCCGCCTGTCTGTCTGTGTACACGTGTAGAGCAAATTCGGATAAAAGGATTTTTATGAAACTTCATATTTAAACTTCTGCCATCAATGATGCGCGAGTTGATCAACTTTTGGTAAAAATCGGTTGACTAAAAATGGGAGTTTACTCATGTCGATTTTAAGATTTTTGCGAATATTTAGCAACAGAAAAATATTTCGAAAAAATTTATTAACAAAAGTTGCTATAAATGCAATAACTAATAACTTTTATTTGAGATGTTTTATGATGAAAAAAAAATTTCGAAAAATTTGTCGTAAATTTTTGTAAAATTTTTCTAAGTCTCAAATTTTCATACTTATATGTAACGTTTCGATGGTCATGATAAATAATATCTCTGTTAGAAAATATTAGGCCAAGATATTTCTACTCTGCTGCTAGAATATATTTTATACAAGTACTTTATAATGGCAGTCGGTCCAGTGGTGGCCACAGCTGATTTTTTATTAATAATTTTGTTTCATAGTTAAACACGTTAGTTTTATTAAAATATACAGTATATTTTAATAAAACTAACGTGCTTCATTCGATTCATTTTCACGTTTAAGTACTTGTCACAAATCACAACGACCGAACTAAGCTACGGGACACCGGCCGTAATTCACTAATACATACAACACTAACTGTCGCCGCTGTTGCCGTTCCTAGTAAATTTTTGCTTCATATGTAGATAAGAACATTAGATATTGCATGTGGCAACGCTGTATCTTGGGACACTCCGTGGTGTGTCCAAAAACGCTCGGAAGAGCGTTGTTGTCTTGATTTAAATTTTTTAAATCTAACATTTATATGAAAAATCTTAGAATAAGAAATAATAAAAATAAAAATATGCAGATATATCTAGCTACTTTAATGCAATTTTAAAGAAGTATAAATAAAGTATTAAATTTAGCTTTTTTACTAAAAATTTTTAGGAGGTCACTGTCCCAGCGCCTCCCTGTCTCAGCCGCCACTGGGTCTACAGGTAATAAGTTACAATTTGAATACAAATTTAGCATTACTGACCCTCCATTAGCCTAGTGTAATTTATTGTAATAAATGGGGGCACTAGAGGGTTAAGACGATAAACAATCTGATGATGTAATTTTTGCGCAATGGAATAAAAGTTGTGGCACAAATTATTCTCATAATTTAAATACCATTTTTTTGATTTTTATAAATTGTTGACCTTTTCCCTATAGTAAAATGTAAATGAACTATATTATTTTTTTACCATTTATCCTACTATTCATTTTAACAACTTGTATGGCAGTGTTTCAGTATTTTATCACATCCGTGCAGGCCCGACAAAGAGGAGGGGTAGTCGGGGAAAATTCCCGGGGTCCCCGGGTCTTTGGGGTCCCGGAGTACTGGGCAGAGTCCTAGGAACGGCCTCGCATCGGGGAAAGTGCCAGGGGCGCGTGTTTGTCACTCACTTGTATTTTGGAAGTGAGGACTTTTTTTGCTCATCACTTGTATTTTGGAAGTGAGGACCTTTGTTTTTTGTGCTCATCATTTGTCACTTGTTTTTTGTGTGAAGACCTTTTTAGGGTTTTGTAGGTATGACCAAAAAACCCTTATACCGTCATTTTGTCGTCTGTCTGTCTGTCTGTATGTCTGTCTGTCTGTCTGTCTGTTCGGTAAAAACGGCTAAACCTAGAGAGTTGAAATTTGGCATGCCTGTACAACTTTTTGACCCGCACATAGGAAAAATACTAAAACATCTAAAAAACATATCACCCAAAAATATAAACAAATATGTGCTCATCGAAAAAAAAAATATTTTTTTAAAATTCTGAGCCCAGATGGTTTAATCTAAAAATCTGAAAAAATTCTAAGTAATGTATATTGGTGTGAACCGGAATAGTACAACAGGAATTTTTGATCAGATTATGTTTTCGGAAAATAATGCATTTTTTGTGTTTTTATCCAAAATATGTTAAATATCTAATTCGCTATGTAAGTTAATACGTCAGCGCTCATAGCGATGTGCGTTAAATCATTGGTTTTTGTCAAACAGGTAACTTGCAAACTAGAGTTCGAATCCTCTCAATTTAATTTTTTTGTTTTTTTTTTTGCAGTTTACTTTTGTTTAAATTATTTTGTCAAAATTCTAGTTATATTTTGGTAAATGTTGCATTTAATTTTTAGAAGCGTAAATTTAATAACCAGTGGGAAGTGTTGAAATTATAATTTAATTCTGTTTGATGTATACGAAATCAGAGGGCGGGGCTAATGATTTAAGCAACCAATAGCATTAAATAGCTATAGGCGCAATTTTCAAAATCTTAATGAACCTTGCTATGTAAAAAAAATACTGCACATATTTAGAAACTTAAATAATGGTATTAGGCATTCGAATTAAAATTCATAAAAAAATATTGTGACATAAAATTTGTTTTGGCATCCCAAATAATCATCATTCAGTTATTAAATACCTGCAAAACCCTGAAATGTGTGAAAATTCACACTTCACATCAATTTTTTTAGGTCATCAGTTGTATTTTCAACTGTATTGTAATAAAAATTCCCGCTTCATTTATATATGGTCCAGTCTGAAAGAATTAGTTTACGCGTTCTTGACAGCCCCGGTTATAGAATTGATCATTGCCCGGGTAAACAATTGATCATTACCCGGGGTCCGCAAAGAAAGTTTCTCCCCGGGGCCCCAGAAGACTTCTCGGCGGCCCTGCATCCATGATAAATCTTATTCCCTCTATCTTGTTACCTCATGTATATGAGTTATTCATGTAAAACTAAAAATGTGTTTGTAGCTTGAAAAATTCCATGTCAGTCGCAATATTATAATATATAATATATATATAAAATATTTTATTGCCAGGCAATTAAAGTACAAATTTAAAAAAAATAAAATTACATAGTGGTTATACATATGCCTAATTGTATTTCTATGTATTCAAGTATAAATATTTTATTATTTTTTAACAATAGTGTTTAATACTATGTTGCCACACACAATTAGTTACGCCGGGAAAAAGGGCAAAACCCAGCACTTTGAATATTATAATAAAATTTAATTGCGACAAAAGCCTTTTTTCTCAACACTGGATGCAGTAATGCAGACATTATCTTCATACCGTTTGGACAGTTCCTTATGTAACACTTCCAAATCAGTGTTGAATCTAAGGGGATACCTGGGAGGGATTTCCACCCCGGGTGGCAAAAATTATTTAGCAATTTTCTATAGCTTTATATCAAAATTACCCTAACAAAAAGAACAAAAAAAAATATACTAATAATAATACCATATAATATAATAAGCCAGTTCCACAGTTCTGTCCGAAACGGATCGTGTAACCTTGGAACGGATCGCCTAACGCCTAACCTCGGTTTGTTTTTCGAAGACTAGAATCACGGAGTATTTAATATTAATTAATGTAAGCATCTTTTTCTTTCTTTCTGTTTTTTATGATTTATTTTATTTATATTTTCACATGTTCAGATGAAACTAAAATTTTATTAACAATTTTAAAGACATGTAAAATTATATATAAACACATATTTCTTGACCGATATGAACAATATTTTTCTTATTCTCTAAGAACCTGCGGATAAAATAACTTATACATATGTGTAGGATTTCGTAGGCATATATAAGAAACTATAAACACTCCTATAATTTGACCGATATGAATAATATTTTGCGGATATATTTGCTAAGAATCTACGAATATAATTACATATAGAAATGTCTACAGTTTCGTAGGCATAAACAAGAAACTTTAGCCACTCCAATATCGATATGAACAATATTTTGCAGACTTATTCTCTAAGAACCTGCGGATAAAATAACTTATACATATGTGTAGGGTTTCGTAGGCATAAACAAGAAACTATAAACACTCTTATATTCTTTGACCGATATGAACAATATTTTGCAGATTTATTCTCTAAGAAGCTACAAATATAATTACATATAGAAATGTCTAGGGTTTCGTAGGCATAAACAAGAAACCCTAAGACACTCATATATCCTTTGACCGATATAAACAGTATTTTGCAGATTTATAATTCAAGTATCTACAAAAATAATTACGTACAGATATGTCTAGGGTTTCGTAGGCATTAACAAGAAACTCTAAACAATCCTATATCCTTTGACCGATATGGAAAATATTTTGCTGATTTATTCTCTAACAATCTACGAATATAATTACATACATAAATATCAAGGGTTTCGTAGGCATAAACAAGATACTCCTATATCTAGATACTCCTATATCTTTTGAACGATATGAACAATATTTTGCAGATTTATTCTCTAAGAATCTTCGAATATAATTACATATAGAAATGTGTAGGGTTTCATAGTCATAAACAGGAAAGTCTAGATACTCCTATATCCTTTGACTGATATGAACAATATTTTGCAAATTTATTCTCTAAGGAATTAGATAAAATAACTTATAGAAATATCTAGGGTTTCGTAGGCATAAACAAGAAACTCAAGACACTGCTATATCATTTGACCGATATGAACAATATTTTGCAGATTTATTCTCTAAGAATCTACGAATATACTTACATACAGAAATGTTTAGGGTTTCATAGGCATAAATTAACGTCTCAAATCATTTTTAGTTTTAACAATATAAATATAATGCACTGAGTAAAAATGAATCGTTATCCCATCTTAAAAAGTTTATGAATAAACAGTGCCGCAACAACATAAATTGGCGCCTGGTGCGTAAAAGTATTTGGTGCCCCCACACACCATCTAATTACATACGCAATTTTTAAAATTTCGTGCTAGGCTGATTGCATCAGTAAGGGAACGTTTAAGACATTTTCTTACGTTGTTTTCTTCACCAAAATGTTATTTAAGATATTTACTTTCCATATTTTATCGAGAATCCTTAAAATCTTATTGTTTTATTTTGATGCAAGTGGAAATAAAAAACATACCTTAATTCATAAAAATCACAAAATCACCAGTAAAGGAACACTTACTCCTAATAAAGGAACTATCTTATTACCAGGAAAGCAAAATACAAAAATATATATTATAAAGTAATTTTTTAACAATGAATTTATAAAAAACATTCGTTGGTATTATTTTTTGGTTTAGTTTTAACGTTTTTCTTTGGTTTGGTTGAAATTGCAATATTAACGATTATATTAACAAATTATGTTAATAAACTCAAAAATCATGATAAACAACTAATATAAAAAGGGACAAAATATAAACTCTAGGTCAATGAAACACAAAATGAAAAACACCTAAAATGAAACATAAAAGGGCTAAAGAAATATTATATTACATAACTGAAAACCATATTAAATAAGAAAATATAGATTTAATGACAAAAAAAAAAAAAAAAAAAATGGGATATTTAAACAACAAATAATAAATATTTTAGTATTTTAATAATATATTATATAATCACTTTAACGAAATGGAAAATTAAATTAATTGAACTTTTCTGGCTTTAAACTGTGAGAATTCGTTAGTTAAGTCTTCATAATTTAATGAGTGCGCTATAGTATTTTCTATTGATATTAAAGCTAAATTTGACAATCTATCTTGGCCCATTGTAGAACGCAAATAATTTTTTATTAACTTTAATTTACTAAAACTGCGTTCATTCGAAGCAACAGTTACAGGGAGCGTTAAAAATATGCGCAGCGCAATACCAATATTAGGGTACACATCTTTTAAATCGTAAGTGTGGATCACTTCTAATAATTGCATTGGAGTCGCAGTTGTACAGTCATCAATTAATGATCTTGCCTGTTATTTGAAACTTTAGATTTCAAATGAAAATTCGATTGGATCTAAATCTTTGGCAGCAAAATTTGTAGCATTTTTTAAAAATTCTTCTTTAGATATTATTGCAAGAGAATATCCTGTCAAGAAAGTAAAATCAGAACAAACGTCTCGAAATGATTCGTATCTCCAATTGATTTGAGATAATATAGTATCAATTACCATGTAACACTCTTTATCAAAATATCTTTGGATGTTGCTAGGTGCGTTTCGTCCTCTGCCTTTTCATCCAATGCACAACTTTTATGTACTATTCCAAATAATATAGTTTGAATTTACTTTACTTAACTAACCAGTTTCTAAAAAAAAAAAAAATCTTTTATGAAATCAATTTTGTGTTGATTATAGTTTTTTAATATATATTTAAAAAAAAAATTAAATTTGGCAATTTGGCGCCCTTATTAGTCCGGCGCCTGGTGCGGCGGCACCTCTCGCACCACCCTTGTGGCTAATGATATAAATAATTCGAAATAATACTTATAATTTGTCCAGTTTTTAATTATGGGCGAAGAGATTCAATTTGAATTGGATGAAGTAAGCCATATGGCTAGAGAAAGAAGTCAGAAGCATGGAGCAAGTTCCACATTAAGGTAATGATGTGTTTGCCAACACAGTTGGCAACGGGTGCACTAGTTTTAGTAGTAGAAGACGATCTTTTTCCATTTATCTAAACGTTCTCTTTTAATTTTGCTTTCGATTATCTATATTATTTAAAAAAGTTCAAGGAAAATCAATCACAAAATATATTTAAAACTCTATTACGCTCTGAAACTATTGCTATGAATTTCAAAATGACAGTTAAGTTCAATTATTTTACTACTAACTCGCACAATTTTCAGCTGTCTTTATTTAAACAGTGTTTAAAGTCTGTTTCTTTGATTTAGGCGGAACTAGATTTTTAATTCTAGTTTCTTTTACCGATTGATTGAAGCTTTTGATCATTTCGTTCAGGAAAAGCCAACTTCAATATATAAACAAATAGCTAATGACAACTTACAAAAATGAAAATTCCGGTTAGTTCCGCCTAATCGTTTGGAATAGACTGTGTTTAATATTCAGTATCTGAATAGCCCTGTAAGTTGCTAATATTATAAGTAGAAAAAAAATTCATGTTAAATTATATTTATGCACAAAAAGGATAACTAATATTAAATAATATAATCAATTTTCTATTTCCTGCAAGTAACCGCTAACGTAAATCAACGTAGGGAAGTTTTTTAGTAACATCCAGTTTCTTATTCATTTACGTCGATAAAACATTATTACATATATTAGACTAATTTTTTTGTGGTCAAAAAAATATAGAATATTTTTATATCTATTCTTTACCTTAATTGTAAAACAGTTCAAATCAATTAAGAAAGAGCAACGGCTTCCCAGTAGAGGACATACAAAGGTTTTATTAAATTGTTAACTTTTTCGAGGTTTTGTAGGTATGACCAAAAAGCCGTCACTCATGTGTCATGTGAAATTGTGACCAAATGGCTGGACCTAGAAAGTTGAAAATTGGCATGCTTGTACAACTTTTTGGCCTATACACGAGGGCTATTTTTTTCAAGTTCCGTCGTTTTAACAAAAACAAATAAGGGTAATAAGAAAAGTTTTAATATACACAAGAGTTACTCATACTAAATTATTTTTCAACGTAGTCGCCCCCTTGTGTCATTTCGTGACACGGCCGTTCACGGTAAAATCGTGAGTCAACGTGATTCTTTTTTTTTCATGCGTGATTGTTCGTGATTTAAAATTTGTCGTGCACGTCGTGCGTGCAGTCACAGCGTATCACCACTCACGATTTAAAATGATGGTTGTATTTCAAGTAGAGTTGGGCGCGTGAATAAAATTTTGTCACGATCACGCACGCTCAAGATTCAAGAAGATGATCGAAGTCAGATTCAAAATAACACGCACGCACACGAAACCATAAATTTAAAATTTCACGGTCGCGCACGCGTGCTTCCCGGGCACGCGTGCTACGTGTGTCATGCGTGACGCGTGACTCACGCGTGAATCGTGACTCACGCGTGAATCGTGACTCACGCGTGAATAGTGTCACGCGTGAATGTTTTCACGTTAGGATGGCCAAACCACGCCCCTCCCTTATATAGGAATATAGGAAGAGTTATATAGGAATATAAAAGAATTATATTTCTTTAATTTTCCTCTGTCCACGTTACCGGAAAAATGAATATACACCAGAAGGCGAATAGAACATGATATTTAGAAATAATTAAACAAATTAATTTATCACATTTATGACCAATATATAACAAGGAAAGATCAGCAAATTTAAAAAAATGAATTCTTAATAATAAAACTAAATTCTTAATTTCATCCTATTATTAAAAGATGAAAGTTATATGACGATTTCAAGAAATTTAAGATATTTTTGTTTTTTTTTTTTTTAATTTGATATGAGCTTCATGTTTTTAAATGTGGCAAAACGCGTATATTTCGGATAAGCGGATATGATATTTTATCCGCAGCCTCACGATTTAAATGACAATTTATCTGCATATGCAGAAAAATCCACGGATTTGCAGGGCTCAATATATTTTAAGAAAAGAATACTTAAAAGAAAAGATAACTTATGAAGAAAATTTTCTAAGAAATGAAGAATATTAGTTAATGTTCCGTATGATTCCACCAAATACAACTGGTTAGAGAAAAAGCGCAAACTAGTTAGAATGAGATTGTTTTTAGTTATCCATGTCCACTCAAAATTAAACAAAACAATTCCAACACCTGCATACAACGGAGACATGTTGCTTCGTCGTAGAAAGAGATACAAAACCCAGCATAAATAATGATACAAAATATACAATTCTTTCTTCTTATTCCTTCTATTTACTAAAATTTAAACTTCGTGAGCCGTGACACACCGTGATTGCACGCACGCCGTGTCACGACAATTTTTAAATCATGTACAATCGAAAGACAAATATTAATCACGTTCACTCACGATTTTGGCGTGAACGGCCGTGTCACGAAGTAACACAGAGATTTCACGGCACTCGCCCATCACTAATTTCAAGCCGACAGCGGTACTTGTTTTTGATTACCCTAACAGATTTTCACATAAATATATTGTTTCAAATGGAATCAAAATTTTGTTGGCCTTTGCATTCAGCACTGGGTAGTCACTTTTTGCGGAGAGCCAAAAATGAGATCTTACTGAGGACGAGTGGAATTTAGCTTTGTTGACTGTCGTCGTTAATAAAGCGAAAATATACAGTGGTCCCGTGTCGGAGAAACGAATACGAATCACAATGTAATGAAACAGTTTAATAAACATGAAAATTGTAAATAATATCAAAATTTGGTTGCCGACCGCTGGTCTAGTGCCTACGAACCATATTTTACGGTTCGTAGTTTAGAATCACAAAAAAAAACTTCAAATTTATTTTTATAATTCCAGTATATTAAAATGAAATTTATGAGGTGAAATAAACATGTTATTGTATTGATAAAGTTTCCCTTGTTTTTTTTTTTTTATTATTGCATTTACCACTGTGGCGGTGTATTCTGCTGATATCTAATATCGAATATTTATATAATAAAATATCAAGCTATTGTTACCTAAACTTTTAACAAATTATATAAATATTTTTTTTAGAATTAATATTTCAGGTCTTAAAATTTATAAAAGCTGGTACTGCCCTAAATATATTTGGTGACTCAGGGCGAATCAGCTCTTAGTTACAAAACTTATTTAAAAAATAAAAAGATAAATATAATTCTTTTATATACCTACATAACACTCGTTACTTATTAACAAATTTTAGGGACGGGCGAAGGTTGGCCCTCTAACGTGAAAAAATTCACGCGTGTCACGATTCACGCGTGAGTCACGAAACACGTGAAACACGCGTGCGTGATACCGTGAAATTTCAAAATCATGGTTTCGTGTATGCCCGTGTAATTTTGAATCTGACTTCGTCAGCGTGCGTGATCGTGACAAATTTTTATTCACGCGCCCATCACTAGTCGCCATCAACTAGGCGCAACTGTACAGAAACCAATTTTTGTATACCCTCCACATAACATGTTGCCGCTTCGATTCTTAGCCAACCTTGCACACTGGTTTTCAGCTCCTCATTTGTGCAGAAGCGCTTCTTTCCCACCAACATTTTCATTCCAGTGAACAAATAGAAATCGTTTGGTGCCAAATCTGGGCTGTAGGGCGGGTGGCCGAATACTCTCATCCGAAATTTTTGAGCAATTCATTTGTTTGTGCTGCGATATGAGGGCGTGCATTGTCATGAAGAAGGACAATGCCTGATGACGACATACCACTCATTTTTTCTTTATTGCTCTCCGTAGACTTCCGTAGAGAGTTCAGGAATTGTAAGCCGTCAGCACTCATATGTCCACTTTTTCGCCAATGTCGTCTGTTGCTACGGACTTCCTTCCCTGACCCCCTTCATCATGGACATCAGTTCGTCTTTCCTGAAAATGTCTACACCATTTTCACGCTGCTCCATCACTTATAATGTTTTACCCATACACACAATTGTCGATGAATTTCTGCCGCATTGTTGCCTTTTGCTTGTCACAGAGCAAATCTCGCATGCGGGGGGATCTTCAATTGTAGTAACCATGATAAAACAAAGCTCACATCAATACTATGGCAAATATGTTTACACAAATCAAGAAGAATATTATAAAATACATAAGTCAAAAAAATAGATAAAATAATCACAGTACAATACAAATAACAAATTGAAACAATGAATTAAAAAAATATCATATCCAAAAAATAATTATAAAAAATTAATATTATAAAAGTCTTACGTATTTTTTTTTTTTTTTTTTAATTTCTAGATGAAGGCAAGGACAAATAGATGTTTTAAAGAGTACTAGCAGTATACCCGCTGCTTCGCTGCCGAAAAAAATAGTCGTAGCCGGCTTAGATCGGACCCATTTCGAAATCGGTACAAGACTGGTTGCTGCGAATCGTTTTATATCCAAATATATTTATTTGTTTTAATCTACCATTGTATTAATATGTGCTTCTTATACAAATAATTTAAGTACGAACTTCTTTGTAAACATTGGTAGTATAGACATTTAGTAACAACACGTATAAGTGTCCCATTGTGCTAAGCCAGGA
The DNA here is from genome assembly GCA_963971575.1 of Liopterus haemorrhoidalis. Lineage (NCBI taxonomy): Eukaryota > Metazoa > Arthropoda > Insecta > Coleoptera > Dytiscidae > Liopterus > Liopterus haemorrhoidalis. The sequence continues at coordinate 148,153,716 of OZ020611.1, read as the reverse complement.
AAATGCCACATAAAATGCCCATTTGAGAATCACTAATCGCCAAAAGCAGCGCCGATCACGTGAAACATTTTATTTTGCACCTTACGAAATTGTTTATTATAATTTTTATGATATTTATTATAATTACTCCGTGATAATTCCTGATTTATAAATCGTACCTATATAGGTCGGAGCACTTTTTTTCGATAGTAAATATTCTTGCCACCCAAGGAAGTTTTTTTCTTCGTATTGCTTTAGGGGGTTACAATAATGTTCAACAGCGAATTTAACGTTATAATTGTTGTCAAAAATGAAAATAAAAAAAAATTGTGATATATATTCTCGGGAACATTTTTGTAGCAATATTAAACCCTAAAATTCGTTAATATATATTTTGAATGTGTATCTTTTATAGTTTTTTATAATACGGAAAAATTTTCCGACTTTTTTCTAAATATTTCTTAATTGATCGGAAGCCTGGTGTCATACAGCGATGATATATAGCTTAAAATATTTCCAGATAAATTTGCAATACGCTGTTGCAAATAGCACTAAAATCGGTTAAGCCATTTTTTAGTTTTAATACATGTACAGATTCTAAACATCCGAGGCGTTTTATAACTAACCTTGAATCTAGATTTGCCGTTTATGGGTTGATCAGAGCAAAATGCGTTTTTGTACATGTGCATGGGTAACCTTTGGAAGCAAAAACTAAGTCGATATGTCATTATAGGTCTGATATATTGAGGAAAGATTAAAATTCCGTAAAATTACTGAAATTGCTTATCAGCAATTCGTCAGTGTAGTAAAAGGCTTTAGATAGAAAATATTTTTTCATGAAGCTTTTAAATTTTGCAATTTTCATGTTTTTTAATTAAGATGGAAGAACATTATAAAATTTAACAGCATAGTAACCTCTAGGGGCCGGTTTCTGAAAGCTTAGCCGAGTTTTATATTTTGGTTAAACTCGGTTACAATATAACAATCCCATAAGTAACCATGGCAACCATTTTCTAACTATCTGGTTATAGTTAACTAAGCTTTCAGAAACCGGCCTTAGGTATATTTGGATTTCTTGAGTCTTTTGTTCTAATATCTTCTTATTTCTCGTAACATATCGGTGAATGTAACTTTGAAGATTAAGGTCGCTATTGTTGCCAAACAATAGCGATGTTAATAATATGAACAAACATATACGAGGTGTAATAAAATTCCCATGCTACATTTGTCGAATTGATAATTTTTTGTTGTTGTCATGTTGGTTAACCTGTTTTTGACGACTGTCTCAATTAACTGCCATATTGGATATGTATTTTAGATTTGACACTTAATTAAATAAGTTGTGTTTTTGTATATTCGGCGATTTTTTTTTTTTAACAATGAGGGGTCAAATAATATGCGTTATATTTCGCGTGCAAAATGAAATCAAGTGCTGTAAAGTAGTGGAAATGTTACAGAAGCCTTTTGGTGAGTCGAGTATGAATAAAGGAATGATTTACAAATGGTATAAACTCATTCAAGATGACCATGAATCAGTTAAAGATGATGATAGAGTTGGGAGACCACCACTTCAATCACCGGAAAAAACATGGAAGAAGTTAAGAAAAAAATTCTTGATAACCGTTGAATTACAATTAGAGGGCTTGCTGAAGAAGTTGTTGTATTGTATGGTTCATGCAAAGAAATTTTCACTTTTGTTCGGGCATGAGGTGAATGGCAGCAAAGTTTGTGGTATTGTGTACCATGAAGTTTAACCGCAAGGAGTTACTGTTACTAAAGAATACTATTTGTTCTTTTTGCGCCGGCTGAGTGAAACAATTCATTGAAAACGGTAAGATTTGTGGAAGGATAATTCTTGGAAATTACACCATGATAACGTACCAGCTCGTACTTCATGCTTGTTCGAGATTTCCTGTCCAAAATTAGCACCATAATTAACCGCAACCACCCTAATCACCAGATATGGTCCCATCTGACTTTTTCTCTTTCCAAAACATGAAAGAACGTTTTACGACCATTGAAAAAATAAAAGAAAAATCGCTGGAAGAGCTGAACGGTATACCAAAACCTGCGTTTGAAAAGTCTTTAGAAGACTGAAAAAAAACGGTGCTAGAATTGCATTATATCTGATGAGAATTATTTTGAAGGGGACAATATAAAACTTGAAGACTAAATAAAAATTGTTTTGTAAATTAAAAAATTGCACGATGTTTTTGCTCACACCTCGTATGGTGTATTGACCTGTCGACCAGATTGATTTAACATGTAAAATAATAAATATGCTATTTTCTGCTTCCCCAATTATTTTTGAGAAAAAGTGCAAGATAAAATTTATTTTGAATTTAAAACTCTACATGTTAGGTAAGTAAACTATCTTCAAACTACTTCCGAGGGAATTTAAAACTCAAAATTTTTATAAAGCATCCATATCAAATAGCCATGCTTTATAAACAAATGTACATGAAAGGCTTGTAATCTAAATAATAAATTCAATTTATCATGGGTACATTCGATTTGACGCTCCGAGCGTTCCGAGCACGTTCTGTACACTCAAACGTGTTCGATTTGACGCTCGGAGTACACTCAATTGCATTCGTTTTGCGATCGAGCGAGCATTTAGAGTGCGCTCTATGTGTTCGGGGTTTTAAGACCGAGCATATGGAGCATGACGTAAAAAACTGGAGGAACGGCGGGAAAGAAATTAAAGTTTAAAATTAAATTAAAAATAAAATAAAAATAATAGCCTTAGACAAATAACAATAGACAAATAATATAGTTATTTGTCTATGGCTACAGAATACCTCCATAATATGTATTTGTGACGTTCTGTAAACAGCAAAAAAATTATTAAAATACACCGTGCATAAAATTAAAATGGAAAAAATTCATTAAATTAATTCATTTAATTTTATTTCTTCATCATTGAAAAAAAATCAAGGAAAAACCAAGGTATATAATTTCGATTCATGACTGACGTGAACTAATCTGACAGTAAAAACGCCGCCTAAAATTGTAGGGTTAGATTTTATAAACATTACGTCACAAGAACGCTCGCTCCGTTAGTGCTCTATTCATGACGTCACCATCAACTGTTCGCTCAGCGCTCGCTCTGCTCTGTTCAACTCGAATGCATCCCATAAATATAAGGTATGTTCCAACAAAAGTTCAGAACCATTCAGAACTTTACTGAGTTTGCGCAAAACGATTTTAGCGTTCCAACAAGTCGATTTAAAAATCCAGCTTGCAGTGTTTCAAGAACGAGTAAATTGTGTTCTGAACTGATTTTATTTTGAATCGTTCCAGGATTTTACAAGAATTTTTAATTTTGAATAAGTTTAACGGTTTATCTAACCTCACTTATTTGTTTTTGTTTGTTTGATTAAATTAGTAGTAGTAATGAAAGAAGTCAGTGATTTTTCTGATTTGTCAGGATTTTCAAGAGAAAGTGATAATGATGGAGAATTCTTGAATGATGTTATTGTTGAAATGAGACAAAACAATGAAAATTACCTACAGATGATAATGCCACAATATAGTTATCAGGTTTTTTTGAAACATTTTCGAGTTGGTAGAAATGTTATTGAACCACTAGCAGCTAGCAGCAAGTTTTGAAGCATGTTAATACTATAAATATCATTCTGGCCAAAATGGTAAAATTAGTGCTGAGAATCAACTTCTTATATTTCTCTGGTATATTGGCCATCAGACTGCACGTTTTCGATATGTAGCAGAGAGGTTTGATATCTTCAAGAGTAGTTTGGAAAGAATAATAGTCCGAATTCCATATTTTTTGAGCAACAAGTCTAACAACATAATAAAATGACCAACGAACAACGAGGAAAGGATCGTTATTGAAAGACATTTTCGACAAAAAAGATTTCCAAATATAATCCAGTCCTTCCATTTCTTCAGTTTAAAAATACAAGGAACAATGTTTTTTAACAGATGTTGTTTTGATTTCGTGATTTTATAGGTACGGATAAAGAAATCAAATTCTCAACGGTTCTAATTCGTTCCAACACTAGTTAAGATGATTTTAGAACTATACGTTCGCACATGGATTCTAAGCAGTTCTGATTCACGTTCTGAACTGCTGTGATTTTCTGTTGGAACAAACCTACAGTAATTTTATTAATAAATAAATAATTATATTTTATAGCAAGTGTTCAAATGTGTCGCCGTTTACTGCTAAGCAGAAACCAAGTCTGACGTAAAAACTATCACCAAATGACTTTTTCTTATGGGGACATTTAAAAAGCAACGTATACGGACCAGGGTTGGATTGGCCCGGCGGGATACCGGGAATTTCCCGGTGGCCCGAAGGGTCAATTGGCTCGAAAATCAAAAGGCCCGTTCAAAAATCAAAAGGTCAGTGGCCCGACTTCCTCCAGATTTCCCGGTACACATTTTAATCCCAGTCCAACCCTGATACGGACCAAGGCATCCAGACATTGATTCCCTAAAACATAAAATTATTTAGGAATGCGCAAAAATAACCGATAGGCAACTGACGGAGAAATTTTTACGACAGATTTGGTTTCTGTGTTAGTACACGATTTATATCCTTCAGAATTTAAAGAATTGTTAAAATTTTTAGTAATTCCAAAGATATAATGATATTATAAAGAGGCTCTCAGATAAGTTCAGTTTAACTCTATTATTTTTAACTTCAACTATTCATTTTAACTCTGGTCTATCACATGTTTATAGTATTGTTCTGTCCGGTAACTTAATTACGAGTAGATATGTTATAAGGTAAAAAGTATAGGTCAATAATAACGAATGGTCCCCGAGCGAAGACTGGCGGGGCAGCTAGTACTATATATATATATGATTGTATTTCTAATACTGTAATTTTAGTTATATGATCATCTTCCTGACAGAGCAAGAACAAACGTCTTTCTTAACGGACTCATGTAAGCAGGGCCGTGCGGTGGCATGGAATAATGGAGCGATCGCTCCAGGCGCCTGGGCCACGAGGGCGCCTTTCAGTTATGTCACATTTGTTTATTTTTATAATATTTTCATAATACAAATTTTATTATTTGCTTGTTACATCTTTATACCAGGTCTACAAGTATGAAATGCGGATTTTTTTCAAACTTGCCGCGCAAACAGCTTGTATAGTTCAAAGTTTCAACACATATGGCGTTTTGTTAAGTTATCATTAAGTGTCAAATGCGTATAGGTTATAATTTGAAAAGTGATCATATAGTTTTGTTTTACTGTGTTAAAAATGTCAAATTTTGTGCCAAATAAAGAGCATTCGCGGACAGTACTACTGTTTTGCTTTCATTTGAAAAAAACTGCTGCTGAATCATACCGACTGCTTCGAGAAGCTATGGCTTATGTTCCATCGCAAGATACGTGTGAACGATGGTTTCGGCGTTTCAAAAGTGGTGACTTTGATCTTACAGACAAAGAACATGGAAAACCTCCAAAAAAATATGAAGATACAAAATTGGAAACATTGCTACAGGAAGACGATAGTCAATCACAAAAACAACTAGCAGAGCAGTTAGGCGTTAGTCAACAAGCTGTTTCCAATCGCCTACGAGAGATGGGTAAGATCCAAAAAGTCGGCAGATGGGTTCCACATGCATTGAATGAGAGGCAGATGGAAAAACGCAAAAACACTTGTGAAATTTTGCTTGCACGATACAAAAGAAAGTCTTTTTTGCATCGTATCATTACTGGCGATGAAAAATGGATTTATTTTAAAAATCCCAAACGCAAAAAATCACGGGTGAACCCAGGCTCACCATCCACATCAACTGCAAGACCGAATCGCTTTGGCAAAAAGACAATGCTCTGTACTTGGTGGGACCAAAAGGGTGTGGTCTATTATGAACCAACAACATTACGCTACCAACAACAACTGATCGAATTGAACCATTCGCTGCTCATAAAACGATCAGAATACGAAAGAAGACAGCACAAGGTAATCTTTCTTCACGATAACGCTCCATCACATAAGGCAAAAGCAGTTTGCAACACATTGGAGGCAGTCAAGTGGGAAGTGCTACCCCATGCCGCTTACTCACCAGACTTGGCGCCTTCAGATTACCACTTGTTCGCATCGATGGGTCACGCACTTGCCGAGCAGCACTTTTGTTCATATGAAAATGTGAAAGAATGGCTAGATGAATGGTTTGCGGGCAAAGGGGAAGAGTTCTACTGTCGAGGTATTCACAAATTGCCTGAAAGATGGGAAAAATTTATAACTTCTAATGGAGCATACTTTGAATAAGTAAACTTTTACTGTTCTTTTGAGTTTAACGTGTTTAATTTTTTTAAAAAAATCCGCATTTCATACTTGTAGACCTGGTAAATTAGGTTTTTATATTTCTTTGTTTAAAAATATGACATTTTATTTGTTAGGCGTACAAATGAACGGCGACTTTGTCGATATAAATGAAAGAATATATAAGTAATCGTAAACTTACAATGAATCTAACAGTACTGTCTCCGCCTCTACAAGACTCTAGCTAAAACGAAAGCGATAACCAGACAAAGGAGAATTCTTACGCCGATTGTAAGAAATGCGATAAAGGGATAATTTCCAAAAATGTTTTGCCGATTTTAAGATGCTCCCTTTAAAGAAATATTAGTAGGTCTGGCTATAATGTCAATTGAAAGCGATGTATGTGAACCGTTAAATTGTGACGATTTAATTAACGACTTTGATGAAATGAAAACTAGGCTAGTAAACTTCAAATAATTATGTCCAATATTCTGTACAAATGTAATTACGATTATTTTATTATTGTATATTAAATATATTATTTCAAGTGTGTCGAAGAAATAAATTTAATACATAAAATGAATTATTAGGTTTTTCAGTGCCGGATTACCGTTTCATGTCCCGCGTTAATATCGGTCCCTAAACTCGTCCCGGAAACCTATTTATTATCTCGCATTAGAACAAGATCGGCAGCTAGGTGTATTCAAGCTGTTTATAAAATAAATATAAGCACCTGTTCGAGAAATCAATTAAAATTAGTGCGGGAGCCGACCTTTGGCGAGATATTCGCTGCCCACTCTGACATAAGTTACTATGTGTTCGATAGATAAGAACAAGACTGTTAGGTGCAGCGGTATAAATGCAATAAAACCGACCAATTATTATCAAAGTTTTGCATCTAATCAAACGTTTTTATAAGAAATTTCATTCTTAATAGGATGACCTTAATAATTTATCACCTCAGTATAAAGGCGCCCTTTAAGAATGTCTGCTCCAGGCGCCAAAATATTACCGCACGGCCCTGCATGTAAGTATCAATCAGCGTTGCCAGACGTCCCGATTTTTGCGGGACGTCCCGCATTGTGAACAAGAATAGATAGTCCCGCACGGGACAGCTAAATTCACGAATTTTTCAAAAAGAAATAAATCGTTGAGGTAAGGTCAAAACAATGCGACGGATGCGTGTGTACGTAATGCCGGCGTGCCGTACGGGAATGTGCACGGAACTTTGCACATTGGTACTTGATGAAGTAGATATGGACCTGATTTATGAAGAATTCAACTTGCTAAAACCATCTATTGACGAAATTCGAAAGACTTAGCTGCATAAAAATGGCATCAGTTATTTAAGCTACTCCCGAAAAAAAAAAACACAAAAAATATTTACAAGTTAATTTAATTTATTATAAGCATACCAACATCTAATTGCCATCCCGAACGAGTATTATTTCAGATGAATTCAAAATGGTCAGAAGCAAGAAAAAAATGTTCTATTGAGTTGATAAAATCGGAATTACTTGTTCAGTTCAACGTGCAATACTCATGTGCTGAATTTTATCAATATATTAAGAACCAGAAAGAAACTTTTTTTAATGTAAAATCGTCAGCTAAATACAAATAGGCGAGTTTAAAAAATATATATATATATTGTTTAGTATCAGTATTTAGATTAAAATGTACCATTTTGATTGTTTTAAGATAAATAATCATTTAGAAATATTTAACTGTACATTTTATTAGGTTGTCCCGCTTTTTGCGCCTTAATTCTGGATTTTTACCGACCGCCAACATATATAAGGGAGGTATTGTGATCATACCAATTTTGACGTTTCGAGATTTTGATGGATCTCCACGAATTGAGGTCCCTACATAACGTTTTGACTATTTTTAGCATGATGTCTGTAGGTCTGTCTGTCCGTCTGTCTGTCTGTCTGTCTGTCCGTCTGTCCGTCTGTCCGTCTGTCTGTCCGTCTGTCCGTCTGTCCGTCTGTCCGTCTGTCTGTCCGTCTGTCCATCTGTTCGTCTGTCCGTCTGTCCGTCTGTCCGTCTGTCCGTCTGTCTGTGTTCGCGTACAGAGCAAATTCGGCTGAAAGGATTTTTATGAAACTTCATATTTAAGCTTCTGCCATCAATGGCACGAGTTTATCAACTTTTGGTAAAAATCGGTTGACTAAAAATGGGAGTTTACTCGTGTCGATTTTAAGATTTATGCAAATATTTCACAACAGAAAAATATATAAACAAAAGTTGCTATAGAAGCAATAACTAATAACTTTCATTTGAGACGTTTTTTGATAAAACGAAAAATTTCGAATAATTTCTATAAAATTTTTCGAAATTTTTTCCAAGTCTCTATTTTTTCACATTTATATACAACGTTTCCATGGCCATGATAAATAATATCTCTGTTAGAAAATATTAAGTCAAGTTATTTCTACTCTGCTGCTAGAATGTAATTTATATAAGACTTTATGATGGCGGTCGGTCCTGTGGTGGCCACAGCTGATTTTTTAAATTTATTTGGTAAAAATCCCGATTTAGTAAAATAATAATCTGGCAACGCTGGTATCAATTAATTATGTAAATAAATAACTGTTTTAATATTTTGGTATAATTTTTAATTTAGGGCGCCTTTATAACACATACTACAGGTCCAGTGCTGTAATCAACTAAAGATCCCCGCCCGTCTACTTCATATAGTAAGTAATTAACATGACTTCCATTGATTTTCTCTGTCAAGTGGAACAAAATAGAAAATTATTAGTTATTAAGGAGAGAAGATACATTAATAAATGACCATGTTGTACAAGAAAAATCACGTATAACATATTCATTTATAGAATAATTGCAATGTACTTTTAATAAACGTAAAAATTAATTGAAATAATTGCGCTCACCATTGCACAAGTTAGACATGGAATTCTTGCAAACACAATCGTTTGTTGTTTTAATATATAACGTTGTTTTCGTAACTAATACTTTTATCCAGTGGTGTCAACCGGCCGGTTTCCGGAAACTGGTTGTTTAAAATTTAAGACGGATTCCGAAAATCTGTTGTTTAAATTTACAGTGGTTTATTATTAACATGGCCATACCATCACAGATCTCTATGATTCATTTTTACCGACCGCATATATAAGGGAGGTATTGTGATCATACCGATTTTGACATTTCGAGATTTCGATGGATCTCCACGAATAGAGGTCCCTACATAACGTTTTGACTATTTTTAGCATGATGTCTGTCGGTCTGTCTGTCCGTCCGTCTGTCCGTCCGTCCGTCCGTCTGTCCGTCCGTCCGTCCGTCTGTCCTTCCGTCCGTCCGTCCGTCTGTCTGTCTGTCTGTCTGTGTACACGTGCAGAGCAAATTCGGCTAAAAGAATTTTTATAAAACTGCATATTTAAGCTTTTGACATCAATGGCACGAGTTTATCAACTTTTGGTAAAATCGGTTAACTAAAAATGGGAGTTTACTCGTGTTGATTTTGAGATTTTTGCGAATATTTAGCAACAGAAAAATATTTTGAAAATATTTATTGCTATAAATGCAATAACTAATAACTTTTATTTGAAAAGTTTTTGATAAAACAAAAAATTTCGAATTTTTTTTGTAAAATTTGTTAAAATTTTTGTCTCAATTTTTTCATACTTATATGTAACGTTTCCATGGTCATGATAAATAATATCTCTGTTAGAAAATATAAGGCCAAGTTATTTCTACTCTGCTGCTAGAATGTATTTTATACAAGTACTTTATGATGGCGGTCCGTAAAAATATCTAGAAACAGATACAGATACCTAAGAAAAATTGTATCTAGATACAGATACAGACACAGAATTATAAAAAATATCTAGATACAGATAAATGCAAAAAATGTTTGTATCTAGATACAGCTAGATACTTTTGTAAAAACACTGAATAATGAGAATACCATATTTTTTACCAAACAAACAGTGCGTGTTAATCAGTATTATACAATATAAAAATGACCGTGACATCACAAAAAGCCCACTAAATGCAAGGTAAAACACTATTCTACGGAATAATTTTGTACTAAATAACGTTTGTATTATGTTTAACAATGAGAACCAAGACAACTATCACATTCATAGTTGGCATAAATGTACATTGTTGGCCAACCTTGCTGTAAGCAAACGAAAAAGATACTATTTATGTTTTAAGTAAAATAAATATATTGGTTATTGAACTAAGAAAAGCGCCAGGGCGGCGCCCTGCCACTCAAAAAAAGTACCGAAGCGACGCTCTTGTGCGCCCTGGCACCACTACACCCCTAGTGCTAACGTATAAATTATTTTATGATTAAACTAAAGCTTTTGATTGCGTATGTCTCACTATATTACTGGAAAAACTCTCATTATATGGTTTCACACCTGAAATTTGCTCCCTTTTAGAATCATATCTTTTAAATAGAATTCAATATGTTAAATTTAATAATAAATTATCTGAAAGTTTGTCTCTTTTGTATGGAGTTCCACAGGGATCAATTCTAGGACCTCTCTTGTTCATTATATACATCAATGACCTGCCTTCATCAATTTCCACAAATTCCAAATCTATTTTATATGCAGATGACTCTAATTTTGTTTTGAGGTCATCAGATTATGATCAGCTATTAAATGATACTGGTCACTGTTTCGAGGAAGCTAAGCTCTGGTTTATATCTAATAAACTCTCTATGAACGACGACAAAACTCAAAATATGCTCATCAGCTGTAGAAAGCACATTTATGAAAATGAAGCATGCGTAAAATTTCTTGGTATTTACGTAGATCCGAAACTAACTTGGGAGCAACACAGTAATCATTTATGTAGTACTTTGTGTAAATCAATTTACTTGCTAAGGCAACTGGCTAATTCGGTTTCAAATCCTATTCTCCTGATGGCATATTTTGGGTTGTTTCAGTCACACATGTCTTATGGGATATTAGCCTGGGGACATGCGTCATTGTCATATAGAGTTTTTAGGCTACAGCGCCGGACATTGAGAATAATTTCACGCACTTCCTATAGAGCTGATTGCCGTTCACATTTCGTTAATTTTAATATTATGACCTTGCCTTCTTTGTACATTTTTCAAAGTCTACTGTATGTACACAAAAAAATTTCAGATCTATCTACATATGAAGAAAATCATAGTTACAATACAAGAAATAAAAGTAACATCTACCCAAAATTTTTACGTCTTGATAGATCTAAAAATAGTGAAAATTATTATGGCATTAAATTTTACAATACATTACCCAGCAAGCTCAAAACTCAAAATTTCACAAACTTTAAAAAAGCAATAAAAGATATTTTAACAAAAAACCCGATGTATTCGATAAGTGAGTTCCTAGAATATTTTAAACAACAGTAATATTTTATCCAATTGACTATATTTCTTATATCTCTGCATATTTGATGTTATTATATTTTATATTTATGTTTATATCTATGTCTTCATTGTGTAAATTTTATATATTTGTAATTTTGACTGACTAAAAACAGTCTTTGATATTGTAATTTAGTCAATAAATATATATTATTATTATTATTATAAGATTAATGTTGGTCTTATAGCTATGTTCTTGTTAAGGGAATGTTCCTTTTAATCAAATTTTTGCCCTAACTGTAGTGGAATTCATGTAATGTCACGATCATGTTTGATTAGTAATAAAAAATTACTGAAGAAATATGTTTTATATATATATTTCTCATTCCATACAAATTTAATTTATAAACAAAATTTCAGTTGACATTCAGACGATTACAAATTAAATTTATATGAATGTTGAATAATTTATTTAATTTTAGGTTCTTTAAGAAACAGACCTATTTATCTTACTGATTTCAATTAGGAAATTAATATCAACATTAGCATGACCGGCCCTTGGGTTAGGCACAGGGCCGGCCCGAGAAAAAGCGGGGCCCGGTGCAAGAGGCTCGTGCGGGACCTTCTATATATAATTTCAAACTGTTTAATCGGTATGAAGAAAAAAGTTTAATTAAATCGACAAGGATGGACTGGAACCAATGAAATAAACCATGTACAAAGAGATTTTCGGTACTGGCTGCATTGTTTATCCCTATTTTGTATAAAGGTAAACTGCAACTATGAACAGAACCGATTTAGTTATTCTATAACTAAAAAAATTAAAAAAAACACGGTTGCTCGGGGCCTTGTGCGGTCGCACCGTTCGCACCGCCCTCTGGCCGGCCCTGGTTAGGCAGACTAAAGCCTCAAGTGATGAAATGCCTCAACAAAGTTATCAAAGTGTATTTTCAATCACTGGGTACTTTTGAAGGGCCTTAATTTGTCTTGCCCAAGGCCTCACAAAACCACGGTCTGCTCCCAAACCACTTAAGTGGATATAATTTTTCGTATGTTTTTAGTAAATTGATCATCTAAATAGCAACAATATTTATTCAAAAACTTACTTTTCATTAATAATTACCCATTTTCCTTGTGTTGCATAAAATACCTACTATTTTCACGGCCATTCAGAAACTATGAAAAACGAGTGAGAATAACATTTTTATTTTGATATTCCATATAAATTTAACTCGAGGTAAAACACTCAACTCGTTCTTTAGCAACCGGCCATTAACAAATCATCTCTCGACAAAATTATAAAAATTATAAAGTTATTAGTATTTGTAAAAAATAGATTACCTATATAGTTTTTCAGCATTTCAGAGGTCATTGACAAGGAATCAATACAATAATTAAAATATATTTATTAATAGCTATGTTATTTTATGAATAGGCATTAAAACAAAATTAAACAATATAAAATACTTGATAAACATTCAAATTAATCATATTTAATTGCAAGAAATACATTGAGATCAACAACCAGCACAACATAACTTTAAAATAGAAAACGGATAGAAATGTACATTACTTAAATGGATGTGCTCCTTAGTTAGAGCAGTGGTTTTTAAACTGTTTTGAAAGCGTTTCATTCGAGAAAAATTTATAGCAACTCTGGTTCTTGGTATAAAGAGAGATTGCTAAAATGTTGTAAAGTTAAAAGTAAAAGGTAAAGTTAAACAAACAACAGTTGCTACGAAGAAATCCAATGAGTACTTTTTTTTTATTTAGGAAAAGGGGCTTATCACAGCTAGGCAGGGTGGTGCCGAGCAATTTTGGCGAATTTTGTAATCAAATATAATGTTTTGATTACAAAAAAAAAAAACGAAGCACCCTTCAAAATTTAAGTTATGACAAAAAGAAAAGGAAACATTCTTCAAAATTTAAGTGATGATCAAAAGAAAAGCAAACATTCTACAAAATTTAGGTGATGACCAAAAAAAAGAAGGAAACATTTTTTAAAATTTAAGTGATGACAAAAAAAAGGAAACGCCCTTCAATATTTAAGTGATGCCAAAAAGAAAAGGAAACACTCTTCAAAATTTAAGTAATGACAAAAAAAAAAAAGAAAACGCCCTTCAAACTTTAAGTGATAACAAAAAGAAATTGAAACATTCTTCAAAATTTAAGTCATGACAAAAAAAAGGAAACATTCTTCAAAATTTAAGTGATGACAAAAAAAAGAAACATTCTTCAAAATTTAAGTGATGACCAAGAAAAAAAGAAAACGCCCTTCAAAATTTAAATGATGAAAAAAAGAAAAGGAAACATTCTTCAAAATTTAAGTCATGACCAAGAAAAAAAGAAAACGTCCTTCAAAATTTAAATGATGAAAAAAAGAAAATTAAACATTCTTCAAAATTTAAGTCATGACCAAAAAAGGAAACATTCTTCAAAATTTGTGGTGACAAAAAAATTTAAGTGATGACAAAAAAAGAAACATTGTTCAAAATTTAAGTGATGACCAAAAAAAAAAAAGAAAACGCCCGTAAAAATTTAAGTGATGACAAAAAGAAAAGGAAACATTCTTCAAAATTTAATTGATGACAAAAACAAAAAGGAAACACCCTTCAATATTTAAGTGATGACAAAAAGAAAAGGAAACACTATTCAAAATTTAAGTGATGGCAAAAAGAAAAGGACACGCTCTTCAAAATTTAACTGATGACAAAAAGAAAAGGAAACACTCTTCAAAATTTAAGTGATGACAAAAAGAAACGGAACATTCTTCAAAATTTAAGTGATGGCAAAAAGAAAAGGAAACGCTCTTCAAAATTTAACTGATGACAAAAAGAAAAGGAAACACTCTTCAAAATTTAAGTGACATGTGTATCACATTTATTTATTTATTTATTTATTTATTTATTTATTTATTTATTTATTTATTTATTTATTTATTTATTTATTTATTTATTTATTTATTTATTTATTTATTTATTTATTTATTTATTTATTTATTTATTTATTTATTTATTTATTTATTTATTTATTTATTTATTTATTTATTTATTTATTTATTTATTTATTTATTTATTTATTTATTTATTTATTTATATATATTTTATAGAGATTAGTGAAATGCAGAACTATTATTCCTAATAGCATATCCACCACCAAAACCTATTCTAAAACGTAAACTTGCCTGAGCAATTATAAAAACCGACATTACATAAAAAAAAAATCTCGTTATGAAGAAAACTCGGTTTGTTTGTTACAATGTTCCATGTTTTTCTAGCGACTTCTCGATTGTTCCATGGTTTCCATGGATATGACTTACTAGAACTTTCCGGAATATTCCACAAAATTTCACCATAGGCATCCCATGAGAGAAATTTTTGGGCTCCTCATTTGAGGTGTCCTAATGCTTTGATGATATTTAATCATTGTGAGCATTCTTTCTTAAGATAGGTTATATATTCAGCACTCTTTGGCTTTTGGTCAAAAATTACATTTAAGAATAAATTACATTTAATAAATGATTCTAGAAGTGGTGCTGCGCAATAGATTTTTTGTTTTGTTTTACTAACGGTAAACGAAAACCCAGAAGATTTTTTCAATCAGGTCAGTTGATCGATTGGGAATTGAAGCCTTTTAGTAACACTGTCGTTATTTTTGCCTCTGTAATAAACAACTAAGTCGTCAACGTAAATACAAGCTTGGATATGCCACGTATGTTGGGATATAATTTAGCACTCCATTCATTGCTACAAGTAAAATAATGTGACGCTGAGTATTTCGCCTTGTGGGATGTTAACTTGTAGCTTCTTCTCTTCTGATAAACAGCCGTTGGTTCTTAGAATGAAAGTTCTTTCCGAGAAAAAGTTCTTTATAAATCCAAGGATTTTGCCCCATTTTCCTTATAAGAATGTACACTCGCCGATAAAAAAGAAAATGAATCAGTCTTGCTATCGTACTTTAAAGAGATAAAAAATTATGCAACTGTTATAACAAGAAACTTTAAGTATCGGGAGGTACAACAAGTCAGCATAAACAAACATTTTTTGTTGCTAACTAAACAGGCTGTAACAATAAATAATGCCGCTTGAATGAAGAATCTATGATATCGCATATAAATTAATCGTATTTTCATACAGATAATTCAGTGTTAAAATAAAATTTAGGGCATTAGTTATCTATCTTAGAGATAACTAACTTCTTGCAAGATTTTTGTGCAGTAAAATTAAAATGTGACCCGCAGACGTTGTACGGTCTACGTCGTTACATAAAGATGGCTGTAGAATTTGAATATCGATGGCATTTTGGACACTATTAATAACGCTATAAAGCGTTATCAGCAAACTGGTTACTACATAAAGAACCCTGGTTTAAGTTAGTTTTACACAGTTCAATTAATTGATCAACAAATTGATCAAGTGTTTTGTCAATTAATTGAAAAATTTATTGGTAACTATCGGAACAAAACGTCACTTTACACACATCAATTTATTTATCAATTTTTTTGAAAAATTTTTCATTACCAACTGTAAAGCATGTTGACATATTTATTCAAATGAAAATATTGAAAAAATCTTCACAAAATTACGAGCTGTGAACAAAAACAAAAGAAATAACCTAGATGATGATAAATTAGAAGGTTTGAGGTTATGTTAGATTTGAAACCAAAACAAAAATAATATGTTTCGAGGTTATGCTACAACTAAACAGTTGGCAATATCTTAACAGATAAAAATATACCTAGAATTCCCTAAAAAATTGACGAGAAATAGAACTTGTTCTATTTTCAAAATAAATTGATCAAATTTTTTGTCAATTAATTGACGAAATTTTTACGCTTTACACACATCAATTAATTGATCAATTAATTGAAACGTGTGAAACCCACTTTAAGTGATACACTGACCACAAGCGCTCTAGAAGACCGATTCATTTCCCTAACTGTTCTGAGTGATTATGCTTGACCCTTAACTTATATCGAACGTCGTCTCGCAAAAGATTGAAATTTGACAATTTTGCCACTAACTGTCTAAAGTAAGTTGAGGTAATAGGGGCTTGTATCCAGAAGACCTGTAATTTGTCCGGCTTGGCTCTTTCATTTTCAACAGTAAAAGAAAATGGGCTGTTGAATTTAAACGTGGTCTTATCAGCCTTGAAGAAAGGCGCACACACATTTATATCGGGAAATTACTGACACGGTATCTTTCTAAACGCAGCAAGTGCTGACCAAAAATCAGAAAGGACTTTACCTTCAAAATTCAAGTGATGACCAACAAAAAAGGTCCTCGCCTTCAAAATGCAAGTGATGACAAAAAAAGGTCCTCATTTCCAAAATACAAGTGATGACCAAAAACAAACAACGGTCCTCGCTTCGAAAATACAAGTGATGACTAAAAAAAAAAAGCTCATGAGCTCTAAAACTCAAGTGAAGGAGTGAAAACTCAAGCGTGTGTTCCTTAAAAACACTAAGGGCCGGATTCTGAAAGCTTGGCCGAGTTTAATCTTTTAGTTAAACTCAGTTACAATATAACAGTCCCATAAGTAACCAAAGCAACCAATTTCAGAAAAAGCTTTCAGAAACCAGCCTTAAAAATACGTGTTTTTTACTGTTTGGGGCAGTGGCGGATGAAGCCTTCACCGGGCCCAAGACATTTTTGATTTACGGGCCCCCAACCTAGAGGCGTTCAAAGTGAAGAGCAAAAAAACAAAAGGTCCTCACCTCCCAAATCCAAGTGAAGAGCAAACAAAAAGGTCCTCACCTTCCAAATCCAAGTGAAGAGCAAAAAAAGGTCCTCACCTCCCAAACCGGGCCCAAGACAAATGTCTTTTTTGTCTCTGCGAAAGTCCGCCACTGTTTGGGGGGATCAAGCCCTAGCCGGGTGCGCGCCTGTTTGAAGATGATCTACTTTCAGGACGTCCAAAACGTGCAATTTCAGAATAAATTATGTAACAAGTAAATGAGACGGTTTTGGATGACGAATGAAAGAACATAAAATAGTCAAGGTCAAATCTTTAATTCTTCTATAATAATTGTACTGATATTCACGAGAAAAATTACTTCACAGTCACAACATTTGGAATTAAAATATTAATGAATAAATTAGCTTAATCCTCGTAATCCAAATTTAAGTGATAATCCAGGTATTTGGAATCACTGTGTTGTTAGAGGATATGAAGTAAATGCAGCGGTAATTTAAATGCATGTCGAGAATCAAGTAACGAGTGAACTGGATGGTTGACGGCCGGTCGTAGAGACCATTCTGGGAGTAGTGTGCCACTGACAGCAGTACGAGTAACATTCACCTCTTGTACGACCAGTGTTTACTTCGCTTTTTGTTGGTTTCAGATAGAAGTAGTTCTTTTATAAATACTCGGCTTACAACAATGATAAAGTGACTGACCTGTATAAAGTGAAGTGAAGGTTTTAGTGTTTTGTTTGTTTTAATATACCTAATTCAAGATGAAAAATACAAATGGGAAGGTAAATATTGTATAAATTTATTTTAATTATTATATTATCTATAACACTGAGTTATTAGGAGATCTTTTTAATACAAAAACAACTATACCTATTATTTAATGTTAATATTATTTAATACAAGTAATATTTAAAATAATTTAAAACTTAGAATAAGTTAAATAACTAAATAGTGCTGTGCTTCAGAGTAAATCTATTTTCATATGTCAAAAACATTTTGTTTAAAAAATACTACTATTATTTTATAATATACAGGCAGTGGTTTAATTATGGGTCCGCTACGCCCGCAATTTCGGGGGAGGGCACGGCATTTAGGGACCAAAAAGTCGTTTGGTCTCCGTATGCGAAGTTGACAAACCCAGAAAAGGGCCCAAATAAAATAGGGACCGGGTGGCTAAAGTCACCAGATGTACCACATTTTGTGGGATTGACCTGAAATTGGTCTTTAAATCCCACGTTCCATTTAAAATAATTATTGTCCCGCAGAAACGTCAAAAACTTCAGGTGCAAATATTTGAAACAAAATCAAGTCAAATGAAAAATATTAAATTTGCTACTTACTTTTTTAGAAGAAATATGTTTTGTAAATGAATATGTATGTAATTTAGTAATCAAATAATGTAATTTCTTAAATTGTTTCATTCTTAAAATGAGAAGATAACATTAAAACGTGATTTGTAACAGTAATATAGTTTTGAGATAATTGCAAAAAATATGCAATAAGTTGGGAAACAAATTTTTCGATTCACTTTTTTTTAAGGTCTCAAACATTGAATTCAAACATGTCATTAAATCTTGAGCAAAATCGAAAAATCAGTTATTTAAATTTGGATAAATCACGTTTTCAATTAACTTAGGGGACAAATAATGGTTTAAATGGACAAAACAAGGATAAAATCTTATTTGAATGAATATTTATTAACAAAATAGGTTAACATTATTTTATCTATTTTTTTTGTTATGGTTTTGTAGGTATGACCACCAAAAAATCCTTATAACGTCACTCATGTGTCTGTCTGTTTGTCTGTACGGTAGAAATTATAGCCAAACGGCTTAACATAAAAAGTTTAAATTTGGCATGGTTGTACAACTCTTTGACCCACATTATAGGAAAAATATAATTAGTTCAAAAAAATGCAGCTCGGGATAGTTATAAACAAATGTGTATTTAAGGAACAAATAATATTTAAAAAAAAATTTAATTGAGGTATCAAATGAAACCTCTTAATGCGTAGATATATAAGAAAATTTTTATTTATGACAGATCAATTTTTTTTATTGGGTTTTTGCCAAAATATGTCAAAAAACTTTTGTCCCCCATCTTATTTCCCAGAGGGGGTTGATCTAAAAATCTGCAAAAAAAATCTCTTTAATGTATATTGATGGGAACCGAAATAGTTCAATAAGAATTTTTGATCAGGTTAATTTTTCGAAAAATAAATAATTTTTTGCGTCGTTGAAAAATAGGGTGACCATTCGTCCCGCATTTTAATTTGGTGTCCCCAGGGCCGAATTTTGCTCTGTACTTATATTTGGGTGGTGAAGACCTTTTTTTTGCTCTTTACTTATATTTGGGAGGTGAGGACCTTTTTTTTTGTTTGCTCTTTACTTATATTTCGGAAGTGACGACCTTTTTTTTGCTCTGTCCCGCATTGCCTTCTCCAAGAAAATGGTCACCCTATTGAAAAAGTTCGTCCTAGACAAAGTTGACAAACCTAGTAGGGGGTCCAAAGAAAATATGGACCAGAGGGGACCCGTGCTGTATTTTGCGTAATTATCCTGAAGTTTAAAATAATTAATGTTCCGCAGAAACGTCAAAAACTTCAGTTGCAAATATTTTAAGCAAAATGAAGACAAATGAAAAATAATAATTTTTCTATTGACCTTTTTAGAAGAAATAAGTTAAGTAAATGACGATGTACAAAATATTAAAATAATATAATTACTTAAATTGTTTAAATCTTAAAATATAGTCTCTGACGAAGATAATGGATCGTGATCGTTGTTGTCTGCTATTAAGCGGCATGCATCAATTTGTATATGATATTAATTACAAGAAGACCCCCTCCATCACTCTCTCGTATAACAGTTTTAAAAATTTGGCAACCTTGAGTGCCTCATCGAAAGAATCTAGACGGGTTTTAGCCATTTTTACTCAATTTTATACAAAACGCTCGAACATTTTATTTTCAAGGGGGAGACTTAAATTCACTATTTTGATTCGCGTTACTTCAACCCTTAAACGAAGGTAATATCTACCCTAAGAATTTCAAATGGCAACAGAGGTCAAGTATAGGGTGACTATCTTTCATTTTATCTAAGTCTTGAGATCAATTACGTAGGCAGGAAATCAAGGGAAACAAAAGGAAACAAAAGAATTGAGATGACAAATAAAAAGAACTAAATCTAGCTAATAAACAAAATAATAAGAACTTAAACTAGTTGATACCACCAAATAAAAGGAACTCAACCTCAAGATTATTAAAGTAAAGGTTGTCTCGTAACTTGTAGTGGTGGGGGTAAATAGCGAAACTATACGTCATCTCTATGCCAACGGGACGTCAGCCTTTGTTTATCGTATATGTTATATACACCTGAAGTTTGAATTTTCCTAGGCCATAATAAAATAAAATAGAATATTAAATTTGAATTTTGTCTATAAATATAAAAATATCGCTTATTTGAATTTTCCTAGGACATAATAAAATAAAATAGAATAGAATAGAAGTTTGAATTTTGTCTATAAATATAAAAGTATCATTTAATTTTTTTTATTTTCTACTGGTTTTAATTTCTTTTTAGTGTGTTTTAAGTTATATATTATTAGTGTTAAAATGACAGGAACAATATGTAGTGTTACTACTTGCAAGTCTAAAGTCCATTCTACATTATACTTTTTTCAATACTATCCAACTCTGACGTCATTTCAACTTTTGATACTACAGAATATAATGGGGGAAAAAATAGGAGACAGTGATAAATTTTATACCTTCCATCTCTTATTACTTTTCATTGCCAACTTAAAAATTTTTAGGTTCAGATGGCAGACAACAATTTAGTTATAGTACACCAATTTGCACCATTTATAAATATTGTTTAATTGTGCTAAGTTTATATTTAATTATATGATCTAAATAAACTTCTTATCGTCTTAATAAACTACTAAAAGTTAAGTTGTAAACAAAAACTAAAAAGTTGGTGTTGGTACGACTGAAAAGTATAGAACTGTCAACCAAAAATTTGACCGAAGGTAGTTTTGGATGACAGTTCTATACTTTTCAGTCGTACCAACACCAACTTTTTAGTTTGTGTTTACAACTTATCTTTTAGTAGTTTATTAAGTTGATAAGAAGTTTATTTAGTTCATATAATTAAATATAAACTTAGCACAATTAAACAATATTTATAAATTGGTTTACTATAACCAAATTGTTGTCTGCCATCTGAACCTAAAAATTTTTAAGTTGGCAATGAAAAGTAATAAGAGATGGAAGGTATAAAATTTATCACTGTCTCTTATTTTTTCCCCCACTATATTCCGTAGTATCAAAAGTTGAAATGACGTCAGAGTTGGATAGTATTGAAAAAAGTATAATGTAGAATGGACTTAACTCTGTAAAAGCGAAAAAAAGTGTAGAACAAATACCTTTTTTCGTGTTTCCAAGGGATAGAAAAATTAGAAATGAATGGATACGAAGATGCCACAGAAAGAAGGATCGTTTTGACCCAGAAAACAAGAGAATTTGTAGTAAACTTTTTAAACATGATGAACAAATAAGATTTGTTTTCTTATAAACAATTTTTATTGCATAGTTTTTTATGTTAATATAATTCTGTTTATAAATGAAATATTTTAAGTTTTTTAGTACCAGTTTTAACCCAGAAACACCCTCTAAGAAAGAAAATTTTGAGATATCATGCCTATATTTGATCCTGGTTCTACTCTATTGTACCAAATTTCGTTAAAATACGTCCAGCCGTTTTTAAAAACTGATATAACCTCAAATTTTATTAATTAATATACTATTATAGCAATTTGTTTTTCATTTTTATTTAAATATTCCTAAAATTTGTATTTGATTTTATTGTTATTTATTAATTATAGTACAAATACCCATCACCTTAAATTTTATATAAATCAGTACAAAATTTTCTTAGGTTTTTATTTATAATTTATTCTTAGAACTGTCGAAATAAATATCTATTATGAATATAATCAATAAAAATATTTAAAAACATGCAACATCTATATTAATTTTGTATGCTAGTTTGAATTAAGCCGACACGTGACGTATTCCCTCTCACGCTCTGATTGGTCAGAAGTTATGAGACAACCTTTACTTTAATAATCTTGACTCAACCTAGCTGTTGAGCAAACAAAGGGGAACTCAAACTGATGTGCAAAAAAAAAAAAACTGTTCGAAACGAAAACTACAAATATCGTTTGCGTTCTTTACGTTCTTGCCTATTATATTATTCTGAACCCGGTTTTAACCAAAATAAACACCAGTTAAAACCGATTTTACTGCCAAATGTTATTAACAATTAGAAAATTAATCTGTGTTAATAATAGATAGTCAGGAGCGGACTTTGGCCTAGGCAGGCTAGACAACTGCCTAGGGCCCATAAGACTGTTTTATTATACATAATTTCCATTATTTTATGATTTCTTCAACTAGTAGGGCTCGCAATGAAAACCTTTCCTAGGGCCCTGTTTTTATTTAATCTGTCCCTGTAGATAGTAAATATGTAATTGAAATTTCTATTAAAATCAAAACCTATCAATCAGAAAATGTATTAGTGTTAGTGAGATCACGTGGCCGAATAGTGAAGTATTCACATTCAAAGGCTCAAAAGAAATCAAATGATGTGCACACAATAATTTTTATCTGCAGATCATATACATATGTTAATATTACATTAAATAAATAATAATAAGTTTCCCAACGTCTAGATAGGCTTATTGGGGCAGAGAAGGTTCTCTAGTTTCTAGACTGTTGGTCATAGATATGAAAGCCACGTGGTCAGTGTGACGTTTCGACCGGTACTATTAGCTTTGCATAAACGGGTACTTATTTTAAGTATTAAATACTGAGGCTAATTTGGCCCCAGAGGTGGGAGTATTCGAATCTGCGTGTACTCCGACAACCGTCTTACCACGGAGCCACAGCAATTCTAAAATAACATTGTTTCTCACTCCCCCCCTGGAATATATATGACAGTTAATGCATATTTTTATAAAAATAAAATACTATTTATTATCATAACAGGTTGGATATTTATAAGACAAACATTTATTTTAACTTAACATATCAGCTCTAACTCTTTAATGATTAATTTTTAAATCATAACAGTTAAATAATTAATTTGACGTTTTAGAAAATAAATAAAGCTCAAGGAAATTATTTAATACACAATTTTGCCTTGAATTTAGTTATTTTTTTTTTTTATATACTTATATTAATCGTATTAATCTATTAATCATACTAAAAAACTGAAGAACACTAATTAAACCGGTTAAAACCGGTATTAAATATTATCATATTCGTTTTCATTCTTAAACGAAAAAGAAAATGTTGTTTTCGTTTCAGTTAACTTTTTTTGGTTAATACCGCTATTTCGTTCTCGTTTCATGTTTCGTTCTCGGTCCCTACTTATTTATTTGTTTCAGCAGCAACCATGTCAATTTTATACATAAAAATCAATTTCTGTTTGTCTGTCTGTTCTGTATGCAAAACCAAACGAATAGACCAATTTTCACCAAGTTTAGTACAGGGGGATAAAATAATCCGAGGAAGGTTTTCATGAGGATTCCAACTACGTCCATGTCCCCCTAGAGTGGTGCGCAAACTATTTTCATTTCCGACCCCTCATTTTGTTGTAACACCATAAAAATTCAGTTAATGAATCGCATCTACGCGCTGATGTTAGTAAAGACTAGTATTAGTATGCTCTGATTAGGTATTAATACAGACAATTGTTTTCCTGAAAATATATAGTTCTATTTTTATAAAGAACAAAATTTCATTTCACTATTTTACTGGTACTTGATACTTGTTGAAGAAAAGCCTTAAATTTTTTATTATCATATAAATTTCTTTGAATTTGGTGACCCCGAAAATTTTTCTCGTGACCCCTCTGGGGGTCCCGATCCACGGTTTGCGCACCACTGCCCCTAGAGGACGTTATGGGGGGTAAACCATCAGTTTCGCACTCTCCGTGTAGTTTAAATTGCTTACATAGGCTAAACCTTAAGAGATATATTGACATAATGTAGACAAAAAATGTAGTTCTTAACTAAATCTAAAAAAAGTCCGCGAGAGCATATACCTATCATACACTGATATCGTGTATTGGGCAATTTTCTGTTTTTAAATGTAATAGTTTTTGTATTATAAAGTTTGTGGGTGCATAACATCAGAGTTTTATAGTGATGTATCAATTGTTTTAGAATAATAAATTAGACCATTTCACGTAGAGTCATAATATATCTAACACTATACATCAAAGATTAATAATAACGCAGTAATCACAGCGTAAAGAGAAGCCCGAAATGCAAATTTGTTGAAACTTGTGGAATTTGTTAAAAGGTGGCAGTGCTAAGTAGTTATTTATTCTCCACTGCCTAACGGTAGTTAAAATTACTATACCTACCGTTTTATATATTTAACTTTATAATCATTATGTTCCACTTTTTTGGAATTAATGTAGTGAAATGCCGTAGCGAAACACGGGTACACCCACTAGTTTATTAATAAAGTTTCATGAAACAAGTCTGGACCTTTTTGATCAAACCCTGCAATTTTATATAATAATGTAAATATATTTTTTATCTTTTCGTAATTTAAAAATTTAACCACAAAACAAACCAGTGGCGAAGGGAAACCTCCGCTAGACTTGCCCTCCCAAAAAAAAATATTTAAAAAAAAATGAAAATTAAAAAAAAAAAAAAAATAATATTTAGATAAATCTTCAAAAATACATCAAATTATGTTCTATACAAATTTTTGTCCAAGGCTTGCTTTACTAGTTACGAATTAATTATCATGACCATGGAAACGTTACACATAAGTATGAAAAAATTGAGACTTGGAAAAATTTTAAATAATTTTACAAAAATTTTTCGAAATTTTTCGTTTTATCAAAAAACGTCTCAAATAAAAGTTATTAGTTATTGCGTTTATAGTAACTTTTGTTCAATAAATTTTTTCGAAATATTTTTCTGTTGCTAAAAATCTTAAAATCGACACGAGTAAACTCCCATTTCTAGTCAACCGATTTTCATAAAAAACAATAGGGTTCTTCCCATATAATAGGAGAACTCTTTAAGTTAAACCGTTTTTGAGTTATCGTGTATACACACACACAGACAGACAGACAGACAGACAGACAGACAGACAGACAGACAGACAGACAGACAGACAGACAGACAGACAGACAGACAGACAGACAGACAGACAGACAGACAGACAGACAGACAGACAGACAGACAGACAGACAGACAGACACACAGACACACACACACACACACACACACACACACACACACACACACACACACACACACACACACACACACACACACACACACACACACACACACACACACACACACACACACACACACACACACACACACACACACACACACACACACACACACACACACACACACACACACACACACACACACACACACACACACACACACACACACACACACACACACACACACACACACACACACACACACACACACACACACACACACACACACACACACACACACACACACACACACACACACACACACACACACACACACACACACACACACACACACACACACACACACACACACACACACACACACACACACACACACACACACACACACACACACACACACACACACACACACACACACACACGTTACACACACGGACGGCACTTCGAAAATAGGTTTTTTGGATTCCCTGGACCATGAAACGTGGTCATCCGTCAAAATCTCGACATCGAAAATTTTCGCGATTACAATACTTGCCCCTTATATATATTAAGGTCGGGCAAGTAAAAATATAGTACTATAAAAACATTTTACTTATAAATTATAAATTGTTTATAAAGTAGTAATATACGTACACATAAACTAGACTTAGAATTGGCAGAGGAATTATGGCATTCTGTATTTTAATGGCATTACATATATCTTCCAGTTTTTTAATTGTTCTGAAAACCTATAACTTATGCAGTAACCTAGATTTATTGTTGTAAGAGATTATTTTAATTATGACATTAAAAATTATAATTCTATGATTTCTCAAAGTGAAACCGGGTTAATAATATTAGATAATTTCCAGCACACAACATTCGCACATTATAGAAATTGCATTATGTATTATTATAAGTTCTAATAATTGTTTAAATTGGAACGTCTAATAAGAGAGATCTACTTATACAAAGAGTCTCAGAAGAGTACTCGCTTCGATACCGAAAAAAAGAAACCAGTGGCGAAGGGAAACCTCCGCTAGACTTGCCCTCCCATAAAAAAAATCCCATAAATATTTTTAAAAAAATGTAAATTTAAAAAGAAAAATTTAAATATTTAGATAAATCTTCAAAAATACATCAAATTATGATCTATACAAATTTTTGTCCAAGGCTTGCTTTACTAGTTACGAATTAATTATCATGACCATGGAAACGTTACATATAAGTATGAAAAAATTGAGAAATTAAGGTCGGGCAAGTAAAAAACAGCTGTGGCCACCACAACCAACCGCCATCACAAAGTACTTGTTTAATTTATGCTGCTTTATCAAAAAGTGTCTCAAATAAAAGTTGTTAGCTATTGTTTTTATAGCAACTTTTGTTAAATAAATTTTTTCGAAATATTTCTCTGTTGTTAAATATTCATAAAAATCTTAAAACCGACACGAGTAAACTCCTATTTCTAGTTAACCGATTTTTACCAAAAGTTGATCAACTCGTGCCATTGATGTCAAAAGCTTAAATATGAAGTTTCATAAAAATTCTTTTAGCCGAATTTGCTCTGCACGTGTACACAAACCGACAGACAGACGGACGGACGGACGGACGGACGGACGGACAGACGGACAGACAGACAGACATCATGCTGAAAATAATCAAAATATTATGTAGAGACTTCAATTCGTGGAGATTCCATCGAAATCTCGAAATTTCAAAATCGGTATGATCACAATACCTCCCTTATATATGTTGGCGGTCGGTTAAAAACAGTAGTAGCAGACTTAGACCGAGCCCATGTCGGAAATGGTTCAAATCAGGATTGTTTTAGGATGCAAATCGTTTTAGGAAGGTCAAAAATTTCACGGTTTTGTTGGTATGGCCACCAAAAAGCCCTTATAACCCATCTCACCCATGTGTCAGTTTGTCTGTCATCTGTACGATAGAAATTGTAGCCAAACGGTTGAACATAAAAAGTTGAAATGTAGCATGCTTATTTAGCTGCTACAACTTTGACCCACATATAGGAAAAATATAAAGAGTTCAAAAAACAGCGCGCGATAAATATAAACAAATATGTATTTTGTAGACAGATAAATATATTTTTTTTAAATTTTGAGTGGAGTATTGAAATCTAAAAATTGAATCTAAAAATCGGAATAAAATCTCTATAATGTACATTGATGGGAAGCAGAATAGGTCAAGTTTTTCGAAAAATATCTTTTTTGTGTCAATTTTATTGTGTAGTATCAAAAGAAAGCACTTAACGTAGATTAAAGCCGCATTCAGAGCTCTTAAATCCATAGCTTATAGACTGTAGCTTGTACTCTGTTGATTGTCACTAGCAAGTTTGTCATATGGTAAGACGTGAAACCGTCTAACTTTTTTAAATCTAAATTTAATACGCTGTTCGTTGTGGATTGTGGATAATTTTCTAAACTTATAGCTTGTGGGTTGTTTTAATGAGACAGACATATAATCATATTGGCTATCTCAGTCAATTAGAGACAGCGTAGTTATTGTATGCATTTACATAACCTCACAAAATGTTACCATTAACAAATCTTGCTCAAAATTACAAAGACGGACAGTAAATATGATCAATTTAGGTAATTAGGTTAACTTTAGTTAGTTAAAATCTAGAACAGCAGAATTATAAAAACGATAATAGATAGAAAACATTTTACGAAGCCATGTAGTTGGTTTAAAGACACACAGATATCGGACTATTCGTAACCCACTAATTTATAATTGCTGTAAACGGTACGTAGAACGTTAAAACAATGTATAAAAACATAAGGCACAACGTGAATAGTCTACAACGTGTTAATTTTTATACAACGTGTAGTTTTATACAATTTTTTATTTTAACACGATTATTTTCCAAAAATGTTCTAAAAAAAGTTCACTGTCCCGCACTCTTTAGCGCAAAAGGGTTAAACGAAAAATCTGATAAAATTCTAAGTACATTGATCTAAACCGGAAACGTACATGAGGAATTTTTGATCAGATTTCATTGAAACATATTGAAGTTTTTATGTTTTTAAAGAAATTAACTATTTTTTTAATTCATGGCTTAGTTATGCTTAATAATGTAATGGATTTTTTTTGTATATAACAGTCTAAGAAATTGTGTTTTTTTTTAAATAAAAATGCATATATTGCATCATGATTCAACCTATTGTTTAAATTACTTTAGTTTTTTGTTTTTAAAGAATCAAAGAGGAATATATCAATTATAATAGTCGAACCCGAACCTGAAAAAAATTAGGTTCTTGAACCAAAAACAAAAATATTTTATTAAACCTGACCTGAAACCGAACCGACATATTTAAATTAAACTGATTAAATGAACCTGAAATGAACCTGAATCCGAACCTGAACCCAAATAAATTCTGATTCAGGTCCCTGAATAAGATATTCAAAACTTAACAAACACTATGGGAACAAGTAGTGATGACTTATGTTTTTAATATCATCATATTTATAATTAATATTAATTTTAAAATCATTCGGAAATAACCTCTAGCTTGTCGAAATGATAAATTAAGAAAATATAGTCAATGTCATAACGTAAATGAATATAAATAGGTAATATATGTAAAACATTTTTCGGGCAAGAAAAATATCTGAAAAAATAAACACGTGTAATGGAAAATATACAACATTTTAATGGCTGCAAAATGACAATGATTTGCTTGTTTGTTTGTTTGTTTGCTTGTGAGTTTGTTTGCTGCACTTATTGTAAAATATCACATATAAATTACAAACCAATAAAAGTTTTGTATAACCATAAAATGAATAGGTACATCTGTTATAAACTTATAATTAATATATAAACAATCAATTTATCGATGATGCACGTCAAAAAATAGATAATTGTTTTATGGTGCTTGATAACAAATCACAACAGGCTATAAAAATAAAATTATTCTTCAAGGTTGTGTCGCCATATGTCGTCTGTCAACACAATAAAATGTGATGCGATAAATAAAAAATTGATGTGAAGTGTGAATATTCACACATTTCAGGGTTTCGCAGGTATATAATAAGTGAAGGCGGTATGCTGAGTGTGTAGGACAAATTTTACTTTGTAGTAATCACGGCAAAATGAACGATATTTTTAAAATAATTTATCGTCTGTTAATCATATAATAAGACTGGTTATTAAATTTACGCTCTTAAAAATTAAATGCATCATTTGTCAAAATATAACTAGAATTTTGACAAAATAATTTCAACATAATAAAAATGCAAAAAAAAACAGAAAAAATAAAATTCACTCCGTACTCGAACTCGAAACCCTTCGTTTCACACGTTCGTTTTCCAGCTTACTTCGTTTTCCAGCTTACGACACCAGTGCTCTAACCCATTTCGCTATCGCACGCCTTGCATGTGAGTGTCTTACATTGGTATAACTTTTGTACTTTGTGAACCAAAAATCATAAAAAATGCGTTATTTTCCGAAAACATAATCTGATCAAAAATTCCTGTTGTACTATTTCGGTTCACACCAATATACATTACTTAGAATTTTTTTAGATTTTTAGTTTAAACCATCTGGGCTACAGGGTGTGGGACAAAATTTTTTTTGCACAATTTGGCAAAAATCGCCTCAAAATAATTTATTTTGCAAAAATAAAAATTTGATCGTTAATCCACGTACTAAGGGCTTTCATTTGATACCCTACTCAGAATTAAAAAAAATATTTTTGTTTTCGATGAGCACATATTTGTTTATATTTTTAGGGGGGTATGTTTTTTAGATATTTAGTCTTTTTCCTATGTGCGGGTTAAGGAGTTGTATAAGCATGCCAAATTTCAACTCTCTAGGTTTAGCCGTTTGGCTACAATTTTTACCGAACAGACAGACAGACAGACAGACAGACAGACGACAAAATGACGGTATAAGGGTTTTTTGGTCATACCTACAAAACCCTAAAAATTGATGTGCAGTGTAAATGTTCACACATTTCAGGGTTTTGCAGATATTTAGTAAGTGATAACAAATTATGGGTACAAATTGAAAATCATAAATTTCGATAAATTTTTAAATACTAAAGCATATGCTTTCATCTAGAATCTAGAGACTTACAACCGTACTTGAGGTGCACTCGCATTAAGATTCAGCTACTGAATACTACGGTCAGTCAGATAACTATTGTCAGCAGAGCCGCAGTAAGGAAAACTTGCACTAGGGGCAAAACTGCGTTTTGACGCCCCTTGGCAAATAAATGTAAGTGATAAACAAATTCCCAGTGAAGGGCAAAAAAAAGGTCCTCACCTCCCAAAATTCAAGTGAAGAGCAAAAAAAAGGTCCTCACCTCCCAAATTCCAAGTGAAGAGCAAAAAAAAAAGATCCTCACTTTCGCAATGTGACGCCCCTTAGTCAAGTTCATCGGCGCCCTTTTCCTTAGTGCGCTAGGGGCCGTCGCCCCCTCAGCCCTCCCCCTTACTGCGGCTCTGTTGTCAGCACGGCGTTGCCAAAAAATTCGGTAACTTTCGAAAACATGATCAAATCTAAAATATCTCGGTACAGGGTGTGTGAAAAAAATCTTTTAATAGTAATAGTAGTAATAATTTATTTAGACTCAAGAAATTACAGTTTTGTCAAAAAGAAAAAGAAAGATAATAACAATATATATCTCGAATAGGCAAAAGTATTATGTAATATAATGAATTTTACAGTTCATGAATTCTTAAACACTATTCGCGACTCCAAATAACAGTAAGACATCTGGTGGCGGCTTGGTAAATTAAACAGAAGCGGATATTTGTATAATATTTGTAGTGTGTTGTGCTGCAGTTTATGTGAATTAAGACGTATTTTTAAATATAGTGACTTAAATACAGTGCTTTTTTGCCGAAATATTGTTTGAACAGATAAATATTAACAAAAAACTTCTGACATATACGCTTCTCGTCGGCCATCAACTGTCGTACTTAGCGCCACCAACGTTAGTTTGAGTCGCGAATAGAAGGTCTCCTGCCTGAGTAAACCACGTAGTTTTTGCTTCAGTTTTCTCTTGCTCAGCTGTCGCCATTCCTGGGGGAGTCGATTGAACATCTTCGGACCATTGGTGGATACTTCTGACGATTTCAGTCTTTTATATGGGACTACGAAGTTGTTTTGTTCTTTCTTCACCATCTCTAATCGTTATAATACACTCTAGAATGTAGATAGAGGGAAGAGTAAGGATTTAATGTTTTTTGAAAAGGGGCTTGCAGTGTGTATTGTTAGCAACCTGTTCAATAGCTCGAACTGCTTTTTTCTGTTTCACAAAAACCTTCTCCAAATGCTCTGTTGATCCCCAGACCCGCAAACCATATACCATGCGACTGTGGAACAGAGCATAGTATGAAATTTTGCCTGCATAAGCATTGACGATTTTAGTAATTCGGCGAACTGCATATGTAGCCGTGGCCAATTTCGACATCAAATCCTCCACATGAGGCAGCCAGGTTAGTCGCGAGTCTAGAGTCACGCCTAGAAATTTAGCTGTCTGGGTCTCTGTTGGTACGTTACTGGATGAGATAAAATGGACTGAGCATGATTTATCTTCGTTGAGTGCTAATTCATTACAGGTGAAGCAGTCCGATGTCATCTTGTTGAGCCGTTCTATTGCTGATTTTAGAGCATCAGCGTTGTTACTTCTGATTCTGATCGTTGTGTCATCGGCGTAGAGTACCGTGTAACACTTGGGCAGGTACCGGGGCAGGTCGTTTATGAAAATGATGAAGAAAAGAGGGCCCAGAATTGAACCTTGAGCAATGCCCCTCCCCACCCCCTTCAGACCACTTCGCCTTCCGTTATGCCACACAAGTTGCTTTCTATCAAGAAAGTACCACTTGATTAAGCTTAAACATATTCCTCTCACACCATACAATTAGAGCTTATCCATTAAAATATTGTGTGACATACAGTCAAACGCTTTGCTGAGGTCATACAGAAGAAACGAGCACTTCTGGTGGTCCTCCAGTGTATCTGTGACAAAACCAATCAGTGAGAGCACTACGTCAGTGGTACTTTTGCATGAACGAAATCCAAATTGGGAATCGGAGATGCACTTGTTCATCTCAAAAAAAAGTCTATGAGCCATTATCGATTCAAAAATTTGGGAAAAGACATTGCCTGTGTAATTGTTACAGTCGCTACGGTTTCCTTTTTTGTGGATTGGGATGGTTTTACCTATCTTCATCTTCCCTGGGTAGACACCAGTAACGTGAAAGGCATTTATTATTTTAGCCATTGAGGCAGATATTTGTTCAGATAATTTTTTAATTAGTTTTGGACTAAGTTCATCGATATCTACAGAGGTTTTGTTTTTAAATTTTGAGATATGCTGTTAACTTTAAATTTTAGTATATTTTTTTAGCAAAAATCGTGTTAAAATAAAAACATTTTATAAAACTACTTTTCATTCCTTAATCTACCCCTTAATAGCTTCCTTTAATAACAATAAATTTATATAAAATAATTATTTGTTTCCATGTTATAAAAATTTCGATATATTTCGAAAATATAATCTGATCAAAAATTCCTGTTAAACTGTTTTGGTTATCATCAATGTACAATGTTGAGAATTTTGTCAGATTTGTCGATCATCCCTCTGCGAAATAAGCTGTGGGAAAAAAGTTTTTTGGCCCATGTAAATATATTTGTTTTTTCAAAAATAAAATTTTGTTCGTTTATCTACACATTAAAAGGTTTTACATTTGTTTATATTCTTCAGGTAAAGTGATTTTTTAAATTTTCAGTATTGTTCCTATATGTGGTTCAAAAACCTGCATATGCATGATAAATTTCAACTCTGTAGGTCGAGCCGTTCCGCCACAGTTCAAAAACATTTTTTAAAATTAAATTACATAAAATTACAATTAACCATTAAAATCGAACATATTAATAACTGATTAAAAAAATTATTACGCAGTATTTTACATTAAACCATTATTGTAACAAATAGCTAGGTATAAATGAAATACAACCTGTATTTAATTTATTGCTTTTGCGGTTACGTTTGCGATTCTGATTGGATGCTTGTCGTTCAGAACGAATAATGCGCTTCTGAGTTGTACCAAGACTACTAGCTTTCGGGGATTTTTCATCTTTGAACGCATCTAGTATGCAATGAACAGTCTTATAAACCAGTTGTCTCCAAAGCAGTCGACGTATCCCAGGAAGTACGTGCTTCGATAACAGGGAGTACGCCAAAAATTATGTTTGGGGGTTAAACGTACTGTTAATCGACGTATGAGGAGGTACAAAACAAAACCAGCTTTATCACAGTCATCAAAACTTTGGGTATTCAGAAAAGTTTTTCGTGTTCAATTTCATCTCTAAAATTATTATTATTATTATTATTATTATTATTTTTTTTTTTTTTTTGTAAAATCTACTGTTTATAGTAATACGATTAAGATTAAATAAGTCACCCACAACTAAAATTTAATAGTTTGTGAGATAATTCTCTTTTTTGTTTGGAAAAGTTGGTGATGCTGAGACTTGTTTGGATAAAGTAGGTTTTGCTGAGATTTGACTGGATAAAGTTGGTTTTGCACAAAATCGCTTCTAATCTCATTTCTTAAGAACAATATAATAAAAGCACACAAAACACATAAAAAATACACAGCAAAACTAAACGTAAAAAAGGCAGTTATGAACTTGTTATGACTTGTTATTGTCAACTTGTACTTATATACATGTGTTTGTAACCTGCGCAAGTAGAGAAAATAATGGTATGATGTCATTGACTGAAATGGAAAGAGTTGATTTTGCACCAGAATCGCTTGTGGATAAAGTTGGTTCTGTTTTGTCTTGCACAAGTCGATGCGACAATATAGCGGGATATCGTTGATTTTGTTCATATTTTTTCTGTTTTTTGAATAGCTTTTAAGGTAAGAAATGATAATCACGTGATTGAAAAAAATGTGATAAAGTCGGTTTTGCATTGTGTCTCCTCGTATGTCTACAAAAAATAATAAAATAATACAAATAATAATACAAAAATTATATTAAAAAAGTTATTAGTATTCATTTTATATACGCCTATTTAATTTATAAAATATTTTATTTTAATTTATATAATAATTAATATGTCTATTAAAAAATATGATTTGTTTTCGAGGATGGTGCAATTTCCAAGAATTTACCTTCCATAAATCTTGCCGTTTTCTACGAATTGCTTCACGCAGCCGACGCGACAAACTCAAACAGTATTCTTAAGTAACTGAAACATCGTCCAATAAAAATGCATGGTACACAATACCACGATAATAAAAAAAACAGCGAGAAGAACTTTAACATTTGCTCGAACTTGGGGTGCTTTTTCGGGTCTTGGTTCATTTGGTTTCCATTGAGATGATTAACCTTTGTTTCGATGTCATAACCGTACACCTATGTCTTGTCACCCGTTATGATGCGGAGGAGCAATGTTGAGTTATTGTAGACATTATCTATAATTTCCTGAACGACACATTTTTTCGCCACGACAAATTTTGCTGCCACTCGCCTCATGCCCAAAACATTAATGAAAATATTCGCATGAATCATCCGGCATACCAACTTCTTCAGCAACCTTTCTATTTGTAATTCGACGGTTATTCAGATTTTTTTCTTTCTTTTTTCACGTTTTTTATGTTGATTGAAGTACTGGGTCTCCCAACTCTATCATCATCTTCAACTGAGTCACGGCCATCTTGTGGAAGTGTTTATACCATTTGTAAATCGCTCGTTCATTCATACTCGACTCACCAAATGACTTCTGAAACGTTTCCACTACTTTACAGCACTTGATTTAATTTTTCACTCAAAATTTAATGCATATTCTTTGATCCCACATTGTGAAAAATACAAAATCGCCGAATATACAGTACCACAACTTCTTTAATTAACTGTTAGATATAAAATACACATCCAATTTGGCTACCAATTGAGACCGTCGTCAAAGACAGGTTAACCAACATGACAACAAAATTATTATTAATCCGACAAATTACACGAACTTTTTGATTGCTCCTCGTATGTGTTAAAGTATATCAATATCTCGCACAGAGTATTAGCAATTTAACAACTATAAAAGCAACAAAATAATAACCTCATCTATTGCCTAGTAACTAGTTTATTATGCTAATAGTTATTAACAAGTTTATTAAGAGATGAATTTCACTGCCCTAAGAATATTAAATGAAATACAGCTTGTAATTCCTTTATTGCTTTTGCGAGTACAATAGATATTTTGGTTCGATGTATATCAAATAATGACCTGTGCGTAGGGGAATTGTCTGGGCTTTTTTTATCCGCGAACGCATCTAATGTGAAACGAACAGTTGTATATCGCCAGTATCTCCTCCCGCTTTTTGACCCAGCTGTCGAAGTGTTTCTAAATAAAGCTTAATATAAAAACATGACACCTACTCACGGCCCTATCAATGCAATATATCCTAGAATCATTACAATATACCTACATTATTAAGATCTTGTTCAAATATTGCAAAATATTGCAACTACTGCCGCCTTCAACACCTGCTACTTATACACAATTTCCCATGGAGATAACAGTACAAAATCAGAACGATCAGTCCTCGTCAATTTTATAATGACAAACTTATCCAAAATTATTAAGTCGCACTTTACTGTCAAAAATTTGTTATTTGCTTGTGCTAAAATTAAATTAGCAACATGATAATTTATGATGTCTATAAATATTTTTGAATACTGTTTACATTTCGTATTATGTTACAGCAGAAAGTGGTTTTGGAATAATGTTTATTGTTACCTGATTCGTCTTAATATGAGTCATTCCTTCTCATGTGGCTCCCTGAAAATGTGACAAGCATTTGAAATGTGAAGTTTTGTTTGTCAACACAGGTACAAAGAGTACAGTATGAAAATATTTGTAGAATTATTTTTATTCACATTGGCGTACGAAGTTTAATTTCATTCTTTTACTTCTTTGTACAACATATTCAGTATGATAAATGGCATTGTTTCAATGGAGGATATGCTTGGATTGTTTAGACCAGCGTTCTTCAACCTTTTTGCCCCCACGGACCGGTGAAAATACGATAAATATTTCGCGGACCGGCTGAAAGCTAAGACGCAAATAAAAACCAATATATATAGCATTTTATTATGATATAGGTATATGTTATACAGTTATATAATTACAATTTTTAGTGCAACATCTGCTGCTGCTTCTTTGTTAGAAAATTTGATATACGTGATTGCAGAGTTGTTTCTAGAGAGACGAAGCGCTGCGTTAACTTGGTTTTTATTATTGACATGGCTGAAAAAATCTCTTCGCACAAATAGGAAGTCGAAAAAATGACTAATAATTTGTTAGCTTTATAACTCAAAGGTGGATATTCTTTTTCTAGCAATTTCCAAAATTGAGACAATGATTGCATTTTATGTCTGGACACCAGAGTGACATCACAAGACAACTCGATCAGCTTTTCTTTTTCACGAGGACCTTTACGAGGATCCTCATTTTCAGGGAAATAATTATTAAAATTTTCAGCTAATGCTCTTAAATGTTGACTTATTGTTGAATATGATTTTCTGGTTGACAACAGCAGCAATTAAAAATTCTTCCAAAAGTGGAAACATTTCTATATCTTCCTCTTATAAGCGACTATTCTATTTATAAAATTCTAATATAAAGAGCTAGCTTCTTCAGAAGTATGAAAAATAGCCGCGAGAGGCGTTGTATTGGTGCTAGTAAAAATTAGATAAATCATGGTTCGGACAAAAGTTAGCTTCTGCGTCGACTAAAAAAATGTCATGTGATAGTCATGATTCAATGACTCGGTTGAAAACATAATTCAGTCGAAATATTTCACGGACCGGCAGAAATTTTCTGCGGACCGGCAGCGGTCCGCGGACCACGGGTTGAAGAACACGGGTTTAGACCACTGGTCCTTAATCTTACGGTCGCGACTCAGTTTTGCGGTCATTTTATTTTGGATCACAACAAGTATTGAAACTAAAAAATTAGTTATTTAATTAATTAAGCCGGAAATTATATTTAATTCATTTTATAGGTAATTTTTTGTGCTACGATCTTCGAGTTTGAGTTAATGATTAATAAGTCTGGTGAGTAATTAAATTACAGTCAGTAGATATCTGATTAGCTGTTATATTCGCGTAAACGTTTGCACATTTCTCGCCGCGACACACATACTCACAGAGTGTCCCAGGAGGAATTTTACAAACTTCAAGGGTGTATTACTTCACTACTTTAAGCAAGTAATGTTATTCAAACAGAGTCTGATTCGAAAAATTTACAGAGTTATGGCTTATTAAAAGAAAAATGCAGCACATTAAACATTTATTGAAATTACGCATCTTGGTCACAACATTTTAATGATTAAGCGTTGGAAACATCTAAATGACACATCTCTATGCTAAGAAGATCAATAATCGAGACGAATTATTTCAGAGAATTTTTAATTCTGCAGTTGAAATTCGCCTTAATCCTCAAATTTTAGAAAATGCTACTAACGCCTTATTTAACCTTGCTTAATTATATTCAAGTAACAGATGGTCATTTTCAACAATTATTATGATTTATTTAGTTATTACTTCGTTTTTAATTTCTCAAATGAAAAATATTATTTATGAAATGTTTCATATTTCATTCAATGAGCCAGAACTCTGTAACTTTTTCGAATTCGACCTATATTGCTTAAAATTAATGAAGGCACACACTCCAGATTCTTCGTGGAACACTTTGTATTTGACTTCATTTACAAAAATATGTAATTTTTGTTTCAGTGTTTATTTGTTTCACTTATAATTATGAAATGGATGGTTAATATTATAATGTTCAATTAATAATATTTTAAGGTAAACTTAAAGAGATTCTTTACTTCACAAATTATTTTATTTTCACTATACGTACATTTCGGCTACGAAGTAGCCATCTTCAGTAGGTGAATAAAACTAAGAGAAATTACAGATTTGAAATTATATATACACACAAACTAAACTCTATAAATTACCTAACTTAGAACGTATTGGGTTTCTGTCGGCTATTCGCCCCCAATATGCGAATATTAATATTACACGGCTGAACTGTTTTTAAATATTTTGTTTTCTAAACCTGTTAATTTACGGTGATATAATCCTTCGACTGTTAACATGTGGGAGCAGTTTGTTATGCTTGTATAACATTTACAATATTTCTTATGGTCCTTTGAGGTCCGCCGAAATACATATGTTATGACAATAAACCCTGTATTACATGGAAATTACAATAGTTGGTATTATTATCTTAACTATTCTACTTTTTGTGTTTCATCATTTATTCTCTCGTGTCTCATTGAAAGTGAAGTTGTATGAATTAATAATATAATTTCCTAATAGAAAAGTAAAGAGTTGAAACATAAAACGAAAAAATTAAAATTGAAAATCAAAAAATAAAACACATTTTTTTTTTTTTTTTTGAAATAATGTAATGACGTATTTCAATTTGTAATACATTACTAGATTTGAAATTCTTAGTAGATCTTACTTTCGTGATGAATACAACCTTTGGTGTATCTATGTGAAACAATATTATGTTGATGTAAAATGTATGAAATATACAATAGAAATTCATTTATCTTTGTTACGTATTACAATGAAGTATATCATTAATATCAAAAGTATAAAATAAGGTTACAGATAAAAATTAACAAGTTTTTGACAAAATTAGGTTCAGGTGATTGAATCTGAGAGTGGTTTTTATTGTGATTTTTGGCAATCATGTGTCAGAAATATATTACGTGATTGTAGGGATCAAGTCTAGGAGAATATTAGATAAAGGGCTTAAGTCGTTATTTAATAAGCAATCTTTATATTTTGTCATGTAAATCGCTTCTAACGTATCAAGGTATTTATTACAAATTAACTAAAGATCTTAAAAATCTTTTGTATAAAATAAAGAATGATGCATTTCAAGAATACGTCAGTGAACTATCTTCTACTGCACAAAATGATTATTTTCTATGGAAAGCTACTAAGAAGCTCAAAAGACCTGTACAACCAGTTCCTCCACTGCAAAAAGCAGATGGAACGTGGGCAAGATCCAATAAAGATATTTTGTTGGGCCGCAACAATATTTTAGATTGGAAAGTGGGTCCCGAAGTTAGTTAATATTTTTGGCACACAGCAACGATGGCTATTTGCGCCTAGCACAGCCTATTTAATTAAGATTATATATTAAAACGAATAAATTAAACATTAAATAAACAAACAAAATCTTATACACATACGCTATAAAAGAAACCTTGCACGGACAAACACAAATAAATAGGATAAAAATCTCTTCGAAAAATTAAACAGACGCAGGGTGATGGTAAGGGGCTGTAAAAAGGTCAATTACCATCGAAAATCACAGAATATAATAAAACACATTAAAATAAGGTAGAAGACTTCAGACATAAAACAGTTAGTTCGATTCCATCAGGAAGAGTATCAGCCTGCCCATGATTACCCTGTCGTCACCTAAAGCAACTAACAAGTCATAGCACAAGCTTAACCTCTCCCTGATATCCTCGAACTGTGCACACTTGAGTTAAAATGTGTAACACAGACAAATCTGTGTTTCCTCCTTGTGTTTAATCCTGCAGGAAGAACCCCATAGTTTAATGTCTCCCTTAATCTGTCTCAATTTCACATTTTCTATGTTATGCCATTCATGTTGCTATTTGGCTAACACTAGATATTTCAGATAACTCTTTGCGTCATCTGCAAATACGAAATTCACATCAATAATAGGTCTGGGGGAAGCGGCTTTTGCAACTGCATCGGCCGCTTCATTGTCTTTAATACCAAAATGTCCCAAAGGGGGTCGTGAAAAAAAAAAAAGTAAAAATATCACTGGTTAGACAACCTATGCGTTGCTCATGATGCTGAATATCCTAACTGTTTTTGGTCTTCAGCTTCAAATTTGATATTCAGCTTTCCTATGAGATACACATTTTTCAATGACAAAAGTGTTGATAATCAGTTAATATCCAATTGTCACAAAACGAAGGAATTTTCGACAGAACGAAGACAAATAAAATTTAAAAAAAAATTCCGATATGGCATTATTTCAATGAAGGATTTGCATGGATTGTTTACACAACCTATGCGTTGCATCGATCTTGATGGTAACGTCAAGAGAAAGGACTAGAGCAGTGTTTCCCAACCTTTTTGACTTGCGGAGTCCTTTTCAGAATCAATTTCTATGGCGGAGCCCCTTAGGCATACCCTATGTCTTCAACAGATTTTTATAAAATTAAGCAAATAATCAAAATACACGCAGATTATTCAAACAACAATGCATATCGCCGATCATATTCCAGCTAGTCATAGAGTCATAAACCGGCTAGAGTCAGAAATCACTCGGACATACATTCAACTTGGAAAATTTTCGTTCAGAATGTAATTTCCAGTTTTCTTATTTTCTGTTTTTTATATCTAATTATTATGTTTTTATTCAATTTTTATTTATTTAATTTCCTGGAATGGCTGCGGAGCCCCTGGGAAGTGCACGCGGAGCACAGGTTGGGAACCAATGGACTAGAGTGTGAACTGTATTGTGAGTTGCGCTAGTTCCAGTAACATGGGCGTAAATATAGATGTAGAAATGAAAAAACGGCAATAACCTTTGAGTGGTGATGCGTTGCATAGAAAGGGACCTCTTGAAAGGCTAAAAGGCCTCCAAAGACTAAAAGGCTTTGGTCGAAAGTTCAGGAGCACAAACTCAAACATACACCGCGTGCCATAACCAAATAATTTAATATATAAACACGCTATGACATATACTATAGTTTTTTAAAACGGGGGAGTATATTCAGAAAGTAAATCTACATTAAAACATTTTTAGAAGTATTCATTTTTACAAATTAAATATGATATAAGCCCGCAAGTATTAATACCATTTATTAATAATTACTTGTATATACAGCGTGATCCAAGAAATTGGATACAAATGGAAAACTTTTTTATTATCAATTTTACGAAAAAAAGTCACTCTTCCAAAAAACTCTTGCTTTGTCTCAAATTTGTTTTACGTAATAAGGGTGTTCAATAATTAAATTATATATATATAATATGTTTATTAACAACATAAAATTTCAAAACATTTCCACTGATTGTTCTGGTGGTATTTGATCACACTCTTCCCTTATTTTTTGAATCAATTCTTGTTGATTTTGTTGTCGATTTACAAATACATAAGACGTAATCTAACGGAGTCAATCGGGGTGACCAGTATTTTATTGCCAAGTTAGTATTAGAAAACCGTCCAATACATTTTTGTAGAAAATTAACATTTAACCACTGTCTTACAGGAAATAAAAAATGTACGGGGGCATCCAACTGCAATATCATAGCCTGTCTTTGTAAAAGTGGCACATCATCTAAAATTTTAATAAATTAATTTTGTAAGAAATTGAAAAAAAACATCAGCAAAAAATGGTCCAAATAAATCCAGTGAAAATTTTCATTAGATTTTGAACACCGTATTACGTAAAACAAATTTGATATCGTTTTTGGTGTTTTGAGACAAAGCAGGAGTTTTTTTTTTTTTTTTGATGACTGACTTTTTTCGTAAAATTGATAGTAAAAATGTTTTATATTTGTATCCAGTTTCTTGGATTACGCTATAGATAGAATTACTTGGATATTGTGGGTACCAAGATT
This sequence comes from Liopterus haemorrhoidalis, assembly GCA_963971575.1. Classification (NCBI taxonomy): domain Eukaryota; kingdom Metazoa; phylum Arthropoda; class Insecta; order Coleoptera; family Dytiscidae; genus Liopterus; species Liopterus haemorrhoidalis. Next base: position 148,111,523 of record OZ020611.1, on the reverse strand, counting down.
TTTAAGAAAGAGATGGAGGAAGAAAGAAGATATGAAAATAATTGCGAGGTTTAGGTGTGGAAATAAAGATCAGGCAAATAAGTTTTGGTTAAAAAAGGAAGAGTAGATGTGCTAAAGCGTGTTCTACATTATACAATTCTCGTCAAAATTTCATACTTATTTCTTTGACTAGAACTTGTACTAGAAATAAATCAGTGAAATTGTAGAGTGTAGAACACTTTATGTAGTCAAGGTCAACTTTATTCAAAACTAGATTTGGACAAACTTTTCTTGAAAATATTTTTCGCGTATGTGTCTATTGCGCATGCGCTGAACTCATCGCATGCGTGACACTTTTAACATTAGTACCAACATTAAAATTACGCTTGTAAATATTTTGTATTACCACGTGTTTAATAGTGTTTTGTTGATCATTGGTTTGAATAAGCGAATATATAAATTGTGTTTTGTACGTAAATCAGTAATTTTACAAATCTAATAGCTAGGTTATAAACACTTGACAAGATATGAATTATATTTTTATGTTGGTACTTTGAATGAACTGAAACACGAAAACGAATTTCATTCTCTACCAAAAAATAAATTGTATTAAAACTTTGACAACTTCTAGTTCAAAGAAAAAAGTTTAGAAAATTGACGAATAAAGTATAATGTAGAACACGCTTAAAGGTGCGATTGTGAAATCGAAACGTTAGAGCATTTAATAGAGGGTTGTGCGGGCGTGAAGGATAAAGTTAAAGAATGAACTGAGGTGCTGTGTGATTCTGGAACAGTAATGTCGTGGATGAAAACGATGAAAAGAATTATAAAGGGGGGTTGATATGAAACCATGTTTTTGTTTTATTTTATTTAGTTTATAATGGGATAATATTTTTTTATGAACATTATTTAAGAATAACGATCAATTAACAGTACAAATGCAAAGATTTTTGTAGATTCTAAGCCAGAAATGGCATGAATAATAAAATATCTATCATCTATCTACTTGTAGATATTGTTCGACTTATTTATTTGGTAATTATATTTAATACTCAACCCTCAGATGGTAGACATTATAAAATTTAATTCGAAACTTTCAACATCAATGTACGTCATACCCAGCCTTTTACATGACATCGAATGAACTTAAAAATAACAAAAAGAAAAACGGCAAATGAACGGTGCTTAGCACTAGTTATAAGGTTCAGTGAACTAATTGATGTTGCTGTTTCCGATTAAAATTAACATTAGGTTTGGGAGTAGTTGCTATTAACGACAAAGCGGAAATAACACGTTGCACTTGCATTCATTACATAACACAGATTTTATTTAACGGTTGAAAAGGTTTGAAAATTTTCACTAAAAGTAATTTCAATACGTGGATCGGTGCATTGTCTTTGTAACGGGTTAAGCCAGCGTTTCCCAACATTTTTTGGCTCGCGTACCCCTTGGCAGTACATCACGCTAAATTGTACCACTTAGTAAAAATGATTGTATTTCGTATATTTATTTACTTAGTACATGTAATAGTAGATAGAAACGAAATAGTAGATTCTACTATTTTGTCATATTTCGTTTACTAATAAATGGTTTTAATATAAACACAGAATTATAAAAAACCAATTAATATATTTTCTATATTTTTATTATTTGAATCATTATTATTATATTAAATATTATTATAAAATAAATTTAATGAGATCCTTGTGCTTGTTACGAAGAACATAATTTTTTGAAATTTGGTTCAAAAGATGCTAGGTATAGGGATTTGCAGCTAAGCGCCCTACCATCTGGTGAGCGTTTCATGAACTTGTGTACATCAGATAACATTTCGTTTTGTGTATTGGTTTTGTATGAGTTTGTTTTTAAAGTTTTATTATAATCATTGAAAAATGTATAATACATATTGTTGTGTGCCTATGTGCAATTCATTGAAAAGAATAAACCCGGAAATATCGTTTCATTTGTTTCCACTAATATCAGACACCGTACGGTTCGAAACAAAATTGGAAAAGCAAGAGGTTAGGAATCGACGCGATGTTTAGATAAACAATTTAAAAATTGGAAAAAAAGTGAGCCCTTATATCAAAGTTTGCTCATTACATTTTAATGATAGTGACTACAAAAAATATTTTCAATTTTGTATTTATTATCGCATATCTTGAAAATTCCTGTTATTGTGTGTGGGTTTGTAATGCACAAGTCTGTAGGCATAATGCATAAATCTTTATGAACTCTCTGTTTTTTTCAGTGACTCCACACAATATTATATGCCCAGCATTGTAGATTTCTACCCCTTGGTAAACAACACGGGAATTATTATTTCCCCCAATATAGTTAAAATAATCGACAATGGAAAACCGCCATAACTTAAAACCAGATCACAAAATGTAGTATTTTAGATATTTACAAGTAATGTCACTTCACAAAATCAGAAAATCCCAAACAATTATTTATTTTTTGTCGTTTTTTGATACACTTTTCGCTATTATTTACTAGTAAATGTCAAGTGGTATCTGATTTAGAATGGTTTCAAAAAAATCCGCGTGGCGCTACGATCTTAAAATTTTTCCCCTAGACCCTTAAGTCTACAGCTGCGTTCAATCTGTTTCGATATTTATTTATTTTTTAAATATATGAAGAAAAAGCTCTTTCTACTAATAATTAATAAACGTAATACTTATTTAAGAGCTTTCTCAGAAAGTTGTTCATATTCTTTATCAATGTTTAACCAAAAATTTATTAGATCGTGTCGTTTGAATTATACTTGTAAAGTTCTGTCACATGATAATTGTATTAAATTTTCTTTATCTTTTACTGATAATGATGTAGCTTTTTCTACATTTCCTTCATAGAAGGAGTTTGAAATCCAATCATCATTTGTGTTTTCGGGTTTTGGAAAATACTCCATGAAAGACAATTTTAATCCTGTTATATGTGCTATTATATTTTCTCGTATATCTTGAGACAAACTAACCTTAATTTCAAACAAAAAAATATGTAGAGTTTCGAATACTTCCGGTTGATTGTTTTCGATACACTGTTTCCAAAATTCTAATTTCTTAATCATACTTTCAATTTTATCATTAACATTAAAGATCGTTATTGAGCTGTTCTGAAGTGTCAAATTTATTTATTTTTTTATTTTTTATGTCCGCCATTGTTGATTATTTTTCGTATACCACCAACCAGCAACTCGCGTACCACCAGTGGTTCGCGTACCACAGGTTGGAAAACGCTGGGTTAAGCCGAACTCGATTTGAAGTATTAAAACAAAATCTTTCTAACTTTCAAACCATAAATTCGATCCCGGATGATGATAGAAGATGAATAATAACAATGAATCTGTACGATAACTTTTTTTAAAGCTTGCGGCCACAAGATTGTACTTTTAAAATTAACGATAAACTATAGTACCTATAGAACGCACAGTTCGGCATAAGCTAATAATCTACATATTCTGCATAATTTACACAAAAAGCGTTCGTCATAAAGTTTCTGTGTGCTTTGTGCTGCACGAAGATCGTTCGGCATATACTGTGCAGTGCAGTTTGTGTTGCACAGTCGGCACAAGTTCAAATCGTGCGGTAATCTGTGCCATAGTGTTTTTCGCGGTAAAAATACAAGTTATTATTTCTAAATACACTTAAAATTTTCTAGATACAAGCGCAAATATACTTTAAATTGATTTGTAGTCATGTTTGGAACAGTACTCTCTGCATATTCAAACCCTTTTTTCAAAATATTTTCTGGTTCATGCGTCATTTTTATATTATCGTACAAAACAAGTATCAGGAGAAAGACTTCATGTAATCAAACACACATAATTTATTGGTTTACAAAAAAAAAGGTTATAATAACAAGAATAACTGCACAATCTAAACAAAGCGTTCGTCTTTGATTTTCTTACACAGTGTGCACAGTGGTCTAGTGACAAAAAACTTGCACGACACAGAGTTAACACTGCATAGTTATGCCGAACGCACCTTATGTAAAACAATGACAGTATTTTTACTGCGTGTAGTATAACTCAAATGTATATCATTTACAATATTTTTGTAGAACATTGTGCATGCGGGTGGTCCTCGGGTTCAGACCCCCCTGGAATGGGAAAATCATATATTTATTTAATAAAAACTAAGCAATTGAAAATAAAAATCACTTTTTTCTTAATAAAATTAAATTATAAACCTACCTCACTTCGAAAAAAACTAAAATTAATTTATATTATTTTACGTATATTTTTCCGAAATGGCCCCCCCACCGATCTATTTTCTGTGTGCGCGCCGATGTTTTTTGTTCGTTAGTATTCCAATATAGATGTAAAGTTGTTTTACATTCTACTTCTCACTACAATTTCAAACTTCTGACGTCATTCAAAGTTTTAAAGTTTTAAGATCAAATCTCAATAAGGATTGTTAAAAATGTCACAAAAAGCTAAACCGTACAGCATAAAACAAAACGCAAAGTCGGTATGCCGGACAAAGAGTTCGTACGTCAAACATAAGTTTGACTGAATCTGCTTTGAAAAGTTGGGTAGTATGTTGGATAGTATTGAGAGTTTGAAGAAGTATTGTGTTTGATATTATACTTCTTACGTTAATACTACGCAAAAAAATCCGTAGTGCTACGGGTATAAAGTAGAATAGACTTAAGACATCTTGTGAACCAATATCCATCTCTATTAGATTCTTACGAAATTTTGAAAATATTTTAAAATTTACACGTAAATTTTTTCCTTGTCATTCATTGACAATAAAAGTGTTACAAGAAAAATATACGAAAAAAGTTTTAAATGATAAAAGTTAACAAAAGCCAGACACAAGTTCACTTGTTTGTTATATAAGTGTATGCATGAAAATGTATGTAGGTCAAGTGTTGGTGGATCCACGGTCACTTTTTAAGAAGCAAATTACCGTTATGTAATACTTAATCGCGCCGAATTAAGATTCTAACGCTGAAGTGAAATGTCGGAGAAAAGACACATTTAATTGAATGACATTTAATAACAGAGAGAGTATCGTTAAAAGACAACAAAATATATGCTATAGGTACAAAAAAGCTCCACTATATGTATAATTAAATTAAATGCTATAAAAAATATAAATGCTACTTAAAAAATTAAAAATATTATATAAATAAATCCAAATGATTTAGAAAATACTAATTGCTGTATATTAAATTTAAAATAGGGGAAAGGCGGCACCCTCGGACGGTTTTAAGATTTTATTGGTCTCAACAGAGCTAAGAAGTAGGGATGGGAAAAAAACATCGATGTATCGAAAACATCGATGTTTATTTTAAAAACATCGATGTTTTTACCATCGATGGTCAGCTGGCGATAGTATCGATAAAACATCGATGTCTACTACCGATGTCGATGTTTAAACTTTGAAATTCAGAAACTACCGCTAGAGGCGCTGGAATCTTAAAAATTTAATTTTTATTAAAATTAGTACACAAAATATAAGCGCCATCTATTGTGTTATAACAATACTAATAGTGTTAGTTCTTATTCTTCTTAGCAGTTAGCAGAATACGAAAAAATAAGAAGAAACTTTTAATTTTTGCAAATAATGCGAACGACCAACGACGCCAACACACTTTTTCTTTTTGAGTCTTGTTGACACTTTCCCAGTTGTTATTCCTCCAATCCCTGGATTTTTGTAAGTTGTCATTAGCTATTTTTTTATATATTGAAGTTGGCTTTTCCTGAACAAAATTATCGAAAGCTTCAATTAATCGGTAAAAGTAACTAGAATTGAAAATATAGTTCCGCCTAAACCAAAGGAACAGACTTTATTTCAACTTAAAAAAGTATAAAAATAATTGTGTATGACAGTGTTATTTTTATGTTAAATAATATAAAATTAACATTAAGATTACTATATTAGTATTGAAATAAAATCCAATATTTCATTTTAGAAATGTAAAAATAAGAAGGTCTGTTCCTTTGGTTTAGGCGGAACTAGATTTTCAATTCTAGTTACCTTTAACGATTGATTGAAGCTTTTGATCATTTTGTTCAGGTAAAGTCAACTTCAATATATAAAAAAATATCTAATGACCGCCTAATCGTTTGGAATAGACTGTAGGTACAAATTAGGATTATTATATTGGGTATAATAATATTAATGTGAAATTAATTACTATTAAAAAGGAATATTTCTATTTCAAAATCTAATAAATGCTTTTTGTGTATTACGTGTTACTTTTTTCGTATTTTATCTTTACATTATTAAATAAAACCTATATAATATAAATAAATAGCTTTTTTTAATATTAATAAAACATCGATGTTTCCGATACATCGATGTTTTTCCTTCGATGTTTTTTCAACATCGATAGTAAGACGCCGATGTTAACATCGATGTTGAACATCGATGTTTTGCCTTCGATTTACAACCCTACTAAGAAGTGACACCAGTCGCACAAAATCTGACCTAGAGAGACGAGTAACTATTTATTGTTTATATATGGTTACCTGTGTTGTTTGTATCGTGTTTAAACTTTAATGTTGCAGTTTGTATGTAAAATTAACTTTTGATAGCAACTATTTTTCTTTTTTATATTATTTGTGTTATAATGAGTTGTCATAACACAAACTGCTGTGTATTTGGTCTATTGTTCTACGGTATTTGGTTGTCACTCTAGGAAAAGAAGTGATAGAAACATTCACTTCCATTTTTTTCAAATTAAAAACAATTTGTAAAAATAATAAATATATTTGGTGTTGTGGATGTGATAAATAGGAAAAAATCATGGGAATATGCTATAAATAAGGGAAAAAGAGTGAGGGTGTGCATTTCAAAGCTACAGATTACATCAATATTGTTAACTTATTAATATTTAATAAACTAGTATTTATTTCAAAAATTCAACAAATAAGAAATAATAAATTATAAAAATCTGTCTCGAGCATAATTAAATGTCTACCCGTGTAAATTTAACGCAGGATTAAGGCATGCGGTCTTAAATTTTGTATGAAGATATTCCGATACAGCTTCAATGAAGGGTCTGTTTCGTTTTTAATTATCTTTTTTAGGCAGGGAGTTTCTAACAAAGGTTGAAGTTCGTACTGTTAGAAATAGACCACAAGCATTTTAAATCTGTGCTAGTTAATGTTTCCAATTACAATATATTGTTTCTTGAACAAAAAAGAAAAACAAACAGAAACCACAAAAAAAGGAAAATTAAATATTCCAATAAAATCAATCAATCAATGCCCTTATCTTGGCTTCTTTCACTTTGATTTGTTAACTAACTGGTACAAAACAGCTGAAATATGTTTCCACGAAACATAACTCACATATGTCGACATGGTCATTCTTTTTTTCCAAAATTCCGCATAATATAACATGTCCAGCGTTTAACAATATATCCTCTCCTTCAACTACACACTTAAAAGAAGGTTTTGCACTTAAAAAATTAAAATGATTTAATACGGATAGCTATTTATTATTCATTGTAAATCGAAGATTTAACATGTAAACAAATGAGGACAACTTTCACATTACTCGTTTCGATCAGCTGTTTTACAGCGATCGCAGCGCTGCCATCGGCCATTGTTGAGTCCAATAGTTTTTAAATACTTATATGCAATATTTAAGAACAAAAAAAAGATAGTAGGTAATCAAACAAATGAGAAACCAAATATTATTATATGAAGGTCAACAGAATAAAACTGGGAAAGTCACATAATTAATATTTTAAGAAATTTGAATTTTTATTGAAGATTCTTTTATTAGCAAAATTACAGTAACTTTTAGGTGATATGTAAATTACAATATAATATAAAAAACTATTAGTAAACTAAAATAACTACAGTGAAGGAGGGAGGAGTTAATATACGACTCCGTCCTGTTTCAATTCAAAGCACAAGAGTATAAATGGGGCAGTAAACAAACTTTTATATGCAGATGATTGTGTGCTCTTCCACTCAACAACATCGGGATTACAGGCTGCACTAAATCTGTTTGCAGAAGCTGTTACAAACTTTGATTTGAACATTAATTAAGAAAAGACTATCATAGCAACTTCCGCCATATTTTCAAAATAAATGGCAAAGGTTGTAATTAATGTAATGTTTTTGAAGTACCTAAGTAGCATATTATCCTGCAGTAGTTCGTTTGATGATGAAGTGTCACAAAGAATATAATAATAATAAAAATAATAATATGTTTATTGACAAGTTTTGTACAAGTGCCAAAAGGAGACAGAAGCAGATCATCACCTGATCGAGTCTATCCCCTATAAAGTTAATATACAATAACAAAATATTACATAATACAACTATTTACTTAAATACTAGAATGCTAATATAATTAAAATACTAGCAATTTAAAGTTACCCTTAGTAACTATTAAAAATGTAAAATTTTGGCAACTAAACATGAACTATAAATATACGATTATTAATGACATAGTAAACTCTTTTCCAATACCCACTTTTTCAGTATTTTTTTTAAAAGAAACAATTGAAGCTGTCTTTATGTCACTAGACAACCAATTGTATACTGAGGCAACGTTATGTGTAAAGGATCACTTGAAAATACTTAGTTTGTATATAGGTATTGTAATTTCGTCTTTGCGTCTTAGATTGATGTTGTGAACGGTATCAGGACACTTACCCCCAGGACAATCACCCCCGGGACATTAACCCCCCGTCAATTACCCCCGGGACATTAACCCCCCATGTCAATAACCCCCCGTGCCATTAACCCCCTGGACAATAACCCCCGGGACAGTAACCCCCGAGACATTAACCCCCCGTCAATAACCCCCGGGACTTTAACCCCCCGTACCAATAACCCCCCGACCATTAACCCCCTGGCAATTGATTAATATTTTAAACGTTTATTTTTATTTAAAATTAGAACATTTGAAATTAGAACAAAATTGAACAAATGTAATCGTACATATATAATTAGCTAACGTGTGTTAGTGATCTGGGTAACACTGTGACGACATTTTTCCTAAGGTTCTCGTGATTGGCTAACTGGGGACTATTCAGGTCTCTTGATTGACAAGTATTTTGCAGATTTGTTCTCTAAGAATCTACAAATATAATTACATATAGAAATGTGTAGGATTTCGTAGGCATAAACAAAAACTCTAGATACTTATATATCCTTTGACTGATATGAACAATATTTTGCAGTTTTATTCTCTAACAATCTACCAATATAATTACATACAGAAATGTCTAGGGTTTCGTAGGAATATCTTAGGTTAGGTTAGGTTAGTAAGGGTTTGGTTAGAAGCCGAGCGAATAGAGCTACCCATCTTCTAGTTTAATGTCAAAACACTATCTTAGGTTAGGTTAGGTTAGTAAGAGTTTGGTAAGAAGAAGCCGAGCGAAGCGAGCTACTCATCTTCTAGTTTAATGTCAAAACACTATCTTAGGTTAGGTTAGGTTAGTAAGGGTTTGGTTAGAAGAAGCCGAGCAAAGCGAGCTACCTATCTCAAATTTTCAAATTTTAAATAAAAATAAACATTTAGAAATATAAATCAATTGCCATTGAATTTTTTATGACCTAGAAACTTCAAAAAATAACTTGAAAATGGCAACTAAAAAATTACAAACAATTTTCAAATACCACGTATGGCCCAAAATAAAGCACATTTTTCAATAAAAAAAAGTCCTACTGTGAACCCCCCCATTTTTTGGAAATAATTGGGCACATATTATTACTTCAGTTAACCCACATTCACACAAAAAAAAATTAACAAAAACGCTACAGGCATTTTTGAGAAAATTTTATTTTTCTAGTTTGGTCTTCATATGACCTCTATATGAACATCAACTTTAAATGATAGATCAATCAAATCCGTCGAGTAGTTTAGGCCCTAGGCTTGGCGAAACAATTACACTTCTAACCGACAGACATTTTTCCAAAAACATGTTTTTCGGGTTCCCAGGTATGTGAAACGTGGAGAAACATCAAAATCAGGGGGGGGGGTCAAAATCTGACTCATCACTGTACCCTACTCTCTATACATACGAGGAAGTAAAAATTATTCTAATATATAAATTATATTAATAATTTCAAATGTTCAAATTTTAAATAAAAATAAACATTTAAAATATTAATCAATTGCCAGGGGGTTAATGGTCGGGGGGTTATTGGTACGGGGGGTTAATGTCCCGGGGGTTATTGACGGGGGGTTAATGTCCCGGGGGTTACTGTCCTGGGGGTTATTGTCCGGGGGGTTAATGGCACGGGGGGTTATTGACATGGGGGGTTAATGTCCCGGGGGTTATTGACGGGGGGTTAATGTCCCGGGGGTTAGTGTCCCGGGGGTAAGTGTCCTAGAATCCCTTATTTAAGACATGGCGGTGTGCAAACAACAATTTTAGTATAAAGTAACTTAATTGGATTTTTTTTGGAAATATGTCGCGAGAAACGAAGATTTGTATCTATGATAAGTACTAGATTCTTAACATTATCGGAAATGTTTAGGCTAATGTCATTGACGCGTATGTCTATCCTAGGATACAATAATGACCTAGAGCGCTTACTAGCAAATAACATAACCGACGATTTGCTATCGTAAATCGCTATTGATGTAATCCAAGCCTTCATCAGTTTGACTAGGATGGAACGAATAGTATATTTGCGTATCATCCGCATAGAAATGATAATTATAATGTTTAATAGTGTCAGGAAATTTAGAAGTATATATATTATAGAGCATAAGACCAAGTATAGATCCTTGTGGGACCCCTGAAATTATTTTAATCTCGTTTGATAAGTTGCCTGGAAGAGAGACATATTGAAATCTGTTTGAAATATAGTTATTAAATAGTTCAATTGCAGAAGTATCCAGGCCAATGTATTGTAGTATACTTAACAGAACACGGTGGTTTATGGTATCGAAAGCTTTTGAGTAGTCCAGCATTACCAGAAATGTAATCCTTTGCATAACAGACCTTCGGTGCTGTAAATCATCTATATAGAGCTTCTGAGATTTACAGCTTAAAATAAATATAATGATGTGCAAGACAGCTGTACTCCCTGTACTTATCTACAGCAGTGAATCATGATGTCTCTATAGACGGCATATTAAAACACTAGAAAGATTCCACCAAAGATGCCTTAGGACGATATTGAGAGTTAAATGGCAAATTTATGTGATGAACACATAATTTTTGGCTAAAGTTAATATCGTCACTAACTTGAGAAAATAAAAATCCAATTTAGTTCCGCTTAAACATAATAAATAGAGTATACAGAAAAAGATAAAATGGTTATGTGTAAAAATAAACATCTTCACTGCCTCATCGTATTTATCTGTTAAAACGAGTAGTGTTAATCAAATTTTAAGCTGGAAAGCATGAATGGAAACCGGTTAAAATCAGTATTGAATATTTTTATTTTTATTTTCGTTATGGAACAGAAATCATAATATTGTTCTTGTTTCTGTGTTTTAAAAAATTCTGGTAATATCGTTATTCCGCTTTCGTTTTCGGTTGATACCTCTTTCCGACTCTCCATCCCTGGTAATATCTTCATTATGTTTTGGTTTGTTCTTATTTTTTTGAACTAGGAGAGAAATAATATTAAAATAATGCTGTGCATAAAAAATAAAACACCATACTCTACAAAAAAAAAAAAAAAATTAAAAAACATATTTATATTAGCACATATATTTAATTAACATACATATATGCTGTAAACATATATGTTAATTATATTGTTGAATATTTTAAAAAACATATTAGATTATAAGAAAAATAATAATAAGCTTTTCAACAAGTAAAAATCTTAATAAACTTGATTAAATAACAAATAGAATAAAATAATTACGCATGAAATGATACAGGGCAATTCATTTCTTCTGCTTCAAGGTGATTCTTGCTTTTAGCATAGAATAGAATAGAATAGAATTTATTAACAGTTAGAACATACATAATATGCATACTGCATGTCATAGGTTACAATGTACATTATATTTATAAAGGAAACAAAATTAAAGTTATAGCTAAAAAAAATACATACGTACATTAAATCTAAACAAACTATAATCTTATAATATATACTTATACTATACCAATACAAATTTACAAAACTAATGAATATTAGTATATAATTATAATTACAAATTACAATTATAATTACATTGAATGTGTTGGTATTCATTTTAAATTTGTTTGAAGATAGTCTTCAATGCTGTAGAAACAGTACCGTTGTAGCATATTTTTCACAGAGAGTTTGAATTTTGTGAATGGGAGTTGTATAATATGCTCTGGCAGATGATTATATAGAAGAGGTCCCCAATAGTCTGGACTTTGCTTAGTTTTATTGAGGCGAACTAGTTGTGTAACTAATTTGGCTTTATTTCTAGTATTGTGACTGTGTGTATTTTCATGTTTGGTAAATCGATTAGAATTTTTTTTAACGTATAACAAGCATTCGTAAATATATATCGACGGAAAAGGTAATATTTTCAATTTTGCAAAAATTGGTTTACAGTGTTCCCTGTAACTGGAATGCGTCATGATTCGCATTGCTTTTTTTTGAATCTTGAATATGGTTGCCCAATGTGAGCTTGTACCCCATAATAATACTCCATAACATAAATGCGAGTGAAATAGTGCGAAATAAGCTATCTTGGTGGCTTCAAAAGTTGCCAATCTTATTAAATTTCGCAAAATAAAAAGTACACAAGATAATTTACTTGCCAATTTAGCTATGTGCTCCTTCCAATTTAAGGTTGCATCTAAATGTAGTCCAAGAAATTTAATTTTGCACTCGCTATTTTCCGTTAAGATTTTACTTGTAAAAATTAAATTTTGAGTTTTCTCAATATTTAGTTTTAATTTGTTGGCTGTAAACCAGTCCTTAGCCCGCGAAATTGTACTTTTAGCCTGATCTGTTGCTGACTGTAAACTATTTGATGAACTTAAAAATGTAGTATCATCCGCAAATAGAACTGTTTTGGAAGATGTTATGTTTGCAGGTAGGTCGTTTATATATAGTATAAATAGAATTGGTCCAATAATAGACCCCTGTGGAACTCCGTAATGTACAGGGAGTACGTCAGAAAATTCTCCATTGACGTAAACTGACTGTATCCTATTACTTAAGTATGAGGCGATCAGCTGATTTGTTATGCCTCGGACTCCATAGTGTTGAAGTTTATGCAATAGAATATCATGTGATATGCAGTCAAAGGCCTTAGACAAGTCGCAAAAGGTGGACGCGATATAATGACCTCGTTCTATTTGTTTCAAGATAAAATTAACTGCATCCAGAACAGCATCACTTGTGTTAAGTTTAGGCACGAACCCATATTGACAGTTACTGAAAACGTTATTTTTATGTAAAAAATTAACTAATCTGCCTTTAATTAAAGATTCAAAGATTTTTGAAAAAATTGGAAGGAGCGATATTGGCCTATAGTTCTCTACAGCGTCGACATCGGCTTTTTTAAATATCGGCGTAATTTTTGACATTTTTAATTGGTCAGGAAAATTACCATGAACAAAACATAGATTTATTATGTGTGAAAGAGGTTCAGCAATGATGTGCGCAACATTTTTTACAATTTTAATATTGAAACCATATATATCAGTACTTAGAGTATTATTTAGAGACTTAATAGTATTAACTACTTCAAAATAGTCAGTAGGGTGAAGAAAAAATGATCCGTTGACATACTGGCATTCTTTAATAGCTGTTTCAGCTTGCACAGGGGTAGATCGAAGATCTCTTAACGTGATCTCCGCCACGTTTGCAAAGAATTGATTGTAGTCGTTGGGGGATATTTTGTGACTATTTTTTTTTTTATTATTATCTTTGCCGGTATTGTTCTCTGTTTTGATAATATTCCAGATGGTTTTATTTTTATTATTTGAACTCCTAATCATATTAGTGTAATAGTTTTTTTTTGTCAATTTTATTTGGTTTTTGTAAAAGGTTCTATAACGCTTGTAAATATTAAAAAGTGTAGTTTTATTGATGGTAGAATTTTTCATAATATCAAAAATAAAACTTAGCGTGTTACTAATTTTCCTTAGTTCGGGACTGTACCATATATATTTTTTAGTAGTGGTAATTTTATTTGCCGGTTTGTAAAAACAATTTTTATATAAATTTAAGATTGTATTATGGAATTGCTCATAACATTGGTTTGGCTCAAAACAACTATAAATTTTTCCCCAGTCAATACCTACTAATTGTTCAATAAAACATTCTAAATTTTTGTTATTAAAAACAAAGTCTGTGTTATTCTTTATAGTTTCATTAGACTTTTCTGTGTCCGATTTTATACAAGTCATATTCAAATCCAGTACGATTGAACATAGCATAGCTACGATTGAACAACAAGTAAATATTTTAACTAATTTATATTGTATCTACACAATAAAAACCATATCTAAGATAAAAACTAAAAAACTGTACATAAATAAATTATGAAAACTTAAATAGATCTTAAACTAGGCATAAAACTATGAAAATAAAGAATCCAAATATTGCACACTATATTAACACACAAAATACATAAACAAAAAGATTTTGAACGGTTTTAAAAAAAAGCACTAGAAAATTGTCTCGGATGTACACATAAGAATCATATAGTAAACAGGCATTGTTTTGACCATAAACGAGATAACGGCTAGTGGTGCAGACTAACTATATACAATATGTTTGGCTACAAGCCTATGCTATGTTAATTATCTCTATGATATATCACTGTTCATGTCGAAATCACTCATCATGTTCTCGTCGGAAAAATACTCTACGACGGTGCAACATTCTAAAAAGCAAAACAAAACTATTAGCACATACATGTGTGTTATATGTATGTAAATATAATCATATTGCCAAATATCCCGAATAAGATCAATTGTAAATACCTGACCACTCGACTAAATACACACGAAAATATTACCAGCAAATTATGAAAGAGCGTTTCAAAAATTAACCTTGACAAATATTAGTGAATCTTTAGTTACTAAAACTTTCTAAACCTTCTATTCACAAGGGTATAAAGATGTTTCCTTATAAATTATTAATAATATGTTTTAATAAGGATATAAAACGTTTATATTTATTCTTTTCGACCTCGACCTCGAATAAAATGATTCGGTTACGAAACTTATTGTTCTGCCTTTTTTTTTAACTGTTGCATAACATTATGGGTATAAGTTTTTTTCAAGAGTATTTTCTTTTTGATATATATGTCAAGTACAATTTTACTACTTTTTAGTAAGTTCTATTCTTGTTACATAAGGTGTGTCAGACAAATCGTCCATTTGTTGGGAAAAATTTTTGATGACCCTAAGGATCGAATGGTAGTATTAAAATTTTCAGCAACAAAACGGTACAGGATATCAACTTTTTAAATAAGAACGTATGTCGAGTTGGGTATCTTAAGATGGGGCTTTTGTAAAAAGAACTGTTATTAAACGGTTTTATGATTTTGTAGGAATGACCAAAAACATCTTATAACAGCACTCATGTATCCTTGGGTCACTTGGCGATGTCGTTACGCTGATCAAGAATATGAACTTGAATTCAGGCTTAGTAAATGGAGTTCGCATGGTGGTTCGCGGCTTGATGAAAAAATGTGTAAAGCTAGAGGTCATAACGGGTGTTGGAAAAGGTAGTATTGATTTCAATTTCATTCCAAAATATACCAATCCCAAAGAATAGGATCCAGTTTTCCCTATGAGTTTCCTTTGCTATGACAATCAATGAAACCTGAGGAAAAACTTTCCAAAAAAATTGGGGTCTACCTGCCGCAGCTATTATTCACTCACGGGATTTTCGAGGGTTGATTATTACATCTAGATTGAGACAATTGTGCCAACAAGCCTCTAGTTTATTACTAATTTATTTTTCTGGGATGCAGTGTACGTATAGCAAACATAATCTGAGAAGAAAATTATGCGCACAGTACAAGTGGCTGGTACGCATTACTAACCGTTGTGACTATTTAGGCTAGATTGACGTTTCTATCTATTTTCAAAAACTTCGGTAATGAAAACTACACTATATTTGTTTTCCTATAGAAACACCTCCATTTTTAGGGTTTTATAAGTATGACAAAAACCCGTATATCGTCACTCATGTATCTGTCTTTCTGTACGGTAGAAATTTAGCCAAACGGCTGAACATAAAAAGTTGAAATATGGCATGCTCGTAAAATTCTTTGATCCACATATAGGAAAATAATAGGGAGTACAGAAAAACACTTCGCGGGAAAAACAGAATGTATTTAATGTATTTATTGAAAATATATATATATATATATTATTTTGAGTGAGGTATCAAATGAAACCTCTTAATTCGTGGAAAAAAATAAACAAATTTTTATTTATTAAAAAATAATTTTTTAATTAGATTTTTGCGATAAATATGTTTTTGCGAAAAATAGTCACAACAGTTAGTCGTTGTGACTATTTAGGCTAACTTGATGTTTCTATTTATTTTGCAAAAACATTAGGTATAAAAACACCCCCATTTTTAGGGTTTTGTAAGTGAAAATCCTTATAACGTCACTCATGTGTCTGTTTGTCTGTCTGTACGATAGAAATATTAATTCTTTGGTGTACCGTATATGGTTTCCCTTTTTCACACATACAATATTAATGAAAAAATAAAAAATGCAAAATTGTGTCCTAGCGGCTGGTTCTAGGAAGCTAAATTTGACATGCTTGTACAACTCTTTGACTGACATATGGCAAAACTACAGACTTCAAAAAATATTTCGAGGGACAAATATAAACAAAAAATTATTATTATTATTTTTTATTATGTGGTATCAAAAGAAAGCTCTTAAGACATAGATTAAGGAATATAGGTAAAAGTAAATAAAAAGTTTGTAAAATGTCATTATTTTAATACGATTTTGGTCATAAATGTGCAAAAAAAACTCTTGTCTCGCACTTTATAACCCAGGGGAATTAAACTAAAAAATCTGAGTAATGCATATTAATGTGATCGGGAATAGTAGGAATTTTTGATCTGATAATTATTTCGAGAGTTATTGATTTTTTTGCAACACAGTGCTTACAATATTTATCTGACTGATCGGAGAACTGGATAGCTATAACTGGGTCTTCATAGGAGCGTATCTCAAGTACGATTGTAACTCTCTAGATGGAAGCACGCGGTGGAAGCACGAAGCATCTTTCAAAAGTTATTGAAATTTATTATTTTTAATATGTACGCATAATTTGTAATCACTTGCTGAATACCTACAAAAACCTGAAATTTGCGGAAATTCATAACTTCACATATTTTTTTTTAAATATGGACTCGTCTTGTTCATAACTAATCTTCTGCGCATTTTCTTCTCAGTTACGTTTGCTACACATAAACTGTTTAGAGGCGTTTACGTTTAATCAATCCCCAAGATTGCTCAGATTGATCTGGTTACGTCACGAGATTAGTAGGATTGCTCAGATTTTGATAATATTTTTATAAGCAATATTCAATCTTAGGTTAAGTAGTAACGTCTGGTAACAGTGGCACTAAAGAAACTGTCAAATTTCTGTCGTTAATTGCTACCTCCGCGTTTTCCTATAATATGAGTTTATTACCAATAAGCGAATTGGCTAAAAGATTTTTTGTTAAAGAAGTTGAAATCATATTATGCATGGTGCAAACAATGATAAACAAATGCGTAAAAATCAAAGAAAACGTACATGTTTCAAAATAAAATTGTATTCTCCAACAATACCGCAGTTGTTACACTCTGCACTTACTTAATTACTTAATCCATTTTGTTGTGGCTCATTTTACATTAGTTTCAAATTGGCTGTGAGATTCAAACTTATTCGCGCTAACCCCCACCACAAACTTAATTCCCAGCAAACCTGCTAGTTCACCGGATTGTTCAGAAATACTCTGAGCGCACTGACAGATCACTCAGATGGACTAAAAATAAGCTATTAGGCGTTTACGTTTAGTCAGTCAGATTAATCCGAGCGATCCGAGTGCTCCCGCTACGTTCGTAAAGTCAGTCGGAACGTACACATTAGCATATTTTTAGTCAATCCGATTGATCCGCCGGAACAATCCGAGCGTTTCCAAGCAATCCGATGATCTGCCAGGATTACTGGGATTAATGGATTGCTGGTGGCGGGGGTTAGCGCGGGTAAATTGAATTTTACAGCCAATTGGAATGTGTTGAAAACATAACTTAACAAAATATACGAAATAAGTGCCATTTGTTATAGAATTCTATTATTAGTAATAAACTCAATTATAAAACAAAATGCGGGAGCAGTTGTAATCAACGACAAAAATTTGACAGTTGCAGTTAGCGCCACCGTCACCAGGCATCACTACTTAACTTCAGATAAATATTGCTTACGAAAAAGCTAACAAAATCCGAGCAATCCGACTAATCTTGTGACGTCACCAGATCAATCTGAGCAATCTTGTGATTTGAATAAACGTAAATGTCTATTATGTACAATCCGACTGACTTTACAAACAGATCGGTAATCACAAACATATTTGTTTTTGCTTTTACATTTTACATAAAGCAATTGCTTCATTTTTATTCATCAGACACATTTAATCATAGTTTCTAATTGTAGTTTTATTTCATGAAACTCACATAAAACCTTATATTACATACTAACATTAAGTGTATGTAATAATGTAGTTCAGGCAAGCTTGAAATGCAAGACATGAAATCATAAGAATTAGATTTCATAATAAAAGTTCATTGCATGTTCCGCATTTGGTTACAATTAATATCCAGCAAGCATCCTCATGTACACCCGTATATCCGCATTCCAAATGCATCCGCTCGGACAATACTGAATTTATACGATTCTCGAGAAATATTATGTAGCTTAAAACCATTAAAATAAATAGAGCAGGTGCACAGGAAATTTTAATCAGAAACTGTACATTTTTTACATTACAATAAAATACAAAATACTTAACATTAATAATTAAAATATAACAATTTAAAAATTTAATAATTCATTTAGTTATTTTACATTCATTTCTTCCGACATTTTATTATATTTTCTGAATTCATTACTATTACTCAGTACCTACAAAACTAAAAACAACAAAATAAGTCAAAATATTGATGTGATATGAATTTTCAACTATTTTAGGGTTTAATATCGTCGGGTTACTGTAAACGTCTCATAGAACATCTTTTAAATAAAACTTATGATGATTAAATAAAGAATTTTTATTTTCTCCTTATATTCCTGCTCGAAGGACGCCTTCATTCCTCCTTAAACGCCCATAATGAGAACCACAAGCTTGAGTCTATGTTCCAAATATATTTGCCGAAGCTTAGAGAGAAGTTCGGCGTATTTCTCTTGCTTTTTGGCGCGTTTACATTAGGCTAGTAAACGAGTTAGTAACTAAGATAGTCACTATTCTAAAGTAAACGCTTGATATTCAACTGGCGCTAGTACTCGCGCTAGTAGTTCCAATAGGATAGTGGATTTCGGAGTTCTCACGTGTGCACTACACCAATGTGAATAACAGGTACAGAAGTTTTTGTAGTTATTTTTATGAAAAAAACAAAACACACAAAAAGGGCCTCTTTTCTCTTTGCAGAATTCACTCTTATGTGTAACGATAGTTTTATAAATAAATATAACTATTATAATAGAAATTTTTTAAATCGTGAGAAAATGGTAACTGCAAACAGAAAAAAGAAACTACTCTACTAGATACGGAAAATCACGTTCAAAGGGCTCGTTTGCATTTGGTGGTCTCGCCCCTAACCCTGAGAGTACATTTTGTTGGTTTCAGCCCCTAAAAATATTGCAGAATATTTAAAATTGTGATTGCCCAGAAAATTAAAAACTACGCTTGTGCAGTTGGGAACATTGAGGAAAAAAGTGACCAGCTAGTTTCGGCTGACCCGCCCCTTACTCCTGTGCCACTTTGTGTGTATGCACCGTTTGTCTTGATTTAAGCTACCTGAATCGATGAGACAGCGCAGTATCTTGTCGTGTATAAACACCTACTATCTTAGTTACGAAGAAGTCTAGTGAACGGGATAGCTACTAGGCTTAGTAGCCTAATGTAAACCTGGCATTAGAGACATGATTTTCTCTGCTGGATACTAGAATTCGATTACAAACATCTATCTTGTTTCGTGGTCCAGCAAGACTATCTCTGTCTTCGTTGCTTGAACCGGTCGAGGAGTGGGTATGGAATAATTCCAGTATATACGGCATTTGGAATTCCCCCACCTCCTCTATATCCTTTGGAGCATTTGGAATGACACGAGTTGTGTCAATTCTAAGGTAGTAGACCACGCGCAGAGCAGCATTGAGCCGGTAAATGTAGTGTGTAACCGCGTATAGTATTTTACATGCTCTGCAGGTATGCAGGTCGAATCTTAGGCCTCCCGAACGCAGGAAGGCAAAGTCCAAGTTTCGGGACAAAGATTGTTCCCGAGTGATTTGAAAGAACGTCGATTGTAGATGTACTCCCATGTTTTTCCATGAGCATGCGTTGCTTTGCCTTCTTAATAGATTCGTTGATTTGCCTGTACGCCTCATTTACCATTGGAATACTAGCCAATCTTCGAGTTGGTGCTAATTCGGCCAATCCAAGATTTTTGCTGCTCTGCGTACCGCTTGAAAGAGAATTGTCCCTTTTCCAGCAAACTCATGGGTGGAGAAGAGTTGCATGAGGGGATTACCGCTTCTTAATGTGCAGATAGTGGTACCCAGAACAATGTTGCCTTTAAGAATCTCTAAGTTTAGCAGTCCTCTTCCTCTAAGTTGAGGATATATATTCAGTTTATCATAATATAACATAAAATTACATTTGCTAACTAATAAAAAAAAAAAAAAAATCGTTTAAAACAAACGTTAGTTATTCAATATTATCTTAGACTTTGGAAATATTCTCGCTCATTTGATAACTGCATATTATCAATTTCGTTGTTTACAATGCAACAGTCTGATACATCTTTTTTTTAATCCGGCAAGGGCTTTGAAACTAAATTCTTCCAAATTTAAAAAATTAAAAAATTGAAGATAATAATAGCATATTTTCAAATCGGTCATTTATTTACAATAAAATAATGTCAACAACTTCATACAATAAATATTTTATTTCATCTTGACTTAAATACAAAAATCCTTCGTCAGTTTCCAACGGTAATATTATCTTCTTTTTATCAATTCTAAGATATTAAAGTGCCAAATGACGCTTTCATATTTCGTTTAAGGCGAGGGCCACATTTTCCATACCCTAGTTACGGTTGTGATGACACTAGATCAGAGCTGGCGAAATTACCAAATAAAAGTAATTATCTACCACCAACTAACTTTTTTTCAGAAAAGTAACTAAGTTACTGGCTATGTAAGCTATTGCCTGTAAAATGTAGTTATACTACTTCATAGTTTAGGTCAGTGATTCTCAAAGCGGGCGATACCGCCCCCTGGGGGGCGCTGGAACGATCCAAGAGGGCGATAGTAGCATCGGGTGCATTTGGGGGGCATTAAAAATGATGAAGACTTGCTTACCTATTGTCAGCACTTGGATGCTCTCCATTCTGACTTCAACCAACGATTTGAAGATATTTTTAAAATGAACATACCCGATCCTTTTTCAAGTACAAACACTCCAAAATTTCAAGAAGAACTGATGGAAGTAACAACAAATTACGAATTGAAATATAAATTCAAAGACGGCTACCAACAGTTTTGGCTGCTAAAGCAGATTCCTAAAGCTTATCCTGGGTTATGAGCTATAATACAAAAGTTGTTAATTGCATTTTCTTCGTCATATTTAGTGGAACGTGGGTTCAGTGCGGTTACAAATCTATTAACAAAAAAAAGAAACCGACTGTAAATAGCTAAACGCGATTTAAGAATACTGCTGACAAAAATAGAGCCGAGGATTGATACATTGATAGCAGCGCACCAGGTTCATCCTTCTCATTAGATGAGAATATGATTTTAATAAATAATTTTGAATTTCAAGCTTCAAAGTGTCTTATTTACAACATCTTTCTTTACTATATTTTAGAACGTAGGTAGAAATATAGATACATATATCTTTCTCTTTGTTCGTTTAAAGAATATAGATTTCCAGGGGGTGCTGAGTAATTTTTTTCTGAAAAGCGGGCGGTAGGCCAAATAAGTTTGAGAACCACTGGTTTAGGTAGTATACTACTTCGTAGATGTACTCATGATAACTAGCTACTTTTTTAAGCACTATAAGTAAAAAATGAATGTTGACTAAAAAGCTATATTTTATCTAAAACTATCATTAAAGTGATTAAATCATAAATGTACCAAATGCCTTGGTACAGAGCCGTAGCAATGTTTTTGGTGCCCTTGGCAAATAAAGTAAATTGATTAAACAAAAAAAGGTCCTAATCCTCCAAATAAGTGATGAGCAAAAAAAAAAGACGGTATAAGGGTTTTTTGGTGATACCTACAAAACCCTAAAAAAGGTCCTCACCCGCTAAATCCAAGTGATGAGCAAAAAAAAGATCCTCACCTCCGCTTTTATTGACCAAGTATACGCAATGACGCCCCTCATCAAACCTAGCGCCCCTGGCAAGTGTCCCGATGCCAACCCGTTCCTACGGCTCTGCCTTGGTACATTAAGCAGCTTGAAGCACCATACTGCTTAACATTTCATTAAAACATTTTTTACACGTAAAAACATGAATATGCTATTTTAAAAATAAATGTTTAATTAAATTTTTAAGTCGGTAAAAGAAAAATACACCATTCTTCCAGATAACAAAAAATTACTAAATGATTGAAAACAAGGAAATAAACATATAATAAAACTAGCTTCATACTACATACAGTTTTTTTCTTTCTTTTTTTTTTGGTATATACATTTTTGCAATGACTCAAGAAGTAAAATATTTCAATTAAATCATATTAAAAACAGCATCGAACAAAAAAGTATCGATCATTCATTCTAAACAACTTGACTTTTAGGTGTCCCCTGTACCTTCCCAAATATTTATCTAAATGAAATAATGACCATTATTTATTACTTCCTGAATAATAACTTGCGAATGTCATTACACTTTCAAGGTGTATTAAAAAAAATCAATAAATAAACTTGATTAAATTTTGTGTCAAAATGTGGCCATGGCAATTTAATATCCTAATTCCGAGATATGCAAACTTAATTCCGGTGACTTTGTTACTATTTAAGTAATTAAAATTTGTATAATTACTCTAAAATGTCCTTTTCATAAGGTCAATTTTTTTGTGCCACTAAATTGGACTAATTCATGAGATAGTTTGGTGTTAAATATGTATTTCAAATAATTATAAATCATTGATTTGCAAAACAATAGCGTCAGTTGTGATTATAAGAACCCAAAACTATTCTAGGGCAGGGCCCTTTTAGGATGGTCGTAAAAACGGTCAAGAATACTAGAAAAATATAAAAAATACACAATTTGGCGACAAATTACCTTAGCAAAATGCTAATGCTAAAGCCTGGTTTATAATAACTCCATAACATAAACGCATATGCATTAGACAATGAATTTGACCTTTCAAAACATCTGTTTGTAATAAACAGAACAAAGAGAGTAGGGTAATTTTTATGCTTATGGTCCATAACATATCTTTTATAAACCAGCCTTAAGAGTCGCAAAGTTAATATCATCTAACTTTTTCGTAGCTTGTTCGTGTTTTTTTTTTTTTTTTATTTTTATTGCAACGGTTACTAGATATGATTTTATATTTTCAATTATTTGTTATATTCGGGTTCATAATTACTGTTTAAAATTTCATTTTCAGATTTTCGTAGGACCTTTGTAGGTTCGTTGGCCCTAGGCACAGTGCCTAATGGATAAGTCGGCCCTGAGGGGCGGACTAATATTATCGAACCGTGCGGGATATTTGAAATTTTACCGGCCTATTTTCTCAAAGTTGACTTATTTGGTTTAGTGAAAATAATTCCTTGGTGGTTTTTTCCCCCAATCCAGTCCCATAATTGAAATGAACATTTATATATGTACCTAACCTTACCATAAATACTGTCACAATATTTTCAGTGAAATTTCAGAACATGTTGAAAGATTTTAAATTTTTTTTAGTGCATAATACATAGATGCATGTTAAACAAGAAAGACCAATCAGATTTCAAATTGACCACGTCTCTTCGTTACACAGCGCTTAAGTCAATACAGCTACACGTTGATAGAATTATGAAGGGTTTTCTACAGAAAAACCATGCGCTGCCTTCATCAGGGAACACTTCAGACAGGCGATTTAGGGTGTCTCTTCTTGCAGGCCATGTTCTGAAGCACGGACGAAAATTTGTAGTCCATGGCGTTGCGGTCAGAGCTGCTAGATAGACTATCAACAGGAGAAATGAAGACCGGTGCATTGTTATCAAGCCTCTTCTGTGCAGTCTTCGCATTTTGAGTTGGCGCTCAATCTTGCTAGAAGTTCCAGTGGTGACCAGCGAAGGAGTTCAGTTCTTTAACTATTGACTTCAACACAGTTTTCTAGTAGACATTCACCAATGTTTTTGCCCCTTTCTCGTAATAATGAAGCATAGTGGTACCATCATTGCTCCCGCCTCATCAAACCATAACTGAAAAAGGTAATGACCCCCTATGGATCATCGACGTATTCTCACAAGCTTCTCGTGAACTTGTAGTATATACCATGTCCATGAGGTTGAAAGCCTCCTCAATATTAAAAATATCGACTTGTGTCCGCAGGGACTTAACCGCTGTGTAACGGCCACAAGTAGTCATTTTGAAAACTGATTGATGTTTCTTGTTTAAGAGGCCTCTATGTATTATGTACTAAAAGAAAATTAAAATATCTTGAAGCATCTTGTGGAATTTCACTGAAAACATTGTTACAGTATTTGTGGTTAGAATAGGCATGTGCCTAGGCACATGGCCAGTCCACTCCTGTCAAGGAGTAAATAAATATAAATCCAGTAAAAATGTGACACCACTTTGGATTTTACCTCTTCTTATTAAAATTCCTCTAATAAGGTTGCATAAAAATTTTAAAACTAGATGTAAAGCGAAACACATTAAAATCTTATTAAAACGCATTGTGTTGCTAGGCAATTTTATGTTTTACATCGATTTTTAATTTACATCTTCACGGAAGGCAATGCCATTTTACAACAAATTCTTCAGGAAAAGTTCCATGGTTTTACACAGAGTTATACTGACGGAAGCAAAATCTCACACGAAGTTACTGGCTACGATATATACATCCATGGATGCAATGTACGAATATTACAGAAAACAATCAGTTTCCTACAAATCATGAGTGTTGAGCTCTATTCTAAACGCTTTAACAATAATTCCTCAACAGAATATTTCGAAAGCATTAATCCTCACAGACTCCCTTAGTTATCTTCAATCAATAAATCGTTCTGGCATTCTCAATCTCGACAAAACCACTCTTAACATTAACCCTTTCCACTCCAATGTCTAGTGTCACTCGACATTGATTTTGTTCCATCAGCTCCAATGTCGAGTGACACTCGACATGGTGTAATACTTCTTTTTGCGGACAATTTTAAAATAAGAAGAATTTAAAAGAAACATATTCTAGAATCGCAAGATACTTTAGTACCGGCTATGGTAGGGATAGATTTATTTTGGCGCAGGTATCGATATTACAAAGTACACTATTGTCCGTTCAAAGGTGAGTATGCAGTACAGGACATATGGAGTAGTTCTTTTTCATACTCTCTAATGGGTTTACACAATGACGCTATCCTTTTCTTGCTTGTCGACGTTGCTAGCTCTAAAACGCGCTGATCTGTGAAGACGCAGTATTCTACAAATGGTCATTTGTTTTTGTTGAGTGTTATTTTGAGTTTTATAAGAGTTGATTGAATTATAATGTAGTATCATATAATAACTCTTAAAATAAAGGTTATCAGATAAGAAAAAATCAATTTTATTTACAAAATAAAAAAAACTAAAAGTTAAAAAAACGCAGTTTTGGCGTGGAGCTGGTGGAATAAAAACAAAAAAAGGCTTGGAGTGGAAAGGGTTAAAACCTATTTACACTCTCTAAAATCCGCTGGTATAGAAGTTAAACTAGTCTAGATCCTAAGCCCAGATCCGCAGTAAGGAAAACTTGCGCTAGGGGCAAAACTGCGTTTTGGCGCCCTTGGCAAATAAATGTAAGTGATAAGCAAAAACAAGATTCTCACCGCCCAAAATGTAGATGATGAGCAAAAAAAAGGTCCTCACCTCCCAAAATCCAAGTGAAGAGCAAAAAAAAAAGGTCCTCACCTCCCAAAATCCAAGTGAAGAGCAATCCTCGCTTTCGCAATGTGGCGCCCCTTAGTCAAGCTCATCGGCGCCCTTTTCCCTAGTGCGCTAGGGGTCGTCGCCCCCACTAAGCCACTGTGCAGACCAATTATCCAGAAAGGGCGCGATGATGAAGAGACAATCATACATCAAGCAAGCCGCCTTTAAAGATCTTTTACCTATAATACATAACGGGATATTTTCAAAATGGCAACATGAATGGTACATCTCCGCTCAACAAAAAGGCTCATATTTCTACTCCATACAACCTCACGTAGCCGTAAAACCATGGTTTCATAATTTACAGCTAGATAAAAAAAAAAAAATCTCAACAATAATCCGAATCCGTTTTAATCATTGCCACTCCGAAGTCCACTTGAACAAAATCAATGCGATAAACTCCAACCTCTGTTCTTGTGGAGAACCTGGAAAAACAATTGGAACACCATTATCCATGAAAACAAATATGCAGTACAATTTTACTCTAATTACATGCAATAAATAGAAATATGTAATTTATAATGCAGCTAAGCACTGGCGGAATGGGAAACCCAAGCCAATAAACATAGAAGAAGACGAAGAAGAATTTACATCTTGTTTTAAGACTTTTATGCAATCGGGCATTATTGGCATTAAAAGGTAGACAAAATGTCTAAAACGAGAATTAATTTGTACCAAATATATTGTAATTATACAAACAAAATTGTAATTTCGAATAAATTGCCAAATTATCTTGGATTTGGTACATAAATATTACGTTTCTCAAACACCAAATATGAACTGTACATATGATGTCACATGAATTGATTTTAGCAATTTCGCTTTCACTTTTAAAAATGATTGTTAAATAATATTTACATTACAAATTTTCTTTTAGAATATGAATGAGTTTGTAAAATAAATCGATGTGAAATGTAAATTTTCACACCATTCAGGGTCCGTAGGTATGTAGTACATAACTGAAGGAGACTAACAGAGTCCGAAGACCTGTTTCCATTCGTCTGCAGCGTGCAAAAATATTATTTGCTTGGGTCTCTGCGTACTTTGATGACGCACGGCGTAGTGTACTAACCTCTGCCGTACATCTCCAGGGTCTGGGATTCAGCAGTGTGTACATTCCCCTTCAGGCATTCGCGTATGACGTGATACCTTGTGGTAATCCTGCTGTGCAGTGCCTGACGGATGGTGGTTTAAGACCTGAACCCAGTGGCGAATTAAGTTGTTTGGGGGCCCTGGGCGGTAAAATTAAAATGGGCCTTCTATTATTTTAAACCAATTTAAGTTGTAAATTAGTTGGGCCCCCGGATTCGTGGGCCCCGGGCGGCCGCCCAGTCCGCCCACCGCTTAATTCGCCTCTGCCTGAACCATTACCACAGATATATTTACCAGTTTGTAACTACGCTCTTATTTTAGAAATTAGCGTCAATTCATCACGACATACTGTCTATTAGTTACGGGCAAACTTGCTGTGAGAAAGAGTTCCATATTTCTTGAAATCGAATAACTGACAAGAGCTTGTATTTGGTTAAAATTTACGAAAATATATTTGAAATAATTTATTATCAAAGTACGTCTGGATTAATATGAAAAATTAAAAAAAGTCAGTGGTATTCAAAATTTGGGGTATCTTTTTGTTTGTTTATTTTTGGACGAAATTCACATTTTAGAGAAAATTGGCAAAGGATAAATCGATTGCATTCTACGTCTCAATGCTGTCTTTTAAATTGTTCCTGACATTTACCTAACACCCTGTATATACAAAAGAGTAATTATAATAATAATAATTATTCATTTATTTACCATATTAATTACAGTTAAGAAAAAAAAAAATATACCATATATATAATTATCGACCGTAAATAAATGTACTTAAATTTAAATTCTAACTCTACGTCAGTCTATGAATTCCTGAATTGACAAATATTGTAATTATTATAAGACAATTAATTAATATAGGAGTACAGTTTTATTTTATTACGCTGGCATTACTAAACTAGGCTTGTCGTGATGCCAAGGTAATATAACATGTATAATATACAAAATTATATATACAATTTTTTTTTTTCACTGACATATTGATACATTATAATAATCTAAATCATATATATTATATATTATATATATTATATAATATATTTATTTATTTTTATATTTATATCTGGTTTTATGTATGATGAAATGTAAGAGAAATTTAAAATAAAGAAACGATTATTTTGTTTTCTACTTAAAATTGAAATATCTCACTTTATCATCTCATTCTCATCATTTACGTTACAGCAAAATATACTTTACAAAAACCGTACGAAGAACGGGTACTCCAGCTAGCATACTATATGCTTCATATATTTCGAAATAACTACTCTTAAGAAAAAATTTATATTGACATTAAAATACTTAAAAATTCTAATGCTGTGCACTTGACTACAGTTATGAACATATAATATTTAAAATTCAAGTAGCTGACATATTTAAAATGACAAATTAAATAAAGATGTTGATATAACACCATCATCGAACTCAAGCAAAAATATTTATTTACCTTTCCCCTGACAGACAAACTAGCATATCAACTTTCTTTGAATCATTTAAATAAAACCATTCAGATATTTTGTCGCAAGGTCATATCGCTGATTGAGATGGTCATGGTCAGAAGAGAATGTAAGAAAGCATTGGGTCTGCAATTAATAATTAACTTGAAAAATGAGAAAAATACATCGGAAGTAAAGATATACCGTTAATTACGTTCAAATGGATTGGCACATATGTATACAAATATTTCTATTAATAAAGAAACATTGAAATGTTATTGACTATAAAATGTACATAAAATGCATATTATATATAAATATTTATATTCCCGCTTCGTGTCATATACCACGTTTGATAAAAAAATGGACAAGCGTCATAAGGCTTAATTAATAGAAAATTGTACGAATTTTTCCATATTTCACATTTTCGTAGGGACCTATAGGATCAGGGCTGTACCTGACGTAAAATAGGAGACTGCTTTTTAAAATAAAATTAAATAATATTTTATTGAAAAACAAAATCAATTTTATTAATAATTGGATATAGTAGGGCAGCGTTTCCCAACGTGTGGTACGCGTACCACTGGTGGTACGCGAGTTGCTGTTTGGTGGAACACGAAAAATAATCAATAATGGCGGACAAGAAAATTTAATACAATTATCATGTGACAGAACTTTACAATAGTAGAATTCGAACGACACAATCTAATTAATTTTTGGTTAAACATTGATAAAGAATATGAACAACTTTCTGAGAAAGCTTTTAAATTATTATTACCGTTTACTAAACGTGTACGAAATTAGTAGAAAGAGCTTTTTCTTCATGTATTTTAAAAAAAAATAAGTATCGAAACAGATTGGACGCAGCTGGAGACTTAAGGGTATACTTAGCATCTTTTGAACCAAATTTAAAAAAATTATGTTCTTCGAAACAAGCACAAGGATCTCATTAAATTTATTTCATAAAAATATTTCATTATAATAATAATGATTATAATAATAAAAATATAGAAAATATATTAATTGATTTTTCATAATTCTATGTTTTTATTAAAACCATTTATTAGTAATTGAAATATGACAATATAGTAGAATATACTATTCCATCATATTTCGTTTCTGTCTACTGTTATATGTACTAAGTAAATAAATATACGAAATACAATCATTTTTACGAAGTGGTACAATTTAGCGTGATGTAGTACCAAGTGGTACGCGAGCCAAAAAAGGTTGGGAATCGCTGTAATAGGGGATAGGCTTCATTTTTATTTTATTTTTCATTATATTCTTTATGTTGCATATAAACATAAAAAACAGTTTTGCATTTTTTTTTTAATTTGAAGCCTTAAAAAAATTCATTCATTTATGTAGCGCGCGAAAAATACTTTCTAATACGACTGTTTACAAACTTGGCTCAGCCTACCCAGTCTACAGCCTACAGCCTACACAGTCTGTTTTTATGAACTTATTTGCTTGTATAACTTTTATAGGTTGTGTAAAGTTAGAGTGATTTTAATTAAAATAAAGTTATTCTACATGTTTACCGAATTAAATTTTATATTAAAATTTATAAAATATGGAAGATCCAGGGCCCAGTACTTCGAAACATCGAAAATATTGTTTAGTACCGATGTGAACAAATACTTTATTTAGAACTCCACAAAAACAATTTATTTTATTACCTAATGGTGAAAAACAAAAGAAAAGGAAGACAGGCATCAATGTTGGGTAAATTGTGAGCCCTAACAAAATCTTTATCTTCCATTTTAATAATAAATGCGTGAAAAATTGCTTAAAAAACAAATACAAAACTCTCAAACAAGACACTACACACACTAGAGATGGCAATAAAAATTAATCAATCGATTAATTGATCATTTGATTAATCGAAATGTTATCATCGATTTTAGATTAAATTAATAAAAAATAATCGATTATGAAATAAAAAAAGAAATATGTTCACTCGCCGACAAAAAAATGGGACAGTCTTAAATGTTGTATTTTAAAGCCTGATATAAAATCATTTAACCGTTTTATTAGGAAAGTATAAGTAATGGAAGGTAATACAATGTCTGCAGAAACAAATATTTTTTTACAAACAGGCTGTAACAATAAATAATGCCCGTTTGAACGAAGACTATATAATATTGATATTGCATATTAAGTACGTAAATTTAAATACAAATAATTCATTCTTAAAAAATTAGCGCCCCAGGAACCGCGACGCATACCTTGATGCTAATAAAGATATTTTTGTTATTATGTTTCTACGAGTTAAAAAATAATATTTCGCTTTTCATCATTTTTGAAAATCCATAACTCCCTGTAATATCCATTAAAGCTAAGGACGTTGCTATTGTTAATATTATATGTAAACACTTGACATCAACAAAAAGTACTGATATTTTAAGTAGTTCAAGGTATATCTTTTAAGCAATGTCTGTTCATAAAGATTTTTTTTTATTGAAGGACAGTCTTACCGTTTTACGTTGTTATTTTCCGAAGTTTGTTAATTTTATTATTCATGATTTTATTTTCTTTCAACATAGGTTCATCACACTCGGGCGGTAGATTTTAGATGCAGCAAATTTTTATTTTTAGAATTAAACATTCATTAATTGGTAGCACAGAAAGATCAGTGTTTGACATGTTTGGTAGTATGTCCAGTCCCATGACTGGAACGTCCATACGTATTCGTATTTTGTGTTTTCAAAAGATGGAGGCGGACCGCAGGTTTTGGCTCGCTTCAGTCTTTCAAATTTCTAAAATTAGAATTTTCTTGCGCCCATTTTTTAAGGGCGGTAATATACTGGTCGCAGTCGGGCAGCGGGTACGTTCGCGGCGCCCCTGAGATAGATACACTAGGTGTTTACGTTTACTCAGTCAGATCAGTCTGAGCGATCCAACTGCTCTCGATCCGTTCCTAAAGTCAGTTGGAGCGTACACATTACCTTATTTTTAGTCAATCCCATTGATCCGCCAGAGCAATCTGATCGTTTGCAAGCAATCTGATGATCTGGCACGATTGCTGGGATTAATGGATTGCTAGTGGTGGGGGTTTGTGCGGGTAAATTGAATCTTACAGCCAATTGGAATGTGTTGAAAATATAATTTAACAAAATAGACGAAACAAGTGCCGTTTGTGACAGTATTCTATTATTGGTAATATATACATATATATATATATATATATATATATATATATATATATATATATATACATATATAATATAATATAATACGCTAACGTGTGTCACTGCGTGGGTGCGTTGTATGACGTCAAAAATAAATTTGAACTGAGATTGCGAAATGTAACGAAATATTCCGAAACTCACCGAAGTGTAATATTTGGTTTTGATGAAAGTATGTAAGAAAAATGTGATTTTCTTTTCTTTATTATTAGTTTTTCAATGTTTTATTACTTTTATATATACTATTAACGTTTTAAATTATCTAACGTTTTAAATTTTCAAAATTGTAAATATAATGCAGTGAGTACAACACGCTTTGGTAAAAATGAATATTTTTTACCAAAAATTACCGGCCGAGTTTGCTCATTCATATCAGCGCCACTACGTGACAACTTATTTGTGTAAATTTAAAATTTGTTCGAAATATTTAAAATATTTTGGTAAAAATTACAAATTGATACGTTGGTATGTCATGTTGGTATTAAAACATGGTAAAAAAATTCACTTTCTTAAAATGTCATTCCATTTGACATATTTCATAAAGATAAATGATATCTTAGTTATAATGATCAGAACCAACAAATCTGAAGTATGTTTTACAGCGTAAGGAATATTTTGAAATGACATTAACAAAATTTACATTTAGAAGTCAGTACTACACTATAAAAGTAACCAAAATAACCAGATCTGGTTTAACCTTACAAATGTGAACGCAATATATTAAAGCTGGCAAACAATTAAATTTTACTGTGTAATAGTTTCTCACGAATTATTTCAAACTGATTTGAGATATGGTGTAAGTACTACCGTGTGTGTATTTTTCCGTGAGCACTTTTTTCCGTGTGTGTATTTTTTCATGTGCGCTTTTTTCCGTGTGCGTATTTTTTAATGTGCGCTTTTTTCCGTGTGCGTTTTTTAGGGTTTTGTAGGTATGACCAAAAAACCCTTATACCGTCATTTTGTCGTCTGTCTGTCTGTCTGTCTGTCTGTCTGTCTGTCTGTCTGTCTGTCTGTCTGTCTGTTCGGTAAAAATTGTAGCCAAACGGCTAAACCTAGAGAGTTGAAATTTGGCATGCTTATACAACTCTTTGACCCACACATAGGAAAAATACTAAAACATCTAAAAAACATATCCCCCTAACAATATAAACAAAAAGGTGCTCATCAAAAAAAAATATATTTTTTTTAAATTCTGAGTAGGGTATCAAATGAAAGCCCTTAGTACGTGGATTAACGATCAAAATTTTATTTTTGCAAAATAAATTATTTTGATGCGATTTTTGCCAAAATTGTGCAAAAAAATTTTTGTCCCACACCCTGTAGCCCAGATGGTTTAAACTAAAAATCTGAAAAAATTCTAAGTAATGTACATTGGTGTGAACCGGAATAGTACAACAGGAATTTTTGATCAGATTATGTTTTCGGAAAATAACGCATTTTTTGTGTTTTTAACTAAAATATGTTAAATATTTAATTCGCTATGTAACACTTCAGATAAGAAACTCTGGTAGCTCAGATGGTTTCGTATCGCACTTTCTAAATTGCAGTGCGAACGTTGCAGAGTTCGAATCCTGTTAATTTTATTTTTTTCAGTTTTTTTTTTTGCATTTCTATTTTGTTTAAATTATTTTGTCAAAATTCTAGTAATATTTTGGTAAATGTTGCATTTATTTTTTAAAAGCGTAAATTTAATAACCAGTGGGAAGTGTTGAAATTATAATATAATTCTGTTTGACGAAATCAGAGGGCGTGACTTATGATATAAGCAACCAATGGAAGCCATAGGCGCAATTTTAAAAATCTTACTGAACCTTGCTGTATAAATAAAATACTGTACATATTTAGAAACTTAAATAATGGTATTAGGCATTCGAATTAAAATTCATAAAAAAATATTTTGACATAAAATTTGTTTTGGCATCCCAAATAATCATCATTCAGTTACTAAATACCTGCAAAACCCAGAAATGTGTGAAGATTCACACTTCACATAAATTTTTTCCTTGTGCGTATTTTTATCTATATATATAAAATCGTAACTAAGCTACCTACTGTAATCAACGCCCAGCCCAAACCACTGGACCTATAATTATGAAATTCGGCGAATATATTCCCTCCATGACATAAGCACCCACTAAGAACGGATTTTTCGAAACTCATCCTCTAAGTGGGTGAAAAGGGGGTTAAAAGGGGTAAAATATGGCTTCACGGTTTCCTTAATATCTCTTAGGTCCAATAAGATATCGACTTTGTTTTTGCTTACAAAGATTACTCATGTAAATATTAAAAAACTTATTTCAGGATTTTGTTCTAATTGACTCCTAAAGGGGTGAATCTACAATCAGGGTGAATTATAGAACCCTTCGCATCTTTTGTGTTTTTTGTGTTATAACATTCCTTTTTGGCATATAGGTGTCTTTTTTGAAAATTTAGAAAGTGTTTTGACCGTTTTTTTAAATTTCACCCCTAAAGGGGTAAATTGGTATTTTTTATTCGATAGAATTTCGTCTAGATAAAGAAACATAAAATTCGGGGAGTATATTCCTTTTATGACTTAAGAACCCCCTAAGAAATGATTTTTTGAAATTCGGCCTCTCAGTGGTTAAAAGGGGTGAAATGTATTTTCACGGATTCCTCAGTATCTTTTAGGTCAAGAATATATCGCCTTGCTTTTGCTTACAAAGACTACCCACATAAATGTTGAAAAACTTATTTTTCAGGATTTTGTACTAATCAACCCCTAAAAGGGTGAATCTACAATCAGGGTGAATTATGGAACCCTTCGCATCTTCTGTGTTTGTTTGTGTTATAACATTTCTTTTAGGCATATAGGTGTCTTTTTAAAATATTTAAGTGTATTGACCTTTTTTTTTTTTTAATTTCACCCCTAAACGGGTAATTTGGTATTTTATATTCGATAGAATGTCGTCTAGACAGAGAAACATAAAATTCGGGAAGTATATCCTTTTTATAACTTAACAACCCCCTAAGAAATGATTTTTGGAAATTCAACCCCTAAGGGGTGAAATGGGGTAAAATGTGTTTTCACGGATTCCTCAATATCTCACAGGTCCAATAATATATCGCCTTCATATTTGCTTATAAATATTATCGATATAAATAATGAAAAACTTATTTCAGGATTTTGTCCTATTCATCCCCTAAAAGGGTGAATCTACAATCAAGGAGAATTATAGAACCCGACGTATTTCCTGTGTTTGTTGAGTTATTAAATTTCTATTTGGCATATAGATGATTTTTTAAAATATCTCGATGGTTTTGACAGTTTTTCAAAATTTCACCCCTAAAGAGGTAAAAGGATATTTTTTATTTGATAGAACATCCCTTGGACATAAATACATGATATTCGCAAAGTATATTCCCTCCATGAGGTAAGCATACACTAAGACGGGATTTTTCGAAATTCAACCCCTTAAGGGTGAAATATAATTTCAAGGATTCTTAAATATCTCTACAGACCAATAAGATATCGTCTTGGTTTTTCTTACAAAGATAATCCATATAAATGTTGAAAAACTTATTTCAGGTTTTTGTTCTAATCCACCCCTAAAGTGGTGAATTTCCGAACAGGGTTAATTATACAACCCATCATATTCCCTGTCTTTGTTGAGTTATAAAATTCCTTTTGGCATATAGGTGTCTTCAAAATATATTGAAATGGTATTGACAGTTTTTAAAATTTCACCCTTAAGGGGTAAATGGGAATTTTGTATTCGATTGAACATCCCTTGGACATAGATAAATAAAATTCGTGAAGTAGATTCCCTCCATGACGTAAGCAGCCACTAAGACGGGATTTTTCAAAATTCCACCCCTAAGAAGTGAAAAGGGGTGAAATGTGATTTCAAAGATATTTCAATACCTCTTAGGACCAATAAGATATCGTCTTGGATTTTGCTTACAAAGATTACCCATACAAATGCCGAAAAGCTTATTTCAGGATGTTGGCCGAATCAACCCCTATAGGAGTCTACAGTCGGGGTGAATTATACCCTTCGTATTTCCTGTGTTTATTGAGTTATAACAATCCTTTTTTGGCATATCGCTGTCTTTTTAAAATATCTCGAAATGGTTTTGACAGTTTTTAAAAATTTCACCCCTAAAGGGGTAAATGGGTATTTTTTACTCGATAGAACGTCCTCTGGACAAGATACATGAAATTCGTAAAGTATATTCCCTGTATGACGTAAGTTCCCACTAAGACGGTATTTTTCGTAATTCAACCCCTAAGGGATATCAAGGATTCCAAAGATTCTGTGATATCAAGGATTCCTTAATATCTCTTAGTACCAATAAGATATCAACTTGGCTTTTGCTTATAAAGATTAACCATACAAATGTCG
This sequence comes from Liopterus haemorrhoidalis, assembly GCA_963971575.1. Lineage (NCBI taxonomy): Eukaryota > Metazoa > Arthropoda > Insecta > Coleoptera > Dytiscidae > Liopterus > Liopterus haemorrhoidalis. Next base: position 148,075,224 of record OZ020611.1, on the reverse strand, counting down.
AAAATTTTATTTCTGGATTCTTTCCTAATCAACCCCTAAAGGGGTAAATCTATAATCGGGGTGAATTATACAACCCGTCGTATTTCCTGTGTTTATTAAGTTATAACATTCATTTTATAACTTAATAGTTACCCGTGCACATGTTTAGAAACATACTACGAATTTTACACTAATGAACCTCTAACGGGGTGAATCTACACCTGAGGAGAGAGTCAGCAATGTGATCTATAAAGAACTATGACTTATTATAATTGCACGATGATGGCAAACCGTCAATAAACCGTAGCGAAGCACGGGTACTCAGCTAGTATTATATAATAAATTAGAAAATTGATTTTAATAAATATATTTTAAATTTAACGTCTCAAATCATTTATAGTTTTAACATTATAAATATAATGCACTGAGTGAAAATGAATCGTTTTCCCATCTTAAAAAGTTAATATATAAATATTTCGGAATAATACTCATTATTTGTCCAGGTTATAATAATGAGCGAAGAGTTGATTCAATTTGAATTTGATGAAGTAAGACGTATGGCTAGAGAAAGAAGTCTGAGGTGTCGAGCAAGTTCCACATTAAGGTAATGATGTGTTTGCCAACACAGTTGGCAACGGGTGCACTAGTATATATAGAACTTGTTCTATTTTCAAAATAAATTGATCAATTTTTTCATCAATTAATTGTTCAATTTATTGTTAAAATTTAAAAAACACTTTACACACTTCAATAAATAGAATGTCAATTTTTTCAATTACTTGATCAATAAATTGAATCGTGTAAACCCACTTAACAAATGTCTAAACCATTTAGTCGTTTACAATTGGCCTTTAACTATAGGTATCTCCGGGCACGATACACTAGGCGTTTCCACGAGCGATCCAGGTGCTCCCTATTCGTTCGTAAAGTCAGTCAACTAAAAATAAGATAATATGTACGCTCTGTACATATTAGCTTATTTTTAGTGCATCCGATTGATCCGCTAGAGTGCTCCGAGCATTTCTACCTAGTCCAATAATCTAGCAGGATTGTTGGGATTAATGGATTGCTGGTGGTGGGCGTAAGCGCGGGTAAATTAAACTTTACAGCCAATTCGAAAGTGATAAACATAACGTAACAATATGGTCGAAATAAGTGCTGGTTGTGATAGCATTGTTTTATTGGTAACTAGCTGAGTACCCGTGCTTCGCTACGGTTTATTAACGGTTTGCCATCATCGTGCAATTATAATAAGTCATAGTTCTTTATAGATCACATTGCTGACTCTCTCCTCAGGTGTAGATTCACCCCGTTAGAGATTCATACTAATTACAAATAAAATTCGTAGTTTGTTTCTAAACATGTGCACGGGTAACTTTTATAAGCAAAAACCTAGTCGATATCTCATCTGTCCTAAGAGATACTGAGGAATCCATGGAAAAAAAAATTGACTCCGGAATATGATGGGTTGTATAATTAACCCTGTTCGGAAATTCACCACTTTAGGGGTGATTAGAACAAAATCCTGAAATAGGTTTTTGAACATTTATATGGGTAATCTTTGTAAGAAAAACCAAGACGATATCTTATTGGTCCGTAGAGATATTTAAGAATCCTTGAAATTACAATTCACCCCTTAGGGGTTGAATTTCGAAAAATCCCGTCTTAGTGTATGCTTACCTCATGGAGGGAATATACTTTGCGAATATCATGTATCTATGCCCAAGGGATGTTCTATCAAATAAAAAATATCCTTTTACCTCTTTAGGGGTGAAATTTTGAAAAACTGTCAAAACCATTTCAAGATATTTTAGAAAGACATCTATATGCCAAATAGGAATTTAATAACTCAACAAACACAGGAAATACGTCGGGTTGTATAATTCTCCCTGATTGTAGATTCACCCTTTTAGGGGATAAATAGGACAAAATCCTGAAATAAATTTTTCAACATTTATATGGATAATATTTAGAAGCAAAAATGAAGGCGATATATTGGACCTGTGAGATATTGAGGAATCCGTGAAAACACATTTTACCCCATTTCACCCCTTAGGGGTTGAATTCCAAAAATCATTTCTTAGGGGGTTGTTGAGTCATAAAAGGGATATTATCTCCGAATTTTATGTTTAGACGACATTCTACCGAATATAAAATACCAAGTTACCCCTTTAGGGGTGAAATTAAAAAAAAAGGTCAATACACTTTTTAAATGTTTTAAAAAGACACCTATATGCCTAAAAGAAATGTTATAACACAACAAACACAGAAGATGCGAAGGGTTCCATAATTCACCATGATTGTTGATTCACCCCTGTAGGGGTTGATTAGTACAAAATCCTGAAAATGTTCCCCACATAAATGTTTAAAAACGGTTTTTCAACATTTATGTGGGTAGTCTTTGTAAGCAAAAGCAAGGCGATATATTCTTGACCTAAAATATACTGAGGAATCCGTGAAAACACATTTCACCCCTGAGAGGTCGAATTTCGAAAAATCATTTCTTAGGGGGTTCTTAAGTCATAAAAGGGATATACTCCCCGAATTTTATGTTTCTTTGTCTAGACGAAATTCTATCGAATAAAAAAATACCAATTTACCCCTTTAGGGGTGAAAATTAAAAAAAACCGGTCAAAACACTTTCTAAATATTTTAAAAAGACACCTATATGCCAAAAATGAATGTTATAACACAATAAACACAGAAGATGCGAAGGGTTCTATAATTCACCCTGATTGTAGATTCACCCCTTTAGGGGTCGATAAGAACAAAATCCTGAAATAAGTTTTTTAATATTTACATGAGTAATCTTTTTAAGCTAAAACCAAGTTGATATCTTATTGGACCTAAGAGATATTAAGGAAACCGTGAAGCCACATTTTACCCCTTTTAACCCCCTTTTCACCCACTTAGAGGATGAGTTTCGAAAAATCCGTTCTTAGTGGGTGCTTACGTCATGGAGGGAATATACTTGCCAAATTTCATGATTGTAGGTTCAGTGGTTTGGGCTGGGCGTTGATTATGAGTAGGTAGCTTAGTTACGATTTTATATATATAGATAAACTCACATTTATAAATGAAAACGAGGTAGCAGTTGCAATCAACTACAAAAATTTAACAGTTGCATTTAGCTCCCCCGTCACCAGACGTCACTAGTTAACTTCAGACATATATCAATTAATATTGATCTGGTAGCTGCAATGGGCAGTATTTTAAATGTAAACTAATTGCTTATTAATAAAATTTAATGACGGTAGTCTGCCTATTTTTTATTAAACCTCGTACATATACGAGATAGGTATTAATACCTTTTAATCCTATTAAATTAAAATAAACAATGGGTTTATTCCAATTAAATATGATTAAAACATATTAGGACCTAACTTAACCGCACTCTAATCATAATCATAATAATATGTACGTGAGTTCCAATAAGCATTTATTGGTAACCTTGATAAGAAAAAATGTATAAGATCTAAATGCGTGATTATAAAATGTGAAGGCTAATTTTCATGAGTACTTATTACAATATAATTGTTTATAACGATGATATCAACGCATAAAAACTGCTTTTCCTATATTAATTTTTTATCACATTCAGAATTACTAACTGTCAATATAATTTTTTTTATGTTTAATGATGTCTAAACAAAAATATAATACTATAAATATTCAAAGACATTCATTTACTAGCAAAATATTACTTTAGGTAAACTTATTACACAAACTAATAAAAAAAAAAAAATTACTGAAGGTAAAAACCTTGAGTAATTTTAACTCCGACTTACAAGTAATATATTTTGTCAAAAGTTATAATTCAGTCTTTTCTTCAACACTCTGGTACAATTATATAAAATTCTACTAAATTCCCGCTTTTTTGCGTTTTTGTAGGGTTGGAATAGGGTTTGTTAAACGTTGTCGTGATTTAATAATAAACATAACCTCACAAATCAGTATTGAAAACGATGAGTGAGGAAAATCTGAATTTCAGCAATGCATTTCTTGTGAATTAAAGATAAAAATCGCTAAAGCATGCTGACAATTTGCTCTGTCTTAGGTGAAGATACTGTGTCTTGCAATACTTGCATATATTAATTTCGACATATTAAAGCCGTTAATTTTGAAGTCAATGACCGCTCATGGTCTAGAGTGCCTCGAAAATGATTCGCAAGCAATATAGAATGAAAATCCGTCGCATGCAAAAGCAACTAGTGGAAAAGTTGGTAGTTGATCGAGTAACAGTTTCGAGATGATGCATGAGATAGGGGAAATTCAAAAGCTCACTGTTTGCCAGGTAAAAATTGTTACCGCCGACGAAAAATTGATTATGTACAACAATCCAAGTGAGATAAAAGAGCCAGTATGACAAAAAGAAAGCGATAATAGAAAAAGTGCGACAGAAGAGCAAGTGCGTCAAAATTCCGAAACAACTGTAGAGTTAAGTCTTTTGAAAACTAGCCCGTAACTATCATAACCTATCATAACCATAGTTTTGATTAACTCCAAGACTTTTTAAACTTATTTTGAGCCGTTCGGGTTCTTCATATAATCTAATGACCCGGTTTTTAGGTACTCAGTAATTTTATTGGCTCTAACGTTGCAACATGATAGAATTTAATTCAAAAGACTTTTTAGGATTAATTCGACCTGTTCAGGTTCTTCTGTTACTAATTGTTCACTGTCATTATATAACCTAATGAGCCAGTTTTTAGGTGCAGAATAGTTTTTATTCAGTATTAGCAGGGGTGGACTATGGTCTTGGCAGGCTAGGCAGCTGCCTAAGGCTCGTGTCTTTTGGGAGCCTCTTGCCTAAAGCCTCGATTTTCCTTAGTCCGACACTGAGTATATGTTGCTTATTATTTACAGGATTTTTGTTGTTTTGTGGTACTTGCTTTTTTGTCTCCTTGATTATAGGCGATTGCTCTTCTGTCACATGATCATATGTTGCACTTGCTCTTTTATCAAAATTTCTTCTGTAAAATATTTAGGGCTAGCACACATTATGAACTCAACTGTTCATCCTTAGTTCGGTCGGTGAAACTAGAATCTAGACGCATTAACGAACTGTTAATCAGTTAAACTATTAATCTTGCCCCAATCTTTCCTACGCATTTTGTCGTTATATTCTCTTTTCTACGCTCGCAATACATTTTTTGGTCCAATCGCATTGGTCCATGATTTCGCAGAGATTTTCAAACTGTGAAGAAGATTATGTTCGGATGAAACTAGTAATCTAATTGGAAATATAACGACTTTTTCAAAAAATAAGTTCTGTAAAAAAAATGACATCTATACATAGAAATATAAGAATCTATATAAAGAACATACACACATTTCTATATATAAAAATGAGGAAAACAAAAATGTTCGACCGCTATACACTCTAGGGTATTTAACCGATCTGGACATTGCACATTGCCTTTTTTGGACCCTGCGGAAGTAACGGCGCATAGAAGAGTCTAGGTTTCGTAGGTATAACCGGGAAATAGTATACAATCCTAGGCCTTTTGACCGATCTGGATCTAATTTCGCGCATAGAAAAGATTGAACTTTTCGTAGGTATAAGCAGAAAATACTAGACACTCCTAGGCTCTTTACCGATCTGGAGTAAATTTTGCACAGTTACTCTTTAGGAATCCTGCCGAACTAATGGCATATAGAAGTGTCTAGGATTTCGTAGGTATAACCAAAAAACCTTAGACAATCCTAGGCTCTTTGACCGATCTGAACTAAATTTTATACAGTTACTCTTTAGGACCGGTAAGGACAAGTAATGGCATATAGAAGTGTCTAGGATTTCTGCTTATGTCCGTTGACTCATCTATCTGAATTTTTTTTTTTTACTAATACATAAAAATACTTATTCTTAGATGGATTTAGTTGGGATAGTTTACAGTTTACGCTGTACTTCGCAGCACCCTTAAACTGATGTTGCGGCACCCCGGTTGAAAACCACTGCTTTATGTCTTTGCGGAAGCAATGGCGTATATATGTGTCTATACTATACTATTTATAGACTGTAGAAGGGTTTCGTAGTTATAACAAAAAAAAACCTAAACACTTTTAGGCCCTGAACTAAATTTTGTACAATAACACTTTAGGAACCTGCGAAAGTAATGGCGCCTAGAAGTATCTAAAGTTTCGTAGATATAGCCAAAAAAAACCTTACCACTTCTAGACTCTTTGACCGATCTCGACTAAATTTTGTTACTCTTTAGGACATTGCGAAAGTAGTGGTGTAGAAAATAATAATAATAACAAATAAATATGTTTCATGGATTTTTGTTTTAATTATATTAACGCGTCTAGATAGTTCTGAAAAATATAGTGAGAAGACAGAAATTCCCTTTGAATAATTGATTGAACGACTGTATTAACACCCTACACCTTCGTTCAGCATCGAAATTGTTCATTCATGTGAGGGGCGATTTTTTGGCGAAAAGAGGTATAAATAAATCATTATTATTCTGTAAAAAATCAAATCGATTATGGTCAAGGGTCGTTACCGTACCAGTTATTTGCATATCTAGTTGTTAATATACGCGTTGCTTGCTACAGAAAATTATAATATACTAGTATTTATACCAAAAATCTTTTAGACAATAAAAGAATATAAGACGTTACAAAAAAAAAAAAAAAAATCGAAACAAAAATGAGAACATGTTCTCGTATAAAATACATACTGGCAACCTTAAGTGTACACAGAGATATTGTAATCGTATGTTCCCAGTATGTCAGTCGTTCAGTTATATTCGGGATTTTGACTAGACTCAACAGGAAAGTTGAGTAAACTGTGTTCTTGGTAATGTGCGCATCCCAACAGACCTCAATCGGCCGACTAAACTATTGGACGACAAAAAGTTTATAATGCTCGCTAGTCCTTACTGTCATATTCCTACTATGTTTAATTAACAGTAAACGTTCTTATAAAAAGACAAGTTATTGCATATAAATCAACACTAAAAAGAGTAAATTATTCCCTTGCACGTTACTAGAGAATACTTTTTACTGTATATGCTATACGACCATTAACCTTATATAATTGCTGCTCACTTGGATATGTTCGTGGCTAATTATACATTATATCTAGAATAATAAAAATAGTACTTTGTTATTATTGAAACTATTAACTAAACGGTAACTTAAACAATCATTAAAATAATTGTATATTTTTCGTATAATTATGAGTGATATATAATCTATTTAAAGAGTTCCAGAACGGTTCTAAAATTTCTGAACTTGAAGCATACATTATGCCGTTGTTTTGTGGTAAAATGGTTAAGCACCACAAAATATCTCCAGAAGTGATAAGGCTGAATAAATATTTTCATCAGCGTAACTAGTACTATCTTACTACTCACTTACTAATTATTCGACGTTTCAAAAGTGATGATTTCAGTGTTGATTACAAACTTTATCCAGGTCAGCCGAAGAAGTTCGAGGACGAGGAATTGCAGGCGCTAATCGATGAAGATCCGTGTCAATCGCAACATCAGTTATTGTTGAATGTTGATCGATCAACAATTTCTGTGATTTAGGCAGCCTTGGGAAAGATTTACTAAGAAGGAAGATGGGTGCCGTACGAACAAAAACCATGTCTGAAATCTTGCTTGCCAGGCAAAAAGAAAAAGTTTTTTGCATCGTATTGTGACTGGAGACGAAAAGTGGATATATTTCGATTATTCCAAACGAAGGAAATCCATTTGCGACCCAGGAAAATCTTTCGCATCGACACCAACGCGGAATATTTACTGCAAGAGAGTGTATATGGTGGGACCAGAACGATGTAGTATATCATGAGCTATTAAAGCAGAGCCAAACCATCACTGCCGAACTTTACCAACAATAATTGCTCCGTTTAAGCAACGAATTGAAGAATAAGCGGCGGGAATATGCAAAGAGACACGACAACGTGGTCCTCCAGTATGATAACGCTAGACCACATGTTGGAAAGATTGTGAAGACCACCTTGGAAGCACTTGGCTGGGACCTCGCCATATTCACCAGACATTGCTCCATCAGATTATCACTTGTTCAGAACGATGGCACACGGGCTTTCGGGCCAGCACTTGAACAATTATGAAGACATTGAGAAATGGTTCAAAGAATGGATCGCTTCGAAGGACCAGTCGTTTTTCGAACTTTTTATACCCAAAATACGTCCATAGTTTTTCTTCGTTTGTTATATTTGAATATGTTCAGGTAAACGTGAATGTGTTTTGTATATGAAGCGCTTCTATTGCAGCCATGAGTAGAGCGAATGAAACAAGACAATAGTTCTTTCTCACCATAGCATTTTTATGGTGGGCGTCAGTCAAGTGCGGGATAGGAAGGCCGGGAGGCCATAAAATTATGACTTATTTATTTGTACATAGATATAACATATACAAATTCTATTTTAATATTTTTCTTATGCCGCCATTGAATTATATCTAGAGGGTGCCAAATTGTCTTGGCTAGGGACGCCAAAGACCCTAAACAGGCCCTGATTATCTTGGAACAAACACTACTAAAACACAATAATAAAATTCTGTCAATATATAAAGTAATAATAATAGTTTGCAATATGCAAAATCAATAAGTGCTTCTGTTAACTTCCAAATTTCAAATACCTCAGGGTGATGAAGAAGTGGAACACTATTGTCACCCTCGTGGCAAACTTTCTTAAATTCTCCCTTACTAGTTGGCGGGCCGTACGAAATTTTCGTATACCGATGACACAAGCGTGTTACCTAAGCGGCAAATAACGCAGGTTTATATTTGCAATTCTATTTAGCATATTTTTTAAGGTAATCGTGTTAAAATCAAACAAAGCTGAGAAATTGTCTACGTAATATAACACATTATTATTTTTTCCAATAATATTTTCTGTTAGAAAATATTTTGTTCAAGTACTCCGTGGTGACGGTCGTTCTCGCTTTCTGTTTGTTGCTAGTTTTCGATTCACGCAAGAGTACACTTTTTATATTTTCTAATTTTTCAAAATTTCACAAGATACTATACTATATTCCAGAAACATTCGTTGATAGTAAAATGACAACTTTTAGGCCCGATATAGCTGTACCCAATGTTATTAGTAACACCTTGTAGTAACAGCGAATTTGCGAATGTCTGTCTACTGGTGCTATATACCTACACCACAGAGCCTATTACGTCTGGCCCCCAAGAACGTAACAATAAATATATTCTTCAATGACAAAATCGATTTTTACAACAAATGCTCAAATTAAAATTGCTATAAAATAAATTTCTTTTTCGCAAAGAATCACCCCGGTTCGCACCCCGCGAGTTTCGGTATAAGAGTTTTTTGATTATATCTACAAAACTTAAACCTACCTACCAACTACATGTTTATACAAAGATAATAAAACCGGTCGAAATGACACGCTGGCCAGTTACTTGCTCAGCCCTCTGCGCCATTTAGAAACTTATTATAAGTATTATAGTACAATAGAGTTTCGATAATTTCTGTCCAATTTGACAGAATAACCAAATTTAAAATGATTGACAGTGTTTTAATTTCAAGGTATGTATAACATAAACAGTAGTCGTGATTTTTTTTTTTTAAATCACATTCCTTTTAGTTATTATTATTATTTTTTTTATTATTAAATTAGTAATATAAAAACAAGCACTTAATAGAAACTTTGATAAACATAATTTTTTTTGTAGCAATAAACGTAATTTATTATGAAGGTATTAAGTCATTTGATATAGTTTTTATTAATATATTGTTATTAATTTATTAATTGTGGTATCATTCAAATTTTCTGTGTTCTATTTCTTTGCTATACAGACTGATGATGGTCCGGTTTAGTGTGTCGACACATTTCTTTTTATTACAAAAAAAAAAAAAATCAGCTGTGGCCACCACAGGACCGAGCGCCAACACAAAATACTTGTATAAAATACATTCTAGCAGCAGAGTAGAAATAACTTGGTCCAATATTTTCTAAAAGAGATATTATTTATCATGACCATGGAACCGTTACATATATAAGTATGAAAAAATAGATAAATTTTTCAAAATTTTTTCGTTTTATCAAGAAATGTCTCAAATAAAAGTTATTAGTTATTACATTTATAGCAACTTTTGCTAAATAAATTTTTTCGAAATATTTCTCTGTTGTGAAACATTTGCAAAAATCTTAAAATCGACACGAGTAAACTCCCATTTTTAGTCAACAGATTTTTAGCAAAAGTAGATCAACTTGTGCCATTGATGTCAAAAGCTTAAATATGAAGTTTCATAAAAATTCTTTCCGCCGAATTTACTCTGCACGTGTACACAGACAGACAGACATCATGCTAAAAATAGTCAAAACGTTATGTAGGGATCTCAATTCATGAAGATCCATCAAAATCTCGAAATGTCAAAATCGGTATGATCAAAATACCTCCCTTATATATGTTGGCGGTTGGTAAAAAATATATCATTGACGCTGAAAGAAAACTTTTATTTTATCTGAGTTATTCATGGACGCCGAGAAAATAACCCACATGATATTAATTAAATATTTAATAGTGTCAAATAACAAATTAAAATATGTATCATTAAAAAGTATAATCAATCTGGAAGAACGAATCTAGGTCCATGATATATCTTAATTCATGTATTTGAATATGATTTATCTTTCTATCTTCATAAAAATCAATTAATAGAAAAAAAGTACACCAGCAAGAATAATATGTTTGAAATTAAGTACAGGCGATAACAGTGGGTAGGACATTCGATGAAGACAATAAGAAGATAAAATGACATTGAGGTTCTAAGAAGGTTGACCAATACTCAGGCTTTGAAAGACCTTGTAAAATACATAACCTAAAATTTGCCAACATCATGGCGCTGTTATTATTTTCAAAATAAGTGCAAAATGGTGCATCCTTGCTCCATATTATTAATTCAGTGATATTTAATTAAGTGTATCAGATGAAGAATTATTTTTAACATGTAACAAAACAATACACTACAACGTGATAAATATACAAGTAAATAAATATTGCAATGCTGATTTCCAGAAACGTTTTAGGATTATACATTAATGTAGCATACCCGATACGTTACTTTACAACGTACCATTTATTGTCCACTAGGTAGCGAGTCTATGATATTATAGGAGTCTCAAACTGAAATGAGATTCCTGACTAAAGGAGTTCGGGTACTAGGCGTGAGTGTTATCCAGGATTCATCATTACGATATGTGAATTAAATGATATGTATTTGTACTTACCAACCGACTGAACAGGCATCTTGTTAATAGTCTGGACTTAGCTGTTCACTTAAGTTCTTAAAGGTGAAGGTTTGCACTCGTTAAGACGGTTTAAAATTAATGAATTAAATTTATTAATAGTAATATTTTCAAAAAAATTAAGTTTGAAAGATAAAAATGTATTTAAAATAATGAATAAAATAAAACAAACAAAATCGAGTAGTCTACCAGAATGGAATGCCGACACAGTGCCTCTAAGAATTCAATAAATTAGATGTTAATGCTATGCAGACCGAATGCACCGATCCCCTCTTCAGAGACACGTCTTTTTTTACGTCATTTTTAGGCATTTCGTGGAAAAAGGGTTTAGCTTTGTTCAAGAAGATGCTAGTGTTCAAAGTTATTAAGCAATAATTCTGAACAAATGTCTTCTTGAACAATGAACCATTTAAAAAATATATTTTTAAAGATACTTGCAGTAAACGTAAAATTTCTAAAATTTTATTATTTGAATTCTCAAAAATATACCCTTTTTAAAAATCCAAAATAAATGCCTTTCAAAGGAATTCTCCCGACGGGTGTTTGTGAAAGTTCTGACGGACTAAACGGTTTGTTACATTAATCGTTAATAAGCCGGTCACCATGGCGTAGTGGTTAGTGTAGCGATGCACTGACTTCTAGTCCATGGGGGCTCGGGTTTGAAGCCAGGTTATGGCATGGATTTTTCAAAAAATAAAATGTATCTACTGGAAAATGGCCTTACAAGCTAAGTCAGAAATTAAAAAAAAAAAAAAAATGTTGATAAATGCCAGCATAATTTCATTTATGTTACGCTTCAATCATTGCCAACTATACTTCTGATCAGTGACGGACTTTCGCCCGAGACAAAAAAGACATTTGTCTTGGGCCCGTAATTTTCAAGGGCCCGGATTTGGGAGGTGAGGACCTTTTTTTTGCTCTTCACTTTGAACGCCTCTAGGTTGGGGGCCCGTAAATCCAAAATGTCTTGGGCCCGGCGAAGGCTTAATCCGCCACTGCCTCTGATAGAGCTGGTCTTGCTGCAATCAGTTAATCAGTCTTTTCGTCCCATGGAACCTATTACTAATAAGATTTGTCATTAGTGAATTTAGAAACGTGCCGATTAATAATATCGATGAATTAAGAAACTGTTTGATAGATTTTCGATGCAACCGAACAGTCAATCTATGAGTTCTGGAAATTGTCCATAGTAATATACATTGATGTGAATCGAAATAGTATGTTCGAAATATCAGACTATTTTAAAGATGAAATTCAGAAAGACATTTTTGGGTTTTTGAAAATTATAGAGCATTTTTTAAATTATCTCAGTGGTATTAAATAAAAGGTAATTAAATTAACAGGCGAAAAATTAAAGATTTGGATGTTTTTAGGGTTTTGTAGGTATGACCAAAAAACCCTTATACCGTCATTTTGTCGTCTGTCTGTCTGTCTGTCTGTCTGTCTGTCTGTCTGTTCGGTAAAAATTGTACTCAAACGGCTAAACCTAGAGAGTTGAAATTTGGCATGCTTATACAACTCTTTGACCCGCACATAGAAAAAATACTAAAACATCTACAAAACATATCCCCCTAAAAATATACCCAAATAAGTTCTCATCGAAAAAAAAAAATATATATATAATTCTAAGTAGGGTATCAAATGAAAGCCCTTGGTACGTGGATTAACGATCAAATTTTTATTTTTGCAAAATAAATTATTTTGACGAGATTTTTGCCAAAATTGTGCAAAAAATTTTTTGTCCACACCTTTTTGACCCTGTAGCCCAGATGGTTTAAACTAAAAATCTGAAAAAAATCTAAGTAATGTACATTGGTGTGAACCAGAATAGTACAACAGGAATTTTTGATCAGATTATGTTGTTGGAAAAATACGCATTTTTTGTGTTTTTTGGTTAGTAATGTACAAAACTTAAAGTTATGTAACACACTAGACTGGAAGATGTATCCTGTTGTAGCGGTTATGGCGCTAGCTTTTTACCCAACTAAATCAGTTCGATCCCTGCGAGAGAAGACAATATTATTTTGTTTTTGTTTTTTTTTTTTGTTTAAATAATTTTTTCAAAATACTAGTTATATTTTGGCAAATGTTGCATTTAATTTTTAAAAGCGTAAATTTAATAACCAGTGGAAATTGTTGAAATTATAATTTAATTCTGTTTCAATGTACATGAAATCAGAGGGGCGAAGCTTATAATAACCAATGGAAGCCATAGGTGCAATTTTCAAAATCATAATGAACCTTGCTATATAAAAACAAAATACTGCACATATTTAGAAACCTAAATAATGGTATTAGGCATTCGAATTAAAATTATCAAAAATAATATTTTAACATAAAATTTGTTTTGGCATCCCAAATAATCATCATTCACTTACTAAATACCTGCGAAACCCTGAAATGTGTGAAAATTCACACTTCAAATAATTTTTTTTTTTAATTTACACTTTAAAATGACAGAATGGACAACTTCTGTCATTTTTTCATGCAGTGACATTTTGTATTACATATAGTCAGTGCTATTTCTAGGGTTTATGGAAACCATGTTTTTGAGCGCCCTTAAAATTAAAATGAATAAAATAAACAAGAAGAATCGAAGTGATGAAAAAAAAAAAAAACGAAAGCCTTCATATAGTAAACGAAATAATTATTTATTATATTATTATTACTGAAAATATATCGAGCAGGATAAAAAAAAAACCCAGAAAGGAAATTGATAAAAATTATTGACAAACATAATATTTTCAGATTTTAAAGTTTGCCGCCGTTATAGCTGTACGATTCAAATGTCGGTGAATCAAATTGATCAAATGTAAACAGAAAGCCCACTGCGTTATCCATCGGCTTAGTGACTAGCTGTTTAGAGCCGGATATAGGGTGTGCAGGCAAGATACTTACCACGTTTCCTCTTTCAAGTTTTACGTGAAATGAGCTCTAAAATACTCAAAGATATTATTTTATATATATATATTTTTTTTTGTGTTTACTAACATATTTTGTAAAGCACTTATATTTTTTTACTAATAACTTTTTTTGAACAAATGGAATAAATAACTTTTTTCAAATACGTAAGGTGCGCATTCTTACCTTTTTGCCACAGGCTGTAAAATAGCTAGACATGGTTCTGTGGCTCTTCATGACTTTGTATTAAAGTCCATTTACCGTAACTTTGAAGTCACAGTTGAAAAACTCACTTTGTTGCCAATTCGTAAACTGTCAAAAAAAAGTTAGGTTATATCGAACAACTTCTAAAAATATATTGAAAACCTATATTTCCTATGGAGGAAAGGAATTAATGTAAATTATGATGCACAGCAGTTCTTTCTAACCGATTTGTCGCGAAATTTATGGTTTATATTATATTAAGTGTGTAATGTAGTATTTAAAAAAAAATAAATAAATTTCAGTGTATAAGAATCATCAGAAATATTTGTTTTTAGAAATGTGTCGTGTTCTTTTAATACTTTATACAATTTATCTTAATTTTTCGCCTGGTGTCACATTGACACAGCGGGTTCGGGAAGCAAACGCGGAGTGTTCCGAGTCACACTGTTTAACTCCAGACCGCTCGAATAAACGCGTTTAGACCTTTTCTCGAACGCTCCGAGCTTGCTTCCTGAACTCACCAAATCATATCGGAAAGCAATAATAAAGAGTCAAATTTTTTATTATTCGAATAGAAATTTTTGAATTTCAGATGTTAGATACAATTTTGTTTCGAATAATGAATATTCAAATATTATTTCCAGTCAAACAGTTTATTGCCGCTAGCTGCAAGTGTAAATTTCATGAGTATGCTAAAATTACTTTTCGTTTGCATCTGATGATAATAAACCGTTCTACATAACAGACCTGTAGGTTAAAATTACAAAAAAAAAGAACGTAACAAATGTAAATAGAACATATTTTATTAATCATATATAATATTTGTTTATCGACCAAGATACATAATTAAATATTGTTTTTGTTCACCTACATTACAAATTATAAAACCTTTTAAAATATACAAACACAATATACAGATAAAAGTACGTTATAGAAATATCACCCATCATATTTGGTATCTATTACTCTTTTATGAGTTTTAAAAAACCCTTAAATTTTGGTCTGAATCACTCTGTAATAAATGGTAGTTTATTAAGGTACCATTGCAGTTTTAAAAAATTATCTCTACCAATATCTCGAAAACTATTGCTACGATCAAGCTAAAATTTTATATCTAATACTCTTTTATGAGCCTTAAATTTTGGACTCAAACGCTCTGTTAGAAATGGTAGTTTACCTAGGTACCAGTGCAATTTTTAAAACTTTACTCTACCAATATCTCGAAAACTATTGTTACGATCAAGCTAAAATTTTATATCTAATACTCTTTTATGAGTTTTAAAAAACTCTTAAATTTTGGTTTCAATCGCTCTGTTAGAAATTGTAGTTTACTAAGGTACTATTGTAATTTTTAAAAATTAACTCAACCAATATCTCGAAAACTATTGCTTCGATCAAGCTAAAATTTGATATCTAATACTCTTTTATGATTCTTAAAAAACCCTACAATTTTGGTTTTAATCGCTCTGTAAGAAATGGTAGTTTACAAAGGTACCATTGCAGTTTTTAAAAATTAACTCGACCAATATCTCGAAAACTATTGCTACTATCAAACTAAAATTTGATATCTACTACTCTTTTATGAGTTTTAAAAAATCCTTAAATTTTAGTCTTAATCACTCTGTTAGAAATGGTAGTTTACTAAGATACCCCTTTCATGTAATTTTATATTAATAGTGTCGACAGTAACATGCTCTCCTAAAATCAAATTAATTATCTTTCAAAATAATTAATAAGAGACAAAACCACCCTTTGAGCACGGCTACTAAGAGCTTTGGGCATTTTTATTACAGTAAAATTTAAAAAAATATATATATAACCTCACTAAATAAGCACTTAAATATCAACCTGACAAATAACGATTGAAAAATCCAATTACAAACTGACAACATTGGAAAAATTTACCAACATTAAATAAATCAATGTACTAACTGAGTTATGGATTGATGTTGATTAAAACATATTATAACGTTGGTACTTAAATTAACCATGTGTGACGTCATCTCATATTTATTGTGAATGGAGTTTAATAAAGAATATGAATGTTGCTCTAGGAATAATTCTCACTCTTCCTATTTCTACTGCTTCGTGTGAGAGAAATTTTAGCAAGTTAAAATTGGTTAAGAACTATTTATCGGACAAGAACGATTATCCAATCATACTATAATTCCGATTGAATATAATATCGTTAAAGATATTAATTATAATTAATGTTAGGACGTAATTATGCTCTGAACTAAATTTAATATCTTCATAGGCTTAGTTTTTAAATATTAAATATGACATCTTTTAAATTCATTTTTGCAATCGATTTCCAAAAAAATAAATAGAAATTCAATCACCAACGATAATGGTTATATTAATGATACGAAAATAATTAACTTAGCTCATCAAAAGAAATACTTTGTGTAGGTTCCACGAATTAGTAAAGATGTTTACTTTGATTTGTAGACACATTTCAAG
This sequence comes from Liopterus haemorrhoidalis, assembly GCA_963971575.1. NCBI lineage: Eukaryota > Metazoa > Arthropoda > Insecta > Coleoptera > Dytiscidae > Liopterus > Liopterus haemorrhoidalis. Next base: position 148,058,428 of record OZ020611.1, on the reverse strand, counting down.
ACAGTTACTTGTTTGGAAAATTGTGCCACAATCATTCACAATTTTAAGAAAGGTATGTACTCATAATATTTAATTAAACACAGAATATATTTGTCACTCGATATGAATGATTTGCCATGAATAATCGGCCTTTACCCAGCAGTGGGCTATTTAGAATTATATCAAATATATACGTATAGTTTGTAAATATTAGCAAATGTAATTAAGTTATAATAGTAATGAATGATTTAAACGTATTTCCTAAAAATACTTATTTTGGCCGTTCACTAATTATGATGTAATCAATGAATTTTCTGAAATGAAAGCCAGAAAATTGCAATTAAAATAATTATTTTCATTCATAAATACTTGGGAATGGTCTTGATGATCTAAAAGAAATGAACAGAATGATGGAAGAATTAAATAGTGAAGCTAAGTATATAGGACTCCAAATCAATATCAATAAGACCATAGTAATGACAAATTTAGTGTTAATTAGAGTGGTAATTTGTCAATCTGTTTCTCACTACAAATACCTGAGACACGAAATAACTATCGGCCGGTACAGCCAAACCATAGAGATTAATAAAATAATTAGTTTGAGATGGGCAGCCTTTGGAAATCTAAGACACATTTTAAAAGGTGATCTCCCCATTTGTCTCAAGAGAAAGGTATTTGATCAATATGCCTTACCTGTCTTCACCTATGGTGCTGAGACTCTCATCACCACGCGAAAATCTGAGGAAAGACTACGAGTCGCTCAAAGATCCATGAAGAGAGCTTGGCGTTACATTTTTGGATCGAAAAAACAATAGATAGACCAGGAAAGTACTGGAAAGGCGGCCTAGAGATAGTAGATACCGAGACAAACCTCCTACCAAATGGCTGTAGGTGGCATAGGACAGGGAGTAGTGGAGATGCAAAGGAGAGTCTTATGTTCAGCAGTAGACGCCAATGGCTGATAAACGATGATGATGATGATGGGAATGGTCTTTTTCTTGTGTATACAAACATTATTTTTAAGCAATTAAGTTATATTGTAAATGTTTGTTTTACTATTATTTTTCAAAAAAAAAGGCGGGGATCAAAATTAGAACCTTGTAGAGAACCTTGAGAGTCGAACCCAAATTTATTTCGTTTCGGTTTACGGTTACGTTCCAAGTAAATGTTTTTCGTTCCAGTTTCGGTTCAGTTCCGGTTCGGTTCCGGTTCGAATAACAAGTTAAAATGGAGTGTTACACCAAATATCTACCGATATAAATTTAAGTTTAATTTTATTTACCAAATTCCCTTCTTATTCTTGTTTTTCAATTACAAAATTGAAAATACAAAATAAATAGAACTTAATTATAAATTTTATAGTCAAAAACGAAAACAAAATATAATTTAGGAACATGAAAATACAACAACATATTGCACGTAAATAAAATAAAATTCTAACAAATTAGAAGGAAATTACAAAAATAATTAATAAGGCACAGGGCCGTATTAAAGGAGTGTCAAGACAGTCAGTTGCCTCGGGCGCCAGATGCAAGTAGTGCTGAAAATTTTTTGTTGAAGACTTATTTTTGCTCAACAAATATATTTGACAGCAATGAACAACTTAATTTTCAGCGTCCCTAAAAATTTGGGTTCAGCTGGCTATTATCTGTCTCATTTTGTAATACGGAACTAACAGTGAAAGTTCATTTTTTATGTTGTACATTGACAATACATTCATAATATTGTCATAGTATTGGTTCACACGGATACGCCAAAGTCTGTTTACACCACAACAGTCACCAAAGTAACCAAATCTAGTTTCGTATTACAAATTGAGACAGATTATAGTAACTTCAACTTAATTTTTACATAATTATGCAAATCTGAGGGCGCCATATAAAGAGCCTGCCCGGGACGCGAACATACTTTAGTCCAACCCTAATCACACACAGTTCATATAATCACAATTATAGAGAAGAAAAACGTTAATAAACAATAATAAATAGGTAATAATAACTTTTCTCTTACAAAAATAATAAATAACAGTTTGAAGAATCGCAATATTATAAAGAAGAAAATGGAATAACAAACCTTATTCTTACAAAAAATAAATAAAAATAAAATAAATAAATAAATAAATAGAAATTAATCACAGTTCATTCAGTTGTAAAAATAATATTTGCAATTTTAAATGAAAAAAAAATAATTAAAAATCCATTTTAAATTGACACATTTATATGTTCTTCAAATTTCAGTCAGTCAATATAAGTTTTAGTAGTAAGAAAGGGATTTATTAATTAATTTAATGAAAAAAAAATTTAACTGAAATCAACCGTTATTAACATTTCGTTCCGGTTTCGGTTTCGTTTTTTCTTTTTTTTTTCCTTTTATTTGTTGCATCTTTGGTTATTAGCCAGATATAAATAAATACATTACAGGTTTTTAAAAATACATTTGATATTTTCTGCTTTAATATAGTTATAATTAATTTTATAAATATCTAGAGAGTTAGTAGCAAGAAGTGTCTGAATATTGGTAGGTAAGGATATATTTTGGAAAACTAAATTTTGTATGAATAAGTTACGATTGCGAAAATAAATTTGGCATTCGAACAATAAATGGTTCGAATCGCTGACAGACAAATTATCACACGGACAGATAGGAGACATATTAATTCTATGCAAATGATGAGAGAAGGTGTGCTTAAATCTAAGCCGGATAAAAGTGGGTATAAAAGATCTGCTTTGTTGAAAAGAAAACCAACGCTTTCTAGGAAGAAGAGGTTGAATTTGACCATAGTATGATCCTTTTAACTTTGGAGAATCTATGTATTCTTGTTGTCATTGGTTGTATATGGAAGATTTAAAGATTGACATAATCTCATTACTGTTTAGAGTAATATTTAAGAGGGAGCCATTTACAGTTGCTTCTTTGGCTAGAAGGTCGACTTCGATGTTGAACTCTGAGTGGTGAAAATCTGAGTGGCCTTTAATCCAGCATATTTTAATAATTTTACCGCTGATCGTGAGATTGTTTAGACATTTAATAATATCATTAATAAGTGAATAATTCATTTTCAAATCCAGGGCAACTCAATTTTTGGACGACGCATTTACAGAAAATTATCAGAAAAAATTAAAAATTCATTATGAAAGTGATTCTTTAAGTATTCTAAACTCAACTTTAAGGCCACCATTTCCGCATTGTAGATAAACATATTATCTGGGAGTTTCAATTTTAGGCTAAAATTGCGTTGGGGATCTAAAAGGGCACAACCTACGCCATTGGTTGATTTTGATCCGTCAATATATATATGGTGTGCATTTGGCCATTTTAATTTTACCTTATCCAAAACTGCTAGGTTGTTTTCCCGATAATTTGTGGAAGATATCTGTATTATGTTATGATCAGCTATGAAATAATTATTTGGTAGTGAAAACCGGAATGGGTAAGAAAAGCATGGAATATTATGGCTAACAAACTACACGAGTGGAAAGATGTTCGATAGACTTAAAGAGCTTTCTATTATTAAGGACATGTTTCTATTTCTGCAATAATTCGACGTTACAACATCTGTACAATACTGACCTTTGATCTGCATACGATGAAGTATAAATCTTGCTGATAGAATTTTTCTGTTTCGGTTTTTAAATTGAACAATTTTACATTCCGATTCCGGTTCTGTTAAAAATTCCGGTTAATTTCGGTTTTCAGTTTGGTTCCGGTTCGACTCTCTGTACAGAACACATTAAAAGCTAGTTACAGCACTAATCAGGGCCACCCTCTTCATTGGGCTGTAATTCTACGGCACCACTTCACAACTACCATTTTTCTAAGTTTAACGTAAAATATAATATAACTGATAAAATAGAAGTTACAAAAAAATAAATAAATAATCCCTACAAATATTAAATCTACGTTCCCCAACGTTACTGTCTTGAGAGAATCTACAAGGACGCCTGACGTTAGCTCAGGTCACCTAAAACGACCCTGGCACTGATAATTCCTTTTAGCTCCTTTTCCTTTAAAACGTTTTTTCAACTTCCTGACAAAAAATTAAAATCGATTTGTTTTTGTAATATTACTAACATGTTTTACGCACACATAAAAAATTATCAATCCAAAATTGGTAGCTCCATTGACGTCATAATATTTAACTTTGCTTTAACACGACCACGTCCTTCGCATAAAAATACTGAAAAAAAAAAAACACAACACTCACCATTCCCTGAATTTTCGCAAAAACTGGCACGTGAACGTTATTAAAATTTAGAGAATCGTTTTTCAAGGTTTCATTTACAGAATGTGTCTAAAGTCAGGTGTATGCATATTCAAATTTTAAACAAATTTTATAGTTTTATTTTGATATTATTACTCTCTGTAATGTTCTATTATGGGAAATTCAAAACTACTTTTAACATTTAAATTATATAATTAAATTTAAAATTTGATCAAAAATATCCGGACTGGCGACATAAAACTTTATTATTAAACTAGCATTGTATCCGCTACTTCGCTTCCGGAAAAAATGCAGTCGTAGTTGGTTTAGACCAGGCCTATGTAGGAATGGATTCAAATCGGGTTAGTGCTAATCGTTTTAATAAACTATATATTTTTAATTTACTCTACCGTTTTATAAATATGCGCTTCTTACATAAAAAATCTCAGTATAACATTCTCAGTATCGCATATATCTAAGCGTGTGTGTAATTTTGAATACGATTTCGTGAACGTGCATGATTGTGACGAAATTATATTCACGCGCCCAAAACTAGTGCTAATTGACACTTGATAAAATTATTTTAATATAAAATTCTGTTATTTATTTATTTATTTTTTTAATGATACCAACTATTATAATTTAGCATGTTTTTATTTTGATTTAACAATTTATTGTACATAGTAATTATAGCGTATTCGATTGGGCGAGCAGTTGCTCTAAAGTTGATAAAATTCGTATTCGATTGGAAGAGGTAACTGCGCTGAGAGTGCACTGCGTGCACTTTTTCTTGCTCTGGCTAAAGAGTCAGAGCAGCGTCGAGCAATGTGACGCGTAGCGGTATTTGAAAGCTAGTATGTTTATTAGAACTAATTAAATCTTTATAAAGTAGTCATTAATCTTTTTGTATAATAAATCAAATCAGAGAACAAAGATATCCGAGAACTGTACTCAAGGCCAAGTATCACCCAAGAACTCAGAGGCAGACAGTGGATAGGACACGTTATGAGGATGATGGAGGACATAATGGTTAGGAAGATATGGGAAGGAAGATTGAATACTCGTCGACCAGTGGGAAGACCTCGCAAGAGATGGAGAGATCAGCTAACAGAAGATCTGACAAGCATAGGTATACCGGGTACTTGGCAAGACTTGACAATGAATAGATCGGGATGGAGGGCTTATGTGAGTGAGGTCAAAACTCAACTTGACTGATAGTGCCCAAAGAAAAAGAAGAAGAAGAACATTTTGAGAATATAAATAAACAGAAAACAAATAAATTATTGCAATCACAAAAATAAAATAATAAAAATTGTACGTACAGTATTATCCTGCACTGTTTACGCAAGGTAATCTCCGTATTTTTAAATAATTAATAATAACAATAATAAAAACGTATTCGATTGCGACTTACTCTGGCGCGCTCGCTAGTAAAACTCGGATAGAGCATGACGTCATTTGCTCGATCGTAGAGCAATTCTAGAGTGGTCCAATCGAATACGCCATTAGACATCTTAAAATTCAATTTACATTTAAATTAGGGTTATGTGGAGGTAAAGATTAGAAGATATATGATAAGAAATATATGATTACTACAAAATCAAAAAATTCAAATTATTTCAATGATGTATCATTCGGCAGTAAAAATATTTTTATTCTTAACGGTTTAATTGTTGCTTAGGCGGCAATTCTATTGCGTCAAAAGCAAATATGATAAATGATAAGCAAAAGATCTAGCGTAGTAAAACAATATTGAAGGAAAGTTTCGATGTTAATATTCAATATAATCACCATACAATAATATACAAATAACAAATAATCAAAATACAATTTAATATTTACGTCAAGGAAGCACAACTAGCATTTTTGAATCAGCAGTTTTGTTAACTCGCCGGCACACCGGTCTACCGCCTAACGATCAGACTGACCAGCGTAGCGTCTACCGATACACGCATCAGATTAATTTATTTACTATGATGTCCTCTCTGTGATTACTTTTGATCTATAAACGATAGGTACATAAGTCAAAGGTTTTTTTTTTTCGTTAGTAAATACTCTTTAAAAAAAATAATTTTCCTTTAAAGAAAAATTAAAAGGTAACGACGATAATTCTATAGAAAGCTGAGCGTTATAATTTTCACCGAAAATGAAAACTTATAAATGATAATTGTGAGTTATCTATTGACCTGGGATATATGCTCTCGCGGACTCTTTTGTAGTGATTTTGTAATATTAAGCCTTAAAAGTCTGTCATATATATTTTCGATATATCTCTTACAGTTTAGCCGTCGTAACAATTTTATTGTGCCGCACGCAAAAATTTTTCCGATTTTTTTTTTCGTCCGTAGGTCCTAAAAACATGTACATCATTTAATACTCGTTCTTTTTTTTGCAACATTTGTTCCGCAGTGTCCTAATGAGTAACTGTATAAAATTTGGTCTAAATCGGTTAAACGGCCTAGAAATGTGTAGCGAACAAACAAACAAACAATTTTCCTCTTTATATATATATAACTACTTCCTTGAACTTCTAAAAGTAATTTACATAAAAAATATGTATTTCCTGAAGCTATTGGCAATGAAATAAAGTTAATATTTATTGAGTTCTTCGCAATATAATACCTTAATATTTCATCTCTGTTTGAACGCAGTCGAATAAAAATATATAGTTGAAGGAGAATCGAATGTATCGTATAATAATCAAATTAGCAATAATATATTCGAAATGCCACAAGTATCTTCTCGGTAAACAAATTTTTCATTGTCATTTGTTAATTGTATATTTTCAGTATTATACAAGAGTTATATCAAAAATAATCAACTAAGGCTTCTTCCCTAGAATTCTTTGAAAAAATTTGAAATTTATATTTCTCGAATTCTGAAAAAAAGGAAATTTGCTCTTCGAACCCGGGAGTACTAACAAAAAAGGAAATAAACGCCACTATTCGCAATGTATCTATTAATTAACTTAAATTGAACTTACAAAGTGTTCGGACATTATGAGAACAAAAACTATTTTTCCAATATATATATATATATATATATATATATATATATATATATATATATATATATATATATATATATATATATATATATATATATATTTCGGTCCATAGGCACGATACGAGAAATAAGAACGAAATTCGTCCTACCTATACTAGACTGGATAGGTCTAGATATAGTGCAAATTACTTTGCAATTAAATTTTTTAATTTGTTCCAACCAACATCAAGAATTTAAGACTCTAATTTTAAAAAAGTAACCAAGACTTATTTAACTGCCAAAGTATTTTACTCCACTGATGAATATCTTGCAAATGACTTTAGTGATTTGAATGAGATTAGGTACCCGAGTTAGTCTCTTTTTTGACGCCTTTAAATTTTAAAAGTCTATATATATTTATTTAAATTTCAGATTGTAAAATTGACGATTGTATAAATGTTAAACATTTTTTTAAACATAATAAATATTATTATTATTATTATGGGATTTGTCAGGTCCTGACAAGCGTCGACTAATCTCAGACTTCAGCAACCTTTTGAGCCGTGTCATACTAGAGACTAGTGGAGCTAAATACACACGACTGCATCCAAAATCCTGGCGATATGCAGCCGCGGAAATTACGCCAGATCCAATGCCCGCACAATGCGGAGTGATCCGAGCAGCACTATTATTATAAGAAGACGAAGAAATTAAGAGATGAGCAAAAAAATATTCTAATAGTTAAATTAACGGGATGAAATATTGTATAAGCCACGTGATACATGAAGCAACAAGCTCAAGATAGAGAAACATAGCGAAACATGCGAAGCTTTTGCAGGAATAATCGGAATAAGAGAGGGAGAGGTGAAACTATTATTCTTTTCTTTTTCTCTACATTTCTAAAAATATATTCGTACTTATTTTACATTATGGTACTATCAACCAATACTTCTGGAAATTCTAAGAAAACATAATCATAAATACCTTAATTTATTGTTCGTAAACGATAACAGGTTAACATTTGCAGATTGGAATCCAGCCCACTCGTATGGCAAATATATAATCTGTTTTTGTCATTCTCTTACATAATATTTAAATAAAATGTATGGCTATAAACTAAAGAAAAATAAATTTCAGAAAATTAGTTTGTTATTGACAACATAATTGCATAATAGAGTTTCTGTTTGTCACAAAATTACTTTATAAACTTTATCTCATATTACTTCTGTGACGAACAGTAATCGAGATAGGAAGAAACACGGGAAATCCTGGTAATAAGTCAAACACCTTGCGACCAACAGAATCTTCTTGTATGATTTTGAGCGAATAAATAGAATTGCATTGTATCTGTGTCTGCATTATCGTTTTTGCATTTGCAGATGTTAAAACTCTTACCTGTGCAGTATTTTTATGAAAAATCACAGAACAAGTATGTGGAGGCCGTAAAATAAAACTTCGAAAGAAATATTTATAATATTTTCGACGAATCTAGATCTGAAGATGAAGAAAAATACATGGTGGCAGGTGTTGGAGATAAACACAAGTTCATTTTATCGATGGATGCAAAAAAATAACAGTATTTTAAATGTATTTGAAGGCAAAAGACGTTGAAGAACACGAAAAGGCAATCGGAATAACAGTAATACTTTTTACTTGCCCGACCTTAATATATAAGGGGCAAGTATTGTAATCGCGAAAATTTTCGATGTCGAGATTTTGACTGATGACCACGTTTCATGGTCCAGGGAATCCAAAAAACCTATTTTCGAAGTGCCGTCCGTATGTGTGTGTGTCTGTGTGTCTGTGTGTGTGTCTGTGTGTCTGTGTGTGTGTCTGTGTGTGTGTCTGTATGTATACAGGATAACTCAAGAACGGTTCAACTTAGAGAATTCGTTTTGGTACTAAAAAATTCTCCTATTAAATGGGAAGAACCCTATTGTTTTTTATAAAGATCGTTTGAATAGAAATGGGAGTTTACTCGTGTCGATTTTAAGATTTTTGCGAATACTTAGCAACAGAAAAATATTTCCAAAAAATTTATTGAACAAAAGTTACTATAAATGCAATAACTAATAACTTTTATTTGAGACGTTTTTAGATTAAACGAAAAATTTTGAAAATTTTTTGTAAAATTATTTAAAATTTTTCCAAGTCTCAATTTTTTCATATTTATATGTAACGTTTCATGATGGTCATGATAATTAATTCGTAACAAGTAAACCTAGCCTTGGACAAAAATTTGTATAGAACATAATTTGATGTATTTTTGAAGATTTATCTAAATTTAAATTTAAAAAAATTTAAATTAATTTTTTTTTTTTTGGTAGGGCAAGTCTAGCGGAGGTTTCCCTTCGCCACTGGTTTATTATTGTTAACTGGGCAGTTAAAATTGTTGACCTTTAATTGATATAAATGTAGTGTGTAGCGAATTTTATAAATTGATCGTTCAGACTATGTCTTCTAATTTTGCCAAATGCTCCCCTGTTGTTTACAAACCCTACTGATATGTTTATAACATATAAAGGGGACTTAATATCCTTAATATCCTAATGTCGATAGCTGGAATTAACAGAATGTAGGCTGGGTTATACAGAGTAAAGGCTCATTTATAACAGATATATAGCACAAGCACAGTACTTGCATAGAGATGAGTACAAAGAGAGAGACTGTTCTGAACATCAGTTTCAAATAAACAGAATCTTTATTCTGTTCTAAGTTTTGTGATTTTTATGTTATGCCTGTGCTTTATATCCATTATAAATGAGGCTTCAGAATGGGATACGCATGCTGTGATAGGGATCGCACCGTACAAGTACATTTGTGTTCAAAATTGATTCCGAACCAAGCCTGTTGAATCATTCTTTTCAGATTTAAAAGAATTTAAACTGTTTTTTGATCAACACAGGTCTAAGATTTCTTGATTACATCTGTATTAAAAAACCTCAGGTGCATGTTATATAAAAATATTCCATGTCGTACTTCGCCCTTATTAAGCGGTACCGTGAGACAAACTGTCTCTATGCTACAAATCCTACAACATATGCTGGGTCATTTGTTTTTATAATGTTTTGAACGAGACAATAAATATTGAACAGGAAGTCACATGTTCTTCACATCATAAATAAAAACTACGCTTTAAGTTGTATTGATAGTAATTATGAAAGACTCTTAATAACGACATATCGGTTCTGAACTCAACAAATACTTTTAAGAAACATTACATTTGACTAACGTGTTATCAGCATATTGTAAAAAAAATCGAAAGTGTCATCTTATGAATATTTAACGAAACTTGAAAGAATACCAAATACCATGGTAGAGGTAGAGGTCATGTAGCTCGATCAAGGTTAACATTCAACTTTGAAATTAAACTTACCAAACTTGTTTTGGAAAATGATTTAAGCTTTAAAACATAGTCGCATGCGTATCTTGTCTTTGTCGTTCTTGATTATTAAATGAAACATTTCAATGTAGACATACGTTATGGAGTCCCTAAAAGTTCCCGTAAAATCGTCTTTCGAACTTATACATACCTACATGTACGAGCATGTGCAATATTTAAGTATATATTATGCAGGGCGTTAAGAAAGATTTGTCGTGTAACTTTATTTTTTACAGTTTTTCAAAATAATATCCAACACTCATTTTGTTTGGATGTTATAACCCCTTTACAATTATGGACCACTTTGTATAAGTCATGTTCATCAAAAAACTTGTTATCAAATTTGAAAACTGCAGAATTTTATTGTTGTTTATAAAAAAGGCAATTATCCTTGAACAATACATTCATTTAATTCATTTGTAGTTTCATATTCTTTATTTATATATTTTTTATGTATTTGTTCTCAAATAATTAGCATATATAGTAGTTATGTTTCTGTTTATAATTAGTATTTAATTACTAGCAGAAGAAATGTTTCCAAAAATAAAATTTACATGGTAAAAGTTGATTGCACCTATTAACATTAGAATGGGTTTTTTGTCTAACGTTTTAACGTTGTTCTAATAGAACAAATTAATAATATCCTGCGATACAATGTTACTAAATAGGATGTACTTAACTCAACGGCTAAAATATATGTGCACATTGATAAATCACTTGTACGCACCAAGGTTGTTTTTTTCAATGTCATACTCATGAAATTACTATATTTTTAACCCGTATATCATGAAACAGAGTTAGAGTGGTCGTTTGAATTATCAAAGAGGTTAAAAAAATTTCAACTCTTTTTAAGAGTTTGAATTATCATTAGGCAAAAGATTAGATATCTCATGTCCACTGGCATCCTAGAATTATTAAAACAAACGTAAGCCAACTGCCTAAAAGATTGTCTAATAAAAGATGAACAATATAAAAGCGATAGCCGACAAATATTGAATGAGATTAGAAAAAGATCAAGCAAGTTGAAAACAAGAAGGGGGGGGATACGTTCAATATTGATAGACATGAAGGTCTAAAAGAGACGACAGGGACGCCGCTGACGTGTAGGTAAGGCGCCTTTGTACAAAAATTTCTGGCACCTCAGATTTTTCTCGTTTTTTTGCTGAATGAAATGCATTCATCTCTAATCTATGTGAATATAATAAAAAGACAAAGTTTGTTTGTGTATTTGTTAGAATTTAGAGCTTATGTCAAAAATTACCGCACCAGTTTAAAATAAATAATCAATGGTGGAAAGCTAATCCTTTCTTAAGTCTCATACTTATTCTTTGTTTATATTAGTGTTTTTATCTCTCCGACAAAAATGGGATCAATGATAAATAATGTGATGTAAACAGAAATGGGAGCACCCGGAAATTCAAGTGGCTCATGTTGGCAAACTAATTTTACTAATTTTTGGTCGGCACATTTGTGAAATTGTGCGAAGGGCTCTTAGAAATCTGGGTTTTTTTTTAGAGCTGCCAATGAATTTACTGATTCTAAACCACTCATTATTCTTTTTAATAGTCTGATTAGAAGCCAAGAATTTGCCAGCACAATATAGAATCTTCAGTACAATGTATGTATTGAACAAATTGAGAAATTGCAAAAGAAATTTGTAGACAGGTTAAACTTTAAATTCAACAGACGTCAGTATTACAGATCTTACGAAGATAATCTTATTTTTTACAATTTAAATAGCTTATGTACCAGACGCATTATTTTAGATCTTACGTTCCTATATAATATTTTAAATAATTTGGTTGAGACATATTCATTAATCCCATTTATGAATTTCAATTGTGGCTCCCATGTTTTAAAAAACAGTGTGTTGCTTTATAATAAACCATTGAATAATTTGGGACTGAATTCTCCGATAGCTAAAATGTCTAGCTATTTCAACAAAATAGTATGGATGTTTATGCCTGCTTATTGCAACGTTTCAAGAAATACTGCTTCGAAAATTTATAATAATTTGTGTTTTTATTTTTCTTTACTTTTTTTTAATTTGATATTTGTACAACGTACTTTATAAAGCTACTGGCAGTGTACCCGATGCTTCGCTACCGGAAAAAAGCAGCCGTAGCCTGTTTAGACCGGGTTTATGTCGCAGTGGGTTCAATTTAGTTTGGTGCGAATCGTTTTATTATGGTCCAATTATATATTATTTTGTTTTACTCGTACCATTTCATAAATATGTGCTTGTACACAAATGATTTAAGTAAGGACTTATTGATTAATAACACAGAATATATTATATTCTATCGTACTAATAACATATTTCCGACTAATATTTCCGAATAAATATTTCTTATAGAATGTTACGTGAATGATATTTTAGAATCAAAGTTATCAGAAGAGAGAAACACCCTTTTTTTTAAATAGCAAATATACAAACATAAAACAGATTTTAAAACAGAAATTCGTTAACCGAGATCACATAAAAATAAACCTCGATTGGGTCTTGTATTAGAGAGAAACAGACTGACGGAAATACAGATGGATATTGGTTCTTAAAGTTCGTTAAAGTGGGAATCAGTTAACCGAGGTATGCCGATAAAAAGTATCCTATCATGGAACTGACAATATTTTAACCATATATACAAAATTTCATGTAAGTCCGTCCAGCAGGTATTAAGATTTTATTGGAAAAAAAATCACAGACAGACAGACAGATAATAATTCTAAAAATGTTAAAATTGTTTAAGTATAATAAAGCTATTAGTAAAGTCAAAACAGTATAGATGTATTAAATAGAAAAGATTTGTTTATTTATTTTAAACATCTTTTGTCGTTAAACAACATGTTTTATGTTAAGTCAATAATAAGTGATATATTTACTCTAGCTCCCCCCCCCCCCTCCAGTTCCAATAGAAAATGCGTGGAACAAAAATTATTTATTTTCTTATTGTAAACAAATTTCATCGCATGCGTTTTTGCTATTAATAAATAAGTTATTTCAAAAGTATTATTTCAAGGTGTCCTCCCGTAACTCACCAAAATATTCATCCAATTGAAAAAAAAAAAAAAATAGAAATACATAGAACATAAATAATTTATTTTCTTATTATAAATCATTTTTGTCCTCTACGTTTTTGCTGTTAAGTCAATAATATGTGAAATATTTAAACAGTTTTTTTAGGGTGTACTCCCCACAACTTATTAACCCCAAAATATTCATTGAAATGAAATAATTCATTCCGAAAAAATATTTGCTATACACGTTTTTGCTGATGTAAATAATAAGGGAGATATTTAAAATTTTTAATTTTTGGGTCTCCCTCTTAATTTTCCAAATATCAACCAATTGAAAAAATGCATAGAACAGAAAAGATTTTTTTTCTTATTATTAATAATATTTGTTATATATTTTTTTGCTGTCAAGTTAATAAGAACAGAGATATGTTAAGTTTTTTAGTAAATAGTTTTAACCTCGAAACACTCTCTTAGAATAAAAATTTTGAGATGCCTTATAGCCTATGTTTTAATTCTGGTTTTACTCTATCGTCACACCAAATTACGTTAAAATATATTCAGCCATTTTTGCATGAAACTCGGACAAACAGACAGAGAGAAATTGATTTTATTGCGAATATCTTCTTATATTTACATCAGTATGATATTCTGATACGTGTAAAAACCAAATATGAAGGAGATAAATATTTAAACAAATAAACGAACAGATGTAGCCTTTAGTTTTATTTATATAGATAATGTAAACCCATATGAATTGAGAAATTTTTCAGTTATTAAAAATTATAAAACTCAATGTTAGCATATGAAATCTCAGGCGATTTGAACAGTTACAGGAAATTCTTATCTTCTAATTGTATATTTCAGAAGTATATAGAGGTACCAATATAACTAAAACCAAAATTCATGATTTCTTTTTTCTGAAATGACTTTTTTTCTGTTATATTAACGGCATTTCCATCTGTATATCAAATTTTTACTCGGTACCATATCTGTAAATGGATTAGAATTTCGGGACATACACATAAATATTCTCTTTTATATGTATAGAAGAAGATTTTATTAAACAAAAATATAACAATAAGCAAATACCTCACACTAAAAAAAAATGCTAATCGAGAGCACTCTAATGGACCTTCGTCGAAAAAATAGGTAAATAAAATAACAAAATTCATATATATCCGCAAAAATAAAAAACCAGAAAACAGGTTTTGCCTCTGCATACACTAATCAAAAACTATGATCTTAAGTTTGGTTAAATAATTGAAAAACGAAAACTCTTATCAGTTCTAACAAAGCATCTATCCACTGACAATAATGTTTATGTCGCGCCATTTCCGATATTGGCCGAACGCTCGACGAAGTCAGTATAGTCATACAGTCAAGTATTGAAGAGAAATTCCCGCTTTCTCGCTGAAAGTCCCGTAAAGGTTTCAATGGTCCAATATAATTAAACACAAAATTATTAATTTCTCGTTTCTGATGGGACTTTTTTGAGATTTTCGATTTTTCTAGTTATCATGAAGTCATTTCCTACCTCTATGCAAAATTTCAATTCGGTAGCATATCTGGAAGTGGGTTAGAATTTCCGGACATAGCCACAAATATTCTCTTTTATATATAAAGATTATTTTTTCTGTATTGTATTTTGTTGTGTTACCCTGTTATAGGAACCATTTTTACAAATGGTTCTGTTGGGTAACCTAACTAAAATAAGTAAATAAATAAATAAATAAATAAATAAATAAAAAAATAAATGTTGGCTAAACTAGAAGATTTATAGTAAAACTGTATCTAAATAATACGTGGCCCTTGATTAGATCTACAAAAAAGTCAATTATTTTCGATAGGAACCTAGCAATAACCATTTTTATATTACGAAATAAAAGCATCTTTATAATAGAAAATTTGAACATGTAAATTATCAAAACCTTTGATAATTATCAAAAGAAATCACATGAGAATTTGATATATCTCCCAAGAACAAAAAAGTCTTTTGCACATTTTCTATGGATAGTTTAGCAGTTATTACGGCAGTTATTGACTGGTGTGTTCTACCGTTTCCTAACCTCAGTGTGTTTCTTAATTTAACGTTGCTTCTTTGACTTTGTCATCGTTTCTCAAATGCAGTTTAAAGTTCAGGAAGAGGTGGTAGTTGGACTGTGCGAGGTTTGGAGAGTAAGAAGAGAAACTTACTCACCAGGGGCGCCACTAATACGTAAAGCGCCTTGGTGAAAGAAAAAAGAAAAAGGTGCCCCTCTGACAGTAGTTAATTACAAATTTTAGAAAATCTCATTAGTTAATAGTAATGGTAATACAGTAATTGTGGCTTAGTAAATTTTAAGTGCGGTATAAATTGTAACAAATTAAGTACTGTAATAATATATATTTATTAAGTTTGCAAATTTTTTAATGAAACTATATATCTACAGAATCCAAAATTTCATTTTCTATTGAAATCAAAGATAAATTAGCCAATATTTCTTGGCACACAGTAGATCATAAGTAAGTATTCAAAAATATTTGAACATATATTAGTAAATTATAAGATAAACGAATTTCATACATTTTATTACAACAAAAAGTCTTTTACACTTTTTATTTTCTATGTTCAGTAGTAAGTTGCGTTATCCGCTGTAATGATAATTTTCATATATTGTATGAATGAAAACCACTTTCGACGTGTGCGCGTCACAATCACATGCCACGTAGCTAACTATTTGAAATGCACATTATATGTTTGCGTTCACAATGAACTTGTTCAAATGCTCCATACGAATTAATCCATTTAGCTACAACGCTTCAAAAGATTTTTCTCTTGTTTGGCAATTTGCACACCTAATTGCGGCACCCCTGGAGAAGAACAACAAGAAGATAATATCAAATGGATAGGAGCAATTAGGATTATAAACTACATAAGTTATCTATCTATGTTTTTAAATATATAATACGATAATAATGTTTAGGATTTAGTAGATATAACCAAGAAATTCTTTCGAAAAGGTATACAAATTTAGCAGTCCTTATCTGCAGAAGACTCAGAGTCTTGTGGATACTATGGCTTGACGAATAGAAACAGTTTCGAAAAGTCGGGGTGACGTTACCCAGTGGTAAATTATATAGGGGAAACTTCCTAAGCGCCCTAACATCTGGTGGCGATTTTCGGAAGATACGAGAATGACATTGTTTTGCTTGGTTCAATGGAGAAATACGTGTTTTTTCTTGTTTGTGTTTTATTTTTGTGAATCATTGCAAAAAATAATTCATTTTGTTGTGTGCCGCAATGTAAATCGTGAATAAAGACGAATCATTCCATAATTTTCCTAAATCAGGAACAATATCAAATGAAATGACATTTGGAGGTAGAGAGAAAGTGGATCGTAGGTCTCTATCATACACAAATGTCTCTCAAAAACCTATAAATGGGCAAAAATCCAAGTCCGTGTTTGCTCGTTAAATTTTATGCAACGAGCAACTTTTAAAAGTGATTTTTTACGTCTAAGAAAAGACTGAATAAAGGCTCTTACCCACCCAAAATTTGTCTAAATCATCAGTTCATATATTAAAAGGCCCCTCCACTAATTCAGGCAGAGATTTATATTTTTTACTAATATATCTACCATATTTTTGTTGATATCATATTGACAGACTGTCAAAAAGAATTATAAATGCAATGAAAAACTAAAACTTTCCTTGCTATTTCTTTAGAATAGTATATTATTACATATCTTGTAAATCGTAGATTACCTTTAAATAAGAAAAAAGGCCTAAAAAAGCTTGGAAAATAGAAAAATACAACTCGTGTTCATTTTCACTATGTAATCAAATACACAAGTGACAATTTAATGTCATTCTCGAGTGTTCCAGCCTTTGCCGCATATGGCGCTGCCATCTTAAAAAGTTTCCCCTATTTCTAGCAATTGGGCGAACTCGAAAAGTTTGGCGCTAGCATATTTAAACTTTGTACATTATATTTTATTTTAAAATTACGTGAAAATGATCCATATTCATTGTAGTTTTTAAAAAATATATAAAATCCATCTAACTTGTGTTCTAATTTTTATTTAATATAGATTGAATGATTGAACCTGGTTTTAAATGGTGCACTTATAGAAAGAGCAGACATATCTTTATCTTGGACAGGAAATAAGTATCTCTAAAGAAGATCTTAAGGCAGACAAGACGCATATCACTGGGTTAGGCTGCATTTAACAAAACGAAACTTATTTACTATTCAGAAATACCTAACACATACAGTACTGAGACATGGGCAGTAAATAGAAGTATAGTGAAAAACTACAGATCTCACAAAAAGCAATGGAGAGACGTACAGATGTTGTGAGAAGGATGTCAACTCAGATGCAGCTGAGCTGGTTATATATGTAGAGCCAGCGATAACCGATGGACCCAAAAATTGTTGGAGTGATCACGACCACATAAACGACCAATTGGAAGGTCGGAAACATGATGGACGAACAATATTAAAAGGCATGCACGGCACGATTGGATGATAAAAGTCAACAATAGAGAAGAATGGAAAACAGTAGGACAGACTTACATCCGGTGATAGATGACATAGTTGAAATGAAGGTGATGATGATGATAGTACTGAAATTTAAATAAAAAACATAGGTACGGGTGAACTAGTGTGGTGCGGGGTTCGTATAATAATTTTTGCGGTTGAATTATTTACAGAAGTAAACAAAAAACATCTAATTTCAACGTTAATGAAGTAAATAAATGAATTAATGCGAAGTTATGATCGATGTTTAGCATACATTACTATATATTTCCTTTAGCTATTACTTAAATATAAAAGTAACCTAACAAGTTTTTCTGTAACATTGCGCATATTATTCAGTGGAAAAGTATGTCAGTATGCATTGAGGACGAAAGCGTGCAAATACTACAATTACTTATTTACGCGTTAGCTGTTACTTGTATAGTAAAATAATGTTGCAGCAGCGTACGAGGATTACCTTTTATGTTTTTACAAACGACCATATTCGAACTATATTCGTAAAATTTTACATTTGTTATTGTGAAATCAGTGGCAGCTTATAAATTGACCAAGTAGTTTGTTGACAGCGAGTGTTTAAAAAACACAAGTTTGTGAAAAAATTGATTTTACTCATGAAGGTTTTCGTTGGATGATTTTTTACGATTTTGGTAAAGGCCTAACTCAACAACAATGCATAGATTCGCTTCGTTTAACTTTTGGTAATGAAGCACCAACAGAAAAGACAATTTTACAATTGAATTGGTTATTTCGAAAAGGCCACATATCCTTGTTTTTGCATAAATGAGTTAAGTCACCATTTGACTCAAAATATGCTTCAAGCTTTGTTACATATAAAAATGCCTGATCTCCACTGTTTGTTATATAATCCAGGCAGGTGTTCTCTGTTTACTTTGAAAATGCCGCTTCTTCGGAAACGTTTTTTTTTTTGTTCTCCTGTAAAATTTACTTTTCTGGAGTTGTAGCCTTTTCGAAATAACCTATTCAATTGGTCTGCAGAATTTCGTCGTGGTCGTGCGTCCGTCAGTGATGAGTCTCGTGAAGGTCGACGAAAATCGGTTGTGATTGAAAAGAACATTGATGCTGTGCGCAAAATGATTGAGGAAGATCGGCATGTGACTCACCTTGAGATAGACACAGACTGCATTACATTTTGTATGAACATTTAGCTTTGAAAAAGATCTGTTCCCGATGGATTCCGTATAATTTGACCGAAGCACAAAAAAGGCTCACGTTGACTGGTGTAAAGGAATGCTAAAAAAAATCAACCTAGGCACTGCAAAATCCGTATACAACATCGTTATAGGTAACGCAACTTGGATTTATTCTCTTTGGGTCTTCCAAGATGAACAGAAACCCACAAAGTTGTTCGTTCACGAAGCACTTCCAAGAAAATGATCGCTTGTTTCTTCGGTTGTACTGGACATGTCGCAACCATTCCTTTAGAGTATTGGAGAATAGTTAATGCTAAATAGTATACAACAATTTATTTGCCGGAAGTTATCGACAAAATCAGAAAAACAAACAAATCCTCGCATCATTCTTCATCATGACAATGCAAGCTCCCACACAGCACGCCAGCAATTGATTATTTGAAGGACCAAAACATCGAATTAATGTCTCATTGCCCGTATTCACCTGATTTATCCCCTAACGACTTATTTTGTTCCCCAATGTCAAACAAAAAATGCGTGGACAGCGATTTTCATCACCTCAAGAACTATTGAAGCCTTCGAAAATCATGTTTTTGAGATACCAACTTCAGAGTGGATTTTTCTTTTTTCGAGAATTGGTTTGTAGCCATGCGAAAGTATATAAATCTTAAAGGAGAATATTTTGAAAAGCAATAAAATAGTTTGTTCCAAAAAAAAATTTGTCTTTCTTAGTTTTTGTAAAAACTTAAAAGGTAGCCCTCGTATAAATGTGTCCTCCTCTTTTTGTATTTGGAAAATATAATTTGTTACATTTGTACAAAAACAGTAAACAAAAATATATTAAAACAAACATATCTGTGCTTTAAAAAATATATTAGGAACAACCAAATTATATTGCAAATGAATAAATGGCATTAATGGTTTAATCATCTCGTTAAAATATGATTAGGGAACGGACGTAATTATACCCTGGACTTAATATGTTTTCATAGGCGTAGTTTTAAAAAATTAATTTTGACATAAGTTACCTTAGAAATTCTTAAAAATTTTAAATAAACCTGGATACAAATTAATAACGGAGTACAATTAATGACATGAAAGGAAATAATCCATCTCATTAGAATTTTATCTTTACATAGGCCCACCCAATTAGTGAATCTTTTGAATTCGATTTGTCAATATAGTGTAAACATAGTATTTCTTTGGACGACTCCACCCACAATATACATCACAACTTTGAGGAAACTAATTACATAAAATATTTAATTAAACACAGTAGAGGTAGATTATATCTGCAGCTTGTTATGAACCTTTTCAGCATATTTCCTAAAAAGATTTAATTTTTTATGAATAAGTTTTTTGGTGCCCTTTTCATTTTCATCTTGAAGTAAGTGCCTCACTCGCTACACTCTTGTCTTTTTTTTGCCCACCGATAACGAAATATTCACAATCATTTCCAAATTTCTAAGTTCCATTTTTGGTCTTCGTCTTTTAGCATCTTCACCATTTCACCAAATGCATAGAATAAAAAAAAAAAAATTAACTAACTAACTAACATAGCATAAAAAAATGTATATTTAAAAAAATAAAAATAAAATAAATAAATAAACTGACTAGGTACCAATTTAAAGCTTTTGATACGCAAAATATTTTGTTTAAATTTAATTTTGGCCTGTGATAAATACGTGCCAAAAAAATGTTGTGTCTCACACAAGCGCTCACTCACAATTATTTATGGGGGGTGGGGGACTCGTAATCCATTTATTCTTAGGAAGCTCAGAAGCAAAATAAAATGTTTGAATGTTTTAAATGATGGGGTTCACGTTCAACTAAAAGACAAAGGTGTCTTAAAAACGTGTTTTTCGAGTACTTAGTGGGGAGCACAATCCCGTGACCCCCCTCCCAGTGCGCTCCTGCACTCATATTATAGTTCCCAGAGCGACTGATTTAAAGGTTAAAAAAAGAACATGGCAATGCACGATGTGAACGGAATAGGAATTTATTGTCACCTAAGTTTGTAGTTAAAATTACATCGATGTATATGTGTCTGCCTATCTACAGGGGTTCTTACGTCAACTGAAGTCTTGCAAAATGGCGCTTGAGGAAACCCTGTGCTTTTGTGAATAATTACGGAACTACAGCATGGAATGAACATAGTTTTTCTAAATTTAAATGAATATAAAATTATGTACGATTATGTTTCAAGAAAGAATTTAACATCATTGTCAAAAGAACACAAATATGTTAGAAATTAGGGGGAAAATATAATGGCAACTTCAGAATATGTACTCAGCATGACGAATGCTGTACGGAAAAAATGTATTCAACACGACTAAATACCATATTATAGTGAGAAATGATTTCACAACAAATTAGGTTCTTTGCACGACAGAAGATGATATTTGAACTACAAATATTATACTCGTTAGTGCGTACGCCGAGGGAAGTTACAGTAAGCATTAAATAAAATCTTAGATGTAGTATAAATTTACAAAACAAAAAAAAAAAAATAATAATAATTAATCTCCTACAGATTTTTCTTTTAAAACTGGACAGTTAAAGCTCTTTTAGCTTCATAAATGTTGAATAGGATGCCTTCAAAAACTGCAAACAAACTCGTCATTTTGCGTTACCGAACTGGAGGCGCGCATACGGGGGGGGGGGGCTCCCCCGTGTGCGCGTAGGCAGTAGCAGCTTTAAGGGGGGGCGAATGTCCGGGCGAATGTCCAGGGCGCCAGGCCAGGATGGGCGTCCCGGTTTTAGGTCAATTGTCCCGGTTTTTACATAATTCTGCATTTGTAAGAAAAGAAAGGTGAGGACCTTTTTTTCTCTTCACTTAGATCTGGGAGGTGAAGACCTTCTTTTTTTCCCCTGTGTCTCGGTTTCTCTTCACTGAAATCTGGTCACCCTATCTTTAGGTCATCACTTGTATTATATAGAGTAATTAATTTTTTTTATGAGGGTGGCAAAAAAATTATTGTGGCCCGGGGCGCCAGACTTGCTAAGGCCGGCTCTGCGCGTAGGATTGATGAAAACATATTATTTAATAAAAACTAAATAAATTATCAACTGGGAATGAAAATCCCTTTCTTTTATAAACGTCAAAATCAAATTATGATCAAAATTACATTAATATATAAGCCTCCACCCCCCACCTGTATTATCTTACAGATATTTTTTCGAATTGGAGCTCCCCATATAATTTTGCTTTGTGCTGGTCATTACTAGCGGCTGTACTGGTGATGCCTAATAAATAAAATATTCAAAATTAATTGTAATGCCTGTTTTACACCCTGTCAAAATATTCCTCATTTTAGGATTTCGTAGGTATAACCAAGAAATCCTTAATAATCACTCATGTGTCTGTCCGTAAGGCAATTATGGCCAAGCAGCTGGACTTAGAGAACTGAAATTTGCTATGTATTTACAATTAGTGTTATTGATTTTTCGACATTTTTTCTCGAGAAATGAAAAATTAGATATAATTTCTCGAGAATTCTCGAGAAATCTAGAGAAAAATAATTATTAGAATATATATCTTTTTTTAATGTTGAAAATGTTGAGGATAAAAACATGTTAAAATTATAATCAACTTTAAAGTACTAAATTATTCATTTAAAGAACATTAGAACAAATAGATAACGGGGCTTTAAAAATTATTATGAAAAAGGCACGTAATTGCATATTAATTAAAAATACATATGTATAGAGAATTTTTCAAAAAATTAAGATATTAATAATAATAGTAATAATTATTTTATTTAACTTGTAGGTAATCTTTTACATAACAGTTTTAAACTGAACAAAACATGGAATGTAATTGATTATAATAAATAATACACTAAATTAAAATAAAATATTGTAACAATAAATGCTAATTAGCTAAATATTATAAATCGCTTCTTATCTGTTGCCACAATTGCGTTGCGGGATATATTAAAATAGTTTTTAAAAGCACAATGCGTCTAACGTGGCGTCGAGAAAATGTTACATTTCTCGAAAAATAAAAAATGAGAATTATAACTTTTTCTCGAGAAAGAATTCTCGAGAAGAAACACTATTTATATTGCCCACCTATAAACTATATTAAGAAAAATACTGAAAGTTCAAAATACACATTACTCGTAAAACATACACATTTACGAATTTTTCGATAAAAGTTTTTTTTTAAATATTAGTATAACCTACTAAATATTAGTAGGTTATCAAATGAAAGCTTGTGTAAATTAAGAAACCAAAATTTAATTTATAAAAAAAGTTTTTGAATTTTAATTTTTTTTACTCTATGTAGATTATTAAATGAAAACTCTTAGTAATTAGATTAATAGATAATAAATGATTTTTTTTTTCAATTTGACGTTGTATTGCCCTAGGCATTTAGCATTCGGACTAGGGATGGGAAAAAAACATCGATGTATCGAAAACATCGATGTTTGTTTTAAAAACATCGATGTTTTTACCATCGATGGTCAGCTGGCGATAGTATCGATAAAACATCGATGTCTACTACCGATGTCGATGTTTAAACTTTGAAATTCAGAAACTACCGCTAGAGGCGCTGGAATCTTAAAAAATTAATTTTTATTCAAATTAGTACACAAAATATAAGCGCTATCTATTGTGATATAACAATACTAATAGTGTTAGTTCTTATTCTTCTTAGCAGTTATCAGAATACGAAAAAATAAGAAGAAACTTCTAATTTTTGCAAACAATGCGAACGACCAAAGACGCCAACACACTTTTTCTTTTTGAGTCTTGTTGGCACTTTCCCAGTTGTTATTCCTCCAATCCCCTGGATTTTTGTAAGTTGTTGTTAGCTATTTTTTATATATTGAAGATGACTTTTCCTGAAAAAAATGATCAAAAGCTTCAATTAATCGGTAAAAGTAACTAGAATTGAAAATCTAGTTCCGCCTAAACCAAAAAAACAGACTTTATTTCAACTTAAAAAAGTATAAAAATAATTGTATATGACAGTGTTATTTTTATGTTAAATAATATAAAATTAACATTAAGATTACTATATTAGTATTTTAATAAAATTCAATATTTCATTTTAGAAATGTAAAAAGGTCTGTTCCTTTGGTTTAGGCGGAACTAAATTTTCAATTCTAGTTACTTTTACCGATTGATTGAAGCTTTTGATAATTTTGTTCAGGAAAAGTCAATATATAAAAAAATATGTAATGAGAAATTACAAAAATTAAAATTGCGGTTAGTTCCGCCTAATCGTTTGGAATAGACTGTAGGTACAAATTAGGATTATTATATTGGGTATGATAATGTTAATGTGAAATAAATTACTATTAAAAAGGAATATTTCTATTTAAAAATCTAATAAATGCTTTTTGTGTTGTATATGTTACTTTTTTCATATTTTATCTTTACATTATTAAATAAAACCTATATAATATAAATAAATAGCTTTTTTAATATTAATAAAACATCGATGTTTCCGATACATCGATGTTTTTCCTTCGATGTTTTTTCAACATCGATAGTAAGGCGCCGATGTTAACATCGATGTTAAACATCGATGTTTTGCTTTCGATTTACAACCCTAATTCGGACTCTCTGTTGGCCGTCTTAATTTGCTAAAAACCTACGAAACCCTGAAGTGCGTATAAAAACACACAATATATCAAATTTTCAACCTTTAATAAATATAATGCTTGATGAACGAAAATTGTTATTTAGCAAATGGCTTGAGAGCTAAAACTAATTTTGCGCTGGAGGTCAAATTGAACACAACATTAATTTAATTATTACGTTTGAAATTCATATTTTTTCCTCTATTTTTTATTGATTGACGTAAATAAAGATAATGATATAATTTTTGTGAACCTATAATTTTAAAGGAGTGTAACAAAAAACAGGCGCGGACTGGCAATAATAATCGGCCCGGGAAAGTTCTTATTTCTGGCCCGTAACCTGAAATAAATTTTTTAATTTTAAAGTCAAATGTATTAAAATAATAATTTAGATGGTTATTATTGAATTTAGCCTTGATCAAAATTGACATTTTATAGCTGACTTTTTTCTATATTTTTTAAATGTGGGTATAATATACTATTTTACTTTTTAAATAAGGCAATACCTACCTAATATAATATTTAATGCAAATTATAAATAAAAATTGATTCGAATAATTAGCGATATGTTGTTTTGATTCTTACTTATTTATTTATTATAAACATTTATTAGTAATCATTATAAACATAAAATCAAAGTAATATATTGATTTATAAACATAAAATCTAATAATACAGAACAAAGTTCATATTTAAATGGTATGTGATATTATAAGAAGTAAAAAATAATCACTACTCAACAAATTTGAACTTTTTGTCGAGTAAAATTTGCTGTTTTGGAATAAATATGATCTACTGATAACGAAAATGGCGATTTGAAGGTGAAGAAATTTGTAGCACCCTCAGATTTAAAGATTCAATTTTCAAAATTTACTAAAATCATTGTATCCAAGCAAATAGTCTTAAAAAAAAAAAAAAAACCAGAATAAAACCATTTAATTAAAGTTGCGGAACCTCTGAATACATTCCACGGAACCACAGGGTTACGCGGAACACAGGTTGAATACCACTGACTTTGAGTAATGCTAGAATCTGAGACAAACTCACTCAATGAATTGTCACAAACACGAACAGTGAATATGCATATTTGTCATAGCTAAGCTTAAACAAGGTACAAAACAGATTGACAAACTGCGGGCTTGTAATTTCTTTTACAAGCTGCTCAGGGCCGTATTTACTTATATTGATGCCCGAGGCGTAAACAGTTGAGGCCCTCTCTTCTATCTAATAAAGCAATTTAAAAAATTGGTTGTTTAAACGTTTTTACGTTTTTCAAGTTTAGTTTTAGTGTCCCCCTAACTTCCCATATATTCATCATATTGAATAAATGCATTAAACAAAAAAGATTTGTTTTCTAATTATAAAAAATCTAATTTATATATAATTTTCTATTAAATCTATAATAAGGGAGATGTTTTCAGTTTTTGAGTAGTTTAAGTTTTAACAGTTTTAAGCCCGAAAAACCCTTTTTTGAAAAATATGAGATGACATATAGTCTATTTTCAAATTCTGGTTTTATTATATGACCGTACCAAATAATATGAAAATATATCCAGCCGTTTTGGGTGAATCTCGGAGAGACAGACAGAAATTGATTTTTTCCACGACCACTACAGAATTTACCAATTCTAAAACCAATTTTGACCACAGAAAGTTAATATTCAAACACAAGAGTTGGAATGTTATTCTAAAGCACTTGTTATGGAATAATTACTCCATGCTTGTTGTCTTTTGTTTTTGTAGGGTTACATTAAGATATATGCAACGTTTAAATAAATGCTACATAACTTCCTAACCTAAAATAGTGGCCGTTGTACGGCAAATTAAATTAAAATTAAACGAATAATAAATAAAAAAATTAATATAATTAATTGATTAATTTGTTATGTAATATAAATTATTTGTTAAGATAAAATGTTTGTTAAAATAATTATTTGTTAATTTTTTTTTCTGGTGGTCGTGGAGAAAGTAGGGTCTGTGACTCGGTTGGAAGAGAAAATTCGATGCTCGTGGTTCCTCACGCTCGCCTGCGGCTAGAGCTTGTAATGTTCCACTCGCATCGAATTTTCTCATTCCAGTAGCCTTGTTACAGAATATACTATTATTATTTAATTGTTCAATGGTCTTATTTATTAACTCGACAAATGAATGAAGCAACGACCAACTTTTTGCGTCTCCACAGCCTTACAAGCATGAGTGAGAAAGAAATATATAAATAAGTTGATTGTTGATTCGTTTATTTGTCATTGAAGAGTAGTGGTGGCTGGTACATAGGAGTTGCAGAACCTCCAGAATTAAATGGATTTAAACATTACAGACTTTTATGATTTTTCGTTTTCTCCCTCTCTAAATTTACTTAATTTTTTATTAAAAATCGCCACTACTGTCATGCGTCCTGTGTAAAACAATTAGTTCATCTACTCAATGTGCTGCACACATTGGCAGTTCCGATTATTGCTATTGTAACGCGGCGAATGGTATTGAGTGGGAGTAACAGCAGAATACCTACTCTTGGAGCTGCAAAGGTTTGCTGTTAAAAGCTTACGAAGTGCAAACAGTAACTTCGTTACAGATATTTTTGTATTTTTAATATTTCATTATTATTTGTAGTGCTGTGCATGCAAAAAATAGTGTAATTCAAATTATTTTAAAATGCATTATTTTTAAAGAATTTCAAGAACAGAAGATGGTTATAACCAATGCAAAAATAAGAATTGCATGTTCTGTTCAACATATAATTTTCTTGACTAATACATATTAAAGCATAAAATGTAATATTTTTAGAAAGAAACTTTCCAGAAAGAAAATCTCAATCATACTTGTGGTTGCAGCACCTCCGTTAAAGGTTCCCACGACCCGCCACTGTTTAACAGACTTCTTTAAAAAATCGAACAATTCCTATATTTGAATAATAAAATAATAAAAAAAAATGGACTCTAGTATAATTAAGACACAAGTTTCATAAGGCATTATTTTGCTGCAGGCATCGAGGTTAGAAAACGAGTCACGAAGCAACGAGTATTCTAATCCACAAGTGAGGCAAAAAGCTTTATGTAACGAGTTTTTTATACCATTTTTTCAATTTGTCTTTTCATACGTTTAAAAAAAAATGTGCATTATATATAAGCAGTTCACTTTTGTGAAAACATTAAAATGAAATTTTGTTTCCAACAGTTTGCACCTTTGAAACTGTATGTCATGTTGGTATTACAGAAAAATAATTTCAAAAGTCAGATTATAAATACATATGTCATTAAAAAAAATATCATTTGTCATATTTCATTTTAAATAGTGACATCTTAATATTTTGTAAATATAATACTAACCTAAAATAATACAAACATAACCCAAAACTGTAAAGCCTTTTTTACAATATAACCAAGTTTCTAAAAGTTAGTAATACACTAAATCACCAAAATAACCAGATCTATAGTGCGTTCAAAGGTGAGTTTGCAGTATAGCTCTTATGGCAAATGGGAGCGGTGTTGCCAAATGTTGTAAAAGTGTCAAATGTGTCAATTTTAATAATGTGAAAAACTCGTATGATTTACAAAAATCAACTCTTATAAAACTCAAAATAACACTCAACAAAAACAAATGGCCATTTGTAGAATACTGTGTCTTCACAGATCAGCGCGTTTTAGAGCTGGCAACGTCGACAAGCAAGAAAAGGATAGCGTCATTGTGTAAACCCATTAGAGAGTATGAAAAATAACTACTCCACATGCCCCGTACTGCAAACTCACCTTTGAACGCACTATATACTCTATTTCAAATTAGAAAATAGTGGATAGCGTTGGAACCGAGTACGATTTACACAGAACAAATACAGTATAGCAGGAAATTTAAAATAAGTTACAACTAGGCCATGGGCGTAGTATCTGGGTTAGCAAGTGATTTTTTTTAATATAAAAAACAATTTGTTAATAATATATTGAAATAAACAAGGCAGATAATACACTTACGCTATTTGTACGACATAAATTCAGTATAATGGGAAAATTGATATTTAAAAATTATGTATTATATAAGCAGTTCACTTTTGTAAGAACAAACTAGATCTGGTTATTCTGGTTACTTTTATAGTGTGTTACTGACTTTAAATAGGGTGACCATTCGTCCCGCATTTTAACATTTTGTCCCGCATTTTGGATTTGGGAGGTTAGGACCTTTTTTTTTGCTTTTCACTTAGATTTGGGAGGTGAAGGCCTTTTTATGCTCTCCACTTGGATATTGGGAGATGAGGACCTTTTTTTTTTGCTCTTCACTTGGATTTGCGAGATGAGGACTTTTTTTTGCTCCGTTCCGCATTGCCTTCTTAAGATTTTCTTATGAAAAATAAATGGTCACCCTAACTTTAAATGTCAATTAAAAATATTCCTTACGCTGTAAAACCGACTTTAGGTTGATAAGGTTATGATCATTATAATTAAGATATCACTTTTCATTATGACATATGTCAAATAGATCGACATTTTAAAAAAGTGACATTTTTTAATACCAACATGACATATAGGGGAAAAATTTTAAGATCGTAGCGCCACGCGGATTTTTTTGAAACCATTCTAAATCAGATACCACTTGACATTTACTAGTAAATAATAGCGAAAAGTGTATCAAAAAACCCCAAAAAATAAATAATTGTTTGGGATTTTCTGATTTTGTGAAGTGACATTACTTGTAAACATCTAAAATACTACATTTTGTGATCTGGTTTTAAGTTATGGCGGTTTTCCATTGTCGATTATTTTAACTATATTAGGACTATATTAGGGGAAATAATAATTCCCGTGTTGTTTACCAAGGGGTAGAAATCTACAATGCTGGGCATATAATATTGTGTGGAGTCACTGAAAAAAACAGAGAGTTCTTAAAGATTTATGCATTATGCCTACAAACTTGTGCATTACAAACCCACACACAATAACAGGAATTTTCAAGATATGCGATAATAAATACAAAATTGAAAATATTTTTTGTAGTCACTATCATTAAAATGTAATGAGCAAACTTTGATATAAGGGCTCACTTTTTTTCCAATTTTTAAATTGTTTATCTAAACATCGCGTCGATTCCTAACCTCTTGCTTTCCCAATTTTGTTTCGAACCGTACGGTGTCTGATATTAGTGGAAACAAATGAAACGATATTTCCGGGTTTCTTCTTTGCAATGAATTGCACATAGGCACAACAATATGTATTATACATTTTTCAATGATTATAATAAAACTTTAAAAACAAACTTCATACAAAACCAATACACAAAACGAAATGTTATCTGATGTATACAAGTTCATGAAACGCTCACCAGATGGTAGGGTGCTTAGCTGCAAATCCCTATAGCTTCAAAGGTGCGAACTATTGAAAACAAAATTCCCTCTTAGTTTGATCCTACAAAAGTGAACTGCTTATATTATCTGTCTCATTTTGTAATACGAAACTAACAGGGAAAATTCATTTTTTATGTTGTATATTGACAATACATTTATAATATTATCATAGTATTGGTTCACACGGTTACGCCAAAGTCTGTTTACACCACAACAGTCACCAAAGTAACCAGATCTAGTTTCGTATTACAAATTGAGACAGATTATAAATAAAAAGAGAGATTTGGCTAAAAGAGTTTAAATAAAGCAATAAAACCAACAATATATCAGAGCTAAAGTTTCTTATTTAAATATTTATTGTAAATAAAAATTAAAAATATATGTATATATAGGGTGACCATTCGTCCCGCATTTTAACCTTTTGGATTTGGGAGGTGAGGACCTTTTTTTTTGCTCTTCATTTGGATTTTGGGAGATGAGGACCTTTTGTTTTTTTTTTGCTCTTCACTTGGATTTGGGAGGTGAAGACCTTTTTTTGCTCTTCACTTGGATTTTGGGAGATGAGGACCTTTTTTTTGCTCTTTATTTGGATTTGCATTGCCTTCTTAAGAAAATGGTCACCCTATGAAGGTCTAAAAATTATATCAATAACTTCTTCTTTGGGCACTATCAGCTGGGCTGTCTTTTGGCCTCACATTAGTCGTCTATCTTGATCTGTTAATTGTCAAGTGTCAAAAAATATTTATATATGTCAGATAACCTAAAAAATATGTAACTGCGTAAAAACAAATTACATGGAGAATTTTCTCCATAAAATCTACGCCAAGAATATAAATAAAAGTCTCAATATGTAAATAATAACAAAATATGCGAAAAAATAAAATAATATATATTTCCAATGTACGACACTGAACATCTGTCAACTTGAACTAAAAACAGTATCTTAATAGTGTAATAGGGATGACGTTTTAAACCAATCCGAAGCAAGGACAAACAACACCTATCTTCTTACACTCATTTTTCTAAGATGACATAGAGCATAGTTTGTTCTTACAAAAGTGAACTGCTTATAATCAAACAACATCTTTGTTTAGGGAATTTGGTTTAGGGTCTGGTTTGACAGTTTTATATTTTTCAAAATAGCTGTCAATTTTTGTTTTGAATAGGTTTTAGCAGGTTCTTCTTCTTCTATGTTTATTGGCTTGGGTTTTCCAAGCAGGTTAGCAGGTTATTGTACCAATTTTATGAAATAAAATGTTTAGTATTATCCCATGACTGCAAAATATAAAAATATTATAAGAGTAGTTATTTGCATAAATAACCATAACAACATAATGTAACACTGTCAATTTAGTGATTGTGTCAAAATTTATTCAAATATTTTAAGACTAATTTAAATTTGATTGTAAGTATAGTCTGTTTCTATAATTTAAGCGGAACTAGATTTTGAAAATTAGTAACTTTTAGCGTTTAAATGAGGTTTTTGATCATTTTGTTTAGCAAAAGCCCACTTCAGTCAGTAAGAAGTACACTCTGTTCCATACGTTTAGGCGGAACTAAATGGGAATTTCGTTCTTTTAGGTTGTCACGAGAAGGGACCTTGCTTGGGATATTTCATTTTTCACGTTAGAATGTCAAAATTTAAAATTCCAACAATGAAAGCATAGAAACGAATGACATATGTCAAAATTAAATTATTTTTTTTACACATTTTAATGACAAAAAAATAAATAAATGGGAAATTTGTATTAAGAACGACACAAAAAATCAAAATATAAAGAAAATGATATTTGAAAATGATATTAACCTTAACCAAAAAATGTTTATTGTAAGTATGATTTGCAAAGCTAAAACAAAACGGGCGAAAAGCACGATTTAAACGATGAAAGTAACTAGATTGCAAAATCTAGTTCCACCTAACCGTTTGGAACAGACTTTAAGTTCCTGACAACTTAACAAACATAAAAATTTGATTTAGTTCCGCTTAAACGTTTGGAATAGCCTATAGTCTTGTGTTTAAAAATAATTTATATTTATTGCGTTCACTTTAAGGACAAACCAGATCTGATTATTTTGGTTACTTTTATGGTGTATTACCGACTTATAAAGTAATTTAAAAATATTCCTTACGCTGCATAACCGACTTCAGATTTGTTGGTTATAATCATTATAATTAAGATATCATTTTTCATTGTGACATAAGTCAAATGGAATGATATATTAAGAGAGTGACAAATTTTAATACCAACACGACATACAATTTCAAAGGTGCCAACTTTTGAAACAAAAATCTCCTCTTAGTTTGTTTTTACAAAAATGAACAGCATATATTGGGGCACAGGCTCTTTCGTCTATTTTATAACATTTTTTTACATATTTAAAAAAAAGAGAAAAATTGGCCAGGGGTAGTTTTTTTACGACGTACTTTTTCAGTGTACTTACGGCCATATTTTCAAAACTTACTGATTTAAATCATAAAAAAAAACATATCCTTTACAGTGGTTGCCATGACAACTGAAATAGTTTAGTTATAACACTGTTAAAAATGTATGAAAATACCTATAAACATTTAAAAAAAAGCAATATTTAAAGTTATATATTAAAATAATGGGACTTAAAATGTTTAGTGTATACATTTTTCTCTAATAGATGGCTCTGAACATAGCAAAAATCTCATAACCTCAATGTTTAGTTATAATGTCTACCGCTAGATGTCACTAGTAGAAATATTTTTAATCAATGACACTCCTGTCATTCTGCAACCAAACATACCATTAAACATGTGTTTCGTAACGCACAGGTACGCACGACCAGCCAATGTGAAGACGTTGAACGCGGCGGGAAAGCAACTAACACGTCAACGAGTGCGGTTACCTGTCCAGCTCACAACAACGAAGTCACAGTGAAGTCGCGAACGCCAGTGAAGAAGCTTTTGCGACGTGTGGCTATTATGTCGGCGTTGGTATCCGTAACAGTGGCGATATGTGCTCTCGTGTACTACTACATGGGATGTATGTCCCTCGTGCAACTGATCCTAGTGGCTTTGGTTGCTTATATTGTTGCTGGGAAGAAATACAGGTGGTTCATTGTCGCCCTGCGCACACTTCCTAGAGATATCATGTAAGTGTTTTTAAATTCATATTATTTATGTCAATATAAACATAATTTGTCAATAGCAATGCCATTTATTATTATTTTTTAATTCCTTGTATAAATATTTCATTTGTTGTTTAATAGTTTTTAAATGATTGAAACGTAATTTAAAATAGTAATTCAAAACTTTCTTCTGTTAAAATGCATTTATAATTTCCTCAAATCATAAATAAACATTTATGTTTGCTGTTGTATTCAAATATGCGATGAAAGTTCAAGTTTACAGTACTATTTCCTTTTTGTTCCCATTCTGTAACAGTTTTGCTGTACTACTTTCAAAGATAACTACTTCTGCAAGTGCACTAAATTGCACTTTGTTGCTATCAAATGATCACTACTGACAAACATCCTGCTAAAATCTATATTCTTTATTTTTATATTTATCAGTTATCATTGTTAAGATATTAAATACTTTATACAATATTATATTTCAATTATTGCAATTTATTAACGATTATATATTTGAATTTTTGTAAATATATAATCTTAATTATTTTGCGGTTGGGAATTTTGGGTGGTTCCGCAGAACCTTCAGGGCCGTTTTAAGATTTTCTCAAGAGCATCCTGCATTATTTACACTCGGAAGGCCATGTGCGAGAAGAGCAAAAAAAGGTCCTCGCCTCCCAGATCCAAGTGAAGAGCAAAAAAAAGTCCTCACCTCCCTGATCCAAGTGAAGAGCAAAAAAAAGGCTTGTTGTTGAACCGCGGGTCCTGCTGTTGACCGCGGGGCATCGTATTTGTAAATAATTTATAAAGAGTAACGAACTTTAAAAAATAATATAACTGAGTCAACAAATAATCCATGGCCGTCATTCAGGGAAGGTCACGGACATTAGTTTAACCCCCCCCCCCCACATACACTATTTTTTTATTAATAGAACATTACCTCCCCCCCCCACACAAAAAAAGCGATCTTAAGGGACATATTTTTTTTATTAATTGAACGACCCCCCTGCTGAGTATAATGTTTGCTTCTCAGCTAGTTAGGAATAATTTTTGGCTTATGAGCTCCCCCCTAAGAAAAAACCAGGGTGCGTGCCCGGTTTTTACACACATTTTTGTTTGATCATAATCAGTTAAATGTTACTAATAAATTACAAATGACAACAAGTAATGAAACGAAATAAGAGTGTTCAATTGTTATCATTCATAGCACTCTTATTCTTTTTCTGTAATATGGTTTATGTATTTTCTTTACTACCGACCGCCAACCAGGGCCGCCGCGTGTGTATGAGGCGCCTTTGTGCAAACTTTTATTTGGCGCCCCTGACCCCCCCCCCCTTCTAAAAAAAGAAAAATTCTAAAAATAGATAAATTTATATATTTATACAAAATTTAAAAATATATACATATATAATCAAACTACAAATCGGAGTAAGATAAATGCAATAATACATGTTTTTTTAAAATTGTTCACAAATAATCAATCTTTTATTATTAAAATAAAATCACAATAAAGATAATGTTATATTTGTATTATTGATAATATAAATTAGATCACATTATAAATGTATCGATTACATGTTAGCTTTGGTGTATTATAACTGTATTTTATTATAACTGATGTATTATAACTAAAAATGGCGATTGCTGATTAAAAAAATCATATAATATTTATTCTTCATGCTTGAGCCGCCACAAAATTCTTAATTAAATCTCTAATATCTAAGGTATCCATGATATCATTTTCGATGGATATTAACGATAAATCCGTTAGACGGTCGCCGGGCATTGTGGAGCGTAAATAATTTTTAATAAGTTTTAATTTTGAAAAACTCCTTTCTCCTGAAGCTACTGAAACTGGTAAAGTTAAATAAATACGTAATACTATAGTTATATTGGGAAAGGTGTTAGTTAGATTATTTCTATAAATGTAGTTTAATACGTTGTGCGGAGACATGTTGTTTTTTACAAAATATTGCAAACTTTTTATTTCATCAAGCAAGGATACACCGTCAATATCCCGATTATCCGAGTTTTTTTGATTGGTAAGTTTGATGTGTATAATTTTGCAGTGTTTTGTTAAATCTTCATCAGTCCAATCTTTCAATTTGCTTATGTCGTGAATGAGTTTAAAATCATCGTTATGTGTATTTAGAATAAGAATTACCAAGTAACCGTGTATTAAACAAGTTAATATTTTAAGTATTATAAATATTTTAATTTGTATTTTCTTTGGAATGGCGCCCCTATAATCAGGCGCCTTTGTGCTGGTCACAACCTTTCCCCCCTCACGCGGCGGCCCTGCCGCCAACATATATAAGGGAGGTATTGAGAACTAACACGCTCGGATACGCAGTCTGGTGGTCAAATATTGTACTACGCGACTGTAGTACTGTTTGAAATTATTACATATTTTCTAGTGTTGATTTTTTGTTAGAATGTCGATAGATACATTTTCATAAAATAAAAATGTACTGTGCTTAAATTAATCTGTTCGCTGTTAGCATATTGACAGCTGAATACTAGACAAGACAGCCATATTGCCTTGAAAAACAGCGCCGCCAAGGGTAATGTCACTTCTCAATTGTGATTACACCGATTTTGACATTTCGAGATTTCGATGGATCTGCACGAATGTCCCTACATAACGTTTTGACTATTTTTAGCATGATGTCTGTCTGTTTGTCTCTCTGAATGATTGAAACTTCATATTTAAGTTTTTGACATCAATGGCACGAGTTGATCAACTTTTGGTAAAAATCGGTTGACTAGAAATGGGAGTTTACTCGTGTCGATTTTAAGATTTTTGCGAATATTTAACAACAACAAAATATTTCGAAAAAATTTATTTAACAAAAGTTGCTATAAAAGCAATAACTAACAACTTTTATTTGAGACATTTTTTGATAAAACGAAAAATCTATTCTATGTATTTTTTCATACTTGTATGTAACGTTTCCATGATCATGATAAATAATATCTCTGTTAAAAAATATTGGGTCAAGTTATTTCTACTCTACTGCTAGAATGTATTTTATACAAGTACTTTGTGATGGCGGTCGGTCCTGTAGTAACCACAGCAGATTTAAAAAAAATTTATTTTCTGTTTTTTAGGGTTTTGTAGGTATGACCAAAAAACCCTTATACCGTCATTTTGCCGTCTGTCTGTCTGTCTGTCTGTCTGTCTGTCTGTCTGTCTGTCTGTCTGTTCGGCAAAAATTGTAGCCAAACGGCTAAACCTAGAGAGTTGAAATTTAGCATGCTTATACAACTCTTTGACCCGCACATAGGAAAAATACTAAAACATCTAAAAAACATACCCCCCTAAAAATATAAACAAATATGTGCTCATCGAAAACAAAAATATTTTTTTTAAATTCTGAGTAGGCTATCAAATGAAAGCCCTTAGTACGTGGATTAACGATCAAATTTTTATTTTTGCAAAATAAATTATTTTGATGCGATTTTTGCCAAAATTGTGCAAAAAATTTTTTGTCCCACACCCTGTAGCCCAGATGGTTTAAACTAAAAATCTGAAAAAATTCTAAGTAATGTATATTGGTGTGAACCGAAATAGTACAACAGGAATTTTTGATTAGATTATGTTTTCGGAAAATACCGCATTTTTTGTGGTTTTTGGTTCACAAAGTACAAAAGTTATACTAATGTAAGACAATCACATGCATGGCGTGCGATGGCGTAATGGGTTAGAGCACTGCTAGAAAACGAAGGGTTTCGAGTTCGAGTACGGAGTGAATTTAATTTTTCCTGTTTTTTTTTTTGCATTTTTATAATGTAGAAATTATTTTATCAAAATTCTAGTTATATTTTAACAAATGTTGTATTTAATTTTTAAGAGCGTAAATTTAATAACCAGTCTTATTATATGATTAACAGACAATAAATTATTTTAAAAATATCGTTCATTTTGCCGTGATTACTACAAAGTAAAATTTGTCCTACACACTCAGCATACCGCCTTCACTTATGATATACCGGCGAAACCCTGAAATGTGTGAATATTCACACTTCACATCAATTTTTTATATTATTTGTTTATTTAATTTGTATCTATTTGTTACATGATACTAGTCTGTTTGCTGTACATAAATAATAAGAATAATAATATTTTTAGCCAAAAAGATAATAATTACAATATTATCACAAAAATAAATTTAATTATACAGTTCTAATTACAATGTAGTAAAAATTACTAGTACGAAGGTTGCCTTTTATATTTCAGGATTTCAGATCAAAAACAATTATTTATAAACAAAAGTAGCTTTATTGTTGTTCAAAATATTCTCGATGAAAACCAATACACTTTTGCATGCGTTTGAACTAATTTTCGAAGCACTTTTTCCACTCCGATTGTCAAATTATGTGGGGTCCAACGTGAACAAATCTTTTTGACGGCCAAATGTTCATGCAATAGTGAATGTATGCTGGTCCCACTAATGCCCAAGGATACCTCAATCTCACGATAAGTCGCATGACGATTTTGCAGTATCAGTTCACGTAAAGCATCCATTTTTTCCGGAACAACAACCTATTTTGGACGACCTTCACGAAATTCGGCCTTAAGCGAACTACGGCCACGATTGAAATCGGCAAACCATCGATAAACAGTAGTCCTTAATGGTGCTTCATCGCCAAAAGTCGAATTTCATCGATGCACTATTGTTGGGTTAATCCACGTCGAAAGTTGTTAGAAATAATCGCTCAAAATGTTCACGATTTAATTCCATTTTTAGCCGAGATGAATTTTTTCAAGTTACGGTAAACAACACAAATAGCGCTCGTACGTCCTGAGTACGTATACCGTCAAAAATGTTAAACTTTACGATAGAAGCGTCAGTTGCCAGAGATATCACTAATTTAGCGCAAACCCGAAATATAAGAGGCAACACTCGTATACAAAAATGAAAAAAAAAAATATAGTCGATTTATTTGGTTTAAGCGGGACTATATTTTCAAATCTAGTAACTTATAACGATTGAACGAAGCTTTTTGATCATTTTGTTTCGCACTTTGATCGTTAAAAAGCGTGCTATACTCTGTTCGCAATCAAGAAGTTGTAATCATGCAATGTTCACATAATAATTTTGTCGAACACTCGTCGTTCGTTGGCTGTTGAGCACTTAATTTTATGCTACAGCCAATAGTGTAACGACTTCAATCTTTCACGTGATTTTATTACTATTTCTGCATTTCGAACAGTTTATAGTGACAATTGGTAAAATAAAATTTCCATTTAGTTCCGTTTAAACGTTTGGAATAGCTTATATTATATGTCTCATTTTGTTATACGTAACTAACAGGAAAAATTAAATTATTGTGTTGCATGTTTACAATACATTTATAATATTATCATAGTATTAGTTCACATGGATACGTCAATGTCCGTATATATATGCTGTTAACTTTTGTAAGGCCAAACCAGGTCTAGTTATTTTGGTTACTTTTATAGTGTATTAATGTCAATTAAAAATATTCCCTACGCTGTAAAACCGACTTTAGATTTATTGGTTATGATCAGAGCCGCAGTAAGGAAAACTTGCGCTAGTGGCAAAACTGTGTTTTAGCGCCCTTGGCAAAAAAAAGTGGTCCTCACTTCCCAAAATCCAAGTGATGAGCAAAAAAAAAGGTCCTCACCTTCGCAATGTGGCGCCCTTTTTCTTAGTGCGCTAGGGGGGCTATCATCAGTGCATTGAAATGAGGTGACACAGGACGTTATTGGTCTGATAAATATGGCGTCGGCACTTCCACAATATCGGATATAAAAAAACAAAGTGAAAAAATTATAGTTTACTGATCGTATATCTATATATCAATAAAAAATGATTCATGCTTAATGTACGTAATTTTTATTTCCTATTTCTCCTTACTTTTTTTTCGATTATCCGGATTTTTCGTTATCCGGACTACCTTCATCCCCGACCTAGTCCGGATAATCAAGGTTCTACTGTATTATCATTATGCACTAGCTGAAACGCACATTGTTTCAACCAAGCTCCATCTCTCCCTTTCATCTCTACTAATAATGCGAAGGCAAGCTCTTAAGTGTATTTTAGTTTGTTCATAGAAATTATAAAGTTGTAAGACATAAACAGAGACCTCAGTTTTCGGAAAGGGTTCTGACCATTCAGGTTTTTAGAGATATTTTTCCAAATAATTTAAAGTTTCCGCTTAATTTTAGTTATTTAAAAAAATTCAGGGACTCTGCGAGTCATAAAAACAGGCCTATTTTACTAAAACGATGCCATGAACGAAGGTGTATATATTTTTTAAATCGATGCAGGTTTTCTTTAGATTTGAGGTAACATATATACAGACATACATACATTCATACATGCATGCATATATCCAACGAACTAATTTATATATTAGTATTGATTACGATTTAAAAATTCAATATATATATATATATATATATCAAAACTGCCATTCGGTTCTTTGGATAAATTTTGGTAGTAATATTTTTCCCAACTTGCTCATACATCGCATTTTCGAGAAAAAAAAGGGGTGGACTGCTGAGCTGGTGTATATGCATGACAAATATAAACTCTCTAGGTTCAGCCGTTTTGTCACAATA
Organism: Liopterus haemorrhoidalis; assembly: GCA_963971575.1. Lineage (NCBI taxonomy): Eukaryota > Metazoa > Arthropoda > Insecta > Coleoptera > Dytiscidae > Liopterus > Liopterus haemorrhoidalis. The sequence goes on along the minus strand of OZ020611.1, from coordinate 148,018,582 downwards.
TATACTGTACAAACAGATAAATAGACTAATGATGAGTGACGATATATGGTTATTTCTTGGTTATACTAAATCCTAAAAATGCCAGTGGTTCTCTTTTCTAAGAAATTCGTTTTACAATATCCTGGAACCGAATATTATGTAATAGTAGGGTATGCCTGAACATATGAAGTGAACACAAAAAATATGTTGTAATAACGTTAAAGAAAAGGTCATTGCACTGCCAAATAATATTAACTTGTTGAATTTTATTTTCAGCATGTTGAATTTTTTACAACTGGTACGGAGAAAGTTGTCATGTATCTTAAGTAAGATCCAAACGCTGTAATTCGTTTTATAATTTTACTACAGCTTTCAGATTAATTATTGTAGTAGGTTTGTACGGATTGCGGACATAAATAATGCAACTCCATTGTTACAGACCAATATCATCCACCCGATTTATTATGAAGGAAATAAGTTATATCTTACGAGTTCCTATCGCTTGGTACTTCATTTATAATTAGATTCATGTATAGTCCGTTCAAACGTTAGAATGCAGTATTGTTCTTATGCCTCGGCCACACTTGTGATATAAGCTTCGCTGATAATTGCGCGCTATATAAATTCGTGGTAAACTGCATCTATCGATATCGTGCTAAAGCGCAACTTGTGGCCATACCTGCATTTTCGCCGCTACACTTTATTTACGTTTACAAGGCACAAGCGTATTTATTTTGCTGTAAATTAAATAATCCCTAATCCCTAAACTTTAGGTGCCCCGTGGATTCCACTATTATTGTTACATAGGTTACAGGTTGATAAAGATTTAGTTTATGAATTGCATTACATGATTTTTGGGTTTTGAATTGTAAATAGCGTTTCTATGATAATAGCTGTCAGTTTGTTATCCATTATATGTTTTGAAAGTTAGTCAACTTTAATTGATTTTTTATTTTGTTTTTGAATTGTTAATAGTTTTTCTACGATAATAGCTGCGTTCCTTTTACAAGTTAAAATGCTTGGCTAAGCTAAGAAGTTAGAAGTTATGTCTTAGCAAGGGAAAGGGGGGAGGAAAAAACTTAGTTTATCTTAGCCAGTATCTTATAAATGGAACGCTCTTACAACTTAGATTAACTTAGCTCAGCTTAGATTTCTTAAGTAAAGTGGTAAAAGGAAAGCGCCTATTTACTCTGCGAGTTTGTTGTTCATTTGGAAGGTCAAAATTTAGTCATTATTTTTTGGTAAGTAATTGGTTGTTGTGAAACTTACGGTGGCGTTTCATTTTACGAGAGCTCTGTTCCCTCAGGAACATCTCTTCCAGATTTAGAGTAATTAGGAGTGATGTGGATGGCGTCTATATACACTTTTATGTCGTATACTGGGTGAGTCGTTCTTCATTTCAAAACCCGTGTATAGTTTCAAATACCTCTCACTGATTCGGTGGCCTCCTATCCAGACCTGAACAACCGATAGCAGTTTGATTATCACTTCACTGCTGCTACCATTCCTTGTAATTTTTCTCTTAGCATTTTCTGCAACTGTCTGAGACCCAACCAAGTTGCAGAGCGAGCGCCAATTATAATTGCGTTCGGTAACTCGCTCCGTTTACGCGATGTAACCTTTTGCGTTCGTTTAATAATACAGGAACTCCTTACTTAACGACCGAGGTTCGTTCCTACGACTAGATCGTTAATCGAATTGGTCAATAAGCGAGGAACTTAATCGTTTTAATTTATTCTGAATAGGGATGAACAAAACGAATTACACAACATAAAAATACAATCAGCAAAAATTATAAAAATTATGTACAAAAAAAAAAATTAAAGTTTATTCATAAAAAAAGACATGCATGTTAACATTTAGTCCCGAGATGCAAACTGAAATCGGGCATTCCCCGTCATTACCAGCGAAAACTAAGCTCATTATCGAATCAACCGCAATTTTTAAGTGAATTTAACGTTTATGCTTTGTTTTATTCTTAAACGTGGTCGGTTTATGAAGAGATAGCTACGGAAAATTTGACCAGCTCAGTGTATCTCCGCGCTGGAGAGCTGATCGTAATAATGCAGTTATATTTTATTACAAACTTTATGTAGTCAGTCTATTGTTTACAGTGCAAGTGTAAACTTATCAATCTGAGTTAGATAATATTACAAGATTATGGTGCAATAATTTTGTACAATTTCCAACGTGGTTTGTCTGCGGAAGAGTGTATCTCCGAAATGTTTACTATTTTTTCTGAGAATTGTCTAAGTCGGACTACAGTGTTCCGTTGGTATAAACAATTTCAAAGAATTATTTTTTAACATAGATGATGAATCTCGTCCAGAAAGGCCCCATGAAACAGTTAATCCTGTAAATTTTGCTGCGGTTAAAAAACTGGTCGATGAAAATAAACGAATTACATACAGGCAGATAGAGGAGTCTTTGCACATGAATAGTTGGCGCAACTATCCGTTCAATTCTTCGCGACCACCTGACAGTTAGGAAAAATTGCACGTTATGGGTACCTCACAACCTGACTGATGCAGGAACAGCAATAAGAGTTGAATGGTGTCTAAAGATGTTAAAAAAATTTGAAATGGGACACTCGAAATACGTGAATTTCATTGTGGTGGGATGGAAACATCGTCTTATTATTATGATGTGCCATCAAAGTCAAGAAACAAGATATGGCTCTTTGAAGACGAAGATACTCCAATCGCGGTAAAACAATCTAGATCTGTGAAAAAAAAAATGATTGTTTTATTCTTCGACAAGCGAGGGATTATTACAAGAATTGTTCTAGAAGAGCAAAAAAGAATTAGGGTTATTAAAAAAATGGTACGTTGAGTTCTGTATGCCTCAGTCGATTCGGTCTTTTCAAAATTTACGGGCACATTCACGACTTGTCACTTCGCGCATGCATGAAGATAATGCACCCGGGCATGTAGCTCAACTAACTAAAGAATTTTTTAATAATTCCGGACTGCAAGTGTAAGGTACAGCAAGTGTACAGCAAGGTACAGTAAGTGTAAGCAAGTGTAAAGTACAATCATTCGTATAGTCCAGATCTTGCTCTTTGTGATTTTGGACTCTTCCCTTTCATCAAGGATAAGCTTAAAGACCGTCATTTTAAGAGCGATGATGAACTTCTAGTAGCCTGGCACCAAATCTGTTCAGAAGTACCAACTGAAAAGTGGGAAGATATTTTTAACCCATGGTTTATTCGTATGAGGAAGTGTATTGAATGTGATGGGAAGTACTTTCAAATAAACCGTGGTCCTGTCAATAAAAAAATATATTCAAAATATGAAAAATAAAAATACATCATTGAAATTTTTCCATATTTTATTTTTAGTCTTCATTTTTAAATATTTAATAATTGGCTATTTAAAAGTCCCGTAGTGGATTATATTATGCGATATTACTTTAATGAAGAATAATTAAGTATGACGCAAGAAATTTTAATTAAAAATTGTACAACACTTTGTCCATTCATCATACAATATGCAATTTTCCAAACATAATTCCAGAATTTCCTGAATGTATTGTACTGTATTATAAAAAGTCAATTGTTTCAGCAGTGACCAGGCGAATTTAAAATATTTGTGGGTAAAAATGTCAAGTTTGTAGTCGTTGGCCATTTATTATTTTTGCACAAATCAAGTACAATATAAATATTTATCTAAAATCAGGGGTGGGCAATTTTCAATTTAGCCATAGTGTGGCGAATGAGAAGTAAAATTTGGTACATCATGTAAAAATTGATAAATTTAGTTGCTTAATCTTCACACTGGCTTTTTGTCATTTCTGACCAATATGATTTTTATATTTGTTTTACACTTAGTTTTTGATAAACATTTTACTTCAAATTGAAGGACATACGCTTATTTTCCGTTCTGAAGAAATACTACGAAAAAATTTCCCTAAAGCAAATATCGCCTTCATGCAACAAAAATTATTTCGTTGAAGGTAGGGCTTACAATACCGAACTAAAATCTGAATACCGGTATTTGATATTTGAAATTTGAAATATCGGGATACCGGTATTAAAACCGGTATTATTAATAAAAAATTTACTAGTTATATTTTTACTTACCTCAGTTGTTATATTGACTTGTTAACAAATAATATATGAAATCCAATAAATATTGTTCTGAAATGAGTAGATATTATTTATTTTATTACATAGAGAGTAGGAGTAGATAGATACAAAAAAACGTGCAAGTAAAAAAAAGTACATATTAAATTCTATGTTACATTTTACATATAATAGGCTCGTATGGCATTATATAATTAAAGAAGCAAAAAATATAATTAAATTGAAATTATTTATGAAATAATATTAATAACTTGCGTTTTGTTTATTAAAGTATGCTCTTAAAAAACATAAACAATCAATCGTTTCATCATCAAGCGGAGGACCGAATTTTCGTACAAATATAACCAGCCGCCGAAAAAGCTCTTTCTGATTCTACACTTGTCGGCACTATTGTCATTAAGAAAACATACACATTTTGTAAATACGTTCCTTTTGTTCCTGTTTTTTCAAAAAAAGTAATTTCATTTTTTATTTTTTGTTCCAGACCTGGAATTTTTTTAAACGCAGGCACGGGTGAAATATTTAGTGTTTCGTCTATTGCTGCCTGTAGTTTTTTCTTTAATGCGTTTACGTTTACCTTGTCAGATTCTAATACTGTTTCATTACTAATTTGGGAAGATATTGGAAGGGATGTTTCTTGCACAACTTCCATATCTTCTGTATCTTCTAGATTTTCATGTGTGAGCCGTTTAGTTAAGCTTACAATTTTTTTAATGATTGTAAATTTGGATATGCGTTTAAATACTTCTCCAACATCTTGTGAGCCCTTTTGCAGATACTGAAGTATTTGTGATAATTCAGTTCGTCGCAGTAAAATTCGAGATTTTAATGCTTCCAATAATTCTAATGCAATTGCAGATTTTTGCTGGGCAAGAGTATCTAACATAAATGTTAAAGAAGCGTCAGCCGTCAAAAGATTTGCATCTTTTCGGCATAATGCATCTACTGTTAATTTTACAGGAGTAAGAGCAGCAATAATTGAAGATAATAAATTAAATTCTTCGTCAGAAAAATGAATATTGGAACTAATGTCAATAAGCGCTTTTTGAATACAAAATTTAATTTCTTCAAATTTTTCTAACATAAATAACATACTCAGAGATAAGCATATGCTTATCTCTCAGTTCAATAACCGGACAATATGATGTATTCTCTATTAATTTTAAAATTGTTATTTTATATCGTGACTATTAACTAAGCTCTGATGAAGATTTAAATTAAATCGAAACGTTAGCGAAGTTAATAAATTTGTTTTTATTTTCTGACTGGTCCGAATCCCATTACCTTCAACTATAATTACTAACTTACGGACGTAACTCATCTAATCAAGATTAGATTTATATTGTGCATAAATTCAATTTTTATCAACTAATGTAATACCAAAATACCGGTATTTTTACATAAATACCGGTTTTTAATAACGGACAAAAATCGTCCGGGATTCCGGTATTCGGGATCCCGGAATCCCGGTATTGTAAGCCCTAGTTGAAGGTTTTCACGGTAAAAAATGACCATTAAGTAAAATTTTATTATCTGATTGCTTTAATTAAAAATATATATTTTAATTATTGAATGCCGTTCGCTATGGTGTAGTGCAGTGGTTCTTAAGCTTTTCAGAATCACGGAACACTTACAATTTTGCAACATTTTTGCGGAACACAGTAGAATAAAACAGTACAGTTCGATTATCTAAAGAAGTCCAGTCAAGGTCATATTCGAATTATATAATAATTCGAATTCTGTAAGTACGTTTGTCGTAGTTATACTTTACAGATAAACAACAAATTTTGACATGCTTCATTTGTATTTCTCTTACTGTTTTGCCAATGTGAGTGAGAGAGAAACACATCAGTACGTTAATTATTATTTTAGTCATATGACCTTGACTGGACTTCTCTGGATAATCTAATTATATATATATATGTATATATATATATATATATATATATATATATATATATATATATATATATATATATATATATTATATTTATATTGCATAATATATTAAAAGTCGCATACATGTCAGTTTACATATAAATTAATAGCAAATAAGTATTTAGTAAATGTAATAAAAAAAAGGAAACTATCACAATCTTTTTAATGGAATATTTGGGCCTGATGACTTTTACAAATGTTTTCAATATCTGGTCTTATGTGTGAAATAACTACTCTCATTTCTTGTTCTATATTTGTTCTATATGTGTGTAATTTTAATTTCTCTCTCAGAAATACATAGTTTTAAACCGATAAAGCTAGCATAAGTACATAAGTACAAGTAAAGACGAGAAAACTAAAAAGAATTACTTGCTTTTTCGTTTTCGTTTTTTTTTTCACTGTCTTTCAAATTTGGCGGAATGCTTTCTCTAAGTTCACAGAACACCAGTGTTCCGCGGAACACCGGTTAAGAACCACCAGTGTAGTGATATGATCTGACTGCTAACCAGGAGGCTCGATATCAAATCCCGGTGACGGCATAGTTGTATTTGTTATAAAATTACTTATGTATCCAAAAGAAAATAAAATAAAATATACTGGTTAATAGCCAATAGTAGTCAAGATCAAAATTTATATAAATAATATATAAAATCAGCTGTGGCCATCCATAATCGACCATCACTACAAAATATTTACACAATATACTTTCTAACAGAAATTATTATTGAAGAAGAAGATAGTGTTATATTATGTTGACAATTTCATGCGCAGAAGTGACACTTCGCGCAAAACTCAGGTACTGGAATAAAATTTTAGACATAATGGAATCAGTGGCGGATTTTCGCAAAGACAAAAAAGACAATTGTCTTGGGCCCGTAATTTTCAAGGGCCCAACGAACCCTTCCCCTTTCCCCTTCCCCTTTGAACGCCACTAGGTTGAGGGCCCGTAATTCAAAAATGTCTTGGGCCCGGCGAAGGCTTAATCCGCCACTGAATGGAATTAAAGTAGTATTCTTTCACTGTCAATCAATATTGATCACCCGGTATATGTCAAAATAAATACTTACGAACTTATACTTATTCTTACTAAGAAAATATGAAAAGTGTATTAAATCCTATCAAAAAATGTCTCGGACAAAAGTTGTAAGATATTACGTGTATAGCAATTTTTATTAAATACTCTCTGCGTCCGACAATATGGTATACATTTTGATTTTTTTTTTTATCCGAAAATATGATATACATTTACAATTTTAATTAATTTGAATGATTTTATTTATGAAGTAGTTACAAATATCTAGTAAAACAACGAATAATACAAAAAAAAATTATTTAACAAGAACATGGCTGTCTCCACAGCTTATATAAAACATGATAGTGTTGATTGTAATCGTCTTAATCTTACGATGAAGTTTTGCCTTATTAATGTGCCGAATCTTATAGGAATCATTTTGCTAACATAGTTGCTTCTAGGCAAGTTTGCAATGTTCGAAAAACAATACCAAGGGTTTGTATGTTTAATACATTAAATGCATTTTGTACGCATTCAATCAATTCAGCGATTGTATTCGGTGAAGCTGCATGTTGTAAGGATTGTATAGAATTGAAAAAGCCAAGATCCAATACTTTAAAATCTGGACTATTTGGCGGTTATGATATAAGTCGATTTGGAACTTCTTCCTTGCAATTCATCACAATTTTGATCAAAAAACGCCATTTTGTTAAAACAGCGGGTGTCACTTTAATTTGTTTAAAATACGCGTTTTTTATTTATTTTTTTAAATTTTGACATATGCAAAATTATTTGCGCGACATTTTTTTATTACATAGTAACCATTTATTTAAAAATTAAACAAAAAAAGATCAAGATAATATTACTTTCGTTAATCCCACATTTTTTTAAGTAATGTTGACCATTATTCGTGAAACACATAAAAGTGACAATCAGTAAACTATCCATTCTGGTGAACGGATCTGTACCAAAAGTTGATCAAATAGAATTATTCACGCCCGAAAATTATTATGAAATTTCTTAAAAATGGTTTTAGTGCTCTCCTGTAAAGTTGAACAGTTGGGAGTTAAGCCATTTGAAAATTAGGGTGACGATTGACATTGTTTTTACTGTTGCAATTTATTTTTTTAATATAGTATTCTATTATTTACGTTAATCTTAAAGAAAAATAATTAAATATCACATAAGTAAGATAAATTTATTTACAAAATTTAAAATTATTACAGATTGGGATTTAGTACAATTATTTAGAGGAATTGTTAATTATTAATTAAAATACCAGTTTTGACTATTCCCGTATCGATTATTATAGATTCCCGTATTTTAATGCTTGCACTGTACAAATAATATTACACAACCATTGATAAAAACACTTGTTTGTACTATATCAAAGTTCAAGTAATTGGTTATTTTTTTTACTTCCTTATTCGGTATTTATAGTTAACACAGAACATTTTTAATTATTCAGTAATTAAATTTTCAGTATTTAATTTATATAATTTAATAATGTAGGTCTGTATGTTTTCATATTATTTTGTCACGATATTTAAAAAGGTTTCTTTTTTATCTTAACTGACGTAAATAAACAAAAAATAATAGCTAAATATTTTCAATGAGTCATTATAGGAATATAAATACTGTAATTGCAAAAAATTGTAGAATTTTTAAAAATAGACTCTTGAACATCCTGTTATCTTTGAACTGTTAAAATATTCTTTTGGACAGTACGTTATTATTGACTTACATTTTTTTTTTTAACTTAAAACATACCTACTCGTTTTTAGGTCACCGGACAGAAGATAATACTATAAACATGTGAAAAGATTAAACTGAACAGGTTTATTTATTTGAGAGCCTCTTTTTAAAAAATATTTTTAGTTTTACCATTGGGCGTTAGCAGTTAAAGGTTGTTGCTTGAACTGACATGTGAACACGCTACATATAATTGCCCATGCGAGAAGCATGGACTCCGCAAATCAACGCCAGCCATCATCAGCGTTTGATCCTGCGACTTATTAATAGTCATCGCAAAACAAAGCCTGACAGGAAACTGGAGGCACTTGAACTAAAACAATAAAATTGTTGGTATCATCGGTAGTCAAGGGATTACCACTTTTTTGCCTGAAACTGCAAGTCATAATGGTTGCCTGTACTACACAGTCTCTTAAACTGTTCACCTGTAAGTGTGTTCCATTACATAATTTTGGTGAGTATATGGTCCTCAGTAACATTATTGCTGCACCTACTTTCAAAGTAAGAGTGTGAGGACGTAATCCTGATGGATTAAGTAAATTCAGGAATTCGACTGGATAGTGAATGGCATTTTGCCCATCTACAACTGTGTCACAGACATGTATGTAAGCACGGAAGAGGTAATCAAATTGACCCAAGATACTTTCCCAGAAATAAGTAACCCTGATGAGTTAAGGAGATCGACTGGATAGTGAATGTCATTCTGCGCATCTACAACCGCGTCACAGACATGTATGTATATAAGTACGGAAGGGATATACAAATTGACTCAAGATACTTTTCCCAGAAAAAAATTCCATAACTTTGGAACTACTGAACCGATTTTAAATTTTTTTTCAATTCTGCAGTTTTGCACTTCTGGATCAGCAGTTCTCGAGTGAGAAGCATACAGACATGAAGACAGACAGACAGACATACAGAGAGACGTTGCGTTTTTTATATATATATAGAGAAGAATATATATATTTTTTTATAAATAACTGCACTTTTTTAGCTATACCTACGACGTATATTTTTTAAAGATGATAAATGATGCAATTCTGTGTAATACGCCCGTATCTTCGTAAATCCGTAAATCTATAAGCTATAGATAATCTGAAAGTACGACTCTTATAGATTTACGGAAATATCAATTCTGTGTAATCATCTATAACGCTAATACTTACGGTCGCTAAGCTATAGAAACTGCAAACTTCACGCGTGTTGTTTAACCTGAAAATTGTGGCAACATCCAACAGGGCTTATGTTTTAAAATTTAAATGCGTGAAATTGTTGAATAAAACTGTTTCACCCATTATTTTCCCGTTAGTCTTGTTGTGATAAAATGGCAGACGTGAAGAAACGTAAGAGGAGTCAGAACACTTCTGGACAACAATACGAAATTTATTTATCCGCACTGGAAAATGATTTCATATTGAGGAGCGGTACTGTTTACCCAACACTACCAGATAATGATATTGAAAAAAATGGTGTGCTTCCCTTTCCGATTTATGTAGACGAAAGGTGGATGGTATTCATCAGACTGGCAATTATTTCTACATGAGTACCGTCTACCACATCTACCACTCTTCGAGCATTTTATTTATTACAAAACCTTCGTTTAATATTTATTTTTTGGTCATTCGTTGTTGGGAATTTGATCCATTTTCTTAATAGATGTCTAGTAGTTGCATTCACTAATTCGTTTACATATCTACTTATTACAGTCTGACTAACTGATAGACAAGTTACTGCTCCAGTAGGATTTTGTTTTGAGCCTACAGCTAGAAAATGTAAAGAAGTCAAGACTGTCACATGTAAAGGAATTCCATGTTGGGTTATTTCAATGTGCGGTTTCAATTCATTTATCACATCTATTACTGTATGCTTATACCCTTTTCACACTAGATCTTTAAAATCGGATGTTTAAGTGAATGGATCTTTAAACGCTAATGTGAAACCGTACGGCCTCGTCTAAACACGACCGATGTTTAAGACAGAGATCTGCGTCTTAAACTTCGCCCGCATTGCCAACTTAATTCCCATTATAAAAAAATACTCCTTGAATTTGTGCTTCTCTTCTTTTATCTATGTTCAGCTGTTATCATTTTATATATCGAGGTTATGAGAAGATTATTTGCGTTATTATTTAAATAAATATAAAAAATAAACTTCTCCTAACCTCGATATACAAAATAATGACAGAATAAATTCAAACGATATGAAATTATGTTGGCAATACATACTAGCTTTACATGGAGATTTCTTCTTCAAATTAAACATCAAGTGTGAAAGCAAACCGATATTAAACATCGATGAAGTTTAAGTTCAATCGTCTTAAAGATCTAGTGTGAAAAGGGTATTAGTGAGACGGAAAAACTACTTAAAATGGAAGTTCGGCATTTCAAAGAGATTTTGTTTATTCCTCAAAATTCTTCTTTTTGTATGCATAAAGTTTCTATGAATAAAAAAAGAAAATGTATTTTTTTTTGGTTATGTTTTAAAAATGATACAATGGCAATAATCAATTGACTATAGGTACATGTAACGTCTATAGATTGTTTATAGAACGCGTTACGGGTTACACAGAATTGCACCAAAAAAGTATGCCTGATACGCTTATTCCATAAACAGTTGACAAAGCGTAAATTTTCAGGATTTTGTTGTTATTTAGTAGAGAACATGTTTGGTTTAAAATCGTATCAAAATCAAAAATCGTAAATTTATCGAAGTATTAAGAGTTTTTGTAAGTATTATTATTATTACTTCCAAAAATAAAACATGGTCGATCTTTCGAAAAACGTATCACATCAAAAATTCCTGATGTATTATTTCGATTTATATAAAAGTGCATTATTCTGAATTATTTTAGATTTTTAAACCCTCTGGGAGGTAAGGTGGGATTTTTTTTTGCACATTTTTATAAATCTTGCCAGTAAAGAGATTTTATAATATAATTTTTGTTCCTTAAACTAGTCTTTAAGAACTTTATGTATCATGTTCATTTTTAAAATATTCATGGATTTTTTGAACAATACAAAAAATTTTAGATGCCTACGAATCCCTAAACCTAATAATAATGTATCCAAGAGATCGACAACACTAAAAAACTGGCAAAATTCGAATTATTACTGAATATGGGATACAATCATTAGCCGTTTTCGCAAACCTCAATCCAATCGCGCATCCGATAAATAAATGACGTTACGAAATTCAATCGGATAGAATTTATCAGATTACTATTTATCAGATAAAGTCCGTTTGCGAATGAATATTAATCGCTTGATCCAAATAACTTCTTACGGACTTTTGCGGACAGGATTGTTTAGAGTTTAGTGTTCTATTGTCTAGATGGCAGCACTTACGACTTTATTTCTTTATTTAAACTTGACGATTTGTAAGATCTTAACGAATAACGATAAATAATATTTTCATGTTTTCCACTGTAATTCTTTTCTTTTTATCTTTGCGGTTTAAAAATAGCATTACCATATTATTTTCGTCAGTATCATCATAACCATCTTCATCGAAAAAAAGAGCGTGTCCAATAGTTATAATCGGCAAAATTTTTTAGATTAAAGTCAAAAACCCAAAATGACATACACGTCAAATAATTTTTTAGGTTATTTAATCTGAAATGAATGCTATCCGATCGCGTTTATCAGATAGTTATTGTAGGTTTGCGAACGTAGATAGATTTGTATCTGATCAAAGAAAAAGTTTGCGAACAGGATCGTAGCTATCAGATTAAATCAATGACGTCATATATGTATCGGATAGGGTTTGCGAAAACGCCTATTATCTCAAAGTATAAAACTAATAAGCGCAATTTTATTAAACAGTTATGAGAGGTTTATTGGAAAAAATTAATATTTCATGAATCATCAATCTCTTTAGATTACATTTTAAACCCTCTGTCAGTCGCGGTACTAATGTAGAATTACATTATAGTTGTATAAAGTCGACTAAGAATGAAATTTATTTTATAATAAACTACTTTCAACTTTCAAAACAAAACATATAGAACATTCGTAAATATATATCTTGAGAAATATCTTGTGGAGACAAAGTGCTGGGTTTTGCCCTTTTTCCCGGCGTAACTAATTGTGTGTGGTAACATAGTATTAAACACTATTGTTAAAAAATAATAAAATATTTATACTTGAATACATAGAAATACAATTAGGCATATGTATAACCACTATGTAATTTTATTTTTTAAATTTGTACTTTAATTGCCTGGCAATAAAATATTATATATATATATATATATATATATATATATATATATATATATATATATATATATATATACTTGGAGCGACGAAACAAAAATAAATCGATTTTGGTGGTTAGAAGAGAGTGCAGTTAAAAGTGGGATTCACAATATAGAAGAAAAACAGTTAAGAATGGTGGCGTAAATATGCTCTGAGGTTGTTTAACACGGTAAAGAAACCATGACTTAAGAAATATACAGAGAAATATTGGAAAATATGCTTCCATATAAAGAAACCGATATGCCACAATAGTAGCAATTTCAACATGATGTGCAGCTAAAATATTCATGTAAGTTTGTTAAAAATGTCTCTCTCGAATATAATATACCAGTTTTACGTTGGTCTTCACTTTCACCGAATTGCTATCCAACTGAAAATATTTAGAACTTAATTCTTTGGAATTTAAAGTTGAAGTTTCGAAGGAAAAAATATCTAATCAGAAGCAATAGTGGACTGTTTTTAATTAAAAAGAAGGACAGTGGGGTCCGACAAAAAATCCGACTCCCGACTCCAACACCGACTCTTGACGGCAACTCCGAGTCCAACTGTATAATATAAATGTAAATAAATGAATAAGTAATTATTCATTTATTAAATGATTACGTAGATTTTAATTTTGATTTATTCTGCAATAAAAGTATTTAAAAGATACCTATTTAATAATTTTACAACTTTAAAACTTTAAATTCAATTAATTCTTATTTATTTATTTATTTTTTTTTTGTAATATTTAGTAAAAAAATAAGTGAATTTTCTTTTATTCTTCTCTTTCGTGGTCATAATTTCGCTCTGCTTGCTGTGAAGTATCTCTTTTTCTTTTTCTTTTTTTATTAGTATTTACTGGTCTTTGTTGCACTGACTAATAACCAGTGATGTGTACAATTAAATATTATAGCAATACAATAAAAAAAGTTACAATAAAATTAAAATAAGTTAGAACAAAAATTAATATACAAATATAAAATGTATTTATTTTTACCAAAATTTTTGTCCTTCGTTGCTGAAACTATTAGCCAGAATATATTAGTATTTATGTTAAGTTAGTATACAGAGTGATTATTTAATGGCGAGACGACGTCACCGAATTTTACGTGCCTCCTAGCAGAATACTATGAGTATAATAACCTTGAAGAAAATTTGATTATGAAGAAAAAAGATTATGCGCATGCGCGCATAATCGCCTGCTACGAGGTGTATGAAACGGCAAATTATTAAAACTTCCAGTGACGTCGTCTCGCCATTAAATAATCACTCCGTACATACTGTTTTATTACACTTTAATTTTTTCTACTATTATGTAGTTAAAGATTATATTATAAATTTTAATCGAGTTTGTGGCCAGAAGTGTTTGAATGTTTGTTGGAAGTGGAATATTTTCTGAAATTAATTTATTTAAAAATTCTGTACGATTACTAAAATGTAATGTACATTTAAAAAGTAAGTGGTTAACATCACCAATAGAGACTGGTCATTACATTGACAGTACGGGGTTGATTTCAGGTGTATTCTATGTAAATGAGAAAGTGAGAGGTTATGATTAAATCTTAATCGTATTATCACAGTATACAGCTAGTACAGATGAAAGCCCTGCTTTGGTCCGACGAGAACCAGTGTTTTTTTTTTTTTTTGGTAGTGTTGTCTGGATTTCTCCATAGTATGATGCTTTATGCTGAAGCTAATGTAGGAAATCCGGTTGCAATTGATTTCCAACAATTTCTTTCAATTTTAAATTAATTTCATTGTTGCTAGGTGGTATTTGTAGCGGCATTCCCCTTAAAACGGCCTCTTTTGCTAGTATATCTACTTGATCAGGGATGAGCAACCTTTTTTTACTACGGGCCAACCAGAAATTTATTAAAATATGAACACAAGATGATAAACACAAATTATCTATTTATTAACAAAATAACAAAATTATTTTTAAAAAAATACACAAATAAAACATATAATAGAAATGCTAGGTATAAAAAAACAGTCAAAGATAATTATTATGGGGAAAAATCATAAACAAATTTTAATGAGAAGTTTGGCATTGCTTCTTTGCAACCAATTGCTCTATATTGCTCTTATTTATGCTTTAAAATATATATGTATCTTCTGTAATTTAATATCCATTTTTGAAATTTCACAGACAAAAGCTTTGACGGGCCGCACGAAAAAGTACTCCGGGCCGCATGCGGCCCGCGGGCTGCGGGTTCTCTTCCCTGTACTTGATTATTAAATTTGGAGGTGGAGTGACCCTTGATCCAGCATATTTTTATCGTTTTACCTCTAAAAGTTTTCTTGTAATCTTGTACAGATTTTAATATATCGTATATTAATGTGTTATTATCCTTAGAAAAGTTTGGGTATTTTAGTTTCTGGACAGTGCTCCTATTTTCACAAAGTATTATGAATTCATTATGAATATGTTTTTTTAAATAGTCTAAACTTAGTTTTAGGCATCAATTCGGCATTGTATATAAATATTTAGTTAGGGAGTTTGACTTGGTCATTATGGTTGCACTTTGGATCTAAATAAGCGCAGCCTACATTGATGTACCTACAAATATATAATTATGTACACGAAATAATAAAATGAATGAGTTAGTTTGTTAATTGTTTTGGCGCATAGCATCTGTGACTATAAGCAGTCATCATAGCACATTTATTTATCTACAGCAAAATAAATGAATAATTAAAAACAATTCGATAAAAAAAAATCCAAGTAATGAGTCAACCACGAAGGATTAATAATATTTTAATGACTACTTGGATGTAAATTAAAAAACAACTGCAATGTTTTTTTAATTGTGCTTTTTTTTGCTTCGTTCTTATTTTATTTATCAGCGTAAAAGTTATGTAATAAATACTTATACTCATTTGCAAAAATATGTATAATGCTTATTGATTTTTTAATTTAGTTGTTTTTTTACATATACTGACTGAATAAAAGTAGGGGAAGTCGGAACATAACGGGCTCCCGGGGTATAACGGCTCTTTTGGTTGTTAAAGCATGCCGCTATGTTTGGGTGCATTCCAATCTCGTTCAGTACTTCGCTAGCGTCTTCCGAGAGTTGTTGTGTGACTGAGAGCTGGCAGTTACATTTTGTAAATTGGTGAAATGTGTGTTTTGCTGTGTTGATATATTTTTCACACATATCCAGACGTTGATTGCTCCAGTGTAGAGCATGTGGCAAGTGGGCACATTGTTCCTGCGCTGGAGAAGATGATAACGATGAGGAATGCACTCACGTGTGTACCATTTTGCGCCAGATTTTAGTTGATTACCCATTATACCTAGCCCGTGCTCATTCTGCCCCGATACCGGGGCAAAATGAGCACAAGGAAGCTTTTTTTTATATCGTCATCACTTTTATTTTTGTATTTTTGTAAGTTTTTTTACTGTCTGTAATAATTAAACAATAAATCCTTAAGGTGCCCGTTAAGTCCCGGCTTCCCCTACATTACAAAGAAATATTGCAACTTGCAACTTATATTTATTTATATAAAAGTTGCAAGAGTGGGATGATTACCAACAAATATTTCGGTCCCATTTTCATTCCTACTCTATGTTCATATGACTATTAAAGTGCATTATTATCAGTTTTAATTTTAACTACTTAAAAACTAACTGATAAACATGCTGCTAACTAGGATATTGGATAATAGTAGAGCAATTTACTTATCTCAGTTTAATTTCACTTAAAAACAGTGGACATACATAGTCAATTATCTAGTTCTAAACATTCCGCTACTCTAACAAATGCAACTGTTCTAAAACTGTAGAAAGCAAAAAGATCTATGGAACGAGTTATGCTTAGAATTACTCTTAGGGGCAGCGTACCTGATGAGGAAATACGCCGAAAAACTAAACTGTCCGATGTCATGGTCAGAGTGGCGTCAATGAAATGGAGGTGGTCAGGATATCTAGCCTGTTCAAGCGAAAATAGTTGGACCAAAATAATTTTGCTATGGAAACCATGGCAAGAGAAAAGAAACTGGGGAAGAACACCTACTCGCTGGACTGATGACATCAAGCAAATAGGCACTATGGTCTATATGTCACTATTTGTCGCGAAAACTGGATTGTTTAAGAGAAGTCTATATTCAGTAATGGATGACAACGGATGGATGATGCTGATTATGATG
Organism: Liopterus haemorrhoidalis; assembly: GCA_963971575.1. Lineage (NCBI taxonomy): Eukaryota > Metazoa > Arthropoda > Insecta > Coleoptera > Dytiscidae > Liopterus > Liopterus haemorrhoidalis. The sequence goes on along the minus strand of OZ020611.1, from coordinate 148,001,430 downwards.
ATGATAAAACATCCCGAATTTGATGTAGACAGTACTAGAAATAAAAGTATGACGATGCTGAAAGAAAGACTCCACTTCTCCAGTCATGTCTAACGTAAAAGACATAGAGACGATTTTCACAAATATGAGGGTTACCTTTTATGTTTTTACAAACGACCACTGGATGGCAATATTAAAATGTGTCATTACGATATTCGTAAAATTTGACATTTGTTATTGTGAAATCAGTGGCAACTTATACAATTAATCGAGTGGTTTGTTGACAGAGAGCGTTTAAAAACAAGTTTTCGTTGGATGATTTTTTACGATTTCTGTAAAGGCCTAACTCAACAACAATGTATAGATTCGCTTCGTTCAACTTTTGGTAATGAAGCAGCATCAGAAAAGACTGTTTACAATTGGTTTGCAGAATTTCGTCGTGGTCGTGCGTCCGTCAGTGATGAATGTCGTCAACCTAGGCACTACAAAATCCGTATACAACATCGTTACAGGTGAAGAAACTTGGATTTATTCATATGAACCGGAAACTAAGCAACAATCCACTGTTGGGGTCTTCCAAGATGTACCGAAACCCACTAAAGTTGTTCGTTCACGAAATACTTCCAAGAAAATGATCGCTTGTTTCTTCGGTTGTACTGGACATGTCGCAACCATTCCTTTCGAGGATCGGAGAACAGTTAATGCTGAATTATATACAACAATTAGTTTGCCAGAAGTCATCGGCAAAATCAGGAAAAACAACCAAAAACGTCGCATCATTCTTCATCATGACAATGCAGGCTCCCACACAGCACGTCAAACAATTAATTATTTGAAGGAGAAAAACATATAATTAATGTCTCATTGCCCGTATTCACCTGATTTATCCTCTAACGACTTTTTTTTTTTAATGTATGGTTATACTAACTAATGGTTTATGCATCAAAGATGCTAAAACAATGGTGAGGAAGCCATTTTTACCATGGAAGGCTCTCATTTCGGATATGTATAAGCACAAAAATTGAGTAATGTGGACAGTAAACGATAATTTCTCAAATAGGGGATACGCATAAAATATGTATTTCCTTAAAACTACATTATTTTGAAATGTTAATGTTAGTTATGTCACCTAACAAAACAAAAATTACATTTGAATTAATATTATAGCCAAATTTTTGAATTAAAATATTGTAAATTTTAAATAAGCCGACCACGGAGCGAAGGTTGCCGAGTAAAAACGACTGAGTATGACGTCAAACGATAGGGGTTTCACATCACAGATACAGCTACAACATAATCTTTACACGTGTGTGTATTGTATTGTTCGAGAGTTTTGTATTTGTTTTTAAACAATTTTTCACGCATTTATTATTAAAATGGCAGATAAAGATTTTGTTAGGGCTCAGAGTGATAATTTACCCAACATTGATGCATTTATGCTCATGGAATATATGAAAAATATTGAATGCTACAGTGCTGAAGAAATACGTGGTGTCAAAGTAATTTTTATTTTATATTCTATAACTTTATGTAAACAAACGCTGCAACTCTGTAAAATGTAAATATTTATGTAATTTAGATGTCAGAATTTTACTACATTGTTTACATGAAGTTACAAAACGTTAGAGGCATAATTGAAATACTGCAATATAAGTTATCTATTTTAATATAAAATTTAATTCGGTAAACATGTATAAATTGTTTTTATAGAATTAAATTTTTTTATTTTAATTAAAATCACTCTAACTTTACATAACCTATAAAAGTTATACAAACAAATAAGTTCACAACAGACTATGTACGCCGGTAAGCTAGTAGTGTCATGCGTCAGTTAGAAGGGGTATGACGTCACACGTCGTTTTCGCGCGCTACATTCATTTATGATATTTTAAGCCTTCAAATTACAAAAAAAAAAAAATTAAAAACTGTTTTTTATGTTTATATGCAACAAGAGGAATATAATAAAAAAAATTAAAAAAATCATGCCTATCCCCTATTGTCAATTAAATGAAAATTTATTATATTTAGTATAACATCTTTTTTAAATTATTTAAATGTATGTACTGATATAACGTAAAAACGATAAAAATGTAAGTACACGTGTAATAACTATTAGCTGACTGCAAATAAAAACTGAATAATATAATACATTGTTTTTGTCTGATTCAGTACCAACAAAGTCGTCTAATATCCGCGACCGCGTGAAAACGTGGTAAACTAGCGATGAAACTCAATCGGCGTCTTTTAAAATCCTGGGGGAAAAAATACACTGTATGTTGGATTTAAGTTTGGCACTATACATATAACCAGATTATTAAATAATAATAATAATAAAGTTATAGCTATGGAAACGTTTTGGTAGTGATTGTAATCAACCTTTTGACAGTAGTGTATGGAATGAAGAGCTCAGAAAAAACTATCTCGCAAGATGATGAAATTTATGCCCTTTGTCTCTAAGAATATCGGCTTAAAATATATGTATGAAAAACAGCTACGTGTAGAAGAGCAAGAAATAAGAAAAAAGATAGCCAAAGAACAATTAAAGCAAGAAGCATTTTAGAAAAACTTATAATGTAATTTAAATAATTTATTATAAATAAATATACGACATAATTATCCATGTTTATATAATTTACACGGCTGCTACGAGTCTACATAATTGGCGATCGCTGTACTTATAATTAATTTTTTATTAGTTTGTAAAATGACGTACAAGGAAAGCTGCTTTTATAGCATTTCCTCTGAATTGTTGTCCAGCAGATAAAGGAATATGAGCATCGATCCTTTGCTCAATGTTAATTCAAATTCTTCCTTTTTCTTGACAGCCCTATTATGTAAAACCGCAGTGTCAGCAATAATTCTGGTGACATTTCTTAAATTATATAAAAGAGGAATTACGAGATATCTAAATCATAACTTCCATATACCAAAAGTTCGTTCCACTACATTTCTTGTTCTAATTTGGGAATAGTTGTATCGAATTTCTGCTCTTGTAGTAGGATTTGAAACTGGCGTATATAAATAATGTGTATGTTTATATGCAGTACCTCCGAGAATAATTCCAGACAATCGATTTTCTTAAAATATAATATTAATAGAACTACTGTTAAATATCGTGATATCATGGACAGCGAATATCAATGTCCAAGACTAAACAGTTTGTACCTGCTGCTACTTGCACATTAAATCACTAGATGTGTATAAAGCTAAAGCCTTTTCTATTTCAAAATAGTTCCACATTTCTGCCTCTTGGATTTCCTATTTATATATAGGCACCGTCAACTCTACCAGTGACTCCAGGAAAAACAGCGATATTAAAAAAATCCATAACGATTTATTTCGATATTCTCGTTAGATTCGGGAAATCTAACATATCTAATCTAACCAAGTGTGCAGCAATATTTTCGGAAACGTATTATATTATTTTGTAGGTCTAAGGTTAATTAAGTAAATATAAGTCGCCATGTATTCTCTTAAATAAAGATATATTATAATTAATTAAGAAAACTAACTTGTCATATCTAATAAAATTATGCCTGCCACCACTGGAGGAATAGGCAACCTATGTTTCTGTAGTACGAATCTCTGAATAAGTTCATAGTCAATGATATTTTGAAGAGGATCTTAAGCGTCCAGCAAATACCGCCTGATAAAAACAATTATTTTGTATTAAAAAATAGGTTGCTGTTTCTATTTACGTTCCAAATGTATCGATGCACATTTGAATAAACATTTTCACCCTCTACATAATATCCACAATATCCACATTGATACAAATATATTCTTATATTTATATAAATCAAAATCTTAAATGAGTCCAATTTAAGGTAACTAGTTACTGGCCTCAAATCTCACTCACTATTTACTCAAATTTGACAGGTAACTGAGTGGGCAATGAGTTACTAATATCCAACTTTTGTTTCTGAAATCCAAATGAAGTTGAGGTGAGAATTAGGAACATTTATGAATTCGGCCCTCATTCAAGAACCTTCATGCGAAAATTATCTTAAAATCGCTTCCAAATGATGAAAATATACTTCAATGACATCATGCATTTCTTTCTTTCCTTGAGTGCAGAAAGACTTAGAAAATAGTAAAATTCTCCACGTCTTAAGTTGTATTTGAACAAAATAAGCTTTGAAAAAAAATGCAGATATAACAACCTTCGTTTTAATCGAATTTAGTCCTTTCAATGAAGTTGCAAATTTATTTCATTAAACTTGAAATATACATCTGACTCTTGATGACTTTTGATGTGACCTAGTGGGGTCAGCTTGTTTTTCTGCGCCCCCCATGAGTATTCTAACACCCCTATAGCGCACACTTTGAAAATCACTTATTTTGGCATATCTCTTATGTATGGAAGTCAGGGGCGTATCCAGAAATTGTCAAGAGCTGGGTAACTTTTAAAAAATCGTATATGGTATAAAAATAAATAAAGTGGAGAGACTCTTGTGGTCAATGCTGACCGACCATATTAGAACAAACTCAATAAAACTCCTGCACAGCACTGAAATTACTTTATATATTGTTTGGCTGATGGGGGCGAAAACGGATATAAGTCATATACATATGTAAAAAGATAGGACTTAACACCTTTTTCACGCCTATCAGCGATTTGGTAATTATCTCGTATATATTTCGTACATTATTTTTATTTTTGGTGGTAAAATCAAGAAAAAAATAATAAAATGTCAGGCCAAACATTGATAAAACGATAAAATCGGTCTCGCAATATTGATGTCTCAAACATTTATACACACACCGGCAAAAATAAAGAAACAGATTGAAAATTATGTTTTTTTTTTAATTTTTATTATTTTGTAGCCTATATTTAGATAGCTTTGAATGCTCTACTAAACCGTAGGGAAAGATTTTATCGACGCCAAGGAGAACAAAATTCACCATTTAATTTTGCTACTACTGTATCTTTTGATGGAGGTTCAATTATGGTGTGGGGTGGAATATGTTTGGGAACTCACACAGAGTTAGTGGTGATTGATGGCGGAGCGTTAACTGCAGATTGGTACATCAGAGATATTCTTCAAGACCATGTTGTACCTTTTTTTCATGTATCGGAGAAAATTTCACCCTAATGCATGATAATGCGCGCCCACACGTTGCCCACTATGTAACAGACTTTTTAAATCAAGTGGGTATAACAACAATGGGTTGGCCAGCGTGCTCATTTTACTTCAACCCGATTGAACATTATTCCAATCAGAGGTATTCTTCAAGACCATGTTGTACCTTTTGCTTCATATATCGGAGAAAATTTCACCCTAATGCAGGATAATGCGCGTCCACACGTCGCCCACTGTGTAACAGACTTTTTAAATCAAGTGGGTATAACAACAATGGGTTGGCCAGCGTGCTCCCTTGACATTATGGAGATCTACTTGACTAATGACTAATGACCTGATTGAACATTAGTCCAAAAAACACCGTACAATATGTACACTACAGGGAAAATAATTAGATTTAGATTAATGTCTGTCCTTTAAATTTGACGGTGTGTGTAGTTCCTGAAGAAACATCGAGCCCAAAACAATACTGCTCAGTATTTTAAATTTCAATATTTCAATGATATCACATGATATTTTTAATTGCATAATTATTATGCAATTATTTTTTGTTTTCATCAAAGTTGTAAGCAGCAGATATTATTTTGTCCTCGACTAGACATTTTATGCATAAAAATTAATCAGAAAAACGCTAATATTTAAGTAATTTTTTAATTTAACTTAATTGCCTTGAATATAGGTAATTACTTTTTTGCGTCAGAGCAATAGAAAAATAAAACGAATCGTACTTAATACAAACGATATCAGTCAAAATAAAATACTTCGTCATTTGAGATATAAATTTTTACATATTTATTTATAGTACCTATATATTGTATTTAAATATTACTTTCAAGTCCATTTACCGTAACTTTGAAATTACGTCACAGTTGAAAAACTCACCTTGTTGCCAATTCGTAAACTGTCAAAAAAAGTTAGGTTATATCGAAGAACTTCTAAAAATATATTGAAAACCTACTATATTTCCTATGGATGAAAGGAATTAATTTAAATTATGATGCACAGCAGTTCTTTCTAACCGATTTGTAGCGAAATTTATAGTATAAATTATATTAAGTGTGTAAAGAAGTATTTAAAAAAAAAAAAAATTCCAGTGTATAGGAATCATCAGAAATATTTGTTTTTAGAAATGTGTCGTATTCTTTTAATACCTTTTATACAATTTACTTTAATTTTTCGCCTGGTGTCACATTGACACAGCGGGTTCGGGAAGCAAACGCGGAGTGTTCTGAGGCACACTGTTTAACTTCAGACCGCTCGAATAAACGCGTTTAGACCTTTTCTCGAACGCTCCGAGCTTGCTTCCTGAACTCACTAAATGATATACAGAAAGCAATGATAAAGAGTCAAATTTTTTATTATTCGAATAGAAATTTTTGAATTTCAGATGTTAGATACAATTTTGTTTCGAATAATGAATATTCAAATATTATTTCCAGTCAAACAGTTTATTGCCGCTAGCTGCAAGTGTAAATTTCATGAGCTGTATACATACGGTACAGTGAATTATAAAATTCTATAAAAAGATTACTAATATCGGCCGCGATTAAATCGTAAAAGCAAATTTATGTTATTATTATCACTATCATAAAGTATTATTACATGTTGACAAATTGCTCGAATGTAAGCTTTAAAATTATATAGCTGCCTGTGTATATAACATTGTTTGTTGTAATTTGTATTGGAAAAAAGATACTCCCGCCTAGCAATAACAAATAAAATAATTTTTATAATAATGTGAATATTTTATTCCTATTCCATCACATCATGGCATTTACATACCGGTGTCTATTAGGATTAGATTAAAAATGGATAGAGATTAGGATTAGATTTTTATTGAACATAGGAAATGCAATGTTAAAATATTCATTTAGCAATATTTCTTTACTTATTAATTTCGGAGCAAAAAGTCTAAGTAAAAAAAAAAATTAGAAATAAAAACTGCTAATGATCCTAAATATGCTGACCAATTAAGTTTCCTTCACAAAATAGACACAAAAATAAGTCTATAGCTATTTACATACAGCTCGCGATAACACAAAATAACACTCTCCGATTAGATCTCATGATTTGTCGCCATGTGATTTCTTTCTGTGACCATGTTTAAAAGAAAAAGTCAGGGCTGTAACGAGAGTATGAAGCGCCTGTAGCAAGTATCTAACTGTGCCCCTCTAACCCAAAGATGAATAAAAAATAAAAAATCAGCTGTGGTTACCACAGGACCGACCGCCATCATAAAGTACTTATATAAAATACATTCTAGCAGCAGAGTAGAAATAACTTGGCCTAATATTTTCTAACAGAGATATTCGGCCCGATTCTGTAAAAAGTTACTAGGTTAGTTGCTACTGAGTAACGTTGCTACGAAATAACTTTTATAGTAACTTTCTTATCAATCGCCAAACAATTGGTATTCTCCAAGCATAAGCACAAGCAACGTTCTTATAACAAGTTATATTTAGTAACGTTGCTACAAAGAACCGTGAAGCTAGAAACAGATTACGTTCTGCGCAGGCGAGGTATTCGTTTTTAATTGAGTTTGACAGCTATGTTGTGAGTTTCTGAAGTTAAACGAAAAATGTTTTATAAACAAAATCAGAAAAAGAATTGCAAACAGATGGAAATTCTGTTGAATTTCCTGGCAAATAACCCAGTCATGGTCGGTGATACGAGTGTTTAAAAAATAAATGACAGGAACGAGTGGTGAAGCTGTGGTGATGTGCTATGTGGTTACTGTTTTCTATATGGTGGTGCAAGTTATAGTCCAAATTTAAATGAATTGCGTGAAATACAGTTAAAGAAGTTCGGATAGCCATTGAACAGGCGCGCACTTAAAACATTGATCTGGGAAGGGTCCATTTCGAAAAAATATCTGTAATATAATACAAATGTATTGTTGTGTTTTTATGGAGAGGACTGTGTTTATCTTAATTTAATTTTGATTATAATTTAATTTTTAATAATAAAAAAGGTGATTCTTATTTGCAATCGCTTAGTTTTTATTAAATAAAATTTGATTTTTCAAATCCTTGGGGGAGGGGGTCTGATACATTTAGAGTCGTAGTTAATACATTTAAAAAATATTTTACTGTTATACTATTATAAAACAAATGTAAATAAACAAAAAAAAAAAAAAATAGAAATTGAAATAAAGAACTCGAAGAATTTTGTGCTATACAGAAAATAAAATAAAAAATCCCTCTATAATTATTGTCTCTATGTGCCCTTCATTGTAAAATGCTTGAAATAATTCATTATTAAACAGAAAAATTGCGATTTTTCACGATTTTAACAAGTTATTTTGAAGTTACTAAGTGTAGCAACTGCTTTCTGTTAGTTGTTATCCATAATAACTTTTTTAGCAACTAGTTACTAATTTCATAGTAACTTTTTTCTTACAGAATACGGATTTCGTGAAAGTTGCTAAAAAAGTTACTGACCTTGTATTTAGCAACTTTTATTGTAACTTTTTTGTAGTAACTTGCTTACAGAATTGAGCCGATTATTTACCATGACCATGGAAAAAATTCGAAAAATTTTATAGAAATTATTCGAAATTTTTCGTTTTATCAAAAAACGTCTGAAATAAAAGTTATCAGTTTTTGACTTTATAGCAACTTTTGTTCAATAATTTTTTTCGAAATATTTTTCTGTTCTCTAACACAATATTCACAAACATCTTAAAATCGACACGAGTTAACTCCCATTTTTAGTCAACCGATTTTTACCAAAAGTTGATCAACTCGTGCCATTGACGGCAAAAGCTTAAATATGAAGTTTCATAAAAATCCTTTCAGCCGAATTTGCTCTGCACGTGTACACAGACGGACAGACAGACAGACGGACAGACAGACGGACGGACGGACAGACAGACGGACGGACAGACAGACCGACAGACAACATGCTAAAAATAGTCAAAACATTAGGTAGGGACCTCAATTCGTGGAGATCCATCGAAATCTCGAAATGTCAAAATCGGTATGATCACAATACCTGCCTTATGTATGTTGGCGGTCGCTCATCGTTCACAGCAGAAATATACTGTAACCAACTGGACGAAATGATGCAAAAAATTAAAGAAAAACATTCTAGATTGGTCAACAGATCGACTCCTATCTTATTGCATGATAACTCTAGACCACACACTGCACAAATAACTGTGGCAAAACTACAGGAATTGGAGTTGGAACTTCTTCAACATCCTCCATACTCACCAGACATAGCCCCCGCTGACTACCACTTCTACCGCGATTTGGACAACTTTTCAATAAGAAAACAGTTTAATTCTGACAATGCTGTAAAACTGGCCGTCCAGGAATTCATTGACTCTCGTCCGCCAGGGTTTTATACCACCGGCCTAAATAACCTGTCGCTTAAATGGCAAAACTGTATAGACAATATGGGTGCATACTTTGATGAATAAAATAATTCCTTATATTTGTAAGTTATCAACCAACTTTGCCTTTTTTTCTACAAATTTCATCCTTGACGACCTAATACATTATATAAGTATAATACAATAGTGAATTACACAATGAGGCTATAATGAATGATTATAAAATGGATGATTTTGGCATTATTAATATTTTCTATTTTAATATATCCACCGTATAATTATCATTATCAACTTGCATCTCGCTCATCTGGCTTTGAGTTTCAATTACACTTTTTTCTTCCGTTTCAATTTCACTTGAAACATGACTAGGTACTTGTAGAAGGCAGATTTAATTCAGTTGAATGAGATGGAGGTGTATATGATTTTCTTACAAACTTATCAATTGGAGTTACATTTTTCTTTATATTTTCAATTTTCTATTCCCTTATTTTTTTAAAGTGTAAATCGGAAAGTTTTTTTTTGTGGCATATTTCCCAACATTTTTTTTTTTTTTAATTATATTTTTCTTTTTATTAATATAATAATTTATAATACTTACGCAGTATGCCAGTATGATGCACAATAAACAAAGTTAACTACTGTTTTTTCCAGTAAAAAATACTTGAGAAAAAAACCAAAGCAATTGCACCTTAGGAGAACCAAACGTACATTATTTTGTCGAAAGGAATGTTATGTTGAAATTGAGATAGACATTTTTGTTGCAAACTATATTATATTCACCTCTTCCATAGGCCAAACAAAAACAAACACACGTGCCAAGAGGCAAAGTTAACATATAGACGTGGAGAAGTTAATAGAAAATAATAGGTACAAACCCAAAGAATATATTTAACGGAGCGCTACTGTATGTCGTTATACTTACATAGGTTTGATTAACTTTTGCTTACAAACGTATGCTCTCGAAAAAAAAATAAAAAAATATAAATGTTTACTAAACTCACAAAAAATGTAAAGAAAAAAATCCAAGAAAACAATTAACAAATATCATAGCTACGAAAAACAAAACATGTATGTTTATTGAAATTTTGTTTCGCCTCTTTTGCCACGCCTCGTTACGGGCCTGGAAAAAGTATACTAACAACCAAAGCATCGTTAAGAAGTGCAATACACAGGAGTGTAACAAAATTACACAATTACATGCTATTCGTAGAAAATTTTACAGCAGATTAGGCCAACATTAGGCCAATAAATGGTTATTTTTAGTTTATTTTCTTTATTTTATTTTAGACAAATACATGTTAGTAGCATAAAGTTATTTTATTTATTTTATTTCTCCTGACTAAAGACCGGATTGTATGCAAATATATATTTGCATATTTTGGGCTTGGTAGCATATTTTAATCATATGGTTATGGCTTTAATCATATTTTAATCATATGGCTATTGCATATTTCTTACGATTTAATTGCAAGAAAAATGTACAAAAACAAATGTATACGCAGCGTGTATCCCCGTACGTAGTTATTTTACATTTTGCACGTAGAGTGTTTTGACTTGCGTAGATTTGTAAGATTTGTAAATGATTCGTTCACGATTACGTCTGGAAATAATTTTATTTCCTGATAGACGTCTCCTACAGATTTTCGTCCTTCTATAGATCGACGATAGATTGACGAAAGAATCTATCTATTTTTGTGCCTGATGCAGCTCCATACATGATTTAGGCTGGGCAAACCCTCCAAGTATTTTATCCCAATTTAATTCATGTAGCATGTTTCGCGAATGGTATTAATCGATTTTCTGAAGAAATTGTAAGCACATTTGACAATCGGAATAAGTTAATTTCGCCCACAAAAAAAAGTATTTCTCAAAGCACCATCGCGAATACAAGTATACAAGGAAAAACTTTAATCTTTGCATTTACCACTAAAACCTGTGCAAACTCGCTGGAGTACATATGTAGTTGAAATAGGTAGAATTTGAATCTGTAATTGGAATCTATAGTATAATAGTTTACTGTGAAACCTTCGAGGCAATTAAAGACGTTGTTGAATTCGATAGCTCTAGTGCGAAGTAAGGAAGCATTAGAAGATTCTTCAATTAAAATAAGTAAAAGTACTGCTTTGATTAAAACTCGCTTTTCACATATATCTGCGTGCATTTAAAGACTTGAAAATAAAGGTTTATCCGTGTATGAATCGTTCAAAGTGGTTGAAAGTATGCTAATATAAATTCGCAGTTTCCAGATAAAATTAAAAGAAAATTTGCGAACGTGTTAGAAAGCAATATGGACTATGAAACATTGCGCCAGATAAACGAATTTTCATTCCGGTAGTGGGGTCTTGTGGTAGTCTTGCCCTATACTTTAAACTCTGAGATCGCCTCTAACTTCAAGTAACGCTTGGTGACATCGGTGAATGTAGAGCACTTGTTTTCTACGTACAAATTTATTTTGGACTATAAGATAGTCGTCACAATTTCACTATAGGAAATTTGGAGCAATATATTGTAGTACACGTTTATAAAAACAACAGTAATTGTTAATTTTTTTTTTCCTTTTATATAAATGAAAGATATTTTTAATTACTATTGGTTTTTTTCTTAAATAACTTCAGTTCTATATTTCAGAGAAATTAGCTGTATTATTTGGCATATTATTGCAATTTTCATGCATTATTGGGCTTTTTTGCTGCTTATTTGCACACATTTTAGCATTTCCATGCTGCATACAATCCGGTTTCTAGTCATGACAAGATAGATATCTCTTAGATATCTATTACCTCATTTATCAGCCATTGACGTCCTCTGCTGAACATAGGTCTCCCCTTTGCATCTCCACTCCCCTCTGTCATGTGTCACCTGCAGCCAATTACCGACTAGTCTCTGGACATCATCCGTCTACCGGGTAGAAGGTCTGCCTCTACTGTCTCTAGTCTGCAATTCCAGCACTTTCCTGATCTATCTACCATCATTAGTTCTACCAACGTGGCCTGCCCAATGCCACTTCAGACGTGAAATTCTTCCAATTATATCGCAAACTTCTGTTTGCTGTCTTATCCAGAAATTTGTTTTTCGATCCAAAAGTGTAACGCCAATCATCTGTCTATGGAACTTTGAGCAACTCGTAATTTTTCCGCAGATTTTCGCGTGAAGTTTACAGTCTCAGCACCATAGGTGAAGAATGATAAGACACATTGATCAATTACCTTTCTCTTTAGGCAGATGGGAAAATCAACTTTTAAAATGTGTATCACATTTCCAAAGGCTGTCCATCCCAAACCAATTCTTCTATTAATCTCTAAGGTTTGGTTGTCCCGGCCGATAGTAATTTCGTATCCCAGGTATTTGTAGTGAGACACTTGATCAGTGGGTCTATCCAAGATTGATAAATTATCACTCAATACTAAATTTGTCATTAATTTGGTCTTATTTATGTTGGTTGTATATCTGTAAGAAGTCGTAGGAATACGCGCAATTTCTGGATCGTCGAAATTCTCCAGTATCTCAATTCCTAGACTGGAAGTGAAATTACATAAGTGTTATAACATAACATCAAATGTAAATTTTGTTAACGATTTCTCAAGCAAGTCTCGTACAAACTTCCGAAACTTTCTCTAGATTTTCAAATTACAGCAGGAAATAAGAAAGTTATTACATATGGATACTCTACATTTGCTTGCTTACGATTACATTATCACTTTCTTTCAAAATTTATAATTATTCTATTTAAAGACATCAATCAAAAAATTATGTCATTGACCCTGTTCATATCAATAAATATTAATAGAAACATAACATTTATACGAATTGTAAAGTTTTAATTTAACATATCATTTAAATGATTTGCCGTTATACAGCGTGGGTGAAAGAAAGTGGGTGGTGTTTCGGCCTCCATTATGTTTGGTGTGTTTCAGTCAGATGGCATTTTACAACATATAACTCACATTGCAAATTTATTACGGAGCGCGACACAATTCAACAACCCGTTATGTATTGTCATAAAAATATTTTATACATCATTTTGTAAAACCTCGAAAAGGTATTCATCTAACCCTACCCTTCACTTAATGCTCTTAAGAAAAAGAGATCCTCAGAAGGATTAAATGATTCGACGCGCAATGCAATAGTGCTGTCATGCGGTATTTCATAATGCCCATAAAATATTGAATTGTAAAGTTCATTCAAGCTAACTATGACATGACGCCATCAACAATTTGACATGTTTCTTTCGGTCATAATCAAAAGTGACAGAATTTCATACACTGCAGAGGGTTTTGATCTAACTATTTTTTCGAAAGTTTGAATAATTTTTCTGGACATTCCCTGTACCTACATTCTCCATTAACTGCAACATTTTATGTATCTATTATCATGCTAATATTGAACATATAAGCAAAAGAAAATTGGAAAGTTTAAACAATAATATGATTCTCAACTTTCTCTATAATTGCTAAAAAATGTATTGTATACGAAGAAAAGTGATAAAATTATTGCGTAAAATTATTGCTCTTTGCAAATCTTTACAGCTAATGTATACTCCTTCCTCGACACCAGAAGACGATTGCCAGATTCAGATGCGGGAACGAGGCGGCAGCCAATCAATTTTGGAGGGATGAAGAAGACAAGAAGTGCCGGACATGTAGAGAAGAACCAGAAACCATGAACCACTTAAGATGCTGTCCAGAAATAGGGGAAGAGCCAGCACGGTTGGAAAAAATCTTGGAGGAGGCAGGAAGCGGTATAAAATGGATGATGAGAGTCAAAAGAAGCCGAACGCGACAAAACGGAAAGAAAGACTACACGTTCCAAAGGCCACTTTTAATAGTTTATTTTCGTAGTTATAAGATTTCTTGTTAGTTAGTTAGTTATTTATATTTTTGTTAAATAGGAAGTAGATTTAATTGGGATATTTATGTTATACACATATTTTTAGAATGTAAACAGGAGTAATAATGTACTCCAATTCGAGGCCGAAATGCAAGAATAAAGATATTATTGATTGATTGATTGTATACTCCTTCCTCTTTGCGTACATCAGTGTTTTTGTAATCTCGAATTTATAGTATTAACTTATTAGTATATCAGGGTATTAGTTTTATCAGCGCAGTTGCCAGACTGTATGGTCGAGTGCTTACATAGCGAATAGAAGGATCCATGAAGGAATCTAAAAAACAAAACGGATTCTGACCAGGGAGGTCTTGTATAAGTATACGGGATATTCGTTTTAAAACATATTAGAAAAAAGGTTAGCACGAAGACAACCAGTTCACTTGATTTTCGTGGACCTACATAAAGTCTACGATAGTTTTCCATTTACATGGAGTAGCATGATAAACCATGGAATACAGCAGTTGTACGTCATCGCCGTAAAAAACTTTTATGAAGGGTGTACAAGTTCTATTAAATGCGGAAAACAAATATCCCAACAATTCCCAGTAACGAAAGGCCTTCACCGAGGCTGCACCTTAGCTCCGACGCTGTTTAAATTGTATCTGAAAGAAGTACTAATGTCCTGGAAGAACAAATGTAGTATCATGTGGTTAATGATACAGAATATACCATTTTACACATTGCTTTTCGCCGAAGATCAATTGGCAATTGCCGAGGATGAAAATGACTGTATCTACATGTTTCAGAAACTAGAAGAATCCTAAAAACAATGGGGTCTTGATGTAAATTACAAGCAAACTCAATACCTCGTGATCGGAGAAGAAGGCAGGGATCTCGTTCTGGAGAACGAGTCTACAAAAACGTTCCAAATTTTAATTAGCACCTTGGCATAACCCTATCAATATCCGGGAAGAGCTAGAAGGATATTACCGGAAATATAAACCAGGGAAAATAGTTATAAAATAACTCAACTCTGTCCTTTGGAATGATAGTGTTACTATAAAAACGCATTTACAAGACCATATTAGAAAGCATCTGTACGTTTGTATCAAAAGTATGGGAGCTGGATAAAAGGGATAAAGGGAGATTAACTGTTATAGAAATGGATTTCTAGAGGAGTTGTGGTATCTCGAAACTTGATCGAGTTCGTAATGAAGCGATTAGAGCCAAAATGGGTGTCGAAGAAAAAATCGACATCATTTATAAGAAGACACTTTATTGGTTTGGACATATGCAAAGTATGTCGAATACGCGATGGCCCAAAAGAATGTGGAATAGGGTGCCAGAGGCCGCAGAAGACCTGGTAGACCTCTCAGATCCTGGAAGACAGATGTATATGAAGCAATGGAAAATAAAGGTCTCCAAGAAGGCGACTGGATAGATAGATCTGGCGAAGAGAATGCGAAAGGGGCCGACAGCCGTAAAAGATTCGCTTATATATCTGTCTGAAAAGTTTTTGGCTTTATAGAGCATTTTTAAGTTTTTACTTGCCCGACCTTAATATATAAGGGGCAAGTATTGTAATCGCGAAAATTTTCGATGTCGAGATTTTTTACTGATCTCGTTCTACCACGTTTCATGGTCCAGGGCATCCAAAAAACCTATTTTCGAAGTGCCGTCCGTATGTGTGTGTGTCTGTGTGTCTGTGTGTGTGTCTGTGTGTGTGTCTGTATGTATACACGATAACTCAAGAACGGTTCAACTTAGAGAATTCGTTTTGGTACTAAAAAATTCTCCTATTAAATGGGAAGAACCCTATTGTTTTTTATAAAGATCGTTTGAATAGAAATGGGAGTTTACTCGTGTCGATTTTAAGATTTTTGCGAATATTTAGCAACAGAAAAATATTTCGAGAAAATTTATTGAACAAAAGTTACTATAAATGCAATAACTAATAACTTTTATTTGAGACGTTTTTTGATAAAACGAAAAATTTTGAAATTTTTTTGTAAAATTATATGTAACGCTTCCATGGTCATGATAATTAATTCGTAAACCAAGCCAAGCCTTGGACAAAAATTTGTATAGAACATAATTTGATGTATTTTTGAAGATTCATCTAAATATTTAAAAAAAAAAAATTTAAATTAAATTTTTTTTTTATTTTTTTTTTTGGGAGGGCAAGTCAAGCGGAGGTTTCCCTTCGCCACTGGTTTACTTAAATAATTATTTAAAACCTTGATGTTTTAGGTTTGGAATTATAAGAGGTTTACGTGTAATTATATACGATTATTTGAATTTCTGTGTATTTGTTTTTCTGTTTCTAAATAATAACATACTTAGTTGAGTTTAACGATAATTATTTTTTTTGTTATTTGCAGAGCGTTGCATCGATACATACGTCTTCTTTTACAAATTAGAGGATACTCAAAGAAAGATGTCAGTATTGCTGATATATTCCGAACACATGTCGCCAAAAATCCAGATAAGGTTTGCTTCATTTACGAAGACAAAGAATGGACCTTCGCACAGGTAAGCTACTTGCTACTTTATAGAAATATGATAATTTGATTTTTCTAATTAATGTCACTTAGAATTTGATGCACTGGGGTATTAAAAAATGCGCTTGGTACGTAGATTAACGAACTAAAAGTAATTTTTAAAAAACTTTAGATATGTTTCTTATCTTGTAACCTAGAAAGTGTGATTTAAAAATCTGAAAAAAAGGAATAATACACATGATGTAATCCGGAATTTGTGATTAGATTATATTTTTCGAAAAGTAGAATTTTTTGATTTTTTTTGTAAAAAGTTACTTAATCTTATTTTTCATTTTAAATCGATTTTAATTTAATTGATTAATTAATTCGTTTAATATAAAGTTTTAATTAATAATTCCTGCTATTAAAGGTGTTCAGCTCAATAGGCAATTTCCTTTAATCATATTGGAATTTATTTCCTCCATTTCTCAAAAAAAAGGACAATCGTACAAAGAATGTATCACTCTTCACCAATCACGGGTAAAAGTGAGGCAAATGTTAAGTATGAACTTACCACGAACTGGAAAAATCTATTTTTTTACGCGGACCAGTGATATATTTTTAAAAATAATTTGTATTTTATTTATTTAGTAGCTGGCGTGGTCGTTGTAGTTAAACCATCTATCCCTCTGCTTCTCCTCTCCCCTAGCTTATCAACAGTGTGTCTAAGACCGGGTATTTCAGTTGTACTTTAAACTATAGTTAAACCGTTAATCTTCGTTTAAGAGCCGGTTTCTGAAAGCTTAGTTAACTATAACCAAAGGGTCAGAAAATTGTTGCTATGGTTACTTATGGGATTGTTTTATTGTAACCGAGTTTAACCAAAAGATTAAACTCGGTTAAGCTTTCAGAAACCGGATCTAAATGAAATCAAGTGTATTTCAGTGTCATTAAACTGTAGTTTAATCGTTAATCTTTATAATAATAATAATAATATATTTATTGACTAAATTACAATATCAAAGACTGTTTTTAGTCAGTCAAAATTACAAATATATGAAATTTACACAATGAGGACATAGATATAAACATAAATATAAAGTATAATAACATCAAATATGCAGAGATATAAGAAATATAGTCAATTGGATAAAATATTATTGTTGTTTAAAATATTCTAGGAACTCACTTATGGAATACATCGGGTTTTTTGATAAAATATCTTTTATTACTTTTTTAAAGTTTGTAAAATTTTGAGTTTTGAGCTTGCTCGGTAATGTATTGTAAAACTTTTTAGTATTCTTTAATCTATGCATGGGTATGGTTTACCGATTTATGTGTAGATTAATTGCCATGGGTAGATAGATAGATACAGTAAACAAAAGAAACCAAACGCAGTAACAACTGTCAGTGAAATTAGGTTAATAAAAAAATAATCCTATTTGTTATTTATTATTTTTTATTTTTTATCTTTTTGGTTGACAGATAGGGATAAAAATGGATGTGGATATTTTTGAATGTGAATCATCGAGAGACGAAGAAATAAGATTTTTTTTGTTGAGATTAGGTGGAAGGAAAGAAAGTGTAGAGTAAAGATTAAATAAATGTCCGAAAAACTCAGGCTTTATTAGAAGCAACTACTATATTGCATAACATCGCTGTTTCTATGAATGAATTCGAGCCTCCACCACTAAATGATGAGCTTCAAGAAGCTATTCATTTTGTGAATTCTGTACCACATGCACCAACTATGAGAAATAGACGTAATGCAATAAGAAATATTAATTCAATAAAACAATAAATAATAAAAACTGTTTATTTATTCATTATAAGTTCAGCTGTTTTTGTAAAATTTTCATTTTTATGTCATGCTCTTCTTTTTCAAATTTCATTTTCTGCTCGCTTTCTTTCAAACAAGATCCCTTTTTTTCCTAAAATTAATTAGATATTATACATTGTTACATATCATTCTCTATTCAAATTTGCAATTTATAAATAATAATAATATAACAAATGTATAATTATAATTACTGATATTATCTTACCTTATCCATTTACTTCGTTATCTCAACAATATAATCAAGCTACTGTCAAAAATATGTTTAAGTATGTCACACAATGTCAAAATAATACTCCTAGCATGTTATTAGCCAATGTTCACATTTCTTTTGTTACCATGGCTAACTTACCTGCAAATTAAAGAAATAACTGAATTAATAATCTTTAGTATAAAAAGCAACTGAAATGCCGGGCCTTAGTTTGTTAATAAAAATTATGTTTTAATGCATAAAAAGGCCTTCAGCCTTTGGAAAGATGAAACACGTTGGTGCAAACCAGACTTTCATACGACAATTAAGTATTTAGTTCTTTTCTCATTTATGTTTTCAAATTTAAGCTTACATAATAAGTTACTATTGTACAAAGTAATTTTAATACCTTTCTGGTCATACGGAATCCAACTATGGGGCTGCTCAAAAATATCAAATTTAAATATTATTAAGCGATTCTAGAACAAAGTTATGCGCTTATTGATTAAAGCCCAGTGGCGGTGCTAGCTCTTAAAATCCGGAGGGGCCAGGAAATATTTGAGCAAAATCGGGGGGTAGCAAACCCCCGCTAGCGCCACCACTGCTAAAGTCCCATTGTATATTTCAAACTGTGATATACACAAATATCTGAAAATGAATATTCAAGATTTTATTGTGATAAGTGCAGCCTTTCTTTAGTTTTGACGTAACATGCATTTATACACACAAACAAACGAATTTATATGGATTGTCTCACACAAGGACACACATGGAACTTGCACGCACCCCTACTGTCGTAGAATCGTACATAAGCGGTGTCGTACCAAGTAAACTTATAAAAATTTACAGTTTTCTATACATGTTTTAGTAACCGTAAAATATTTAAAAGTTTTCGCGGCTGGAATAGATATTATCGTGATTCCGAAACTAGACTAGCGTTTCAGAAACAGTGACACACTGAGTTGAAATCACATTACCCAATACACAACTTTTTTATTATTGAAGATAGAGTATAACTTTTGTAAGTTGATTGATACTATATAATTTATAATAGGGTGACCATTTATTGAACATTGCATTCCGGGACAAGGGGTCTGGAGTAGTGTTGTACATCGAGGAAAACGTCGATATTTAACATCGATGTTAACATTCGCCCCTTACTATCGATGCTGAAAAAACATCGATGTTTTATTAATATTAAAAAAAGCTATTTATTTATATTATATGGGTCATTCCATGTCAAGTGGTCTGATTTCAGAGAAGTGCCCTGCTCGACCATCACGGATTTTGATGAAATTTTGTATGGACATTCACACATGTCCCCAACGAACATTGGTAAAGTTTTACGTTCATCCATGCAATACTTGCTGAGATTTAGTAATTTGTTTGACCCCATACCGCAGCCTTCTATGTTATGACTCCGAGATTTCGACAACTTTGAGACACAGTATCTCTGCCAATATTTTGTTGAGAGAAACAAAACTTTGCCAACTTATACAACTTTTTGCGCTCTATTAAACAAAATAATAAACAAATCTTCATGAGCGATTCCCGTGAAGAAAATTTGGATCAAACTTGGCCTAAAAAATTTGCAACTCGAAAAAATTTTAAAGTTTGGCTTTTTATATCTCTGAAAGTAAAGGTACGATATACGTGAAATTTTGCACATAATAACTTATAAATACAAGGTTAACGAATATAAAATTTCACACTCCTAATATTTTTCATTAGTTCAGGAATTGAGTGTAAAGTTGATGATTTTTGTGAAAATGCTAAAAACAGGGTATATTTAGCCCACTTTTACAAAAATATACCCTCTGGAAACTGTTTTAAATTATTTTCATTAGAAAGAGCATGTTTTAATCCCCCTAAAAAAGTAGGACTGGTTTTTCATCCCTGGTATATAAGGCCTTAGAAATAGGGACAAAGTTGAGAACGTTTCTATCACATGCTGCAATCGCAATATCGCATGCATTCCATTATTTTTCATCTTGTATGTTTTATACAGGCATTATAAGTACCTAAATTGCGTTGATCCATGGTGACATTGTCACTACCAGTTCAGAAACTTGAACCAGTAACCCCATCGCTATAGGGTCACGCCCGATAGCCGTGCAATACCAGCCACGGGTGGGTTTCTTGGTTAAGGATCCCAAGCCTCTAGTTTGGTTTCTTCGTTAAGGTTCCAAAGCCTTGTGTGGGTATCTGTCCGGTTCCCAAGCCAATGATTGGGCAGCTTATTCTAGGTTCCTAAGCCTGAAGTGGGTATCTTACATGGTTCCCAAGCCGAAGTCCATGATGTTGGTATGAATTGCCAAATTCCAACTATTGCTTATTTATTATTGAATTTAGTAGCCACTTTCTTCAGTGTCACTTCTTGGAATTGATACTGTCGGCCTGGTGACATAATTGATGGTGCTGGAAGGCCACAAATAAGGTATTGTGCTGGAACCCAACAAATATCTTTTCTTTCGGGCCAATAAAATGAATGAGCTCGCGGATGCATAAATTTTACCAAAGCATCATTTTGTTCCAGAGAAATTTTTACAACATTGCCTACCCACCACTTATTGTCATAAATGCAGGCAACATAACAACCGGGAAATAGTTCGGCTAATTTTAAATTAGGATCGACAGAATTGGAAAGTTTGGCCACAAAGTTAACTGTGTCATTTGAAACTTTGCTGACAGAAATCGAATTCAAATCAACTGGCACAAACTGGTGATGATCTCTTGTGCCAGCTATTGCGGTGCTAGCTTTCCATCTTTCTTCTTGCAGCGTCCTGTTTTCTTGAATTTCTTCAGTCGGAACATATATATATATATATACCTATTTAATTCCGTGAATGTTTTTGTCACAAAAGTTGAACAGATCTATTGGCGTCAGTATTTGATCGGTTAATGGTCACTGGAGGCCGGTCAATTCGGGACTTTCCCGGCCAATTCGGGACGTTTAGTCACCGACCGCCGCTGCTAACAGTACAGAATTCTATACCCAAAACATGCTGACGCGTGACAGCACTAACAAAATATTTAAAAAATGTCATCAGTGTAGAACTACCGCTAGCAGACTAACAGATTCATATAGCGTACAAAAATTAATTGTACACTATAAACTTCAGCAGGAATGAAAGGAAAGTGACACAATGTAAAAAAATGCATATTGAAGTATATGACGTATCGATAGCAATATCCTCAACTTTGTCCCTATTTCTAAGGCCTTATATACCAGGGATGAAAAACCAATCCTACTTTTTTAGGGGGTTTAAAACATGCTCTTTCTAATGAAAATAATTTAAAACAGTTTCCAGAAGGTATATTTTTGTAAAAGTGGGCTAAATATACCCTGTTTTTAGCAATTTCACAAAAATCATCAACTTTACACTCAAAAATATTTGTTGGGTTCCATCACAACACCTTATTTGTGGTCTTCTAGCACCATCAGTTCTGTCACCAGGCCGACAGTATCAATTCCAAGAAGTGACACTGAAGAAAGTGGCTACTAAATTCAATAATAAATAAGCAATAGTTGGAATTTGGCAATTCATACAAACATCATGGACTTCGGCTTGGGAACCATGTAAGATACCCACTTCAGGCTTAGGAACTTAGAATAAGCTGCCCAATCATTGGCTTGGGAACCGGACAGATACCCACACAAGGCTTTGGAACCTTAACGAAGAAACCAAACTAGAGGCTTGGGATCCTTAACCAAGAAACCCACCCGTGGCTGGTATTGCACGGCTATCGAGCGTGAACCCTATGGCGATGGGGTTACTGGTTCAAGTTTCTGAACTGGTAGTGACAATGTCACCATGGATCAACGCAATTTAGGTACTTATAATGCCTGTATAAAACATACAAGATGTAAAATAATGGAATGCATGCGATATTGCGATTGCAGCATGTGATAGAAACGTTCTCAACTTTGTCCCTATTTCTAAGGCCTTATATACCAGGGATGAAAAACCAATCCTACTTTTTTAGGGGGATTAAAATATGCTCTTTCTAATGAAAATAATTTAAAACAGTTTCCAGAGGGTATATTTTTGTAAAAGTGGGCTAAATATACCCTGTTTTTAGTATTTTCGCAAAAATCATCAACTTTACACTCAATTCCTGAACTAATGAAAAATATTAGGAGTGTGAAATTTTATATTCGTTAACCTTGTATTGATAAGTTATTATGTGCAAAATTTCACGTTTATCATACCTTTACTTTCAGAGGTATAAAAAGTCAAACTTTAAAATTTTTTCGAGTTGCAAATTTTTTAGGCCAAGTTTGATCCAAATTTTCTTCACGGGAATCGCTCATGAAGATTTGTTTATTATTTTGTTTAATAGAGCGCAAAAAGTTGTATAAGTTGGCAAAGTTTTGTTTCTCTGAACAAAATATTGGCAGAGATACTGTGTCTCAAAGTTGTCGAAATCTCGGAGTCATACCATAGAAGGCTGCGGTATGGGGTCAAACAAATTACTAAATCTCAGCAAGTATTGCATGGATGAACGTAAAACTTTACCAATGTTCGTTGAGGACATGTGTGAATGTCCATACAAAATTTCATCAAAATCCGTGATGGTCGAGCAAGGACCACTAGACCACTTGATATGGAATGACCCATATAGGTTTTATTTAATAATGTAAAGATAAAATGCGAAAAAAAGTAACGTATAATACATAAACAGCATTTATTAGATTTTTAAATAGAAATATTCTTTTGTAATAGTAATTAATTTCACATTAATATTACCCAATATAATAATCCTAATTTGTACCTACTATTTTTACATTTCTAAAATTAAATTATATATAATTAAAAAATTATTAAATTTATTATAATACTAATATAATAATCACAATGTTACTTTTTTAAGTTGAAATACATATTACATTTTTTTATAACACTAACATAGCAATCCTAATATTAATTTTACACTAACATTACAATATAATAATCCTAATAATAGTTTTATTAATAAAAAAATATAATTATATTTCCCAATACGGTAATTCCAGGGATTGGAGGAATAACAGCTGGGAAAGTGTCAACAAGACTCAAAAAGCAAAAAGTTTGTTGGCGTCGTTGGTCATTGGCATTGTTTGCAAAAATTAGAAGTTTCTTCTGATTTTTTCTTATTCTGCTAACTGCTAAGAAGAATAAGAACTAACACTATTAGTATTGTTATATCACAATAGATTGCGCTTATATTTTGTGTACTTATTTTAATAAAATTAAAATTTTAAGATCCAGCACTCTAGCAGTAGTTTCTGAATTTCAAAGTTTAAACATCGACATCGGTAGTAGACATCGATATTTTATCGATACTATCGCCATCTGAACATCGATGGTAATAACATTGATGTTTTCAAAAAAACATCGATGTTTTTTCTCATCTCTAGTCGGGAGCTCTCCAGCTTTTTTAATTGGAAAAAAAAAATAAAATCCTAGCAATTCTAAAAAAACCTAGAAAAAATTAAATTAAATATACATTTCTCTTCCATAAACTACTTTTGATTGTAATTTCTATACTTCTCATTTATTTATTCGAGTTGGGTGTTTTGGGTATCACGTATTCAACTGAATCATAATTAACGTGGTTTTATTTTCCTTTCTAAACCCAGGAGATAAAACAATAACAATAAACGAATAAAACATTGCATATTTTAAAACTTTTCTAAACGGCACGTCTAGGCCTTTTTAGCCTCGGCACTCTGACACTACGAGAATATCGCGCGAAGTCTACGTCATCATGACTTTTAAAATACACGGTCGGAGTGTACCGGCAACGAACATGATGAGATTTGTTCATTTGTGTGATCTTGATTGCTCAAGTCGAGCAGTTAGATCAAGATCATATGACTGCAAGAGCAAGTCTGAGCTGTGTTGTTCGATCTTCACAAACGAACGGATATTTGTCAAAGAGAAAATATTGTCGTTTATTTTTATTAATGCATTGTTCTCTACCTCAACATTTTCTACTGCAATTTCGTAGGTAATATATGCTGTAAAAACAAACCAAGGAGAAATTTTAATAGTTTACACCTTTCAATTGTATGTCATGTTGGTATAAAACAATATATGTATAAAATGTCACTTTCTTTAAATGTTTCTCCATTTGACATCATGGAAAATGATATCTTAATTATAATTATCATAACCAACAAATCTAAAGTTGGTTTTAGAGCGTAAGGAATATTTTTAATTGCCGACCGGCGTAGCGTAGTGGTAGCAGAGCTGCCTTGCGTTGCTAAGGTCTCGGGTTCGAATCCCGTTCAGGCATGGAATTTTCAAAAATTAAGAATTGTCCTGGCTAATTGTCAAAGTAGCAAAGGCCATTAAAATAAATTTAAAAAAATATATATGGATTTTTAATTGACATTTAAAGGCAGTAATACACTATAGTAAGTAACCAAAATAACCAAACCTGGTTTGTCCTTAATAAAGTGAACAGCATGTATAGGCTATCCGAACGTTTAGATGGAACTAGATTTTGAAACCTAGTAATTTTTATCTATTAATTCGGGCTTTTGGTCATTTTGTTTAAGCTTTGCAAATCATATTCACATTCTAGATTAAATTGATTGTCATTATAAAATGTGCTTTTCATTGCATTTTAATTTTTTCTCATTCTTAATAAAAAAATTCCCATTTATTTTTTTTTATCTTCAAAATATGTGAAAATGTATTCAAATTTTTAATAAATGTCATTCGTTTCTATGGTTTCACTGTTGGAATTTTAAATTTTCACATACCAACGTCAAACATGAACTAACCCAGGCAAAGTCCCTTCTCGTGACAACCTAAAAGAACGAAATTCCCATTTACTTCCGCCTATACGTTTGAAATAGCCTGTACTATATAAAACGAAGACCAGCATATTTATTGCGTTTATCGACTAATTAATTATTTGTTTACTAACCAGATCCATCTATAATGTAATATTTATATAGAATATTGCGCAAAAACCTTTAATGTTAGGTGTTTTGTATGGTTATAATAACACTTGTCAAAAAACTTCTTTATATAGAAGTTATATTTCCTGCTCTACTCTACCTGCTCCACCTATGGAGATCGAGCAAGTTTAGCTTGCTCGCTATGATCTAGCGTAAGTTGTTCTGGACAAACAAACACTTATTATATTACCTATTCTGGCACAAATGAACGCCTAAAGTGTTACTAGGCTTGCTCTAATTTAATCTAAGCAGACAAACGAACAAACCCATAATGTCGAGTGCAGCCAAGTTGAAAATCGAACGAGGCAATTTTAAATATAATAAAACTTGATTGGGAAACGGAACGATGTGCTGGTGTGGGACAAAGTATCAAGTTGCTGGACTGTCCCGGAAAATCCGGGACGGATGTTGACTCTAATCTATAATAATCTATACCAGTGTTCTTCAACCCGTGGTCTGCGGACCGGTGCCGGTCCGCAGAAAATTCCTGCCGGTCCGCGAAATATTTCGACCGAATCTTGTAGATGCACACTTCTATTCACGAGTATATAGCACATTTTTTTAGTCGACTCAGAAGCTAACATTTGTCATTACCATGATTTATTTAATATTTACTAGCCCCAATTCAACGCCTCTCGTGGCTATTTTTCATACTTCTGAAAAAGCTAGCTCTTTGGAACAGTCGCTTATAAGAGGAAGAGAAAGAAATTTTTCCACTTTTGGAAGAATTTTTGATTGCTACTGATGTCAATCAGAAAGTCATATTCAACATTATTTCCCTGAAAATGAGGATCCTCGAAAAGGTAACCTCTGGATTAATAATCCATTCTTGGAAGATATAAAGTAATGTGCACTTGATCGTCGTGAAAAAGAAAAGCTGATCGAGTTGTCTTCTGATGTCACTCTGGTGTCCAGACATAAAATGCAAACATTGTTTCAATTTTGGAAATCGCTAGAAAAAGAATATAAATCTTTGAATTATAAAGCTATCAAATTATTAGTTATTTTTTCGACTTCCTATTTGTGCGAAAAGATTTTTTCAGCCATGTCAATTATAAAAACCGATGAATCGAAAAGTTAACATAGCGCTTCGTCTCTAACAAACAACTCTGCAGCCACGTATATCAAATTTTCTAACAAAGAAGCAGCAGCAGATGTCGCACTAAAAATTGTAATTATATAACTGTATAACATATACCTATATAATAATAAAATACTATCTATATTGGTTTTTATTTGTGTCTTAGCTTTCAGCCGGTCCGCGAAATATTTATGGGGGCAAAAAGGTTGAAGAACACTGGTCTATACTATTTATACAAAAATATACAAAAACAATTTACTATCAATACGAGAGATCGATGATCAATGAAAAATTGAAAGGAAACATTCTATATATTTTTTTTTAATCTGAAAGGCACATAAATTATTAGTTATTTTGTTGTACAGTAAAGTCTCAAATAAAAAAGTAGATACAGTAAGTACAAAAAGTTTTAAAAAGAATATGATAAAAACAATTAAAAAAATTATTTAACAAGTTAATACTAATGTAAGGAAATGTTTTAATTGTTAATTGTTTTTTGTTGTTATTTAAGCATCATAATAACAATTAGACTAACACCATTTCATTATCTATTTTTTTATAATTTGTAGTCTGCTTAATGCATTTATTTATTTATTATTTTTTATCATTATTTATTTAGAGTTTTTATTTTACATCAAAATAACATTTGTTTGGCATGGTTGCATACCTTATTTGTATGCCTTTCAAATTATCTTTATCTATATTAATAAAATTGGAGGTTATATCTGGTTTTTATTTTTTTAATTGTTGCGCGTCATATTTGGTTTCGAGATGTTTCAGAATATTACAAGACGATATCGACAAAAAAATCAATTTTTGTGTCTGCCAGAGATGCACGCAAAAATGGCTGGACATATTTTCATGTAATTTGATATTATGATAGTAGAACCAGGATTTAAACATAGGCTATATGGTATCTCAAAATTGTCATTATAAGGGGGTGTTCCGGTGTTAAACCTGTTTACTAATAAACTTAAAATGCTGCACTTATTATTGACTTGTCAGAAATTTGATTCTCTAGTACTTTTTTGGAAAAAATCGTATTAAAATTAAAAAAAAAAACATAAAAACTACTTTCCGTTCCTTTATATACGTCTTAAGAGCTTTCTTTTGATACCACACAATAAATCTTTAAAAAAGTTTTTTTTCCGACGACACTAAAAAATCAATATTTTGCGAAAAAACAATTTAATCAAAATTTTCTGTTGAACTATTCCAGTTCCCATCAATGTACATTACTGAGATTTTTTCAGATTTTTAGTTCAACCTCTCTGGGAGATAGGGTGGGGGACAATTTTTTTTGCCATTATATTGACAAAAACCACATAAAAACCAAGATTTTTCAAAAATAAAAATTTGTTTGTGCATCCACGCATTAAGTGGTTTCATTTGATACCCCACTCAAAATTAACAAAAAAAAATCCATTAAATACATATTGGTTTATATTTATCCCGCGCTATATTTTTTTGAACTCTCTATAGTTTTCCTATATGTGGGTCCAAAAGTTGTACAAGTATGCCAAATTTCAACTTTCTATGTTCAGCCGTTTGGATACAATATCTACCGTACAGACAGACACACACATGAGTGACGTTATAAGGGTTTTTGGTGGTCATACCTACAAAACCCTAAAAAGGTCCCCACTTCCAAGATACAAGCGATGACGAAAACAAAAAGGTCCTTACCTCCAAGATACAAGTAATGACAATAAAAAATTTCTCGCTTGCATTTTGACCAAACGTAACTATCACATGTTTTGGAGCCTTTGAGGAGGGCTCATCGCTTATATTTTGACAAAACCACGTGTTTTTGAAAATCTGGGAGGGGGTGCTCAAGCCTGTGTGCCCCCCATTGGGTGCGCGCCTGTGCAGTTGTATTCTAATATAGATTATAATTATATAGCAACAAGCTACTTTCAAACTGAATTTTATATCCTATCTTCAATAATAAAACAATAGCTGTGGTCACCACAGAACTGACCATCGCCACAAAGTTCTTAAACAAAATACTTTCTAACAGAAATTATTATTGTAATAGATGATCGTTTTGTGTTACGTTAACAATTTCATAATATGTATTTATAACTTACCATAATCATGGTATAACGTACCTACATATATTTCAAAATAAATACCTGGCAAAAATATCGTAAAAATATGAAAAGTTATAACAATTTATTAAGTCGTATAAAAGTTGTAAATTATAACTGTATAGCAACATTAATAATTTTTTTTTTTTTTCGAAATATTTGTCTGTTGCGAAATGTTAATGAAACACATAAAAGTAGTGACATCAGTACACTATCCATTGCGGTGGACGGATCTGTACAAAAAGTACGTCAAATTGAGATATTCATGTCCGAAGCTTAAATATGAAATTTCTTAAAAATCCGTTCAACCGAATTTGCTCTACACCAGTCCAGATAGACAGACATCACGCTAAAAAGAGTTTACAAAAAGCGTAATGCGTGCTTCTCTGTAAAATTCTAAAAAAGTCAAAATCGGTATAATTAGAATTACCTACGTTACTCTCTATACAGGGTGTCCCAAATAACTTGTTAAGCATGGGGATCTCGAGAATGGTAAGAGTTACGAGGTCGGTTAAATTAGACCAAGCGCATTAAGGGACCATTTTAACGATGTCTTTGTTGTCCCAAAAAATATAGGTACACGAAAAGAAAATAGATTTTTTTTATGGTTGCATACCAAATAAAAGCCTCTATTTAAAATTATCATAACCTACTATAAGCTCCATATGAAAAATTAAAATTGACCCCGATAACTTGAAAACGGTACGCGATAAACAAAATTTGAAAACCTCTGTAAATTTACCATGGAAAAGTGCCTCAAGAAAGTTCTCACCAAAATTACTTAATATTTTAATTTTGGAAGTTATGAGCAACAATTAAAAACCGGAAAAATTACATTTTCCTTTATATCTAGAAAAAAGATCCCAAAAAAAGTATTTTAGAAGTGAGGACCTTTTTTTTAGGTCATCACTTGGGGCGTCACCCCCCCCCCCAAATAATAGAAGCGCATTTTTTTTACTTATCAGTTAAAAAAATTACCATGTTTTTCTGATCATCAGTTTAAAAAATAATCTTAAATAAAATGTATTTTATTTTTCACTCCAATAAACATTATGTGAACCGAAATAAACCGATATTTTTTTTCGGTTCAACTCCGGTTTTGCGTTCCGACAAAAATAACGTTTTTTTTCGGTTTTCGGTTCAGTTCCGGTTCGAAGCCCTGTTTGCTTCCCCCCCAATTTTTACTAGAAAATGTCCTTTTCCCCATATCTTAAGAGCTAGCGCCGCCACTGTTGGGTAATATAACACTGGTATATAAAAACAAAATTTATTATTTCTAGGAATACGTTTTAAAAATAACAAATGCACAAAACTACTAAAGTTCATTCAAGTTAATTATAAATGACGTCATACCTGATTAATTTAATTGCCGATATAGAACGTAATGTAATTAACAACCAAACATTATTTATTACATTTGGCTTCCATGGGCATTTCCTACGTTGCACCATCTTCTCGACGATTTAGGTTAAATTTTAGTTTTATTTGAATTAGTCTCAAATATTGTTATAATAAAAACGCTGAAAGCTCTTGGTAGCCGCACTCAAAGGATGGCTTTTCCCCTTGTTAATTATTCTGAAAGAGAGCAAGTAAATTGAGAGTAAAAAGAGAGGGGCGCCTTTAGTTGACATAACAACTACAAATAAAAAAAAAAAAAAATTTTCGAATAATAAAATATTTGACTAAAATATTGTATCAAATTTTTATAAGTATATATCATAATTAGCTCCTTTACTCCCCAGGAATTATAGGTTTCCAATCTCTTATTAGAACTGGATATAACCTAACTTTTTTAGATATTTGTACCTGCCCCCCCCCCACTCGTACTCATGTACATAAAACAAAATAACAAAATAACTCCAGACCAATTGACTTAAAGGCAAAGGTCCAAAATAAATTAAAAAAAAAAAACTATGACGTCATTTTATAGTTAACTTGAACTAAAGTGGCAAAAGTTGCTCTGGCCTCCAGTTGGCCTCGCCAGAAATGCTTGGAGAAAAATGTGTGCGCAACAAAGATTTTTATAAAAAATAAGTTTAGAAGTTAGGATTTTTTTTTAGGTCTCACTTGTTTTAGAAGTGATGACCTTTTTTTCAGATTTTATCACTTGTTCTTTAATAACGATAAAAATGATGTCGTCCTCAAATATATCCTGCCCTCCTCCCAGATTTTACTCAAATATTTCACGGCCCCTCCAGATTTTAAGAGCTAACGCTGTAACTGGTTATGTGTTTCGTTTTCAAATGGGACAGAACCGCAAACGTTCTAATTCACCATCATCTAGGTCAGGGGTTCTTAAACTTATGTAGTCCGAGGACCCCCACTTAAACAACATTTTTTTTTTTTTGCGGACCCCATCCGAACCCTAGGCATTTTACGCCTTGAGACTTAATTTTTGGCTTAAAAATCTCATAGGCACTACGTTATAATAAATATTGGTAAAAATGTATCGCTGGTTATTTTAATAAATGGTCTTGCGCATTTATGGAGATGAGCATTTTTATTAGCGTATAGAATAAGAAACATAAAATGAATAAAAATTGTAGTAAAAAGAATTTAAAAAGTTACAAATTATAATACGTTAAACCCATACAAACATTTCTTGGTCAAATAGTGGTCAAAATAGATCTTATTATAATATGTTTTCTGTAAATAATAGGCAGTTGAATAAAAATAATTAAATTTTTACTAATTATTGTTTAGTTATGTTAATAACTAGTTAGGTAACAACAAATACAAAAAGTCTTGACCATGTAGGATTTTTATTAAATGAGTTATTTGAATAAAAGCAAAGTTGGGGGATGTAAAGTTAATGTCAAAATTGTTTCGCGGACTCCCGCTAATGGCTAATTGGATCCCGAAGGGTCCGCGGACCCCAGTTGAAGAACCGCTGATCTAGGTTATTTCTTTTGATTTTATTCACAGCTCGTAATTTTGTTAACATGTCAACATGTGTGTAAAGTGATCCTTTTATTTTCAAGATTACCAATATATTGTTCAATTAATTGACAAAAAACTTGATCAATAAATTGAACTGTGTAAAACCAACTTAAGACTTTATAAAGCCCTAAAAATACAGTACACTGCACATGAGGTCATATTTAAGCTACTGAATTGTGATGGCACAATGAAAGGATCCTTTATTTTTCATAGGTTGTTTATTGCGGAAAATAATTATCTTTATTTTCAATCCTAGGCGCAGGGTTTCCTCAAGTGCAAGGCCCAATTTGCTCCAATCAGCACTTTTCGAGCCATACATGCTCCCCTATATATATATATTCAAGTGAATATTTTTTGTTTCAGGTTGAAGAATACAGCAATAAGATAGCGAATATATTTAAGAGTCATGGCTACAGGAAGGGTGACATCGTTGCTTTGTTTCTTGAAAATCGTCCAGAGTTTGTATGCATTTGGCTTGGCTTGTCAAAAATAGGAGTAATCATACCACTCATCAACACGAACCTGCGTCTCAATTCTCTCGTTCATTCCATAACTATTGCTAAGAGTCAAGCAGTTATTTTTGGATCTGAGTTAGCTCCTGGTGGGTATAACATTTTTATTGCTTTTGTTTTTAGAATTTTTCATTTAAATGAGCCACCTTATATTTATTTATAAATCATTTAAAGTTTTCTTATTGTCTGTGTACGTCAAAACATGTATAAAAACTGTTTATTTTTGCAAAGTAAACAACTGGGATTTCCCAGAGTTTTGTAGTAATGTTAAGGTCAAGGTTAACAACTTGCCCTTAAGGCTTTCACAACTTTATTATGCAAAATTAACAATCTGAAATAGAACTAGTTAGGGTTGCATCGATAAGCTAATTGGCCGATTACCGATTAATCGACCTTGCCTTATCGGCCAATACCGTTTATTCGGCCGCCGTTTATTTATATTAAGTAATGATTTAAATACCTTTAAATAAACATGTAATCGGAATCTCTATAATTTTTTTTAATAGATTCCTTTTTAAACACTATTCCTACATGATATATATATATATATATATATATATATATATATATACTTTAAGTTAAACGAAAGATACTGCTTTGATTCGTCTTTATGCTCGTACAGTGCACTTGTTGGATTTATTATAAACGAGGTTAAGATATATGTTCGACTTGGAAAAACAGCCAATATTCCTGACTAAGAAGTGCTAAAACTCAGTTGTAAAACCTACAAATAAATTAAACTTATTTATGTGGTATTTAAATCTTTTTAAAATATTTTGTAAACAATGTAATAAAAAATGTTATTTAAAGCATGAATACTATAATACTTATATAACTTATAGCAGAAAATTATGACAGCACACCATTGTCCATAAGTAATGTGTATGTTGCGATTTATCAAAATCTCATTAATTCAATTACATAATATGAATGGAAAATACTTTCGAATGAAAAGTTATTCCTTTAGTCCTGGCATTTTTCGTTCTTGATCGTCCACATGCAGTACAGCTAACCATTTTGACAAGATGCCAAATTTCAGGTTAAATGCGTAATTTTATATTAAATTATAAAATAACTAAAAACTATTTTAGCCCCGTCTTTTATTTATGATTTATAAATTGTGAATATACTTTAAATTATAAAAATAAATATCAATAATCACTTTTTAATACGTAAACAACATATATTGGCAGCAAATGTGGTATTTGGTATGACTTAATTTCCGTCAGAAAAATGTGTATGTAAAAAATCATATAGTCTCCTTCATTTAGTCTTTTTATTCAATGGTTCTGCCTAAACGTTTGGAATAGCCTATAATTAATTTCACATGTTCGTAGAGTTAGAACCCATTTATTCTTTTTGAGAAATATCGTCATAATAATATAATAATAATAATAATAATAATAATATTTTATTTCTCCATAAAAAGAATACATAACATTCTGAAGAGAAAAAAAAAAAAAAAAAAATGTTAACATAAATATTATACAGTGATAATTACAAATACAAATACAAATGCTTTTACATTTCCCTTAAATATTTTTATAAAATGAAAACATTACATACCATACATCTTATACATTTGATATTATATTAAATTATATATAAGTATATTGCAATATATTGAAAAAATATCAATTTTTATTAATTTTAATTTTAATTTTTTATATGTCAGTATCATCAGAAAGAAATTCATTTATACTATAGTACTTTTTGGTTTAAACTCTGTTTTAATAGTACTTGAAAATTTTTTTATTGATAAATTTTTTGTTGCAGTATTTAATTTATTATACTATTTAGCTCCCATATAGAAAACACTTTTTTCAAATGCTGATGTTGAATGTGTAGGTAATAAAATAATTTCCCTTCGTGTATTGTATTTTGATGTACCAAAATTAAATTTATTTTTATTTAAATGAACATATTTGAGAACCGAGTGTATGTAGATGCATGGAAAAGTTAATAAGTTTTGAGCAATAAATATATTTTTACATGATTGCCTATACTTTAATTTAAACATAATTCTTATAGCTCTTTTTTTAATAATAAAAATTTGTTTTTTGTTTTGATTGTAGTAATAAATTTGGTTATGTTTTGTTCAGAATATATTCTTTTGTGCATATAATAATTATCTTGCTTAGTTAAATTTATACCAGTTTTAATGATTTGTGCCTTATGATCAGATAAACCTGTTTCTATAACATCACTAGCAAATTGTACATAGTTTGATAAGAAAATATTGTCAAGACAAGCCAGTAATCTTGTTGGTTTTTCTATGGTTAAAATCATGTTAAAGGAAAGAAAAATATTAGTAAGTATTCGACACCATATCAAGCGGCATATATAAACTGCTATGTTTATTTTAAAATTTGTCTATATCACTTCTTTAAAACTTCGATGATAACTGTGATGCAATCGTCAAAACAAATAACTAAAACTGTAATAAGATGCATTATTTCCTTTCATGTCATTATTACTATCCATTACCGTTGTCCAATTAATTATTATTCAAATTTATTTAAATTAAAAAAAAAAAAACGCGCCTTTGGAGACGTATTCAAATGTGTTCAGAACATAAGTATGTCCGTACTCTAGTGATAAGTTATAAGAATTATGTATAATTGTTATCTGTTTGTCCCTTATTTCAGCAATTGGAGAAGTGTTGGATAAAATTGAGTCAACAGTCGCGCTGTATCAACTATCAAATGAATGTACCAATGGAAACCTTGGTGCAGCTGGAGATGCATCATTGAAATGTCAGGATCTAAACAGTCTGTTAAAAGATGCCGCTCCTTCTCCTCCAAATATAAGCGAAAAAATCAGATATCATGATCATCTTGTGTATATATATACATCTGGAACTACTGGCCTACCAAAAGCTGCTGTCATCAGTCATTCAAGGTAAAATAAAAAAAATAAATAAAAAAATCGAGAGCAGTAGAGCCCTGCGCGGATAAACTTTTCTGTATCCGCATCCGATCTGCATCCGTATATCTATGATCCGAATCCGCAGCTTTTATAAATAATAAATCCGTATCCGCAAAAATATCCGCAAGATCTAACATGTTACGCCTTATTTGGTAATCACTGCTCTAAAACACTACTGAAAATTTTTGGATTTTACCAGTTTACATATTACTAACCTAACCTAAGAAACGCCAAAAGTTTTGGGGCCTAGATGCGCTCTTAATTTTGGAACCTAGAGGGAGACAAAAATTTTGCGGGGCTTAAGTATCCTTTTTCGTAGGGAGCAGGTGGCGTGTTGCTCATGAAATACCTGTTGATAGTACTACTGTCAAGTATTATATTAATGTCAACTAACAACTCACGTCAGTTTTACCTTTTACAAGGTGAGGAAGAATTAATGCAACGTGGCTATATTTTCTTTATTATTAAATTTAAAAATAATCAGAGAAAAGTTACTTGGTAGAAAGAAGGTGCTTCATATTTTTGTGACCTAGTAATTCTCTTACGCCATTCCGCGCATGCGGTAAGGCAATGCAACTTTAATTTTTCAAATAGCAACATGTGTCATTTTTCAAATTTTTTGAATCAGCAAGACTTTTTACTTTGGGTAGTATAAAAAAATTGACAGGTTACATAATAAAATATTCGAGAAAAAAGGTAAATTTTGGTATTTAAATAAAACTTACTAATTAGTTTTATGTAAAAAAAAGCGTTAAAAAAGATTTAAAAGCCAGAATTAGAGCAGAAGTAAAAAGAATTACATCGAAAGTGCACCAAGCAACTTTTTTCCAAAAAATTATTTTCTATATTCAATAATAAAAAAAAAAGTTATGTTGATTATCTCAATCTCGATCATGGACAATTAATTGTCTTAGTAACAATAACATGAGAGTGAGATAGAATGCTACAGAATATCACATGTATATACAGTCAGAACACAATCGCGTGTTTCTCCGAAAGTAACCGAAGATTTAATGTTCATGCGGATATTGCGGATAAGCGGATATGAAATTTTACCCGCATTCGATCCGCATCCGCATGGTTTAAATGATAATTTATCCGCATCCGCAGAAAAATTGCGGATATCCGCGGATAATCCGCGGATGTGCAGGGCTCTAGAGATTAGTCTCATTTTCCTCATTTAGATCGACAAATATTGTGTTTACACATAAAATCCGTTCATTTGGATTAAGCGGAACTAGATTTTGAAATCTAGCAACTTTTGACGGTTGAAAGAGGCTTTTGGCTATTTTGTCTAGCAAAAGTCATTCAATGACAACTTAAGAAAATAAAAATCACATTTAGTTTTAGTTTAAAGACAGCAGAAAAATGTGCGAGTTGGTAATATACATATAATTGAACTTAACTATCATTTTGAAATTCATAGCAATAGTTTCAGAGCGTAATAGAGTTTTAAATATATTTTGAGATGGTTTTTCCTTGAACTTTCTTAAATAATATAGATAATGGAAAGCAAATATAAGGAGGATATTCAGAAAATTGGAAAAAAAATCGTCTTCTACTACTAAAATTATTAGTAAAATTGTGTTTGTTCTTTTTATTACGGGAATTCTGATATAAAGCTAAAAAAGCATTATTTTCGGTAATGTTTGGATAATTTAGTATTTTAGTTTCCGGATTATATGGAATTCTACTTATCTGGAAAGGCGTCTGCCTTGGCGTTCAGCTTACACATTCAAATGAAAAAATAAAAAGATTTTTCTATTTATAAATAATGTCAGGTTCGATATCGGTGGTTTCTTAATTTTAATATGGGTGCCATATATTGCTCTAATAATAAATGGGCACCCCACTTGAAGTATTATCGGAAATTTTATTAAAACATTTTTTTTTTTTTTTGTGATAAAGCTTCTGAAACATTACGTATGATATGTGACATAATAGGTTGACTAAATCCATGAAGATGAGTATCATCCTGAAAATGTCTCTTACCAAAATATCTCAATATGGATAAAAGTTATAGTTTTGAATTCATAAGTCGTCTCCTATGTGATACATGACAAATTTTCACTAAGGTGGAGAATAAAGCGTACTCCCTGTTTAGAAAAACGATATTTTTCTTGAAAAACTTCGTCACTATAATTATCATATGGATTTTCCCTGTCCACATATAAATTCTGACGATATCTGTACCCACAAACACATTAATGCCCAGAGGTGCATTAAGCGGTGGGTGGACTGGGCGGCCGCCCGGGGCCCACGAATCCGGGGGGCCCACGTAGGCCTACATACAAATTATTTTATTTATTTAGCGTATGGCTGCATACAGTTACATAATATAAACAAGTCGCATAATACCTATAAAATGGCACAAATACAAGTAGTGAAATATAATGTTTCTAGTCACAATATAAAAGGAAAAATAAAAACAAATTAAAAAAATAAATAAAAAATAATGATACTGATTAGAGTGATATGTCTGTATTTGACAACCAGTTCAAAGCACTTTCAATCACCAATACAAAATCTTCTGCTGTCCCTTGGAAGGCTCTGTTAGGGCATTCAAAGACGATGTGTCTCATCGACTGACGTTCTGCACCGCAGTCGCAGTTTGAAGTCTCCCGCATCCCCCATCTGAACAAAGAGTCACCGCTTCTACCGTGGCCCGTTCTAACTCTGTTCAAAGATACCCATGTTTTTCTGGGAAGTTCAAATCCATTCGGAGGTTCTTCGTGGTTAAATAAGGAGCGGAACTCAGCTGGGGCCTGCTCCACCCATTTTTGCTGCCAGGTTTCTTTTGCGTTGTTACCAGTTGCCGTAGTAGTCCTTGCTGTAATAACTGATGGGTGGAGGGATTTAAGTCTGTGGAAGTCGGTACTGACCAGGTCCGCATGTATAGGAAGTTCTGCATTTTCATTAATTTTCCTATACACTCGCAAGAGGGCAGACAGGCGGCGTATATGGGGTGCCTGAATATGCGCTAGAACTGGAAGCCAGTAGGTAGGTGTTGACCTAATGGCGCCAGTTATTAATATGTTAATGCAATCCTGAATAATTCGAAAGGGGGATGCCCAAGCAACTTAATCCGTCACTGTTAATGCCCCGTACTTCTTTACTATCTTCTAAGCAGTGGCAGCGGAAGCGGGGGTCCCCAAGAAATGCTTGGAGAAAAATGTATTTTAGAAGTGAAGACCTTTTGTTTTTTAGATCATCACTTGTATGTTCATGTGTAAAACATGATATCAAATATTTCCTGCCCCCCCCCCAAATTTTACTCAAATATTTCCTTCCTCGCCCCGCCCAGATTTTAAGAGCTAGCGCCTGCACTGCTTCTAAGTATACTCCCATCGTATCACTCATTTTGATAATACACATTGATAATAAATTTAAATTACCTACATCCGTTGCTTAAAAAATGTTGATTAAATTGTAAGTTAACTACGGTAACTAGGATGAAATGTTGTCTCTGAATAGACAAAATCAACTTAACCACTGTAACTAAGAAAAATAATGTATAAAACTAAAACAATGTTTAAAAAATCTTTCTGAATAAGAAAAAAAATTTGCCGACCGGCGTAGCGTAGTGGTAACATATGTGCTCTGCGTTACTAAGGTCTCGGGTTCGAATCCCGTTCAGGCATGGAATTTTCAAAAAATAAGAATTGTCCTGGCTAATTGCCAAAGCAGCAAATGCCATTATAATAATAAAAAAAAAAAGAAAAAAAAACTGTTTATTTTTTTGTCTTTGAATAGCTCCGTAATTGTTTAATAGCCATATTTTGTCGACCATATATCCAACGACCACTCTTAATGAATATTGAGGTGCACTGATGTAAAAAAAAAACTTCTTGAGGTGTAAAAAAAATGTGCTTAAGAATATTGAATGTTTGCGATTTATAAAGAAAAATTTTGTAATTATTGGTGTGATGCAGTTCAATGTACAAGTTTAAAGTACAATTTTCATAAAAATTATGTTGAAGAATGACACGAGTTTCGTGGAAAATAATTTAAATTCAAGATTATGTCTCATAAACAGACTCACAATTATCATGAAATATGAAACTTAGTGATAGCAGTCTTGAGAAAATTCTGCATGTATTACGTGTATAAAAATAATTCGGTGCTTTTTTTAAAGAAATTAAACGTTTAACTGTAAAAAAATCAAATTAATTTTAATCCTCGGAATATTAGACATTATTTTTATGACTTTGTTCCACCTATCGAGCAAGTCATGAATCTATGTTTCTTCGGATCTTTTTCACTCTTTACATGAAGTACATATCAGCCAGGGATGTTGGAGCGACCGGAGAATACGCTGTATGAGGAAGAACTTCCTAATCCAAGGAACAAATTATGTTCTTTGTCCTTTATGTCCTTTCGCAACATTTGTCCGAACGTTGTCGTGCTGCAGAATGGTTTTACCAACGTCGCGGCCATGTCTTGTTCGCTGTTTCATTTCTCAGATGAGTTATTAGTGGTAATGCTCTGAATTAATAGTCTGATCAGATTCTAGCAACTCACAATATACTACACCCTTAGTATATCATTAAATTCACAACACTTGTTTGGTACGAATGTTTACCACGTACCCACGATTTTCTACGTTTAATATTGTTGTACCAAACCTATTTTCATCACAAGTTTTTGTACAGAAAAATCCTTCTTTTTGAACCTGTCCGCAATGATATAGCCGCTGCATAGAGACACCGTCATGTTCACTACTGTTTTGTTCTTTTTAATGGTAAGATTGGCACTTCAAAAGTGTAAAATGGCGGAAATTTTTTTGTTTTTTAAACAGAGTTGTGATTTAATGTAAAAGCACCAAATTAATTTTTACAACTAATAAATTAAGCAATATATTTTCATAAAAATATTTTAAATACAAAACTTTGTATTAGTGTAGATAATTTATTGGCAGTTGTGAGTACAATAAATATACAGTAATTTAGTCAAAAGTATGGGTGTAGGGATGTACATATCAGACACGAAAGTACATATACATAAGAGCACAAAATAACATTATAACATGACATATTATCAAAAATAAAGTATATCATAGATGTACAATGATATTAGCTGATTATACTTAAATCATGATTTAAGAATTCTGAAATGGTATAATAAGCCTGCGTTATAAGCACATTTTTCAAATATTCTTTATATTTTATCATGCTTAGATTCTTAATATTCTGAGGTAATTTGTTGAACAGTGTGGCACCAATATAACTTGGAAGGTTACGTGAGAGATTGTATTTAATCTGAGGTAGACGAATGTCTGCCTTTCCTCTAGTGTTGCAGTTATGGAAAGTTTCACCTGTATTCAACAAATTAATTTTT
Organism: Liopterus haemorrhoidalis; assembly: GCA_963971575.1. NCBI lineage: Eukaryota > Metazoa > Arthropoda > Insecta > Coleoptera > Dytiscidae > Liopterus > Liopterus haemorrhoidalis. The sequence continues at coordinate 147,960,851 of OZ020611.1, read as the reverse complement.
TATAAATATTAATAAACTTAATATGTACAGACATGGGAATGTTAAAATATCAAATTTTGGGAATATTTCACTGCAATATTCCCTTCTTCTGACCCCTCCAAGGATTTTGATTGATTTTTTCAGTAATCTAAAGATTCTTAGCCATTAAGTCGAATTTCCCCACAGAATAATGCCATAGAGTAAAGTAGATTGAATATAATAAAAATAAATAGTTTTTTTCCCCATTTAATTGACAATCTAACTCAAAACCAAGCAATCTAACATTTTGGTTTGCTGGCATTTAGCTTTAAACGGTTCGAATCAAACCATGTAGTAGCCTCGTTGATGTTTTTTTTTTTTTTTTTTCACTGCTTCTGCGATGTCTCTCTGATCAACCCCGCGCTGTTTATAAACTTGGTATAATCGGCTTATAAGATAGACGTTGCATTAATATTATTAGGCAAATCATTTATGTAGAGCAGAAACAACAATGGACCAATTATTGTTCCTTGACCAACACTTATATCTATATTAAGGACGTCAGATGTAGAATTCTTATAGAAAACGTATTGCTTTCTATCTAACAAATAACTGGCTTCCAATTCTAAAGCTTTACCACATATGCCGTAATGCTTAAGTTTATTACAAAGTGTCCTGTGAGTTACATAATCAAAGGCCTTGGTGAGGTCACAAAAAGTTGCAGCGACATGAAGTCCTGCTTCCAATTTATTTATTACATCTACAAACAGTTTAGTCGCTGCACAAGTAGTAGGAAAGCTAGATCGAAAACCAAACTGATTATCAGAAAGTAAGTTATATTTCTCCAAAAATGAGTTTATTTTACTTTATAGTGCCATTTTAAAAATTTTAGAAAAAGTTGGCGTAATTGCAATTGGTCTATAATGTGAAGGATTGTTTACGTCGCACTTTTTAAAAATTGGTATTACTTTAGACAACTTTAGCGAATATGGAAAAGTACCGTTTTCAAATGCACAATTTATAATGTCAACTAAAGGCTTGACAATAATATTAGCTGTAGCTTTGACTAAACGCACATTTATGTCATATATGTCAGTACTACCGCTGTTTTCCAAAAACTTAATTATGTTAAATATTTCATTAAGATCTACTGGAGACAAAAATAACAAATTGTTTCTTTGAAACTTCAAAAACTGATTAAAATTTACCCCACTGTCTGGTAAATTATATATTATTATTTAATTAATTATTATTTAACATATTACTTAAAATCACCCTTATATTATTGCATAGATATTTTATATGTACTTCTTACTTCCAGATTCATATTTATTGTTGCCGCAATTCATAATCTGGCTGACTTCAAAGCCAATGATAGATTCTACACACCACTGCCTCTGTACCACACAGCTGGAGGATGTATGACTATTGGACAGATGATATTATATGGAAGCACCATTGTTATTCGTAAAAAGTTCTCGGCTTCTGCCTACTTTGCTGACTGTAAAAAATATGAGTGCACGGTATGTATATAATTGTCCAACTAACATCAACTTTCCTATCTTCTAAAATCATATAGTACTACGGTTCAAGACTGGTTCTTGAACAGCGTGGATATTTGGCCGCAGTGGCTAAACAACGACTGTTTATCACCAGTCGTTGAAGAAGCTCACAAGCGGGAAAATAACCGTAAATCATGTAAATAGCAACAAACAGATATGAGCAAAACAATATACAACTAGTTAGAGATCTGCACTGGCTCGGGCTTGGCCCGTGGGCCCAGACCTGACCCGTCCCGAGGGCCGGGTTCGGGTCGACTGACATTTATTATATTCGGGCTCGGGCCGGATAAGAACAATAATACCTTTAAATAATATATAATAAATAATTAAACCTTCGTTAAAAAATATATTTTATTTTTAAATTTCTAGTTTTATAATTATTACAAATTGTAAGCAATTTTTGTATTATAATATTTTTTTAACGAGGTTTATTCGGACCGAATTTAAAATTTCGTCGGGTTCGGGCCGGGTACATGCAATAATTGTATTAAAAAATAGGCCCGTGCAGACCTCTACAACTGATAATGTATTTGGCCAATGTTCCATATGTTCCCACCAGATCCAACTGGTTAGAGAAAAAGCACGTTAGAATGAGATTTAGCCTTAGCGAAGCTTCACTCATTTCTTTCAAAACATAACATTTACGAGTCAGCCTTATCTTTTCCAAAATTTTATTCAAATCCGAAATTTAAATAAGTACAGGTATTTTAATTTCATTACATGTATTTAAGTATTCTTTCTGAAATCTAAGTATTTATTTGATAAGTGTTTGTAAACTTTTATACGGTTAAATACACATTTAAATGATTTCAAGGCTCAAATTCTAAATACGTACCTACTACAGCTCATAGGGAATGTACGTTATAAATGTGCACAATGATACACAATTTTAAATGGGCAAATTGTGGGGGATATAGAAATGTGCACCTATAAACTAGATAATTAGGTTAAGTCCATTCTACAGTTCTAATACTATCCAACTTAGAGTTGGATAGTATTGAAAAAAGTATTGAAAGTCATTTCAACTTTTGATACTACAGAACATAGTGGGGGAAAAAAATAAGAGACAGTGATATATTTTATACCTTCCATCTTTTATTACTTTTCATTGCCAACTAAAAAATTTTTAGGTTCAGATGACAGCAAACAATTTGGTTATAGTAAACCAATTTATAAATATTGTTTAATTGTGCTAAGTTTATATTTAATTATATGATCTAAATAAACTTCTTATCAACTTAATAAACTACTAAAAGTTAAGTTGTAAACAAAAAATAAAAAGTTGGTGTTGGTACGACTGAAAAGTACAGAACTGTCATCCAAAACTACCTCCGGTCAAATTTTCGGTTGACTCTGTCAACTACAGATGCATGAATGATTGCTATTGGTTCCCCACTCTTACGGCCGCGTCTTCTCGTTTCTAATGGTTACAATATACTCTATTCTAAACATGCAGTCTCGTTCTAATTTAAACTGGTGGGAGCGTACAGAACATTTGCCATGAATTTTATGTGACAATAATATGTGCTTGTTTGCGCCTCATTCGGCTATAGTCTATTTTTAAACTAGAAGGAGTAAATTTAAGTCATATTTACAATAGGTGCGTTCGGCATAAGTTAATAATCTACACATTCTGCACAATTTACACATTTACACAAGAATCTTGTGTAAATTGTGCAGAATGTGTAGATTATTAGCTTATGCCGAACGCACCTATTATAACAAAACATCAGAGAAGTCACTAGATTTGCGGGAAAATTGAATTTTATCATAAAAAACGTCAATAATTGTCGACTGAAATGTTATTTTATTTAGGCGAACCTACAGTATTTTTTACCATTTAAATGTAATAAACCTCTTATGAATATTAAACAGTTTTTATACACATTGGCATGATGTTAGCAAAAAATAATTATAAATACTTTTATAGTTTTAATTTATTGTTTGTATTATCTGTCTCATTGTGTAATACGTAACCAACAGGGAAAGTTTAATTTTTATGTTGTATATTTACAATAAATTTATAATATTATCATAGTATTGGTTCACACGGATACGTCAAAATCTCTTTACACCAAAATCATTAGATCTATACTCTATGTCAAATAAGAAAAGAGTAGATAGCGCTGCGAACCGAGTACGATTTACACAGGACAAGTACAGTATACCAGGAAATTTAAAATAAATTACAACTAGATATTGAAATAAACAAGGCAGATAATACACTTACGTTATTTATACGACATAAATTCAGTATAATGGGAAATTTGAAAAAGTTAAAAAAAATATTCATTTTTAAAAATTATGTATTATATATAAAATGAGAGATTTTGATAAAATAGTTTAAATAAAACAATAACACAAACCTTCAGAGCTAAAGTTTCTTATTTAAATATTTATTGCAAATAAATTATTTAAAATATATGTATATATTGTAACACACTGTAATACTTGTTTATTGATGTAAATAATTACAAACATGAAATAAAATGATATAACAAGGTTTAACGTGTTTGGAACCGTGGTTGGCCGTCAACTGTATATCCTAATAGCCATTGGTCATCTGCGCATCTGTCAGGGGAGGATAGGCAACTTGTAATGTTACAGTCGGCCGTCCTGGAGACGACATCGTCCTCGATGTCATCATCGGAAGGTGGATCGTCTTCTTCATCGGAGGAGGATTCTCCGTTTACCCACGGTTTCATCCGTTCGGATGGTAAGATGCCTTCGTAGGGCTTCTGCGTACGGGGGTGGCCTGGAACATCGGCCACGACGAACCTGTCATTGTCGAGGACCCTTTTGACCTGGTAGGGCCCCACGAACTTTGATGCCATCTTCGGGGCGCGATCAGAAGGTGGAGATACCCTCTGAATTGAGACCAGCTGACCTTGTCGGGTGATTTCTTCGTCTACGTCTTGTAAGATAACCAGCTTGTTGTGTAGCTCATCGGCAGCTTGTTCATGACGGTGTTCGATGGTGTAATCATACTCTTCCAGTTTGATGCACCAGCCGAATATTTGTCTATTGGCATCCTTCTTAGCCAAAGTCTGTTTCAGGGCACTACAGTCTGTAATGATTTTAAAGTTCTTACCAAGCAGGTAAATACGAAACTTGTCTATAGCTTTGATGACGGCTAGAGTCTCAAGTTTGAAACTACTGTACCTAGACTCTTCAGGCGTCGTCTTCCAGCTTGCGTAAAACACGGGATGAAGTTTATTGTCTTCATGTCGTTGTAGTAATATGGCGCCTAGGCCACTAGCGCTAGCATCAGTATGCAGCTCAGTCTCTAGATATCTGTTGTAGATTTTTAATATGGGTTCGCTCACCAGACATGTCTTAAGGTTCTCGAATGCTGAGCGTTGAACCTCATTCATAACGAACTTCTTGTCTTTCTGAAGTAAGTCGGATAACGGCTTGGCTATCGTGGCGTAACTTTTTATGAACCTCCTGAAATAGCCTGTTAAGCCTAGAAAACGTCTAAGCTCATGCTCGTTTGTCGGCAGTGGGAAGCGTTCAACTGCTGACGTCTTTTCATTACCAGGTTGTATCATATCTTTGGAAATACGGTAACCTAAATATTCCAAATGTTTCATTGCAAATTTGCATTTGTCTAGGCGAAGTTGTAATCTGCTTCTTTTTATTCGTTCCATTATCTTTTTCAGGGTAGCAATATGCTCTTGTAATGATTTGCTTGCAACCAAAATGTCGTCGAGATATATTTGAATCTCACCACTCACCACTAGATCGTGGAAGATCTCTGTCACAAACCTTTGGAAAACAGCAGGACCATTGCATAACCCAAAAGGCATTTTAACGTATTCATATTGTCCTCCAGGCACTACAAATGAGGTATACTTTATAGATCGCTCTTCTAAATAAACATGATGAAATCCGCTCTTAAAATCCAATGTTGAAAAGTACTCTTTCTGACTTAGATTATTTATCAAGTCATCGATATGCGGAAGAGAATATTTATCTTTGAAGGTCACCTTGTTAAGGGCTCGATAGTCCACGCAGAGACGATATTCATTATTTTTCTTTCTAACAAGGACTATGGGGCTTGCGTAGTCCGAAACGCTGGGTCGTATCACTCCCTTCTTCAACAGCCTGTTAATTTCAGCATCAACAAATTCTTTTTCATGGAATGATAATCGTCGAGGGGAAAACCCTATTGGCCTATCATCTTTAAGTGTGATCTTCATCTTGGTTCGGATTTCACTACCGGTAACGTTTGAAGTTTCTTCCGGGAAATCTTGAGAATCTATCACTATTTCACGGATTTCGCGTTTAGTGTTCAAGGCCACTTCACCAACATTAACCTCAATTGGGCCACATAAACAGTCAGTGTCAATTCTAAAAATGTCTGATTCACTACACTCACTAGCAGGCATTTCTACTTTCGGCTTGCGAATCGTTACACAACTATTAGCGTAGATCAGTTCAACACAGGTTAAAAACTCCCTGCCTAAAAGTAGATCATCACGAATTGATAGATCTGGTACCACTATAGCTTCAAGTTCATAATGTTCATTGTCCATTTGGATTTCTAAGTCAACAACTTCACTACACATCACTCGTGTATCGTTTAGTCCGATTAACACATTTTGAGATGGACGCACTTGCACATCTAGTTCGCAGATTAATTTCTCACGGATCAAGTTTGATTTCGCGCCCGTGTCGAGCATAGCGCATACCGCTCGACCGTTAACTACACACTCTTTGTGAAATAGGTGGTTGTCAGTTTCAATACGGTGCACTGAGGATACCGTTGCATCGATTGAAGATTGTTTCTCGTTGCTTTTACGTTTTTCTGGGCACTCACGGGCTATGTGTCCCTGTTTATTACACTTAAAACACACAATCGCATTTCTTGGGTTGCTAACAGCATTTTTCGCAGAGTCAACTACACCAGTTTTGTCGGGTATCTTAACTCGGTTAAAGTCTCTAACTTTCTTTTGTTCGGAGAACGGTTCACGTGATCGCTTTTGATCTGTACGTGTCATTTCTTTAGACACCATCTTCATTGTCGAAAGCAGTTCGGATAATGAAGTATGTTTGTTCGTAATCATTTGTGTACGGACTGTGAAATTATCGATCCCTCGAATGAGATGTTGGATCATTTCCTCATCCCTCATTTTGATCTGTCGCCCTAAGCGTACCTTCGCATGGAAGTAGTCCTCGAATGACTCGTTTGACTTCCAACGCATGCTTCGTATCTTTTCTAAAATATCTATTTCATCGATCCTGTTACCAAAAAGATCTCGCAACTCGCTTTTAATTCCAGCCCATGGCTTACAATGAATATCAGGTGTCGATTCATACCATTTACGAGCGTTGCCTAGTAAGCGATTTGTTGCCAACACTTTCATCGTTTGGTCTGATACTTCGTACATTAACTGAATGTCATCGACTCGCTGTAGCCAGACTTCAACATCAAGCGATTCGTCACCAGCTTGCCCGAATTTAGGAATTTGCGCACCGATTTCTGAAAAGGGAAGTTTGCTTGCACTTGAACGGGTTGTTTCTGTTGAACTGGGACTTGCGCTATCACCACGAGTCTCACGTCTTAACATAGTAGCTAAAAGTAATTGCAGCATTTCATTAACATTCATGTTATTCGTCTGGGCGGACGTCGTATCGTTTCCATTTGTTGTATCACATGATCTATTCGAATCCTGTGTCGCGTCAACGTAGTTGTCAGATTCCGCCATTTTGAAATATTTTTGACAGTTAACCAACTTCACACAGTGTCTATAACGTAACTAGCTTCGCACCGGAACACCAGTTTCGCGCCAACACAACACGCTAACCTCACGAGATTTTCCCGCGCTAACCTCAAAATTTCACCACGCGGTTCGCAATTCGTCGCGTAACTCGCACAACACAACTTCTGCCGCACAGTACGTCGTACAGACACAAATTATGTTTATTCCTTGAAGTTTTACAATACACCACTCGCTGTCCGTCGCGAATCGGTACAGGTACTCCGCACTTAAACTTAAACAATCTCAATTTTCACTCACTAAAAATTGTCACCAATCGTTCACCACTTAAGCTTGGATTTATCCCACTTCTGAACTGTAACACACTGTAATACTTGTTTATTGATGTAAATAATTACAAACATGAAATAAAATGATATAACAAGGTTTAACGTGTTTGGAACCGTGGTTGGCCGTCAACTGTATATCCTAATAGCCATTGGTCATCTGCGCATCTGTCAGGGGAGGATAGGCAACTTGTAATGTTACAATATGAAGGTCTAAAAATTATATCAATAACTTCTTCTTTGGGCACTATCAGCTGGACTGTCTTTTGGCCTCACTCACATTAGTCTTCTGTCTTGATCTGTTAATTGTCAGGTGTCAAAAAATATTTATGTCAGATAACCTAAAAAATATATAACTGCGTAGAAACAAATTACATAAATTCTCCATAAAATCTACGCGAAGAATATAAATAAAAGTCGAGATATGTAAATAATAACAAAATATACCTTATAAATAATATATATTTCGATACATATACAATATTCTCGAATAATAATCTGTGCTCGAAGACAATGGTATTGTGAAATACAATGTACGACACTGAACATCTGTCAACTTGGACTAAAAACAATATTTTAACATTGTAATAGGGATGATGTTCGAAACCAATCCGAAGCAAGGACAAACAGCTCCTATCTTCTTACACACATTTTTCTAAGCTGACATAGACCATAGTTAAGTATTACAAAATGAAACAACTTATATCATTATATATTTTGATCATCTGTTTTAAAAATTTAAAAAATGTTTTGAAAATGATAAACCGTTGACGTCATTTGCGCACATATTAATCTAAGGGCGGCGTTTGAACCTGTTTAATATTTAATAATGAAGAACTTTTTTATGGAATAAGTTTTTTTTTTACTTCATAATATTTTCTGATTGCTATTCCTTGAGGTGCAAATGCTAAATTCAATTAATTTTATATCAAACTGACACAAGCAAACATAAATCTTTATTGTATAATATTTATTTATTTATTAACATATTTGCTTGCAAAAGAGAATTTCTAAGCAAGAACAAAATATAACATTAAAAACAAATTACACAGTGAAAAGAAAATATAAAAAATATGTAAAATTGATAGATCTAACTTTGTGAATAAATGTGTTAAAAGACATGTTGAATAATACTGCAATAAAACAGCGACTGGGAACAAAATTAACACCGTTCATTTGTCCAACTGTGTATATAAAACACACATTGGACATTAATCACTTACTGTCATGAAATTTCCCTGGCATGAAAATGTCATTAATATGCCAAGGAAATTTTACCAAGTCAAATAAATACCATTTTTCGGTAAAAATTTACTTCACTATAATAATTATTATAAAACCTTATAATAACTTTATAACTATACGAGAATAACACATATATGGGATTATTCTGTATCTTTTTTGGTTAAAAAGATTTGGTTAAAATTGATAGTTAAAAAGCAACATTTTAACTCGGCGTTAAAATGTTAACCTTGTTTCTTATTCTGTACCTCAGGTTATAACCCAAGCGTTAAATTCTAACTTTTTAACCTTATGGTTAAAAATATGTTGTGAAATTATCTACAAGGGACGTATTTTGCTAGTGTAAGTGTGGAGTGTGGAATGTAAACAACTGTAACATGGTTGAATCGTGAATGAACAACGTTTAAATATAATAAATCTATATTGCGAAATATACAATATTTATGTATAAATAATTATGGATGCAAAAAGTAAATAATATAATATTACCATAACATGTTTCTTCATATAAATTAAAAGGATCACTAATATCCCGCAATTGCATTTTTTTAATTCGAACTGATCTCCTAAAAAGCATTTGCATATATTTTTATTAACCTTAATTTTTCACTTATTAACGCCTTCTTGTTCAATTTGTTCAAGTAATAATTGATTTAAAATAAACATACTTGCCATGATTAATTCTAAAAATGGATTTTTTCTGGCTATTTGACGGGTTAAAGAGTTAACACCATGTATTTTTTGGCTGGAGCTAAAATTCCAAATATAACCTACTGAATTAATCACATCGAGGTTAAAATTTTAACGCCATAGAGTTACGGAATAACAAAATATTGTAAAGCGTGGTTAAAATTTTTTAACTGCAACCCTGAGGTTAATTTTTAACTTTTTAAGATACAGGATAGACCCAATAATCAACTGACGCGTCAATTATGGCGTAGTAATATTTATATTTTTCGGATCTGTAAAAATTGTATTAAAGTGTATATTTTTGGGTCAAAAATTTAAAACGCTCCTCCTAGTTTAAAAATAACCAGAGACTAATTTAAGATCATTTTTATAAATTATATTAGGACCTACCTGCTTATTCTAAAATTATGTCTGTTGTTTTTGAATGCGTAAAAGTACGTTTGACGAATTGTTGACATAAATAAACAAAACAAAAACTGTTATTTAACTGCTCGTACACTCGCCTACACTTGTTTAATTTTAAAAGTAGGCATTGCACCGCTAAGAAAATAGAGCTTGTAATTTTTTTTTTTTTTTTACCGCCAAAGCATCACACTAATTCTAAACAATGTCTTCTATTAAGGAATTAAAAAAAAAACAGTAGCCGTTTAGTGGTAAGCCGCTCGCGTGCACTGGTACTTAGGATAACTTTTTCCGTGTTTTTGCCTGCCTCTATATATAAACTTATTGTCGATATAGTTCTCCCTCATAATTTTAATTCACTGGCAGGATTTGAAAATTTGATCTACAAAATTTGATAAATAAAGTAATCAACTTAAATGTGCATTAACGTATTTTTAGGTTGGCCAGTACATTGGAGAAATGTGTCGATATGTGATGGCCGTACCACCTAAGCCAGAAGACAAACAACACAAATTAAGGATCATGTTTGGTAATGGATTGCGACCACAGATTTGGCAAGAGTTTAAAGAACGTTTCAATATTTCTAAAGTAAAGGAATTCTATGGTGCAACAGAAGGAAATGCTAATATAAGTAAGTAATAATAACAATAGTAATTTTTATTACAATAAATGTAATATACATGTTTGGAGTAGTTCAACATATGAATAAACAAAATACAAAATAAAAAATAAAAATATGATCCTTACACAGTAAATTATTACAATTATCATACGACAAATAAAATATATAAAACTTAAAGTGAGAGTGAAAAATCTACTGGTTAATTGCTGTGGAGTTATAGGTCGTTCATTTTCGAAACAACACAATGAGTCATGAAATCGACGCGAACTTCAGCTATTTTACCAGTGGCGGTCCGAAAAACAAACAAGGTACCAAACAAACAGCTGACTAATAAAATAATAAGTCATACACACGCTACTGCTTTGCGTGCGCGCAGACGCAGTAAGCTCTCAGTCAAAAAATAGTTTCTGCGTAATGTGTTGTTTCGAAAATGTACGACCTATAGTTCGTCGTCTTCATTTATTTATACTTTAATAGACCTTTTAATAGTATTTTTTGAATTTTATATTTAAATTCATTTCCATGTTTATAATAATAAATGGAAGTTTGTTTAAAAACTTAATTCCAAATATATTGGGGTGGATTCTTAAAAATCAGTTTTATTGTGGTGTAACTGTTCGGATTTAAAGATGTGTTTAATAATTCAAACATTCAAATATATTTAATAGTTCAATATGTGTTTATTCAATCAACAAACATATTTTAGCTTTACGGTAATTTTAAGATTAACGAGTTCTTTAAATGCGTCTCCTCAATATCTAAGTAATTTACTTAACACCCTTTTCTTTGTCATCAGAGATTTCTATGATATGCTAATTATAAATATTACTTTGCAGTGAACGTGGATGATACAGTAGGCGCTGTAGGTTTTATATCTCGAATCATTCCTTCCGTTTACCCCATATCTATAATAAAAGTGGACCCAGTGTCTGGCGATCCTATTCGTGATTCCAAAGGCCTTTGCATGGAATGCAAGCCTGGAGAGCCAGGAGTATTTATTGGTAAAATCATTCCAAATAATCCCAGCCGAGCATTTTTGGGATATGTTGATAAAAAGGCTTCAGAAAAGAAGGTTGTTTATGATGTATTCCGTATAGGAGATTCTGCATTTATATCAGGTAACTATTTAAAATAATGTAGTATAACAGTAAGATATATCTGTATTAATAATTGTAAAGGCTGTAAAAGGAGATTTCTTTTCTGCTTTTTTCGCCCATGCCATCTCAAAATAATTTTAAAACTTTAATACCCAAAATGGATGACAAACTTGAAAGTACGACTTACAAGTGAAATATGTTTAATTATGTTTATAATGATCCGAGCTACAGTTAGCTCCAAAGTAAGGATACAAAAGTGTTTAATCAAAATTAAAGGCTCTTTGAACACTTGTAAATAAAAAAAAAATTAATTGTAAGTTGTTATAGAAAATACAATTTTTAATAAACAGTAAAAGATATTTAAAAAATTTTCAAGTAAAATTGTTTCGTTTTAAAAGCTCTATCCCAAGATACCGAACACAACATACTTAAAGTGTATGTCGTGTTCGGGTTAATAGTACGCCGGTCGTCTCAAGAGTAAGTTACACTATTTTTTTAATCCGCGTGGTTGGCGGGAAAAGTCTGGAAGTCTCAGGGAATTTGCGTCTGGGTGTAGTGGCAGCACTGTAAAATTTCTATGCGCGTGCGTCGATCGATTAAGCAGCCAAGCTCCAGCCACTATGGAGACTCCACTTGCTCCTACCGCCGATTGCGAAGTTCGTGGTGTTATTAGTTTTTTGACGGCAAAAAATATAAATGCTACTGAAATTCAATGCGAGTTGTGTAGTGTTTATAGTGAAGACGTTATGTCCAGGCCAATGGTTTCTCGTTGGCGCCAATCATTCATTGGAGGGAGAACAACATTATACGATGAATGCTTGAGGAGTTTCGATGGGATGTTTTTGGACATCCGCCTTATTCCCCTGACCTTGCACCAAGTGACTTCCACTTGTTTCCGCAGCTGAAGCAACATCTTGGGGGAACACGCTTTACAAACAAGAATAATTTGAAACAAGAAGTAGAAAGATGGCTAACCAGTATGGCGGCAGAATGGTAGGACACTGGATTGAAAAACTTTTACCACGGTACCAAAAATGTATTGAAAAACAAGTTTAATATGTAGCTTTCGAAATATACTTTTTTTTAATTTTTTACTTTTATTTATTTTTAAAAAAAATAGTGTAACTTATTTTTGAGATGACCCTCGTATGTTCCATAAATATTATATTAGAAAGTAACCAGATTTGGTTGTGGTTAGTAATGATTTTTATTGGCAGTTAATTATTTAAAATCAGCGATGATGATGATGCATTTCTCATGGATTATTTTAACAGAGAATCGTTTCACGACATAACAACTTTATTAGTTTCCACTGTTTTATAGGCTCCACTTGGAGAGGAGCAAGAAACCGAGTAAAATCAGGATTCGATCTTGGTTGTTTTGATATGTAACCAGTCTATCAAACTTCAGCTACCGCGTTCTGTAAATAGAATTTTTTGAGCAGCTTTATATTTACAGAACAAAAAATCATATTCTTGGTTGTAATCTAGTAATTACGATTATAGAGATGGGAATTTCGGCTCAGTTTGCGGAACTGGATCAGTGGAGGTCGTACAGATTGCTGAGCCGGCTCATTGATCCGGCTAAGTAAACATATTTCCGAGACACAGGGCGGTCAGTTGTCGGTCGTTCGTTCAATACGTTTGTTGGTTTGCAATATGTAGGTAGAACGTCGCTCAGCCCCGGCTTTGCATTATATGAACTGTAAACATGTTTCCGAGACACAGGTCGGTCAGTTTTCAACAGTTGTCCGGCTCTTGCATTATATAAACAAGTTAAAAAAATAAAAATCTATAGAAGTGAATTATCTAACATTTTTGCTGGGTTAATAGTAAACAAACAATTCACTTTATTAGCTACTGTATTTTAAACCAGATGTGTTAAGTTTATAGCGATGTTTATTGCCCTTATAAATCGAACATCTGGGATTTGGGCAATCTTTTAATATTTTTATATAGTATGGTTGTAAGAAAGTACAGACTAAGCCTATTAGTTTCAAATAGCCCAACAAATTGTGACAAAATACACTTTATGATAATACATTACAAGCCGAGTTTTCGCGAAGTTCAACATGACATCGATCCAGATCCGGATCACTCCGGTCACAGCTCACAATCGCCCGATCAAATGTATCTTTGAAACTTGAAACTATGCAGTGAGCCGTAAGCCGGCTCAATTCAATTTGGTGAACCGTGTCACTTTGGTCAGTGTACTGAGCCGGCTCAGTGATCCGGTTCGTTCATAAAGACCCATCTCTAGTATAATACATACTATTACAAATTCAAAGTTGTCCTTGATATCCTGTACTCCTGGTAATTTGGGTAAATTTTGGTCATCAATTTTTTTTCCCCAATTTGCTTACGCGTTTTCGAGAAAAATCGCGTTTCCTCAATCTAGATACACCGATATGTATATTTATTGACGTAAAGTAAATAATAAGTGAAAAATGAGATATTTCAAGAATTTAGTTTTAGAGTGTTGTTCCGTAACTTCCCAAATATTCATCCAGCTAAACAAAATTTAAAAAAAAAATTACTAGAGCAAATGAGATTTGTTTTTATTATTTTAAACAATTTTGTCATACACGTTTTTGTTGAATAAATGAGTTAATTTAAGTTAAAATGCAGAATGCAATTGAAATTTATAATAATTTTATTGATATCTTGTAACAATAGATGTATGATAACAAATCACTAATAAGCTTTTATTGTTTACAGGTGATATTCTGGTGGCTGATGAACTGGGATATTTATACTTTAAAGACAGAACAGGCGATACATTCCGATGGAAAGGAGAAAATGTTTCAACTTCAGAAGTTGAAGCAATTATTAGTAATGTTGTTAACTATAGAGACGCTATTGTTTACGGTGTTCAGGTAAGAGTTTTAAAATTTAGAGTACAATTGAATAGGGAATAATTGATCTATTTGGTTTTAATAACGCTTATTTAATTTTAGATTACCGGTCAAGAAGGGCGTGCTGGCATGGCCGCTATTTTAGACACGGACGAAACATTAGATTTAAATAAATTCGCTGAGAGTTGTAAGAAAGCACTTCCATCATATGCGAGACCTGTTTTCGTAAGAATTTTACACAAATTGGACATGACTGGTAAGTAAAAAATTGATGTGAAGTGTGAATTTTCACACATTTCAGGGTTTTGCAGGTATCTAGTAAGTGAATGATGATTATTTGGGGTGCCAAAACAAATTTTGTGACAAAATATTTTTTTATGAATTTTAATTCGAATGCCTATTACCATTATTTAAGTTTTTAAAGATGTGCAGTATTTTTTTTTTTATATATCAAGGTTCATTAAGATTTTGAAAATTGCGCCTATGGCTTCCATTGGTTGTTTTTAGTCATAGCTCCTCCCCTTTGATTTCGTGTACATTCAAATATATAATTAAATTATAATTTCAACAATTTCCACTGGTTATTAAATTTACGCTATTAAAAATTAAATGCAACAATTGCCAAAATATAATTAAAATTTTGAAAAAATAATTTAAACAATATAAAAATGCAAAAAATAAATAAAAAATAATATTGTCTCCTCACGTAGGACTCGAACATGAGTCCGATTACGAATTCTTGGACAGAACGCAAGTATCTTAGCCACAGCACCAAGAAACACGTTACTGTTTAGCGTATTATAATGGGTGTTTTTTTTAGAGGTATAGAACTTTAAATTGCAATAAAACAACGATGGATTATTCGATTGACATGAATTTTTTTTTATTCGAAAGATAATCTTGTGGCATTACATTTTAAATATGATTTCTGGCATATGACCGCCACGGCTGGCTCGGATGTAGTCCAATCTGGACGTCCAATTTTCGATGACTTTTTCCAACATTTGTGGCCGTATATCGGCAATAACACGGCGAATGTTGTCTTCCAAATGGTCAAGCGTTTGTGGCTTATCCGCATAGACCAATGACTTTACATAGCCCCACAGAAAGTAGTCCAGCGGTGTTAAATCACAAGATCTTGGAGGCCAATTCACAGGTCCAAAACGTGAAATTAGGCGGTCACCAAACGTGTCTTTCAATAAATCGATTGTGGCACGAGCTGTGTGACATGTTGCGCCGTCTTGTTGGTATGATTTAATGTAATGCCACAAGATTATCTTTCGAATAAAAAAAAATTCATGTCAATCGAATAATCCATCGTTGTTTTATTGCAATTTAAAGTTCTATACCTCTAAAAAAAACACCCGTTATAACTATAAGTTGTCAACATTATTAGCAAAAAAACAGAAAAAATGCTTTTTTTTCCAAAAACATAATCTGATCAAAAATTCCTGTTGAACTATTCCGGTTCACACCAATGTACATTACTTAGAATTTTTTCAGATTTTTAGTTTAAACCATCTGGGCTACAGGGTGTGGGACAAAATTTTTTTTGCACAATATTGGCAAAAATCGCTTCAAAATAATTTTTTTTGGAAAAATAAAAATTTGATCGTTAATCCACGTACCAAGGGCTTTCATTTGATACCCTACTCAGAATTAAAAAAAAATATTTTTTTTTTCGATGAGCACATATTTGTTTATATTTTTAGGGGGATATGTTTTTTAGATGTTTTGGTATTTTTCCTATGTGCGGGTCAACGAGTTGTATAAGCATGCCAAATTTCAACTCTCTAGGTTTAGCCGTTCGGCTACAATTTTTACCGAACAGACAGACAGACAGACAGACAGACAGACAGACAGACAGACAGACGACAAAATGACGGTATAAGGGTTTTTTGGTCATACCTACAAAACCCTAAAAATTGATGTGAAGTGTGAATTTACACACATTTCATGGTTTTGCAGGTATTTAGTAAGTGAATGATGATTATTTGGGATGCCAACACAAAATTTATTTTAAAATATTTTTTTTTGTTAATTTTAATTCGAACGCCTAATACCATTATTTAGGTTTCTAAATATGTGCAGTATTTTTTTTATATAGCAAGGTTTATTAAGAATTTTAAAAATTGCGCCTATGGCTTCCATTGGTTGTTATAAGCTCCGCCGCTCGATTTCGTGTACATTGAAACAGAATTAAATTATAATTTAAACAATTTCCACTGGTTATTAAATTTACGTTTTTAAAAATTAAATGCAACTTTGCCAAAATATAACTAAATTTTGAAAAAATAATTTAAACAATATAAAAATTAAAAAAAAAACCAAATTTTATTGTCTCTTCCCACAGGGTTCGATCCCTTTCGATCGAGTTAGTTGGGTGAGAAGCCAGTTTCATAACCACTACACCAGGATACACGTTCCAGTGTAGCGTGTTACAAAGCTATAACTTGTGTACATTATTAGCAAAAAACACAAAAAATGCGTTTTTTTCCAAAAACATAATCTGATCAAAAATTCCTGTTGTACTATTCCGATTCACACCAATGTACATTACTTAGAATTTTTTCAGATTTTTATTTTAAATCTGGGCTACACAGTGTGGGACAAAATTTTTTTTGCACAATTTTGGCAAAAATCGCTTCGAAATAATTTATTTTGCAAAAATAATTTTTTTTTTTTCGTTAATCCACGTACCAAGGGCTTTCATTTGACACCCTACTCAGAATTCTAAAAAAATATTTTTTTTTTCGATGAACACATATGTTTATATTTTTAAGGGGATATGTTTTTTAGATGTTTTAGTATTTTTCCTATGTGCGGGTCAAAGAGTTGTATAAGCATGCCAAATTTCAACTCCCTAGATTTAGCAGTTTGGCTACAATTTTTACCGAACAGACAGACAGACGACAAAATGACGGTATAAGGGTTTTTTGGTCATACCTATAAAACCCTAAAAACCACAAACAATAACGAAATCAAGTTTCATTATTAAATAATACCTTGCAAAGATAATCCGTTAATTTAAAAACATCGCATTTTTATAAACTACCTGTTGATGATTTGCAGAAAACGTAAATTTGCATAATTACACCATTTTAATATAATTGGCTCAGTAAAAAGCAGTATATATTTTTTTATTTAAAATTATATAATGTATGAATATATCAAGGCTTAATATAGAAAAAATAATAGTATATTGTACCGAATTGTGAAGAAATGTTATTAGAAGTTATTAAATTATAAATAGTTCTTAATATTAACGAATGAATTGTACTATACACATGTCGCTCTTCCTGTACCAGCCGAATTCGTCCATTACTTAACACAGTAGTGCGCAAACTATTTTCATTTCCGACCCCCCATTTTGTGTAAAATTTTATTGCGACCCCTGGATAGACAATAGACGTTTTTTTAATCGTCTACGTAGTTAAAGTGAAATTGTTTCTGGGATTTGCACTTACAAGGTGTTTTTAAAAGAGTGTTTAACCCTTTGTTGACTGACGGTACTTATAAGTACCCAGTTGATTTTCGCCCGTTACTTTCTATGTATAATAAGAATTATTGTTTTTGCTAGACGGTATATCAAAGTACCATTGTGTACTATAAGATACGTCAGAAAATAAAGCTAGCAAGGTTATGGTCTCGGGGATCCCCTGCTTTATTCTTATATGTTACAAAATTGCAGCATAAATGGAGTGCAGTCTAGACCGTATTCTATTTGTTCAACATGCAAAATTTATTTATGTTGTAATGATAAGAAAAATTGTTTTTGTGATTATCATAACGTAAATGAAAATTAAATAAATACGTAAAATAACAAGACAATATAATCGATTTTCTCTTCTAAAATTACCTCTCCACAGCCTAACGGTACTTGCAAGTACCAGGGGTGTAACTAAGAGGAGGGATGAAATAATAAAATAATAATTGCATATATAGCTTTCTTTTAACAGTACCATTTATAAAACTTGTAAATAATTTTTAATTTGAAATTATTTTTGACTGCCGGCAACAAAGGGTTAAAGAGATTTTAATACAGACAATTGTTTTCGCAAAAAAAATATAGTTCTATTTTTATAAAGAATAAAATTTCATATCACTATTTTACTGGTACCTGATACTTATTGAAGAAAAGCCTTATATTTTTTAATGTCATATAAATTTCTTCGAATTTGGCGACCCGAAAAATTTTCTCGCGACCCCTCTGGGGGTTGGGGCCCACGGTTTGCGCACCACTGACTTAACACACACCTCCCAATTGCCTTTCTACACATTTCTATTAATTTTTGTTTATTATCAATATATGAATATACGTCTCGCACATTAAAACGACATAATTTAAATTTAACATGTTGTGATATATTGGGTTACATTCGATTTGACACTCCGAATGGTCTGAGCACGTTCTGTACACTCAAACTTGTTCGATTTGACGCTCGGAGTACACCCAATTGCATTCGTCTTGCGGTCGAGGCTGTATTTAGAGTGCGCTCTATATTCCCGGGGTTTTAAGGCCGGGCATATGGTGTTTGACGGAAACAGGAGGGGGAACGACGGGAGGAATACTACAATTTTTTATATTTGTGACATTTCTATATATTTCCTATATACGCTTGCTCTTTTGTCTCACTTGCACTTTTATTGTTTGCTCTAATGTAACATGCTCTACTGGAAGGCTCCGTCGCCCAAAACAAAACTGGTTCTCTCCATCCAAGGCTAATAGATTCTAGAGGTTGTCTCATATGGACATGACCTACGCAACGTCATGTAACCCGTGACGTCAGAGCCAGTCCTAGGAGTATATCGTAATACACATTATAAGCGTTTCACCTCACATGTATAGTAAAAATAACACATAATTAAGAAAAACAATATTATTTTAAACAATAATAATATTTTACAATGTTTTAGGATTACCAATTACATAAATATACATTGAAAGATTGTTCCCTTAAAAGTAACTGTAAAAGAAAAACCTAAAATTAAATCGTAATTTGCATTTAGATTTAAATTGATTTAAGTAAGAATTATTTTTAATTTCCAGAAGCAGTTCATTTAATACTTAATACCATTATTGAAAATATAATTTGATGGCTATGGCTATGGCTATTTGATGGCTATTTTGTATGTATTTTTTAATATTTACAAATATTTTTATTTTGCTAATAAAATTTAAAAGTGAATAGTTACCTAAGGCTGTAATTAGTTAATTTAATGATACATGGATAGGTGGGCAAATAGAAACAACATAAATTATTTTACTTTTTATGAAAATTACCGCAACAACAAAATGTATTTAAGTATAAGCTATTCCAAACCTTTAAGCGGACCAAATGGTTTTTTTTTTTTTTTTAGTTATCACAAGCTATTTTTTTAATGTTTGAAGTTGGGTTTTGCTAAACAAAATGATCAAAGGCTTCAATTAAACGTTAACAGTTACTAGAATTCAAAATCTAGTTCCGCTTAAAACCAAAGAAACAGGCTATAACTTATATATACATATAATTTTATATGTTAAATTTAAATATTTAATCCTTATAAATAATCTTTGTTGTATCACATCAATGAGATAACCGTTTACGTTAGACAGTTAAATAAATACTATTCTCTATCTGATTTTGTTAATACTTCCAATAAAACTTCCCTGGATTTCATTAAAATTAGTTGAACAATACAATAAATCCTCAAATATTATTAAAAGTCTTCGAAAATACTCAAAACTGAAGAAAAAAATGAACTATTACAACACTAACAACACGTTTATTGCAGTACAAGGACTGGCTCTGACGTCATAGCTTACCCTCGCCGCATACCTACCCGCGCTCTCTATAAGCTGCACTATGAGACAACCTCTAGAATCTATTAGCCTTGCTCTCCATCTACCAAATAAATGTCGGACAAACAGAAATACATTTCTAATCATAAGAAGATATTTATAAAAATATAAAAAAACATTCCATAATCAATTATGATAGGTACTGAAATATTTTTGTGCGATATTTTTGATTTGTACTGACAATTTTCAGTCAGAAAAGACAAACTAAATGTTCATTATTAAAAATATGATCATGGTTAATTAAACCAGCTCTAACTAACCATATTTTATTGCAAAACATTTATTACCAAACAGTAACCAAAAACTGATATTTTACCATAATCGTCAGTTATTTGTTGATTGAAATATGCCGAACTCAGAGTACTCAGTACCATAGCCATATTTAGAACGCAAAAGTTTTAAAATATTTGTAAATTTTGTCTTCTGTTTGGGAAACCTACTGATAATATAAATAAAAGTCACGGTTAGCTGATTAATTTCGAATATAATATTGATATACTTCAATTGTACTTAATCTATACATCTCTCAAACTCTGCCACATAACGACTTCATAATCTGCGAGCGGATTCGGATATGAACCCTTATATTCGCCTAGATGGTTGCTATGATTCTTATGGAAGGATTTAAAGGGTCTTTCAATTAAAATCAACATTTTAACTAACCTACTTTAATTACGAGTACGAGTTTAATCTTTACATTATTTACACATTAAAGTTACAATTATGATGATAAGAGCTAATCCAAGTGAGACATATATTCAAAATCACTCTATCACCTGAGAGGCTCTGTTACAGTCCTCACTAATAACTTCGAAAACTATTTGTCTCTCACAAGTCTCAGAATTGTCTCTCCATCTTTTTAACTGTATACTACTCTAACTTAAATACGGAATTACTGGTTACTTTCACTACTTGCTCCACCGAACATTTTAAATATATCTTTAACCCATGAACAAAATCTGGCTGCCGTTAACTTTATTATATTTATTATAAGGTAATAACCATATGAGAGTTGCCATGGCTCCGTGGTAAGACGGTTGTCTACGGATCACAGAGACACGGGTTCGAAATCCTCCCTCACCTCCTTCGGATTTTTATCTTCCGAAATTGTGCAGTCAGCTCTGGGGTTGACACAGCGTCGAGTATTTAATACTTAAAATGAGTACTTGTTTATACAGGGATAATAGTACCGGACGAAATGTTACACTGACCACGTGGTTTTCATGTCTATGGACGGCGGTCTAGAAACGGAGAACTTACCTTCTCTGTCCCTTACACTCCAATCTAGTCGTTGGGATCCTATTATTATTATTATTAACCTTATGACTGTTTAAACCGAACTGTCCCAGAGGTTTACTTCAAAAGTCACACGAAAGTTATAACACTAAATTAGATAGAACAATGTCGTTAGAATAAATAACCAAAATAATGTTAATATATCAAGACAGAGATTAATAGTTTTCCACATATGGTCCGAGTATTTCTAATCTATTAATTTGACATTTTTGTGAACTGCTATAGAATTTACGAGTTCCTGTTCCATGTTCATAATATTAAGGACTAATAAACAAGTCTGCACTTAAGTGTCCCTTTCGAAGAAATCGATTATTTTTCTAGCATATAATATTTTTTAATATTTTACTTTAATTGGATGATTATATTGAATTTATTTATGAAATTTTATTTCTGAAATCAATATACATCTGTACTCAGTTTAAATGTTTTTCTTTTTGTTTTCAGGTACTTATAAGCTCAAAAAAACTGATTTACAAAAAGATGGCATCGATCCAACAGCAACAACAGATAATATTTTCTACATGAATAGTTCTGGACAATATGAATTAGTTACAAAAGAGATATATGAACAAATAAATAGCGGAAAAATTAGATTATAAATTAAAAATTAATGAGACTGAAAAAATAAAACACATAGCTCATGTGATTTTACAACATATTTTGGACAAATCAATTTTGTTTATAATAATTACAAGTTGTACAGTAATTATTTCTTAATGCAATTTTCATAATGCAATATTTCTAAAATTGATTGTAAGGATTGTTTCATGATAAGTGTAACATATTTAAGACTCTCATATGATGAGATCTAAGAATATGTAAAAAAAAAAAACAAAAAAATATTACATTGTCACATAGTTAACAAACAGAATGACCAAAAATTAACTTTGCAAAATAATTCCTAGAATAACTAATAGTAAATATTTTTATATAAATGGTTTATTTGGATCTTATTGTAAAATATAATGTTGGTCAAAATACCTGCCTCTTGCTGCCACACAAATACGAGCTCTTTCACGAACATTTGTGTAAACATTTACACAAATTTCAGACTTAATGTTAATTAATGCTGCTCAAATATTGTTTTTTAAATATTCCATCTATAAAAATATTTAAAATATTGGTTTAAAAAATAAAAACTATAAATACAGTTGATTTTTTTATAAAGAGAATGCAACAAATAAAGACGAACGGCTCAAAATTAGACTGCACCTGGGGCCCTTCATGTGCTTAAAGCGTCACTGCTTTTATATACTATATTTTTTTTAAGAACGAAGTGTGGGCAATATAGGAGCTGTATGATCTAGTTTTTTTGATTAATTTAACTTTATACTCTAGTAAAATAGATTTGAATACATATCATCACCCCAGTATTGGTTTGTTCTAAGTCCACTTTGCAGTAAAACGAGAAAAGAGATTTTAATGTTAGGAGTGATATTGTTTGTATAATAAAGGAGAATTTACTTGACAGATTGATCGATTGAGAACCGATAAAGAAATATATATATCTATTTCACACAGTTTTATGTAAGATGTCAAGAACGTATTTCGATTTCTTACTGTAACGTACGTTCATAGTTTTTGTCTTTTTTGTTACATTATAATATGGTAACTTCAACGTATGTCTCTTTGTATACACGCCCGGGCATTCAGCATTCCCACCACTAGATGGAAGACAGGCTTGTCAAAGAAACAAATTGTATCTCTTTCTTTATTTCTAGCTTTGTCTGTGAACAAATCATATGACTCTATTCAAAAATGGAAAATTTATTGCTATAGTTCTCTCCCATTGCTTTAATTAACCGTCATCTGTCAACTAAAGTCTCCTTTACTTTATACATCATGTTCAGACCATTTTTTTTTTTTTTTAATAAAAAATGATAAAATCATGTTGACTTTAAGGTATGACTAATTTTTTTTAACAAATAATTAATGTAAGGGACTTAATTAAGAACTTTTAATTTGGAGATAGAACAAAATGTTAAATTTTCTGAAAGTTTTAAATATTTTTTGGAAGATAGAACCATTGGTAAAGAAAAAAAAACAATATCAAAATAAAAACATGTTTTATTAATTTATATATTATACCGGGTGAATTATTTAAGGAGCAAAATACATGTTTCACATATAATGTTAATGAAGTGAGTTATTTCAAAAGAAATGCTTATCATATCCATAGAAAAGACAAAATATTATTTTTTTAAATATTTTTTGGACTTAGCTACTAAGGACATTATTATTTTTGTTTGTATGTAAATATAAACAAACTAATAAAAATTCATTTATTGTTTCTAATTTACTATTTTTTAGCCGTCTAGGAACTTTATCATGTCAAATAACTTTTATATCTAATTACCATTGCATATCTGTTGCCATGGATATGAGCTTGCTTTCATAATTTGCTATGTTGCAAATGAAATAAGTCAGTTCATTAACATTATATGTGATACATGTATGTTGCTCCTTAAATAATTCACCCGGTATATTATTATTGTATATTGTATTGTAAATTATAATTTAACTATACAAGAACTAATATTTTTAAAATTAAGAAAACCAAATATAGAACAAAAAATATATTCAGGAAAATGACAAAACTATTTTAATATAATATTCTTGATCTACTGATGGCATATAGGGTAACATTTTTGTGTTTAGTTTGGGAACATCTAAGGTATTATTATTCGTTTTGTGCATATCCTTTCTAGTTCTTTTCCTAATTAATTGATATACTGTTACATTTTCTTTGTAAAATAAAGTATTAAAATTAACAGAAAACTTTTTTTATAAATTAAATATTTTATTTTTATGCGATAAATTGTAAAAATCAAAAGATTTTGAAATTATTTGATTATCAAAAAAGTGTTCCTCTTTCAATTGAATAATTTTCAGTTTTACTTTAGGATAGTGAACATGCTGAAGCAATTTAGGGTACCGCGCATGCGTTTGAATGAAAAGTTGGATATGAAATAAAATTATGAGAGTTTTAAGACAAGACATAGAACAAAACAATATTTGAACAGTTATCATTTTTTTGGATATATAACAAAATATATAGTCAAAAATATCGAATGTGGCTGCAAAAAGTAAAATATTTGAATGGATAGAGAACAAAACAGTCCTGAAAACCCCAAAAATAACTCAAAAAACTAAAAAATTAAGATAGGACAAACCAATTCTGGGGTGACGATATATTGAGAGCGATATTTTAAAATGAAGTCATTTGAAAAATATATGAATGGTCGTACACTTATGTATCGTAAGACGACTTGTTTACGCGCATGTGCAATGAAGACTTTGTTTTCATACGTTTCATGTTAAACCATTAGCCACTGTTCATTTTACTATATTTTATAATTTATTTAGAAATTAACAATAATATTTTTATGTTACTATTATATATTTTAATCATTCATTTTGAAATATCAAATTTTAATTTACTTCAAAATTTTATTTTATTTCTTATCGTGTAAAATGCTCCGCGTTAGAAGCGCTAACTACTTTTAGTTAATTAATTTGAAACATTCTGTAGAACAATTTACACTTACCATGAAGTAATCTGTTAGATTTTAGTGTTGAAGTGTAATTTAATTTAATGATTGTTATCCAGTTTGACAATATTTTTTATTATATCTTGGTAAGTAGTTTAAGATTTAGCATTGTGATATAAACTATGACATTTCGCACTTTAGTTTAAACGTAATTTTACATTTTCTCTGACTATTGCTTTTTCTTAAAAGCAGGTTTTTTGGGTTTTTCAACTGTTACTGTAATTTTTTATACATTGTTATGTAGTTTGAACGTAATGTTGGTTTATTATTGTTTATTAACTAAATATTTATTTGTATGCTTTGAAATTGGTATTAAATATTTAAAAATTATTTTCATATCAACTTAATTTCAATGAATTTTAAAAAAGGTACAAATATAAACAAAAATAAATCAACTTTTAGGATCACTCTTACGTCTTACTTGTTTGATCAAAATTGTCAATTGTTAACTGCAACAATAAACATATTTTGATATAATATATTTCGTCTCACTTACCCTTTACTACAAAATTTCCTATAATCCTTTGGCGCTCAAACCCTTTTCATACAACACTAGATGTTTAAATCGCCGGTGCTGCCATCTGCTATAATAATTTTATTGTAAAGTTTTCGTCATGAAGTAACCAGAGTTCAATGTCTACGCAGACACACATTTTGAATTATCCTTTGATTGCATTCTACAATAAATATATTTTACACCTGTATTAACATATAACTCGATACATGTTTATCTTAGTTATTGTAGCTCTGTATTTTATTACATACATTATTAAAATAACTGATTAAATAACAATAATAAGTCTAAACTTCTTATAAACTCGATATTATATATTATTCTTGTCTATGATAATATATAATATAAAAAGTTGAGAGGAAATCTCTCTTTAAGTTGGGTATTAACAATGAGGTAGTATAATATAGAGACTGAACAAGGGCGATGTGTTGTGAAGCCAACACCCTCTTAGGCGGGGAGCGGGAAGATGTCCCGAGGAATTATGCGTGTTGCTAACATCGAATGACGTCATATAAACCATACGCCATAAAACCTCATTGCTAACATCAATGTTTTGCTAATAAGAATGGACCATGTTAGTGTGTCGTCACATACATGTGACATAATTTTTTTTACCTTAATTTTATTAATATGTTCAATTTTGAAGCAAAATATATGTATTTTTGATAAATATATACTAATATATACAGTCCAGCTACTTTATATTATAGAATAATGATTTTATAAATATATAAATAAGGATTCGAAGATATATTTATAGGTTACGTTTTTAAATAATATGAAAATCGAAATATCTTTAGTATTTCTTTAATAAACACTAAGGACCGGTTTCTGAAAGTCTAGTTAACTATAACCAAATAGTTAGAAAATGGTTGCTATGGTTACATATGGGATTGTTATATTGCAACCGAATTTAACCAAAAAATTAAACTCTGCTAAGCTTTCGGAAACCGGCCCTAAGTTAGCATTATTATTTTATTTTAGAATGCATAATGCTGTATTGTTTTGCTCCAAATTGTAACCATTACAGCTACTTTCTTAATTGCAAATTTGTTCATTTTTTGACAGATGAAAATGAAAAACAATAATGGATAAAATAAAAACAACATATTGTTCCTTCAAACCATTTAGATATTGCATACACACTTATTGCTATGTTACTTGCCATAATAACGATTGTTAACGTAATATTTTCAAAATAATATTCTGACATATTAAATTATAATGTATAAAATAAGAATTTTAATAAATAAATATTGACTTGTAGTTTTGATGCGAAGCATTCTCTTACATTGAAATCTTAATTTATATTTCCAAAATACAATTTAACAAAAAAACAACATGCTTAATTCAAATTAAAGGAATCCAACCGCGAAACGGCAGCACTGAATCCCATTTTGTGACGTAGTTACTAATATAGTCTATTGCAAGTTAAAATAAATCTTTTTTTTTAAACAGTAAACTGCAAATTTTAATAAAATAAATTTCATAAATAATATTAAATTAACCTTAATTTATTCGTATATTTTTAAGATAATTAGTTTTTTTTTTTAACGTTTATGGTCTTTGATACTTAGGCAATTAGCCAAATATATAAGTTTTTAAATTACATACATTTAAAATACAATATGATCGAAAAAAAATGTCAAGTAGGTCCGGAATTTAAAATTTACAGTGGACAATTTTGTTTTCAAGTTAGACTTGGCGACCAGGACAAGTCTTGGGCTCCACATAAAGTTTGCAAGCCTTGTTTCGAAAATTTACGACAGTGGAGGAAAGGAAACGTAAGAAAATGGCATTCGAAATTACCATGGTTTGGAGAGAGCCTAAAAATCACACAGATGACTGCCTTATTTCTGCCTTACAAAAACTACAGGCTACAACAAAAAAACCAGGCAGAAAATCACCTACCCAAACCTAGATTCACCAAGGCGTCCAATGTCCCATTCTGATGATATACCTGTGCCAGTTTTTAGGGAGTCTCCTTTACTTGAGGAAGATCTGTCTAGTGACATGAATGAGCATGACGATGACCTGGATTTCGAATGCAGTCCTTCTAATTCTTCTACACCTCAGAGATTTAACCAGGCCGAATTAAACGATCTAGTAAGAGATTTAAATCTTCCAAAAATTGCTATCAGAGTTACGAGCTTCAAGACTGAACGAAAAGCATTTACTCGAAGAAGGCACAAAAGTTACGTTTTTTCGTACAAGAGAGAAAGATCTGTTGCAATATTTTAAAATGGACAATGATTTAGTATATTGCCATAATGTGCCCGGTTTACTAAATTCTATGGGTGTGGCGCAATATGACCCAAGTGAATGGCGATTATTTTTGGACAGCTCTAAGAGAAGTTTAAAGTGCGTTCTACTCCACAATGGAAATGCATTTGGTTCAATTCCAATTGGCCATTCTGTGCTTCTAAAGGAAGCATGCGAAACAATTAAAAATGTGTTGGAACTAATTAAATATAACGAACATAAGTGGATCATCTGTGTAGATCTTAAAATGATAAACTTTTTACTTGGCCAACAAGGTGGATTCACAAAATATCCATGTTTTTTGTGTTTATGGGACAGCAGAGCGAGAGATAAGCATTGGCCGGTGAGAATAGATTTAAATGTTGGAGACCCAAACATAATACACGAACCTTTGGTGGAGCGAACAAAAATCATTTTCCCCCCTCTTCATATTAAACTAGGTCTAATGAAGCAGTTTGTAAAAGCGTTGAACAAAGATGGTGACTGTTTCAAATATATATCTGAAACATTTCAAAGTCTCAGTATTGAGAAGCTAAAAGCTGGCATTTTTGACGGAGCACAAATTAGAAAATTAGTGAATGATCCACATTTCACTGTACATATGGATGATATGGAGAAGAATGCATGGCAGTCTTTCGTGGCGCTCATCAAAAATTTTCTTGGGAATAAAAAAGCCGAAAACTATGTGGAGGTCGTTGAAAATTTGATTGAAAATTATCATCATCTGGTGTGCAACATGAACGTGAAACTTCATTTTTTAAACAGTCATCTTGACAAATTTCCTGTCAATCTTGGAGATGTTAGTGATGAACAGGGTGAACGTTTCCATCAGGATTTAAAAGAGATGGAGAGACGTTATCAAGGAAGGTGGGATACTCACATGATGGCTGACTACTGTTGGAGTATTAAAAGAGACTTATCGGGAATGGCGCACTCCAGAAGATCTTACAAACGACTATTTAATCCTTAAATTATTTTTTATTTTTATTTTAACATTTCTCATTAACTGTTCTCATTTTCTTTCTTTCACTATAAATACAATTTTAAGAATATTTTCTAATTATTTAGTCCTTATTGTTCGCCAAATTTGTACCAATTACAGTATCGACGTCTAAAATTAAACGATAGAAGCATTATTTGGCTGAAAATATGTATTTGTTGTAGAGCAAAAATCTGATGTGATACGCAAAAACTGATGTGATATTTGAGTTCAGCAGCACCAAATTAGTAAGAAACAAGTCTTAGATGTAAGTCAGCAAAAATTGTGTTGACCAGTGTAATCAGTGCTGGGTAAAAAGTTAAAATTTTCAATATTTCAAAAAGTCATAATTTAAAAACGATTTGACATAGACATGCGTTTTGAATTTTTGGATTTCTAGCGTTTTGTTTGCTGCACAAAAAAAAAACATCCTTAAAGCTATTTTACCTTGGAATCGTTTCGAAAAACTATTAAAAATGTTCAAAATTTCAATCAATCGTTATTTTAAAACAGCTGAAGATAGAGACTTGCTGTTTGAGTTTTTGGATTTCTCATGTTTTGTTAACTTTTTTAAAAAAAGTAACTTTAATATCCCTAAAACTATTTTGACTAGGGACCGTTTTAAAAATAGAAATGTTGAAAAGTCATATATCAAAAACTAAATAAAAGCCTCACTTAAAGGTTATCCCTGAAACTATTTTGACTTGGTTCTGTTCACTTCAGCGCCTTTTGAGAAAGGCACCCTGATGCGACGCATCGCCTAATTAACGTATTCACCAACCACTGAGTATGAAAAAAAAAATAATAATAATAAACAAAGCTATAGGCTATTCCAAACGTTTAAGCGGAACTGAATAGAATTTTTATTTTTGTAAGCTGTCTATTACACTATTGAAGTGGGCTTTTGCTAAACAAAATGATCAAAAGCCTTATTTAAACGTTAAAAGTTACTAGTTATCAAAATCTAGTTCCGTTTAAACCAGTGAAATAGATTAAAGGCTATTCCAAAGGTTTAAGCGGAACTAACTGGAATTTTCTTTTTTTTAAGTTGTCATGAGCTCTCTATAATATTTGAAGTGAACTAAATAGAATTTTTATTTTTGTAAGTTGTCATAAGCTTTCTCTTGAACTATCGAAATGGGCTTTTGCTAAACAAAATGATCAAAAGCCTCATTTAAACGTTAAAAAATACTAGTTGTCAAAATCTAGTTCCGCTTAAACCAAAGAAAACTATATGCCTAAAGTCCGTTCAAACGTTAGAATGCAGTTTGAACTTGTATTGCTACAGTACTTGAAAAATTCATTTTCAAAAAATTGAATTAACTCTTGAACATTTTCGAGCGATTATTTTTTACAACTTTCGACGTGGATTAACCCAACAACAGTGCATCGATGAAGCACCATCAAGGACTACTGTTTATCGATGGTTTGCCGTCTTCAATCGTGGCCGTAGTTCGCTTAAGGCTGCGTATAACCCCCGGAGGTTACTAGTGTCCTATACAAAACTAAAAATCTGAAATAAAATTAGTATCAACCTATACATCAAATTTTGCACCGAATTTGTATCTATCTAATATGGTAGTTTTAATTGTAGAAACATTTATAGTAAAAATATTATCGCTCAATAACTTAAAAATTGACATCAGAGATATTTTTCTGTAATTTTTTAAATCTATTTGTGGGTTTCGAATAACTTTTATATTTATATAGTTTTGTGTAGAAATGGTCAAATAATACGTCAATTTTTTTTTCGACTTGATTACTTATAGTTTAGAGCCTTCGTCGAAAAATATTATACTTAAAGATAATAAAATGCCACTTGGTACACGTATTCTTCATGAAAAATAAATCATTTTTACCTGTAACACCAATTTTGAAAACCGCGGCAGATTCAAGAAGGCGGCAAAAATAGATTACCAAGTACAATAACTATAAGTAATTTTCACAATACAACAAAATAGCTAGAATCATATTTGTAGAATGAAGCTTTAGGTACAATTTGCCGCATCGTACGCAAATATGCGTCGATTGGTTTACAATATGGCGTCTATAATGCAATTTGCTTATTTACAACTACCTAACAGTTTTTTCTACAATTAAAAATATCCTATTAGATAGATAAAAATTCGCTGCAAATTTTGATATATAGATTGTTATTAATTTTATTTCCGATTATTAGTTTTGTATAAGAAACTATTGAGGACTATAGGGTTGTGCGCCGCCTTAAGGACGAATTTGGTGAAGGTCATCCAAAATCGGTTGTTGTTCCGGAAAACATTGTTGCAGTGCGTGAACTGATACTGCAATATCGTCATATGACTTATCGTGAGATTGAGGTATACTTGGGCATTAGTGGGACTAGCATACATTCACTACTGCATGAACATTTGGCCGTCAAAAAGATTTGTTGGATCCCATATAATTTGACAATCGCAGTGGAAAACGCCTCAACCGGAGTGGAAACATGCAAAAGTGTATTGAACTTCATGGAGAATATTTTGAAAAACAATAAAGCCACTTTTGTTGATAAATAATTGTTTTTGATCCCAAATCCCGAAATATAAAACCCGAAATAAGGCAACCCTCGTAAATCCATGTTTTGTCATCTGTTATGTCTTAGACAGCCACTGCACACGCTTTTTTTATTATCTGTTTTAACCAAGCTTCCTGACGGTTCGATGTTCATATTGGGTACAACAATGCCCGATGGCGGCGCTACGAGCGCTGTGAACAGCTGATTGAAACGAGTAATGTGAAAGTTGTCCATATTTGTTTACATGTTAAATCATCGATTTGCAATGGATAATAAACAGCTATCTTTATTAAATTATTTTAATTTTTTAAGTGCAACACCTTCTTCTAGGTGTGTAGTTGAAGGAGAAGAGTTTTTAAACGCCGGACATATTTTGGACAAAAATGATGAGCATGTCGACATATGTGGGTTATGTTTACAAGCAAGCAGTTTGAGAACACCACCTCACGAAGTCACTGGGAAATTAAAATTTAGTAATGATGTTGAAGTTTTAAATATGTCCTGCACCTGTAAATCAGGAACTACATGCAAACACATTTCAGCTGTCCTATTATTTTGTACCAGGTGGTTAACAAACCAAAATGAAAGAAGCCAAGATCAGGGCATTGATTGATTGTAATATTTGATTTTTCTTTTTTTTTTTGTGTGGTTTCTGTTGGTTTTTCTTTTTGTTCCAGAAACAATATATTGTGTATGGAAATATTAACCAGCACAGATTTAAAATGCCTGTGGTCTACTTTTAAAAAACCTGTCTTACAAGAGTATGAACCGCAACCTCTGTTAGAAACTCCTTGCCTAAATAAATTGATTAAAAACAAAAGCAGGCACTGAAGGTTCAGTGAAAATGTATTAGAAAAGCTGCATACAGAATTTGAGACCGCTTGCCCTAATTCTGCATTAAAATTACACGGGTAGATATTTAATTATGTTCGAGAAGGATTTTTATAATTTAGTGTTTTTTATTTAATTTGTTTAATAAATACTAGTTTGTTATTATCTCTTCCACAACACCAAATTTATTAACAATTCACAAATTGTTTCTCATTTGGAAAATAGTGGAAGTAAATATTTTTGTTAGTTCCTTTTCTAGAGGGACAGCCAAACACACAGCAATTTGTGTTATAATAACTCATTATAACATAAAGTAATATAAAAAAGAATAATAATTGCTATCAAAAGTTAATATAACAAACAAACTGCAACACTAACGTTTAAAAGCAATACAAACTACACGAGAAAACACATGTAAACCAGATGTAAATAATAAACTATTACTCGTTTCGCCTAGTTCAGTTTTTTCCGCTTGGCGTCACTTCATATCGCTGTTGAGCCCAATAGGATAGTATTGGTTCGTGTTATGGATATGCCCAAGGATGCCACAATATCCCTGTAAGTGCAGCGGTTATCTACCTCGAACATATTCCGGACAGCATCGATAATTTCAGGACAACACTAAAGGATGACTTGAAAGATGTTCGTCTTTGAGAAAATTCCTCTCACGCTGGAACTTTATTGAACCACCAATCTACAATAGTCAAGGATGGTGCATAATCGCCAAAATATGTTTGCAACATTGTTGTCGGCCATCTTTAAAATCATGGCTCCAAAATGTTCGTGTGTTAGTGCCATTTTTAATAGAAATGGTTTTATTTAAATGCGTGCTAAAATTCGAACACATCTTATATCTGTGACTTTTAAAACTATCATAAAAATAACATGAACAATTCAAAAATCAACTTGTCGAATCCAACATCTAAACTGCAAAACTTAATGTATGGTTTACACGTTGCCAGTCAGCGTGCCAGTAGAGCTTGCTGCTAGTGACTTGCAAGGTGTAAACACCACCTTGTCAGTGACTGGCAAGCCTGTTGTGCCAGCTACTAGCAATGCCAGTGAAACAAATTTGTTTGATTTACTGGCACGCTGGCCCTTTCCCCCACCACTTTTTTGGACTGGCAAGTCACTGCTTGTACTGTGTAAACAGGTCCATGCCAATAACCCAGCCAGCGCAAGTAAACAAAGCGCGTATTCTGACTTCTGTTTTCGTTGGGGTGCTATAGTTGTGTTTAATTTAATTGATTAATTAAATTTTAATTCATTTTAATCATGGCGGAATAGCTCTCTTAGAATTGTTTTTGATGACCCCATCCTTTTGTTATTCAACCAATCTCGTACCTGCTTTCTTCTACCTTTTATTTCCTTCTTTTGAAGCAACACACGCAAAAGTTCTTCACACACAACTTTACAAATCAAACGAACCGATCTTTGAAGAACTGATCTATAAAAACAAACACACGCCATTTGTTGCCACCGTTTACAAAGTGTAAACGAATGCTGCCAATACATTGCCAGCTACTGGCATTAGGTGGAAAACAACCTCAACTTGCATGCTAGTTGTTGGCAACGTGAAAACAGCTACTGCCAGTCCTAAACAGTGCCAGCTAAAGGCATGCCAGTAACTGGCAACGTGTAAACCAGCCATAAGTAACAACCCTCGTATATAGCGGATTTTACCGACCCACAACGCACTCTTTTTTTTTTCTTCGTCAAACCATTAGATAGCACAGTGATGACTCGACGACTGACTTCTCTTCTTTCCAGTACTTGCCTTCCACGATCTACTTTCTCAAAACCTCGGCTAAGGTAAA
Source organism: Liopterus haemorrhoidalis (assembly GCA_963971575.1). Taxonomy (NCBI): domain Eukaryota; kingdom Metazoa; phylum Arthropoda; class Insecta; order Coleoptera; family Dytiscidae; genus Liopterus; species Liopterus haemorrhoidalis. The sequence continues at coordinate 147,926,750 of OZ020611.1, read as the reverse complement.
GTAAAATTAACATAAGAATCTTCGACAATAATAATTAATTTTATTATAACGAATAAAAATCGTTTAATACTCAATACAAGTATAATTATTATACAATCTTTTACAGCATTTAAATCTTTCTGCATCCTAAATTTTAAACACATCAGCTTTCTAAATATAAAAATTAAAGTCGTTAACAAATACAATAAATAAATATAATAAATAACTCAGAAGATAATCATAACATGGTCATTTTTTTGTGTTTTTCTTTATATTTTAATAGAAAAAATGTTGGTGCTCAACTAAATATGGCACATTTGGCAAAATAATTTTGATTTGACACCTGTTTTTGATCTTTTATAACTATTGACTTTTAATTTAAAACTAAACTAATCTGCTTGCCATAAATTTACTATCATAGATTGCTGTTCTGCTATGTAGAAGACATGAAATTATTACCCTATAATTTTAATATAGATTTCTAGAAAAAATACTACATTTACGGGTTAATTTCACGTATTCTAAAAAGAAATATTGGGTATTTTAACACAAACGTATGCTGAGGATATTTAATATAAAAGGTTCTTATTCATTATGTATCATTCTCTAATTTTAAAGCCTCGTTTATAATAGATATGTTATGGATGCATAGCATAAAAATTACAGTATCTCTTTGTTCTGTTTATTAGAAACAGGTATTCTGAACGGTCAAACCCTTTATTCCATCCTTATGCATTATGTTATGGGTTTATTATAAACGAGGATTTAGAGTTAATGTAATTGCTTGTACAAGTAGTGCTTGATTTACGAACGAATCATTTGCAAAACGAATATCGATTAAAATATATATATGCAGGTTGAAAACTTTCACCCCGGAAAATAGGACCATAATATTGAAATCTACATTTTTTGTGATTGATCCTCCCCATATTAACTTACAAGCTCCGTAATGGTATCAATCAAAAAAATTTTTTAACCTGTTTCTAATGATACCAAAAACTTTTACAATCGATTTTGATGTTCTTAGTTTTTTTTTTTATTTCTTTTACGAAATGTGGGAAAATTCATAATGAATTTGTTTTTTAAATAATCACACATCACGAATATAACACGTAAAGCAAAATAATATGGTTTTGTGTGACTCATACTTAATCACGAAAATAATGTATTCCATTGAAGAAAGAATTTCCATTGTAAAACCGTTTTTCAGTGGTAATAGTATACACAAAGCGCGTGTTATTTTATGTAAAATTTAGTCGTCGACAATATGCCTATTAATAGCCAAATTTGAGAATACTGGAAGCATTTCAGATTAAGTAAATTCATTTATTAATTTTATTAATAAACATTGTTTTTAAATCATCTTATTCTGGTTATTTATTAGGAAATAAGAAGAACAATAGCAATAGAAACAATCTTGAAAAGATTATGAAGAGGGAATGAAAGACTGAAACCTTACAGTGAGTACAAGATGCATTTCTTCAAAATGTGGTATTTCGCATTGAAGAATTTGGAAAATTTTAAAGAAGCATGAATATCTCCCGGATAAAATGCAATGCTGTCAAGAATTATCACCATTTGATGAAGAATGTAGACAAAATTCTGTAGAATCGTAAAACATACAGGAACGTGTTAGTCACAACTATAATATCCTGTCGTCAATTTGTTTAACAGATAAATGTACAATTACTTCAAATAATTAACCAAACATTCCAAATGAGTACGTAATTCTTTTTATAACAGAATGGGATATTGTTTATTATAGAACGATGACTTATTTAAACATTTATTATAATAAAAATAAATATAAGATGTTTCATCTTGTAATACATAACTGATGCGGCAATTCTGTGGCAAACCTGTAAGCTAACAGACAAAATCTATAAGAAACTGTCCATAACAACACATAAAACAACTCCTTAGATACGATCGTCTGTAGCTTACAAATTTGCCACAGAATTGCCGCATATATCTGATGATTTTGTGTTATCCATGACTTTGACGTATCCATGCAAACCAATACTATGATAATATTATAAATGTATTGTAAATATACAACATAAAAATTGAACTTTCCCTGTTAGCTACATTTTACAAAACGAAACATATAAAGTCTGTTTCAAACGGTTAGGCGGAACTAGATTTTGCAATCTAGTTACTTTCATCGTTTAAATCGTGCTTTTCGGCCATTTTCTTTAAGCTTTGTAAATCATACTTATAATAAACATTTTTTGGTTAACGTTAATATCATTTTCTTTATATTTTGATTTTTTTTTTGTCATTCTTAATACAAATTTCCCATTGATTTATTTTTTTGACATTAAATTATGTAAAAAAAAAAAACATTAAATTTTGACATATGTCATTCGTTTCTATGGTTTCATTGTTGGCATTTTAAATTTTGACACTCCAACGTGAAAAATGAAATAACCCAAGCAAGGTCCCTTCTCGTGACAACCTAAAAGAACGAAATTCCCATTTAGTTCCGCCTAACCGTTTGGAACACACTGTAATAATAATAAATGTATTTTAATTTTGAATTAACAATCGTTTTAATGTTTGAATTTAATAAAATATATTAAATTCTACCTAATGTTAATTTATTTATATAATTCTAAAATGTGTAGGAATATTTGACACAGCTTTAGATTGATAGGTAAAATTACATTGTTTTGATTTATCTGCTAAATTCATGCGAGATTATTTAAAAAACGAGTTCATTATGCACGATTGCAAAAGTTTTCGAATCATTAGAAGCGGGTAAAACTTCTCTTTCGATTGATAGCATTACGGAGCTTATAAGTTAATATGGGTAGCAGCAGAGCCGGCGCAAACGGGCATGCGAGGCATGCGGACGCCACCTCGAAGGGGGCGCTGACGTGAGATTCGAAAGGGCGCTTAATAAAAGAATGTGAAATGTAATTAGAGAAGTGAGGTTTTTTTTAGGTCTTCACTTGAAATTGAGAAGTGAGGACCTTTTTATTTTTAGGTCTTCATTTAAAATTTTAAGGTGAGGACCTTTTTTGATCTAGGGGGGCACTCAATTCAATCTTGCCTGCGGGCGACGCATACCCTTGCGCCGGCTCTGGGAAGCAGCAAAAAGTGTAGATTTCAATGTTATTCTCCTATGTTCCGGGATAAAAGTTTTCACTCTGTATATAATTCATTAACTTAATATTTCAAACATTTATTTTGATTAAAAATATTGACAAACCATAAGAATTATAATGCATTCCAATTAAGAACATAGTGTTAAAAAGCATAGGGAAGCTTTGAACTTTACACTGATTGGTTAATACCAGGGATATGTTCCAAAGTGGAAATTTTTTGTTGCACTCTTGTGCACTTTTTGAAATATAGTCTCTTGAAAATTTAAGAAGAAAAAAAAATAGTTCCTCTTAAACAATTGGAATAGAATAAATAGGCCCACTTAAGGACTATAATAAGAATTCTGCATCACTTCCGGTTTCAACAGAAATTATTTAAACTTTTTATCTAGCATACGGAATCGGTACTTTAATTTTTTTTTCTGGAAAGTACATTACATTTGCTTTACAATGATATCAACATATCATACTTTAACTTTAACCATTTCAAAATGGCGACCACTTATTTACAAAATAATAAATAACAAAAATCGTAAAAACTAAGTTATAACATTATGTAACTAGGAAAAACAATAAAACAAAATATGACTAAAGTTAGTAATAAACAAAGCAAAATTTACAAATGTTCAATATGACCACCGTTGTTTTCTACACATTTTCTCATTAGTAATAAAAACTCTTGCATTACATTTAGAATAGTATACTCTTGAATTTCCCTGATGGCTGTTCTTACCCTATGTTCTAAGTTTTCTAATCTTTACCCTCAGGATACTAACAGTATTTATTTGACAGTTCCCGAATATCAGAACCATATCTGTCATTTCTTCATTTGAATAACGTACGGAAGCCATAATTACAAACGGTTTGGTGTCATCACCTTTAATATCAAACTCGTACTAACAGGCAAAAAAAAATTGCAGGTTTTATTTGGTTTTTTTATGTAACAAAATCATTTTCAAAGCTTGCTACGTTTAACTTTGTTCGATTTGTTATTTATTATTTTGTAAATAAATGGTCGTCATTTTGAAATGGTTAAAATTAAAGTATGATATTTTGATAACCTGTAAAGCTAATTTAATTTACTTTTAAGAAAAAAAAGTTAAAATAGCGATTCCCTATGCTAGATCAAAAGTTAAAACAATTTCCGCTGAAACCGTAAGTGATGCAGAATTCTTATTATAGTCTTTAAGTGGGCCCTTTTGTCTAGTTTAACTTTTCTTCTGAAGAATTTTTTGTATCTCTTAAAATAAAGGAGTTATTCGAGGTGCGGCGTTTCAAACAAACACCCTGTATATATCATATCATTGTAGAAAAAAAAAAAACGAATGTGAGTCCATCTTAGCGTCTCGTCAGCGCTAGAAACCCGAACTTTTGGAGGATGTGCTCTAAATAGAACTGTTTTAAGTGGTTCGATCATCTTAAAGATAAGCCGTTAATTTCTAAAACCAACGAAGGTTATCCAGGTTAGCAAATATATCAGTATAAATCGATTGACTGTTAAAAAAAACTAATCTAAAATAGATTCCAGAAAATGCTTACAAAAGTAAGCGATGTGTAGCCACAGAAGGGCAATATTTTGCATATGATAATTTAAATGTAAAATAACTTCTTATTAAGAAAGTTTTATAACGCTGTATTTATCGTATTTTTTATCAAACGTAATCCATTCAAATGCACCTTACGAAAATAATAAAATCCATATCCAGGGCTGATATTCAATATTTAACAACGAATACGCTAAAAAATTAAAACACTGGAAACTCTGATAAGCAAAATAGGCATTTAAGTGCATAAAGCATTACTTTTTTCACGAATGGTAAGTTTAATCGTACGAGCCGTAAGCGAGTGTAGCATTCCCACGAGTGAAAAAAGACGTTTTATGCATGAGTTTCATACAATATTTTTTCGATGACTGCCTGTAATTAGAATAAAAAAATAAAAATAAAGAATTTTCTACGGCTGTCTCTAATTAAAAAAAAATAAATAAAAACAAGACAAAACTATTATTTGATTTTTTTCAAGATCAAGATCATGAATTGGCTTAAAATTGTTTTTAGTGCACTCTCTGATTCTTTTTCGGACTGCACGGATACGCCGAGAGTCCTTGGAGATGGTTCTGTCGCCTCCATAAGCTCATGCAAGTCTTTTGAGATCATCGTGTAGCCTACATTAGCCGATTTATTACACTTATGGAAAGTGTGTATAAATTAAACACTTACGAGACTTTCTTAACACTTTTTACATTTTTCACCACCATAAACACGCCATTTATCACCATAAATACGCATTTTATGCACAAAAATAAGTGAAATATAGTTAGTACAGTTGTTTCAACAGTCGTAGAAAAAAATACTTACCAAATGGTAGTTGTCATCATTTGTTGAATTTTAAAAACTACCAAAGTGGCATTTCGCCAACAGTAAAAACTAAATAAATTAAACAATTTTTTTACGTTTATCTTACTATCCAGTTTTTCTTACATATTTCAATATTTTAACAACTATAGGCTAGTCGGTCAGTCAACACACTTCGTCATTTTGCGTCATAACTTCAATGACAAACTTAGTGGCGAAAAAATAACTAAATCGATTAAATAACTATAGATTTTTTATAGACTAATAATATTGCTCTTCACTCTTTTATTTTACTAAAATATACCTATTGAAGTCATATTTAGTTTGTGTTCAATAGTCTTTTTGAAGATTTATAAATTAAAAGTTTTTATTTAATATAGGTACATTTATATTGGTATCGTTAAATTTTGTTTACATTTACCGACATTTTACGTTCTGATTTGTTTTGATACTTGTGTTCACATATTTATCTTATAGTAATTTTACCTTTTTTTTATATTTAACTTGTTGTTTATTTAGCAGTTTTGTGTTTAGTTATATATATTCTTATAGATATATTATAGATTTCTATTTTAGCCATCGTGTGTAGTGCATAGCTTTTTAGCTTAAATTCAACTTATTTCTATTTTCTTTCTTTGTTAATATTTCCTTTCACACATCACATCAGTCCTTTTTAGTACTATTTTGACTATTAGAATAATTTATTTGTTTCTATTCTGTTCTTATTTCTATATTTTCATTTCATTTCGATACAAGTGACAGCGTACGAATATTAAATTCGTTAAATGGATGCCATGTATCTAATATGACTTCATAAAAAAATATGACGTTTAAGGTGACGGAACTGCACTGACTGGCCGACAAGCCTTTAGCTAACTTTTTATATATTGCAGTTGACTTTTACCTAAACAAAATGATCAAAAGCTTCAATCGCTAAAAGTTACTAGATATGAAAATCTAGTTCCGCTTAAACCCAGGGGCGTATTTACCCACTCGGAGGCCCGAGCCGCAACTTCTCTGAGAGGCCCCTCTTCGGGGCCCTGGTAGGCCCCCAAAGAGGGAGGCCTCCAGCATGCGCTTAGTGGGAAATACGCCGCTGCTTAAATCAAAGAAACCGCCTATAAATATCAAAATTCGAAAAAGTACAGAGCGGCCAATCTCAGTGTTAATAAGTTTTAATCCTATTAAGTTAAAAAGAACAATGTTTTTTTTCCAATTAAGTATGATTTAAGAACTTTTCTACTTGCAGCTGATATAAAAAAAATAAAATAAAATAAGAAGGTCCAAAATTCATGTTTGTGTTTTGTCTATGGTGTAACAAGGCGCTCGCATATCTTCCCATACCTACATTTGTCTACATGGCTTGACACGAAACATAGAAGACTTTCTCATTCTCTTGTCTTTCATCATAAAGTGTTAATTCTCAAAACTCCCCCTTATTTGTACAACAAAATTACCTTCAGATCTGATGTGCATAATGTTAATATAAGATTTAAGGGTACCCTTTCTCCACCTTCTTACAAAACTGCAACATTTAAACATAGTTTCTCATTTGACAATTGCGCTAAATATAATATTATTCTTAAGAGCCTTAAATCTTTTAGCTTAATCTCTTTTAAGAAACATATAAAGAAGCTCATCTAGGATAAAAGTTTTTAAGGGGGGGGGGTATGGTCAGAGCACCACATTTTATACCCATTTTCAAGATTTTTTTTTTGAAAACTGTTAATAGGGTCATTCCATGTCAAGTGGTCTAATTTTAAAAAAGTGCCCCGCGCGACCCTCACGGATTTGGCTGAAATTTTGTTTGGAGGACTCCCTATGCCACAAACAAACTTTGGTAAAATTTTAGGTTCGCCGGCGGAATATTTGTGGAGCTATAGCCCTTTGTTTGACCCCATACTGGAACCCGCGACAGTACGACAGCGAGATTTCAACAACTTTGAGTTCCAATATCTCATTCACAAGCTTTTCAAAATGCACGAAATTTTGCCAACTTGTACAACTTTATGGGCTTTATTCAATGATGTTTATTAAACTTTTTATATGTTGCACCCAAAAAGTGTAAAGTGGTTCAAAGTTGGCCAAAAATTTTACGGTTCAGAAAAAAATGTAAAGTTTAGTTTTCTACAGCTATGGCTGTAGTTATGCTACAGTTGTGATACTTTGCACATAGTGTCTCTGTATAACTCTCTTTTCAAATGTTTGGTTTTAACTTTCTAGCTACTCTTGTTAGATTACAAATTTAGTGTAAAGTTTGCGATTTGTGTAAAGTAGCCAAAAATAGGGTATTTTCAAACCGATTTTGCGGAAAAGAGTCACCCAGAAACTTTTTGAAACCTACTCCATTAGAAAGAGCATATTTTAGACTCCCTAAAAAAGTTGGATAGATGTTTCAACGCAGACATATAAGGCCCTAAAATCAGGGTGCAAAACAGGGCGGCATTGCCACGCCGATGCTGAATTCTACAACATGCAATTTTCTATCTTTCAGATTGTTAGTTGTTTTTATACTACATACAGGTACTGCATAAGTACCCAAGTCTTACTGTCGTACCGATCTCATTGCATTGGCAACCTCCTATACCTAAAACACATTTCTATGGCAATCACCTATGACATAACCGCCATTTTTTCAGTTTTTTTTTTCTTCAAATTTTCCGCTTTATTAATGCCATACTTGTTAGCCTGAACAGTTATAGGTTGTCATATATTATTTCTAGGTTATTTTTCAGAGTCTCCTAAACTTTATATGCCCGTTGCACATTATCATTATATAATTTGATTCCAAAATGAGTGTTGACACATCGGTGGCACATTCCTCCTTCGCTTCCGAGTGCATTATTGGACAAAAATTGTCATCAAAGTGCCATAGTTTATAATTGCAAAAAAAATCGGATTCATTCTCATTGGCAGCTTATCAGCTGTGGTCACCACAGGACCGACCGTCATCATAAAGTACTTGTATAAAATACATTCTAGCAGCAGAGTAGAAATAACTTGGCCTAATATTTTCTAACAGAGATATTATTTATCATGACCGTGGAAACGTAACATGTAAGTATGAAAAAATTGTGACTTGAAAAACTTTTTTTCGTTTTATCAAAAAAACGTCTCAAATAAAAGTTATTAGTTATTGCATTTATAGCAACTTTTGTTAAATAATTTTTTTCGAAATATTTTTCTGTTGCTAAATATTCGCAAAAATCTTAAAATCGACACGAGGAAACTCCCATTTCTAGTCGACCGAATTTTACCAAAAGTTGATCAACTCGTGCCATTGATGTCAAAAGCTTAAATATGTAGTTTCATAAAAATCCTTTTAGCCGAATTTGCTCTGCACGTGTACACAGACAGACGGACGGACGGACGGACAGACAGACGGACGGACGGATGGACAGACCGACAGACACCATGCTAAAAATAGTCAAAACGTTATGTAGGGACCTCTTGAAAGATAAAGGAGAATTGCATGTTGTAGCATACAGCATCGGCGTGGCAATGACGCCCTGATTTACACCTGGTTTTAGGGCCTTATATGTCTGCGTTGAAACATCTATCCAACTTTTTTAGGGGGTCTAAAATATGCTCTTTCTAATGGAGTAGGTTTCAAAAAGTTTCTGGGTGACTCTTTTCCGCAAAATCGGTTTGAAAATACCCTATTTTTGGCTACTTTACACAAATCGCAAACTTTACACTAAATTTGTAATCTAACAAGAGTAGCTAGAAAGTTAAAACCAAACATTTGAAAAGAGAGTTATACAGAGACACTATGTGCAAAGTATCACGACTGTAGCTTAACTACAGCCATAGCTGTAGAAAACTAAACTTTACATTTTTTTCTGAACCGTAAAATTTTTGGCCAACTTTGAACCACTTTACACTTTTTGGGTGCAACATATAAAAAGTTTAATTAATATCATTGAATAAACCCCATAAAGTTGTACAAGTTGGCAAAATTTCGTGCATTTTGAAAATCTTGTGAATGAGATATTGGAACTCAAAGTTGTTGAAATCTCGCTGTCGTACTGTCGCGGGTTCCAGTATGGGGTCAAACAAAGGGCTATAGCGCCACAAATATTCCGCCGGCGAACCTAAAATTTTACCAAAGTTTGTTTGGGACATAGGGAGTCCTCCACACAAAATTTCAGCTAAATCTGAAATGGTCGCGCGGGGAGCCCTAGACCACTTGACATGGAATGACCCAATAGTAACTTGATTGGGATAATACCTACAGTAAAGAACAACCTTTGAAGAGTATCCAAAAAAAAATTTATTGAAAAATATCGTAAATTAAGCTCGTGATATGAATTTGAAATTTTCGTTCAGGACAAAGAGTTGATTTGCGGTGAGACACATAACTAATGACTGGATTATCTAAAACAAAAAAACCAAAAATATTTCGTTAGTTTATGAGTTTCTTGAGGTAACGCTGTCGAGTTTTTTTAAATATCTAGATTATTTAATTTTTGGTATAAGTTTGAAGTCAAAAAAACGAAAAAAACGGAATTTTTTTTTCGAAATTTCTGTTTTCAGTTACAAAAAATTCCATAAAAAAAAAACGCAAGAAAAAAAATATATCTCGACAGCGTTACCTCAAGAAACTCATAAACTAACGAAATATTTTTGGTTTTTTTGTTTTAGATGATCCAGTCATTAGTTATGTGTCTCACCGCAAATCAACTCTTTGCCCTGAACGAAAATTTCAAATTCATGTCACGAGCTTAATTTTCGATATTTTTCAATAAAAATTTTTTTGGATACTCTTCAAAGGTTGTTCTTTACTGTAGGTACTATCCCAATCAAGTTACTATTAACAGTTTTCTAAAAAAAAATCTTGAAAATGGGTATAAAATGTGCTGCTCTGACCATACCCCCCCCCCTTAAGTCTTTACTTCTAATAGGTTCATCTTGCCCATTTAATTTCATTGTTCTTTTCAGACTTAATTCTGCCCAAATTAGGGAACGTTCCATACTCATGCTTCAATTTTGGTTATAAAAATTGTGTAATTGTCAATAGCAAAAAACCCTGGTTGTTTATGTAAATATATACAATATTTTTATTTACTTTGTTACTTCTTGAAGGCTCATGAGGAAGAACAGACGTTGTGTTTTTACAATGACTGATCATGGGCCTTTAACCACTGTACAAATTATTATTATTATTATTCGTAACATCCTACTTGTATAATTTTGTACGTATTATGACCTAACTTAACCCCGCACTTTACTAATATCAATTTGCAGAAAGTGAAATATATTTTGTACATATGTTAAAATCTAAATTCCATCCAGCATAGTCCATATATAATTTTAATTTCGGCTACTCATTAAATTATTTAATTTCTCTTTTCTAATCTTCACGTATATATTTGGGTAATTCTAGCTCTGCATATGCATACTTATGATTAATGTAATCTAGACTTTAACATCTTGAAGAACCTTTTGTATTAAATATCTCGTGGTTTTGAGTAAATTGAAAATACTTACATTAGGACACAACCATTAGTAATGGAATGCTGGAGGCAAATTGAGATTATAAAAACGTTTTCATATAAAAATCTCACTTACAATTTATTTACTAAATATAAATCCAAGCTTTTACATAAACCATCAGCTAGGAGGAATAGTTTTCGCAGTTTGACCTATACCCAAATTAGGCCGTGCACCAAACCAAGACATTTTCCATTCTAATGTATCATGTAATAACTTTTCTTCTTCTGGGGAGAATTTTAACAGTGTTGCCACTGCTCTTGTTAAATGTTGAGCCTCATATTCACGACTGGTTAAGAATTTTATTATCACATGTTTTAGATACTTAAAATTAATGTCATCCTCGTCTTTATGAGAGTTTGTATGAAGATGTTTGGTTGTTGATTGACTCGGACTTATTACTGCAACTGGGTTGTTCAGTTCTAAACTGTCTAAATTTTGTCCAGGTGCTCGAAGTTCTTGTTGTAACGCCTTTTTCATGTCGTTCAGTCTCATTTGTAACGTTTTGATGTTCTATTGAAATAAAATTAATTAGCAACTTTATGAAAAAAAAAAAAAATCACTATTGAGAAGTGACATTACCGGCGACGGCGCTGTGAGCCAATGCAATATTGTTGTTGACTCTAGTACTCAATAACTCTAGTACTCTAACTGTCAATATGCTCATAGCGAACAGGATAATTTAAGCACAGTACATTTTTATTTTATGAAAATACGAGTAAATATTTGCGAAATATTTGAATTTTTAAGAGCTACACATGTATCGAGGTGTATAACAAAAGGTGGGCATCAAATTACAGTATTTGAAGTTTAATTTCAGTAGATTTAGGCAGGGGTATGAAACTCATATACACGGCCTTGAAACGGTTTTAAGTTATATTCCATCCACCGACAGCGCTAAAAGCGTTTTTTTTAACCAACATTTTGAGAACACTTCATTATCGGCCATTTGCGGCAATTGTTTTTGACGTTGTAACGATAGGTGACAGTAAATTGTGGTTGTGACAGTGATGAATTTTATAAGAAATTTTAAATATTAGCACCACATTTTTTATTTTCAAATAGTGTAGTGTAATTAATAATATTTTAAATGGTAAATGCAAAAGAAATATAAATAGTGTAATAAAAAAAAATGGCACAGACTAAATTTAATATGTACAATAAAAGTAAATACAAAAGTAAAAAATAAATATTTGTTTATTTATTTCATATGCTTGCTTGCAAATAAAATAATAAAACTTAATGCTTACTGAAGTATTAACTTTTAACAATTGTAATTAATTTTTATTTTAGGAAATTAATTAGGAGAGTGTAAATAAATTAATCATAATTTTCGGTTCAAGGCAATCTTTAATTTTCTACCAAAATTACATTTTATTTTTCAATTTTGGTAGAAAATTAATGATTGCGCGATTCATAGCAATTTAAAATATAAAAATATATTTGTGTGCACTGCGGATTGCATACTATCTAATCCTAGTTCATATTACAACCACGAATGTCGCAACTATCGCTGTCCAAAGCCGTAACGTGGGAGTCCGCTATCTTCCTTGTTTTATAATTTGTGGATTTAGGCCGCGGTCTGACTGATCGAGTGCTGTCAATCGTTTGCTGTCGAGCAAATTTCAAACACACGTTAACTAAGGGCATGCGTCGTACTGAACCATCGTTTGCTGTCAAGTAGCATCAAGTTGTTTGCATTTCAAACCGGTTTGAATTTAAAACGACGCCCGACGCAATAACACATGCGCATTTAAGCATATACAGTCCATAACCATATATTATTTGACAGTTGGATTGTCAATTTTTGCGCATACATACTAATATTGTATAAAAAACAAGTTATTGCCAAATATTACCTCAAAAATCAAAATTAACTGTTTGATAGTATTATTTTAGGTTGGAATATGCACTATTTGACAAGAGAGAAACAAATTTACTTGACACTGAATGATCGGTAATACTCGGTCAGTCAGACCAGTTATTAAATTTTTAAATGACACTACACGACTCGGCGCTACGTTACACGACGGCGCTCGATCAGTCAGACTGCTGCCTTATTTAAGTGTAATTTGTAGTTGAGCAGGTGTTAAAGACCAGGCACGTTATTTTATGTGGTACATTAGAATCTGAGTGTCAGTCATCTGCATTTAAAATATATGCATTCTGTTTGCAAACAACTGCATTATATTCAGTTGCTCACGAAATAAAATTAATTTAGTTGGACAGGGACAGCTAAAAGTCAAAAACTTGCAGGTGCAAGCATATTAGTGCAGTTTTGTTTTTCTGTGACAAATGCAATGAACAAACTCGCATAGTATCAGCTACTTTTTTGCTCAAAATATCTCTGCCTCCTGTCCATAACCAAATCTTTTCCCAATCTGGACTTAATTTTAACTTTCTCTCCATTTGAAAAGTAAAAACTAAGATGTCTATCTTTGTCCTGTCTTGAATGACAGCCGAAAACACTATAATATATTCTGCTTTTATAGTTTTTCACAACTTTCTAACAAAAATTCAACACTAAAACATACGTAATAAGTTCTAACAGTACTAGAGTATCTAGTTCAATATTTGACCACCAGACAGCGTATTCGAGCGTGTCAGTTCTCAATTGGGATCTCATAAATTATAAGATATACAAGATCTATTAGATTAGACAAAAGTTACTTTTTAAATGGAACAATTTTACAGTACGTGTAAGCTCCAAAACTGTGGTGAAAAAGAAATACGACACAGAACGAAAACGAGAAAGGAAATTTTGGATGAAACAGGAAGGGGTATGAATGGATGAAAGAAGTGAAAAACAGAAGGGAGGAAATTAAGGAAATGAGTCACCGAAGACATTAACTAAAGGAGAAGGAGAGTAGATTTTAAGCCGAAAGGCAAACATTATATTTATTATTAAGTGTAAGCTAATTACTGTAAGATAAAATGTAGTACATAATATTTAATAATAAAAATATCTATCTATCTATCTATCAATCTATCTTATACAAAACTGTAACGAATCGCTTAAACCAGGCAGATAAACACCTCGACGACATTCGAAAACCACCCGCCGAGTTGAGAATTTCATTTTGGGAACTGTTAGCATTTTTCGAGATGTTAAAGGGTTCATTACAGTTATTTTTTTTTAGAATGCAGATAATAGAAAAATAGAAGCAATAAATTACACAACGTAACTTTAAAATAACTTTTATTTATTTTATTGTTCCTATTGACATTTTTTCAGTTATTGCCTCATAACTTTGAGCACTGATATTCCCCTGAACAATTTTAGTCTTTCATTCCTGGAAGCAGTATTCGGTCCGTTTCGCGGAAACATCTAGAATTGTTAAATTCTTAGAAGAACTGCCTTTTGTAGCAGTGTTAAATCCTGTACTTTTTATATCTTTTAGGACTTCAATTTACGTTCATTTTTCAGTATGCGTCGTATATTTGAGTCGGACACGTTCAAATTTGCAGGTATTTTGTTGCGCATTGACGTGGATTTCTTTGAATTCGAGCCTCACATTTCGAACCATTTCTGGTGATGTAGCTGTTCTTCTATGACCACCTCCATGGCGTTTTGCGCTGCTGCCAGTATCACAAACATTTAATTCACACGTAAAAGCTGGAGCTCACGAACAATAGCTACTTGAGATTTTCCAGTCAAATACAAGACAATCACACTATTACTTTTGAATTCCATCTGGAATTATTTCTTTTCATTTACGATGTAAAACGATATACTTCCGTAGGCTTGTAAACAACTTGATATACTAACGCTTGTCAAAATATAAGCACGCTGTCATCAGCTGTTTAGCAGCGCGAAGTTGGTAACATTTCTAGTGACGGGCTCTGTATTTCAAATCTTCACTTCAATCTTCACATATTTCCCTACTATTTCAAATCTTCCCTTTGTATTTCAGATCTTCCTTAGTATATTATATATTTTGTCACAGTTTGGACTGCCATGGAACCCAAAAAGTTTTTTTTACGAGATAATAAATAAAATAATATTCTAATGATTGCCACTGTAAAGGAATAGTAATTGGTAGGTACGTAGAAATCTATTTCATCCACGTGAAAACTTGTAACTGACTCTGTAATACCACAAATATTACCAGAACTCCAGAGCTTTTTCTTTGTTCTGATGTAGAAATGTTTATATTTTTCTTCTTATTTATTTTTATTTACAATAATTATAATCCTTGTATTTATTTCCGTTCTAGATTATGTATGTTAAAATATTTCTTTCTTTTTTTTTTTTGATGTTTTAAATATTTTGGGTATTTCAAATACTTTTTAGTAAATTGTCTCTTTAAAATGAACTTTTGTCTAACCTAATCCACCTTGTACCTAATATATTATGACTATTAATTAAAGTGTTAATTATAAATTATACTCCTAATTTAAATTATATTTTAAACTAACCTTATTTTTTTCTTGTAGCTGCTCTTCTAAGTCTGCTATATAACTTCGTAGATCATTTTCCGTATTTGCTTTTATTTCTAATTCTTTCATTTCTTTTAGGGAATTTTCTAAGTGAGCCACCTTAGTCAGTAAATCTGATATTTCATTTTCCTTATGTCGAGACTCTTGTTTGGCTATTTCCATTTGTTGAGAAATTTCTGCATTTCTTAATAATGCTACATTTCTTTCTGACGATTCTCTACAACATAACATTCATATTAAATATAGTTCATAAAAATTGGTGTGAAGTGTACATTTTCACACATTTCAAGATTTTCTATAGTCCGTTCAAATGTTAGAATTAGTATATTGCTCTTATAGGAAAACGATTATCAAACTATTAATGAAACGATTTTAAATGAAAAAGTAAGGATCTAAAATTAGGACAAGCCAATATACATATTAATAAAAATCGAATTTGCATCATTATACAGGTGTTACATACAAATTAGAAAATATGAATATGACAAATAAAAAACTTTTTTTTTTTTTAATTCAGTCTAATTTTTTTAATAACAAAATACATTAAATTTCAAGAAAATCAGCCTATATTTTTTAACAACGAAAAGATTAATTGCAAATTTTGCATAACGCCCTATATTTTCTTTCATTTTCTTTAATTAAAACAAAACCTAGTTCTTCAGAAATATTCCTTCGGTTTCTTCCAACCATTATTTTAATAAATTTATTGTTTTGAACTGAATATAATTGTTCATTAACTCTGTATTATTTGTATTAAATAACTAAAACTAACCTCATTATTTGACAGTTTACAAAATTTACATTGTTGACAAGTTTACCAATTGTTTACATAAGTTTACACGTAAACGTAAACAATTAAAGTTTACGTGTAAACGCCCATCACTGAAATCAAGTACCACGGAACAAAAATGAATAACCATTTGTAGAATACCGTGTCTGCACAGTTTACAGCCGGCAACGTCGCCAAGTAATGAAAGGATAGTATTATTGGGAGAACCCGTTAGAGAATGTGAAAAAGAACTACTCCACTTTTATACAAATATATAAAAAATACAGAAATTAACTGTCTTAAATAACTTTTGAATAAAATTTCAGAGTGTACTCATCCGGCTTAAATTAACAAACATTACTCAAGCATTAGAAAATATATTGTGCAACTCATGGAATACATATTCCGCTCTCGAATGAATTGTTTCTTCAGAATATTAATATTCTGCGCTGTTTGCACAATTAACTATTACAGGTAGAACTCGATATACGCCGCAGTTCCGTTCCTAGGAGAACCGGCGTAAACCGAACTGGCGTAAAATGAACCTTGATGAGGGTATAGGGTTAGGTTCCAAGTAAAAAAACAAATGACATAAAGGGTATCTATAAAGCTATTTTATTTGACTTAGTACTCGTTGACGCGTACTTAGCGATTACTTCTGTAGTTTTCTGAGCAGAGTGTTTGATTTTATCTGTATTTTTCATAATAGTAGTAACAGTCGAAGGCGGTAAATTCATTATCCTGCAGACATCAGGACGTTTTCCCCCACCTTCCATTCGTCTAATAAATTCCATTTTCTTCTCAAGGGAGACAGAAGTTCTAGCCCTTTTAGGTCTAGAATTAGTTAACATTTCCTTTCTCCTCTTCTCAGACATGATGTTTGTTTTACTGTACCCTGTATATGCGTATGCAAAAAAACATCTATTTTATGGAAACAATTAAACTAATTTAATTACGGATAACTAAACCAGATATACGCCAGACGTGTAGAAGGATACTTATACGCGATGATACTGGAGCACTGTCCAGTCCAGTTGTCGCGGTACTTTCCCGATCAGATCGGGGAATCCAGGATATACGATAGTTAATTCAGTGCAGGCGTAAAAGTGAATCGGTGTATATTGAGTTCTACATGTACTTCACTATTTATTGAACACTAATGTACATTTTGACTACAAAGTAGATATCATCAGTGTCACGAATATCGAGGTAAGCTTTATTTGCATTTTGAAATCTATTAATGTTGTTAACAAAGTTGATGCGAAAATAAATTAACAAATCAGATAATGCATTCTAGAAAATAAAACTTAGTAAATAGCAATAACAAGTTTATAAATAAATGAAAACTTACTTGTGTAAATCCTTCTGCATGTCTATACTCTGTATCCGTTCTTCATTTAGTTCTTTTTCTAGTTTAATAATTTTATCTTGTAATTCTATATTTGTTTCGTGTATGGTGTCTTTTTCTGTCTTCAGTTTCATTTGTTCCTCTCGCAACATTTCAACCTCAACTATCAACATTGCTAGTTTTGACTGTAATTCTGAAGCTTCCCCATTGCACTTCTCCTGTAATCATGAAGTAATTATTTTGCACAAAATTTATAATCGTAATCAAATTCGACAAGTACATTTTAAACACTTGTTTATAATTGGCAGTGACACAAATTGCATCTGAAATTTTTTGACGAGAATCCTATTCCCATCTACAAGAAGAATTCGTTGAACATTATTGGAACAAGAAAATATCTTTCTCTACATTTTAAAATTTCTCAAAATATGCAGATATTGTCAAATAGTACTTTGAATAGACCAGTCGTATTTAAAAAAATGAATATTAAGCAGTTTTTATATACATTAGCATATTTGATTTTGTAAATTATGTAAAATTTACGTTACAGTGACGTAGTAGCCGCTAGTGGATGTTCTGCTTATTATATTTCACTCTCGAGTGCATAGTAATATTTGACAATAGTCAAACATAACGTTTGTTGTATATTTCATTTTATATTTTGATCATCTGTTTTAAAAATTATTGAAAATGAAAAAATAATGACTATCATTAGGAATGTTCCGATACTATTGATAGATACCAGTATCGATATCGCGATTTAGTATCGATACTAATCTTCCGATACTTTATTAATATCAGTACATTTGATCCAGTATCGTATCGTTTCTTTTTTTTTTTATAACAATGTCGGAATTTTTTTATTTATACACATTTCTGTGAATAATTTATTTTCAATAAGAAACTCTAAAATTTGTATTATTGTAAAAACTGGTAGCGCGAGGGACGGAATCGCAATGGCGCAAACATAGGTACGCCAAGAAATATGCGTAGAACGGTTTAGAAGTTGCTGCGTTTGACGCCCTTTTCGTTTGAGGTTATGAAATGTTATTGGTTATTTTTGTATTTTAATTAAAAATGTCACCACAAGAAAGCGAAGTGTGGCCCTATTTAACCAAAATAGACCAAGGAGTTTTCTCGGTGCTTGCAAAGAAGAAGAGTGGAGTGTTTAATTTTAAACAATCACTCAAACCTATAGGCTTCACCAAGAGTTCATATACACACCAGTTTTGCAAGTGAAAGATCGGAAATCCATTCGTAAAATGTTTATTATCTATTATCGTTTTCCTATTTTCCTAATTCTGCTGTCCTAGATTTTTACTAACTAAACCTAAGCTATTTACCTAGTTTTTAGGTATAGAGTAGTTTATTTTCCCCCAAATATAAGCCCATTAAAAATAGTGTAATAAACTCTAGTAAATACGATCAATTTAGGTAATTAGATTAAGTTTAGTTAGTAAAAATCTAGGACATCAGAATTAGGAAAACGATAATAGATAATAAATATTTTACGAAGGGATTTACGTTCTTTCACTTGCAAAACTCGTGTGTATATGAATTCTTGCTGGGATGCATGGCCTCGTCTATCTCTTTTCTTCATGAACGCCTCTTATTTATTAGTTCTTCCATGAAGGAATCTTTCTCGCCTACGTTGTTTGTAGGTGTCCAGTTTATGGTTACCTAGGTCATCTGTCACTTTTCAGTAATGTATACTACTTTAATGTCGATACTACTTTAATCTATTTATTATTGTAAAACAATTACATTGTTATTATAATTATAGTTGAAGGTAATGGGATTCGGACCAGTCAGAAAATAAAAACAAATTTATTAACTACGCTAACGTTTCGATTTAATTTAAATCTTCATCAGAGCTACAAAGATATATAGAATATAAAATTATTAAATTTGCAAGTTTACATGTATAAAATTATGATAGTGTTCTAATTTAACAAGTCATGTAGTTAAAATAAGCATTACAAAATTGTCGGAATTTAAAATATAACATAAAATAATTATTAAATAATAAAAACATATCAAATATGAGTTAAAGAATAAAAAACAATGTTAAATTTACATTACCTTAGTTAATAGTCACGATATAAAATAACAATTTTAAAATTAATAGAGAATACATCATATTGTCCGTAAATAATTATTTTATGTTATATTTTAAATTCCGACAATTTTGTAATGCTATTTTAACTACTTGACTTGTTAAATTTGAACACTATCATAATTTTATACATGTAAACTTGCAAATTTAATAATTTTATATTCTATATATCTTTGTAGCTCTGATGAAGATTTAAATTAAATCGAAACGTTAGCGAAGTTAATAAATTTGTTTTTATTTTCTGACTGGTCCGAATCCCATTACCTTCAACTATAATTACTAACTTACGGACGTAACTCATCTAATCAAGATTGTTATTATAAGAATAAAATGTTTTTTTTTTTACGTTTTATAGAAAATATATTCATATTTCCTTTCGATACTTGAAAATATCGATATATATATATATATTTTTTTCGATACTATACCGGTCGCGATAATTTTTATTCAAATTATCGATACCCAAATATTGATACATTCTCAGTATCGTATATCCCTAGGTATCATTGACGTTCTTTGCGCACATATTAAGCCAGCTACGTCGCTAAACGAAGACATCGACAAAATCAGGAAAACAACCAAAAACGCCGCATCATTCTTCGTCATGACAATGCAAGCTCCCACACAGCACGTCAAACAATTGATTCTTTGACGTGCTGTGTGGGAGCTTGCATTGTCATGACGAAGAATGATGCGACGTTTTTGGTTGTTTTCCTGATTTTGTCGATGACTTTTGGCATTGTGTGTATCAAGATAGAGGGACACGATTTTTCTAGAAAAGGCGACATGTTAACAAGCTGGGGGAAATTTTTATGACCAAAGTTTATCCAAAGAATTAAATAATAGTACAGAAATTTTCTCAAATATACCGGAAGTTCAGAATATCAAGGACAACTTTTAGTTTTTAAATGGGAACGTATGTCATGTTGATATCTTTGGATAGAGTTTTTGAAAAGAAACAACTTTTACTTAAATATTTATTTAATATCTTTTACGGTTGAAGAAAAATTGTATTGTCTATAATGACTTGAAAATAAAATATTTTTATTTACAAGTGTTCAAAATGCCTTCCACTTTGATTTAAACACTTTCGTAATCATACTCTTGAGTTATCTGTAGCTCGGAGCATAATAAAAAAATATTTTTATGCTTCGACCTTGTATCATCCCCAACGAAGCTATCACGGCCCCCATGTATATGCGGGCCGTGTAACCGGGGGGGCGCGACCCCCGGTTAAGAAACTCTGCTATAAAGGAATGATTGCGGCATGTCCAGTACAACCGAAGAAACAAACGATCATTTTCTTGGAAGTGCTTAGTGAACGAACAACTTTCGTGGGTTTCGGTTCATCTTGGAAGACCCAAACAGTGGATTGTTGCTTAGTTTCCGGTTCATATGAATAAATCGATGTTTCGTCACCTGTAACGATGTTGTATACGGATTTTGCAGTGCCTAGGAATTTTTTTAGCATTCCCTTACACCAATCAACACGACCCTTTTTTTGAGCTTCGGTCAAATTATGCGGAATCCATCGAGAACAGATCTTTTTCACTGCTAAATGTTTATGCAAAATCGAATGTATTGCAGTCTGCGATATGCCAAAGGATGCCTCTATCTTACGGTAAGTCACATGCCGAACTTCTTCAATCATTTTGCGCAAAGCATTGATGTTTTTTTGAATCACAACCGATTTTGGTCGACCTTCACGAGATTCATTATTGACGTACGCATGACCACGAAGAAATTCTGAAAACCAATTGTAACCAGTCTTTTCTGATGGTGCTTCATTAGCAAAAGTTGAACGAAGCGAATCTAAGCATTGTTGTTGAGTTAGGGCTTTACTAAAATCGTAAAAAATCATCCAACGAAAACCTTCACGAGTAATATCTATTTTTAACTTGTTTTTTTTAAAACGCTCACTGTCAACAAACCACTCGGTCAATTTATAAGCTGCCACTGATTTCTCAATAAAAATGTCAAATTTTACGAATACAGTAATAACACATTTCAATATTGCCGTTTACTGGTCATTTGCAAAAACATAAAAAGTAACCCTCGTATGGCTGCCCTTAAAAAATGAGCGCGAGATAAAAAGTGGCAAGTAAAAACAAATTTTTGAATTTTCAAAGATGGAAGCGGCCCAGAGGGCAGCATGTAGCCCACCTTCATCTTTTGAAATTCGAAAATACACTACACATTCACTGAAAATACTACCAAACATTTCAAACACTGATCTTTCTTTGCTAACAATTAAGGACCGTTTTCTAAAAGCTTGGTTAACTATAACCAAATAGTTATAAAATGGTTGCTATGGTTACTTATGAGATTGTTATATTGTGATATAGTTGACCATTTGGTTATAGTTTACTAAGCTTTCAGAAACCGGCCCTTATACAATTAACTCTAAAAATAAAAATTTGCCGCCTGAGTGCGGTGCACCCACGGGTTGGGGCGGCCCTGCATACAGGTCCCATAATCTAAGACTTGACTTGAAAAATGGATGCGCTATGGATCTGTAGTCAAATAGTTATTGACCATGGTCCGTAGACTATACGGCTGACTCTACTACAGTATGCTCAATAATCAGCGTTTGTGGATGTTGCTGTGCTATTTATACTTGTTATTTAATGTAACTTTAATATGAATGTCATATATGTTTCACGGGCCGGATTGAATTGGACCAGGGGCCATCTCAATTCCAGAACCAGGGGTCATATTCAATAATTACTAAAGAATGGGAGAGCGGCAGGAAATCACTTGAGGGCGGGAGGAGTAGAAATACAGAAAATCTCCTGAGGACGGTGGGCATAAATTTCGTGCGGATCGGCTAAAAAGTAGTTTCGGGTCGTATGTTGGACATTGCTGCATATAGCAAAAGATGTATGGCCAGGCCACCAAAACAGTTACGTTATTTGAAACGTCACAATTCTAACGTAAAAGTTGTTATAATTCTAAATTATTTTTGAACACGAAATAAATATTTCAATGCGTACGTTTTACCAAAATAAAAGAGGGAAGAACAATAAAAGTCTATGAAAATAAAGCACTTCTTCATTACTAAGTTTGTCATTGGAATTATGACGTCATACAGCGAACTGATTGATATTGCGACTCAAGTATAAAAGAGCACTCGAACCAATTAGAATTGAACAAAAAAGCCCCCCATCTAGTGCTGTGCAGGAACAGGCTCGCATGAGCCAGTTGTTAAATTTTCATGAATTTTCCGAGTTGGTTGATAAATCGTACATACATCAATCGTACATCGTACATACATAATTAGCAAGTGTGTGTATGTGATCTAGGTAACATTGTGACGTCATTTTTTTCTAGGGTTCTCGTGACTGGCTAACTAGGGACTCTTGAGGTCTCTTGATTGACAGGTATTTTGCAGATTTATTCTCTAAGAATCTACGAATATAATTACATGTAGAAATGTGTAGGATTTCGTAGGCATAAACAAGAAACTCTAGACACTCCTATATCCTATGATCGATATGAAATATATTTTGTAGATTTATTTTCTAAAAATCTGGAGATAAAATAACATAGAAAAGTCTAGAGTTTCGTAGGCATAAACAAGAAACACTAGATACTCCATATGCTTCGACCGATATGAAGAATATTTTGCAGATTTATTCTCTAAGAATCTACGAATATAATTACATACATAACTGTCTAGGCTTTCGTAGGCATAAACAAGAGACTCCTATATCCTTTGACCGATATGAACAATATTTTGCAGATTTATTCTCTAGGAATCTGCAAATATAATTACATACATAAATGTCTAGGATTTCGTAGGCATAAACAAGAGACTTTAGATATTCCTATATCCTTTTACCGATATGAACAATATTTTGCAGATTTATTCTCTAGGAATCTGCGAATATAATTATATACATAAATGTTTAGGATTTCGTAGGCATAAACAAGAGACTTTAGATACTCTTATATCCTTTGACCGATATGAACAATATTTTGCAGATTTATTCTCTAGGAATCTGCGAATATAATTGTATACATAAATGTCAAAGGTTACGTAGGCATAACAAGAGACTCTAGATACTCCTATATCCTTTGACCGATATGAACAATATTTTGCAGATTTATTCTCTAAGAAACTGCGGATAAAATTACATATATAAATGTTTACGGTTTTGTAGACATAAACGAGAAACTCTAGACATGCTTATATCCTTTAACCTATAATAACAATATTTTGCAGATTTATTCTCTAAGAATCTACGAATATAATTACATACAGAAATGTCTAGAGTTTCTTAGGCATAAATTAACGTCTCAAATTATTTTTAACAATATAAATGTAATGTACTGAGTAAAAATGAATCCGTTTTCCCATCTTAACACGGTCGCGGACAGTTTTGTACAATGAGATGTACCCAAAATGTCACTTTTTTAGATTTTTGTTTATAATAGGACATTTACTGTGTTTGGTATGTTCCTGATAGAACAGTTTATACTAGTTTTCATATACGTAAATGGAATTAAAACCTGCCCCAGCCGTCATTTGTATATTTGAATAAAAAAGTAGGACGGTTTAGACCGTCATGACCTGAGCTAGGAAAAATATTCGACGGCTATAGCCGTACTGTTCGCGAACGCGTTAAAAAGTTTATGAATAAATAATCTAACTATATAATTAGCAAGTGTCTGTATGTAGTGTCGGTAACATTGTGACGTCAATTTTTCCTAAGGTTCTCGTGATTGGCTAACTTGGGACACCCTGTCTCTTGATTGGATGACAGGTGACACCCTCTCCCGTGATTAGCTAACTGGTGATATCCTATGCCGTGATTCGCTAACCGGCGACTAAATTAAGATACGTTAAAATATAAAACCTAATACACATACAAACAATTGAAATTTTGATATTATAAATCCGTCATTATTGACGGGTAATAATCTAGTTATTACATAAAATTATATATTAAGTATTAAAATCAAACATATTAATTACTCAAATCAAGTTTATTACTTTATTACACAATTTTTACATAAAACGTTATTTGCAAGGATATTAAATGAAGTACAGCTTGTATTTCATTTATTGCTTATACGATTATGATTGAATGTTTGTCGAATGCAATACGTTCGTGCGCCGTATTGTTAGCTATGTGGGATTTTTCATCCACGAATGCATCTAGTTTGCCTTAACCCAGTGTTTCTCAACAGGTGGTCCATAGAAAAATTTTAGTGGTCCGCGAAAGTTTTTGTATGTGATTTTTGCAGTTATTTTGTTATTTTTTATGTACATTTTTTATGTAAATAATTTATATTTTGTTTATTTTTTGTAACCTTTCTGTGATTTTCTATAAATAAAATATTAGTAGCACATTATTTATATTTATATATTTGACTTGCAAAAAATTAACCAACAATTATTATTAGTGGTCCGCGTTAGAAAAATATGTATTTTACTGGCCCGCGGTGCGTTTTTTGTTGAGAAACACTGCCTTAACCTACATAGTAAGCTTATATTTACTATTTCGTCCATGGCTCACTTCAGTATTAAGTGATATGATCGAAGTGTATTGAATTTATTGTTTTAATAAGATGACCCATACGTCCCGCATTTTTCAGGACAGTCCTGCATTTAATTAATGTCATTATTTCATAAAAATAATAAGATGAAAATTAAAATACTTGCTAATATTATTTTCAATACTTACTGCCTTCATTTTCCCTACTAGTCCGGGAGGTACCGTTGCATTTTTGATAGTTATTTCATCCCGCTTAATTTTTTTTTGTTGTAATTTATAGTTTAGATATGGCTAATAATCGAAACAAGCGTCAGCCGCCAGAATCGTGGTGGGACTGGTCGTGAGAAAATGTACCATTCATCATGTAAAAAAAAATCTAAAAGTAATTTCAAGCCACTTGAAAATTTGAACAGTTATTGTTGTTTAAGTGATAATAATAATAATTAAAAAATCAGTTGCGTGCGTATGTGAGATTATACGTCAGTCGTTTGTATAAAGTTGTCATAAAAAAAATTATGTAAAGTCATTTCAAATTCAATGAAACTTATAAATCGAACTTATTATATAATTAGAATAATAAAAACAACAGTCGACAGTTTGCACAATGGGGGTAAGACCGTCAGTTTAGGGATTATAATTGCTGAGCGGACATTTCGCCTAAGCATTTTATAATGTGATCAATGATGTAACTGACGATCTTTACCTCATTATGTCAACAACTGACGATCATTTTTATTTAATATAATATGTAAACTATTCATTATAAAAATTTCAAGTGGCTTGAAATCAATTTAGCTATAATTTCATTGTTTTAATAGATTGTTTTATATTATATCGTGACACCGAATTAGATAGATCGAAATAATTAAATAATTAAAAAAATAGATTAAAACTACGAAATTTAACTTGAATTGATATTAGGCGACTTGCAATTTTTATAATGAATAGTTTAAATATTTTATTAAATAAAAATGATCGTCAGCTGACGACATAACGAGGTAAAGATCGTCAGTTACATCATTGATTACGTTATAAAATGCTTAGGCTAAATGCCCGCTCAGCAATTATAATCCCTCAGCTGACGAATTTACTCCCATTGTGCAAACAGCTGATTGTTGTTTTTATTATTCTGATTATACAATAAGTTCGATGTATAAATTTCATTGAATTTAAAATGACTTTACATATTTTTTTTTTTTATGACAGGTTTATACAAGCGACTGACGTTTAATCCTCCACAACGCACGCAGCTGACTTTTTTATTATTATTATCACTTAAACAATAACTGTACAAATTTTCAAGTGGTTTGAAATGACTTTTAGATTTTTTTTTTTTTTTTTGCAAGATGTACATTTTCTCACTACCAGCCCCACCACTATCAACGCAGCAGACGCTTAGATCATCAATTTACTACCCGAAAGGAATAATTTCCAATAGGAATCAATCGGGATGAAATGACCAGGTCACTTGCAACGCTGCCTCCCGGACTAAATGTTTCAACCCATAAAATTGTTCATATCAACAAAATAATACAATATCACTAAAATAAATTCTGAAGAAAATTGTAGAGATTTTTATAAAATGCTTCAAAGTAAAAAAGACTTACTGAAATACAAAATTCAGAAAAATATAAATGATTTTCTACCTCGAATCTAATTAAGAAATTTTGAGTTTAACTAAAAATTTTGACGTGAAAAATGAATTTTCACGAATTTCGTAATTTTGTAGGTATTTAATAATTGATAACAAATTGTTGGTAAAAAAATTAAAAATCATGAATTTCGGTAGCTTTTGAAAAAATAATCCATGTCTCCCATCTCGAGACTTTTCCAGTCAGTCAAATAAATATTGTAAATAAGGTTAAATATTGTTATTAAATAAGCACAGCGTTTCTATAAAAAAATTGTATAAATCTCGAAATATTTACCAGATTAAATTCCTTCCTAACAATATTATATAGGCCAGACGGCCAGTCAATGCAGTTGCGTCACTATAAACGTCACTTTTTGACCCATGCTCACAACCCGCTGAACAGAACTATGGATAAATAAGAACAGAATAGAAACAAATATACTATTAAAATAGGCAAAATAGTCCTAAAAAGGACTGGTGTGATAAAAAAATATGATCAAAGAAAAGGAAATATTAATAAGTTGAATAGATAGAAACAGATATGTGAACACAAGTGTCCAAACAAATCAGAACGTAAAATGTTGGCAAATATAAACAAAATTTAGCGATACCAATACAAATGTCCCTATATTAAATAAAAACTTTTAAAATTTGTAAATCTTCTAAATGACTATTGAATATAAACTAAATACGACTTCAATAGGTAAGTTTTAGTAAAATAAATGAGGGACGAGCAATATTAGTCTATAATTTAAATTTAAAAAAATAAATAAAATCGATTTAGTTAGTTTGTCACCACCAAGTGTGTCATTGAAGTTATGAAGCAAAATGACGAAGTGCCTTGACTGGGCGATTTCAGTATATCTACTCTTTTCTGCAATACAGTGATTATAAAATAGACGACAGCGTTTTTATTGTTTATGTATCGTATTTTAAAATCTGTGAAACTGACTGAAGACTGAAATGCAAAACTTGTAGAGTAAAGCACGAAACCCATTATGAACAGCCAGCAACAGCCACTAACAGCCAGTACGACCGCGGCCGGCCTAGCACGAAACCCATTATGAACAGCCAGACGTTTGAAACAATCCTAATTTTAGATCAGCTGCGTTGGATGCAATGGAGAGTTCATCGGAAGAGGAGCTAATTGTAGTGGCTGCAATTTGTGCTGAGGAGGAAGAGCGGGAAAGACAACAACGGAAACATAGGTTTTGGGTCCATGAGATTTTTAAAAAGAGGAGGGAATATGGAGAATTGCATCATCTTTTTCTAGACCTACTGAAAGATGAAGAAAAAATGTTCCTATATTTTCGTATGTCAAAAAGTAAGTTTTATGAACTTCCTGTCCAGGACTCAAAATTCTCAGCAACTTGCTGCCACGCGTTGTCCTTCTTCCTATTATCATGATATGATGGATCTGATATATCATATAGGAATGGGTATTGCCTCACATATTCTATAAAAATTTCCTCGGTGCTCATTTTTATAAAATATAACCGAAACACTCAAAACACTTGTATTAACCTGTCGAAACACTAAGCGTTTCGACAATTCCAAGAGAAACATTCCGGCTGTGGCGTTGGCGTTCGGGCTGTTGACGTTCCGGCTGTTGCCGGCTAAATGGGTTGCGCTTCATTACAATATATGCAAGAGAATATGACTGAGCTACTGGACTGTCAAAAACGAAATATTTAAAGTTAGGTTGTACAAAAATAATGTAAAGCCTATTTCTTTGGTTAAAGCGGATTTTCAAATATAGTAAATTTTACAAGTGATACTTTTGATCATTTTGTTTAACAAAAGTCCACTTCAAACCCTAAAAATAGAGCTCATGACAACTTACAAAAATGAAAATTCCAGTTAGTTCCGCTTAAACGTTTGGAATAGCCTACTTACAGTTTTCATAATATTGCTCATGGAACCAAATTTTTAGTATTAGTGATAGAAAAACTAAAAATATGAAATCAAAAATTTGTGATTATAAAATGAATATATTTAAAAAAGTTATCTGTAACTTACCAAAAATAAATCTGTAACAATAACGCAAACTAAATAAACCGATTAAATTTGTAAAAATACTCACAAAAAAAAGTAGAAATAAAAGTAAGCTCGACCCAAAAATACTTTTAACAACGCAATAAAAAATACGGTTTTTAAAAATTCAGTAGCTCAACTTTTCATCAACAGACGGCATAAGTAAATGTTTGCAAGTTTTATAAAATGATGTTTGCAAGGCGACACGGTAAAATCGCTGACGTCACAGCTCCATTTTATAATCATTTACTATATTAATTCAACTGATAAAAATTAAACTGTTTTTTTTTTTTTTCCTTTTTAATCACTTGTCTGGACCAGACAAGTCGGACTGGCTAGATGGTAATAATAATAATAATATTTTATTGAGCCTGTTAGTGATCATTAGAAATACAGAGGTTAAGTCAATTTAATGTATACATACGTAGATATTCTAATTTAACAGAATACAAAATTTAACACTAGTCAGCTTTGTAATTTAAATATTCAGAGATTGAATAGAATGTATGTTCTAGTAGATATTTCTTAAACTTGTTTTTGAATATTTTCTCATTGGTTATACTTTTAATGCTATCAGGAACCTTATTATACAATCTTGCAGCTATAAAACGGGGACTTTGCTCGTACAAAGTAGTGTGGTGCCTCTCAATATTCAAGCTAGATTTACTCCTTGTGTTGTGATTATGATAATCACTATTTATATTAAAGGTACTATAATGATTTCTGACAAATAATACGCATTCTAATATAAAAAGTGAGGGAACTGTTAATATTTTAAGATCTTTAAATAAGTTTCTACAGGAAGTTCTATATGGAGTAAATGTTAATATTCGAATAGCTTTTTTTTTTGCTGCAAGAGAATTTTATTAGCTTCTTTTGATGCTCCCCAGAAAATGATAGCATAATTTATAATTGCATGAAATTTCGAAAAATAAACTGATCTTAATAATGAAGGTGAAATAAAGTACCTAAGCCTTTTTAGCACATAACATGATCCTGATAGCTTAAGTATTATATAATCAATATGTGGAGACCAACGAAGATTTTTTTTTATAAGTCCTAGAAATTTGAGTTGTTGGGATTGCTGGAGAGAATATGAGTTTGAAACTCGTATTAATGGGCTACTAATTTGCGTATTTTAAAAACTATGAAAATTTAGGAAGGTTGTTTTAGTTTTGTTCAAAAGAAGTTTATTTTCTATGCACCATTGATTGAATACGCAACATTGGTCATTAGCTCGCGTTTGAAGGTCTAGGTGTCATTCTCCGTACCAAATAAGTTCTCAGTCCAGTTTTATTAGGGTGTCGTCACCTAAGAAAATATTGAAAACTACTGGTTTAACGTAATCAGTATTAAACGTTCAGCTAATAAAAACATATCGCAATTCGAGATTAATACATATATTAATTGACATTATTAGAAATACGATAAAAACGTTGTAAAATAGAGCCGATTTTACAGTTCAATATCTTTTATTTCCCATAAAAATATAATGCATTATTTATAATTAATATCCGTTGATAATATGCCGAGATAAACAAAATCGTACAATAACCAAATTTAAAAGCAAATAATTAAATACAAAATATACTTTCAATTATGACTAATAGGGCTAGGACATCATAGTAAGGTGTATGGGAACAACATTAGAGCAAAGTGGCAAATTAATACCAGTGATATTATTCTTTCTTTTCAATGATAAAATCAATTAGCAAGTGATAACAAATTGTGGGTACATATTAAAAATCATAAATTTCGATAACTTTTGAAATAATAATGCACGTGTTTCTATCTAGAGACTTACAAACGAACTTAAGAAGCGTTCGCACTAAAACCCAGTTCTCCAGTTAGTCAGATAAATATTGTAAGCATCTTGTTTAAAAAATTCGATAAGTTTCGAAAAAATTATTATATGAAAAATTCCTGTGATACTATTCCGGTACACAATAATGGGCATTACTCAATTTTGTTTCAATATCTTAGATTAACCCCCCTGGGTTTTAGGGTGTAGGACAAGGGTTTTTTTAGCACATTGGGCAAAAATCGTGTTAAAATAAAAATAAAAATGAAAAACTACTTTGCGTTTCTTAAGTTATAGAGCTTTCTTTTGATACCACACAATAAATTTTTAAAAATTATATAGTTTTTAACGACACAAAAGAATTGATATTTTTCGAAAAATTAATCTGATCAAAAATTCCGGTTGAACTAATCCGATTTCCATCAATGTACATTATTGAGAATTTTTGCAGATTTTTAAACACACCTCTCTGGCGGATGAGAGAGAAAAATTAGTTGATTTATCCATGCATTGAGGGTTTCATTTGATACCCCACATAAAATTTAAAAAATATATATATTTTTTTGTTGAATACATACATATTTGTTTATATTTTTCCCGCGATGTGTTCTTTTCAACTCTCAATAGTTTTCCTGTAAGTGGGTCAAAAAGTTGTATAAGCATTCCAAATTTCAACTTTCTAAGTCGAGGCGTTTGGCTATAATTTGTACCGTACAGACACAAGAGCGACGTTATAAGGGTTTTTTTGGTTATAATCACAAAGCCCTAAAAAGAAATAAAGCGGACGAATTTAAATAGTTATTTGTGTACCATGGCCAAAAAGTATTCCTTGTCTCTTTGAAGTCCACGGCTGCGCCTCGACCTTCAAATTCAGATGCGGCCGAAAAATATCTTTTTGGCCAAGGTGCACATTATATTTTTTTAACGACCAAAACTAATTTTTATTAGAAAAATTAAATTTATTTATCTACCATACATTTGATATTTTATGGTTACTGAACAATTATTTCAATTATAAATGTTTGACTGTCAGTTGTTTCTGTGTAACCATGGAGATCTTGTAACTTAAGAAATGACTCATATTATATAGTCATATATTATATGACTCACATCAGAATCGGCCTAGACCGAAAAGGATTTACTTTTTGGCCAGTACTATAGTCCGTTCAAAGGTGAGAATGCAGTATTGCTCTTATGGCAAATGGGAGCGGTGTTGTAAAAGAGTTAAATGTGTCAATTATAATAATATGAAAAAATGTTTTTGATATGGTCGCCCAATAAAATATTTATAAATGCTATGAAAGTTCTGAATTATTTTTATCAGTTTTATTAGAGTTGTAGGTTACAGTTCACACTTTTTTTAAATTTTCTGTAGTATTAAATGTAGAAAACAAGAGTTATTTTGTTGTGCAAAACTTGATTATGCGGTTCTAAATTCCAAATGTGCAGCTCTAATTTTAATTTTGTGCATTATTGTATAAAAAAATAAATTTTATGATTAAAAATTAAAATTAAAATTAAATAAATTAATGACAGTATGTTTCTTAAATTTATTACATTGGAACACCAGTATTTTTGTTCCTACAATAGCAGGTATCCCGTACCCAAAAACCATCTTTGTCACCAAGCTTGCCTTCTGTAAAGCGATGATACTGATTCGAGTGTATTCATTATTTCATTAAATTCTTGATTCAATTCTATTATTACCCCTCTAGTTGCTTAGTCCTAGAGCCGCTACTGGTAGGTACTATAAAAAATCGGTTAAGGTTAAATTTCAAAGTTGTTGCAAACTTAAAGTTATTTATTAGATATAATTAAGTGCAAAGACTATTACAGGTAAGACAATTCAGCGTAGAGATTCAGTTATTAACAACAAAAGGAAGTCTTGAAGTAGGTAAAAAAAATATATTATTACTCCTAACAAGTTATTAACTAAAATCAATAAATAATCAAATCTTCACCAGCGGCAAGAAGCACATTAGTTATTAATAATTACGTTAGTTTCCTTTGAGACATTAAATAATTTATGTTAAGTCTTAACAAAATAGGGGAGGAGGCGTTAGCAATATGCGTTTTACTGGAAAGGGACGTTTGCAAGAATAGAAGATGGCGAAGACGTTACTATTTTGAATTATACCAGCTTTTGTTTCAAAAATGCTGACATAGTCCAGACCTAAGGCTCAAACCAAGATGGACAGCGCATGTCATATACACGGTGTCCCAAATAACTTTTTAAGTATGGAGATCTCAAGGACGATAAGATATACGAAGTCGCTTAAATTAGACCAAAGTTACCGCATTAAGGGATAATTTTAACGATGTCTTTGTTTTCTTAAAAAAAATACATAATTGTGAAAAATATAAAATTATTAATAATTAGCATGTGCAAAACATTTGCAACCTGCATACATTTCATAATAAATAATTAATATTTTGTAGGGAAATCTTTTTGTTTAATGACTGAGGCACATCGGCGCGGCATTGATTGAATTAAATTATTAATTATGGTAACTGGAATGGCCCCCCATTTCCTTTTTGCTTCCTCAAACTAATCGTCTGGGTTTTGGAATTTCTGATTGCCTATTCGGCGTTTGACAATCTCCCTAAGATTCTCGATGGGGTTGAGGTGTGTGCCGGCCACTTGATAACATGAATAATTTGCTCTTCGATCCAATCTTTGACGATCTTGGCCGTATGCTTTGGATCGTTATCATGCTTATGCCTCCAAACAAGTGGCATATTCCAGTCTACGTACGGAGGCATTGTATTTTGCAAAATATCTCTATAATCTAAAGCATTCATGTTGCCATAAATTCGTCTCAGTGGACCTATTCCTTGTGCCGAGAAGCATCCCCAGGCCATAACGTTTCCACCTCCAAATTTAACTGTCCCTTTTGTATATCTCGGATTAAATCTTTCATTTCTAGGCCTTCTCACATTCGGTTTGCCACCACTTCCAAATTGAATTTTGTTCCATCTGAAAATAATACTGTTCCCCCATTTGTGTTGACTCCGGTTTTTGCAAATTGTAAACGAACTAACCGATTTTTGTTTGAATCGAAGGTTTTTTTTTTGCTATTTTATAGCTGCGTAGATTATTGTCTATCGCCCGTCGCCTTATATTTGATGTATTTAAATGTAGTTCTAGGCTGTCTTTGATATCTTTGGAAGATATTTGAGGATTTTTTTAAATTAATTTTAGTATTTCACGGTCCTCCCGTGGCGTTATTTTACAGGTCGTCCTCCCTTATGGTAAGATTTAACTCTTCCACTCTTCACAACGCTGGAAATTATAGATTTATGGATCTTATACTTCTCAGAAATTTCGTTCTGTGTCATGCCGTTCTTGTATTCAAGTAGAATTTTTGATTTTATTCAGAATTATACTTAACACCTCCCATTTTTTAAATTATTTTAAATACTACCTTCATATTTTAAATAAACTTCCTATCTTCTGAATGTACCAATCACACTATTTTAAATTGAGAAAAACAACTAATAAAAACTCGGTAAATCCCACAAATATTCCGAATTCGTATGAAAATGCACGACAATTCACGTAAACAAACGAATAATGACATGATTTGATTGCAAATGTTTTGCACAACCAAATTATACCTAATTGTCATATATTTTTTTTCTTTTTTGCCTAAACAATTAATTTTAATTATTTTTGTTTTTGTGGTAAACTAGCCAATAACTATTAATAATAAAAATAATAATAAACAAAAATTCTGATTGAATTTAATTAAAAAAAAAGCAACAATATTCAAATATATAGGTTCAGTTGCAAATGTTTTGCACAGCACTGTAGATTACTAGATATATGTAAATTTTCTGGTTTTTCATTTTTGATCGTAACTTTCAAGATTAAAATATTAAGAGATTTTGGTGTGCACTTTCTTGAGGCACTTTTTCATGGTGAATTTACAGAGGTTCTTATTTTTTTTTTTTTATCGCGTACTGTTTTTAAGTTATTGGGTTAATTTTTCATATAGAGCTTATAGTAGGTTATGATAATTTTGGATAGAGCTTTTTTTGCTATTCAACCATATAAAAAAGTTCTATTTTATTTTCGTAAATATATATTTTTTTATTTTAATTTTTTAATGGTCTTCGCTGCTTCGGCATTTAGCCAGGACAATTCTTATTTTTCAAAATTCCATGCCTGAACGGGATTTGAACTCGAGACCTTAGCAACACAGAGCACATGTATGACACAATGATTATTATCGATCATATTTACGTAAATAAAATAGGACTTTTTAATATGGTTGAATAACAAGAAAAAAGCTCTACCCAAAATTATCAAAATTGACCTCGACAACTTGAAAACGGTACGCGATAAAAAAAATTGAGAACCTCTGTAAATTCACCATGAAAAAGTGCCTCAAAAAATGAACACCAAAATCACATAATATTTTAATTTTGTAAGTAAGCCTACGAGGGGCAAGGGAATTTCGGACGGAAAATATACAATAACCTTAATAAAATTACTTTTTAACTTACCTATGAAACGATATGCCACTTTCATTCATATAGTATATACCATTATAATGTAATTATGTTTAAAAACACTCTAAAAACCACAAAAATTGGTTTAGTATCAAATATAAAACAACACGTAAATAAGATAACTTCGGCAATAAGTTATGGTAACGATTGGTAAACGTGTAACTTGGGAAATATTCGTGATGCAACGAATGAATCTAGAAAAATGTAAACAACTAATGTTGGCGACATATTTTGATATAAATAGACATGTCCATCTTGGTTATTAGTCTGAGGTCCAGACAGTTAAAGCTTCACGTCTATGATGGACAGAACGTCAATGAAAGAATGGCTGAGAATGAGCCAGCCAGGAGAATTAAAAACAAATCACAATAGATAGAAGATCTAAAAGCTGCCAAAAACCAAATCAGGTTGAAAGACCTAAAATTATTAAATTGAAGAGAGTGGAAGAAGCTAGGTCAGGATAGAATTGGAAGGAAGAAACAACTTGTTTGTCGAGCCAAGATTCATGATGAATATAGCAATATAATGTAAAATATTTTTCATTACTCTTATGCTATATTCCGCTCCTCCATAAAATCTGGCGTCTATTAATTCATAAAAAATCTAAATGTTTTTAAAATTAAAGTTTAAAATTTCTCAAATTACAAATGGTCACGTATTGCGTAGGTGAAACTAAAATGGATAGATTAAAAAGTTTAGGAAAAAGAAAAAATATGGACTTAACCAAAACTGAAAATGCACTATAGCACGCGTCATTTAAATATTCTCAACCAATTTAAAAATAAATAAATTTCATATCTATCTCTTAAAAATATGCTTTAGAAGCATGATTTTAACGAAAACCTATGATTTCAATCTGTTACAGAACTACAACCACCGCTATACTAATGACTTTATTTCTGTATTCAAGAAAATCGACATGATTTCGAGTAAAATCTTTAATTTTGATCGACTTTTTTTTAATTTGCTAAATTAATTTAATTTTTTGAATTATTATTTTAATAAATTGTATAATTCTGTCTAAAAACGTAATAGAGAAGTTTGGCTACGTTTTCTGTTGTCGATAGAAAGAGATAAACATATGGAATGTACAACATGTTAAAAGAGATGGAAGATGCGTTACTAATTTGTACTATTATCGCGGTAAAAACACAAACATAATCTTGTTTCTTTGACAGCGTTGGGTGCAGATTTCATTATCGATTTTCTTTGACAGTAAATACGAATATTTTAAAAGAATTATAAATAAGTAAAAACGTAATGGTACCTAACTAATTATTCCTGTTATTAAGCAGTTACCTATATCTTGTTGATATGAACCTTTAGCAAAATATATAAAAAGCATAAAGCACTACATATTTGAAGTTCAGTTAAAATATTTCCACCTTTTGAAGATACCGGTTTTATATCGTCATTTGAGATTTTAATTAATATCTTAACTCTTGTAAATTTAATTCTTCACTTCATGATTCTAATAAATTTTTTCTTTTATTATAAAATTTTCTTAGTAATTGATTTCATAATCAGTCAGTATTATGGAAAAATCACTATTTTAATATCATTTAATACAGCCTCTCCGCGCTTCTAAATCTGTACTACTAAATTACAATTTACTAGATAGTATTAAGCACTACTAACTATAATTCTATAGTAGTGCTATTAAGATTTAGTAAAAGATTATAAACATGGCCGATTGTTTTTTAATTTATTAATAATTAAGTATTAAGTATTAATAATTTGTAGTTATAGTAAACATGTATCATTTTTTCAAACCAAAATTTTCAAGAAACAGATTTTTTATTTTAGCTTATTTATACATACTGAGTGTTTTTGTGAACTGCTTAATCAGTGCTATTTTTTTTATTATAAGAGATACAAAGGAAGTTAAATTAGGAAAGATAAAGTATTTTACTCTACAAATAAAAATATTACTAATTTTTTCCGTAAAGGGAATTTTGTAGAGGGCGGAACAAATGGTAGTCGGAGCATATGGTCCAGACATCGCAGCATCCGACTACCATTTGTTCTGCTTTCTACAAAATTCCCTAACGGAAAAAAATTCGCATCTGTGGACGATATCAAAATTCACCTGGACAGATTTTTCGAGAGCAAAGACGGAGACTGAGCGTTTGTCCAAAGTGATAGAAAATAATGTACAGTACATTTGATAAAAATGTATATTTTATTGAGTA
This sequence comes from Liopterus haemorrhoidalis, assembly GCA_963971575.1. Classification (NCBI taxonomy): domain Eukaryota; kingdom Metazoa; phylum Arthropoda; class Insecta; order Coleoptera; family Dytiscidae; genus Liopterus; species Liopterus haemorrhoidalis. The sequence goes on along the minus strand of OZ020611.1, from coordinate 147,889,468 downwards.
AAAGGTGGGAAAAAAAAACCGAACGTACTTATGTAACAACCCAATAATTAGCAATGCTTAAACAAATCCACAAGCTCCCTTTATATAAAATATCCCTGTTGATGAATTATGTCCGTAGATAATATAATAGTTAAGTTTATGGGAGTCGGACAGGTGTAGAAATAAATAAAAAAGTTTATTTAACTAAGCTTACGTTTCGATTTTAATCAAATCTTCCTCAGAGCTAAAAAGATATAGAATCAGTTAGAAATTACATAATTAATATTGTTTATATGAATACATTATCAAATTACAGCTGAATGGTGTCGGTACTAAGTTTACATGAATAATTATTAGTTATAGATAGATTACAGATGATAATACAGTTAAATATAAAAAAGTCAAATAATAAAAAATATATGAGTTACGCAAAATTTGATTTAAAATAAATAAATAAATAATTAAAATAAATAAGTATATAAATAAAATTTGTTATACCTAGTTAGTCACATAATTTAAAATTATAACATTAAATAATAAAATATGAGTACGTAAAATTGATTTATTTATTTATTTTAAATCAATTTTACGTACTCATATTTTATTATTTAATGTTATAATTTTAAATTATGTGACTAACTAGGTATAACAAATTTTATTTATATACTTATTTATTTTAATTATTTATTTATTTATTTTAAATCAAATTTTGCGTAACTCATATATTTTTTATTATTTGACTTTTTTATATTTAACTGTATTATCATCTGTAATCTATCTATAACTAATAATTATTCATGTAAACTTAGTACCGACACCATTCAGCTGTAATTTGATAATGTATTCATATAAACAATATTAATTATGTAATTTCTAAATGATTCTATATCTTTTTAGCTCTGAGGAAGATTTGATTAAAATCGAAACGTAAGCTTAGTTAAATAAACTTTTTTATTTATTTCTACACCTGTCCGACTCCCATAAATTTAACTATTATAAAATATCCCATTGCAAAGTTAGATGTTTTTGGAATACAAATAAAAAACAGGAACATTAATTTTAAAAATGCTTAAGTGTGGTAAAATATATAAAGTCATTAAAAATGAGCTAATTTGTTCTGCCAAAATTATTTATAATGTCAAAAAATTAACGAAAATATCCGAGGCAGGAAATATAAAACTTTTATAATAGATCATTTTAAAACTGATTCAGTTAGTTAAATTTTTGGGCGCATAGCAACAAAGGCTATTTGCGCCATTTTAAAACTAGTTCCAACCACTAATTCTACTTCATAAAATGGCTTATAGAAATAAATCTGAAAGTCAAAAGATCAAGAGAATTTTCTAAAATAAATAAATCAAGATTTAAAAAAAATTAAATAAGAGACGAAAAATGGCTAAAACAATTATAAAAAACAATCAAAACAGACTAAAAACAATCCCAAAATAATAAATGAGCAGTCAAACAAAACAAATAATTAACTTCAATAAAAATATTTATTAATAAATATAAATTGAACAGTGAACTTAAAGGAACCTAATAGGTAATATATAACAAAAAATATATAGCATAATTATAAATAATACTAGTGCGGGTACTTAAAGTTAAATAAATAAAAGATTTAAAACAAAGTGCTGCCCTTTTATAATATAATTAACTCACAATTTGATCACGAAGAAATGTTATTTCTTCATCGCTTTCTGACTTAGAATTTTTCATATCTGCTGTCAAATCTTCAATCTCACGTATTAATCTACTAATCTTGCTTTCCTTGTTACTTAATTCTAATTTATTGCACTCTATCTCACATTCCATTTGCTTTACTTTTTCAAGTAGCATTTCTTTTTCATCTACCGCTCTTCTTCTTTCAGCTCCTTCTTCAGCAGCTTGTCGGCTTAATCGTCCTACCTAAAAAGAAATTAGTTATTACTTTTTTTGTTAAGCCTGTTCTACATTAAACACTAAAACTTGGAATGGTGTCCTTTCTCATACTCTCTAATAGGGTTTCCCAATAACACTTTATTTTTCTAACGTGGCAAGTTTTCCGTCTGTAAACGTGCTGATCTGTGAACGCCTTTTGGGCAAATATGGCTGTAACCACGCTATTTATAATAAGTGAAGCGTGTGAATCCAAGTTTATCAAAAATTAATCAAATTTGATCTTTTGAAAAAATTATTCATCATCAATTCCAAGCGTACTATTCTGGTATACCATCAATATGCATTATTCCATTTTTTAAAGGTTTTTAGACCAACCTCTTTGGTTTACAGGACAAAAAAAAAATCGCGGCAAAATAAAGTCTTTTAATTAACTTTTAGTCGTTAATCCACAAATCAAGAGATTTCATTTGATATTCTACAGTAAATTTAAAATATAATTAATTTTTTCAACGATCATTTCATTAACTCAGCAAAAATATTGTGAAAAAAAAAAACCGAACGTACTGTTCCGGTTCACGTCAATATGTATTATTTTGATTTTTTAAAATATATTTGATTTTATAAACACTTTTAGTCCAACCCCTCGTAAGAGGCAAGAGCCAATACTGTACATTTTCTCAGCAAACTAAACACATTTTTTTATTTTCTTTCCTTAAACTACGCATTAAGAGTTTTCATTTCATACTATTTTTTTTCATCGTTTTAAGAAATTAAATTTTTTCGAAAAAATTATCAGAAGGCATGTATGTGCATTACTCTGATTTGTTCATACTTTCCGGTTAACACTCCGATTTTTAACACCTCTGTGAGAAAAAATTGTTTGGTTAATTTTTGTCAAAAATTGCGTTTTTTTTTTTTTTGTGAAAAAAAGAATCCCTTCTACTGTCATTCAAACGTCAGTCTGAACGGAAAATTTATGGTTAAACGGCTGGACTTATAGTTCAAATTTGGATTACATATGCAATTGAAAGGCTTCTTGTAAGAAAAGGATCAGCCACATTTTTTATAAAATGAAGAATATGATATTTCTATCAGTCACGTTCTGGAACAAAAGCTACTCGCAAGTTTTTAAATGTAATAAGCCAATTTTTAATACCATGAAGCCACCTCAAGGACAGTAAACTTCTTCGTTTGGCTTGTTATATTATTGAAATGATATATCATTTTATAAAAAATGTGGCTTGTCACCTTCTGACAATAAGCCCTTCAATCTTTTGGCCTGCATATAGGAAAATTCTAGGATTTGATTCCTAAGATTTGAATTTTTTTCATGCATATATTTGGCATTAATCGCTTCAAATTAGAAAGTTATTTAAAAATAACTTTTTTAATACGTTAATCTACGTCTCAAGAGTTTTTATTTGATATTCACCTCAAATATAATAATATACATTTATTTTTTCGAAAAATACATATGTATTTAAAAAACTATATCTATGTTAGCGAAAATATCATTATACAACATTTATCCTTATTAACGATCATGGTGTGCTATATCGTTGCTAAGGCATATTGTTTTATGTAAATAGAATAGTAGAAAATATATCATATGATGTGCGAGACGTATTAGTTGATCAATAAAATCATGTCTTATTATTCATAAAATACCTTTTTTATTAATATCAGAAGTGCGATTGGCCTATCACCCAGAAGAAAATTAAAATAGAAGACTATAAGTGCAATATTAAAAATATTTTTTAATGCAACAATACATTGTTGTAAAGAATATGTCGTATAATATTGCAAAAGCTAATGTAAAGGTACAAGTTAAAGGTGACGATTGAGAATCATATAAAGGTAGTATGAATTATGAGCTAAATAATAGATTGGCAAATTTTAAGTTATTTTGTCAAAAAATACTTCAAGTGGTTTCTATAGAAATGACACTCATTGGAATAAATTTGAAATGTGACATTTGTTGAAAAATGCAGAATCTTAATACTAAGAACGTCAGGATTAATTATCCAAAGCAGATCTCTAAAAATTGTCAGGAAGAACGAGCGTTGCTTTGTTATAAACAAACACATTGCATGAAGGTAACTGGTATTATTCACGACTAAAATGGTAAGAGGCATTTTATTGTTTTGGTTAAATCATATGGCATGTGTTAGCCATAATGAGTAAAAATTAGATTTGATAATATTTGAGATTTTAATAATTGAGTTTAAAGACTTGAGACATAAAATATGAGATTTTGGTTTAGATATTTGAGATTTGATAATTAAGATCTGAGTTTCGAGATTTGAGTTTTGAATTTGAGCGATAATTGGAAAAGACAAACGACAGATCACTGGGATCGGAATGGCAAAATAAACTGAGAAATATAACAGATAATGAGTTGAGAGTTGAAAGCTTGTTGAGTACCGCAAGACAAGCCGCTGCCAGGGGCATTAGTCCGGTAATAGCTCTGTAACCATGGTGGCAGATGGTGAGCTATGGCGACGGGCTGATGATGATGATAAAGCACTGTGTGTGCAGAAACGAATAGACGGTCTCTGAGCTTGTTGATCTAGTCACTGAGTTCCTGGTAGAGAAATGAAATGATAACAAAAAGTCTCTAAACTTTCAGATCACGATTTATACTTTGCTATTGGAAGGTTTTATTGTAAGCAAATATTTATTTTAACTAATTGATATTGGCGCATGGTTGATTTTGTGGAAGATCAATTCTGCGCCCAAATTGCTTTATTTACAGATTATGAATTAGGTGAAGACTTCCAAGATGCAGTAGAAGATGAATGGTGGACCAGCTCAAGAATGGAGATCCTGGTATACAGGATGCAGTTACTGGTATGCAAGATGCAGAATGCTGTTGTTGGTATGGAGCAGACCACTGGTTGGTTATATGCAGGTTGCTGTTGCTGATAACAACAATGCTGTTAATGGTGTGAAGAATACAGTTGTGTCTCGAGAACGTTCCGCGTGTCAATCGAAAATATCATTATACAACATTTATCCTTATTAACGATCATGGTGTGCTATATCGTTGCTAAGGCATATTGTATTATGTAAATAGAATAGTAGAAAATATATCATATGATGTGCGAGATGTATTAGGTGATCAATAAAATCATGTCTTATTATTCATAAAATACCTTTTTTATTAATATCTATATGCCAAATTTGAACTCGGTTTTAATGGGATAACAAATGAAAATTATTATCTCAATTTCATTGGGTATTTTACTAAATACCTTTGGACCATTTTGATGAATATACAGACTTGGACAAATGTATGGAGCACCTATACAGTTATAATATAACATCTAAATTTATGTACATTATAACTTGTATATATTTGACAGAATGTTTTTAAAATATCATTGACATATTCTAAAAGACGTACGTCTAATCAGATAACCGAAAATGTAAACAGAGTTATGATAAATCTTAAAATACAAATAAATATAGGCTTAGATCTGTTACGTTTTGTTTACACAAACATAAACAACTAGGGCTTGGATCATTACACATGCGTTTGAAGCGAACACTGTCTTTTTCATGTTTTATTGAGCTCGAGTGCAAATTGTATTGTTCCATTCACAAGGACAAACGCAGGAGAAAATTTAAAAAAATAAAAATTAAATTTTCAAGAAAAGCCGTGCAAATTACTATCAAAGGGTTCCAAGAGACTGATACTTATGAAAACAGGCCAAAAACCGGAAGAAAACGTGCAACCACTTCCAAAGATGATCGTTTTATAAAGAGAAGAGCTCTTCGTAAACGCTCAATGTCGTCAAAAGAGCTGGCTGGTGATCTGAAGAGCATAGAGAAGTTAAAGTTTCTTCTAGAACAATTAGAAGACGTCTAGTGGAATTTAATTTACATGAAAGAAGAGCTCGTCGAAAACAACTGTTGACCGAGTAACACAAAAAACTTCGCCTTGAGTGGGCCAAAAGACATTTAAATTGGACACCTGATGAATGAGCGAAAAACATTTGATCTGATGAGTTCAATATAGAAGTAAGCATTGTAATGGTTTAATGTACTTACGAATTTAATAGAAAAATAATTTTCTAAGCAATTATTGCACTAACAATATAAAATTTAATTTACTATAAATTTACGAAATTAAGGTTTATTTTTTACTTTTGTGGATCAGCTTTTTGGACAACCTGGAACAATCTTTGTAAGACGTAGGCCAAGTGAAGCTTTTCATCGTGACAGCATCATTCCTACGGTCAAATTTAGTGGTGATAGTATCATGATCTGGGGGTGTATGTCCGCCAGTGGCTTAGGCGAAATATTTTTGTACAAAGGACGCATTATTCTGCTCGTTAGATTACCAGGCTTAATGAAGTATTGGAGCCATCAATATTAAAATTATTTGATGAAGACAATCCATAATATGTTTTTCAACAAAATAATGCCCCCTGTCACAAAGCCAAAGCAACAAATTAATGGTTTTCCAAAAACAATGTGACACTTTTTGCATGGCCCCCCAGTCACCAGATTTATCGCAAATTAAAAATTTATGGTCGATTCTGATAAACAAGGTGTCTCTTTACAAATGCAAATCAAAAGAAGAATTGAAAAAAATTATTGTGGACGAATAGTTCAATGTACAATCCGATGTAAGTAAAAAACTTGTGGACAGTATGCCTAAAAAGGTACGTGCGGTAATTAAAGCACGAGGAGGTACCACAAAATATTAATCATTTTGATTGGAGTTGTCATTACATGCTATATGTTTTATTTTATTTATAATTTTTCCTGTAATAATCCTAAAATTCAATAAAACGTAGGGTGCTCCATACATTTGTCCAAGGCTGTATATTCTAACCGAAATAATAGTAATATATAAATTCGTTTCAAGAGAACACTTACCTGTGTTTCAAGAGAAGAAATTTTGTCGCACCAAGATGTTTTTATATCAGCTAAATGTAAATGAGCCTCCTCTAAACGTTGTTCTAGCATCTTGCGCTCAGTCAATAGCTGATTCTCAGTAGGGTTGTCTGTAGACTCAGAGCGCTGTCTTAAAACAGCAACGAGATCGCTTAAATGCCTTCTTTCCTCTTCGCTCCTTGCTAACTCACTGGCAATTGCTGCCAGATCTCTGGCACTGGAATGTCTTAAGCTTTCCAAATCATCCTTAAATAGAAATATTAATATAAACTTGCTTATTATTTAATAGATGGGCACGTTTCACTAATACAGATTTAAAAAAATAAATAGCAAACAGACAAATATGTACATTATTGTAGCTTAAAAAGAATGTATGAAAAAGAATATTTTATTTAGGAGCTCTAAAACAGATTCGTCATAGAAAAGTCACTATACAAATAATTACGGTTATAAACCATCTACATTGGAGCATCTGATTAAAATGAAATAAATATGAACGAACATAATGAAGAGTAAGCAGTATAGTAGAAGGTCGTCCAGAAATTAAAGAACATTTGGTTACTATCAAGTTAGTTAGTTAAAAATTTTGGCGCACAGCAACAAAGGCTATTTACGCCTTGGTGACTAGCAACTTTAAAGACAATACATTACAATGAAAACAATGTTCATTTTTAATACATATCATAAGTTATTTTTCTACATAAAGTGGGTTCGTTAATTCACAATTGGCCACGGATTGTGTTATGCATGTGAAGTGTCACGTGACACCGGTGTCAATTTAGTAAGTTTATAAAAACGTGTAGTGTATATTGCCGACAAATGACAGAGCACGGTCTATCACACAATCAAAAATAAATAAATAATGAATCATATTAATTTTTATTTCTAAAAAAATAAATCGAGTATAAACACAGTTCTAATTCTAATTTAAACAGAAATGTTATATATTAGACATTTTACTTAAGAATAAAATTGGTATACTTTGATATTTTGACTTGGCCCTTCAAGATCAATAAAGCATCACTTAAAGTAACAGGCCTATTTGCTAACTTTATTGAAAACTTACAACATATGCGGCGACATAAGGTTTTTATGTGGGATAATTGTGTATTATAATGCGTGTTGCATAGATTCACATTATGAATTTTTATGGTTTTTGTACATAATTGGTTTAGTAATAAGTAATAATGATAATTATTGAAATAGGGTCCACAATCAAACACTGGGGCACAAATGAAATTCCTCAGTAAAGTTGACCCATCTATTTAAATCATGAAAATTGTGAATTTATGTTAAAATAAAGTAAATGTAATTTAAGATAAATGATTTTTATTATAACAGTACTTTGTTAAAAGTATTTCACTGAAATATTTTCCGATATTTTCAATAATAAGTTATCATTTATCCAGAAGAGAAGACGGCATGGAAAGGGATAGTAGGTAGACGTCGATCGAGGCAGATATCCCAAATCCTGGTTCGACTAAATTAAGCTATAAGTCAATCACATACTACAAGAAACTACACATTTGGTCAAAGACCGAGAAGCGTAAGCTCCGAAAACGAAAACTATTGTGCGGACATGACGCCACGAAATCCCTCTGTAAGGTAATGGATCGAAAAATAAGAAAGAAAGAAAATGGAGAGAGAGAGAGAGAGAGAGAGAGAGAGAGAGAGAGAAATTTCCTTCTAATATAAATATTTTCTTTGACCAACTTCAAAAACCAACGAGGCTCGTATAACGTAAGAAGGAAACTTCATTTTTAATGTTGTCATCTTAGGGTGGCAATTCTGAAATGGCACTTTTGAAAATATTTGACAAATAATTGACATTGAACTGACACTAATGCCTATCTGACATTTGTAATTTTCGAATGAATTCATAATGGTTCCATAAAATTTGTATGAACAACACAAGCCTCTGGCTTTGTTCAGTATGCTAATAAATAATAAATAATAATAATAAAAATCCATTTACAACTTATCTAGTCCATTTTCTTTATCTAGGGACTTAAGTGACAACTAAAAATTCCGTTTAGTTCTACTGAAACGTTTGGAATATACTATACGTAACCAACGAAATATATTTTTTTTTATAATAATAAACGTACGCCAATGTTGAAATATATCAAAATATTTTGAATCACCGACATAATGATTAAGTGGTAAATTTGCAAACAAACGACCTGTTTATTTGTAAAAAGTTGAAAAACACTGGTTAACAGGAAACAATAGCATAATTCTGGAAAATATATTTGAAAATTTAACTCATGGAATAAAGGATTCGTTATGAACCAGATTTTTACGTGATTACAAAGGTTCTGGATTCCGGAAATCTCGCACTAGACATTAATGTAATTTGTGTATGCAAATATAAACATAATAAAAACACAAAAGACAAAATTCCACTAAGTTCATAATATATTGCTCTATATATTTCGGCTTTTAAGCCATCGACTAGAGGCTGATGAAGTCTCCAGTTTATGTCCTTAATTTCATTCCACATTTTAACACTTTTTAAAGTTTCGAAAAATTTAGAATTGGTATAGAAGAAACGAGGTAGGCATATCATGTTAGTCGTAATAGAAGAAGATATTATTTGGAGAAGACATTACCTAACTTAAATAAAAACATTTCGGCAGGAAGGATACGTTATTTACTATCTGGACGAGACCTGGCTGAACGGAGAGTGAACCAAGGTGAAAATATGAAAGGATACGTCCGTAATTAATACGTACTTTGCGGAGGATTTATTAGTGGAGTTAAAGGATCCTTCTGGCCTAAAGGGCAAAGTTCAATTATAACTATTATAGGCAATGAAGACGGATTTGTGAAGGTGCGTTATTATTATTCGTATCAAAAAATACTGTACGGATATGAACTCTGATATTTTAGAAGAGTGGACGAGGAAAATCTTACAACATGTGTAATTGTTATGGACAATACTCCATATCACTCTGTTACAATCGAAAAATTCCTACAACCGCAAAAGAAATGATATAAACTCATATATAATTAAAATCAAGTTAGCAACGAACTATTAAGAGTAGAATTACTGGATTTGGCTAAACAGTATAGAATCAGTCTCGTATTCCATATAAAGTGGATAATATAACATTCTTCTGGACAGATATTTTTAGTATTCAATAAGTTTCAATTAAAAGCACGTGAAGCAGTAGCGAGATAGTAAGTGTTAAAGCTCCTTAAATATAAAGTACCCGGCAGGTTATATAACCTGTAATGCGCACCCAAAAGCTAAAGCATATCCATGTAACTAAATTGTAACCGAAATTATATCCTGATCTTTCAAAATTTATAACTAGTGGCATATCCAAATATTCTCATTTGAATGACAATGAAATAAAATAGTAAAATTGATCTGTGATTGTGTGAATTCTGACAAATTTCAGGGATTTCTAGTGGGTACCTAAGTGATGAAAACCCTTAAAGGTAAAATAGCGGGGAATCAACAATTGTATCCAAATTGTAAACAATCAAATCTGGAGGTAAATACAGCTCTTATTTAATACATTGCATGAAATTTTAAATAATTCGGCATTTTTTGAAAATCTTTATCAAAAATTCCGAGCGTACTGTACCAGTTTAAATCAAGGTGCATTTTATAAAAAAACAAGTTTTTAGATCAATTCCACTGAGTGGGGGACAAAACTTTTGGAAATAATTTTGTAAAAATTATATAAAAATGAAAAATCTGCTCATTAATCTGCACTTTAAGCAAGCATTTAGTGATCCACATTCATTTTTTTTTAATATCTATCTTTTTTTCAACAATCCATAAAAATAATCTCTTCAAAAATTCCAACTGATCTATTCCGGTTCACATCAGCACCCTGCTCTAAGGGTACGTACCACGGGTACTCCTGGCAAAATAATTTATTATTAAATATTTGTTTTTATACTACCCCCGTATCCATAATAAAGTTTATAGTATACTTAATAATGGTTGAAATAGAAAACATTGTAAATTTTCACTATTTTTATTTATTAACTGCTCACTAGTTTCGGCTTTCGCCATTTTCAAAGCAATGAAATAAGATACAAACATTACAACTTAAATACTGTTCCAGGTAAGAATTTAATAATATTAATCCTATGAGAGGGGAGGTACCCAAGTCGGTCACCACATTAAAGGATTTTTCCTTGTTTGTTCAATTTCATACTATCGTGCGCCTACAGTAAATTTAATTTGGGGCCTTTTGGTTGTGAATGAATAACATCTGGCTTGAAGTTTGAAAAATGATTTTCTGAGTTCAAATGTACAGCGAATGTGGAATCGGTTTTTTGTTTCTTCCAAGAGGTTCTGTGTTTTTCAATTCGGATGGCAAAAGATCTTCCTGTCACAATAAGCGGAGTCACACGTGTCTTAAGGATGTGTTAACATGTAAACGTAATTCTTGTCCAGTATGTTTGATTTGTGTTTATTTACTAAAGATTTTTTAATACTGTTAATAGTTCTAAATGAAACTTTGACGTTGTGAGAGTTTATTTTGTTAGCTATTTGGTTACTGATAGGCCCCAAATAAGGCAAAGAGACGTATTTGATAGGATTAGATTAATTAATTTTAGGATATATTTTGTTAAGGGCTAATGATTTGAGTTTTTTGGTTAAAAGTATGTTAATTAATTGAGGAGAAATGGCAAAAGGCGAAATAAGTGAGCAGTTAATAAATAAAAATAGTGAAAATTTACAATGTATTTATTTCAACCATTATTAAATATACAACATTTTCACAAAGTTAATTTGTGGACATTAAATTATATATAATATACCATTTTTTTTTTTTAATTTCCTACGCGACCTTTAATTTTACAGGGTACTTAAGAAATAGGTACTAACACGCCAAGGAGTAGGCGCAGAAAAAAAAGTGTTTTTTTTTTTCACTTTAAATATTTATGGGAGATAAGGAAATTAAAACCTTATAAAAGTTAAAAAAAAAGTGGGCGGCAAGTATACAGCATTCATTGTACAACATAATAATATAATAAATGGCTAAACACTTTCTAAATCCTTTTTCAAGATGGATCAATTCCTATATCTCTCATTAAATCTTCTTTGTGATCTCTCTCCAAAGTTGTCTGTTATTGTACAACATGACGCATTTTATTATAAACGCAGATATGGATAAAATTTGTCATTGACAGTTGTCTGACATTAACAATTCCTAGTGTATTTATTGTCAGAAAAGGCTCTTTTTATTACCACTTGTGTACATTATTTCATGGTAACCAAAAAATAGACACAAACAAGAGCAAATGTATTTTATTAATAAATCAATTTGTCTGACTCATCAATTTGCTATTGTAAGTTTGCCTTTTTGCGCCACTGGTAAGTACCAATCTATAATATTAATCTAATTATCGATAAATTCAAACGTCTCTTAATCATTTATGAAAGCTCTACATTAAAAGGTTGAAAAACACGGATGGAGATATACAATGTCGAATTTCTAAATAATTATGTCGTTTCCATAAAAAGCGTGTTCTTCCTAAATTTTTTATTTATTTGCCTTCTCTAATTTATAATTTTCCTTAAAATTCTATAATTTAGAAATAGGGACCGAATAAGAAAAGAAAGAGTATAGTGATGAACTAGGAACAAAACCAGTAGAAGAAGTAATAGAAGAAGTAATAGAAGAAAGACAACTGAGATGGTTCAGTCAAATCCAAAGGATATATGATGGTAGAGATACAAAAAAAGTTTACGAAGTCAGGGTATCTGAAAGAAGACGCCGAAGAAAACCTAGGAAAGACCAGAGCGAAGTCAGAAATTCGGTAGAGAGATGTACCCAGGAATGAAGCAAGAATGAAGCAAGGATACAAAGTAGGAATGAATAGAAATAATTGTGGCGAAAGAAGAAAACAAATACAAGTAACATTCATAACTCACACAAAGCTCGACACCGGAGATGGTAAAAAAGCTCAACAATTATGTATTATTATTTTTCCACGACTATATAGATATGCGGTCATTACAGATGGGTCACTGATTATTAAATTTAGTTCCCCACTCCTTTTTATTACACACCACTGACCTGTTACGTAATAAGCTCATTACGTAACCGGTTGAACTCATTAAATAACAAGTTCAAGCAGCAATGGCCGACCATTGCTAGGCAAAGTAATAAATAAGTTGAAAGCATACGTCAAATTATTGTTAGTTTGTGAAGGAAACCGGAATAAAATTAAATAATACAGATAAGGTTGTCGAATGTTGCAAATATATTTTTTAATAGAATTGGTCTTGGTCAGTCAGTTAATCAGATGATGCAAGTATTGTTATTTTAACTGAATTTAGATTCCACACGACATGTACATGATCGTTGCTACGTCATAAATAGGTTGAAAGCATATGTCAAATTATTGTTAGTTTGTGAAGGAAACCGGATTAAAATTAAATAATACAGTTAAAGTTGTCGAATGTTGCAAATATATTTTTTACTAGAGTTGGTCTTGGTCAGTCAGTTAATCAGATGACGCAAGTATTGTTATTTTAACTGAATTTAGATTACATACGGCACGTACATTACCTTTGATAGGCAACGTAATAAATAGGTTGAAAGCAACTGTCAAATTACTGTTAGTTTTTAAAGTAACTGAATAAAAATTAAATAAGTAATAAAGTTATAATCGTGGAAAAAGCATAATATGAAACTTGCATGCAATAGTAATTTCTCACTCGCATGAATTGTGCTACTCGCTTCCACATCGTCGCGCCAATTTCATACTCGTGTGAAATGACCATAATTCAATGCTCAATGCATAATATACTATTTGCCTGTCTATGAAAAATAAAATTTGGTGAACAATATTAGCATTACTTTCTATCACTCCACAGTAAGAATATTTTACCTCTCAACGTTCCGACTGAGGTAACCGAATAAAATCTACAGACTTACATCACTTAATTTTCATCCAATAAATTATTGGTAAGGTAGTAAACGAATGTACGTTAAACTAATCACCAGAAACGAACCCTAAACTGAATATCCGGCAAGAAATGAAACACGCCACTGGCAATAGCATAATAAAATATGAAAACTGTTTAAATATTTCAGGAAACGCTAAAGAATTTAGTTTCTAAACTTCATTAATATGAATAATACATTACAATATTTCATAACGAACCTTAAATAAGTTATATATTTTATAGACCTTAAGAGAATACTTCTACGATGTTGGCATCTGTCAACGACGTATCTGTTTTAGAGACCATAATTTGTTAACCATACTTTATACGACATTAACTGTTGACCTAAATTTGCAGTAATTAATTGGGTTACTTTTGTTAATACCAACAAAAAGTATAAAGTTGTACAATAGTAAATGATTATTGAAGTTAAGACTGGATCTTATGACCGATTAATATGCACATTATTTATTTATTTGTTTCCCTTTGGGCTGAGAGTTCCAGTTGCTAATAAACTATCCAATAAATTTATTAGCAACATCATTTTTTTTTCGAGAGTTCCACCCTGAAATAGTTATTAGGTTGCTAATAAATAGGCTTATTTGTCTAATAACTTATAGGCAACATGAAGTGCTTAATAAAGTCACATATAACCAAAAACAAGTTCGCAAAGTGTGTAAAAAAAAGTGAAAACCGTATAATTTTAAAAGAATACACAAATGTGTAGTTTTTATACATCCATATTTTTTCTATAATGGTGATTTTAGTGTTTTATATACATTTTAGTTGTATTTTGACGAAATCTACGATCTGTTTGGATGAATTTATAAATTATAGACAACAGTTTTTAGAATATTTAGGGCATTTATTGTAAATGTGATATATAAAGAACAATATATAAATATATATTTTTAAATAAACATTGTCTTATATTTTTACATATTATGTATTTCTTTCAATTACGATTACAACACATTACAAACAATACTTTAAGCATTACTATTTATATAAAAATGATAGAAAATAAGAAAACAGACGCAATTATTGGCAGAATAATAAAGATGTGTGGCTGAAAATTGCTGATAAGTTTAATTCATATTGTTTAAGAAATGTAAAATAAAGCAAAATATTGCTGTCTTCTTATTTTGATTCAATTTTGTATTATAAAATGTTATTTTTATTAACTTCTCTTATATCTATATTATCCTCTTTTTCTGTGGTAAAATTTGTTGAAAGCCGTTTAATTGTCATTTTAACAGCAACACAAAAAATATACGTAACGTCATTGAATGTAAAGTCAAATTATTTAATGTCAAAATATTTAATGTCAAAATATTCAATGTCAAAATTTCATCTCACTTTAGTTCTACAAATTTACGTATAGCTCTATCCCTCTTGCACCGTGTTACTATCTTCAGAAGAAATACCAATACAAAAACAAAATATTATGTTGCTAATAAACTTTTAAAGGATTTTGTAACTTGGAAATCATCAATAAATTTATTAGCTTCATAAATATATTATGTGTCTAATAACTATTAGGGAGTTTATTAGGAACTGGAACTCTCGGCCCTTAAACAACCAAACGAAGCTAAAGGAAAGGAAAACAAAAGAATAAGGTTAGTTTTGCCCTTGATCCAATTTGCGAAAAGACTTTAAAAAAAAGACTTAAAAGACAATAATTTAATTAATGAACATAATTAATGTTGAATTAATACTGATATTAAAAACATATTTCTACACTTGTAAAAAAAAAGTTTTTAACTTATTTATTGTGTGAGAAGTACGTCATTATTTCATGGAGTATGTTTTTTGACGTTGCTATGACAGCGTTCAATAAAGACTTTATTGCACGCAGTCATGGCAAGGTCCAAGGAACAAATACCATGAAAAATGATATAATTCTAAACCGTGTACCTTTCCATTTTGACAGTTGTATAAAATAATAGGGGAAACTTTTTAAAATCGCAGCACATAAGCGGCAAAAGCTGGAACACTCGAGAGTGACATTAAACTGTTACTTGTGTTTTTGTTAACATGGTGAAAATGAACACGAGTTGTTTTTCCGAGCTTTTTTATGCTTTTTTTTATTTAAATGTATTCTACGATTTACAAGATATGTAATAATATTTGGCAATAGCCAAAGCTGCTAAAGCCAACAAATAAAAGGAAAAAAATAATATACTATTCTAAAGAAATTTCAAGGAAATTTTTAGTTTATCATTGTATTTTTAATCTTTTTGACTCTCTATCAATATAATATCTACAAAAATATGGGAAATATATTAGTAAAGAATAAAAATCTCTACCTGAAAAAGTGGAAGGGCCTTTTAATATATCAACTGATGATTAAGGAAAATTTTGAGTGGGATAAGTGCCTTTTTTGTCTTTTCTTGGTCGTAAAAAATAACTTTCCATAAAATGCAACGAGAAAACGCGCATGCATGGGATTCAATTTTTGCCCATTTTTAGTTTTTGTAGCCATAGAGATATACGATCCACTTTCTCTCTACCTCCAAATGTCGTTTTAATTTATATTGTTTCCGATTTAAGAAAATTATGGAATATTAAATTGGGGTTCTTCTTTATCCACGATTTACATTGCGGCAAACAACAAAATGAATTGTTTTTTTTTTTTCACGATTCACAAAAAAATAAACACAAACAATGAAAAAACACGTATTTTTTCATTAAACAAAACAAAACAATGTCTCTCTCGTATCTTTCGCAAATCGCCACCAGATGTCAGGGCGCTTAGGAAGTTTCCCCTATAAAAAAGTTAAAAACTAAACATTTTATTCTAACAATTATTTTTAATTACGTAAATTGCAATTTAGATTTTTATTTTAATTTAGATTTGTATAACAATGAGCATAATTATTTAAATTACAAATTTCGCGACACCCTTACTAACGAGTCGTATTGAAGAGCAGTGATCTATAATGCTATGAATTTTATTAAAACAAATGAAGTGCCATTCATATACACTAGTTAAGCGATAACAGATGATATTTAATGTGACGTCAGCAACGTTAGCGCCAGTGTGCTTTTGTCACACTAATCTTACAAATATCTCATTTTAAAGTAAAAAGTTAAAAGTTCGACAACTTTTAATTTTTGATTGATAATTGTATCCATGAATGCAACTATAAGAAAACCTGTGTTCATATTGTAATTGATAATAGCTAATTCAAAATTTTTAATCCATAATTGTTAATTTTTTGTGCATAAATACACACTTACTTCTGATTCATTGACGAAGTATAATGAATAACTCTATTTTAAACGAAGACAACATACCGAGTGCGAAATTAAAATATGTTAAAATAGGATGATTCTATCCAACAATTAAGTGAATAGATGTCGAGCACTACAAAAAACTGGAAACAATGAAGTTTTAATAGAGAAGATAGGTTTAAATGCACATCGAATTTTTATAATAATAATAATAATAAATTATCTCTGAAATTTTGCAAATAAATATAAATTCGTTTACGAACAGTTAACATGTAAACAGCATCAGGAACTGTTTGCGAGAATAGTTCGACCGATGGCCACTGTCACTACTATCGATTTTAAAATGAGTATCGCCTACTAGATCTAAATTACACGAAGTTGTATCTCTTATAGTTTTCGTGATTCCTATATATTTCCGGTTAAATGGGACACGCGGTACAACAATCCTAAAGGCACACATTCATGATGACCAAATTTTGATTACCGAATTTAAAAAAATAGATAATAAAAACAATTAAATTGTTAAACAAGTTTATATTGATGTAATGGTACGTACTAGGCTCTCCGCTCCACGGATCCGTTCGTCCGACTAACTAATCAGAAGCCTGCAAATATTTCAATCCGGCACCCGTCAAAAGTCGGATTGTGTTGAACTTCGTTCGGCAAAACGGACGGTTTTCTCTTTCTAGTATATCAAGATCCTTGTCAAAGCGAAACTTTACGTATTATACTTGAGAAGTTAAGTTCATTTTTGGCCCCACTATCCTCAATAAGGAATCAAACTGGTCCTCATCCATGCGCGAATAATTATATAACAATTCCGAATCTTTTAAACGCTTTTTTACTACCAAATTATGCTACGCTCCTTGTTACACTCTTTTTTTTATAAATTGGCCTAATTAAAAATCTTTTATTTAGCATTTTTTAATTTTTCTTTTATTTAAGTTATATTCATTTTTTTCTTATATATAAGTTATATTCATAATTAAATTTATGTCTGGCATTCATATTGGACCTTAATAATTTGGTGCTTGAATTTGGTGGAAATAAATTGGCGCTTGAAACATTTTGTAACTTAATAACGAAGATAGTAATGAATATCAAAACATTCAAATGAAGTTAGTTGCGCTTTAAAAAAACCGTCTGAGCGGCTGAAATTAAGAAAACGGCCGATCGGATGAATTGCCCGGTGCCGGACAAACGAGTCCGTCGAGCGGAGAGCAGAGTACGTACCATTAGTAACTGGTTTAATTCTTTTTTATTGTTATTTAAGCATCAAAATATCTTTTCTTTAATAATAAATAAGTTGTCCACTGGCTAAATTTCAACCAACCTGCACAGACTGTCTCAGGAGGACACTTCAAGAGAGTACTACTTCATTAATATTAAGTAAAAAAGTTAAACACCAGAAGTCCAATGGTGTATTGAAAGAAAAATGGAAGATATTTAAATATTTACTGAAATTATACATCTTGATCACAGTTTGACCTTTTGCCTGTCTTGTACGCCACATGTGATATAGGGAAATCGGCGAAACAGTGCAGTTGCGTCACTTGAAACATCACAAAAAAATGTGTCGTCAGGTTTAGAACGTTTACATTCATCTACTTAACGAATGTAATATTTGTACGCTGTCACTTGTATCGAAATGAAATGAAAATATAAGAATAAGAACCGAATAGAAACAAGTAAACTATTCTAATAGGCAAAATAGTCCTACAAAGGACTGATGTGATCCAAAAATATGAACAAAGAAAATAAAATTAAAATAAGTTGAATATAACCTAAAAACTATGCAGTACACACCAAATCAAATAAGAAAATCTATAAGAAAATATATAACTAAACACAAAACTGCTAATTAAACAACAAACTAAATAAAAAAGGCTTTTAGAAATAACTATAAGTTTAGAAATAACAAAACACAACAGACGTATTATTAAATGACAAATGTAAACATCGTTTTATTCAGGGATACCAATAAAAATGTCCCTATATTAAATAAACACTTTTAAAATTTGTAAATCTTCTAAAAAGACTATCGAACACTAAATATGATTTCAAAAGGTATGTTTTAATAAAATAAAAGAGTAAAGAGCAATATTAGTGTATAATTCACATGCAAAAAAAATCGATTTAGTTATTTTTTCTCCACTAAGTTTGTCATTCAAGCTATGACGCAAAATGACGAACTGCGTTGTTTCAGCGACTGAGCTATATACAGAACGTACTTGTCGTATGTGATCATCGCTGAAAGTTTCAATGTTCAAAATCTGTTTCAAACATATGAAATTTTAAGGTTATATCGACAAAACGCATCAGTTTTAATGTGTCTTACCACCTGTACATCACATATTGCACACAAGACGTGGCTGTGTTAATTATATAAAATGTTATTATATCCCTTTACTGCATGAATTTTTATTTTTGGCTGAAATAATTCATGAGCATTAGGAATTGGTTCTTATTGATAGAAAAATTAATTAAAACCAATGGCGATGGGAGACCTCCGCTACTTGCCCTCCCATAAAAAATAATAATAATAATAAAAAAAAATACATATATATTTTTTTTTTTTAATTTAAAAGAAGATTTAGGTAAATCTTCAAAAATACATCAAATTATGTCCTATACAAATTTTTGTCCAAGACTTGTTTACTAGTTACGAATTTTTTTATATTTTAAAGTTTAATAACTTCCGTTTCCGGATTCGGATTTTAATAATAAACAATAGGGTTCTTCCCAATTATTAGGAGAATTTTTTAGTACCAGAACGAACTCTTTTAGTTAAACCGTTTTTGAGTTATCGTGTATACACACACACATACGGACGGCACTTGGTTTTTCGGATTCCCTGGACCATGAAACGTGGTCATCAGTCAAAATCTCGACATCGAAAATTTTTGCGATTACAATACTTGCCCCTTATATATTAAGGTCGGGCAAGTAAAAATATATTTAAATTATTAATTATTATTTTTATGAAAATAGGGTTTGTGCCATACATGAAACATTATGATTCTACATTATGTTACAAAAGAAATTCATTAGGGATTAAATGCAGTCGCTCTCGAATTTTAGAAAGAAAAGGTCGTATCTTCTAGTTGTTCTTTCTGTGCAAATTTAAGTGCAAATTTCGCTTGATAGCCTCAAATCTATTGCAGCCCATTACTTGAGATACTGCAGGATCCATTGCTGTGTATGTGGCATATATGAACATTCATGAAGTAACGTTCTGCTTCAGTTTTAAAAGTAAAATAAAAAATAAAAATCGGAATGTATCATGTATGGCACACTATGCGGTAAAGGGATATATATATTGTATTATCGAAACGCAAATTTAATGAACATTTTTTATTCAAAAGAAGTTACAGTTTGTTAGAAGTGGTTATGAAATTGTTATTTAAGGTTTTAGAGTAACTAAATGGGAGTTTCTTTTAGGTTGTCACGAGAAGGCAACTTGCTTAGGTTATTTCTTTTAAAATTCCAACAATGAAACCCTAAAAACTAGTGATATTTATTATAAAAAATATAATATATGATACACAGGGGTGTAGTGGTGCCAGAGCGCACCAGGGCACCGCCCTGACACTTTTTTTACTTCAATAACCAATACAATTATTTTACTTAAAACATAAATAGTATATCTTTTTCGTTTGCGTACAACTCGGTTGGCCAACAATGAATGTGACAGTTGTCTTGGTTCTCATTGTTAAAGCCTCGCGAAACGCCTTCGCACTTAATACGTGGTAACGACTTACGTCAAGTTAAGTAGGTTAGGTTAGGTTAGCGGACGTAAGCGGTATGCCACTTTCTTTTTTTTTTTAAGGACAACACCCCTTAATATACATTTTTGCATTTTAAATAATTATAAATGGGAAATTTGTATTCAGAATGACACAAAAAATCAAAATGTAATGAAAAAACATTTTATAAAGACAGCCAATTTAACCAAGAACATGCGGTGTAAGTATGATTTACAAAGCTTTAAAAAAATGGACCAAACCCCGATTAAACAGATAAAAATTACTTGATTTCAAAATCTAGTTCCGCTTAAACGTTAGGAATAGCCTATATTAAAAGGATTTTGTAACTTGGAAATTACCAATAAATCTTTTTTTTTTCATAAATAAATTGTGTATCGAATAACTATTAGCTAGTTTATTAGGAATTAAAACTCTCGGCCCTTAATATCAGGGATAGATAACGTAACGTAACGATACCTGATAACGTTATAATGCCGATCCAACTACAATTTCTAATACAATAACGTAACAACATTTTTAACGATTCATAAAAAGTTATTTTGTAACGTTATAATATTATAAATTTTATAAAAATATAAATATAAAGTTAAAATGAATCATATCATACGTCCCGGTTTGAAGATATGGTGCCGGCGTCCCAGCCATTTTGTTATTTTGTTCCAGATATTTGATAAAAATTAATAAGTGCCGAATATACACGCAGTACAAAAAGTGCAGCCTCGGTAAATGGCGATTACGCAACAAATTAAAAACAACAAAGAATTTTTAAAGAAATTTCACGCTAGCGATAATGATTATTAACTTTTTAATAATATTTTATGTTCAATTAAGAGTAATTAAAAATTATTACTACGTATAGCTTGTTCCTTTGGAACTAGATTTTGAATTCTAGTAACTGTTAACGTTTGATTGAAGCTTTTAATCATTATATTTAGTAAAATCCAACTTCAAACATTAAAGCATTAGCTCATGACAGCTTAAGAATTAAAATTCCATTTGGTTCCGCTTAAAGGTTGGAATAGCCCAGCGTTTCCCAAGCGGTGGTTCGGGTGTATAAATGAGGTTCGCGAAAATAATATTGTAATGGCGGAATTTTAAATCGCCAAACAAAATTAAACGCATAAAAACAAATTAAAAATGAATATTCTGTTCTGTCAAAAAAAAAAAAGCCATTGTAGTTCTATTACCCTTTTGCACAACATATATTTATCTGAAAGATAAATACAGAAACAGGTTAAATGTAGAAACCTGATCTAAGACTGAAATTGTCGGATATTGAGTATTTTCCCAACCTTTGAATTGCTTTGTTCCATTAAACAGCCACAAATATCCCATTTAACTAAGAGTTTTTTCAAATTTAACGTATGCTTAACTAAGAACCAGTTGGTTTGTTGAATTGTTTTTGTATTCATTTTTTATAGTTATCATTTTAGTCTTATTAATATTTGTACATGGAAAATATGGAAAATAAATGTTCTACCAAATTTTATTTATTTTTTTTTCCTGTCATTAACGACTACATAGGGCAGTGTTTCCCAACCGGTGTGCAGCGGCACTTAGTGTGCCGTGAAATTCTAGGAGTTGCTGCGAAATTTTCCATTTTCCATTTAAACTTATATTCAATAACTCATAGCTGTGTCGCAAAAAAATGTTTACACGTCAAAAGTGTGCCGCGAACTTAAAAAGTTTGAGAAACACTGACACAGGGGGTTCGCCAAATTCGTTCGGATTTTATAAGGGGTTCGCGAGGAGAAAAAGGTTAGTAAACACTGGAATAGCCTATAATTTTTGTTTTTTGTTAACCACTCCATTATTTAGCCTTTTCAATCATAAGTAATTAGCGCAGAAGGCGTTACTATCTGTTTTGAGCAAAATCTCAAAATTGTCCCAGTTTGAGAAAAAATCTATGGTAAGTCTATTAATAACATAACAATAAGTTTCAAAAATAATGAATTATTATTTCATGTTCTTTTGCACTGTACCCATATTTTTGAAATTTTATGTTTTAAAAAGGATTAATAAGAACATAAATAAACAAAAATACAAAGTCAGACTTTTAAATAAGTCAATAAAATGAATTTGAGCGTTTGGCTATTAATTACGAATTGTAGATAGACAGGCACAGGGTTAAGGAGTAAATGTTGGAAAGAATTGCTAAACAGTATGATAACCTGTTGCGCATTTATTTGATTTATTTTCGATAGCTTTGTTGTTAAATAATTGTACACATATGTAGGAGATTCTTATAAACTAGTGGACCCGTTGCCAACTGTGTTGGCAAACAAATCATTACCTTAATGTGGAACTTGCTCGACACCTCAGACTTCTTTCTCTATCCATACGCCTAACTTCATCCAATTCAAATTGAATCAACTCTTCGCGTATTATTAGAAACTGGACAAATAATTCAATCATGCCATTATCTGTGTATTATCAAAACGTTAGAGGTTTACGTACTAAAACTGATGCATTTAAATTAAACTGTACTAATTGTGTTTACGATGTGATATGTCTGACAGAAACGAATTTAAATGATTCTTTTTATGATGGTGAGATTTTGTCTGATAATTATTGTGTTGTAAGACGAGATAGATCATTTCAAACTTCATCCAAAAAGAGTGGCGGTGGCGCTTTAATTGCTATAAAAAGTAACTTAAATTATTTTGTACAAAACGAATGGTCCAGTAACGCTGAAGATTTATGGGTTACTTTGTATACTTATAATAATGGTGAAAAATATAAATTGCATATCTGTTGTGTTTTAAACGACACAACGCAGTCCCAGAGTTAGCACTCGTAGAATATCCGCATCTTGGACGTACAGATATTAGACTTTCTATTTAACCGAGCTCAACTGCGTATTCAAGTCGCAGATGACCATTTTGAACAATTATTTTGATTATTTTAGTAACATACTTAGTTCTTATTTTAATTTCTCAAATGATTAACGTTATTTATTAAATATCTTGCATTTTTTCTTCAATAAGTCCATAAATAACCTTTTTATGTTGATACAACTTTTTTTTGCTTCATATTAATGAACCGTTGAAGTTTGACAGTTTCCTCTTGGAACACCTGTATATACCTAGTCGTACCATAAATACTATCACGAAGTTTTTAGTGAAATTCCACAAGATGCTTAAAGGTATTTTATTTATTTTTTAGTAATTCATACATAGATCCATCATAAACAAGAAACACCAATAATTCTTCAAAATGATCACCTCTAGCCAACAAAATTACGAAGGGTTTCTTAAAACGATTTTCATGAAACAAGTTTTAATATTGAGGAGGCTTTCAAATAGTAGAACGACAAAGTGTATGCTACAACTTCACGAAAAGATCGTAAGAAAACGCTCAAAATCCAGAGGGGTCATGGCGAACAATTTAGGCGTCTGAGACAGACCGTACACCCCTCCCCATATGATTCCTCCGCATAATTTAAAAGAAAGTGCTTATAAGAAAAAATCAGCAAAAAAAAATCTGACTGTGAAAAACAGCTGGACATATATTCACATAATATTTTCTGATGACAAAGTAAAACCAGTATTCGAACATAATTTAAAATTTTAATTCTAGAGGGTGTTTCAGCCCAAACACCCCGAAATCTACATAGGTAAACATGCGCTTGAAATAAGGTGTTTTGCGCCACTTGGTGAATAGTTTAGCTCTGTAGTGTCTAACAGGCGACCTGTTTGATTGCGCAGCATTCTCCCACTAATTGGCCATCTAACAGCACTGACCTGAACCCTCTGGACTATAAATTGTGGTCCGCCCTTCAGGACATGGCCCACAGGAAGATAAACTCAAATATCTAGTCTGAAGCACTCCCTAATGAAGGGAGTAGATGGTCTTCCTGAAGAAACCCTTCGCAATTCTATTAACTTGTGGCCGCAGTTACTTAAGAGTTGTATAACGGGCAGAGGTGACCATTTTGACAACGTTTAATGTTTCTTGTTTGAGAAGCATCTATGTATTATGTACTAAAAGAAAATTAAAATATTTTTTAACATCTTGTGAAATTTCATTAAAACTTTAGGACATTATTTACGGTAAGACTAGTTATTACATATTTCATAAATCCAGTCTTAACTGCTAACGATCTTATTTTATATACACTAACTTTAATTGAAATAGTCAAAAAATAACACTTTAAAGTAAACTTATGTAAATTTATGTTAATAACATTAAATGCACAACTCTTTGAAAACATTGTTAAGAATACTAGAGACAAAATTCAATACAATTTTTAAAACTTTAAAAGATAAATTAAACATATAATAAAAATATTTGTATATTTGTGAAACGAGCCCATTATGCAAAAGCCCACAAAGCATGCGCAATATAAACATTTAACGTACCTGACAAACGCACAGCAGCCAGTGGAAGCACCGCAGCAAGGTGCAAAATGCACAATAAACAGTGGTATACATACCACAAATAAACAGTGCAAAATGCATTTGTGCTTCATCTCCCAGTATTTACACAAAAAGCACTAGCAAAATATAACACTAAAAATTAAAAATAAAGCTACCGCCTATAACACGCAAAAAACATATATAATAAAAATGTCATATAATAAGGTTCCCAAAGCCTACGGCATCTTCCAGTCGCCAGAGGCCAGGGGTGTATCCTGTAAGATTTTCAATAATTCTTTTTACAATGTCCTGTCGAAGGTTCGAATTTTCAACACCTCCTGTTGGTATACTGGAACTTATCGATAGTGCACTTTTAACAGTATCGTGATATTCTTGAGAGGAGACCTAGGAACGTGTCCTCTTTAAAAAGTGATATTGGTTATTTGGCATTGGTAATTATTGTTTGTATAAGTTTTAATATTTGCAGGTTAAGTGTGATTTAAAATGTGTTTAATAGAAGGAATATATAATTTTGTTCTTTTCTATGTCAAATGTTTTAGTTATGGCAAATTGTTATTTTTTGTGTTATTTAACTTATTTATATTAATCATTGAATATATTACTAATACAATTATAAATAATCTAAATAAAATGTTGAGGGGTTTTGCATCATTGCTCCAATGGCATGAAGTCTATAGTCAAGTTACAAGTCTATCCTGTCACAATATGTAAAATTTAAAAAGTCTCATTTTCGACAATATCGAATACAAAACAACTCAGTATAAAGTCAGTACAGAGTGTACAGGTGACAGGATAGTGTGCATGTGACTGTAAAACTGATTAAATGAAGTTACAGAATAGACCCCAGTCGCGAAAACCATTTTTAAGATAAGAACAAGCAACCAAAACGACGACCAATCCTTAGTCAGTGTAACATTATTAACGGTGCGTATAATCCTCACAGTTAACAACACAGATATAATTTTCTTATACAAAACTAACAGTCTGACCTAAAATTAGACAAATTATAAAAATTCGCTGGAAATTTTGATGCACAGAATTATAGTAATTTTATTTCTGATTGTTAGTTTTGTAGAAGAAACTAGTGAGAACTATACAGTTGTGCCTCCGCTTAAAATGATGCCGATGAAGTCGCTCTTATGTTATTCTTGTAAATCAGTTTTAAAAAATTTCAAATGAGAACTATTGAGTGCACTTATATTACAGGAACGTCGTACAAAAGGAAAATTATTGAGAGAATCAATAACTGATTAATCGCAGATTATTTGATCAATAATTATTAATCAACAAATTATTAAGAATATCATGATTCAAATACTTCTTATAAGACAAATCGTCATACCGTCTCCGCAGTTGTCCGCAATCTGAAAACGCCTATTTGATAACGCGTATCTCATAAGACTTGGTCTCAAATTCTAAGGCACCTAAGTGGTGTATAGGGCGGTGTAGATAAATTTTGTTTCTTGTATTGTATTAAAAGAAAGCCTCGTGGTACCCCATTTTTAAAAATAATGCAAATTATCAATTAAAACAGTACTCTGTATACAGACTGTTTAAAGTTACCTCGGAACCATTGCTAACTCTGTTATTAAAAGAGCTACGATTATGATAAAATAAACAAACTAGTACCTAGTATTTATTATACTGATGACAATGGTGAAAACACCAAAACAATAAATCATCAAATTTCCTTAAAATGCAATGATTTCTTTGTAAATAATGCAGAGGATCCTCTCAATCCATTTTTTCTTTATAAAATTAATTTTCTCCTGGCATCACTCACTTAATATTCTACTTTTTTTTTCAATTCTCTTGTTAATTCCATAATTCACTTAACAAACAGTAAAGAGTGAGTAATTAAAAAGATTATTAAATAAGGATGAGAAAATTCTTTTAATTTATATTTTAAAATTCTACAAATCGTTTTATCTCAATATTATTCTCAACATCGTGTTTCACATTTCGTGATGAACAAAGACTGAATTCTTACAAAGAATATTAAGTTAACTCCGCACCATTGTAAACACAAGTAAATCCAAAGTAAAACAAGTATACTCCCAGTGTTTCATAGCCATCATCTACATATTTTATTAAGATGGAATAAATATTAAAAATCAAATCTTAACATAAACCAATGGTGTTCTAGGTCAACTTTTTTTTAAAAGTAATATGCTTGATTTTAATTCTTAATTGTAATTTTATGTAATTTTTAGTAATGTGTAGGTTTATCAAACGGTTCGAAATATTTTTAATAATCAGCTCAGAAAATACCGTATTTTTCGGACCATAAGACGCACCATTTTACGCAGAAAATCCACTTAAAATTGGGATGCGTCTTACGGTCCAAAGGTAAAGGTACAAAACTGTGAGATCTGATGTTAATGTGAGATCAATTCAGAGCGCATAAAACAGAATCAACCATGAAAATATTATAGAAATGAATACAGAATAAGCTGTCATTTCTAGAGGCCTTGCAAGTCAACAACAACCCTTGGATGTGTCGATTTATAAACCATTTAATAATTTTATGCGGGAAAAGTGGAACAAATGAATGATAAAGCCAAATTACGGTATGACAGCAACAGGACATACGAAACGGAGGACAATTTCAGAAGTATGTACATGAGTAAAAAAATCATGGGAAACTATAAAAGAAAAGACGGTAATAAAGTTTTTTAATAAATGCGGTATAAACAACGCACTGGATAGTATCGAAAAGGAGTTGGTTTTTGAAGAGATTAGTAACAATAGTTCAGACGAAAATAATACGAACAGTGAGATTAACGAAAGGAGTGATGGTACAGAGAGTAAAGATGAACAGAATATTGCTGGTACAAGTTATCGTAATAATAAATATTTTTTCTAAAAATTGTCTCATATATCTGGGGTGCATCTTATCGTTTGTTGCGTCTTATGATCCGAAAAATACGGTACATGCAAATTTAACAATAGATTTGCATGAGTCGGCTCCAAAACACCACAGTAATTAATATGATTTTAATAATTGAATTTATCAATCGGCTTTCATGTAAATTTAAAAACTGACTAGCGCGAGTCCTCTTCAACAAACTAACAACCGACTAGGGCGAGCTGTTGGGAACCAAATCCAACGCACCACTGATTTAAACTGATAGGGCCCAGATGATTTATTAAACAAGAAACATACATTTTCTATGCGATAAATCCGTGGTTTCCAACCAGGGTGCCGTAGATAAATGAAAGGGGTGCCGCGAACTTCGTAGAATTAACTTGACGTATGTTTAAAAATTAAATTCGTCAGAATAGGCCGAGAAAAAATCAGTAAAAATTGTAGACTAGAATTACTCACATAACTTTTGACACTACAGAGCTATTGAACAAATTTATTAAACTAAACAAGATGGGATATGTGACTACCGCCTTCATCAATACAGATTCTGATTCTTCTGTTAATTGATCTAAATGATATATAAACTCTTTAAACTTGCTGAATTGTCACAAATGACAGTAATAAATACAGTAAGACCTCGTTTAGCGCTTCCTCGATTAACAGTGATTCGATATAACGCGGTCTGCTAGAAGCCTAAAAAAAAGCTCAAAATTTACGCTGATTCAAATTATCGCGGCATTTGAATTGATTCGTATCCAAGGTATTCAAGAATTCTCAACGAGAAGAGCCTATCGTTGACCAAATTGTCAACCTAATCGATATAGCAGGACAAGGATACGTAGATGAGCAAGATATTGAGAAGTTACTGCAGGTTTCTGATGAAAACCTTATCAACGACAACCTTCAAGAACTGACAGAACACGGACATCATGTAAAACTTGAAAATAGTGATTCTGAAAACAAAGAACCCAAAGAACTTGCTGCAGATTTCCTTAGTAAAAGTTTCGGAACGATAACCGAAATCGTTGAACAAACTGCAGCGAATGATCCAGATTTAGAAAGGAGTGGAAAAGCAAGACGAGGCGTTTTGGATGCGATCTTTTGCTACCGACACATGCTTAACGAGAGAAACATTAGGCGACTTCATCGCAAAAAAAATCAAGAATTTTCGAAGAGCCAGGACTTTCATAAAAAAATGTACCGTACTTTTCGGACCATAAAACTGCGTCTTACACAGAAAAATCGGCTCACAATTGGGGTGCGTCTTATGGTCCGAAGATACAGGTGCGTTGTTTCAAAAGTGTGCGATATTAGTGTGGAATCAATATGGAGCGCATAAAACAGAATCAACCAAGAAAATATAATAGAAATGAATACAGAATTAGTAATTTCTGGAGGCCTACGACAACCCAATGGGTCGATTAATAAACCATTTAATAATTTTATGCAGAAAAGTTACAGCTACGAATGAAACGGACGACAATTTTAAGAAATTCGGTATAAGCAACGCATTGGATAGTATCAAAGATGACTTGGTTTTTGAAGAGATTGACTACAATAGTTCAGACGTAAATAATACGAACAATGACATTAACGAGACGAGTGATAGTACAGAAAGTGAAGATGAACAGAATGTTATTGTAATAATAAATAATCTTTCTAAAAATTGTCTCATAAATTTGGGGTGCGTCTTATCGTCCGGTGCGTCTTATGGTCCGAAAAATACGGTACTTTATGTTTCTGTGTGCATATGTTTATGAGTTATGTAACATATATTATTATGCAAATTAATATAAAAATAAATTAAAATTAAAGTCAAATTTGTTTATTTTTGGTCGCGTGTTCCCCTTTCTCCATTTACTATGTGTTAAAATGACCTCGTTTAACTCTGTTTCATTTAGAGCTTTGTCGTCTGGGAATGCATCTTAAGCGCTAAACGAGGCCCTACTTAAGTTGTTGTTCTTGTTCGATTATCTCTAACATGCTTTATATTGCTGTCTGTCTGTTCCACGGCTTACCACAAGTACTTTTTTCAGGGATGGGGAATCGGAATCGGAGTCGGAGTCGGGAGTCGGAAAAAGTTATCGATTCCCGATTCTTTAATTCAATTAATATCACGGATGAGAACTAACCGAAAAAGAAAGCAAAATAAATTTATTACTAGAATCTTTTAAAGCACGGAAAGAGGAACATTTTGTTCTCTGTTCAAAAACAAAAAATGAATTAAAATTATTCAATACTGGTTTTACCCGGTTTCCATCATGCTTTCCAGTTTAAAATTTGATTAATACTGCTCGTATTAACA
The DNA here is from genome assembly GCA_963971575.1 of Liopterus haemorrhoidalis. Lineage (NCBI taxonomy): Eukaryota > Metazoa > Arthropoda > Insecta > Coleoptera > Dytiscidae > Liopterus > Liopterus haemorrhoidalis. The sequence goes on along the minus strand of OZ020611.1, from coordinate 147,859,221 downwards.
AATTAATACGATGTTGTAAAGGTATTTGTTTTTACTCATATCCATTTTATCTTTTTCTGTATACTTTGTTTATTATGTTTAAGCGGAACTAAACTGGATTTTTATTTTCTCAAGTTGAAACGAGCTTCGTGATTATTTCATGTTTCATGTAGGCAGCCAAAATATAAATGTAAAAAGGAAAAAAGTGACATATTATGAAAAATAAAGTACCTATATAAAATACAATAATAATTTATGAAAACTAATGTATACAAAAATTTGTATTAAATTGACACAAAAAGTCAAGATGAAATGAAAATTACTTATTTATTAAAACAGCTCACCCCAATCTAAGATATATTATGTAAGTGTAGTCTGTTTCTTTAGTTTCAGCGGAGCTAGATATTGAAATTTACTAACTTTTAACGATTGAATGAGGCTTTTTATCATTTTGTTTAACAAAAGCCCACTTCGATCGTTAAAAAATTAAGAAAATAAAAAATACATTTAGTCCCGTTTAAACATTTGGTATAGACTTTACGATTTACGAATGAAAAGAGTCGGGAGTCGGATTCGGAGTGGAAGTCAGAGTTGGGAGTCGGAGTCGGTAATTTTTCTGCCGACTCCCAACCCTGTCCTTTTTAATCACACGATAGATGTATGTGGAGAAATTAAGGTGCCTTGAATTTTTCATATTTTATATTTGAGTGCCACCACCTGCAAAAGTTTGAAAACCACTGCGAGAGACTAAAAAATCCATTTCTAAAATGAATCGCGAAAATTTTCGCGTGATTTCGAATGTAATCGCGAAAATTTTCGATGTCGAGATTTTGACTGATGACCACGTTTCATGGTCCAGGGAATCCAAAAAACCTATTTTCGAAGTGCCGTCCGTATGTGTGTGTGTCTGTGTGTGTATATACACGATAACTCAAGAACGGTTCAACTTAGAGAATTCGTTCTGGTACTAAAAAATTCTCCTATTAAATGGGAAGAACCCTATTGTTTTTTTATGAAGATCGGTTGACTAAAAATGGGAGTTTACTCGTGTCGATTTTAAGTTTTTTGCGAATATTTAGCAACAGAAAAATATTTCGAAAAAATTTATTGAACAAAAGTTACTATAAATGCAATAACTAATAACTTTTATTTGAGACGTTTTTTGATAAAACGAAAGATTTTGCAAAATTTTTGTAAAATTATTTCAAATTTTTCCAAGTCTGTATTTTTTCATACTTATATGTAACGTTTCCATGGTCATGATAATTAATTCGTAACTATAGTGCGTTCAAAGGTGAGTTTGCAGTACAAGGCATATGGAGTAGTTCTTTTTCATACTCTCTAATGGGTTTACACAATGGCGCTATCCTTTTCTTGCTTGTCGACGTTGCCAGCTCTAAAACGCGCTGATCTGTGAAGACGCAGTATTCTAAAACGGTCATTTGTTTTTGTTGAGTGTTATTTTGAGTTTTATAAGAATTGATTTTTGTAAATCATACGAGTTTTTCATATTATTATAATTGACACATTTGACACTTTTACAACATTTGGCAATACCGCTCCCATTTGCCATAAGAGCTATACGGCAAACTCACCTTTGAACGCACTATAGTAAACCAAGCCTTGGACAAAAATTTGTATAGAATATAATTTGATGTATTTTTGAAGATTTATCTAAATATTAAAAAAAAAAAAAATTAAATTTTATTTTTTTTTTTTATGGAAGGGCATGTCTTTCGGATGTTTCCCTTCGCCACTGTTTTTTTTTTTATAACTCGTTTATTTAATAACATATTGTTTTTCCAAATTAACATTTTTATTTGTAGAGTAAAATACTTCATCTTTCGTTATTTAACCTGCTTCGTATCTCGTATAACAAAAAAGTTAGCAATGCTTAAACAGTTCCGGAAAACATCCTGTATATGACTTTGTATTTGTTCATGTTGAAGTTCTTTTCGAATTCAGCAATAAACTGTAGAAGCAATTATTCCAACGCCATTATTTTAGAAATGCATGAAGCAATTACCATCACATTAACTAAAAATTTATTATTTAGTATACAAGATTTATATCGATTTTAAAAACAAGTAGGAAAAAATACTCGTAAATTAATAAGTACCGCATGGGAAATTTTTAAACAGAATTAATCTCTTTAGAACGAATTTGTGGGAGCAAGTTTTTGACAGTCAACTAAAATAATTTATATTGAAATACTCACAAAGAAAAAAATAATAAACTGTCTTACGATTGTACTTTAAAGGATGATAATATTCAACCGTTTAAATAGAAAATTATAAGTATAAGTAAGGGAGGTAATGCAATGCTGCTAACTAAACAGGCTGTAATAATAAATAATGCCCGCTTCACCAAAGACTATGCGATACACTGTTGCCAACTCCGTATAATGAAATAATCGTACGCTGTAGCGAAAATTATCGTATTTTCATAAAAATTATCGTACACTCGCGAGACGGGATAGTAAAGTAATAAAATTTTAAAAATTTCATTTTTATTCACTTATCAATAAATTTTTATATTAATTTATTATTGAAAGGAAATACGTACACAAATAATCTACAAGCGATTCTCAACGTTTAGGAGGAACTAAATGGGAATTTCGTTCTTTTAGGTTGTCACGAAAATGGACTTTGCTTGGGTTATTTCATGTTTCACGTTTGGTATCTGAAAATTTAAAATTCCAACAGTGAAACCATGGAAACGAATGACATTTATTAAAAATTTGCATCCATTTTTACATATTTAGAAGACGAAAAAAAAATCGGAAATTTTTATTAAGAATGAAAAATTAAAATGCAATGAAAATGACATTTTATAATGATAAACAATTTAATCTAGAATTTGCAATGTGAGTATGATTTACCAAGCTTAAAAAAATTACCAAAAGTCCGAATTAATAGATAAAAATTACTAGATTTCAAAACCCAGTACCGCCTAAACGTTTGGAATAGCCTGTACTATATAATTCAAAATTAGAATTAAATTGTGAGGATAGGTATAATATTATTCAATAAGTTACATCAATAATGAAATGTTGTGATTTTATATATAATATATTTACTATAAATTTTTCATCACGTTTTTAAATTTATACACATTGCTATTCGGTTTCTCAAACCTATCTTTTCCCGGTTTGAAATTTTGACAAGAACCATGTTTCTTCACATGCTGACTGGATAAAACAACGCCGTTAACTGTGTAAAATAATTAAAATAATTTTGCGAAATACTCTTTCACATTGCGCATTTGAATGTGGAAGACCTAAGACATTTAATGCAAACAATGCAAGGTTTTGAAGGCTAGACAATTTCATTGGAATAGTTGAGATACTTGATCCAAAACTCATCTGAACTTTCTTGTCCAGTTAATTCAATTTTTGAATGAGGCATTGCTCTTCATTCGTCATTAATGTGGTAGGTACGCAAGGAGTGATCTTGGGAATCCCAGTTAAATGAAATGCAAAACATGTACGTAGTAAAATGCAACCTACGTACCTTACTTACTAAGGTACAAACTCTTTCCTATGAACCTTATCAGTTGCGCTGCTTTTCAGAACTACTTTCCGTAGACGCAGAACAGGACAAGTTAAGCATTTTCAAACATCTTTAATTCCAGATAAAATATTATCGTACCAATTATCGTACAGTTGTCAAAATTATCGTATTTTACGTACGATAATGAAAACTGTATCGTACATCGTACAGAGAGTCAAATTATCGTATGTGTACGATAATTATCGTACGGTTGGCAACACTGATGCGATATCGTATGTCGGATATTAAGTAAACTGTAGTTGACTATGCATTGTGAATAATTTTAATAGATAGTTTTAACAATTTAGGCAGCGTTTACAGCTGAGGGAAATTAGTGAGTTACGAATAGAGCGACATCTGTGTGTCTTTAAACCAACTACGGTGGTTTCGTAAAATGTTTATTATATATTGTCATCTTCCTAATTCTGTTGTCCTAGATTTTTACTAACTAAACCGAACCTATTTATCTAAATTGATCACTTACTATTCGTCATTGTAATTTTTGGCGAGATTTGTTGTAATCGGCGCGATGACATTTTGTTAGGTTATGTAAAGGCATACAATATGAACGGTCTCTCCGATATAGACTGAGATAGCTAATATATTTATATGTCTCATTAAAACAACTCACTAGCTATAAGTTTAGAAAACTATCCAAAATCGACAACGTACAACATCTTAAATTTAGAGGTCTGAACGGTTGCTCGCCTTACCATATGACAAATTTGGTAGTGATAATCAACAATGCACATGCTATAGTCTGCAGTTTATTAATTTAAGACCTCTGAACGCAGCTAGACACAAATGAGGCATAGTTTTAAAAAAATGTGGGCATTTTTTGTCCATTTTAGGGACTTTTAAACTCGTGACTCAAAAAGTGACTTTTTTTGTGCAATACAATTAAAATTTGACCCAGACACGTTGTACGAGCTACGTATTATCGCTGGCATTTTGGATGTAGCTAAAAATACAGTTAATTACGATATAAAGCGACATCAGTGAACTAGTTCCAACACAAAAAAAAATTGATGTGAAGTGTGAATTTTCACACATTTCAGGGTTTTGCAAGTATTTAATAACTGAATGATGATTATTTGGGATGCAAGAACAAATTTTATGTTCAAATATTTTTTTATGAATTTTAATTCGAATGCCTAATACCATTATTTAATTTTCTAAATAAGTGCAGTATTTTTTTTACACAACAAGGTTCATTAAGATTTTGAAAATTGCGCCTATGGCTTCTATTGGTTGCTTAAATCATTAGCCCCGCCCTCTGATTTCGTATACATCAAACAGAATTAAATTATAATTTCAACACTTCCCACTGGCTATTAAATTTACGCTTTTAAAAATTAAATGCAACATTTACCAAAATATAACTAGAATTTTGACAAAATAATTTAAACAAATGAAAACTGCAAAAAAAAAACAAAAAAATTAAAATTGACGGGATTCGAACCCTAGTTCGCAAGTTACCTGCTTGCCAAATTAGAAAACCAATGACTAATCGCACATAGCTATGAGCAGTGACGTATCAACATGGTTACATAACGAATTAAATATTTAACATATTTTGGTTAAAAACACAAAAAATGCATTATTTTCCAAAAACATAATCTGATCAAAAATTCCTGTTGTACTATTCCGGTTCACACCAATATACATTACTTAGAATTTTTTTAGATTTTTAGTTTACACCATCTGGGCTACAGGGTGTGGGACAAAATTTTTTTTGCACAATTTTGACAAAAATCGCGTCAAAATAATTTATTTTGCAAAAATAAAATTTTGATCGTTAATCCACATACTAAGGGCTTTCATTTGATACCCTACTCAGAATTTTAAAAAAATATTTTATTTTTCGTTGAGCACATATTTGTGTATATTTTTAGGGGGATATGTTTTTTAGATGTTTTAGTATTTTTCCTATGTGCGGGTCAAAAAGTTGTACAATCATGCCAAATTTCAACTCTCTAGGTTTAGCCGTTTGGCTACAATTTTTACCGAACAGACAGACAGACAGACAGACAGACAGACAGACAGACAGACAGACAGACAGACAGATAGACAGACAGACAGACAGACAGGCGACAAAATGACGGTATAAGGTTTTTTTTGTTATACCTACAAAACCCTAAAAACTGGTTCAAGCCATCCACGAACCACAAGCGTTCGAAACAACCGATTCATTATCCTAACTGTTATGCACGATCGTGACTAGCCCTCGAGTTTTTAACACACATCGTCGCACAAAAGATCGAAATTTGACAATTTCACCACTAACAGTTCAAAAAATATTGAAGTAATAATTGCTTATATCCAAAAGACTTGTAACTTGCCTTTGCTCGCAAATCATCAAACTGAAAGGTTGAGGTTTGCTCCCGAGCATTTGGACCGACTGGACACAAACCAGAACAGCATATTGTGCACATATGAGTCGCGGTTAAGTTTAAAATCTCCACATGCATTCAGAACGTGCGTTCTCATCCATCTGAAGATTTCAAACTCAACCGCGACTCATTTGTTCACATTATGCTGTCCTAGTCAGCGTCAAATCCGTCCAAAGGCTAGCGAGCGAACCGCAGCTTTTAACTCGATGATTTCCGAGCAAAACTGGACAGGTCATGCTTCTTTGGACAGTTAGTGACGAAATCGCCAAATTTTGATCATCTATTCAACGACGTGCAAGAAAAGTTGAGTGATATTTGAATACTGCAGCCATCTTCATAAAACGACGCAGCTCGTACGTCTTCGGGTGGCATTTTAATTTTATTGCTGAAAAAAATACTTGAAACAATTTAAAACCCCCAAGGTGGGTAACTAATGCCCAACATTTTATTTATTAATGAGTTATTTGTGTTAAAATACTTCGATATCAAATAGTTTTCGTTCAAGCAGGCTTTATTAATTGTTACAACCTGTTTAGGTACAACAACAAATTTTTGTTTATGCAGATATAAACATTGTATTACCTCGAGGTACATATAATTTCCTATTAAATTGGTTAAATAATGTTTTCAGTCTTTAAAGTACAAACGTAAGACTGTCCCAATATTTATTTTTTATTTTATTTATTTATTTTTTTGTCGGCGACTGTACATAAGGAGTGTTTTTATCAAATGATTTTTGTTAATTTATGTTAGTTAAGTTTTTTTTTTTTATTAATATTAGACCATAAATTTCGAATTCTGATTTTGGGAACAAATTGTGATATCTGAATAGTGTCTCTCAGTTTTACAGCCCCGTAGCTTCACATAACATTAAACTTATAATGAACGTTAATGACAGTTAATGAAAGGAGAGATTAAAAGAGCATATTTGTCACGTACCGTTTTGCGATAAACAGGGAGAAAACACCATAACTGACCAGGCAGTTCGAAATTGGTTTGTGAAGATTATCTCTGGAAATAAGTCATTGAAGGATGAATCGAAACCATGGCGCTCATCTGATTTTGATGATAGTGCTTTAAAATCATTGGCGGATTGCAATGCATGCTAATACACTCCGGAATTATCTGGTGAATTAAACACTATCTAAGTTTGCTAGAAACGCGCCTTGCACTAATCGAAAAACTATTATTCTTCATGACAACGAAAGACCAACAAAAGTAACACAGGAAAAAAAATTAGAGCTTGGCTGGTCTGTTTTACCTGCCCTTTCAGCACCATGATAAATAGGTAATTGCAAACTATGGTGAATATATAATAGAATAAGGACCACTGTCATTTTTAGGGTTTTGTAAGTATCACCACAAAAACCCTTATACCGTCACTCATACGTCTATCTGTATGGTAGAAATTGTGGTGATACGGCACTACAGAGTTGAAATTTGCCATATACAATTCTATGACTCGCCTATAACAAAAATACTGATACTTTAAAAAAATCACATATCCCCCGAAAAATATAAAAAAATTGTATTTAACGAAGAAATAAGTTTTTTTTTTTTTTAATGTAGGTAGGGTATCAAATGTCGACCTCAGTAGCGCACAGGTAGCGACCCTGCGTCTCGTGCTAAAGGGCTCGGGTTCAAATCTTGGTCAGGGCATGGATATTTGTATTCGTCCTTATCACCATTACATAAAAAAAAATAGAATTTAAAAAAGCATCACATCATAAATTTATCGCCGCTCCCAACCAAACCGATGTGGGAGTTGTAGACCTGAAACTCACTCTTCGGAGTGAAAGACCTGTGCCCAATATAAAGTAACAGTACGGTCGTGAAAACTACGGCTTGGTGAGACAACTGTTGACGTTTATGGATTGAAGAAGAGGGTATCAAATAAAACTTCTTAATGCGTAAACAAACGAGCAAGGTTTAATTAAAAAGAAAAAATTAATATTTTTCACATAATTTTCCAAAAATGTGAATCCCTGAAAATCTGATCTTTTTTTAAATGAATAGTTATGTGAACCTGAATAGTTCAACAGGAATTTTTGATTAGATTATTTTTTCGACAGTTATCGAGTTTTTTTGTAATACCGTGCTAGCAATGTTTGACTGACTAATTGGAGAACTGGGTACTTATAGCTGCGTTTTAATACCTACACCATTTGCAATTAAGTACGCTTATAACTGTCTAGATCAGGGATGAGCAACCCGCGGTCCGCGGGCCGCATGCGGCCCGGAGTACCTTTTCGTGCGGCCCGTCAAAGCTTTTGTCTGTCAAATTTCAAAAACGGCCATTAAATTACAAAAAATACATATATATTTTAAAGCATAAATAAGAGCAATATAGAGCAATTGGTTGCAAAGAAGCAATGCCAAACTTCTCATTAAAATTTGTTTATGATTTTTTCCCCATAATAATTATCTTTGACTGTTTTTTTATACCTAGCATTTCTATTATATGTTTTATTTGTGTATTTTTTTAAAAATAATTTTGTTATTTTGTTAATAAATAGATAATTTGTGTTTATCATCTTGTGTTCATATTTTAATAAATTTCGTATGCGGCCCGCAGGAAATTTTTAAATTTCTAGTTGGCCCGTAGTAAAAAAAGGTTGCTCATCCCTGGTCTAGATGGATGCACGCGAGTTATTTCTTCAAAAGTTACCCATACTCTATCTCCGAAAGACTGATAGTAATATAATTTATTATTTGTTAAAAGTTATTGTATAGTACACAGAAGCGGTAAAACAAAAGCGACAAAATATGAATAGTTCGAAACGAAATATTGTTAAAAACAACCGAGTGTGCCGCACATAATATATGGGAATACGAACTAGGGTTAAACACAATAGGCCATAAAAATTTGACCATAAAAATTTGAGGAAAAATATGGTTACAAGGGTGTGTTTAATGATATGATAAATATGGTCACAGGCGTGCGTTTAATAAAATGATAAATAGTAATATAGAAATACACAAAACCAATTTGAACGTCTGAAAAAATGATTTATTACTATCAGGCTTTCAGAGATAAAGTATAATTTTATGACTTTTAATATGTAGCCACAATTTGATCTAACTTACTAAATACCTACAAAATCCTGAAATGTGTAAAAATTCACACTTCATATTAATATTTTAAGTTTTCCTATACGTAGATTAAAGCATGCCAGGCCTGCTAAATTTCAACTTTCTAGGTCAAGTCGTTTAGACTAGGGCCGCCATACGTTCCAGTTTGTAACGCTGCCATATGTCCTACGGCATCCCGGGGAAACACACTAATTGTCTCGCTTTGCTGAATATTTTAAGTATTGCATTAATTATTCAATTTAAAGTTAGGTAATCTTATTAAAATTATTTAAATGAAAATTGCTTACAACTGAAGTTTTAAGATTTTCTTACGTAAATGCAATAGAATTTTATTATATAAATGCAATATTAATCAAAATTGTAATACCAATCACAGTAGTAAAATTCTGTACGTAGAACACTTTGTTATTGTTGTGAAATAAGTAATTTTTACCGACCGCCAACATATATAAGGGAGGTATTGTGATCATACCGATTTTGACATTTCCAGATTTCGATGGATCTCTACGAATTGAGGTCCCTACATAACGTTTTGACTATTTTTAGCATGATGTCTGTCGGTCTGTCTGTCCGTTTGTCTGTCTGTCTGTCTGTCTATCTGTTTGTCTCTCCGTCTGCCTGTCTGTCTGTGTACACGTGCAGAACAAATTCGGCTACAGGGATTTTTGTGAAACTTCATATTTAAGCTTTTGACATCAATGGCACGAGTTAATCAACGTTTCATAAAAATCGGTTGACTAGAAATGGGAGTTTACTCGTATCGATTTTAAGATTTTTGCGAATATTTAACAACAGAAAACAATTTCGAAAAATGTCATTTTTTGATAAAACCAAAAAAATTTGAAAAATGTTTCGAAATTTTTTCCTATTATCTATTTTTTCATACTTATATGTAACGTTTCCATGATCATGATAAATAAAATCTCTGTTAGAAAATATTAGGCCAAGTTAATTCTACTCTGCTGCTAGAATGTATTTTATACAAGTACTTTGTGATGGCGGTCGGTCCTGTGGTGGCCACAGCTGTTTTTTTCTATAAGGATTTATTTTCAATTGTATGCAAAGATATTATATTCTTAATTATGAGTTAATTCAATAATAAATATTCTTGTCCTATATATGTATAACTACTTTGATTTTACTTTATTAAAGCTAATATTACAACACACTTTTTTAATGATTAACCTGAAACTTCTATCAAAATCCCCCCCCCCCTCGCGCCACTTACGCCACAATCATGATGTCCCAGTCGCGGTCAAAATATTTATTGCAATTCTAGTTTAGGCACAATTTATACCGAACAGATAGACACAGAGTGACAGTATATGGGATTTTTTTGTCATACCTACAAAATCTGAAAAATGTCAGCTTATCATGATTCCAAACTTGATTAAACCAATTACAATAAAATCCATTAAACTTATACTTCAAATAGTGCAATTTATAATATTGTGTGGTATTTATAGACCGAATTACTAATATTATTCTAATCATTATTATACAAGGTGTCTCAAAAGAAATTTTATATTTAGTGGATCGATTAAAAAAAAAGTAAGCCGTATATAGAAAAAATGTTTATTAATTATTAAAATACACTTTTTGGGGATTTATTTCTTAAAAATAATATCGTCTAAATGTAGACCCTCGCGTTCTCGGCACTCATTTAATCGTAACAATAAAATTTAACAGTAAAATTACTTATGACGTCTCGGCAGGTGGACTCAAGGATGGCTGCCATTTCGTGACGGATATTTTCTTTCAAATGCGCCAATGAAGTCGGTTTATTGGCGTAAACTTTAGATTTAAGATAACCCCATAGGAAAAGGTCCACAGGGGTTAAATCTGGACTGCGTGGAGGCCAATTTATGTCACCTCTCCGGGAGATCAATTTGCCTGAGAAAATTTCACGAACACGTGGCAGAGACATATTGGACGTGTGTGAAGTTGCTCCGTCCTGTTGGAACCATGTTCTTTGGTTATAGCCAGGAAAGTTTTGCACTTCAGGTACCAAGTTGTCTAACATCTCCACATAACGCTCTGAATTCACTGTAACTGCACGCCTCCTTTCGTCTTCAAAAAAGTAAGGGCCGATAATTCCTCGCGCCGACATCGCAGCCCATACGGTCACTTTAGGCGAATGTACGGGTTTCTGATGTTTGCGTTTCGGATTCGTTGCACTCCAGTAGCGGCAGTTCTGCTTATTTACGTGGCCATTAAGATGAAAATGAGCTTCATCCGAAAACAAAATGTTGGTAAACGTTGAAAATCGCTCAATCACCTGATTTACGAAATTAAGCCTCTGACTGGCATCTTGGGGCTTTAATTCTTGCACCAATTGAATTTTGTAGGGGTGCAGCTTTAGGTCTTTGTGCATAATGCGATGTAATGATGATCTATGCACATTTAAAGCACTTGCGCGCTTCCGAATTGAAAGGTTCGGGTCGTCACGAACAGACTGATTAACATTCTCCACGTTTTCTACCGTTCTTGATGACCTAGGTCGCCCGGATTTTGATTTATCCAGCGTTGTACCAGTCTCTTCAAACTTTTTAACCCAATGTCGAATGAGAGGAATGCTTGGCGCATCATTTAAGTGGCGAAAACCTCGAATACTGCAGAATTTTCTACGCGTTACAGTCGCCGAATCACCGTTTTTGTAAAACTCTCGCACGCATAACGCGCGGTCTGCTCCCGAGAAACGCTCCATAGCGACTGAATTCCCAAGAGCCAGGCTACCGATTGACATAACCCCCGCGCCCCTCGGATACGTTGCGTTCACGCAGTAAGCTAAATAAATATAAAATTTCTTTTGAGACACCTTGTATATCAAAAAATCATTTAATAAATGTTAATAATTTGAAAACATGTAAAAAAATTCCAGTCACATTTTAAAGTTGATAGCATATGCGACACATAGTATAAATATTTTAGCGTATCATTGTGCATTATAATAAAAAAACCTAGTTATTACATATTTAAGTAGCATGACTAGATACATATTCATTTTGTGGAAGTGATTATTACACGTACTCATTTAATAGACACAAAATAATTAGCCAACTCAACATAATATACAAAGTAAAACAGTAAACAAAAATTATAGAATATTGGTATTTGATATTAGAATATATTCAGGGTTAAATTGGTTAAATTCAATTTAGGATGTTTCAAATGATGGTATTGTGCCCGTCAGTATTTTTACTGATCAAAAAATAATTTAAGACTTAACAGATACTACTAAGCAGAGCACAAAATTTTCCCATCAAACTTATTAATAATTTTTCCATCTAGATCATGCCTGGGCAAATGGCGGCCCGCGGGCCGAATCCGGCCCGACCTGAATTTCTATCCGGCCCGCGAAGCATTTTATAAATTATTGTGTCCTGCAAATATATTACTGTCTGTCCAATATTCTTTCAAATTTTCATTCTTTCCAATTTTCTTTTCAATTTTTTTCTTTAAATTGCAGAATACACGTTTTGGTTTAAAAATATTACTTTTAAAATGTATAAAATAACTTTCGTAACAAAAACAATATTAAAAATTATAAAAACAATTTTTTTTGGCCCGCGGTCGAATTTTCATCTGTAATGTGGCCCGCGGTCAAATTTTCATCCGCAATGTGGCCCGACAGCCAAAAGATTTGCCCACCCCTGATCTAGATGATCTGTAAGTGACACTTTACATTCCTTATTTGCTGGAAAGTGAGTGAGTTTACATTCAACTTATTGGTTGCCAATGACAGTGGGATGTAATAAAAATTACACCTTTTGGGTAAGTACCTAATCTTGCCATAAATACATAAATACAGTACAGATCAAAAGAAGGCAAAAAACCTTAAAACACCTTAATAAAAGTTTTGTAATAAAAGAGATATTAATTTTTTAAGTTTTTAATATAATAAATTTACAAAGCTCTCCCGCGCACCCCTGGGGTGACGTGTACCCCTCCTGATTACGAACCACTGCTATGATAGGAGTATAGGAGTTTCCACTGCAGATGACGGCTGCCTTGCAGACCGAAATGTTACATCGAGTATTAATAGAAATATATTATCTGAAGGAATGTTTCAGTGTCATTATTTAATATTTAAACCATCGAAATCGTAAAAATAGCACATAAACAAACGCAAAATTCGCGTTATACTTTATTTTGAGAAAGTAAATATCTATTTTTGCAAATTCTTAAGATTATTTATAACAAAAATCAATAAGTACTAAATCAATTAATTAATTAAAAATCATTTGATAAAAATACTAAATATTTCAATATCATTTAGTTCAATATTAAAAATTGACTCTCACAGTTAAAGAATCCAAAAAGCGAAGATAAACAATGATAATGTTTTGTCAAAAACATAGTCAACTATAAAACACAAAAGTTGCGGTAGCAATAAGCAATATTTTTTCTTCAGCAGTAAAAAAACGAAACACAAATTATAAATATCACGCTAATATTACAAAAATAAACAATGACATATTCATCATAATCCAATCCATCAACGATTATTCAAATAATATGCATAAAACTTACCTGAAAATTATAACTAAACAATTCAAAACATAAATACAAAATTATGAGAACAATTAAATATTAAATAAATTACAAGTGCATGCGCTACATCGATAACATATCTTAAAACAAGTAGGATTTTAAACAATGCATTTTATATTGTGTGGGATCTGTTACATTATAAACTACCAGAACTAAAAGTCATATGATAAAATGCATAAAATTGAACACAACATAAATATTAAAACAGAAAAATTTTAACTTTATCATTTCTCTACACGTCGATATTATACAAGGTGACCCAAAAAAACAAACCAATTTATAGCAAATATATAATACATAACGCGTAAACAGCTGAGACACTTATGAAACAAATTGTATGACATATTGGGAAGAGATAAATAACAAATTACTGTTATACAAAGTAGGTATTAAGACTATAGTATTAATGTCAAAGGTGGCGACCCTATAAAACGCGTGTCAATGTTTGCATATGAAATAATTTTATTGTAATGCAGGTTTGAAAATGAAATTATTATAATTTTAATTTATTTAATACTAACCCATACCACGCTAGCGACATAGAGATATATGACCTTGAACAGCGTATTTCTCGATGTGTTTTTAGATGGCACTAATATCGCACAGAATACATACAGCGCCACGATTTCAATATTCAGCCACTTGGGTTTTGAATTCTGAGTGTTCTTTGAGTTTAGAACTCTGTTTTTAGGGTTTTGTAAGTATGACCACCAAAAAATCCTTATAACTTCAAGTGTCTGTCTGTTTGTCTGTACGGTAGAAATTGTAGCCAAACGGCTTAACGTAGAAAGTTGAAATTTGGCTTATACAACTTTTTGACCCGCATATAGAAAAAATACTGAGAGTTCAAAAAAACACATCTCGATATAAATATAAACAAATATGTATTTAATAAAAAAATAAATATTTATTTTAAAATTTTGATTGGTATATCAAATGAAACCTCTTAATGCGTGGATCATCATGCAAATTTTCATTTTACAAAAACCAATTTTTTTATGAGATTTTCGTCAAAAATGTGTCATAAAACTTTTGTCCCCAGCCCTATCTCCCAATGGGGTTGATCTAAAAATCTGAAAAAAATCTCCATAATGAACATTGGTGGGAACCAAAATAGTACAACAGGAATTTTCGATCAAATAAGTTTTTCGAAAAATATCTATTTTTTTGTATCGTTGAAAAAAATATATATTTTTTAAATATATATTGTGTGGTATCAAAAGAAAACTCTTAAGTCATAGATAAGGAACGATAAGTAATTTGTTTAAATTCGTTTCTTTTAACACGATTTTAGCCAAAAATGTGCTAAAAAAGTTCTTGTCCCGCTCCCTTTACCCAAAGGAGTTAAACTAAAAATCTGAAAAAATTAAAGGTAAAGTACATTTATTTGAGCCGGAAACGTACGAGAGGAATTTTTGATCAGATTGTATTTTTGAAAAATATTGGTTTTTGTGTTTTTGACAAAATTAATTACTTTTTTAATTCGTGCCTAAATTATGGCTAATAATGTTATGGACTTTTTGTATTTATAGCTAAGATAGTGCGTGTCTTTTTTTGAAATCAAAAACATAAAAAAATAAAATATTTGCAAACAGTTGCGAACCGAGTTACTCACACCACACCACCCTATACTCAACACTTCAGTTCAGTTAGAATTGCAGGAGTGTTCAGTTATTTTATTATACTATTATATGCTATTCTATTTTCTATTATTAACCTATTTTTTAATTACAATAGAGATTTGTTTTTAAAGTATCAAAGAGGAATAAATCATTTGTATTATCTGTCTCATTTTGTAATACGGAACTAACAGGAAAAGTTAATTTTTTATGTTATATATTGACAATACATTTATAATATTATCATAGTATTGGTTCACACGGATACGCCAAAGTCTGTTTACACCACAACAGTCACCAAAGTAACCAGTTCTAGTATCGTATTACAAATTGAGACAGATTATAGTAATAAAATACTTATAAATTAAATAACACATTGTTAATAGTGAGAAATACGTTTCTGAAATTGAAAAAAAAATAAACCATTTATCAATATATTTCTTAATAATCTAATAAAGACTGAAATATGGAGCAAATGCAGAAAAAACGCTGGGATTTTTGTCAAATAACGAAGAAAAGTGAATATCAAAAAACTATTGATTTTGATGTGATTATAGAACAAATATTGCTAGACATCCAGTATTATGTTGGCTTCTTACACTTATTAAATACCTACAAAACCCTGATATGTGGGAAAATTCACAATTCACATATATTTTTTTTTAAATTTCGTAAGAGTTAATTGGTATCAGAATCCATACCAATTAACTATATTAGTTAATTTTGAATGAAATATTAATTTACAACATCTACAAAAAAACAAATCTTTGTTGTGGGTATTTTTTCACTTGGATGAAAATTTGGGGAGTTATGGAAGGACATTCTAAAACTAAACTTTTGAAATGTCTTCCTTATTATTGACTTAACAGAAAAAGGTATATGGGAAAAATTGTTTATAATAATAATATGTTACTAATACAATGTTCCATTACTCGACAAAAGTAACCGCGGTTGAAGTTTCCCGTTCTGAAAGTGTACGATATTAACCTTTTTAGGAAAATTGTTAGGTTTCGAGACGCGGTTACTGAAAATTTTGGTTACTTTTTTGTAACCAAACTAACCGTGGAAATATCGCGATTAGAGTGGTTATTTCCTCCCACTACAAACTTCAAATCTAATATAAATTACAAAAGGCGGGAATTTCAGAACGATTACTATAAGTAGTGGAGAGTTAAGTGGAGGGAATTAATCGTTTATTTGTAGTGCAAGTAGTAAATTATAAATATTATTTTACTATAGTCTATAATTAAAACAGTAAGAATGAGTGTAAGTAACTGATTTTTAGTAATATTGATCGTTGTCGTGAAAAATAATATCGGGAAAAATCATATATGTTCTTATATAATGTGCCATTGTAAACAAGTACTAATAAAACAAATATTTTTATTAATAAGTTTGTAAGAGAATATCTGTAACCTATAACGTCCATAAAATGACAGTTCTGTTGTCTGTTTTATCAACTGTGAGGTGTGACTACCGTTCCGTAACTAAAACGCGTTTTCAGGTAACCACTGGGTAACCACAACTTACCACGACTTTACCGTAACCGCGCCCGCGGCAGTTAGGTGTGCACTTACGGAACATTGTATTATATTACTGTTTTGTTGTATATTTTTGTTGTTGTAATATGAAATAAAGTAAAATAAAAATATGAAAAATATTTTTATTTAGTTTTATTTGTTCTACATTTAACCACCTTTTGATCAACAATTTTTTTGATCTCTTTAGTAAAATTTTATGTTAAACAAGGTAAATGTGTACATGTTTAACAAATGTAAAATTAATACTAATAATAAAAGTATATGCTGATGTATTCAAATTTCGCGGTTCCAGGATTTTAGTTTTCGACGTGATGGTAGAGTGCAGGTCATACAGTTTCTCCGCTTCTTTATTCTATTGTTCTGTGCCCCATACTTCGTATGATTTTTGTTATATTTATACATAGTGAAAGCTCCCATAAACGAGCGGCTTACACTCATGGTGTCTACGTTTGGTCCGGTTAAAGGATGTGTCCGGTTAAGGGAAAAATGATTTAAAACTATATTAATGAAATTGGAGGGTAAATAATCCGGCAATATCCGCAAAAAAATAAAATAAACATTTTTTGTCTGTCTGTCTATCTAAGATTCACGCAAAAACTGCTAGACATATTTGAGTAAATATTCTGTTACTTACTGTTATCAGTATAAACTTATTTAGGGCTGCTTTTACAATCGTTGGATAAAGCTCATATAACGCTATTCCCGGTATAAAGTAAAAAAAAATCGCTTTTACAATGCTCGGAAGCTAGATCTGTTTTTTCGGCCTCATATTTGGTTTCTACACGTTTCAGATATTCCGACAATATCCGCAAAAAAAAACATTTTTTGTCTGTCTGCCTATCCAAGATTCACGCAAAAACTGCTAGACATATTTTTAGGAAATTTGGTATGATGATAGAGTAAAACCAGGATTCGAACACAGACTATAAGGCATTTCAAAATTTTTATTTTAGAGGGGCATTTCGTTAGTTAGTTAACGAGTTAAAACTGTTTATTAAAAAACTTAAAATATCTCCCTTATTATTGACTTAACAGAAAAATATATACAACAAAAATTCTTAATAGTAATAAAACAAATATTTTTTGTTCAATGCCTTTTTTCAATCAGATGTATATTTGGGGAGTTACAGGGGACACCCTAAAACTGAAATCTACATATATCTCCATTATTACTGACTTAACAGCAAGATCATATATGATAAAAATAGTTTATAAGAAATCAAATATTTTATTTCTATGCATTTTTTTTTTTTTTTTTCATTTAGGTATATATTTGGCGATATAATAATTTGGGTTACGCGGGATAGCCTAAGGCAAAACTTTTAAAATATCTCCTTTATTATTGACTTTACGGCAAAAATGTATATGACAAAAATTGTTTATAATAAGAAATCAAAGCTTTTTTGTTCTATATACTTTTTCGATTGGATGAATATTTTGTGAGTTACGGGGGGATATCCTAATACTAAAATCTTGCAACATCTCACATATTATTTACTTTACATCAAAAATATGTATGACGAATAATTTTTCTCTTCTCTTCAATGCAGTTTTTAATACAATTATTTAAGGGGCAAGGGGAGTGTTACTTATAAGGTTGAAATATCTCATGTATCATTTACTTAACAGCAAAACTGAATATGAGAAAATAAACTATTCCTATATTCCTATATCACACTTATTATTTACTAATCAATGAAAATATATACAAAATAGTGGTTTAGACTAAATAAACGATTATTTGCTGTTCTACATTAAATTGAAATATATCACTTATCATGCACGTTGCAACAAAAATATACATTACAAAAACCGTACGAAGTACGGGTACTCCAGCTAGTAGTCTATATTTAAATTAAACCATTGACTATCAAGTACGGGACATATTCGACCATTTATAAAAAATTTAAATGTAACACAATATATATACAAGGTGTCTCAAAAGAAATTTTATATTTATTTAGCTTACTGCGTGAACGCAACGTATCCGAGGGGCGCGAGGGTTATGTCAATCGGTAGCCTGGCTCTTGGGAATTCAGTCGCTATGGATCGTTTCTCGGGAGCAGACCGCGCGTTATGCGTGCGAGAGTTTTACAAAAACGGTGATTCGGCGACTGTAGCGCGTAGAAAATTCTGCAGTATTCGAGGTTTTCGCCACTTAAATGATGCGCCAAGCATTCCTCTCATTCGACATTGGGTTAAAAAGTTTGAAGAGACTGGTACAACGCTGGATAAATCAAAATCCGGGCGACCTAGGTCATCAAGAACGGTAGAAAACGTGGAGAATGTTTATCAGTCTTTTTTGAAGACGAAAGGGGGCGTGCAGTTACAGTGAATTCAGAGCGTTATGTGGAGATGTTAGACAACTTCTTGGTACCTGAACTGCAAAACTTTCCTGGCTGTAACCAAAGAACATGGTTCCAACAGAACGGAGCAACTTCACACACGTCCAATATGTCTCTGCCACGTGTTCGTGAAATTTTCTCAGGCAAATTGATTTCCCGGAGAGGTGACATAAATTGGCCTCCACGCAGTCCAGATTTAACCCCTATGGACTTTTTCCTATGGGGTTATCTTAAATCTAAAGTTTACGCCAATAAACCGACTTCACTGGCGCATTTGAACGAAAATATCCGTCACGAAATGGCAGCCATCCTTGAGTCCACCTGCCGAGACGTCATAAGTAATTTTACTGTTCGATTAAATGAGTGCCGAGAACGCGAGGGTCTACATTTAGACGATATTATTTTTAAGAAATAAATCCCCAAAAAGTGTATTTTAATAATTAATAAACATTTTTTCTATATACGGCTTACTTTTTTTTTAATCGATCCATTAAATATAAAATTTCTTTTGAGACACCTTATATTTTACATATCTTGAAAGGTGCATAAATTATGCCACATGCCACATAAGTGTAATTTTGATATAAAAAAGGCTCAAATAATAAATAAATAAATAAATACATTAAAAAGGCTAAAAATTTAAAAAATAGATAAACAATGATATTTTGATATAAAATTAAGAATTAAATAATAAATTATTAATGCTCAAAATTGTTGCAAACTAAAATTAAAACAATATTTAAACATTATCAAGCAAATAACTATAAATATTATGTATAAAGACAAACAATGAAATTAAATTATCATTAAAAAATCATATACAAAGTCCATTATAGTTGATTAAGCATTTTTGAGTAAATATTCCGTTACTTACATCAGTATAAACTTACTTAGGGCTGCTTTTACAATCGTTGGATAAAACTCATATAAAGCTATTCCTCGTATAAAGTCAAAAAAATCGCTTTTACAATGCTCGGATAAAGTTCGGATAGGATAAACATCGGAATAAACACCAGAATATCTTATCTGGCCAACGACACTTCAGATAAAGGGCAATTTAAGTTATTCCCTTGCTCCGATTGGTGAATAAGTATTTGTTACCCAGCAACGGTAAAAAAATTTATGATAAATGTCAAATTATAACGTTTTATTTGAATTTTTATTACAGTTATATAATTTTGGTTGCAGCAGCGTAGTGGTTAGCTGACTTGCATTGAAAGTGTGGAATAATAATTTTAAAAAAAATTGGCTAATGTAACCATAGGCACAGATTCTTTACAATGAGTGCCTGTATCTCTGAATTAATTTTCGGAAATATGGGGCATGCTTCACAGGTCACGGTAGTCTCGGCTACTGTAAAAAGTAATAGTTAGATCACGTCAGAGGACGCTAGTCGCGACCTGCAAATCTCTAAAACCTAAACATTGCCATACGAAATAATAATAGTACAGTAATCGCTCGTAATCCATGAATTTGTTCAGCAGTTTTGATTATACGCAATTGTGAAATAATAATTTTATTTATAATAATATAATTGACAGAGGAGTCCGTGTATTCTCGGTGAAACATATTTAATATAAGATTAATAAATAAATAAAACACTCGGTAAGTTTCACAAATATAAGTTGAATGTTACTCTATACATATTTCGGCAGTGACGCCATCTACAGGAGTTCAAATTACAAACTGGTTGCAAAGTTTGTAATTTGAACTCCTGTAGATGGCGTTACTACCGAAATACGTATAGAGTAAAATTAAACTTATATTTGTGAAACTTACCGAGTGCTTTATTTATTTATTAATCTTAAATTTTATTTATTTTTTAATAGCTCCTAGCACTTTCTGCGCTTCGAATCTAACTGGCCACTATGACCCCTTCCACACTATGTACACATGCCTGTTTTTGTATATGTATATATGCCGTATTGGGCTGGAGCCGATTCGAATGAACCGGTTGTTATTTATTTATAAATTTTTTAAAATGCGAACTGGTTTTTACATTTTTGGCAGTCCACCACTGTACATTATATGTATACGCTTAATCTTATTACTCGCGTTTTTTTGTCCACAGTATGTTAGTGGAACGTAGCTGTGCGGTGACAAGGGATTACTGTGCATAAATATGAACCACAATCAAAACCACCGCACACGAGCGGCTCATCAAAGGGGCGGCATTTGGTATAGATTCTAATAGAATTCTACTAGTAGAGACTGATCTTATGAAAATTTAGACATGGGCGGTATTTGGGCTCGATACTATTAGAGCGCGGTTTTATGAATATTTGCACACGAGAGGCTGACACTAACACGACAGATATAGCACAATAAAAGAAGTATCTTCGAGTCGAATATTAAGACATCTATAATATAATACGCCAACGTGTGTCTATGCTTGCGTGGAAGTTGTCTGAAATCTAAAACAATTGAAGCGAAATGTAACGAAATATTCCGAAGCTGACCGAATTTATATTGACATATAACGCGTAATAATAACAGTTGTTACAGTCTGTTCCAAACGGTTAGGCGGAACTAAATGGGAATTTCGCTCTTTTAGGTTGTCACGAGAAGGGACCTTGCTTGGGTTATTTAATTTTTCACGCTGGAATGTCAAAATTTAAAATTCCAACAATGAAACCATGGAAACGAATGACATATGTCAAAATTAAATTATTTTTTTACATATTTTAATGACAAAAAAATAAATAAATGGGAAATTTGTATTAAGAATGACACAAAAAATCAAAATATAAAGAAAATGACATTTTAAAATGATATTAACCTTAACCAAAAAATGTGTATTGTAAGTATGATTTACAAAGCTTAAAAAAACGGCCGAAAAGCACGATTTAAACGATGAAAGTAACTAGATTGCAAAATCTAGTTCCGCCTAACCGTTTGGAACAGAATTTAATTGATTTGTTTACACAAAAATAATATAAATTAAAATTATTAGTTACAAACATTAATATCGCAGGGCATATCACTCCCTACAAACGTTCAAATAGTATTAAGTACAACAAAAAAAGAAATGTATACAGCTTTATCAAACTATCTCATAAACACGAACATTAACTTCTAAAATTATTAGTGATAGTACTACACATTTAAATTATTGTTTTTTTTTTTTACTTATGTTAATTATTTACACATCTCAAATTTATAAAAACTCTACAGAACTAAGTATATATTCTATTCATTTACATAACATAACATCAAACTCTATTGTAAACCTTCCCAAGGCTTACTCCAAACCGCAGTCCTGCCGTGACGGCCTCTCGGCAAAAACCCCTATCCTGAACATTTCCAATACTATCCCTTCATATTCATCAATTAAAGTAAGAAGATAATTAAAACATTAAGAAGCTGGCTTAATGGAGTCATCCGAAAGCCATTATACCCAACAAAAAAAAAAAAAATTATTAGTAACAGAAAAATATGTATTTTAAAAAATATTTGGTTTTGATAAAAGTAAGTAAAAAAAATGTGACTTAAAGTCTATTCCAAACGGTTAGGCGGAACTAAATTTTACAATCGAGTTACTTTCATCGTTTAAATCGTGCTTTTCGGCCGTTTTTTTAAGCTTTGTAAATCATACTTACAATAAACATTTTTTGGTTAAGGTTAAGTAAACGATGAAAGTAACTAGATTGCCAAATCTAGTTCCGCCTAACCGTTTGAAACAGACTGTATCATAGTTTCCTCTTAGTTTGTTCTTACAAAAGTGAATTGCTTATATAATGATCATAATCAACAAGTCTGAAGTAGGTTTTACAGCATAAGGAATATTTTGAAATGACAAATTTACATTTAAAAGTCAGTACTACACTATAAAAGTAACCAAAATAACCAGATCTGGTTTGACCTTATAAAAGTGAACGCAATATATTATAGCGGGCAAACAATTAAATTTTACTGTGTAATAGTGTCTCACGGTATATTTCAAACTGATTTGAGATATAGTGTAAGTACGCTTCTTGCCGTGTGTATTTTTCCGTGTGCGCTTTTTTCCGTGTGTGTATTTTTTCATGTGCGCTTTTTTCCGTGTGCGTATTTTTATATTATATAAGTAATTGGAAAATTTATTTCAATAAATATATTTTAAATTTAACGTCTCAAATCAGTTTCAGTTTTATTATTATAAAGGCAATGCACGAGTGAAAATGAATCGTTTTCCCATCTTAAAAAGTTAATGAATAAATAATTAGGAATAATTCTTATTATTTGTTCAGTTTTTAATAATGGGCGAAGAGTTGATTCAATTTGTATTGGATGAAGTTAGGCGTATGGCTAGAAAAAGAAGTCTGAGGTATCGATTAAGTTCCACATTAAGGTAATGATTTGTTTGCCAACACGGTTGGCAACGGGTCCACTAGTATCCTAATGTCAATTTAAAATATGACTTTTCTAATATGTCCGTTTATGTGTCAAACAATACCAACTTTATTTTATTTAAAATAAAACTATGGATAACTATCCGAGAATAAAAAATGCATTGTAAAAGCGAACGTTGGAATAAACATCGGAATAAACTTATATCTTAGATAGTTATACCGCTACTTATCCGAGGTTTGTAAAAGCGGACCTTAATCATTTGTTTAATTGTTGTTATTATCTATTTAAGTATTCATAGTTTTCTTAATGCATTTATTAATGACGACGTTGGACGGCGCAAACTGTCAGCGCAAAGTTAAAACCAAGCTGTCGTACGCAAGTGCACAGAATGGACAACGTCTTACGGCGTTCGAACGCCGTTGATACTGAATGTTCGTCAACTTCCAACTTTTGACGCCGTTGAACGTTGACGCAGAACACCTAACCTCAGTTTTTACTGAATGGTAAAGTGTTTGTCTGTATAAATAACTTGCATACAACATAAATAACATCACAGACAAGTCTTCATCATCCATTATACTTTTAATAAAAGAAAGCGCACGTATAAACACAGATATAGGTTTTCACGTGACACTTGACGGCGTTAAAAATGATTGCATTGTGTGCAGGCGAAAATTCTCAACGGCGCTACGCAACGCCGTCGCAAAAGACGGCGCGCGACGGCGTAGCGCGCTGTGCATTCTGTTCCAGGCTTAAGTGACTCATTAGTTAAGCATTTTTGTATCAAATTTGACACCAGACTTGACGATATCAACAAGATACTGAAAAGATTATAACAATAACAATAAACAAATTCACAAGTGTGTTCAAAAATAAGCGTATATGCCACAAATTCGACGCTTATTTTTTTATGGAGCCTCATATTCTAGGGGGGGGGGCTTATTTTCTAACTAACTCTCGAAACTCTCGAAACTTAAAAAGAAACATTCTGCCAACCTGATAGCAAAATATTTTATAAAAGACAAAAATATTTTATCTTTGCTTTATTCGCGACTCCAAATAACAGTGAGACATCTGATGGCGGCTTGGTAAATTAAACAGAAGCGTATATTTGTATAATATTTGTAGTGTGTTGTGCTGCAGTTTATGTGAATTAAGACGTATTTTTAAATATAGTAACTTAAATACATTGCTTTTTTCTCGAAATATTGTTTGAACAGATAAAAATTAAGAAGAAACTTCTGAGATATACGCTTCTTGTTGGGCATCAGCTGTCGTACGCAGCGCCGCCAACGTTAGTTTGAGTCGCGAATAGAGAGGTAAATACAAAGGCATGACAAAATATTTACTTCGACCGACAAATGTTGCCCGACAAAATATGTACTCAGTACGACATTATAACGACAAATTAAATCATGACTAATTAGGTTTTTTGCAGAACAGAAAAAATCATGTAAACGAAGGAAGTTGCAGTTGGCATTAAATTAATTCTGCACAATGGAATAAATGTACCAAAAAAAGCGTGGCTAGTATACGAACTTTTCCGAAGGTCGGGACGAAGCAGTAATTTTCAAAAGTTTTAAACAAGCGACAGCCATATTCTTTTATTTATGGGTATCAGTTTGCAGCATATTATATTTGGTTTATTTCTGTCGTTAATACAGTGAATTTATATTTATTCCATTTGTATATTAATTTATTTATTTATTTTTTTAATTTTAGACTACTAAGTCCATTTAGTCCTTTAGGTACTAAGTCCATTATCCAGTAGATGCATTTTTGTATTTTTGAACAACACAATTTTTGGACAACACAAATATTCATGTACCGGGATTCGAACCCGAGCCCCCATGTCCTAGAAGTCAGTGCATCGCTACACTAACCACTACGCTACGGTGACTGGCTTTGTGTATTTTTATTTAAATTTTTTTATGGACGATAATTTCTTTATTGTATCTATATTCCTAATTTCACCAAATTTCAAAATTAAATTTTTAATAACATAACATTTCTTAATTTCATTTTGTAACTAATTCCCTGCTTGATGCAAATCTTCAAAATTTTCAATTATCTTGTTTAAAACTCAATTTAATTTTTACAACCTTATTTATTAAGTCGACTACGTTCCCAAACGAGCCAACAACAAGTGAAACTATAGGCTATTCCAAACCTTTAAGCGGAACTAAATGGAATTTAAATTTTCTTAAGTTGTCACTAGCTAACTTTTTATATATTGAAGAAGGGTATTTCTAAACAAAATGAGCAAAAGCTTCAATCAACTGGTAAAAGTTATTAGATTTGAAAATCTAGTTACTTTTACCGATTGATTGAAGCTTTTGATCATTTTGTTCAGGAAAAGCCAACTTCAATATATAAAAAAATAGCTAATAACAACTTACAAAAATGAAAATTCCGATTAGTTCCACCTAATTGTTTGGAATAGGCTGTATATACTGTGGAACAACAAAATTGCACCAGAACGGATTAAAAACTTTAATTGTTTGCAATAATAACTTAGATCAAGTATGGTATATTCTGTAACAAGGTTGGAATGAGAAA
Organism: Liopterus haemorrhoidalis; assembly: GCA_963971575.1. Taxonomy (NCBI): domain Eukaryota; kingdom Metazoa; phylum Arthropoda; class Insecta; order Coleoptera; family Dytiscidae; genus Liopterus; species Liopterus haemorrhoidalis. The sequence continues at coordinate 147,833,255 of OZ020611.1, read as the reverse complement.
TTCGATGAGAAAATTTGAATTTAAAAAAATTATTTTAACAAACATTTTATCTTAACAAATAATTTATATTACATAACAAATTAATCAATTAATTAAACTTATTTTTTTATTTATTATTTGTTTAATTTAATTTGCTGCACATCGGCCACTATTTTAGTACTTTTTAGGAAGTTATGTTGCATTTATTTAATGTAAACATTGCATATATTTTAATTAACCCTACAAAAACAAATGACAACAAGCATGGAATAGTTATTCCATTACAAGTGATAAAATTAAATACTATTAATAACATTCCAACTCTTGTGTTAGAATATTAACTATCTGTAGTCAAAATTGGTTTTAGAATTAGTAAATTCTATAGTGGTCGAATTTTATAGTAAAGAAAATATATTATTTTTTTAATATTTTTAATTCCAAAAAAACACACGTACTATCTTAGCTATAAATACAAAAAATCTATAACATTACTAGCCATAATTTAACCATGAATTAAAAAAATTATTAATTTTGTCAAAAACACAAAAACTGCCATATTTTTCAAAAACACAATCTGTTCAAAAAAGTTTCCGGCTCAGATCAATCAATATACATTACCAATAATTTTTTCAGATATTTAATTTAACCCTTTTTGGTAAAAGGATGCAGGGCAAGAACTTTTGCACATTTTTTGCTAAATTCGTGTTAAAAGAAACGAATTTCAAAAAACCATCTATCGTTCCGTAATCTACGTTTTAAGAGCTTTTTTTGATACCACACAAAAAATGTAAAAAAAAAAAATTACCAACGACAAAAAAATCGACATTTTTATAAAAATTTAACTGATCAAAAATTCCTGTTGAACTATTCCGGTTCCCATCAGTGTTCATTACGGAGATTTTGTTCAGAATTTTAGATCAATCCCTTTGAGAGATAAGGTGAGGGACAAAAGTTCTTTGACACATTTTTGGAAAAATCCAATAAGAAAAAAAGATTTTTCAAAAATAATTGTTTTTTTTGTGTATCTACGCATTAAGATGTTTAATTTGATACCCCACTCAAAATTTTAAAAGAATATTTATTTTTCCATTAAATACATAATATCTGTTTCATTTTGTAATACATAACTAACAGGGAAAGTTCATTTTTTATGTTGTATATTGACAATACATTTATAATATTATCATAGTATTGGTTCACACGGATACGCCAAAGCCTGTTTACACCACAACAGTCACCAAAGTAACCAGATCTAGTTTCGTATTATAAATTAAGACGGATTATATTTGTTTATATTCATCCCGTGTTGTATTTTTTTTGATCTCTCTATAGTTTTCCTATATGTAGGTCAAAAAGTTGTACAAGTATGCCAAATTTCAACTTTCTATGTTCAGCCGTTTGGCTACAATTTCTACTGTACAGACAAACAAACAGACACATGAGTGACTTTATAAAGGTTTTTTGGTGGTTATACCTACGAAAACCCTAAAAAGGCAACTTATACTTTTTTGTGCACAGTTGATATTTGGTGTAGAACTACATTTAAATTTTGTTTTATGTTTTATTTCCACGGCTATCTGAATTTTGACGAAATATCATATTATATTTTCCAAATATCTAGTATTTGCGAAGGTCTCGGGTTCGAATCCCGTTCAGGCATGGAAATTTTCTCAAATAAAAAATTGTCCTGGCTAATTGCCATAGCAGCAAAGGCCATAAAATTTAAAAAATATATATATATATATCTAGTATTATAGACATTCTATGGCATCAAATTTATACTTTTTTAAAATACAATTTGAAAAACTTTTTATTCTTGTATTTCTGCTCTAAAATCTACAGAAGAGCCAATTTCCACACTCTTTTAAAATCCATGTTAAACTGCTATGTTCCTTGTTTCGTTACACATACGGTATATTGTGTTTATCAGGAACAAACACATCGGTGGAAAGAATATTTTAGCACATTAATAGACTATGGACCACAGAAAAAACACAATTATCAATTGTAACAAGTCACTGAATACCACGTAAATTAATATAGAAAAGGATTGTTTAAAATTTTATAGTTTTCTTAATACTCAGCCTGAATTATTAAAACGAATCTTATCAGTTATCAAAATTTTAAATTCATATAAGTAACTATAAGATGATAATATTTTATCATGTCATATCTTATTTCTTAAAATACCTCAAGAAAAAAAAAATAGCTACCACTACTGTCTAATTGTTAATAAAATCAAATAATTCCACAATCAGTGTTTTCCTTGATTATAAATTGGTTTATTTTTTTGGATCACTTGAATGAATTTATAGTAGGAATATAAAAGCTATGACATACCTGCACATCAGTGAGTAGCTGTTCTTGCCTCCTTAATCTGTTAACTTCGCCTTTTAATTTCTCCATTTGTTGCGTGCAATCTTTAAGAGACATTGTCCTGTCCGCTAACTCCTGTTCTCTTAATAAAACCAGATGTTTCACTTTAGCAATTTCTTGTGTTTGGAAATTTTCTAGCTGCTCCTTATCTTCTTGGTAGTCCATAAATTTTTGTTTATAGCCTGTGACATACATATTGGCAAATTATTATGTACTGATAATAATTACCTCAATATTAAGGTGATCAACTATTTTTGATGAAAAAGGAGTACGTTAGGAGTTCCAGGGGTCTGTGGATGGAACATCCCCCAAATACAAGGATTCCTGGATCCCTGCCCCCAAGATTTTTTATAGACAAAACAAGGAAACATTGGAATTTGGTTTGATGATTATATAAGTAGAGAAAGGAGTATTTTTTGGAATTTGTAATATTATAGTTTTGATATGTAATAATCTTTTGCTTAGGAACATTATATTTCAAAAACTACTAATAATGTAATAATACAATATATATCTTTTCAATTATAGAAAAAGGATTCGATGACAAGTAGTATAGAACATACCATTATATTTTTGAAGATCGGCATAAAACAATTATCCCGTATAACTATAATCACATTGTTAAACTACAAAATAACTAGGGTTCATGTTGACAACCACGTTTTAAATAGTCAACGGTCAGTGGCGAATACATACGTTTAAGTACTAACTATAAATAAGTATTCTTGTTTTTGTTAATCCTTTAAGTAAGATGCGTAATGTGAAAAATTAATCCCTACAGCTATGGGTTAACACGTCTAGTTATATCACTTCTATTGTAATTTTATGAGTTCCCTAACTTTTATTATTTTATTGCGATCTTCAAAACAAATTTGGTACAGACTATTGACTACAGCAGTATTTCTCAACGTTGCTCAAGTGTTTGACAAGGTATGGATAGAAGATTTAAAATTTAAATTAATGTCTAAAACTACCACCATACATCAATATCTGTATTTAATTTGGCATATATTGATTTGCAACATGTCTCTAATTGTTTTACAGCATTTCGCGTAAAATTTTGTAAAAGAAAATATCGCCGCGCGAGTCCCTGTGCCACCGCACCGCTCGCACACCCACTCCGCCGGCCCTGCCTGTCAACACTCAAACGGAGAAAAAGTATTAATATAAATTATTTGCTATTTTTGATAGCATCCATATCGATAATTGATTTTTTCCATACCGATATATATTTTTAAACTAAATATCGATACAATATCGACATTTGGAGCTTCGATGTTATCGACAGTTGTCAGGTTTCGGTATATGGTATATAGCATTGCATCCCTAGTTATGTCTGGCGTACAGCAACAGATTTTGCCATTAAAGACCATCAGCATCCAATAATCTAATTGGTTTTATTAACTTAATTCATGACTAAAATTAGAACTGGCACTGAGACCCAAAACGAGCCCAAGCAAATACAAGCGGACATAAAGTACATTTGGAGTAAGGATTTAAAAGGAGTACAGTAAAAAACTCCTAAAAGGATTACGGTTGGTCACCTTATTAATATGTTACCTTCTGCTGCTGCTAACTGGTCTCTAATTTCTGTGTTAATTTTATAGGAAATTTCTTTCTCCATTTCCAGCTGCTTAATTTGTTTTTCGTGCTGCAATAACTTTTCTTTCCATTCATTTTCTTTTTCATCTAATTTCTTAATATACTCCGCTTCTACTTTAGCTAAATGTTTCTTAAAATCTTCATCAACCTTTAAATCGTTTGAGGAGTTGTCTTCTTTTATACCATCTGTCGACACGAGTGAATTTATACTCGAAGTTGATCCTTGATGAGAATGTTTTTCACGATTACTATCTTGTCGAAGAATTGATGAATTTGTTATTTTAGAAGTGAGTTTTGATAAATCACTCCCTGTCTCTTCACGAATTTTATTTTTTAAAGAAGCAAACATTATTTAATTTTCATTGACTTTTATAATTTAATAAAATATAACATCACCATCCAAACCTTAGATTATACATAATAAAATGTATACTGACTTCTTATTAATTAAATAATAACTTAGAAATAATTTAAACTAAAATATTATTTAAAGTAACACGTATTATCTTAACAGGCAACTTTATCTGACACTCCACCTGTTTTTACCTCAACGCCATTTAAATATTTGTCAAACAACTGACTGCAACTCAAATCTGCGACTAAAACATGGTAATGTTGCCAACTTTAAAATAAATGAAAAAAGAAAAAACAGACTCAAGTTCAATCTGTAACAATTTTTTAAAATCTGTAAATAAATTTAACTTGATCAATTCGGTTTCTTTGTTTTAAGCAGTACTAGATTTACAAATCTAGTAACTTTTACTGATTGATTGAAGCTTTTGATCATTTTGTTCAGCAAAAGCCCACTTCAATATATAAAATGTTAACTAGTGACAACTTAAGAATTTAAATTCCATTTAAAGGTTTGGAATAGCCAATATAATCCGTCTCAATTTGTAATACGAAACTAGATCTGGTTACTTTGGCAACTGTTGTGGTGTATACAGACTTTGGCGTATTCGTGTGAACCAATACTATGATAATATTATAAATGTATTGTCAATATACAACATAAAAAATGAACTTTCCTTGTTAGTTACGTATTACAAAATGAGACAGATAATACAATATAAATTTCCTCTTGAATGCATTTCTTAGCTCATTTAACCGATATTTTTCCTCATTTAACCGATAAAAATTTCTAATTTACAAAATCTATAGCTTGTTTCTTTGGTTTAGGTGGAACTAGATTTTCAATTCTAGTAACTTTTACTGATTGAGTGAGGCTTTTGATCATTTTGTTAAGGAAAAGCCCACTTCAAACCATAAAAAGTGAAACCATAACAACTTACAAAAATGAAATTTCAAGTTAGTTCCGCCTAAACGTTTGGAATAGCCTATAGTTCCGCTTAAACCAAAGAAACAGGTTATATTAAATAGATTTTTTGTGTTCTTAAATTGTCACGAGCTCACTTTTCAACGACAGAAGTTGGCTTTTGCTAAGCAAAAATGATCAAGAGCTTCAATCAAATGTTAACAGTTACTAGAATTCAAATTTTAGTTTCGCCGGAACCAAAGAAACACTATAATTTCATTAAAAAAGTATATTACGTTCGTTTCTGTAAAAACAAATCAGATCTGGTTATTTTGGTTACTTTTATAGTGTATTACTGACTTTAAACGGCATTTAAAAAGATTCCTTATACTGTAAAACAGACTTCAGATTTATTGGTATAGACTATTCCAAACGATTAGGCGGAACCAGATTTTGCAATCTAGTTACTTTCATAGTATGAATCGTTCTTTTTGGCCGTTTTGTTTAAGCTATTTACGTAAATCATATGTGCTGTTCACATTTGTAAGGACAAACCAGATCTAATTATTTTGGTTACTTTTATAGTGTAATACGTACTTTAAATGTCAATTAAAAATATTCCTTATGCTGTAAAACCGACTTAAAATTTATTGGTTATGATCATTATTAAGAAAGTGACATTATTTATAATTTTTTAATACCAAGATGACATACAGTTTCAAAGGTGCAAACTATTGAAAACAAAAAAACAAAAACAGCTTATATTTACTTACAGTCTGTTTCAAACGGTTAGGCGGAACTAAATGGGAATTTCGTTCTTTTAGGTTGTCACGAAAAGGGACCTTGCTTGGGTTATTTCATTTTTTACGTTGGAATGTCAAAATTTAAAATTCCAACAATGAAACCATGGAAACGAATCACACATGTCAAAATAAAATTATTTTTCTTGCATATTTTAATGACAAAAAAATAAATACATGGGATATTTGTATTAAGAATGACACAAAAAATCAAAATATAAAGAAAATGACATTTTAAAATGATATTAACCTTAACCAAAAAATGTTTGTTGCAAGTATGATTTACAAAGCTTAAACAAAACGGCCGAAAAGCATGATTTAAACGATGAAAGTAACTAGATTGCAAAATCTAGTTCCGCCTAACCGTTTGGAACAGACTTTACAATAAACATTTTTTGGTTAAAGTTAATATTATTTTAAAATGTCATTTTCTTTATATTTTGATTTTTTGTGTCATTCTTAATACAAATTTCCCATTTATTTATTTTTTTGTTATTAAAATATTTGTAAAAATTATTTTATTTTTGACATCAGTCGTTCTTTGCCATGGTTTCACTGTTGGAATTTAAATTTTTCACATACCAAACGTCAAACATGAAATAAGCCAAGCAAGGTACTTTCTTGTGAAAACCTAATAGAACGAAATACCCATTTAGTTCCGCCTAATCGTTTGGAATAGCCTGTAATGATCATTATAATTCAGATATCATTTTTCATTATGACATATGTCAAATAGAATGACACGTTAAGAAAGTGACATTTTTTATCACTTTTTCTTTGGTTTAAGCGAAACTAAATTTTCAGTTCTAGTAAATTTTACAGATTAAGTGAGGCTATCTTAATTATAATGATCATAGCCAACAAATCTAAAGTCTGATTTATAGCGAAAGCAAATTTATGAAATGACATTTAAAGTCAGTAATACACTATAATAGTAACCAAATCTAGTTTGTCCTTACAAAAGTGAAAGCAATAAATCAAAAATAGCGAAAATAATTTTCAAAAATATATAAGGTACAGTCTGTTCCAAACGGTTAGGCGGAACTAAATGGGAATTTCGTTCTTTTAGGTTGTCACGAGAAGGGACCTTGCTCGGGTTATTTCATTTTTCATGTTGGAATGTCAAAATTTAAAATTCCAACAATGAAACCATGGAAACGAATGACATATGTCAAAATTTAATATTTTTTTTAGTTATTTTATTGACAAAAAAAATAAATAAATGGGATTTTGTATTAAGAATGACACAAAAAACAAAAATATAAAGAAAATGACATTTTAAAATGATATTAACCTTAACCAAAAAATGTTTATTGTAAGTATAATTTAAAGCTTAAACAAAACGGTCGAAAAGCACGATTTAAACGATGAAAGTAACTAGATTGCAAAATCTAGTTCCGCTTAACCGTTTGGAACAGACTGTATATATTGGGTACATTCGATTTGACGTTCCATGTGCTCCGAGCACGTTCTGTACACTCAAACTTGTTCGATTTGACGCTCGGAGTACACCCAATTGCATTCGTTTTGCTGTCGAGGTTGTATTTAGAGTGAGCTCTATGTGTTCGGGGGTTTAGGACCGGGCATATAGGGATTTGCAGCTAAGCACCCTACCATCTGGTGAGCGTTTCATGAACTTGTGTACTACATATAACATTTCGTTTTGTGTATTGGTTTTGTATGAAGTTTGTTTTTAAAGTTTTATTATAATCATTGAAAAATGTATAATACATATTGTTGTGTGCAATTCATTGAAAAGAAGAAACCCGGAAATATCGTTTCATTTGTTTCCACCAATATCAGACACCGTACGGTTCGAAACAAAATTGGGAAAGCAAGAGGTTAGGAATCGACGCGATGTTTAGATAAACAATTTAAAAATTGGAAAAAAAGTGAGCCCTTATATCAAAGTTTGCTCATTACATTTTAATGATAGTACAAAAAATATTTTCAATTTTGTATTTATTATCGCCTATCTTGAAAATTCCTGTTATTGTGTATGGGTTTGTAATGCACAAGTCTGTAGGCATAATGCATAAATCTTAATGAACTCTGTTTTTTTCAGTGACCCCACACAATATTATATGCCTAGTATTGTAGATTTCTACCCCTTGGTAAACAACACGGGAATTATTATTTCTCCCAATATAGTTAAAATAATCGACAATGGAAAACTGTGCCGCCATAACTTAAAACCAGATCACAAAATGTAGTATTTAAGACGTTTACAAGTAATGTCACTTAAAAAAAATGTCCTCACAATACGTGTGTATACTTACTTGATTATAAAATTTTAAAACAAAATCAGAAAATCCCAAACAATTATTTATTTTTTGTCGTTTTTTGATACACTTTTCGCTATTATTTACTAGTAAATGTCAAGTGGTATCTGATTTAGAATGGTTTCAAAAAATCCGCGTGGCGCTACGATCTTAAAATTTTTCCCCTATAGGATATGACAGAAAAAAGTGTGGGAACGGCGGGAAAAGTACTACCATTTTTCGTATTTCTGACGTTTCTATTAACTTCGAAAGCTGTATTGCGTTTGTAAACACAGCATAAAAATAATTAAATACTCCGTGCATAAAATAAACATGGAAGAAACAGGGTTATGTTCAATTTGTAAATTTATAGGAGCTCTCAATGTTGACAAGGTACCATAATGCTATCGTAAGCTGTTTCTCGAGTTTTGTTTCGGGATTTACCCCTGGTCTCAGATGAATTCCATCTGGCACTGCTTGCAATTTTTAAGAATATTTTCGAAAACTGTAGGAGATACCCGAAATTGTAATTTAAAAATCTTAGCACCGTATTTTCCGCAAATGCCCATACTTTTTCTAAAATTAATTGTTCAGATTCATTAACTTCATCATTGAAAATAATTCAACTGCAAATCGAAGTATATAATATAATTTTGATTCATGACTGACGTGAACTAAAATGACTGTAAAAACACCGCCTAAAATTGTAGGGTTACATTTTATAAACATTAAGTCACAATCCATGCTCGCTCCGTCAGTGTTCTATTCATGACGTCACCATCAACTGTTTGCTCAGTGCTCGCTCTACCCTGTACAAAGCGAATGTACCCACAAATAAAATGTTAAAAAATGAATTAAAAAATACAATAAAATTTTCAGTTTATTAAAATGTAAGTTATAATATATAAAAAATAACACATACCCTTTCAAAAATTCACCACATGCCACTGAAGAGAACATTAAAATCTAGCTTATTTATCAAAAAGACAACAGGAATAAAAATAAATGCATTTCTTTTATTAAATATATCACAAAACTCTTAACAATCTATAAATATTAATACTTATCGAAGATAAAAAATACAATGAAGTCAACAACTTAAGTCGGTTTCCAAACTCTTATAAAATGATCATCTCCTCCTGTCACAACAAAACTCTTATCAGCTGCTAACTTCACCGTCCTGATCGATCCTTTATGGGCGTTTATTTGAAGCAGCAACTTTACTTCCATCAAATCCCAAATATATAAGCAACCATCTTCAGATCCAAGAAGAAGAATAAAACCATCCCAATGAAGAGATAATAGAGGAGATGGTAGTGTTTTATTGTATAAGGCCATACCAGTATTAAGGTCTATGACTTGAAAGGTTCGGTCATAACCACAAGATACTAATTTCTTTCCGTCTGGACTGAAACAAAGATCGCCCACTCCTCCGGAATGGCCAGTTAATTGTTTTAATAATATTTTGCTGTCAACGTCCCACAGATATATTCCTCCATCTTTTGTTCCAGAAGCTAACTGTGTGTCGTCGCTAAAAAATAATAAATAGTAAAGTATGGGTAATTCACGATATGAGAAGATTAGGATTAAATATTTTTAAATATTAAACATTTTCACTGAGATAATACACAAATTGGTATGTTTTTGTTAATATTATGTATGATAAACATTATACGAAGGCTATTTTTGTCGTTAGGTTGGCAATGGAAACTCAGTTGCCATTGTTAACCGACGCTTGCGCAGTACGGTTTAGCAATCTATCTGTCAGTACCTACCACCCGGTTCAACCATTACGTGTCGTAATTTTAATGTGAGCATTGTTTTATCATGGCTACTACAATCAAAGATCCCGCCGCATGCGAGATTCGCTCTGTGATCCGTTTTCTACAAGCAAAAGCCAACAATGCGGCAGTGCGTGTTGTATATGGGGAAAACATTATGAATGATAGTGCATTGTCCTTCTTCATGACAATGCACGTCCTTATACCGTAGCACAAACAAATGAACTGCTCAAGAAGTTCGGATGGGAGAAATTCGGCCACCCGATCTACAGCCCGAATTTGACACCAAGCGATTTCCATTTGTTCACCAGGATGAAAGTGTGGTTGGGAAACAAGCGGTTCAGCACTAATGAGCTGAAAACCAGTGTGCAAGATGGCTGATCCAGGCTGAGAGCCCAGGCGGCAACATGGTATGAGGAAGATATACAAAAACTGGTTCCCCTTTACGACATGTATGCCTTAATGTTGGTGGTGACTACGTTGAGAAATAATTTAGATGTATGAGTAACTTTTGTGTATATTAAAACTATTCTTATTACCTCTATTTGTTGATGTTAACTCAACAGAACTAGAAAAAAATAGCCCTCGTATATTAATATATTATATATACTTTATATATTAATGAAAATCAAAAATTATAATTTTATTTATCAAGGATTTTGACTAGTTTTAAGTATTATTAAGTAAAAATTAAGATTTTTATTCTGCTTCTACTGGTAGTATCAACAATTGCGTTGTTTACATACTTGATATTGTAATAATATTAAGTAGGTGGCAGTGTGATGTATTTACAAACAATAAACTTTCGCATGTAACCCTATTAAAAGGTGACGTCGGTGTTTTAGTAACTTTTATTGATGACGTAAATCCTCTCATATCGTGGAAGATTTATCAATACTGGTCAAGACAACAGTACCTATACATATTTGATTAAAGGAAATATGGAACTGACTGGAACAAAATTTTTGATCAGATATAAAAATATTTTGCAAAAAAATTATTTGAGCAGAAATAATGACTTGATCAGAAAAAAATAATGACTTCATAGAAGAAAATAACTCGATTAGAAAAAATAACGAAAAATATTGATCAGAAATAACGTTGCCTAAAATATAAAAAAAATAAAATAAAAGTACAGGAATATTTCATTACAAATATTTCTTCCTTTATTGGATTTCGTAGGTATGACCAAGAAACACCTATACCAGTGCTACCAGTGGCGGATTACCCAACAGGCAAATGAAGCAATTGCTTCTGGCCTCGAAGATTTGGGGGCCTCAAAATTATTAAATTATTTTAGATTTCATATAGGTATGTATATATAAAATAATATTTTCTTATAATTTAAATTTCAATAATTTGAATTATCTAGGTCAGGGTTTCCCAAACTGTGCTCCGCGGTGCGTCTACTAGTGCTCCGCAAGCAAATTAGATAGAAAAGTAAACAAAATAAATAGTATAAATAGAAAAGTAAAAAAATCAGATGTGAAAATAGTATTTTTTTTTTTGCAAAACAAACGTTTCACTCAGGAATGATACGCTACTGAAGATAACAAAAGCCAGTACGATAATATTTTATTGTTAATAAAGACACTCGTATCTCAATAGTTCAACTGATCATTGAAAAAAATTAACCATTATGAAATACAAATATACAGCTGAGTAACTGTTCTATTACAGGGCTGATATATTACAAGACCGTCAGAAATGATACGCTACTGAAGATAACAAAAGCCAGTACGATAATATTTTATTGTTAATAAAGACACTCGTATCTCTATAGTTCAACTGATCATTGAAAAAATTAACCATTATGAAATACAAATATACAGCTGACTGACAGTTCTATTACAGGGCTGATATATTACAAGAGCGTATATGCCGCTCTTGTACAGTACCAATTCTTTAAAATTTGCCAAATAATAGATAATGGATGTTGTGACGTTTCATGAAATGGAAATATGAATTACCTATATTCTTTATATCCCTTATAATTCATAGTGATGCAGTGTTATTTATTTGTTTTTGCTGTGATTATTTTTCGATGGATCGCTAGCTAAAGTACGGATTGTTAAAAAAAGCTGCTAAAGTGTCCGTCTCGGAACGTCCAAGTGTGTTTTAATATTATAAAAATAGTATTTCAATAGTTTTTTCTTACGCTGAACCAATTAGAGTACCGGGAAATTTACAAAAATAATAACTCCAGAATTCCTTTAATGAATGACCAGATGGATGTCTCTAATAAATCGGTAAAATTTTTCCCTTACCTGCTAATTATATTTATACTTGTATTCCATAGCATTGATATTTGTGTCTACAGAATGTATTTGTTGCAATAAGTTTAGTTAGTAATTTGAACTCCTGTCGATGGCATTACTGCCGAAATACGTATAGAGTAACATTAAACTTATATTTGCGAAACTAACCGAGAACTTTATTTATTTATTAAAATATTTTCTATGTTTCACTGAGAATACACGGACTCCTCTGTCAATTATAAAGAAATATTTATAATGAAATGTTTCCTCACTTATATTTGAACAAAACATTTTGGACAAAAATTAGTAAAAATTCGTAAACATATCTATCAACATTTACAATACAAGACTTGGTACTTACTGATTAAAAGCGAGACACGTGACATGTGAGTCATGATCAAACTTCGCCCAAATATTATGGAACAGCCTTATTGGTGCATTCGATGTAAAGCCAAACCACAACTGAATAGAACAGTCCCAGCTGCCAGAGGCCAATAACTCTTTAGCATTACTCCAGGCCAAACACGATACTGCATCCTCGTGAGCTAATAACGTTTGAGTTACTCGTCCAAAATCTAAGTCATAAAATATACTGAAAAAAGAAAGATCATTCATTGTAATTTGTACTTTATTACTTCATCTCGATAACTATAAGAGCTACAAGATTAGTCATATCAAACAATAATTGCCATTTTATATTTAAATTTATTTACTTTTTTTTTTGCTTATTCCATAATAATATTTTATTTAAGAATGATATAATGTAGGTTGATTACAACTCTCGCCTTCAGCTCATGTGCTTAACTTCATCCTCGTGTAATATAGCCATTATATGCGAATCAAATATAATATTTTATCTACTATCTACCGGCTGTATCACACTACCCGTTCAGCCCTTATTTTTCGAAAAAGTTATATATAAATCCGATGATGAACAAAATTTTAATGCACAGACTATTCGAAGAATCGAATGGTAGTATTTAAATTTTTTGGAACCAACCGGAAGTACAGGATAACAAGGACAACTTTTTAAACTGTAACGTATGGCGAGTTGGGTATCTTTACATAAGGTTTCTGAAGGAAACAACTACAATTTAAAAAAAAATTTAATATATTTTACAATTTGCGAAAAACTGTTTCTCTAGAACTCTAACAACTTGAAAGTAAAGTATTTTTATTTAAGTGGTTAAATTGCTTTAGGCAAAAAAATATTTAAAATATTTCACTCTCAAGTAGTACCTGAAAGTATCATAAAAAATGTGTACGTTCCCATCTTTTCTGACCAAAGTATCAATATGTTCTAAAACTATTCGATAAGCAAAAAAATCGTATGTTTCTGCAGGAGTTCGCCGGGTAGGATCTTTCATTCCTCTTTGTAAAGAGTATGAATAATTCGTAATAATAATAATTACCAAAATTGATGTGACAAAGAAAGGAAGACGTTTGTGATCAACTAGGGTTTAAGATCGACCGGCCGAACGCGATCGATCATTTTCCGACTTTTGTTTCTAGACCGGTGGTTCTCAAAATAAAGGGTCGCGACCTAAAATTGGTTCACGTGGATTTTATTTTGGGTCGCAACAAATGAAAAAGTTAGTAAAAAAGTATTCAAAAAGGTTTTATTATTGTTATTTAAAAAAGTGTTATTTATTTAACTAAATCGGAAATTTATGTTTTATTAATTCTAAACGTAATTTGTAGTGTTATGAGTTTTATTTAACGATACACACATCTGGCGGCTAGTCGAGTTGCAGTCAGTGATGGGCGCGTAAGTTACATGATGTAAGTTACCTCATTGTTGACGCGTAAACAATTGATGTAAAGTAAACACAAAAACTCTTGTAAACAATGTAAACAACGTAAACAATGTAACAATGATTTAGACATGCGCACTTGTTTTGAATTACAGAACCTCATTTTCAATACATTTTTATAAATAATAAAATTTTAATGAAACGATTTTAAATGAAAAAGTAAGTATATAAAATTAGGACAAGCAAATATACATATTAATAAAAATCGAATTTGCATCATTATACAGGTGTTACATACAAATTAGTAAATATGAATATGAAAAATAAAAAACTGTTTTCTTTAAAAAATTCAGTCTAATTTTTTTAATAACAAAATTCATTAAATTTCTCCTTTAAGAAAATCAGCCTATATTTTTTAATAACGAAAAGATTCATTGCAAATTTTGCATAACGCCCTATATTTTCTTTCATTTTCTTTAATTAAAACAAAATCTAGTTTTTCAGAACTATTCCTTCGGTTTCTTCCCACCATTTTTTTAATAAATTTATTGTTTTGAACTGAATATACAGTCTGTTCCAAACGGTTAAGCGGAACTAAATGGGAATTTAGTTCTTTTAGGTTGTCACGAGAAGGGACCTTGCTTGGGTTATTTCATTTTTCATGTCGGATGTCAAAATTTAAAATTCCAACAATGAAACCATGGAAACGAATGACATATGTCAAAATTAAATATTTTTTTTTTTATATTTTAATGACAAAAAAATAAATAAATGGGAAATTTGTATTAAGAATGACACAAAAAATCAAAATATAAAGAAAATGACATTTTAAAATGATATTAACCTTAACCAAAAAATGTTTATTGTAAGTATGATTTACAAAGCTTAAACAAAACGGTCGAAAGGCACGATTTAAACGATGAAAGTAACTAGACTGCAAAATCTAGTTCCGCTTAACCGTTTGGAACAGACTGTACTTTTTCATTAACTCTCTATTATTCGTATTAAATAACTAAAACTGACAGTTTACAAAATTTACATTGTTGACAAGTTTACCAATTGTTTACATAATTTTACACGTAAACGTAAACAACTAAAGTTTACGTGTAAACGCCCATCACTGGTTGCAGTCGATAAATATCGGACTGGTTGCTGTAAAAGTTAGCATATTTCTCGCTGCAACACACAAACATTTACACAGTGTTTCCCAGGAAGAATTTGCTAAGCTTCAAGGGTGTATTCCTTTATTAACTTCAAGCAAAAAAAAAAAAAAAAAACTATTAGAAAAAATTAGAGTTATGGCTTGGTAAAAGAAAAGTGCAAGACATTAAACGTTTGCTGAAATTGCGCATCTTGGTTGACAACATTTATATGAGTAAGCGCTGAAAATAACTGCCAAAAGACATATAAAAGAATTTATCTATTCTGAGAAGTCCAATAATCCAGACGAATGACTTCAGAGAATTAATGCTGCAGCTGAAACTCGTTTTAATAGTCTATATAATTTTGTCAGAACTGCTACATATTACTCTTTTGGATGGAGAGACACTTCACTGTCGTGTAATGAATCGCATTGTTATGTAAAGGATACATGTAATTATTTTTCTCGGGCACAATACAATCTTAAATACATCGTATCTTTAGAATAACTCCATTTTCGAAATCTATGACTTCTAAATACCCGAAATTGATATACAACTCAGCAAATTACATGTATATAGCAAAATTCCATTTTCGAGCATTATTTCGAAATCGGTTTCATTTGAGACTAGCTGCTGCGGACAAAACTAATCAAATAAATGCATTCTGTATATGGATGGAGCATGTTACTTAAATGTCAATATTTATAGCCGTTCCGATCGGATATGTCATAAAAAATCTGACATATCCGGTATTTTGGGCAAAACTCGAATAATAACAAGTTATATGCATTATTCATATTCGTAATTTTCACACTTTTCGGCCGTTAAATTAAATTCGGCGCCCCTCACAGTAAATTTCCGTACACATTCTTGTAGCCAAGGATATGCTCTACAGATTTAGGAAGAATCGAAACAAAATGTTAGTATACTCATACGATTTGCAGTCATTGAGTATATCATCAAACTACGACATTAAAATAATAGAAAATGACCCATTTCATACGAAATTCGTTAGTCATTTCGGAAATAACAACTGTTATTTTCAGATATAAATACAAAAACTATTGTGTGCTTTTTTTCAAACAAATTGGAATTTTTTTATTCAAAATTAAGCACAATGTGTTGGGACTAAAATACTAAACAATTTTTATTAATAAAAAACTTGTTTTTGTCTAAAACTAGTAGAGATAGAATATGAAGTGGAAAGTTTAACATGGGAAAGCTCTATGTTGCAAGTCGAAAAAAGACTTGCGGTATATTTAGTTATTACAGGGAAATCGGCGAAACAGTGCAAACGTCACAAAAAAAATTGACGGCAGGTTTAGTACGTTTACATTCATCTATTTAACGAATGTAATATTTGTACGCTGTCACTTGTATCGAAATGAAATGAAAATATAAGAATAAGAACAGAATAGAAACAAATAAACTATTCTAATAGGCAAAATAGTCCTACAAAGGACTGATGTGATCCAAAAATATGAACAAAGAAAAGAAAATAAAAATAAGTTGAATATAACCTAAAAACTATGCAGTACACACAAAATCAAATAAGAAAATCTATAAGAAAATATATAACTAAACACAAAACTGCTAAATAAATAACAAACTAAATAAAAAAGGTTTTTAGAAATTACTATAAGTTAGATATTTGAACACAAGTCAGTATCAAAACACAACAGACGTATTATTAAATGACAAATATAAACATCGTTTTATTCAGGGATACCAATACAAATGTCCCTATATTAAATAAACACTTTTAAAATTTGTAAATCTTCAAAATGACTATCGAACACAAACTAAATATGACTTCAAAAGGTATGATTAGTAAAATAAAAGAGTAAAGAGCAATATTAGTCTATAATTCACATGCAAAAAAAATCGATTTAGTTATTTTTTCGCCACTAAGTTTGTCATTGAAATTATGACGCAAAATGACGAACTGCGCTGTTTCAGCGACTGAGCTTTACTGCGTTGTTGTTCGAATTTCTCAAATAAAGATCGTTATTTATGATTGAAAATTTATGAATTTAGCAACAAGTAATTCAGTGAACACATAGTCTGGACTGCGCGGTTATGTACCAATAAGTGTGCAACTGTGAATAGCTGTAGTATAAGTGTGGTATTTAGTGGTATTGATTATTTAAGGGATACTGTTATAGAATAATTAGTGTAAGTCTAATATTTAGGTAGTTTCATACATATCATCACAAAAAAAATCATCTTATGTTTTATTGTTACTAGGTAGCAATACCTCTGAAAAAATCTTTACTTACATATTGTTGTCCCAACTACCAACCACTAGAGTGTTTTTGTTCGGTAATTGAATACAACTACTGAGTGGCATTGATCCAATGTTTGCACTTCTAGTTTGTCGATTGCTCTTCACAGAAAATACTTTTAACAAAAAATCGTGTCCTACTGATATAATACTTGAACTATCTTTTGAAATTAACACTGAACTGACGGAATCTTTATGAGTTCCAAATGTATTTCGTAATTCCAAATTTTTTAAGTTTTTCCATATCGAATTGTAAGAAGCTAAAAAGATATATGTATGCAATAAGACCTGTTAAAATACAATTGTATTCTATTTATTTCTTACTTTCTAATACAGATTCTTCATAATCTGAGGAGAGTTCTCTCAATAATACTGGTTTTGAAATACGTTGTGGATGGGGTACAGTAAAAACTTGTTTAGGTATTTGCCCAAATTCCATAATTTGAACTTCCAAAGCGTGCCTATGATTTAAATCTTTGATGGAATCTAGATCAACCGCTCCTTCATAACACAAATAGTAAAACACTGAAAAAAAAAAAACTGTTATACCATGAGTTCAAAAAAAAATTACATAAGGATTGGCTACGAAAAAGAAAAGTAATGTCAACAGCAAGCTTTAGAATTAATTAACTGTCATTACTATTGTTGTCATAAGTTATTTATTAGCTCTGTTCTTTTCGCTACCTTGCGTCTATGGTTTACGACGGCGTCTATATTTTCTGTTCGTTTGAATTGGCAGTTTGGCTTAAATTCTTACAGCCGCAGTAATAAATTTAACGCCGCGTCAATACAGCCGCGTCTTGCAGTAAGACGCAAGGTAGCGAAAAGAACAGACTAATTGTTATAAAAAGCTTACAGTACACTTATTTTATTTTTCCATAGCCAACCCTTATGTAATTTCTTTCTGAACTCATAGTATTATGTAAAACTAACGATGGACTATTAAATAGGGCACATTGTAAAGTTTACCTATAGTTAAATTTTTATAAGAAGCGCATGACGTCACGAATAATAGCCTATTATGTTATAACTACGTATAAATACTTAATATAAAAACGATAAAATTTGAGAATTAGGTTTTGTTTTCTTGTTGAATGCATACTAAAGCACTTAAAAATACCTTCTCCTACGGCTACTGTGGAACTATCTCATTTCGATACTGTTAGTTGACAGGAAATTATTTTAATTTCGCATGTTACACGTATGCGTGCGGGAATTAATAAATTCGCAGTAATGCACATGTGCAGTTTCCGAGAATTTTCATTCCCGTACTGGCTGCGCGCGCATTAATGGCTGTGTACCCTATTTATATTGTATTTTCTTGATTATTTATTTATTGAAAAATGATAATCGGAGGAAAAGCATAGTGAGCAACACGCGCAGAATGCATCTTCCGCACTCGTCTGCGGCACGTTTGCAAACTTCATGCTCGTGCGGAATATATGACATTCCGCGCTAGTTGCACACTATACTATTTTCCACGACTGTATAGACATTACATACATACATTCATTACAGGCGTGTCAGTAATTAGTAAGTGTAGCACGTTCCCCACTCCTTTTTATTACACACCGCTGACCTGTTACGTAATGAGCTTATTACGTAGCACGTTCATGCAGCAATGGCCGACCGTTGCTAGGCAACGTAATAAATATGTTGAAAGCATATGTCAAATTATTGTAAGTTTATAAAGGAAACCGGATTAAAATTAAATAACACAGTTAAAATTGTCGAATTTTGCAAATGTATTTTTTGATAGAGTTGGTCTTTGTCAGTCAGCTACGCAAGTATTGTTATTATAACTGAATTTACGTTCCGTATAACACGTCCTGGACCGTTGTTATGCAATGTAATAAATAGGTTGAAAGCAACTGTCAAATTATTGTTGGTTTTTAAAGGGAACTGAATTAAAATTAAATAAGTAATAAAGGTATAGTCATGGAAAAAGCATAGTATGAAACTTGCATGGCATAGTCATTTCATGCTCGTTGCATAATATACTATTTCTTCGTAAGAATTGGAGGTTGTATCTGTTTTTTCCTCTTCATATTTGGTTTCTACACGTTTCAAGTGATTATGACATCCACAAAAAAAAAAAAACAATTAGTGTCTGTGTTTGTCCGAGATACTTGCAAAAACAGCTGGAAATATTTTTACAAAATTTTATATGATGATAGAGTAAAACCAGGATTCGAACGTAGGCTATATGGCACCACACAATTTACAATATAAGGGGGTGTTTCAGGGTTAAAACTGTTTACCAAAAATCTTTTTATATTAAATATCTCTCTTATTATTGACTTGACAGAAAAATCTATGTAACAAAAATTGTTTATAATAAGAAAACACATCTTATTTGATGCAATGGCGCACCCAGGTCCCCCTAAGAAGAAAGGAAATAAAAATAAAAACACACAAACACACTAGAAAATTTTAAAAATAGAGATGAGGATCTTTTTTTTTAGGTCGTCGCTTGTATTTTAGAAGTGAAGACTTGTTTTTTATGTCATCACTTTGTATTTCCGAAACGAGGACCTTTTTTTTAGGTCGTCACTTGTATTTTAGAAGTGAGGACCTTTTTTTTTTTAGATAATTACTTGAAATTTAGAAGCGTGAACCTTGTTCATAATTTCATAATTTTGTCTTCCGCCACCCCCCGCCCCCCCAACAAAAATTCCTGGGTGCGCCACTGATTTGATGCATGCATTTTATCAATTAGATGAGGATGATGGAGGACAGAATGGTTAGGAAGATATGGGAAGGAAGATTGAATATCCGTCGACCAGTGGCAAGACCTCGGAAGAGATGGAGAGATCAGCTAACCCAGCGATTCCCTGTGCGCCGCAGATGGGTTACAAGGGCGCCGCGAAAATATTTCATTATTCCTACAACTGCGTTAGTTAGACCAGTTTTTACTTGGGGCACCGCGGAAAAATTCTAATAAATTAAGGGTGCCAGGAACCGAGAAAGTTTGGGAACCACTGGATTATAGGCATCTAAAAATCTCCGTAGTTTATTTAGTACAGAAAAAATTTGGGGCTTTAATCGTTTAACGCGTTTTGAGATTACGACATTTTTTTAATAGTATAATTTACATTATTTGTGAAAATTGTGAATTAAAAAAAAGCACAACTTAAAAACGGTTTGAGACAGAGACCTCCGATTAAAATTTTTGGATTCTCCGTAGTTTATTTAATCTAGAAATAATTTGCGGCTTTAATCGTTTAATGCGTTTTGAGATTATTTATGACCAATATTTTTAATGGCATAATTTACATTATTTGTGAAAATTGTGAATTAATAAAAATTACAACTCAAATAACGGTTAGAGAAAATGACCTAAGGTTAGAATTTTTGGATTCCTCGTAGTTTATTGGATCCTAATTTTATGATCTATTAATAATTCAAATATTACCTATGAAATTTTATATTTTTACCTATAGAAAAATCAATCATTTACCTATAGATAATTAAAAAATGATCTATAGTAAATTAATAGTTGACCTATAGAAAATTATCAATTGATCTATAATAAACTACCTATAGACAGTAGTGACATCTATTGACTAGTAACGTTATGATAAAACATAACCTAACTAATCCGTGAATATAGCCTTAAAATCAGTTGTAAACTAACAGGTTGCAAAATTATTTGAATGATTCATATATCTAGAGTTTGTTTTGTCATTAAACTAGAAGATGGGCAGTTCGCTTCGCTCGACTTCTTCTAACCAAACCCTTACTAACCTAACCTAACCTAAGATAGTGTTTTGTCATTAAACTAGCAGATGAGTAGTTCTCTTCGCTCGACTTCTACTAACCAAACCCTTACTAACCTAACCTAATCTAAGATAGTTTTTTGTCATTAAACTAGAAGATGGGTAGCTCGCTTCGCTCGGCTTCTTCTAACCAAACCCTTACTAACCTAACCTAACCTAAGATAGTGTTTTTTCATTAAACTAGAAGATGGGTAGCTCGCTTCGCTCGTCTTCTTCTAACTAAGCCCTTACTAACTAGCAAGAGTACTTACAGGTCAAGTATTAATTTTATAGATCAATAATTATATCAGTAGGTATATGATTATTTCCATAGATCTATTAAATATTTACATAGGTTGATAATTATTTTCATAGGTCGATAAATATTTCCATAGCTCAATAATTAATTCCATAGGTCAAAAATTAAAACCATAGATCAATTATTTAATACATAGGTAAACTATTATTTTCATAGGTACTATTCTGTAGATCATATATTTTTTTCATAGGTCAAATATTTTTATCCTAGTTTATTTAGACTAAAAAAATGTGAGGTTTAATTTGTTTAGCTTATTTTAAAATTATGACAAATTTTAATATGGCGTGATTTATAGAAATTTTCATCTTCGCCTGGATATATTTCAAAAACGAAATGCGATAAAGACGCGGTTGAAATTTTTAAAATCTTGACTTCCTAATTGACTTGTAACCATATTTTGAAATAAACAAAATTTTTGAAAAATTTTCATGTTTTAAAATTTTTTATTTATTTTTTTTATAAATCCTAACTATAATATTGTTAGGGATAGAAACCTGCGGTTTGAATTTTTAAAATCCACATAGATTGTTTAGTCTAAAAAAAAGGGCTTTAATAAACCGTTTATTAAGTTTTGTAGGGGCAGTAATCCAAAACCCTTGAGAATGACCAAAAATCGAAAAAATCGTGAATTTTAAGCAAAACATTTTTGTCTCCTATTTTATTGAAAATTGGTACAAATATGTATTTTTGGTCATAGATCAACAAAATTTGGTCCATTTTTGGGCAAAATTTTTGCCCATCGGCTCTAACTCAAAAACTAGGAAAGCATGATTTTTTAAAATATTTTTTTCAGAATCCTCACCCCAAAATTAGCTTAAAATAATATTGGTAAGCTTGGTATACTTATATATTTTTAACCTTAGATCACGAATATATGGTCACTTTTGAGTTAAGGTCTAAAATTTTGACATTTGCAGCCAAAAAATTAAAAAAAAATCAGTCCACAATAAGGCTCTGAGCCGATGAAATGTTAGCCTGCCTGCTTTTTTTAACTATATAAACTAATACTTACTGCTTATCTATATCAGCAATTCCCAAACTGTGCGCCGCGGAAATATTTCAATATTCCTCCAATTGCGTTAGTTAGGCCAATGTTTTGACTTGGGGCGCCGCAGAAAAATTCTGATACATTAACCACTGAGCTAACCTGCGCAGCTAACAAGTATTGGTATACAGGGTACTTGGCAAGACTTGACAATGAATAGATCGAGATGAAGGGCTTATGTGAGTGAGGCCAAAAGTCAACCTGACTGATAGTGCCCAAAAAAGAAGAAGAAGAAGAATATGAATATTTAGAAAGTTACGGTGGGGGGACCCTAAAACTAATATTTTAAAATACCTCTCTTATTGTTGACTTAACAGCAAAAACGTATATGACAAAAATTGTTTATAAGCAGAAAACAAATCTTTTCTATTCTATGCATTTTTTTAACTTTATACAAATATTTGGGAAGTTCCGACACATTAAAAGTAAAATCTTGAATTATTGCAATTATTATTTACTGGAATGAAAAAATATTTATTTTATGTCCAATATGATAAATATTTAGAGGACCAAGGGGAGCACTATCTATACAATTTAAATATATCACTTATTATTTACCAACTTAACTGATTTTTTTTTATATATATAAGAGAAATGGTTTAGAATAAAGAATTGATTATTTTCTCTTCAATGCAGTTTTTAATAAGAACAATATTTGGGGGGCCATGAGGAGCGCTACCTATACACTTGAAATATCAACAAAAAAATGTACTAAGTATGGGTACGTCAGCTAGTTGTAATTTATTTCTACACATGTGAGACATTAAATGAAAGCTCTTATTACTTAAATTAAAAGATAAAAATTGATTTCCAAGTACATTTTTCTTTTGACACGATTACATTCAAAAATTGATGTTAAGTGTGAATTTTCAACATTTCAGGATTTTGTAGGTATTTAGTAAGTGATAACAAATTGTGTCTACATATTAAAAATCATAAATTTCAATACCTTTTGAAAGAATAATCCACGTGCTACCATCTGAAGACTAGTAAGCGTACTTGAAATGCGCTCGCTACTAGCATCTAGGCCCAGGCTAACCAGTTATCCAATCAGTCAAATAAATGTATTTAAAATTTTTAGATCAACCCCACTGGAAAAAGGGTGAGGGACAAAAGTTTCTAGACACATTTTTGACGAAAACCTGATAAAAAATTGATTTTTCAAAAACAAAAATTTGTTGATTTATCCACGCATTAACGGTTTAAAACCAGTCATTTTCTAATTTCTCAGTTAATTTTCATTTTAATTTAGGTGTGTTTTATATCATTGGAAAGAGAAAAAGTTTTACGATTAAAGACAAATTTGAGCTCTATATGAAAATTAAAAGTTAGTATGAATTTCTCAAAAATGATACGAGCTATATAAATTTTGAGGACGGCTGTGAATTCTTCGTTAAAAAGTGCCTATAGAACGTACAAATTAGAAACTTGTACGAACTGAAACAAAAAAGTTATAAGTCAAAAAGTAAATTGACCAAAATCAGTTTTTTGTTCGTATCGAGTGACCTGTGCACTTTTTCAGAAAATCAAATACATCATTAAAGCGGCAACTTTGCCTCTTTAATGACGGTTCACGAGATCCCAATGGTTAGGCTCGAAAAACGAGCACGCTGTATAGGCTATTCAAAATGTTTAAGAGAAACTCACTGGAATTTTCATTTTCCTAAGTTGACATGAGCTCTCTTTTTAATGATTGAAGTGAAAATGATCAAAATCCTCACTTAATCGGTAAAAGTTACTAGAATTCAAAATATATAGTCCGTTAAAAGGTGAGTATGCAGTACAGGACATATGGAGTAGTTCTTTTTCATACTCTCTAATAGGTTTATACAATGACGCTATTCTTTTCTTACAAATACAGTATTCTACAAATGGTCATTTGTTTTTGTTGAGTGTTATTTTGAGTTTTATAAGAGTTGATTTTTGTAAATCATACGAGTTTTTCATATTATTATAATTGACACATTTGACACTTTTACAACATTTGGCAACACCGCTCCCATTTGCCATAAGAGCAATACTGCATTCTCACCTTTGAACGGACTATAATTACGCTTAAACCAAAGAAACAGGCTATATTTGTTTATATTTTTTCCGCGATATGTTTTTTGAACTCGAACTGAACAGTTTTCCTATGCGTGGGCCAAAGAGCTGTACAAGCATGCCAAATTTCAACTTATGTTCACCTACTATTCTAAACTTTCGTTAGAATTTCTGCCGAACAGACAGACCTACATATGCTCATACCTACAAATCCCTAAAAATTAACCAGAAATTTTTCACTTACTATGATAATTCACATTTCACGTTATTTTTATCAATACATAATGTGAAACATGAATTTCACATTATTATAGTATTAATAAAACTTACAATTATTGGCCTTTTTAGCTTCATCTCCTCTCTGCTTATATCCAAATATCAAATCAATCCAATGATGTAAATTCTTCGAAACATGCTCAGATTCCAAAGCATTTCTAAGCTTAGAAACAAATTCATTTGGATTCTTTGCCCACGGTGGTAACACCACATCTCCAATCTTAGTCCCATCATATCTGTGCCCAAAATTAATTCCCATATTATTAACTAAAAACTTCCCACCTTGTTCCGTATCATAAAATTCTGGTACCAATTCTTTAAAATCAGACATATTATTAATACAATTCTTGTAAACGTCAGGAACTGAATTAAACATCCTGTCTGGGTGATCAAATCTTCCACTCTGAAGACAAAGCATATAATTCGGATATAGTCTTACTAAGTAAAATAATACGAAACCAGGGGCTGAATAATGAGAACCATATATGAATTTTGGATTGGGCATTTCGTCGGCTCTTTCTAGTAGTTTTTGTAATCTGTCGGCGTTTAGAGCTCCGATTGGTTTAGATAAGTCCCGATATACTGTTGCATCGGATAAGTCTAGTTTATCGCTGGTGTAGTCATTGATGACCCAAGGGAAGACGGGATATTGAGTCAAATCGTTTCTTGTTCGATCTGCAAGGCTGAAACATAAAGCAACATTTATTTGGATACATCATTGAATAAAACTACTAAAGGAAAGAGTATCGCATGTTAGATAGGAAATCCAAAATGGTCTTTCAAAAAATCGGACGATAGTTTCCGGCTGTACAGTTGCGTAGAGCCATTTATTAAAATATTTGTTATCGTTAAAAAATAACCAATCTTGTACAAACAATCTACAAAACACTATTATACATCTATAGGGTCCAGGGGAAAAACCGCGGTAGTCACTTTTTTTCGATTTGAAACTAGTGCTGCCATCTTGTAGCTATAGAATGAAGGTATTTTATTCACATTTAAAACTAAGCAAGAAACACTGTTGTCACACCACTTAGAAAAAAAGGTGTACTTGGCAAGAACCATGGTAGTCAAGATTTGACTGGGCAAGAAACGCGGTAGTCCAACTTGCACTTGCACGGTGCGATCTTTGTGTTTTTGAAAGGTTTCGTTTTTGTTGGTCATATTATCATTGTTGTTCGTTTGTGTTTTAGAGGGTTTTTTAATTAAAATTTAGTTAATTTGAATAAAAGTATTATAAAAAAGTATATTTTTAAAATATGCCACCCTTAAGAAGAAATCTAAAGAATTCGTATAATGCGCCATTACCAATAACAAAGAAGAAATATACCGATCTTCAGCATCTCAAACAATTTCTCCGAAATCCGGAAGCTCAACAATTTTACGATAACATTTCATGTGCAGATGTACAAGAAAATCTAGATGTTTTCATCGACTATTCTTGCGACAATAATGATTGAACTTAAATTTGTATTTTTTTTTTAATTTTTAAACTTAAACTTTATTTTGTCAAAAGTAAATTTCGTTCTACATTATACTTTTTTGCGTAGCACTACAGATTTTTTGCGTAGCACTACAGATTTTTTGCGTAGCACTACAGATTTTTTGCGTAGCAGTACAGATTTTATGCGTAGCACTACAGAATTTTTGCGTAGTACTGACGTAAAAAGTATAATGTGAAACACAATAGTTCCTTCCAACTTTCAATGCTACTCTACAAACTACACTATTTTCAAAACTACCTCGGGTCAAATTTTTGGATGACAGTTGTATACTTCTCAGTCGTACCAACTACCAACTTTTTAGTTTTTCTTTACAACTTAACTTTTAGAAGTTTATTAAGTTGATAAGAAGTTTATATAGAACATATAATTAAATATAAACTTAGCATAATTAAAAAATATTTCTAAATCAGTTACTAGAATTGGTAAATAACTGCTTTCTGTCACCTGAACCTAAAATTTTTTAAGTTGGCAGTGAAGAGTATCACAAAGTAATAAAAGATGGAAGGTATTGCTGTCTCTTATTTTTTCCCCCACTATATTCTGTAGTATCAAAAGTTGAAATGACGTCAAAGTTGGAGTCTGACGTCAGAAATGACGTCAGTTTGAGTATTGAAAGAAGTATGATGTAGAACGGACTTAATAAACTAATTTTAGAGACCCTGAATTTTATAATTTTATTATATTAGGGGGATTCATGATGTTTAGTTAAGAGTTTAAAGTGAATGGTAAAGTATTGGAGAAATTTGACAGTTGTGTGGTAAAAACTGCTAATTATCATAGTAACTGTTATTTTTTTTAAACCTTTTACCTCGATTACATAAAGATCGTGAATACCCCTATTATGTTTGTTTTTTATTATCAACTGAAGAGTTGTTGTGAATGGTAACTAACAAAAATATTGTGATAAACCCACGGTAGTTAAGGACTACCGTGGGTTTTGCCACAACGAATGTGGACTTTTTGGGCATTAAAAGTGACTTTTAAACTCTGGTTTTTTGTATGCACCGAAACAATATAATAGAAAAAGGGTTGGCTGCATAAAAACTACTTTTAGTTTTAAAAGCTTTGATCTGGGAGATATCGCTATATCCAAACACTATAAATACAATGCTGAAAAATATGTACATTTTATTTATGTTAGAAAAGAGTACATTTACATGGGTGCACGAAACTAAAGCAGCAACAACAATATTCAAGTGTTACAAAACAAACAAAAAACAATCCAACTTATTTTACAAACAACTTAACACTTACATAATTTTACATACGTATGTATGTGTGCATACATATTTAAATTTTAACAAAAAAAAAACTGCCATTTTGGTTTATTTTTGTGATTTATAGTTTTCTAAAAAGTTTTTTTCAATAATTTTTCTAAATATATCAATGCAAAATATGTTTTAACCTCTTTTAAATTTTGATTAAACGTGAAAAAATGCTGAATTATTTCAACTGCTGAAAATAAATCCTTTATAGTAGGTGTTTGGAACTCGGTTGTTTGTTTCATTTCCACTTCGTTGTTGTTTATTCCTGACTCCAAATTCGGATCTGATCCAGCTAAAATTTCATCTTCCGTCATATCCTTCTCCGTTTCGAGTTTTTCATCAATATTTGAAAAATTTACATTAATGCTTTTCGTTTCGCCATATCGACGTCGATGACGTATCTTTACTCGTAGTTAACCACTGATTGAATATGTTTATCTGCCGTTTTTTACCTTGCCTTTTCATAACTCGGTAATTCCCCTAGCCAATTCGGTACTTCCAAATTACAAGCCATTTTTCGTCGTTATATTAATTTCGTGGTACCATCCAATGTCGTTTTAAGCGATAAGTCTCACCTATAAAACATATGTTTCTGGCCGGGACTTTGAAATTTCATCGCAAAAACCGATATGTCGTTATATCAGATGTCGTTATAAATGATATCAACTGTATATACAGGACTTATAGCAGAAAATTATGACAGTACGCCATTTCCCATAAGTAACGTGTATGTTGGGATTTATCAAAATCTGATAAATGCGCCAAATCTGTAAGCTACAGACGATCGTATCTAAGGAGTTGTTTTATGTGTTGTTATGGATAGTTTATTATAAATTTTGTCTGTAATCTTACAGGTTTGCCACAGAATTGCCGCATAATTCAGTTACATATTATGAACTGAAAATACTTACGATGAAAAGCAATTCCTTTAGCTTTGTATTTTGCGTTTTTGCTCGTCCACAGACAGTACAGCAAACCATTTTTACAAGATACCAAGTTAAATGCGTATTTTTATATTAAATTATAAAATAACTAAAAACTGTTTTAGCCCTGTCTTTTATTTACGATTTATAAATTATAAATATACTTTAAATTATCAAAATAAAGGTTAATAAACAGTTTTTTATACGAAAACAACAAAATATAGTAATGTAAAAATTCTTAAAGCCTCCATCCTTTAGTATTTTTATTCAATGGGATATATTGTTTATAATTATCAATTTGTAATAGAACCAATTTCACGCTTATAACGTTAGTTCATTAAAAATAAAATCGCAGCAGGTCATGAAAAATTAACGACTGTCAGTTTCCTACGGTAACACATGTTTTGTAATGTTTTGAACATTACTTTGTCGTGGATTTTGCGTGGCGAGTTTTTATTGGTTAATTTCAAATATATTGTTTTAGCGCAATTTGTAACTGCAGTAGCACAAAAAGTTGAATACTACTGAAATTTTTGATTGGAAATTGAAATTCTGTTTTAGAAAGAAACAGACTGACTTTTGGTAATCGTAGCATAAGCCAGTGGCACACCTAAGGAGGGCCCGGGGAGCCTGCCCACCCCCAAGAAAGAGGGAAATAAAAAAATCATCATGGTTTTAGGTAAAAATATATGTATTTAAAAATAGAGATGAAGAATTTTTTTTTGTCATCACTTGTATTTCAAAAATGAGGACTTTTTTAATGTCATCACTTGTATTTCAGAAGTGAGGACCATTTTTTTTAGATCATCACTTGAAATTTAGAAGTGAGAACATTATTATTCATAATTTCATAATTTTGTCTTCCCACCAACCACCCACCCACCAAATTCCAAGGTGTGACACTGGTATAAGCTATTGCCTTACTACGGTACTTTGTTGTGTTTTTGCAGCACTGCAACCAGAGTTGGGCAAATTGCAATCAAACTAATGATTGACGATTGAGATTAAAAATTTAATTTCAAGACTTGATTAATGAGTAAGGTACATCACTCATAATGCAGTTATTCACACTGGTAACTAAATTAAATATTTACTCATTATTATGATTAAATTTTTAGTTATGATTGAAACTAAATTCAGGATTGAGATTTGATTTTTTCACGAGTTTTCTAATTAATAAGTGCGGCAAACGGCCTTCTACTTTGCCATTTATTCTTTAATTTGATAAATTTGTATTAATAGCAAACAGTATCATTTTATGCAATATTTGTTATATGTTGGTATCACTGATTTGTTGTTTTGTTGTGCTGTCAGCTGTCAGTACCCCACCATATTGCAGTAAATACCTTGCAAAATTTACTTCCCCGGAAGTCAAAAGAGGCATACGACAGAGAATATAACTTATCTGGGGAAAGTTCATTTCATTTCATTCGTAACACCACTATAATATTGGGGGGAGGGGAAGTTACCTCATATACCAAAAAAGGAAAAGAAGGGACGTCCTCCTGGCATTGAAGGATCTACAACCCAATTTCAGTGGGAATTTCCTCAAGAGAGATAGTTAAAAAAACGAATCATAAATATGAATGGAGGGAGGGGGGGTTATACACCGCAAAAGATGCGGACTCTTGAATTGGAAAGGGGTTTTATAAAGGGGGGATAAAAAACAAGTTAAAAACCTCAAATTCTGAAGCCCTTAGGCGCCAGAGGCAAAAAACTAAAACTTTTCAGTCTTTTCAAGAAAAACTTTGCAAAAAAATTTAACAAAAAATCATAAGTCCACGAATATATTAGGTTAACTTGACAGCATCAGAATTTGACATTTCATTCAGTGTTACCAACCTCCAATAACTAAAATTCGGATGTTGAAATGTCAAAACCTTCTTATAGCACTCAAATGAATGTGGAAATGAGCGTCTTATGAACGCAAAGTAGACAAATATTGTTTATTGAATTTTATATCTCATCTTAAAAAATGGAAACGATGCATTTATTGCATTTAAAAAACATTGATTCTAAAGGTAGACAAACAGTTGTTTCTCAATAATCAAGAACTATTAGAACATTGTCACAACAAAAATTTGAAGAAGACATTACCAAATATGTTATTCCTCTAAGGTCGGTATCAGTGGCGCACCCAGGAATTTTTGTTGGAGGGTGCCCGAAAGACAAAATTATTTAAATTATGTAAATACTAGCTGAGTACCCGTGCTTCGCTACGGTTTATTGACGGTTTGCCATCATCGTGCAATTATTGTAAGTCATGATTCTTTATAGATCACATTGCTGACTCTCTCCTCAGGTGTAGATTCACCCCGTTAGAGGTACATTTGTGTAAAATTCGTAGTATGTTTCTAAACATGTGCACGGGTAACTTTTAAGTTATAAAATGAATGTTATAACTTAATAAACACAGGAAATACGACGGGTTGTATAATTCACCCCGATTATAGATTTACCTCTTTAGGGGTTGATTAGGAAAGAATCCAGAAATAAAATTTTCGACATTTGTATGGTTAATCTTTATAAGCAAAAGCCAAGTCGATGTCTTATTGGTACTAAGAGATATTAAGGAATCCTTGATATCACATTTCAGCCCTTAGGGGTTGAATTTCGAAAAATACCGTCTTAGTGGGAACTTACGTCATACAGGGAATATACTTTACGAATTTCATGTATCTTGTCCAGAGGACGTTCTATCGAGTAAAAAATACCCATTTACCCCTTTAGGGGTGAAATTTTTAAAAACTGTCAAAACTATTTCGAGATATTTTAAAAAGACACCGATATGCCAAAAAAGGATTGTTATAACTCAATAAACACAGGAAATACGAAGGGTTGTATAATTCACCCCGACTGTAGACCCCTATAGGGGTTGATTCGGCCAACATCCTGAAATAAGTTTTTCGTATGGGTAATCTTTGTAAGCAAAATCCAAGACGATATCTTCTTGGTCCTAAGAGGTATTGAGGAATCTTTGAAATCACATTTCACCCCTTTTCACTTCTTAAAGGTGGAATTTCGAAAAATCCCGTCTAAGGGGCTGCTTACGTCATGGAGGGAATATACTTCACGAATTTTATTTATCTATGTCCAAGGGATGTTCAATCGAATACAAAATTCCCATTTACCCCTTAAGGGTGAAATTTTAAAAACTGTCAATACCATTTCAAGATATTTTGAAGACACCTATATGCCAAAAGGAATTTTATAACTCAACAAAGACAGGGAATATGATGGGTTGTATAATTAACCCTGTTCGGAAATTCACCACTTTAGGGGTGGGTTAGAACAAAATCCTTAAATAAGTTTTTCAACATTTATATGGGTAATCTTTGTAAGAAAAACCAAGACGATATCTTATTGGTCTGTAGAGATATTTAAGAATCCTTGAAATTATATTCACCCTTTAGGGGTTGAATTTCGAAAAATCCCGTCTTAGTGTATGCTTACCTCATGGAGGGAATATACTTTGCGAACATCATGTATCTATGTCCAAGGGATGTTCTATCAAATAAAAAATATCCTTTTACCTCTTTAGGGGTGAAATTTTGAAAAACTGTCAAAACCATCGAGATATTTTAAAAATACATCTATATGCCAAATAGGAATTTAATAACTCAACAAACAAAGGAAATACGTCGGGTTTTATAATTCTCCCTGATTGTAGATTCACCCTTTTAGGGGATGAATAGGACAAAATCCTGAAATAAGTTTTTCAACATTTATATGGATAATATTTAGAAGCAAATATGAAGGCGATATATTATTGGACCTGTGAGATATTGAGGAATCCGTGAAAACACATTTTACCCCATTTCACCCCTTAGGGGTTGAATTTCCAAAAATCATTTCTTAGGGGGTTGTTAAGTCATAAAAAGGATATACTCCCCGAATTTTATGTTTCTCTGTCTAGACGACATTCTATCGAATATAAAATACCAAATTACCCGTTTAGGGGTGAAATTTAAAAAAAAAGGTCAATACACTTAAATATTTTAAAAAGACACCTATATGCCTAAAAGAAATGTTGTAACACAACAAACACAGAAGATGCGAAGGGTTCCATAATTCACCCTGATTGTAGATTCACCCCTTTAGGGGTTGATTAGTACAAAATCCTAAAAAATAAGTTTTTCAACATTTATGTGGGTAGTCTTTGTAAGCAAAAGCAAGGCGATATATTCTTGACCTAAAAGATACTGAGGAATCCGTGAAAACACATTTCACCCCTTTTAACCCCTGAGAGGCCGAATTTCAAAAAATTATTTCTTAGGGGGTTCTTAAGTCATAAAAGGAATATACTCCCCGAATTTTATGTTTCTTTATCTAGACGAAATTCTATCGAATAAAAAATACTAATTTACCCCTTTAGGGGTGAAATTTAAAAAAACGGTCAAAACACTTTCTAAATTTTCTAAAAAGATACCTATATGCCAAAAAGGAATGTTATAACACAAAAAACACAGAAGATGCGAAGGGTTCTATAATTCACCCTGATTGTAGATTCACCCCTTTAGGGGTTAATTAGAACAAAATCCTGAAATAAGTTTTTTAATATTTACATGAGTAATCTTTGTAAGCAAAAACCAAGTCGATATCTTATTGGACCTAAGAGATATTAAGGAAACCGTGAAGTCACATTTTACCCCTTTTAACCCCCTTTTCGCCCACTTAGAGGATGAGTTTCGAAAAATCCGTTCTTAGTGGGTGCTTACGTCATGTAGGGAATATACTCGCCGAATTTCATGATTGTAGGTTCAGTGGTTTGGGCTGGGCGTTGATTATGAGTAGGTAGCTTAGTTACGATTTTATATATATAGATAAAATGATGACCTAAAAAAAAGGTCTTCACTTTTAAAATACAAGTGACGACTTAAAAAAAAGCTCCTCATTTCTATTTTTAAAATTTTCTAGTATGTTTGTGTCTTTTTATTTTCATTTCCTTCCTTCTTAGGGGGGGGACCCGTGCCCCCTGTTTGGGCGCGCCACTGGTCGGTAGAGAGGCAAAATGTAATGATCTTTCGAAAGCTGCAAGACGACCGAAAATTATTGAAAATTTGGGTATAGGGATATTATATATGTAATATATAAATTGATCCAAGCGATTCAAATTTTTCTGACAAAATATCACAATATGATTGAAAACTAATGATTTGACACTAATGATTATCATTTAGTTAAGGATTTATGATTACATCCATTATTGATTGAATAAAGAATGATTAATTTAGTTTGATTACATTTTCATTCAAGTTTTTAGTTGATTGAAAGTTTAGTTAAATAATGCCCAACTCTGACTGCAACGACGCAAAACGCACGACCCAGTAATGGAAAACTGAAACTTGAAAAAAAAAAAACAATCGGGATAAAATTAGTTAAATTTTTTGTTTTTGTCCATTATGCATGTTGTAAACTCGATATGGGTACACAGTGTATGTGTCGTGCTTAGATAACAACAATTTTCATAAATTACGATAATACTTATAATTAACATGAATTATAAACAAAATTATAATAATTGACATACCTGTTAAGATATAATAAATAGTCGTAATTTGAAATAATACCATTCTGCCATTGCAGTGTCATGACATCTTGCTCCATGTCAGTCAGTATTAATGAAGGTTGCTCTAACATTTTTTCAAATAAATTATCTCTTTCTGCGGAAGTTCTTAATGCTAAATATATATGAGAAATACTGTTACTTTCGTCTAAGTATATTTCTAAGCCCTAAAAAAGAAAAAATTATAATTATAAAATCTAAAAAAAAATATCAAATAATATTCTAGCATAATTTTATTCAAACATTATATTATCAATATTATACATAATCATTATGTGATTATACGAGGGTTAACTACTTAAGTTTTGCGGTTAACGAGGAAAATAATTTAAATATTTTTATTATTTTTCAAAATATTCACCTTTATGTTCCATGCACTTTTCCATCTGGTGAAACCAATCCTGTAAGCATTGGTCCCATCGGTCAGGTGTCACCTCAGAAACGTATTTTTTTACGCTTCGATCGTCGCTTCATAGATATTAAATTTTAATATGCGCATTTCATCCTTTATAAAAGGGAAGAAGAAATAGTTACAAGTCCGGACTATAAGACGCATGAGTCATTTTTTCATCTCCTGAAGCGGTCAGGAACTCAATAGTCCTAGCTGCAGTATGTGGTTGTACATTGACATGATGAAGAAGGATTCTCCCTATTTGTCGTTTTCACAAATTTTTTGGAACACATTCGGTAAACAAATTGTAGTATACCATTCAGCAGTGACTGTACGACTATTCCAGTGGAATAGTAAATATTTTCTTGCCAGTTGTCAGTGTACGTTTCACTTTTACTGGTTTGTCTTCGTCTGGGAAGATCCACTGAGCCAACTGTCGTTTGCTTCCTGGTTCGTAGCAGTAAATCAATGTTTTTTCACCTGTTCCTATGTGGTAGACAGCTTTATACTGCCCTCTGTTAAATTTACTGAGCATTTTCTTGCTCCACTCCACATGTACACAAGAAGGCACGTGTGGGACTTCTTTTGAACATCAGTTAACTGGCCTGGTATTTACCGAGCACCAAAGCTTCCTGACAACCAGATGTTCATGTACGACTGCATTGATTCGAGCATGAATATGCCCAAGAATGCATTCATAGCCCTGTAAGTGCAATGGTTATCCACCTCCAACATATTACAGACAACGTCGAGTTTTCGGTGTGACAACACTAACAGGACGACCGTCACGATGTTTGTCTTTGAGAGAAATCCTCCCACGCTGGAACTCCTTGTACAGTAACCAAAGATGGTGTTTCATCACCAAAAAATCACTTCCATTTTTGCGAACATTGTTGTCAAGTCAGGGTATCTTTAAAATGATATAAAATCATGGCTCGAATATGTTCACGTGTTTATTCAATTGTTAATAGAAATGGTTATACTTAAATGCGTGCTAAAAATTGTAAAACTTATTTCTGTGCCTTGCTAACAGAAATTAACATAAAAACATGAACAATTCAAAAACCAATTTGTCAAATTAACATCTATCAAGCAACAGCTAACCGCAAAACTTAAGTAGCATCCCTTGTATTGTATTAGATATCTGTAATTATTAACGTGTATATGACACGTTTAAAAATAGCGTGCAAATTTGATTCTTTGGCTAGGAAAAAAATACATTTGTTAATAGGAAAAAACGAGCAACGTGAGCAAATGGAAATTGAATTTCCTTGTGCTTCAATACTCTAATCTTTCATTTTTTTATATGTATACTCACCACATGCCTAAGTAAAAAACGCCTTTTGATCATTCTTTTAATGCTTGACAGATTAATTTTCAACACAGGATACTGAAACAAAAATATGTATCACAACAAGTTTAAACCAGCTCGTGGAATATAGTCTTACCGGTTCTATATTATTGTAAGGCTGGAAATACAAACGAGTTGTAGATAATAATATTCGTCCAGGATTAACAACTAAAGGAGTAATTTTGTCTGCTTGAGTTTCCATGATTACTTTATCATATAAATCCAACCAAAGTGGGTCAAAACTTACTCTAGCCTGACGTGAATGAACAATAGCAGCTATCTGTTAAAAATATATATTTCAATTAAAAACAATTCATGCTGTAACAAAACCGATGTTTTCTATTTTAGACTTGAACAAATGTAACGAATACAATCGATAGACAAATAAACTTAGTAGAGAATACTTTAAGAATTGTTTCCTCATTGTTGGGGTAGGGCAGTGGTTCTCAATCCGTGGTCCACGGAACACTGGTGCTCCGCGAAGCCACTTTAAGTGTTCCGCGAAAAAATTAAATACACAATTAAAAATTGTTGTAAAAGAAAAATCAATATAATGTAAAATAATTTTGAAAAATATTTTCCATTGCTAAAGTGAACAATTCGATTGGATAAGAAATCCGTTTGTTTCTTCCGACTTCTCCAGTTTTACTCTCAATGAAGAAGAACTGACGTAGCTCTCTTCAGATAGTAGATTAAAATTAAAGTTCATTGAAAATACTCCTAAAAAATTCTGGATCTCTGTTAAAGATGAATACCCGAATGAATACTAATAATAAAGATGTCTACGAAAACAGGTACTATACACATTATTATTATTTTCCACGTCATGTCTTTGCGAAGCAGGAATTTCAACAATGGTTAATATTAAAAGAAACCTAGATATACGAGATACGACAGACCGTTCGGATAGACTATGATTAACCGTTCCTGTCCGTTCCAAACATTTTAATGTGGAAATACATTATTTTATACATTTGACAATAATATTGGACTGAGGATGATTGGATTACCAATCGAAACGTCTCGATAAACATTTTTTAATAAATATATGACGAGTATAACATAAGAATTTTATTTAATAACCATATTAATTTCGTCAAGCACTTTCTTTCGAGTATATATGTATATATATATACATATATATATATATATATATATATATATATATATATATATATATATATATATATATATATATATATTGCTGTAAGCACAGACAAATGAACAATATTGTTCATTTGTCAAATTGTATTGAAAGACATTTATAATCTGTTAATCTATGTACCGAAAACTTTTATGTAATACCCTATATGAAATTTAAAATATTTTTTCTAAACCACAAAAATTTCGATCTTTCAAAAAAATAATCTGACCAAAAATTCCTGTTGAACTATTCCGGTTTACATCAATGTGCATTACGTAGACTCTTTTCAAGTGTGGAACAAAAGAAAAAATCAGCCGAGGCCACAACAGGACCGACCGCCATCACAAAGTACTTGTATAAACTACATTATAGCAGCAAAGTAAAAATAACTTAACCTAATATTTTCTAACAGAGATGTTATTTATCATGACCATGGAAACGTTACATATATGCAAGTATGAAAAAATAGATACTAAGAAAAAATTTCAAAAAATGTTTCAAAAATTTTTTGTTTTGTCATAAAATGTATCAAATAAGGCAGCAGTCTGACTGATCAAGCGCCGTCGTGTAACGTAGCGTCGAGTCGTGTAGCGTCATTTAAAAATTTAAAAGCTGGTCTGACTGATCAAGTACTGTCGAGTATTATCGATCATTCAGTGTCAAGTAAATTTGTTTCTCACTTGTCAAATAGTGCATATTCCAACCTAAAATAATACTATCAAACAGTTAATACTAATTAGCGAGTCCATCTTACTCTATATTGTAATTTTGTTTTTTTTTTTTTGACGTTCCAACTGTCAAATAATATATGGTTATGAACTAATATGCTTAAATCGCATGTGCTATGCGTCGAGCGTCGAGCGTCGAGTGAAATTCAAACCGGTTTGAAATACAAACAACTTGATGCTACTTGACGGTAAACGATGGTTCAGTGCGACTCATGCCCTTAGTTAACGTGTGTTTGAAATTTGCTCGACAGCAAACGATCGACAGCACTCGATCAGTCAGACCGCGGCCTAAAAGTTGTTAGTTATAGCTTTTACAGCAACTTTTGTTTTTTGCTCACAAATTTTTTCTAAATATTTTTCTCTTGTTGAATATTCGCAAAAATCTTAAAATCGACACGAGTATACTCCCATTTCTAGTCATAAGCTTAAATATGAAGTTTCATAAAAATCCTTTTAGCCGAATTTGCACTGCACGTGTACACAGACAGACAGACGGACGGATGGACGGACAAACAGACAGGCAGACAGACAGACAGACAGGCAGGCAGA
The DNA here is from genome assembly GCA_963971575.1 of Liopterus haemorrhoidalis. Classification (NCBI taxonomy): domain Eukaryota; kingdom Metazoa; phylum Arthropoda; class Insecta; order Coleoptera; family Dytiscidae; genus Liopterus; species Liopterus haemorrhoidalis. The sequence goes on along the minus strand of OZ020611.1, from coordinate 147,794,900 downwards.
CGACAGGCAGACATACAGACAGACAGACAGACATCATGCTAAAAATAGTCAAAACGTTATGTAGGGACCTCAATTCGTGGAGATCCATCGAAATGTCGAAATGTCAAAATCGGTATGATCACAATACCTCCCTTATCACCTGAAGAAGCTGTTGAAGACTTCGAAAATCATGTTTTTGAGATACCAACTTCAGTGGAAAAAATGTTTCGAGAATTGGTTTGAACGCATGCAAAAGTGTATAAATCTTAAAGGCAAATATTTTAAAAAGCAACAACAGTTTGCTACAAAAAAAAAATCTTAGTTTTTGTAAAAACTTAAAAGGTAGCCCTCGTATACCTTAATATCAAAATTTCAAAAATCCTTCAACAATGAAAACTGTCCCCAATGCGCCTCTGTTAAAACCTTTTTATACGCCTTTTTATCTTTTATAAAATGTAATACATTTATAGAAATAAAACTGGCAAAAAGTTATCAATAACAAAGATAAAAATTCCAAAGAGTATTTACAACTGTGTCGATTTAGTTTTTATGTGTTATGTGTAGATTTATTTACGACGTATTTAGTTTTTTACATATTTATATTGTGATATCAGAAAAAATATACATTTTTTTGTTCAAATTCAGTTTAAAAACAGTGCACAAATTGGTATAATATCAATTTTAATTAATGTGCAGTTACATTACTCAACTGTGTCATTGAATTCTTCAGTTATATATTTGTATCTGTGGAATATGCATCACTTGTTTTATATCTAGTAAAAAAGTGTACATGAGTGCAGTGTTTCAGCTAAAAATCTTGGCACCAGAATGTCTATAAAACTTTTTTTATCTCGAAATTTATACACGCATTAAACCATGAGACAGATATATTTTATCGTTTATCTAAAAATTTCTTAACTTAACTTCTTAAAAACTACATATTATATGTATAAATTAAAATAAAATATGTACAACAATTTTACTTTAAAAATAATAATAAAATAGTTATTTATGCAGCAAGTGCATAAAGTAGTGCTTTTTTCACAAATGGGAAGTTTGACCAATGAGGCAATCCCATGAGTGAAAAAAGACGCTTTATGCAAGTGTTTCATATAGTATTTTTTCTACGACTGTCTCTAATTAAAAAATAAAAACTGGAATGTAACCTATACCTTTTATTTTGTAACAATTTTAAAAAATAACAAATTATGAACTTTCCTACATAATAGTAACATTAAACTTATTTATTTCTTCTCTACAAAATATTTGTGATTTTTTTTTTTTTTGCTTTTTTTGAATTACCACACAAACTGATTGTCGTTAAACTATAAGCTTGCATATTTACTTATGCAGTGGAACTCCAATATTCGTCATTAATCCGTTCCTGAGGGTAGGACGATTATTAAAAAGGACGAATATCAAACGAATTTTTCGCATAAGAATTAACTAAAAATAGTTTAATCCGTCCTGAATCTATTCTTCAAAAAAGAATTCTTCGAGAAAAAAAAATCCCTCGGAAATCATTGCAAATACATTCTAATTAGATAAATACATACATAAATAAAATTTTAAAAAGAAATTTACCTTTCGTTAAAATTTAAAAAAATTCGTAACTAGTAAACCATGCCTTGGACAAAAATGTGTATAGGACATAATTTGATGTATTTTCGAAGATTTACCTAAATCTTCTTTTAAATTTTTTTAAAAAAAGTTTTTTTTTATGTATTTTTTTAAATTTTTTTTATTATAATTTTTTATGGGAGGGCAAGTCTAGCGGAGGTCTCCCTTCGCCACTGGTTTTTATTTTGAAAATGACTCGAATTCCACTCGAAATTCCTTACTTGGGCGAACGAGTAGGGTTTATAATAACTAAAAAATTAATGTGAAGTGTAAATTTTCACACATTTAAGTGTTTTGTGGGTAACTAGTATCAACACTTTTTTGGTCACATTTTTTGCTGGAATCGCGACAATATCAACAATATTTTAAAATATTTTATTTTCTGTTAAATTAAATATGAAGAGCTTTCATTTAAGAACCTACATTATTATTATTATTATTATTATTATTATTATTATTATTTTATACAAACACAAAACAACATATTTCGATATATATAATCTAATCAAAAATTCAGTTTGAACTATACTAGTTTACATCAATATGCAATATTCCATATTTTTTCAGATTTATAAACCAACCCCTCTGGATAATAGGGTACGAACATTTTTTTTTCTTCTTCTTTTAGTCAAAGCATATTGACTTACAATCCTAATTTAATTATTAGGAGCTTTCATTAATGCTTCATATAAAATTGAAAAATATTTTTTCAAAAAAGATTTAAAAAATAATCGGATTGAAAATTCCGAATTATTTTTTACTGGATGACAAAACTGATTGTACAATAACAAAAAATCCAAATTAAAAGTTTTTTAACCCTAGCCGGACCAAAATAATTTTGATTTTTTTGTGACCAAAATACGTGACCCACTTTTCAAAATGTGTTTAAACACATATTTCAAGTTTTATATTTATGTCCACTTAAGGGGCCTATTCTGTAACTTTTAACAAGATCTTAAGATGTTAATTTTACTCGTACATAGTATGTTTTCATAGTACCTGTCAACACCTTGTCAAAAATCACAGAATAGGGTCTAAATAATTTAATTTTGAATAATAAAAGTGAGTAAAGCATTATAAAAAAAATTATTTATGACATTGCCAACTTACATGAAAATCAAACAGAATTCATAACTGTAATATATAACAAAATATAATAATTACATAGACATAAAAATATAATTACATATAAAATATCAGAAGAATTTTAATTATTCTCCATCTTCATCTTTTTAGCAGTAATTGCAAGTAATTTGTTTTATTGCTATTACAGTTGAATGTTTTGGACAAACGAATTTATTGCATTTGTCACATTTATTTGAATATTTGTTATCATTTCCATGGCAACTAAAACAACGGCCTCGTTTATTTCCTGAACTGCTCGGATCTTTTGTAACTTTTCTTATTTCTATTCCTGTACTCTCAATAGCACGACAAATAATATTCGAGAATCCCCTACCATCCTCTTGAATCTGCATAGCTCTTCTGACAATGTTACCCTGTACCAACTTTTTGCAAAAAAATCCGAAAATCGGGTCAGGCTAGACCCGTACTGTAAAACAAGTTATCGGCTTGATAAAAAAAAAAAGTTTATCATCATAAAATAAATATATAAGGAAAAGTCCTAGTACGACATTAAATAACTCTAAAATATAAAAAAGTTATTTAAAAAAATTCAACTCGGGTCAAATTTGACCCATAAATGGTCCGGCAAGGGTTAAAAATTACTTTCCGTTTCTGAATTTACGTTTTAAGAGCTTTCATTTGATAACACACAATGATTTAAAAAAAAAATCATAAAAATTGTTTTTCATCTTCCCCAAGTTATTGACGTTCCAAAATTTTTTTATCACAATTTACAGTTAAACTATTCCGATTCACATCAATGTGCATTAATTTGGATTTTTTCAGATTTTTAGACTAACCCTGCTGGGCTACAAGTTGAGAGATTAATATTGTGTTCGCACATTTTTGGCAAAAATCGGCTCGAAATAACGTTCATTTACTCCCATTAATGTACATATTAACAGCTTCTATCCGAAAAACGACAAAAAAAAAAATGATTGTTTTTGTAAAAGTAAACTGATCCAAAATTTCCAGTTCACATTCCAGTTCAACTATACCGGTTCACATCAGTGTGCATCATTCAGAATTTTAAACGAACCTGTCTAATTGCGTTAAAATAATAATTCAAAAAAAGAAATTATTCGCCCCTTAATCTACTATAATTATAACAAATTTTATTTGGTATTCAACTAAAAATTTATTTAAATATAGTGAATATCGTTTGTAACGACGTTAAATGAAATCCGGTTGTTATAACCGTAGGTCGCTATATCGAAACACTATAAATACAACGTTAGAAAAGAGTACATTTACATGGGTGCAAGAAGGTTAAGCAACAAAAACAATATTCAAGTATTACAAAACATAAAAATAAACAACCCAACTTATTTTACAAACAACTTAACAACTATATAATGTTATATACGTAAAGTCTGTTCCAAACGGTTAGGCGGAACTGGATTTTGCAATTTAGTTACTTTCATCGCTTAAATCGTGCTTTTAGGCCGTTTTGTTTAAGCTTTGTAAATCATACTTACAATAAACATTTTTTGGTTAAGGTTAATATCATTTTAAAATGTCATTTTCTTTATATGTTGATTTTTTGTGTCATTCTTAATACAAATTTCCCATTTAAAGTCTGTTCCAAACGGTTAGGCGGAACTAGATTTTGCAATCTAGTTACTTTCATCGTTTAAATCGTGCTTTTCGGCCGTTTTGTTTAAGCTTTGTAAATCATACTTGCAACAAACATTTTTTGGTTAAGGTTAATATCATTTTAAAATGTCATTTTCTTTATATTTTGATTTTTTGTGTCATTCTTAATACAAATATCCCATTTATTTATTTTTTTGTCATTAAAATATGTAAGAAAATTAATGTAAGTACAGACTGTATTTATTTTTTTGTCATTAAAATATATAAAAAAAATAATTTAATTTTGACATAGGTCATTCGTTTCCATGGTTTCATTGTTGTAATTTTAAATTTTGACATTCCAACGTGAAAAATGAAATAACCCAAGCAAGGTCCCTTGTCGTGACAACCTAAAAGAACGAAATTCCCATTTAGTTCCGCTTAAGCGTTTGAAACAGACTGTATGTATGTATGTGTACATATTTAAATTTTAACAAAAAAAAAAATCTGTCTTTTTGGTTTGTTTTTGTGATTTTTTGTTTTCTAAAAAGTTTTTTTCAATAATTTTTTACAAATGTAGCAATGCAAAATCTGTTTTAGCCTCTTTTAAATTTTGATTAAACGTGAAAAAATGCTGAATTGTTTCAACTACTGAAAATGCACCTTTATAGTAGGTGTTTGGAAATCGGTAGTTTCTTTCATTTCCACTTCGTCGATGTTTATTTGACTCCAAATTCGGATCTGATCCAGTTAAAATTTCAACTTCCGTTATATCCTCCTCCGTTTCGAGTTCTTCATCAATATTTGAAAAACTTACATTGGAGTTTTTTGTTTCGCTATATCGACAACGATGACATACCTTCAACTCGTAGTTAACCACTGAATGAATATGTTTATCTGCCGCGTTTCGCCTTGCCTTTTCATAACTCGGCAATTCCCCTAGCCGATTCGGTACTTCCCCGGGTTTTTCGCGTTAGGCAGTGGAGATCATACGTCGTTATAAAAGATAATTTGACCCAAATTTCAAGCCATTTTTCGTCGTTATATTAATTTCGTCGAAATATCAGAAGTCGTTATAAGCGTCTCACGTTTAAAAAGATATGTTTCTGGCCGGGAATTTGAAACTTCGTCGCAAAAACCAATATGTCGTTATATCAGATGTCGTTATAAACGATATATACTTTATTTATTTTTCGGGCAATACATTGTGTTCGTGCCCCAGAATAAAAGTGTGATCTCTTTCAAATGCTACTTTCTATTTAAAAGTTCAGTTTTTGCAGTCTTGCTTGCATGGCATGTGCGAGACAGAAATATGTAAATAAGTTGGTTGCTGCTTCATTCATCTATCATTGAACAGACTTTAAAAAAACTGAATTATAATTCTATTTGTTAAAAAAATTGTACTATATTTTCACTTGTTTTTGTGCATAGAATGTATGTTTACGGTGACTTAAAAAATGTAAAAAGCATTAAAAAAACGTCTCATAAGCGTTTCATTATTTCCATAGAGATAGAGAATTATTTCACTAATAATTTCTAATGGGGACTATTGCCTGTTTCTTTGATTTAAGAGGAACTAAATTCTGAATTCTAGTAACTGTTAACCTTTGATTGAAGCTTTGGATCATTCTGTTTAGCAAAAGCCAACTTCAAACATTAAAAAATAAGCTACAACCGTAAAAAAATTTGTGTATACATCATTTTTTTAAAATGCAGACAGTCGTAGAAAAAATATTGTATGAAACTCATATTTCTGCACTCGCCTACGGTTTGATCGATCAAACTTTCCATTTGTGTTAAAAAGTACTGCTTTATGCAGTTGGTGCATAAATAACTATTTTGACTGATATATAAATGACAGAATAAAGATTTCTTAGTCTTACTTATGAAACCGTAAATAAATAAACTACATAAACAAATTGCATATGTCACTGTTAAATAATATAAAAAAAGGGAATTAACTTACCATGTCAGTTTGCTCAGCTGCGGGTAAAGTGCTAGCCCGATGCAATTGACAAATCTGAGGTAAACAGTCTTCAACTTTAGCATAATTTAATTCAAACAAATAATTTCCAGAGCTACAAAACTTGTACGGTGCAATAAGATTACCCTCTAACATTTGCACATATTGATTGCACATAACGTTAATAACATTATTGTTTTTAAAAATTTTTGATTTACTTTTCCACTGCTCTATAATTTTGCATTCACGCAGAGGAATTTTAACAAGTGGTAATGATATATTTTTTGGTTCAAAAACTAATGATTTTGAGCACATTTTCAACCTTCCTGCTTGTTTTTTTGTATCAACAGATTCTGAACTGTGGTCAAACGAAAGTAAACTTGCACTAAAATCTTCAAAATAAATTTCTCCAGGATCCAACAAAAGTAGTGAAAATCTAAAATTAAATTAAAAATATTTACAAGTTATTATTAAAATACGTTACATTAGAAAATTTGTAGAATCTAATACGTAGATTAATAAAATTTTAACTGACCTAGTTTTATCCATTTTTGAGTACTAATGTACAAAACAATATTAAAAATGTAAAACTCCAAAACATGAAATGTGGTTTTGACATTACTCTGACATTTGACAGTAGGTAGGAAACTGTAATCAAATTTCTGGTGAGTGCGGAGTCTGTGTCAAATGTACTAAAACTGATAAGGGAAGTGTTCCCAACTTCGAAAAAATAAAAAAATATGTGAAAAGTAAAAGCCGTGTTTATTGGATAACATTTCTAAAATCCGTAAATTAATTTAACTTATTCATGTAATATTTAATTCATTTTGAAGTATTTTGTAAACAATTTAATAAAGAACATTAATTAGAAAGTAAATTACATCAATACATATGGTTTATTCATATATAATATTAATTTAGACCTTATTATTATAAACTTAGAACTACTAGTAAATTTTGATACATATGTCATATGATATGTCATTTATTGTTTAACCTTTAATAAACATATGTACATATTTTAAATAATTAATGTAAGTAGATATTATAATAGATTGAAATGTTATAAATGACATTTAAATTATTTATTATTAAAAAATGTTGGTTTTGACTACTGAGGGAAACTTTTTAAATATTTTTCTGTATTCCAGATTATTTTTCGAAGTTTTTCAAAACCGTTGCTTACAATGAATCTTGATATAAGATGGTCAAATGTGATAAAAAATGAGGAACAAAGAAACACTGTCCGATGTAACACTATAAGGCCTGGATATCAGAACGAGAAAATACGTGCTGGGCACAGTGAAAAAGGTTTTCTTGCTGCGACTTACAATATTTGTAGTGCTACTGCGACCGGATTCAAATGGAAAGACATTATAAAAGTTGTAGTTAACTAAATTAATTTTAATAATTAAATAATAAATGACAGTGCAATAAACTAGTGAAAAAGATACAGGTCTGGTGATCCTGCTATCCAAACAGCATTCTTTTTATATATAAATATGCATACCTAAAGTGTATCTTGGCCAAATCACTAGGCGTTTACTTAAAACTCTACCGGTGGATATGGTACATCGGCCAATCTTTACTATACCCCACTGAACATAACCTTATGTGCTGCCTCTATACAGAAGGCTTAAATAATCCTTAAAAAGGTTAGGTTAGGCTAGGCTTTAGCCAGAATACTAGTTATGTTAGAATAGTTTAGCTAGAATAAGGTTATATTGAGTGGGGTATAGTAAATCTTCCCCAGTAAATCTATCGGTCGGTAAACAGCTACACGCTTATACACGTTCATCGAACTTGTTTTCGAACGCAGTTGATGTTCCCGGTATCTGCCGGTAGATTTTTCGTAAACGCCTTATTGCAATTCTAAGCTTACCTTAATTTGGCAGGTTAACGGCGTATTTTTATTTTAAATTATTAAATAAACATTGTCATGACATGCCGTCACAAAAATTCGCATACCAATGTGTTAAACTATATATATTGTAATAAATACTTAAATTTATGCAGTGACAATATTCAACCGGTACGAGCATATCAGTTCTTAAAATATTGAAATACTTTCATACTGGTTGTTAAAATGAATAGTAGGATAACAGGTGCAGAAAAAGATTTCACTTAGTTTCTACTTTTGGCAAATGACCACATCAACAATTTTTAAAAATCAACAAATTGTATGATAATTATTAAAATAATTAGGGCTACAACTACAGTTAATTTTTTTTTTTCTCGTCAGATTTATATATTTTGTGAAGATTAATGTAAGAAAAAGTTAATGTTTTTTTAGAATAATAAAGTGTATTGATTATTATTTATGAATGTTTTATTTCAAGGGAAGCGAAAATTAAGAGCGATGTTGGCCGTAGACCTAAATATTTTGAGAATATGAAAAATTCCAAATTTTAACATAGTTTTGAAAAGATTTGATTACTTTTTGAATATTTCTAATCGTATCAAGAATTTTGTATTCTGTTTATTTAGGTAATTTCAATCAAATTTCTGATTGCGGTTATATGAGTAATGGTTTTCCACAAATAATTGATTACAAAAATAATCATTATTTAACAGTTCTGGTTAAATATAATTTATATGGAGACTATAGTTGTCTCACTATCCTCTTTTTCAAGTCGCTGTATGTATGTTATTTTAAATATAATGGATTTACATATTTCCTAATTTCCTTTTTATAATTAATATCATTCAGGTACATCCAATCCGCAGTTGTACAGTTTCTAGTTCCAATATAAAACAAATTTAATCACTTAAAGGCCTTTACCCGCGGACCAGAGTTTAAAAATCACTGATTACAAATTCATTGCAAAAATGTATAAAAATAAATCAGTTAAAGAGTTAAATGTTCTAAATTTCCATGCATATCTTGTAGACCAGGTTATCGTAGGTAAAATTATATTCTACTGATATATCAGATTTAAAAATATCAGTTATTATGTAAGGCGTTTTTTTAATTAAATGTCTTTAATATTCGAGATATTTGTTTCGAATTATTATTGGCGTATTTATTCTTGGCCTCTAACACTTTTGAACTCCTTCAGTTTAATGTTTTTCTTAAACTATATTAATAATCTATATATTTGTTTTCTCTCCAATTCTAAGTATTATTCGCTTTACAATAATAGAAACGTATTTCATGGATCAATATGTTCTTACTTATATGCTCAATTAAAGTATTTAATTATAAAACAGATTTTAATTTGTAGTGCGCGCTATTTTGCGTGCATTACGACAATATTACAAAAAAAAAAGTGGAAAAACATTTCACTTTTATCTAGTGGTAACATTGTAGAGGCAAAATCTGTAAACTAAAATTTATTATTTGAAGGCAATCGTTAAAAATATAATAGTACTACTGTAGGAAATATAATGATGTTATATGTGTTATAAGAGTACTATATTGGAATTTTATGGAACAAAACTTATGATAAAATCAATAATTTCATCATTGTTATCGTGTAATAGGGATAACTTCTAGTAACTAGTAACTTCTCATTACAGTTGGCAAAATTTCAGTGTTCCCAACTTAATTTTTTTTTTTTTTTTCGGACCGGTGACCCAAGCCCTGAGTGCGTAACAAAAATTCGACGGAAACTACTTGTAGCAAAAAGAAGAGACATAATTTTTAAATTTACCGCTTTTTTACGTTAATTTTTTAAAAGGATTAATTTTATAAAAAGATATATTTTGAAACAATTTCTGTAAAAAAAAATGCTTCTCCCACTCTATTTCTCAGAGATACTGCTTTAAAAATCTAAGATATTTCAGAGTAACCTCGTATTAGATTACAGGTAGAACCAGAGAGTCGAACCGGAACCGAACCGAAATCCGCAACTAACCGGAATTTTTAACAGAACCGGAACGTAAAATTGTTCAATTTAATAACCGAAACCGGAACGCAATGTTAAGAACGGTTAATTTCGGTTCAAGTTTTCAAAAGTTGCTCTGGCCCCCAGTTGGCCCTCCTAGGATTGGTTTGGAGAAAAATATATCTGCAAATTTGAAGAACATATTAATGTGTCGATTAAACATAGATTTTTAATTTTATTTTCATTTAAAAAACTGAATGAACTGTGATTAATTTCTATTTATTTATTTATTATTTTTTTTTTTTTTTGCAAAAAAATGTTTGTGTCATCCGGTTTCTTCTTTATAATATTGCGATTCTTACTGTTATTTATTGATTTTGTAAGAGAAAAGTTCATAATATTTATTGACATTTTTCTTCTGTATTGAGAACTGACACGCTCGGATACGCAGTCTGGTGGTGAATATTGTACTACGCGACTGTTGTATTGTTTGAAATTATTACATATGTTCTGGTGTTGATTTTTTGTTATAACGTCCATAGATACATTTTCATAAAATAAAAATGTACTGTGCTTAAATTACCCTGTTCCCTGTTAGCATATTGACAGCTGAATACTAGACAATTCAGCCATTTTGCCATGAATTACAGCGCCGCCAACGGTAATGTCACTTCTCAATAATTGTGATTATCTCTACACAGTTCATGTCTGTGATTAGGGTCGGACTAAACGATTTCAGCGCCCCGGACAGACTCTTTATATGGCGCCCTCAGATTTGGACAATTATGTAAAAATTAAGTTTAAGTTACTATAGGGTGACCATTTTCTTGGAGAAGGTAATGCGGGACGGAGCAAAAAAAAGGTCTTCATCTCCCAAATATAAGTACAGAGCAAAATTCGGCCCTGGGGACACCAAATCAAAATGCGGGACGAATGGTCACCCTAAGTTACTAGCCAGTTGAATCCAAATTTTTATGGGCGCTGAAAATTAAGTTGTTTATTGCTGTCAAAAATATTTGTTGAGCAAAAATAAGTCTTCAACCAAAATTTTCAGCACTCCATGCATCTGGCGCCCCAGGCAACTGTGTTGAAATCCCCTTAATCCGACCCTGTGACCTTATAAATTATTTTTGTAATTTCCTTTTAATTTGTTAGAATTTTATTTTATTTACGTGCAATATGTTTTTGTATTTTCAGGGTCCTACCTGAATTACAGGCTATTCTAAACCTTTAGGCGGAACTAGATTTTCAAATTTGGTAACTTTTACCAACTGATTGAAGCTTTTGTAAAATACTGTTTGTGTTTATTTTTGTAAAATGTTTTTAAATGAAAGTTTGCTGCTTGGATTAATAGAGTATTTTTATACATACACACACACACGTATTAATAGTTACTGGAAATTATTAATACTTACCTTTAATAATTACCGATTAATTACTTGGACCGTAACAGATATATATATTGATTCGATTATAGTAAAAGTTACCCACTATAGTAGTTCAAATCATCCAACATTTAACTGCCCTCTTTCACTTAATAAGTACCTACGAAAACATGTTGTTTCAATCTTTTATTCCCTTTTCTGGAGCCCCATACAGACCCAGAACATTCAATCCTTCAATAGGTCATTGAAGAAAACGACCGTACAGTAAAACGTTAAATATCCGTGGTAATTCGAGGATGCTATAGCACGGATAATTGACAAACTCAATTAATGCAAATTAAATAAATTTTTATATTTAGTTAAAAATCTTACAAAACAAAAACATAAGATCAATATGTGTGAATAAAACAAAAACATGTTTCATTTGTTTTAACAGGGAGTCTGTAAATTCCCACGAATTTGTAAAATTTCAATATAAGACCCCGGTTAATCATTGTATAATGCTAAATAATGGTCAATATAATTATAAAGGAAAACAGTGAATCAAAATAACCCTGATGAAAAAAAGAAGCAAATTTTCAGTGACAATCACTTTGATATTCTGTACTTTCAAAGATACCAACACCTTTTTGCAAAATAAATAAATACAGTAAGAAAAGCTTTATTCTTAATAGATCAAATAGAACATCCAATGGAACATTATAATTAAAGAAATTAAATTAGTGTAAATTATATTTCATTATTTCTTCTGTTTCTTTTTCTCTGCTTCTTCTTCCTTCTCCTTCTCAATCATAGTTACATACTCCTCAATAGTAGCACAATCTAACATCACCAAAGGTTGACCTCTGCGCATAACAGCAATTTCCAAATTCTTTTGTCCAGACTGTACCACTTCTAAAAGTGCACGAATAGCTAATTTCACAGTCCCACGTTCTGTAGAAACTTCTTCTGTAGAGTAATATTTTTCCAAAAACTCTCTCACTGTTTTAGCAGAACGACCTGTTGCATTAGCCTTCCATTCATAATAAATACCAGAAGGCTCAGTTTGGTATAAATGCGGTAGTCCATCATAATCAAAACCACCGATTAGACAAGACATACCAAATGGCCGTCTACCATTACTTTGAGTATATTTTTGTTTTAAACCAGCTATATATCGAGTAATATATTCTAAAGTAACAGGATCTTCTACTGTCAATTTATGCGATTGACATTCTATCTGTGCTCGATTTATAAGTATTCTAGCATCCGCAGTTAAACCAGCAAATGCCATAACAACATGATCATCCAACAAACATATTTTACGTACTGTCCTTTCTTCTTGAAGTTTAGCAACCGATTTCTTTTCTACACCAAGAACAACTACATCTTTCCCCCGAACACCAACCTAGAATTACGATTGTTTAAAATTTTTTTGAAATGTCATGCTAATTGAGGTTATGCTTACCGCTGTTGATCCTTTACGAACAGCTTCTTGAGCATATTCTACTTGTAATAAATGTCCATCTGGAGAAAACACTGTAATAGCTCTATCGTAACGTGCAGTACCCATGATTAATTTTTAAAACTAGTAAAATTATCAAACAAGTTTAACTGCAATTTGCCGAACAACAAAACGCAAAGTAGTAGTAAGGCACGTTCACAACCACAATAAATTATCCGTAAGCTATTTTGCGTTATTTGTTACGTTTAATATTTGACAATTTAAATATTTTGAATTGTACTTAATTTTACCGTCTCACAACTCATAAGTTTAGAAAATAAATAACTGTTATTTTTACGTGGTACACGTTTTATTAGTGGAAGATAACACTGTGATAGCTTTTAAATAAATGATTAGTCATAAAGTGTAATGGTAGTTATAAAAAAATAAGATTTATATAGTATTAAAATGTATTCCATTAAATATCTCGCGTTTTGTTTAATACTTTTGTGTGTAGTAAAATCAAATAACAGTCACGAACATTCACATGACGAAGGTCCGGCTTTTAAATATTCCCGTGAAGCAAATAAACCAAATGTAAAACCCACCGAAGAACATCACCATCACCATGAACATCACGAAAAAGAAACAACAAAACAACTTGATACAAAAAATTTATGGATAAATGCCATGGGATCAACACTTATTATTAGTGCAGCACCTTTTTTTATATTGTTCTTTGTTCCATTAGATAATACAGAACAAAAGAAACCTTTATTAAAAGTATTACTTGCTTTTGCATCAGGTGGATTGTTAGGCGATTCATTTTTACATTTAATTCCACACGCTACTATGCCAGAGCCACATTCTCATTCCCATTCACACTCTCATTCAGCTGAAACCGAACATTCCCATTCCCATGATATGTCTGTTGGATTGTGGGTACTTTGTGGTATTGTTGCATTTCTAATTATTGAAAAATTGGTACGTATTCTGAAAGGTGGACACTCACACACCCATTCTGTTAAAAAAGATGACGAGAAGAAAAATAATGGTGATAAAAAGAGTGGAGATAAAAAGAATGACAAAAACATTGAAAAGAAGACAAACAAAAAACCAAAGGAAGAAATTAAAGTAGCTGGATATTTGAATCTAGCAGCTGATTTTTCACATAACTTTACTGATGGTTTAGCAATTGGTGCATCATATTTAGCTGGGAACAGTATCGGAATTGTGACGACGATCACAATATTATTACATGAAGTTCCACATGAAATTGGTGATTTTGCAATTCTTATCCAGTCCGGATGTTCAAAGAGAAAAGCGATGTTGTTGCAACTTACAACAGCCATTGGTGCATTAGCAGGTACAGCCATATCATTATTAGCCCAAGATGCATCAGGAACTTTAGCGGCATCTTGGATATTGCCATTCACGGCCGGTGGTTTTATTTACATCGCCATGGTGTCTGTTATTCCTGAACTTTTAGATGATCCTAAACCCAAGTTAATGCATTCAATATTACAAGTCCTAGCATTGTTGGGTGGTGTTTTAATGATGTATTTTATAGCTATATATGAATGAATATTTGTTATAAAATTAAATATATTTTTATTTTGCAAAAATATTTACATTTGACTTAAAACCATAAAAAACTGTATTTTTTTAATAAATAATGCTGTAGATTACACAAATATGTATTATTTTTAAAAATCTATACACTTTGTACATATTCCCAAAATGATAAAGTAAAACAATTTCTTTAAATTATTCTACAATAAGTTAAATATTGTAAAAAATTGAGGTGAAGTGTAAATTTTCACACATTTTAAGATTTCCAAGGTATTCTGTAGTTCCACATGAAATTAAAAAATGAATTATATTCTATTGTTAGTGCCAACATGAAATAACCTAGGGAACCTCAGTTTTCGGGATACTTAAAAAACGAAACTCCCGTTTAGTTCCGCTTAAACCAAAGGAATGAACGATGGTTACATTTCTAATTTAATCCACTCTATTTCCAAGATATGTGTTCCATTTTGTTTTTCGTCTGTAGCATAAATCTGTATACCAAAACCTGTAATATTTGAAGTATCGAGAGGTTCTGCATCTACTGGTTTACCTCTGTAGTATGGTTTAAATTGATCTAATGGCAATGATACTATATCAAATTTTTTACACGGTGCCTGCAATAAAATATTTTTTAAATAAATAAACAAATTTAACTGTACCTTACGTACTATAAAAAATTGTTCATAAGCAGGATTAGGTTCATCGATTAATCCTTTGTGCCTTAATATTATTTTGTAATTTTTATTTTCCCCTTGAGCACGTATTTTTAATAACAGTTTATTGTACAAACACATATTACATGATTTTAATAATAGTACTCCAGCAAAACACCCTTCATTTGGTTGTGGGTTTAATGTTGTGTATAGTACTGCACGAGAACATACTTTAGTTTTTTCTAACGTAAATATTGCTTTTGACGAAAATAATCCATTTTCTCGTGAAGCATCTGATTGTTCAATCCAATCATTCGCTAAAGTACCATTTGTATAATCAAATAGTATTTTTTGGTTATCTGAACTATTTTTGAATATATTATTAGTTTCTCTGCAAAAAAGTTATTTTTAATATAAATTAAACAATAATGTAATATATATTTTATACCCTTTATTTGTACATGTACATGTTTTGTTCATTTTCCTAACTAGCAAAAATAATATTTCAGCTAAACAGAATAACATTTTGGTGGATGATTTGCTAAAACCAAAGATTATAAAAGTAATGATATTTATTATCTTTGCTAAGATACAATTTGGCTTAAGTTTCACTGCCAGACTGTGAGTCCACTGAAATAACAGAATTAACGCATGCGCCTTAATGTGCCATGTCAGATAGCAAATAAAATTGATTCTCATCAATGAGTCAGAGAGCAAATAAAAGTTGATTCTTATCAATGGCGGGGTGGGGGCAACAGGACTGTTCTCAGTACGCCGATCACAATTGAGGCCGGCATAAAAAACTTAAAAATATTTTTAAAAATAAATAAATATATAAAGTAATTAAATATTGTAACAAATAATGGCTTTGTAATAATTAAAATAAAACTGAAAATCGCTCAGCACATAGCAGTGGACAGTTATATTTCGAAAGCAGAATTGTTGTGCTACTACGGCGTTTTCGGTTGGGTGCTCTACTTATTACAGAAATTAAATACCTATAAACCCTGAAATGTGTGAAAATTCACACTTCACATCAATTTTTATTTTATTTTTTTCAATTAGTTTGTTTATTTACATATTTTTCTCTAATAATTGTTACTGCAATCTTTAAACCGCTGAAGCTCCAAAATTTGTAAACGCTGCATTATATTTATTATCTCTTAATTGCTGAAAACAATAATTTGCTTGCTCAAGAGCATCAGAATTGTTCTCCTTACGAGCTATTCGCCAACCGTCTCTACAATACTTTTCGGCTTCTGCAAATAAACCTTGTTTTAGCTTTACTAATCCAAGATTAGCATATATAGCACCAAGATGCTCAAAGTTTTCCACTTTTCTTCCCAAAATAATTGCTTTAGTTAAATAATCAATAGCTGTATCATAATTTTCTAACTGTGAATGAACACTACCAATATCATTTAGAAGTAAAACAGACTTTTCAATATTTTCACTATCTACTTCTGAACTTATTCTGTAAGCTTCTTCTAAATACTGAAGACTTTCTTTGTAGTTGCCTCTTTCAGAAAGATATTGGGCGTACCAGTCTTGTATGACACCATTAAGTATAATAGCATCTTTATCGGTAAGGTGTTTCTTAATCGAGTCTAAACACCATAAATATCCAATCTGGGCTTTTTCGTATTCTTTTCTCATCTGACATATTTTAGCTAATTTTAAGCTAATATGAATTACCTATAACAAAAAAAAATATTAGATAAATAATTGTGTTTGTTACCGTGGTAGACTTCATTCAACATGAGAAAAATACAAGCGGATGTTAGCGGTTCCTCTGCGCAGAAACCAAATTTCGTTAATTACGTTATCAACAGTTAAGGCTGGTGTCCAATAAAAGTAAAACTTTTTTTAAAAATTTTATGGCCATGCTACTGTGGCAATTAGCCAGGACAATTTAATTTTTCAAAAATTCCATGCCTGAAAGAGATTCGAACCCAAGACCTTAGCGACGCAGGGCAACTGTGGTACCACTACACTACAATGGTCGGCGACGTACAACTTAGAAGTGAAACGTAGAACACAGATTTTGTTGCTTTGCTTTCCAATAAACTTAGAATATCATGTTAAAACTTTTTAAGTTAACCTCTTTGTAAAAGAAGTGTCAAATAACAGGTATTCACAAATAGTATGGACGATGATTTAGCAATTTTTATTGTTACTGTTATGCTAATTATTCGCAAACATCGTCATAAACTCAGAATTTCTAAAGCACGATGGTAGTTTACACTAATTTTGCAACCAGGGTTGTGGCGGGGACGTGGCGTTGGTGTCAGCCGCTGGTGTGCAAACATGCATAAGACCGGTTTTTCTAGAATCGACCCGAAATGTCGCCCGTGCGCAAAATTTCATAAGACCGCCCTCTGCTGGTAGGGTTCTACTTATTGGAATTATCAGGATTTTTAGGTCAATTAATAAAAAACAAATTTCCACATTTAGTTTATCTACTATATATTAAACAATAATCTAACCATGGTAATTATTATTTCCCTTATTTAAATACCGTGAACCCAACAAATGTTGTCAGGTTCATCTATCTACATGCGACATATTGAGTACGTTTTGTCATTTTCTATCATACTTTCCTATTAGCCAGACGAAAAACGTAGACGTGAAATATAAAAATATGAATATTCTACGTGAACGTTTATACGTCTACATCCATCTACATTTGATTTGAAACCGTAGCATGCATTTTCCTATTACTTATATTTTTACATAGACGTAGAATTCTACGTCTATGTCTATTGGAAACCATCCTTTAGATTTAAACATTTTAGTGGCGTCACTTAGATTTTTTTTTTTTTTTTTGACTACGTGTATTGTTCGATGTTGTTTGTTTATATTCGTTATTATTATTTATTTCTCGTTTTAAGATATACCGTGTACTAAAATAAGTAAAATGTACTTGAAATACATGATTTTGTTTGGTATACACCAGGGGCGCTAAGACCTAAACCATCGGCGATCGACCATAAAAGCATTAGGCGGCAAGCGATCGACTAGGTAAAAATAAAATACAAAGTTTATAAATGGTTATATTTATTAATTGCAAATATACAACAACTAATGTTATTTTGATGCTGTTGAATGGCATTGCATGTCATCTGCATACTTTTCATAAAACTGCACATAATTACAAAGTGCCAAACGCAAGCATGAATTAAGATGTTCGTCACTGAGCCGATTACAATATTTAGATTTAGTTATTTTCATTTCGGAAAACGCAGAGTCGCACAAATAAGTTGACCCAAATAATGCAGTTAACTGAAGGGCTATTTGTTTCAAACATGGATATTTTTCTTCAGATAAACAAGCCCAAAACTTGTTATCTGTTGCTCTGGCATAATTTTCAAGACTGGAATGAGATCTACCTCATTCCAAATAATATCTGTTAAATGTTAAATCTTAAATTATCATCTATTATTCTATCAGATAGTTTAACATTTAACGTTCGTTACTCAATTAATAACTATTAAATTACAATAACTGTAAAAAAATACAGTCTGTTCCAAACGGTTAAGCGGAACTAGATTTTGCAATCTAGTTACTTTCATCGTTTAAATCGTGCTTTTCGGCCGTTTTGTTTAAATTGTAAAGTTAAATTTAAAATGTAAATCATACTTACAATAAACATTTTTTGGTAATTTTTTTCATCATTTTAAAATGTCATTTTCTTTATATGTTAATTTTTTGTGTCATTCTTACAGTCTGTTCCAAACGCTTAATCGGAACTAGATTTTGCAATCTAGTTACTTTCATCGTTTAAATCGTGCCTTTCGGCCGTTTTATTTAAGCTTTGTAAATCATACTTACAATAAACATTTTTTGGTTAAGGTTAATATCATTTTAAAATGTCATTTTCTTTATATTTTGATTTTTTGTGTCATTCTTAATACAAATTTCCCATTTATTTATTTTTTTGTCATTAAAATATCTAAATAAAATATTTAATTTTGACATATGTCATTCGTTTTCATGGTTTCATTGTTGGAATTTTAAATTTTGACATCCCAACGTGAAAAATGAAATATCCCAAGAAAGGTCCCTTCTCGTGACAACCTAAAAGAACTAAATTCCCATTTAGTTCCGCTTAACCGTTTGGAACAGACTGTATTACAAATTTCCTAATTATTTATATTTTTGTCATTAAAATATATATAAAAAAATAATTGACATTGACATATATCATACGTTTCCATGGTTTCATTGTTGGAATTTTAAATTTTGACATTCCAACGTGAAAAACTAAATAACCCTAGCAAGGTCCTTTCTCGTGACAACCTAAAAGAACAAAATTCCCATTTAGTTCCGCCTAACCGTTTGAAACAGACTGTATTTAAAATACTTTTTATAAATATGTACGCGATCGACTTAAAAACCTCTCGCGATCGACTGTTTGAGCGCCCCTGGTATACACAATAATTGTTTAGAACCTTTCTGTACGTCAATGTGATCTGCTATTTTCTCCCGCAGAATTGACGTAATTTATGATACCCTGTATGTTTCTTGAAATGAACGTGCTCTAAAACAGTTGCCTACGGAAAACGGGGACACATAATCAAATTCCAGAGATCACTTCAGAATTTTAATCTTTCGATATTGTGAGTCAGCTCAGTGATCGACGTTGCCTCAAATATTCCATTCTCGAACTGATACTGGGTTGCCAAAATTAACTTTACAACTTTCGTTCAATTTTTTCAATTAATATTTTATAGCTGATCAGTGTAGACGTGACAAATTTGTTATGAAGTAATTCACCGAAAGTAATTCTATCCTATCCTCTATAATAAATACCCGATTGTTTTTTGAGAAAATCATTGGTGAAGAAGTCCATTTCGACTTCAGCGGTTATTTTAACAAATAAAATAGTCGCTATTGGGACGTTAAATTCCACAAGTGGTTCTTCAACGACCATTACACACTCGCAGTAACAGGATAGTGTGGAATTTGGTTAGAAGTTGTAATTGGATATCTTGGAAGACGTCGCGGATAACACAATAACTGTGAAAGGAGGCCGCTGCCGTGGCATCCACGAGAACTTCCTATCACATCAATTAGATTCCTGGGTCGGTAACCGGCGGCCCGCGACACAATTGCGGCCCACCAATAAGTATATAATGTTTACTTTTCTTATCCAGTGTAGCCAAGAGATTACTTTCGCTTTGCTTTAGGCTTCTTACACATTAGACATATTATGCCTATGTAAATATGTGTAAACCGACATAAACAAGAACTTAAGATTGTAAAAAATATATATTACAAAAGGAAGTATGATCCGCCAAAAAAAATTTACTAAACGTGGTCCACGACGTAAAAATAAAAAAAGTGTTACCGAATGCAGCCCGCGACGTAAAAAAGGTTGTCGACCCTTGAATTAGATGAATTGAGTTTGGAAAACATGTGGTTTCAGCTGGATGGCGTTACATGTTACAAATCACTAGCACCAACTGAAATTTGAAGGGGGTGTTTTCAGATCGATTAATCTTCAGAAGCGGTAACATCGACTGGCCGCCAAGATCTGCCCGGTTTAATCGCTACAGACCATTTTCTGTGGGATTATTAATCCTTAAATTAAAGGACGTGTCTATACCCACAAGCATATGTCCTTTAAACAATTAATGACCAATATTGGAGCAGCAATAGTTGAAATATTTACAGTAATTTGTGTAAATGTTATGAGAGGCGGGCGTTTGATCGACATTATAATCCACAAATAATTACAAATAAAGCATTTATAAGAAAATATTTATTGTTTTGTATTCATTATAGGAATTATTAAGTAGTAAAGTTAATTTTTGACCAGTTACTATCTGTTGTTTCGTGGTAATAATTACAGAACTTATTTAATCATCATTACTATTCACTTCACTACTTTATTATGAATAAATAAAAAAGACCAATCTTTTAACGTTTATTTCATCTTAATAAAATAAGTGACTATGAAACATTGAAATTATACTTGTTTTGCTTGGGATTTACTTGTTTAACGGTCGCTAAAGAACAAGTTAAAACAGCATACAAATTCATATCCTTTTTTTAACTTGTGTTAGGGATAACTTGAGTTACAACATTTAACTCATTCTTAACAACCGGCCATATTCAAGGCTTAATAACTTTATTAATATTGGGTTTAGACCCATAGTATCCCGATAATTTATTAAACCAGTGGCGAAGGGGAGACCTCCGCTAGACTTGCCCGACCATAAAAAAAAAAAAAAAAAAGATTTAGGTAAATCTTCAAATATACATCAAATTATGTTGTATACAAATTTTTGTTCAAAGCTTGGTTAACTAGTTAAGAATTTTTTTAAAT
The DNA here is from genome assembly GCA_963971575.1 of Liopterus haemorrhoidalis. Lineage (NCBI taxonomy): Eukaryota > Metazoa > Arthropoda > Insecta > Coleoptera > Dytiscidae > Liopterus > Liopterus haemorrhoidalis. The sequence continues at coordinate 147,773,447 of OZ020611.1, read as the reverse complement.
TCTAGAGTTTAATAGTTGTTTCCGGTTTCGAATCTTCATAAAAAACAATAGGCTACTTCCCAATTAATAGGAGAATTTTTTAGTATCAAAATGAAGTTGAACCGTTCTTAAGTTATCGTGTATACACACACATATGAACGGCACTTCGAAAATAGGTTTTTTGGATTCCCTGGACCATGAAACGTGGTCATCAGTCAACATCTCGATATCGAAAATTTACGCGATTACAATACTTGCCCCCTATATATATATAGGTCCGGCACGTAAAAACAATATATTTCCTATGCGACAGACTTACGTAAGTACAGAAGTTTCTATTTAAAAAATGTGTTTTTGAAATAACGTCTGCAAGGTTTTAAATAAAAAATGCCAGTGTTAGAGTTTTTAAATGATTTTGTATTTGGCCTAATATGATGTTGACTGTTCGAAGATGTATCGCTAACTGGCTTGGTTACAAGGTTGCTAACATAGCAAACGGTTACTAGCAAGAGGGATCGTTGGTCGTATTGACCAGATGGTTTATAACCTCTTTGGGGTAAAAATAATAAGTAAAGGGAAAGTACGTGACGATTTGTAAAATATTAAACTTGTAAAATAACTAACGTTGTAAAATAAATGGAATTGTAAAAATACTTTTGAAATATGTTAAGCCCGAAGAAAATTAGTGATACGATATAATCTGGGAATTTCAATTAGATGGGATATAAACCTGCTGCCGCTACAATGGTCAGTTGTTTTTTTATTCTAATATTATTTGAAGACTAAGATACTTCATCTTTTCTAATGTAACCCCCTTCGTATCTCTTATAATAAATAAGTTAAACATTTTTAAAACAAATACAGTGGTACCACGGTTTTCATTACTCATTCGAAATTTCAGATCAGGTTCTCATTTTTCATTTGTAGTTTTGTAAAATTGTACTTAACACTGTGTATGATGTTAGGTTTTCCCAATGGATTGATTTACGAATACTGTGTATGAAACGTTGCAGGCACACTAACTCTTACACATAAAATCCTCAGTGCACCAAATTTTTATAAAAGAGGCAACGTGATTTCGAAACATAGTTAACTTTAATAATTTTCCACTTTTAAGTAAACCACTACATTATACCTATTCCATTCTCTAAGCCGTAAGAATTGACAATTTTCTATAATAATATTAGAGTAATGAATGATGATTAATTTACTCCCAAGTAGGCAAAAGTAACGATTAATGAATATCATTCATCACTCTCGATCAGGAATAATGAATATCTTAATCATTGCTCATTACTCATTTAATCGAGTAACAAAATGCCCAACTCTGTCTGTAGTGAATCGGAATAATACAACAGTCATTTTTGATCAACTATTTTTTCAAAAGTATCGAAATTTGTAGGTCTTTGAAAATATTATTATTTCCTTTAAATTTATTGTAGTCTATCAAAAGAAAGATTAAATGAATTTTTAAATAGCTCTTTATTTTAAGGCGGTTTCTTCCGAAAGTGTTAAAAAAAAAACCTCACACCCTGTCTAGGCGTGAAAATCTGAAAAAATGTAGTTACATATATGAAGGGTTCGGAAGTAAAACGTGTTAACTATCAATTTTATCTATTGTAGTAAATTCAATTTTAAGTTTTATTGATGTATTGATATTGATACATTTATATATTTTATAAATTATTTATTTAACAATATTAACTACGCTGAACAGAAATAAGAAGGAGAATAATAGCGGGTTTACTTTACATGTTTTACCATGCTTTTAGTTAAGAAACCCCAGTTTTGTTACTTAACATATTTTACTCCCGAACCCTTCATATATTGGTGTGAAATTTTATGTTTATATTTCGAATAAAAAAAAATGTCATATATGGCAGTAAATAAAAGTTTTTACTACATTAACAGACAACCAATAATTTTCAAAATATTGTTCATATTAACACGATTCAAGCAAAAATATGTTATCCCAGACATTTAGTATTTGAACCCGCTGATGATCATCATCACTTACTAGATACCTAGGAAACCCTGAAATGTGAAAATTCTCACTTCATATAAATTTTCTCTTAATTTACGACCAAATACAAATTATTACATGTTGCATAATCTTACTTTAATATCATCCTGTTGTAATCCCTCACCAAGTAATCTCTGCAAAACATTTATGAATAATTTCTCTGCTTTTTCAAATTGAGAACGTTCCATTGCTAAATTAGCCATTAAATCATAAACATATGTAATACCATCTTTATTCGATTGATCTTGAGCTAATCGTAATGCAATATGTAACATTTGTTCCGCTTTCACTAACTCATTACGTTGTATACACAATATTGAACGTTTTAATGTCAATATTAATTCTGATTCCTGCTCTTCATCTTCTTTTTTTAAACCTAGCCACGTTAACAAACTACTGTACAATATTATTTTGCCAGGAATATTGTTTTTAGGATGTAATTTAATAATATTTTTGCATGAATGTAGATTTATGTACCGAAGTGATGCAAAGTTGTATCTCATGTGTTTCAAAGCTAATCTACACAGAAGTGGATTTCTTAAAATTGTATAAAACATTTCGATTAAACAATAAAACAACAATAAATAAGGTTATATGACTGTCATTTCATAATCAAACTGTCAAATTAACGTAAGGTAACCGTAAAGAAAACATAATCCAAAAGAAGAATAAGAATTGTACAGATTGAACTTTAATAAAAATTTTAAATTGAAAATACATTTTATAATTTATATAATAATCTTGTAAGTATGTTACATTTCCAATTTAACCCAGTCTATTTCTAAGGAAGAGGTTCCTTTTTGTTTCTTTTCTAAATATACTCCACCATAAATCTGTATACCAAAACTTGTAATTTTTGAAGTATCGAGAGGTTCTGCATCTACTGGTTTACCTCTGTAGTATGGTTTAAATTGGTCTAATGGCAGTGATACTAAATCAAATTGTTCATATGGTGCCTGCAAACAAATATTTTTCAAAATAAATACACAAATTAAACTGTTGCTTACGTACAGTGAAAAATTGTTCGTAAGTTGGATTTGGCTCTTCGTTTAACCCTTTGTGCCTCAATATTATTTTGTAATTTTTATTTTCCCCTTGAGCACGTAATTTCAGTAACAGTTTATTGTACAAATGCATATTGTATGATTTCAATAATCGAACTCCAGCAAAACATGCTCCATTTATTTGCGGGTTTAATAATGTGAATAGTACTGCTCGAGAAAATACTTGAGTTTTTTGTAACGTAAATATTGCTTTTGACATTCCAACTTCTCTTACAGTGTCTGATTGTTCAATCCAATCATTCGTTAAGGTACCATTTGTAAAATCAAATAGTATTTTTTGGTTATTTAAACTATTTTTGGTTATATCATTAGTTTCTCTAAAAAAAAGTATTATTTAACATGAGTAAAACAATAATTTAATATATATTTTATACCCGTTAACTTTAGACATTATAGTCACTAATAAAGTCAATATTCCAAGTAAAGAAACTAACATTTTGGCTGATGATTTGATAAAAGACAATTTAAAATGATAATTTAGGTTTATATATTAGATAAGTATTATTCAAATTAGGTTGTTCACCTTTTTTTAATCTATGCTTTTTTATCATCAAATCATAGATCAAACTGAAGTACGGACAGTCCCAGCAAAAAAAAAAAAGAATAGTACTTCAAATTTAAATGTTACTATTTGTTATGTACATAATTGCCACTATTATTGTGTTAAATATATATAATTTTGTTTATTGTAACATTTTATTATTTATTTTAATAAAGGATTTACAATAAACAAAGAAATACATGTAAGAACGCTTTATAGCGTTCATGATAATATCAATTAAAACACACAAATCCAAGCACATATAAGCGTTTATTACTACGCCTATTTACAATCTGTCACATATATCTCATTATGTTATGGTTACTAACGCAACATATTACAAAGGAGGTCCAAGAACTAGTTTTGACCCTAACACGGCCGTCCTGCTCCTGCCACGTCCTCGCGGCATCTTCAGAATTTAATAACTACAAAATAAAACAAAGTAAACGAAAACATAATGTTTGTTTTGCCCGTCTCCTTGAGGTCCCTGACCATCCAGAGTCAACAAGACAAACACGACCATTTTAGGTCCAACAACTCCTTGAGGTCCCTGACCATCCAGAGTTCCTCTGAACTCCTTGAGGTCCCTGACCATCCAGAGTTCCTCTGAACTCCTTGAGGTCCCTGACCATCCAGAGTCAAACAAAACAAACACATCTCCTTGAGGTCCCTGACCATCCAGAGTTCCTCTGAACTCCTTGAGGTCCCTGACCATCCAGAGCCAACAAAACAAAAACGACCAGTGTGTCTTGCGGTACTCAACAAGCTATCAATTCTCAAATCAACTATCAATCAGTTCATTTCATTACAGGTTGTCTACAGTACCCAACAAGCTCAGTGACTGTCGCTGCTTCCTACTCAGTACCTTATTATCCCACACGCAACGTGCCTTCTCATTTAATCAAAGCAATAATATGTCTCTTACCAATTTAATCATCGTCAGTTTTAATCATCATCATCTAACTAGTTACTTTCGTACTATTTGTCTGTCAATAGACAAACGCTCGTCCATTCTGACATTTTTTTATTATTATTTCTCTTCAGATCATTACATTTGCCATTTCAGGTAAACTACACCTTGATCTGTTTTCAATCGCATTGGTAAAACAAGTAAAATTAGGCAGAACCCTACGGTTCTCACTGTTTTAGTCCTTGTTGAAGATCTCCAAAGAACAAAGAATTCATTAAATGATATTATCTCCCGGCTCTAAAATATGTTCTAAATCTGCAATAGCTGTAACAAAAGATCTGCGCAAGCAATGTGCACAGTATTACATCGTTCACATTTAGTATTATATAGCATGTGCATCAATTGTAAAATCTGTCATTTATATTAGCACTTTCGTCCAATATGTACCATTAGTACACACCTAAGAGCAAGACATCTTTGACATCTTACAAGACAACTTTGACACCTTTCGGCTGTCAATTTTTGTCTGTGTTTCCACAATTACCACATCATGTAAAAACTTAACTTAGTACTTTTGTATTATTGAACTTGGGAGAACTAAAATTTTTACGTTCATTTAGATCTAATTTTTTTTTAAATTTGCATTTCTGTAAAAGCTAGTTTTCTGAAATTACAAAATCTTTTCTTTTTAGCATACTCATAATAATAATAAAACTGTTTGATTTGCGTATTTAAATAACACACTTTCATTGAGACTATAATTCTGAAATTCATTAATGCAAAATTTTGAAAAATTACACAAAGAACTGTTTGACAAAATAAAAATAACTACTATTATCTGTCATCTGACATTTGTCATCTGTCATCTGCCAATGCAAAATATAATCTTATCTAATATGATTCCATACAAGGAATATAATTAACAAAAACTCCAATAAAAACTCTTTGAATTACCTTGTTAAGTCTTTATCCAAAATTTCTAAATTGTCAAGAACAAATTATAAATACCATACCTCATTATTCTCTTATTATTTGGCGTCAAATTTCTAGTCCTTGCTATTAGTTTTAAAGTACTTTATCCAAATTCATTCTAGAACATTTCAACTTCTACGTATCATTGTGGCTCACCATAATATGGGTACGCAATGTTTTGGGGTTAATTATTTTTTACAGTTTAATTATAATATAGCACTTTTGTTTTCCATTTTAAAAACTCTTGTCAGCCAATTTTGACATTTATTTTGTCAACTGTCAATATTTTTGTCATTTTTTTGTTTTTTTTTTTTTTCATTTTAATCATTTTCAAAGTATTTTATGTATGGAACAACAAAAACTGGCCAAAATTAGTTGTAGGTATAGGCATCCCACTTCTGATGTAAGAACGCTTTATAGCGTTCATGATAATATCAATTAAAACACACAAATCCAAGCACATATAAGCGTTTATTACTACGCCTATTTACAATCTGTCACATATATCTCATTATGTTATGGTTACTAACGCAACATATTACAAAGGAGGTCCAAGAACTAGTTTTGACCCTAACATACATATACAGGTGTTCATATTATATTGCTCACCATTGCTATCTCGAGAACTATAAGAGCTACGAGGTTGCCTAAATTAGACAACAAATACTATTTTACAGGAAAATATCAACGAGTGAAGCGCTTTTTTATTTCGACCAGTGATTCTCAAAGTACGTTGTGTAACTTTCTTATTTTAAATAGGAACACACAATTTAATTTTACTTATCCGCAAAGTAGAGTATTCTATTCTGATTTCAACGATGTAAATAAGTCATAGCCTTACATCTCAAAATAATCCAGAATAACGCAAATTTGTAGCGTATTCGGTTGGGTGCTCTACTACGCACTCAGGTCATTCGGCGAGCAAGTATCGAATTCGAATGGCCCAACAGCCGCTCCAGAGTTGATAAAATTTTTATTTGATTATGAATATAACTTAAATTTTTATAATCGAAATAAAGCTATTACAGTATATTGTTTATATAACAATATAAAAGAAATATTAAAATATGGCTACATAAAAGATTTTTAATTAGAGCAATTTATAAGAAAATACTGGAGCAAGGAGCATATCATAATTTGGTAGCAGAAATACGTTTAAAGGATGCGGAATTGTTTTATAATTATTTACGCATGAATAAGGACCAGTTTGATTATTTAGTGAGGATTGTGGATTCAAAAATGAGTTTAACTTCTCAAGTATATATGTGGCGTTTCGCTTTGACAAGGATCGCGATATACTAGAAAGAAAAAACCGTCCGTTTTGCCGGACGAAGTTGAACACGATCGGACTTTTCACGGGTGCCGGACGAATTGATATATTTGCAGGCTTCTGTTTGTTTAGTTGGACGAACTGATCCGTCGAGCGGAGAGCTGAGTACGTACTATTATACTCATTTTAGTACAGGGTATACCTTGAAACGTACGAGGAATAAATAATAATAACGAAAATAACAAACAACATCGCACAATACGCGTAGTCAAAAACAAATCAAAGGAAGTGACGCCATTGAAATGTGTTAAACTAACTGTTGGTAACGTAATGGACGAAATTTGGTTTCTACACATTAGAGCCGCTAACATTCGCCTGTGTTTTTCTTATGTTGAACAGCCGGAACTATTGTCCGCCATTTTGAAATATTACTATCTTGATCTGTCCCATTAGCATATAAGGCTCCTTCCTTTAGTCTTTTTTATTCAATGCCCAACATTAGTTATCTAGAATCTCTCTTTAGAATTTTCCCAACTACAAAGATCTCCTGTACGGTAGGGTGACCAGACGTACTCTTTTTTACTTCTTGGAGTATTATACTCATTTTTGAGTAATATTCTTTATACTCTTACATTTTATAAAAAAACCCTGAATATACTCTTTTTTTGCCGGTTACTTGTTTTTATTCTATTTCGGAAGTGAGGACCTTTTTTTTGCTCATTACTTCTATTTTGGGAGTGAGGACCTTTTTTTCTTGCTCGTTACTTGTATTTTTGAATGAGGACCTCTGTTTTTTGCTCATCACTTGTATTTTTGGAGTGTGACTTTTTTTTGTATACTCTTTTTCTGTAAAAAAAATCTGTTTAGCCTACTGTACGAGTCATTTGAAATCGTCACACGAGTCTCTGTGTGACCCGCAGGTCGTACGTTCGTCATCACAAGTTATCATGAGCTTTTTTTTTTAAGATTTGAAGTGGACTTTTGCTAAACAAAAGGGTCATTCCATATCAAGTGGTCTGCTGGTCCCTGCTCGACCATCACGGATTTCGATGAAATTTTGTATGGACATTCACACATGTCCCCAACGAACATTGGTAAAGTTTTACGTTCATCCATGCAATACTTGCTGAGATTTAGTAATTTGTTTGACCCCATACCGCAGCCTTCTATCGTATGACTTGGAGATTTCGGCAACTTTGAGACGCAGTATCTCTGGCAATATTTTGTTGAGAGAAACAAAACTTTGCCATCTTGTACAACTTTTTGCGCTCTATTAAACAAAATAATAAACAAATCTTTATGAGCGTTTTCCGTGAAGAAAATTTGAAGCAAACTTAAAATTTAATATTAATAAAACATCGATGTTTCCGATACATCGATGTTTTTCCGTAGATGTTTTTTCAACATCTTTTTCTAACAGATTGACGAAATTTTTGTAATTTTTGTACTGTGCTGCTAAACCGTCACTAAAGTAGTATATTCTTGTAATCTTCGTTTTATTCATCAAAAACTCAATTAATTTCCGAATGAACATGTGCACAGAAACCGTATCATGTTGCATATGATCAGAAATTATGCAGCAGTTGACAATTGGCGATGGGGTTACTGATTCAAGTTTCTGAACTGGTAGTGACAATGTCACCATGGATCAACGCAATTTAGGTACTTATAATGCCTGTATAAAACAAACAAGATGAAAAATAATGGAATGCATGCGATATTGCGATAGCAGCATGTGATAGAAACGTTCTCAACTTTGTCCCTATTTCTAAGGCCTTATATACCAGGGATGAAAAACCAATCCTACTTTTTTAGAGGGTTTAAAACATGCTCTTTCTAATGAAAATAATTTAAAACAGTTTCCAGAACGCATATTTTTGTAAAAGTGGGCTAAATATACCCTGTTTTTAGCATTTTCACAAAAATCATCAACTTTACACTCAAATCCTGAACTAATGAAAAATATTAGGAGTGTGAAATTTTATATTCGTTAACCTTGTATTGATAAGTTATTATGTGCAAAATTTCACGTTTATCGTACCTTTACTTTCAGAGGTATAAAAAGCCAAACTTTAAAATTTTTTCGAGTTGCAAATTTTTTTTGCCAAGTTTGCTTCAAATTTTCTTCACGGAGAACACTCATGAAGATTTGTTTATTATTTTGTTTAATAGAGCGCAAAAAGTGGTACAAGATGGCAAAGTTTTGTTTCTCTCAACAAAATATTGCCAGAGATACTGTGTCTCAAAGTTGCCGAAATCTCGGAGTTATACCATAGAAGGCTGCGGTATGGGGTCAAACAAATTACTAAATCTCAGCAAGTATTACATGGATGAACGTAACACTTTACCAATGTTCGTTGGGGACATGTGTGAATGTCCATACAAAATTTCATCGAAATCCGTGATGGTCGAGCAGGGCACTTCTCTGAAATCAGACCACTTGACATGGAATGACCCAAAATGATAAAAGTTACTTACTTACTTTGATTTGTGTTTGACCACGGGTATTGTGCGATGTTGTTGGTTTATTTCCGTTATTTTTATTTATTTCTCGTACGTTTCAAGGTATACCGTGTACTAAAATGAGTAAAAATGTATTTGAAATACATGATTTTGTGTGTTTGGTTTTCACAACAATTGTTTAAAATCCTAATGTACGTCAATGTGTCAGCTGTTTTCTCGCGCAGAATTGGTGACGTAATTTATGATACCCTGTGATGAAGTTAAGATGAACGTACTCTATGTTTTACAAATTTTATCTTATTGTTATCCTAATTTTGATTGTTTTATTTGAATTCTCAATTTTTTATAAAAATAAATAAATAAATTTAAACAATTGGGGTTTTTCTTAATAATTGTGCTACAAATGGGAGATGGGAGATTCAATTTATTGCGCATGTGCAAATAATTGCTTTAATTGTTTACATGAGTTTTTTGTTTACTTTACAATTGTTTACGCGTAAGCAATAAGGTAAAGTACACCATGTAATTTACAAGTTCAGTTAAAATAATTAATAAAAATATGAGTAAAACTTTACAAAGTATCCAGCGCCAGTGATACGCATAAGCTAAGCAGGCGTTCGCGTATAATTTGGATTCCAAAATCCTGAATGCAAGTATTGTCAACTGACAATAACTGAAGCGCCTCTAGTGAGATTTTGAGAAACTGACGGTTGTAGGATAGTCGAGTTTGTGACAAGCATGGGAATATGTTCTTAGAAGTGGAAAGACAGTTAAAGACCATTTTAGAGTGTGTTCCCGTGTGTTTCAATAAATATCACATGAAGATACCATTGAACCTGTCAAAAATATCCTACCAAAGTCAGCCATGATGTGAATGCAGTAGCGCCTCTATCGGTAGTGTCAGATGCCATTGTCGTTTTTTACTTTTATCACCAGGGAGCAAAAAATCCTGCCTGTGGCGGCAAAAGCCTAGCGCTGGAGCTGCAGTAACTCATTTAAGAATCTATATATTATAATAATTCCCACTTCCAGAATAAGTACAATATTCCACCAAAAAAAGTAATATTAAACCGCGTACAGCATGTTAAAATTAATGTTAAACATACGTTTTTCAAATTAATAAATTGATTTTCTTGTAGTTATCCTAATTTTTATGGTTTTGTCTGGATTCTCAGTTGTTTAAAATAAATAAATAAATAAAACTTAAATAATCTGATTTAAAAAAAAATAATTTGTAACAAATGTTGCCTAATCTACACTGATTATTGCCGCTTTTATTAAACTTGTTTAAATTTGAGAATTAATGGAAAACCTTTTTTAGTTTTAAATATTGTATTGCATTGTAAAAGATTTATTAATATACTTTTATTACAAGATTTGATTGATTTCTAATTCAAAATATTTCTTATATTTGGATATTTGTGTGAAAACTTGTTGATATATGTAGATGCGTATGTCACTACGCGATATTGCGAAAATAAAAGTTATATTTATACTATTTTCGCATCATATTTATAGTACATACTTAGTATAAATAATCGTAGATTTTAAAATAAACGATAAATGTAAAAATAACTTGGGAATAAAATAATTGCATTGTCAGCAAGTCTGTGAACACGTCAAATTGAGTAAGTACACGTCAATTTTATTTAGGTTAATTAATATTTAATTAGTAAACAGTAATAGAAATAACTAAATATATAAATAATTTGATTTTTCAGGACATAGGTCATTAGAGGATATTCTTAATTAAATCAATAATACTCATCTTATTTGGAATATCCGGTATTTTGAGGTTATTATGGTTAATGCCATATTTTTACATCCTGATCTGGGAATTGGTGGAGCAGAAAGACTTGTTGTTGATGCTGGTTTAGCCTTACAAGAAAAAGGTCATCGTGTAAGTTACGTAACAAATCATCACGATCCAAGTCATTGCTTTTTAGAAACAAGAGATGGAACGTTTCCAATTACTGTAGTCGGAGATTGGCTACCGAGAACAATATTTGGATATTGTTACGCCTTATGTGCATACTTACGTATGCTGTATTTGACTCTCTATTTATTATTGGTAATTGTACCTGTTGAAAGACCTGATATTTTGATATGTGATCAAATACCAATTGGTATACCATTGATAAAGATATTTAAATTAAATATTATATTTTATTGCCATTTTCCTGATTTATTGTTAAGTAAGCCAGGAGGTTCTTTAAAACAATTTTATAGAGCTCCAATTAATTGGATAGAGGAGAAAAGTATGAGTTACGCTGATAGAATTTTAGTGAATAGTAATTTTACTGCTGGCATTTTTAAAGAAACTTTTAAGTCTATTGCTGGTACACCTACTGTCTTATATCCTTCTATAAATGTTAAAGGTTTCGAACATAGTGAGAAAACTTGTATTAGTACTTTAGTTCCTCATGTTCCTGAAAATAGTTTTGTATTTCTATCTATTAATAGATATGAGAGGAAGAAAAACTTGACTTTAGCTTTAAAAGCAATGGAAGCATTAGAAATTATGATTTCAGATGAAGAATGGTCAAAAGTACATTTAATAATGGCAGGTGGATATGACGTACAAAATAAAGAAAATGTTGAACATTATGAAGAATTAGTTGAAATATGCGCAAAAATGAACTTAAATAATAAAGTAACATTTCTAAAATCTCCTAATGATCATTTAAAAGTGTCTTTATTGTCAAATTGTAACTGTGTGATCTATACACCTTCAAATGAACATTTTGGAATAGTTCCACTCGAAGCTATGTTCTCGAAAAAGCCAGTAATTGCTGTTAACTCTGGAGGACCAACGGAAACAGTTGAACACAGAGTGACTGGTTTTTTGGGTGAACCAGTTCCAGAAGCAATGGCTTATTATATGGCTAAACTTATTGGATCACCTGATTCAGCAGAGAAGTTGGGTGTTAATGGCAGTAAACGATTTAATGATAAGTTTTCTTTTGATGCTTTCGGACATCATTTGAATAGTGTTGTTTTTAGTATAACTAGTGAAAGTTATGAAAATAAATAATACATCACTGAGCAGACTGTAATAGCTTTTAAGATCATTTTATGTATATGTAAATTTAGTACTCTGTTGTAATTTTTATTTTTTTAGCATTAAATTTGTATATAAATATGTATTAAATTAATTTATGAATGAAATTAAATATTTACAATCATTAAATTCTAATCATTAAAATCAACAAAAAAGTATTTTGCTATAGTCCGTGCAAACGTTAGAATGCAGTATTGCTCTTATGGGAAATGGGTGTTGTCAAATGATGTAAAAGTGTCAAATATGTCAATGAACCCAAAACATTATATGTAATTTTATATTCTTTCGTTGATATTTTATTCAAAATAAATGCAAAAAGTATAGGAAACATTAATAACTATTTGTATCGCGTTTCCAACGATCAGCGAATTTACAATTGGTAACCTCGCCAAGGAAGAAAAGAATAGTGTCATTACGAGAACCCATTAGAGAGTATGAAAAATAACTACTCCATTTGCCCTGTACTGCATTCTAATGTTTGTACGGACTATAGATGTCTGCTGTGATTAGGTCCATCTTAACCTTGGATTTAGCTGCATGGAACAGGAAACGTCTTTCCCATACCAGTCTCGGAGATTTTTCAACCAAGATGTACCTCTTGTTTCAGGTCTTTCCCCTATTGAGAACTGACACGCTCGAATACGCAGCCTGGTGGTCAAATATTGTACTAGGCGCTCTACTACTGTTTGAACTTATTACATATGTTCTAGTGTTGAATTTTTGTTAGAATGTCGATAGAAGTTGTGAAAAACTATAAAAGTAGATCAAATTGTAGTGTTTTTGGCTGTCATATAAGACAGGGCAAGATAGGCATCTTAGTTTTTTCTTTTCTTAAGAAAAATGGAGGGAAAGTTAATATTAAGTCCAGATTGGGAAAAGATTTGGTTATGGACAGGAGGAAGGCATGGGAATATACTTTGTGTTAAAAAGTAACTGATGCTATGCGAGTTTGTTCATTACATCTGTCGCAGAAAAAAAAAAAAAAAAACACTAATATGCTTGCACCTACAAGTTGCATATTTAACTATTAGCTGTTCCTGTCCAACTAAAACTATTTTTATTTCATAAGGCAATTAACATAATGCACTTGTTTGCAAACAGAATCCATATATTGTAAATCCAAATGACCGACACTGAGATGTACCACATAAAATTACGTGCCCGGCATTTAACACCTGCTCAACTACAAATTACACTTTAATAAATCTACTGAAATTAAACTTTAAATACTTTAATTTGAGCACCTTTTGTTATACATATTGAAACATGTATAGCGCTTAAAAATTAAAAAATTTCGCAAATATTTACTCGCATTTTCATAAAATAAAAATGTACTGTGCTTAAATTAACCTGTTCGCTATTAGAATATTGCCAGCTGAGTACTATAGTACGTTCGAAGGTGAGTTTGCAGTACAGGGCATATAGAGTAGTTCTTTTTTATACTCTCTAATGGGTTTACACAATGACGCTATCCTCTTCTTGCTAGTCGACGTTGTCAGCTCTAAAACGCGCTGATCTGTGAAGACGCAGTATTCTACAAATGGCCATTTTTTTTTGTTGAGTGTTATTTTGAGTTTTATAAGAGTTGATTTTTGTAAATAATACGAGTTTTTCATATTATTATAATTGACACATTTGACACTTTTACAACATTTGGCAACACCGCTCCCATTTGCCATAAGAGCTATACTGCAAACTCACCTTCGAACGCACTATAGACATAACAACCATATTGCCTTGGAGCATAGCGCCGCCACCGGTAATGTAACTTCTCAATATGATCTAATGTAATCTCAGAGGAGCTACTAATAGAGAAAGCATAATGCGAATTGTGCGTAACCTGGGGGATTGACAAAGACAACATATCTTAAACTAAAGTCGACATGCGCAAAGGGCTCAGAGGAACCGATCTTATTGGTTCTTCCGAGACATAATGACGTTTATTACCATATGTGACCTAAATTACCTACTGAAAACACGTTTTGTGCGCATGTTGACTTTAGTTTGAGACACAAGATACGTATTAGTATATCTTTCTTTGTCAATCTCTTTGGTTACGATATTATACATGAGTATGAATGCGCAATGCCCTCCCTATTAGTGGTTCCTCTGAGATTGTAATAGACTGTATTTAGTAAGTCTCATTATGTGACAGAAATATTGAAGTATTTTAATATTTTTTTAACAGTTGACAATTCTAGTTCTATGTCCAGTGTCATAAAGATTTCTTCGTTTTTGATTTTATCACCCCATGATATTTTTAGCATTTTTTTTGTTATGGGGTTGTTCTGTAATCTGAGTTGCCTGACGTCCCGATTTGAGCGGGACTGTCATGAATTCAATAGACAAATTCCGAATTCTACATTGTCTCTGAAAATCCCGACAGAAAAAAAATTGTATAAAGAAAAAAAACTTAATTCAATTATTTTGCTGAATATTTGGTTAAAGAGGTTCTAGTGAAAGAGATGTTTGTTTATTAAATAAATTTGTAGAATTTAAGTGAATATAACTAGCAAACGAGAGAGAAAAAAAATTTGATGATAAATGGATAATATTTTTAAAGATCGTTCCGCTTGTAGTAATTCGTATAAAATCGTGGTCAGCATACTTTCAGTTCCATATTCTAATGCAATTTATGAAAGAATATTTAGACCACCCTGGATAAAGGAGATGAAAATAAATATTGTTTCACAATTTAGAACCTGAATTAATGATCGAACAAAATTTAAATTGCAATTTTAATAACTAGAACATTTTTGATCGTCTAAAGATGGCGTACTAATTCCGTAACAAGCTGAAAAAATACATAAAAAATGTTATGATTGATTGTACAACTTTTTGTATTATATATATTGTACTTTTATTATTATATATATTCCGATTAGTGTAATAGTATTTAATTAAGTGAATTATTTGATACACAACTCAAAGAAAAGTATACAAAAGGTGCGTTCGGCATAAGCTAATAATCTACACATTCTGCATAATTTACACAAGAAAAATTCGGCATAAAGTTTCTGTGTGCTCTGTGCGGCACGAAGATCGTTCGGCAAATATCGTGCAGTGCGGTTTGTGTTGCACAGTCGTCACAAGTTCAGATCGTGCGGCAATCTTTGCAATAGTGTTTTTCGCGATAAAAATACAAATTATTATTTCTACAAAACAATATGAGTGAAAACAGTAAAGATATCATTGTTTATGACTACAGGATTTGCAAAATTTTCTGGATACAAGCGGAAATGTGCTTTAAATTGATTTGTAGTCATGTTTGGAACAGTACTCTATGTATATTTAAACACTTTTTCCAAAATATTTTCTGGTTTGGAAAATTCTTCTGAATTGTCTTCCTTACTAATTAAATTTCTTTTATATTACTTAAAAGCATCCCAAAACCTTCATGCGTCATTTTTATATTGTCGTACAAAACAAGTACCAGGAGACAGACTTCATGTAATCAAACACCACAATTTATTTCTTTACAAAAAAAAGGTTAGAATAACAAGAATAACTGCACAATCTGAACAAAGCATTCGTCTTTGACTTTCTTGTACAGTGTGCACAGTGGTCACGTGACAAAAAATTTGCACGACACAGAGTTAACACTACACAGTTATGCCGCACGCACCTAAAATTAAATAAGTACACAAAAATAGTACGTCTTTGCGTAAACCTATATACACACTGCTTGGGTCTGCCCCGCTTATGTCGCGAGACTCTTGGCTCATCACCGGTAACCATGGGCGGTGAATTTCCCACACATACATATATATATATATATATATATATATATATATATATATATATATAGGTAATTAGTGTGTAAATAGTGTGGGTCGCGACCCGGCACCGGGTCGCAGAAAAATTTTGCCGGGTCGCGAAAAAAATTGTAAAAACATGTACATATTATTTTTTTTACGTCTGTTAATCACTAGAATAGTGTGTATTTGTGCTCTTTATTACTATACTATATTCTTTATTACTATACTATACTCTTTATTACTATACTATACTCTTTATTACATAAAGCTACTGTTTTAAAATAAAATTTGTTTTGTAAATAAATGTTTTTTTTTCATAAGGTGGGTCGCGAAAATTTTTAAAACCTCGTACCGGGTCGCGGTCAGAAAAGTTTGGGAACCGCTGGCTTACCCCATTAGTGGCTTCCTCTTCACCAGGCAACCCTATTTAGCTAGTCGCTTTGTTGTAGACCTCTTACTTCCATACTAACCTCAACTTCTTGCTGGTTACCTCTTGTTAACATTTTTCTGCGTTAGAAAACTATTCCAAGATTTGTATGGGTCATCACTTACCTTGTATAGTTAGACTAATTATAAGTAGTTGCTCTTTATCAATAGAAACGTGCTCTAATTTAGAGATACCGTAACCTCGTCTCTAAAAATCCACTTCCATCGTGATCAGTCGAGTTTTATTTTTCTTTGTGAACTGTCATTTGTAGGGTTTTGTAGGTATGGAAAAAAAACCCTTATACCGTCATTTTGTCGTCTGTCTGTCTGTCTGTTCGGTAAAAATTGTAGCCAAACGGCTAAACCTAGAGAGTTGAAATTTGGCATGCTTGTACAACTCTTTGACCCATAGCAAAAATACTAAAACATCTAAAAAACATGTCCCCCTAAAAATATAAACAAATATGTGCTCATCGAAAAAAAAAAAATATATGTGTTTTAAATTCTGAGGGTATCAAATGAAAGCCCTTAGTACGTGGATTAACGATCAACATTTTATTTTTATAATATAAATTATTTGATGCGATTTCTGCCAAAATTGTGCAAAAAAAATTGTCCCTGTAGCCCAGATGGTTTAAACTAAAAATCTGAAAAAATTCTAAGTAATGTACATTGGTGTGAACCGGAATAGTACAACAGGAATTTTTGATCAGATTATGTTTTCGGAAACTAACGTATTTTTGGTATTGTATGGTTGACGATGTACAAAAGATATAGCTGTGTAACACACTATACTAGAAGGCGTATCCTGGTCTAGTGGTTAGCTTGCTCGCTTTATACGCAGAAAAATAGGGTTCGCTCCTGGGCAGAGGAGACTTTCTGTTTTTTGTTTTTTTTTTCCATTTTAATTTTGTTTTAATTATTTTGTCAAAATTCTGGTTATATTTTGGTAAATGTTGCACTTAATTTTTAAGAGCGTAAATTTAATAACCAGTTGGAATTGTTGGAATTATATTTTCATTCTATGTATGACTTAAAACAACCAATGGAAGCCATAGGCGCAATTTTCAAAATCATAATGAACATTGCTATATAAAAAAAAAAAAATATTGCACATATTTAGAAACCTAAATAATGGTATTAGGTATTCGAATTAAAATTAACAACAAAATATTTTAACATAAAATTTGTTTTTAAAGCTCTTAGATTAACAGACGTTAAATTATTTTAAACATATCGTTCATTTTGCCGTGATTACTACAAAGCAAAATTTGTGCTACACACTCAGCATGCCACCTTCACTTATTATATACCTGCGAAATCCTGCAACGTGTGAAAATTCGCACTTCATATAAATTTTTCTAAACTAGTAGTTCTTAATCAGAGTGCCCTAAGTAAATGAAAGAGGTACCGCGAACTTTGTAGCTTAAATACGAATATCATACAAAGAAATGAGGGTAGGTCTGTGGGGGTAGGGTCTCTTAGGTCTTAGGTAACTGGTCTGCGGAGAACGGACAGAGCGGAGCAATCTTTATGGGGTAAGATGGGTAAATGGCGGTCACCTAAGGGAAAACTGCAATAATAATTACAATTTTCATACAAAATATTTTATTAAAGCAGTAGCATTTAACTACTTCAATAGAGAATCAATTGTAAAAGTTAAATTTCTCTTAAAGTTTATGTTAATTAATTAATGTATATATATTTTAAAACATGTAAATTCTATTTACCATATAGATACGGATATTCCGGTCATATTTAAGAGCTCCATTTTCAGTACAATTTATAAACAACAAAAGAAAACTTGAGAGAGGACCTTTTAAGATTTTAAACTGCACAAATATCAGAAACATAACTCTATGCGGATTATTTAGGCAGAGGCAAAATTATTTAAATTGTGAATAAAGTTCACACTTTTAAATTTCAAGTGATGATCTAAAAAAAAGGTCCACATCTCTATTTTTAAAATTTTCTACTGTGTATGTGTGTTTTTATTTTTATTTCTTTCCTTCTTGGAGGGGGGGGGGATAGAAATAATTAAAATAAAATATAGACGTAGATAAACAGTTTAGAATTAACGGAAGTAAGTATAAAACCCAAAAGAAAATTTATTGAGAATAAGTACGTATCTTTAAAAATCAAAAAAGAAAAATTAGATCAAAGCGTTGAAAAAACAATTAACGTACAATTCTTCCTACGGATTAGCTCAAACTGACTAGACACGCTGTAGCATATGTCTATCCTCTTTCTCTCAGTTTTGTAAACAGTTACGCATTAGGTCTAGGATGATTAAGTAAAGGATGCGCTATTCGTGTGTAAAATGTGTGGAAACCCTTACTGAGTGAGAAAGATATATATCGCGGTACTGCGTACACACGTAAGACTCTATTACTGTGCTAAATTGTTAGATATACACAAGGTGGCGAAAAGAAAAATGTTCAACAGACTTGTGATATTTCAAAACGAATAAAAATATGTGTATCTATTTGTGTTATATATTTTATTTCCATACTTTTATTTAATCAATTATCACAACCAAATAAAAATTATCAAACCATCCCTTATAGGTAAAGATTAGAATATTTCTATGTAATGTAAAAAAATATATATCAAAATTAACCCCTCTGCACCCCTCCCCCATATATTTCATTTTGTACATCCGTCTTTCAATCCTTCATTAATCGAACGATAAAAATTAAATTAATTTCTGGTTTGTGGGGGGATACTCAAAGGATGTGGCCCTTCAACGTCTTATCGGAATATTTGAAAAGGCCCCATAGCTAGCCACTTCTGGTATTTTGAATCATTAAATTTAATAGAGATTCTTGCAATCGGGCCATAGTCATGTAATTTTCGCAACAAGATGTTTAGGTAGTATTATTTGGCACTAATATTTTTCAAGCTTATTTTAGTTTATTGTAACTACCACTTTATCCTTTAATTGACTGATTAAATTCATAATACTGCCTCCTTTATTGGCAGCCTTTAATTTTTAAAATATCATTAAAGATTGTTTTAATGACAAATAATATTATTTTAAAATGATTAGATAAATTTTAAATACACATTTATACAGTTTCAGGTCCGTTTGACACGATACGCAGAAAATTAACACCGTGTTATACAAATTTCTCAAATATGTTATAAAATTTGCTGTGAAATTATGAGATTTTAGAATAATTTCTAAGAAATTCCATAATTATTTTCATTTAAAAATACGCTTGTTTCAAATTCAAATGTAGCACATGCGCCTTACGTAGTTGTAGTGTGCACAGTACAGACATATATTGCCTTCTTTCTCAACAGGGGTTTCCACACAATCGTCAATGTTGTTAGTATACGAATAGCGCATCCTTTACTTAATCATCCTAGCATTAGGTGCTTTGCATATAGGTGTGAAATACCCTGAACTACTCCGAGTGTTCTATTCCAAACTATTCTGAAAATTTTTGCACGTGGAACACTTTAGTTGAGTATTTAGTCGAAAGAGGCGCTGCTATCTTACGAATTAACAAATGTCAAAGAAAAACTATCTTAAATGTACAAATTATTTTAAATTTGACATATTTATGATAAGATAAATGGATTTGATTTAATATTTACCAAATAAGTTTAAAAATGCGGTTATTGTTCCCCTACATAAGGGTGGTTCCTCAGAAGAATTAGTTAATTATAGGCCAATTGCCCTTACATATTGTATCTCTAAAGTGTTGCAAAAAATATTAAAAAATCAACTAACTAATTTTTTGGATAAGTGCAATATTATTTCAAATCGACAATATGGTTTCCGCGAGTGGAAAGGAACGAAGGATGCCTTGGCTTTTCTTTTTTCTAATATATACAGTAATATGGATAATTCTTCTCCTTCAATTGGAGTGTTTCTAGACTTAACTAAGGCCTTTGATACAATACATCATCAAATATTTTTTGATAAATTAGAGTTATATGGTATTCGCGGTCTCTCGCTAAATCTCTTAAAAAGCTACCTAAATGAAAGAACTCAAATTGTAAAAATTAATAATATAACCAGTGAACAAAAAAACTGTTACTTGTGGAGTACCTCAAGGAACTGTCCTAGGTTCATTTCTTTTTGTGATGTTTATTAATGATATGCTGGAAAAATGTCCTAATTCAACATTGATTTCTTATGCAGATGACACTGTGCTTTATGTTTCTGCATCTACGTGGGAAGATGTAGTTGCAAAAACATCTAATGAACTATCTACACTTAAATATTGAACCTACAAACATGACCAAATCCGTAACATTCACTTCATACGCTTCTGGCTTTTGAGATACCAATAAAATTATAAGCCACGAAGTGCATTGCAATAAGGATCACTGCAACTGTACAAGTAATGTTGTAAGAACGGACGCAATAAAATATCTAGGCATTTATGTTGACACTCATTTAATGGGACGTTCATGCGTACAATCTTCAAAATAAACTTATCTACTTATTTAAGATACTTCGACATATTCTTGATATGACATCTTTAAACATCTTTTATTTTGGCTTCATACAATCTGTCCTAAGCTACGGTATATTAGTTTGGGGACGGGCTTTGGACTGCCATCTTAAAAAGCTAGATATTATACAATAATTACTTCTCAAAATAATTTATAAAAAGGACTTTAGGTACGTCAGTTATAGATTGTTTACTAAAACTAAAGTCTTTGATATAAAGCAACTTTATTTTTTGGCACTTACCAAGTATATGTTCAAATATAAAAAAAAAAAATTATTACGTTTCTCGAATTATACATATTCAACAAGAATTAAATCTCAGAATCTCAGTTACTCATTTGATTCAAGAAAAGTCATTGGTCAAACCTATTTTTTGTACCACATTCCTTTAATATACAATTTGTTAACAAAGTACACGAATTTTGAAAGTATTGCCATTCTTAGCTACCATGCATATATCAAAACTAACAAAAAAACTATTTACTCAGTCGACAGCCAAATAATTTCTATTACATTTCATCATACATAAAATCAGATTTACTTTGAAAAAATATATATATGATTTAGATCAGTGTTTCTCAACCAAGAACGCACCGCGGACCAGTATAATATGTAATTTTCTAACGCGGACCACTAATAATAATTGTTGGTTCATTTTTGCCAGATTAAATATATTTAATGTGCTACTTACTAAATACATTTATTTTATTTGCAGAAAATCACAGAAAGTTTACAGAAAATTAACAAAATATAAATTATTTACATAATAAATGTGCATAAAAATTAAAAAAAAAAAAAAAACTGCAAAAAACACGTAAAAACTTTCGCGGACCACTAAAATTTTTCTGCGGACCACTGGTGGTTCGGATCACCTGTTGAGAAACACTGATTTAGATTGCTATTATATTTGTATATTATACATGCTATATTACCTTGGCATCACGACAAGCCTAGTTTAGTAATACCAGCGTAATAAAATAAAATTGTACTCCTATGTTTATTAATTGTCTTATAATAATTACGGACTTGGAGGAATCAAATCCAGGCATAACAGAAAAGTTTATCAAAGAAGTGTAGAAATTTTACCAAACATGTTTTCAATATATCGAATAATGGTCTGAAACACCTTGGTAAATAATTGTTTTCAATGGTGTTTTTAGGGTTTTGTAGGTATGACCAAAAAACCCTTATACCGTCATTTTGTCGTCTGTCTGTCTGTCTGTCTGTCTGTTCGGTAAAAATTGTAGCCAAACGGCTAAACCTAGAGAGTTGAAATTTGGCATGCTTATACAACTCTTTGACCCGCACATAGGAAAAATACTAAAACATCTAAAAAACATATCCCCCTAAAAATATAAACAAATATGTGCTCATCGAAAAAAAAAATATTTTTTTTTAATTCTGATTAGGGTATCAAATGAAAGCCCTTGGTACGTGGATTAACGCTCAAATTTTTATTTTTGCAAAATAAATTATTTTGAAGCGATTTTTGCCAATATTGTGCAAAAAAAATTTTGTCCCACACCCTGTAGCCCAGATGGTTTAAACTAAAAATCTGAAAAAATTCTAAGTAATGTACATTGGTGTGAACCGGAATAGTTCAACAGGAATTTTTGATCAGATTATGTTTTTGGAAAAAAAGCAGTTTTTGTGTTTTTTTGCTAATAATGTTGACAACTTATAGTTATATAATACGCTAAACAGTAACGTGTTTCTTGGTGCTGTGGCTAAGATACTTGCGTTCTGCCCAAGAATTCATAATAGAACTCATGTTCGAGTCCTACGTGAGGAGACAATATTATTTTTTATTTTTTTTTTTGCATTTTTATATTGTTTAAATTATTTTTTCAAAATTTTAATTATATTTTGGCAATTGTTGCATTTAATTTTTAATAGCGTAAATTTAATAACCAGTGGAAATTGTTGAAATTATAATTTAATTATATATTTGAATGTACACGAAATCAAAGGGGAGGAGCTATGACTAAAAACAACCAATGGAAGCCATAGGCGCAATTTTCAAAATCTTAATGAATCTTGATATATAAAAAAAAACACTGCACATCTTTAAAAACTTAAATAATGGTAATAGGCATTCGTATTAAAATTCATAAAAAAATATTTTGTCATAAAATTTGTTTTGGCATCCCAAATAATCATCATTCACTTACTAAATACCTGCAAAACCCTGAAATGTGTGAAAATTCACACTTCACATCAATTTTTTTACTTCATCGCAAGTAAATTGGACAGATATTAAATCTTATGTTGAGTTTTTATCTAAAGAAATGCCAAATATTAAAATAGACGACAACTGTCTCCTTGAAGTATTTGAAGACTGAATGTATATTTAAATTCTGAAAAATTAATACAATGGGAAAATCAACACGTTGAAATTGATAAAAGATGGATAGAAAGATTCAGCCATTTTAAAAATGAACATATTCCATGTGAAAATTTATTTATTCTTGTTCAATTTACCTTGTGCTGCCCTGGAACTAATGCAGCAGTTGAGAGAGTTTTTCAATTGCTAATGATTTATGGACAAGTGAGAAATCTAGATTGAATGTTGATACTCTAGATGCAGCACTTGCCGTAAAATTCAATATGAAGGATATTTCTTGTTCAGATATTACCAATATATTGTTAGAAGATAATACTTTGATAAAAAATATTCATTCGATTGATAAGTACTCATTTAAATAATAATTAATCATTATAAGTTTTTTTCAACAAAGTTTTTATTTTACATTTATCATATTATAGTGTATTATTGTTGCAAAGAATAAAATGAAAAAAAATATTTTTTTTACGGTTTTTCCTTGTGTCCTCCTTTTCATTGTAAAAAAGTTGGTCACCTTACTAGAAAGCACCTATTATGTGTAGTTTCTGAGTTATTTGGGTGACCGTCATTACCGAATGATCGGCATTTGTCCATCTTCCATCTGTCTGGAGTAGACGGAATAATAATTTTTGTAAAAACGCAAAAGAGCGATTGAGCTGAAGAAATTTAAAAAATGTTTTATATCATTATGAAAAGATGGAGAATTAAGACGTTAATAGTGACTTTGTGGCAAGATAGTAAAGTAAAATTAGAAATTTACAACACTTACTTTTAATTATTATTAAACTGGTGGCTTACACATGCTTTTGTATTACTCGTGGTTTTGAAGTAGTAAACTAGCAAATTTTTAAGGTTTTCTAAATTTGATTGGATTCGTCCGAATTCGTATAAATCGGTTCGGATAAAAACACGTTTAGTGGATGAGCTGCTTAACTTTACAGTGTTCAATATGGTACATTATTTATTAAAGGAACATTAAGGAATATATTCAATCTTTTATTTGTCATAATAATGAAAACCATTTAAGATAAAATATTTTTATATTTACGTATATGATACAATATATACATAAATAATTTTACATATTGTAAATGTATCTAGTTTACCTAATACAGTGTTTGACAGTGAGATCTATAAATATAGATATTACCCTGATATGTTTTATTTTCTTAATTTAAACACATTTTAAATAGACACATTTACAAGTCTTATTGACTAGGTAATAAATAGCCAAATGTTGATGTTACTCAGCTTTCAGAACCTGGATCAAAACATTCGTCCAGGAATTTCTCGAATGTATGGTAAAGATGTTTTCTTACTGTAGATAATCCATGATCTTCGTCAGGATACGTCTGAAACAATACAGCATTTGTAAGAATATAGTATTGTCACAAAGGTAACCCTAGGTCAGGATTGCGACACCTAAACATTGTGACATACAACTGTGATTATACAAAATAGTAACACAAATAGTAAAATACTATTTGTACAGCGTCTACGCAGACATAATTTATATACGTAGCGCATACGCTGTATTTTCGTAATTAAGTAATGTTTGTCAGGACGAATGAATAGAGGAACTTGGTTAATCGGATGTATGAGTAATTAGATGTCGTACGTAAGTCAGGCAGAGGAACCTAGCCAACTTCTCTATGACGATTCAATCAACCACGGTGACGATCACGAGTCCGACTCATATACGACCACCTTTCGGGTAGAGCAAACAGCAGTCCCCATGTGAGTAGGGGAACACTTCACCAGGCTCCCCAACTCCCTGATGGGCAACTCCCGCCAGCAGACCGGTTTAAGGCAATCCCGGCCAGCACGGGGTGGACGGGAGACTTTTCCAGTTCCCACGAAAAATGTCATCAAATAACAATGTAACTTATAATTATCTAATAAATTTTGTTGTTGATAGAGCCATGTTAAAACTTTTTATACTTGAATCTAAAAATTGCACCCTTGTCCATGATGACCAGACATCCCGGTTTCCCAGGATGCGTTCCGCTTTTTGCACCCAACATCCCGAAGGTTGATGTCGGAACGAGTAATCATCCCGGTTTTTACAGTTGTGCAATTTTATTTTTTATTTTATTTATTTATGTATGTTTTACAGTCTATTCCAAACGATTAGGCGGAACTAATCGGAATTTTCATTTTTTAAGTTGTCAGTAAGTCTTTTTAGGGTTTTGTAGGTATGACCAAAAAACCCTTATACCGTCATTTTGTCGTCTGTCTGTCTGTCTGTCTGTCTGTCTGTCTGTTCGGTAAAAATTGTAGCCAAACGGCTAAACCTAGAGAGTTGAAAATTGGCATGCTTGTACAACTTTTTGACCCGCACATAGGAAAAATACTAAAACATCTAAAAAACATATCCCCCTAAAAATATAAACAAATATGTGCTAATCGAAAAAACAATATTTTTTTAAAATTCTGAGTAGGGTATCTGGTAGAGTACGTGGATTAACGATCAAAATTTAATTTTTGCAAAATAAATTATTTTGAGGCGATTTTTGCCAAAATTGTGCAAAAAAATTTTTGTCCCACACCCTGTAGCCCAGATGGTTTAAACTAAAAATGTGAAAAAATTCTAAGTAATGTATAATGGTGTGAACTGGAATAGTACAACAGGAATTTTTGATCAGATTATGTTATCGGAAAATAACGCATTTTTTGTGTTTTTTGGTTGACGATGCATACATGTTATACTCTTATAACACTCAAATGATAAGCGTTTGGTGGTCTAGTGGCTCAGTTGCTGGACAACCACACAGGATCGTTATTCAGTACACAGGTTCGTTCCTGGCTTGTGGAGTCAATTTTATTTTTTGTTTTTTTTTTTTCATATTTATTATGTTTAAATTAATTTGTTAAAATTCTAGTTATATTTTAGCACATTTTGAATTTAATTTTCAAGAGCGTAAATTTAATAACCAATTGGAATTATATTTTCATTCTGTGTCATTTATACGAAGCCAGAGGGGCGGAGCGTATGATTTAAGACAACCAATGAAAGCCATAGGCCCAATTTTCAAAATCTTAATGAACCTTGTTATATAAAAAAAATACTGCACTTATTTAGAAACCTAAATAATGATATTAGGTATTCGAATTAAAATTAACAAAAAAATATTTTAACATAAAATTTGTTTTTAAAGCTCTGAGATTAACAGACGATAAATTATTTTAAAAAGATCGTTCATTTTGCCGTGGTTACTACAAAGCAAAATTTGTCCTACACACTCAGCATGCCGCCTTCACTTATTATATACCTGCGAAACCCTGCAATGTGTGAAAATTCACACTTCACATCAATTTTTTTTATATATTGAAGTTGGCATTTCTTGAATAAAATTATCAAAAGCTTCAATCAATCAGTATAAGTAACTAGAATTGAATATCTAGTTCCGCTTAAACCAAAGGAACAGACTTAAATTGATATTAAACGCAATGCTGAGCAATTAAAGCAAGTTTGCCGAATAGATAAAATTTGTACAGTATAACTGTGAAATAGCTCGTAATAACAGTGAAAATTGAGATCGAGATGTGTTTACATTATAATTTGTTTCTATAATTGATCATTATAGCCGTGCTTCCAGGGACGAATTAAGTCTCCTAGGAGCCCTAGGTGGTAAAAGTGTTCAGGCTCCATCTTCCAATGTCAAACTTCCGCTGAGGGCGGGCATTTTAACATTCTATTGAGGACGGGGGAAAACTTAAAAATTCAAGTTGTAGGCTTTATAAAACTTAACACATTACAATTCATTGGATATTAAATAAAAATTACATAATAAAATGGATGCCGTTATGCACAAATATTCTTGCGGTAATTGTCACTCAATATTACATCTGCTTCACGTTTCTGCCCCGTCTAGGTATTTAACACAGTCTTTCGATTATTACCTTCCAATTATCGTCCGTTATCAACAACCTCGTTTTTTTTTCCCCCGAAAATGTCCGTCTTCCGTTAGTATCTCTTTTTGTCTCCACCAAGGATAGCATAGGTACAAGTAGAGGGGAGACGTAACACTGTATCACAGCTTGTAGAGCGAAGTGAAGCAGGCCGGCCATTGTTTGGTGACAAACGTCGTGGTGTCAACATTACATATTCCGGTCATATTCTCTGGTTATAAACGTGAATTGTGCCATATTAAGTCGTAGTGAGAAGCTGGTTTAACTTTCTACCGGTAAATATAAATTTATATTGTTTTAAAATATCTGTTTTCTTCTTTATTCATTGAAACATTCACATTGTTTAGCAGTATACAGATTTTAATAATTGTTGTATACTTAACTATATGCGTATAAGTGTATATCCCCTCTACTTGTACCGCCATGCTTTGGTGACAAGTAGCTTCATTTCTTGAGCACAATGCCCTCTCCCCTCTACTTCATGGTCTCCTCCTACCTATATTTTACCGTAAACATAACATTCGTACTCATCGCGGGCGGGCTATTTGATTTTCATGGGGTCCTACAAGGTGATAATAAAAAAGGTTTAGGTTTAAGTACCTACGACGCCCCATTAAAATTCGGGGTCCCTGGCAGCTGCCAAATCCGACACCCATTACATCAGCCTCTGACGAACTAGTTATATACGTTCTCGTTATACCCAAGTATAATAACAATGACATAATAACTGCTGAGTGTACGGAAGGTAATTTTATTACTGTTTCATTAATAAAATTGCATAATTGAATTCAATATAATCATCCGATTAGAGTAAAACATTAAAAAATATTAAATGATATAAAATGTTCTACTTTTAGAAAGAAACACTTAAGTGCAAACATGTTTATTTTTCCCTAATATTATGAACATGGAACGAAAATCGTAAATTCTATATGTGTTCACAAAAGTGACAAATTAATATTAGATGTATTTGTACCATATGTACATAAATGATAATTAATCTCTGTCTTGAAATATGAACATAAGTTTTGGATGTTTTCTTATAAAATACTATCAAAATTATTGCCAATAAATTGCCATATACTTAAGTATTGATATAAGAGTAGATGGAAAAGGGTGTAAGATGACATTTTTCAGTTAGGCAGTGTTTGTCTCTCGGCTGGAGATGGATATAATATACAGACTGACTTACAAATAGTTTTCGAAATTGTTAGTGACGATTTTACTACCCAGTGGACAAATTAGTGTTACGTGTGTAACAGAGCCTCTTAGGTGATTGAGTGTTTGTGAATATTTGTCTCAAATTTGGATTAGCTGTTAATAATAAATATAATTGTGAGTCTAAAGTGTATAATAATGTAAATAGTAAACCGTAATCGTAATTAAAGTAGGTTAGGTTAGGTAAAATAAGTTTCAACAACTCGTAACCATTACCATAGCAACCAGCTCAGCGAACACAGGAGTTCGTAAACGAAACCACTCTCGGATTTTAAACGCATTATGTGAACGACCTTGAGTTTTAAAGGGATGACAGTGTAAGCACATATGCAGTACATCAATATTTTAAATCACATCAGCTAGCCGTGACTTTCATTCATATAATAAGGAGCCTCCCATAAGAGGTATATGGAAATAAGAACTTTTTTTCTGAAACCTTAAAATTATTTATGCTTTGTTCTGGTTTTCGATTCCAGTAATGATGGTGTTCCAGAAAAAGCCAACAGGTAAAGTTCGGTACCTGTGGAGTGACGAAAATTTTCTTCTTCAAAAGCAAGGTGATTTACAAATTGGAATAAGCAAAATGTATAATCTGAAACAGTGCCAATTATATAATCTTTTCCGCTATGGGAGTTTTTTACCAATTCCATAGCGATAGCTTCTGAAATGATTCAGGCATCCGCATCGTAGAGCAGAATATTAATTTATTATTATTGTTATCTATTCTGAAAGAGCAACATTTATTATGCGTTTTTTGAGATCTAAATAGCATAATAGTGATCTAATTGTGATGAATATCACTCTGGTGTTTTCGATCCGCCTTAAGTAAATATTACATTTTATAATTTTTTCTACTAATGTTGGAAGAAGCCAACAGCAGCAACGACGTCGCAGTATTTTAACGCTTGACGCAGGGGGGTGGTACTAGATAGGTGGTTTTAGAAACTACTTTATTAGCAAGTTTACATTTCAATACGTATTTCCATTTGTTACTAAATATAAATAAATCTGATAAACCTACCTGTTGTCTAAATTGAATATCACTTAATTCGAGTGCTTTAGCAAACAGCATTGATTGCTGATAATGTACATTGTCGTCCAGAGTACCATGTACAAGTAAGTACTGTTTGTCTCGTAGCTTCTCTACTTTATTAATAAGCGCTGCTTCCTTGTAAGCAGCTATATTGTTACTATTTGGTAATCCCATCACCCTTTCTGTATAAATCGAATCTGTAAAAAAAAAAAAAAAATAATAATAAAATAAAATAAACATTTGTTACTACATAATTGCTTATCTTACGATATGGACTTCTTAGAAGAACTTTTTAAAAAAATACTACAACTACTAAAGTCTACCTTTTCGTCAAATATAAAAACAAACAGGGACGTAGCCAGGATTTCAGCTTGGGTCGGGCAAAAATAACAAAATATTCTAAATGGGTCGGTACGACCTTAATTACATGGCTTGGGTAGAAAATAACAGCGTTCTAGGTCAGGGGTCGGCAACCTTTCAGTGACAAAGAGCCAAATCTATATTGAAAAAAATTAACACAATAACACGAAAGAGCATCTAAAAAATATATGCTATATTTAAGAAACAAACTTAAAAATTGTTTATTTGTTTTAAAATAATCAAGTATTACAATAAATTAATATTTACTTATACATTTAGTTTGTGATACCTATTGTAGTTGCAAGTATATTACAATATAATATTTTTTTTAATGGGACGATTGCTCCTGTATAGTGTTCTATAAGACTTCAATATTTGGTGAATATTCAGTAATCTTTAACTTAAGGTCAGTAAGATTGCTTCTTAACTGACTCTTTATTAATTTCATATGTGAAAAGATTTGCTTACAGTAATATGTGGATCCGAAAATTATAAGTAGCCCAAAAGCATAATTTTTTAAAAGATTGAACGATTCTGGAAGACGGTTCCAAGCTTCGAAAAGAACTTTATCTACATTTTGAAGATTGCGAATTTCGATCCACTTATGCTGGGAAGATAAAATTCACTTTTTTCTTTCTAAATTTTCTAGTTCAGAATTAAGTTTTAAGAATATATAATTACATAAACCTTTGGATTTCAAATCCACTAATTGAAGGTGATAAATGTAATTGCTACATATTTACTTCAATTGGTTTTGTCAAAAAATCTAGTGTAGCTTTATATTTTTTAAACTCTTTAAATCTATCTCGAAAAGCTTCTTTCATGTTAACAATAGATTGGGCAAAAAAAAAAAAAATTGCATTAATAACATGTTTTTGTAAATTAATAAAATGTAAAAATGTTTTTGCACGTAAATCATTCACAAATACAGATAACTTTTTTTCGAAACAAATAACTTCTTCTAAAAGGGAATATGCAGTAACTCGGGGAATTACCGAGCGCGAATTGCACCGTAAAACATTCTGAAAAATACAAAACCTGTATAGTACAGGCAGAGAGTTGAAAATTAAAAAATAGATTATAATAAAATAAAAACCAGCCAATTTTCAAAGAGCCTCAAAATTTTCTAAAAGAGCCGCAGGTTGCCGACCCCTGTTCTAGGTCTTTTGTAGTATATTAAATAATAAAAGTCCGGTAAATTTACAAATTTTCTTTACCTCCGGTGAAGAAAACTTCAACAACCTGAATTATATTTTATATAAGGTAAACTAACCAGGATTTAAACTATCCTGGGGGGGGGGGGGGGCGAATGCCCCCTATGCCCCTCCCCCGTCGGCTACGTCCCTGAAAACAAACATTAATGGCGGGTTGCTAACGTAAGAGTTTTCTCTAACTCAAGTTAACATCATTTGTTTTTATATGTTACAACATACAAAAACAAATGATTTTAACTCGTGTTAGGGATAATTCTTACTTTAGCATCCGGCCATAAGTAAGATATTTCATAAAAGAGTTTAGTAAGGTTTGCTAGTAGGTGTTTAGGTATTGTTTATTTTGTTAAGTATTAAGTTTAAGATTCTAAATTAAAGAATAAAATATGTCAATATTCCTTTAAGCCTATAGGGAATAGTATATTATGCAAAGAGCATAGAATGCACGAGTATTTCACACGAGTATGAAACTTGCGCTACGAGCCACAGGTGAGGAGCACAATTCACACGAATGAGAAATGACTATTCCATGCAAGTTTCATACTCTGCTTTTTCCACCCCTATAACATTATTATATATTTAATTTTTATTCAGTTCTCTTTAAAAATTAACAATAATTTGACAGTTGCTTTCAACCTATTTATTACGTTGCCTACCAACTGTCCAACCTACCAACTATTGTTAAAATAACAATACTTGCGTCAGCTGATTATCTGACTGACCAATTCTATCAAAAAATATATTTGCAAAATTCGGCAACTTTAACTATATTATTAAATATTAATCCGGTTTCCTTTACAAACTAACAATAATTTGATATATGCTTTCAACCTATTTAATACGTTGCCTAGCAACGGTCCGCCATTGCTGCGTGAAACTGTTATGTAATGAGCTCATTACGTAACAGGTCAGCGTTGTGTAATAAAAAGGAGTGAAGAACGTACTACATTTACTAATCACTGACACGTCTGTAATGAACGTATATCTATATAGTCGTGAAAAATAAATTTAAAATCCCAGTGCCACGGCGGTCACTTTTGAACTTCGATAGAGGATATTTTTTTGTTATTATATGTTATTTAAACATTTGTGTACACTTATTTGTTGATAAAACGGCAAAACAGATTAATAAAATATTGTAAAATATCAACACTGCACAGTTATGCCAAACGCACCTTCTATAATAATTGGGTCTGTTGCTATTTGTCTTAGTTGGAAGTTTATTGTTATAATGATATAGAAAATTTATAATTTAACTCAAATCCCAAATCTGTTCAGGAGCCCAAACAAATTTGTCAAGAGCCCAAACAATCGCTCGGCGACATGCTTATATTTGAGATCGCAAAACGGAAAAAAAAAAAACAGCCCAAAAAGCGATTTACTGCCCAACCTGGTAACGCTGTCCATGAAATGAAATGTAAGCCGAGGTGGGGACTCGCTATCTCGATGGCGTTGCATCCTTTGCCAGTGCTGTACAGTGCTGAAAGGTGATTCGTTGCATCTAACCTTGTAAAAATTATGCCCTCATAGTTATACGTTCGAGTGTGTATTTACTATCTAAGAGGGGGTCTACAGCCCCTTAGCACCCCTTTGGCTACGCCACTGCTTAGGTGTTAATCCCTTTAATCGATTTATGACTTTATGACATGTATCTCGGGTTTTTCTTTTCTGGTTAAGGACAGGGCCGTCTTAAAAAATTCGGCGCCCGTGGGCTACTAAAAATAATGCGCCCCTCTTCGTAAGAAAATTCACAGAATAGCAAACGGGGAAATAAAAATTGCCGCCCCAAAAGGCTTGCGCCCTGGGGCTATAGCCCATTTAGCCCCGTGGTTAGGGCGGCCCTGGTTAAGGAACTAACCTCTAGAACTAACTATGTGATTTGTTTATATACAAGGTGAGTGGGGAGGAATGGGCCGAACTTCAGGAATGTATTGTACATGTAAAAATAAGTAAAAAAAAACTATAATGTTGTTGTGCGATTGTCTTTTATTTTCAAGTTATAAAGTAATTAAAACATTTTCTATCGAACATCAACCAATCAGTAGAGCAACAGGCGCTCTTCGTAGGCGAAGTATACTATGTTTACAAGTTAACGGTGATATTTTTGAAAACTTGTTAGCACACCTAAATTAAAACGATGTTCGATAGAAAGTGTTTTAATTACGTTATAACTTGAGAATAAAAGACAATCACATAACAACATTAGAGTTTTTTTTACTTATTTTTACATGTACAATACATTCCTGAAGTTCGGTCCATTCCTGCCCACTCACCCTGAATATGACGATACGCTCATATAATTAATTGTGCCAGATCAAGAACATTCTCGACCTCCCCTACCACAGGGCTGGTCTGCGAATACGAATGAATTCGTATTCGTAACAATATTTTAAAAAGTTTTTCAACGTAGTTAATAAAATTTATACAAATTTTTGCAGATGTACGTTATTGTGTTTGTAAAAAGTTGTCATATTTGAGTAAAAGTTAAATTTATAATGTAATATTTTTATGTAATAAAAATATTAAAACGAAGCGTTACTTTTCATATATACGACGTACGTATCGGTTCGTTGAACATGTTACTTTTTTAGTATAAATGTTTTTTTTTAGTATACATTTTGTAAAACATATATTAACACAATAAAACTATTGTTCACGGTCACAAGCGTAATAAAATAAAAATGCTCTGAAATGCTGAAACCGTACAGGCTGTATTATTTTAATTGCTACTTAGTTATTTTCAGTGTTATTTAGTGTGATAATTATTTGAGGGATGAGTAAAACAAAAGTAGATGGCATTAAATAAATCATTGCATCAGTGCAATTCAATGCACGGATTTTTTTTTGTCCGCCTAGTGTCACTTCATAGTGCTGTTGAGCCCAATAGATATAATACGTGTAGAATACGAATAGATGATAATTTTACTTGGTGGTACTCATAAATGCTTAATATTATAAGTTCTTAAATCGAACAATTTATAAAGTTTCGATGTTAACCTTTTTTACAGTTACAATCTTGAGTAAATTCATTCATTGTAGCTTTGAAAATGGTTATAGTCAAAACTGTAGTCTGTAACTTTACCAAGTCGATATTGTTCTGTTAATTGACTGCTACATACCATAAAGTGTCCAATCGGTAACTGGAGCTATTGAAATGCCGCATTTAAAAACATTTTGCGTATCTCTGGCTAGCGCAAGACCAGCGGCATAACCCCCGTAGCTCCAACCCCAAATTGCAGTCCTTTTTGGATCAATGTAAGGAAGCTCATGTTGAAGATGCCTGTAAAAGAACAATTGAAATAAGAACAAACTGATGATTATGAATTGAAATAACTGCACGTACCTAGTTACGTTAATCTGATCGAATATTTCAACAGTACCAAGATGTCCGTACCCAGCAAATAACATTTTGTCTCCTTTAAGACCTGATCCTCGTCCGTCGATCACAGCAACTATAATACTTTTATTAGAGGCAAGGTAACTAAACCAATTTAAACTGAATTTTTCAAGCACATCATAAGAATCTGGACCACCGTAGCTGCAAAGAAATTGTATATTAACACTTATTGTGACCACTAGATGGCGAATAGGACAGAGAAGATAAGTTCAAAGTTCTTGTATACGATGAATATATTCTGCTTTGTATAGGATGAAAGCGTATACCCAATGATTTTTTAAAATTGAATGCGTTCTGCAGGCTTTATATAATTTTATTCTTACGATATATGTACAGTGTACTCTCTGTTGATTCTACAGTACTGCTAATGTCGACAATTACACTTCCCTTATGGAAAGAACAGTTTTTAGCGAAGAACAAAGTTATTCTCGTTTTCCATCTACCTTTCTTATTTGATTTGGCCCCGTTTGACTTTTTTGTTCTTAAAACTCAATAGTTCATCGAAAAAACGGCGTTTTCAAACGACTGAAGAGACAAAACATAAAAATAAATGGATACTGATTTAAAAGAGATTCAAAAAAATGCCTTCAAAATGCATTTTTAGAGGTGGAAGAGACGCTGGCAATGATGTGTATTGGCAAAAGAGCAGTGTTTTGAAGGCGATAATTTGAATGTAAAATAATTTATTAACAAAGTTTTATAACACTAGGCAAATTTTTGATCAAATATTGTATTGCGGCGTTAACCGCAATGTTTGGTTAACCTTTATATATTTGTTTTTTAATAGTAATAAAATAAAATACTTACACGTCAATAATCATTGGATACTTAACATCACCTGAAGTATCAATATTAGGAGGCAATTGAAGAAGAACCTGAGCTTTATATCCTCCACTCACATCAACTTCAAATCTCTTTATTTTTGGTACTTGTTTTTCTGCAACTAGTTCCTGCAGTTCTTCATTTGTTTCCCAAGTGTCAATTTTCTTGTGTGTATTGTCATAGATTGCAATCTCTGGAACTCCTGGGCCGGCGCAATTAAGAGTGTAGAAAGAAGAGTTTGGACTGAAGATTACACCATTATATAAACAGTCTTTATGGGTGTTTGAAGATTTAACTTTACATGTAATGCATTTTGGTTCCTTCTCTGAGTTTAGGTTTGATGATACAGTGTATAAATGCTGAACTGCAGGATCTTTTTCGCTTGTTCCCAAGAAGTAGCTAAAATATATTTAATATGTTAGATACACATTGATAAAAGATTTATTTAATGGTTCCTAATCCTATGCGCGTGACAGCTTTAAATTATGGCATATTCGATTGGGCGAGCAGTTGCTCTAGAGTTGATAAAATTCGTATTCGATTGGGAAAGGTAACTGCACTGAGAGTGCACTGCGTGCACTTTTTCTTGCTCTAGCTAAAGAGTCAGAGCAGCGTCGAGCAATGTGGCGCGTAGTCGACTTTCAAAGCTAGTAATGTATCTTTTTGTATAATAAATCAAATTAGGAAATTAAAAGACATCAAATAATTTAAAAAAAGTAACATTTTGAGAATATAAATAAACAGAAAACAAATTATTGCAATCAGAAAAATAAAATAATAAAAATTGTACATAAAGTATTATCCTGCAGTGTTTACTTTAGGAAATTGTATTTTTTAATAATTAATAATGACAATAATAAAAACGTATTCGATTGGGAGTTACTCTGGCACGCTCGCTAGTAAAACTCGGATAGAGCATGATGTCATTTGCTCGCTCGCAGAGCAATAGAGTGTTCCAATCGAATATGCCATTAGTCGTTTCCAAATCGATGGACTGGTCGAGGTGGCGCAATATATTGGCCCGCTAGATCTCTTGATTTGACACCGTGTGATTTTTTTTTGTAGGGTCATCTTAAAAGCAAAATTTATAAACCCCGTCACCCAAATATTAATTCTTTGTACAATGCAATTTTTACAATATGCGCCTCTAACAGATAGTCAACTAGCCAATGTACTTTTTTCTTTTTATTCCAGAATGGGATATTATTTGTTACAGAACGATGACTTATTTGAACATTTATTATAATGAAAATAAGTAATAATAAATTTATTTTACAATTTAATTGACAATCGTTTTATTGTTTAATTTAGTAAAATAAATTATCTAATGCCAATTTATTTAATAATTCTAAATGATGTAGGAATGTTTGATACAGCTTTCTACTGATAGGTAAAAATACATTGTTTTGTTTTACTTGTCATGGCGATGGGTGGTTATTTAAAAAACAAATTAATTATGAATTTTCTCATGTTGCGTAGTAAAAGTTTCCTTATCATTAGAAGCAAGTGAAAATTCTCTTTCGATTGGTACCGTTACGGAGCCTGTAAGTTAATATGGGGAGCAGCAATCGCAAACAATGTAAATTGCAATGTTATCCTTCCTATGTTCCGGGGTAAAAATTATCACACGGTATATATCTAGTCTTACCATAAATACTGTCAAAATGTTTTTAGTGAAATTCCACACACTGCTTTATAAAGTATTTTAGTTTTCTTTTAGTTAACCTTTCGTTTAGAATACTTAGATGCATCTTAAACAAGAATCATCAATCAGTTTTCAAAATGACCACTCCTGGCTGTTACAAAGCTCTTAAATCTCTGCGGCCACTCGTAAATAAATGGTTCCATATACAATTTGTAAAACTAAATAATCTTAAATCAGAAACATAAATGGCATCTTGCGGTGTGCCTCAGGGTTCAATCTTGGAACTTTTGCTATTTTTAATATATATTAACGAGTTTCTAAACCCTTTAGGTTCAAAATCAATTCTGTATGCAGACGACACGACCTTCTTTACTCGTTCAACAAACTATACAAATTTATTAAATATAAACTCAATTATATTAGACAAAGCAAATAAATGGTTCATTTCTAACAAATTAGCACTTAACGTTGAAAAAACTCAGCAAATTCTCATTACTTTTAAAAATCATTACTATGTCAATCCTAGCTCTGTTAATTTTTTGGGTATTTATATTGACTCTACTTTAAAATGGACTCAAAACAATAACTATCTGACATCTAAACTATGTAAAAAAATTTATCTATTTCGAAACCTCCACAATTCCGTTTCCAAAGATATTCTACGCATTTCTTATTTTATCGTATTATATATATTTATATCGTATGTCATGTTAGCTTAGGAACTCTGCTGCAGCGTTCAGAATATTTTTCTTGCAACGACGTGCAATCAGAATTTTAGCTGGAGTTCCATATAAGGAAGATTGCAGGATTTTTTTTTTACGAAATTGCAAATAATTACTTTCCCATCCCTTTACATTTATCATTGCCTTCTATATGCCCACAAAAATTCAAACCATTTGTCAACTTTTGAACAGGATCACTCTCATAATACTCGAAATAATCGGAACATATCTGTGCCGAATTTTTTAATATATTACTTGTCGAACTCGGGAACCTAGGCTCCCAAAATTTTAAAAATAGTCTTAAGAAATTTTTAATTAATCATGCTTTTTATACATTTGACGAATGTTTAATATGTGAATTGCAATATGTAATATTTTTATTTTGTATTTTGCATTGTATTTCGTATTTCGTAACTTACTACTAATTTTTATAATCTGACTGACTAAAAACACTTAACGTTTGTAACTTAGTCAATAAATATATAAGTCAATAATAGTCAATATATATATATATATATATATATATATATATATATATATATATATATATATATATATATATATATTATTATTATTCTTATTATTATTATTATTATTAAATAGAACTACCCTGCTTCATGTTATGGTTTGATGGTGAATTGAAGTTGATAGTTAAAGAACTCAACAACTCCAACTTTGCTAGTCACCATTGGAGCTTATAGCTAGATTCAGCGCTAGCCCATAAGGCGAAGACTTATTACAATAGTGGCTTGAAAGCAATGTATCGGCCTTCATTTCTCCTACTGGACTTTCTACTTCAGGGCATGGACTGCAAAAATAGAAACTCTAATATCGCTAATCTGAAGAGCTCCCTGATGAAGGCAGTGGAGGGTTTTCCTGTATAAATCGTTCGTAATTCTATAGACGAGTGGCTGCAGAGATATGTGCTGTTTGAAGGCCAGAAGTGGTTATTTTGAAACTGAGTGGTGTTTCTTGTTTAAGATGCATATATGCATTAGGTAAGTATTAAAAGAAAATTAAAAGCATATCTTTAATCCATAACTTTTAATCATAAATTCAACTGAGGTATAAGAAAAAACAGTATTTTTATATTGAATGATATAATATTTCCTACACAAATGTATATAATAGTTATGGCGCTCCTAGGCGGTCGTCTAGACTCGCCTAATGGTAAAACCGGACCTAAGTAAACCAAAAAGTCAAGTAAATTAATCTAAAACTTTAATTCAATTCAACTTACACAAGATCTTTCGCTTCGTCCCAGGATAAAATTTCTGTGACAACCATTTTACCCTTGGACAGAGCAACTGGTTTAGCATTGGTTTTTCTTTCAACCATCGTAACATGGCGGTATCCTCCACTACCACCTCCTTGGTCATGAGACATGATGAGCAACATTTTTGTACCATTTTTGTTGAAGAGTGGGGCAGTAAACATTTCCAACCATCCTGACTTTTCTTCGATATGAATTATCTATAAGTAGAATACATTAATTAGAATCACGTAAACAAAATATCTGTTCTCAATTGGGCCAAATCCATTAGCATATAGGGCAATCATGGCCAAACTAAAACCAGATCTGGTCTGTGAGGTCCACTTTTGTGACTCACGTAGACATGTACACTTCACAGCATGTTCCCAAGGCGAAGGTTGTTGCGCAAA
Organism: Liopterus haemorrhoidalis; assembly: GCA_963971575.1. Taxonomy (NCBI): domain Eukaryota; kingdom Metazoa; phylum Arthropoda; class Insecta; order Coleoptera; family Dytiscidae; genus Liopterus; species Liopterus haemorrhoidalis. Next base: position 147,734,186 of record OZ020611.1, on the reverse strand, counting down.
AAAAAATCTTTTGGTAACATTTATATTATAATGTCATTATTATAATGTCGTGAGAAATTTATCTTACCTTTATTACCTATAAGGAACATTTTTCTCATAATATTTTACATACTTTGAACATGTGGAAGATTTCTTCTGAACGTGAACATGATTAATTGTTAATAATATGAATGAATCATATGAATATAACAAAATAATATAACAATACATAAATAAATTATGTAGGTAAATAATAATAAAATAATTCCATGAAAATTAGAGTAAGCTAATTAAAAATGATCTCGTTTGTAAAAATGTACTGTTTAGTGGTAGCGATAGGGTCTGATCGTTGATTTTTGTGTCCGAATTCGCTCGAAGTTTTTGACATACGAGGGGCGGTTAAAAAGTAATCAAACTAGGCAAGAAAACAACTTTTTCGGCAAAACTCAATTTATTTCTCAACATATTCTCCATTCAGAACTATACACTTCGTCCAACGATTCTCCAATTTTTCGTAACCCTCCGAATAATACGATTTCTCGAAGCCCTCAAAATAGGTTTCAGCGATGACCTCGTCATTTGACCCAAATCTCTGATCACCGAGCCATTTCTTTAAGTTCTTGAAAAAAATAATAGTCGCAGGGGACCAAATCTGACGATTATGGTGGACGAGAAACCAATTCGTAGCGCAATTAATGGAGTTATGCCATTGCGATTGCGCACTTGTGGATCGGTGCGTTGTCCTGATGGAACAGCACTTTTTTTCGCTAAATGCGGGCGTTTTCGCTTCAAATCGGTCCAACAGGTAGGCATAATATACGCCCGTGATCGTTTTTCCCTTTTCCAGGTAGTCAATGTGAATTATACCGTGAGCATCCCAAAAAACTGTGGCAATGACTTTGTTGGCCGACAGACCCACCTTGGCCATCTCCGGCTTCGATTCACCAGGAGCAGTCCACTGTTCCTTGGTTTCTGGTGTGTTGTGATGGATCCATGTTTCGTCCACGTTTACGAAACGGCGCAAAATGTCCTTCTTATCGATATAAATTAAATTATAATTTTAAAGTACTTGCAACCTTCACTTTCAAAGATTCACACTACGATGTTTCAGATTTAAAGAATATTTTTAAAAATCCTAGCAAATATCAAGCGTTACAATTTTGCTTACAAATTACTTTTGTACAATCAGCAGAATAAGACTAAAAATTTAGATTTAAAGATAAGTATGTTACAGAATTTACATATAAAATTAACTACAAAGATCAATTTATTTTTTATAATTTAACTAAAGTCTCTGTAATACACATTATCATACATGGCAGAGATTGCATTTGAAGAATCAAATTTAAATAATTTTAAGATAATTTGTTACTAAAATATCAAATATAGTTCGGGTAGAGTCGGAACTGTTCGGCACAAGCGCAAGTACCAATTGTACTCTGGATTCGATACGCGACAACTCGGCGATGGAGTGAAATCTATGACAAGTATTATGCGAAAAGAAAATTATATACTCAAAAATAACATTACCTGTAAGTAATGTACTTATCTCGGTTGAACATCGCCAAACATTCCTTCGAAATGGTCAGATGATCGCGTTTGTTTGTCTACTGAGGGTAAAGGCGGCACTCATCTGGCAGAGAGCTCTCTCATTCCCAAATATTCATGCAAAATATTAAGCACCCGTTCGGTTGAGATGCCTGCAGCCTCAGCTATCTCGCGCTTACTCACTCGTCGATCGTCGATTATCAATCAATGGATTTTATCGACCATTTCTAGCATGGTGATCTCTTTTGGACGGCCTAGACACTCATCATCAAAAATGCTCTTACGATCGCGATTAAATTCAGCTCTCCAATATTTAATTGTTGACAGCGAAGGTGCATAGTTCCCATAAACTTCGTTCAATTCGGTGTTCGTTTTCTTTTACAAAAACAAGTATCTAATCACTGCACGATATTTTATTTTATTCAATTTTGTAAAAATGCAAAAATTGTTCGCTTTCAATGACTGTCAAACACCAACTAAATGACGCAGCTGGTTGAAAATTTTACAGTAGTCATTTTAAGGTTAGGATTTACGAAAATCAACATTGATTTGAAACTGGTGGCACCATCTCTTACCTAGGCCGATTACTTTTCAACCGCCCCTCGTATTACTGTGGATACAGAAAGAGAAGGAACGACAAGAAAATATATCTGCTGTTAATACAGGGTGACACATAGGAACCTGGTGTTTTTTGAATGGCGTGTATTCAGTAAATTTTCTACATAATGTGAATTTACTAACAGTAAAATAAACGTTAATTGGTAAGTAATCAACTGTGACAAATAATGTGTTCGAGATGGCGCCCTTTCTCGTATAAATCGGAGAAACATTGTGTTCCAGTAGGATGGAGCTACAGCGCACACTGCAAATGACATGATGTTCTTCGAGGATTTACGGAAAATTCATCGCGAGATAATTCATCGCAGAAAATTCATCGCGGGAAAATTCATCGCAAGAAAATTCATCGCTGGGAAAATTCATCGCAAGAAAGTTCATCGCAGAAAAATTCATCGCTGGGAAAATTCATCGCAGGGAATATTCATCGCAGGGAAATTAAGATAAATATCGGGTCATTTTAATTCTTACAGTTAGCGAATTCGATTGAAATTGAAATCGTTTAATTGGTAATTGTTATTACATATAAGAGACATAAATAAGATAGACAATTAATATCAACAAAAATACTTTACATAAACAAAATATTGTTTAGTTTTAATATTTGGCATGGTGGCACTATGTTTTCCACAAAGCTGTATTTACCTATTTCGGTGAAAGTCGATTACTTCAGAAACTCTTAAAATGTTCAAGGAAAACGCAAATTTTCACATAAATTTGGATTAAAAACTTGATAAGCCCTTATTCTATTTTCATTCAATACTCGCGACACACACGCTTAACGCGTAAGTAAGTTGGATTGAACCTAATTTGATTCAAAAATTTCGACCCTACTCTCAGAAGTTGGATTGGATCTAATTTGGTCCAAAAACACCAACCCTACCTAGTTGGAGCTTACCTAATAATTTTTCATCAATAAATTTCGTTCCCAGCAATGCGCACGTACGTACGACCTTAGCGTTTGTAATTTCCCTGCGATGAATTTTCGTCGCGATGAATCTTGCCTGCGCTGAATTTTCTTGCGATGAATTTTCTCGCGATGAACTTTCCCTGCGATGAATGTTCCCCGCGATGAAGTTTCTTGCGAGGAATTTTCCACGATGAATTTTCTGCGATGAATTGTCCGGACCCGTTCTTCGAGGCATGTTTCCTGGACATTTCATCTCACGTTTTGGCGATGTGCCATTGCCTAGGTCTCCCCTAGGCCTTCTGACCTATCAATTTGTGACTATTTCTTGTGAGGTTATTTGAAAAGTCGTGTATACACTCATAAGCCCCGTACGTTGATTGAGTTAAAGGAAGTCATCCGCCAAGAAATGCTTACGATCAATCAAAAAATGTTGGACTGTATGTATGAGGATTATAAGCAGAGGATTGAACATTGCATAGTTACCGAAGGGCGCCATCTCGAAGACATTATTTGTCATAGCTGATTACTTACCAAATGACATATCTTGACGTTTTTGACGAAATTTACCGAATATACGCAATTCAAAAACACCAGATTTCCGTGTGTCACCTTGTACTTAAAATCACGAAAATTAGTTAACAATGTTAACAATAAGTGGTTAGTTATTTAAAATTTTGGAGCATAGCAACGATAACTTTTTCGCCTAATTCAGCCTCTACGAGGGCTATTTTTTTCAAGTTCCGTTAGGCTAGCGATGGAAACTAAGTTGCCATTATTAAGCGGCACTTGCGCAGTAGTGTTTAGCATCTATCTGCCAGTACGTCCCAACTGGTTCGGCCATAACGTGCCGTAGTTTTGATGGGAGCGTTGTTTTATCATGGGTACTACAATCGAAGATTCCGCCGCATGCGAGATTCGCTCTGTGATCCATTTTCTACAAGCAAACCCTGAAATGTCTACGGAGAACAATACAGAACAAAAGGAGAGGCATGTTGTCATCAGGCATTGTCCTTCTTCATGACAATGCACGCCCTTATACCGCAGCACAAACAAATAAACTGCTCAAGAATTGCGGATGGGAGAAATTCGGCCACTTCAGCCCGAAAGTGTGGTTGGGAAAGAAGCGGTTCAGCATTAATGAGCAGCCGAAAACCAGTGTGCAAGATTGACTGAGAACCCACGCGGCAACATAGTATGAGGAGGGTATACTAAAACTGGTTACGACAAATACCTTAATGTTGGTGGCGACTACTTTGAGAAATAATTTAGATGTATGAGCAACTCTAATATATATAAAAACTTGTTTATTACCCTTATTTGTTTTTGTTAACACAACGGAACTTTAAAAAAAGCCCTCGTATTTAAATAAGTGGGAAAAGTTGAAAAATAATTGTAAACATGGAGGAGAACTACATGTGAGCTTGAAGCTTGTCTGTTGCATAGAAAATGTATTTAATTAATCATCAGGGCACTATGTGTCAAATACAAATATTAAAAAAGATTTGATTAACCGCTTAAGGACTACGCCCGAGTATTCTCGGGCGGCTATTATGTGCGAAAATTCCCACACCCGAGATAACTCGGGCAAAATTTATTTTATTTCTCGACCCACACTATGCACCATAATATCAACTTTCAATCCCATTTTGGGCAAGAAATGGCTTTTATGCAGGATATATATGTTCAGTAAATAAATTTTCATAAAAAAATATGTTTTTTTTTAAATTTTTTAATGATTACTGAAGGGGTTAAAACAAGTCCCCAAGTATAATCACAATAATTCATAACCACCTATTTTATTGAGATGAACCAAATGTAAAAAAAAAAACAAGTATTAATAACTTTTTTATTATTTTATTTTTTTATATTTATAATATGTTATTAAGACTTAAATAGTTTCCGCTAATGCCCTATAATTAAAATGGATGTAGGCTTATTTTATAAACACAAACTAGAGATAACCATTAATGGATTTATTATTTATAATTATTGTTGTTTTAATGACTTCTCTTACTCTGTTCTTTGCAATAAGTAATAACATGCTTCTTGATTCTGTCACTATACATTTTTAATAAGAAAGATAATTACTTACCGTCTCACAAGTAGCGCTGCCGGCGTCACAGCAAACTATTTCGGCCTGATTTTGTATTCTATTTAACCAAACTGCACAAACAGTATCATCGTTTGCCCAGTTAGCAGTGCCCAAAATTGGTTCCCTGAAATTAATAACAAATGTTTCAGCCAGTGGCGTTGTGAAGGAGAGTTGAGAAATGACTGCCCTGGACAGCATCTTCAGAGGAAGCGGGGCAAATATATTTCTGATTAACGGATAAAAACACCAAGACAATTTATGTCATTTTACAGTTAGAAACTAATTTTATGGAAAATTTAGTATCCGATGTGTATTGCATTTTTTGTGTATTTTTTTCTTTTCCTATTTTTTGACTTATGCTCTTGTATTTGAGTCATTCAATGTCAAGTGTTCTAATTTTTAAAAAGTTCCCCACCTCACCATCAGTTTGATACCATACTGCGACCATGTACAGTATTCCTGTGAAATTTTTGCTTTGAGTCAAAATATTTCCTTGAGTATCAAGTCAAAACGAATGAAACTTTGCGATCTAATACAACTTTTTATGATCTATTGAATGAAACTAATCCGGAAATTTATTTTTTTAAACTGGCATAGATAAAATGCCTCAAAGTGGGCAAAAAAATGAATGCACTAGAAAAATTTCAAAGTTAAGCCTTTTGTAGCTGTAGCCTAATGAAGCTTTCTCTGCAAATTTTTTTCAATTCCTTCTTGTCATAATTCTGTTCTTATATATACAATTTCAACTCATAAGCTAATCTCGTTACTTAACAATTTCACTTTAAATTTTGTGATTTTACAAAAAATGTCAAAAATTGGGAATTTTTAATCAGCTTTTACAAAAAAAAGAGTCATCCAGAAACATTTTTAAACCAAGTCTGTTAGAAAGAGCATATTTCAGACCCCCTTTAACAGTTGGTTGAGTTTGTCCATGCGAGTAAACAATGCCTGAAAATAAGGGTCAAAGGTTATAGAATTTTATGTGGTAATGATATACATTAACAGCCAAATATGGTCACGTTGCTTTTCTTGTTGTACTTGTTATATGACTATTCTTTTGCAATTTTTTGAGGAAAATACTTGATTGTGTTGGTCGATGGTGGCATTGCCAAAAAATTGGCCAAAAAATGTTAATCAGCAATCTCATCGCCTTATAGATCACGTCCGATAACTTGTTATACCAGCTACAGGGGTCTATTGCTTCTGGTTCCCAAGCCAACCATTGGTTCCCAAGCCTACAGTGGGTATCTTTTGTTGGTTTTCAAGCTGAAGTGTATTATTTCTTCATTGCATTTTATTGAATTTATAAGTAACCTTTACCAAAGTAGTTTCTGGAAACTGATTGTTGCCCAGATGATGTAACTAATAGAGCAGACAGCAAGGAAAGGAGGTGGTGTTCTGGCACCCAACAAACGTCTCGTCTTTCAGGCTAATAAAATGAATGAGCAGGACCATGTGAGTGCATAAAGACTCTATCAAGACGTCATTTTCTTCCATTGAGACTTTAACAACCTACCATTTGTTATCGTATATGCAAGCAACGTAACAACCAGGGAACAGTTGTGATATTCTCAAGTTTGGCATTATATTTTGCATATTGGATGAAATAAGAAACTTCAAGAAGGAAAATAGCAAGAAAGCAGCACTATAGCTGGACCTAGAGAACACCATCAATTTGTACCACTAGACTCAAACACTATTTGTGTGAGCAAAATGTGAAATGACACCACTTACTTTGTTCAACTGACACAACAACTGAAGTGGCAAATCATTTTCAACGTCGTAACTTCGTCAGTTGGATAGCAGAACAGCCGAGTGGTTTTTATAAAAAATCATGTTTTGTGACGAAGCACATTTTCAAGTTGGTGGTTACGTAAATAAGCAAAACTGCCGCATTTGGGGTGAGGAAACCCCACAAGTGATTCAAGAGAAGGTAATGCATCCACAAAGAGTCACTGTATGGTCCGCATTTTGGTTTGTTGGTGTTTTGGGTCCGAATTTTTGTGAATGGGCTTCGCGATACTGTCTGATTATAACTGATTTTTTTGTGGCGGAAATGTAATCTCGAGAAAAGGGTGCTGTAAACTGGTCAACAAGATCGTGCGATTTAACACCGTTGGACTTCTTTCTGTGGGGCTTCGTGAAAGCACAAGTCTACAAAAATAATCCTTAAAAGCTTTAATTATTCGTGTTATTGGTGAGTTAGAGCCAAGACTCAAGAGGTGCTCATTTGGCTTATATTATATTTCGTGTATAAATGTCATGCTTTTTACTTTTATTATTAATAAAAACATTTCTCCATTCAATAAGAATTTTGTATTTTACTAATCAATGAAAAAGGCGCTCAATTTGAAAGACCCTTTATAAAGGAAATAGTGGACAAGCCTTCCACAATTTATGATTTAAATTTTATAAGGGACGTCCATGATTTAAAATATTTTTCTTGAAAATATCTAAAGAAAGAGAAAAATAGTTTCAAGGAAATTTCTGGAGTTTTAATTCAATTTTAACGCCTTTAGATAACTGCTGGACTATAACGCAACTAATTTTAACTACTAGATGTTAACTAAATAAAATAATAAAATGAAAATTTGTTATTTATGCAACACGTACGATAATAATCCATTCCTTACGTGTTGCATACAGCCGTTTAAATAACTGCGTAAAACGAGTGAGAACAACATTGTTTTTTTGACATTTCATATAAATTTTATTTATAAACAAAATTCAGAAAACAAATATTTATATATATTTTTTCATTTCACTTTTATGGTCTTTCCTACTTAGGCAATTAGCCAGGACAATTCTATTTTTTCGTAATGAAAATTCCATGCTTGAACAGGATTCGAACCCGAGACCTTAGCAACACAGGGCATGTGTGTTACCACTACGCTACGCCGGTCGGCTCAAATAAAATTTTGACGTTTACAAATTAAATCAGCTGCGCCATGTGCGCTATTATTAACTTTAAAAGATCGGTTTACTGCCAACTTTGTCCATCGGATCCTTCTGCATGATTTATGATTTTTTAACTTGATGATTTTTTAATTTTTAATTTTATCAATATTTATTATTATTATTTTTACTTATTTATATTTCTATTATTATATATTATATTGTTCTTTCTTTTATGCAGAACTTTTTACATGATATGTATGTGTATATGTGTGTTATATTGATATATGTACAATTTGGGCACGACCCGTATGTATGAATTTGATTAAATAAAATAAATTATCATCGCACGGGCGTAAAATCTTACTTTATTCCCTTATTACTTAAATAGTTGTTACAGACTTACCTTCCTAGAGATGGCGGTGGTGGAATAGCTTGTTGTACAGGTAATAATCTAAAAGTGGATAATGCATCTAAGTCAACTGTCACTAAAGTAACTTCTGGATTTGGTGTTCCTGCCTGCAAGCAAACAAACAATATAATTTAAGCTGAAATGTTTTCATATTAAATATAATTACTTTTGGATATCGCAGTGGTATTGTCTTGGTGTATTGAAAATCTAAGTTTTCTGCTTGAGCATAACCATAGAATGGTATATTCATTATTCCAACATTCGAATCGTTCACTGTGAGATAAGCCAGTTTCTTTCCATTCTTTGAAAACCATAATGCCTTATTGGAACTTAATACTTCCTCTAAAACATATAACATAATTTGATTAATAGATTAAAGTGTATTCAGATTTAGTCTATATGCCTGTATGTCCCTGTTAAGATCGACGTGATAATCACGTTAATATTAATGGACACAAATTGAATACAACATAGTCTTGCTAATGGTCTTTGGGATGAGAGAAGGGAACCTCATTAAGTGACAAGAATTTAACCGAAATACACTATCGTTCAAAAGTTTGGAAGCAGCAAGTTAAGAGACGTCTACTGTCTGGGCATTAGAGAATGTTACTTCAAAAAAAAAAAAAAAAAGGATCGAAAGTCACAAAAAAATACAATTATAATAGATTGAATTGGACTGAAAGTCACAAAAACTAGGGTATAACAATGAAATAAAAGTGCAGCAGACGAGTCCAAGTTATAAATATTTGGCTCCAATAGGTACCGAATTATTTTGTACTAGATGGAGTGCCCGATGTGGTTAAGTCATCTCTCTGCCTATTTAGTTTCTCTCGCCTATCTACGAGCGGAGTGTTTCTTTACTTTGTATATAAAAAAATATGATGTTTTTTTCCCTTTTGCTTGTTGGCTATAGCAGCTTTGGCTATTAGCCAGGTAACAAAGGAAGAGTTTAAGGTTTTTAAAAATTACGTTTATAATTTGATATTTTATGGTTTAATATAGTTATAAATAATTTCATAAATATCTAGAGAGTTAGTAGCAAGAAGTGTCTGATTATTGGTAGGTAAGGATATTTCGCCCTAGGGAAAACCATTGCAGAACTAGAAAAGACACTGAAATATTTGAAGAACATAAACCTATACAATAAAATCTAACAATACAACAATTTATTTACACTGTATTATAACAATGTACAAATATTAATGAAATTAATGTAATCAATGTAATCAAAACAATACACACACATATTATATGTAATGCTAGTGGCCATAGTAGCCGAAGCATATTTTTTTGTAAATAAAAAAAAAAAAAAAAAAAAAAAGGATATTTCTTGGACAACTAAATTTTGTATGAATAATTTACGATTACAAAAATGAATTGGGCATTCAAACAATAAGTGGTTCGAATCGCTGACAGATAGACATAAAGAAGAAGTAACCATATTAATTCTATGCAGATGATATGGAGAGAAGGTGTGATGAAAACTGTAGCTAAAGTTTCATTCTCTAATTATATTTGTAGTTATTTTGTTCTATTGTGAAAACTACTTATAGTTATTGTTCTAACTACGCCTTTAGATAAAAACATTGTCAACAAATAACAAAAATAATGAGAATGGCCGCATTCAGCAGACTCATCGGTGAATTACCGGCGAACTGAATGCACATATTTTGGCAGCGCTGTCGAATGATAGATTGTAATGATAGTAAATTTCAAATGTTAATTTACAGTAATTTTAAGTACACGTGCTTTATATGCGTCTCCTTAATAACTAAGTAAATTGATTCAACGCTTAATTCAATTTTTACTTGCTTTGTCCTCGATTCTTTGTTACTATAGATATAACTGTCAAAATATCCACCGGTGAGCAAATAACCGTAAATAAAATCCGGTTAATAAACTGGCGATCGGTGAGTCTGCTGAATGTGGCCATTGTAATACAGTTTTTTGACAGCAAATAGAAATGTGATTTTCATTGTACGTTTTATTCCCTGAACCGGATATCTATGTAGTTTTCGTGTCTCAACAGTTCTTGTACTTGATAAATCTATTTTGCTACCATCTTGAATCAATCGTGGTTCTCAATATAGATGATGCTGGTAAAATAATTTAATTTTCGTAAAGAACCCGTGTTCCAAGTGGCATCATCAAGTAGCGGTCATTTCTTTGGTTTAAGCCGAACTAAATGAGAATTTCGTTCTTTTAGGTTATCACGAGAAGGACCTTGCTTGGGTTATTTCACGTTTTAGGTTGGTATGTAAAAATTTAAAATTCCAACAGTGAAACCATGGAAACGAATGACGATTAGTAAATATAATAATTTTTATCTATTTTAAAGAAAAAAAAAAAAAAAAAATGTATTATCTGTCTCCTTTTGTAATACGGAATTACGGTGTTCATTTTTACTTGCCCGACCTTAATATATAAGGGGCAAGTATTGTAATCGCGAAAATTTTCGATGTCGAGATTTTGACTGATGACCACGTTTCATGGTCCAGGGAATCCAAAAAACCTATTTTCGAAGTGCCGTCCGTATGTGTGTGTGTCTATGTGTGTGTGTGTCTGTGTGTGTGTGTGTCTGTATGTATACACGATAACTCAAGAACGGTTCAACTTAGAGAATTCGTTTTGGTACTAAAAAATTCTCCTATTAAATGGGAAGAACCCTATTGTTTTTTATAAAGATCGTTTGAATAGAAATGGGAGTTTACTCGTGTCGATTTTAAGATTTTTGCGAATATTTAGCAACAGAAAAATATTTCGAAAAAGTTTATTGAACAAAAGTTACTATAAATGCAATAACTAATAACTTTTATTTAAGACGTTTTTTGATAAAACGAAAAATTTTGAATTTTTTTTGTAAAATTATTTAAAATTTTTCCAAGTCTCAATTTTTTCATATTTATATGTAACGTTTCCATGGTCATGATAATTAATTCGTAACAAGTAAACCAAGCCTTGGACAAAAATTTGTATAGAACATAATTTGATGTATTTTCGAAGATTTATCTAAATATTTAAAAAAAAAAATGTAATTTAATTTTTTTTTTTTTTTTTGGGAGGGCAAGTCTAGCGGATGTTTCCTTTCGCCGTTGGTTTATGTTGTATATTGACAATACATTTATAATATTGTCATAGTATTGGTTCACACGGATACGCTAAAGTCTGTTTACACCACAACAGTCACCAAAGTAACCAGATCTAGTTTCGTATTACAAATTGAGACGGATTATATTAAGAATGACAAAAAATCAAAATATAATGAAAATGACATTTTATAATATTAACCTTAACCTAAAAATGTTTATTGTAAGTATGATTTACAAAGCTTAACCAAAACGGTCAAAAGCTCGAATCAAACTGTAAAGGTTACTAGATTGCAAAATCTAGTTCCACCTAAAGATTTGGAATAGCCTATTCAACGAAAGTTCTAAACTACCATGTCGAAAAAAAGTTTAAGGCATTATTTGAACATTTCTGCACAAAACTATATAAATATAAAAGTTATTTGAAACCCATATATATATTTAATACTTTGGCTGCCAAATTGTTTTTTTGTCAGTCAAATATGAGTGACATGGCAGCCAGAGTGTTAAAAAAATACCGAATGTTGTTGTTTGATATCTATTATTAATTTGTTGAGCGATATATTTTCACAATAATTTTTTCTACATTAAATAATATCCCATTAGATCAGGGGTACTCAACCTTTTCATACCTACCACCCACTTTAGCATCTCTATTGGTAGAAAAAATTTCATACCGCTCACCTGTTGTATAATAATAATAACTTACCAAATACTTTCGCAAAATTTAGCTGCAAAAATCTTTATAAAACAATTTACTGCATCATCTCTTATTATTAAACACAACAAATATACATGCACCAAAACGTGGCAATTGTATATTTTGAGAAATTTAACTATAAACAGTAAAACATTTTATGAAAACTTAATGAATATGTTTTTCAATTGTGCTATGAATTTTTTTAAATAATACTTTAAAAAATTTCCTTTTTAATGTTTTTAAAACATCAATTAAATTTAAAAAAAAAAAACGGAAAGTTGCCAGCATTGGACAAAACTCCTACCGCCCACTAAAAAATTCCTACCACCCACTAGTGGGCGGTAGGGACCAGGTTGATTACCACTGTATTAGATAAATAAAAATTCGGTGCACAATTTGTGTAGATTGTAACTAGTTTTATTTCAGATTGTTAATTTTGTGTTAGAAAGTTATAATTTCTGGGGGTTATACACAGCGTTAATGTAGATTTCTAAAGAAACATGCCAACATTTGAGGAAAAGTAGAAGTAGATGTAAATGTATTACCTTCATATACCCAATCGGGTATTCCATTATAAATCTTTCCATTCTCTCCATCATTGGTCAGTTGTATTTCAGCTTGAACACGTACTGATGGTCGGTAATAAATATTGTTACCATAAATGTAAATAATAGAATTTGCTTTGGGTCCCCATACAGCTAATCGAAGAACTCGCTCTTTGCCATTGGCTGTCAGAGTGATTCTTTCAAAGGTAGATATGTCTATTATAGTATATTGTGCCAAAAAACTGTATCTGCTGTAAAGCTAAATTGTGTGTTAATATTTATATATTTTATAAGGTTGGTAATATACTTACTTTTTGGTAACCATGTGAAACTAGTAAATATTTTTGGTCCGCTGAAAGTTCATAGTCAAAGGTAAGTGGAGGTACCTGGAATCAAAATAAATAATAAAATTAGTTGGGTGCACATGTAACTTGGTGAATGTTTTCAAAAGGTACAACATCTAATTTATTTTAATACAATACTATCAGTATTTTTTTCAATTGGCTTTTCAATTTCTGCCCACCAAGTTTATTTCTGCCTCCTGCTCTTCAAGTAATTTTCTTAATTTCTGCCCACCACTCGTCAGGTGGTTTTCTGAATATCTGCCTCCCGCTCATCGACTGTTCGGCACAAATTTTTTGTAATACATGTTTTGTATACATGATGTACTTTATGACTTTATTGCTACCATAACCTAACCCGACCCAGTTTTTGGGGCTGTAACGTTATGATTAGGACAGAGTTTAGTTCCAAAGACATTAGCTTAATTCGAGTTGCTCGAGTTCTTCTGTACTGACCTCTTGACTATCATAACCTAGCCTGGCCCAGTTTTTAGGTTCTGGGTAGTGTTAAGCTGCGTTCAGAGCTCTTTAAATTAGTTGAATGTTCACTGTGCATTATGGATATGTTTAGTAGATAGTTTTAACATTCAAGGCAGCGTTTACAGCTAAGAAAATTAGTGGGTTGCGAATAGTGCGACATCTGTGTATCTTTAAACCAACTACGGTGGATTCGTAAAATGTTTATTATCTATTATCGTTTTCTTAATTCTGCTGTCCTAGAATTTTACTAGTTAAACCTAACCTAATTACCTAAATTGATCATATTTACTGTTCGCCTTTGTAACTTTGGGCGAGATTTGTTGTAATAGGCGCGATGATATTTTGTTAGGTTATGTAAAGGCATACAATGTGAACGTTCTTTCCGATATAGACAGAGATAACCAATGTGTTTATCTGTTATATTAAAACAACTCATTAACTACAAAATTTAGAAAACTATCCACAATCGACAACGTACAACGTATTATATTTAGAGGTTTGAAGGGTTGCTCGCCTTACCACATGACAAACTTTTAGTGACAATCAACAGTGCACAAGCTATAGTCTACGGTCCACTAATTTAAGAGCTCTGAACGCAGCTTTAGTTGTAATATCAGTAAGACAGAGTTTAATTCATAAGATTTAGAAGGTATTTATTTACTTTTATTGTCAAAAATATTCAATATTATTTCTGATCAAGTCATTATTCTTTTCTGAATAAGTCATTATTTTCTTCTAATAAAGTCATTATTACTTTTGATCAAGTTATTATTTTTTCTGATCAAATGATTCTCATTTTTTACAGATCAGTTAAATATTTCCCTTAAAATTATTTTAGTGGATAAAGATTAAACCTTTTTATGTTTGTTTCATTGTGATACTGTTGTAATTAATTTGTAAAAATTTTTAGTATACATCAACCAGCAAACCGTGGCATACAAAATTAAAATGCGCGTGGGACCAACAGTAAAGTAGTAGTGGTGGCCCATTTAGTTTCACATTTCGTGTCTTTCTCTTTCTGTCTTTCTGCGCAGACCTTCTCCCAACTGTTACGGGTCGTTGTTTTTTTTTTTTTTTTTTTTTTTTTTAATACATTTATTTGGCCTTGGTTCAATAAGAACCATATAGCCACCCATATTACATTTCAGGTTATTATTACATTTCCAATTTACATAAATATTACATTTTCATATTACACAAAACACAAAATAATTATCATATCATAAACATACTTATAAACATAAATTTGAATCTTTTATAAATCTTATAAATCCTGATAGCATTTTTTTATTCCCAAAGATTTCTGGTATACCAGAGGGTATGGGGATTTTCTGCGCAGTAAAGTAGTTTTCAAATCGCAGCCTTGGTCCGGAGGAGAGCTGGCATTTAAAGATGATGTGGTTGAGGTCGCCAATGGAAGTATTGTCACAGAAGCACATAGGGTAGGGTTGACAATAGGTCTCTTTTAAAGAGAACATGTTCTCTTTTTCAACAAAATATTTTTGTTCTCTTTCTTTTTTACTAAAATACTAAAATTGTTCTCTATTATGTTCTCTATTATGTTCTCTATATGTTTTGCCAACTATTAATTACTTATTATTGAAAACATGAAAAAATATTAGAGATAGAATCTGAACAAAATTCTGTGTTGGAAGTAATGGCCACAGTAAATTCATTAGTAAATATATTAACTCAAAGGTATGAAGAATAATTTCTTCCAATCAAAGTAAAATCTATTTTGTCTGATATTGCGGAAAATTGTATGCAAAAGGAAATAGATAAATTCAATTTAAACTGCATGGATTGCTATAAAAAATCATACGAATATTTGAAATTATGGAGTAATCAGCTATCAAATTTCGATAATTTTACTTGGATGAAATTAGAAAAGATTCCAATATGGAATGAAATTGAAAAGTCTATTGTATTTCTTGCCTCTAAAAACATTGTTGCGGATGACTCAAAATGTTTTGACTAATTTTGCAATTTAAACGTATTTTTAGAGAAAAATCTTTACACAGAAGGAATTATTAAAAATATGTGTTTTTTTTTTGCAATACCTGGTCAAAACGCGAATGTATAAAGAATATTTTCTATGATTGGCGGACAGTGGACTAAGGAAAGAAATAAATTACAAATTTCCACTGTACGCGGAATTTTAAACGTCGTTTATAATTACAAGAATATGTCATGCTTGGATTTTTATAATGAAATAAAAGAAAATAATAAACTACTGTCCCAAATTAGTAGTGTGGATAAATATAAAAAAGATAATGAAAGTGAGGATGAATAATTAAAAATTATTATATTACATTTTTATGTGCAATTAGAAGTGTACTGTTTAGGTTACCAATGTTATATAATTGTAAAAAATGTATATACGAATAAATATATTTTTTAAATAAATGTTCTCTTTTTTTGTTCTTAACAGTTGACAACCCCAACATAGGGGTACTGTAAACCCCTAGGGTCGCTGATTGAGTTATGCCACACTATTATTGTGTTTTTACCTGTTCTGTGACCAAAATAGTTATAAATAAATAAATAAATTCATTATACGCCAGTATATACGATAATTAGCTCGTTGATTTGCATCACATCTCGTATTTCAGTTATCTGGTTGAAAATAATTGACTGACATAATCTTTCCCTGTGCATATTGCATACTTATTTGTTGATAATAAAATAAATTGCCTTGTACAAATGTGAATATTAAACGGTCATTAAATTTTAGTTCTAAGTTCAGGAAATTGTTGTATTATCTTTTAATTACTGAACTAAAGGAATTATTACCGTGTTATCGAAAATTATGGACAAAAACAAACGACGTGACTGCAACATTAGTTTAACAATTGTTTCTTCTTCATTGGACAAAATATTCCAATGTAGCATTGAAATCTTGAATAAAATAAAGTATTTATTGTTTGTCGTGATCCTTTTCTGTGTTTTTATTGAGAATTAAATTAATGACAATAGTAATTCTATAACTTAAATACATGTTTTATTCAATAATATAAATCAAGTATTTATTTATAATATTCATTTTCAAGTACAAAGGACAATTTACTGCGGAAAATAAATGTTAATGATGCAAGAGGACATATAGTTCGTTTCTTTGGTTTAAGCGGAACTAAACGGAATTTTTATTTTTTTAAGTTCTCATGAGCTTACCTTTTAACTACTGATCAGGCTTTTGTTAACGAAAATGGTCAAAAGTTACTAGAATTCAAAATGTGTTTTTAGGGTTTTGTAGGTATGACCAAAAAACCCTTATACTGTCATTTTGTCGTCTCTCTGTCTGTCTGTCTGTTCGGTAAAAATTGTGGCCAAACTACTAAACCTAGAGAGTTGAAATTTGGCATGCTTATACAACTCTTTGACCCGCACATAGGAAAAATACTAAAACATCTAAAAAACATACCCCCCTAAAAATATAAACAAATATGTGCTCATCGAAAACAAAAATATTATTTTTAAATTCTGAGTAGGGTATCAAATGAAAGCCCTTAGTACGTGGATTAACGATCAAATTTTTATTTTTGCAAAATAAATTATTTTGATACGATTTTTGCCAAAATTGTGAAAAAAAAAATTTGTCCCACACCCCGTAGCCCAGATGGTTTAAACTAAAAATCTAAAAAAATTCTAAGTAATGTATATTGGTGTGAACCGAAATAGTACAACAGGAATTTTTGATCAGATTATGTTTTCGGAAAATACAGCATTTTTTGTTGATTTTGGTTCACAAAGTATAAAAGTTATACCAATGTAAGACACTCACATGCAAGGCGTACAATAGCGTAATGGGTTAGAGCACTGGTGTCGTAAGCTAAAATTAGCTGGAAAACGAAGGGTTTAGAGTTCGAGTACGGAGTGAATTTTATTTTTTTGTTTTTTTTTTGCATTTTTATTATGTTGAAATTATTTTGTCAAAATTCTTGTTATATTTTGACAAATGTTGTATTTAATTTTTAAGAGCGTAAATTTAATAACCAGTCTTATTATATGATTAACAGACGATAAATTATTTTAAAAATATCGTTCATTTTGCCGTGATTACTACAAAGTAAAATTTGTCCTACACACTCAGTATACCGCCTTCACTTATTATATACCTGCGAAACCCTGAAATGTGTGAATATTCACACTTCACATCAATTTTTTTTTTATAAGATACGTCAGGTGAGTACCCGCAGGGGGGTCTCATGTACTTAACCCCCCCTCCAGAGCTCCAAAAGCATATGGTTGCTACGTGTTTTTGTCAAAATACAAGTGAGAAATCACTTTGATCGAGTTGTAAACGCATTCGTTAAACGTTAAAACTATCTATTAATTTTATCCACAATGCATAGTCTATAATCGACTAATTTAAGAGCTGTGAATGCAGTTTTAAGATTGATAACTTACCCTTTCTGCATGAAGCAGTATTTTGCTTGAACGGGTTGCGACATTACGTAGTACTATATTTTCTGAAGCATCTCGGTACAAAAGTTCTTTATCTGCAACAAAAAAAAAGAAATATTAGTTTTTATGTTACTCATATATACGAAAAATCTTATTTGAGATTTTCGCGAATTAACTCGTATGTTAGGGAGATACTTTGGTATTGTTTCAGCCCTTGCTCAATAGCTAATATCCAAAGTGACGTCAGCAACACTAGCGCCAGTGAGCTTTTGTCAAACTAGTCTTCCAAAAATCTCATTTGAACATTGCCAGAGTATATTGAATAACTTTATTTTCAAAGGAGACGACGTACTGGGTGCGAAATTAAAATATGTTAAAATAGAAGATCATTCTATTCAACAATTAAAAAGGTAATTAGATGTCGAGCATTACAAAAAACTGCGAACAGGAAATTTTTAATAGAGAGGTTAGTTTTAAGTGCACAATTTTTATAATAATAATAATAATAATAATAATAATAAATTGTCTATGAAATTTTACTCTGTTTCTTCTTTTTCCTCAGCCTGTATCTATCCACTGCTGTATATAGTCCTCCCTCGTCTTATTCCACGCATCTTTATCTTGAGTTGTTCTGCGAAGCTCTTTATATCGTCCAGCCAGCGTTTTTGAGGTTTTCCGACGCTTCTTGTGTTTTGCCGCGGACGTCAATGGACAATTTTATTTACCCACCTAGCTCAGTCCTGTCTTGCTACGTGTCCTGCCCAGCTCCATTTGGGGTTCGCAATGCGGTTTATTACGTCTGTAATTTTGCTGCGTCTCCGAATTTCAGAATTTCTTATTCATGGCACGCTCCATTGCCCATTGTGTTGTTCTCAGCATTTTAGCACTTTGGATTGTCAACGTTATCGTTTCCTAACCGTAAGTGGCAACAGGCAGGATGCACGAATCGTACACTTTAGTTTTCAGTGATATGGGAATCTTTGGGTTTTCTAAAATATGTCCCAGTTTCCCAAATGCAGCCCAACTCCGTCTTATTATTTCCAAGAGTGATCTGCCTGCTCTCCTCGCTCATTATCTTTGTCTTGGACCAATTTACTTGAAGACTTACACATTTGGATGCTTCGGTGAGTTCTTTTAACATCGTGCTCAACTTTGTAATGTAGCTGCTAAAGATGACTACGTCATCACCGAAGCGAAGATGATTCAAGTGTACTTCATCAGTGTTTATACCCTTTTCATTCCAGTCTTTGAAGAAGTTTTTGAACATGTTCTCCATAGCGAGGGTGAACAGTTTGGGAGATATTGTGTCACCTCGGCGAGCCCCTTTACTAATAGGGATTTTATCAGTTATCATATCTTCATCAATCTTTATTTGGAGAGTGCTGTTACCATAAATATTTTTTAAAAGATATGAGTATCTTGAATCAATCCTGGCGTCAATGCTTGCATTATACCCCACATTTCTATCAAGTTAAATGCTTTTTGTTAGTCAACGAAAGCCAAATGAAGAGGTATGGTATATTCTGCGCTCTTCTCTATGAGATGGCGAAGTGTTTGTAGGTGGTCAATTGTAATGAAGCCTCTCCGAAATCCGGCTTGCTCTACAGGTTGATAGAAATCGAGCTTCATTACTAAACGATTAAAAATAATTTTCGTTAGAAGCTTATACATGTGTGAGAGCAGGCTGACAGGGCGATAATTGTCTATACTAGACCTATCACCCTTTTGAATAGTATGATGACTTCAGCGTTATACCATGTGTCTGGAATATTTCCAGTCATTAAGCATTAATCATTATTCTAGCGGCTTCAAGCAGGCTTTCTTCTCCTAATTTCAACATTTCGCAAGTTATTCTGTCTTTCCCTGGCGATATTTTGTTTTTCATTTGTTTTAAGGATATTTTTAGTAAAAAATTTTACTAAAAAATATAAATTCGTTTACGAAAAGTTAATTTGTCAGAATCAGGAAAGTAACTGTTTGTCAGAATAGTTCGACTGACGGCCACTGCAGGGGGGTGAAACTCTAATGGCAAAACGAAAACCATATTACGTTCCATAACCCAACACGAATAGCGCCCCAGTCGCTATAGCTACGTGCATGACAGGATGTTGTCTGTTACGGCTTCTGTCATTAGCGTCAAAATCTGTAATTAGTGTCAAAATCGTCTTCTGTAATTTTGTAATTTCATTGTTTAATTCGGAAAAAGGGTGTAAAATTCTTTGTTTTGGGGTGTGATAGTAGTGAACCTACAAAATATCGCTTTCCAAACCCGAAGACACGTGTAGCTCCAGAATTGTATAAAACGTGGATGAGGAACATTGGAAATCCAAAATTGGATGGCTTGTCCATGGAAGTGTCCATAAATATTAAGTATTAGTAAATATTATGTTATATGTTAGTCTACTTAATAAATAATTATTTCTGCTAGTTATTGTTTTTCTGTTTCTGTATAATTCCTAACTGCTTGTTCTTAAGTGTAAACATAATTAAATGTTATTATTAAATGATACAATTGTTATGATTTATTTTGTCTATTTTTATTATTGTTGTCGTTAATAATATTAAAAATAGACAAAATAAATCATAACAATTGTTTCATTTAATAATAACATTTAATTATGCTTACAACTATATCCACTGAAGCATTTAAAATACCCGCGAAAACCCAACCCTTTCCTCCCCTACCAATTTTAGTTCCATAACCCAACAACTACAGCGCTAATTTGGTTTAAAAAAATATAACGGCAGTTTCGCATCTATTTCCTTCTTTATCTATGGGCCACTGTCGCTACTATTGATTATAAATTGTATATCGTCTATTAGGGTAAAATATTAAATAGTTATTTATGTATCTAGGGAATGGTTTAATCCCGAGAATGTAAGTAATCAACAAAGGTTCTACTGTATTTTCTAAGGATCAAAATTTCTGGCCAACAACTTAAGACATACTTGACACCAGTCCTTGTATGTCAGAGTAAATTCAATTTAAGTTTGATGTCTAAAATAAACAATATGATGTATTTTGAAAGTTTATGATTTTAAAGTTTTAAACTTCAAACTGTAAGTAACTGGTTGTTATCTACGACATGTTTCATTTTTAGTAAATAAATTGGTTGAAAAATATACTCGTAACATGTTAGAACTTAAAGACAGCAGACAGTTTCAGAAAATTGCACATGGGTTGGGCAGATATAAATTTAATAATAAACTTTCAAGAAACTGGAGCACTTAATTAACAAGATTTGTTAGATTATGTTAATAATTATTTTTAACTTCAAAGAAAGCTTTGCTTTCTCACATAGCATATCATAACAAAGTAATGAAGTTATATAACTTAAATAAACCTTAAATATGTGTTATGGAGGTGTTAATACTTTTATTCTGGTTAAGAAACGACAGTAGTTGACTTATGCCTTAACGCCAACTTCAATGGTATTGTTTAGAAACGTATTCCGTATACCATGTCATTAGTTGAAAAGTACCGTAACAGTTGTCGATAGCGTTTTCACAGTGGCTAGTAAAAAGTGAGGTTACTTACACCATAAAAAATTGACATATTGTTAAAATAAATGTTGAAATGGCTCAAAAAAATACATAAAAGAACTCAAAAAACGACAAAGCATCAATATTTATTATATTTGGAAGAGTTGGAAGGGCACGAAGCGTTTCGCACAAATTTAAAAAAAAATCCAAATATTTTTGATATTTTGAATGAAACCTGGGACAATTTAGTAAAGCGGTTGAATTGTTGAGGTGGTCCGAAAAGATCAATTTCTGCTTGGAAACGAGTTATTAATAAACTTATCTAACATCAAATTATCGTCATGATAAATAATATTTCTGTTAGAAAATATTAGGCCAACTTATTTCTACTCTGTTGCTAGAATGTGTTTTATACCAGTACTTTATGATGGCGGTCGGTCCTGTGGTGGCCACAGCTGATTTTTTTTAGTTTATTTATTTTAAGACACCAGCTGCTTGGCTATTAGTGTCTGATATTACTATGGTTACATAATTGATACATAATTAGTATATTAATACATTATTAATTTTTAAACTTATATTAGATGACGAATATTGGTTGCCTGTAAGAAGTTGAGTACGTGATTAGTCATTGTTGAGTCTAGTCTTAAGTTGTCTTTAAGGTCTTGTTGTAAATTGAAGTTTGTACGCAAGTTAGTGTAGAGTTGGCAGTTAATTAGTATGTGGTTAACGGTTAGTTGTTCGTTACATGCCTCACATAGTTTGTAGTTTAGTCTTGTCATGAGGTGTTCGTGTGTGTGTCTGGTGTGTCCGATTCTGAGTCTTGTCATTATTACTTGTTCTCGTCTGTTGGTGCCTGAGTTCCAGTTTTGTTTGTTGACATTAACTGTTCGTAGTTTGATGTTGGTAGTTTCGCGCCACTTAGTCAGTCTGCTCGTGTGGAGTTTCGTCTTGATGATCTGTCTTATGTAGGTTTTGTTGGGGGATAGGTAGAGTGTATCTTCATGACAGGTGGAATCTCGGGCGGCTGTGTTGGCACGTTCGTTGCCTTCTATGCCAATGTGGACAGGAACCCAGATGAGCTGAACTGTTTTCGTTGGTTCCGCTGTCATCTAGTGTACTTGGTCTTGAATCTGTTGTATGACTGTTTCTTTTGAGTAGGTGTTACTGAGGGCTTGTAGTACACTGAGACTGTCATTTAAATTAATAATTATTGAAGATTTATTTGGTGGAATTATAAAAAAAATTGATTCAATTGTCTTTACATGTTCTACACATCTTTTCCACAAATCACTACGGAATTTCTTCAAAATCAAATGGTCGCCAAAGAGCCATGTCGTTAATGTATGCAGGCTATGAACGTTGAAAATAGTATAACAACCCCTAAAGTTTAGAAACAATAGGATTATAACTTTGGAAAATATCCTTAATGGTTTTTAAGAAACTTCAGTCGAACTAGTGTTACATCTATTCAATTTAAATTTAAAATTCCCTTAATACCTCTTATATTCTGTTTACAGCAACGAGTCTTAGGATTACTGCCATCAACCCATTACCGCATTGTTAAGCTTCTCAACAAGAGTGGCTATTTCATTTTGGAAATGCTATACCGTCTGCGTTTCGTCTCTTTAAAATAAACTAAAATGTTTATCATTTAATTCTAACTAAAATTATAACTTTAAATTTAGTGACATACAAAATATGCAACTCCAACACGCACACAAAAATTTATCAGATTATTTACTTAAGTTTCACATAATAATCTTGAAGTTAAGTACAAGCCATTTGAAAATTAAGGTAATAAATGTAGGTCAGATAATGAAACATTCAAAATTACAGTGGAATACCTCCACGTGGGACGTGGGTGGCTGAAATTAAATAATGAAAACATTTTCACGTACTCTGATAACAAATAAAATTAAAATAATTAAGCTCATTCATGCCCAAGTTTATATTTGAACTAGACATATTTTACAGTTTAAGTTGCAAAGTTACGGTCACGAATACTAAACTGTAGAAATACTGCATCAAAAACTAATGCTGCATTCACAACCTCTTAATTATAAATTAAAATTAGAACTTACATTTAACGTAAATGTTAGTTATACGCAGTAGCGTAGCCAGAAATTTCTCTTGGGGGGGGAGCTATTTTTTTTTCAAAACATGCATTATTTTTATAAAATTAAACCACATACTTTATATTATGAAATTTATTTATTCTTTTCAAAACAAATTTATATCTAACTATTATCAAAATAAGAACCAAAATTTATTTCAACACAAAATATAACAAATAAAAAAAAAAACATTACCAAATAGAACACAGTAATTTAATTATTATCAGAATATATAATCAATAAATAATCATAACAATGATCGTCGAGGTGTTTTCTTTATTTCATCTATTACTTCATCTTCTACATGTATTTCCCAATGAACAATAATTTAACAAATTTATAGTAATAAATATGATGAGTAGGTAAAGTCGGTTTACGGTAACTATGAAATGATGTCACACTTGGTTAATTTAAGTACCAACGTTATGATATGTTTTAATCAACATCAATCCATAACTCTGTTAGTACATTTATTTATTTAATTTTGGTACATTTTTTCAATGTTGCCGGTTTGAAATTGGATTGTTCAATCGTTATTTGTCAGGTTGACATTTAGGTGTTTAGAAGTTGTTCGATATAACCTAACTTTTTTTGACAGTTTACGAATTGGCAACAAGGTGAGTTTTTCAACTGTGACGTCATTTCATAGTAACGTGAATTAACGATCAAATTTAAATTTTTGCAAAATAAATTATTTTGAAGCGTTTTTTCCCCAAAATTGTGCAAACAATTTTTTGTCTCACACCTGTAGCCCAGATGGATTAAACATAAAATCTAAAAAAATAATAAGTAATGTATGTACATTGATGTGAACCGGAATAGTACAACAGGAATTTTTGAACAGATTATGTTTTTGGAAAAAACGCATTGTTTGTGTTTTTTAACCCTTAGCAGAATTGGCACAATTTTTATACAATACTAGCAGATTACACGGCGCTGCCCGGGGAGTTGAAGATAAAATTTGCTAACCACAACAGTAATTAATTTTTAAATTACTTCATTGTAAAAAATATTGGCATTTTTTTTTTTATAATTAAACCTTCTTTTAAGATTGCCTACTCTTGTTAAAGCGACATATTATACCAGGGAAATGAAAATTTAACAAATTTAACATAATCGTATAGCAAAATAACTTATGCATTTTACAATATATAAGCTATATTTTATTATGATTAGTGTTGAAATTAACAGAATATGCATATTTACATGTTATTTTTAGGTTTTCGTAGATATAATCAAGAAATCTTTATTCCATCACATGAGTCTGTTCGTTCAACAGCAGGGGTGTCTAACTGATTTGGGTCGTGGTCTATTTTTCCCACAAAATGATAAGCAGTGACGGAACTTTAAATATCCCGAAGGGCTTCTTGAAACTTTTTTATAAACAGAAAAGAGGAATAGAGTATATTTTACATTTTTAAATATATTTTTCTCCTAAATAAACTCAAGTGTTTTTCATTATCGCTGCAGGGGCCACAAAAAATTAGGTTGAGGGACGTATGCGGCCCGCGTGCCTTCGAAATTTGTTTCGGACATCCCCAATACAAAATCCTGGCTGTGCCACTGAATAATGCACATACTTAGTAAAAAATAAAAGAAAAAACAAAACAAACGATAGTTGATGACACAGCTATATAGAAGCAGGGAAATATACAATGGTTCAAGTTTGCTAGCAGATCTGCAAATGCAATAAGTTAGTTGACAATTACAAAATTTTGTTCAAATGTCAGCGGCAGATTTTGAACTACTCATAAATTTGGTCACAAAATTGGATAGAAAGATACAAGATTTAGATAGGCTGTTCCCGTGAAAAAACGATTAGCCATAACACTAGTTTTTTTTTTTTTTTTTGCTATCGGGTATTCGTTTTCTAGCATTCAATACCTTTTTACTCCATTCCATGTTTAATATCTACTGGTGTTTACTTAAATTAACGCGCACAATTATATGCCTGCATAAATCCGTACACACTGAGCGTACAGGTTCTTTGATTTTATCGGTGGGAGCGACAAGCTACGGTGAGCATTCGTGCGCGTAAAAGCGTACGCGCACACAAACTGTACCTCGTACTCACCTGAGTAATATTACGCGCACAGCGTTCGTGCGCGCACAAGTGCTTTAGTCAGTACGCGCCTTAAGAAACCATATGATTTTATAAACGATATAGCTTATTGTTTATGTTATAATTTATAATATTGCGATAAATGTTTAATAATTATTTTATCGCTAACAATACCTACCTAGTCGTACCATAAATACTGTCAAAGTGTTCAATGAAATTCCACGAGAAATTGACAAGTTGCTTAAAGATATATTTAATAAAAAATTTCATTAAAGTACGACTTGAAAGTGCAATAATTTATTTATTATATTTTTATGATGCTCCGACCTACAGATAACATAAGCGCAAGAATGTGAAATTGTTTAAAATAAAATGGAATGCACTTTGAACACTTGTAAATAAAAATACTTTACTTTCAAGTCATTGTAGGGAATACAAGTTTTCGTCAACTGTAAAATATATTAAAAAAATGTTTCCATTAAAAAATCTAAGTTGTCCACGATATTCTGTACTTGCCGTTTATTCCGGAAAATTGCAATACTACCATTACATTTTTTGGCTGAACTGTCGTCATCATATTTTTTCCCAACTTGCTTACACGTCGTTTCAGCGTTTCGAGAAAAACCGTTTTCCCTCTATCTTGATACACCCTGTATATTTATACTATGAGTTCAAAAAGAAATTACATAATAGTTGGCTATGAAAAATAAAAGTAATGTCAACAGCAAGCTTTAGAATTAATTAACTGTCATCACTGTTATTGTTGTCATAAGTTTATATTGTTACAAGCTTGCAGTAGATATTATTTTATTTTTCCATAGTCAACCCTTATGTAATTTCTTTTTGAACTCATGGTATATAGGGACCCGCAGACAATATTTCCATAATTTCGGAGGTCCCATACCAAGATAGGTTGAGAAACACTGTCTTAAAGAGCTATATCGTGATCATTTAAAAGCAACGAAACATAATGATTAGAGTTCTTTTAAACATAAGTAATGAATATTCGCAAAAAAGATTTAGTTGAAATGCAAAAAGATATCCTCGCAGTTAAATTAATTCTAAGTACTCCATCAACCAAGACAAATATCACTGGGTTACTGTACCGCATAATGTACCGCATGAGTCAAGTTAAAATTTTTTACATTTATTAAAATAACCTCTTGTGTTTCTCACGCCCGTTAAATATCTAAATATTTATGTGAACTTTAAGTATTTTACATGCAATATTAAACAAAATGGCAATAAAAAATTACTGATTATGTTAAACTACCGTTATTTGAAAAAAACATGTAACATGAACAACTTGTCCCCCGCAAATATAATGAATATATTCCATTATATCTGTAATTAATAAGTTTTTTTTTTCTGAAAAGTCACACCCATTGAGTGCTGTAAGGAGTGAATCATGAGGTTCACCTGCATCACGCATGCATAATTTAAATGGTGTGGTTTTATTTCCGCAATGCATCATGCACGCATCCTTTATGAATATATTCATTCTGCCAATAACGTTTATAAAATTTTATATGCTGATCTGCGAGTATTAATCTTGAAATGTTAAACTTTAAAATGTTCTTATCGAATGAGGATCATCCAGAAAGTAAAGGTTTGGTTAATAGAGTCCATTTACCATAACAATGAGATGACGTCATAGTTGCAAAACTTCCCATGTTGCCACTTCTCTAATTGTCAAAAAAGTTAGGTTACATCAAACTACTTCTAAAAAAAGATTGAAAACCAATATTTTCTATGGAGGAAAGGAATTAGCAGTTCTTTCTAACCGATTTGTCACGAAATTTATGGGTTAAATTATGACTCCAGGCTAACATCCACAAAGCAACAACCCAGGGTACTAAGATCGTCATAATGTGGATTCCATCCCACATGGGCATCGAAGGAAACGAGAAAGTGGATCATGCTGCAAAAGAAGCTACTACAGAATCGATAACAACAATCCCATGTCCCTTGCAAGATCTGAAAAAAGCAATTAGAAGAAAAACTAAAGAACACTGGCAGACCGTTTGGAAGAACATACACGAAAATAAACTTAGATTAATCAAAGAAGACACGGCGAGATGGAAAACAAAATACAACATGAAAGAAGAAAAAATATTAACAAGATTACGAATAGGCATTACGAAAATGATACACCAACATCACTTCCATAATTTGCAACAGAGTATTTGCGAAAAATGCCAAGAAAACCTTATTGTACAACACATAATAATAGATTGCCCGGAATATACAGTTGAAAGACGAAAACATAAAGTCGCGAATACCCTAAAAGAAGCCCTTGCGGACAACACAAAAAACCTAGACAGTACCCTACAATTTCTTAGAGAAACTAATCTAATCCACAAATTATAAAAAATAACTAAATATTATGTATGTACCTTATATGTTTATATGAATATGAATCCTATTATGTAATATCTATTGGATACCTAAATGTTTTATTCTGTAATATTATTAAGATATAATTTGTTAAATATGTACATATTATGTCGGACGCTAATAGCCGAAGTAGCTGAAGCGTCCTAAAATAAAGCAATTAAAAAAAAAAAAAATTATGACTGTGAATGTATGTTATGACTATGTCTGATTAAGTGTGTAATGTAATACAAATTAAAATGATCTTCAGCAAAAATCTTCAGTGTATAAGAATCATCAGAAATAATTGCTTTTAGAAATGTGTCGTATTCTTTTCATTCTTTTTATACAATTTGCTTTAATTTTTCGCCTGGTGTCACATAGACATAGTAGATTCGGGAAGCAAACTTGGAGTGTCCCGAGTCACTCTGTTTAACTCCCGACCGCTCGAGTAACGCTCTAGAGTTAAACAGAGTGACTCCGAGCTTGCTTCCCGAACCCACCTAAAGAGATCGGAAAGCAATGATAAAGAGTCAAATTTTTCATTCAAATAGAAAGTTTTGAATATTTGAATTTCAGATGTTCGATATAATTTTACTTCGAATAATGAATATTCAAATATTATTGCAAGTTCGAACAGTTCGCATCTGATGATAATAAACCGTTATCAATCTACGTAACAGACCTACAGGTTAAAATTAGAAAAAAGAATGAACTTAACTAATGTAAATAGAACATATTTTATTAATATAATATAATATTTATTTATCGACCAAGATACAAAATGATATATGGTTTTTGGTCACACTTTAGAAATTACAAAACCTTTTAAAATATACAGACACAGTATACAGAATAAGATAATAGTACGTTATAGAAATATCACCCAACATGGAAATACTTAAATATACAAACAGTTCAAATACAGTAAAAATAATATATTTTAAAATTGCAATAAGGCACGTATTTTCTTCATAGCATACCTACAGCATATTGTCCATATATTTTGAGTTGTGTAAAATCATCAAAAGAATATATTGGATTTTTCAGTAAATAATTCTTGATAGTTCTTTTTTAGGGTTTTGTAGGTATTGCCACCAAAAAACCCTTATTACGTCATTCATGTGTCTGTCTGTACGGTAGAAATTGTAACCAAACGGCTTAACATAGAATGTTGAAATTTGGCATTTTTATATTACTTATCCCAATTGTTGTAAAATTGTTTAATTCTACAACAGATTTAGTACATGCTCGTTTCTTTTTCGGGCTACTGACAGATTTACCTCTCGATTGTTGTGCAGCGATTTTATTCACTTTAGAACTGCTGACATATAATGCAGCACAAACTCTCTAAAAAGTTAATTAACAATTATTTGTAGAAAAATATTCAAGTGAAAAGACCATAGATATAAACAAAATTTAATATTAACTTACATCCCCACACATTTCAAATTCATTAAAGGTCCAGCATTATCTGCTCTCTTTCAAAATAATTAATAAGAGACAAAACCATCATTTGAGCGCGGCTGCTAAGAGATTTCGGTATTTTTATTACAATAATATTTTGTTTAATGTAAAATAAAGTTAAACCTCACTTAAATGTCAAACCTGACTTAAAAATAACTGACAGTACAATCTAAACGTGACAACGTGTAAAAAAATGTACCAACTGATCAATGGTCTGATGTTGGTTAAATCATATTATGACATTGGTACAAAAAATAACCAAGTGTGACGTGATCTCATATTTATTGTAATTGGAGTTTAGCATTATGATAGCCAATATATTTCAGTGTAAACATTTATTGTTAGAGCACTGCGCGGGTAAGTTTTCTATATCCGTATCCGAATCGCATCCGCATGTACAGGATTGGCATCCGATCTGTATCCACAGCTTTTGTAAATAAAAATATCCGCATTCGGCTCGCATCCGCAAAACTATCCGCATAATCCACACGACAGGATTTGATATCATTTCGGAAATAACTAACATGTGTAACAAGCCTTAAGCTGCGTTCATAGCTCTTAAATTAGTCAACTATACGCTATGACTTGTGCACTGTTGATTGTCTCTAACAAGTTTGTTACATGATAACGCGAGCGACCGTTCACAGCTCGAAATTTAATGCATTGTCGAATGTAGTTAGTACGTTGTTTTATTGAGACAGACATATAAACAAACATTAGCTATCTCACTTTACATAACTTTAAAAATACTGTCACACATATTTAAACAAATTTCGGAAATCCTGAATGAAAATAATTGCGGTTATAATTTTGTTATTAAAATTTAGAAAAAATCACGATCAAACTGATGGTGACTTCGTAAAAAGTCGCAAATGCTTTTATTCGATCGTAGTTGGTTTGAAAAACATTCAACATTCGTTACGCATTAATTTTCAGAGCTGTAAACACTTCCGTTAAACGTTAAAACTACTAATTTTATCCATAATGCATAATCGGTAGTTTCCCAAATATTGATCTAAATGATAAAAAATCATAAAAATAAAAGATTTGTTTTCTTATTATAAACTATTGTTGCTATATTTGCTTTTGCTGTTATGCCAATAATAAGGGAGATATATGTACATTTTAAGTTTTAGGGTAAACCGCCGAACTCGCCAAATATTCATTTAATTGCAAAAATTCATTGATTAAAAAATATTTGTTTTCTTAAACAATTTTTATTATAAATATATACATTTTTCTGTTTAGTCAATAATATGGAACTGGGTGTCTACAATATTTTCAATTTTAAATTCCAGGAGATTCAAAGAATTTCCAGGTAACAATTAAAAAAATAAATTATGTTTTTACTATTACATTTTTTATTACGTCTTTTTCTTAAAATACCTTCGTGGTAGAAAATTTAACAGTGATGCAGAGTTGCAGGATATGGTTTTTGAACATTTCGCAGACAAAATAATTTCTATAACTATTTTCTAAGAGTACTTATTGATATCTGACCGAAGTCGAATTCTTATTTCTAGCTGAGTTAAAGTTCTAGCCATACCTACGCCCGAGAAGCTTCGGACCACCCTATTTTCTAAGAGTATTGAAATGCTAATTGAAATGCATGGAGACTATATTGAATGGCAGAATGTAAATCAATGCAGATATAAAATTTAATATCAACTTTGCATTTAGCAAAGGTATTTAAAGAAAAATCTTTTGAGAAAAATTTCAAAAGGCTTTTTAACGTTCTTGTATGTCTTCAGTTTTATTACTTGTTTTGCTTAAAATTGGGTCATTTATGGCACGTCTAAAACTTCATGAATGATACTAGACTCTATAACATTATGGTATAATTTTTACGTAAAACTTAATTAAAGAACTTCAAAGAGTGATAATCAGCCTACCGTTATTCACTTCACTTTATTTATGAATAATCTACTCTTGCTTTTATCAGTAATAGATTTCTCAAAAAATGTTATTATCTGCGGTGATTTTAATGTAAAATTTAACTCAAATGAAAAGAATGCTGTAGAATTGGTTGACCTGTTACTTTCTTATGATTTGATTTCTTTGGTTAACTTTAATACTAGAGGCCCGAATCGTTTAGATAATATTTTCCATAAATTAAATTCTGTCTTTTCAAAAGATGTCGCTGTTCAACAATTTGTGTCGAGGATTTCTGATCACTTTGGTATAAAATTCTCTGGAAAACTTACATCCAATAAGATATCCTATGAAAAAAATAACGACCCTACGATTATCAGACCAATTTCACAAGTAGGTAAATACAAATTTTATAAATCAATAGAAAAACTTGACTGGTCTTCTTTAAATAATATAAGTAATGGAAATGACGCTTTCGATATGTTTTTTAATTTTTTTTTTATCTATTTTTGACAATTGTTTTCCCCAAAAGACCATAAAAAACATACCGTCAATATAAAAGACATTGCTACCTGGTTTAATAATAATTTCCGAAATATGCGTAACACTCTATGTGAACTGGACCTTGCTTACTCTAATAATCCTAGTCAAGAAAATCGGATCAACAGGAATGCATTTAGATCTAAATATCGGTCTGAAATTAAAAAGGCTAAAATAGAAGCGAATTCTGTTTATGTTAAAACTTCAAATAATATTTCTAAATCTACCTGGGACGTTATCAATAACAACAGATTAACAAAAAAATCAAAATCTATGCCTGAAACAGATATCTCCGCCAATGCCTTCAATTACTACTTTACGAATATTTCAAATACCATCTTAAATTCATTGCCAACTAACAATATTTCTCCTCTATCTTATATGGAATCAATAAGAGTCAACAAAACCTTCTGTTTTACACCTGTCTCACAAATTCAAGTGAGAAACGCAACAGATTCGTTAAATAATAATAAGGTTAGGGACATTTATGGATTAAATGTTGATATAATAAAAACTGTAAAAAATTTAATTATTTATCCGATCACTAAAATTATTAATATTTGCATAGCTTCGAGTACCTTCCCCAATTCGCTCAAAACAGCCTCTATCTTACCCTTGCATAAAAAGGGTAACCCTAACGACCCAAATAATTTTCGACCAATTTCTCTCCTCCCTATTTTTTCTAAAATATTTGAAAAAATAATATATAATCAAATATCAATGTATTTTGAACACAATAATATATTTAATGATGCCCAATTTGGTTTTAGACCAAAAAAGTCGACAACCGATGCAATACTGGCCTTTACTAATGAAGTATCGAACGGACTTATCGAACGGAAGCCGGGGATTACTGCCTTTCGACCTTCTTAGACCTGAGTAAAGCGTTTGACTGTGTCTCCCACGCAATATTGTTGGATAAACTAAAAAAGTATGGTTTTGAAGAAAAGCAGTTGTGCTTTTATAACGTCATATTTAATTTATCGTGTACAATACGTAAAAATTAATGACATAATATCAGATCCGCTTTATATTAACTGTGGTGTGCCGCAAGGCTCAATTTTAAGGCCGCTGCTATTCTTAATCTATATAAATGATTTCCCTTGTTCTATAGACAATTGTTCTTATTTTTTATATGCTGATGATACAACCATTCTTACTCGATCTCAGTCATATGGTGACCTATTACCGAACAATGAGGAAATTATTAATACAGCACATTCTTAGTTTCTTACCAACAAATTAAGTCTAAATATTAGTAAAACTAATAATTTACTTATATCTTTAAGAAATAATAATTTCAATAACCTTGCTTCTGTCACTTTAACACGTGTTCAAATAGACCCAACTCTTAAATGGGATAAACACGTATCTGTGTTATCAAGAAAATTATGCAGTACTATATATCTTTTCAGGAATTTAGTGAACTGCGTGTCAGTGAATATTTTACGTATTTCTTATAACGCGCTATTCCAATCCCAGATATCTTACGCTTTATCTGTATGGGGACACAGTCCATCAGCGGAACGTATTTTTAAATTGCAAAGACGCGTAATAAGGATAATCGCGGGAGTACCCTATAAAGCAGATTGCAGGGAACATTTTATCAGTCTAAATATAATGACTCTGCCATCCCTTTATATTTATCAGTGTCTCGTCTACGGATTTA
The DNA here is from genome assembly GCA_963971575.1 of Liopterus haemorrhoidalis. Lineage (NCBI taxonomy): Eukaryota > Metazoa > Arthropoda > Insecta > Coleoptera > Dytiscidae > Liopterus > Liopterus haemorrhoidalis. Next base: position 147,700,596 of record OZ020611.1, on the reverse strand, counting down.
AAAATGTTGGAACGTACACTACTGTTGAGCAGCTACATTCTTACAACACAAGAAATAAATCAAAAATCTACCCTGTTTATACTAGATTACCAAAAACAAGAAATTGTAGCAACTATTACTCAATTAAATTCTTAAATGTGTTACCAACAGAAGTCAAATCAAACTCCATAGAAATATTCAAAAATAAAATGAAACATTTTCTTATACAGCATCCTTTTTATAAAGTGGAAGATTTTACTAATTTTAATTTTAAGACAGTAAAATGGTAATTTTTAACTTATAAATGTAAATGTGTTTCTGCAAAGTGTTTTTATAAATTTTATTATTGTATGACTTAAATATGTATTTCTGACTGACTTAAAACACATTATGTGTAATTTTGTCAATAAATTATTATTTATTTATTTATTTATTTATTTATTTAGATTCACAATACGGATTATGAAACTAAAACTTGCAATATAACAAGCGGTAAATAAACAATTTAATAATTTGTTAATAGAACTTTTGTGCAGAAAATTTACAATTATCGTATTTTAATGGCTTTAATTGTAGAGATTTTATCTAATTCAGCCGAAATTTTAATATATGTGCCAATAGTTTAAGGTTGTGAACCCATCCCGGATTAAAAGAAACTTTCCCGTTTTAGCAATACTCGTCTTTAGTACTGAGATTTAAAATAGTTTTGATTTCCCTCATGGGTCGCCTATGGTGGAATTTCGTGAAACAATCTGGAAAGTTCTAGTAAGTCATAGTCATGGAAACCATGGAACAATCTGGAAGTCTCTAGAAAAACATGGAACATTGTAACAATCGAACCGAGTTTACTTGGTAATGAGATTTTTTTATGTAGTCAGTCGGTTATCGGTTCTTGTTCAGGCAAGATTAGGGTTGCCAACTCCATAGTGTTCCAAAAATGACACCCTGGGAAGAGGTGTAAAACTTATTGCCTAGTGGATGTTTTTGCTTAAGAGGCAATTTTAGTAGGCACTAAAGCAGTCCGTAAATTTCTCGAAAACCAAACGGTATTTTTCTTATATAATTTTTAATACTTTTTTTTTAAATTAAATGGATTTAAAAAAAAAAAATAATAATAATAAAACATAATTAAAAGTTATTTAAAAAATTCGTCTTGTAGCTTGTAGCTTAAAGTACGCTTTAAAAATTAATAAAGTGTCTTAATAAAGCTTTTTTTTTACATGCATTCACAAAGTGGTTCAATGAAAGCCCATAGCTAGATCAGTAATCTGTCTAGCGATCTGTCCTATCCAGTTAGGGCAGAAAAAATACGTGCTAAAAATACATCTTAATTGGTGTAAGTTTATCTAATAAGTTTTGTTCAAGGAATCAAAGAATATTAATACAAACCAAATGACTAATTCATTGTAAATAGTTTAATTACACAAACAAATTATCACATGCAATCACAAATATATACTCAATATTATATATTTTTTTTATTTATTTTTAAAATCATATTTTCTTGATATATAGCAGATTTTAGGCTGCATCACTTTTTATTTTTTCTGCAAAATCCAACCAGTTATCTTTTAAATTAAAATAATTGAGAAGTTCACTCTTTATAAGTCGAAGTTCTTCTGCGATCCGTCACCGAATTTACTTCGTAAGTTGTACGTGACCTATGTTCGGCCGCACTTGGAGTTCGCTATTTCCATGTGGTCTCCTTGTCTACGCAGAGATATTAACCTCATGGAAAATGTTCAACGCCGTGCCACCAAACTCTGTCGTAAATTGAGAAACATGCCATACGAAACAAGATTCTCTGGGCTTAAACTCGCAACTCTGGAACAGCGACGGTTGCGTGGTGATTTAATAACAATTTTTCGTCTAGTGCGTGGTGATTTTAAGTGCAATGTTCAGTTTACTCAACTTCTAAAGTTATTTTACTTTTTGTATACTACTAATTATTGCTGTGTTTATCACATTTATATGTTTGCTTATATTGTACCTGTCCATTTATTGGTTAATTCTGTTGGACAGATGTAGTCGAAAATAAAATAAAATAAAATAAAATACAGTGACTCTCGCTTACGCGGACATGGACTTAAACTGAAACACGAAGCTGTTAACAAAAATGTGCGGGCTAATTTCCTAACTAACAGAACTGTTAATTTATGGAACAAGTTACCCTCAAGTGTCGTGTTCTCCGAGACTTTGAATAGTTTTAATGCTAGCTCCACACGCTAGTCCGAGCGGCTCGGGCGAAGCGCTCGGCGAACGATGGCGATACGATTGTACCGTCCACACGCTTGCCAAGACTCGCGATACGCTCAGTCATTGTTCAGACGTATATCACAATGGGAGACGTAGAACTTAGAGCTGCAACAGATTTGTACGCTCTTACATATTATAATTATTAATATACTTGACTGATACGGACCCATTCATCATTCACTTTCTTCCTATCTTTATGGTCTCTGTTTTTTGGATCCCATATAACAGGTTCGATTTGGTAACAGTCCAAAAATTTCAAGACCGTATCGTTCGCCCACTCACTCATTGTACTTATTCAATTTAATAACAGGAATAAAAAAAGAACTGTTCAATTACAGCGTGAAACGTTTTTCTGCCAAGAGTTCTACTGTATACTGTATTAACAACGACGAGCGTGTGGACGGAGCATTCGTCGCTCGGGATAGCCGCTCGCGTTCGGCATTTGTATCCTCTGATAAAAACTGACATAATACGGAGCGATGGCGCATCATAGCGAAACAAGACGAACCGAGGCGAACGAAGCCTCCACACGCTCGGATTCGTGCAGTTTCGCGTCGACTCGGCCAATGTGTGGAGCCGGCATAAGAATAACTTAGATAAGTTTTTTAGTGACAAATAATGTTATTTGTTATTAGTCTAATTACTATTTAAGATTATGTCAGATACAAGCTTTATAATTTTTGTGTACTTACAACTTGTTATTATTTTCTTCTTTATTTTTATTTTTATCTTTGTATTTTTGTATTTGAGCAATACAAGCCTTAGCCTTCCGTTCTTAGGCTCGCTTAATAATAATAAGTTCAACTGAACATCGATCCCTATCTTTACGCCATTTAGCATCCATGATACTCAATAAACTTACTATTCATACGCCGAAGTTCCGAGAATATATAATACAAAAGATATTAATTATAAATATTTTTAAACTTAATCTAAACTTAATTTAAACTTAATTTAAAATCAGAATTGTTTAAAATTACATGCCATTTACTGCTGGTATTTGTACATTCAGAAAACAGTTTGGAACTAGAAATATGTAGTTTAAAAATTATTACGCACTACCAGTTCTTCAAAAAAGTCGTCCATATTTAGATAAAGACTTTCTTTCAAATATAAATTATCGATTATATCAACAGTCTTCATGCATGCATTATCGATAAAGCAGAAACTAGATAACTTTCCATAAATTGTATTTTTTCAATATCAAACCTTTTTTCCAAGTACTGAATTGCAGATATATAAAATGATTCAAAATCGTCTTTAATTTTCTGATTTTCTTGTTTATTCAAACTTTTAAGACGTTGATTAACTATTTTGCATGTACTATTTTGCCTGCCTTCAATCCCATTTTAGCTATGCCCTATTAGTATGGGGCCATTCATCGCATACGAGTCGGCTGTTTTCCTTACAACGTAGAGCTATCCGCATCATGAGTATGTTAGGATATAGATCAGATTGCAGGCTGAAATTTACAGAATTAGGTATATTAACACTACCTTGCCTGTATATCCTTCAATGTCTCCTATATATACATGGCAAAAGTAACGATCTTCATCTTCAAAGTTCCATCCACCAATATGATACCAGAAATAAGAACGATTTTAGAACAGAATATAAACGTTTACAAAAATCTAGATATATTTGTAATTACTACGCTATTAAATTTTATAATGTTCTGCCATCTCCATTAAGAAACGCGACCATTACTAAGTTTAAAAGTGTAATGAAAAAATATTTGTTAGCTAAAGCCTTTTACTCCACTAAAGAATTTCTATTAAAAAATTTTAGTGATTTGATGGAATTTTACAACTCGTAAATCATAAATACTTCCTTGTCCTTGCCTTTAGCTAGAAATTTGAAAAATTACTTATGTCTTCTATTTTTAATATTAATTCTAATTAACATGTATTGTTTTAATTATTTTTTTTTAATGTGTTATTTGAATTGCGAAATGATTTTTTTAATTTTTTGACTTAATGTACTCTTATTATTATTATTTTTTGACTTGTGTAAACATTCTTTGTAATGTAAGTAAGCACGAATAAAGATTATTATTATTATTATTATTATTATGTAACCGAAAAACTCTTTAACATATCTAATTTGTAATTTCACATAACATAGAAGACATCTGATGCACATGTTTCATTGTTTTCTAGCTTTTCAATTGCCAAATTAAACATTTCCATCACATGCTGAAAAAAAGTAAATATATTTCAACAAATTGTGGAATTTCTTCGGAATAGTCATCAATCGCAAGAATTTTGAAAATTTGTTTGGAACAATCTTTTGGTTTGATTAAGAAATAAGATTGCAAAGCTTTGCAAGAAATTAAAATTCTATCTATATGACGAATAATTTCTCTATGCAAAATTATAATTAGCATTGTCTGCGCTAAAAGCTGATACTTTATTCCAATCGATTTACAATTACAGTACCTAGACAAAATATTATAACCACTTATGATGTTTTAAAAAATCATTGTTTTATACAAAATCAGCAAAATAGTAATACACCAATTTTATTTTTATTTTGTATTTTATTATTTCCAATTATTTTAGTACATTTATGAAATGTTTTTTAATATTTTTTGGAGGCATACTCTCAATACATGCCCTAATACAATTTTCAATTTCTGAGGAGCCATGCCATACTTTTTTAATATTATCTATTAACTTGTTTTTTAGTATTATTTAAATCATAAACAAGTCTTTTCAGGAGGTTCCAAACATTTTCGAATAGAATTGACATCCGGCGAGTTACCTGTCCAGGACAAAATCGGTACTTTTTGTTCTTGCAAATCAGTCTCAGAATAAAAATACAGAGTTGAAGATGTTTAAAATAGATTATCTTTTAATAAATACACGATATGTTAAAGAAATAAATAAAGTAGCATATGATTATATGTCGGCATTTTTAATAAACAGTTGTTTTTGTAAGTGGTTATAATATTTTGTCTAGGTACTGTAGTCCAATTGTCACTTTCGTCAAAATTTTTAAAGAAATCTATTACATAATTCGCAATGCCATATTTGGTATTAAAAAATTGAATGCACACTGGAAACATTTTCATGTTTCTATAATTTGATGTAACAATTTGAAGAGAAAAAAATATATGTGGATCGTGATGTTTAAGATCAGTAATTACTATTTCTAAGGCTCATTTCCCGAGGAAATATTGATTGAAATTAACGAAAATTGAAAATACAATCAAATAAATTTGACTAGTACCTGAAATATCTGAAAAATTTACAAAAGGTGTCCTTTTCTAATTTAAAAAAGGACAAGGACAACCAGATGTTGAAAAAGGACTGTCCTTTTCAAAAAAGGACGATTGGCAACCCTAGGCAAGATACTGACAGTTTGTGCATCTAGGCGAAAAGTGTTGTTAGTATTCTGTATACTACAAAAATTTAACTGACATATTTAAAGTATAAATAAATTTTATCTTCCACGTTTTGCGAAAATTCTGCGTTTTTGTTTGAAAAACCTGATATATACATAGAGATGAAAACAGTCGTTAGTTAGTATAAAATATAAAGGGGTTCCATTTAAAAAATGTCACATTTGATATATAAGCTATTCCATTTAAGTGGAACAAAATGGAATTTTAATTTTCTTAAGTTGTCACGAGCTAATTTTTTTGATGTTTGAAGGTGGCCTTTGCTGAACAAAATATTCAAAAGCTTCAATGAAACGTTAACAGTTACTAAATTCAATATCTAGTTAAAACCGAATCTTTTTTAAACCTCATATTGTTCAAAATTCATATAGCTTATTATAAATACTACATTTGAATTATTTTATTGAGTCTCCGAACATATCAGAGAAAAATATGGTTCCTTCTTGTCTGTTATAATCTGTATATTTATTTATAAAAACGTGCAGACAAGAGTAAAAAATTGCCAATTAAGAGAAAAATAAAACTAATTTGAATTAAAATAGAATACGTTGTTTCAAATTAAAACTTATATATAACAAAGTGATTCGTTAACAAAGAAAACGAGATCAAGATCATTTTATTATGACAGTAAAAGGTAGGCGTAGCGCAACAAGTGAACTTGACAATGAACTGCTTAGTTTTGATTGACATTTCGAGCTCGTTAGCCTAACAACTATTATTATTACATTTTTTCAATCTAGAACAATATTTATCTTATGTAAGAATAATAACAATTTTTGTTGAATAAATAATGTTGTTAATGCTTGGATTTTAGTTATTTCGTCGCTTCCAGACATTTGTTGGATTTCAGATTCTTTATCAACTTCTTCTAAACTTGAAGGATCCTCAGCTGGCATGCTACATTACTTCTTCCTCGTAATTTTCTTCTTCTATCAAACTGTTTTCGTTGAGTAAGTCATTGATGTATTCCCTCCATCTCTCTATGCTCTCCTCTTCGTCCACTATTCACTTTTTACCCTTGCTTTTATAAACCGTATTTTTTTGTTGATACCCTTATCCTTCCATCTTAACTCCTAAGTATAAGTTTCTAATTTCTTTATTCTTGTTATTTTCCCGAATTTTATTTATTATTTCCTGACTATACCTTTTTTTTTCTCCCGCAATAGTCTCTTACACTTATTCCTCTGCTGATTATACTTGTTTTTGTTTCCAGTTTTCCTTTTTGTGTAATTTTTATACGGTATTTTAGCCTGTAAAAAATGAATGTAGCAATATATATTATTTAAATGTTTTTTTTTAATTAATTTTCTGTATTAGTATATTATTATATATGTTCTATTGGCATCACACTATTGGGCTCTATTGGTTATATAATATTATTGTATTGTAATATCCAAATAAAATAAATAAATAAATAATATTTTTCTCGCTGAGATCTCCTCGCCGAGTTTACCTGTTCCAACTCAATCCGTTGACACGCTGTATAGTGTAGGAATGACGTTGGGTGCCCGGGTACCCGCTACCCGACCCGTTATGGTTCTATCCGGTTCCGACTTTGAATACCCGCTACCCGTTATCTACCCAATACCTGTTAACTAACGGGTAATTAACGGGTAGTGGGTAATTAACGGGTAGTGGGTAATTAACGGGTAGTGGGTAATTAACGGGTAGCTGGTAATTAACGGGTAGTGGGTAATTAACGGGTAGTGGGTAATTAACGGGTAGTGGGTAATTAACGGGTAGTGGGTAATTAACGGGTAGTGGGTAATTAACGGGTAGTGGATAATTAACGGGTAGCGGGTAATTAACGGGTACCGGGTAATTAATAAGTACCAGTTGAGGTGAATACCTTGTTTTTTTTTGCTCATTACTTGGATTTTAGAGGTGAGGACCTTTTTTTGCGCTCATCACTTATATTTTGGAGATTGACAAAATTGAAAAATATACTGTATTTCCAAATTTTGTAGCGGGTAATTAATGGGTAACAAGTAATTAACGGGTAACAAGTAATTAACGGGTAACAAGTAATTAACGGGTAGCGGGTAATTAACGGGTAGCGGGTAATTAACGGGAAGTGGGTATTATCCGGGTAATTGTGGCGGGTACCCGGTTCCAGAAATTTCTAATTCTCGTTATTCCTAGTATAGTGCTACCTTCTAAAATATAAAATAGTGCCACATATGTTTTTGTTTTTGATTTTCGACATTTGTTCCTTATTAGGCTACCATCTGCTACCTCTGTATCTATCATATTATAGTTTACTTACACATTTTTTTAGTGGACATCATTCAATATTCTACAGCATTCTAAGCCAAACTAATTTTCACTTTCTCCCTTTTTCTTTCACTTTGAGTTTTCCGACGTGAATATTAAGTACTAAAGAGAAAGTCTGATAGATTTTTTATGTCAAAAGTCATAGTCTTGACATTTAATCGAATGTAATTGCAATTTCACGAACGTGATATTATGTGATATTACTATTGCAAACCAAACGAAAATTAGAAGATTAAACAGGCAAAACAATGGATTACAACTTCAACGCATTATGCATAATTTACGGTGTGTTTAATAGGTTCGAAGACGTTTGTAAACTGTGATACAGTGAAGATATCTAGAATATATTTAATACAGCAAGACCACGGAAAGCTTTTAGAATACATAACCAGATTTGCCTCTCTAAAATGTATATGGCTACTCCTGCAGCTCTGCACTGGGGTCTCTTAACACAATTAAAATATGTATATTTTCTTCGCAATTCATCGATATTTCGGGTAAAAGCAATATGATTGAATTTTGCATAACACCGTCATCAAGGTCCGAGACATGTCCGCGTAAACGTAGAGTTTAATAAATATATTGATATTCTCTTTCTATTCATAATGAAATTTGTTAATACAGAAGTGATTGTTTGGAGCCTGTTTAGTGAAAATCTTTTCAATTCGGTTAGCTGCTTCGTTTGTCTAAACTCGGCTCCCTCGAGTTTACTCGAATGAGAGCGTCTGTTTCTTTTTCGCTGGGCTAAACACGCGGAAACCGAATAAGCGTTTCACTTCGAGACCTGACGGATCAAACTCATTCATTTCCAGCAAAAATTTTCTGTCAAGCGGTGCACCCAAAGACGTTTTCGCTTCAGTACATATAATAATAGGGTTCCTAACACGTAGAAGGGCAGAAAAAGAAAGTTCCTCGTTTCTAGACCTCCATTCATAGAACCGCCTCTTAGCTTCTACGCCACTGCCTTCACTACTCGACCGGTTGAAATTAGTTTCCAATCTTGCCTGTACGGTACTAGTAAATGCATTTTATATCAGTAATAAATCAGATTTTGTACAAACAACTCGTCGTCCTACAGATATTTTCTTACAATTTCAACTAGAATTGTGGATTTACACATTCCCCAGGTGTCCAGCACATCATATCTATACTCTATCTCCGAAAGACTGATAGTAATATAATTTATTATTTGTAAAAAGTTATTGTATTATCACACAGAAGCGGTAAAACAAAAGCGACAAAATATGAATAGTTCGAAACGAAATATTGTTAAAAACAACCGAGTGTGCCGCACATAGTATATGGGAATACGAACTAGGGTTAAACACAATAGGCCATAAAAAATTTGCGGAAAAATATGGTCACAGGAGTGTGTTGAATGATATGATAAATATGGTCACAGGCGTGCGTTTAATAAAATGATAAATAGTAATATAGAAATACACAGAACCAATTTAAACGTGTTTAAAATGTGCACGCCACTGGTAACTGCCTGAAAAAATGATTTATTACTATCAGGCTTTCAGAGATAGTCTATAGTCGGTTCTTACATCGGTCCAATACTAAAAGATAAATATTTAGTTATATTTTCACATATTCAAATTACTTATTTTTTAGTTGCTTTTTTACATCAACGTCTTCACGTGGTATTACAGCAGGGCTACCACGAGAAGTCGGGATCTATGTTGTAGCACTTCGGCACGCCCTTGGTAGCTGAGTGCTACATTCATCGTCATCATCATCAGCTATATGAGAGCAATTTTATATTTGTAACATTTTTACTCAAGAGGATGTCTTATGCATAGGGATCCTCCTTTCAACATTTTTATATGGGCCTGATCAGGAACCTGTCTATTTAAAGGCTAACGTATGCATTTGTATTGAGACTGGCTATGCCACGTCAGTAAAGTCTAAAATACTTCTCCTTCCTCTAATAGTTGTGTCACTCCAATACAGTCCACTCGCTCTGTGTCTGCCGAACCCAAAAAGCATTGATTCTTTGAGTTCATCCGCCCAATACGTGCTTCGGTCGCAACACCATTAAATATATGAAGAATACCTAAGAATAACTTCACATAGCCCGGTCTTATTGTCAGTGGATTTTAAATGTGGCATGCACGAAATACTGATTTTTAACAATAATTTCTAAACAACCCGCTGAACAGATATTAGATTTTATCAAGCTCACTCTTTGAACGACTCATTTGGCAATAGCTAGAACTTCGTTATAGCAGAAAAATAAAAGCAGTCAATGTAACAACATGAAGATAAATTAAATTTTTATTTAAATTTTCGAACAAAGTAATAACAGATTGTCCAATTATTTCTCAGCAATGTTAAAACTGTACTGAAATAGAAATTTGTGAATGAAAAATGGTAGTCATTCAAATTAAGTATAACTTGATGAATGTGATAAAAAACGCGTTTGTTTTACTTGTATTTTATCGCTATTTTGATCGTGACCAGTCAGATACGCCTAAGGTAACATTATGTGATACTTGAGATTAAAGTTCAAACATATTTCACCATTTTATTTTCCAAAAGTAAAGAAATAACTTCTTAAGATAATATTTGAATATTATGATAATATTTGAATATTGTAAGTGTTGCTTTGTTTCGAAAACATAATCCTTTTGTCTACTAGCATAATTACATAATTTCTGGAGGTTAAAATATTTCAACATTTTCACGTAGAGAAATTATTCAATTATGATTTTACCTAATTCTGACTTGAACCATTGGCAGATAGATAGTTTATATGGAAAAGAGATATGGACATATTATGCTCTCGAAAATCATCCGATGATGAACAAAGTTTGATGATGATGTCGTTACGTAATTAATGTGAGGACATAGGTTGCAGTTTGGAGAGTGTATCGATCTGATTATTTTCCTTCTTGCGATTTTGTAGGTATGATCAAGAAACCCTCATACTGTCATGGATATGTCTGTCTGTATGGTAGATGTTATTATTTTAATCCTTCGTCTGGCACTATTAATAAGTGACGTACACTGCACTGAACTTTTTAAGTATATAATTGACTGATAAATGTCAAAATTTGAGCGTCTAGGTTTCCCTCTCTACCCTAACCTATAGTCTATAGATAAAAAAACTAGCGCAAACCATTGGTGTAACACTTGTGCCCCGGTGTTTGGTTAAGAACACTGGTTCCCCTGTTCGAAAACAAATTTTATTACTTAAGGTAGTAAGGTCCGCCCTGAGCCTATGCTCCTTTCAATGGTTCTAATTGCTATTAATGTTGACGAAAATGCTACATTTAATGTTTTAGTACTTTCGTATATCATTGTGAAACGAGTTGTTAAACTCAAAATTCTGTCAAACCGTCAGATAAATTAATAACTTGTTATCAAAGTATAAATAAATGGTATCTATTAATTTATGTATTATACATATAAAATTGTATCACCTAATTGGTTTTCAGATGCAATCTATTTTTAAATTTAATTTTTGCATCCATGTGTCTTATTTAGTTTTATTTTGTCTACAGTTTTCATCACTGGAAACAAGTTATGTTTGGAACACTTTAGGCCCAGCCACACTCACTATGCTCTACTATCTTGTCTAGGGACTTTACCCTAACCGAAGTATTGTTGCGAGAGATAAAAAAAGTTCTAATGATAAAAAAAAAAAATTGTCAATATATTCTTGCTGACTTTGCAATGAATATTTTTGTTTGGAACATGCATTTCTGGTCTACAAAAATTGCTTCGATCACATAATGGATAGTTACAAATTGAGACGGATTATATAATCTGTCTCAATTTGTAATACGAAACTAGATCTGGTTACTTTGGTGACTGTTGTGGTGTAAACAGACTTTGGCGTATCAGTGTGAACCAATACTATGATAATATTATAAATGTATTGTCAATATACAACATAAAAAATGAACTTTCCCTGTTAGTTACGTATTACAAAATGAGACAGATAATATATATTTTCATGTTTATATTTTTGTATTTATATTACATTAGTGCACATAATTTTTTCATAAAATTAGCAGCATGAATTCCTTTTAGTATTTATAGTTAATTTACATTTTTAGCAGATATAATTTTAGGAGAGCTAGACAAAACGTCAACTTGTCGAAACGTTAAACGTCAATAACATATTTTATATTTGACAGTACGTCTCTCAAATTAAACATACAAAAGAAAAATTATGTCAAATGCCGATTTTTTCATGACAATGTCGCCAAGTTAAGAAAAATAATAACAGATTTTCTGTTTATTCAGTAGTACCAACAGTTATTTTTGTGGATTTTTTAGCTACCACATCAACAACATACGGTGCAAAGCTATGCACATTTAATCATAAATTAAACTTAACTTATAAATAGTTAAACAATTTTGTAACTATGATCGGTGCAAACGGCCGTAAGAATCATAAAAACAGGCCTATAGTTCTTTAGTTTTGAGTTAACAAACTTACATACATTTATAGATACAGACAAACGAACTAATTTGTAAATATTTTCTTCGTTTTCGACTTTGGAAAAAGGTCTTGTTTAATTAAAATTGAAATGTTTGAATAGATCGGTTTCGATAACTTTATTATCTTCTTTAGTAAACTGTTGTACAAAGAGAGAGAGAGAGAGAGAGAGAAAATTAAAATACATCTAATATCACAGTAAAATTTATTTTTTATTTATTTTTTTGTATAACGTTAATCATCCTACCTACTCAATCTATCTATTCTATGAATTGGTCTTCTTGGTTTTTTAAAATTATTGTAATTTCATATAAGCATGCTTTATTAAAATATATTTTTATAGACAAAATATAATAATTTTTATTTAGAGTTTCCCTGAGACATGAATAATATTTCAAGGCTTCTGCAAGAGTAAAAAGGTAGAATAATTGTGACACAGTTTAAAAGTCGAAAAAAAAAAAAAATCATAAAATTTTGATGCGATTATAGCAAACACTATTGTACCAGACATCTAGAATTCAATTCATTTTTTCACTTCACAAAAATATCAACAAAATCCTGAAATGTTTTTCAAAGTCTCTTTTTACAGGAGCGTGTATTGTTTGGATTTAAACTGGCTTTACAAATCCCTTTGTGAGGTTTGCATACGTTTTATTGTTGATTCCTGTGCAGTAATATCCTGCTAAAAGCAAATATGGATTTACAAAAGGTTTTGCGAAGCACAGAACAGCGATTTAATTCTATAGTGAGCATACAAATACAGGCTTACACCTGCCATTATAAAAAAATCATTCTCCTGGATTTTATGTTTAAAAAGCAGGGTATTACAAAGCTCGAGTTTTTGCTTTTTCGCTCATTAGATGATTGCAGAATGTTTTATTTATCGTTTTGCTTTTCGCTTACTATGTATTGTGATTCAAGAGAGCAATTTCATATTCCTTCTATACATAATCTACCTAATTATTGCACAAAAGGAAAAATAAATAAGGAAAACTGGGAACCTGTTTTATACAGGCTGCCCGTTTTTTCGAGCCTCACCATTGTGATTTCGTGAACCGTAAGAGATACGAAGTCGGTTAAATTGGAGCAAAGTTTCCGCATTACTTGGCCACATTAATGATGTATTTGGTACTCTAGATACGTGCAAAAAACTGATTTTGGTCGATTTACTTTTTGGCTTATAACTCTTTTGTTTCAATTCATGTAAGTTTCTAATTAACACGTTCTACAGGCACTTTTTTACGTAGAATTCACAGCCGTCCTTAAAATTTTTATAGCTCGTATCATTTTCGAGAAATTCATAATAACTTTCAATTTTCATATGGGGCTCAAAGTTGTTTTTAAATGCATTCAATCGAGATCTTTTTTCTTTTTTCAATGATATAATACACACCTAAATTCAAATGAATATTAATTGAAAAATTAGAAAATTACTGGTTTTATTTATAAATTTTAGCACACAAACAAAATGTATGATAGCATGACAATAAATGCTCAAATGTTTCACCTTCAACCTCCAAACAGAGCTCTATTCTAGGATGATTAAGTAAAGGATGCGCTATTCGTATACTAACAACATTGACGATTGTGTGGAAACCCCTGTTGAGAAAGAAGGCAATATATGTCTGTGCTGTGCACACTGCAACTACGTAAGGCGCATGTGCTACATTTGAATTTGAAACAAGCGTATTTTTAAATGAAAATAATTATGGAATTTCTTAGAAATTATTCTAAAATCTCATAATTTCACAGCAAATTTTAAAACATATTTGAGAAATTTGTATAACACGGTGTTATAACACCTGAAACTGTATAAATGTGTATTTAAAATTTATCTAATCATTTTAAAATAATATTATTTGTCATTAAAACAATCTTTAATGATATTTTAAAAATTAAAGGCTGCCAATAAAGGAGGCAGTATTATGAATTTAATCAGTCAATTAAAGGATAAAGTGGTAGTTACAATAAACTAAAATAAGCTTGAAAAATATTACTGCCAAATAATACTACCCAAACATCTTGTTGCGAAAATTACATGACTATGGCCCGATTGCAAGAATCTCTATTAAATTTAATGATTCAAAATACCAGAGGTGGCTAGCTATGGGTCCTTTTCAAATATTCCGATAAGACGTTGAAGGGCCACATCCTTTGAGTATCCTCCCACAAACCAGAAATTAATTTAATTTTTATCGTTCGATTAATGAAGGATTGAAAGACCGATGTACAAAATGAAATATATGGGGGAGGGGTGCAGAGGGGTTAATTTTGATATATATTTTTTTACATTACATAGAAATATTCTAATCTTTAACTATAAGGGATGGTTTGATAATTTTTATTTGGTTGTGATAATTGATTAAATGAAAGTATGGAAATAAAATATATAACACAAATAGATACACATATTTTTATTCGTTTTGAAATAACACAAGTCTGTTGAACATTTTTCTTTTCGCCACCTTGTGTATATCTAACAATTTAGCACAGTAATAGCGTCTTACGTGTGTACGCAGTACCGCGATATATATCTTTCTCACTCAGTAAGGGTTTCCACACATTTTACACACGAATAGCGCATCCTTTACTTAATTATCCTTGGCTCTATTATTTTTCTTAAATTAGATATTGCTCCTCCGACATCCCTTCTTCTTATTTTATGTGTAACTGTAGACCATACCCCTGGCACTCTTATGGGCGATAAATCCTACCGTGACGTCACCAGTTTTAGTATGTCTTCGGGCCGGTAGTGGCGCTGTTGTTGGCTAGATAAAGCGAGCGACAGCTAACTATCCTTTTCTATCTGTGTTTTCTATGCAGTTAACGTCATTATTGTTTATTGGCATCTGACACTACCGATAGAGGCGCTACTGCATTCACATCATGGCTGACTTTGGTAGGATATTTTTGACAGGTTCAATTGTATCTTCATGTGATATTTATTGAAACACACGGGAACACACTCTAAAATGGTCTTTAACTGTCTTTCCACTTCTAAGAACATATTCCCATGCTTGTCACAAACTCGACTATCCTACAACCTTTAGTTTCTCAAAATCTCACTAGAGGCGCTTCAGTTATTGTCAGTTGACAATTGTGTTTTTCATAACAAAGAATTTTAACAAATCAAAGTTTAAGTGAAGTGTTTTACTGTGAAAATAAAGTGTGTTGTCAAACAATAGCAGTTTATAGTATCGAGAATTAGTGATGTTTGAGAAATGTGTATTATAATTCACTCAATTTTCAACTAGTTTTAGGTTATGTTTTTAACATTTACGTTGATAGCGTCTAGTAATTTGTTGTGGCTCATATGAGAAGTTATTTAAGAATTAAATAATAAAAAACAAACCATCGTATTTTTTTTATTGATTGTAAAATTTGTACTGGTTTTTGATTGTAAATAATGTAAATTTTAATTTTGCAAAGTGCTTGCATTCTGCAAAATTAAAATTATTAACTAATATTTCAAAGCATTTTATAAAAATTATACTTTTCAATTATGTAAAACAATTAAATCAAGTAATTATTGGCAAAGACCTTAGAGTAAATGATAATGCATCGAAATATTTTAAAGATGCAAGAAAAATGTATGTAAAATTAAGGTTTAAAAAATAAATGTATTTACAAAATGTACTTTTGTTTTATTTACCTAAGAATAATAGCATTAATTACAAATTTCAAATACTGGCGCCGGATTGGAAATATGTAGTATCTACATTATCGATTGAAAATACTAATTAGTTAGGCAACATTTCGTTTCTGGCGCTAGTACTAATGTAAAAAAATTACTATACCAGTGTCATATCTATCTTGTCTATGGTGTAGACTATGTTTCCGTGCAGCTCAATAATGTCGGCAAGAATTGGTTTGTAAATATGATTTTTCTCACCGAATTTACTATTTTAATTTTAATACGTTTCTCACCGATTATATCGACAATAATATCTATCTGAATCGTTTAAATGATTTGTGGTTTCAACAAGACGGAGCACTGTCTCATGACGCCAGAAGGATACGAGAGTTTTGTCTCAAATGTTTCCAAACAAAGTTTTTTCAAATAATAGTGACGTACGTTGGCCAACACGGTCACCGGACTTATCTCCGTAAAAAAAATTCTTCGTCATAAAGTGCCTAGAACGTGCAAATTAGAAACTTGTATGAATTGAAACAAAAAAGTTATAAGCCAAAAAGTAAATCGACCAAAATCAGTTTTTTGCACGTATCTAGACACCTGCGCGCTTTTCCGGAACACCAAACCATCATTAAAGTGGACAACTAATGCGGCAACTTTGCTCCAATTTAACCGACTTATATCGTATCTTTTACGGTTCACGAGATCGCAATGGTGAGGCTCGAAAACCGGCACCTGTATAGCAGGGGTGGCCAAACCCGCGCCCGCAATACGATTCACGGTAAATTAAAATATTTTTTAAAATTTTATTTCCAATCAATTTCATTCTCCAACTTTTAAGCAAAATTTTCTTGGAATTAAATACTTATTTATTAATTGTAATTTTCAAGTTTTTTATTATGCCATATTAAATATCTCCCTATAGGTATAATAAAATATAAGTAGTTCCACTACAAAAAATATTATTTTAGCGAATTCTATCGAATTTTAGCGCCATTTTTTATGTTTCATTTTATTAAAACTGATCATTGAATGACAGTTTAAGAGTAGCTGTATCAAATTACTGTCCTGATTTTGAAAACTTATGTCAAGAAACAGTCTCAACCTTCTCATTAACGAATAATAATTTATCATATATTATGTAATTATATGTACAGTCTGTTCCAAACGGTTAAGCGGAACTAGATTTTGCAATCTAGTTACTTTCATCGTTTAAATCGTGCTTTTCGGCCGTTTTGTTTAAGCTTTGTAAATCATACTTACAATAAACATTTCTTGGTTAAGGTTAATATCATTTTAAAATGTCATTTTCTTTATATTTTGATTTTTTGTTTCATTCTTAATACAAATTTCCCATTTATTTATTTTTTTGTCATTAAAATATCTAAAAACCAGTGGCGAAGGGAAACCTCCGCTAGACTTGCCCTCGTTTAAAAAAAATATATAAAAAAAAATGTAAAATTAAAAAAAAAAAAAATTAAATATTTAGATAAATCTTCAAAAATACATCAAATTATATTCTATACAAATTTTTGTCCAAGGCTTGCTTTACTAGTTACGAATTAATTATTATGACCATGGAAACGTTACATATAAGTATGAAAAAATTGAGACTTGGAAAAAAATTTTCGAAATTTTTCGTTTTATCAAAAAACGTCTCAAATAAAAGTTATTAGTTATTGCATTTATAGTAACTTTTGTTCAATAAATTTTTTCTAAATATTTTTCTGTTGCTAAATATTCGCAAAAATATTAAAATAGACACGAGTAAACTCCCATTTCTAGTCAACCGATTTTCATAAAAAACAATAGGGTTCTTCCCATTTAATAGGAGAATTTTTTAGTACCAGAACGAACTCTTTAAGTTAAACCGTTTTTGAGTTATCGTGTAAACACACAGACACACAGACACACACACACACATACGGACGGCACTTCGAAAATAGGTTTTTTGGATTCCCTGGACCATGAAACGTGGTCATCCGTCAAAATCTCGACATCGAAAATTTTCGCGATTACAATACTTGCCCCTTATATATTAAGGTCGGGCAAGTAAAAATGAGACTTTTTATTTACAAAAATTATTCGAAATATTTAGTTTTATCAAAAAATGTCTCAAATAAAAGTTATTAGAGAGAAAGTCTCTTATTAATTATTGCTTTTATAGCAACTTTTGTTCAATAAAATTTTTCGAAATATTTTTCTGTTGTGAAATATTCGCAAAAATCTTAAAATCGACACGAGTAAACTCCCATTTTTAGTCAACCGATTTTTACCAAAAGTTGATCAACTCGTGCCATTGATAGCAGAAGCTTAAATATGAAGTTTCATAAAAATCCTTTCAGCCGAATTTGCTCTGTACGTGTATACAGACAGACGGACAGACAGACGGACAGACAGACAGACAGACAGACAGACAGACAGACAGACAGACAGACAGACGGACAGACAGACCGACAGACATCATGCTAAAAATAGTCAAAACGTTATGTAGGGACCTCAATTCGTGGAGATCCATCGAAATCTCGAAATGTCAAAATCGGTATGATCACAATACCTCCCTTATATATGTTGGCGGTCGGTAACAAGGTGATTTTTTATTTACATTTACTTAGTTTGTATTAAATAAGTATATGATTTTTCCATTCCTGGGAGGAGTCTTCCATTCTAAGAGCCTAGGAGTGTCTAGGTCCTAGATTCTAGGTTTTCTTGGTTATACCTACGAAACCTAGACTCTTCTATGCGCCGTTACTTCCGCAGAATATCTGTACAAAATTTGATCCAGATCGGTCTAAGGGCCTAGGAATGTGTAGAAAGAAAGTCCCTAGGCAACTTATGGCCCACCTGTATTATAAAATGCTGTACATTAAAATCAAATCAATTGCAGATTGCATAGTTATATTAATAATTTTATTCACAAAGCTCTGATTAATTTTATTTTAAAACTAATGTGTATAATAGAATATTATAAATAAAGCGAAATTCAATACAGTTATTATGATATTGTTATTATCAATATGAGGTTTAAATAAAAAATGCCTGGGATAATGCTATTAAATACAATTAATAAAAAATAAAACTAAATTAAAATTGTCACATTTGAAATATTCCCTTGTAACAGTTAATTATAGCTACTAAAGCCTGTTCCATTTCTGGAAGCCCATTTGAGAATCCCTCTTATTAAGTGTTACTGTTTTTTCTTTTTTTGCTCTGATATTGTCTTAATACATTTTTCGTCCCCGAAAACATTTTTCTATAAAAAAGCCTTTTTGGAAAGCCTGACAAGCAGAGGCGTAGCTAGAATGTTTCATGAGGGGGGTGTAAAAAATTAGGGATGGATTGAAGTGACGACGAAAAATAAAATAATGGAAAAAGGAGCGAAGTGATAACAAAAATAAGGAAGACGGCGAGATTCTAACCCCTCTAACCCCTACCACTGCTGCAACCAATGAAATATATTATGTGTTAAGCCGGCTGGTAATGCTGTGTTTAGGGAGTGAACGTGCCAACTACTTTCTGAGCTTCTTATTACGGATTACGAATAAGTCAGTTCTTTCTTTTTCGTTTTGTTCACGCACGAATATCTCCCGGTACACTAAATGTGCAGGTAGCTTTTTCGATTATATTTCTCGTAATGTGGAAATTGTGGCCTTCAATCCGTGACGGTTTGTTTAACGTCCTTCCACCATGATGTAGCACGATCTTCCAACAGCACTGAAAGCCCTCTATATGCATTTTCATCAGTAATGTATCCTTATACGAGGGTTACCTTTTATGATTTTACAAACGACCACTAGATGGCAATATTGGAATGTGCCATTAGTAAATTCTAAAAATTTGACATTTGTTATTGTGAAATCAGTGGCAGCTTATAAATTGACCGAGTAGTTTGTTGACAGTGAGCGTTAAAAAAAAACAAGTTTGTGAAAAAATGGATATTACTCGTGAAGGTTTTCGTTGAATGATTTTTTACGATTTTGGTAAAGGCTTAACTCAGCAACAATGCACAGATTCGCTTCGTACAACTTTAGGTAATGAAGCATCATCATAAAAGACTGTTTACAATTGGTTTGCAGAATTTCGTCGTGGTCGTACATCCGTTATTGATGAATCTCGTGAAGGTCAACCAAAATCGGTTGTGATTCAAAAAAACATCGATACTATGCGCAAAATGATTGAAGAAGATCGGCATGTGACTTACCGTGAGATAGAGGCATCCTTTGGCATATCGCAAACTGCAATACATTCGATTTTGCATGAACATTTAGCTGTGAAAAAGATTTGTTCCCGATGGATCCTGCATAATTTGACCGAAGCTCAATGAAAGACTCGTGTTGTTTGGGGTAAGGAAATGCTTAAAAAATTCAACCTAGTCACTGCAAAATCCGTATAAAACATCGTTACAGGTGACGAAATTTGGATTTATTCATACGGACCGGAAACTAAGCAACAATCCACTGTTTGGGTCTTCCAAGATGAACCGAAACCCACGAAAGTTGTTCGTGCACGAAGCACTTCCAAGAATTGATCGCTTGTTTCTTCGGTTGTACTGGACATGTTGCAACCGTTCCTTTAGAGGATCGGAGAACAGTAAATAGTATACACAATTTGTTTGCCAGAAGTCATCGACAAAATCAGGAAAAACAACCAAAAACGACGCATCATTCTTCATCATGACAATGCTAGCTCCCACACAGTACGTCAATAATTGTATTATAACAATTGATTATTTGGAGAAAAACATCGAATTAATGTCTCATTGCCCGTATTCACCTGATTTATCCCCTAACGACTTTTTAGGGTTTTGTAGGTATGACCAAAAAACCCTTATACCGTCATTTTGTCGTCTGTCTGTCTGTTCGGTAAAAATTGTATCCAAACGGCTAAACCTAGAGAGTTGAAATTTGGCATGCTTATACAACTCTTTAACCCGCACATAGGAAAAATAATAAAACATCTAACAAACACATCCCCCTAAAAATATAAACAAATTATATGTACTCATCAAAAACAAAAAATATTTTTTTAAAATTCTTAGTAGGGTATCAAATAAAACCCCTTAGTAGGTGGAGTAACGATCAAAATTTAATTTTTGCAAAATAAATTAATTTGAAGCGATTTTTGCTAAAACTGTGCAAAAAAAATTTTGTCCCACACCCTTTAGCCCAGATGGTTTAAAATAAAAATCTGAAAAAATTCTAATTAATGTAAATTGGTGTGAACCGGAATAGTACAACAGCAATTTTTGATCAGATTATGTTTTCGGAAAATAACGTATTTTTTGTGTCTTTTGGTTGATGATGCACAAAAGTTATAGTTCTAATGGTTAGCTTGCTCGCTAGCGACCCAGATTTCTAGGGTTCGCTCCCAGGCAGAGGAGATAATTTAATTTTTTGTTTTTTTTTTTCATTTTTATTTTGTAAAAATTAATTTGACAAATTTCTAGTTATATTTTGGCAAATGTTGCATTTAATTTTTAAGAGCGTAAATTTAATAACCAATTGGAATTGTTGGAATTATATTTTCATTCTATGTGTCATGTATACGACGTCAGAGGGGCGGAGCGTATGATTTAAAACAACCAATGGAAGCCATAGGCGCAATTTTCAAAATCTTAATGAACCTTGATATATGTATATATATATATATATATATATATATATATATATATATATATATACATATGTAAATACTACACATATTTATAAACCTAAATAATGGTATTAAGTATTCGAATTAAAGTTAACAAAAAAATATTTTAACATAAAATTTGTTTTTAAAGCTCTTAGATTAACAGACGATAAATTATTTTAAAAAGATCGTTCATTTTTCCTTGATTACTACAAAGCAAAATTTGTTCTAAACACTCAGCATGCCGCCTTCACTTATTATATACCTGCGAAATCCTGTAATATGTGAAAATTCACACTTCACATCAATTTTTTTTTGTTCTTCAATGTCAAACAAAAAATGTGTGGACAACGATTTTCATCACCTCAAGAAGATGTTGAAGCCTTTGAAAACCATGTTTTTGAGATACTAACTTCAGAGTGGAAAAAATGTTTCGAGAATTGGTTTGAACGCATGCAAAAGAGTATAAATCTTAAAGCCGAATATTTTGAAAAGCAATAAAACAGTTTGTTCCAAAAAATTTTTTTTCTTTATTAGTTTTTGTAAAAACTTGCGGTATGTTCCGAATTATCATAACATTGTAAGCGTAACATTGTTCGTTTGTAAGCGTTACCGATAATTCTTTTTCTGGTGCCATGTTTTCTTTTAAAAGTTCCTTTCCATGTTGATAATATGAAAACTGTTTAGTTCTGGTAGTAATGATTCACGTTAATAAGTTCATCAAAAACAGCTTTATAGTCACTGGTTGCTCAAAAGTTCAAAAATGTCTCATAAATGACACTGTTTTTTTTTTTTTTTATATAAATACTGCGAATTATCTTTACAACAAAAACAATTAATGTTCATGAGAAATCAACGAACACATAAATATTGCGCTAAAGTTTGAAAATTTTCAACGCAAGGTTTTTTATTTCACAGGGTGTTGTACGGAACTAATGTTTAGAACAATTTTATGACAAAATAGCGAACGCAAACAAGTATTGCACTAAAGTAATAAAGTTTTCAAGAAAATGGTTATAACTATTCTTTATATAAATCAGGTCAAAATAGCAAACACAAACAAGTATTACACAATACCTTGTTCGAAATGCAGAAATAGTAATATAATCACGTAAAATATTGAAATCGCTACCCTATTGGCTATTGAGTATAAAGTCACATTTTCAAAATTGTTTATATTATTTTGTTTAACTATATTTTGTCTTAGGTGGGCATTACACTATAAAAGATCTTTTACAAATATATTTTATAAAATATAATTGGCGTGAAATATGCCAGTGTAATAGGCCATCTTTTACAAAATATTTCTTTTGTAAAAGATATTTTATAAAATATATAGCCTTCTGCTAACTTTGATAAAAGATTCGACAGTTTGAAATCAACATGGCGGAAGGAAAGTCCAGTTGGTGTGTTTCTACAACGAAATTATTAATTTCGGAATATGAGGGATATGAAATGTTGTATAACCATCAACATTTTGATTACAAAAAACTAAATAAAAGCTTAGAGGCATACATCATTATTGCAAACATAATAAAAACTCTTCCTTCATCGCATAGTAAATGGTCTCACATGTTTCTGGGATTATGCTTGAAAGGGTGCATTGAGGTATATGACTGCTGTAATATAGGCTTGTGCAACTCTCTCCTGTTGCCAGAAATCGAAGAGTAAAGGCGTTCCTCAACGCTTATAGGACTTCTTAATTGTATCTGTTGTCGGGAAATAAAGCAAGATATCTTCGAATATAATATTGAAGGCATTTTCATCCATTCTCAATAAATTATTATACCTTCTAGTATCTTCACATTGCAGTTCCCGAAGAAGGTTTTGGTGTGTTCCTTTAAGGTCATGCCTCGAAATCCATGGCCTTACCCAGTTACGTCTTCTTTTTCTTTTCTTTTTCAACACTAAGCATAACCTATTGCACTAATTGTAGCTGCACAAGCAAGAATGCGATTGTCGTCAATTTTTTTTATTTATATTTTATAAAACTTTTCACACAGTGTAATATGCCTGTTTGAGATTCGTAGAAAAAAGTTTATAAAATATATTTTATAAAATATTTTATAAAAGATCTTTGTCAAAGATATTTTTTTAAAATTTTTATATTGTTTAAATTATTTTTTCATAATTCTAGTTATATTTTGGCAAATGTTGCATTTAATTTTTAAAAGCCTAAATTTAATAACCAGTGGAAATTGTTTAAATTATAATTTAATTCTGTTTCAATGTACACGAAATCAGAGGGGCGGAACTTATAACAACCAATAGAAGCCATAGGCGCAATTTCTAAAATTCTTAATGAACCTTGCTATATAAAAAAAAATACTGTACATATTTAGAAACCTAAATAATGGTATTAGGCGTTCGAATTAAAATTAACAAAAAAAATATTTTAATATAAAATTTGTTTTCGCATCCAAAATAATCATCATTCACTTACTAAATACCTGCAAAACCCTGAAATGTGTGAAAATTCACACTTCACATCAATTTTTTATGTAATCTGTAGTAGAATATGCAGCTGCGTTATTTGTTAAAGATTGATGTAATATTAATTATATTATAACTGCGAATCTAGAATTTTAGAGGTTAGAACAGTGATGGCGAATCTATGACACGCGTGTCACAGGTGACACGCCAAGACATTTTGGGTGACACGCATCGTTTACGGACGGTTTTCGACCAAGAACAGTGAACGCATCTGGGCTCAAGTGTTTGACGACTTGTGGTCCAAACTTGAGAATCTGGAAAGAAATTGTTTGGAGAATGACAAAGAGTGCCACTACGATCAGGAAATTTGGAGTGCTTGGGACGATTACCGGACATTTTTACCACAAAATCTAGTGATGGCATTCCTCACAATTTTTCCCTTTACGTATTTTTGTGAGACCTTATTCTCCGCGTTAAATAATATTAAAGCCAATAAAAGAAACCGACTGACAGATGAAGTCAGTAGCGCTTGAACTGCACGAAATACCAACCTTCAATTGAATATTTAGCAAAAGCAATTCAGCAACAAAAAAGTCACTAATGTAAAGAATTATATGTTTTTGCTTTTTGACAAATGAATATATCAAATATATAACAATTTTTTTTTTTTTACTAGGGCTGCAAATATCACAAAATTATGGATATTTCTAAACGTGACACGGCACCCGAGTTAAGCTAGATTTTTCCGAATTTTGACACTCCGAACTCAAAAGGTTCGCCATCACTGGGTTAGAATATGTTAGAATATATACAAGCTACCTCTCAACGCTGCGTGTCATCTGGCGTCAAGTCACTCCAACTTTCAGCGTTAACGTGCACGGAAACTTTCGTTCAGAATCGCAATTCGACAAAACCCGCCGTGACCTAACGTTAACCATTGTAGTGACTTGTAACCGATTGTCTTAAAATCATCTGAAACGTCTAGAAGCCAATTACGAAGCTAAAAAAATATAAAAAAGGATAGAACATCCAAATTTTTAAATGTTTTTTGAAAACTAAAATGAATATGGAACATTTTCACGTAATTTTAAACAAAATATCACGTACAAAGTATAATTATGCTTGCACAAAACTTTTTAGACGAATCATATAAGTTCGCCTAATTCAAAAATATAATTTACCACTAGTTGTCACCCTGACTTTTCAAAACTGTTTCTATACGTTGCGGCATAGTATTCATGGCTTTGAGTATTCTGTAGAAAGGATCTGCCAAATTTTTCGAAATATCCCTTGTAACTCCTGAACAGTATGTCATATTTCCTTGCAGGACGATTTCATATTTATTTGCTCTTATTCGTTTTTATTTTCATTTTATTTCACAGCGTTTCGATTCGGGATAGATCCCGGCTACTAGAAGTCCAGTCTTACAACGGTATATTTTCCACCATCCAAGATTACAAGATTGAACAGTTTATAAGAAGTACGGGCGAACTCATGACGTGGAACTCATATATTGAAAAATGACACCGTTGTTTTATTTTACCCTTAGAGCATATCGTCATATTTTTCACGTCATGTTTTTATTTTCAAGAAAAATGCTATTACTTATATAAATATAGAAAAAATTGATGTGAAGTGTGAATTTTCACACATTGCAGGGTTTCGCAGGTATATAATAAGTGAAGGCGGCATGCTGAGTGTGTAGGACAAATTTTGCTTTGTAGTAACCACGGCAAAATGAACGATCTTTTTAAAATAATTTATCGTCTGTTAATCTCAGAGCTTTAAAAACAAATTTTATGTTAAAATATTTTTTTGTTAATTTTAATTCGAATACCTAATATCATTATTTAGGTTTCTAAATAAGTGCAGTATTTTTTTTATATAACAAGGTTCAGTAAGATTTTGAAAATTGGGCCTATGGCTTTCATTGGTTGTCTTAAATCATACGCTCCGCCCCTCTGGCTTCGTATAAATGACACAGAATGAAAATATAATTCCAATTGGTTATTAAATTTACGCTCTTGAAAATTAAATTCAAAATGTGCTAAAATATAACTAGAATTTTAACAAATTAATTTAAACATAATAAATATGAAAAAAAAACCAAAAATAAAATTGACTCCACAAGCCAGGAACGAACCTGTGTAGTGAATAACGATCCTGTGTGGTTGTCGAGCAACTGAGCCACTAGACCACCAAACGCTTATCAACTTAGTGTGTTATAAGAGTATAACATGTATGCATCGTCAACCAAAAAACACAAAAAATGCGTTATTTTCCGAAAACATAATCTGATCAAAAATTCCTGTTGTACTATTCCGGTTCACACCATTATACATTACTTAGAATTTTTTCACATTTTTAGTTTAAACCATCTGGGCTACAGGGTGTGGGACAAAATTTTGGCAAAAATCGCCTCAAAATAATTTATTTTGCAAAAATAAAATTTTGATTGTTAATCCACGTACTAAGGGCTTTCATTTGATACCCTACTCAGAATTTTAAAAAAATATTTTTTTTTTCGATGAGCACATATTTGTTTATATTTTTAGGGGGATATATTTTTTAGATGTTTTCGTATTTTTCCTATGTGCGGGTCAAAGAGTTGTATAAGCATACCAAATTTCAACTCTCTAGGTTTAGCCGTTTGGCTACAATTTTTACCGAACAGACAGACAGACAGACAGACATACAGACAGACAGACAGACAGACGACAAAATGACGGTATAAGAGTTTTTTGGTCATACCTACAACACCCTAAAAAACGATATTAGAAAAAAATAACATTGTAATTTAAAATATAAAACTCACAGCCAGGAGGTACATGTTGTTAAAAAAACTCAATCAAAGGGTTAAACTGTTTTCAATTCATGCAAATACTTCTTGCTTTATATCTTGTTTGTCCAGTTTTCATCACGTATTTGAAAAAAACATGTACATTTGTAACATAATCATTTTTTATGATTTATTACTTTCTCAGTTACACAAGAATACATTTGCTAATATAAATACATTATATTCTTGCTCGAGTTTTATAGACCATGTTTTTATGTACTTCAATAACGTTTCTGCAATATTGTTTTTATAACGGCATAAAATGACCCCATATGGTAATATAAACGACAAATTATGATAGATATGTGTATATTCCAGAACTTTTTGAATTAAATAATCATTTATTTTTTCTAATACCGCATGATTTAATCATATCAAGATAGATATTTCTATTTGGTGATCAATCAGCTTAAAAGGGGTTATGCGGAATATTAAAAAAGTATTACTTTTGGTTTTAAAAAGAAATACCAACCAACATCAAGGTAGAGATCTTCAAAAAAGTACCGATTTTGACATACTCTTATGTATCCTGGACCACTTCAGAGATACACAAGTCCAAAAAAGTTCTGAAATGAGATTTTTAAATTGAAGGTAATATAGAATTGGACAAAATAAGAAATGAAGTATTTAGAGAAAAACTAGACACGAAGCCAGTGAAGACTATAATAGACGCAGGACAGCTAAGATGCCAGGAACAGTGATGAAAGTTAAACCAGGAAGACCGAGAAAAACTTGGCACCAAGAAACAAAAGAAGCTGCAGCGAAGAGAAGCGTAAAGTGGGAGGAGATAAGATAATATACAAAGTACAGTACACTATGGAAAGAAGTATGGAGAAAAACATCAGAAAATAACTCGACTTTAGCCTTACACCGCAAGGTAGAAAGGCTTCAGGATTAAGTAAAGTAAGTACTTCTGTTTATACGCATATTTCGTTTTTAAATTATTGGTTGTTTTACTGCACACTTATTTTTTTATGGTATTACTATCTCATACATGGGCGCCCGTAGAATGTTATTCAAGGGGAGACAAAATTTAATGCGGACACCATTATTTTGGACGTTTGCCATTACTGATAGTACTAGCTAGAATAGTACAATATAATGAGTATTAGTATCAAAAGATATAATACTTCATGAGTATATAAAATATTTTCGGACGTTTCGGAAACTGCTCAACAATCTGTTTCAGTCTTTAGCGATCACGAGAAGTGATCGTCTGGTTCATCACTTCTCGTTTTTTGACGCAATTTAAATTTGTGCCCACGCAATCTATTCTCATTTTTGTGCACATAAAGATATGTTTAGCGAATAACATTTACGTTAAAAATGGTTTTAAAAAAATTAACGTCAGTTTCTGGCGCTAAGATTTTAACATCATGCTTAGAGAATAGACCCGACTAGCATTTTAAAACAACTGTTTAATCTGAAATGAATTTATCAAGTTAATACAGAGCGATCAAGAAATCTTGTCCGTTATGTAATAGTTGACAGAAACATTTAGTTAACAAACTTATTTCCAAGGACATGTATACATAGGCGTACATTATATTTTTATTACCTTATAGGAATTGATTATTAAATGAAAACTATTTTTATCTACACGCCAATGAGTTGACAACAGGTGTTCAGTTAGGAACACATATTTTCGTTGTCTTTCGGGTGAGTTCGGGAGAACGAAGTAATCTGATTGGTTCTTTGTTAAATTGGGAGTTTCAGCTGTGGATTTGAATACAGTTTAGATATTTTTAAACTCATTGTTTACTGTTATATGTAACTGACAAGAAATTTTGATCGCACGGTACTAGACATAACCCCAAATAACAAATTATAACACTGAACACTATTTGCCCAATAACATTCCCTCAGATACTATTTGCCTAATAAAATAGCGTTTTAATAGAAATAAGCTATTTGCTCATGAAGAAGCTATTTTTCTAAAATAACTATCTGCCAGCGACATATCTATTACCTACTTGAAGCAATCTTATTATCTGTCGTGTTTCGTTCATTTTGCGAAAAGTCCATAAAATATCAAAAATGATTTATGAAATATGATATTTACCTTATTAAATATGGCTTGGCATAATCTTAGTATGCATTTAAATAATTTCTTGGTGAAATTTTTAAACATGCCATGTGTTTGATCCTAATCTAACATTGTCTAAAATTAAAAATGCACAAATCAAAGTTTTATCTTCTCTTACAATCTTTCAACAAAAATCCGCATAGAAATTATTGATCCATATACACAGAGACGGAATGCTTATATTTTCTAATTAAAAAATCCGCAGGTCCCTCAGGTGACGGGGCTACCTTAAGAAAATTGTTTTTTTGAGCAACCATATCAAAATCAATTATTTTTAATCATCTAGTACCGGCCATAAAGTAAATCTTTTTCGGCCTAGGCCGATTCACTTATTTTTTTGGCCGTTGGATGCTAGAGCCATCTATGTGTCATTTCTCAACTTACAAGATGTCCATGGTTACACTGAAATAATTGACAGTCCCCACTTTTATCAAAATTTTTCTTTTCTAATCCAAGCTTTACGACAATTTACAACTTCCTCGATTCCAAGTTTTGTTATTAATTTAACATTGTAGGTGGAAATCGGAGGAACGATAATTCAGGGTTCCTGTTTTTCCTTGACTTGCACATAGGTACACAACAATAAGATTTATCCATTTTATTGGAATTTGCAAAAACAAATCGACACAAACAAACTTAAACAGTATGACTAATGCCAACGACTTCTACTTTGAAGTAAGTCATTAAAAGTTCACCATTTAGAATCTCTCTAATCTGGAAATGCCGATATTTTATATAACCTACAAAATTCACAAAATATTGGGCCATGTTCATAATCTTTTACTAAATATTGCGATTAAGCGTTACTTGTTAAAATAAGCAAGTAGGATACTATCGTTAGTAGTGTTCATAATCACAATACTAAGATATTTTAACTAATATCGATGTAAATTTGACAACGTTGCTGTTGGCATTAGAAAGAGATAGACATATGCACTGTTCAACATGTTAAAAGAGATGGAAGGCGTGTTACTAGCTTGTATTATCGGTTATCTTACAATTTGCATCACAAATAACCTGTGAAAAAATATAATAAATTATCTTATTGTCATACATTTTGGAAATAAATTTACCTGTACATTTAATGAATGGAAACCTTTACGACATACATATGCATCACGATAAGGTCCACCTCAGTTTTTGATTTTTATGTGCGTCCCATCAATAGCACCAACTATATTAGGCATTTGAGCAATGTCATAAAATTTTCGTTTTACAGTTTCTAGTTCTGCAGGAAATAATATAAATTGTGGTCGTTTTCTGGCTAAGGCAAAACTAACACATTTTATAATTCGCGAGACAGTTGGTCTGCTGACTCCATGTAAATCAGCTACAATAAGCATTGTTATGTTAAAAGAATTCTGAATAAAAACATAATGGTAACTAATTATTCATGTTATTAACTACTTACCTATATCTTGTTGATATGAACCTTTCGCAAAATAACGTAAAGCAATACATATTTGGAGTTCAGTAGAAATACTTCCACCTTTTGAAGATACCGGTTTTATATAGTCATGTAAGATTTCAATTAATGTTCGAACTCTGTCTTTTCAAAATCTATAATTTTTTTTGAAATCTTTTTCACTTAATATTTACAATATATTTTTTCTTTTACTATAAAATTTTCTTGGCAATTGTGCCCGTAATTCACGAATTTCACGAACATCAAGTAAATCTCTCATATACATGATTAAAGTCAATCAGTATTATGAACATAATTGCTATTTTAATGTATTTAATACAGCCTCTCCGCACTTCTAAATCTGTACTACTAAATTACAATTTACTAAGCACTACTAAGCACTACTAACAATAATTCTGTATTATGAACACCCATTTTTAGTAACGCTTAGTATACTTGTCTTAGTATTGCTACTAAGATTTAGTAAAACATTATGAACATGGCCCATAGTTTTTAATTTTTTTTAGAGAAGTGTCATACAAAAATATGGCTTTATAAATATTTGTATATACTTACTTCTTGATAAAATAGTAAAACAAGTTCACAAAATATTGTAAAACGTATTTCATATTTGGTTGCAATTTTCTTTTTATTAATCCGGTCTTCCATTCAGGTGTTAGTCCGGTCCTTCACATTCAGTCTGCTTCTTTTCCAAAAGTTGCAATCTATATTACCGCGGGAACACCGCGAACATGCCAGCAACAAAGTAATCTCTGTCAATCAATATATAAAAAATTCTTATAAATGTCTGTGCGCTTTCATTCACATCAGCTTAATATGAAACTGTCATTCCTGCAATATCAGGGGAGTTTTATACTATCTACCTGACGAAAGAAGTGATAGGTAAATAACTCACGCGAACTTTTATCGCTAGAATTTCAGTAAAAAACAAGCTACTTTTTCTACATTGAAATGTGGCAAATAAAAAAAAAAAGTAATTTACTAATTCAACAGTATACCCACGATAAAATATTTATAATAATTTTAACTAAGAGTAAAAAACTTATACACTAGATGTTATCGTTTAAACCTGAATTATGGTTTTTAAGCATATAGGGCTCAAGGTCCTTTTGTAATGAATCAGTAATACAGTGCAATTTTAAAGGTTATCAATACATAACGAGAAAGTTCTTAAAATTGTGTGTCTGGTATAGTTGAGGAGGTGACAATCAAAAGGTGATTGTCACAGTAATGCAATAAAGCAAAAACAATGTCAAATACAGTGGAACTCAAATATTCGGCCACCCCAATATTCGTTTTTTTTTTTTTATATTCGTCCTGTTTTTTTTTGAAAGTTTTGTTTGATATTCGTTCGAAAAGTCAATATTCGTCCCAACTCCCACCACCTGATGTCATAATGGAAAGTAACTCCCCTTCCAAACAATAGCCTAACCCAGCGGTTTTAAACTGTGGTCCGCGGATCCCTTGGGGTCCGCGTAGCCATTAGCGGGGGTCCGCGAAACAATTTTGACATTAACTTTACATCCCCCAACTTTTCGCTTTTATTCAAATAACTCATTTAATAAATATCCTACATGGTCAAGACTTTTTGTATTTGTTGTTATCTAACTAGTTATTGACATAACTAAACAATAATTAGTAAAAATTTAATTATTTTTATTCAACTGCAAATTATTTACAGAAAACATATTATAATAAGATCTATTTTGACCAATATTTGACCAAGAAATGTTTGTATGAGTTTAACGTATTATAATTTGTAACTTTTTTTATTCTTTTTACTACTATTTTTATTAATTTTGTTTTTTATTCAATATGCTAATAAAAATGTTCCTCTATAAATGCACAAGACCATTTATTAAAATAACCACGGATACATTTTCACCAATATTTATTACAACGTAGTGCCTATGAGATTATTGAGCTAGAAACTAAGTCTCAAAAACGACGTAAGATGCCTAGAGTTGGGATGGGGTCCGCAAAAAAAATTTTGTTCAAAAAGGGGTCTCGGACTACACAAGTTTAAGAACCCCTGGGCTAACCCCCCTAAAATATTATAAAATCTTAACAACAATCATTGTTTTTTTCATCCAAATGGTAAATTTCTTTTTAAAATTTTATTTATGTATGTATTTATCTAATTAGAATGTATTTGCAATGATTTCCGAGATCGATTTTCGAGGGATTTTTGTTGTTGTTGTTTAATAATAAGCAAAATTCGAGGCTGAGGACGGATTAAACTATTTTTAGTTAATTTTTATGAGAAAAATTCGTTTAATATTCGTCCTTTTTAATAATCGTCCTACCTTCAAGAACGGATTCATGACGAATATTGGAGTTCCACTGTATCATATTTTCAATTTTTAAATTTTGCCGCCATGTTCTGCTGTACGATTTATGTCGGTGAACCAGGTTAGTGATTCGTCCATTGTGACTTTGAATTAATTGAGCCATATACGAGGGCTATTTTTTTTTGTGGAATAAACTGTTCTATTTCTTTTCAAAATAGTCGCCTTTAAGATTTATACACTTTTGCATGCGTTCAAACCAATTCTCGAAACATTTTTTCCACTCTGAATTTGGTATCTCAAAAACATGATTTTCAACAGCTTCTTGAGGTAATGAGAATCGCTGTCCACGCATTTTTTGTTCGACATTGTGGAACAAAAAAAAATCGTTAGAAGTAAATCAGGTGAATACGGGCTATGAGACATTAATTCGACGTTTTTCTCCTTCAAATAATCAATTGTTTAACGTGCTGTGTGGGAGCTTGCGTTGCCATGATGAAGTATGATGCGACGTTTTTGGTTGGTTTTCCTGATTTTGCCGATGACTTCTGGTAAACAAATTGTTGTATACCATTCAGCATGAACTGTTCTCCGATCCTCTAAAGGAATGGTTGTAACATGTCCAGTACAACCGAAAAAACAATAGATTATTTTCTTGAAAGTGCTTCGTGAACGAACAATTTTTGTGGCTTTCGGTTCATCTTGGAAGACCTAAACAGTGGATTGTTGCCTAGTTTCCAGTTCATATGGATAAATCCAAGTTTCGTCACGTTTAATGATGTTGAATATGTACTCTTTTTGTATGTATATTATGTACTTTTTCACAGCTAAATGTTCATGGAAAATCCAATGTATTGCAGTCTGCGATAAGCCAAAGTATGCCTCTATCTCACGGTAAGTCACATGCCGAACTTCTTCAATCATTTTGCGCACAGTATCGATGTTTTTTTGAATCACAACCGATTTTGGTCGACCTTCACGAGATTTATCACTGACGGACGCACGACCACGACGAAATTCTGCAAACCAATTGTAAACAGTCTTTTCTGATGGTGCTTCATTACCAAAAGTTGAACGAAGCGAATCTCATTATTGCTGAGCCTTTACTAAAATCGTAAAAAATCATCCAACGAAAACCTCCACGAGTAATATCCATTTTTTCAAAACTTTGTTTTTTTTAAACGCTCACTATCAACAAACTACTCGGTCAATTTATTAGCCTGCACTGATTTCACAATAACAAATGTCAAATTTTACGAATATAGTAATGACACATTTCAATATTGCCATCTAGTGGTCGTTTGTAAAAACATAAAAGGTAACCCTCGTATAAGCTAATATTTTGACCAGTAGCGGCTGGTGAGTAAAATATTTGGGGGGCACATTTTCCCATATATATCTATTAAAATATAGTTATACGAGAAAAAAGTAAATAAATAAAAAATACCTGAAAATATTTTCTGCAACTAGAAAAACTGACAAATCTGGCACATTTATTAAGATTTATGGTCAATATTATTATCATTTTTGTAGTTATTACTTCTATTATTATTATTATTATTATTATTAAAATTGCAATATTATTAACACAATGCTTTGTAGTCAGAAACATAACATATTTGGTTATTAATTAAGCAGATACCTACACATATTCACATGTATTTAAATATTAGATTTAACCTTTTAGTTATGTTCTTTAATTGAAAGTTTATACGCAGTATCAAGTTGAAATCGTATATTTACCGATCCCAGCATGGCAAATTTGACCGAATAATGCATATGTTTATGAGACACATTATGTTTAAGAACTTTATCTTTGCAATGTTTAATATCTTTAACACTATTTACTGTCGTTATTTCATATGCGTCTGATGAACAAATCAAACACAGGAAACAAAAAAAAAAAAACATTTTATTTATCAAATCCACACAACCAACTTGTATTTAAATATTGTTTTTCACTAAACTTTCTATTAAATGTTCTATTTCCATTTTTATCCTGTTGGGAAATATTCAATTTTGGCCGATGAGGACCCATATTTTTACCGACCGCCAACATATATAAGGGAGGTATTTTGATCATACCGATTTCGAGATTTCGATGGATCTCCACGAATTGAGGTCCTTACATAACGTTTTGACTATTTATCAATGGCACGAGTTGATCAACTTTTGGTAAAAATCGGTTGACTAAAAATGGGAGTTTACTCGTGTCGATTTTAAGATTTTTGCGAATATTTAGCAACAGAAAAATATTTCGAAAAAATGTATTTTACAAAAGTTGCTATAAATGCAATAACTAATAACTTTTATTTGAGATGTTTTTTGATGAAACGAAATATTTCGAAAAATTTGTCGTAAATTTTTGTAAAATTTTTTCAGTCTCAAATTTTCATACTTATATGTAACGTTTCTATGGTCATGATAAATAATATCTCTGTTAGAAAATATTAGGCCAAGTTATTTCTACTCTGCTGCTAGAATATATTTTATACAAGTACTTTATAATGGCGGTCGGTCCTGTGGTGGCCACAGCTGATTTTTTATTAATAATTTTGTTTCATAGTTAAGCACGTTAGTTGTATTAAAATATACAGTATATTTTAATAAAACTAACGTGCTTCATTCGATTCATTTTCACGTTTAAGTACTTGTCACAATTCACAACGACCGAACTAAGCTACGGGACACCGGCCGTAATTCACTAATACATGCAACACTAACCTTCGCCGCTGTTGCCGTTACTAGGAAATTTTTGCTACATATGTAGATAAGAACATTAGATATTGCATGTGGCAACGCTGTATCTTTGGACACTCCGTGGAGTGTCCAACAACGCTCGGAAGAGTTGTCTTGATTTAAATTTTTTAAATCTAACATTTATATGAAAAATCTTTGAATAAGAAATAATAAAAATAAAAATATGCAGATATATCTAGCTACTTTAATGCAATTTTAAAGAAGTATAAATAAAGTATTAAATTTAGCTTTTTTACTAAAAATTTTTAGGAGGTCACTGTCCCAGCGCCTCCCTGTCTCAGCCGCCACTGATTTTGACCAAGACAAATATGGCGGCTGCCTATTTTCCCCATCGGTCTCTGCTACGGTTCCCGTTTCCCCCGCAACCCTCCGCTACACTTACCTCATCCATAAACCCTGTTTACATTCTCTCTATATCTCATTTGTAATGATTTAACTCTACCATATAACTCCACCCAGATTAGCATGTAATATAATAATTAGACAATGATTTAACTAATCAATAATCATTCGTTAGCATGACAATGCGGCTTGCAATCCATTGTGAGATGTGACAGATAGATTTATAAGCGAAGTAGATTTTATGCAAATTTATAACCTTCACACTTCACACTTACTTATTGTTTCACGGACTATTTCATAATGTCTTCATTAACATTAAGAATGTGGAAGACTTTTCCCATACAGAACTTTATTGCACAAAATTTACAGTAAAGTATGTTATTAACACGTTGACGACTACTTTGTTGCCCTGGGTTAAAAAATTAACGTAACAATGCAGGGGTCGGCAACCGGCAGCCCGTGGGACGAATGTGGCCCACCGAACCAGTTAATGCGGTCCACTAAGAAAATATGTTTACTCTTCTTATCCAACTTAGCCAACACATTACTGCCGCACTGTTTTAGGCTTCTTGCACACTAGGCGTATTTATGCCAACGTAAATAAGTGTAATCCGGCGTAAACAAGAACTTAAAATCGTAAATAAATTGTAGGGCAAATGTTGCATTTTATTCTTAAAAGCGTAAATTTAATAACCAGTGGAAATTGTTGAAATTATAATTTAATTCTGTTTCAATGTACACGAAATCGGAGTGGAGCTTATGACTTATAACAACCAGTGGAAGTTATAGGCGCAATTTTCAAAATTTTAATGAACCTTGCTATATATAAAAAAATACTGCACATATTTAGAAACCTAAATAATGGTATTAGGCATTCGAAATAAAATTAACAAAAAAAAAATATTTTAAAATAAAATTTGTTTTGGCATCCCAAATAATCATCATTCGGCCAATGTTTACAATATCCCCCTTCAAACTTTATACAAATGGCAGCACATAACGACTACACTAAATAATACAAGAATTGTCAGTGGCTCTAAAACAATGGTTTCCAGAAGCGAGCTAACCATCTTCTAGTTTAATGACAAAACACTATCTTAGGTTAGTAAGTGTTTGGTTAGAAGAAGCCGAGCGAAGCGAGCTACCCATCTTCTAGTTTAATGACATAAATAAAAGCTCTGCATAGTCCCACTTGTTTAGAATCTATGTATATTAAACAAATGACATGTGTTTGACGTATGCGCAAGTGTGAAGTGAGATGTTGTAAACACTTACCCATCATTCACTTACTAAATACCTGCGAAAGCCTGAAATGTGTGAAAATTCACACTTCACATCAATTTTCATATTTCTACTATATCTATTATATTTCACGTATGAGGTGTCGTTTTATAATTACATTCTGAAGGTTATGACAAAGCCAGATTTCCACTTTAACTTATCTGAATCGAGAAATTAGTTGTTTAACAGTTTTATCATTTGACTGGGCGAATGTTATAGTCGATGTGCCAGAGGGGAGGGGGAAGGATCAACGCTCCCCTTCATATAATTCGTTGGAGCATATTTGGAAAGTTATGTATTTTCACTTGAACAATAATTATGTCGCTTTATCAAGAGTGTAGGCAATCTTAAAAAAAAAAATTATTTGTACGAAAAAAAAATAATTTAAATATTGTTTACAGAGGTGTAATTTGAAAATTAATTACTGTTGTGGTTAACACATTTTAACTGCAACTCCCCGAGCAGCGCCGTGTATTCTGCTACTATTGTATAAAAAATGTGCCAATATTGCTGGCCCTGGGGAGGGGGGGGGTCGGCCTCTTCCATTGGCTGCGCCACTGAGTATTTCTAATAAAAAGCGCGAACGTAAAAGTATTGCAATTTTACTGCCAACATATGTCATCAAAGCTCGTTATTTAGAGCAGTGTTGGTGAATTTAATTTGCAAAACTCTTGAAAACTTCATGACACACTTTTAAGATATTTCCAGATTAATATGTCAACCCTGAAAATCGAAAAACGAAAATTGATTTAGTTCGTGAATTTATTTTCTTATTCGAACATTAATAGATTAATTTTATTTATTTGGGACACACTGACTCAAGAATAACATGGAAAAATCCAATTTTAAAAACGCGACGTATTTTTGTGACAGTTTTTATTCTAATTTTAAGTTAAAATACAAGTTTAAATATTTCAGAAATTATGGATTTCGTATGGTCTGTTTTCATCTTGCTACAACCTACAATTTTTTCTACTCTTAAGTAAGCCAGCATTAGATAGGGATGAGTATCGTTTCACAAGATATCGTTAGTTGACATAGATTTTAACATAGGATGTCTAACATTGATAGTGAAAACATATCGAATAATATGAGGGTTGTCTCTTATATTTCGGGATTGCGCTAAACTAGTGCTGCCACCTGGAAACTGACACTTCTATCGTAAAGTTTGACATTTTTTACGGTATATGTACTCAAAACGTTTTGACGTACGAGCTCTATTTATGTTGTTTACAGTAACTTAATAAAATTCATCTTGGCTAAAACTGATATTAAATCGTGAAAATTTTCGAGCGATTATTTTTTATAACTTTCGACGTGGATTAACCCAACAACAGTGCATCGATGAACTTAATTCGACTTTTGGCGAAAAAGCACCATCAAGGACTACTGTTTATCGATGATTTGCCGACAATCATGGCCGTAGTTCGCTTAAGGACGAATATGACAATCTGAGAATATTTTGAAAAACAATAAAGCCACTTCTGTTGATAAATAAGTCTTTGATCTCAAATCCCGAAATATAAAAGGTAACCCTCGTATACTTGATTTACA
Source organism: Liopterus haemorrhoidalis (assembly GCA_963971575.1). Classification (NCBI taxonomy): domain Eukaryota; kingdom Metazoa; phylum Arthropoda; class Insecta; order Coleoptera; family Dytiscidae; genus Liopterus; species Liopterus haemorrhoidalis. The sequence continues at coordinate 147,661,957 of OZ020611.1, read as the reverse complement.
ACATAGATATTTCTATAAAAATGTTCTAATTGATATATACAGGGTTCATTTAAAATTGCTCACCATTGCTATCTGAGATCTCATCATTGCCATCTCGAGAATTATAAGAGCTACGAGTATGCTTAAACTAGACAACAAATACTATTTTACATGATAATATGAATGAGTGAAGCAATTTTTTATTTCGACCAAGGTTCTCAGTACGTTGTGCAAATTTCTTATTTTAAATAGGAACACAGACAATTTATTTCTACTTATTCGATAGAGTATTGTATTCTGATTTTAACGATGGAAAGAAGTCATAGCCTTACATCACAAAATAATCGAGAAAAATGCAAATTAAATTGATTTGAATTTTATTGCAATAAATTATTATGAGCTTACAAATATTGTACAAAATTACCCTCATTTTCATTTATGCATAATTGCACTCTTTTAAATAAATTATTCCTAACTTTTTTTAATATTCTCCCGTCGATATTAGCAATACTGCCTTGGATACTATTTTTTTTTTAATGTTCTATTTCTGGTTGCACAATGCTGTACACTTTGTCTTTGACAAAACCCCATAAGAAAAAATCCAAAGAACTTAAATCCGGAAACTTTTCTGGCCATGTAATAGGCCCATTAGTATCAATCTATTGGTCTGGAAATTTTTCGTTAAGGTTCTCTTTTACTTGACGAGAATTGTGAGCTGGAACTCCACCCTGCTGATAGTATACATCTCTAACTATTAAAAGCAGATCGTCTAAAATATCGTCAATCTTGTTTCTTAAAAATCCGATACACCGACTATTGGTCCCCCGACATTTGATCCCTCGACAATTGGTCCCCGTCAATTGATCCCCGGGACAGTTGATCCCTCTGCCAGTTGATCCCCCAGACAATTAATCCCCACAATATCTAAAAGTATTTATATTCATATTTACATACGAGGTCTGTTCAAAAAGTATCGCGAATTTTGAATTTCCGCGGGTTACGTATATTCGATTTTCGATTTTTTTTGTGGCGTTATGTTGGTACTCATGTCTCTCACTTATGCCGACAAGTTAGGCCATTTTGAATGTTCAGTTAATTTTTGACAGTTGCTTTGCTTGCACGTGTTTTGGCTCGTCTTCGATTTTTGCCTATACCAAAAAATCGATCAAAGAATCTGTATCAAATTTTGTGTGAAAAACAAAATTAAGTGCGCGGACGCATTCCGAATGTTGACTATGATAAAGTCACTAAATTATACAAAGTAGCGCAACGGCGGCCATGCTGGGGTTAAAAATGTCGCCAACACAAATGATGTTCAGTGTTTCCAACATTACAAAAATAAGAAACTAGTTTTTATTTTAAACATTGTAATCGCGATTTTTTTAATCAAAGATGCACTATGACAAAATTGTGGTACAATTTCAATTATTTTTTTAATTTTTATTAAATAAAATGGATATAATATATAAATTTAAATTATACTTAACCTTAAATATTCAAACCACTGACAAAGAAGGTTATTAAATGAGAGCGAGAGAGGGAGATGTGACAGCGCAGACGTAAACTTAAGAACGTAAAAATTGCTGCTTTAGTTTGCTTAATAGGGGAAGCAATGTTGCCAATCAAACCCTGGGGTCTGTCGGCTTCTTCAAAGGCTTGCGCTACTTTGTATAATCCAGTAACTTTAGACTATGGCATATGGTGAAGCTACCTTGGACCGAAGCAACGTTTATCGGTGCTTCAACACATCGTTGCTTGTGCGCGAATTTTTGGCCAAAAACAACACACTTATAATGCCGCAGCCACCGTATTCCCCAGATCTGGCCCCCTGTGACTTTTTCTTGTTCCCGAAACTGAAGAGGCCCATGAAAGGACGACGCTACGCTACGAGTGAGGAGATAAAGACAGCATCGAAGGAGGAGCTGAACAAGATCACAAAAAATGATTTTTTCAAGTGCTTCGAGGATTGGAAAAAACGTTGGCACAAGTGTATAATATCTGGTGGGGATTACTTTGACGGGGCAAAATAGATATTCATGAACAAATAAATAATTTTTGAAAAAAACGTAAAATTCGCGATACTTTTTGAACAGACCTCGTATATCGTGAAGGTGATAAATAAATTATATTTAAAAATTGCTTTCGTAAAACGGTTTGAGAATCATACCCCGCCCTGCGCTATAGGTGTACATTAAAACTTTTGTATTGTTTTCATTTGCAATTTGAATTTTCGTTTAAATAGTAATTTCACCTTCACGATATATGTAAATATGAATATATACGCTTAGATATTGTGGGGATTAATTGTCTGAGGGATCAATTTTTGAGGGTATTAATGAGTAAGAGATCAACTGTCAGAGGGATCAACTATCCCGGGGATCAATTGACGGGGACCAATTGTCAAGGGATCAAATGTCGGACCAAAAGTCCCCGAACCAAAAATTCCACATATCTATAGCCCGTTTAGGGTACCATCGTAAATGTGTATGAACACTTTATTATTTGAAATGGTGCCTCATATATTAACACTGAATTTCTGTTGAAATCCTCCATCTAGCACCATCTTGGGTGCTAACCCAATAATGTGTGTTTTCCTGTTAAACATCCCACTATTTTAAAAATTAGCTTCGTCAGTCAGATGATAGATTTTAAAATTCCTTGCCCTTCATTCAGAAGTAAATGACAAAATTCTAACCGCCGTTCGTGATTACAATGTTTCTTTGGTATAAACAATTTCAAAGAGAAATTTTTAACCTAGATTATGATCCTTGTCCAGGAAGGCCTCGTTAAACAGTTACTCCTGTAAATATCTCTGCGGTTAAAAAACAGCTCGATGAAAATAGGCGAATTACAAACAGGCAGATAGAGAAGTCTTTTTACATTAATGCATCACTTATCCGTTCAATTCTTCGCGACCATCTGAAAGTTAGGAAAGTTTGCATGTAATGGGTACCCCACAATTTGACTGATGCACAAACAACAAAAAGAGTTGAATGGTTTCGAAAAATCTTTAAAACAAAATTGATATGGAACACTCGAAATATGTGAACTCCATTGTGACAGGAGACGAAACATGGCTTCATTATTATGATGTGTCATCAAAGTCAAGAAACAAGATATGGCTCTTTGAAAACGAAGTAACTCCAACCGCGGTAAAACAATCTGTGAAAAAATGATTTTCGTATTCTTCGGTAAGCGAGGATTACGAGAATTGTTCTAGATGAGCAAAAAACAGTTATGGCCAAGTGGTACGTTAAGTTTTGTTTGCCTCAGTTGATTCAGTCTCTTTAAAACGTATGGCCATATTCACGCCTTGACTCTTGACGCTTTCATGAAGATAAAGCACCCGCGTATCGAGCTCAACTAACTAAAGAATTTTTGAATAATTCAGGACTACAAGTATTAGAACATCCTCCGTATAGTCCAGATCTTGCTCCTTGTGATTTTGGACTCTTCCTTTCATCAAGGATAAGTTTAAAGGTCGCCATTTTAAAAGCGATGATGAGCTTCTAGCAGCCTGGGACTAAATAGCCTTGTGCAGAAGTACCAACTGGAAAGTGGGAAGACATTTTTAACACGTAGTTTATACGTATGAGGAAATGTATTTTACGTGCTGGGAAGTACTTTAAAAAGTAAGCCCGACTCTCAACACTTTCCTAGCGCCCTACGTACAGTGTACGTCTTAGTATTAGGTTATGTAATAAATTCCCGCGTTTTTTGTATTTTATCTTTTTCCCGCAATTTTGTGTTTTGTTAGGTTAAGTTTATGTATGCATTCTTAAGTATTTTTCGTGCTCTACAAACTTATCTGCTTTAATTTTCGGAATTAATTAATTTTAATTGAATTTGAGGCTTTTGAAATGGAAGTTCCAGGAGGTAAAAAAAGTCATTTTCGACATCTGCACTATTTTGCCTTTCGTCGTGGTCCAAAAGCTACGGAAGCAGCTTGTGACATTTGTGACGTATATGGAGTAGATGCTATAGCTCCGAGGACCGCGCAAGATTGGTCTTCCAAGTTTAAAAATGGCAATTTTGACCTTGGTGATGCACCTGGCTCCGGCCGACATCCCGACTCCGACGATGATTGTGTCAAGATGTTTTTGAAGGAAGATGGTCGTCAAACCACACAAGAGTTGGCCGAAAGGTGGAATGTACTTTTACGACCATCGTTAACCATCTTTACTCCATGGATTCCTCCTTGCGCCAACGGATTATTACCTTTTCCGCTCCATGTCGAACCAAATGAGGGACACCTGGCTCACAAACTTCTTCAACACAAAATCAAAAGATTTTTGGCGAGACGGCATCAACAAGTTGGTCGATAAGTGGGAACAGGTTGTAAATATTGATGGAGAATATATTATTGATTAATTTGTTACTACAAGGTGTCTCAAAAGAAATTTTATATTTATTTAGCTTACTGCGTGAACGCAACGTATCCGAGGGGCGCGGGGGTTATGTCAATCGGTAGCCTGGCTCTTGGGAATTCAGTCGCTATGGAGCGTTTCTCGGGAACAGACCGCGCGTTATGCGTGCGAGAGTTTTACAAAAACGGTGATTCGGCGACTGTAGCGCGTAGAAAATTCTGCAGTATTCGCCACTTAAATGATGCGCCAAGCATTCCTCTCAATCGACATTGGGTTAAACAGTTTGAAGAGACTGGTACAACGCTGGATAAATCAAAATCCGGGCGACCTAGGTCATCAAGAACGGTAGAAAACGTGGACAATGTTAATCAGTCTGTTCGTGGGGGCGTGCAGTTACAGTGAATTCAGAGCGTTATGTGGAGATGTTAGACAACTTCTTGGTACCTGAACTGCAAAAGTTTCCTGGCTATAACCAAAGAACATGGTTCCAACAGGACGGAGCAACTTCACACACGTCCAATATGTCTCTGCCACGTGTTCGTGAAATTTTCTCATGCAAATTGATCTCCCGGAGAGGTGGCATAAATTGGCCTCCACGAAGTCCAGATTTAACCCCTATGGACTTTTTCCTATGGGGTTATCTTAAATCTAAAGTTTACGCCAATAAACCGACTTCACTGGCGCATTTGAAAGAAAATATCCGTCACGAAATGGCAGCCATCCCTGAGTCCACCTGCCGAGACGTCATAAGTAATTTTACTGTTCGATTAAATGAGTGCCGAGAACGCGAGGGTCTACATTTAGACGATATTATTTTTAAGAAATAAATCCCCAAAAAGTGTATTTTAATAATTAATAAACATTTTTTCTATATACGGCTTACTTTTTTTTTAATCGATCCACTAAATATAAAATTTCTTTTGAGACACCTTGTATAATTATTGTTTTCTTCAATAAATCTTATAAACAAAATAACGCGGGAATTTATTACACAACCCAATATTAGACAGAATTATTATTAGTCACGTATCAAACAACGAAAAACATTTTTTTATTATTATTTTTTAAATACTATGATACTTGTATTGAAAAGGTCTGAAATATTAGAGTTTTAAGGATATGAATTGTATGAAAGAGGCAATCGAACAGAAATTGCTGAACTCGATGCATTCTATTTTATACATATATAATGTTTTTTATGGCATGAAGGTATTCTGAGGACAAAGAAATCGAGCAACAGAGTACTGTCAATCAACAATATTAAAATTTTTGTAAACTACTGGCATTTAATATCCGCCGGTAGTCATTGATTTTAAACTGGAATTATTGGCATTAAAATTGGGAGATTTTTTAGTTTTTACAAAATTGTTTCGTACATTTTCTACTGATCTAAGTATAATATGTGGAGACCAGTATAAACTTAATTAGCATAGTGGAACTTTTTTAAATTAAAAAGTTATCGTTTACGTTTAATAAATAAATTATACTACCAACAAATAATCAAGACAGTTATGGAGATTTTCACAAAATATATCGTTTATATCAGGGGTTTCAAACTGGCGGCCCGAGTCTTGCATTTTTGCGGCCCATAACGGCTTCTTATACTATAATAATTTTTTATACTGTCTTATATAGTATATAAATTTATTTGAACTACAATACCTCGTGACAGAATTGTGCAAAATAAAATTGTTATTATTTAAATGTTATTTCTTTACTTCCTTCAAATATATATTCCCGAAAATGGTGGAAAATGAAAAACAGAATGAGTAATAACATAAATGCATATCGTGCGGCCTGCGTGAATTTTACTTGTTAGTAAATGGCCCGGGGCTGAAATGAGTTTGACACCTCTGGTTTATATTGTGATTTCTGCGTTTGTACGAACTTGTTGTAAAAGTGTTTATTTTCAGCAGTAACACGTCCATTTTTGTTGTGGCAAATATTAGTCTACATATTGATATTTGTCCAACAGAAACCAATAACATTCGTGTTATTGATACTGAGATATATGACTTTTTTTCTAGAGCTGTCTGTGGTTGCAATGGTATTTACCGGTTAAATGAACAACCTCGTCTATTGTTCTAAATAGTTCGCTTGAAATGTGCTTTTCAAATTCCGTTTTGAGGACAAGTGAAGAAATGAAGAACAAAAAATAGTTGTGTACACGAAAGGCTCATTTAGACATCCAAATTTAGTTCTAATAAGTACATGTTTCTGTGTAATGTAACTGTTTCATGGGGCCTTCCTGGACGAGAAGCATCTTCTAGTTTAAAAATTTGTTTTTCGACGACTATATAGATATACGTTCAATACAGGCGTGTCAGTGATTAGTAAATGTAGCACATTCCCCACTCCTTTTTATTACACACCGCTGACCTGTTACATAATGAGCTCATTTCGTAACAGGTTGAGGTCATTACATAACAGGTTCAAGCAGCAATGGCTGATCGTTGCTAGGCAACGTAATAAATAGGTTGAAAACATATGTCAAATTATTGTTAGTTTGTAAAGGAAACCGGATTAAAATTAAATAATATAATTAAAGTTGTCGTATTTTGCAAATATATTTTTTGATAGAGTTGTTGTGGGTCAGTCAGTTAATCAGTTGACGCAAGTATTGTTATTTTAAGTGAATTTACATTCCGTATGACAACGTACATGGTCGTTGCTAGGCAACGTAATAAATAGGTTGAAAGCAACTGTCAAATTATTGTTAGTTTTTAAAGGGAACTGAATGAAAATTAAATAAGAAATAAAGTTATAATCATGGAAAAAGCATAGTATGAAACTTGCATGGAATAGTCATTTAAAACTCGGATGAATTGCGCTACTCGCCTGCTGCTCGTTGCGCAACTTTCATACTCGTGTGAAATGACCCTCATTCCACGCTCGTTGCATAATATACTATTACAGAATTGTTTATACTAAAGTCACTGGATTATACAAAGTACCGCAAGCCTTTGAAGAAGCCGACAGACTCCAGGGTTTGATTGGCAACATTGCTTCCCCTATTAAGAAAACTAAAGCAGCAATTTTTACGTTCTTAAGTTTACGTCTGCGCTGTCACATCTCCCTCTCGATCTAATTTAATAACCGTCTTTGTCAGCGGTTTGAATATTTAAGGTTAAGTTTAATTTAAATTTATATATTATATCCATTTTATTTAATAAAAATTAAAAAAATAATTGAAATTGTACCACAATTTTGTTATAGTGCATCTTTGATTAAAAAAATCGTGACTACAATGTTTAAAATATAACTAGTTTCTTATTTTTGTAATGTTGGAATCACTGAACATCATTTGTATTGGCGACATTTTTAACCCCAGCATGGCCGCCGTTGCGGTACTTTGTATAATCCAGTGACTTTAGTTTATATCAAAGAAACACTGTGCTCAGACTTGGACAATTCTCAAAAAAAAAAAAAAAAAATAGTAAACATTTCGGAGATATATGCTGTTCGCTTTTGTAAAAACAAACTAAGAGGAAATTTTGGTTTCAATAGTTTGCACCTTTGAAATTGTATGTCATGTTGGTATTAAAAAATTATAAAAAATTGCACTTTTTTAAAATGTTGATACATTTAACATATTTCATAATGTTTTTACAGCGTAATAAATATTTTTAATTGATATTTAAAACCAGTAATACACTATAAAAATATCCAAAATATCTAGATCTGGTTTGTCCTTACAAAAGTGAACAGCATATACACTCTTCCCCAGATATAAACCCACGTTTTTTTAAAATTATACAAAATTATTGCACGATGATCTCGTCGCGTTAACTCACTTATATTGATAAGTTTACACTTACACTGCAAACAATAGACTGAATATAGACTATATAAAAATGTATTTATAGGGAAATCCGCGAAACAGTGCAGTTGTGTCACTTGAAAGGTCACAAAAAAAATGTGACGTCAGGTTTAATACGTTTACATTCATCTATTTAACGAATGTAATATTTGTACGCTGTTACTTGTATCGAAATTAAATGAAAATATAAGAATAAAAACAGAATAGAAACAAATAAACTATTCTAATAGGCAAAATAGTCCTACAAAGGACTGATGTGATCCAAAAATATGATCAAAGAAAATAAAATAAAAATAAGTTGAATAGGGGAAACACTACAGTTATTGGACAGTTAAGGAATTTGGAACTTTAAAATATTCGTAAAATTCATATTTTACAAACTACGTTTCAAAGACAGGAGATTTGTAAAGTATAACCATTACTTGTTCCATTGCATATATTTAATTTATATTAAAATGTAAATTACCAAATTTTAGTAACAAAATATAAATATACTGCAAAATGCACAATTATTGGACAATTATTATAGTTACTGGACACATGAAATTAGTTATTGGACACTTTAAAAAAAAGAATTTAACTAATAATAATAATTTTTATTGGCTTTTTGGTAGCTTTTAGTTTGGATGAAGAAAAAAAAAATATTATGTGATTTAAAAAAAGTACTTATTACATTTTTTTATTTTCATTTTGGCATAAATTTAATAATTCTTCACTATTCGCGTTATAGTAATATTTTGAATTATTAGAATCATTGCTGGTATTATCTGATAAACAAATGTTCGATTCTTCTTTATAGCATTGATGACATGCGAAGAGATGTGTCTCTCGTGAAGATTAGGGACACATGAAATATGGATTATTCTTCTTCGTTTTAATAACTTGATTTTGTTTTTTAGCATCTCTTTTTTCTTCGCGTGTTCTTTTCTTCCTTTAGGGTGTTCTTTTCTTATCTTCCTCTTCTTTAAAAGTTCGTTTCACTTCGTACATTTTTTGATATTTTTTAGCCGTAATGGCAAAAGACTTTCTATATTTTCTTTATTTTTGCGTGCTGGTGTCTCGGGCATAACTAGATAATTTCCTATAAATGGCGAGTGAACTCTCTTGATTTCTGGTCCTGATCAGAAGTACTGAAATCATGATTTTTTGTTTCACAGACAAATGCAGGCTATTTTGTATAGGAGTACAATTATTATTAATTGAAGACTGAACATTCGAACAAAATAAAATTCCTGTTTTTATCATTATCGTTTATTGTATATTGAAAATGTTTCCAAATTTGGTACAAATCCAGCAAGTTTCCATCTATTTCATTATAAAAAATGTCATCAAGTGTTCTAAAATTCTGTATTCTTTCTATACCCACAATATTAATAAACTCGCCATAATTAATAGATACCTATTGGATAGTTTCAGGTAAATTATTATTATCATCATTTGATTTTGCTTCTCCTAAATATTTGGTATAGTCTACAGCGTCTGGATTAAAGGGATATAATTCGCAAGCCGTAAACCCGTTAATAAGAGTTCCTGGTTTAATATTTTCTTTAATAGCTGTTTGTAAAAGAGGAGTAAAGGTTTTGAAAAGAACGCGCCCAAAGAAGATACCTAGTTACTGGACATATAAATTACAGTTATTGGACAGGTGTCCAATAACTGTCCCAAATGATCAAAATTTGAAATAAAAACTACAGTATATTTCATAATGCAGCCATTGCTAATTTAGCCAGTTTTCATTAAATTTGAGGGAAACATAGTTATTGGACGCTCGTCCAATAACTAAATGTTAGTATTTTGTTGATACAGTTATTGGACAATGTCAGTATTAGATTTGAGGTGAGAAAAAAACGGCAAACTTGATTCTAATATCCTAAATAATACCTCAATTAACATTTAATATACTGTAATATATTTTATTTCGATCGCTGGAATAAATATGAAATTTTACCCCCTCAACGAATCCTTAACGAAAACACAATGAATATGACTCTTAACACCACTCTTACATGAACTGCCAAAATACGCCATACAATGTTGGTGACGATATTGTGAACTAATTTATTTTTGAGAGAAACATGCTACTGCACCCATCTATGAATTCAAAATTTAATTGCAAAAATAATAATTCTTAATATTACTAGTTATGTGCAACATGTCCAATAACTGTCACTGTCCAATAACTGTAGTGTTTACCCTATAACCATAGAGTAAGTAGTATATTACTTACTCTTATGATATAACCTAAAAATTATGCAGTACACACAAAATCAAATAAGAAAATCTATAAGAAAAAGTATAACTAAACACACAACTGCTAAATAAACAACAAACTAAATAAAAAAAATTTTTAGAAACTACTATAAGTTAGATATTTGAACACAAGTCAGTATCAAAACACAACAGACGTATTATTAAATGTCAAATGTAAACATCGTTTTATTCAGGGATACTAATACAAATGTCCCTATATTAAACAAACACTTTTTAAATTTTTAAATCTTCAAAATGACTATCGAACACAAACTAAATGTGACTTCAAAAGGTATGTTTTAGTAAAATAAAAAAGTAAATAGCAATATTAGTCTATAATTCACATGCAAAAAAAATCGATTTAGTTATTTTTTGCCACTAAGTTTGTCATTGAAGTTATGACGCAAAATCACGAACTGCGCTGTTTCAGTGACTGAGCTATGTTAGTGTATCTATTATATTTTGAATGGTCTATTTAATGATGCAAGAATAAACTTGTTATATTTATTTATAGAGCCGTATTTAAAACTTTCTTAGCGCCCTACGTAGAAATCCGTATCAGCTGCAATTGATCTATATAAACGCCATTTTATTGCAATCTACCTTTTACGCCCTTGCGATTGTTCAACATTATAACAATTAATTACCAGTAAACTATAAGTCAGCATATATGTAGTTATAAATTTTAAGAAAGAACATTATTATTTTTTCTTTTGGCTGAACGATTATAATTTATAAGCTCAGTTATAATTTCTTTACATAGCCTACGTTTAAATTAAACCCATATATGCCTCATAAAAATTATCCGATTTGATATAGTAAATTTTAATTACATAAAGCGTGAATATTGATTTAAAAATAAACGTTCTATGCTTTCGGGCTATTCGAAAAATTTAGGAGTTTTCTTAATATAATCTTAATAAAAAGTTACAGTCATTTTTTACATATTAATGAAGTTTTATGAAGTCACGAATTGATCATAAAATTTTAACACCTCAAAGTTAACAGTGTAATGTAAACAATATTAATAATATGTCGTACAGTTACAATGTTGCAAAGAACTGTATTTTTTACAACGGTATATATTTCAGTGGTGGCACGTCAAATATGGCAAGTAAAACCCGTTCATTTGATAGTCAAAATTGCCACCGGTTAAAGTAGAATAAAGACTTAATATTTATTTCTTAACAGCAATATTATTAGTAAATTATTTATTGCTTTTATGTTATACCTGCAAATGCTGCGCTTGGTTTACATTGGCGTAGCGTGGTATTCCTGCACCCGGGGACAACCAGGTAAATCAACGCGACTAATTGAAAATCACCTTATCGTTCTTAATTTTGGCGCCCAGGTAATTTGTCCCCCCACTTGCCCCCCATCGCTACGCCACTGTTGGTTTACAATAGTACGTCCATAATGCATTTTTTTTTATTTACAATTAATTAACTTTTTTTTTAGTTAATAATATTGCATTTTTTTTTTTACAAAATTATGGATTGTTACAAATTTTATTTCAAATTGTTAGCTTTGTATAAGAATTACAAGGTACAAGAGAGGCTCTTTTCACACTGCAAGTTTTAATACAACGTTGTCGAGATGTAAGTTAAGATGTCTACATATGCTTCGTTGACTTCGAGAAGGCTTTTGACAAGATCAAACATGATAAACTTCTGAGTATACTCCGAAAGACAGGGATAGATGACAAAGATGTGCGTTTAATTGCCAACCTATACTGGAACCAAACAGCAGCTGTCAGGGTGGAAAGCGTACTTACAGAAGAAGTGGAAATAATGCGAGAAGTCCGTCAAGGCTGTGTTCTGTCACCCTTACTCTTCAACATATACTCTGAAGAGCTTTTCAGTGAGATTTTTCACGAAATTGAAGAAGGTATAGTAATTAATGGCAGGACGATTAATAACATCAGATACGCGGACGACACCCTTCTTATTTCTGACACACCTGATGGGCTTCAGGATCTGCTTGATAAATTGACAAATGCGGACGACGAATATGGTCTTAAAATCAACGTGGCTAAAACCAAATACATGATAATCAGCTAAGGCGCCAATCCACCTGACACCGGGTTAACAATTAACAACGTTGCCATACACCGTGTAAATAATTTCATGTATCTTGGTACAGTCGTGAACGAGGATTGGACCACTCCGCAGAAATAAAGTATAGGATAGCAAGAGCTCGCGACACTTTTCAAAAGATATGGCCAGTACTCTGCAGCCACAATCTGAGCCTGAACACTAAAGTCCGCATTCTGAAGTCGTAAGTATTCCCTGTATTATTATACGGAATGGAGGCATGGACCCTCACTGAGGCTACATCCAAAAGAATTCAGTCTTTTGAGATGTGGTCGTATCGTAGAATACTGCGAATAAGCTGGGTCGACAGAGTAACAAATGCCGAAGTTCTCAGGAGGATGCAGAAAGAAGTTGAAGTGTTGAAGAACGTCAAGATCAGGAAGCTGGAATACCTGGGACACATTATGAGGAACCCAGTTAAATATCAGCTCCTCCAACTTGTCAGGGGAAAATCGAAGCCAGTAGAGGGCCAGGTAGAAGAAGGACTTCGTGGCTGAAAAATTTACGACAGTGGTATGGAAAAACTTCAATAGAGCTATTCCGTGCTGCTGTCAATAAAACGATAATAGCCAGGATGATCGCCAACATTCGGTAGCGGATAAGGCACCAGAAGAAGAAGAAGAAGAAACTTGTGAGAACTTTAGTATTTGACGCCGAAATGTAGTCGTAACGCCGAAACTGCAGTCAGCATGACGAATAAATTTTTTTGTGAAACTTAATTATGTACTCACTATTTATGCAAGCTAAATTATACAAAGTTTATTCCTTTTTAATTCAATATAGATGTTTTTTGCACGTTTTTCAAGGTGTTATTTGAAGTTCCGACCAAAAATTTTAGTCGCAAAATATGACCTCGAAAACAGTATCTCAAGACCTATTAATCGCAACCCATTTCCAAAACTCCGGCAAAACTTTCTTTTGAAAACGACGTATTTCCTGGACTATAGTGAATTTAAGCAGAACTCAAATTATTAATCAAATTTAAGGAAACTAACAAAATGCATGTTCTGACTAGGAGTTTTTGCTATAATCTACTAACCCGTCTAACTTGCTATGAACAAGTTACGTAATTGTTTGAAGATTACCGCGAATAACAAACATCTTATCAGAAGCAGTTACTATTTTATCCGTGAACGTTAAAAGGAATACTGCGCATGCGAGTGGTGCTAAGTTGTAAAGGATGGTTTCCAATTGACGTAGACGTAGAACGTAGAAATAAAACGTAGAACGTAGAGCGTATATTTTGTTGTTTTGTTCCATAAACTTAGAATATCGTGCCAAAACTCTTTAAGTTAACCTCTTTTTAAAAAATGTTTCTTAAAAAGTGTCGAATAACATGTATTCGTCAAATAATATGGACAACGATTTAGCAATGCTAGCAATTTGTATTGTTACTGTTATGCTAATTATTCGCAAACAATGTCGTAAACACAAAATATCTAAAGAACGATGGTAGTTTAGACCAATTTTGCAACCAGATACGCCACATTGATGTCAGCCGCCCGTGTGTAAACATACATAAGACCGGCTTTTCTAGAATCGAACCGAATGTCACCCGTGCGTAATCTTTCATAAGATCGCCTTCTACTGTACGCCGAAAAGTTTCCACAATTAGTTTATCTATTATATATTACACAATATATATATATACACACACACACTATATATATATATATATATATATATATATATATATATATATATATATATATATATATATATATATATATATATATATATATATATATACAATATACAATATACAGTAATACCTCGCTTAACGTTACCTCCGTTAACAATATCTCGCTATAACGTCATTTCTGGGCGACAGTAGGACTCAATTTAGAAGAAGAATCGGAACTTGCTAATGAAATCCAGAATGAACTTGTTGAAATGGCACACCAATTACATTTCAATGAAGTTGACGCTGATGATATTCAACAATTCCTATAGGATGACAACGCTAACAAATGAAGAATTGCAAGAACTGACAGAAGAAAATTTGGTAAGAGAATATGCCAATTCTGACATTGATATGGAAGAGCCGCCGGTTAAAGTTTTAACAACAAAAATATTGTCCGATTGCCTGAGACAAGTGTCTCATTCGGTAGATATTTTGTCCGAAAATGATCCAGATATTTCACGAAGTTGTGCTGTAAAAAGAAATGTATTAAATTCTTTAACATGTTACAGTGAGCTATTACGAGAAAAGAACAGACAAGCAACGCAATCGACCCTTGATTCATTCTAGTCAAAAAATTAAAATGTCACAACTTGTCAGTTTATTTACGTATAACCGCTAATTTTGTAATACATACATGCATACAAATTTTATACTTTAAATTTTGTCAAGAAAAGCTGTTTTCAGTTGTTCCTATCTATTAATTAAAAAATTAAAAATAAATGTATTAAATAATGTATTTTTTTTCAATTTAGTAACCCATCCCTATCCTTCGCGAGTTATTTCTTTCTCCGTTAACGTTGATTCGGTTAACGTAGTGTTCTTGAGGCACGCATCCCTAATGTTAAACGAGGTATTACTGTATATTCATTATTAAACAATAATCTAGCCATGGTAATTATATATTTCCCTTATGCGCAAATAGCCTTTGTTGCTGTGCGACAAAAATTTTAACTAACTAACTAACTATATTTCCCTTATTTCAATACCGTGAACCCAACAAATGTTGACAGGTTCTATCTATCTACATACGACATATTGAGTATATTTTGTCATTTTCTATCATTCTTTCCTATTGGCCAGACGTAAAAACGTAGACGTGAAATATAAAAATATGAATATTCTACGTGAACGTTTCCACGTATACGTCCATCTACGTCTGGCTGGAAACCGTAGCATGTATTTTCCTATTACTTATATTTTCAAGTAGACGTAGAATTCTACGTCTACGTCAATTAAAAACCATCCGTTAGAAAATTCATCCGCGAATAAAGCTAATTATAGCCAATATGTTAATTAAATAATTTTTTTACTAAATTATATCAATTTTAATTTTATCCAAAAATACGACAGATATTATGCATAATAACCTAATACACGTAGAACTCGATATACGCCGGTTCGATATACACCGATTCACTTTTACGCCTGCACTGAATTAACTATCGTACGACTGGGATTCCCCGATCTGATCGAAAAAGTATAGCGACAACTGGACTGGACAGCGCTCCAGTATCATCCCGTATAAGCAGTGTTGCCAACCGTACGATAATTATCGTACACATACGATAATTTGACTCTCCGTATGATGTACGATACGGTTTTCATTATCGTACGTAAAATACGATAATTTTGACTACTGTACGATAATATTTTATCTTGAATTAAAGATTTTTGAAAATGCTTAACTTGCCTTGTTCTGCATCTACGGAAAGTAGTTCTAAAAAGCAGCGCAACTGATAAGGTTCATAGGACGTAGTTTGTACCTTACTAAGTAAGATACGTACGTTGTATCTTACTACGTACATGTATTGCATTTCATTTAAAGGGGATTCCCATGCTCACTGCGTGCATACCTACTACGTTGATTTGAATGGAGAGCAATGCCTCATTCAAAAATTGAATTAAACGGACAAGAAAGTTCAGATAACTTTTGAATCAAGTATCTCAACTATTCCAATGAAATTGTCAAGCCTTCAAAACGTTGCATTGTTTGCATTAAATGTCTTATGTCTTCCACATTCAAATGCGCAATGCGAAACACTATTTAGCAAAATTAATTTAATTAAGGTAAGGCTGAGAAATAAATTACAGGTAGACACAGTTAACTGCGTTGTTTTATCCAGTCAGCATGTGAAGAAACATGGTTCTTGTCAAAATTTTAAACCGGGAAATGATATGTTTGAGAAACCAAATAGCAATATGTATAAATTTAAAAACGTTGAAAAAGATATGATTTTTGATGAAATATTTAATTTATAGTAATAACATTATATAAAAAAATCACAACTTTTCACCATTGATGTTACTTATTGAATAATATTGTCACAAGTCCTCTCAATTTAATTCTAATTTTGAAATATATAGTATAGGCTATTCCAAACGTTTAGGCGGTACTAGGTTTTGTAATCTTTATCTATTAATTCGGACTTTTGATAATTTTTTTGAACTATGTAAATCATACTCACATTGCAAATTCTAGATTAAATTGATTGCCATTATAAAATGTCATTTTCATTGCATTTTAATTTTTTGTCGTTCTTAATAAAAATTTCCCTTTTATTTATTTTTTTTTGTCTTCTAAATATGTAACAATGTATGCAAATATTTAATAAATGTCATTCGTTTCCATGTTTTCACTGTTGGAATTTTAAAATTTCACATACCAAACGTGAAACATGAAATAACCCAAGCAAAGTCCCGTTTCGTGACAACCTAAAAGAACAAAATTCCCATTTAGTTCCACCTAAACGTTGAGAATAACCTGTAGATTATTTGTGTACGTGTTTCTTTCCAATAATAAATTATAATAAAAATGTATTGATAAGTGAGTAAAAATGAAATTTTTAAAATTTTATTACTTTACTATCCCGTCCCGCGGGTGTACGATAATTTTTACGAAAATACGATAATTTTCGCTACAGCGTACGATTATTTCATTATACGGAGTTGGCAACACTGCGTATAAGTATCCTTCTACACGTCTAGTGTATATCTAGTTAAGTTATTTGTTTCTATAAAATAGATGTTTTTTTGCATACGCATATACAAAAAGGTATAGTAAAACAAATACCATGTCTGAAAAGAGAAGAAAGGAAATGTTAACTCAAGATGGACCTAAAAGGGCTAGAATTTCTATTGAAGAAGATGGAATTATACTCTAGAGTATTTGACGTCCTAGGCAAAAATCTTTCAATACGCCCAGAGCCGGCGCTTGGGTTTGTGGCGCCCCTAGGCAGAGCGTAACTAGTTTTAGATCCAATTGGTTTACGTCCTATTACCGTGTTTGCGCCCTAGGCAGTTGCCTAGTTCGCCTATTGCCTAGCGCCGGCCCTGCCTGCAGGATAATGAATTTACCACATTTAACTGTTACTACCATTATGAAAAATGCAGATAAAATCAAACAATCTGATCAGGAGAAATAAACTACAAGAAATAACTCCAGAAATAAACGCTAAATACGACTCATCGAGTACTAAGTCAAATAAAATAGCGTTATACGAGGTGAGTAAATTAAGTAACCGGACTGGTTACTTAATTTACTCACAAATTAATAACTTTCTTGGGAAGCCACACAAAATGACATCCTTTGAGGTGATTTTTCAATCTTGGGAGGAGGAAAAAGTCACAAAGACTCAAGTCAGGCGAATAAGGAGGCTGAGGAGCCACGGAATGTTTTTACTGGCCCAAAACATCTGCAAATTTTGCGCAGGTTTTTCTCATCCCCAATTCATTGGTCAAAATCTGATGAACGTTAGTGTGAGTCAAATTCAAATCTTCCCCGAACATTCTGACTGTCAACCTACGATCTGAACGCACAAGATCCCGGATTCTGTCGACATTTTCATCGGTTCTTGAAGATGAAAGCCTTCCGCTGCGTGATTCATCTTCAATCAACTCTGCATTCTGAAAATGTCCATCAAAAAACCTGGGTCCTTGACAAAACACTGTCTCCGTAGACCTGCTGAAGTTTTGCAAAAGTTTCCGTTACTCTATGCCCAAGTCTGAAGTAAAACCTGATAGCACACCGTTGCTCGAAACAATGTCATTCATTTTTAGAACGCACTAGAAAAAACTGTTTCACGAAAAATATCGCTACGGACAACAAAATTACTCTAGCGAGTTCAAACTCGTACTGAAGGCGTATCACATGTTCACCTGCCGACCTTCAAGTCCCGCGTCCTAAATGTTGCCAGATCAAACGCTATGTTGCTAGTCCGGTTACTTAATATACACACCTCCTGAGTACCCTTTATGACTATTGTTTATTTACTTGGTACCTAACTCTATACCCTCATAAGTTAGGTTCATTTTCCGCCAGTTCGGTTTACGCCGGTTTTTCTAGAAACGAAACTGCGGCGTATATCTAGTTCTACCTGTAATTACTTTGTGTTGACATTATTGACGTAACTAGGTAAAACGCAAATGCACCGCTACTGAAATACATATAGCAACTTCCTCATTCACAAGAAACAAAGATAATTTTGTGACAAAATAATCGTTAAAAAAGTTCGCGTGTTTGGCCAAGGGGTAACGTACTTGAAATTGATAGCATAATTAATTTATTCTAAAATGTTTTCGCAATTAATTTTGGGAAAAGTCTGCTTTATAATTTTAATACTTTATTTGTGTATAACATTTTGATTATTATAATTATTAAGAAAGTGTTTTATTTCCCATTTTAAGTGGAGGAGTATTGTGGGTGGGTAAATATTTAGAATTACAAAGCGCGTCAAATGTTTGTATAGATTTTAAGAGCTTTGCTGTAGAACACTGAGTAATGTAGTAGAATATTATATCAAGAATTACAAAGTCTTAATTAGATTTATATTTATCATTTAATAGTAAGAGTTTGATAGAACAACAAATTTAAAAAATATATATATGAATGGGAATTTTCACACATTTCAGGGTTTTGTAGGTATTTAATAAGTGTAAGATGCCAATATTATGATGGATGTCTAAGAATATGTTTTTGATAAAAAGTTTTTTGATAATCATTTTTATTCGTTACTAGCTGACCTGAAAGACGTTGTCCTGTCCAAATTTCATTAAATTTGTTTGTGATCGTTTTGTGAATTTGTGAAAAGCTATTGGAAATGTGTAAACAAAGTAAAAATGAGAAAAAAAGTATTTCTGAGTGATCATTTTATCTATTAACGATTGTGGCCAAGGATATTCAATTTGAGGAGGAGTACATTCAGAAGTACGCCAATGGTAAATTTTACATGCGAGATGAATTCTATCGCCAGTACACCGCTGAAATGCTGGAAATGTGTGATGTGCCTGGAATGTGATCGACTTTGAACCATGCGGTTTTGTTCCAAAATTTAAGTCTCAATTTAATTAAGTCAGAATTTCATGGCAACCAAATCATTTATTTTCTTCTATTCAATTTGAAATCACAATTAATCTCAATTTTTTTTATTTACATTTCGATTTCGATTGCGAGATCGATGTTCAAGTAAACAATCAAAACAAAGAAATGCTCTGTTTCGATTGGTTTGCTGTGACATCACCATTTCATTCATTAAGGTAAATCTGTAAATTTGTTTGAGATAAAACGATGAAACTTTCATTTCATGAAACGAATGCAATGAACTTACAACAGAATCCCAATTCAACTGAAAATAAACAACTGAATCAATTTTTCGTCACTATTAGCTTGATTCACAATTTGACAATCAGCTGTAGTAGCGTAGTAATCATGCGCAAGCGACATTTGCGCATGTAGTAGCAAGAATCCCATAGAAAAAAGCACTTTCAGTTTTTTCAGAATTTTCCAATTTTTCTTTCCCTAAAAACCTTATTTGGACTATTACGAATATTAAAAAAAAAAGTTAGCCAAATCGGTCCAGCCGTTCTCAAGTGATGCGCTTACCAACGAACAGCATTTAATTTTTATTTATATAGATTTGAGTACTAAGAGCTTTAGTTTATTTTTTAAATTTATTTTAAATATTTGGCGAAAATTTGATCACAATAAAATTTAAATTAAAATATCCCAACGATTTTTTGTACATTTGTTTCGTATCTAAATCTTCATAAATGACATCATTTTTTTCAATTTTAAAAACCTATTTCTTATCAATAACAATGTGTTATTTTATTTATATGTATTTCACTACTAAAAATAATTTATTCTTGTTTGATGCAAAAAATGCATGATAAAAACAAAAAAATAAACTGATTCACACAATAGGTTGAATCATGGCATATAAGTTCCTTATACACGTAAACTCGATTCTCAAATGTTAAATATTTTTTATTATATTTTTAATTTTAAAAGAAAACATACTATCTTAGCCATAAATCCAAAAAATCCATAAAATTATTAGCTTTAATTTATTTCATTAATTAAAAAATAATTAATTTTGTCAAAAACACAAAACCTGCAATATTTACCAAAAACGTAATCTGATTAAAAATACCACTCGTACATTTCCGGCTTAGATGTACATTACCTATAATTTTTTTCAGTTTTTTACTTTAACCCCTTTAGATTAAAGCGTACGGGACAAGAACTTTTTTTGCACAATTTTGGTAAAATCATGTTAAAAGAAACGAATTTAAAAAGACTCTTTTTCGTTCCTTAATGTACATATTGCGAGCTTTTTTCTTTGATACCACACGATACATGTTCAAAAAATAATTATTTTTTCACTAAATACATATCTGTTTATATTTATCCCGCGATGTAGTTTCTATGTTCAGCCGTTTGGCTACAATTTCTACCATACAGACCAGCGGCGGTCGGTGAAGCATGTTTGGGAGGGCAGTCAGCATGATTGGACACGGTCGTACTTTGTCGTTGCTCTACTACTGTTGAGCAATATAGTACGAGCTTGTCCGATCATACCGATTGCCCTCCCAAACATGATTCACCGACCGCCGCAGATACAGACACATGAGTGACGTTATAAGGTTTTTTTTTTGGTCATACCTACAAAACCCTAAAAATGGAACCATACTTTCTATACAAGTTTGTCGTACAGTTTGTTACAACTCACTGACCCAATAATATGAAATATACTCGACTTCAAAAATATATATCACCTTAAAAATATACAAATTTATAATTAAAAAAAAAATAAATAAATAAAATAATAATAAAAAATAAAAAATAAATAAAATTAAAAAAATGTATAGTTTTGAAATTAACCTAAGTTGTAAAACCTTATTGTTTTAAATAGTAATCGTTAATTTTCATAGAAGCGGCTTGCAAATAACATTTAAATATGATGCCAGTTTGCGCAATGAAAGGGTTCATTGAGCATGAATATTTTGAACATATTTCTTAAAAAAACTAATTGTGTCCTAATTATATTCATGTCATAAAAATGTATTCTGAAAATGTTATTACTTAAACCTTTACCGCATAGTGTGCCATTATGGCACATTCCGATTTTTATTTTTTATTTAACTTTTAAAACTGAATCAGAACATTACTTCATGAATGTTCATATATGCCACATACACAGCAATGGATCCTGCAGTATCTCAAGTAATAGGCTGTAATAGATTTGAGGATATCAAGCGAAATTTGCACTTAAACGATAACTCGAATTTAACGAGAATTTATTGAGAAATGACAACTAAAAGATACGACCTTTTCTTTCAAAAATTCGAGAGCGACTGCTTTTAATCCCTAAAGAAGAACACCTAGCAATTGACGAGCAAATAATACGGAATAATTTTCTATTGTAACATAATGTAGAATCAGAGTTGGGACAAGTACAACTAAAATGTACTTAAGTACTGAGTACTAAGTATTTTGGAAAAACTGGACTTGAGTACACGTACGAGTATAATACTCATGTACTTCAAGTACTTATTTTCGAGTACAAGTACAAGTACTAATACGTCATCCGGTCGTTTATAAGGATAAGTAAAAAAGTGATATGTATACATACTCGTATATATTTTACTTATAGGTTATAGTTATATGATATACAAACAACTGGTTAATTGTAATATAAAGAACAAAAATTTTATTTATTACATAAGTACATACATATATGTATATGTATTATTGGAATTAGAACAAAAAATAATACTGTGAAATATTCGAGATTAAGATGTGAATTTAGAATTAGCCTTTAAGAGAACAAGTTTTTCAAAATTATCGTCACTTAGTGCATTTCTTCTAGGGGAATCTATTATAGATGCAAAGGAAAATATCCTCTCGAAGGGCGCAGAAGAGAGCAAACATGTATTGCTTTTAAAGAAAAGTTTTTTTTAAGATCTTGTAATCATTCAGCATATGGATATTTGTTCTTGTATCTTCCAAATATTTCAATAATTCTAATTCAATTTGATTATGAGAATTATTGTTTTTCATTTTCTTCAAATTTCTTAAGTATTGTGGAAGTCATATTATCATCGTTTTCAGAAAAATCGAAAAAGCTATCTAAATCATCAGAAGAATATTTATCTTTTTCTACCTCAACATCCAATAATTCTTTTTCTCCTCCCATCAAAATCATTTTCTTTATAATTTGAATAGTTACATTTTCATTACTTTCATTTTTTATTGAATTGTACCAACGTAATTTAAAATTTGGGCATAAAACTGTGGCAATAATGGCATCTTTAAATTGCATATTAAAAATTGATTCGAATCTTCGTAATAAATTTTCCATGCAACAAATTAACAATATTTCTCCTCCGTATTTAAATTTTAAATTCTTCATTTTCTCCCACTAATTTTTTAAGGTGGCCACAGACTAGGCAAAAGGAAACCAAAATATATGAAACGAATTTTACGAAAATAAACTTAACATAACCTCAAATAGTGATGTACTCAAATATATTGAAAGTATTCAAGTACTTTTACTGTATTCGAGTACTTTTCATTGTACTCAAGTACATACATAATAGGTACTCGAGTACATTCCAAAAATTTGACATGAGTACAAGTACAAAGTACTGGGTAAAATATGTACTCGAATACGAGTACAGAGTACAGTAAAAGTACTTAATTATTGTACTCGAATACTTTTGTACTCGAGTACATCCCAGCTCTGTGTAGAATCATAATGTTCCATGTATGGCACAAACCCTACTTTCATAAAAATAATAATTAATATTTTAAATATATTTTTTTAATTTATTTTTCTATCAATAAGAACTAATTCCTAATGACCAAAATAAAAATTCATGCCGTAAAGGGTTAAATACTTACAGAGAAAATTTAGCAAACATTGGTTGCATATTTAACTAAATAGAGCTTTGAATTCTGCCAGAATTATAATGGAGTTATAGAGTAAGTAATTTAATGACATGAAGTATGTCGTTAAACGGAAACGTAATCAATGTTGAATACGGGATTTGATGAATAAATTCCGTTGATATATGCGGCAAACGTCTTCTGCTAAACTGGTAAGCTGATTTGCAGAAGTGGAGATAAACGAAGAGATAACTCTAAAACTAAAGAGAAGTTATTGAGATTCCAATGTTAGCTAAACTCTAATAGGATAACGGATTACTAGATGAATTACATAATTTAATTTTAGCTACTAGAGATCATAGATGAAAGTGACTATTTATTTAATAATACATTAGATTAGGGACGAGTATCGATGTTGTTAACGAACTATTTGGTTATTAACAACGATATTGCGAGAATGAAGTTATCGGACTACCGATGTCTTGGAAGATATTTTATTTTTTTTTTCCTGATTTTTAGATTACAACAATTGTTTATGAGTTGTTGTAGACTTTTTATTTTTAGTTTTGTGAAATAGTAATTTCGACGATATAGTACATTAAAATGTGTTTTGGCTCTCAAAACTATAATTACAACAACTCATAAACATTGGTCCTTCGAGCCGGATATGGCACCCTATATTTGGCATCCATATGAAAGAAAAAGTCATATTTTTGAGGGTTGGTTTTTGTTTTCTTTGAAGACTAGATTTCCAAGCCTCGTTAGTGGCTGTATTTAAATTGTTGGTGACTATATATATATTAATAGGTCAACGCAATGCTCGGTTTAAACAAATAAATGGTTTTGAATGATTCTCACGTCATTATTTCTCAAAATTTTCTGGATACAAGCGGAGATGTACTTTAAATTGATTTCTAGTCATGTTTGGAACAGTACTCTCTGCATATTCAAATACGTTTGCCAAAATATTTTCTTGTTCTTCTTCTGAATTGTTTTCCTCATCAAATAAAATTTCTTTTATATTACTTAAAAGCATCCCAAAAATTACATGCGTCATTTTTATAATGTCGTACACACATATAATTCATTTGTGTACAAAAAAGAATAGGCTAGAATAATGAGAATAACTGTACAATCTTAACAAAAAGTTCGTTTTTGACTTTCTTGCACAGTGTACACAGTGGTCACGTGACAAAAAAACTTGCACGCCACAGAGTTACCATTGCAAGTTATGCCGAACTGTTTGCGAGTAGGCTATCCGAATGCGCTTTTTTTAATATATCTTATTAATATATTATTATGTAAAGTCTGTTTTTTTTTTTTTTAATTAAACCTATATTCGATGTCCCTATCCCATATTTATTCGATAGCAACCTGTCATAAAAATTGCGAGTTAACCCTTTACCGCATAATGTGCCATATATGGCACATTCCGATTTTTATTTTTTATTTTGAGGATATCAAGCGGAATTTGCACTTCAACGATAACTCTGGATATATTGAGAAAGGACAACTAGAAGATACGATCTTTTCTTTCAAAAATTCGAGGGCGACTGCTTTTAATCCATAATGAAGAACACCTAGCAATTGACGAGCAAATAATAAGGGATCATTTTCTTTTGTAACATAATGTAGAATCATAATGTTCCATGTATGGCACAAACCCTAAATTATTATTTTAATTATTATTTTTTCATAAAACTAATAATTAATAGTTTAAATATATTTTTTTAATTAATTTTTCTATCAATACGAATCAATTCCTAATGCTCATGAATTATTTCAGCCAAAAATAAAAATTCATGCAGTAAAGGGTCAACAAAGACTACAATGTTCGAGGACCGAACTGCGGTACAGCAAAAATATTTAATAACAATATTTATTAATAAAAAACACTCTACAAAACCAATTTACTAAATAAAAAATATGATAGAATGTGACACTTACCTGACACCCAGGTGCCGTTAAAAGAGCGCGGTATAAGCCGGCCTTCCAAAAAGTCATCCAAAGTAATCGCAGGAGAATCAGACTGCAATGGTTTACTGGTGCTCACAGTCGTATGGTTGGTCCCACCTGCAATCAATGTACTCAGTAATATACACTATAAACAACTCCAATATATTAGGAACCTACTGGCGAAAGAAGCTGTATCCAAAAGTTAAAAAAATATATATATTGGTACCATTGGATTTCTTAGCTCCTTGGCTAGAAATGGAAAATCGGAACTTTAGTTTAAATGTCTATCTGAGATTCACGGAAAAACGGCTGTATATATATTTCCCGTAATTTGGTATGAGGATAAAGTAAAACCAGGATTTGAGCATAGGTTATAAAGCATCTCAAAATATTTATTCTAGGGGGATGTTTCGGGGTTAAAATTATTTATTAAAAAACTTAAAATACAAGGTGTCTCAAAAGAAATTTTATATTTATTTAGCTTACTGCGTGAACGCAACGTATCCGAGGGGCGCGGGGGTTATGTCAATCGGTAGCCTGGCTCTTGGGAATCCAGTCGCTATGGAGCGTTTCTCGGAGCAGACCGCGCGTTATGCGTGCGAGAGTTTTACAAAAACGGTGATTCGGCGACTGTAGCGCGTAGAAAATTCTGCAGTATTCGAGGTTTTCGCCACTTAAATGATGCGCCAAGCATTCCTCTCATTCGACATTGGGTTAAAAAGTTTGAAGAGACTGGTACAACGCTGGATAAATCAAAATCCGGGCGACCTAGGTCATCAAGAACGGTAGAAAACGTGGAGAATGTTAATTAGTCTGTTTGTGACGACCCGAACCTTTCAATTCGGAAGCGCGCAAGTGCTTTAAATGTGCATAGATCATCATTACATCGCATTATGCACAAAGACCTAAAGCTGCACCCCTACAAAATTCAATTGGTGCAAGAATTAAAGCCCCAAGATGCCAGTCAGAGGCTTAATTTCGTAAATGATTGAGCGATTTTCAACGTTTACCAACATTTTGTTTTCGGATGAAGCTCATTTTCATCTTAATGGCCACGTAAATAAGCAGAACTGCCGCTACTGGAGTGCAACGAATCCGAAACGCAAATATCAGAAACCCCTACATTCGCCTAAAGTGACCGTATGGGCTGCGATGTCGGCGCGAGGAATTATCGGCCCTTACTTTTTTGAAGACGAAAGGGGGCGTGCAGTTACAGTGAATTCAGAGCGTTATGTGGAGATGTTAGACAACTTCTTGGTACCTGAACTGCAAAACTTTCCTGGCTATAACCAAAGAACATGGTTCCAACATGGAGCAACTTCACACACGTCCAATATGTCTCTGCTACGTGTTCGTGAAATTTTCTCAGGCAAATTGATCTCCCGGAGAGGTGACATAAATTGGCCTCCACGCAGTCCAGATTTAACCCCTATGAACTTTTTCCTATGGGGTTATCTTAAATCTAAAGTTTACGCCAATAAACCGACTTCACTGGCGCATTTGAAAGAAAATATCCGTCACGAAATGGCAGCCATCCCTGAGTCCACCTGCCGAGACGTCATAAGTAATTTTACTGTTCGATTAAATGAGTGCCGAGAACGCGAGGGTCTACATTTAGACGATATTAGTTTTAAGAAATAAATCCCCAAAAAGTGTATTTTAATAATCAACAAACATTTTTTCTATATACAGCTTACTTTTTTTTTTAATCGATCCACTAAATATAAAATTTCTTTGAGACACCTTGTATCTCCCTTATTATTGGCAGAAAAATATATTTAACAAAAATGGTTCACAATAAGAAAACATTTTTTTTTGTTCTATGTATTTTTCAATTAGATGAATATTTGGAGAGTTACAGAGGGACACCCTAAAGCTAAATTTTTGAAATATCTCCCTTATTATTGACTTAATCCTAAATTATTTATAATAAGAAGAAAAATCTTTTTTGTTGTATATTCTTTTCGATTGAATGAATATTTGGGGAGTTATGGGGGAACATCCTAAAACTAAAATCTTGAAATATCTCACTTATTATATACTTAACATCATTAACATCAAAACGTATATGAGGAAATATATTTTTTTCTCTTTAACGCAGTTTTTAATAAGAAGATTATTAAGAGGGCAAGGGAAGTGTTACTTATAAAGTTGAAATATCTCATTTATCATTTACTTAATAGCAAAAACCGGGCATATTGGGTATGACTGAATAAGATGGGGGAACGGCGGGAAAAGTTCTACCATTTTTTGTATTTGTGACGTTTCTACTAACTTTGAAAGCTGTATTGTGTTTGTAAACACAGCATAAAAATAATTAAAGGCGGTATTCTATCACAAGTCAAAGGAGTTTGAACAACATCGGTGCAGACTTGTACATGGATATTAGTCATCAAATCAGTCGAAAGTGTTGGGCTCAAAAGGAAAGTTATAACCATATTTGCTTAATTATGAAGTTTACTTAAAGTAAAAAGTAATTTTTTGTACTTTTAATCTAATTTAAATATCAAAAGCAAGGTTGAAGCTGCGACCATAACCTCACTTGAAAGTGAACTGTCAGACACCATTTTACACCCATGTTCGCTATTTTTGTACTTAGCTGGACACATCATGTGTATGGTACGCGAGTACAAGTGTCCACCAGTGCTACATGTTACGGCCAGCGTCAGAACTAGCACTGCCGAACGCTGGCACATCGTCTGTAGGCGCATTAACGCTACGTACAACCCACAGAGATTATTAGTTTCTTATACAAAACTAACAATCTGAAATAAAATTAGTGACAATTTATACATCAAATTTTGCACAGAATTTTTATTTATCTAATAGAATATTTTTGATTGTAGAAAAAATTATTGTAAAAATGTTATTACTAAATAACTTAATAATATGTATTACACAATAATGTTCTGAAATTTTTTAAATATATTTGTGGTTTTCAAATAATTTTTATATTTATATAGTTTTGTGTAGAAACGTTCAAATAATACATTAACATTTTTTTCGACATGATTGTTTATAGTTTAGAGCCTTCGTCAAAAAATATTATACTTGATGATAATGAAATGCCACTTGGTAAAAGTATTCTTTACCTAAAATGAAACATTTTTATCCGCCGCACCTATATTGAGAACCGCGGCAGATTCGAGGTGGCGGCAAAAGTAGATTACCAACTACAATAACTATACGTAATTTTTACAATAGAACAAATTATGTCCAAACATATTTGAAGAATGAAGATTTAGCTACAATTTGCCGCATGGTACACAAGTATGCGTCGAATGGTTTACAAGATGGCGTCTGTAATGCAAGTTGTTTATTTACAATTACATGACAGTTCTTTTGACAATTAAAAATATCCTATTAGGTAGATAAAAAACAGCTGAAAATTTTGATGTATAGATTGTTACTAATTTTATTTCAGGTTGTTAGTCTTGTATAGGAAACTGTACGGTTGTGCGCACCCTTAAGCTGTTTCTTGAGTTTTGTTTCGGGATTTTCCCTTGGTCTCAGAGAAACTTCGTCTGGTACTGCGTGCAGTTTTTCAAGAACATTTTCGAAAACTGTAGGAGATACCCGAAAATGTAATATGAATTGACGATCTGTAAAATTTGGAACTATATTTAATGCAAACCCCCCACACTCTTTCTAAAATTACTTGTCCAAATTCATCATCTTCATCATTGAAAAATAATTCAGTGGCAAACCGAAGTACATAATTATGATTTATGACTGACGTGGACTAATCTGACAGTAAAAACACCGCCTAATATTGTAGGACTAGATTTTATAAACATTACGTCACACCCAAGCTCGCTCCATGTTCGAGTTGCTGCGCTCCGTTAGTGTTCTGCTCGTGACGTCATCATCAACTGTTCGCTCAGCACTCGTTCTACTCTGTACAACTCTAATGTACCCAGGGTAAGATGTTGTGGTGGTATAAATATACAAGTACAAGTTGGGAACCGCTGAAGTATAATATGCACCCACCTGAAGTTATCACAATAGCAGCCACTAATACCAGGATAGCGCCGACAGCTATCAGTCCAAGGATGAGGCACGTACGTTTCCGATTGCTTCGATCCTTCGCCACAAGTTCCTGTAACAATAAATATTTCATTATTTTTCTCATAAAAAAATTAAAAAAACGATTCTGTAAAATATTTAACTTCGATATTGACACGTTATCAATAAAACGTCACGTACATTGTAGTTACATCTGGGATACGAAAGTTTTTAACATTTTTCGAGGTATTAAAAGAAACACGTGTTGATGAATAGGAAGGTAGGAAAAATTTCTATTATTAGCATCGGGTAGAAACAAAAGAACAGTACTGAATAATGTGTATTTTCATATTTTGTAGAGTACTTATTTTTCTTAAAGCTTTATTTATATTGAACAATAGTATATTATGTATATACTATTAATAGTATATGCTGGGAGTAGAACGCGCTCTTAATTGAGCTGAGCTCCGCTGCTGCTGCCAAGGCGTAGTCGAGACTTGCATATTGAGCGAAGCACAAAAAAGATGTTCTACTGCTAGAGACATACGAGGTGTGTAAATTAAGTAACCGGACTGGCAACATAGCGTTTAATCTGGCAACATTTGGGACGCGGGAGTTGGAGGGGCGACAGGTGAACATGTGATACACCTTCAGTACGACTTTGAACTCGCTAGAGTAATTTTGTTGTCCGTAGCGATTTTTTTCTTGAAACAGATTTTTCTAGTGCGTTCTAAAAATGAGTGACATTCATTCCGTATCAGGTTTTGCTTCAGACTTGTGCTCAGTGCAACGGAAACTTTTGCAAAACTTCAGCAGGCCTACGGAGACAGTGTTTTGTCAAGGACCTAGGTTTTTTGGTGGTTTTTCAGAAAGAAGAGAGTTGATTGAAGATGAATCACTCAGCGGAAGGCGTTAATCTTCAAGAACCGATGAAAATGTCGACAGAATCCGAGATTCTATCTTGTGCGTTCAGATTGTCGGTTGTCAGTCAGAATGATCGGGGAAAAGTTGAATTTGACTCACACTACCGTTCATCAGATTCTAACCAATGAATTGGGGATGAAAATGCGCCTTGTCACCCAGCAATTTCAATAAACGATTTTTTGGCCAGTAAAAACATTCCTGTGGCTTCTCAGCCTCCTTATTCGCCTGACTTGAGTCCTTGTGACTTTTTCCTCTTCCCAAGATTGAAAAATCACCTCAAGGGACGTCATTTTGGGACATTCGAAAACATTCAAACGGCCGTAACCGACCAGCTGAAAGCTATTCCAGTATCCGAGTTCCAGCACTGCTATGAGGATTGGAAGAACCGTCTCCAGCGCTGTGTGGCTTCCCATGGAAGTTATTTTAAGGGAGACAATATTGAATTGTAATTCTATTCAAATAATATATATATTTTTTTAATCAGTCCGATTACTTAATTTACACACCTCGTATACTATTTTTTCCACAAGCGTAGGTATTAAAGTTTCCAACCATAAATATAACAGGTTTATTAATTTAGAGTAATATTAAAATTACAATTTTTTACTGAATAATTTTGGAAATTTAAGCCACTGCTTGCTAATTTTGGGGTGTTATTCATGTCGCTGTTCTCTAACACAGTACTAGTATGAGCTATTTCGACACTTTCTAAATCATCTATATTATAGTACAGTTTAGCGGAAGTGTTCGGGACACTATAATAAACGGGAGACATTTTTTTCGCAATGCGTTGCTTGTTTGTAATTGACTCTTCTATGTAACCCTCAGCAACACTGGATTTCCACCCTCCGTGCCTTTCTAATGAAGTAATGTCTTCACCGCTGTCTACCAATAGTGTTGCTGAAGTTCTACTCAAGCAATGACCAGTGTATTCGCTTGGATTTGGTAATTTTAAGTACGTTGCTACTTCTTTTGGTACACTTGAAATTTAATGTATGTCCATAACAACTTTGTGACATCGGCCATTTTGATATTTGAGAAAAAATCTTGTTATATCTGTATCTTTTGGTCAAAGGGCTATATATTTTCTACAAGGTGTCTCAAAAGAAATTTTATATTTAGTGGATCGATTAAAAAAAAAATAAGCCGTATATAGAAAAAATATTTATTAATTATTAAAATACACTTTTTGGGGATTTATTTCTTAAAAATAATATCGTCTAAATGTAGACCCTCGCGTTCTCGGCACTCATTTAATCGAACAGTAAAATTACTTATGACGTCCCGGCTGGTGGACTCAGGGATGGCTGCCATTTCGTGACGGATATTTTCTTTCAAATGCGCCAGTGAAGTCGGTTTATTGGCGTAAACTTTAGATTTAAGATAACCCCATAGGAAAAAGTCCATAGGGGTTAAATCTGGACTGCGTGGAGGCCAATTTATGTCACCTCTCCGGGAGATCAATTTGCCTGAGAAAATTTCACGAACACGTGGCAGAGACATATTGGACGTGTGTGAAGTTGCTCCGTCCTGTTGGAACCATGTTCTTTGGTTATAGCCAGGAAAGTTTTGCAGTTCAGGTACCAAGAAGTTGTCTAACATCTCCACATAACGCTCTGAATTCACTGTAACTGCACGCCCCCTTTCGTCTTCAAAAAAGTAAGGGCCGATAATTCCTCGCGCCGACGTCGCAGCCCATACGGTCACTTTAGGCGAATGTAGGGGTTTCTGATGTTTGCGTTTCGGATTCGTTGCACTCCAGTAGCGGCAGTTCTGCTTATTTACGTGGCCATTAAGATGAAAATGAGCTTCATCCGAAAACAAAATGTTGGTAAACGTTGAAAATCGCTCAATCACCTTATTTAAGAAATTAAGCCTCTGACTGGCATCTTGGGGCTTTAATTCTTGCACCAATTGAATTTTGTAGGGGTGCAGCTTTAGGTCTTTGTGCATAATGCGATGTAATGATGATCTATGCACATTTAAAGCACTTGTGCGCTTCCGAATTGAAAGGTTCGGGTCGTCACGAACAGACTGATTAACATTCTCCACGTTTTCTATCGTTCTTGATGACCTAGGTCGCTCGAATTTTGATTTATCCAGCGTTGTACCAGTCTATTCAAACTTTTTAACCCAATGTCGAATGAGAGGAATGCTTGGCGCATCATTTAAGTGGCGAAAACCTCGAATACTGCAGAATTTTCTACGCGCTACAGTCGCCGAATCACCGTTTTTGTAAAACTCTCGCACGCATAACGCGCGGTCTGCTCCCGAGAAACGCTCCATAGCGACTGAATTCCCAAGAACCAGACTACCGATTGACATAACCCCCGCGCCCCTCGGATACGCTGTGTTCACGCAGTAAGCTAAATAAATATAAAATTTCTTTTGAGACACCTTGTATATATATTTAAGTAAAAATCACCAACAATGGCGAATGGACGAGATTTGTTAGTTTTCACTAACTTTTTTTACACCAGTTCCTGTAAATCTTCGATATCATTGATAGTCATTCTTACAAGTTCATAACATCGACAAGCACCAGTAATTCCAAATAGTAAAAGAAGGTAAAATAAGTGATATTTATTAAAAGAAATTCTACCTATTTCATACGATCACTTTTTACCTTTATACCTAAATATATATAATAATAATAATAATAATAAACACTTAATTCGTTATTTATAAGAAACAACAAACAAATTTTTTTTTTTTTTTTACAAATATAAGGATAATAAATGCAGTACATATAAGAAACATGAATAAAGTTAAGGTGACTACTTTGTAGCCAATACAATATTTTCCACATAAAACCCAAAGAGTTTTGTGCGTGGAAAAAAAAAATTTAACAGTTTGTAAATTTAGTAAACATAAACCAAAGTGTGTAACATCTAGAGTAGTGGCGAGATGAGGTGCGAGACAAAGACAAGGAGAAAAAAAATCTTTGTTTTTTGTCTTTATCTCCTCCTCCTCCGTTTTCACTTCTTTCTCCTCTTTATTTATCCAAAATACGTTCTATTTGAGTATTATTTTTTATCCAAAGTTTTACTACTATTTTATAGTTAATGAAAGTAACATTTATATTGTTGTCGGTTATGTATTTATGAAAAAAGTTATATAGTTTACTAGTGTGTCCCATGAAATGATTTTTTGTTAATGTTTTGTGAAACCTAGGAGGCTTGGCTTGTTTGTTAATTAAATTTCTTGTGTTATATGAGTGTTGGGTAGTTTCGATTGCTGAAGGGTTTTTTATAATATAGTATAGTATTTGTTGTATGTATAAACTTTTTAACGTAAAAATTCCTGATTCTTTAAATAAAATTACTGTAGAATATTTCATAGATTTATGCAGCATTATTTTTAATATTAATTTTTGAATTATTTCTAATTTGGCTATATAACAATTAGATGCTCCGCCCCACATTATGATTGCATATGTCAAAAGTGATTGGACCAGTCCGTAATAGAAAACTTTAGGAAAACTTAGGGATTTTATAGTGAAAATGTTCCTGATTTTTTTAAATACAAATATATATTATCCGGAGCATTATGCAGAAACTCATCAAATTGAGCTTTACTGTGCACTTTTGATTTTTTAGGTTTATAACCTTCTCCTTTTCGTTTCAAGAACGCAATTAGATGCTTATAGTTTTCCAAGTTTACATTATGTTTTATATTCAGTTGGGCCTTATCATTGAATACTGTGCCCACAAACTGGAACTTTTTAATGTTTTTGCCAAGTGTGTAAAATACGTAACAACACTTTTTTCACTACTTTTTTACTTCTGTCTTCTACCGAAGTGATGAGTAAAAAAGAGTAAGACAGATCGAAGTGATGACAAAAAAGGAAGAACCCCTTTCGTCTATCACTTCGATCTGTCTTCCTTTTTCTTGTCACCACTTCCATCCACCTTCCGGTTAATAATCTTTAGAAGAAGATAAAATAATGCATATACACTACCGACAGAAAGTTTGAGGCAGGTTATGAATTTATACTTTCAAGATATAAATATATACAAATTGTTTATTTTCTTGACTTCAATGAGTGTCTTTATGTTTTAATTTATGATTCTAGTATATCAGTAACAAGTTTAGACCAGTCCAGCATATTTCAATCAACAATAGGCATTAACTTGCTTATTTATAAAATAAACATTTGTACATTTATACTCGAGTATTCAATTAGAAAACAAAAAACTGTACCAATAGTGTGTTTTACTTCGGTTATAATTAATTTAGTTTTAAAAAAATCTTTTTTTTTATTTAAAAAAAAAAAATTATTTATTAAATAAAAAGTGAAATTTTATTTTACAATTAAAAATGGGCAAGCGAGTAAAATTGAGAACTGTCGCTGCCGAAAGAGAAAGAATTCTCGTTTATCACGAAGAAGGTTATTCGCAAGTCCAAATTGCAAAAAAAAAAAATGAAAATTACAAGATGTTGTGTGCAAAGGACATTGCAATGATACGAAGAAAACGGTGCCCATGCAAGTAAAAAACACTCTGGGAGACCTAGAAAAACTAGTAAATTACAGGATAGAGAAGTAAAAAAGATTTCCCTATCAAACAGAAGGTACACCGCCGAAAAAATCAGTTCTGTGTACAATCAGTTCAATGATGTTAAGATTAGCACTTCCACTGTCAAAGATCGACTGAAGCAATTCGGCTTACATGGGCGTGTAGCCGCTCGTAAACCCTTATTAAGACCAGTTAATAAGACAAAAAGGTTAAACTGGGCTAGAAAACATAAAAATTGGTCAATCGAACAATGGAAGAACGTCCTTTGGACAGACTAGTCAAAATTTGAACTTTTCGGTTCAAAACGCCGTGTTTTCGTTCGAAGATATGCGCGAGAAAGGTATTCTGAAGAATGTTTGGTACCAACAGTAAAACATGGGGGTGGATCTGTCACTGTTTGGGGATGTTTTGGTGGAGAAAACGTTGGAATTTTACATAGAATTGAGGGAATAATGACAAAAGAAATTTATACAGACATTTTAGAGCATCAAGTACTACCATCTGGTGAGAGATTATTTTCCAATCAGTATGTTTTTATGCATGATAATGATCCAAAACATACCAGCAAAATCTGTAAAAACTATTGAAAAGAACTTGAAAGTCTTCAAGTTCTAAAAATAATGGAATGGCCAGCACAGTCACCAGATCTTAACCCGATCGAGTTACTATGGGAAGAACTTGACAGAAATGTACGAAAACAGCAGCCATCTTCTATAGCAAACCTTTGGCACATGTTGCAAGTAAAATGTAACGCAATACAACCCGAAATACTGCGTAGATTAATCAATCGTATGCCGAAGATCTGTGCAGCCGTAATAAAGAATCGAGGAGGTTATTTTGATGAAGCAAAAATTTAAGCAAAATGTATTTTTAATTTGAAATTGTTGATAAAAAAATTTTAATTCATGTAACAATAATAATTAAAGTACAAATTTGACTTGAAAAGGTTTATTTATTTAGCTATTTCTAAAAATTCAGTACCTGCCTCAAACTTTCTGTCGGTAGTGTATATCTATACGTTGAATGAAATACTGAATAATTATAATTCTGAAGAGAATTAAGATGTATTGTTGAAATTTTGCATACGATCGCAGACCCTTTTAAAAACTGCACCTCTCAGGGGTCCGTGGAAAACATTTTGAGAAACACTGTTCTATTCTTTGATTTTAACTGCCGTATTTAGTTTCGTTTTAGTTTAGTAAATTTCAACATCATTTATGAACAATAACTTTAATCAACAGTTTCTCCATAAACAATTACTAACACTTTATATTATAACATAATAATTTACCAACTTACATGTACGTACACGTTTACAAAATCATGAACCATCCATTATACGAGCCATTGTGCATATTACAGAGTTATGTAATAAACATTTGCTAGAGTTTAATATCCGTTTAATAGTTTTTAAACTGCATTCATGTGCCCTTTTATCTGCCTCATAACGTAACAGTGAAAGAGTATAAACGTTTAAAGCAGTGTTTCTCAAAGTGGACGATCTGCCCCCTGGTGAACGTTTATATTAATAAAGGAATTGTTAGGTATATAAAGAACTACAGAGGGGGGGATTAGATGTCAAATGGACAGCACCGATTAAAAATATAACAAAATAAGTTATCTAACATTTCTTTAAATATCTAATAATTCTTCTACGCTTTTTCTTTTTAACGGTTACCAATGATCAAGACTTTGGAGACTACAGCTCTAAATCAATTTCCAGATGAATACCCAAGCCACTGGCGTAGATTTCCTAGCCAAGAAGTTCTAGGTCATCCTTCACTTCTTTTACCCAAGATAAAGAACTTAGGAAAAGTCCGGCATGATAAGTTGTAGTAATTCGCAGTTTCCTCTCCCATGATATGGTTAAAATATTCCGGCTTTCCTCTCTGGATGGCAAGAAAAAATTCTCGTTCGCACTTTTATTTTAATAAATCATCTTAATTTGTAATCTTGTCTGTCCACGAGATCTTCAGCATACGTAGACAAATCCGTATTTCAATGGCATCCACTATTTGTGTTCTTTATTATTAGTCCAAGTTTCTATTCCACAGAACGGAATTGAGAACATTATCACACGAAGTTGTAAATTAAAGTCTCGCTTCGTAATAAGACATTTAAAGCCGCATTCAGAGCTGTTTAAATTAAGAGGTTGTAGACTGTGCTTTGTTAGCTGTAACTTATGTTTCTATGCATTCTTTTTAACGTTGCTCATAGCGTTCATAGCGAATTAGAAATTAATACGTTACGAATAGTCCGCCATCTGTGAAATTTGAAACCTACTATTTAGCTTCGTAAAATATTTTATATGTATTATCGTTCTTATAATTCTGTTGTCTTAGATTTTAACTACCTAATTACCTAAATTGATCATATTTACTGTCCGTCTTTGTAATTTTGAGCAAGATTTGTTAATTATGACATTATGTTAGGTTATGTAAAGGCATTCGATAACTACGGTTGTCACCGATAGAATGCGACAGAGAATGTGTTTATATGTCTGTCTCATTAAAACATCTCACTAGCTATAAGTTTAGAAAATTATGCACAACCCACAACAAACAGCGTATTAAATTTGGAGGTCTGAACGGTTTCACGTCTTACCATATGACAAACTTTCTGATAACAGTGAATAGTCTATAATCTACAGTGCATAAGCTATTGATTTAAAAGCTCTGAATGCGGCTTAACTTTTACAAACGCAGCATATGCCATCTCTATTCGCGTTCATATTTCCTGCCGATATTCCAAACTATTGTTTATCCAAGATTCAAAATATATGTACTGAGAGACTGCTGCTACGTGGTTATCATTTACAATTATATCATTAGCTGCGAAGTTAAATTTTATTACGACCACGTATTTATGTCCAACTGTAAACATATACGTAGATAATATATTTTTTTAGGCCTCCTTACTATTCCTATTTTTTTGCGTTGAATATCATTAATATCAGAGCCGTCGCTACCTCTTTTGGCGCCCAGTGGCAAGGCCAGTCAAAATACGCCCTTTTATTAGATTATGCAGTGCCATACAGGAGAGGGAGTTTGGGTTAACGTGCACCCCCCTAAAAATTGTTAAAGGGCAGCAATATCAACAGAAATAAAGCAATATTATTTTTAAAATTTGTATAATTTTATTAGATATTTAACAATATAAACGTAGGAACGCTTGAAATTTACTAAACAGTAACCGTATTTACTTAACGTATTTACAGTGAGCCTTAAAAAAAACAAGTTTGTGAAAAATTGGATATTACTCGTGAAGGTTTTCATTGGATGATTTTTTTTTTTTCGATTTTAGTAAAGCCCTAACTCAACAACAATGCATAGATTCGCTACGTTCAACTTTTGGTAATGAAGCACTATCAGAAAAGACAATTGTTTACAATTGGTTTGCAGAATTTCGTCGTGGTCGTGCGTCCGTCAGTGATGAATCTCGTGAAGATCGACCAAAATCGGTTGTGATTCAAAAAAACATCATACATAAAATGATTGAAGAAGATCGGCATGTGACTTACCGTGAGATAGATGCATCCTTTGGCATATCGCAGACTACAATATATTTGATTTGGCATGAACATTTAGCTGTGAAAAAGATCTTTTCCTGATGGATTCCGCATAATTTGACCGAAGCTCAAAAAAGGCTCGTGTTGATTTGTGTAAGGGAATGCAAAAAAAAAAAAAAATCAATCTAGGCACTGCAAAATCCGTATACAACATCTCGTCATCCGTTACAGTTGACGAAACTTGGATTTATTCATATAAACCGGAAACTAAGCAACAATCCACTGTTTGGCTCGAAAAAATGAACCGAAACCCCCAAAAGTTGTTCGTTCACGAAGCAATTCCAAGAAAATGATCGCTTGTTTCTTCGTTTGTACTGGACACGTCGCAACCATTCTTTTAGAGGATCGGAGAACATTTAATGCTTAATGGTATACAACAATTTGTTTGCCAGAAATCATCGACAAAATCAGGAAAAACAACCAAAAACGTCGCATCATTCTTCATCATGACAATGCAAGCTCCCACACAGCACGTCAAACAATTGATTATTTGCAGTGGCGGCGCTAGCTCTTTAAATCTGGGGGGGAGGGAAATTTGGAGTAAAATTTGGGTGCCAGGAAATATTTTTTTATCGTTTACATATGAAAATACAAGTAATGACGAAAAAAAAGGTCCTGACTTCTAAAATATATTTTTTCCGTCGTTCTTGAGACTTAATTACTGGTTCAATAATCTTATAGGCACTACGTTATAATAAATATTGGTAAAAATGTATCACTGGTTATTTTAATAAATGGTCTAGCGCATTTATAGAGATGAACATTTTTATTAGCATATAGGATAAAAACCATAAAATGAATAAA
The DNA here is from genome assembly GCA_963971575.1 of Liopterus haemorrhoidalis. Taxonomy (NCBI): domain Eukaryota; kingdom Metazoa; phylum Arthropoda; class Insecta; order Coleoptera; family Dytiscidae; genus Liopterus; species Liopterus haemorrhoidalis. The sequence goes on along the minus strand of OZ020611.1, from coordinate 147,622,824 downwards.
AATAGTAGTAAAAAGAATTAAAAAAGTTACAAGTTATAATACGTTAAACTCATACAAACATTACTTGGTCAAATATTGGTCAAATTAGATTTTATTGTTTAGTTATGTCAATAACTAGTTAGGTAGCAACAAATACAAAAAGTCTTGACCATGTAGGATTCATATTAAATTTGAATAAAAGCGAAAAGTTGGGGGATGTAAATTTAAATGTCAAATTTGTTTCGCGGACCCCCGGCAATGGCTACGCTGACCCCCAAGGGTCCTCGGACCCTAGTTTAAGAACCGCTGATCTAGATATTACCTGTATTATACTCGTCAAGCACATGGCCGCTAGCTCAGGTAGAGTTAAAGAGATTAGCAGGGGTTTCCACACACATATTTATACCCTAAAGCGACAAATTTTTATTTACGTATTATACAGTTGATCCAAGATTTGAATCTACAAAATTTCAAATTAAATTTTGACCCGTTTAGGGAAAAAGGTTTGCCATCGTTGAACTAGTAGTTTGAAAAAGTTTGAGAATCACTGTTTTAACGTAACAATATAAAACTTGACAAATGTAATTTTATTATAATAGTCTCATAGATTTTTGTTAAAGCAATTTAGTTCTTTCAAATGACATATTTTTTGCATGATTTTGTAACAATAATAAACTCGTTCCATTTATAAATAATAGCGAAAAGAGGAAATAGACATTAATATCCGGATTTAAGTTCTTTTGCATATTTATATTGGATCTATGGGGCGATTAACAGTTGCCATTCATCAGTTCTTAATGTGTTGTAGCACGTTATAAATTATCAGATTATTTCTGTTAATATTTCATGTTCTTTGATGTAATATACATACAAGTAGGTCAGAAAAGGAAATACAGCAATATTTTTCTGATTAATTAAAAGCATTGTATTTTTAATCTGCAGTATTAGCTGTGTGCAAAAGTTATTTAAAAATACAAGAATAAAAAGTTGTTTAAAATTAGTTTTAATTTTTAAAAAGTCTAAATTTGATGCCATAAAATTTATGTAATACTAGATATTTGGAAAAAAGAATATAAAATAGAGAGACAAACAAAGAAACAGAAATTGATTTTTATATATCAAGATTATCTTAAAAAATCAGCTGTGGCCACCACAGGACCGACCGCCATATAAAATACATTCTAGCAGCAGAATAGAAATAATTGGCCTAATATTTTCTAACAGAGATATTATTTATCATGACCATGGAAACGTTACATATAAGTATGAAAAAATTGAGACAGAAAAAATTTCGAAAAAGTTTACAAAAATTATTCGTTTTATCAAAAAACGTTTCAAATAAAAGTTATTTATTATTGCTTTTATAGCAACATTTGTTCAATAAATTTTTTCGAAATATATTGTTTTGTTAAATTATTTCTGTTGTGAAATATTCACAAAAATCTTAAAATCGACACGAGTAAACTCCCATTTTTAGTCAACCGATTTTTACCAAAAGTGGATCAACTCGTGCCATTGATGGCAGAAGCTTAAATATGAAGTTTCATAAAAATCCTGAAGCCGAATTTGCTCTGCACGTGTACACAGACGGACAGACAGACAGACGGACGGACAGACAGACCGACAGACATCATGCTAAAAATAGTCAAAACGTTATGTAGGGACCTCAATTCGTGCAGATCCATCGAAATGTCAAAATCGGTATGATCACAATACCTCCCTAATATATGTTGGCGGTCGGTAAAAAGGCAACTTTGCAAAGTAATTTTTTATGTACAGTTGATATGCGGTGTAGAACTACATTAAAATTTTGTTTTATGTTTTATTTCCACGGCTATCTGAATTTCGACGGAAACATCATATTTTATTTTCCAAATATCTAGTATTAAATACATTATATAGCATAAAATTTAGACTTTTTAAATATAAAAACTAATTTTAAACAACTTTTTATTCTTGCATTTTTGCTTTAAAATGTACAGAAGAACCAATTTCCGTAGTTACTTAAAATCCCATGTTAAACTGCGTTTCGTTGCACACACGGTATATATATTTTTCTTAAAGAAAATATCCAAATGTTTATACAATATTATGGTGGATAAGGTAAAGCTTTCTGGTCCAGCTAGTTAATCTCTTTTACGGTCACATAAGTAACGGGCGACCTCACGTAGCTCATTTGATCCTAAAACACATATACTAACCAGAAAAGGATTTCTCTGAAACCTCCAGAACTTAAGAATTTTGTGAAAAATAGCACAAATAAATATGCAACTCGTTGGCAGAAGTGTAGAAGCAGGGAGTTTTATTTCCATTATATATGTTTATTAGAATCAAAGTCATTTAAAGTTTTGTTTAAGTAACGTTTATTTTGGCAACTACCTAAGATACGAAAATGGATCAACATTACCTTCAAACCGACCTTTTTTCACGCAGGAATTTGAAACTTACTCGAAAGATGGTAGAAGCTCATAAAGAGAAGAAGGAGAAGGCTCATAATTTGAATGATGGAATTGTATTTTATATTTTATGAAAATAAAGCGAAAATTCCAAACAAAAACAAAATAAATAAACTTGCACACACAAAATATGAATAAATTGATCTAATATAGCTTTAGTAATTCAAAGTAAAAGGAGTGAATTATATCCTATCTTCGGTTGTTTACGATGTGTAATAATAATGAATCAACTGATAAAAGGTACGAATGTTCTTCACTAAATTACTGAAATACAGCCTGCGATAAAAAAATAATAGCTGCAAGTCATGGAAAAGAAAAGGTTCATTTCCTTTAGAGCTCTGGTATTTTTAAGTTTATTTTTACTGACTCTGAACTATACTATTCTATGTACTTTCAGTTTAGTTTTTGTTACTCCTTTGTCTTTTAGAACTTGATAAAAGTCTGTTTGTAATTGTTCAATGGAATCGTTATTACAATGAAAGTGAAGGAGAATTAGAAAACAGCGCAATAATACAAATAGAACAATGAATGTTGTTCTTCTTTATTTTCAACTGACAATAACTGAAGCGCCTCTAGTGAGATTTTAAGAAACTGACAGGTGGAGGATAGTCGAGTTTGTTTACTGGTGTTTTTTTAGCGAGTTTTTAAAAAATGTCTTTAAAATTGCAAGAAAAAATTAAATACAACGTGAATTGTATGTTTATCTTTGCAATTCAAAAGTAGGTCGTGATAGAGACTTAAGTATTCATCGTGTTCCGAAACGTGGCAAAAAAGCCTTATTACATTCAATTATACCCTAAAAGTTACTTGGGCACTGAGAAAATGGAAAATTTCATTTAACGCAACCCTCATATTGAATAATAAATTAATTTCAATAAATATCAAATGAAGATACCATGGAACCTGTCAAAAATATCCTATCTGCGTCAGCCATGATGTACAATGCAGTGGCGCCTCTATCGGTAGTGTCAGATGACAATAATTAATAAAAAATATTTCTCTTACGACTGCTATGGAATTATCTCGTTTCGATATTGTTAGCTGACAAGTAATTAACTTAATCCCGAATGATATTTTCATTGCCATTAAAGCGTGCACAGGTGATGCGGGAATTAATAAATTCGCACCTGTACCGCCGTAGCACGCATAAATGGCTGTCAACAATATTTACATTGTATTTTCTTGATTAAATTTATTGAAAAATGGTACACATAGGAAAAGCATAGCGTGCAAGTCGCGCAGAATACATATTCGGCATTATTTGCACAGTATACTATTGTCTTCAATCTAAGGCTTTATTTTTATGTTTTATCATTAAAACACCAACTGATACTTTATTCCATAATTGGTGCAGTAAAACTGCTGGAAGTTTCTGGATCCATTCTCAATGTTATATGGATTGAAGAGCATTCTAACATAAAACATAATAAAATTGCGAACGAACTAGTCAAAGAAGCAACCAGAACTGGAACCCCCTACCAAGGCAACTCCCCGTGATTAAAAAAATTTAGTCAACAAAGAAATCACCAACTCATGGGACGAAGAGTACAGAAAGTCCATCCAAAAGAAAGGCTAGTACCAGTGCCGGCCTTAGCAACTCTGGCGCTCTGGGCGAGATTTTTTTTGCCACCCCCATAAAAAAAAAACTTTAACTACTCTAATAATTTATAATTAATTCAATAAAATATTTTTAAAAGGAATATTACAAAAGAAATACATTTTTTGTTTCAATGATATTATTTTTAATAGGATAAAAATATTTGACCTATGAAAAAAATATATGATCTACAGAATAGTACCTATGAAAATAATAGTTTACCTATGTATTAAATAATTGATCTATGGTTTTAATTTTTGACCTATGGAATTAATTATTGAGCTATAGAAATATTTATCGACCTATGAAAATAATTATCAACCTATGTAAATATTTAATAGATCTATGGAAATAATCATACACCTACTGATATAATTATTGATCTATAAAATTTGATCTATAAAATTAATACTTGACCTATAAGTACTCTATCGACGAAATTTTTAACTGTAAATAAAATATAATAAAACAAATATTGTAAATAAAGCTTATAAAAATATATTTTTAAGTAAATTTAGTGTTGAAATAAACAGAAAATGCATATTTATATGTTATTTTTAGGTTTTCGTAGGTATAATCAAGAAATCCTTACTTCGTCACATAAGTGTGTTCGTACTGAGACTTCAAAAATATATTCCGCGAAAACTAAAAACAAATATGTATTTATCGAAGAAAAAAAGTCTGTAAAATTTTGATGGATATCAAATGAAAGTTTTTGATACATTGATTAACAATTCCTTTTTTTTATCAACAAATAATGGAATTATTATTTAATATAAACATCAATAGCCAACAGCAGGGGTGTTGAACTGATTTGGGTCGTGGTCTATTTTCCGTACAAAATGATAAGCAGTGACGGAACTTTAAATATCCCGAAGGGTTTCTTGAAATTTTTTTACGAACAGAAAAGGGGAAGAGAGTATATTTTTCATTTTTAAATATATATTTCCCCTAAATAAGCTCAAGTACTTTTCATTAACGCTTCAGGGGCCACAAAAAATTAGGTTCAAGGCAGTACGCGGCCCGCGTGCCTTTTAAATTTGATTCGGTCCGCCCCAAGACAAAATCCTGGCTGCGCCACTGGTATAAACTAGGTTGCCTAGTAAATAAATAATATCAGTGTCCTTTACAGGCATATTTCAAATATGATATCCGTGTAAGATATTTATTTAAGGGATCATTTTACATAAGTCAGTGTGGATAAAGTGAAAATTTATACTTGTACCACCTTAGATTATATCGATCTTGTGTTATACACGCAAAAGAGCAATATTTATTCAGTAGTTATGCAGTTAGCTCTAGTCAAACCGGAAGGTACCACATTCTTTATTACACGTTTCCGGATTTACATTTAGTAGTGACAGTTTTTAAAGAGCCGACACGGACGCCGCGGAAGTGTCATTTGTAAGATAATTGTATTAAATTAACCGATATACGGAGCACGGCCTCTATACACAAGATTTTTAATCTAAATGATTGCTTGACTTGCTACGACAACAACATGACGAATAGACACTGGCTATTTTAAGACTCTCATTTGTTTTAAGACAATTGAACGGCACACAAATACTTTTTAGTAAAAGCAATGAATATAAAGACTTGTAATCCATTCACGATATTTCTTCATCTGAGTAGGCCATGGTATTTTTTTGTTAAACTGCACGTTTTTGACAAAAAAAAAAGAAGTTTTACATCAACTAAATATATTACCAGTGTATTGCCGAATGCATATTTATTTTAGAATGTAACATGAATGATATTTGTTTCATTTTTTTTAAATTTCATATATCTATTTATTTTTCTTGGCTATCAACAAAACTGCCATCTATAGCCTACTCAGATGAAACATCGTGACTGGATGGTGTCTGTAAACGAACTATCAAATTTATATTTTATAAAATCATATTTAATTATAATTTTATTAAATGTTTAATGCTCAATCTTAAATATAACAACGAATTTCTGTTTATTTGTTTGTCTGTGTTTATACAAAGCCAACCGGATAGACCTATTTTCACCAAATTTAGTAGAGGGAGGTAAAATAATCCAAGAAAGGTTTTAGTGAGGGTTCCAACTTCGCCCATGTCCCCATAGAGATCGTTATGGAGGATAAATCAACAGTTTCGCACTCTCCGTGCAGTTTGAATTGATTACATAAGCTAAACCTTAAGATTAAAAAATGTAGATCTTAACTAGACTAAAAAAAAAAAAAATGCATGAGAGCATATACCTATTTATGCATCGATATCGGGTTTTGAGCAATTTTCTGTTTATAAATGTAATAGTTTTTGTATTATAAAATTTGAGGGTGCAAATCATCGGAGTTTTATTATTTTTTAATTATTTTTCAATGATAAATTAGAGCAGTGTTATACAACGAAAATTCCTGCCGGTCCGCGAAATATTTTTTGAATCATGTAGATGCACACTTCTATTCACGAGTATATAACACATTTTTTAGTCGACGCAGAAGCTAACTTTTGTCCGAACCATGACGCAGAAGCTAACTTTGGTCCGAACCATGATTTATTTAATATTTACTAGCGCCAATACAACGCCTATAGCGGCTACTTTTCTAAGATATGAAATGTTTCCACTTTTGGAAGAATTTGTGATTGCTGCTGATGTCAACCAGAAAGTCATATTCCACAATAAGTCAACATTTAAGAGCATTAGCTGCTGTCCTCGGGGGCAAAAAGGTTGAAGAACACCGAGTTAGAGAATATCACGTGGAACCACAAAGTATTTTGCACTATACATCAAAGATTGATTATAACGGAGTTATCACAGTGTAAACAGTAACCCGAAATGCAGATATGTTGAGAATTGAAGAATTTGCCAACAAATAACACTGCTGGATAGTTGTTTCTTCTCCCTTGCCTAATGTAAGCTAAAATTACTATACCGTTTTATATATTTAACTTAAACGTTGTGAGCGTTAAGTTCTATTTTCTTGGATTTAAAGTAGTTAAATGTTTTAGCAAAGCACGGGTACTTCAGCTAGTAACAAATATTAATTACTTTTGTAAAAATTAAGCAATTTAAAAGATCATAACACTGATAATCTATTTTGTAAATTTGTGTTTAGAACCAAAATGAGCGATACTGGTGTCTGGATATCCCCTTCGGGATATTTATTAGCGGTGTGTACACAAAAACAAATATCACTAGGCAACAAATTTGAACTTTTTTTTATAACATGAGTAAAATTACCTGTTTAAAAAAAAATCTACTATTCACGAAAATGTCAGTAAAAAGTTTGTAGCACCCTCAGATTTTTAGTTATTCAACTTTGAAGAATTTACGTTATTATCAGTGTAACTGTTCCAAAGAATCATTTAAATATATATATATATATATATATATATATATATATATATATATATATATATATATAACTGTATTAATGAAAATAATTTTTATTGTGTAAAAAACCAATACTGAAAAACTTTGACAAAATATAAATCATGAATAAAAAAAAAAAAAAAAAATTAAGATAAAAAAGTTATTTTTTTCTTTTATGAACGGTAACATTTTCCCTATGCAAAAACCAGTCTCCCATCATGGTTGAATCCCACCTTCCCTGGTAAAGAGATTCAATTGTACTTATATCCTGGTGAAACCTTTCACCTTGCTCGTCACTTTAAATTTAAATCCTAATCGGGTGTATTCTGTAAGAAATGCGTTAAAATTAGAGTCAGGTTAATATTTTTATTTTAACCCCATGTCTAACGTCATTATCAAAAAATGCTATTCTGTAAGAGCATTTGTTAAGGTAAGCGTGAATACAATATTTGTTAACGCGAGGCGCTAATTCACCTTGTAGAGAGGCTAATATTTACTGCACGCGCATGCGCTGTTACGTTGAATTTTAACAGAGGTATTTATTTAGTCAAATTCCAAGAGAATCTTAACCTAATATTTCGGTGTTGAATTAAATATTCAGTGGCGAAATTTATTTTAAAAATGGAATAGAAATGTTTGGTTCTGTGATACTCATTATAACTGGTTTCCACAGTGTATTAAATAAAAATATAACTTTATTCAACTTTTATTTAGTCAATTTATTGATATACTACATTGTATTATAACAGTTTATCTAATTTTTTAATAAAATGTGAATTCTATTTTTAAAAAGGTGTTAAGTGATATTAATTATTAAATAATTAATTGATTTATTACGCTATTTCTACCCTGGAATAACACTGTTGTGATCGTCGTTATCAATCTCATCAATTGTTTCTTCAAATAATACACCATTAAAATGTACTGCGATATTTTGATTCACGGCGGAGGCATAAGTGAAGTTTTGTAGTTTTCAGATGATTATAATTTTAAGTTCTGTGTCTCAACAAAAACCGAAACTGCTCTTCAATACTCCATTTACTTCCTTTCTATACAATTACTTGAACTTGCATCTGGGGTATTTGTATAACAAAAATTATGAAGCGTCATTCTTTTCTCTACTGTAAAGAATTCACTTTAAAAAGTAATAGAAAGTTGATTAATATTCCTGTCTTGTGTTTTATTCATTTTTTTTTAAAATAACATGACATTTACTTAAATAGGATCAGCCATTTTTGCAAACTAAACACCAGCGTTAACTTTTAAAGCCATCGTTTTGGTAGGCGCTTATTGTAGAACGTTAACTGGCTATTTTAACGCCGCCGCGCTATAATTTTAACACATATATGTTTAGCGAATAGCACTTACGTTAAAAATGGTGTTAAAAAAATTAACGTCAGTTTCTGACGCTAGGATTTTCACATCATGCTCAGAGAATAGACCCGAATCTCGTACTAAATCGTTAAGTTCAGTTTGAGTTATGAGATGTGGTTCGGCATTGCTTTGAAAGTCGTAATCCGGATCGGAAGAAATCGATGGACCTACTATATGCTCTTCTACCATTTCATCAAATAAATTTTAAAACTGTTCCCAATTGGAAGGTGGTTTAGGAACTGGAATGTCAGAATATTTAATTTAATTTTTGTTTTTTTCTTCAGAATCCAGAAATTTATGTCATACAAAAGTAACAGTCTGATTTGTAGGTTCACGCCATATCATTGGTATGCTAAATGGCATAGTATTTTTCTTTCCCTTCAACCACTGAACTAAATTTACATAGCATAATATACAGCATATATGTGGCGCCCTGGTTTTATCTTGGTCTCCAACATGACAGCCAAAATAATTATAATAGACTTGTTTTACTACATTTGTTATGATTCTACGTAGTGTTTTTGTTGAAAATTGACCACACACACAACAAAAATTGTCTGGCAAATTAATACAGCCACGATGGTGTCCCTTCATTGTAATTATATAAAACTATTATACACTACTTTTCGCACTTGTGTTACGTCCAAACTTCGATTGAAATACTACAAGGTCACAAGTAAAACGAAAACAATAACATAATACTCCCTTACCTTACCCTTTCCAACTATGCCCTCTGTTTGCAGTCACGAACGCCAAAATTCAAATAATTACGTTTAAATTTGTTTCATGAATAAATAAAAATTGTGACCTGATAGAAAATTTTTGAATCAGGGTATTGGAATTAATTAAAAATAATTGTTTTCATACATGATAGTAAAACCTTGTTGACCTGTGTAATTATAAACAAATAATAATAATGCACTACGGATTGATAATAACATAATTATTACAACCTGAACATTTTCAATAAATATTAGTCAAGAGAAATTTATTACGGCAGCAAATCATCTCACTGTAAAATATACCTGGGTTACAGGCCGCAGTTGAATGAATATTAAAAGGATGGTCATGATTAAAGGCCCTTTCATTATTTATTAAGAAAGATGAAGGTCTTATTAATTTCATTTGACGTTATGCTAAGAGAAAATTTAATTTCTAATGGGTTTTAATTTCAAGCAGCATGTTACATCTTCAAATTTTCTTTTACGAAATGTTTTCTAGAAATTTTTAATGAAAGATTGAAATTCAGTCTTAATATGACTTCTTTTTCCATCATATCATCAAACAGATGAATTTTGATAAATCACATTAAGGGAACTTATACCTTTATAAACAACCTGTATTTACAGCAATTTTGAACAATTCTTACAGCAACTTCTAGTTTGAATGATTGCTGAATTGTTCCACAACTACGTATATAGAGAAGAAAACAGTTTAATCCTTTATAACAGTGCTTTCCAACTTTTCAAAATGACGTAAACTTTAAAAGGTAAAAGTATTTATATATATTTATTAAGTATGTATTTATAACATCAAGCGGGATTCAGAAGTGGCCGCTCCACTATAGACCAAATACTCACCCTAGTAAATGAAACCCAGGAAACTTTTCACAAGAAGCAACACCTTTGTGCAATATTTTTTGATATTCAGAACGCCTTTCCAACTGCTTGGAGAAGATACATTTTAAATGAATTATTAAACTACGGACTAAACGGACATATAATTCATTTTGTAAAAAATTTCCACACAGATAAAATGTTCAAGGTCCGCGTCAATAATATCCTATCAAGAACAAAAATTCAAGAAAACGAGGTACCACAGGGTTCAGTGTTAAGTGTTACACTTTTTCTCATATGCATGAACAAAATTAATGCTCATATTAAAAAACCAGTCCAGACATTACTGTACGGAGATGACTTAGTCATATACTGCAAAGGAGCGAGCATAGAAAACATCAGACGCCTACTACAGGAAGCAATACAAGCTATCCAGACTTGGGCCGAATCTACTGGATTCACCTCCAATGAAAAAACTAAAGCAATGCAGTTCACCAGACTCCACAACCGCCAAAACCCAGTACTAACCTTAAATAACATCCAAATCAACTATCAAGCAGAAGCAGAGGCAATTTCCAAAACCCTGGACATTATACGTAGGAGCAACCACCGACGTACTGCCATCTGTTCCGACTCCCTCGGTACAATACAGGCGCTAAAAAACCATCAGAGCAACGATCCAACAATCCAAAAAATCCAGGACAAAACACACAACATCTCTATAAACGGCAAGACAATCGTTTTCATCTGGACACCAGGCCACGTTGGCATAGAAGGCAACGAAGCAGCAGCTATAGAAAACCCCACAGAAGACGACGTACTGCAAATCGCTCCAAACATTACGTACACAAAATAGTCCATCAAAAATAAACTCCACCAGGTCCGAGTGAATAAATGGACCACAACAACCGAAAATAAACTGAGACACATAAAAAACGATATCTACTCATGGACAACTGAGACAAATAGAAGAGACCATATGTGATAACCAGGTTGAGAATTGGACACACGAAACTGACACATGAGCACATAATGGCCAGACTACACCAAAAGATATGTGAGACCAGCAACCATCCCCTGACAGTCAGGCACGTATTAACAGACTGCCCACTATACCACCATGCACGCACCATGTACAACATACCACAGGACATACAACAAGCATTAAAACAAGAAACCGCAATGACAAGGAACATTCTGATATACCTAAAAGCCACAAACTTATATAATAAAATATGAAATTCATTGTAAAAAAAAAAAAAAAAATTAATCATATAATTACTGTACAAAATAAGTCTTTAGATTAGTATTAACAATTTGTATAACAAAATTGTAGCACAGACACTAATAGCCATTGACGCTAGTCAAAGGCTATTAGTGTCTGTGTTGAAGTGTCTATTAACAATAAATAAAAAAACAAGTATTTATAATTATTTTTTGCCAAATTTATAACGAAATTTACAAAATTAAACATACCAAAGAAAAAAATCGCTCTACAGGTCTATTGTGGACTAGCTGGCGGAACCAGGGTTGGGTGTGCGTTCATTGTTTTGGATCCACGCCAACAGTTTCAGTACCATCTGCACTCCATAGCGCTGAGTGTGTACACTGCTGAGCTGTACGCTATTTTCAAGGCCCTGTGTTTTGTTCGTCGGAGCAAAGTCGGTCAAGTGTTATCTTGACGGACTCGCTGAACGCTCTGAACAGTATTCAAGATCCAGATCCAGTGCATCCTCTTGTACTAAAGATCTGGTTGCTACTCCACAATCTGAATGCTCAGAATGTGAGGGTAGAGCTGTTTTGGATATCGGGACATGTTGGTATTAAAGGCAACGAACCGGCAGATGCAGCTGCAAAAGTCGCCTCCCACAGACCTATGATTAATGTGAGTTTCATTTTTCCAAATGACGCAAAGAGTCATCTGAAACACCTGGTTTTAGACATGTGGCAACATGAGTGGAGCCGCACACAGAACGTTAAACTGCGACAGATTAAGGAAGACGTTAAACCATGGGGTTCTTCCTGCAGGATTAACCGCAGGGAGGAAACCGCCATCACACGCCTCCGTATAGGCCACTGTTGGTGGACCCATGAACACCTCCTTCGAGGTGAAGAGTCCCCTACCTGTGAGACGTGTTACACAGATTTGTCTGTGTTACACATTTTAACTGAATGTGTACAGTTCGAGGATGTCAGGGAGAGGTTAGGCCTGTGCTATGACCTGTCAGTTGCTTTAGGTGACGACAGAGTGCTCATGGACAGGCTGATACTCTTCCTGAGAGAATCGAACTTACTGTTTTATGTGTGAAGTCTTGCACCTTATTTTAATGTGTTCTATTTCTAAACTGTGATATTCGATGGTAATTGGCCCCTTTACAGCCTCTTACAGCGGCAGGTGAACAGGTGATACGCCTTCAGTGCTAGTTTGAACTCGCTAGAGTAATTTTGTTGTCCGTAGCGATTTTTTTGATCACCCTGAGTCTGTTCAAATTTTCGAACAGACTTTTTATCTTATTTATTTGTGTTTGTTTGAGCAAGATTTCTTTTATTGAGTATGCGTAATTTTATTGATTTTATCTTTTTATTGATTGTTTAATTTATTGTTTTTATTATGTAGTGTAGTCATTTAAATGGGCTGTGCCAAACATTTTAACTAACTAACTAACTAACTAACTAACTGTGGACTAGCTAGCGTACCCATACTTCGTACGGTTTTTTAATGTATGTTTTGCTGTAACGTATTGATAAGTGAGATATTTCAGTTTCAAGAAGAACAGGAAATAATCGTTTCTTTATTCTTCACTACTCTTTTGCGTATATTTTTGATGCGAAGTAAATACGAGGTGTGTAAATTAAGTAACCGGACTGTCAACATAGCGTTTGATCTGGCAACATTTAGGATGCGAGATTCGGAGGGGCGGCAGGTGAACATGTGATACGCCTTCAGTACCAGTTTGAACTCGCTAGAGTAATTTTGTTGTCCGTAGCGATTTTTTTCGTGAAACAGTTTTTTCTAGTGCGTTCTAAAAATGAGTGACATTCATTTCGAGCAACGGTATGCTATTAGGACTTGGGCACAGTGCAACGGAAACTTTTGAAAAACTTACAACATGCCTCCAGAGACAGTGTCTTGTCAAGGACCCGGGTTTGTTGGTGATATAAGGCATTTACAGAAGGAAGAGAGTTGATTGAAGATGAATCACGCAGCGGAAGGCCTTCATCTTCAAGAACCGATAAAAATGTCGACAGATTTCGGGATCTTGTGCGTTCTGATTATCGGATGACAGTCAGAATGATCGGGGAAGAGTTGAATTTGACTCACACTACCGTTCATCAGATTCTGACCAATGAATTGGGGATGAGAAAAATGCGCCCAGTCACACAGCAATTTCAGTAAACGAGTTTTTGGCCAGTAAAAACATTCCTGTGGCTCCTCAGCCTCCTTATTCGCCTGACTTGAGTCCTTGTGACTTTTTCCTCTTCCCAAGATTGAAAAATCACCTCAAGGGACGTCATTCTGATTGAATGTCGGACGTCATTCTGACTCGAAAACATTCAAACGTCCATAAACAACCAGCTGAAAGCTATTCCATTATCCGAGTTCCAGCACTTCTATGAGGATTGGAAGAACCGTCTCCAGCGCTGTGTGGCTTCCCAAGTAAGTTATTTTGAGGGAGAAAATATTGAATTGTAATTCTATTCGAATAAAAAAAAATAAATAATTAAAATCAGTCCGGTTACTTAATTTACACACCTCGTATAGCTCTCCAAAATATATCATATTAAAAAGTGCATTAAACAGAACGGAATAGTTTCTTTTCTTATATATACATTTTTTGCTGTTAAGTAAATGATAAATGAGATATTTCAATCTTATAAGTAACACTTCCCTTGCCCACCTGAATAATCTTCTTATTAAAACCGTATTGAAGAGAAAAAAGAAATGTTTCATCATATACATTTTTGATGTTAAGTGAATAACATCTGATTTTTCAAGATTTTAGTTTTAAAGCGTACCCTCGAAATTCTCCAAATATTCATTCAGTCGAAAAGTATATTAGAAAAACAAATGTTTTTGTATCATAAACAATTTTTGTTACATTTTTGCTGTTAAGTCAAGGATAAGGGAGATATTTTAAAAGTTAAGCTTTATGGTGTCTCCTCGTAACTCCCCAAATATTCAGCTAAATGAAAAATACATAGAAATAAAAGGTTTATTTTCTTACTATAAACTATTTTGTTATGTATTATTTTGCTGTTAAGTCAATAATAAGGGAGTTATATGTAGCTTTTAGTCATGGGTGTCCCCCACAACTCCCCAAATATTCATCTAATTGAAAAAATGCACTGAACAAAAAAATTGTTTTCTTACTATAAACAATTTTGTTGTATATATTTTTATGTTAAGTCAACAATAAGGGAGATATTTTAAGTTTTTTAATAAACAGTTTTAACCCCGAAACACCCCCTAAAATAAAAAAATTTAAATGCCTTATAGCCTATGTTCGAATCCTGGTTTTACTCTATCACCATACTAAATTTCATACAAATATGTCCAGCCGTTTTTGCGTGAATCTCGGGAAAAGAGACAGACAGACAGACAGACAGACAGACAAAAATTGTTTCTTTGTGATGTGATGTGCAGCTATGGGTTCGCACCGGCTCGACAGAACCGGTTGTTAAAAAAAGCATAGTTCGTAGATGTAGTTCTCAAGTACTCAAGCTTTCAGATGAGTCATAAATGAACTGTAAATTAAAAATAAATAAAATTAAATACAAATATTATAATTAATACTTCAGAAATTAAATTGCTAAATTTATTGTCATTAATTAGAACGAGAACGATACGCCCTACACCACTGACGATGCCAGAGATTGTTGTCTTAACTTAGCTAAGACAGACCAATTCTGTTACTCGGTTACTATGATCATAGTAACTAAATTTGTCACTACGAGCAACGGTCAGTTACTATCATGAATGGAAAGTCATTATACTTTTATAATATTTTATCTTGTAGTAACGTTACTCAGAGCCGCCCCTAGGCGGGGGCAAGTGGGACACCTGCCCCAGGCCCCGCGCTTTTAAGGGCCCCGCGCCTTTAAGGGCCCCGCGCTTCGACCGTCAATTAATAAAATAAGAAAATATCGTTATTCAATATATATGTATATATATAGATGGGGCCCCGCAAATCCAGTTTTGCGGACCGCAATTCCAGTTTTGCCCCAGGCCCCGCAAATACTAGGGGCGGCTCTGACGTTACTACACAGTAACGTCAACGTTTTAACAGAATTGATCTGAGAGTCGCTCGTATGACAGTTATCATTGTGCGTAGAAATATTCTCGCTGTACAGTGGCGCACACAGGATTTTTTTTTTTTTTGGAGGGGACCCTGAAGACAAAACTATGATTAAGGTTCTCACTTCTAAATTGCAAGTGATGATCTAAAAAAAGGTCCTCGTTCCGGAAATACAAGTGATGATCTAAAAAAAAATTGATGTGTAGTGTGAATTTTCACACATTGCAGGGTTTCGCAGGTATATAATAAGTGAAGGCGGCATGCTGAGTGTGTAGCACAAATTTTGCTTCGTAGTAATTACGGAAAAATGAACGATATTTTAAAAATAACTTATAGTCTGTTAATCTAAGAGCTTTAAAAACTAATTTTATGTTAAAATATTTTTTTGTTAATTTTAATTCGAATGCCTAATACCATTATTTAGGTTTCTAAATATGTGCAGTATTTTTTTTTTTTTTTATATATATATATATAGCAAGGTTCATTAAGATTTTGAAAAATGCGCCTATGGCTTCCATTGGTTGTTTTAATTCATATGCTCCGCCCCTCTGGTTTCGTATACATGACACATAGAATGAAAATATAATTCCAACAATTCCAACTGATTATTAAATTTACGCTCTTAAAAATTAAATGTCACATTTGCCAAAATATAACTAGAATTTTGACAAAATAAAAATGAAAAAAAAACAAAAACTAAAATTGTATCCTCTGCCCGGGAGCGTACCCTAGTTTACTGTGCAGCAAGCGAGCAAGCTAACCATTTGAACAGGACACGCCTTCTAGTATAGTGTGTTACATAACTATAACTTTTGTAAATCGTCAACAAAAAAACACAAAAAATGTGTTATTTTCCGAAAACATAATCTGATCCAAAATTCTGTTGTAGCATTCCGGTTCACACCAATGTACATTACTTAGAATTTTTTCAGATTTTTAGTTTAAACTATCTGGGCTACAGGGTATGGGACAAATTTTTTTTGCACAATTTTGGCAAAAATCGCCTCAAAATAATTTATTTTGCAAAAATAAAATTTTGATCCTTAATCCACGTACTAAGGGCTTTCATTTGATACCTTACCAGGTATCACTAATTTGTTTATATTTTTAGGGGGATATGTTTTTTAGATGTTTTAGTATTTTTCCTATATGCGGGCCAAAGAGTTGTATAAGCATGCCAAATTTCAACTCTCTAGGTTTATCCGTTTGGCTACAATTTTTACCGAACAGACAGACAGACAGACAGACGACAAAATGACGGTATAAGCGTTTTTTGGTCATACGTACAAAACCCTAAAAAATATAAATTTAATTATTAGGCGTATTTTTGACTTAATGAGCATTAATTTGATGGGTTTGCCGCTGCATTCGTAGGATGCTACACCATACGCTCAATCGTGGCTCAGAATTCACCATTCATCTGACGCTAAACGAGCGCGACCCACCACAACAATTTTACCTACTGATAAACAAAATGCGATTTGGAATCTAAAGAAATAATTTACTTTTGTAATTTGTAATACATAAAATAAATTGAACATTTGTTAGTATTTTGCACGCTGGGGGGGGGGGGAGGGGGTTGAATGAGGCGGTAGCAGGCGCAAACATGTGCAAGCAAGTTCTTAGAATTTTAGCAGTACATCACTGCTTATAATCACCTGAAACATGTACAAACCGATAAATATATATTAACATAAAAAATTATATATACAAATAAAAAATACCTCGAAGTTACCGAAGTAAAAAAAAAATATATTAGACAACATTTTATTTCTTTTTAAAAGCTATAAACCACTACAATGTTAAAACATTAAGTCACAATGTTTCTAACAAATTTTTTTTTTTTTTAAAAATTTTTTTTTTTTTAAATTTCTAAAAAAAGTTCAAATGTGTCTAACTAGAATATTTGAATTTATATCAGGATGATTTTATGATTTTAGTAGTCTTTAGGTCTTTCTGCAACTCAGTGTGCATGATAAATTTACGAGTGAAAATAAATTTGCAGTGTAATTGAATTATAATGGTTAAAAGAAAAGAAACCGATTTGGCTACAAGAAAACTAATTATTAAATTGTACTCGCAAGGAAAATCTATGAGAGATATTGGCAAGTTGTTAAACAGGACACATTCTACAATTCAAACAATTATAAATAAATTTAGATATGAAGGTACAATGCAAAATAAAATGGGCCGCGGACGAAACAGAAAATTAACGGCGACGGATGAAAGATTTTGATTGAAAGAAATAAAGAGAAATCCCAAAACTAGCGCCCCAAAATGAACAGCAGAGTTGTCCACAAGGCTCAAGACAACAATATGTACAGAAACCGTGCGTCGAGTATTACGACGAAACAATTTAAATGGGCGAATAGCTCGTAAAAGACCGTACATCAGTAAAGCGAATCAAATGAAGCGCTTAAAATTTGCCCAAGAACATATTATTCAACCTGTAAGTTTTTGGAAAAACGTCATTTTTACAGACGAGACAAAAATAAACTTATTCGGGTCTGATGGAAAACAAATAGTGTGGAGAAAACCAAATACCGAATTTAAAAGTAAGCACACAGTCAAAACTGTGGAACACGGAGGCGGTTCGGTTATGATGTGGGGTGCAATGGGCGCGAATGGTACGGGAAATATAGAATCTATTGAAGGGACAATGGACAAAATGAAATATTTAGATATTTTAAAAAGAAATTTAACACCATCTGTCGCAAAATAAATCTGGGCCCAATTTATTATTTTCAGCAAGACGACGACCCGAAACATACGGCACGTATTGTCAAGGAATGGCTTTTATACAACTGTCCAAAATTATTAAATACACCACCCCAATCACCGGATCTTAATCCCATAGAAAATTTGTGGAAAGAAGTCAAAATCCAGGCCCAGAATAACAATTCTTCGAATATAAGGGAATTAAAAGCAAAAATTATGAAAATTTGGGAAAATATACCACCTGACACAACAAATAATTTAGGTGAATCAATGCCAAGACGTCTTCAAGCTGTTATTGAAGCAAAAGGCCAAGCAACAAAGTATTAGGTTTTTTTTTTAAATTTTTATGTATCTTTTAAAAAATGTACGCTCAATTTTGTGTACTTCGAATCTTACTTAATTTCTGTTACTTGTTTGTAATTAAAATTATGTTAATTATACAATTGTTTTTTATGAAAACTATTGATGTACAAAAGTTTATTAGAAATATAAACCAATAATAATTTACAAAAAATAAATTATGCCTTATTTATAATCTGTGTTTCCCTTATGCATTGGATGTACGCTCAATTTTCTGAGTAACTGTAGATAGATATACATATGTACACAGGGCCGCCCCTAGCATTTGCGGGGCCTGGGGCAAAACTGGAATTGCGGGGCCCCAAAACTGGATTTGCGGGGCCACATCTATATATATATATATTGAATAACAATATTTTCTTTAATATTATTAACTATTAACAAAGTACACATACTTATATTCAATGAAAATATTATTTTTTTCCAACTATTTATAAATATTTTTAATGGATTTTATTATTTTATTACTTGACGGTCAAAGCGCGGGGCCTGGGGCAAGTGCCCCACTTGCTCCCGCCTAGGGGCGGCCCTGTATGTACATATATTTGTTATCTGTCGATCTATTGTCATGTATTCCAAGTCGATCAAGCGACACGTATAAATCTCGCGAATTATACATATTATGTCATTTCCGAAAAAAGAAAACAAATAAATAAATGTTATTGTAAGAAAACAAGCAGTGAAACAGACCGTAAACATCAATATTTATCGTAAACAAACTTACATAATAATGGATTAATTGAATTATCAATTATCAGATTATCACAAATAAAATATTTATGAGAAAAAGCATGTATGGACAGGTGTTAATATTTGTATAAGAAAGGTTTATTGGGTTTGTGGCAATTCTTATTGTTTAAATTTACCCAAGAATTGTAGCAATAAGCCTTGTACTCTTTTCCAAGTAATTACTTTTTTCAAATACTTTTCAACAATACATTTTTCCATTTCATAATATTTGTTTACTGTCAAGTGCAGTCAATTGAACATTGATCATTCTACGCAAACAATTTATTTAAGTTATTTTTGTAATATTATGACTTGAAACATATCAGATATGTATTAATTTATTAGGGGCTACTTCAAGGTACCTACTTAGAAAATATGTATTTTGGCTTCGCGACGTTTATGTACCTATGTACATATGTATAAAAGAAACTAATGCAAATCTTATGACTTGTTGGAGGTATTAATGATAATTATAATGATGCACTGGTGGAATGGTCAACTGATCTAAGCCAATAAAATATAGAATAGAATAGAATAGATAATTATAATGAGGATTAATACAACTTGATAATAGTAGGTTTCCTACACTTAATCCATTAATGCCTGTTGTCATATACATAGGGATTATGACAAAAATGCATGCGCGCACCTAGATTTTGTTCTTAGGAGGGGCTCAAAAGTCACAAAAATTCATTAGGGTGCTCAGAAGCCAATTTTTATTTTCTTAGGGTGGGCTCACGTTTAATCTATATATATATAAAAAGCAATGTCCTGACTGACTGACTGACTGACTCATTCACTCATCACCGCTCAGCCCGAACCCCTGGGCCTAGAAACTTGAAATTCGAAGAGTTTATTTCCTTCATGATGGAGGCACCCACTAAGAAGGGATTTTTCGAAATTCCACTCCTAAGGGATGTAAAGGGATGAAATGTGATTTCATGAATTCCTTAATATCTCTTTGGGCCGATGGGATATTGACTTAGTTTTTGCTTACAAGTCTTACCCATACAAATGCTGAAAAACTTATTTCAGGAATTTGTCCGAATCAACCCCTACAGGGGTGGATCTACAATCGGAGTGAGTTATACATTCCGTCGTATTTCCTGTGTTCGTTTAGTTGCAACATTACTTTTTAGTACATAGGTGTATTTTTAAAATATCTCGAAATGGGTTTGACAGTTTTTTTAAATTTCAACCCTAAAAGGTGAAGAGGGGTGAATTATGATTTCAAGGATTCCTTAATATCTCTTAGAACCAATAAGATAACGACTTGCTTTTTGCTTACAAAGATTACCAACACAAATAACTAAAAACATATTTCAGGTTTTTGTCCTAATCAACCCCTAAAGTGGTGGATTTACAATCGGGGTGAATATCCCGTCGTATTTCCTGTGTTCGTTTAGTTGCAACATTACTTTTTGGCACATAGGTGTCTTTTTAAAATATCTCGAAATGGTTTTGATAGTTTTTTAAAATTTCATGAAAAGGGGTGATTTGTGATTTCAAGAATTCCTTAAATCTCTTAGGGCCAATAAGATATTGACTCGATTTTTGCTTACAAAGATTACCCATACAAATACCGAAAAACTTATTTCAGGATTTTATCCTAATCAACCCCTAAAGGGGTGGATCTACAATCGGGGTGAATTATACAAACCGTCGTATTTCCTGTGTTCGTTTAGTTGCAACATTACTTTATGGCACATAGGTGTCTTTTTAAAATATCTCGTAATGGTTTTGACAGTTCTTTAAAATTTCACCCCTAAAAGGTGAAAAGAGGAGGTGTGATTTCAAGGATTCCTTAATATCTCTTAGGACCAATAAGATATCGAATTAGTTTTTACTTACAAAGATTGCCCATGCAAATATCGAAAAACTTATTTCAATATTTTATCCTAATCAATCCGTAAAGGGGTGAATCTATATTCGGGGTGAATTATATATCCCGTCGTATTTTATGTGTTTGTTGAGTTATAACATTCCTTTTTAGCAAATAGGTGTCTTTTTAAAATGTCCAGAAATGGCTTTGACAGTTTTTTAATATGCACTCTTAATGGTGTTAATGGATATTTTTATTCAATAGAATGTTCCTTTGACATAGATATATGAAATTCGCAAAGCTGGTTCCTTCCATGACGTAAGTACCCACTAAGAAGAGATTCTTCGAAAGTCGACTTCTAAGGGGCTAAAAAATGTAAACATACATACAATAACATACAATAATTAAAAAAAAATAGTGATATATATATATATCCACTCCAAACGAAATGAATTATAGTACCCGTAGTTTTTCCTGTTTGTTGAGATATAACATTCATCTTTGGCATATACGTGCCTTTTTTAAAACCCCTTTTTCAAAATATTTTCAAACAATGGATATTAAGACATGAAATTCGGAGCTTACATTCCCTCCATGACGTAAGAGACCAATAAGAAGAGATTTTTCTAAATTCCATTTTTAAGTGGTGAAATGAGGTGAAATTTGATTTAGGGATGCCTCAATATCTCTTAGGCTCAATGAGATATCGACTTGGTTTTTGCTTACAAATGATACCGATACAAATGTTTAAAACAGAAATTCACGTGTTTGCCCTAATTAACCCCTAAATGGATGAATATGCATTCGGGGTGAATTATAAAAACCTTTGTTTTTCCTGAGTTATAACACTTCATTTTGGTACATATGTTTCTATTTAGAAAGCGTTTGACAGTTTTTTTAAATTTCATCCCTTACGGAGTAAATTGGTATTTTTTATTCGATAGAGCGTCCCTTGACAAAGAGATATGAAATTCGGGAGAAACCCTTCATATCTCCTGTGCTCCGTGAGACCATCAATATACCGTAGCGAAGCACGGGTTTTCAGCTAGTAGACCATATAAATGTGGCGTCAAATACATGTGCTGCCATCTATCAACGGTTTCCTTTGCAATTTTTTGGCAGATTTAAAATATATGTGTCATTACTTTTGTTACCTCGATTTTATGAATATTTTCAATTTTGGAGCAAAAAATATATATCTTTGATATGTATATACTAATATATATATACAGGGTGTTTGTTTGAAACGGGGCACCCCAAAAATTTCCTTTATTTGTAAAGATACAAAAAATCTTCAGAACAAAAGTTAAACTAGACAAAAAGAAACAAAATATCTCTAAAATAATGTGTGGACAATAATGGTGGTTTGATCGAACATTTGTAATTTTTTTTTTTTTTTGTAAAATAATTGTAAAAAGTAATAGTTTTTTTTTTTTCGAAATAGTCAAATAGTTTATTTTAGAGATATTTTGTTTCTTTTTTTATTGTTTTCAAAGATTGCTACGTTCAACTATATAAAACTTATGTTGATTATTAATTTGTAAATAAATGGTCGCCATTTTGAAATGGTTAACATAAAAATATGATTTTTTGGTGTCATTGTAAAGCTAATTTAATGTACTTTTAGGAAAAAAATATAAAATTATCGATTCCTTATACTAGATCAAAAGTTGACATCATTTCCGGTGAAACCGGAAGTGCCTCAGAATTCTTATAGTAACCTTTAGATGGGCCTTTTTGTCAAGTTTAACTTTTGTTCTGAAGATTTTTTGTATCTTTACAAATAAAGGAGATTTTCGGGGTGCCCCGTTTCAAACAAACACCCTATATACAGTCCAGATACTTTATATTATAAAATAATGTTTTTATAAACATATAAATAAGCGTTTATAGCGGATAAACGCCATAATATAGCGAATTATTATGATTCGCGGTTTTCATGCGATGGCGAATGTCATGGTGAATCTAATGGTATGCGATAGTGCGCGGTGTGAAACACCAAACGCGTGCTAGCGGCGGTAACAGTTAGTGGTTAGGGCTGATACCGGTACCAACACTGGTTTTGCCAATGTGTATGAATGCGCCCTAAGAAACGGATTATTCATTAATTAACCTTCATATTAGTTATATATAGAATTATAGTTATATATTTATATGTTTGAATAAAATCTGTTATAATTTAATTGAATATTTATAAATTAAAATAAAAAGCAAGTTATGTTCTAGATATTTGGTTTAACTCAGACCTACAAATCTATAACGGAACATTAATTCACATATAATTTATCAAATTATAATATAAATATCTTTGATAAAAAATAACCTCTCATAATTCAGTTCAGAGCCCTTACATAATTCCATACAATTTATTATGAATACATTAACAGAGTCGGTCTTTATTTAGCGCCATTTATAAATCAATTTTACACATCATTCTACAGTTTGTTTCACGCAAATATGTGTTTGACAGCTTTTTAATACATGTACAATAAACACACGCATGATTTCTAATTGAATTTCGGTAATCAGAAAAAATTGAAATGTGAATATTCACACATTTCAGGGTTTTGTAGGTATTTAATATGTGAAAGTGGACAAAAGAATACTGCATGTCTAGGACAATAGTTATTTCTATAATCATATCAAAATCAACAGTTTTTCATCACTTTTCTTCGTTTATTTGTGTACTATGTGTAATTTGTGTACTAAGAGCATTCATTAATTTTTTTAAATTAGATTTAAATAATTTGCAAGAATTTCGTCAGAATAAAAGTTAAAAAATGCCAGCGATTTCTTCTGCGATATGCTCTGTATCTAAGTCTTCCTTAAATTAATAAGAAATAATATATTTCTTCTACGATAAATGGTCTTTTTTGTTATTACGTATGGGCCGGATCGTCCGTCCCTGTACATTATACGTTATAATTTTATCATGTGTGGTGAATCATTTTATTTAGAAATAAGATAAATGTAATTACTCTAGTGTTTGCAATACTTCTGAATTAATAAATAACGTCTTCTTGTTTATAACTACGACATCTTAAAAAATCAGCAAAACTAGCCAACAATTCAATTTCTTCCAACATGCTCATGGAATTTACCAAAAGAATAATAATGAAAAATTATTACAGTACCTATAAAAAGATAGACAAAATGCACCAGTGTTTGGCATTTGCTGATGATATTTTTGTTTTAATAAGAAGTGGAAAAACAATGAGAAATAGTACAACAATTAAAACTGTCAGCATGAAATAAGGGTCTCTAGATGAATGAATTAAAAACAAAACACGTGACGTGGACGTGGCAAGAATTTGTAAGAGGTAGAGTTTAACGATACAAACTAACAAAGGGACTTATTTAGGGACTGTTATTACGAGATAATCGGAAATAAAAGAAGAAATACAAACAAGACTATTAGTAGGGAATCAGTGTTTAGAAGGATTAAATGGACTACTAAGGAATGAAAGTATATCAAGCAGATTGAAGTTAAGGCTTTATAAAACAGTTATTCAACCAATAGTGACATATAGAAACGAAGTGTGGACACTGAGAATTGCAGAACAAAGGGCACTTGAGATATGGGAAAGAAAAGTATTGAGGAAAATTTTCCGAGGGATACAGGTAGATGGCATATGGGAAAGATGAACAAATCAAGAACTAAGAGAACTGTATAATAACGCAAACATTATAGCACTAGTTAAAACACAAAGAATTAAATGGATAGGGCACATGGTAAGAATGCCACAGGAAAGGTTACCAAAGAAACTACTAGTCAGCACTATCGGTGGGAAAAAGAGAAGAGGGAGGCCAAGGGAGAGATGGAAAGAAGAAGTGGAAGAAGATATAAAAAGGTTGAACATAACTAGATGGAAAGAGAAAGCGATGTATCAGAGGAAGTGAAACAACATTACAGAACAAGTCATGGGCCTGCTAGGCTCGCTATATAGGCTATATATATATATAGGCTATATATATATATATATAGAAAGCGAGCCTAGCAGGCCCATGACTTGTTCTGTAATGTTGTTTCACTTCCTCTGATACATCGCTTTCTCTTTCCATCCAGTTATGTTCACCCTTTTTATATCTTCTTCCACTTCTTCTGTCCATCTATATATATATATATATATATATATATATATATATATATATATATATAGGTACACGCTTCATATAAATATTCAACATTATTTGACTAGTTTTGCTTCAGATACCATACTATATATCGCTGGTGACCTGGCAATACCTCCTATCTACATGGTAATACCTATGCAGATAGGAGGTATTGCCAGGTCACCCGCGATATTCATTCAGCATCATCTGCAGTCAAATTCGTCTACTACTAAACATAGGTCTCCCCTTTAGTTCACCAAACATTTCTACCTTGGGCTAATAATAACTAATTTTCAGCAATTATTTTAATATCGTCCATCCATCTGATCACTAGTCTATCTCTACTCCTAGTTTATTGGTCTTCTTTCAAGAATTTTTCTGTACATCTACAATTAGAGAATTCTGCCACATGTCCAGCCCATTTTTAGAGTTTTGTAGGTATGACAAAAAAACCCTTATATCGTCACTCATGTGTCTGTCTGTCTGTATGGTAGAAATTATAGTGAAAACAGCTTCTTTTAGAGAGTTAACATTTTCTAATAAATTTGAGTATGGTATCAAATAAAACATCTTGATGCACGAGCAAAATTTTAATTAAAAAAAAAAACATACATTACGATTTTTAAATGTCAATAAACTATTGTCCCACATCCTATTTTCCAACGGGGTTGGTCTAAAAATCTGAAAATATTCTCGACAATGTACGTTGATAGAAACCGAAATAGATCAGATATTCAAATATATTTTATTAAAATTTATTATGTGGAATTAAAAGAAATTATATCTGTATTGGATGGATGGAATGGTGGCATCTCAGTAGGAGGACCAAAAATATCCGAACTTCGTTTTGCCAATGGCACCCTTCTTATTTCTGGAAGTGAGGAAGAACTTGTAAATCTCTTGAACAAACTGAAGTCTACTAGTATAGATTACGGGTTGAAAATAAACTGTAACAAGGCTAAAATTATGATCATTGATCGTGCAAATGAGTTTATGGAAAAACCCCATAGAATTGCCGATTGGAAAGTTATTGACAGTATGATATATTTAGGCTTACTTATTCATAGTTCAGGTACATATGAATATGAAATACGCCGCCACATCCAACTGGCACGCGTTGTAATGAGCAACCTGACAAAGATTTGGAAAGATAAAAATATATCCAGTCAAACCAAATGCGCACTGGTATACTCCCTGGTCATCTCTGTTTTCTATTACGTCTCTGAAACATGGGTAATCAGAACAGCAGATAGGCGTCGCATAGACGCATTCTAAATGGGTGTTAGCGCCGCATGTTACAAATACCATGGACAGATAAGCGTACAAACATATCCGATTTCAATCCTATCCAGCGTCTCTCAAGTCTAACCTCTGCACGAACACTGAAATTCTTTGGGCATGTAACTCGCCACAATAATTTGGAAAAAATTTATCGTACAATGGAAACCAGATGGAAAGCGCCGCCGTGGTAGATCACCTACTTGATGGACCAACCCATATATCCAATCTCACAAAAATTGATGTGAAGTGTGAATATTCACACATTTCAGGGTTTCGCAGGTATATAAGAAGTGAAGGCGGTATGCTGAGTGTGTAGGACAAATTTTACTTTGTAGTAATCACGGCAAAATGAACGATATTTTTAAAATAATTTATCATCTGTTAATCATATAATAAGACTGGTTATTAAATTTACGCTCTTAAAAACTAAATACAACATTTGTCAAAATATAACTAGAATTTTGACAAAATAATTTCAACATAATAAAAATGCAAAAAAAAAACAGAAAAAATAAAATTCACTCCGTACTCGAACTCGAAACCCTTCGTTTTCCAGCCAGTTTAAGAGTGCTCTAACGCATGTCGCCATCGCACGCCATGCATGTGAGTGTCTTACATTGGTATAACTTTTGTACTTTGTGAACCAAAAACCACAAAAAATGCGTTATTTTCCAAAAACATAATCTGATCAAAAATTCCTGTTGTGTTATTTCGGTTCACACCAATATACATTACTTAGAATTTTTTTAGATTTTTAGTTTAAACCATCTGGGCTACAGGGTGTGGGACAAAATTTTTTTTGCACATTTTTGGCAAAAATCGCATCAAAATAATTTATTTTGCAAAAATAAAAATTTGATCGTTAATCCACGTACTAAGGGCTTTCATTTGATACCCTACTCAGAATTTAAAAAAAATATTTTTGTTTTCGATGAGCACATATTTGTTTATATTTTTAGGGGGGTATGTATTTTAGATGTTTTAGTATTTTTCGTATGTGCGGGTCAAAGAGTTGTATAAGCATGCCAAATTTCAACTCTCTAGGTTTAGCCGTTTGGCTACAATTTTTACCGAACAGACAGACAGACAGACAGACAGACAGACAGACAGACAGACAGACAGACAGACAGACAGACAGACAGACAGACAGACAGACAGACAGACAGACAGACAGACAGACAGACAGACAGACAGACAGACAGACAGACAGACAGACGACAAAATGACGGTATAAGGGTTTTTTGGTCATACCTACAAAACCCTAAAAACGAGTCTCGTGACAGCTGCTACAGATGCCGAAGATCGAGTCACTTGGCGACGAGTGGTCCGAAGATTATCAATTGAAGATGACACATAATTATGTGATCACTACACGTCATTCGCATGTCAGATTAAGAAGAATCAAAACAAAGGTCTTAAGGCGTAGATTAACCGTTTCAGTACTAAAGGGATTAATTAATCCCAAGAATTTTCAAATCAACACTGAAGTCTCAAAATGCATTGTTAATGAGTTTTAATTAACCCGTTCAGTTTTTGTAGGTTGTAGTACGTGATTCATGCACTGTCTTAGTAAAAACTGATAAAAGGAGCCGCTGTGAGGGCTGCAAGAGGGAGAAGAGGGAAAGACGAACAAAACATATTTGCAAGGCTTGCAACATCCCATATTGTATAAATTGTTTCACCAAATGTCATACATAAATTTATTTCTTATTTTGTTTTTTCTATAATAAATGATAACTCATATTCACAGTTTTAAGGATTCCACACACCAAAGCGGCCGCGGTGGCGATAATGCAGCGGCCTAACGCAACCTATACAATACAATGAGACCACGCACATACAAGCGTTCCGCTATCTAAGAACGCCACCGACTGCAGCGTTCAGTCTAGCGATCACCAAACACTGGCGGCCAAACTCGACAAGTTGCGTTAGGCCGCGCGATATTCATTGTTTATATACCACAGAGTGAATATATTTAAGAAAATAATGTCGAAAATAGATAATTTAACAGAAAAAATCATAGATCAGTAAAGGATTATTTAATTTTGTATGACTTAGCACATCCTGATTACAAGAATATTAGGAAAACAAATAAAGTGTGGGACGAAATAGGAAAAGTTTTGGAAATTGATAGTACAGTCTGTTCCAAACGATTAGGCGGAACTAGATTTTGCAATCTAGTTACTTTCATCGTTTAAATAATGCTTTTCAGCCGTTTTGTTTAAGCTTTGTAAATCATACTTGCAACAAACATTTTTTGGTTAAGGTTAATATCATTTTAAAATGTCATTTTCTTTATATTTTGATTTTTTGTGTCATTCTTAATACAAATATCCCATTTATTTATTTTTTGTCATTAAAATATGTAAGAAAATTAATTTAAGTTTGACATATGTCATTCGTTTCCATGGTTTCATTGTTGGAATTTTAAATTTTGACATTCCAACGTGAAAAATGAAATAACCCAAGCAAGGTCCCTTTTCGTGACAATCTAAAAGAACGAAATTCCCATTTAGTTCCGCCTAACCGTTTAAAACAGACTGTAAGAAGATTATTATTTTTCCTCTACATACAATTAATTATTCTATTGTATTCTCGCAATCAATATTATCATACAACTATATACCGTGATTCACTAACTGATCGCTACCGCTACCGCCAATCCCACCGCGTTAGTGTGAGGAGACCTGATCGCTAGTCGTATCGCTACCGTGGCCGCTACCGTGGCCGCCGCCGCGGCCGCTCTGGTGTGTGGAATCCTTTATTATTTTTTTATATGTCCTACAAAATTCAAAACTGTTGGGTTCAAATTATCCCAGCACTAAACACTGTTGGGTTCAAATGATCCCAGCTAGGAAAATCCGATTTCCATTAAAAATACAGTATTGTTGTCAATATATGTTTTAAACAATTTGTTATACTGTCCTTTAAGTGTCTTATCTATTTCATATTGCTTATAGAAAAAAGTAGTATTGAAACGGTTAAGGAAGAAAAAGTAGATTTTTTAAATTTATTTATTTTAAGACGATTTTAATGAAATGCATGTTAAAACTTTTGTCTCACATCCTGTAACCCAGGTGATTTATCTAAAATTACCGAGTTTTTTGCAGTACCGTGCTAATATTGTTTAACTGGCTAACTGGACAACTGACAATGCATGCGCATCTCTTAATTAAATACACTTGGAAGTTAATAGATAGAAGCATTATAGAAGTTTTTGATTTTTGATGTACCCACAATATTGTAACACTTACTACATACTTACAAAATCTTCAAATGTGTGAAAATTCATACTTCCCATTTACTTTATAATTTGTTATTCACCCCAATATAATTATTACTTTATGTTTCCTATGATAAAGATCACATTTGCTGTTGCTGTTTTTCCTTTTCAAGGAAACGAATGCTTCATAAAAATTGATTTTTTCGGCAAAATTTATGCGCCACTTGTGCTACTATAAATTTTCACGAAATTCCTCTATTTCTAAATTTAACTGATAAAATCATTCATACATTATATCGACGTTTAGTTTTTATAACGGAATATATAACTAAATTATTGATGTGGGTCAAGGTTAATAACTAATGCAAATCACTACGGCACTATTAGCAAATCGATAGATATTTCAAATATTCTGTCAATAGTTGCGTGGACCTAAAAATAAAAAATATTGTAGAAATATTCATTAGTATTCACAAACACTTTAGAAGAATTTTCTGGAAAGTCTTGTTTAAATAATCAAATATTATAATCTAGTTGCCCCTAGAACATTTCTGGCTTCTGAACTCTTCCGAAAAAATAATTCTGGGTAAGAGCCTAACAGTGAGTGCGTTTTGTTGGTGGTTTGTTAGAAGTACTAGAATTGATGCGCAAGATAATGACAATTTTGATCGGGAAATAAACATGACATTTGCATGGAAGTTAAGTCACATGGTCATAGAAAATCCTAGACTCTGGCTGAGTGTGAAAACGAACGTATTTCGCCTAAATTAATGGATAATCTAAATAATAAATGCAGAAGAGGAAACCTTTCGAAAGATTCTAGAGCATAATGTTTTAGAACGAATAATTGAATTATACATACATTTTAAGTTTAGATTTAATAGTACTATATTAAAATTATATGGGCATTTATTTTAGGACACAAAATGAAAATATACCTAAAAATGAAAATTATTTTGAAGCAGTAATACCAAGATTTAATTCTAAACACCAAATGAAAACAACTGCATTCAAATACCACATTTATTCATTCCACCTTCCATTAGTTCGACCTCAAATCATCCAATGAGTAGAATTAAGAGAATGAGAATATTGTCCCAACAAAACGCGTATTCTGATTAAACCGAAACCAGAATAGGCATAACAAAACGCACCCAGTGTCCAAAGGAGAAGAAATATTATCAAGTGTCTGAATTTCCACAAGCGGGAGTATACCTGCCTTTTCTTTTCGATTTAAATCATATTTAACACAGTACTCAATTGTTTCAATGTATAAACTATCTCATACTTTTTACTGTTTACATGTGGTTAATAGTCGCTGTTATATTTTACCAATCAGTGGAACAGGCTGGTTTTCGGAGTGACAAAACTATCATCTGCTGGTAATGAAGATCTTGATAGAAAAATTGGTAGAGTACAATAGACCATTGGTCTTTACCTTCATAGATTTCGAAAAAGTTTTCGATTCGATAGAAAAATGGTCAGTTTTGGAAGCTAAAAAAAAGACCGTGTGGATTATCGTTATGCATACTAGAGTTTTCGATTATATTTATAATAACGCGACAGCCAGTGTCAAACTTCATGAAAAATCCGAACATTTTGAACTAGAACGAGGAGTTAACCAAGTCGACTCCATCTAAACGTTCAGACTAATTTTAACAATACACATCGGACGTATTCAAAAGTTATGATTTGCCTAAGCAACCGTTAGCATACTCCATTTTATTTTCTGACAAGGTTTTACCGCGTATTTTGACCATTATGTTAACTTTTATTTATTTATTATTTATTTGTATTTATCATTTTCAACAATCAGGTACGTTTTTATGTTTTTTATAATTTTTATATTTTTATTGTTATCATCATTTGATCTATTTATATTTTCGAAATTATATTTTTCTATTTTCAATTTTTTTTTATAGCTTGATAATGCTCGAATGAGCGAAAGTAGTCGCTTTAATAAAGAATTTACATAATTATATTATATTTATTTCGGTGGAAATCCAAGAAAAACCCGTACAACTCCTAAATATAGATCGTACTTAGAGGTCGCATATGTCAACAATTTCACGGACTTTCCTCCCCTTCGCACGAGTAACCGATTCAATCCACTGGTCAACGCTGCAGACAACGAAGACCAATATCACCAACAGGTCCAATGCAGACAATCCTACAGGCTCAAGAAACAACTCCGAACTTATCCTAGACAACATAATCACAATGGTTAATTATCTAACAGATCAATCAAAATCTGGGACAATTTTTAATTTTTCAGAGGTGCTCTTACGGAACTCGTTACATCTAAGCAACCAAGTTAGTGAACTTAAAATTTAGTGCCCACTTTTATATTTGCGCAAAAATGAAAAATAAAAAAGTTATACGGAACGTAATATCGTTCTTGAAGACTGTGAAATGCTTATATAATATGGACTGATACTTAAGTGTATAGTAAACCCTTGTCTCCAAATTATTAGAAATACACCATATTTATTGTACTATGTATTAGTTTGTATATATAACATGTAAAATCACTATGTAACATGGCTATAACATTTTTGACATGTACTTAATGCTTCAAAACATACATAAAGAGTTAGAAAATATAGGCCTTAAATTAAAGATAACCAATCACGGGAAATGCAGAATGAGCTGGGCAGCATTTGGAAGGCTAAGTAAATGATTTTCATAAACAACTTACCTATTTGTTTCAAGAGGAAAGTTTATGATTAATGCGTTTACCTGTTTGAACTTATGACTTAGAAACGATAACACTCATTTTGAAGTCTGAGAAGAAACTAAGGGTTGCTTAAAAGTCAAAGGAGCGGCTCAGGCTTGGGACACGTCTTGCTGACAGAAAAAACAATATATGGATAAGAGAAAACACCAGGGTTTGTGATGTAGGCAGTAGAATAGCGCAGCTGAAATGGAACTGGGCTTGTTATGTAGCGAGGCTCCAAGATAGTAAGTGGACTAAGAAAATTTTAAAGTGGAGACCGAGAGACAGGCAGAAACCGAGGCAGACCACCTACTAGAAGGACAGATGATTTGAGTAGAAGTGCCGGATTCTGGCAGCTTAAGGCTCTAGATCGAATAAATGGAAACAAACATGGGAGGCCTACGTCCAAAAGTAGGCAAGAGAGATTTGATGACGATGATTATGATGATAATGATGAATAGCGGCTGCAACTAAGGCCAAAAATTTAAGAAAAAAACATACATCAATCCAATATTTAAAAATTATTTTTATAATAAATGCAAACTTATATTTTTAGTCAATAGAATAAAGTCAGTAGAAAGTTAAAATAAAATCCGCATAAGTAACTAATTGTTAAGTAAAAGAGAGAATTGCGTTTATATTATCAAAACAAATCTTCACACAAAAACCTCATTCTATTGCATTGCATGAACTTTTTCTATTTTGTTGTTGATTAATGACAAAAATTGTCAGAAATAACTCTTTCGGAATTTATTTTAAGATTTTCCTAAAAAATACTATAATTAAGATTAGTTTTATCTAAATGGATATTTTTAGTGATTAAATATAAATTTACATTTTATCTTTTTTTATATACTTTTTTTATAGTTTCTTCAAAGTTACAATAAATTTAAGATAATATTTAATTCTAGCTTCTGATGTCGTTGTACGATTTAAAAATTACTAAAGATTTGAATTTAGAAATATTCATTCAGTAAACTAATAATGATAATTACTGAGAAAGAAAGATAACGATCGATATTTTTCACATATATTACAAGAGTTATGCTAAATATAGTAGGTATTTTTCCCTACATTTTCGAATACTGTACGCAAAGCATAGCATCATACATAGGCTTACCATACGTCCCGTTTTGACCTGGACTGTCCCGGTTTGAAGGAGTGGTCCCAGTGTCCCGACCAGTTTGTCATTTTGTCCCGGATATTTGGTAAAAATTAAAAAGTGCCGAATATACACGCAGTACAAAAAGTGTAGCCTCGGAAAATAGTGATTAGACAACTAATTAATAATAACAAAGAATTTTTGAAAGAAATTTCACGCTAGTAATAAATGTTTAATATATAACTTTTTAATAATAAGTTATGTTCAATTACGAGTAATTAAAAATTATTACTACGTATAGCTTGTATCTTTGATTTAAGTGGAACTAGATTTTGAATTCTAGTAATTGTTAACGATAGAGTGTGGCTTTTGATCATTTTATTTAGTAAAAGAATACGATAGGATAATGAGAGAAGATGTTTGGAGAACACTCAGGTCAAGAGGAATAGAGGAATACCTTGTAGCAGGAGTAGAAAGCCTGTATAATGGGCAAAATGTTATGTACAGACCAACAACTGCAAGTCTGGGTATTTTGAGACAAAAATCGGCCTAAGGCAAGAGTGTATATTAAGTCCACTACTCTTCACAATAGTGCTCGATACAGCTATTAAAAACGCCAGAAAAGAAGTAAAGAAATGCCACGTAGGGCAATGGAAAATGAAGCAAATTACCATCTCAGAGCTATGCTACGCAGACGACAAGGTTCTAATCGCTAGCAATGAAGAAAATCTGCACGGTAACCTAGACATCTTCAGCAAGTGGCTTAGCAGAATAAATATGAAGATCAGCTGAGAGAAAACAAAGAGTATGATCATCAGTGCAAAACCGGAAAAACGTCATATTACATTAAACCAGTGGTACTCAACCTGGTCCCTACCGCCCACTAGTGGGCGGTAGGAATTTTTTGGTGGGCGGTAGGGGTTTTGTCCAATGCTGTCTACTTTCCGTTTTTTTTAAATTTAATTGACGTTTTAAAAACATTAAAATGGAAAATTTTTAAAGTATTAATTAAAAAAATTTCATAGCATCATTGAAAAACATTTTCATGACGTTTTCATAAAATTCTTTACTGTTTATAGTTAAATTTCTCAAAATATACAATTTTTATCGCCCGCGCATAAGTTTAGTTCACTTTACGTGAAACTAAATGGCGTTTTTGCAGCTAAATTTTGCGAAAGTATTTGGTAAGTTATTATTATTATACAACAGGTGGGCGGTATGAAAATTTTTCTACCAATAGAGATGCTAAAGTGGGCGGTAGGTATGAAAAGGTTGAGTACCCCTGCATTAAACGGATAAACACTCCAACAGGTTGAGCAGTTTAAGTATCTGGGATCTATTTTCTCTGCAGACGGAAAAATAGACAGGGAAATAACGGAACGAGTTGGGGCTGCTGGTAAGCTGTTTAATAGTATCAAGACCTCCTTCTTAGGGAAAAAGGAAATTCCGACAGCGGCTAAAGTTCAGGTCTTCAAGAAAGTAACCATCTCAATACTTACAAATGGATTAGAAGCTTGGACAACTACAGAGAAACTTAAAAGCAGAATAAGAAGCAGCGAAATGAGATTCCTATGGAAGATCAAGGGGAGAACAAAACTGGATCGTATAAAAAAACACAGAGTATAGAGCAGAACTGGGAACAAAACCAGTAGAAGAAATGATAGAAGAAGGAGATGGTTTGGTCACAAAGGATGGATGAAGGTAGAAATACAAAAAGGGTTTATAAAGCCAGGGTATCTAAAAGGGGACGAAGAGGAAAACCTAGGAAGGAATGGAATGATGAAATAAGAAGAGCTGTAGAGAAAAGAGGTAACCCTTGGTGTGAAGGAAGAAGTAGGACTCAAAATAGGAAGGAATGGAAAAAACTGTGGAGACGATCCCCCGTGAAAGAAGAAGACAAATACAAATAACATTCAAACTTTCACAAAGCCCGACACCAGAGATGGTAAAATGGCTCAACGATTAAGTACATAAGTAAAAGCCAACATGAAACATTAAAGAATTTGCTCGTGACAACTTAAGTAAGTTGTTGTAAATTGCTTAAAAGTTTGTAATAGCCTAAAATTTTTATTTTTTGTTTACCACTTTTCAATCATAAGTACTTAGCGTAGAAGGCGTTACTTTCTGTTTTGAGCAAAATCTCAAAATTGTCCCGGTTTGAGAAAAAAATATTATGGTAAATCTAATCATACAAGTAGGTTTGCAATCTAGGGATTATACCACGAAGCTCAAGCGACAATTGTGCAACGACAGAAGAGCCATGACAAAAGAGCAAATTCTAGGTTTGTTCGTATGTGTCATCTAGATTGCTTAAGTCGAGCAGTTAGATCATGATCATGTGACTGCAAGAGCAAGTTTGAGCTGTGCTGTCCGATCTTCACAAACGAACGGATATTTACCAAAGAAAAATTATTGTCGTTTATCTTTATTTATGCATTGTTCTCCATCTGAACATTTCCTGCTGCAATTTTGTAGGTAATGCTCTTTAAAAAGAAGCGTTTATTAAATAATGTTTTATTTGTTCACTAACCAGATCCACCTAAAATGTAATAATTATTTAGAATATTGCGTAAAAACTGTTTACTGACAGGCATTTTCTATGGCTATAATAACACTGATTACATTTCTTCATTTTGAGGTTATATTTCCACTACTCTATCTGCTCCACCTTTGGAGATCGAACAAGTTTTGCTTACTCGATATGATCTAGCGTAAGTTGTTCTGGACAAACGAACAAACCTACAATAAAACAATAAACGACAAATGAACAAATAAAACAAAAGAACAAATGAGACAAAATGTCCCATTTTAAGAATAATACAGAGTTTAGTTAATAAGATTTTTTAAGCTTAATTCGAGCCGTTAGGTTTTTTCTATTACTAATAGTGATGTGCCGGATTACATAAAAGCCGATCCGCGGATATAGATACGGATATGGATTATTTGCTTCTTGATCCACGCTTACGGGTCTAGATCTTGTGTCAAGCAAAAAAAGAACGATGTTGAAGCGTCTGATGTGTCATATGGCTCCTCACAATTTAGTTAAAAAGCACTCACTCATTGTCTCTGATTAAATAAATTTTACTCCAATATTTAATGTATACTAGACCGCTCGAAATCCACCGGCAATTAATGTGATGCTTGATTAAACATCAATGGAAACGTCAGAGTAAAATTTACTCCATCTTAAGTATTTTTAAATGCAAGATTGCATGAAATCTAATTCGAATGTATCTATATGATATCCGTATAAGTATGCTATAGAAAAATAGATACGGAACCGGATACGGATTTTTATTTTTTGCGGATACGGATGTATCTTGTCTGTTGATCTGTGATGATTGCTTTACCAGTACGAGGGTTACCTTTTATGTTTTCACAAACGACCACTAGTTGGCAAAATTGCACATTTCAATATTGCCATCTAGTGAAATGTGTCATTACTATATTCGTAAAATTTGACATTTGTTATTGTGAAATCAGTGGCAGATTATAAATTGACTGAGTAGTTTGATGACAGTGAGCGTTAAAAAAACAAGTTTGTGAAAAAAATTGATGTTACTCGTGAAGGTTTTCGTTGGATGATTTTTTACGATTCTAGTAAAGGTCTAACTCAACAACAATGCATAGATTCATTTCGTTCAACTTTTGGTAAGCCAACCGGCGTAGCGTAGTGGTAACATAACTGCTCTGCGTTGCTAAGGTCTTGGGTTCGAATCCCGTTCAGGCATGGAATTTTTCAAAAAATAAGAATTGTCCTGGCTAATTGCCAAAGCAGCAAAGGCCATTAAAAAAAAAAACTTTTGGTAATGAAGCACCATCAGAAAAGACTGTTTACAATTGGATTGCAGAATTTCGTCGTAGTCGTGCATCCGTCAGTGATGAATCTCGTGAAGGTCGACCAAAATCGGCATGTGACTTACCGTGAGACAGAGGCATCCTTTGGCATATCGCTGCTTAAAAAAAGTCTCGTGTTGGTTGGTGTAAGGGAATGCTAAGAAAATTCAACCTAGGCACTGCAAAATCCGCATACAACATCGTTACAGGTGACGAAACTTAATTACCGGAAAAAAATAAACGGAATTATTCATATGAACTGGAAACTAAGCAACAATCCACTGTTTGGGTCTTCCAAGATGAAACGAAAGCCACGAAAGTTGTTCAAGAAGCACTTACAAGAAAATGATCGCTTGTTTCTTTGGTTGTACTGGACATGTTGCAACCATTCCTTTAGAGGATCTGAGAACAATTAATGCTGAATGGTATACAACAATTTGTTTGCCAGAAGTCATCGACAAAATCAAACACAACCAAAAACGTCGCATTAGTCTTCATCATGACAATGCAAGCTTCCACACAGCACGTCAAACAATTGATTATTTAAAGGAGAAAAACATTGAATTAATGTCTCATTGCCAGTATTCACCTGATTTATCCCCGAACGACTTTTTTGTTACCCAATGTCAAACAAAAAATGCGTGTACAGCGATTTTCCATCACCTCAAACATCTGTTGAAGCCTTCGAAAACCATGTTTTTGAGATACCAATTTCAGAGTGGAAAATAATGTTTCGAGAATTAGTTTGAACGCATGCAAAAGTATATACATCTTAAAGGCGAATATTTTGAAAAGCAATAAAACAGTTTGTCCAAAAAATTTTTTTTTCTTTCTTAGTTTTTGTAAAAACTTAAAGGGTAGCCCTCGTACTGTGTTCTATTCTTGAGCCGTCTGTGTAAATATGTACATTGTTATTGTAATTAGCCTGTAATTCAGGTTATTAATAACCTTTCTAATCATAAAATTTTAATATAATACTCTATATTATGTATCGAATTTATGACCTAAAAATTATTCAAATATATATCGTGTACGTGGGGTTACATTTGGGGATACGTGGGGAATTTTCGATAGCACACAGTATAGATAAACCCAAAAACGATAAATGTTTTATTTTAAATTTCTGCAATCATTCGGCGCATTAAAATGTCCACAAGTTACCCGGAAGTACTCCTTCACGAAAGATAAACATCACGTTTTTAAACAACGATTATAAATGCAAGTGTAAACTAGTGTTAAACTTGGAAATAAATTATTAGTACGTGATGTTAAACGAAGAGGTTTATGATCATATAGGACGGTGCATGTAACAAATTACTCTTACAATTACCGTCATACAATACCTCTTTGTTATGCTAAAACTACATAATTATAAAGTGCCTGCATTCGTTACTGATTCATGGCATCAATCGTCTGCAACGTGTCAACAGATTGACCTTCAATTATTAATGAACGCGATTTAAAAAATGTTAATTTGATGTAACAATATAATAATTTATATAACGATTCTTAGAAAACAAGGCAGGGCATAACAAAAAGATTCCTTTTACATTTGATGTATTATCATATTAATTTAGTTGTTCTAATAAAGCACGATTCTTTGTATTCAATTAAGTTGGAATCTTGACAAAAACGTGAGATAGATCACTTCGAAGGTTGTGCTGAATAATGTAATGAAGCTTGATAAAAACTGTAAAGTTGCATAAAATCTAAGGTAACTGTTTTAGTTCACGGTTTAACAGCATGATGTCTATAGAAATCAATAATGACAATCTGGGATCGATGAACTTTAAAACATTGCTGAGAAGTGTGAATTTCCGAGTCCTGATTTTTAATTAGTCCTGCAATGTAAGTAGCCCTTTGCAATATACAAGGTGTCTCAAAAGAAATTTTATATTTAGTGGATCGATTAAAAAAAAAGTAAGCCGTATATAGAAAAAATGTTTATTAATTATTAAAATACACTTTTTGGGGATTTATTTCTTAAAAATAATATCGTCTAAATGTAGACCCTCGCGTTCTCGGCACTCATTTAATCGAACAGTAAAATTACTTATGACGTCTCGGCAGGTGGACTCAGGGATGGCTGCCATTTCGTGACGGATATTTTCTTTCAAATGCGCCAGTGAAGTCGGTTTATTGGCGTAAACTTTAGATTTAAGATAACCCCATAGGAAAAAGTCCATAGGGGTTAAATCTGGACTGCGTGGAGGCCAATTTATGTCACCTCTCCGGGAGATCAATTTGCCTGAGAAAATTTCACGAACACGTGGCAGAGACATATTGGACGTGTGTGAAGTTGCTCCGTCCTGTTGGAACCATGTTCTTTGGTTATAGCCAGGAAAGTTTTGCAGTTCAGGTAGCAAGAAGTTGTCTAACATCTCCACATAACGCTCTGAATTCACTGTAACTGCACGCCCCCTTTCGTCTTCAAAAAAGTAAGGGCCGATAATTCCTCGCGCCGACATCGCAGCCCACACGGTCACTTTAGGCGAATGTAGGGGTTTCTGATGTTTGCGTTTCAGATTCGTTGCACTCCAGTAGCGGCAGTTCTGCTTATTTACGTGGCCATTAAGATGAAAATGAGCTTCATCCGAAAACAAAATGTTGGTAAACGTTGAAAATCGCTCAATCACCTGATTTACGAAATTAAGCCTCTGACTGGCATCTTGGGGCTTTAATTCTTGCACCAATTGAATTTTGTAGGGGTGCAGCTTTAGGTCTTTGTGCATAATGCGATGTAATGATGATCTATGCACATTTAAAGCACTTGCGCGCTTCCGAATTGAAAGGTTCGGGTCATCACGAACAGACTGATTAACATTCTCCACGTTTTCTACCGTTCTTGATGACCTAGGTCGCCCGGATTTTGATTTATCCAGCGTTGTACCAGTCTCTTCAAACTTTTTAACCCAATGTCGAATGAGAGGAATGCTTGGCGCATCATTTAAGTGGCGAAAACCTCGAATACTGCAGAATTTTCTACGCGCTACAGTCGCCGAATCACCGTTTTTGTAAAACTCTCGCACGCATAACGCGCGGTCTGCTCCCGAGAAACGCTCCATAGCGACTGAATTCCCAAGAGCCAGGCTACCGATTGACATAATCCCCGCGCCCCTAGGATACGTTGCGTTCACGCAGTAAGCTAAATAAATATAAAATTTCTTATGAGACACCTTGTATTAATTAAAGTCGACAAATTAATGTTGTGAAAATATTGTATATTTAATAATTGTTGAAATAACAAACAAATTTTCACTATTTTTATTTAATAACTGCTCACTAGTTTCGGCTTTCGACATTTTCAAAGTAATGAAATAAGATACAAACATTACAACTTAAATTCTGTTTACAGGTAAGAATTTAATAATATTAATCCTATGAGAGGAGAGGTAGACAAGTCGGTCATTTCATTAGGGGTTTTTCCTTGTATGGTCAATTTCTTTATCTCGTGCGTCTCCAATATATTTAATTTGGGGCCTCATGGTTGTGAATGAATGACATCTGGCTTGAAGTTTGAAGAATGTTTCCTAGTTCAGATGTACAGCGAACGTAGAATCAATTTTGTTTCTTCCAGGAGATTCTATGTTCTTCATTTCGGATGGCAAGAGATCTTCCTGTTTGGCCACAATAGGCAGAACCACACGTATCACATGTGAACATGTAATCTTATCCAGTATATTTGCTTTGTGTTTATTATTTATTAAAGATTTTTTAATACTGTTAATAGTTCTGAATGAAACTTTGACGTTGCTAGAGTTTATTTTTTTAGCTATTTTGGTACTGATAGCTAACAGAGTATCAATTAATTAAGAATTGTAACCGTTGTTTTTTGCTATGGTCTGATTATGGAAATTTCATTGTTGAAATTTAATGTGTTTAAGAGCACTGTTACTAAACGATGAATCATACTATGAAAGGCTGCTAATTTATGTGATGTTGAGTGAATTAAAGAGTTGTGAATGACAGTGTCTGTATGAGTGGTTTTTCTGTAAATTTTGAATCCGTTTTGGTTTTAAAATTTAGTGATAGTTAAATCCGGGTAGTTTAAGGAATTATTGATTTATTTTTCTTTAATGAATTTAGGGAAATCTGGAATGTTTCTAAGGATTCTTCAATTCCGCGGGGGTCATATAAATTGTTTTTAAGTATTTTATTGCCAACGGAGTGGCCGAGCGCATTAAGTCGTGCTGTTTTAGACTGGTAAAAGTCTGAACTGGGCGGTCAGTGGTTCGAGCCTCCTTCGTTGGTGATATTATTCGGGCGAGAATAATATGTTTACATTACTCTCTCATTTTGATAATCATTCACCCCTCATCGAAGTGTAGGAGCTAGCCCCCTGGCATCGGCGATTAGCCTCGTTGCAGAAATAGGCCGATGTAAAATAAATTAAAAAAAGTATTTTATCAATGATAGGTATTAAGTCGTTGTAATGTTTATTAAAATATATTATTATTATTTTACATCAATATTAACAACCAAAACTATTTTATATTATTTTCTTGACAACCTCTGACAACGTCATCCTAATGTTTTCATGACTTACTATATCATTACATCTCCCCTTCTGTAACAAAATAAAAAACAATTTAAAT
Source organism: Liopterus haemorrhoidalis (assembly GCA_963971575.1). Classification (NCBI taxonomy): domain Eukaryota; kingdom Metazoa; phylum Arthropoda; class Insecta; order Coleoptera; family Dytiscidae; genus Liopterus; species Liopterus haemorrhoidalis. Next base: position 147,580,724 of record OZ020611.1, on the reverse strand, counting down.
AAAATATTTTGCTAAAATCTAGCTCTTTGTGCAATGATGATTTTCTTTCTTCTTAATTCGTTCGCTTCTTCTTAAAGGCTGCTTAGCTTCTTTTGTTTTCTCATCAATTCGTTCGCTTCTTCTTACAGGCTGCTTAGCTTCTTCTTCTGTTTTCTCAACTTCATTTTTCTCATTATTTTCCTCGTTATTTACTGGCTTTACTTGTTTATCATCATTATTATCTCGTTTTAAACGTTCAAATGTTTTATTGTGCATATCATTCCAAATAAATTCAGTATTTTTCCTTAGCAATTCTCTTATCGGCTTATTTACATCAGCTAATTTAGGTACAAATTTTATTAAATAATTATACATACCCAAAAATCTTCTTAATTCTTTTAAATTTGTAGGAGCTGGTAAATCACGTATGGCTTTAAATTTAGCTTCATCTATCTCCAATCCATTACCACTTATCACGTAGCCTAGAAACTTTACTTTGCAAACATTAAACTCACATTTTTTTTTATTCAGTACAATACCAGCTTCTTCTAGTTTCCTACAAACTTTGAATAAATTTTTATTGTGCTCCTCTTGATTTTTTCCAAATATCAAAATATCATCTATATGATGTACTACTCCATCAAGACGATCAATTATTTGGCCTACTCGCTTATGAAAATGTTCCGGTCCTGAAGACACTCCAAAGGGTAAACGTTTATAATAATATCTCCCAAAAGGAGTTATAAATGTCGTTAATTTGCAAGATTTTTTTGATAAGGGAATATGCCAAAACCCACATTTTGCATCTAATTTTGAAAAAACTTTAGCATTACCTATTTTTGCTAAAGTCTCATCAACAGATGGTAGAATTAATCTTTCTCTAATTAAAAATTTGTTTAGTTGAGTAAAATCTGTACATAATCTAATCTCACCTGCTTCTTTTTTAGCCACCAAAACAATCGGAGCACACCATTCTGTTGCCTCTGTGACTGGTGCTATAATATCATCTTGCAGCATCCTGTCAATTTCATTTCTTAGTTTCTCACGCAGGGGAATAGGAACGCGCCTACTTGAACTTACAGCAAAAGGCTCAGCATTTTCTTTCAATTTAACGTCATATTCTCCCTTTAGTTTTCCTAATTTGTTTTTGAACAAACTGGGGAATATATTCGTAATCTCTTTCGTTGTTTCTAAATTCTCAAGAAATGCAATCATTTCCAATTTCTTTAAAGCAGGCCTACCTAATAATGGCTCATTCAACATGTTGACTACATATACTTTTTCTTGAATCATCTTTTTTCCATACCGCAGTTCACAAATCATGCTCCCATCGGTAAAAATTTCATTTTGACCTGCACCAAAAAACTTTTTTTTTGTGTTTCGTAATTTCTTATGCTTGAAAATTTTCAAGTATACATTTCTCGGAATTATCGTTACATCTGCTGCTGTATCAATTTTAAAGTTAATTACTGTACCATCTAACTTAATTTTTGTTCTCCATGGCGTACCGTCTCCTCCAGTAACAACATCAACAAAACAAGATTCATCAGAATCAGAATCTTTATAATTTTCTTCTAATATATCTTCTACTTTTCTCCTTCTGCACATCGGAGTAAAATGACCAACTTTTTTACATATAAAACATGTAGCCTCTCTTGCAGGACACCGTCCAAATTTATGTGTCATTTTACCACATTTATAACAGGGAAATTTTCCATTTTCTTGATTTTGCACGCCATTTCTTTTCGGTTGATAATTTTGATAGTTCCTCTGATTATCCTTCCTTAGCTTTACCGCATTTATTACTTTTTCCTCTCCATTGTTACGATGTCTTAGTAACCCTTCATTTTTCTTCACTGTTTCTGCCTGCCTGGCTTTCTCTATTGCTTTTTCTAATGTTATATCTGACTTGAGCTCCAATGACTGGCCAACTTTTATGTCTTTTAACCCTACTATGAGTCTATCTCTAATAAGCTCTGGCTCTAAAACACCATAATTACATTTGGATGCCAAGCGATGTAGTTCTGTTACAAATTCTTCGACACTCTCATCGTCTTGTTGTATCCTAGTGTTAAATTTAGCTCTATCATATACTACGTTATGCTTGATAATAAAATGATTTTCAAAAGCTTGTGTAACCTTGATATAATTATTTTTATCTACCTCTTCTAATTTGAACGAATCCATTATATCCTCCGCTTTGTCGCCCATTAAATATATAAAACTAGCCACTTGGTAGCTTTCATCCATTTTATCGAGACCACTTATGATCCTGTATCGATTCCACCTTTTGAACCATTTTGGCCACTCCTCTGGTATGAAACCAAAATTCGACGGTGCGTCTATTCCATTGATAGCACAAATCTTTTTACTACTATTACTATCTCCTGAATTCATAGTGTTATCACCTGACACCATGTAATGTTTATTAAAATATATTATTATTATTTTACATCAATATTAACAACCAAAACTATTTTATATTATTTTCTTGACAACCTCTGACAACGTCATCCTAATGTTTTCATGACTTACTATATCATTACAGTCGTCTGTTGGAATGTTAGTGAAAAGATTAGTTACATTTGAGGAGTAAAAGGTGCATTTGGTGTTTTTTTGGGAAAATGCTATAAATACGGAAAAAATTGATGTGAAGTGTGAATTTTCACAAATTTCAGGGTTTCGCAGGTATTTAGTAAGTGAATGATGATTATTTGGGATGCCAAAAGATTAATTTTAATTCGAATACCTAGTACCATTATTTAGGTTTCTAAATATGTGCAGTATTTTTTTTATATAGCAAGTTTCATTAAAATTTTTGCAAAAATCGCGCCAGAATAATTTATTTTGGAAAAATAAAATTTTGATTATTAATCGACGTACTAAGGGCTTTAATTTGATATCCTACACAGAATTATAAAAAAAATATATTTTTTTCTATGATTAGATATTTTTAGGGGGATATGTTTTTTAGATGTTTTAGTATTTTTCCTATGTGCGGGTCAAAGAGTTGTAAAAGCATGTCAAATTTCATCTCTCTAGTTTTAGCCGTTTGGCTACAATTTTTACCGAACAGACAGACAGACAGACGACAAAATGATGGTATAAGAGTTTTTTGGTCATACCTACAAAATCCTAAAAAGAGCGAGGGTGTGCTAAAAGCATTTTAAAGCTACATATTACATCAATATTAACTTAATATTAATATTTAACAAATTAGTATTTATTAAAAAAAAACCAACAAATAAGAAATAGCATATTATAAAAACCTTCTTGAGAATAATCAAATATCTATCCGTGTAACTTTAACACAGGATTAGGGCATGCGGTCTCTAATTTTGTACGTAGATATTCTGATACAGCTTCATTGAAGTGTCTGCGTTCGTTTTCGATTATTATTTATTTTATTTTATTTTTTTTGCAGGAAGCATCATACAGAAGCAGTTAGTAATTTTGGAAGGCAGGCTTTTTTAAAATAGACCGCAAGCATTTTAAATCTGTGTTGATTAATGTTTCAAAGCACAATATGTTGTTTGTGGAACAAAAAGAAAAACCCAAAAAAAAAGAAAATTAAATATTCCAATAAAGTCAATCAATGCCCTTATCTTGGCTTTTTTCATTTTGGTTTTTTAATCAACCGGTACAAAATAAAAAGATAACTGAAATATGTTTATATGAAGCTCCTGCTTTATAGGTGCAGGACATATTTAAAACTTAATAAAACTTTCCAATGCCTTCGTGAGGTGGTAATTTCAGACTGCTTGTTTTTAAACATAATCCATATATGTCGACAAGCTCATTATTTTTTTCCAAAATCCCGCATAACATAACTGTCCAGCGTTTAACAACTCCTCGCCTTCAATTACACGCTTAGAAAAAGGTGTTGCACTTAAAAAATGAAAATGATTTAGTAAGGATAGCTGTTAATTAATCATTGTAAATCGAAGATTTAACATTTAAACAAATGAGGACAACTATCACATTACTCGTTTCGATCTGTATACGCAAGGAAACCACTCTTTTTCAATCATTATTTTTACATATACAGAGCGATCAAGAAATTGTCCGTTATGCAATATTTGACAGAAACATTTAGTTATCAAACTTATTTCCAAGGACATGTACACATAGGCGTACATTCTATTTTAATTACCTTTTACGAATTGATTATTAAATGAACACTATTTTTCTCTACACGCCAATGAGTTGACAACAGGTATCAAGTTACATATGTTCGTTGTTTCTCGGATGAGTTCGGGAAAACGAAGTAATCGGATTGGTTCTTTGTAAAATTGGGATTTTTCACTGTGGATTAGAACACAGTTTTGATATTTTCAAACTCATTGTTTACTGTTATGTAACTGACAAGAAATTATAATCGCACGGTATTTCTGTTTGATTTTGCTCAGTTGCATACTATGAGCAAAAGCTGAAAAGGCAAGAATTTAAGACATAATTAATAGACAGATTTTAGTCTTGCCATTCAATCGAAAAAAATCTAATAAAAATGTATGTAAAGATCATATAACATTTGTTGATTCTTTTGTATTATTTTTTCTAAATTCGTATCCCTTTATGAATTATTTACAAATACAGTGATTTTCTTGCGTATACAGTGTAGGATAGTCTTATTAAAGTATAAGACTTTGATTTACTTAACATATCACTTACAATCACCTAAAATAGTAATAATTTATAAATAAATACGTAAAATCTTGTTGTACAAAAAATAGAATAAAATTTGAAGCGGTTGTGTCCATCAGTTATGGACAAAATATGCTCTTCCTTTTCATAATGAGTTGAATCCATTTCTCACTCTTGAACGAGCGTAAAAATTACGCAATTTTAAAACAAGGAAGTAATGTTTCTTCATCCATAAATCCTACAGATTCATCTAACAAACTAGTGTATCTAAATTATTTCAAATTAAAATAAATTATGTAGCATTTGTAAAATTCCAAGTAAGGCAGGACGCATGTACGGACACGAATTGAATATGTATGCATAAGGTCTAATTTGGAATTTCGACATTTGCATATAATTGGTCCGGGTGTATTAGCCGCACACTAACAGTATCAAGAAACTTCCTGAATTACCCCCATTTGGCACATCCAAATTACATACTTGTCCCAGTTTTGTTATCGGTGGGTGTATTAAAATTATGGTAATATAATGAATCTCAAAGATTTATTCACTAGTGTATCTCATTTTACACATATTTACAATGCATAATTATGTGAAATGATGTTTTAAGTTCATAAATTCGTGAATTGGCTTTAGAATAACGGTACTCTTAGCGCCATTTAGTATGGCTGTATATCAAGAGTCTTATTGAGGTTAAAAACCGTTAAAATTTAAAGTTTAGGATTATTCTGAACACTTTAAGAGCTCTTTTACAATGGGATCTTTTTGCAACTGTAGTCAGTCACAAAAAGTGATTAAACTATGGCTTTGTTGGAGACTGTTGCGCATTTCATGGTATGATAAAATCAAGAATTTATAAGGGCCGAATTCATAAACGTTCCTAATCCTCACCTCATCCTTCCCTCAACCTCAATTGGTAATGAGTCACTCATTTGGAATTCAGAAACAAAAGTTGGATATTAGTAACTCATTGCCCACTCAATTATCTGTCATATTTTAGTGAATACTGAGTGAGATTTGAGACCAGTTGCTGGTAACCTTAAATTTGACTCATTTAAGATTTTCTTTATATAAATATAGAAATATATTTGTATCAATGTGGATAATGATTTTTTGGAGTATGTAGAAGGTGACAATGTTTATTTAAATATGCGTCGATACTTTGGAACGTGAAAAAGAAAAAGTAACCTATTTTTTAATACAAACAATTGTTTTTATTAGCCGGTATACGCGGGACGCTTAAGATCCTCTTCAAAATATCACTGACTATGAGCTTATTCAGATATTTCATTTCTTAAGAAACACTATAACATATAAAATACTTCCTACAGCATATCCAAAAATTGAGGTATTATAGCAGCATAGGTTGCCAATTCCTCCAGTTAGAGTATAAAAAAAATAAAAATTAATTACAAATACATCAGTATAATAATGTCGTATATTTATTTATAATAAATTATTTAAAATAAAGTTTAATTAATAATAAAAGTTTTTCTAAAATTTTTGTTTTTAAAGTTTCTTGCATTAATTATTCTTCGACTATATTTTTTCTTATTTCTTGCTCTTCTACTTGCAGCTGTTGTTTATACATATATTTTAAGCCAATATTCTTCGAGACGAAAGATATGAATTGCTTCCTCTTGCGGGATATTTTTTTCTGAGCTCTTCATTCTAACTTCTTATTCTTTTTCAATTGCAGTAGCTCTTGATGCGTACGCAGTTTTTGCTTATTTTCTTAATACTTTTAATTAGATAATTAGATTATTTGCCTATTGTAAAAATTAATCTATTTAAAGATTACATCCCCTGGGAGTAGAGTCGTCTTTTGAAGGTGTAGTCGTCATCGTACGCAGTTTTTGCTTATTTTCTTAATACTTTTAATTAGATAATTAGATTATTTACCTATTGTAAAAATTAATCTATTTAAAGATTACATCCCCTGGGAGTAGAGTCGTCTTTTGAAGGTGTAGTCGTCATCGTACGCAGTTTTTGCTTATTTTCTTAATACTTTTAATTAGATAATTAGATTATTTACCTATTGTAAAAATTAATCTATTTAAAGATTACATCCCCTGGGAGTAGAGTCGTCTTTTGAAGGTGTAGTGAATTGATGAATTGCTTCCTCTTGCGGGATATTTTTTTCTGAGCTCTTCATTCTAACTTCTTATTCTTTTTCAATTGCAGTAGCTCTTGATGCGTACGCAGTTTTTGCTTATTTTCTTAATACTTTTAATTAGATAATTAGATTATTTGCCTATTGTAAAAATTAATCTATTTAAAGATTACATCCCCTGGGAGTAGAGTCGTCTTTTGAAGGTGTAGTCGTCATCGTACGCAGTTTTTGCTTATTTTCTTAATACTTTTAATTAGATAATTAGATTATTTGCCTATTGTAAAAATTAATCTATTTAAAGATTACATCCCCTGGGAGTAGAGTCGTCTTTTGAAGGTGCATTGGGCAGCGTCACCCGTCATAAATATTCTACTTGTCATGATAAATACAACAATATATATAAAATACACATTATTTTTTCGAATTGAGTTTTTGACAATATACTACTGACAAAATGTTTATTACAGTCACTACCAAAACGTTTCCATAGCTATTACTTATTATTTTATTTTGACGTCATCAAATTAGTGACGTTTTCCCTCAACCGTCCCTCAAGTTAGTGACTTGTTTTCAATTCTTTATGAATAACAAAAGTGAGTGAGAGGACGACTCAACCTAAAATGAGTCTGAGATGAGGTGAGACTGAGGTGAAGATGATGTGAGGATTAGGAACGTTTATGAATTCGGCCCTAAGTCTAAATAATATGAAACAAACTGTAAATAAAGTACCAAATCAATAAACGAAAACTGGAATATCTGGGTCATTTTATGGGTAACAGCAAATATTATATCTTCCAATTTATAAATCAACGGCAAATCTGTAGCAGGAGATCAGTTGGATCCTAGGACTTCTTGGTTCGGCAACCTGAAAGAATGGTTCAGCCTATGAAGCATAGACGTATTTCGGAACAGGTCAACTCGGCGATGATCAATTGGGCGATAATAACTCGGCAATGATAACTCGGCGAGAAAAATTATTATTTTATATAGGAGAGCTATTTATTTTTCAAGTTCTGTTAGGTTGCCATTGTCAAGCGGCGCTTGCGCAGAAATGTTTAGCAATTTATCTGTCAGTAGCTCTAAGTGGTTCGGCCATTACCTGCCGTAGTTTTGATGTGAGCATTATTTTATCATGGCTACTACAATCGAAGATCCCGCCGCATGCGAGATTCACACTGTGATGCGTTTCCTACAAGCAAAGGTCAACAATGCGGAGAAATTCATCGAGAATTGTTAGTTGTGTATGGGGAAACCATTTTGAGTGATACTGCAGTGCGAAAATGATGTAGGCGTTTTCGGAAAGGACGAATTGATGTCCAAGTTGAAGGGGGTCGGGGAAGGAAGTCCGTAACAACAGACGACATTGTTGAAAAAGTTAACAAAGTGATTCGTGGGCGCCGACGGTTCACAATTTCTGAACTCTCTATGGATGTCTACGAAGAGCAATACAGAAAAAAATTGTCCTGCTTCATGCCAATGCCCGCCCTTATCACAAACATATGAACTGCTCAAGAATTTCGGATGAGAGATATTTCGGCCACCCACCCTACAGCCCGGATTTTTTTATTTTTTATTTTTAAGGCCTTTGCTGCTTTGGCAGTTAGCCAGGACGATTATTATTTTTGAAAAATGCCATGCCTGAACGGGTTTTGATCCCGAGACCTTAGCAACGCAGAGCACATGAATTACCACTACGCTAAGCTAGTCGGTCAGCCCAGATTTGGCACCAACCGATTTCCATTTGTTCAACAGGATGAAAGTATGGTAGGGAAAGAAGTCGTTCAGCACTCACGAGGAGCTTAAACAGTGTGCAAGATTGGCTGAGAACCCAGGCGGCAACATGGTATGAAGAGGGTATACAAAAACTTGTTCCCGTTAAGACAGATGTCTTAATGTTGGTGGCGACTACGTTGAGAAATAATTTAGATGTATGAGTAATTCTTGTCTATATTAAAGCTTTTCTTATTACCCTTATTAGTTTTTGTTAATTCAACATGAAAAAAATAAATAGATTCATATAAGGGTGCATGTACCTATTTAGATTATCATATCCTATTTGTATCTGATAAAGTAACTGTGTATGCGCTGAACATATTTTATTTTAAACTTTTTTTAATTGTTATTATGTAGTTTTCTGGGAGGGGGGGGGGGGGCTTATCTTTTCACTACACTTTTAAACTTACGACGTCATTCAAAATTTAAAAACAAAAATCTGTAGTAAAAAGGGACAGAAAAGGCGCTCAACACCTTCTTTATTTTGTTACTTTCACTGCTAACTTAATAATTTGATGTTTCAGATAAAAGATTGGTTAAAGTAACTATTTTATAAATATCCCAGCAAACATTCAACCATCGGCCGAATGCCGGAAACCTGCTTTTTCTGTTGGTACATTGCTGGCACCAAAAGTTTGTATAACGCCAGTATTAATAATATACTTCACATTTGTATTTGGCAGTCCTCCTATACGAAGTACTTTACCAGCATTTTATAGCACTCCAGTATCTTTTCTATCCTTTTTTATTCTAATAAAGTTGATACATTATTGTTTTACACGGCTATCGTCTCTCTTCACTCATACTTTTTACTTAAAACTAAACTTTTTTTTAAATGTTTTATTTAAATAACGCGCCAAATGTAGTTCATGTGATTTGTGTGGTGTTGCCGCGTTTATTTATGTTAATGGTTTGTGAAGAATATAAAATCAAAAGAATTATAAGTGTTTTAGAACGTAATATGGAATAAAAAAGGTAATTGTAGATTGATAAATTATTTAACTTATTTGCTTCATGTTTTAACTTTTAACAAAACAAAGATTTTATAAATCATTTAAACTCAAAATTCTTCTGAGGTTAAAACAATTCTTTAAAAACGAAAGTAATGTAATGTAAATATGTATACACATTAGCATTAATGCTTAAACACCTTACATAAAATTTGGTTATTGAATTCATTTTAACAAGTATGATTTCTTTAGGTTGGCAATCTTCAAGTCAGGGGGAAAAGATGTAGTAGACAATACAAGGTGAATATTGGCGAAAATTATTAGTCACCCATTATCTTTTGGATGCAATTGGTCTGGTCGAAAGGGCAGAAAACCATTTTCTTAAAATTCTTCATTAAATTAATAAATTAAATAAACTAATTCCTGTTATTTCTGAAATTATATTTATTTAGTATTTATAAATAAATCAATAAATTATTACAGTTAATACAATTTACAATCGGCCAGTTTCACCATCGTTGAATAAATTTATTCAACGAATGTAGTTGACAATATCGCATAATTCTATTGACAGTATGTTAATTTCTTCATTAATAGTTTAGAACCGATGCGATATTGTAAACTTTATTTGTTAAATATATTTATTCAACGATGGTGAAAATGGCCAAATGAGTATTTATTTTGCACCTAATCATTAATTTATTTTAATACTAGGTAAGTACACATATATTACATTTGAAATACTAGAGAGTTGGTATAATATAAGCACTGGTCCGTCAGAAATAAATCTTGCAACTAATGCGATTATTTTGCATTCTACCGCTGCTGGGACGGCAATTGATACACCAATGGGCCAGCTAACGGCCACGGGGACACCGGGGTACGGGCCCAGTGCGAAATGACAGCACTGACCCATTACTTTAAATGCCGGGAAGTATGTGCTTCAACAGTACTGGCCCGCATAAAAATGTTTGCTGGGATCGTTGAATTATGCTAGTTATTTAATTATAGTAACTCTTAGCCAGTATAGGTTTTTTTAAAAAGACCAAATCTCAATCACGATTATTAAAAATATCAGATAAAATAAAACAGTACAGCATAAAAATAAACGTAAAGCTGGAAGGCCTAAAAAGTAAGTAATTCAAACAAAATCTGACTGGTGATAGTTTCAAAAGTTGATTTGGATGTTGGACAGCATAGAAAGTTTGAAGGAAGTATTGTGTTTCATATTAAGGATTCCACACACCAAAGCGGCCGCGGTGGCGGCCGCGGTTGCGGTAGCGTTAGCGATACGACTAGCGATCAGGTCTCCTCACACTAACGCAGTGGGAGTGCCGGTAGCACTCAAACTCTAAGTCATACAAAATTAAATGATCCTTTACTGATTCTATGTTTTTTTCTGTTAAATTATCCATTTTCGACACTATTTTCTCAAATATAGTCACTCTGTGGTATATAAACAATGAATATCGCGCGGCCTAACGCAACTTGTCGAGTTCGGCCGCCAGTGTTTGGTGATCGCTAGACTGAACGCTGCATACGGCGTCTTTACGCTTTTAGCCTCAATACAACACACAAAATTAGTAGTGCTTAGGAGATAAGAATAATGTAGAACAAACATAAGTCTATCTTCCTAGATCTTCGACTATTCAGCTTTCTTCCATCACGCAATGAAGTGTCCTATTTAGTGTTACCGCCTGCCTTTAATTTTTTGATGATATTTGACTTTAGATCCATTGCTCAGATAGATGTATTCATTTTTACAATTTCTTCATTTTCTATTTATTTGAATGGAACCAAACAATCGACATAGAACCATAGGCGCCCGCAAGGGGGGCAAGATGGGTCAGTTGCCCCCCTTGGATTTCGGAACCAATTACCAATTCGTATCTTAGAAAAAAAATTATGTTATTTAAATATAAAATTCATAAAAAAAACGATTATTTATTATTATATTTTTGCTTTAGCAACTTTGGCTATTAGCCAGGATAGTTCTTATGTACTAAATCGATGATTTTTAACTAGAAAATAAATGTTTATCCTCAGCGGGGATCGTTCCCTGACCCGCCACGTGGAAAGCATTGTTCGAATATGACATCTATATCTATGTTTTGGTCTTGCCCCCCCCCCTTAGAATAATTTCTGCGGGCGCCTATGCGTAGAACTAGTTTGAAAGACTAACATGTTGGGGACTAGCATTCTAAAGTCGTAACAAATAAAATTTCAGAATTATTTAGTTACGAAATGGTCGAAAATTTATGATTAGTACTTGCATATTTATGGATACACAGTGAAATATTTTAAAACAAAACCTGTTATTCTCCTGTCACTTCATTACAGATAACATATTTTTGTTTATAAACAGTTGAAACGAATTTTATTTTTTAATATAACAGTTCTTTTGGCAATGCCTATTTTATTTGAATTCAAAAACAAAAACAAAACAAGACTTAATAATGATATTTATTATCCGGAAATTTAAATTTGGCAAATTAATCCTGATTAACATATTTATGGCGATAAATTAGTATAACATTTATCATGTGCACGATAGACACGCATGGCTAGAGTAAATGCGTACTTGTACCATGATAAATAACACTTTCAGATATTAGTTTCAGTTACAAAAAGAAATGTGACACTGATGAAACAAAATTCACTATGCAGGGTGTTAACGGGAATTGTGTAACGGGTGTATCGTCTAAGTCAGTGTTTCTCAACTGAAAACGTACCACGAACCAGTAAAATATTTAAATTTCTACCGCGGACCAGTAAATTATTTAATATTCTACCGCAGACCCCTAAAAATAAATGTACTACTAAACAAATCGTATATGTAAACTCTACATAGGTATATCTAAGTAATAAAAAATCAATAAATCTGAATAATAAATAAAATGAACAGAAAATTAACAAAAGATCATAAAAAATTTATGTGAAGTGTGAACACATTTCAGGGTTTCGCAGGTATTTAGTAACTGAATGATGATTATTTGGGATGCCAAAACAAATTTTATGTCAAAATATTTTTTTATGAATTTTAATTCGAATGCCTAATACCATTATTTAAGTTTCTAAATATGTGCAGTATTTTTTTATATAGCAAGGTTCATTAAGATTTTGAAAATTGCGCCTATGGCTTCCATTGGTTGCTTTTATGATTTAAGCAACCAATGCCTCTCTGATTTCGTATACATTCAAACATACAATTAAATTATAATTTCAACACTTCCCCCTGGTTATTAAATTTACGCTTTTAAAAAGTAAATGCAACATTTGCCAAAATATAACTAGAATTTTGACAGGAATCGAACTATAGTTTGCAAATTACAAAGCAACGACGAAACGCACTACGCTACGAGCGCTTACTTATCTACTGTGTTACATAGCGAATTAAATATTTAACATATTTTAGTTAAAAACACAAAAATGCGTTATTTTCTGAAAACATAATCTCATCAAAAATTCCTGTTGTACTATTCCGGTTCACACCAATGTACATTACTTAGATTTTCTCAGATTTTTAGTTTAAACCATCTGGGCTAACTGGTGTGGGACATTTTTTTTTTCACAATTTTGGCAAAAATCGCATCAAAATAATTTATTTTGCAAAAATAAAATCGTTATTCCACGTACTAAGGGCTTTGATACCCTACTCAGAATTTAAAAAAAAATATATATATTTTTTTCGATGAGCACACATTTGTTTATATTTTTAGGGGGATATGTTTTTTAGAGTTGTATGAGCATGCCAAATTTCAACTCTCTAGGTTTAGCCGTTTGGCTACAATTTTTACCGAACAGACAGACAGACAGACAGACAGACAGACAGACAGACAGACAGACAGACAGACAGACAGACAGACAGACAGACAGACAGACAGACAGACAGACAGACAGACAGACAGACAGACAGACAGACAGACGACAAAATGACGGTATAAGGTTTTTTTGACATACCTACAAAACCCTAAAAAATGAACAAAAAACCTCAAAAATAATAATTTATAAAATATATGTTATGTCATGTGTTATAATGTCTGTATCATATTAGTGCCTAAATATATTACTGCTATACTGCTATTTATATTCCTATAAATACACGAAATCAGAAGGGCAGAGCTTATGACTAAAACAACCAATGGAAGTCGTAGGCGCAATTTTCAATATCTTATTGAACCTTACTATATAAAAAAAATACTACGCATATTTAGAAACCTACATAATGGTATTAGGCATTCGAATTAAAATTAACAAAAAAAAAAAAAATCGTAAAATTTGTTTTGGCATCCCAAATAATCATTATTCACTTACTAAATACCTGCGAAACCCTGAAATGTGTGAAAATTCACACTTCACATCAATTTTTTTTTTTTTTGTTTCCCGACATCAATCCACACTTTCTCCTGAACTTGTCTGTTGGAATAATCTTGCATTGTATGATCATACAGGACCTTGTACTTTTCTATTATTTGCATAAATTTAATATTAATAGTTGGACTGTCCAACATTTTTAATATTAATTGTATTACACGATGAAGAGTACTCGGCAAAAAAAAAACAAAAAAAAAAAACGACATTTGTCGTATGAAATTCGAGCATGCAGTGTCGTATACAATTTGTGTCAGATACGACACGTCGCAGATACGTAGAAAAAATTGATATGAAGTGTGAATATTCACACATTTCAGGGTTTCGCAGGTATATAATAAGTGAAGGCGGTATGCTGAATGTGTACGACAAATTTTACTTTGTAGTAATCCCGGCAAAATGAACGATATTTTTAAAATAATTTATCGTCTGTTAATCATATAATAAGACTGGTTATTAAATTTACGCTCTTAAAAATTAAATACAACATTTGTCAAAATATAACTAGAATTTTGACAAAATAATTTCAACATTATAAAAATACCAAAAAAAAAAAAAAAAAACGAAAAATAAAATTCACTCCGTACTCGAACTCGAAACCCTTCGTTTCCCAGCAGTGCTCTAACCCATTAAGCTATCGCTCACTCACATGTAAGGCGTACATGTGAGTGTCTTACATTGGTATAACTTTTGTACTTTGTGAACCAAAAACCACAAAAAATGCGTTATTTTCCGAAAACATAATCTGATCAAAAATTCCTGTTGTACTATTTCGGTTCACACCAATATACATTACTTAGAATTTTCTTAGATTTTTAGTTTAAACCATCTGGGCTACAGGGTGTGGGACAAAAATTTTTTTGCACATTTTTGGCAAAAATCGCATCAAAATAATTTATTTTGCAAAAATAAAAATTTGATCGATAATCCACGTACTAAGGGCTTTCATTTGATACCCTACTCAGAATTTAAAAAAAATATTTTTGTTTTCGATGAGCACATATTTGTTTATATTTTTAGGGGGGTATGTTTTTTAGATGTTTTAGTATTTTTCCTATGTGCGGGTCAAAAAGTTGTATAAGCATGCCAAATTTCAACTCTCTAGGTTTTGCCGTTTGGCTACAATTTTTACCGAACAGACAGACAGACAGACAGACAGACAGACAGACAGACAGACGACAAAATGACGGTATAAGGGTTTTTTGGTCATACCTACAAAACCCTAAAAAAGCAGACCACCAAGCAGATACGTCTGCGACGTGTGCAAGTCGTCATAAAAGTACGTGTGCTGGAAATGAAGAGACATGTTTGCCACATGTCGTCGACGTGTCGTAAGCAAATGTTGTATAATAATAATGATAATATATTTTATTAACAGCCTTGCGGCCAATAAAAACACAAATACATACAAAGTAAACAAACAAGATAAACTATACAAAAATAAAGAACATATAAAGTTTGAAATTGTCCTCAATAATACTATTATACAATTATTACATTATAAGAAATAACGTTTTAATACATTAGTGTAAAACTAGGTTATTACCCGTCAACAATGACGGATTTATAATATAAAAATTTCAATTGTTTGTATATGTATTTGGTTTTATTTTTTAACGTATGTTAATTGCGTCGCCGGTCAGCTAATCACGGGACAGGATATCACCAGTTAGCCAATCACGGGAGAGGGTGTCACCTGTCAGCCAATCAAGAGACAGGGTGTCCCCAGTTAGCCAATCACGAATATTAGGAAAAATTTACGTCATCATGTTAGCCACACTACATATAGATACTTGCTAATATAGTTATTCATAAACTTTTTATGATTAAAACGATTCATTTTTACTCAGTACATTACATTTATATTGTTAAAACTAAAAATAATTTGAGACGTTTATTTATGCCTACAAAATCCTAGACATTTCTGTATCTAATTATATTGGTAGATTCTTAGAGAATAAATCTGCAAAATATTGTTCATATCGGTCAAAGAATATAACAGTGCCTAAAGTTTCTTTTTTATGGCTACGAAAGCCTAGATATTTCTATATATAATTATATTCGTAAATTCTTAGAAAATAAATTTGCAAAATATTTATCATGTCGATCGTAGGATATAGGAGTGTTTAGAGTTTCTTGTTTATGCCTACGAAACCCTAGACCTTTCAGTATGCAATTATATTCGTAGATTCTTAGAGATCTGCAAAATATTGCTGATATCAGTCAAAAATTATAATAATGTCTATATTTTCTTGTTTATGCCTACGAAATTCTAGAAATTTCTATTGGATACGACAATGCCCGATGGCGGCGCTACGAGCGCTATGAACAGCTGATTGAAACGAGTAATGTGAAAGTTGTCCATATTTGTTTACATGTTAAATCATCGATTTGCAATGGATAATAAACAGCTATCCTTATTAAATTATTTTAATTTTTTAAGTGCAACACCTTCTTCTAGGTGTGTAGTTGAAGGAGAAGAGTTGTTAAACGCCGGACATCTTATGTTGTGCGGAATTTTGGACAAAAATGATGAGCATGTCGACATATGTGGGTTATGTTTACAAACAAGCAGTTTGAGATCACCCCCTCACGACCTCACTGGGAAATTAAAATTTAGTAATGATGTTGAAGTTTTAAATATGTCCTGCACCTGTAAAGCAGGAACTACATGCAAACACATTTCAGCTGTCCTATTATTTTGTACCAGGTGGTTAACAAACCAAAATGAAACAAGCCAAGATCAGGGCACTGATTGATTGTAATATTTGATTTTTCTTCTTGTTCCAAAAACAATATATTGTGTATAGAAATATTAACCAGCACAGATTTAAAATGCCTGTGACTACTTTTAAAAAACCTGTCTTACAACAGTATGAACCACAACCTCTGTTAGAAACTCCTTGCCTAAATAAATTGATTAAAAACAAAAGCAGGCACTGAAGGTTCAGTGAAAATGTATTAGAAAAGCTGCGTACAGAATTTAAGACCGCTTGCCCTAATTCTGCATTAAAATTACACGGGTAGATATTTAATTATGTTCGAGAAGGATTTTTATAATTTAGTGTTTGTTTCTTATTTAATTTGTTTAATAAATACTAGTTTGTTATTATCTCTTCACCAACACCAAATTTATTAACAATTCACAAATTGTTTCTCATTTGGAAAATAGTGGAAGTAAATATTTTTGTTACTTCCTTTTCTAGAGTGACAGCCAAACACACAGCAATTTGCGTTATAATAACTCATTATAACATAAAGTAATAATAAAAAAGAATAATAATCAAAAGTTAATATAACAAACAAACTGCAACACTAACGTTTAAAAGCAACACAAACTACACGAGAAAACACATGTAAACCAGATGTAAACAATAAACTATTACTCGTTTCGCCTAGTTCAGTTTTTATCCGCTTGGTGTCACTTCATAGCGCTGTTGAGCCCAATATGATATTTACCCGCAAATTCTTAGAGAATAAAACTGCAAAATATTGTTGATATCAGTCAAAGGATATAGGAGTATCTAGAATTTCTTGTTTATACCTACGAAATCCTACACATTTCTATATGTAATTATATTCGTAGATTCTTAGAGAACAAATCTGCAAAATACATGTCAATCAAGAGACCTGAAGAGTCCCCAGTTAGCCAATCACGAGAACATTAGGAAAAATGACGTTACAGTGTTACCCAGATCACTAACACACACTAGCTAATTATATATGTACGATAATGTGGTGACAGACTAAATTTGTCTATGAACAGCTGACCATTTCATATTAAAAGTGTTATCACAAGTAATGCAGTTATGAACAAGCTTGTTCACAGACTTCATTAATCTGTCACGCAGGTTAAAAACGTATTTCCTGTGGACAGTCATACTAGTATATACATCCTTCATTACAAACATTTCACTAGCGCTACAATATTTATATAACCCATTGATAAGTCGAAATGCATTATTTAACATGCTCTGACACACAAAGAGCGACATTGTCGATCGACATCTAAACAATCAGAGAGATTAATCGCTAATCACATGACCAAGGTAACACACATGGGACACTTTTTTCACATTTTCACGGTTGAGCTTAATACCAGACGCTTCATGTCTCTTAGATCTGGGCTGGAATACGATGTACTCGGTTTTGTTGACGTTGTACACCATACCATGTTCCATAGCATAGGATTCACGGATTCCCAATAGTTTTCTCAAACCGGATACTGATGAGGCAAGAACTACTATGTCGTCCGCGTAGCTTATGTGATTTATAAGTGTAGAGCCCATCACACAGCCGACGCGTTCTTTGTTCAACAGTGTATAAAGATCATCCATGTATACGTTGAACAAAAGTGGAGATAGAAGCCCACCCTGCCTTATACCCTTTACACACTAGAACTTTAAGACGAGTGAACTTAAAGTTCACCGATGTTTAACATCGGTATGCTTTTACACTTGATGTTTAAATCTCCGGTGTTGTCATCAGCTACAGTAATTTTGTCCTTAAGTTACCGTCATGAAATTACCAGTTTTGAACTGTCTGCGCAGACGCACATTTTGAATTATTGTAAACAAATATGGATATTTCATTTCATTCTACAATAAAGACACTACAATAAAGAATATATTACACCTGTATTAACATGTAAGTCGATACATTTTATCTCAATTATTGTAGCTCTGTATTTTATTAAACACATTATTAAAATAAATAAATTTATTATAAAAATAAGTATAAACTTCTTATAACGTCGATATAATACAGTATTCTTGTTTATGATTATATAAAATGTTGACAGCACAAATTCAAAGAGTATTTTTTTATAATAGAAATTTTGTTGGCAATGCGGACGATGTTTAAGATGCAGATCTCTGTCTTAAACATCGCTTGTATTTAGACGAGGCCATACGGTTTCACATTAGCGTTTAAAGACTCATTCACTTTAACATCCGATCTTAAAGTTCTAGTGTGAAAAGGGTATTAGTCCAGTGTCCTGCATATACGTACTGGATTTCACCCACCCCCAGCGCTCTCTTTTTTGTTCTTTGTCAAACCATTCGGATCGTACTGAGATAATTGGAGGCTTGACTTCTCTTCTTTCCAGTATATTTAACAGCCTTCCACGATCTACTCTTTAAAAAGCACGGCTAAGGTCGAGCAAGCATGCGTATACAGGCGCCTCTTTCCTAATATACTGATTAATGGTTGACAATAAGTTGGCAATAAGTGTGCAACTCGCCTTAGGTCATGGCGTATCAGTTCACTAACTTTTTTTTCTAACATATGTATTTTTTCTTGCTTTTATTAGTGATTTAAGAATTTATTCCTTTATTTTTCTCATTTTCAAAAACGATAACAAATGAAGAAATGAATTTAGATCAATATATTAAAATGAACGAAAGGAAAGTTCTAAGTTGAAAAAGGAAATTACGAATACAAGAATAACGAAATGCGGATACCAGCAAACAATGAATGTTACGATCAGTATATTACAACCAAAACCGAATACGGATTTCCTATTTGAAATGCAAGTTGATTAGCAACTAAAAACAATTCTATAGGAAAATTACGACCTCTATTTCCGAAACAGACAACTACTTCCAGACTTTCAATGAGATGTAATATGAAAGAAATATCTTTTGTTTAACAGACCAAACTGAATTTTACTGTAAAACACGTTTAAAGTTTACCTGTTTAGTACTGTCAAAATGATTTATTTACGCTATATTCAGTTCTTTTAAATTGTTAATTGTAATTATGAATTAAAAAATAAATTACGTTTCAAATATATTTAACTGTAATTAATTAGGTGTTAACACAACTGCACGGAGTACAGCGTCTTATCGAGGTTTGTAAATTAAGTAATCAGACTGATTTTATAATTATTTTTTTTTCGAATAGAATTACAATTCAATATTGTCTGCCTCAAAATAACTTCCTTGGGAAGCCACACAGCGCTGGAGACGGTTCTTCCATTCCTCATAGCAGTGCTGGAACTCGGAACTGGAATAGCTTTCAGCTGGTCAGTTACGGACGTTTGAATGTTTTCGAGTGTCCCAAAATGACGTCCCTTGAGGTGATTTTTCAATCTTGGGAAAAGGAAAAAGTCACAAGGACTCAAGTCAGGCAAATAAGGAGGCTGAAGAGCCACAGGAATGTTTTTACTGGCCAAATACTCGTTTATTGAAATTGCTGTGTGACAAGGCGCAGATTTTTCTCATCCACAATTCATTGGTCAAAATCTGATGAACGGTAGTGTGAGTCAAATTCAACACTTCCCCGATCATTTTGACTGTCAACCGATCTGAACGCACAAAATCCCAGATTCTGCCGACATTTTCATCGGTTCTTGAAGAAGGCCTTCCGCTGCGTGTTTCATCTTCAATCAACTCTCTTCCTTCTGAAAATGCCTTAAACCACTAAAAAATCTGGGTCCTTAACAAAACACTGTCTCCCTAGGCCTGCTGAAGTGTTGCAAAAGTTTCCGTTGCACTGTGCCCTAGTCTGAAGCAAAACCTGATAGCACACCGTTGCTCGAAAAGAATTTCACTTACTTTTAGAACGCACTAGAAAAAACTGTTTCACGAAAAAAATCACTACGGACAACAAAATTACTCTAGCCAGTTTAAACTCGTACTGAAGACGTATCACATGTTCACCTGCCGCCCCTCCAAGTCCCGCGCCCCAAATGTTGCCAAATCAAACGCTATGTTGGCAGTCCGGTTACTTAATTGACACACCTCGTGGGATATTGAACAAAATATTGGATTAATGAAACTAGAAATATATAAAGAAAAAATAATAACTTTTTTTAATATCTTTCTCTATCTTTTTAAATAAATAAATATATATCTTGTATTAATCTTATATTAATAAAGTTGGAGGCTATATCTGTTTTATTATTTTTTCATCCTCATATTTGGTATCTACACGTATTAAGCGATTATAAGCAGGAGTGGGAAGTTGGAGTCAGGAATCGGGAGTCGAGGAGTCAAAACTTTTTGGAGTCAGAGTCGAGAGTCAGAATAACTATCAACTCCCGACTCATTGATTTAATTTTTATTAAGAATGATAACACGCCAACAACGAAAATAAAATAACGATATTATTAGAATTTTTTAAGGAACGGAAATTGGAACATTTTGTTATTTATTCAAGAAGGAAAACGAAATTGTAAATATTCAATACCGGTTTTCTCGTCACTTGTATTTTGAAAAAAAAAAACATTAAAACAACACTTGTTTTTAGAGTTCTTGGGGGGGGGGAGGTCGTGAGTAATATTAAATGCACGCGCATGCGCTGTTACGTTGAATTTTAACAGGAGTATTTATTTAGTCAAATGCCAAGAGAATCTTAATCTAATATTTCGGTGTGAATTAAATATTCAGTGGCGAAATTTATTTAAAAATGAAACAGAAATGTTTGGTCCTATGATACTCATTATAACTGGTTTCCAAAGTGTATTAAATAAAAATATAACTTTATTCAACTTTTGTTTAGTCAATTTATATACTACATTGTATTATAACAGTTTATATAATTTTTTAATAATATGTGAATTATATGTTCATTCTATTTTTAAAAAAGTGTTCGGTGATATTAATTATTAAATTTGATTAATTACGCTATTTCTACCCTGGAATAACACTGTTGTGATCGTCATTATCAATCTCATCAATTGTTTCTTCAAATAATACACCATTAAAATGTACTGCGATATTTTGAAACACGGCGGAGGCATAAGTGAAGTTTTGCAGCTTTCAGAGGATTATAATTTTAAGTTCTGTGTCTCAACAAAAACCAAAACTGCTCTCCAATATTCCATTTACTTCATTTCTATACAATTACTTGAATTTGCGTCTGGGTTACTTGTATAACAAAAATTATGAAGCGTCATTCTTATCTCTATTGTAAAGAATTCACTTTAAAAAGTAATAGAAAGTTGATTAATATTCCTACCATCTTGTGTTCTATTCA
Organism: Liopterus haemorrhoidalis; assembly: GCA_963971575.1. Lineage (NCBI taxonomy): Eukaryota > Metazoa > Arthropoda > Insecta > Coleoptera > Dytiscidae > Liopterus > Liopterus haemorrhoidalis. Next base: position 147,558,914 of record OZ020611.1, on the reverse strand, counting down.
TTTTTTTTTTTAAATAACATGATATTTACTTAAATATGATTAGCCATTTTTGCAAACTAAACACTAGCGTTAACTTTTAAAGCCACTGTTTCGGTAGGCGCTTATTGTAGAACGTTAACTGGCTATTTTAACGGCGCCGCGCTATAATATTAACACATATATGTTTAGCGAATAGCATTTAGGTTAAAAATGGTGTTAAAAAAATTAACGTCAGTTTCTGACGGTAAGATTTTAACATCATACTTAGAGAATAGACCTGTATGGCAGCTACTGTAAGTGTTAAGTTATAGTTCAAGTTACGTTTTCGATATGAATATTATTTTGTATTAAAATAAATATTAATTTACAAGTTCCCAAATAAAAATGTAAATGTGAAAACAAGTGCTACCCATCCCAGAAAACATTCAACTAACGGCCGAATGCCGGAAAACTGCTTTTACTGTTGGTAAATTGCTGGCACCAAAAGTAAGTGCAACCCCAGTATTAATAATGTACTTCACATTTGTATTTCGCATTCCGCGAATACGAAGTACTTTACCAGCATTTTATAAGCACTCCTTATTTGTATTAGTCCAAGCAAACATTTTTATACGGGCTATCGTCTCTTCTTCACTCATACTTTTTACTTAAAACTAAACTTTTTTTGAATGTAATAATTTGAAAAGTCTGATTGTTCTTAGTCATAAAACGCCCTAACCGCGTGGCCTTGGAGGGCCAGTACAAGTTGATACGTGTTGGTGGACAGTTTGTCAAGATGTGTATTTAAATAGTTATTGTTTTGTGAACATTATACAGTTTTTTTTATTGTGATTTGTGTGTTTTATTAGATTTAAGGACGTAGTTTACACAAACTGTTTCATGTTAAATTGTTTAATTTTTAGTTTAGTTAAATCATAGTTTTTTTCGTGTAATAAAATTTTCAATTATTAATAAATCTGTTACAAAATTATAAATATGTCATTTAAAAAATATAATTTGTCATATTTTATTTTGAATAGTGAATTCTTAAATATTTTGTAAATATAATACTAACCTAAAATAATATAAACTTAATCCAAAACTGTAAAGCTTTTTTTACAATATAACCAAGTTTCTAAAAGTCAGTAATATAATATAAAAATCACCAAAATAACCAGATCTAGTTTGTTCTTACAAAAGTGAACAGCTTATAGCATTAATGCTTATAAAATTTGATAATTGAATTTATTTTAACAAGTATGATTTCTTTAGGTTGGCACTCTTCAAGTCAGGGGGAAAAGATGTGGTAGATAATACAAGCCGAATATTGGCGAAAATTATTAGTCACCACTTATCTTTAGGATGCAATTTTTTGGCCGAAATGGCAGAAAACCATTTTCTTAAAATTCTTCATTAAATTAATAAATTAAATAAACTAATTCCTGTTATTCCTGAAATTATATTTATTTAATATTTATAAATAAATCAATAAATTATAACTGTTAATACAATTTACAATCGGCCAGTTTTACCATCGTTGAATAAATTTATTTAACAACTTAAGTTAACAATATCGCATCATTCTATTGACAGCAATGTTAATTTCTTCATTAATAGTTTAAAACCGATGCGACATTGTCAACTTTATTTGTTAAATAAATTTATTCAACGATGGTGAAAATGCCCAAAAGAGTATTTATTTTGCACCTAACCATTAATTTATTTTAATACTGGGTAAGTACACATATGTTACATTTGAAACACTAGAGAGTGGGTATAATATAAGCACTGGTCCGTCAGAAATAAATATTGTAACTAATGCGATTATTTTGCACTTTACCGTTGCTGGGCCAGCAACTGATACATCAATGGGCCAGCTAACGGCCACGGGACACCGGGGTACTGGTCCAGTACGAAATGCCAGCACTGGCCCATTACTTTCAATGCCGGGGAGTATGTGATTTACCAGTACTGGCCCGTATAAAAATGTTTGCTGGGCAATTTAACATAATAAAATACACACATCGGAAAAGTCTAGGGATATTGAAAAAAATATGAAAATATATTGCTTATTGTACATTTAATGTTGTATTTCAATTAAAGTAGCCAATTAGGAGTAGTTGGCTGTGGAAAACAAGTAAAAACAATAACCAACAAGACAAAACAAATACAAATTTGTCAAATTTTATTCAGTGCATGATCCGTAGGTTGACCACATGTTTAATTTTAATTTGATTTAAAACATTTATATTAAAAACTACAGTGTTTTTAAGTATTGGAAATCTTTTTTAATAATGGAGCGACTCCATTTAACTATCTACGAGATTAATCGTGCGGTGGGACTTCTCCAAGATGGCTTCAGACAAGTTGATACCACCGAGCGGATAGGAGTTTCTCAAAGTGTCATCAGGGGGTTATGGAGGCGTTACAGAGCAACATGGAGTCCGGTCGAACAACATCCGTGATGTGGTCGCTGTAACAGCAGGTCAAGACAGATTTTTGGTCTTAAATGCTAGAAGACAACATATTATTACAGCACCCGAATTGGTAAGGGAGTTACAGCGAACACATAACTTAACCGTTAGTCGTGATACTGTAAGAAATCGTCTCCACGAAGCCAATTGGTGTGAGAATGATTGGGCTACAGTTTTGTTTACTGATGAGTCCAGATTTGGAATTCATCCAGATTCTCGTCGAACAAAGGTATGGAGAAGATCCGGTAACTTGGAACGTTTGAGGCACGTCCAGGAAGTTCACAGTTACAAAGGTGGTACTGTTATGGCATGGGGTGGAATAATCATTGGCGGTAAAACTGATCTTGTTTTTCCCAATAGTTTTTTAACAGCACAACAATATTTGAATAATATTCTTCAACCTATTGTGCGTCTATTTCGTGGTGCTGTTGGGGATCAGTTTCATCAGGTCCAGGATAATGCTCGGCCACATGTTGCGTGAATTGTAACGAACTGGCTGGATAACGAAGGTATTGATGCGATACCATGGCCAGCGCAGTCACCGGATCTAAATCCGATTGGACATGTGTGGGACATGCTTAAGAGAAGAATTACTCCACATATGGATAACATCCACGATAATTTTAGATTCAGAGAGCTTCTAAGAGCAGAATGAGCACAGTTACCTCAAGAAGACGATAATGTTATTTTGTCCATGAATCACAGATGTATTACCATTTGTTTTTTGTTTTTTTTATTTCATATTTTACAATTCTGTACAAAAATCTGTATATTATTATTATTTTTTTTTCAAATATTGATTATTTTTATAAATAACGTTTAGCTAACCATTTTGTAACGGGTAACCATTTTGTTGTAAACTATTCTTTATTGAGTATTTTAATTGATAGAATACAATAAACGTACAAAGGAACCATGCGCTATTTATTTTCATATATTTTTTATATCAGCATATTTCTTAGAAATAATAATTGTGTCCTAACTATGCTAACCACAGACAAGTGTTGTTGACTGTAAATAAATTTATAGTGTAATTAGAGTTAAAAATAAATATGTATACGTAACATAAAAAATTACATTATTTACATAAAACTGTAAAAAACTGTAAAAACTGTAAAAAACATATGAACATTTAATAAATAAATATATTTCTTTTCAAAGAATCAACTGTAAAATAAAATACATATTTATTCAATATTACCGTTGCGCAATAAAATAAAAATCTAGCGTAATATTAATAATTTCGTTATTTTTTACTATTAAGGCTTTTTCAGAATTCCAAATTAAGCTCTAATCGGTTTTAATTTTTTTAGTTTTAAATTATTTAAGTTATATGTGCCTTGAAAAACTATAGAAGCGTTCTGTGTAACAAATTAGTGTGCCGTTTTAATGTATTCGGTTTTAATATTTCTAAAGCCGACCGGCGTAGCTTAGTGGTAACACATCTGCTCTGCGTTGCGAAGGTCTCGGGTTCGAATCCCGTTCAGGCATGGAAATTTTCTCAAATAAAAATTTGTCCTGGCTAATTGCCACAGCAGCAACGGCCATAAAAAACATAAGTTTCACGATTTTATGTAAGATATACGAGGGTTACCTTTTATGTTTTTATGTAAAATTTGACATTTGTTATTGTGAAATCAGTGGCAGCTTATAAATTGACCGAGTAGTGTGCTGACAGTGAGCGTTTGAAAAAAACAAGTTTGTGAAAAAATGGATATACTCGTGAAGGTTTTCGTTGGATGATTTTTTACGATTTTAGTAAAGGCCTAACTCAACAACAATGCATAGATTCGCTTCGTTTAACTTTTGGTAATGAAGCACCATCAGAAAATACTGTTTACAATTGGTTTGCACAATATCGTCGTGGTCGTGTGTCTGTCAGTGATAACTCTCGTGAAGGTCGACCAAAATCGGATGTGATTAAAAAAACATCGATGCTGTGCGCAAAATGATTGGAGAATATCGGCATGTGACGTACCGTGAGATAGAGGCATCGTTTGGCATATCGCAGTCTGCAATACATTCGATTTTGCATGAACACTTAGCTGTGAAAAAGATCTGTTCCTGATGGATTCCGCTTAATTTGACCAAAGCTCAAAACAGGCTCGTGTTGATTGGTATAAGGGAATGTTAAAAAAATTCAACCTAGGCACTGCAAAATCCGTATACAACATCGTTACAGGCGACGAGGATTTATTCATATGAACCGGATGATCGCTTGATTCTTCTGTTGTACTGGAAATGTCGCAACCATTCCTTTAGAGGATGGGAGAACAGTTAATGCTGAATGGTATGCATCAATTTGTTTGCCAGAAGTCATCAACAAAATTAGGAAATACGACCGAAAACGTTGCATCATTCTTCATCATGACAATGCAAGTTCCCACACAGTACGTCAAACAATTGATTATTTGAAGGAGAAAATATCGAATTAATGTCTCATTGCCCGCATTCACCTATTTATCCCCTAACGATTTTTTTTGTTTGTTTCCCAATGTCAAACCAAAAATTCGTGGACAACGATTTTCATCATCAAGAGCTGTTGAAGCCTTCGAAAACCATATTTTTGAGATACCAACTTCAAAGTGGAAAAAATGTTTCGAGAATTGGTTTGAACGCATACAGAAGTGTATAAATCTTAAAGGCGAATATTTTGACAAGCAATAAAATACGAGGGTCATCTCAAAAGTAAGTTAAACTATTTTTTTTTTTTAAATAAATAAAAGTAAAAAATTTAAAAAGTATACCTATATCGAAAAGTACATATTAAACTTTATATTTTTCTAAATAATCGCCTTGTTTTTCGATACAACTTTTTTTGTACCGTGGTAAAAGTTTTTTCAATCCAGTGTTATACCATTCTGCCGCGATACTAGTTAGCCATCCTTCAACTTCTTGTTTCAAATTATCCTCGTTTGTGAATAGATGAGAAAGTATAGCAAAGTAGGGCGGGGGAAACAGGCAGCCGGCATATTTACCCTGGTCAAAACATTAGCTTATATCCATGTAATACCTGTATTATGTTTTATTTTTGTTATAATTTTTTGGAATTTTGAGGGAAATAGAATTAAATTAATGTTGTACATACAAACTTATATTAAAACACAATATTCTACAAAAGGCGGAAATAGCCATCGTTGCTGTGTGCCGAAAATTTTAACTTACTAACTACCATTAAACAGTGTTATTTTACGAATATTATAAAAAAGTCTACACGACTGCTCTTACCGTCTATTTAACTTTATTACATAATGTAATATAATATTTAAATACAAATTCACTAATCTAATAAAAACACATTTTACTAATAACATTAAATGATTATCTAAATCATTAATCAGGGCCGAGCAAGTATATTTAGGGGCCCTTACTTTAATTACATATCATCATTGGCGCGACAGCCCGAGTTGAGCCTAGGCCTCCTGTTTTCAGGTTTGGTGGCATGACCATGATTTCAATCTATGTACATTTAGGAGTAATATGGTCAGTATTACGTCCATTTTTTAGCGTTAACAAAAAGGCACCTACAATTTATAGCTGGTTGCGAACGGCTAAGCAGAACCTCTAATTTGTATAAATATTTTTACACAAATTATTTGACATTTATATAACGTCTTCTGATGTATAATGTAAATGCACTACATTGTTCAAAATGTATTAAAGCGTATTTATCTAAATTAAGCCGCATTCAGAGCTCTTAAATCAATAGCTTATGCACTGTAGATTATAGACTATTCACTGTTATCAGAAAGTTTGTCATATGGTAAGACGTGAAACCGTTCAAACCTCCAAATTTAATACGCTGTTTGTTGTGGATTGTGCATAATTTTCTAGTGAGATGTTTTAATGAGACAGACATATAAACACATTTTCTGTCGCATTCTATCGGTGACACCGTAGTTATCGATTGCCTTTACATAACCTAACATAATGTCATAATTAACAAATCTTGCTCAAAATTACAAAGACGGACAGTAAATATGATCAATTTAGGTAATTAGGTAGCTAAAATCTAAGACAACAGAATTATAAGAACGATAATACATATAAAATATTTTACGAAGCTAATTCAAATTTCACAGATTACTATTCGTAACGTATTAATTTCTAATTCGCTATGAACGCTATGAGCAACGTTAAAAAGAATGCATAGAAACATAAGTTACAGCTAACAAAGCACAGTCTACAATCTCTTAATTTAAACAGCTCTGAATGCGGCTTTTTTTACAAAAACGTGCACTATTTACATTTGAAAGTATTCAGCAAATTTTAGTTTTTTTTTCTAGTTTGTATGATATAACTAGATTAAAACCAGTGCCGAAGGGAAACCTCCGCTAGACTTGCCCTCCCAAAAAAAAAAATAAATAAAAAAAAAATTTAATTTGAATTTTTTTTTTTTAAATATTTATATAAATCTTCAAAAATACATCAAATTATGTTTTATACAAATTTTTGTCCAAGGCTTGGTTCACTTGTTACGAATTAATTATCATGACCATGGAAACGTTACATATAAATAAGAAAAAATTGAGACTTGGCAAAATTTTAAATAATTTTACAAAAAAATTCAAAATTTTTCGTTTTATCAAAAAACGTCTCAAATAAAAGTTATTAGTTATTGCATTTATAGTAACTTTTGTTCAATACATTTTTTCGAAATATTTTTCTGTTGCTAAATATTCGCAAAAATCTTAAAATCGACACGAGTAAACTCCCATTTCTATTCAAACGATCTTTATAAAAAACAATAGAGTTCTTCCCATTTAATAGGAGCATTTTTTAGTACCAAAACGAATTCTCTAAGTTGAACCGTTCTTGAGTTATCGTGTATACATAGAGACACACACACAGACACACACACACACACATACGGACGGCACTTCGAAAATAGGTTTTTTGGATTCCTTGGACCATGAAACGTGGTCATCAGTCAAAATCTCGACATCGAAAATTTTCGCGATTACAATACTTGCCCCTTATATATTAAGGTCGGGCAAGTAAAAATAAAACTAAAAAACTATGTACCTAACCTTAAATTATACAATTTATTATAAAAATACGAGTCCAAATATCACACAAGATACAATTGTTTATACATAAAAAAGGTTTTAAATAAAAATGGGATAACAAAATTGTTACCAATGTACACACTACATAAGAATCATATTGAAACCACGTAATGCTTTGACCAAGAACGAGATAATCAGATCAATTCTGTAAAAAGTTACTATGTAATAACGTTACTACAAGATAAAATATTATAAAAAGTATAATGACTTTCATTCATGATAGTAACTAACCTTGCTCATAGAGATATATTTAGTTACTATTATCATAGTAACTGAGTTAGAGAATTGGTCTGTGTGCCCATTGTAACAGAAATAACAAACCCAAAACGTTTAGGAGACAAGGTCATGCTATGATGTTTCTCTGTATTATCTCAAGATTAAACTGGTGGCAGATAATATTACTGGTAAAATTTTTACTTGTTTGACACTTCTATAGATAAAGTTCTACCCAGCGTCAATCGTTTATTAATTTATTTATAATTTATTATTACTAATTTTTATTCATCAAGTTGAATGAAGAAAAGTTTGCTGCATTAATCAACAAAATCACCATAAGCAGCTCTACTGCATAATTTGTAAACTCTAACACAATGCAGTTTTTCAATGCACCTAATCTAAAAATGTATTCCAGATGTTATAAATAATTTATGAGAATTCAAGTTGAAACTTCAACTTGAAATTTGCATATCACTGACCTACGAGTTTATTCCGTTTAAATACATATTAAAAACAAATGACTTTATTTTCTTTAATCATACTATTAATAAATTCTGTCTCGCCTTTCTTCTTCACATAGTTAAAATATTCCTTATTTTACATAATTTAATTTAAAATTCATGAGTTAACTTGTCAGTTTTTAACTATTCGCCTTTTGATTAATTTTTTTCATTAAATCTTGATGGATCATTTGCTTTTTTTTTGTTCTTTATATTGATAACGATGAGAACAACTGATGAAACATATACAGGTTCAAGGGTACATGTATTTTGCAATTAAAATAAATGAACAAATGGAAAGCATCAAAATTTACTATTTGCAGGAAAATCTATGCAGTGTTAGCGGGAGCTGTTTAACGGGTCTATTCTCTAAGCAACCTGTTAAAATCTTAACGTCGAAAACTAACGTTATTTTTTTTACACCATTTTAAACGTAAATGCTATTCACTAAACATATTTGTGTTAATATTTTAATATGGCGGCGTTAAAATAGCCAGTTAACGTTCTATAATAAGCGCCTACTGAAACAGTGGTTTTAAAAGTTAACGCTGGTGTTTAGTTCGGAAAAATGGCTGATCTTATGTAAGTAAATGTCATGTTATTAAAATAAATTGAATAAAATACAAGACGGTAGGAATATCAATAAGACAAAATTCAAACTTTATAATACTTTTTAAAGTGAATTCTTTACAGTAGAGCTAAGAACGAAGGGCCCTTCGGCCCTTCGTAATTTTTGTGATACAAGGAAACCAGACACAAGTTCAAGTAATTGTACAGAAAATAAGTAAATGGAGTATTGAAGAGTAGTTTTGGTTTTTGTTGAGACACAGTACTTAAAATATAATCCTCTGCAAGCTACAAAAATCACTTATGACTCTGCCGTGCTTCACAATATCGCAGTAAATTTTAATGGTGTATTATTTGAAGAAATAATTGATGTGAATGATAATGAAGATCACAACTAGAAATAGCGTAATAAATTAATTAATTATTTAATAATTGATATTACTCCTTTATAAAAATTCACATTTTATTCAAAAATGAGATAACTGTTATAATATAATATAGTATATAAATTGACTAAATAAAAGTTGAATAAAGTTATATTTTTATTTAATACACTGTGTCAAAAACATTTGTCAAAAATGTTAAAATACAACGTTTTGTCTGTGCTACACTTTTTAACTGAGTGTGTACAGTTCGAGGATGTCAGGGAGAGGTTAGGTCTGTGCTAACCTGTCAGTTGCTTTAGGTGACGACAGAGTACTCATGAACAGCCTGACACTCTTCCTGAGAGAATCGAACTAACTGTTTTATGTGTGAAGTCTTGCACCTTATTTTAATTTGTACTATTTATAGACTGTGATATTCGATGGTAATTGGCCCCTTTACAGCCCCTTACCATCACCCTGCGTCTGTTTATTTTTTCTAACAGACTTTTTATTTTATTTACCAGGATTTGTCCGTGCAAAATTTAAAATTTAACGATTTTATTCATTTAATTATTTTATTGTCTAATTTATTGTTTTTATTATGTAGCGTAGTCATTTAGATGGGCTGCGTTAGGCGAGTTAACATCTCGCGTTAACAAATATGGTATTAACAAATATAGTATTAATTATAGCTATTCCAAACATTTAAGCGGAACTAAATGGAATTTAAATTTTCTAAAGTTGTAACTGGCTTTTTTTTAAATATGAAATTGGCTTTACCTAAACAAAATGACCAAAAGCTTCAATCAATTAGTAAAAGTTACTAGATTTGAAAATCTAATTCCACTTAAAGCAGAGAAACCGCCTATAGACACATAATTTATTTATGAAGCATATACATTTATTGGTGATTTCCAAGTTACAAAATCTTCCTTATTATTTTTTTATTTCATGTTTATGGCGTTTGGTACTAAGGCAAATAGCTAGGACGATTCTAATTTTTCGTGATGAAAATTCTATGCCTGAACAGAATTCGGACCAGAGTTTTAGCAACGCAGGGCACCTGTGTTACCACTACGCTACGCTGGTCGGTAAATCCTTCTCATAGTTTATTAACAACATAATATTTTGTTTTTGTATTGGTATTTCTTATGAAGATAATAAGTCGGTGCAAGAGGGATAGAGCTATCCGTAAATTTCTAAAGCTAAAATGAGATGTAATTTAATATTTTGACTTTACATTCAATGACGTTACGTATACTTTTTGTTACAGTTAAAATGGCAATTAAACGGCTTACAACAAATTTTACTACAGAAAAAGAGGATAATATAGATAGAAGAGGAGTTAATGAAAATAACATTTTATAATATAAAAGTGATTGAAAATAAGAAGACAGCAATGTGTTGCTATTTTTATTTATTTTACATTCCTTAAACTTATCAGCATTTTTCAGCCACTCTTCATTATTACTATGCCAATAATTACGTCGTTACTTTCTAGCATTTTTATATAAATGCTAATGCTTAAATTACTGTAGTACAGTAATGTGTTGTAATCATATTGAAAGAAACAGGTTATAATAAGTTGTCACTAGCTAATATTTTATATATTGAAGTTGGTTTTTCCTAAACAAAATGATCAAATGCTCCAATCAATCGGTAAAAGTTACTAGATTTGAAAATCTAGTTCCGTTTAAAACAAAGGAACCGCCTATGCTATTCGAGTTATTACTATGTTGATCAGAACGGACGGTCGAATCTGATACATTCACATTTCACCCATTTAGTATTATTAATGAAATATCGATAGAGTACCCTCTTAATGTGCTATTGAAAACACATTAATCTAAAGCAAAGCAATTATGGTCAGTAAACACGACTGCTGGTGGAATATACATATATATTTGCAAATTGTGTTATACCAGATTGATGATACACCTATCATCATCAATCAAAACCGAATGCAATCACTTAACGGCATTTATTCACGCCCATGACTCATACTAACCAAACCGACATAGATAAACAGGAAAAAAGAAAATTACAATAATTACGGACTTTATTATTTACCTTAATACTTTCGTGGACAGCAATTGCATATTCAGTCAATTATTTGTTGATGTATACAGATATGACTACATATGTAATCCAAAACAACCTTTTCCATAGATGCATGTCTGTAAACGCAGTCACATTTTGCATCCATATAGATCAGTGGTACTCAACCTGGTCCCTACCGCCCACTAGTGGGCGGTAGGAGTTTTGTCCAATGCTGACTACTTTCCGTTTTTTTTAAATTTAATTGACGTTATAAAAACATTAAAATGGAAATTTTTTAAAGTATTATTGAAAAACATTTTTATTAAGTTTTCATAAAATTCCTTACTGTTTATAGTTAAATTTCTCAAAATATACAATTTTTATCGCCCGCGCATAAGTTTAGTTCACTTTACGTGAAACTAAATTTTGCGAAAGTATTTGGTAAGTTATTATTATTATACAAGTGGGCGGTATGAAAAATTTTCTACCAATAGAGATGCTAATGCGGGCGGTAGGTATGAAAAGGTTGAGTACCCCTGATATAGATCGTCAAGACATAGATATGACTGAAAATGTGGTCATCATTTTTTATATAAGAACTTACTTAATCTTAAAGCATTTTAACCAATCTTGCGGTGTTCTTCTCCATATTTCTTGTCACTTCTTTTTATCTTGTGTCGTAGTCCTTGTTTCTTCTGTAGTGATGCACACTTACTGTATTAAACTACTATTTAACCAAGTAGGCCATGTAACAAATGCTGGTTGCTATAAATAAAACAGCAGAGTATCATCGTTTCATTACCTTCGAACAGTCGTATTTAATGTATCCGAGAGGTATTTTAATAAAGAATATTATAATCAAAGATATATTTATTAATTTCAGCATTCAGTCATAAATACCACATCTGGTAGATACTAAACTTCCCATTTATCCCTCTTTTTGCAGTGGCTTTTTGAATTCCATCTTGCCACGTTCTTCTTGTTCTTCCTATGAACTTTCTTTTAAGAGTTCTCTCTACGAACCGTATTTCTACTCGTAATTCTGTCATGTTTCGTTTTACCTGCTATCTTTCTCAGGAATCTAATTTCTGTAGTTCTTACTTTACTACTTAATTTTTCTGTTTCATTTTGAAAACTTGTACCTTGGTTTCTGGTTCGATTTCCGGTTTTGCGATGAATGCAGATTTTATGCTGTTAAAAAGTTTTTCAGCTGCTCCTACTCTTTCTATTAGTTCTGCATCTATTTTTACATTGTCTGCCCACACTGATTTTAGATATTTAACCGTTTAAACTTGTTCTAAAAGTTTTCCACCAAGGTTTTATATACGAAACGGACAATAAAATGATCTTTTTCTATGTCATGAACTGATTGACTTAAAAATACACTTGCCAACAAAAAGAAAACGACAATCTTACGATAATAGCGACCTTTTAAGTTTTTATAAAAACTAAGAAAGACATTTTTTTTTTGAACCAACTGTTTTATTGCTTTTCAAAATATTCGCCTTTAAGATTTATTCAGTTTTGTATGCGTTCAAACCAATTCTCGAAACATTTTTTCCACTACAAAAACATGGTTTTCGAAGGCTTCAACAGTTTCTTGAGGTGATGAAAATCGCTGTCCACGCATTTTCTGTTTGACATTGGGGAACAAAAAAGAGTCGTTAGGGGATAAATCAGGTGAATACGGGCAATGAGACATTAATTCGATGTTTTTCTCCTTCAAATAATCAATTGTTTGTCGTTCTGTGTGCGAGCTTGCATTGCCATGATGAAGAATGATGCGACAATTTTGGTTGTTTTTCCTGGTTTTGTCGATTATTTCTGGCAAACAAATTGTTGTATACCATTCAGCATTAACTGTTCTCCGATCCTCTAAAGGAATGGTTGGGACATGTCCAGTATAACCGAAAAAACAAACGATCATTTTCTTAGAAATGCTTCGCGAACGAACAACTTTTATGAAGATCCAAAATGCGGATTTTTGCTTAGTTTCTGGTTCATATGAATAAATCCAAGTTTCGTCACCTGTAATGATGTTGTATAAGGGATTTTGCAGTGCCTAGGTTTAATTTTTTTAGCATTCCCTTACACCAATCAACACACCTTTTTTTGAGCTTCGGTCAAATTATGCGGAATCCATCGGGAACAGATCTTTTTCACAGCTAAATGTTTAAATTGCAGTCTGCGATATGCTAAAGGATGTCTCTATCTCACGGCAAGTCACATGCCGATCTTCTTCAATCATTTTGCGCACAGCATCGATGTTTTTTGAATCACAACCGATTTTGGTCGACCATCATCACTGACGGACGCACGACCACGACGAAATTCTGCAAACCAATTGTAAACTGTCTTTTCTGATGGTGCTTCATTACCAAAATTTGAACGAAGCAAATCTACGCATTGTTTCTGAGTTAGGCCTTTACTAAAATCGTCAAAAATCGTCAAACGAAAACTTTCACGAGTAATATCAATTTTTTTGCAAACTTGTTTTTTTTAACGCTCATTGTCAACAAACTACTCGATCAATTTATAAGCTGCCACTGATTTAACAATAACAAATGTCCAATTTTACAAATATTGTAATGACACATTTCAATATTGCCATCTAGAGGTCGTTTGTAAAAACATAAAAGGTAACCCTCGTACTTTTAGGGCTTACAGTAAGTAGAACTCAAATCTCTCAAATTCTGATGATGGCCTCATAAGCCGAAATATGTATTAATAAATTAAAATATTTTGAAACATTACCGAGTGTTTTATTTTGATTTCTATTTTCAATATGTTTCAACGAGAGCCTACAACTGAAACTATTATTTTTTTTATAGTAAGTATCTAGTAGTAAGTATAGTAAGTAATAAACCGATTGCATTATAGATTAATATCCATGCTATCAAGTTGTTATACTTTTACTCGTCATCTTAAATGTGCTAGCACTATATGGTCAGCAAGTAACTTTTTGTGAAAGGCTAGAACGAGTATAGAGTGAATTTAGTAAATGCGCTCTTTTCAATCTGGGCATAACTTATGGTGATACGGGTAGAAAGATATTCTATTCTGGATATCATGCCGCTGAAATACCGACGTATACGATCTATGTTTGCTCTACAAAATATTTAATGGAGTAACGTATGCGCCTGACATCCTTTTAAGCTTTCACCTGAGAGCTTCTAGTAGGAAAACGAGGAACCAAAACTTATTGCAAGAACACCATTCAACCAATTACAGATACAATACTTCCACAAATAGGTTATCGAAGATATTTAACTCAATTAACTGTCATGTTGACATAGTCAAATCATCTTTTATCGTGATATTTATATTGTTGTAATTTGATTTTGATATTATTTATAAATGAACTTACCAAAATATTCACAAGAATGGGTAATCATATGGATTCGTATTGAAAAGTTAGTTTACCTGAAAACAAAAGAAATAATTAGTCAATCATATTTTTTTCCTTCTCTTTTTTTTTTATTCAATGTCCTTTGCTACTTTGGCTATTAGCCAGGACAATTCTTAATTTTTGAAAATTCCATACCTGAACGGGATTCGTACCCGAGACCTTAGCAACGCAAGACAGCTGTGCTGCCACTACGCTACGCCGGTCAGCCTTTTTCCTTCTCAACTGAAATGGTAAAATATTTACTAACGTTTGTGACTGTACTATCAAATGATAACCAAGAAGCCCTTCTTCGACCCAAACGACCTACAGTAGTCTCACCGAGCCATAGTTTTCACTACCGTACTGCTACAATATATTGAGCACGGACCTTTCACTCCAAAGAGTGAAGTTTCCGACATGGAAATGTCAGCATCGAAATGCTACGCCTACTTTTTTCCGGTAGCGAAGTATCGGGTATGCCAGTTTGAAATGAAATTACTTATTTGTGTGTTAACGTTTTCGTGTACCGACAATGTATACGCATTTTTAGTGTTTTATTTTTACCAGAACTGGTGCATTTTAAGCTCAAGCGCTCATTAAAGTAACACTGATAGTGATATAACAATGATTTAAGTGATTTAACGAAGATATTACTTAGAAGTAACGTGATTTGAATACTGCTATGATAAAATCCAATCAATTCAAAAAACAATCATATCCACCGACGAAGAAAACGTTGGACTTAAAATGTTAGATGTATAGTATTTTTTTTTATATATTAATGGCCTTTGCTGCTTCGACAAATAGCCAGGACAATTCATATTTTTTTAAATTCCATGCCTGAAAGGAATTTGAACCCGAGACCTTAGCAACGCAGAGCATATGTGTGACTACGTACAGTCATGTGCGTAAAAATAGCAGTGGTTTAATGCAAATGGTAAAATTGTATTTATTTTATTTAAAGTTATTTATTTATGTAGTTGCATTGTAGTTACATTTATAGTACATATAATAAGTCTATAATATATTTAAGCTGGCAACACTGAATTTTTTAAATAAATATGTAAGTTACCCCTTAAACAAAAGAAAAACTTCATTTTTCAAGTGTTCATAAAAATAGCAGTGTCCACAAGTTTTTTCATGTTTTACTAAATTAGCTAACCAATTTTTTTTTTCTTATAAAATTTTTGAGTATACTGAAAAGTAAGTTGATTTTATATTTAAAAGCACGGAAAATATTAAATATCTCTCTTATTTTTTAGTAAAAATGGGTAGGGCTAAACATCGCACCCAATAATAAACGTCAGTTGGATTTTACAAATGTTGATTTCTGGTAAAACTTCTAAATTTATTCAGAATGTGCTCCGCTAAAATGGTATCTAATGCGAAAAAGTGGACTCTAAAACCTGTAAGTCGGGGTCGAATATCTAAAATTTCGCCGACAACAGAAAGAAAAATTGTAAGGTATGCAAAGTTAAACCCTTTCCTTACTTCTACCCAAATAAAAACCGAATTATAACAACCAATTTCTGCATCAACTATAAGAAAAGGTTTTTTTTTTTTTTTTTTTATTTGCCAGAAGACCAAGAAAAACTCCGCTGTTAAACAAGAGACAACGGGAAAATAGAATTTAATTTGCCAAAAAACACCAACTTTGGCCGGGTCAAAAAGATGCAATATTCTTTGGTCTGATGAAACAAAATTTGTTTTATTTAATCATGGTGTCTGCCAAAAGCAAATAAGCAGGCCTTCATGCACGAGGTGCAATCCTAAGTACACTACAAAGACAATAAAACATGGCGGTTGTAGTTTTATGGCATGGGGATATTTTTCTTGAAACGAAATGGTCCCTATTTTCTGGATTAAAGATATAATGGAAGCGAATGTTTATGTCAGTATCTTGCAGTATGTCATGCTTCCCTTTTCAGTGAAGGATATGTCTTTAAAATGGATATTTATGCAATATAATATGACCTAAAACACACCTCGCTCAAAGCAAAAAATAGATGAAAATAGGGTTACTATTATGGATTGGCGAGCTCAATCTCTGAACTTAAATCCAATAGTAAACTTGCGGGCTGATGTAAAAATTAAAATAACTTCATCAAAACCTGCTTACAAAGAATAATTATAGAGAGAAATTGAAACAGCTTGGAAATCTATTCCCTTGGAGAAATGCCGGTAGCTATTTTGGTTCTATACCGAGAAGTGTAGAATTAATACGAAAAAAAATTCATGGAACCAAATATTACAGAAATAAGAAAGAATATTTAATATTAAAATGAGTTTTATTTACTTAATGAAGTGTAGTGCTATATTTATGAACAGCGTAATGAGCATATTTTTACAGATACTATGAATATTTTTTTAATGAAGCGACAAAAATAATTTCTTTTTATCAAAATAATAAAGTTGTTTTTAAAATATAATATATCAATAAAATTTTGGTTTTGTTATTACTTAAACCAAGTTTTTTTTGTATTTATACTAATATTTTTCTGATACTGCTATTTTTACGCACATGACTCTATGTATAGTAATTAATATTCAATGAAAGTTACTACAGTCTGTTCCAAACGGTTAAGCGGAACTAAATGGGAATTTAGAACTTTTAGGTTGTCACGAGAAGGGACCTTGCTTGGGTTATTTCATTTTTCACGTTGGGATGTCAAAATTTAAAATTCCAACAATGAAACCATGGAAACGAATGACATATGTCAAAATTAAATATTTTTTTTAGATATTTTAATGACAAAAAAATAAATAAATGGGAAATTTGTATTAAGAATGACACAAAAAATCAAAATATAAAGAAAATGACATTTTAAAATGATATTAACCTTAACCAAAAAATGTTTATTGTAAGTATGATTTACAAAGCTTAAACAAAACGACCGGAAGGCACGATTTAAACGATGAAAGTAACTAGATTGCAAAATCTAGTTCCGCTTAACCGTTTGGAACAGACTGTAGTTATTATTGGGGGAAAAATTCAAGTAATTTGAAAAGATCATATCACAGCAATAACATAACCTAACTTATTTTGTAAATATAAGTAGCGAAACTTACAATGGGTCATGTATTGTATAATAACAAGACTTTAAATTACTTGGTACTGTTCTACTTACTGAATAAATACTTTGTATTACTATTCCAAAAATTATTCTGTAAAAAAAATGACTTATATAATAAAATAGCTACAAAATTTATTTGATTCTGAAACTTCTTTAGAAATACTTTCCCAAGCTTGATCTCATATAAAAAATACGGATTCCTCACTTAGTATTTAATAAACAAATTATGTCACAGTTGAATTTGTATTAAATTGCTACCAACAGTATTTTTTGTCGCAGTTTTAAATGTTTTTAATAGCATCAACACATTGTGTTCAAAGTTAAACATAGAAGCACGTACTAAGTATTTATTATCAAAGATAATTTCAACCAAGTACAACAGGTGTGTCGCACATGGTTCCACGAAATTTCCATTACTTTATAAAACCTGCGCGTGAAATAATTAGCTTTACAAATTAACTTCATTTAATACAACACAGCGTTTATATTAAAAGCCTAAACTTGCGCAGAAAATACAGTTTTCCGTGACGCCTCTCTGTAGATCCACTGATAAAACTCTTACAGATAAAATCCTTGTTGAAAATTACATGTCTTAACATAGTGACCAGACGATCGACCGGTGTCTACACGTGTCCTGATATAGACATTGTTTCCCAGACCAATCCATTTTCTGAATGAAAACATTCCGGGGCAAGGATACAAACAGTAAAAGATAAGGGTTTTGTTACCGTTAGGAGTTAAAAATAAAGAACAAAACAAAAGTTAAAAATAAATACTAATACATTTTTTACCGACCGCCAACACATATAAGAGAGGTATTGTGATCATACCGATTCTGACATTTCAAGATTTCGATGGATCTCCACGAATTGAGGTCCCTACATAACGTTTTGATTATTTTTAGCAAGATGTCTGTTTTTATGAAACTTCATATTTAAACTTTTGACATCAATGGCACGAGTTGATCAACTTTTGGTAAAAATCGGTGAACCAGAAATTGGAGTTTACTCGTGTCGGTTGTAAGATTTTTGCGAATATTTCACAACAGAAATATTTTGAAAAAATTTATTTTACAAAAGTTACTATAAAAGCAATAACTAACAACTTTTATTTGGGACATGTTTTAATATAATACGTTATTGTCTTTCACAATAATAACTACTCTGCTGCTAGATTGTATTTTATACAAGTACTTTGTGATGGCGTCCTGTGGTGACCACAGCTGATTTATACCGACCGCAAAGGTATATAAGGGAGGTATTGTGATCATACCGATTCTGACATTTCGAGATATCGATGGATCTCCGCGAATTGAGGTCCCTACATAACGTTTTGACTATTTATAGCATGATGTCTGTTTTTATGAAACTTCATATTTAAGCTTTTGATATCAATGGCACGAGTTGATCAACTTTTGGTAAAAATCGGTGAACCAGAAAAAAATTATTTATCAAAAGTTACTATAAAAGCAATAACTAACAACTTTTATTTGAGACATGTTCTAATATAATACGTTACTGTCTTTCACAATAATAACTACTCTGCTGCTAGATTGTATTTTATACAAGTGATGGCGATCGGTCCTGTGGTGGCCACAGCTGATTTTTATACTTTGCGTTCACAATAATATCATTGTTACACTGAACACAGTTAAACAATAGAAGCTATTGTTATACTGTTTTTGGTAACATTTTATTTTGAGAGATTGGTAGTACTACTCGTCTACGGCGCGTCAATGATAACGTAAAATATTTTAAATTGTTTATTTAATACAATTTGTAAGTATTCCTATGTCAGATAATTATTTTATAATAGGTTTGTTCTTTTCGCTACCTTGCGTTTTACTGCAAGACGTGGCTGTAATTGACGCGGCGTTAAATTTATTACTGCAAGACGCGGCTGTAAGAAATTAAGTTACTAAAAACGCAGCTTCTGTTCGTTTCAGTAACAGTTGAATACATGACGTGAGCAGTTGTTACTTGAAAGCTCTATTTGACTATAGTCAACCTATAAAATCTAACATTCATAATTTCTTAATCAGGCGTGCAATATTGGATTCTGAGCACAACAACAAAAATAGATGCCCGTTTGTTCTCAACCGTAGCTGTATCGTACAACTTAACTTCAGGGGTATGAAACTCATATACACGGCCTTGAAACGGTTTTAAGTTATATTCCATCCACCGACAGCGCTAAAAGCGTTTTTTTTTAACCAACATTTTGAGAACACTTCATTGTCGGCAATTTGCGGCAATTGTTTTTGACGTGGTAACGATAGGTGACAGTAAATTGTGCTTGTGACACTGATGAATTTTATAAGAAATTTTAAATATTAGCACCACATCTTTTATTTTCAAATGGTGTAGTGTAATTAATAATATTTTAAATGGTAAATGCAAAAGAAATATAAATAGTGTAATAAAAAAAATGGCACAGACTAAATTTAATATGTACAATAAAAGTAAATATAAAAGTAAAAAATAAATACTTGTTTATTTATTTCATATGCTTGCTTGCAAATAAAATAATAAAACTTAATGCTTACTGAAGTATTAACTTTTAACAATTGTAATTAATTTTAATTTTAGGAAATTAATTACGAGAGTTGTAAATAAATTAATCATAATTTTCGGTTCAAGACAATCTTTAATTTTCTACCAAAATTACATTTTATTTTTCAATTTTGGTAGAAAATTAATGATGGCGCGATTCATAGCAATTTAAAATATAAAAATATATTTGTGTGCACTGCGGGTTGCATACTATCTAATCCTAGTTCATATTACAACCACGAATGTCGCAACTATCGCTGTCCAAAGCCGTAACGTGGGAGTCCGCTATCTTCCTTGTTTTATAATTTGTGCTTAACTTTACAATCGTACATTCATATGTACAGTGTCCATCATAAATACAATATACACTTTCAATTTACTGCCGATTTGTTTCCATTCAACTAGCTCAGAAAAACTGTAAGCTTTCTTGACGCAGCGTCTTACTGCCATCAGTTGTTTTAACGAACGAACAGAATCTAGTGAATTTTCAGTAAACTGCCAATTCAAACGAACAGAAAATTTTGATGCCGCCGTAAACTGTAGACGCCAAGTAGCGAAAAGAACAGACCTAATATTATTATTAAGAAAATTCAAAAAGAAAGTTTGTAGTTTTGCATCTGTCAAATTACTGTTGTGTTAGAAATTGTTTTATTATACATTGTTACTATGGTGACCGCATTTCACAAAAATCCCTAGATTGTATTCAGATATTTTTTTCAAATGAAATTTTAAAATTTCTATAATCCGTCTCAGTTTGTAATACGAAACTAAATCTGGTTACTTTGGTGACTGTTGTGGTGTAAACAGACTTAGGCGTATCCGTGTGAACCAATACTATGATAATATTATAAATGTATTGTCAATATACAACATAAAAAATGAATTTTCCCTGTTAGTTACGTATTACAAAATGAGACAGATAATATAAAACTGATGAAGTATAAAAATAGTATATTATGCTCGTTTTAAACGACGTATTGTCACACTTGTTTCTTTCAAACAACTCGTGTGACAATACATCGTGTTATAAAACTCGTATAATAATATACTATTTAAGTCTCAGATATGATTCGTAAAGGCTAGTATTTAAAGACTGCTATTTAATTAATCAGAATTTAATTCAATTTGTTTAACCGGGGTAGGGATGGACTTGGACCTATCCTAACACGGCCCGCGCATCTTTCTAAATACAACTAGTGTTGACCAAGGACTTTACTGTCAAAATTCAAGTAATGATAAAACAAAGATCTACGCTTCCAAAATGCAAGTAAGGACAAAAATGTCCTCGCTTTCAAAATATAAGTGATGACAAAACAGAGGTACTCGCTTCCAAAAAACAAGTGTTGATTTAAAAAAACACGTGTTTTTGACTGCATGGGGGGGGGGAAGGGTGCAAACCCCTGAATCAACACAAAAATATACGAAAGCGTAAATAATAGATTATCTGTAAAAAAATAATCAATACTTCAAGGAAACGTATGCAAAATCCTAATTACTGGAAAACTTTCATAAATTCAGAAACTAATTAAATATAAATTGAAAGCGTCTGCGATCTTTGGCATATTGGAAATTGGTATTAATGATTTTTGGTATAAAATCTACTGTATTATTAGTAATTTTTTCCTTGTGCATAAACGAACATTCGTCATAGTTGACGTAATAATAATTGAAATTATAGGATTCTAGGTCAATTTATCGAAAATCAATTTATCGAATACAAATTTATCGAAAATCAATTTATCGAAAGCAAATTTATCGAAAGCAAGTTCATCGAAAGCAAATTTATCGAAAGTCAATTTATCGAATGCTCAATTTATCAAATAGCACGTTTATTGAAAATGCTTAGTAATATTAAGTTATTTCATAAAAACAAATTTTCTTTTTTATATAAGTATTCGGTATAACTACGGAATAGGTACCTACGCAACTGCGCATGTGTCACACCGCGTCATACCATACATGATTTGTTAAATGTACGGTGATTCTTAACAGGTGGCATTGTTATGTTAGTGTGAGTTTGTTTTGTCATTTAATTAGAAGATGGGTAGCTCGCTTCGCTCGGCTTCTTCTAACCAAACCTTTACTAACCTAGCCTAACCTAAGATAGTGTTTTGTCATTAAACTAGAAGATGAGTAGCTCTCTTCGCTTGGCTTCTTTTAACCAAACCCTTACTAACCTAACCTAACCTAAGAAAGTGTTTTGTCATTAAACTAGAAGATGGGTAGTTCGCTTCGCTCGGCTTCTTCTAACCAAACCTTTACTAACCTAACCTAACCTAAAATAGTGTTTTGTCATTAAACTAGAAGATGGGTAACTCGCTCCGCTCGGTTTTAGACTTTTACTAAGTAAACCTAACCTAATTACCTTGTTTTTAGGTGCATAGTACTTTATTTTCTCCCATATTAGCCCAATTAAAATGCACATCATTGTGTATGAATTTATAAAAATGATTTGCGTGCAATTGCCCTTAACCTGTCTTATTAAACCTTAAAATTAAAAAAAAATATTTGTTTTATTATATAAGTTTTCTTATTATATAACTTTCTCTATTTATATTCAAACACTATGTCATTTTATTTACCTCCACAATAATAAATTACAATGTAAACTAAAATTTCTTTCATTATTAATTCCTACCGAAATAATTTAACAATCAATTTTCGATAAACGTGCCATTCGATAAATTGAGCATTCGACAAACTAGCTTTCGATAAACTAGCTTTCGATAAACTTGATTTCGATAAATTTGCTTTCGATAAATTTGCTTTCGATAAATTGATTTTCGGTAAACTCGCCGGTTACCAAATAATAGTGTTTATAGGTCCGTACACATTTTGTTTAAATAGTTAATAGTACTTATAAGTATTGGGGCCCTTTTGTGGAGTTTCTATCGGTAACTTATGCGTGGAAAATGAATACGTCACGTAAACATATCTTATATATGTTAATTAACCGAATAAAAGTACAATTTCTATCTACACGAAGTTTTTTTACTGTCACCGAACACGTAATTACCTTTTTCCGGGAGGTGGGTTAGAATTTTAATTTCCCAGAATTATTGTATTACCAGGGCCCGGGTCCTCCCTGGGCGCCCCTGCTTACCCTTTCCGAGGCTGAAGGTGCTCCAGTGTTCTGAGGACCCTTAATACAAACTTAAAACGAGTAAATGCACATGAACTAAAATTTGTTTACCATTTGATAACAAATATAAAAAGTCAGCTGTGGCCACCACAAGACCGACCGCCATCAAAAGTACTTGCATAAAATACATTCTAGCAGCAGAGTAGAAATAACTTGGCCTAATATTTTCTAACAGAGATATTATTTATCATGACCATGAAAACGTTACACATAAGTATGAAAAACTAGATAGCATTTCGAAAAATTTTACAGACAGACGGATAAAAATAGTCAAAACGTTATGTAGGACCTCAATTCGTGATCCATTTAAGATTCAAGATCCATCGAAATCTCGAAATGTCATAATCGGTATGATCACAATACCTCCCTTATATATATTGGCGGTCGGTAAAAATTGAAGTGAAGTGTGAATTTTCACACATTTCAGGGATTTGAAGGAATTTAATAAGTGTAAAAAACCAACATAATACTGGATGTCTAGAAATATTTATTCTATAATCACATCAATATCAACAGTTTTTTTGATAATCATTTTATTCGATATTGGAGAACTAAGAGCTTCCATTTTTTTTTTTTTTAAACAAAATTTAAATTATTTGCCAAAAATCCCAGGGTTCTTTTCTGTATTTACTTCGTATTCAAGTATTCATTAGATTAATAAGAAATATTTTACAGTGTAGAATATAGTGTGGAGTCGGTAACTCGGATCGCAACTGTTATAATATTTTTTTAAATATTTTTAATCTGATCAAAGATTCCTCACGTACTTTTCCGACTCAGATCAATACACTTTACCTATAATTTTTTCAGATTTTTAGTTTAACCCCTCTTGGTAAAAAGGTGCGGGACAAAAACTTTTTTAGCAAATTTTTGGGTAAAATCATGTTAAAAAAAAAAACAAACTAATTTCAAAAGACTATATATCGTTCTTTAATCTACGTTCTAAGAGCTTTCTTTTGATACCTCACAATCCATTTAATTTTTTTTTTTTATCAACAATTAAAAAATCGAAATTTTTCTCTAGTTGATAGGATAAAAAATTGATTTTTAAAATAAAAATTTGCTTGTTGATCCACGCATTAAGAGGTTTCATGAGTTTTTATTACATACTTTGTTTATATTTATCTCGAGATGAGCTTTTTTTTAACTCTCAGTAGTTTTCCTATATGTGGGTCAAAAAGTTGTAAAACCATGCCAAATTTCAACTTTCTATGTTAAGCCGTTTGGCTACAGTTTCTACCGTACAGACAGACTGACACATGAGTGACGTTATAAGGGTTTGTTAGTGGTCATACCTACAAAATTCTAAAGAGACAATAAATATAGGTATAATATAAAATAACCAAATATGGAAATAAATAAATTTGAGAACAAAATAACATAAGAGTTTGGAATAAAACAATTAACAGTGATGACGGGAGGGGGGGGGGTTCTCTTGTAGCTTACCGCGGACGCCCATGACTATAGCAGAGGAATTGAACATATACAGGCTGTCCAAAAACTTGTTAAGCATGGAGATCTCGAGAACGGTAAGAAATACGAGATCAGTTAAATTAGACCAAAGTTGTCGCATTAATAGACAATTTTAACAATGTATTTGTTCTCCTAAAAAATAAATAGGTTGCTAGATATGAACGAAAATGTAAATGTTCTGGTTTTTAATTTTTGCTCATAACTTTAAATTCATAACAAATTAAAATATTAAGTGATTTTGGTGTCTTCTTTCTTCAGGCACTTTTTCACGGTGAATTTACACAGGTTCACAAATTTTGAAAAGAGCTTTTTTCTGGCTATTCAACCATATAAAAAAAAGTCCTATTTTATTTTCGTAAATAATATGAAAAATTAAGAAAAACGTTTTTTGTCAAAATAATTGCTGTGTCACACATGTGCTCTGCGTTACTAAGGTTTCTAGTTCTAATCCCGTTCAGGCATGGAATTTTCAAAAATAAGAATTGTCCTGGCTAATTGACGAAGCAGTGAAGGCCATTAATTTTTTTTTGAAGTTATGAGCAAAAATTAAAAACCGGAAATTTTACATTTTCGTTCATATCTATGTATTTTTTTAGGAAAACCAAGACATCGTTAAAAATTAATCGACCTCGTATCTCTTACCATTATCGAGATCCCCATGCTTAATAAGTTATTTGGGACACAAGTATATAAGGTACTTCGGCTACCACCATACTAATACGTTTTCAATCCTACAGACTACAGGATTATCGGGCACTTAGGACTTTTTTGATCACAAGATCCTTAGGAAGCCAAAATTTCTACATTCACTTAATCCTCCACAGATCACAGACTACCTCTTCAAGTATACTGATTATATTTTAATTAAATCTAAAAAAAAAGTTTGAGTTTAAGGATCAAGATAAATGGGATTTTTATTACCGACCCCGATTACTACGCTCGCTCTGTGCTGTTTCTAAGTCGAGTACCTGCTTCACTAAACAAGAGTGTAATCATCTAGACTTGTATTGATTTTGAAGGAAAACTAGTCTGGCTGTTGGTGGAGTTACATCTGATTAAATAGATAGAATCCACAAAATGCACTCTATAAACACGACAGGATTGAAAATCATTGCTAAACTGTTTACACCATTTTATACAGATGACTGAGCATTGCTATGAAAAGACAAGTATTATAATGTAATGTACGAAGTAAACAGATAACCAGCTCGATAGATTAGTGTTTGTGTAGGGCGCTAGGAGTTTTGAGATACGGATGTATAAATAAACATAGCAAGTTTATTCTTGCATCATTAAATAAATCATATAAAACATAATGTGGAGATGGTCGTGTCCGTAATGAGTAAAAGTGGAAAGGTTGTACGGGTATTGGACATAAATAAAAACAACTATCTACAGCTGACCAGTTTCAGAATAGTTATTCCGAAAAAATAATATATACAATTCCGAAACTGGTCAGCTGTAGATAGTTGTTTTTATTTATGTCCGATACCCTACAACCTTTCCACAATAAAACATAATAGATACATTGATAAGTATATTTTATGTAGTCTACTGTTAGCAGTGCAAGTGTAAACTTATCAATATGAGTGAGTTACGCGACGAGATCATCCTGCAATAATTTTGTACAATTTCAAACGAGGTTTGTCTGCGGAAGAGTGCATCTCCGAATTTTTATCTGAGAATTGTCGGAGCACAGTGTTTCGTTGGTATAAAGTTTATACTATAAACAATTTCAAAAAGATATTGTTAATCTAGATGATGATCCTTGTCCAGGAAGGCCCCGTGAAACAGTTACTCCTGTAAATATTGATGCGGTTAAAAAACTGCTCCATGAAAATAGACAAATTACATACAGGCAGATAGAGGAGTCTTTGCATATTAATGCACCAGCTATCCGTTCAATTCTTTGCGACCATCTGGAAGATTGCACGATATGGGCAACAGCAATAAGAGTAGAATGGTGTTGAAAAATGTTAAAATTTTGAAATGGGACACTCGAAATACGTGAACTCCATTGGGACAGACGACGAAACATGGCTTTGTTATTATGATGTGTCATCAAACTCAAAAAACAATACATGGTCTTTGAAGACGAAAAACTCAAACCGTGGTAAAATAGTCAAGATCTGTGAAAAAGAAATTGACTGTCGTATTTTTCAGTAAGCGAGGGATTATTACGCGAATTGTTCTTGAAGAACAAAAAACAGTTACGGCCAAGTGATACGTTGAGTTTTGTTTGCCTCCATTGATTTGGTTTCTTCAAAACTTACGATTACATTCATGCCTTGACATTTGGAGCTTGCATGAAGATAAACACCCACGCATCGAGCTCAACTAATTCAAAAATTTTGAATAATTCTGAACTACAAGTGTTAGAACATCCTCCGTATAGTTCAGATCTTGCTCCTTGTGATTTTAGACTCTTCCCTTTCATCAAGGATAAGCTTAAAGTAATCTCGAAACTTTACTAGCGCCTTGCGTAATTTATGCTACAAAATGAAAATAGAAACTTACTGTTTTGTAGCATACAGTGCAAAATACTCTATTTACGTCATTTTTAATTATTCAAACTGTAAAATCCTTGCAGGTTTTTCTTACCTGTCTTTAATACACAAAATCACAATACTAACTGAATAGTTTCGTCTTTAGATTTTTATTACTGTTTGATCAAGAGGTTCTTGATGCTAAAAAGTTTGATAATCATTGGCTTAACAAACTAACCATAGCTGTAGTACTGAAAGGAACCCAACTGAGATTGCTTGGGCAAGTGAAAAGAATGAACGAGAGACGTCACCTAAGTAAATTTTCAAACCAGGAATTGGTATTTTTTTTTAATTCCTGGTTTGATGAGATACGCCATCACCAAAGCAGGATTTACGCACAGGCAGAGGCAGTTGCCTTTTGTGTCGACCAAAATGTGGAGCTCGAAATTCTATAACTCATTACTTATGGCCCGGTTGCACAAGTCGTTTTGTCGTTTACACGTATTCCAGTATATTATTTAAGTAACCTTGCAAAGAACCCGAAACACACTGCAAAATGTAGATGCTTCCACTTATTTTTTATGCGTAAAACCGTCTCTTTAACGCGCCAATTTTCGATGTTTAACCTAATTTTATATATTTTATACGTACGTCTTTCCAAACAAAAATGAATCGGCGTCAAAAACTACATTTATAAAAAAAGGTGTGAAAAAATTTGTTTTTGTAACCACGAAAATACATCAGCTGTACACGGCGGCCATTTTTAAGTCACTGGCACGGCTATTTGTGCCAGTAAATAGGAACGGCTTCTATTCACTTGACTTGCATGAGATATTTGTGCCAGTACTGGCACCAGTACTGCATGTACGTTTACACGATGCCAGTGGCTGGTTCAAGTACTTACTGATGCAAGTTACTTGCATCGTGTAACTGAGCCATTATGCTGTCCTGCTGTCTACCATAAAACACACCCGCTCTTCTTGTGTAATGCTACCCCACGGACCTCCACATGCTTCTCGTCAACAGTCGTTACACGATTTCCATAAGCCACTGACTACCAATTTTCATTACACTTACGACAGAATTAAAATATACCGACTACTTTTCTTACTTCCTAATTGGAAATAAAATAAATGTAACTACGCGCTACAGTTGACACAGAAATACGGTATGGTGGGTCAATTTTGAATAAATATCCGGCTTATATATTAATTTAATTTATATTATAATTTGTTTGTGATATTAATAAAATAAAGTGATTTTTATTTTTAATTGCTTAGTTATTTAGTTTTTCGTACATGGAGGAAGCAAACTCGAGTCTCCCTGTGTAGAGATGGCAAAAATTAATAGAATGATTGAAATAATCGATTATTTTGTTTCAGTTAAGGTTATATTTTTGGTTTCGATTAATTAATAATTAATTTATTATTAATCGATAACTTTATTTTATTTACAAGAATTTACTTAGTTACATTGTTGAAACACTGGTCGGTCTCTTCTTTCCAATAAAGTTCCTAGTTTACTAGGCCTTCAGAACACATGGCTTCGCCCATCTGGAGATTTTAAATTCACCTGCTACTCATTTCTGCACAATATACTACTATAGTTTGCGTCCAGTTAGTTTAAATACCCACGAGCAAAACGCAATCTTTCAGCTCAATAATTTGCGAGAAAAGCGTGGCAAGTTACAGGTCTTCTGGATAGAAGCCCTCGTTTCCTCAATTGTCTTTGGACAGTTCGTGATGAAATTGTCAAATTTCGATCTTCTTCGAGAAGTGCGAGAAAAGTTGAGGGCCAGTCACGATTGCGCAGCAGACTTAGTTAAGGTAAGAAATCGGTCGTTTTGAGCGCTCAGCTCGTGGATGATTTGAACCTGGATTGTTTTTTTTTTTTTTATATAGAGGCCAGTTCGCTGATGACAATTTATAGCTTAATATATAGTGTTTTTAACTATATCCAAAACACTATCGATATTCCAATACTGCGGCCATCTTTAAATAATGGCGCAGCTCGTACAACATCTTCGGGCCACATTTTAATTTTATTGCACAATAAAACACTTGTAGGAGTTTAGAAATCCATAAGATGGGTAACTAATGCCAAAATTTTATTTTAACAATGAATTATTTGTGTTAAAACTTATGTACTTAATATGCGATATTATATAGTCTTCGTTCAAACAGGCATTATGTATTGTTACAGCCTGTTTAATTAGCAACAAAAATATTTGAATATGCAGACTTGTTATAAAAACATTGTATTACCTCCCATTTCGATTAATCAAATGATCAATTAATCGATTAATTAATTTTTATTGCCATCTCTACCCCTGTTGTGTGTCCCTGAAGTTGATTAATAACATAGTAAATATACCATACTTTAAATATGAATTACTAAAATCTATGTATTATGTTTATCCTTTAATTTATATTCATGGTAAATTTAGTGAACATTTATGAGACAGCAGCAGGTAATAAAGAAGCGTCTTCAGAATCGATTTTGTTGTATTAGTAGGATGTATACTCACTACGATTGCAAGACAACTAGTTTGAAATATCGGACATATTAGAGTCCACTGGTTTACTGTAAAACTTATTTTAAAAAGAAAAAACTGTCATACTTCGGAAAGGATAAAAACTTATCTTTATATATCAAAACGTAGTGCACTCATCTGAAACTTGAATGAAAAAGACGTCAGCAGGATCAGCGCGTGGTTTACTGAAGCCTGAAACTCTATTTTAGCAACCCACTACAAAATTTGTTAGTAAAACATTAAAAGATTAATCTTCTCTCTATCTATCTTCTTCTATATACCTAGTCTTACCATAAATACTGTCACACAGTTTTCAATTAAATTCCAGAAAATGCTTAAAGTTATTTTTATTTTCTTTTAGCACATAATACACATTTATTTATTATCAGTTTTTAAAATTGTCATATTTAGCCTTTAGATAGCTCTTAAATCTCTGCAGTCACTCGTCAACAGAATTACGGCGCATTTCTACAGAAAAACCCTCCACTAACTTCATCAGGGAGGGATTCAGGCTATCGATATTAGGGTATCTCTTCTTACAAGTTATGTCCTGAAGCTCGGACCACAATTTTTAGTTCAGAGGGTTGAGGTCAGCACTACTAGATGGCGAATCAGCAGGAGAAATAAAGTCCGGTACATTGCTTTCAAACCAGTGCTGCCTGCTCTTCGCATTATTTTTGCATTATATGTCTGGTGCTGAATTTTGCTGGAAGCTCCAGCGGTGAATAGCAAGAAGGAGTTGTTCAATTATTTAATTAGTCACTTCAACATGGTTTCCTATTAGACTTTGGCCAATGTTTTTACCCTTTTCTCACAATAATGAAGCTTATGCGGCAATTCTGTGGTAAACCTGTAAGCTTACAGAAAAAATCTATATGAAACTGTCCATAACAACGCATAAAACAACTTCTTAGATACGATCGTCTATAGCTTACAAATTTGCCACAGAATTGTCGCATTAGTGGTATCGTCATACTTTACGACCCACAAAACCATAACTTACGTAAGTTAATTTCCCCTCTGGATCTTCGGCGGTCACTCACGAGCATCACGTGAACTTGTAGCATAGGCCCTGTCGTTTTGGCGACTGAAAGCCTCCTCAATGTTAAAAATCTTTTATATCTATGAAAAGAATTTTCCTATGCCCGTTGTCCGCTTAACGTTGCCACGCGTGGTAAGACCCCTAGAAAATTTATAGCACGCGAGATATTGTTTATTTTGGTGAGGTTCAGTTCACGAACCATAACTGATTGTCTCCTCGCCGGATTCCTGCGAATATCACCCGCCAACGCGTTCGTCATATTATCTGTCGTTACGGTGAGCGGACATCCCAATCTAGGGCGGTCATCAAGAGTTCCAGGCTCAATAAACACATGCATGGTGCGACAATCAAAACTACTAGAGATTTTCAGCTTCTGAAACATGTTGAAAATGTTAGATGCCGACTTGCCTACCTTGTGCAACGTGATAATCGCGACACTATTCTCATAATTTTCCATCCCAATTCATTATAAAATTTTAATAAAATAACCACTTTTTACTATAAATGAGCTAGAAATGACCTCCGTGCTCCTAAATGTTTGTTAACATTGAAGAGTTAAAAGTTAGTTAAAATTTTTGGCGCACAGCAACGAAGGCTATTTGCGCCTAACGCAGCTCATTTAAATGACCACACTACATACTAAAAAGGTTAACATTGAAGATGCCGGTGTGAACCGCACATCAAAAGTTTGTGTCAGTATTTATGGTAAGGCTAGGTACAGAAAAGACAAAGTCTTTCTGTCTATCTGTCTGTTCGTATGTGTGCTTTTCACTCGAGAACTGCTGATTCTTTTTCATGTGGTCTGATCAGGTTTTTGGCCATGTTTCATTAAAATTGGCTCAGTAGTTCCAAAGCTATAATGAAAATTGTGTCCGCGGGTAAAACGAAATCTGTTTTCCGTGCAAATTGTCACAAAGGTAATCCTAGGTCAGGATTGCAACACCTATACATTGTGACGTTCAGCTGTTTGATTAAAAAACTATTTGTCAGCGTCTACCATATGTTACCTGACTACGTAATACATACGCTGCATTTTCGTAATAAGGAAATATTTGTCATGACTAATGAATATCGGAACTAGGTCAGTCATAAGTATAAGTACATGGATGTCGTACGGAATACGGGCAGAGGAACCTAGCCAACTCCTCTACAAGTTCCAGTTAACACGATGCCGACCGAGATACCGACGCCATATACCCATACTTCTGATGAGCCAAGCAAGCAGTACCATGTGAGTGGGAGAAAGCTTCGCCAGGCTCCTCGACCCCTTGAGGGGCAGCCCCCGCCTCGGCGATAGGTCATACCCGATTTCGGCCAACACGGGGTGGACCGAAGTCTTCCCCAACTCCATGGACAAAATCATACAATTAAATTGTAAATTGGATATATAATTAATAAATTTGTATTGTTAAAACCAGGAGTTGCATTTCCATCTAGCTACCCACGTGACAATATTAAACGCATTTTCTTGAAATTACCAACGACAACATAATTTTTGTCAGCGAAAAAGTAAGTACACGATTTATACACTAATCAGAATTGAATTTTTTAAATCTGTTCAGTAGTTCTAAACAGTGGCGCACCCAGGAATTTGGGGGAGTGGGGGCGGAAGACAAAAAAAGTGATGATCTGAAACATACAAGTGATGACAAAAAAAGTCATCACTTGTAAAATACAAGTGATTTATCTAAGACCATAGTTATTAAAAATTTAAAATTTGGTATCTCCCCTTTACTAGGGGGGGCAAGCCCCTGGGCCACCCCCCTGGGTGCGCCACTGGTTCCAAAGATATAATGATGGTTGTGCGCGCGGATAATACAAAACCTAACATTTCGATATATATTTAACGCATTGGTCGAGAACTACTGATCCGATTTCTTGAAGTTTTTTCTTCCTGTACTGCATCATATGGTCAGATTTTATTCTCCGTTTTAATAAAATCAGTTCAATAGTTCCATACTTATAATAAAATTTGTGCACGCAGGTAAATCGAAATCCATATTTACCTTTCAAATGAACGCATTCTCTTAAAATTAACAGCGACAACATTGGTTTCGTGAGCAGCAAAGTTGGTACACGATTTATACACATATGTATACACGATTTATAATAAATGGTGCTGATTTGCGAAGTCCATGCTTCTCGCATTGGCAATTATTTGTAGCGTATTCGCGTGTCAGTTCGAGCCGGAATCTTTACCTGCTAGCGCCTAAGAGTAAAACTAAAAACATGGTTTATAAAGCGGCTCTAAGATAAGTAATCCTGTTCAGTTTAATCCTAGCCTTTATCATGTTTATAGTATTGTCTTCTGTCCGGTCACCTAATTACGAGTAGATATGTTGTGAGTTCCAAAAAAATGTAGATCAATAATAACGAATTGTCTCCCAGAGAAGCCGGGCAGTGTAGCTAGTTATTATTATGTAATAAAACAACAAAAAACACTTATTCGATTAAGGGCCGCTTTTACAAACCTCGGATAAGTAGCGGAATAACTATCGGAGTTATAAGTTTATTCCGATGTTTATTTAAACGTTCGCTTTTACAATGCATTTTTTATTCTCGGTTAGTTATCCATGGTTTTATTGTAAATAAAATAAAGTTGGTATTCAAACAATACTATGTACACAAACTGACATATTAGAAAAGTCATATTTTAAATTGACATTAATATTAACAATATATCTGAGCATGTTTGGGGAAATATTGGGAGATGTTGAAATATTCGGCTCAGATAATATTTTTATGGTGGTATATCCGCCAATTTAGTGTCAGCCATTCGTGTGCAAATATTCATAAAACCACCCTCTTATAGAATCGAGGCCAAATACCGCCCAGGTGTGAATTTTCATAAGATCACCCTCTACTAGCAGAATTCTATTAGAATCTATGTCAAATGCCGTCCCTTTGATGAGCCACTCATGTGCGGTACAGACTATGTGCAACCTCATGCGGTGGCACTGACTGTGGTTCATATTTATGTGCTGTAATCCCTTGTCACCGCGGAACTTACGTTCCACTAGTATACTATGAACAGAAAAACGCGAGTAATAAGATTAAGCGTATACATATTATGTACAGTTGTGGACTGCCAAAATTGTACCAACCAGTTGGCTCAGGAGGAAAATTCCACTGATTAATAGCAGGACTATTTTTTCACTGTATAATAACAACTAGTTCGCATTTTGAAAAACATATAAATAAATAACAACGGGCTCATTCGAACCGACTCCAACCCAGCACTGCATATACAGGGTGTTTGTTTGAAACGGGGCACTCGGAAAATCTCCTTTATTTGTAGAGATACAAAAAATCTTCAGAACAAAAGTTAAACTAGACAAAAAGGCCCATCTAAAGGTTACT
Organism: Liopterus haemorrhoidalis; assembly: GCA_963971575.1. NCBI lineage: Eukaryota > Metazoa > Arthropoda > Insecta > Coleoptera > Dytiscidae > Liopterus > Liopterus haemorrhoidalis. The sequence continues at coordinate 147,524,675 of OZ020611.1, read as the reverse complement.
ATAAGAATTCTGAGGCACTTTCACCGGAAATGATGTCAACTTTTGATCTAGCATAGGGAATCGATAATTTTATATTTTTTTCCTAAAAGTACATTAAATTAGCTTTACAATGACACCAAAAAGTCGTATTTTTATGTTAACCATTTCAAAATGGCGACCATTTATTTACAAAATAATAATCAACACAAGGTTTACAAAGTTGAACGTAGCAAGCTTTAAAAACAATAAAAAAAAGAAACAAAATATTTCTAAATTAAACTGTTATAACTAGTTATCGAACATTTGTAATTTTTTTTTTGTAATCAATTGTAAAAAGTAATAGTTTTTTTTTCTAAATAGTCCAATAGTTTATTTTAGAGACATTTTGTTTATTTTTTTATTTTTTTCAAAGCTTGCTACGTTCACCTTTGCAGAACTTATGTTGATTATTATTTTGTAAATAAATGGTCGCCATTTTGAAATGGTTAACATAAAAATATGATTTTTTGGTGTCATTGTAAAGCAAGTGAGCTAACCACTACGCTGCTGCAACCACAATTATATAGCTATAATAAAAATTCAAATAAAACGTTATAATGTGCCATTTATCATATGTCAATTTAATTTTTTCACCGTTGCTGAGTAACAAATATTTATTCACCAATTAGAGCAAGGGAATAACTTATACTGCCCTTTATCTGAAGTGTCGTTGGCCAGATAAGATTCTGGTGTTTACTCCGATGTTTATCCTATCCGAGCATTGTAAAAGCGATTTTAAGACTTTATACCGGGAATAGCGTTATCCGAACTTTATCCAACGATTGAAAAAGCGGCCCTAAGTGTAAGTATTATTTCTAAAATTTTCTTCTGTGTTAGATATTTTTCGTATGTTGTATACCGAATTTGTTTGTATTGTTGTTACAATAAAATTTATTTGAAAATGATCTTCAATAAATGCTTTTTTTCTTTTTCTTCTTTACATGGGGCCCCCAAATTTAACTTTGCCTAGGGCCCCATGAAAGTATAACGAGCCTATGACTTCAATGTGTTCTTTACAACCTCCAGTAATTCAAATAGACGTATTGCAAACTAATGTACAAAGTTCGGAATAAAAAGATTATTAAAGAAAAGTATTGAAAAACTTGCAATATAATTCGAAAAGTTTAAATTACAAGTCTATACTTTTAATTAACAATTACGAACTGCAGTACTGTAGTTGAAAAGTTTTGCGTTGCAAAGCTAAAAATATAACAAACTTGATATTAAATTGAACATCTATATTTTCTCAATATATCAAATCCTACATAATGCCACAGATGTATTGGAAAAGAGCACAGCAGATTGCGAGTTGAATAAACTAGAAAACTTAACCTGCAAAGGTGACACGAAAAAATGGTGGCTTTAAAAATATATTTTAATAAATTGAATGTTCTTTCTCATTTTTAGTATTTCGTTGGTACAACCAAGAAACCCTATTCCGTCACTGATTTGTCCCTCTGTCTGTATGATAAAAATTGTGGTTAAATGGCTGGAGCTAAAAAGTTTAAATTAGCTAGATATTTATTTCTAGACAGTTCTGTTGAATAAATACTCGTATAAACTGGATGAATTAAAAATAATAACTTAAGGAATTTTTATACTGATTTATGTATGTATATAAAATTTAAGGTGATAAGTATTTTATTATCGGTTATCGGTAATAAATAACACATATAAAATAATAAATATCTTCACATACAGAAAACATATACCATATACGAGGATTATCTTTCATATTTCGGGATTTGAGATCAAAAACAATTATTTATCAACAAAAGTGACTTTATTGTTTTTCAAAATATTCTCCATGAAGTTTAATACACTTTTGCATGCATTTGAACCAACTTTCGAAGCACTTTTTCCACTTCGATTGAGGTTTTTTCCACTGAGATTGTTAAATTATGTGGGATCCAACGCGAACAAGTCTATTTGACGGCCAAACGTTCATGCAATAGTGAATATATGTTGGTCCCACTAATACCCAAGGATACCTCAATCTAAACGATAAGTCACGTGACGATCTTGCGGTATCAGTTCACGCACAGCATCAATGTTTTCCGGAACAACAACAGATTTTGGACGACCTTCACGAAATTCGTAGTTAAGCGAACTACTGCCACGATTGAAGTCGATAAACCATCGATAAACAGTAGTCCTTGATGGTGCTTCATCGCCAAAAGTAGAATTAAGTTCATCGATGCACTGTTGTTGGGTTAATCCACGTCGAAAGTTGTAAAAAATAATCGCTGGAAAATGTTCACGATTTAATTACATTTTTAGCTGAGATGATTTTTTTTAAGTTACTGTAAACAACACAAATAACCCTTGTCCGTCAAAACATTTTGAGTACCTATACCGTTAAAAATGTCAAACTTTACGATAGAAGCGTCAGTTACCAGATGGCAGCACAAGTTTAGCGCAATCCCGAAATATAAGAGGCAACCCTGGTACAATGACTTATATCGCGCTATAATCACTATAATCGACCGACTAAATACTGCAGCACAAAAGCTACTGAACTTTATGTCTTTCTGGAAAATTAAAATCAACGAAGCCAAAACAGACGCTATCTTCTTCACACGCAGAAGACGTAAATCAACAAATAAAAATACAGAACTCAGTCATCGAATGGAACCAATCAACCAAATATCTCGGATTACACATGGACCGAAGGCTTAATTTTTCTGGCCACTGCAATAAGATAGCCCAAACAGCAACAGCTAGTATGTCAACTCTGTTTCCACTGCTTAATAAAAAATCAGGTTTGTCCAGAGAAAATAAATTAACATTATACAAGTCTGTAATAAGACCTATTATGATTTACGCCTGTCCAGCATAGTTTAAGACTCATCGGCAATTATCCCAGATACAAAAGACTGACAGAAATGCATGAAGAATTGAAAATAGAATTCCTAAAAGACACAATCTACAAACTAACTGAAAACTTCTTTTCCAAATGCTTGAATAACGAGAGTCCCCTTATTCAAAACATAGGAAACTATGAACTCAACACCCTTAAATACAAAAAAATACAAGCATCGGTTACACATTAAACGTGGTAAACATTAAAATCAAAGATTGTGGCAGATAGGGTAGTGACAGTGTCATAGTGAAATTTTAATCCTAAACCTCAAAGACGTAGCAATTAAAACATAAACACCATAGCATCTAGGTTTCAACTTGTATAAACTTTGTAAGAACCTTATAACTATTCCCCTAACACACATAATAAATTTATCTTTCCAACAAGCAAATTTTCCTAAAAAACTAAAAAATGCCCTAGTTAGGCCACTCTATAAAAAGGGTGACAAATCATCATTCAACAACTACAGGCCTATCACTCTAATTAGAATCAATCGTAAACAAACAGTTAGTTTCCTTCCTATCAAATTTTAAACTTCTTCCAGAAACACAACATGGCTTCGTAAAAAATAAATCTGTTGATACAGCCCTTTTTAATTTCGTTAGTGAAATATTAAACACATTAGATGCCAACAGCAAAGCATTAGGAAATTTTTTAGACTTGAGTAAAGCCTTTTACTGCATTCATCATGATAATTTATTCATGAAAATGGAGCGATACGAAATAAGAGGAATCGCATTAGACTGGATCAAATCTTACCTTACTGACAGAACCCAATTCACCTCGACAGAAATTAATAACAAGTCACATTTTTCCGACAAAAAGTCTGTTACCCTAGGTGCCCCACAAGGAAGTGTCTTGGCTTCTACTCTATTTTTAATTTACGCAAGTGACTTACCTAATTATTTTACGAATATGACAAACTTAACTGTGAGTTCATTTGCTGACGACAATAATTTCCTTACTCGATGTAAAAACACGACAGATATTGAAACCTCCTTTAATGACGTAATGAAAATAGCATCCACATGGGCAAATAAAAATAAATTAACCTTAAATATTGATAAGACATCCTGTGTAGTCTTCAAAACACCACAAAATAAATTCATTCCTCCTAAGCAATTAGATTTTGAAAATCAAAAAGTAAAAATATCGGATACCTCATTCTACTAGGACTAACGCTAGACAAAAACATTAACTGGACAGACCACATCGATAAACTGTGTAGAAGGTTGTACTCATGTTTATTCCTCCTAAGGTCGTTGAAACTAAATTGTAGCATCAAAGTGTTAAGGAATGTATACTTTTCATGTTTCCACTCACATTTAAAGTATAATATTATCCACTGGGGCCAATCGACTAATTGCAAACAAGTATTTTGTCTCCAAAAGTCAGCAATACGAGTCCTTCAATCGCTGAACTGCAGAGACTCGTGCAAGAAATATTTCACCCAACTTAATATACTAACCCAACCAGCAGAATATATTCTATCTCTTTGTATGTTCGTCTACAAAAATAAATAACTGTTCCTAAAAATCGAACATTCCCATAACACAAGGAACAAAGATGCACTAGTTCCACGGCCACACAATTTAACCTGTTACCAAAGAGGTGCCCATTTCAACTGCTGTAAATACTATAATGCGCTTCCTGATGAAATAAAGTTGTCAAAAAATGCACTCATCTTCAAGACCAATGTTAAAAAATACCTAATTGAAAGAGAATTGTATGACGTTAAGGATTTTTTTTAGATAATTTCCTTGTTTATTTATTGTGTATTACTGTTTATTTATTAACTTTTTTTTTCACTGTCCATATCTCTAATGTTTTAAATAGTTTCTTATATTATTATGTATTGACTTTCTTTTCATGTAATAGTATTATTGTTGTACATTGTTATTATGTAATATTTATGTGCATGAAAGACAAGAATAAAACAAAACTAAACTAAACTAAACCTCTTAATGCGTGGATCAACAAGCAAATTTTTATTTTAGAAAAATCAATTTTTTATGGGATTTTCGCCAGAATTATGTCAAAAAATATTACTCCCCCACTCAATCTTCCAAAGGAGTTTATATAAAAATCTGGAAAAAAAATCTCCATAATGAACATTGATGGGAACCGGAACAGTTCGACAGGATTTTTTATCAAATTAGTTCTTCGAAAAATGTCTATTATTTAGTGTCGCTGATAAAAAATAATATATTTTTTAAATTTATTGTGTGGTATCAAAATAAAGCTCCAAGATAAGTAGATTAAAGAACAAAAGGTAGTTTTTTAAAATTCGTTTCTTTAAGACGATTTTAGTCAAAAATGTGCTATAAATGTTCTTGTCCCGTACTCTTTTACCCAAAGAGGTTAAACTAAAATTCTGAAAAAAATATAGGTAATGTACATTGATTTGAACCAGAAACGTACGAAACGATTTTTTTATCAGACTGCGTTATTTGGAAAATATTGTAGTTTTTGACAAAATTAATTATTTTTTAATTCATTGCTAAATTATAGAACAAATATTTCTAGACATCCAGTATTATGTTTTCTTCTTAAATACCTACAAAAACCTGAAACATGTGAAAATTCATATTTCACATCAATTTTTCAATACTCAATAAATATTGTCATCTATTTAAATATCTACTGTAATTGCCTGCCATTTATTGTGTAACACTCGGCTTCGAGCAGTAGCGGCTGGTGGGTAAAATATTTGGGGGGACACTTTTTGATCCATATATTGCAATGGTGTCCAGCCTACGGCCCGCGGGCCTAATTTGGCCCAACAATAAGTTTCAAACGGCTCGCATGAAATTTCTGCCCCATGTTTTTTAGAATCACCCTCCCCCTTCTTCAAAAGGTTTTCGGAATATATCCACTACCCCTTATCCTTAATTAATTTTCGGAATTTCTTCCCCACGTACTCAAATGATTTTCAGAATTTCGCCCACCCGTCCTATGTGATTTTTAAATATCTGGTCACCAATCCAACTCAATTTGGCGTGTGAAACATATGTAGAATTCATATACATAATATATCAAGGTAGAGGGAATACAGTTTTTCTCAAAAAGGCGATGTGTAAGTTGGTAAAAAAATTTGATGACCTAAATTGACCATAATAACATTAAAAATGATTAAAAATGTTTCGCTTTCAAATTATACTTCCAAGTACGACTTGAAAGTGAATGATGTTTTATTATATGTATTTTTTTATTAAGTTCCGAGCTACAGAGAGATCAAGAATCGGTCGTTAAAAAAAAAGCTTTGGGTGCCCCATTCTAAATTATTACCATTATTTTTTACTGAACTTTCTGTTAATGCTCTATTTCTATTTTTGTTCGATTGTGAAATATTCAATTTTGGCCATTGAGGACCCATATTTTTTTATTAATAATATAATTTCATAGTTAAGCACGATAGTTTTAATATAACGCACTGTCCAGTTTCACGTCTGAGTACTTTTCTCAAATCAAAACAAATGAAGGTTAGGCCGCCGGCCTAAATTCACTAACACATACACACTAACAACTCGGCGCTGTTGCCCTTTGCAGTTCATTTTTGTTACTTGTGTAGATAAATACATTAGAAATCGCATGTGGCAACACTGTTTCGGGACACAACGAGGTAATGTACTGGGCATGGATTTCTAGATCTAAATTTTTAAAATCTAACAAATGAAAAATATTTGAATTAGAAATAATAAAAATAAATATATGCAGATATATTTAGCTAGTTTAATGCAATTTTAAAGTATAAATGAGTTTAATGCAATTTTAAATTCAGTTTTTCTTATGATTTTTTTTTTTTAGGAGGACACTGTCTCAGCGCCACCCTGTCTCAGCCGCCACTGGCTTCGAGTTCTGTGCTCGACCATCATATTATGTGTATAGTTTTTCCATTTACCACTGATTTGGTTGGAACCAAAGTTTCGCTATAGTATTTAATATTCGAAGACTGTAAGGTGTTGTCGGCCTTGTTTATTTGAGGTCCGTATTTGGGAACCTTACAAGAGTGTGAAGAGCGTATCACACTAGAATTCTATCCAAGTTTTATTTAAGTCTTTTGCGAGGATTCAAGTCTTCACGTCTTTAGCTATCATACGCGAAACAGGGAAAAGTAACTTGCGTCGGCGTACATAACGTTAACAATAGACCCAGCTCACTTGATCTGACTGAGAGGGCGAGACCGCGCACGCGCATTTGACGACTTGGATTTCGTCTGTCTTCTAGAGATAGGGGAAATATATCTCGCTGTATTTGCTCAGACTTAAAGACCTAGGTTTTTTCTCATGCTATCACACACACTAGACTTCGATTCTAATGCAAAGACTTTAATTTTCCAAGTTTAGACTTGAATAATAACTCTAGTGTGACAAGGCCTTTAGGAATCCTAAAGTTTTATTTTGTTCTTATTCAACTTTTTTCTTATTTAGATACGGTCGCAGGCGAAGTAATGTGAATTAGCAGGTTTTATTCTGTATTTGATTTCTTGTTGAACCAAATATATTTTTGAGTACCTTTTCATGTCAATTGACAATGTAATATTTAGTTTTTTCATGACTTGACTGCTAGCCCTATGTATATCGTCAAGGCTATATTAACTATATTTTCATCTGTTTTTTTGTAAAATGTTTAAGTAGGTTAAAATAAGAATTGCAAAAATATCCTTGAATTTGTTTTCCATGGAACAATATATCAAAAATAAATGTATGCGAAAATAATGCATAATGAAAGCAATTATAAGAGTCACTGTTGAATTTAATTGTTACCATTTATGTATCATTACGTGAATTTATATCGGCAATAATTATAGTAACAAACAAGTGAATGTACAATTTTCTCTATCTCAAAACGGCCGTAATCGGTAATTACCGATAACAATAACATGTACCGTGTATGAGTTGATAAAGAAGAAATATTCCGTTTCATGAATCAAGCACTTTTCTTATTATTTTTGAATATTACTCATACTAATAGTTCTCACTATCACAATAGTTTTTGTTAATGAATCTACTGGAATATTTTGTTTACAAAAACTGATAGTAGACACGTATACTTTATGAAAATTAAATCATTTTGAACCGTAGATTCAAGATGGCGGCGAAAATAACTCACCAAGTACGATAACGATAACTAATTTTTACCATGCAAAATAACTAAATAACTCATACATATTTGTAGAATGGATCGTTAGATACAATTTGTCTCATCGTACGCAAATATCCGTCACTTGTCTTACAAAATATCATCCATAATTCATTCTGTGACCCAAAAATGTCATTTCCGACATGTCTGATGAATATTGTATGAAATTGGTATTTTTCTATTAATTTAATGTTGTAAATTATGAATTATCAATGTTATGACAAATTGCGAAAACTTTCGATAGTGACAGATTTTCCCCCAATTTCGTAATTCCCCAATGTCATAATTAACAGCCGTTCCAACCGAATATGTCAGCTTTTGTATTTTATTTCGGGCAAAACCTGAATAATAACTTAAAACTATTTTAAAAACATATAATTTGTAATCTACGACATTAAATTAATAGAAAGCAACAAAATACATACAAAATTCCTTAGACCCTTGATGGACTGTATCTTGTAAATCAAGTGATGGATATTTGACGCGATAAATTGGAGCTAAAGGTCCATTCTACAAATATGTATTTAGCTATTTTGCTCTATCGTAAAAATTAGTTCTCGTTTTATGTTTAGACATCTTGAATCTGCCGTAGTTCACAAATAGGTGCTGCGGGTCAAACTGATTTAATTTTGTAAAATTGTTGAAGAATACGGGTGACAAATGGCTTTCCATTATTACCAAGTAAAGTGCGGTATTTTTCGACGTAGGCACTAGACTATATCTCTTATACCCTTTTCACACCAGATGTTTAAGTTCGTATGTTAAAGTGAAGTTGAGTTAAATTGTTGGTGTGAAAGCGTATGGCCTCGGTTTCAATCAAGCAAGCTTTAGTACGTAGATATGCGTGTTAAACGTAGTCCGCATTGCCAACATAATTTCTATTATAAAAAAATACGGTTTGAATTTGTGCTGCCAACATTTTATATTATCATAAACAAGAATACTGTATTATATCGACGGTATAAGAAGTTTATACTTATTGTTATAATACAATTATTTATTTTAATAATTATTTAATACAATACAGAGCTACAATAATTGAGATAAAATGTATCGACTTATATGTTAATACAGGTGTAATATATTCTTTATTGTAGAATGGAGTGAAATATCCATATTTGTTTATAATAATTCAAAATGAGCGTCTGCGCAGACAATTCAAAACTAGTAATTTCCTGACCTAAGAACAAAATTACTGTAGCAGATGACAGCACTGGAGATTTAAACATCAAGTGTGAAAGCAAACCGATGTTAAACATCGGTGAACTTTAAGTTCACTCATCTTAAAGTTCTAGTGTGAAAAGGGTATTAGTCCGTTCATAGATAAAACTGAATTACTACGAGCTGGCAGAAGACTCAAAAACGCAGTCTTAAAATTTAACAATCGGTGTCAAATTTTCTTACCGGCATATGATGGACAATAAAGCTTATAGCAACACACGAATATGTTATCGGATTACATTGCGGCCCATAATCATTACTAATTACTTAAAATATAAGACAAAATGAGTGGTCCATAAATGGCAAAAATTTAGCAAACCAATTTTTTAGATCATGTATAAAATGTTTCAGTCAGTCCAAAGAAGTCAGATTTTTACATGGGAGATTTTCTCCATGATCACGTTAATCCAGCGTCTCCACCATTTTCAAAATGTGGTAATATTTATACTGGCCCAATTAATGCCAAGGAAAAAAAAAATTCAAAAGAATACGCACATCTATTGCAGTTACGATATCAATAGAGGAATAAGCATCCTGAACCAAAAGAATGTAACTTGGTAATCATAGTAGAGAACAACTTGCTTGGAAACTGGGACGCATTCTAAAGCTATATCATGGCAGCGACAAATTACGAGTGGTGTAGGTTAAGCTGGGTCTAGTTTAGCAAGCCGATCCTGTAATGTATCGCGAACGTATTGCAAACTTCCTGTAAACATTCCTGTGAACTGTCCGATAGTGAATCATGTTAGGAACATAAGCAAAAAATTTAAATTTCAGTTAGAGCAGTGGTTCTTAACCTTTTTAAAAGTCTGCACCCCCTTGTATCTGAAAATAAGCTCTCGAACCTCCTTGAAAAATGTGTTACTATTTTTATTTAGGAAAATACATTTATTGCAAGATAATTTTTTTATTGCACAAACAAATTAATACATTTTCAATACATACTATGTTATTACATATAAAACAATATCTATATTTTTAATAGCTACGTTGTTGTTGTTTGTTCATCATTAACCTTTTAAAATGAGGCTCTTTTTTTGAAGGAGACACGCATAAGACATCAAATGCATTTAAACGATTTCTGGCTTTTGTTTTGATGTGCAAAAGTGATGAAAAACTCATTTCACAAAGGTAAGTGGTGGCAAATTGTAAAAGTGTCTCTAATGCTGCTTTTGCCAATTCTGGATAAAGTTCTAACTGCGTACACCAGAACTGTTCTAAGTTTCAATTTCAATACGTGCATTAGCTCGTATTGCAATAAGATCCTCTTTTAATAAAACGTTGTCGTCCATTGAATTTAGGTCAAACAAAAATGGATTGAGTATCCATCTATTAATTTTGCCTATATATCCCGTGGAAAAGTATCCATCAAATGATTCACTCATTTTGTAGAGGTGTAATTTTAGGAGTGGGGTGAGAAGACAACATGACATGTTTCTCATAAGCGGTTAGGCGGTAATTTTCATTAAAAATTTAGAAATTTCTCTCGCACCCTTAGAAACGCTCTCTCGCATCCCCGGTTAAAAACCACTGAGTTAGAGGGTGTTCTAAATACACAGTGTAACTCATTTTATGCAAAGTTTCGTAGAGAAAATAGTCCGGAATTACTGGGTTAAGACATGTTAGGTTAGGATAAACTTTACATTGTAGTTTTATTAAATACTTCTTAAAACTTTAGACGTATAATAAATACAACACACAAAAAAACTTGAAGAAGCTAAACTGCTGGCGAAACATATCAAAAAATAATTAACAAAAAATGTATTAACTAACATTTACTATTTACTCTAGGTTATGTAAACTTTGTGTCAAATATCCATGCTTGCGAATATTAAAATTACCTCGAAAGCAAAATTAGGTAAACTCCTTTGTGTACGCTACAAAAACCGACATAGAGCGGATCAGGTCAAACGTTTCGCGAAGCGTTTGACTTGTAAAGGTGATCCCGTCGAAACTAAACAAAAATGATACATGGCTTGTTACATTACAGGATAGACAAGCTAATTTGGACCCAGATAAAACTCCAAACAGTGCAATTAAACGTACCCTCGCTAAAATTTGTTTATTAGAAAGTAAAAGACTGTTGAAAGTGTTTTACCCTACCAGAGCCGGTATTAGTATTTGCGGGGCCATGTGCGAGAAGAGCAATAAAAAAGGTCCTCATCTCCAAGCGCCGGAGACAGTTGTTGAGATTCAAGTGATGACAAAAAAAAAAAAAAATCTCATCTCCACGCGCGGGGCCTCCTGTTCAGATTCAAGTGAGGACAAAAAAAAAAGGTCCTGCGGGGCCTGTACCCTACCAAGACAAGAGTCATGTTGTCATATTGTCACAATTATATCATAATTGTGACCCGGATCAACAGAAGAAGTGGAAGGTGAAAGGATACGAATAGACGTATTAGACGCGCAAGAAGGAAGTGAGGCAATATTAATCCTGCCAGACGGCATCGAAGTTCCCGTGCGTCTGACAGAGATGGGCGGCCCGGATCGGGACTAGGAACACAAAAGTCCCGATGGCTCTGGTTACCATCCCGGTGTCAGCTCCGCCGTAGACTGCCATGGTTTCCCCAAGACCATGTTAAAAGCACCCCTGCAAACGGCCTGAGGCTCCGTCGCTGACACCGCCGGCGTATTGATGCTGTTACAGCTATGAAAAGCCCTATAGTGAGAGGGCAACTCGTGACGGATGCCTAGCAGCAGAGGATCCCCACCAACAAGGAAAGAGCACGAAGCGCTAGGCAGGATAGCGCTCGCGGAGCAAGTAGCCACCCAGACGCCAACGTGTTGGTAACGACCATTTAACCAACATTTCGGGTAACAAAATTTGGTTTAGTATAACAAAAATTTATTATGCTAAACTCATATTTTTTATTTTTATTTATTTATTTATTTATTTTTAATTGACAAATCTATCATTTATTAAAATTCAAGTATTAAACATTAAATTAATTTTTCTCGTATATTGATATTTATTAATGTTGGGTATTTGGTTCCAGGATTATTGGATTCAAGACTTAGACTCGAGGGGGCAAGCACTTAGCACATTTGCACATTTACGCTCCATTTTTTCTGTCAAAAAACACACAAAAAATAAATAAAAATTCTTTTTTCAAAATTTTTGGGCAAAATCATAGCAACCACTGGATTCCTGTGGAGACGTCCGACGGTTCTTAAACACCATTTACGATTTCTGTTAAAAAATTGAATTTCGTACTTTAGCATGTTGGGGCGTCATGCTTGGGGGGGAGGGAGTAATGTCACAATTATGATATAATTGGCTAATGTCCCAATTCCTTGAGCGGCCTTTAGGCCGTGTAGGTCGCGGTTGCTGACTTGCGGTTTTGGGAATTAAAGAATGTGCAAAGTGTTGCGTGTTTCTGAACGTAAGTTTTGAACTACTTTCTGATGTGTTGATAAAGATTATTCAATTGTGCCGACTATGGTCTTTAATTTCTGCCAACAATTACACAAATGAATAATGTTTCCAAAACAATTGAGGTAGGACTTGACGTCATAGTGTCCTGGTTAACAGTTATAAAATGGTCTTAGGGAATAGAGTCGTCAGGCTGTTGGTGATTCATTGAGTCAGTTATTCATTCGACCATTTTTTGTGAGCACGCTACCCGAGGACCAGCCCAGCTGTCAAGTCACCAACAGGGCTTCTCCACGTGTCCGCCTCGTGCGGATACATGGTGTAGTTCGACCGATCCTGGAGAAGCCGGGGCAAGAACGGGACTGACATCAGCTACTAACAGTCAACACCAGCAGCCATTCTGACAATTAATTGTATTGTATTGTAAAATTATTATAATATAATAAATTTTGTAGAAAAGATGTCCGTTCTTGAATCCACCCCGTGACAATATAATTATTATAAAAAATAAAAAATAGTTATTGTTTGTATACAGTCCACAAACATCATTGTACAATATAAAAGTGCATTTAAAACACAATACTGAATAACAATTGCATTTAAACAGAATGTTTATTAACAAAAAAACGTGTACATTATTTTATTTCTGCTAAATTGTTCTGTGGAGATCATTTATCATTTTTGTTAAATATGCAATTAACAACTTTAATTTTCCAAACAATCACATATGAGAGTAAATATTTCTGCTTCCTGTCCTTTCTTGTCTTGTTAAATAGGGTTTATTTATAATATATATCTAATAACTTGTAGCATTATTGTAAGTAAAATTAAGTTGTGCGAGCGTCAGAGATTCTGCTATTAAATTTGTTTTACACTTCGCCGGACTGACAAAAGGAAATATGTTTTCTTGTTCAAGAAATACATCCTTAACACAATACATATTAAATGTTATAGTTCTTAATTATTTACTACTACTTACTAATTTTAATTATTTTAATCAGTGATCTGTAATTCTATTTAAGTTCCAACTAACCAAAGAAATGTTAAAAAACATGTTAGGTTAATGATTAATGTAATAATTAGTGAACGGACAAAAAAGTCTTTCTAAGAAATTTGTTAAAAACTTTCATGTCAAATCAGAGCCGACGCTAGCACCTTTGGCGCCCGGGGCAAAACCAGTCAAACTGCGCCCTTTTATTAAAATGTGCTGTGACGTACCGACTAGGGGGGTTGGAGTCACGTGTACCCACCAGTTGTTCAAGAACAACAATATTTATAGAAATATTATTTTAATAATTTCACCTTCATCTTCTGGTGCGCGCGGGTAAAATGAAATTCATGTTTTCCGTTAATATTTAGCGCATTTTCTTGAAATTATCAGCTACAACGTACGTTTCGGCAGCGGCAAGATTAGTACACGATTCATAAACTAATCCAGTCACAGGGTCAAATCCTGAAGATATTCGGCGTTGTTTTGCGGAGTCCATGCTTCTCCCATGGGCAATTCTCTGTAGCGTGTTCGCATGTCAGTTATAGGAACAGGTTTTACATGCTAGCGCCTAATAATAAAACCAAAAACATTGTTTATAAAGAACCTTTCAGATAAGTAATCCTGTTCAAATTAATCTTTACCTAATCAATCTTTAATCTAATTACCTAATTACGAGTAGGTATGTTGTAAGTTCCAATAAAATGTAGGTCAATGTGTTTAAATTTTATGTGTATATCGCTACCTTCAAATTGTAAATATAATTATAGTACAATTATCCAAGCAAGTAACTGTCTTGAAAGGTGTCCACACAGCAGAAAATTCGTAAGTGTAAAAGACCATTCTTAGTTAAAATTTTAGTATTAAAATTTTCATTTAAAAAAAGTAAAATGTTCGCTATTTTTAACCAAATCGCCGTGTAAATCTCTATTTATTCAAATTGTGATATTTTTATGAAATATTACTTTTTCAGTGTTAAAATTAACACTACCTTAACACTATTCATTTTCTAACGGTATAGTTTACCCAGTATGTAAGTGTAAACTTTACACTAAATTTAACCAAAAAGGAAGTGTAAATAACTAACACGAAAAGCAAGGGACTTCATTTTTTTAACACTACTTTATTTAAAGTGTACCAATCAACGTAAGAAGCTTTTCTAACTGGTTGAACCTACGCAAATATAAATTTTTAATGAGATAAGTTAATTCATTTCGTATCATTTATTTAACCATTAGGTACCGCTGGCGAAAGAATGTTTTGTTTTTAAATCAATCAATCAATCATTTAAATTAAAGATACCTAATTTTACATTTAAAAACTACGCCTAGTAGACATATTAAATTTAGTTCAGGGCCTAATTACGATCTAACACTAATAAATGTATTATTAACTATTTGTAATAATTTATTTATGAGTTGTTTATTAATATTTAATAATAGTATTATTAACTACGTAACGGGATGGACGGGAGGGTCCAAGTTCAAGTTCTGGGCACTTCATATAAACCCTAAGATTAATTCGGTTATTCTGAACTCAGCTGTGTTTTTAAGAAACTGGCCAGATGTTCATGTTATAAGAAGGGTCTAAGGCAATTATAACACCGTAAAACTTAACATATCTTTTTTAAATCCCTATAAATAAGCCTTTATAGTCCCTTTCAAAGACATGCATGGATCTTTAACGGATGCTGATGTTTCATTTGCGAAGGAGATTAAAATTGGTAGTTGCAAATTAGGTATTTTTGACAACACATTTCTATTGTCTTCTTCTTCTATATTTGGTTGGCTTCGGTCGGTAGACCATTCCGCCAGCACATAGCGTTTCTAGATGTAGGTTTTACTATGTTATAGTTTCATTCCTATAATATTCAGAAATCCGGATATAGTTGAGCAGATCACTGGATTGGGATGAGACAGAATTTAGTGTCTATTGGAAGTGGTAGATGAATAGAAAGATCTTGGTATAGCTTCGTAGATTGAGCTGTATGATTCGGGCAGCAGAACAAGATATGGGTCATATTCCCAATTTCTCCACAGGTACATAAATCTGTTTGGTTTACTCTGATTCTATGAATATATGTGTATGTGTGGCAGTGATTAAAACGCATACGACTAAAGGTAGAAATTGTCATTTTGGAAAGATTAATATTATGAAACCATGGTTTACGTATGACGTAGGGCTGCATTGTGTAGAAATGTGCTCCTCTCTGTTGTGCAGTTGCGTTCCATTCCACTTGCCATTTTTGGTGCAGAGTTTGATTTACATGTGGGAGCAGATCTAGGTAGTATATTGTATTGATTGAGGGTGGTCCAGGTTTAGCCGCTCCAGATTTAGCAAGTTGGTCAGCTGCTTCGTTGCCATGAATCCCACAGTGGCTTGGTATCCATACTAGCTGAACTTCAATTCCAGATGATTGCAGCGGGTGTGTGAGAGTTTCAATATGCAGAGAAGTTATATCTGTGTTGGCGATTCCTGTTTTGTTGATGGAATATAGTCCGCCTAGTGAATCGGTAAAATACTGCTTTTCTTGTATCTAGCGTGGGAATTAAGGTGAGCGAATGTCAAATAGCCTGCGAGATACGTATATCCATTGAGGGGATGTAGATACCATAGCCTGTAGAGTCTGAAGAAAGGTTTTTTGTACTATCTGTGTATATATGGATGTAATTACGGAATTTACTATCTGACATCTCATTGAATAAAACATTGTGCATACCAGGACCATTTATTTTTTCGATTCAGTTCTATTGTCATAACAACATCAATTAAAATTCAATCGCAGTCAATATCCATTATTCGATATCATTTCATCATATCAAAAGGATCATCAGCCGATATCAACTAACAGTGGATTAGTTTTGAAACTGTTCTCATTGATTCATATTCGGCAATATCAGCTGTATTTCATTTCTACCATCATGCATATCACTTTGTATATAGAGTTTGTACGTTAGCGTTACGTTAATAAATAAAACCCATATTCGAGTTAAATTCAAACGACAACAATCGTCATAACAATTCATGTTAACACATATTATCGAATTCTAAAGCCAGTCCTCAAACTTGAACAGACTGTATACGAGGGCTACCTTTTAAGTTTTTACAAAAACTAAGATTTTTTTACTATTTTTTTTTTTTTGGAACAAACTTTTTTATTGCTTTTCAAAATATTTGCCTTTAAGATTTATACACTTTTGCATGCGTACAAACCAATTCTCGAAACATTTTTTCCACTCTGAAGTAAGTATCTCAAAAACATGGTTTTCGAAGGCTTCAACAGATTCTTGAGGTGATGACAATCGCTGTCCATGCATTTTTTATTTGACATTCGACATAAAAAAAATGATTAGGTGATAAATCAGGTGAATACGGGCAATGAGACATTAATTCGATGTTTTTCTCCTTCAAATAATCAATTGTTTGACGTGCTGGGTGGGAGCTTGCATTGTCATGATGAAGAATGATACGACGTTTTTGGTTGTTTTTCCTGATTTTGTAAATGACTTCTGGCAAACAAATTGTTGTATACCATTCAGCATTAACTGTTCTCTGATCCCCTAAAGGAATGGTTGCGACATGTCCAGTACAACCGAAGAAATAAGTGATCATTTTTTTTTTTAGTGTTTCGAGAACTAACAAGTTTTGTGGGTTTCCGTTCATCTTGGAAGACCCAAACAGTGGATTGTTGCTTAGTTTCCGGTTCATATGAATAAATTCAAGTTGCGTCGCCTGTAACGATGTTGTATACAGATTTTGTAGTGCCTTGGTTGAATTTTTTTAGCATTCCTTTACACCAATCAACATGAGCCTTTTTTACCAACCGCCAACATATATAAGGGAGGTATTGTGATCATACCGATTTTGACATTTCGAAATTTCGATGGATCTCCACGAATTGAGGTCCCTACATAACGTTTTGACTATTTTTAGCATGATGTCTGTCGGTCTGTCTGTCCGTCCGTCCGTCCGTCCGTCCGTCCGTTCGTCCGTCTGTCTGTCTGTGTACACGTGCAGAGCAAATTCAGCTAAATGGATTTTTATGAAACTTCATATTTAAGCTTTTGACATCAATGGCACGAGTTGATCAACTTTTGGTAAAAATCGGTGAACCAGAAATGGGAGTTTACTCGTGTCGATTTTAACATTTTTGCGAATATTTAACAACAGAAAAATATTTCGAAAAAATTTATTTAACAAAAGTTGCTATAAAAGCAACTAATAACTTTTATTTGAGACATTCTTTAATAAAACGAAAAAATTTTGAAAAATTTATCGACATTTTTTCTAAGTCTCTATTTTTACCGACCGCCAACATATATAAGGGAGATATTGTGATCATACCGATTTTGACATTTCGAGATTTCGATGGATCTCCACGAATTGAGGTCCCTACATAACGTTTTGACTATTTTTAGCATGATGTCTGTCGGTCTGTCTATCCGTCCGTCTGTCTGTCTCTCTGTCTGTCTGTCTGTCTGTCTGTCTGTCTGTCTGTCTGTCTGTCTGTCTGTGTACACGTGCAGAGCAAATTCGGCTAAACAGATTGTTATGAAACTGCATATTTAAGTTTTTGACATCAATGGCACGAGTTGATCTACTTTTGGTAAAAATCCGTTGACTAGAAATGGAAGTTTATTCGTGTCGATTTTAATATTTTTGCGAATATTTAACAGAAAAATATTTCGAAAAAATTTATTTAAAAAAAAGTTGCTATAAATGCAATAAGTAATAACTTTTATTTGAGACGTTTTTTGATAAAACGAAAAATTTCGAAAAAGTCTCAATTTTTTCATACTTTTATGTACCGTTTCCATGGTCATGATAAATAATATCTCTTTTAGAAAATATTAGGCCAAGTTATTTCTACTCTGCTGCTAGAATGTATTTTATGCAAGTACTTTATGATGGCGATCGGTCCTGTGGTGGCCACAGCTGATTTTTTCATAATGTTATATGTAACTTCTGTTAGGTTTTTTGAAATTTTTCCTAGAATTAAACAATATCACTCTAATATCTGATAACCAATGCATGTAACAACATTTTCAAATACAGATTATGTTACTTTTGTAACGGGTGCTGTGTACTAACCATGTCATTTTATGTATTTTAATTATTTACCGAATAAATTATTTACCGATGGCGGTCACATGTGGCGGTTGGTACATGTGGTGGCCACAGCAGATTTTTTAGCTTCAGTCAAATTATGCGAAATTCATCGGGTTCAGATCTTTTTCACAGCTAAATGTTCATGCAAAATAGAATGTATTGCAGTCTGCGATATGCCAAAGGATGCCTCTATCTCACAATAAGACACATGCCGATCATTTTCAATCATTTTGCGCACAGCATCGATCTATTTTTGAATCACAACCGATTTTGGTCGACCTTCACGAGATTCATCACTGACGGACGTACGACCATTACCATTAATTTATGTATTGTGTTGAGTTAGTCTTTTACTAAAATCGTAAAAAATCAGCCAACGAAAACCTTTACGAGTAATATTCATTTTTTCACAAGCTTGTTTTTTTAAACGCTCTCAAACTACAACAAACTATTCGGTCAATTTATAAGCTGAGACTGATTTCACAATAACAAATGCCAAATTTTACGAATATAGTAATGACACATTTCAATATTGCCATCAAGTGGTCTTTTATAAAGACATAAAAGGTAACCCTCGTATTCAATCACATAAAGGGATTGATATCCCTTTTATTGAAAATTGATATTGAAAATCAATATTACCTTTGGAGTAAAGGAGCTAATGTGAATAATGATACAGAGTTAGAAAAAAGTCAAAATTTATTATTCGAATAAAAAAAAAAATAATATTCTAATATCAAATATTCCAATTTATTTTATTTGAATAACGCATATTTGAACATTATTGTCAGTACAAATAGCAATTATTTAATTATTGCATATACACTATATAATACTTGAATTTAATTACTGTATCTATAATAATTAAATAATACTTTAATTTTTAATTGCTGTTTAAGATGTTGCAACGTAGTAAAGGACTATCAACCAAAAGTAAAATTTTTGCGTGCGATGTTCAGTAAACGGTTGACTTTAGACAACGGTAACGTAGCACGTCAAACAATAGGGGATAGACATTATTTTTTTTTTTAATTTGAAGGCTTAAAAAAATCATAAATCGTAAACGTCTGGCGTCATACCCTACTTAAGTGTACTGCGTACAGCCTACACAGTCTGTCGTGAACTTATTTTCTTGTATAAGATTGTGTAAAGTTAGAGTGATTTTAATTAAAATAAAGTTTAATTCTATTCAAAAACAATTTATGCATGTTATTAAATTTTATATTAAAATTTATAACCTATATTTCAATTATGCCTCTAACGTTTTGTAACTTCATGTAAACAATGTAGTAAAATTCTGACATCTAAATTGCATAAATATTTACATTTTACAGAGTTACAGCGTTTATAATAACAATAATAATAATAATATTTATTAAATAGCACAATTGGCTACATATTTTACTACATAGTAAAAAATATACGAAATATTATTATTGTTTACATAAAGTTATAGAATACATAAATGGTTATTACAAGTCTGTTTTGACACCACGTATTTCTTCAACACTGTAGCATTCATTATTTTTCATATATTCCATGAGCATAAAAGCATCAATGTTGGGTAAATTATCACTCTGAGCCCAAACAAAACCTTTATCTGCCATTTTAATAATAAATGCGTGAAAAATTGTTTAAAAACAAATACAAAACTCTCGAACAATACAATATACACACGTAAAGATTATGTTGTAGTCTGGGCTGTCTGCTAGGGTTTGACGTCATGCTCAGTCGTATTTACTCGGCAACATTCGCGCTGTGGTCGGCAATTTCAAATTTTTTAATTTAACTTTTATTTAAAAATTTGGCTGTAATATTAATTAAAATGTGATTTTTGTTTTAATAGGTGACATAACTAACATTAAAATATCAAAAAAATGTAGTTTTAAGGAAATATAAATTTTATGTGTATCCCCTATTGATTATTTGAAGAACAAAAACATCGAATTAATGTCTCATTGCCCGTATTCACCTGATTTATTCCCTAACGACTTTTTTTTTGTTCCTCAATGTCAAACAAAAAATGCGTGGACGGCGATTTTCATCACCTCAAGAAAGTGTTGAAGACATCGAAAACCACGCTTTTGAGATACCAACATCAGAGTAGAAAAAATGTTTCGAGAATTGATTTGAACGCATGCAAAAGTGTATTAATCTTAAAGGCGAATATTCTGAAAAGCAATAAAAAAGTTTGTTCCAAAAAAAAAAAATCTTTCTTTGTTTTTGTAAAATCTTAAAAGGTAGCCCTCGTATAACCTAACGTTTTTTAACATATGTAAACAAATAACTGGCAACATAGCTTATTTATCTAGCTTAACTTCTACATCATTTCATGGTTATTATGATAGAACTTTAAATAGAAGCGGCAGCAGTTACAAAAAAAAAAAAGAAAAAAACGGAAAAAAGTAAGATAAGATCATTTCACTCCATCAATATAATATAACGATATCATAAAAAAAGACGCTGCACAAGGAGTAAGCCTGGTGTGCGAAATTATATTGGTCTGGCCCTGACTACAGGTGAATTTACCAAACGTTATTTTAATGTGAATTATTTTTGTTTAAACATCATACCATACTGGCAGTGGCGGATCTACATACGGGCTAATAGGGCTTAAGCCCTGGGCCCCCGATCCGCAAGGGGCCCCAAACTCTCAGACATATACCTATTATATTCTATACCAAGGCTTATAAGAGAAAAGATCAAAACAAAAATATTACTTTAAAAACAATATATAAAAAATAAAAACATAAATTTACTAATATTTATTAAAAATCATCATAAGTGAAGCGCCAGCTAATAAAAAAATAATATCCAACATTAAAACATGATTAATTTTTATCACATATCACCTTAAGGAACGATCAGTAACTAAAACATTAGTTAAAATTGTTCTAATAATTTTTTGCTAAACACAACTTCCACAAGCCCAAAGGTACAGCTTAAACAAAAATTGTTACTTCAAATTGCATTATTTTGACTATCTCAGTTTTCAGTTAACCGCTAACATACGTTCAGGTATTCTTAAAACTTGTTTATTTTAATTAGAGTTATATTATTAATTTTGGTGCTGGGTGCCAGTATTTTAATTAATATTTCATAGATTAGTATTAGAACTTAAATTTAATTTCTCACAAATAAGTGTTTAAATAATATAATCCGTCTCAATTTGTAATACGAAACTAGATCTGGTTACTTTGGTGACTATTGTGGTATAAACAGACTTTGGCGTATCCGTGTGAACCAATACTATGATAATATTATAAATGTATTGTCAATATACAACATAAAAAATGAACTTTCCCTGTTAGTTTCGTATTACTAGATGAGACAGATAATAATAATTCCGTAAAATATTAAACAAATTTATTAAAATTTTAATAAATGTAAGAAAATATTAATAAATTTGTGTTTTTAATTTTTGTTGTTTTTTAAAGTAATATTTTTGTTTCGATCTTTTCTCTTATCCCTTGCTGGATTTTTTAAGGTAAGATGAGATACGATAACTAATTGTTGTTATTATTGAAACGCTGCTAATTAATTTTGCTCATTGTTAAAATTTCTTAAATCGAGAATCGAATCGTTTAATTCGAAATTTTATTGTTCTAACTCCTTGAATCCATCATTTTATAGGACTAAAAAAAGACATTTCATAAATTACTTATTTTCTTTTATTTTTGACTTTTATCCGATCAGCTATTTTGAGCAATTCAAAATTGTATACATAAACAGCTGATTACGTACGAGTGTCTTATAGCGCGATGAGTATAGCGTAGATAGCGTATGCGGTAATGTAATAAATAATAATTAACATTTAATACTGTCTTTTATTTTTTAAATTTTTTGATTGAAACATGTGTAGGGCCCCTTGGTATTTTTAAGCCCAAAGGGGCAAAAAACTTAGATCCGCCACTGCATACTGGTAATGTAATCCTTAACTGGTTTTTTCCATATATAATTTCGTTATAATTGTTCCAAGTAGTCATGAATCATCAATGTATCTGAATACAAGTTCAAAGTTTTGATCTATATAATCTCTGTAACCTTGCTAGCTTTATACAAAAGAATACAAGAGCAAAAAAATTATTAGCAATTGACACTGGTATTGTGAGCTACTTTGTGCAAATAGAATTATTTAAAATTCTTGGAGCACAACATCACAGACCATTAGCGCCTTTGTACATATACATTTTATCCCATTGATCAAAATTAATTTTTAAATGAAGTATGTCTGTATATGAGAAAAGTCTGACTACAAGGAGAATATTACGTCAACCACAAACAATTTCTCCCATAAAAAATGACAATCGTACCTATTTCACCGATTTAGACTAGCAACAGAATCATACCAAAGTGCATATATAGTTGTTTTAACATATATTATGAACATTTACGACGGCTACCTTTTAAGTTTTTACAAAAACTAAAAAAGAATAAATTTTTTTGGAGCAAATTGTTTTATTGCTTTTCAAAATATTCACCTTTAAGATTTATACACTTTTGCAATCGTTCAAACCAATTCTCGAAACATTTTTTCCACTCTGAAGTTGGTATCTCAAAAACATGATTTTCGAAGGCTTCAACAGCTTCTTGAGGTGATGAAAATCGCTGTCCACGCATTTTTTGTTTAACACTGGGGAACAAAAAAATGTCGTTAAAGGATAAATCAGGTGAATACGAGCAATGATACATAAATTCGATGTTTTCTCCTTCAAATAATCAATTGTTTGACGTGCTGTGTGGGAGTTTGCATTGTCATGATGAAGAATGATGCGACGCTTTTGGTTGTTTTTCCTGATTTTGTCGTTTGACTTCTGGCAAACAAATTGTTGTATACCATTCACCATTAACTGTTCTCCGATCCTCTAAAGGAATGGTTGCGACATGTCCAGTACGGCCGAAGAAACAATAATTTTCTTGGAAGTGCTTCGTGAACGAACAACTTTTGTGTGTTTCGGTTCATCCTGGAAGACCCAAACAGTGGATTGTTGTTTAATGTCCGATTCAGATGAATAAATCCAAGTTTCGTCACCTGTAACGATGTTGTATACGGATTTTGCAGTGCCTAGGTTGAATTTTTTAACATTCCCTTACTCCAATCAATATGAGCCTTTTTTTGAGCTTCGGTCAAATTATGCTGAATCCATCGGGAACAGGTCTTTTTCACAGATAAATGTTCTTGCAAAATCGAATGCATTGCAGTCTGCGATATGCCAAAGGATGTCTCTATCTCACGGTGAGTCACATGCCGATCTTCTTCGATCATTATGAGCACATCAATGATGTTTTTTTGAATCACAACCGATTTTGGTCGACCTTTACTAGATTCATCACTGAAGAACGCACGACCACGACGAAATTCTGCAAACCAATTGTAAACAGTCTTTTCTGATGGTGCTTCATTAACAAAATTTGAACGAGGCGAATCTATGCATTGTTGTTGAGTTAGGCCTTTACTAATCGTAAAAAATTTCAATGGAAACCTTCACGAGTAATATCCATTTTTTCACAAACTTGTTTTTATTTAAACGCTTACTGTCAACATACTACTCGGTCAATTTATAAGCTGCCACTGATTTCACAAAAAAAGAGAGAATCTTTTAAGTTTGTATCTTGGAAGATTTTCAGAATTTACGGCCCAACAAAGATTATTTCCTTCAATTTTGCTACACTGATCTTTGGAAATTTATTTACCAAATACTGAAATCCTGTAGAATTAGCTTTCCCTATTGCTTTCACAAAGTTCTTTATTAAGGTAAGCTTAATATGGAGAGTTGGCAAGATTTTTTTTTGCGAATTAACCAAAGGAATATATTGGGCACTGTTCTTTCGGGTTCACGTATATGTCACCGATACTTAACGTATAATTTTTGCGTTGCTATGTTCAGTAAACAGTTGACTTTCAACGGAAACCTTCAAACAGTCAAGATTATCAACATACTAGACGGTTGAGCTCGCTGAATTGTATCAGTTGTAACAAAATCACAAATAATGCTAAAACATAAAAAGCCTCATTATAAAAACTAGACATGCTACGAAAAAACTAAAAACACATTTGAAATCAGTAACCATAAATCTATCTAGCCCACCTAAAATCATGTCTGATGATAAAAATTTGTTAACCAGTGTAATTATATCAGACCCACTTCCCTTATTACGAAAATATAGAAACAACATCTCCTTCAAAACTGAAAACCTTAATCTGTAAACTACCTGTCGAAAAGTCACTAGGGCCAGACCTAATACCCAACATAATTTTAAAAAATCTCACCCCTAAACTCCTAGCCTGTGTTGCATCCGTTGTTTAATGCCTGCTTAATATGAAATTATATACCAAAACAATGGAAAACAGCAACAATATTGTAATTTAGTAAACCTGGCAAAAACAAATATTTTCTCAACAGTTACTGCCCGATCAGCCTATTAAATACTTTCTCGAAACTTTTGGAGAAGGTTATATATGTCCGATTGGAAAGAGAACTAGAATCTAGAAATGACTAGAAATGTTAAAGCTTACCAAATTAATAGAAAAATGTTTCGAAAGCAAACTGCATGCTACAGTCGCATGTCTCGATATTGCATATACATTTGATAAAATATGGTTTGATGGTCTGAAATACAAACTATTAAAACTAAATCTGCCGAATTACCTCAGTCCAATACTCTTTTCTTTTCTGGGGGACAATTAACAACACACATTCAGCACGAAAAAAGATAAGAGCAGGGGTTCCACAAGAAAGCATATTATGCCCCACACTATTCAACATTTTCGCCATGTATACTCCATCTAATTTGGGAGTGATTGCCATGTTTGCACATGGCACAGCTATTATAACACAGGACGAATGCCTTGACACGGCTATTAAAAAATAACAAAAAGCTGTGACAGCCATCTGCTAATGCCTCAAAATATGTGGAATATTTTGCTTAACACTGATAAATATTTACACTCAAGAGAATCTCGCATCCACAACAGTTTCGAATAAACGAACAACCAATATATTGGAATTCAACAACAGTCAATATGCGATTGATGTTCAATTAACCCAAGCTTGACCAAATGGGGTGTGTCACACCCCAGTATATTAATAGTGGAAATGATGTATCTATTGACAATATTTATGAATTAGTTAATATTTAACAATAATTTAATTTTTAATTGACAAAAAAATCAAGAACACCATTTACAAAAAAATATGTCTAAATTAAATTTGGCAACAGCGCATTTCGAACGAATTATAAATAAATAAACGTTGTTAGTATCTAATTCAAGCTTTGCTTGAGAAATGAGAAAGAAATTGTCTCCCCCATCAAAATACATAGACCAATCAGAGAGCTAGCTAAATTAGTATGTGTGAGAGTTGGTGTGAACGAGAGATGCAATGTTGTCAGTCAACACGAGACGCAACTTGAAGTATGATGCAATTTAGGAATGAAATTGGCGTGATTTTGACTTTTATTGAAAAAATCATTAAATAATCACTTTGAAATTATTTTTTTTTTTTTTGTAATATTGTTCTATAGGCTTGGCAGCATCTAATTGTATAAATTTTACCTTATTTTAATTGATATTAAATGAGAAAAGCCTAGGGTATACTACACCCCACTTGGTTGGATGTGTATATTTTGGTCAACTACGGGTTAAGTATGGTTTAAACGTATTATGACCCAGTGGCGTATATATTTATTTATCAGTATACAAGGCTCATGGTTGTGGGGGGAGAGGACTATGATGGTACTATGATGGCACATTCGGTTATTTTAAATAAGTTAAATTTTCATTTGATTTGGGGGGACAAGTGCCCTCAATGTCCACCCTGAATACGCTACAGTTATGACCCAACTTATCCGCACTTTACCAATAACCAGAGTGCAGCCTATACAGGTCTTAATATTTTATTCTTACCTAATTAAAAAATACCCATTGTTCTTTCTAACTGGATAAGATTAAAAGGTCTAGATCGGCTGATCTGTACTAATACTCTATAAGCAGAAATACAAGTCATGCAGGAAATGGAACAATTACACAATATATTATTTAATTTTGCTATCAGTACCGTTAAATAATACTTAAACGCAAATTATTTTAAAACATAAACTATCATATATTTATGCGTTATCTATACTTACTCATTCTACTTATTATCTTTCTAGACGCATCGTTTCTAAATTACGTAAGTGCAGTTAAATAGATTCTCCTCAGTGGCGTATCAATAGGACCGCTACCCCCGCAATCGCGAGTGGCATGTTATTTACCGCCCATCGACCCTCTAAATGCAGGTTTTTGGTCAAAATTCAGCTTGCATAAGTTGCCGCTAGGAGACTAGTAACATCGTCGTTGTACTCATTGAAGTTATACTACTTTCAATACGTACTCAGCTCTCCGCTCGACGGATCCGTTCGTCTGACTAACCGATCAGAAGCCTGCAAATATTTCAATTCGTCCGGCACCCGTGAAATATCGGATCGTGTTCAACTTCGTCCGGCAAAACGGTTTTCTCTTTCTAGTATATCGCGATCCTTGTCGAAGCGAAACATCACATATATACTTGAGAAGTTAACTTCATTTTTGGCTCCACTATCCTCAATAATCAAACTAGTCCTTATTCATGCGTAAATAATTATAAAACAATTCCACATCCCTTAAACGTATTTCTACTATCAAATTATGATATGCTCTTTGCCCCAATATTTTTAAAAATCACAAAACTACTATTTACTAGTACGCATCAGTAGGAATCGAAAAAGCAAGAATTTCAGAAATTATTTTATAACATTTGTAGTGCTGATAAACCAGGATTTTGGACGGTCTCGAAGAGTTTAGTCGTCACACCGGGACCTAAGGCCTCAAATCGGGATAGTCCTTGTAAACCGAGACATTTCAGCCCTAATTATATTTGAACTTCTTTTGAATAAATATTCTGCTTATATAACCTTTCAAAATGTAAATAGGATAAAAAAAATGTTTTTAAGAAATTGTAGCTCTTGTAAAGGATTTTACGTAATACAAATAAATTAGTAATATATTTTTTAAGTTCAATGAATCCATAATTCAATTTATAATTACATTTTTAACGGAAATAGTAGAATTATATTGAAAAAAAGACATTAGTGTGCTAAAAGAAAAGGATATCCTTTAATTATTTTTCTTTTTGTTTTGAAAGTCAATAACCATTTAAAATATAATTAATTTAGAAAAGATATAAAAATAGAGCATAAAAAAATTATTTTTACAATTAAAGTTAAAAATAAAAGTATAGACTCTAAATTTAATACATACTGCACTGTATATTCAATGATTTTCACTCTTTGACGATTTATGGCTGGGATTTAATAAGAAATATAAGTAAATCGCATTTTGAGAATTAGTTTGCCGGGTGAAAACTGAAAATGGATGTGGAAATGTTGCGAGAAAGGCTGATTGTAGGCAAATGGACAAGAAAAATTCTCGAATGGACACCACGAGACCACGAAACGAAGTAGAAGTAGACTACCTACCAGTTGGACAAACGATATTAATAAAGTTGCAGTAAATTGGCTACTCTCACAGAAAGTTACTCCTATTTAAAATGTTCCCCTTTTAGAATTAGCGTAAAAGAGTCAATAATAGCCATTAGACACAACGGGAAACTGAAATAGTACGCACATGATCAATGGATGAAAGATCATCGCATATCTAAAAAGTGGTTCTGCATCACGGTGTAAGGGAGGTAATTTTGGTATTATTTCATAAATAAAATTTCATAAATAAATTCAGTATAATCATCCAATAAGCGTAAAATACTAAAAATGGTTTAAATTTCTTAGAAAGTGCCTTTAAGATAAGGGTAGACTTGTTTATCATTGTAACTTGAGACTTTTGTAAACGTAACATGAAAAGGAAATTAACAGATTAGAGGTATTGGAACCATAAGCACATAAATAATAATTAATCTTTGTCTGAAATACAAATATTATGTTGGGTTTTTTTTCTAATGGGATACTTACCTGTTATCACCAATAAATTGTGAATTTAAAGATATTTAAGATAGACAGTCAAGAAGGTGTGAAATGATATTTTACAGTTGGGCAATGTAAGCCGGTCAGGGTGGTTCTCTTTTTATGAGGGAGTTGAGCTTAAACCGTCGTAAGGTGACAATGTTTAAGACTCATGGGATTAAGATGTATTTAAGGGAGTGAGATTTTGTTTATCATGGGTTAGAGATAAATAGTATGTTCGGTCGGTCAAATAAAAATGTAAACAAATAATTCCGTATTTGCGTTAATTAGTGTAGTGTCCAGCTAAAGACTAGAGCGACAATATTTAGAAACATTTTAGAGACAAATAGTTTATAGACTGTGATGTCCAGTGGTTGAATTAGTGTTTGGTAAAAGAGTCTCTCTAGTGTTGGTGTTGTAAATGTATCTCTGATTTGGATTTAGCTGTCGTCGTTAATTTGTAAGTCTATGTAAATAATGTAAATATTAGAACGTATCATAATTATAGTAGGTTAGATAAAATGTTGAGTTTAATTGAACAACCCTCCTTCCGAGAATTATAGCAACCAGCCAGTGGACCAATAGGGGAGGGGGCCAGACTTGATCCGCTCGCAAGTCTTGAAACCCATAATATGAGAGAGACCTAAAGTCGAGGGATGTACAGAGTAAGTACAAATGAAGTAAATTAATCAGCCAACCGTGACATTTCATATTATGCATACGTAGGCTCCCCACAACGGCATTGCACCAGCTTTCTTTCGCTTCTCTTCTAATTCGGCAGTTTTGGCAATTGTCATTTTCATTCCCCCTGTCACCATACTGACCCGATAGGCCCCATGTTTTAATTTTGTTTCCAAATCTGGAGAACTGGTTAAAAGGACGCTGTTTTTGAACGATCCTATAATATAATACGCCTGTTTGTATGTTCGTATCATAGAGGTTCGTATGTTCGACCGGTCGTTTTGTATGTTCGTATGTTCGACCGGTCGTTTCTTCATTCCCCGATAGAGGCGCGCATATGTTAATTATTTATGTCAAAATGGTTTAAAATATATTGTTGATGCAATAATAGTGAATTTTCTACAAACACTTTTTATAATTATTATAAGATGCAATAATAGTGAATATTCTACGAACACTTTTTATAATAATTGATAGAAATTATTGTTTATGTATTGGACAGTAGTGTGCATTGATTTTTGTTTTGAGTATTGACAATAAATTAGTAAAAATGACAGTTGTGTTTTTCATTAAAAAATCACTTTACAATTATTAATTTAGTTGTGAAATACACGGATCGGTTTTTTTACGAAACAAAACACAGAAAAACGTTATCCTTCCGTGATATTCGACATTTTTGATTAAAATTATTATTAGCAGAAAAATAATTATTTTAAAAAATATTTGGTTTTGATGAAAGTAAGAAAAATGTGACTTTGTTTCTTTATTTTTAATATTTTCAATACTTTATTATTTTTTTATTTCTACGATTTATAGGACAAGATTTACAATATCCCACTGCAAACTCTATACAGATGGCAGCACATAACGACTACACTAAATAATTCAAGAATTATCAGTGGCTCTAAAACAATGGTTTCTGTTTATTTATCACATTAAAATATCATTTACCTTTTAGTTTAGGTTAGATTCACCTTAAAAGCACTATCTTAGGTTATGGTTGATAACTGTTTATTTTTTTTTATTTTTTTATAAACCACCTAAAAATAAATTGTATTTTAACTGATCTGTGCAGGGCTAGGGACAGTGATTCACCTTAAAAGCACTATCTTAGGTTATGGTTGATAACTGTTTATTTTTTTTTATTTTTTTATAAACCACCTAAAAATAAATTGTATTTTAACTGTTCTGTGCAGGGCCAGGGACAGTGATTCACCTTAAAAGCACTATCTTGATGTTATGGTTGATTTTTTTTTTATATAAACCACCTAAAAATTGTTTTAATAGTTCTGCACAGTCCCACCTGTTTAGAATATCTGTATATTGAACAAATGACGTGTGTGTGACGCATGCGCAGTGTTCAGTGGGATATTGTAAATCTACCCCCTGATTTGAGATATAGTGTAAGTACGCTTTTTTCCGTGTGCCCTTTTTGCCGTGTGTGTATTTTTTCATGTGTGCTTTTTTCCGTGTGCGTATTAATCCGTACGCGTTTTTTCCGTGTGCGTATTTTTATATTATATAAAAAAATGGAAAATTAATTTTAATAAATATATTTTAAATTTAACGTCTCAAATCATTTTTAGTTTTAACATTATAAATATAATGCACCATCTTAAAAAGTTAATGAATTAATAATTCGGAATAATGCTCATTATTTGTCCAGTTTTTAATAATGGGCGAAGAGTTGATTCAATTTGAATTGGATGAAGTTAGGCGTATGGCTAGAGAAAGAAGTCTGAGGTGTCGAGCAAGAAAAAAAAACAATTTAGTACATTTCTAAATGAAATAGAATAATTTTTTTTTTTTTTTTAAGATGTATTACGGGTTGAATGCAATGTTTTTCGGTTTCCTCTGTCACCCATGGTTTTCTTATTCCAGCATATGTGTAGAGATATGCGATACTGAGAAAGTATCGATATTTGGGTATCGATAATATCGAATAAAAATTATCGATACCGGTATCGTATCGATATTTTCAAGTACCGAAAGAAAAAATGAATATATTTTCTATAAAACTTGAAAAAAAAAATATTCTTATAATAACAATCTAATTGTTTTACAATAATAAATAGATTAAAGTAGTATGGGCATGAAAGTAGTATACATGACTGAAAAGTGACAAATGACCTAGGTAACAATAAATTAGACACCTACAAACAACGTAGGCGAGGAAGATTCGGTCATGAAGAGAAGAGTAAAATATTTATTATCTATTATCGTTTTCCTAATTCTGCTGTCCTAGATGATTACTAACTAAACTTAACCTAATTACCTAAATTGATCGTATTTACTAGAGTTTAATACACTATTTTTAATGGACTTATATTTGGGGGAAAATAAAGTACTATATACCTAAAAACTAGGTAATTAGCTTAGGTTTAGTTAGTAAAAATCTAGGGCAGCAGAATGAGGAAAATTAGGAAAACGATAATAGATAATAAACATTTTACGAATGGATTTCTGATCTTTCACTTGCAAAACTGATGTGTATATGAACTCTTGCTGAAGCCTATAGGTTTGATTGATTGTTTAAAAATAGAATCAAACACTCCACTCTTCTTCATTGCAAGCATCGAGAAAACTCCTTGGTCTATTTTGGTAAAATTTGCTGCCACACTTTGCTTCTTGATGGTGACATTTTTAATTAAAACACAAAAATAACCAATAACATTTCATAACCTAAAACATAGAGAAAAAAGGCGCCAAACGCCAGCAACTTCTAAACCGTTCAACTCATGTTTCTTGGCGTACTATGTCCTGTGCCATTGCGATTGCGTACCTCACGCTACCAATTTTTAAAAGAGTACAATTTTTAGAAATGTTTTTTATTGAAAAAAATTTAATCACAAATATTTCTCTACCTTGGAGTAAGAACAACCAATGTCAAAAATTTAGGGTTTTGAGATTTTTAGCTAAACGGTGTAAAAAAACTTGTGATATATATTTAGATTTAGATAATAAAAGATGCCAGGAAAACCGGAAGTAGTCAAGTAAGCGCGATTTGGAATTAACTTAGATCAAATTCTGGAGAAATTATTTGAGGCGGAATTACTCAAAAGTAGCAAAAATGACTTTGAATTAACTTAGATCAAATTCTGGAGAAATTATTTGAGGCGGAATTACTCAAAAGTAGCAAAAATGACTTTGAATTAACTTAGATCAAATTCTGGAGAAATTATTTGAGGCGGAATTACTCAAAAGTAGCAAAAATGACTTTGAATTAACTTAGATCAAATTCTGGAGAAATTATTTGAGGCGGAATTACTCAAAAGTAGCAAAAATGACTTTGAACTAACTTAGATCAAATTCTGGAGAAATTATTTGTGGTGGAATTACTCAAAAGTAGCAAAAATGACTTTGGTTGTTCTTGCATCAAGGTACAGATTAATGTGTATAAATAAAAATTTTACGATATTGATTAAAAAAAAAAAGATATTAATAAAGTATCGGAAGATACAAAAATCGCGATATCGAATGAAAAATATCGATACTGGTATCGTATCAATAGTATCGGAATATCCCTACATATGTGTCTAACAATAATAATAAACATAAGAAAGGCAGAGTATCAAAACCGATTAATCGACCAAAAAGCCGATACTGATTAATCGCTAAAATTAATCGATTATCGATTATCTGCATATTAATCGGTGCAACCATAATTAATTCCATTACCTACTAATACCACAAATTTCTTCCTTCTTGCTTATACACCCAATCAAAATAAATACCAAAGCAAATTAAAAACAAAAAAAACGGGAGCATGGCTCCTAGGACCCTTCCCCCAATGTCATTTATCATGAAAAATATTTCGTCGCCTGAACAAATTTCTTTCACAAATCAAATGGAAACTCTTATGCTCGGTGGTTTGATCGTAATTGAAGAAATATAGAATAAATTTTAAAGATAATAATTACTCTTCTATAAAATTTGTCCTTGTGGTGTTTTGATTTTTTTTAAATTAAACATACCATTTACATTTTTAGCAGTTGGAATTTAATATTTAAGTTAAAATTCCCATGTTCATTCAAGAGTAAATCTAGATTACAATAATTCCGATAAATTCTTGTATTTCCAAAATCTGAAAATATTAAATATTTATATATTTTCTATTAATATTTACGTCTAAACTTGAACCACACCAAGTGACTAACTCATACCTATCACGCAGCTAATTCATTAATTCAACGTTATATAATATGAATTTCAATCATTCAAAAAATGTGCAATAGTATAACTTTGCATGGCAAGATAAAAACAAAAGTATACAGGTACATTAACAAAGTAATGTGAAGAGGTGTTCTAAGTAGGAAAAAATAAAAATAAATAAATACAGAGAACGCAAAAGGGTTTCTTTACAAGCAACGTTTCTTTAAGAGCAATATCGAAGGAATTTGGTTAAGGCATCAGGCTTTAGAGATTTACGATTACGATTTACGCTTCGATTACGAGAGACATGATCCTGTTCTAGTATCATAGCCGATTTAAGGGCTTAAAGGACCATTACAACTCCTCACTTAAAAGAAAAGATTTTGGAAATTGTTAAAGAAGACGCTGGAACCAGTACACGACGAATTGCTGCAGATCTCCACGTTTCTAATAAAACTGTAAGAAGAGTTCTTCGATTTTTTTTAAAAATATATCCATATCATATTCAGAGGGTCCAGGCAATAAGGATGCTGATTTTGAAGCAAATCGATTATTTTGAGGATGGTCTCTTCAATGCATTATTGATCCCCAATTTGAAATAAAAGTGCTTTATACTGACGGGGCATTGTTCACAAGAAACGCGACAATGAATTTCCTTAATAATCATAGTGGGGCAAACGAAAATCTTCATGCAATTACGCAAGCACGTCATGAACATCAATTTACTTCGAATGTCTTGGCTGGTATCATTAGTAGTGATACCTTAAACCACTGGTTTCCAACCTTTCTGTACCTCCGCCCCACTTTTTTATGAAAAAATTGTTGGGCCCCCCTCACTTTTCGTAACAATCTAATTTCACAAATACACACCTGATATTGTAATTTATTTAATGAGCTACAAGATAATATACCATATTATGTATAAATATACATCAAATATTTATTATAAGTAATAATAATTTTAAATGGATGAAAAAAAATCTTACAAAAATACAAACTAGAATATATAATTAATAAAACATAATTATATTTTAATTATGTGATGGTTGGGCTCTTCTGTTCGCCAATAATTCAATGAGATGACCCGATCTCCTCGCCGGCTCTCGTTACCGAACGCCGAAGGCGTAACTTGAGGCGCGATCCCCTTGCAATAGTCTCTAGCCCCCTAGGGGGCGCGCCTCACATGTTGGAAACCACTGCCTTAAATGGTCCTTTCTTTCTACCACCGATTCTGTATGCACAACCGTAACGACATTTTTTAGAAGCAGAATTCCGTGCCTTTTGAGAAGATGTTCCCCAGCATATTAGACGTCGAGCGTGGTTCATGCATAATGGCGCTCCAGCTCATTTCAGTCTGATAGCGAGAGAATATTTTAACAACAATTACCATGGACGCTGGATTGGAAAAGGTGATCCAGTAACATGGCCGGCTAGAAGTCCTGATGGCAATCCACTAGTTTTTTATTTGTGGGATTTTTATAAGGCTCCAATTCCAACAACAGAAGTATTACGACAACGTATTGAGCTGGGTTATGATATTATTAGGAATACTCCAGGAATATTCGACTAAGTGCGACAATCTTTGCGAAGACGTTTAGAAGCATGTGTCAAAGCCAGAGGAGCTCATTTTAATTTAATTGTTTGTTTTAATAGAAGTTAAAGTTTAACTTCTAGCCTGTATCTAAAGTTCGGCTATACATCATAGACACACCTGTATGTTGCATTATTCTGTTGACAATAGGCACACAAAATATGGATGTTTTATTGAACTTAACTATATCCTATAATATAATACGCCTGTTTGTATGTTCGTATCATAGAGGTTCGTATGTTAGACCGGTCGTTTCTTCATTCCCCGATAGAGGCGCGCATATGTTAATTATTTATGTCAAAATTGTTTAAAATATATTGTTGATGCAATAATAGTGAATTTTCTACGAACACTTTTTATAATTATTATAAGATGCAATAATAGTGAATATTCTACGAACACTTTTTATAATAATTGATAGAATTGTAAGAAATTATTGTTTATGTATTGGACAGTAGTGTGCTGTGAATTTTTGTTTTGAGTGTTGACAATAAATTAGTAAAAATGACAGTTGTGTTTTTCATTAAAAAATCACTTCACAATTATTAATTTAGTAGTGAAATACACGGATCGGTTTTTTTACGAAACAAAACACAGAAAAACGTTATCCTTCCGTGATATTCGACATTTTTGATTAAAATTATTATTAGCAGAAAAATAATTATTTTAAAAAATATTTGGTTTTGATGAAAGTAAGAAAATTGTGATTTGTTTTCTTTATTATTATGTTTTCAATGCTTTATTATTTTTTTATTTCTGCGCAGTGGCTGTGGGTTTTGCGGGGCCTCGGGAAAATAATGCATTTGATGTCAAAAACTTGCCCTAGCTACTAATAATTGTTATAAATTACCCATTAGCGCGGGGCCTCGGGAAAAATCTCCGAAGTCCCGACCTCTGAGCCGGCCCTGTTTCTACGATTTCTAGGACAAGATTTACAATATCCCACTGCAAACTCTATACAGATGGCAGCACATAACGACTACACTAAATAATTCAAGAATTATCAGTGGCTCTAAAACAATGGTTTCTGTTTATTTATCACATTAAAATATCATTTACCTTTTAGTTTAGGTTAGATTCAGCTTAAAAGCACTATCTTAGGTTATGGTTGATAACTGTTTTTTTTTTTATGAACCACCTAAAAATAAATTGTATTTTAACTATTCTGTGCAGGGCCAGGGACAGTGATACACCTTAAAAACACTATCTTAGGTTATGGTTGATAACTGTTTTTTTTTTATAAACCACCTAAAAATAAATTGTCTTTTAAAAGTTCTGCACAGTCCCACCTGTTTAGAATCTCTGTATATTGAACAAATGACGTGTGTGTGACGCATGCGCAGTGTTCAGTGAGATATTGTAAATCTACCCCATACTCGTTATTTGTCAAGTTTTTAATAATACGCGAAGAGTTAATTCAATTTTATTTTTTTTTGATGAAGTTAGGCGTATGGATAGAGAAAGAAGTCTGAGGTGTAGAGCAAGTTCCACATTAAGGTAATGATTTGTTTGCCAACACAGTTGGCAAAGTGTGCACTAGTTTTCAATATATAATATAAAAATATAAAAATTCATAATTTGGAATACTCCATTTCTGACATATATATAATAAAGAAATAAGAAAAGGAATGCAATTACATTAATTGCACGTGTTATTTTGACACTCTCTCTTCAGTAAGTATCATAATAAACAGCTGTTTAATGAAACGTGACAACCTTTACCGACTTTCTTTAACTAATCATGCATTCAAAACTGCAAATTAAAATAAAGAAATCTTCTCTACTTCTTGTAAATGTGTTTTGTTATATTGTGATGGACAAACTTTAACAGGCTCGTTTAAAATGTATATTTACATCCCTTGTCACTATCTAAATATTAAATAAAAAATAAATTAATTAAAAATGTCTACACCCTTACGCAAGTTATGACACAGTCTGACTATAACTAGCCTTGCCACATATAATTTTACAAAGATATCAATGATATTTCACAAAAGGCTTAAAGATATTTTAATTTTCATTTAGTACATAGTACATGCGCACATCTAAAACAAAAAATACCAGTCAGTTTTCAAAATGACAACTTCTGGCCGTTACACAGCGCTTTAGTCTCTGCGGCCAAACATCAATAGAATTACGAAGGGTTTCTGCAGAAAAGCCCTTCGCTGCTTTCATCAGGGAGTACTTCAGATTTAGAGCGTCTCTTCTTACAAGCCATGTCCTAAAACACGGATGAAAGTTTCTAGTAGCATTTGGTCAACTTATACCCTTTCTATTGGATTCGGTAATTCAGGCCTATTAATACAATTCCAACTAATTCCAAAATTTTTGAAGTAGATGTATATAATCAATTATTAGACTATATTGAGGAAAATGACATATTAACTACATTTCAGTCTGGATTTAGAAAAAATCATAATTGTGAAACGGCTTTTCAGTTCCTCTTGAACGAGTGGAAAGAAAATTTAGATAAAAGCTTATGTACAACAGTAGTATTTTTAGACTTAAAAAGGGCATTCAAAACAATAGATAGAACCGGATTAATTAAAAAATTACAGATGTATGAGATTAGAGGAAATGCACTTCAATGGTTTAAAAACTATTTAGAAAATAGAAAACAAATTGTCATATGTGACAAAATAAGATCAAAAGAAAAGCTAATAGAGTATGGTGTACCGCAAGGTAGTATCTTGGGACCATTACTGTTCATTTTATTTATAAATGATTTTAGAAATGTTTTAGTTCATTGCAAAATCCATCTTTTTGCAGATGATACGCTGATTTACATTGAAAGGTACTAACAAAGAAGAAATGGAATTAAAATTAAATGAAGACTTACAAAGAATAGAAAAATGATTAAATTACAATAAATTGAAATTAAATACAAACAAAACAAAAGCAATGATATTTGGTAATGTGCTCATAGGAGAGAAAATAGAAGATATTAAAATTTATATAGAAAATTCCAAAATAGAAATAGTGAAAACTTTTAAATATTTGGGCATTATGATAGACAACAAATTAAAATTTAGTGAACACGTAGATTATATTTGTAAAAAAAATTCTAAAAGATAGCCTTTTTAAACAGATGTGGTAAGCATTTATCGTACTGGGCTCGTAAAACTGTATTTAACACAATCAGTTTACCGCACCTTAATTTTGCGGGAACTATATTATATTTAGCAAACTCAGGGGAGTTAAACAGATTGTAAATTTTACAAAATAGAGGCATGCGAACCATATTAAAATGTAACAAATACACGCATATAAAAACAAAGTTAAGTAAATTAGGGTGGTTAGAAGTTGAAAATTTATTAGAAATTAATTCATTAATTTTTATTCATAAGATCAAACTTGGGTTAGTACCAAAATATTTCAATAATGTTTTAAAAGTTTTCAAAGATATACATAGTTATTATACTAGAAATATAAATACTTTTGCATTGGAGCATAAAAACAGAAAAGTAGTACAGAACTCGTTATTTTTTAAGGTAATTAAAATTTTTAATAAGTTACCAGATAGTATAAGAGAAGTAGGTAATATAAGACAATTTAAATTGAAATTAAAAAAATATTATTTAGAAAAATAAGTAAATGTTTTATTTTTATTTGTTATTTGAATGTATTGTTAAAACTATATACTTTAGATTAAGTGTGAAATATTAATATTAATTGTTTAGATTTACTTTTAAATATATTATGTGAAATTATATTTACCTAGTATTAATATTTGTTTATGTAGCAAAATAATGCTAAATAAAGCCTAATCTAATCCAGTAAAAATGAATCTTAGTGGTACCACCATAGCTCCCGTCCCATCAAACAATAAGTGAAGCAGGGTAATGGCTCATGTGGGTCATCGATGCTTTCTCACAAGTTTCTCGTGAACTTGCAGCATACACCAAGGCATTCTGGTGGTTAAAAACCTTCTCAATATTAAAATATTTTCATGAAACCCTTTGAAATTCTATTGACGTGTGGCCGCAAAGACTTAAGCGCTGTGTAACTGTCAGAGGTGTTGATTTGAAAAAATGATTGATGATTCAAGTTTAAGATGCATCTATATAATATATACTAAAAGCAAATTAAAATATCTTTAAGCATCTTGTGGAATTTTACTGAAAACTTTGGAACAGTACTTATGGTAAGGCTAGGTAAATAGTGAAAAAAAGGTACAAATTAAAAATTTAAAAATATTGTAATATTGTGTGAAAATATATTTACCAGGGCTCAATAACCAAATTGCTGGAGCATCAAATTAAAAAAAATAAATAAACAAAATAAATAAATGAAATATTTTTAATAAGAAATTGATTATTAAAAATTTATTTATTTATTATTTTGCGTAGCAATTTTGAGTTTTATTTATCTTGAAATATTTTTATTTAATAAATCATATAGGAGCTTACCAAAGAATGCAGACTGGTATAACAACATATTATTGTGTACTGGAATTAGGGCTTACCTGGAAACAAAATATATAATTAATAATACATCACATTAATTTTGAATGAAGTATATAACATCAAACATTAAAATTAAAAAATTGTTGAAGAAAAAACAAAAAAAAAAAAAATTGAAAAAAGCTATAGTCTATACCAGTGGTTCCCAAACTTTTTCGGTTACTGGCGCCCTTATTGTATCAGAATTTTTCTGCGGCGCCCCAAGTCAAAACACTGGTCTAACTAAGAATGGTGAAGGAATATTGGAACATTTTGCGACACCCCTGTAGCCAAGCCAGCTCACGGTTTGGGAATGCTGGTCTATACCAAACGTGTAAGCGAAACTTAACGGAATATTTATTTTTTTAAATTGTCACGAGCTTACTTTTTAATGACTGGATGCGGCTTTTGTTAAATAAAATAATTAAAAGCTCCATTTCATCGGTAAAAGTAACTAAGTTCAATATCTATTTGCGCTTAAGCCAAAGAAACAGAATTTATACATATAATTCATCAAATTGTCGTTGGTAGCCAAGAAATATAACTATAAATGAAAAATAAAATTCATAATAAATAATTCTAATAAATTTAATTCTAAAATATCATTCATGTGACATTCTATAAGAAATATTCAAACACTGGCAATATATATAGTTCATGTAATTTTTGACGTTAATACGTCTCTAAAATCGGGCCAAAGTAACAAAGTAAGCAGACTTTAAACGCTTATATCTGAGAAAGTATACGATCCAGGTGGCAGTTAATGGTGTCAATGGATTGAGAACAAATGCAAGATTTATTTAGATTGCATCAACCGCGCCCGCCTTCCATCCGCGCTAGCACGAGAGTTTTACTAAGCGGTACAAATTGGAGCGATCAGTAAAATCCGGAGGCCCATAGCCTGCAATGGCATGGGCCGATTTTCGTGAAACTTTTTTTTTTTTCGTGAAACGATTTTCGTGAATTGTTCGTTTAGTTGAAACCTATCTAAAGGTATTATTTCAGCCGAATCGGACCGGTGTTGTGCAAGTTAAGAGTGCATTTGCGCGAAAACTTATGCTTCAAAATCAAAATGTGGCGATATATGCGTCAAAAGTGTTCAATAAGTATGTATTATTAATTATTAGAAATACTTTGTATTATATTTTAGTTTATTAATCAAAAAGCAACTACATGACAACTATGTATGAATGAGCCTTCTTTTGTAACTAGTATAGCTTACTAAAAATACATAATTATTTTAAATGTCATTCTGACAGTATAACTGTCAAGTTGACACTACATCTTCCTTCTTTTGGTTAATGTGCACGGTGGTACTTGAAGAACTTTACCACTTCTTGAGCGCATTGGACTTCCTTGTTTTTGGGAACTTGTACCTGAGATATGCTCTTCCACATTTTTGGCATTGTTGGGGCTCTTGATTGTTACCCTTGTTTTCTTTGGATATATCTTTATCTTTAGTTTTGAATTTTCTTTTTACAACAGTTTCAATTTTTTCAGCTTGATATCTAACTACTTCTTGCTGTTGTTTCACAGCTTCCGACTGTCTTACTTTTGTAATTGCAGTTTGTAGTGTTAAATTAGTACCCAACTGTAAATCCTCGGAGAGTTTGTCATTATGTATACCAATAACTATCATATCTCTAATGAGGTCTTCCTTTAATTCGCCAAATTCGCAGGTATCCGCTAAACTATGCAAATCTTTAATAAACAATTCTACCGGTTCATTGAAATTTTTCCTTCTTTTGAAAAACTTAACACGCTCGTATACTATATTCTTCTTACCACAGAAATATTCTTTAAACTTCTGTTTAACTTTGTCATACGATGTGAGATCTTCATCAGTTAATTTTAGCGTGTTTATTAAATCTTCTGCCTCCTCCCCCATACAGTAGAGAAGCATGTTTACCTGATTTATTTCGGATTTACAGTTTAATTCTGAGGCTTTTCTGAATCTTTCGAACCTTAGAATCCACTTGTTCCAGTTTATTAATCAAAAACACAAATTATAAAACAAGGAAGATAGCGGACTCCCACGTTACGGCTTTGGACAGTGATAGTTGCGACATTCGTGGTTGTAATATGAACTAAGATTAGATAGTATGCAACCCGCAGTGCACACAAATATATTTTTATATTTTAAATTGCTATGAATCGCGCGATCATTAATTTTCTACCAAAGTTGAAAAATGAAATGTAATTTTGGTAGAAAATTAAAGATTGCCTTGAACCGAAAATTATGATTAATTTATTTACAACTCTCCTAATTAATTTCCTAAAATTAAAATTAATTACAATTGTTAAAATATAATACTTCAGTAAGCATTAAGTTTTATTATTTTATTTGCAAACAAGCATATGAAATAAATAAACAAGTATTTATTTTTTACTTTTATATTTACTTTTATTGTACATATTAAATTTAGTCTGTGCCATTTTTTTTATTACACTATTTATATTTCTTTTGCATTTACCATTTAAAATATTATTAATTACACTACACCATTTGAAAATAAAAAATGTGGTGCTAATATTTAAAATTTCTTATAAAATTCATCACTGTCAAAAACAATTGCCGCAAATTGCCGATAATGAAGTGTTCTCAAAATGTTGGTTAAAAAAAACGCTTTTAGCGCTGTCGGTGGATGGAATATAACTTAAAACCGTTTCAAGGCCGTGTATATGAGTTTCATACCCCTGATCAAAAAGCAACTACATGACAACTATGTATGAATGAGCCTTCTTTTGTAACTAGCACAGCTTACTAAAAATACATAATTATATTAAATGCCATTCTGACAGTATAACTGTCAAACTGACACTACAAAAAGTACAAGCAGAAATCGATCCACCGATCAAAATCGAATAGATTGTATCCTGAGGAATCAAAAAATGTGCCACATACCGGTGCGGAAAGGTGCCGGGCTTAAGCCTGGTTTATAATAACTCCATAACATAACGCATAAGTATGGAACAATGGGTCTGACCCTTCAAAACATCTGTCTGCAATAAAAAGAAAAAAAAACAGGCTTTACAGAAAGCGCATGAGAAAAAATTAAGCGCAGTACAGTACATAATAAGGACTATGAAGACGTATTCACGTAAAAAGATTGTTCGAAAAAGACGCTAAAAGTCATGGAAACAGATTCCTGGAGATGACCTGCAGGGAAATCAAGGGTAAAAATATTAAATAATGAAAATTTGGAAAATCATAAGGGTCACACATACATCAATCGTTTTAAAGACGCATGCCAAAAAAAAAAAATCATTAAAAAATGTATTAAAAGAAAAGTTGACTATGCAGACATGTCAAAAGTAAAAAGAACGGTAAATATATCGCAAAGATAATTGAAATATTAAAAAAAGAGACAGTCAGTAAACATCTTTCTAAATTTAGAATTTATTAAACTTATAAACCTGAGTTTGCCCCAAACATAAAAGTTAACTTTATTATTGATTTACCTTTTTAAAAATTTCTCTTGCATTTTATATTTGTGAAACGAAATTGGCTTTCATATAATCGAATAGCTCTGAATACCAACAGTTTATTATCAATTTCCCCTATTTGAAAATTCCTTATCTAAGATCAGCAGCGAATTTATAGCAGGAGGAAACGAATTCTTTCAAAGATGAACAGAATTTTTATCTACATTTTTATAAAATGCGAAAATCATTTGTTATAAAATTGCATACAGAACATTTCACAATATGAAATTTTGTTTGTGACAATGGGTTATCATAAAATAAAGACAAAATAAAGGCTACAGTAATGGC
This sequence comes from Liopterus haemorrhoidalis, assembly GCA_963971575.1. Classification (NCBI taxonomy): domain Eukaryota; kingdom Metazoa; phylum Arthropoda; class Insecta; order Coleoptera; family Dytiscidae; genus Liopterus; species Liopterus haemorrhoidalis. The sequence goes on along the minus strand of OZ020611.1, from coordinate 147,481,343 downwards.
TCCAGTTTAGCAATATAAAGCCGCAAAAATGCTTAAAGAATAAACATAAATGAACAAAATGCTAGAACAGCGGTTCCTAACTGGTGGTTCGTGGAGGTATTGTAGGGGGTTCGCATTAAAAATGCTGTACTGGCATAGGTTCCATAGCTTTTTGACGTAGAATACGTCAATCGTTTTGTTCCAGTACTGGGTCCCTCGGTAAAAATCCGTGTGACCCAAAAGAATGTACATCAGACTTCCTTCAATAATTTGAAAACTATAAAAACTAGCAACAATATTATATCAAGTCGTCAAGGATGAAATTTGTAGTTAATAATATTGGCAATATTATTAACAATAAAATCTATAGGAAAATATCTTTGATCCAAGATTGCGAAGATCTTAACAACGACTTAAAACATTTACATTACACAGCTGAGAGTGGGAGCCGGGGAGAGGGCGGCGAAGTATGAGGAGAAAATCAGAAGGGACGAAAGAAGGAAAATATTAAGAGAATGCTGGAAAGAAAGAATGAAGGAAGAACAAAAGGGTAAACTGTTGGAATGGGGAGAAACAAGGAAAGAGTACTACTGGAGATGTGGGATGGACATAAGGGAAGTTGAGTGAAAGAGAAATAGAGGAAGAAACATAGTAGAAGAATTGAGGAGGAGAGACAAGGAGGTACAGGAGCAGGAAAGAACAGTAAGAATAGACAATTCAAGGAATGTGAAAAGGTATAGAGAGATAAGGACGGTAGGAATACCTAAATATTTGAAAGGGAGGAGAGGAAAGGCAGGGGGCAGAGTTAGAAGGATTGCCAGATTAAGGTGCGGAAATGAAGAACAGAGTAATAGGTATTGGGCAAAACCAGGGGATAGGCTATGCAGAATATGTAGGGAGGAGGAAGAATCCTTGGAACACCTAACAAAAAGATATGGAAACATGACAAAATGGAAGGGAGAGATAAAGGAGCTGTTGAGTGAAGAAGGAAAGGGAGAAAGGTGGGTGAGAGTACTCGAGGAAACAAGGAAGGAATGCGGAGAGGTAAGACAGAACTGAGAACAGGAAGGAAGAGAGAGGCAAAGGAGGATGAAAGAAAAGAGGGAAGAGTAGCGAAGAAAGAGGGGAAGAACAACTGGAGTCAAGAAGGAAGGAGACCGGAGACGGAAGCCGAAAAGAGAATAGGAAGAAAGAGAGGAACACCGGAGGAAGAATGTAGAAGAAGAATAAGAAAGAAGTCATAAAATGTATACACTATATTTTTTAATATTATGATTATTTTTCAATGTACTGGTTAAAACCCTAAACGCCGCAAGGCCTAGGGTAAATAAAGAAATAAAAAAACTTAAAACATTTACATTCATACTGCTGTGCAAACTATCTTTATCTAAATTTTAAAAAATGTCACAGTATAACATTCACTAGAAAACGGTTCCCCATCAAATTTAAATATCAGATAAATAATACACCCCTGATTGTGGTTAATACAATGAAAGATTTAGGAATTCATTTTGATTCAAAGTTCAAATTTGACTACCATGTAGCAACATTAACTAAATCAACCTTCAAACAATTTGGCTTTATCATGCGTTCATGTAAATTTTTTTCGAAATCTAAGAGTATAATAACTATATACAAGTCATTAGTTTGTAGTAAGTTAGAGTATAATTGTTTAATTTGGAATCCGCAATATGCTATATACTCAAACAAAATTGAAAGCATTCAAAAACACTTTTTAATGTATTTAGATTATTTTCTTGCAATACTCCATCTAATTATTATGTTCAATTAAACAGATATAACCTACATACTTTGAAAATCCGTAGAACTAAATTTGAGAGGAATTTTGTCTATAAAATTGTAAATAATATGATTGATTCTGAAGATATTTTGAGTTTGATAAACTTTAATGTACTAGCTACTGCGGCAAATAAATACGTTTTACTCTGGAAACTATCATACAAATATTAGACAGAATTCACCTCTAAATAGAACTATGTGCACATTTAACCATCACTTTAATACGTGCGATATATTTTTCCTGTCATTTTCCGCCTGTAAAAAACTAGTGGAATGTAAATTAAGAGCTTAACTAAACGATACGTATGCACTTATATATAAAAAACTTATTTTGTTGTATTAATGTTGCAATTATTCAGGTGCTCTTTTTTCCTTGTGCGTATTAATCCGTGCGCGTTTTTTCCGTATGCGTATTTTTATATTTTATAAGAAATTGGAAAATTTATTTTAATAAATATATTTTAAATTTAACGTTCGAAATCATTTTTAGTTTTAACATTATAAATTTAAGGCACTGAGTGAAAATGAATCGTTTTCCCCCATCTTAAAAAGTTAATGAATAAATATTTCGGAATAATTCTCATTTTTTTTTTTTTTTTTTATTTATTTATTTTACGTCGGCCTATTTCTGCAACGAGGGTAATCGCCGATGCCAGGAGGCGAGCTCCTACACCTGGATGAGGGGTGAATGATTGTGAAATGAGAGTAATATAAACATATTATTCTCGCTCGAATAATATCACCGACGGAGAATTGAACTACCAACCACACAATCCGACTGTATTCACCAGTTCAAACTGCTGCGATTTAGTGCGCTCGGCCACTCCGTCGGCTAAATTCTCATTATTTGTCCAGTTTTTAATAATGGGCGAAGAGTTGATTCAATTTGAATTGGATGAAGTAAGGCGTATAGCTAGAAAAAGAAGTCTGAGGTGTCGAGAAAGTTCCACATTAAGGTAATGATGTGTTTGCCAACACAGTTGGCAACGGGTGCACTAGTTAATTATAAAATTCCAGATTTATTCCGGTTCTGTGTATTGCCAACAGTGAGGTTGGTGTTTTAATTAAAGCTAAACAATAAACATCACATAAGTGTGTGGATGTACTTGATAATTCAATAGAGAATGGGGGACAGCGAACGGCGGTCAGTAGGAACAGGTAGATATCGTGTGTGTTGGCAATTTGTTGGCCAGGGGTGACAGAATGAATACGAATTGAACTAGAGTGTTAAATTATTATCGCTTTCTGGGAAATGTGCCAGAACAAGGAAAATTAGTCTATGATATATTGCATTCTGATAATAGTTTCGTGAGATGACATCCATAATTTTAAAATCTTATTACCGTTATATGTTACACGATATTCTTTCCAACTTTTATAATGCCAACGTCATAATTTACCAGCTAATTTTCTCTTAAATAACGGAGAAATTTTACATGAATTACAGAGAAGACACAATGAAAAATGTGTTACTATATATTATCAGTGAAGAGAGACTAATAAGGTCTTGTTTATAATAAAGCTCCATAAGCATATACCATAAGAGCACAGCACAAGCGCGTAGCCCAATTGGTCAGTCAACGCACTTGATCATTTTGCATCATAACTTCAATGACAAACTTAGTGGCGAAAAAATAAATAAATAGATTTTTTTGCATTTGAATTATAGACTAATATTGCTCTTCACTCTTTTATTTTACCAAAACATACCTTAAGATTTACAAATTTTAAAAGTTTTTATTTAATATAGACTCATTTGTATTGATATCGCTAAATTTAATTATGTTTATATTTTCCGACATTTTATAAGAAGTTTTGATTTGTTTTGACACTTGTGTTCACATATCTATCTTATAGTAATTTCTAAAATCCTTTTTTTATTTAGTATATTATTTGTTTAGCAGTTTTTTGTTTAGTTATGATATATATTTTCATATAGATTTCTATTTGATATTGTATGTAGTGCATAGCTTTTTAGGTTAAATTCAACTTATATTTTCTTTTCTTTGATCATATTTTTGGATTACATCAGTCCTTTTTAGGACTATTTTACTTATTAGAATTGTTTATTTGTTTCTATTCTTGTTCTTATTCTTATATTTTCATTTCATTTCGATACAAGTGACAGCGTACATGGTAACTGTATTGCAAATGTACTGACTGGCTGACTACCCTATAGGTTGCTTTGTTAATATAGGGTAGAGGTCCCAAATTCAAAATTTATGAGGGCCATGTAAGACTTTTTCTAATAGTAAGCGAACCGAAAACATTCGAAACTTTCAATTTCGTAAAATTCTGGAAGAGGGTGGAAATGGAAAGATAAATTAAAGACATGTTTTGTAAAACTTACTGAAATTCTTTTTATTGCTGTAGTAAAATTATAATGATTAACTTCTAATGAATTGCATAATTTATTTCTCAGCTTGCTACACAATTGCAACGCTTTTGATTTGTTAAATTACATATTTTAGTAGTGATAATATATCTGTTCGTAGAGTCATTTCCAACGGCTTGCAAGTCATTTTCGAGCAATAGTGAGAAAAGTTTCTGGCTATAAATCTGTTCGTAGAATTATTTTCAACGTTTAATTGTCATTAAACGCAAGCGCAGGACAATTTAAATGCACTGTGAAATGCCTGCGAAGTCGGCGCTTCATTATTATCATGACCGTTGAAAATGACTTTACTAACAGGCCTATTGCTAGAAATTTCTCTCACTATTGCTATCAAATAATCATCGCTTAACCAGGATCTTGTTTTACTTTTATTATTTTTCATTTGCAAAAAGATTGCTCACATATATACCGTGTGTGCAACGAAACGCGGAACATAGCAGTTAACATGAGATTTTAAATAAGTGCGGAAATTAGTTTCTCTGTACATTTTAAAGCAAAAATACATTAATAAAAAGTGTTTTTTTTTTTAATAATCTTTATTTAATGACGCTTCAATAACATGATTTTTAGCGTCAGTTATTGGTTATTACATTTATTATAATATTACATATATACATATATCTTTTATATTTCATTTGTAAGTTTTTCTTCATTTAGGAAGTTGATCAGGTTGGTGATTGAAGTGTTATTATTCTGGAGTGCTTCTTTAAAGGTGTTTGGTATCTTGTATTTGATTCGACTGGTGCAATATTTAGGACAGTCTATCACTATGTGTTCCACTGTCAGAGGTGTATTACACTGTGTGCAGATTTTGGGTTCACTTCGTGCAAGTAGGTGTTCGTGTGTGATTTTAGTGTGCCCAATTCTCAGTCTACTGAGCATGGTTTGTTGTTTCCTGTTTCTATTCAAGTTACATATATTTGTGTATTCTTTAACTTGACGCAGCTTATTGTTGAAGACGGTGAAGTGGTTTAAAATTAGTTTTTATTTGAAAAGTCTAAATTTGATGCCATAGAATGCCTGTAACACTAAATATTTAAAAATCATATATGATGTTTTCGTCAAAATTCAGCCGTGGGAATAAAACATGAAACAAAATTTTAACGTAACTTACTAATTTTTTAATTTTTTATTTATTGTCTTGTTTCACTTGCTCTGCTCATAGCTACAATATAAGTGCTCTATACTCGTATACAAATATGGCAAACGAGCATAAAAATGACGAACGTACGTTGTGTATAATAAGCTAAAATACATCAGAGAATTTTACATAGAACTGTCTGAAATAGATATATATTTATTGATTGATTTTCTGTAGATCAATCGGCAAGACAAGTCTCGGAATTATATACGAGGACTACCTTTTAAGTTTTTACAAAAACCAAGAAAGATTTATTTTTTTTTTTTTGAAGGAACTGTTTTATTGCTTTTCGAAATATTCGCTTTTAAAATTTATACACTTTTGCATGCGTTCAAACCAATTCTCGAAACATTTTTTCCACTCTGAAGTTGGTATCTCAAAATCTTGGTTTTCGAAGGCTTCAACAGCTTCTCGAGGTGATGAAAATCGCTGTCCACGCACTTTTTGTTTGACATTGGGGAACAAAAAAAAAAGTCATTAGGGGATAAATCAGGTCAATACGGACAATGAGACATTAATTCGATGTTTTTCTCCTTCAAATAATCAATTGTTTGACGTGCTGGGTGGGAGCTTGCATTGTCATGATGAAGAATGATGTGAAGTTTTTGGTTGTTTTTCCTGATTTTGTCGATGGCTTCTGGGAAACAAATTGTTGCATACCATTCAGCATTAAGTGTTTTCCGATCCTCTAAAGAAATGGTTGCGACATGTCCAGTACAACCGAAGAAATAAGCGATCATTTTCTTGAAACTGCTTCGTGAACGAACAACTTTAGTGGGTTTCAGTTCATCTTGGAAGACCCAAACAGTGGATTTTTGCTTAGTTTCAGGTTCATATGAATAAATCCAAGTTTCGTCACCTGTAACGATGTTGTATACGGATTTTGCAGTGCCTAGGTTGAATTGTTTTAGCATTCCCTTACAGCAATCAACACGAGCCTTTTTTGAGCTTCAGTCAAATTATGCGGAACACATCGGGAACAGATCTTTTTAACAGCTAAATGTTCACGCAAAATCGAATGTATTGCAGTCTGCGATATGCCAAAAGATGTCTCTATCTCACGGTAAGTCACATGCCGATCTTCTTCGTTTTACAACACCATTCATCTGTACAAATCACTTGTCTGCAACAAATTAGAATACGCTAGTCTCATATGGAACCCACACTACCAAATCTACATAGATAGGGTGGAGGCCATTCAAAAACGTTTTGTAAAGTTCTTAGATTTCAAATTTAATAAGAATAATATTTGCTCTACTTATGAGGACCGACTTAAACGTTACCATCTGTCAAGTCTTGCTAACAGACAAGCATGTTCCTTGATATGTGCAGTCTCTATAAAATAGTCAACAATATGACCGAAAGTACTGAAATATTACAATATTTAAATTTCAATGTTCCACAAGCGATTACCAGGCAAAAATACACTTTTTATATAGATAACAGACATCAAACTTGGGAAATTTCTCGCCTGTCAATAGAAGCCTTGCAAATTTTAACTGAATTTTTAATACTTATGATATTTTCTTCCTAAAGCTAAGTTTAAAAACAAAATTATGAATTTATTGCCAAATACAACAATTGTTTAAATTATTATTATTACTTTTTTTCATTTCATGAAACTATTAATGTATTTTTTGTTTTACTTCATTCTTTTCTGTAATGTTTACTACTAGTTTAACCAATTAATTTGTATTTATATTTTATGTATTACGTTAAAACTTTTTACAATAAAAATAATATAAAATAAAATAATTTTTTTTTAGTTAATATATTAAAATGGTTACACCCTGTATTTCTATTGTATTTAAAACTCATTTTCCAAGGAGCACAACACGTGGAGTTTAATTATTTTGCATAATTACAGGTCTGGAAGGAACATGTCAAGAAAAGCGTAAATATCCTACCCTCTCTGAGTCAGCTATAGCTAAACATTAAATAAAAAGTTAGATAAGTACTTTGATAAGAGCAATAAAATAGCTATTCCTCAAAGAACGATATCCTTAATGAGAGGATATAAGTAAAGTATTTTTAATATCATAAGTAAAGAACAAAGCAAAGGGTTGTATTTAATGTACTCGTAAAATTATATTTCTTTCGATAAATTTCAACGATTTAAAACGCTCATATCAGTGAGTTAATAAACTTTAACGTTATTTTTGATTAATATTTTAATGCCCTGAACAACATAAAATATTACATTGTTTTAAATTCATATTGGCTTCAAGTACGAACCAAACGGATTGTAAATATGAACACTATCGGCAATAAGTAGAGTAGAATTTCCCAAACTTTTAGAGCCACGGAGCACTTTTCACGAGAAGAATTCGTCGCGGAGCAATATTTTTTTTTTTTTTTTTAAAAACGTTTATTAAATTATTTTCTGTTACAACTAATCAACAATTAAGGCGTAAATATCGAAATTATATTTTTCATGAATTTACACATACACTATTATCCATAACTATACATATGCTCATTCGCTAAACAGTTTTGCATTTTATATTATAGTAGGAAAACAAGTTGAAACCTACATGTCATGGTGTTTATGTTTTAATTGCTACGTCTTTGAGGTTTAAGATTAAGATTTCACTATGACACTGTCACTACACTATCTGTCACAATCTTTGGTTTTAATGTTTATCACGTTGATTTTATTAAAAGTTTAAGCAGTCTATAGCAAAATATGTTTTGTTAACCGATGCTTGTATTTTTTGTATTTAAGGGTGTTGAGTTCATAGTTTCCTATGATTTGAATAAGGGGGCTCTCGTTGTTCAAGCATTTGGAACAGAAGTTTTCAGTTAGTTTGTAGATAGTGTCTTTTAGGAATTCCATTTTCAATTCTTCATGTATTTCTGTCAGTTATTTGTATCTGGGATAATTGCCGGCGAGTCTTAAACATTTGTTTTGTATTACTTGGAGCTTGTTATAATTTGCTTGTGAGGTGTTACTTCATGCTGGACAGGCGTAAATCATAGTAGGTCTTATTACTGACTTGTATAATGTTAATTTATTTTCTCTGGACAAACCTGATTTTTTATTAAGTAGTGGAAACAGAGTTAGACATACTAGCTGTTGCTGTTTGGGCTATCTTTTTGCAGTGGCCAGAAAAATTAAGCCTTCGGTCCATGTGTAACACGAGATTTGTGGTTGATTGGTTCCATTCGATGACTGAGTTCTGCATTTGTATTGGTTGATGTACTGCGTCTTCTGCATGTGAACAAGATAGCCTCTGTTTTGGCTGCGTTGATTTTAATTTTCCAGAAAGACGAATTTCAAGATAAATTTCAGAAGCTTTTGTGCTGCAGTATTCAGCCGGTTGATAATAATGTCTACTCGCCAGGACCTTGTAAATACTGCAGTGTCATCTGCATATAGGGAGTAGTTTACATCTTTGATTTTGGGATAGTTGTTTATGTAAATGCAGAACAATAATGGCCCCAGTACTGAGTTACTTGGAAACGTCTGTCCTGTATATATGAATTTATAAGTCGTACTAGATAACATGATAAATTCATCTTGCCCAATTTTAGAATGAGTCCTTTGTGCCAAACTGTGTCAAATGCTTTCTCTATGTCCAGTAGTACCATTCCGGTGTGCTTGTTTCGATTAAATCGATCTGTGATGGTGTCTATCAGTCTTGCTAATTGCATTATCGTTGCTACGTATTTATATATACTTTTTAAGTTGGATCTTGATGTGTGATATGTTGTATAAATAAATATCTCAGTTGATCGATACAGGTTAATTGATTTATGCCGATACTGAAAAAATATCTGGTACGTATTATAACTGAATATAATATCAATTTGGAGCTAAGAAAGCAACTGGTGAAAACATTCGTTTAGAGTGTAATGCTTTACGGCAGTGAGAGCTGGACACTCGGGGCAATGGAAAAAAATTAAGTGGAGTCATTTGAGTTGTGGTGTAACCGAAGTATGCTCAAGATTCCCTGGGTGGACAGTCACAATGAAGACGTGCTCCGGAGGATTGGAGAGAGACCGTGCATGATGAATGCTCTAAAAATAAGAAGACATTCTTGGATCGAACACATTTCAGACACACAGGACTAGTCAATACCACACTGGAGGGCGCAGTATATGGAACAAACTGCAGGGGTAGACCCAGACTGGACTACATTAAACAGCTGATGGAGGAGTTTGGCTGCCTCTCTTACGTCCAACTTAAAAGACTGGCCCAGGATCGAGACGCGTGGAGAACTGCTGCCAACCAATCCTTGGATTGAATCCGCAGAATAAGATTATAACTGAGTAAAATTTAAAAATGCTTTGTTAGTTAAAAGCAAAAATATTAATAAAAACCAGCTGTGGCCACCACAAGACCAACTACCATCACAAAGTACTTAAACAAAATACTTTCTAACAAAGAAATTATTTACAGTAATCATGGAAACATTACATATACGTATGATAAAATAGTAAAAATATCGCAAAAATATGAAAAAAGAATTAATATATTAAGTTGTAAGTGACCAACAGACAAACCCCGACAGACACCATGTTTAAAATAGTAAAAGCTTTATGTAGGAACCTCAATTTGGGGACATCCAACGAAATTTAAAAATGTCAAAATCAGTATTATTACAATCCCTCCCTTACATGTATGTGGCGGTCGGTAAAACCATAACTAGAACTGGGGCAAAAAAAGCTTTTCAAAATACAAAATAGAAAATACCGATAAAAAAACTATTGAAATACTATCTTTATAATATTTGAACATACTTGTCGTCTACTGGACGTTCTGAGATGGAGACTGCGACATTTTTTTTTAACGATCCGTACCTTAGGCAGCGGTCCATAAAAAATAATCGCAGCTAAATCAAAGCACTACTATGACTTACAGACTTATAAGAGATCTTAAGAATATAATTCATATTCCTACTGCATGAAACGTCACAACATCCATTATCTATTATTGGGCAAATTTTAAGGAATTTGCACTGCATTTATATATGCCGTCTATAAAATAGCAGCCATGCAATACAACAGTCACTCAGCTGTATATTTGTATTTCATATAGGTTAAAACTTTTTCAATAGCCGGTTGAACCATTGAGATTCGGGCGCCTTTATTTACATTTATTGGGGGCAATAATATATTATTGTACTATTTTCACATCTGATCACATTTATTTTATTTACTTTTCTGTCTAATTTGCTCGCGGAGCACTAGTAGAGACTCCGCGGAGCTCCAAGTGTGTACTAACTTATATAAGTCTTTTTTAAATATTTATATTATTTTATTATAAAATAAACATGAGTTTTATGCTCTTCCTTTATCTAATTGTTTTTAAATCATACTGTTTAACAGTGGTTCCCAAATTTCTTCGGTTCCGGGCGCCCTTAATGTATTAAAATTTTCCCGCGGCGCCCTAAGTCAATACATTCAATCAGAGCCGTAGCAATGTGTTCAGCGCCCTTGGCAAATGAAGTAAATTGATAAAATTTACTTCCCCAAAAGCAAATGAAGAGCAAAAACAAAAGGTCTTCACCTCCAAAATTCAAGAGAAGAGCAAAAAAAAAAAATCAACAAAAAGGTCCTCATCACTTCCCAAATTCAAGTGAAGCGCACAGTTTGGAAAACGCTGCTGTATAATATATTCAAAATATATTTAGCATATTTTGAGAAAATAAACTAAGAAGAATGTATAAGATTATTGGTGGTTAGTTTGATAGGAGTGGAAAGGGGTTTTTTGGATTTCCACCGAATAAACATAATGTTGACAGTTGAGTCTTTATCACAGTTGACTAGTTTCGTTCAATTCGAGCATTATCAAAGCTGATAGTCGAAAAAATTAATAAAAAATAAATAATTAATAAATAAAAGTTCTTAATGGAGTCAAAATACGCGATAAAACCTTGTCAGACAATAAAATGGAGTAAGTTAACGATCGTTTAGGCAAGTCATGACCTTTGAATGATTTTCACCATTTAGAATTTACTCATTGAATGAATTACTTCTGAAGTAAAAGCCGAACCAATCAATTAATTTTAAAAAAAAGTTAATAAATTACGAAACCGTGGTGCAAAATGATACTGACAATTAGTTGATAACAAATTTACTGTCAGGTCGCCATATTGTTCCCGAAAAAAGTGCTTCTCTTTCTAACACATTGGAATATTGAATTGCGGTACTTTATATATCTAGTACCTTTACACGCGTTTGAAAGTGATATTTAAACCTGATTAAAAGCATTGCATCCCTGTTAACAATTAAAACAAAAAAGCTACTAAAAAAAAATTATATAAATTTAAGTATAGCATCGTTTTGTCTTGCTATCCACATATAAGCATTTTAAAATGATGGTAATAAATCACACGTTCTGATAAAATCATAATTCTAGTGTAATATTTCCATCTGTTACATCCAGTACATTACTTATAAGTATTTTTGTGCTACTTTTATACATTACCCATTTCTTTTTTATTTTATTTATTTAAATAAAGCACTTCAAACAAATGGTCATTTGTGTTACTATATTACTTTCATTATTCAGTTGGTGCAAGAATGGCATTGTGGAAGCGAATAAAACTACCTAAATTCGAATATCCGTCAAATCTTTTAGAATTTTATGGCATATATAAATATTTTTGGATGTGTATTGGTATGTTTCCATTCGGAGAAGAGAAATGTAAAAAAAGTGGAAAAATGGAACTGAAACCTCAGAAACCAAATTTTAAAAGTGTTTTTCCTATAATATGTAAGATATAAACTGTTTATTTTAAATAATAATTGTTCAACATTATAGACGTAGCAGGCCTATTGTTGAACAACTGTTCTTCACTGCTGTCAATCTCTGGCCTTATTTTCTCAGTCCTTCATCCCTAAGTATCCCATTACTCTTCAGATCGTATTAATCTATTTCTGTATAAGACGCCTTTTTCTGTTATTGCTAACTATTCCTCTTCGGAGGACTATTTTTGACAAGTCTTCTGTTAAACGGGTCTCATGTCCTAACCACCTTTGTTCTTTAAGTACACTCCTTGAAGTGAAGTGAAATCTCCATGCTGTTCCCTTATTTCTTCATTTGTTCTATATAACACCACGCATTTTCTTTTCACCATACATTTTGCTTAGCACTTTTCTCTCCCATATTTTCGGCATGTTTTTGTTCACATTGTTCATTGGCCATAACTCACATCCGTACAGTAGTGTTAGTCTAATTATTGTCTTGTAAACGCATACGTTTATCGATCTTGACACTTGATAGTTTTTAAAAGTTTCCACAATGGAACAGATTTGAATCTTGTTGCAATTTTCATATTTTTTGTTATTATTGTTTATTATTGTCACAAGCAGCATTATAATCAGCACTGGCGCTACATCCTGGCGTGGGCTTTGGCCTCTGTAAGAAACCTCCGCCATTCTAGGTTTCATTGAGCAACCAGTTCCTCGCCCGTTCCTCTACCAGTTACTCTACCAGTTCCTCATCAGTTACTCTACCAGCTCCTCATGCCTAGCTTCCTTATGTCTTGTAACACACCGTATTTTCCACTTGAGTTCAAGTCTGCCTACTTTCCTCTTGCCAGTAGGCTTCACTGAATATATTTTCGCTCGAGATCGTTGAAATTATCATTTTTTTATGCGACCAATCCATCGCAGTCGACCGAAGTTGTGTCTCATTATCTTGTAACTTTATAAAATTCGTAATTATAACGTCTTTTCCATAAGCGATCATTTAGAAATCATACAATTTTCCATTTCCTAACTTTATCCTGAAATTTTCTGGTTTTTCTAACTTGTACTTGGTCTTTGGTTCGATCATCAGTACCACTTCGCCTGCAGCTTTTTAAGAATTTTTTAAATTTTCCTTGTATAGTTCTTCCCATAACAGCTACAAGGTAAGCGCCAAGAGTTTCCAGCCGAACTATGTTTAAAAGGTAATAGAAATAAAGCGACGGAGACGGAAAATTTTGAGTTTTCGAAAAACGGTATTAGTCACTGGGGGTAACGTCTGGGCTTTAACATGGGTAGTTAAATTCCTTGAACCCACACTCCTTCACAGCAGCCTTGGCAACAGCGGCCATGTAAACTGACGCGTTATCCTGTAGAAGGCAAAAACCACGACTCAGATTGCCACGCATCTGCATCTTGATAGCATCATGCAACTTGTGTAGCAGTCAGCTACACAAGTGAGTACATCATTATGATTTCTAACTCCTAAATTAATTTTAAATTCTAAAACAATCGTCGCCATGATCTTCTTAGTCGACTGTCCCAACGCCTTAGCCTTTCAATAGCCGCGTTTCTTCTAGCATATGTCATTAAATAGATTTTTTTTTTTTTTTCGAAAGAAGATTATAGTACAGGACCATAATTTCATCCCCTGTAATGATGAACATCATTACTTCCTTCTGGTTGTCCCAGCAAAGGTCCAAAGTTTCACAGCAGGTCACAGTTTATGCTTTTGTGATTGAAATATTGTTTCTTTGCACATTTTTAAGGGTTATGACAACATTGAACAGCAAAGTGAATGTTATAATTTTCATCGAAAATTAAATCATATGAATGCTTAATGTTTAAATCTTAAAACTTATTCATATACATTTTCCACAAATCATTTACAGTTTAGCCGCCGTAATTTTAATCGCACGCAAAGTTTCTTAGACATTATTCAAAATATTCCTTAATTGATCAGAATTCTGGAGTCATACCGTGATGATAATACCGTTTCAAGTAAAATGTACAGTACGCTGGTGAAAACGGCTTCAAAATTCATTCAGCAGTTCTCGAATTTTAAAGTAACATACATACAGACGTTCCATTTTATATATTTAGAGATAATTTGAGTTGGATTACACTGAAATAAATTACGTCCAATAAAGGTCGTCCAAAATCGGTTGTTGTTCCGGAAAACATTGATGCTGTGCGTGAACTGATACAGCAATATCGTCATGTGCCTTATCATGAGATTGAGGTATCCTTGGGTATTAGAGGGACCAGCATACATTTACTAACCGTAACATTTGGCCGTTAAAAAGATTTGTTCGCGTTGGATCCCACATAATTTGCAATGCGAGCTCTCACAAATCGGGTCACCCAAGTGACTTTTTGAGCACCCAAAACGTCGATTTGATGGGTCATCCGCCATATAGTCCTGATTTGACACCCAATGAATTCTTTTTATTCCGTATATCAAGAATAAATTGCGAGGGCAACCTTATTTTACACCTGATGAAGGGATTGATGCGTTCAAAATGCATGTTTTGGAGGTGCCTCAATCGAAGTGGAAAAAGTGCTTCCAAAATTGGTTCAAACGCATGCAAAAGTGTATTGATCTTCATGAAAAATATTTTGAAAAACCATAAAGCCACTTTTGTTGATAAATAATTGTTTTTGATCTTAAATCCAGACATATAAAAGGTAACCCTCGTATAATATGGGTTTGGTTTTCGTTTTATTATCGCTTCACTTTCCTTTATTCGAAATTCAAAAAAAGATATCCAGACGTCTAAAGCGGCGTCCACACTATGCCGCAGTTTGCCAGTTGGCAAACTGCGGCATAGTGTGGACGTGACCGTTGGCACATTCCACCGTGCCAGCGGCATGCCAACGAGAATCGCTCGAGTGTCGGTCTCCTTCAAATAAATCCGATAAGAACAGTGAGTGGGGACGTGCCAACTGGCATCACGCGGCTTTAGGCTTAAATTCAGGTTGTGATTCAGACGCATATGAGCAACGTTGTTTATAGATGGAGTGGACAAACGAAAAAGTGTTTAATTTGATCGATTTGTACCGGGATCGTC
Source organism: Liopterus haemorrhoidalis (assembly GCA_963971575.1). Taxonomy (NCBI): domain Eukaryota; kingdom Metazoa; phylum Arthropoda; class Insecta; order Coleoptera; family Dytiscidae; genus Liopterus; species Liopterus haemorrhoidalis. Next base: position 147,466,261 of record OZ020611.1, on the reverse strand, counting down.
CTATTTTGTGGGACTGTCGTTTAAAGGACTATAAAGACAGGAATAAGAGATGTGACGCTCTATTGGAAATTGCGGTTAGTTTTGGAGTACAAAAAGAAGAAATTGATAGAAAAATCAAAAACTTGGTGTGTCATTTTTCGCGCGAAATAAAAAAAGAGAGGGAACGTAATAAGTCCGGTGCGTGATCTACTTTGAAGACTTGGACGTACCCAAAACAGTCGTTTGCACCGTTTGCGTATTTTTTCTTCACTGTCAAGTATGATAACAGCAGCTGAAGCTATTAGTAAATCTTCCTCGGTGAACATTGTGCGACTAAACTAAATGCCAACACAGATGTGGACGTGAATACAGCCACTGGCTTTGCCAGTTGGCTTTGCCAGTTGGCATTGCCAGCTGGCCTTGCCAACTGGCAAACTGCGGCATAGTGGGGATGCGCCTTAAGTACAACGTGTTTAAAGAAGGATCTATTTCTTTTTGCAATAAACCACATATCACTGTCAGTATTATTTTAATTAAGAGAATCGCCCATGGGTCATGAAGATTTAAATTTTTGAATGAATGGAATTATACAAACGATTTTGATACCAAGCATTAAAAGTGATGTAATGACGCAAATAATACTTCAGTAGTTTCTGTTCTTAGCTGTCACTTGTTATAATTTATTTGTTAGGTTTGTAATTAATTCGATATAAGTTTAACTAAGTTATGGTTGGTTTATATACGGAACAAGGATAAGGAATAGGAAATAAGAATAGTACACAAGATGTTAAAACATGGCTGCGCCGTATATCGGTTTATGTAGGAATGAAATTTAACTTAAACACAAGAAAAGTTGGTAACATTTAACTTTTTATTCCTATTTAGAAACGATAAGCATGCGCACAACGGTCAAAATGTCGGCCGTAATAAAATTTGTTCAACAGATGTTTGCCAGGTGTAATCAGAAGGCTGAAAACAACAATATAATGTGTGAAACACAAGCAAATAAATTTACAAAATCTTCTGAATCCATATTACTGAACTCGAAATTTTTTTAAAGGTTATATTAAGTACGTTTTATTGCTTTCAACCGAGTTGCGAAAGTTTAGCCAGAAGAAGGTGTGCAAAAAAACGATCAAGAATCGTTTGTTGTTTGAAGCGATCAAGGTCAGAACTGTCACTTTGATAATTCACCATAACCATAAAATAATTATACAAAATGGATCATAAAGCTGTCATATTATTTGCTATTAATAACTTCTATCGACTTAGAAAAAACTACGATGTAGAAAAATTGGATGGTAGTATTTTATATTATATAATTCAGAAGTAAGTATTGGTTATTTTAAGTCTGTTTAACGTGTAATAATTAACTAATAAAATAATTGAAGAAAAGATACAGTGTTATTATTTATAATTAAAATTGTCTTTTAGCATGTGTAATGATCATATTCCAAAAATTAAAAATTCTGTAGAGTTGACTATTCCTCAGTTCTCAAATGCAACATTCAAATCACATTTTAGAATGAATGTCTTCACATTTGAAGCAATTTTACAAATTCGTTGCTGTCAAAATTTTTCAAACAAACTTTTTAGACTAAACCAAAACCATATTTTAGCGCGAAAATTATCTTCCCACCAACGCTACGACCTCACGAGCTCGTAGCAAAAGTGGGAAGGAGGTGAAAAATATTTGCAATAAAACGGCGAATTGTGTTGCCACTGGTGACAGTGGAAGGAATTTGTTAGCGATAAAACGTACTTATTAAACACAACAACCTGTCATGCGACAACCGTTAAACACAGGCCAACGCAAGTACGCAGGCGCAGCGACGAAATGTTATGTCCGATATAAACGGTTTCATATTTTTTATTCTTGTGTACTATTCTTATTTCCCATTCCATATTCTTGTTCCGTAGATAAACCAACCATTACTATCTGGGTGCTCCTGATAAACTGATGCGTTTCACTAAAACTGAAAATATATTTCAGTTATGGAGCAAAACGCACGCGACAAGTAAATGAAGCGATATAATTTTTCTGAAGCAATGGTAAAACGAAAGCACCTTCTGTCAACAATTTAACTTTATGAAATTCACTTATGAGTAAAAGATTGTCAATAATGGCTTATATTCCATTCCTCTGGTGGGGTTTCTATTTATTAATTCTTAATTTATATTCTTTTATGGCGTCTGGATGTATTTTGATTGAACATCGTATTAATCATAAATTAAAGACATTATTTACTTTTTTAGGTCTCAACTGCGTAATATACATAGTTATATACATCAGAGTCCAAGACATAAAAAACAATATAAGTCGAATAGCATACATTCTACAAGCTCTCGCCCCAAGCTTCAGCATGTTAGGTTGCCAGTTAATATTTTTATTCAAAAATAAAGACGCCTATCAAGCCTGCAAAATATTGGAAGAAGTGGACAGAAATATATCAAACATTGGAATTAAAGTTTCATATAAAAAATATTTTTTCTTTGGATTATTTGTAGCATCTTTTGCGCCAGTTCCATCTCTTTTTACAATTTTCGCAGACAGAACTAAAACGAAAATAATTTTGGATATAATTGGTTATTGTATGGTTACAAATATTCGGGCATCAATCATGGTAAAGCCTGGTGTTTTGATGCATTGTATTAAACAAAGAATGTTACAAATAAAAGAATTTGTTATAAAATATAATTTTGAAAACGGAAAACAAGTTAAACGAGACGAAAATTATGCTAGTTTTGTTGTGATTAACGTAACAAATATCCATAGGCTGTTGTCACAAGCCTGTATATATTATGATAAATTCTATTCTGGGATGTTTCTTTTCTATACTATAGCTAATTATATACAAACGATATTTGTGATATTTTTTTTGTTGAAAAGCAATTCTGAACCAGATTTGTCGTACCTTGAGTTGGTGACATTGTTTCTAGCTGTCTTGATGCAAATGGCACAACTGTATTACACAGCTACCACTCTTGAAAATGAGGTAATGTATGAAATTCAAAAAGAATAAGTACTTAAAATTTTAAAATCATGTTCAGAATCTTTTGCTAAATCTTAGTAGCACTACTAAGGCAAGTATACTAAGCGTTACTAAAAAATTGATGTGAAGTGTGAATTTTCACACATTGCAGGGTTTTGCAGGTATATAATAAGTGAAGGCGGCATGCTGATTGTGTAGGACAAATTTTGCTTTGTAGTAACCACGGCAAAATGAACGATCTTTTTAAAATAATTTATCGTCTGTTAATCTCAGAGCTTTAAAAACAAATTATATGTTAAAATATTTTTTTGTTAATTTTAATTCGAATACCTAATATCATTATTTAGGTTTCTAAATAAGTGCAGTATTTTTTTTATATAACAAGGTTCATTAAGATTTTGAAAATTGCGCCTATGGCTTTCATTGGTTGTCTTAAATCATACGCTCCGCCCCTCTGGTTTCGTATAATGACTAATAGAATGAAAATATAATTCCAATTGGTTATTAAATTTACGCTCTTGAAAATTAAATTCAAAATTTGCTAAAATATAACTAGAATTTTAACAAATTAATTTAAACAAAATAAAAATTAAAAAAAAAAAAACAAAAAAAAATTGACTCCACAAGCTAGGAACGAACCTGCGTCGTGTATAACAAATCTGTATAGTTGGCGCGCAACATAGCCTCTAGACCACCACACGCTTAACAACTCAGCGTGTTATATGAGTATAAGCTATATGCATCGTCAACCAAAAAACACAAAAAATGCGTTATTTTCCGAAAACATAATCTGATCAAAAATTCCTGTTGTACTATTCCGGTTCACACCAATGTACATTACTTAGAATTTTTTCAGATTTTTAGTTTAAACCATCTGAGCTACAGGGTGTGGGACAAAAATTTTTTTGCACAATTTTGGCAAAAATAGCGTCAAAATAATTTATTTTGCAAAAATAAAATTTTGATCGTTAATTCACGTACTAAGGGCTTTAATTTGATACCCTACTCAGAATTTTAAAAAAATATTTTTTTTTTCGATGAGCACATATTTGTTTATATTTTTAGGGGGATATGTTTTTTAAATGTTTTAGTATTTTTCCTATGTGCGGGTCAAAGAGTTGTATAAGCATGCCAAATTTCAACTCTCTAGGTTTAGCCGTTTGGCTACAATTTTTACCGAACAGACAGACAGACAGACAGACAGACAGACAGACAGACAGACAGACAGACAGACAGACAGACAGACAGACAGACAGACAGACAGACGACAAAATGACGGTATAAGGGTTTTTTGGTCATACCTACAAAACCCTAAAAATGATGTTCATAATACAAAATTATTGTTAGTAGTGCTTAATACTGTCTAGAAAATTGTAATTTAGTACAGATTTAGAAGTGTGTAGAGGCTGTATTAAATTACATTAAAATATAATGTGTCCATAATACTGACTGATTTTTACCATATACATATATAAGAGATTTGCGTGAAATGCAAAGAAAATTTTATAATAAAAGAAAAAATCAGCTGTGGGCACAACATGACCAACCGCCATCACAAAGTACTTGTATAAAATACATTCTAGCAGCAGAGTACAAATAACTTGGCCCAATATTTTCTAACAGAGATATTATTTGTCATGGCCATGGAAATGTTACATATTAGTATGAAAAAATAGATACTTTGAAAAAATTTAGAAAATTTTTTCGTTTTCGTGCAAAAGTTGATCAACTCGTGCCATAATGTCAAAAGCTTAAATATGAAGTTTCATAAAAATTCTTTTAACCGAATTTGCTCTGCACGTGGTACACAGACAGATGGACGGACAGACAGACAGACAAACCGACAGACAGACAGACAGACAGTCAGACAGACAGACCGACAGACATCATGTTAAAAATAGAAAACGTTATGTAGGGACCTCAATACGTGGAGATCTATCGAAATCTCGAAATTTCAAAATCGGTATGATCACAATTCCTCCCTTATATATGTTGGCGGTCGGTAAAAAACGGCTAAACCGATAAAAAAAAAACAATAAAAACACTGCTGTTTTATTGTTTTCATGTCCATGGTATCACTTAGGGTAAAACAGGCCTGATTTTGCAACACGTTACGTTGCTACGTATTTTTGTGTTTTATATTTAGTTTTAGCATATAACTAGTTTAAAACCTTCTATGTAACCAATCATAAAGGTCCCTGAATTTTCGAAAACAATAAAAATCAAGCGAAAACTTTAGCGAATTATATGGAAAAATATTCCCTTAAAACATCAATACTAAGAACGCTGTGCCTAATTATCGTACACAAGTCTGATTTGTACCAACATGAATCTTTGCGCAAGCTGTATGTATGTACAATTTAATTCTATAAAGAAGTCTGTTCAATGACAAATTAATTAATCAACAACCAACTTATTTAGGTATTTCTTTATCTCTCTTGTTTGCAAGGCATGTGCATGTCTTGAATCTTTCATTTGTCACCTGAATTGATTTCTTTAAAAAACTGAACTTTATATGTTATCTCAAAACTAAGAATGGCGCACCGATTAAAAAAATACATCAGCGAATTCATGACATCATTAATGGTAAATAAGGCAGTTTGCACGACTCTCTGGGTCCTTGATTTTTATTTTAAATAATTAAAATCAAGTGAAAACGTTAAATTATGTGAAAATTAATTACTTAAAACATAAATGCTAAGTGAACTGTGTACCTAATTATTTTATCTGAAAGTTTGATGCTCAGAAAACCTTTCCGTAGGCTGAAGCTTAATTTTTATGCCTTGAAACTGCATAATTTTTATTAATAATTAAAAAACACTCAGACACTCTGTAGACAGTGCGTTGATAGGCAAGGGAAACCAGAGACGTAGAAGGAAAGATGAAGGATGAATACAAAACAATAAATATTTTTAAGTAAATGCTTTATTTGGACCTTAAATTTATTTGTAGAATATAATTTAGGCCAAGTGTTCACCTCTTGCTGCCAAATGCGAGCTCTTTCAAAAATACTTCTACACAAATACTTCCATACAAATTTATTTCACTATTGCTGCTTGGATATTATTCTTAGTTGTTCAATCGACGCTGGCTTGTTGATATAGTCACGTTCTTTAAGATAGCCCCACATAATAGGTTCTAGACCGGTTAAATCTGCAGATCGCGAGCAGCCGACATCACCACTTCTACAGATTAATCGATCTAGAAACCTTAGGCGTTAACGTTTATTCAATCCACAAGATTGCTCAGATTGATCTGGTGACGTCACAAGATTCGTAATCAATATATGTCTGAAGTTAAGTAGTGACACCTGGTGACGGTGGCGCTAAATGCAACTGTCAAATTTCTGTCGTTGATTACAACTGCTACCGCATTTTGTTTTATAAATATGTGTTTATTAATTACCAATAATAGAGTGCTATCACAATCGGCACTTATTTCGTCTATTTTGTTAAGTTATATTTTCAACACATTCCAATTGGCTGTAATTTTAATTTTACTCGCGCTAACCCCCACCACTATTAATCCATTAATCCCACCAGTCCTGCCAGATCATCGGATTGCTTGGAAACTCTGGAGTGCTCTGGCGGATCAATCGGATTGACTAAAAATAAGCTAATGTGTACGCTCCGACTGACTTTACGAACGGATCGAGAGCACTTGGATCGCTCGGATTGATCTGACTGACTAAACATAAACGCCTATTATCTTCAAATTTCAGTTGTCGCTGGTGCTGTGAAATATGTAGTGCCATCTTGCTGAAACCACGTCGTTTGTTCCATTTTTTGTGTATTAAGATAATATGGCAAGAATTCCATTCTTCTGGTGGATTTTCTATTACTTCTATTTTTTTTTTTTTTTGCCGGTTTGTTAAAATAAAAGTCCGGGTATGTTTTGATTAAGCGTATTGTTCGTATATTAAAGACATTATTTCCTTTTCTAGGTATCAACTGCGTAATAGACACAGTTATAATCATCAGAGTCCAAGAAATAAAAAACAATATAAGTCGAATAGCATACATTCTACAAACTCTCGCACCAAGCTTTAGCATGATGGGTTGCCAATTAATATTTTTATTTAAGCAAACAGACTTCTATAAATACTGCAAAATAATGGAGGAAGTGGACAGAAATATGTCAAATATTGGAATTAAAGTTTCATATAAAAACTATTTTTTCTTTGGATTATTTATAGCATCCCTTGCGCCAATACCAGCTCTTTTTACAATTTTCGCAGAAAGAACTAAAACGAAAAAATTTTTGGATGTTATTGGTTATTGTATGGTTACAAATATTCGGGCATCAATTTTGGTGGTGCCTGGAGTTCTTATGTACTGTATTAAACAAAGAGTGTTACAAATAAAAGAATTTGTTGTAAAATATAATTTTGAAAAAGGAAAATATGTTAAACGTGACAAGAATAATGTTAGTTTTGTTATGATTAACGCAACAAATATTCATAGGCTGTTGTCACAAGCCTGTATATATTATGACAAATTCTATTCTGGGATGTTTCTTTTCTATACTATAGCTAACTATATACAAACAATATTTGTGATATTTTTTCTGGTGAAAAGCAATTCTGAACCAGAGTTATCTTACGATGAGTTGGTGACATTGTTTCTAGCTGTCTTGATTCAAATGGGACAACTGTATTATACAGCTACCACTATTGAAATTGAGGTAATGTATGAGATTCAAGAAGAATGGGTACATAAAATTAATATTATTTAGTATTGTATTAACATTTTTTCCTGTGTATCGAAAATACCACTCATTTATTGCATCGTACAACATAAGTTCCTACCATCAGCACTATTTCTTCAGAAGACGTTTCAAAATTTTTGGTTCATACTTGCTTTTTCTGTCACCATTGTATTTTTATTCTACTTCTTTTTGGCGTTTTCCCATTATTTGTTCGCCGTTCTCATGTGCCATCGACTCATATCGTCCAAGTCTTCCTCAGATGGATCTTTTTCACACGTTGTTTTTGAGGGTTTTCCTTTATGGGTAATTCTGATAGTAAGCTGAGGATGAGAATAAAGGGAATTTATCATAGATAAGATTACAGAGTATTTGGTTTTTGCCCGAACATTTTAGTCTTAAGGTACCTACAGACAGCGTGGCAAGTCGCGGCCAGTGTTTATACTTGGCTCACAATACACTTATAAACGCTCCGCGGATCGTGTGTAGGGGTAACAAGTCACAAGTCACAGCCAGCGAAGGCTGGGCTTGCCACTAGCCGACGTTCGCTTCCGAGGCGGTATTCTGTCACAAGTTTAAGGAGTTTGACCAACATCGCTGCAGATTTACCAGGTCTACAAGTATGAAATGCGGATTTTTTTCAAACTTGCCGCGCAAACTGAGTGTATAGTTCAAAGTTTCAACACATATGGCGTTTTGTTAAGTTATCATTAAGTGTCAAATGCGTATAGGTTATAATTTGAAAAGTGATCATATAGTTTTGTTTTACTGTGTTAAAAATGTCAAATTTTGTGCCAAATAAAGAGCATTCGCGGACAGTACTACTGTTTTGCTTTCATTTGAAAAAAACTGCTGCTGAATCATACCGACTGCTTCGAGAAGTTTATGGTGAATATGCTCCATCACAAGATACGTGTGAACGATGGTTTCGGCGTTTCATGAGTGGTAACTTTGATCTTACAGACAAAGAACATGGAAAACCTCCAAAAAAATATGAAGATACAAAATTGGAAACATTGCTACAGGAAGACGATAGTCAATCACAAAAACAACTAGCAGAGCAGTTAGGCGTTAGTCAACAAGCTGTTTCCAATCGCCTACGAGAGATGGGTAAGATCCAGAAAGTCGGCAGATGGGTTCCACATGCATTGAATGAGAGGCAGATAGAAAAACGCAAAAACACTTTTGAAATTTTGCTTGCACGATACAAAAGAAAATCTTTTTTGCATCGTATCATTACTGGCGATGAAAAATGGATTTATTTTGAAAATCCCAAACGCAGAAAATCATGGGTGAACCCAGGCTCACCACCCACATACACTGCAAGACCGAATCGCTTTGGCAAAAAGACAATGCTCTGTACTTGGTGGGACCAAAAGGGTGTGGTCTATTATGAATTGTTAAAACCTGGTGAAACAGTTAATACCCAACGCTACCAACAACAACTGATCGAATTGAACCATTCGCTGGTCATAAAACGACCAGAATACGAAAGAAGACAGCACAAGGTAATCTTTCTTCACGATAACTCTCCATCACATAAGGCAAAAGCAGTTTGCAACACATTGGAGGCACTCAAGTGGGAAGTGCTACCCCATGCCGCTTACTCAACAGACTTGGCCCCTTCAGATTACCACTTGTTCGCATCGATGGGTCACGCACTTGCCGAGCAGCACTTTTGTTCATATGAAAATGTGAAAGAATGGCTAGATGAATGGTTTGCGAGGAAAGGGGAAGAGTTCTACTGGCGAGGTATTCACAAATTGCCTGAAAGATGGGAAAAATGTATAACTTCTAATGGAGCATACTTTGAATAAATAAACTTTTACTGTTCTTTTGAGTTTAATGTGTGTTATTTAAAAAAAAAATCCGCATTTCATACTTGTAGACCTGGTATACATTCATATTAACACAGTACATACGACACGCACACACTTGTCATCACATCAGTCGAGAGTGTTGTGCTCAGAGAGAAAGTCTAATTAAAGTAAAAAGTATTTTTTTGTACTTTTAATCCAATTTAAATAGCAAAAGCAAGGTCGAAGCTGCGACTATAACCTCACATTCACTGACGCCATTTTGACAGTGTAGGCCCATGTTCGCTATTTTTTTACTTAAGTACAAGTATCCGCCAGTGCTACATGTTACGGCCAGCGTCAGAATTAGCGCTGGCGAACGCTGACACACCATCCGTAGGCACCTTTAGGTCCACATGTTCAGTGTTCGGTACGGGCAGATAAAATGTTTTAGCAGTTTCAGCGATTCTCTTTTCTTTTCTTGTAGTTGTATTATATGTAGAATGTAGTACTGCTTTCGTGTTCGTGCAATTGGACTCCAGTACAGTCGGGAGTGACTCAGACTAAACTAAGTCCTTTAGATATTCTTTAGAACTGTTTGTGATCTACCAAGTAATTCATTTTCTAGTTCATATCGGCAGAACAGAATTTCCCCAAACTGCAAAATAGCGTTGTTCGTTCTGTAGCAAAACATTCCCCAAATGCTTTGTTTATACTTATTTCTGCAGCGTTGTTACCATTCTTGATCTCATAAAAGAAAATTACAAGAATTTCCGACGTATTCATTTTTCAATCTAAACAAATTAAAATTCACAAGTAGTTTTAGACAAAGCAAACGTCAAGAGGTAAACAGGAGATGCCACACTTTAATTTGACACAATTAAATTTAATTTCACATTTTTCACAGACCTGAAACTTCAGAGCAAAAACTAAATATCGGCCATTTGATGTGCAATAACCTAATACTATTTCTATGTCATAAACTGTAAAATAAATTAGGTATTCCCATAAACTGTGTTAATTAGGTACAGAGTTCGAATCACTTATGTTTTTATGGAATTATTTTTATATAATTTTAAGTATTGGATTTTAATAATTTAAAAAAAGAAGAGAAACACTGAAGGCCGGTTTCTGAAAGCTTAGTTTTATTGTTATTTATTTATTGGACTGGAACACACACAGGACAAGCCCAGTAAAGTGTTATCTGTTAAATACACGTTATAAGTTTAAACATTTAGTAATTAAAGTACATAATCAGAGAGTAAACAAATACAAAATGTTATAGATACATACAAGTAATGAAATATGCAATTTATTGGACAACATTAAGTTAAATCTTAGAATTTCGATGCACATTCGGCGGAACAGAAGTTTGGCAGAATTGAAAATATCAATTGTCCCAAAGTTCATATTATAAGTAGATGCCAATCTGATGGGGGGTGAATTACGGAAGGAATTACTATTAAAATTTGTTAAGTGAAATAACGTTTGGTTGCGGGTCTGATATGAGGGAACATCAAGACTAAAAAGTTGTAGCAGGTCACTGCTTTCAGTGATGCTATTAACAATCTTATAAAAAAAGAGCATGTTCGCTAGCACACGACGATTTTTTAATCTTAAAATATTAATTAACTACTATATAATATAATATTAGTTAACTACTATATAACCAAATGGTTAAAAAATGGTTGCTATGGTTATTTATGGGACTGTTATATTGTAACCGAGTTTAATCAAAAGACAAATTCGGCTAAGCTTTCAGAAACCGGCCCTGAGAGTCCCAAAAACAGGCATTATTTTACTATAAAAAATGCCATGAACACACTAGTGTATTTTTTAAAACGCGTCTGCCCTTCTTTAGTTTTGAGTAACATACATACTGTCTGGCGAGGAAATCACAAACTTCGAGTTTATGGTGGGTTTAATCAACATTTAGTTTTAGTCTTAGTTTTAAACTTATGTTTTAGTTTTAACTTTAAAAGTCTTCAGTCTTCAGGTTCTTAAAACCGACCTTGAGAGTTAACTTTTCTTAGCACTTAAACCGCACAAATGCACGTGCGCTCACTCTGACATAAAATGTGCAAGTTATATATTACGAACTATTAACAATTTTATTATTGTTTTTATTCCGGAACATCTTTATTCACAATGTTTATTTCTTTAATCCTTATATATAACCAAAGAGTTTGACTTTTGACGTTTCAAATATTAGTTCGAACAAGCTTTGTTCGTCAACACTGAACGAGGACACTATTTGTTAGTTATTAAAACTAAATCATTGTATAAACTCGTACTCATTCATTACGCTTAAGACAAAAACTAAGACTAACGCTAAAATTAAAACTAACGCTAAGACTAAAGCTAAATGTAAACTAAAACCACCATAAGTATGCGATTATGTAAATCAAAATAGATGGCATGTTGAACACTTCTAAATAAAAAAACTTCATTTCCAAGTCGTTATGGAGAATATACTTTTTCGTATGACATAAAATATATTAAAAAATATTTATACAAAATTTTTTTCTTTTAAAAAGCTCTATGAAAAAGTAGCCAACACGACATACATTCCCATTTAAAAAATCAAAGTTCTCCTTGCAATCCTGTACTTTCGGTTGTTCCGAAAATATCAATACATATATAGAAAAATTCAATTCTTTGGATAAATTTTGTTCATCAAAATTTGTTTCCCAACTTGCTCATCACTTTTCGAGAAAAATCATGGTCCTTCATTTGTCGTACACCTTGTATACTATTTACATTGTTAATATATAGGTATAATTCGGAATTATACCAAAATATGTTTTTATCTTTTGTAGGTACGCAATGTAGTTTGCCAGTTGGGCTTACTTAGTATGTATGAACGCAATGCCGCAATAACTGAAAAGGTAATATGCAGGCCTAATATTAACTTCGTTTCAAACATTCTTCACAATCTTCATTTCATAAATACAAAACAACATATATTTTTCTATAAAAGCTTTATTTGGACCTTGCATTTATTTATGGAATATAATGTTGGTTAAATAACCGACTCTTGCTGCCACATAAAGCTTTTTCAAGAACCCTTCTCACAGAACATTTACAAATCAGGAGATATTTCAACTATAGCCGTTTAAATATTGTTTTTAACACCAAATAAGTTTCCGCCGTTTTCTATCAAAAATTACGAATTTATAGTGAAAGAACGGTACATTATGTTTTATTCAAAGTATTGTCCATCATTAGCCACTACTTTTTCCCATCTTTCTGGCAGCATTCGGATACCACGTCGGAAGAACTCTCCATCTTTTGAGGCTATCCACGAATCGACCCAATTTTTGGTATCTTCATATGATTTAAAGCGGTGCTAAGACAGACCATGTGCCATTGACCGGAACAAGTGATAATCGGAAAGGGCAATGTCTGGTGAATACGGCGGGTGGGGTGGGTTTTAACTGGCGCCGCAACATGCGGACGAGCATTATCATGTAGGAGAATAATTTTGTCGTGTCTGGAGTAGTAATGGGCGCGTTTTTCCTTGAGTGCTCGGCTCAATCTCATTAACTGTGTTCGGTAGAGAGCTCCAGTAATGGTTTCACTCGGTTTGAGCAACTCATGATACACGATACCAAGCTGATCCAACCAAATACACAGCATGAGTTTTTTTCCAGGAATATTCGGTTTGCCAATGATGAAGCATGGTTTGGGTTATCGTAGTGGATCCATTTATCATCACCAGTGACTGTACGATGCAAAAAACCTTTTCTTTTATGCCTGGCTAGCAGCATTTCACACGTGCAAAATCGGCGTTCAACGTCTCTCGGTTTCAGTTCGTATGGAACCCAATTTCCTTGTTTTTGACTCATTCCCAACGATTTTAAACGATGTGAAATTACTTTTTGAAGTTCTTCTTGCAGTCGGCGCAAATCTTCCTCCAATTCCAATTCCGTGTCTTCGTAAACTTTCGGCCTTCCACTACGTTCTTTGTCTTCCACGTCAAACTCACCATTCTATGAACTATGATAGTTGATCAAATGACCCTGGCTTGTTAGCATAGACACGTCCTTTAAGATAACCCTACAGAAAAAAGTCTAGAGTGGTGAAATCTACAGATCTTGGCGACCAGTCGATGCCACCACTTCTGGTTATTAATCGGTCTGGGCCCTGTTGCGCCATTCTACTTTGCAACCTTGCACTTTGCATTTTGCATTTATGATGGCAACTGTTTTTCGTTTTCATGTAAAATAAATAATAGTTGTTGGAATTGAACCTACCAAATTAAGAACATACAAAAGTGTAAAATTTGATGCAATTTTGCCTACTTTGCTGGATCACCAGACTTTACGAACACAATATGTTCATTTTCTTCTAAAAAAATTGTTTGGTTATATTCACCCATATATCTGTCCAGAATTTTTGCTACAGTATGCAGGAAACACCAAGTCGTTATTATTTTGGGAGCTTTTTCTGTTTGGACGCGTAAATAATTTAAACACGGAAATTTTTCATTTAATATTCCATAGCTATCATCAATAATTATTCTGTTTTTTATGTCTTCTGTTGAATTTAATTGCGGTGCTATTATCCGGATTTCTTCTTATTGGAGAAATAAGCCAGTTTTTACCTGGATATGCACTGTCTCTTAAAACGAAAGAGCCTTCGAAAGCTCCGCTCAAAATTCTGAAAAACGCAATAAACGCGTAAACGTAAATGTATTTTTTCGATAAATACCAAAATCGAACTCATCTTGAGGATGACTCAAGATAACATAACACTCAAGATTTATTTAATTTCGAGGGTAAATTTAATTGAATTATTTTTATTATTAATGGATTTCAAAAATGATTCTAATTAGCTGTCTGTACCTTCCCATAACCTTATACGTATTTCCATCAGCATATGTTTTGTTTATATACAAATGTACCTCTATTACAAAATGTTTCACCGTAAAATTTAGGATACATCAGTCCAACATACTAATAATATGCAATAATTTTAGGTAAATAGTTATCTCTTGGAGTCCTTGCATAATAAAGTACACTTCACAGTTTGGGGATTATTTCCACTGCGCTTATCAATATTTTTACAGGTACATTGCTTCTCTTTCTTTAATATTTCTTTCTTATATAATATAAAATAAGTTTATTGTCATAATTTAATGTTACATTTTATATTACATATATTTGCAATTTAGAGTCCCTGTTATTTTTTATGTACAATTACCTCTTACAAACTAAAATTACCTAAATCTAATTTTTTGTTTTCGTTAAAAGATTGAACGTTTTTTAAAGCATAGGGTAAAAATTTGAATAAAAAACCCTATTCTTTCCAAAATTATATAAATATATATTTTGAATATTATTATTTTACTAATTTACCATATTTTACCTTTTTTATTTAACATTTTATTTAGATGTTTAGCATATACTTTATTGTTTTGTGAACTTTTCTTTTAGTTTTTATTGTACCAATGTTTTTAATCAAGTTATTTTCATGTTTGCTCTTTTGAAAAATGCATTAGTTATTTTTTTAATAAATACGTCTATTTTATCGATTTTTATTCCTTGGTGCATTTTTGTAAGATGTGTGTACCTGGGATATTTCCCAATAACCCGCAAACATTTATTTTGGATAATCTGTAAGCTATTAATGTTAGTTTTATTAATCATATTCCATGCCGGACAAGCATATGTTAGTATTGTCCTTATTATAGATTTGTATATGAGCAATTTATTTTTAAAATGGAGTTTACTTTTTCTGTTATAAATTGGATAAATCATGTGAAGCATTTTATTTGATTTGTTTGTTATTTGTTTTATATGTTTTTCCAAAGGTTAATTTTGTGTCAAGCGTTACACCTAAGTATTTTACAGAATCCTTCAAATAAATAGGTTGATCATTTACAGTAAGGTGCAATCCTGTTGTATTAGGTCGGCGTTTAGTAAATATAATAAATTCTGTTTTGCTGTCATTGAGTTTTATGTTCCATTTGTGGAAGTATTTAGTAATTTTATAGACGGCTTCATTTAGTCGTTTTTGCACAGCACAAAGTCGCCAGGAAGACGTGTGCAATGCGGTATCATCTGCGTAAAGACTGTAGTTTACAAGATTAATTTTTGGCATGTCATTTATAAATAAATTAAAAAGTTTGGGTCCGAGCACGGTTCCTTGTCCTATGCCAGCATTTACAGTTTTAATTTCTGATCTATTTTCACCTATATGTACCCTAAAGTGTCTATTGCTTAGGTAAGATTTAATAATAAGAATTAAGTAAGGAAGAAAATTGTATTTAATTAGCTTGTAAAGTAAACCATTATGCCACACCGTATCAAACGCTTTTTCAATATCAAGTAATGTCATACCCGTGTACTTTCTTGTATTGAAATTGTTTGTTATATTATCAACTAGTCTGGTTAACTGGTCTGTGGTACTATGAGAGCCACGAAAACCAAATTGTTCGGGCATGAGAATATTATTAATTATAACATGTTCAGTTACTCTTTTTTCTATAACTTTTTCGGCAACTTTACTCATACTTGAGAGTAGGCTTATGGGCCTATAATTTTTAACATCGGTCAAGTCTTTTCCCGGTTTTGGTATAGCTATTATTTTAGATATTTTCCAAGTTGCAGGAAAATGTCTATGTATTAATATACCATTTATAATTTTGGCTATACAAACTACAGCTTTGTTTGGTAGATATTTTAGATGTTGTGTTGGTTATTTTATCGTTGCCGGGTGATTTATTATTTTTAAGATTTTTTTATAATGTTATAAACTTCTTTAAAATTTGTTAGTTCTATGTTGATACAGTTTGCATTATTATTTATTTTTATGTAATTTTTTACGGTTTTGTTTACATTTATTGAGTGATTGACTGAACTGAGATTTATGTTTTGCGAATGAACACTTTCAAAGTGATTTGCAATGATGTTTGATTTGATTTGGGGGTCATATATGATGCTATTATTGTGTTTAATGGGTGGTATAGTAGCTTGCTCTTTATAAAAATATTTAGCTAATTTCCAAACATTATTGTCACCGGGGTTTAAGTTTGATAATTTTTTATTCCAATTTTCATTTCTCCAGTTAATCAGTTTATGAGTGACAAGTGTGCAAAGAGATTTATAATCAATTTTATACAATGTGATTCTATATTTTTGATATTTTCGTCGGAAATAATTTTTTAGTTTAATTAGTGTTTTAATATTTTTATCAATTTCGTTATTATGTTGTTTAATAGATTTCAGAGTTTTTCTTTCTTCTATTTCTTTAAAGTGTATTTTTAAACTACTCGATTTATTTTCAGCAAATATCAGTCTGCAGCATGTTTATCCTAGTACTTTTAAGTACCAATTAAAAATCTGCTTGTTTTATAGAACGAATAACAAATGATGGGTAACAAATAAGATTATAAGCAACTGGTAAGTTGATGTATTTGACTCTCTGCAATAACTTTATTAACGTTCTGCTTTTATCTGATTAACAGTACGTGATCTACAATCTAATCCCTGAGCTTCAGAGGAAGTAGAGTGGGCGAAAGGTTACGGAATGATCGACTTGATTGACGATATATTTATCTTGGAGACTTCAAAGTTTGTTAATTAGTTAGCTTTTGATTTAGCGGTAATATTCTAGATATGCATCAAAATGGAAAAAAGTGGTAGTTTGTTCAGGAATGGATCAACATGTTAATGCACAATAATGCACAATGGATGGGTTTTATGATACACGCCTAATAATTTAGAACAGTTATGAAAAAAACTTAAGATCTACATATATAGAAAAGATCTGCACTGGTCGATAACAAAAATCCCGGACAATTTAAAACAGAGTTCTTGATGAAACTACACAGTCAGCATCTCGTTATCCAAGTCTTCACTGAACACATTTACGGTGAACTAAGTTAAACCGCTACACATCTATAAATAAAATTGAACACCCATCATTAACAGTGCAATTGACGTGATTTTGGACAAATCGAAAGTGTGCTACTCGATGAGCTGGGAGCAGTTCCGACACTATAACTGGCCTCCTCGATAGCAGTTTGTTTTCCTTTAACCGGAATACCGCTCTTGCCGAAATTGCTATTCCTCATCTCCCTCAGTAGCTCACTTACGGCCCGATTCTGCTCTTCGTATGTACTCTCCCATTCTATGATATCACCAGGGCCGGCTCAAGGATACATGTCCCGTTGTAAAATTAGGTTAGGCTCCCCACACATATATTTTTTTAAATAATTCTTTTTATAACTATAATAAATAGAGAAAATTTAATTTTTGTTAATATGCGTGATATTCAAAATAAAGCGTGGTGGTAATTTTTAAACTAATAAAACTCTTAATGCAATGACATTGGCATGATTCGTAAGCTATAAAATTTAAATAATTTGTCCAATTTTGGATTTTTTTTTTTTTTTTGTTTGCGAGTTTCTCATATAAGATATGTATGACGAAAATTATTGTCTAAAAGTCTTAAGGTCAATGAATTTTATTGAAAGATCAACACGTAAAAATGGCATTTTTTTTTTCAAAATGTGCTTTAACGGCTTAAAAGGTTGTGGCCATCTTTTAATTCTCCTTTTTTAACTCGGCAACGTGCATACGCGCAAACCCAAAATATTGCGGGCATATCTCATAGCGTTACGAAGACAGAAGGACATTTTTTTTTACTATATTTTTGTAGCTAAAACAAAGAGGTATTATCGACTTTATTTTGATTTCTAATATCGTAGTAAGTTTGTTTTTCCATTTGTTTACTAATATCTGATTTAAGAAGCATTGTAGATTTTTAATTTTTCTCAAAATTTCCTTGCATGCCCAGTAAAAAAAGTATTTTTTTTCCAAATTTCCTTTTTGGCAACCCCCTTTTACTAGAAACCACTAGAATAAGTGCCGCTCAGTAAATAAAAGTAGTTTTTGCTCGATTTAATTAAAGGTCACAATACTTATTACAAAAATGAATATTATTTTAATTAAAGCTATTTTGATGTTATAATAGGCTATAATTTTTTTCTTCGACTCGGCGTCCCTTGATCGTGGCGCCCCGATGCGGTGCATCACCTGCATACCGTCTTGAGCCGCCCCTGGATATCGCTTAATAGCGTCATTCACTGTATTTTATATAACGAACACTAGTTCCATCTTCTTAAAGCAAAAATTATAAAATTATTCGAAATTATTTTAATCTACAAATCCTTTCACCACATAACCCTTATATTATTTCGTACAATTTATTTTTCCTACATATGCTCTATCTTCGAATTTGCCTTTGCTGTCTGGTCGCCGTATTGCAGTGTAATATCTTTTGGAAGGTGTTCAAAGACGAGATACACGTCTTCCGAGTAACCTCCGCTTTCTATTCTACGAAGACCGCCGCATAAAACTGAAACTACCATCACTAGGTGATCGCAGAACGACAACCATAGAACCGCAGCACCGCATAACCACAGGCAAGAGCTCTACTGATATGTTCTCGTTATTTCAACTAAATTTGGACCATCTTCTTCGTGGTCATTATCTCAAGGTGAAGCAAAAGAAATATTCTAGACAGCACAGATGACATTTCAGAACAGAGTATTTGACCTTACGCTGTGGAACTTACTCTCGGAGGAAGCGGTATCAGCCCCTTCCATAAATGCATTCAAAACAAGGATTGCAACGATTTTCCCGTTCTCATTGCACTTTCTTTATCTTTCAACGTCTCTTTTTATTTATGTTATATATTTATATATTTTTTGCATAATTTGTACTAATTGTTCTTGAATTTTGTGTCTGTAATATTATATATAATATATATTATAGTAGTAAATAATATTACTAGTTTGATAGTTGTATCTCACAATTAAGTTGCAATTTGTATTTGTAAAAATATATAATAACAAACCCCAACACAAAACGAAAAAACACGCAACAAAGTCAACACCTTATACACGACAAACACAACATAATACTTTTATGGATTAAGTCATAAAGGCAACGAATACACACATAACTACATTAACAACACTACACCTACACAAACACTAAATCTATTTACCCCAATTGAAGACATCCAAATGATCATTTCCCAGCACTCACAAAAAATACAACAAGCCAAATGGACAGCAATAAAAAATATCAAATTAAGATCCATCAAACCTGATATACAAGTCTGGAATCTAAACACGGATAGAAGAACGCATACCATCCTCACGTGTGGATTTCGATCGTGTGTGGATTTCTGGTACCAGTTCCACACACAGTTGGAGATACCTTAATTATTTTTCCAACCATCCACACAACCTAAAAATCAACACCCTAAACAACGTAATAGATAAGGCCATAAAGTTATCTCACCCGTCGTTCAGGCCAAAAAATCTGAAAAAAAGTGTCGGAGGCGTTTACAAAGGAAAATAATTAACCAAGCCTAATAGTAAAGAAATGCATCAAAAAACGCATATGGGCAACCTGCAACCGGAATACCAAACCCGAAATGTATGATGAAGAAAAAACGCATTATTCCAAGTTCCCGTACCAAAACACCAACTTCAATGGTTTTAAAAAGATATTCAAGGAGCATAACGTATCTCTCGCTTTCTCAACAAATAATAAAAACAGTAAGAATTTCACCAACTTAAAAACAAAAATCCCGAAACTTGAAAACTCCGACTTAGCATACCAAATCCCATGTGGAAACTACAATAAATGCTACATTGGGACCACTCATCAGACCCTGAAGAAAAGATTAACACAACACAAGTCTGATACTCATGTCAAACCAAAAAGTACAGCTTTAGCCATTCATGCTCACACCCTAAAACATGACTTTAAATACAAAGAGATTAAGATTCTGGATAAAGAAATCAACACGGAAAAAAGATTAATCTCGGAAATGTTGTACATCCAAACATCCGAAATAAATTATGCCAATAAAAAAACAGATACGCAACAATTAAATCAGCTGTACAAAATTTTACTATAAGATATGACTAATGTTTCTTTTAAACATATTGGTCAAGACAAGATACGTACTATATATCACACCACATACGTATGGAGTGTCTACCACCGACATGAGTCATACCGACGAGTATATTCCTAATTCTTGTCCATATGTTTTTAACGGAATTATAGGAACACGTTATCTTTGACACACAGTTTTAAAGTTCTGTTTGATTATGTGGTGATTTTAACTGATTGACTGGTAAGTTGTCTCTATTTCTATGTTTTGAAACACTTACCTTATTATTAAACATCCACTGGTTGATAAACCAATTTTCATAGTGTTACACTTAGAAAAAAAAAAAAACTAATCACAAATGTTTTATAAATCATGTTTTCATGTAATTTAATTTAATTTCATACATTTTTAATTTTAATTATAGACTGAAGATATGCATACTACCCATGCACGAAACGTTTCGAATTTTATAAATTGACAAAAACAAAAGTTTAATAAACTGACGAATAAAAGAGAACCTGCGTTTTATTTCATATAGTCCTCGTCAAGAACCAAATAAAATATATATATATATATATATATATGTATATATATTTTATTGGTATACTAGTGGGCGTACCCGTGGTTCGCTACGGCATTTCACTACATTAATTCAAAAAAGTGGAACATAACGATTATAAACTTAAATATATAAAACGATAAGTAAACTAATTTTAACTACCGTTAGATAGTGGAGAGTAACTAAAACCCAGCACTGCCACCTTTTGACAAATTCCACAACTCTCAATATATTTGCATTTCGGGCCAGAAGCCCGAAATGCGCGTGATAGCTGTGATAGCTGCGTTATTATTGATATTTGATGTATAGTGTTAGATATATTATGATTCTACGTGAAATGGTCTAATTTATTATTCTAAAATAATTTATAAATCACTATAAAACACCGATGTTATGCACCCACAATTTTTTTAATACAAAAACTATTATGTTTTAAAGCAGAAAATTGCCCAATACACGATATCGGTGCATGAAAGGTTTATTCTCTATCGGACTTTTTTTAAGAATTAGATAAGATCTACAGTGACGTCATCTCATTGTAATAGTAAATGGACTCTATGGATAACTTTTATAAGGAAAATCCAAGTCGATATCTCATCGGCCCTAAAGGATATTGACGAATCCGTGAAACTATATGATGATATTTGCCAGAAAGGAATGTTATAACTCAACAGACACAGAAAATACGACGGGATGTATAATTCACTCCAAATGTAGATTCACCCCTTTAGGGGGTTGATTAGGATAAAATCCTGAAACACATTTTTCGGCATTTGTTTGGGTAATCTTTATAAGCAAAAACCAAATCTATATCTTATTGATCCTAAATATTGATCCTAAGATATAAAGGAATCCTTGAAATCACAATTCACCTCTTTTCACGCTTTAGCGGTGAAATTTTAAAAAACTGCTAAAACCATTTCGAGATATTTTAAAAAGACAAATGTGCCAATAAGGAATATTGCAACTAAACAAACACAGGAAATACGACGGGATATATACTTTAGCCTGATTGTAGAATTCCTTTAGGGGTTGATTAGGACAAAATTCAGAAATAAGTTTTTTGGTATATGTATGGGTAATCTTTGTAAGCAAAAAGTAGGTCGACATCTTATTGATCCTAAGAGATATTAAACATCCTTGAAATCACATGACACCCCATTTCACTCTTTAGGGGTGAAATTTAAAAAAAACTGTTTCGAGATTTTTAAAAAGACACCTATGTGCCAAAAAGTAAAGTTGCAACTAAACGAACACAGGAAATACGACGGGATGTATAATTCACCCCGAGTGTAGATTCACCTCTTTAAGGGTCAATTGGGATAAAATCCAGAAACAGGTTTTTCAGCATTTGCATTGGTAGTTTTGTAAGCAAAAACCAAGTCGATATCTTATTAGTCCTAAGAGATATTAAGGAATCCTTGAAATCACATTTCACCCCTTTTTACCCTTTAGGGGTGAAATTTTAAAAAGCTGTCAAAACCATTGCAAGATATTGTCACAATTATGATATAATTGTATGCTAATGTCCCAATTCCTTAGGCGGCCTTTAGGCCGTGTAGGTCGCGGTTGCTGACTTGCGGTTTTGGGAATTAAAGAATGTGCAGAGTGTTGCGTGTGTGTCAACATAAGTTTTGAACTACTCTCTAATGTGATGATAAACATTATTCAATTGTGCCGACTATGGTCTTTAATTGCTGCCAACAATTACACAAATGAATAATGTTTCCAAAACAATTGAGGTAGGACCTGACGTCATAGTGTCCTGGTTAACAGTTATAAAATGGTCTTAGGGAATAGAGTCAGTAGTTATTCATTGAGAGTCGGTGATTCATTGAGTCAGTCATTGAAGTAGTTAGTTATTCATTCGATCATTTTTGTGAGCACGCTACCCGAGGACCAGCCCAGCTGTTCAAGTCACCAACCCGAGATGTGAGTGCCGTCTACAGGGCTTCTCCACGTGTCCGCCTCGTGCGGATACATGGGGCGGTTCGACCGATCCTGGAGAAGCCGGGGCAAGAACGGGACTGACATCAGCTACTAACAGTCAACAGCAGCAGCCATTCTGACAATTAATTGTATTGTGCTGTAAAATTATTATAATATAATAAATTTTGTAGAAAAGATTCCGTTCTTGAATCTACCCCGTGACAATATTTTAAAGATACACCTATGTGCCAAAAAGGAATATTACATCTCAACAATCACAGGAAATACTACGGGATGTATAATTCACCCCGATTGTAGATTCACCCCTTTAGGGGTTGATTAGGACAAAATCCTAAAACAAGTTTTTTAATATTTGTATGGGTAATCTCTGTAAGCAAAAAGCAAGTCGATATCTTATTGGTCCTAAGAAATATTAAGGAATCTTTGAAATCACATGATACCCCTTTTCACCCTTTAGGGGTGAAATTTAAAAAAAAATGTCAAAACCATTTCGAGATATTTTAAAAAAACACCTTATATGTACCAAAACGAAACTTTATAAATCAGCAAACACAGGAAATACGACGGGATGTATAATCCACCCTGTTTGTAGATTCATCTCTTTAGGGGTTGATTAGGACAAAATCCTGAAATAAGCTTTTTGGCATTTGTATGAGTAATCCTAGTAAGCAAAATATAAGTCGATATTCCATCGGCCCTAAGAGATATTAAGGAATCCGTGAAATTACATTTCACCCCTTAGAAGTTAAATTTCGAAAAACCTCTCCTTAGTGGGCGCTTCCGTCATGATGGGAATATAGTCTCCAAATTTCAAGTTTTTAGGCCCAGGGCTTCGGGCTGGGCGGTGATGAGTCAGTCAGTCGGTCAGGACATTGCCTTTTATAAATTTTATATTATATATAGATATTTGTTATTAAAATATTTATATGACGCTACAATAACAACTGTACAAATAGACAGACGGCAGATACACAGACAGACACGAGTGATTGGTTTCGTGGTTATAACCATGAAATAAAAATATATTTAGGCATAGCACTGCCTAGTCTTGCTATTCACATATGTCATACATTACGTATACATGTGAACAGTGCCGTAACTAGTTTTTTATATGCCTTCTGCAAGATTTAATTTTTGGACCCCCTGTTATTAGTTTTTCAAAAAATAATAATAATACAAATAAGAAATATCGTGAATTAAACAGTACACAAATTGCTATTAATTATATATTTTTCCTGCTTTAATTTCAGAAAATTCATTGACTTCATCATAATATCTTAGTGATTGATATTATATTCAATCGAAATTATGGAATGATTGGTTATCGTTCTAAGTTCGCTAATCGATTTTAAATCATCCCTAATTAATTTTACCTTGCTAAAACTTTTGCCACCCGAAGCAGTAGAAACCAGAAACTAAGAAAGAAAAATTGAGAGAGCAACACCGATATTCGGATATGACTTAATTAATCCAAAGTCATTACGGGTCAGTCTCTAAACCGTTAAATACCGCAATGAGCTGCCTGAGCCCGCTAGATCAATTCGGTTTAGCAACATCTGAAATGTGAAGCACGGCGGCAAAATTTATTAACTGAACATATTATTATATTGGGCAATTTTTCTGTCAATTCAATTTCAGGGCCCCTTTCATCCGGGGCCCTGTGCCTGTGTAATCCGTCACTTGCCTAGTTACGGCACTGCATGTGGAAGTAATAAATAAAACGTTCGGATAACATCCCAATTCGAATGTAATATTTCCATCTGATTTATTAGTAAATTACTTTTATATGTTGTTATTGATTCAGTCAGTGGAAGAATGTCATTGTGTACAAGAATAAAACTACCGAAATTTGAATATCCTAAAACACTTTTAGAATTTTATCTCACATTTAAATATATTTGGATACTTATTGGTATATTTCCATTCAAAGAAGTAAAATGTGAAAAAAGTGGAAGGATGTATTTGATACCTCAGAAACCAAATTTTAAAAAAGTTTTCCCTATAATATGTAAGTCTTTAAATATTTAATTTAAATACTAGCCTAGCAGGCCCATGGGTCGTTGAACGACTGTTCTCCACTTAAGGGCCCGTTGTCAATATACCGTAGGAATGACAAAGGGTATTCGGGTACCCGCTAACCGACCCATTATCATTGCACCCTATTTTGATTACAGATAACCTGCCACCTGTTATCTAGGTATAACCCGTTAATTATTAACGGTAGCGGATAATTAACGGGTAATTGTGAGGTGTTTTGAGTATTTCTGTTTATCCATAACTATCTTGTAAAAATATTTACCATCCTTAGAGGGTAATTATCAGGAATTGCCAGAATTATTGGTAATTAACGGGTAAAGGGTAATAACCAGGTAATGGTATCGGGTACCCAGTTCCAGAAATGTGTAATTCTCGTCATTCCTAGTTTATTGCCTTGTTTTCTCAGATCCTAACACTTATTTGTCCCAGATCTTTCCTGACCACATTAATCCAATTCTCATTATTAACTTTATTACAACTCATTATTACAACTATCCCTCTTTAGACAAATATTTTTACTACTATTTCTTCTAATAGACGGGTCACATGTCCCACCCAACTTAGTCTTTGTATTGATAGTATATTAAAACCATTATTTATTTTTCTAGGTCTCAACAGCATGGTAGTTATAGTTATATTAATAAGGGCCCAAGGAATAAAAAACAATATAAGCCGAATAGCATACATTTTACAAACTCTGGTACCATGCATCAGCATGCTGGGTACCCAGTTAATATTTTTATTTAAACAAAAGGAAATATATCAATGCAACCAAATAATAGAAGAAGTGGAAAGAAATTTATCAAACTTTGGATTTAAAATATCATATAAAAACTATTTACTCTTTGCATTAACTTTTGCATCTTTTACACCACTTTCACATATATTAACGATTATATCAGACAGAACTAAAGAGAAAATAATTATGGATTTATTTTGTTATTCATTAGTTGTTAATATTCGTTGCGCAATTTTAATGTTGCCTGGCTCTATAATACAGAGTATTAAACAAAGAGTGTTACAATTAAAAGAATGTGTTGTAAAATACAATTTTGGAAAAGGACAAAATGTTAACCGAGAAAAGAATTACCCTAAATTTGTGCAGACTGTCGCAACAAATAATCACAGGCTTTTGTCGCAAGCCTGTATATACTACAATAGATTCTTCTCTGGGATATTACTTTTCTATACTATAGCTAATTATATACAAACAATATTTACGTTGTATTTTTTGTTGAAAGGCAATTCTGAACCAGAAATATCTCACCTTGAGTTGGTGGTATTACTTCTGTTAGTCTTGATTGAAATGGTGCAACTGTATTATACAGGTACCACTATTGAAAATGAGGTAATTTATAAGATTCAGCAGGAATCTATGTAAATAAAACTGAAGGCTACCTGTGTTTCAGGTGATTATAAGATGATATCCATCAAAAAACAATTTCTACCAATCTGTCTGTCGGTCTATTTGTCTGCTTGCCCGACATTTATTCAAAACCAGCTAGATATACTTTTGAGTAAGATCCAGGGTTGCCAGATTTCAAAAACCATAGAACGGGACAATCGCCATTTCGAAATAAAATAATAGGAACTAAGGAAGACAATATATATATATATATATATACAGGGTGTTTCTTTGAAACGGGACACCCCGAAAATCTCCTTTATTTGCAAAGATACAAAAAATCTTAAACAAGACAAAAAGGTCCATCTAAAGGTTACTATCAGAATTCAGGCACTTCCGGTTTCACCGGAAATGATGTCAACTTTTGATCTAGCATAGGGAATCGATAATTTTATATTTTTTTCCTAAAAGTAAATTAAATTAGCTTTACAATGACACCAAAATGTCATATTTTTATATTAATCATTTCAAAATGGCGACCATTTATTTACAAAATAATAATCAACATAAGTTTTACAAAGTTGAACGTAGCAAGCTTTGAAAACAATAAAAAAAGAAACAAAATATCTCTAAAATAAACTGTTATACCTTGTTATTATATGAAATAACATGAAATAACTTAAATTTTAATTTTTCAATTAAATGTTTTATAAATAACAAGAGTTTAATAGTAGTAGTTTATTTTGCTTATTTTTGTTTGAAAAAATAAATTGTATTAATTGGTAGTAAGTCGTTATTTGTACCTAATTATGGTTTATGTACGATATACCAACGAAGAGATGACAGATATGGTTCTGATATACGGAGAGTGCCAAAGAAATGCGGTTAGGGCCCAGCGACTCAGGACAGCTATGCTAATAGAGCTCAGCCGAGAAGGCAGTATTTTGCCAAATTAGTGAACAAATTAAGCCAGCGAGGTTCTTTCGAAATTCAAAAACGACGTCCAGAAAGAGCAGACCATGTAGAAAATGACGAAGAAAGAATATTGGCTTACGTCCACTACTACTCGGAAGTGTCGGTGCGGGAGATTGCAAAAGAATACGGTGTTTCACAATGGAAAGCCTGGAAGGTTTTAAAAAAACATGGGTTTAAGCCTTATAAACCGCATGTAAGCCAATTTATCCACGCAAATGATGAAGATCGCCGACTGTAATTGGTTTTTGGGTATGTGGGAAAATGATAATCGCTTCCATTATAAAATAATGTTTTCGGACGAATCCAATTTTACCAGAAATGGTTTATTCAATAGGAATAATGTAAGACGTTGGTCGACGGAAAATCCCAGGGAATTAAGATCTTCCAGATTCCAACACAGGTTTGGTTTCAATATTTGGCTGGGAATTCTAGGGACAAAAATTGTAGGCCCAACTATTTACCATGGCAGCCTTAGAGCTAACAGGTATTTAAATTTTTTACAATATGAAGTGGAGGATTTGTTATATGATTTACCACTTGCTGATAGGATAGGAATGTGGTTCCAACAAGATGGAGCACCAGCTCATAACGCTAGAAACATGTGTGCCTATTTAAATGGCCAATACCCAGATAAATGGATTGGAACACATTCAGTTAATCCCTGGCCTGCACGATCGCCGGATCTCACGCCATTGGATTTTTTCGTTTGGGGGAATTTAAAAGATAGAGTGTATCGGACAACACCAACGACGATAGAAGATTTAGAAGAAAGGGTTAGAAGTGCAATCCGGGATATCCAAGAGTGTACTCTTATAAGGGCGATGGAAGAGTTTTTATTAAGAATGAGAAAATGTGTGGATAATAATGGTGGTTTGATCGAACAAGTGGATTTTTTTTTTTTTTGTAAAATAATTGTAAAAAGTAATAGTTTTTTTTTTTTTAAATAGTCAAATTGTTTATTTTAGAAATATTTTGTTTCTTTTTTTTTATTGTTTTCAAAGCTTGCTGCGTTCAACTTTGTAAAACTTATGTTTATTATTATTTTGTAAATAAATGGTCGCCATTTTGAAATGGTTAACATAAAAATATGATTTTTTTGTGTCATTGTAAAGCTAATTTAATGTACTTTTAGGAAAAAAATATAAAATTAATAAAATTATCGATTCCCTATGCTAGATCAAAAGTTGAAATCATTCCCCGTGAAACCGGAAGTGCCTCAGAATTCTTATAGTAACCTTTAGATGGGCCTTTTTGTCTAGTTTAACTTTTGTTCTGAAGTATATTTACAAATAAAGGAGATTTTCGGGGTTCCCCGTTTCAAACAAACACCCTGTATATATAAATGGTAGTGGTTTAGGTCTTAAACCATCCTCCGCCAGGTACTGCACTTCAGGCTAACCACAAGGCCACCGTGCGTGTTCAAAGTGCGCAAAGAACCAAGTAAACATGCTTTTTGCACTCTGAAGATCAACGAGCTGGAAACCGGTCTGCAGCCAGGTATAATCTTAAGTTCCTGCTCGAAAGACGCCTCGAGGACTCCCATTATCAGAACCACAAGCTTAATTATGGGCTCCGGGTACATTTGCCAAAGCTCAGACAGGAGGTCCGAATATTTCTCTTGTTTTTCGACCTCTTTCAAAGAAATGTTCTTCTCTGCTGGACACAAGAATTCGATTACGAACATCTCGCGGGTCTCGTGATCCAGTAGAACTATGTCTGGCTTCGACGCTTGAAGCAGTCGAGGAGTGTGAATAGAATAATTCCAGTAAATTCAACATCTGGAATTTTCCACCACATCCTCAACGTCCCCAGGAGTGTAAGGCACGACACGTGAAATGTTGATGCCATAGTGCTGTCTCAGGTGGTGGTATATAAAGCACAAAGCAGCATTGTGCCGGTAGATATAGCATGACACTGGTTTCTGGGTATGTTTTACACGCTCTGCAGGTATGCGCAATATCTTCCTGCAAGATGTTTTTACGATATGCCAGCGTGCTAAGCACCCCATCCTGACATGCAAATATAAATCCTTCTACCTCAGATCTGAGACCCTATGAGCGCAAGAAGGAAAAAGTTAAGTTCCGGGACAAAGACTGGTCCTGGTTGATTTGGATTGAAGAGCGTAGAGTGTACGTTTTTTTTCATATGGTCTTCCATAAGGATGTTATGTTCTGCCTTCTTTATAGATTCGCTGGCTTCTCTGTACTCCTCGTTAGACATATGAGTACCAGCGAATCTTGTGTTTGGCGCTAATTGGGCAAATCCGAGACCATCTGCTGCTTTGTGTCCTACCTGAAACAGAAACGCTCCTTTGCCTGCAAACTCCATGAGTGGTAACGAGTTGCATCAGGAGATCAGTGCTTCTTAATGTCCGAATACTTGTACCCAGAACAATTCTGCCATGGATATATATATATTAATTTAATGATTGGAAAAAAGAAATAGTGTCGTAAATAAACCACATTTATTTCCTTTGGCCTATATTTCGCTAACAGTTCGTTAGCTTTATTCAAGATTCTACAACAATAAAAAGTGCAAAGTTAGTTTCGAGAAATATAACCTTAGTTATCAACTACTTACCGAAATATTTAAGTGAGACACAAAAGATGTTGCAAAAACAACTACAAGACATATTTAACTAAACTCAACGAACATCAGAGCACTTTCACTAATTTGAACATTCTATAGAAGATTCTTGAAAACCCATGTGTATGTGGCCATTTTATAAACCAAAGGAAGGAAGAGAAATAATGTACAAATTGGCCACATACACATGGTTATCAAGAATCTTCTATAGAATGTTCATAGTTTAAATGTTTTTATTTTTATATTTTGCAGATGCGTAATATTGTTTGCCAGTTGGGTTTGCTTAGTATGAATGAACGCAATGCCGCAATAACTGAAAAGGTAATATTACGAAAACATTCAACATTTTAACGAATATTGTAGGTTTTTATCGAAATGGTATGCAAAGACAACCGATGAAACTTAACATCGATATTGACGAAAGTTAGTAATTTGTCCAAATTTTATGTCAGGTGTACAAATAAATTCGATGCCATTACACTGAATCAATTATAACTGTTTTAAATTTAAATAATATCCCGCTTATTTGGGATCTTGTAGTGCCAACATTACCATTTAAGAATCACAATATACGGTGAAGGTATTATCTGTCTCATTTTGTAATACGTAACTAACAGGGAAAGTTCATTTTTTATGTTGTATATTGACAATACATTTATAATATTATCATAGTATTGGTTCACACGGATACGCCAAAGTCTGTTTACACCACAACAGTCACCAAAGTAACCAGATCTAGTTTCGTATTACAAATTGAGACGGATTATATCACAATATTATCACAATAAAGGAATTGTCTTAAAATTATGTACCAGTTTGTTAAGTCTGAGGTATAAATTACACGACGCAAAACCAAATACAAATGTCATCTATACGCATGAGCATTGAACTAAAAAAAAGTCAAACTCATTTCACATATATATTTCACAAAACCATTAAAAATTCTCGATTCTCTATTCGCGGAGAAGACGCGGTGGATGTAAACATTCGAATTACGTCACTTTTGTTCTGATTGGACGAAAAGAAATGTCGGGCAAGTTCCAGAATTCATCAGCAAATTAATCGATTCATTCAATCAATTATGTAGTCGATAAAACTGATGCGATATGACGAAAAAAAGATCTTTTCACTTCCTATTCTCGTTCTATCGATCTATTTTCGTTCAAACACAGCAAGAGTGCTGTAGTTCCAATGTTTACATCGACTACATATTCTCCGCGACTAGAGTTTGGTAATTAATACACTATATAGATCAATTCTGTAAAAAGTTACTATACTAGTTACCGTGTAGTAACATTACTACAAGATAACTTTTATAGTGACTTTAATAGTAACTTTATCATTTTTCGTATTCTGTAATATCCAATTGTAGTGACGTCGCTATGAAAGTTATATCTTATTGACAGTTACTGAGAAAAGAATGAAGTTAATTACAGAAGCGCAACACGCATGCGCATTGGTGATACACAAATGACAGTTGAGATTAAAAATGTCAAAATATTGTACTGCTTACAATACATTATTTTGTTGTTATATAATAATATATATTATGGTATGGTACATTTATAAAATTAAAAAAAAAAAAACAAATGAGTGAAGATATTTAAAAAAAAAAGGAATGCAAAGAAAAATTCTCGACAATAGAACCAGTGGCGCAGGTGGGTGGGATTTGGGGGTTAGAACCTCCCATGAAACTGGATTTTTTATTACTTCGATGCATTTTCCTTGTTTTGTCATTACTTCCATACGTCTCATTTTATAACCCTCCCCCCTCATTAAACTATTTTTGCGTCACTGAATAGAACTTTTGTTAACTTTCTTAAAAACAAAAACTATTTTTTTACATAATTTTAAAAAAGTCTCATATTAAATATAAGGAATTGGAAAAGACTTTTTGATCTTTAATATATTTCATCTCCTGCAATATAAACATTTACCTACACTCATATATACATATTTTATATATATTTAATTTATATAATATTCTTTACTAATCTTCTTCATTTTTAGGGTTTTGTAGGTATGACCAAAAAACCCTTATACCGTCATTTTGTCGTCTGTCTGTCTGTCTGTCTGTCTGTCTGTCTGTCTGTCTGTTCGGTAAAAATTGTAGCCAAACGGCTAAACCTAGAGAGTTGAAATTTGGCATGCTTATACAACTCTTTGACCCGCACATAGGAAAAATACTAAAACATCTAAAAAACATACCCCCCTAAAAATATAAACAAATATGTGCTCATCGAAAACAAAAATATTTTTTTTAAATTCTGAGTAGTGTATCAAATGAAAGCCCTTAGTACGTGGATTAACGATCAAATTTTTATTTTTGCAAAATAAATTATTTTGATGCGATTTTTGCCAAAAATGTGCAAAAAAATTTTGTCCCACACCCTGTAGCCCAGATGGTTTAAACTAAAAATCTAAAAAAATTCTAAGTAATGTATATTGGTGTGAACCGAAATAGTACAACAGGAATTTTTTATCAGATTATGTTTTCGGAAAATAACGCATTTTTTGTAGTTTTTGGTTCACAAAGTACAAAAGTTATACCAATGTAAGACACTCACATGCATAGCGTGCGATGGCTACATGCGTTAGAGCGCTCTTAAACTGGCTGGAAAACGAAGGGTTTCGAGTTCGACTACGGAGTGAATTTTATTTTTTTTGTTTTTTTTGCATTTTTATTATGTTGAAATTATTTTGTCAAAATTCTAGTTATATTTTGACAAATGTTGTATTTAATTTTTATGAGCGTAAATTTAATAACCAGTCTTATTATATGATTAACAGACGATAAATTATTTTAAAAATATCGTTCATTTTGCCGTGATTACTACAAAGTAAAATTTGTCCTACACACTCAGCATACCGCCTTCACTTATTATATACCTGCTAAACCCTGAAATGTGTGAATATTCACACTTCACATCAATTTTTATATCTAAAAATTCCACTTAAAATCAAATGTCCGCCATTTTTATCTTCATAAGAACTACGTTGTTACTTATAAACACCAGCATTTGGCAGTTACTATGATAGGAACTTTTATAGTAACATGTTACTAAATTTTGTAGTTACTTTTGTCTTACGGACTACGAAATACCCCAAAGTTACTATGATAGTAACTGACCTTGCTTATAGTGACAAATTTAGTTACTATGATCATAGTAACTGAGTTACAGAAGTCTTACGGTAAGATTAGTACATAGTGGTGAAAAAACGGTACGAACTAAAAATTTTAAAATATTGTGTGAAAATATATGTACCAGGAATCAATAATCAAATTGCTGGCGCATCAAAGTAAAAAAATAAATAAAATAAATAAATGAAATATTTTTATTTAATAAATCATATAGGAGCTTACCAAAGAATGCAGACTGGTATAACAACATATTATTGTGTGAAATTAGGGCTTACCTGGAAACAAAATATATAATTAATAATACATCACATTAATTTATTAATGAAGTAAATAATATCAAATATTGAAATTAAAAAATTTTTCAAGACAAAACAAACAAAAAAATTTTTAAAAAGATATAGTGGTTCCCAAACTTTTTCAGTTTTATAGTAACTCAGACCAATTCTGTACTCGGTAACTAAGCTTATTTTAAAAACTGGGTTTGTTTGACCCTTTGACGTAGAGATCCTTTGTAATTCAATGAGTTGTGGGTACCAGGGGGATGAAAGGTCCGTTATAGGCCGGGAAGCTCAAATTAGTTTGCCAGGCTGCCAAGAGATGGCAAGAACTACCGAAAATGTGATGTCATTTTAGTTATAACTCTTATTTTATACATTATAATTTAATACGTATTATCTGTCTCATTTTGTAATACGGAACTAACAGTGAAAGTTCATTTTTTATGTTGTATATTGACAATACATTTATAATATTGTCATAGTAGCGTATATTTGGATAATATTTGTAACGTATTATGCTGCAGTTTATGTGAATTAAGAAATATTTTAAAATATAGTGACTTAAATTCAGTGCTTTTTAGCCGAAATATTGTTTGAACAGATAAATATTAAGAAAAAACTTCTGACATATACGCTTCTCGTCCGCCATCAGCTGTTGTAGCAGCGCCGCCAACGTTAGTTTCAATCGTGAATAAAAATTACAGATAAAGATAATGAAAATACCTATCTAAATGAGATAATAGATAAAAATGTAAAACAGTATCTAAAAAAGATGTTAGATAATAATATGTCATCTAAATGCATTATCTAGATAAATTTATCTAGATAATGCTCAACACTGGTTACGAGTATTATGGTTATCTATGAAATGTCATTTATAGTTGACATTCGTTCCCATATTTTACAAAATATTTGCAACTGTATTGTCAGTAATAATAATATTTAATGTCAAACAAAATTAGATAATATACACAGCTAAAAAGGGTGAATGTTTTGGGTATAAAGCTCATTAAGTAATTGATAAAATTGATAAAAGATAAGTTAATAAAAAATAATCTTTTATTTTATTACATTAATTTTGAAGGTAAAAACTACAACTAACTTATCTCTAACATGTATAATAAGCCGGTAAATATATGATACGGTACTTTTGCCATTGGCGTGCTATTTTAAACTTTATTTTGAACGAATAATTCTGTAATAATTTTTAACTTCTTTTTACTTATAAAGCGCCCTCTCTGATATTAGCATACTATATATAGACTGTATTGGGTGTATAATCTGTTCACTTTTGTAAGAATAAACTAGATCTGATTACTTTGGTTACTTTTATAGTGTATTACTGACTTTAAATTTCAATTAAAAATATCCCATACACTGTAAAACCGACTTTAGGTTTCTAGGTTATGGTCATTATACTTCAAATATATTTCATTATGACATATGTCAAATGGATCGACATTTTAAAAAAGTTACATTTTTTAATACCAACATGATATACAATTTCAAAGATGGAAACTATTCCAAACAAAATTTCCTCTTAGTTTGTTCTTACATAAGTGAAACGCTTATACCAGGTTCTTTTCTCAAAGCCTATTTGACATAGGAGATTTGTAAAAAAGGGTAGTGCTATTAAGAGTATCCTTATATAAAGAATTATGTCCAAATTTACCCTTACCACCAAATCCTGTTGTGACACCTTGGGGTCTTGAAGCGGCGTTATTTTATGTTAACATTTTGAAGTTTTAAAATTTTTTATTTTCAATCTAACTCCGGATGCTCAAAGCATTATAATACCAAAAAATATTATACAAAAACCAAATATTTATGAAGAGTTTAAATTCATAAAGACTAATTTTGAATTTCTTCCTTCAACCATAGTAAATTTAGAAAAACAACACCGGCCGTTGTCAGAATATTTAAATATTATTTATTGGACAGTAAACAAACTGAAATCTGTTCCCGGCGAGTTTGGTTTGCACTTGTCTGCAAAAATTTATGGTATATTTAATAAAAATCCTGACCTACAAGTATTACTACAATTTTCTATCAATTTATTATCA
Organism: Liopterus haemorrhoidalis; assembly: GCA_963971575.1. NCBI lineage: Eukaryota > Metazoa > Arthropoda > Insecta > Coleoptera > Dytiscidae > Liopterus > Liopterus haemorrhoidalis. The sequence continues at coordinate 147,430,931 of OZ020611.1, read as the reverse complement.
ATCAGGATATATTAAATAAATATAAAGAAATATATACTTAATAATTATGCACCAATAACAAGTTTTGATGTAGAGAGGTCATTTCTTTTTTCAGTCGAAAAGAACCAATTTTTCTGATGAAAATTTAGAAAAATACTTAATGATTTCTTTAAATAATTAAAAACTTATTACTTTCATAAATATTATTATTAACTATTATTATTATTGAGAAAAGAAACAAAAATCACTACAGCACACACTAAGTCGAAAAATATCTTATTATTATTATTATTGATATTAAAATTGCATTTATTTTGCTTGTGTATACTATTTATTAATAATAAATAATATCGTTTATAAACTTTTTCATTTTTCAACTTTTTACTATTTGGAATTAAAGACCAACAAAAAACAATAGAATAAAACACTTGTACCGTAATGAATTCTTATCTTAATAACGACACCTCATTATTTTGGGATTATATCCGAGATTATTCCAGCTCCAAAAAGAGTTTTGCCTTTGGTCAGTTTTTGATAAGATATTCAATTTTTATACGCTACACTATTTTTCAGCAGGACACATGACAAATATATATAATTACATTTTATTTCTACAGATAACACATGTGCCGCTTTTTATCGAAAAACACCTACCAAAAGTACCGTTGCATATATTTGCCGGACTCTGATAATAAGATTCTAAACTCATTCAAATCTGACAAAATGTCAAACATGGTCTTTTTATAAGAATGGATGAGACGGTATAAACTTTTACGGAAAAATCTTTTTTGTCAGGATTTAACTAAATTTACCAAAACAACAACACCCTTCATAAGCCTGTGTATTTATTGGGACATCGCAAATTCTTTTTTTTTTTTTTTCTTATTTGTTATTTTCGAATAGCGTGATGCCATGCACCGTTTGCTTTTATCTTAACGTTAGGGTAAAAGTCCATAGTGGGCGAAGCAAGCAAATCTAATAATATGCATTAATTTCAGGTAAACAGTTATCTCTTGGAGTCCTTGCATAATAGAGTACACTTCACGGTATGGGGATTGTTTCCACTGCGCTTGTCAATATTTTTACAGGTACATAGATAAAAAAATTTAAGATTGCACCGCAAACATGGCAAAACTAGAACTAATCTAATAGACATAACAACTTTTTGACGTACGTACGCATTGCAATTTGACATCTTTAAGGACTCTATATAGTAAAAAACTTTGTACATTATTTTTTTTTTTACCGACCGCCAAATATATAAGGGAGTAATTGTGATCATACAGATTTTGACATTTTGAGATTTCGATGGATCTCGACGAATTGAGATCCCTACATAACGTTTTGACTATTTTTAGCATGGTGTCTGTCTGTCTACCTGTCTGTCCGTCGGTCTGTGTACACGTGCAGAGCAAATTCGGCTAAAAGGATTTTAATGAAACTTCATATTTAAGCTTTTGACATAAATGGCACGAGCTGATCAACTTTTGGTAAAGACCGGTTAACTAGAAATATACTTTGTTAATAAATGTTTAATAAAATATGAATGTTTATTTGCAGCAAATATCAGTCTGCAGCATGTTTATCCTAGTACTTTTAAGTACTAGTTAAAAATCTGCTTGTTTCAAAGAACAAATTATAGGTAACACATAAGAGGATATGCCACTGGTAAGTCGATGTATTTCACTTTCTGTAATAACTTTATTAATGCACCGCTTTTATCTGATTAACAGTACGTGATCTACAATCTAATCCCATAGAGCTTCAAAGGAAGTGGCGTGGACGAATGGTTACGGGATAATCGACGATATATTTATCTTGAAGATCTCAAAGTTTGTTAATTAGTTACCATTTGATTTAGCTGTGATACTCTAGATATGCATCCAAAAGGAAAATAGTGGTAGTTTGTAAAGAAATTCATCAACGTATTAATGCACAGCAATGCACAATGGATGGAATTTATGATATACGCCTAATAATTTAGAACAGTTCCAGAACCAAAAAACTATATATATATATATATATATAGTTTTATATATATATATATGATATTTTATATGATATTTTATATATATATATATATATATATATATATATATATATATATATATATATATATATATATATATATATATATATGATGTATTAACATGATGAAAAAGGTTAAGTTGGAAGACCAGCCCTGGCTGAAACTTCGCCTACAATAAAGTTTATTATTATTAATATATTATTATATTGGGCAATTTTGCTGTCAATTCAATTTTAGGGCCCCTTTTGTCCGGAGCCCTGTGCCTGTGCCTTCGGTCACTTGCCTAGTTACGGCACTGCATGTGAAAGTAATAGATAAAACGTTCGGATAACATCCTAATTCTAGTGTGATATTTCCATCCGATTCATCAGTACAATACTTTTATATGTTATTGATTCAGTCAGTGGAAGAATTACATTGTGGACGCGAACAAAACTACCGAAATTTGAATATCCTAAATCACTTGTAGAATATTATGCCACATTTAAATATGTTTGGATACTTATTGGGATGTTTCCATGCAAAATAGGAAAATGTGAAAAAAGTGGAAGGATGTATATGAAACCTCAGAAACCAAATTTTAAGACTGGTTTCCTTATAATATGTAAGTGTTATGTTCACTTAAAATGTTTAATTTCAATAATAATAATAATTGGTCAGCAATACTAGCTCGTTGAACAACTGTTCTCCACTTGGCCCGTTGTCATTATATCGTAGGTATGACGACGGGTATCCGGGTACCAGCTACCCGATCCGTTATCGAGGTATTACCCGTTAACTATTAACGGATAGCGGATAATTAACGAGTAATTGTGAGGTATTTTGACAATTTCTGTTTACCTAAAACTATCTTGTAAAAAAAAACCTCCTTGGAGGGTAATTATCGGGAATAGCCAGAATTGTTGGTAACTAACGGGTAGAGGGTAATAACCGGGTAATGGTATCGAGTACCCAGTTCCAGAAATGTTTCATTCACGTTATTCCTAGTTTATCGCCTTGTTTTCTCGGTTCCTAACACTTATTTATCATTTCTGACCACATTTTGATCTAATCCATTTCTAATTTTTAACGTCCTGCTATTTTCTTTACGACTATCCCTCTATGGACGAATATTTTTGTCACAATTTCTCCTAATAGACGGGTCACATGTCCCAATCAACTTGGTCTTTGTATTGATCGTATATTATAATAAATAATAAATATATTTTATTTAGCCAATTATCTAAATATATAAAAAAATCATACATATTGCCTTAATTATATTAATAACAGGAATAATAGATATTAATAATATTAGAATGTATTAATAATAGATAATAAAATAAAATAACAAAATAAAATAACTGTCCATAAAATGGAGATCACCACAATAAACCCAGAGGCGGACTTAACCCCTCGGGGCCCCTGGCGCTGAACGCATGAGGGCCCCCTTCCCCGTTCCTTCAATATGTTAATTTGTGCTAAATAAGAAAATATCAAATGAACTTAGGTAGGTATGAAAAAAGTTAAATTTACTATTTCGATATAGATATATTGTATTTTTTTCAACATTATACATATACATAAAAGTATTAAAAAAACGAAACAAATTAACAAAATAAATTGAAGAAACAATATATAATATAAAACAAAATCATAAAAAATAATGAAATGAAAAAAAAAACTTATATATGTTTTCTTCTGCATTTCTCTGAGCAAATTTGTCTATAATTTTTGAAACATTCATGTCTTTCAACGCCTGTTGTTCCACGTGCAGAAGTGCTAGATTCGACAAACGGTCTTCGCACGTAGTGCTTCGGCGATAATTTTTGATTCGCTTCAAAACCGAAAAGGATCTTTCTCCTGAAGCATTTGAAATTGGTATAGTCAGAAATATCTTTTATTATTTCCACGTTTGGAAATGTGGATATTAAGTCGAGGCCAGCTTTATATATTTGTGTTATATATTTGTAATTATTTCTGTTATCCTTTAAATACAACAAGAAATGTTCCACTTCTTGACTGAAGCAATTCGTATCTATATCTTTTTTATAGATATCCTTTAAACTATCAATATATTTGTCTTTAACCTCATTTTGTAAATCAAAATAAAAAAATACTTTAAAATTTTCGATTGCATCTTCATAAATCTGATTTCTTCGAGCAAATTCCGTTGTTAGGTGATCGCAGATCACATAAAAAGTGTTTATTAGAAAATTTTCTCGTTGTGAATAAGAAGGATTTTCACCGCTTTCATCAAAGAAAGCTCTTTTTTTCTCTTTCTAATTTGTAATTCTTCAAGCGTAGGTTCGACCATATTATTTGCTTCCTGTTCAATTTTAGAGAAATTTTCACGCATTCCGTTGATAAATTGTCCAAAGACTTCAATAAAAAGGATCCTTTAAAAACTGTATATTCAACAGTTTGCAGTAATTTACTTGTGGCGTACTTTGTTTTATATATTGTAAAAAAACAGGGGGCCCCTCCCCAACCATGGGCCCCTGGCAGGCGCCAGCTCCGACACCCGTTAAGTCCGCCACTGAATAAACCCAAGTTCAGCGCGTGACGGAGGGGAAAAAATTATGAATAGGTAGTGGACGATGAGTGTAGCTAACAAATAATTAATAAATTAGAATTGAATGTTATTATAATCGATAATAAAAATTGAGAAAAGATGATGATTAAATATTAAAATAGTATCGCGTCGGTATTAATTGGCGATTGTAATCATTTCTTTACAATTATTTTATAGTTTAATGTAGTCAAGTTCAAACTATTAACATTTATATATTGCTGTAATTTGTTATACACAACATTAATAAAATGTTTATACTAGTACTTTGATTTCACTTTACTATATTTTTGTGAAACAGCATTCGCTCTGGCTCTGATTTCTTAGCTGTGATTAAGATATGTTATTAAAGCAGAACTTTTAATTATATGCCTAGCTATGGCGGATAAATATTGTTTATCAATACTGAATATACAGCTTTCAGAAAACAGTGCCTGCGATGGATACATTTTTGTTATTTTATACATTATTTGTATTATTAATTTTTATAATATAAATAATTTATTTTTATAAACTGAAGCTGCACCACCCCAGCCTAGAATTCCATATTGTAAAATAGATTGGACGAGACCAAAGTAATTTTTTTTAAATTTATTAGGTTGTAAAATATGTCGAAGTTTTTTAAATATAAAAATTATTTTACGTAAATTTGTTCACATTGTATCAATCTGTTGATTCCACCTCATATGACAATCTATTTTTATTCCTAAATATTTTACGTAATTGGCTTTGTTGACATCAGTGTTACAATTACAGTTGTCAGACATTATGCAATCATGCAAAGGGATGTCATCAAAGTTTGCTTGCGTATTGCTGTTACATGAAAAATACACAAAATTAGATTTATTTATGTTGAGTGACAATTTGTTGCAATCAAGCCAGAATTTTACATTTATAAGATCTTCAATAGCCATATTCATTACCTCATTCCAGGAGTTACCTTCTATATATAAAACCATGTTATCAGCATAATAGATGATGTTAAAGCCATTATTTATTTTTCTAGGTCTCAACAGCATAATAGATATAGTTAAATTAATCAGAGCTCAAGGAATAAAAAACAATTTGAGCCGAATAGCATACATTTTACAAACTCTGATACCAAGCGTCAGCATGCTGGGTAGCCAGTTAATATTTTTATTCAAACAAAAAGAAATGTGTCAATGCATCAAAATAATGGAAGAAGTGGACAGAAATATATCAAACCTGGGAATTAAAATTTCATATAAAAACTATTTACTCTCTGCATTAGCTTTTGCATCTTTGTCACCACTTCCACATTTATTACCGATTATATCAGGCAGAACTAAAGAGAACATAATTATGGATATAATTGGTCATTCAATAGTTGTTAATATTCGTTACGCAATTTTGATGCTGCCTGGCTCTATAATACACTGTATTAAGCAAAGAGTGTCAGCCTACACTCACCGCTGAACAGACAACTTTCCTGATATATTTTTGCTAAATGTCACAGAATTTAAAAAATATGTATGTTTATGACTATTATAATCGCTATTATAGTACTTACAATGTGAAAATTTACTGCTACTATTATTGAAATCTATATTTACCTGTTTGTATTAATTGTATTAGAGCCACACTGTTACTGGGCATATCCTGTTGTATACCGAAAAATGTAAAATGAAATAAAATATGCAAGAATAAGCAAGTCACTGATTTCTCTATTTGAGATATTACAGGTTATTTTGCAATACATCATTCAAAGTAAAGCTTCGTTTATAATAGTTACATAACATAATCCATAGCATATCCATAACGATAGGACTATACGGTGTCACTGCTCTGAACATCTAATGAACAGAACAAAGAGAGTACTCTGATTTTTATGCTATGGATACATAGGAAATTTATTATAAACGAGGCGTAACACAGTAACATCATTGGCAGTGCCGGCACATGGTTTTGTGAGGCCTGAGGCAAGTCTTTAACATTAAGGCCCTTCAGAAATATTCGGTGGTTACCTTGGCAATTTTTTTTAGGCCAGGGGCCTGATCCTAGCTCAACCAACGGCCGGTCTTGCTCAGTGGTAATGCTTTGCCCTGGTGACAGAAGCTCATAATGTATAGGTTATTTTCTCCACGACCACTATAGAATTTTCCAATTCTAAAACCAATTTTGACTACAGAAAGTTAATATTCTAACACAAGAGTTGGAATGTTATTCTAAAGCACTTATCTTCTTATACATTTTGCGTGTATTTCATTCCATCACTTGTTATGGAATAACTATTCTATGCTTGTTGTCTTTTGTTTTTGTAGGGTTACATTAAGATATATGCAACGTTTACATTAAATAAATGCAACTTCTTAACCTAAAATAGTGGCCGATGTGCGGCAAATTAAATTAAAATTAAACAAATAATAAATAAATAAAAAATAGTTTAATTAATTGATTAATTTGTTATGTAATTTAATTATTTGTTAAGATAAAATGTTTGTTAAAATAATTATATGTTAATTTTTTTTTTCTTTCTGGTTGTCGTGGAGAAAGTAGGGTCTGAGACTTAGTTGGAAGAGAAAATTCGTTGCTCGTGGTTCAATGTTCCACTCGCATCGAATTTTCTCATTCCAACCTTGTCACAGAATATTCTATTCTCCACGACCACTATAGAATTTAACAATTCTAAAACCAATTTTGACTACAGAAAGTTAATATTCTAACACACGAGTTGGAATGTTATTCTAAAGCACTTATCTTCTTATGCATTTTGCATGTATTTCATTCCATCACTTGTTATGGAATAACTATTCCATACTTGTTGTCTTTTGTTTTTGTAGGGTTACATTAAGATATATGCAACATTTACATTAAATAAATGCAACAAAACTTCCTAACCTAAAATAGTGGCCGATGTGCGGCAAATTAAATTAAAATTAAACAAAGAGTAAATAAAGAAAATAGTTTAACTAATTGATTAATTTGTTATGTAATATAAATTATTTGTTAAGATAAAATGTTTATTAAAATAATTATTTGTTAATTTATTTTTCTTTTTGGTGGTCGTGGAGAAAGTAGGGTCTGAGACTTAGTTGGAAGAGAAAATTCGTTGCTCGTGGTTCAATGTTCCACTCGCATCGAATTTTCTCATTCCAACCTTGTTACAGAATATACTATTCTATCCCACCGCAATTAATTTTGGTTTCTATTATAAATGACAATGGATACCTACATATCCGCTACCTCACCCGTTAACGTTTCACTCGGTTCCGATTTCGAATCCCCGATACCTATTAGAGGAGAGTGAGGCAATTGTGCGCAGTCTAGTTCCACCTGTTTACTGTAGAGGAGCACATCGTTTCTGGATACACCTTGTTGTGCAAAGAGATAAACATCATATTCAATGACGATCATACCGTTCTAAAAGTCGAACGCCGGATTCACAACGCTTGTAGAAAAAAAGGTGTATGTTTCTATTAATTACGAAAATAAGACGGCAAGTTCGAATTTTAACTTTTTTTTGCTTAACTAAAATATAATTTGAAGTGAACTTTCTTGTCCGTTAATTGACATACAGTTTAATAATTTTAATACATTACTTTTTAGGTTATCTTCATGTTTGTGGTATATGTATCCGTGGGATAATTGTGCGCACATGTTTTTGAGAGCCGCACGCGTTTATATGACAAAAGAATAATTTTATTTTTCATTTGTTTTTACTGTTTCAGAAGCCTCGTTCTTATAAAAGAAGTTATTACGAAGTACCAACTAAAAATTTGTCAACACAAGACTGAATATAATGTTTTTTAGATAGTCCCCGATTATCTACTTCGTTTTGCGCACTACTGGGGTAATAGTGCGGATGGGGATCCATGCGCACTTACTTAGGAATCCGTTATATCACTTTTTACCTCCTTTCCCACCTTAGAGGTTGAATTTTGAAAAATCCCTTCTTAGTTCGCGCTTACCTCATGGATAGAATATACTCCCAGATTTTCAGGTTAGTAGGTTTGGGTTAGGCGTTGATTACATCTAAGTGAGTCAGTTGCAATTTTATATTACATATATAAATCCCCAATTTTCCTTTCTTAACCTAACGCTAGGTTCCTGGGCGTTAGCGGGTCATGCGGCATGCGGGTGGCCAGGAACTAAGTGGTGGGAACGGGAACGACATACCGCGACAAACTGCTGGCTTACCAGAGCTCTCAAGTCTCAAATTAGTATGTACGGTGATTTGACAAAAGTATGTTGTGTTAATTGTTATTCATTGAGCGGCTTTTTAGGATTTCTTAGGTATAATCAGAAACACCTATACCATTGATGGCTATACCCGCTATTACCCGACAGCTATACCCGCTATAACCCGACAGCTATACCCGCGGGCCGTATCCGGCCTGTAAATAATTTTTAAAAGGCACGCATTAAGCAGCTTTTTAGGATTTCCTAGGTAAAATCAAGAAAAGCTTTTGTTTGGTAATATACGCAGAACATGCTAATTTTAATCATCGATTCCTGCTTATATTGATTTTTATTCGATATCAGTTTGCCAACGTTGTTGGCAAGGGGTCTCCTAGTATATACATATAAAATTTAAAAAAATATTTAGGCATAGCACTGTTTTATCCTGCTGTTCACATATGTCATACATTATGTATACATATGACATGATCAGTGCTGTAACTAACTTTTCGTGTTCCTTGCACAATATTTTATTTTTTGACCCCCCGTTTTTAGTTCTGCTGGTAAAAAATAATAATAAAACAAATACGATTTATCATGAAATGAACAGTACATAAATAGCTATTAATTGCATTTTTTTATGGCATTTATTTCAGAATATTCATTTACTGCATCATAATTTCTTTAGTGATTGATATTATATTCAATCGAAATTATGGAATGATTGGATAATCGTTCTAGTCTGACAGTCAATCTTAAATAGTCCCTAATTAATTTTAACTTGCTAAAACTTCTCCCACCCGAAGCAGTAAAAACAAGAAGACAAGAAAACAAAAAAGAAATATTCGGAGAGCAATACCGATATTCGGATATGACTTAATTAATCCAAAGTCATGAAGGGCCAATCTCTAAACCGCTAAATAACGCAATGGGTTTGATGAACCCACTCGATAAATTCGGTTTACCAACATCTGAAAGGCACTTTTATTGGGCAATTTTTCTGTCAATTCCATTTCAGGTCCCTTTTAGTTCTCGGCCCTATGCCTGTGCAATAGGTTACTTGCCTAGATACGGCACTGCATGTGAAAGTAATAAATCAAACGTTCGGATAACATCCTAATTTTAGTGTAATATTTCCATCTGATTCATTAGTACATTACTTTTATTTATTTTTATTGATTCAGTCAGTGGAAGAATGTCATTACGGAAGCGAATAAAACTACCGAAATTAAAGTATCCTACTACTATTCTAGAATGTTTTGCCATGTTTAAATATTTTTGGATACTTTTTGGTATGTTTCCATTCGAAAGGAGAAAATGTGCAAATAGTGGAAGGTTGTATATAAAACCTCAGAAACCAAATTTTACAACCGTTTTTTCTATAATAGGTAAGTCTAACTGTTTAATTTAAATAATAATAATAATTGGTCAGCAATACATGCCCAAGGCTCTGCTAATGAGCACGTTGTCAATAAGTCGTAGGAACGACGATGCGTAACCGGGTACCCGCTAACCGACCGGTGAACATTGTATCATGTTCCGATTTTGTTTATCAATTACCCTGTATCCGTTATCTAGGCATAACCCGTTAACTATTATCGAATAGCAGATAAATAACAGGTAATTGAAATATTGAGTAATTCTGTTTATCAATGAGTGTTTTGTTGCAAAAAAAAAAAACATTCTTAACGGGTAATTATCTGGTATAGCGGAAATAGTTGGCGATTAACGGGTAGCGGGTAATAATCGGGTAGTAATGCCTTGTTTTCTCAATTCTTAACACTTATTTGTCCCACATTTTTTCGCCCCACATTAATCAATTTCTCATTTTTAACGTCCTGTGTTTTCCTTACAACTACTCCTCTTTGGACACTGTCATCCAAAACTACCTCCGGTCAAATTTTTGGTAGACAGTTCTGTACTTTTTAGTCGTACTAACACCAACTTTTTAGTTTTTGCTTACAACTTAACTTTTAGTAGTTTATTAAGTTGATAAGAAGTTTATTTAGTTCATATAATTAAATATAAACTTAACACAATTAAACAATATTTATAAATTGGTTTACTATAACCAAATTGTTGTCTGCCATCTGAACCTAAAAATTTTTAAGTTGCAAATGAAAATTAATAAGAGATGGAAGGTATAAAATGTATCACTGTCTCTTATTTTTTCCCCCACTATATTCTGTAGTATCAAAAGTTGAAATGTCGTCAGAGTTGGATAGTATTGAAAAAAGTATTGAAAGAAGTATAATGTAGAATGGACTTTACTATTTGTAAACTATTGTCTTACTTTTAATCTCAATATATATGCGTAGAAGCACTTTCACACTCACTCTAGATTAAACATGGCTCTTAAAGTAGTATAAGCTTTGTCCGTTTATGTTTATATTTTTTATATGTCATGTCATTTAATTCGTAGTTCCCGATGTTTTGTATCAAGGTACTTTCACTAATCATACACTTACTCTAAAACTTCTCTGCCAGTCCATAACCCAGGGACGCCCCCCCCCCCCCTAAGAAGGAAGAAAATAAAAATAAAAACACACAAACACACTAGAAAATTTTAAAAATAGGTCGTAATAATTCGTCATAATTCTTTTAGGTCGTCACATTTTAGGTCGTTGTATTTTAGAAGTGTGGACCTTTTTTTTTAGGTCATCACTTCATATTTTCATAATTTAAATAATATTGTGTTCCGCCCCCCACCCAACAAAAATTTCTGGGTGCGCCACTGCTATAAAAAATGTCTTTTACGTATTTGACGCCCGTTTCTTCGTGGATTTCGGAAACTCTTTTAAATTTTGGGTAGTTTCCGGCAATCCTACAGCACTAATTCTGCACTACTTGTAGTTCATTATAATTTGCCCTTGATGTATTACTCCACACTGGACAGGCGTAAATTAGAGATGGTTTTTTAATTTGGGATTGTAGCTCATTAATTGTATTTCTTTTTCTTGAACCAGATCTTGATCAAGAAGGGAGAGATGAGGGATCTACTCCTTTAATCGACATTTTCTAGATTTTATTTTTATTTCGCTCATGGATGCAACAGGCTGCAAGCCTTTGCACTGCACGAACTCGCACTAACACAAGGTCACTATTAAGCCTGGTTTATAATAGATATGTTATGGAACATAAGCATAAAAATTACACTACTCTCTTTGTTCTGTTTATTACAAACAGATGTTTTGAAGGGTCAAATCTATTGTTTAATGCATATGCAGTTATGCTATGGGCTTATTATAAACCAGGCTTTACTGTCTGTTTAATGTTTACTCTGTTAAAGTTCACACAAGACTGAATAATTTGTTTATTTTTGCACTAATTATATGTGATTTTTTATTTATTGTTTATTTTGTTTGTAAACAGTGCAATAAAAAATATAAAACTTTTGCGATACACATTACTTTCTAAACTTACCGGTCCGCGAATTTTTTCTAGGTCGTTTGCCGGTCCGCCATGAATGGTTGGGAAACGCTGTTTTAATAGACGAGTCACATGTCCCAAACACCTTAGCCTTTGTCCTTTAAACACGTTGAGCCCCACAGAAAAATATAGTAGACTTGTCGAGGAACCTCCTTTTTCTTGACACTTTATACCATGTACAGCGGTGGACATGAGGCCCAAGATAATTGTATATACAGTTTCATCGTGTCCACTCACTATCCAATTTTATTATTTTTTAAGTTGATGCCCAATTGCTTTTATGTATTTGTCGGTAATAAGGGATACGCATAAAATTTATATTTCCTTAAAACTACATTTTTTTGATATGTTAATGTTAGTTGTCACCTAACAAAACAAAAATCACATTTTAATTAATATCATTTTTTAAATTTTTTAATTGAAATATTGTAAATTTGAAATAAGCCGACCACGGCGCGAAGGTTGCCGAGTAAATACGACTGAGTATGACGTCAAACTGCTGGGGTTTGACGTCACAGATACAAAATGTATGGCACAACACCTTCTTTTTTAAATATTCTGCCTCCCATTAGATTGCATTTTACATAATTTACCATATCCTCTTCAAGCTAAAAGTTCAATATGTTTGTATCAATATTATAAAATATGTACTCACATTAAAATGGTCTTCACAAACATAAAGTTTACTTTTTTCTGAAATATCAGTTTTATTTCACCTCATAGCTTTCAGCCACAAATTTCGCCTTTTCTGTTGTTTTTCGCCATTAGGTAATGATATAATTTTTTTTTTTTTTATTTCTAATTGAACTATTTATGCACATCGGTACTAAACAATATTTTCGACTATGTTTCGAAGTACTGGGGCCTGAATCTTCCATATAGTAATATATTTTAATATAAATTTTAATTCGATAAATATGTATAAATTGTTTTTATAGAATTAAACTTTATTTTAATTAAAATCACTCTAACTTTACATAACCTATAAAAGTTATACAAGCAAATAAGTTCACGACAGACTGTGTAGGCTGTACGCTGTACACTGGGTAGGTTTTTTTTTAAGAACGGAGTGTGGGCAAGATAGGAGCTATTTCGATCTTGTTTTTAATTGGGTAAGAACGTGGAAAAGTTTACACTGTAGAAAAATAGATTTCTGTCTCAACTTATTCTATTTGTCTCTGTTATTTTAGCCCAAATTTGTAAACATAGGCGTACAAACTAAGTTTACAGTGAATATATTACTACCTATTATTTCTAATAAGTAAAACGGAGGTATATGTTTAAATAATGTTAGAATATAAAAGCCAGTGAATAAATAGATTTGAAATTAATTTAGAATATATATATTAAGAGAAATATTTTAAAATGAAGTCGTCTGAAAATGAATTAACGTACGTACGCCTCTGGTACCAAACATTACAGTTGTTTTGCTGTCAACTGTCATATTTTTCCTGTCAGCGAGCGCCATATTAATAATTTTTGTTGCCGTTATGTGTATTTAAGTCCATATTACGTTTGTGTTATAGTGTCGATTAAATATAAACTTGAAGTAAAGAAGAATCCATTGATGATTCGAACTGATTTCAATATTATTTTATATATTTTTCTTAATTATTTTTTATAAGTTTTGTAAAACCTGTTCACTTTTGTAAGAACAAACTAAGGGGGAATTTTGTTTTCAATAGTTTGCACCTTTGAAGCTGTATCTCATGTTGGTATTAAAAAAAGCCCCTTTTTTAAAATGTCGATCCATTTGACATGTCATAATGAAAAATTATATCTTAATTATAATGATCATAACCTTATCAACCTAAAGTCGGTTTTACAGCGTAAGGAATATTTTTAATTGACATATAAAGTCAGTAACACACCATAAAAGTAACCAAAATAGCTAGATAAATACAATGTTCCATTACTCAACGAAAGTAACCGCGGTTGAAGTTTCCCGTTCCGAAAGTGTACGATATTAACCTTTTCAGGAAAATTGTTAGGTTTCGGGACGCGGTTACTGAAAATTTTGGTTACTTTTTTGTAACCAAACTAACCGTGGAAATATCGCGGTAACCACAACTTACTACGACTTTACCATAACGAATAACCGCGCCGCGGTAGTTAGGTGTGCAGTTACGGAACATTGTACTAGTGTGTTCTTACAAAAGTAAACAGCTTATATAAGCTGTAGCATCGATCTTAATAGAGAGATATTGCAAAGTGAAAAAAATCTGACGTTATTAAAAGAATCCTCTAATAAAGTATCCTGTATTAAAATTTTTCATAATATTTTAAAGAGTGTTATTGCAACGGTGCTCTTGCTTCATACTTTATTTTGACAAATATGCCAAATTGATAGATCGAAATCGTAATGAATATAGAAGTTAACTGCAACCCTTATATGAGTTAACTGCAGCAGACTATTTTTAACTTCTTCCCACACTGCACAACTATTCGCAAAAGGGTTTCGTGACACAATTTCTCGGAGAAGAATAACATCGTCCTCGTATTTAAATCGTAAACGTTTTTTATCTTTAACTTGCATCATTTCTCACAAGAAAACTCAACAAATTTTATGTTCGAATTTACTCCGTTGTTAATTTTGAGGTTAAATTGACAGAAGACCTGTCAAAATTAAGGCGCTTTAAATAAAAATGCTTTGCCGTTATTTAAATTAAATAAAGGAAGCCTGTATTTTAATAAAAGAAAGAAATTAAGGATATATCAACTGCGCATGCGCACATGTCAAATAAAGGAAAACTTTATTAAAAGATCAGTAGAACAGAGGTTGCAATATCTCTCTATTGATACATTTTAAAAGTTTCCACAAGGAACTGACTACTTTTAGCCAATCTTGTTGCAATTTGCACATATTCCTTATTATTTTTTATTATAACTACACCCGTCGCTTCTTTGTCCCCTTTTTATTTATTGAGGTAATATAGCACGTATTGCATTCTTCTCGTGGATTTTCTACTATATGCAGTTTCTGGAACAGTTTGGTTAAAATAGTAGTGTATTAATAAAGTTATTTGGCATAAGTACGGGTATATTTTGATTCAACATCTCAATGATCGTATATTAAAACCATTATTTATTTTTCTAGGTGTCAACAGTGTGGTAGACATAGCAATATTAATTAGGTCCAAAGGAATAAAAAACAATTTAAGTCGAATAGCATACATTCTACAAACTCTGATACCAAGCTTCAGCATGCTGGGTAGCCAGTTGATATTTTTATTCAAACAAGAAGAATTCTTTCATTGCTGCGAAATAATGGAAGAAGTAGACAGAAATATCTCAAACCTTGGAATTAAAATTTCATATAAAAACTATTTACGCTTTTCATTATTTTTTATATCTCTATCACCAATTACACCCACATTCACGATTTTAACAGACAGAACTAAAGAGAACATAATTTTGGATTTAATTGGTTATTCAATAGTTATTAACGTTCGGTGTGCAATTTTGATTTTGCCTAGCATTATAATGTACTGCATTAAACAAAGAGTGTTACAATTAAAAGAATATGTTGTAAAATATAATTTTGGAAAAGGACAAGATGTTAGACGAGACGAGAATTACGCTAATTTTGTGCAGACTGTGGCAACAAATAATCACAGGCTTTTGTCACAAGCCTGTATACACTACAATAGATTCTTCTCTGGGATATTTCTTTTCTATACTATATCTAATTATATACAAACAATATTTGCGTTGTATTTTTTGCTGAAAGGCAATTCTGAACCAGAATTATCTCACCATGAGTTGTTGGCATTGCTCCTGATAGTCTTGATTCAAATGGGACTACTGTATTATACAGCTACCACTATTGAAAATGAGGTAATGTATGAGATTCAGGAGGAATGTAATTTAAAAAAAATTGATGACTACTGCATTTTTCAGACTATAAGACACACCGGACGATAAGACGCACCTCAAATTTATAAGATGATTTTTAGAAAAATATATTTTAATGTTACCTTCGGACCATAAGACGCACCCAAAAATTGAGTCCATTTTTCTATGTAAAAAGTTGCGTCTTATAGTCCGAAAAATACGGTATCTATGTTTCAGGTGATTATAAGACAATATCCATCAAAAATCAATTTCTACCTAGCTGTCTATCGTTCTATTTGTCAGTGTGTCCAACATTTATTCAAAAACAGCTAGATATACTTTTGCGTAAGATCCAGGATTGGAGCGACAAAAAAAGATGTTAAAACGACTAGGGAAAACAAAAAATAGATTATTTTAAATAAATTATAATTATCTCTTACTCGTTATTTTGTACACGGCACGTAATTGCATATTAATTGAATATACATATGTATAGATAAATTATCAATAAATTAAGAAAGTAATAATAATAGTAAAAATTATTTTATTTAACTTGTAGGTAATCTTTCACGTAACTGTCTTAAACTGAACAAAAAATGAAATGGAATTGATTATAATAAATGATACACTAAATTAAAATAAAATATTCTAACAATAAATGCTAATTAGCTTAATATTATAAATCGCTTCTTATCTGTTGCCACAGTTGCGTTGTGGGAGACAAAAGATAAATTTTATCAAAATTAAATTATAATCAGTGACTCGCTAAACATTATATTTTTTAAAAATAGTTTTTTAAAAGCACAATGCGTTTAACGTGGCGTTGAGAAAATTTTAGATTTCTCGAGAAATGAGAAATAATAATTCTCGAGAAGAAATACTAGCAACAATGTTCAACAGAGAACTTAACGTTATAATTGTCGTCGAAAAAGAAATAAATTTTTTTTTGATATATGTACGTCCTCGGGACATTTTTGTAGCAATATTAAACCCTAAAAGTCGTTCATATATATTTTGAATATGTATGTTTTCTATAGTTACCCGCCATAGCACGTTTAATGTACCGCACAGATTTTTCCGACTTTTATTCGCTTTCCAATTTTATTATATTCTAAATATTATAACTGATCAGAAGCCTGGTGTCACCGATGATACACTTAAAATAATTCCATACAAATTTGTCAGGTGCAATCGGTTCAGCCCTTTTAGACATTTAAGATTACATACATACATACATACGTGCATACAACTTTTGACCTTTTTAGCTGCGTCGATTACTCTCGTAATGGCGTCCACTGTGGAGCGTCCTTTTCGAAAACCATACTGTCTTGGCGACAGTCCGCCATTTTCGTCGATGTGAGCTTCGAGTCTTTTTAGTAGCATTCTCTCAAACAATTTTCCAATAGTATCCATGACCTGGAGGAAAGTCTAAGAACTGCGCGTGGCGACAACAGCAAGTCGCCAGAATGGGGATCCAGAAAACTGGATAAAATATGAGAAGCAGTGTCGGAAATGATAGCAAGACTGAACCTTGTAGTACTAAACAAGGGAAACGTTTTTACCTTCCGACGAGGAACTACCGGATCGGTCGTAGACATCACGTTGGCTTCAGGAGGCATCGCTTCTCGAGCGTCAGCATGGAGGGTTATGGAGGACCTCTCACTCAGCGACCATCAATATATAGAATTCCGTATAGATGCTGAGCCACAGAGTAGGAGGTACCATACATCCCCGTGCAATACAACTGTGGAGAACAATGTATGGGTTCTGCGTAAACTCGACAGAGGTAGATTGGAGGCTTCTTTGGAAACAGCCAAGCTACAAAGAGATCTGCAGCGGATTGTTGAGGCCGAAGACCTGGAGACACTAATAGTACACTGTTAAGACCATCACAGTGATATGCGACGCGGCTATGCCTAGACGTAAGAGCGGTCCACGCGTAAGGAAGCCAGTGTACTGGTGGACTCCTGAAATAGCTGAGTTAAGGAGGAAGTGTCTGGCCGCTCGCAGAAAGACGACACGAGGCAACAGGAGGGAAGAAGATCCTAACCTTGAGTTAGAGTACAAAAAGACTAGGAAAGAACTACGGACAGCCATCAAGAGAAGTAATAGGAAGTGCTGGATAGAGCTATGCCACGTGGTAGACGAAGATCCTTGGGGACTGCCTTATAAAATAGTCACCAAGAAGCTATTAGGCAGACAGCAGATTCCCGGATTATCGTGCCCGACACGCATGTGTACAATAGTGAGAGCACTGTTCCAAGAGCGTGAGCGAAAGGCCATAATAGAGAGACAAGACGTCGTTGTTCCTGTTCAGATAGAGCCTTTTAATATCGGAGAGTTGAGGGAAGCAGGATAGCGACTCCACTATGGAAAGTCACCTGGTCCGGACAATATCCCCAACGAGATCAGTTTAGGGCGGTGGTGGAATTATGGCCAGAGCTACTGTTGGAAACTTTCAATGCTTGTCTTAACAAAGAAGTATTCCATACAAGGTGGAAGAGGCAGAGGCTAGTTCTACTGCGTAAAGGGGATAAACCATTGAGTGAACCATCTTCATACCGACTAATTAGTCTTCTCGATACTATTGGAAAATTGTTTGAGAGAATGCTACTAAAAAGACTCGAAGCTCACATCGACGAAAATGGCGGACTGTCGCCAAGACAATATGGTTCTCGAAAAGGACGCTCCACAGTGGACGCCATTACGAGAGCAATACATAAACAGACAGGCAGGCAGACGTACCCTTGCTCTTCAATTAAAAATGCAGTGTGTCAAAAAGGGACTGTTTGACTTTACTTCATATTGATTCAGCACACAGCCAAGTTTACATGCAGTTACGTATTTTTAGGGACGACATTTAAATATTTTGTATTATAACGAATACACAGGGTAAACTGTTAAATTAATAATGAATATATTTTTCATTCAAATTTTCCAAAATACCTTATTTGCAGTATACATTTCTCGTTCTTGGTTCGTAGTGCCACCTGCTGAATTTTTATTTGAAATAGACGGTCGTCGAATAATCGTACCTAACCGGAGTCATACCAAATAAACGTTTAACGATTATTACCTGGCATACCTAACTCCCACTACTTGCCAACACCTCGTACCGCACCGACTACTGCCCCCACCGCAACTAAACTTGGACAACGACTTTTTTGTAGATCTAGTCAAGATCGATATTTTATCTCCACATAATATCGACATATCTCTTACGATTTACCCAACGTAAGCATTTGAAAGTGCTAATTTACCCCTTTGGGAATTGTAGACACTATTGAAACCTTGCCCATTTTAAGCACGTTCTCATTTTACCCCCCTATACAAAATTTGGTGAAAATCGGAACAGTAGTGTTCGTGATTTGCTGGGACATACAAACTGGGACATAAATAGAAAAAATATTGTTCCTTTTTTCAAACGAATTGGGATTTTTTTATTCGAAATTAGGCACAACGTATTGGGATTAAATTACTGAATAATTTTTATTTATAAAGTTTTTGCCTAAAACTCATAATGGAGATAGAATATGCAATGGAAAATTTAACATGGAAAAGCTCTATGTTGCTGTCGAAAAAGAACATACGGTATAATAAGAAAATATACAAATATATATATATATTTTTTTTGCCAACGGAGTGGCCGAGCGCATTAAGTCGTGCGGTTTTAGACTGTTAGAAACAGGCGAGACTGGACGGCCGGTGGTTCGAGTCTGCTTCGTTGGTGATATTATTCGGGCGAGAATAATATGTTTACATTACTCTCATTTTCACAATCATTCACCCCTCATCCAGGTGTAGGAGCTCGCCCCCTGGCATCGGCGATTAGCCTCGTTGCATAAAAAAGGCCGATGTAAAATAAATAATATAATACATATAATATATATATATATATTTTTTTTTTTTTTGCAGCTACGCAATATTGGTTGCCAATTGGGCTTACTTAGTATGCATGAACGCAATGCCGCAATAACTAACAAGGTAATAGTATTGTAAATATTACGAAAAGGTTCAACTTTATAACCACTACATCTTTGATAGATTTCTATCAAAATGGTGATAAATCAAAGAAATCTGTGAAACCGAAAAAGAAATCCGATATAGACGAAAGCTAGTAATTTGTCCAAATTTTATATTAGGTAATAAATATCCACTGTATTATGTTGATGTTTAAAAAACTCTTTAGCCTCTGCTTATTTAGTAACATTGTTCATAATTTCGCGACTTTTTAACGGACGAGCGCTTCTCAGTTTGCTCTGAAAATTCATTTTAGTCAGACTATACCGCATGACTGCAATACGAAAACTAACGGCGTCCCCTTCTAATTTTTTCGTTACTGTGCAACCGGCCAGCTTAAATTAGCCAGACCATACAAATATCAACTATACGCTTAGATATGAACTAAAAGAAATGTCAAACTTCACATGTATATTTTACAAAATTATTAAAAATGCTAAATATATTCTCTATTCACGGAGAAGATGAAGTGAACATTCTAGCTATGTCACTTTTGAAATAAGTAGTAAGAAGTTTCTTTTGATAACCCCCTCAAAAATAAATTAAATATTTATTTTTCGTTGAATACATGCTATTATATCGCAACTAATAGAAGATTTCATAGTACCTACCAAATATTAAATTTCATAGGATCTTATACATCATAGGACAAAACAAATCCGATTTTTAAAATCAACACATATGTTTCGTCAGGAATTACTAAATTTACCTAAACAACAATAGGGGATACGTATAAAATTTATATTTCCTTAAAACTAATTTTTTTTGATATGTTAATGTTAGTTATGTCACCTAACAAAACAAAAATCACATTTTAATTAATATTATAGCCATGTTTTTTAATTAAAATATTGTAAATTTGAAATAAGCCGACCACGGCGCTAAGGTTGCCGAATAAATACGACTGAGCATGACGTCAAACGACTGGGGTTTGACGTCACAGATACCGCTACAACATAATCTTTACGTGTGTATATTGTATTGTTCGAGAGTTTTGTATTTGTTTTTAAACAATTTTTCACGCATTTATTATTAAAATGGCAGATAAAGATTTTGTTAGGGCTCAGAGTGATAATTTACCCAACATTGATGCATTTATGCACACAACATAAAGTTTACTTTTTTCTGAAATATCGGTTTTATTTCGCCTCATAGCTTTCAGCCACAAATTTCGCCTTTTGTGTTGTTTTTCGCCATCAGGTAATGATATAAATTGTTTTCTTGGATTTCTATTTGAACTATTTGTGCACATCGGTACTAAACAATATTTTCGACTATGTTTCGAAGTACTGGGGCTTGGATCTTCCATATTTTATATATTTTAATATAAAATTTAATTCGGTAAACATGTATAAATTGTTTTTATTTTTTATAGAATTAAACTTTATTTTAATTAAAATAACTCTAACTTTACATAACCTATAAGAGTTATACAAGCAAATAATTTCACAACAGACTATGTAGGCTGCACACTGTACACTGGGTAGGCTGTACGCAGTACACAGGGTAGGCTAGTAGTGTACTGCGTCACTTAGAAGGGGTATGATGTCACACGTCGTTTTCGCGCGCTACATACATGTATGGTTTTTTAAGCCTTCAAATTAAAAAAAAAAACTTAACTGTTTTTTATGTTTATATGCAACAAGAGGAATATAATAAAAAATTAAAATAAAATCATGCCTATCCCCTATTTGGACAATGCATTTTTTTTCGATTTTTGCTATTTACGAAAAGCGAGGGGTAGAGACGTAATAAGTAGTTTTGGCGTCTATGGCAAGTAAAGAAAACTGCACCATAATTGAAGTAAAAATCATCACTTTTAAAATTTATCAGGACCTTTGACAAATTTATAAATATAAACAATTTAAAATAATTTAAATAAATTTTAATTAAAATTAATATATAGTCTGTTTCTTTGACTTAACCGGAACTATGATTTAAAAAACTAGTAACTTTTACCATTAAAACCATTACCTATTGATCATTTTGTTTAGCACAAGCCCACTTTAATCATTAAAAAGTTAAAAATAAAAATTCCATTTAGTTTGCCTAAACATTTGGAATAGCCTATACACATAATGGGTGAAGCAAGCTAAAATTACAATATGCATTAATTTCAGGTAAACAGTTTTCTATTGGAGTCCTTGCATAATAGAGTACATTTCACAGTTTGGGGATTATTTCCACTGCGCTTATCAATATTTTTGCAGGTATGTTGCTTCTCTTTCTTAAATATTTAAAGTTACCGCGCACTAGAGACATTTTGTCGCCATGAACTAAATTGGTAATTGTATATGCTGTGGTAAGTGTTGAAACGCAGGAAAAATCAACAAAACAAGCACTACTGGGTCCTTCCCATTTAAAGTGAAAGACTTATTAAAGGACAATTTTACCTAATGTTTGATGACAGCAATCCGATCCTCAAAAATTCTTAGAAATTTTCCGTATTAGTGTTGAGAGTTTTGATTATGTACTACAAATTTTAAGAAATGCCTTAACTTAACAAAATACAAATATGCCATTATCAATTCCTTCAAAGTTTTGTCGTACAAGGGTCAGATCATTTCTACTCCCTCTATAAAGGCGTCGCCACCGCCATTTTCTAGACCGATGCGTGAGCTACTAACTCTACTATGTCTCACAAAAAGCTGGCTACCGAGCGGCGCCAAAAATGTCTCCAGTGCTCCCTCTACCATTTCAATGTAACGACGTGGCGACAGTTTCGACACCCAAAATTTGCCAGCCTAAGGAACTAAAAAGTTGCCCTGGCAAACTTGGAAGCTATAAATTTGACGGTGACTAAAGAATCGCGTGCCAAAAAGTCTCCAGCATGCGGTAGGTTTTATTCCTTTCATGAAGATATAATTCGTGACAATTTTCTGAACTTGAATAAAGGAATAAAACTAATACTCGATTAGTTCCACCAAAATTTATTCGATCTCACTCGATACTATCATTATATTTCCAAAGTTCGGATTAGCGTCATACAACTTTATTAATAAGAAATTATTTTAAATTTTAATTATCATCTTCGAAATACTTCCCTTCTTCGGGTAGACATTGTCGCCAGCGTCTTTTCCACGTCTGGACACACATCAGTTTCCATCGTTTGAAAACGGAATGTGCCATTTTGGGGGGAAATAATAAGTCACAAGGGGCTCAGCCGTGAACATGGTGGATGGAAAACGGGTGACTTCGCCAAAAACTATCGAACCATAAAAGAAGTATGGGCTGGTGGGTTTTCGTGTGCAGCATCCTTGATATATTTTTTCAGTTGTCAGGCCATTTCTTCCTTATTGACTTACATAACCAATTCAGGACCTCAAAATAGAAATATTTAGTTTGTAGACCTGGAACCTCACTCTCTCGGACTCGGAAAGAGAGGCTCACGCCCAATATATAGTAGCAGTATAATAGTAAACACTACGGCTCGGCGAGACTACTGTGAAACATTAACGGGTTGCAAGAAGAAGATATGGTACAACTGGTTTGTCGTGATATTATTGTAGATCCATAATATTTACTAAGACTAAAGTAGCTTCTTTGCGAAAGGATTCGTCGGATGGATAGTACAATTATTGCTGGTAAGTTACAAGCGATCCCAAACATACAAACTCTTTCACTACTTAAAATTGTACATGTTGAATCTGACAAGCTGACTTAGTGTGCATTGTTTCTGTTACGTCTGGTACATCTGGTCTGAAAATCCCTTCGTAAAATGTTTATTATCTATTATCGTTTCACTAATTCTGCGGTCTTAGATTTTTACTAACCAAACCTAACCTAATTACCTAAATTGATCGTATTTACTAGAGTTTATTACACTATTTTTAATGGGCTAATGTTTGGGGGAAAATAAAGCAGGTTTGGTTGGTAAAAATCTAATTAATAAACTTTTTACGACGGGGTTTCCGATCTTTCACTTGCCTAACTCTTATATATGAACTCTTGCCTTCCGCTCAATAAAAATTGAATATTTATTTTCAGCAAGTATCAATCTGCAGCATGTTTATCCTAGTACTTTTAAGTACCAATTGAAAATATGTTTGTTTCAAAGGACAAATGACAAATGATGGGTAACAAATAAGAGCATTGCAGCTGGTAAGTTAATGTAATGCACTTTTTGTAATAACTTTATTAATGTGCCGCTTTTATCTGATTAACAGTACGTGATCTACAATCTAATCCTTTAGAGATTCAGAGGAAGTAGAGTGAGCGAAAGGTTACCGAATGATCGACTTAATTGACGATATATTTATCTTGAAGACTTCAAAGTTTGTTAATTAGTTAGCTTATGATTTAGCTGTGATATTCTAGATATGCATCCAAAAGGAAAAAAAAAGTAGTTTGTTCAGAAATTAATCAACATATTAATGCACATCAATGCACAATAGATGGGATTTGTGATACACGCCTAATAATTTAGAGCAGTTATGAAAAAAACTAGAGATCTGCATATATAGAAAAGATCTGCACTACTCGATAACAAAAATCCCGGACACTTTCAAACGGAGTTCTTGATAATACTACACAGTCGGTAGCTCGTTCTCAAAGACTTCGCTGAAAACTTTTAAGCTGCGTTCTCTTAAATTAGCAGCCTACAGACTATGGCTTGTGCACTGTTGATTTTCACTAACAAGTTTGTCATATGGTAAGATAAGCTACCGTTCAGACCTCTAAGGCCCGGTTTTTCCACCTTCAGATAAAGTTCCAGGTAACTATCTGAGAGATAAGGTTATTTGTAACTTCATCTGCTGAGTAAATATCATCCCTTCTTTCTATACAAATGTATCTATCGGCTAGTTATCTAACAGATAATGAGACTGACGTATTGGATTCACTAACTGGTATTGACATTTATTCAGCAGATGAAGTTACAAATAACCTTATCTGTGAGATAGTTACCTGGAACTTTATCTGAAGGTGGAAAGACCGAGCCTAAATTAAATACGTTTTACGTTGTCGATTGTGGATAGTTTTCTAAACTTTCTAGTTAGTGAGTTATTATAATGAGACAGACATTTATTGACTATCACATTGGCTATCTCAGTTTACATCGTAGAGTACGTTTACATTGTATGCCAACGTAACAAAATGTCATCGCGCCGATTACAACAAATCTCGCCAAAATTACAAATGCGAACAGTAAATATGAATTTAGGTAATTAGGTTAGGTTTAGTTAGTAAAAATCTAAGACAGCAGAGTTAGGAAAACGATATTAGATAATAAACATTTTACGAAGCCGCTGTAGTTGGTTAAAATATACACAGATGTTGCACTATTCGTAACGTACTAATTTCCTTAGCTGTAAACGCTGCCTTGAACGTTAAAATTATCTACTAAACTTATCCATAATGCACAGTGAACAGTCTTCTAATTTAAAGAGCTCTGAACGCAGCTTTACGGTAACGTAAGTTAAACCAGAACTTATCAAGTTGTACAGCCATCATTGACAGTGCAATGGGTGAATGTTTGCGAAATCATCGACTTGATTGACTATATATTTATCTTGGAGACTTCAAAGTTTGTTAATTAGTTAGCTTTTGAATTAGCTGATACCTTGAGGAGCATTTAACAAGACACAAATGGTAGAACGAACATTTATAAATTCACCAAGTTAACACATTTCATTTAACAATATTTAATGGATGTATTTTGATAGCCATGTATAAATAGAAGAACTAGAAAAAATTGTACTAGTAAATAATATCTACAACAAATAATAATAATAATAATAATAATAATTATTATTATTATTATTATTATTTATTGACCAAGTTACAATATGTTGTTTTTAGTCAGTCAGGTACAATGAGCAAATACAAATAATTCGATATAAAAAATAAATAAATATATATATATATATATATATATATATATATATATATATACGACTAGCCTGTTAGTTTCAGGTTTACATGTTTAGTTTTGAAACTGAGCTGCAAAGTAGTTTCAGAATAAATATGAGTTATTCTTTCATCAATGTCTCAAAATTTAGGGCAAAAAATTCTTCATATACATATATTGGATATGATGTTAGTATCTTCTTTAGTACATTTTTGAATTTTGCAAATGGAAACAACCTAAACTCCTCCGGTAGAGTGTTGTAGAAATTAATTGCATAAAAGTTTATACTGTTTCGTGTCCTGTTAAGTCTCAGAAATTCTGGACATATATTGTTCTTATTTCTAGTGTTGTATTTGTGTATTTGATCATGAATGGTAAAATTGGATTGGTTTTTATGAACAAAGAGTGCAGAGTGAAAGATGTAAAGAGCCGGATTATTTTTAATTTAGCGAATATTTCTCGGCAATCTTCTCTATATGAAACACCCATTATAATTCGTACAACTTTTCGCTGTAAGCTGAATACTCTTTTAACTTGGGTTAAGTGGCCCCAAACTAGAATCCCGTAGATCATTGCAGATTGGAAGAGTTCGAAGTATGCTAGTAACGTTACATCTAACGAGACTGAGTTATAGAGGTGTCTAAATAAATATGTGGTTTTTCGGAGTTGAACACAAAGCTGATTGATATGTTGGCTCTATTGCAGAACAGGATCCACATAGATACCCAAAAATTTGACTGCCGGCGGATTGTCATACAAGTCAACAAGTTTGTCATATGATAACGCGAGCAATAGTTCAGAGCTCTAAATTTAATACGTTATACGTTGTCGATTGTCGATAGTTTTCCAAACTTATAGTTAGTGAGTTGTTTTAATGAGACAGACTTATAAAAAAAATGGCTATCTTAGTCTACATCGGAAAGAACGTTTATATTGTACGCCCTTACATAACCTAGCAAAATTACAAACAAATCTCGCCCAAAATTACAAATACGAACAGTAAATATAATCAATTTAAGTAATTAAGTTAGGTTTAGTTAGTAAAAATCTAGGACAGTAGAATTAGGAATACGGTAATAGATTATAAACATTTTACGAAACCACCGTAGTTGGTTTAATGACACACAGATGTCCCACTATTCGTAACGCACTAATTTTCTTAGCTGTAAACGCTGCCTTGAAAGTTAAAACTATCTACTAAAGATATCCACAACACACAGTGAACAGTCCACTAATTTAAAGAGCTCTGAACGCAGTTTTACAGGGCAAGATCTTGGCAATTAACAATAAGCATTAATAAATAATGATTTTTAATTAATAATTTTTGATAAAATATTGTTTTGCTTAGATATCCATTGATCATCTGTCAAGTACTACATCGTACATCTACATCTTAAGATTAAATGTAACGATTTTTATATAATTTAACTATTTTAGAAATAGAAAAAAAAAATGAATGTGCACCTTGGCACTCAAGTTCTTTTTTATGTGGTAAAAATGTCCACATTCGTAATAAAAGAACTAAAATAGTGACATTAAATATAGAGACTTAAGATACAGGCACACTTACGACCGGCAGAATAGCCGTTTTTATTTAAACTGTTCTTCTTCCTTATTAGCCTTGTGTAGTGTTTAGAGAGCACAAATTCGATTGTCAAATGTACACTTTTTGCAATTTCATGTTGTACAAATAAAAATATCATTATATTTATATATTGTTTAAAATTTACAAATAGTACAAAGTTATACAATAAGTAAACAAAGTACAGTGGAACCCCGCCATTCATCCGCCACTCTACTCGTACAACTCGATATTCGTCCAACTTATTCAAGTAAAATTCAACTCGTTATTCGTACGCTTGCCCGCCATTCGGACAGCGTGCGGTCGGCGCCATGCGACAATTTTATTGCCCATTTTAGAAAAATTCTGAAAAATCGTCAAAGGCAGACAACATTGGACAGGTTTTTAGAGAAAGAATCCCAAGATTCTTCTAGTGCAAAAAGACTGAAAAAAGAAAGAACACTAGAAAGAGAGAAAACACCTGAAGGGATGTTACCTGATGTTTTTATGGAAAGTGACTCCAATTCCAAACAGTAACATCAACATCCCTCTTCCTCCTCTCCATATTCTACTTACGCCATCAGCTCACCTAAGTACAAAAGTGCAGTTAAATTTTTATTTATGTATTTCATGTACAGTACTGTATATTTATTGTTTTTATACGTTTAAATAAATGATCATCTATGGATCTAGAACTGCTTAATCCAATTTACATTATATCTTATGTGAAAAAGTGATTCGTCATTCGTCCAAATCGCCATTCGAACTACCTTCTGGAACGAATTGTGTACGAATGGCGGTGTTCCACTGTAGTAACAACTTTATGCAATAATATATCTGTATTTTACAATGAATTAACAGTAAAGTAAATAATAATAATTTTAAATTTAAAAATAAAGACATTAGTCAAAATGCAGTCTGAAATACTATGTGTTTTGCAAAGTGTCAGATAGACAAATTACAAATTAAGTGTTTTTGCCTCAGCAATCGCTCTGATTGGGTCGGTTCATGATCAAACCCAAAACTTCGTTTTAGTTCACATATTAGCTATGGCTTTTGTAAGCTGCGTCGCCCTATACATATAGTCCATTCAAAGGTTAGAAGCAGTACAGGGCAAAGGAGTAGTTCTTTTTCATGCTCTCTAACTAGGGTGACCAGATTTCAGTGAAGGGAAACCGGGACACAGGAAAAAAAAAAGGTCTTTGTTTCCTCAAAAAAGGTCCTCACCTCCCCAAATTCAAAGTGAAGAGCAAAAAAAAAAGGTCCTCACCTATCCAAATTCAAACTGAAGAGCAAAGAGATTCAAAAACCGGGACAATCGGGCGTCCCGAGGACACCGTCAGTCTTCGGGACACCGGGACAATTGACCGAAAACCGGGACAAACCCGGAAAACCGGGTAGGATGGTCACCCTATCTCTAACCCATTACCACTAACACCATTCTTTCCATCCTTGGCGAGATTGCCATCTGTAAAACGCGCAAGTCATTAAAAACTCGATACAAAATCACTTTTTCTTCATACTTTTTCCATTTAATTAGAATAAATTATCTACAAAGAAATATAAAAGTACGTATAATATTGCGGGTTCATTGACATATTGGTCATTTTTAAAACATTTGGCAACATCGCTATCATTTCCCATAAGAGCAATGGTGCATTCTCCGTCACTAACTTATTTTGTTATAAGGATTATAATTCAACATGCTCAAAAAAAGGATCTGAAGTACATACTATATATACCGATTTTCGCCAAGCTTTTGATCAAGTAGACCATCGAATTTTGATATCAAAATTAAAAGATTTCTGCATCAGTGGTAATCTTCTCCAGTGGCTTGAATCTTATCTCTCTGGTCGGAAACAATTTGTTAAGATTTTTAACTTTACCTCTGAAGCAATATCTGTTCCTTTTCGTCAACGATATTGGCTTCAGATTGTCATATGCGTCATATCTGCTCTTTGCCGACGACATGAAGTTTTTTTTGAAAGTAACCACACTATAAATACAGTAGAGCTGGTATCAGATCTGGACGCAATTGAAAGCTGGTGTAAGGAAATTGTTTAATCCTAAACATTGTCAAATGTAAAAAGAATTAAGACATCTGTTTTCTTCTATCATAATGGCATTACACTTGAAAGGGTATCAGAAATACGTGATCTAGGTGTAATATTCACTGACTGTCATTAGAGAAGCATATAAACATCATCACCATCAAGTCGCTAAAGGTGTTTGGCTTTATCATACGTCAAACCAAAGATTTTACTAATATCCATGCTATCAAGTTGTTATACTATTCACTTGTGAGAAGTCATCTTGAATACGCCAGCACTACATGGTCCTCTAAGCAAGTTACTTTTTCTGAAAAGCTAGAGCACGTTCAAAGTCAATGTAGTAAATACGCTCTTTTTAAACTGGGCATTCCGAATGGTGGCATGAATCGGGTAGAGAGATAGGCTGAATATCATGCCACTGATATATCGAAGTAATATATGCGATCTCTGTTTGCTTTACTAAGTACTTAATGGAGTAACTTATGTACCTGACATTCTTTCAAGCTTCCACCTGAGAGCTTCTACTAGAACAACGAGGAACCTTAACTTATTACAAGAACAGCAACATTCAACCAACTACGAATGACATACTTTTACTAATAGATTATTTAAATTATTGAATTCAATCAATTGCAATAATGTTGATATATTTAATTCATCTTTTAATGTTTTTAAAAATAGAGTGACAACTCAATTAGTTAATATATTGTAAAATTTCATTCTGTACTGTTTTGTATTAAGTATATATTTTATATTTGTCTATTATTGAGCTATTTAGGCTTCTAACTCTTGTAATGAATAAAAAAAAAAATCAATAAATATTATTCATTAATGAAAAAACCTTTAAGTTTCATTTTCAGTAAAACCGGGACACCGTGACCAGGACTCAAAACCGGAACGTATGGTGACCCTATATATCATGAGTTCAAAAAGAAATTACGTAAGAGTTGGCTATGGAAAAATAAAATAATGTCTACTGCAAGCTTTATATAACAATAAATAATTTATGACAACAACAACAGTGATGGCAGTTAATAAATTCTAAGGATTGCAGTAGACAATATTTTATTTTTCCATAGCCAACCCTTATGTAATTTATTTTTGAACTCATGGTATAAGGCATTCCTCATGCGGTACACGGTGGGACTTGCACTTCCCACCGAACTTTGCAGGAATGATCTTCTCCAATGTTCAGCGATCTCTCTGTCATCTGTAATCCCGTCAATGTGACTTGGCTGATCTTGTTTTATTTCCAGTTAGTTTCCAGAATTTAGCAAAATCGCGTGGCTGGTACGTTAGGGTAAGTTTATCGGTCCTGTATTGCTCCTGGGATTTCAGATGATTTTTAAGATACAGTTTAAAGCATGCACGCATGTCAATCCTTTCCTGGTTGATGACACCCTCTCGCAGTCTACCTACGTCAATCCAGCTTCGTAATGCCAGCTTAGCCTCTAGTTTCGCCGTTAACAGCTCCTCGTTCTCCTTCCAGCCATAAATATTGCGACATCCAGCTTTTCTTTGACTTCTTCCGCATGTTGAAACAAACGCGCGCGCAACTTCCGCAATAATCCATTCGTAAAAGTGATCAATAAGCGATAGATGGCGCTTTTTATTCAAGACATCGTTAACTTTGACCTGTTGTGATCCTGTCCTAATATAACTTGTTAATAAACTAAGAGCTGTTCCCCTAATTCCGTATCTTTCTAATTTTTTTTATTAAAATATCAAACGGTATCAAAAGCTTTGGTTAAATTTAAAAATTAAAAATCGAAAATTAAATCTAAAAGTTAAATCGAAAGACATGGTTCAGAATCATCCACACATTTGTATATGAGATCAGTTAATGTGGAATTGCATCTGTTTTAGATGTATCTTTTCTAAAACCTATAAAACGTATAAATATTTAGTTCTAACGTTTCAAATTTATTTAAAGACATACGTCATTTGTTTTTTTTTTGCGCACTCACTTTTTTTTCGTTCTATTTATATAGTAATTTAGTAATGTAAAATGCATGGAAAATATAATGAAAGATATGAAATGTAATAACTGGTAAAATATAAGTAGGTATATTCATGTGTTTTTTTTTTTTTACATACCCTTATAATTTTTAAAACAAAATATTGTTTGAAGTATACATTTTTGATTATGTATTAATTTAATTAATTGATTATGGATTAATATTTAGGCATAGCACTGTTTTATCCTGCTATTCAAAAATGTCATATATTATGTATACATATGAAATGAACAGTACCGTAACTAGCTTTTCATGTGCCCCGTGAAAGATTTTATTTCTGGGCCCCCTGCTTTTAATTTTTCTGGAAAAATAATAATAAAACAATTACGATATATCGTAATTCTTTTATAACATTTTGTAACAGTATGTGGGGAGCCTCTATATATATATATATGAATATGAAATGACACGGTTGGCTGATTCATTTACTTCATTTGTACTTACTCTGTACATCCCTCAACTTTAGGTCTCCCTTACATTATGAGTATCCAGACTTGCAAGCGGATCAAGTCTGGACCCTCCCACAATTTGCCCGCTAGCTGGTTGCTATGATTCTTGGAAGGATTAAGGGTTTTTCAATTAAACCCTACATTTTAGCTAAACATCTAATTTAATTACAATTACGGTTTAAATATTTACATGATTATACTAGACTTACAATTACGTCGATATAGCTAAATCCAAATGAGACACACATTCGTACACACTAGATGCACTTTACACCAAACACTAATTAAACCACTACATGTTTCTAAATATTGTCTCTCCACTTTTTAGCTGGTCAATACACTAACGTTCCTACGGAATTACTTGTTTACTCGACTCGCCCGAACACTCTAAATGCCCCTAACCAATCATTAACAAAATCTCACTCTACTTAAAAAACGATTTAAATTCTTCACTCTTTAGACTCAACTTTTAAACATGGTCTTAACCATACGACGGGTTAAAATCAACTCTCCATAAAAAGAGAACCACCCTGAAAAGCTTACATCGCCCAACTGTTAAATGTCATTTCACACCCCGGTCAATTGAGACGACATTTATAATCCATAACTTACAAGATAATCTCCCCAAATAAGTACTAGATTTTTTGTATAATCTCCCCAAATAAGTACTAACTAATATTTATTTTAAAACTGAGATTAATAGATTTTCCCATATGGTTCTAACACTTCTAATCTAATTTATTAACAGAGTTGTCTTTCAATATTACAATTTACTATTTCTTTTTCATGTTACATTTACAAAGTCTCAAGTTACAATAATAAACAAGTCTACCCTTATCTTGAATGCCCTTTCTAAGAAATAGATTATTTTTTATCATTTAACATTTTAAGGCCCGGTCTTTTCACCTTCAGATAAAGTTCCAGGTAACTATCTGACAGATATTGTTATTTGTAACTTCATCTGCTGAATAAATGTCAATACCAGTCAGTGAATCCAATACGTCAGTCTCATTATACGTTAGATAACTATCTGATAGATACAATTGTATAGAAAGAAGGGATGACATTTGCTCAGCAGATGAAGTTACAAATAACCTTATCTGTCAGATAGTTACCTGGAACTTTATCTGAAGGTGGAAAACCGGGCCTAAATATTTTACTCTAATTGAATGATTATACTGAATTTATTTATGAAATTTTAATTATGAAATATTACCAAAATTACCTCCCTTACATAAATTAATAGCTATTAATTGCATTTTTTATGGCTTTCATTTCAGAATATTCATTTATTGCATCATCATAATATATTTAGTGATTGATATTATATTGAATCGAAATTATGGAATGTTTTTTTTTTTTAAATTTTATTTATTTTATATCG
This sequence comes from Liopterus haemorrhoidalis, assembly GCA_963971575.1. Classification (NCBI taxonomy): domain Eukaryota; kingdom Metazoa; phylum Arthropoda; class Insecta; order Coleoptera; family Dytiscidae; genus Liopterus; species Liopterus haemorrhoidalis. Next base: position 147,397,638 of record OZ020611.1, on the reverse strand, counting down.
GCCTATTTCTGCAACAAGGCTAATCGCCAATGCCAGGGGGCGAACTCCTACACTTGGATGAGGGGTGAATAACTGTGAAAATGGGGGTAATGTTAACATATTATTCTCGCCGGAATAATATCACCAACGGGGACTTGAACCAGCAACATCACAATTCAGACTGTTTGTACCGTCTGTTAGAACTGTGTGATTTAATGAGCTCGACCATCCCGTTGGCTAAGTAATGATTGGATAATCGTTCTAGTTTGACAATCAATATTAAATAGTCAATTTTAACTTGCTAAAACTTCTCCCACACAAAGCAATAGAAACAAGAAGGCAAGAAAACAAAAACAAATATACGGAGAGCAGGACTGATATTCGAATATGACTTAATTAATCCAAAGTCATGAAGGGCCAATCTCGAAACCGCTAAATAACGCAATGGGCTTGTTGAACCCACTCGATAAATTTGTTTTACCAACATCTGAAAGGCGCTTTTATTGGACAATTTTTCTATCAATTCCATTTCAGGACCCTCTTCGTTCTGGACCCTGTGCCTGTGCAGTCTGTTACTTGCCTAGCTACGGCACTGCTTTAGAAGGTAATAAATCAAATGGTCAGATAGCATCCTAATTTTAGTGAAATATTTCCATCTGATTCATCAGTACGTTACTTTTATATATTTTTATTGATTCAGTCAGTGAAAGAATGTCATTGTGGACGCGAATAAAACTACCAAAATTAAAGTATCCTATTACTCTTCTTGAATGTTATGCCAGATTTCAATATTTTTTATTACTTATTGGTATGTTTCCATTCAAAAGAAAAAAATGTGTAAAAAGTGGAAGGTTTTATATGATACCTCAGAAACCAAATTTTATAACTATTTTTTCTATATTAGGTAAGTCTATATATATATATAAAATGAATATATATATATATATATATATATATATATATATATACAGGGTGTTTATTTGAAACGGGGCACCCCGAAAATCTCCTTTATTTGTAAAGATACAAAAAATCTTCAGAACAAAAGTTAAACTAGACAAAAAGGCCCATCTAAAGGGTACTATAAGAATTCTGAGGCACTTCCGGTTTCACCGGAAATTATGTCAAATTTTGATCTAGCATAGGGAATCGATAATTTTATATTTTTTCCTAAAAGTACATTAAATTAGCTTTACAATGACACCAAAAAGTCATATTTTTATGTTAACCATTGCAAAATGGCGACCATTTATTTACAAAATAATAATTAACATAAGTTTTACAAAGTTGAACGTAGCAAGCTTTGAAAACAATAAAAAAAGAAACAAAATATCTTTAAAATAAACTGTTATAACTAGTTATTATATGAAATAACATGAAAAAACTTAAATTTTAATTTTTCAATTAAATGTTTTATAAATAACAAGAGATTAATAGTTTATTTTGTTATTTTTGTTTGAAAAAAAAAAAAATTGTATTAATTGGTAATAAGTCGTTATTTGTACCTAATTATGGTTTATGTACGATATACCAACGAAGAGATGACAGATACGGAGAGTTTTTATTAAGAATGAGAAAATGTGTGGACAATAATGGTGGTTTGATCGAACATTTGTAATTTTTTTTTTTTTGTAAAATAATTGTAAAAAGAAATAGTTTTTTTTTTCTAAATAGTCAAATAGTTTATTTTAGAGATATTTTGTTTCTTTTTTTATTGTTTTCAAAGCTTGCTACGTTCAACTTTGTAAAACTTATGTTGATTATTATTTTGTAAATAAATAGTCGCCATTTTGAAATGGTTAACATAAAAATATGATTTTTTGGTGTCATTGTAAAGTTAATTTAATGTACTTTTACGAAAAAAATATGAAATTAACGATTCTCTATGCTAGATCAAAAGTTGACATCATTTCCGGTGAAACCGGAAGTGCCTCAGAATTCTTATAGTAACCTTTAGGTGGGCCTTTTTGTCAAGTTTAACTTTTGTTCCGCTATATATATATATATATATATATATATATATATATATATATATATTAGTGGTTGATCTTGACGAGTCGGTATAATATAAGTGTTTCTTTTTTAAATCGTCATGTAGGTGAAATAAATAAATTAAATCATGGAACGTTTCTCATTTATTTCAGTAAATGCATCCTCAGCCTGTGATATTCAGTTATCATAAACTGTGCAGAACGATGTGGAAGGTCATGTACCAATCCTAGGTAAAAAACGAGGTTACAAGTTAAAAATTATAAAACACATGGAAAAAGTACGTAGAAATAAAAATAAAAATATGTAAAAATTGGGTTAAACGAGACGATGTTACCGTGTCAATAATTTAAAATCAAATGTAGTCCATGTGTTTTATAATTTTTAACTTGTAACCTCGTTTTTTACCTATGTATTGGTACATGACCTTCCACACCGTTCTGCACAGTTTATGATAACTGAATATCACAGGCTGAGGATGCATTTACTGAAATAAATGCGAAACGTTCCATGATTTAATTTATTTATTTCACCTACATGACGATTTAAAAAAGAAACACTAATATATATATATATAATACTAACTAACGAGTCCGGTGTTTGTTCCTCCCTTCACTTCTTCCTCTGCCGCTCAACTTCCCTTTTTACCTTTTTTTTATAAAAATGCTTATTTTAGTTTATTTTAGACTTATTTTTCAACATTGGCTCCTTTTAGCTCAAAACATTTAGCATATTCCAACTTCTTTAAGCTTTCAAAAAAATACGATTTCTCGAACTCTGCAAATTAGGCGGTATTTCAGCGATGATCTCATTCGATGCGAATGTATAGCCAACGAGTAATTTCTTCATCTTTGGAAAGAAAAAGAAGTCACAGGGGCCATATATGGAGAATAGGGTGGATGAGGGAACAGTTCATAGCCCAATTCGACCAGTTTGCCTGTTGCAATTGCGGACGTGTTAGCTAATGCATTGTCACTTTTTTCTTCACCAAAAGGGGATTTTCACCAATTTAGCATGTAATCAATCCAAAAGAGCAACATAATATAGCTCTGTGTTCGTTTTTCCTTTTTTAAGAAAATCGTGACCATGACCTTTCCGGTCGAATTAATCCTTTTTGCCTTCTTCGTTAGCCAGGAGAAAAACACTATGATGATTGTTCCTTCATTTCTAGTGTGTAGTGATAGATCCATTTTTCATCAACGGTTATGCAACGTCGCAAAAACTCACTTGCATTGAGCTTGTACATGTCCAAACATTGCTTTGAAATGGTTACGCGATTCCGGTTTTGATCCACTGTGAGCAGACACGGCATCCATCTTGCCGATAGATTTTTCGTGCCCAAATATATAATATATAATTCTTTATTTTTCCTAGGCCTTGCGGTATTTAGGGTTTTAGCTGCTACATGAAAATAGAAATAATCATACATAATTACAATACATTACAAATTTGATTCAATAAATTTTATATGAATTTTCTTTATTCTTCATTCTTTCTCCGGTGTCCCTCTCTTTCTTCCTCTCTTTTCGGCTCCGTCTCCGGTCTCCTTTCTTCTTGACTCCAGTTCTTCCGCCCCACTTTCGTCTCTTTTCGCTTCTCTTCCCTCTTTTCTTTCCTCCTCCTTTGCCTCTCTCTCTTCCTTCCTGTTCTCAGTTCTACCTTACTTCTCCGCATTCCTTCCTTCTTTCCTCGAGTACTCTCGCCCATATTTGTCCCTTTCCTTCTTCATTCAACAGCTCCTTTATCTCTTCCTCCCATTTTATCATCTTTCCACATCTTTTTGTTAGATATTCCAAGGATTCTTCCTCCTCCCTACACATTGCGCATAGCCTATCCTCTGGTTTTGCCCAATACCTGTTGCTCCGTTCTTCATTTCCACATCTTAATCTGGCAATCCTCCTAACTCTGCCCCCTGCTTTCCTCTCCTCCCTTTCAAATATATAGGTATTCCAACCGTCCTTATCTCTATATACCTTTTCACATTTCTTGAATTGTCTACTGTTCGTGTGAGATGTTTACCATCTTAGCTCTCTCGCGTATCTTCAGTCGGAGATCGTTCACACGATACCATGCATTTTATTAACCATCTCTTCAGTCGTGAACTTTCGGATGTCCCGGCTACTTAGCATCATTCGTACTCGTACGACCACAACGAAATTCCGTAAACCACTTGCGAACCATTCCATGCTACAGATCAAAGTTCCCATAATACTTTTTAGCTTTGCTGCAGTTTCCTTAATGGTATTATCACGCAACACATAGTGCTTAATCAACACACGGAATTCAGTTCTCTTTTTTCTTTTTTTTTTTTTTTTCAATGTTGAAAATAAACAAAACTTATCCGCTTGCAAACACTGTTAAAAATGTACTATTTCACAGATCTATTTGAACTTAGTGTGTAATATCTACAACGAAGGGCAAATGTTAGATATAATATCAAACTTGCAAACTGAGCGTCATTTCTTATCAAAGTCACTGATCTAAAACCATCGTATATATTCAAAAAGATATGAGTTAAATAATAAAATGAGAAATATACATTTTTCGTTCATCACCTATAAAAAACTAATTTTTAATGTCTTAATTATTGAAACAGCAAAGCCCAGCCATACCAAGAGTACATCGAGGAACCGAGGATTCAAATGGAGTAGATCAGTGGTTCTCAACTACTACACGTTCCCGCAGGGGTAGGGCGACCCGTGTGCAAGCATTCGTGCAAATGCCGCTGGTGTTGATGAAAGCTTGCACACTTGCGTGATTTGTGTTCGATTCTAGCTGGAGCGGTTTTGTGAATGTTTGTACACGGGCGTTTAAGGGACACGCGACGGCCCTGATTACATGGTATTGGTTGGATTTTTCATATTTAAGCATTAACAAATTAACATTATTTTCTCCATTACATTAGGCATTTCCCCAAATATCCTTGGACCATTTTGATGAGTGTAATTTATTAAAACTGCATTATTATAATATTTATTTGTATACTACCCCAGCAAACATTCAACTAACGGCCGAATGCCGGCAAACTGCTTTTATGCTGGTAAATTACTGGCACCAAAAGTAAGTGCAACGCCAGTATTAATAATGTACTTCACATTTGTATTTCGCATTCCGCCTATACGAAGTACTTTACCAGCATTTTATAAGCTCTCTTCTTCACTCATACTTTTTACTTAAAACCATCAGAAATAAATCTTGCAACTAATGCGATTATTTTGCACTTTACCGTTGCTGGGCCGGCAACTGATACATCAATGGGCCAGTAACGGCCAAGGGGACACCGGGGTACTGGCCCATTACTTTCAATGCCGGGGAGTATGTGCTTTACCAGTACTGGCCCGTATAAAAAGGTTTGCTGGGACCTCTGTTTCCATAATAAAGCTTATATATGTAATAATTTTGAAATTATATTTTTAAATTTTCTGCTTACACCACGCTGCTATAATTTCACGAGATACTTAAGAAATAACTATCACGCCAGGTGGTATGCCAAAGATAAAGGTTGAGAAACACTGGCATAGATAAAACCTACATAAATCCTGTCCATGGGTGTACCTACAGTCCCAAAGTAAAAATCAGTCGTGCACCACTAGTGGCCACTGAGATAACTCAAAAATGACCACCGGTAGTACACGTGAGACTCAACATGTTAACTACACACCCTTAAGTTAAATCCCAGTGCTGTCCCTATATCTCTTCATTTATTCTAGGTAACATCAAACCGTCCACTTTATTTCCACCAAAAATTTTCTTTAGCATTTTTCTTTACCATATTCCCAACATGATTTTATTAAAATTGTTTACATCCATATCTCACAACTCTACAACATTGTTGATTTAATTATTGACTTATCAACGGATACTTTGAGCGATCTTAATGATACATTTTAAAAGTTTCCACAAGGAACTAATTACCTTTAGCCAATTTTGTTGCAATTTACACATATTCCTTATTATTTTTATTATTGCTACACCCGTCACTTCTTTGCCTCCTTTTTATTTATTGAGGTAATATAGCACATGTTCCACTGTTCTTCTGGTGAATTTTCTATAATTTGCAGTTTTTGGAACAGTTTGGTTAAAATAGTAGTGTATTAATAAAGTTTTTTGGTATAAGTCCGGGTATATTGTGATTCAACATCGCAATGATCGTATATTAAAACCATTATTTATTTTTTTAGGTGTCAACAGCGTAGTAAACACAGCAATATTAATCAGAGCCCAAGGAATAAAAAACAATTTAAGTCGAATAGCATACCTTCTACAAACTCTGATACTAAGCTTCAGTATGCTGGGTAGCCAGTTGATATTTTTATTCAAACAAGAAGAAATATGTCAATTCTGCCAATTTATAGAAGAAGTTGACAGAAATATATCAAACCTTGGAATTAAAATTTCATATAAAAACTATTTACTCTTTATAATAATTTTTACATCTATGGCACCAGTTCCACCCTCATTCACGGTTATAACAGACAGAACTAAAGAGAACATAATTACAGATTTAATGGGCTATGCATCAGTTGTTAACCTACGGCTCGCAATTTTGGTTTTTCCCGCCATGTCAATGTATTGTATTAAACAAAAAGTGTTACAATTAAAAGAATATGTTGTAAAATATAATTCTGGAAAAGGACAAGGGGTTAAACAAGACCAAAATTACGCTAAATTTGTACAGACTTTCGCAACAAATAATTACAGGCTTTTGTCACAAGCCTGTATACACTACAATAGAGTCTTCTCAGGGATATTTCTTTTCTATACTATAGCTAATTATATACAAACAATATTTGCGTTGTATTTTTTGTTGAAAGGCAATTCTGAACCAGCATTATCTCAACATGAGTTGTTGGCATTGCTTCTGGTGGCCTTGATTCAAATGGGACACCTCTATTATATGGCTACCACGATTGAAAATGAGGTAATGTATGAGATTTAGGGAGTTTTGTGACAACCATAGTCCCTAGCGCATCCGGTTAGCAACCCCTACAATAACCTCAGTGAAAATGAGGATACCACTGACTATGAAACCATCGAAGTTATGAACCATAGCAGCCGTCGGTTACCATACAGTTACTTCGATAATCAAGTTAAAAGAATTTCAGACCTTCCAAAAAACTTAAATCAAGAATTTGAACTTAAATTTAAAGGATGCAGAATTATAGTATTAATGAAAAATGTAATGGACTACAACATTGTAAAGAAAGAACTAACTGAAGCGAATACCTATACAACATATGACCAGGTCTCCAGCTACAGAAAAATGAATTAAAACTAGTAATAAGAAAACTCCCACCAAACATAACCTGCGAGGAAATTATAAATGACTTGAAATGTAAAAAGCAACCAGTAATTAGTGTACTCGAAATCACTAAAAAAACAAAGAAATAATACACGCGTACCCCTGATATTTAGTTACATTCGAAAAGAATACAGACATCAGGACAGTAGTACAACACAAAAATGTATGCTACTGTATTATTCAATAGGAGACAATAGTAAAGGTGGACCAGCCCAATGTTATAGATGCCAGTCCTTTGGGCACATTGCTATGAATTGTAGCCGAACACCACGCTGTGTTATATGCGGAAAATTACATAACACCAAAGACTGCAAACAAAAAAAATCAAATTCATAAATGTGCAAATTGAGAAGAAAACCACACAGCCAGTTATAGGATGTGTAGTAAAGGGCCTGTTGCAAACACACCACGCTTTACAAACCAAAAAAATAAACCACCAAAATTCACTCAAAAGTCTTTCTCCCCTTCAACAAAAATATCAGTCCCGAAAGTCAAACCGAAAGAACCCCAGTATGGGTAAACAGACAACAAGTGAGCCCTACGTCAATAGTAACAGAAGTAGTCCAGATATTAAAAAGTTTTGCACAAAACTTCGATCTCCAAAAGATAATTAAAAACATCAAACCCTTAATGTCAAGACTTAATGCAGCCCCCGACGAAGCTGGCAAACTAACGGTAACAATAGACTTCGTAACATCATTCTTTGGACCGTAATGGCTACCGATAAACGGTACTTGAAAGTAATTAATTCGAACGGTCGTTCTATTCAGTTCAAAATTTTAGAACTGGAACATGTGTTAGAAAATGAACAGATTGACGTAACTGTCATCACCAAAACTCATCTGGACAAAAAAACTCAGACTAAAAATTAAAGTTTACATATCCTACCGTCAAGACAGAAATACCATGGGAGGGGGAACAGCTATACTAATTAAAAGGTGTGTTAAATACCAAGAATATCAAATAGTTAGTAGATGTGCCTCTAAAAATCGAAACAACCCAAAGGCCAGTCCACCTTGTGGCAACGTACCTACCACCAAAGGTACCACTCAGAAAAGATGACTTAAGAACCTACTTACAGTAGGAAATAACACGATTGTTTTAGAAGATCGAAATTGTCTTCAAATCTTGTGGAACTGTCATAACAACAACAAAAACGGACGAACCTTGTATCAACATCTTAAACAAAACCCTAATGTTAAATTGTACGCACCAGAAGAACCCACTTACTATCCAACGAACAACAGGATCAAACCTAATGTACTACAAGTTGCATTAACTAGATGCAACATGAATATAACACATCCAACAACTAAAACAAGTTCGTACCACCTACCTGTGTTCATGAAAGTTGGCAGTGTACCTAATTACTAGCCAAAACAACTAATTTACCAGTACAGCCAAGGCAACTGGGAAAAATATAAAAAAGAAATAGAAAGCCAGATTCCACATCAACAACCCGGAAGACACCGACCAGCTCCTAGAAACTTTGACTAACGGAATTCAAATAACCGCATTAACTGCAAACCGCTGGAGATAATAATATTCCAAAAACAGAAATAAATCAAAATCGACCAAAAATCCCAAAAAATGTTGTGGCCTTGATCAAACTTAAAAATTATTTCCGAAAAAAATACCAACAGTCAATAAACAAACATTACCGCTACTTTTACAGCAAACTTAACAATTTGGCAAAGAAGAACTTCAAAAAGTACGAAATAACAACTGGAATAATTTTTTGATTACTCTAAAACCAGAAAATGGGAACTTATGGCGAGTAACTAAAAATATATTAAAGGAATCCACTACCCCCACCACCTTTACAAAACAACGGCACTTACAGTTATTCGGAGCAAGATAAGGCTAACGCTTTAGCCGACCAGGTCGAAATGGTACACAAGCAGAACGCTGATCTGGGAACTAGAGGATTTACAAAAAAAAAAATCAGTAGAGAAGTCAATAAATATATCAGAACTAACCCGGTCATACCAGAAGAAGTAGACATTGCTACATTCCAATTGCTAAAATCACCTGGAATAGACGGCATATCATCTAGATTAATAATAAACCTTCCTCACAAGGAACCAGGATAATAAATCACACCATGTTACTTAGTTACTTTCCCTCTAAATGGAAATTTAGCAAACTGATACCGATCAAGAAACCTAATAAACTGTCAGATTTGCCTTATAACATAAAAAACATAAAAATTGTACCTAAAGAGAATAAACGAACATCTAGAAACTAACAGTTGTATAGTACCTGAACAATTTGGATTCAGTAGAGGACACTCGACAACAAGTCAGCTAACCAGGCTTATCGATATTATCTCACATGGTTTCAATCAAAACAAACATACAGGTATGCTAACACTAGACAACGAAAAAGCATTCGATACGGTTTGCCATCAAGGACTGATATATAAGCTTATCCAAATGAGATTTCCACCGTACCTCATACTTCAAATCTCACGCATCCAAGAACGAAGTTTCATAACCGTCATCAACAGTCAGGAAATTAGCAGCTGGAGTCCCATAAGGGTAAATTCTTGGCCCTATCATGTTTTGCATCAATAAAAACGATTTCCCACGCACAAAAGATGTCTACTACTCGCTATGCGTGGACGACACAGCTATATTCGCAAAATCATACAATTATAAATAGACGATTATAAAAAACAAGCCGCAGAAAAAATCATCAGATTTATGGAAAGATGGAAAATAAAAATAAAACAGTCTAAGACAGGAGCAATAATTTTTACAAAAAGAAGACCTACAGTTAACGAAGATATATACATACATCGGGACACTATCGAATGGTCTTCTTCGATCAAATATTTAGGAGTCCATTTAGACCAAAGACTGAATTTTACTAAGTATATCAAAAACCGCTGTCAACAAACTGCTGCAAGCCTGGGCATATTATATTCGCTTTTAAATAGAAGATCAAGACTTTTCCAAGCAAATAAAACATTATTATATGTATAAAACAGTGATTCGACCCACCCTAACCTACAAATTGCACAAAATAAATGTCTTCGATTTGCGGGTAATTACTCAAGGTATACAAAAGTTAGTGACATTTATCGGGAAATGAAAATAGACTATCAGATCAATTCTGTAAAAAATTACTGTGTAGTAACGTTACTACAAGATAAAATATTATAAAAAGTATAATGACTTTCATTCATGATAGTAACTGACCTTGCTCATAGTGACATATTTTGTTACTAAAATCATAGTAACTGAGTTACAGAATTGGTCTGTATATCAAAGATATTATCTATAAACTAACTAAAACGTTTTTTTCCAAGTGCTTAGTGAGTGACTATCCCTTAATACAAGAAATAGGTAACTATGAACTGAGTGAACTGCCCTTCAAAAAATATAAACACAGACTAACCAAACATATTATTACCACGCTTTATAGGTTTTTTACAAATTTAACCTATTCATGTTAGTTAAAGTATTAAATAAGTAATTCTAAGTGAATTTCTAGATTATAATCAGGTAGATTAAGTTATGAAAACATTTTCGATACATAACCATTCTACTGTTAACTAGTTGTAAGCATTTTTATTAATAAAGGTTATTTTATTAAAAAAAAGGATTCAGGAGGAATGTACAGTGAGCAAAAAAAGTATTTGAACACCCATATTTTCATTAATATTTTATTTAATAATAATCTTATTCGCATATTATTTATTTTACACATATAAACACTTAATATGAAATTATATTATAGTTGTAATGGGATTCGGACCAGTCAGAAAATAAAAACAAATTTATTAACTTCGCTAACGTTTCGATTTTTATTTTAAATCTTCATCAGAGCTTAGTTAATAGTCACGAAATAAAATAACAATTGTAAAATTAATAACGAACACATCATATTGTCCGGTTATTGAACTCAGAGAAAAGCATATTGCTTTTCTCTTTTTTAAACGGCACGCATTGAGCGGCTTTTTAGGATTTCCTAGGTATAATCAGAAACAGCTATACCATTAATATCCAACAAATGGCCCGTGCGCCGTATCTGGCCATATACTAATTTTTGAACGACACGCATTGAGCTGCTGTTTAGGATTTCCTAGGTATAATCAGAAACAGCTTTACCATTGATGTCCAACATATGGCCTGCTGGCCGTATCCGGCCCGATACTAATTTTTAAACGACACGCATTGAGCTGCAGTTAAGGATTTCCTAGGTATAATCAGAAAAAGCTATACCATTGATGTCCAAAATACGGCCTGCGGACCTGCGGGCCGTGTCCGGCCCGATACAAATTTTTAAACGACACGCATTGAGTTGTTGTTTAGGATTTCCGCGGGCCGTACCCGGCTCGATATTGTTTTTTAAACGACACGCATTAAACAGCTTTTTAGGATTTCCTAGGTATAATCAAGAAACGTTTTTGTTTTGTTAATTGTTAATATTTTAATAATTGATTCTTGCTTATATTGATTTTTATTCGATATCGGTTTGCCAACGTTGTTGGCAACGGGTCAGCTAGTTAAATAAAATATTAAAGAAAATATGGGTGTTAAAATACTTTGTTTGCTCACTGTATATAAATAAAATTGATGGCTATCTACATTTCAGGTGATTATACGGCGATATCCATCAAAAATAAATTTCTACCTATCCGACTGTCGTTTTATCTGTCTGTTTGTCCGACATTTATTTTTACGTTACAAAAATGTATATAAACAAAATACGAGTTCTGCAGCTATTATATTCATATTGTTAGTATGTAATGAGAAATTAGGGAGACTGGGGATAGTTGTCACACGGGTAAGTTGTCACAAGTATCATAATTCTAATACCAAAGGGCTTTAAGTACTGTTTGCCTAACGTAAACATCTAACATACTGATTTATCTATATATACAGTTGTAAATCCACTAGATTCTAGTGTTTCTCAACCGAGGGGCCGCGAAGTCATACAACAACGAAATACGAAAATATATATATTTTTTTATTATGCTTCGAGTTACAGATAACTCAAGAGTATGGATATGAAAGTGTTTAAATCAAAATGAAAGGCACTTTGAACACTTGTAAATAAAAATACTTTATTTTCCAAGTCATTATTAGAGAATATAATTGTTCGTCAACCGTAAAAGATATTAAATAAATGTTTAAGCAAAAGTTGTTTCATTTTAAAAGCTCTATCCAAAGATACCAACATGCCGTACGTTCTCAATTGAAAACTAAAAGTTGTCCTTGATATCTTTCACTTCCGGTTTATGCGGGAAAATTTAAGTACTATTATTCAATTCCTTGGATAAACTTTGCCAACTAAAATTGCCCCAGCTTGCTAACACGTCTTTTCTAGAAAAATCGTGTCCCTCTATCTTGATACACACAATATACATACATATATATATCGTCCCTTTAATACAACAACTGGGTAACTCGAATTTTGGGTATTTTGATCTATATGCACCTACCTATCCAATTATTTATTATCTTTGTAATGCTAAATCAAAATAAGTGCTACTATATATCCCAAGAACAAAAACCCAGTAAAACAAATAAATAAGTCCATTGCTGATTATTGCAATCTTAAAGTTGATTTTCAGAGAAACTACTAATTTCAAGGTACCTGGTTGTAGTATTAAAGGTACGATATATAGGGGGGGGGCGCAGACAATATGTACATACTTTTGGGGGATCCCATGCCGGAAAAGGTTGAGAAACACTGTCACTAGAATACATTTTTCAGAAGTTTAAATAAAATTGAAAGAAGAGGTTATGATTTTATTGCACTGTTTTTCCAATATAGCGCGGGCTACTTGTCACAAATCGGTCTGGATTATTTATCACTTCCGACAACAGAAAACAGGAACAACAGTCGTAAACGGCAAACTGCTATTTTGACCGACACCACAGTCAAAAACACAAATAAGAGGATAAAAAGGCAAGGCAGGAGAAAAAAGTTAAGTAAAACCTGTTCAAAAATTGTTAAATTATTTTATTATTATTTAAAGTAAAAACAATATCATGTCAATGAAAATTATCAGGTTTCATGAATTAATGTGCTGATGTTTTATCACTTTCCCTGATAGTTTGAAAATTATTATTATTATTATTATTATTATTATTAAGTACAACAATATTTTATATGTAACATGTTTCCCCATTTAAAATACATGTGACAACTAACCCCAAGATGTGTGACAACAAACCCCATGGTCGGATCCATTTGTCACAGCTACAGTGAAATTTTATAAATTGTAAATTAAATATTTTCCTGGTTGTTTGAAGTTAAATTCCATGCCATATCATACCAAAAATTTCAAACTTTCAACTGAAGCAAAATTTATTTAAATAAGACCGTCCAAAAAATCTATCGATCTTCAGTCTCCGTTATTCCAAATATATTTTTGTATTTTGCAGCTACGCAATATTGTTTGCCAGTTGGGCTTGTTTAGTATGCACGAACGCAATGCCGCAATAACTGACAAGGTAATATATTACGTAAAGATTCAACTTTATAACCACTGCATCTTTGATAAATTTCTTTCTAAATGGTGATGAATCAAAGAAATCGGTAAAACGTAACATCCGATATAGACGAAAGCTAGTAATTTGTCCAAATTTTTTATTAGGTGTACCATTTAATTCAATACCTTTACTTTGAATCAATTGTACCAGGTCTACAAGTATGAAATGAGGATTTTTTTCAAACTTGCCGCGCAAACAGAGTGTATAGTTCAAAGTTTCAACACATATGGCGTTTTGTTAAGTTATGATTAAGTGTCAAATGCGTATAGATTATAATTTGAAAAGTGATCATAAAGTTTTGTTTTATTGTGTTAAAAATGTCAAATTTTGTGCCAATTAAGAGCATTCGCGGACAGTACTACTGTTTTGTTTTCATTTGAAAAAAACTGCTGCTGAATCATACCGACTGCTTCGAGAAGCTTATGGTGAATATGCTCCATCGCAAGATACGTGTGAACGATGGTTTCGGCGTTTCAAAAGTGGTGAGTTTGATCTTACAGACAAAAAACATGGAAAACCTCCAAAAAAATATGAAGATACAAAATTGGAAACATTGCTACAGGAAGACGATAGTCAATCACAAAAACAACTAGCAGAGTAGTTAAGCGTTAGTCAACAAGCTGTTTCCAATCGCCTACGAGAGATGGGTAAGATCCAGAAAGTCGGCAGATGGGTTCCACATGCATTGAATGAGAGGCAGATGGAAAAACGCAAAAACACTTGTGAAATTTTGCTTGCACGATACAAAAGAAAGTCTTTTTTGCATCGTATCCATTACTGGCGATGAAAAATTGAATTATTTTGAGAATCCCAAACGCAAAAAATCATGGGTGAACCCAGGCTCACCATCCACATCAACTGCAAGACCGAATCGCTTTAGCAAAAAGACAATGCTCTGTACTTGGTGGGACCAAAAGGGTGTGGTCTATTATGAATTGTTAAAACCTGGTGAAACAGTTAATACCCAACGCTACCAACAATAACTGATCGAATTGAACCATTCGCTGCTCATAAAACGACCAGAATACGAAAGAAGACAGCACAAGGTAATCCTTTTCACGATAACGTTTCATTACATAAGGCAAAAGCAGTTTGCAACACATTGGAGGCACTCAAGTGGGAAGTGCTACCCCATGCCGCTTACTCACCAGACTTGGCCCCTTCAGATTACCAGTTGTTCGCATCGATGGGTCACGCACTTGCCGAGCAACACTTTTGTTCATATAAAAATGTGAAAGAATGGCTAGATGAATGGTTTGCGGGGAAAGGGGAAGAGTTCTATTGGCGAGGTATTCACAAATTGCCTGAAAGATGGGAAAAATATATAACTTCTAATGGAGCATACTTTGAATAAATAAACTTTTACTGTTCTTTTGAGTTTAATGTGTTTTATTTTAAAAAAAATCCGCATTTCATACTTGTAGACCTGGTAACTGTTTTAAATTTAAATAAAATTCCGCTGTTTTAGGATTTTATAGTGCCAACATTACCATTTAAAAAACACAGTATAACGTGATTGTAAAAGCAAAAAAAGATGTATAGTATTTCCAAAATGAAATGGCCACTTTTGTTAAGAAGCTTAACAATGCGGTAAGATTTACGGCAGTAAGCTTAAGACTCGTTGTTGTAAAAAGAATATAAGAGGTATAAAGGGAATTTTAAATTTAAATAGAATAGATGTAACACTAGTTTAATTGAAGTTTCTTAAAAACCATTAAGAATATTTTCCAAATTTACAATCTTATTGTTTCTAAATTTTAGGGGTTGTTATACTTGTTTATTAGTTAATTTTCAACGTTCATAGCGTGCATACATTAACAACATGGCTCTTTGGCGACCATTTGATTTTGCAGAAATTCCTAATTTCTCTAGTGAAATAGTGAATCGAGAATCTGTGCAAAGTGATTTGGAGTGCGAAAATGTGGACGTGGCTACTATTTTAAGGCTACCGCCATATTATTGTGTTTAAAACCCTATAGAACTAATATGGCGTCAATTAAAAGGTAATGTGCGCTGGAAAATACCACACCGACAGAAAGTGACACTGTAGTACAATTAATTAAAGACGAAACAAGGCAATAAGTAGTGATTTGTGAAAAAAATATGTAGAACATGTAAGGACAATTGAATATTTATAAATCCACCAGATAAATCTTCTATAATTATTAATTTAAATGCCAGTGGTAGTGACACAAACTCTGATAGTGATATAAACAATGATAATAGTGATAATGATTACTATTTTAATAATTTTAAATTGCCATAAATTGAAGTTCAAAAAAATAATGATTTTTATTTGTTAAAAATTAGAAGTATTTGATATAGACTATAAATACTTTAAAACAAAACGATTTTTAAACATATCTATATTTATAATTCAAATATAGCCAGTCCTAAGCCTGAGAAAAATGTGAAGGAATGTCATGTGAGTACATACAGTTCATTCTAAAAAGCATATAAGAAAACACGTTTATTTTAAATACTTATTACGGTCCTAGCAACTATTTTTAACAGAACCATAAACTCAGCAGGTATAATGGTTATACTGTCAGTCATTATTGAAATGAGCAAGTGAGACTGGCCATTTCATTTTGGAAATACTATAATAAGAAATGTCTTGAAATTGTGTGCCACCTTGTTGAAGCTGTGTCATAAAGTACACGACGCAAAATCAAATATTGTCGGGCTATTTTAAGCTGGCTAGTGAGAGACTGTACTGCGCACGATGCGAGCGTATTATTAGGAGTGAGATATAAGTTGTGCTTATATCTCACTCCGTCATAGAGAGTGAGTTCTATTACATAATCACAGCCTTTTAGTGGGGAAAGCAAGCAGACCTTATAATATGCATTAATTTCAGATAAACAGTTTTCTCTTGGAATCCTTGCATAATAGAGTATACTTCACAGTTTGGGGATTATTTCCACTGCGCTTATCAATATTTTTGCAGGTATGTTGCTTCTCTTTCTTGAATATTTAGAGTAACCGCGCACTAGAGACTTATTGTCGCCATGGATTAATTTAGTATGCACGCAATGAGTGACTGTCACAAAAAATCGTGTTTTATTTTAAGTCGTCGATATAGATTTCGAGGAGGCGGCTGTGGTAAGTGCAATTACCATAAAACGCAAGAAAAATCAACAAAACAAGCACTACTGGGTCCTTCCCATTTAGAGTGAAAGGCTGTTTAAAGGACAATTTTACCTAATGTTTGATGAACTGCAATCGGATCCTCAAAAATTCTTTGACATTTTCCGTAAGAGTATTAAGAGTTTTGATGATGTACTAGAAATTTTAAGACCTGCATTAACTGAACAAAATACAAATGTGCCATTATCAATTCTTTCAAAGTTTTGTCGTACAAGGGTCAGCTCATTTCTACTCCCTCTATGAAGGCGTTGCCACCGCCATTTTCTAGACCGATGCGTGAGCTGGTAACTCTACTATGTCTCACGAAAAGCTGGCTACCGAGCGGCGACAAAAATGTCTCCAGTACTCACTCTACCATTTCAATGTAAGGACGTGGCGCCGTTTTCGACACTCAAAAATCTTGGAAAAAGCTTGGAAGCTATAGATTTTACGATGGTGACTAAAGAGTCACGTGCCAAAAAGTTTCCAGGGTGCGGTAGGTTTTATTCCATTCATGCAAATATAATTCGTGACACAATTTACTAAACTTGAATAAAGGAATAAAATTAATACTTGATTAGTTCCACCAAGATTTATTCGATCTCACTTGATACTACTACAATATTTTCACAGTTCGGTCTAGCGTCATAAAACTTTAGTATACTAGAGTCGGCGAATCAACGCAGTTACGTCACACGACGCAACAAACAATTGCATTGTTCGAGACAATCAAGTCGTTTGTTACGTCGTGTGACGTAACTGCGTTGATTCGCCGACGCTAGTATAATAAGAAATTATTTTACATTTTAATTATCATCTTCGAAATATTTCCCTTCTTCGGGTAGACATTGCCGCCAGCGTTTTTTCCACGTCTGGACACACGTCAATTTCCATCGTTTGAAAACGGAATGTGCTATTTTGGGGGGAAATAATATGTCACACGGGGCCCAGCCGTGAACATGGTGGAAGGAAAACGAGATTGACTTCGCGAAAAACTATCGAACCATAAGGGAAGTATGAGTTGTCGTGAACAGCATCCTTGATACATTGTTTCATATGTCAGGCCGTTTCTTCCTTATTGATTCACATAATCAATTCAGGACATCAAGATAAAAATATTTAGTTTGTAGACCTGGAACCTAACTCTTCGGAGAGAGAGGCCCGCGCCCAATATATAGTAGCAGTATAGTAGTAAAAACTACGGCTCGGCGAGACTACTGTGGAATATTAACGGGTCGCCAGAAGAAGATATGGTACAATTATCGGTTTGTCTTGATATTATTGTAGATCCATAATGTTTATTAAGACCAGTGACGGGATTCACCTGAATCGCTCGAACCGTTTGTTAAAAAATTTTAAGTTCGGCGAACCGCTTGTTAAAATACTATAGATACAGGGAATGACCATAGCCGTCAGATCAGCAGAAGCTGAAAGAGGCTTTAGCCTTATGAATAATATATGCACAGAAAAACGAAACAGACAGATCGTTTCAAATATAAGTAATATAATTAATTTGAAAGTTCGGATGATCCTCGTGTAAAAACAAAAACGAAAGTGGAAGTGACTGAAAACCAGAGAGCTATTTGGCTATATTTAAAATAATTACATATCTTAATGTTTAATTTAAATAAATATACTATTTTGAATTTTGTGAAAATTTTGTGTTTTTAAACAAATACCTCTGCGAACCGGTTGTCGAGCAAATTGAATCCCATCACTGATTAAGACTAATGTAGCTTTTTTCCGAAAGGATTCATCGGATGGATAATACAATTATTGCTGGTAAGTTTCAAACGATCCTAAACATACAAACCCTTTCACTACTTTAAAATTGTACGTGTTGAATCTGACAAGCTGACCTAGTATGCATTGTTTCTGTTACGAATTTGATACGAACATACATCTGGTGTGAAAATCCCTTCGTAAAATGATTATTATCTATTATCATTTTACTAATTCTGCTGTCCTAGATTTGTACTAGCTAAACCTAACCTAATTACCTAAATTGATCGTACTTACTAGATTTTATTACACTAGTTTTAATGGAATAATGTTTGAGGGAAAATAAAGTACTGTATACCTAAAACTAGGTTATTGGCCAGGTTTAGTTAGTAAAAATCTAGGACAGCTGAATTAGTAAAAATAGGAAGACGATTAGTCTTTCACTCATATAACTCTTGTGTATATGAACTCTTACCTTCCGCTCAATAAAAACTGAACGTTTATTTTCAGCAAGTGTCAATCTGCAGTATGTTTATTCTAGTACTTTTAAGTACCAATTGAAAATATGTTTGTTTCAAAGAACGAATGACAAATGATGGGTAACAAATAAGAGCATTGCAACTGGTAAGTTAATGTAATTTTCATATAAGTAATTTGTAATAACTTTATTAACATGCCGCTTTTATCTGATTAACAGTACGTGATCTACAATCTAATCCTTTAGAGATTCAGAGGAAGTAGAGTGAGCGAAAGGTTACCGAATGATCGACTTGATTGACGATATATTTGTCTTGAAGACTTCAAAGTTTGTTAATTAGTTAGATTTTGATTTAGCTGTGATATTCTAGATATACAGCCAAAACGGAAAAAAAAATGTAGTTTGTTCAGAAATTAATCAACATGTTAATGCACATCAATGCACAATAGATGGGTTTTATGATACACGCCTAATAATTTAGAGCAGTTAAGAGAGAGATCTACATATATAGAAAAGAACTGTACTATTCGATAACAAAAATCCCGGTCACTTTCAATCGGAGTTCTTGATAATACTTCACAGTCAGTAGCTCATTCTCCAAGACTTCGCTGAACACGTTTAAGCAACGTTCAGAGCTCTTAGATTATTGGACTATAGACTACGGCATGTGCACTGTTGATTGTCACTAATAAGTTTGTCATATATATGGGGAACCTCTGATATACAAAATGAAATGTCACGGTTGGCGAAAGTCTAAAAAAAAACGATTTCTCAAATTGCATTGAAAATGATTCTATTTATATGCAGATGATACCACCATAAACTCTCATTCATTATCATTAAATTTAATAAATGAAAATAATATAATCATTGAAAAGGCAAATGACTGGTTTATTTCGAACGAATTATCCCTCAATAATTTGAAAACTCAAAACCTTTTAATTAGTTGTAAAAACAATAATTTTTCAAATCCTTCTTCTGTTGCTTTTCTGGGTATTTATGTTGACCCTGCACTTAAGTGGGATCAGCACGTAGAGATTCTTGTCAAAAAAATCGGCAAAACTATATTTCTTTTTCGCAATCTGGTTAATACTGTCTCAAAAGAAATAATGTTAATATCATATTATACCCTATTTTAGTCACATATTTCTAATGCCCTTCTAGCTTGGAGACATTCTGCTTCACCTAATAGAATTTTTTTCATTCAACGACGTGCTATTCGAATTTTAGCAAAAATTAACTATAGAGCTGATTGTAAGAATGCATTTAAATAATTAGAAATAATGACATTACCATCTTTCTATATTTATCAGTGTATATTGTATGCCTATAAATATAGAAATGAATGGCCAACTGGCGACAGAATGCACTCGCATGCTACCAGAATTAAAACCATATGTATCCAAAATTTTTAGGTTTAACTAAATCACGCAATGCCTCTAATTATTGCAGCATAAAATTTTTTTAATATTCTTCCTGAGGAATATAAAGTCCTGCGTTTTCTGAATGCCAAGAAAACTGTAAAAGAATTTTTAATTTATATTGTACTACCCTAATAATTATTGCCTATTATCTTCCTCCATTTTAACATGTATTTGTATTTTGTATTGTATTGCTTGTATGACTGACTAAAACATTGTTTTATCTTGTATTATGGTCGATAAATAAATTATTATTAGTATTATTATTATTATTAATAATTTCCCGTACTTCCAACCGGTCCTCGGCATACCCCAGGTTGGGAACCGCTGCTCTAGGTAATACTAATAGGACTATGATAGAGGATATACCCTGGCATGGTACCTTATTTGTTTCGAATGAATAGCGTATACCCTATGCTTGCTTGAGGTTGTGTACCTCCTCCCAAGTTAGTTTTGTAGGCCATAAACCCTCTGATTTTTACGATATATATATATATATATATATATATATATATATATATATATATATATATATATATATATATATATGTAAAGTATTCCCGCTGTTGATTTTACTACTGCTAATAATTAGCAGCTTAATACTTTTTGGTATGCGATTTTTTAAATATGAATCGTTTAGACGTCAGAATCAAATTTAGAATCAAATTTTTAATTCAAGGAATTGCACTGTGATTCAAGTATATTCAAAGAATTTAAAAACCAATTTCAAATTACAGGAGATATTAGGATATTCCAGGAATTCAATGATGGTAGACACTATTAGACCTGGAGCTCATGACATTTTTGGTCTCCGATTTCATACAGCATGCCTTTTGGAGGAGAGAATATTTACCCTGTGACAAAAAAAAAGGGATGGTACTAAACCCCTGCACGCTTTCCGGTATTAGGGAAAATTGCATTTCCGCTTGCACAAAATTTTTCTGTTTTTCTCTGATTTAATATGGCTTGCCCTTTTGTCAAAAGAAAGTTATAACAAATTTAAAGTCTTTTAATTATAGGCCCAGGCCCGACCCGGCCAGGGGACCGGGTTCGGCTTGACTGACATGTATTATATTCGGGCTCGGGCCGGATAAGAACAATAATACCTTTAAATAATATAATTTTAAACCTTAGTTAAAAAATACATATATATTTTTATTTAAATTTCTAGTTTTATAATTATTACAAATTGTAAGCAATTTTTGTATCATAATATTTTCGTAACGAAGTTTATTCGGGCCGAATTTAAAATTTTGTCGGGTTCGGGCCGGATAGATGCAATAATTGTATGAATATTTTCGGGCTCGGGCCGGGCCGGACTGAAAACATAACGGGCCGGGCCGGGTAAAGGTGGTCCAAAATAGACCCGTGCAGACCTCTAAAGGCTATACAGATATGACAAACCCTACCTATTTTACCTATTTGACTAGTTTAAAAAAAATTTCTTGACATTTGATATTAAATACTGACACGGTAACATCGTCTTAATACTAACCTATTCTTGACAAAATTTATATTTTTTTTTTACTTTTTAACCTCGTATTTAGCTAGGATTGGTACATATATGACCTTTAACAACTTTATTCAGCATCTATGATAACTGCATATCACAGGTTTCTTTCTGGTTTCTCATTTAATACACATTCTTACTCTTTATATTATATATTTATATATTAAACCATTTTATGTTATTTTTGTGTTTATTCTCCATTAATCCTTTTCTTGTTTTTTTTTTTCCTTCCGTTATTAGGTTAATCCATAGTGGACATTTGTTTCTAGTTCTAGTTTAATTTATTATACTACTTTTTTATATTATATATATATATATATATATATATATATATATATATATATATATATATATATATATATATATATATATATATAATATCGTAATATTCATAATATCGTGATTGATAATATATTCGATCGAAATTATGGAATGATTAAAAAAAATATATATTTATTTTACATCGACCTATTTCTGCAACGAGGTTAATCGCCTATGCCAGGGAGAACTCCTACACCTGGATAAGGGGTGAATTATTGAGAAATTGGGAGTAATGTTAATATTTTTCTCGCCCGAATAATATCACCAATGGGGACTTCAACAGCAACCTCACAATTCAGACTATTTATACCAGTCAGAACTGCGTGATTTAACGAGCTCGGCCAATCCGTTGGCTATGGAATGACTGGATAATCGTTCTAGTCTGATAGTCTATTTTAAATAGTCCCTAATTAATTTTACCTTGCTATAAGTTCTACTGCACGAAGCAATAGAAACAAGAAGGCAAAAAAACAAGAAATAAATATTCGGAGAGCAACACCGATATTCGGATATGACTTAATTAATTCAAAGCCATGAAGGGCCAATCTCGAAACCGCTAAATAACGCAATGGAGTGCCTGAACCCAATCAATCAATTCTGTTTACCAACTTCTGAAATGCAAAGCACGGCGGCAAAATTTAACTAAACATATTATTGCATTGGGAAATTTTTCTGTTAATTCGATTTAAGGGTGCTTGCCTAGATACGGCACTACATGTGAAAGTAATAAATCAAATGTTCGGATAACATACTAATTTTAGTGTAATATTTCTATCTGATTCGTCAGTACATTACATTTATATATTGTTATTGATTCAGTCAGTGGAAGAATGGCACTGTGGACGCGAATAAAACTACCGAAATTAAAGTACCCTACTACTCTTGTAGAATTTTTTGCCTTTTTTAAATATTTTTGGTTATCTATTGGTATGTTTCCATTCAAAGAACAAAGATGTGAAAAAAGTGGAAGGTTGTATTTGCTACCACAGAAACCAAATTTTATAACTGTTTTTCCTATAATATGTAAGTCTAATTGTTTAATTTAATAATTAATTTAATAATAATAATAATTGGTCAGCAATACAAGCCAGCAGGCCCAAGGTTCGTTGGACAATTGTTCTTCGCTAATAGGCTTGTTGTCAGTAAATCGTAGGAATGACGAGTACCCGGATACCCGCTAGCCGACCGGTTAACATTATACCCGGTTCCGATTTTGATTACTAATTACCCGCTACCCGTTATCTAGGCATTACCCGTTAACTATGAACGGGTAGTAGATAAATAACGGGAATTTGTTTATCAATGACTTTTGTTGTAAAAAAAAATCCATCCTTAACGGGTAATTATCTAGTATAGCGGCAATAGTTGGCAAATAACGGGTAGCGGGTACTAACCGGGTAGTGGTATCGGGTATCCGGTTCCAGGTATAAATTTTTATATCTGGTCATTCCTAGTTTATGCCTTCTCTTCTCTGTTCCTAACACTTATTTGTCCCAGATGTTTTCGGACCACATTAATCCGTTTCTCATTTTTAACAACCTGCGTTTTACTTTGCGACTATTCTTCTTTGGACGAATATTTTTGTCACACTATCTTCTAATAGACGAATCACACATCCCAGCCACCTAAGCCTTTGTCATTTAAACACGTTGAGCCCCACACAAAAATATAGTAGACTTGTCGCGGAGCCACTTTTTTCTTGACACTTTATACCATGTGCACCGGTGGACACATAAAGATAATTTTATATACAGATTCATCGTGTCCACGAGCTATTATGAACATGCCGGGCAGACTGCAAGGCCATGAGCTGAATAATTTTTTTGTTTTTGGTAAATCACTATAGTTCGTCGAAGCAAACAAAGTACCTGGGTAGGAGTGTCTTAGCGCTCTATGCGTTCTCAAGTACACTCAACGGCATATTACACTAGCGCGAAATTCTATATATGTGTGAACTATTATATATAAATATTAATACTAGTTATAAATACAAATCAATTTTGAGTTTTAAATTCAAATCAACTTAAATTATATCAAACACAAATACTAAAGCAAAAATTATACAAATAAAGCGTAAAATCAGTACTTATCAGTTCTGTGTCAGACTATACACATTCCTTAAGATGGTTCCTAATTGGTCAGACGGACACCCGCCTAAAAATTTTCAAAATAGTTCCCATATTTTTCGGGGTTCTTGTTTGCTTCGTGGAACTATATCTAATTAAAAAATTAAAATTTAAAGTACTCCCTTATTACTGACTTAACAGCAAAAACTTATATTACAAATATTGTTAAAAATAAGAAGTCAAATCTTTTATCTAAATGCATTTTTTTGATTGGATAAATATTTGGTGAGTTATGGCAAAAAACCCGAAAGATTAAAAACTTTGAAAAATTAATATCTCTTTTATTATAAAACTTTTACTAAGGTGTTTTAAGGTTCTTCGCTTTCTTTTGACCTGTAGTATCACCTATTAAAAAAGAAATAAGAAGACCGTGCACACCCTGTAGAACTAGCGAGTAATTTCTTCATGTTTGGAAAGAGAGAGCTGTCGAAGGAGCCAAATATGGAGAATACGGTGCATGAGGGAGCAGTTCATAGCGCAATTCGACCAGTTTGCCTGTTGAATTGCGGACGAGTGAGCTAATCCATTGTCACTTTTGTCTTCGTCAAAAGAGGCCTTTTCACAAATTCAGCTTGTATTCAGGTTGGCCGAGGGAAGCCTTTTTGCCTACGTTAGCCAGAAGAAATCCACTATTTTTACTTTTCTTTCATTTCTGGTGTGTAGTGCTGGATCCATGTTTCATCAACGGTTTATGCAACGGCGTCGCAAAAACTCACTTGGATTGCGCTTGTACATGTCCAAACATTGCTTCGAAATATTCATACGATTCCGTAAATTACAAAGACATTCCCTGAACCACTTGTGAACCATTCCACGCTACGGATCAATGTTCCCATAATATTTCTTTTACTTTGCTTCAGTTTCCTTAATGGTTTTTCCACACAAAATATAGTGCTTAATCAACACACGGAATTCACTTGTCTTTTTTTTTTTTTTTTTCATTGTAGCAAATATACACAAACTTATCGGCTTCCGAACGCTGTTAGAAATGTACAATTTCACAGATCTACTTTAAACTTAGTATGTGTGTCTACAACGAAGGGCAAATGTTAGATATAATATCAAACTTGCGATCTGAGCGCCATTTCTTATCAAAGTCACCGAATAAGATCATGTTGGTGATATTATTCGGGCGAGAATAATATGTTAACATTACTCCCATTTTCACAATCATTCTACCCTCATCCAGGTGTAGAAGCTCGCTCGCTGGCATCGGCGATTAGCCTCGTAACACAAATAGGCTGATGTAAAATAAATAAAAAATTTAAAAAATTTAATAATATTTTCACCTATAAATCACCTATAAATAACTAATTTTTATTGTCTTAATTATCGAAATAGCTAAGCCATATCAAGCGTACATCGAGGAACCGAAGTTCAAATGGAGTAGATCAGGTGGTTCTCAACTGGAAGTACTCGTACCCGCAGGTGTAGGCTGGCCGTGTTTAAGCATTCGTGCAAATGCCGCAGGTGTTGATGAAAGTTTGCACACTTGCGTGATTTGTGTTCGATTCTAGTTGGAGCGCTCTTGTGAATGTTTGTACACGGGCGGTTAAGGGACGCGCGACGGACCTGTTTATATGGTATTGGTTGGATATTTAAGCAGAAACAAATGAACAATATTTTCTTCATTACATTGGGCATTTCACCAAATATTCTTGGACCATTTTGATGAGTGTGCAATAAAACTGCATTATTATTGTCGCGCACGTAAGGCAGCTATTATTATTAAATTAAATTTTACTGAATTTAATTTAAATCAAAAACTTTTTGTGTTTTTAAAAAATGTTGAGTACCTGCCGGATTTAACATTACATTTTCACATAATCATTCCAATACTGACCTGTTTAGTGAATACTTCGCTAGCCGAAATATTATTACAAGTTTCTAAGTTATATTACGCGTCTTTATAGCGGTTTAAGTGATTTTACACCCTCTTGGTGTCATCATTTATATGTTTTGTGTGTCTACACCTTCCAAGAAACCATTCGAGGACCCAGGAACCTTTTTTTGGGACACCAGTGCCACATATGTAAAGTTGGAAATAAATATTCTACATAGTTATTAGGAAAACATCTATTGTAAGTCTGTTCCAATTTTACATACATTCAAATTCATTGTTTAATAATATATATATTTTTTGTAACATATAATTCTATCCTGTTATCGCCTCAGCGCGTAACTTTTTTTTTTTTGTTCGCAGCCGCTGTTCTCTTGATCACGTGTGCTGATTTATTTTGAATTTAAATTTAGTATTTTGTAATTTTTGTATTTAATATTAATTTTGTTATAAATTATCAGTTTTTAGGGTTTTGTAGGTATGACCAAAAAACCCTTATACCGTCATTTTGTCGTCTGTCTATCTGTCTGTCTGTCTGTCTGTCTGTCAGTCTGTCTGTCTGTCTGTCTGTCTGTCTGTTGTAAAAATTGTAGCCAAACGGCTAAACCTAGAGACTTGAAATTTGGCATGCTTACACAACTCTTTGACCCGCACATAGGAAAAATACTAAAACATCTAAAAAACATACCCCCCTAAAAATATAAACAAATATGTGCTCATCGAAAACAAAAATATTTTTTTTAAATTCTGAGTAGGGTATCAAATGAAAGCCCTTAGTACGTGGATTAACGATCAAATTTTTATTTTTGCAAAATAAATTAATTTGATGCGATTTTTGCCAAAATTATGCAAAAGAAAATTTTGTCCCACACCCTGTAGCCACGTGGTTTAAACTAAAAATCTAAAAAAATTCTAAGTAATGTACATTGGTGTGAACCGGAATAGTACAACAGGAAGTTTTGCTCAGATTATGTTTTCGGAAAATAACGCATTTTTTGTGTTTTTAACTAAAATATGTTAAATATTTAATACGTTGTGTAACATACCAGATCAGTAGCTCTCGTGGCGTGGTTGGATTTGTCGTACGCTTAATAATGTAACGGTTCGAATCCTGTTGATTTTATTTTTTTTTTGTTTTTTTTGCATTTTTATTTTGTTTAAATTATTTTGTTAAAATTCTAGTTATATTTGGTAAATGTTGCATTTAATTTTTAAAAGCGTAAATTTAATAACCAGTGGAAAGTGTTGAAATTATAATTTAATTCTATGTTTGACGAAATCAAAGGGCGGGACTTATGTTGTAAGCAACCAATGGAAGCCATAGGTGCAATTTTCAAAATCTTAATGAACTTTGCTATATAAAAAAAATACTGCATATATTTAAAAACTTAAATAATGGTATTAGGCATTCGAATTAAAATTCATAAAAAAATATTTTGACATAAAATTTGTTTGGCATCCCAAATAATCATCGTTCAGTTACTAAATACCTGCAAAACTCAGAAATGTGTGAAAATTCACACTTCACATCAATTTTGTATATTGGTCAAGTAATGTATCAAGTAATGTATATTGGTGTGAACCGAAATAGTACAACAGGAATTTTTGATCAGATTATGTTTTCGGAAAATAACGAATTTTTTGTGGTTTTTGGTTCACAAAGTACAAAAGTTATACCAATGTAAGACACTCACATGCAAGGCG
Source organism: Liopterus haemorrhoidalis (assembly GCA_963971575.1). NCBI lineage: Eukaryota > Metazoa > Arthropoda > Insecta > Coleoptera > Dytiscidae > Liopterus > Liopterus haemorrhoidalis. The sequence goes on along the minus strand of OZ020611.1, from coordinate 147,369,611 downwards.
TGCGAAAGCGTAATGGGTTAGAGCACTGGTGTCGTAAGCTAAAATGCGCTGGAAAACGAAGGGTTTCGAGTTCGAGTACGGAGTGAGTTTTATTTTTTCAGTTTTTTTTTTTTTTGCATTTTTATTATGTTGAAATTATTTTGTTAAAATTCTAGTTATATTTTGACAAATGTTGTATTTAATTATTAAGAGCGTAAATTTAATAACCAGTCTTATTATATGATTAACAGACGATAAATTATTTTAAAAATATCGTTCAAAATGCCGTGGTTACTACAAAGTAAAATTTGTCCTACACACTCAGCATATCGCCTTCACTTATTATATACCTGCGAAACCCTGAAATGTGTGAATATTCACACTTCACATCAATTTTTTATTTAATATTGTATTTTGTGGTACTGTATTCTATTTATGTGATACAACCATCGTGTTGAGTAACGTTTTCCGAATTGTTTGTCGCTTGGCTAGGGTTTTCAGAGACATCATGGGATTTTCTAGGTTTGGTACCTCCATAACCATTACTTGTGGGCCTAGGATTTTACCCGTCTACGCCCCAGCTAGGGCTACCATTTCCCTTGTGTTAGTCTCCTAGAGCAGCCCCTAGGAGCAGAAGAGTTTATATTCCCTTCCCTTTCATCTAGGTCGTCCGTGTCTTCCCCAGGTGCTCAACACGGTGTGATCCGCATCACCAACACTGTTTTACGTTCTATATTCCAGTAGGCTGGGAGCGGGCGCCACAATTATAATATTTATACTACCTCAGTTTCCATAATAAAGCTTATATATATATTAATTTTGAAATTATTTTTTTGAATTTCCTACTTATACCACGTTGCTATAATTTTACGAGGTACTTAAAATGGTATGCCAAAGAAAAAGGTTGAGAAACACTGGCACAGATAAAATCTACATAAATTCTGTCCATAGTTGTACATAAAGTCCCAAAGTAAAAATCAGTCGTGCCCCACTGGTGACCACTCAGATAAATCAAAAATGACCACCGGTAGTACACGTGGGGCTGAACGTGTTAATTGCACACCCTAAAGTTAAATCCCAGTGCAGTCCCTTTATTTCTTCATTTATTCTAAGCAACTTCAAACAGTCCACTTTATTTCTACCATATTTATAACATAATTTTGTTAAAATTGTTCACTTTCCATATCTCACATCTATACAGCATTATTGGTTTAGTTATTGACTTCTTAACGCGTACTTTTGGCGATCTTAATGATAAATTTTAAAAGTTTCTACGAGGAACTGACTATGTTTAGCCAATCTTGTTGCAATTTGTGCATATTTATTATTATTTTTTATTATTGTTACACCCGTCGCTTCTTTGCCTCCTTTTTACCGACCGCCAACATATATAAGGGAGGTATTGTGATCATACCGATTTTGACATTTAAAGATTTCGATGGATCTCCACGAATTGAGGTCCCTACATAACGTTTTGACTATTTTTAGCATGATGTCGGTCGGTCTGTCTGTCCGTCCGTCCGTCCGTCTGTCCGTCTGTCCGTCTGTCCGTCTGTCCGTCTGTCGGTCTGTCCGTCTGTCCGTCTGTCCGTCTGTCCGTCCGTCCGTCTGTCTGTCTGTGTACACGTGCAGAGCAAATTCGGCTGAAAGGATTTTTATGTAACTTCATATTTAAGCTTCTGCCATCGATGGCACGAGTTGATCAACTTTTGGTAAAAATAGGTTGGCTAAAAATGGGAGTTTACTCGTGTCGATTTTAAGATTTTTGTGAATATTTCACAACAGAAAATATTTCTTATTAACAAAAGTTGCTATAAAAGCAATAACTAACAACTTTTATTTGAGACATTTTTTGATAAAACGAAAAAAAATTGAAAAATTCAAAAAGGTCTCAATTTTTTCATACTTATATGTAACGTTTCCATGGTCATGATAAATAATATCTGTTAGAAAATATTAGGCCAAATATTTCTACTCTGCTGCTAGAATATATTTTATATAAGTACTTTATGATGGCGGTCGGTCCTGTGGTGGCCACAGCTGATTTTTATTTATTGAGGTACTATACGACGTGTTCCATTCTTCTGGTGGATTTTCTATCACTTGCAGTTTTTGGAACAGTTTGGTTAAAATAGTAGTGTATTAATAAAGTTTTCTGGCATAAGTCTGGATATATTTTGATTCAACATCGTATATTAAAACCATTATTTATTTTTTTTAGTTCTCAACAGCGTAGTAAACATAGTGATATTTATCAGGGCCCAAGGAATAAAAAACAAATTAAGTCGAATAGCATACATTCTACAAACTTTGATACCAAGCGTCAGCATGCTGAGTAGCCAGTTGATATTTTTATTCAAACAAGAAGAAATATATAAATGCGGCCTAATAATACAAGAAGTGGACACAAATATATCAAACCTTGGAATTAAAATTTCATATAAAAACTATTTACACTTTGCATTTGTCTTTGCATCTCTGGCACCACTTCTACCCGCATTCACGATTTTAACAGACAGAACTAAAGAGAACATAATTATGGATATAATTGATTATTCAACTGTTGTTAACATTCGGTGTGCAATTTTAATTTTGCCCGGCGTTATAATACACTGTATTAAAGAAAGAGTGTTACAATTAAAAGAATATGTTGTAAAATACAATTTTGGAAAAGGACAAGATGTTAAACGAGACAAGAATTACGCTAATTTTGTGCAAACTGTCGCAACAAATAATCACAGGCTTTTGTCACAAGCCTGTATACACTACAATAGATTCTTCTCTGGGATATTTCTTTTCTATACTGTAGCTAATTATATACAAACAATATTTGCGTTATATTTTTGTTGACAAAAGGCAATTCTGAACCAGAATTATCTCAACATGAGTTGGTAACATTGCTTCTGATAGTCTTGCTTCAAATGATACAACTGTATTATACAGCTACCACTATTGAAAATGAGGTAATGTATGAGATTCAAAAAGAATGTATATAAATAAAATTGATGTCTATATATGTTTCAGGTGATTATAAGACGATATCCACCAAAAATCAATTTCTACCTATCTGTCTGTTTGTCCGACATTTATTCAAAAACAGCTAGATATACTTTTGTGTACGATCCAGGGTTGCCAGATTTCCAAAATCATAGATCGCCATTTCGAGCGACAAAAATAGGATGTTAAAGCTATTAGGGAAAACAAAAAAAAAGATTATTTTAAGTACATTATAATTATTTCTATCTAAGCCTGAAGTGCAGTACCTGGGGCTTAAGACCTAAACCTCTACCACCTCTACAACCTACACATTTATATATATATATATATATTGTTTGAAACGCCGCACCTCGAATAACTGCTTTATTTTAAGAGATACAAAAAATTCTTCAGAAGAAAAGTTAAACTACACAAAAGGGCCCATTTAACGACTATAATAAGAATTCTGCATCACTTCAAGCTTCAGCGGAAATTGTTTCAACTTTTTATCTAGCATAGTATATCAGTAATACCCCGTTACTCGACTGCCTCGTAGCTCGACGGTTTCGCCACTCGACGTAAATGTCTAGAGTGAAAAACGACGGAGCATCGCTACCCGACGCGTGATCGAGTACCGATCACGTGATACATATTTCGGTAAACAAAGCGAAATGAACGCATGGCCAGCAGTGATTTATATTTATAATTATGGGTCCAAAGGATAGAAATGCAAGCATAGCTAAGGAAAACATATACATATGTATTTCCTTATATGTATATGTATTGTGACGAATATGCATAATTGTGCATTTGGAGACGATGGTATCCATGGATATGAACAGCGGGGTCTAACAGTGACAGTTGTAGTTGTCAAAATAAATGTACTAATGTTGTAATTATTTGTCTGTTGATTTTTTTTTTTTTTTTTACTTAGCTACTAAGGCCATTATCCAGTAGATGCATTTTATTATTGAAAAATCCATGCCATAACCGGGATTCGAACCCGAGCCCTCATGATCTAGAAGCCAGTGCATTTCTACACTAACCACTACGCCATGGTGACCGGCTTGTCTGTTGATTAATATAAACAGTTTTGACAGTAATTTAGTAGTGTGTTAATTGTAAAAACGGTATAGTATATATGTACATATGATTCCCTTTATTTCTTATGGAGAAATTCGACTCGTCACTCAACGGATTCGCTACTCGACGCTTTTTCAGAACGAATTAACGTCGAGTAGCGGGGTATTACTGTACTGTAATTTTAACCATTTCAAAATGGCGACCATTTATTTACAAAATAATAAATAACATAAAAATCGTAGAAACTAAATTATAAAAAGATATAACATTATGTAAATAGGAAAAACAATAAAATAAAATATGACTAAGTTAGTAATAAACTAAGGAAAACTTACAAATGTTCAATATGACTGCCGTTGTTATCCACACATTTTCTCATTCGTACCCTATGTTCTAAGTCTTCTAACCTTTACCATCAGGATTCCTTTCTTGGTAGAGTTGCTGAGCCCTAACACAAGTTATTTGACATTACCCAAATGTCAGAACCATATCTTTCATTTCTTCATTTGAATAACGTACCTACGTAAGCCATAATTACAAACGATTTGATATTATCACCTTTAGTAGCAAACTCGTACTAACAGGCAAGAAAAATTGCAGGTTTTATTTGGTTTTTTTTTTATGTAACAAAATCATTTTCAAAGCTTGCTATGTTTATCTTTTTACGATTAATGTTATTTATTATTTTGTAAATAAATGGTCGCCATTTTTAAATGGTTAAAATTAAAGTATGATATTTTGATATCGTTGCAAAGTTGATTTAATGTACTTTCAAGAAAAAGAAATTAAAGTATCGATTCATTATGCTAGATAAAAAGTTGAAACAATTTCCGTTGAAGTGATTCCGGAAGTGACGCAGAATTCTTTTTTTTTTTTTTTTTTTTCATAAAAACAGACTTAAGTCTGTGTAAAGATTTTATGAACACGTTGGTGCATACCAGAGTTTCGTAGAATGAATAGTTACAGGGTTTTAAGCATTTATGTTTTTTTTTATTTGATTTTAAACATTTTGCTTTATTTCAATTATTCAAAAAAAAAAATAAAACAAATCATTCGATGGAACTCACAAATATGCATACAACACCCAAACAAATTAATTTATATATTAGTATAGATTTCTCATAATTTTTTTTTCTTTCGCTCTCTCTCTCTCGTTTGCTTCAATTATATTCAGTACAAATTTGTTTAATACAAAGACGTTTCTATAACTAGAGCCTCATTAACTATAGTGCGTTCGAAGGTGAGTTTGCAGTATAGCTCTTATGGAAAATGGGAGCGGTGTTGCCAAATGTTGTAAAAGTGTCAAATGTGTCAATTATAATAATTTGAAAAACTCGTGTGATTTACAAAAATCAACTCTTATAAAACTCAAAATAATACTCAACAAAAACAAATGGCCATTTGTAGAATACTGCGTCTTCACAGATCAGCGCGTTTTAGAGCTGGCAACGTCGACAAGCAAGAAAAGGATAGTGTCATTGTGTAAACCCATTAGAGAGTATGAAAAAGAACTACTCCATATGCCCTGTACTGCAAACTCACCTTTGAACGCACTATATATAGATATTCAAATATATTAAAATATGGTATATTATAATATATTTAAAAAAATAATATTCTTTTTTCTACATACAATTTTTGTTCAAACCTGTATTTCAAAGGCAATGCAGGACTCGCGATTTGTCTGTTGAAGTCGGAATAGTCCCACTCAATTCGTGACATGCGGCAACTCTGGTAATATCTCACTTATTATTCAATTTACTTAACAAACAAAAAAATACACAAGAAAAGTTGTTAAGAAGAAATAAACGATTCTTAACCGTTCATTTCAGATTTTAATAAGATGAATATTGGTAGCTATGGGGAACGCTACCTAAAATTGTAATGCTCCATTTTTTATTTACGTTACAAAAAAAAAAAAAAAAAAATACGATTTCTTCAGCTATTATATTCATATTGTTAATATAGATATAATAAGAAATTATACCAAAATATATTTTTATATTTTGCAGCTACACAATATTGTTTGCCAGCTGGGCTTGCTTAGTATGCATGAACGCAATGCCGCAATAACTGACAAGGTAATATATTTCAAAAAGATTCAACTTTATAACCACTGCATCTTTGATAGATTTCTATCTAAATGGTGATGAATCAAAGATATCGATGAAACGTAATATCCGATATAGACGAAAGCTAGTAATATGTCCAAATTTTTTATTAGGTGTTCAAGTTAATTCAATACCTTTACTTGAATCAATTGTAATTGTTTGAGATTTAAATAATATCCCGCTGCTTTGGGATTTTGAAGTGCCAACATTACCATTTAAGAAACACAGTACATCGTGATTGTAAAAGCAAAATATGATGTAGTAAAAACTGTCTTGAAATTGTGTGCCACCTTATTAAAGCTGTGACATAAAGTACACGACGCAAAACCAAATATTGTTGGACTATTTTAAGCTGGCCAGCGAGAGACTGTACTGCGCACAATGCGAGCACAATGAGAAAGTGAGGTCTATTACATAATTACAGCCTTTTAGTGGGGAAAGCAAGCAAACCTTACAATATGCATTAATTTCAGGTAAACAGTTTTCTCTTGGAGTCCTTGCATAATAGAGTACACTTCACAGTTTGGGGGTTATTTCCACTGCGCTTATCAATATTTTTACAGGTATGTTGCTTCTCTTTCGAATATTAAGACTTATCGCGCACTAGAGACTTCTTGTCGCCGTGGGCTAATTTAGTGTGCACACAGTGAATGACTGTCACCCCAAAAAAATCGTGTTTTATTAAGTAGCCAATATATCAGGTCGTCAAGGATGAAATTTGTAGTTAATAATATTGCCAACTTTAGCAGCTTATTATTTGACATTAGCTTAATATTTTACCGTTCTGTATTTTTTTTTTTTTTTTTGTTGGAAACTTACACATCTCACCTGTTTAAAGAAATTATTGTTTGCTCTAAAATCTAAAACATATCAAAAACTTTTTTTTTATTAAACTTTTATTAATTTGCACTATTATGAAGTTTGAGTTCTTACGTGGAACTACGGCATCGCAGACCGCGCGAAACATTAATAGTGTATTTGGCTCAAGTGTTACTACGCAGCAGACAATATCAAATTGGTTCGCCAAATTTCGTACAGGTATCTTAAAAACCAAACAAAAAGAAAAATGAAACCTGGCTCATCGATCACTGCAGAAATATACTGCAACCAACTGGACGAAATGATAGCAGCCTAGATTGGTCAACAGATCGACTCCTATCTTATTGCATGATAACGCTAGACCACACACTGCACAAATGGCTGTGGCAAAACTACAGGAATTGAAGTTGGAACTTTTTCATCATCCTCCATACTCACCAGACCTAGCTCCCATTGACTACCACTTCTTCCGCAATTTGGACAACTTTTTAATAGGAAAACAGTTTAATTCCGACAATGCTGTAAAACTGGCCTTCCATTGACTCTTCATTGACTCTCGCCCGCCAGGGTTTTATGCCACCTGCCTGAACAACCTGCCGCTTAAATGGCAAAAGTATATAGACAATATGGGTGCATATTTTGATGAATAAAATAATTCCTTATATTAGTTCTGTGTACGCTAAAAAATGGACGTAATACTAACCATATTACTCCGGAACGTACATAGATTGAAAACATGGTCACGAAACCTGGAAACAGGAGGCCTTGGCTCATTTCGGGCTGTCGCGCCAATGTTGATGATTTGTTAGTTATCAACCAACTTTGCCTTTTTTTTTAACAAATTTCATCCTTGACGACCTAATATATTTCGAGGTGGCGGCTGTGGTAAGTAAAATTGGCATAAAACGCAGGAAAAATCAACAAAACAAGCACTATTGGGTTCATCCCATTTGGTGTGAAAGACTGCTTAAATGACAACTTTACTTAATTTTTGATGAACTGCAATCTGATCTTCAAAAATTCTTTGAAATTTTCCGTGTGATCGTTGACAGTTTTCATGATATACTACAAATTTTAAGACCTACCATAACAGAAAAATTCAAATGTGCGATTATCAATTCCTTCAAAGTTTTGTTGTACAGGGCTGACATCATTTTACTTTCTCTATTAAAATATCATTATTAACATCTTGCTCTCGCACTACCAAAGACGTTGCCACCGCCATTTTCTAATACCGATGCGTGAGCTCTTTGCTTACGAAAAACTAATTTATGAGTGGCGACAAAAATGTCACCACTATGCGCCCAATCATGTAACTATTAAGACGTGGTGACAGTTTCGTCACCCAAAAGTCGCCCTGCTGTCACATCGCTTCGTGCCCGTTCTATATTTGAAACTATCAACTTGACGGTGCTGACTGAACAGTCACATGACAAAAAATATCCAGTGCGTGGTAGGTCTTATTCCTTTCACGCAGATATGATTCGTGACACAATTTACTGTAGTAGTAGTAATAGTAAATATTCTTTATTTATACATTAGCGGTGTTCATTTGTTCAATTTTCATTTTGTACAATCAGTTATACAGTGGCGTAGCAACTTCAAGCTGCGCTGGTGTGCAGAAACATTTTATGCGCCCTTGATGGTTGGCAATACTTAATTAAAATTATGATATTTATTTGAAGAACATTTTAGAAAATCAACAATACAACAAAAAATAGTTTTTAAAAGAAGAATATATATATAATTGCATTATAATAATATTTATTTTAAATATTATTTTTTTAATTGAATTACTATTTTGAATATGGATAAACAATCTCGCTATTGTTTTGTTGAGGTCTTACTAAACGTAAGATAAAAAGAAATGTTTATTTTATTGTATTATTTTTTTTTTTTTATATACAGTTACGGTCAAAATAATAAATACACCTAATTCACTAACCTTATTATTTGTAGTTGGAACACTAAATAAATTAATATTTTTATTCTAACTGGCATAACCAATAAAGCACTTTATGATCTATTAAAACCATAATATTTATCAAGAAATATTATATGGTGATAGAAATATTTTGATATTTGTGAAAACACTACCTGAAACGGTTGGTCAAAATAATAAATACAATCGAGAAATTTTAGTCAAATATAAAATGTATTATTAATTTTACTGTTATTAATTACATAATACTAATTTTTATAATGTTAGTAATCAATAGCATGCCTTTTATTTGCCAAAACGGCCCGACATCGTTTGGGTATCGACTCGATGAGCCGTTGACAGCTCTCTACAAGAATGCTGTACCAAGCTTCCATAACAGCTGTCCATAATGCATTTTTGTTCCTTGGTTTTTTCTGCTCAACCCCATCCTTTACTAGTTTCCAAAGATTTTCTATTGGATTCAAATCGGGTAATTGAACAGGCCAAGGTAAAACTTGAAAATTGTTTTTCTGGAACCATATTTTTGTTGCACGAGCCGTGTGTTTAGAGTCGTTATCTTGCTGGTAGATCCATATTAGTGGCATATTCCATTCCGCATAGGGTAGCATAATAGTTTCTAAAATTAGGATGTAAATTTCTCTCGTCATTATCTCATCTATGCGAAATAATGGACCTATACCATACCAAGAAAAAGAACCCCAAACTAAAATCTTACCACCTCCATGTTGAACGGTTTTTTTCGTGTACTTAGGGTTAAACGCCTGGTTTGGAGAACGTCTAACAAATTTTTTCTCATCATTTCCAAACAAGATAAATTTACGTTCGTCACTAAACGAAATATTTCTCCATTTTTTAATACCTTCTGCACCATACCAGTAAATGTGTTCTTGAGCATATTCCGTACGGCCTTGTAAGTGTCTTGGTTTTAATAGTGGTACTTTTCTCGGCGAACATGATCTTAAGTTATGCTCTACCAACCTTCTTCTATATATTCGGTTGTAGTTCGGTTAGTAAATTAGTTGATGACATGAAATGATTTTTTTCACTTCCTTTACCAAGCATCTTCGTTCTTGTAAGTTTTGTGTGGTCTACCCCGGGTTTCTTCTTTAAATGACTGATGGAATTTTGTACCATTCCCAAAGAGCAACCCATAATATTAGCAAATCTTCTAAAAGAATTGCCATCATTTTTAATTTTTTAATTAAGTTGCTCATTTCATTACCACAATCTTATCTTTGCAATCCCATCTTTGCAATAGTTTGAACGAAACTAAATATTTTTTTTTTTTGTAAAACATATACTTATAAATACATTATGAACTTGTCTGAACCTGTCTTAACTCCGTTATCAAATTATTTTTATGAGTTTTAGGAAATGTATTTATTATTTTGACCAACCATGTCAGGCAGTGTTTTCACAAAAATCAAAATATTTCTATGACCAAATAATATTTCTTGATAAATATTATGGATTTAATAGCTCATAAAGTGCTTTATTGGTTATGCCAGTTAAAATAAAAATATGAATTTATTTAGTGATCGAACTACAAATAATAAGGTTACTATATTAGGTGTATTTATTATTTTGACCGTAACTGTATGAATTTTATAGTGAAAAGTAAATTTTTTATTTTTCAGTATAAAACGCGATTATTTTTCTCAAAATTATCGCCCCCCCCCGCGTTGCGGGTTCTGGCGGTATGGTAGTTCCGCCACTGCTTCATGCTGATTCCTTGCAGTCTTCTATTTTCTATTTCAATTGTAGACAGGATGACCAGATCTCAGGGTTTCACCCGGAATTCTTAGTATTTGCGGCCAGAGTCTATTATAAAATCTCTGGGTTTGTAGTTTGGAGGTAAGGGCCTTTTTTGTTTTGCTCATCACTTGTAATTTGGACGTGAGGACCTTTTTTTTGCTCATCGCTTATATTTAGGAGGTGAAGACTTTTTTTGCTCATCACTTGTATCTTAGGAGGTTGACGGTTGCATAAAATATACTGTATTAAATTTTTTTTTTTTTTTTTTTTCATTCTTAGGGTCTACCTTAATGGAAATCTGGTCATGCTGGTTGTAGAGTATCTGTTTGGCATGTAGAAGCTTTCTCGGTGTGGTCCGCTTTTTGATTTTCTTCTTTCTTTTTATGTCTTGCCACAAATTACTATACTTCAATAAAGAAATAAAACTAATACCCGATTAGTTTCACTAAGATTTATTCCATCTCACTCGATACTACTATTACATTTCGAAAGTTGGAGATTTTATAAAAAAAAAAAAATCGGGGACAAGCGTCTTTTCTAGGGACATTTTAATTATCACCTTCGAAATACGTCCCTTCTTCGGGTACACATTGCCACCAGCGTCTTTTCCACGCCTGGACACACATCAGTTCCCATCGTTTGAAAACGGAATGTTCCATTTTGGGGGAAAATAATAAATCACACGGGGCCCAGCCGTGAACATGGTGGATGGAAAACCAAAGTGAGTTTATTCTTCGCCAATATCAGTCGAACTATAAATGAAGTATGAGCGGGTGCGTTGTCGTGAGCAACATCCATGATACATATTTCCAGATGTTAGGCCGTTTCTTCCTTATTGAGTCACATAATCAATTCAAGACCCTAAGATAAAAATGTTTTTTTAGTTTGTAGACCTGAACCTCTTCAGAGTTGGAGGCACGTGCCCAATATAGTAGCAGAATGGGTGTAAAAACTACGGCTCGGCGAAACAACTGTAGGACGTTAACAGGTCGGAAGAAGAAGATATAGTACAACTGGTCTGTCTTGATATAATTGTAGATCCATAATATTCATTAAGACTAAAGTAGCTTCTTGCCGACCGGCGTAGCGTTGCTAAGGTCTCGGGTTCGAATTCCGTTCAGGCATGGAATTTTCATAAAGGAATTGCCTGGCTAATTGGCGAAGCAGCAATGGTCACAAAAAATAAAATAAAAAAACGTAGTTTCTTTGCGAAAGGATTCGTCGTTTTGTTTAACTGGATAATACAATTATTGCTGGTTAGTTACAAACGATCCCAAATATACAAACTCTTTCACTGCTTTAAAATTGTACGTATTGAATTTGACAAGATGACCTAGTATGCATTGTTTCTGTTATGACTTGGATAAGAACATATATAGTATTTCCAGAATGAAATGACCACTCTTGTTAAGAAGTTTAACAAAAGCGGTAATGTGTTTATGACAGTAATCTTAAGACTCGTTGATGTAAAAAGAATATAGGAGGTATTAAAGGAATTTAAAATTTAAATATAATAGATATAACAGTAGTTCAATTGAAGTTTCTTAAAAACCATTAAGGATATTTACCAAATTTACAATCCTATTGTTTCTAAATTTTAGGGGTTGTTATACTCGTTTGTTAGTTAATTTTCAACGTTCATAGCGTGCAAACATTAACAACATGGCACTTTGGCGACCATTTGATTTTGCAGAAATTCCTAATTTCTGTAGTGAAAATAGTGAATCTGTGCAAGGTGATTTGGAGTGCGAAAATGTGGACGTTGACGTGAGATACAAAAATGTGGACGTGGCTACTATTTTAAGGCTACCGCCATATTATTGTGTTTTAAACCCTATAGAACTAATATGGAGCCAATTAAAAGGTAATGTGTGCCGGAAAAATACAACACCGGCACTGTAGTACAATTAATTACAATTAAGACGAAACAAGTGCAATAAGTAGTGATTTGTGGAAAAAATGTGTAGAACATGTAAAGACAATTGAAACAATTTTTAAATCCACCAAATAAATGTTCAATAATTATTAATTTAAATAACAGTGGTAGTGCCACATACTCTGATAGTGATATAAACAATGATATTAGTGATAATGATTAATATTTTAATAATTTTAAATTACCATAAATTGACAAAATACCAAAAAAAAAGAGGTATAATGGTTACTCTGTCTTTCATTATTGGAATCAGCAAGTGAGAGTGGTCATTTCATTTTGGAAATACTATATCTGGCCTTCCACTCAATAAAATCTGAATATTTATTTTCAGCAAGTATCAATCTGCAGCATGTTTATCCTAGTACTTTTAAGCACCAATTGAAAATCTGCTTGTTTTAAAGAACGAATGACAGATGGATAGCAACTAAGAGCAGATGCAGCTGGTAAGTTAATGTATTTCACTTTCTGTAATAACTTTATTAACTTCCGCTTTTATCTGATTAACAGTACGTGATCTACAATCTAATCCTTCAGAGCTTCAGAGGAAGTGGAGTAGGAGAAAGGTTACGAAATGATCGATTTGATTGACTATATATTTATCTTGGAGACTTCAAAGTTTATTAATTAGTTAGCTTTTGAATTAGCTGATACTTTGAGGAGCATCTGACATGACATAAATAGTAAAACGAACATTTATGAAATAACACATTTCATAATAATATTTAATGGATGTATTTTGATAGACATGCATAAATAGAAGAACTAAAAAAATTGTACGAGTAGATAATATCTACAACCAGTGTTGTAATGTATCTAGTTACAGTAACTAGATACTTTTTCAAGTATCTAGATACAAATTAGATACTTTTTGAAATATGTATCTGTATCTGTATCTAGATATTTAAATTTAAGTATCTTGTATCTGTATACTCTGCTCGTTACTTTATGTTTATACCAAGAAACCGAGCTGATATAATAGTTTAATTATAAATTGTCATTTTGTATATTTTATTTTTGCTATCAACAAAATTCAGAAAGCTCAAAATTGAAATTCTGACGTTTACAAATTAAATTTATGTGGAATGTCAAAAAAAAAATCTCACTCGTTTTCCGTAGCTTAAGGAAAATGGGTTATTATTCATTGAAAACTAAGTTTTTGAATAAATATTTTTGCTATTTTGATGACCAATTTATTAAAAACATATGAAAAATCATATCCACACAAGTAGTTTGGAAGTGGACCGTAGTTTTGTGAAGCCTTTGACAAGACAAACTAAGGCTCTTCAAAAGTATCCAGTGGTTTAAAGTACAGTTTGATAATTTTTTGAGGCATTTCATCACTTGAGGCCTGGCTCTAGTCCACCTCACCCAAGCCAGGCCATGCTTGTGTGGATTTAAGTTCATTTCCTAATTCAAATCAGTAAGGTAAGTAAGTGTGTTTCCTAAATGACGTAGAAAAACATAATTTTTTTGATATTTCATATAAATTTAATTTGTAAGCTTCAGAATTTCAGCTGAAATTTTGTTTATAAATTAAATGTATGAAAATCTGGCTAATAGCCAAAGCTGCTAAAGCCAACAAATAAAAAAAAAACATGAAATGTCAAAAAAAAAATCACATATTCCTTGTCAGTTATTACCGACCGCCAACTTATATAAAGTCCATTTTACATTATACTTTTTTCAATACTATCCAACTCTGACGTCATTTCAACTTTTTATACTACAGAATATAGTGGGGGAAAAAAATAAGAGACAGTGATAAATTTTATATCTTCCATCTCTTATAACTTTTTATTGCCAACTTAAAAATTTTTAGGTTCAGATGGCAGACAACAATTTGGTTATAGTAAACCAATTTATAAATATTGTTTAATTGTGCTAAGTTTATATTTAATTATATCATCTAAATAAACTTCTTATCAACTTAATAAACTACTAAAAGTTAAGTTGTAAACAAAAACTAAAAAGTTGGTGTTGGTACGACTGAAAAGTACAGAACTGTCATCCAAAAGGGAAGTATTATGATCATACCGATTTTGACATTTCGAGATTTCGATAGATCTCCACGAATTCAGGTCCCTACATAACGTTTTGACTATTTTTAGCATGATGTCCGTCTGTCCGTCGGTCCGTCTGTCCGTCTGTCCGTCTGTCCGTCTGTCCGTCTGTCCGTCTGTCCGTCTGTCCGTATGTCCGTCTGTCCGTCTGTCCGTCTGTCCGTCTGTCCGTCTGTCCGTCTATCCGTCTGTCCGTCTGTCCGTCTGTCCGTCCGTCCGTCCGTCCGTCTGCCTGTCTGTGTACACGTGCAGAGCAAATTCGGCTGAAAGGATTTTTATGAAACTTCATATTTAAGCTTCTGCCATCAATGGCACGAGTTGATCAACTTTTGGTAAAAATCGGTTGTCCAAAAATGGGAGTTTACTCGTGTCGATTTTAAGATTTATGCGAATATTTCACAACAGAAAAATATTTCGAAAAAATTTATTTAACAAAAGTTGCTATAAAAGCAATAAATAACAACTTTTATTTGAGACATTTTTGATAAAACGAAAAAAATTTGAAAAAAGTCTCAATTTTTTCATACTTATATGTAACGTTTCCATGGTCATGATAAATAATAACTCTGTTAGAAAATATTAGGCCAAGTTATTTCTACTCTGCTGTTAGAATGTATTTTATACAAGTACTTTATGGTGGCGGTCGGTCCTGTGGTGGCCACAGCTGATTTTTTTTAATAGTGATCAAAAATTAGGGCTAAAATTTGATTTAAAGGAAGATCCATTTAACAAAATCCTAGTTGCGTATCTATATGACTAACATAATATAAAATACATACGTTATTTAGTACAAAATTATTCCGTAGAATACTGTTTTACCTTGAATTTAGTGAGCTTTTTATGACGTCACCGTTATTTTTAAACAGCCTGTATAAAAATGATAAACATGCACTGTTTAATTATAATGCATTGTTAATTGTTAGCTTACTATGTATTTCAATAAAAATGAAATTCTTAAACGTATTTTTATATAATATTTTCATTTTTCAGTGAAAAATTTAGAAAATTTTGACATGTATCTGTATGTAGACGGATTGGTACATATATGACTTTAACAACTTTATTCAGCATCTATGATAACTGCATATCACAGGTTTCTTTCTGGTTTCTCATTTAATACACATTCTTATTCTTTATATTATATATTTATATATTATACCATTTTATGTTATTTTTGTGATTATTCTCAATTAATTCTTTTGTTGTTTTTTTTTTTACTTCCGTTATTGGGTTAATCCATAGTGGACATTTGTATGTATGTATGTATGTATGTATGTATGTATGTATGTATGTATGTATGTATGTATGTATGTATGTATGTATGTATGTATGTATGTATGTATGTATGTATGTATGTATGTATGTATGTATGTATGTATGTATGTATGTATGTATGTATGTATGTATGTATGTATGTATGTATGTATGTATGTATGTATGTATGTATGTATGTATGTATGTATGTATGTATGTATGTATGTATGTATGTATGTATGTATGTATGTATGTATGTATGTATGTATGTATGTATGTATGTATGTATGTATGTATGTATGTATGTATGTATGTATGTATGTATGTATGTATGTATGTATGTATGTATGTATGTATGTATGTATGTATGTATGTATGTATGTATGTATGTATGTATGTATGTATGTATGTATGTATGTATGTATGTATGTATGTATGTATGTATGTATGTATGTATGTATGTATGTATGTATGTATGTATGTATGTATGTATGTATGTATGTATGTATGTATGTATGTATGTATGTATGTATGTATGTATGTATGTATGTATGTATGTATGTATGTATGTATGTATGTATGTATGTATGTATGTATGTATGTATGTATGTATGTATGTATGTATGTATGTATGTATGTATGTATGTATGTATGTATGTATGTATGTATGTATGTATGTATGTATGTATGTATGTATGTATGTATGTATGTATGTATGTATGTATGTATGTATGTATGTATGTATGTATGTATGTATGTATGTATGTATGTATGTATGTATGTATGTATGTATGTATGTATGTATGTATGTATGTATGTATGTATGTATGTATGTATGTATGTATGTATGTATGTATGTATGTATGTATGTATGTATGTATGTATGTATGTATGTATGTATGTATGTATGTATGTATGTATGTATGTATGTATGTATGTATGTATGTATGTATGTATGTATGTATGTATGTATGTATGTATGTATGTATGTATGTATGTATGTATGTATGTATGTATGTATGTATGTATGTATGTATGTATGTATGTATGTATGTATGTATGTATGTATGTATGTATGTATGTATGTATGTATGTATGTATGTATGTATGTATGTATGTATGTATGTATGTATGTATGTATGTATGTATGTATCTGTGTGTGTGTGTGTGTGTGTGTGTGTGTGTGTGTGTATATATATATACATATTATGCTGATCTCTAAAATACCATGTAATTACAGGCTGAAGTTTCATTTACTGTAATAAAATGCGAAACGTCCCATGAATTAATTTATTTATTTCACCTATATGACGATTTAAATAGAAACACTTTTATTATAATAATAATTTCTTTATTGAAGCTAACTGTAATAAGATACACAAACTTAAGTCAAGTTACAGTTACAAAAATTTTACAAATCATTTTTACAACATTTTACAAAATTTTGAATGTTTTGAACACCAGTATATTATAAAAGGCTCCCTCTATTAAAACGTGTTTCAATTTTTTTTTAAATTGATATATATTTAACTTTTTGAGCGCTATGACGTACATACGTGGTTTAATAGCAGCCATTATTCTAATGATCCTTTTCTGGATTATGAAAATTCTCTGCAAGCCAGAAGAAGCACCCCATAGTTCAAGGCTGTAGGTTACTGTTGACTGAAAATATGCAAAATAGGCCAATCTAACAATCTCAGCAGACACCGTATTCGTCAGTCTTTTAATCATGTATGAAGTCTTGTTTAATTTACTAGACACCTGATTTATATGTTCTTTCCATGTTAATCATCCAAGCATCATCTAAGCATCCAAGTGAAATCCAAAACACCTTACAGAGTCATCAGCGTGGAATTCGTTATTATTTATGTGCATGTTTAAACTGAAAACGACTGTTTGTTTTTTCCAAATTAAGGCTTAACCCATTGGATGAGAACCACAGTAAGGCTTGAGCTTGGGTGTCACTTAAAGCCCTTATATATACAAGGTGTCTCAAAAGAAATTTTATATTTATTTAGCTTACTGCGTGAACGCAACGTATCCGAGGGGCGCGGGGGTTATGTCAATCGGTAGCCTGGCTCTTGGGAATTTAGTCGCTATGGAGCGTTTCTCGGGAGCAGACCGCGCGTTATTCGTGCGAGAGTTTTACAAAAACGGTGATTCGGCGACTGTAGCGCGTAGAAAATTCTGCAGTATTCGAGGTTTTCGCCACTGAAATGATGCGCCAAGCATTCCTCTCATTCGACGTTGGGTTAAAAAGTTTGAAGAGACTGGTACAACGCTGGATAAATCAAAATCCGGGCGACCTAGGTCATCAAGAACGGTAGAAAACGTGGAGAATGTTAATCAGTCTGTCCGTGACGACCCGAACCTTTCAATTCGGAAGCGCGCAAGTGCTTTAAAT
Source organism: Liopterus haemorrhoidalis (assembly GCA_963971575.1). NCBI lineage: Eukaryota > Metazoa > Arthropoda > Insecta > Coleoptera > Dytiscidae > Liopterus > Liopterus haemorrhoidalis. The sequence continues at coordinate 147,351,292 of OZ020611.1, read as the reverse complement.
GTGCATAGATCATCATTACATCGCATTATGCACAAAGACCTAAATCTGCACCCCTACAAAATTCAATTGGTGCAAGAATTAAAGCCCCAAGATGCCAGTCAGAGGCTTAATTTCGTAAATCAGGTGATTGAGCGATTTTCAACGTTTACCAACATTTTGTTTTCGGATGAAGCTCATTTTCATCTTAATGACCACGTAAATAAGCAGAATTGCCGCTACTGGAGTGCAACGAATCCGAAACGCAAACATCAGAAACCCCTACATTCGCCTAAAGTGACCGTATGGGCTGCGATGTCGGCGCGAGGAATTATCGGCCCTTACTTTTTTGAAGACGAAAGGGGGCGTGCAGTTACAGTGAATTCAGAGCGTTATGTGGAGATGTTAGACAACTTCTTGGTACCTGAACTGCAAAACTTTCCTGGCTATAACCAAAGAACATGGTTCCAACAGGACGGAGCAACTTCACACACGTCCAATATGTCTCTGCCACGTGTTCGTGAAATTTTCTCAGGCAAATTGATCTCCCGGAGAGGTGACATAAATTGGCCTCCACGCAGTCCAGATTTAACCCCTATGGACTTTTTCCTATGGGGTTATCTTAAATCTAAAGTTTACGCCAATAAACCGACTTCACTGGCGCATTTGAAAGAAAATATCCGTCACGAAATGGCAGCCATCCCTGAGTCCACCTGCCGAGACGTCATAAGTAATTTTACTGTTCGATTAAATGAGTGCCGAGAACGCGAGGGTCTACATTTAGACGATATTATTTTTAAGAAATAAATCCCCAAAAAGTGTATTTTAATAATTAATAAACATTTTTTCTATATACGGCTTATTTTTTTTTTTTTTTAATCGATCCACTAAATATAAAATTTTTTTTGAGACACCTGTATATAGATTATGAATAATATTTTTGTTATTAAAATATGTATATAGTGGTGCAATATCTACCGTGCAGATAAATAGACGGCAGACACGAGTGATTGGTTTCGTAGATTAAGCTATGAAAAAAAAAAAATAATAAGGCATAGCACTATTTTATCCTGCTATTCGCATACGTCATATATTATGTATACATATGAAATGAACAGTGCCGTAACTAGCTTTTCATGTGCCCTGTGAAAGATTTCATTTCTGGACCTCGAGTTTTTAATTTTTCTAGAAAAAATAATTATAAAACAAATACGATTTATCATGAAATGAACAGTACATAAATAGGTATTAATTGCATTTTTTCTAGAGTTCATTTTAGAATATTCATTGATTACATCATCATAATATCTTTAGTGATTGATAATATATTCAGTCGAAATTATGGAACGATTTAAAAAAAATATATTTATTTTACATCGACCTATTTCTGCAACGAGGTAAATCGCCGATGCCAGGGAGAACTCCTACACCTGGATAAGGGGTGAATGATTGTGAAATTGGGAGTAATGTTACCATATTATTCTCGCCCGAATAATATCACCAATGGGGACTTCAACAACAACCTCACAATTCAGACTGTTTATACCAGTCAGAACTGCGTGATTGAACGAGCTCGGCCAATTCATTGGCTATGGAATGACTGGATAATCGTTCTAGTCTGATAGTCTATCTTAAATAGTCCCTAATTAATTTTACCTTGCTATAAGTTCTACTGCACGAAGCAATAGAAACAAGAAGGCAAAAAAACAAGAAATAAATATTCGGAGAGCAACACCGATATTCGGATATACTTAATTAATTCATAGCCATGAAGGGCCAATCTCGAAACCGCTAAATAACGCAATAGAGTGCCTGAACCCAATCAATCAATTCGGTTTACCAACTTCTGAAATGCAAAGCACAGCGGCAAAATTTAACTAAATATATTATCGGATTGGGCAATTTTTCTGTCAATTCGATTTAAGGGTGCTTGCCTAGATACGGCACTGTATGTGAAAGTAATAAATCAAATGTTGGGATAACATACTGATTTTAGTGTAATATTTCTATCTGATTCGTCAGTACATTACATTCATATATTGTTATTGATTCAGTCAGTGGAAGAATGTCATTGTGGACGCGAATAAAACTACCAAAATTAAAGTACCCTACTACTCTTGTAGAATTTTATGCCTTATTTAAATATTTTTGGTTATCTATTGGTATGTTTCCATTCAAAGAACAAAGATGTGAAAAAAGTGGAAGGTTGTATTTGCTACCACAGAAACCAAATTTTATAACTGTTTTTCCTATAATATGTAAGTCTAATTGTTTAATTTAATAATTAATTTAATAATAATAATAATTGGTCAGCAATACAAGCCAGCAGGCCCAAGGTTCGTTGGACCATTGTTCTCCGCTAATAGGCTTGTTGTCATTAAATCGTAGAAATGACGATGAGTAAACTCCATTCACAATAAATATGACATGACGTCACACTTGGTTAATTTAAGTACCAACGTTATGATATGTTTTAATCAACATCAATCCATAACTCAGTTAGTACATTTATTTATTTAATGTTGGTAAATTTTTCCAATGTTGTCAGTTTGTAATTGGATTGTTCAATCGTTATTTGTCAGGTTGACATTTAAATGCTTATTTACTGAGGTTATATATATATATATATATATATATATATATATATTATTTTTTTTTAAATTTTACTGTAATAAAAATGCCCGTGCTCAAAGGATGGTTTTGTCTCTTATTAATTATTTTGAAAGATAATTAATTTGATTCTAGGAGAGCATGTTACTGTCGACACTATTAATATAAAATTACATGAAAGGGGTACCTTAGTAAACTACCATTTCTAACAGAGTGATTAAAACTAAAATTTAAGGGTTTTTTAAAACTCATAAAAGAGTAGCAGATATCAAATTTTAGCTTGATCGTAGCAATAGTTTTCGAGATATTGGTCGAGTTAATTTTTAAAACTGCAATGGTACCTTAGTAAACTACCATTTCTTACAGAGCGATTGAGACCAAAATTGTAGGGTTTTTTAAAACTCGTAAAAGAGTATTAAATATCAAATTTTAGCTTGATCGAAGTAATAGTTTTCGAGATATTGGTAGAGAAAATTTTTAAAAATTGCAATGGTACCTTTGTAAACTACCATTTCTAACAGAGCGTTTGAGTCCAAAATTTAAAGGTTTTTTAAAACTTATAAAAGAGTATTAGATATCAAATTTTAGCTTGATCGAAGCAATAGTTTTCGAGATATTGGTTGAGTTAATTTTTAAAAATTGCAATGGTACCTTAGTAAACTACCATTTCTAACACAGCGTTTGAGTCCAAAATTTAAAGGTTTTTTAAAACTCATAAAAGAGTATTAGATATAAAACTTTAGCTTGATTGAAGCAATAGTTTTCGAGATACTGGTTGAGTTAATTTTTAAAAATTGCAATGGTACCTTAGTAAACTACCATTTCTAACAGAGCGTTTGAGTCCAAAATTTAAGGGTTTTTTAAAACTCATAAAAGAGTATTATATATAAAATTCTAGCTTGATCGAAGCAATAGTTTTCGAGATATTGGTAGAGTAAATTTTTAAAATTGCAATGGTACCTTTGTATACTACCATTTCTAACAGAGCTTTTGAGTCCAAAATTTTATGGTTAATTTTTAAAAACTGCAATGGTACCTGAGTAAACTACCATTTCTTACAGAGCGATTGAGACCAAAATTTAAGGGTTTTTTAAGACTCATAAAAGAGTATTAGATATCAAATTTTAGCTTGATCGAAGCAATAGTTTTCGAGATATTGGTAGAGTAAATTTTTTAAAATTGCAATGGTACCTTAGTAAACTACCATTTCTAACAGCGTTTGAGTCCAAAATTTAAGGGTTTTTTAAAACTCATAAAAGAGTATTAGATATAAAATTTTAGCTTGATCGAAGCAATAGTTTCGAGATATTGGTTGAGTTAATTTTTAAAAACTGCAATGGTACCTTAGTAAACTACCATTTCTAACAGAGCGATTGAAACCAAAAATTAAGTGTTTTTTAAAAATCATAAAAGAGTTGTAGATATCAAATTTTAGCTTGATCGTAGCAACAGTTTTCGAGATATTGGTAGAGTAAATTTTTTAAAATTGCATTGGTACCTTAGTAAACTACCATTTCTAACAGAGCGTTTGAGTCCAAAATTTAAGGGTTTTTTAAAACTCATAAAAGAGTATTAGATATAAATTTTTAGCTTGATCGTAGCAATAGTTTTTCAGATATTGGTAGAGTAAATTTTTAAAAATTGCAATGGTACCTTAGTAAACTACCATTTCTAACAGAGCGTTTGAGTCCAAAATTTTAGGGTTTTTTAAAACTCATAAAAGAGCATTAGATATAAAATTTTAGCTTGATCATAGCAATAATTTTCGGGATATTGGTAGAGTTAATTTTTTAAAACTGCAATGGTACCTTAATAAACTACCATTTCTTACAGAGCGATTCAGACCAAACTTTAAGGGTTTTTTAAAACTCATTAAAGAGTAATAGATATCAAATATGATGGGTGATATTTCTATAACGTACTTTTATCTGTATATTGTGTTTGTATATTTTAAAAGGTTTTATAATTTTTAATATAAGTGAACAAAAACAATATTTAATTTTGTATCTTGATCGATAAAAAAATATTATATATGATTAATAAAATATGTTCTATTTACATTTGTTACGTTCTTTTTTTTGTAATTTTAACCTACAGGTCTGTTGCATAGAACGTTTTATTATCATCAGATGCAAACGAAAAGTAATTTTAGCGTACTCATGAAATTTACACTTGCAGCTAGCGGCAATAAACTGTTCGACTGGAAATAATATTTGAATATTCATTATTCGGAACAAAATTGTATCTAACATCTGAAATTCAAAAATTTCTATTCGAATAATAAAAAATTTGACTCTTTATCATTGCTTTCCGATATCATTTAGTGAGTTCAGGAAGCAAGCTCGGAGCGTTCGAGAAAAGGTCTAAACGCGTTTATTCGAGTGGTCTGGAGTTAAACAGTGTGACTCGGAACATTCCGCGTTTGCTTCCCGAACCCGCTGTGTCAATGTGACACCAGGCAAAAAATTAAAGTAAATTGTATAAAAAGTATTAAAAGAACACGACACATTTCTAAAAACAAATATTTCTGATGATACTTATACACTGAAATATATTTATTTTTTTAAAATACTACATTACACACTTAATATAATATAAACCATAAATTTCGCGACAAATCGGTTAGAAAGAACTGCTGTGCATCATAATTTACATTAATTCCTTTCCTCCATAGGAAATATAGGTTTTCAATATATTTTTAGAAGTTGGTCGATATAACCTAACTTTTGTTGACAGTTTACGAATTGGCAACAAGGTGAGTTTTTCAACTGTGACGTCATTTCAAAGTTACGATAAATGGACTTTACCCGGATGCCCACTAGCCGACCGGTTAACATTGTACCCGATTCCGATTTTGATTACTAATTACCCGCTACCCGTCAACTATGAACGGGTAGTAGATAAATAACGGGTATTTGTTTATCAATGAGTTCTGTTGTAAAAAAAATCCATCCTTAACAGGTAATTATCTAGTATAGCGGTAATAGTTGGCAAATAACGGGTAGCGGGTACTAATCGGGTATCCGGTTCCAGAAATTTTTATATCTGGTCGTTCCTAGTTTATGCCTTGTTATCTCAGTTCCTAACACTTATTTGTCCCAGATGTTTTCGGACCACATTAATCCGTTTCTCATTTTTAACAACCTGCGTTTTACTTTGCGACTATTCTTCTTTGGACGAATATTTTTGTCACACTATCTTCTAATAGACGAATCACACATCCCAGCCACCTAAGCCTTTGTCCTTTAAACACGTTGAGCCCCACACAAAAATATAGTACTTGTCGCGGAGCCACTTTTTTCTTGACACTTTATACCCCTGTGCACCGGTGGACATGTGGCTCCATAAAGATAATTTTATATACAGATTCATCGTGTCCATAAGCAATTATGAACATGCCGGGCAGACTGCAACGCCATGAGCTGATTTTTTTTTTTTTTTGTAAATCAAAGCAAACAAAGTCCCTGGGTACAAGTACACTCAAGTACACTCAACGGCATATTACACTCGCGCGAAATTCTATATACATATGTGTGAACTATTATATATAAATATTAATACTAGTTATAAATACAGATCAATTTTGAGTTATAAATTCAATTCAACTTAAATTATATCAAACACAAATACTAAAGCAAAAATTATACAAATAAAGCGTAAAATCAATACTTATCAGTTCTGTGTCAGACTATACACATTCCTTAAGGTGGTTCCAAATTGGTCAGACGGAAACCCGCCTAAAAATTTTCAAACTAGTTCACATATTTTTCGGGGTTCTTGTTTGCTTCGTGGCACTATATCTAATTTTATTATTTTTTAATTTGATGCCCAATTCCTTTTATGTATTTGTCGGTAAATGTAACACGTAATAATAAGTTTATGGGCCCCAGATACAATTTGCCTACAAACTTTACTTATATACTTATAAACTTTACTTATATATTTAGCTGTTATCAATTATCAGTATTTTGGACCCCTTTGTAGTGTATCTGTTGGTATTTTCCGCGCGGACAATGTGCACGTCACATATTTTATATATCATACTTGCTAACGAGTCCGGTGTTCCTCCCTTCACTTCTCCCTCTGCTGCTCTACTTCCTTTGCGTATCAACGGTTGCTATGATAATTAAATACCGTTTTTTTTTTTTTACTAAAATGTGACTTTTTTTTCAACATAGTCTCCTTTTAGCTCGATACATTTTGCTCAACGATATTCCAACTTGGTTAAGTTTTCCAGAAAGTACGATTTCTCGAACTCTGCAAATTAGGCGTGTTTTAGCGATGATCTCGTTCTATGCGAATATACAGGGTGTTTACGGTCTTCTTATTTCTTTTTTAATAGGTGATACTACAGGCCAAAAGAAGGTGAAAAACCTTAAAACACCTTAGTAAAAATTTTATAATAAAAGATATAAACTTAATAGCAAAAACTTATATTACAAATATTGTTAAGAATAAGAATACAAATCTTTTATCTCAATGCATTTTTTTGATTGGATAAATATTTGGTGAGTTATGGCAAAAAACCCCAAAGATTAAAAACTTTGAAAAATTAATATCTTTTTTATTATAAAAATTTACTAAGGGGTTTTAAGGTGTTTCGCTTTCTTTTGACCTGTAGTATCACCTATTAAAAAAGAAATAAAAAGACCGTACACACTCTGTAGAATTAGCGAATAACTTTCATGTTTGGAAAGAGAGACCTGTCGAAGGAGCCAAATATGGAGAATACGGTGGATGAGGGAGCAGTTCATAGCGCAATTCGACCAGTTTGCCTGTTGAATTGCGGACGAGTGAGCTAATCCATTGTCACTTTTGTTTTCGTCAAAAGAGGCCTTTTCACAAATTCAGCTGGTATTCAGCTTGGCCGAGGGAAGCCTTTTTGCCTTTTTGCCTACGTTAGCAAGGAGAAATCCACTATTTTTACTTTTCTTTCATTTCTGGTGTGTAGTGCTGGATCCATGTTTCATCAACGGTTTATGCAACGGCGTCGCAAAAACTCACTTGGATTGCGCTTGTACATGTCCAAACATTGCTTTGAAATAGTCATACGATTCCGTGAATTACAAAGACATTCCCTGAACCACTTGTGAACCATTCCACGCTACGGATCAATGTTCCCATAATATTTCTTTTACTTTGCTTCAGTTTCCTTAATGGTTTTTCCACACAAAATATAGTGCTTAATCAACACACGGAATTCACTTGTCTTTTTTTTTTTTTTTTTCATTGTAGCAAATATACACAAACTTATCGGCTTCCGAACGCTGTTAGAAATATACAATTTCACAGATCTACTTTAAACTTAGTGTGTGTGTCTACAACGACGGGCAAATGCTAGATATAATATCAAACTTGCGATCTGAGCGCCATTTCTTATCAAAGTCACCGAATAAGATCACCCGTTGGTGATATTATTCGAGCGAGAATAATATGTTAACATTACTCCCATTTTCACAATCATTCACCCCTCATCCAGGTGTAGGAGCTCGCCCGCTGGCATCGGCGATTAGCCTCGTAACAGAAATAGGCTGATGTAAAATAAATAAAAAATTTAAAAAATTTAATAATATTAAAAATTTACACTTTTTTCCTTCATCACCTATAAATAACTAATTTCTATTGTCTTAATTATCGAAACAGCTAAGCCATATCAAGCGTACATCGTGGAACCGAAGTTCAAATGGAGTAGATCAGGTGGTTCTCAACTGGAAGTACTCGTACCCGCAGGTGTAAGCTGGCCGTGTTTAAGCATTTGTGCAAATGCCGCAGGTGTTGATGAAAGTTTGCACTTGTTTATATGGTATTGGTTGGATATTTAAGCAGAAACAAATGAACATTATTTTCTTCATTACATTGGGCTTTTCACCAAATATTCTTGGACCATTTTGATGAGTGTAGTTCAATAAAACTGCATTATTATTGTCGCGGATGTAAGGCAGCTATTATTATTAAATTAAATTTTACTGAATTTAATTTAAATCAAAAACTTTTTGTGTTTTTAAAAAATGTTGAGTACCGCTACCTGCCGGATTTAACATTACATTTTCACATAATCATTCCAATACTGACCTGTTTAGTGAATACTGCGCTAGCCGAAATATTATTACAAGTTTCTAAGTTATATTACGCGTCTTTATCGCGGTTTAAGTGATTTTACACCCTCTTGGTGTCATCATTCATATTTTTTGTGTATCTACACCTTCCAAGGAACCATCCGAGGACCCAGGAACCTGTTTTTGGGACACCAGTGCCACATATGTAAAGTTGGAAATAAATATTCTACATAGTTATTAGGAAAACATCTATTGTAAGTCTGTTCCAATTTTACATACATTCAAATTCATTGTTTATTAATATATAATTTTTTGTAACATATAATTCTATCTTGTTATCGCCTCAGCGCGTAACTTGTATTTTTTTGTTCGCACCCGCTGGTCTCTTGATCACGTGTGCTGATTTATTTAGAATTTAAATTTAGTATTTTGTAATTTTTGTATTTAATATTAATTTTGTTATAAATTATCAGTTTTTTATTTAATATTGTATTTTGTGGTACTGCATTCCATTTATGTGACATCCATCGTGTTGAGTAACGTTTCCCGCATGGTTTGTCGCTTGGCTAGGGTTTTCAGAGACATCATTGGATTTTCTAGGTTTGGTTCCTCCATAGCCATTACTTGTGGGCCTAGGATTTACCCGTCTACACCCCAGCTAGGGCTACCATTTCCCTTGTGTTGTCTCCTAGTGCAGTCCCTAGGAGCAGAAAAGTTTATATTTCCTTCCCTTTCCTCTAGGTCGTCCGTGTCTTCCCCAGGTGCTCAACTCGGTGTGTCTCCGCATCACCAACACTGTTTTACGTTCTATATTCCAGTAGGCTGGGAGCGGGCGCCATAATTATAATATTTATACTACCTCAGTTTCCATAATAAAGCTTATATTTATAGTAATTTTGAAATTATTTTTTTGAATTTCTTACTTATACCACGTTGCTATAATTTTACGAGGTACTTAAGATGGTATGCCAAAGAAAAAGGTTGAGAAACACTGGCATAGATAAAATCTACATAAATCCTGTCCATAGTTGTACATACAGTCCCAAAGTAAAAATCAGTCGTGCACCACTGATGACCACTCAGATAAATCAAAAATGACCACCGGTAGTACACGTGGGGCTCAACGGGTTAACTACACACCCTAAAGTTAAATCCCAGTGCAGTCCCTTTATTTCTTCATTTATTCTAAGCAACTTCAAACAGTTCACTTTATTTCTATCATAAATTTTATTTAGTACTTTTCTCTACCATATTCACAACATACTTTTGTTAAAATTGTTCACTTCCCATATCTCACATCTATACGGCATTATTGGTTTAGTTATTGACTTGATTGACAACGCGTACTTTTGGCGATCTTAATGATAAATTTTAAAAGTTTCCACAAGGAACTGACAACGTTTAGCCAATCTTGTTGCAATTTGTGCATATTTATTATTATTTTTTATTATTGTTACACCCGTCGCTTCTTTGCCCCCTTTTTACCGACCGCCAACATATATAAGGGAGGTATTGTGATCATACAGATTTTGACATTTCGAGATTTCGATGGATCTCCACGAATTGAGGTCCCTACATGACGTTTTGACTATTTTTAGCATGATGTCTGTCGGTCTGTCTGTCCGTCTGTCCGTCTGTCCGTCTGTTCGTCTGTCCGTCTGTCCGTCTGTCCGTCTGTCCGTCTGTCCGTCCGTCCGTCTGTCTGTCTGTGTACACGTGCAGAGCAAATTCGGCTGAAAGTATTGTTATGAAACTTCATATTTAAGCTTCTCCCATCAATGGCACGAGTTGATCAACTTTTGGTAAAAATCGGTTGGATAAAAATGGGAGTTTACTCGTGTCGATTTTAAGAATTTTGTGAATATTTAAAAAAATTATTAATGTAAATTATATATTTCGAAAAAATGTATTGAACAAAAGTTGCTATAAAAGCAATAACTAACAACTTTTATTTGAGACATTTTTTGATAAAACGAAAAAAAAATAAAAATTCAAAAAAAGTCTCTATTTTTTCATACTTATATGTAACGTTTCCATGGTCATGATAAATAATATCTCTGTTAGAAAATATTAGGCCAAATATTTCTACTCTGCTGCTAGAATGTATTTTATACAAGTACTTTATGATGTCGGTCGGTCCTGTGGTGGCCACAGCTGATTTTTATTTATTGAGGTACTATACCACGTGTTCCATTCTTCTGGTGGATTTTCTATCACTTGCAGTTTTTGGAACAGTTTGGTTAAAATAGTAGTGTATTAATAAAGTTTTCTGGCATAAGTCTGGATATATTTTGATTCAACATCGCAATGATCGTATATTAAAACCATTATTTATTTTTTTTAGTTGTCAACAGCGTAGTAAACATAGTGATATTTATCAGGGCCCAAGGAATAAAAAACAAAATAAGTCGAATAGCATACATTCTACAAACTCTGATACCAAGCGTCAGCATGCTGAGTAGCCAGTTGATATTTTTATTCAAATCAGAAGAAATATATCAATGCAGCCAATTAATAGAAGAAGTTGACAGAAATATAGCAAACCTTGGAATTAAAATTTCATATAAAAACTATTTACACTTTGCAATTTTTTTTGTATTTCTGGCACCAATTCCACCCGCATTCACGATCGTAACAGACAGAACTAAAGAGAACATAATTATGGATATAATTGATTATTCAACTGTTGTTAACATTCGGTGTGCAATTTTAATTTTGCCCAGCGTTATAATACACTGTATTAAAGAAAGAGTGTTACAATTAAAAGAATATGTTGTAAAATACAATTTTGGAAAAGGACAAGATGTTAAACGAGACAAGAATTACGCTAAATTTGTGCAGACTGTCGCAACAAATAATCACAGGCTTTTGTCACAAGCCTGTATACGCTACAATAGATTCTTCTCTGGGATATTTCTTTTCTATACTATAGCTAATTATATACAAACAATATTTGCGTTGTATTTTTTGTTGACAAAAGGCAATTCTGAACCAGAATTATCTCAACATGAGTTGGTAGCATTGCTTCTGATAGTCTTGCTTCAAATGATACAACTGTATTATACAGCTACCACTATTGAAAATGAGGTAATGTATGAGATTCAGAAGGAATGTATATAAATAAAATTGATGGATATCTATGTTTCAGGTGATTATAAGACGATATCCACCAAAAATCAATTTCTACCTATCTGTCTGTTTGTCCGACATTTATTGAAAAACAGCTAGATATACTTTTGCGTACGATCCAGGGTTGCCAGATTTCCAAAATCATAGATCGCCATTTCAAGCGACAAAAATAGGATGTTAAAGCGATTAAAAAAATAGATTATTTTAAGTACATTATAATTATTTCTATCTAAGCCTGAAGTGCAGTACCTGGCTTAAGACCTAAACCTCTACCACCTACACACATATATACTACCTACATATATATATATATATATATACATTGTTTGAAACGCCGCACCTCGAATAACTTCTTTATTTTAAAAGATACAAAAAATTCTTCAGAAGAAAAGTTAAACTAGACAAAAGGGCCCATTTAACGACTATAATAAGAATTCTGCATCACTTCCAGCTTCAGCGGAAATTGTTTCAACTTTTTATCTAGCATAGGGAATCGGTACTTTTCTTGAAAGTACATTAAACCAGCTTTACAAGGATAGCAAAATATCATACAGTAATACCCCGTTACTCGACTGCCTCGTAGCTCGACGGTTTCGCCACTCGACGTAAATGTCTAGAGTGAGAGTCGACGGAGCATCGCTACCCGACGCGTGATACATATTTTGGTAAACAAAGCGAAATGAACGCATGGCCAGCAGTTCGCGCCTAGATATCTTGACGAAAACAACTAAGAATTAGTGCTGCTATAAATTTTTTGTTTTTTGCTAAAATAAGTGGTTTATATTTATAATTTGACCTTGAAAACCTCATTAGTAAACTCATTGAGATCGATATACACGGCATCCTCTTGCGTTGGAATTGTTCCTATATCTATAATAGATCACAAGCAGTTGTAGTAAATGGCTATCATTCCAAGTTTTTCAACACTACTTCTGGTGTACTCCAAGGTTCGCATCTCGGACCACTATTATTTATTCTTTATATCAATGATGTCAGTCACTGTTTTGTTTATTCTAATATACTTTTGTACGCAGATGATTTAAAAATTTACATTAAAATTAAATCAATAAACGACTGCTACCATCTGCAGGCAGATCTGAATCACTTTTTTGACTATTGCACAAATAATAAATTTGTTTTCAACTTTGAAAAATGCCATCACATAACTTTTACTAAAAATTTGCACAAAATAGATTTCCAGTACCATTTTAATAATAATGTTATCCAAACCGTCCCGTCGGTCCAGTGAAGAATCTAGGCGTAATATTCGACTCCAAACTCACATTTCTTGCACACTTAGACCACATATGTAAGCGCGCGTACAAAATGGCAGGCTTTATCATGCGTACTACTAGATCCTTTAGAATCACAAATACTATTCTTACGCTTTATAATGCTTACGTTCTAAGTATCATAAACTTTAGCTCTGTCATCTGGAACCCACATTTTGCTGTTCATATAAATCGCATTGAGCGAATACAGAAACGATTTCTTTCATATTTGTCACGTTGTAAAGGCTCCGCTCACTTCTTGAAACTATTTAATTCGTTGCCAATATTTTAATCTATTAGCTCTGCAGGACCGTAGACATCTGAGATGCAATAATACTTTACAAAATAATAAATTCCTATTTCGACAGTCCTGATCTTTTGGCACAAATAAAATTTAATATACCAAACCGCAATCTCCGTATTAAGCCTTTATTCGACGTGCCCTTTTCAAAAACAACCTTATTCTGTAATGCTCCTCTTACTAGAATGCCAATTACAGTTAATAATTTAATTAAAAAACTTAATCTAGACATTCATCATGACGATCTGCCACATGTGAAAAATAAAATCAAAAAATATTTCTTAAATACCTATATAACCTTAAATACCTGTCTGTTCAATGATAATTCTTGTTGAATACGCTTATTTTGTTATTTTAATATTGTAATTTTGTGAATCTATATATTTATATATTATCTGTCTTATTTTGTAATACGAAACTAACAGGGAAACTTCATTTTTTATGTTGTATATTTAAAATATCATCTTAGGGTGGTAATTCTGAATTTACACATTTCAAAATATTTGACAATGTCTATTATGACATTTTAAATTATATGTCAACTTACTAACACAAATTATATAAAACACAAATTGACAAGTATTTGAAATATATTTTATACAACCAGAACAGAAATTATGAATAAGCGAAATAAGATGAAATAAATATTTGTATATAATTCAAAATATTAAACATGTCAATCACAAATTTGATATGTCAATTTGGTATCTGACATGTAGTTTTTGAGTGAATATAACCTCAGTATAAAGAAACTTCACCAAAAATGTGAAAGCCAGATTTACAAGTTTACATGGTTTCAAAAAAGTCTATTTACACCAAAACAGTCACCAAAGTAACCAGATTTAGTTTCGTATTACAAATTGAGACAGATTATAGTTTTATACCTTTCCTTTTAAATTATTTATATTTTTATATTGTTATTATTGTTGTTATTATTACTATTTGTATTACTTTTATTACTTTTATTTTTGTTATTTTCTTACACATAGTAATCTGTAAAAACATATAAACTTTTCTTATGTAAATTATGTATCCGAGATTGTAGTTTTGGGTGATATGCACCTGTTTGCAACCCTATTAACCAAATAAATAAATAAATAAATAAATAAATAAATAAATAAATAAATAAATAAATAAATAAATAAATAAATAAATAAATAAATAAATAAATAAATAATTATGGGTCCAAAGGATAGAAATGCAAGATAGCTAAAAGGAAAACATATACAGAGTGATTATTTAATGGCGAGACGACGTCACCGAATTTTAGGTGCCTCCTAGCAGAATACTATGACTATAATAACTTTGAATAAAATTTGATTATGAAGAAAAAAAGATTATGCGAATGCGCGCATAATCGCCTGCTACGTGTATGAAACGGCAAATTATTAAAACTTCCAGTGACGTCGTCTCGCTATTAAATAATCACACCGTACATATATGTATTACCTTATATGTGTATGTATATATGTACATATGATTCCCTTTATTACTTAAAGAGAAATTCGACTCGTCACTCGACGGATTCGCTACTCGACGCTTTTTCAGAACGAATTAACGTCGAGTAGCGGGGTATTACTGTACTGTAATTTTAACCATTTCAAAATGGCGACCACTTATTTACAAAATAATAAATAACATAAAAATCGTAGAAACTAAATTATAAAAAGATATAACATTATGTAAATAGGAAAAACAATAAAACAAAATATGACTAAGTTAGTAATAAACTAAGGAAAACTTACAAATGTTCAATATGACTGCCGTTGTTATCCACAAATTTTCTCATTCGTACCCTATGTTCTAAGTCTTCTAACCTTTACCTGCAGGATACCTTTCTTGATAGAATTGCTGAGCCCTAACACAAGTTATTTGACATTTACCGAATGTCAGAACCATATCTTTCATTACTTCATTTGGATAACGTACGTAAGCCATAATTACAAATGATTTGATATTATCACCTTTAATTGCAAACTCGTACTAACAGGCCAGAAAAATTGCAGGTTTTATTTGTTTTTTTTTTTTTTATGTAACAAAATCATTTTCAAAACTTTCTATGTTTATCCTTGTACGATTTATGTTATTTATTATTTTGTAAATAAATGGTCGCCATTTTTAAAATTAAAGTATGATATTTTGATATCGTTGCAAAGCAGATTTAATGTAC
This sequence comes from Liopterus haemorrhoidalis, assembly GCA_963971575.1. Taxonomy (NCBI): domain Eukaryota; kingdom Metazoa; phylum Arthropoda; class Insecta; order Coleoptera; family Dytiscidae; genus Liopterus; species Liopterus haemorrhoidalis. Next base: position 147,335,779 of record OZ020611.1, on the reverse strand, counting down.
TTTCAAGAAAAATAAATTAAAGTATCGATTCCCTATGCTAGATAAAAAGTTCAAACAATTTCCGTTGAAGTGATTCCGGAAGTGATGCAGAATTCTTATTTTTTTTTACCGACCGTCACATATATAAGGGAGGTATTGTGATCATACCGATTTTGAAATTTCGAGATCTCGATGGATCTCCACGAGTTGAGGTCCCTACATAACGTTTCGACTATTTTTAGCATGATGTCTGTCGGTCTGTCTGTCCGTCTGTCTGTCTGTCCGTCTGTCCGTCAGTCCGTCTTTCCGTCTGTCTGTCCGTCTGTCTGTGTACACGTGCAGAGCAAATTCGGCTGAAAGGATTTTTATGAAACTTCATATTTAAGCTTCTGCTATCAATAGCACGAGTTGATCAACTTTTGGTAAAAATCGGTTGACTAAAAATGGGAGTTTACTCGTGTAGATTTTAAGATTTTTGTGAATATTTAAAAAAATTATTAATGTAATATATATTATGTAATATATATTTCGAAAAAATTTATTGAACAAAAGTTGCTATAAAAGCAATAATTAATAACTTTTATTTGAGACGTTTTTTGATAAAACGAAAAATTTCGAATAATTTTTGTAAAATTTTTGTAAAGTCTCAATTTTTTCATACTTATATGTAACGTTTCCATGGTCATGATAAATAATATCTCTGTTAGAAAATATTAGGCCAAGTTATTTGCTGCTAAATAAATACATTATTTTATATAAGAACTTTATGATGGCGGTCGGTCCTATGGTGGCCACAGCTTATTTTTTTTTTTTTTGGCATAAAAAACAGACTTTGGTCTGTGGATAGACTTTATGAACACGTTGGTGCATACCAGAGTTTCGTAGAATGAATAGTTACAGGGTTTTAAGCATTTATGTTTTTAGGGAATTTTTATTATATGATTTTAAACATTTTGCTTTATTTCAATTATTCAAAAAAAAAAAACAAATCATTCGATGGAACTGACAAATATGCATACAACACCCAAACGAACTAATTTATATATTAGTATAGATTTCTTATTATTTTTTTTTTCCTCTCTCGTTTGCTTCAATTATATTCAGTACAAATTTGTTTAACACAAAGACGTTTCTATAACTAGAGCCTCATTAACTATATAGATATTCAAATGTATAAAAAAAAAATATTCTTTTTTCTACATACAATTTTTGTTCAAACCTGTATTTCAAAGGCAATGCAGGACTCGCGATTTGTCTGTTGAAATCGGAAGAGTCCCACTCAATTAGTGATATGTGGCAACTCACGTAATATCTCACTTAATATTTACTTAACAAAAAAATATATACAAGAAAAGTTGTTAAGAAGAAACAAACGATTCTTAACCGTTCACTTCAGATTTTAATAAGATGAATATTGGTAGCTATGGGGAACGCTACCTAAAATTGTAATGTTTCATTTTTTATTTACGTTACAACAAAAATATTTTTTAAAAAATACGAGTTCTTCAGCTATTATATTCAGACTAGCAGACCCCTTGCCAACAACGTTGGCAAACTGGTAACGAATAAAAATCATTATAAACAGGAATCAATTATTAAAATTTGCATGATTCTGCGTATATTAACAAAACAAAAACGTTTCTTGATTATACCTAGGAAATCCTAAAAAGTTGCTTAATGCGTGTCGTTTCAAAATTAATAACGCGCCGGATACGGCCCGCGGGCCATATGCTGGATATCAATGGTATAGCTGTTTCGGATTATACCTAGGTAATCCTAAAAAGCCGCTCAATGCGTGTCGTTTAAAAATTAGTATCGGACCGGTCAGTCCGCGGGCGTAACATCAATTAACACAACATCCTTTCTTCAGGTAACCAAAGGTACTGATTTGAGAGCTCTGGTAAGTCAGTTTTGTCGGGGTACGTCGTTTCCGCACTCCATTCGTGGCCGCCCGCTTGCCGCAAGACCCGCTAGCACCCAGGAACTTAGCGTTACATGACACACAGAAATTAGGGCTTTTATATATATAATTGTTAATATAGATATAATAAGAAATTATACCAAAATATATTTTTATATTTTGCAGCTACACAATATTGTTTGCCAGCTGGGTTTGCTTAGTATGCATGAGCGCAATGCCGCAATAACTGACAAGGTAATATATTACAAAAAGATTCAACTTTATAACCACTGCATCTTTGATAGATTTCTATCTAAATGGTGATGAATCAAAGATATCGGTAACACCACTGCGTTTCACCGATATCGGATTTTGCAGCCAGGATTTTGTCTTGGGGAGAGCCGAATCAAATTTCGCGAGCACGCGGGCCGCGTACGGCCCTCAACCTCATTTTTGTGGCCCCTGAAGCGGTAATCAAAATCACTTGAGCTTATTTAGGGGAAAATATATTTAAAAATGTAAAATATACTCTCTTCCCCTTTTCTGTTTATAAAAAAATGTCAAGAAACCCTTCGGGATATTTAAAGTTCCAGCACTGCTTATCATTTTGTATGTAAAATAGACTGCGACCCAAATCAGTTCGACACCCCTGCTGTTGGATATTGATGTTTATATCAAATAATAATTCCATTATTTGTTGATAAAAAAATGTAATGCAAAAACTTTCACTTGATTTTTTCTTCGATAAATACATATTTATGTATATTTTTCGCGGGATATATTTTTGAAGTCTCAATATTTCTCTTACTTATGTTCAGTTCTCTAAATCAGCCGCTTGGCCACAATTTGTACCGAACGAACAGACTCATGTGACGGAATAAGGATTTCTTGATTATACCTACGAAAACCTAAAAATAACATGTAAATATGCATTTTCTGTTAATTTCAACACTAATCATAATAAAATATAGCTTATTATTATTGTAAAATACTTAAGTTATTTTGCTGTACGATCATTGGAACTTCCAGAGGGGGCTTGTGCCCCCCCCCCCCCTCTGAATACGCCGCTGTTGTTCTGTACAACTTATATCAGTCCTTTTTGTGTGTAAAACATCATAATTTCAAAAATACCTAAGAAGATATTGATATTCACATTTATATACAAAATAAACCAAATACCGATTTTAAGAGCGCGACTGTCTCCAAAACTAATAGTGTCATTTTAAAATTACATTCTGAAGGTTATACCGAAGTCAGATTTCCACTTTATCTTATCTGAATCGAGTAATTAGTTGTTTAAAACAGTTTTATCATTTGACTGGGCGAATATTTTAGTCGATGTGTCAGAGGGAAAAAGGATCAACGGTCCCCTTCATATAATTCGGTGGAGCATATTTGGAAAGTGATGTATTTTCATTTGAACAATAATTATGTCACTTTATCAAGAGTAGGCAATCTTAAAAAAAGTTTATTTATACGAAAAAAAAAATGCCAATATTGTTTACAATGAAGTAATTGGAAAATTAACTACTGTTGTGGTTAACAAATTTTATCTTCAACTCTCCGAGCAACGCCGTGTAATCTGCTGGTCTGGGAAAGGACCAGGCCCGACGCCCCCCCCCCTTGGCTGCGCCCCTGGTTGTGGTTAACAAATTTTATCTTCTACTCTCCGAGAAGCGACGTGTAATCTGCTGGTCCTGGGAGGGGCCCAAGCAGAGGCGAATCTAGCTTTTTGGGGGCCCAGGGCTTAAAAATGCCAAGGGGCCCTACACATGCTCTACACTTATGTTGACAAAAAAAAGTCCTCAACTCCCAAATCCAAGTAAAGAGCAAATAAAAAGATATCTTCTGTCCGAGAGGTTGGGGGCCCCTTCCGGTTCCGGGGCCCAGGGCTTAAGCCCTATTAGCCCGTATGTAGATCCGCCTCTGGGCCCAGGCCCGTCGCCCCCCCCCCTTAGCTGCGCCACTGGTGAAACGTAACATCCGATATAGACGAAAGCTAGTAATTTCTCCAAATTTTTTATTAGGTGTTCAATGTAATTCAATACCTTTACTTGTATCAATTGTAATTGTTTGAGATTTAAATAATATCCCGCTGCTTTGGGATTTTGTAGTGCCAACATTACCATTTAAGAAACACAATACATCGTGATTGTAAAAGCAAAATATGATGTAGTAAAAACGGTCTTGAAATTGTGTGCCACCTTATTAAATCTGTGGCATAAAGTACACGACGCAAAACCAAATATTGTTGGACTATTTTAAGCTGGCCAGCGAGAGAATGTACTGCGCACAATGCGAGCAGAATGAGAGAGTGAGGTCTATTACATAATTACAGCCTTTTAGTGGGGAAAGCAAGCAAACCTTACAATATGCATTAATTTCAGGTAAACAGTTTTCTCTTGGAGTCCTTGCATAATAGAGTACACTTCACAGTTTGGGGGTTATTTCCACTGCGCTTATCAATATTTTTACAGGTATGTTGCTTCTCTTTCGAATATTAAGACTTATCGCGCACTATAGACTTTTTGTCGCCGTGGGCTAATTTAGTGTGCACACAGTGAATGACTGTCACCCCAAAAAAATCGTGTTTTATTAAGTCAGTCAATATATCAGGTCGACAAGGATGAAATTTGTAGTTAATAATATTGCCAACTTTAACAACTTGTTATTTGAAATCGGCTTAATATTTTACTGTACTGACTTTTTTTTTTGTTGGAAACTTACACATCTCGCCTGTTTAGAGAAATTATTGTATATTCTAATTTTGTTGAAAGTGGAACGGTCGGAAATTTGCACTATTATGAAGTATGAGTTATTACGTGGAACTACGGCATCGCAGACCGCGCGAAACATTAATAGTGTATTTGGCTCAAGTGTTACTACGCAGCAGACAATATCAAACTGGTTCGCCCAATTTCGTACAAGTATCTTAAAAACCAAACAAAAAGAAAAATAAAACCTGGTTCATCGATCACAGCAGAAATATACTGCAACCAACTGGACGAAAAGATAGCAGCCTAGATTGGTCAACAGATCGACTCCTATCTTATTGCATGATAACGCTAGACCACACACTGCACAAATGACTGTGGCAAAAATACAGGAATTGAAGTTTGAACTTCTTCATCATCCTCCATACTAACCAGACCGAGCTCACTGACTACCACTTCTTCCGCAATTTGGACAACTTTTTAATAGGAAAACAGTTTAATTCCGACAATGCTGTAAAACTGGCCTTCCAGGAATTCATTGACTCTCGTCCGCCAGGGTTTAATGCCACCGGCCTAAACAACCTGCCGCTTAAATGGCAAAAGTGTATAGACAATATGGGTGCATATTTTGATGAATAAAATAATTCCTTATATTAGTTCTGTGTACGCTAAAAAATGGATGTAATACTAACCATATTACTCCTGAACGTACATAGATTGAAAACATGGTCACGAAACCTGGAAACAGGAGGCCTTGGCTCATTTCGGGCTGTCGCGCCAATGTTGATGATTTGTTAGTTATCAACCAACTTTGCCTTTTTTTCTACAAATTTCATCCTTGACGACCTAATATATTTCGAGGTGGCGGCTGTGGTAAGTAAAATTAGCATAAAACGCAGGAAAAATCAACAAAACAAGCACTATTGGGTTCATCCCATTTGGTGTGAAAGACTGCTTAAATGACAACTTTACCTAATTTTTGATGAACTACAATGATCTTCAAAAATTTTTTGAAATTTTTCGTGTGGTTGTTACAATCAGTTATACAGTGGCGTAGCAACTTCAAGCTGCGCTGGTGTGCAGAAACATTTTATGCGCCCTTGATGGTTGGTAATACTTAATTAAAATTACGATATTTATTTGAAGAACATTTTAGAAAATCAACAATACAACAAAAAATAGTTTTAAAAGAAGATAGGTTAAAAGAAGAAAAATATATATACATAAGCGAATAATAATATTTAAAAACTCACTAAAAGATTTATAGGTATACATTTATTGTTTAAAACAGTTTTTTTCGAGTTTTGTCTTCTACAAAAATGTCTATTAAATCTTCATAATTCACCTTGACCTTGACCTTGCACGATCTTTTTCAACACTAATTAATGTTAAGTCACTCGATCGCTGTTGTCCTATAATACTTCTTAGATAATTTTTTATAATTTTTAACTTTTAAATTGACCTCTCAGCTGACGCAGATGTTATATGTATAGGAAGTGTTAAAAACAGCATAAAAGCTGTGCATATATTGTCGAATCTGGATAAATTTATACTATAGTCTATTAAAAATATTTTGGCAAGTTCTCTTGCACTGGGACATAATTTAACTTTGTCCAACAATGCAGATCGAAAACTTAATATCTGCTGAGAAAATGCATTTGTTAAATCTGTACTATATTTTTCTTGTAGTAATTTAAAATTTTTCAATTCGGCGCCCTAAAATTTTGAATTTACGCCGCACCGGAGTGCACTCGCACTGCCAGCATCCCCTGTAGCTACGCCCTGAGTATGTCTTAATAATCTAAAGAGGTAATTATTTACAAGTCGTAATACATTTTTTGTATGTATTTGGTTGATCTTTTTCATCCAAAAGACATCCAGATATGCGTCATTCAGAACCAGCAAGGCCGATTTCGGATTTCTTGGGTCTTCTAAGTAGTCTCGCATTAGGTGTTCGATTAATTCTTTACTTGTCCCACATATTGTACATTTTCTTTCTTCATCACTTCTGCATTATTAATTTTTCCTTTCTTCGTTTCTTACTCTGAATCTTGAAACAATCCTTGTATTTTTATTTCATTTGTTCAGATATGCTGTGACATCTATAGCAGTTATGGCGAACGTATAATGATTTCAAAAGACCCGTACAAAAAAGATCTTTGTAGTTCTGAAGATTCTAATGAGAGATTCTAAGATAACTAAGGTTGGATCTAAGCGAGTACATTAACGAAACAGGGTAGTGAAATTGGCAAAAATGATAATAATAGCAAGATGGAATTCAACCATTATCTGTCCGCCAGCTCAGGTAGAGTTAACGAGATTAGCAAGGGATTCCACACAAATATTTACACCTTAATGCGACAAATTTTTATTTACGCATTATATATTTGACCCGCGACTTGAATCTACAAAATTTCGTATTCAATTTTGACTCGTCTGGGGAAAAAGGTTCGCCATCGCTAATCTATAGTTTGTAGTTTATAGTTTGAATTTTTTCTCTTCTCAGTTGTGTTTAAATATCTTGGTATCGGTTTATGATTACTCTCTTCATGCCAGTGGCGGAACAACAAATGTTGGCGCTCCCCGCAAAAAAGTAAGATCGGCCCCCCAACCTTATGTGATTTTTTTCTTTTCGTATCTAGCGTCCCATAATTTTGAAGAAATTTAACCTTGGATTTTTCTTACACAAAGAATCATTTTTCTTTATAATACATATTTTATAATGAATATAAAAGAAAAACAATAATATCAAACAAATGAAACATAGACAAAACAAAACAAAACTAGATATAAATAAATAAATCAATTTAAAATGTTAAATCTTTCTTTCTGGATTTTAAATTAGCAAAATCTCTAATTAAGTCTTTAATGCCCATTTATTGAGCAATTTCAGCCTCAATGCTCAACAACGATAAATTACGTAAGCGTTCTTCTTCAATAGAATTTCGTAGATAGTTTTTTATTATTTTTAATTTGGAAAAAGAACGCTCTGCCGTTGCCAGTGACAGGAAGTGTTAAAAATAATAAAATTGCCGTAACTACGTCTGGAAAACTGACCGACAGGGAAGTATATTTAATTATTAAAGTTCGGCAAATTCTTTCATTGTTGATATTTTAGAGATTTCCTGATTAAGCATCGAAGCTAACATTATCATTTGTAACGGAAAATTGGACGAAATATCAACTTTGTATTTTTTTTTTTTTTTTTTGTTAAGATTTCGGCAGAACTCAAAATTTCTGTTTCATCCAAGTTGATTAAATTTCGAAGTGCCATGAATAAAAACAAATTTACAACGTCGTTCATCCCTTACCGTCCCCCCCCCCTACCCTATCACTCCCACCCACTAACAACGGACACCAGAGGCAACAGTCGATTTGCAAGCAAAAAAACACCGATAACGCCATTCTCGCAGTCTTCCTTTAATCGCGTTATAATAATATTTATTTTAAATGTTATTTTTTTAATTGAATTACTATTTTGAATATTTTTTTTATGTACCTATGTATTTTATAGTAAAAAGTAAATTTTTTAGTTTTCAGTATAAAACGCGACTATTCTCAAAATTTTCAATTATTGCTGGTTAGTTACAAACGATCCCAAATATACAAAATCTTTCACTACTTTAAAATTGTACGTATTGAATCTGACAAGATGACCTAGTATGCATTGTTTCTGTTACGACTTGGATAAGAACATATGTATATAGTATTTCCAAAATTAAATGGCCACTCTTGTTAAGAAGCTTAACAAAAGCGGTATTGGGTTTATGGCAGTAATCTTAAGACTCGTTGCTATAAAAAGAATATAGGAGGTATAAAAGGAATTTTAGATTTAAATAGAATAGATGTAACAGTAGTTCAATTGAAGTTTCTTAAAAACCATTAAGGATATTTTCCAAATTTACAATCCTATTGTTTCTAAATTTTAGGGGTTGTTATACTCGTTTGTTAGTTAATTTTCAACGTTCATAGCGTGCATACATTAACAACATAGCTCTTTGGCGACCATTTTATTTTGCAGAAATTCCTAATTTCTGTAGTGAAAATAGTGAATCTGTGCAAGGTGATTTGGAGTGCGAAAATGTGGACGTTGACGTGAGATACAAAAATGTGGACGTGGCTACTATTTTAAGGCTACCGCCATATTATTGTGTTTTAAACCCTATAAAACTAATATGGAGCTAATTAAATGGTAATGTGTGCCGGAAAAATACAACACCGACAGAAAGTGACACTGTAGTACAATTAATTAAAGACGAAACAAGTGCAATAAGTAGTGATTTTTGGAAAAAATGTGTAGAACATGTAAAGACAATTGAAACAAATTTTTTTTATAAATCCACCAAATAAATCTTCAAAAATTATTAATTTAAATAACAGTGGTAGTGACACATACTCTGATAGTGATATAAACAATGATATTAGTGATAATGATTAATATTTTAATAATTTTAAATTACCATAAATTGACAAAATACCAAAAAAAAAAGATTTTTGTTTGTGCAAATTTGAAGTATTTAATATAGACTTTAAAGACGATTTTTAAACATGCCTATATTTATAATTCAAATATAGCCAGTCCTAAGCCTGATAAAAAATTGAAAGAATGTCTTGTGAGTATATACAGTTCATTCTAAATAGCATATAAGAAAACACGTTTATTTAAAATAACTATTACGGTCCTAGCAACTATTTTTAACAGAACCATAAACTCAGCAGGTATAATAGCTACTCTGTCTTTGATTATTAGAATGAGCAAGTGAGAGTGGCCATTTCATTTTGGAAATAATATATCTGGTCTTCCGCTCAATAAAATCTGAATATTTATTTTCAGCAAATATCAATCTGCAGCATGTTTATCCTAGTACTTTTAAGCACCAATTGAAAATCTGCTTGTTTTAAAGAACGAATGACAGATGGATAGCAAATAAGAGCAGATGCAGCTGGTAAGTTAATGTATTTCACTTTCTGTAATAACTTTATTAACTTCCGCTTTTATCTGATTAACAGTACGTGATCTACAATCTAATCCTTCAGAGCTTCAGAGGAAGTGGAGTAGGAGAAAGGTTACGAAATGATCGATTTGATTGACTATATATTTATCTTGGAGACTTCAAAATTTATTAATTAGTTAGCTTTTGAATTAGCTGATACTTTGAGAAGCATCTGACATGACACAAATAGTAGATAGTACAGGAAATGAAGCTCAAAAAATGACAAAACCTCGCAATTTTTTCGTCCAGCATCGATTTGGATAAAAATTTGGAATTAGGCTCATTTCACCCTCTAGTTCATTTTCTACATTGTGCCGTTGTACGCTTTTTGTTTTTTAAGGGTGAAAACTACCCCTAATTGTAAAAAATTACAAAATAACATTTTAAACCTTAATATGGGTAAAATTTGGTTTGGATTAGCTAAATATGGATCGTTTTATGCTTTAGAATACAATTTCATAATGTTTCAACCCTTGTTGGATTAAAAAATGATTTCATCTTGCATCGATTTGCACCAAAATTTGAAATTAGGTTCGTCTCACCCTCTACTTCAAATTTTATATCATGCTCATGGGCACTGTTTATTTTTTAAGGGTGAAAACTACCCCTAATTGTCAAAAATTATAAAATAACGTTGTAAACCTTAAGATGGGTAAAATTTGGTTTGGATTAGTTGAATAATGATTGTTTCATGCTTTGGAATACAATTTCTAATGTTTCAACCCTTAAAAACCCACCCTTGTTAGAGCTTGATATAAAAAAAATCGCTCCGAACCGTGCTATTCGAATGTTTCGAAAAAAAAATTATTGGTTTTTTAAACATAGCTCCTTCATTTTTAGTGATAGAAAGTTTTTTCAAAAATGATTTTGTAGGGCGTTTCAAGAGCTATAAGACTATGTAAATTAAATTCCTTAAGATCCCTTAGTTTTTAAATGGGGTGAGTTTGAAGGGCTCGAATAAGGTGGTGTTCGCTTGTAAATAGAGGTTTTAAACGGCTATATCTCGCCAAATATTCACTGTACAGAAAATATATGCACAGGGAAATTTAAGTCATTAAAAAGGCTACAATTTAATGCTCTATCATTTTTTTCGTATCTCCAGTAATTTCGGAGATATTTTGAAGAATAGGGTGAAAAATACAAAATCGCAAAAAATCGTTTTTTCTTTAAACTCCAATTTTTCTAAAATTAGGCATTTTAAATTGGTCAAACTTCTTGGGTGTACTGAAAATAGATATAAGAAGAGAACCACAGAAGGGTGAGGATCAATTTTAATTAGGGGGGTAAATAGGGGGTTGTTATCACTGATTTTTTCGTAGAAAAAAGTAGGTACCAACCTTATTTTGATCATAAGTCGCTTAATTTTTATGCTAGAGACTTTTTTATTTTTTTGTTTGAAATGTCTAATCAAATACTTTAAAAAAGATTCAATGAGTTTTCCTCGAAAAATGCAAATTTTTTCTGTTATTTGACTTTGAATCTTTCAAATTATGCATTTGGCGAAAAAAAGTTAACCATTAACATGCCGTATCTCGGTTCGTATCGGTCGTAGAAAAATAATAAAAAAAGAATTTTGTTTGTTTTTTTAAAAGCTACAATTTTGCTTTCTACAGTTTTTTTGATAAAATGCATATTTTTCGAGTTATTCGCAAAAAACTTTTTAAAAACATCGATTTTTTCGTCGAAAAACTGTTACTTTCAACCGCGAATAACTCAAAAAATATTAGTTTTACGAAGAAAACATAAAGAACATTTATTTCTTAGAATTACTTTTCCCATCGATTCCTATAGTTAAAATGTAGTAAAAAATTTCCACCCCCGAGATGGGGTGGCAACCACCCCCAAGGTTTTAGCGTACACCGGCATGATGTAGAAAATGATCCTTGGGCTATTCTCTACCTTCTGTGAAAATTTCACGTAATTCCATGCTGGACGAAAAAATTGCGAGCCAAAATGCTTCATTTCTTGTACTAAGAACGAAGATTTATGAATTCACCAAGTTAACACATTTCATTTAACAATATTTAATAGATAGACATGCATAAATAGAAGAACTAAAAAAATTGTACGAGTAGATAATATCTACAACCAGTGTTGTAATGTATCTAGTTACACGTATCTAGATACAGTAACTATAGTGCGTTCGAAGGTGAGTTTGCAGTACAGGGCATATGGAGTAGTTCTTTTTCATACTCTCTAATGGGTTTACAAATGACACTATCCTTTTCTTGCTTGTCGACGTTGCCAGCTCTAAAACGCATTGATCTGTGAAGACGCAGTATTCTACAAATGGCCATTTGTTTTTGTTGACTGTTATTTTGAGTTTTATAAGAGTTGATTTTTGTAAATCATACGAGTTTTTCATATTATTATAATTGACACATTTGACACTGTTACAACATTTGGCAACACCGCTCCCATTTTCCATAAGAGCTATACTGCAAACTCACCTTCGAACGCACTATAGATACTTTTTCAAGTATCTAGATACAAATTAGATACTTTTTGAAATATGTATCTGTATCTAGATATTTAAATTTAAGTATCTTGTATCTGTATTTCAGATACTTTGCTCGTTACTTTATATTTATACCAAGAAACCGAGCTGATATAATAGTTTAATTATAAATTGTCATTTTGTATATTTTATTTTTGCTATCAACAAAATTCAGAAAGCAATTGAAATTCTGACGTTTACAAATTAAATTAATATGGAAAGTCAAAAAAAAATCTCACTTGTTTTCCGTAGCTTAAGGAAAATGGGTCATAATTAATGAAAACTAAGTTTTTGAAAAAATTTTTTGCTATTTTGATGACCAATTTATTAAATACATATGAAAAATTATATCCACACAAGTAATTTAGAAGTGACAAGACAAACTAAGGCTCTTCAAAAGTATCCAGTGATTTAAAGTACACTTTGATAATTTTTTGACTACTAATTGAAATCAGTAAGGTAAATAGGTGTGTTTCCTAAATAACGCAGAAAAACATTATTTTTTTGATATTTCATATAAATTTAATTTGTAAGCTTCAGAATGTCAACTGAAATTTTGTTTATAAATTAAATGTATGAAAATCTGGCTAACAGCCAAAGCTGCTAAAGCCAACAAATAAAAAAAAAATAATGAAATGTCAAAAAAAAATCACATATTCCTTATCAGTTATTACCGACCGCCAACATATATGGTACACGGGAGGTATTGTGATCATACCGATTTTGACATTTCGATATTTCGATGGATCTCCACGAATTGAGGTCCCTACATAACGTTTTGACTATTTTTATCATGATGTCTGTCGGTCTGTCTGTCTGTCCGTCCGTCTGTCCGTCCGTCCGTCCGTCTGTCTGTCTGTGTACACGTGCAGAGCAAATTCGGCTGAAAGGATTTGTATGAAACTTCATATTTAAGCTTCTGCCATCAATGGCACGAGTTGATCAACTTTTGGTAAAAATCGGTTGTCTAAAAATGGGAGCTTACTCGTGTCGATTTTAAGATTTTTGCGAATATTTCACAACAGAAAAATATTTCGAAAAAAATTATTTAACAAAAGTTGCTATAAAAGCAATAACTAACAATTTTTATTTGAGACATTTTTTGATAAAACGAAAAAAATTTGAAAAAAGTCTCAATTTTTTCATACTTATATGTAACGTTTCCACGGTCATGATAAATAATATCTTTGTTAGAAAATATTAGGCCAAGTTATTTCTATTCTGCTGTTAGAATGTATTTTATACAAATACTTTATGATGGCGGTCGGTCCTGTGGTGGCCACAGCTGATTTTTTTTATTAGTGATCAAAAATTAGGGCTAAAATTTGATTTAAAGGAAGATCCCCTTAACAAGATCCTAGTTGCGTATCTATATGACTAACATAATATAAAATAAATACGTTATTTAGTACAAAATTATTCCGTAGAATACTGTTTTACCTTGAATTTAGTGAGATTTTTGTGACGTCACCGTTATTTTTAAACAGCCTGTATAAAAATGATAAACATGCACTGTTTGTTTAATTATAATGCATTGTTAATTATTAGCTTACTATGTATTTCAATAAAAATGAAATTCTTAAACGTGTTTTTATATAATATTTTTATTTTTCTGCGAAAAATTTAGAAAATTTTGACATGTATCTGTATCTAGAGATATTTTATAATTCTGTATCTAGATATATCTTTACCGACCGCCAACATATATAAGGGAGGTATTGTGATCATACCGATTTTGACATTTCGAGATTTCGATGGATCTCCACGAATTGAGGTCCCTACATAACGTTTTGACTATTTTTAGCATGATGTCGGTCGGTCTGTCTGTCCGTCTGTCTGTCTGTCCGTCTGTCTGTCCGTCTGTCTGTCCGTCTGTCTGTCCGTCTGTCTGTCCGTCTGTCTGTCCGTCTGTCTGTCCGTCTGTCTGTCCGTCTGTCTGTCCGTCTACACTGTCTGTCTGTGTACACGTGCAGAAAAAATTCGGCTGAAAGAATTTTTATGAAACTTAATATTTAAGCTTCTGCTATCAATGGCACGAGTTGATTAACTTTTGGTAAAAATCGGTTGGCTAAAAATGGGAGTTTACTCGTGTCGATTTTAAGATTTTTCTGAATATTTCACAACAGAAAAATATTTCGAAAAAATTTATTGAACAAAAGTTGCTATAAAAGCAATAATTAATAACTTTTATTTGAGACGTTTTTTGATAAAACGAAAAATTTCGAATAATTTTTGTAAAATTTTTCGAAATTTTTTCCAAATCTCAATGTTTTCATACTTATATGTAACGTTTCCATGGTCATGATAAATAATATCTCTGTTAGAAAATATTAGACCAAGTTATTTCTACTCTGCTGCTAAATAAATACATTATTTTATATAAGAACTTTATGATGGCGGTCTGTCCTGTGGTGGCCACAGCTGATTTTTTCTAAGGTATCTATATCTGTATCTAGATATTTTTTAAATGTATCAATTACAACACTGCCTACAACAGATCTAGAATAGATTTGGATAAGCCTAGCTAATGAATTTGTAGAAATTTTAATTTTGAAAGAAAAAAATTGTTAGGAATAGATCATGGTAATGTCTCGCCAATCATGGGGTTCAATTTTTAGAATAGTTGTGTAGGCATACAACTCATCTGGATGACTTACATCATAGCTTCTCAAAATTATTGATATCATGGCCCCAATTTTTTTTTTAATAACTCGCTGCCCGCCGTTTTTCTTAGCGATCTTTTCTATTATATATTATAGTGATAAAATATTTATTACAATTACACGAAAAACAGAGTGTCTACTTTTTCACACTATATCTTTAAGATAGGCGAACTTAAAGACCACTGATGTTTAAGATTTGCATTTACACTAGTTGTTTAAATCGCTGACCATAATCTACTTTGTTTATATAACCTTTTAATTTTAATTATCTTTTATTGATAAGTTTTTGATTTTAATATGTTATTTTGTAATATCTTGATTTTATATTGATTTTGACCTGTGTAAACATGCTTTAATGTAATAACATCAATAAAATATTATTATTATTATTACTATTACTATGTGAATGTTGTTCTTAAGTTAGTTATTAATTTAAATATTTCAATTAAATTTCTTTGAAATAACTTTTGAGGCAATTATAACCAATTTCATATCTAATTCAATCAGATCAGTCATTATTTCTGAACAGCATGGCTTCATGAAGAAAAATCAACGAATAGCGGGTAATTAGCGGGCAATTGTGTTGGGTACCCGGTTCCAGAAATCTTAATTTTCGTCATTCCTACTTCCTACACGCCACCACTGACATCTTTTATAAATATTGAAGTGTCTTTTACACTTCAATCAATATAATATAAACTTATCATCATCATTTGACAGTAATTTATGCATTACAATCAGTTTATCATACACACCCAATAATCAACTATATTATATTTATCATTTTCATTGCAGTATATCTACCTTCTGACGTCTGAATATTTTTACCCAGAGCAATTTCAAGCGAACCGTATAATTTCAGCATTAGATATAACCTACTTTTATACGTAAAACATCGACCTGGCAACAAATAATTAGAGCTAATTATAACAGATAATACCTGTGTCTACATATGAGGGAATCTAAATCTTAATTCCTACAATCTTTGTAGATATCTTGACTAAATATTCAAGTTTATCTTAGAAGCATTTTGCAGCTAATACACATTTTCACGCAACTTACATGCTGGGTTAAAGATGAATTATTTGTTTGTTGTGTTTTTGTCACTCGGCATTTTACAATTGAATAGAACAGTGCTTCTAAAACTAAGAGTTGTGGCGGATCAGGAGGATATATTTCTCGCCATTCGATCCCGTTTTATTTTAGAGATATTTTGTTTCTTTTTTTATTGTTTTCAAAGCTTGCTACGTTCAACTTTGTAAAACTTATGTTGATTATTATTTTGTAAATAAATGGTCGCCATTTTGAAATGGTTAACATAAAAATATGATTTTTTGGTGTCATTTTAAAGCTAATTTAATGTACTTTTAGGAAAAAAATATAAAATTATCGATTCCCTATGCTAGATCAAAAGTTGACATCATTTCCGGTGAAACTTTTCATTAATTCATTAATATCGACAAAGTCGCCGCTCATTTGTACGCCGACCTAATAAAATGTAATGTTTAAAAACAAAGATAAATAAAAACCTAATTTATAAAGATACAACAAGCAAATAATAAAATGTTTATAATGAAAATATTATAAAAATAAACAAATATGTAATATCTGAAAGGCGCCCTCGTGGTCCAGGCGCCTAGAGCGATCGCTCCATTGCCCCATGCCACCGTACGGCCCTGCCTATATATATCTTGAGTATTAGAATCCAAGAGATATAATACTTTTAATAACAGGTAGCCATAGATGAGGAAACTCTATGCTGGTTTGGCTGAGAGCGAAAGAGTCACTCAGCTTTTTGGACAATAAGTATATTTTAGAAACACAACGATCCGCTAAACCATTGTTAGCTTCCTCAGGTGCTATAAAGAACAATAACCTTAGTAAACTAAAACATATAATAATCTTGCAATGACTAACCATTAGATGTAATGGATTGACAATCTTAGCAATATAAAATATAGTGACAGTAAAGTGTTTTTATTAGTGAAGGGTTTACTAGTCCTCAAAATGAAGCCTAACATTTTATAAGACTTTCTTACCCTAGTATCAATGTGGATATCAAATAAAGTATTCCACACACCAAAGCGGCCGCGGTGGCGATACGGCAGTGGCCTAACGCAACCTATACAATACAATGAGACCACGAACATACAAGCGTTCCGCTATCTGAGAACGCCACCGAATGCAGCGTTCAGTCTAGCGATCACCAAACACTGGCGGCCGAACTCGACAAGTTGCGTTAGGCCGCGCGATATTCATTGTTTATATACCACAGAGTGAATATATTGTCGAAGAAAATAATGTCGAAAATAGATAATTTAACAGAAAAAATCATAGATCAGTAAAGGATCATTTAATTTTGTATGACTTAGCACATCCTGATTACAAGAATATTAGGAAAACAAATAAAGTGTGGAACGAAATAGGAAAAGTTTTGGAAATTGATAGTAAAGTCTGTTCCAAACGGTTAGGCGGAACTAGATTTTGCAATCTAGTTACTTTCATCGTTTAAATCATGCTTTTCAGCCGTTTTGTTTAAGCTTTGTAAATCATACTTGCAACAAACATTTTTTGGTTAAGGTTAATATCATTTTAAAATGTCATTTTCTTTATATTTTGATTTTTTGTGTCATTCTTAATACAAATATCCCATTTATTTATTTTTTGTCATTAAAATATGTAATAAAATTAATTTAAGTTTGACATATGTCATTCGTTTCCATGGTTTCATTGTTGGAATTTAAAATTTTGTCATTCCAACCTGAAAAATGAATTAACCCAAGCAAGGTCCCTTATCCAACCTAAAAGAACGAAATTCCCATTTAGTTCCGCCTAACCGTTTGAAACAGACTGTAAGTAGATTATTATTTTTCCTCTACATACAATTAATTATTCTATTGTATTCTCGCAATCAATACTATCATACAACTATATACCGTGATTCACTAACTGATCGCTACCGCTACCGCCACTCCCACCGCGTTAGTGTGAGGAGACCTGATCGCTAGTCGTATCGCTACCGCGGCCGCCACCGCGGCCGCTTTGGTGTGTGGAATCCTTAATAGTTTTGAGTCTAGAATGATACCCAGATCTTTAATTTGTGACACTTTCAATATTTTTATTTTTAATTTTGTAGTCAAAGTTAATATTTCTATTGCGAGTGAATGAAATCGTTTTAGATTTGTTTAAGTTTAGTTTAAGTTTATTATTATGGCAATATTGAATTAATCTTTCAAAATCATCTTGAATAGCTCTGCAATCATTAGTTGTAGTAACCGGCCTATATAATTTCAAATCATCTTTATCATAATTATGAATTTGGAATTCACAAAGAATTCCGATATGTCATTTATGAATATGTTAAAAAGTAAAGGCGCTAAATGTGTCCCTTGAGGTACACCGGAAGTAATATTCCTGTATCCAAAATATAAGTTTTCACTTATAATTTCAAACATTAATTCCTGTCTTACTATTTCGGTTAACATCATGTGCATTGCATTATTTTTTTCCAGATTTTTATACCAACCCCTCTGATGATGGTGGTCAAATTTTATTTGCAATATTTTACTATAATATCGAAATGAAAAGTTTTTTTTAAATTATATTTTGATCATTAATCTTAGCTTGATGAGCTTCTATTTAATCACCAATATCATTCGCGCGACAGCCCAAGGTGGGCCTAGAACTCCAGGTTTCGTGGCCATATTTGAGTACATTCAGGAGTAATCTGGTCAGTATTACCTGCATTATTTACCGCATACAGAGTCACCTACAGTATATAACTGGTTGCGAACTACTAAGCAGAACTGTAATTTGTATAAATATTTTTACACAAATTATTTGGCATATGCAGGAGTTGAACACGTCCATACTCTTGCTAGCGGTCAACAACAACAGCAGACGGTTTAACGCTTACAGCCATAGGTTCACTTACTTACTTTTCATTTAAATAGCTCAGGTTTAACAGCCGTAGCTTAGTACATGAGCTATAAAACTGCATTCAGAGCTCTTTAAATTAATAGAACGTATAGTGTAGACACTATACGTTAAGCATATATTCTAATACACTGTTTTAACGTTCGACATAGTGTTTACAGCTCTTGAAAATTAGTGAGTTACGAATAGTCCGACATCTGTGTGTCTTTAAACCAACTATTTCACTTTTTAATACATAACTAAGAGGGAAACTTCATTTTTTACGTTGTATATTTATATCATCTTTAGGTGGTAATTCTGAAATGATACCTTTCAAAATATTTGACAATTAATTGATATTAATGACAATCTTTCATTTGTAATTTCTGAATGAATATAACCTAAGAAAAATCAAAGCCATATTTACAAGTTGACATTCTTCCTAAAGCCCATTTACAACACAACAATCACCAAAGTCACTAGATTTTGTAACGTATTTCAAAATAAAATACACTCTGTTCCAAACGGTTAGGCGGAACTAGATTTTGCAATCTAGTTACTTTCATCGTTTAAATCGTGCTTTTCGTCCGTTTTGTTTAAGCTTTGTAAATCATACTTACAATAAACATTTTTTGGTTAAGGTTAATTAAGTCTGTTCCAAACGGTTAAGCGGAACTAAATGGGAATTTAGTTCTTTTAGGTTGTCACGAGAAGGGACCTTGCTTGGGTTATTTCATTTTTCACGTTGGAATGTCAAAATTTAAAATTCCAACAATGAAACCATGGAAACGAATGATATATGTCAAAATTAAATATTTTTTTTAGATATTTTAATGACAAAAAAATAAATAAATGGGAAATTTGTATTAAGAATGACACAAAAAATCAAAATATAAAGAAAATGACATTTTAAAATGATATTAACCTTAACCAAAAAATGTTTATTGTAAGTATGATTTACAAAGCTTAAACAAAACGGCCGAAAGGCACGATTTAAACGATGCAAGTAACTAGATTGCAAAATCTAGTTCCGCTTAACCGTTTGGAACAGACTGTAAAGTTTTTTCGGGTTTTCGGTTCGGGTTCGGGTTCAGCTTCAGGTCCCTGGTTTTTATAATTCTGCTGCCCTAGATTTTTACTAACTAAACCTAACCTAATTACCTAAATTGATCATATTGACTGTTTGTCTTTGTAATTTTGAGCGAGATTTGTTGTAATCGGCGCGATGACAATTTGTTAGGTTATGTAAAGACATACAATATGTACGGTCTCTCCAATAGACTGTGATAGCCAATGTGTGTTTATATGTCTATCTCATTAAAACAACTCACTAGCTATAAGTTTAGAAAACTATCCACAATTGACAATCTACACCGTATTAAATTTAGAGGTCTGAATGGTTCATCGCGTTACCATAGGACAAACTTAAGTGACAATCAACAGAGCATAGTCTGTTAATTTAAGAGCTCTGAATGCAGCTTAAATCAAGTTAAGAGACAAAGGAATTTTACCGTCTCTTAAAAGAGAACATAACTCCCCCCCCCCCATATACATGTTGATATCGTGGTAAAAGTATATTAATTATTTTTTTAACAGTACTCAGGCTCAGTGGATTCAAAAGTGACCCTCTTTTGTACATATCTAAGTAAAACAATCACATTAATAATACAGCATATTCTAGGACAAGTAATGATATTTTTTAAAGGAAGCATTTAAGAACAATTATTTTAACGTTATCAGTTGCATTACTAAACGCCATCCATCCTTAGTAATAGAAGCACATAACTAGCACACTATGGCACAACGAATGTTGAAACATTTAATTAAAATAATATAATATAATGACGATGGGACAATACATCATAAAGAGCGTAGGACAATCCAAGGTTCAATTTTCCTGGTATTCATTCTGCGTGCGAAGGTGGGGCTTCAATTGATTTGATTGAATTGTACGTTTTAATTAATTGCATTCAAATGGAAGAGTGATCAGTTCTTTCAGGGTGCATGGTGGGAAACCATAAAATTTACCAATGAAAACTCGATGTTAGAATTGAAGAAAAATACGAGAACAGTTCGTCAGCAGGCAGTGATGTAACTAGAACTCATGGGCCCCTATGTGAAATAATTCTTGCCCCCCCCCCACATTATTTATAAATCTTTAAAAAAGATGAAAGTTAAAAGTAAAGTCTCAGTAGCCAATTGTTTGAAAAATAATTTTGGGGTTGGATCAACTATCAGGTCGTCAAGGATGAAATTTAATAATATTGCCAACTTTAACAGCTTATTATTTGACATTGGCTTAATATTTTATCGTTCTGTTTTTTTTTTTTTTTTTTTGTAAAGTTACTCTTCTGTCCTGTTTAAAGAAATCATTGCTTGCTCTAAAAAATATCAAAAACTTTTTTTTTAAATTAATTTTGTTGAAAATGGAACGGTCGGAACTTCGCACTATTATGAAGTAGTTCTTACGTGGAACGACGGCATCGCAGACCGCGCGAAACATAAAGTGTATTTGGCTCTAGTGTTACTTCGCAGCAGACAATATCAAATTGGTTCGTCAAATTTCGAACTGGTAACTTAAAAAAAAACTGGCTCATCAGATGGCCACAGCAGAAATATACTGTAACCAACTGGACGAAATGATGCAAAAACTTAAAGAAAACCAGCCTAGATTGGTCAACAGATTGATTCCTATCTTATTGCATGATAACGCTAGACCACACACTGCACAAATGACTGTGGCAAAACTACAGGAATTGGAATTGGAACTTCTTCATCATCCTCCGTACTCACCAGACCTAGCCCCCACTGACTACCACTTCTTCCGCAATTTGGTCAACTTTTTAATAATAAAACAGTTTAATTCCGACAATGCTGTAAAACTGGCCTTCCAGGAATTAATTGACTCTCGTCCGCCAGGGTTTTATATCACCGGCCTGAACAACCTGCCGCTTAAATGGCAAAAGTGTATAGACAATATTTGTGCATACTTTGATGAATAAAATAATTCCTTATATTTGTAAGTTATCAATCAACTATACCTTTTTTTTATACAAATTTCATCCTTGACGACCTAATAACAACTCTTTGAGGCACGTAATTTTAGAAAATAAAAACACCCATGTTGCACAGAAATTTTATTTTTATAAATTTTAACAAAGTTGGTTTATTTTAACTAATAAGGAAGTAAAATTACAAAAGAAACACGAAAATAAATAAAAAGTCATTCAAGTTTTTAATTATAGGGTGGGACTTAAACAACCCGATCTTTCTTTTTTTTTTGAGATTAAAATTTCGTCATAGTCAAACCTATACTGACAAGTTTTAAGTTGATCACTCAAAGAAATACCAGTGTGACATCTGTTGGTGAAATTACTTACTAGTTTGTAACCTTTGTTCACTTATAATTTTTCGACGTGGTATAAAAAATATTCCACCGTGCTTATTTACGTATCAAAAAGGTGGGACACTTTTAACTCTGTCATGCCTGAAAGAATTGATCATTATAAGCTCGTGTTTAGGACACCAAGGAGGAAATAATAAAAATACATTAGGTAAATACATATTAGTCCTCCTTATAACATAAATAATATATTTTCGTACCTAAAAGCATACACAAAAAACATACATACATGCTCAAAAATCATTAATTTTAATATATAATGGATTTAACATACTACATATGCTATAAACTTTATAGCATATGTAGTATAGTATAAAGATATACATGCTATATAAAGATACATATTCTAAAACTGATGGCAAAAAATCATCAAATAAACAATTCTGATTTATTCTGTTTTTAATTTGTATCCTTATTTATTCTGTGAATTTAATTCTGAGCATTAAACAATCACACTGGGGCCCAAGACGGTCTCAGGTGGACTTCTTGTGTATTTTAGCGCATTCCTGAAGGTAGCCATACACGGTGCGGATTTCCTCAAGGTTTGGCCTGAACAGTCCAAGCCTTGAGGAAATTCTCACCGTGTATGGCGGCGTCCGTGAGGCCGCGGCCGGTACTTGAGGCCAAAAAATCCCGAACAAAAATCATATTTCGGCCTTGATTGTAATTGGCTTTCAGCCCAGACTCTTACTGGCGTGTGTGTGCTGTCGACAGTCGGCCTTGAGGATTTGTAAAGTGAGTGTCGAATTTATTTAGTCATGTCTAGAGAATTTTTATCGGAATTCATACTAATGTATGAAAATGAACGTTGCTTGTGGCAAGTAAGTTCTAAAGAATACCATGATAGAAATAAAAAGGAGGCTGCTTACGCGAAATTATTGGAAAAAATAAAAGAAGCGGACGCGAAAGCTACAAAAAATGACATAATTAAAAAAATAAACAATATCAGAAGAGCTCTCCGAAAAGAGAATAAAAAAATTAATGAATCGATGAAATCAGGAGCATCTGCTGATTCTACGCACAAGTCTACGCGTAAGTTGTGGTCCTTGAGGCCAATCCTCTCCGTGTGTGAGCGAGGGTTCGGTAGAGGAATTCCTCAAGGAATTCCTTGAGGCTTTTTCCTTGAGGAAACCCTCACCGTGTATGGCTACCTTGACGCATCCACTGCCGACATCCCTCTCGCAGGTTAATAAAACTGTTACGGCTAGTTTTACAATCGGCAGTTAAGTCTCTGGCTAGTGGTTACCGTGGAAACTTATGGTAATTATTATATTGCAAATATGTCGTTAGCCATTGATTTGAGCTAACCAACAGGTAACCCATGAATTGTACCCGGCCCTTATACTCCTATGACATTTTTTTAATTTTTTCACTTGGTAGTTAAGTCTCTGGTTACCGTGGAAACTTATGGTAATTATCAGTGCCGTAACTAGGCAGGTGCAACAGGTGCACAGGCACAGGGCCCAAGTCGAAAGAAGACCCAAAAAATCGTCAATGGAAGGCCAAGTCAGACTGTAGATAACCTTTTTGAACAACCTTCCACAGGGCCCAGAAAAAGCTATGCTCTATGTCACCTTAGAAAAATGTGTGTAAGAAGATAGAAGCTGTTTGTCCTTGCTTCGGATTGGTTTCCTATTACAATGTTAAAATATTGTTTTTAGTCCAAGCTGACAGATGTTCAGTGTCGTACATTGAAAATATATATTATTTATATTATCTGTCTCATTTTGTAATACGTAACTAACAGGGAAAGTTCATTTTTTATCTTGTATATTGACAATACATTTATAATATTGTCATAGTATTGGTTAACACGGATACGTCAAAGTCTATCTATTCCACAACATTCACCAAAGTAACCAGATTTATGCTCTATGTCAGCTTAGAAAAATGTGTGTAAGAAGATAGGAGCTGTTTGTCCTAGTTTCTGATTGGTTTAGAACACCATCCCTATTACACTGTTAAAATATTGTTTTTAGTCCAAGTTGACAGATGTTCAGAGTCGTATATTGGAAATATATATTATTTATATTATTTTATATTTTTCGTATATTTTGTTATTATTTGCATATTTAGACTTTTATTTATATTCTTGGCGTAGATTTTATGGAGTAAATTCTCCATGTAATTCTCCATTTGTTTTTACGCAGTTATGTATTTTTTTAGGTTATCTGACATATAAATATTTTTTGACACTTGACAATTAACAGATCAAAATAGAGGACTAAGGTGAGGCCAAAGAAGAAATTATTGATATAATTTTTTGCTCTATTTAAACTCTTTTAGCCAAATCTCTCTTTTTATATATAAAACATATTTTTTAAATATTAATATGTTTTTAACTTTTTTAAATTTCCCATTATACTGAATCTATATCGTATAAATAACGTAAGTGTATTATCTGCCTTGCTTATTTCAATATCTAATTAACCAATTATATTTTTATATTTAAAAAAAATCACTTGCTAACCCTGTAACTGTATTTTAAATTTCCTGCTATTCTGTATTTGTCCTGTGTAAATCGTACTCGGTTCGCAGCGCTATCTACTCTTTTCTAATTTAAAATAGAGTATAGTGTCGTATTACAAATTGAGACGGATTTAATTATTTTATTTTTTTCGTATATTTGGTTATTATTTACATATTTAGACTTTTATTTATATTCTTGGCGTAGATTTTATGGAGAAAATTCTCTATGTAATTTGTTTTTACGCAGTTATATATTTTTTAGGTTATTTCACATATAAATATTTTTTGTCATTTGACAATTAACAGATTAATATAGAGGACTAATGTGAGGCCAAAAGACAGCCCAGCTGATAGTGCACAAAGAAGAAGTTATTGATATAATTTTTAGACCTTCATATATACATATATTTTTAATTTTTATTTACAATAAATATTTAAATAAGAAACTTTAGCTCTGAAGATATATTGTTTGTTTTATTGCTTTATTTAAACTCTTTTAGCCAAATCTCTCTTTTTATATAGTACATCATTTTTAAAAATTAATATGTTTTTAACTTAACTAAACTTTTAACTAAATTTCCATTAAACTGAATTTATATCGTATAAATAACGTAAGTGTATTATCTGCTTTGTTTATTTAAATATCTTATTAACCTTTTTTATATTTAAAAAAATCACTTGCTAACCCAGTTACTACGCCCATGCCCTAATTGTAACTTATTTTAAATTTCCTGCTATAATGTATTTGTCCAGTGTAAATCGCACTCGGTTCGCAGCGCTACCTACTTTTTTCTAATTTGAAATGGACCATAGTTGCGGTTCTAGTAATTATTATATTGCCAATATGTCAGTGTTTCCCAAAGTGTACCCCCTCCATTAGGAAAAATCGCATTTTCTTTATTAACAATAAAAAAACATGTATTATTTAAATAGTTATAATGGTAATAGTAATAAACGATATATAACAAATTATATTATATAATAACGTTAATTATATTTATATTAGTTAATGAGAATGATAGCATTGTTTATGTTGCAAGTACAGGACGATGCGTCAGCTATCACTGTAAAGTGTAAATCAACACTTATACGTCACTCATTCCCAGCGTACCCCCTACAAATCCTTCTCGTACCCCTAGGGGTACGCGTACTACACTTTGGGAAACACTGCAATATGTCGTTAACCATTGATTTGAGCTAACCAACACTTAACCATGAATTGAAAAACCGGCCCTTAGATTATTACAAGTGTACAGTTATTAAAAATAAAAAGTATCTTCTTTTTAGTCTAGTTCCAAGGGCCTCAATCGCAAATAGCCGTCGTCGCTATGCACCAAATTAACGTTAACTAATTGCCCCAAATCTACATCATAAATATGTTATTATACAGGCAAAAATCACATTCTGTTTTTATTTTCTTTTTTAATTTATAACTGAAATATGTAGCTCTAATTCTGCAGAACATCTAAGGGCCCCCTAGAGCATTGGGCCACTATGCTACGGCATAACTTGCATACCCCTATTTACGCCACTGTCAGCAGGATAGCTACAGTTTGTTTGTCTGTTATCAATAACAACTAGAAACTATATAAATCAATTTCTTTTTCACTCAATTTATCTCTCAATGGAGCAGTTATCTGTTGCAGTAAATGCAGCGCAATGCTTGAAAATTCTCCCTATTCAGTAGAGCTCATCAAACTCCTTTCTTTTCCCTAAAGCTGTGTCTGCCAAACTTTTTTCTCACGGAACACCAAATAATATAACTCAATTCAAAATATATAACTCAAACTTTATTTGTTCATAAATTTTAAAGGATATTTTAATTTGCGGATGCAACGAAAATCAAACTGTGTTTTGATTTCCTTGCGTTTTATTCGGGGAAGAATTAACATGGACAGAGAACGGTATCACGGATTTAGTGCACAACTGGGAAAAAATTAAAATACGTGAGAAATCGAAGGTACATATGAACATAATGGGAAAAGCTCATAATATTTTACTAAATTTTAGTAGCACTACTAGCAAATGCAACTACGTACTACTAATCATATTGTCACATAGGTAATCCTAGGTCAGGATTACGACATCTAGACATTGTGACGGTCAGCTGTCTGATTAAAAACTATTCGTCAGCGTCTGACGTATGTGGCCTGATTACGAAATGCACACACTGCATTTTCGTAATGAGGAAATATTTGTCATGATGAATGAATATTGGAACTGGGATAAACTTTCGTTACAAAAAAATGGAAGCAGTGGAACATAGCCAACTCCGCTGCACGTGTTAGTCCACAAGGTGACGACCAAGACACTGACGCCAGATTCTTGTAACGATGGTGAAGCCAAGCAAGCAGTCACCATGTGAGTGGGAGAAGACTTCTCCAGGCTCCTCGACTCCCGGATGGGTAGCCCCCGTCTCGGAGAAAGGTCCAAGCCGATCCTGGCCTACACGGGGTAGACCGAAGACTTCCCCAACTCCATGGACCAATTCAAACATTATATTGTAAATTTGATAAATGTTTAATAAATTTGTTATGTTGAAACCAGGAGTTGTGTCTCAATCAAACCACCCACGTGACAATATTTCTCGCTCTGACACAGTATCAGGGTTTATTAAATCGCACTCTTTTCATAAACGTCAATTTTTTTTGTAGATTTAAGTAAATGATTATGAGCTTGTCCCAATGTTTTTAGTTTTTCTATACTTGGCAAATCAAATATTTTAACCCAGTTGAACTCAGTCTGTAGAAACGCAGTAGAACACAACGAAAGAGTTGACAAAAGCAGGTATGTTTTAAACCTAATAATAAATTGTATTCGATTTACAAGACAACCTGCCAGTGGCGCAACAAGGGTGGTGCGAGAGGTGCCGCCGCACCAGGCGCCGGACTAATAAGGGCGCCAAATTGCCAAATTTCATTTTTTTTTTAAATATATATTAATAAACTATAATCAACACAAAATTGATTTCATAAAAGATTTCTTTTTTTTTTTTTTTTAGAAACTTGTTAGTTAAGAAAAGTAAATTCAAACTATATTATTTCGAATAGTACATAAAACTTGTGTATTGGATGAAAAGACAGAGGACGAAACGCACCTAGCAACATCCAAAGATATTTTGATAAAGAGTGTTACATGGTAATTGATACTATATTATCTCAAATCAATTGGAGATACGAATCATTTCGAGACGTTTGTTCTGATTTTACTTTCTTGACAGGATATTCTCTTGCAATAATGTCTACAGAAGAATTTTTAAAAAATGCTACAAATCTTGCTGCCAAATATTGTAAAGATTTAGATCCAATCGAATTTTCTTTTGAAATCGAAAGTTTCAAATGACAGGCAAGATCATTAATTGATGACTGTACAACTGCCACTCCAATGCAATTATTAGAAGGGATCCACACTTATGATTTAAAAGATGTGTAGCCTAATATTGGCATTGCGCTGCGCATATTTTTAACGCTCCCAGTAACTGTTGCTTCGAATGAACGCAGTTTTAGTAAATTAAAGTTAATAAAAAATTATTTGCGTTCTACAATGGGCCAAGATAGATTGTCAAATTTAGCTTTAATATCAATAGAAAATACTATAGCGCAGTCATTAAATTATGAAGACTCAACTAACGAATTCTCACAGTTAAAAGCCAGAAAAGTTCAATTAATTTAATTTTCCATTTCGTTAAAGTGATTATATAATATATTATTAAAATACTAAAATATTTATTATTTGTTGTTTAAATATCCCATTTTTTTTTTTTTTTTTTTTTCTCATTAAATCTATATTTTCTTATTTAATATGATTTTCAGTTATATAATATAATATTTCTTTAGCCCTTTTGTGTTTCATTTTAGGTGTTTCATTGACCTAGAGTTTATATTTTGTCCCTTTTTATATTAGTTGTTTATCATGATTTTTGAGTTTATTAACATAATTTGTTAATATAATCGTTAATATTGCAATTTCAACCAAACCAAAGAAAAACGTTAAAACTAAACCAAAAAATAATACCAACGAATGTTTTTTATAAATTCATTGTTAAAAAATGACTTAATAATATATATTTTTGTATTTTGCTTTACTGGTAATAAGATAGTTCCTTTATTAGGAGTAAGTGTTCCTTTACTGGTGATTTTGTGATTTTTATGAATTAAGGTATGTTTTTTATTTCCACTTGCATCAAAATAAAACAATAAGATTTTAAGGATTCTCGATAAAATATGGAAAGTAAATATCTTAAATAACATTTTGGTGAAGAAAACAACGTAAGTAAATGTCTTAAACGTTCCCTTACTGATGCAATCAGCCTACCACGAAATTTAAAAAATTGCGTATGCCATTAGAGAGGGGGCGCCAAATAATTTTAAGCACCAGGCGCCAATTTATGTTGTTGCGGCACTGCAACCTGCACTTGAGATTTTGGTAAGTCAGTACCCGCGATAAGTACTTCATGCATTTTTCATGTTTAAATGACTTCTCAATTTGTCTACATTAAAAATTTTATGTCGGTGTTTTTTTGATTGGTAATAAACGAGATTTCATGTTTCTAGGTCCAGCCGTTTCACAGTTTCTACCGCACACACAAGAAACAAGTGCCGGTAAAAGGTTTTCATGATTAGACCTACAAAAGTATTAAAAGGTCGGCAATTTGATTGTGTTTTATCCTCCATACCTCAGCTCCATAACGAAGAACACTTTTAAGGCTGCGTATAACCCCCAGAGGTTACCAATTTCTTATACAAAACTAACAATCTGAAATAAAATTAGTCTATCTATACATCTATACATTAAATTTTGCACCGAATTTTTATCTATCTAATAAGATATTTTTAATTGTAGAGACATTTATTGTAAAAATATTATCGCTCAATAACTTAAAAATAGACATCAGCGATATTGTTCTCTAATTTTTTAAATCTATTTGCGGGATTCGAATAATTTTTATATTTACATAGTTTTGTTGTTCAAATAATACGTCAACATTTTTTTCGACTTGATTACTTGTAGTTTAGAACCTTCGTCGAAAAATATTATACTTGATTATAATGGAATGCCACTTGGTACACGTATTCTTCACAAATATTTAATCATTTTTACTTGTAACACCTATTTTGAGAATCGCGGCAGATTCAAGATGGCGACAAAAATAGATTACCAAGTACAATAACTATAAGTAGTTTTCACAATAGAGCGAAATAGCTTAAAACATATATGTAGAAGGAAGCTTTAGCTACAATTTGCCGCATCGTACGCAAATTTGCGTCGATTGGTTTACAAGATGGCGTCTATAACGCAATTTGCTTATTTACAATTACATAACAGTTTATTCTACAGTTAAAAACATTCTATTAGATAGATAAAAATGCCTCTGAAAATTTTGATACATAGATTGTTATTAATTTTATTTCTGAATATTAGTTTTGTCTAAAAAAGTATTGAAAACTATAGGGTTGTGCACCGCCTTAACATATGTGTTGAAGATTGGATTTTTGTCCGAGCAAAATGTAAATTTAAACATGTTTTCTGAGAAAGTACATAACAGTGTTTTATTATGTTCCAGAAATCTCAACACATTAGACTCTTATCTTATCAAAATTTAACTCCTCTTATTACAATTTACACTTAAAACACCAAGAATAACTAATCCTTATCTCAAAGACGAAAAAGAATGTAATTATCAAAACTATGAAGGAAGTATCAAAACAAAATTCCATAGGATTATTAGGAAAATGTTATTCGCTGCTATAATTTCCTACAAGTTTATTCTACATAGTTAACTTCAAAAATAATTTTTCGCGGGTCATTAATTTTTATTAAATATTAGAACTGATGAGTAAAGATCGGCCATATTAGATGATGATAACTTATATAAAGAATGGGACACATAATATTTTCCGGTTGTGCTTTATGCCATTAAAAATGTATGTTTACATCGGTTCAACCATTCAGTATTAAGTTTTTATTTTGATTAGTAGGCACATTTCAAGACAGTTACTTGTTTGGACAATTGTACCATATTCATATTCACAATTTTAAGAAAGCTATTTCAGTTCCCACTATTTTCATTGCACCATTCTTTTTTTCAATTATTAATATATTATAATATTTTTGACTATAATATTGAAATAAAAAGTTTTTTCGAAATTATATTTTGTTCCTTAACCTACGCTTATTGAGCTTTTATTTAATACCTAGAGTAAGGATGTTCTTAGGCTCTAAAATAAATTTCTAAAATGTCTCATAGGTGTAGTTTTTACATCTAAACTTTGGCATCTTTTAAATTTTTATTTAGCACTGACTAGCTTAAATGCCAAGCTTCATCTCTCCCTTTGCAACCCGTGGCTATCACACACTCTGCACTCCGTGAGCAAAGCACTAAACATGCTGATCTCAGGCAGATCGTCTAAATGTCTCTTAGTTTGTTTAAAAGAGGCTTCAGCATGCCATAAGATTTTATGAACATGTTGGTGCACATTACTTAGGCACATCGTAGGATAAATAGTTACAGAGTTCTAAACATTTATGTTTTAGGGAATTATTGCCATAGGATTTTAAACATTTTGCTTGGTTTGAACAATTTAAAAAAAATGCAGGTACCCTAAAAATCATAAAAAAAAATTATTGGGCCTATTTTACCATTAAAGATGCTATGAACCCACTGATATATATATATTTTTTTTAATCAATACTGCCAACTTTATAGAACATACATACATACACATAAACGAACTAATTTATATATTAGTATAGATTTCCAAAAAATAAATTACATTCAATCGTCAACGATAATGATTAAAATAATGAAACGATATTAACTAACCAATGTCAAAAATGTATCTCTACATCGGTTCAATCAACTTGTAAAGCTTTTTACTTTGATTTGTAGACACATTTCAAGACAGTTTCTTGTTTGTGCAATTGTTCCACAAACATATTCACAATTTTAAGAAAGTGACATACGCATAAACGTAAACAAGCTTGTGAGAGACTCATTGTTTAAATTAAAGTGTCTTTATCAATATAAGAAGCTAATTCCCACAACAATCAAACTCCGCTTAACAGACTCATTAGTGCTCTCCAAACTCAATTATTGTGATACTACATATGGACCTTATTTAACAGAAACAAACAAAAACAGACTCCAGCGTATCCAAAATCAGTGTGTTCGTTATGCATTTAATATACCTCGTGTGTTCTCTGTTCGAAATAAAATCACAGAAGTAAGGTGGTTAAGGCCGCGAACATACAGAAAGCCGGCATCGGCTTTACTGGCAAGAAGCGCTGATTTGTCCACTGCCACAGTATTTGTCCATGTTTTTAAACATAACCGCACACGCTGTGTACTGTTCGGCGCCGGTAGGTGTCGGCTACCCGCTTACCGAAACGTTTAAGCAGTTTAAGCAGCTTGTTGTCAACGCCGAAACAAAAAAATCTTGCATCATCTTCTTTTAATTGAGGAAAAGTGTGGTGGTATTTCCCATATTTACATCTCTTTTGGTTTATTGCATGTATACCTATTCTTTTTGGTTCCATTTTTAAATATAGTGACTCTGTTAGAAACAACTCATCCAATGATTAATCCGTACTCGCCATATTCACTTATTTCAACATATAATTGAGCCAATATACGAAAGAGTAGCTATACACTTTCAAAACTAGCGTTCACTCTATGCTAGGCCAATATAATTAAAAAATGTACGATAAATAGGAAAAATAAATAAAAACTTCAATGTATAGGTTATGTCATCTCTCAGTGTCACATGCAATATCAGCGTTTAGCGTGTGCTCAACCAGTAACCCAGTACGCTTGTTTTCGGTACCGTTTGTCAGCGCTGATTTACCAGCTTTCTGTATGTTCGCGGCCTTAGGTGGGATCAACGTAGGTTACTGCACCAAAGCTGCTTGTATCACAAAATAATAAAAACAGGAGTACCTTCTTACCTAAGCTCTAAAATCACTTATAGAAAAGAAGTGCATTCTAAAAATACTCGCTCTAAAAATGTGATAATAATACCAAAACATAGATCAGAAAATTTTAAGGTTTGTTTTAAGTATCAGGTGGCAAATATTTACAATGAAATACTAAATGATTATAAACAGCTAAATATTAATTGTTTCGAAATCAATTAAAAAATAAACTGTTAAATAATTGTTTGGCATAATGTACCTTCTGTTTGTTTTTGTTTATGTGACATAGTATTATCATTGTTATTGTTATTATGAATATTATATAAATAATGCAATAAATTATTGTAAATAAAAAACGGAAAAAAGAAAAAAATATATATATATATATATAATATCGTTCTATAGTATTGTTATATCTATCTATAATTTTTGTCTAATTCGTACCAAAGTTTTGTAATTAAATAGTAATACTAATAATAACCATGGCTTTGCATTATAATTATTTTTAAAGTGTTTTTTTTTTTTTATATGGATGTATTGAAAATCATATTTATTTATGAATACATTCCTTTTTAAATATCAATAGTATTTATTATGTATCTATTATTATTATTTTTTTTTTTTTTGTTATGCTATTATGTACTATGATATGTTGTATGATATTTAAATAAATAAATTATTATTATATTATAATATATAACTGAACACATTAAAATATTTTGGCGCTTGATATGAATGATTTTAACTAGAAGCATATCCAGATATTTATGAAATGGGGACTTAAAAATATCGTGAATGTTACAAAAAGAAAAAATAACGCGAAGAGACTTTTGCGGCTGATACTGATGGACCGTACTACAACTTAACACAATAAAATACCTGCACAGTGCACTAACATTACTTTATATACTCTGGTCATCGATTTTTGTGACTGAAAACTACATATTTAAAAATTGTTAAGAAGGACTGCAGCCCCATAAAGCGCCCTTAGATACGCCACTGATTTTAACACAATTTTAACATTTATTTTGTCCGTTCACTTTAGGAGTTAATACATTTTATTCCTATTAAATTTGAAAGAACAATGGGAGTTTTTCAAATTAAGTATGAAATTATGAAAAGGTATTAAGACCTAACTTAGCCGCACTCTAGTGATGAGTAGAGATCGAACCTGAATATGCAATGACCAATTAAAATTCTACTCATTACCCATTAGAGTACCTACTTTTTACCGACCGCCAACATATATAAAGGAGATATTGTGATCATACCGATTTTGACATTTCGAGATTTCGATGGATCTCCACGAATTGAGATCCCTACATAACGTTTTGACTATTTTTAGTATGATGTCTGTCGGTCTGTCTGTACGTCCGTCCGTCCGTCTGTCCGTCCGTCCGTCTGTCCGTCCGTCCGTCTGTCCGTCCGTCCGTCTGTCTGTCTGTCTGTGTACAAGTGCAGAGCAAATTCCGCTTAAAGGATTTTTATGAAACTTCATATTTAAGCTTCTGACATCAATGGCACGAGTTTATCAACTTTTGGTAAAAATCGGTTAAAAATGGGAATTTACTCATGTCGATTTTAAGATTTTTGCGAATATTTCACAACAGAAAAATATTTCAAAAAAAATTATTTAACAAAAGTTGCTACAAAAGCAATAGCTAACAATTTTTATGAGACATTTTTCGATAAAATGAAAAAAAAAAATCGAAATTTTCAAAGTCTCAATTTTTTCATACTTATATGTAACGTTTCCATGGTCATGATAAACAATATCTCTGTTAGAAAATATTGGACTAAGTTATTTCTACTCTGCTGCTAGAATGTATTTTATACAAGTACTTTGTGATGGCGATCGGTCCTGTGGTAGCCACAGCTGATTTTTAAACTTAAAGGAGACATCTATTTGATTAACATTAACACCCGAACCGTGAGCCTTGAGGGGCTGTACTTTACGTCCCCGATAAATGCTAATAATTGTTACTGAATATTAATAATAATTATTGACTAATAATTTTTAATAAATGTCACAAAATAAAAATTTTTCGTAGAAAAATTATATACTTATTAGTAAAGAATATACCCAAATATTCTTTGGGGTTTGGTTTTAAAGACAACGCTGTGTCATGCAGTGGCACAAAAACCGTAGTACGGCTAAGAGAACCAATATAAACTACTATGCACCTGAAAAATTGGTAATTGGGTTAGGTTAGTAAAAGGTTAGAACAAAAAAACTTTAAAGGCTCGAAATAATCTTTAAAAACTCTTGTCCTATTCGAGAAACCACCGTTTCAATATCACTGATGATGTACGAATCGTACTGATTTGCCATCTATCAAAATATTTTGTAGTTTGCGGGCCCTATTCTAGATTTTTACTTTCTAATTCACATTGATGAATTTTTAATCAATGTCAAAACCAAGTAAATTATAAAATCCAATTATAAATAATCTGCTACGATACATTTGCAATATCAGCGGAGTAACTGACAGCTGAACGATCAAAGTACATGACATGGAGTACGACGTTTTTAACATAAATTTTTTAAATCTTATAACAACATTTTTTTTTAATTTCTTTTTTTCATAACAATATTTATCAGCAAAAATTATGTTTCCTTAATGCCTGATAAATATTAGCAAATAATCTATAGCATATATATATATATTACTAGAAGAAAAGCCCGTCATTCGACGGGGTAAAGGTAATCACCAAATTAAAAAGACACTCTCAGTACAATATAAGAACAGTGGTGGCGTTTATTGATAAGTCATATACCTAGCTTTCTTTCTAAATATAATAAATTGTCAAGTAAATGCCCAGTTAGGCAAAGGAAATAAACTGATCATAAAAAGAAACTATAAACATCTGTAAAACAATTATAAAGGGTAGCGAATATTTAAGCCATCTTTGTCACAGATTGCAGAAACAGATATTAATATGGAGTTACTGCTCATGTTAAACAGCAACTTAGGTTATTCATATTTAATAATTACAGGAAAAAATTATAATAAAAAGTTTAAAAAAAGTTAAGTTATGTTAGTTTGTTGACAAACACACCACAAAACTTCTTTAAAAACTACATTTTTTATAAAAAAAGATTCAGATTGCTCTAGGAGTTTCCCATTATTGCTCCAATTGGTTATGCCCTGCACCTTAACGTCCATCGCACGGCGTACACGTAGGGTTCCCACCTCTCCCGGAATTGAGCCCTGAAAATTAAAATCTCCCGGCTCCCGGAAGGAATTTAAAATAAATATTACTCTCCCGTAATGCACAGAATTGCACGATGTTATGCTTGAAATCCGCCGAAAAATAACAAAAATGACAAATTTTTTGGTAGTTCAGTCAAAGATCTTTTAAACAAAATAAATGAAACGGACAAGGCTACGTTTTATAAAGACGCAGACATTTTCTTTGAGAGATGTTTAGATTACCTGAAAAAATGGTATGATTTCGAAAACTCAGAGTATAGTACAGGGCTTCTTAAACTGTGGGTCCCGACCCCCTGGGGGGTCTCGAGGCTACTGAAGGGGGGTCGCAAAAATCTGCTACTTTTGGGTAATAATAAAAAATCAGCTGTGGCCACCACAGGACCGACCACCATTATAAAGTACTTGCATAAAATAAATTCTAGCAGCAGAGTAGATATAAGTTCCTAATATTTTCTAACAGAGATATTATTTATCATGACCAAGGAAACGTTACATATATGTATGAAAAAATAGAGACTTGGAAAAAATTTCGAAAAATTTTACAGAAATTATTCGAAATTTTTCGTTTTATCAAAAAACGTCTCAAATAAAAGTTATTACTTATTGCATTTATAGCAACTTTTTTTAAATAATTTTTTTCAAAATATTTTTCTGTTGCTAAATATTCGCAAAAATATTAAAATCGACACGAATAAACTCCAATTTCTAGTCAACCGATTTTTACCAAAAGTTGATCAACTCATGCCATTGATATCAAAAGCTTAAATATGCAGTTTCATAAAAATCCTTTTAGCCGAATTTGCTCTGCACGTGTACACAGACAGACGGACGGACGGACGGACGGACGGACGGACGGACGGACGGACGGTCAGACAGACCGACAGACATCATGCTAAAAATAGTCAAAACGTTATGTAGGGACCTCAATTCGTGAAGATCCATCGAAATCTCGAAATGTCAAAATCGGTATGATCACAATACCTCCTTTATATATGTTGGCGGTCGGTAAAAATGTTTTAGAATCTACCAGGTAGATTCTACAATGTCGCGATATTACACCTACATCTACGGTCAATATTAATTTCATTACATGGTGGGTCGTTTAAAATTTCCTAGGTTTGAAGGGGGTCGCTATATGAAAAAGTTTAAGAAGCCCTGGTATAGTAAATTGAGCATACTTTCAATGAAAAAACCGATTACCTGGGATTCTTTGATAGACTTGGCCATTGATTTAAAGAACACTTTTGATGAAAATAAACTTTATGAAGATTTCTGCATTTTGCGGGAGGTTCAAGACAGCATTGTTAAATCAAATGTAAGAGTGGATCTGAGGTGGGCAAAATTTTTCTCAACAGTCGAAAATAGAGTTGGAAATATGTGGAAGAAAGTAGTTTCAATCGTTTTGTCTATACCTGTATCAAACGCTGCCTGCGAGCGTGTTTTTAGTATAGTATTCGATATATGGACTAAGGAAAGAAACCGTTTAAATGACGAACATGTCAAGGCAGAAATCCTAACGTTCTTCAATTTTAAAATGGACTGCAAAGAGTTTTTTAAATTTGTTAGTTCCAGACCAGATATTTTGAAATCCGTACGATCAAATACAAAATATAAGTTCAAAATAAAATAAAAAGTTATGAAAATTGATATTGTTTTTTTTTTTTTTTCATCTCCCGGATTTTGACAGCCAAGAGGTGGCAACGCTACGTATACGTGAAAAGGCTACGTAGAGTTGTCCATGGTTTAACACTGCATTGGGCAGGTAAACTCCCTCCTTGTCCAGGGTTTGACCTTGCGATTTATTAATCATTATGGAAAATACCAGTTTGACTGGAAACTGCCAATCCTAGGAATGAAAGCTGGATTTCCTTGGGAAGATCCAGTTAAAACAGTGACAGTTATTAGATTTCTAAACAATTTTGTCACCACCAGACTCGCCTTTCAAAAGATTCAGAACCTCTTCTTTTATGCTTGTAGCATCTTCATTTCGGGAGCAAAAGATGGCTGTATTGCAATAGTTAAGGACATCGCTGGCAGTTAAACTGCTTCCAAATGTAGCAGTCACTATTGATTCATTGATAATGGAGTTTATCTGGAATTTCAATGATATTCTCTCCTAAACACGCGGGGCTCATAGGCGGCTGCCTACTCTGCCTATTAGGTAATCCGGCACTGGTGTAAAACCACTGGTACAGGGAGACATGCATGCGAAACCCTAACAACCGAATTGTGTTCAGCAGTAATAAAGGGGTAGACAATCAAAATTTCGGAAAATTGATAACAGGGTCGTGTTTAGGAGTCTAGAAATTAAACGTAATCAAACACATTTTATTTTCTTGCCCCATTTTCCTACTCTGCTGGGAAATAAAGTGCGGGACAAAAGTTTTTAGGCACATTTTGTGCAAAAACCTCGTAAAAATATTTTTTTCAAGCACAAAATTTTGTTTGCGAATCTATCTGTCAATAGATATCATTTGATATCCCACTCATTATATAATATACCAGTGGTACTTAACCCTCTTTAGATGATGGCTCATTAATATGAAAAATGCAAGGCGCCCTACCCTCATTTCTCTGTATGACATCCGTATTAATTCTACGGAGTTAGCTTTTTATAACCTACGGCAGGGTGCGGCGACCTGGTTGAAAACCACTGATGCAGGCAGCTACGCACACAAAACCCTAAAAACCGGGTTGTGTTCGTCAGTAAAAAACACCCCAATAAAAGTAGAAAATCATCTGTGGCCACCACAGGACCGACCGCCATCAAAAGTTATACCTTCTAGCAGCAGAGTAGCAATAACTAATATTTTCTAACAGAGATATTATTTATCATGACCTTGGAAACGTTACATATAAGTATGAAAAAATTGAGACTTGAAAAATTTTTCATTTTATCAATAAATGTCTCAAATAAAAATTGATAGCTATTGCTTAGCAACTTTTGTTAAATAAATTTTTTCGAAATATTTTTCTGTTGCTAAATATTCGCAAAAATCCTAAAATCGACACGAGTAAACTCCCATTTCTAGTCAACCGATTTTTACCAAAAGTTGATCAACTCGTGTCATGGATGTCAAAAGCTTAAATATGCAGTTTCATAAAAATCCTTTTAGCCTAATTTGCTCTGCACGTGTACACAGACAGACAGACATACAGACGGACAGACAGACGGACGGACGGACAGACGGACAGACGGACAGACGGACAGACAGACGGACAGACAGACGGACAGACAGACGGACAAACAGACGGACAGACCGACAGACGGACGGACAGACAGACCGACAGACATCATGCTAAAAATAGTCAAAACGTTATGTAGGGACCTCAATTCGTGAAGATCCATCGAAATCTCGAAATGTCAAAATCGGTATGATCACAATACCTCCCTTATGCCCTTTTCATACTAGATCTTTAAGACGATTGAACTTAAACTTCATCGATGTTTAATATCGGTTTGCTTTCACACTTGATGTTTAATTTGAAGAAGAAATCTCCATGTAAAGCTAGTATGTATTGCCAACATAATTTCATATCGTTTGAATTTATTCTGTCATTATTTTGTATATCGAGGTTAGGAGAAATTTATTTTTTATATTTATTTAAATAATAACGCAAATAATCTTCTCATCACCTCGATATATAAAATGATAACAGCTGAACATAGATAAAAGAAGAGAAGCACAAATTCAAGGAGTATTTTTTTATAATGGGAATTAAGTTGGCAATGCGGGCGAAGTTTAAGAGGCAGATCTCTGTCTTAAACATCGGTCGTGTTTAGACGAGGCCGTACGGTTTCACATTAGCGTTTAAAGATCCATTCACTTAAACATCCGATCTTAAAGATCTAGTGTGAAAAGGGTATTATATATGTTGACGGTCGGTAAAAACGATTTTGGAATTTTAAGCTATTATTCGGGGTACCGATTTCGGAGTAGATAATCAAAATTTCGAAAAACTAATAACAGGATCGTATTTAGGAGTCACGAAGACCTCCAGATATTTAATTTTAACGCAATCGAACAAACTTCCAATTTTTGTCCCATTAAGATAGCATGAGAACTTTTTTGGATCGCAGGCTCGCCTCCTTTTCGAATTTTCTAGGTTTAGGTCTAGGTTTTTCTCATCCTGAGAACATTCCCAGGAAACCGCATGCCAAATTTCACCTTTCTAGGTCACCGGGAAGTACGCAAAAAAACCTCTGGAAGGACATCTGACACAACTCAGCGATTTTATATATATATTATTTCTCTTAGCATATTATTATTAGCATTTATTATTTTTGTCTTAGCATATAAAAATTAAATTCTTATCAAAATTCATTATTTTATTGGCATTAAAATACTAGTCTATTTTAAATTCAAACATATTTGACAACTACCATTATACTTCAAATAAAAATGTGGTAATTAGAAAATAACTATTGGCAAATACTGGTATTATTCTTCGGATGACCAATAATATAATCGTCGTAATAAAATTATGCAAAAATAATAACAGGAAACGTATTACGTCTAGCGAAATATTTGATCATAGTTTACAAATTAAATAATACCTCATTTGCACAAAACAAACAATTAATTTGAATTCCTTTCTTTATCAAACAAATTGTTTTTGTGAAGCATTGTTTGTTTACGCAGATGAGTTCCCTCAACAACTGAATTCAGCAGAAAATCGCAATTTAAAACATTATTGGTTTGTGTTTCTTGTGTTTCTTATTTAATACACAATTATTTCTAACAAATAGTCAATAAAGCATTTCAATCTATAATATATAAATAAAATTGCGGGCTACATCAGTTTTTTTCTTATTTGGTTTCTACATGTTTCAGATAATTATAAGACGATATTCGCAAAATAATCATTTTTAGTAAACTAGTCGATTTCCGATTACCGATAATTATTATTATTACGAATAGTATTTCGTCGCAATAAAAAAAAGGAAGAATAATTGAATTTAGGCTTGCTACTCTTGCTCCAGCATACGTGTCTAACAATAATAATAATAATCGGCCGATTGCCGATTATCTACCGATTAATCGGTGCAACCCAAATTTTCACGTAGCTTGGCATGATGATAGTGCGAAAGCAGAACTCCTACGCTTAAGGCATCTCAGAATTTTAAATTCGATCTCAGCTTAAAAAATCTATGTTATTCTAAGCATTTTTTCAGTTGTATGCGTATTTGGATATTTATAAGGAATATGTAAATTTCGGTTCGGTTTTAGGTTCAGGTTCAATTATATATATACATCCAGGAGCCACACAAGGTTTTTAGACGATATGCCGCGTATCTGGTGAGTCCGACACTACTGGGAAGAAATTCAAGAGCCCAACCGGCGCATATATAAAGTTTCCCCTGCATAAAAAAAAGGTCCAAACCGATATATGTTCTTCGCTCATACCACATGGATTATCTTCTAATACCGCCACTGTCTTTATAGGTATTTCTACACCAAATATTATATTAATTAAGGTGCCTAATAGTAACTTTTACTGAAGCACAAAAACAATAAAAGAAAAAGATTAAACAAATATGTATATATATGTAGTTATTCGACATTTATTTCAATATGGTATGTCAGAGTGTAAGTCTGAATAGTAAGAGTTGACCAACTTTCATATATTCACTTTCAAAATAACGCATTTGGAATGTAGACAATCGCAACTGATCAAGCATGTTCCACTATATGTCTATTTATTTTATTCCTGGCACGTTAATCAACAATTTCGCTCTTATATCTTATACTAGCTGCCCCGACTTCGCTCGGGACAATTCGTTGTTACTGACCTACATTTTTTAAGGCTTTGTATGACCACCAAAAAACCCTAGTAACTAGGGTTGCACCAATAAGCAAATTGGCCGATTATCGATTAACTGGCCATGCCTTAATTAGTCGATACTGATTAATCAGCCGCCGACTATTTATACTGTATATGGAATCTGCCGGATAGCGGTACAAGTGTAGTACCTCTGATTGTAAGGTTTGTACGTATATGGTTTTTATAAATTTAAATAAACTTGAAGAAAATTAAAAAGTAAACTGATATTTTTTAAACATAGAATGATTTTTTAGCATGAAATACACTTGCATTTTATATGATTAGATGGAAATACATATACAAAATATTTTAGAGGATTGTAGGCCATTTCTTTTATGGCCGCCCCACGATTTTATTTTTTGTCACATGACCAAGATGTGATAACTAAAATCAGAGCCGTAGCAACGCTCTGGCATTGGGCCAAGTGCCAGAGGCGCCATCGTGCGTTTTTGTTTTAGGACATCACTTGTATTTTACAAGTGATGACCTTTTTAGGGTTTTGTAGGTATCACCAAAAAACCCTTATACCGTCATTTTGTCATCAGTCTGTCTGTCTGTCTGTTCGGTAAAAATTGTAGCCAAACGGCTAAACCTAGAGAGTTGAAATTTGGCATGCTTATACAAAATTCTAAGTAATGTATATTGGTGTGAAGCGAAATAGTACAACAGGAATTTTTTCGGAAAATAACGCATTTTTTGTGGTTTTTGGTTCACAAAGTACAAAAGTTATACCAACGTAAGACACCCACATGCAAGGCGTACGATAGCGTAGTGGTTAGAGCACTGGTGTCGTAAGCTAAAATTCGCTGGTAACTTAGGGTTTCAAGTACGGAGTGATTTTTATTTTTTGTTTTTTTTTTTTTTCATTTTTATTATGTTACAATTATTTTGTCAAAATTCTAGTTATATTTTGACAAATGTTGCATTTAATTTTTAAGAGCGTAAATTTAATAACCAGTCTTATTATATGATTAACAGACGATAAATTATTTTAAAAATATCGTTCATTTTGCCGTGATTACTACAAAGTATTTGTCCTTTTTTTTAGTGATCACTTGTCTTTTAAAAGTGAAAACCTTTCATGTTTTGTCATCACTTGTATTGCAGAAATGACGACGTTTCTTTTAGACCATCACTGTCTATTAAAATTAAAATAATGCCCTCCTTAAATAAAATGAAAAAAGATAAAAAAAGGGAGCTATTTTAGGTTAAATTAATTTATTTGCCAAGAGCGCTAAAAACATTGGTACGGCTCTGACCAAAATTGGAAATTGCAAAATTGTCTGGACAGTTTAAAGATGGAAAAGCTTCTGTCTTTCAAAATTCATATGAAATGCAGGTAGCAATGTAACACAAATACATTCTATGGACTCCCTAACTTGACTAACTAAACTTAATAAAAAAAAAAACTAACTCCCTAACTAAAATTAATATATTTCTTTAAAAATGTAACACCTTGACATAGATAAAAAAAATGTTAAAGCCTAATTTAGGCACTAAAATTCTTAGTTCGGGCAATAAAATATAAAAATTAGTTAAAATAGACAAAAATTAATTTGCATATAACGATAAGAAATTGTGTGAAATGCACTTATTTTTATTTCAGTGCAATTCGATAAAAATTGAAAATAGGCAAATGCATAACAATCCGGTCTCTACACATGAGTGATGAGTGACGTTATAAAAGTTTTTTGGTCATAACTACAATACCCTAAAAATTCATTAAAAAGTGTATTTAAAATAACTTGTAAAGAAAGAGAAATTTTGAAAAAATAACGTAAATCTTTCATAGTTAAGTCAGTTTCTAATTGACATTTAATAACTAGCCTTTTCTTACACTAATTATAGTAAAACTATGCAACCAATTTGTCTTTTGTGCTTTCCTGGTTGCAAGAAATGAAGGCTAGCAATTTTTCTTACTTGTACAAACTCATTTGATGTAAAACTATGTTTAGACAGATATTTTAAATAATCAGAAATATTCATATGTACATTACAGTATCTACCATTTGTAGTACTTAACTTGAAATGGCATGT
The DNA here is from genome assembly GCA_963971575.1 of Liopterus haemorrhoidalis. Classification (NCBI taxonomy): domain Eukaryota; kingdom Metazoa; phylum Arthropoda; class Insecta; order Coleoptera; family Dytiscidae; genus Liopterus; species Liopterus haemorrhoidalis. Next base: position 147,292,256 of record OZ020611.1, on the reverse strand, counting down.
TAATAATAGTGTAAATCAATTTAAAAATAAAGACTAAAAGAAAAACAAATTTTTTGTTTCGCATATAATTATACTAAGATAAAAAGAATTGAAATCAGCTGGAGATATGTCTGGTGAATACGGTGGATAAGGTAGAATCTCCCAACATTATTCATTTATTTTTTGTTACTATTCTGGTTCACATCAATAAGTATTACTCTGAATTTTGCAGACTTTTAAAACAATCCCCCTGAGGAAATATGATGGAGGACCACATTTTTGGCAAAGGACACGTCTAAATGAAAATATATTTCAAATTTGTTTTTTGTTTGTTAATCTGTTATCAAAGTTAATAAACATTTTTTTTGAACAATACAAAAAATTTGATAACTTTTGAAAAAAATAATCGGATCAAAAATTCCAAGACTGCTTTTCCGGATTATATCAATATGCATTACTCTTAGCTTTTCAGATTTTTCAACCGGCCCTCTGGAAAATGGGTGGTGGACAAAAGTTTTTTTGACACATTTTTGACGAAATACATATTCAAATATCTTTTTCAGAAAAAAAACTTTTGTTCATTAATCCACATATTAAAGAACTTGTATTTGATACTCTACTAAATATATATATTTTCTTTTTTCGGTAGTTACAAATTTTATATTTTTCGTGCGATGTGTTTGTAAAGTCTAAACATTTTTTACAGGGTCAAAAAACTGTTTTTATTAAAAGGCAACTAAACATTTGCAAATTTTTTGAATTTTTAAGCGCTACACATGTATTGCGGTATATACATTTAACAGAAATGGGCATCAAATAACGGTATTTAAAGTTTTGTTTCAGTAGATTTATTGAAGTGTAATTTGTAGGTTAGCAGGTGTTAAATGCCGGTCACGTAATTTTATGTGGTACATTAGAAGCTGAGTGTCAATCATCTAAATTTACAATATATGTATTCTGTTTACAAACAAGTGCATTATCTTTAGTGCCTCATGAAATAATATTAGTTTTAGTTATAGGAGCAACTAAAAGTTAAAACTGCAACTTGCACCTGTAAAGCAGGTGCATGCATAATAGTCTAGTTTTGTTTTTCTGCGATCATCACGTGAAAAATGCAATGAACAAACTCGCGTAGTATCGGTTACTTTTTTGTCGGAACTCGAAACATATTTCCACGTCTTCCCCCTGTACATATCCAAATATTTTATCAATTTGCACTTAATATTAACTTTCCCTCCATTTTGCTTAAAACAAACTAAGGTGCCTATCTTTGTTCTTTCTTGAAAGACATCCAAAAATATTACAACTTGTTCTGCTTTTATAGTTTTTCAGAACTTCAGTCGACATTGTAACAAAAATTTTACACTAAAATACACGTAATAAGCGCAAACAGTACTGCTGTACTTAGTACAATAATTTGGCCACCAGTATTCGAGCGTGTCATTTCTCAATTGACACCAGTTCTCCGGATATAAGATTCGAAAAACTATGAATTTTACATGGGTATTTTGTTTGTTTGTGGGCACAAAAAACTAACAATTTTTGTTTTCCTTTTAATCAGTAGACATGTATCATCACGCATCACAATTCGTTTCCCGCTACAACAATATGTATTGAAATTACATAATTATTAGTAATATTGCAGTAAAACAAAATGCAATAAATTATAGAAAACTGTAATATTTTTCTATTCAAGATAAAAGAGCCGCTCTTTTTCCAGGTAAGAGCTTCATTCGGCTTTGAAGGTAAAAACGGCTCTGCTCTAAGAGGGTATTTGAATATGAGCGCGCATATTTTGATGAATTTACTAGTTTTAAATATATATCACGTGTTTTATTCCTATGTGAGGCACCACAAAAACATATTTAGTTGATACCTATTATATCCATCTAATAAGTGCCAACTGCGTTATGTTTTGACTTCGGGCGCTTCTGAAAAATTCTGATACACTAAAAGCGCAGGGAACCGAAAAAGCGTGGTAACCACTGTTATAGGCGATTGCTAATGAACGAGTTAAGTATTTTAACTCAAGTTATCCCTAACTCGAGTCTACACAACATACAAAACATATCATTTTAACTTGAGTAAGAAATAACCCGGGTTCAAACGTTTAACTCGTTCTTTAGCAACCGGTCATTAGTAATTTAATAGATATTTCCCAATTTAAAATAACTGTGACTTACCTGACTGCTTTGAGCAATTTCTAACGAAGAATTGCCGTTCGTCTGTCTTGTATTAACCATTGTTCTTGTTTACAAACAGTATTATAACAATTACAAATAACGAAGCTTAGTTAGTAAACATCTCATAAAAATAAACAGTATTACGATTAACCACTCAGTTCAAAATATGACCTCGAATTAAAGTTTTAAGCTTTCTATAATTAATTAATTTTATCCAAACACTAAAAACAAGATTTATATTTTTTAATAAAAACTACATCACTTTATTTAAACCGTATTAGTTGAAGTTAGTTGTATAAAAAGTTTTGTTTACGTTTAGAAGCTCGTCGTAAGTTAAGCTTTTGTATATTTCTACGTCCCGCTATAACAGAATCTGATATAATACTGCGCTATGCTTCGTTCAGACCGCTCTCGTTTTGCTACCAAAGGGAACACCGTCAATGAATGTGGAGGGAGCAGGTGGGGAATACACTACGCTAAATTGTCTTTAGTGAACAAAATCTTAGTTATAAACACAAAAAGAAAACAACATAATCAACATTATTCACAGTTATATTAAAACTAACTCAGGTAACACTTTACTTGTAAAATTAACCTCAAGATTTTATGAAATCAACTTTAAAATAAGTTAATTAGTAATGTTAACAATAAAACTTCTTACCTGCATCTCGAATCGCATGTTTTCAATGTCTTCGTCACAATATGGTGTTTCAGAAAATAGTTCTTCAGTTTTTAATGGCACATATTTATAGTTTGAGTTGTTTCTTTCAAAAATCGAAGTCATATTGAGGTAGTCTTCACATCTTTACACGTTGTAGGTCCACTTTCACCACGACCTTACTGTTTGCCATTAAATGAATACCAATGTTGCCAGATTAAAACTATGGTAAATTATTCTTACAATTTATGTTTTTAACAATTTTATGATAATTTTAAATAGTTATGTACGTTAAGTTTTAACTTGTTCTCTTTTGAAAAATGTTACTGTACTTTTTACTGGCAGTGTTTTGTATGTCAATACTTTTGACCAACTTTCGTTCTTTGGTTATAAAAAAGGAGTACAAAAAAAACTCATTAAATTATATTTACGTGTTTTATGCTTGAATACAATTATGAATGTTTACTTTTTGGCGCGTTTTTGAAGCGAAATTGAATATTCAACTTGATACCGTCTGTTCAAATATATATTCCAAAAAGTCTTTCTGTTTTTATAAATATATTTCCAAAAATATGCAAAATATATTCCTTAAAGAATGAGACACATGTTTTTTACTCGATATTATTTAAACAAATTTATAAAATTATTTATAAAAGCAATTTCGTAGCAGGCTTGAAGTACAATCAAGCAGTATGGTCGAAAAACTGGACGCCAAATGTTCGGCAACAAATACGTGTGGTCACATCGGGACTGCAGTGTGTGAAAGGCACTCGGACTCCCAGACCGGTTGGGCCCTTCAGTTATTTATATGGGGCCATAGAAAACAATATGCCTCTCGCTATTCAAATTTTCGGGAGTGATTTTCTACTTCTTACGTAGGTATACGGGAACGAATCGTTTTAGGATTTTGTAGGTATGACCACCAAAAAAACCCTTATAACGTCACCCATATGTCTGTTAGTCTGTCTGTCTGTATGGTAGAAATTTTAGCCAAATGGCTTAACATAGAAAGTTGAAATTTGGCATGCTTATACAACTCTTTGACCCACATATAGGAAAAATACTGAGAGTTCAAAAAAACACATCCCGAAATAAATATAAACAATTATGTATTTAATAAAAAAAAAAATATTTTTTTTTAATTTTTGAGTGGCGAATCAAATGAAACCTCTTAATGCGTGGAACGACAAGCAATTTTTTTTTGATTTTTTTTATGGGATTTTTCCAAAAATATGTCAAAAAACTTTTGTCCCCACCCTATCTCTCAGAGGGGTAAATCTAAAAATCTGAAAAAAATCTCCATAATGAACATTGATGGAAACCAGAATAGTTCAACAGCAATTTTTAATCAGGTTAGTTTTTCGAAAAATGTCGATTTTTTGTGTCGTAGATAAAAAAATTATTTTATGATATCGAAAGAAAGCTTTTAGGCCGTAGATTAAGGAACAGAAAGTATTTTTTTTAAATTCGTCTTTTTTAACACGATTTTAGCCAAAAATGTGCTAAAAAAGTTCTTGTCCCACCCCCTTATACCTAAAAAGGTTAAACTAAAAATCTAAAAAAATTATAGGTAATATATATTGATATGAGCCGGAAACATACGAGAGGAATTTTTGATCCGATTGCGTTTATGAAAAATATTGCAGTTTTTGTGTAGAAAAATTAATTATTTTTCAATTCATGGCTAAATTATGGCTAATAATGTTATGGATTAAGCTCGTGTGAGTTTTTTTTTTTTTACATTTAAAATATAATAAAATATATTTAACAGTTGAGGACCGAGTTTTGAACACCACACTACACTAGTAATGAAATACATATAAAACAAACAACACATTGTTAATAATGGGAAATACGTTTCTGAAATTTAAAATCTATTTATCAATATATTTCTTATTAATCTAATGAAGACTTGAATACGAAGCAAATGCAGAAAAAATGCTCGGATTTTTGGCATTTTATTTAAATTTTGTTTAAAAAAAAATAAATGGAAGCTTTTAGTACTCAAATAACGAATAAAAATGATTATCAAAAATGTTTTGATTTTGATGTGAATATAGAACAAATATTCCTAGGCATTCAGTATTATGTTGGCTACAGATAACTGAAGAGTAAAGTTGCGAAAGTGTTTTAATCAAAATGGAAGGCACTTTGAACACTATTAAATAAAAATATTTTAATTTCAAGCCGTTATATGGAATATAATCATGATATAAAAATTTGAAAATATTTTGTCTACCGTAAAAGAAATTAAAAATATGTTTAAGTAAAAGTTATTTCTTTTCAAAAGCTCTATTCAAAGATAACAAATATGGCATATGGTATATTCTTTTTTAAAAATTTGAAATTGTCCTTGATATCCTGTACTTCAAATAAATAATAAATTAAAGAAATTTAACATTTTATGATTTAATATGTATTAGTTATTAGTTTTTGCACAAGATATAACCATCTTCTATTTTTTAAATTAAATAATTTGAATTTCAATATTTTTTGCATGCACACAACTCCATAAAAAATAATGAAATATTAAAAATATAAAAATATCTGTAGTCAAACGTACACTTCGCTAGCTTTTAACTGCAAACGGCTGCAGCTCCGATAGGAGGTATACCTCCTATATTCAACCATTACCCGCTCTCAGTGCCATTCGCCGCTATACAATAAGCAGTTGGTGCTGCCAAAAAAAGCAGCACATCGAGTCACTGTATATTAGAACTAACGAACTATTTGTTCTGCGCACGACGAACACGTAAATTTAAAGAGAGAAAGAGAATGAAAAAAAAACATAAGAATTTATATTCATTTAATTTTGAGGATGCTGCAGCTCTGTGGCTCTTATCAGTGGCGCATCCAGGAAATTTTGTTGGAGGGGGCCCGAAGACAAAATTATTTAAATTATACACATCTATATTTCAAGAGATGATCTAAAAAAAAGGTCCTCGCTTCGGAAATACAAAGTGATGACCTAAAAAAAAGGTCCTGACTTTTAAAATACAAGTGACGACCTAAAAAAAGGTCCTCGCTTCGGAAATACAAAGTGATGACCTAAAAAAAAGGGTCCTCACTTCTAAAATACAAGTGACGACCTACAAAAAAGATCCTCATCTCTATTTTCTAGTGTGTTTGTGTGTTTTTATTTTTATTTCCTTCCTTCTTGGGGGGGGGGGGGGTTAGGAACCGGGCCCCTCCCCTGGGTGCACCAGTGGCTCTTATGTACCAGTCGCCACTGATAATAATAGCCTATAATATAGGTATATAAAAAGACAATTTGTCAGTTTGAGAAATTTTGCAAATGAAGACTCTCCCACTTCGGAAGCACGTACTTATGTAAACAGATCTCTTCCAGAATTCAAGACAAAATTCAGATAAATTGGCATTGTATTATTAGTAAAAAAAATAACCGTTCCTTTTTACCCAAATATCTCATTCCTTTTCAGCGGCGCTAATTTTTTACCAATCATTATGCAACATCAATCTGAATATGTTCCTAGATATTTTTGAGAATTTATAATCCAATTTTATTCACATTGTTGCCCTCCCCCCAACGCAAATCCTGGCTGGGCCACTTTTCCATTTATTGCTATCATATAGTAATAAAATGCATTTGGACTCGTTCTTTTAAATAGACCGGGAGCTCATAACTGTTTATGGTCTCCAATTTCATATACAGACCAATTCTGTAACTCAGTTACTATGAAAATAGTCACTAAATATGTCACTATGAGCAAGGTCAGTTACTATCATGAATGAAAGGCATTATACTTTTTATAATATTTTGTCTTGTAGTAACGTTATTACACAGTAACTTTACACCCTAAAACTAAAGTATTGAAATATCTCACTTATTCTTTACTTTTACCTGCAACCAGTGAATTAATTTTTATAGATTGAAATTCTGTTCAGTTGAGAAAATTATATTCAATATTATATTACTTTATTTTTCCAGAGATTTTCTTCCTTCCCCACTTATTTGTGAAGTCAATGGGGTGCAAATGCACCTCCTTGCACTCCCGTCGCAGCGTCCAAGAGGGTATGTTAAATCATATCTTCTTTTCAAAAAACCTACTGCTATTTCAGTAATAAAAATTCCTAAGTTCCATACGAAAAATTTAACTGAATACTAATAATTAAGAAATGTTTAGTAAAAAAAGTTTTTTTTTCTGCTCTTCAAGTGGGCAAGGGGGGTGTTACTTATAAGGTTAAAATATCTCATTTATCATTTACTTAACCCCTTCAGTAATCATTACAAAATTTAAAAATGAAAAAAAACACATTTTTTTTATGAATGGATTTTATTTACTGAACATATATATCCTTCATTAAAGCCATTTCGGGCCCAAAATTGAATTGAAATGGTCGAGAAATAAAAGAAATTCATAAAAAAATATTAATTTTTATTCATCATAATTAATAATTATGCCTTATTAATGCAAAGAATTAATTAACATACCATGAATCTTATTTATTTTCGCCCGAGTACATTCGGGAGTGATCTTTTCTGCAGGTAAAGCTTGCCCGAGTTATCTCGGGTGTGGGAATTTTCGCACATAATAGCTGCCCGAGCATACTCGGGCGTAGTCCTTAAGCGGTTATCAGAAAAAAAATATATTAAATTAGTTTGTAATAAGATAAATAATTGGGGAGCTATGGGGAGACCTACCTATAAATGAAGTATCTCACTTATTATCTACCTAACATTAAAAATATATGCCAAAGAGTGATAAGAAATGATTATTTTCTGTTCTAACTGAAAATGAGCTATCTCAGTGTTTCTCAAACCTTCGACAGTTGCGGACCACTTTCAGAATTCCATACCAACCACGGACCACCAACTTCAAGAAAAACATTTTTTTGCGTAAAAGCCCGTTATTAATATATACGTAATCTGAAATTTTGTAAGCGCGGACCACCTGTTGAGAAACACTGAGCTTATCTCACTTATCATTTACACAGGTAAAATGTATATTACAAAAACCGTACGAAGTACGGTACTGCAACCAGTTAATTAATTTTTATAGGTTGAAATTCTGTTCAACTGAGAAAATGATATTCAATATTACATTACTTTATTTTCCTGAGATTTTCTCCTTTCCCCGCTTATTTGTGAAGTCAAGGGGGTGCAAATGCACCTCCTTGCACTCCCCTCGCGACTTCCAAATGGATATGTTAAATCATATCTTCTTTTCAAAAAACCTAATGCTCATTTCAGTAATAAAAAGCCCCAAGTTCCATAAGAAAAATTTAACTGAATACTAATAAATAGAAAATGTTTTTACTTCGCCACTGGAAGGCAATAAAAAAAAAGTTGTCTCAAGAAAGTTTAGTTTAAATCTTTATATGATTTTAATAAAAAAGTTAAAGATGAAATACATATCAAAATATAAATGACAATTAAACGCACTAATTTGGTCTGATTTAACCGAAATCGTTTTCAGCACCCCCTATATGTTCCCGATTAAATGGGACACCGGTATATGTTTACTTTTAGAATTAATTCTAACTACGGAAAGACGTATTTACGAAGACATTCATTGGAGCAAAATATATCTTCCTGAATCTGTAACACTAGCTGATGTACCCGTACTTCGTACGATTTTTGTTAAATACATTTTTGTTGATATGTGAGATATTTGATGTGTATATGTAACGCTCCCCATCCCCCCCCCCCCCCCCCAGTATTCATTTTATTAAAAACTACACTGAACAAAAAAGAATTGTTTCTTCATTTTAAACCACTTTCTATATATAATTTGCTGCTAAGAAAATAATAAGTGAGATATTTCAAGCGTATTGGTAGTCCATAGTTTCCCAAATGTACATTTAATTAAAAACTACATAAAAGAAACATTTCTTCTTTTTAAACTATTCTTCTTATATATATTTTTGCAGTCAAATAAATAATGAGTTATTTCATGTGTATAGCTCTTGCTCCCCATGGTCCCCCAAATACTTATCTTATTAAAAACTGTAATTATCTTATTTTGACAAAACTGTAATTTCTTGAGTCTAAATAAATTATTATTATTATTATTATTAAACTGCATTGTACACAGAAGAATCGATTCTTCAATCTTAACAACTTTTCTTATACTTATACTTTATTGCTATAAAGTAAATGATAAATGAGATATTTCAAATTTATAGGTAACCCTCCTCTTAGTTCCCTAAATAATCTTCTTATTAAAAACAGTATCGAATAGAGAAGTGTCATTTCTTCATTCTTAGCAATTTTTCTAATATGCATTTCTCCTTTAAGTAAATGATAAAACACACCCCTTAACTCCCTAAATAACGTTCTTATTAAAAACTGTATAGAAATCACTTCTAATACTTGAAGTGATTGTAGTTTTAAGGTGTTCTCCCATAACTAGGAATATGCGATACTAAGAAAGTATCGATATTTGAGTATTGATAATATCGAATAAAAATTATCGATACTGGTATCGTATCGAAAAGAAATATCGATATTTTCAAGTATCGAAAGGAAAAATGAATATATTTTCTATAAAACGTAAAAAAAACATTTTTTCTTATAATAACAATCTAATTGTTTTACAATAATAAATATAATAAAGTAGTATGGGCATTAAAGTAATATACACGACTGAAAAATGACCTAGGTAACAATAAATTGGACACCTTCAAACAACGTAAGCGAGGAAGATTCGTTCATGAAAGAACTAATAAATAAAAGGCGTTCATGAAGAGAAGAGGTAGACGAGGCCATGGAGTCTAGTAAGAGTTCATATACTCACCAGTTTTGCAAGTGAAAGATCGGAAATCCCTTCGTAAAATATTTATTATCTATTATCGTTTTCCTAATTCTGATGTCCTAGATTTTTACTAACTAAACTTAACCTAATTACCCAAATTGATCGTATTTACTAGAGTTTATAACACTATTTTTAATGGGCTAATGTTTGGGGGAAAATAAAGTACTGTATACCTAAAAACTAGGTAATTAGTTTAGGGTTAGTTAGTAAAAATCTAGTACATCAGAATTAAGAAAACGATAATAGATAATAAATATTTTACGAAGGGATTTCCGATCTTTCACTTGCAAAACTGGTGTGTATATTAACTCTTGCTGAAGCCTTTAGGTCTGAGTGATTGTTTAAAATAAAATTCCACTCTTTTTCATTGCAAGCACCGAGAAAACTCCTTGGTCTATTTTGGTAAAATAGGTCCACACTTTGCTTCTTGGCGATGACATTTTTAATTAAAATACAAAAATAACCAATAACATTTCATAACATCAAACGTAAAGGAAAAAGGGGTCAAATGCCAGCAACTTCTAAACCGTTCAACGCATGTGTCTTGGCATACTATCTACCAGTTTTTACAAGTTAAAATTTGGACGTGTTTCTTATTAAAAAAAATCTAATCACAGAAATATTTATATGTATATAAATAAAAATTATGATATTGTTTTAAAAAAAAAAATAAAAGAAACGCTACAATACTGGGTCAAATGTACTGATATTAATAAAGTATCGGAAGATTAGTATCGATACTAAAATCGCGAAATCAAATGAAAAATATCGATACTGGTATCGTATCAATAGTATCGGAATATCCTTACCCGTAACTCCCTTAATACTCATCCAGTTTAAAAAATGAACAAAACAAAAAGATTTTTTTTCTTATTATAAACAATTTTTGTTAAATACATTTTTCTGTTAAATTAATAATAAGGGAGATATTTTAAGTTTTCTAGTAAATAGTTTTAATGCCAAAACAACCCCTTAAAATAAATATTTTTAGATACCACATACCCTATGTTCAAATCCTGATTTTACTCTATCGTACCAAATTTCGTGAAAATATGTTCAGCTGGTTTTGTGTGAAACTCTGACGGACAAACAAAAATTGTTTTTTTGCGAATATCATCTTATAGTCATCTGAAACGTGTAGAAACCAAATTTAGAGCCGAAAAAATAAAAAAATACAGATATTAACTCTAATTTTATAAATATAAAGAATAAACACAAGTTTAAATAAGTAATAATATTTATTTTAATCTTAACACTTACATTGTTTTTATTTTTACTTTTACAGGATTTTTTTTTACAAAAAAATAGTTGTAGCTAATATAAATGTAGCTAAATAAAACTGAATCGCCCATTGTTTAAACACGTCATTTTAAAATTAAATATTTTACTAATAATTACGATTCAAAAATATCTATATATTTTGCATTAAGAACTATTTTACATAAGAAACAGTTGAGATATTAGTTTGCTTTGAAAAAGAAATATAAAATGTGTTAAACGATACAAAAATAATTTTGTCAAACATCAGTAAATTACCATCAAATTTCAGTTTTATAGTTAAATATATAAAACAGTTCTAATTATTTTTAAACATTCAATTTTATACAAGTATAAAACAAAGCGTTACTCTGTAAAAACTTATAGAATTACTTTCGGCCATGTTTAGATCGTGGTCCATCACCACCAAATCCACCCTTTCGTTTGCGGCCACGTTTGCTGTTTTTACTTTGTGCCCTAATTTTACCAAGTGTTTCAGAAAGATTTGTTAGAAACGTTTCTTCTTCATCGCCTTCTAATACTTTAATTGTTAAGTCATTACCATCAATTTCAATTTTATTATCCGTTAATTTCTTAGCAAATTCAACGGCACCATTTTCATCAGCAAAACGAATGTATCCATCTTTATTTCCCTTTTCAAAGGTTATGTATGCTGGTTCAGTACCACATATTTCAGTTACCTTCTTTTTAATTGTTTCTCTTGAAGTGTCTTCTTTTGTAAAACCTTCCATGAACACCATAGCACCTTTCGGGAAAGTGTGTTTTTTAGGTTCGGCTGCATCTTGGTTTTTCTTCCCTTTTCCACGACTTGCATTTCTTTCTTCTCTTTCCTGTTTCTTTTCTTCGATATAAGCTTCCTGCCATTTACGAATTAACACTGTATCTTTGTATTTCATTTCTTCTTCCGCTTCAACAAATTTTTTGCAATCTTCACGTACTTTGAAAATAGCAAACACAGAACCTTTGAATACATTTTCTTTTGTAGCTTTGTCAAAGTAATGACGCATGTTGATGGCATCGGTAGGGCCATGCACTTCAAAAAATTTCATGATCTGTTCCAATTTTTCATCACGTGGAAAACCTTTAACATATGCTGTGCGTAACATAAGTTCTTTACGTCTTTCATCATTATATTCAGGTAATTCTAATTCTGGATTACGTCTTAATTTCTTATGATCTTCACTTACTTTAACAAGATTTGATCCTGAATTTGCGACTACGTCTGCTATTTTTTCTGGATCATTACAAAGTATTTGCAAACGTTTAAAAGTTAAGAGTACAGTTAACGGAACCCAACCATCATCAATCAGAATTTGTTCTTTCAAAAATTTATCTCGAGGTAAATTTATATCACCAAAATAGTATTCCAACTGACGAAGTACCTGAGCTTTCTTCTCATCTGTTAATTCCACAGCATCTTCAGTTTTCGTGTCATCTGTTAATTCCACAGCATCTTTTGGAGCATCAACTTTCTCATCTTTTTCTGTTGCTGTTATTTCTTCAGCTTTTACTACGTCTCCATTTGCCATTTTAATGATCTACAATTAATTGATTATAATTATAATACATGTATGCAAATATAAACCATAAATTCTAAGCCCAAAACTACGTACTTACATTTTCAAATACACGTGTTTACCTCCAGCGGCTTAACAGTACCAGACAAGTTTATAAACTATTGCAACACGTTGTGTAGTTTGGATTAAACCCGCTTTAAAAAGAGATAGCGTTTTTGAGTTATGATGAGTAGGAAAGAGATAGAGAAATAAAAAAGAGGTTATATTTAAATATCATAGAGAAAACCATTCATTGAAAACAAAACAGAAATAAAAATTAAATTTCATTTTCTTATTATATTTATAAACGATATCAACGTACTATAAATAGGTATTTAGGTATATAATTTAATTTGAAGTCGGTTGAGAATTGATTATGACGTCAATGCGCATGCGCAAACACCGATTTAAATTTATATTGACGTAAATAATTAAAAAATATTTTTATTCATTCTTTCTAGCAAAATGGCCCTTTTAAACCTAGCCGCTTCCAAAATCTCCAACCATTTTACTTCCTTCTTGGTTTTATATCGCCATTTGTTATGCTGACTTGCTTTAAGCCTAGGGTCACCATTTTCTTAAGAAGGCAATTCGGGACGGAGCAAAAAAAAAGGTCCTCATCTCCCAAATCCAAGTGAAGAGCAAAAAAAAAAGTTCCTCACCTCCCAAATCCAAGTGAAGAGCAAAAAAAAAGGTCCTCATCTCCCAAAATCCAAGTGAAGAGCAAAAAAAAAGGTCTTCACCTCCCAAATCCAAGTGAAGAGCAAAAAAAAGGTCCTCACCTCCCAAATCCAAAATGCGGGACAATGCGGGACAAAATGTTAAAATGCGGGACGAATGGTCACCCTATTTAAGCCGATACTATTGAACCATCTCATCCTAGGATGCCTTGTTTGCGTTTTTTATTGTCTCATATGGCTCCTGGATTAGGGTGACCATTTTCTTAAGAAGGCAATGCGGGACGGAGCAAAAAGGTCCTCACCTCCCAAATCCAAGTGAAGAGCAAAAAAAAGGTCTTTACCTCCCAAATCCAAGTGAAGAGCAAAAAAAAAGGTCCTCATTTCCTCAAATATAAGTTACAAAATGCGGGACAATGCGGGACTTCTGCGGGATGCATCTTAATGCGGGACGAATGGTCACCCTATCCTGGATGAAGTAAAGGACTTCTATGAAACTTGACTTTCTGATTCTATTCTTTGCAAACGCATTATTTTAATGCCATATTTTTACCAAGCTCTCACATTCTTATAAAATGGATTAGCGGCAAGTCATTGCAGGTCTTCTATACTTATCAAATCAAATGTTTATTTGGTGATGGTATCATATGGTTTTTTCAGAGTACCTAGTCCTATTCCATTGTCCTATTGATCCGTTACCTTCCACGTTTCGCATCCGTAAAAAAGGTACAAGATGTTATTACGGGGATATCCAAATTTCTTTGAGCGTCCAAAAGTAGGGTGACCATTTTCTTAAGAAGGCAATGCGGGACGGAGCAAAAACAAAAAGGTCTTCATCTTCCAAATCCAAGTGAAGAGCAAAAAAAAGGTCCTCACCTCCCAAAATCCAAGTGAAGAGCAAAAAAAAAGGTCTTCACCTCCCAAATCCAAGTGAAGAGCAAAAAAAAAGGTCCTTATCTCCCAAAATCCAAGTGAGGAGCAAAAAAAAGGGTCCTCACCTCCCAAATCCAAAATGTTAAAATGCGGGACGAATGGTCACCCTATCCAAAAGGCATGTCTAGCTTTGCGAATACGCAATGCCATCTTAAAACATGGGCATGTTGGGCAATCGCTAAAGACCCCACAATTTTAAAGATACCTGTATTTACATTTTTATTCCTAAAGTTCGAATTGGCTAAAATTATTTGAATTACTAGTAAATATTTGAAATAATAAGGAAATATTTGAAGTACTAGAGAAATATTTAAAACACATACTAGGGAAATATTTGAAATACTATAGAAATATGTATTTGAAATATTAGGAAATATTTGAAATACTTTCAACTGTTTCAAGTACTGACATTTTCAGACAGCAAATATCAAATACAAATATTACAGTGAAAGTATTTGCAAATCCAAATACCGAGAACATTTTTTTGTAATATTTGCAATACATTATTTCAAATACCAGAAAGAAATTGAAATATTTTTTCAAATACTTTATTTCAAATATCCCCATCACTGTTTTAGGTAAATAATTGATAGTGTAAGTAATTTTCGTGTGAGCATCGACAACTGTGCGTTATTATCGGTGTGGGGAATATTCTATGTGAGCATAATTCCATGTGAGGAGTTTTCGTGTGAGCACTTATGACTGAGCGCACTTTTCTGTGGGCATTTTTTGCGTGAGCATTCTTCTTCTGCGGATATGTCTGGTTACGATATTTACCAAGGGTGCAAGTTACAACTCTGATTACGAACACATTTAACAAAAAAAGTACAGCAATTTATTCGTCAATCTCAGCAGAAGAACGTACAATTGTTGCATCGCGATTTTTAGCAATTGGTAGGTTATATGAAGATTTGAAATTTAATACGGGAATAGCTAGAGCCCTGCAAATCCGCGGGTATCCGCGGATTATCCGCGGATACCCGGTATATAAGCAAACAACAAAACAAAATTGTTCAGAATATATTAGTAGCCCAGGCGCTCACACAGAAAATTGGTCTGGGGTGGGGTCCATTTCGAAAAAATATCTGTAAAATAATTTTAATTTAATTTAATTTATTAGAAATAACAGCACAACAGACCGAAGTCCAAAATGTGCCTTTATATATATATATATATATATATATATATATATATATATATATATATATATATATATATATATATATATATATATTTCCATATAAATTTATTATATCCCTAGTATTTCAATATAAATTTATTATTGTTTTTTAATGGAGAGAAGTGGGCTTACCAGGTCTACAAGTATGAAATGCGGACTTTTTTTTAAATAAAACACATTAAACTCAAAAGAACAGTAAAAGTTTATTTATTCAAATTATGCTCCATTAGAAGTTATATATTTTTCCCATCTTTCAGGCAATTTGTGAATACCTCGCCAGTAGAACTCTTCCCCTTTCCCCGCAAACCATTCATCTAGCCATTCTTTCACATTTTCATATGAACAAAAGTGCTGCTCGGCAAGTGCGCGACCCATCGATGCGAACAAGTGGTAATCTGAAGGGGCCAAGTCTGGTGAGTAAGCGGCATGGGGTAGCACTTCCCACTTGAGTGCCTCCAATGTGTTGCAAACTGCTTTTGCCTTATGTGATGGAGCGTTACCGTGAAGAAAGATTACCTTGCGCTGTCTTCTTTCGTATTCTGGTCGTTTTATGAGCAGCGAATGGTTCAATTCGATCAGTTGTTGTTGGTAGCGTTGTGTATTAACTGTTTCACCAGGTTTTAACAATTCATAATAGACCACACCCTTTTGGTCCCACCAAGTACAGAGCATTGTCTTTTTGCCAAAGCGATTCGGTCTTGCAGTTGATGTGGATGGTGAGCCTGGGTTCATCCATGATTTTTTGCGTTTGGGATTTTCAAAATAAATCCATTTTTCATCGCTAGTAATGATACGATGCAAAAAAGACTTTCTTTTGTATCGTGCAAGCAAAATTTCACGTGTTTTTGCGTTTTTCCATCTGCCTCTCATTCAATGCATGTGGAACCCATCTGCCGACTTTCTGGATCTTACCCATCTCTCGTAGGCGATTGGAAACAGCTTGTTGACTAACGCCTAACTGCTCTGCTAGTTGTTTTTGTGATTGACTATCGTCTTCCTGTAGCAATGTTTTCAATTTTGTATCTTCATATTTTTTTGGAGGTTTTCCATGTTCTTTGTCTGTAAGATCAAAGTCACCACTTTTGAAACGCCGAAACCATCGTTCACACGTATCTTGTGATCGAGCATATTCACCATAAGCTTCTCGAAGCAGTCGATATGATTCAGCAGCAGTTTTTTTCAAATGAAAACAAAACAGTAGTACTGTCCGCGAATGCTCTTTATATGGCACAAAATTTGACATTTTTAACACAGTAAAACAAAACTATATGATCACTTTTCAAATTATAACCTATACGCATTTGACACTTAATGATAACTTAACAAAACGCCATATGTGTTGAAACTTTGAACTATACACTTTGTTTGCGCGGCAAGTTTGAAAAAAATACGCATTTCATACTTGTAGACCTGGTATACATATTAATATAATTTTGATTATAATTTAATATTTACCCTTTTAGGTCATCACTTGTATTTTCACCTGTCTATTAAAATAAAAATGTCCTTCCTAAATAAAATGAAAGAAGATAAAAATGGGCTATTTTAAGTTAATTTAATTTATTTGCCAAGGGCGCCAAAATCATTGCTACGGCTCTGCAGAGAAGTATTACCCCAACAAAGCCCAAGCAAGCCGTAATAGCATTGTCTGGACTGACCAGATAATGTCACATTTCCGAAACATCCTGAGGAGAAGGCAGAAGCAAAGTTCTTTCGACAGATTTTTAGTAAACGTCAAACCTGGTGATCTCCAACCAGCTCCAAGTAGGGAAAAGAGACAAAAACGAGAAAATTAAATTTGGTAAATTTTCATTTATGTATGTATTTCATCTTACTGTTTTTGTATTTATGTATTTTAGTATTAAGCAGTGTTTATATTATTTTATACAACCCCATCAATGAATAATATGCAATAATAATAGAATTTATTTCATGGGAATAGATGAACCATTTTCCCATTTTTTTCATAAGAAAAAAAATTCGTTTGGTATACATCCAGAGGTGGATTTAACGACGGGCGCACCGGGCGCCTACTTCTGAAGGGCCCCGCAAAACCCCAACTTTCCACTAATGACACCAAGTTTTGTTTCAAATGTATAATTTTAATTACTTACAAGTTTACAGTCGGCGGTAAAACCTGATTCATTTATGATAGTATGTTTATATTCGCTTATTTATTTAAAAATATGGTTAACATGTATTTTCCCTGACTCTCTCTTTTTTAAGGGGCCCAATATTGTCTTGTGCGCCCGGTGCCTCAACCAGCCTTAATTCACCTCTGTATACATCCTGTTTGGTATATGTCCAAGGATCTGGAACGCATTAAGGACGTATGCCGAGGTACCACTGTATTTCAAATATTTCCTAATATTTCAAATATTTCCCTAGTATTTCAAATATTTCCTTATTAATTCAAATATTTCCCTAATACATATTTCAAATATTTTCTAGTATTTAAAATATTGCCCTAGTATGTATTTAAAATATTTTCTAATATTTCAAATATTTCCCTATTATTTCAAATGTTTCCTAGTATTTCAAACATTTTCCAAGTATTTCAGATGTTTAAGTATTTTAAATAAGTTTAAAGTATTTAAAATACATTCTGTCAAATACTTTTTAGAAGTATTTGATATTTCAAAACCTTGATCGGTATTTGGTATTTGTTGTTTTCTTTTTCCCATGTTCTTAAATAAAAATACTTGAAAATTATGAAAATTTAATTCAGTACAATGTTCAATATAAAGAAAATAAAAATGGTGGACACTACAATTTCAAGATAAGCTAAAATCCTTCGCCCAGCTGCAAAACCAGTAAAAAGTATATTTAATACTAATTTAGTTTCTCTTGCCATATTTCATAGTCTGTTTCTTTGTTTTAAGCCGAACTAGATTTTGAATTCTAGTAACTCTCACCGATTTAGTGAGGCTTTTGATCATTATGTTTAGTAAAAACCCACTTCAAACCTTAAAAAAAGAGCTCATGACAACTTAGGAAAATGAAAATTTCAGTTAGTTCTGCTTAAACGTTTGGAATACTGAATAATATGTTTTACTGAAGTAATTATTTTTTTAAAACTAATAAATATTATTGATGTCTTGAAAAGGCAAAGAACTGTCTATTGCAAATTACAAAAAAAAAAAAAAATCTCGGG
The DNA here is from genome assembly GCA_963971575.1 of Liopterus haemorrhoidalis. NCBI lineage: Eukaryota > Metazoa > Arthropoda > Insecta > Coleoptera > Dytiscidae > Liopterus > Liopterus haemorrhoidalis. The sequence continues at coordinate 147,273,882 of OZ020611.1, read as the reverse complement.
CCTTTAATATCCTATGCTAAAGGGTACTCATACGGTTTTAATAAATTCTTCGTGAACTTAAAGATTTTATGGGTAAATTGATTATGTTTTTATTAGAAGATTATAAGAAAAGACGTAATGATGCATTTGTTTGCAAAATGTAATACCTACTATTTTGGTTTAATATTACATTTAAGCAGATAATTAATTCAGAAAAAGTATGGGAAAACATAGCATGTGTGCAATTATTAAATGGTTTGCTTGCAGTAATGATATCAATCAATATACGCACTGTAAGAAGTTTAAATATTACCTTCAAATTTATTTTAAACCGCAATCTGGTCCATATCGTTCATAATTTTCATTAACACGCATGCGCTAGTTCGGTACGCAGTCGCAGTACAAATAACGCATCCGTTCTGCGAGGTGAACGACGATTTCTCTCTCTTTCCGGTTTCCTCACGATAGAGGTCGGGTTCTTAGGTGTTTTTTGAATTTAGGAATTTAATCCATCTTCCAAAATGAGGATTTACAAGGATATTTTCACGGGTAAATATTGCTTCATAATGTTTGTTTTACTTCCCTGTAACAATATTTTTTGTCTCATATTTCACAAATTTGAAATATGTCACGGTTAAATTTCAGTCCTGTCTGTCAAAAATCTTTTGACAGCATCGGTTTAATTGATATATTTCATTGAAAAATATTTGAAATATATTAAATCTTGCTTTTTATTCCATATATTATTTTATAATAATAATTTAAATGTTAAAAATGTATCGGAAAAAAGTTTTTAGGTTAACATCTGTCATTTTTTCTAGGTGATGAGATGTTCTCTGATTCCTACAAAATGAAATTAATAGATGATGTTATGTATGAAGTAACTGGTAAATTAGTTACGAGATCGCAAGGAGACATCCAAATAGACGGATTTAATCCCTCTGCTGAGGAAGCCGATGAAGGTACTGATTCGACTTTGGAATCTGGTGTTGACGTTGTTCTGAATCACCGATTGTGTGAAACCTATGCCTTTCATGATAAGAAATCTTACACTCTCTATTTGAAGGACTATATGAAGAAGTAAGTTAAATATTTTTCTATTTTAAATTGTAATTTATAAGGTGTGATTGAGCATTCAATTTAAGTTAAAAGGCGGTACAGATATTTTGTAACTATTTACTTTTATTATTAGTAGTGTTAATTATTCCCTATTTCTTTGGGTAAAGACCAACTCGTTTCATTTCTATTTTGCGATTTGTGTTTATCGTAGTTTAGTTGTACGTTTTATATAAATAAACAATGTCGTACATTACCTTACTTTTCCTTCGTATGCCAGTGTAATGTGGCCACTCAGTTGTTCTGAAACTCTATTTATCATCTTAATATGTCGCCAAGAATTCTGTTGACTTCCATTTTAGTTTTCTTGCTTTTCGTTATGTTGTTTATTCGTCTTGTATGTCTTCTTGAAACTGTCTATTCTAATGTTGAAAATGAATCTCTTTATTTTTCTTTTCCAGTTTTGGCACTTTTAGTAATGAAATGTTGTGGCGAATTTTATTTAAATTATTGTAGTATGTAATAAGAGATATTTACAAAGTAAGACAACGTACACCAGGATTGCCACCTCTTTGGGATCGACCTGGAGAATCTAAATTTTGATTTGTGTCAAGCTTATGGGTTTAGATCATTATTTCTTCGGCTTGTATGAATTGAAAAACGTTATTTATATTTTTATAATACTGTCAGTATGTTTTTGAAGTTGTCTGTCAGAATGTTCTGTAACATTTCTACTCCCAGACTCTTAAATTATTTTCTGAAATTCTCTTCAAGTAACTGTTTATTGTTTACAAGTGGTTACCTCGTGTTGTTTGTATTGCGTTTAAACTTTAATGTTACAGTTTGTTTGTAACATTAACTTTTGATAGCAACTATTATGTTGCCATAACAGAAACTGCTGTGTATGGGAAAATGCTATAAATACTGGAAAAATAGTGATGGTGTGCTAAAAGTATAAATTACAACAATATTTAACAAACCATAAAAATCCTTCTTGAGCATAATTAAATATCTACTCGTGTAACTTCAACGCAGGATTAGGGCATGCAGTCTGAAATTTTTTTCGTAGATATTCTGATACGGTTCACTGAAGTGTTTGTTTTTGCGTTTTTGATTAATTTTTTAGGCAACGAGTTACTAACAAATGTTGCGGTTTACAGGTGCACGTTATCTTGCAGTTTTAATTTTACTGTGACTTTGTGAGGTGGTGATTTTAGACTGCTTGTTTGTAAACAATCCACATATGTCAACACGCTCATCATTTTTTTCCCGAAATTCCGGGTTCAAGACCCCCAACCACCTTCGGATTTTTATCTTCCGAAAATGTGCAGTCAGCTCTGGGGTCGACTCAGCCTCAAGTATTTCATACTTAAAATAAGTACCTGTTTATACAGGGATAATAGGACCGTTCGAAACATCACACTGACCACGTGGCTTTCATATCTATGGTCGGCGATAGAAACGGAGAACTTACCTTATACGCCTATCTAGGTGTTGGGATCCTATTATTTTTATTTATTTTATTTTATTTTAATTTTATGTGAGTTAAGACCTAATATGTTGAGTACAAAAATTTGAACATTAGTTTATTTGTTTTCTATGACTCATTCAACAATTTATATTGAGTTTATAAGTTAACTGTCATGGAATCAAATAGCTTAATTATATTTAATTTAATACATGTGTCCTGTCCAATGTTTCTTAAATTCATTTTGCTATAAACTATAACTTACTGACATACCAACAGATAAATGTGTTTTAAAACACTGTTTTTAGGTTTACGTAGGAATTACCAGAAAACATTTATACCAACACTGTCTGTACAGTAGAAATTGTGGCCAAAGGACTGAGTCTAGATAATTGAAATTTGGCATGCATATGTCAAAAGTAACTGCAAATTAGGTATAGGGATCGCGGAAACAATACGAGATACGATTTCAGTTAATTTAGGCAAAAGTTGACACAACAGTAGGCAATTTTATACATTTATTTTCATATGTAACGTAACTTGATATTGGCTAATATGTAAATTTGGCTGTCTGTTATTTTCATTTCTAATTGTCGCACGCACGATAATACAGGATTTTGGTTTACATTTTTACATACTTTTCCACGATAAATTTTCAGGGATGATCAAAATTTGTCTCAATACATGTGCCGTTTTTAAGATTTACTATTATTTGGCTCTAATGCCGGTGAAAAGATATGTTTTACTCTTTTAATTTTTTTAAGATAGTCCTACTTTATTCTAATCTAGATGAGGTTTCCGTACTTCGTTTGGGACTACGACAGACCAAGGCGATCATCCATCGGACACGCGGAGGCGGCGCTAGCCTTTAAAATTTGGGGGGAAGCAAGGAATAACTAATAATTCGCGACTGCAAATAACAGTGAGACGTCTGGTGGTGACTAGCTAAATTAAACAGAAGCGTATATTTGGATAATATTTGTAGCGTGTTGTGCTGCAGTTTATGTGAATTAAGAAGTATTTTAAAATATAGTGACTTAAATACAGTGCTTTTTTGCCGAAATATTGTTTGAACAGATAAATATTAAGAAAAAACTTCTGACATATACGCTTCTCGTGCGCCATTTGCTGTTGTACGCAGCGCCGCCAACGTTAGTTTCAGTCGCGAATAATAATAATCATCATGCCATTAACTATACATAGTTTTTTTTTTTTTACATAGTTTTGTTGATAATTCCATTTCAATACAATACAATACAATACATTTCTATGACTAAATGCAACAAATAAATAAATATATATGCGGCAAATATTTGTAATTGCACTTAAGCTCTGATGAGCTTGAATGTGCCACAATTCTTAATTTACATTTCAAGTCTGCTTATATTTGTATGAATATAGATTTACGTTTTTCTTACTTGGCATAGTTATATAAACATTTTTTCAATAATTTCTGTTCCTGCTAAGAGTAACCATTTATTTATTTATTTATTTTTTTATTTTTTTTTGTAGCTGTGGTACAAATTAATGTTTCTAATTTCCGCCGGCCACATGTTATATATTCTGGGAAGAAAATATGTATAACATCTTGGACCAATTCTCTTTTCGGTTCGAGGTTGCCTGATGTTTAATATTTCAGTTTCTTGAGTATAAAGAGTGGCGGACGGGGTATCGTATTGTAAGCTGCATATTATTTTCGTTGCTCTGTTTTGCAGTCTTTTTAGTCTCTCTAAATGCGAGTTGTATATTCCGCCCCATTCTAAAATACTGTAGGATAAAATCGAAGGGAATAAACCATAGTAAATTATTTTTAATAGTTTAATATTTAAGAAATGTTTCACTTGTTTGAAGATATATATCAGGCCTCTCATTTTTTTTCATTATGAGATCTATATGTTTATCCCATCTTAGATGTGAGTCAATTATTATTTCGAGATATTTTATAGCAGTTGTTGATTCTATATAATCACAGTTAGATTTATCACAGTTTGTTGAGTGTATTTTGATGATGTTATACTGAGGGAGCTTATCACAATACGCTGTAAATGGCATAAATCTGGTTTTGTTTAGGTTGATTGTTCAAAGATTTGTGCTCATCCAGTTTCTTATGGTAACAAGAACTTCGCTGATTTTTGTTCTGATTGTTTGCCAATCCTCTGCTTCGTAAAATATAGCGGTGTCATCTGCGTAAGATATTATGAAGCCTTTAGATTTAATTTGTAATAAATCATTTAGGTATTGAGAAGTGACATTACCATTGGCGGCGCTGTAATACAAGGCAATATGGTTGAATTGTCTAGTATTCAGCTGTGAATATGCTAACAGGGAACAGGTTAATTTAAGCACAGTACATTTTTATTTTATGAAAATGTATCTATCGACGTTCTAACAAAAAATCAACACTAGCAAATATGTAGTAATTTCAAACAGTACTACAGCCGCGTAGTACAATATTTGACCACCAGATTGCATATCCGAGCGTGTCAGTTCTCAATATGATAAAGTGGATTGACCCAAGGATGCTTCCTTACGGTACACCGTACAGCATCGTTTCTTCTTCACTCGTTATGTCATCAATTTTAACTAACTGTTTTCTATTGCAGAGATAGTTTTTGAGTAAGTTCTAACTCCTGTAGTAGAATTTTTATGACTTATCGTATTGAAGGCCTTTTTTAAGTCAATAACGACTGTTATCGCAGGTTTAGGACTATATGGCCTTATAGATTCGAGACGTTAGAGAAGCGATGGCATATTGAGTACTCTTATTGAGGGGGCACAATTTTTTTTATCGATATAAATATAAATAAAAATCTGGTGGTTTTCAATTTTGAATAGATGAAAGCGGACTGTACGCGGCTCTTTGACTCGCTTTTATCTTTCACAATTCGAAATACTCCCAAAATGAACCGGGCACGTATTTTTATCTAAAATTTTAAATATTCTCCAAGCGTATTTAGGGGGAGGGCAGATAATTTTTAGCCCCCTGGCGCCGCCACTGCTTAGATGGCCACCTATAGCCGCCAAATATTACTTTTATTAAAAATGTCGAACAGTTTTTGTGTTATAATAAGTGAATTTCAGTATATAATGAGTTAGATATTTCAATATTTAAGGTAATGTTCCTCATCCAACAGCTATCGAAATCCACTGTTGTATGTAGGCCTCCCCTTTTTGTTTCCATTTTAATCTATTTTAGGCCACCTGTATCCTGTTGCGGAGATGGCTTTTAAAGACATCTGTCCAACGGGTAGGTGATCTTCCCCTATTTCTGAATGTGTTCCTCAGTCTATTATTTTCTTAGTCTATCTGTCATTGTCAAGTGTATGTGCCCGGTTCATTGCCATTTTAGTTGAGCAGTCCTTTCTACAATATCCAACACTTTGGTTTGTTCTTCTATCTGATCGTTTGTGTTTCTATCTGTTCTGGTTATACAAAGCATTGCTCTTTCCATGGCTCTTTAGGTCACTCTCTGCTTTTCAGCAGATTTATTATTAAAGTTGTCGTTTCTGCTCCACAAGTGAAAACTGGCACAATGCATTGATCAGGCACATAGGGAGATTGCTTTTAAATACGTTTCTACAATACTTTCAGAGTTTTCCGAACGCTGCCCAAACCAGACTCTCTTTGTATCTACAGTTTGATTGTCACGACTGATGCCTATGTTGTGCCTTAGATATTTATAGAACGTTGTTCGCTCAATTGGTTGTCCAGTTATTTTAAGGGTATTATTCATTACAAAGTTTGTCATAACTTTTGTTTTTTCGATGACAGTTCTATTTTCTTCACTTCATTATTCAACTCTTGCAGTAATTGGTCTATTTCCCTTATATTTTCAGGTTCAAGTGTTCGCAATTTATATTTAATCCGTGATTTGTCCAGTCAAATTTTCTAAAAACACTCCCACGCTGCATTAAATAGCTTAGGGGAAATAAGGTCACCCTGACGTACATCTCGTCTTATTTTAAAGTTGTCCGTTTTCTTATGGAACTTGACAACGCATTGACATTTTTGTAAATAGTAGAAACAGGAAAAGTATATTCACTCAGCTTTTTTGGACAATACGTATATTTCAATAAAACAACGTTTCGCTAAACCAATTGTTAGCTTCCTCGTTCTTTCTGTTTCTACTATTACATTAATTGGACGTTAAACATTTTGTACTATTTTTGTAAATGTGACATATTAAACAGAATATCTATAATCTATACGGTCCTTTGTCAAATCATCTAGAATTGCCCAGTTTTCTAGTGTTCCTCATAGGCCCCCAAATATTCATAGATCTGAAAAAATGCATAGAAAAAATTATGTGTTTACTAATTCTAAACTATTTTTCTGTTAGGTCACTTACAAGTTATTTTCAAGTGATTAATGTTTGCATAGAAACGAAAAATGACAAAAAAGAAAGCATAGACCCCAAATTTATTTATATAGAAATTAATAACATAGAAAAGTGGAAAAGTCCTGGCTTGTTTAATTCTTACTTAATAACATCAACATATGTTACGTTAACTTAAAATTTAACGTACCTATCCAATAATAACATAATTAATAACTCTCGAAAATTATAGGCATAAGTAACTTGCTATTTTTTAACAAAACTCTAGCGAAAAACGAAGGTGGGAAAGCAAAGGGACGATATTTTTAACATCGAATATGTAGGGTATATTTGGAAACTGTTTAAGCATTGCTAACTTTTTTATTATATGTGATACGAAGGAGGTTAAATTATGGAAGATGAAGTGTTTTGCTCTACAAATAATATCCAATTAGAAAAACAATTGAACATCAAATAAACGAGTTATGTATAACAAATTAAATCGAATAAACTATTTTTTAGTCTAGCATAGAAAATGTATTTTTCTTTAACAAATCATAAGGGTTTAAAACAAGTCGTAGTCCCAAGTAAAACAAGTATAATCTCCATATCCATAGCCTAATAATAAAAATTTTACTAAGATAAATTAAATGGTAAAAATCAAGTCTTATTAATTCTATTAATTTTTATTATTATTATTATTTTTTTTATTTGGGGTATGCAAAAAATAGTGAATTAGGTCTTTTATTTGATGTTCAGTTGTTATTCCAATTTAATATTCTTATTTGTAGAGTAAAGCGCTTCATCTTTTTAGGGTTTTGTAGGTATGACCAAAAAACCCTTATACCGTCATTTTGTCGTCTGTCTGTCTGTCTGTCTGTCTGTTCGGTTAAAATTGTAGCCAAACGGCTAAACCTAGAGAGTTGAAATTTGGCATGCTTATACAACTCTTTGACCCGCACATAGGAAAAATACTAAAACATCTAAAAAACATACCCCCCTAAAAATATAAACAAATATGTGCTCATCGAAAACAAAAATATTTTTTTTTAATTCTGAGTAGGGTATCAAATGAAAGCCCTTAGTACGTGGATTAACGATCAAATTTTTATTTTTGCAAAATAAATTATTTTGATGCGATTTTTGCCAAAATTGTGCAAAAAAATTTTTGTCCCACACCCTGTAGCCCAGATGGTTTAAACTAAAAATCTAAAAAAATTCCAAGTAATGTATATTGGTGTGAACCGAAATAGTACAACAGGAATTTTTGATCAGATAATGTTTTCGGAAAATAACGCATTTTTTGTGGTTTTTGGTTCACAAAGCACAAAAGTTATACCAATGTAAGACACTCATATACAAAGCGTCCGATGGCGCAACGGGTTAGAGCGTTGGTGTCGGAAGCTAAAATTCTCTGGAATACGAAGGGTTTCGAGTTCGAGTACGGACGGAGTGAGTTTTATTTTTTCAGTTTTTTTTTTTTGCATTTTTATTATGATGAAATTATTTTGTCAAAATTCTAGTTATATTTTGACAAATGTTGTATTTAATTTTTAAGAGCGTAAATTTAATAACCAGTCTTATTATATGATTAACAGACGATAAATTATTTTAAAAATATCGTTCATTTTGCCGTGATTACTATAAAGTAAAATTTGTCCTACACACTCAGCATACCGCCTTCACTTATTATATACCTGCGAAACCCTGAAATGTGTGAATATTCACACTTCACATCAATTTTTTAATTTAACCTCTCGTATCTCTTATAATAAAAAAGTTGGCAATGCTTAACAATTTTCCTAAAGCATTGTTGTTATGAAGCCAAGACCCTGCGGAGACGAAAGGGGGATAATTTACATTTATTTTATTGAGCTATTGCTAAGAAAAACGCCGGCGCCGTATTGTGTTTATGATTGTTTTGTTGTGTTATTTTTTCTATTTTACTATTTTATCTTTTCATCATCTTTTAACTTTTAATAATATTGCCTTAAATTGCATAAGAGTTGCGAACTGTATTTCAACTACATAGTATTTTAAATACTAAAAAGTAATGTTTAATTAGAATGTTACATATAGTGTTTCTTTTAAAAAAAGTATTTTATCCAGCATTGATTATAGATATACATCTTTATAATTTGTCAAATACATTTTAATTTATCATGGAATAAATTATGTAAAATCTGCCCGTTTTAAATTTAGAAAGTGTCTGAAGCATTGTTATACAATATAATCGAGAAAAAAAGGTGTCTAGATAGACATGGAATTAATTTATTTAATTATTAACAGAATTGTCCACTTAACATTTTAAATTCAGGGCCTACTAAACTTTTTTTTCGATCATATTGTATTTTAATTGTAGGTAATTTAGAAACCTACTAATTATCTTAAATATATACTAATAAATTCAAGTTAATTTAATATTATGTATGAAATTTATTTTATTAAAATTTGCAATTTACAGTATTAAAAAAATATATTTTTACTTTTAATTCTTATCGGCAAAATGTTGATGTATGCAAACTGTAAAACTTCTCGGGGCAACCCCGGTTTCCCCTCCTAAAGAGGTGTTGGCTTCATAACAACTCGTCCTCGTTCAGTCTCTATGTTATACTACCTCATTGAAGACAACTGTTAACATCGAATATATGTATATTAAAAAAAAAACCTTTACATTAAAAAAATAATCGCCTTCTGATAGCTTCCTCGTAAATAACATTTTCCCATTCGCAAGATGCAAACATGCTAGTGGGTTTTTCGGGGTTAATAATTAAATTCTAAAAAAACTTTTGAAACAGGAATCTTGTAATTATTCCATTCTTGTTTTTTCAAAATTTGTATTTTACTAAACAATAGGTTACTCTCAAGACCAACAAGGTCGGTTAGAGATGTTTCAAAATGTAAAGAGCCACTGCTCTGACGTCATCATGCGCAACCTTGACAATACATTGGCGTGGCAATTATGCATTGTAAATTTATAAGGCGTATTGAGACACTATTTATTTTATAGAAAAAATACATTTTACCTTCATGAAAAGTCGTATATGACTTAAATAATTTCAACATAAATTATTTACTTTATATTTAATGTATGTATATTTATAATTACAATTAACATGTATATTTATAATATTAAATTAATATTATTAATTAATATAATACTTACTGTATAATTTTCTTAGGACGTTTATGAGAAAAATCCTGGGTTAATTGAAAATTATAGAACAAAATTTAAAAAACCTGCTTTAATTTATTAAAATAATCCAAATAATATTACAAATAATATATCAAAATAATATTATAAACATATTCATAAAATGTATAATTAATTGTAATGATTAATCAATTAGTTAACAGTAATAACTTTTCTTAAAAGCTATTTCTAATCAACAGCTAGAAACTTCTGAATTATAAGAAATTATCACACACTAACAAATGTCATACAACAGCGTTAGACGTACGTCTATGATGCGTCCATGAAACAGAATATCACTTAAATACACCCCTCCAATATGCAGTTGGACTCGTCTGGACGAATTTTGGTTTACTGCGCAAGGCAATAGACTGGCTCTTTACAATTTGAATTCACTCTACCACTGTTGAACATTCGTGAATTTGTACCTAAACAGTTTGGTTGTCATTTAGTTTTTTGTTGAAGAATTTGGACTTAATATGTATTTTGTTTTCAGGGTTGTTTCCAAACTGGAAGAGAAAGCTCCTGATCAAGTAGAAGTATTCAAAACCAATATCAATAAAGTAATGAAAGACATCCTTGGCAGGTTTAAGGAGCTGCAGTTCTTCACCGGGGAGTCCATGGACATTGATGGCATGGTCGGCCTTATGGAATATAGAGATATCAACGGTGACTCTGTTCCCGTATTGATGTTCTTCAAACACGGATTGGAAGAAGAGAAATTTTAAATTAATTTTATTATTAATATTAACATCTATCTGTCTTTCGTATATTTAAATGATTTTTTCTCATTTTTTAATCTTTTATATTGATATATTTGTACAGTGTTTTGATTCTAATGAAATGACAAATCTTTTAATGATTTTGCTAATAAACAGCTATGATATTATCAGTGATGGAAGATGGAAAACTGTTTACCTAAGATTTTTGAAACTGAACATCAAATAAAATATTTATTTTGAGCGAATTGTGTTAGTTGATTTTCTAATCGTAACCATTATACGTTATATTAACAAAATAAATTATATTTCAATACAATTTCATTTGTTCTTTTTTCAGGCTTTGGTAGCTATAACCAAGAAACCCTTAAATCACCACTTATGTGTCTGTCTGTACATTAGATACTGTAGTCAAATGACAACTTTGAGAGTTGATATTTGCCATAGTAAATTTTGAATGGGGTCTCAAATAAAAGCTCCTGGTGAGTTAAGGAATATTTTTAGTGAATAATGAAAAGAAAGAAAAAAATCAGTTTTTGTTTAAAATGTGCTAAAAAAGTTTTGTCCACTAACTTATTTCGCGAGAGTGCGACCGTAGCTGGACGACATTAACGGCTTCTTTCGTTAATAATCGGGCGTAATCGCAATACTTTTTTCGCAGAACATATAACTAAAGTTTTTTGTTTGTTTGAAGAACTTTGTACTTTATATAAATTAGTTCTTGATTTGAAGCAGTGGAAAACAACAATATGAATTGTATGACAGATTTTGCACGTGAAATACCAAAGCAAATAAATTATAATGATATAGTGGTAAGTACATTATATTATAAAAAAGAAAGGTGACACAACAAACCTTGAAAACTATCGACCTATAAGCTTACTGCCCCACATCTATATTATTTTCACAAGAATTTTAACAAGACTCCTTTCAAACAAGCTTGATTTTTACCAACTCGTAGAACAGGTTGGTTTTCGGAGTGGTTATAGTACCAATGACCACTTTTTAGTCGTAAAAATTCTTAGAAAAAGCTGTGGAGTACAATAGGCCATTAGTACTAACGTTTATAGACTTTAGAAAAAGCGTTCGATTCGGTGGAAAAGTGGGCAGTCATAAAAGCAATGCAACAAAGAAGAATAGATTATCGGTATACTAGACTTATAGATAGTATTTATAGTAATGCTACAGCTTACGTAAAACTCCATACGAAAACGGAGAAATTTGGGATAGAACGCGGTGTTCGACAAGGCGATTCGATTTCTCCCAAATTGTTCAACGCTGCTCTGGAGTTGGCGTTTAAAAACTGTGACTGGGCGAATCGTGGTCTAGACATTGACGGAGTGAGACTTTACCATCTTAGATTCGCAGACGATATTATTCTACTGTCGGATAATGTAGCAGACATGACGTATATGCTGGAAGAAATAAAAAGGGAAAGTGAAAAAATTGGATTGAAGGAAAATATCTCTAAAACGCAATTGATGACGAACCTAGTATTGAGTAACCATCTGTACCTCGGTGGCAAACAGATAGTACAGGTAGTCAGCTACCAATATCTAGGGTAGGGGTACTCAACCTTTTCATACCTACCGCCCACTTTAGCATCTCTATTCGTAGAAAATTTTTCATACCGTCCACCTGTTGTATAATAATAATAACTTACCAAATACTTTCGCAAAATTTAGCTGCAAAATTTTTTATAAAACAACTTACTGCATCATCTCTTATTATTAAACACAACAAATATATGTACATGCACCAAAACGTGGCAACGTTGGATGTCACAAAGTACCCTGTGTAACACAGTACCCACACTTCCCTTACCCGTAATTTTTGAGTAGAGGTTTAATGAAAACATGTAGTTAAATTTATCTTTTTATTTATACTTTGCATACATAGAAGTATGAAGTCTATTGAAATTACATTTAGTTAATTAAAACGTCAATTAAATTAGGGACAAGGTTGAATACCACTGATCTAGGGCATGACATTAGCATTGGCCGAGACAGTCAAACCCGTGAAATGAAACGCCGCATCGGTCTAGGGTGGGCGGCTTTTGGCTAGTTGAGAGAGTTTTCACTAGCAACTTACCAAATAGCTTGAAGAAAATTTTTTTCAACCAGTACTTACTATCTGTTCTAACATATGGATCGGAAACTCTGACATTAACTAAGTCAGCTAAAAAATTAAGAGTTGTCCAAAGATCGATGAAGAGATCAATACTAGGAATTAGTCTAGCTGATCGAAAAACAAATCAGTGGATTCGAGATCAAACAAAAGTATGTGACGTCATGAAAGAATTGCTGGTCTTAAATGGAACTGGGCTGGACATGTGGCTAGACTTCAAGACGACAGATGGACAAAGAAGATCCTAGATTGGAGACCCAGAGATACCAACAGAAACAGGAAGACCCCCAACTAGGTGGACGGATGACGTAAAGAGAGTTGCGGGGAACTGGAAATCAGTAGTACAAGATCGTTCCGAATGGAAAAAGCTTGGGGAGGCCTACGTTCAGCAGTGGACAAGAAAGGCTGATTAATGATGTTATTATATTTAGTTTTTTTTTTTTTTTTATATAAAAAAAGGTTAGGAAAAAATTAAGTTAGGTTTAGTTAGTAAAAATTTAGGTCAGAAGAAGGCGAAACTTGGGAGACAAAATTTTTTAGGTAAATGTTTGTCAGCAATTTATTTTAAGGTAAATTTTTATTGCCCGGTCCGCTCGAACTTCATTCATTATATATGTCTCAAGTTTTGGCTTCTTTTGTCCTAAATTTTTACTAACTAAACCCAAACTACCTAGTTTTTAGGTGCACATTACTTTATTTTTCCCCCACATTAGCACAATTAAAATTGTGGATTTTTGTGCATTCGTTTATAATATAAATTTACTATTTGAATGTCAACATAAGCGGACCGATGAGTACCATTCAACCCAAATTGCTATTCAGAAATAAAAATAACACTGCGCGCTTTAAAAAGAATGTAACAAAGCAAAAATAATAAAAATCGGAAGTCGATCATTTTCGATTTTTTACGATCAGATTAAGAGCTTAACGTTACTCTGGCTCAGGTATGTTTGCATTCTCGCACTTATTTGTCAGAGTTGTTTTGAAAAAACTGAAAAATAATTCAGCATTGATGTGAACTGGAAAAGCACAATCGGGATAAATGATTTGATAAATGACCCGATACGTTTCTTTACAACGTACCGTTTATTGTCCACTAGGTAGTGAGCCTGTGGTACAATATTACGTCTTATCTCAAACTGAAATGAGATTTCTGACTAAAGGAGTACGGGTAGTAGGCGTGAGTGTTATCCAAGGTTCATCATTACGATATGTGAATTAAATGATATGCATTAGTGTACTTACCAACCGACTGATCAGGCATCTTATAATAAGTCTGGATCTTAAATGTTCACTTAAGTTCTTAGAGGTGAAGGTTTACACACGTTAAGACGGTTTAAAATTAATGAATTAAATTTATTAATAGTTATATTTACAGAAAGTTTGAATTTGAAAGATTAAAATTTATTTAAAATAATGAGTAAAATAAAACAAACAGAATCGAATAGACCACCAGAAATGTCGACACAGTGCCTCTACGAATGCAACTACCTAGATGTTAATACTAACAGGACCGAATACTGCCTGATCTCCTCTACAGAGAGATAGGGGTTTAAATAAGCAGTTTAGTCGAATTTTTAAGAAAAAGGGTAAAAAGGTTGTTCGAGGAATTGTCAAAGTTATTAGATAATAACTTTGAACAAAAGTCTCCTTGAACAATAAACTTTAAAAAATATTGTAAAATTACGTGTTGTAAAAGTAAAATTTCTAAAATTTTATTATTTGAATTCTCAAAAATATACCCTTGTAAAAAACCCAAAACACGATGGCAACCCCTTTTCAAAGAAATTCTCGCGACGGGTGTTTTCTGAAAGTTAGTCATTTTTCTGACGGACTACTCGATTCGGTACAATAAGATCATTTTTTCAAAAGTTAACGAACCTTTAGTCATGTGCGTATATATATATATATATATATAATAAAACGCAGGTTCTCTTTTATTCGTCAGTTTATTAAAATAGTTCTTGTCAATTTATAAAATTGTAAACGTTTCGTGCATGGGTAGGTCAGTCAGTCAATCAGATAAAATAAAATCACCACGTAGTCAACTCGAAGTTAAAAACTGTTTGGGCACAACAAAAATTTGGTTTAATGAAAATAGGGTTAATGTTATGGGTTGGCCAGCTCAATCTCCGGACTTAAATCTCATAGGGAACTTGTGAGCTCAAGTAAAAATTAAAATTACTTCTTGAAAACCTGCTAACAAAGAAGAATTATGGAGAGAAATTGAAACAGCTTGGAAATCCATTCCCTTGAAGAAATGCCGGAAACCAATTTTTTTTATGCCGTGAAGATGTGTAGAAGTAATAATAGTTCCATAACGAAAAAAAAAAAAAAGGTTATGGAACCAAATAATAAAGAAAATTAAATATTAAAATGAGTTTTACTTATTTTATGAAGTGTACTGCTATATTTATGAACAGCGTAATGATCATATTCTTACAAATACTGTATAAGTATATTTTTTTAATGAATCGACAAAAATACTTTGTTTTTCATCAAAATAATGAAATTGTTATTAAAATAAAATATATCAGTAAAATTTTGGCTTTGTTATTACTTATACCAACTTTTGTTGTATTTTCTCTATTTTTTTTTTCATTACTGCTATTTTTACGCACGTGATGTGTCTTTTTCAGAACATTAATTACACTATGCAACAAATTAAATATATATATTTTTTTTCACTGGGTTTACAGTATGTAATTATGATTCCCCACCTTAAAATCAATTGAGGTTTATAAATAAAATTGTCATATCTGGTCGTCAGGTTCCATAGAGAAAAGCATTTATTGATTTTTTTTAAATTATATAAATTAGCGACACAAAACTATATTTTTTATTAAAAAACTTATATTTTTTTGTGCGATTGGCTTTCCTCTTGTAGTTAGTTATCGCGGTATCCCTCTGAAGGCACCAACAGTAGTCTGCAAGCATGGCTGGTTCCCATGTACCAGTCTGTAAAAGATTCCACGTTTTATCTGGATCCTAATATTTCTGATTTTTCTTTGGTCAAATCTAATTCCCTGATAAGTTCGTTTAGTTCTGATTGACTAATCAAATGTGGTTCTGTAATAGTAGTTGGATCTTGAAATACCTCATCACTAGAAGGGCCGGAAACGTTATCTTCTTCCATAGAACTCGATGAACTTGAAAATCGTTTTGGTACTGGAATGTCTGGAGAATGGGGTAGCGGCATTGATACTGATGGTACATTGGCATATTTCACTGAATGTTTTGATTTTTTAGAAAAACCCTTCACATTTGTCAAACAGAAATAACAGTCGTCTGTGGTTATTGGGTTCACGCCACTGCATTGGTACACCAAAAGGCATCACTTTTATAGTACCATTGTACCAACCCGTCAAATATTTATAACATTTGAAACAACACACTTGGGGCACCCATGATTTGTCTTGATTTTTAATTACACTCTTAAAATAAGCTTGATAACACTACTCAAGCAATGGAGAAATTGGCTTTTTTTCACTTTTAGGAGTAAATTAACCACAAACATAACAAAATAAGTTAGCAGAATTAACACAAACGCGCGGCATTTTGTAGATTTATAACTAATCTAAATATTTTGATGACTTTTGTACACAGCAAAGATATATTTTTATGAATAGGCTCAAACAAGTTTTATCAAGAATAAACAAATTAAGATTTTACTTATCTATGTTTTGAGACGTGATATCCTGAATATAAATTTGTTTTTTTTTTGCTTAGTAGGTATACCTAATACGAATTACTATTCGAAATATTGGTGAATTTTTTAGTGTTGCATAGTGTTATCATTATTTTTATTAATATAGAGAGGAAATAAGGCTGTTATATAGCGCTGAAGTCTCTGCGAACACTTGTCAGTAGAAATACTAAGGGTTTCTTGAAAAGATTTTTAATATTGAGACCGCCAGAACGACACGGCGTATGCTACAAGTTCACAAAAATCTTGTGAGAAAGCGCCGATGATCCAGAGGGTCAATCACCTTCAGTTATGGTTAATGAAGCGGGAGCTATGCTGGCACCACTAAGCTTGATTTTTACGAAAAGGGGATAAAAACTTCGGTTCAAGTCTACTAGAAAACCGTGTTGAATTCGATAGTTAAAGAACTGAACAACTCCTCGTCGCTGGTCACTCCTGGAGCTTCAAGTAAAATTTGGCGCTAGCCCATAATGTAAGGCTGCGCAGCAGTATACCAGACTTTATTTCTCCTGCTGGTTGACCGCTTAGCAGCTCCGACCGCTACCCCCTGGATTAAAATTTTGGTCCGTGCTGTAGAACGTGGCTTGCAATACTAGGAACTCTAAATCGCTAGCTTAATGTGTTCTGTGATCGCTAGTCTGTACAGGGCCGTGCGCTGGCATGGAGCAATAAAAAAAAAATTGCATAATAAAATTTTTATTATTTGCTTGTTGCATCTTTATAAATTAGGTTTTTATTTATCTTTGTTTATAAATATTATATTTTATTTGGTTGGCGTACAAATGAGCGGCGACTTTGTCGATTTAAATGAAAGAATTTATAGGTAATCGTTAACTTACATTGTATTTAACAGTGCTGTCGCCGCCTCTACAAGACTCCGTCTACTCCGCTCTAACCAAAACGATAGCGAGAACCAGATAAAGGAGGATTCTTACGCGGAGTGCAAGAAATGGGATAGAGGCGTTTGATAATTTCCACAAATGTGTGATATTTATTTCGATTTATTAGGCTTTTTAGTGCTAGATTACAGATTCATGTCCCGCTATAATATTGGTACCTAAAACCGTCCCGGAAACCTATTTTAGTCCCGCATGTCCCACATTAAGAAACAACTCGGTAGCGAGGTGTATTTAAGTTATTTATAAAATAAATATAAGCACGTGTACCATAAAGCAATTTTATTTCGTGCGGGAGCCGACCTTTGACAAGATTTCCGCTCCCCACTCTGACGTAAATAAAAATGCACTTCGATATATAAGTATACCTGTTAGGCGAGGCGGTATAAATGAAATAAAACCAACAAATTATCAAAGATTTGCGGCATCTAATCAAACTTTTTTATTGCACCTAATAATATGTCCTCTTCTAGCCATAGACAATCACATTTAGTGAGGGCATTTTTTTTCAATGTTTTGCGTTTAGTCAGTTGTAAAATTTTACAGTTTGTGTTAGTGTATGACTTTCATAATATTATTATTAGGGTACTAATATCTGTTTACTATTGTTAGTATTTAATTATTGGTGTTCAAAACTATTACTGGTGATCGAAACTATTACTGATGATCAAAACTGTGACTTTGACTTGCAATAATATTTATTTATTAATTTCGTTACCCTTAGAATTTATTATGTTGCTGAAAAAACGTTTTTGCAAATTTAATGAGAATATGTAGAAAGAATATTTCCTTATACAAAGGGTTGTTTCAGTGAAAATTTGCATAAAATCTTGGAATATAAACATAAATAAAAAATTACGAGTAGATACAATTATTGGGGGTGGGGGAGTATTGCATTCGTAATAAGTTGGCAGCCTTGATAATTTGTCATCGCAGTATAAAGGCGCCTTGTAAGAATATCTGCTCCAGGCGCCAACATACCACCGCACGGCCCTGAAGTTTTCCGGACAAATGCTAAAGATTTGAGTAAAAATCAGAAGAAAGAAATGGAAGAAATTTTAAGAAAAGGTCGCTCTGATATAAAAGATATATCTTCAGAGTTCAATTTTTTTTTTAACAAATTCTCCGTTAAAAGAAGCCGAATTCCTGTGCAAACTACAGCTATAAGGAGACGGAAAATTAAATTGTCAGAACGACCTAGCGAAAATATTTAAATAAGAAAATTAAAAAATATGTAATATTGAAACTAATTTTATGTTTATTTAGAATTAAAAATTAATTTTATTTTATGATTTAATAAATATAGTAATTTATTTAATAATAAAATACATATATATTTTCTAAACTAATTTTTTACATACCTATATACATTTTATACATTGCGGTTCTTTTCAAAATAAAATTGCCCCCCCCCCCCCTCCAGCTCTTTCGGTCAGCCCTAAACGCAATTCATGTAAATATGAACTCTTGCAAACTTAGCTTCTAAAAACTCAGTACTGAGCGAGGGGTCGTTAATTGGCATACATAATTAAATTAGTGTTCTTGCTAAATAAGCCACGCCCAGTCGATGGCAAATGCGGAGGGGGTGGTCTCCGTGACATCATATCTAATAGGGTAGGGTGACCATTCGTCCCGCATTTAGCGGGACAGTCTCGCATTTTGATTCGGTGTCCCGCCTTATGACATGTCCCGCGTTTTATAACTTTTGTGCACTTGACTTGTATTTGGGAAAGCGAGGACCTTTTTTTTGCTCTTTACGTATATTTGGGAGGGTAGGACCTTTTTTTGCTCTATACTTATATTTGGGAGGTGAGGACCTTATTTGCTCTTTACAGATATTTAGGAGGTGATGACCTTTTTTTTTGCTCTTCACTTATATTTGGGAAGTAACGACCTTTTTTTTTCTCCGTCCCGCATTGCCTTCTCAAGAAAATGGTCACCCTATACTAGGGCCCTATTTGTAACAATATCTTAAGCATTTAGTATTTAGGGCAAGAGTAGGTAGTTATGACCAATACCGGGTTAAGGAATCGTTGGCCCTTGAGCAAGACCAGCTTAAAAAGTTGCCTGTCCACTTAAGAGTAAATAGTGGCGAGAACCTCTCGATAGCAATTACTCGCCAATGGACACACCTCTGAGAGTAATGGCTCGGTTACACGATGCAAGTAACTTGCACAAGTAAGAACTTGCACAAGTTACTGGCATCGTGTAGACGTACATTCAGTACTGGTGTCAGTACTTGCACAAGTATCTCATGCAAGTCAAGTGAATAGAAGCCGTTTCTATTTACTGGCGCTAGTAGCCGTGCTAGTGACTATTAAAAATGACCGCCATGAACAGCTGATTTGTTCTGGCTAATACAAAAACATTAAATGTACATAACAAAGTGGTCTGTGGACAACTCAAGTATATTTGATTTTATAAATAGTTTTTGGTGGAGATTAATTTTTGTTTACGGGTGTAAAAGACGTATGCAACATAAAATAAGGTTAAACATCGAAAATTGGCGCGTTATAACGACTGTTTTACGCATCAAAAATAATTGGAAGCATTTACATTTTGCAGTGTATCTCGGGTTCTTTGCAAGGTTACTTAAATAATTTACTGGCATACGTGTAAATGACAAAACGGCTTGTGCAAGTATGTACTGGCATCGTGTAACTCTGAGAGCTAAATTCTCTCAACGTACTCGCTGGTGGACAGGTACTCCCTACCCTCTCCGATAGTAGCTCGCCAAATACGAACTGTGTTCGAATTCTGAGAGTGCTATCGAGAGCTGTCTGTTTACAAGATATTCAAAAATTGGTCACCAGAGGAAGTAAATAAATTAGTCGGCTTGTACGAACTCCAGGAAATTTTGTGGAACGTGAAATGTGTCGATTACCGTGATAGAATGAAAAACATAATGTTTTGCAGGAAATTTTATACCCTGAAATTTTGAAAATTACCTACCTATTAACCATATTTTTTTAATTTTATTAAAAATAATTAATTTAAATTTAATTCAATTTAAAAATAAAATATACAGTGGTACCTCGGTTTTCATCGATAATCCGTCCAAAAAAATCGTTGAAATCCGAAATCGACGAAAACCGAGGCAATAATTTCTAACAATAGACTCTCAATAAAAAAAACACAAAAACACTAACACTGGAAAGCCATGGAATTGTTTGGCTAGACGGGCGGACTAGATGCTCACACAACGAGAAACAACGCAACACTGCGTAGGTAGCGGTACGCCGACGAAAACCGATGAAAACATTTTTCGCGAAAAATTGACGAAAACCGAAACCGACGATAACCGAGGTCAACGAAAACCGAGGTATATGTTTTTTATTAAAATAATGTTTAAAACATTGGGCGCGTTCAGCGCTTATACCGTTGAGTCTAAACGTAAACGTACGTTGATTAAACAATTTGGTGAATGTCTGAACGGTTACCGGTTAGTTTCAACGCGAGTGTTTGACAGTGTGAGTACATAACCTTAAAAAATATTTAGAGATGGATCCATTTCTAATAGATAAAATCCATTTTAGACTGTCACGTCCTCAAGTGGCAGAATTAATCAATTTGTTAGCTCCCGTGCTACTTAACTTGTATCTTGTATAAATTTCCCGCTAAAAATTTAGGTTAGGTATACAAGTCAACATAACTAAACGTAAAATTTTTACGTTGAGATGTTTAGTAAACTGTTGACTGTCAACGGTAACGTTCAGAAGGTAACCGTAGTGAACGTACTAAACTGTTTAGGGCGCTGAACGCGCCCATTTTGTGCCTGATTACAGTCTGTTCCAAACGGTTAAGCGGAACTAGATTTTGCAATCTAGTTACTTTCATCGTTTAAATCGTGCCTTTCGGCCGTTTTGTTTAAGCTTTGTAAATCATACTTACAATAAACATTTTTTGGTTAAGGTTAATATCATTTTAAAATGTCATTTTCTTTATATTTTGATTTTTTGTGTCATTCTTAATACAAATTTCCCATTTATTTATTTTTTTGTCATTAAAATATCTAAAAAAAAATATTTAATTTTGACATATGTCATTCGTTTCCATGGTTTCATTGTTGGAATTTTAAATTTTGACATCCTAACGTGAAAAATGAAATATCCCAAGCAAGGTCCCTTCTCGTGATAACCTAAAAGAACTAAATTCCCATTTAGTTCCGCTTAACCGTTTGGAACAGACTGTAAAAGAATTATTATTTAGATAAAATAAATTATGTAAATTTTTACCTTTATTAATAACTAATTACCCCAAATAATTAAAAAGAGCCAAAAATAAACTTATTAAATTATTTTAGTATGTAATTACATTTTATAGAATTTAACTATTTTTAAAAATATCAAAAAACTTTGTACATCATCTACTAAAATGTAATTAATAAAAAATAAGCTTTTAGGTACATACCCCAAATATAAAGGTAATAACCCTTTTCTTTTTAATTTTTAATATCTATTTTTTTATCAACTTTATTTACAGGAACAATAATCTCTATTTCTTCATGAATAGGGGCATGAATAGGATTTAGTATTTAATTTATTTTCCTTTCTTTTACTTTACATTCCTTCGTCAAGAAAAAAGAAAAATCATCTTCCTTTGAATCTTCTATTAAATATTTTTTACTACAAGCTATAGATTCAACTATTTTTTATTTGCAATTTTATTAATTATATTTAAAATAAATTTTATAAGAGAATTATTAAAAGTAAATACATTTTTAATAATATTAATCAATTCAACTTTATTATTAAATATAGGTGCTGCACCATTTCATTTTTGATTTTCAGAAATTATTGAAGGCACAAAAAACACTTCTTCTATCAATCCATGACTTAATCCATCAGATTTTTTTTATTCAACTTTTTTCTTTTTTTAGAAATAGTTAGAATTATTACAGCTGCTGCGATATTTCTATAGTACGACGCCATCTTGAATACTCTCCACAACTGATCAAGTGGACACAGGTTTGAGAGTTTTCGCGAGAGTGTTCTCGGCGAGCAGCTCACCGGGCACTCTCGATAGTACATCCGGTCGAAATCAGCTCTCTAGTGGACCAGCCCGTGAGAGTTGCTATCGAGAGTTACTCTCGCCAGTTATCTCAAGTGGTCAGGCACCTTTAGAGTCCAAACTAATTATTTTAGAACTAGGTTATTACCCGTCAACAATGACGGATATATAATATAAAAATTTCAATTGCTTGTATGTGTATTTGGTTTTATTTTTTAACGTATCCTAATTTCATCGCCAGTCTGCGAATCATGGGACAGGATATCACCAGTTAGCTAATCACGGGAGAGGGCGTCACCTGTCAGCCAATCAAGAAACAGGGTGTCCCCAGCTAGCCAATCACGAGAACTTTAGAAAAATTGACGTTATAATGTTACCGACACTACATACAGACACTTGCTAATTATATAGTTAGATTATTTATTCATTAACTTTTTAAGATGAAGAAACGATTCAATTTTACTTAGTATAACATTTATATTGTTAAAACTAAAAATAATTTGAAACGTTAATTTATGCCTACGAAACCCTAGACATTTCTATATGTAATTATATTCGTAGATACTTAGAGAATAAATCTGCAAAACATTGTTCATATCGGTTAAAAGATATAGGCTTATCTAGAGTTTCTCGTTTATGCCTACGAAACCCAAAACATTTATATATAAAATTTTATCCGCAGTTTCTTAGAGAATAAATGTGCAAAATATTGTTCATACAGGTCAAAGGAAACAGGAGTATCTAGAGTCTCTTGTTTATGGCTACGAAACCCTAGGCATTTATGTATGTTATTATATTTGTAGATTCTTAGAGAATAAATCTGCAAAATATTGTTTATATCGGTCAAAGGAAACAGGAGTATCTAGTCTCTTGTCTATGCCTACGAAACTCTAGACATTTATGCATATAATTATATTCGTAGATTCTTGGAAAATAAATATGAAAAATACTGTTCTTATCGGTCAAAGGATATAGGAGTACCCTAGGGTTTCTTGTTTATGTCCACGAAACCCTATACATTTCTATACGTTATTTTATCCGCATTTTTAGAGAATAAATTTGCAAAATATTTTTCATATCGATCAAAGAATATAGAAGTGTCTACAATTTCTTATTAATGCCTACGAAACTCTAGATATTTCTATACGATGTTTTATCCGCATTTTTAGAGAATAAATTTGCAAAATGTTTTTCATATCGATCAAAGAATATAGGAGTGTCTAGAGTTTCTTATTTATATCTACGAAACTCTAGATATTTCTGTATGTTATTTTATCCGCAGATTCTTAGAGAATAAATCTGCAAAATATTGTTCATATCGGTCAAAGGATATAGGAGTCTCTTGTTTATGCCTACGAAACCCTAGACATTTAAGTATGTAATTATATTTGTAGATTCTTAGAGAATATATCTGCAAAATATTGTTCATATTGGTTAAAGGATATAGCAGTGTATATAGTTTCTTGTTTATGCCTACGAAACCCTAGACATTTCTGTAAATAATTATATTTGTAGATTCTAAGAAAATAAATCTGCAAAATATTATTCGTATTGGTAGAACGATACAGCAGTGTATATAGTTTCTTGTTTATGCCTACGAAACCCTAGACATTTCTATGTTATTTTATTCGCAGTTTCTTAGAGAATAAATCTGCAAAATATTGTTGATATCAGTCAAATGATATAGGAGTATCTAGAGTTTCTTGTTTATGCCTACGAAATCCTAAAAATTTCTATATGTAATTATATTAGTAGATTCTTAGAGAATAAATCTGCAAAATATCTGTCAGTCAAATCAAACTGGGAACACCCTGTTTCCCAGTTAGCCAATCACGAGAACCTTAGGAAAAATGACGTCACAGTGTCACAAAATCACTAACACACGGTAGCTAATTATATATGTACGATGGTTGCTGTAAATAAAATACAAATGATTCAACATATATACATAATTTATTTCAACATTTCATAAACAACAATTTTGTGCCTAAATACATGTTTTCTAATATTATGAAAATACTGTCTCTAGATTTAAATATTTATCGACGCCAACGTTGTTCTAGGTTTCTCTTACGTGGAAATTAAATTATAAAAATGCCTATACAAAATACAGTTTCCCAAAAAATTTTAATATAATAAATAACATAAACATAGTTGCTATAAATAAACAAAATATTAAAAGATATGTGTATGTTGAGATTTCAGGATTTGGAGGGCGGCATTGCATCGATAAGGTAGTCTGAAACACAAGAAAAGACATGTTAGATCATTGCTTCTCAACCCAAAATTTACCACGAAGTGGATAAATATCCAATTTTTTTAAGCGGACGGGTGAAAATATGATTTTACTTATGGCCGGTTGCATAAAAAACTTAAAACTTGTTATAAGCTAAAAATTGGTACATAACACAAAAATACGTAGCAACGAAATGCATTGAACTCGCACACCTCCACTGTCACCATATCAATTTTTACACTTTTTACCGACCGCCAACAATTCTTACATTCTTGTGCGTTTTTTTTTTTTTTTTAAATTTTTTTGGTGTATTTTTCTAATAATTTTGAAAGTATATTTTGTAAAAACCTAAAAAACGTGTGTTTTCCTATACTATTCTTATCTTATATCTCTCTTTACCGACCGCCAACATATATGTATAAGGGAGGTATTGTGATCATATAGTAAAGGAGACTTTAGTTGACAGATGCCGGTTAATTAAAGCATATGGTTCAGACAAAGCTAGAAATAGAGAAACAGATACAATTTGTTTCACTTGACTCGCATGTCTTCCATCTAGTGGTGGGAGGTTAATTTGACAAGACAATATATGTGTGATAACCTAAAAAAGATTATTTTTTTGTAAATTTTGTCACATTAAGGCCCGTTCTTCAGTAGATGAAGTTATAAATAACCTTATCTGTCAGATAGTTACCTGGAACTTTATCTGAAGGTGGAAAGACCGGGCCTAAATGCATATATTCTTTAAATAAAACTTTTAGAAAGATTAGGGGAAATATAATAAGAAAGTAATTTTTGAAAATATTTTGATAAATGTGAGTAAATAATAAACAACTGAACTATAATGTTTAATAAACAACAAAATTCAATTTTAAAATTCAGAGTATAACTGAAATGCATGGTCAACCTTTACTGTTGTATTCTATGTTTACCAAGTTGAATGGAGCTGGTTGTAGTGTAAATTTAAAAGAAATTGAATTACGAATACTTTAACAAAGAGCTGAGTCATACACTTGGGCGAACAAATGAAATATAAACAACAGAATGTTTAAATAATCTATTTTGATTTTAAAATTACCGAGTTGAAAAGTTTTTAAGAAACTATGTCCAGAAATACAAGTGGAACCCCTTCCACTACACCATTAGCGACCGCCCAGAGCTGACACAATACACTCATACCTCGCTATACGGCCGCTCTTTATACGGCTTTTCGCTATAACGGCCTTCTTTAATTTTTGGCTTTTTCGATATACGACCCAAAATGTTTCGTTAAACGACCAAAAAAATAATAAATGTGAAAAAAATATGGCCAGAAAGAATAAAAACTAATGATCCTTAAGTTGATTCTATTTCTGAACTTCGACAAACCATATTGAACCTAGCAAATGATCTTGGTTTTGAGAATTCGGAATTGATTCGTTATACGGCTTTTCGCTTTGCGGCCAGCTTTTCCGGAACGTATCTAGGCCGTAAAGCGAGGTATAAGTGTATCTTCTTTTCCCAACTATCCAAATATGAATATATATATATATATATATATATATATATATATAAGTATATTAGATTATTCCGTTCCAAAACTATATAATGTAGAAGTTATTGGGATAAACGGTGGAGGTAAGTAAACTCAACGATTACTGAGACCCAATATTTCGGTTATATTTTTTTGACCTTTTTCAAGGGCTGAAAATTTATTATATATATATATATATATGTTAGCGAAAATATCATTATACAACATTTATCCTTATTAACGATCGTGGGGTGCTATATCGTTGCTAAGGCATATTGTTTTATGTAAATAGAATAGTAGAAAATATATCATATGATGTGCGAGACGTATTAGTTGATCAATAAAATCATGTCTTATTATTCATAAAATACCCTTTTTTATTAATATCAGAAGTGGGATTGGCCTATCACCCACAAGAAAATTAAAATAGAAGACTACAAGTGCTATATTAAAAATATTTTTTTTTTTAATGCAACCATTATATTGGTGCAAAGAAATTGTCGTATAATATTGCAAAGGCTAATGTAAAGTTTTCAGTTAAAGGTGACGATTGAGAATCATATAAAGGTAGTATGAATTATGAGATAGATAATAAATTGGCAAATTTCAAGTTATTTTGTCAAAAATTATTTCAAGTGGTTTCTAAGGAAATGACACTTATTGGAATAAATATGAAATGTGACATTTGTTTGAAAAATGCAGAATCTTAAAAAAGATCCCTAAAAATTGTCAGGATGAACGAGCGTTGCTTTGTTATTAACAAACACATTGTATGAAGGTAACTAATAAGATTGTTAACGACATTGGTAAGAGGTAAGAGGTTGTTTTGGTTAAATCATATGGCACGTGTTAGCCATAATGAGTAAAAACTAGATTTGAGATTTAATATTTGAGATTTTAATAATTGAGTATTAAGACTTGAAACACCAAAATATGAGATTTTAGTTTTGATATTTGCAACTTAATATTTGAGATTTGATGTTTGAGATTTGATAATTAAGATCTGAGTTTCGAGATTTTAGTTTTGAATTTGAGAGTTTATTGGAAAAGATAAATGACAGATCACTGAGATCGGATTGGCAGAATAAACTGATAAATGTAATTGCTAATGAGTTGAGAGAAAAGGTTGTTGAGTACCGCAAGACAAGCCTCTGCCAGTGGCATCAGTCCGGTAATAGTTCTGTAACCATGGTGGCAGATGGTGAGCTATGGCGACGGGCTGATGATGATGATTATGATAAATCACTGTGTGTGCAGAAACAAATAGACGGTCTCTGAGCTTGTTGTACTGTAGGCAATCTGTAATGAAGGAAACTAATAGATAGTTACTGAGTATCTGAGCTTGTTGATCTAGTCACTGAGCTCGTGGTAGAGAAATGAAATGATAACAAAAAGTCTCTAAACTTTCAGATCACGATTTATACTTTGCTATTGGAAGGTTTTGTTTTAAGCAAATATTTATTTTAACTAATTGATATTGGTGCATGGTTGATTTTGTTAAAAATCAATTCTGCGCCCAAATTGCTCTATTTACAGATTATGAATTAGGTGAAGAATTTGAAGATGCAGTAGAAGATGAATGGTGGACCAGCTCAAGAATGGAGTTCCTGGTATGCAGGATGCTGTTGTTGGTATGGAGAAGACCACTGGTGATATGCAGGTTGCTGTTGCTGATAACAACAATGCTGTTAATGGTGTGAAAAATAAAGTTGCGTCTCGAGAACGTTCCGCATGTCAGTCTGGCCGTGTTAGCGAAAATATCATTATACAACATTTATCCTTATTAACGATCGTGGGGTGCTATATCGTTGCTAAGGCATATTGTTTTATGTAAATAGAATAGTAGAAAATATATCATATGATGTGCGAGACGTATTAGTTGATCAATAAAATCATGTCTTATTATTCATAAAATACCTTTATTTATTAATATATATATATAGAAACGGAGAATTTCTTTCTTCTCGTTGAAACACGTATATATACGATTCACGGTAAGTTCATTGAAAATCAATTCATCGAATATCAATTCATCGAAAATCAATTCATCGAAAATCAATTCATCGAAAATCAAATCATAGAAAATCAATTCATCGAAAATCAATTCATCGAATGATCAATTCATCGAATGATCAATTCATCGAAAAAAAATATTTTGTAAATATTTGAGAGGAATGCCGAGGGGATCGGAAAGCCAAAAAAGCAGTGGTCAATAAAAGTTGACAGACTACACTTATTAAATAACTATCATACTTGGTCTATTAATAATTTTTAAATTTTCCATTCAGAAAATACGCCAGGTAAAAGATACCTGTTGGATTATTTTGAAATCGAACAGGGCTCCTTAGATCAGAAAAACCCGGTTAATGGGATCATAAATGTACTTAATACACCCATTCTTAAAGGATTATAAAAATGTTATTTCCCCATCTGTTAAGTCTTAAGGGTTTTGTGTTATGTACATAGTTTTACTATTCATATTTACTATACCACACATGATTTGTTCAATGTACGGTGATTCTAAACAGGTGGCATTGTTTTGTTGGTGTGAGTTTGTTTTGTCATTAAACTAGATGATGGGTAGCTCGCTTCGCTCGGCTTCTTCTAACCAAACCCTTACCAACCTAACCTAACCTAAGATAGTGTTTTGACATTAAACTAGAAGATGGGTAGCTCGCTTCACTCGGCTTCTTCTAACAAAACCCTTACTAACCTAACCTGAAATAGTGCTTTATCCTTAAACTAGAAAATGGATAACTCGCTCCGCTCGGTTTTAGACTTTTACTAACTAAACCTAACCTAATTACCTTGTTTTTAGGCGCATAGTACTTTATTTTCCCCTATATTAGCCCAATTAAAATGCGCATCATTGTGTATGAATTTATAAAAATTATTTGCGTGCAATTGCCCATAACCTGTCTTATTAAACCTTAAAAACAAAACATTTATTTCTTTTATTATATAAGTTTTCTTATTATATTTCTTTATTTATATTCAAACCCTATGTCACTTTATTTACCTTTTTTTAAACCATATAAAAAAATGTACGCAATTATTTCTTAGTCTGTCTACTTTTATTGACCACTGCTCTTTTGACTTTCCGATCCCCTCGGCATTCCTCTCAAATATTTACAAAATATTTTTTTTCGATGAATTGATCATTCGATGAATTGATCATTCGATGAATTGATTTTCGATGAATTGATTTTCGATGAATTGATATTCGATGAATTGATTTTCGATGAACTCGTCGGTTACCTATATATACATATTTGGATAGTTGGGAAAAGAAGATATTGTGTCATTTTGGACATTTCGATATTTCGACGGATTTCCACGAATAGAGGTCCCTACATAACGTTTTGACTATTTTTAGCATGATGTCTGTCGGTCTGTCTTTCTGTCCGTGTACACGTGCAGAGCAAATTCGGGTAAAATGATTTTTATGAAACTTCATATTTAAGCTTTTGACATCAATGGCACGAGTTGATCAACTTTTGGTAAAAATCAGTTAACTAGAAATGGGAGTTTACTCGTGTCGGTTTTAAGATTTTTGCGAATATTTCACAACAGAGAAATATTTAGAAAAGATTTATTTAACAAAAGTTGCTATAAAAGCAATAACTGACAACTTTTATTTCAAACATTTTTTGATAAAACAGCATAAATTAAACAAGTACTTGGTGATGGCGGTCGGTCCTGTGGTAGCCACATCTGATTTTTTAAGAAAGTCATCACTTATATTTTAGAAGTAGGGACCTTTTTTTTTAGGTCATCACTTGTTTTAGAAGTAAAGGCGTTTTTTTTTTTTTTTTTTGTCATCAGTTGTATTTTAGAAGTGAGGACCTTTATTATTTTTTAGGTCATCATTTGTATTTTTACCTGTCCATTAACCGTTTCAGTACTAAAGGGATTAATTAATCCCAAGAATTTTCAAATCAACACTGAACTCTCAAAATGCATTGTTAATGGGTTTTAATTAACCCGTTCAGTTTTTGTAGGTTGTAGTACGTGATTCATGCACTGTCTTAGTAAAAACTGATAAAAGGAGCCTCTGTGAGGGCTGCAAGGGGGAGAAGAGGGAAAGACGAACAAAACATATTTGCAAGGCTTGTAACATCCCATATTGTATAAGTTGTTTCACCAAATGTCATACATAAATTTATTTCTTATTTTGTTTTTTCTATAATAAATGATAACTCATATTCACAGTTTTATTATTTTTTTATATGTCCTACAAAATTCAAAACTGTTGGGTTCAAATTATCCCAGCACTAAACACTGTTGGGTTCAAATGATTCCAGCTAGGAAAATCCGATTTCCATTAAAAATACAGTATTGTTGTCAGTATATGTTTTAAACAATTTGTTATACTGTCCTTTAAGTGTCTTATCTATTTCATATTGCTTATAGAAAAAAGTAGTATTGAAACAGTTAATAACTATAAAAAATGATGCCCTCCTCAAATATTTCCTGGCCCCCTCCATATTTAAGAGCTAGCGCCGCCACTGTGTGCGAACTTAAAGTAAACATTATATTACTAGCAATTATATGAGAAATTGATTGTTCTATTACCCATCCTCCATTTGCAGCAATCCATTCAGCTACTTCTTCTTCCAGTAAATCAGTCATACCTTCCACCAACCCGGATAGGTATTCTGGATGTCCTTGGCAAACGCAGTCCACGGCCAGGCCTCCAGCGAGGGCGAAAATAGATACTACCTTACCCCACGTCACTTCGGGCTTCAGTACCTCGCGGCCAATCGCCACCAGGAGTGAAGCAGCTGCCTTCTCGGATACAAATACCCCTGCTGGTGTTGAGCACGCCTGAGAATTACAATCACTGTTAGTATGATATAATAAGGAGGTTTGTAGATTTATGGCGCGTTTACATTAGGCTTGTAAACGAGCTAGTAGTTAGCTTGCTAGTGACAAAGATAGCTACTATCAGTGGCGCAGCCAAGCGGGGCGACGGGCATGGGCCCCTCCCAGGACCAGCAGATTACACGTCGCTGCTCGGAGAGTTGAAGATAAAATTTGTTAACCACAACCAGTAAAGCAGCCAAGGGGGGGGGGGGGCGACGGGCCTGGGCCCCTCCCTGGACCAGCAGATTACACGGCGCTGCTCGGAGAGTTGAAGATAAAATTTGTTAACCACAACCAGTGGCGCAGCCAAAGGGGGGGCGACGGGCCTGGGACCCTCCCAGGACCAGCAGATTACACAGTGCTGTTCGGAGAGTTGAAGACAAAATTTGTTAACCACAACAGTGGTTAATTTTTCAATTACTTCATTGGAAACAATATTGGCATTTTTTTTCGAATAAAT
Source organism: Liopterus haemorrhoidalis (assembly GCA_963971575.1). NCBI lineage: Eukaryota > Metazoa > Arthropoda > Insecta > Coleoptera > Dytiscidae > Liopterus > Liopterus haemorrhoidalis. Next base: position 147,242,338 of record OZ020611.1, on the reverse strand, counting down.
AAACTTTTTTTAAGATTGCCTACTCTTGATAAAGTGACATAATTACTGTTCAAGTGAAAATACATCACTTTCCAAAAATGCTCCACCGAATTATATGAATGGGAGCGTTGATCCTTTTCCCCCCTGACACATCGATTAAAATATTCGCTCAGTCAAATGATAAAACTGTTTTAAACAACTAATTACTCGATTCAGATAAGATAAAGTGAAAATCTGACTTCGGTATAACCTTCAGAATGTAATTTTAAAATGACACTTCAAACGTGAAATAGAGTAGAAATAGTAGAAATATTTTTTATTGTCTTTATTGTCTCCAAAACTGAGAGTAGTTTTGGAGACAATCGCCCTCTCAAAATCGGTTTGGTTTTATTTTGTAGATAAATGTGAATATCAATATCTTCTTAGGTATTTTTGAAATTATGATGTTTTACACACAAAAAGGACTAATATAAGTTGTACTGAACAACAGTGGCGTATTCAGAGTGGGGGGGGGGGCACAAGCCCCCTCTGAAGGTCCAATGAGATGAAAATTTAACAAATTTATCATGATCGTATAGCAAAATAACTTATGTATTTTACAATAATAATAAGCTATAATTTATTTTGATTAGTGTTGAAATTAACAGAAAATGCATATTTATATTTAGGTATTTTTAGGTTTTCGTAGGTATAATCAAGAAATCCTTATTCCGTCACATGAGTCTGTTCGTTCGGTTCAAATTGTCGCCAAACGGCTGATTTAGAGAACTGAACTTAAGTAAGAGAAATATTGAGACTTCAAAAATATATTCCGCGAAAAATATAAATAAATATGTTTTTATCTAAGAAAATATTATGTGAAAGTTTTTGATGCATGGATTAACAATTACATTTTTTTATCAACAAATAATGGAATTATTATTTGATATAAACATCAATATCCAACAGCAGGGGTGTCGAACTGATTTGGGTCGCAGTCTATTTTACATACAAAATGATAAGCAGTGACGAAACTTTAAATATCCCGAAGGGTTTTTTGACATTTTTTTATAAACAGAAAAGGGAAAGAGAGTATATTTTACATTTTTAAATATATTTTTCCCCGAAATAAGCTCAAGTGATTTTGATTACGGCTTCAGGGGCCACAAAAAATGAGGTTGAGGGCCGTATGCGGCCCGCGTGTCCTCGAAATTTGATTCGGCCTTCCCCAAGACAAAATCCTGGCTGCGCCACTGGCTACTATCCTAATCAAAACGCTTGAGATTGTACTAGCTCTAGTATTCGCGCTAGTAGTTGGGATATGATAGTGGTTTTGCAGACAAGATAGTCAATATGCCACTAGCCTTCCCCAAGCACAAGATTTTTCATTGTTCGGAGTTCTCTCATGTGCACTAAACCAGTGCTTCTTAAACTTTTTGATGTCGCGGTTCCCCTACATCACAAATTGTTAGCCTACGGCCCACATTTTTTTTTTTTGCACCCATGTTGGATAAAGAAAATATATTTTTTTGTTTGAAATATACGACAGTAGGTCAATAAGTTCTTACAAAATCCAAGAGAACGCGCTAGTAGTATCGGAAATAAGTTGGTTTCTGAAAAGTACCACATGTAGCAATAGACTGCTCTCAAATTTACAGCCATGTCCTTTGCGTGGTTTCATTTTTACAATCGATTGAAATAAACAACTTTTGTTATTTTGGAACAATAGAAAAAACAAGTTTCGTGCAGTGATTAAACATTTCCATTTGAAAGGTAAAGCACCGAAGGAAATAAAAGTAGAGTGAAGTTCATGGCATATCTGCAGCAGCGTTTAAAACTGATTGCAATTGAGTGAATGAGTTTAAACATGATCATACATCCACAAATGATGATCATAGTTCGCGACGTCCACTTGAAGTGACTACGCCAAAAATTATTGATAAAATCCACGATATCGTCTTGAGTGATCGACGAGTCAAAGTGCGCTAACTAGTTGAGGCCACAAGCATATCACATGACTCAGTAGTTTCAATTTTGCACGCAAAATTCGGTATGAAAAACATATCTGCAAGATGAGTGCCGCGTTTACCCACAGTGGAGAATAAACGTAATCCTGTGGTTGATGGCGAAAATGCATGAATAACTGTTCGAATTGTTCCGTATTCACCAGATTTGGCCTCCAGCCTCTTTTTCCTATTTTCTAACATGAAGAAATGGCTCGCCGGAAAAAGATTCACCTAGAACGAAGAGGCATCATAAAAAGATGCCTATTTTAACGCCTTACGGAATCTTACTTTTTGGATGGCTTGAAAAAGTTGGAGAAACGCTGGGCGAAGTGTATCGAGCTAAAAGGAGGATGTTGACAAATAAAAAGTAATCAATCTAAAATAATGTGTTTTTATATTGTTTGTAAGGACTTTGACCAACCCTCGTACATTTTTTACGCTCAGTCATTCAATAATCTATTTACAATGAAGAATAGTATTTATGTAGTATGAAAGTTAAAGCTACTTATCCTTTTTAAATAATAAAAAAAAAATTATCAAGTGTTATATTCAATGCTCTTCGCGGCTCCCTTGTAGGATGGTCAAGGCCCCCTAGGGGGCCGCGGCCCACCATTTTAAGAAGCCCTGCACTAAACCAATGTAAACAACAAGTGTAGATGTTTTTGTAATTACTTAAATTTAAAAAACGCAAAAAGGGCCTCTTACCTTTGCAGAATTCATCTTTATATGTAAGGTTTTTATTACGTTTATACATAAATATAACTAGTATAATGATTGAGATTCTTGAAACCAGATACGGAAAATATGGCCTAAAAGGGCTCGACTGCATTCGGTGGTCTCACCCCCTAACCCCGAGAGTACATTTTGTTTGTTTCAAGCCCTAAAAATATTGCATTATATCTAATGGTGAGTTTAGTCAACACTTAGCGATAGCTGCTGCGTTAATTTGAATCTTACTCTTAGTTTTAGTCTTGGCTTTCATCGTCTTGAATGAGTACGGGTTTATACAATGTTTTAACGAGTTTTAACTTTTAACAAGTAACCAATGAGACGTCGAGTTTAACGCACGCGCATAGTATCATTTTTCTAAATGTCAAAAAATTAAAATTTTTGGTTATTGACAAATATAACATTGTGTGTAAACATGTACCGAAATAAGTCTAGAAGTGTTGCTGCTATTTATGGCCTTATGTTGGCCACGATGGGTGCTTTTACAATTTAAATCGGGGTGCGCGCACGCGCATGGTGCGTTTTAACGTGATTTACTCCCAGCCGTAGGAAAGTTAGAATTTAGTTAACTTTCAAGGCCAGAACCATAGGACTAAAATTAAAGAAATGTGTTGTATGAACTTGCTTGTAGCGATATGATACTTTATCTTTTAAGGATAAAATTAAAATATAGGAGTAAGACTAAAGCTATCGCTAAGTGTTGACTAAACTCACCATAAAAGCGCGATTTCTCAGAAAATTTAAAACTACCTCTATGCCGCCGGGAACATCGAGAAAAAAGTGATCAACCACTTTCGGCCGGCCCGACCCCTATCTTTGAGGTTAAAAATTGCTCATTTAATCCCTTCCTGTAATCAGGGAAAATTTATTAAAAAAGAAAACCGTGAAAAAACCATTTACCCGACTCCCCAAAAAAAAAAAAAAACAGCTTAAACATTATATAAACACAGTTCGCTACATTGCAAAACCACGAAATTGCGAAATCTAGGAAAAATACAATTACCCGTAAGCCGTAGGAAAATTTCGAAAAAAATGTGGTCCGCCACATTTTGCGGAACCTACCCCATCCCTAAGAGTAGATTTTATATGTTACTCCCCCTAAAAATCGAGATATGGTAAAAATCGCATATCCCATAAAATTCAAAATATTCTAAAAATATTCGACCTTAAAAAACTTCAAAAAGAGTGGTCAACCATCTTTGCATGGGTCGTCCCCTACCCCTGAGGGTAAAAATTCTCCGCTTCATACCCTAATACGACCGTGGCAAAAGTATGAAAAAAGAAAATCCTGAAAAATCAATTTTCCCGACGTCGGACGAAAATAAAAATTAGCCTATGCGTTGAAAAAAGCGGATCCGTTGCCTAAGCCGTTTGTTTTTTGAAAATCAGTCAATCCGTATAAAGATAGTGCCACTTTGTGTGTATGCACCTACTGTCCTGATTTTGGGATAGTGGTGTCGACGGGACAGTAGAATATCGTATTATGTGTAAACACCTACTATCTTAGATACGGCACAGTATAGTAAGCTAGCTAGCTACTATACCTAGTAGCTATCCTGTTTACTAGGCTATCTGGAACCTATCTGGAACCTGGCAATCTGTTAAAGTTAACAATTATCATATTAAGTTTACTTTTTTTATTATTTTTAATCAGTGGCGCAGCCAGGATTTTGTCTTGGGGAGGGCCGAATCAAATTTCGAGGGCACGCGGGCTGCATACTGCCCTCAACCTTATTTTTTGTGGCCCCTGAAGCGGTAATCAAAATCACTTGAGCTTATTTAGGGGAAAAATATATTTAAAAATGTAAAATATACTCTCTTCCCCTTTTCTGTTTAAAGAAGAAAGGTTTGTAAGAATATCAAGAAACCCTTCGGGATAGTTAAAATTCCGTCACTGCTTATCATTTTGTATGTAAAATAGACTGTAACCAAATCAGTTCGACACCCCTGTTGTTGGATATTGATGTTTATATCAAATAATAAATCCATTATTTGTTGATAAAAAAATGTAATTGTTAATCCATGTATCAAAAACTTTCACTTGATTTTTTCTTCGATAAATACATATTTATTTATATTTTTCGCGGGATATATTTTTGAAGTCTCAATATTTTTCTTACTTATGTTCAGTTCTCTAAATCAGCCGCTTGGCTACAATTTGTACCGAGCGAACAGACTCGTGTGAAGGTTATACCGAAGTCAGATTTCCACTTAATCTTATCTGAATCGAGTAATTAGTTGTTTAAAACAGTTTTATCATTTTACTGGGCGAATGTTTTAATCGATGTGTCAGGGGAAAAAAAGGATCAACGATCAAAAAGATCAACTTTTATGAAGGGGAGCATATAATTCGTTGGAGCATATTTGGAAAGTGATGTATTTTCACTTGAACAATAACGGACCCTATCAAGAGTAGGCAATCTTAAAAAAATGTTTATTTAAACGAAAAAAAATAAATAAATAAATAAAAAATGCCAATATTGTTTACAATGAAGTAATTTAAAAATTAACTACTGTTGTGGTTAACAAATTTTATCTTCAACTCTCCGAGCAGCGCCATGTAATCTGCTGGTCCTCGAAGGGGCCCAGGCCCGTCGCCCCCCCCCCCTTGGCTGCGCCACTGTTTTTAATAATCTAAATGTTTACATTTATTATTTTGCTTAGCTTATTGCAAAAACATTAGTAATGTAAATAGTTATCTACTTTAATTTTTGATATAATTTAATTTTTGTGATATTAATAAAAATGTAATATTTTCGCTAGTAAAACTTATGTTCTACATTTTTATTTCAAATCCCCCAACCCACCTGATCCGTTCCTTGTTCTATACTGTACTCTTCTTACGATCCAGGGATGGTGACCTTAACTAAAACCCTTTTTAAAATGAAAATTTTGAGATGTCACATATATGGTTTGGAAAACCCCGGTCTTTTTCGAACCGACGAATCCGATTCGGGGCCACAATTATTTTTCGAGTTCGAGTCAGTGGGGTAATTTTATATTAAGTTGACCTGGTAGGTCAACTTTGTTTAGAGAGACCACGCGACAAAAAACGTCATTTGTAGATTCGATGGTCCTCTAAATGATGTGAGCCCTCCTGCGATTGCGGTCGTAACGGGCCCATAGTTAGGCCAACCATTATACAAAATTTATAAAAATTGTAGAAAATTGTTTTACCTCAGATTGCATCCTAATCGAGCATTGATATCTCTTCGGAAAATTAGTTTTTTTTTGTTGTTGTGCGACTTATTATTTGTGGAAATTATTATTTGTGTTGTCATATAGTATGTTTTGACTGCATGCATAATTAAACAATGCATTTATGTATATAGCAAAAAAGAGAATCGATAATAAATAAATAAATAAATAAAACCTTGCTTCATACTCGCACTAAATATAGCGAGTGTCCCATTTAATAGGGAATCTATGGGGATCTCGGAAACTACAAGAAATACGACTTTGAATAAATTATTGCAAACAAGTTTAAAATGCACTGAAATAAAATCTTATATTTTTTTATATATTAACTTAAAATAAATAATTGTTAGTTATATATTGTATATTTTCATAAATCCCTATTTGACTATAATAAATGTCATTGAATTATATTCTTGGTATAGCCACTACAAATTATAAGTTAGAACCTACTCTTAAAAATATTTGTTGTAAAAATGATAACAGAATTATTGAAACCTGTTAGGCAATAAATAGAGAAACATTATTTTTATTCAGTATAACTTGGGAAGCTTTTTATAAATAATAGTTGATTTTTTTCTGTTCTGGGTAATAATTATGAAGACTAAAAATGCCAATGGGTGTACATTTAATCAATGATATCAAAGAATTAATAATAGACCGGGAGCTCATGACAGTTTTTGGTCTCCGATTTCATACAGCAAGCCTTTTGGAGGAGAGAATATTTACCCTGTGACAACAAAAAAGGGATGGTACTAAACCCCTGCACGCTTTCCGGTCATAGGGAAAATTGCATTTCCACTTAAACACAAAATTTTTGTGCTTATCTCTGATTTAATATTGCATGCCCTTTTGTCAAAAGAAAGTTATAACAAATTTAATGTCTTTTAAATATATGCATGCGATTCGGAGGGTCCCAAAGGGCTCAAACGGTCATGTGATCTTGTAATAAAAAAATATGATTTTCCGCGTTTTCATACAGCATGCCTATAATTAAAAGACTTTAAATTTGTTATAACTTTCTTTTGACAAAAGGGCAAGCAATATTAAATCAGAGAAAAACACAAAAATTTTGTGCAAGTGGAAATGCAATTTTCCCTATGACCGGAAAGCGTGCAGGGGATTAGTACCGTCCCTTTTTTGTTGTCACAGGGTAAATATTCTCTCCTCCAAAAGGCATGCTGTATGAAATCGGAGACCAAAAATGTCATGAGCTCCCGGTCTATAATAAAATAATATAACGACGGTGAAAAACAAATTTTGATTTCTAAGCAATTAAACTTGCACCGTTCAATAGAAAATAAAACTATTCATAATTTTAATGGAAGAAATAGTATAATAGCACTACCAAAATCAGGTAGAACTAGAAAAACTGACTCAATTGTTGATAAAAAAATTAAAATGGTGTCGATAAAAACCTTTTTGCGTCATCATCGGATATAAAAAAAATATTAGACGAAGGAAATGGACCAAACAATTCTTTAACTACAGTTAAAAGTCGTCTTAGAGAAGCCGGTTTACGGGAATGCAGACCTGCCAAGAAGTCTTTAATATCTGCCAAGAATAGAGAGGCTAGATTAGAACTTGCAAAACAGCATATAAACTGGTCAGTTAAAAAATTTATGTGAAGTGTGAATTTTCACACATTTCAGGGTTTTGCAGGTATTTAGGAAGTGAATGATGATTATTTGGGATGCCGAAACAAATTTTATGTTAAAATATTTTTTTATTAATTTTAATTCGAATGCCTAATATCATTTATCAAACATAGAATTAAATTATAATTTCAGCACTTCCCACTGGTTATTAAATTTACGCTTTTAAAAATTAAATGCAACATTTGCCAAAATATAACTAGAATTTCGACAAAATAATTTAAATAAAATAAAAATGCAAAAAAAACAGAAAAAATTAAAAATTGACGGGAATCGAACAGTGGTTTGCAACTTACGAAGCAAGAACGTTACCACTGGACTACGGACGTTTACTCGTTTACTGTGTTAAATAGCGGATTAAATATTTTACATATTTTAGTTAAAAACACAAAAAATACGTTATTTTCCGAAAACATAATCTGATCAAAAATTCCTGTTGTACAATTCCGGTTCACACCAATGTACATTACCTAGAATTTTTTCAGATTTTTTGTTTAAACCATCTGGGCTACAGGGTGTGGGACAAATTTTTTTTTGCACAATTTTAGCAAAAATTGCGTCAAAATAATTTATTTTGCAAAAATAAAATTTTGATCGTTAATCTACGTACCAAGGGCTTTCATTTGATACCCTACACAGAATTATAAAAAAAATATATTTTTTTTCGATCAGATTTTTATGATATTTTTAGGGGGATATGTTTTTTAGATCTTTTAGTATTTTTCCTATGTGCGGGTCAAAGAGTTGTATAAGCATGCCAAATTTCAACTCTCTAGGTTTAGCCGTTTGGCTACAATTTTTACCGAACAGACAGACAGACAGACAGACAGACAGACGACAAAATGACGGTATAAGGGTTTTTTGGTCATACTTACAAAACCCTAAAAATGGAAAACAGTCCTTTTTTAGGATGAGAGCAAATTAATTTGTTCGGTTCCGATGGTATTAAGTGAGTTCGATGTCCTATCAACAAAACAATGGATCCAAACAGGGGCGGATCGTGGGATTGAATTAGCACGGGCGATTTGTATGATTCGGCCTGGAACCCCTTAAACAGGTACTCGCAGGCCGCAACATAATTTTTTGTGACCTTTAAAGCGTTTATAAAAAAACTTGGGTTTTTTTGTACGAATGTTTTATTAATTTTTAATTTTTTTTTTAATTTAATGGCCTTTGCTGCTGTGGCAATTAGCCAGGACAATTTTTATTTGAGAAATTTCCATTCCTGAACGGGATTCGAACCCGAGACCTTCGCAACGCTTGTACGAGGGTTGGCTTTTATATTTCGGGATTTGAGATCAAAAACAATTATTTATCAACAAAAGTGGCTATATTGTTTTTCAAAATATTCTCCATAAAGATCAATACACTTTTGCATGTGTTTGAACCAATTTCGAAGCACTTATTCCACCCCGATTGTGGCTTTTTTACTGCGATTGTCAAATTATGTGGGATCCAAAGCTCATTGCAAAAGTTCATGCAATAGAGAATGTATGCTGGTCCCACTAATGTCCAAGGATATCTCAATTTCACGATAAGTCGCATGACGATCTTGCAATATCAATTCACGCACAGCATCAATGTTTTCCGGAACAACAACCGATTTTGGACGACCTTCATGAAATTCGTCCTTAAGCGAACTACGGCCACGGTTGAAGTCGGCAAACCATAGATAAACAGTAGTCCTTGATGGTGCTTCATCGCCAAAAGTCGAATTAAGTTCATCGATGCACTGTTGTTGAGTTAATTCACGTTGAAAGTTGTAAAAAATAATCGCTCGAAAATGTTCACGATTTAATTCCATTTTTAGCGATTCAATAGATTTTTTTCAAGTTACTGTAAACACAAATAGTGCTCGGACGTCAAAACGTTCTGAGTACGTATACCGTAAAAAATGGCAAACTTTACGATAGAAGCATCAGTTGCCAGATGGCAGCACTAGTTTAGCGCAATCCCGAAGAGGCAACCCTCGTATAAGAATATATTTAAAAATATAAAATACCCTCTTCTTCCTTTTCTATTCATACAAAATTTTAAGGAGCCCTTCGAGATATTTGAAGATCCGTCACTGCTTATCATTTTGTATTAAAAATAGACCGCAGCCCAAATAATTAATATAGAAAATAAAAATATAGTCTCTAAAATAACGAAAAAGTATTAGAAAAACAAACAAAAAAGGTGAATGATTTCTAAAATAATATCATAGATTTGACCATAGGCATTTGAGTGGATAGCGGCCGTCGCATCGGCCCAAAAACCTACAGGCCCATCGGGCGATGCCCGATCGCCCGATAGTTCGATCCGCCCCTGGATCCAAAATATAGTAAACCAATTATAAAACACGGTGGGGGTAGTGTGATTGTGTGGGGATATTTTTCAGGTTTCGGAATAATGGCATAATGCACAAATTATATTATAAAAATATATTGGAATGTGATATGATAGGTTCCCAACAAGGATACAAAAAACCAAATTTGTATTATGAAAATTTTCATTCAATAAAATATATTATACTTTTTAAAATGTTTCTCTACTTATGGCCGATAGTGTACATCAATGAAATAAGAAATAAATAGTGATTATTTGTTCTAATTTAACCGAAGTCGTATCTATTGTAGTTTTCGAAATTTCCATACATTCCCGCTTAAATGGGACACTCAGTACTTTTGTTGAAGAAGGAATATCCCGTTTAAGCCTTCTGTAAAGTGAATAATATACACTGAATATTTCAGTGTATAATGATTTAGAAGTAATAAGTTAAAAGGTTTACTTACTCGTACTTGTCGAGCAATCGAGGTATACACCTTAGGATGCATTCTCTCAAGCTCTTGTCCAGCGCCGAGTAAAGATGGATACACTTCAGTCACTATCATGGCACTTGGTGTTCCCACTACACTTCTTAATCTGTATAGTCCGAGTTTCTTGTTAAATATCCCGGAACGTTTCAGCCTGTTCCTGATATAGCGGCAACAGAGAGCCTTGCCCTGTGCCACCACTTCCTGGGGTGGCACCGGAAGAGTCCGCCATCCGATAGTATTAGACAGTTTCCTAGAAAGGAATAATTTTATATTACAGGACAATTTAAAACAGCATTAGAAAAAATAAAAATATTAACAATGTTCTAATAATATTGAACAATGTAATTATCCAATAGGTTCAAAAATTAAAATTCCTTGAATGTTAACTAGCCGAGACAACAGACCATTGGAGTATTCAAGGAGGGGGGGTTCTCCCCTATAGTCTACTGAAATGAAAATTTAAAGTTTGGTTTACATAATACTTTTCTCCTTTGCACTTCGGATTTTTTGCACAGTATTGATGTAAAAAGTATAAAGTGAAACACAATACTTCCTTCAAATTTTGTTATCCGACATACATCAAAACTTTGAAAACTACCTTCTGTCAGATTTTATTTGAAGTATAGATACTTTTTCAGGCGTACCAGCTTTATGTTTATTTTTGAGCTGTACTGGTTTACTTTTTCTGACATTTTTAATAATCCTGACTAAGTTCTGGTCTGGTAAATAAAAACCATAGAGACTAATGGTTACTATAATTAAATATAAACTAACATAATTCAACAATATTTATAAATTGGTTATTATAACCAAACTTTTATCTATCACATAATGTTTTTAATTTGGCAGTGAGAAGTAACAAAAGACAGAAAGTGTTGAATTGCTCTTTCTGTTGCTTTTTACACACATTAAATATGAAGTTTCATAAAAATCCTTTGGGCCGAATTTGCTCTGCACGTGTACACAGACAGACAGACGGACGGACATACAGACCGACAGACATCATGCTAAAAATAGTCAAAAAGTTATGTAGGGACCTCAATTCGGGGAGATCCATCGAAATCTCGAAATGGCAAAATCGGTATGATCACAATACCTCTCTTATATATGTTGGCGGTCGGTAAAAACATGTATCCAGAAAATTACTGCGATATATTCATAAATAGTGGGTGTTCTTTTTTTTAATGTCGCGCAGTATATTTATTTTCATTAATATAAAATATTGTTTGAGTTATTATTATCATAAACATATTGCCTGTGTTTTTTAACAACCTAAAACCTTATAAAATTGAATCATAATGATAAGGTTCGATCAATTCTCTTTTGAAAAAATTATGCTGGCTTCATTTGTTATTAAAATCTAAAAAATTGCATGGTTGAATAATATTTGTACTTTGTCTCTCTTCACTCATTTTTAAACAAACGTGCAATCATATTGTGTGGTCCGATGAACATTCCATAAAGAAGCAAATGAACAACGATTACAATAGTGGGCTGATAATTTGTGGTTATTCATTGAAATCTCCAGATACCTAATTTTAACATACAGGCACACAGCAGATGGAATCTGTTGTAAAATAAAAGATCTTTACAGAACTATTGATAAAATATTGGACGCACATAAAATGAGACAATCAGTGGCGAATCCAGGTATTTAAAGTGAGATTTGCTCTAATGAGAAGTTTTGATGTGTTCTTTAGACCAGCGTTTCTCAACCGGGGGGCCGCGGTTGAGAAACTACAACTTCAAATACTTGTAAGTTGTAGTTTCAATGGGCAGGACTTGAAAGTGCAAAATTATTATTATTTATTGTGTGCCTAGCTACAGATAACTCAAGAGTAAAGATGCGAAAGTGTTTAAATTAAAATGCAAAGCACTTTGAACACTTGTAAATAAAAATAATTTACTTTTAAGTCATTTTAGGTAATACAATTTTTCGTCACCATAAAAGATATTTAAAATACCTTTAAACATCTTGTAGAATTTCACTGAACTTTAAGACAATGATCTTCTCGTTCGATGCGATTTTTTTTTCTAGTTAGCCAATTCTTCATATTTAAAAAAGGAAAGAAGTCGCAATGAAACAAATATGGAGAATAGTGTGGATGAGGGAGCTGATGCATTGTTATGGTGAAACAGAACTATTTTGTTCTCCAAATGGTGCTACTTTTTCATGAATTCAGCTTGTTATCGATTCAATAAAGCATAATGTTGCGGAAGGGGCCCTCGGATGAGGTCCTTAGGTCCCAACTTTAACACAGACCACGGTCTAGCTCAGGAGCGGGGTCGTGATGCCTGATCTCGGCTTGAAGAGCCTCGACGTAACTAAACTGTCTCTGAGAATTAAAGTGGTGAAGGGGGATGATGATGATGATAGATTAAATAAAAGATCGATGGAAGTTAATTATTTATTACAAACACAAAATCGGCGAGACATTTATAATTACAGTTGAACAAACAGAAATAAAACAAATACTAAACCTGAACAAACATAATGAGGAACACAACAATAAAGAATAAGACAAGAACAACAATGTATAAATATATATAGACAGTTTTACGTTGGAGCTTTCAGAAGTCCAGATGTCTTCTCGTGAGGCAAGAAGGAATCTCTGGATGTGGAGTCTGAAGCGGACAGGGAGAAGAGGAATGTGACAGGAGAGGGTTATGAGCTGGGGGAGACGGCCACGTTGTCGTCGGTGTGACGATAGTGCGCGCTGGTGACGAGAGCGGAGTATCCGTCGTAGTTTCTCCCAGTAATTGAATAATATGCCTGCGTAATTTCTGTAGGGACTTTTCAGTCGGCGAGTCGGCGTTCGTTCTTGTGTAATAGAACGCTAGCGGTGAATAAGGCGGTGTAGCGTGCGGGTTGTTGTGTCGTGCTCGTTCTTCTTTCGGTTTTCCGGGGGTTGGAGGTGGCGAAAATATAGAGGGGCGGCGTGATGTTGAGGTGGTTGACGGTGGCGTATCGGGACCGAATAGCTCTGTGAAACGAGCCCGAATACGGCTTTTGCGAGTGGGGGCGGCAGTCGACGGTCTTGGAGGCGGTCGGCTGATGTTGGCGGTCATCTTACGAGCAGCGCGTCGTAAAACTGTGTCACGCGTCTGACTTTTGGTGCTGGGGGCGGCTGAGGGGCGGTGGACTTCAGGAAGTGCCGTGCCCTGGGGTCGTTGGTGCGGTATAGATGGAGTTGAACGGACTGGGGGACGGCGACGTATGGTGTTGAGGTCTCCACCAGTCGGAGGCGGTGTACGTAGATGGCCCTAGCAATGTATCGCGCGTGTGCTTTTTTACCCCGTTTACGCGCCAGCGTTCGGCCGTGATGTTACTAGGCGGCGGCGGCGATGTCCGGGGGCGGCGGAATGTAAGCGCGTGATAGTCGAGGTACGTGGCGAACGATACGCACCGGTTGAACGCACAGCAACGAGCGTGGGTTCCACGACGGTTGATACGCACTTGTTGGTTTCGCGAAGATAGGATGGTTGCGAACCACCGACAAAACGCACTGCAGAAAGCGTGGGTTTCGCGACCGGGGGGCCGCGGTTGAGAAACTACAACTTCAAATACTTGTAAGTTGTAGTTTCAATGGGCAGGACTTGAAAGTGCAAAATTATTATTATTTATTGTGTGCCTAGCTACAGATAACTCAAGAGTAAAGATGCGAAAGTGTTTAAATTAAAATGCAAAGCCCTTTGAACACTTGTAAATAAAAATACTTTACTTTTAAGTCATTTTAGGTAATACAATTTTTCGTCAACCATAAAAGATATTTAAAAAATTGTTTCTTTTAAAAAATTCTATCCAAAGTTGATATACGTTCCCATTTAAAAAATTGTCCTTGATATCCTGTACTTCAGGTTAATTTCGGAGAATTTCAATAGGTACTACCATTCAATTCTTTGGATAAGCTTTGGTCATCAAACATTTTTCCCAATTAGCTCACATTGCCTTTTTTACTGTGCCGTCTTGCAAACATAATTTTAAAAAACTTATTGATGTAATTATTTATTTATGCCGTTTGTTAATGAAAAGAACTGAACTTTTAAAAACCATATTTTTTTATTGCGTTGTTTACAAGTGTTTTTGTGTAGAGCTTGCTTTTATTTCTAAGTTTTTATTTGATTTCTTACAAATATATAATCGTGTTATAAGCGTTTAAAATACGGCACAGACACAATAAAAACGCTGACGCCACGGTTCACATTGTATATAACGTATATATAGGGGGGCCGCAGACAATATTTAAATAATTTGGGGGGGGGGGGGGGTCCCATGCCAGAAAAGGTTGAGAAACGCTGATTTAGACATTATTAGTATAAACCGGCGATCTTTGTGACTACGATTTAGATGAATGTCAAAACTCCCCTTGTGCGAATGGGGGGACTTTTATTAATGAAATAGGGGGCTATGAATGTATATGCCCTCTAAATATGACTGGACTACATTGTAATATACCACATAGTCCTTTCCCGACACTAAATATTACTTTGGAGGAACTTATTGAGATTTCAGCAGCTGTTCTTTTGATTATTATTGCCTTGATTTTTTTTACGTTTCACGCGTGAAAATTCGCGAATATTTATACTATAGCCCAAACAGCCGAAAATGTTTTATGAGGGGTATTTGATAAGTCAGTGACTTTTATAAGAGCTGGCGCTCAGATCGCATGTTTGATATCATTTCTGACATTAGCCATCCTTTGTAGACATACACTAAGTTTCAAGTAGATCTGTGCAATAGTTCATTTTTAACAACGTTCGGAAGCGGATAAGTTTGTGTTTATATGCTACAATGGAAAAAATCAGCTGTGGCCACCACAGGACCGCCATCACAAAGTACTTGTATAAAATACATTCTAGCAACAGGGTAGAAATAACTTGGCCTAATATTTTCTAACAGATATATTATTTATCATGACCATGGAAATGTTACCTACATATAAGTATAAAAAAATAGATACTTAGAAAAAATTTCGAAAAATCTTTTAAAAATTTGTCTCAATTAAAAGTTGTTAGTTATTGCTTTTATAGCAACTTTTGTTAAATAATTTTTTTCGACCTATTTTTCTGTTGTTAAATATTCGCAAAAACCGTAACACGAGTAAACTCCCATTTCTAGTCAACCGATTTTTACCATTGATGTTAAAAGCTTAAATATGAAGATTCATAAAAATCCTTTTAGCAGAATTTGTTCTGCACGTGTACACAGACAGACAGACAAACCGACGGACGGACAGACAGAACGACAGACATCATGCTAAAAATAGTCAAAACGTTATTTAGGGACCTCAATTCGTGGAGATCCATCGAAATCTCGAAATGTTAAATTCGGTATGATCACAATACCTCCCTTATATATGTTAGCGGTCGGTAAAAAGTGAATTTCGTGTGTTGATAAACCAGTACTTTTTCATGAAAAAAACATTTAGGAAACTGAAGCAGAGCTAAAAACGTATAATGGGAACTCTGCTTCGTCGCCTGGAATAGTTCACAAGTGGTTCACTGAATTTTGTTGTGTTCGTACGAGCACGAATGATGCTAAGCACCGAGATGTCCGAATGAAGTCCCACCTGAAGATATAGTCTATAAAATTCATGATATCGTGTTGGACGACCGCCGAGTGAAGATATGCGAGATAGTTAGGATGGTAAATATCTCAGACGAACGTGTGATTCATTTCCTGCACGAAATTTGGGCATAAAAAAGTTATCGGCAAGATGGGTGTCGCATCTGCGTGGATTAAAAACGGAATCGCGTGACCATTTCAAAGCAATGTTTGGACATGTACAAGCGTAGTCGAAGTGAGCTTTGCTACGTTTCGTAACAGTTGATAAAACATGGTTCCATCACTATATACCAGAAATGAAAGAACAGTCAAAACAGAGGCTTTCTCCTGGCGAACATGCTTCGAAGATGGCAAAAAGGGTACCCTCTGCCGGAAAGATTATGGCCACGGTTTTCTGGGATTTGCAAGACATAATCTTCATCGATACCTTCAGAAATATTCCGACGAATAAGACTGAGTTGGGCTGCATTTGGGAAACTGGGACACATTTTAAAAAACCCAGAGATTCTCATATCACTGAAAACTAAAGTGTACGATTCGTGCATCCTGCCTGGTGCCACTTACGGTCTAGAAACGATGACGTTGACAATCAAAAGTGCTAACAGGCTTAGAACACCACAAAGAGCAATGGAGCGTACCATGCTTGGCGTAAGTTTGCAGGACAGAATTAGAAATTCTGAAATTCGGAGACGCAGCAAAATTACAGACGTAATAATCCGCATTGCGAACCTCAAATGGAGCTGGGCAGGACACGTAGCCAGACAGGACTCGACTAGGTGGGCAAATAAAATAGTTCACTGGCGCCCGCGGCAAAACAAAAGAAGCGTCGGAAGACCTCAATAACGATGGCTGGATTATATGAAGAGCATCGCCAGGAACCGGTGTTATGGAACAGCTCAAGATAAATATGCGTGGAATAAGACGAGGGACGACTATAACCAGCAGTGGATGAATACAGGCTGAGGAAAAAGAAGAAGAAAAAGAAGCAGAATCTTCATCGTCTATTTGAAAAAAAAAAACAATCACAGGACAATATTATGCTGCTTTATTGAATCGATTACAAGCTGAATTCATGAAAAAGTTGCACCATTTGGCGAATAAAATAGTTCTGTTCCACCATAACAATGCATCAGCTACCTCATCCACACTATTCTCCATATTTGTTTCATTGCGACTTCTTTCTATTTTTAAATATGAAGAACTGGCTCACCAGAAAAAAAAAAAAAAAAACGCTTCGAACGAGAAGATCATTGTCTCAAAGTTCAGTGAAATTCTACAAAATGTTTAAAGGTATTTTAATTTTCTTTTAGAACATAATACATAGATTCACCTTAAACAAGCAACACCAATCAATTTTCAAAATGTCCACCTATGGTTATTACATAGCTCTTAAGTATCGGCCACTCGTCAAAAGAATAACAAAAGGTTTCTTTGCAAGATTTTGATGAAACGATTTTAAGTATTGAGGAGGTTTACAGCCGTCAGAACAACAGGGCGTGTGCTACAAGTTCACGAGAAGCTTGATGATCCAGAGGGGCCATTACTCTACTTAAGTTATGGTTTGATGGGGTGGGGAGTTATGACGGTACCACTAAGTTCCAATTTTAGAAGAAATGCGTAAAAAGTCGGCCAGAGTCTACTAGGAAACCATGTCAAAGTCGAAGTTAAAAAATTGAACAACTCCCTCTCCAGTGGTCACTACTGGAGCTTCCAGCAAGATTCAGCTCCAGCCCATAAAGCGGATTACGCAGTATTGATTTGAAAGCAATGTACTGGATTTCATTTCTCCTGCTGATTAGCCGTCTAGCAGCCCTGACCTCAACCCCCTGGACTACAAATTGTGGTCAGTGCTTCAGGACATGGCTTGCAAAAAGATACCCCTAATATCACTAGTCTGAAGCACGCCTTGATGAAGGTAGTAGATGGTTTTTCTATTGGAAGTGGAATTTAATTGAAAACTTTGTGACAATATTTATAATAAGACAAGGTACGAGAGTCATTTTTTAACTAAAAACCGTTTGCGTATCCTATTCGCGTATGTCGTTCCCCACAGCCGTTATACCGACTAATGTCTTCTCTGATCATTTGCCAACGTTGTCAGTCCGTTTGAAGTTGCTTGCGGAGGTAGACGATATTGTGCGGCAATTTAATATCAGCTATGTCCATTACTAATACCGTTGATTGCGAAGTACATGCTGCGTTTCGATTTTTAAATGCAAAAAACATTAATCCTGCCGAAATCCATCAGCAACTCATTGAAGTGTATGGGGAAGGTGTGATGAATGTAGGGAATGTGCCAAAGTGGTGTCGTTTATCTAATGGAGGAAGAACAAACATCCATGATGAGGAACGTTCTGGCTGCTTAACCGTAATCACGGACGAACTGAAAGTAAAGTTTAAATGGGAATGTCTCGACCACCCACCTTATAGCCCGGACCTGGTATCTTCCGACTAGAACCTCTTTATAAAATTGAAGGGGTTTATAGCCGGAAAATTGGTTTGCAGAATTTCGTTCGGGTCGTGCGTCCGTCAGTGATGAATCTCGTGACGGTCGACCAAAATCGGTTGTGATTCAAAAAAACATCGATGCTGTGCGCAAAATTATTGAAGAAGATCGGCATGTGACATACCGTCAGATAGAGGCATCCTTTGGCATATCGCAGACTGCAATTCATTCTATTTTTCATGAACATTTAGCTGTGAAAAAGATCTGTTCTCGACGGATAATTTGATCGAAGCTTAAAAAAAGGCTCGTGTTGATTGATGCAAGGGAATGCTGAAAAAATTCAACTTAGGCACTGCAAAATCCGTATACAACATCGTTACAGGTGACGAAACTTGGATGTGTTCATATAAACTAAGCAAACCGGAAACTAAGCAACAATCCGTTGTTTGGGTCTTCCAAGATGAACCGAAACCCACAAAAGTTGTTCGTTCACGAAGTACTTCCAAGAAAATGATCGCTTGTTTTTTCGGTTGTACTGAACATGTCGCAACCATTCCTTTAGAAGATCGGAGAACAGTTAATGCTGAATAGTATACAACAATTTGTTTGCCAGAAGTCATCGACAAAATCAGGAAAAACAACCAAAAACGTCGTATCATTCTTCATCATGACAATGCAAGCTTTCACACAGCACGTCAAACAATTGATTATTTGAAGGAGAAAAACATCGATTTAATGTCCCATTGCCCGTATTCACTTGATTTATTACCTAACTATTTTTTTTTGTTCCCCAATGTCAAACAAAAAATGCGTGGACAGCGATTTTCACCACCTCAAGAAGCTGTTGAAGCCTTCGAAGACCAAGTTTTTGAGATACCAACTTCAGAGCGGAATAAATGTTTCGAAAATTGGTTTGAACGCATGCAAAAGTGTATAAATCTTAAAGGCGAATATTTTGAAAAGCAATAAAACAGTTTGTTCCAAAACATTTTTTTTCTTTCTTAGTTTTTGTAAAAACTTAAAAGGTAGCCCTCGTAAATTATAAATGACTTTTGCTAATAATATATAAACATCAGCCTCTGTAGTACAGAGGCAGCAACCCTGTTTTTGGGGTTATAAATATTTTCGAATTAGGTTCGAATCTCGGCCAGTGCTTGAATATTTGTTTTATTCCTATACTCATTTCTATTCAAATAAAATAAAAATGTAACAAATAGAAACGTCATATAATACATCTACAAAAGCGCCCATGACTAAATGGGCACCAAAAATATGTTTAACCGTATTTAAGATCAAACAACTCTTTTTTTTAATTTTAGTGGCCTTTGCTGCTTTGGCAATTAGCCAGGACAATTATTATTTTTGAAAATTATTACATGCCTAGATACTTGAGGGGAGAAAGAGGAAGGTCAGGAGGGAGAGTTAGGAGGATTGCGAGGCTAAAGTGCGGGAATAAAGAGAGAGGAAATAGATACTGGAGGAGACAGGAGGATAAGATGTGCAGGATGTGCGGGGAGGAGGAGGAAGATATAGAGCACCTCGCGAAGAGGTGTAGAGAGATGACAGTATGGTCGGGGAGCACATTAGACGAAGATGGAAGGGGGGAGAGGTGGGCGAGGGAATTAGAGACAAGAAGGATGGAGATTGGGGAAGGATAACAGAAAGGGGTAACGGAAAGAAGAAAGAAAAGAGAAAAAAATATTGTAAAATGTAAATTGTATTGGATGTTATTGTTATGTATTTTTGGATTGATTGTTTTATTTTTTATTTTATTTTAATTTTTTTGTAAATGTTAACACCCTGAACGCCGCAAGGCCTAGGGAATAAAGAATATATATATATATATATATATATATATATATATATATATATATATATATATATATATATATACATGCCTAAACGGGATTCGAACCCGACACCTTAGCAACGCAGAGCACATGTGTTACCACTACGCTACGCCGATCGGCATCAAACAACTTTAATTGGTATCAAAATAAATATACAAAAAACAAAAGAGATGGATATTAGCACAAGAAACCAAAACAAACTCAGCATAAACGATATTGGGTAGAATCGTTTACTTACTTTGAGTGTATTATTACAGTTGATGGTTCACAGAGAAGGAATGTTAAAATTCTTCAAATATTCACTATACTCAACAATATTTGGTCATCCACAAAACTTAATAAAAGCTTTAAACTCCGACTGAAGTCAAATCAATACTGTTTTATGGTTGAAGAATCCAAAATAAACTCCAGTTGTTCATAAAAATGTGTCTATGACGAATCTGTCGAATGTTTTGGCAAACAACATAAGCAATAACAAATTATGGGCACTTAACAAAATAATTACTCGTAAAAGTTGAAATGTGGATTGACGATATTAATTAAATCGTAAAAATGGTTGAAAAATTTACACTCAGAAAAAGCAGCGACAATATTTTGCTGCGGATGCGGATCGGATGTAGATTATATATCATATCCGCTTATCCGCCATATCCGCGTGAACATAAAATCTTCGGTTGGACGTCTCTTCCTACGGAAGACGCGTTTAGAACCTCAAAAATGTATCGCTGGCATTTGTATTGAGCTTATGGCAATAGTGAAATAATAATACGTTACGGCACTTTTTACTTTTTTTGCTTTTGCTCGAGTTTATTAATTTAAAAATAATCTTGATTAGATGAGTTACGTCCGTATGTTAGTAATTATAGTTGAAGGTAATGGGATTCGGACCAGTCAGAAAATAAAAACAAATTTATTAACTTCGCTAACGTTTCGATTTTAATTTAAATCTTCATCAGAGCTACAAAGATATATAGAAATATAGAATTATTCAATGTGTAAGTTTACATGTATAAAATTATGATAGTGTTCAAAATTAACAAGTCAAGTAGTTAAAATAAGCATTACAAAATTGTCGGAATTTAAAATATAACATAAAATAATTATTAAATAATAAAAACATATCAAACATGAGTTAAAGAATAAAAAACAATGTTAAAATTTACAATACCTTAGTTAATAGTCACGATATAAAATAACAATTTTAAAATTAATACAGAACACATCATATTGTCCGGTATTGAACTCAGAGATAAGCAATTGAATAAGCCACGTATGAATTTGAAAAAGGGTTTGAGATGGTTGAAACAAGTAAGTAACGCTATCTATTAATAAATTAGAATTTGATTATTAGGTGAAATATGTTAGATTACGATTACTTGAGTAATCGTAATCAAAATGCAATCGTAATCTAATTTTACAGCTCTGGCTCTCAGTAATCAACCTTTTACTGAGATTGTCTACTTTATCTAAGATTTTAGTTTGTTCAAAATTAAAATTGTGTTTAGTGGTGAAGAAATGGGTACTGAGTGCCGTGTAATTTTGAACACTATCATAATTTTATACATGTAAACTTACACATTGAATAATTCTATATTTCTATATATCTTTGTAGCTCTGATGAAGATTTAAATTAAAATCGAAACGTTAGCGAAGTTAATAAATTTGTTTTTATTTTCTGACTGGTCCGAATCCCATTACCTTCAACTATAATTTAAAAATAATTATGTAATGTATCGCCTTATTTTGTATTTTTGGAAATATTAGTAAAAATTAACCATGGTAAATTGCCACATTTAAAAACATATAAAGCTCATATCAAATTAAAAAAATAAAAATATGTTAAAATTCTTGAAATCGTCATATAACTTTCATCTTTTAATAATATGATGAATTTAAGAATTTTGTTTTATTATTAAAAACTTATTTTTTTAAATTTGCTGATCTTATGTATATGATTTTCCTTGTTATTTATTGGTCATAAATGTGATGAATTAATCTATTTAATTATTTCTAAATATCGCTGCCCTAAAACAATAGTGAGATATCTTAAGTAACTAAGTTTCTGAGATATTGCTGTTTAAAGTTTTACATTTTACATAAACTTGGTTTAAAAGTCGAATAATTGTAATTTCCATCTTTATTTTTTAATCTATACAATTTCAGTACGACGTTAGATATAAGCAGTTCACTTTTGTAAGAACAAACTAAGAGGGAATTTTGTTTTCAATAGTTCGCACCTTTGAAGCTGTATGTCATGTTGGTATTAAAAAATGTCACTTTTTTAAAATGTCGATCCATTTGACATATGTCATAATGAAAAATGATATCTTAATTATAGTGATCATAACCTTATCAACCTAAAGTCGGTTTTACAGCGTAAGGAAAAGTTTTAATTGAAATTTAAAGTCAGTAACACACAATAAAAGTAACCAAAATAACCAGATCTAGTGTGTTCTTACAAAAGTGAACAGCTTATACAGTCTGTTCCAAACGGTTAGGCGGAACTAAATGGGAATTTCGTTCTTTTAGGTTGTCACGAGAAGGGACCTTGCTTGGGTTATTTCATTTTTCATGTTGGAATGTCAAAATTTTAAATTCCAACAATGAAACCATGGAAACGAATGACATATGTCAAAATTTAATATTTTTGTTTTACTTATTTTATTGACAAAAAAATAAATAAATGGGAAATTTGTATTAAGAATGACACAAAAAATCAAAATGTAAAGAAAATGACATTTTAAAATGATATTAACCTTAACCAAAAAATGTTTATTGTAAGTATGATTTACAAAGCTTAAACAAAACGGTCGAAAAGCACGATTTAAACGATGAAAGTAACTAGATTGCAAAATCTAGTTCCGCCTAACCGTTTGGAACAGACTGTAGAAAAGATTTTTCTGGACCCAGTAATATTAATGTGACAAAATTTAAAAAAATTCAGTAGTGTTTTAAATCAGCGATATGCCAAATAAGACGAAACATGTTAGATATTTCCAAACAGACAGCAAATCCTGTGCGGATTATGTGGATTTTTTTGCGGATGCGAATCGGATGTGGATCTGTCTATGCGGATACGGATCGGCTGCGGATACAGAAAAACACCTCCGCGCAGGGCTCTAGTTATCATTAATCATGATCATCATAATTAAGATAACATTTTTCATTATGACAAATGTTAAATGAATCGACATTTTAAGAAAGTGACTATTTTTTTTATCACAAAATTAGACGATTTTTGATCAAATCCAGAAAGAGATGTAAAGTAGTGTTGGGCGCGTAAATAAAATTTTGTCACGATCACGGACGCTCACGAAGTCAGATTCAAAATAACACGCACGCACACGAAATCATAAATTTAAAATTTCACGAGCACGCGTGTATAGTGTCAGGCGTGAATTTTTACACGTTAGTACGGCCAACCCACGCCCCTTAAAATTTTGTTAGTAAGAAACGAGTGTTTTGTAGAAATATAAAAGAATTATATTTCTTTCATTTTCCTCTCTCCGCGTTGCCGGAAAAATGAAGATACACCAGAAGGCGAATAGAACATACATACTAACACTTCCAAAATATATTATATGATATTATTTAGAAATAATTAAACAGATTAATTTATCACATTTATGACCAATAAATAACAAGAAAAGATATATAAGACCAGCAAATTTAAAAAAATGAATTCTTAATAATAAAACTAAATTCTTCAACTCATCCTACAAAAAAATATTATTAAAAGATGAAAGTTATATGACGATTTCAAGAAATTTAAGATATTTTAATTTTTTTAAGTTTGATATGAGCTTCATATGTTTTTAAATGTGACAAATTACCATGGTTAATTTTTACTAATATTTCAAAAAATGCAAAATAAGACGACACAAAATTATTTTTAATTTAATAAACTGGCAATAATTCCAAAGAAATTGTTGTATCTATGACTGATTATACGACTGTTATATAAACTCTACTATATTTAACTATATAAGTAAGCGTAAAATAGGTATTTATGGGAAGAGTAAAAAGTTCCGTAAAGTATCATTATTTCACTCTTGCCATAAGACAATACAAATGCCAGCGATACATTTTTGGGGTTATAAACGTGTCTTCCGTGGGAAGAGGCGTCTAATCGAATATTTTATGTTTACGCGTATATTTCGGATAAGCGGATATGATATTTTATCCGCATCCGCACGATTTAAATGATAATTTATCTGCATCCGCAGAAAAATCCACGGATTTGCAGGGCTGAATTTATTTTAAGAAAACGATACTTAAAGGAAAATATAACTTATGGAGAAAATTTCTAAGAAATGAAGAATATTAGTTAATGTTCCGTATGATCCAACTGGTTAGAAAAAAAGCGCAAACTAGTTAGAATGAGATTGTTTTGAGTTATCCATATCCACCCAAAATTAAACAAAAATAATTCCAACACCTGCATACAACGGAGACATGTTGCTTCGTCGTAGAAAGAGATACAAAACCCAGCATAAATAACGATACAAAATAGACAATTCTTTCTTCTTATTACTTCTATTTACTAAAATTTAAACTTCGTGAGTTGTGACACGCCGTGATTGCACGACGTGTCACGACAAATTTTAAAACACGCACAATCACGCACGTAGTAAAAATATTAATCACGTTCACTCACGATTTTACCGGGAACGGCCGTGTCACAAAGTGACACGGAAATTTCACGGCACGCAGCCATCACTAATGTAAAGTGAAAAAATACTGATGGTTTATATGCAAAGTCACCACAGAACCAAAAATTAACATTATTTGATTTATCACATCCCGACAATTTAAACAAAATATTGAAAACATTTATTTTTTACAAGTTATTTTTTATAAATTGCTGCACGCCCACTTTATCGCTTACGCTAACAATAAGTGAGATATCGCCATATATAATACAGTTTTGTAGAGCATGGAACGTCTTAAAATAGACCATGTATCAACCGGAAAGCTGCTGAAGTTTTTCATCAAAATGCTCCTTTTTTTTGCGGTATGTGTCTTATTAGCCAGCTCCCCAATTTTCAATGTTTAAAAACCATATTAATTTAAGATAAAAAATCTGAAAAAAACATGATGCATTAGAATAGGTACCCCAAGGTACTTGGAAAAAATGAAAATTTTTAATAATTATCATAATTTTTTTTTCCCCTCAACTTGAATTATTTTCTACATTACAATTTTCGCTTCGATTGTTCATAACTTTTGAACTATAAATTGCATGATGGTCTTTTTTGTTTCTTGCTGAGTAAATTGTTTCAAAATTAGCCCTATTGTTGATTATTTGTAAATATAACTCCTTACGTCATTACAATTAAAAAATATATACAGTGAATTTATTTTTTAGTGCAACATGTACTATGTCATTACCATGGATACAGTTTTTGACAGCAATATAAAGCGTGTTCATTTTCATTTGCAACATAAAAAAAACATATTTACTAGCAAAATCAAAATATTTTATTGAAAATACAAATAAAAAAATAAATAAATAAAGAACTAATAAAAACTTATAATAAATGTTCAAAAGTTTCTCCATTTACTTGTATATAAAATGTTAAGCGATCATAAAAATGATTCAAAACATTCAAATTGCTCTTGAGGTATATTGTTGGATGCTTGAACGATTTTGTCTTGCAGTTCAGCAACATCCCTAAGTTTTCCATTATATACTTTGGCCTTTAAATATTTACAATAAAAAAAATCATTGGGTGCCAAATCCGGAAATCTCGCTGGGCAATTCATCGACCCTCCTCTTCCAATCCAGCTATTTGGGAAAGTCCTATGTAAATATTCTTTAACTATTCTAGAATAATAGAATAATTCGAAACGCAGGTAATATTTGGTTTTGCAAAAGGGCTAGATATTTTGCGGCATTAAGGTTACCGTCAATAAAAAAAGGCCCTATAATATTAGTTCCTATTATCGGCCTTTGTGTTCGGGAGGAATGAAACGAATGTAAATTTTCTCGACTCCAGTACCTAAAATTTTGTCTGTGCACTTCACCATTTAGAGTAAACGTTGCTTCGTCAGTAAATAAAATTCTTTGAAGCATTGTTGGGGTCGGAATTAATTTTTTCAAACATTTCAAAACAAAAATCCATACGTACTGCTGCGTCCCTTTCTAACAATTTTTGATGATTTTGAAATTTGTATGATCGAAACTTTTCTTTTTTTAAGAAGTTAAAAACAGATCCAATACTGACACCAGCGGTTTGTGCAATTCGTCTTAAAGTATTTTAATTGTTTTCTTCCACTTGTAATAATATTTCCACTTGCTTCGCTTCTGTAAGCACGTGGGATGTTGTTCTTTTTTTAATTGTTTTGACTTAAGACATCCTTCGCGATGAAATTTATTAATTAGTCTTGAAATTGTAGCGGGATTTGGTATTGGCCGATCTGGATAAGTTGCACTAAATACAGCAGAAACTTCTCTTAAACTCATTTGGGAGTTATACCAAGTTACCATCATTATTTTTTCTTCAACATGTTGATTAATTTTTAAATCAGCAATGAGCAAAAGTATACACACTAATTGTCTATGTTGCAAATGAAAATGAACACGATTTATATTGCTGTCAAAAACTGTATCCATGGTAATGACATAGTACATGTTGCATTAAAAAATAAATTCACTGTATACAATGCAATGCATCCTACTTTGGCGGTAGATTTTTGGGGAAATTGGTACATTATTAGGAATGTAGATTAATTAATATATAATTAGTTAAACATTATTAGAAAATTATTTTATTTTCTCTTTAAGCGTTTTGTTAAAGTCAACAGCACGCTAATAGAACAGGGTACAACATTTTTAATTGTTAGCGCAGAACGATTAGTGCGCGAATCGTTGGGCTGTGTTCCATTGTGCGCGGGATAATGGCCGATGATTATTAGTTACTTGCGCATCTTCCAAATTAAAAGCGCTAAAACAAGCAATTTTCTTTGATGTACGATAGTAAAAAGAGTTTTCTGCAGGCGACTTTTAAACTCGAGCCATTTTTTAAGGACGTTAATGTGATATTTGTGCGGAGAAGATGTCATTTTAGAATTTAAAGATAGATTTCATGGATTCATTATGTTGTAACTATTTCAGAATGGATTGTCAACAAATATCTGATTAAATTTTTGTTTTTGTCTGTTACGTTCCAGCGAGGTATCATTTACAGAAGCAACGTAAAGCGCGATATTACTGTACACTTAAATATAAATTAATATCATCTAGTGATATCTAAAAACAATGTTTCGAAACTGGTGATGACTTTATATTTATGATATACCTAGGAGGTCCAAGAACTAGTTTTGATCTTAACATTTATATAGTTTTTTAACTTTATATAACTAAATACGCGTTCTTTTTTTTTAATTTAAAATTAAGTTTATTTGTTGAAAGATTATTTACCGGTTGTGAAAAACAAAATAATAATTACTGTGTCGTTAAATTTTAACAAGCGGTCGATGTGGCAGCCATTTAAATCTAAATTAAACATTAGCATCTAGTTCGTTAAAAGTGTCGTTGAAATACTAAAGCCCGTTGTGCGGAGCTAGTCGATAACTGTGAGTTGACGCGAACGAAACAAAATCTACTCGTTTAAGTTCGATTTAAGTCTACAGTTAACTTAAAACTTAACGTGCCATTTAAATTAGTTATCAATTTTAATAATTAATTACTTTGCGCATGAATTATCAGTTGTAACATGTTTTAAACGGCGATATTTAAACTGATTATAGTTAAACCTAACCTCACTTTATGCAGTGACAAAATGTTTTACTGGAGATTTCAGAAGTAAGAATAGTAAAATTGAGTATGGAAAGTCTTTTCGGAGAAAAGGTAATGTTTGTGTAAGATTCATTGTTTGTACTCTACTTTTTGACTTGTTTGTTTTTCATGCTTATGCTAAAGTGGCATTATATATGAAGGTGTCATTAAATTTTACAGTTATGTGATGACAGATGTCATTAGCTCTTCAACAGATTGCTTTAAAGTGAATTTAAAATATCTCTTCTGTTGATTGTGAAAGTGAATTTATTATTCATGTTTTGTATTTTGACAGTTTATTTATACATTAAATTTCTAATATGATCATGTATATATCTTATTTATTTATTTTATTAATGTATCTAAATTGGCAATAATAAATATTAAATTAATTATTTTATTCTTTTTATAATTTTTTCTGTGGATGCCCTGAATTTCCTTTTTACTATTTTTTAAAAAAAATTACAATTTTCTCTACAACTTTAGTTGATATTGCGTTACTATTATTCCTTTACATAGACGCTCGCAGTAAGGTGCGAGAGGAGGCACTTCCTCCCTTTTTTTAAATTTCTGTCTCTTTGATATTAAACTATTTTTATTATGCCTATTATATATTTCCTATCAAATGTTAAACAAATTTTAGTTCATGTGCATTTATTCCTTTAAAGTTTGCTTTAAGGGGCCTCGCTCCACTGGAGCACCTCGCGCCTCGGAAAGAGGTCGAGAGAGAACCCGGGCCTCTGTAATAAAATAATTCTAGGCTCGGGACGATAATGGGTGCGTTTTGTTGGTGGCTAGTTAGAAGTAGTAGAATTGATGCGCAAGAAAACGACAATTTTGATCGTAAAGTAAACATGGAATGACATTTGCATGGAGGTTGTCATATAGTTGTAGAACAAATAAAGAACATATTTCACCTAAATTGATAATCTAAATAATAAATGCTGAATAAGAAAACTTTATATTTGAAGCAAATATTCTAGAACGTAATGTTTTAAAACGAGTAATTGAATTGTACATACATTTTAAGTTTAGATTTAACAATACTATATTAAAATCATATATGTAGGTATATATTTATTTTAGGACACAAAATGAAAAAATACCTAAAAATAAAAATTATTTTGAAGCAGTAATACCAAGATTTAATTCTAATACATTTAAAAACCAAATGAAAACAACTGCATTCAAATATTACTTTTCATCCCCACCATATTATTCATTCCAGTCGTTCGACCTCGAGTCATCGAATGAATAGAATGAGAATACAGTCGCAACAAAACGCGTATTCTGGTTAAAACCAGAATTGGCACAACAAAACGCACCCAATGTTCCGCTCCAACCCTACGAAAACGATAATTACGGGCCCGATGACAGATAAAAAACTGTTCGTAGATAGAAATTGTACTTTATTTTTTCTCAAATATAATTATAAGATATGTTTACGAGACGTGTTCATTTTCCATCTGGAAGCTACCGATAGAAACACCACAAAGGGTTTATCGATAGATAACTGATGATTGCTAACTACATAAACAAAGTGTGCAAAACACAATTATTTCAATTATTCGTCGACTATGACGGTTGAGCCTTTATTCGGTTTGAGTATGTTATTTGTGCACAGGGAAAAATACAGAGAAAAAATACAAAGATAAAAAACAGAGTAGATTTTATAGAAAAAGTTGTTAATGCTAATTTGCCAATGATCGCAGAGGTCTTCAATTTTATTTAAACAGTATTTGGAATTTATAAAGTTTATTTAATAAATTACTAAATATTTTTAAAAATAGGCCTTCATATTTCCCCCTTGAAAACAAAAAAAAACACTGGGAGTGCCCATGTTCCATTGCATTACTTTGTTTACAAAAACAATTTTCTGAGTTGAAATATGAAGTAAAGGCAACCAGTATAGAAAATAATATTAGCAAATATTTAAATGTCATTTAATTATGATTCTGTAATTTAGGACAAAGGGTGAAAATTTGGGACGGTCTCGATTTTTTTTTTTTTTTGAAACTCATGAGTACATAATATAAAAGGGGAAATATTTAATGGATCGGTAAAAAAATTGTTTTGATTAGTAATAAAAATATCTTGCAAAGAATTATTTGATCAGAAAAAAATAATGAATTGATCAGTAAAAATAATGACTTGATAAGAAAAAATAATATGTTGATCATAAAAAATAATGACTTGATCAGAAAAGAATAATGACTTGATTAGAAAAAAATAATGACGGTCAGAAAAAAAAAAAATATGATTTGAAAAGAAAATAATATTAACTTGATCAGAAATAAAGTTGCCTACAATATTTTAGAAAATGAACGTGAGGAAAGACTTTTTATATAAAACTACTAAGAATCTAAAAACTGATCAGGTTAGGTTCTGATAGTAAAGAAGCCAGTACAGAATAACCAGGGCAACTTAAGTTTAAGTTTAAGTAAAAAGTCTTATGAACTAAGTTTTATCTTAATCTTAACGTCATAGTCCCCAAAATTAATGTGAATCTAAAAACTGGAGCAGGTTAGGTTATGATAGCAAAAAAGTCGAACAGAAAAACCCGAGCGACTCGAACCAAGCTTCAAAAGTCTTATGAATTAAAGTCTGTCTTAATTTTGACGTTACTGTCCCTAAAACTATTGTGAACCTAAAAACTGGGTTAGGTTAGGTTATGATAGCAAATAAGGCAGTGCAGAAGAACCCGCGTGGCTCGAATTATGCTTAATAAGTCTTTTGAACTAAACTCGGTTTTAATCTCCCGTAAAACTTCAGCCGGATACGGCTCGCGGGCCTTATGTTGTACACCATTGGTATAGGTCAGGGTTTCCCAAACGGTGGGTCGCGACCCAGTACCGGGTCGCGGTAAGAAAAATGCCGAGTCGCATAAAATCTCGCGAAACCTAAGTGTTTTTTTCAAGAAACACTAGAATACGATTAAATATCATGAATCCGTAAGTAAACATAGGATCTAAGACAGAATTGCAGGACTCAGATATTGATTTTATACCTGAACTGTCGTGTGATACAGCACTCAAAGCCGTCTTCGACAGAATACCATTGATAGATTTTTGGATAAATTATCGTCAGGAATACCCAGATATAGCGGAAAAAGCAATAAAATTTCTAATGCCTTTCGTCACGACCTATAAGTGCGAAGCAGGTTTTTCAACATTAGTTTTCCTTAAAAATAAGTACCGAAACCGATTGGAAGTAGAACCGGATCTAAGGATAAAGCTATCATCGTTTTCTTCTAATCTGAAATTATTAGTAAAAAATAAACAGCACCACACTTCTCATTAATAAAATTTATTGGTTCTCAAATATAATTTTTGTTTAATTTCTACAAATTTTTGTAACGGTTAATGCTTTTTTATTATAATTATTATGTGAATAAATGAAAACTGTATGGACATATATTTTAGCTTACCTATGGGCTATTACAGGCGGAAAAATTTTAGTGGGTCACGAAGAAAAAGTGTGAAAATTACCGGGTCACGGAAAAAAAAAAACAGTTTGGGAAACGCTAGTATTGGTTATTCTTGGCCATATTACGAAATCCTAGAAATAATGAAATATTTATAATGAAATATTTCTTTTATTTATTTTCGATTTTTATTTGATTTCAACCGCCAGGGTGTAATGTAGACAAAACGACAAGGTGTATGTTACAAGAAAGTGCCGACGATCCAGACGGGCCATAACCCTACTTCAGTTATGGTTTGATGGGGTGGGAGCTATGATGGTAACACTACGTTTAATTTTTACGAAAAGGGGGCAAAAACAGCGATTAGAGTTTACTAGGAAACCCTGTATGAAGTCAAGAGTTAAAAAACTGAACAACTCCTATTTCGCTGGTCACCTCTGCAGCTTCCAGCAAGATTCATCGTCAGCTCATAAGACAAAAATTACGTAGTAGTGGCTTGAAAGCAATGTACCGGCCTACATTTCTACTGCTGATTGGCTGTGTAGCAGCTCTGACTTCAATCCCCTGGTCTACAAATTGTGGTCCGTGCTTTAGGACATGGCCTGCAATAAAATACACCCTAATATTGCTAGTAGGAAGTGCTGTCTGATGAAGGTAGCGGAGGGTTTTCCAGTAGAAACCTTTTTAATTCTACTGACGAGCGACTGTTTAACGGCCACAGGTGATTATTTTAAAAACTGTTTCTTGTTTAAGATGTATCTTATGTACTATACACTTTTAAATGACGACTAACATATCCCATTTAATATTTTAATGGCCGGTATTATAAAAACCTAACTAAAGGTCCAACTATCTAGTTGTAAACTAAATTTAGTTGATAACTAATACAACAAGTTATTTAATTTCGGTATTATAAGTCAGAACAGCCAACTAGCTAACTAGTCCACAACTAAAATAATTTAGTCTCCAGATTTACCGACCGAACGTTAGTTATACAACTGATCGGTAGATGCCTATACTATATTTCGCGGTTTTTCTGTTGTAGCTTTAACACTTTAACGTTTATAACTTATAATTTTAACAATGAAAAAGAATTATAGTAGAAAATAAAAAGTATTTCAAATGAAAAAAAAAAAACGGTATAGAGGCAAAAATTATACAGAAATTGAAAAAGAACAATTAATAGATATAGTGCATAAATATAAGTTAAGGACTTTATTTGATTATCAATTAATTCTAAAATAGACAAAACAGTATCTTTTGAAAACCGAAATCTGTGTTTAAATTGTTCATCGTCATAATAATTAAAGGGATGTCTTCTTTCAAGAAATTATCTAGGCTGACGTATTCTTGAATTTTCATGATTATCACTGTCAGAAATACTGTTTACGGATGGTGATGATACACTACTGACAGATGATACTGATGACCTAACCTGTAAATTTTGTGATGTTTATATTTATAAATCTATTCATATGTATTTTTTTTTTTATGTACAATAATATTACTTACTTTGCAGTTATTAATTATCAAATAGTAGTATATATTTTAGTATAAATAGTAAAAACAAGTTATTTCAATGTAAACAAAATGCTTACTATTTAAATGTAATACAAATATAGTTGCCAACTATAATTTAGTACCCAGAAAATCTGTCAACTAATTTAGTTTGTAGATTTAGTTGGGAACTTTTTTAAACCAACTTTTATAATATCGAAATCTATGGGTTAAATTAGTTTAACTCTTAACTAAAATTTAGTAGCAAACTATTTTGCTTTATAATACCGGCTATAAGAAGACTTTTGTACTGTTACAGAAAAATGTATCGGAATCCAAAAGAGTACGCGGACAGAATTTCACAGACAAAGAAAAAGCCATTTTCATGGACCTACTGCCATCATACCGTCATATTCTTGAGAACAAAAACACAACAAAAGAATACCTTCATTTAAAATCAGAAAAATGGGATGAAATGACATTAGAATTCAATGCCATTACGGGAACATCTAGAGCTGTGAAACAACTTAAATCGTTTCATGATAATTTGAAAGTAAAACTAAGGAAAGCCAAAGCATCTGAAAATGATGTAACAACAGAAGAACAACAGAAACAACAGGAATATTTCGAATGTGAAACAAGTACGAATTTATTGAGTGTCGAAAGTCTTCCAATTAAACAAGAAGATATTGCTGAAGATTTCACAGACCGTATTCCAAGTACAAGTTCTTGCACGAATTACAGTGAAATCGATGATAATTCAATAGAATTTGACGAATTAGAGGTATGTTAATTACTTAATATATCTTAATTTTTGTTTTATTGTGGTACTGTATATATTTAAATGAATCTTTTAAGGCTGTCATTTTTAGAGCGCTGCGCGGGTCCCTTTTTCTGTATCCGCATCCGATCCGCATCTGCATAAACAGGATCCGTATCCGATCCGCATCCACAGCCTTTCTTAATATAAAATCCGCATCCGATCCGCTTCCGCAAAAATATCCGCACATAATTTGCTGTCTGTTTGGAAATATCTAACATGTTTCACCTTATTTGGCATATCGCTGTTTTAAAACACGCCTAAATTTGTTTTAAATTTTATCGCATTAATATTACTAGGTCCAGAAATATGTTTTCTATCTAACGTCGTACTGAGATTATATAGATTAAAAAATAAAGATGGATATTATAATTATTCGACTCTTAAACCAAGTTTATATAAAATGTAAAACTTTAAACAGCAATATCGCAGAAATTTAGTTTTGTAAGATATCTCACTATTATTTTAGAGCGGCGATATTTAGAAACAGATTAATTTATCACATTTATGACCAATAAATAACAAGGAAAGTCCTATAAGATCAGCAAATTTAAAAAAATAAGTTCTTAATAATAAAACTAAATTCTTAAATTCATCCTACTATTAAAAGATGAAAGTTATATGTCGATTTCAAGAATTTTAAAATATATTTATTTATTTATATTTGATATGAGCTTCAATGTTTTTAAATGTGGCGAATTACCATGGTTAATTTTTACTAATATTTCCAAAAATGCAAAATAAGGCGATACATAATTATTTTTAAATTAATAAACGCAATAAATCCAAAGAAATTGTTGTTTCTACGACTGTTATATAAACTCTACTATATTTAACTATTTAAGTAAGCGTAAAGTAGGTCTTTATGGGTAAAGTAAAAAAAGTAAAAAGTTCCGTAACGTATTATTATGTCACTCTTGCCATAAGAACAATACAAATGCCAGCGATACATTTTTGGGGTTATAAACGCGTCTTCCGTAGGAAGAGGCGTCCAACTGAAGATCTTATGTTCACGCGGATATTACGGATTAGCGGATATGATATATAATCCGCATCCGATCCGCATCCGCACGATTTAAATGACAATTTATCCGCATCCGCAGAAAAAGGGCGGATATCCGAAAGTAATCCGCGGATACTCGCAGATTTGCAGGGCTCTAGTCATTTTTACAGTGGTAGCTGTTATTTTTTTAATGCTTAGGTGTATTTTTATTTCGAGAGGGGGTAGACTTCGTTCAACTTAAGCACAACACAGGCAGATGTTACCGGCTTCCATGCGCAGAAATCAAATTTCGTCCATTACGTTATGAACAGTTAGTTTAACACATGTCAGTCGCGTCACCTACTTTGATTTGTTTTTAACTACGCGTATTGTGCGATGTTGTTTGTTTATTTCCGATATTATTATTTATTTCTCATACGTTTCAAGGTATACCGTATACTAAAATGAATAAAAATGTATTTAAAATAACAATTGTTTAAAACCCTTATGTACGTCAATGTGATTTCTCGCGCAGAATTGATGACGTAATTTATGATAGCCTGTGTTGTTCGAAGTTGTTAAGTTGAACGAAGTCTAATAATTATTTTTTATTAATAAACAACATGTATTTTTTTCTCGAATCCGTGTCGTTAATTTAGCAACAATTTATTAAATAAATGAATTTATCAATCGGCACAGAAAAAATTTAACTCGACGATGAACGAATGCGTGTTAAAATTTACTATTTAGTAAATAAATTCAGAACAAAACTAAATTGAAAAATCTACAGTTGGAGGATTTTTGTTTATATAATTGCTAAAATGTGTAAAATTACGTACAAGCTGACTGTCTTATAAAGATTTTATTTACTTTCTGAAGAATTTCTGCAGTTAAACATGTTACTGAACTGAAAGTAATTAGGTAATAATATTGAATATTTTATTAAATATTCTAATAGTATATTTGTACAATGGACCTTTAGTTACAATTTGCCGCATAGTACGCGAATTTCCGTCACTTAGTTTACAAGATACCGTCCATAATTCATTCTCAGACGCAAAAAAGTGATTTCCGAAATGACTAGCGAATTTCGTATGATATGGCTCGTTTTCTATTAACTTAACTGTAAATTACGAATCTGTTATCAAAATGGCGAAAATTTTAAATTTTGATAGATTTTTTTCCCAAATTCGAGACATGATGATATACTCTATCACTGCAAATCTGCGTATATTAACATTTTGTTTCAATTCTTCCTAAATCTGTAGGGCATATCCTTGTCTACAGGAATATGTGCGGAATTTTCTCTGCGGTGCGCCAAAATTAAGGTAGCGGCCGAAATGTGTAAAGTCTCAACTTAGTATTATTTTGACACTCTTTATATCGTTTTCGACCAAATCGGACCTAAAAATTACAAAAATGAAATAAAAAATGGCATATGACTTATTATTATTCGGGTTTTGCCCGAAATGAAATTAAAAAAATTGCATATCCGGCCGGAACGGCTGTAAATTATAACATTTAGGTAAGATACTCCATCCATATACGGAATGCATTAATTTGCTTAGATTTGTTCGCAGCAACTGGTGTCAAATGAAGCAACTTTCGAAATAACGCTCGAAAATCGAATTTTGCTATTTACATCAAATTTGTTGAGTTGTATATGAATTTCGGGTATAGTGAAGTCGTATATTTCGAAAATGTAGTTAATTTAAAGATTTGCTACACATAAGATTGTATTTTGCCCGAAAAAAATAATTACATGTATTCTTTACATAGCAGTGAGATTCATTACACGACAGTGAAGTATCTCTCCATATAGCAGTTCTGACAAAATAATATAGATTACTACACACTTAATACGATTCTAATGGTGGCCGAAAACTATTCTTTCGAAAATGATTAAAATATTCCCTGATATTTTTACCAGTTATTAGGACAACATTTTAATGTGTGGATAGTTCCTCTATGTTTGCTAATAATACTGACTTCCAGTGCTACCCTACAAAATAATTTATATTTGTTTACAAATCAAAGTTGAAAGCCTCACTAATTGGGTGGGCCTATGTAAAGATAAAATTCTAGTGAGATGTCCATTCATGCCATCAATTGTACTGATTATTGCCGTTATTAATTTTAATTTAGGTTTATTTTAAAATTTTAAAAGGATAAAATATCTCAAAATTATATTTTTAAAAACTACGTCTATGAAAGCGTATTAAGTCAAGTTTAAAACGTTTCGTCAATTAATTATGCAAAATAATGTTTCACACCTGGTTTCGACTTCGATTCAGACTAGTGTTGAATAAGAATTCATCGAATCTCTTCATTTTGAATACAATTAAGTAGTAGAGGAAGTCAGTATTATTGGCACATATAGAGGATTTATCAACACATTAGAATGTTCTCCTGATAACTAGTAAAAATATCAGAATATTATAACCATTTTCGAAAGAATAGTTTTCGGCCACCATTAGAATCGTAATAAGTATGTAGTAATCTATATTATTTTGTCAGAACTACTATATACTTCTCTTTTGGATGGGGAGGCACTTAACTGTCGTGTAATAAATCTCACTGTTATGTAAAGAATACATGTAATTATTTTTTTCGGGCAAAATACTATCTTATATGTAGCAAATCTTTAAATTAACTCCATTTTCGAAATCTACGACTTCAATATACCCGAAATTTATATACAACTCAACAAATTTGATGTAAATAGCAAAATTCGATTTTCGAGCGTTATTTCGAAAGCGGCTTCATTTGAGACCAGGTGCTGCGAACATACCTAAGCAAATTGATGCAATCCGTATATGCATGGAGTATCTTACATAAATGTCATAATTCATAGTCGTTCCGGCCGGATATGTCAAATTTTTTATTTCATTTCAGGCTAAACCCGAATAATAACAAGTCATTTGCCATTTTTTATTTAATTTTTGTAATCTACAGGTCCGATTTGGTCGAGAACGATATAAATAGTGTCAAAATAATACGAAGTTGAGACTTTACATATTTCGGCCGATATTTTAATTTTGGCGCCCCTCAGAGAAAAATTCCGCACATATTCTTGTAGCCAAGGATATGCCCTACATATTTAGGAAGAATTGAAACAAAATGTTAATATACGCAGATTTGCAGTTATAGAGTATATCATCATGTCTCAAATTTGGGGAAAAAATCTATCAAAATTTAAAAGTTTCGCAATTTTGATAACAGATTCGTAATCTACGACATTAAATTAATAGAAAACGAGCCATATCATACGAAATCCGTTAGTCATTTCGAACATCACTTTTTTGCGTCTGAGAATGAATTATGGATGGTATCTTGTAAACTAAGAGACGAAAATTCGCGTACTATGCGGCAAATTGTAGCTAAAGGTCCATTGTACAAATATACTATTAGAATATTTAATAAAATATTCAATATTATTACCTAATTACTTTCAGTTCAGTAACATGTTTAACTGCAGAAATTCTTCAGAAAGTAAATAAAAACTTTATAAGACAGTCAGCTTGTACGTAATTTTACACATTTTAGCAATTATATAAACAAAAATCCTTCAACTGTAGATTTTTCAATTTAGTTTTGTTCTGAATTTATTTACTAAATAGTAAATTTTAACACGCATTCGTTCATCTTCAAGTTAAATTTTTTCTGTGCCGATTGATAAATTCATTTATTTAATAAATTGTTGCTAAATTAACGACACGGATTCGAGAAAAAAAAACATGTTATTTATTAATAAAAAATAGTCCATTGTACAAATATGTATTTAGCTATTTTGCTCTATCATAAAAATTAGTTCTCGTTATCGTAATTGGCGCACTATTTTCGCCGCCATCTTGAATCTGCCTCGATTCACAAATAGGTGCTGCGGGTCAAAATGATTTAATTTTTATAAGGAACATGTGTGCCAAATGGCATTCCATTATCATCAAGTGCAGTATCAACGTAAAATATGGTGCGTAGGCACTAGACTAAGAGTAGCAGATATCAAGACCATCTCCCTTAAAATTACATAAATTGATTTGTCTTTTGTCCACCACCCTGAGAAATTACAATAAATTAAATTTTATTAATATTTTTTATTCCACAGAAAGGACAGATGGCGGATTTTAAACGACAACGGGGTCAAAATTTCACAGAACAAGAAAGAAAAGTCATTCATGAAATCCTTCCAATGTACAGGCACGTTATCGACTGTAAAGATTATCACACTGAAGGTTTAAAACAAAAAGCCATCGCTTGGGAAATAATTACACAAAAATTTAATGAATTAACTGGTTCAGATCGGCCCGTAAAACAAATGAAAACATTTTATGATAATTTAAAATCCAAGATTAGGAAAGAATCAATGGGAAATGTAAATAATAGTGATCCAGAAAATAAGAAAAAATGTGCTCCTGAGTTTGTAAATTGTGAAGAGAGATTTGTGAATCAGTATTATGATGTGAATCAGCAGTCCCAGGATAGTCAGCCTAGTAGTAGTTCTTGTAGGAATAATAGTGAGATGAGTGAAGAGCAATATACACAAGAACATAATGAAGAAGAAGGAGTTCAGAATAAGGAATCATATTTTGAAGAATATAAAGTGAGTATTACTTTGATCGTATTAAGGATCGTATCGTTCAAGGGACGTCCAGAAAAACTGCGTCAACCTTTTTTTTACCTTAACGCGTAATGACAAAAGAAGCAAGAGAAGATACATATTTTTCAAAAATGTTATACCAGCAATGTTGCGCAAACTAAAACACTTATTTCACTTATTGTTCACTTAAGGGGGCAAACAATCGTATAGTTTCTTATACAAAACTAACAATCTGGAATAAAATTAGTAACATCTATACAAATTTGCAGCGAACTTTTATGTATTTAATAAGATATTTTTAATTGTAAAAAACTGTAATTATAAATAAACAAATTGCATTATAGACGCCATCTTATAAGCCATTCGACGCATATTTGCGTATGATGTGGCAAAATGTAGCTAATGTTCATTCTACAAATATGTTTCTAGCTATTTTGTTCTATTGTGAGAACTACTTATTTTACTTCGCCATCTTGAACCTTCTGCGGTTCTCAATACAGGTGCTGCGTGTAAAAATTATTTAATTTTAGTTAAGGACACGTGTACCAAGTGGCATTTCATTATCATCAAGTATACTATTTTTCGGCGAAGGTTCGAAACTATGAAAGCAAAAACTACACATAGTTCTTGTACTTGGTAATCTATTTTTGCCGCCATTTTGAATCTGCCACGGTTCTCAATATAGGTGCTGCGAGTAAAAATGATATAATTTTCGTACTGGTAATGGAATATCACTTTTGTATCAAGTGATATTCCATTATCAAAAGGTTCATCGGTTCAAAACCCAAAATAGGTACTCTTTCAATAAAAACGACGAGGTCAATAATATCGAATTGTCCCCGAGCGAGGCCAGGCTGGCAGCTAGTTCTCTTATATAATGGTAATGTTTGTCTAATTTAACCAACCTCGTAGCTGTTAGAGTTCTCGAGAGAATTGTCAAATTAAAATGAACACCCCTATAACAAAAATTGTTTAAAATAAAAAAAAACAAATCTTTTTTATTCAATATTTGGGAACTTTACAGTAAATGTATATATAAAAATATATTGTTCTGTACATTTTTTCAATTTTATAAATATTTGGCGGGCTTTGGGGGACGCTATCTAAAAAACTTTCTCACTTATTTTTCCTTTGACAACAAAAAAGTAGGAATTTCGTCAGCCCAGTATTGGTTTGTTCTGGTCCACTTTTCAGTAATAGTACGAGAATATTAGATTTTAATGTTAGGAGTGATATTTTTTTAAAACATAAAATGGTAAAATCATGTTAACTTAAGAGTATTTTTTAATGGTGGGTTTAGTCAACACTTAGCGATAGCTGTTGCGTTAATTTGAATCTTACTCTTAGTTTTAGTCTTGGCTTTAATTATGGTATTTTTGATGATTTTTTTTCAATTTTTTTTTCGTTCGCTTATTCGTTTGTATATATCTTCAAGAGTATCCCATTAAATTTCAAGTTAATCGGAGCAAAATTGACTGAGATATACTCATTTTAATACTAGTACCTATTATTTGTTTTTTCGCGCCTATCGTATGTATATCAGCTTTATCAGGCTATCGAGCTGATATCGATATCAGCTGTTTTATACTCTTAGAGAGGGGACTCGTGACGAATATATTAGATACATATATTGAAATATACTTGTATATAAGCTATATATGTGTGTTGTACCGGTATATTATTTTTGAGCAGTTATACACATTCTTTATTTTTAAACGCGTTTTCTGAAAATAGCTTTTTTTGATGCGGTGTACATCATAACTCAAAATGTAATGAATTGATCTTCTGAAATTTTGCACACTTCTTTATAAATCATTTTACTAGGTAGTGACGTTGCGTTTTTGCTTTTATTTTGAATATTTTTTTTTTATAACCATTTTTCCGATTACCAAACACGATTTATTACGTTTTTTTTTCGATTTTTTTGACTTTAAAGTCGTACCAAAAATTTAAAACTCAATTTAATAAAAAAAAACTCGACATCACTATCTGAAGAAACTTTTAAACTAACCAAAACTTTTTGAATTATGGTATATGATTCAGATGATTGTGTCACTAGATATCGTGTACACCGCAAATCATTTTTTTGGAGTGTTTACTAAAAAATGACGCCAATGGCTCAATATTTTTCAATAAAAATTTAATGCAATACTCTTCAAGTGTTGTTCTTTAAGATAGACTTTCACCCATTTAGCTTACCTTTACCAGATTTCCACAAATCGTTCTTAAAAATATGATTAAAAAATGCAAAATTAACCATACCCCCCCCCCTTGATTAAGAAATTTTAATTTGGAGATAGAAAAAAATGTAAAATTTTCTGAAAGTTTTAAATATTTTTTGGGAGATAGAATAACTGATAAAGCAAAAAAAAACAATATCAAAATAAGAACATGTTTTATTAATTTATATATTATATATAATTATTGTATATTGGATTGTAAATTATAATTTAACTATACAAGAACTAATATTTTTAAAATTAAGAAAACTAAATATTCACAGTATTTTTATTAATTTAATTAATTTTAATTAATTTAGAAACTAGATCACAAAATATATTCAGGAAAATGACAAATCTATTTTAATATAATATTCTTGATCTACCGATGGCATATAGGGTAACATTTTTATGTGTAGTTTGAGAACATCTAAAGTATTGTTATTTGTTTTGTGCATATCCTTTCTAGTTTTTTTCTTCTTTCTAATTAATTGACATGCTGTTATATATATTTTCTTTGTAAAATGAATGTTAATATTAATAGAAAAACGACTTTTTTTATAAA
The DNA here is from genome assembly GCA_963971575.1 of Liopterus haemorrhoidalis. NCBI lineage: Eukaryota > Metazoa > Arthropoda > Insecta > Coleoptera > Dytiscidae > Liopterus > Liopterus haemorrhoidalis. The sequence goes on along the minus strand of OZ020611.1, from coordinate 147,200,251 downwards.
TTAAATATTTTATTTTTATACGGTAAATTGTAAAATCCAAAGGTTTTCAAATGATTTGATAACCAAACCAGTGGCGAAGGGAAACCTACGCTAGACTTGCCCTCCCATAAAAAATAAAATTTAATTTAAATTTTTTTTTTAATATTTAGATAAATTTTCAATAATACATCAAATTATGTTCTATACAAATTTTTGTCCAAGGCTTGGTTTATTAATTACGAATTAATTATCATAACCATGGAAACGTTACATATAAGTATAAAAAAATTGAGACTTGGAAAAATTTTAAACAATTTTACAAAAAAATTTCGAAATTTTTCGTTTTATCAAAAAACGTCTCAAATAAAAGTTATTAGTTATTGCATTTATAGTAACTTTTGTTCAATAAATTTTTTCGAAATATTTTTCTGTTGCTAAATATTCGCAAAAATCTTAAAATCGACACGAGTAAACACACACACACACACACACACACACGCACGCACGCACGCACGCACGCACGCACGCACGCACGCACGCACGCACGCACGCACGCACGCACGCACGCACGCACGCACGCACGCACCCACACACACACACACACGCGCGGACGGCACTTCGAAAATAGGTTTTTTGGAGTCCCTGGACCATAAAACGTGGTCATCAGTCAAAATCTCGACATCGAAAATTTTCGCGATTACAATACTTCCCCCGTATATATTAAGGTCGGGCAAGTAAAAAGTGTTCCTCTTTCAGTTTTACTTTAGGATAATGTAAACATGCTGAAACGTCAAAAGCAATTTAGGATACCGCGCATGCACTTGAATGAAAAATGGGATATAAAATACAATTATGAAAGTTTTAAGACAGGATATAGAACAAAACAATATTAGAATAGTAATCGTTTTTTGGATATATAACAAAGTGTATAGTAAAAATATCGAATGTGGCTGCAAATCGGAAAATATTTGAATGGATAGAGAACAAACCAGTTCTGAAAATCCCAAAAATAACATAAAAATCTAAAAAATGGAGATAGGACACACCAATTCAGGGGTGACGATTTAACAAAAAATTTACAAAGTACGGGAACCTCAGTTAGTTATTTAATACATTTTATAAATACATTATTATAAATAAACAAATATTGTTATTTTTGTTAACTATATTATTAAAATTATTATTTTTAGGTGCCAATGATTCAGTTAGAAAAAATGCCAAATACTGAAACTTCTCTTGAAAAAAATACTAGTCAGGAAAATACGAAAAATATAGTAAATCATATACCTATTGAAGAAACTGACACTGATTCACCTAGGATAATAAAAAAGAAAAGAATTAAGAAATCAGTAAACACTAGGTCAAAAATATTCAATAAAGAATTGCAGATAAAGGATTTGGAGTTGAGAACTATGAAGATGCGCGCCGAAAATGAACAAAGAATTGATAAATTACGAATACAAATTTTGGAAGCAGAATTAGAAATGAAATTAATTGCACTAAAAAAACAGAAGATAGCTTTTTAAGTTCCTATGTAAATAAGGAAATGTAAATTATCATTTTTAATAAAATAAATTATTTATAAATATTTTATGTACATTGCATTTACCTGTATGTTATGAATAATACTAGTGTTCGCGCAATCTCGTGCGATATGTTAATATTTAAGTATGGGGTTCTTAGTACAACATTATAATTCAATCAGTAACAATATAGCACTTGTACCGAGAGTGTCTTATAACACTTCACTCAATAAGTCTCCGGTCGGACATATATATGGCAACACTGTTGACAGACCCATCTGATTTCTGGATAGTACCAACCTTCAAACGATACGTGTGAAAATTTCATGACATTCTGACAATTAATTTAGAGGTTACAGTGTTTTTTTATTTTTTTTTTATTTATATATTTAAGGACACTTCATCTGCATAGGCTACTAGTGTCCGGTACAATTTGGTAGTGATACCATTTACTAATACAATATTTTAAGTGATAATACAATAGTTTTTTCTTTTTTAGGGTTTTGTAGGTATGACCAAAAAACCCTTATACCGTCATTTTGTCGTCTGTCTGTCTGTCTGTCTGTCTGTCTGTCTGTCTGTCTGTCTGTCTGTCTGTCTGTCTGTTCGGTAAAAATTGTAGCCAAACGGCTAAACCTAGAGAGTTGAAATTTGGCATGCTTATACAACTCTTTGACCCGCACATAGGAAAAATACTAAAACATCTAAAAAACATATCCCACTAAAAATATAAACAAATATGTGCTCATCGAAAAAAAAAATATTTTTTTATAATTCTGAGTAGGGTATCAAATGAAAGCCCTTGGTACGTGGATTAACGATCAAATTTTTATTTTTGCAAAATAAATTATTTTGAAGCAATTTTTGCCAAAATTGTGCAAAAAATTTTTTGTCCCACACCCTGTAGCCCAGATGGTTTAAACTAAAAATCTGAAAAAATTCTAAGTAATGTACATTGGTGTGAACCGGAATAGTTCAACAGGAATTTTTGATCAGATTAGGTTTTTGGAAAAAAACGCATTTTTTGTGATTTTTGGCTAATAATGTACACAAGTTATAGCTTTGTAACACGCCACAGTGTAACGTGTATGCTGGTCTAGTGGTATTAGTCGCTGAACTTTCACCCAAGTAACCCGATCCGAATGGGATCGAACCCTGTCAGAAGAGACTATATTATTTTGTTTTTTTTTTTTTAATTTTTATATTGTTTAAATTATTTTTTCAAAATTCTAGTTATATTTTGGCAAATGTTGCATTTAATTTTTAAAAGCGTAAATTTAATAGCCAGTGTAAATTGTTTAAATTATAATTTAATTCTGTTTCAATGTACACGAAATCAGAGGGGCGGAACTTATAACAACCAATGGAAGTCATAGGCGCAATTTTTAAAATTCTTAATGAACCTTGCTATATAAAAAAAAAATACTGCACATATTTAGAAACCTCAATAATGGTATTAGGCGTTCGAATTAAAATTAAAAAAAAAAATATTTTAATATAAAATTTGTTTTCGCATCCAAAATAATCATCATTCACTTACTAAATACCTGTAAAACCCTGAAATGTGTGAAAATTCACACTTCACATAAATTTTTTATATATTATTATGCATGTTAGTTTATATGTTTTGTATGATGTCTGAGTCCTGTAGAAATTTCAGTGTGTTGTTCAGCATTGTTGTGTTGTTTGAGAATGCTTCTTTCAGAGATCCTGCAACGTTACAGTGCAAGGTTACAGTGGTTTTAGTGACTCCAGTTTTGTAATTTTCAAAAGAATGGATAAAAAAGAATTTCATGTGTTGATTAAACACTGTTTTTTGATGGGAAAAAATACTGTTGAAGCCAAACAGTGGCTTGATAAGCGTTATAGAGACTCTGCACTAGGCAAATCAACTATTACTGATTGGTATGTTGAACTTAAATTAATTAATTAATTTTAATTTTTTTAATTTTAGGAGCGTTGGAATGAATGTATCACTCTTGAAAGAGAGTATGTTAATGAATAAAGTCAAATTTCGTAATAAAGTCTAAAAAAAAATAGTTTTTCTTAGTTAGACCGGAGACTTATTGAGCGACGTGGTATATTTGGCTACTCAGTTCTGCTTGTTCGCGACCGCCGTTACAGGTTACCTGCATTGTTGCAGTTCACGAATGTATGTTACCTATATATTCGTTTCGTGGTTTAGTATTTTAGTGGCTCTTTTCGGTCACCGCATCATCTGAGCTCTTGATCTCGTGTTTCTTTAAGCAGAGGTAGAATTAGCTTGTCCTACTTCAATTCGTGTGTGTTAGTATATTTCGCGAATACACTGTGCACTTATTAAGTATATCGAACGTGGCTGTGTGTCCAACCTCTCCATTCCAGACCTGGTGTGTGAGAAGTCTACAGCAGCTCAAAGGGCCCTTTGATACGACCACGCTTCAACTACTAGGTAAGTCCATCAACCTGTATATATATTCAATTCCAGGGCCGGGCCGATCATTTTTGGCGCCTGAGACAAGATAGAAAAATTGCGCCTTTTGATTTTATCCCCCCCCCCTTTTCCACACCCATTTTCTGACCCATCTCCCCTTAAGCCACTATCTTGTCTCGTAAAAACCTCTACCTTTTTTCTCTAAATATCACCAATCTTATCTTTAAATATCACAGCCGACAAGTGACGTATCGACTTTAGTACAGAATAGCCGTTATTATTAAAAATTTACTTAAAAAAATATTTTTGAATGATTTTTCTATAAATATATAAAGTATACTGGTAATACAGTCTGTTTCAAACGCTTAGGCGGAACTAAATGGGAATTTCGTTCTTTTAGGTTGTCACGACAAGGGACCTTGCTTGGGTTATTTCATTTTTCATGTTGGAATGTCAAAATTTAAAATTACAACAATGAAACCATGGAAACGAATGACCTATGTCAAAATTAAATTATTTTTTTATATATTTTAATGACAAAAAAATAAATAAATGGGAAATTTGTATTAAGAATGACACAAAAAATCAAAATATAAAGAAAATGACATTTTAAAATAATATTAACCTTAACCAAAAATGTTTATTGTAAGTATGATTTACAAAGCTTAAACAAAACGGTCGAAAAGCACGATTTAAACGATGAAAGTAACTAGATTGCAAAATTTAGTTCCGCTTAACCGTTTGGAACAGACTGTAGGTAACGAAATAAAAACTTATAAGCTGTTCACTTTTGTAAGAACACACTAGATCTGGTTATTTTGGTTACTTTTATGGTGTGTTACTGACTTTAAATGTCAATTAAAAATATTCCTTACGCTGTAAAACCGACTTTAGGTTGATAAGGTTATGATCACTATAATTAAGATATCATTTTTCATCATGACATATGTCAAATGGATCGACATTTTAAAAAAGTGACATTTTTTAATACCAGCATGACATACGGTTTCAAAGGTGCAAACTATTGAAAACAAAATTCCCTCTTAGTTTGTTCTTACAAAAGTGAACTGCTTATAAGCTGTTCATTATTGTAAGAACACACTAGACCTGGTTATTTTGGTTACTTTTATGGTGTGTTACTGACTTTAAATGTCAATTAAAAATATTCCTTACGCTGTAAAACCGACTTTAGGTTGATAAGGTTATGATCATTATAAATAAGATATCATTTTTCATTATGACATCTGTCAAATGCATCGACATTTTAAAAAAGTGACATTTTTTAATACCAACATGACATACAGCTTCAAAGGTGCAAACTATTGAAAACAAAATTCCCTCTTAGGTTGTTCTTACAAAAGTGAACCGCTTATACTTATAAAATTAAAAATAGGAAATAAAAATAGTTAGGTACAGTCTGTTTCAAACGCTTAGGCGGAACTAGATTTTGCAATTTAGTTACTTTCATCGCTTAAATCGTGCTTTTCGGCCGTTTTGTTTAAGCTTTGTAAATCATACTTACAATAAACACTTATTGGTTAAGGTTAATATCATTTTAAAATGTCATTTTCTTTATATTTTTATTTTTTGTGTAATTCTTAATACAATTTTCCCATTTATTTATTTTTTTGTCATTAAAATATATACAAAAATAATTTAATTTTGACATAGGTCATCCGTTTCCATGGTTTCATTGTTGTAATTTTAAATTTTGACATTCCAACATGAAAAATGAAATATCCCAAGAAAGGTCCCTTGTCGTGACAACCTAAAAGAACGAAATTCCCATTTAGTTCCGCCTAAGCGTTTGAAACAGACTGTAAGTATATAATTTTTTCATCAAACTCTTTACACTTTCAAAGTAAAATTATAAGTGATTTTTTTTAACCCCTGCAATATTTTTTAAAATGTTGCATTTTGTGAAAGTTCAAATGATTAGATTTTTAGAAAATTTGGCGGGTAAATGTTTAATATGAGTAAATGGGTGCGTTTTGTTGGTGGCTGGTTAGAAGTACTAGAATTGATGCGCAAGAAAACGACAATTTTAATCGTGAAGTAAACATGGAATGACATTTGCATGGAGGTTAAGTTATATGATGGTAAAACAAATAACGAACATATTTCACCTTAAATGAATAATCTAAATAATAAATGCAGAATAGGAAATCTTTATATTTGAAGCAAATATGCTAGAACGTAATGTTTTAGAACGAATAATTGAATTACACATAAATTTTAAGTTTAGTTTTAACAATAGTATATTAAAATCTTATAGGTATATATTTATTTTAGGACACAAAATGAGAAAATACCTAAAAGTGAGAATTATTTTGAAGCAGTAATACCAAGATTTAATTCTAATACATTTAAAAACCAAATGAAAACAACTGCATTTAAATATTATTTTTATCCCCACCACACTTATTCATTCCAGTCGTTCGACCGCTAATCATCGAATGAGTAGAATGAATAGAATGAGAAAAAACGCGTATTCTTATTAAATTGAGACCAGAATTAGCACAACAAAACGCACCCATTAGGGATCTTCACGAATTCCTCTGGTTCAGGTCACTTAAATCCATAACAGATGTAGGCCATAAATAACATTGAAACCTTTCTTACACTTGATTTTGGTTGAAAGAAGCCGTCCAAATACAGCACTACCAGAAATAATAAAATATTTTTTGGCAAATTTGATAATCACGACTATTTTGGCTCACTAAAAAAGATTCTTTTTGGCGCCTTGATAAATCCGGCGCCTGAGGCGATCGCCTCGCCGCCTCACCCATCGGGCCGGCCCTGTCCAATTCCATCTCCAGCATTCTACACTCGCGTGAGATTGCAGCCAATACAGTCCATTCTCTTTATTTCGCGTTTTCATCTAAATCGTAAGTCTTGCCTCACGATTGTCGCGATCGTGCTCCTAGAGCAGGTACCTGGTTAATGTTTCCATCTGGAAACATTGCTGGGTTCCGCATTTCACAACTAGAGTTTAGATCAGTGCTCCGCAACCTTTTCTCATTCACGGCACAAAAAAGCTCGTTTATAGAGTGTGGGAGAAAATAAGACTTGGTTCAAACAGGACAATTGTCCCATTGCATGAACAAAGACAAATGTTGTTTAAATCACTGCTTCCTAAATGCTAAGATAGGGTTCGATAGACCAGTTAATTGGCCAGCTAGGTCGTCAGATTTGGCACCAAAAGACTTGTTTTTATGGGGACATTTAAAAGCAAAAGTTTACGGAACCAGGCTTTCGAATGAAGATTCGCTTAAGCGAAAAATCATCGCGGAATGCGCAAATATGAAAAATTGTGAAGTGTGAATTTCCACACATTGCAGGGTTTGGCAGGTACACAGGGTGTTTGTTTGAAACGGGGCACCCCGAAAATCTCCTTTATTTGTAAAGATACAAAAAATCTTCAGAACAAAAGTTAAACTAGACAAAAAGGCCCATCTAAAGGTTACTGTAAGAATTCTGAGGCACTTCCGGTTTCACCGGAAATGATCTCAACTTTTGATCTAGCATTGGGAATCGATAATTTTATATTTTTTTCCTAAAAGTATATTAAATTAGCTTTACAATGACACCAAAAAATCATATTTTTATGTTAACCATTTCAAAATGGCGACCATTTATTTACAAAATAATAATCAACATAAGTTCTACAAAGTTGAACGTAGCAAACTTTGAAAACAATAAAAAAAGAAACAAAATATCTCTAAAATAAACTATTTGAATATATAAAAATGATTTTGTTGAAGATGCTGTCAGATCAATTCTGTAAAAAGTTACTGTGTAGTAACGTTACTACAAGATAAAATATTATAAAAAGTATAATGACTTTAATTCATGATAGTAACTGACCTTGCTCATAGTGACAAATTTAGTTAATATGATCATAGTAACTGAGTTACAGAATTGGTCTGTCTATTAGATATGATAATGTTGGTCATATTGTGCGATATACGGCAACGGATACGCGATGTAAGGCGTGCAGTAAAAAAAGTAAATTTATATGTATAAAATGTGACTGTGGCTTACATCTAAAATTATGGTTTTAAAACATACCATTAATAGGCTATAAATATACTTTTATGTGTTATATAATACTTATATTATTTTATAAACTTTCATAAATTTGAAATAGTTATTTTGCATGGCTACCTTACTGCCAATTTTGTTACTATTATGCATAAAGTCCGTTTAAACCAGGCTTGTCCAACCCGCGGCCCATGACGGCTATGAATGCGGCCCAACGAAAAATCGTTAACTTCCAAACTTTATAAGAGTGCGATTAATAACACTACAAATACAATTTCAACTTGCTGTTAATTTATAAGCGATGTATTTTTTAATTTAATACGTTCTTTAGGGGGAATTATAAAATCATTCTCAAACTATATAATTAGGGTTGCCAACCGTGTCCTTTTGGGCCGGAGACTCTGGCCCAATAAACATTTCTCCGTACTCCGGTCCATATAATAAAATCTCTGGCCCAACTAACATTTCTCCGTATTCCGGCCCAACCAACATTTCTCCTTGCTCCGGCCCATATAATAAAATATTTTGGATAGAAAAACGTATATTGCGCTGCAAACTTCTTATAAAAGTGCGAGTTTCAAAAAAGTGCACCGTGCAATGCTAAGGCATGGATATAAACGTGCTTTACATTAGCGCGATGTTCGCGGGAGCGCTTTCGACCCGATTCGTTTGTTTTCGTTCTCGAATGTTATGTGTGATCCAGGGGAGTTAGGGGAAAATATAAACACGTGTAAGTGGCGCCTACAGGCTTGAAGGGGTCAAACTAAAAATGTTTAAATTCACTCTGCGCATGCTCCTGACGATAATAATATTTTTCAATCAATTGGTTCGGAAAATACGAACAAACTTAAGAGATACAAATTACCAAAGAAAAAAAAAGAACGCATCCAGGTTTTCCAAAAAAAATAAAATCTATGAGCACCTCGCTCCCAGAAAATTTCCGGCCCAGCTCTGTAAGAAAGTTGGCAACTCTATATATAATATATTAATTAATATTAGTGTATTTTATGTGTGGCCTAAAACAAATCGTATTCTTATAATCTGGCCCAGGGAAGCTAAAAGGTTGGACACCCCTGGTTTAAACGGATACCCCGTAGTCAGTGATGGGCGCGTAAGTTACATGATGTAAGTTACCTCATTGTTGACGCGTAAACAATTGATGTAAAGTAAACACAAAAACTCTTGTAAACAATGTAAACAACGTAAACAATGTAAAGAATGATTTAGACATGCGCACTTGTTTTGAATTACAAAACCTCATTATCAACACATTTTTAAAAATAATAAAATTTTAATGAAACGATTTTAAATGAAAAAGTAAGTATATAAAATTAGGACAAGCCAATATACATATTAATAAAAATCGAATTTGCATCATTATACAGGTGTTACATACAAATTAGTAAATATCAATAAGAAAAATAACAAACTTTTTTCTTTAAAAAATTCAGTCTAATTTTTTTAATAACAAGATACATTAAATTTCACCTTTAAGAAAATCAGCCTATATTTTTTAATAACGAAAAGATTCATTGCAAATTTTGCATATGACCCTATATTTTCTTTCATTTTCTTTAATTAAAACAAAACCTAGTTCTTCAGAACTATTCCTTCGGTATCTTCCCACCATTTTTTTAATAAATTTATTGTTTTGAACTGAATATACTTGTTCATTAACTCTATTATTCGTATTAAAGAACTAAAACTAACCTCCTTATTTGACAGTTTACATAGTTTACATTGTTTACATTGTTGACAAGTTTACCAATTGTTAACATAAGTTTACACGTAAACGTAAACAATTAAAGTTTACGTGTAAACGCCCATCACTGCCCGTAGTGCACGTGCTAGGAGCACAAAAAAAAATAATAATAACAGCTGGGTTGCCTTATGATACACAAAAGGACCTAATTTTAATATAAATCAAGACAAAAAATTAAAATTTTTAGCTTCATGCACTATTGGGTTAACGTTACAGCCAACAAAAACTACCGTGCTTGTATAAAAAATAGCGGCTCACGTTGTTCAGTATAAGTTTTCACGTTTGGCAAGTTTTACCAAAATAAGCGCTAATATTAATAAGCAGGATAAGCTACTACACGTAAGATAAAAACAATGTGAATTTTATTTTAGGAAAGCATATTATTATTTAATCTAAGTTATAAAAACACATGTTATTTGTAAACAATTCTTTCAAATAGCACTATAATAAATTCATTGTCTTTATTTTACGTTCACTAATGAAATGACTCTAACTTTAAATTAATAGTATCGAAATCAAATAACAATAAATCTTACCTAGAAACAACGTCACCGACGTTACTAAATCTTCTTCTCGCGTTCGACTGTGTTTCCAGCGTAGACGGCGAGGAAAGACCGAGTAAGTTAGCGTGTAGGGATGCCGGAAAACTGAATTTTCTTCTCTGTATTGGTGATAAGCCGAAGGACAGCTTTGGGAGTGCGGCCGGTGCCGGTTCGACCGTCGTCTTGTCAGTACATGCGCCATTACTAGCCATCAAGAGATAGTCATCGGTTACTTGTTAGTATCTAAAAATAAACATATGATAATGAGATCGTGCTTGTTTGAACAGTCTTGTTATCAGTAAGTGTATAAATATTGCTAATTCTCTGTACCTGTATTGTTTAGTTTTTATTAAAATTACGAGTGTTTGCTTTAATGTTAATGATAATGTAAACTGTAGTATCGGTTTTCAATAATACGCTAATAAGTTAATTGCCAAAGTATGAAATCAATTTTGAGAGGTCGTTGCCGGGTAAAATTTTAATTAAAACGTTGGGAAAATTTATGATAATTTATCCTTGCATAGACAACAGGTGCCCGCAGTAAGGGGCAAGGGGTAAAAGGCACTTGCCACCCTAGAGTCTCTAGTTTTAAGTGTTTTTTGAATAACCCTTATGTTTTTTGTTCTCATTTTTATTTATTTTTATAAATGTCTATTTTACAACTATTTTTATTATGTTACTTTTATATTTGCTATCCAATGTGAACCCTTTAGTGCCCAACTCCACCTCGAGGCGGACCATATATAAATCGATGTAAAAATACAATACGTGCAAATTTCATCAAAATGTCCGTGTTCACCTACAGACGACTGCACAATGAAATACTAACGCCGAATGAGCAAAATTACATGTGTTTTTGCTAAAAACAATGAGTTAAGTGCAAAAGATGACGTATTACGGATGTTCGCCTTACGTTATATATTAAAAAAAAAAAAAAAACAATTTACAGATATAAAGAGATTCTAATTCTTGAATAATAAATACTCAGAAAAATAAAATAATTATTGTTATTATTTTACCCATATAAACCTTTCGGCATATACGACGGTTACCTTTTATTTGTTTACAAACGACCACTAGATGGCAATATTGAAATGTGTCATTACTATATTCGTAAAATTTGACATTTGTTATTGTGAAATCAGTGGCAGCTTATAAACTGACCGGGTAGTTTGTTGACAGTGAGTGTTTAAAAACAAACCAAGATTGTGAAAAAATGGATATTACTCGTTAAAGTTTTCGTTGGATGATTTTTTACGATTTTAATAAAGGCCTAACTCAATAACAATACATAGATTCGCTTCATTCAACTTTTGGTAATGAAGCACCATCAGAAAAGACTGTTTACAATTGGTTTGCAGAATTTCGTCGTGGTCGTGCGTCCGTCAATGATGAATCTCGGTCCTGACTCAAAAAAACATCAATGCCGTGCGCAAAATGGTTGAAGAAGATCAGCATGTGACTTACCGTGAGATAGAGGCATCCTTTGGCATATCGCAGACTGCAATACATTCGCATGAACATTTTGCATGAACATTTAGCTGTGCAAAAGATCTGTTCCCGATAGATTCCGCATAATTATTCGAACCTCAAAAAAGGCTCGTGTTGATTGGTATAAGGGAATGCTAAAAAAATTCAGCTAGGTTGATTTTTTTAGCATTCCCATACTACAATCAACACGGGCCTTTTTTGAGCTTCGGTCAAATTATGCGGAACACATCGGTAACAGATCTTTTTCTCAGCTAAATGTTCATGTAAAATCGAATGTATTGCAGTTTGCGATATGCCAAAGGATGCCTCTATCTCACTGTAAGTCACATGCCGATCTTCTTCAATCTTTTTGCGCACAGCATCGATGTTATTTTTTAATCACAACCGATTTTGGTCGACCTTCACGAGATTCATCACTGACGGACACATGACCACGAAGATTCCAAACCAAAAGTTGAACGAAGCGAATCTATGAATTGTTGTTGAGTTAGGCCTTTACTAAAATCATAAAAAATCATCCAACGAAAACCTTCAAGAGTAATATTTTTTTCACAAAGTTGTTTTTTAAAGCTCACTGTCAACAAACTACTCGATCAAATTATAAGCTGCCACTGATTTCATAATAACAAATATCAAATTTTATGAATATAGTAATGACACATTTCAATATTGCCATCTAGTGGTGGTTTGTAAAAACATAAAAGGTAACCCTCGTATGATTTTCTCACGGCGCCCATTTTGTATGGCGCGTTTATTGTATTCAATTGCTCACCTACTTGAGACACCCCTGGGCATTACCCATTTGCCATGTAAAATTTGGCACATAAAATTCGCCCTTGCTGGATACATTTAATTTGGTATTCCTTCTATTGTAGTTTGCTTTAAATTCTATAGTAATCTTGCTTAGCATTTCAGCTTTAATTGTTAATGAAGTATTCACAGGAAGAGTAGTGCGTGAGGTATACGAGTGTAACAGACAATTATTATCTCCCTGACGTGAGCTGAGAGCTAAGAAATTGGATGAATTTAAGATATTTCCCTTGGGTTAACTCACTCTTAAACGATTAATCTCTAATCGCTTATCGAGCTATATGTATTAGTCTTCATTGTTCAAATATTGACTAATAAAATATTAAATCGGTTAGATGTGGTGAAACTTGTAGGCGATATAAAAAGAGGGAAGTGTTTATTAACAACTATATATCAAAGATGTTAGAGAGATGAAACACATGTTTCACTTTGAAAAACTGCTCCTTTTAGCAAGACGTAAGCTAGGATGTATTACACTAACTTATTATTTAGCACATGTTCATATAAAATATTATTTTTTGATGCAAAATATAAAGTGAAAAGAAAATTGCCTTCCTTAAATTTACAAGAAGAAGAATATGGAAGAAGTACATAAATAGGCATCAGAACCCCAGTGATGGAAAAGTTTTCTAGGGAAGAAGTCATAGGGCCGGTTTCTGAAAGCTTATAGGGGAAGTATTTTAAGATCGCAGCGCTATTTCGGCAAACTTGGAACCTTCAAAATAGACATTCGTTACATATAAACAACGTGAATTTTACTTATGGAAAATGTTTACTGGTGGTTTTTGTAATTTTGCTACAATATTAATACTTGTTTTTATGCAATTATATTTTTATGCAAACATTTTTTATAAAAAAAAGCGCGACACAATGTCTATTTCTGTAGTTCCTAAAATCCCACCAGATGTCATATCGCTTAGCAATTTTTCCCTATATTTAACTTTAACTGTAACCAAATAGTTATAAAACGGTTGCTATGGTTACTTATGGGATTGTTATATTGTAACCGTAGTTGACCATTTGCTTATAGTTTACTAAGCTATCAGAAACCGGCCCTAAATGGATGAGCAGAGGTAGGCAAACTAAGGCCCTTGGGGTACATCCATACCGCAACCTGATTTTAAACGGCCCACAACACGCGAACTCGGATTGAAAATGAATTTAGATTTACTTTTTATTTTTGCATCTGGACTCTCTGGAAAATTCACATGCAATTGAAGAATTTCCTTCAAAGCTTCAACCAGAAATTTTTAATCTGTTATGTGATAAAATGTTAAACGCCAAATAATAAGAAAAGGTTTAATATTAATAGAATTTTATAATGGTCTACTAAATGATCAATACCAACAAGTAAAATCATATACTTGTAGATTTACATCAGTATTTAGCAGTACATATTTGTACGAAAAGAGTAAAAAGTTTGTAAAATCTTTTTTTTAATTTAATTTTTGGTATTAGCTACGATGGCCATTAACCAGTATATCTTTATTTTTATTATGGATACATTAATTTTTATAACAAATACAAACATCCATGCCATTTTTTGAACTCAATTTATAACTTCTTTGTTATCGATAATAATTTGTCATGTTATTGTAATTTATCTGATTGACTGTCTATTAATGATTATGTATTCTATGAAGACAATAAATAAATATTATTATTATAAAATTGTCTCATATTATAGGAAAAAAGAGTAAAATTAGAAAAATACACATTGCATATAACATAACCCTAGGAATTTGTCAGCTCTTAGTTAATTTGTTATATTAGCTTCATTTTTACTTGCCCGACCTTAATATATAAGGGGCAAGTATTGTAATCGCGAAAATTTTCGATGTCGAGATTTTGACTGATGACCACGTTTCATGGTCCAGGGAATCCAAAAAACCTATTTTCAAAGTGCCGTCCGTATGTGTGTGTGTCTGTGTGTGTGTTTGTATGTATACACGATAACTCAAGAGCGGTTTAACTTAGAGAATTCGTTTTGGTACTAAAAAATTCTCCTATTAAATGGGAAGAACCCTATTGTTTTTTATAAAGATCGTTTGTATAGAAATGGGAGTTTACTCGTGTCGATTTTAAGATTTTTGCGAATATTTAGCAACAGAAAAATATCTCGAAAAAATGTATTGAACAAAAGTTACTATAAATGCAATAACTAAAAACTTTTATTTGAGACGTTTTTTGATAAAACGAAAATTTTTGAAATTTTCCAAGTCTCAATTTTTTCATATTTATATGTAACCCAGCAAACATTCAACTAACGGCCGAATGCTGGCAAACTGCTTTTATGCTGGTAAATTACTGGCACCAAAAGTAAGTGCAACGCCAGTATTAATAATGTACTTCACATTTGTATTTCGCATTCCGCTTATACGAAGTACTTTACCAGCATTTTATAAGCACTCTTCTTCACTCATACTTTTTACTTAAAACCATCAGAAATAAATCTTGCAACTAATGCGATTATTTTGCACTTTACCGTTGCTGGGCCAGCAACTGATACATCAATGGGCCAGTAACGGCCACGGGGACACCGGGGTACTGGCCCATTACTTTCAATGCCGGGGAGTAAGTGCTTTACCAGTACTGGCCCGTATAAAAATGTTTGCTGGGAACGTTTCCATGGTCATGATAATTAATTCGTAACAAGTAAACCAAGCCTTGGACAAAAATTT
Source organism: Liopterus haemorrhoidalis (assembly GCA_963971575.1). Lineage (NCBI taxonomy): Eukaryota > Metazoa > Arthropoda > Insecta > Coleoptera > Dytiscidae > Liopterus > Liopterus haemorrhoidalis. The sequence continues at coordinate 147,185,006 of OZ020611.1, read as the reverse complement.
GTATAGAACATAATTTGATGTATTTTTGAAGATTTATCTAAATATTTAAAAAAAAAAAAAAATTAAATTAAATTTTTTTTTAATTTTTTTTTTTTTTGGAGGGCAAGTCTAGCGGAGGTTTCCCTTCGCCACTGGTTGTTTTACATACACCTAGTAGTAGTGCTACCTTTTGAAATGGGGGCTGGGGCAGTGTCTACCAGGATATATCTAGAGGGGGCACACATTTTCTTTGATGCTCTACAGCAGGGGTCTTAACGCTATGTACAACCCCCAGAGATTATTAGTTTCTTATACAAAACTAACAATCTGAAATAAAATTAGTGACGAACTATACATCAAATTTTGCAGAGAATTTTTATCTATCAAATAGGATATTTTTGACTGTAGAAAAAATTATTGTAACAATGTTATTGCTTAATAACTTAATAATAGGTATCACACAACAATGTTCTGTAATTTTTTAAATATATTTATGGGTTACAAATAAGTTTTATATTTATATAGTTTTATGTAGAAATGTTCGAATAATACGTCAACATTTTTTTCGACATGATTGTCTACAGTTTAGAAAATTCGTCGAAAATTATACTTGATACAAAATGATATACTTGATGTCGTTTACAAGATGGCGTCTATAATGCAATTTGTTTATTTACAATTACATAACATCTCTTTTTACAATTAAAAATATTCTATTAGATAAAAATCCGCTGAAAATTTCGATGTATAGATTGTTACTAAAGCTATTTCAGATTGTAAGTCTTGTATAAGAAACTATACGGTTGTGCGCACCCTTAAAGCTACGGCTCGCCAGACCAAAATTGATCGTTGTTGATTAAGCAGCCTAGCGAAATTTTCAAGCCAGTGACCAAGATCCTCAACCATAAAAATCGGATTCAAGTATGAGTCGGACATATATCCTTAAAGATTCTTCAAAATTCTTCTTTAAAAAATTAAACATAGATATGAATTGTTTTGATTATTTTTCTGTTAATAATAAATTCTGCATACAAATATATAAATCTATAATATAATACTCCGACGTGTGTCCCTGACTGGGTGCGTTTGTGCGTGTCGTCCAATGAGGTAGTATAATTATATGTCGTCGTTATGTAAGAATATTCTGAAGTGTCACCAGCTATAACTAGACTTAAAATATTTTGGTATTTTTCAGCGGCTGGTAATTAATTTATCTAAAATTTAAAAAAATAACATATAGAAATTTCTAGGGTTTCGTAGGCATAAACAAGAAACTCTAGATACTCCTATATCCAATGATCGATATGAAAAATATTTTGTAGATTTATTCTCTAAGAATCTGCAAATATAATAACTTTAGAAATGTCTAGGGTTTCGTAGGCATAAACAAGAAAATCTAGATACTCCTATATGCTTTGACCGATATGAACAATATTTTGCAGATTTAATCTCTAAGAAACTGTGGATAAAATTACGTATGGAAATGTCTAGGCTTTTGTAGGCATAAACAAGTAACTCTATACCCTCCTATATGCTTTGACCGATATGAACAATATTTTGTAGATTTATTTTCCAAGAATCTACGAATATAATTACTTACAGAAATGTCTAGGCTTTCGTAAGCATAAACAAGAAACTTAGATACTCCTATATGCTTTGACCGATATGAACAATATTTTGCAGATTTATTCTCTAAGAAACTGCGGATAAAATACCATATAGAAATGTCTAGGATTTCGTAGGCATAAACGAGAAACGCAAAACACTCTTATATCCTTTGACCGATACGAACAATATTTTGCAGATTTATTCTCTAAGAATCTACGAATATAATTACATACAGAAATGTTTAGGGTTTCATAGGCATAAACAAGAAATCTTATATCCTTTGACCGATGTGAATGATATTTTGCAGATTTATCCCCATATAATACTGACCTTATTTTATATTTACACGATTATTTAAACTGATTTGAGATATTTTTGAATACATTTTAGTAAAAATGGTAAATTAATGTAAAAATAAATTAAACGTTATAAATTGCCTTTATTTTCAAAAATGTAAATGTAATGCATTGAGTAAAACTCGCCTTGGTATATGCTGTTCACTTGAAGTAAGGCACTTCATGCACTTCATGAAGTAAGGCGTTTGGCTAGAGAAAGAAGTCAGAGGTGTCGAGCAAGTTCCACATTAAGGTAATGATGTATTTGCCAACATGGTTGGCAACGGGTGAACTAGTAAATATATAATTTTATATGTTTGCTTTATTATTTTGCGTATTTCTCCTACCTATTTTCCTTTTCTTCCGCCTATTTTAATACATTTTAGTGCCTTGTTCACTGCATATTTCACCATTTTTTAGCGTCTAAAAATCCGGTCTTTAATAATGAGTCTACAAAAACGAGACGTGCTACGTGAAAACTAGAAACAGATTTGAAATCAAGAACCAAAAATCTATCTAGTCCACCTAAAATCATGTCCGATGAAAAAAGTTTGTTGATTAGTTTATTGGACAAAATATCATCAGATTATCCATCAGTCAAGTTTCGAATTCGCGATGACAGATGAGATGGAGTGCATTATGTAATCAGGAACATAAATCAACAGTGTAGCAGTTGACGACAGTATAGAATAATTTATGTCTACATGTTCGACTGAATTTGTATGTGGAAATTATTCAACTATAAATTATTAGGGCGTGTTCCTTTTTATGTTAAATTTAACTGACGTGTGATTAAATATAATTGACATGCGATTAACATACTGAAGGATAATTGTTGAACAAAGGTGTATAAATTTCTCAAATTAAGTTTTTTGTCTAGCGTTTTCTAAGAAGTAAGTGATTTGTAATAAATTGAAATAACATTTATCTTAATTTCCACCAAGGAATTAAGAATTGTACTGTAATTGGGTCCAGAGCCGGCGCTAGCTCTTTTGGCGCCCGGGGCAAGATCAGCCAACTGCGCCCTTTTATTAGAATAAGCAATGACGTACTGAAAAGGGGGTCGGGTGGTCGTAACTTTACTTCAAACATATTCTTTTGATATAGATGATTGTAATTTAAATATTTTAACTTCCGAACACTAATTACGACAAAGTAAATTAGCTAATACGAGGACTATCTTTTAAGTTTTTATAAAAACTAAGAAATAATTTTTTTTTTGAAAAACTGTTTTATTGCTTTTCGAAATATTCGCCTTTAAGATTTATACACTTTTGTATGCGTTCAAACCAATTCTCGAAACATTTTTTCCACTCTGAAGTTGGTATCTCAAAACATGGTTTTCGAAGGTTTCAACAGCTTCTTGAGGTGATGAAAATCGCTGTCCACGCATTTTTTGTTTGACATTGGGGAACAAAACAAAAAGTCGTTAGGGGATAAACCAGGTGAATACGGGCAGTGAGACATTGAGATATTAATTCGATGTTTTTCTCCTTCAAATAATCAATTGTTTGACGTGCTGTGTGGGAGCTTGCATTGTCATGATAAAGAATGATGCGACGTTTTTGGTTGTTTTTCCTGATTTTGTTTGATGACTTCTGGCAAATAAATTGTTGTATACCATTCAGCGTTAAATGTTCTCCGATCCTCTAAATTTATGGTTGTGACATGTCCAGTAAAACCGAAAAAGAAGCGATCATTTTCTTGGAAGTGCTTCGTGATAGAATAACTTTTGTGGGTTTCGGTTCATCTTGGAAGACCCAAACAGTGGATTGTTGCTTAGTTTCTGGTTCATATGAATAAATCCAAGTTTCGTCACTTGTAATGATGTTGTATACGAATTTTGCAGCGCCTAGGTTGACTTTTTTTAGCATTCCCTTACACCAATCAACACGAGCCTTTTTTAAACTTCGGTCAAATTATGCGGAATCCATCGGTAACAGATCTTTTTCACAGCTAAATGTTCATGCAAAATCGAGTGTATTGCAGTCTGCGATATGCCAAAGGATGCCTCTATCTCACGGTAAGTTACATGCCGATCTTCTTCAATCATTTTGCGCACAGCATCGATGTTTTTTTGAAACACAACACATTCACGAGATTCATCACTGATTTAGAATTTATTGATTTAAAGGACACTACAGACCGAAGTCCCATTTGTGGCCATACATAAAACACATATAAAACAAGTACAAAATATATGTACATTACATGTTTGAGAAAAGTAGATAAACCAGTGGCGAAGGGAGACCTCCGCTAGACTTGCCCTCCCATAAAAAAAAGCAGTGGCAAAGGAAGACCTTCGCTAGACTTGCCCTCCCATAAAAATTATAATAATAATAAAAAAAAAAAAAATACATATATATTTTTTTTTAATTTAAAAAAAGATTTAGGTAAATCTTCAAAAATACATCAAATTATGTGCTATACAATTTTTTGTCCAAGGCTTGGTTTACTAGTTATGAATTTTTTTAAATTTTAATGTTTAATAACTTCCGTTTCAGGTTTCGGATTTTAATAAAAAACAATAGGGTTCTTTCCAGTTATTAGGAGAATTTTTAAGTACCAGAACGAACTCTTTAAGTTAAACCGTTTTTGAGTTATTGTGTATACACACAGACACACAGACACACACACATACGGACGGCACTTCGAAAATAGGTTTTTTGGATTCCCTTGGACCATGAAACGTGGTCATCTGTCAAAATCTCGACATCGAAAATTTTCGCGATTACAATACTTGCCCCTTATATATTAAGGTCGGGCAAGTAATAGTAATAAAAAACCAGTGGCGAAAGGAAACCTCCGCTAGACTTGCCCTCCCATAAAAAAAATATTTAAAAAAAAATGTAAACTAAAAAAAAAAAAATTTAAATATTTAGATAAATCTTAAAAAATACATCAAATTATGTTCTATACAAATTTTTGTCCAAGGATTGTTTTACTAGTTACGAATTAATTATCATGACCATGGAAACGTTACATATAAGTATGAAAAAATTGAGACTTGGAAAAATTTTAAATCATTTTACAAAAATTTATGTGAAGTGTGAATCTTCACACATTTCTGGGTTTTGCAGGTATTTAGTAACTGAATGATGATTATTTGGGATGCCAAAACAAATTTTATGTCAAAATATTTTTTTTATGAATTTTAATTCGAATGCCTAATACCATTATTTAAGTTTCTAAATATGTACAGTATTTTATTTATACAGCAAGGTTCAGTAAGATTTTTAAAATTGCGCCTATGGCTTCCATTGGTTGCTTATATCATAAGTCCCGCCCTCTGATTTCGTCAAACAAAATTAAATTATAATTTCAACACTTCCCACTGGTTATTAAATTTACGCTTTTAAAAAATAAATGCAACATTTATCAAAATATAACTAGAATTTTGACAAAATAATTTAAACAAAATAGAAATGCAAAAAAAAAACAGAAAAAAATAAAATCAACAGGATTAGAACTCTGCAACGTTCGCACTGCAATTTACAAAGTGCGTTACGAAACCATCTGAGCTACCAGAGTTTCTTATCTGAAGTGTTACATAGCGAATTAAATATTTAACATATTTTAGTTAAAAACACAAAAAATGCGTTATTTTCCGAAAACATAATCTGATCAAAAATTCCTGTTGTACTATTCCGGTTCACACCAATGTACATTACTTAGAATTTTTTCAGATTTTTAGTTTTAGGCCGCGGTCTGACTGATCGAGTGCTGTCGATCGTTTGCTGTCGAGCAAATTTCAAACACACGTTAACTAAGGGCATGAGTCGCACTGAACCATCGTTTGCCGTCAAGTAGCATCAAGTTGTTTGTATTTCAAACCGGTTTGAATTTCACTCGACGCTCGAGGCAATAGCACATGCGCATTTAAGCATATTAGTTCATAACCATATATTATTTGACAGTTGGAACGTCAAAAAAAAAAAAACAAAATTACAATATAGAGTAAAATGGACTCGCTAATTAGTAAAGTGTGGAGTACAATCGAGATTGATTTATTAATCAATCTAGTTAGAGAACGACGATCTCTATGATCAATCACGGACATAAATTAATTTTTAATAATAATTTTGGGTGATTGCACTCAATAATTTGCTCAAAAAATGTAGGGTATCAAATGTAAGACTAAACTACCGGTAAATTGGATTTTTAGCGGTAAATTGGATGTAGGATATTAAATGGAAGTTCTAAATAATTAGATTCCCAGATGATTTTCAAGATATTGTTCACTTTAACATTACTGTTTTTCCAATTTAATATTTTTATTTGTAAAGTAAAATACTCCCTCCGTTCCAAAATAAGTGTCTTATTTTAGTTTTGTTTAATGAATTATTGAAATAATGAAATTAAATGTATCAGTAACTCGTATGATGATTTATTCATTCTATAATAGCTATAAAACATTGACTCATCATTTTCGAGTTGAGGTTTCAAATGGTGAAATTCTCCTAACACTTCTCTATCTAAAAATATGTTTCGAACCCATAAGTTTTTCTCCTTTTTTTAAATTTTATTTCTCCATATTAAGTAGAGAATTTCAGCCTCGTCGCTATCTGACATACTAATATTGTATAAAAAACAACTTATTGTCCAAATACCCCAAAAACAAAATTAACTGTTTGATAGTTTTAGGTTGGAATATGCACTATTTGACAAGTGAGAAACAAATTTACTTGACACTGAATGATCGATAATACTCGACAGTACTTGATCAGTCAGACCAGCTTTTAAATTTTTAAATGACGCTACACGACTCGACGCTACGTTACACGACGGCGCTCGATCAGTCAGACTGCTGCCTAAACCATCTGGGCTACAGGGTGTGGGATAAAAATTTTTTTGCACAATTTTGGCAAAAATCGCATCTAAATAATTTATTTTGCAAAAATAAAATTTTGATCGTTAATCCACCTACTAAGGGCTTTTATTTGATACCCTACTCAGAATTTTAAAAAAATATTTTTTTTTTGATGAGCACATTTTTGTTTATATTTTTATGGGGATATGTTTTTTAGATGGTTTAGTATTTTTCCTATGTGTGGGTCAAAGAGTTGTATAAGCATGCCAAATTTCAACTCTCTAGGTTTAGCCGTTTGGCTACAATTTTTACCGAACAGACAGACAGACAGACAGACAGACAGACAGACAGACAGACAGACAGACAGACGACAAAATGACGGTATAAGGGTTTTTTGGTCATACCTACAAAACCCTAAAAATGATTTAAAAATTTTCGAAATTTTTCGTTTTATCAAAAAACGTCTCAAATAAAAGTTATTAGTTATTGCATTTATAGTAACTTTTGTTCAATAAATTTTTTCGAAATATTTTTCTGTTGCTAAATATTCGCAAAAATATTAAAATCGACACGAGTAAACTCCCATTTCTAGTCAACCGATTTTCATAAAAAACAATAGGGTTCTTCCTATTTAATAGGAGAATATTTTAGTACCAGAACGAACTCTTTAAGTTAAACCGTTTTTGAGTTATCGTGTATACACACACACACACACACACACACACACACACACACATACGGACGGCACTTCGAAAATAGGTTTTTTGGATTCCCTAGACCATGAAACGTGGTCATCCGTCAAAATCTCGACATCGAAAATTTTCGCGATTACAATACTTGCCCCTTATATATTAAGGTCCGGCAAGTAAAAATACATATTTTTTTTTTTTTTTTTAAATTTAAAAGAAGATTTAGGTAAATGTTCAAAAATACATCAAATTATCTCCTATACAAATTTTTGTCCGAGGCTTGGTTTACTAGTTACGAATTTTTTTAAATTTAATAATAAGTTTAATAACTTCCGTTTCCGGTTTCGGATTTTAATAAAAACAATAGGGTTCTTCCCAATTATTAGGATAATTTTTTAGTACCAGAACGAACTCTTTAAGTTAAACCGTTTTTGAGTTATCGTGTATACACACAGACACACACACAGACACCGACACAGACACACACACACACAGACACACACACATACGGACGGCACTTCGAAAATAGGGTTTTGGATTCCCTGGACCATGAAACGTGGTCATCAGTCTTGCAAAACTTGCCCCTTATATATTAACGTTACGTACAACCCCCAGAGATTAATAGTTTCTTATACAAAACAAACAATCTGAAATAAAATTAGTGACAATCTATACATCAAATTTTGCACAGAATTTTTATCTATCTAATAGGATATTTTTGATTGTAGAAAAAATTATTTTAAAAATGTTATTTATAAATAACTTAATAAAAGGTATTACACAACAATGTTCTGTAATTTTTTAAATATATTTATGGGTTTCAAATAATTTTTATATTTATATAGGTTTGTGTAGAAATGTTCAAATAATACGTTAACATTTTTTTCGACATGATTGTTTATAGTTTAGAGCCTTCGTCGAAAAATATTATACTTGATGATAATGAAATGCCACTTGGTACAAGTGTTCTTTACATGAAATGAAACATTTTTATCCGCCGCACCTATATTGAGAACCGCGGCAGATTCGAGGTGGCGGCAAAAGTAGAATACCAAGTACAATAACTATAGTTAATTTTCACAATAGAACAAATTATCTCCAAACATATTTGTAGAATGAAGCTTTAGCTACAATTTGCCGCATGGTACACAAATATGTGTCGAATGGTTTACAAGATGGCGTCTATAACGCAAGTTGTTTATTTACAATTACATGACAGTTCTTTTGACAATTAAAAATATCCTATTAGGTAGATAAAAATTCGCTGAAAATTTTGATTTATAGATTGTTACTAATTTTATTTCAGGTTGTTAGTCTTGTAAAGGAAACTGTACGGTTGTGCGCACCCTTAAGGTATTTATTTAAAAAAAAAAAAAAAAATAGGTATTTTTTTTTATTATTATTATTTTTTTTTTATTGGAGGGCATGTCTAGCGGAGGTCTCCCTTCGCCACTGGTTTTAAATGAAGTGAAATTCATACCAATTTCAACTTTGTGTTTATGTAGAGCTGTATTAAAAAGTGTTGCCATTCTTTTTAAGGGGCCCATTTTATAAGTTTCTGTGCGTGCATGTTTTTCTGAAAACACTACTTTCTGCCTTATTCCACAAACTGGTTTCCTTTTATTTATTTACGATAAGATATCGGGACAAGCCATGGTACCATTCCATATTTTATGCAATGTAAACAAAGTTTGAAAGTCGCGCCTAATTCTTAAGGATTCAACAGAATATTTATTTCTGAGTGAACTAGATGATTCGAATTTCGGGTAGATACCTTTAATTCTGAATTCAACGATACGTAAAAATTTTGTTTGAATTTGTTCTAATATTTTAATGATTCTTGTGAAATGATGACCAAATTACCGAGGCGTATTCCAGCTTGCTCCTAACTAGCGCATTAAATAATGTTAAATAAGTTTGAATCAGTTTGAAATCCTTTGATGTTCTAAGGATAAAACCTGTTAGTTTATAACAATCGTTTGTAATGTGGTTTGTGAAAGTAAGTTTGCTGTCAAAAAGCACACCGAGATCTTTTACTATTGTAGTTCTAGTTATACCGATATTATTCATGCTATAATTATACGATAACGCACGACCACGACGAAATTCTGCAAACGAATTGTAAACAGTCTTTTCTGATGGTGCTTCATTACCAAAAGTTGAACGAAGTGAATCAATGCAGTATTGTTGAGTTAGGCCTTTACTAAAATCGTAAATAATCATCCAACGAAGGCCTTCACGAGTAATATCCATTTTTTCACAAACTTCAAATTCAATGTTGGTGACTCGAACGATCCAGTCCAATATGCCATATGACTGTTATTCTTATAATTTATTCGCTGTTTAAATTAATAATTGGCAGTTTATTATTTGTGGTGTTTTCCCTTCTTTTTATTGATTTGGATTTGTACATGGGCTGCAACATCATATATTTGGTCTGGTAATGGGATTGTGTCAGCGTTTCTAACCGTTTCTTTAGCGGCTAGATCCACATTTTCATCTTTGTCTATATTCATATGGGATGGAATCCAGACAGATGTTACTTTTAAATTTTGACTTTTTTGCAGGTGATAGAGAAGTTCATAAATACGTTGTGAAGTAGCTTTTTTTGTGAAAATATTTTAAATCCTTGATGGCACTAAGTGAATCTGAGTACCTATATAATGACATTGTTGTTATGAATATTTTGTTCAATAATAATTTCTAGACTTCGAAGTAGGCAGAACAGTTCGGCATTGAAAATGCTTGATGACTTGGGAAGCTTTTATTTAAATACATCTTTATCTAGTGTTAAGGGCCTATGAGATCTTCGCACTTGGAGGCATCTATATAGATAGGTAAGATATGGCTAACGTAGTGGCTCTGAAGTTGGCAAAACTGTTGTAGGGACAACGATAGATCAGTAAGTCCTTACAAAATCTAAGAGATGGCGTTAGTAGTACCGAAACAAGTTTGTTTCTAAAAACTACCATCTGTCAATAGACTGCTGCCAAAATTTCAGCCATATTTATCGCCTGGCACGGATGAAGTTCAAGGCACATCTGCACCATCGTATAAAACTGTTTACAATTGGGTGAATGAGTTTAAACGTGGTCGTACAATCACAAGTGATGAACATCGTTCGGGACGTTCACTCGAGGTGACAACGCCAGAAATGATTGACAAAATCCACGATATGGTTTTGAGTGATAGACGAGTCAAAGTGCGCGAACTTGTTGAGGCCACAAACATATCACATGGCTCAGTGGTTTCAATTTTGCACGAAAAATTGGGCATGAAAAAGATATCGGCAAGATAGGTGCCGCCAGAGTGGAGAATAAACGCAATCGTGTGGTCGATTCAACGGCTGGTTTGGCGTTTTTCCGTCGCAACCCTAATGAGTTTCTGCGTCGATACATAACTGTTGATGAAACATGGATAAACCACTATAAACAAACACAAAGGAACAGTCAAAGAAGGCGAAGACGGTGAAATCGGCAGGCAAGGTGATGGGCACGGTTTTTTGGGATATACGCGGAATCATGCACATTGAATACTTGCAAAAAGGACGCACAATAAATGGAGAGTATTCGTTGTTATTGGACTAGTTGAGCGAAGAAATCAAGAAAAAACACCCACATTTGGTTCCCAGCGACTTTTTCCTGTTTCCAAACACGAAGAAAAGTTTGGCCGGAAAAAGATTCAAGTTGAACGAGGTGGTCATCGCGGAAACAGATGCCCATGCCTTTAAGGGCCTTCCGGAATATTACTTTTTGGATAGCTTGACACAGTTGAAGAAACGCTGAGCGAAGTGTATCGGGCTAAAAGGAGACTATGTTGAGAAATAAAAATGAATCAACCCAAAATAATGTGTTTTTCTATTGTTTTGTAAGGATTTATTGACCAACCCTCATATGGTTCCTGTAGTGGCTCTGAAGTTCGTGAAACTGTTGTAGGTATATCGCTTGACTGGTATTTTTTGCAACAACTTTTATTTGAGACATTTTTTGATAAGACATTTTACATTTTTATAACTTTTCATATTTTTACGATATTGTTTCTAAGTATCTATTTTGACATATATGTAGGTATGTTTCCATGATTACGGTAAGTTATAAATACATTATGAAATTGTTAACATAATATAACACGTTATTATCTTTTTTTAATGATAATATCTCTGTAAAAGAAGGTATTTTAAGTACATTGTGGTGTCGGTCGGTTCTGCAGTAGCTACAGCTGATTTTTTCTTTTTTACCATAAACAATCTTTTTTATGTAATCTTAAAATGCACGCTATAAATTCTTGTTCATTAAAAAATTCGTGGAGTTAAAAACTTTCTGAAGAAGCATCGTTCTAAATTAGAACAGTGTCATTAGTGAGACATGCCTAAATACTGATACCATGAATTACCATTACCAGTCACATTCTGATGTTGTCGCATTGTCTTTTTGTAAAAACATAACTGTCCCATAAAGCTATATTACCTGTCGTCAGGTGACACAGTTTTCATTCAAAAATTAACACTTTCAACAACACGCTAAATTTTCCACTGAAGTCATGAACGACGTTTTTGAAATCATAACAGTTAATTTCTTGTATTTATATGGATCATACATCTATATTTACAGGCGCAAATATCCATCGTTGCTGTGCGATAAAATTTTTAACAAACTCACTAACGTATTACTTCCCGTAATAATGCTAAAATAATTATTAATAACTATATAACAAAAATGTATGTGAAGTATGAATTTTCATACATTTTAGGGTTTGTAGGCATTTAAAAAGCGTAAGATCACACAGAATACTGGATGTCTAGGTAGGTACTGGAAGAAACTTGCATTACATAACTTAGTGTAGACCGCGTAAAAAGGTTGATTCTTAGCCATATATTTTTTTTTTAATTATATTTTTAATTTCAAAAGTAGACGTACGCTATATTAGCCATAAATACAAACAGCTATAACATTCTTAGCCATAATTTAGGCGAATTTTAATGAATTAAAACAATAATCAAGTTTATAAAAAACATAAAAAATGAGATATCTTCTGAAAATATAATCTGATCAAAAATTCCTGTTGTCAGAGCCGCAGTAAGGAAAATTTGCGCCAGGGGCAGAGCCGTAGCAATGTTTTTGGTGTCCTTGGCAAATAAAAAAAGGTCCTGACCTCCCAAAATCCAAGTAATGAGCAAAAAAAAGGTCCTCACCCATAATTTGCCCCCCTACAAAAAGCGTCAGCGTCCCTTTCCTTAGTGCGCCCGGGGCCATCGCCCCCTCCGCCCCCCTTACTGCGGCTCCGCCTGTTGTACTATACTGGTTTACATTAATATGCATTGCTCAGAATTACTGTCAAATTTTTAGATTAACCTCGTGCAGCGGTTCTTAAACTGTGGTCCGCGGACCCCTGTAGGTCCGCGTAGGCATTACCGGGGGTCCGCGAAACAATTTTGACATTATCTTTACATCCCCCAACTTTTCGCTCTTATTCAAATAACTCATTTAACAAAAATGCTACATGGTCAAGACTTTTTGTATTTATTGTTATCTAACTAGTTATTGACATAACTAAACAATAATTAGTAAAAATTTAATTATTTTTATTCAACTGCAAATTATTTACAGAAAACATATTATAATAAGATCTATTTAGACCAATATTTGACCAAGAAATGTCTGTATGAGTTTAACGTATTATAGTTTATCTTTTTTAATTCTTTTTACTACAATTTTTATTCATTTTATGTTTTTTATTCTATATGCTAAAAAAATATGAATCTCTATAAATGCGTAAGACCATTTATTAAAATAACCAACGATACATTTTTACCAATATTTATTATAACGTAGTGCCTATGAGATTATTGAGCCAGAAATTAAGTCTCAAGAAAGACGCATAATGTCTCGGGTAGGGATGGGGTCCGCAAAAAAAAAAAATTGTTCAAAAGGGGGTCCTCGGACTACATAAGTTTAAGAACCCCTGCCCTAGTGGATATTAAATAAAAGTTTTTTTAGCACATTTATGGAAAAAATCGTGTTTTAAAAGGCGTCTCTTCGTTTCTTGATCTGCGTATTTTTAAAATTTTTTTTTTTTATTTTTTTTATTTTTTTAAATCATACTATAAATTTAAAAAATAATATTTTTTTTCAGACAAAAATTCCCATTGACCTATTCCGGTTCGCATCAATGTACAAAATGTACACATTTTTAACGAAAATTCCATAAAAAAATGATATTTTTCGAAACTAAAAATCAGTTTTCTATTTCCATCAGTCATTCTTTTTTGGGATTAGTAGGTATATCAAAAATATTAAAATAATAATAATAATAATAATAATACCATCACTCATGTGTCTGTAGGGTAGAAATTGTGGCGAAACGGCTAGACCTTTGCCTCGTATATATCGGAAAAATACTGAGAGAGAGAGAGAGAGAGAGAGAGAAATACATATCACTCAAAAAATATAGCCAAATTTGTGTTTAACGAAAAAATAAATATGATTTTAACATTTTGAGTAGGGTATCTAATAAATCCCTTTGATGCCTAGATAAAGGAACAACACTTTATTTTTGAAAAAAAGAAAACAAATATTTTTGTACGATTTTAGTAAACTTCGCTCACCAGTTTTTTTTTAGTCATCACTGAAATTTTGGAAGGTAAAGTGCTTTTGGTCAGTACTTGTTGCTGAGTTATTGCCCGATCCCTGCCCCTATAAAACAATTTTGTCTTCTAAGCCTCCCCCCTAAGAAATTATCCTGGGTGCGCGCCTGTGTTTAAGAATTTTCTTATAAACGGTTCAAAGAACTGTTTACGGATGCCAACCCTCTAGGCTTAGCCTTGTAGCCATATATTCTACTATACACTCAACAGATATTTGAGGGTTCTTGGTTATCCATTCAAACCTTAAAAAAAGGAAAATATTTCGAATTGAAAGTAACTAATATTTTTGGGAAAAATATGTTATTTTGAGCACGAAACAATAATTTAACCTACATTAACTCCAATGACAGTTACTGATGCATAAAGTGTTAACAACGTCCAAAATGAATGATACATTATCGTGACCAGGAGTCACGATGAACAGTACAAGAATAATGCATTATAAAAACCCCGATAAAAAGAAAAAAATCATTTTTCAATCCGCTCCCAAACAGTCAAGATGTATATTATAGTGCTTCTACTTTGCATCTATAAAAGTAACAGTGAATTTTTAAACCCAGGTGTAAATTATCCAGATGTAATCGATAATAAGATTCATAGAAACTTATTTGGAGGTTATCAGTATCCAATACCACAATTTCCACCATTATTCCTCGATGAAACAACCACACAATCTTATCCAACTTATGGTCCTCCATTAGATATTCCTCAGTTTAATATATCTAATGATTTTCCTGATTATCCCAGTTATTTACCACCAGTTTCCTTACAGCCACCCTTGTTTGATTCCCCTCCTGAGGATGATGAGGATACAGTTGTTATTCCGGCTCCTCCTTCAAATGAGTATCTGCCTTCTGGTCCATACAATGGGGTGAATAGTGCGCAAGTGAGGATATTCAATATGACTTGTTTGAACTCGCCAAACCAACGTTATTTCCGGGCTATTATACACACTCCGCAGAGAAGAGATTTACTTCCGGTTATAGGTAATGTGTTTTGATTGGATTTTAACGGATGTATGTGGAAAATGAATTATTAGATTAAGCTAAACTAAAATTTGCATTTTATCTTTCTTTCTGAATGATCGCTATGATTGTTTGTGTATTGTTTATAAAAACATCAAAACAGCAGAAATTCCCTTCAATAAATAGAATCTAAATTTTAGAAACACTCTCCTTGAATTGTAGCAAAACATAAGTATAAATGGTACAATTATTTATTTTTAACGCATTTTTTAAATTTTTTTGCCTGACAATTAGCATAACTGATGAGGAATCTTTGTCATACACTATATCTTTTCTAATAAAATTCATCCAATATTGGAAGATTTTTCCTTTGCACGCCCCATACACACAAGAAGAAGTATTGAGTTTTATTTTCTTAAATTTATCATTTTACTCACAGAAAAAACGGAGTGAGAATCGACAGAAACAAAAGCACATGCTGAACCATACGTGAACAAGGACAGTATCTTTTTATCTAGTTTTAGCCTTACTGTCGTTAGAGGGATAGCCGTTAATTTGAGTCACCGATTTTGTTTCAAGAAAAAACGATAGTTAACGTACATATCTTACATCTTCTTAAACGGTACGAAAATCCCCCACATTTAATCTGATTTCTTATACAAAACAATTTGAATCTATATTG
The DNA here is from genome assembly GCA_963971575.1 of Liopterus haemorrhoidalis. Lineage (NCBI taxonomy): Eukaryota > Metazoa > Arthropoda > Insecta > Coleoptera > Dytiscidae > Liopterus > Liopterus haemorrhoidalis. The sequence goes on along the minus strand of OZ020611.1, from coordinate 147,169,295 downwards.
AAAACCATATTCAAGATGGGGACAAAAATAGACAAACCAATACTCACAACAGAACAGATTAGTTACACACATTTGTACCGAGTACCGAGCGATCAAAATTTCTTATCAGTTACATAACAGTAAACAATGAGTTTAAAAATATCAAAACTGTATTCTAATCCACAGCTGAAACACCCAATTTAACAAAGAACCAATCAGATTACTTCGTTCTCCCTAACTCACCCGAGAGATAACGAAAATATGTGTTCCTAACTTAACAACTGTTGTCAACTCATTGGCGTGTAGAGAAAATTAATCAATTCCTATAAGGTAATAAAAATAGAATGTATACATGTCCTTGGAAATAAGTTTGATAACTAAATGTTTCTGTCAAGTATTGCATAACGGACAAGATTTCTTGATTGCTCTGTAGAATGAAGCTTTAGCTACATTTTGCCGCGACGTACGCAAATATGTGTAGATTGGTTCACAAGATGGCGACCATAATGAAATTTTTTTATTTGCAATTAAACATTTTTTAACAGTAAAAAATATCGTATTGGATAGACAAACTCGATGTAAATTTTGATGTATAGATTGTTACTAATTTTATTTCTGATTGTTAGTTTTGTATAAGAAACTTGTGAGAACTATACTGTTGTGTTTTCTCTAAAACACGAAATAGACTTGAAAGCGTAGTTCGGTCTGTGCGATTCCGAACGTGATATTATGCTAGGATAATGTCCCCAGGCTAGTTTTTACCGGGAAAGATTCGATTAAAGCTGTATTCATGCATCGGGGAAAAACGGATTTAGAGGTGTGTGTGAAAACCGGCATCGAATTTGTTAAAAGAGTAAGAGAAGTTCGTTAAATCAAGGGTTTACTGGATAGGTTCGATTCGAAAAAATATTCAAATAGATATGTCTTACTGAAAGAAAAATGCAAGACATTTCGTTATAAAAATAGTCTCAAATTTTATCTATATAGAAATGAACAAATTCTATACGGCTAAATTAGCACTACGTGCGCGAATTGAGATAGGTAGAGATTTATTAATTTATTTATTTTACATCGGCCTATTTCTGCAACGAGGCTAATCGCCGATGCCAGGGGGTGAGCTCCTACACCTGGATGAGAGGTGAATGATTGTGAAAATGGGAGTAATGTAAACATATTATTCTCGCCAGAATAATATCACTAATGGAGGAGAATCGAACCACCGACCACACAATCCTGACTGTTTTTCACTAGTCCAAACTACAGGACTTATTGCGCTCGGCCACTCCGTTGGCGAGATAGGGAGAGAAAATAATGAAATAGAAACTCAGTCTTTAGTTACAGTGCTAATAGATGTACCAGTTCTGTTCGATAGACAATGTACTATCAAGAAGGGGGGTATCGTGCGGAAATACTTGTCGAATGTCGGGAAGCATACGAATTCGACTAAATCTAACGTGGCAACTTGTGGAATTTCACTGAAAACATTTTTCATCTGAGCAAAATGGCATGCGTTTTAAATTTACTGATTTAAATCAGTGATATTCCATCTTCGATAACTTAAGCCACATTCACAGCTCTTTAAATTAACAAGTTGTAGATTGTTCTTTGTTACGCTGTTAGTTATGTTTCTATGCATTGTTTTAACGTCGTACCGTTCAGAGCAAGTTAGAAATTAATGTGTTACGAATAGTCCGGCATCTGCGTGTCTTTAAACCAGCTACATGGCTTCGTAAAATGTTTTTTATGTATTATCGTTTTTATAATTGTTATCTTAGATTTTAACTAACTAAACCTAATCTAATTACCTAAATTGATCATATTTACAGTCCGTCTTTGTAATTTTGAGCAAGATTTGTTAATGATGAAATTATGTTAGGTTATGTAAAGGCATACGATAACTAGCATCTCACTGATAGAATGCGATAGCCAATGTGTTTATATCTCTGTCTCATTAAAACATCTCACTAGCTATAAGTTTAGAAAATTATCCAAAATCCACAACGAACAACGTATTAAATTTAGAGGTCTGAAGGGTTTCACGTCTTACCATATGACAAACTTACAGTGACAGTAAACAGAGTACAAGGTACAGTGTATAAGCTATTGATTTAAGAGCTCTGAATGCGGCTTTAACAGTGATGGGCGCGCAAGTTACATGATGTAAGTTACCTCATTGTTGACGCGTAAACAATTGATTTAAAGTAAACACAAAAACTCTTGTTAACAATGTAAACAATGATTTAGACATGCGCACTTGTTTTGAATTACAGAACCCATTATCAATACATTTTTATAAATAATAAAAATTTAATGATATAATTTTATATGAAAAGTAAGTAATATATAAAATTAGGGCAAGCCAATATACATATTAATAAAAATCGAATATGCATAATTATATAAGTGTTACAAGTTAGTAAATATGAATATGAAATATATATATATATATATATATGAGTGAATGATATTGACGAGTCAGGATAATAATTGTGTTTCTTCTTTAATCGTCAAATAGGTAGGAAAAATAATAAATTAGTTTAATTCATTGGGACGTTTCGCATATATTTATATATATATATATATATATATATATATATATATATATTAAATCAGTCTATGTTTTTTTAATAACAAAATACATTAAATTTCACCTCTAAGAAAATCAACCTATATTTTTTAATAACAAAAAGATTAATTGCAAATTTTGAATAACGCCTTATATTTTCTTTCACTTTCTTTAATTAAACCAAAACCTAGTTCTTCATAGCTATTCCTTCGGTTTTTTCCCACCATTTTTTTAAAATAAATTTATTGTTTTAAACTGAATATAATTGTTCATTAACTCTTTATTATTCGTATTAAATAACTAAAACTAACCTCATTATTTGACAGTTTACATAGTTTACATTGTTTACATTGTTGACAAGTTTACCAATTGTTTACATAAATTTACACGTAAACGTAAACAATCAAAGTTTACGTGTAAACGCCCATCACTGGGCTTTAGTCAATGCTAGTAGACTTAGCTGTTATGGCTATGCAGTATCAAGAATAATTCTGAGAAATGTAAAATGATGAGCCTATAGAGCTTTATTCAAATTAAAAGAAAAAATGGCATGGCTTTGCGATGAGACAGAAACGAAATACCTAAATTCAACTAGTTTCGCATTAAAATTATTGTTGTCCTTCCCGCTGTGAATGATTTACAAAACAAAAACAAAAGTTCGCGTACATATTACAAATCGTAGTGATTTGAGATTTAAATTTATTAAATTAGTAAAATAAAAAAAAAAATCCTTGCAGCAAAAGCTTTATTTTACCGAGTTAAGCTTCTTGATAAAGTTAAATTAAAAATAGTTTTACCTATGTTCCTTTTTTACTTGAAGTACCTACATTTATATTATACTTTTTCAGAACTTGGTACACTTATGCTACGGGCCATCCAAATCTTTGAGGCGTTGAGGTGGGACATGAACTAAAAAATGTTGAGAAACAATGCTCTAGGGCAGCGTTTCTCAACCGGAGGACCGTGAAGTATTCATCGGGGGGCCGCGAAGTCATATAAGATCGAAACATGAAAATATAATAGAATTGCGCGAATCTTGCAAGATATAAATTTTAGTCACATTTATAAATACGAGTATCTTACATATACATAATATACTTATTTTGACAAATAATTTAAACTACAGGCTATTTCAAACGTTTAAGTGAAACTAAATGGAATTTTAATTTTCTAAAGTTGTCACTAGCTAACTTTATAATGAGTAAAATAGGCTTTTGCTAAACAAAATGATCAAAAGCTTCATTCAATTGATAAAAACTACTAGATTTGAAAATCTAGTTCCGCATAAACCAAAGAAACAGACTAAGCATAAGTAAACTATATCAAGATCAAATTAAGTGTATATTCGTTTCTATGACAATGGTTAGTGTTGGAGGTATTTCAAGTTCGTTCAAGTTGTACTTTGATGTAGGTACGACTTGAAAGTGCAATATTTTTATTATATTTTTTTTATTACTCTCCGAGCTACATATAACTCAAGAGTAAGAATGCGAATGTGTTTAAATATAAATGAAATGCACTATGAACACTTGTAAATAAAAGTACATTACTTTCAAGTAGATAAGAATATAATCGTCATATAAAAATATCACAGTATATAGTCAACCGCAAAAAAAATTTAAAAAAATGTTTAAGTAAAAGTTGTTTTTTTTGAAAAGCTCTATCTAAAGATACCCAATATGATATACGATCCCATTTAAAAATTCGAAACTGTCCTTGATATCCTGTACTTCCGGTTTGTTCCGGAAAATTAAATTTTTTGGATAAATTTTAGTTTTTCCCAACTTGCTCACAGCGCCTTTTCGAGAAAAATCGTGTTCCCTCTATTTCAGCAGTCGGGGAACCGGGGTAAATTGAAATGAAATATTTGGGGGTAATAATGAAATTTTTCCAATTTGCTATTTTATAAAAGTGTTAGTAGCGCACTAAGGAAAAGGGCGCTGAGTAGCTTGACTAAGGGGCGTCATTGCGAAGGTGAGGACCTTTTTTTTTTGTTCGTCACTAAATTTTTTTTTTACAATGCAATGGTGTCGGTGGAAAGAAATACATCTTTATATATATATATATATGGGGCCGCAGACAATATTTACATAATTTTGGGGGGCCCCATGCCAGAAAAGGTTAAGAAACACTGCTCTAGGCTTTTATCGCGGGTCCCTAAATACATTTCCCAAAAGCATTGCTTCCAGTTGAGACTCTGCAATTACACCACTGCTTTCAGCATTATGATTGCACAATTTCTTAATATTCTCTTTTTTTTTATTGTTACGCTAGTTACCTATCATGGTAATACGCAAATATTACAACATGCGCGAATACTTGAGATGCTTTATCCTTAAATCCCCTATACAGAACTTATATAATCGAATGGTAAATATTTTCGGTTATAGATGACGCAGCTTCCGACTGTGTATCTGGATCAGGCGATGTTTACCGTCTGGATTTTCATGGTGAAAGGATGAAACAATGCGGCGTGCGATTTTGTGCGAGCGGCAGTGGTACTCAGGTGAATATGTGCGTCGGGATTAGAATACCCACCGTGCGAGGATTAAAGTTGCTCGAGGATATGACCGTGACGTTGCAATGTAAACCACAGGAACGTATCGTTTCTCATATGAAACATTTGAGATTCAACGCCCAGAGCATGTAAGTAGATACTACACATAAATTATGTCCTTGTATCGTTTTTATTGGCTAATAACCGTATCAGATGGCGAGAGATTTATGAGAGATTTTATAAGTTAGTTAACCGGTAACTTTTTGTTGATTTTATAAGGTAATATTTTATGTAACTAACTATGCCTAAAAAAATGGTGCATAAAATTACAAATAACAGCCCAGTTGCGGCGCGAGTGATAAACGAAGAGGTGGATCTTATTGTACATAAACCAATATACCCAAAATATATAACAAATGAACAGTGGCAACTCCTGTTGTAGAAATGTGGGGTTGCAACTTTTATAGGTACCAGTTATATTAACTATTCATGTTTTCTAGATAAATATTTATTTTTGTACAAGAGTACTTGTAATAAAATGAAAATGAACTAACTTTCAGACTCACTAACAGCCGTATTCCTCTTCTTCAAATAACAAACAAGGGAAATCAAAAAGTGAATTTTTTAGATCACAACCACAAAATAATGTTAAAATATAATAACATCAAATATGCAGAGATATAAGAAAATAGTCAATAGGATAAAATATCACTGTTGTTTAAAATATTCTAGGAACTCACTTATCGAATACATCGGGTTTTTTGTTAAAATATCTTTTATTACTTTTTTAAAGTTGGTAAAATTTAGAGTTTTGAGCTTGCTGGGTAATGAATTATAAAATTTAATGCCATAATAATTTTCACTATTTTTAGGTCTATCAAGACGTAAAAATTTTGGGTAGATGTTACCTTTATTTCTTGTGTTGTAACTATGATTTTCTTCATATGTAGATAGATCTGAAATTTTTTTGTGTACATACAGTAGACTTTAAAAAATATACAGAGAAGGCAAGGTCATAATATTAAAATCAACGAAATGTGAACGGCAATCAACCCTATATGAAATGCGTGCAATTATTCCCAATGTCGGCGCTGTAGCCTAAAAACTCTATATGACAATGATGCATGTCCCCAGGCAATAATATGTAACATATTATGGAATATTACATGTCCCCCCCATGTAATATTCCATAAGACATGTGTGACTGAAACAACCCAAAATATGCCATCAGGAGAATAGGCTTTGAAACCGAATTAGCCAGTTGCCTTAGCAAGTAAATTGATTTACACAAAGTACTACATAAATGATTAATGTGTTGCTCCCAAGTTAGTTTCGGATCTACGTAAATACCAAGAAATTTTACGCATGCTTCATTTTCATAAATGTGCTTTCTACAGCTGATGAGCATATTTTGAGTTTTGTCATCGTTCATAGAGAGCTTATTAGATATAAACCAGAGCTTAGCTTCCTCGAAACAGTGACCAGTATCATTTAATAGCTGATCATAGTCTGATGACCTCAAAACAAAATTAGAGTCATCTGCATATAAAATAGATTTGGAATTTGTGGAAATTGATGAAGGCAGGTCATTAATGTATATAATAAACAAAAGAGGTCCTAGAATTGATCCCTGTGGAACTCCATACAAAAGAGACAAACTATCAGATAGTTTATTAATAAATTTAACATATTGAATTCTATTTAAAATATATGATTCTAAAACGGAGCAACTGTCAGGTGTGAAACCATATAATGAGAGTTTTTCCAGTAATATAGTGGGACATATTACATATACGCAATCAAAAGCTTTAGTTAAATCATAAAATGATTCCATACAGAATTCACCATTTTCTAAAGCAACAGAAACTTCGTTCAGAAAATGTAAAATTGCGTCTACTGTTGATTTGTTTGATCTAAAGCCAAATTGTAAAGGATTAAACAGATTTTTATCTTCAAAGTAAGCAGCTATTTGTAAAAATAGAGATTTTTCTAGAACTTTAGACAGGATAGGTAGAATAGAGATTGGACGGTAGTTATTAGGATCCTTTTCGTCTCCCTTTTTGAAAAGGGGAATAACTGATGCTAGTTTTAAGCTATCTAGAAAATAATTAGCTGATATGCAATGATTGATTGCCTTAGTGACGAGTATTATGATTACATTTTTCATTTCCTTTAATAGGTTGGTAGTTAGGCCATAGGCATCCTTTGTGTTACTAATTTTTAATGAATCGATGATTTCTCTAACAACATTGTAAGTAACAGTCTTAAAAGAAAACGTTCCACTTGGAGGAAGAGACACTGACGATTAGCCAAATATATAGGTTTTTAAATTACATACATTTAAAATACAATATGATCGAAAAAAAAAAATGTCTAGTAGGCCCTGAATTTAAAATGTACCTTCAGTGGACAATTTTGTTAATATAAAAATAAATTAATTCCTTGTCTATCTAGACACCTTTTTTTCTCGATCATATTGTATTGCAATGCTTCAGACACTTTTTAAATTTAAAACGGGTAGATATTATATCATTTATTCCATGATAAATTAAAATTTATCTGACAAATTAAAATTTATCTGACAAATTATAAAGGATGTATATTTATAATCAGTGCTGAGTAAAATACTTTTCTGATGTATTCGAAGTAATGAATACAAATTCTTTTTTTTTAAGGAAAAACTATATGTAATATTTTAATTAAACATTAATTTTTAGTATTTAAAATTCTAAATAGTTGAAATACAGTTCACAACTCTTTAAATGCAATTTACAGCAATATTATTAAAAGTTGAAAGATGATGGAAAGGTAAAATAGTAAAATAGAAAAAATAACACAACAAAACAATCATAAACACTATATGACGCCGGCGTTTTTCCTATCGATAGCTGAACAAAATAAATGTAAATTAGGCAACTTGTTATACTCATCGGGGCGAATCCCCCTTTCGTCTCCATAGGGTCATGGCTTCATAACAAACAATACTAAGGCATAGAGCGTGCAGAGTCTATTTATATGACGTCAATGGTTATACCACAATCAAATTCACAATTTTAAGAAAGTGATATACACATAATATTTAATTAAACACGTTAGAATATAAGAAACGCTTGATACAAACGTTTTTAGCATATTGTCTTAGAAAGACCTTTTTTTGTTTGAAAAAGTAATTTTCTTTTTGTTATGAAATGCTTAAAAAATCAACATTAATTTAAAGTATAAACATTGTTGATTAGTTTTGAAACTATCAGAAACTGTTTACTCCAGTGCAGTCAACCAATCTAACCAAGGTGTTTGCATGGTTGCTTATAATGAAATTTAAGGGGAACGCCACGGTGTCCGACAGGAAATATAGGTTTTACTTTCTGATTTTTTTTACATTCAATGTTTAACAATATTAACAATAGTCATCTTATAAATAACAACTATAAAATATTACAAAAAATAAACTTATTTATTAGATTCTTGATTACGAAGATGCGACTTTTTGACTAACGTACATGACCTTTGCATCTACAATAAGGTGTCCATACGTCCCGCTTTTGACGGGACTGTCTCGATTTTTAATAGTTTTTCACGCGTCTCGAGGTATTTTATGGTCGCTCTTTTTTTAAAAAATCCGCAATCTAGCTAGGCTATTTTCGATTGTTGTACACTATTTCATGATCAAAAATTTACCGGATCATCAATTTACAAAATATATTGTTTTTGTGAATAACTCAGAAGTCTGATGTTTAAGCAGAAATATTAATATTGTTGGTAGTTTTCTTTAAATAAATGCAGGAAAAAAATCGGGGAGGGCAGTGTCGGAGATATATCTGCTGCATAGAATACGTCAGTGTCGTTTTGTGACAGTGTTTGTGCTAATGAACCAGTGGTTAGAAATGAATTTATTTCCGTAAATTTAATTCATTTTTACATAGATATAGCCGGTATCGCAGTGAAAGTGCCAGCGCTGATCTTTTGCCCCTCTCTTTGTCTGGGATTTTGTATTCTTTCTTCCAACAACCGAAAGTTCAGTGGCGCCGCCAAGGGGGGGCAACGGGTCCCCCCCCAGAATATTATACAATACTAGCAGATACCTGGCGCTGCTCAGAGAGTTGAAGATAAAATTTGTTAACCACAACAGTAATTTATTTTTAAATTACTCCATTGTAAACAAACACATTTTTTTTTCGTGTAAATAAATATTTTTAAGATAACCTAATCTTGAAAAATCTACATAATTATTGTTCAAGTGTAAATACAACACTTTCCAAATATGCTCCAACGAATAATATGAAGGGGAGCGTTGATCCTTTTCCCCCCCTGACACATCGTCTAAAACATTCGCCCAGTCAAATGTTCAGCAGTCAATTCTTTACCACAAAATATTTGGCCAAAATTCATTATTTTAAACTACTCGATTCAGATAAGATAAAGTGGAAATCTGGCTTAGTTAAAACCTTCCGAATGTAATTTTAAAACGGCACCTGAAACGTAAAATAGATTAGAAATAGTAGTTCTGGAGACGTCTTTGGTTTTATTTTATAGATAAATGTGAATATCAATATCTTAGGTATTTTTGAGATTATAATGATTTACCCACAAAAAGGGCGATTAAAAACCATCTTAGCGTTTACTGCCAAACGTAACACACGTTTGACTCAACAGTTTTACCTACAACTGGAATGGATGCTTTTCAGGATTGTAACAAAACTATGTATCATTATATATGTATATAAACTTTTAAAAATATTTGTCACCATGCCTGTATCAAAGCCCTTCCAGAACTATCGTTTTTTACCTTAAAACGACTGAAAACGCTCGATTAAATGTATTAACTCTAAATTCTAACTTGGGAAGTAAATATTACACACGAAGAACTGATAGTTGAAATGAAAAAACAACCTCGAAGATTAATATTTTAAATAATATCAAATATATTTCTTTAGTACACTCTGTTCCAAACGGTTAGGCGGAACTAAATGGGAATTTCGTTCTTTTAGGTTGTCACGAGAAGGGACCTTGCTTGGGTTATTTCATTTTTCACGTTGGAATGTCAAAATTTAAAATTCTAAGAATGACACCATGGAAACGTTTTTTTGTTTTTTTTTACATATTTAAATAACAAAAAAATAAATGAATGGGAAATTTGTATTAAAAATGACACAAAAAATAAAAATATAAAGAAAATGACATTTTAAAATTATATTAACCTTAACCAAAAAATGTTTATTGTAAGTATAATTTACAAAGCTTAAACAAAACGGCCGAAAAGCACGATTTAAACGATGAAAGTAACTAGATCGCAAAATCTAGTTCCGCCTAATCGTTTGGAATAGCTTATACATATTAGTTAATTTGTATTTTTGCTTCGGCCCTTCCCAAGAAAAAATCCTGGCTCCGCCACTGCGAAAGTTATGTCGTTTTAAACAGTTTCTTTGCAAATTTTATGACATTTCGAAGTTAAGTCGAAATTTTTGTCACTTTTTCCACCTTTCCACTGTAATATGGATATTAGTTCGCTGTTTTTTCACTGTACTATTGTAGAACTCATTACTAAGAAGAATTTGAGCGGACAAACATGATATAAACCGTATAGCCTCGCCGATTGCTGAATTATGACAAGAGATGGCAACAAAAATAAAAAAATCGATTAATTGATCATTTGATTAATAGAAATGTTATAAACGATTTTCGATTAAATATATTTCATAGTTAATATAAAATTTTGGTATTAGTTACTCATCTTAGAGATTTCTAAACTCCTACTAAACACTTGTAGGAGTGTGCAATAAAATCAAAATGTGGCCTGAAGACGTTGTACAAGCTGCTATTATTTATCGCTGGTGTTTTAGATGAACCTAAACTTACCTAAAAACACTATAAATTACGCTGTAAGCGTCATCAGCGAACTGGCCTCTACATAAAAAAAAACCTGGTTCAAATCATCCACGAGCCACTAGCGCTCGAAACGACCGATTTCTTACCATAATTGTTCCGCGTGATAGTGATTGGCATTCAACTTTTCTCGCACGTCATCTCGAAGAAGATTGAAATTTGGCAATATCATCACGAACTATCCAAAGATGGTTGAGGAAACAGGGGCTTCTATCCAGAAGACCTGTAACTTGCCAGGCTTTACTCGCAAATTATAAGCCTTTGAACTGATTGGATGCAAACTATAGCAGTATATTGTGCACAAATGAATAGCGGTTGCGTTTAAAATCTACAGATGGGCTAGAACGAGGGTTCTGAAGGCCTAGTATTCTAGGGCCTTTAATGAAAAGGAGAGAACAGACTCATCTACCGAGTAGTATTTCAAAAATACGAATAAGTAATGTCTTGTAAATAAAATAAAGATGTCGATTAATAATAAATTAATCAATTAATCGAAACCAAAAATATCATATGATTAATTGACTAACTGAAACAAAATAATCGATTATTTCAATCATTCGATTAATTGTTGGCATTTCTAGTTAAGACTGCCAAAATGGCGCGGGATTTTCTCTATATTGTCTATTTTGTCGTGCTGGGGCTGTCTGAAATAAGAGGTCGCGATAAGTCGCAGTATTTTTCGCAAAATCTATGGTCTATCGCGAGATATTATTGCCATGTACCTCCGACTATTGTACTAGTAGCAGTAAGCGTTTGAAATCAATCCAAATTTCGGTAGGCTCTGTTTCCGGGAATGGCTCCCATACCAGCTACGGATAAAGATATTGAGAACTGACACGCTCGAATACGCAGTCTGGTGGTCAAATATTGTACTAGGCGCTCCAGTACTGTTTGAACTTATCACATATGTTCTAGTGTTGAATTTTTGTTAGAATGTCGATAGAAGTTGTGAAAAACTATAAAAATAGAACAAATTGTAGTGTTTTTGGCTGTCATTCAAGACAGGACAAAGATAGGAATCTTAGTATTTTTCTTTACTTAAGAAAAATGGTGGGAAAGTTAATATTAAGTCCAGATTGGGAAAAGATTTGGTTATGGACAGAAGGAGGGCATGGGAATATATTTTGAGTTAAAAAGTAACTGATACTAGGCGAGTTTGTTCATTACATTTGTCGCAGAAAAACAAAACTGCACTAATATGCTTGCTCCTGCAAATTGCATATTTAACTTTTAGCTGCTCCCAACTAAAAGTAATTTTATTTCATGAGGCAATGAACATAAAGCACTTAATTGCAAACAGAATCCATATATTATAAATTCAGATGACCGACACGCAGATGTACCACATAAAATTACGTGCCCGGCATTTAACTACAAATTACACTTCAATACATCTACTGAAATTAAACGTTAAATACTGTAATTTGATGCCCACCTTCTGTTATACACCTCGATACACGTGTAGCGCTTAAAATTTAAAAAATTTCGCAAATATTTACTCGGATTTTCATAAAATAAAAATGTAGTGTTCTTAAAAAAACCTGTTCGCTATTAGCATATTGACAGCTGAGTACTAGACACTACAGCCATGTTGCCTTGGAGCACAGCGCCGCCACCGGTAATGTCAGTTCTCAATATTCTACGAAAAAATCCCATTTGTCCCATTTATCATCAGCGGGAACACCACGTTCCCGCTTAATACAATTAATATTTTATAAAAGCTTGCGACTGACCATTGAGACTGACATAATTGAGAATAAAATATATATTTTATTCAGTAGTAATAAAATATGCAGTGAGCTTTTACAGTGTATGTAAAATCATAAACAATACCAACTATTAAAATAAATCATAATCATATTTCATTTAAATATTTTCTGTCATGTTCACTATGGTACTGAGACATACGATTTTTCAAATAGCAATTATCCTTACGATTCATTATCCTTTCTTAATGATGACAAAAATAAATTGGTCATTAGTAGAGTTTTTGTGTTTTACTTTTTAACGGTATTTCATTTTAAACTTTTTCTTTTTAGAATTACGTACAACCAAGAATATTATATCATTGCTCATGCGTCTGTCTGTTTGTGCCGTAGACATCTGACTGTTGGACATAAGAGCTAAAATTTGGTATGCACATAAAAATAATGATCTATAACAGTCAATCTAAAGAGTCTTTGACCCGAAAATAAAAATAAAGAGACCTAAAAAAACATCACATATCAGTCGAAAAATATACATATAGGTATTCTTAGTAAAAAAATGTGGAGTAAGTGTTTTGTTTCTACGAAACTTTGCATAAAATGAGTTACATTGTGTATTTAGAATACTCCCTAACTAAAATTAAATTTTTTAGCTACTTTCGTAGCATGCTCTACTCTTGGGCTGTTCATAGAAAGTTTACATTACGTTCACGAGACGTAGAAAACGGATATTTCGAAACGTAGAAACGTAGGATAGGCTCGCTAATGTGGACCCAGCTTAAGGCTGCGGTTATAGTGCAAGCATGTTCGTGTGAAGTGTATTTCGCTCGTATACGCCCGTATTTGGGCGACTGAATTAAACATGTACAAGTAAACATGGGTGGTAAACAGTGGCGGACTTTCGCCGTAGACAAAAAAGACATTTGTCTTGGGCCCGTAATTTTCAAGGGCCCGGATTTGGGAAGTGAGAACTTTTTTTTTTGCTCTTCACTTGGATTTGAGAGCTGAGGTCCTTTTTTCTATTTTTGCTCTTCACTTGGATTTGGGAGGTGAGGTCCTTTTTTTTTTTGCTCTTCACTTGGTTTTGGGAGGTGAGGACCTTTTTTTTTTTGCTCTTCACTTTGAACGCTCTAGGTTGAGGGCCCGTAAATCATAGGCCGTAAACCCGGCGAAGGCTTGATCCGCCACTGGTGGTTACAGTAGAAGCGAATTAGTCGGGCGAATATCTGATTATCCCTAGAAGTTCAAACGGGTTTGTTTTCTTCGCGCGATATACGCGTTCTCCATATAGTGTGAATGAGAAATGGATATAGAAAAAATAATATTCTTAGTTTTTGATAGAACACTGTGATATAAAAACGGCAATAAAAAATAAGATGTCTTCAAAAATTTGAAATAATTCAGTAAAATGATGATGTACAATAGATCTACGTATGTTCTGTTAACCCATGGTAAAAATAAATTACTATTTTTTATTTAACAAAATGAGTGAATACAATTAAGATATCATTGTTAATGCCTGCAGCATTTGCCAAATTAATAGTACAGACATCATGGCCATTAATTCTTTCTCTGAAGAAACTGGTACTATTCCATGTTTGGAATAGTACTCTCTGCATATTCAAACACTTGTCAAAATATTTTCTTGTTCTTCTGAATGTTCATCTGAATTGTTTTCCTCATCAAATAAAATTTGTTTCATATTACTTAAAACATAGCAAATATAATTAATTTGTTTACAAAATAGAAGTCTTTGACTATCTTGCAAAGTGTACACAGTGGTCACGTGACAAAAAACTTGCACGGCACAGAGTTAACACTGCACAGTTTTGCCGAGCGCACCTACAGTACCTTTTTTTGCTCAAATATGAATAACTTCATCAGTGGCAGCGCTAGCGGGGGGTCCGCCTCTAATTCAAAATTGTTCTGGCCCCAGGTGCCCCGCCCCCAAAAAATGCTTGGAGAAATATTTATGGGCGCGCAGTCTTTTTTAGGTCATCACTTATAGTTTAAAACGAAGGACTTTTTTTTTAGGTCATCACTTGTAGTTTAGAATCACTTGTATTTTCATGTGTATTTATAACGATAAAAACTGATGCCCTCCTCAAATATTATCTGTGGAGGGGCACTCCACAGATTTTAAGAGCTAGCGCTGCCACTGGACTTCTGCATAAAGTTTTTTTGTTAACGGTATGTATAACCAACCTACAGCTCGTAGACTATAGGGAAAAATTGCTAAGCGATATGACATCTGGTGGGATTTTAGCAACTACAGAAATAGACATTCTATCGCGCTTTTTTTTATAAAAAATGTTTGCATAAAAATATAATTGCATAAAAACAAGTATTAATATTGTAGCAAAATTACAAAAACCACCAATAAACATTAAAATTCACGTTGTTTATATGTAACGAATGTCTATTTTGAAGGTTCTAAGTATGCCGAAATAGCGCTGCGATCTTAAAATACTTCCCCTATATACTTCACATAGCAACCTTCACGAACGCTGTGTATTAGGCATATTGAAGTACATCATCCTCACCCGAAGTCAGGCAAGCGTATAGTTTACGGACTATGTGTATAACCCCCCATCACAAGCTTCTTATTCAAAACTAAGAATCTGAAAGAAAATTAATAACAATTAATAAGCTCAATAAATTAATAATAGATATCAGACAACAATGTACTGTAATTTCTTAAATATATTGGTGGATTTCAAATAACTTTTACATTTTTATAATTTTGCGTAGAAATGTTCAAATATGTTGAAATTCGTCGAAAAATTCTATACTTGATGATAATGAAATGTCATTTGGTACATTTCTTTACAAAAATTAAATTATATTGACCAGCAGCACCAATATTAGGAACTGCGGAAAATTCAAGATGACGACAAAAACATACTATTAAATACAATAACTGTATTTTTCACAATATAGAACAAAATAGCTTGAAATATATTTGTAGAATGAAGCCTTAGCTACAATTTGCAGTATTGTACTCAAATATGCCTCGATTGGGTTATAAGATGGCACCTATAACACAATTTGTTTATTTCCAATTACATCATAATTTTGTTTACAATTAAAAATAACCTATTAGATAGATTGCAATTCGCTGCAAAATTTGAGGTATGGATTGCTGGTAATTTTATTTCAGATTGTTAGTTTTGTATAAGAAACTTGTGAGAACAATACTATTGTGCAAACCTTCTTCCACATCTACGTCACTTGTATAGAAAACCGCACGAAATTATCAGAACCAGACACCCAGAGTTGGGCATTATTTAACTAAACTTTCAATCAACTAAAAATTTTAATGAAAATGTAATCAAACTAAATTAATCATTCTTTATTCAATCAATAATGGATGTAATCATAAATCCTTAACTAAATGATAATCATTAGTGTCAAATCATTAGTTTTCAATCATATTGTGATATTTTGTCAGAAAAATTTGAATCGCTTGGATCAATTTATTTATTACATATATAATATCCCTATACCCAAATTTTCAATAATTTTCGGTCGTCTTGCAGCTTTCGAAAGATCATTACATTTTGCCTCTCTACCGACCAGTGGCGCGCCCAAACAGGGGGCACGGGTCCCCCCCTAAGAAGGAAGGAAATGAAAATAAAAAGACACAAACATACTAGAAAATTTTAAAAATAGAAATGAGGAGCTTTTTTTTTAAGTCGTCACTTGTATTTTAGAAGTGAGGACCTTTTTTTTAGGTCATCATTTTATATTTACATAATTTAAATAATTTTGTCTTTCGGGCACCCTCCAACAAAAATTCCTGGGTGCGCCAATGCTACCGACCTTAGAGGAATAACATATTTGGTAATGTCTTCTTCAAATTTTTGTTGTGACAATGTTCTAATAGTTCTTGATTATTGAGAAACAACTGTTTGTCTACATTTAGAATCAATGTTTTTTAAATGCAATAAATGCATCGTTTCCATTTTTTAAGATGAGATATAAAATTCAATAAACAATATTTGTCTACTTTGCGTTCATAAGACGCTCATTTCCACATTCATTTGAGTGCTATAAGGAGTTCACTTTTGTAAGAACAAACTATGAGGAAATTTTGTTTTCAATAGTTTGCACCTTTGAAGTTGTATGTCATGTTGGTATTAAAAAATTGATGAGAAGTGTGAATTTTCACACATTTCAGGGTTTTGCAGGTATTTCGTAAGTGAATGATTATTATTTTGGATGCGAAAACAAATTTTATATTAAAATATTTTTTTTGTTAATTTTAATTCGAACGCCTAATACCATTATTTAGGTTTCTAAATATGTGCAGTATTTTTTTTTTTTTATATAGCAAGGTTTATTAAGAATTTTAAAAATTGCGCCTATGGCTTCCATTGGTTGTTATAAGTTCCGCCCCTCTGATTTCGTGTACATTGAAACAGAATTAAATTATAATTTAAACAATTTCCACTGGCTACTAAATTTACGCTTTTAAAAATTAAATGCAACATTTGCCAAAATTAGAATTTTGAAAAAATAATTTAAACAATATAAAAATTAAAAAAAAAAAACAAAAAATAATATAGTCTCTTCCTCACAGGGTTCGATCCCTATCGGATCGGGTTACTTGGGTGAAAAGTCAGGTACAAATACTACTAGACCAGCACACATGATAGAGTGTGGCTTGTTACAAAGCTATAACAAGTAACTTGTGTACATTATTAGCCAAAAATCACAAAAAATGCGTTTTTTTCCAAAAACCTAATCTGATCAAAAATTCCTGTTGAACTATTCCGGTTCACACCAATGTACATTACTTAGAATTTTTTCAGATTTTTAGTTTAAACCATCTGGGCTACAGGGTGTGGGACAAAAAATTTTTTGCACAATTTTGGCAAAAATCGCTTCAAAATAATTTATTTTGCAAAAATAAAAATTTGATCGTTAATCCACGTACCAAGGGCTTTCATTTGATACCCTACTCAGAATTATAAAAAAATATTTTTTTTTTCGATGAGCACATACAGTCTGTTTTTTCTTGGGAAGGGCCTAATCAAAAATACAAATTAACTAATATGTATAGGCTATTCCAAACGGTTAAGCGGAACTAAATTTTGCAATCTAGTTACTTTCATCGTTTAAATCGTGCTTTTCGACCGTTTTGTTTAAGCTTTGTAAATCATACTTACAATACACATGTTTTGGTTAAGGTTAATATCATTTTAAATTGTCATTTTCTTTATATTTTGATTTTTTGTGTCATTCTTAATACAAATCTCCCATTTATTAATTTTTTTGTCATTAAAATATATAAAAAAATAATTTAATTTTGACATAGGTCATTCGTTTCCATGGTTTCATTGTTGTAATTTTAAATTTTGACAGTCCAACATGAAAAATGAAATAACCCAAGCAAGGTCCCTTGTCGTGACAACCTTAAAGAACGAAATTCCCATTTAGTTCCGCCTAAGCGTTTGAAACAGACTGTATTTGTTTATATTTTTAGGGGAATATGTTTTTTAGATGTTTTAGTATTTTTTCTATGTGCGGGTCAAAGAGTTTTATAAGCATGCCAAATTTCAACTCTCTAGGTTTAGCCGTTTGGCTACAATTTTTACCGAACAGACAGACAGACAGACAGACAGACAGACAGACAGACAGACAGACGACAAAATGACGGTATAAGGGTTTTTTGGTCATACCTACAAAACCCTAAAAATGTCACTTTTTTAAACTGTCGAACCATTTGACATATGTCATAATGAAAAATGATATCTTAATTATAATGTTCATAACCTTATCAACCTAAAGTCGGTTTTACAGCATAAGGAATATTTTTAATTGACATTTAAAGTCAGTAACACACTATAAAAGTAACCAAAATAACCAGATATAAGCTGTTCACTTTTGTAAGAACACACTAGATTTGGTTATTTTGGTTACTTTTACGGTGTGTTACTGGCTTTAAATGTCAATTAAAAATATTCTTTACGCTGTAAAACCAACTTTAGGTTGATAAGGTTATGATCATTATAATTAAGATATCATTTTTCAATATGACATATGTCAAATGGATCAACATTTTAAAAAAGTGACATTTTTTAATACCAACATGACATACAGCTTCAAAGGTGCAAACTATTGAAAACAAAATTCCCTCTTAGTTTGTTCTTACAAAAGTGAACCGGCTATATAGTTTGTTCTTACAAAAGTGAACAGCTTATATAAGAAGGTTTCGACATTTCAACACACGAATTTTAGTTATTGGAGGTTGGTAACACTGAAAGAAATGTCAAATTCTGATGCTGTCAAGTTAACCTAATATATTCGTGGACTTATGATTTTTTGTTAAATTTTTTTGCAAAGTTTTTCTTGAAAAGACTGAAAAGTTTTAGTTTGTTGCCTCTAGCGCCTAAGGGCTTCAGAATTAGAGGTTTTTAACGTGTTTTTTATCCCCCCTTTATAAAACCCCTCTCCAATTCAAGAGGCCGCATCTTTTGCGGTGTATAACCCCCCCCCCCACCATTCATATTTATGATTCGTTTTTTTAACTCTCTGGAGGAAATTCCCACTGAAATTGGGTTGTAGATCCTTCAATGCCAGGAGGACGTCCCTTTGTTTTCCTTTTTTGGTATATGAGGTAACTTCCCCTCCCCCCAATATTATAGTGGTGTTCAATGAACTTTCCCCAAATAAGTTATATTCTCTGTCGTATGCCTCTTTTGACTTCCGGGGAAGTAAATTTTGCAAGGTATTTACTGCAATATGGTGGGGCAGGGCCGCCCCTAGCATTTGCGGGGCCTGGGGCAAAACGGGAGTTGCGAAGCCCCAAAACTAGATTTGCGGGGCCCCATCTATATACATATTGAATAACGATATTTTCTTTATTATTATTAACTATTAACAAAGTACTAATACTTATATTCAATGAAAATATAATTTTTTTCCAACTATTTATAAAACTTGGAATAATATTTTGAATGTATTTTATTATTTTATTACTTGACGGTCGAAGCGCGTGGCCCTTAAAGGCGCGGGGCCTGGGGCAGGTGCCCCACTTGCCCCCGCCTAGGGGCGGCCCTGTGGTGGGGTACTGACAGCTGACAGCACAACAAAACAACCAATCAGTGATACCAACATATAACAAATATTGCATAAAATGATACTGTTTGCTATTAATACAAATTTATCAAATTAAAGAATAAATGGAAAAGTAGAAAAAATAGTGAAAAAAAAAACTCGTTTCATAAGGCCTTTTGCCGCACTTATTAATTAGAAAACTCGTGAAAAAATCAAATCTCAATCCTGAATTTAGTTTCAATCATAACTAAAAATTTAATCATAATAATGAGTAAATATTTAATTTAGTTACCAGTGTGAATAACTGCATTATGAGTGATGTACCTTACTCATTAATCAAGTCTTGAAATTAAATTTTTAATCTCAATCGTCAATCATTAGTTTGATTGCAATTTGCCCAACTCTGCAGACACCGCTTACCTACTCACCTGAATAAGAGCGTATACGCGTGAAGTACTCTTGGATCACACACTTCACGCGAACACGCTTCTACTGTAACCGTAGCCTAACAAAGACTTAATACAAGCAATAGCTAGCAACATTACTACCGCTAGCCCTGGCTTGATATAATAGGCAATAATGTGTTGGCACACAGATACATACTTTCAAAAGGAAACTACTTACACAATATAAAATGGTACAAATTACTCCAATTAAAAAATATAATTAATAAGGCATTTTTTTTCTTAAATGCTGAATTATTTCTTTATTCCCTAGGCCTTGCGGAGTTCAGGGTATTAACCATTACAAAAAAATAGAACAATCAATCCAAAAATAAATAACGTACAATTCAATCCAATACAATTTACAATTTAAAATATTTTTTCTCATTTCTTTCTTCTTACTCCAATGTCCCTCTCCTTCTTCCTGTTCTCATTCTGGTTTCCCTCTCCGATTTCCTTCCTTCTTGCTTCCAGTTCTGTTGCCCATCTTTGTTTATTTTATTCCATTCTCTTCCCTTCCAACCATTTCTTCACCCCTCCCCTCCTATCTCCCTTATTTCCTCCCCATTTCCAGGTAACCTCATCCCCCTTCCTTCCTTCCATTTCTCCCCTTCTGCTTCCCACCGGGTCTCTTCCTTCTTTCCTTTACCCCTTCCTGTTATCCTTTCCCAATCTCCATCCTTCTTGCCTCTAATTCCCTCGCCCACCTCTCCCCCCTTCCATTTTCGTGCAACAGGTCTAATGTGCTCCCCGACTATACTGTCATCTCTCTACACCTCTTCGCGAGGTGCTCTATATCTTCTTCCTCCTCCCCGCACATCTTATCCTCCTGTTTCCTTCAATATCTATTTCCTCTCTCTTCATTCCCGCACCTTAGCCTCGCAATCCTCCTAAGTCTCCCTCCTGACCTTCCTCTTTCTCTCTTCAAGTAGCTTGGTACCCCTATAGTTCTGACCTCCTTATATCTCCCTGCGCTCCTTGATTTGTCTATTCTGACTGTCCTTTCTTGCTCCCCCCTTCCTTATCCCTCCTCCACAACTCCACAATCACGCTTATCCCGTCTTTTCTTCTCCTTTCCACCTCTTTCGCATCCACTCCGGATCTCCAGTAATACTCCTTTCTCATCTTGCCCCATGCGTACCATCTTCCTTTCTGTTTGTCTCTGGCTCTTTCCTCCCAGCATTCCCTGCTGAATTATTTCTTATACGTTATATTAAAATTATATTAAAATAAATGTAGTTTCGCACGCCGATGATTTTGAATATGTACTGATTTTAGGCTGAGATAAAATGAATATTTTTGTTGTCCATTCGAGATAATAGATAGAACCGAACTAATTGCGTATTAAACCGAAACGGATATTATGACAGTAATGACAAATGGCAAAGCACAGTACCAGTTTTTTTTTTTGCACTTAATGCTTGACAGTATTTATAGCATCCCTAAACCATGTGGATTAAGCGAATGCAAAAAATTTAATTAAAAAGTTAGGATAGAGAGGCATACATGCCTCATAAATCAAAAATAAAAAACAAATTATCATTTTATTTTTTAGCTGAAATACTGTATCAGTGATTTTTTTTTTTTTATAGTAGAATTGTTTTATTTATACGGGTGTCCAACGTTAAGTCAGTTTTACACAGTTCAATTTATTGTCCAATAAATTGATCAAATTTCATCAATTAATTGACTAATTTATTGACAACCTTGGAAATAAAATGAACGCTTTACATCAGCGATTCTCAACCTGTGGGGCGCGCCCCCCTTGGGGGGCGCGGCGTTACTACAAGGGGGGCGCGAGTATTTTTAAAAACAAAATTAAAACTTTGTTGAAGGTTAAATAAAACAAATTGTATAATTAAAAAATTTATATATATTTGTATATATATTTAAAATAAGAATACAGTTTATAATTTATAGCAAACAGTCGCATTTTACCAATAAAATTAAATGTACGAATATCGGACCGTTTTCATTATGACACTATAATTTTCGATAGATCAAAAAGGGGGGCGCGAGAATATTTACATTGGTAAACTGGGTCGCAATAACAGAAAGGTTGAGAAGCGCTGCTTTACATACATAATTTATGTATCATTATTATTGGAAAATTACGAGCTCTGGTCTCGGCCTTAATGGTAGTTTATTATTTCATTTCAAAAAACAAAATAAAAAACTTTGAAGCTGACCCAAAACTGATAATGAAACACATAGCCTATAGATCAGTCTAATCACGTGGTCCGCATGACGTCATCTTATGTGTTGGAGGCATCCCAAACTTCTAGAGCCATATACTATCATGTTAAATAGATGATTTATAAATTAGCGTTATATAAATTGGCACCTCTAATTATATTGTTTTTATGTCCACGTTTTCTCTGATTTATATTTAGTACATCAGCGAGAATTAATAAGTTGTCATGGTGTAATTAAACGTAAAATTGTATTTTAAATCTGACTCTTTACGGTTAAGGGATACTATAATTTAGGTTATTCTAAATATAAAATGAAATGATCGAAATTCTGTCTCCTAATTCTTGATTTAAAAAAAAAAAATGCTGCAGAAAATGCAAATATAAATTATTATAATGCCAGAAAAAAAAAAAAAAAATTGACGCACAATAAACTTGATAAAATTAAACGTAACAAATGATTACAAGTCATAAATATATTATCTGTCTCATTTTGTAATACGAAACTAACAGGGAAACTTCATTTTTATGTTATATATTTAAAATATCATCTTAGGGTGGTAATTCTGAAGTAACACCTTTCAAAATATATGACAATTCATAATTGACATTAAATTACGTATATGTCAACTTACTAACACAAATTGTATAAAACACAAATTGACAAGTATTTGAAATATATTCTATACAACCAGAACGGAAAATATGTATAAGCGAAATAAGATGAAATAAATATTTGTATATAATTCAAAATATTTGACATGTCAATCACAAATTTGACATGTCAATTTGGTATCTGACATGTAGTTTTTGAGTGAATATAACCTCAGTATAATGAAACTTCATCAAAAATGTAAAAGCCAGATTTACAAGTTTACATGGTTTCAAAAAAGTCTATTTACACCACAACAGTCACCAAAGTAACCAGATCTAGTTTCGTATTACAAATTGAGACAGATTATACCTAATATATTTTGATGAACTTAAACAGAAAAATCGTAGTTAGTATTATCTGTCTCATTTTGTAATACGAAACTAACAGGGAAACTTAATTTTTTATGTTGTATATTTAAAATATCATCTTAGGGTGGTAATTCTGAAGTAACACTTTTCAAAATATTTGACAATTCATAATTGACATTAAATTACAGTCTGTTTCAAACGGTTAGGCGGAACTAAATGGGAATTTCGTTCTTTTAGGTTGTCACGAGAAGGGACCTTACTTGGGTAATTTCATTTTTTACGTTGGAATGTCAAAATTTAAATTTCCAACAATGAAACCATGGAAACGAATGACATTAAATTATTTTTTTACATATTTTAATAAAAAAATAAATAAATAAATGGGAAATTTGTATTAAGAAAGACAGAAAAAATCAAAATATAAAGAAAATGACATTTTAAAATGATATTAACCTTAACAAAAAAATGTTTATTGTAAGTATGATTTACAAAGCTTAAACAAAACGCAGCAAAATCTAGTTCCGCCTAACCATTTGGAACAGACTTTATATGTCAACTTACTAACACAAATTGTATAAAACACTAATTGACAAGTATTTGAAATATATTTTATGCAACCAGAACAGAAAATATGAATAAGTGAAATAAGATGAAATTAATATTTGTATATAATTCAAAATATTAGACATGTCAATCACAAATTTGACATGTCAATTTGGTATCTGCTACATGTCAGATGAATGTCATGTTTTTGAATGAATATAACCTCAGTATAATGAAACTTCACTAAAAATGTAAAAGCCAGATTTACAAGTTTACATGGTTTCAAAAAAGTCTATTTACACCACAACAGTCACCAAAGTAACCAGATTTAGTTTCGTATTACAAATTGAGACAGATTATATTTATTTAGTAAATTTTAAAACTACCTTCTGAAGTAAAAAGCGATAGAAATAGGCAATCAACGCCTTCTGTCTTTTGTTACTTATCATTGCCAACTTAACAATTTGAATTGACAGATAAAAGTTTGGTTATAATAATCAATTTATAAATATCGTTGAATTATGCCAGTAAAGTTTTTATTTACAAAACCAAATCTCACTCAGGAATATTAAAAATGTCAGAAAAAGTAAAACAGTACAGCATGAAAATAAATGTAAAGTTGGTACACCTGAAAAAGTATAGAAACTTCAAACTAAATCTGACTGGAGGTCGGATTGAGTTGGAAGTCGGATAGCATTGATAATTTGAAGGAAGTATTGTGTTTCACAATATACTTTTTACGTCAAAACTACGAAAAAAATCCGTAGTGCTACGGAGAAAAGTATAATGTAGAACAGACTAGTCCGTCCGAAAATATGGTATACATTACATATGGTATACATTACTTAAAAAAATTTATGTGAAGTGTGAATTTTCACACATTGCAGGATTTCGCAGGTATATAATAAGAGGCGACATACTGAGTGTGTAGGACAAATATTGCTTTGTAGTAATCACGGCAAAATGAACGATCTTTTTAAAATAATTTATCGTCTGTTAATCTAAGAGCTTTAAAAACAAATTTTATGTTAAAATATTTTTTTTGTTAATTTTAATTCGAATACCTAATACCATTATATAGGTTTCTAAATATGTGCAGTATTTTTTTAATATAGCAAGGTTCATTAAGATTTTGAAAATTGCGCCTATGGCTTCCATTGGTTGTTTTAAGTCATACGCTCCGCCCCTCTGGTTTCGTTTACATGACGCATAGAATGAAAATATAATTTCAACAATTCCAATTGGTTATTATATTTACGCTCTTAAAAATTAAATGCAACATTTGCCAAAATATAACTAGAATTTTGACAAATTAATTTAAACAAAATAAAAATGGAAAAAAAAAACAAAAATGTAATTGTCTCCTCAGCCCGCGAACGAATCCTAGTAATCTAGGTAGCAAGCGAGCAAGCTAACCATTAGACCAGGATACGCCTTCCAATATAGCGTGTTATATAACTATAACTTTTGTGCATCGTCAACCAAAAAAACACAAATAATGCGTTATTTTCCGAAAACATAATATGATCAAAAATTCCTGTTGTGCTATTCCGGTTCACACCAATGCACATTACTTAGATTTTTTTCAGATTTTTAGTTCAAACCATCTGGGCTACAGGGTTGGACAAAAATTTTTTTGTACAATTTTGGCAAAAATCGTATCAAAATAATTTATTTTGCAAATACAATTTTGTTCGTTAATCCACCTACTCAGAATTTTATAAATACATATATTCTTTTTTTTTCGATGAGCACATATTTGTTTATATTTTTAGAGGGATATGTTTTTAAGATGTTTTAGTATTTTTCCTATGTGCGGTTCAAAGAGTTGTATAATCATGCCAAATTTAAACTCTCTAGGTTAAGCCGTTTGGCTACAATTTTTACCGACAGACAGACAGACAGACACACAGACAGACAGACAGACAGACAGACAGACAAACAGACAGACAGACAGACAGACAGACAGAAAGACAGACGGACGGACGACAAACCCTAAAAATGTGGGACTAACGAAAGTAATATTATCTTGATCTTTTTTTGTTTTTATTTCTAAATAAGCGGTTGCTAGGCAACTAATAAAAAAATGTCACGCAAATAGTTTTGCATATGTCAAAAATAATACACAGAAAAAAAAAAAACGAGTATTTTAGATAAATTAAACTGACACTCGTTGTTCTAACAAAATGGCGAATTTTGAACAAAACTGTGTTGAATTACAACGGAGAAGTTCCAAATCGACTTAAATCACAACCGCCAAATAGTCCAGATTTTAATGCATTGGATCTTGTATTTTTCAATTCTATACAATCCTTACAACATACAGCTTCACCGAATACAATCGATGAACTGATTGATGCGTACAAAGTGTATTTAATGCATTAAACATACAAACCCTTGATAATGTTTTTCTAACATTGCAAACTTGTCTAGAAGAAATCAAAAGGAGAGAATTCCTATAAGATTCCGCACATTAATAAGGCAAAACTTCATCATAAGGGACAATTACAAACAACATTGTCATGTTCCATACAAACTGTGCAGATATCCAGGTCCTTGTTAAATATATATATATATTTTTTTTTGTACAAGGTGTCTCAAAAGAAATTTTATATTTAGTGGATCGATTAAAAAAAAAGTAAGCCGTAAATACACTTTTTGGGAATTTATTTCTTAAAAATAATATCGTCTAAATGTAGACCCTCGCGTTCTCGGCACTCATTTAATCGAACAGTAAACTTACTTATGACGTCTCGGCAGGTGGACTCAGGGATGGCTGCCATTTCGTGACGGATATTTTCTTTCAAATGCGCCAGTGAAGTCGGTTTATTGGCGTAAACTTTAGATTTAAGATAACCCCATAGGAAAAAGTCCATAGGGGTTAAATCTGGACTGCGTGGAGGCCAATTTATGTCACCTCTCCGGGAGATCAATTTGCCTGAGAAAATTTCACGAACACGTGGCAGAGACATATTGGACGTGTGTGAAGTTGCTCCGTCCTGTTGGAACCATGTTCTTTGGTTATAGCCAGGAAAGTTTTGCAGTTCAGGTACCAAGAAGTTGTCTAACATCTCCACATAACGCTCTGAATTCACTGTAACTGCACGCCCCCTTTCGTCTTCAAAAAAGTAAGGGCCGATAATTCCTCGCGCCGACATCGCAGCCCATACGGTCACTTTAGGCGAATGTAGGGGTTTCTGATGTTTGCGTTTCGGATTCGTTGCACTCCAGTAGCGGCAGTTCTGCTTATTTACGTGGCCATTAAGATAAAAATGAGCTTCATCCGAATACAAAATGTTGGTAAACGTTGAAAATCGCTCAATCACCTGATTTACGAAATTAAGCCTCTGACTGGCATCTTGGGGCTTTAATTCTTGCACCAATTGAATTTTGTAGGGGTGCAGCTTTAGGTCTTTGTGCATAATGCGATGTAATGATGATCTATGCATATTTAAAGCACTTGCGCGCTTCCGAATTGAAAAGTTTGGGTCGTCACGAACAGACTGATTAACATTCTCCACGTTTTCTTCCGTTCTTGATGACCTAGGTCGCCCGGATTTTGATTTATCCAGCGTTGTACCAGTCTCTTCAAACTTTTTAACCCAATGTCGAATGAGAGGAATGCTTGGCGCATCATTTAAGTGGCGAAAACCTCGAATACTGCAGAATTTTCTACGCGCTACAGTCGCCGAATCACCGTTTTTGTAAAACTCTCGCACGCATAACGCGCGGTCTGCTCCCGAGAAACGCTCCATAGCGACTAAATTCCCAAGAGCCAGGCTACCGATTGACATAAACCCCGCGCCCCTCGGATACGTTGCGTTCACGCAGTAAGCTAAATAAATATAAAATTTCTTTTGAGACACCTTGTATTATCCTTTGTTTTACTAGCTATTTGTAACTATTTCATAAATAGAATCATTCTAATTAATTAAAATTGTAAATGTATATCATATTTTCGGACAAGAAAAAAATCAAAATGTATACCATATTTTCGGACGGAGGGAGTAAACAAGTTGTGCATTGAGTAATATGACTACAACCAGCTTGTATTTTCGTTTTATATCGTAGTTTTGGGGTCAAAATCAATCATAAGTTTACCCAGTGTTATATTCGTTATATATGTACTCTGTTTTATAAAAGTTAAAATTGAAAACAATAAATCAAGAACCAAAAGCTCGAGTATAACAAAATTAAACTTGAAAATACATTTTCTAGATTAAACTGAAACGCTATAACAAATTAAAACTTTTCAATTAACGTAAAACACGAAGGTAAATTGAAGTCCGTAATGTCAATAAACCTAACTGAAAATTATAACGGTCAAATTATATTATAACATTCATTTCCATAATTTTCTTTCTGATATTTTATTTTTCCAACATATAAAAGTACCGCTTGTCAAGATAAAAAATTTATTACTGAGCTATGTAATTTAATTTTAAGTGAAAAAGCACGAATACCTTTGAGAAATGAAATGTAATATAGTCATAATTCACTTGAGAAATAAGAAGAACTGTATAAACCTTAATTTAATGAACCATAGATTAAGGACTCGAAAATATATATGGGATTTTGCAAGGATAATATTAATTATAAAATCAAATAATTTTATAATTTCTGGAGTCAAAAAGATAATACAGTACGGTCACAATAGTGTGAACATGCGTTTGTATGAACAACTCGCTAATATGGACACATTTTTTTTTTTTTTTCATTGTGTACTCTTTAGTGAACAGCTGACAAGACACGGTAATATGAACAATACAAAACGTACATTAAATAATGCCTTTGTGCATTATTTATAGTTAATTCGAATGATTATTGAATTTACTTTCAATCTGCACCAATTGTATAAAGCGGATAAAACTGAATTATTCTGGAAGTTATGCATCATTTTCATGGTAGTGTCAAAAGCGCGACAGGGGTGAGAGGCGTGGTGTTATATTTACAAGTTCGAATTTCATGGTGGGGTTGGAGGCGTGATAAGTGCGCGTTTTCGGTTTTGACAACATTTGTATCTAACCCAAATATAACCTAAAAGTTTATACAAGTATATGGAGTAAACGGTTATTCAATTTCATTAAATATGTCGTCAAATCGAAGGAGACGTCTAGCTCTTTTTTATGCCTATTTAGACGTATTGCGATATGAAGAAAAGCGATGGTGGGTACGTCCCATATATACATAGAAACAGAAGGCAACAGGGAGATTATTTTAACTTGTTGCAAAAAATGAGACACAAAAACGCAGACAGTTACTTCAATTACAAGAAAAGAATTTAATACACAATCTTTTTTACTTGACATCACAGTTTAGAATGAAGATTCTGTTGGTCCCTGCTTGGGGGTGTATTATTAGTATACCCACTGCATGACATTTCTGCAGACCGGATATTTGAAACCGAATCCATAATAATAAACTTTATGACTGCCGACAACATTGTAAAAGTCGCTATTTCGCTACATCAATTTAAGTTTTTTTAATTTTTTTTAAGAAATTTTTATAAGTGTCTCGCTAAAGATCTCACCATTCCGAAAAAAATATATTTGTTTCTATGGTTTCAACGGTGCGGTCAGCGCTAGAGTTGAAATTTCTGAACTTGTGACACCGCGCTTGTAACACTGCGCCTACGACACCATGGTACGGGTTTTTTAAAAATAGATTGACCCTATTGGTTGAATTTCTTGTTCCACGCTTCCAACACCAGAATGAAAATGATACATTACTTCCCGCAAAACTTACATTGCGTTTTCAGAAAAAAACTGATTCGGGAGTAAAGCTGCGTTCAGAGCTCTTAAATTAGTAGCCTGTAGACTATACCTTGTGCACTGTTGTTTGTTACTGTAAGTTTGTCATATGGAAAGGCGAGCAACCGTTCAGACCTCTTAATTTAATACGTTGTACGTTGTCGCTTGTGGATAGTTTTCTAAACTTTGTAGTTAGTGAGCTGTTTTAATGAGACTGACATATAAACACATTAGCTATCTCAGTTTATATTGGAGAGAATAATCACACTGTATGCCTTTACATAACCTAATAAAATGTCATCGCGCCGATTACAACCCGAAATTTAAAAGATTACAAACCTCGCCCGAAATTGCAAAGACTAACAGTAAATATGATCAATTTAGATAATTAGGTAAGGTTTAGTTAGTAAAAATCTAGGACAGCGGAATTAGGAAAACGATAATAGATAATAAACGTTTTACGAAGACACCGTAGTTGATTTAAAGACACACAGATGTCGCACTATTCGTAGCTCACTGATTTGTAAAGCTGTAAACGCTACCTCGAACGTTAAAAAACATATCCATAAAGCACAGTGCACAGTCAATAAAATTAAATAGTTCTGAACGCAGCTTAGGCTGTTCGTCCTTTGGACGCGTTTTTATCCGATCCGACACGATCAGATTTCAGACAAGCTGCGAACGATCCCGTCACAGCAAAATAAATTGAAGCGCGCCCTTTGGATATGTTTTCATCCGATCCGAAACGACCCGATAAGAACAGATTTCGGACGAAAAACTGCGACCGATTCCATCACAGCAAAATAAATTGAAGGTCGTCCAGTGAATGCGAAGTTTGCGAAAAAACAGCTGACGTGCCAACGATCCCATTCTCGGGGACTCGAGGTTTTGATTACAATAACCGATTGATAATAATCAATGGGATTCCGAAAACTAACGTTATTTCACGCCGGAGTGAAATTTGAAAAGAACCAATCACTTTGCAGATATTTTGAAATAAACGTTTTTAATTGGTTCATTTCAAATGTCACGCCAAAAATTTTTCGAAATTTTTCGTTTTATCAAAAATGTCTCAAATAAAAGTTTTCGAAATATTTTTCTGTTGCTAACTATTCGCAAAAATATTAAAATCGACACAAGTAAACTCCTATTTCTAGTCAACCGATTTTTACCAAAAGGTGCCAAAAGGTGCAAAAGGTGCAAAAGGTGCCAAAAGGTGCCATTAATGTCAAAAGCTTAAATATGCAGTGTCATAAAAATCCTTTTAGCCGAATTTGCTCTGCACGTGTACACAGACAGACGGACGGACGGACGGACGGACAGACAGACGGACGGACAGACAGACCGACAGACCATGCTAAAAATAGTTAAAACGTTATGTAGGCTCAATTCGTGGAGATCCATCGAAATCTCGAAATGTTAAAATCGGTTTGATCACAATACCTCCCTTATATATGTTAGCGGTCGGTAAAAAGGTAAAAAATCTAATGTAATAAAATAAATCGTAAATTAATGAAAGATACATAAGTTTATTAATCTATATACAATACGTACATTTTTGATATAATATTAATATTCATATAAACATTCATAAAATCATAAAATTTTCTCAACAAAACATTTAATTTTTGTCTTTAAAATTGTATTTCATATTGTCCTGTGTCGCTTCTAAAAGCTTTAGGCAATAACTATTACTGTACTACGAAATTCATCACATTTAATTTTTAAATTATTACAAATTACGAGCTCTAATGAAAGCTCAAAACTCAAGTTACTTCTACACAATTGGTTCAATATTATATTAATATATGGGATCCCCTATCTGCCATCTCATTACTGCACATGCAAAATAATGAAAAAATAAATCTATATATATAAAAGGCAGTGTCCTGACTGACTGACTGACTCACTCATCACCGCCCAGCCCGAACCCCTGGGCCTAGAAACTTGAAATTCGGAGAGTATATTCCCTTCATGACGCAAGCACCCACTAAGAAGGGATTATTCAAAATTCCACTCCTAAGGGATGAAAAGGGGTGAAATGTGATTTCACGAATTCCTTAATATCTCTTAGGGCCGATGGGATATCGACTTAGTTTTTGCTTACAAGTATTACCCATACAAATGCCGAAAAATCAATTTCGGGATTTTGCCCTAAACAACCCCTAAAGGGCTGAACCTACAATCGGGGTGGATTATACATCCCGTTGTATTTCCTGTGTTCGTTTAGTTGCAAGATTACTTTTTGGCACATAGATGTCTTTTTAAAATATCTCGAAATGGTATTGACAGTTTTTTGAAATTTCACCCCTAAAGGGTGAAAAGGGGTGAATTGTGATTTTAAGGATTCTTTAATATCTCTTAGGACCAGTAAGATATCGACTTGCTTTTTGCTTATAAAGATTACCCATACAAATACCGAATCACCGATTTCAGGATTTTGTCCTAATCAACCCCTAAAGGGGTGGATCTACAATCGGGGTGAATTATACATCCTGTCGTAATTCCTGTGTTCGTTTAGTTGCAACATTACGTTTTGGCACATAGGTGTCTTTTTAAAATATCTCGAAATGGGTTTGACAGTTTTTTAAAATTCCATCCCTAAGGGTTGAAAAGGGGTGAATTGTGATTTCAAGGATGCCTTAATATCTTTTAGGATCAATAAGATATCGACTTACTGTTTGCTTACAAAGATTACCCATACAAATACCGAAAAACATATTTCAGGTTTTTGTCCTAATCAACCCCTAAAGGGGTGGATCTACAATCGGGGTGAATTATACATCCCGTCGTATTTCCTGTGTTCATTAGTTGCAGCATTACTTTTTGGCACATAGGTGTCTTTTTAAAATATCTCGAAATGGGTTTGACAGTTTTTTAAATTTCACCCCTAAGGGTTGAAAAGGGGTGAATTGTGATTTCAAGGATTCCTTAATATCTCTTAGGACCAATAAGATATGGACTTACTGTTTGCTTGCAAAGATTATCCATACAATTACCGAAAAACGTATTTCAGGAATTTGTCCTAATCAACCCCTAAAGGGGTGGATCTACAATCGGGGTGAGTTATACATTCCGTTGTATTTCCTGTGTACGTTTAGTTGCAACATTACTTTTTAGCACATAGGTGTCTTTTTAAAATATCTCGAAAATATTTTGATAGTTTTTTAAAATTTCACCCCTAAAGGGTGAAAAGGGGTGAATTGTGGTTTCAAGGATTCCTTAAATCTCTTAGGGCCAATAAGATATTGCCTTGCTTTTTGCTGACAAAGATTACCCATACAAATACCGAAAAATATATTTCAGGATTTTGTCCTAATCAACCCCTAAAGGAAGGATTTACAATCGGGGTGATTTATATAGCCCGTCGTATTCCCTATGTTTATTGAGATATAAGGTATCTTTTTGGCACATAGGCGTCTTTTTAAAATATCTCGAAATGGTTTTGACAACTTTTTTAAATTTAACCCTTAAAGGATGAAAACGGGTGAAATGTGATTTCAAGGATTGTTTAATATTTTTTAACACCAATAAGATATCGACTTGGTTTTTGCTTACAAAAACTACCCTTGCAAATGCCGAAAAACCAATTTTTGGATTTTGTCCCAATCAACCCCTTAAGGGGTGGATCTACAATCGGGGTGAATTATACAT
This sequence comes from Liopterus haemorrhoidalis, assembly GCA_963971575.1. Lineage (NCBI taxonomy): Eukaryota > Metazoa > Arthropoda > Insecta > Coleoptera > Dytiscidae > Liopterus > Liopterus haemorrhoidalis. The sequence continues at coordinate 147,136,057 of OZ020611.1, read as the reverse complement.
CCCGCCGTATTTCCTGTGTTCGTTTAGTTGCAACATTACGTTTTGACACATAGGTATTTTTTTTAAATATCTCGAAAAAGTTTTGACATTTTTTTAAATCTACCCCCTAAAGGGTGAAAAGGGATGAATTGTGATTTCAAGGATTCCTTATTATCTCTTAGTACCCATACAAATACCGAAAAACTTATTTCAGGATTTGGTCCTAATCAACCCCTAAAGGGATGGATCTACAATCAAGGTGAATTATACATCCCGTCGTATTTCCTCTGTTCGTTTAGTTGCAACATTAATTTTTGGCACATAGATGTATTTTTAAAATATCTCGAAATAATATTGACAGTTTTTTTAAAATTTCACTCCTAAAGGGTGAAAAGGGGTGAATTGTGATTTCAAAGATTCCTTAATATCTCTTAGGACCAATAAGATATCGACTTGCTTTTTGCTTACAAAGATTACCCATACAAATACGGAAAAATATATTTCAGGATTTTGTCCTAATCAACCCCTAAACGGTGGATCTACAATTGGGGTGAATTATACATCCCGTCGTATTCCCTGTGTTTGTTGAGTTATAAGGTTTCTTTTTGGCACATAGGCGTATTTCTAAAATATCTCGAAATGGTTTTAACAATTTTTTTAAATTTAACCCCTTAAGGGTAAAAAGGGGTAAATGTGATTTCAAGGATTGTTTAACATTTTTTAGGACCAATAAGATATCGACTTGGTTTTTGCTTACAAAAACTACCCATGCAAATACCGAAAAAAACATTTTTGGATTTTGTCCTAATCAAGCCCTTAAGGGGTGGATCAACAATCGGGATGAATTATACATCCCGTCGTATTTCCTGTGTTCGTTTAGTTGCAACATTACTTTTTGGCACATAGGTGTCTTTTTAAAATGTCTCGAAATGTTTTAACAGTTTTTTACCTTTAACAAATATCACCCCTAAAGGGTGAAAATAGGGAATTGTGATTTCAAGGACGCCTTAATATCTTCTAGGATCAATAAGATATCGACTTGCTTTTTGCTTACAAAGATTACCCATACAAATACCGAAACACCAATTTCAAAATTTTGCCCTAATCAACCCTCGAAGGGGTGGATCTACAATCGGGGTGAATTATACATCCCGGCGTAATTCTTGTGTTCGTTTAGTTGCAACATTACTTTTTGGCACATAGGTGTCTTTTTAAGATATATCGAAATGTATTTGACAGTTTTTTTAAATTTTACCCCTAAGGGTTGAAAAGGGGTGAATTGTGATTTCAAGGATTCTTTAATATTTCTTAGAACCAATAAGATATCGACTTACTGTTTGCTTGCAAAGATTATCCATACAATTACTGAAAAACTTATTTCAGGAATTTGTCCTAATCAACCCCTAAAGGGGTGGATCTACAATCGGGGCGAATTATACTTTCCGTCGTATTTACTGTGTTCTTTTAGTTGCAACATTACTTTTTAGGACATAGGTGTCTTTTTAAAATATCTCGGAACGGTTTTGATAGTTTTTTTAAATTTCACTCCTAAAGGGTGAAAAGGGGTGAATTGTGATTTCAAGGATTCCTAAAATCTCTTAGGGCCAATAAGATATTGACTCGCTTTTTGCTTACAAAGATTACCCATACAAATACCGAAAAACTCATTTCAGGGTTTTGTCCTAATCAACCCCTAAAGGGATGGATCTACAATCAGATACGACATCCCGTCGTATTTCCTGTGTTCGTTTAGTTGCAACATTACTTTATGGAACATAGGTGTCTTTTTAAAATATCTCGAAATGTTTTTGATAGTTCTTTAAAATTTCACCCCTAAAAGGTGAAAAGGGGTAAATTATGATTTTAAGGATTCCTTAATATCTTTTAGAACCAATAAGATACCGAAAAACATATTTCAGGTTTTTGTATATAATCGTCGTGAATATCCCGTCGTATTTCCTGTGTTCGTTTAGTTGCAACATACTACTTTTTGACACATATGTGTCTTTTTAAAATATCTCGAAAAGACTTTGATAGTTTTTTAAAATGTCACCCCCAAAAGGGTGAAAAGGGGTGAATTGTGATTTTAAGGATTCTTTTATGTCTCTTAAGGCCAATAAGATACCGACTTGGTTTTTGCTTACAAATACTACCCATGCAAATGCCGAAAAATATTTCAGGATTTTGTCCTGATCAATGCCTAAAGGGGTAAATCTACAATCGGGGTGAATTATACATCCCGTCGTTTTTCCTGTGTTCGTTTAATTGCAAAGATTACCCATGCAAATATCGAAAAACTTACTTTAAGATTTTATCCTAATCAATCCGTAAAGGGGTGAATCTATATTCGGGGTGAATTATATATTCCGTCGTATTTTGTGTTTGTTGAGTTATAACATTCCTTTTTGGCAAATAGGTGCCTTTTTAAAATGTCCCGAAATGGTTCTGACAGTATTTTAAAATGCACCCTTAATGGGGTTAAGGGATATTTTTATTCGATAGAACGTTCCTTTGACATAGATATATGAAATTCGCAAAGTTGATTCCTTCCATGACGTAAGTACCCACTAAGAAGAGATTCTTCGAAAGTCGACTTCTAAGGTGCTGAAAAATTTAAACATACATACAATTACATACAATAATTAAAAAATATATATATTTTTTCATCCCAACCACTCCAAACGGGATGAATTATAGTACCCGTAGTTTTTCCTGTTTGTTGATATAACATTCATCTTTGGCATATACGTGCCTTTTTTAAAACACCTTTTTCAAAATCTTTTCAAAAACAAGTGTTTTGACAGTTTTTTTAAGTTTCATCCCTAAAGGGGTAAATTGTTATTTTTTATTCGATAGAAAATCCTATGGATATTAAGACATGAAATTTGGAGCATACATTCCCTCCATGACGTAAGAAACCAATAAGAAAAGATTTTTCTAAATTCCATTTTTAAGTGGTGAAATGAGGTGAAAATTGATTTAGGGATGCCTCAATATATCTTAGGCTCAATGAGATATTGACTTGGTTTTTGCTTACAAATGATACCCATACAAATGTTTAAAACATAAATTTACGTGTTTGCCCTAATCAACCCCTAAATGGATGGATATGCATTCGGGGTGAATTATAAAAACCTTTGGATTTCCTGAGTTATAACACTTCATTTTGGTACATAGGTTTCTATTTAGAAAGCGTTTGACAGTTTTTTTAAATGTCACCCCTTACGGAGTAAATTGGTATTTTTTATTCGATAGAGCGTCCCTTGACAAAGAGATATGAACTTCGGGAGAAACCCTTCGTATCACCTGTGCTCCATGAGACCATCAATATGCCGTAGCGAAGCACGGGTTTTCAGCTAGTCTATCTATATATATAAAAGGCAGTGTCCTGACTGACTGACTGACTGACTGACTCACTCATCACCGCCCAGCCCGAACCCCTGGGCCTAGAAACTTGAAATTCGGAGAGTATATTCCCTTCATGACGTAAGCACCCACTAAGAAGGGATTTTTCGAAATTCCACTCCTAAGGGATGAAAAGGGGTGAAATGTGATTTCACGAATTACTTAATATCTCTTAGGGCCGATGGGATATCGACTTAGTTTTTGCTTACAAGTATTACCCATACAAATGCCGAAAAACCAATTTCGGGATTTTGCCCTAATCAACCCCTAAAAGGGTGAACCTACAATCCGGGTGGATTATACATACCGTTGTATTTCCTGTGTTCGTTTAGTTGCAAGATTACTTTTTGGCACATAGGTGTCTTTTTAAAATATCTCGAAATGGTATTGACAGTTTTTGAAATTTCACCCCTAAAGGGTGAAAAGGGGTGAATTGTGATTTTAAGGATTCTATAATATCTCTTAGGACCAATAAAATATCGACTTGGTTTTTGCTTACAAAGATTACCCATACAAATACCGAATAACCAATTTCAGGATTTTGTCCTAATCAACGCCTAAAGGGGTGGATCTACAAATCGGGGTGAATTATACATCCCGTCGTAATTCCTGTGTTCGTTTCGTTGCAACATTACTTTTTGGCACATAGGTGTCTTTTTAAAATATCTCGAAATGGGTTTGACAGTTTTTTAAAATTCCACCCCTAAGGGTTGAAAAGGGGTGAATTGTGATTTCAAGGATTCCTTAATATCTCTTAGGATCAATAAGATATCGATTTACTCTTTGCTTGCAAAGATTATCCATACAATTACCGAAAAACTTATTTCAGGAATTTGTCCTAATCAACCCCTAAAGGGGTGGATCTACAATCAGGGTGAGTTATACATTCCGTCGTATTTCCTGTGTTCGTTTAGTTGCAATATTACTTTTTAGCACATAGGAGTCTTTTTAAAATATCTCGAAAAGGTTTTGGTAGTTTTTTAAAATTTCACCCCTATAGGGTGAATAGGGGTGAATTATGATTTCAAGTATTCCTTAATATCTCTTAGAACCAATAACATATCGACTTGCTTTTTACTTACAAAGATTACCTATACAAATACCGAAAAACATATTTCAAGTTTTTGTCCTAATCAACCCCTAAAGGGGTGGATCTACAATCAGGGTGAATTTTACATCCCGTCGTATTTCCTGTGTTCATTACTTGCAGCATTACTTTTTGGCACATAGGTGTCTTTTAAAATATCTGGAAACGGGTTTGACAGTTTTTTAAAATTTCACCCCTAAGGGTTGAAAGGGGTGAATTGTGATTTCAAGGATTCCTTAATATCTCTTAGGAGCAATAAGATATGGACTTACTGTTTGCTTGCAAAGATTATCCATACAATTACCGAAAAACGTATTTCAGGAATTTGTCCTAATCAACCCCTAAAGGGGTGGATCTACAATCGGGGTGAGTTATACATTCCGTTGTATTTCCTGTGTTCGTTTAGTTGCAACATTACTTTTTAGCACATAGGCGTATTTTTAAAATATCTCGAAATGGTTTTCACAATTTTTTTAAATTTAACCCCTAAAGAGTAAAATGTGATTTCAAGGATTGTTTAACATTTTTTAGGACCAATAAGATATCGAATTGGTTTTTGCTTACAAAAACTACCCATGCAAATACCGAAAAACCAATTTTTGGATTTTGTCCTAATCAACTCCTGAAGGGGTGGATCAACAATCGGGATGAATTATACATCCCGTCGTATTTCATGTGTTCGTTTAGTTGCAATATTACTTTTTGGCACATAGGTGTTTTTTTTATATCTCGAAATGATTTTGACATTTTTTTTAATTTCACCCCTTAAGGGTGAAATGTGATTTCAGTAATTCCTTAATTCTTTTAGGACCCATAAGATATCGACTTGGTGTCTGCTTACAAAAATTATCCATACAAATGCCGAAAAACTTATTTCAGGATTTCGTCCTAATCCACCCCTAAAGGGGTGATTCTACAAACGGGGTAGATTATACATCGCGTCGTATTTCCTGTGTTTGTTGAGTTATAACGTTTCTTTTTGGTCATAGGTGTTTTAAAATGTCTCGAAATGGTTTTAACAGTTTTTTACCTTTAACAAATATCACCCCTAAAGGGTGAAAAGAGGGAATTGTGATTTCAAGGACGCCTTAATATCTTGTAGGATCAATAAGATATAGACTTGGTTTTTGCTTATAAAGATTACCCATACAAATGCCGAAAAATTAATTTCACGATTTTATCTTAATCAACCCCTAAAGGGGTGAATCTACATTCGGGTGAATTATAGAACCCTTTGTATTTCCAGCGGTTGTTGAGTTATAACATTCCATTTTGGCATATATGTTTTTTCACGGATTCCTCAATATCTCTTAGGACAGATGAGATATCGACTAGATTTTTTGTTACAAAGGTTACCCATACACAAGTTTAAAAAAAAAACTGCGGATTTTATGCCAATGAGACCATCAATTACCGTAGCGAAGCACGGGTTTTCAGCTAGTAAGTAAATAAAATTTAAAAAATTAATAATGTATTTTAAAATATAAATAATCATTGAGTTTTGCTAAATATTCTAAATTCCCGGACATTTGAAATCGTTATGTGAAATCGTTCGGATCGGATGAAAACGCTTCCATAGGACGAGCTATCTTGTCGTCCGAAATCTGTTCGGATCGGATCTGATCGGATCGCATGAAAACGCGTCCAAAGGACGAGCAGCCTTAACGTATCAACGCATTCTTCGGTTGTGCAAATGCGACATGCTCGCATAGATTAAATTCATTGGCGATAGGCAAATCCAAGAAACATACATGTTTTAAAATTTTCAAAAACCCGTTATCTACAAAATCAATTATCAAACTTCAAAATCAATTATCCTGTTTTTTCAACACTTTATTCCTGAGGTATGTAATTTTCAAACAAACTTGGCTAGATGCTACACTTGCCGTGTCATAACCAAGGATGGGGAGTCGGAGTCGGGGGTCGGGAGTCGAGGAGTCGATGATTTTTGGAGGAGTCGGAAAAAGTTACCGACTCTTTGATTAAATTTTTATCAAGGATGAGAACAAGCCCAAAACGAAAGCAAAATACCATATTACCAAAATTTTTTAAAGCGCGGAAACAGGAACGACATTTTGTTCTCTGTTCAAGAACGAAAATTAAATGAAGAATATACAATTCCGGTTTTACTTGGTTTCCTTCATGCTTTCTAGTTAAAAATTTAATTAAAACTACTAGTATTAACAGATTAATACGATAAGGCAGTAAAGATTTTTGCTTTTAGTCATATCCATTTACCTTTTTCTATATACTCTGGTTATTATGTTTAAGCGGAACTAAACTGGATTTTTATGTTCTCAAGTTGTAACGAGCTTCGTGATTATTTCATGTTGGCAGCCAAAATCTAAATGTCAAAAGGTAAAAGTGGCATATTATGAAAAATAAAGTATGTGTATAAAATACAATAATTGTTTTTTTAAATATTCGAAAATTTGTAATAAAAATGTCACAAAAAGTCAAAATGAAATGAAAAAGACATTTTATAAAAATAGCTACCCCAACCCAAGATATTTAATGTAAGTATAGTTTGTTTCGTTGGTTAAAGCGGAACTAGATATCGAAACCTACTAATTTTTAACGATTGAATAAGTAGTTTTATCATTTTGTTTAACAAAAGGACACTCCGATCGTTAAAAATTGAACTCATGATAACTTAATAAAATAAAAATTCCATTTAGTTCCGCTTAAACATTTGGAATAGACTTTACGAGTGAAAGGATTCGTGAGTCGGAGTCGGGGTCGGTTTTCAAAAATACCGACTCGAGAGTCGAGAGTCTGGAGTCAGAAATTTTTCTGCCGACCCCCCATCCCTGGTCATAACGTAGCTAATTTCTCAGCTTCGGGTAATGTCCCAATATATTTTTACGGAGTATATAGAACTAGGGTATTCGTTACTGTACGACGCCAGAGAAATTTACATATAGATAGGCAGTGTCTGAGACAAAATAGTTGCAATAGTTGAATAGATGAAAAGCGGGAGCGCCGCTGTCTGAACAATCGCGCTAAGTTAAATTGAGCCTAGAGTATAAAAACAAAAAGCTGTCAGGATTTAAAAGATATAAATTAAAAATGAAATAAAAATCTTAAGATTTTTATATCTTTGGAATTATAATAAATGGGTTATTAAAATTATTAAATAAAATTTTAAAATATAAAAAGAAATATTTTTCTTGGGAGGGGGTATTACCCATTTGCCCTTACATAAAAACAAGTATTTTCACAAAACTCCGTAAAACCACTTGAAATTTAATTTGAATGTCATTATAAAAATATATTGTTCGTTCGATATTTCATTATTTCTTACTCAGTTATTTCCCCCTTTTCAAATAAAAAACAAACATGTATAATCGGCGTTTGTTTACTTTCCTGCTTAAAAAAATGGTTATTTTCGTTTCCTGCATAACTCCATTATACTTTTATATATTTCATAATAAACTGCGGTTAACCATTGAATAAACACAATTTTTTAGTCGATTCCGCAGTTTTTATCACATATAGTATACAACAGTGTATGTATTTTAATGTATAACCTTGATATTTGACTTGATTTGTTGACTTGATAAAATGTTCAATTAAACTACCAACACGTATGTACTTACTAGCACTTTGATGTTTGTTGATAGGTTTAGTGTTACCTAAATAAACTATCTCTTCTGGTTAAATGATTAAATCCGAAATTCTATGATTTTATATAAATGCCATGGTTGATATATGAATATAACATTTTTCGTATGATCGGAAATAGTTGTGCAATAATAATAAGAAAACATATCGTTTTTTGTCCGCTTTTGTGTGATGTTGTCTAACATATTTTAATTTAATTCTTTTGCGTGAACCGGATAAATACTCCGACATTATCTAAGCGCTGGCTGTGGCTGCCTAAAGGCATGAACTCTTTAATTTATCTTAGGAGAGGATTCACAAACAAGGTCTTCCCGAGCAAATTCGAGGCCCTGTGCAACTGATATTTTTGAGACCCCCCATTCGGTTGCGAATGGACCCTTTCAACATTCAGAACTTTTCTCGCAGTTTTAGCTGATGGTATTAAAATTTTATTTATTTAATAAAATAAATTTTAGCACTTTAGCATTCGCAGGTTCAGCAAACAATTCCGAATGATCTAAAGCCGGGGTCGGCAAACTTTATCACGTCACGTGGCGTATTATTGTTTTTTTTTTTTTAATTTTAACGTCGTGGGTTGTATTCTGTAACAGTATTTTTGGCGTGTATTCTGGACGTCCTTTTGTAATTTCTGTTTTTTTTTTTTCGATCTTAAGTTTACAACAGTTTACACGTATTCACGTTTATGTCAATGATTTTTTTAAACAATATTTCCAGTTTTGTGCTCTATTTGAAATTACATCACTGATGTCATTTATTCTTTTAAAATTTCTCCACTTATTTCGTTTTCATAGTTCTTTTGCAGTTGACCCAGAAACTAAATCATTTTGATCCATTTCTTTAAAATTATAGGACCTATAAAGTTGAAATTACAAATACAACTCTTTAAACCACATATAGGAAATGTAGTGAAACTTCAAAAAACATATGGCCCGAAATATTATAAACAAATATATTTTTTTTCTAAATATATATTGCCCGTATCAGACGTGCACCCAGGATTTTTTCTTGGAGGGGGGCTCAGATATCGAAATTATTTAAATTATTGAAAAGGTTCCCATTTCCAAACTACAAGTGATGACCTAAAAAAAGTCTTTACTTCGAAAATGCAAGTTATGATCTAAAAAAGAAGGTCCTCACTTGTATTTTGTCCAAAACACATAACAACCATATGTTTTAAAGCTCTTAGGGTCGGGGAGGGGCTCATCACTTATATTTTGACAAACTTTTACGGCTTTTTAGACAATCAATTTAATATAGGAACACAATATTTCGCTAAATAACACTTAACTTGATAACACAGATGCTATTCTATTGTAATATAAAATTAATAAATAACTTTGGTGTGTAGCATTAAAATATCGTGGGACTTATAAGTAGCAACAATATAAAATATTGTTGGCCATTGGAAGAAATACAGTTGTTCATTAATATATTACCCGAGTAAAGCTGGTTAAGTAAATGATGTTACGGAAAGAGGGAAGATGGGATATACGTAATGCTTAGGAAATAAGCTACGGCCTTTTTTTCCCGACGTTAACATTAAAACCGAAGTAAAAACTAACGAAGTAAACAAATAACTCAATGTTTTAATGTAAAATAGTAATCAGTATGGTGCGCACTATGTAATGCGAAACGTAATTCCTGGATAGAAGCAAAATTTAAACGTTAAAACCTAACATGACACAGATAGGATGATTTAGCGAGATGTGTATTATTAGTACACATTAGTACACAATGACACTGACAATTACAACCAAAAATATGCTATTAGATAGATTCGATAGATATTAGAAAAAAAAAATCGCTGCAAGTTATGTCAGATAGTTTATTACTAATTTTATTTCAGATAATTAATTTTGTATAAGAAACTATACGGTTGTGCGTCCTCCTATGAACAACACAAAAGAATGACCTACCTTTTTTCAAAAGGTAGGTCACTTTTTCTTCTCACGCCTCGAAAGTCAATAGAACAGAGATGTTAAATTTAAAAGTTGGTTGGGAATTTTAACCACATGAGATTTTCATAAAATCATGGAGAGACAGATAGGCGGAAGTCAAGAACCACTTTGTGGTCTAGTATTTTGATTCGTCCTCATATGATAAATACTCAAGAATAGACTATAGATTTCTAGCGTAGGTACTTTGTAGGTATAGATGTCACAAAATATAAGAAAATTTAGTCAACCCGGTCTAGTAGTATTAAAAGAAATTTATGGCTACAGAATGGTCAAAATGTTTCAGTCGGTACTGAGAAATGTTTAAATAAAAATTTTAAATAACATAAATATAGAAAAGTATAATATGTTTTATTCTAATCTATAGAATAAAAACAATGTCATGTCTGTCAGGATGTCTTATGTCCGTTCAGAGTTTTTTTTTCGAATTTCCCGGTGACCTAGTAGGTTGAAAATTGGTATAGGGTTTGCTGGACATCTGAGGATGATGAGGAAAATTCTAAACCTGGAAAATTAGAAAAGAGGCTAGCTTCTTATACGATAAAGTTTCCAAGTTTCCACGTTATCTCAATGTGCCGAAAGAGTTTGTTCGACTGCGTTGAAATTCAATATTTAGGAGTGTTTGCAACTCATAAACAAGACCCAGCTATTGTCAATTGGTAATCTAATAATAATTTAAAAAATTGATGTGAAGTGTGAATTTTCACACTTACAGGGTTTTGTAGGTGTGTACTTAATAAAATAAGTGTAAGAAGGTAACATAATACTGGATATCTAGGCATATTTGTTCTATAATCACATCAAAATCAACAGATTTTTGATAACCATTTTTATTCGTTATTTGGGTACAAAGAGTTTCCATTTAATTTTTATAAACAAAATTTAAATAATTTGCCAAAAGTCCCAGCATTTTTTCTGCATTTGCTTCGTATTCAAGTCTTCATTAGATTAATTAGAAATATATTGATAAAAGGCTTCATTTTTAAAAAATTTCAGTAACGTATTTCCCACTATTAACAATTTGATTTATAAATATTTCATTACTAGTGTAGTGTAGAATTCAAAACTCGGTTCTCAGTTGTTAAATATTTTTTTAAATATTTTTTATCTAAAAAAAAGACACACTATCTTAGCCATAAATACAAAAAGTCCATAACATTATTAGCCATAATTTAGCCATGAATTAAAAAAATAATTAATTTTGTCAAAAACACAAAAACTGCAATATTTTTTAAAAACGTAATCGGATCAAAAATTCCTCTCGTACGTTTCCGGCTCAGATTAATGTATATTACCTATAATTTTTTTCAGATGTTTACTTTAACCTTTTTGGTTAATGTGAGGCGGAACCTTTTTTTGCACATTTTTGTCTAAAATCTTGTTAAAAACGAATTTAAAAAACTACTTCTCGTTCCGTAATCTACGCCCTAAGAGCTTTATTTCGATACCACACAATAAATTTAAAAAATATATATATATTTTTTTACTACATAAAAAATTTCGACATTTTTCGAAAAACTAACCTGATCAAAAATTCCTGTTGAACTATTCCGGTTCCCATTTTTGTTAATTATGGAGATTTTCTTTAGATTTTTCTCTGAAAGATAGGGTGGCGGAAAAAAGTTTTTTGACATATTTTTGGCAATAATACCACAAAAAAAAATATTTTTCAAAAATATAAATTTGCTTGTTGCTCCACGCATTAAGAGGTTTCATTTGGTATGCCACTCAAAATATTAAAAAAATATTAATTTTTTTTATTAAATACATAATGGTTTATATTTATCTCGGGATGTTTTTTTGAACTCTCAGTATTTTTGCTGTATGTGGGTCAAAGCCTTGTATAAGCATGCCAAATTTCAACTTTCTATGGTAAGCCGTTTGGCTACAATTTTCTACCGTACAAACAGACACATGAGTGATGTTATAACGGTTTTTTGGTGGTCATACCTACAAAATCCAAAAAACATTATGAGGCTCCAAGACATTAAAATGATTTGTTTCTTATAGCAGATCTCGAACCAATGGTTTAGAAAGACTAAATAATTTTTTGAAATTTTGATCGGGTTACATGTTAATTATCATTATTATTATTAAAATGTTATATTTAATATATTTACTTATTTTCCTCATTTTGTATCAGATCTAACAACTCCAGATGTAACCACAGACCGGCCATTATTTTTAAAATAGTAACTTATGTCTCCAGAGCAATCACAATTTGGTGGTTGTTATACAACTCGTATAGGAACTGTTATAGTAACAAGTTACTATTTATTTAATAACTTTTGAATTACAGAATACGAATATCTTGAAAGTTTCTGTAATAGTTATTATCCTGGTACCTACATAGCAACTATTTAGTTACTTTGAGCATAGGAACTGTTTTACAGACAGGGCCGTCTTAACACTAGCAATGCCCCCCGGGCACAGTTATGCATAGGGCCCCCACCATGGGCGCCCGCAGACACATTTTCCGGGGGGTGGCAATTTCTTTTAGGGAAGGTGGGGTCAAAATAAAAATGCATATTTTGAAAACCATGAAAAATAAAATTAATTTGTTTAATATAACCGCAAAATAACACAAATACAATTTTCGTCCTTCTTATTTAATTTTTTGGCCCTGGCGTAAGAGTTTAGAATATAATAATAATTATTAAAAAAAAAAAAAATAACAGAACTTTCTAAACATGAAACATAACTTAGCTACTATGTTATCTTTTATAAGCATTTTTACTCCTAGTAAGAAAATTTTTTTACTTAAAGATTTTACTTACAATGTATTTTATTCATAGGCGCCAGGGCCCTTTGAGTGCAGCCCATACGTTAAGGCGCCACTGGTTACAGAATTGGGTTGTATAGGTATCTTATTTCATTACGTATAGTGGTGGTCTGTTCTCTGATGATCAATCAACAGTTGATTTTTTTATATTTAAATCTCTTTTTACTCACAGTTCTATAAGTATTGGAACTGAACATTTAATAAGGCTTTCATTGTTAGCTAGTGTTTGGTGCAAAATTCATAATCTGCAATGTTTTTTCAAATAAGGAGTATTTTCGACATATGCTTCGCAGACGCAAAAAATGATTTGTGTTGTGCACGGTGAGAGTGTCATTGACGATTCCACGTGTCGTAAGTGGTTCATAAAATTCATCTTAATAAAGCACCACGATCTGGGGGACCGGATAAAGCTGATGACGACGAAATATTGGCGTAAATTGCAAGTGATCGGCATAGAAAAACTCGAGAGATCGGTGTTGATATAAATATAGATTGCCAGTTTTGTATAAGAAACTTTTAAAAACTATACCGTTGTGCTTCTCCTTAACGGTTTTAATATGTTATCTTGGTTGTAATAAAATGAACTTTTTCTACAAATAAGCAATAATTAGAATTCATTGTAGTTAATTTAACTTAAATTTGCTAAGCATAAATCCCTTTCTTTTCCCCCTCGGGTAACAACGATTGGTAACACTTTGATAACATTTTTTGGTAACATTTTGAGGTAATAATGTGTTCTTGAGTATAAAGTTTGTCAGAGAAATATGAGATATGGTGAAACATTTTCGTAGTTGTAATAAGGTTGTCAACGGATATGCGAAAGTCGGTATATGTTGGTAATATAGGATTTTCCAACAGGAAATTTCAAGAGATGGTTTACAACACTTTTAACTTTGTCATGGTTTCGTAGGATATATTAAATGATAATTGTGTAATTAAAGTATGTCTTGACTGCCTTAAAACAGAATCCATGCAGCTAAGTCAATAAATATATTGTTATTAATGTTAAAAGCAAAAACCTTTATACTAGATGACTACACGGGCCTTTTAAAATTTTACCAGTCCCAGAACATTATTATTGAGGATCGAACTAACCCGAACCCGTATTAAAAAAAAAAAATTAGATGCTACTATTCGATACGTAATATTGCCATTATATGTGAGTCAAATACAATATTTTCTGAGAGTAAGAGAACAATAGAGTTCTGTGTAACCACACAAAAAATTATATATTGTTTTATCTCTATTAACAAATAGAATTTTTTTATTCGTACTTTGTAATTTATGATCTAAAGGTAAAAATTTAAAAAAATAATTTAAGTTTAGCGCATATTTGATATATTCACGCGTTTGCGTGCTTACAAATGGAGTTTGAAATAAAACTGCCCATATTCCACAGCGTGTAATATGGGCAACTTATTATATAACACTCGTATGATTACAACCCTCACCTACGGCTCGGGTGGTAAATTTCTTCCTCGTGAAATTATATATACTGGGCTCCATTATATGCATGTTAAATAAAATACTAATTCATAAGGCAGCTTTCACACTAGAGCAACGCAACGCATGCTATGAGTTGTATGCAACCAGTTGTACGCAATCGTTGCATACAAACGTTTTCACATTTATCGCAATCAGTCACAATGGAATCTTCAGAAGAAGACGACGATATTACAATGTTGTGGTGGTACTTAAGAAAAAAAAAAAGAAAAGACGTCATTGGGTTCACCCATATTTTGTAAAAAATTTTAATCAGAGACTATTTGTGGCTGCAAAGGAACTACGAGATCCAGTTAAATTTAAAGCTTTGTACAGGATGAGTCCAGCAACCTTCTTAGAACTGCTTGATATGGTGGCTCCGTCAATAAGAAAAGTGGATACCAAAGGTAAAATTGTACAACACCGGAAGATTCTCCACTTCTTGTACCAATTTCACGCTATACGCTTCGTCGTTCATTTTAAATAAAATTATAAATTCAATGTAAAATTGATGAAACTGGTCCACGTGCGACCGGCATGCCCAGTCGTGTCCAACTAGTTGCATCAGACTAGTTGGTTGAATCTGGCACATCGCACATGTGTGAATGCTTCAACGAAATCCTTATGAGTCAGATGAATGCAACTAGTTGGTTAGGTCGGTTGTTCGAATTGCGTTGCTCTAGTGTGAAAGCTGCCTAATAGTTAAGTTTATGGGAGTCGGAGAGGTGTAGAAATAAATAAAAGAGTTATTTAACTAAGCTTACGTTTAGATTTTAATAAAATCTTCCTCAGAGCTAAAAAGATTTTGAATCAGTTTGAAATTACATAATTAATATTGTTTATACGAATAAATTATCAAACTACAGCTAAATGGTTTAGGTACCAAGTATACATGAATAATTATTAGTTATAGATAGATTATAGATCATAATACAGTTAAATATTAAAATTAATAAAAACAAATAATATATGAGTTACGAGTTGACTTTATTAATTTTAATATTTAACTGTATTATGATCTATAATCTATCTATAACTAATAATTATTCATGTATACATAGTACCTAAACCATTCAGCTGTAGTTTGATAATGTATTCGTATAAACAATATTAATTATGTAATTTCTAACTGATTCAAAATCTTTTCAGCTCTGAGGAAGATTTTATTAAAATCGAAACGTAAGCTTAGCTAAATAACTTTTTTTTTTTATTTTTGCACCTGTCCGACTCCCATAAACTTAACTATTATATTATTTACGGACATAATTCATCAACATATATACTAATTCATAACACATAAAAAGCCAGAGTATTTTCATTTGCTATGGATTATTCTAATAGGGACTAATAAATAATTTTGTGAAACTTTACAAAGCTTTTTCTTTTAAGAATCTTTTATCTATATGTCAGTTTCATTAAATAAAATTATCAACTATTCAATACACCTCTCCGTAAAGTTCAGTTGGATTCAAATCAGGTGATAGTGGAGGTGTATGGCATTGTGTTGTAAGGCATTGTGATGTATTAATCAGTATTTTTCAACTCATGGGTCACGAACAATTTTAAAAGGGTCGCCATAGGTTTAATTTACTAAATATATATAGTCACATCGTTGTATGTCTTTAAAATTATATGTACGAGAGTGCGTTTTTATATTCGCGGAATGGGAGAATAAATAAAAAATACAGAACTATTTTTCTTTTTCAATATATTCACCCTTAACTCTAATACACTTTTCAGATCTATGAATTAATTTGTGTACGCCTGCGAAAAAAAAAAAAAAAAAGATTTCTCTTTATCTTCAAAATACACAGAAACCGCAACTTTTACTTCTTCATCACTGGAAAAAAAAAAAAATCTACGTAGTTCTTTTTTCACTTTAGGAATCAGGTAATAATCGCTGGGTGCCAGGTCCGGACTGGATGGTGGGTGGTTTAACACTTCGAAGCGTGTCTTGTGCAGGGCAGCCTGTGCAACTCGACTTCGTTGCACGGGCGCGTTGTGTGCAAGAGCAGCACACCTTTGGCAAGTTTTCTTCTTCTCTTTTCTTTGATGCTGCCCCTCAAATGCTCTAGAAGTATAGCATAGTATTCTCCTGTTATGGAGACACCTTTTTCTTTATAATCGATGAGTAGGATTCCATCTGAGTCCCAAAAAACAGTCGCCATAAGCTTCCCAGCCACTGTGTAACTTTAAACTTTATTGGCGGCAGTGCACGCTTTTTATGCCACAGCATAGAGTCTTGCTTGGACTCGGGTTCATAATGATGAACCCACGTTTCATCCCCAGTGACTATCCGACTCAATACTCCATCCTGGTCAAGTTTAATCAAGAACTTTATAACGGCACGGTACTCAACTTTCAACCCATATTCGATATTTCTTTACGTGTTGACTTGTGTAACGGACAATAACTCACACTCTTATGATTATGATGCGGTTCGGTATTTATGGTAGTGGGTAGTCACGCCTGAGAATCCGATTGGCGTACCACTCCCCACCCCTCGGCATCCCCACCATTCCGCGAATATAAAAACGCACCCTCGTAACTGTTTAATATAATTCAATTAAATAAATATCAATACACTTAATAAACGTGAAAAGAAACTTATTCTATAACGATAAAAATAATTCCATTTCGTAAATCCTGTTGATGTTTATTTGAAGATATTTTGATATATCTGATGTTCATAATTAATCTTACACAGGTTGCAGACATGCCCTTGCCAAAGCGCTTTCTTCCTGTACATATTATAAAAATCATTGAATCGTTTTTGCAAATTCAATTCGCTTTTTATTTCCCTAACATTTTTTAGGGTTTTACTAGCTATACTACAAGTTACAGTAGGTCTTCCTTAAGATCCCGCAAACGGTTTTTTGTTTTCACTTTTTATTTAAATATTTTTTCAGTATCAGATTCTATTTTGGTGCATTCGTTTTTGGGCCCTCTTTTATTTTCAGCATAATTCAGGATTCCTCTTGGTTTGTTAACTTCTTTTTAATTTTTTTTTTAACTCCACTAGAGTCTCAATTTGATTCGTCGACTCAATATTCCTTGTTTTGATTTGCGTTGCATCAAAAACATAAAACTGAAAATCAGGACTGCGTCGGTATGCGTACAAAACTAATATAATGTAATAATGTGAAATAAAATTAGTAAAAATCTATACATCAAAATTTGCAGCGGTTTTTTATCTATATAATTTTAATTTTTAAGAAACAAAAATAAAAATATTTCACTTTTCACACGGCTATGGATAGCCCAAGATTCAGAATCCGAAAGTGTGTAAATTAAAACGGAAGGCACTTTGCAGAATTAATTTTTTCCAACAAATTTAACCTTTTCAAACAAATAACCATAACTCCTAAAGATACCTACAAAATCTTCTTTAACCCATTAGAGCTCGTAATTCTGTGGATGGTATTTTCAAGATATTTTTATCAAAATCATTCGAAAATATCAGTATACAACTAGTAAAGGCAATTTCATTTTCAAAAAATATACCCCTTACGAAATATTAGCCAGCAACTTTAGTTGCCACGCACTTTCAAGTCCAATTTTGAACATATCAGAACCAAAATATTTAAAAACTTTCCCAAGCAACATTCTAAAGCAACGTTTTTCTTTATATTTTGACATATAACACAATATGTTCATGCATAGAAAATAAAATTGTAATTACAATTTTTCCATAATGCACCGGTGGTAAATATTTAACGTGACGCTGCTTTCTTTAAACTGAGACTATTTTGATTGTATGCACTTGAAGTGGATAAAACCGTTGGCAACTTTAGTTGCCGAGGGGCTCTAATGGGTTAATTTTTAATTTAGATTTTGTACATACTATATGTTTCTTAAAATTAATGAACAAATACATATCTTTTAAGAGTGCGCAAAATTAAGTGGTGGTTCTCTTATGATCTGGGATTATTGTTGATGATATGGCCTATGGATAACTCTGAAAATTTTGAGACATCATTTCTGAAAATTTAAAATAATCTTTGGTTAAAACGGGAATAGAAGAAAATATTGTTTTTCAGCAGGACAATGCCACTATTAATAAATCAAAGAAAGTCATGAATTTTTTCGGTGTCAATGATACTAAGCTATTGAAATGACTTGCACAAAGCCTGGATTTAAATTCGATTAAAAATTTGTGGTTAATATTAAACAATAAAGTGCTTCCCACCGAACGGTCCAATATATTTTTTTTTTCAAGTGTTTCAAGAATGGAATACTGTTGCACCAGAATACAGTGGAACCTCGAGATACGAGTTTAATTCGTTCCAGCATTAAGCTCGTATTTCTCGTATCTAGAAACAAACTTCCCCATTGATAATAATGGAAATCCAGTTAATCCGTTCCGCACCCCCAAAAATATTAACATAAAAATCAATTTTCCTAATAAATAACACTGGTAAATAATATAAGCGTAGTTTACCTTTATGAAGAGTCCTGGCTGGCAATAGGGATGTGGGGAAGACGAAACGGGTTACTGTGGGGAAGGAGCAGGGGCGTAGCCAGAAATTCCGCCAGAGGGGGGCTATTCCATTTTCGGACGAACGTTTTGTAAATATAATAAAACATTTTGATGCAAAATATGTGCGGATATAGTTATTTTTAAAGATAAATATAACATAGATCATTAAACTGTAGCTGTGACATGTGTAAATTTAAACGATGTGCATATAATTATGAAACGAAGTTAAATAATATTTATTATTAATGTACATTTTACAATTAACAGGATGGAACATGAAACAGAAACATGAAAAACTGTAACATTATTTCTATAATACAAATCGGTGAGGCGTTTTTTTCAATTCATCAATTACATCTTCTTCTTTCACTTCTATCTCCCAATGAACATTAAGAGTCGCCAAGCCATTGAGTCGCTCCTCCGACATTGTATTTCTTAAATACGTTTAGAGCCACTTTTAAGTTGAAAAAGGTCTTTCTGACGTCACTGTTGTCACCGGCAATGTCACCATAATTTTCAATAATGTATAAATATTGGGATGTAATATTTTATCACACTCAATAATTGATTTTATAGCATTAGTAGGTTTTTGTGACGATTTAATATATTTTCAAAACCACATAATATATTCATTCATTAAAACCTCTTCATTGGTATAATTTAAATCATTCTCATAAAAGTTAGCTAAACGTCTTAGATGGTTATTATCTTCTGTTGTCGGAAAATTGCCTGTGGGTATTAAACACTGGAATGATTATAATATTTCTTTATGTTTCAAAAACCTAGCATTTAACTGGGAGCTTATATGGTCAATAAAGGGAATAAAAATAGTTTTCCTGTAATATGCTTCAGGTGAACTCAAAGTAGTGCTGTTTCGATATATTTGATTAGAGATTACTCGTGGAATAGTTATTTGTTCGAAATTTTGGGAAGAAAAAATCCACTCATGGGATCGCGACGGACGAAATAGCATGGTGACACGAAGGTTAAATAAACAAACTTACCTCAGTTAAATACACTCATGTACTATAGATCTCTAGATATAACATGTAAGCACGAATCAAATAAATTATATGTAACAAAATATTACAATTTGCATTTCACAGCAGTATATCAACGGTGTGGTTTGACTGGACGGTAGTGATGTTTCGCGCGTAAACGTTCAATGCTAGCCGGGCTAGCCTAGCCCAATACAATATTCAACCTTTTAAAGCGACGGCAAAGCATCAAATTAACTGGGCGACTATTCTTAGGCGGGATTATGGACAGTTACTGTTTATTTGAATTTCAAATAATGAAACTATAGTTTCAGCAACACAATTTTTTTGCAAAAAACTGAATATTTCAATTTAGACATGAAATATAATTAAGATGCTGCTATTTTCGTTGTTGTATAATCCAACGCAAATTTGCACTATCACCAGCTCACGTGAGGCTTCGCCTTGAAGGACGGAGGCGGCTGCAGCCCCCTAGCCCCCCCCTTCTGGTTACGCCCTTGGGAAGGAGAGTCCCCCTCTGATTCAGGAAGGCTCTCTCTTCTTGGGAATTTTACCCCACTGGAAGCAGGTTCTGGGTCAGAATCACTTAACTTTCTTTTAGTTGCAGGTTGCTTTACCAAACACTTATCTAATAACGCTTGCTTGGCTTAACAGCCTGGCTCGTTGCTCGTTACTCGAGTCAATGCTCGTATTTAGAGACGAATTTTTCGCTCATACTTTCCTCATATCTCGAATTTCTCGTATGTAGAGGTGCTCGTATCTCGAGGTTACACTGTATTTCCAAAACTTAACAGAAAGTATGCTTCGGCGCTTACAGGACGTTATTAATGCAAAAGGTAGCCACACTTAATATAAATTAACTCAAGCTACAGGGTTCCATGACAACTAGGCTGGACTGGGGTTGGACAATTCGGGCCGTACACAATTGGGGCTTTTCAAACTGGGGCCATTAACAACTGGGGTGATGGACAATTCGGACCGTACACAATTGGTGCTTTTGACAACTGGGGCCATAACTATAAGAACTAGAGTCTTCTTTTGTTTAAAATAAAAAATAATTATCTTACAAGTTGACATAAATTAAATTGTGTTCTTTTGAAAAAAAATATTTTAATGGTTTGATTAAGTACATTTTGGTGGGAATTAGAACAAATAAAAAAATTGTATTTTAAGGGTTGGCTTAAGAAAATTTTCGTGATCATTTGAGTAAAAAGAAATTGTATTTTAAGAGTTATATTAAGTAAAATTTGGTGCTCTTTTGACTATATAAATAAAAAATGTTTTTTAAGTGTTGGCTTAAGTAAATTTAAGTGTTCTTTTGAATAAATAAAAAAAAATGTATTTTAAGGTTTAAATCATACATAAAAAAAAACTAGGAAAATCAAATAGTCAAATAAAAACAACTGATTTTCTCGTTGTTGACTCATATTAATTAAATTTAGTTACAAAATATTTACTTCTAAAATTGAATACATTTTTAATTATTTATTCAAAAGAACACTTAAATTTACTTAAAATACATTTTTTATTTATATAGTCAAAAGAGCACTAAATTTTACTTAATCTAACCCTTAAAATACAATTTTTTTATTTATTCTAATTAGCACCAAAATGTACTTAATGTTTGTTTAAAATATTTTTTTCAAAAGAACGCGTAAATTTACTTAATCCAATTCGTAGAGTAATTATTTTTTATTTTAAACTCTCCAGTTGTCAAAAGCCCCAATTGTGTACGGTCCGAATTGTCCATCGCCCCAGTTGTTAATGACCCCAGTTGTGAAAAGCCCCAATTTTGTACGGCCCGAATTGTCCATCGCCCCAGTTGTGAAAAGCCCCAATTGTGAACGGCCCGAATTGTCTTACGGCCCCAGTTGTCTGATTACCAAGCTACAGATAGCTCAAGCGTAAGGGTGCGAAGTATTTAAATCAAAATGGAAAGCAATTTGAGATCTTGTAAATAAACAGTATATTGTGTAACAAGCGCAGAAAGTATACATTTGCCGATTGAGAAAGATACTGGCTGCGCTCGCGCGGCAATCTTTCGAAATCGGCAAATGTACTTTCTGCGCGTATCACACATACTATTTTTTCTAACACCTATGTTAAAAAATTCAAAAAAATAAGAATTAGAAATCATTATGTATGTTAGATATATATACATAATAGGTGGCTTGTCGTAAATACGATGTTTATAAACAATTAAACGAATGTCAAAATAATTATTTTAAAATACATTGGTATTTGTACGTTTGTTAAATAGACAATTCTTTGTTCGAAGGAGGAATTAATTTTAATACTTTTAATAATTGTCAAATAACAAATAATTACAAAAAATAAACTTAAATGTGTAGTATTATTTAATTTATATTGACCAAGCGGAAAAATACTTTCCGCTCTGGCGCAGAAAGTATTTTTCGATTGGGTTGTCTTGGATACAAAACACTCCTCAGCAAACACCAATTTTCCACTTTGCTATGGCAACAGAAAACGATAGCTTTCTGATAGGTGAGTAGAAAAAATACTTTACTTTCAGTCGTTATAGAGAATATATTTATTTGTTTAGTTAAAAGATATTAAAAAATTGTTTAAATAAAAGTTGTTTCTTTTCAAACATACCCAATACGGTATACGTTCCCATTTAAAAAATCAAAGATGTCTTTGATATCTTGTACTTCTAGTTTGTTACGGAAAAATTTCAATACTACCATTCGATTTTTTGAGTAAACTTTGGTTCTGAATTTTTTTTTTTTTTTTTTTTTTTCTCTAGTTGCTCACCCATCTTGATACATCCTGAATATTTATCGTTCATTCCTTCTATACTACATACCAACTGTTGTTACTCGATATTGAACGTCTCAGTTGAAAACCAAATACAAAATATCCTGAATATCAATTCATTCAAAATTGAGTTATAGTGTAGAGCTATATTTACCTGAAAATAAAAAACTGAATTAATATTTGATTTAAATACGCAATGAAGGGTTTTGAAATTGTATACGTTAAGCTACTAATGTATATTATAACCAAGTTAGAATATTTTGCATTTTAATTACATTACTGGAGAGAAAAGTTTTATGTTACATGAATGTTATCTAACAAGATTTTTTACATATTTGCTCACTGTTTCGTTTTTATGTTGAGAATTTTTCATACATATTATATGTTCATATTTTGTTTATTAGTATACGAACATGTCTACTACAGGTTCATTTTAGTTGGATTATACAACTCTTAAGAGAGTTTTTACTTTTGGGCTTTGAGCCTTTATTTTTGCCGATTTAGGGCTAATCTCCGCCAGATATTTCTATTTTCTTGGTTCTTTAAGTCATTATCATTCAGTCTTTCTCTTGATCTTCCTCTAGGTTTACCAGTGACTGGCTTCTTCTTTTTACCGACTGTCAACATATATAAGGGAGGTATTGTGATCATACCGATTTTGACATTTCGAGATTTCGATGGATCTCCACGAATTGAGGCCCCTACATAACGTTTTGACTATTTTTAGCATGATGTCTGTCGGTAGGTCTGTCTGTCTGTCTGTCTGTGTGTCTGTCTGTCTGTCTGTCTGTCTGTCTGTCTGTCTGTCTGTCCGTCGGTCTGTACACACGTGCAGAGCAAATTCGGCTAAAAGGATTTTTAAGAAACTTCATATTTAAGCTTTTGACATCAATGGCACGAGTTGATCAACTTTTGGTAAAAATCGGTTAACTAGAAATGGGAGTTTACTCGTGTCGGTTTTAAGATTATTGCGAATATTTCACAAAAGAGAAATATTTCGAAACTTTTTCAATCGAAAGTTGCTATAAAAATATTGCTATAGAGATATATATACATATATTTTTTGTATGTATGCAGGTACGTTTTCATGGTTATCGTAAATTATAAATACACATTATGAAATTGTCATCGTAATATAATACATTATTGTCTTTTACAATAATAACTACTCTGCTGCTAGAATGTATTTTATACAAGTACTTTGTGATGGCGGTCGGTCCTGTGTTGGCCACAGCTGATTTTTTTATCTTATTATGTCATCTCCGTGACGATGATAGGCTAACAGCATGACAATTCATTTTTTGACACCGCATTGCCAAATAGGTTCACAATGTCTGGCTTTATCTCCATTATTTTCTTTACGGGTTTGTTTGGGTCATTTTGTCATATACGAGGTGTGAACAAAAGGTTCGTGCAATTTTTGAAATTCCCGCGCTACGTTTGCTGGACCTTTTTTTTTCAAAAATGTTTATCGTTGTTACTTTTTTATTGTCATGTTGGTCATGTTGTCTCAATTGGCAGCCATATTCGATGTGTATTTTAGATTTGATAGCTAATTAAGAAGTTGTGCTGTATATTCGGCGATTTTTTATTTTTCACAATGAGGGATCAAAGAATGTACATTAATTAAATTTTGCGTGAAAAATGAAATCATGTGCTGTAGAGTAGTGGAAATGTTGCAGAAGTAATTTGGTCAGTCGAGTATGAATGAATGAGGTATTTACAAATGGTATAAACGCTTTCAATATGACCGTGAATCAGTTGAAGATAGAGTTGGGAGACCCAACACTGGTGAAAAAAACGTCGAAGAAGTTAAGAAAAAAATTCTTCATAACCGTCGAATTACTTCTTCAGAAACCTCTCTAATAAGAAGTTTGTATATCATATTTTTTGGGCATGAGGCAAATGGCAGCAAAATTTGTTTCGAAATTGTTAAATTTTGAACAAACATGTGTCGTAAAGTAGTCGCTCAGGAAATGATAGATGATGTCTTCAATGACTCAACATTGCTCCAGCGCATCGTAACGAGTGACATTAGTGTAGTACGGTTATGACATCGAAACAAAGGCTCAATCATCTTAATGGAAGCTTCCAAATGAACCAAGACCCAAAAAAGCACGCTCGATCGAATGATAAAGTTCTTCTCACTGTTTTCTTCGATTATCGTTGTATTGTGTACCATGAATTTTAACTGCAAGGTGTTACAGTAACTAAAGAATACTATTTGAGCTTTGTTGCGTCGGCTGCGTGAAGCAATTCGTAGAAACTTCTGGGAAGTCTTGGAAATTGCACCATGATAACGCACCACATACTTCATTGCTTGATCTAGATTTTCTGTCCAAAAATAGCATCGTAATGATGCCGCAACCACTCTATTAACCAGATATGGCCCCATGTGACTTTTTTCTCTTCCCAAAGATGAAAAAAGACAACAAAATGACATCGTTTTACAACCATTGAAGAAATAAAAGCAAAATCGCTGGATGAGCTGACCGTTATACCTAAATCTGCGTTTCATAAATGTTTTGAAGACTGGAAAAAACAGTGGCATAGTGCATTATATCCAATGGGAACTATTTTGAAGGGGACAATATAAAAATTTATGAATAAATATTATTCTGTAAATTAAAAAACTGCACGAATTTTTTGATCACGCCTCGTATATCTTTACTTTACTTTTCTTTAATAACATCGATTTCGATTTGAGGAGTAAGACAATGAAGAAGTAAGATTTACTTATACGTGTTAAACTAGCATCTAATAACATTTATAAAACTTAAATAATTAACTGTGCAACTTTTGTTGCAACAATTTAATTTATGTAGGCTGTTTTTAGGAATGGTTTAAGCATTGCTAACGTTTTTAAGATGAAGTATTTTATTATGCAAACAAGAATACTAAATTGAAAAAGCAATAGAACATAAATAAATGAGTTGTAAACAATCAAATCGTATTAAAAAAGCCACTGACGCATATTTGCGTACGATGCAGCATATTGTAGCTAAAGCTTCATTCTACAAATATTTTTTTAGTTTTTTTGTTCTTTTGTGAAAATTACTTACAGTTATTGTACTTTGTGGTTTGTTCTGCCATTATCTTGAATCTTCCGCGGTTCACAAATATGTGCTGGGGGTATCATGTATAGTATTTTTCGACGAAGGACCTGAACTACAACATGATCGAGAAAAAAGGCGTCTAGACAGCCAGGGAATATTTTATGTTTAAATTAGAACAAAATTATCCAAGTAACATTTTTAGAACATCTATTTATGCACCAAAGGTGTTACTAAGATGATTACGCCCGGAGAGCGACGTAATAGAGTTTGAGGGCCTCTGGCCCGAGGGATGGATGTCGCTCGATGGGCGTAATCAACCAGTAAAGCCAATGGTGCATACAAGATTTTATTTTTCACTTCACATAAAATAAAAAGTAAAAATTCACAGATATTTATACCTATGGTAGCCTATGACAGCAGTTATAGACATAAAACAAATGATTTTGTTTAATAATTTAATTGTCAGAATTAATTTTACAATCATAATGAATATCAACCGGGTGCCACTGGTATGTAATGACCTTGGCTCGAGTTTTAGTTTTCTGGTATATTGGTAGATGGTGACATAGTGCAAAATAAATTACGAATACACCCGACTTCAAACGATCAGAAACTTCGTGTTCTAGCTGTCGATCAGCCGCCATTAGCTGTCAACACATGACAGTTGGTGTTGAAGTAATACGCATTTAAGCTTGTTAATTTTCAAATACGTGGTTCAAATAATAGAGTTTTATTTCCAATTTTGGTCATCTTATACTGTATTTGATACATACATTGTACATCTCGGGAAGACGGACAAAAATTGATTTTTTGCGGATATTGTCTTATAATGATTTGAAATATGTAGAAACCAAATATGAGACCGAAAAAATAAAAAAACAGGTATAGCCTCCAATTTTATTAATACAGTGTTTGTAATTAGTAATTATAATGTGTTTAAAATAATATTTAATAATGTGTATAATTTTGTGTTTCAAAAATAAATAGCTTACACATTTTATTTAAATTTATTTATTTAAATTCCTTATTTATATGTTATATTAATGTATATGGATTATTAAATATATAAGTATTTCTTTTTTAATTGTAAAACTTTTGATAATATAAATAATATAATATATTTAATACAATAATAATTGTAATTATGAACGTAAATCAGATATTAAAATTTAAATTTGGCGGTTGTTGTTGTTTAGTTCATTGGTATATTCCTAGAGGGAACGTACTAATTTTTTTTGCTGCCAGTGTCCGTTCTTAATATATTGTGTTCTGTGATGAATATGCAAGAATTACCCGAATGTATCGAGAAAAATGCACAAAAAGCAACAGAAAGTTTGATACCACTTAAATCTAGTGATTCTTCTCGAGAATTTCTCGAGAAAAAGTTTTAATTCTCATTTTTCATTTCTCGAGAAATGTAAAATTTGCTCGACGACTTTACTTTAGTACTTTAAGGGTGATTATAATTTTAACATGTTTTTATCCTCTACAATATTTTAAACATTAAAAAAAGATGTATATTCTAATAATTATATAATTATTTTTCTCGAGATTTCTCGAGAATTCTCGAGAAAATAAGTCTTATATCGAGAAATCAGAAACTAACAAATCTAAACATAAATATGAAAAAGAACACGAAACCTTTAGACTATGGCTATCAAAAATAAGGTACTGACCGTAAATGACACTAATAATTGTTGAGGGCATAATGAGAGGGCGTTATGAATTTATAATGCTCCGGTTGTTGTGCATATGTTTAAATATTTCGTATCTAGGCATTATGACCAATTAACAGCGAAGAGAAAAAACTTTTTTTTTTCGATCGTATTGTATGTATAATCAAATCGAAAAGAATGACGTTTATTTGAATCGGATGATCGTAATATAAAATTAAATAAACATAAACGTACGTCGAATACTAATAAGCAGAACATCCAGTAGCGGCAGCTGCGTTACAATGACTTATTACGAATAATTTTTAAATTGCAAAAGTATTTATGATAATTTTTGTCAAAATCAAACGAAATGTACAAAATTAAATATGCCAATGTGAATAAGCATAAGTTTCATAAGGTATGATTTCACGTGTTGAGGTTAGAAAACGATCAAAACGAGAGTTTTCTAATCGATATGTGCGGCAAAACGCCTTACTTTAGCTGTACAACTGCTCTTGCGCATATTACTGACGAAATTCTACGTGCTACTGACTCAGGACTATTAACGGTAATAATCCTACTGGACTTTTCCAAAACCTTTGATAGCATTAATCATGAAATCCTCTTGTCAATTCTTAATTTCATTGGCCTTGGTAAGGATGTGATTAAATTTTTTTCCAGTTACCTCTCGAACAAAAGTCAAGATGTGGTAATCAACAATGTAAGCTCTAAGAAAATTAGGCAATTAGGCTAAAATTATGCGATTCCTTGTATTGAGTCTGTATACTTATGGTAGTGTAGTTTACGAACCTTGTCTACTTACCGCTGATATAAAAAAAATGTCCAAAATTCATGTTTGCGCTTTATCTATGGTGTACCAAGGCGCTCGCATGTCTCCTCTTACCTCACTTGTCGACATGGCTTAACATGAAACAAAGAAGACTTTCTAATTCTCTTGTATTTTATCATAAAATGTTAATTCTCGAAACTCCCCCTTATTTGTACAACAAAATCATCTGATAATATAAGATTTAAGGGTATCCTTTCTCTACCTTCTTACAAAACTGCAACATTTAAACAGAGCTTCTTATGTGACATTTGCGCTAAATATAATATTATTTCTGAGAACCTTAAATCTTTTAGCTTAATTCCTTTTTTAAAAAACATACAAAGAAGCACATCTGGGATAAAATTTTAAAAAAATGTATAAAAGCTTATAAAAGTCTTTAAAAAAGTCTTAACTTCTAATAGGTTCATCTTGCCCTTTTAATTTCATGTTCTTTTCAATGTTCTTTTCTTACTTAATTCTACTCAAGTTAGGGAACGTTACATATCTACATGCTTCAATGTTGGTCATGACAATTGTGGAATTGTCAATAGCAAATAACCCTGGTTCTGTTAATATGTGCTATATATATATTTTTTATACTTTTTGGGGGCTCATGAGGAAGAACAGTCTTTGTATTCTTATGTTGGTTTTACACAGTTCAATTAATTGATCAATAAATTGATCAAGCTTTTTGTCAATTAATTGAAAAATTTATTGGTAACCTTGGAAAAAAAACATCACTTTACACACATCAATTTATTTATCATTTTTTTTGAAAATTTTTACATTACCAACTGTAAAACATGTTGACATATTTATCAAAATGAAAATATTGAAAAAATCTTCCCAAAATTACGAGCTGTGAACAAAAACAAAAGAAATAACCTAGATGATGATAAATTAGAACGTTTAAGGTTATGTTAGATTTGAAAACGAAACACTAATAATATTTTTCGAGGTTATGCTACAACTAAACAGTTGGCAATATCTTAACAGATAAAAATATACCTAGAATTCCCCAAAAAATTTATGAAAAATTGACGAAAATAGAACTTGTTCTATTTTCAAAAAAATTGATCAATTAATTGAAGGCCAACTTTTTCAATTAATTGATCAACAAATTGAATCGTGTAAAACTCACTTTACAATGACTGATCATGGGCCTTTATCCATGGTACAAATTATTAATATTATTATTATTTGTAAAAATCTAACTATTTAATCTTGTACATTAGGTATAAATAAACAAATTAAATTACCTTAAATTTGCATTATATAATCAAAAAATCAGCTGTGGCCACTACGGGACCGACCGCCATCACAAAGTACCTTTAATTTAGTTTACGTTTAATTTAGGCTGCTTTATCAAAAAATGTCTCAAATAAAAGTTGTTAGTTATTGTTTTTATAGCAACTGTTGTTAAATACATTTTTTCGAAATATTTTTCTGTTGTGAAATGACAGTGACATACAGACAGACAGACAGACAGACAAACAGACAGACAGACAGACAGACAGAGAGAGAGACAGACAGACAGACAAACAGACAGACAGACTGACAGACAGACAGACAGACAGACAGACAGACAGACAAACAGACAGACAGACCGACAGACATCATGTTAAAAATAGGCAAAAGGTTATGTAGAAACCTCACTTCGTAGAGATCCAAATCTCGAAATGTCAAAATCGGTATGATCTATACCTCCAATATATATGTTGGCGGTCGGCGCTAAAAACATTCTCGCTTAGGGAATTTGGTATGTGAATGTAGCGGTTGGTCGGACTGGTTTGGCAGTTTTATATTTATAAAGATGGCTGTCAATTTTTGTTTTGTAAAATTTGAAGGTTATTGTACCAATTTTATAAAATAAAATGTTTATGGTTTATATGTTTTGGTGTCATTCATGGATTTGTGATAAGTGAAACAAAACATTCGTTGCATGCAGTGCTGTAGTCGTAAAATCAGCAAAGGGTATTTTGAACATATATCGTAAAAACCAAAGGGTATACTGTTCCGAATATCCTCGTTTAACGCAACTAAATATCAAAAGGCGTAGGGTATACGCTATTCGTTTGAAACAAAGCAGAAGGTATATGCCGTATACCCTCCACTACAGACCAGGTTGCAATATTCGTGTGCAAAAAAAAATATCTGTATTTCTGGATTTCTTTGAACTATTTTATTACAATGTTTTGTGCACTCTGGCTGTTATATTTGAAAACGTATTTCAACTTACATATAAATTGTTTACGACGTTTGGGATGTGAGTTTTCGTATTTCAAGAAGTTTGTCACGGCCCGCTAAGTTAATAGAACGGTCAAGTAGTGATGTTTGAATAGGATTAAGTACACAAAAAAAAAGGGTATCTAATTTGTTACTTACAAGAGCTGTGTGGTTTTTACTTGATGTTGAAGCCGAATTAAAAAGCACGGTAATAAGATTTCCCAGCCCTTATAAATACAGCAAAAACAATAAAAATACTTTTAAGAAGTTTATTTTAATATTACTAAAAAATCTTTAAATATACGGAAGTTGAAATAACATCTGTGTGGCAAAAAAGAAATATAGCAAACATCCTCAATTTTGATTATTAATAGAACATCGTTATATTGCTTTAACACTTCGAAAATATTTATTATGTTATAAAAGAATGTTTATTTTAAAATGTTTTAAAGTCTATAAGAAAAAGACGATAAAAAGTCGATTTCTTTCAAAGTAGAAAATTAAAAGGAGAATTAATTTGACACATACGAACTTAACATAAATAATTAATTAATTATTAACGTTTGAGGTGAACATTTTATTTCATTAGAATACTCATGCTGCAGTAAATAGGTACAGAAAACGGTACCCTCTGCTAGAGAAGTTACCGGACTATTATATTTTCGTAGACTGGAATTAAGACTCCGTGCTAATACTGCGGAATTGATAACATATGTTCATTAAAAAAAAAAAAAAAAAACTCTCAGCAAGCCATGGAAAATTGACGTATGTCGGTTTCTTTTTCGCAACATATGTTTTGTTGTAGGTTATGAATGCAAATTTTAACATGTAGTCTACGACATATCTTTCCAAAGCCAACTAGAATTTTTTTGTGCACCTATGTTATGTATTCATGTGTAAAATTCAATTGATGAATGAAACAAAATAAGGGTGTTCAATTGCTGTTAGTAATCATTCATAGTACTCGGTTTTATAACGAAATTTCAATAATATAAAATTGATTTACATTTTTCTCAAATATTTTGTGATATATGGGTATGACCAGTGGCGGATTTAGGTCAGTAAAGGCCCCGGGCGCAGTAAGAATATTGGGCCCCTCAATTAGAAAAATGTAAAGTTAGATTTTTGCGGGGCCCTTTAGAGGACGGGCCCCCGGGCGCGCGCCGGTGCGCCCGCCGTTAAACCCGCTTCTGGGTATGACTTAGGGCCGGTTTCTAGAAGCTCAGTAAACTATAAGCTAATGGTAAACTACGGTTGCCTTAGTAAACTGTTGCAGGAACAAAAAACAATCCAAAGTTAACCATAAGTCAACTATGCATAGTTTACTTCGCATTTGACGTGAGTTCAACCAAGGCTTCCTTGGTTAAGTGTTGCATAAACGTTGGTCACGACTTGAACTCGAGTCAAACAATTGAATTTTTCTGACTATACCTTGATCACAGTTTAACTGCGATATACGTCAATATTCGGTTTTTTCATAAATTTTATTTTCATAATTTTTGGGCTAAATAAGAGAAAAAAGTAATTTAAATAAGAAGACGGTAAATTAAATTCTTAATTTGTGTTTTAAAATGAAAATGCACCTAACTATTATTAATGAATGTGACTTTAATAGAACATAACCTACAAAATTTCCTTATAAATTCAAAATCAATTTTTAATTTGATATTTCAATAACGTTATAATATAATTGTAAAAGAAATATTAAATACATATATAATCATTATATATTTACATATTTTGATTATTCGTACATAATTCTAGGTTTCTATTATTATTTTTTCCTTATCCTATTCGAGCAATAGAAAAATTTCAACTTCCAGCCTATGTTCTTTGCCCTCAATAGAAGATATGGAATAAGATTGTTCAGACGGCGAAAAAAGGCTTTAGTGAAGTACTAATTTTATATCATACAAGTACTCGGAGCAACAGATTATGCACATTATAATAATGTTGATTATGACTGGGTGATACTGACTTGGTGGTCAGTCACTTGGTGCACTTATCAACAATTTTTCCTGACACTACCTTTGAATACACATACAAGAGTAGAGAAAAATTCTAATAGGGCCCATGTTGCAACAGGAATGGCAATTAATATTGACCGTGTCCTAACGACAATTATATCTTGTGCCGTTTTACATAATTTTTGTATACAACAGCATGATACGATATAAATTCCTGTAGAATGATTGCAGAGCGATGAACCAAACATTTGAGAGGGTAATGATACCAATGTGGCTGTACGTAGTGCATTAATCCAAACAGTTATTGGTGTACCCTAAAAAAATTAATACAATATAATGTAATAATTAAAACAAAACCACTTTATTATTTTTTATAGTTTAATTTTTTTATTAATTCTAATTCAATTTATATTTAAGACATAATTGTACAGCATTCTTGCTTTATTTTTCTCTATTAGCGCAGCCTGGTATTTACTCTTATAATAAACTTTTATAATGTGTTATTATTATTATTTTTTTAAATTATGTTTCTTGCTTGTCTTTTTTTTTTGTTAGGATTGGAAGGTTCAGGATTAGCTTCTTGTTGCATTTCAGGTTCTGGTTCTGGTTCAACTTGATAAAAAATATGAACTAAAGCCAGTTAGGTAGGCAGGAGGTGGTGGTAAAATATATAGGCTAAAATACAGTTATCGACATATTTCCATCGGTATCGACACTATATCAGTACTACATCAAAAACTGTTTTTTTTTCAAGAAACCAGCTCCTAAACAGATACTGAAGAGCGTACATTTAATTCACAAATGTTCTTTTTAGTTTGTTTATTATTTTTTTTTAAATTAAAATACAAATATTTAATTTGTTTTGTGTCTCTTCACGCAACTTGAGTTAAATTCATCTGTAATCTGGTACCAAATTTTCTTTTTTTTGAATTGTTCCATTATCACATTTTTGTCTTCAGTAATATGGGAATATCTGAAAAATGATAAATACAAATTTTAGGTTATGTTTTAAGAATAATTTTAAAATATTTAGATTTCAAAAGAAATAAAAATATATGTATACTTACTTACCGAAAATATCTAGAAAAATGTTTTTATCGGTGTTGGTAAAGTTTGGTGTTCGTGAATTCATTTTTTTAGTTCATTTTAAAACGTTTTAATTCTTGACAGCTGATTACTGTCACGTGAAGTACAGTTCAGATTAGCAAAAAATATCTGTGCATAGTAAACCAATTGTTCCACTAACCAAGCTTTAAAAAATGTTTATGCAACGCAAAATAAAACTGACCATCAGTCAGACTTGACCATTAGTCAGTTGTTACCATAGTTAACTGACTTTTCAGAAACCGGCCCTTATTTATATCGTTGAATTTAGAATAAAATACTCTATCAAATATGTAAAAAGAAATTGTATATTCCCTTCTATATAAATAAAATTGGAGGATAATCTGTTTTTCTTCGTATTTGGGTTCTACACTTGATTATGAAATAGACCATATTAGTAACTACAGTCTGTTTCAAACGCTTAGGCGGAACTAAATGGGAATTTCGTTCTTTTAGGTTGTCACGACAAGGGACCTTGCTTGGGTTATTTCATTTTTAACGTTGGAATGTCAAAATTTAAAATTACAACAATGAATCCATGGAAACGTATGACCTATGTCAAAATTAAATTATTTTTTTTATATATTTTAATGACAAAAAAATAAATAAATGGGAAATTTGTATTAAGAATGACACAAAAAATCAAAATATAAAGAAAATTACATTTTAAAATGATATTAACCTTAACCAAAAAATGTTTATTGTAAGTATGATTTACAAAGCTTAAACAAAACGGCCGAAAAGCACGATTTAAGCGATGAAAGTAACTAAATTGCAAAATCTAGTTCCGCCTAAGCGTTTGAAACAGACTGTATGTCGCAAAATGGGATTCACTGCTGCCGCCTCGCGATTGCATTCCTTTTATTTTAAGTCAATATTTATTTATTAAAATTCTTATTTTATGCATTATAATTTAATATGTCAGTATTTTCGCAGAACAATTTTATTTTGCACGTTAATTTTGAAAAATTTACGTTAATAATCGTTATTATGGCAAGAATCGTAGCAATAAGTGTGTGTGCCATATCTAAATGGTTTGAAGAAACAATATGTTCTTATTTTATCCATTATTGTTTTTCATTTTCATCTGTTAAAACGAAAAAAATTGCAATTAAGAATGTAGCTGTAATGGTTACAATTTTACATATTTTACATGTACATATTTTAAACCAGTCAAAAACTTCCAAAGGGCAGCACATGTATGTGACGACACAGTAATACGGTCTATTGGCAACGTAATATAATACGTTATTGTCTTTTACTATTGTAATGAAATTACATCTGCTGCTAGAATGTATTTTATACGAGTACTTTGTGATGGCGGCCAGTCCTGTGGTGGCCATAGTTGCTTTTTTAATATTATTATTCGCTTATATATTTTATTTTCTTCTTTTACAAACTATTTTTTGTTGTATTGTTGTTTTTCTAAAATCTTCTTCAAATAAATATCGTAATTTTAATTAAGTATTGCCAATCTTAGGACGCATACAATTTGTTTGCTCATCAGCACAATTTGAAGTTGCTACGCCACTGAATATGGCTTTACTATGGGACAAGGTTGGACACCACTGTTTTAAAGCATAAAAACTTGATTAATAACAAATTTCTCGCTAAATATAAAACAATGTTTGAAAACTGAATTATTTATGTCATTTAGGCAAGCACGTTCTTCACCAACTTTGGCAAAAGGAGGATCTCAACAGAACTTTGAAACTCAAGTGGAACTGTTCAGAAGGTCGAACGACGGGACAAATAAGTTCAGCAGACTTGTGAATCCGGGAGCAGTGGTGCAACTGGGAGAAGAGCTACTACTCAGGGCTGCTGTACGCGATGGCGATGGTATGTTCATAATTGATTCACTTGAGTGCTTTAAATTAAAGTTATATGTTACGAGTTATGATAGTGTAAACATTATTTATGAAGAAATATTTCATCGAAACTTTGACAGTAACTAATACTTTACATGCTCAGAGTTACGCTCTAAGTTATTGATCTAATTAGGTGTAATTTCACGTTACAATTATTCCAATCTCAATTCATAATTAGATAAATGTAACTTGTAATATCCAATTATTTCGTGAAAGTTATGAAATTCAAATAAATTGAACTGAAGTGTGAATTTTCACACATTTCAGGATTTGGAGGTACGAGTGTTGATTTTGTTATTCTGAAATCAGTGGCAGCTTATAAATTAACCGAGTAGTTTGTTGACATTGAGCCTTTAAAAAAACAAGTTTGTGAAAAAATGGATATTACTCGTGAAGGTTTTCGTTGGATGATGTTTTATGATTTTAGTAAAGGCCTAACTCAACAACAATGCATAGATTCTCTTCGTTCAACTTTTGGGAATGAAGCACCATCAGAAAAGACTGTTTACAATTGATTTGCAGAATTTCGTCGTGGTCGTGCATCCGTTAGTGATGAATCTCGTGAAGGTCGACCAAAATTGGTTGTTATTCAAAAAAACATCAATGCTGTGCGCAAAATGATTGAAGAAGATCGGCATGTGACTTACCATGAGATAGAGGCACCCTTTGGCATATTGCAGACTGCAATACATTCGATTTTGCATGACTATTTAGTTGTTAAAAAGATCGGTTCCCGATGGATTCCGCATAATTTGACCCAGGCTCAAAAAAAGGTTCGTGTTGATTGGTGCAAGGGAATGCTAAAAAAAATTGAACCTAGGCACTGCAAAATCGGTATACAACATCGTTACAGGCGACGAAACTTGGATTTATTCATATGAGCCGGAAACTAAGCAACAATCCACTGTTTGGGTCTTCCAAGATGAACCGAAACCTACAAAAGTTGTTCATTCACGAAGCACTTCCAAGAAAAAAATCGCTTATTCCCTCGGTTGTACTGAACATGTCGCAACCATTCCTTTTGAGGATCGGAGAACAGTTAATGCTGAATGGTAAACAATAATTGGTTTGCCAGAAATTATCGACAAAATCGGGAAAAACAACCAAATACGTCGCATCATTCTTCATCATGAAAATGCAAGCTCCCACACAGCACGTCAAACAATTGATTATTTGAAAAAGAAAAACATCGAATTAATGTCTAATTGCCCGTATTCACTTAATTTATCCTGACTTTTCGTTCCCTAATTTCAAACAAAAAATGCGTGGACAGCTATTTTCATCACCTTAAGGAGCTGTTGAAGCCTTCGAAAACCATGTTTTTGAGATACCAACTTCAGAGTGGAAAAAATGTTTCGAGAATTGGTTTGAACACATGCAAAAGTGTATAAATCTTAAAGGCGAATATTTTGAATAGCAATAAAACAGAATGTTCAAAAAAAAAAAAAAAAATTATGTCTTAATTTTTGTAAAAACTTAAAAGGTAGCCCTCGTATTTAGTAAATACGTTCCCACATCCTGGGAACATATTTAAAAATCATAAATTTCGATAAATTTTGAAAGAATATTCAGCGTGCTTCCTTCTCGAGCAGTGTTTCTCAACCGCCGGTCCACGGCTGAATCTATGTGGTCCTTCATGTATATTTGTTTATAAAGCATGGCTACTTGATAAAGAATGCTTTATAAAGTTTATAATTTTTAAATTACCTCAAAGTATTTGGAAGATAGTTTACTAATATATTATGTAGAGCAGTGTTTCCTAACCTTTTTGACTTCCGGAGCCCTTTTCAGAATCAGTTTATATGGCGGAGTCCCTTAGACCTACCCAATGTCCTCAACAGATTTTTATAAAACTAAGCAAAATTCACGCAGATTATTTAAACAACAATGCATCTCGTCGATTACAATCCTGCTAGTCATAGAGTCCTAAACCGGCTAGAGTCAGAAATCACTCGGACATTCGTTCTTCTTGGAAAATTTTCGTTCAGAATGTAATTTCCAGTTTTCTTATTTTGAGTCTGTTTTTTATCTCTATTATTTTGTTTTTATTAAATTTTTATTTATTTTATTTCTTGGGCCGGCTGCGGAACCCCTTAGAAGTGCACGCGGAGCACAGGTTGGGAACCGATGATGTAGAGTGTATAGTTTTAAATTTTAAATAAATTTTATCTCTTGCACTTTTTATCTAAAACAATTATGGAAGCAGGAAATAGCATATTTATTATTTTACATGTTAAATCGCTATGGCCGACAGGTCACTTCACCACCCTATGTAATAGAGTAATGTTTTTGTAAAATAATTTACGACTAGTAAAACTTGTTCATAAAATTATAAATGTTTACTGGAACTAGAAAAGAGTTTTACAATAATTTATACTTGTAAAATAATATTTTCACTGGTCCCAGTAAACAATTATATATTTTAACTGTACGCGACAAAAAAAAAAAAAAAAATCCGGTCCGTGGTAAGATTTTGGTTGAGAATCACTGATCTAGAGTGCCATCAGTAACCAACGAGTCCAATTAAATGACACGATATCAGTCGAACGAGTTCTGCTAATTAACGAATTACCGATTCTGGGTGAACTGATTGATGCAAATATAAATGCTGCCAGAATACGTAAGGCAAGATTTGCCTTTAGTTTGCTCAACAATCTCTTGCGTTGGCAGGGGTGTAGTCCTAAAAAAAAACAGTGGCTCGGCGCTTATGTCCGCTAACCTAACCTAACCTAATGCCTAACCTAACCTGACGTAAGTCGTTACCACGTATTACGTGCGAAGGCGTTTCACGAGGCTTTAACAATGAGAACCAAGACAACTGTCATATTCATTGTTGGCATAAATGTACATTGTTGGCCAACCGAGTTGTACACAAACGAAAAAGATACCATTTACCTATAATGTCACGAAGCAAACAAGAACCC
This sequence comes from Liopterus haemorrhoidalis, assembly GCA_963971575.1. Lineage (NCBI taxonomy): Eukaryota > Metazoa > Arthropoda > Insecta > Coleoptera > Dytiscidae > Liopterus > Liopterus haemorrhoidalis. The sequence continues at coordinate 147,097,858 of OZ020611.1, read as the reverse complement.
CGGAAAATATGTGAACTAATTTGAAAATTTTTAGGCGGGTTTCCGTGTGACCAATTAGGAACCACCTTAAGGAATCTGTATAGTCTGACACAGAACTGATTTTACGCTTTATATGTATAATTTGTGCTTTAGTATTTGTGTTTGATATAATTCAAGTTGATTTGAATCTATAACTCAAAATTGATTTGTATTTAGAACTATTATTAATATTTATATATAATAGTTCACACATATATAGAATTTCGCACGAGTGTAATATGCCGTTGAGTGTACTTGAGAACGCATAGAGCGCTAAGACACGCCTACCCAGGGACTTTGTTTGCTTCGACGGACTATATGTTTTAAGTAAAATAAATGTTTTGGTTATTGAACTAAGAAAAGTGCCAGGGCGGCGCCCTGACACTCAAAAAAAGTACCAAGGCGGCGCCCTGGTGCGCCCTGGCACCACTACACCCCTGTGCGTTCGACTATTATTTGTTGAAAGACCAAACTGCGCATTTTTAACAACAATATAATGTCTTCTGTTGTACGCATGTGAGACTTGGCGAGTCACAGAACTGATGACTAGCAAATTACAAACATTTATCAATAAATGTTTGCGAATTATAGTAGGTAGTCACTGGCCAGATACCATCACTAATAAAGACCGATGGCAGCTTGTGAGTTACCATAGGTGGAACAAACAGAGATCCGACAAGAAATCAAGAAGCGTAAATGGAAGTGGATTGGTCATACCCTAAAGCTGCGTAAAATAAAAAGCAACAATTTGAATTCAACAACCCTTAAACCTTCTTTGAGAATCATATCAACCAGCTGGTTAACCAAGGGAGAAAACATCTCTATAGTACAGAGTAAATAAAATTATAATTACAAAAAATATGAATATCATAAATATGAATATCACAAAGAATAAAATAAATGACTAACCTGACGACTAACGAATAAGGACAGAGATTAAAGAATGTCCCCCACAGAGAGATTGCTCTACGATGATTCTTTCTGAAGGATCTCTATCATCCACTGAAATGAGTCTCTTTATGCGTTACTTACTCTTCCTTCTTTAGAAAACTAGTACTGGTTATCATCAAAGCCTTGTTTAATACGTTTTATAATTGTTTTAAATTGATGCAGTTTATAAACATAACTCAAGAATGCAATTCATGAAAAATGAAAAATATAGACTGACCTTGCTCTGAAATTAAAATCTATTATTGTATCATGCAAGCGTCTCATTTACAATACTTACATCCAATCAGAGACGGACTAACAACCAAATTAATGGAAAATTCTGAAATGATGTTACGCTGTGTATTCTTGGAATTATAAGTAAAAATCAAACATCAAAAATATACCTTGGTTTTAATTTTAGTAGTTCAGATACAAAAAAAAACTCTATAACGAATATTGTGGTCCATAAAATTTAGTGAAATGTTAAATTGAAACTATTTCCAAATTATTTTAGTGACTTTATTTTAAGAAACATTCGTATTTAATCCATAATTGTTAATCTACAGAATATAAAACTAATTTTATAAAAAACACAATAAATACGAAAAAATTATGGAAATATATTTTTATTAAAATAAATATACATTAACAGATCAATTCTGTAAAAATTTACTGTGTAGTAACGTTACTACAAGATAAAATATTATAAAAAGTATAATGACTTTCATTCATGATAGTAACTGATCTTGCTCATAGGGACAAATTTTGTTACAATGATCATAGTAAATGAGTTACATAATTGGTCTGATAGACTATTTCAAATGGAACTAAATGGAGTTTTAATTTTCTTAAGTTGTCATTAGCTTACTTTTTAACTATTGAAGTCAGCTTTTGCTGAACAAATTGATCAACAGCTTTATTCAATCGATAAAAGTTATTAGATTTGAAATCTAATTCCGCTTAAACCAAATAAACCGATTACAATTAATTTTATAAATTTGATTCATTTCTTAGCTTCGTGTGAACTAGATAGTAATTTCCTTTTTTAAAGAGGGATGGGAAGTCGGAAGAAAAATAAATGACCCCTGAGTCAGTATTTTTGAGAACCGACACTAACTCCCGACTCCCGACTCTTTTCACTTGTAAATCGTACTGTTTTTAAAAAATCTAATAGCCTTTGCTGCACTGGCAATTAGCCACAAATCGTACTTACATTCAATATATATATTTTTTAAATTTTATTGGCTTTTGTTACTTCGGTAATTAGACATTTCTTAATTTTAGAAAATTACGTTCCTGAACGGGATTTGAACCCGAGAGATTAGCAACTCAAGACACCTGTGTTACCACTACGCTGCGCCGGTTGGCTATTAAATATTTTAGGTTGGGGTGTAGACACCCTAAAAGTAAAATCTACATATATCTTCCTTATTATGAACAACAAAATCATATATAAAAAAAAAGTTTGTAATAAGAAAACAAATCTTTTTTTTTCTATGCATATTTTAGAATAGGAGGGGAGTTACGGGAGGGCACCCTAAAGCTAAACTTTTGAAATATCTCCCTTCTCATTGACTTAATAGCAAAAATGATATAACAAAAATTTAATTGAGGAGTCCCTGTATTCTCAGTGAAACATAGTTAATATAAAATGAATAAATAAATAAAGCACTCAATAGGATTAAAATTAAAGAAATCAAATATAACTCTAGCCTTTTATAATAAATATACAATTAAAAATTTACTCGTTAATAATAAACTAGATAAAACTGATTTACACAACAAAAGTGGAGTTTAACAAGCATCGTGCCAAGATTGCTCAACAATATATACATATATAAGTCAAACAGTCCAACATAGCAGAACATATGATCACCAATAATCATAACCTTTCCATATATGACTTTAAAATATTACACATTCATAATAAAAGTCTTAAAATGAACCTTTTACAGTTCCGAGAAATTTAAAAAAATAGTAATTCCCTTAATGAATGACCGGTTCCATGACAACTGGAGCCGTAAGACAATTCGGGCCGTTCACAATTGGGGCTTTTCACAACTGGGGCCATTAACAACTGGGGCGATGGACAATTCGGGCCGTACACAATTGGGGCTTTTCACAACTGGGGCCATTAACAACTGGGGCGATGGACAATTCGGGCCATTCACAATTGGGGCTTTTGACAACTTGGGCCATAACTATAAGAGCTAGAGTCTTCTTTTGTTTAAAATAAAAAATAATTATTTTACAAGTTGGCATAAATTAAATTGCGTGTTCTTTTGAAAAAAATATATTTTAAGGGTTTGATTAAGTACATTTTGGTAGGAATTAGAATAATAAAAAAATTGTATTTTGTATTAAATTTACAAATACATAATCTTCATAATATTTGCTGCTTTTAGATTCTCGCCGATCGTAAAATTTTATTAGAATATTATCTTCGAATGCCTGTGTACATAAACATTTTCTATTGGTTCAGAATTTAATTGGTTCAGAGTTTTTGGGAATATGTAGTCAAAAGAGCACCAAATTTTACTTAATATAACTCTTAAAATCCAATTTATTTTTAATCAAATGATCACGAAAATTTTCTTAAGCCAACCCTTAAAATACAATTTTTTTATTTATTCTAATTCCCACCAAAATGTACTTAATCAAACCATTAAAATATTTTTTTTTCAAAAGAACACGCAATATAATTTATTCCAACTTGTAAAATAATTATTATTTATTTTAAACAAAAGAAGACTATCTCTTATAGTTATGGCCCCAGTTGTCAAAAGCCCCAATTGTGAACGGCCCGAATTGTCCATCGCCCCAGTTGTTAATGGCTCCAGTTGTGAAAAGCCCCAATTGTGTACGGCCCGAATTGTCCATCGCCCCAGTTGTGAAAAGCCCCAATTGTGAACGGCCCGAATTGTCGTACGGCCCCAGTTGTCTGGTTACCTGAATGACCAGATTGATGTTTACAACTCACCCCTAATAAATCGGTAAAAAAAATCTCTTATTATTTTGTTTACACTTGTATTCCCTACCATTAATATTTGTTCCCACTGAATGTATTTGTTAAAAAAAAAGTTTAGTTTATAATTTGAACTCCTGTCGATGGCGTCACTGCCGAAATACGTATAGAGTAACATTAAACTTATATTTGTGAAACCAACCGAGTGCTTTATTTATTTATAAAATTTATAATAACAAAAATTGTTTATAATAAGAAAATATATTTTTTTTTTGTTATATATATTTTTTCAATTGAATGGATATTTGGGGAGTTACTTCCTAAAACTAAAATCTTCAAATATCTCACTTATTATTTATTTATTTTACATCAAAAATGTATCTGCGGAAACATGTGTTTCCTCTTCAATGCGGTTTTTAATAAGATATATATATTTGGGGATCTATGGGGAGAGCTATCTATACACGAAGTATCTCACTTGTTATTTACTCACTTATTAATATCAAAAATATGTACAAAAGAGTGGTTTAGATTATTTTGTTGTACTTGAAATTGAAATATCTCACTTATCATTTACTTTACAGCAAAAATGTACCAATCGTACGAAGTACGGGTACTCTAGCTAGTAATAATAATAAAAATAAGAGTGGCCGGTTATGAAAACTGATTAATTGGTCACAAAGCCGATACCGATTAACCGGCAAAATGGCCGATATGGCCAATTACCGATTATCTGCCGATTAGTCGGTGTAACCCTAGAATCAATAATACCATTTTAATTTTATAAAGAAAATTCATGTCTAATTTAGTTCTTCGTTTTAGACAAAGATAAGAATAAGTCATAAGTCATTTGTATGAAATTTATAACGCAAGTACCTTACAAAATGTCTTTGGATATTTTCAATCTTGTTTATATTATGTGGCATATTGTGTGTACCAGATTATACAATTATATTCCAATTTACTACAGACCAAAGATTTGTATAATGTTATTATGTTTTTTGGAGGCTTTATTTTATTTGGTTAAAATGCTTACAAGAGCCCATGATAAAACCAAGTTGCTTGAATTCCGATTTACTTGTTATTTAAATATGATGATCAAATTTGAATTTAGTGTCAAAATAGATTCCGAGATCTTTAATAATATTTACTTCAGTCAATGGTGTATTATTTACCTAATATGTAAATTAAATAGGTAGCCGTTTCCCAGTAAACGTAATACTAAGATACATTTGAAATAAATAAAATTTTGACAAAGCGGTTTACATTACACAGCGACTAAGATGGGTTCAGGTTATAATTTTTTTTTACAACTCCATACGAATTTTGTATGATGGATCCATCTTCTGATTGATAAATGAGCCGTCTTGATTAATAATTTCTCCGTCAAAATGTAGGTTTCGGATGGGCCCGAAATTTGAAAATACGTCACTGTTAATATTAATAAATATACTAGTTTAGTCAAAATTCAGTTTCTTGGAAAGGGGCCTGCATTTTTTTAATTTTTGGTACTATACCCCGTAATCACTCTCCACATCACTGCCAATACGAGAAACTATTTAAGATCGCAGCGCCATATGCATTAAAAGCTGGAACACTCGAGAATGACATTAAACTGTCACTTGTGTATTTGATTACATGGTGAAAATGAACACAAAATGAAAATGAATGAGTTGTATTTTTCTATTTTCCAAGCTTTTTTAGGCCTGTTTTCTTATTTAAAGGTAATCTACGATTTACAAGTTATATAATAATATACTATTGTAAAGAAATTTCAAGGAAAGTTTTAGTTTTTCATTGTATTTTTAATTCTCTTTGACTGCCTGTCAATATGATATCAACAAAAATATGGTAAATATATTTGTGAAAAATAAAAATCTCTACCTGAAGAAGTGGAAGGGCCTTTTAATATATGAACTGATGGTTTAGACAAATTTTGGGTGGGGTAAGTGCCTTTATTCAGTATTTTCTTGGACGTAAAAAATGAATTTTAAAAGTTACAAGTGACAGCAAGCACGCATTCATGGGCACGGATTTTTGCCCATTTTTTGTTTTTTGATCTATAGAGACATTTGTGTATGATAAAGACCTACGATCCACTTTTTCTCTACCTCCAAATGTCATTTCAATTGACATTGTTCCCGATTTAGGAAAATTATGAAATATTTAAGTGGGATTCTTCTTTATTTACGATTTACAATGCGGCACACAACAAAATGAATTGTGTTTGCCATGATTCACAAAAATAAACCACAAACAACAAAACAACACGTATTTCTCCATTGAACAAAACAAAACAATGTCATTCTCGTATCTTCCGAAAATCACCACCAGATGTCAGGGCGCTTAGGAAGTTTTGCCTGTGACCGGTTGCTAAAGAACGAGTTAAATATTTTAACTCGAGCTATCCGTAACTCAAATTAAAATTATATGTATTTGTACGTTGTTTTGATTCGATTGAGCATAACTTGAGTTAAAACACTTAACTCTTTCTTTAGCAATTGGCCATTAAAGAAACATCGAGTGTCGAACAATGTTTTTTCAAATAGTTGGCCCGTCCCTGTATCCAATAAACCCATTGTGATATTCTTAAGAAATAAATATTTAGGTCAATACATGCAACTTGTCACATATGACTGTAATACACAAATGAGAAAGTGGACCATTAACCATTAAGTATAAATAGAAATTATAAATGTCAACTCTTAAGTGTAATCGAAATTTACATTTATCAAATGTAATTTTTTATTAAATTTGCAATTCGAATAAGTTTAAATTATTCAATTACATATTCGGTTATCGAATGCGAATATTAATATTGGTAATAAGCGCTTGTCAAATGAGAGATATTACAAAATATATAATTTCGAAATATTATAAACCAAATAAATTATTTAATATATCAGGGATTAATATATCAAAACTAATATTTCAAAATTAGTTTATTGAAATGTGTTTTTTTATCTAGCTTTGCGATAACACCATCTCTGATTCCTTGGACTGCTTATTTTTACCGACCGTCAACATATATAAGGGAGGTATTGTGATCATACCGATTTTGACATTTCGAGATTTCGATGGATCTTCACGAATTGAGGTCCCTACATAACGTTTTGACTATTTTTAGCATGATGTCTGTCGGTCTGTCTGTCCGTCCGTCTGTCTGTCTGTCTGTCCGTCCGTCTGTCTCTCTGTCCGTCTGTCTGTGTACACGTGCAGAGCAAATTTGGCTGAAAGGATTTTTATGAAACTTCATATTTAAGCTACTGCCATCAATGGCACGAGTTGATCAACTTTTGGTAAAAATCGGTTGACTCAAAATGGGAGTTTACTCGTGTCTATTTTAAGATTTTTGTGAATATTTCACAACAGAAAAATATTTCGAAAAAATGCATTGAACAAAAGTTGCTATAAAAGCAATAACTAATAACTTTTATTTTAGACGTTTTTTGATAAAACGAAAAATTTCGAATAATTTCTGTAAAATAAGTCTCAATTTTTTCATACTTATATGTAACATTCCATGGTCATGATAAATAGTATATCTGTTAGAAAATATTAGGTCAAGTTATTGCTACTCTGCTGCTAGAATGTAATTTATATAAGTACTTTATGATGGCGGTCGGTCTTGTGGTGGCCACAGCTGATTTTTTTACATTGTCCTCCATTGAAAAGCGGAACATAGCAGTGTAACATGGAATTTTAGATAAGTGCAGATATTGTCTCTCCTGTACATTTTAGAGCAAAAATATAAAAATAAAAAGTTGTTTAAAATAAGTTTTCAGTTCTAAAAAGTCTAAATTTGATGCCATAGAATGTCTGTAACACTAGATATTTGGAAAATAAAATATGATGTTTTCGTCAAAATTCAGATAGCCGTGGAAATAAAAAATAAAACAAAATAGTAATATAGTAGAGGGCTGTCCTGTTCATAATAAAATGATGGTCAGACAATATCTTGACGAAGTATTTCCCGATACATGGATTGGGTCTAGCGCCTATTGATTTTTTTTATGGGTGTACACTCAGGGACAAAAAAAACCGGACACTTCAATATTTTTACTTTATTAGTTTCTAGTGAGATAGATATATATAGAGTCTTCCTTATCAATTTATGATAAAACACAGATGGTATAATCCAGAGATAGGGAGTCGGAGTCGGGAGTCGAAGAGTCGAAGCTTTTTGTAGGAGTCGGAGTCGGGAGTCGGAAAAAAGTTATCGACTCTTTGATTCAATTTTTATCAAGGACGAGAACAAACCGAAATCGAAAGCAAAATGACCTTATTACCAGAATTTTTTAAAGCACGGAAACAGGAACGACATTTTGTTGTATGTTCAAGAACGAAAATGAAATTAAAAATATTCAATACCGAATTTAACCAGTTTTCTTCATGTTTTCCAGTTTAAAATTTTATTAATCCTACTGGTATTAACAGATTAATAGGCAGTAAAGATATTTTGTTTTTGCTCATAACCCTTCTTTTAATACTTTGTTTATTATGTTTAAGCGGAACTAAACTGGAATTTTATTTTCTCAAATTGTAACGAGATTCCTGATGGCAGCCAAAATCTAAATGTTAAAAGAAAAAAGTGACATATTATGAAAAATAAAGTACAGGCTATTCCAAACGTTTAGGAGGAACTAAATGGGAAATTCGTTCTTTTAGGTTGTCACGAGAAAGGACCTTGCTTGGGTTATTTCATTTTTTACGTTGGCATGTGAAAATTTAAAATTCTAACAGTGAAACCATGGAAACTAATGACATATGTCAAAAATAAATACTCTTTTTAATACTTATATACTAATAAATAAATGGGAATTTATATTAAGAATGACACAAAAAATCAAAATATAAAGCAAATTACATTTGAAAATGATATTAGCCTTAACCTAAATATGTTTATTGTAAGTTTGATTTACAAAGCTTAAACAAAACGGCCAAAAAGCACGATCCAAACGATGAAAGTAACTAGATTGCAAAATCTAAACGTTTAAAATAGGCTAAACGTTTGGAATAGCCTATATATAAAATACTTTTCTCCACGACCACTATAGAATTTACCAATTCTAAAACCAATTTTGATTACAGAAGTTAATATTCTAACACAAGAATTGGAATGTTATTCTAAAGCACTTATCTTCTTATGCATTTTGTGTGTATTTCATTCCATTACTTGTTATGGAATAACTATTCCATGCTTGTTGCCTTTTGTTTTTGTAGGGTTACATTAAGATATATGCAACGTTTACATTAAATAAATGCAACAAAACTTCCTAACCTAAAATAGTGGCCGCTGTGCGGCAAATTAAATTAAAATTAAACAAATAATAAATAAAATAAATTAGTTTAATTAATTGATTAATTTGTTATGTAATATAAATTATTTGTTAAGATAAAATGTTTGTTAAAATAATTATTTGTTATTTTTTTTTTCTGGTGGTCGTGGACGGTAGTGGAAAGTAGGGTCTGTGACTCGGTTGGAAGAGAAAATTCGATGCTCGTGGTTCCTCACGCTCGCCTGCGGCTCGCGCTCGGTATGTTCCACTCGCATCGAATTTTCTCATTCCAACCTTGTTACAGAATATACTATTAAACTAATAACATACATATATTTGAAAATTTGTTTTAAAAATTACATAATAAGTCAAGATGAAATGAAAATGACCACACATAAACACAGTCTGTTTTTTTAGATTAAGTGAAACTAGACATTGAAATATACTAACTCTTAACGATTGAATGAGGCATTTTATCATTTTGTTTAACAAAAGCCCACTTCGATCGTTAAAAGGTGAACTAGTGATAACTTAAGAAAATAAAAATTCCATTTAGTTCTGCTTAAATATTTGGAATAGGCTTTACGAATTACGAGTGAAATGAGTCGGGAGTCGGAGTCGGTCTTCAAAAATACCGACTCCGGAGTCGAGAGTCGGTAGTCGGTAATTTTTCTACCGACTCCCCATCCCTGAAAACGACATATTTTATTTTCCCAATATCTAGCGTTACAGACATTCTATGGCATCAAATCAACTTTAGAAAAATAAAAATTGTTTTTAAACAATTTTTTATTCTTGAATTTTTGCTCTAAAATGTACAGGAGAGCCCATAGCCACATTTATCTAAAATCTCATGTTAAACTGCAACGTTCCGCGTTTCGTTGCACCACGATATAATTCCTCAAAGGTAAACCAGTTTAAAAAAATGCTTAAAAAAACTAAAAGAGTTTTTATTAGTTTATGGAACAGTGTTTTATTTACCTAGCCATGCGATAATGTCACATCTGCTTCCTTGGGCCATATTTTTTACATTGTCCTTTATATTGCATACAAAGGGGAAATTTATTATATAATACCTCAAACGTAAATCAGTTTAAAAAAATGCTTAAAAATACACGTAACTATAAATATACAATACAATTTATTTTACAGTGTAAATTAAAATTCTAAAAGAGTTTTTAATCTCGCTTAATATGGTTATTCTACCAATGGCCAGTGTTAAAAAAAAACATTTATGCAAGAAGAAAATAATGTAAAACGAAATAAAAGATTTTTTTTTAACAAGTGCAGATAAATCGTACTTCTCCATAGTCTGTCTCACTTACCAATGACTCTGTTATCCAATAAAAATAATATAAGAAAGCAGATGAAATCCTAGTTATTTGCCGTGAAGAAAAACATAAAATGCCGACCGACGTACCGTAGTGGTAACAAGAGTGCCCTGCGTTACTAAGGTCTCGGGTTTGAATCCCGTTCAGGCATAGAATTTTCAAAAATTACAACTGTCCTGCCTAATTGCCAAAGTAGCAAAGACAACGGCCAATAAAATTATATTAAAAAAAAAAAACTTGCTATAAATACTGTTACAAAGTTTTCAGTGAAATTCCACAAGATGCTTAAATATATTTAAATTTTCTTTTAGTACTTAGTACAAACGTCAATAAAATTACGAAGAGTTTCTACAAATTCTCCGTTGTCTTCATCAGGGAGCGCTTCAGACTAGCGATTTAGGGTGTATCTTCTTGCAGGTAATGTCCTGAAACACGGACCAAAATTTGTAGTGTAGGGGGTTAAGGTCAAAACTGCTAGGCGGCCGATTATCGGTATAAAGTACACTACATTGCTTTCAAGCCAATGTAGCGCAACCATCGCATTATAAGCTGGCACTGAATCTAGCTGGAAATTCCAATGGTGACAAGAGAAGAGGGAGTTGTTTAGTTTTATAACTGTCGACTTGAACACGGGTTTGTAATAGGTTGACGTTTTTACCTCTTTCTCGTAAAAATTAAGCTTACTGGTATTGAAGTAGGGTAGTGGCCCCTCTGGATCGTCGGCGCTTTCTTACATGCTTCTTGTGAACTAGAAGCATCCACCATGTCGTTCAAGTGGATAAAAGCCTCTTCAATATTAGAAACCCTTTGTAATTTTATTGTCGAATGGTCGCAGAGACTTAAGCGCTGTGGTACGGCGAAAAGTGGTCATTTTGAAAACTGTTTGGTGTTTCTTGTTTAAGATGCATTTATGTATTATATACTAATAGAAAATTAAAATATCTTTAAGCATCCTGTGGAATTCCACTGAAAGCTTTGTAACAGTACTTATGAAAAAATTAGATAAACATATGATTTTTTATATTTGTGACCTATTAAAGCAAAACAACTTTTTTGCTTTTGGAATGGCTAAAGCTTACTTTTCTTACTTCCTCCGTACATATGTAAAAATATTGTAGCGAACAAATTCATTTCTAACTTGAAATAAAACGTTTCGTAAAATTTTTGTCTAGTGCTTACAACCCTTCTCTCTTAAAATAAGCTACTAAAGAAGAGAAGTATAAGAGAGCGAAGCGAAATGTGAAAATGTACACAAGCATTGTGGACAACGTTTGTAGTCCAGGCATTCACTGGAGTGGTGAAATTTGTTAAATAGTGTTTTAAACTATAGAACTTTTTCATTATTTTGAAGCAACATAAAACTTTTCAATTTAGTTTTTAACAAAATCTTTTTTAGTCATCAATTGTTAAGGAAAAACTTAAACAGTATTATATTAAAGTATAATAATAATAAGAAAATCAAATATAAAATATTTATATAGAAATTTGTAACCAGTATTTTTTTTTTTTACATTTTTCTCTAAATCTCTTATAATTGTTTGGTTTTACTCATGTATATAATTCGTAGCCTACTTAATTCATTTATTTATTTATTATTTGAGCCTTCACATCAAAATTACGGTTGTGTGGCAACAATTCGAAGCGTAATTCATAAATTTTCGCCATCGAAACTGCACAAAAGTGCACCCGTGCATTGTCTTGATGGATGAGCACCTTCTTCTTGGCCAAATGTGGGCGTTTTTTCTTGTTTTCTTCGTTCAACCGGTCCAATACCGACGCATAATATTCTCCATTTATCGTTCGTCCTTTTTACAAGTAGTCAATGTGGATGATTCCGCGTGCATCCCAAAAAACCTTGCCCATCACTTTGCCGGCCGATTTCACCGTCTTCGCCTTCTTCGCCAGATCGCCTCCAGAAACCCACTGTTTCGACTGTTTCTTTGTCTATAGAGTGTAGTGGTGGATCCAAGGTTATGTATCGACGCAGAAACTCGTTAGGATTGCGACGGAGAATTGACCACACTATTGCGTATATTCTCGCCTGTGAGCAAACGTGGCACCCATCTTGCCTATATGTTTTTTACATCCAATTTTTCGTACAAAATTGAAACCACTGAGCCATGTGATATCCCTGTGGCCTGTCAATTTGACTCGTGGATCACTCAAGACCATATTGTGGATTTTGTCAATCATTTCTGGTGTAGTCACCTAAAGTGGACGAACCGAACGATGTTCATCACTTACAGAAAGGTAATGATTATTAGTGATCATATCTTCTGCTATGTTGGACTGTTCTACTTTTTTATTTTGGATGACTTTCAAATGTTCTCTAAATCTTGTCGCAAATTTTCGACCAGTTCGACCTATACATATTGTTGAGCAATCTTGACAGGATGCTTGGTAAACTCCACTTTTGTTTTATTTATTATTATTATTTATTTATTTGATTTATTTATTTTTTTGTAGGATTATATCTTTTTGATATTAACTCAATATATTGAACTATTCTATCGTAATACTATCTGCAATGGCAAAAGTTTAAAATAATGTGTTCGCATTAATACTAGCCCATTACAAAATAATTTCAAAGATAAAAATAACACTAGCTGGTCACTTCAAACCAATTTCGCTCACACTGTACATATGATTCATAGAGCATTTAATATGTTTACATACAAGGATTAACTCTAAACGCATTGTTAATCCTTTTATGCACGTATTATAAATACAAACACCCTTTTATGCACACATAATATATAAATAGCAACAAAACATTTCGCACGCCCTTGAACACTCCCCCTATATCACTATTAATAACTCAATTTCCTTCATAATCCCATCAATTAATATATTGAAACAATTGCAGGTTGGAAATACTCTATGATGGGCGAGGTAGTGATTCAGCACGTGGCAAAGGGCGGTAAAGCGCAGCAGAGGTCATTGATGGTGGTAGACAGTGCGGGATGCAGGGATACTAGGATGCGATCCGTGTGTCCAGATAATCCGCTTCAATTAAGTCCTTTGGTTAGCACACTGGTTTTGCGGGCTTTCATGTTCCAAGGAATGGAAAGCGGAGATGAGATGGTCATGTCAGTTAGAGTTATTGGTTGCTTGCTACAAGAAGATTGTTTTAAGGTAAGTGATCTTTATCTCTTGTTCATTAAAGAGAAAGCTATGTTAAAGAGAGAGTTAAAGAAGACAGGTTAATAAAGACTTGAATTAAAGTCAAACACACAATCACATATAATTCTTTTTGCGACACAATAGTTATTTCTACAGTTTAAAATGAAGGGACCACATCTATGTACAGAAGGTACAACCCTAATACCATCACACATGTGTCTGTCTGTCTCTCTGTCTGTCTAGTTATCCGTAAAGTAGATATTATGGTCAAAGGACTAAATCAAGAGATATGAAATTTAGTATGCATATGCATAAGGCAGACCGGGGACAAAAGTAACTGGGTACAATTGTAACACTGGGAATATTTATGAAACTATAGCGCGTAAAAGGAGTTGTAGGGTTTTTTTTGGATTCCCACTGAATAAATATAATGTTGTCAATAGTGTATAATGTTTATTCTAGTTACAGCTGATTAGTTTCACTCAATTCGAGCATTATCAAAGCTACAAAAAAAATAATTTAAAAGTAGAAAAATACAATTTTGAAGATATAAATTGGTCAAATGATGATAAAATAAAAATAAAATTATAATAACATAAAAACGTACCTAATTGCCGGAAAAAAAAAATTAAAAATTATAAATAAAATTATAAGTTCTCATTGGAGTCAAAATACGTGGTAAAAGCTTGTCAGAAAATAAAATGGAGTATGTTAACGGTCGTTGAGCGGAGTATAGCGCGCAAATTTTCGTAATAGTGAGTGTATGTGTCTAATAAGTTGTTAACATTGACGTCATATTAATAGAATCAGCACGCTCTATGTCTTAGCATTGTTTGTTGTGAAGCCAAGACCCTGTGGAGACGAAAGGGGGATTCGCCCCGAGGAATATAACAAGTTGCCTAATTTACATTTATTTTGTTCAGCTATCGATAGGAAAAACGCCGGCGTCATAAAGTGTTTATGATTGTTTTGTTGTGTTATTTTTTCTATTTTACTATTTTACCTTTCCATCTACTTTTAATAATATTGCCATAAATTGCATTTAAAGAATTGTGAACTATTTAGTATTTTAAATACTAAAAAGTAATGTTTAATTAAAATATTACATATAGTTTTCCTTAAAAAAAGTATTTGTATTCAGTACTTCGAATACATCTGAAAAGTATTTTACCCAGCACTGATTATAGATATACATTTTTATAATCTGTCATATAAATTTTAATTTATCATGGAATAAATGATATAATATCTGCCCGTTTTTAATTTAGAAAGTGTCTGAAGCATTGCTATACAATATGATCGAGAAAAAAGGTGTCTAGACAGACAAGGAATTCATTTATTTTAACAGTATTGTCCACTTAACATTTCAAATTCTGGGCCTACTAAACTTTTTTCGATCATATTGTATTTTAAATGTATGTAATTTAGGGACCTACTAATTATCTTATATATATATATTAATAAATTCAAGTTAATTTAATATTATTTAGGCCGGCATTACATTATAAAAGATCTTTGACAAAGATCTTTTATAAAATATTTTATAAAATATATTTATAAACTTTTTTCTACGAATCTCAAACAGGCATATTACACTGTGTGGAAAAGCTTTATAAAATATGAATAAAAAAAATGGACGACAATCGCATTATTGCTTGTGCAGCTACAATTAGTGCAATAGGTTATGCTTAGTGTTGAAAAAGAAAAGAAAAAGAAGACGTATCTGGGTAAGACCATGGATTTCGAGGCATGACCTTATAGGAACACACCAAAACCTTCTTCGGGAACTGCAATGTGAAGATACTAGAAGGTATAATAATTTATTGAGAAGATATATTCGAAGATATCTTGCTTTATTTCCCGACAACAGATACAATTAAGAAATCCTATAAGCGTTGAGGAACGCCTTTACTCTTCGATTTCTGGCAACAGGAGAAAGTTGCACAAGCCTATAGTACAGCAGTCATATACCTCAATGCACCCTTTCAAGCATAATCCCAGAAACATGTGAGACCATTTACTATGCGATGGAGGAAGAGTTTTTATTATGTTTGCAATAATGCTGTATGCCTCTAAGCTTTTATTTATTTTTTTGTAATCAAAATGTTGATGGTTATACAACATTTCATACCCCTCATATTCCGAAATTAATAATTTCGTTGTAGAAACACACCAACTGGACTTTCCTTCCGCCATGTAGATTTTAAACTGTCGAATCTTTTATCAAAGTTAGCAGAAGGCTATATATTTTATAAAATATCTTTTACAAAAGAAATATTTTATAAAAGATGGCCTATTACACTGGCATATTTCACGTCAATTATATTTTATAAAATATATTTGTAAAAGATCTTTTATAGTGTAATGCCCACCTTATGACTAAAAAAATATATTTTTACTTTCAATTCTCAACGGCAAAACATTGATGTATGCAAACTGTACAACTCCTCGGGGCAACTCACGTTTCCCCGCCTAAAGAGGTGTTGGCTTCATAACAACTCGTCCTCGTTTAGTCTCTATGTTATACTACCTCATTGGTTGTTAGTTGTTGTGTTTATCTTGTCCGCATACATAGTGACTGAACGGTGCTGAGTGGTGAAATTAGTTTTTAACCTCTTCAAGTACCTTTTTCCGTAAGCAAAAAATATTAAATGTTTCTTATTATGTACATTAATTCTTAGATAATATTTTCAATTGGATTTTAGTAGATTCATTAGATTCATAGTTAACCTATATTTTTTTGTTATACATTATTTTTTTAATGTTAAATTGAATGAGATAAAGGGTTTTGAATGTTCAAAAACCACTTGGGTACAGTTATAACAATCGTGGCCGGGGACAATTGTAACGTGTTACATCCCCACCAGTTTTCGATAGAGATAATTTTGAAGCCAAAGATATATAAAATGTTGTACCTACTTAACTCTAGTCCTTTTAGGTACATATTTTCTCATTTAAAATGAATTTCAATTTGATTGTCACCAAAAATTTACTTACCTTTTTTTAATTAATTTAAGATTTTTTATTAACAGTCATTAATTACACTGTTATACTTCTAGATATGTATTGTGATTAATTACTGACAAGACTGTACTTACCAGTGATTTTACAACAAATATCTAAATATCTTTTTATCTTTAGTTTTATCTATGGTACAGTCCCCTACCACTGTTACAACTGTCCCGGGGGTCGGTACAATTGTAACACTTTTCAATTTTTTAAATTAAGTTAAAAAATGTTTTCTTTTTAGCATATTGTAGCTAAAGATAATATCTATCTAATGATGTCAAATTATTTAATATCAACATTACAATATAGCTCACATAAAGCAAAAATGTTACTACTGTCCCCGGTCTACCCTATACCAAATAGGGCAAATTTTATTTAATAATAATAAAAACTTATTTATTACAATTCCAAAGACATAAAGATGTTAAGATTCTTATTTCGCTTTTAATTTAAAAGACAGGTTGTTTGTTTTTATACGTTACGCTCAATTTGACTTCGCGCGATTGTTCCCGGCAAGTATTTTTCGGGTATGCCACTATTTTCATCCAGACATTTCCTATAGGGAAATAAATTTAAAATCGTAGCGCCGCGGTGTTGATTTTTGGAACGTAGGTAAAGGGTACCTGATGTTATTGTTACATAGCTGTGGAAGTGAAATTATAGGAATAAATATGTTTTACAATATTTTGTGAACCTGTTTTACTATTTTATCAACAAGTAAATTAAGAAAAATGTTTATAAAGCCATATTTTTGCATGACACGTCTCTAAAAATAATTAAAAACTATATTTTGTGAATGTTGTAGGTTAAGGCGATAACATTTTCGTAATGGATTATTTAAAATATCGGCATTTCCAGATAAGAGAGATTCTAAGTGATGAACTTTTAATGACTTAATTCAAAGTAGAAGTCGTTGGCAGTAGTCATACTGTTTAAGTTTGTTTATGTCGATTTGTTTTTGCATAGTCCAATAAAATGGATAGATCTTATTGTTGTGTACCTATGTGCAAGTCAAGGAAAAAGAGGAACGATCATTCATCCCTCAGATTTCCACCTACAATGTTAAATTAATAACAAAACATGTTCTGTGAACTAAACTTGGAATCGAGGAAGTTGTAAATTGTCGTAAAGCTTGAATTAGAAAAGTGGGCCATTGTTTGAAAATTTGCTTACACTTCCTCTCCTTCATATACAACGCATGAATTTTTAATTCCATCTATAAACTTGATATAATCCACTATAAATTTTTTTATCACCATAACCTACATTACAAAATATACTTTTTTTTTTTTTTAGAGACGTGTCATGCAAAAATATGGTTTTATAAACATTTGTATTAATTTACTTGTTGATAAAATAGTAAAACAGGTTCACAAAATATTGTAAAACATATTTATTCCTATAATTTCACTTTCACAGCTTTGTAACAATAACATCAGGTACCCTTAACCTACGTTCCAAACTTCAACACCGCGGCGCTGCAATCTTAAATTTATTTCCCTATATCTACATGTCCCTTTCCCTATCCCTTACGTCGCACCGTAACGAATACCGTAGTTCTTCATTCCCCGAAAGAATGCATCGGGATATTGACCGAAGCTGCGAAATAAGCTACACTATAACACAAGTGTAATATCTAGCCAAGATGAACCAATTACTGGAATGTGAATCATTTCTTATATTTGTTTAGTTAGTTAAGATTGCTATTATTGTGACAGAATAATAAGTGAAAATCTAAATATGGATAAAATTGAAAAATTGAAAAAAATTATTTTATGTATAAAAAAATTCTCCCGTTCCGAATTTCGAACTGAGAAATAAGATCACTTTCTTGCCACGGTTAATTATTCTACTCTACATATTTTCCTTAAAGTCATCACAATATTTCGTAACATTAAAATGTCTGTCAAACAGATTTAACTTCATTTTTAAAGTTCCATTGTCGTATATTCATACATAAAACGATGCTTAGAATGATTTATGTTCTCACTCTTTTCACACTTGTCTTGTTCTCTGATATATTATTTATTCTCTTTCTTCATTTTACTGTACTCGTTTCATATTAATATTTAGCAGCGTTATACATTTAATATATATTTAAATCACAAAGTTAAAACTAATAATGTATGTAGGTAATAAAGTATATCATTATTTATTAAACTGCTTTTATGTCGAAAGCATTCTAAATAGTAACACAATTATACCTATAAAGAGGACTATACTTAGTCGTTCCATAAATACTGTTACAACTTTGCACAGACCTGTTAGCACAATTTACTTTTCTGCATCAAAATAACAACACATGTTATATGACAGTTTATGTTTATACTCAACCACAGTAAACATAGTTAAAAAAATTATTAGTCATGAAATGGAGCTATATAGAAAATCTAATCACCGTTATTGGTCTTCATAAGTGTGGTTTGTCAAAAAGTGTTATTTTTTAAAAGGTTACAGCCATTTGGTATCAGCAGAATGTTTGTGTATCGAGCTGTCATGTTGTTCGAGGAGACTGGCGGGGTGGTTGATCTGTTAGATAGACCAAGCACTGTTTGTATGCCAGAAACTGTCAAAGCAGCTTATGCTCGAATTTGCCGTAACCCGCTGAGAAAACAAAAAATTCAATCAAAAGTCTCAAAAATCCAAATTTGACGTGCGAGAAAAATTGACGGTAAATCACGATCACGCAGATTAACTAGAATAAGGAATCGGTCGTGTCAAGCGCTTGTGGCTTGTGGATAACTTGAACCAGGATTCTTTGTTTAGGGACCAGTTATTTCACTCGAGCGTAATAAATAGTGTTTTTAGCTGCATCCAAAATACCAACGATATTCGAAAACTTCGGCCATCTTCATGTAATGCCGCAGCTCGTGCTATGTCTTCGGGTCGCATTTTAATTGTATTGTATAAAAAACAAGCGCAAAGGTTTAGAAATAACTAAGATGGCTAACTAATATCCAAAAATTTATTTTACTAATGAGTTATTTGTGTTAAAATACTTTTACTTATCATGCATATCATATAGTTTTCATTCAAGCAGGCCCTATTTATTGTTACCGCCTGTTTAGTTAGCAACAAAAAATGTTTATTTATGTACACTTATTATATAAACATGGTATTACCCACCGATACTTATAGTTTCCTATTAAATAGTATATTCTGTAATAAGGTTGGAATGAGAAAATTCGATGCGAGTGGAACATTCCGAGCGTAAGGAATCACGAGCATCGAATTTTCACATCGGCCACTATTTTAGTACTTTTTAGGAAGTAATGTTGCATTTGTTTAATGTAAACATTGCATATATTTTAATGTAACCCTACAAAAATAAATGACAACAAGCATTCTAGTTATTCCATGACAAGTGATGTAATGAAATGCACGCAAAATGCATAAGAAGATTGTGCTTTAGAATGACATTCCAACTCTTGTGTTAGAATATTGACTTTCTGTAGTTAAAATTGGTTTGGAAGAAAGAATAGGTAAATTCTATAGTGGTCGTGGAGAAAATATTTTATTATATTATATTATATTTTATACCATCAGTTTTTAAAGTACAATCGTAATATTGTCCCATTTTCTTTTTGTCGGCGAGTGTACCTTAAAACACACGAGTTACTATTAAACCGAAAACTTAGTAAACCTTGCATGAAATTTGCCATAACGTGTCACAATAAAAGGCAGACGGCGGAGTCGTGTGAATATTGCGATTTTCGTTTTCAGGTCATCGGTTATTTCCGGTTTTTGTACATAAACTTCGCTTGAGATGACCAGAAGAAAAACTTGTGAAACGTAATATCCTATAAATGTGGGAAGAAAAAGATATAGGTTTCAGATTATTGTAAAAAGTTTCTGCAAATGCTAGATATGCAGAAATAAAAATGCAATTTCATAGATCATAAAAGGAAAAAGCAATTTTATAATATACAGAGATTCTGAAAAAATTATAGAAATCAGTTGGAAAATAGTCCGGTAACAAAACTAAATATACCACCAGTGGCGCAGCCAGGATTTTGTCTTTATTATATCTAAGTATATCTATATAGTTATACATAAGAAGATATTGATATTCACATTCATCTATAAAATAAAACCAAATACCTATTTTTAGACCGCGACTTTCTCCAAAACTACTCTTTTTATTATATTTCTACTATTTATACTCTATGGCCATAGACCCCCCCCCCGGGCTGTGCCACTTGTATACCACCCATACATTTATATGTTGTTTAAATATATTCTGTATTTATTTGCGAGTGAAGCTGTGAACAAAATATCATGCCAATGCAATGAAAGGTTAACGGTGTTTATTATCATTATCCTTAAAGCAGCGTTCAAAGTTCTAAAATTAGTTGACTATACGATGTGCATTGTGGATAAATTTAATAGACAGTTTTAACCTTTAATTACAGCGTTCACAGCTATGTAAAATAATGCGTAACGAATGTTGTGACATGTATGTTTTTTCAAACCATCTATGAAGGAATAAATGCATTTATGTGACTTTACGAACCCCCTATCAGCAAGATCGTGCTTTCTTCCTAAATTTTAATAACAAAATTATAGCCGCAACTACAGCAATTCATTTTCGTTTCACGATTTCTGAAATTTGTTGAAATTTGTGCGACAGTATTTTTTAGGTTATGTAAAGTGAGATTGTGTATTTATATGTCTTACTCATGAAAACAGCGCACTAACTATAAGTTTGGAAAATTGTTTATAGTCGACAACGCATAGTCTATTAAATTTAGAGCTGTGAATAGTCGCTTGCGTTACCATATGACAAACTTGGTAGTGACAATTAACAGTGCACAAGTCATAGCGTATAGTCTACTAATTTTAAAACTGTGAATGCAGCTTTAGGTTAGTTATATTTTTTGACAAAATAATACAATTTTTAATTTAATAGATCAAGAGTCGTAAAACCATATGCGACAAGTTTTTCGTCAAAATTTATATTATAATGGCGAGCCATTTTTAGTGTCATTGTAATGTTACCTCAGAATGGAACTGATGTTACTATAGACCAGGCATATGCAACCTAAAGTCCGCGGGACGGATCCGGCCCGTTGCCTTATTTTGTCCGGCCCGCGATAACTATCCAAAATCCCATTGAAACTGGCCAGCGAATATTTCTTTGTTTTCAGGGGCGGACTATGCCCTAGGCAGATTAGGCAGCTGCCTAGGGCCCATGAAACCGTTTTGATGTATAGATTTTTTCGTTATTTTGTGATTTATTTGACTGGTAGGGCCCACGATAAAACTCTTGCCTAGGGCCCCGATTTGTCTTAGTTTGTCACTGTTTGTTGTCAGAGATCTAATGCGGGTAAACGATTGATGTTGATGTGGAACAAGCACCACTTTCTCAGAAAACAGAACTTCTTGAGCTACAGGAGAACTCAGATTTGAAGTCAAAAATGAAGGATATTTCACTAATCGAGTTTTATAAGAAATATTTCCTAGTTGACAAATTTCCGAAACAGTTTTTGCCCAGAAGGGAATTACGCTCTTTGGAAGCACTTACAAATGTGAGCAGTTATTTTCTCGGTTGAAGTTTGTCAAATCAAAAACAAGGACGCGAATAACGGATTCGCACCTAGAAAACACGTTGCGTGTTGCTACATCAGTTGTTTTCCCGAACAATGACAAACTTGTGAGCAATATGAAGTCTCAACCATCCCATTAAAATTAAATAAATACTTTGTTCTTATTTAACAATATTTATGCATTATAAAAGATTTTTTATTTTTTTCCTTGTTTTTACTTGCCCGACCTTAATATATAAGGGGCAAGTATTGTAATCGCGAAAATTTTCGATGTCGAGATTTTGACTGATGACCACGTTTCATGGTCAAGTGCCGTCCGTATGTTTGTGTGTCTGTGGGTACTAAAAAATTCTCCTATTAAATGGGAAGAACCCTATTATTTTTTATAAAGATCGTTTGAATAGAAATGGGAGTTTACTCGTGTCGATTTTAAGATTTTTGCGAATATTTAGCAACAGAAAAGTATTTCGAAAAAATTTATTGAACAAAAGTTACTATAAATGCAATAACTAATAACTTTTATTTGAGATGTTTTTTGATAAAACGAAATATTTTGAAATTTTTTTGTAAAATTATTTAAGTCTCAATTTTTTCATATTTATATGTAACGTTTCCATGGTCATGATAATTAATTCGTAACAAGTAAACCAAGCCTTGGACAAAAATTTGTATAGAACATAATTTGATGTATTTTTGAAGATTTATCTAAATATTTAAAATAAAAATAATTTAAATTAATTTTTTTTTTTTTTTTTGGGAGGGCAAGTCTAGCGGAGGTTTCCCTTCGCCACTGGTTTTTTATGAATGTTATGAACTTTTTTGTATAATTTAGAATGTTTTATTTTTTTATAATAAAGACATTTTTAGTGAAGTAATAAAAAACAAAAACTGATGATTCTAAAAAAAAAAGATCCTTAAAAAGTTCTGGCCCGCGAATGTATTTCAGATCGCTATCCGGCCCTCGGTCTTTTGGAAGTTGCACATGTCTGCTATAGACTAAAGATTTAGTTAGTACATGCATTTTTATATATTACGTGCATTATAATTATGGCACATTTGTTTAATAAATATAAATTTACCTTGAAAAAGCAAACGATTCCCCTTGGCACCACCGGTTATCTTGAATATACTATCCGGTACACAAATGTTGAAGACCTGCAACAGATAATAACATCAATAGAACCGATTTTAAAAAAGGAAGGAACATTACACAACAATTATTATTATGTGTTTTAAATAAATAAGAAATATATGAAGTGCGAGATTTCAGACGTTTCAGAGTTTTGCAGTTATCTATTATAGTAAGTGACAACAAATTAATCTAATCATTGAAATAATCGATTATTTTGTTTCAGTTAATCGATTTATCATATGATATTTTGGTTTCTATTAATTAATAATTAATCGAATAATCTATTATGAATCGATAACTTTATTTTATTTACAAAAAAAATGCTTAGTTGTATTGTTGAAATATTGGTCGGTAAATGATTCTGCTCTCTTCTTTTCAATAAAGTCCCTAGATTACTAGACTTTCAGAACACTCGGTCTCGCTCATCAGGAGAATTTAACTCGCTACTCATTTCTGCACAATATACTGCTATAGTTTGCGTCCAGTCAGTTCAAAGGCTCACGAACGAAACGCAATCTTTCAACTCGATAATTTGCGAAAAAAGCGTGGCAAGTTACAGATTGGCTTGATATAAGCCCATGTTTGCTCAACCGTCTTTGGACAGTTGGTGATGAAATTGCCAAATTTCGATCTTCTTCGAGATGACATGCGAGAAAAGTTGAGGGTCACGATCATGCAGAACAATTAGGGTAAAAAATCGATCATTTCGAGCGCTTGTGGCACGTGGATGATTAAAAGCAGTTTTTTTTTATGTAGAGGCCAGTTCGCTGATGACGCTTTATAGTGTTTTTAACTACATCCATAACACCAGTGATATTCCAATACTGCGGCCATATTTAAATAATGGCGCAGCTCGTACAACGTCTTCGGGCCAGATTTTAATTGTATTGCACAAGAAATGCATAAGATTGGTAACTAATGCCTACATTTTATTTTAACAGTTAGTTATTTGTGTTAAAACTTACTTAACGCCATAACAAACACCCACATGTTTCTGTCTGAGAGGAGGGGCTCATCACGTATATTTTGACAAAAACACGTGCATTTTTTACGTGTTTTTGGAGCTCTTGCCCCTAAGGTTGTAGTGATATTTTGAATTGAATATTGCTATTTTTAAATACATATATTTACCTAGGACGGTGGTAATAAAATTTTCTAGTATGTTTTTATTTTCTTCCTTCTTAGGGGGGCCACCTCCCTGTGTGCGACACTGCTAATTGTTGATTCTGTTCTATTATTTTTTCTAAATTCGAAATACAGTGATTTCCTTGCGTGTACAATGTTATCCTCTTAAGCAACCCCGAAGCTCTTATAGTTCTCGAAATAGCAAAGTGGACAAATTAATATGAACATCCAGTATATGCTTGCCAAATTTTAACTCTCTAGGCCTAGCCAAACACATGAGTGACGGTATAAGGGTTTCTTAGTCGTACGTACGAAACCTTAAAAAGTAATTTTGTGTTAATATATTTGTAAATTTGAAAGCTGTGTAAATAAAGTTAAGTGTATAATCCATAAACTACATAGGTTTCTCAGTTAAACCGTTTAATGTGTTTAATTAGAACGGTGCGGATTCTCATTCGGTTAAATATCTTTGAACTACCTGGAGACGGGAACGCGATACGATGTCCGACATCGTTTAATCTCCTGCTGCTGCAACACCCCAAGGAACTCTTAGGTCAAAATAACATACTGCAAATGTAACCAAGTTTATCCATTCATATTCACAGAGAGTTTCAGAAACAGATGTCTTCAAATATTTATTATTGGTTCTCATTTATATATATTATTGAAGTTATTAATAACTTGTTAATTTGATGCTTACGTTACAAATAAATTTATTATGATATGTTGAATATTTCAAATACAGCAATAATTTAGGCATGAGCTGTGGTGATTCAGTGGTAAGACGGTTGTCTAGTACAGATTTTAAAACAGTAATACAATGCGGGATTATCGTATGTTAAAGATAAATACAACATTAATTTACAAAAAAATTATATATATATATATATTAATTGGATCTTGACGTGTGTATGTATAAATAAAACTTCTCTGTTGATCGTCACATTATAAAATATATATTAAGAATTAATAAAATGGAGACGTTTCGGCCACGAAAATGTGGTCATCATCACAGTCTGAGGAGGTGTGTGAATAGTTTACACCAGTTAGAAACAGAATGATTCTGTCTTTCTCTGTCTTTCTCTTTCCGTCCGGTTATGTTTGTCTTTTTTAAATCCTCTTCCATTTCTTTTTTCCATCGCTCCCATGGCCTTTTTCTTTGGCCTATTTCTTCTTTTATTTCCGGTTTTCTCGTAATAACAGTTCCCAAATAAGTTAATCTATACACGTCCTCAAAATTGTAAATTTTTCCTTCATTAGTTTGTATCGTTAAACTTCTACCTCTAACAAATTCTTGCTCAGTCCATGTCATATATTTTGTTTTGGATTCATTCATCTGGAGACCCTTACTTCTTGCTGAAAGTTCTAATCGTTGGACTATTTCTCTCATTATTTTTTCACTTCTTGTTAAAACAACAATATCATCAGCAAATGCCAAACACTGATGCATTTTGTGGTACAATAATCCTTATCTATTCATTTGGGTATCTCTTATAGTCTTTTCTAGCACAAAGTTAAATAGAATTGTCGAAAGTGAATTACCTTGTCTCAGCTCCAACTTCACCTCAAACTTACTAGATAATTTCATGTTCAATTTGACTCTGTTTTCCGGGTACTGTTAAGTAATTTTTACTAAGTTTAGTAGCTTATGGCTTACTCCTAACTGTTTAATTGCCTTAAATACTTCAGATCTTCTAACTTTATCGTATGCTTTTCTAAAATCAATAAACATAACATTTGTTGGCTGTTGTTTTTCATAGCTTTCCGGCTGGATTTCTCTTAGTGTGATGATTTCGTCCATAACTCCTCGTCCTCTCCTAAACCCGCATTGGTACTCTCCTACTATTCTCTCCATCCTTTTAGTTAGTTTATTTTTAATACAAATTGACAATATTTTATAAGCAACATTTAGTAGGGCTATACCTCTATAGTTCTCACATTCCTTCTTATCCCCCTTTTTAAATATCGGCTATAAAACTGCCTCTGTCCAGTCATGTGGCATTTGTTCTTGTTTCCAAATTTCACTTAGAAGTTTATGCACTTGTTCGTTTAGTTCGTCTCCTCCATATCTACACATTTCTGCTGTTACTTCGTCGTTTCCAGGACATTTGTTAGATTTCAGATTCTTTATTACAATTACAAAAAAAATATGAAGCGTATATGTAATAATCGATTAAATAAAACTCTGTCGCCTATTTTAGACAATACGTAAAAAAATTTCTACTACCGTATGTAAGTAGGTATTTTACGCTCGAATTATAGTATATAAAATTGTACATTTAAGCACAAGTGTGTAAAGTAATATACTTTCCGCACTAGTGCGTAAAATGTTGCTATGGTAACTAACTGTCAATGCCAATAATTGTCAAATGTACACTTTCATGTTATTAAATACGTGAATGAAAGGCATGAGTAAATGAAAATACTATTGTAGAAAACTTCAGTTTAACTGACTTTAATACCCACATAGCAAGTAAAACCAACAATTCGTTATTGTGCAGACATCTTTGTTATTATGGCTTGTTACTATAACTTGTAAAAATAAAAAAAAGCTGTAAAAATTATAGAAAATCATACATAAAGACAAACATTAAGGGCCGGTTTCTGAAAGCTTAGTAAACTATACGGAAATGGTCAACTAAGGTCACAATATAACAATCCCATAAGTAACCATAGCAACCATTTTCTAACTATTTGGTTATAGTTAACTAAGCTTTCAGAAACCGGCCCTAACTGTTGAGTGTGTAAATAAAGTTAAGTGTATAATCCATAAACTACATAGGTTTCTCAGTTAAACCGTTTAATGTGTTTAATTAAAACGGTGCGGATTCTCATTCGGTTAAATATCTTTGAACTGCCTGGAGACGTGAACGCGATACGATGTCCGACATCGCATCGTTGACATTAAGTTTGAGATGAAGTAAAAAAATGTTGTACAATACGTGTGTAAAGGACTCTTTTCAATCCCGTGCTACTATTTTCGGCACTGGGCTAACGCCTCGTACGATAATTCAGCCTTAATTGATAAGACTATAGCCTACATGATTTTTATTTTTCCTTTGTAGTGCATTTTAAATTGGAGCCTTATAAGACCTCTGAATATACAATATTTTTTGTTGTTTCTTTGCGGTATCAGAATGGCTTAATTTGCAATATTATAAGTAAAATTATAAAATTCAGGAAGTTGCTTCCCCCCCCCCCTTTAATTGAAAAACACTGATACAGCTGATGTTACTCAGAAAAGTATAAGCTATGTGCATACCACTGAAAAAAAAAACAAAATTAAAACTGGTTCAGTAGTTTAGTTTCGCAGTACACCAGGGTATCGCACTTCCTTTCCCAGTTGGGAAACACTGATATAGCCAATGTTACTCAGGAACATCTAGGATGTATACCACTGAAAGAATTTTTCAAATCGGTTGTTTAATTTAATTTTGCAGCACAACAGGCTGTCACGCCACCTTGGTTGGAAATCAGTGACATAGGCCAATATTACTGACAAAGGCCTAAAAAAATCAGTAAAAGAATTTTTCAAATCGGTTCATTAATTTGCTTTTGCGGCACACCCGGGGAATCGTGTCTTTCGTCGTAGTATTAGGACGAAATATTGTATTGTCACCGGCAATGCACACGTGTGCAAAAATTCAAGAAAATCGATTTGGTAGAAGTGGGTTAAAAATGTATTTCAAGATTTGATACAGACAAACATGAAACCAACCTAAATAAAACTGTGTAATAATAATAATAATACCATGTGATCTTGTTATTAATTACATAATATCTGCCTAATTAGTATGACAGAAAAAAACATATTCAACCGAACGGGTGCTCAACATTTTGCATGAATATTTGGGAATGAGGAACCCATCTCTGCCAGATGGGTACTGCATTTGTTATAAGTCGACAACAAACGCGATCGTCTGATCATTTCTAAGGAATGTTTGGCGATGTTGAAACGCGATAGAAAGGACTTTTTGCGCCGTTTCGTAACCATGGACGAAACATGGATCCATCACAACACACCAAAAACTAAGGAACAGTCGAAACGGTGGAGTGCTCCTACCGAATCGAATTGAATATTTATTATTTAAATTTTTGGACGTCATGTTTGGATTTAAAAAGATCCTTTAGTTACTCACATGCTGCTCAATTGGGCATATTAGCCTGCTGGTTTCTTTGACTTATGGATTTTTTCTGAAGTTTCCTAGTTGGCTTAAATAGATATATTCATCTATTACCTCTACTTCTTTGCCATAAAACAGATGTTATATTGTGATTTGACGGGATTTTAGTTTTCGAGATATTTATTTTTAAGCCAACTCTGCATGTTGCCTGTTCAAGACACTCGCCAGATGACAAAATTCTCCAGTATTATCTGACATAACATATAACAATGTCATCCGCGAATTTAGCGGCTTAAACATCTTCCAGACTGAGAGTTCTTCCAGTGCTAATTTCATAGCTTGGGTTCTTTATAGTCTTTCAGGTGTTTGTTAGTATTCTTCTATTCAATGCAATGTCATTTTGCATCCTTGTTTATGTGGCCATACTATTGTACATAGCGTAAACATACTCTGTGTTCCTGCAACAATTTTACTCGAAAATTCGGGCAATGCTGAGAACACAAAACAAAAAGTTAGTAGACTATTAGAATTTAATTTTTCAGATTAGATATTGTCACATTTTAAAGGATATTGTCACACTTTAAAGCAAACCTGTGCACGCAAACGCTAAAACGTTTATTCTTGCCGTTGACCACTAGCAAGGTTA
This sequence comes from Liopterus haemorrhoidalis, assembly GCA_963971575.1. Taxonomy (NCBI): domain Eukaryota; kingdom Metazoa; phylum Arthropoda; class Insecta; order Coleoptera; family Dytiscidae; genus Liopterus; species Liopterus haemorrhoidalis. The sequence continues at coordinate 147,068,630 of OZ020611.1, read as the reverse complement.
TGGGCGTTGGTGCAAAACCAGACTCTGTTAAATAATTTGTGTCAAAAATATTTATATAAATTACGGGCTCTGCTTCGCCGTTCGCAACTGGATAAAAACTAGGAAAAATTAAAAAAAGGACATAATACTGACCATATTACTCCTGAATGCACACAGATTGAAAATATGGTTATGAAATCTACAAACAGGAGGCCAAGGCTCACCTCGGGCTGTCGCGCAACTGATGTTGATAAATATATAAAATCGGAAATTTTAGCAGGAGGTATGCCCATCAACAATAATTATTCGGGTTTGATTATCATCCCCACTCGACATCCGTTTGGGTATGATGAGCAGGTTTCACGACAACTCGTCTACAGACTTTACGTCTACGACATTTCGTATACAGACATTAGGTATACGGTATTATGTATGAGCTGCCTCACAAAAAAGTTTGTAAATAAAACAATTAAGAGTTAATATACGTTGCGTAAGAAATTACATACGGCTACAAGGTGAGCCAGTGATGTTTATTGCTCTCTTAGCATCTGACAATATTAATAATTTTATAATGGTCACTTAGACCCAGTTGATATAGTTAAAATACGTTCTTCTTTAATCGCCAGTTTTGATCAGGAAAATTAAAAAATAAGTTACGTGGTACGTTTCGCGTTTTATTAGTTCAGCATAAAAGAATTACATGGAAATACACTTATATGGTAAGTTAATCTATATTAATAACATTGGAGACTATATCTATTTTTTATGGTTCGACTATTTTCGGCGGGAGGTGATCATCAGGTTTCACGACAACTCGTCTACAGACTTTACGTCTACGACATTTCGTATACAGACATTAGGTATACGGACTTCTCGTCTACCACGACAATTCGTATACAGATGTTTCGTCTACCACTACATTTAGTATACCGACTTCACGTCTACTGACATTACGTCTACCAGGTTAATTCGTCTACTAAAACATATAAATATTTCAATTTGAACATAATAAACTTTTGTAGTTATTTATGTTTATAGTGAGATTATAGTTAGTGTTTTTTATGATATTACTTTAATTTCAATAAATTTTGTTTGAAGTCAAATATACCCTAAAAATCAATTAAAATGTGCTTATTTAGAAATATGATTCAAGTTTTATTTATAAATAGGGCATTAATTGTCTATAAATATTTTTGTATATATAAAAACACAAAATTCATATTATTGTTTACTACACAAGTTTATTATATTCAAATTTAAATATTTATACAAGGTATTGTATACTCTTGCAAACAGTCAGCACTTCTTTTATTTTAAGAAATAAAGTCGAATACATGTAATCTACTTTTTTATTAAGAGTTATGTTTATATAGAAAAGCACATTTTGAATGGGTTTGTTTAACTGGCTCTATATAAATAAATATTTGTGTTTATAATGCAAGCATATATATATATATATATATATATATTTGTTTCACCGCTTATACAGACCCAACTCGCTATACTCTGCAGGCGTTACCAGACCAAAAGTGACAAGTTCAGACCCGGCATCGGGTCTGACAACGTTTTCTATGCTAGAAGTACGAATTGGGCCTCAAACAATCTTTAGCAATGAGTTTCAGGTGGGTCTGGGAAAGCGGTAGAACGTGTTTTTTTATACAAATTTAGTTCACGAAATTTCTGTGAAGATGGTGCGCGTGTCGGGCTTGTATAAAATATTTGTAATTGATACGACTTATACAGACCCGCTATACACTATATACCTTCACAGACCCGAAACTTGGCAACACTGTTTGGGTCTGTCAAGATACATACCGGGTCTGTAAAAGTAATATGGCTATCAGATATTATATATACTCACGACACCTACACAATCTTTGTTATTTTAGACTAAAGAATTTTTTTTTTCGATCTGTTTTCCTTTTTTAGGGTGGATATGACCTCCAAAAAAACTCTTATAACGTCACTCATGTGTTTGTACGATAGAAATTGTAGCCAATCGGCTTAAAATATAAAGTTCAAATTTGACATGCTTATTCAACTCTTTGTCCCACATATAGGAAAAATACTAAGAGTTCAATACATCCCGAGATAAATATAAACAATTATGTATTTAATAAAAAAAAATATATATAAATTTTTTAAATTATGAATGGCATATCAAATGAAACCTTTTAATTTTTGGATCAATAAGCAAAGTTTTATTTTTGAAAAATCTTTTTTTTTTATGGGATATTTGCCAAAAATATATCAAGAAATGTTTGTCCCCCACTTTATCCCTCAGAGCGGTTGATCTAAAATTCTGTAAAAATTCTGCAAAAATGTGCTAAAAATCTGTAAATATTATAGGTAATTTACATTAATGTGCACCGGGAACGTATGAGAGGATTTTTTGACTAGATTGCGTTTTTGAAAATTATTGCAGTATTTGTGTTTTTGACAAAATTAATTATTATTTTTTAATTCGTGGCTAAATTATGGATAATAATGTATGAATTGTTTGTATTTATGGCTAAGATAGTGTGCCTTTTTTTTAAACTAAAAATATAAAAAAAATATATATACGTTAATTACACTATTATACTATTATACGTTGTGATTCAACCTTTTATTTTTAAGGTATCAAAGAGGAATAAATCTTTTTTAGTAATGAAATACTTATAAAACAAATAACACATTTTTAATAGTGAGAAATACGTTTCTGAAATTGAGAAAAATTATGCCATTTATAAATACTGATAAATATAAATAAATGAAGCCTTATATAATATATTTCTTATTAATCTAATGAAGGTTCTAAGGATTTTATCGGGACTATAGCTATAGCCATATTTCCTCGTAGAAAGTTTTCCCCTTTAATCAAAAGGGGTTAAACTAAAAAAAATTAAACAAATTCTAAGTAATGTACATAGCTCTTAACCGGAAACGGTCAAGAGAAATTTTTGAATCAGAATTCGTTTCTGAAAAATATTGCAGTTTTGATGTTTTTGACTAAATTAATTATTTTTTTAATGCATGGCGAAATTATCGCTAATACTGTTATGTTTTTTTTTGTATTTATGACTAAGGTAGTGTATATCTTTTTTGAAATAAACAAAAAACATTTATAGTAGTGAAATATTTACAAATAAAATAGCACTTTCTTAATAGTGATAAACAGTGCCGTAACTACCTTTTTTCTGGCCCTGGGTAAGATTTTATAGTTGGGCCCCTTCACATATTTTGGGACCCCTAATATATTTTGGGCCCCCTAACTTATTTTGAGCCCCCTAACATATTTTGGCCACCCACGCGCATCTTTACGAACTTGGGCCGCTCTCATTAACAGTTCAACTCGCTGACTGATAAACCATTAATACAATTCTTTCATTTATATGTAAATTGTTAAGATTAAACTTTTGCATCTGTGGGTCTTACGTATTCAACTTTTCATCATTGCTGGGTGTTATATATTTATTTTATTAAATTACCGTTTTAGAACAATATTATTTCTGTGATCTGTTTTGTAACGGACAGTGAAAAAAATATTTTATATCACTACAAACAAAATATTTTTCCTGTGAATATATATTTTCATTCAGGAATGTTATTCCGTAATTATTCAATAACAAATGTAATCCGTTTTTCGAAAATATTATGTTAATTTTAATTTTATGGCAGACCATTTTAGGAACCCTATTTTATCAGGGCCCCTGACCCGTGTAATTATTTAAGAACTTTCTTTTGATATCACAATAATTTTTTCTTTAAATAATTACACTTTTCAACGACACAAAAAATCGATATTTTCGAAAAACTTGTCAGATAAAAAATTCCTGTTGAACTAATCCTAGGGCTCTCAGATTGTCGACAGAGCAAACCGGGACGGAGTGACAGGGTGAGGGGGGCTTGATGCTGTATGCGAAATTTTTTAACTAATCGGGAGGAATTAATTAGATTTTATATTACAATTATTATTGTTTTATTTATAACACGAACATTAAAATTACGAATAATTAACAGAAATAAAAATAAATTCCTATACAATTACAATAAATAATTAAGAAATTATTACAATAAATCAGCGCTTTTTATTTAAAAAAATGATATCCAGATCATAACTTATATGAAATTTAAAGTATTTAGATTACAAGTTCACAGCAAATTCTTGTTCAATAGTTGATATAATAATTTTCAAATTAATTTTAATACTTTTAAATACCCGTCGAAAATAGGTGTCTGTATGTCGTTCCGGCGAGTTCTATGACAAAAAAGCACTGCAATAAATTATTTGCAAATAAAATCCATACAAAAGCATTTTATAAATACTTTTGGTTGAATTTAGCTCTTTTTAACAATTCACCTTCTTTTAAAACGTCATTACAACTAAATTCAAAATTTACCACGCACTGTAGAATAGCCTCTACCAGTGGCGCACCCAGGGGAGCCCCCCCCCAAGAAGGAAGGAAATAAAAATAAAAACACACAAACGCAATAGAAAATTTTTAAACAGAGATGAGGATCTTTTTTTCCGGTCGTCACTTGTATTTTACAAGTGAGAACCCTTTTTTTAGGTCATCACTTTATATTTCCGAAGCGAGGACCTTTTGTTTTAGGTCATCACTTGTATTTTAGAAGTGAGGACCTTTTTTGTTTTAGATCATCACTTTGTATTTCCGAACTTTTTTGGTTTAGATCATCACTTGAAATTTAGAACCTTATTCATAATTTAAGTAATATTTGGTTGAATTAATAATTCTCATTTATTTCAATATTCTTATTGTTGAAGTAATTTAATGTTTGTTGTACATTTTTCCATTCTGGTTTTTCTTTTAAAACCATCCATGAAAATATTGAAAAATGTTCAAGAGGTTTTATCCACTTATTTAAATATACAATAAATGTTTCATAGAAATTAGTAACTTCCATTTTAAAATTATTAATTTCATTTTTAGTATTCTTCCCCAGATTCTTCACGTTCTTTCAAAATTGTTTGTACATGTTTTGGTAAAAACACTGTCTGTATCTTTCTTCAAACATAGCTGCTGTATCTTTTAATACACCGAAAACTTCCATTATAGATTTGTTTTTTCCCTCAATTTGTAATATTTTCAAATTGACCGATTCGGCCTGGCTATGGACGAACCAGAAGTATGCCTCACTTAATGGGTCATTAAAAAACCGGGACAAATAGGCGTCCCGAGAGACTGTCTCGAGACACCGGGACATAGACCTCAAAACCGGGACAATCCCGGATTTCCGGGACCAACAATGTACATAATGGAGATTTTTTCAGATTTTTAGATCAACCTCTCTAGGAGATAAGGTGTGAAACTAACGCTTTTTGGCGAAAATCTTTTAAATGATTTTACAAAAATAAAATGTGTTTGTTTATTCACGGATTAAAAGGTTAAAGCGTAAAATATAGTAAAAAATCTTTAAGTAATAGTTATTTATTTTCAAAAGCTCCAAAGACACCCAACTCGGCATACGTTACCATTTAAAAAATCAAAGTTGTCCTTGATATCCAGTATTTCCGGTTTGTTCCGGAAAATTTCAATACTATAATTCGATTCTTTGGGCAGACTCGGGTTACCATAATTTTTTTCCCAAATTACTAAGACATCGTCTTTAAATAAAAAAGACGGTTGGTCAATGGTAAATTTAAATATGAAATGTACAATGTAAAATTCCTTAATGTAACAGGGTGCTAATAACCTATACTTTATCTCAGAAAGACTGATAGTAATAAAATTTATTATTTGTAAAAAGTTATTGTATTATCACACAGAAGCGGCAAAACAAAAGCGACAAAATATGAAAAGTTCGAAACGAAATATTGTTAAAAACCACCGAGTGTGCCGCACATATTATATGGGAATACGAACTAGGGTTAAACACAATAGATCATAAAAATTTTAGCCTAAAATTTTAAGGAAAAATATGGTCACAGGGGTGTGTTTAATGATATGATTAATATGGTCACAGGCGTGCGTTTAATAAAATGATAAATAGTAATATAGAAATACACAAAACCAATTTAAACGTGTTTAAAATGTGCACGCCACTGGTAACTGCCTGACAAAATGATTTATTACTATTAGTCTTTCTGAGGTAGAGTATAGATGTTGGAGCACCCATAAATAAAATTATTATTATACATATATAAAAAAAAACGACCATGACACGCTCTGTGTTGGTCGTACAGTAAAATGTTTTGAATCATTGTTTTATTATACTATAATTTTTATGGCGTACATAGAAAAACGTATCAAGAAATAGAAAAATTAGATTCACTTTAATTCTTGAAAAATAGTTTCGAAGTTCAAGTTAAATAATTTTAAAAATTCGTAAGTGAAAAGAATCATAGGAAGTACAAAGACAGTTCTGAGGATGTAGCGGAATGCAAGTAAAAAAATTATTTTATTATTACCACTGCAACCGATCAAAAATGAAATTTTTGAGCCTCATATAAACTTTTAAATACTATTGATTGTTATTGACATTCATTGAATGTCAATAGTAAACATTAGATTAACCGAGAAACCTTATAAATGAACTATTAATCCTAAAATAAAAATTATGTCATATTGAAATATACGTAAATTTTATTACTATCGCTAGACAATCGTCAAATGCAGGTCAACATGAGGATATTTGTTTACAGAAACGATGTAAGTACCGACAACACTGTACGGGATTGCGTACGTCGTCAGCATATACAAATTATACACAAATGACCTGATTACGACGTAAACATGTATGGGGTTTAATACCGGTTATCAAATATAGCAAAAAAATTTTTTTCGTAATTCGTTACCCCTTGAAGGTTGCTCCAGGAGTGCAAAGTGCGCTCTTTCTATTTTTGATACATATACTCCTGAAATCCCATTAGATTCGGTGGGTCTGTGGTTGTCTGTTGCATGTACATGGCTTGACAACGTCGGTCAGATATATATATATATATATATATATATATATATATATATATATATATATATATATATATATATATATATATATATATATATATATATATATATATATATATATATATATATATATATATATATATATATATATATATATATATATATATATATGGTATGTCGGAGTTTCTCAACGAATAATTATTATAATAAAACGAACAGAACTGCCAGGGCACGTCACTCTTCTATCATCGTCAAGCTGTCTATAAACAGCATAATTGCAAGCTGTCATAGACAGCTTGACAGCTATAAACAGCATAATTGCAAGCTGTCATAGACAGCTTGACGATAGGAGAGTGACGTGCTCCGCCAGTTCTTTACGTTGCTGATGTTTTTTCATACTAGACTGAAGATGTGTGACTTTGCACACGAAACGTCTCAAATATAAATTTGTATTGTGATTTTAATATATTGACGAATATCAAGAGAAATTGATTTATTATATATATATATATATATTATTGTTTGGTTGCATTATAAGTAGTTATTTACATATGTAATTGTAAATTGTATACATTTAATTTTATTCGCATTGTAACTGAATTTAAAGCACTGTATCATCTTTTTACTAATGCCCCTAAAACTTATTTTTTATAAATTGGTTAGAATAAATTAAAATAAAATTTTATTTTAGTAGATGAATTAACCTGGTAGACGTAATGTCAGTAGACGTAAAGTCGGTATACTAAATGTCGTGGTCGACGAAAAATTTGTATACGAATTGTCGTGGTAGCCGAGAAGTCCATATACCTAATGTCTGTATACGAAATGTCGTAGACGTAAAGTCTGTAGACGAGTTGTCGTGACCCCTGATGATCACCTTCCGCCGAAAATAGTCGAACCATAAAAAATAGATATAGTCTCCAATGTTATTAATATAGATTAACTTACCATATAAGTGTATTTCCATGTAATTCTTTTAAGCTGAACTAATAAAACGCGAAACGTACCACGTAACTTATTTTTTAATTTTCCTGATCAAAACTGGCGATTAAAGAAGAACGTATTTTAACTATAACAACTGGGTCTAAGTGACCATTATAAAATTATTAATATTGTCAGATGCTAAGAGAGCAATAAACATCACTGGCTCACCTTGTAGCCGTATGTAATTTCTTACGCAACGTATATTAACTCTTAATTGTTTTATTTACAAACTTTTTTGTGTGGCAGCTCATACATCTGACAACTGTGTTACTAGTATTCAAGTACTTATGTAACATTACATGTTTTAATTTTGTTTAACATTGGTATTCGCACAGTCCGACTTAGTTTTTACAAAACCTAAAGCCGCATTCAGAGCTCTTTAAATTAAGAGGTTGTAGACTGTGCTTTGTTAGCTGTAAGTTATGTTTCTATGCATTCTTTTTAACGTTGCAAGTACCGTTCATATCTGTTATAAATTAGTACGTTACGAATAGCCCTCCATCTGTGAATTTTGAAACCAACTATTTAGCTTCGTAAAATGTTTTATATGTATTATCGTTCTTATAATTTTGTTGTCTTAGATTTTAACTACCTAATTACCTAAATTGATCATATTTACTGTTCGTCTTTGTATTTTTGAACAAGATTTGTTAATGATGACATTATGTTAGGTTATGTAAAGGCATACGATAACTACGGTGTCACTGATAGAATGCGATAGCCAATGTGTTTATATGTCTGTCTCATTAAAATATCTCTCTAGCTATAAGTTTAGAAAATTATGCACAATCCACAACAAACAGCGTATAAAATTTGAGGTCTGAACGGTTTTACGTCCTTACCATATGACAAAATTTCTGGTGACAGTGAACAGTCTATAATCTACAGTGCATTAGCTATTGATTTATGAGCTCTCAATGCGGTTTAAAAAAGAAAAAAAATGTTTGGAACAAACTGTTTTATTGCTTTTCAAAATATTCGCCTTTAAGATTTATGCACTTTTGTGCAAGCGTTCAAACCAATTCTCGAAACAAAAATCCACTCTAAAGTTGATATCTCAAAAACAAGGTTTTCGAAGGCTTCAATAGTTCTTAAGGTGATGAAAATCGCTGTCCACGCATTTTTTGTTTGACATTGGGGAACAAAAAAAAAGGCGTTAAGGGATAAATCAGGTGAATACGGGCAATGATACATTAATTAGATGTTTTTCTCTTTCAAATAATTGTTTTACGTGCTGTGTGGTAGCTTACATTGTCATGATGAAGAATGATGTTTTTGGTTGTTTTTCCCGATTTTGTCGATGCCTTCTGGCTAACAAATTGTTGTATACTATTCAGCATTAACTGTTCTCCGATCCTCTAAAGGAATGGTTGCGACATGTCCAGTACAACCGACGAAACAAGCGATCATTTTCTTGGAAGTGATTCCTGAACGAACAAATTTTGTGGGTTTCGGTTTATCTTGAAAGACCCAAACAGTGGATTGTTGCATAGTTTCCGGTTCATATGAATAAATCCAAGTTTTGTCACCTGTAACGATGTTGTATACGGATTTTGCAGTGCCTAGGTTGAATTTTTCTAGCATTCTCTTACACCAATCAACACAAGCCTTTTTTGAGCTTCGGTCAAATTATACGGAATCCATCGTGAACAGATCTTTTTCACAGCTAAATGTTCATGCAAAATCGAATGTATTGCAGTCTGCCATATGCCAAAGGATGCCTATATCTCACGGTAAGTCACATGCCGATCTTCTTCAATCATTTTGCGCACAGCATCGATGTTTTTTTGAATTACAACCGATTTTGGTCGACTTTCACGAGATTCCACACTGACGGACGCACGACCATGACGAAATTCTGCAAACCAATTGTAAACAGTCTTTTCTGATGGTGCTTCATTACCAAAAATTGAACGAAACGAATCTATGTATTGTTGTTGAGTTAGGCCTTTACTAAAATCGTAAAAAACATCCAACGAAAACCTTCTCGAGCAATATCATTTTTTTCACAAACTTGTTTTCTTTTTAACGCTCACTGTCAACAAACTACTCGGTCAATTTATAAACTGCCACTGATTTCACAATAATAAATGTCAAATTTTACGAATGTAGTAATGACACATTTCAATATTGCCATCTAGTGGTCGTTTGTAAAAACATAAAAGGTAACCCTCGTATTCAAAATTGTATTTCAAATAAGATCCTATTTTTTATTTATATTTTTTTTATGTATTTAAATTTATCAATTTAAAAAACGGCTAGCCTTGTATCTTAAAATTTTCTTAACTTTAATATAGTCAAGTACCTTTATTGTAATCTCCATTTTAAAGCTTTTTTGATGAAAAACATTTTATAAGATATATTGATTTACCATGCTTGACGAAGGCGGATATCTTTTCACGATCTTCGGTTTTTCTAAGGAGATCGGAATAAATCACGGAGATCGTTAAGAAAATTTCATTACAGTCTGGCGTTACTATGGCAAAGTTTCCATAGGCATTAATTTAATTTCAACAAAATACAATAACAACCCACTGTTCGACGAACAGGTGTTTTCACAGATGTGTCGATTAAAAATTTTAAATTCAAGACGACAACTTTTTATATACAGGGTATATCAGATTTCCCATATATCACTTTTTTCTCAAATATGCGATAAGAGCAAGTTCGGAAAAAATTGGACGACGAAAGTCTACATAATGAATCGAATGGCAGATCCAAAATGTACTGGAACTTATCTTATGTGCTAGAATGTTGGATAAGTCATAGGTCTCGAAGGACACTATTTAGAATATTCATAGTACAGGATCGGCAAAAGAAATGAAATGATATTGGAAATAGAATCTAATTAGTAGTGTACGTAGTGCCGATTTTAACTAAAATATGATTTAATTTGTGTAACACAAAACACTCGGGGACAAAAAAAAAAAAAAAAAAACGGACACTTTGAAATATTGAATTAAAAGCTGCAAATAGTCGTAATTTAGCTGTTAGCTATTGTATAATAAGAAGGCAGCACAAAAATACTATTTTTTATTAACAAATAATTTTTTACTAATAATATTATACAAAATATTCTAAAAAAAGTAAAAACAAAAACAAAAATTCTATAAATTTGCGTTAGCAACAGGGTTGTTAATAACGGACATTGCCTCCCTTAGCTCTTATAACAGCCCTTAGTCGCAGTGGCATACTTAGAATTATATTATAAAACATTTATTGGGATATATTGTCCTATTTTCCTAAAAGAACCCTTCGCAGTTTCTGAAGGGTTTGTGGGGGTGCTCGGTACAGCCGAACCCTTCGATCTAACAAATTCCAAGGCGCAAATAGCCTTAGTTGCTGTACGACCAAAAATTTTACTAACTAACTAACATGTCCCATACGTGTTAAATAAGATTTATGACTAGACTTCGAGCAGGCCACGGAAATCGACGAATTTCGACTTCATCTAGGTACTCTTCTCGCAACGTGTGAGGAGCGTTATCTTGCACTTGAAATCCTGACCTACAAATGGAGAAAATGGTACAACATGATCGGCTAAACATTCCTAAATAAACCGGGTAGCCGTCATAGCTCCATTTTCGACCAAAACTAGGTACGTCTTAGTATCTCGAGCCAACCCACACCATTACACTACCACCGCCGAATGGCTGTTTGGCATATATACAGCAGGATGTGAATCGTTCATTTGGCCATATCCACACTCGCTCGCATCCGTCAGGTGATCTGAGGCAAAATCTAGACTCATCTGAAAACGAAACGTTGTTTCATTCCTCATTAGTCCAGTTCATACAACTACAAGCGAACTGTAGTTTTGCAGTCCGATGAGTTGCGGGCAATAATGGGTCATGTGCAGGTCTGTGTGACGTTAGTCCCTGCTCTGTTATTTTTCTGCGTACTGTTTTCACAGAAATTGCTGTTCCCGTAGCATTTTCCTAATCTTTGGCGACGGTAGTTGCTGGTAAAGCTCTGTCACGCAGTACAGATGTTATAATAAAACGATCTTCTCAGTAGCTGGTGGCTCGTGGTCGACCTAATCCGGCCTTTATGCTATAAAGTCCTGTCTCCCTATATCGTCTGATAGCATCAGCAACGGTACTTCGAGGAATATTCACTACACTTGCGATATAACATATGCTGTAATTCTTTTCATACAGAGCAACGGCTCGCGCAAAATCTGCTGGACGCATATTTATTTTTAAGTTTAAATTTACTTCTACAGTCAACAAATGTTCTTAAAAGACTAAATAAAACCACATTTTTTAGAATTTGCATTGGATATATATGATTTAATACTCCTGATAGGTTTTGAATTTTACCACATTTATTTCAAATATTTCTTTAAAGACTTGCCTATTCCTTTTAAGATAAGCTTGCATGTTTTAATTTGTTTAAAATATATTATACTATCTGTGTTTTATTATAAATTGATAAATAAAACTCTATATATCTCACTAGAAAGTAATAAAATAAAAATATTGAAGTGTCAGGTTTTTTTTTTTTTTTATTTGTTCCTGAGTGTATATAGGATAGTGTATAACGTTTAAACGGAATAAAATGAATTTTGATTTTTGTAAGTTGTCATTAGCTTACTTTTTAATGATAAAACTCATTTAACCGATAAAAATTACTAGTTTTCAAAATCTAGTTCCGCTTAAACCAAAGAAGCAGGCTATATGTACTTGTACAGTAAAAAAGACAAGTGAATGTACACAGATATAAGAGAATAAAATACAGTCGATTGGTCGTAAGTCGAATTTAGTCGTAAGTCGGGGAATTAACAAAATTTCAAAATATGTATACATATCTTACCCCCCCCCCCCAATCATGGTTTTAACTTCATATGTTAAATCCCGAGTTATTGACTGCAAATACTTGAAAAAAGGCGATAAAAATAAACAAAATTGGTCTTACCTGGAGAAAAAATACAATTTTTATTTGAAGACTGGAAGAAAATAAAGTGCAAGAAACGTTAGAAATCATAGAAATATAGAATTTAAAAAAACGTACAATCTTACTTGTAGCATTGCAAGTGAATTTGACCAATATTTGCTTGTTTTATCGTTTTATGGTTTTTATAAAAAAAAATTAAAATTTTAAAATTTTGGTCGTAAGTACGGGAGTTCGTAAATCGGGAGGTCGTAAGTCGGGGGATACCTGTCTTTGATAAATTGCACAAAAATAAAACTAGTCACAAAACTATACGTATTAAAAAATTATGTACCTACTGCATAATAAAAAATAATATAAATTCATAAATTACATAATAAATTCTGAAAGAAAAATAGTGTTCAAATTTAAATTAAATTATGTATTCTGCACGAATTGCTCCAAATTGGTTTGCCTTTTGTTTTTGCGGGATTGTAGTTGTACAAAATCAGCATAAATATTTAATGCTGACATGGGACTCCCGTCATTTGCATCTTGCATAAAATAACGCTGTAATCTATCAATACACTGTTTTGCCTCACGATTAGTTTTGGGCACAGAATGATCTTCATCATTACTGTCGTCGGGTTACTCCAAATTTTGATGTTTTGATTTAAAGCTTTCGACAATTCATCCTCATAATCTCCTTCCCCGATGCCACGGGTATTCACACGATTACTGTCCCGATTAAACGGAACTTTGTCCCGAAAAAGCGAAGTGAATTGGTGTTATTTCCTCGGTTTTGTTTCAGTTCTTTAGGATTTGTCCCTAATAAGCGGCTGTCCCGATTAACTAATGTCCTGATTAAGCGGAATCGCCTGTACTTAATTACAATAGATAGTAACGTGTAATTTGGATGTATCATGGTCGCTACATAATTAAATCAAATACAGCAGTATTCTTATATTCGCTTATAGCTGTTTTATGCCTTTATACAAATATTTTATTTAAAATAAATAAATAAATGAATATTTGCTCCAAATAAATGTAATACTTGCATGTAATATACTGACAGATCAACAGAAATGTTAAAAATACCTCACAATTACCCGTTAATAGTTAAAGGAAAATGAGTAGCTAACAGGTAGTGGATAATCAAAATCGGAACCGGGTACAATGTAAACGGGTAGTGTACTCTCTAATACAGGGGTACCAAACACATTTCAGTTCCGGGCCATTTTTCTAACAAGTAAAATTCACGGGGGCCGCACGATATGTATTTATATTATTACTCATTCAGTTTTTATTTATTTATTTTTTTTATACCTATTTTCTGAATATTTATTTGAAGGAAGTAAAGAAATAACATTTAAATAATATCAATTAAATTTTGCCACAATATTTTCTTTATTGAACAACAAAACAAAAACGGACCGAAATCAGCGTATGGGTACTGTACACAGCAGTTGCACCTATAGCAAAATGCTATTAAATTATTTTTTTAATTTAATGGCCTTTGCTATTGTGGCAATTAGCCAGGACAATTTTTATTTGAGAAAATCTCCATGCCTGAACGGGATTCGAACGCGAGACCTTCGCAACGCAGAGCATATGTGTTACCACTACACTACGCCGGTCGGCCAAAATGCTATTTGAAAGCTCTGCTTGTATTGTTTGGAATCACCGATTCACCGAATATCGCAGGGCCTTGGCTAATTGCAACAGTTACTGCCTGACAATTGCCGAAGTCTTGACGCCGCGGACCGAACAGGTTTTGTCACGAGGTATTTTTGTTGAAATAAATTCGTTGTGGGCCGCAAAAATGTAAGAAACGGGCCACCCGTTTGATCCTGCTTAATGGGTTATCCCAATAACACTATCCTTTTGTTTCTTGGCGAGGTTGCCGGATGTAAAACGCGCAGATCATTGAAAACGCGGTACAAATGATTATTCATTTCTCCTGATACTTATTCAATTTATTTTCAGTAAATTATCAACAAAATAATATAAATTACGCATCATATTTTGGGTTCATTGGCATATTTGACATTTTTACAACCTTTGGCAACACCGATCCCATTTCCTAAAAGAGTTTCCTCTCAATACAGCATTCTAACGTTTGAATGCACATCCGGAAAAAGATATTTCTGCGCCTGAGCCAAAGTACTAGTCTTGCACCCCCATGCTTGGTCATAACCAAACAAAAAAAGATGTCGGGTCGAAATTATGACCAAAAAAAGGGTGCCGGAATAATTTTTGCGTCCTTACCAACTTTGACTGAGGCGAGTGCCTCACTCGTCACACCCTATATCCGGCCCTGTTTGAACGGACTATTGGGCTCAACAGCGCTACGAAGTGACACCAAGCGGACAGAATTTGAACTAGTGGAACGAGTAACTGTTTATTGTTTACTAGTTGCTACCTCGTATTGTTTGTATCGCGTTTAAACTTTAATGTTGCAGTTTGTTTGTAACATTAACTTTTGATAGCAACTGTTATTCTTTTTTATATTATTTTGTGTTATAGTGGGTTGTCATAACAAAAACTGCTGTGAATTTGTTGTCTGTGGTTGTCACCAGTGGCGGCGTATGGCGTCGGCGACCGCCGGCGGCCTCGCGCCTTAGGGGGCCTCGCAAAAATTTTACAAGTTATTGAAAGGTTAAATATTATATATTAATTATGACTTATGATATTTCTACATTTCTCATTTCGCTATGCTGGACAAAAATATGTTAATTTGTATATTGTCGGTTTTATCATTGGATTCTATTACTTCGCCTTTAAATAAATAACGTTTTCTAAAGCTGCATTCAGAGCTCAGTAAATTAACACGCTGTGCGTTATGGATAGTTTTTAAACGAGTGCAATTGGTATGATCGGACAAGCTCGTACTATATCGCTCAACAGTAGTATAGCAACGACAAAGCACGAGCATGTCCGATCATACCAAATGACCTCGTTTAAAAATTATCCATAGCGTACAACGTGTTGATTTACAGAGCTCTGAATGCAGCTTTAGTATTAATCTTATTCTATATATTGTGCATAAAAACTTATAAATTTAAAATTCACTGTCTACTTCACTAGAAAATATAAATGATGCAAAACAACTTATCCAGTACATTTTAGAAAATAATTTTGAAGAAGTATATCGAAATCTTTACGTAACAATCAGAATCATGTTCACAATTCCAGTAAGTACAGCTTCTGCTGAGAGAAGCTTCTCAAAGTTAAAACTGATTAAGACCTACTTAAGAAGCACGATGAGCCAAGAAAGACTATCTGCGTTATCAGTTTTGTCAATTGAAGCTGAAATAGCAGCTGGTGTTAGTTATGACACAATTTTGAAAAGATTAATTTAGGCTAAAAGCAGAAAATTTCGCCTTTTTTAATTTGTGTTTGTTAATGTAATTTTTGTTATTAATTCATAATTAACAATAAAACTCATATGGTACTCATAAATTTAAGTATAATTCAGCTTATTTAATTTAACGTTTATTTGACCTAAAACTTTAAAATCATTAATTTAATTTGATAAACATGAAAATTAATATTTAAGTGTTAAGAACAAATAAGTGTAAATACTTATAATATAATTAAGTGTATATAAATATGTGTTAAAAATTAATAATAACAGTTATGAGTTGTGTTTACAACTTTATATAAAATATAGTGTTTAGTGGCTAAAAAGCCAAGCCAGAAGACTAGGCCAAATCAAGTTTGTTTTTATTATCTTTTTTTTTTTTTACTGAGAAATGAAAAGGGGCCTCGCAAAGCTAATTTCGCCGACGTCCACGATTGGTCTAGCGCCCCCGCTGGTTGTCACTCTAGGAAAAGAAGTGAGAGAGTTCTAAAAGCATTTAAAAGCTACAGATTACATCAATATTGTTAACTTATTAATATTTAACAAACTAGTATTTATTAAAAATATTCAACAAATAAGAAATACTCAATTATAAAAAGCCTTCTCGAGCATAAATAAATATCTATCCGTGTAACTTTAATACAAGATTAGGGCATGCGGTCTCAAATATTGTACGTAGATATTCTGATACAGCTTCACAGAACTGTTTGCTTTCGTTTTGGATTAATTTTTTTAGGCAGGTTTCTAACAAAGGTTATGGTTTACACCTGTAAACCATAACTTTTGCAGGTTATCTTTTTTTTAAATTTTCCAGTGACTTTGTGAGGTGGTGATTTTAGACTGCTTGTTTGTAAACATAACACACATATGTCGATATGCTCATCATTTTTTCCCGAAATGCCGTATAATATAACACGATCGGCGTTTAAGAACTCATCTCCTTCAACTACAATCTTAAAAGAAGGTGTTGCACTTAAAAAATTAAAGTGATTTCTGTTCTAAGGATATCTGTTAATTGTTCATTGTAAATCAAAGATTTAACATGAAAAAAATGAGGACAACTTTTACATCGTTTCGATCAGCTGTTTTACAGCGATTACAGCGTCGCCATCGACCATTTTTGAGTCCAATAGTATAAAGGCTTGAGACTGACTGGAATATATGGTACTAGATTTTAGTTGTGCTAATTTAATGATCAATAAAATTATTTAATTGCTTTCGCATATATTCTGCGATAGGTGTGCTAGTGGTATTATTAAATTATAAATGAAAAGTAACAAGTCATAAAACGAAATAATCTTTAATAATTTATAATAAATATACAAATTCACAACTAATTCGTCTTATTTAAATATTTCCACGTAACAATATCATATACTTATAATAATAGTCATCATTATTATTTATTTTGAAGTGGTCAACACATCGAGCAATTCCACGAACTATTAAGTAGTTATTTTGTTTTCAAACTTATGTGTACTTTACACATTACATTACAAAAACAATTATTTTTGATCTTCAAACCAAATAAATATTTTTCTACCAAGTTTTACAGGTGCGAATAGCTAACTACAAAGATTATTTGATGTTGTTCACTGAAACGTTTCTTTTTGATTCATTTTTGCAACACTGATATAATGGCTTGTAAACATAATTCATATTTCTTTTAAGATGATACTTCTTTGAATAGGTTTCAACTTCAAAGAAAACAATTTAAATAAATTTGTTTCCGAACGGATAAATATAATATTAAATAAATTTTCACGTAACATTATACCTACTTTTTCTTTTAAATTTGTTACAGCATAAAAGGGAAATATTTCAGACGTTAAGAAGAATATCTTTTAAATCAATCAATAGATGGCAATACTTATCTCGATTAAATGTATTTTTTGAAATACGTTCTTTAAAATATCTGGATTCTGGCTTGTTTTTAAATGGAAATCCAAAGACAAAAAAGAAAATGTTTATGTGGCCTAAGATAACAAATTCTGTTTTGCATGAAATAATACGTTATAAGGCGCGAATATTTTATGCAAAAACAATTAAAATATAAATCTTATCAATATTTTTTAAGCGGTTAGTATTTAACCGCTTACAAAGACGATGATAAGATTTATATTTTAATTGCTTTTGCATAAAATGTCCGCGTCTTAATTATTACAAACTAACATAAAACAAACACTGAATTGAAACAGTTTTGCGGTACTTGTGCCAAAAGAAGCGGCAACAAATAGTAAAATAAAACTTATAAAAATTGTTTTAATCACATCATGGTAATGCCACTTTTAAAGTAGAACTAACAGACTAATTTAGTTTCTCTGGAAATGGTAATACGATAGAGACTAAACTGCATCATTCCAGACGTGCATCCCTTTGCTACAATCAGTATAAATTTTAACTCGATAGCGTTAATAAGTGCGGTTCTGTAACAAGATACATAAGTGCATGTTTTAGTGGTACGTCTCCAAAATGGAATAACTCAACTTCAAGACAGCGTTTATTGGTTATGTGATTGCGATTTAAATTCTAATTAGATGTTCGTTGTTCAGAAAGTATAATGCGCACGCACATCGGTATACTTGGGTAGGATTTACTTGGCCGTTGCCCGTTAGAAAAAAGGTATGTTTCAATTTAGAAAGTCATCAAATTAATCGGTTCCATTCGTTTGGATATTGAGAAACAAATATGACTCTTTTTCAGTCACTCCAGCCATAGCTGCAGTAGAAATGCTCCAGATACAAAAACACACATATGGTAATCTAAATATATTCAAATTTATCAAAACTACGGACTTACGTTGGGTAGAAGTAGCTCAAATACATTACTGATAGATTACATAGAATTGTGTGAGATAAATATATATTTCTTTACCAATTCTCTGTCGATCAATCTCGATCTCGATCAGTCTCGTGAACTATATCAAACTTGGCAGGGTGTTCATCCACGAACACAGCTACTGTGTTAAGACTTCCCATTTCCAATAACACCTACCATTGATTTTAAATGAGATGAAGAACAGAAAACCGCGATATTGACAGCTCACAATCTGTCAGACGGTTCACGACAAGTCGGAGCCTTTCTGGACACCTTGACAGCTTTTACAAAACCAAGAGGAATCCGAGGAAACTGGGACATATAGACACCCTACTTGTAAATTCGCTCATATGTCTGTCTGTATCTCTGTACAGTACATATCGTCACCAAACAAATGGATCTAGCGGGTTGAAATTTGACAAGTATATATAGTTCTGTTAAAGAATATTATTTTAATTTAGCGTAGTGTATTAAATGAAAGCACCTAATACTTATAATACTATTATTATTCTTTTTAATTTTATACGCCTATAGAAGAAAAATGTTGCCCCATACACTGCAAATCTCAAGTGAGTACTAGTACTCATTTAAAGTGCGTACATTGCTTGTCCTCGTTTTTACTCACGTACAAGTGAGTACAAATGAGTACTAGTACTCACTTAAAGTGAGTACTAGTACGCGTTTTAAATGGGTAGTGGAAAGGAAGAGAGGGTAGTAACACGTACTTATAGTGCGTACATAGGTATAAAACTCTTTTCTTGAATGACGTCACAATAAAGCTTTAAAATTCAGGAAAAGTAAAAATGTTGATTGAACATCAGAAAAATAGTTTTTAAATTATTATAATCAATAATTTATACACTTTTTTGCCAATTTTCAATGCAATCCTTTTACAGATTTTATGAAGCTTCAAATTTTTCTGTAAATAATAAAATGCGATTATTATTATTTCTTGAATATATTTATTTAAAAAATTTTCAAACCTTTCAGATATTACAACTAAAATAACCATAATGATTAAGTATAAGTATGAACTTAGTTATCATCTAAAATTCAATAAATTATTCTAAACAATTTCTACGAATAATAGAAGATAAAAATTATGATTTTCTCCTTAGTTACATTTTGAAACGTATTATTTTAGTATCTAAAATATAATGTAATTGTCTCGGTAATTATGTCGTATAATAGAATCAATGTTAAATCTTTAAACATATCTAGAAGGTACCTGAATTAATCTGAGCGCATTTATTCCTAAAATAATGCAATCATCACATGTGCTGTTATTATATCGCATTTAAATTTAAACTGCATATTTGTATAACTAACTTTGAGGCTCCGAACCTTCTTAAACAAAAACTATGCAAAAATAAATTCTGGCTTCAGCTAGGCTTCAATGCTACATTTCACTTTATTATTATTATTTTTCACTTTTACTTAACTTTAAATTCACTTATTAATCAGCAGATACTTTGGCACTTTTTTTTAAATTTTTAATTGTCTAATAAACGTTAATATTGTACTATTATTTGGTTGTTTAGTTTTAAAGAGCTTATATGACAGGAAATTTAATATGTTAGGTTAGGTTACTCACATATAACGCGTATTAAAAGTACGCATTTAAAATGAGTATTAGTACTCACATATAACGCGTAGTTTCAGTTCCGCTTTAGAAGTGAGTACTTCTACTCGTTTTACGTGAGTATTTTGAAGTACTCATTTATAACGAGTACTAGTACTCACTTCAAGTGCATACACTTATCTCCTTCTTCAAAGTGAGTACAAGTACGCACTTTAAATGAGTAATATAAAAAGTACTCATTTAAAATGAGTACTATTACTCACTAAGATTTGCAGTGTACATGTAGCTTCAAGTCCTCTGTTGACCTCTTTCACATACTAAATACCTACGAAACTAAAAAAATCTGTGAAAATTCACACTTCATATCTATTTTTGTTTTAAGGATTGGATATTAATAGATTTAGTATACAACCAGAAATAAAAAAGACAGAATTAAGAATACGTCTTCTAGAAAACAAAGAAAATTGTCTTTATAAAATATAAAATTTAAAACCGAATTCATTCTGCTCGCGTTTTTGGTCTAGTTTTAAGTAAATACAAAAGTTCGCAGTGAATTCGTCGGTAACGATGCGCCCGCATGTAGAGAATTAAAATGAGAGAAGTAACGTGATAAAAAAAAAACAAACCTTTTAAATTTTATTACATAAATTGCATGGAAAAGGTAAGCACTGAATAGTGGGAGAGGGGAGAAAGAGAGGGGGTGAGAGAGGAGGAAGGGGGAGTTAAGGTGAGAGAGAGGGAGAGAGAAAGAGAGGGAGAGAGAGAGAGGGAGGGAGAGTGAGAGGAATAGAGAGAGGGAGAGAAATTGGAAAGAGAGAGAGAGGGTGGTAGAGAGGAAGAGAGTGGGTGAGGGGGGGGGGGGGAGAGAGAGAGAGCACAGAATGTAAAATAGCCAATATTCATGTTTGTGGTAAAATAACCGGGCGAGGACCGATTTTGGGCCACTAAGGAAATTTATTCAATCAAAGAAATAGGGTTATGGAAACTTTTATTCAATAGAAATTTTTAGATATTTATGAGTGATGACTGCATTGCTCGATAATACATGTTGTCAAAGGATTGAGGACCGGAGGAGTGATAATTCAATACAAACGACTGAGGACAGGAGAGGGTGATAATTAAACAAAAAACGACTGACGACGGAGGGGTGATTAACCAACATAAATATTTGGTAACAGCAGGATGAGAGTTAATGCCTAATGGTTTATGAGGAGGGCAAGGACATTTTTTTCACAAAGCTCGAGGCGGTCCTTTTTAAAACCTATGGCTCTCCGGTTGAGAACCACTGGCTTAGAGCATGGGACTTTAATTTAATTCTAATATTATTTATTTTGCATACCCGTGCTCTCGCAGGACCCAAAGGTCCAGTACGTGAATACTGAGTAACATAAAATATTATGCATGAATTAACTAAATGTAAACGTATTCTGCAACATTAATATTACTACAACGAGTAGAGTGAAAAAGTAGAGTTTCACGGTTTAATTTTCGTGTGAGAAGTACCTCGTTCTTTTCATGCATCTGCTTTTTTACATTGACAGCGTTCAATGTCTTTAATAGCTGCTTTCCAGGCTATGAGTTACTCGCACCGTGCTTCAAACCCGTGCGCATTAAGCACCAACGCAATTTTAACATTACCTTGAACGAAGATTATCCGCTTTCGTCTTTTGTAAGATTGTTAAATATTAACTTTGACTATCTAAGATTTGGTTTTTTATATTGAACCAGAGCATTATTATTCAAGAAATGTTAAAAGACGATGGTTAATCGAAAACTGCTAATGAAGTTTACAGTCGTACTTTTAACTCTAGTTCAGTGATGGCGAAGCCGTGACCCTTTGGTCACAGAGTTACCCGCGAAACCATTTGAAATTACCTGAGTGAATGTTCAGAAAGTCTTACTAAAGTTTTGTAAATTATAATAAAAAAAGAAATGAGATTTCAAATCTTTGCAAAACACAACAAAAAACTTAAAATTATCTTGGTTACAATTTATAGTGTCTCCCCATAAAATTGAATCTGAAAATTTGGGGTTCAGCTCCATAATAGCTCATAATTGGTTAAATAATGTAGAAATAGAATTAGTAAAATTTCGAAGTAGCTTTTTATGGAGATAAAATTTTGAAGAATTAATTACTAAATTAGAAGCAAATGCTTACCAAATGAGTTCTGATAAACCAGCAACAGAAAAATTGAAAATATAATACTACGAGAGTGGAATTCATTGCTCAACGCATTTATTTGCGTGAAAATTTTATCGAATGCCATATTAGCAATGTTCGAATGGACATATTTCTGTAAACAACTATTTTTCTCAATGAATTAAATAAAATCGGAAAGAGACCGAAGGAAATGACTGATGTATGTGTGTATTGTAGGCAACAACTTACAATCCTGATATAGAAAAATTATCATCTCGCACGCAGCAGAATATTTCACACTATTTTATATAAAATGACACTATTTAATTTTGATTTTGTGTTTTTTGCCTCTATAGATTGCTTTAAGAGGTAAATATAAACACCGTTATTATTTTTGAAATTACCTACTCAGTTCAAATATTACACACGCGACTAGTATGTTACAATTTTTTTAATTTGATTCTGGCCCACCGCCAAAAAGTTCGCCATCGCTGCCCTAGATAATAAATATTTAATAATGATATATCTGTAATTTATAAGATATAATATATCCTACAATTAATGATATATCAACATTGAGTAGTTCTGATGACGATGAACCTGATACGAGTTCAAAGCAGACTATTCATCAAATTCATAATTTTGTAGAAAATACAACAGGAGGATATATTGATATAATATCACCGTTCAAATTCACTTTAAAATGAATCGCACCCTTTTCAAGGTGTCTACTAAATTTACAATTTTAAATTCGAAGAGATTCAATGAATTTCCAGGTAACAATAAAAAAATACCAAGATAATTTTCCATAAATTATATATTATTCGAAATAAATTCTACAAAAAGAAATATTGTCACAATTATGATATAATTGTATTCTAATGTCCCAATTCCTTGAGCGGCCTCTAGGCGGTGTAGGTCACGGTTGCTGACGTACGGTTTTGGGAATTAAAGAATGTGCAGAGTGTTTTGCGTGTTTGTCAACATAAGTTTTGAACTACATTCTAATGTGTTGATAAACATTATTCAATTTGATGACTATGGTCTTTAATTGCTGCCAACAATTACACAAATGAATAATGTTTCCAAAACAAATCAGGTAAGGGCCTGACGTCATAGTGTTCGTGTGAATAGGGTTCGTTAGTCATTCAGTTAGTCTTTTTTGGTGGTCAAGCAGTAGTCATTCTTGTGAGCACGTTGCCCAGGGACCAGCCCAGCTGTTGAAGTCGCCAACCCGAGATGTGAGTGTCGTCTACGTGGTTCGACCGATCCTGGAGAAGCCGGGGCAAGAACGGGACTTACATCAGCTTCTAACGGACAACACCAGCACCCATTCTGACAAATAATTGTATTCTGATGTAAATTTATATTATATAATAAATTTTGTAGAAAAGATTCCGTTCTTGAATTCACCCCGTGACAATATCACATAAATT
The DNA here is from genome assembly GCA_963971575.1 of Liopterus haemorrhoidalis. Lineage (NCBI taxonomy): Eukaryota > Metazoa > Arthropoda > Insecta > Coleoptera > Dytiscidae > Liopterus > Liopterus haemorrhoidalis. The sequence continues at coordinate 147,044,545 of OZ020611.1, read as the reverse complement.
CACACATTTCCATAGCATGCCACAAATGGCGTAACTAGTATTAAACAAGATTAAGGTATGTTTAAGGGCCCGAGAAAAATAGATGACCAAGAAGAACTGAAGCATGAATATGGTTATTCCGGTTTAGTTTTTAAATTTTGCCCCCTTCCGATCATTGCTAGAATTTTTTAAATTATCCGTCCCGGTCTTCTTCTGTTTTTTTTTTAATACTCCCCCCTCTCTTTACTCTTTTGTACCTTCAGTATGGGGTCCTTTGACACATTGTTTAAGGGACTAAATTTCCTAGTTACGCCACTGCAGAAACCTATAAATTAATACAACAATACTCAGGGCTATAGTGGAGGGTATACGCTGGTATATGACATGTACCTTCTTCTTTGTTCCGAATGAATAGCGTATAAAAAAAAAATACTCTATGCTTGTTTGATGTGGTGTATTGACTCCCTCCCAAGTTACAGTTTTGTAAGCCATACACCCTCTGATTTTTACGATATACATATGTACAGTATTCCTGCTGTTGATTTTACGATTTCAGCACTGCAAATAATTAGTAGGTTATTACTTTTTGGTGTGCTATTTTTTAAATATGAATCTTTTAGGCTAAATTTTTTAATTCAAGGAATTGCAGTGAGATTCAGTTATATTCAAATAATTTAAGAACCAATTTCAAATTACAGGAGATTCCAGGATATTCCACGAATTCAAGGATGGTAGATACTATGCTTATATATAATTTAATTGGTACATATTTCATACTAAAGCATTTGCAAACATTTATTAACAATAATTGTTCATCTTAGAAAAAAATAGCATCTTCAATATTACACTCAAACTTAAACAATTGCTCTGAATTCTAATTCTAACCCAGATTTTGACAAGCAGTTGCGACATCTGCGCTCGCGTGCGCTTTTAACACCAACTGTACTGTTTACTGTTGCTTGAAGGGGCAGGGGATGGTAAATCTGCGTTTAACGCACCATTGTAGCTGGAAAGCGCGCTTAATACTCTTAGGCACAGAGCAAATAAAACAGAGGAGTTTATTCAATGTTAAATTTTGGAAACACGAGCGGTCGCGCCGTCCGTGGACTCTGATAGTACTAATAGGCGTTTAACCAAGCCGGCGGCAATTTCAAATAAATATATTATAGGAAAATATTAATTTATTTGAAAATAAATATAATTTTAATACTTTCAGTCTAAAATATGATCACATATAAATAATCTTTTATTTTATTTCACATAATAAATTAATTGCAAACATGATTTATCAAATTTAAGTATATATTTGAAAAATAATACGCATTACATTTACATATTAATTTAGCTTTATTCAGAAAATTTATACAATAGTAGACGCATGCTATAATAAAAAGTTAAATCACCATAATTAAGTTATTACACTAGGCATACAACACGTCCAGGCAGTGACATTATTACTAAACTAACACAGAATAAACCTGATAGATAATTAAACAAAGAACTGTAAAACGCTAACATAAACTCACTAACTTCCGAAATCACACAGATTATAACAAAAAATCCATGTGCAAATTTACAGAAAATTTTTCTTCACGAAATGACAGATATTATGACAAAATGTCATGTGATAACTTAGGTTATAAACCACACAACAAATAAAACTAACTAATACCAACAGCTGACGAAGCTACGATAAAAATAAATCGCTTCTCACTCTGTCTGGCTTATGTACAGGGGGGTGAAACTCTAATGGCAAAACGAAAACCATATTACGTTCCATAACCCAACACGAATAGCGTCCCAGTCGCTGCCAGTCGCTATAGCTACGTGCATGACAGGATGTTGCCTGTGACGGCTTCTGTCATTAGCGTCAAAATCTGTAATTAGTGTCAAAATCGTCTTCTGTAATTTTGTAATTTTATTGTTTAATTCCGAAAATGGGTGTTAAATGCTTTGTTTTGGGGTGTGATAATAGTGAACCTACAAGATATCGCTTTCCAAACCCGAAGATACGTGTGGCTCCAGAATTGTATAAAACGTGGATGAGGAACATTGGAAATCCAAAATTGGATAGCTTGTCCATGCAAGTGTCCATAAATATTAAGTATTAGTAAATATTATGTTATATGTTAGTCTACTTAATAAATCATTATTTCTGGTAGTTATTGTTTTTCTGTTTCTGTATAATTCCTAACTGCTTGTTCTTAATTGTAAACATAATTAAATGTTATTATTAAATGATACAATTGTTATGAATTATTTTGTCTATTTTTAATATAGTTGTCGTTAATAATATTAAAAATAGACAAAATAAATCATAACAATTGTTTCATTTAATAATAACATTTAATTATGCTTACAACTATATCCACTGAATCATTTGAAATACCCGCGAAAACCCAACCCTTTCCTCCCCTACCAATTTTAGTTCCATAACCCAACAACTACAGCGCTAATTTGGTTTCAAAAATTATAACGGCAGTTTCGCATCTATTTCCTTCTTTATCTATGCTTATGTATTGGCAATAGAAGGTAGTATGTGACGGCGCTATGTCGTAGAGCAGTCCTTCTTAAACTTTTTGATGTCGCGGCTCCCCTGCAACTCAAATCAATAACCCACGGCCCCCCTAATTTTTGTTTTTGGAACCAAGATTAGTTAAAATATATACATACATATAGTTTTTTGCGCTCAGATCATTCAATAATCTATGTATAATGAAGAATAATATTTATGTAGCATTAAAGTTAAAGCTACTCATCCATTTTAAGTAATAAAATAATTAAGAAGCACTGTCGTAGAGCGTAACTTAATCGGACGAGCTAATGAACCAAAATACGCCAACTGCGCATCGCAGGCTATCTTGTGCGACAGACTGTCTTTTTGTCTGTCTCTCTTGTCCGTGTTTCCAATTTTCCCTATCTACTCGAACCACCGTGCTCTTGGGTAACAAGTACTTGGTTGAGTACGCAAATCACGTGCCTGGAAAGCAGGTATTGTACGCTGATATATCAAGGTTAAAAATTAAACCCCCCATGAAAAAATGATTGTAACCTTATTTTTGTGACAGTTATGGAAAATAATAATTTTCTTACGTTTTTGATATGCAGGTACTATAATTAAGTTATAGAAAATATATTGTGTGTATATTATATACGTTTAGTACTCTCGTGTGCTCAACTGAAATTTTGCGCACTTGGTTCGCAAATAAATATGTAATAAAATATTTCTTTACATATTTGTATAAATTAAATTCTTTAACATGTGGATCAATAAATATTTCATACTATTATCAAATACTTTTTAAAAACCGCATTCTTCCAGCTAGAAAGAAAAAATTCAAATAAAATCGTGAACATAAATCAAAACGAATATAATTTAAAATGTCTTAAAAACAGGTGAATAATGAAAATTTTAAATGTCATGATGAATGTAGTATTTAAATCTTCTCAAACATTTCTCGTTAGCTGGCAGAATAATGGTTTCAAATCGATCCAAAAGTTTTGATTCCTCACTTTAACTTTTCACCTACCTAATTAAACTGTGTTTTACTCCTTTTTTGAAAACGTTCTTAACAAGCACTTTCTGTTTGTATTAATAAACGTCAGTAAAATCTTAAAAGAGTCGTAAATGGAAAACAAACAAATTATACATAAATGTCTAGGGTTTAGTAGGCATAAATTAACGTCTAAAATTATTTTTAGTTTTAACAATATAAATGTAATGTACTGAATGAATCGTTTTCCCATCTTAAAGAGTTTATGAATAAATAATCTAACTATATAATTAGCAAGTGTCTATATGTAGTGTCGGTAACATTATGACGTCAATTTTTCCTAAGGTTCTCGTGATTGGCTAACTGGGGACACCCTGTCTCTTGATTGGCTGACAGGTGACACCTTCTCCCATAATTGGCTAACGGGTGATATCCTGTCCCGTGCTTCGCTGACCGACGATGAAATTAAGATACGTTAAAAAATAAAACCAAATACACATACAAACAATTGAAATTTTTATATTATAAATCCGTCATTGTTGACGGGTAATAACCTAGTTTAATAATAATAATAACCCATTTATTATAATTCCAAAAATATAAAGATGTTAAGATTCTTATTTGATTTTTAATTTAAATCTTTTAAATCTTTAAATCCTAACAGTTTGTTGGTTTTTATACGCTACGCTCAATTTAACTTCTCACGATTATTCAAACAGTAGCACATGGTTGATTTTAAAAATCTTTAACTTGAAAACAAAACTGTACAACTGGTAAGTTTTTGTATTTTTTGATTTAAACTTTGATTGTCCCTGCAAGTGAAGTTGTATATTTTTTATTTTAAAATTGTTAATTTATAAATAATGTTAATTTATAATAAACCTGCCGTATACTACGTACTACCATGGAATAGTAAAATCATCTATCTATAAATCAGATACCGAAAAAAAAAGTTAAAATTTTTTGACGAGTGTTGTCAACTTTTGCAATTTCTACAACTTTTGTTTGGATAACAAAAGGTTGAGATAACAGAGATCATTATTAACTGAAAATTTTTGAATACTTTTAAATAAAAATGCAATCAGAATATCTACAATTTTTTAATTGATTTTTTAATATCAATTAAACAAATAATATGAAGAAACATATTATGTGTTTATATACACGATTTTATTTAGAAATGCACTAAAAAGTAAAAAAACATTTATACTATTTTATCAGCAGCTTATTATCAGCTCATAACCTTTTCACAATAGATGTTTAAGATAATTGAACTAAAAGTCCACCGATGTTTGAGATCGGTTTGCTTTCACACTAGATGTTTAAATCTCCGGTGCCTGCCATCTGCTAAGGTAATTTTGTTCTTAAGTTAACGTCAGGAAATTACTAGTTTTGAACTCTCTGCGCAGATACACATATCGAGTTATTATTAAACACATATGGATATTTTATTCCATTCTACAATAAATATGTTACAATAAGGAATATATTACACCTATTTTAACATATAAGTTATTTACATACATTTTCGATACATTTTACCTTAACTAATGTAATTATAATAATAAGCATAAACTTCTTATAACGTCGATATAACACAGTATTCTTGTTTATGGTAATAAAAAGTGTTGATAGCACAAATTCAAACAGTATTTTTTTATATTAGAAATTATGTTGGCAATGCGTACTATCGTCAACATGCAGATCTTCGTATTAAACTTAGCTTGTGTTAGAGCGAGGTCACGCGCTTTCGCACCAGCACTTCAACTCACCCTCACTTTAACATCGGATCTTATACATCTAGTGTGACAAGGTAATTAGCTATTTAATACTGTTACAGAATCTTGTAGGACCTGCCGGAGACTATTTGAAATCACATTTTTAAAAGATACATAGCATCAGGGCCGGCGCTAGAGTATTTGACGCCGTGGGCAAAAATCTGTCAATACGCCCTTTTAAGGATCACTTTTTTTCGCGATTTTTTTTTTTTTATTTATTAATTACTCTTGTGAGTGTTATTTTAAAGCAAATTAGATCAAGTTTTATCACAATACAATACAATAACATACCTATTCAGTACATATTCAGTACGTGTTAGAAGCGCGGGAAATAATCTCAACTTCAAAATTTCAAATGAAAACCTAGGTCATGTGTATCGTTCAATAAGTATTTTAAAAACAAACAACTTTTGTAAATAAAACCAGTGGCGAAGGGAAACTTCCGCTAGACTTGCCATCCCATAAAAAAAATATTAAAAAAAAAATTAATTAAAAAAAAATATATATATAAATATTTAGATAAATCTTCAAAAATACATCAAATTATGTTCGGATAAAAATATTTGACCTATGAAAAAAATATATGATCTACAGAATAGTATCTATGAAAATAATAGTTTACCTATGTATTAAATAATTGATCTATGGTTTTAATTTTTGACCTATGGAATTAATTATTGAGCTATAGAAATATTTATCGACCTATGAAAATAATAATCAACCTATGTAAATATTTAATAGATCTATGGAAATAATCATATACCTACTAATATAATTGTTGATCTATAAAATGAATACTTGACCTATAAGTACTCTTGCACTCTATCGCGAAGCGAGCTACCCATTTTCTAGTTTAATGTCAAAACACTATCTTAGGTTAGGTTAGTTTAGTAAGGGTTTGGTTAGAAGAAGCCGAGCGAAGCGAGCTACCCATCTTCTAGTTACATCTCAAAACACTATCTTATGTTAGGTTAGGTTAGTAAGGGTTTGGTTAGAAGAAGCCGAGCGAAGCGAGCTACCCATCTTCTAGTTACATGTCAAAACACTATCTTAGGTTAGGTTAGGTTAGTAAGGGTTTGGTTAGAAGAAGCCGAGCGAAGCGAGCTACCCATCTTCTAATTTAATAACAAAACACTATCTTAGGTTAGGTTAGTAAGCAGATGTCACTACTGTCTATAGGTAGTTTATTATAGATCAATTGATAATTTTCTATAGGTCAACTATTAATTTACTATAAATCATTTTTTAATTATCTATAGGTAAATAATTGATTTTTCTATAGGTAAAAATATAAATTTCATAGGTAATATTTGAATTATTAATAGATCATAAAATTAGGATCCATTATGTTCTATACAAATTTTTGTCCAAGGCTTGGTTTACTATTTACGAATTAATTATCATGACCATGGAAACGTTACATATAAGTATGAAAAAATTGAGACTTAAATAATTTTAAACAATTTTACAAAAAAAATTCGAAATTTTTCGTTTTATCAAAAAACGTCTCAAATAAAAGTTATTAGTAATTGCATTTATAGTAACTTTTGTTCAATAATTTTTTTCGAAATATTTTTCTGTTGCTAAATATTCACAAACATCTTGAAATCGACACGAGTAAACTCCCATTTCTAGTCAACCGATCTTCATAAAAAACAATAGGGTTCTTCCCATTTAATAGGAGAATTTTTTAGTACACGAACGAATTCTCTAAGTTGAACCGTTCTTGAGTGATCGTGTATACACACACACAGACGCACACACACACAGACACACAAACATACGGACGGCACTTCGAAAATAGGTTTTTTGGATTCCCTGGACCATGAAACGTGGTCATCAGTCAAAATCTCGACATTTTCGCGATTGTTTTACAATACAATATTTGATTACAATACTTGCCCTTTATATATTAAGGTCGGGCAAGTAAAAATTAATAAGTGTTACATTTTACACAAAAAAAAACAAGTAATGAAAATGAAAATAGAAATAAAAATAAAACATCAAATTTTAATACTTCTGGCTTTTTTTGCGGCAAATGTTTTCACCAGTTCTTTCAGATTTAGCATTGAGGATTCTTCCAGTTCAATGGAAATATTCGCTAACCCCACCAGTCTGTCTTGCGACATTGTCGATCTAAGATAATCTTTAATTAATTTTAATTTAGAAAAACTGCGCTCCCCACTTGATACTGATACTGAAAGGGTGAAAAGTATTCTTAAGTAAATGGAAGTATTGGGCACCCAATCAATTAATTATTGTTGGAAGATAAAAGTTAATACTTCATGTGGGGTCATATGTTTCGAGAGTCTTCAAGAAATTACTTGAAGTTCATTTCAAAGATCCTCAGCGTCAATATCTTTTTGAGAACCGTGAGTTAAAACTTTTTCTAGATTTTTAAAATTCTTCAAAATATCTGAATGTAACTTTGTTTTTAATGTACAAATATCATAAAGGAAACCAAATATATTATTATACCGTTGCAGGTGTTCAAACCTATCTTTTATAGATTGTATAGCAGTATCTAAAATTCTACTTTAATTTTTTCTTTCGGATCCTGTAATGCTTCATCTTGAGTTTCATAATCGAACTGATGCCTCTTTTCCTTCTTCTGACTTGTTCTGCTTCGAAGTCTGGCATCGTTTCCATTACGTGCGCAATTTCAGCAGCATCAACGATAATTTTTTGAAAACCCTCATCACTTCTCATTTTTATAAAGTTAGTTTTAGTTATATTTAGTTGTTGTGTAGCTATATTTAAATAAACGTTCTGATTTTGCAGTATTTTATTTGAAATATTAACTTCAAAAAGGATGTTGTACCATGAGACAAGGGAGATCATAAAGTTGAATTTGGATATAGAATTGGCAAGTCCTTTAGCTTCTATTCGAGACGTATTTTCTGTAGATGTATGTTCAAATATTTGCATTAAAGCATCATAAATTATACCATGGTTTCAAAATGAACATGAACAATTTTTTGTGGGAATTTTACTATTACACATTCCAATAAATTTTTGCACCTCGAATTGGTTTGCGCCCCTTTACCGTTTGCACCCTAGGCAGTTGCTTAGTTCGCATATTGCCTAGCACCGGCCCTGCATAGCATTCACCCCGACATTTGCGGCCCTTCTAATTTCACCTTCCCAGGACATCCCCTCTTTCTTCTTCCTAGTGGTATTCATTGCAGCACTTTTTTAAGCTGATTCCACAGAAGTGAGCTGATTCTGTAATGTACCTCGTAATGTAATACGTCGTGTAACATTATTGTCCAGTTTGCAAAGCGCCCGACCTGATCCGCTTTGTGTCGGTTTTTGTCGTGAACACTAAGGAGTTCGCCGAATTTGGTTGGACGCGTTTAAAGTAGTGCACACTCGCAAGCATGAAGTTTTTACACAAATTTTACATAACCTAGAGTAGATAATAAATGTTAGTTAATAAACTTCTTTATTTATTTTTCGACATATTTGGCCAGCAGTTTAGCTTCTGCTGTTTCTTCAAAAAAAGTTGTGTGTGGTATATACAGTGAGATCATTAATTCCCGAGCGTTACATAATGGTAAACAATGGGTTTTAAAATATCAAAACTGTATTCTAATTCACAGCTGAAAATCCCAATTTAACAAAGCACCAATCAGATTACTTCGTTAGCCCGAACTCACCCGAGGAACAACAAAAATCCATTGCAAACTTAATATTTGTTATCAACTCATTGGCGTGTAGAGAAAAACAGTATTCATTTAATAACTAATTCACAAAAGGTAATAAAAATAGAATGTACGGCTCTGTGTACACATGTCCTTGGAAATATTTTTGATAGCTAAATGTTTCTGTCAAGTATTACATAACGCTCAGGAATTAATGATCGCACTGTATTATACATGTGAAGTTTTAACAATAATTGTTTGACTCTCAGACTATTCGCAGGAAGTTTGCAATACGTTCGCAACACGTAGATTTCAAGCGAGCATTACGTTATGCTGTACATTACAGGATCGGCTCGATAATTTAAAAATCTTTAGACTAGCAATGGTCCCACTCAATCACGTACCAGTTCGTTATCTTGTCCATTCGCTAGAGTCCGGCTGACATTCTCCAGAAATCAATTTTCGTCTCGTTGGGTTAAAGTCCACATTTAATAGTTATAATTTAAAACATTTTATTTTATTTTTTTACAAAAAGTAGCACGTTGTAATCTGAAAAGTCTGAAATTGCACGTGCTGAACATCACTATTCAAGTTAAGATTTATATAACTAATCCATTAATTAAATTTGACTTTGAACTAACACAAATTCGAACTTTGAACAACAATTAGCATTAAGTGAATGATTGATGCAATTGAATTCAGTGAAGGCGACCGCGCATTTCTGTTTAAATGCAACCCGCAACTCATTAACCAAAGTTCTGCTATGCAGCACATTTCATTTTATACGTCTTTAAACTTGATGTAGCGATTTCAGAATTATTTAGCTCATATCACACTTTAATGCCACGTAATTATCAGTTCGGAAACTTAAATATATAGTCCTTTCACATTTCTGTTCAATAAAATGCTTCTAAATAATGCAAATATTAAAGGTGCGTACTGACTTGAGCATTTGTACGCGCACGGATTATGTGTGCGCACAAATGCTCAGGTGAGTACGAGGTATAATTTTTGTGCGCGTACAGTAATCCTTCCACGAATGCTATCCGTAGCTTGTCGGTCCCACCGATAAGATCAAAGAACTTGTGCGCTCAGTGTGTACGGGTTTATACAGTCATATAATTGTGCGCGTAAATTTAAGTAAACACCAGTAAATATTTAACATGGAATGGAATAAAAATGTATTGTATGCTGGTAAACGAATCCCCAGTTGCAAAAAACGTAGGGTTATGGCTAATCGTTCTTTCGCGGGAACAGCCCTTATAAAACTTGTCTTTCTCCCAATTTTGTGACCAACTTTATTAACGAGTAGTTCAAAATCTGCCGCTGACATTCGAACAAAATTTTGAAATTGTCCACTAACCTCTTGCATTTGCAGTTCTGCTAGCAAACTTAAACTATTGTATATTTCCCTGCTTCTATATAGTTGTGTACGCGCACGGATTTTCGTGCGGATAAAAAAATTTGCACACACAATTTTCTTATTTGTGCGCGTAAAATCGCGCTCTACGTATTTCAGTTTTATCCCCGCACATATTTATTTAAATTAAGTAGTGTCAACGATGGCGGAAAGTAATGTTGTTGCCTTAACAAGTGCAGCGTACATAGGCCGCATTCGGCAGACTCATCGCTGACATACCGGTACAAACTTACCGGTAAATTTGACTGAATGCACAATTTTTTGCACCGCTGCTGAACGGTGTATATGAAAACTACAATATCTAAACAATGACAGATTGTACATTTTGATGACAGTAAATTTTGAACGTAAGTTTTTACAGTAATTTTAAAAGTACATGTGCTTTATATACGTCTCCTCAATATCTAAGTAAACTGACTCAACACTAAATTCCATAATTTTTTACTTGCTTTGTGCTCGATTATTTGTTACTACAGATATAACTGTCAAAATATCCACCACTGAGCAACTAACCGTAAATGAAATCCGGTTAATAAAATGGCGACCGATGAATAAATACGGTAACTCACCGGTAGATCAACGTATGCATACAGAAACAAATTTATCAACCGGTGACTCACTGGTGAGTCTGCTGAATGCGGCCATAGTATACTTAAAAAAATTGATGTGAAGTGTGAATATTCACACATTTCAGGGTTTCGCAGGTATATAAAAAGTGAAGGCGGTATGCTGAGTGTGTAGGACAAATTTTACTTTGTACTAATCACGGCAAAATGAACGATATTTTTAAAATAATTTATTGTCTGTTAATCATATAATAAGACTGGTTATTAAATTTACGCTCTTAAAAATTAAATACAACATTTGTCAAAATATAACTAGAATTTTGACAAAATAATTTCAACATAATAAAAATGCAAAAAAAAAAACAAAAAAAAAAAAATTCACTCCGTACTCGAACTCGAAACCCTTCGCTTCCAGTGCATTTTACCAGTGCTCTAACCCCTTGCGCTATCGTACGCTTTGTATGTGAGTGTCTTACATTGCTATAACTTTTGTACTTTGTGAACCAAAAACTACAAAAAATGCGTTATTTTCTGAAAACATAATCTGATCAAAAATTTCTGTTGTACTATTTCGGTTCACACCAATATACATTACTTAGAATTTTTTTAGATTTTTAGTTTAAACCATCTGGGCTACAGGGTGTGGGACAAAATTTTTTTTGCACAATTTTGGCAAAAATCGCATCAAAATAATTTATTTTGCAAACATAAAAATTTGATCGTTAATCCGCGTACTAAGGGCTTTCATTTGATACCCTACTCAAAATTTAAAAAAAATATTTTTGTTTTCGATGAGCACATATTTGTTTATATTTTTAGGGGGGTATGTTTTTTAGATGTTTTAATATTTTTCCTATGTGCGGGTCAAAGAGTTGTATAAGCATGCCAAATTTCAACTCTCTAGGTTTAGCCGTTTGGCTACAATTTTTACCGAACAGACAGACAGACAGACAGACAGACAGACAGACAGACAGGCAGACAGACAGACAGACAGACGACAAAATGACGGTATAAGGGTTTTTTGGTCATACCTACAAAACCCTAAAAAGAAAAAGAAAAAACAAAACAAACGTGGTGGATGACACAACTATATAGAAACAGGGAAATATACAATGGTTCAAGTTTGCTAGCAGAACTACAAATGCAAGAGGTTAGTGGACAGTTTCAAATTTTTGTTCGATATCAGTGGCAGATTTTGAACTATTAGTTAATAAAGTTGGTCACAAAATTGGGAAGAAAGACAAGATTTATAAAAGCTGTTCCCGTGAAAGAACGATTAGCCATAACACTACGTTTTTGGGGATTCGTTGACCAGCATGCAATACCTTTTTACTCCATTCCATGTTGAATATTTACTGGTGTTTACTTAAATTTACGCGCACAATTATATGACTGCATAAACCCGTACACACTGAGCGCACAAGTTCTTTGATCTTATCGGAAGGACCGACAAGCTACGGATAAATTAAAATTTTAAGATGCTATATAGCAGTGGTTGCATTATAGCAGTGGTGCAGGAATGCATTTTGAGGGGTGCGAGACGATTTATATAAACTTATATAAAAAAATCTAGTTTATTTAAATTTTAAATAGTCTAGATTTTTCTAACACATTGTTTTTGGGCAGAATAAGAATCATTATATATTTTTTCCCTGCATTATTTATTTATTTTTTTTGTAATAAATAATAATAAAAAATTATTTTTCAATAAGTATATTTTTTTTCTAATTTTATTAAGGTTAAGAACCGCTGAATGCTACATCAATTTATTTGATCAATTTTAAAGAAATATTCATGCGATTTCCTTTTTTTCTTTTTTTTTTTGTTCTTCACTTTTTATTTTGATCAATTTGACATATAAATATGACAACTGAAAAAATCTGAACACATTTTTTACGGGGGTGCGGGTAAGGATGGCAAAATAAATTGAAACATCGATGTATCGATGTTTTGAAACATCGCCATCAAGTTTTCGATGTCGATGAAAACATCGATGTATCTGTAATCTGTATGTAATACTGTTTATTGACTCACTTCAGTTTTACAGTTTTAAGTCAGTCATATACATACAATGATTATAAACAAAAATAAATTCACATTTAAATAAGATTACATAAAAAGTTATATATTAGCTACATAAATAATAAATTCAAGTTAAAGTAATATACCTATTTGAAGTTTAAAAATTCCTCACTGTATCCTCACCAAACAAAAAATAAAATCACTACTTGCATGTAAAATTGCTTTGTAAAATATATTTAGAGCTAATAAAATAGAATTTGTTGTATATGATGTAGAAAGCCTAAACTTATATTGCGTATGAGCCTAGTAGTAGAATTTACACCCAATATTTTTCGGGTAAGCCATTTAAAAATAATAATTTTGATAAGAGGCTTCCCGCCAATCTATTGCGCTTTTGATCAATTGTAGCCCCAGCTTTTGAAAACAGCCATTCCGCTGGAACGGAGGTGGCTAATGAGCCCAAGTATTGCTGGGCCAATATACAAGGTGTCTCAAAAGAAATTTTATATTTAGTGGATCGATTAAAAAAAAAGTAAGCCGTATATAGAAAAAATGTTTATTAATTATTAAAATACACTTTTTGGGGATTTATTTCTTAAAAATAATATCGTCTAAATGTAGACCCTCGCGTTCTCGGCACTCATTTAATCGAACAGTAAAATTACTTATGACGTCTCGGCAGGTGGACTCAGGGATGGCTGCCATTTCGTGACGGATATTTTCTTTCAAATGCGCCAGTGAAGTCGGTTTATTGGCGTAAACTTTAGATTTAAGATAACCCCATAGGAAAAGGTCCATAGGGGTTAAATCTGGACTGCGTGGAGGCCTATTTATGTCACCTCTCCGGGAGATCAATTTGCCTGAGAAAATTTCACGAACACGTGGCAGAGACATATTGGACGTGTGTGAAGTTGCTCCGTCCTGTTGAAACCATGTTCTTTGGTTATAGCCAGGAAAGTTTTGCAGTTCAGGTACCAAGAAGTTGTCTAACATCTCCACATAACGCTCTGAATTCACTGTAACTGCACGCCCCCTTTCGTCTTCAAAAAAGTAAGAGCCGATAATTCCTCGCGCCGACATCGCAGCCCATACGGTCACTTTAGGCGAATGTAGGGGTTTCTGATGTTTGCGTTTCGGATTCGTTGCAGTCCAGTAGCGACAGTTCTGCTTATTTACGTGGCCATTAAGATGAAAATGAGCTTCATCCGAAAACAAAATGTTGGTAAACGTTGAAAATCGCTCAATCACCTGATTTACGAAATTAAGCCTCTGACTGGCATCTTGGGGCTTTAATTCTTGCACCAATTGAATTTTGTAGGGGTGCAGCTTTAGGTCTTTGTGCATAATGCGATGTAATGATGATCTATGCACATTTAAAGCACTTGCGCGCTTCCGAATTGAAAGGTTCGGGTCGTCACGAACAGACTGATTAACATTCTCCACGTTTTCTACCGTTCTTGATGACCTAGGTCGCCCGGATTTTGATTTATCAAGCGTTGTACCAGTCTCTTCAAACTTTTTAACCCAATGTCGAATGAGAGGAATGCTTGGCGCATCATTTAAGTGGCGAAAACCTCGAATACTGCAGAATTTTCTACGCGCTACAGTCGCCGAACCACCGTTTTTGTAAAACTCTCGCACGCATAACGCGCGGTCTGCTCCCGAGAAACGCTCCATAGCGACTGAATTCCCAAGAACCAGGCTACCGATTGACATAACCCCCGCGCCCCTCGGATACGTTGCGTTCACGCAGTAAGCTAAATAAATATAAAATTTCTTTTGAGACACCTTGTATATAATTAAGGGTAAACTAATTTGAGGTCCGACCATAATTCAAGAGGGCTGTTTTGAAATTTGCTGCCACTGCGGTGGAGAGATACATTGAAATTTCAGTATCTAGGTCCAAACTTTGATCCGTCATTTTTTTGTTCGACTTTAAAACGAGTGATTTATGGTGGGAACATGTATCGGAACTACACCAACCCTGGTCATTATTCGAATCTGCAGATGAGGATCCTAGGGAAGGCACGTTGGTTGTTATTGAAGCTACCAGTTTTTTAATTTGGGTAAACAAAAATGTGCGCTATGGATGTGCGGTATCGCCGATATCCGGGGTGGCGTTGTAGCGAACGGTTGGGTGGAGTCAAGTTTACCAGGTCTACAAGTATGAAATGCGGATTTTTTTCAAACTTGCCGCGGAAACAGAGCTAATAGTTCAAAGTTTCAACACATATGGCGTTTTGTTAAGTTATCATTAAGTGTCAAATGCGTATAGGTTATAATTTGAAAAGTGATCATATAGTTTTGTTTTACTGTGTTAAAAATGTCAAATTTTGTGCTCAATAAAGAGCATTCGCGGACAATACTACTGTTTTGTTTTCATTTGAAAAAAACTGCTGCTGAATCATACCGACTGCTTCGAGAAGCTCTTATGGTGAATATGCTCCATCGCAAGATACGTGTGAACGATGGTTTCGGCGTTTCAAAAGTGGTGACTTTGATCTTACAGACAAAGAACATGGAAAACCTCCAAAAAAATATGAAGATACAAAATTGGAAACATTGCTACAGGAAGACAATAGTCAATCACAAAAACAACTAGCAGAGCAGTTAGGCGTTAGTCAACAAGCTGTTTCCAATTGCTTACGAGAGATGGGTAAGATCCAGGCAGTCGGCAGATGGGTTCCACATGCATTGAATGAGAGGCAGATGGAAAAACACAAAAACATTTGTGTAATTTTGCTTGCACGGTACAAAAGCAAGTCTTTTTTGCATCGTATCATTACTGGCGATGAAAAATTGATTTATTTTGAAAATCCCAAACGCAAAAAATCCTGGGTAAACCCAGGCTTACCATCCACATCAACTGTAAGACCGAATCGCTTTGGCAAAAAGAAAATGCTCTGTACTTGGTGGACCCAAAAGGGTGTGGTCTATTATGAATTGTTAAAACCTGGTGAACAGTTAATACCCAACGCTACCAACAACAACTGATCGAAATGAACCATTCGCTGCTCATAAAATCGACCACAATACGAAAGGAGACTGCACAAGGTAATCTTTCTTCACGATAACGTTCCATCACATATGGCAAAAGCAGTTTGCAACACATTGGAGGCACTCAAGTGGGAAGTGCTACCCCATGCCGCTTACTTACTAGACTTGGCCCCTTCAGATTACCACTTGTTCGCATCGATGGGTCACGCACTTGCCGATCAGCACTTTTGTTCATATGAAAATGTGAAAGAATGGCTAGATGAATGGTTTGCGGGGAAAGGGGAAGAGTTCTACTGACGAGGTATTCAGAAATTTCCTGAAAGATAGGAAAAATGTATAACTTCCAATGGAGCATACTTTGAATAAATAAACTTTTACTGTTCTTTTGAATTTAATGTTTTATTTAAAAAAAAAAATCCGCATTTCATACTTGTAGACCTGGTAAGTAATAGAGTAACAACTACTCAAGTCAAAAACTCAATCATTACGTGCATTAACCTAATTTAAAATTTTTAAATCTTAATTTGAAAACATCGATTTATTTAGAGTGTGGACCTCGATGTTAAAAAAACATCGGAAACAAAACCTCGATGTAAAAATATCGATGTTTTACTGTAAAATATTGATGTTTTAAGAACATCGATATTTCTTTGCCATCCCTAGGTGCGGGAGCTTATTTTCACATTCAAAGGGGTGCTCACCACGAAAAAAGTTGGGAACCACTGCTATATAGTCTAAGTTCAAATTCTGCTTTTACTTTATCATCCTACCAAATAACTTGAAAATATATCCAGCCGTTTTTGTTTGAATATCGGACAGACAGAGAGAAATAGTTTTTTTTTTTGCGAATATCTTCTTATAATTATCTGAAACGTGTAGAAACCAAATATGAGGCCGAAGTAATATAAAATAAAACAGATATAGCCCGCAATTTTATTACTATGGATTACATTTTAAATTAAATTGCACAGAAACTGTATTTCATATTTCATTATGATGATGAATCAAACAGAACAATAACAATGATTGTAAATAAAGACGACGAAAACTTTCTTTGATGATTTTCCCGGTGGATAAACAACGCCCAATCAGTCTAGTTTGAGTTTCGATCGCTGCCAATTCGAACTTGAAACACTAGTTAGTAGTAATTGAATGATGACCGCATTTTGGCTCACTAAAGCCTGTAACTCAGCTAGGTTATAAGCTAATTTCGAGCATGTCGGTTACATTAGTACAGCGCAAAGGAGATGTAAGAATTCCGAAGAAATCAAATTCAAATATATATATGTATTTGAACCAAACGAGTTATAAAAACAATTACAGAATCGTATTATTACTATTAAAAGGTAATTTCTATTAGACTACGCTGTTACGAAATTAAATAAAAAATAATAAATAAATAAATAAAATATAATAACCGATTAAATTTTCGTGTTTCCCTAAACATGAAAGCTGATTAATAGTTTGAATTAGGGTTGTACATCGAAGGCAAAACATCGATGTTAACATCGGCGCCTTACTATCGATGTTGAAAAAACATCGAAGGAAAAATATCGATGTATCGGAAACATCGATGTTTTATTAATATTAAAAAAAGCTATTTATTTACATTATATAGGTTTTATTTAATAATGTAAAGATAAAATACGAAGAAAGTAACACATAATACACAAAAAGCATTTATTAGATTTTGAAATAGAAATATTCCTTTTTAATAGTAATTAATTTAACATTAATATTATTATACCCAATATAATAATACTAATTTGTACCTACAGTCTATTCCAAACGATAAGGCGGAACTAACCGCAATTTTCATTTTTGTAATTTGTCATTAGATATTTTTTTATATATTGAAGTTGGCTTTTCCTGAACAAAATGATCAAAAGCTTCAATCAATCGGTAAAAGTAACTAGAATTGAAAATCTAGTTCCGCCTAAACCAAAGGAACAGACCTTACTATTTTTACATTTCTAAAATGAAATATTGAATTTTATTACAATACTAATATGATAATATTAATGTTAATTTTATATTATTTAACATAAAAATAACACTGTCATACACAATTATTTTTATACTTTTTTAAGTTGAAATAAAGTCTGTTCCTTTGTTTTAGGCGGAACTAGATTTTCAATTCTAGTTACTTTTACCGATTAATTGAAGCTTTTGATCATTTTGTTCAGGAAAAGCCAACTTCAATATATAAAAAAATAGCTAATGACAACTTACAAAAATCCAGGGATTGGAGGAATAACAACTGGGAAAGTGTCAACAAGACCCAAAAAGAAAAAGAGTGTTGGCGTCGTTGGTCGTTCGTATTGTTTGCAAAAATTAGAAGTTTCATCTTATTTTTTCGTATTCTGCTAACTGCTAAGAAAAATAAAAACTAACACTATTAGTATTGTTATATCACAATAGATGGCGCTTATATTTTGTGTACTAATTTTAATAAAAATTAAACTTTTAAGATTCCAGCGCCTCTAGCGGTAGTTTCTGAATTTCAAAGTTTAAAGATCGACATCGGTAGTAGACATCGATGTTTTATCGATACTATCGCCAGCTGACCATCGATGGTAAAAACATCGATGTTTTAAAAACAAACATCGATGTTTTAAAAACAAACATCGATGTTTTCGATACATCGATGTTTTTTTCCCATCCCTAGTTTGAATTAACAATAACAATAATATTTCAATATATTTTCGCAATCGAGTAAAAACAACATATTATTTTTAAAATTTTCTATTGGTATATACTGATTATATTTACGATTTAGGAACGTATTTACTAATTACTTTTGTTTTTTCACATAATAAATAAATAACATTGAATTCAAATATTTGAATCCGATCATAAATCGTCATTTCATGATATTTATTAAGTTTAGCTTATTCCTTAAAAACAAATATTATAACATTCCAACAAAAAATCTAATAAATTATACTGAATTACAATGTCTAATATTTGACGCTTCAGATCGGTTCATGACATGATCTTTTATTTCATAACTTACACATAATTTAAAAAAATATATATTTGTATAGGTATAGTGGAGAGTTGAGCAATACCGATTAGTAGTGTTTTTCAATAGCCTGCTACTTTAACATAACGTATCAACTACATTTGTGCATTTTGCAAATCGCAACATCAATCGATTTTATCTTAACTTGGTCGGACGTAAAACCGAACAATGAGAATCATTTTTTTTACTAAAAGAGAAGCCCGTCATTAGAAAAACACAAAATTTGAAGGAACCTCTCGGTACAATAATAGGAAATCTTCAACAACCTTCAATTGAGATTGAGTTGCTATATTTTTACTCATTTTGAACACGTTTCTTTGCTTTTATGCTTCTCTTTCTTTTCTACCTGCTAAAAGTTTGCTTTTTTGTGGGGATATTTCGGTTAATCGTTTAATTCTTTTCTCTTTTCTGTCCTGGCACAGTCTCAGGGCTTGTTCTGAGGTCCTTTCATTCGCTCTCTTTTCTATTCGCTCTTCTTTGTTCTCTGCACCTTCTCGAAAATGACATGTTGAGGAAACAGTCGGACCAGAAACTGCTTCTGCTCAAGGGACTACCTCTGTAGATTCAAGCTGTGTTACATGGGGATGGACTAGCCGTCATAGTAGGTACTAGAGATAGGAATTTCGGCTCAGTTTGCGGAACCGGATCAGTGGAGGTCGTTCAGTTTGTTGAGCCGGTTCATTGATCCGGCTCAGTGATCCGGTTAAGTAAACATGTTTCCGTGACACAGGTCGGTCGTTAGTTCGTAGGTAGAACGTCGCTTAGAGCCGGTTATTGCAATATATGAACTGTAAACATGATCTCGAGACACGGGTCGGTTGGTCGTTCGGTCGTAGGTAGAACGTCGCTTAGAGCCGGCTCTTGCTTAGGGCCGGTTCTTGCAATATATGAACTGTAAACATGATCCCGAGACACAGGTCGGTCGGTCGTAGGTAGAACGTCGCTTAGAGCCGGTTCTTGCAATATATGAACTGTAAACATGATCCCAAGACACAGGTCAGTCAGTTGTCGGTCGTTCGCTCGTAGGTAGAACGTCGCTTAGCCCCGGATCTTATCTAACATTTTTGAAACAAACAATTCACTTTATGTAGCTACTGTATTTTAAACCAGATGTGTTAAGTGTATGGCGATGTTTATTGCCCTTATAAATCGGACATCTGGGATTTGGGCAATATTTTTAATATTTTTATATAGTATGGTTGTAAGAAAATACAGACTAAGCCTATTAGTTTCAAATAAACTGCCCTACAAATTGATGACAAAATACACTTTCTGATAATACATTACAAGCCGAGTTCTCGCGAAGTTCAACATGACATCGATCCAGATCCGGATCACTCCGGTCACAGCTCACAATCGCCCGACCAATCGTATCCTTGAAACTTGAAACTATACAGTGAGCCGTGAGCCGGCTCATTTCAATTTGGTGAACCGTGTCACTTCGGTCAGTGTACTCAGCCGGCTCAGTGAGCCGGTTCATTCATGAACGACCCATCTCTAGTAGGTACGTGCATATCTACTGAGTGAAATTCTCTCATGAATGTGTGTAACAATTTTTATATTTAATTTTTTTCTGTATAACCAACAAGGAAGCAGGAAATCGCATATATCTGTTTTTATATGTTAAATCACTATATGTAACTGGTCACTTCAACACCCTGTAGGTATATAGGTATGTTTTTTTTTATCTTTTTCATGCAATGTGTTTTTTTAAAATTATTTTTCCTATATTCGAATCAAAGATCTGTATGCATGCAAAATTTCAACTCTGCAGATCCATCGATTTGATCTGTTGAGAAGTATTTAAAATTTCTTAACAAAAACTATGATAACCCAGCAAAATTAGGAATCATGTCTGAATTGCGAAACAGGCAGCTCATAACAATAAATAAACAGTAATCAACCGTATGAGAACAATTTCTATTGTACAGACCGACAGATAGACAGACACATTAGTAAGGATTTAAAGGGTCTTGGTTATACCAACGAAATCTTAAAAATGAGAATAAATCAAAGTGTTTGTATTCAGCAATAAAATAATCGAAGATTTGTGTAATATAAAACAATTTATCCTAACTTTGTTTAATGAAAAACTTTGTGCTTTTCAGAGTCGTTCATGCGATGATCACAGAGTTAAAACCCGTTCCCGGAGAAGTGCTTCCTCAAACATAACGAACTGGCAGTCCTTTCTCGAGTTTAGAGTGGCCATTCCGGATACTGGCAAGGTGGTTCCCTCTGTGTCGCACTCTGCACAAACCTTTAATGCTCTCCTTATCGCAGTTGTTACGGTGCTATTGTTAGCAGTGCTTTTGGCTTTCTTAGCTTATTATAAGTTTCGCAGATCAGGATAAGGTTTGTACATTCTTTTGTTGTTGAATTTTAGATAAAAATATATTTTTGTATACTTTTATATTTGTAGCTTTATGTTCAATAAAATCAATAAAATGTGTCCTGCAATTCAATTTGTATCACATTTTAGGATATACATATTACCTGGATTTTATTTCAAAATAGTTGAATAAATAATATTGGTGACTCAAATCAAGGTCCATCCCTAATGCTACATTCATAGCCTTAATATTATAAATTAGAATTAACGTTAAATTAGTACTTAACATTAAATTTGTACGTGTCATTCACAATGTTATTTAAGAAATTAAAACACTGACATCGTTGTACCGGTATATTTCTGTCGATTTTTACTTTATCGATCGACATTTGACAGCTGTTTATATTTCGTAATGAGATTTTGAGTGTTTCATACTTTTGAAAAGAATTAAAATAAAGGGAAAATTTATATCTATGTTCATAGCAAATAGGATTATATGAATAGAGACCGAACAGTATAGTCATAGAAATTTTTAGGTTAAGACAAATGTTTACTGCTCATGCGTTAATTATAAATCAACGTAAGAGTTCCAAGCTTGCAAAGTCTTAATTTTTATTTATGAGAATAAGTATTTATTTAGAAGGGTTAAATGCTGAGAAGGACGTAAATTCTAAGTACTAAGTTTAATTTATAATTATGAGGTTGTGAATGCAGCCTATAGCAGCACTAGAGTGACCAGATTTCAATTGAGCCCTACGATTGAAAAAAACAAATATTGGAAATACAGTATATTTTATTTAATTTTTATTCAAAAAATACAAGCGATGGGCAAAAAAAAGGTCTTCGCCTCCAAAATATAAGTGATGAGCAAACAAAGGTCCTCTCCTCCAAACTACAAACCCGGAGATTTTATAACAAAACCCGGAGCCCTGAGACTCTGGCCCGAAACCCTGAAACTCCGGGTGAAAACCTGAGACCTAGTCACCCTGAGCAGCAGTAAGGCAACTACTTGAAAAAATCTGTTTGTAACTTGATACAAGTACATTTAAATAAATAAACTTGAAACCAGTACATTTAAATAAATAAATAAATATATTTTCAGCTAGGTGAACTTTGCTGGATATTTGTGTTTGTCAATAATTAATGAACAACATCTGAAGAACTTGGCAGCCAGCCAAAGTCACCGCTCATTAATCGGTCTGGAAATATTCTTTTCAATATTTCATCTAGTTAATGTGACAAGAATTTCTCGATAATGTCACAGTAAGGGTCGCTTTTCATAATTACAGCTTTACCCGCAGCATATTTGCAGAAATAAAGACCTTTTACTTTTTGACTAAATTTTACACCACACTGTCACTCTGCGAAGGTGTAATGGTCACTGATGAACAAGGGCGGCTTTTATGTAAGAACAAATGGGCAATGCCTGCCCCCCAAGAAATATGTTTCTTTTCATGTTTTTAAAACTTCATATTTTTAAAACATTTTAAAATTTTATTTACCAATAGTAATAACTAGAGCCCTGCGCGGATACGTTTTTCTCTATCCGCATCCGATCCACATCCGCATAGACAGGATCTGCATCCGCAGCCTTTGTAAATATAAAATCCGCATCCGATCCGCATCCGCAAAAATATCCGCACAATCCGCTCAGGATTTTCTGTCTGTTTGGAAATATCTAACATGTTTCGCCTTATTTGGCATATCGCTGTATTAAAACACTACTAAAAAAAAAAAAAAAAATTATCCCATTAATATTACTTGGTATAGAAATATGTTTTCTACCTAAGGTCGTACTGAGATTATATAGATTAAAAAATAAAGATGGAAATTACAATTATTCGACTCTTAAACCAAGTTTATATAAAGCTGCATTCAGAGCTCTGTAAATCAACACGTTGTACGCTATGGATAAATTTTAAACGAGGTCATTTGGTATGATCGGACATGCTCGTGCTTTGTCGTTGCTATACTACTGTTGAGCGATATAGTACGAGCTTGTCCGATCATACCAATTGCACTCGTTTAAAAACTATCCATAACGCACAGCGTGTTCATTTACTGAGCTCTGAATGCAGCTTAAAGAGTAAAACTTTAAACAGCAATATCTCAGAAACTTAGTTTTTTAAGATATCTCACGATTATTTTAGAGCCAAACTATGGCCAGCAAGAAGATATCATCCTGCCCATGGACTTTGTTTAAAATAATATATGATTTTTAAATATTATTATTATTTTTTTTTTAATTAATAATATTCTCATTATAAATAAGCTTGTCTTTAAAATCAAGCGCCAAGAGCACAGCTAAGTTCAAGTTATTCGGCCTGCCATTTATTGACGAAATTTTGATGTGGCGTGCTTTCGAAAAAGTGTGAACCCCTGCTTTAGAGCAACAATTCAAAGGCTTGTCGGATCATTCTAAAATTTCTCTGTAATTCAATTTCTTTGTATCTTGCCTCAACTTCTGTAAATAAGATGATGCTGACAGGTTTTCGTTTATAAAAGTTCCTCATTTTCAGACATGGTACTGTCAAAAACATATTTTCTTCATCGGAACTAGAAGATTCATTATCATTTTCAAGAATATCTTCAGCAGTAGTAATCAATTTCTCTGTAATTCAATTTCGTTATATCTTGCCACAACTTCTGTAAATAAGATGATGCGGACAGGTTTTCGTTTATTAAAGTTCTTCATTTCCAGACATGGTACTATCAAAAACATATTTTCTTCACCAGAACTAGAAGGTTCACTATCATTTTCAAGAATTTCTTCAGTAGTAATAAATTTCTCTGTAATTCAATTTCGCTATATCTTGCCACAACTTCTGTAAATAAGATGATGCGGACAGGTTTTCCTTTATTAAAGTTCCTCATTTTCAGACATGGTACTGTCAAAAACATATTTTCTTCATCGGAACTAGAAGATTCATTATCATTTTCAAGAATTTCTTCAGCAGTAGTAATCAATTTCTCTGTAATTCAATTTCGTTATATCTTGCCACAACTTCTGTAAATAAGATGATGCGGACAGGTTTTCGTTTATTAAAGTTCCTCATTTTCAGACATGGTACTGTCAAAAACATATTTTCTTCATCGGAACTAGAAGATTCATTATCATTTTCAAGAATTTCTTCAGCAGTAGAAATAAATCTCAATAAGTAATTGAGATTTTTTGACGTAATCGTATAGGCTCAATTTCTTACAAATGTATTTGGATATTTTTAGGTTATTTAACATTAAATGTCAACTGGAAACATTCAAAATTCGTTTTTTCATGGTATGCACACAAACACCCAGTTCGGTGTGGGATGCGATGTGTGCACACCCAGTGTTTACACACCATAATTGTTGAACACTCTGTGGTGTCACACACTCAGAACAATTTTTATTTTTTTATTTTTATCAGAATAATTTTGAACGGATTTGTATGCACACTCACACTCGGTGTTTAATTTTTGAACGCTGATGAACCTTATGTGGATTATATTGAATAGTCGACAGTTTAACTTTGTGAAACTCACTTATACTTAAGAAGTTGAAAGAAAGCATGTTTTTTTTGTTTCACTAACTTATGTGGATTGTGAGCGCCTCAATGTTAACATATGTAACTGCTGAGATTGAAATAAGCTTGGTCGCTCATTATGATTTTGTCTTGTTCTTATCATCATTGGACACAAGGATAAAATTATTGTAGCTGAAACAGTGCAACAACAACTGCGCTACAGTACTGTACCAATAATTAATAATAATAATAAGTTAGTTGGCATCACTATTCATGTTATTCATCTGTTTGTACTTCTGCCTACAAAGTATGTTTCAGCAGAAAATTAATCACAAGGGAAATTTGAATAGTTAGAAAAGCGAAAATACTGTCTTAAAACAAGTGTTCTGTAACTAAAGAGAGTGACTTCTTCCATCCGTTACCACGTCTTCTCAAATGATATATCTCTACCGCTTTAAACTTTTGAATAAGAATGTCATGCACGGACGTATTTTCCAAACTCAAGGATCTCTTTTTATTTATCATTCTATATCTCAATTGCATTAAATAATTCGTTTATTTCTCAAAAGTTAAAGGAATTCCTTTGGGTCTTGGCTTTCACATATTAGAACTGTTATGTCAAATATAAACAGTTAGAACTTTTCCTTTAATCAAATATGTATGGAATACTCGAGAAATTCGTTGGATTATGTTAGTACTTCGTTGAAAACGTCAAAAAGAATATTTTAACTACAAAACTGACCATATTGACAATACATATTTTGATTACGATTACTCAAATGATCTTAATCAAACATTTTAACTACAATTAATTAATCATTAAGAAAAATTCTTGATTACGATTACTAGCGACCGGTAAAAATATGCAACGGTACTTTTGTCATAGGCGTGCTATTTTAAATTTAATTTTAACAAAAACCCAACAAAAAACTAAAGAATAAAACACTTGTACCGCAATGAATTCTTATCTTAATAACGACACCTCATAATTTTGGATTTGTATCCGAGATAGGTAATTCCGGTCACTCCTTTGCAGTCAGTTTTCATAAGATTTCATTTCATTGGTCAGTTTTTGATAAGATATTAAATTTTTATACGCTACTCTATTTGTCAACAGGGCACATTACAAATATATATAATTACATTTTATTTCTACAGATAATACATGTGCCGCTTTTTATCGAAAAACAACTAACTAAAGTACCGTTGCATATTTTTGCCGGACTCTAACGATTACAAATATTCAGAAAGGAATTAAATTTGTTGATAAGATTATTTGACTACATTTTAAATTACTCAAAAATAATTAAAAGTAATCTCGGTTACTTTTTGATTATTATTATATTAAAGCGAGACGTTCCAGAACGTGATCAGTCACTGGGCGCGTTTACCGAACGCTGCTTTTGAGTAGCAGCACAAATCTGTTTACTTGGTTATTACAGTCAACTGATGTCAATTTGCTGAACGAACAGCAAGCAAACTGCTGATTGTTAATTTGTCACTTGTTACTATGATTGAGGTTATACGCTATTTCAAACGTTTAAGCGGAAGTAACTGGAATTTTTATTTTTCTAAGTTGTCATGAGCTTTATTTTTAGGGTTGGAAGTAAGCTTTAGATAAATAAAATGATCAAAAGCCTCACTAATCTGTAAAAGTTACTGGAGTTGAAAATCTATTTCCGCTCAAACCAAAGAAACAAGCTATACTATAAAGAAAAAACATTTGTCGCTTAGAAAATTGGTAAGATACTTACAGGAAGCGGGCTTGTTCGGCGAACCACTGAAGTTAACATACTCAACAGTTGTGTTCGCTAAACGCACCCATTGGTATCAAAATTATCGAATTGAAAACATCGAAACCAATATAGAAAAACGTTCAGGATCAGATTAACCAGGATTGTCTAAATGTTATCCTATTTCTAAGAATTACATAATTAAAAAACAACAAAAAAACAATCATATTATAACGTTACAAAGAAAACAATAAATAATTACAGACTTCCTATTAAACTGAATGAATGGTTTTTGTTTTTGTTTGGTTTATGTTTTTATATGTTGTGTAAGGTGTATTGTAGATATCGGCTTCCCCTCGTGCTACAAAACAAGTCTTTTCCCGCGGTGTATAATATACTACAGTGGTGTACCAAAAGTTATTATTTGTTTACAAATGTCAAAAAAGTTAGGTTATAAACCTATATTTCCTAAGAAGTAAAGTGACTAATGTGAATTATGATTATACGTTATAAAAAATTGATGTGAAGTGTGAATTTTCACACATTTCTGGGTTTTGCAGGTATTTAGTAACTGAACGATGATTATTTGGGATGCCAAAACAAATTTTATGTCAAAATATTTTTTTATGAATTTTAATTCGAATGCCTAATACCATTATTTAAGTTTCTAAATATATGCAGTATTTTTTTTTATACAGCAAAGTTCATTAAGATTTTGAAAATTGCACCTATGGCTTCCATTGGTTGCTTACATCATAAGTCCCGCACTTTGATTTCGTCAAACATAGAATTAAATTATAATTTCAACACTTTCCACTGGTTATTAAATTTACGCTTTCAAAAATTAAATGCAACATTTACCAAATATAACTAGAATTTTAACAAAATAATTTAAACAAAATAAAAATGCAAAAAAAAAAACAAAAAATAAAATCAACAGGATTCGAACCCTAGTTTGCAAGTTAACTTATATTATTAAGCATACGACAAATCTAACCACGCCACGAGAGCTACTGATCTGGTATGTTACACAACGTATTAAATAGTTAACATATTTTAGTTAAAAACATAAAAAATGCGTTATTTTCCGAAAACATAATCTGATCAAAAATTCCTGTTGTACTATTCCGGTTCACATCAATGTACATTACTTAGAATTTTTTCAGATTTTTAGTTTAAACCATCTGGGCTACAGGGTGTGGGACAAAAAATTTTTTTTTCACAATTTTGGCAAAAATCGCATCAAAATAATTTATTTTGCAAAAATAAAATTTTGATCGTTAATCCACGTACTAAGGGCTTTCATTTGATACCCTACTCAGAATTTAAACAAAATTTTTTTTTTTTTCGATGAGCACATATTTGTTTATATTTTTAGAGGTATATGTTTTTTAGATGTTTTAGTATTTTTCCTATGTGCGGGTCAAAGAGTTGTACAAGCATCCCAAATTTCAACTCTCTAGGTTTAGCCGTTTGGCTACAATTTTTACCGAACAGACAGACAGACAGACAGACAGACAGACAGACAGACAGACAGACAGACAGACAGACAGACAGACAGACAGACAGACAGACAGACAGACAGACAGACAGACAGACAGAAGACAAAATGACGGTATTAGGGTTTTTTGGTCATACCTACAAAACCCTAAAAAAGTCAAATATTTTATATGATGCTTACGTATCTTGGCACGAAATACGAATTGACAAACACAATCAAAAGTACAAAATCTTCAGGAGAATATCACAAAGATGGGCAGCATTTGCTAAACTACGAAATATTTAAAAAATATATATCCCAATGTGCCATAAAAAGAAAGCTTTCGAACTATGTGTTATGTCCGTCTTAACCTACAGGGCGGAAACGTTAACACTGACTAAAGCTTCAAGTAACCCAAAGGGCCATGGGACGAGTTATGCTTCGTATAACACTGAAGAACAAAATACCAAATGCTGGCGGTCATATTGAACATTTATAAATTTTCCTTAGTTAGTTTATTACTAACTTTAATCATATTTTGTTTTATTGTTTTTCCTAGTTACATAATGTTATATCTTTTTATAATTTAGTTTCTACGATTTTTATGTTATTTATTATTTTGTAAATAAATGGTCGGCATTCTGAAATGGTTAAAATTAAAGTGTGATATTTTGATATCCTTGTAAAGCTGATTTAATGTACTTTCAAGAAAAACAAATTGAAGTACTGATTCCCTATGCTAAATAAAAAATTTAAACCATTTCCGTTGAAACCGGAAGCGATGCAGAATTCTTATTATGGTCCATAAGTGGGCCCTTTTATCTAGTTTAACTTTTCTTCTGAAGAATTTTTTGAATCTCTTAAAATAAAAGAGTTATTCGAGGTGCAGCATTTCAAACAAACACCCTGAGTATCAAATAACTAAATAAAGAATTTTTTCCAAAAATACCAGCCTGTTATCAAATCAAATTTAAATAATTATGTATGGGGGTGCCAAATCAGAGTTTCGCCCTGAGCGTCGTAAGCTTTAAATACGCCACTGATATACCATTATATCATAAAACAGAAAATATGATTTAAATAATAAAATACACTTTACTAAAATGTCGGTAGCAAATTTTGGCTGTTAAATTTAAATACAAATGTATAATAATAGATTCAAAAGAGAATTATATGAAAGCAGAATTCAAACTTACACACAATGAATTACTTACACAAATTATATTAAGAGAAACACCCTTTGAAGCTAATTTGAGAAACAATAAATTTTCAACAATTTGTGGGTTTTCTTTGTGGAAATAAGACAATGGCATACTGTTCTACATTAAAACAATAAATATCCTACAACAGTAATACCCAGGCTGTTCAAACTGCAGCTCTTTCAGGAAGGGGTGTAAGATTATTTGAAATTAAATAAATAACCTAAATTGTATTAAAAATGTGCCAAACGAAAACCACTTCGTGTGTAGGTGTAATACTTATGCCCGTATTCATAAACATTTATTATTGAATTACAATTGATTGATGAATTAGGTCCGTAGGAAATATAAATGATGAATTAATAGGATTCGGAGCAGTCAAAAATAAAACAAGTTTATTTAACTAAGCTAACGTTTCGATTTTATTCAAATCTTCATCGGAGCTAGTGACTTTTAACTAGCTCTGATGAACATTTGAATAAAATCAGTATTGCTGTTAGACTGTACCCAAAACTTCATTTAGTGGAAACAACAGGCCGATAACTATCACAGTTCTTGTTAAAAATAATAGGGAACTTAACTTACCCTCGTATATTTTTTATTGCAAGGTAGGAAAGTAATTTTTTTACTCCTCTTTAGCAATATCTGCTCGTGTCAAACACATGTCTCGCTGCATATATGTGGGAATCCCTGATTTACACTCTAATTTTGTGCACATCAATAATACCTAATAAGGTTGTGGAGCCAGCGTATGCGGTTTTGCACAAATTTTGCTCAAATTTTTGTACGTCTTAAAACTAGAAAAATTAATGCGAAAGTAAAGAGACTTTCGTATAAAGTAAGCGATAAATTGAATGTGATAAATTATACAAAAAGAAATATATTTGGTCCATCACTAACAGAAAAAAATATTCGTGAATTGAGAAAATAAGAAGAACAATAGTAACTAGGAATGACGAGAACTAGAAATATATGGAACCAGGTACCCGTAACAATTACCCGGATATTACCCACTACTCGTTAATTACCCGATACCCGGTAATTACCCATTATTCGGTAATTACCCGTTACCCGTTAATTACCCCCTACCAGATAATTACCCGCTATCCGATAATTACCCGTTACCCGTTAATTATTCGCTACCCGTAAATATATAAATTGAAAAGTAAGTGTAGCAAAATTGATGTGCAGTGTGAATTTTCACACATTTCAGGATTTTGTAGGTATTTAATAAGTGTAAGAAGCCAACAGATTGCCGGATGTTTAAAAATAATTTTTTGATAAACATTTTTTAAACATTTTTATTCGTTATTTGAGTACTAAGACTTTCCATTTAATTTTTTTAGACCAAATTTAAATAATAAGCCATAATTTCGCCATTAATTAAAAAAATAATTAATTTCTCTCATACGTTTCCATCAATGTACATTACCTATATATTTTCAGATTTTTAGCCAAAATCGTATTAAAAGAAAAAAATTTCAAAAAACTTTTCTTTCCTTAATCTACGTCTTAAGAGCTTCCTTTTGATACCACAATACATTTTAAAAAAATAATATATTTTTTTTTCAATTACACAAACCCCAACAACAACCCCCGGAGATAGAGTAGGGGACAAAAGTTTTTTGGCATATATTTAGCGAAAATCTCATAAAAAAAATATTTATCTTTTCATTAAATACATATTTGTTTATATTTAATTCGTGATGTGGTTTTTGAACTCTTAGTATTTTTTCTATATCATTGACCCCCGAGTTATATAAGCATGCCAAATTTCAACTTTCTATCTTAAGTCGATTTGACTACAAATTCTACCGTGGACAGACAGACACGTGAGTGACTTTATAAGGGTTTTTTGTGGTCATTCCTACAAAACCCTAAAAATATGCACAGGTGCATTATGGAATACGCATACTTAATTACTACTACTGTAACCGAGAACAAAATAGTCACAGATAAATAAATACTCAAAATACCTCACACAATTACCCGTTAATTATCCGCTACCCGTTAATTACCCGCTACCCACTAATTATCCGCTACCCGTTAGTATTCTAATACCCGTTAATTACCCGCTACCTGCTAATTACCTGATACCCGTTAATTAACCGTTAGTTAACGGCTAATGGGTAGATAACGGGTAGCGGGTATTTAAATTCGGAACCGGGTACAACCTTAACGGGTCGGGTAGAGGGTACCTGTCGTCATTCCTAATAGTAACTACTAAGTAAACATAAGAAAACATTCCGTTCGTACCTTGCAAGTCAGTTACAACCCTTGGATGTATCGATTAACAAATGGATGACAAAGACAAATCACGATGTTATAGCAACAGACGTATGAAACGGTACACAATTCCAAAAGTATGTACCTACCTGGGTAAAAAAAAACTTGGGAAGCTGTAAAAAAAGAGACGATAGTAAATTCTATTAAGAAATGTGGTGTAAGTGACACATTGGATTGTACGGAAGTTGACGTTTTTGAAGAAACTGACAATAATAGTTCAGACGAAAAAAATACGAACCGTGGCATTCACGAGACGAGTGTTAGTACCGAGAGTGAAGATGACTGCATGTTGCTAGTATAAGTTATTGTAATAATAAACTTAGCTTTGAGCAACGAACTCTCAATAGGAGGCAGACCCAATAAACAGGTTACTAACTATAAGTACTTGGGGCATGACATCAATATTGGTCGAGATAACCAAACACGGGAAATCTAGTGCCGCATAGGTTTGGACTGGGCATCGCTTGGAAGGCTAAGAATGGTTTTCATGAGGGACTTACCTATTTGCCTCAAGTTTATGAACTCGTTTTATCTATCATACCGATTGCGCAGAAACACGAACACATACTTTGAAGTCTGCGAAGAAACAAAGAGTTGCTCAAGGATCAGTGGAGAGGCTCATGCTTGGGATACGTCTTGCTTACAGAAAAACCAATACATGGACAAGCGAGCAAACCAGGGTTTGTGATGTAGTCAGTAGAATCGCGCAGCTAAAATACAATTGGGCCAGTCATGTAGCGAGTCTACGATAGTAGGTAGACTAAAAATTTTGTAAAGTGGAGACCGAGGGACACTGGCAGAAACAGAAGCAGACCACTCTACTAGGTGGATAGATGATTTAGAAGAAGGCAGTAGAACGAATAATATGAAAACAATCAGGGCAGGCCTATGTCCAGCAGTGAACCAAAAAGGCTGGATGATGATGATGATTTACGCATTATCATTGGATACAAGCAACAATTGAGAAAATAACGGGCAGTGAGTTAAGTGATAAATGATAATTAATATTGTTGTTTTATGAAAACGAAGAGAAATTTTAGAAAAAACGCTTAACGTCACACAGCAACTGTCTCTAGAGACCGACATTACGTTTCTTTTTGTTCTTAATACACGAATAGGTATGCCACTGGTTAAAATGAAATAATAATTAATTAAAATATTATCAGAGATTGTATAAAATACTGTAAATAGTTGTTGAATAGTAATAAATTTTATTTATGTGCTACTACATCAAAATAAAATACACAGTTGTAACCAAAGTTTGTAATTCGATGACTATCTATTGTTTTAAAGCGGGCAAATTATTGCTAAATTTAAATTTAATTTTCATATTGGCTATATACCTACTAAAGTTGTTTTCAAAGCCGTTCAACTGGCGCCGGCCAGACTATTGCATTGAAGGCATTCCATAAATGATACACCGGCTGTATGAGACACAAGTGGAAATTCATAAATATGGAAAATAATATTATAACTGTCAACGGAATGTATTCCGAGAAACGAAATAACTTCAAGAGCCAGTAAAAATACTCGTATATATATATCGCTACTCCCGGGATATAAGGCTGTAAGTCCACTTTTTTCAGTATTGAGATTGAAACAGTTTTGCATTAGAAAAAGGAAATAAGTGAATTATGCCTATAGTATGTCATGTGCAAATTTGATTTAAAAGGTATAATAGTAAATTTTAGAAATCCGTTTGCGAAACAAGTGTAATTACAGCCTTGGACAAATGTATGGAGTATCCTATGTTTTATTGAATTTTAGGATTATTACAGGAAAAGTGGTAAATAAAATAATACATACATCCTTTAATGACAACTTTAATCAAAATGATAAATATTTCGTGGTACCTCCTCGTGCTTTAATTACCGCACGTACCCTTTTAGACATACTGTTCAGAAGTTTTATACATACATCGGATTGTACATTGAACCATTCGTCCACGATATTTTTCTGCAATTCTTCTTTTGATTTGCATTTGTAAAGAGACCTCTTGTTTTTCAGAAACGATCATAAATTTTCAATTGGCGATAAATCTGGTGACTGGGGGGGGGGGGCATGCAAAAAGTGGCATATTGTTTTTCGAAAACCATTCATTTGTTGCTTTGGCTTTGTGACGGGGGCATTATCCTGTTAAAAAACATATTCCAGGTTGACTTCATCAAATAATTTTAATATTGATGCTCCGAAACTTCATTAAGTAATATAATGAGCAGAATTCATGCGTCCCTTGCACAAAAAGATTTCGTCTAAGCCACTGGGGCACCACCAAATTTGACTGTAGGAATGATGCTGTCAGAATAAAAAGCTTCACCCGGCCTACTTCTTACAAATATGGCTTCAGATTGTCCAAAGAGCTGATCCACAAAAGAAAAAAAAACAAACCTTAATTTCGTAAATTTATAGTAAATTAAATTGTATATTGTATGCGTAATAATTGCTTAGAAATATTTTTTTTGTTAATTTCGTAAGTACATTAAACCATTACAATGCTTACTTCTATACTGAAATCATCAGACCAAATGATTTTCACCCATTCATCAGGTGTCCAATTTAAATGTCTTTTGGTCCACTCAAGGCGAAGTTTTTCGTGTCGCTCGGTCATCAGTGGTTTTCGGAGAGCTCTTCTTTCATGCAAATTAGATTCCACTAGACGTCTTCTAATTGTTCTAGAAGAAACTTTAACATCTCTATGCTCTCTCACAGCTCACCAGCCACCTCTTTTGATGATATTGAGCGTTTACGAAGAGCACTTCTCTTTATAAAACGATCATCTCTGGAAGTGGTTCCACGTTTTCTTCCGGTCTTTAGTCTGTTTTCATAAGTATCAGTCTCTTGGAACCTTTTGATTGCAATTTGCACGGCATTCTTGAAGATTTAATTTTTTTTTTTAATTTTCACCTGTGACTGTCCTTGTGAACGGAGCAATACAATTTGACTCCTTTCTTCCACAGTGAGTTCACGTTTTTTAGCCATAATACGATTTAAAATATTCACTTGAGCACAATAGAACATGAAAAAGACTTCAAACACATGTGTAATAATGCTCCAAATCCTAATTGTTTATTTGTATGTAAACAAAAAGTAATAGACCTGAGCCTGTATTTATTTGTATTTCAAGATTTATCATAACTCTGTTTATATTTTGGGTTATCTGGTTAGACGTACGTCTTTTAGAATGTGTCAATGATAGTTTTAAAAAAAATGGTCAAATATATACAAAGTACAATATACATAAATTTAGATATTATATTTTAACTGCATTGGTGCTCCATACATTTGTCCAAGGCTGTACATACAGCTTGTTTACGGTCTTCTTATTTTAATTTTAATGGGTGATACTACAGGTCAAGAGAAGGCGAAAAACCTTAAAACATCTTAGTAAAAGTTTTATAATGAAAGAGATATTAAGTTTTTATTTTTATGGGATCAAAAGAAAACAATAAGCACTTTTACAGCAGATGTTCGAAGTAATCACCCTGCTGTTGCATGCAAAGTTTTGCTTGGCGTATCGATAAATCAGCGTATGTTGCAAGGTCCATGCCTTGTAGAATTTCCGCCGCTGCTGCTTCCACCCGGTTACGGAGTTCCTCCAGGTCCATAATTTCGGTGGTGTATAACATGGTCTTCAAATGCCCCCACAAATAAAAGTCTAATGGTGTTAAGTCTAATGGTAACCGGGGAAGCCAAGGAACAGGACCGCCCCGACCAATCCACTTATTTTCAAATACATTGTTTAAGTGTTGAAACGGCTGAAATGTAAAAAACAAATGAAAATTGTTATTTCGCAGGTTACTACAAGTTTTTCTAACATTAATTTATTATTTATTAATATCTATTTTATTATAAAACTTTTACTAAGTGTTATAAGGTTTTTCGCTTTCTTTTGACCTGTATCATCACCCATTAAAAAGAAATAAGAAGACCGTAAACACCCTGTATATGCCTTTGATAACAAATAGTATTTTTAAAACGTACTTGTTACCTTATATCCTGACAGTAGTGTTATGTTAGCTTATATTCTGTATATAAATAAAAACTTGTTCGTGTGAAGAAAACAGGTGACCGATTTTGTACTGGACAGCTTGATATTTGCTCTATTGGGAAATAAATTGAAAAAATTTTGTACAAATACAAAATTATATTGAATTTAAGAAATTGTTATTGACGGTGTGAATTCACCAGTATATAAAAAAGTCTATTTGAAGAGTGAATTTTCACATATTTCAGGGTTTTTAGGTATTTAATAAGTGTAAGAAGACAACATAATGCATGGGCAACAGGGGCACATACCCAGGGCCCAGATTCGAAGAGGGACTTTTTAGAAATGAGGACCTTTTTAGTTTTTAGGTCATCACTTATATTTTAGAAGTGAGGATCTGTTTTTAGGTATCACTTGTATTATATAGCGTTTAAGGGGGCCAATTATAAAATCTGCCCAGGGCAGAAAAAAGCTAGTTACTTCCAAGAATATTTGTTCTATAATCACATTCATATCAACAGTTTTGTGATAATCATTTTTATTCGTTACTTGAGTACTAAGAAGTCCTATTTATTTTTTTAAAATAAGATATAAATAATTTGCAAAATTTTCATCCTGTTGGAGGTCTCAGATCTCAGCTAACGTAATATCTATGGCAATGTTCGTCACTAAGGATATAAAATAATAATAAAAAGAGATTGACAGTTATTTATTTGTATTATGAGATTATTTAATATATTTGCATATACAAGTTGTGTTATATTTATTATACATCATAACATTTGGCGACGAGGATTTGAATTTAATAATTTATTTCTACTAATTCTTCACTTAAAAAGGATTCAACTCAAAATCTGCAGATAAACCAGCAACTTGAAGCTCTTACCGCAGGTGCAGCTCCAGCGTCATCATCAATTATGGATTCTCCGTCCAGAAAAATGGTTGAGTTCAGCTTTGATCCAGATTTTGGAGTAACATTTGCTTCGTGGTTCAAGCGCTACGAAGATATTTTTACTGAAGATTAAAAAAATTTAGAAGACGCAGCCAAAGTACGTGTACTTGTAGGAAGATTAGAATCTAGGGCACACGAACGCTATTCCAATTATATATTACTGTCATGTTGATGCGTTGGTCAGTCTTACTATCATTCGTAATTATTTGAATTTTTGTTAATCTTGGATATTATTATATTTATCTCTAGTCTCGTTTGAAATGTAAAATTTAATTAACAGTCACTACCTTTGTTTATTATAGTATAATATTTATAAAAAAGATTAATTCCTGTTTTTCTTATTTTCTGTATTCTTCAAGTTCAAAATATTTTGTCAATGCTATTCTGCAATTTCACCATCCTTGGAGATGACTGATGTACAGTTTGTTAGAGTTACGTTTAACTAACATAGGTAAATTAACTTATAACTATATAAGATTGTTACTTTATTGTTATGTTATTGTTATAGCACCTGAAGAAGCCAACAATGTTGTTGGTGAAACGTTGTGTTGTTTAAAATAAACGCTTCTTGTCCAAAAAGCTGAATGAAATAATTTCCTAATTCTACCATTATACAAATTGGACGTTAAATAATTATATATTACCTAAATTAACTCATGATTTTAGTTTTTCCGAGACTATCAAAATTCTATCAGATATTTTTGGTAAAAGGATATCACTCTTCAGTACAAGGTACAATTACTTGAAGATTTGTAAAAAACCTCAAGATGACATTATAACCTATACTGGTACTGTCAACAGAGAATGTGAACATTTGAAATTTTCGACTCTAACTGAAGATCAATTTAAATGTATCATATTCGTGTGCGGTCTTCAATCTTCAGAAGAAACCGATATTCGTACTCGCTTACTTAATAAAATAGAAACAGATACGAATATAAATTTACACATTCTGGTTGAAGAATGTATCCGTTTACAAAATTTGAAGCATGATACATGCATGGTTGAAAAAAATTTAAAGCAAGTTAATAGTGTGAAGAAGGAAAGTAAAGAAAACGTTGAAAATAAAGTCTGATAATTCTTCCAACAAGAATTCTTCACACAATTCTAAAAACAACAAATATTATATTTCCAAGGCCAAACACACACCACCATCGCCGTGTTGGCTTTGTGGTGCCATGCATTTCGTCCGTGATTGTAATTTCAAAAAACACAAATGTTCCAAATGCAAGAAAATTGGCCATAAAGATGGATACTGTTATTCAACAAACCCCTTCAAAAATAACAAAAAAACCACGAGCAAGGTCATCTGATGTTACGATAATTTCAGTAAACATTTGGAGAAAAATCGGTAAACCTGATTTTACAAACCACTTCCGAATCACCAAAAAGTGCAAAAATGCGGTTCTCTGGCAAATTTAACTGTACGTTCTCTTTCAGAGATCAAGAATCTGTTGGTACTTGTTACTTAACGGGACAACCAAATCTTAATATTATAGGTATAGATTGGATAGGTAAACTGAATCTTTGGAATGTTCCATTTAGAGCCTGAGCCGAAAAGAAAATAGGCATATGAATTTTCAAGATGTTCAGTCAGAACAAGATGTTCAACCAGAACAAGAACAAGATGTTCCCCAACTATTACGCCGAAGTAACAGATCCTCCATGCCACCTGCACGACTTACTTACAACTCAAAAGGGGAGGTGTTGGAGAGAAGATCTCAGCTAACGTAATATCTATAGCAATGTTCGTCACTAGGGATATAAAAAAATAATAAAAAAAGCTTGACAGTTATTTATTATGAGATTATTTAATATATTTGCATATACAAGTTGTGTTATATTTATTATACATACATCATAACACATCCCAGTAAAATTAAATTAAAAAATCCCAGCTTCGTATTCAAGTTCATTAAATTAATAAGAAATATATTGATAAATGACTTATTTTTTTTTAATTTCATAAACGTATTTCTCCCTATTAACAGTGTATTACTTGATTTATAAGTATTTTACTATTATCAATGATTTATTCCTTTTTGATACCTTAAAAACAAAAACCTAAAGTAATTCAAACAATAGAAAGAATTACGACGCATAATAGTACGCGGAGCCTACTGAATATTACACACTACACTCCACACACATGAACTCGTTTCTAAGCTGGTAATTTTTTTAAAAAATTTAACCTTAGCCATAAATACAAAATAGCTATAATATTATTAGCCGTAATTTAGCCATGAATTAAAAACATAATTAATTTTGTCAAAAACACAAAAACTGCAATATTTTCCAAACACGAAATTTGATAAAAAATTTATCATTACTTACAATTTTTAAAGACTTTTAGTTCAACCCCTTTGCATTAAAGGGTACGGCACAGTAATTTTTTTAGTACATTTTTTTTTAAAACGTTTTAAAATTAATAAGATCTAAAAAACTATGAGCTTTCTTTTGATATCACACAATAATTTTTTTTGTTAATAATTATTTATTCAACGACACAAAAAATTGTTTATTTTTCGAAAAACTAACTTGATCAAAAATTCCTGTTGAACTATTCCAGTTCCAATCAGTGTACATTATTGAGATTTTTTTCAGATTTTTAGACCAAACCTCTGGTACATAGGGTGGGGAACAAAATATTTTGACGAATTTTTTTCACGAAAATCCCAAGAACCAAAATGATTTTACAAAACTAAAAATTTGTTTGTTTATCCATGCATTAAAATGTTTCAGTTGATACTTCACTCAAAACCCTACCCTCAGGGGTACGCGTACCCCAGTTTGGGAACCGCTGCTTTAGAACAACGAAACTCTCAAAATACTAGTATCGAGTGATACCTAACAAATATTAGTGAAACGAACTAACTATTTGTTTTTGTTTCTTTATTTTTCTGTAGTATTTGTATGCATTTTAAAAAGAGAACACGACCCTTAACTCTCTGAACACGTCAACAGGAATACAATAGTAATAACTCGTTTCGCCTAGATCGTATGCAACTAGCATGTTCTATATTCATAGAAGCCCTTCTATAACTACATATCAGGCTGCGTAGATAGGTGTTGAAACAGCATTAATATATTGCATATTACATACCCGTATACAACAATAAAGTTATGTTCACGTAACATATTAGCGGAACACATGGTTTACATGCATAAATCTATCAGATTCAGAAATTAAATTTACATATCAAACATTAAACAATGTGCAATTAAAACTAATACATATCTTGTATGCACAAGTACCTACACACAGTATTTATCGACTAAACATTTGCTATGACGTCATTACATCATTTTTTTAATCATAGATACAGAATTTTGTAGTAGTGAATTGTATTGATGTTGATTGGTTCGAATAACGTGTTTATCATAGAAATATATATAGAATTCACATTCAGCACTTTGGTATTAAGCATATTTATTTAAAATTGACTTTTGGTTAAATAAATATCATTGATGACAAGATATTTTAGCAGGAAATAGTTTAATTTAAAAAAGCTGATGCCTTTACAACCGACAGACAAAATAAATGTTTTTTTTCTGTGATCTTTTTTTCCTTTCATGCCATAGATCAAAAATAAATTATTCACAGTAGTATAGAGCAGTGTTTCTCAACCTTTCCTGGCATGGGGCCCCCCAAAATAACGTAAATATGGTCACCCCTACATATATATAGAGAGAGAGAGAAAGAGAGAGAGGGTGGGAGGGATCACAAGGTGTATCAAGATAGAGGAAACAGGATTTTTCTCGAAAAGACGATGTGTGAGCAAGTTGGGAAAAAATTTTGGTATATATTT
Source organism: Liopterus haemorrhoidalis (assembly GCA_963971575.1). Taxonomy (NCBI): domain Eukaryota; kingdom Metazoa; phylum Arthropoda; class Insecta; order Coleoptera; family Dytiscidae; genus Liopterus; species Liopterus haemorrhoidalis. The sequence goes on along the minus strand of OZ020611.1, from coordinate 147,004,345 downwards.
GGAAGCTTTTGAAAAGAAACAACTTTTATATAAACATTTTTTTAATATCTGTTACGGTTACCTATAATGGCTTGCAAGTATTTTTATTTACAAGTGTTCAAAGTTGCTTTCCATTTTGAAAACTTTCGCATCCTTACTCTTTAGCTCGGAGCATAAAAAAAATATTGCAGGTTCAAGTCGTACCTACTTGAAAGTACCTCCAACGCGAACCGTTTTAATTAGTTTAAATTAGTTGTCAAAATAAGTATAATTTATTTTATTTATGTTTAAAAGGTAGGTATATTTTAATTCATTAAAAATATAAATGTCATATATTTATGAATATATCTTGCAAAATAGAGCGTTTTTACCGACCGCCAACATATATAAGGCATATATTTCGAGATTTCGATGGATCTCCACGAATTGAGGTTCCTACATAACGTTTTGACTATTTTTAGCATGATGTCTGTCGGTCTGTTTGTCCGTCCGTCCGTCTGTCTGCCTGTTTGTCCGTCCGTTCGTCTGTCTGTCTGTTTGTCCGTCCGTCTGTCTGTCTGTGTACACGTGCAGAGCAAATTCGGCTTATATTTTTCATACTTATATGTAACGTTTCCATGGTCATGATAAATAATATCTCTGTTAGAAAATATTAGGCCAAGTTATTTCTACTCTGCTGCTAGAATGTATTTTATACAAGTACTTTATGATGGCGGTCGGTCCTGTGGTGGCCACAGCTGATTTTTTCATACTTATATGTACCGTTTCCATGGTCATGATAAATAATATCTCTGTTAGAAAATATTAGGCCAAGTTATTTCTACTCTGCTGCTAGAATGTATTTTATACAAGTACTTTGTGATGGCGGTCGGTCCTGTGGTGGCCACAGCTGATTTTTCTGTTGTAATTTCTTGATTCGATCTTATATGACTTCGCGGCCCCCCGGTTGAGAAACGCTGATATAGAGTAGTGGTTCTTTTCAGCTGTCTGCTCCTTATAAATCTCAATAGTATATTACTATATTATATAAGACGATTTATTTAGTTTATTATTAATGTTTAGTATTAATGATATTATTAATGCGATGTATTATCTATTATTAATAAATTCTTATATTATTAATATCTATTATTTCTGTTATTAATATAATTAAGGCAATATGTATGACTTTTTATATATTTAAATAATATATAATTTGATAAAATATATATTATTATTTATTTAATGCGCACTATAAATAATAAATAATTATTGTGGAAAAACCTTAAATTCAACACAAGCTTGTTTTTACAAGTTTGCACATGTTTCGTACTTTACCAATCCGAATATTGAGTATAGAGCATGAAATTATATTTTTTGAAAATTAAAATGGCATAAATTTTGAATTTAATTCAAATATCAATCTTGTATGACCTATTTTAACAAGTAAACAAAAATTAGTTTGATGCAATGGCCCCGATAAAATTTTCGAGATCGTACGATCTAAAGCTGCGTCCAGATTAGCGAAAAGATCCTGTAATATATCGAGTAATAAAATGCTCGCCTGAAATCTACGTGCCACAAACGTATTACAATCTTCCTGTGAACAATCCGAGAGTGAAGCGTGCTACGAACATTAACAATAAATTAAAATTTCAGTTAGGTGGTATGCTAAATACACAAAGTAACTCAGTTTATGTAAAGTTTCGTAGAAAAATTACACCGGCAATACTAAGTTAAGATATGTTAGGTTAAAATAAACTTCACATTGTAGATAATTAAATTCTTGTAAAACTTCATATGTATAATATACACACACTAATGCCTCATTTTCATGCGGGTGTTGAAAGTGTGGAACAAAAAATTCAACCAATAGGATCGCTTTATTTTGAAAAAACCCGTACCATGGTATCGTAGGCGCGGTGTTACAAGCGCGGTGTCGCAAGTTCAGAAATTTCAACTCTAGCGCCGGCCGCACCTTCGAAACCATAGAAACAGATATATTTTTTCGGAATGGTGAAATCTTTAGCGAGAAACTTATTTTAATTTCCTAAAAAAAAAAAAATTAAAAAAACGTAAATTGATGTGGCGAAATAGCCTCAAGTAGGGGCCAACAGAATCTTCATTCTAAACTGTGATGTCAAATTTATTTCAGTAAAAAAGATTGTGTATTAAATTCTTTTCTTGTAATTGAAGTAGTTACTTCATATATGACAAATTTAACAAAGTTACAGACAGTCGTCTGTGTACTTTGTGTCTCATTTCTTGCAACAAGTTAAAATAATCACCCTGTTGCCGTCTGTTTTTATATATGGGGCGTACCCACCATTGCTTTTCTTCATATCGCATTAAGTCTAAATATCCATAAAAAAGAGCTAGACGTCTCCTTCGATTTGATGACATATTTAATGAAATTGAATAACAGTTTACTCCAAACACTTGTAAAAACTTTTAGGTTAAATTTGGGTTATATACAAATGTCAAAACCGAAAACGCGCCCTTATCACGCCTCCAACCCCATCATGAAATTCGAACTTGTAAATATAACACCACGCCTCTCACCCCTGTCACGCCTTTGACACTACCATGAAAATGAGGCATAAATCTTTAAGAAGCTAAACTACTGGCGAAACATGTCGAAAAATAATTAAAGTAGTTCTTGCTCTTTTTCTTACTCAATTGACATATACTATCTACTCTAGGCTATAGGGGAAACTTCCTAAGCACCCTGACATCTGGTGGCGATTTTCGGAAGATACGAGCGTGACATTGTTTTGTTTTATTTGGAGAAATACGTGCTTTTTTGTTGTTTGTGTTTTATTTTTGCGAAAATGTCTCTATGGATTCAAAAAATAATAATGGGTAAAATTCCAAGCCCATGAATGCGTGTTTAAAATGCAACGAGCAACTTTTAAAAGTGATTTTTTACGTCCAAGAAAAGATTGAATAAAGGCACTTACCCCACCCAAAATTTGTCTAAATCATCAGTTCATATATTAAAAGGCCTTTCACTTCTTCAGGCAGAGATTTTTATTTTTTACTAATATATTTACCATACTTTTGTTGATATCATATTGACAGCCAATCAAAAATAATTAAAAATACAATGGAAAACTAAAACTTTCCTTGAAATTTTTTTAGAATAGTATATTAGTTAATATCTTGTAAATCGTAGATTACCTTTAAATAAGACAAAGGCCTACAAAAACTTGGAAAATAGAAAAAAACAACTCGTGTTCATTTTCACCATGTAATCAAATACACAAGTGACAGTTTAATGACATTCTCGAGTGTTCTAGCTTTCACCGCATATGGCGCTGCGATCTTAAAAAGTTTCCCCTACGTAAATTTTGTGTCAAATGTTCATGCTTTCGGTCGTCAAAACTACGAAACACATCCAGGCAAATTCGGCGAATACCACTGTGTTCGTAAAAAAAAAAAACGATACAGGGCGAATCAGGTCAAGTACATTGCGAATTGCTAGGCTCGAGCGCGTCCAATTTGGACAAAAATGTTACACGAGGTGTTACCCTACGCGAAACATTACATGATCGGTTTGCTAATCTGGATCCAGCTTAACGTTTCTAGACTTTTTCCTTTAGGATTTTGTAAAAGATAGAGTTTTCGCGAATAGCGCGCAGTTGATCGAGGAAGTCAAGATATTATTTATCTATTTATTGATGATATTGAGCCACAGTTATGCAAAAACAAGTTTCGCCAAAACAACCTCTACAAGAACAACTGAAAGGACGTTTGGCAGATATTTTATTTCAAACATAATTTACATGTCTCTACGCTGAAATTAATAAACTGCCAATTATCGAAAAAATATTTTTTAAAATCCCAAATTCAAAATGGATCAGCATTTAGTTCTTGGCTAGCAAAAGCCTTCCCAAGCTTGATTTGGAATATGTAATAGATAAGTTCTATTAAATATTCATTACGCTCTCTTCGGTTTGTCTATAATCCATATCTCATCATATTTTCTCTTTTCAAAGAAACTCGTCCTGAAATGCAGCGTTCATATTTCGTCGTGAAAATTACATTTTCGTAGAATACTATGATAATCATCTTGCAGTTCCTTTCGTTATTTAATTAATTCTGTGTGGAATTTTGAATATTCCACATTATGCAAATAGTAACATCTTGAGAAGCTGGTAAGGACATCCATCCCCTTAGTCAACAACATTTAACTTCTTTACTAAAGATTATTAAAGTGAAACGACTAAACTTTTTCGCAAATTATCATAAATAAAAGTTCCGAGATAAAAACTTCAACAAGGGATTTCTAGGAGAAAGATGGAAAAGCGGACATTTTTAACTTTTTCAACTTATTCTTAAGCGGACAGTTTACAGAATTGTGGATTTAAAGTTTCTCATATAGAACCAACATTCTGAAATAAAATTAGGTAACAATCTATACATTTTTATTTATTACTGGAGCTTTTGATATTCCACTCCAAATTTAAAAAAATGTATTTTTTCGTAAAATACATATTTTTCGAGAGATGTGATCCTTGAAGTCTCAGTATTTTTCCTAAATGGGGGCCAAAGATCTATATTTGCATGCCAAATTTCAACCATCTAGATCCAGCCGTTTGGCCACAATTTCTAATGAAATAAAGACCGACTGACAGGCAGGTAAACCCTTTAAGTTTCTTGATCATATCTACAAAATTTAACGCTCTAAAACAATAATTTGAGAGCGTTTAATTTTAGCAATAATTGTAGGTGTTGGATCCTAATAATTGGGATATTTAAATTCTCCGTTATAATACGCACAGAAGTTGTGGGAAAAGTAATGTGTCTACATGAAAATGGAACATGCTCACTGTTGGACCCGCCTAGACGGACAAGTTTCCAATTCTTTAATTCTATTTCTTTTTTTAAATGACAAAACACAATTTTTGTGTATTTCTTCATAGATTTGGTCCAACTAGGGATATCTATCGGTTCTTTATTGAATTTTATGTTAAAATACCCGACATACCGACCGCATTTGACAAGATCATTATTGTCTAATTATCAACTGATAACAACGAAGTTACTGCGCAAAAGAAAAAATAGCACGTGTGTTTTTAACCTAAAACAGTTTTTTCTTCCCGGCTTTGTTCCAGGAAAACCTATGGGGATTTTCCTACTGCTTACCGCTACCGCCGAATTGTGTTTTCGGCGTATAAACTCTTCTGCGTTATCACGAAAAACCGCAATTATTTTACGGATTTGGCATCATCTCAGTGCCCCAACCGTGTGAAAATGATTGTTTATTACGCCCTTACGACCCGTAATTATTCTGTTAATTTAAACCACTTTTGTCAGTCCTACAATCTGACAGATATTTTAGTGCAAATAATAATTATTGTGTGTGAAAATTGCATCCGACACCCGGAGCAACCTTCTCCAGCAGATCAGCTGATCCCTTCAAACAAAGATATATCGTCTCCCCCAGAGGACGTAGGTCAAAGCTAAATGTCAAAACATTTGTATACTAATGTAAAATTGTATAACATATTGTCTCAATTCCAAGCTACAGTTACATTTGCCATCAGCTGATTTTTTTTTATATTGTAAGTGCAATATATTTATTTGTTTGTTCAACATTGACCACTAGGTCTTAATTAATATTGCACTAAAGATTCGTTTACACTAGTACACTTTTTATAATCATATTTCTAGTGATTGTATCCGACTAAGTACACTGGCTATTTTTGTACCATATCATATCTTGCCAGGTGTATTTTATCCCAGTGAGTTGAGTCCACGACCTTTTGTGTTAGGAACGCCGTCGTGTAGGGAGTCAAGACCATCGAGGGATACGTTGAGAGACGACTCCTCCTTACACCTTATTTGTGGGCCTGGATTTTACCCCTTCTTTCCCCAGCTAGGGCAAACTACTCCCTGTGTGCTAGTCTCCTAGAACAGCCCCTAGGAGCAAAAGAGTCTAAATTCCCCCTCCCTCCTTAAGGTCGAACCGCGTCGTCAGAAGACCTGCTCAACTCACAGCGCGTACGTGCACACCATACAATAAAACCACCTCATTTACAGCGCGCTGCGCTACCAACCCTTTATCGCCTTCGCGATTGGTCCAAAACGTTGACCTGTGTAGCTCTGTCGTGACCTACGGTTACAACCAACCGTAGGCGGGCGCTACACTCACCAAATGTCACGTGACAGTGTCGGGCGACAAACAGCTTGTACGTTTCAAGGACATAAGAAGTGTCAATCGGCAAGTGTTACCTTTTTGAGAAATAATTGAAAATATCAGAGATTTGTGTTACATTCAAGGGTAACGACAAGGTATAATGTGAGGCCTTAAATGAAAGATAATTAAAAGAAACGTATGCAACTTTATATTGCAGAAGGACTGCAATATAAAATGAAGACGTAGAATACTTATACGATATAAATATACGAGGGACAGTCAAATATAAACTGAACTTTTCCAAAAACTCTTTTTTCAGTAAAAATATTTTTAATGTACATACAAATTATTAAGTCGTTTTACTGAACTTTTAAGAACTTACTCCATCATATTGGCAGCTTTTTCAATCCCGTGCCATGAAAAGAAGTGGAACGTGTCCGAAGCCACTTGCACAAGAATGCTTCCACCTGTTTGTTATTTTCGAATAGTTGTCCTCCCAATGTCTCCTTGAATGGTCCGCACAAAGGGTAATCGCATGGGGACAAGACCGAGTTGTAAGGGGGATATTATACGGTAGTCTAGTGTAATTGGGGCACTTTCTCTTAGGTTACGGTGGCGGTGGTGTAAGACTTAAGGTATTCATCGTGGAGAAGCAATTTACTGCGTTATCGGACGTCACGTCTATTGGGAGCGATATGCTGCTTTGACTTTTCCCAAAAGTTCGCAGTATTAACTAACCTTCGATCATGAAGAAAGCAAATGTACGAGTATAAATTTCTTCTATGATCCCCCAAAAAAAAAACGGTGACAAATACCGTGCCTGCAGACAACTGCGTTTTCGCCTTCAGTGGAATTGCCTCAACTTTCCGTCGCCACTACATAAGGTCCCGCTCCGGGCCAGTTTGCAGTGGCCCGGTGAAAGCTATTGAGAGAGAGTGAATATTTCGGGGGTACAGTGAAGCACGCACGACTAATTACAGATCAAAATGGGGTTCAAAAATTCGTCTTTTCGAGAATTCGATTCAAAAGTGTCTGTTCAAATGGCTTCAGATATGTCCAACTTATTTTTACGCAACGGGAAAGAAAAAACTGCCAATCTGGTGGTGCAAATGCTTAGATGTTCAGGTCAACTATGTAGAAAAATAACTTGTACGAGGGGTGTTTGATAAGTGACTTTGAAATGAACTAAATTTTTATTTTAACCAAATGCGACTTATTTGCTTTAAGTTCGATACATTTTGCCCAACGATATTCCTACTTCTTTAAGCCTTCCAAACTGTACGATTTTTCGAATTATGCAAAATAGGCTAGTGTTTCAGCGACGATCCCCTCGTTCGAATCGAATCTGTTTCCAGCGGGCTATTCCTTCATATTTGAAAATAGGAAGATGTCGCTGGGGGGGGGGGGCTAATCTGGAGAATAAGGTGGCTGAGGGAGTAGTTCGTAGCGTAATTGTCGTGAAATGATGTAGAAGACGACCATATTCGAAAGGAATATATAAGGTAATAATTGAACACCTTTCTCCACGACTGCTATAGTATTTACCAATTCTAAAATTAGTTTTGACTACAGAAAATTAATATTCTAACACAAGAGTTGGAATGTTATTCTAAAGCATTTATCTTCTTATGAATTTTGCGTGTATTTCATTCCTTCACTAGTGAAGGAATAATTATTCCATGCTCGTTGTCAAATGTTATTATTCACTATAAGGTATGCATTCCTCTTAGTCTAGTGCCTACGCACCATATTTTATGTTGATACTGCACTTGATGATAATGAAATTCCGTTTGGCACACGTGTTCTATATAAAAATTAAATCATTTTGACCCGCAGCACCTATTTGTGAAGTGAGGCACATTCAAGATGGCGGCGAAAATAGCGCACCAATTACGATAACGATAACTAATTTTTATGATAGAGCAAAATAAGTAAATACAACTCCATTTTCGAAATCTACGACTTCTATATACCCGAAATTGATATACAACTCGACAAATTTGATGTAAATAGCAAAATTCAATTTTCGAACGTTATTTCGAAAGCGGCTTCATTTGAGACCAGGTGCTGCAGACAAACCTAAGCAAATAGATGCATTCCGTGTATGCATGGAGTATCTTACTTAAATGTCATAATTTACAGGCGTTCCGGCCGGATATGTCAGATTTTTTATTTTATTTCGGGCAAAACCCGAATAAAAACTAGTCATATGCCTTTTTTTATTTCATTTTTGTAATTTACAGGTCCAATTTGGTCGAGTGATATAAAAAGTGTCAAAATAATACGAAGTTGAGATTTTACACATTTCGGCCGTTATCTTATTTTCGGCGCTACTCAGAGAAAAATGTCGAACATATTCTTGTAGCCAAGGATATGCCCTACAGATTTAGGAAGAATTGAAACAAAATGTGAATATACGCAGATTTGCAGTGATAGGGTATATCATCATGTCTCGAATTTGGGAAAAAAATCTATCAAAATTTAAAATTTTCGCCATTTTGACCACGGATTCGTAATCTACGACATTAAATTAATAGAAAACGAGCCATATCATACGAAATTCGTGAGCCATTTCGGAAATCCCTTTTTTGCGTCTGAGAATGAATTATGGACGGTATCTTGTAAACTAAGTGACGAAAATTCGCGTACGATGCGGCAAATTGTAGCTAAAGGTCCATTCTACAAATATGTATTTAGCTATTTTGCTCTATCATAAAAATTAGTTATCCTTATCGTAATTGGCGCGCTATTTTCGCCGCCATCTTCAGCACTAGGCTAAACCTAGGCACCAGACTATCTGCGCTGAAAAGTAGTGCAGTTGTATCTATGGCGTATGAATACATTAAACAAATGCAAGGTATTTTTAAAAAATAAACTAACCTAATTTACTAAACAGTAATAAAATAGTGTCCTATGTGCGGCAAATTAAACTAAAATTAAACAAAAAATAAGTTTAAATAATTCGCGCTCGGAATGTTCCACTCGCATCGAATTTTCTCATTCCAACCTTGTTACAGAATATACTATACCGTGCTACATAAACTCTCGAACTAATTTTTACTTGCAGAGTTCCAAGTTCCTGTATAAATCAAGAGAAGCGCGACACCGAGAAAGACCAAGGAAGATATCGGCGCCACAAAAACTGCACATTTTCCTTTTTAGTTTTATTCGGATTTATTTAAACCATAAATTTTACGACATCCTTACCACTGAATCGTCGCCACACATCGTTTATAAAGCACTACTATATTCTACGTTAAATTCTTAGCCAACATATAAAAATATGTGTAACCTTGATTTCTACGCCATTTATAAAACATTGTATCGCTAAAAACTTTACAATACTTTTTATTTTTAGTTTTTGTGAAATTGCATGTACTCGTAATCAAAATGTTCACTTTTTCACTTAACCTTGTACTTAACTTTAATAGTTATGTAATTTAATTACAGGCGCAGAGTAATTATCTTCATTATTTTGAGTACCTTATTCTTATTATCCTTGGCCTTGTCAATTTAGTGTAATACTCGTAATTCTGTAAAATATTCATCGTTTAGATAAGTGCTTCTGCTTGTTACATGTTAATTTGTTTAGTATACTTAACGTGGCGTACTTAGGGATTTGTAGTTTGTAGGTATATTTAAAAGCTCAGGGACTGATCTAGATTTTCAGTACTATCACCGACATTTGTCGCGTATTCACAATACAGTCAGGGCCGGATTTAGAGTTAGGTGGCCTGAAGCGCAAATGAAAAGTGGGCCCCTAAAAAAAATTTTTCTTGACTTTAAACACAAAACCACAACAAAAAAAAGTCAATTATTAAACTATTATAAAACTATAACTATAATATAAATATTACGAAACTATTTACTAATGTACTAAAACCGTCTTTACAGATTCACTGCAAAATTGTAAGTGAACTTTTTTTAAACCCTAAAGCGTGTTCTACATTATACTTTATTCGTCAATTTTCTAAACTTTTTTCTTTGAACTAGAAGTTGTCAAAGTTTTAATACAATTTATTTTTCAATTTTTTGGTAGAGAATGAAATTCTTACACGTGTTTCAGTTCATTTAAAGTACCAACATAAACATATAATTCTTATCTTGTCAAGTGTTTATAACCTAGCTATTAGATTTATAAAATTACTGATTTACGTACAAAACACAATTTATATATTCACCTATTCAAACCAATGATCAACAAAACACTATGAAACACCTGGTAATACAAAATATTTACAAGCGTAATTTTAATGTTGGTACTGTTGTTAAACTTGAAAATATTTTCAAGAAAAGTTTATCCAAATCTAGTTTTGAATAAAGTTGACCTTGACTACATAAAGTGTTCTACACTGTACAATTTCACTGATTTATTTTTAGTACAAGTTCTAGTCAAAGAAATAAGTATGAAAATTTGACGAGAATTGTATAATGTAGAACACGCTTTACAGCATTTTTTAAAATGCTGTAAGGGTTTACCATTTTTAGCATCCATTCATAATTGTCGTATCATAAAAAAAAAAAAATAAGAAAGTGATTTCAAGATATTTTGGCAGCTAGTTAAATTAGTGGTACTTGAGGATATTTATTTATTCTATTCATATTGTCACGTTCGATGTCCGATGCGGCCCTATTCTTCCCATCTAGTAACAGTTAATGTCATAAATAAAAACAGCCTATGTAGTCAAGTTGACCTTTTCCTTCTTCTGAAACACTTGTTTCGTCAAACATACGTATAATAAAATATTAGATTTTAACCAGAAATTGTAAAAAAAATTGGCAATTTTGAAATAAAACTAAATTAAGCTTGAACTTGAAGAAAAAAAAGTTTATGTATTTGTATTATTTTTCTAATGTATGTATTTTATACTGTAAAATAAATTTTGATTTTTTTTCAAAATTTTTGGGCCCAACCCCATAAAATTATGTAAGTTGGTTAGAAGTGGGCCCCTCAGACCTGGTGGGCCCCTCAGATTGGTGGGCCCCTCAGACCTGGTGGGCCCCTTAGACCTGGTGGGCCTGAAGCGGCCGCTTATCCCACTTCTGCTAGAATCCGGGCCTGAATACAGTGGAACCTCGAGATACGAGTTTAATTCGTTCCAGCATTGAGCTCGTATGGCGAATTTCTCGTATCTAGAAAACTTCCCCATTGAAAATAATGGAAATCCAGTTAATCCGTTCCGCACCCCCAAAAATATCAACATAAAAATCAATTGTCCTAATAAATAACACTGGTAAATAATATAACCGTAGTTTACCTTTATGAAGAGTCCTGACTGGCGATTGGGATGTGATGAAGACGAAAAGGGTTACTGTGGGGAAGGAGAGTCCCCCTCTGATTCACGAAGGCTCTCTCTTCCTGGGAATTTTACCCCACTGGAAGCAGGTTTGGGTCAGAATCACTTAACTTTCTTTTAGTTGCAGGTTGCTTTACCAAAAACTTATCTAATAACACTTGCTTCTGTCTCCTTTTTAAGATGCCTCTAAAATGCAACACTACATTGTCTACATGGTCACACAAGTTCATGGTGCACCCACACACTGCTTTATTAGGGTGATTTTCTTCAAAGAAGGTTTTCACTTCTTCCCACTTTTCCAACAATTCTGTAATCTTACTGGAAGAGAGGGCCATATCTCCTGTTCCCTCCTCCCCTAACGAAAGCTCTTCTACCACCTCTTGCTGCTGCTTCTTGTGAAGTTCTTTAAGTTCGTCCGTTGTAAGTTCTTCACTATGCTCCTCCACTAACTCATCCAGATCAGCACCATCCACATCCAGACCCATACTTTTCCCCAGAGATACAATTTCTTCGACTAGCTGCACTGTGTTATCCACAGGTTGAGAATCGAAACCTAAGTCAGGAATACTCTGAGGCCACAGTTTTTTCCATGCTGAATTCAGGGTCCTCACTGAGACTTCTTCCCAAGCCTTATCAATGAGGTTTAAACAATTTAGGATCTTGAAGTGATCCTTCCAAAATTCTCTGAGGGTCAGGCTTGTATTTTCGGTCACTTCAAAACACCTTTGAAACAAGGCCTTCGTGTACAGCTTCTTAAAGTTGGAAATAACTTGCTAGTCCATAGGCTGGAGAAGTGGAGTGGTGTTGGGAAGAAGGAACTTGACTTTTATGAACTGAAATTCCTCCAGCAAATCATCTTCAAGCCCTGGAGGATGTGCAGGAGCATTATCAAGGACTAGCAAAGCCTTGAGTGGCAACTTATTTTCGTGAAGGTATTTCTTCACTGAGGGACCAAAAACTTCATTGACCCACTCGATGAAAAATTGCCGTGTTACCCAGGCTTTGCTGTTGGCCCACCACATCACATTCAGTTGGTTTTTCTGCACATTCTCCCTCTTGAAAACTCGTTTTTCGATTTTCTGAGTGGTAGACGAGCAACGGCTTGAATTTACAATCTCCACTTGCGTTGGCGCAAAACAAGAGGGTAAGCCTGTCTTTCATTGGCTTGTGGCCAGGTAAAGATATCTCCTCTTATGATGTAGGTCGTTTTAGGCGTTTTCTTCCAAAAAAAGACCTGTTTCATAACAATTAAAACACTTGCTAGGGAAGATACCCCTCACTAATAATACATTGTAGGAACTCTGGCCGAAATTTATCAGCAGCAGCTGTATCAGAGCTCGCAGCCTCCCCATGTCGCACAATACTGTGAACACCGGTTCTCTTTTTAAATTTTTCGAACCATCCACGGCTTGCTTTAAATGCCATCTCATCTTCAGTCTACGTACCTGGTGTTTTTTGGAGAAGGTCCAAGTATAGATTCTTAGCCTTAGCGCAAATGATAGCTTCCGAAACCGAATCGCCTTTTAACTGCTTCTCGTTAATCCACAGCAACAACAGCTTCTCAACGTCTTCTAGGAATTTTGGACGGTGCTTGGAAGTAACGGTAAGTCCTTTTCGGTAACTCCGCACAAACACGTAGATCAAAGAAACCAGAGTGATCTGACGAGGGGATTCACCCTAACTGACGTTGCCCGCTAGGGTGTATCCCCGAGTCGAGCCAGATCGGGAAACGCGCCACGCATACCAACAGTCTGGCTCGTTGCTCGTTACTCGACACAATGCTCGTATTTAGAGACGAATTTTTCGCCCATACTTTCCTCGTATCTCGAATTTCTCGTATATAGAGGTGCTCGTATCTCGAGGTTCCACTGTAGTTGAAAACATCATTTAATAACCAGACCGAAAAAACATATTAGCCTTCTTCTTCCATATCTTCAAGCCGCATCCAGACCAAGTGTGCCGAACTGTGCCATACAACTTTGAACCAGGCGGAACTGCGTAAGGATAAAAATTAGTTGTACCGCAGGGGTCGGCAAAATTTATTAGCAAAGGACTTGATAGTAAATCTTAATAAGCTATGTGGGCGGAGAGAAAAATATAAGCTATTACGTAGGTAAAAACTGATGTGTTTCGTAGTTATTTAGTTATTTAGTAAGACATCAAGTTGTGGGTAAATATAATTTATTAACTTACAAGCGTACTTAATTAAGAGATGCGCGTATATTTACCTATCCAGTCCAGTTAAACGACGTTAGCACGATATTGCAAGAAATTCGATAATTTACGAAAAACTAATCAGATCAAAAATTCCTGTTATACTATTTGGGTTCATATTAATGTACATTACTGAGAATTTTTTTGAGATTTATAGATTATTCCCTCTGGGTTTCAAGGGGTGTGTTAGCTATGCGTAATACATTTTAAAAATAATTACGTAGTCGTTCTTCCTAAGAAAGTAAACGGCTCGCTCCCAAGGTAAAACAAAATACAAGTGGATCGGAACCCAAGTTAAACTGTAGACAGACTCGTCGACAGTAGTGTGGAAAGGAGGTATAGATCCCCGAACTCGAGGTTCTTAAGGGCGCGAGCACGGCCCCGATCTATTGTTGTTTTTTTATTTTGTCAACCTGGAAGGAATCATTTCCGCGGACCTGGTGTTGGCTCTCGACGCCCCTGACTGTAGGTCTATACTTGTGTGTGATACACGCAACACGCACTACACAGGTGTATGCAGAGAAATTATAGCATAATATCTCAGCAAAGTCGCTGAGAGACATTTTAGGGCCCGAGACAAGCCTGTGGGCCGAGCCTCCTAAAAAAAAGAACGATTCTCTTGAGAACTGTGTGAATATGTAAAGGTCAATGGTAATATTGATACAAATTGGATAACTACAATAAAAATAATACTGCCCCGAAAAGGTGGCGCTGGACTCAACGTGTGTACATACGCTGCCCCGAAAACGGGGCAGCCGGTTTCTAAAGATTAATATGTTTTTTTTTAATCTATCTAAAAATTATTATTAATCAAACTTTCGAGACCGGAGCCGTAGGAAAAGTCTTAGATGTCATGTCAACAGAGTTAGGACATAGTAAGGCTTACGGGAATACAATTAGAGCAAAGCGGCAAGTAAATACCAATAATATTATTGATTCCTTTCAATGTTAAAATCAACTGTCCGCACGTAAAAAAAAAGAAATAAAAAGAATTGAAAAGAGCGTGTAAAGTTATAGGTGCATATTATATTTGAATTTTAATTTTTTCCGAAAATTTCGTGTTATACTCTAGATTTTGCGGTAATAACTTTGGTCTTTACCACCAAACTTGCATAGTATAAAACGCGGACATAACTGATTCAAGTGTATTGCGTATTGCGATCATTATTCAATGACAAAACAAAATTGTATTTATCAAACTTTTCAAAAACTATATTAATAGATTTAATTGAACTATTATGTGAAATTTGAAATTTCCGGATTTAAGCTTAATCAAAAATTCACCCAAATGGGATCAGTAAGGATAGTTTGTGCAGTTATAAATTTTCTTTAAAATAATCCCTGGTAGAAAATATTCTCTTGACTTCAAAACTAAAGACGAGGGCTTTACAAAATTAATTTCAGAATTGATTAAAATAATTTTAGAATTGATTAAATAATTTCAGAATAAATTAAAACAATTTTAGATAATCCTGCCTGTTTTCAGGACAAATTTGCAACAAAATGTGAAAATCTGGATTTTTATTAAGAACAAAGTTAATTTTATTGTTGAGTAAGTTATTTTTGTAGTTCTTCATAAGAAGTTTGAAAAGTACGAATAAATAGAAAAATAAATTTTATACTGATAGTTTAGTACGCTACTGATTAATCATTTAGTAGAATTATTTCCTAATTTTGTCCGATATCTGCACATGGAACAGGAAGAAATTATTTAATAATTTTAATTTCAATTTTAATGTTATTTTTAAGAAACAATTAAATAATCAATACTCGTTAATAAAACCCAAACAATTTCTTTGCCTCCGTATTTTCTTTGAAAACAAAGCTAACAAGTGTTTAATTACTTTGTTTGCATTTAAACAAGTTAATTATAGAAACAAAGCAATAAGAAACCAAGTCGGAAGAACAAAAAACGCTTACGAAATTTATTATGCTTGTTTGATAAGTCAAATATTTGCCGCCAGAGACAGAATTCATAACTGGAGCAGAAGAACGAGCTCCATTTGAATTATTTACACACTACTCCATACAATAGTCGAAGCAATTTAAATTTTATCTAACGATTATGTCGCCAGCGTCTTCACACAGACAGAATTTAACTTTATTTAGAGGACGTTTTGTTAAGAAATAAGAAACACTTATAAAGTATACAATAGCATAATACGTAAGTATTTAAGTAGTTTAAGATGAAGTCCTCAAACTATAAATCTTTTATTTCTATTTTCTTTTATTATGTACTGTTTATGTAATTTAAAGATTTGAGATGCAAGCACATCGACAATTTAAGCAGTTTTTAGAATTTTGTAGACAAAACCACGAAACCCTTATACCGTCACTCATGTATCTATGTTTGTCTGTCTGGTAGTATGTGTATATGCTTGGTAGATATTAAGGGAAAACAGCTACATTTAGTTATTTAATTTTCTATTTTTTATTTAACACAAAATTATTATACTGTGTGTGCAACGTAACGTGGATCATAGCAGTTTAACATGAGATTTTCAATAAGCGCGGAAAATGACTCTTCTGTACATTTTAGAGCAAAACCACAAGAATAAAAAGTAGTTTATAATTAGCCATTATTTTTAAAAAGTGTAAATTTGATACCATAGAATATCTGTAATACTAGATATTTCGAAAAAATAATATTTTCGTCAGAATACAGATAGCCGTGGAAATAAAACATAAAACAAAAATTTAATGTATAGCCTGTTTCTTTGGTTTAAGCGGAACTAGATTTAAAATTCTAGTTACTTTTACCATTTGATCATTTTGTTTAGCAAAAGCCAACTTCATACCAAAAAAATTAATATGAAGTGTGAATTTTCACACATTTAAGGATTTCGCAGGTATTTAGTAAATGAATGATGATTATTTAGGATGCCAAAACAAAATTTATGTTAAAATTTTTTTTTGTTAATTTTAATTCGAAAGCCCAATACCATTATTTAGGTTTCTAAATATGTGCAGTATTTTTTTTTTATATAGTAAGGTTCATTAAGATTTTGAAAATTGCGCCTATGGCTTCCATTGGTTGTTTAAGACATAAGCTCCGCCCCTCTGATTTCGTATACATTCAAACATTGAATTAAATTATAATTTCAACACTTCCCACTGGTTATTAAATTTACGCTTTCAAAAATTAAATTCTTTCAAAATATAACTAGAATTTTGAAAAAATAATTTAAACAAAATAAAGATGCAAAAAAACCAACAAATAATATTGTCTCCTCTCGCAGGGATCGAACTCATTTTGTTGGGTTAGAAGCGAGCACCATAACCACTACACCAGGATACACCTTTTAGTCTAGCGTGTTACATAACTAGAACTTTTGTACATTATTAGCAAAAAACACAAAAAATGCGATTTTTTCCGAAAACATAATCTGATCAAAAATTCCTGTTGTACTATTCCGGTTCACACCAATGTACATTACTTAGAATTTTTTCAGATTTTTAGTTCAAACCATCTGGACTACAGGGTGTGGGACAAAAAATTTTTTGCCCAATTTTGGCAACAATCGCTTCAAAATAATTTATTTGGCAAAAATAAAATTTTTATCGTTAATCCACGTACCAAGGGCTTTCATTTGATACCCTACTTAGAATTTAAAAAAAATATTTTGTTTTTCGATGAATACATATTTGTTTATATTTCTAGGGGGATATGTTTTTTAAATGTTTTAGTATTTTTCCTATGTGCGGGTCAAAGAGTTGTATAAGCATGCCAAATTTCAACTCTCTAGGTTTATCCGTTTGGCTACAATTTTTACCGGACAGACAGACAGACGACAAAATGACAGTATAAGGGTTTTTTGGTCATACCTACAAAACCCTAAAAAGAGAGCTAATGATAACTTAGAAAATGAAAATTGCAGTTAGTTCCGCTTAAATGTTTACACCTGCGCACAAAAAAGTATAAGTTGCCTTTTTTTAAGGGAATTATAAATAAATCACACAAATTGAAACAAGAGATTATTTTATTATACTGACACCAGCGAAATTGAGAAGTTACAATGAAATTTATATTAGATGTTCAAAAATGTCTCCATTTCCTGCCAAACAATAACCTAATCTATCATGAAAAGAACGCCGAACATTGGCTAGTTGATAACACGGTATCTTAGAACATTCTGAAGATATTGTGTCTTTTAATGATTCTAAATCTGGATATTTCTTATCACTGTAAATTTTTTATTTCAAATATCCCCATAAAAAAAATCGCTTGGCGCTAGATCCAAAGACCATACGGGCCTGAGTGAACTGTTTCGTTTCCACAAATCCATTTGTCGGGAAAGATTTCGTCAAGATATTTTCTGACCATAATTTTATTATGAGCAGGACAGCCGTCTTGTTGAAACCATACGATCATCAGCAAGTTCTTCAATTGCTGGTCCGACCATTTATTAATAAATCATAATAGGATTGATCATTTCAAATACCGTTACTGACATGTAAATACATGCAGTTAATATTCGGAGTAGAACTACATTAAAATTTTGTTTTATGTTTTATTTCCACGGCTATCTGAATTTTAACAAAAACATCATATTTTATTTTCCATATATCTAGTGTTATAGATATGCTATGGCATCAAAGTTAGACTTTTTAAATGTAAAAACTAATTTTAAATAACTTTTCATTCTTGTATTTTTGCTCTAAAATGTACAGAAGAGCCAATATCCGCATTTATTTAAAATACCATGTAACTGCTACGTTCCGCGTTTCGTTGCACACATGCTACATAATAAAATTCAGTGTAACGTATGCCACAACTGTAATTGTTATTAGTTTACTTAATTTGTTCTTTGTGGGCAAAAATGCACTTTATTAAAATATTAACTTCATATAGGCACAATGTATGTACGTTTTACAATATTTTTGGCGTTTACGTTTGTAACTTGAGCAGACGTGGCTTACGATCAGAATAAATTCTTATCATAACGCTTACGTCCAATTATTTTATAAAGGTGCCATTGTGTGTTTACACTGGTCAAAGAGTTTTCTTTTCAGTAGTGAAAATGACGGCGTGTGTGCTTGAAGCTACTATTTCAACCTGTGATATAATAGCCACAGAAATTGTAAAAAGTCATACTATGATTAAGAAAACAAAAAAAAAAAGGAAATGAGGAAGAAGAGAAATGTTACTGGAGCTTTCGCATTTATTCAAAACAAACTTTGTTCTGAGGATCTTTCCTATCATTTTCTACAACGTTTATCTTCCCGCATACTCCCGTGCGTCTTTTTACTTGCCCGACCATTAATATATAAGGGGCAAGTATTGTAATCGCGAAAATTTTCGATGTCGAGATTTTGACTGATGACCACGTTTCATGGTCCAGGGAATCTAAAAAACCTATTTTCGAAGTGCCGTCCGTATGTGTGTGTGTGTCTGTGTGTATACACGATAACTCAAAAACGGTTTAACTTAAAGAGTTCGTTGTGGTACTAAAAAATTCTCCTAATAATTGGGAAGAACCCTATTGTTTTTTATTAAAATCCGAATCCTGAAACGGAAGTTATTAAACATTAAAATTTTAAAAAAATTCGTAACTAGTAAACCAAGCCTTGGACAAAAAATTGTATAGGACATAATTTGATGTATTATTGAAGATTTACCTAAATCTTTTTTTAAATTAAAAAAAAAATTATGAATTTTTTTTTTATTATTATTTTTTTTATGGGAGGGCAAGTCTAGCGGAGGTCTTCCTTCGCCACTGGTTTATAATATTTTGGATCTTTAGGATTCCACAATATGGGCTCATTTTCAAACAGTTCAACAGATCGAACTGTGTCTCTTTCATGTTTTGAGGTTATTTGTACAAAACGAATGACCTTACGTTTTCTTGGCAACTGAGTTCTTCACGGCTGATTGCAGGCGTGAAATATTAAACATGTCTAATATGAACCGTGGGGTGGGCTGGATTGTTCGTGGAACCATTGTGCTTCACGAAAATTTATTTACACTAGTCGTGAAAAAAAAAGTGAACTACGAAAGCGTAAGCCACGTTTGTGATTCATTACCAGTGTAAATTTGGCTATAATCTACTAGCATGCTGGGATTTGATCGTTCTTAATATCGCTTTTCTATCATTGAAATGTCCTGATGGAACCTATAACCGAGCTCGTCATCAACTAAATTATTTGAAAAAAAAAAAAAAAAAAAAACTAAATGCGAATGTAAAAAACGAATCTTGAGAGACGTGTTGGACCCAAAATCTTCTTTCATTAACGTCAATATTTTTTTCAAGAAAATTTCAAATATGTTTTCTTGATAAAGTGATTATCCAAGAAACCATATCATCCGGGATATCAAAGAAAACATACACGATGCCATATGCGCTGGGAAAAACATCATAATCATGTAAATTCCATCACATGGAAAGGTATACATAGAAACGAGAAAGCAGATCAAGCAGCAAAGCAGTCGATTAATTTATCCCCTTTAAACATACAGATCCCAGCCAATGGTTTTAAGAATCATATTAAAATGAAAACACGTATAGAATGGACAAAATACTGGCAATCGACTACACAAAACCATCTCAGATTGATAAAAGAAGATACAAAACAGTGGAAATGCCAAAAAGATCGTAAAGATCAAATGGTTTTAACCAGGATGCGTATTGGACACACGTTGTACAGGCACAAACACATTTGTGAAAATCAAGAACCACCAATATGCAACATCTGTGATAAAAAAAAATCACTTTTAAACATATACTGATAGAATGCAAAAAGCATCACATACAAAAGATGAAACATAACATGACAACAAAGCTAAAGGAAGCTCTGAACAATCAACATGCATTTGAAGCAAGCATAATAAAATACCTCAAAGCTTACCACCTCTACAACAAAATACACTGTAAAATAAATAATATAATAAGTAAATGTACCGGGTGCCAATAATCTTAGTTGTTGAGGCTCCTTAAAATATATAAAAAAAAAAATTATTATAACTACTATTACTGTAATAATTATTAAACATTTCTTTCTGGCAAAAAAACATGTTGTGTTGTATAATTGTCATTGTATTTATTATTATTGTTCCTCTTCGTATTACATAATACACACCTCAAATATATAAAAACATGAATACTTCCATAATGAATAAATAATTATATTTATTGAGCATACATTTGCTTTTTTTTTGTAACCTTAAAATAAACATGAATAATTATTATTTAAATGATGAGAAGTAGTTGCCGTTGCAGCTGAAGTAATATATATCTCTCTCGACATCATTTCCTTTCAATCTGAAATATTGACAGAAAGCAGCAGTGAAGCTGAATTTGAATTAAAATATATGGATCTCTTACTGTATGCAAAAAAATAACTATATGAACGCCAACGATGACGATGTTATAGATAAAATAAATGTTGTGCAAAACTTCCTTTGACAGGACAACCATATATTTACGCTAAAAATTTTAAATTTTAATACGATCAATTCTGGAAATAAATGAAAATTCAGAAATTAGTTATTTTGAAAACAACTATAGAATATACAGTAGAAAAACTAAATGGATATTAACGAAGCAGCAGATACGAATATTTCGTCTAGTTCTAGGGGTAGTTGGCGGAAAGAAACGAATGCAGAACTATATTGTTTCTTGCCATTAAACTCACACATGCTTGTTGTTAAAAATTAAAAAATTAATGACTGGATTGAAAAAAAAGAGTCTGATTTCTTGCTAAGTAAGATATGTGAGGGTTGTTGGATAAGACTTCGAAATGAAAGCATTTGTTGTTTCTTTTACCGAAATACGATTTATTTTTCAACATAGTCTCCTTTTAGCTTCATACATTTTGCTCAACGATATTCCACCGTCTTTGAGCCTTACAAAAAGTAAGATTTCTCGAATTCTGCAAAATAGACGTGTTTCAGCGATTACCTCCTCGTTGAATGCGAATCTTTTTTCAACGAGCCATTTCTCCATGTTTGGAGAGAGAAATAAGTCGCCGAGGACCATATCTGGGGATAAGCGTGGAAGAGGAAGCAGTTCGTAGCGAAATTTGACCAATTTGGCTATTGTAATTGCGGACAATTGAGCTGAAGCATTATTACGGTGGGACAAAATTTATTTTTTCGCCAAACAATGCTGTTTCTTTTATCAGTTCAACGTGTAATCGATCCAATAAACTGATATAATATCGTCCTATGATAGTTCTTCTTTAGATAGTCGCTGAGGAACATGCCTTGCAAATCCCATAAAATCGTGGGCATGACCTTTCTAGCCGAGGAAACCCTTTTTGCCTTCTTTGGAGCATGTTCGTAAGAGAAATAAACTGTTTATACTGTTTCATTTCTGGTGTGTAATAATGGATCCGTTTCATCAACGGTTATGAAACGTCACAAAAACTCACTTAGATTGCGCTTGTACATATCTAAAAATGGTTACGCGATTTCGTTTTTGATTCACTGTGAGCAGACGCGGCACCCATCTTGCTGACAGCTCTTTCATGCCCAAATGGTCGTGCAGGATATGAAACATACGTTCATCTGAGATATTTATCATCTTGGTTATCTCGCGTATCTTCACTCGGCGGTCGTCCAACACGATATCATGAATTTTATTAAACATCTCTTTGTGACCTCATCTCATACGCTTAGCACTATTCATGCTGGTATGACGAAATTAAGTGAACCACTTGTGAACTATACCATACGACGAAGCAGTGTTCCCATAATATTTTTTTAGCTTTGCTTCATTCCTTAATGTTTTTGCCACGCAAAAGTAGTGCTTTATCCAACTCACGGAATTCACTGTTTTCCATTCTATCAAATAAACACAAACTTATCCGCTTCCGAACGCTGTTAAAAATGTACTAACTCACAATCTACTTGAATCTTAGTGTGTACATTTACTAGGGTTACCAAATGTCTCTCGTGACAGAATAGGATATTTCTACTAAAAATAGTAGTTTAGTAGGACACAGTAGGACAGTTTTTTTTTTTTTTAATTTTTATTATGTTACGAAATATATAGGTACCTAATTAGGGTCAAATCCCATAACAAAACCTTTTTTTTCATAATAAGACATTTTTTCATAATGAGGCCTTTTTTAAAATTTGTTTCATAATATTATAACATTTTATTATAGATTATATATTATCAAACAAATTTTCAAAAGGCCTTATTATGGGATCCAACCCTAATTAATTATGGTTTAATTTTTTAAATTAAATTATAAAATAAATTATAGGTCATTTTTATATATTTCTTAATAACAAGTAATTAACAAGAAACAATCAATAAATAATAAGTAATACTACTAATATGAAAATTTAATTATATATTTATTGGTTCACATCTTTCTTTATATTTAACAAAATCATTTTAGAAATAAAAATATAAAATAAATAATAGGACATTTTTCTAAATTTTCTTTATATATAATTAATAAGAAACAACCAATAAATAATCAACAATCAAGTTTAAATATATATGGTAATAAAAAATATAATTAGATATGGTTATTCGTTGACGTTCACATCTTCTTTTTTTTAATAAAATCATATTTTTTAGATGTACCTGCTTTTTTAATAAAGCTTTATCCTTAATGTCATCATAGAAAAATTCTAAACATGTTTTATTTTTATAATTAAATTTCACGAACATTATATTTTTAACTGTATCAATTGACAATCGATTTCGCTCGTCTGACCATTGTGCTTCCATTAAACGAAAAATTCTTTCCACAACAGCATTATGCGCTGGAATAGCTAACATAAACTGGCATATTTTTAAAAATTCGAAAAATTGTTCCTTGTGTTTTACACTTTGAAAATATTGAACCACTTATCATTAACTGTTTTGGCATTTAAATTTAAGGCGTCTTCAAAAGTAAAAATACTATAAAGTAGGACATTTTTTAACAGTAGGTAGGACGTAGGACAAGGAGGTATATTGTAGGACTATATTATGTCCTACTAAAGTAGGACGGTTGGTCTTATCAAACACCCCTCGTACCTGATATATTAGTTGCCCAGACATTTAAAAGTATAAATATTTAAGAAGAATTACTATTTACCTGAAAGCTGGTCTTCTTTCCATAATTAAATCTACCGACAATAAGTTTTAATTGTGTTTCACAATCTCACACTCATATTAAAAATTATTTTTCTACTTCATAAATTGAAAGTAAATCTATTGAGTAACAAAAAATTTTCTCTCCTCAACAATTTACTAATTGGATATAAATCTAAATCCCACTTACGATAACAATGTAACCTTAAAAGGAATAACAGATTGCCTGTAACACCATCATTGCCAAATAATTCTCGATTTTACCATAATTAACTGTTCAACTTGTACCACGTTATAATTTCCATAATTAAAAATGCATATACCCAGATTGGTCTTAATATTCGACCTCATTTCATTCACATACATACCCGATATACTATAAACTATAAATTACATTATAAAATTACTTTCACTTTTCTTACAGGTTGCCCGGTAGCTGCTGACCAATATTCACGTGTATGTGCCCTCGTTTCAATGACTATTGATTCAAGATTGTATACATTGCAAGTAATGAAAAGTGCACTCTAAATAATATAATAAAATAGTAACAAGTTCATTTTAATTTATTTTCCAAAAGCAATGTCCCAATATAATAGATAAAATTAAACTAGTACAGTCAGGTGCGTAGCCAGTGGAGTGTACTTGCACCCCCCTAAAAGAAAACGAATGAAATTCTTCATTTTTAGGATTTTGTAGGTATGACCAAAAAACCCTTATACATTTATTTTTAAAAGCAAGATCCTTATATAATAGATAAAAGCCAACGGAGTGGCCGAGCGCATTAAGTCATTTTAGACTGGTAGAAACAGTCTGAACTGGGCGGTCGGTGGTTCGAGCCTCCTTCGTTGGTGATATTATTCGGGCGAGAATAATATGTTTACATTACTCTCATTTTCACAATCATTCACCCCACACCCAGGTGTAGGAGCTCGCCCCCTGGCATCGGTGATTAGTCTCGTTGCAGAAATAGGCCGATGTAAAATAAAAAAAAAATAAAAAAATATATATAATAGATAAAATTAAGCTAGTTCAGTCAGGTGCGTAGCCAGTGGAGTGTACTTGTACCCGCCTAAGAGAAAACAAATGCAATTCTCCATTTTTAGGGTTTTGTAGGTGTGCCCAAAAAACCCTTACAGAGTCATGTGTCTGTACGGTAGAAACTGTGGCCAAATGGCTGGACCTAGAAAGTTGAAATTCGACATGCTTGTACAACTTTTTGACCCACATATAGGAAAACTATTAAGCGTTAAAAAAACAATTCATGGAAAAAATATAAACAAACATGTATTCAACGAAAAAATAAATATATAATTTTTTTTTTAAAATTGTGTGTAGGATATTAAATGCAACCTCTTCTCTTAAAGTTTACAGTCCTAAGATTGGTTGACAACAGCTCTCCATTCCTCTCTAACTAACTGCTCTAAGCTGCTCCTTCAACTGCTGCCAACATATAGTTGGGTGGTGGGATAGGGTGACAATACCTTCCACGATTATTAAAAATATTCCTCAGCAGGCTAGCTCGTCTTTTACTTTTATTTTGAAGCAGAAATCTTCTTGCTTCAACTCTTTGAAACACCTCTTTGTTCGAGACTTTGTCAACCCATTTCACTTTTAACATGAGTCGATAACACCAGGTTTCGAAGACTTCCAATCTTCTTTTTTCTGTAGTTGCTATGGTCCACGTTTCACACCCATGAGACCCAGTTTCACCCCCCAGAGTGCTACTCTCCATACATATGTTCTTAGAAGCTTCTTCCTCAGTGTTATTGCGATGTTATTTGAAGTGAACAGATTTAGTTTCTTGTGATGTCCCTCTTTGATCTGTTATCGTTCGTGATAACAGATCTTAGGGATGAGAATCTTTGACTTGTGATAACGTCTTGGCGTCTATTTTAGTGAAGTTGTCACATTACCGGAATTTCTGTAACACACCATTATTTTGGTTTTGGCTGTATTCAGTTTCATAAAGAATTGATCATTTAAGGTTGACGACATTACTTTCAAAGCTGATTGTAGTTCTTCTGCACAATTTGCCAGCATAGCGATATCGTCAGCATATCTCAACATGTCGATGTTATGTTATTTTTTCTCTTACAGAACTTATGGTTCCTGAATGTAGGCGTTAAATATAATTGGCGATAAAGCGTAGCCCTGTTTTACACCTTTCCGGATCCCGGCTTCTTCTGTTGTGTTGCCGATCTTAATAATACCAGTTTCGTTTTTATAGACTCCAGCTCAAATGCCTATCCTTATGATCAATTCCAGCTTTTTTCAGGATCTTGAACATAATGTTCCAGTTGACATTATCAAAGTCTATAAAGGCGTTAAAAGTATTTTGATTTTTTTGGAACCTTATGTGTAGATATAACAACAAATTTTTATTTTCGAAACAGCATTTTTTTTTTTTTTTTTCTCCAAATCTCTTGTTCCTTGCCTTATTTTTCATAGTGGATTTAAAAAAAAAAATCTGAATTGAATTTTTTTTAGGTGTCAAATATTTTTGAGACGGGCTTACGTTATTTACAAGACGAATGTGTCCCACAAAAACGTATTTTTTTAAGAGCTTTTGAAGGCGAAACTGGAACCTGGGAGCCTAGCCTCACAGATGCGCGCCTTTTTAAGCTGTACTATAAATACGTTACTTGGTTTTTAAAGAAAAATTTGAAAAAGTGTAGGTGTATAAAGGCTGGAGATTGACTGGTATAT
Organism: Liopterus haemorrhoidalis; assembly: GCA_963971575.1. Taxonomy (NCBI): domain Eukaryota; kingdom Metazoa; phylum Arthropoda; class Insecta; order Coleoptera; family Dytiscidae; genus Liopterus; species Liopterus haemorrhoidalis. The sequence continues at coordinate 146,977,994 of OZ020611.1, read as the reverse complement.
ATGATACTATATATTAGCTGTGCTATTTTAATTGACAAATAAAATTAATATATTAATTTCACAAAAATTCTGCAAGGGGTTTGCTAGTATAAAAAATAGTACAGTAACCATAACTAGTTCTACTACTACTGGTTCCTCACAACTTAAACACAAAACTGTGCAATATTGTTTATGTTTGTCAGGTCTATTCACAGTAGTATTCCAACACATTAAATTTTCATAACATCGTTCCGCTAAGTTTCCTGGAGTTTTGACAGTATGATAAATGACGAACATAATCACAAATCAATTCTTTCATAAATTTTTCTTTCATATTGATCCGTGGTAAACAAGTAGCAATAAATATATAAATACATTTTTAGATGTAAATTATTGACGAGTAATTATCGTTAAAATACGTTGTTTTTTTTTATTCGTCACTTGTGGTCACGAAAATTAAAAAATAGTAGTAAAATTATGAATTAACTTGGTGGCCAAGCAACAAATTGATTTGATTATGCTCAAAGTAGTCCAACGCAACTCTGGCTACGTATGTCGCGCATTGTCTTGTTGAAATGTGGATTGTAGAGGGTACTGAGGTAGGGTAGAACATGTGTTTCAACTGCTATCTGAATGTAACGCTGGGCGGTCATGTTGCGTCTGATGAAGATCAAAGGTAACCTACCGCCAAAGCAATAGCCCCCACACCATAATTCCAACGGTGAGGTGTACTTCCCTTTCCACATAAAATTGGGGATCACATCTTTCACCACGTCGCCTTTTTCACCTTTGCCCAGCTATCATGCATACCAAAACAGAATCTGGATTCGTCGCTAAAGACTACCGTATTCCATTCCTGGCTCCATTGTAGTTGTTCTCTGCACCATTCCAAGTCGGTTACGTCAATGCTCAGAGGTCGAAAAACAGTCGAAAACTTCTTATGCAGCCATAAACGGTTCGCATTCTAACAGCCTTCCATGTTCTGTAAACCACTGGTTCGCAATCACCCTTGTGAAAGTGAAGCGGTTCCTTACAGCCAAAAAACTAAAGCGGTGATCTTTGCGTTTTTCGGTGACGTCTTGTACCTCCTGCTCTTCGTGTTCGGCCTTCCTGAAACTATGCCCGACAACAACCCACCACAGTATTGAGACTCCTATTTGTCCCAGTGGCAATTTCTCGAAAGGATAAACCGGCCTCTCGCAGATCCACTATTCGCCCCTTATCAAATTCGCTAAGTTGATGAAAATATGCGCGTCTTGTCGCTCTAGGCATAATGAACAGATCAAAGAAACTCTTAGAAATGTACTGTACGAAAATCAAATGCTCACTGTAGCTACAGTAGTCCATTGTCGCCTACTATTTTTTAAAAACAAAAACGTGTTAAGGCAAAAACCAGTGATACTTATAGAGCATCAAAATTAGGTCCAATAATCACAGAGATCGTTACAACTTGAAAAAAAAAAAAAAATCCCATTTAGTTTAAACACAGTGGCGTCGCTAGCTCTTAAAATCTGGAAGGGCCAAGAAATATTTTAGTAAAATCTGGGGGGGCCAGGACATATTTGAGGAGGGCATCATTTTTTATCGTTATTAATTAACAGGTGATAATACAAGCGATGCCCTAAAAAAAGATACTCACTTCTAAACTACAAGTGATGACCTAAAAAAAGTCTTCCCTTCTAAAATATAAGTGATGACCTCCTTAAAAAACAGATCCTTGTTGCGCACACATTTTTCTCCAAAAATTGGGGGGGGGGCAACTGTGACCCAGAGTAATTTTTGGAGGGCCCCTCCGGATCCCCCGCTAGCGCCACCACTGTTTAAACATAATAAACCGAGTATACAGAAAAAGATAAAATGGTTATGTATTGTTATGGTTCAAATTTACGCGCGGTGGCAGCAAGGGTGCGCGCGTAGCGCTGAGCGGTTAGGGAAAGATAGCGGAAATAGGACGGGGAGAAAGAGACGTTACGAGCAGCAAGGCGGACGGGGAGCACTTTTTTTGTCCTCTTGGTCCGGAGATAGAAAAAGAGAAGTTTTGTTTTGTTTTGGCGTTTGTGGGTCGTGAGTATTGGTGGAGTTAACGCGGAAAGTGCGAATTGTAGGCGGCGAACGTGGAAGGGCCGCTGAACGATGTTGAGGTTGAGCGGAGGTCTGACCACGTGAAGTGGCGTGGGCCTGAAGGTAGTGCCAATTATTGGAGCCCTTGTCTCGACGAGGATCTGAAGGTTCCTGCAACCCCTTAAGAAGTCTCGTCGCATCGAGGTGATCCCGAGACTGGCGTGACCCATGCGCCTGATCCGCAGTCCACCGAGGTGTGATTTGTACGAGGATGGTGATTGATTTCTTTATTACATTTATTATTAAACTTATGTTCTTCAGCCCAGTGTTTCCTAGATTGTTGAACGACAAGTTACCCATTCCCCTCTATTACAGACAGTTGGAGGCTAACACGCCGGGGATCGGTAGGTAAATACACTATGGTTTTTCTCAGTTTCCCCTATGAAATTGAGTGGCGCCCAAATCTGTCGGGGTGTGTTTGCGCACAGGAACTCGCCAACCCCTTTAAACTGCCGCCTGAACAGCGGGTAGTAACATATAAAAACAAAAAAAATTACTACCTCACCGTATTAATCTGTTAATACGAGTAGTAATAATAAAATTATAAAGTGGAGAATGTTAAGGAAAACCGGTTACAACCGATATTAAATATTTTCAATTTTGTTTTAAGTTTTGAACAAGAAACAAAATATCCTTCCCGTTTCCGTTCTTTAAACATTCTGGTAATATCGTTATTTTGTTTTGTTATAATTAAATTACTGTACAATCAAAATGTATATATGTATCCTGGTAACGAGGTTGTCAAATAGTGTATACGATATGTCATATGTCAAAATAGTGTTGTAAATATATTAACAGGGTGTAGAATTATCACAAAAGAAATACATAATAGAACTTTTGGAAAGATTCCACATGGAAAATTCAAATCCTACAAAGACTCCATTAGAAACAGGATTAAAACTTGCGACACCAGAGAAGAAATCGGAAGAAATAATGGAAAAATATCCATATCAAAATTTGATTGGATCTTTGATGTATTTATCTGTTGGAACAAGACCTGATATAACGTTTGCAGTCAATTATTTAAGTCAGTTCAACACTAATTATGGTATGGAACACTGGACAGCTGCAAAACGCATTTTAATATACTTAAAAGGAACCATGGAATATAGTCTTAAATACAGAAAAACTGGAAATAAATTGGAAGCTTATTCAGATGCAGACTGGGGATCATGCGTAAATGATAGAAAGTCATATACAGGATATGTTTTTATTTTGGCAGGTGCACCAATTAGTTGGGAAGCTAGAAAACAGAAAACAGTAGCTCTTTCAAGCACTGAAGCAGAATACATGGCGTTAAGTGAGACTACTAAGGAAATGATATATTTAAAAAATATTTTACAGGAATTAAACATGGACCAGAACAACTTAAAAATATATTGTGATAACGTTGGAGCAGGACTTCTAGCCAAGAATAATGTTTATCATACGAGAAGTAAACATATTGACTTAAAACATCATTTTATCAGAGAAGCTGTTGAAAATGGAATAATGAGTATTGAATACATTTCAACAAAAGATATGACTGCAGACATTTTAACAAAAAGTTTAAATTTGGAAAAGCACAAGTTATGTGTAAGAAAACTTAATATGTCTACATATATACAAAATGTTGATTGAGGGGGTGTGTTATAATTAAATTACTGTACAATCAAAATGTATATATGTATCCTGGTAACGAGTTTGTCAAATAGTGTATACGATATGTCATATGTCAAAATAGTGTTGTAAATATATTAAATGTTAATAAACGTTAAGCATTGCATAAAATCACTCTGTTAATATGTTTTCGTTTTGTTCTCATCCTTGATAAAAAGTTGGGAGCCGATAGTTCTTCCGATTCTCGATTCCAACACCTCCAAAAAGCTTCGACTCCTTGACTCCCGACTCCTACTCCCTATCCCTGCTTGTAACCAGCATAGATTGCTCCAGGGCTCTTTGGGTATACTTGAGTGCTGGTAGAATGCAATCATTGAAAATATTTGATTTTAAGTGCTAGGGATAATGTTTGAATTTAAAAATATCCTTTCATTTCCCATATGCTGTCCAACAGAACTTTATTCGCTTGTTGATCTCTTTGATTTACAAGTTACAACGGGCATCAAAGAGTACTTGTGCCCTGGATCGATTATTATACGTAGCGAGAACAAGTATTGTAGTGTGGCTACCATATTCGAAAGTGTTTGTACTACATAGATTGTTTATTTTTCATTTCTGGCTTGTAATCTACAAAAATCTTTAAATTTGTGCTGTCATTGACAGTCTAGTTAATCGTAAAAGTATGTATACTACTGTAGACCGTTAATTGTTATGGTGAGTCGCAAGCGATACATTTGTTTTCACATCCTACACTCATCCCCTGCGATTATCCAAGTTACATACAGCCTATACATAATCACTAAAGCCATATGTGCTTCCTAGCGTCCTTAATTTTCCTGACACGTGCAGGATTTCACTTGTCTAGCCTTCTCCAATAAACGTCCTAAACTAACCGAACATAGTCTAACTAAAATGGAAGTAAATAATCTCGAGAAGTTTACCACAGCAGAGCTAATAGTTGATTTTCCCAGTAAATAATAAATGCAGAATTGGAGGTCACAGATGTAGGTAACTTTATCTGTGTAAGGTAAAGTAGGCAATTTTCTTGTAAATGGTTAACGTATTAAAATATTAAAGATTGTGTTCATCAGCTCAGTTACATAAATTTTACGAAACCAAGAGAGATGTAATAGAAGATAATGTGATTTTATAATATTCTGTTTCAAAATGTCTTCGCAGATCAGTATAATTAGGGTGGCGCATACAGTGGCGAATTACCCAGCTTTTGTTAAACAAAATGGTCAAAAGCCTCATTCAATCGTTAAAAATTACTAGATTTCATAATTTAGTTCCGCTTAAACCAAAGAAACATAATAAATTACGGAATAATAAAAATTCTTCCGTAATTTGCAGGACACTTTTGGTCTGGACGCGCAATTAACTCTGTTGAAGAACCAATTTCATTTTGAAGAATTTCTAAATAATTTTCAACATTTAAATTCCCATTTATTTTAATAGGTCCAACTATGTGGTGACCAAAAATTCCGGCCCACATATTAATTTTTTACAGATACAGTAATACCCCGTTACTCGACTGCCTCTTAGCTCGACGTTTTCGCCACTCGACGTAAATGTCGAGAGTGAGAGTCGACGGAAGCATCGCTATCCGACGCGTGATCGAGTACCGATCACGTGATACATATTTTGGTAAACAAAGCAAAATGAACACATGGCCAGCAGTTCGCGCCTAGATATCTTGACGACAACAACTCAGATTTAGTGCAGCTATGAACAATTTGTTTTTTGCTAAAATATGTGAGATATATTTATAATTATGGGTCCAAAGGATAGAAATGCAAGCATAGCTAAATGAAAACATATACATATATGTATTTCCTTATATGTATATGTATATATGTACATATGATTCCCTTTATTTCTTATGGAGAAATTCGACTCGACACTCGATGTAATCGCTACTCGACGCTTTTTCAGAACGAATTAACGTCGAGTGGTGGGGTATTACTGTACTATGTCCTCGTTGAAACACGTGTTCTTGGGTTATCTGTAGTATGTATATTTTGTATATTTAGTTCATTATTAATAACATTAACAAATAACAGTTATGTTAAATAAAGATATATATTATTATTATTATGTATCTTTGGGGTTTGTCAGGTCTTGACAAGCGTTCACTAATCGCAAACTTCAGCAACTTTTGAACCACGACATACTAAAGATTAGTGGAGCTAAATACACACGGCTACATTCCAAAACCTGACGATATGCAGACGCGGAAATTACGCCAGATCCAGTGCCCGCAGAATGCGGAGTAACTCGAGCAACACTGCTTCCTGCATCCTGCAGATCAAAGAAGTGGCAGAATATCTGCAGGCGGAAATGGACTCGATTTCCCTTCGATATGAGTCTTTCATACGACCTAAAAGAGAGATATTCTTCTCAGCTCGACTTGAGAATTCGTTCACAAACATCTGTTGGGTCTCAATATCCAGGAGGATTATGTCCGGCTTAGTGGCTATCAGTAACCTCCAGGTGGGGAAGGAGTAATTTCAATAAATTCAGCATTTGGAATTTTCCACCACCGATTCTATGTCAGAAGGGACGTACGGTATAACCGGTATTTGGTCAATATCATAGGCATGTCTAAGATGATAGAAGAACACGCAGAGAGCAGCATTATGTTGAGACACGTAGCTCGATGCTGCAAGAGATGAACAAGCAATGTGGCACAACCTTTAGATTGTGGACTCTACGTGTGGATTGAAGTGAGTGACATTCGTCAGTGCAAGAAATTGACGATAAAAAGTTTGGTCAACATTGGACCTGTTTTGCATATCTTCACAAAACACTATTCTGCTTTCTTCGTCCTATAGGAAAAGTTCTTGGTGTCGTATTTTATAAGAAAAAAAAATCTTTTTTTGATATGTACAATAATTTGATGTATTCCCAACGCTCTCCTAATACATCTAGTGCTGCAGTAGAGGTCCACGTTTATCATATACCTACATCACTTTTTCTTCAAGTAAATCACGTTCTACTCTTCTGACATTGCGCTCACGTTGCTCCCGGGTATTGGCTGACACATTTGCTGTTGCTTCAAATTTTGCTACCAATTTAGCTATTATAATTGTGCTAAGAATCAAACGGATTATAAACCTCACCGAACAACAAGTGCCTTCAACAACAAGTGTCTTCACTGCGGAAACCTACAGTATACTACAAGCCACCAGGATTATCTTGAATAACACAAATAGTAAATTTATAATCATAACAGACTCATTAAGTGCCGTTGAATCCATTAAACAAATGTATACCAAAACCAACCTGATCCAGAAAATTCAAGATAACATCCACGAAATCCTCGGCACAGGAAAAGACTTGACCATCATGTGGGTACCATCCCACTGTGAGATACAAGGAAATGAAAATGCTGATAAAGCAGCAAAAACAGCTACAAATTTACATCTAACAAACATTAAAGTACCTCACAGTGACATTAAGAATGAAATAGGTAGAACGGTGCTAGAAGAATGGGACAAAGCATGGAAAGAAATAAATAACAACAAATTACGAGGAATAAAAGAAGACACAAAAAAATGGCACACATTCAATAAAAGGAAACAACAGATAACGATTACCAGATTGCACATTGGCCATACTCTATCAACTCATAAATACATACTGGATAAATCCGAACCCCCCAAATGCAACGTATGTAACACCCAACTAACCGTTGAACATCTCCTGATCGCATGCCCAAAATACTCAAGAGGACGACAGAAAAATAAAATACCAGCAACATTGAAGGAAGCCCTCTCCAACAACATGGAACTAATGGAACGGATAATACAGTTCACAGAAGAAACTGATCTCGCCCCGTAAATATAAAACGAATGAAATATCAAAATATATGTATATACCTATTAGATAAATTAATATGTATTATTTAATGTAATTATAATGTACAGGGACACTAATCACCTTTGTAGTGGATGTGTCTTAAATTGTTTAAATAAAAAAAAAAAAAAAAAACCTCACCGAAAACAAATCACATACTTTGCGGTAACTGTTCCCTTTTGTCACAGCCATTTGAGATTCGTGTTGGAGTCAAACAAGGATTGCCACCTCGCCTTTGCTGTATAACCTCGTGCTGGAAATGGTGTTACGAAGCCCAAGATACCAACCACCAAGGTCTACAGCTCAATGAGTACCACAAGATTTTAGGGTATGCAGATGACTTGGATATTAATTCAAATAAGGTTGAAGGCGTAATAAACCTTACTGATCTTAATGATGTTAAAGCCTCGTAAAGTAGGACTCATCATCAGTGATGAAAAAACCGAGTATCTTATTGCTAGTAGACGCAGTCATGAAAACACGACCGATTTAAAAATTAATGACAACACTTTTGATAGTTTATACTTTCAAATACCTGGGAACCATGATAAATCAGATATCGGAGGAAATACAGCAGAAAATTACAAATAGAATTAAAGTTGCTACTACATCGTATTTTGCACTTGGTCCTCTCTTCAAAACGAAACTCCTATCTAGTAACACCAAAATCAGGTTATACCAAGTTCTAGTACTCCCCGTAGTTATGTATGGCTCCGAAACATGGGTAAAGCGAGATCGACAACACCTCATAGTTTTTCAAAATAAAATAACGCCGGATCTTAAGTTCCATTTAAATTAATGGTGAATGGAGAATCCGTAAGAACAAAGATATCTGAGAATATCAGAGAACTGTACTCAAGGCGCAGTACCGCACAAGAACTGAGAGGCAGACGATTACAGTGGACATGACATGTTATGAGGATGACGGAAAATGGAATGGCTAGGAAGATATCGAAAGGAAGATCGACGGGTATTCACGTCAACCAGTGGGAAGACCTCGCAAGAGATGGAGATCAGCTAATCGAAGATCTAACAAGTATTGGTATACAGGTTACATGGCAAGACCTGACAATTAACAGACCAAGATGGAGGACTTATGTAAGTGAGGTCAAAAGTTAACCTGACTGACAGTGCTCAAAGAAGAAGAAGAAGTTCATTAACCTTTTTTATTTTGAAGACACATTCTTCATTGGTACATTCATTGTTCTACTTATTTTCATTAACAGTACAGAATTAAAATAATATCGTAAGAAATGTACAAGGAAATATCTCCTTAAAACAAAACTGTCATAGCTAATGATATTTATTTTTGATAAAATTAAATAAATCAATAAATTTCAGAATTTAATAATTAATTTACGTTACTGTAGCACCACAGAACTGCTTGTAATTTCATATCGTTTAATACAGAAAATTGTACGCTTTTGATTGATACCATAACTATTATTTTCCGTAAGAACGTTGAGCAACAGCCGGGAAAAACATATTTCTCATGTAAAACTCACATGTTCACCATTAGTCTGTCTGAATTACCACGGCATATAACGTTCCACGGATTGTAATTTCTGAAACAACAATATAAAATATGTCTTTTCGGTAATATAAATTTCTGTACATGATTCTTCCATTTGTCGCAAAATTTATCCATTGAAAATACCATTTATAAAATCTTATTACACCTTTTTATTGAGCTGTTTCATATATTACAACTCTCTGTTAGCGACAGTATTTGTTACGATACAATATATCTTTCAATTCTGTGTTCACAATTGTTGTTCACTGTGAAACTGTTGTCACGCCAGAAATTGAAAATTTATTTATTTCATTTACTTTTACAATTTCATAATGTCAGTACAACAATCTTACAGCACAAAATATAGCAAATAAATTGGAATGGAAGGTAATATATGTTCGCTGACGTAATTTTCAGACTGTAAACAAATACAGACAAGCGGGAGAGACAATAATAATATTGTATTCAGACTTAAAAGGAGCAAAAATGGACAAAAATGTTTTATACTAAAAAAGAATAAAATGTATACAGTAAGTTCCTCCTATTACGCGATCAATGCGTTCTCGATAAATCTCGTGATCTAGTAATTTAAGTATTAGGACTATTCATTTTATGCCTCATATGATTTTATTAGGCCTCATTTTAATGACGCCCGCTAAAAATTAGACTCCAGCTTCATTCCTTTCTTTCTATACGGTGCATCGATATGTCTGTCTGGTCTACCAACTCTTCCTTTGCCTAGTAGATTTCAATCCAATACTCCTTGCGGTTCTCGTTTAAAGTTATGATCAACTTACTTAAATTTTCGCTTCTTAATTTCCTACCTTATTTCTATTTGCTATTTGAGTTGCCACAGATTTTTATTGGCTATGGTGTTTAGTTAGTGTATTCCAACTACAGTACTGAAGCTGTTAGTTAGTTAATTTTATTTATTTATATATATATATCAGGTCTACAAGTATGAAATGCGGATTTTTTTCAAACTTGCCGCGCAAACCGAGTGTATAGTTCAAAGTTTCAACACATATGGCGTTTTGTTAAGTTATCATTAAGTGTCAAATGCGTATAGGTTATAATTTGAAAAGTGATCATATAGTTTTGTTTTTCTGTGTTACAAATGTAAAATTTTGTGCCAAATAAAGAGCATTCGCGGACAGTACTACTGTTTTGTTTTCATTTGAAAAAAACTGCTGCTGAATCATACCGACTGCTTCGAGAAGCTTATGGTGAATATGCTCCATCGCAAGATACGTGTGAACGACGGTTTCGGCGCTTCAAAAGTGGTAACTTTGATCAAGATACAAAATTGGAAACATTGCTACAGGAAGATAGTCAATCACAAAAACAACTAGCAGAGCAGTTAGGCGTTAGTCAACAAGCTGTTTTCAATCGCCTACGAGAGATGGGTAAGATCCAGAAAGTCGGCAGATGGGTTCCATATGCATTGAATGAGAGGCAGATGGAAAAACGCAAAAACACTTGCGAAATATTTATTGCACAATACAAAAGAAAGTCTTTTTTGCATCGTATCATTACTGGCGATGAAAAATGGATTTATTTTGAAAATCCCAAACGCAAAAAATCATGGGTGAACCCAGGCTCACCATCCACATCAACTGCAATACCGAATCGCTTTGGCAAAAAGACAATGCTCTGTACTTGGTGGGACCAAAAGGGTGTGGTCTATTATGAATTGTTAAAACCTGGTGAAACAGTTAATACCTAACGCTACCAACAACAACTGATCGAATTGAACCATTCGCTGCTCATAAAACGACCAGAATACGAAAGAAGATAGCACAAGGTAATCTTTCTTCACAATAACGCTCCATCACATAAGGCAAAAGCAGTTTGCAACACATTGGAGGCACTCAAGTGGGAAGTGCTACCCCATGCCGCTTACTCACCAGACTTGGCCCCTTCAGATTACCGCTTATTCGCATCGATGGGTCACGCACATACCGAGCAGCACTTTTGTTCATATGAAAATGTGAAAGAATAGCTAGATGAATGATTTGCGGGGAAAGGGGAAGAGTTCTACTGACGAGGTATTCACAAATTGCCTGAAAGATGGGAAAAATGTACAACTTCTAATGGAGCATACTTTGAATAAATAAACTTTTACTGTTCTTTTGAGTTTAATGTGATTTATTTTTAAAAAAAATCCGCATTTCATACTTGTAGACCTGGTATATATATTGCTCACAGCAACGATAGCTTTTTGCGCCTAACACAGCCCATCTAAATAAATAAATTAATTAATTCTTATAAACAGGGCCGGCGGAAGCGGGCATGCGGGCGCCGCTGACGTGAGACTCGAAAGGGCGCCAAATGCCAAATGAAGGTAAAAGTAACATTTTTCTTTAGGTCTTCACTTGAAATTTAGAAGTAAGGACCTTTTTTTTAGGTCTTCATTTGAAATTTAGAAGGGAAGTTTTTTTTTTTAGGTCTTCATTTCACATGTAGAAGTGTGAATTTTTTTTAGGTCTTCCCCAGGGCTTGAAAAAAACTAGTTAGGCCATGCCTAGGAGCGCTCAATTAAATCTTGCCTACGGGCGCCAACAGTCCCTCGCGCCGGCCCTGCTTATACATAACTAAATAGACTAACGCAAATAAATAGAATAAATGTCTGTTCGAAAATATGAACAGACTCAGGGTGATGGTAACGGCATGTCGAACTTCACAGAAAATAATAAAATACATTAAAATAAGGTGCAAGGCTTCACACATAAAACAATAACCACGATTCCCTAAGGAAGAATATCAGCCTGTCCATGAGTATCCTGTTGGCATCTGAACCAACTGACAGGTCATTATACAGGGTGAGGCCACACTTAAGTTCACCTCGATTATTTCCTTAGTAAAAAATATTTTTCAAATAAAACTTATTCGGGGTAATGGTAAGATAGATGTAAGGCCCCCTTACGTCTACACTGTACTGTACCCTGGGTCTGTACATATAGGTTTCGACATAAACTTTTGCTCACCGGTAGAAGCATTGACTTGTAAGTAAAAGGTAATCATTATTCATATAAAAAGAAGCAAATGCTTTTACTCCGACGTTTTACTCGAAGCAAATGCTTTTACATCTACCTTCTATTTATGAGCATTTACTTCAACTTTATTCATACGGCTGATTATTATAGAGCTTTTGTTACATAACAAAATTATTGAGAAAAGCGATTTTTTGTGGTCTTGTGACTCATACCAGTAATCTGTTATGAGTCATAACAGTAATAACAGTAATGAGAATCATAACAAAAAATAAATAAAAATGATACAGTTATCATCTAAGCTCTATTGCCCCAAATAAGTTTTAAAAATAATAATATCTTAATTTGAACAATATTTTTATAACTCGTCGGCCTTATCAGCGTAGAGGTAGCGCTTCTGCTTCACGAGCCAAAGATCCCGGGTTCGAATCCCGGTCAGGGCATGGATGTTTGTGAGCCACAGTGTAATTGGGACATTTAGTCCTGTTCTTTGGTTAAAAAAAAAAACTCTTTTATGGGTGAACATAAGTGTTGCCTCACCCTGCTTAGTCGATAAATGTTTATAGTTGGTTAGAAGGTTTTTCTGCAACTTGTGAGGCCTCACATGCTTATAGCAGAACAAACTTAATTTCCTGAATAGCCTGGACTGTGTGTTAGAATTTGCTAATCTGTAGCAGACAGATGCCTCCAGGACATCGAAAACGACATCATAATATGACGACATTATAAGAGATAAATTGCAATGAATTCCAGATGAAACAGGTACACTTGCATTTTCGATGAACTGACTTATGCCGCACTCTGTTGTGGTTTCAAAACTAGATAGTATTTTTTTCTTGTTATCTGCCAGCATCTCAAATATTAAATGATTTTTTTTAAGGTTGACTAACTTGCGCATGACAGTTTAAATTTCAAATGTCAAATTTGAATATGAATAATCAGAGTCATTATCAAGCTCATTTTAAATTGACAAATAACCTATTTTATAAAAGCTCAAAAATAATTGGTTAAATTTTCCATTCAAACATTAAGTCACTAGATTGGAAAATTAGTTCCTCACACACTGTGGCATAACTTCATTTTTTTGCCACCCCCCAGAAATAAATTTGGGCCACTTAGTAGGTTTTTAATTTTTTTGTCGGGAAATACTACTACAAAAAAAAGTCATTTATAGGTTCGATGGGCCACTAAATAGCGTGCCTCCGCCAGCGAGCCGATAGTTCCGCTACTGCGTGCAGTGTTGATGGAAACTAACGAAAACAGCCAAAATTACTGCAATAATTTTAGATGCGCAGGCAATATGAAATTAGACATTTAAAAACAGAAAATTAATGAAAAGTTCTGCTGATTTTTAAAAAGTGAATAATAGTACTACTAATTGCTCTGTATAATGCAAGCATGGACAACTTTTTACTAACGCGGGACATATTGTGTCCAACCGAACGCATTCGCGGGTCAGAACAAAAAAATTCGGGGAAATCAAACAAACTGAAAAAAAAATTCCAAAGTATCTGATAAGCAAACAGAGGAACCCTAAAAGATCTGGCGTGAAAAACAAAAATAAATCCAAAAATCTGAAGAGCAAAAAATAAAGAGAATATTCAAAAGTTCTGCCAAGCAAATAAAAAATAAAATAAGTGGCTCCGTGGGCCACATACATTCCGCGGGCCATTCCTGATAAAACGGTTAAAATTAGAAAAACTTTTGGATAACAAAATTCAAAAAAGTACGTTATCAGTCCTTTTCCTATATCAAAGTTTTGTATTATTTAATATAAATGAAATATTAATTTTTAATTTTAATAAAATTGGTTATTGATTTTGTTAAAATGTAAATGTTTTACTCTGTATTTTAATGGTTAAAATGGCAGAGCTTTAGCACAAGTTGTAGGAACTGTAAAGAATTAATAAAGCCTCATAACAAATTCTGTTCATGGTTCGCCATTTTAGAGTAGAATTAAGAACTGTTGTATATAAATTGAAATTAATTTTTATTTTCTCCAGAATAAGATACGAGTACAACGGAAAACTCTTAAAAGTTTAATATAACTGCACATTAAGTAGCAACATTAAACTTATCTATGCTCAAATAAACATAGATTGTAGACGAAACGTCTAAAATACTATTGCTGTAATCTCGGAAAACCCAAGTGTAGATATAATTCTTTCCTTGGCTTTCAAAATATATATCTATATGTATCTTTTAACGGTTAAATGGAGCTTTTGATCATTTTGTTTAGCAAAAGCCCACTTCAATCGTTAAAAAGTGAGATCGTGACAACTTAAGAATATAAAATTTCGATTCAGATCTGCACGAAGCTAAGAAATGAATATAAATTTATTAATAGGAAATTATTTTACATTCAAATTATCACTTTCGAAATACTGCCCTTCTGCGCTACACATCGCTACCACCGTCTTTTCCACTTCTAGAAACACTTTTTATAGACTCTTTGTGGAATCGCTTTTAGATCAGTTCCGATTTTCTCTTCAATCGTTTGAAAACGGCGATCTTTTACTGAACTAATTTTTGGGAACGAAAATAGCACACTGGGCCAAGTCCGATGAAGTACGGTTCGGATATCCCATTAAACCGAGAATGCATATAAAGATTAGCGAGCCGAATCTGTAATGTACCTGTAATGAAATTTACGTGTCGTGAACGTATGGCAATCTTACGGCGAACCGTCCGAGTGCGGAGCATATTCGAACGAGTCCAACTGAATTCGGTAAATCTCTAGGTTCACGACAAAAACCGACACAGAGTGGATTGTGCCCGGGAACCCATCCAAACTAGACAAAAATGTTACATGAAGTGGTATAGAACATACCATATTACTTTTGATGATCGGCATAAAATAATTATCCCGTATAACTATAATCATATTGTTAAACTACATGTTCCGTAATGAGTTCCCTAAATTTTATTATTTTCTTGCGATCTTCAAAACTAATATAGTACGGACTTTACATTACCGGTTCGGTTCGCTAATCAGGACCTAGATACGACTTCAGTTATAAAAGACCTACCGTGACTTTAATTATCCCAGTAGCGACATACAGTAACTAAACGCCATTTACTGGCAAAACTTAACATACGCGATGTAGGTACCGTGAAAAACTTATACAGTTTTCATTTCCATACCTACAGTTGATTGACAGCAATGTAAAATGCGCGTCTTTTAAAAAGGACATACTTCATAGATCATTTCACCAACTATGTTGACATTAATCGTTGTACTCCGGACTAGTCAGGAGTCACCTCGAGCATGCGAGTGTGGTGTGGAGTCCGTATTAGTCCACATATTCCAACTGCTTAGAACAGGGGTCTACAAACTTTTCGGAAGCGGGCCACATCAACATTTCTGAAATAAATGGCAGGCAGAATCGAATATTATTTAGTTATAGTTATGTTTTATATTTCGATTTTCTGTATTTTAAATTGCTGTTTTTATGTAAGTAAACTTTTTTACCGACCGCCAACATATATAAGGGAGGTATTGTGATCATACCAATTTTGACGTTTCGAGATTTCGATGGATCTCCACGAATTGAGGTCCCTACATAACGTTTTGACTATTTTTAGCATGATGTCTGTCGGTCTGTCTGTCCGTCCGTATGTCTGTCTGTCTGTCTGTCCGTCTGTCTATCCGTCTGTCTGTCCGTCTGTCTGTCCGCCTGTCTGTCCGTCTGTCTGTCCGTCTGTCTGTCCGTCTGTCTGTCCGTCTGTCTGTCCGTCTGTCTATCCGTCTGTCTGTCCGTCTGTCTGTCCGTTTGTCTGTCCGTCTGTCTGTGTACACGTGCAGAGCAAATTCGGCTGAAAGGATTTTTATGAAACTTCATATTTAAGCTTCTGCCATCAATGGCACGAGTTGATCAACTTTTGGTAAAAATCGGTTTAAAAATGGGAGTTTACTCGTGTCGACTTTAAGATTTTTGCGAATATTTCACAAGTTATTTCTACTCTGCTGCTAGAATGTAATTTATATAAGTACTTTATGATGGCGGTCGGTCCTGTGGTGGCCACAGCTGATTTTTTTAAATGTCCACGGGCCGGATGATATCTTCTTGCGACATATATGTTAAGTTCCTACTTTACAAATCGTGCATCAATTACACTTTGCTGTCTCGTGATCAACAGAGACAATTAGTCAGTATTGAGTCACTATGAATGAGGCGGGATATATGCGGATTATAGACTACTTCATAGACTCCTACTTCATATACTCATCAATGGAACTTATTCCTTCACCGGAACTTACAGATACAAATAAGAGTACCTATTCGTTCGACAAGAAGACATGACACCATTATAGTATCCCAGCATAGAACCTGCTACGGAAGTGATGTCACCATTGAAACAATCTGTCGTCTATATAATTATGTCTGTTGCAGAGTTCAGAACAGAGCAGATATTTTTGCTCAACATTAGTCGGGTTAAAAAGTATTTTTAACGCTCTTAGACAGGATGAAATAATTTATTCTTTGTACTTAATTTAGTATTTTATTTGTGAAATTATTATGTATGAATTTGTTTTATTATTTAGGTTTGATTCTGTAAATGTAAATTCCTTAATAAATGGCTCTGTTGTAGAAATAAATAAACCCAAATAAAATAAATTTAGGAAAGAAGTAGGCAAGCAAAAGATTAAAAATATCTTTATTAACAAACATAAAATTTAAGATATAAAGGCTCCCATTTTTTTCTTTTTTTGTGCTTATGTGGACGCAACCATAGGCATCTGAATGAATTTCTATTAAATTTAAATAAATGTAAACTTTAAAGTGAATATATTAATAAGATATATTAAACAAACTCTTACGTTTGCACATAGCTAGTATGTTTGTTACTCATCTTTGTATATAATTCAATATGTTTCCTCTGCAAATAATTTTCGTCCATCGTTTATAAGTAAAGCCCAAAAACAGCCTAGCCTAGAGCCTCTAAAATAATTTATCTAGCATTGGTCACGTACACATGTCAATTAGTTATAATTTATACGCGTACAAAATACTAATCCATACATGTGGTTGATAAAACATACGCCATTTTCTCAATAGGATAACGTATATATACATAAGAGCAGAAGCACTATGCTGTAAAATGAAATACAACCCAATAAAACAAAAGCATTTCACATCAGTTGTTTTCTTAGCATCTTCATACGTTCTGAGAACACTGATATGATACCCTGTTTCCCTAGAGGTGCAATGAAAAACGTCAAAGCCAACACGCGTCACTCTGTATGGCTTACAGTATCCTATTTCCCTTTTCAACCCTCAGATCAGTTTTATGTTGGGCACGCTGATAGATATAACGTGAGATGAATCGGTTTATATTCTTTTGTTGCCTAAAACTATGTAAAATTTTGAACTGATGGGTTTAGAAAAGATACATGATGTTACAAGACGAACAAGCAAGATATATTTTTATTCAATAAAAGTTTTTCTTCGTATTCTAGTTTTCTCTTTTTCAAGTTCTTACTTACAAAACTCACATTTTCTCCTTGAACATTGTTATAATGATCATCATAAGCGCTACCGGGTCAATACTTAGGCTGCGAACATACAGAAAGCCGGAACCGGCTTTACTGGCAACAAGCGCTGATCTGCCGCTGTATCTGTCCATGTTTTAAATATAACCGCACACGTTGTTTACTGGTTGGCGCCGGTCGGTGTCGACTACCAGCTTAACGAAACGTTTAAGCAGTTTGTTGACAGCGCCGAAACAAAAAAATATTTAAAAAAATCTTGCATCATCTTCTTTTAATTGAGGAAAAAGGTGGTGGTATTCTTCATATTTACGTCTCTCTTGGTTTATTGAATGTATACCTTATCTTTTTGGTTCGATTTTTAAATATGGTGATTCTGTTAGAAACAACTCATCCAAAGATGAATAAGAACTCGCCATTTTCACTTATTTCAACATATAATTAAGCCAATATACGAAATATACACTTTCAAAACTACCGTGCACTCTATGCTAGGCCAATATAATTAAATAAATGTACTATAAATAGGAAAAAATAAATAAAAACTTCAATATACAGGTTATGTCATCTGTCAGTGTCACATGCAATATCAGCGTTTAGCGTGTGCTCAACCAGTAACACAGTACGCTTGTTTTCGCTACCGATTGTCAGCGCTGATTTACCAGCATTCTGTATGTTCGCGGCTTTAGATGAGATGGGTAGACAGTTTTTTTTAATTCAGCCACAAATATTACGAATGAGAAGTAAAATTTGCTGCATCATGTAAAAATTAATAAATCACTGTTGCTATGGCAAAAGAGAGACACAATTTTAGGTAGTGTGTCACCAGATATTTTACACTTAAAAATACACTTATGTGTTAATTTGTAGTCAAATTTTCTGCTAGAAAAGTACATAAAAGAAAAACTCTAAACAAATTCGCCAAATTCAAATTTGCCACACTTTCTGATAAATGCGCCAATTGAGATTGACGACTAGGTTGCCCACCCTGCCTTAGATTATTACTGCTATTGGTCGTTGGCTTCTGTGGTCCACTGCCTTCTTGTAGCACTCACGATGTCATCTTTCCATAATAGATTGTCCGGGATCACGTTTACCAATTCTGGGCCTCCACTAAATAGTGCTTTTTATACATCGTCCTTCGTCTCTTCTAATAACATAACCAGCCCAAGCCCAATCAAGTTTAGTTATTAGCAAGTATTTCTCCTTTACATATAGACTTACACCTAGACTTACTTCCTTGTGTAACGCTCAGTTTGGCATTGTCTGTTGACCAAATATTTTATAGCATATATGTATGTGGTGCTGGTAAATTGACACTGGTTTAACATTTTTGTTTTAATAATTTAAGGCGATCAAAATTTTTAACAATAGGGGAAATATTTTAAGGACGCAGTGCTGTTGCGGCATACTTGGAACTTCCAAAATAGACATTCATTACATATAATCATATGGACAACAACGTGAATTTTAATGTTTACTGGTGGTTTTTGTAATTTTGCTACAATATTAATACGTGTTTTTATATAAGGTAATCAGTGAAATATTATAACATCAAATATTAATAAATAAGTATAATTTTAGGCATGTTTTTATTATTTTTTTGGGTTGAAATGGACCTTTTAGGTTATTTAGGTTAGGTTATTTTTTAGGCTGAAATGGATTTCTTTTAATTCGCGAATTACACTCAGATACACAGCAATAATAGTTCGACTTCAACATGATTTTTGTCTTGTCTTCCACTTTAATTTAAGGTTATTTTCACTTATTATCACTCGATACCAGTAAAAACAATTTAAAATTGATTTTAAAATAATATAAAATAACACAAAACTTCACAAAACGTAACAATATAACAATATAATAACAACAAAACTATAGTAAAATGCAAAAATATATTTTGATCCACTTTGATAACTCAATGTAAAAAGCGCGATAGAATGTCTATTTCTGTAGTTGCTTAAAAATCCCACCAGATGTCATATCGCTTAGCATTTTTTCCCTATTGTTAGTTATTTGCGGTAGCAAGCCTGTAGCTGCAAACGTTAAATCGTCTGTACCTGCTGCTTGACCGCTGAGCAAGGGCACGGACGTGAGTTCAATTTCTGCTTATGTCAAATAATTTTTGTAAAAATATTTATACAAATAACAGGTTCTGCTTAGCCGTTCGCCACCGGCTTTAAACTGTAGGTGCCTTTCTGTGTACGCTAAAAAATTGACGTAATACGGACCATATTTCTCCTTAATGTACATAGCTTGAAAACATGGTCACGAAACCTGGAATCAGGAGGCCTTGGCTCATTTCGGGTGTCGCGCAAATGATGATGTTATTGGCGGTTAGATCTGTTACCGGTTTATCTATTTACTTTACGTTCGCAAATGAAGTTTCTAATAAGGTACCAACAGTTAAGGAATAAGTTCATGAAGAGATTCAATGCACATGTCCGACTTGAAACGTGTTAGATATTCTTGTTACCGTGAATGCTAAAATTATCTGACAGATAACATTGTAATCTCGGTGTAGCAAATTTAGGTGGGAGAACTCAGTTTATTGACTAACTTCTAACAACACGCATGTTCTGACTTGGAGTTCTTGCTGTAATCTACAAACACGATTGACTTGCTACGTACAGACTATGTAATTGTCTGAAGAATACCGCCAGTAACTAACATCTTGTCAGGAACAGTAACTATTTCATCCGTGAACACTAAAAAAATATTGCGCACGCGTATAAAGAATAAGATTATATTATACTCGGTGTTCGTTCCAAGTGTGTCCACACCAAATTAACATGAGAAAACAGTTTTAGATAGGAAAAATCGTGAACTGATAGTCAAAATAAAAAATTACATTAGAAAGAACATAAAAATGCACATTTACTAAGAATAAATGTTTCCAAATTCATAAGGCCGTCGCTAAAAATTGATTATTAATTGTTTATAATACGAAATATAAAATTTGTGCAATAATTATATATTAAATTTAATTTATTTACATTATTTTAAATTGTTTAAATTTCTAAATTAATCAAAGACTCTCATACGTTTTAAAAGACATGAATTTTACTTCAGTTACGGCGCAGTTTTCTTTACTCCCCAC
Organism: Liopterus haemorrhoidalis; assembly: GCA_963971575.1. Lineage (NCBI taxonomy): Eukaryota > Metazoa > Arthropoda > Insecta > Coleoptera > Dytiscidae > Liopterus > Liopterus haemorrhoidalis. The sequence continues at coordinate 146,957,340 of OZ020611.1, read as the reverse complement.
AGGCAAAAGTACTCGTTATATATCTGCTCTTCATATACCACCATATGTACAGAAAGACGTTTCTGGTATGGATTTTCGGCTTTGTTGCCAATAACTGTTTCGGATTTTATACATTATTAGGTTAAGCGCCCACATGCAATTTTTGATTCTGGAACTGTTTGGTCAAGCAACCGTGCAACCCTGAAACACCGCCAACATATACCAACATGTACCTGTACATTAGAGATTTGAAAAAATAATAAAAAAATAAATAAATGAAGACAAAGTAATATTGGGTGCATCCTTTTACATTACAACGACTATTGACTGTACTGTGTTCATTTACGAATCATCACGACATATTCTTCGATTACACCGGTCAACAGGAATTTTGAGTCTGGGTTCTGCATATCTGATTTTTATTTCTTCCACATTATTAATTAAAGAAAAAATAGTTTAACCCGAAAAAGTTTACTTTTGTAGCTATCAGAATGAAATTACGGATTTTAAGAAAATTTCCCTTTTTCAGATCTTTATTGTATGTAAAAATAATACAAACTTCTGTTATGAATTTGAATCCGTTTTATTTACAAGAAAACCATTCGAAACAAACAACTACTGTAACAGAATATATAAAAAAGTTTAGAAATGATTATTTTTCGTATTTCTTCTGTGATTGTATGAACTTTCTCGTATTAGCCCCCAAATATAGTCCCCCATCCTACTCTCATTGTATTGCCCCTGATAACGACGTTCAAAGTCCATCAAGTCTTGATGAAAACGTTCACCTTGTTCTTCCAAATAGGCTCCCATGTTGACTTTAAATTGGTCCAAGTACTCATGTAACATATGCACTTTAAGGGACATTCTGCAACCCATGAGTTTAAAGTTATCAAGCATAGTTGCAATAAGCTCTTTGTAATTGTCTGCTCTGTTGTTTCCGAGAAAACCATGAACCATTGCTTTCAGGCTTTCCTTTCATGACTATTGATTATCTGTGAATATTCGTCACTGGTTATTATTTTCTTTATTTGTGGTCCGACAAAAATAAAGGTAGCAAGGATATTTAGTATAACCGCCTATGCAAGGCGGTCTGAATCTCATGCATTCCTTCTGACTGGCGTCTTTCCATAGACAGTTCTACAAAAAGTTTAAAAGCTGTCCTTCTTCACAATGGAAATAAATTTCCATTTCTTCCTTTGGCTCATTCCGTAATGCTCAAAGAAAATTACGAAAGTGTGAAAATGGCGCTTGAGATTTTAAAGTATGATGAGTATACCTGGCCAGTGATAAGGGATTTTAAGATGGTTGGATTTCTGATGGGATGCATTCCCATCAGAAATCCAACCATTCTCTTGTTTTGATAAATTCGCCACAAATATAGCAGGATGAGTCTACCTCGTGTTTAAAACTTTTTGACGTCATTTTTGGATCTGCCGCCACACAAAATGCGTTGAATCGCTGCAATGCGCATGCGCATACCTATGAACCACGTAAGTGAAATGTCACTTTCATTCCACCCGCTCGTCCCCACCCTTACTTAATATAACGCTCTTCCCTTATATGGTCATAAAAATAAATAAATATATATTGATCGTTGTAAAATGTACAAAAGCAAAGTTTTTCAAAAATAAACGAAGATTTTAGTTATTTTTCGATATAAAGAATCAGAAAATAGTCATTAAAATAAAGACTCAAAAAAAATTATTTTTTTTGTTGACCTGTGTTATTATCGAATAAGTGTTGAGAGCTTTGACGAGCTACTAAACATGATATGTGGGTCAATAACAAAGATATGAAATGGAGAAACACCATCCCTCCAGAAGAACGACTCTCTGTTACATTAAGGAAAGAATAAAATGTATATATAAAAACACAATAGAATTGAATAGAATGAAGTTTACGTAAGAAAAAATGCTTTAGAAAAATTGTGTTTATTTAAATGAAAATAATTTTCTTTTTTACATCATGATCATCATCATCATCATCATTTTTCAGCCATTGACGTCCACTGCTGAACATAGGCCTCCCCTTTGCTTCTCCATTCCTCTCTGTTCTGTGCCACCTGCAGTCATTTACCGACCACTCTCTTAATGTCATCCGTCCAACGGGTAGGAGGTCTGCCTCGGTTCCTTGTACTATCTCTAGGCCGCCATTCCAGTATTTTCCTGGTCCATCTATTATCATTTACTCTGGCAACATGGCCTACCCACTGCCACTTCAGACGTCAAATTCTTCCAATTATATCACAAACTTTTGTTTGCCGTCTGATCCACAAATTTGTCTTTCGATCTAAAAGTGTAACGCCAATCATCGCTCTCTCCATTGACCTTTCAGCAACTCATAGTTTTTCTGCAGATTTTCGTGTGAGGGTGAGAGTCTCAGCACCATAGGTGATGACTGGTAAGACACATTGATCAAATACCTTTCTCTTGAGGCAGATGGGGAAATCACCTTTTAAAATGTGCCTCAAATTTCCAAAGGCTGCCCATCCCAAACCAATTCTTCTGTTTATTTCTATAGTTTGGTTGTCCCGGCCGATAGTGATTTCATGTCCCAAGTATTTGTAGTGACAAACTTGATCAATGGGTCTACCCGCGATTGATAAATTACCACTCAGCACTAAATTTGTCATTACTGTGGTCTTTTTTATGTTGCTCTACATTATGATATTATTCCTTAATTGAGTTACATTTTAAAGTATGTATGTCTGAACAATCTAAATTAATACTACAAGAAAATGTAGTTTCAAAGTTTTTAAAATAATGATAATTATCACTAATTTTTTTGTTAAACAAATTCTTGGGTCCTAAATTTCTCAACCAACACAATGCGGAGCCTTATCTATGAGGCTGTCATAAAGTGTCTTGAAAATCACCTGATAGCAACACTTTTAATGCCATAGATCAGTGCATCCGAAATGTGGTCTGCGGACCCCTGGGGTCCACATAAAAATTAAAAAAAAATTATTATATAGTTCACACTAATTTCTGTTATTTTTAATTGCCCGACCTTAATATATAAGGAGCAAGTATTGAAATCGCGAAAATTTTCGAGGTCGAGATTTTGACTGATAATCACGTTTCATGGTCCAGGGAATCCAAAAAACCTATTTTCGAAGTGCCGTCTGTATGTGTGTGTGTGTGTGTACACGATAACTCAAGAACGGTTCAACTTAGAGAATTCGTTCTGGTACTAAAAAATTCCCCTATTCATTGGAAAGAACCCTATTGGTTTTTATGAAGATCCGAAATGGAAAAGTTATTAATCTTTAAATTTAAAAAAAAATTCGTCTCTAGTAAACCAAGCCTTAAACAAAAATTTGTATAGAACATAATTTGATGTATTTTTAAAGATTTATGTAATTTATTTCTTTTTTCTTTTTGTTCCTTTTTTTTTTTTCTTTTTTTTTATGCTCGGGCAAGTCTAGCGCTGGGCTCCCTTCGTCACTGGTTTATTATAATTTAGTTGAACATGAATCCAAATCATACAATTCTGAAGGAGATACAGAGGATACCCATACTGCTGCTGGGAGTAGGTGTAAAAGAAACCACGAGGTGTAAATATGTTTAAGTGAGGTGTAGACTAGTGTTTCCTCTCGAGAATTCTTTCTCGAGAATTTCTCGAGAAAAAGTTATAATTCTCATTTTTCATTTCTCGAGAAATGTAAAATTTTTCTCGAGAAATATCATTTTTTCTCGAAGCCACGTTAAACGCATTGTGCTTTTAAAAAACTATTTAAAAAATATATAATGTTTAGTGAGTCATGGATTATAATTTAATTTTGATAAAATTTGTCGTCTGTCTCCCACAACGCAACTGTGGCAACAGATAAGAAGCGATTTATATTATTTAGCTAATTATCATTTATTGTTACAATATTTTATTTTAATTTAGTGTATTATTTATTATAATCAAATACATTTCATTTTTTGTTCAGTTTAAAACTGTTATGTAAAAGATTACCTACAAGTTAAATAAAATAATTATTACTATTATTATTAATTTCTTAATTTTTTGAAAAATTTATCTATACATATGTATTTTCAATTAATATGCAATTACGTGCCGTTTTCATAATCATTTTTAAAACCCCGTTATCCATTTGTTATTATCCTAATGTTATTTAAATGAATACTTTAGTACTTTAAAGTTGACTATAATTTTAACATGTTTTTATCCTCTACAACAGCGGTTTCCAAAGTGGGGGGCGTGCAAGATTCACCAAGGGGTCGCGGGTTTATGGCAAATACGTCATTTTTTTTTTTTTCGATCGTTATTGTCGAATATATCGATAATTTTGAACTAATGAACAGGAAAAATTAATAGAACTTTCTTGTGATAGCTCGCTAAAAGATCAATTCAATCCGAATAATCCGGGGAAATTCTGGTTGGAAGTAAGCAAGGAATATCCCGCCTTATCATCAAAAGCTATAAAAATTCTTTTACCTTTTGTGACCTCATATATGTGCGAAACAAAAATTTCCACATTAGCTGTTATTATAACAAAATATCGTTCACGATTAATAGTAGAAGACGAAACAAGAGTAGATCTTTCTTCATATGAACCGCGTTTTAACGAATTATGTGCGAAGAAACAAGCTCATACTCACATTAAAATTGATTCATTTTTATTGTATTTTGTATTATATTTAATATTAATATAATTTATTTTTATACAATTTTCGTGATTTATGTTGTGAGAATAAATATTTAGGAATTAGAGATATTATAAACATTACATATTTGTACTACTTTTGTGATTATTATTTCAATAAAAACTTTATTTACAAATTGCTTAAAAATTTCTTAAATAGGGGGGCGAGATGGTATTTTTTTATAAAGGGGGCGTTAGTGAACAAAATTTGGAAACCGCTGCTCCACAATATTTTCCACATTAAAAAAAGATATATATCCATATAATTATTTTTCTCGAGATTTCTCGAGAATATAAGTCTAATTTTTCATTTCTCGAGAAATGAAAAATGTCGAGAAATCAGAAACACAAGTGTAGACACGTTTTGGATAGGTACAAACATGTTTTGGTTTGGTCCAAACATGTTTTGGATATAAGATGATGGTGCACGAAATATATGCTGAGACGAAGTAAGTGAATAATATGGATTAAATCAGTTTCTGGAAGGTTGTTACTTATGGTTTGAGTGAAATAGGAAGGTATTGGTTGAGTTATGCGCTTCATTGTGACAAGGAATTCCATTTTTGCTTCTAGTTTTTGGGATTCGTTCATTGTTTTAAATAACAGTACTAAAGAAATGTTTTTCATACTCCTTCGGTTCTTAACTTGTATAGAAGTCATGTTCACGGAAAGAAATTCATTTGACAAATGAACTGTTCGATTGCAAGGCGGCTCGGACAAGTTCTTAATACGTCGGCACAAACTGGTTGCAGAATCATTTAGACTGAGTCAAAACACAAACTGAATAGTTGTTGAACTAAACGATGTCATGTCAGCGCAGTCTTATTAGAGTCCCTGGTAGTCGCTTACGCAACTAAAAATTACATGTGGGTGCGTAGCCTTAATTTTTTGTCGCCTGTAATAATATTCCCCAAAATATCCACAAAAATGTTCCGAAAGTTCATGTAGTATCCACTTTTCCTAGCTTCTGAATTATTTCCATCTCAACCAATCGACTTGAAACTGTTGTTCAGTTAGCTCCCAGCTATTCCGCAAGTTTCCAGATTACAGATGTAATTACTGTACTACTGATGAGGACTGAATGTAAATCTAAATATACATATAGGTTTAAATAAACATAATCTGAAGAAAGATTAATTTATTCAAGATTTGCAATTTTTAGTAACAATTTGTGATTTGTATTTGTTAATATTTTTCGGGCAATATTGTTTCTGAAGTCTCAGTATATTTCCTATATACGGGTCAAAGCCCAAAACAGCATACATGTCAAATTTCGACTCTCTAGGTCCAACCGTATGGGCCCAGTTTCTACCGTTTAGAGGTATTCAATTTTTCTTAACAAGACCTATGGTAACTCGGCTTTTCATAACCGATGATGAAACACGAATCCTGAATTTCTGAATTTCTCCTGGCGAACCTGCTCCGAAGAAGGCAATAAGGGTTCCCTCGGCCAGGAAGGTCACAGCCACGATTTTCTGGAATTCGCAAGGCATAATCTTCATCGACTATCTGGAAACGACTAGGCAAAAATACTATGCCGCTTTATTGGATCGATTACAAGCTGCATTGATCAAAAAACGGCCACATTTAGAGAAGAAAAAAGTTCTGTTCTTTGAAAAAAGTTCTGAAAAAAGTAAATGACAATAAATCAGCTCACTCGTCCGCAATTGCAACGGCCAAATTGGTCGACTTGCGCTACTATCAAATACGGAAAAAATGGTATTGAACCAAAAGGAGACTATGTTGAAAAAAAATTGAAGTGAAGTGTGAATTTTCACACTTTCAGGATTTTGCAGGTATTTAATAAGTGTAAGAAGTCAACATAATATTGGATGTCTAGGTATATTTATCACATCAAAATCAACAGTCTTTTTGACAATCACTTTTTTTCGTTATTTGAGTACTAACAGCTTCCATTCAATTTTTTTAAACAAAATTTAAATAATTTGTGTAGTGTGGTGTGCTGTGATTAACTCAGTTGGCAACTATAAATACATACTATATTAAAAAATAACATATTTTTTTAATATTTTTAATTCCAAAAAAAATACACGCACTATCTTAGCTATAAATACAAAAAGTCCATAACAGTAAGAGCCATAATTTAGCCATGAATTAAAAAAATAATTCATTTTTTCAAAAACACAAAAACTGCCATATTTTCCAAAATCTGGTCAATAAATTTCTTTCGTACGTTTCCAGCTCAGATCAATCCAATACATTACCTATAATTTTTTCACATTTTTGGTTTAACCCTTATTAGTAAAAGGGTGCGGGACAAGAACTTTTGCACATTTTTGTCTAATTCGTGTTAAAAGAAATGACTTTCAAAAAACTATCTATTGTTCCATAATCTACGTCTTAAGAGCTTTCTTCTAATACCACACAATTATTTTTTTTTTAAATACATATTTTTTTTTTTAATCAACGACAAAAAAATCTTCGTTTTCATTTTCATTTTCATTAGACATTTTTCGAAAAATTTATCTCATTAAAAATTCCTGTTGAACTATTTCGGTTCCCATCAATATCCATTACGGAGATTTTTTAAAGATTATTAGAGCATTTTTTGTAAAAATCCAATAAAAAAAAATGTTTTTCAAAAATAAATATTTGTTTGTTGATCCACGTATTTAGAGGTTTCATTTGGTATGCCACTAAAAATTTATTTTTTTATTAAATACATATTTGTTTATAAATATCCCGCGCTGTATATTTTTGAACTCTCTATAGTTTTCCTATATGTGGGTCAAAAAGTTGTACAAGTATGCCAAATTTCAACTTTCTATGTTCAGCCGTTTGGCTACAATTTCTACCGTACAGACAGATATTAGTGAAGTTATAAGGGTTTTTTGGTGGTCGTATCTACAAAATCCTAATAAATAGCATTTTGGTGAAAAAAAACTTCATTTCGAAGTCACTGATTTATCAAACAACCCTCTTATATTGGCTACAACCAAGAACCCCCGTATTTTAGGGCCTCCAAAACAGCGCTATGTTTTTGTACACTTGTACAATTTAGATTTGTAAATTATATTTTTCATATTTAAACGTATTTCAAAGTCCTTTAAATACGTTAAGGTATTATTAGTTTTGTATTTTTTCCCAAAAGCCAATATGATTTTATTAAAAACATAAAACTGTTCTTAGACTATCATATATCATATATCGAAAAACGAGGCAGTCAGTCGTTAGATTACGAACATATTAGTAATAAATCTGCTAAATTAAAAGAGAAAAAATCCACTTTAACATACGAGGTGTGTATAATTAAGTAAACGGGCTGGCAACATTTGGAACACGGAACTTGGTGGCGCGGCAGGTGAAAATGTGATACGCACTCAGTGCAACGGAAACTTTTGCAAAACTTCAGCAGGCCTACGGAGACAGTGTTTTGTCAAGGACCCAGGTTTTTTGGTGGTTTAAGGCATTTTCAGAAGGAAGAGAGTTGATTGAAGATGAATCACGCAGCGGAAGGCCTTCATCTTCAAGAACCGATGAAAATGTCGACAGAATCCGGGATCTTGTGTGTTCAGATCGTCAGTTGACAGTCAGAATGATCGGGGAAGAGTTGAATTTGACTCACACTACCTTTCATCAGATTCTGACCAATGAATTGGGGATGAGAAAAATCTGCGCAAAAATTGTTCCAAAAAACCTTTCACAACACGAGTTTTTGACTAGTAAAAATATTCCTGTGGCTCCTCAGCCACCTTATTCGCCTGACTTGAGTCCTTGTGACTTTTTCCTCTTCCCAAGATTGAAAAATCACCGTCCCTTGAGGTCATTTTGGGACACTCGAAAACATTCAAACGTTCCAGCACTGCTATGAGGATTGGAAGAACCGTCTCCAGCGCTGTGTGGCTTCCCTAGAAAATTATTTAGAGGGAGACAATATTGAATTGTAATTCTATTCGAATAAAAAAAAAAATTAAATCAGTCCGGTTACTTAATTTACACACCTCGTATTTTGCGATTTATTTAGTATGTGTTTTTCATTACTATATTACCTTTTTAGGGTTTTGTAGGTATGACCAAAAAAGCCTTATACCGTCATTTTGTCGTCTGTCTGTCTGTCTGTCTGTCTGTCTGTCTGTCTATCTGTCTGTTCGGTAAAAATTGTAACCAAACGGCTAAACCTAGTGAGTTGAAATTTGACATGCTTATACAACTCTTTGACCCGCACATAGGAAAAATACTAATACATCTAAAAAACATATCCCCCTAAAAATATAAACAAATATGTGCTCATCAAAAAAAATATATTTTTTTAAAATTCTGAGTAGGGTATCAAATGCAAGTCCTTAGTACGTGGATTAACGATCAAAATTTTTGCAAAATAAATTATTTTGATGCATTTTTTGCCAAAATTGTGGGGAAAAAAATTGTCCCAAACCCTGTAGCCCAGATGGTTTAAACTAAAAATCTGAAAAAATTCTAAGTAATGTACATTTGTGTGAACCCGAATAGTACAACAGGTTGAAATTTTAGATCAGATTATGTTTTCGCTAAATAACGCATTTTTTGTGTTTTTTGCTTGACCATATAAAATATTTAATAACTTATGTAACACAGTAAACCAGCATGCTTTGATAGTGTAATGGTTAGCATGCTCGCGTTCTAATTTGCAAACTAAGTTTCGCTACGGTCTCGAGACAATTTTATTTTTTCTGTTAGTTTTTGCATTTTTATATTGTTTAAATTATTTTTCAAAATTCTAATTATATTTGGGTAAATGTTGCATTTAATTTTTAAAAGCGTAAATTTAATAACCAGTGGAAATTGTTGAAATTGAATACACGAAATCAGAGGGGCGGAGTTATGACTTAAAACAACCAATGTACATTGGTGTGAACCGGAATTTTTGATTGAATTTTGAGATTATGTTTTCGGAAAATAACGCATGTTTGTGTTTTTTGGTTGACGATGCACAAAAGTTAAAGTTATATAACACGTTAAATCGTAAAGCGTATGGTGGTCTAGTGCAGTGTTTCTCAACAGGTGGTCCGCGGACCACCGCTGGTCCGTAGAAAAATTTTAGTGGTCCGCGAAAGGTTTTGTATTTGTTTCTTGCAGTTATTTTGTTATTTTTATGCACATTTTTTATGTAAATAATTTATATTTTGTTTATTTTCCGTACCTAACCTTTCTGTGATTATCTACAAATAAAATTAATATATTTAGTATCATATTAGATATATTTGTTTTCTTGCAAAAAATTAACCAACAATTATTATTAGTGTTCCGCGTTAGAAAATTATGTATTTTACTGGTCCGCGATGCGTTTTTGGTTGAGAAACACTGGTCTAGTGGTTACGTTGCTCGCTACCAACACAGATTTCTAGTGTTCGGTCCTGGCAAGAGGAATCAATTTTACGTTTTGTTTTTTTTTTCCATTTTTATTTTGTTTAAATTATTTTGTCAAAATTCTAGTTTTATTTTGGCAAATGTTGCATTTAATTTTTAAGAGCATAAATTAAATAACCAGTTGGAATTGTTGGAATTATATTTTCATTCCATGTTTCATGGATAAGAAACCATAGGGGCGGAACATATGACTTAAAATAACCAATGGAAGCCATAGACGCAATTTTCTAAATTTTAATGAACCTCGCTATATATAAAAGGAAATACTGCACATATTTAGAAACCTAAATAATGGTATTAGATATTCGAATTAAAATTAACAAAACAATATTTTAACATAAAATTTGTTTTTAAAGCTCTTAGATTAACAGACGATAAATTATTTTAAAAATATCGTTCATTTTGCCGTGATTACTACAAAGCAAAATTTGTCCTACATACTCAGCATGTCGCCTTCACTTATTATATACCTGCGAAACCCTGAAATGTGTGAAACTTCATACTTCACATCAATTTTTTATAGGTATGAGGTATAAAATTCGTATAATATATATTTTTATATTATACTTTTTTCATTTAAAATCAAAATGCATTTTTGTGGTATGAAGCTGGGGGCTTAAAATCAAGTTGCGCCTAGAGCCCCAAATTTAGTTAATTCTCCACTGCGAACAGGCAACTCATAACAACAAACAATCAGTATCAACTTTAAACATGCAATACACAAGATCATTGCTGTCAGTTTCAATTGGCATTAATAAGCAATTCATAACAACAAATCAGACATAAACAAATCATGGCTCAATGAGCACTACCGTTCAAAACTTTCCATACTTTTTAATAGTTAGTAGGTATTAAATTTTAAATAATTCGTTATTGAACAAAAATTGTACTACGATATTCCTGCAATCAATAATAGCTGGCTTGTTAAAAAGCATGATAATTTACTGATAAAGTTCAACTATTTGACAACATGGTTAGTGTGGTCATGTGACCATATGTTAATTACAATTATTTATCATTTTATTAGTGATGTTTATTATTGCATTTAATGTTGGTTCGTAAAGAGAATTTTATTGAGATATAAATTATGTTGGAAGATTTATAAACCGATGAAATGCAACTGAATCATTGTCATAAGACCTGAGCATGCAGTTTATTACCTACGAATAAGTACTAATAAAATTTGTGTTGTTGACTACCAGCGCCCGATCTAGCTCTTCTGCCGCACTGGACAAAAATGTTTTTGCCGCTAATATTTAATAATAAATAATTATTTAAAATATAATTTTTGACAGTGAGTGAATTTTTTGTAGGTACGAAGGTTACCTTTTATGTTTTTACAAACGACCACTAGATGGCAATATTGAAATGTGTCATTACTATATTCGTAAAATTTAACATTTGTTATTATGGAATCAGTGGCAGCTATAAATTAACCGGGTTGTTTGTTGACAGTGAGCGTTTAAAATAAATAAGTTTGTGAAAAAATGGATATTACTCGTGTTGGTTTATTACTTAACCAAACTAAATAAAATTGATAAAGAAACTTATTAATATTAAGTTTTATTTTTAGTTTAAAAAATTACAATCCATATAGTAAAGTTGGTATAGATTCCCCAGTGGGATAAACGCCCCACTTTGCATATATCCATAACGGTGTGTGTTTGTATCATTTCAGTACTGACAGTTTGTACGAGAATCACAGTTTTCTGAAATAAATGTGTTAAATTATCATCAATGTTAATAATAGGTATCAGAAGACACTTAACCTCACATTATAAAGTAGAAAATAATGCTCAATATTGTATACATTCGAAATAAACAGATGGGGCATCTATCCCATAGAAAAAGGATACAAGGCCGCAATAAATGTGGGATATATGGCTCGGGCATTGTCTATATAATCTTATAATAAAATATATATATATATATAATCTTATACGAACATTTTCCCAAGGACACGCAACAACATATATGCCAAAACTAGCTGAAAACCCGTGCTTCGCTACGGTATATTGATGGTCTCATTGGCATAAAATCAGCAGTTTGTTTTTAAACTTGTGTATGGGTACCCTTTGTAACAAAAAATCTAGTCGATATCTCATCTGTCCTAAGAGATATTGAGGAATCCGTGAAAAAATATTTTATTCCTTTTCACCAGATAGGGGTCGAACTTGAAAAAATCCTTTCTTAGTGGGTTCTTTCGTCATACTGAAAAATGTACTCTCCGAATTTTTTATTTCTAACAAAAAAATACTAATTTACCCTTTAGGAGTGAAAGAAAACTGTCAAAACACATATATGCCAAAATTGAAAGTTATAACTCAACAACCGCTGGAAATACAAAGGGTTCTATAATTCACCCCAAATGTATATTCACCCCTTTAGGAGTTAATTAAGATAAAATCCTGAAATTTATTTTTCGGCATTTGTATGGGTAATCTTTATAAACAAAAACCAAGTCTATATCTTATTGATCCTAGAAGATATTAAGGCGTCCTTGAAATCACAATTCCCTCTTTTCACCCTTAAGGGGTGATATTTGTTAAAATAAAAAACTGTTAAAATCATTTGGAGAAATTGTAAAAAGACACCTATGTGCCAAAAAGAAACGTTATAACTCAACAAACACAGGAAATACGAAGCGATGTATAATCTACCCCGTTTGTAGAATCACCCCTTTAAGCGTTGATTAGGACGAAATCCTGAAATAAGTTTTTCGGCATTTGTATGGATAATTTTTGTAAGCAAACACCAAGTCGATAACTTATTGGTCCTAAAAGAATTAAGGAATTACTGAAATCACATTTCACCCCTTTTCACCCTTAAGGGGTGAAATTTTAAAAAAATGTCAAAATCATTTCGACATATTAAAAAAAAAACACCTATGTGCCAAAAAGTAATGTTGCAACTAAACGAACACAGGAAATACGACGGGATGTATAATTCATCCCGATTGTAGATTCACCCCTTTAGGGGTTGATTAGGACAAAATCCAAAAATTGGTTTTTCGGTATTTGCATGGGTAGTTTTTGTAAGCAAAAACCAAGTCGATATGTTATTGGTCCTAAAAAATGTTAAACAATCCTTGAAATCACATTTTACCCCTTTTTACCCTTTAGGGGTTAAATTTAAAAAAAATTTCAAAAACATTTCGAGATATTTTAAAAATACGCCTATGGGCCAAAAAGAAATCTTATAACTCAACAAACACAGGGAATACGACGGGATGTATAATTCACCCCAATTGTAGATCCACCGTTTAGGGGTTGAGTAGGAGGGGTTGATTATTGGTCGTAAGAGATATTAAGGAATCCTTGAAATCACAATTCACCCCTTTTCACCCTTTGGGGGGTTGATTAGGACATAATCCTGAAATAAGTTTTTCGGTATGTATATGGCTAATCTTCGTAAGCAAAAAGCAAGTCGATATCTTATTGGTCCTAAGAGATATTAAGGAATCCTTGAAATCACAATTCATCCCATTTCACCCTTTAGGGGGTAATTTTAAAAAAATGTCAAAACTATTTCGAGATATTTTAAAAAGGTACCTATGTGCCAAAAAGTAATGTTGCAACTAAACGAACACAGGAAATACGACGAGATGTATAATTTACCCCGATTGTAGATCCATCCCTTTAGGGGTTGATTAGGACAAAATCAAAAAATTGGTTTTTCGGAATTTGCAAGGGTAGTTTTTGTAAGCAAAAACCAAGTCGATATTTTTTTTTTTTTAAACAATCCTTCAAATCACATTTCACCCCTTTTCACCCTTCAGGGGTTAAATTTAAAAAAGTTGTCAAAACCATTTCGGGATATTTTAAAAAGACGCCTATGTGCCAAAAAGAAACCTTATATCTCAATAAACACAGGGAATCACTATTATCCTATAATATAATACGCCTGTTTGTATGTTCGTATGTTCGACCGGTCGTTTCTTCATTCCCCGATAGAGGCGCGCATATGTTAATTATTTATGTCAAAATTGTTTAAAATATATTGTTGATGCAATAATAGTGAATTTTCTACGAACACTTTTTATAATTATTATAAGATGCAATAATAGTGAATATTCTACGAACACTTTTTATAATAATTTATAAGAATTGTAAGAAATTATTGTTTATGTATTGGACAGTAGTGTGCTGTGAATTTTTGTTTTGAGTGTTGACATTAAATTAGTAAAAATGACAGTTGTGTTTTTCATTAAAAAATCACTTCACAATTATTAATTTAGTTGTGAAATACACGGATCGGTTTTTTTACGAAACAAAACACAGAAAAACGTTATCCTTCCGTGATATTCGACATTTTTGATTAAAATTATTATTAGCAGAAAAATAATTATTTTAAAAAATATTTGGTTTTGATGAAAGTAAGAAAAATGTGATTTTTTTTTCTTTATTATTATTTTTTTATTTCTACGATTTATAGGACAAGATTTACAATATCCCACTGCAAACTCTATACAGATGGGAGCACATAACGACTACACTAAATAATTCAAGAATTATCAGTGGCTCTAAAACAATGGTTTCTGTTTATTTATCACATTAAAATATCATTTACCTTTTAGTTTAGGTTAGATTCACCTTAAAATAGGGTGACCAGATTTCAGTGAAGGGAAACCGGGACACAGGAAAAAAAAGAAGGTCTTTGTTTCTTCTCAGATCCAAGTGAAGAGCAAAAACAAAGGTCCTCACCTCCCAAATTCAAAGTGAAGAGCAAAAAAAAAAAAGGTCCTCTCACCTCCATAAATTTAAAGTGAAGAGCAAAAAAAAAAAGGTCCTCACCTCTCAGATTCAAAGTGAAAAGCAAAGAGATTCAAAGTGAAAAGCACAGAGATTCAAAAACCGGGACAATCGGGCGTCCCGAGAACAGTTTTCGGGACACCGGGACAATTGACCGAAAACCGGGACGGATGGTCACCCTACCTTAAAAGCACTATCTTAGGTTATGGTTGATAACTGTTTATTTTTTTTTTTTTTATAAACCACCTAAAAATAAATTGTATTTTAACTGTTCTGTGCAGGGCTAGGGACAGTGATTCACCTTAAAAGCACTATCTTAGGTTATGGTTGATAACTGTTTTTTTTTTTTTTTTATAAACCACCTAAAAATAAATTTTATTTTAACTGTTCTGTGCAGGGCTAGGGACAGTGATTCACCTTAAAAGCACTATCTTAGGTTATGGTTGATAACTGTTTATTTTTTTTTATAAACCACCTAAAAATAAATTGTATTTTAACTGTTCTGTGCAGGGCCAGGGACAGTGATTCACCTTAAAAGCACTATCTTAGGTTATGATTGATAACTGTTTATTTATTTTTTTTTATAAACCACCTAAAAATAAATTGTATTTTAACTGTTCTGTGCAGGGCCAGGGACAGTGATTCACCTTAAAAGCACTATCTTAGGTTATGATTGATAACTGTTTATTTATTTTTTTTTATAAACCACCTAAAAATAAATTGTGTTTTAAAAGTTCTGCACAGTCCCACCTGTTTAGAATCTCTGTATATTGAACAAATGACGTGTGTGTGACGCATGCGCAGTGTTCAGTGGGATATTGTAAATGTACCCCCTGATTTGAGATATAGTGTAAGTACGCTTTTTTCCGTGTGCCCTTTTTGCCGTGTGTGTATTTTTTCATGTGTGCTTTTTTCCGTGTGCGTATTAATCCGTGTGCGTTTTTTCCGTGTGCGTATTTTTATATTATATAAGAAAATGGAAAATTAATTTTAACAAATATATTTTAAGTTTAACGTCCCAAATCATTTTTAGATTTAACATTATAAATATAATGCACTGAGTGAAAATGAATCGTTTTCCCATCTTAAAAAGTTAATGAATTAATAATTCGGAATAATGCTCATTATTTGTCCAGTTTTTAATAATGGGCGAAGAGTTCATTCAATTTGAATTGGATGAAGTTAGGCGTATGGCTAGAGAAAGAAGTCGGAGGTGTCGAGCAAGTTCCACATTAAGGTAATGATTTGTTTGCCAACACAGTTGGCAACAGGTGCACTAGTTATCACTAAACGAACACAGGAAATACGACGGGATGTATAATTCACCCCGCTTGTAGATCCATCCTTTAGGGGTTGATTAGGACAAAATCCTAAAATATATTTTTCGGTATTTGTATGAGTAATCTTTGTAAGCAAAAAGCAAGTCAATATCTTATTGGCCCTAAGAGATTTAAGAGATATTTTAAAAAGACACCTATGTGCTAAAAAGTAATGTTGCAACTAAACGAACACAGGAAATAAGACGGAATGTATAACTCACCCCGATTGTAGATCCACCCCTTTAGGGGTTGATTAGGACAAATTCCTGAAATAAGTTTTTCGGTAATTGTATGGATAATCTTTGCAAGCAAACAGTAAGTCCATATCTTATTGGTCCTAAGAGATATTAAGGAATCCTTGAAATCACAATTCAACCCTTTTCAACCCTTAGGGGTTAAATTTTAAAAAAGTGATAAACCCATTTCGAGATATTTTAATAAGACACCTATGTGCCAAAAAGTAATGCTGCAACTAATGAACACAGGAAATACGACGGGATGTATAATTCACCCCGATTGTAGATCCACCCCTTTAGGGGTTGATTAGGACAAAAACCTGAAATATGTTTTTCGGTATTTGTATGGGTAATCTTTGTAAGCAAAAAGCAAGTCGATATCTTACTGGTTCTAAGAGATATTAAGGAATACTTGAAATCATAATTCACCCCTTTTCACCCAATAGGGGTGAAATTTTAAAAAACTACCAAAACCTTTTCGAGATATTTTAAAAAGACTCCTATGTACTAAAAAGTTATGTTGCAACTGAACGAACACAGGAAATACGATGGAATGTATAACTCACCCCGATTGTAGATCCACCCCTTTAGGGGTTGATTAGGACAAAATCCTGAAATTGGTGATTCGGTATTTGTATGGGTAATCTTTGTAAGCAAAAAGCAAGTCGATATCTTATTGGTCCTAAGAGACATTAAAGAATCCTTAAAATCACAATTCACCCCTTTTCGCCCTTTAGGGGTGAAATTTCAAAAAACTGTCAATACCATTTCGAGATATTTTAAAAAGACACCTATGTGCCAAAAAGTAATCTTGCAACTAAACGAACGCAGGAAATACAACGGGATGTATAATCCACCCCGATTGTAGGTTCACCCCTTTAGGGGTTGATAAGGGCAAAATCCCGAAATTGATTTTTCGGAATTTGTATGGGTAATACTTGTAAGCAAAAACTAAGTCGATATCCCATCGGCCCTAAGAAATATTACGGAATTCGTGAAATCACATTTCACCCCTTTTCATCCTTTAGGAGTGGAATTTCGAAAAATCCCTTCTTAGTGGGTGCTTACGTCATGAAGGGAATATACTCTCCGAATTTCAAGTTTCTAGGCCCAGGGGTTCGGGCTGGGCGGTGATGAGTGAGTGAGTCAGTCAGTCAGTCAGTCAGTCAGTCAGGACACTGCCTTTTATATATATAGAATAAATAAAAGCATTGTAATAATATTTATATTGTAATGTTTTATTTCTTTGTAGTTAATACCCGAAACGCCGCATATATATCAAGTCGATATTCCCCCTCTTCATTTAACAGGTATTGCACAACATACGCAATTCGCGTATTTTAATTAGATTCTTGCAGACGAAATTTTTGCAGTACAAAAATTTTATAGCCAGTCCATGAACTTTTTGGATAAATTTTATATAAATGGTAACAAACTCTCGTTAGCTCGATAAATTTGAACGAGAATTGGAGGTACCGAAAAACAATATTTTCAAACATTGTAAATGATATATTAGACCATCAATCCTTTATCTACACATCTGCCTCTCTTCTGTCAAACATATATCAGACTCGTTCCCAATTCTGTTATTTCTACAATACAAACCGATCCGACAACCCTCGAAGCGAGTTAAAGCGGATGGTGGTTTATAATTAATAACTATAAATGCTAAATACAGTTTGCAATCCACGTTTATATTATTAACAAGAACAAGAGGATAATATGGTATAATTAATGAGTAAATATTTACAACCACATGGTTTGTGATGAAAGTATCGCATGACATGATCATTGAAATACTGAAATAACGCACCACTTGTTTTTATTTCTTGTATTGATTTGTAATTAAAGTATAATTGGAGAGGTTTAACGTGTTTTCCTGAAATCTAAAATATAACTAATTCAAATGTTCCATTTCAGTTACATGAAAACATAAATGGAAATATAAAATTATTTTCTCATGGGACGAGGGATTTGTCTGCCCTCCGAATGCTGTGACGTGGTTGATGGCGAATATTATTCCGTCCCAAAAGTTGCTTGTAATCGTCTGAATTTTCTTTGTCTACCAATGCTACGCGCTAGCAAAAAGTAAGTTAACCAATACCAACACTGGTAATTGTAGAAAGAGGACAAAATAACGAATAAGTAACGAGGATCTAAAAGGAAGCTTGAATATAGGTTCAAGCTCTCTCGTTTAGGCAAAACGTCGGAAAATATGGGAATATCAATTCAAAAACCTCAATCGACAAAAAATTTAATGAGTAAGACACTTAATAAGGTGGAGAATATGTGTAAGTGAGGTCATAAGTCAATCCGATTGACTGTATCCATAGGAGAGGGAGGCCCTCATTTAGGAGGGTTATTAGAAAAAAATAAATAAATAAATAAACAAATAAAATAAATGGCCTATCAAATCTAAATTACAACCTCGGGTTTCAATATATTTGATGGTTGTGAAGTGATGATACAGAATAATTCGTAATTCATTTCTGAATTTAATAATTGTACTAATGCCCGGTTGCACAGAAGCCTTGTAACTAGGTATAAGTTAAATCTAAATATAAAACTTAAATATGCGTTGTAATATCGCGATATAACACTTAAAAGTCATTGTAAACTAAAACGTGCATTTCG
Source organism: Liopterus haemorrhoidalis (assembly GCA_963971575.1). Lineage (NCBI taxonomy): Eukaryota > Metazoa > Arthropoda > Insecta > Coleoptera > Dytiscidae > Liopterus > Liopterus haemorrhoidalis. The sequence continues at coordinate 146,938,397 of OZ020611.1, read as the reverse complement.
GCGTTTTAATTCTTATATCGAGTTTTAGTGTCTATCAAAACTAATATAAAATAAGATTATAATTTTATATTAATAGAAAATTGTATTTAAAAAGCGGATTTAAATCAAATAAATTATAAACAAACAATTAACTGGTGAAAAGAGAAAAACAGGAAACATTTAATATATTTTTTAAATAATTAGGGTTATAAAAATAGTTAGTCATCTACTTTTTACTACTGTATCTCGCTACTAAAACATCCATTTCAATTGTACCTGTCAAATGCGATTTAAAAGTCGAACACGAGGTAAAACCCGATTTAGCCATAACTAGAATAAATTTGATCTCAACAACACATTTGACTTATATCTAGTTTTAAAGCAGAGCTGTACCAAATACTCAGTAAATACCGACTAATGTATTTGAAATAACAAATACTACTAGTCAGGGCCGGCGCGAGGGTTGTTGGCGCCCCTAGGCAAGACTTAATTCAGCGCCCCTAGGCAGGGCCGTAACTAGCTTTTTTCGAGCCTTGGGCAAGATTTTATAATTAAGCCCCCCTCCCTAAACATGTTATATTAATTGATGTCTTGAAAAAAAGGTCGTTACTTCTAAAATAAAAGTGATGACCTAAAAAAAAAGGTCCTCACTTCTAAAATACAAGTGATAACCAAACAAAAAAAAAAGGTTTACACTTCTAAAATACAATGACCTGAAAAAAAAGTCCTCATTACGAAAACTACAAAATTACATTACGCTAATTATTTTTACATTAATTTGGCGCCCTTTTCCACTGATGCAAGAACCTCACTTGCCCTACTCTCAATCCGGCTCTGCTATTAGTCAACACCGATAAAAAGTATTTGAAATATCAAAAGTAATTAAAATAATGTATTTCAAATACCTTTTTAACTTACTTAACTTACTTAACCTTTTTAACTGCACAACTATTGTTACAATACGGAATGTATTTGGAATACCTAAAATGTTTGAAATACCATATCTAAAAGAAAAATAAATATTTTAACATACATAATCTAGACCCAAAATAGATATATTAAAGATTATAATGACTGATGTAAATTTAGTTTTAAAAAATAAATAAAATAAATAAGAAGAAAAATATAAAAATGTCTAGATACTTCAAACCAAGAAAAAGTTCTGCAGTTCTGGTAAATTATTATTCAAGAGACATTTCCAAGTTTTCACGTGGGTGGAATAAATTTCTTTCTGTCCACCAATTATTATTGTTTTACAGTGACAGTCATTTAAATATTATTTTATATCACTCATGAAAATTAGACTCCTAAATTACCTTCATGCTTTGGATTCCCTGGCAGTTCAAAGTGTGAAAAAAATATTTGAAATACTAGAGAAGTATTTGAATTACTAGGGAAATAATTAAAATACTAGGAAAGTATTTGAAATACTAGGAAAGTATTGGAAATACTAGGAAAATATTTCAAATATTGGAAAAATTTGAAATACTAAGGAAGATATGAAATACCAAAGTATTTGAAATACTCACGTTTTCAGACAATAAATGTCAAATACATAAATACTTTTTGAAGTACTATATTTCAAATACTCCCAGCTCTGTTATAATAGTTGTAAATAAAACAAGATATAGTTTTATGCAACTAGGCATTAGTGTACTAATAACAGTTTCTATAACCGAAGCAAAATATGAAAATAGCTTTTCAAAATAGCTAAAGTAAATAAAAAATTATTTGAAAACTGGGGCAGTCAACAAATATTAATTCATTTAACTTTATTATCGATTGAAAACGAATTTCCATTATGAAAACTTTATTAACCTATTTGTGCTCATCGACAAATTTAGTTGCCTCTATAAATAGTAATTTATTGCAAGTATTAAACAAATAATTATTAGCAGGTTGCAACAAGTATCTCACCATTTAAGCCTATACAGCATTTAGATTAATTCCAGTATGTAATTTTGAAGCAGTAGCAAGTGATTTATTGTCGGGGGTTTCGTGGAAAACTGCAAGCTCTTCGAAATATGTAAGTATTGTCATGATTTTTAATCTATAAGAATGATATTTAAAAAAAAACAACACTATAATACATGGAATAGTGTTGTGTTCATAAAGTACATTTTTTTTTTTTTTTTTTTCGCGTCTCTAAATGTCACAGGCTATTGTAGTTGCCTCTGAGCACTAAAGGGTCTTATAAGGTATTATTGAGTTTTAGTACTGGAAACAGCAATCTGTACACTGTAGACGATTTTTTAAGTACGTATGAGGATTATTATGGAAAAAGAATGGACGACCTTACGTCCACTCTTTTTTGTCGAGGTTTTTCGAGGACTTTTTTGAACTTCAGTAAGAAGGTTGCACGAAGAGGATGAAGGAACACATATGCATTTAACCGGAAGAATTAAGGCGAGGAGTATGAAGATTCGGATAAAAATGTTGAGGAATCCGCAGAACCTCACCCTTCAACGTCTTGAGCCAGAAGCCTCGTAAGAAAATAGGTTAAAAAAACTATTGTAAGATAAATAAGTTGCAGCCATGGTTGTTGAACATGAAAAATGATCGAGTTTACGAGAGACGATGGTAGGTCAATAAAGCCCTTGCAAAACAATAGAAAAACATATTATTTTATACACTTCGCCTAGCGTTTCTCCAACATTTTCAAGCCATCCAAAAAGTAAAATTCCGGAAGGCCCTCAAAATAGGCATCTGTTTCGGCGATGACCTCCTCGTTCGACATAAATCTTTTTCCACCATTTCTTCATGTTTGAAAACAGGAAAAAGTCGCTTGGAGCCAAATCTGGTGAATACAGTGAATGCGGCAACAATTTGAAGCGTAATTCATACATTTTCACCATCGAAACTGCAGAAGTGTGCATCCGTGCATTGTCCTAATGGATGAGCAGTTTATTCTTGACCAAATGTGGTCATTTTTTCTTTATTTATTCGCTCAACCGATCCAATAACAATGCATAATACTTCCATTAATACTTGCATTAATGATTCCGCGTGCATCGCAAAAAACCGTGCTTATCACCTTGCCTGCCGATTTCACCATCTTCACCTTCTTTGGAGCCGGACCGCCGCGTTTAATTTCCACTGTGAGCAAAGGCGGCTTAATTGTCTAAATTGAAGGAGATAAAGGGTTTTTAATATTAGTTCATTACTTGGGTACAGGTGTAACAATCGTGGTCGGGGACAATTGTAACGTGTTACATCCCCACCAGTTTAGAGATAATTTTACTCGTACTTAACTCTAGTCCTTTTATGTATGTATTTTCTCATTTAAAATTAATTTTGAATTGAAGATTTACTTTCATTTTTTTAAGTAATTTAAGATTTTTTATTAACAGACATTAACTACACTGTTATACTTTTAGACTTGTATTGTGATTAGGTACTGACAAGACTGTACTTACCAGTGAATTTTATCTATGGTACAACTGATCCCTACCACTGTTACAACTGTCCCGGGGGTGGCTACAATTGTAACACTTTTCCTGCTCTACTTAAATGGCCAATAACTTTTTTAAATTAAGTTAAAAAAATGTTTTCTTTTTACCATATTGTAGCTAAAGATAATATCTATCTAATGACGTCAAATTATTTAATATCAACATTACAATACGCCTCGGACAAGGCCTCAAAGTAATAATGTTACTACTGTCCCCGGCCTACCCTGCCCTGTCATCACCTAAAGCAACCGACAGATCCATACCACAGGCCTAACTTTTCCCTGACAACCTCGAACTATACACACTGAGCTAAAATGTGTAACACAGACAAATCTGTGTTACACAGACATGTGATGACGGAGACATGTGATGACGGACACATGTGATGACGGTTTCCTCCCTGCGGTTAATTCTGCAGGAAGAACCACATGGTTTAACGTCTCAACCAGGCGCGCACACAATGGGGTGGTCCTCGAGTCCGGGCCCCTCCCAAGAATTGAAAAATCATACACAGGTTGCGCCAGAGGAAACGCATATTTTTCAAATAACAATAATATATTGGATTTTCAAGTTAAACAAAATTTAATTACACAGTAATAATGCATGCAGAATGCAGTTTTAGTTAAAAATTTCTGAATTACCACTTAAAAATAATATCCAGTAAGTGACGACCATTTTTCATCTCCCGTTTTGGAGATATCCATTGGCCACCGCTCACCTGATCTGTCCGTGTCCGATTATTTTTTGTGGGGTTATCTAAAAGCAAAGGTCTACATAAAAAAAACTCGCAACATCCAGGAACTGAAAGATTCCATTCGCCTGGAAATCGCTAATGTGGAGGGAGAAATGTTGGGAAGAGCAATGCATAATTTCGAAGCGAGGTTGCTAGAGTGCATACAGAAGGAAAATCGTCACTTGTAGGATTTCGTTTTGGAGAAGTAATTCAGAAATTGTCAACGAAAACTGCATTAGGCAAACATTGGGTGCGTTCAGCGCCTAAACCGTTGAGTCTAAACATAAACGTACGTTGATTAAACAATTTGGTGAATGTCTGAACGGTTAGCGGTTAGTTTCAACGCGTATGTGTAATAGTTTGAGTACATAACCTTAAAAAATATTTAGAGATGGATCCATTTCTAATAGATAATTTTTTGTTAGACGAAGTTATAGATTTAATTGTTATCCAAGTGGCAGTGGATAACTTGGCGGCACCTATAAATGTTGTGCCAGTTAGGAATGTACCAACTTATAATGTTTGATATGAAGACGTGATAAGGAACTACAAACTAACAAAATTTAAAAACCATTTTAGACTGCCACGTCCTCAAGTGGCAGAATTAATCAATTTGTTAGCTCCAGTGCTATTTAACTTGTATCTTATATAAATTTCCCGCTAAAAATTTAGGTTAGGTATACAAGTCAACATAACTAAACGTAAAATTTTTACGTTGAGATGTTTAGTAAACTGTTGACTGTCAACGGTAACGTTCAGAAGGTAAACGTAGTGAACGTACTAAACTGTTTAGGGCGCTGAACGCGACCAATATTTCTGTATAATTAAATTTTGTTTAACTTGAAACTCTACTTTATTATTATTGTTAGAAAAACATGCGTTTCCTCTGCGGCACCCTACACTTATTTAATAAAAACTAGGCACTGCACTGTGTATAGTTTCAATAATAAAATTAAAATCATTTTATTACATAAACTAAAACAATTGATTAAACACATTCGTCAGATAGAAAAAAGTTTCTCCATTATGTAATTCGACACAGAAATAAACTAGAATACAATTGAATCTATAGGACAATATACTGTCAACAAATTGAAAAGTTTATACAATAAACTAAATAAAATATAGAAGCGGGTTATTGAGCTATACAATAAAGTAGACGATAAAGTTTGTGAGTAAACTTGTTTGTTTGAATGGATTGAGAAATTCGGTGAGATGGGAAAAGTTGTGATCTACAATAAAGGCAGATTACATTGGGTACGCTGTAACTTCCAATAGCTTGAATATTGTCCCGGGAATACCACGGTTTTTGTTCCGCTGCAACAATAATATTATCTCATAAAGGGAACTAGAACATGTATAATATTTTTCCGGGTTTAACAGAAACTAGGTCCTTTTTTCTAATCATAAAAATACATGTTCATACAATTCGTAGTTTTATTTCTTCCTTATCTAACATTTTTGCAGAAAATAATGCTCATTTAAATAAACTTCAAATTTAAGACCTAAAAATGTTGTATTTTCGGTTTATACTACACTTATTTATGGATAATAGGACATTTTTTCTATAATCACATCAAAATTAACAGTTTTTTTATAATAATCTTTATTCGTTATTTGAGTACTAAGAGATTTAATTTAATTTTTTTAGACTAAACTTATAATGAGCGAAAATTTCCTCAAAATAAAATTAAAATTAAAAAATTAAAGCGTTTTTTTCTGCATTTAATTATGTATTCATTAAATTAATAAGAAATATATTGATAAACTAGGGTTACCATATCCCGATACTTGAAAAGAGGACACTTAAAATGATTAATGTTTATATAACTATACTATTTATCTTCTTGTGCCCATTTATACTTTTCTGAAGATTGCATCTATTTTAATGTTTTATTATCTTCATAAGTAAGTATAAGTATAAGCATAAGTAAGTATAAAAATTACACGACATATTTTAAAAAACCGGCCATAGAAAATTTAAAGCTTCAAAAAGAGGACATGTCCGGAGAAAAGAGGATGTTTTTTCAATTTCAGAAACGTATTTTTTACTATTAGCAACATGTTATTTGTTTTATAAACATTTCACTGCTATAAATGATTTATTCCTCTTTGATACATTAAAAACAAAAAACTAAAATAATTGAAACAATAGAATTGAATCATAATCAACTGTTCATATTTTTTTAATTATTTTTATTTCAAAAGAACACATACAATACCTTAGCCAAATACAAAAATTCCATAACATTATTAGCCATAATTTTAATTTATAGCTATAAATTAAAATAATTAATTTTGTCAAAAATACAAAAACTGCAATAATTTCCAAAAACGCAACCTTATCAAAAATTTCTTTCGCACATTTCCGGTTCAGATCACTTATTAAGAATTTTTTCAGATATTTATTTATTTTTTTTATGGCCTTTGCTACTGAATTGCCTATGTATATTGCCTAGGCCAGGACAATTCTAACTTTGAAAATTCCATGCCTGAACGGTTTTCGCACCCGAGACCTTAGCAATGCAGGACCTGTGTTACCACTACGCTACGACGGTAGGCAGATTTTTATTTAACCGTTTAGGATTAAAGGATGCGGGACAATATTTTTTTTAGTACATTTTTGAAAAAAAAAATATTAAAGAATATTTTAAAAAACTATTTCCCGTTCCTTAATCTACGACTTAAGATCTTTTTCGGTATCACACAATAAATTTTAAAACAATTATTACTTTTTTCATCGTTTAAAAAAATCGATATTTTTAGAAAAACTAATCTGGTCAAAAATTTCTGCTGAATTATTCCGGTTCCCATTAATGTTCATTATTGAGATTTTTTTTAGAAAATAAAACCCCTGGGAAATAGTGTGGGGAACAAAAGTTTTTTGTCATATTATTGGCGAAACACCATAAAAAAAATCAATTAGTTCTTTGCTCATACCTACATGCGCACACCGAGGAGGGGTTCTCGGGTATGACCCCCCCGGAAGAACTAAAAAAAAACAGGTAGTTTTTGTCAATATACAAGTGTTGACTTTTTTTAAGTCATCAATTGTATTTTGGACGTGAAGACCTTTTCTTTTAGGTCATCTTGTATTTTGAAAGTGAGGGCTTCTTTTTAGGTCAAAACATGTATTTTGGAAGTGAGGACCTTTTTTTAGGTCAATATTTGTTGCCGAATATACCGAGTTGAGTAATATCCTGATGCCTACCCTTTTAAAACAATTCAGTCTGCCTGGATCGCGGAATATTGTACCGGCTTTCGACGTCTCTACTACAAAACCAAAAAACGCATAAGTACTGTTTTCTAAACTTACTGTTTCCCTAAACTTTGTTTCATTCAAGGTAAATTATAGAACAAACCATAAGATAACATTAAAAATTAAAATAGCACACTGTTGTGGAAATACGGCTTTTACTAAAACCATATATGCAAAATTATTCCATATTTATCGTGATTTATTATTTTGAATAATTTATTTTTAAATACATACAAAAATTATGATTATGTCATGAAATGTAAATGTGTTAATTACATTAAAATTAAATGTATGTAAATACAATTTGCCTCAGGCTACTGATGTGTTTGTTATTACAATACCTATCTCTAGATCTTGTCTCTTTTTGATATTTCACAATATAATTGTTCTGTAAATAATTTATGTGTTCGGAATGCAAAAAGTGCAGAAATAAAACTAATTCTCCAGAGGTTAGATTGCTTTTCACTGTTAATAAAAGCGTGAGTGCACGTCCCGTGGGATCTAAATAGAGCCACAGTTGGTTCAAAAGCGTATCCTTAAAGATGAACCACTATTTATAACCAAAGATATTTAAGGTATTAGTTCTACAAGCATTAGAATTTTTTAAGAATAACCGAAATAAAATAAAGACTGCACGCTTATCTTAGCTCCAGTTATAATTGCTGTAGTTAATTGAATGTAAAAAATTGATGTAAAGTGTGAATTTTCACACATTTCTGGGTTTTGCAGGTATTTAGTAACTGAACGATGATTATTTGGGATGCCAAAACAAATTTTATGTCAAAATATTTTTTTATGAATTTTAATTCGAATGCCTAATACCATTATTTAAGTTTCTAAATATATGCAGTATTTTTTTTTTTATATAGCAAAGTTCATTAAGATTTTGAAAATTGCACCTATGGTTTCCATTGGTTGCTTACATCATAAGTCCCGCCCTTTGATTTCGTCAAACATAGAATTAAATTATAATTTCAACACTTTCCACTGGTTATTAAATTTACGCTTTTAAAAATTAAATGCAACATTTACCAAATATAACTAGAATTTTAACAAAATAATTTAAACAAAATAAAAATGTAAAAAAAAACAAAAAATAAAATCAACAGGATTCGAAACCCTAGTTTGCAAATTTCTTATATTATTAAGCGTACGACAAATCCAACCACGCCACGAGAGCTACTGATGTGGTATGTTACACAACGTATTAAATAGTTAACATATTTTAGTTAAAAACACAAAAAATGCGTTATTTTCCGAAAACATAATCTGATCAAAAATTCCTGTTGTACTATTCCGGTTCACACCAATACTTAGAATTTTTAGTTTAAACCATCTGGGCTACAGGGTGTGGGACAAAAATTTTTTTGCACAATTTTGGCAAAAATCGCCTCAAAATAATTTATTTTGCAAAAATAAAATTTAATCGTTAATCCACGTACTAAGGGCTTTCATTTGATACCCTACTCAGAATTTTAAAAAAATATTTTTTTCGATGAGCACATATTTGTTTATATTTTTAGAGGGATATGTTTTTTAGATGTTTTAGTATTTTTCCTATGTGCGGGTCAAAGAGTTGTATAAGCATGCCAAATTTCAACTCTCTAGGTTTAGCCGTTTGACTACAATTTTTACCGAACAGACAGACAGACAGACAAACAGACAGACCCTAAAAACACATTTCTAGGTTTTGTACACATTCAGTAAGTGAAAGAGGCCAACAGGATGCTAGATGTCTAGGACAATATTTTTTCTATGATCGCATAAAAACAGGTTTTTTGATAATCACTTTTGTTCGTAAATTTGAATACCACGAACTACAGATGTAAATATCGACGCAGGTATCGATACTTTGTATCGGTATTGAGGGGGGTGAGGAGGGAGAGAGGATGGAGAGGAGGAAGAGAGGAGAGAGAGAGAAAGGAGAAAGAGAGGAGGGAGAAAGGAGGGTGAGAGGAGGGAGAGAGGAGGGAGATAGGAGGGAGAGAGGAGGGAGAGAGGAAGGAGAGAGGAGGGAATGAGGAGGGAGTGAGGAGGGTGAGAGGAGGGTGAGAGGAGGGAGAGAGGAGGGAGAGAGGAGGGAGAGAGGAGGGAGAGAGAGGAGGGAGAGAGAGAGGGAGAGAGAGGGAGAGAGAGGGAGAGAGAGGGAGAGAGAGGGAGAGAGAGGGAGAGAGAGGGAGAGAGAGGGAGGCCCACCGGGAAACCTCACGGCGTTCCAGCGGACCATCCCAACTTTTGAGATCAAGCCGTTTGGTCCCCATTTCTACCGAACAGACAGTAGTGACATGAGTGACTGTATAAGGGGTTTCTCGATTATATTTGCTGACTAATAATAATTGAATAATACCCCCCCCCCCCCCCCCCGTCTATGAGCTCCCGTTCCGAATTTTGAACTAAAAAAATATAGTCACCTTAGAGATATGCGTGTTGTAATATGGAGGTAATAACACCACCATAAAAACATGTTAGAATAGCCCTACAAGAATATGAAGGAAAAATTAACAAAAATACTTTACTATTATATATAACCTAATAATTATTTTAAATGAAATCTGATTTGCCACTAACCAAACCGCAATTATCACCAAATTATCGTTCGACACTCAGCTAACCATATGCTAACATTGCAATTGACTAGCCAAAAGATAAGCGTTACTAACTAATTCCGGCCAACTCATTGATCACGAACAGGTAACATATTTTTTACGAGTAATTAATTCAGCTACAGTCAAACATATGTAATAAACTACAGGGTAATTTTAAAATCGTGTTACGTTACATAACGCCAAGTAATTTAAAATTTTATGCAGGCATTTAACAATTGTAGTGTAAATTACTCGATGCTAACGACTAACGAAACAAAACAAAAAATTATCTGAAAAACTTATTTAAAATTTATAATTTACAAAATCATTTAAAATATTAGATATAGTAATTAATACCTGTTAACCGATATTAAAACCTCTATATAAATCAAGGACATGCTGTATAAATTTAAATGTAATTTAGGTGTATATTCTACACGTAATCTACCGTATAGTTCCGTGGTCTTCAATCGTCTTACATCTGCGGAACCCTACAGATTAAATTGTTTTTTTTTTTTTTTTTTGTAACTCCAATCCAAAAAGCTACAGTTGGCTGTCTTTTTACCGACCGTCAACATATATAAGGGAGGTATTGTGATCATACCGATTTTAACATTTCGAGATTTCGATGGATCTCCACGAATTGAGGTCCCTACATAACGTTTTGACTATTTTTAGCATGATGTCTGTCGGTCTGTCTGTCCGTCTGTTTGTCCGTCTGACTGTCTGTCCGTCTGTCTGTGTACACGTGCTGAGCAAACTCGGCTGAAAGGATTTTTATGAAACTTCATATTTAAGCTTCTGCCATCAATGGCACGAGTTGATCAACTTTTTTTAAAAATCGGTTGACTAAAAATGGGAGTTTACACGTGTCGATTTTAAGATTTTTGTGAATATTTCATAACAGAAAAATATTTCGAAAAACATTATTGAACAAAAGTTGCTATAAAAGCAATAACTAATATCTCTGTTAGAAAATATTAGGCCAAGTTATTTCTACTCTGCTGGTAGAATGTATTTTATATAAGTACTTTACGATGGCGGTCGGTCCTGTGGTGGCCACAACTGATTTTTTAATTTTAATGTCAAACGTTTTAAAATAATAATTTAGATGCATACTATTGAATTTAGTCTTGGTCAAATTTTTATAGCTGACTATATTTTTTAAATATACTATTTTACATTTTAAAAAATGCAATACCTACCTAATATAATTTTTAATTCAAATTATAAATAAAAATTGAATCGAATAATTAGCGATATGCTGTTTTGAATCTTACTTATTTATTTATTATGAACATTTATTAGCAATCATTATAGATATGAAATCAAAGTAATATAGTAAGTTATAAACATAAAATTTGTAAAAGTAAATAATAATCACTACTCATCAAATTTGAACTTTTTGTGAATAAGTAAAATTAGCTGTTTTGGAATAAATATAGATATATTACTGATGACGAAAATGGTGATTAAAAATTTTGTTAGTTATTAAAAAGTTATTCAATTTGCAAATTTTACCAAATTCATTGTATCCAAACAAGGAGTTATTAAAAAACAGAATAAAACCATTTAATTAAAGTTGCGGAACACAGATTGAATACCACTGATACAGTTTGTCTACGTTTTTTAGAAAATAGTAGAAACTTGAATTGGCAAGTTTTTGAAAACTATTTTTGATTAACAATTTATAATTAAATTGTATTTTTATTTTCACTATCAATACTGCACTTTTTTGTAAACAATTATTTTCCTGGTGTTCGCAAACTTATTAAATTCATTGTTGAATGGAATTACACGTAGTACGTTTTATTTACTGATAAATAAATAAATATTATTTGTGGACAAAACAGTTTATTAGATAAACAATTAACTTATTAGAGATTTACCTCTTTAATGCCCCATTGCAAAGACGGAGAATAACTTTATTCATTAAATAAGTTTGAATTCAACCAATCAGAATATCCGATTGACCAGAACTACGCGATTAGATCAGAGGCAGCGCTATCACTTTTGGCGCCCGGGGCAAAACCGACAAACTGCGCCCTTTTTTAAAATATGCACTGGCGTACCGAAGAGGGGAGTTTAAGTGCTCGCAATATTATTTCAAACATATTCTTTTGATTTAAGATGGATGCCATTTAAATATTTTAACATTTTAACCGAATACTAGTCATGGCTAAGTAAATTTGGAAATACAGTGGTACCTCGACTTAGAAATCTCTCGATATACGAACTTTCCGAGATACAAACCATTTTCATATCCTATTTTGACCTCTAGATACGAACCGTGATGATCTTCTTTTCACATGAATTAAAACCTGTTTACATTATACTTTTTTCCCTAGTACTAGAAACAGGCTAGTGACAGGCTTCAAATCGAAAACTCCTGAGCCACAACACCAGACACAAGAAAATTGTACTTTTTTTACAATTTAATGTTTAATAAGTATGTAAAACATGATTAGTATGAAAATAGTTTTTTTTTTGTTTTAATTTTTTGGATTTTCTTTATGTTTTTTTAATCTGGGAACAGATTAATTGATTTCCCATAAGATATAATGGAAAAATTGGATTTCTAAATACATACTTCTTAAGATACGAACCGCGGTCAGGAACAAATTAATGGTGCAGTTCTGTGGCAAATATATAAGCTACAGACGATTGTATCTAAGGAGTTGTTTTATGTGTTATTATGGACAGTTTCTTATAGATAGGGTGACCATTCGTCCCGGTTTTCCGGGATTGTCCTAGTTTTATGTAAATTATCCCGGTCAGGGCCGGCGCTAGGATTTGCGAGGCCATGTGCGAGAAGAGCCGCGGGGCCTGCTGTTCAGATCCAAGTGAGGAGCAAAAAAAAAAAGGTCCTCATCTCCATGCGCGGGGCCTGCTGTTGACCGCGGGGCCATGTGCGGCTGCACATGCTGCACATGCCTCGCGCCGGCCCTGATCCCGGTGTCCCGAAAAATGTTTTCGGGACGGTCGATTGTCCCGGTTTTTACATAATTATGCATTTGTAAGAAAGGCTCGCTTTTCTTTGCTCACAATCAAAAGTTTTGAATGTGAAAATTCTGAAAATGTGCTAATATCTATTCTCATTTCCTCCCCATAATGCTAATATTGAAAGAATTTTTTCGTTAATGAACGTACAGTGGACAGACGAAAGAAATCGAATGGATGTTTCAACCATTGAAGCAATTTTACAAATTCTAACGAATTACTATTTCACTTGCTCACAATTTTATGAACACATTTTAACAAAAAAATAAATATTGACAAGTCAGCTCAACCAAAAAATATCAATAATAAGTGAAGTAATTTAAATTAATGTGCTTCTGATGAGAATTCTATTCATTTACATTGAGTATATTTATATTTAAGATATTAATATCGAATTATATTCACTAGAAAAAGACTGTTTTTTTTTTATATTCTTGTTTTGTAAGGGATCATGATGTCCTTAACATTTCCTTTAATAAATGACACTGAATTTATAATAGCATGGAGCAAAATTTTTATCGGTTTTTTGAATAGTAACTTTGGAAACCAGACCAAAACTTAACCCTATTATTTTTATTTTATATTGATTCCGTTATTTTACTCTGTCCCGGTTTCCCTTCACTGGAATCTGGTCACCCTACTTATAGATATTGTCTGTAAACTTCCAAAGCCACAAAATTGCACCATAAGTTTGCAAGTCCAGGTGCCATTGTATGTCTAAATGTGCCACCAAAATCAGTTATAAATGTTTTCAGATGTGTAAGTAAGTTAATATAGTCCAAAAGAAGACTGAATATTATTGCATAATCAATAAAGGTGTACATCTTTAAGCTCAATTTTATATTTAATATGTACAAGATTGATATAGAAATGAAAATTTATAATTTTTATCTAAATAAAAATAGAAAAACTTAATAAAAACTTAAAATATGTATATTTAAGCGTTTGTTTTGACGCTCCTAAGTTCTGGCGCCCAGGGCCTGTGTCCCTGTCGCCCCTGCCTTTCCCCGCCGCTGGATTAGTCTACAAAGATTATACTATCTACACGATGTTTACATGTAAAGTAGACAAGCCCAAAAGACGCCCATCTTTGGTCCAAATACTCTCAATATTCCGTACCTAAAACTGCGTTCAGAGCTCTTTAAATTAGTTGACTGTGCATTGTGCGCTATGGATAACTTCAGCATTCAAGGCAGCGTTTATAGCTACGGAAATTAGTGCGTTACGAATAGTGCGACATCTGTGTGTCTTTAAACCAACTACGGTGGCTTCGTAAATTGTTTATATCTATTATCGTTTTCCTAATTCTGCTGTTCTAGATTTTTACTAACTAAACCTAACCTAATTACCTAAATTGATCATATTTACTGTTCGTCTTTGTAATTTTGGACGAGATTTGTTGTAATCAGGGCGATGAAATTTTGTTAGGTTATGAAGGTATAGATATACAATGTGAACGTTCTCTCCGATGTAGGCTGAGATAGCCAATGTGTTTATATGTCTGTCTCATTAAAACAACTCACTAACTATAAGTTTGGAAAACTATCCACAAGGGTCATTCCACGTCAAGTGGTCTAATTTTTGAGAGAGTCCCTGCTCGACCATCTCCAATTTTGTTGAAACTTTATGGGTGTATACATATATGTTTGAAATGATGATCTGTAAAGTTTTAGCTCCATATGTAGTATAGGTGGGGCACCAGGGGCTTGCCTATGGAACTCATTCGGCCGTGGTGTGGCTCGTTCGTCAATAATCGGCAAAGTTTCACATGCTGCTGTTGCACAACTAAAGCAGCTAGCACCATGAAATTGCACACTCTTGTTCAACTTTTTGTGTTGAACACAAAAACTGTAGTGTAAAAGCTTATTAATGTGTGTACTTGACACAATATGACCTGGAAGTGGTCGAAAAAATTCATCGTAATGAGTTTAAGCCATACTTTGACTTTCCATAACTTAATGAGAAAAGCTTTTGACAGCTTTATTTCAAACCAGCTTATTATTCATATGAACATCAAAGCATTGCTTAAGTATTAGCTTCCATGTTCATTTGCTTGCTAAGATATTTGCCTGCAAAAATGCCACCGAAGTCAAAATGAGCAAATCTGACCTATTTTCAGAGCTAAATATCACAAAATGGGTCACCTTCGATTTTATTTTTTCTACCACCATTGGATAGAGCAGGTTTTTTGCTGCTAGAATAAGCTTTTTTTATTTTGGAGTCTTTCTGTTTAAGGTGCAAAAAATGACTTTAAACATGATGCTCATATTCGCGCAAAACGGAAAGTTCGGAAAATGTACATTTCACATGCCTTCATTATTAAGACCACTCTAACCAGCAGATAAAAATTTGGCAAACTAATTCAAATCTGGGGGGTCAAACACAAAAAATATGTGGGAAGCATGTGAAACTTTGCCGATTATTGACGAACGAGCCACACCGCGGCCGAATAACTTCCATAGGCAACCCCCTGGTGCCCCACCTATACTACATATGGAGCTAAAACTTTACAGATCATCATTTCAAACATATATGTATACACCCATAAAGTTTCAGCAAAATTGGAGATGGTCGAGCAGGGACCCCTAGACCACTTGACATGGAATGACCCACAATCGACAACACATAATCTATTAAATATGGAGCTCTGAACGGTTGCTCGCCTTACCATTTGACAAACTTGTTAGTGGCAATCAACATTGCACAAAATATAGTCTATAGTCGACTAATTTAGGAACTCTGAATACAGCTTAACTATGAAATAAATAAAATAATAAAAGAAACGTTTTTTTTTTATAATCAAAATTGCATAAAGAATATTATAGATAGGGGTAACATGTGTTACATATTTTGATTTGAGTTCTTCATCCTGGAAAACAGCTATTTATATAAGCAGTGGCGACATTAACAGGGGTCGTAAGAGGGGGGGGGGGCTAAAAATTGTTCTGTCCCGCAGCTGCCTCCCATCCATATATGCTTGGAGAAAATTTAACTTTTTAAATAAAAGTGCCCGGTTCGTTTTCGGATTATTTCGAATAGGGGATACGCATAAAATTTATATGTGCCGTGCGTGTGTGTGTGCGTGCGTGCGTGCGTGCGTGTGTGTGTGTGTGCGTGGGAGCGTGCGTGCGTGCGTGCGTGCGTGCGTGCGTGCGTGCGTGCGTGCTTGCGTGCGTGCGTGTCACTCGTGTCGATTTTAAGATTTTTGCGAATATTTAGCAACAGAAAAATATTTCGAAAAAATTTATTGAACAAGATTGCCGAGTAAATAAGACTGAGTATGACGTCAAACCCCAGCAGCCCAGACTACAACATAATCTTTACGTGTGTATATTGTATTGTTCGAGAGTTATGCATTTGTTTTTAAACAATTTTTCACGCATTTATTATTAAAATGGCAGATAAAGATTTTGTTAGGGCTCAGAGTGATAATTTACCCAACATTGATGTATTTATGAAAAATAATGAATGCTACAGTGCTGAAGAAATACGTGGTGTCAAAACAGACTTGTAAGTAATCCATTTATATATTCTATAACTTTGTGTAAGCAAACGCTGCATCGCTGTAAAATGTAAATATTTATGTAAATTAGATGTCAGAATTTTACTACATTGTTTACATGAAGTTACAAAACGTTAGAGCCATAATTGAAATACTGCAATATAGGTTATATATTTTAATATAAAATTTAGTTCGGCAAACATGTATAAATTGTTTTTATAGAATTAAACTTTATATTAATTAAAATCACTCTAACTTTATATAACCTATAAAAGTTATACAAGCAAATAAGTTCACGACAGACTGTGTAGGCTGTACGCTGTACACTGGGTAGGCTGTACGCAGTACACTGGGTAGGCTGTACGCAGTACACTGGGTAGGCTGTACGCAGTACACTTAAGTGAGGTAGACGTCACACGTCGTTTTCGAGCGCTACATACATTTATGATTTTTTTAAGCCTTCAAATTAAAAAAAAAAATGCAAAACTGTTTTTTATGTTTATATGCAACAAGTGGAATATAATAAAAAATAAATAAAATCATGCCTATCCCCTATTGTGAAAGATGGAAAAGAATCAAAAGGCCGCTTTCATCTTTTCAAAATTCAAAATCATATTTTCATTAATGTTTATAACGACAAAAAAATTTTACCCTTTCAAATATTTCCTGCCCCCCAGATTTTAAAAGCTAGCGCCGCCACTAATCATAAGTGCTTTCTAAAAGAGAAGATTATTTATTGTCTTTTATATTCTTAAATTAAAAAATGTCCCTTTTCTATATATGCACAATTATATATTATTTTTAAAATATTTTTGGAAACTTCTAGTTTGTGGCAGGGTCGCGTTTGTACCACTGGAGGCCTCTAGGCACAGTGTGGCTATGGGGCCCTAGTCTAACAATTCAGTTTTGAATAAATAATTGATGAAATAATATTCCTAAAGAGAAGCACAAATAGTAAAGAGAGAGGTATATCAAATAATTATTGTTTATTTTTTGCTAATTTGGGGGAGCCGGGATATTTTTGAGTAAAATTTGAGGAGGCCAGGAAACATTTGAAATCATTAGCTAGCGTCGCCACTGATTATGATATAATGTTGGTTTTCTAAATTTCATTTTAGTGTCTGAGATAAGAATTTCTCAATATTAATAATTTATTTTTTATTACATTTTATTATAAACACATAAATACAGCACCACTATCTAAAAGTATACAATGAACTGTCAAAACAAATCCACGTGTTTAAAAATATAGAAATAATATTTTTATAAATTTGTGGCCCCTAAAAATCGGGGGCCCTAGGAGCGCGCCTAGTGCGCCTATACGTATACGCACCTTTGGTTTGCAGGTCAAAATTAAGAGTCCGGCGGGCAACAATGTCCTTCGGCACCCGGTTTCGGCATCTGCTTCTCGCGAAATCCCTCCCGATATTTAACGAAACTCCGATGTCCTGCGGAAAACCCTTTGCGATATTTCACAGAACCCCAATAGAAATACCATTTGGCTTTAAATTTATTTTGATATATTCATATTTCAGTAATTTTATTAAAGAAATGCACAAAAAAAAAGTTTTGTTAAATATAAAAATATATTATTGCCAATACGATCATGCAACATTTTCTAATTTAGTATTCCTGTAATTTCATAAACATCAAAAATGCATTAAATTCTGTCTATCCAAATAATTACTTGATAACCACAATTTTATAATTATTAGATAACATGTTTTCATTCAAAATTTCTTCACATTCAACTTTGAAACTAGGTTACTCATAATAACAAAAATGTTTGAATGAATTTACCTCAAAACACTGGATAACCTTCGGAAAAATATCCCACTAATGCACTAACAAATTAATTTTGCATAATCAAAGTATATTAAACGTTTAAATTTAATATAAATATTAATTAACAACTTTTACACTCTAATCAAAAAACACTAAAATCACAGAAACAATTTTAAAAGTATTAAAAAAGTTATTATTAGTTAACAACTACTTAAAGTCATCTTAACCATAATCATGAGCACAGAGCAGAAATGACAAGATTTAACTGTCTTGTCCAATTAATGTTGCATAAACAAACATTTTAAAATATAATTTCACTTTCAACTCCATACCAGCAACATTCTCTATGAAGAAGCGGAACACGACTGATTCGGAGTTCGCGTTACAACTTGCTCCTATGCAATCCGCAAAACACCTAACAAATTAAATTGAATTGTTTTTATGTCAATATAAAAAGCTAAATAACTACTTTGCTATATTTACTCAGTTAGTTTTATACTTTGGCAATGTAATTTATGTTTAATAGCTCTGTGGTAGTTTAGTGCTGATAAGAAATAGTGATTATGCATTTTATTTTACAGATTGGAACAAAATTTATAAAAACTCGGATACAGTATGCATAAAATTATGATCATGTGGCAAATATACATAGATATGAATCATAAAATGTATGAAAACAAATAATCTTTTTTAAACAATCAATTTGACAACAATTACATATTGAATTGAAGATCATAGATGGCAGCATTATTAAAAAACTAATTTGTACAACATTTTTAAGTTATTTAAAGAAGGGAAACTGGGTATTTTTAACTAAATTAAATTTAATTATGCTGTTATTTATCATGTTATTGTATCAGGCATATATTATTTCTTCTATTTTTATTTTATAAAAAAAATATATATTTTAAATAATTTATTGTAAAATAATGTAAATATCAATAAACAATAAATTATTGTTAAAAAACTCGTAAATATCTTATTTACTTCTTATGAAGTTGCGCAATTTTATATTTAGTCATGTGATGCGAAAACAGGTTAAGAGGGAATTGTCCAACATGGAGGATCAAGTTTTGTTGGTTGATTCAATAATTTGTAGATTATGTGCAGAAGAAAATATTAACGGTACTTTATTATTTAATAGTGATGAAAATGAACCAGATTTAAGTACAACAGTGAATAGATATTTACCACTAAAGGTAATTTTTTTTTTAATATGAAAATTTCATAATGGTATACAACTTGATTTCCTATGTAGCTTTTTAAGTTTTATAAAAGCGGAAATTCAAAATAGTGTTATTCTAACCGTGATTTTTCTGTCATAATTTAAAGTGTATATTTTTTTAAGTGATTGATGATTTTTTATAGGTTCGTGATGATGGAAAACTTCCTCGAACAATATGTCCAGGATGTAATATTCAACTTGAAGCTATGGTTCAGTTTATGGAATTGGTTGTTTCTGGACAAGAAAAGTTAAGAGAGTTACTAAAGGCTCAGACTGATTATCTGAAAAATCAAGAGCGAAAGAAAAATCTTTTGACGGAAGGAATTTTTGATTCGGTTCTAGAAACATTTACATTTCAAGCTGTAGAAGAAGATGGAAAAGAAATTTTAATTCAAAGTAATTTACATACATAACCATATTTCTTATGTAACAATATTTTGGTTTGTCATGTATCAGAGAGGGGATTCTGCTCGGTTGTGGGATTCAAATAATTTAACAACTGGTTTGCTGCGTAAAACTTAACAACCTGAACCTCCATTTTTATCTAAACACGGTAGTTTTTGTTGGCTTAATGTTAAGAATAAGACAGAGTTTAGTTAAGAATTCTTTTGAAGCTTAGTTCGAGTCTCTTGGTTTCGTCTGTACTGGATTCTTTTTTATCATAACCTAACCTAATGTCTTTATAATATGAAACTACAAGTTACAGGTTGTTAAGTAAAGTTGAGCCATTTGCTGCACTAGTGACCATTTTAATTATTAAAATCATGATCATACACCAAAACATAGTATATTATTTGAAATTGTTAATATTTGAATAAAAAAGGAACAAAAAAGGGTTATAAAAATATTGCATATAGGCTAATCCAAACGTTTAAGCGTAACTAATTGGAATATTAATTTTGTAAGTTGTCATGAGCTTTCCTATTAAGTTCTGAAGAGGGCTTTTGCTAAATAAAATTATTAAAAACCTCATTTAAACGATAAAAGTTACTAGAATTCAAAATTTAGTTCCACTTAAACAAAAGAAATAGGCTATAGGTTTATGATTTTTTTAGTCTTTGAAGTATCATAGTTCGCATGAGCTTGTCTAAAATGTATTAAATCATACATTTTACTTAATTTCCCTTGGTAATCCACATTTGTTGAATAGCAATTTATTTATTTCCTCATTGAATTATTTTCAGTAATGCCAGATGGGTCTGTATATGCAGCTGATCATGAGTTATCCCTGAAGGTGGAAGGTCTAGAGAAACCAAGACGTAAAAGAGGTCGTCCTCCCAAGCCACCACCTTCTGAAGTGCCTGAAGATGCACAAGTAGTCCTACCTGTCATTGAAGAGGAAGAAGAAAATGAAGAAGACACTGATGGCAGAAGAAGACGGCGGAGAAAAGTTCCTACAAGATTTTTAGAAGCTGTACAGGTCTGTGATATTGTTATTAATACTTGTAAATTATTACAACTAGTGCTGCTGTAACGTGGCCCTGATACGTTATTTTAAATTGTATCATTTATTATCAGCTAGGTAGTGAACCTGTGATAAAATATAAACATTGATCTCAAACTTGAGAAACTCTTGACGAAAGGAGTTCGGGTACTATGCGTGAATTTTATCCAGGGTCCATCATTATGATATGTGAATTAAATGATATGTATTAATACTTACCAACCGACTGATCTAGTATCTTATAGTTAGCCTGAGTAGATGATCACTTAAGTTGTTAAAGGGGAAAGTTTACACACGTTAAGTGAGACGGTTTAAAATTAACTTTAAGATTTATTATAATATAATATTTACAAGAATAAGTCGAAGTGAAAATATATAATAATTTGGCAATTTAGGCAATAACTTTGAACAAAAGTCTTTTTGAACAATAAAATGTATAAAATAATTTTCAAGTTAAGTTTTGTAATTATGGCTTCTATTTTTCTATTATCTGAATTCTAAAATATTTTAACTGTATTGAACCCTTTAAAATCTCTAAAAATGCCAATATATCTTTGCTATTCTTATACAACTGTTTGTACACTCGTAAAATCGTAAGCTCATAACGTTATCATAAGTTGATTGTTACAGATCGTTTGTTACGATCACTACGGTTTTGCACAGAATAGTGGAAAAGAGCTATGCCAGATACTCAGGAAATATTTCAAGTATTAAATAAAAAATACAGTTCAAAGTATTTAAAATAACGGTTAATGTTCCGTGTAAGTCCACCACACATAACTCGTCAGACAGAACGTGTATGCTAGTTGGAATGAGATTTGTTCTTGACGAAGCGCCGCCCCTTTCTTTCAAAACATAACATTTACGATTCACTTTATCTTTTCCAATATTTTTATTCAAAACTGAAATCTAAATACGGAGTGATTATTTAATGGCGAGACGACGTCACTGGAAGTTTTAATAATTTGCCGTTTCATACACATCGTAGCAGGCGATTATGTGCGCATTCGCATAATCTTTTTTTCTTCATAATCAAATTTTCTTCAAGGTTATTATAGTCATAGTATTCTGCTAGGAGGAGGGTTTTTAAAGAAAAACTGGAATAACGAAATTTCAGTATTTATACGCTTAAAGTCATATTTAAATAGTTTGAATGAGATTTATAGTATACATATGTTGAAAAACACTAACTTTATTAAAAGAGAGAATCCTCAAAAATATCAATATATTCCGACTTTATGTCTAAAATAGGACATTCCGTTTTTCATCGCATTCATAGATGCTAAATTATGTTAATGTATTAAAACTGTATAAAGCATTTATATATTTTCACTATATGAAAACAATCAATGATAAAACTAATTAGGTTAGGTTTAGTTGGTAAAAATTTTAGACTGAAAAAACTTAAACTTGCTAGACGTATATAAACAGGTATTCATAAGGAATTTTTATCTGTTTCCAATGAGATTTATAGTACATATACGTATTTTGAAAAACATTAACTTCATGAAGAGTTCCAAAAATATCAGTTATATTCGAACGTTCTTGCGTATTTCTCTGTCGACAAGAGATGCATGAATGATTACTATTGGCTCCCCACTCTTACGACTATGCCTTCTCGTTTCTAACGTTATAATATAATTCATTCTAAGCATACAAGCCTAGTTGTGGTGGACTAATACGGAACATTAACCAAAATAACAAATGTTCGGAGTCATCACCGATAAAAAGTATTTAAAATAATGTATTTCAAGTACTTTAAATGTATTTGGAATACTAGAGCTATTTCTTAGGCTTAACGAGAAAAAGCTCAAAATTTTCTTTTTCGGGTGTCATCACTTCAGGAACACTAATCATGATTATTTCTTCATTTTTCTCTTTTGAACGTGAAGTTAGGAGTCACTGACTTTTACTACCGTTGATTGATTGCTCAAGTATTCTTTTGGAGAAATTGGATCTATTGGAGCATCTGCTGCGGAGACCTTAAAGAATATATTTAATTAGCAATGTGCTAAAATAAAAGACATAATTGCTCATTTACATGAAACCTATCAAAATCTTATGAAGTTGGCTTTTTATATATTTTTTTTAAACAAGAACATAATAAAATATGTAAAAATAAAATATTTTTACTTTTTTTATTATTATTTTTATTTATTTTATTTTAATTTTTTTGTATGCAGCTATTATGTAGAAGCCCTCATGGCTTGTCAAAATTAATAATATTTCTTTATCCTTTAAGTTCTTGTCCTTTTTCATATTTACTGTTGAATAGCCCATTGGCAAAAGCACTTTTTTCCAGAAATTTGAATAAAAATATATGTATACAGGTACTTATGTATATATGTAAAACTTGTTACAATTACAAATTAATGTAGAAAAGTGGTATCAGTTGCAAAAGAAATTAAATGAGCGTTCGCAACTGCAGTTATATGAAGTGAAGTGTGAATTGTCACACATTTCAGGGTTTTGCAGGTATTTAGTAACTGAATGATTATTTGGGATGCCAAAACAAATTTTATGTCAAAATATTTTATTATGAATTTTAATTCGAATGCCTAATACCATTATTTAAGTTTCTAAATATGTGCAATATTTTTTTTTACATAGCAAGGTACATTAAGAATTTGAAAATTGCGCCTATGGCTTCTATTGGTTACTTAAATCATTAGCCCCGCCCTCTGATTTCGTATACATCAAGCATAGAATTAAATTATAATTTCAACACTTCCAACTGGTTATTAAATTTACGCTTTTAAAAATTAAATGCAACATTTACCGAAATATAACTAGAATTTTGACAAAATAATTTAAACAAAAGAAAACTGCAAAAAAAAAACAAAAAAATTAAAATTGACAGGATTCGAACTCTAGTTTGCAAGTTACCTGTTTGGCAAATTAGTAAACCAATGACGAAACGCATATCGCTATGAGCGCTGACTAATCTACTGGGTTACATAGCGAATTAAATATTTAACATATTTTGGTTAAAAAGACAAAAAATGCATTATTTTTCGAAAACATAATCTGATCAAAAATTCCTGTTGTACTATTCCGGTTCACACCAATGTAAATTACTTAGAATTTTTTCAGATTTTTAATTTAAACCATCTGGGCTACAGGGTGTGGGACAAACATTTTTTTGCACAATTTTGGCAAAAAACAGCCTCAAAATAATTTATTTTGCAAAAATAAAATTTTGATCGTTAATCCACGTACGAAGGGCTTTCATTTGATACCCTACTCAGAATTTTTAAAAAATATTTTTTTTCGATGAGCACATATTTGTTTATATTTTTAGGTGCCAAGCATGCCAAATTTCAACTTTCTAGGTTTTGCCGTTTGGCTACAATTTTTACCGAACAGACAGACGACAAAATGACGGTATAAGGGTTTTTTGGTCATACCTACAAGACCCTAAAAAGATCTACTAACCAAAATGCCACATCAAATTTATAGCTGCAAGAGTAGTAACATCCCGTTCTGTATGACAGTCCGGGATTTATTTTTGTTTATTAATTTTATAAATGTTTTGACAATCATGTTAAAGTTATTTTATCCAAGTTGTTTCAATGACAATTCTTGGAAATCATAAAAATTCACTTTTATTCGATGTACAGAAAATAAAAATGGTGGACACTGATGATATAAATGAAAGTCACGATTGACTGATTTATTTAAATATAATAATAATATAGTTCATTCGTACTTACTCCGTACATCTCTCAAACTCAAGACCGCCCACATGAGTTTCCAAAACTTGCGAGCGGACTGAACCTGGAAACTACCCCTAAGTTCGCCGGCGGATTGCTATGATTCATAGGAATTAAGAGGTCTTTCAATTAAAATCAATATTTTATCTAACCTACTTTAATTATGATGCAGTTGACTATTTACCTTATACATTTTAATGTACAAATTAACGATGACAGCTAAATCCAAATGATTCACATATTCGCAAACACTCAAAACACCTGAGAGGCTGTCTTACACACGAAACACACTAATTTGCCCACTGGATATAAATCCCTCACTTCCGTCTCCGAATAGCTATAGTCTCTCGTACATTTTGGAATATTGTCTCTCCATTATTTAGCTGGACTACTTCTGGATTTTCTGGTTACTTTAAATACACTCTAAATGTCTAACGCATGATGAACAAAATCTCACTCTTAAACCTATCTTAACCTTATGACTGTCTTAACTGCACTACTCCAAAAGGCTGATATTGCTCAACTGTAAAATGTCAGCTCACACCCTTTTGAACTGTCTGTCTTAAATAAGTTGTCACCTAATGACGCTGATATGAATGACCAATCTCGACCGGTAATTTTTGGTATTATCTTAAATCTTACTTGACTATTTATTAGTAACTAGTGCACCCGTTGCCAACTGTGTTGGCAAACAAATCATTAACTTAATGTGGAACTTGCTCGACACCTCAGACTTCTTTCTCTAGCCATACGCCTAACTTCATCCAATTCAAATTGAATCAACTCTTCGCCCATTATTCAAAACTGGACACGTAATGAGTATTATTCCGAATTATTTATTCATTAACTTTTTAAGATGGGAAAACGATTCATTTTCACTCAGTGCATTACCTTAATAATGTTAAAACTAAAAATAATTTGAGACGTTAAATTTAAAATATATTTATTAAAATAAATTTTCCAATTACTTATATAATATAAAAATACGCACACGGAAAAATGCGCACATGATAATATACATACACGGAAAAATACACACGGAAAAAAGCGTACTTACACTATATCTCAAATCAGTTTGAAATAAATCGTGAGAAACTATTACACAGTAAAATTTAATTGTTTGCCCGCTTTAATATATTGCGTTCACTTTTGTAAAGTCAAACCAGATCTGGTTATTTTGGTTACTGTTATAGTGTAGTACTGACTTTTAAAAAATGTAAATTTGTCATTTCAAAATATTCCTTATGCTGTAAAACCTACTTCAGATTTATTAGTTATGATCATTATAACTATGATATCATTTATCTTTATGATATATATCATGAAATGACATTTTAAGTGAAATTTTTTACCATGTTTTAATACCAACATGACATACAATTTCAAAGGTGCAATCTATTGAATGTATCAATATGTAATTTTTAAATATTTCCAACCAATTTTAAATTTACACAAATAAGTTGTCACATAATGACGCTGATATGAATGACCAAACTCGGCCGGTAATTCTTGGTAAAAATTATAATTTTTACCAAGGCGAGTTTTACTCAATGCATTACATTTACATTTTTGAAAATTTAAGACGTTAGATAATTTAAAACGTTAATCGTAGAAATAAAAAAATAATAAAGCATTGAAAAAGTAATAATAAAGAAAAGAAAGTCACATTTTTCTTACTTACTTTCATCAAAACCAAATATTTTTTAAAATAATTTTTTTTCTGCTACTAATAATTTTAATTTATATTTTTTTTGGGTAAACAAAGCAATTAACAACTATTATTATTAGGCGTTATATGTCAATATATGCTTCGGTAAGCTTCGGAATATTTCGTTACATTTCGGAATCTCGCTTCAATTGTTTTAGATTTTAGATGACAGACACGAACACGCACCCACGCGAAGACACACGTTGGCGTATTATATTATAGATAATTCAGGTATCTCATTAGTTAAGTAACCCAAAACTAATGTTTATTTTAAAGACAAAGATTAATTGTTATTTATGTGCATATGGTCTGCATACATCTAATATTTATTTGAATTTTTCGATTAACTGCTGTAGAATTTACGGTGCCCTTTCCATGTTAACTTTACAAGGGGTTCAAGTTACCCTAATAAACATGTCTGCACTTAAGTGTCCCTCTCTAAGAAATAAATTATGTTTTATTACTTAATTTTTTCTAATATTTCACTGTAATTGGATGATTATATTGAATTTATGAAATTTTATTTTTGAATCAATATCAAAATTACCTCACTTACACTAAATCCATCTGTTAAACTGGTTAAGAGCATTATATTTAAATTAATATAAATTGTATTTTGCCATATTATACACCTTGCTTTTACTAAAAAAAGATCTGGTCAATAGCTTGAATAAGAGAAAATATGTTAGTTTTTCTGATCCCTCAAAATAATATGTCGAATGGATTAACATGCTTTTGGTAATGGGTTACTCAGTAAAATTATTCTTTACTTAAAATATTTTTATTTCTCAGGGTAAAGAATTAGAAAGAATATTTAGAGAAGAAGGCGTGATAGATGCAGAAGAGGAAAGTGAAGAGGAAGAAATTGAAGAGAAATCACTACAATCAATAGAAGGAATAGAGGACGAAGTTATTGGCCATCTTGAAAACAGAGACGGTCAAGATCTGGGTGAAATAGTGGTCGTCAATAAAGGAAAGAAGTTTCGACGCACTATAGGCGGAAGTAAGAAAAAGAAATACACTTGTGAAATATGCAACAGAGGTTTTATGCATTACGGTCGATATTTGGTCCATAAGACCTATCATAAAGGTGTCAAATTTGAGTGTACACAATGTAATAAATTATTTTTGTCTAAAGAGACGCTGATTGTACATCAAGAACAAACCGGCCACGTCGGTGAAGGGGTTGTTGAAAGTTTAGAGAATGAGGTAAGGACTCAGTTTCATTATTTAATATAAAATATTTGATATCCCTATCTGTCTATTTATCTAAATGGAATCTAAATAAAATGTCTATTTAGGTAATGCATATTATTGGGATCTCTTATTATTTGTTTCTTTTTTCCCCCTTAATATTCTGTATTTTATGCTGTTGTTTTTCTTAAACATTTATTGTTAAGTATCTTTCGTCGTGACTGTTGATATCTGTCCAATTGCTGCAAAAAAATAAATAAAATAAAAACTTTGCAAAATGAAGCAATAACATGGGTTCATAGTATTTATTCATCAAGCAATGTGCTAAAATCGATTTATCTCATAACATCCTAACCTTTATCTTGAATTATGTTTTCAATTGTTGCAATTTTATTCAATTATCTCTAAACCTTCGTCGGGTAAAATTTGAAGGATTGTCCACATTTTCCCTTGACGTGGTCGTATTCCACTATTTTTACTAAGAATTACTTTATGTTACTAAGAATTGTATATAAGATATTTTTGAGCATTAAATTATTAATATATGTCCATATAACACTGTAAATATTTTTAGAAACACCCCAAAAAAATTTGATATTTTTTTTTGCAACTCTCTATGTTTTCGTTTTCAAATCAATGTTTTATTGTTTTCTTTATATTATCCGGTTTATTCAGATTTATTCTCTTTTCATATTTCAATATGTTTTGTATGCTTCTATTATAAAATGTCAATTCATATAGGAGAAACTGTTTAAAATCGCAGCGCCATATGCGACAAAAGCTGGAACACTCGAGAATGACATTAAACTGTCACTTGTGTATTTGATCACATGGTGAAAATGAACACGAGTTGTATTTTCCTATTTTCCAAACATTTTTTCTTATTTAAATGTAATCTACGATTTACAAGATATGTAATTTAAGAAATTTCAAGGAAAGTTATAGTTTTTCATTGTATTTTTAATTCTTTTTGACTGTCTGTCAATATGATATCAATAAAAATATGGTAAATATATAAAAATAAAAATCTCTGCCTGAACAAGTGGAACGGCCTTTTAATATATGATCTGATGATTTAGACGAATTTTGAGTTGGGTAAGTGCGTTTATTCAGTCTTTTCTTGGGCGTTAATATAATCACTTTTAAAAGTTGCTCGTTGCATTTTATGTAAACACGCATTCTTGGGCTTGGATTTTTGCCCATTTTTAGTTTTTGGATCCATAGTCACTCCAAATGTCATTTCAATTGATATTATTTCCGATTTATAAAAATTATGGAATGTTTAAGTGCGATTCTTCTTTATTCATGATTTACATTGCGGCACACAACAATATGATTTTTTTTTTTTTTGTCATGATTTACGAAAATAAAACACAAACAACAAAAAACACGTATTTCTCCATTGAACAAAACAAAACAATGTCATTCTCGCATCTTTTTTTTTACTTCAAACAGGGGAGTCTGGTGACAGACCCCCCTACTTTTGAACCGCGCAGTCAGCGAAAAAATTAGAGGGAACATTGGTCAGAAGGCGCTTAGGAAGTTTACCCTATTATTTACTTGAAGCGTCCCATAGATCATTTTAGTGTGACATCACAACCGTCAAACGTGTATTTAAAAATGGCATAAATAGGACTGGCAGTACATGGATGCTTATGGGATTATATATAAAAACGTAAAATATGATAAGTTTATTTGCAGATGCGAGGTGTGGGAGTCGTGGGGTACAGATTAAGGGCCTGTTTCTGAAAGCTTAACCGAGTTTAATCTTTTGGTTAAACTCTGTTACAATATAACAATTCCATAAGTAACCATAAAAATCATTTTCTAACTAGTTGGTTATAGTTAACTAGGCTTTCAGAACCCGGCCCTAAGTGTCGCTTCATTGATTTTCAAGTATATTAAACTATAAATATGGTGCCACGAAGCAAACAAGAACCCCGGAAAATATGTGAACTAATTTGAAAATGTTTAGGCGGGTTTGCGTCTGACCAATTAAGAATCTCCTTAGGCAATGTGTATAGTCTGACGCAGAACTGTTAAGTACTGATTTTATGCTTCATTTGTAATAATTTGTGCTTTAGTATTTGTGTTTGATATAATTCAAGTTGATTTGAACTTATAACTCAAAATTGATTTGTTTTTATAACTATTATTAATATTTATATATAATATGTCGCACATATATAGAATTTCGCGCGAGTGTAATATGCCGTTGAGTGTACTTAAGATTGCATACGCTCTATGCCACGTCTACCCAGGGACTTTGTTTGCTTCAACAGACTATATAAACATGATAAAAATAATTTGTAAATTAAAAGGCGCCAGCTGTGGATTAAGACATTGACGAGAAAGTACTAAACAGAATATATAAAGCATGTATTTGTTTGTGGTAAACATTTTATTTAAGGTGTATTCTTAAAGATGCCAGGTGCACTGCCAACCAATTTAATTAACTTAAATGAATAAATCAATTTAAAAAAGTCTCATTTGAATTATTTAAAACTACTATAGGAAAACCGTCTTATATTGAAAATATAATCCTGACTGGGTACCATGTTTAAATCTTGGCTACACAGGGGCACAATTTAATAATAATTCAGAAGATACTGAGCGACAGTCTCGTTTTTCTCTTGCATCTTATTCAATAAAAAAAGTATGTCAGAATTGTGCATTAACTAAATATGCCATAATGTCCATTGTTTGGACAACTCACATAGCCGCTTCACGGCAAACCCCTTCATAGCTTCTACGCCACTGCATTTGCTAGTCGACCGGTTGGATTTCGTTTCGAATCTTGTCGGCTCGTCACTAGCAAATGCACTTCAACAGTATTAATTCAGATGTGAAACATGTATTAGATGTTTCAGACATACATAATCTGTAATTCTGGTTTCTGAAACAAGGTATCTAAACAAATGTTTACTAATGAATATATAGTTTTATGCGTTACAACACCTTAAAACAAACACAAACCTGAATAAATCATATCGACGGCTTCGGCAATATTTTTCTTGAATTGGAACGCGAAGATTAAAGTGTCTAATATGATTTTTTTAACACCAAAGTCCTCACTACTGTTTTGCGAGTTTATATCATCTGCTTTGCAAGATCTGTAATATTTTTTTAAATGGTAAGGTTGGATTTGTAATTGATTTATACCCTTTTCACACTAGAACTTTAAGATAAGTGACCTTAAAGTCCACCGATGTATAAGATCGGTTTGCTTTCTTAATAGGTGTTTAAATCTCCGGTGCTGCCATCTGCTACGGTAATTTACCGTCAGAAAATTACTAGTTTTGAACTGTCTGCGTTGACGCATATTTTGAATTATTATTAAACTCATACGGATATTTGATTCCATTCTACAATAAAGATACTACAATAAAGAATATATTACACCTGTATTAACATATAAGTCGATACATGCTACCTTAATTATTGTAGCTCTGTCTTTTATAAATACATTATTTAAATAAATAATTTAATTATAACAATAAGTTTAAACTTCTTATAACATCGATAAAATACAGTATTATTGTTTATGATAATACAAAATGTAGATAGCACAAACTCAAACAGTATTTTTTGTACTAAAAATGATGTTGGCAATGCGTTCTATCTTTAACACGCAGATCTCCGTCTTAAAGTTAGCTTGAGTTTAGTCGAGATCACGCACTTTCACACTAGCACTTAAAGACACCTTGAGTTTAACATCCCATCTTAAAGGTCTAATGTGAAAAGGGTATTAGTCTAAAGGTACCGACTAAATTTGCTTGAAATATGATTATAAAGGTTGAGTCGGTAGGAAAGTTCCAAATTCCGAGAGTGTATACTACACATAAGTGTATAACTAAAAAACCCAAATGTTGTAATCCGGATGCCCGAGGCCCAGATCGACGGGGGCGGGTGGGGTGCAGAAAGGAAAATATTGGCATAATAATTGTATTTGAGTGAGGATCCTTTTTTTTAAGGTCATCACTTGGATTTTAAAGGTGAGAATTTTTTTTTATGTCGTCACTTGAATTTTATAAGTGAGGACCTTACCGTCCGGATTATAAATATAACAAGTTATGATCAGGGCCGCCTCTAAGGTACCTGGCGCCCCGATACAAAATTAGGTTAGGCGCCCCCCCCACTTATATTTTTTTACAATAATTTTTTTGATAACTATTATAAATAGAGAAAATTTTATTTTTGTAAATATGCGTGATAATCAAAATAAAGTGGTGGTAATTTATAAACTAATAAAACTTTTAATGCAATGACATTGGCATGGTTATTGGTAGGCTATAAAAATTAAATAATTTGTCCAATTATTGATTTTCTTTTTTTTTGTTCGGGAGTTTCTCATATAAATATCTTATTTTCGTCATACATATCGTATGACGAAAATTATTGACTAAAATTCTTAAGGTCAATGAATTTTATTTAAAGATCAACACATAAAAATGGATTTTTTTCAGAATGTGATTTAACGACTTAAAAGGTTGTGACCATCTTTTAATTCTCCTTTTTTAACCCAGCAACGTGCAAACCCGAAATATTTCGGGCTTATCTCATAGCGCGACGAAGACAGAATGAAACTTTTTTTTTACTATATTTTTGTAGCTAAAACAAAGAAGTATTATCGACTTTATTTTGATTTTTAATATCGTAGTAAGTTTAATTTTCCATTTGTTTATTAATATCTAATTTTAAAAGCATTTTAGATTTGTATTTTTTCGCTAAATTTCTTTGCCTGGGGCCCCCTTTACTAGAAGCCTAAGTGCCGCCCTGTAAAAAAAGTAATTTTTCTAAATTTCCTTTTTGTCCCCCCCCCCCCCCCTCCTATTTCACTAGAAGCCTGAAGTGCCGCCCAGTAAAAAAAAAAATAGTTTTTTCTAAATCTCCTTTCATGGCGTCCCCTTTTACTAGAAGCCTGAAGTGCCGCCCAGTAAAAAAAGTAGTTTTTTCTAAATATCCTTTTATGGTGCCCCCCCCCCTGCTCTTACTAGAAGCCTGAAGTGTCACCCAGTAAAAAAAGGTATTTTTTTCTCAATTTCTTTGCTTGGCGATCCCTTTTACTAGAAGCCTGAAGTGCCGCTTAGTAAATAAAAGTAGTTTTTGCTACATTTAATTAAAGGTCACAACTTTAATTAATGCAAAGAAATTGAGAAAAAAATACTTATTACAAAAATGAATATTATTTTAATTAAAGCTATTTTGATATTGTAATAGGCTATAAATGTTTTCTTCGACCCGGTGCTTCTTGATTGTGGCGCATCACCTGCATACCGTCTTGAGCCGCACCTGGTTATAATAATCTGTCTAAGAGAAAAATTTCAAAATCTTCAAAAGATCAATTTTAAAGGTTATAATCTAAACTATAGTTTTGCTATATAACGGTGAATCGTGTTCCCACTGTTGTCAGTGGAAGGAATTCGTCAGTAATAAAATGTACCTATATATCAAAACATTTTTTCAGGCAGCCTTAAAAGAAGAACCCAATGACGATGATGAGTCTCTAGACCCGTTAACATCTGTTCTAGCATCCACAGAACTAAAATATCCATGTGATCAATGTGAAAAATCATTTATGTCGAAACAAAGTTACGAAGTACACATGAAAGCAATTCACGAAGGACAAAAACCATTCCAGTGCGAGAAATGTGACAAAACATTTGCATATCAAGCCAGTTTAAAGGGACACATGTCATCACATGAACAAAAAATGGAACGAGGTTATGCCTGTGATATTTGTGGAAAAATATTTAATCATCCAAGTAGTGTAGTTTATCATAAAGAAGCCGAACATAATAATGGAAGAAGATTTGTTTGTAATAAATGTGAAAAGAGTTTTAAACATAAGCAACTTTTACAAAGACATCAGCTAGTCCATTCAGATGAAAGACCGTTTTCTTGTAAGAATTGTTCTGCTACTTTTAAAACGAAGGCGAATTTGTTAAATCATATGCCTACTCATACTGGTATTAAGAAGTATTTCTGTCAGCAGTGTGGGCAGATGTTTGCCCATAAAACGTCTCTGACTTTGCACTACAGATGGCATAGTGGTCAGAAGCCATATGAATGTAATATTTGTAAAAAGGCATTTTCACAGAAGGGGAATTTACAAGAACACAAACGAATTCATACAGGTCAGTAGTAAATATGACTTCTTATACATTAAAATTGTACATTAGACTACGAAAGTAATAATAATATATTTTTATTTAACATAAATGATAAAACATTACGGGGATAACAATTTAGGTAAAATGTTTTGATCATCCTACAGATATTTCGTTTCTCAAATATTTTTATTGTTTATACTGGCATTTTAAATATATTTTTGTGTAACAATATTTACCACACCATTAGTGCACAGTACTTTATATTTCGCCCGTTTGAAGATAAAAGTCATTAAGTGACATTTTATCGCAAATTGAGATTTCGATCCTAATACATTATATTAATAAAATAATGTATTTAGGGACCAAGATTTCATTTTGCAAAAAAGTGCCACTTAATGACGACTTTTACCTTCAAACGGACAATTTCTCCTAGGCGTACCAAGGTTTTTGTGCCACTGTATGCTCTGTATATTGTCCTTAAGTACGGTAGAAATTGTAGCCAAACGGCTTAACATAGAAAGTTGAAATTTGGCATGGTTATACAACTCTTTGACCCACATAAAGGAAAAATACTGAGAGTTAAAAAAAAACACACACACACATCGTGAGATAAACAATTATGTATTTAATAAAAAAGTGATTTAAAATTTTGAGTGGCATATTAAATGAAATCTCTTAATCCGTTGATCAACACGCAAATTATTAATTTCATAATTTATTTTTGAAAAATCAATATTTTTTTTATGGGATTTTCGCCAAAAATGTGTAAAAAAACTTTTGTCCCCACCCTATCTCCCAGAGGGGCCGATTTAAAAAATTGAAAAAAATCCCCGTAATGAACATTCATGGGAACCAGAATATTTCAGCAGGAATTTTTGATCAGATAAGTTTTTTGAAAAATTTCGATTTTTCTTTGTGTCGAAGACAAAAAAATATTTTTTTAAAATTTATTGTGTGGTATCAAAAGAAAGCTCTTAAGACTTACTCAAAGGGGTTAAAATAAAAACCTGAAAAAATTATAGGTAATGTAACGGGTGTTTTTTTTAGAGGTATAGAACTTTAAATTGCAATAAAACAACGATGGATTATTCGATTGACATGAATTTTTTTTTATTCGAAAGATAATCTTGTGGCATTACATTAAATCATACCAACAAGACGGCGCAACATGTCACACAGCTCGTGCCACAATCGATTTATTGAAAGACACGTTTGGTGACCGCCTAATTTCACGTTTTGGACCTGTGAATTGGCCTCCAAGATCTTGTGATTTAACACCGCTGGACTACTTTCTGTGGGGCTATGTAAAGTCATTGGTCTATGCGGATAAGCCACAAACGCTTGACCATTTGGAAGACAACATTCGCCGTGTTATTGCCGATATACGGCCACAAATGTTGGAAAAAGTCATCGAAAATTGGACGTCCAGATTGGACTACATCCGAGCCAGCCGTGGCGGTCGTATGCCAGAAATCATATTTAAAATGTAATGCCACAAGATTATCTTTCGAATAAAAAAAAATTCATGTCAATCGAATAATCCATCGTTGTTTTATTGCAATTTAAAGTTCTATACCTCTAAAAAAAACACCCATTATATGGATCTGTGCCGGAAACGTACGAGAGGAATTTGATCAGATTGTGTTTTTGAAAAATATGGCAGTTTTTGTGTTTTTGACAAAATTAATAATTTTTTTAATTGATGGTTAAATTATGGCTAATAATGTTATGGATTTTTTGTATTTTTAGCTAAGATAGTGCGTGTATTTTTTTTAAATTAAAAATTAAAAAAAAATGTATATATATATATTTTTTATAGTTACGAAATGAGTTACTTACACCACACTACACTACACTTTTTACAATATTTCTTATTAATCTAATGAATACTTGAATACGAAGCAAATGAAGAAAAAAAAAAAAAAAACGCTGGGATATTTGGCAAATTATTTAAATGTTGTTTAAAAAAATTGAATGGAAGCTCTTAGTTCTCAAATAACGAATAAAAGTGATTATTAAAAATAACTGTTGATTTTGATGTGATAAATATACGTAGACATCCAGTATTATGTTGGCTTCTTACTCTTTTTAAATACCTACAAAACCCTGAAATGTGTGAAAATTCACACATCACTTCAATTATTTATTTTTTTAACTTAGTGGCATTTATTAACCCCCTAACGCCTTTTTTTATAAAAACACAAATATATAAGTAAAGATATTATGGCAACTTTATTTTTTACTGTTATATCTTACGGTTTTATCTTAAGATTGGAATGTACTAAATACACTACACCCGATCATAGCACGAAAAATATTTTCCTGTCGCGTATATAATTGTAGAAACTGTACGTCGCGAATTTGCAGTGTTCGGCGTTAAGAGGTTAAATAGAACAAGTGTTTAAAAATAATTATTAACATTTATTAATCATCCTTAGCAATTATTAATTATTATTAGCATTCTGTCAACATTATTAGCGTCTATTATTCAGTCGTAGCATTATGATTTTATGTAATAGCAAGTACCATTAGCATTTTTTTATGAGCCTATAAATTGTTCGCAATTATAATTTTAGCTAGTTTAATTTTGTTATCAAACATAAAATTATACGTTATTTGTACTGAATGCACTATTGCACTATTATTACGTGCCATATTCTTTCAAATGTCGCTGATATATAGTAAAGGAGACTTTAGTTGACAGATGACGGTTATTTAAAGTATATGGTTCAATGGTAGAGAACTGTAGCAATAAAATTTCCATTTTTGAATAGAGCCATATCATTTGTTCACAGACAAAGCTAGAAATAGAGAAAGAAATACAATTTGTTTCATTTGACAGGCCTGTCTTCCATCTAGTGGTGGGAGGTCTAAAGCGCGCGCGTGTATACAAAGGGACATACGTTGAAGTTACCAAATTATAATATAACAAAAAAAATATGAACGTATGTTACAGTAAGAAACAGACATACGTTCTTGACATCTTACATAAAACTGTGGGAAATAGATATACATTTGTTTATCGGTTCTCAATCGATCAATCTGTCAAGTAAAATCTCCTTTACTATAGAAGTTTTTATACAGTTAGGGATTTTAGAGAGCAGTTAGGAAGTGATTTTTTTAACCAAAGTCTCTCAAACTAGAGAATTTTGTGTACTATTGTGTTACTAGTATAAAAATCAGAAAATTATGATAAACCGACTTAGGAGGTTTTAGAAGTAGACAATACATTAATCATTTAATCTTTTATTATTAAAGTAAATTAATTTTTAGGTGAGAAACCATATTCCTGTGATTATTGCGGCCGTAAATTCACAACGTCATCGCAGTACAAACTTCACGTGAAACGTCATACTGGAGAACGTCCATGGACATGTGAGATATGCACCAAGACCTTCCTGCACAAGGACACGTGGAAGTGCCATATGCGCCGGCACAGGAACGAGAAGCCTTTCCAGTGTACGGCTTGCCTGCGAGGCTTCACCGAGCAATGGGCGCTTCGCAAACACATGCGCTTACATACCGGTGAAAAACCATATACCTGTGACATATGTAATAAGTCTTTCGCAGATTGTTCCAATCTTACCAAACATAAGAAAGTGCATAAGAATTTTAAGGAATCTCTTCATGCGTTGGTGTCACAGGGTGCTGCAAATGGTATGTATATTTAAACATTTTTATATAAACGTTTTATTTGGACTTTGCAATTATTTGGGGAGTATATGTTAAAAGGCCGCCACTTGCTACCACATAAATGCGAGCTCTTTTAAGATCATTTGTTATAACATACACATTTCAGGCGATATTTTAACTATTGCTGCTCAAATATTGTTCATCTAGATCAGAGGTTCCCAATCTTTTTAAGACGTTGTACCGGTATGTAGTAGACAATATGGTGGCGTACCAGTAGGTAAATGTATTTGGAAAAACGAATCCTAAAAAAATCCTAAATTTGCAAGTGATGAAATTTTGTCGAGCAAAAAAAAAACGACTAGCTCACAGTAAAACTCGCCTAAATTCTCAACTGAATTTTTTTTTTTTTAGGTAAATAGGGTTTAGAGATGTATTGTATACAAAAAAACACATTATTTTACACAAAATATGGCTTTCATTATTATTTCATTCACTTCTCGCGTACCGCTAGCTCGACCTTCGCGTGCCGGTGCCGATACGCGTACCACAGATTAGGAACGTCTGATCTAGATCTTTAAGATACCTCACAGAAAAAGTCTGGAGCTGTTAAATCTGGAATTTCTGGTGGCCAGTCGTTGTCGCCTTATACCGGTACTCATGTATCTGTGTGTGTGTGTGTGTGTGTTTTTTAATAAATCTTGAGTGGAACATCAAATAAAAGCACTTGATACGGAGATTAATAAACAAAAATTAATTTGTACATGCATTTCTTTAAAATCAGACAAAAATGTTTTTTTTTTTATTTCAATAATAAAAAGCCATAAGTTCCATAAAAAAAATTTAAGTTAATACTAATAAATAAAAAAAAACGCCACTGGAAAGTAATCAAAAAAGTTTAGTTTAAAATATTTTATGATTTTCAATAAATACGTTATAGTGGAAAATTTAATTTGGCGAATTTTAGTTATATCTTGTGTGTTACGCATTTAATTAAAACAGATTGTGGGCGCAATTAGCCTTTGTTGCTGTGCGCCAAAAATTTTAACTAACTAACAAAACAGATTGTGTAAAGCCGCATTCAGAGCTCTTAAATCAATAGACTAGTTTGTCATATTATAACGCGTTGAACCATTCAGACCTCTAAATTTAAGACATTGTTCTTTGTCGATTGTGGATAATTTTCTAAACTTATAGTTGCTTTAAGTTGTTCCGAGTTGTTTTAATGAGACAGACATATAAACACATTGGCTATCGCATTCTATCAGTGACACCGTAGATATCGTAGGCCTTTACATAACCTAATAAAATGTCATTGTAACAGGCAGGGAGGGGGGGGGTTAAGAAGATAAATTTACCAAAATGTAAAAACAGGGGGGGGAAGGCTGCCACCACCTAGTTTATATAAAACTAGGAAATTAATTTAAAGGGGAGGGGTTAAGCAAGACGGGGAAGTTTGAAGAATAATAAATTGCGAAACGATTCAATTTAACAATAAATATATTTAAAAATTATCTTAGTAACAACAACAACAAAAATATAGAACAAAACAAAAATTATATAATTGGAAGTAAAATTTACTTACACATTGCGCCGTGTTTACACCACTTATCTAACTTGCTTTTTGGCGAGGGAGCACGTAGTCGACTATGCCCTCGATTAGGTAATTTTTCCACACTGACTGACTGACTGACTTGACTAACTTCTTTAACTTTTTAACTTTACTCTTTTCTCAGGACTATCTTTCTTACTCTCGTTCTTACTTTTTTCTTACTGACTTGTCGTTTACTTTCTTTCTTACTTTCTTTCTTACTTTAACTACTTTTGACATGACTGGTTTTTCTTAACTCTCCTGTCGCTTGCTACGTGCTACCTTTTATCTAATTTAACAATGAAATTGTTTAACTTCGGTTCCACAAGTTCCGTAAACTTGACATTAAAACCTGTGTCATAACATAAACTAATAAACATCAACATTTGTCAATAATGTAACAAAAATGCATCAACAATTACCGTTTAAAAGTTTATATTACAACACACTGTTTCATGGCCAAGTTCGTAAACACCCGCATTGCGGAAGTATAATAATTAATAACAAAAAAAATAATAAGAATTTTGAAATAATAATAAAAAAAAAAGAACAAAAGAGATTACTTAAAACTAAAAATTAAATTTAGGGCTGGAGTACTGTTACAACTCTATCCCCCTTTAATTAAGCTATGTCGTAGAACATAGCTTAACTACAATGGGCCAGGGACCATTTGGCATCTGTCTTCGGGATCGGAGATGGTTCTGGTTGACTCCCTAGCAATGTTGGAGTCGATAACTATAGCCACATTCAGGGAGGCGCCTCACTCATCTCAGGACTTGTCAAAATAGGTTCCAGACGGTCGGTCCTCTTTAGGGGATCGCTAGGCTGCTTTGCCGTTTTGAGCTGCACCGGGGCTACATCAAGACAATATCTTCATTTGTGTACCCCAGTGATTGGCTACTGCAATGGACCGCCTGGTAATCTTTGATCTGGTGCCTGGATGGGAGGGGGTTGCATATAGTTTTTCGGTCCCTGCCGTCCATTGTTTCGGTGGTTATGACGAGGGGTTGAAGCTGTAACATTACATGCACGGCAGTACATAGTTCTTTATATAGCTTAAGTACCTTAAAATAATAATAACAATAAAATTTGCATTAAAAAAAAATAAATAAAATAAAATAAAATTCGAAATTAACAAATTAATAAAATAAACGAAAACTACAATAATAACCTATTTTAAAGGTCACCTAGGTTTTGGATGCGTCCGAGCAACAACTAGACATTTCTTATTAAACTTAATTTCTAAATTACCTTTTTTTATTTTTATTCGAACCATCATCCAAAACATAGGTTGGCTACCTACGGACAGGAGGGCCAACTTCCTGGGTGCATAATAACTTTTTATGACCCGGTATCCGATTTAAATATTTGTTTATATGGGGTTTTCGAGGTAGCACAATTTTGAGGATGCTAATGATATCCTACAGAACGTGTCCTTCGAGAAGTCAATATTCCTGGGAAATCAGGAGGTCTTCCGGAGATTCGCAGGAGATATTCATCCATCTCATGGTCTCTCTGATCGATGCTGCACCTACTTATAATATCCTCAAATAGTGGACCCTCTTTGAATGGGAGGTCTGTCGTCTTTTCTGTTTCTCCTGTCTCCGTCCTGGAATCGTTTGCTTCTCTATATTTTGAATAGATTTTCTCCAATGTTTCTTGATTATATCTAAAACTGATAACATTACACGATGGGACACTGACTTCAGTGTCCTCTTTCTTTATAGGTTCTTTCTGCCTTATCGCAACATTGATATTCATGATTTTATCTACAAAAAAATCATTTATCAAAATACTTTTGACTGGTTCCTCATACCCGATTATAGTGCCTTTTTGCAAAATTAGTTCAGTTGAAGTTATATTCATTACTTTTAAATTTATATCGTTTCTATCACCTCTATTTAATGTACGCGCTGCTAAAATTCCCTGTGTCCTAATACAAGATGGTTCAATCATAATGTCGTCATTTATTTTCTCGCCGGACCTGCGGCAAGTACATATAACTTCCGATCTTGGAGGAACTGCCAAGTCCTCTTTTAAACGGACCGGAGATCCACAATCATGAATAAAATCTTTTTCCTTATTATAAATATACGGTTCAGTTTCGTGGTTAGTGCTACAATTATCTTTAACATTCTCATTGGTTACTTTAATAAAATCATCATTACTTGGACTCTTACTCTCTAGTAAAGTCTCTTTATTATCAATATCTCTATTCTTCTCTATATTCTCTATATCTTTCTCTATAACATCTATATTTCTCTCTATAACATCTCTATTTCTCTCTATAACATCTCTATTTATTTCTATAACATCTCTATTTATTTCTATAACATCTCTATCTATTTCTATCGCATTGTCTCTTACTTTTATTTCATGTCTCTGATTCGAAGCAGAGCAAATGGTATCGCGGTCTAGTACCAGCTTGGTAATACCCGCAGTAGGTACCGAATCTAGGTCCGTACCACCACGTTTTCCCACGGTACCTCTGTTAGGTTCATTGTCAGGGGATGAAATAAAAGCGTTAACCTCCTTTTCAGGATTGGAATCACAACACGTGGCATTGCTTCCTGATACATGCTTGGTCATACCCGTAGTAGGCACCGAGTCTAGGTCCGTGCTACTACGTTTTTCCGCAGTACCATAACTGGGATTCCCATCAAGAAATGACGTGACAATGTTAACTGGTGATAATTGTAACACGTTGTTTTCTAACTTTATTATTTTATTCACGTAACTTATCTCGGCATTAAACTCATTTAAAAAATCTATTCCAATCAAACCATCTGTATTTAGTGGCAAGTAATCTTCCGCCACTACAAATTTATGCATATAACTTACATCGTATTTCTGAACTTTAAATTTTAAATCTGTTTCACCTATAATGGGCAGAGGCTGGCCAGTAATTCCTGTAATAAGTCTATTTGTTACTAAGTTAATTTTTGTTCCGGTTCCCTCAATTACATGTCGCTTAATGACACTCACGCTGGCGCCAGTGTCAACCAAAAAATCATAATTTTTATTTCCGATTATCAAACTGATTTTACTACATTTAAGTGAGTCAAATAAATTTGGAATAACCGAGATGACTTCTCGCTTTTCTATTTCTGAATTTTGAATAATTTCGCGACTTTTAGGGTCGTCAGATTGGGGAACATCTACGACCGATTCTAGTTTAAATTTTCTTTCGGACTTTCTAAATTAACTTGCTTTATTCTGCAATGCACGGTTCTATGACCTGACCTCTTACATCTTCCGCAAACATTGCTGGTTTCTGGTCGAGCGGAGGGACAATATTTCGAGAAATGTCCCATATTTCCACAATTAAAACACATTATTTCTCTCATATCTGGTTTCGGTCTATCATAATTTTGAAATCTGTTATTATTATATCCGAATCTATTTGGCCTATAATTCTGTTGGGGACTGTAATTTTGTTGGGGTCTATAATTGTGTTGGGGACTGTAATTTTGTTGGGGTCTATAATTGTGTTGGGGACTGTAATTTTGTTGGGGTCTGTAATTGTTTTGGGGACTGTAATTTTGTTGGGGACTGTAATTTTGTTGGGGACTGTAATTTTGTTGGGGACTATAATTGAAATCCCGATTTTCTCTGGAATCGTTAATGGCCTTATTAACAACTGATTCCATTTGTCTTATAATATCGACCGAATTTATATTATTTACTGGACTTGGTTCGAGTCTAATGTTCTCGTAAATTAACTCTAAATGGTTTGCTACATCTACAGCCTCATCAAAAGTTTCAGGTCTACGGAAAAGTAGATCCTTTTGGTAATTGGGCAAAACGCCTACTGAAAATTGTTTTAAAAGTCTTTCATCTAAGACTTTATTTCTATAAGACTGTTCTTCCCGACTGTTAGCTGATTGTAGCAAAGATTGTCCTAACGCTCTCAAGCGACCAGCATATGTTTTAATACTTTCCGCTCTGTGTTGTATACAGGCGGAAAATTGGCGTTCTATAATAAGAGGGTCTTTTCTTTCGCTAAATCTTTCATTTAATTTAGTTTTGAAAATTTTCCAATCTGTTGTACTTTTTAGTACCGGATCTGACTCTACAAATAATTTTGCTTCATCCTTCAAACTTCCTTTCGCTAATAACACAGTTTTATTGG
Source organism: Liopterus haemorrhoidalis (assembly GCA_963971575.1). NCBI lineage: Eukaryota > Metazoa > Arthropoda > Insecta > Coleoptera > Dytiscidae > Liopterus > Liopterus haemorrhoidalis. Next base: position 146,895,352 of record OZ020611.1, on the reverse strand, counting down.
GCGGCCAATTACCTACACTACTGTAGTATTCGAAAGAGGATAGAAAATCATTTACTGATTCCGTGGCCTTACCCGAATAGTACGGTAATCGTCCACACAGACCGAGTGACGAGAAAACGGATGTCATTTCACTTAAAAATTCATTAAACTGTACGTTATCCATTTTCGATTAATATGAAATTATCGGTTGTAAAAAAAAAGAAATTAACAATGAGAGGAGAAAAAAAGAGAAAAAAAAATAAATAAAAACTATTTTTTTTTTCTTTAAATTTGAATTTCTGGTAGCTTAGGCAAAACGATCAAATTACTGATAATTATCCGATCCGACCGCTGCCATCAGTTGTAACAGGCAGGGAGGGGGGGGGTTAAGAAGATAAATTTACCAAAATGTAAAAACAGGGGGGGGAAGGCTGCCACCACCTAGTTTATATAAAACTAGGAAATTAATTTAAAGGGGAGGGGTTAAGCAAGACGGGGAAGTTTGAAGAATAATAAATTGCGAAACGATTCAATTTAACAATAAATATATTTAAAAATTATCTTAGTAACAACAACAACAAAAATATAGAACAAAACAAAAATTATATAATTGGAAGTAAAATTTACTTACACATTGCGCCGTGTTTACACCACTTATCTAACTTGCTTTTTGGCGAGGGAGCACGTAGTCGACTATGCCCTCGATTAGGTAATTTTTCCACACTGACTGACTGACTGACTTGACTAACTTCTTTAACTTTTTAACTTTACTCTTTTCTCAGGACTATCTTTCTTACTCTCGTTCTTACTTTTTTCTTACTGACTTGTCGTTTACTTTCTTTCTTACTTTCTTTCTTACTTTAACTACTTTTGACATGACTGGTTTTTCTTAACTCTCCTGTCGCTTGCTACGTGCTACCTTTTATCTAATTTAACAATGAAATTGTTTAACTTCGGTTCCACAAGTTCCGTAAACTTGACATTAAAACCTGTGTCATAACATAAACTAATAAACATCAACATTTGTCAATAATGTAACAAAAATGCATCAACAATTACCGTTTAAAAGTTTATATTACAACACACTGTTTCATGGCCAAGTTCGTAAACACCCGCATTGCGGAAGTATAATAATTAATAACAAAAAAAATAATAAGAATTTTGAAATAATAATAAAAAAAAAAGAACAAAAGAGATTACTTAAAACTAAAAATTAAATTTAGGGCTGGGGTACTGTTACATCATCATTAACAAATCTTGCTCAAAATTACAAAGACCGACAGTAAACGTGATTAATTTAGGTAATTAGGTTAGGTTTAGATAGTTAAAATCTAGGACAATATAATTATAAAAACGATAATAGATAGAAACCATTTTACGAAGCCATGTAGTTAGTTTAAAGACACACAGATGTCGGACTATTCGTAACTCATGAATTTCTAACTGCTGTGAACGGTACGTAGAACGTTAAAAGAATGTATAAAAACATAACTCACAACGTGACAACGAACAGTCTACAACGTGTTAATTTAAAGAACTCTGAATGCGGCTTTAGATTATCAAAACAAAATAAAATACCATTCAATTGCACTACTTATAGTGATAATTTGGTATAATTTAAGTGTCAAAGTCGTATCTCTCGTAGTTTCGCGATTCCCTTATATTTCCGGTTAAATGCGACAACCGGTATATATAAGTTTTGTGCGCAATATTCATAATAGTTTTTGATTCTTACCAGTGTCTATTATCCTTAATATTGTACTAGTTAGGTACTTGTTTTGTAACATTCAAGCCAAATTGGACTTAAAAACACCTAACTATAAAGAATAATTACAGATAATGTTATCTATTTTAAAACAAATTTAATTTATATTACTAGAGTACGTTCAAGTTAACTTCATGCCAGGCCTATGTTACCGACTAAGCTGCGCAGAAACCAAATTTCGTCCATTACGTTACCAACAGCTAACTTGACACATTTCAGTGGCGTCTCTTACTTTGATTTGTGTTTAACTACGCGTATTGTGCGATGTTGTTTGTTTATTTCTATTATTATTATTTATTTCTCGTACGTTTCAAGGTATACCGTGTACTAAAATGAGTAAAAATGTATTTGAAATACATGATTTTGTGTGTTTGGTTTCCACAACAATTGTTTAAAACCCTAATGTACGTCAATGTGATCAGCTGTTTTCTCGCGCAGGATTGATGACGTATTTTATGATGCCCTGGGCATGAAGTTAACTTGAACGTACTCTAGTGAAAAACTCGTTGGGCTAGGCCAGGGGTCGGCACAATTAAGAGGCTAAAGAACCAAATTCACACTCTACGGTATCTGGAAACATTTTAAAGAGCCATAATTTTGTTTTAACCCATTAGAGCCCGTAATTCTGTGGATGTTATTTTCAAGATATTTTTATCAAAATCATTCGAAAATATTAGTATACAACATGTAAAGGCAATTTCATTTTCAAAAAATATACCCCTTACGAAATATTAGCCGGCATTAGTTGCCACGCACTTTCAAGTCCAATTTTGAACATATCAAAACCAAAATATTTAAAAACTTTCCCAAGCAACATTCTAAAGCAACGTTTTTCTTTATATTTTGACATATAACAAAATATGTTCATGCATAGAAAATAAAATTATAATTACAATTTTTCCATAATGCACCGGTGGTAAATATTTAACGTGACGCTGCTTTCTTTAAACTGAGACTATTTTGATTGTATGCACTTGAAGTGGTTTATTTATGTTAAGGGCCATAAATAAAGGTACAGATAATAAGTGTTTACATGCGCATTGCCCTATGATTCAAATCATCAGAGTTTTTAGGTAATAAAACCGTTGGCAACTTTAGTTGCCGAGGGGCTCTAATGGGTTAATACATGACTTTTTGAATATTTTCTAAATTTTATTCCTTATCAACTTAATTTGAAGAGGCACACGAATGTCCTCAAAGAGCCGTAAGCGGCCCGCGAGCCGCGGTCTGCCGACCCCTGGGCTAGGCTCATAGTCATTTACTTAATTCTACAACTAAGCTTCACTTATGGCCAGTTGCTAAAGTAACAGTTTTCTCTAACTCAGGTTAAGATCATTTGTTTTTGTATGTTGTAGCATACAAAAACAAATGATTTTAACTCGAATTAGAGAAAACTCTTACATTAGCAACCCGCCATTAGTAAAATAGACTAGTTTTAATTATTTTTGGGAACTATTAGCTTATTTTAGTTAATTATAAAGCAGTATGAGACAACACTATTACTAAATTTATAAAGACAGTGCAACATATCACCCATTGACTCTGTCAGAGCGAGAAGCATGATTTGTTAGTGTAACAGGGCTTTAATATTAGTAGTGGATTGTTTGCACTGAAAGTTCGAGCCAGTTTGCATATAACATAACCTAACTTTTCGTGAGATTATGTTAGTTACAAGATTTATTTATAAATTAACTAGGTATTTACCGATCTCTTGTTGATATGAACCTATACTGAAGTATCATAAAGCAATACAAAACTTGCAATTCAGCAGAAATACTGCCACCTTTTGAAAATACAGGTTGTAAATCGTATCTTAACAATTCGAATCGAACAATTCTTAACAAATCGAGAATTTTCTATATATTTTTTAAAGTCTCTCATTCATTATAACCAATGGGTTTTTTCTAGTTTTATATATTTTTCGAGACAAGTAATGGTCCCTTAATTCGCGCATTTCACGAATATTTATATTTTCTCTTATGTCAATTTTATAATACTTAATATTGATTCAAATTTGGATGCTAAATTAATTAATATCAGTGATAATATAACCCCCAAGTGCTACTAAATAATCTAACTTTGTTTTCACTAATACAATGTTCCCTAACCGCATACCTACCTACCGCGGTTGCGGTTACTTAAATTCGTGGTTAATTGTGGTAATTTGTGGTTACCTGAAAACACATTTTTGTTACGGAACGGTAGTCACATCAGGCAGTTTATAAAACAGAAAACTGAATTGTCATTTTATTGACTTTACAGGTTATAGATATTCTGTTCCAAGCTTATTAATAAAAATATATGTTTTATTAGTACTTGTTTACAATGGCACATTATATAAGAACATATATGATTTTTCCCGATGTTATTTTTCACCACAGCGATCAATATTACTACAAGTCAGTTTCTTACACTCATTCTTACTGTTTTAATTATAGACTATAGTAAAGTAATTTTATAATTTATTACATGCACTAAAAAGAAACGATTAATTCCCTCCACTTGAGTCCCGATTTATAGTAATTGTTTGGAAATTCCCGCCTTTTGTAGTTTACATTAGTACAATGTACCATTACTCGACAAAAGTAACCTATAATTTAAAAATAATATTATAATTTACTACATGCACTAAAACGAAACGATTAATTCCCTCCACTTGACTCTCGCCTTAAAGTAATTGTTCTGAAATTCCCGCCTTTTGTAGTTTACATTAGATTTGAAGTTTGTAGTGGGAGGAAATAACCACACTAACCGCGATATTACCACGGTTAGTTTGGTTACAAAAAAGTAACCGCGTTCCGAAACCTAGCAATTTTCCTGAAAAAGTTAATGTACATTTTCGGAACGCGAAAATTCAACCACGTATACTTTTGTCGAGTAATGGAACATTGTATTAGTAGTGTCTAGTTGCATTCGCTAATGGTACTACTAACATTAGTAAATGAATATGAGCTTGGCCCAATAATTTTTTAATTGTTTTGAAATAAAAACGTATTTTTTTTAAATATCTTTTACAGATGGTAATCATATATTATATGTTACGTACCAAGAGAATGCAGAGTCAAATGATATACCAGCTCTAGTACAAATATTAGAAGATGAACCTGATCCGTTGCCCAATACAACAGAGGACACGGGTAATACAGGAGAAAGATTAGAAAATTCATTAGTGTTGCCAGGACAGCCCAACGATTTGACGTTAGAAACACTAGAAACCGATGATTTAACGTTAAATACGGGCCAGCTACAGGTAAATAACGTATTAGCATTAATATCCTCCTGTTGCTTCAAGGTTATGTATAAATTGTATGAAACAATCGCATAACTTTTTAACAACTACCATAGGCTGTGCTACCATAGGGGAAACTTCCTAAGCGCCCTGACATCTAGTGGCGATTTTCGAAAGACACGAGAGTGATATTGTTTTGTTTTGTTCAGTGGAGAAATACGTGTTCTTTTCTTGTATTAATTATATTTTTGTGAATCATGGCAAAAAAAAAAAAAAACTATTGTGTGCCGCAATGTAAATCGTAGATAAAGAAGAATCCCATTTTTACATTCCATCATTTTCTTAAATCGGAAACAATATCAATTGAAACGACATTTGGAGGTAGAGAGAAAGTTGATCATAGGTCTCTATGGATCCAAAAACTAAAAATGGGCAAAACTCCAAGCCCCGTGCATTTGCGTTTGCTTGTTGCAGTTTATAGAAAGTGATTTTTTACGTCCAAGAAAAGACTGAAAAAAGGCACTTACCCTATAGACCGGGAGCTCATGACAGTTTTTGGTCTCCGATTTCATACAGCATGCCTTTTAGAGGAGAGAATATTTACCCTGTGACAACAAAAAAGGGATGGTACTAAACCCCTGCACGCTTTCCGGTCATAGGGAAAATTGCATTTCCACTTAAACACAAAATTTTTGTGCTTTTCTCTGATTTAATATTGCTTGCCCTTTTGTCAAAAGAAAGTTATAACAAATTTAAAGTCTTTTAATTATATGCATGCGATTCGGAGGGTCCCAAAGGGCTCAAACGGTCATGTGATCTTGTAATAAAAAAATATGATTTTTCGCGTTTTCATACAGCATGCCTATAATTAAAAAACTTTAAATTTGTTATAACTTTCTTTTGACAAAAGGGCAAGCAATATTAAATCAGAGAAAAACACAAAAATTTTGTGCAAGTGGAAATGCAATTTGCCCTATGACCGGAAAGCGTGCAGGGGTTTAGTACCATCCTTTTTTTGTTGTCACAGGGTAAATATTCTCTCCTCCAAAAGGCATGCTGTATGAAATCGGAGACCAAAAATGTCATGAGCTCCCGGTCTACTACCCAAAATTAGCCTAAATCATTAATTGATATATTAAAAGGTTCTTCTACTTCTCCAGGCAGTGATTTTTATTTTTTACTAATATATTTACTATATTTTTGTTGATATCTCATATTGATAGACAGTCAAAAAGAATTAAAAATACAATTAAAAACTAAAGATTTCCTTGAAATTTCTTTAGAATAGTATATTATTACATATCTTGTAAATCGTAGATTACCTTTAAATAAAAAACAGCACAAAAAAGCTCAGAAAATACAACTCGTGTTCATTTTTACCATGTAAACAAATACACAAGTGACAGTTTATGTCACGTTTGAGTATTCCAGCTTTTGCCGCATTTGATCTTAAAAAGTTTCCCTTATAGAAGATATAGTCGGTTTCTTTGCTTTAAGCGGAACTAGATTTTTAAATCTAGTAACTTTTACCGATTATTGAAGCTTTTGGTCATTTTGTTCAAAAGCCTACTTCAATTTATAAAAAATTAGCTAGAGAAAACTTAAGAAAATTTAAATTCCATTTAGTTCCGCTTAATGGTTTGGAATAACCTATACATCAATTTATTTATGTTTGATTTTATTTATTTTTTTAAACGATTAAACATTTAATAAAAAAAGTTAATACACAATTAATTTGTTGACATATTTTTCAAAATGAAAATATTGAAAAGACTTCCTAAAACCATACAAAATTAGGAACTGTGGTCTATGCCTTATTGGTAGTTTATTATTTTTTTCACGACCGAGCGTAAAACTGACTTTATGTATCTAGTTTTTGACATAAAAAGTGTCACTTTATTCCCTACGGTTTTTTTTTTTTTTAATTTATTCCCTCAATAAAGTGACATGTAAAAAAAAAAAATTGATGTGAAGTGTGAATATTCACACATTTCAGGGTTTCGCAGGTATATAATTAGTGAAGGCGGTATGCTGAGTGTGTAGGACAAATTTTACTTTATAGTAATCACGACATAATGAACGATATTTTTAAAATAATTTATCGTCTGTTAATCATATAATAAGACTGGTTATTAAATTTACGCTCTTAAAAATTAAATACAACATTTGTCAAAATATAACTAGAATTTTGACAAAATAATTTCAACATAATAAAAATGCAAAAAAAAACAGAAAAATAAAACTCACTCCGTCCGTACTCGAACTCGAAACCCTACGTTTTCCAGAGAATTTTAGCTTCCGACACCAGCGCACTAACGCGTTGCGCCATCGGACGCTTAGCGTATCAGTGTCTTACATTGGTATAACTTTTGTACTTTGTGAACCAAAAACCACAAAAAATGCGTTATTTTCCAAAAACATAATCTGATCAAAAATTCCTGTTGTACTATTTCGGTTCACACCAATATACATTACTTGGAATTTTTTTAGATTTTTAGTTTAAACCATCTGGGCTACAGGGTGTGGGACAAAAATTTTTTTAATCCACGTACTAAGGGCTTTCATTTGATACCCTACTCAGAATTAAAAAAAAATATTTTTGTTTTCGATGAGCACATATTTGTTTATATTTTTAGGGGGGTATGTTTTTTAGATGTTTTAGTATTTTTCCTATGTGCGGGTCAAAGAGTTGTATAAACATGCCAAATTTCAACTCTCTAGGTTTAGCCGTTTGGCTACAATTTTAACCGAACAGACAGACAGACAGACAGACAGACAGACAGACAGACAGACAGACGACAAAATGACGGTATAAGGGTTTTTTGGTCATACCTACAAAACCCTAACAACAGCAACATTGTTGTACAAGAGCTCAATTGCTGACAATTGAGCTCTATTTTCTGGCTTAACATACGCGATATACAAATCCGATTTATGTATGCATTGCTGTTACATTTAAGTTAAATGTATGTTGTAATTTTATTTGGCTGATGACACTTTTGACATAATTGTATCGTTTGTAACACTATTTTGTCTTTAAAAACAGCTAAAAATTTATACATTCACTAACTTTAAATAATGTTTACCTTTGCAAAACCTGCCAGAATATCCCACCGACCAATAAAAAATGTTGACCAGCAAGGGAAACGGTTATGAGGACATACTGTAATGCTGGTTCCATAAATATTTTAAACAAGATTTAGTACTAGCATTTTAACAAAAATAACAAGAGAATTAGCACACCACTAGAGTACGTTCATCTTAACTTCATTACAGGGTATCATAATTACGTCACGAATTCTGCGCGAGAAAACAGCTGATCACATTGACGTACATTAGGGTTTTAAACAATTGTTGTGGAAATCAAACACACAAAATCATGTATTTCAAATACATTTTTACTAATTTTAGTACACGGTATACCTTGAAACGTACGAGAAATAAATAATAATAACGGAAATAAACAAACGACATCGCACAATACGAGTAGTTAAACACAAATCAAAGTAAGTGACGCCACTGAAATGTGTTAAGCTATTTGTTGGAAATGTAATGGACAAAATTTGGTTTCTGCGCAAGTGACTGGTAATATTCGCCTGTGATGAAGTTAACTTGAACGTACTCTATCACATTAATAATAACGCAATAATTCCGTTTCTCTCCGCTAGAATCTAGTTTACTTTCTAAATAACGACGTATGTTGCCATAACTTTTATATGTTAAGAAGTAAAGCTAGCTCAAGTTTCGACGTATAACATACATTGAATTTAATTGTAGGTTGAAGATGAAGAAGGCAATCCTATATTTTATACAACACCAACTGGACAACAATTACGGGTATCAACGTATGATGGTGAACATTTACAAGTTACGACAGACAATGGTACTATCATACCAATACAGCTGAGTGTTGAAAATGGAAAAGCAGTTGCAGTAGCTATGGAAATACCTGAAATGACTGATGAGGAGGTTGGGCAGAAAATGATGGTAGACAATATGGTTGCTACAGCGCAAGTAAGTTATATATAATATATTCTTAAAAACTAGAGAAATCTTAAATGTCAAAGTTTAAATTGTCAAAGCAATAAACCATTTATTTAAGAATGCTATGCTTGATATGGTTATTATAACCTGTTTCATTGGTTTAAGCAGAACTAGATTTTGAATTCTAGTAACTGTTAACGTTTGATTGAAGTTTTTGATCATTTTGTTTATCAAAAGCTAATTTCAAACATTAAAAAATTAGCTCGTGACAACAAAATTCCATTTGGTTCCGCTTAAAGGTATTGGAATAGTCTATAGTTTGAGTTATTAATTTATTATGTTTGAGCAACATTCACTTGGATTTTCACAATTAAATACTGACAGTTAAAAACGTAGGTGTTCCATTTTTTTAGTTACGACAAAATATGTAGTTTAACTAAAAAATATTCAAATGTGTGGCGTAATGTAAAAACCGTAATGTAACTCTCATATAGAAAGTAAGGTTCTGGTGGCAGTTAATTTTATCAGATATATACAGAGCGGTCATAATTGATTGTCAGTTACGCAATAGTTGACAGAAACATTTTGTTATCAAATTTATTTCCAAGGACATGCACACATAGACGTAGATTCGATTTTTATATTGGGTTATGTATGTTCAATATTTCAGTTACCTCTAAGAGCTAACCTCGATCAACAATCGTCTTCCAATTACAATCTTAATAACAATAATATCAACAACAACAATAATAACGAAAAAAACAATAACATATCTTAACAAAAACCACTTCTTTTTCTCTACACGCCATTGAGTTAACGAACAACATGAAGTTATCAATACAATATCGTTACTGATTGGTTCTTTGTTAAATTAGAATTTTTAGATAAAAGATAGAATACAGTTTTGATATTTTTAAGCTCATTGTTTACTGTTATGTAACTGACAAGAAATTATGATCACCCGGTACAAAATGACGAGATTGTTTGCTCCTGTCCAGCATTTATGAAAACTTGTAAATGTACTTTTTACAAATAGACTTATTAACATTTTATTTTTTAAAAAATAAAAGGAAATGAACGCGCTGACGCTCTTGCTAATTCTTGCTCAAATAACTCTGACTACGAGTATTATGATATATCATACAAGTGCCTTTTACCAGAATTCAGAACTAGATGTATTCACAACTAGCAAGAGGAATGGAACCAGTCATGTCTCATAAAAGGTTCATTTTATCGATCGCTTGTCCCCAGAATCCAACAATACTTGATATAAAAAACTATATTTAACAAAAAGAGAATCATCCTTGTTCATTAGGCTCAGACTCAACCATACTCTTGCTTTCGACCACTTATACAGATTCAGAATAGTACTGTCCGACAGATATTTCGTGGCTGGGCGTGAAAAATGCGCGTGAAATTTGTAGTGGGGATTATAACTTTGGCGAATTGCATTATTTCCTACACACGCTCTTACAGTCAAGTGCATAAGTGCAACATTCAAAATATATTAAATGTTTAAAATCATGGACACAAAAAACGAACTAGGTGGACGTGCTATTAATAGTCAAAAATTTAACATTGTTATGTAAGTATATTTAGCGGGAAAACATCTGTATTACATTATTACATAGAATGTAAGCCTTTATTATTTACAATCTACTTAAAATCGCTGGAGTTTGGAAAAAGACGCGGGACGGGGGTGAACGTCAAATGCAGTAATCACGTAAATCAAGCAGCTGCGTTTCTATAGTTTTGTTGTTCGACTGTGATGGGAGGAACTTGTCTTTGTAGACGTACTTAACTGATTTGTTTCTCTGACTGTACTCTATATTTGCCACTGTCTTTCATAGTCTCCTCTCTGTGCGCACAATAAACCACGCCCGGCCACCTAATATTTGTCGGACAGTACAGTCGAACCTGTGTGGCTGTACTGTTTGCTTGCTTTTCCTATGAAGAAGATTGCCAATTGCTCTATCTAAAACTAGGAGAATCTATGCCACTTCCCCTCTCACTTGCTGCCATATTGGCTGCACCTACAGGCACAACATGTAGGGTTTTAGCGGATTTTGTGTCAGCAATGAAGATAGTAATATAATGCTTAATACAAGCTAATTCTGGTTGAACGGCGAAAGCCTTAACCAATAAATGAAGAAGAAGAAGAACATTTTGTTTGAAATTTTCGCTTAATAATTTTACATTTTTTGTTTAATTAAATTTTCATATTGCAATAACTTTTTCACTACTTGTTATACAAAATTCATGTTATTTTGAATTTACATTCTGTTGTAGAAAAGTTATACGTGCCAGGGCCGTGCAAATAGGTTGGACAGGTTCATAGCACCTGGCCCCGTAATCATAAGCCAATAAATGGTAATGTTTCTAATATATATGTAATTTAAGTAAGGGCCCTGTCCATAGTTTTGGACAACTGAATATACTTGCACGGTCCTGATACATACTAATGCCGGGTTTACATTGGTAGAGTAACAGAGCTAGTAACTAGCGCAAGTAACTAGCAACTAGTCACTATCCCTGTGTAAACAGTTGACATTGTGGCTAGTAGAGTACTAGCTGCCAGTAGTTGGGCTAGGATAGCAGCTAGCTCGTCGACGTATTTACTAGCTACTATCTTTGCCACTAGTACACAAAATTGATACATATGAAATTGGCGCCAAGTGGTAATATGTCATAACAAATAGAAAACAACACATATCAAATAAGTTATTATTTGTTTACATAAATTTTGTAACATTGATGTATTATTTGATGATTTCTTTTCAATTTAACAATACCATGTGATATATGGTATTTCAACCTTTTCAAACTTTTAAAAATATTTATTTTTATTAAAAACATTTATTTAATATACATTTATTTTTCTTATAAGGGTTTTTCGGTGGTCATACTTACAAAACCCTAAAAAACCTTAATAATTGAAAACTTAGAATGTGTGTAAATTCATTCTTCACATTTGTTAATAATTTTATGCAAAACACAATATAGACAGGAAATTTGTTGTAAAATTTTATGATCATATTCAAAAGGGATTAAACCATAAATAGGTCTAATGCTTTAATCTTTGCCGAAAATACATTTTAAACTTGTTTTAATTTTGGAACAAGGGCTCGGAGGTGGGGTTAACCAAAATTCTTAGAACACATGGAAATATGGGACATTTTACGAATTGTGTAATTATTCAGTCATTGCAAATATTTCTTTTGAAGTGTTCGCATCTCCAATCCAACAGTTTTGGTGTGCCAAAGTTTTTACTTATTTTTTTCACTATTTTTTCTTTTTTGTATTGTGCTATTGCTGTAACACCGTCTGTAAGAGTTTTGTAAACGTGAGTAATATTTATATTTGACACATACATAATTGTTATCAATCTATTCTTAATATTATAGCCGTAGCTTAGCTAAAGACGTTATAACTAGTTTTACATAATTTTTAGAGTAATATAATTTGAAATGATGTAATACAAAATACCATTTTTTTAATGGCGTCAAGTCGGCGACGATGTATATTCATATTCATAAACTATTTTTTGCAAAAAGATAATTTCACAACAAAATCACAGTGAAGATGTCAAATGTGTTTTGACACTTACTATCCAGAAAATAAGATAAGTATGTCAATTGTGTATGAACACCTACTATCCTGAAAATAAGATAGTAGAGTAAAGCGCCTAGTACTTGTGCTAGTTACTAGCTCTGTTACTCTACCAATGTAAACCCGGCATAACTGCAACTTCCTTCAGCGTATACACTATCGAGTACAATATTTGTAGTTCAAATGGTATCTTCGACATACATACTTTGCCTGGCCCGTATTTTCCACCATTTTCACTTATTGAAAGATTAAAGATAATGAGTATCCAGCGCCTTTGTGCTTAAATGTTTAAATTAACTCTATTTTACGTCAAACGAATATAAAAATTCAATATGATCAAGAAAAAAGGCGTCTATATAGCCATGGAATTTATTTATTTTTAAATTAGATTGGCAATATCACTCTCCAGTCATTCAATTGATTTTTGAAGTATGAGTTTGAGAATATATTCAATAAAAACATATATTTGTAAAAAATCATTGAAAATTGGTTTTACACAGTTCAATTTATTGATCAAGTTTTTTGCCAATTAATTGAAAAAATTATTGATAACCTTGGAAACAAAAGCATCCCCTTACACATCAATTTATTTATCAATTTTTTTGGAAACTTTTACATTACCAATTGTAAAACATGTTGACATATTTATCAAAATGAAAATATTGAAAAAATCTTCACAAAGTTACGAGCTGTAAACAAAAACAAAAGAAATAACCTAGATGATGGTAAATTAGAACGTTTGAGGTTCTGTCATATTTGAAAACGAAACACGACATATATTTTTAGGTTATGCTACAACTAAACAGTTGGCAATATCTTAACAAATAAAAATATACGTAGAATTCCCTAAAAAATTAATGAGAAATAGAACTTGTTCTATTTCCAACATTAATTGTTCAATTTATTGTTTAAATTTGTACACTTTACACACTTCAATAAATTGAATGTCAACCACTTCAATTAATTGATCAATAAATTGAATCGTGTAAAACCCACTTTAGATGTAGTAATTGATGGCTAATGGCAATTATTATTTTTGGAAACAAATTCAAGCATTTTTAAAAGATCATAACACTAACTTGACAGGTGATGGTCATTCGCTTCAGGATATTTTGTAGTGGTATTTACGATAATTCATATATTACATAATATCTACGTTTTAAAATCACTCTTTATATTTCTGACATTCGGTTTACTTCGTTAATTTGACATTTAGCGATTACTTCAAACCCCAATATTTCTGGGATACTGTTAATTTATTATGATACTATATTTTCATTTTCTTTTAGGTTCCTGAGGAGAAGTCTACAGAAATGGAAAACAATGATGTGAACAACTTAATAAATCAATCAATGCACTTTATGACAGAAGATGGTCAAAATGTGTGTTTTGTTTTAGAATCAGAGAGTATGAACCCAAATTATTTATCATTAGCTTAAGTAAAGATTATTTTTCGTGAATTTTAAAATATTTCATTACCTGATTTTAAAATTAATTATAATTCAGTTTTCAAAAAGTATAAATGATATTGCTGTTTTTAATTGCTGGTTTTGAATTTTTAATTGTAACATTGTTTTCAAAATAAAATAAAGGAAGCAGGGTGCACAAAAGAACATAGTCTTTTTCACTTGAAATTATTTGAAAAATACAGGTAGAACTCGAACTCGCAGTTTCGTTCCTAGGAGAATCGGCGTAAACCGAACTGGCGTAAAATCAACCTAACTTATAGTGAGGGTATAGAGTTAGGTTCCAAATAAATAAACAATAGACATAAAGGATATCTATAACGCTATTTTATTTGACTTAGTACTCGTTGACTAGTATTTAGCGATTGGTTGATTTTATCTGCATTTTTAATATTGGTAGTAACAGTTGAAGGTGGTAAATTCATTATCCTGCAGACATTCGGACATTTTCCCCCATTTTCCATTCTCCTAATAACTTCCATCTTTCTCTCAAGGGAGAGAGAAATTCTAGCCCTTTTAGGTCCATCTTGAGTTATCATTTCCTTTCTCCTCATCTCAGACATTGTAAAATGGGATTCAGTGCTGCCGCCTCGCGGCTGGTTTCCTTTTATTTGAATTTAACATGTTTTTTTTTAAATTATCTTTTGGAAGTATAATAAATTAAGTTTTCAAAGTAAGAAAATTGTTCACTTAAAATTCTTATTTTATACATTATAATTTAATGTCGTTATTTTTGCAGAACAATATTATTTTGCAGGTTAATTTTGAAAAATTTACGTTTATAATCGTTATTATGGCAAGTAACATAGCAATAAGTCTGTTTGCCATTTCTAAATACTTTGAAGGAACAATATATTTTTCTTATTTTATCCATTATTTATGTTCATTTTCATCTGTCAAAAAACGATGCAATGAAAAATGTTGCTGTAATGGTTCCAATTTGGAGCAAAACAATACACCATTATGCATTCTGAAACAAAATATTAATGTTTACTTAGTTTTAATTAAATAAATACTAAAGGTATTTCGATTTTCATATTATTTAAAAACGTAACCTATAAATATATCTTCGAATTCTTATTTTTATGTTTATAAAAACATTATTCTACAGTATTATCAAATATATATATTTTTTGCTCCAAAATTGAAAATATTCATAAAATTAACGTAACAAAAGTAATGACACATATTCCAAAGGAAATCGTTGTCAGATGGCAGCACATGTATGTGACGTCACACTAATATGGTCTATTTGTATTACTGTTCCTTTTTGTATATGCGTATGCAAAAAAAAAAACATCTATTTTATAGAAAATAAAATAATTTAATTACGAATAACTAAACTAAGACCTATGCCAGACGCGTAGAAGGATACTTAAACGGGATCATACTGGGGCGCCGTCCAGTCCAGTTGTCGCGGTACTTTCCCGAACAGATCGGGGAATCCCAGGCGTACGATAGTTAATTCAGTGCAGGCGTAAAAGTGAATCTGCGTATATTGAGTTCTACCTGTATATACAATTACCTAACCCTTCTCATGTATCCTGCATAATAAATCATAGAGCTACATTGTAATATACTATTTACCATCTGAGATGAAACTTACGTCATTGGAGTGTGTTCAAATGAAAATAAGTGGGAGTAAAATGCTAACGTTTTGCTTAGATTCACCCATCCTAATTTGTTATTTATTGGGCTGGTACACACACAGGACAAGCCCAGTAAAGTGTTCTCTGTTAAATACACGTTATATGTTTAAACAATTAGTAATTAAAGTACAGAATCAGAGAGTAGACAAATACAAAATGTTATAGACAGTGCCGGCTGAGGGTTTTGCGGGGCCTCGGGAAAATAATGCATTTGGTGTCAAAAACTTGCCCTATCTACTAATAATTGTTAGAAATATCCCCCTTTAAGCGCGGGGCTTCGGGAAAAATCCCCGAAGTCCCGACCTCTGAGCCGGCCCTGTTTATAGATACATACAAGTAATGAAATGTGCAATTTATTGGACAACATAAAGTTTATCTTAAAATTTCATTGCACTTTCGGCGGACCAGAAGTTTGGCAGAATTGAAAATATCAATGATCCCAAAGTTCATATTATAAGTAGATGCCAATCTGATGGGGGGGGGGGTGAATTACGGAAGGAATTCGTATTAAAATTTGTTAAGTGAAATAATGTTTGGTTGCGGGTCTGATATGAGGGAACATAAAGACCAAAAAGTTGTAGCGTCACTGCTTTCAGTGATGCTATTAATAATCTTATAAAGAAAGAGCATGTCCGCTAGCACACGACGATTTTTTAATGATAAAATATTTAAAGTAGCACAGGCAGATTCATAATTTTCATAAGGGGTGTCTGTTTTATTGCAAAGGTATTTTAAAGATTTAATGTGAATTCTTTCAATTTTATTTACATATTTATCATACTGGGGGTTCCTAATAACGGATGTAAAATTTAGTAGACTATAAGCATAGGCAAAATAAAGATTTTTAATAGGAATGAATGAGTTATTGGTGACAGACAGGGAACAAATGAAATTGTGCTAATTGATAGAATTTAATATACTCTCTCTTCTTTTTATTGAAAAAAATGCAAAAAGGAAACACATGGAATTAGGCGCATATATCAGTTTATGTAAGACAGAAACAATAAATCGTTTGTAGCACAAATTCCATCTCTGATGGCAAATAGTATAACACAGTGGTTCCCAAACTTTTTCGGTTTCCGGCGCCCTTAATGTATCAGAATTTTCACACGGCGCCTCAAGCAGTGATGGGCGCGTAAGTTACATGATGTAAGTTACCTCATTGTTGACGCGTAAACAATGATGTAAAGTAAACACAAAAACTCTTGTAAACAATGATTTAGACATGCGCACTTGTTTTGAATTATAGAACGTCATTTTCAATACATTTTTATAAATAATAAAATTTTAATGAAACGATTTTAAATGAAAAAGTAAGTATATAAAATTAGGACAAACCATTATACATATTAATAAAAATCGAATTTGCATCATTATATAGGTGTTACATACAAATTAGTAAATATGAATATGAAGAATAAAAAATTTTTTTCTTTAAAAAATTCAGTCTAACAATTTTATTAACAAAACATTAAATTTCACCTTAAAGAAAATCAGCCTATATTTTTTAATAACGAAAAGATTCATTGCAAATTTTGCATAACGCCCTATATTTTCTTTAATTAAAACAAAACCTAGTTCTTCAGAAATATTCCTTCGGTTTCTTCCCACCATTTTTTTAATAAACTTATTGTTTTGAACTGAATATACTTGTTCATTAACTCTCTATTATTCATATTAAATAACTAAAACTAACCTCATTATTTGACAGTTTACATTGATGACAAGTTTACCAATTGTTTACATAAGTTTACACGTAAACAATTAACGTTTACGTGTAAACGCCCATCACTGGCCTCAAGTCAAAACATTGGTTTAATTAACGCAGATAAAGGAATATTGGAATCGTTTCGCGGCGCACAGTTTGGGAATCGCTGGTATAACAAATAACAATAATATTCCATCCATCCCGACTGAAACATAGGCAGTGACATCGACCTAGTTCATTTGGTTCAATCGGGTCGTTTCAAATGCTCATGCGTCGTGTCAGTTTTCTTCGAACACTCCGATAATTGAGAACTTACACGCTCAAATGCGCTGTCTGGTAGTCAAATATTGTTCTAGAGACTCTAGTACTGTATGAACTTATTACGTGTTTTAGTGTTGAATTTTTGTTAGAATGTCGACAAAAGTTGTGAAAAACTATAAAAGCAGAATATATTACAGTGTTTTTGGCTGTCATTCAAGACAAGACAAAGCATATTGACAGCTGAGTACTAGAGACAACAGCCATATTGTCTTGGATCACAGCTCCGCCATCGATAATGTCACTTCTCAATACTAAACAATGTATTCATATCGGATAGTATTCACAAGCCGAATCTTGGTTGTGCATTGGGGGTTTCATCTACCTCCAGTAATTTAAGTATGATATTAACGCTGTGTATCACCCCCAGAGGTTACAAGTTTCTTATACAAAACTACCAATCTGAAATAAAATTAGTAATAAGCTATACATCAAATTTTGCACCGAATTTTTATCTAATTTAGATATTCTTAATTGTCTAAAAAATTATTGTAAAAATATTCCTCAATAACTTAATAATAGATATTAAACAACAATGTTCTGTATTTTCTTAAATATATTTGTGGGTTTCAAATAACTTTAATATTTATATAGTTTTGTGTAGAACTGTTCAAATAATACGTAAACATTATTTCAACTTGATTGCTTATACTTAAGAACCTTCATCGAAAAATATTATACTTGATTATAATGGAATGCCACTTACCACAAGTGTTCTTTACGAAAATCATTTTTACCCGCAGCACCTATATTGAGAACCTCGACAGGTTCAAGCTGGCGGCAATAATAGACAACCCTGTACAATAACTAAGTAGTTTTCACAATAGAACAAAATAGCTTGTAAATCATATTTGTAGAATGAAACTTTAGCTATAATTTACCGCATTGTACGCAAATACGAGTTTATTGGTTTACAAGATAATGTCTATAATGTAATTTGCTTAGTTAGTTTTGTATAAGAAACTACTGAGAGCCATATGGTGTGCACCCCCTTAAGTGCTTCCATTTAATCTCATGAAATAAAATGTTTTTAAAAAACCATAAAACTCGACGTCTCCGAAAAAAAATTCTGATCTAAACTTTAGTTGGCTGCTTCCATCTAGCGACTTAAAATCGTACTTAATTACGAAATGGGCGCCTATCAAATTATCGTAACGACAAAAAAAATCGATAGCTTGAAAAAATAATCAGATTAAAAAATCCTGTTGTATTATTCAAGTTCACATCAATGTGCATTACTCAGAATTTTTTCAGATTTTTAGATTAGCCCCTCTGGGTCGATACAACTTATTTTCAAAAATCGCGTGAAATTATTTGCATTTTTATCCACGTATCAAGAATTTGCATCTGATATTTACAAGTTTTTTTCTCAATATTTTTTCTATATACGGGTCAAAGAACTGTATATACGTGCTAAATTTCAACTCTATAGGTCTAGCTGTTTGGACACAATTTGTACTGTTCAAACCAACATACAATTGACGCTATAAGGGTCTCTCGGTTATACCCACGAAGCCCTAAAAAGTAGCAGGTAGAAACTAGAATAAATATGGTCAGGAGTGGAAAAAAAAAATGAAGTCTGAAAGAAGATGAAGAATCGACCAAAACAATAAATTATTATAATCTACAAACTTCGTAAAATAAATTTATTAAAAAATAATATAATACAATGAAAAGGAAACACTTCGTGCACTGACTTTATTTAATTGCCATTGCTATATAATATAAATCACTTAAAATTACATTTTCTTCTTGATTATATTTCTCTTGATAGAGATTTCTGATTTGTTATTATCACACAAGCACTTTTAATATTTAATTTAAAAAAATGTAGCTAACATAAAAACGGAATTCTAAATTCCACTGCACTTGCTGGCTTATATTAGCTTACATTGTGAAGTTTTGCGTGTAGTCGTATTCAATTGTTGGTATCACTGATTGTACAAATTTTAAGAATATTATTAGATACATATGAACGCCTAATTCACCTCCGCCTTCCATTACGGTTTGGATTATTTTTTTCATTACTTCGGCATGGCTGGAAATAAAACAAATATAAGAAAGTTTTTACTTCACTCTGTACAATTATAAATTAAAAATAAGAAAGTCAATGTGATAAATACTATTTATACTCTGCCCAAGAAAGAAAGAGAGAAACCATTGGCCGTCTTTGGGAAAACTTACAAAGGCATATCAATGAGAAATAATAGACCATATTAGTGTGACGTCACATACATGTGTTGCCATCTGATGACGGTTTCCTTTGGAAGTTTTTGGCTGGTATAAAATATATGTGTTATTACTTTTGTTACTTTAATTTTATGATTATTTTCAATTTTGTAGGTATTAATATATATCTTTGATAAGTATATACTAATACAGAGTTTCCCAAACTTTTTGAGCCACGAAGCACTTTTCACGAGTAGAATTCGTCGCGGAGCACTATCATTGCTATATACCTAATATATAGGAACACTAGTAGATCGCGGAGCACTAGGTGCTCCGTGGAGCACAGTTTGGAAAAGTCTGTACTAATATATACAGTTCAGATACTTTATATTATAGAATAATGTTTTTATAAACATATAAATAAGGATTAGAAGATATATTTATAGGTTACGTTTTTAAATAATATGAAAATCGAAATAACTTTAGTATTTATTTAATTAAAACTAAATTAATCATTAATATTTTGTTTTAGAATGCATAATGGTGTATTGTTTTGCTCCAAATTGCAACCTTTACTGTCACATTCTTAATTACTAATGTTTTCGTGTTTTGACAGATGAAAATTAAACACAATAATAAGAACATATTGTTCAAATGCTATGTTACTTGCCATTATAACGATTATTAATGTAAATCTTTCAAAATTAACCTGCAAAGTAATATTATTCTGCAATAATAATGACATATTAAATTATAATGTATAAAATAAGAATTTTAATAAATAAATATTGACTTGCAGTTTTGATGCGAAACATTTTCTTACTTTGAAAACTTAACTTATACTTCCAAAATACAAATAAAAAAATAATAATAATAAAATGCTAAATTCAAATAAAAGGAAACGAACCGACAGGCGGCAGCACGGAAGACCATTTTGTGACGTAGTTACTAATATGGTCTATTTCGCATTCCTTGTTCATTACGTATATCGAAAATATGCCTCAATAATGAATGTATTGTCTATATTTGTCAAAGCCATAACGAATCTAAAACTACATTGCATACATTTGCTATTGCATATTTACCATATTTTACGTACCAATGAAATATATTAAAAAAATTGAAATAATAAAGTCTTTTCTGATAATAAATACAACTGATAAAAACGCAAAAATGAAAATGCAAATGTCAGTGTCAAAAATATCTGATGTACGTTTTATGATTAAAACGACGCATTTAATCATCTAGGGACTCTGAGAATTACTAACAAGACAACGTGCTGAATTCAAACGCCTATCTATCATTTATGAATGTTCTCGATAAAAAGTGAATAATATACACTTACCGGCAAGGGTGAACAGAAGCCATTGGTGGTCCAGGTAGATGGGGATGAGATTCCATTGTAACAGTTTTCTTTGCATGATCCTGACTGACATCTTCATACATCTCTTCCATGCTTAGCGGCTGACGACTCTGAAAAAATCGTTGTAAATAAAATTATTCTCTATATAAATAAAATTGGAAGCTATATCTGTTTACATTTTTGCTGTAACGTAAATATTTAGGATAAGGAAGCGCTCAGTTAATGTACACAATTCCATGATTATAATAAATAACTGATCCCAATTTGCTGTACATTAACCGTACCAATAATTACCAACCATATCATTACGATTTATCGGTATACGCACGAACGTTTTGTTTCATGTTCGCACGAACGTCAACTTCTTTTCACGAACACTCACCGTTTTGTGAACAGACAATAAGTTATATTACAGGAGCTTATTACACACGAATTAAATGATGAAAACAAGAATGTAGAAACTTTAATACCGAGAACACTAAAACTTCAAACAATGGCCGAAAACTTATGCAGGATTGAAGATATTAATATTATGGAACTAAAAGATAATTCGGATCCTGATTTGAAAAAAAAAAGTAACAATCCAAAATTTCGTCACCACAATAGTACAGCTTGTTCCAGAATCGTGAATCAGGAAAACAAGAATCCGTCTTCAGTTCAATTATGGAGAAGATTTTGCAATGAATAGCAGCAGCCGATTACCGCTGGAATATGCTCCTAGCACTATGAGCACTTCGAATCTAATTGGCCACTATCACCCCTTCTACACTATGTACACATAATGCCTGTTTTTGTATATGTATAAATGCAGTGTTGGGCTGGAACCGATTCGAATGAACCGGCTGTTAATGTTGTTATACAGTGAAATTTTCCTCCTGAGAGTATATACGCTTAATCTTATTACTCGCGTTTTTTTTTTTTTTTTTTTGTCCACAGTTTGTTAGTGGTGACAAGGGATTACAGTACATAAATATTAACCACAATCAGAGCCACCGCGTGCGATTGTACATAGTCTGCACCGCACGCGAGCGGCTCAGCAAAGAGACTGCATTTGGTATAGATTCTAAAAGAATTCTACTGAAAGTGATCTTATGAAACATGGGCGCTATTTGGGCTCGATTCTATTAGAGGGCGCTTTTACGAATATTTGCACACGAGAGGCTGATACTAAAGCGACGGATATACCACAATAAAAGAATTAGCTGAATATTTCCCCAAACATGTTCAAAGATGTTGTTAATATTAATGTCAATTTAAAATAAGACTTTTCTAATATGTCAGTTTATGTTTTAAACAATACCAACTTTATTTTATTTACAATAAAACCATGGATATATGCTATTCACTTTTGTAGTGTATTACTGACTTTAAATGTCATTTAAAAAATTTCCTTGCGCTGTAGTTCAGACTTAAGATTTTTTTGGTTATAATCATATAATTAAGATATCATTTTTTATTATGACATATATATGTCAAATTGACATTTTTTCAAAGGTGCAAACTATTGAATGTATAAGCTGTTCACTTTTGTAAGGACAAACTATGGTCTATTTCAAAGTAAAAAAATGTGTGTAGGAAGATAGGAGCTGTTTGTCCTTGCTTCGGATTGGTTTAGATCGTCATCCCTATTACACTGTTAAAATATTACTTTTAGTCCAAGTTGACAGATGTTCAGTGTCGTACATTGGAAATATATATTATTTATATTATTTAATTTTTCTCATATATTTTGTTATTATTTACATATTTAGACTTTTATTTATATTCTTGGCGTAGATTTTATGGAGAAAATTCTCCATGTAATTTATTTTTACGCAGTTATATATTTTTTAGGTTATTTGACATATAAATATTTTTTGACAGTTGACAATTAACAGATCAAGAAAGAGGACTAATATGAGGCCAAAAGACAGCCCAGCTGATTGTGCCCATAGAAGAACTTATTGATATAATTTTTAGACCTTCATATATACATACATATATTTTTAATTTTTATTTGCAATAATTATTTAAATAAGAAACTTTAGCTCTGAAGATATATTGTTTGTTTTATTGCTTTGTTTAAACTCTTTTATCCAAATCTCTCTTTTTATATATAGTACATAATTTTTAAAATTAATATTTTTTTAACTTTTTCAAATTTTCCATTAAACTGAATTTATGTCGTATAAATAACGTAAGTGTATTATCTGCCTTGTTTATTTCAATATCTTATTAACCTTTTTTATATTAAAAAAAATCACTTGCTAACCCAGTTGCTACGCCCATGCCCTAGTTGTAACTTATTTTAAATTTCCCGCTATACTGTATTTGATCAGTGTAAATCGTACTCGGTTCGCAGCGCTATCTACTTTTTTCTACTTTGAAATAGACCATAGATGTGGTTATTTTGGTGATTTTTATAGTGTATTACTGACTTTAAGAAACTTGGTTATATTGTAAAAATGGCTTTACAGTTTTGGTTATATTGTTGTATTATTTTAGGTTAGTATTATATTTACAAAATATTTAAGATGTCACTATTCAAAATGAAATATGACAAATGATTTTTTTTAAATGACATATTTATAATCTGACTTTTCAAATTACTTTTCTGTAGATAATACCAACATGACATACAGTTTCAAAGGTGCAAACTATTGAAATCAAAATTTCCTCTTAGTTTGTTCTTACAAAAGTGAACAGCATACATCCGAGAATAAAAAATGCATTCTAAATGCGAACGTTGGAATTAACATCGGAATAAACTTATACCTCCGATAGTTATACCGCTACTTATCCGAGTTTTGAAAAAGCGGCCCTTAAACGTATTTTTTTTTTTTTTTTTTTAAAGTACGTAATGAAATTATTTACAATTACTGTACACAATTTGTTACAGAAACCTACGCACATTTCTGCTGAAGCATCCGAGTGATATCATGTACGTTCGTGCGGATGTTAGTACGGTCCTGAGGGCAAAGTGCCATAAAAAATATGTACGTATCGCAGATATGTTAAACGGATGTACGTTAAGTGAGCGCACCTGTATTTCAATTTCAGGTACCATCCACTATAGTTCCCCAAATATTCATCTTTTTAAAAACTACACTAAACACAAAATAATCGTTTCTTCAATGAAAACCACTATTCTTATATACATTTCTGCTATTACATTAATAATAATTAAAATATTTCAAGTTTATAGGTAACATTGCCCATAGTCCCCTAAAATATTCATCTGCATCTGAACAGAAAATAATTGTTTCGTCATTCTAATAGCATTTCTTATCTACGTAAGTACATAATAAGTGAGATATTTCAAGATTTTAGTTGGCGTTACCCCGTAAATTCTTAAATATTAATCAAACTGAAAAAAATGCATAGAACAAAAAAGGGTTTGTTTTCATATATTTTTGCTATACACGACTATTAAATCAATAATTAATGAGATATTTCAAGCATTTTAGTTAGCTTCGCCCTGACATCCCTCTTTAAAATAAAAATTTTGAGGTGTCATATAGCCTATGGTTGAATTCCGGTTTTGAACCTTCATTATACCAAATTTTGTGAAAATATGTACAGAGCTATTTTTACGCGAATCTGAGATTAACATCAGACAGAAATTGATTTTTGCGGATATCGTCTACACCTGAAACATTCAGAAAAGTATGACGAAAAAATAATAAAAAAACAAAAGATATATGTATAGCATCCAATGTTTAAATAGTAAACAGTGAACCGGAAAATATTTAATTTCCTAAGAAGCCATACATGTATCAATTCGTGTTAAGTAAGTTTCTATTCGAAAATAAAAACAAAATGTTCAACAATCAAATTTTGTATTTTTCTACGATATAATTATACATCATACATCTATACTGAAATTGATATTGATAAATAAACCACAAAACTTTTTTTATTAAATTAAAGAAACAGAAGACTAAATATATAATATACATATATAATATAATATTATATGTTTTGTTGATTTTTAAAATAAGTTTTTAATAAACCTATAACATTAACAGAATAACCAGAGAGATCAACGCGTTTTTTTGTAACGATATTGCCACAAATTGAGAAAACCCGTTCTGATTCTGTCGATGTCGACTTTATAGTTAATAAGTAATCATTTATACGTTTCAAAGTGCGAGTCTTCGTTCGTGTTGCTTCATAAAGTTTATTTATTTATTTATTTTTTTTAATATATAAAATTTTGTAAGGGTTTCATTTCTTCCATAGGTTTATGGGATACAATTATCGCTTTTTCCAAAGCGTGCCTTAACGAAGCATGCTTTCTGCTCTTTACTTGAAATACGGGATTTAAAACGTGAATCCCGGGATTCGAGATTATAAAAAATAACTAATTTCCCCACTAATCAAAGGTTTCATTTGATACCACAATTCAAATTAAAAAAATGATGATTATGATGATAATTACTTATTAATAGAGTCCTGCAAATATATGCAACAGTACTTTTGTTAGGTGTTTTTCGATAAAAAGCGGCACATGTGTTATCTGTAGAAATAAAATGTAATTATATATATTTGTAATGTGCCCTGCTGACAAATAGTGTAGCGTATAAAAATTGAATATCTTATCAAAAACTGACCAATGGAAAAGGAGTGGCTGGAATAATCTCGGATATAATCCCAAAATAATGAGGTGTCGTTATTAAGATAAGAATTCATTGCGGTACAAGTGTTTTATTCTTTTGTTTTTTGTTGGTCTTTAGTTCCAAATAGTAAAAAATTGAAAAATGAAAAAGTTTATAAACGATATTATTTATTATTAATAAATAGTATACACAAGCAAAATAAATGCAATTTTAATATCAATAATAATAATAGTAAGAAATTTTTCGACTTGGTGTGTGTTGAATTTTTTTTTTTTTTCTTTTTTCTTTTCTCAGTAATAATAATTAATAATAATATTTATGAAAGTAATAAGTTTTTAATTATTTAAAGAAATCATTAAGTATTTTTCTAAATTTTCATCAGAAAAATTAGTTCTTTTCGATTGAAAAAAGAAAAAGACCTCTCTACATCAAAACTTGTTATTGGTGCATAATTATCAAAAGTATATATTTCTTTATATTTATTAAATATATCCTGATTTGAAAAAATTGATAGAAAATTGTAGTAATACTTGTAGGTCAGGATTATTAAATATACTATCAATTTTTGCAGACATGTTCAAACCAAACTCGCCGGTAGCAGATTTCAGTTTGTTTACTGTCCAATAAATAATATTTAAAGATTCTGACAACGGCCGGTGTTGTTTTTCTAAATTTACTATGGTTGAAGGAAGAAATTCAAAATTAGTCTTTATGAACTTTAACTCTTCATAAATATTTGGTTTTTGTATAATATTATTTGGTATTATAATGCTTTGAACATCCGGAGTTAAATTGAAAATAAAAAAATTTAAAACTTCAAAATTGTTAACATAAAATAACGCCGCTTCAAGCCAAGTTCCCAACGTGTCACAACAGGATTTGGTGGTAAGGGTAAATTTGGACATAATACTTTATATAAGGATACTCTTAATGGTACTACCCTTTTTTACCAATCTATGTCAAATAGGCTTTGAGAAAGGAACCTGGTATAAGCGTTTCACTTTTGTAAGAACAAACTAAGAGGAAAATTTGTTTTGAATAGTTTCCATCTTTGAAATTGTATGTCATGTTGGTATTAAAAAATGTCACCTTTTTAAAATGTCGATCCATTTGACATGTCATAATGATATTTTAATTATAATGACCATAACCTCGAAACCTAAAGTCGGTTTTACAGTGTAAGGAATATTTTTAATTGAAATTTAAAGTCAGTAATACACTATAAAAGTAACCAAAATAATCAGATCTAGTTTGTTCTTACAAAAGTGAACAGCTTATATACCCAATACAGTCTATATATAGTATGCTAATATCAGAGTTAAAATTATTACAGAATTATTCGTTCAAAATAAAGTTCAAAATAGCACGCATGTGGCAAAAGTACCGTTGCATATATTTACCGGCCTCTGCTTATTAAAATATCAACTAAAATGAAAACAGAATTCTGTAAATTACAGTTACCTCATTATAACCATATATCCAGAGACGAGGCGTTTGGTAGTATTTATCATAGGTAATGTGCAGATCATATGTGCGTGTATGAACTATTTCACCCTCAACCGTTGGCTCAGGAATGTTTTTCTTTTGTTTTACTTCTACCACCGCCTGCAAATCAAACAATTCTCTCAAAATAACAAGAAATGCATTTCATTTGTGTTCTTATAAAATCAAAAGTGGCAAAGAAATGGGGGTGCTGTTATTTGTTTATAAATATTCTGCTTATAAAGATTCATTAAATTTAAAATTAAAAATAACTTAATACCTCATAGTCGCCAATGGGGTAGTATCTGATTCCCTCAAATGAAAATCAGTCGAGTGTCGCGAGAATGAAATAAGATACAGTATTACCAGCTGTTTCAAGGCAACATTGTATCCCGATGGATTTCTTGAAATGCATTGTTATGGATGGGATATTATAATCCCATTATCACTTACAAGGTAGAAAATATATAAAATGATCCATTAGACTGTTGCTTAAAGAAGTCATTTAACGAAAATATATACGGACATATTATACCTGATCATTATCAAGCATTCCACTTTCTTCAAACTCTTCCATATCAGCAGCTTCTTCATCTTCACCATCATCATCTTCATCTTTATCACTTTCATCAGATTTTTCCGCCTACAAAGATATTATTATGATTAATAAATAAAATAAAATTATAAAAGCACTCTTATGTACGTATAGTATTGCTTACTATACTTGCAAGTTTCATAATGGTATCAATTGAAAGAGAGTCGCTTCTAATTCTACTTCTAATGGCACTAAAAACTTTTGCAATTGATTATATTTTGTTTGTTTATTTCATTTACTACGAAACATAGGAAATTTTTATTAAGAATATGTTTTTTAAATAATCACGCATCGCCATGAATTTGACAGGTAAAACAAAACAATGTAGTTTTACCTATCAATCAAAAGTTGTATCAAACATTCCTACACCTTTTAGAATTATTAAAAAAATTAACATTAGATAATTTATTTTATTAAATTTAAACAATAAAATGATTGTTAAATAATTTTATTATTACTTATTTTTATCATAATAAATGTTCAAATAAGCCACTGTTCTTTAATAAACGATATCCCATTCTGTTATAAAAAGAATAACGTGCATTAGCTAGTGTCCTATCTGTTGTAGAGGCACATATTGTAGAAATTACATTCCTCAAAGAATTAATACTTGGGTGACAGGTTTTATAAATTATGCTTTTAAGGTGCGTTTACATTTCTTCCAAAATAAGCAGGACACCTGTCATGTTGGAACCAAACCTCCTGATTTTCACATGGCATTTCGTCAATTGCAGGGCTAACCTAAAATTTTCTTTTATTGCAAAAGGGCCAAGAATACGATTGTCAAGAACACCAGCCAAAATATTAATTTTTTGAGGATATTGCATTCTAGAGTTTAAACTAATGCGAGAATTTTCTACAGCCCAATATCTGTTATTTTGAATGTTTGCTTCATTATTTGCAAGTAAATGTATTTTCACTTTTGAAACAAATTGACGACAGCAAATTTTTGCCGCAAATAGCACGTTCTTTTATATTGTCACAGAAAATTTGTCTACTTTCTTCATCGAAAGGGAATAATTCTTGATAGCGTTGCATTTTACAGGGGTGATACTCTGTGGGAGCGGTAATTTCAGAAATAAAATTTCATTATTATTTAAAATAAAACAAATCAATTAATTAAAATATTCACATTATTTAAATATAATAACTAATCTATTTTAAGATAAACATCCTCAGAGATTCGATGAGTTATTAGCGACGGCATTTTTTTAGTTAAATGTTGAAAGACAGGGCTACAATTTACAATCGTATATTATATGATGTTTAAAATATTGTCAGCGTTTATCTCAAGTACATGGTCGAAAGTTTATACAGATGTTGATATGCGACCATATATTTTCAGTGATATGGACTTTGTATGTAATTAGAGTCAAAATTAATTATTTGGGTTTCTGAATTATAGGGGGTAGAAATATGAGTCTTCAAAATAAGTTTAAAGGTTTTTGTGGTTAATTGGAGAGCTGATTATTTTTACAACGACAGAAAATGTGGTTCAGAGATCAAATTATTAGTTTTAAGAAAAGGTCTGGGGAAATCTTGTGAGAGACGGGGAGTCGTGAGTAAACCGTCACCGTAGTCTGACGAACCTTCCAAGCGTTTTGGTTGGAAAACCCGGTATCGCATAGTGAGTAAACCAGAAGTAGTCTGGAATTGTTGAAACCAGTTTTAATGATGTAACCGAAGCGGTGATTGTGAAGTTTTCTTGAGTGTCTCTCATGGGATTTCGTCGCCATCATTTAATTGTAAGTTCTAGTGTATTCTTTAATTTCATTCTTAACTAAACTTTAAACGTAATACAACGTTAATACAGAGGAATTCTGGACGGTGCAAGGGGTAAGGCAAGGATGTCCTTTAAGTTCAACACTATTTAATATATATATGGCAGATATGGAGGAACACCTGCAAAAGGGACAAACAGGAGAACTAATAGTTGGAAACAAAAAGTTTATGTCTTTAGCATATGCAGATGACATTGTATTGCTGGAAACTAAAGAAAATGAGTTAAAGACAATGATGAAATCCCTGAATAAATACTTTAAAAAAAAGAAACTGCTGATAAACACAGATAAATCAAAAATAATGGTTTTTAAAAAAGGAGGAGGGAGACAGAGAGAAGAGAAATGGGAATGGGAAGGAAATAAAATTGAAAAAGTTAGGACACACAAGTACTTAGGATACCAATTCCAATGCAATGGAGGAACAGGGGAACATATTAAGCAGCTAAGTAAAAGGGCAATGCTAGCAATTCCGCAGATCTGGAGCTTAGGTGAAAGGAAATTTAAGGGTGAATATAACATAAGAATGCTCATGTTCGAAGCCCTAATAAAGAGCATAATCATGTATGGAGCGGAGGTGTGGGGATGGGAGGAGCATGAGCCGCTGGAGAAAGTGCAGAATAAATATCTTAAGTGGATGCTGGGGCTAGATGAATGTACACCAGAGTACATAGTATTAGAAGAGACAAAGGTATGCAAAATTAAAATAGAAGCCGTTAAAAAGAGCATTAAGATTTGAAGAAAATATAGTCAAGAACCCGGAAAAACAATTATTAAATGAATGCTGGAAGGAATTAGAAAATAGAGATAAACAGAAAAAAAAAACATCAAAATGGGAGATAAAAAGGAGTAAAATGTATGAATACGGAGGCTTTTCAATAGAAGAAGTAAGGAGAAAAAGAGAGAGTGGACATGGAATGCAGGAGATAATAGAAAGAATGAAGGACATACAACAACAAGAATTAAACGAGAGAATAAGCGGATCAAGGTACAATAACAAGTATAACAAAAATTGGAGCACGCAAAGACCGATATATCTAAAAGAAAAGGGAAATGGGGAAAAAAAAAGAATAATTGCAAGGTTTAGATGTGGGAATGAAGAAAAGGCGAACAAATTTTGGTTAATAGAGAATGATAAACTATGTAGAATGTGCAGAGAAGAAAGGGAGACGGTTGAACATATGCTGGAAGGATGTGAAGAAATGAGAAGCAAAGGAGGAACAAGAGAAGATATTTTAAACCGAAATGGCTGCGGTTACACATGGATGAAAGAGGTAATCCAGAGGAGAAAAGAAATCAAAGAAAAAGAAAATAATAGGAATAAAGCAAAATAGATTTCAAACCAATAGGTAGAAATTAAATTTATATTTTAGTTAAAAATTATAATGTAAGGAATAAAATGAATAAGAATAAAATGTAATAATTATTAATTAAAATAAATTGAATTGAATTGAATTGAACTAAACTTTAAACGTAGATTAAGTAAAATGCGGATTTTGATTCAAACGCCCTAATTCCTGTCATAAAGAATCATATCAACCGCCCAGCGGACCTTTTAGGGTTTCCGACTTGATCCGCTCGCAAGTTGGGAAATCCACTATGTGGAAGGGCCTTTCAAAGTAAGTACCATGAAGTACAAATGAAAATATTTAACTTCCAACAGCCAACCGAGACGTTTCGACCGATGTTAGAAAATGCCCCCACAACTCGTGCTTCTTTAATTTTGTTGAAGTAAATTATTTAATTACTTGTCAAATGTCAGTTAATGTCTATTTCTAAAAAGATGGCTATGCATTTGTTGACAGATAATAATATAGTTTTGTTTCTGTACGTTGTAATTTTTCTTAAAATCTTTCATATTCACTGTAAATATAATTTCCTAATTAAAGCATATTGATTACTTATTTTACGTGTACGATCATTTAACATCAATATGGTAGCAGAGCGTGGTTCCTATATGTAAAATAAGGGTTTAGTTTTTCAACGTGAAATTTTCATTGGAAATAAAATAATGGATTTTTACGGAATTGAGAAACTGTGTGGAGCTTCTAATTGGAACATTTGGAAGTTTGCAGTGAGGAATTTGCTCCGCGGAACAGAAGGTGCGTACGAAGTTTGTATTGGCGAAATTACAAAGCCGAAACAGTCAGAGGCTGCCACCACTGCACAACTGGCTGCTTACAATTTAAAATTAAAAGAATGGGATAAGGCAGATCGCTCGGCAAGCCAAATTATTGTCAAAACTCTAGAGGCCCGAGTGATAGCACTGCTAGTCGCATGCGAATCTGCTAGAGATATGTGGCTTAAGTTACATGCCATTTTTGAACAGCAAACTAAACAAGCTGCTCACACTGTTCAAGCTGAATTTTTCAGTTTTCGCATGAGTCCAGCTGACGATATGGTAACGCACATAGCCAAATTCGAAGGATTAGTCTTACGCATGCAGCAGTTGAACGTAAAGCCTGACGAATCATCCTTGATGGTAAAATTGTTAGACACATTGCCAGATGACTATGAAAGTCTTAGACAAGCGTGGTGGGCAAGATCTGATGAACAACAAACGTTCATTAACCTGGTCGGAATTCTGACATCTGATGAAAAACGTAGAACTCAGCGTAGTGAAAAACAGGAAGAGCTAGCAGCGTTAATGTCAGTAAGAAGTAGAACTCCAGGCAAAACTAATAGTCAGTCGAAGAAATTTGTTAAATCAACAAATGAAAACGGAAAAGACAGAAACAATTTTAAATGTTACGCCTGTGGTGGAACAGGTCATTTCCGAAGAGACTGTCCGAATTCAAAAAAGAAGAAAGAGAAAACAGATGCACATACGTCAAGTGGTGGTGTCAATGATCAGGCATTTATCACCGAAATCATGAATGCAGAGCTTGACAGCGATGTTTGGATTGTCGACTCAGGAGCTACAGATCATTTAACACTGCATGGCGAATGGTTTTCTTCTTTTGAAAGATTTTCAACACCAGTCAAAGTACACATTGGTGACAAGTCTACAATGGATGCAGTTGGAAGAGGCACGGTTAAATTTGAAGCTTCTGTAAATGGTAAGTGGCTGTCATGTTATATGCAAAATGTTTTGTACGTGCCAACTGCCCGAAGAAATTTGTTTTCAGTCACATCGACACTTGACAAAGGCATGTCGTTTAATTCATCCAAAAATTCATGCGAGTTTGTAAAGGATGGCGTAGTCAAGGCTCGAGGTGTTCGCTTTGGTCAACTTTTCAAGATGTTGATCCGAATAAAGCAACCTGAAATGTCATGTGTCTATGAAACTAATATAGCTTCAAAAGAAAGTCTACAGTTGTGGCATGAACGTCTGGGTCACCAAAATAAACGCCACGTCCAGAAATTTCTCAAACTGTACGGCATCGACATTGAAGCTGGTGATGAACTTTGTGGAGCCTGCGCAGAGGGAAAGCAGCATCGAAACAGCTTTCATTCTCGTCAGCAGCGTGCAAAGGAACTTGGAGAAATAATTCACGCTGATCTTTGCGGTCCGATGGAAAGACCCTCGTTGGGAGGATCAAAATATTTCGTCTGCTTCACATGCGATTATTGTAGGTTTCGCATGGTTTATTTTATGAAAGAAAAGTCGGAAACTGCAGAGAAGATCACAGAAATGCTGGCTACTGTCAAAAATCAGCGTGGCCAAGCAATCAAGGGCTTCCAATGCGACGGCGGTCTTGAATTTAATAATGGTAAGGTAAGAAACCTTTTAAAGTCCAACGGAATCAAATTTATTATCACCAACCCGTATACGCCAGAGCAGAATGGCTGCGCTGAGCGTACAAATAGAACTATAGTTGAACTTGCCCGAACAATGCTTCTGTCAAAGAATTTGCCAAAATCTTTGTGGGCAGAAGCAGTGAATACAGCTGTATACGTTCTTAATAGAACAGGACCAAGCAGCGTTGAAGGGCAGACTCCATATGAATTGTTTATGGGGAAGAAAGTACACTTGGACAAGCTTCATACATTTGGTACTGAATGTTACGTCCATGTACCGAAGGAACGTCGCAAGAAATGGGACGCAAAAGGACAGCGAGGTATTTTTGTGGGCTATTCGAAAGATATGGATGGTTTTCGCGTTTGGACGAAATTTGGAAGCCAAATCATTCGAAGCAGGGACGTTATATTTGAACCAGAGAATGGTGGGAAGACGTTGGCACTGTTTCCAACTGAAAATGCATCCAATAATTCATTGGAAGATACTCCAATAAGAGAAAGGCTTCGAAATCGAGATGAAATTAGTGCACCTGAACGTTTGATTGAAATCATGTCAGCCGAAATTGACGAGCCTAGAAATTATGATGAAGCGATAAAATCAGCAGAGCGACAGCACTGGAAGAAAGCAATGGACGAAGAGATGACAGCGCTGGATAAAAATTCGACATGGCTTTTAACAGAATTACTAGCAGGTCGAAAAACCATCTCTAATCGCTGGGTGTACCGCATCAAACGAAATGCTGATGGTAAAATTAATCGCTACAAAGCACGATTGGTTGTACGAGGCTACAGTCAACGAAAAGGAATTGATTATAATGAAACATTCAGCCCTGTTGCTCGATTCGATACAATTAGATCCGTATTGAGCATTGCAGCAAATGAACGTCTTGAACTAGCTCAATTCGACGTCAAGACAGCTTTTCTAAATGGTCTTCTTGATGAAGAAATTTACATGCAACAGCCTGAAGGATTTGCAGATAACACTGATCGAGTCTGTAAACTTCAGAAAAGCTTGTATGGGCTAAAGCAATCACCCAGGTGCTGGAATAAACGTTTTACAGATGTTATGCTCAAATTTGGTTTACGAGAAAGTACAGCTGATCCATGTTTGTTCTACAATATTACTAACAGTTACAAATTGATAGTAGTACTGTACGTGGACGACGGCCTGGTTGCTGCAACAAATAAAGATGACATAGATGAATTTTTGAGAAAATTGAAAATGGAATTCGAAATAACCATGGAAACGGTTGGATACTATTTAAATGTGCTGATTCAGCGTGACGAAGACTCATCAATTTTTGTAAGTCAAAAAACGTATGCAGAAGATGTTCTTCGTCGATTCAACATGACTAATGCGAACCCAGTTTCTACGCCAATAGAAAAATATCCTCAAACAGAAGAAGAGATCGACATGGAGATAACAGCTGCTCCTTATCGAGAGGCTGTAGGCTGCTTGATGTACCTAGCAGTCGCTACACGTCCAGATATTTCTTTTGCGGTGAGTTACGTCTCCCAGTTCTTAGAAAATCCGAAAAAGACACACTGGGAAATGGTGAAGCGAATTATGAAATACATCAAAGGGACGACAAATATGGGAATTAAATACATAGTTGCCGAAAAGACAGGCAAGCTAGAAGTCTACAGTGATGCAGATTATGTGAACGAGCCAACAACACGACGGTCAATTAGTGGCATTGCTGTTAAGTACAGTGGTGGAGCAATCACTTGGGCGAGCAGACGACAAAATAGCGTCTCACTATCGACGACAGAAGCAGAATACGTAGCCGCAAGTGAAGCTGCGAAGGAAGCTGTTTGGTTTAGCAGGCTGTTCAACGAAATCGCACCGCTAAAAATTGCTCCTGTACTTCTTGTTGATAATGCAAGCGCCATTAGACTAGCCAAGAATCCTGAATTCCATAAGCGTTCCAAGCACATAGACGTGCGTTTTCATTTTGTGCGAGAACGAATCCAGGAAGGCCAGCTAGTTATTGAACATGTGTCGAGCGAACAAGAAGTAGCAGATATATTCACGAAACCAATCACGCGCGTGAAATTTGAACATTTACGATGTATGTTGGGTATGGTTTAAAAATCTACAAATGCAGCATTTTGAGTCTGACAAGCAATGTAAAACTTTAGGGGAAGTGTTGAAGTAAATTATTTAATTACTTGTCAAATGTCAGTTAATGTCTATTTCTAAAAAGATGGCTATGCATTTGTTGACAGATAATAATATAGTTTTGTTTCTGTACGTTGTAATTTTTCTTAAAATCTTTCATATTCACTGTAAATATAATTTCCTAATTAAAGCATATTGATTACTTATTTTACGTGTACGATCATTTAACATCAATATGGTAGCAGAGCGTGGTTCCTATATGTAAAATAAGGGTTTAGTTTTTCAACGTGAAATTTTCATTGGAAATAAAATAATGGATTTTTACGGAATTGAGAAACTGTGTGGAGCTTCTAATTGGAACATTTGGAAGTTTGCAGTGAGGAATTTGCTCCGCGGAACAGAAGGTGCGTACGAAGTTTGTATTGGCGAAATTACAAAGCCGAAACAGTCAGAGGCTGCCACCACTGCACAACTGGCTGCTTACAATTTAAAATTAAAAGAATGGGATAAGGCAGATCGCTCGGCAAGCCAAATTATTGTCAAAACTCTAGAGGCCCGAGTGATAGCACTGCTAGTCGCATGCGAATCTGCTAGAGATATGTGGCTTAAGTTACATGCCATTTTTGAACAGCAAACTAAACAAGCTGCTCACACTGTTCAAGCTGAATTTTTCAGTTTTCGCATGAGTCCAGCTGACGATATGGTAACGCACATAGCCAAATTCGAAGGATTAGTCTTACGCATGCAGCAGTTGAACGTAAAGCCTGACGAATCATCCTTGATGGTAAAATTGTTAGACACATTGCCAGATGACTATGAAAGTCTTAGACAAGCGTGGTGGGCAAGATCTGATGAACAACAAACGTTCATTAACCTGGTCGGAATTCTGACATCTGATGAAAAACGTAGAACTCAGCGTAGTGAAAAACAGGAAGAGCTAGCAGCGTTAATGTCAGTAAGAAGTAGAACTCCAGGCAAAACTAATAGTCAGTCGAAGAAATTTGTTAAATCAACAAATGAAAACGGAAAAGACAGAAACAATTTTAAATGTTACGCCTGTGGTGGAACAGGTCATTTCCGAAGAGACTGTCCGAATTCAAAAAAGAAGAAAGAGAAAACAGATGCACATACGTCAAGTGGTGGTGTCAATGATCAGGCATTTATCACCGAAATCATGAATGCAGAGCTTGACAGCGATGTTTGGATTGTCGACTCAGGAGCTACAGATCATTTAACACTGCATGGCGAATGGTTTTCTTCTTTTGAAAGATTTTCAACACCAGTCAAAGTACACATTGGTGACAAGTCTACAATGGATGCAGTTGGAAGAGGCACGGTTAAATTTGAAGCTTCTGTAAATGGTAAGTGGCTGTCATGTTATATGCAAAATGTTTTGTACGTGCCAACTGCCCGAAGAAATTTGTTTTCAGTCACATCGACACTTGACAAAGGCATGTCGTTTAATTCATCCAAAAATTCATGCGAGTTTGTAAAGGATGGCGTAGTCAAGGCTCGAGGTGTTCGCTTTGGTCAACTTTTCAAGATGTTGATCCGAATAAAGCAACCTGAAATGTCATGTGTCTATGAAACTAATATAGCTTCAAAAGAAAGTCTACAGTTGTGGCATGAACGTCTGGGTCACCAAAATAAACGCCACGTCCAGAAATTTCTCAAACTGTACGGCATCGACATTGAAGCTGGTGATGAACTTTGTGGAGCCTGCGCAGAGGGAAAGCAGCATCGAAACAGCTTTCATTCTCGTCAGCAGCGTGCAAAGGAACTTGGAGAAATAATTCACGCTGATCTTTGCGGTCCGATGGAAAGACCCTCGTTGGGAGGATCAAAATATTTCGTCTGCTTCACATGCGATTATTGTAGGTTTCGCATGGTTTATTTTATGAAAGAAAAGTCGGAAACTGCAGAGAAGATCACAGAAATGCTGGCTACTGTCAAAAATCAGCGTGGCCAAGCAATCAAGGGCTTCCAATGCGACGGCGGTCTTGAATTTAATAATGGTAAGGTAAGAAACCTTTTAAAGTCCAACGGAATCAAATTTATTATCACCAACCCGTATACGCCAGAGCAGAATGGCTGCGCTGAGCGTACAAATAGAACTATAGTTGAACTTGCCCGAACAATGCTTCTGTCAAAGAATTTGCCAAAATCTTTGTGGGCAGAAGCAGTGAATACAGCTGTATACGTTCTTAATAGAACAGGACCAAGCAGCGTTGAAGGGCAGACTCCATATGAATTGTTTATGGGGAAGAAAGTACACTTGGACAAGCTTCATACATTTGGTACTGAATGTTACGTCCATGTACCGAAGGAACGTCGCAAGAAATGGGACGCAAAAGGACAGCGAGGTATTTTTGTGGGCTATTCGAAAGATATGGATGGTTTTCGCGTTTGGACGAAATTTGGAAGCCAAATCATTCGAAGCAGGGACGTTATATTTGAACCAGAGAATGGTGGGAAGACGTTGGCACTGTTTCCAACTGAAAATGCATCCAATAATTCATTGGAAGATACTCCAATAAGAGAAAGGCTTCGAAATCGAGATGAAATTAGTGCACCTGAACGTTTGATTGAAATCATGTCAGCCGAAATTGACGAGCCTAGAAATTATGATGAAGCGATAAAATCAGCAGAGCGACAGCACTGGAAGAAAGCAATGGACGAAGAGATGACAGCGCTGGATAAAAATTCGACATGGCTTTTAACAGAATTACTAGCAGGTCGAAAAACCATCTCTAATCGCTGGGTGTACCGCATCAAACGAAATGCTGATGGTAAAATTAATCGCTACAAAGCACGATTGGTTGTACGAGGCTACAGTCAACGAAAAGGAATTGATTATAATGAAACATTCAGCCCTGTTGCTCGATTCGATACAATTAGATCCGTATTGAGCATTGCAGCAAATGAACGTCTTGAACTAGCTCAATTCGACGTCAAGACAGCTTTTCTAAATGGTCTTCTTGATGAAGAAATTTACATGCAACAGCCTGAAGGATTTGCAGATAACACTGATCGAGTCTGTAAACTTCAGAAAAGCTTGTATGGGCTAAAGCAATCACCCAGGTGCTGGAATAAACGTTTTACAGATGTTATGCTCAAATTTGGTTTACGAGAAAGTACAGCTGATCCATGTTTGTTCTACAATATTACTAACAGTTACAAATTGATAGTAGTACTGTACGTGGACGACGGCCTGGTTGCTGCAACAAATAAAGATGACATAGATGAATTTTTGAGAAAATTGAAAATGGAATTCGAAATAACCATGGAAACGGTTGGATACTATTTAAATGTGCTGATTCAGCGTGACGAAGACTCATCAATTTTTGTAAGTCAAAAAACGTATGCAGAAGATGTTCTTCGTCGATTCAACATGACTAATGCGAACCCAGTTTCTACGCCAATAGAAAAATATCCTCAAACAGAAGAAGAGATCGACATGGAGATAACAGCTGCTCCTTATCGAGAGGCTGTAGGCTGCTTGATGTACCTAGCAGTCGCTACACGTCCAGATATTTCTTTTGCGGTGAGTTACGTCTCCCAGTTCTTAGAAAATCCGAAAAAGACACACTGGGAAATGGTGAAGCGAATTATGAAATACATCAAAGGGACGACAAATATGGGAATTAAATACATAGTTGCCGAAAAGACAGGCAAGCTAGAAGTCTACAG
Organism: Liopterus haemorrhoidalis; assembly: GCA_963971575.1. NCBI lineage: Eukaryota > Metazoa > Arthropoda > Insecta > Coleoptera > Dytiscidae > Liopterus > Liopterus haemorrhoidalis. The sequence continues at coordinate 146,856,107 of OZ020611.1, read as the reverse complement.
TGATGCAGATTATGTGAACGAGCCAACAACACGACGGTCAATTAGTGGCATTGCTGTTAAGTACAGTGGTGGAGCAATCACTTGGGCGAGCAGACGACAAAATAGCGTCTCACTATCGACGACAGAAGCAGAATACGTAGCCGCAAGTGAAGCTGCGAAGGAAGCTGTTTGGTTTAGCAGGCTGTTCAACGAAATCGCACCGCTAAAAATTGCTCCTGTACTTCTTGTTGATAATGCAAGCGCCATTAGACTAGCCAAGAATCCTGAATTCCATAAGCGTTCCAAGCACATAGACGTGCGTTTTCATTTTGTGCGAGAACGAATCCAGGAAGGCCAGCTAGTTATTGAACATGTGTCGAGCGAACAAGAAGTAGCAGATATATTCACGAAACCAATCACGCGCGTGAAATTTGAACATTTACGATGTATGTTGGGTATGGTTTAAAAATCTACAAATGCAGCATTTTGAGTCTGACAAGCAATGTAAAACTTTAGGGGAAGTGTTGAAGTAAATTATTTAATTACTTGTCAAATGTCAGTTAATGTCTATTTCTAAAAAGATGGCTATGCATTTGTTGACAGATAATAATATAGTTTTGTTTCTGTACGTTGTAATTTTTCTTAAAATCTTTCATATTCACTGTAAATATAATTTCCTAATTAAAGCATATTGATTACTTATTTTACGTGTACGATCATTTAACATCAATAAATTTATTTCAAACTCTTTGCTGCGACATATTACATTCTGAAGCACAGCATCTTGTACTCAGTGTAGGATTTCTGTCTATCATTTCTATCAGAATCTCTTCAAAATTGTTTCTATCGCCATTTTTCTTCCGATTTTCCAATATATAATCATAATACAATGATTTAAAAACAATATGTATTAATTAAATTACCTGGATGAACTTTATCTAAAATGCTTCCAGTATTGTCAATTTGGCTATTAAATGATCTTAAAAATTTGATGTGAAGTGAATTTTTACCCATTTCAGGGTTTAGTAGGTATCTAGTAAGTAACAAAAAAATGTTGGATACATTTTTATTATTATTTAATTTAGTTTACTTCTGGTAATTTAAGTATTAAAAGCATTCATTTGATTCAAAATAATAAATAAATAAATAATAACATACATTTTAGAAACCGCATAACACTATTCTATAATTTCCTTTTCCTGCTGCATTTATCAAAATACTCGCTACATGTACATTTCCGGAATTTAAACATTCCTATTATGTTACCTTAAAAATTTCTTTTACTATTAATTCAGCCTTCAAGTTTTTCAGCAGCAATCGATTCTGTTCTTTTCCCCAATCAGTTATCATTAAGTTGAAAATTCTTTCTGATATAGCTTATTCTGATATTATTGATTTTTGAGTGGAGAATCGAAAAAAATATAGAAAATTATTTTATATAAAAGTTACATTTTCTTTATAAAAATAAAATTGTTATTCGAATGTCCCGAAGAAGGGACTTCTTCCTATTTATAAAAGAATTATATTTTGTGTGCAAATCAAAAATTACAGACTGTATCAGGAGTCAGGATTATAGTTTCTAAATAGACAATCACGCCGTAATCCGAACGCCTGACAAACCTGCTCTTTATTAATATGTATCTCTCTAATAACATAATTTCGACTCCCCGTAAAATTAGTTGATACTGTATGCGCAAATAAGGATCCACTCGTATTGCCTAAGGGCCGGTTGCTGAAAGCTCAGTTAACTATGATATTAAGTGACTAACTAATGGTCAGGACCATTAGTTGACCATTTAATTAACTTCATAAACAAGTGATTGAAGAATCTCGCACGAAGCGTTTACATTTGAAACACCGCTATTTTATCAAATGAACTAGATCCAAATGAAAACGCGTTATAAGCGTCAGGTCAAGTGGGGTATCAACTAATTTCGCGTGGCTGTACTTCAAAGAAGTGACGCAAAAAATCAGAGGTCATTATCTTATTTTGTACCTAACATTGAAGATATTATTAGCATATAAAGAAAGAGATTCTTAGAATCCAATGTATATTAGGCCAACGGAGTGGCCGAGCGCATTAAGTCGTGCGGTTTAGACTGAAACAATCTGGGTGGTCGGTGGTTCGAGCCTCCTTCGTTGGTGATATTATTTGGGCGAGAATAATATGTTCACTTTACTCCCATTTTCACAATCATTCACCCCTCATCCAGGTGTAGGAGCTCGCCCCCTGGCATCGGCGATTAGCCTCGTTGCAGAAATAGGACGATGTAAAATAAATAAATAAAAAAAAAATGTATCTTAGACTTTAATCATTTACATATTTATAAATAAATATTTACTACTTCGAGTAACAAAAATTGTCAGATTATTGGAAAAAGTAAGATAAACTTAACTAGTTCAAACCAGTGATTAATATGTGGAATACTTATTAATTATTATTTAAAATTATGTTAATTATAGACAGCAAGACAACTATTTAAAAACACAATGTAAAATTAATGACTTTTTAAAAAACTGAATAAATAAATAAATGAAAGTTCCCTACTTTGCTTTCTAAGGTCATTTCCTGAACCTTATCCTCAAGTCCAGATGATGTCATATCATAATGATGAGTATCCACCCAGCCATCATCTACCCCATCTGATTCTATAATCATTTCTTGTTCATTTGAGTATTCCATTTGTTTGCATCGTCTTGAGCATGGCACATTACGAGTAATAAGAAACTGTTTGTTCTTTGGTAAATAAGTTTTTATTTTGGATTCATCACCACTAGCCCACTGCCAAGTAGGGCAGTGATGTACCAAATGTTCACCAGCTGCAACAAATTCCTCCGGTGTTAAAACACCAGTCTCTCGAAACTTAGATTCCTGCAAATATTAACCTTACTTTAATATTTTACAACTTAAAATATTGATTTACAAACCTTTAAAACAGGTGTCAAGTACTCAGCTACGCCTAATGCTGTTCCTTTTACACTATTTATGACATTCTGCATTTTTATGATTAAATTTTCTTTAGGTTATCTTATTGTGAAAAAAAATTATGATATATGATGTTGATTTTTAAATCAGTCTTACTTTGTACGGATATATACTTCCAGATATTTTCGAGCACTGAGAGAAGGATGTCTGTAAATGCAAGTTGAAGATAAAATAACCGATAATATGACGTTTCTCAAGTCGATCAGAAAACGATGACGTCACAGGGAGGCGTAATTTTAAATTGTAAACACTAAAATGAAAAATCACTTTGTAAATTGACTATTATATAATTTAGATGCAAATTATAAATCAATAATAGTGCATAGATAAATGGATTTAATAAAAATATGCTATAATATATGAACTTGTATAATATAAAAATTACAATATAAAGCCTGGCGGCATTTGCTTGTGTTGCAAATTTGCGCAACCCCCAAGAAAAAAATAATAATTTTCGTAACAATAATCAACGCAATATATTCGTTATAATATATAATTTACAGAAAACACCGAGCGCTTTCTTTTAAGTTCCTACCATCATATACGCTAGCAGCCTGGTTTGCAGTCAGAATGCAACAGAGTATCAATACACTGCTTACATTGGCGAGTCCCCCAAGGTAATTTTAGTCTATTCCCATAAGAGCTAGCAAGTTGCAGGCCGACTGCAAATTAGTACGATACACCAGCAACCTTGTTACTGTGTTTATGTACGTTAACAACGTTTTAATTTTCGTAAAAATTAATTATTCACAAAATTTAATAATCTTTTAGTCGCTCTTTCACCGATACGGCTGAAATAAAAAGACTTGAAATACCTACTTCAAATTTAAACATAAAGCAATACGTCTGCAGTAAAATAAGAACCTTTAATAGAACATTTAATCAGGACCGGTGAAAGCGGGCATTCAGGGCATGTGGTTCATGCCGGCACCGTTGCGAGGGGGCGCTGCCGCGTTAGGCTCAGAAAGGCGCCAAAATTTTAAAATAATTAGCGTAATGTAATTTTGTAGCGAAGATCTTTTTTTAGGTCATCACTTAAATTTTAGAAGTGAGGTTCTTGTTTTTAGGTCACTTTTTTAAGTTTTTTTTTTTTTTTAGGTCACCACTTATATTTTTGAAGTGAGGACCTTCTTGTTTCCAGGACATAACTTTATATAATATGTTTAAGAGAGCCCAATTATAAAATCTTAACCAGGGCTCGAAAAAAGCTAGTTACGGCCCTGCCTGGGGGCGCTGAATTAAGTCTTGCCCTGCATATAATCCAGACATTTATAACAAACATACATGAATTTATAGTTTTAAAATATACACTATTTTGTTATTTCTAAGAGAAAAATAAGGCAGAATGTTGGTGAGTCTGAAAGATAGTTCATTTCATTATAAGTACTCTTGATTCATACTTGATCATAGTAACTTTTAACTTATATAACCTGTAATATTTTGTGTTATACCTATAAAAGTTGTAACCCCCTCACATTTCTACAGCTTGAGCCGCCACTGATATAATGCAATAAAAATGATATTAAAGCACAATAAACCATTATAAAAATAAAAACAGTTGAATGAAAAAAGATAGAATTGTACCTATAAAAAATTGTTCTTTTGTTCGTCTGCATGACGAATGAATTTTTATAAATAATTTGTTTATCTATGAACATCAAATAATAAATGCATTATGTGTCCAACTGTAAATACATAATGCTGCTCATATTGAAACAAGTGTAAAAAAGAGACGCGCATTCGTGCTCACCCGAAAAAATTACCATTGTTTTAAATTGCTTTTTAAAAAGTTTTTATTTAATAAGTTAGTTAAAATTGGTACCGCGTTGAATTATGAACGCGTGCCGGTGGTCGCACCGCGCGCTTTTTCACATCATTGAGACCGCATAATTCGTGCCGAAACCGCTGACACCTGAAACTGCTAATCACCCTAACCCGCGCATTTTTAACAGGTATTGCCAAAAATGACCCTATGGGCGAAGTTAAACCCTTATTGGCTGAAATCCGAGAATTCCCCAAATGACGTAATTAATTTGTATAAATAGTAGCTCCAAACTCTGGACCGATACCAGTTTATCCTGGTCAGTATAGCTCGCTTTACGCTTGGGCTACAACAACAACCCGCTTTACGCTGCGTTTGCATCCTCGATTTACGCGGGTTTGCTCGATGGTTCGCTTTACGCGGGACTGCAACAAACGCGCTTTACGCTGTGTTCGATGATACAACAACGCGCTTTACGCTGCGTTCGACGATACAATAACGCGCTTTACGCTGCGTTTGCCGATTCGCCTTATGTGGGATGCCTGTACAAGGCATCAACCGCCTCCAGCAACGACGATGGGGAAGAACGTCTCGGAGGAAGGTCAACACTCCTAGAGAAGGAAGGCCCCAGAGCACGGTACTCCGCACCACTAACATCATCGGAAGCGCCCTTCCGAAAGTGGCGCCCCATATTTTTTCGCGCCCGTGGCAAAATATCAACCGCCTGCTCTAATGACTCGGGACAACGACACCATTCCAGTGCCGCTAACCGCTGCTCCCGCACGACTCCCAGGGCCGAGACCTCCGCCAGGGCACAAAACCGTGCGAATACTTGGAAGTATCACAGTGCCGCCTGGAATCCAGGACCACGAAAGCCTTCAGCTCTTCTGAGTCCTTAATAATCCACTGGCCTTCTCGCATGAAGCCCCATCCGCCAAAACATCCTAAACCCACAGTCACCCATTGCTATAGATGAGCATGGAACGAAGGACTGCACAGGATAAGCACATTGCACATTCCGTCACCGTCACCTTACCAAGATGTTCGACGCGATGGATCACCACGCCAACGCTGGCGCCGTCGCCATAAACCGTTCTGGCGCTGCCACCAAAGGACACAAACGTCCACAAATGTCCACCACAGACCCAACCACGACGCTCGCCGTCCATCGTATATTGACGCTGCGACGCCCATCACCATGTTGGACGCTCGCCGTCCTTCCATAAATCCTAACCACAATCCTAGTCCTCAACTTTGTATTGCTGTGTTATATTGTTAATATAGTTTAGTTCATACACCTTCTGTTATGTTTATTTATAACTCGTTAAATAAATATGTAAATTCAATTGTTGTTTCATTTAGAACACCCCTAAAGGGTCACTCAACCTCAATTTCAGACGCTTTAGCAAAACAAGGCTCTTCAAACCCAGGCATCATACTAGAAACCCAGCTCGTGAGCTTAGCCTGGGTACATTGTTCAGGATAGTAATCTTGGGAACTTCTCCTGGGATAATACCTCCTGTAACAAAATGTTTGGCGATCAGCAATGATGATTATTTGCGCACCACACAGCCCATCTTTTTAAATAGAGTATTATTTATAAGTTAGAGTAAATAAAACAATAAATAATAGTATTTTAAACATTGTTGTATAATACAATTAGCTGATGATTCGCCAACCATCTCCATGACGTGAGTTCTGAAGTTAAACAATTAACGCTCAGAATTTCTGTGTTTGTAAACTACATTTATAAATTTTTTAATGAAAAAACTATATAAGGTGCGTTCGGCATACCTGTGCAATGTTACCTCTGTGTCGTGCAAGTTATTTGTCACGTGACCACTGTGCACACTGTTCAAGAAAGTCAATGACGAACGCTTTGTTCAGATAGTGCAGTTATGAAGTCTGTCTCCTGCTACTTGTTTTGTACGATTATATAAAAATGATGCATGAAGGTTTTGGTATGCTTTTAAGTAATATAAAAGAATTTTTATTTGACAAGTTATTTGACAAATTTTATTTACAAGACAAGTCAGAAGAATTTTCCAAACCAGAAAATATTTTGGAAAAAGTGTTTAAATATACAGAGTACTGTTCCAAACATGAGTACAAATCAATTTAAAGTACATTTCCGTTTGTATCCAGAACATTTTGAGTCTTTTTGAGTGTATTTACATGTTCCATCATGAGGTTCATGTCTGTACTATTTATTTTGCAAATGCTGCAGGCATAAACAATGATATTTTGATTGTTTTCATGTTTTCACTCATATTGTTGTGTAGAAATAATAATTTTTATTTTTACCACGAAAAACACTATTGCACAGATTGCCGCACGATCTGAACTTGGTACAACTGTGCAACACAAACTGCACTTGTCGATATTTGCCGAACGATCTTCGTGCAGGACAGAGCACACAGAAACCTTATGCTGAACGTTTCTTGTGTAAATTATGCAGAATGTGTAGATTATTAGCTTATGTCGAATGCACCTATAGTTGTAAATAAAATTTTGTTTTTCATTCACATGCAGTGATGGCATCCTAAATTTTCAGGAAGCGGTTCTATAAAGTCATGTGATATCGAGGAACCTATTCTGTATTTTTAAGAGTGAAAACAAATCACTTACTTCCATTTATTAAATACAGGAAAACATTTTAAGAACGTATTATTAATAACCTATAAAATAAATATTACATTTGCAACACTGTAATTAATTTATTTTTAATAATTTTAACAACCGGTTCCGTAAGGTTTCAATAATTTTAAGACACGGTTCGCGCGAACCGGTAGGATGCCATCACTGTTCACATGTAATGGCTATATTTCACTCGGATGATTATCGCTACAGTATATTTTGTCGTTAGATATCGGCCATGTCAAAATCGGTTCCGAAAAAAGGACCGTTTCCAAATACGAGCGTAGAACTTAGTTTCCGAAATTCGAAAATTCCTATTTTAAAATAAAACAAAGTATTAAAGACTGACAAATTTTATTTTATTATTTACAAAAAGTAAAATCACTTATGGCAGAAAAATTCTGCAATTCGAAACGCAATGATTCTCCAACTATTTGGTTTGCTTATCAACATAATACAATCAAATTCAATATATCCTCATCATCATCATTGGCGCTTCAGCCCGAGGCAAGTCTTTACCTCTTGTTTCCAGGTTTTGTGACTATATTTTCAATCTGTGTACATTTAGGAGTAATATGGTCTGTAATTGCGTCCCTTTTTAGCGCACACAGAAATACACCTACAGTTTCTAGCCAGTTACGAACGGCTAAGCAGAGCCCGAAATTTGTATAAATATTTTTTATACAAATTATTTGACATAGTCAGGATTTAATACGTCCATACCTTTAGTCACAGCCAACGACGTGGACAAACGCATGCGTCCACAGGCTTGTTCTATAACCTGGTAAGATGAAAATCTATAATATTAATTTTTACATATTTCAGGGATTTTTAGGTCATAATAGCAAATGATGGCGGCCAACAGGGTGAACAGCATCCTAAATGCCTGGAATAACATTTTTTGCTATATTCAAATGAAAATGGATAATAATTTGAAAATCATGTATCGTCTCTTAATCTATATACTATAGGCTAGTCGGCCAGTCAATGCAGTTGCGTAACTATATACATCACATTTTAGACGTCATATTAGATACGTTTACATGTCATCCAAAATAGAAATAAGTTGAATTTAACCTAAAAAGCTATGCACTACTCACAATGTCAAAAACAAATCTATATCTAAAGAAAATATATAACTAAACACAAAATTGCTAAATAAACAACAAACTAAATTTAAAAAAAGACAAAATTACTATAAGGTAGATATGAGAACACAAGTGTCAAAACAAATCAGAATGTAATATGTCGGCAAATATGAACAAAATAAAATTTAACGATACCAATACAAATGTTTTTACAAAATACAAAACTTTTAGAATTTGTAAATCTTCAAAATGACTATCGAAGAGGAACTAAATATGATTTCAATAGGTATGTTTTAGTAAAATAAGAGTAAAGAGCAATATTAGTCTATAATTAAAATTAAAAAAATCGATTTATTTATCCGCCACTATGTTATGACGCAAAATAACGGTGCATTGACTAGGCGACTTCAGTATAAGAGCTTTCATTTAATAACCTGAACGAAGTTAAAAAAAAAAAAAATTATTTAAATTCAAAAATTTCGGTATCTTTTGAATCTGATTAAAAATTCCTGTTGAAATATTCCAGTTCATATCAAGACAATATACTTTCTGCAGACCACATCCATCAATTTGCACGACTACGCTCGGACGCATGTTGTACAAATTGTACAAGACTAGTTGTTCAGTTGATGAGACTGAGAAGAGCTCCACCACCCGCCGTTTTCTCCTGGCTTAGTGGTATTTTAATAAAAACTATGACTTGCTTCAAACAGGTGTTACACAACGCTGGTGACTACATTGCAGGGCTGTAAAAAATTGAAACAGGTAATGTGTTTTTATCTGTAGTACAAACAGTTGCCACTATTAAAATTCCAACTCTCGTATGACCAAAAATTTGATTACCTAGATTTTTAAAATAGAGTTTGCGCGCGACTTTTTTGCTCTCTCACCAGCCTTTCCATTCCGTTAATTCAGCGTGATTTAAATCAAGAATAGAACCTATTACATAGAGAAAGAATAGAAATCTATTATATAGATATAAAGATTTGGTTTTGACCTGAGACAATATAAAGGTTGCTAGGTATACCTATTTCTAGATTATAATCTAGAAATCCTATAAAAGACTAATAAAAATGATAATTTCAACAATTAAGTTTTTCTATATTTAGATAACTTAACTAAATTTCATTAGAAATTCCAACATCAGAAATGTCCAATGATCAATTTCTTACATAGCTGAACATACTCCTTAATCATTGCCTTCTTTTATGCATAAATTTTCAGCAAATTCAAAAAGTCTTAATATCTACGAGAGAAATGTGAATTCATATCTCTGTTCGACCTTTGTATATTATTTATATTTGACTTAATCCTACTCTCGACAGTACTAGTGCTAGCAGATATTCTTAACTGATCTTTAACAAAATCTGAATTATAATCTGCAATTTTAGAATCTCTCTTATCTTCATCCCTATATCTTTTCACATTACTTTCTCTTTCAGTGTCCCTCCATTTTGCATTTTCCAACATTTCCTTTCTTCTTTTTTCTTTTTCCTCTTCGGTTAATTTTGTATATTTCTGTCTTTCCATCTTCTTTTCTTCAGGTTTTTCAACTGGTTTTGGAACATATTTGTCATTTCTTATGTTTAATGGTATTTTAGAACCATCAGCTTTTACTAATCCGTAGTTAATTATTTTTGGTTTTTTTTCATTTTCGGAACCACTGTCACTGGATTTGCTTGTATCACTACTGTCTGAAGGTGATCTGTTTCTGTATTTCCTATCATATCTTTCATCTGCAGAATTTCTTGAAGATTTTTCTTGTTCTTTTGTCTTTTTCTTATCTTTCTTTTTATTTCTTTCATCTTCACTACTATCTGTTGTACTTTGGCTTCTATTTCTTGAAAGTTCTTTAGGATTTCTTTTCGGAAACATTTCTCTATGATGCTCCTTTGAATTTCTTCTATCTGTTTTCTTACCACTTTCATCTTCACCACTTTTTGATGAATTTCTACTCTTATTTCTTGAAAATTCATCTGGATTTCTTCTTGGAAGTATTTCTCTACGTTGCTCCATATGACCTCTTTTCTCTGCTTTATTTCTTCTTTCATCGTCACTACTACTTCTATTTCGTGAAAATTCGTCAGGATTTCTTCTTGGAAGTATTTCTCTATATTGCTCCCTTGAATTTCTTTTATCTCTTTTTTTACTCCTTTCATCTTCACTACTTTTTGATGAATTTCTACCCTTATTTCTTGAAAAGTGTTCAGGATTTCTTCTTGGAAGTATTTCTCTACGTTGATCTTTTGCACTTCTTCTATCTCTTTTCTTACTTCTTTCACTACTCTCAGAGGAACTTCTATTTTTTGAAAATTCTTCAGGATTTCTTCTTGGTAATATTTCTCTAGGGCGCTCTCTTGAATGTGTTCTATTTTTATTATATATTTCTTCATCACTACTTTTAGAATTTCTCCTTTTATTTTTTAAAAGATTTTCTTCTTCAACTTTTTTTCTTGAATACATTTCACTAGTACGCTCCCTGGAATCTTTTCTATTGTTTTTATTACGTCTTTCATCTTCACTATTTTTTGAAAAACTGCTATTTCCTGAAAGTTTATCTTTTAGTGGATTTCTTCTTGGATAAATTTCTTTATAATGCTCTCTTGATTCTTCTTTTTTGTTTCTTTTATCATCTTCAGATAAGGATGATTGTCTTCTATTTACATTTTTTTCACGTTTTTCTTCTGAAATATTTCTTCTTGACTTATCTTCCTCTTTTTTGTATTTATCCAGCCTATTTCTTTTTCCATAGACTTCACTCATTTCTTCTGATTTGTTTCTTTTGTTTTTTGAATAATTTCTTTCCAATTCGTTAAACTGTTTTTTAGAATGTTGTTCTATTTCTTCATCAGAATTTGAATAACTTCTTTTTTTACTATATTTTTTGTAATCAGAAGTATTTCTTTTTACTGATCGCGATTTTCTTTCATTTTTGTCACTTTCCACTTCACTTTCACTACTTGATTCTGTTGAACTTTGTTTTCTTGTGCGTTTCTTTTTTTTGGTTTTCTTTTTTTTTGATTTTTTGTCAACATCACTGTCTTCGGAACATGTATCCATATTTAAAATTTCATCTATATTACTCCCTAACCTCTTTTTTAAACTTATAAATTTCTCAAGTAATATTTTGTCTAAATCTTTAGTGTCCTGTTTGGAACCTACCGAATTCTTTAACCTTAAGTATTTTTCGTTGAGATCCTCATCATCTTCCGAATCACTTTTTCTGTTCTTTTTTGTTTTTTTACTTTTCTTTTTCTTTGTTCTCATTTTTAATACGTTTTGTAGTTTTTTAAGTTGAACTGGATTTTGAAGAAGCTTTCTTCGAGTATCTTCTTCCTGTTTCTTAATGGCAACTAAAGGATCTTCTTGTAATTTTTGTTGTAAATCAACCTGTTCGCTTGAAGTTAAATTTTGAAAATCTCTAATTGAAGGTGGAATACATTCATGTTCGACATGATTTTTAGGTTGTTTTGCATCTGATTTACGTTCTGATGCGTTAAGTTGTTCCAAACTTTTATCAACTGTACGACCCAGTAGATATTCTTCTCGATCAACTGCACTGCCAGCACCCTACAATAAAATCATGAAAATTAATTTATACCCAAAATTTAAACAATCATTTCAAGCCTAATAAACTTACCTTGTACATCCAATCAAGCTTTTTATCCTCGTTTGTTTCAAACATTTTAGGTTATGTTTACAATACAGTGTTTATAATAACGTGAAATACAATTACAACATGTAGAAATTACACTATTATTCAAAATAGTTATAGAAACGACTTGTATTACTTAACGATAATAAATAATTGATAATACTATCAATAGGTAGTCTTTTATTTGGAAGTATCAAAAGTAACGTTACTGACGTTTTACGTACTTTTCCGAAAAAAACATTTAAACATAAACATAGAACTTAAAATCCTTTATTTTTATACCTTTAATAAGTCACGTGTGGTATAATAAAATACATTACTGATAAGAAAAAATTATTTTATCAATAAAAATACAATCATTTTGTTATTTTCAGTGAACCGCTCTTTTTCTTATTTCCAATTTTGTGAACGATGCATATTATGGTACTTTTGTTCTTAATTTGTTTTATTTTTGTAGGGATTACTTTCATTTCACTGTAAAAATTACATATTTGTGTAGAAATGTTTAATTTCTAAAATATTTATGTTAAAAAATCTAATTATTGTTTCCTTTGTTTTCATATTTGACAGAAACATCCACGCATTTCACTAGATTTAAATAAATTCTCATCCCACTAATCCAGTTATACATTTATTTATTTTCCACCTACTTACACTTTTTATTTTAGAAGTAATTTACATAATTCATAGAAGGTCAAAGTTGTTACTAAAATCTTTGGATAGTTTCGATTTTCTAAATGGTCATCGTCTGCCCACCCATTGATATCTCTTTAAATAATTTTTATTGAGAATTTCGTGTATAAATCACAGAATTCTTGGAAAAGAATGTTAAAGATGTGAGATTTTACATGAGATTTAATAAAAATTGAATTGAATTGTTATATTTTGTTAATATTTTGCTTTATTATTACTTATTCAGGATATATGATAATCATAAGACGACTAGTTTGAAAAAACTAAAATATTGTCATCACTTCCAGTGGCGGATTTAGGTCAGTTAAGGCCCCGGGCGCAGTAAGAATATTGGGCCCCTCAATTAGAAAAAAGTGTAAAGTTAGGGTTTGCGGGGCCCGTCAAAGGTCGGGGCCCCGGGCGCGCACCCGGTGCGTTCGCCGTAAATCCGCCTCTGATCACTTCTTTGAATTTGTTCAAAAACTGAAAATGTAAATTATTTTTTAAATTGTTTAGATGTGTTATACAAATGACGTAAATCTCGCTATTATTTTAACCCTTTACTGCATGAATTTTTATTTTTGGCTGAAATAATTCATGAGAATTAGGATTGGTTCTTATTGATAGAAAAATTAATTTAAAAAAATATATTTAAAATATTAATTATTATTTTTATGAAAAAATAATAATTTAGGGTTTGTGCCATACATGGAACATTATGATTCTACATTATGTTACAAAAGAAAATGATTCCGTATTATTTGCTCGTCAATTTCTAGGTGTTCTTCATTAGGGATTAAAAGCAGTCTCCCTCGAATTTTTGAAAGAAAAGGTCGTATCTTCTAGTTGTCCTTTCTCAATAAATTCAGAGTTATCGTTGAAGTGCAAATTCCGCTTGATATCCTCAAATCTATTGCAGCCCATTACTTGTGATACTGCAGGTTCCATTGCTGTGTATGTGGCATATATGAACATTCATGAAGTAACGTTCTGATTCAGTTTTAAAAGTAAAATAAGAAATAAAAATCGGAATGTGCCATATATGGCACACTATGCGGTAAAGGTAGGGATGGGAATTTATTTTTGAATATCGATATATGCGCGATTCGATATATCGTAAGTGTGATATCGATATTCGATATATATCGAAGTAAAAATATCGATATTTTCGATATATCGAAATAATTAACACGTAACATGTAAGATATATAAATTACAGTTTTTTTTGTTGGCTTGGCGGGAAAAGAAGTCGCCACTTGACAATCACTTTACAGTTGGTACTCACCCAGCTACCAACCAACTTTTTAATATTTTCCTAGTTAAATGCTCTCTTAATTAATATATATATATATATATATATATATATATATATATATATATATATATATATATATATATATATATATATATATATATATATATATATATATATATATATGCTGTCCACTTTTGTAAGGACAATATATCTTTTTGGTTACTTTTATAGTTTATTATGGACTTTTATAAATGTCAACCAAAAATATTCCTTACGCTGTAAATCTACAGTCCGTAGATTTATACGAGAGTCTCCCGACAGGACGAACCTTCAAACTTATGTTCAGATGGTTGCCTACATTCCATCGTGTATGTTGGGATATGTCAGTAATATCATGTGTATATAATGTACACAAAATGAATAAAACAGAAACTAATAAAGATATTTGTTTATACCTACTGTAATAAAATACTTTGTAATAAATCTTCGTTGAAAAGGCACATACCAAATGTGCACGGTATTTTTAATAAAACAAATTTAAAAAAGAAAATTAGAATTAAATGTCCTAGCTGTGACGTACAATTTATTAATTTCGTAAAATTGAGGCATCATATTAAACAAATTCATAGAACTAAATTAGAGTGCCTTAACTTGAAATCTGATTCCCTTAAGGATAAGTTTTTATTAACTGTAAAGTAAAGAAGAGCGTGAAGAACCTACAGTATGAATTTCATATTTTGAAAACTGAAAAGGACATGAAAAAAAGTCTTTTTCACATTATGTGCTAGATTGTGCCCTAAAGATTTTTACAAATTGTGAAATTCGATACTGAGTTGAATTGTTGTTATATTTTGTTGAATTATATTATATAGGTGTTATATTATAGGCTATATATTAAGTGAAAGTATAAGACAATATCTGAACAGTTTATACAAATACTTTTATCTGTTTTAAATTCAGTCTCTTTTGCGCAATTTTTTTCGCTTTATTCATTTTGTTTGCGATTCTTAAGTTACGAACGCACGGTATTTGTCACTGACATTTCAGAACATATGTGATGGTTCGTAGGCAACCCGCCCGCGTGGTTTTGACGGTTCGTCCTGTCGCGAGACTCGTAGATTTATTGGTTATGATCATTATTAAGAAAGTCACATTTTTACCGACCGTCACATATATAAGGGAGGTATTGTGAGGATCTCCACGAATTGAGGTCCCTACATAACGTTTCGACTATTTTTAGCATGATGTCTGTCGGTCTGTCTGTCCGTCTGTCTGTCCGTCCGTCTGTCTGTGTACACGTACAAAGAGTAAATTCGGTTGAAAGGATTTTTATGCTTCATATTTAAGCTTCTGCTATCAATGGCACGAGTTGATCAACTTTTGGTAAAAATCGGTTGACTAAAAATGGGAGTTTACTCGTGTCGATTTTAAGATTTTTGTGAATATTTCACAACAGAAAAATATTTCGAAAAAATTTATTGAACAAAAGTTGCTATAAAAGCAATAATTAATAACTTTTATTTGAGACGTTTTTTTGATAAAACGAAATATTTTGAATCATTTTTGTAAAATTTTTTAATACCAACATAATAATTGTAAAGGTGCAAATTATAAAATCAAAATTTCGTCTTACAGGCTATTCCAATCGATTAGGCGGAACTAAGTGGAAATTTCGTTATTTTAGCTTGTCACGAAAACGGATCTTGCTTTGGTTATTTCATGTTTCAGTTTTGGTATGTGAAAATTTTGAATTTCAACAGTGAATCCACGGAAACGAATGACATGTCAAATATTTTAATATCTTTTTCCATATTTTGAAGACAAAAACATAAATAAATGGGAAATTTTTATTAAGAATGACAAAAAATTAAAATGCCATGAAAAGGACATTTTATAATGACAATCAATTTAATCTAGAATTTAAATGTGGGCATGATTTACAAAGCTTAAACAAAATGACCAAAAGTCCGAATTAATAGATAAAAATTACTAAATTTCAAAATCTAGTTCCGCCTAAATGTTTGGAATACCCTACAGTTTGTTTTTACAAAAGTGAACAGCATATAATTAAATGTAAAACATATACAAGAATACCGATATTTTGTGCGAATATCGATATTTTGCGCGATATATCGCATGTCAAATATCGATATAAAAATATCGATATATTTTTCTAAAGTATCGATATTTTCGAAATATCGATATATCGTTCCCATCCCTAGGTAAAGGGTTAAACTAAATTTAGCAGTCTCTGCAAACGAAATAAATTACTATTCGAATTCTTGTATGAGAGAGAAAATTGTTGTCACGCATCTTAAGCTTCTTCTCAGCTAAAGTTATAATTGTGCAAAACTTTTTCTTAATTTCTGAAAATTCAACCTTATTAGGATTTTGTAGCTATTCGCCACTGTGCGTAGAATAATAGAAAAAAATAAAAATAAATAAATGAATCCCTATATTTTGATGACATTTTTGCGAGAAATGTGTATAATTTTTTCTTACGACTCTATGGAATTGTTTCATTTCGATATTGTTAGTTGACAGGAAATTAACTTAATTCTCTATGTCCGTGGTTCTTAAACTGTGGTCCGCGAAACAATTTTGACATTAACTTTACATCCCCCAACTTTTCGCTTTTATTAATAATTTATTTGCCATTAGGTGTACATTACAAATAAAAATAAAAATGATAGTTGAATAAACATAAACAACACGAAAACTTCAAACTTGCAGACAAATAAGTGAAATAGCATTTAAGCTCTAAGGAGCTTGGTGTGTATTCAAATAACTCATTTAAAAAAAATCCTACATCATCAGGACTTTTTGTATTTGTTGTTACCTAACTAGTTATTAACATAACAAAACAATAATTAGGAAAAATTTAATTATTTTTATTCAACTGCAAATTATTTACAGAAAACATATTATAATAAGATCTATTTTAACCAATATTTGGCCAAAAAATGTTTGTATGAGCTTAACGTATTATAATTTGTAACTTTTCTAATTCTTTTTACTACTATTTTTATTCATTTTATGTTTTTTATTCGTAATGCTAATAAAAATGTTCATCTCTATAAATGCGCAAGACCATTTATTAAAATAAGCAGCGATACATTTTTACCAATATTTATTATAACGTAGTGAGATTACTGAGCCAGAAATTAAGTCTCAAGAACGATGTAAAATGCCTAGGGTAGGGATGGGGTCCGCAAAAAAATGTTGTTCAAGAGGGGGTCCTCGGACTATGTAAGTTTAAGAACCTCTGCTCTATGTTACACCAGCAGGCTGTGCAGGAATGAATAAATTCGCACAATGCGCATTAAAAGTGTGCGAGAATGAATAAATTCGCATAGGGCAAAAACTGAAAGGGTTGTAGGTATGACCAAAAAACCTTTATCGTCACTCATATGTTTAAAACGAAAAAATAAATATGTTTTATAATCTTGAGTAGGGTATTAAATGAAACCTTTTAATGCATGGATAAACCAGTTAGGTATTTTTATTTTTGAAGAATCAATTTTTTGTATGAGATTTTTGACAAAAAACTTTCGTCCTTCATTATTAATTCCCAGAGGGGTTGATCTAAAAATCTGAAAAAATTTCAGTAATTTACATTGATGGAAAACGGAATAGTTCAACAGGAATTTTTGATCAGATTGGTTTACGAAAAATATAGAATTTTTTATATTGTGACATCCAAATGAAGCTCTTAAGGCGTAGAACAAGGAACAAGGAGCAGATTTTTTTAAATTTCTTTATTTTAATATGATTTTTTCCAAAAATGTGGTAAAGTAACTCTTGTTCCACACCCTATGACCCAGGGGGATTAATCCAAAAATCTGAAAAAGAAAATCTTAGCAATGTATATTAATGTGAGCTAGTATTGAACAACAGGACTTTTAATCAGATTATATTTTCGGTAATATCGCATTTTTTTGGGTTTTTGACAAAGATGATAATTTTTTAAATTCATTTTGATTTATTATTTTATTGCTTTTTTGTATTTATGCTAAGGTCGTGTACATCTTCTTTTGAAATTAAAAATATAATGATAAACATTAACAGTTGAGAATGCAGAATCAAATAACAGATTGTTAATATTATTTCTTATTAATTTAATAAAGACTTAGATACAAAATTAGTTAGACAAAAAAGTTTAACTTATATTGGTTTCAACTTATATAACTCTCTACCTATCGCGAAACTAAAAATATGAAAATTTTCAACTGAGATGAAAAAATTTGTTTTTGATAACCAAAAAATGTTAAAACACTTGATTCTGTAACAGTGCCAAATGTTCATGAACTCAAACGTAGCGATGTTACTACCAATAATGTCTGGATGGACCACACACTTACATACATACTCACTCGTATACCTCACTTGTACATACACATACACACACATACACACACACTCTGTCAGCTCTGAAAAATTTTATGTAAATCATTGTATTTATATATTAAGATTGAAATGAGTTTTAACAGAAAATATCTAACTTAGTATTGCGTTACATTAAGAAATTATAAAACAAATGCATACTAATATGATACAAGCTTTTCTGATAGATAAGTTTAGTTTATTAGTTTTCTGTAAATAATAAAATATAATATTAATAATGGGAGATAATATTGCTTTTATAGCAACTTTTGTTAAATAAATTTTTTAAAATAAAAAAAAAAGTAAATCGCTGAAAAAATCGCTTGGATTTTTAATTTGAATTTTATTGTAAATTTTCGCAAATTATTTAAATTTAGTTTGAAGAATTAAATGAAATCTCTTAGTTCTTTAACTAACGAATAAATGTGATTATTAAAAAATTGATGTGAAGTGTGAATTTTCACACATTTCAGGATTTTGCAGGTATTTAGTAAGTGAATGATGATTATTTGGAATGCCAAAACAAATTTTATATTAAAATATTTTTTTTGTTAATTTTAATTCGAACGCCTAATACCGTTATTTAGGTTTCTAAAAATGTGCAGTATTTTTTTTTTTTTTTTTATAACGCAAGTTTCATTAAGAATTTTAAAAATTGCGCCTATGGCTTCCATTGGTTGTTATAAGCTCCGCCACTCTGATTTCGTGTTCATTGAAACAGAATTATATTATAATCTAAACGATTTCCACTGGTTATTAAATTTACGCTTTTAAAAATTAAATGCAACATTTGCCAAAATATAACCAGAATTTTGAAAAAAGAATTTAAACAATATAAAAATTTTAAAAAAATATATATATATATTATTGTCTCTTCTCGCAGGGTTCGATCCCTTTCGATCGATTCAGTTAGGTGAGAAGCCAGCGACATAACCACTACGACAGGATAGACCTTTCAGTCTAGCGTGTTACAAAGCTATAACTTGTGTACATTATTAGCCAAAAAAGATAAAAAATGCGTTATTTTCCGAAAACATAATCTGATCAAGAATTCCTGTTGAACTATTCCGGTTCACGCCAATGTACATTATTTAGAATTTTTTCAGATTTTTAGTTTAAACCATCGGTGTGGGACAAATTTTTTTTTGCACAATTTTGGCAAAAATCACGTCAAAATAATTTATTTTGCAAAAACGAAGGGCTTTCATTTGATACCGTACACAGAATTGTAAAAAAATATATATTTTTTTCAATGAGCATATATTTGTTTATATTTTTAGAGGGATATGTTTTTTAGATGTTTTAGTATTTTTCCTATGTGCGAGTCAAAGAGCTGTATAAGCATGCCAAATTTCAGCTCTCTAGGTTTAGCCGTTTGGCTACAATTTTTACCGAACAGACAGACAGACAGACACAGACGACAAAATGACAGTATACGGGTTTTTTGGTCATACCTACGAACCCTAAAAACTGCTGAATTCGATGTGATAATAGACTGTTTACTGGCTTCTTGCACATATTAAATACCTACTAAACCTTGAAATGTATAAAAATTTACATTTCACATCAATTTTTCAATTATATCTTCAAAGTCCATCATTTCAGCTTCAGTATTTTCTGTGGTTAATATTGTTAAAGAATTAAGTCTCTTTTGCGGCATATATGTATATCTGAGGTATGTTTTAATTAATTTTTATTTACTAAACGAGCATTCTATACTGGCCACAATTACCGGAAGTGTTAAATAAATTTTAATTGCAATGTAAATGATGGTGAAAATTACATTATAATAATTTTCTAGTATAAATTTAAGTAGGTTTAATAGTTCGATTTTGTATAAGGATTGCTATAGGGAATACTCACAAAATTTACAAAATTATATAAATACATGCCATTTTAGGGCCCGCTAAGCTGAGGGACCGAGTACATTAAACCCACTGCACAAATTGACCAGACCATTCTTCGAACAAGACTATTGTCTCTACAAATGTATTATTTACATTTCTTACTTCCCATATGATAAAATTTCCCTTTTCTTTATTTATAATTTCGTTTTTAACAGAATAGATGTGAAATTATGTGGGAATGAAAACTGTTTTTAAATCTTAGTCTGATATGATTTAAGTATAGAGTTTAAAAAATAAAAGTTAAAAATGACATTTGATTCAGGAGAAAATTTCCCATTCACATACACAGTGACGGCGTGTCTTAAAAAGTTCACTTTTATTTAATATCTTTGCCAGCGACATTCCAACAACTCATGTAGCAATAACCATGTACGCGGATGTAACTGCAATTATCACCCAAAATTCCGAATTACAACAATCAATTTATGAGCTACTGGCCTGTGCAGACAGGTATAGATTTTTTTTTTTTGTATATAAATTAAGAATAGCTGTTTTTTTTTTTTTTATTATATTTGTTTATAGACACATTAGCATCTATGGCTATTAGTGTCTGTGCCTTAATTATACATATTATTTAATATTTGCTATGCTTTACATTTAACGATATTGATTACATATTATTAATTACATTTTTGGTTAAGTTTATTATATTTTATTGTAGAAATCTATGTTTTTAAGGTAATCCAGTATGTTTCTAGTCATAGTCGGGTCTTGTTTTAGGGCTTCTTTTAGGTCTTGTGGTATTCTGTGCATGGTCCGTGCTGGTTGAAAAAGTTGGCAATCGATCAGTACGTGTCTTACTGTCAGGGGTTGGTCGCAGGTCTCGCAAAGCTTACTGTGTAATCCAGCCATTATGTGTTCGTGTGTGTGCTTCGTATGTCCAATTCTCAATCTGGACATTATGATTTGTTCCCGTCTGTTGTTTTCGGTTGTCCATGACCGAATGTCTTCTTTTATCGTGCGTAATTTGTTTTCTGTTGTGTTAACCCATTTGCTGAGTCGGGTCTGGTAAAGTCTGTTTTTTATGGTCTGCTTTATAAGGGTTATATTCGGGAGAATCTGTAGGACCTCCTCTTCTGTGGGGTTGGATATGGCTGCTGAGTTTGCTGCTTCGTTGCCCTCTATGCCTACATGTCCTGGGATCCAGATGAATACTACAGTTTTACCAAGTGTGGAAATGCTGTGCACTTTGTCCTGGATTGTCTGGATGGTGGGGTCCTTACTGTATTTGTTTCTTAGCGCCAAGATTGTGCATAGTGAGTCAGAACAGATAGCAGAGTGCTGGTCGTTGGTCCTGTGTACAACATCCAGAGTTCTTGATATTGCTTCAGCTTCAGCTTGGTGGATGCCGACTGTGATTGGAAGACGGTACGATCTAGTGCTGTCATCTGTTACTATGGCGATGTTAATAACTGTTAGCTAATGCTAATAGCTGTTTTAATAACTTTGAATACTAACACCCAGTACAATATTAATACATCCTAATAGTTATATTTTACAAAAAAAAAAAATATTTTATTATACAAGTTTGTGTCAGTTATCAAGTTAAGTATGCTTTTTATCTTATCGTAATTAATTGCTAGGGCTTTCTTCCGTGTTCCAGATATTTGGTACAACTGGCGTTCGTGATCATATTTTTGACATTTGATGATGATATGTTCACTGTCATTTCTTCGTTACAGGAATCGCATGTTAGTTTCTGTGATTTTTTAAATATATATATTCGTGGGTGTGTCTCGTGTGTTCTATTCTCAGTCGGCTTATGATTGTTTGTTCTTTTCGTTTTTCTGGTACTTCCCACTTATCGGTGCTGTTCTTGATTTGCCTTATTCTTAAAGGCAAGTTAAGGATGGCCAGTTTATTGTTTGATGTAGTGGACCACTCTTGTTGCTATTTGTTATTTATACGCTTGATTATTTCGGATTTAAAGTCTTCGACTTTTATAAGGGGCTGTGTTGTTAATTATTGGATGGCTTCCTACACTTCTTGGTCAGATTTTTCGTTTCCTGTTATTCTTACATCCTACATGGGCGGGTGTCCAAATTAGGTTTGTGTGGTTTCGTTGTAAATGCTATAGGCTTCAGCTGAGAAGATGATTGTTGGTTCCGGTATTTTTCGACAATGTCTCCTATTACTAGAGCTGTTCCTGTTTTATTAATGTTTTTGATTTATAACTGTAGATCGATATTATGTCTTGTACGTTGTGAAGTATTTCTTAGAAGTAGCTTGTGAATATTTCTGGTGGCATGGTTTCTTTTGCATATCTTATTAATTCTGTATTTATGAGTTTGGTGAATAGTCCATGGAGGTATATCACCGTACTATATTTTGCTAATGGTAGATAAAGTTAATTGGAGGTCCTGGAGGGTATTTTTGATGTAGCTTTGTGTTGGAGTTTCGTTAAGTAGTGTTAGACGGTCTTTGTGAAATATATGGTCATAATCCGTGAATATAGTTTATCATTGGTTCAAACGTTGAAACATAAAATTAAATACGAACAAGTGTGAAGGTAAAATATTTGTCATAAAGAGAATCCGGGATGCAAACAACATTACCATAAATAGCCAAATTCTAGAATTGAATCCAAAAGATAAAACAGTGAAGTACTTAGGACTACATTTGGGCACCCGTCTAACCTGGAGCCACCACGTTAACATCTAACTGCAACAGGCATACACCAGACTTCGTCAATTTCATCCCCTGTTAAACCGAAAATCCACCCTTAAAACCAAGTGCGCCCTCCTACTATATAACTCTCTCATAAAACTCTTAATTTTATACGACTGTGAGGTGTTGAAAATACCTCAAAATCAGGCGCCATATTTACCACTAAGCGCATGAGGCTATAGATGGAGACCCCTATTGACAGGGGCCCCTTGTTGGACTATCTTTAAAATATTTGTTTAAAACACATACTCATTTATTATATATAATATATTTTAAGTTATAACTTAAAACTATTATTTATACAGTATAACAAATTCAAATTATAAAATAATATCCGCAATAGCTATAAAATAAAATCCTAAGAATTAGTGTAAACGCACCTTGATTTATTCAAAACGATCAATTACACAACGAACATTTAATTACATCTATATCTTGCCAAGTCAAAAAACAAACCCAATGAATTGTAGCACAAAAGTGCTGTAGACTACAATATTGAAAATAAAGGACTGCATAAAAGATTTAAATTTAAACGACGCTTACCCCAAGATCTTTGTTCAGACCCTTCTTACATAGAAGATTAATGTTAAATTTGACTAACGTAATACTCATATTTATAACTATAAATTATAAACCATTTTTAAATAATTAGGGAAGTTATGTCATCCCCAGCTAAGAATTAAAAGCCATCATAAATACATATAACCCTGCTGCAAAATAAATGTATTTGTTGAACCGGTAGTAAATGTTCAAAAAAAGTTAAGTCAGATGTAATGTTCCAATAAATAAATATTATTAGTTGCAAAAATTGTATGAATAGTTTTGTACCACTGGAGTAATAAAACGAAAGGAAATGAAACATCCTATATGAAATAATGTTTATTTCTGACCAGGCAAAAAATGTCTTGATATTAAACTTAAAACCGGTTTTGAATATGCTTCTTGCCAAAATGTGTTTGGTGTAAATTTAATGGATCTCATAAATCTTAGTCACAGGTAGGTACTCTAGAAGTGATTTTTTTTTTTACTTAGAGGTCCAACTTATTACATGTTTTTTTTTTGCAAGCGATATGCAGAATATTATAGATAAAACTATATATTCTGTGTAGATCTATCGACATATTTTTTATAAATGCTCTTTTTTTACATGCTTTTGTGGTTTAAATTGAATAAACAAATGCTGTACTGCAGAATCTTGAATTCTTCATTAAAAGAAAAACGATATCCGCCAGAAAATATGAGAACCACTGGAATAAAATACTTAAAAAATTTAGACAATATATTGTTTATTTATAATATTCAGTGCCGGCTCTAGGGGTTATGGCGCACCGATGCAAAGATTCTTTCGGCGCCCTTAAAAAAAGGAAGTTGACCAAAAATCTGTTTGTTCTCTAAAAAAAAAAAAAGATCGACCAATAGTTTTTTTTTTTTAAAGAAATTCGACCAGATTTTGTTTGTTCTCCCGCCCCTAAGGCCTGCCGCCGGGGTTCTGTGCACCCCTAAACCCCCGCTTGGCGCGGCCCTGTTTATTGACACAATATATTTTCATTAGAAACTAAGAAACAGGTAATAATGTTAGTTAGTTAAAATTTTTGGCGCACAGCAATAAAGGCTATTTGCGCCAAACAGGTAATAATGAAATACTTAATGTGCTTATAAGTATTACATTTTATTTTTAAGTGTAAATAGTACACATACATATAATAATACAGTGAATTTCTTTTATCGTGCAACATTGAAATTATTATAATGCATGGTTTCCTTAGTAACGACAAACTATTTCGACAAAAATGTAAAGTTGTGCTCCATTTATTTTGCAACATAGGGATAAACGTTCATTGAAAAGGTTAAACATTTTTTATTGAAAATAAATTGAAAATACAATTATTAAATACAAAAATAACAACAAAAAAAAACACCTAAATTAAATGTTCAAAAATACAACCATTAACTTGTAAACATAAGGCGATTATAAAAAATTATTTAAAACATTTATTATTTGCCCTTGTGGGATAGGGTATCAGTAGTAATAAAGTGGAAATTGGAATGTTCGCTATTTTGAGATACATGGCATATTTTGCATTAGCAAATCACCATCGATATATAGCAGGAATTGATCTGAACTAATTCACTGAATGCTAAGTTTTATACGTCACTCAAGCGATACGAATAAGCACTAGGTTTATGCGTATAGGAAACTGGCACCCCAAAGCAAAAACAAAAATGACGGCCCCTTATAAAAAAAAAATAAATTTCTTTGTGTAGAAAAAATTATCGAAGACCTTTTTTTTAGCTCGCCAGTATAAAAACGGCGCCGCTCAATCGTTCGTCGCGATGACGCCCCTTAATCGTGGCGCCCCGATGCGACGCGTATCCATTGTGGAGCTGGCACTGATATATTGTTATATTTTTTAAACATCGTTAAAGTAAATTTCGTAACCAAAATGTTATTAGACAATTATTTTTGTTTAATTATCGTCTTTTACCAATTAAAGTAATCGGCGTATTGCCGAACTTAAGACCTCTCGATGTCCTAAGTCAAGGTATAAGCAAATGTTCCTTGTAAGACAAATCTCAAACGCCTTTGTGAGGTTCGATCTCAGAAAAACTTCTTTTTACTTGTTGTGAAAATTTTACAGAAGTATGGTTTTCGTAGTAGTCCGTAATCTGAGAACTCCTGTTTTATTACACACGCTTCATTAGTTGCTGAGATTGCTTGTTTCTGTGTGTTGTCCGTGTTTATGCAATCGCCGGTGACCCGGTTGTCTGAGCGATCACATGCAAAGTTATAAATTTTACTTTTGTATTTAGTGATCACTTTCAGAAGGAGCTATTCTTATATGCAATTAAATTACATACGTATATACAATGAAATACATTTTCATTTCTTAATCTTGTCCGACTATTACATTCAATATTCATATGTGACCCGCCTTTTAGAAAGATTGGGGACTGCCAGGGCGGCAGTCCCCAATCGGGCTAGACAGGGCGTCTGTGTACACGTGCAGAGCAAATTCGGCTAACAGAATTTTTATGAAACTTCATATTTAAGCTTCTGCCATCGATGGCACAAGTTGATCAACTTTTGGTAAAAATCAGTTCATTAGAAATGGGAGTTTACTCGTGTCGATTTTAAGACTTTTGCGAATATTTAGCAACATAAAAATATTTCGAAAAAAATTATTTAACAAAAGTTGCTATAAATGCAAAAACTAATAACTTTTATTTGAAATGTTTTTTGTTGAAACGAAAAATTTCGAAAAATTTCTAATTTTTTCATACTTATATGTAACGTTTCCATGGTCATGATAAATAATATCTCTGTTAGAAAATATTAGGCCAAGTTATTTCTACTCTGCTGCTAGAATGTATTTTATACAAGTACTTTATGATGGCGGTCGGTCCTGTGGTGGCCACAGCATATTTTTTGGTCATTACTTCTATTTGAACTTCCTTTTTTTACTCATCACTTCGACTTGACTTCCTTTTTCCTTGCTCATCACTTGCTCAAAAAATTCCAAATTATTGGGCCTTCAGTCCGCCTTTGGTAGTGCCTCGTCCCAATAAATTCACAAATTTCTGCAAAGGTCACTGCATAGACGAAATAAATGCTATGGGTAATGGCTCAATTAGTGTACGAATTAAAATAGATACAGTGGCGAATTTTCGCACAAAATTTCAGACATTGTTATTAAAATTTTGTTTTAAGACTTCAGTAGCTCGATAAGTTTATTAAAATGTTACATTTGTGTACATACATTGATATATTCAGCTGATATGCCAACAACGTGCGTTTCATATATACTCTCAAACGCGACAAACTTATTCGCTGTCAATTTTCACAGGCTTGTTTGAATAGGTTTAATAAAAATCCAGTAAGTTTTTTTGCGTCGCTTTGTGCCCATGGATGAGACGTGTGTCCATTATTTTAAGCCAGAGACCAAGGAACAATCCAAATAGTGAATTCATCGCAGTAGGCCCGACTTCAAAGGAGGCAAGAGTAATCTATCAGTTGGAAAGATCATGGCATCCATTTTTTGAGATGCTAAAGGGATCTTATTCATAGACTATCTCCCAAAAGGCCAAACAATTAACAGACATTATTAAGCTGACTTTCTTGAATGTTTGTTGACTGAATTTCTAGAAAAACGTCCTGGTTTGGTCAAAAAGAAAATTCTCATCACCATAACAATACACCTACTCATTCTAAAAGCATTACAACTCGAAAACTCGACGATTTTATATTTGAAATAGTTGGTAATCTATCTTATTCGCCAGATCTGGCACCCTCCGACTTCTGTCTCTTTCCAAACCTAAACAAATATCTAGAGGAAAAGAGATTTCAGTCGGATGAGAAAGTCATCATCATCATCAAGCCTTGTCCATCATCGGGTGATTTTGGACTGCCTCTAAAAAGTCAATAAAATTTCTCCATCTAACTCGTCTATCTGCTATAGGCTTCAAGTCGGTGATGTTGTTATAGTCTTTTGTCTTGGTTTTGAGAGCTCCATGCATTTATTTCTAGCAGGGTTGAGCGACGCCAGGTGTTCTTGGGTCGCTCTCTATGCCTACTGCCCTGAGGGTTGCATGCTAGTGCATAGCGACACACTTTGCTAGGAGCCCTTCGAAGAGTGTGCCCTAACCAACCATACTTTCTTATTTTTATTTGCAAATTAATGTCCATTTGACCAGTTCTTTCCCCCAATTCTACGTTTGGTATTCTACTTGGCCAATAAATGCGAAAAATTCTTCGAAGACATCGATTTACAAATACTCGCACTCTTCTCCCGATAACTTCTGTAACGAACTAAGTCTCGCAGCCGTACAGAAGAACTGACGTCACGCATGCTTTGAATATGGTAGTTTTCGTGGAAGTACTGTAGATCGCAGAATTCCATACACGGCTAAGTTGGATGAAGGCGCCTCTCACTTTGCGTATTCTGCTTTCCACATCTATATCCGCGCCACCGTCCACAGCCACAACACTCCCCAAATACTGGAAATCATCCACACGTTCGATTTGATGGCTACCGAACAGTAAAGGTCTATCGGTTTCTTCATTTATCCGCATTTCTTTCGATGAGAAAGTCATGACCTAGAGGTCATGATTATTTTAAGAGCCTCGAAAAAAAATATCACTTTGGAGGGCATCAGGAGCGAATTGGGAATTCAAACTCTAGGGAAAATTATTAGGAAAGCGGCCCATATATGCAGGTATATGAACTTAATAATACCTCGGCTAACGAATCTAATTCTTTCCACGGTTCGTTGTACGAATTATTCGTTAATCATCAGTTTCAAAGCAAAAACCTTTTGATTCATTCCACAACGTTCCCAAAAAGAGTACTGAAGAGTTGAAGATTCACTATTTTAACTTTATTAAGTTCACAATCCATACACTCCATACTTTTCAATTCATAGGAGAATCACCTTCAGGCTGTCTCCTGGAAGTTTCAACTGTCCTTGTGGTGTTGCTGGAATCTTTGGAGATTTTCTTCCACAGTTTTTTTTTTTTTTTTTTTGCTGGAGGTATGAATTTTTTTAAACTTGGCTGAATTTCCCTTTTTCTTTAAGACTCCTTTGAAGTGGTTTAAACACTTACAAGTGTTTGGAGTGTTGAAGTGTCACAAATCACTGGTCCACCGGGAAATGCCCTATGCCCGGATTACCCAATTCGCCCTTGAAGGGCATACAGATGCTCCAGCATCGCTGGACCAAGTTTATAGAATAGGGGATACGCATAAAATTTATATTTCCTTAAAACTACATTTTTTTGATATTTTAATGTTAGTTATGTCACCTAACACAACAAAAATCACATTTTAATTAATATTATAGCCAAATTTTTTAATTAAAATATTGTAAATTTGAAATAAGCCGACCACGCCGCGAAGGTTGCCGAGTAGATACGACTGAGACTGTAAGGGTTTGACGTCACAGATACAGACAAAACATAATGTTTATATTGTATTGTTTGAGAGTTTTGTATTTGTTTTTAAACAATTTTTCACGCATTTATTATTAAAATAATTTATAAAATATATGTACTCACATTAAAATGGTCTTCACAAACATAAAGTTTACTTTTTTCTGAAATATCGGTTTTATTTCGCCTCATAGCTTTTCTGTTGTTTTTCGTCATCAGGTAATGATATAAATTATTTTTTTGGATTTCTAATTGAACTATTTGTGCACATTGGTACTAAACATTATTTTCGACTATGTTTCGAAGTACTGGGGCCTGAATCTTCCATATTTTATATATTTTAATATAAAATTTAATTCGGTAAACATGTATAAATTGTCTTTATAGAATTAAACTTTATTTTAATTAAAATCACTCTAACTTTACATAACCTATAAAAGTTATACAAACAAATAAGTTCAAAACAGACTATGTACGCTGGGTAGACTAGTAGTGTCATGTGTCAGTTAGAAGGGTATGACGTCACACGTCGTTTTCGCGCGCTACATACATTTATGATTTTTTTTAAACCTTCAAATTAAAAAAAAAAAATTAAAAACTTTTTTTTTATGTTTATATGCAACAAGAGGAATATAATAAAAAAATTTAAAAAAATCATGCCTATCCCCTATTGTGTAGCAAAATAAAAATTAAATCAAATTTAAAAAAAATAAACTTTCAATTTCATTCGTATTACTGTTCATTCCGCCTTCGTATTTACTGATTTGTAAGTTTACCCACCTTTTCTTGAACTAATTAAGCAATAAAATTGCATTAGAAAAGATTCCACCAATAACTTTAATTAAATTAATTCGTTTTTTGATTTATTTGCAATTACAATGACGCAATTGAAACACTTGTACCTGTCCTCTGTCTTCCGTCCTCCGCCTATGGAGAAATCAAGGTGCGGAAGGTTGAAACTTGAGTCTGGCCCATGGAAGTGGAAAGTTCTTAGTTGTTTGTCACAGATGTCGAAAAAGTAAGGCACGATCAACAACGCTTCATTACTACTAAACATTTATAACTCATAAACTTAAACTTGCAATATACTTATTGTTGTTTTAATACAGAATCAACAAGTGAAACTGTAAAATAAGTGAAGAGCATTGTTGTCTTGTGATTGTTGGTGTTTTGTTTTTGTGGGCGGGTTGTCATCTGCGAAAGTTATATTGTTTATTTCGGAAATAAAAGAATTAACATTAAATATACATGTTTGAACTGGTTTAAAAATATAAAATATAATAAAATGTTACTTAATAACATCTAGTCAAGTGTTAATATTTCTTAAAATTAATTAAATGTTTAATCTGTGATTTTAAATTCATTTGTTTAAAATGTGGAAGATTTTTGTGTTTTGTTTGGTTTTTCTTGTACCGGAAGGATATTCTGCAGGGTAAGTTACAATTATGAATTATTAAATATTAAAATAGAAAATAATATATCCTGGTATTTATATAATACTCGGCTGTTCGGCAGGACCGACTATATAGGATATGCGGTGAGTTATGGCATTTTGAACCCTGTCTGCATAGGGGGCTCAAAAATATCAAAAAATATCCCCCCCCCTGTTCTTCATTGATTTTTTGCTCCTCTTCCTTTAAAGCGATATTTTTCATGAAAATATGATTTTATGATTATTGTTGACAAATCTGTGAAATTTGTGCTTCCAAAAATTTATTTGCACCGGGACCCCCTTATGGATCCCGACGTTGTTTTTGGTAGGTTCGTAGGTATTTTTAATGCAAATTAGAATATCATTTTTTAATATTTACTATCATCAACATCATGTATTAGATATTATTACGTCGAGTGACGTACGCAGAAAAATATTTCGGGGCGGGGGGGGGGGGTACATTTCACCACATTGGAATTTATTCGTATTGAAAAAAGCGCAGTTTTGAAATGCGGTAATTATAATTTTAGAACTTTTTGAATTTTCCGGGGGGGAGGGATTTATCCCCCTAATCCCCCCCCCTGCGTATGCCACTGGTTACGTCCAGTGTCGTGGTCACTAGACTAGGGTGACCATTTTCTTAAGAAGGCAATGCGGGACGGAGCAAAAAAAAGTCGTCACTTCCCAAATATAAGTGAAGAGCAAAAAAAAAGGTCCTCACCTCCCAAATCCAAATGAAGAGCAAAAAGAAAAAAGGGTCCTCACTTCCCAAATCCAAGTGAAGAGCAAAAAAAAGGTTCCCACCTCCCAAATCTAAGTGAAGAGCAAAACAAAAGGACCTCATTTCCTCAAATACAAGTTACAATGCGGGACAAAATATTAAAATGCTGGACAAAATGTTAGAATGCGGGACTTTTGCGGGACGCATCTTAATGAGGGACAGTCCCGCAAAAAGCGGGACGAATGGTCACCCTAGACTAGACAGATGTAAAGGCACAGAACCCAGGTCGAATGGGGGCTAGAAAATGGTCAATGGGGTCCAAGTCAGATTGTGGATAACATTTTTTTGAATTTTTTTTGCAACCCTGCACATTGGTCAAGAAAAGTTATTTACGGTTCTGGTTACGTCTCCAAATGTGTCTTTCCAAGTTGTTTTTAATTAACTTGTGTTACGTTTTCCTATTGTTTGATGTTCGTACTTAATGATAACTAGTGGCGCAGCCAGGATTTTGTCTTGGGGAGGGCCGAATCAAATTTCTAGGGCACGCGGGCCGCATACTGCCCTCAACCTCATTTTTTATGGGCCCTGAAGCGGTAATCAAAATCACTTGAGCTTATTTAGGGGAAAAATATATTTAAAATGTAAAATATACTCTCTTTGCAGAAGCTGCAGTCTTTTTAATTCTCCCTTGTTTCCTAAATATAATACTGTACCGGCAAAATAAAAATGTGGCAATATAATTGTGTTATATACTATTTTTTTGCTGTTTAATGTTAGATATTTACTACATCTTTGGAGCACTCCTAATTTTTTTGATATTTTTGCACAAATATAATTTGTGTTCACAAAATTTTAATTTTCTGTCCACTAATATACCTAAATATTTATATTGGTTAACTATTTCAATTCTCTCATTGTCAATTGTAATTTCGAAATTGTTATCAAGTAAATTTTTTACCATTGATTCTTTCCCTAATATTAAGTCTTTTGTTTTCTTTAAATTTAACTTTAGCTTATTTGCATTTAGCCATTTACTGAGTTTATTAAGTTCTGAAGTAAGTTTTGTTTGTATATCAACCTGTTTTATACCAGATATATATACTACCATAAGAGAGCGATTGTCTCCAATACTACTCTCTTTATTATATTTCTACTCTATTTCACGTTTGAGGTGTCATTTTAAAATTGCATTCAGAAGGTTATATCGAAGTCAGATTTCCACTTTATCTTATCTGAATCGAGTAATTAGTTGTTTAAAACAGTTTTATCATTTGACTGGGCGAATGTTTTAGACGACTAGGGGCCCAGGCCCGTCTCCCCCCCCCCCCTTGGCTGCGCTACTGATGATAACTTTATGATACGCTTTTCGTTCAAAAGTTCCCGTCTTTTTCGCCTAAAAACTCAATATGCATTATGCAGTCTTCTAAAATTTTTATACAAGTAATAATTTAAGGGTTCAGGGTCAGGTGAATACGGCGGATGGGATAAAACATCCCCAAGTTACATAAAACATACCAACAGTTTTTGTAGGCTCTGTATAGATACATTAGCCAATTTCTGAAAATATCCTTTGGCAACTGCCTTCATTGTTGCAACAGGGCTTTTGCCGTGCTTATAACTAAAAATTTATTCTGTTAAGTCTGTTCTACATTATACTTTTCTCTCAAGAATAACGAATTTTTTGCGTAGTATTGACGTAAAAAGTATAATGTCTTCTTTGCT
Organism: Liopterus haemorrhoidalis; assembly: GCA_963971575.1. NCBI lineage: Eukaryota > Metazoa > Arthropoda > Insecta > Coleoptera > Dytiscidae > Liopterus > Liopterus haemorrhoidalis. Next base: position 146,823,315 of record OZ020611.1, on the reverse strand, counting down.
ATCAATGCTATCGGACTCTTTCAATGCTATCTGACAGCCAACATAATTTTTGAAACTATATCCAGTCTTACTTTGTTTGACGTATCGATGCGTTTCCAGGTGTACCAACTTAACGTTATTTTTATGCTGTACTATTTTACTTTTTCTGACATTTTTAATTATCTGTCGTGATATTATGATTCTATTCTATCATGGCCAATAACGCGGTTCTACTGGCGGTTGACAAGTAACTATTGTTTTTTGTCATCTATAGAATAGAATTCTAATACATGTAATCCCATCACTGGTCTTCTAAATTAAAGAACTGCTAAATAATTAAATATAAACTAGGTGACAAAATTTAATTGTAATCGTGTCAAGAACAAAAATATTATTATTATTATTTTTTTTATCAGCTAATCTAAAATAGCATTCAATACCCAATAAGATATATAAAAATTAGTTTTTTAAAAAATTAAAATATATTAGCATCTTACGAAAAAATAATATAATCAAAAATTCTATTTGTCCCATTTATTTTGGTTTACATCATTGTGCATTACTATTTTTTTTTTTTTTTCAGTTTTTTAGACCAACCTCTCTGGGCTATAGGGTTGGGGACAAACAATTTGATACATTTTTTATATAGTTAGATTAAATAGTAAGACAAAAATATACTACTGAAAAAAAATTCGCGCTTTCCGCAAAAAAATGTGAACTTTTTTGCTTCCACTCTATTGCTGTATTTTAAAATAATCTTAATATTCAAATTATTGCATATTGATTTGAACCGAATAAGTACTTTTTAATCAAATTATATAAATATTCTAACGTTATCAAATTTGTTAAAAACCATATTTTTGAAAAAATTTAATGCATGTGATGTAAAAGCTCTGAGTATTTAGATCCATGGTTCTCAACCCAGGCTAAGCGGCAGGTATTATGAAAGAGATGTCGCAAACTTCGTAGATTTTTTTTTTTATTTATTTATTTTAATACACTTCAGCCGCTTGGCTATTAGTGTCTGAAATTACTATGGTTACATGATTGATACATAATTAGTTTATTGATACATTTTTAATTTTAAACTCATATTAGATGCCGAATATTGGTTGCCTGTAAAAATTTAACTTCGTAGAATTAATATAGATATATAATGCGGAAAGAGAAGGGTAATGTACTTTGATACTTTAGTTTTTGCATATTTTATACCTATAAGGGTGCCGTCACTTTAGAAATGTTGAGAATCACTGAATTAAATTAACAAACAATAAACGATTTTCAAAAAATTATTGACTTTGGTGTGATTAAGGTAAAAAATAGTGTCAGAGACATTTAGCACTCTGTTGGCCTTTTTCACTTATTAAAAACCTACAAAAATCTGAAATATATGGATATTTACACTTCACATAATTTTTTTATTAAAATTTTATGTATTTACTTTAATTTTATATTATTTTATGACAGTATTTTGGACATTTTTCACCAGAACTTAAAATTTGTACTGGATTATTTATTGTAAACAAATTAAGATCAAAAAATAAGAAAATGATAACACATTTTTCTTGAAAGAAAATGAAACAGTTGCTACATATACCACAAAATGCCTGAGGTCACGTTTCACATAAATTATTTCGTAATATTTAACTTCTTCATATTCTATTTAAACTGCTAAATATAGTTATTTAAACCATTTATATGCAAGAGCATTTTTTCCTTGAAATATTACGTCATAGACCGATATGTATTGTTACTCATTGTCAGGCAAGGTGTGTGAAATAATTTGAAATATCTGACAAAACAAATAAATATAAAATAAAATTTGCATTATTCTTAAAACAGACGAATTGAAAATTGTTTGTGGTGTTAAAACGGCAAGATGAGGTCATCATTTGTTTGGTCTACGTGCAAATGTGTTTTAATGCTAATGAATATGATAATTGTCTTCACTTGTCTTACTTAACCTGTATTTTTATTGCAAAACATATGTTTTAAACGGTTATGGCAATTAAAAGATGTACTTAATGAGAAACTTGGACTTAAGTATTTTATGCTGAACGGAGTTGCTAGGTTGTTGTGAACAAATGGTTATGTATTTTTACATGGTCTATTTTCTGATCTAACAGAATATATAATAAAGTTATTTAATAATAATGAAGAAGCGCAAATGGAATAAAATCGGGCACATGTTAAAAAGAGACGATAAGACGTTTGTTAAAAGAGCATTTTATTGGAACCCACAAAATTCGGGACCCAGAAAAATAAATAATTACGAAAAAAAGAAAAAATTATGGCATGTCGTTTCAACATTTATTATTAAAATATGAAAAGCTAGAAAATGAATAGAAAATGGATTAACATTAGGTTTTGTTAAAAACTAAACTATTTTTCTTAAGCTTATTTTAATTTGAACCAATTTACATTTCAATTTTAAAAAATGAAACACATTTTTATTATGTTTTCGTAAAGAGCATTAAATGTTAAAAATCTGGCACACCTATTCAATATTTAATTCATCTATACTAGGTACGAGGGCTACCTATTTAAAGTTTTATATTAAGAAAGAAAACATTTCTTTTTGTAACTGTTTTATTACTTTTCAAAATATTCGTCTTTAAGATTTATACACTTTTGCATGCGTTCAAACCAATTCTCGAAACATAGTTTCTAATCTGAAGTTGGTATCTCAAAAATATGGTTTTAGAAGAATTCAACAGCTTCTTGAGGTGATGAAAATCGCTGTCCACGCATTTTTTGTTTGACATTAGGGAACGAAAAAAGACATTAATTCGATGTTTTTCTCTTACAAATAATCAATTGTTCGACGTGCTGTGTGGGAACTTGAATTGTCATGATGAAGAATGATGCGACGTTTTTGGTTATTTTTCCTAATTTTGTCGATGACTTCTGACAAACAAATTGTTCTATACCATTCAGCGATAACTGTTCTCCGAACCTCTAAAGGAATGGTTGCGACATGTCCAGTACAACCGACGAAACAAGCGATCATTTTCTTGGAAGTGCTTCGTGTACGAACAATTTTTGTGGGTTTCGGTTCATCTTGGCAAACCCAAACGGTGGATTGTTGCTTAGTTTCCGGTTCATATAAATAAATCCTAGTTTCATCACCTGTAACGATGTTGTATACGGATTTTGCAGCACCTAGGTTGAATTTTTTTAGCAATTCTTTATGCCTTACACCAATCAACACAAGCCTTTTTTTTTAGCTTCGTTCAAATTATGCGGAATCCATCGGAAACAGATCTTTTTCACAGCTAAATGTTCATACAAAATGGAATGTATTGCAGTCTGCGATATGCCAAAGGATGCCTCTAGCTCACTGTAAGTCACATGCCGATCTTCTTAAATCATTTTGCGCACAGCATTTATGTTTTTTTGAAACACAACCGATTTTGGTCGACCTTCACGAGATTCATCACTGACGGACGCACGACCGCGACGAAATTGTGCAAAATAATTGTAAACAGTCTTTTCTGATGGTGCTACAAAGTTGAACGAAGCGAATCTATGCATTGTTGTTGAGTTAAAAAAAAAATTCATCGCTAACAGACCTTTTTCACAGCTAAATGTTCATGAAAAATCGAATGTATTGCAGTCTGCGATATGCCAAAGGATGTCTCTATCTCACTGTAAGTCACACTTCAATCATTTTGCGCACAGCATCGATATTATTTTTTAATCACAACCGATTTTGGTCGACCTTCACGAGATTCATCAATGACGGACACACGACCACGAAGATTCCAAACCAAAAGTTGAACTAATCGAATCTATGCATTGTTGTTGAGTTAGGCCTTTAATAAAATCGTAAAAAATCATCCAACGGAAACCTTCACGAGTAATATCCATTTTTCACACACTTGTTTTTTTAACGCTCACTGTCAACAAACTACTGGGTCAATTTATAAACTGCCTCTGATTTCACAATAACAAATTTCAGATTTTACGAATATAGTAATGACACATTTCAGTATTGCCATCTAGTGGTCGTTTGTAAAAACATAAAAGGTAACCCTCGTATAAATTAGTTTATTTGTGTGTATATATGTATGTATGTTCCATTAAATCTAAAGAATTGCTTACAGATTTAAAATAATAAATACACCAGCGTTCATGATATAGTTTACGATAAAATAGCTCTGTTTTTATGTCATTCAGGGTCCCAGATTTTTTAAATAATTAAAACCAAGCAAAATGCTTTAAATTATATGAAGACAATTCCCTAAAAATATAAATGTTTAAAACTTTGTTCTTGACTATCGTACGAGAATTTGGTTTGGTCCAACGTGCTCGGAAAATTTCTCCGCAGGCGAAAGTGTCTTTTTTATGCCTTAAAGCGTAATAATTTTTATAAACAAATTAAAAAACACTCCGGCGCTTTGCAACACAGAATATGTAAATAAATAATAACTGGGATATTTTACTTTTAGGTTGTACTCCCTTAACTCCCCAAATATTTATTCAATCGAAAAGTATATGCATCAAAAAAGAATTGTTTTTTACTATAAATAATTTTTGTTGTATACATTTTTGCTGTTAATTCAATAATAAGGGACATATTTCAAAAGTTTAACTTTTGGGTGTCCCCCCGTAATTCTCCAAATATTTATCTAAATGAAAAAATACACAGATATAAAATATTTATTTTCTTATTGGAAACAATTTTTCTTATACACGATTTTGCTGTTAAGTTAATAATAAGAAAGATATATGTAGATTTTAGTTTTAGTTTGTCCCCCTGTACCTCCCAAATATTCATCTTTTTGAAAAAATGAATTGAACAAAAAAGATTTCTTTTATTAGTAAAATCATTTTTTGTTCTATATATATTTCTATTATTAAGTCGACAATAACGGAGATATATTAAGTTTTTTAATAAACAGTTTTAACCCCGAAACACCCCTTAAAATATATTTTTTTAAATATCTTATACAGACAGATAGGCAAAAATTGTTTTTTTTTGCGGATATTGTCTTATAATCATCTGAAACGTGTAGAAACCAAGTATAAGGCAAAAACAAATAATAATAATAATAATAAAATGAAAAAAAACCAAAAAGGCCAAATAACAAATATCAGTTTTTATTTATTTTGTTGTCTTGTACCTATAATGTTAAATATTAAGTATACAATAATTTCTTGAACCACTATTTTTTATATTTTAATTGAAGACCCTGGGATAAGAAGGATTAAGCTGCAAAACTGAGTTTTTGAGTTATTTCATTTAGAATATTTTAGAAGAATCTATAAATCGTATACACGTTATTACACAATTTTCAATATACGCAGCATCTTTAATAGATTCTAAAATATGTACTAGGATGGAAACAGAGTAAATAATGTTTATATGTTAATAATAATAAGGATTTTTGTTTAAAAAATGAGGCATGTACCCTTTTTATTTTACAATATATCATACTTTTTATGCAAACAATAATAATTAATTATTTAATTACAAAACAATATTAATGTTACAATCAATAACAAGTAAACTGTCCCTCTAAAAAAATCTGTATTGTACAAAATTAAATATTCAACAGACGGATGAATGTTTTGTTCTAATCTAACAATAACAGGTGCCATATCAAATTGAGCTACTCTAGTTCTTCATTTTCCGGAAAAATCATCATTAATTTCGTCAACTTCATTATTAAAGCCGCTTAAACTGGTATGCCATGATGTATTGGCGGTATAAAAGTTTCTTTGTCTGTAATATTTTTAGAATTAACTCTAATAGGGCCATCGTACATTGATTTCAATTCTTTTAAATTATAACAATTGGTCGACTTCTTTTCGCCATGTTTACACTTCTAAATTCTTCATTATACTAATATTTTACAAACATAGTATTTGGATAATTGGTATCAAATTTAAAACAACGGACATTGCAAAATTTTAAAGGCTCTTTATCTATGAATAAGAATCGATCTTGAAAACACTGTGGCTTATGACTTTATTCTGCAAATTTCAACGAAAAATATCTGAATGGCAAAAACAATATTTCGATTTATTTCTTCTATCTGTTACTGAAATGTTAAATTATATTTTTGTGTGGTAAATATCGTGTTTACGATCATAATCCAATAAACAGCTTAAAATTATACAAAGTGTGGCTTGTAGCCTTCTTATCCCAGGGTCTGAAATTTATCTGTTAACAGTACTTGGTTACCAGTATACCATATACAGAGCCGGTGCTAGCTCTTTTGGCGCCCGGGTTACCGCCAAACCCGCCAATCTGCGCTCTTTTGTTAGAATATGCAGTGCCGAAAAGGGGGGTTAGGTGCTCACAATCTTATTTCAAATATATTCTTTTGATTTAGATGGTTGCAATTTAAATATTTTTACATTTTAACCTAATATTAACTATAGGTAAGTAAATTATCGGATACAGTAGTACCTGGTCTTCCAATACTCCCGAAATACGAACTTTTCGAGGTATAAATTATTTTCATATCCTATTTTGACATCTAAATACGAATCGTGATGTTTTTCTTTTTAAATGAATCATATCCTGTTTTACATAATACTTTTTTAACAATTTTCCCTAGTACTAGAAACGGGCTACTACTACATGTAATAAATCGAAAACTCCTGAACCACAAAACCAGATACAAGTTGTTCATTTTTTACAATTAAAAATGCACATTTATAGTGAAAAAATGCTCCTTCTCCATTTCTTTGCATTATCTTCATTAATTGATTTCCCATAAGATACAATGGAAAATTGGGTTTCTAGATACATGCTTTTTAAGTTACGAACCGTGGTCAAGAACAAATTAAATTTGTAAGTCAAGGTGCCATTGTATATCTAAATGTGGAACCAAAATCAGTTATAGATGTTTTCAGATGTTATGTTATGTTAACGTAAAAAGAAGAGTTTTAACGCGATGGAAGAGTTTTTATTAAGAATGAGAAAATATGTGGACAATAATAGTGGTTTGATCGAACATTTGTATTTTTTTTTTTTTTTTTGTAAAATAATTGGAAAAAGTAATAGTTTTTTTTTCTTCTAAATAGTCAAATAGTTTATTTTAGAGATATTTTGTTTCTTTTCTTATTGTTTTCAAAGCTTGCTACGTTCAACTTTGTAAAACTTATGTTGATTATTATTTTGTAAATAAATGGTCGCCATTTTGAAATGGTTAACATAAAAATATGATTTTTTGGTGTCATTGTAAAGCTAATTGAATGTACTTTTAGGAAAAAAATATAAAATTATCGATTCCCTATGCTAGATCAAAAGTTGACATCATTTCCGGTGAAACCGGAAGTGCCTCAGAATTCTTATAGTAACCTTTAGATGGGCCTTTTTGTCTAGTTTAACTTTTGTTCTGAAGATTTTTTGTATCTTTACAAATAAAGGAGATTTTCGGGGTGCCCCGTTTCAAACAAACACCCTGTATATAATATAAGGTTCGGATTTAGATTTTGGTTCACTGACCTTAAAATATATTGGTTCAGTTCAGGTTCACGAAAAATGCAGTTTGTTTCTGGTTTTCAGTTCGGGTTCGGATTCAGCTTCAGGTCCCTGCTAAAAATAATTATTTAAAACTATTATGAGTATATATTATCATTTTTTTACAAAAAGAAATCGGACTGTAATTTCCTTGAAATAAATAAAACAATCAAAAATATTTTATTTACTACCCACAATTTATATACAAATTTTCGTACCTTGGAATACATTTTATATAATTACACGTCATTATAAATAAAAAATAATCCTTGAATATTTTTCTTACATATTATGAAGGCGGTCAGAAATAGTGCAGCAGAAAAACATAAAATTTTAAAAACAATGGCTAAATTATTTCACAATGGAATGCGAAAACAAATAACTTCAAGTGAAAGCATTAAAGAAAAGTGCAAGCCGTTGGCGAATTTTATTGCAATTAACAAAAACTTCCTTTCAGTAATATTCTTTCTTAAATAATTATTTTAAATCAGGGGTACTCAATCTGTATTCTACAGGACACTTTTACCCCCGAACGCGAAATTTCCAAAACATATTTTAAAAAATCATCTGTGGCCATCATAAAACCGACCGTAACCAAAATATACTTGAACAAAAGACTTTATAACAAAAATTATTATTGATAATTATAATAACGTATTAAATTACGTTGATAATAATATGATACGTATTTATAATTTACTGCAAACATGGAAACGTACCTACATATATGTCAAAATAAATACTTACGCAAAAATGAGCCAAGTTGTAAAAATTAATAAAGTAGTATCAAAAAATCAGCTGTGGCCACCACAGGACCGACCGCCATCATAAAGTACTTGTATAAAATACATTCTAGCAGCAGAGTAGAAAGAACTTGGCCTAATATTTTCTAACAGAGATATTATTTATCATGACCATGGAAACGTTACATATAAATATGAAAAAACGTCTTAAATAAAAGTTATTAGTTAGCCATTTTTGTTAAATAAATTTTTTCGAAATATTTTTCTGTTGCTAAATATTCGCAAAAATCTTAAAATCGATACGAGTAAACTCCCATTTCTAGTCAACCGATTTTTACCAAAAGTTGATCAACTCGTGCCATTGATGGCAGAAGCTTAAATATGAAGTTTCATAAAAATCCTTTTAGCCGAATTTGTTCTGCACGTGTACACAGACAGACAGACGGACGGACAGACGGACAGACGGACAGACGGACAGACGGACAGACGGACCGACAGACATCATGCAATAGTCAAAACGTTATGTAGAGACCTCAATTCGTGGACATCCATCGAAATCTCAAAATGTCAAAATCGCAATGATCACAGTACCTCCCTTATACATATGGAGTATAATAGCGAATATTATAAAAAAGGAAAAAATAGTAAATTTAAGTATGTATGCGTCAAAATTCTTTTCTCTCTTATGGCGGGTTTGCATTAAGCCAGTAAACGAGCTAGTAAATAGCTTGCTAATGACAGATAGCTATTATTGTAATATTAACGCTTGATATTGAACTTGCCCTAGCACTCGAACTTTTAGTTATGATAGGATAGTGGTTTTTCAGACGAGATAGTTACTATCCTAGTAGCCTACTCCTACTGCTACATTTTTCATTGTTCGGAGTTCTCTCATGTGCACTAGATAGGCTATGGTGAACCTATGGCTCGCGTGTGGAATGTGGCACCAGCGAAAATATTGCTGTACGTGGGCAATTTTTCGAAAATTAATTTAATAATGGCCGGTATTATAAAAACCTAACCAAAGGACCAACTATCTAGTTGCAAACTAAATTTAGTTGATAACTAATATAACAAGTTATTTAATTTCGGTATTATAAATCAGAACAGCCAACTAAGTAACTAGTTCACAACTAAAACAATTTAGTGTCAAGATTTACCGACCGAACGTTAGTTATACAACTGACCGGTAGATGCCTACCTATAATTTTGACAGTGAAAAAGAATTTTCAAATGGAAAAAAAAAACGGGATAGAGGTTAAAACTATACAGAAATTGAAAAAGAGCAATTAATTGATATAGTACATAAATATAAAAATGTAGTGGAAAACAAAAAAACTGATAATGTTAGTGTTATTGAAAAACTAAATTAATGGAACATAACGGATGGTGATGAAACACTACTGACATATGATACACTACTGACAGATGATACTGATGACATAATATATAAATTTATGTTGATTATGTATATAAATCTACTAATATGAATTTTTTTTTTATGTACAATATTATCATTACTTTGCAGTTATTATTATCAAGTATATATTTTAGTATAAATAATATAAACAAGTTATTTCAATGTAAACAAAATGCTTATTATTTAAATTTAATACAAATATAGTTGCCAACTATAATTTAGTACCCAGAAATTCTGTCAACTAATTTAGTTTGTAGATTTAGTTGGGAACTTTTTTAAACCAACTTTTATACTACCGAAATCTATGGTTTAAATTAGTTTAACTCTTAACTAAAATTTAGTAGCAAACTATTTTGCTTTATAATACCGGCCATAAGACAGTTTAAGAAATATAATGACCTGATATAAAGCATTTGACATCCGATGTACAACAGCGGAAATCTCACTAACAATTAATTGATACCGGGCCTTACAAATCGCAGCAGTTCGTCTAGCAATGGACTGTAATCAGAAACTAAAGGTGGAGTGTTGATTATCAGCGGATACATTCGCCAGACGCGTTATTAGTCTACATACTAATCCGTTGCCAACTGTTGCAGACAAGTTCATATTTATGATTTTATATGATATTTTAAACTTCTGCAATAGTCAACATTTTATTATTTTTTCCCCTATTAAAACTGCTTATGTCTAAGGATAAGTTTTATTACTTTTACATATAAATATACAGTCTGTTCCAAACGGTTAGGCGGAACTAAATGGGAATTTTGTTCTTTTAGGTTGTCACGAGAAGGGACCTTGCTAGGGTTATTTCATTTTTCACGTTGGAATGTCAAAATTTAAAATTCCAATAATGAAACCATGGAAACGAAGTATATATGTCAAAATTAAATTATTTTTTTTATAAATTTTAATGACAAAAATATAAATAATTGGGAAGTTTGTAATAAGAATGATACAAAAAATTAACGTATAAAGAAAATGACATTTTAAAATGATGAAAAAAATCAAAAAAAAATGTTTATTGTAAGTATGATTTACAAAGCTTAAACAACACGGCCAAAAAGAACGATTTAAACGATGAAAGTAACTAGATTGCAAAATTTAGTTCCGCTTAACCGTTTGGAACAGACTGTAACTATTATAAGCTGTTCACTTTTGTAAGAACACACTTGATCTGGTTATTTTGGTTACTTTTATGGTGTGTTACTGACTTTAAATGTCAATTCAAAATATTCCTTACGCTGTAAAACCGACTTTAGGTTGATAAGGTTATGATCATTATAATTAAGATATCATTTTTCATTATGACATATGTCAAATGGATTGACATTTTAAAAAAGTGACATTTTTTAATACCAACATGACATACAGCTTCAAAGGTGCAAACTATCGAAAACAAAATTCCCTCTTAGTTTGTTCTTACAAAAGTGAACCGCTTATACAATGATACAGATTTTTGAAATCTTAACCACAATCAGAAAAATTAAACTACACTACTAGATACGGAAAATCCAAAAGAGATTCGGTGGACTCGCCCCTTACCCTGAGAGTATATTTTGTTCGTTTCAACCTCTAAAAATATAGGAAAATATCTAAAATCGTGATTTCACAGAAAACTATAATAACTACCCCTATGCGGTTGGCAACATTGCGGCAAAAAGTCATCTGTCACTTTCGGCCATTCCGTCCCCTACACATGAGATTAAAAATTGCTCATATCATCCCCTTCTGCGACCAGGGCAAAAAAATAAAAAAAGAAAATGAAAAAAAAAAAACACTGAACAAACACAAAACACCGGCTCCAAAATAAAATTCAGCTTAAACACTATATAAACACAGTTCGCTACATATGCGCTTTGGTTTGCGAAAACCCATCGGGATGAAAAATCCCCCTAATAAATCGATATATGGTAAAATTCGCATATCCCAGAAAATACAATATTACCCCAAAAACGGTAGGGAAAATAAGGAAAAAAATTTCCACCTTCGGCGGACTTTCGCCCATTTCTGAACATACATTTTGCTCGTTTCACGCCCTAAAAAATCGCAGAAACTTAAAAATTACGATTTTTCATGAAACTTAAAACTATGAGGTAGGGGAAGTCCGAAAAAAAGTGGTCAACCATCTTTGGATGGGTCGTCTCCTACTCCTGAAGGATTCTTCTCTTCATTCCCTAATGAGACTAGGGCAAAATTATGAAAAAAGAAAATCGTGAAAAAACTACAACATGTTTGAAGAAAATAAAAATTAGCCTAAGTGCTGAACAGTGGCAAGGAAAATCATTTTATTTCTCCTAAAAATTTTTGGTCGCAATTTATTCCGGGCCTCGCAAAGGCTAAGGTCCATCGTATTCAGTGGCGGATTGACCCGCCGGGACACCGGGTAATTTCCGGGTGGGCCGGTCTTGGTGGGCCGATCTAGGGCTCTTGGCCCTATGGGGCTGATTTATTCCAATTTTCCAGTGTCGGAAAATTTTAGCAGTCCGCTACTAGAAGCACTCAAGTCACAACTGGATAAAAATTACTGGTTGTCATCTGGAGCAGCGGTTGGCAACCGGTGATCCACGGACCACTGGCGATCCGTGACGTAATTTTAAAGGTCCGCAAAAAAGTTCAGATATAATCTGTCTTAATTTGTAATACGAAACTAGATCTGGTTACTTTAGTGACTGTTGTGGTGTAAATAGACTTTTGTAGAATCATGTGAACTTGTAAATCTGGCTTTTAAAAGTATGGTTAAGTTTCATCATATTGAGGTTATTACTAAATTGACATGTCAAAATTTTGATTGACATGTCAAATATTTTGAATGTATATATTAATATTTATTTCATCCAACTTTCGATTATTATTCGTATAATAGTAAATAATAATACGATTATCACTGAAATATCGTGATAAAATATAGAAAACAAAAATACATATTATATAATAATAATTTATCATTTTATTCTGCTGCCCTTAAAATCTAATTCTTGTTTTGCAAAATTTAATAACATATTTTAAAAAAATATTCATTTTTTGAATGTAAATCCTAAATTTTTCTCTGCAAATCTTTCCGAAACATGTCTGTGGTTCTATCTGTTTTTAGGGTTTTGTAGGTATGACCAAAAAACCCTTATACCGTCATTTTGTCGTCTGTCTGTCTGTCTGTCTGTCTGTCTGTCTGTCTGTCTGTCTGTCTGTCTGTTCGGTAAAAATTGTAGCCAAACGGCTAAACCTAGAGAGTTGAAATTTGGCATGCTTATACAACTCTTTGACCCGCACATAGGAAAAATACTAATACATCTAAAAAACATATCCCCCTAAAAATATAAACAAATATGTGCTCATCGAAAAAAAAAATATATTTTTTTAATTCTGAGTAGGGTATCAAATGAAAGCCCTTGGTACGTGGATTAACGATCAAATTTTTATTTTTGCAAAATAAATTATTTTGAAGCGATTTTTGCCAATATTGTGCAAAAAAAATTTTGTCCCACACCCTGTAGCCCAGATGGTTTAAACTAAAAATCTGAAAAAATTCTAAGTAATGTACATTGGTGTGAACCGGAATAGTTCAACAGGAATTTTTGATCAGATTATGTTTTTGGAAAAAAAAGCATTATTTGTGTTTTTTTGCTAATAATGTTGACAACTTATAGTTATATAATACGCTAAACAGTAACGTGTTTCTTGGTGCTGTGGCTAAGATACTTGCGTTCTGCCCAAGAATTCATATTCGGACTCATGTTCGAGTCCTACGTGAGGAGACAATATTATTTTTTATTTTTTTTTTTGCATTTTTATATTGTTTAAATTATTTTTTCAAAATTTTAATTATATTTTGGCAATTGTTGCATTTAATTTTTAATAGCGTAAATTTAATAACCAGTGGAAATTGTTGAAATTATAATTTAATTATATATTTGAATGTACACGAAATCAAAGGGGAGGAGCTATGACTAAAAACAACCAATGGAAGCCATAGGCGCATTTTCAAAATCTTAATGAACCTTGATATATAAAAAAAAAAAATACTGCACATCTTTAAAAACTTAAATAATGGTAATAGGCATTCGATTTAAAATTCATAAAAAAATATTTTGAGATAAAATTTGTTTTGGCATCCCAAATAATCATCATTCACTTACTAAATACCTGCAAAACCCTGAAATGTGTGAAAATTCACACTTCACATCAATTTTCTTATTATAACCTCTTCCCATGTTCGTCGGTCTTAAATTTTCTACACCTTCATTTAAAATTTTTCTTACTTCTCCTTCAGAAATCTAAAGAAATTGAAATGGGTAAATTATTTTATATTTCACAACAAAAAGGACACCAAGATTTACTGAAAAAATATCTGCTACAAGGTCTATAATTTCGCTTCTTTTTAATTTTGTTCCATTTTTTTCTAAAAGTTTTCCATAAGCGTTATATATGTGTTTTTTTGTATATTTATCTAATTATTGTCTCTTATGCATATTTTCTGAAGTTATGTTCTTATTTTGGTTGTATAAAAATACTTTTCAATTAAAAAAATAAATTGACATATAATTTAATGTCAAATATGAATTGTCAAATGTTTTGAAAGGTTCCATTTCAGCAGTACCACCCTAAGATGATATTTTAAATAGACAACATAAAAAATGAAATTTTCCTCTTAGTTTCGTATTACAAATTGAGACAGATATTTTTTTTTATAATATTTAAATTCGTTGAGCTCATTTAATATTATTTTTAATTAGCAGTAAATATTGCACTATTTTTGGTATAAATTATATACTATTATTTATTATTATTTTTGTGTTAAAATATAAATTATAAATACATATATATATACAGTCTGTTCCATGGTTTCATTGTTGGAATTTTAAATTTTGACAACCCAACGTGAAAAATGAAACAACCCAAGCAAGGTCCCTTCTCGTGACAACCTAAAAGAACTAAATTCCCATTTAGTTCCGCTTAACCGTTTGGAACAGACTGTATTGTATATCATACTCAATGCTCGTATTAATTCGTACCTTTAAAAAATACGTTATTGGTCCGCGAAATTTGAAATTGCGAATTTAGTGGTCCGAAATATATAAAAAGTTGCCGACTGCTAATCTGGAGCACGCCTTCCATTAGTTACCACAGAAATAAAGTGCGATGAATAAAATAATAATAATAATAATGAAGGGAAGCCATGAATTTTGGAACGAATGTCTTTGATTGAACTATTCATAATGACATTTCATTATAACAGATTGATTATACAAAACAAGGAGAATTCGTTCGAAATGAAAAAATATTTTTTCGCGTACTGTACAGAAATATGATATATTTCTTCAATAAAAATCGTACATTCATGTGGGGTTACAGTTTTCTACGAAAAATACTTCACATTTCTTCGAATATACTATTATTGTTCATTTGCATGTAGTTAATACTAATATGTTACTAGTACAACCTACTATTATTTTATTAATAACTAGCAGTATAACCACTGCTTCGCTACCGGGAAAAAGTCCTAGTGGTTTTAGACCAGGCTTTTTTTTATTAGTAAATTCTCCTGCTACTAGTTTTTCTTCGTACATCTTTAGGGATCGTAGATGTTCAACAGCAAACTGAATGTTATATTTTCAGTAGAAAATAAAAATATATAAATGCTTATTGTGAGTTAAATATTTATTGATTTGTGATGTACATATGTATGCCCTCGCGGACTTTTTTGTAGCAATATTAAACTCTAAAAGTCTGTCGTACACATTTTCGATACATACTAGACAAATTTCCAATATGCTGGTGGAAATTGAATTGAAATCGATTCAACCGTTTTCGAGATTTAAGGTTACATACAGACAGATGTTTCCTTTTATATATTTAGATATTAACAAGTTTTGATGAAATGTAACTAGTAAATGTGTGAAAGTCAAAATTAGTCCAATCAAAAGAATTTCACTTTCAGATTATTAAACATCTATCTAAATCTTCTGCCATTTAAATGTTCTCATGCATATATGCATATATTAATAAATAAATAATAAAAATAAATCGTACGATTTTATGAAACTAACAGGAAGTCTTTATTATTATTTATTAACTGTTTCTAAAGATTAATTTCTAATATCGATTACTATTTACAATTATTTATTATTAATGCAATATATATTTTAATTAATTTGCATGCCAAATATCTAAAACCAATACTTCCTATAATTTTCAAAATTTTGCAGAAAATATTTTGGTCTTTCACTATAATTAACATAAAAGCGCCATATAAATTTAGAAACTAAAATGGAAAAAGTGAATATTACACTTTCCTTTCCTGTTTACTTCTTGTTGTTTATTAACCAGGAACTTGTTCTTATTTTGTATATAAGTTTATGTCATAACAGATTAGTTACCATATATGTTATGTAAATATTTTTAACGACCATATGTGGGAATAGTTTTATATGTTGTTGACTTAATAATCAAATAATAATGAAAGTACATCGACCGAAGTACTAACTTTGGTTAACGAAGGTACGCATGAAGTACAGAAGCATATCTTGCGGTAGACTGGCTTAGAAATGGCAACAATTAATCGAATGATTGAAATAACCGATTATTTTGTTTAAGTTAATCGATCAATCATATGAAATTTTTGAGTTCGATTAATTAATAATTAATCGATTAATTGATTATTAATCGATTGCATTTTATTTACAAGAAATTACTTAGTTGTATTGTTGAAACACTGGTAGTTAGATGATTCTGCTCTCTTCTTTTCAATAAAGTCCCTAGATTACTGGGCCTTCAGAACACTAGTTCTCGCCCATCTGGAGATTTTAAACTTAACCGCTAGTCATTTCTGCACAATATACTGCTATAGTTTGCGTCCAGTCAATTCAAAGACTCATAAGCAGTGCCGGCTCCACCACGGTAAGCAAAGGATGCGTCGCATCGGGGCGTCTTGCGCTAAGAGTACCGAAATTACCTTTCGGAACACTTTTATGATTAAAAATCTGACGACACGCCAAAAATCTGATAATAGAATTATATTTTAAACAAGTCTACTCATATAGATATATTATAATCACAAGTGAATAAGACTTTAATTTGCGCTAGTTTAGTTTTAACAGTTACGCCATAAACTACAATCTTAAAGTCATAAACCAAAGCAATGCCGGCTCCACAATTAATACAAAGGATGCGTCTCATCAGGGCGCCAAGATCAAGGGGCGCCATCGCAACGAACGATTGAGCGGTGCCGTTTTTATACTGGCGAGCTAAACAAAAATTCTTCGACAATTTTTTCTTCACAAATAAATTTAATTTTTTTAAAAACGGGGCGTCATTTTTATTTTCGGGGCTCCAGGTACCTATACGCATAAAATTAGTGCTTATTCGTATCGCTTGTGTGACGTATAAAACTTAGAATTCAGTTGCATAAAATCAGATCAATTCCTGCTATATATCGATGGTGTTTTGCTAATATGGTGTATCTCAAAATAGCGAATATTCCAATTTCCACTTTATTACTACTGATACCCCACAAGGGCAAATAATAAATGTTTTAAATAATTTTTTATGATCGCCTTATGTTTACAAGTTAATGGTGGTATTTTTGAACATTTAATTTATAGTACGTTCGAAGGTGAGTTTGCAGTATAGCTCTTAGAAAATGGGAGCGGTGTTGTCAAATGTTGTAAAAGTGTCAAATGTGTCAATTATAATAATATGGAAAACTCGTATGATTTACAAAAATCAACTCTTATAAAACTCAAAATAACACTCAACAAAAACAAATGGCCATTTGTAGAATACTGCGTCTTCACAGATCAGCGCGTTTTAGAGCTGGCAACGTCGACAAGCAAGAAAAGGATAGTGTCATTGTGTAAACCCATTAGAGAGTATGAAAACGAACTACTCCATATGCCCTGTACTGCAAACTCACCTTCGAACGTACTATAGATGATTTTTTGTTGTTGTTATTTTTGTATTAAATAATTGTATTTTCAATAAAAAATCTTTAGCCTTTTCAATGAATATTTATCCCTATGTTGCAAAATAAATGGAGGACAACTTGCTGTCAAAATAGTTTGTCGTTACTGGGGAAACCATGCATTATAATAATTTCAATGTTGCACGATAAAATAAATTCACCGTATTATTTTATGTATGCGTACTATTTACACTTAAAAATAGAATGTAATACTTATAAGCACTTAAGTATTTTATTATTACCTGTTTCATAATTTTAATTAAATATATTGTGTCAATACAGGGCCGCGCCAAGCGGGGGTGTTAGGGGTGCACAGAACCCCGGTGGCAGGCAGAGGAAAATATTGGCAAATAGGGGCGGGAGAACAAACAAAATTCTGGTTGACTTTCTTAAAAGATATTAAAAAAATTTAAATTAAACCATTAAAAAAATTTTTTTTTGTCGACTTCTTTTTTTTTTAGAGAACAAGCGAATTTCTCGGTGACTTCTTTTTTTGTATAGAACAAACAAATTTCTGGTCAACTTTTTTTTTTAAGGGCCCCGAATCAATCTTTGCATCGGGGCGCCATAACCCCTAGAGCCGGCACTGCTCATGAGCGAAACGCAATCTTTCAACTCGATAATTTTCTAGAAAAACCTGGCAAGTTACATGTTTTCTGGATACAAGCAATTTTTTTCCTCAACTATCTTAGGACAATTCGTGATGAAATTGCCAAATTTCGATCTTCATCGAGGTGACGTGCGAGAAAAGTTTAGGGCCAGTCACGATCGCGCAAAATAATTAGGGTAAGATATCGGTTATTTCGAGCGATTGTAACTCGTGGATGATTTGAACAGTTTTGTTTTTTTATATAGAGACCAGTTCGTTGATGACGCTTTATAGCTTTTTTAAGGCCGATTTAATGCAAAACATCTATATTACAAAGTTTACCGTTTTGAAGATATTTTACTCTGAATAAGGGGATTGATGAACGGAATTGATTACATTTTTACTTGCCCGACCTTAATATATAAGGGGCAAGTATTGGAAATGCGAAAATTTTCGATGTCGAAATTTTGACTGATGACCACGTTTCATAGTCCAGGGAATCCAAAAAACCTATTTTCGAAGTGCCGTCCGTATGTGGTGTGTCTGTGTGTGTGTGTATACACGATAACTCAAAAACGGTTTAACTCAAAGAGTTCGTTCTGGTACTAAAAAATTCTCCTAATAATTGGGAAGAACCCTATTGGCTTTTATTAAAATCCGAAACCGGAAACGGAAGTTATTAAACTTTAAAAATAAAAAAAAATCGTAACTAGTAAACCAAGCCTTGGACAAAAATTTGTATAGGACATAATTTGATGTATTTTTGAAAATTTGCCTAAATCTTCTTTTAAATTTAATTTTTTATGGGAGGGTAAGTCTAGCGGAGGTCCCTTCGCCACTGGTTTTATTAAATGTTAAAAGTTTTGATATATTTATACATGTTATTCTGTACCTGTGCTATGTAAGTACTATTACCTTCTGGGTAAGTACTAATTACTATAGTATTTTACATAAAAGTCCTTTCAGTGCAACCTGTACGATTTCAGAGAGGTGGATCGCCATAACAAATGTTATGTTGAAGGGGTTTCGTGAGTCAAAAAGTTTGAGAACCACTACACGTACAGAACTACCGGCAAGTAATGTGATGCTCGTTTAAACATAAATTCAAACTTCAGAGTAAAATTTACTGTACCTTGAGTATTCTTAAACGCAAGCTTATATTGAAAACTAATTCAAATAGTTCTATATGATATCCGTTTAAGATCCGCCGTGAAAAAACGGATGCGGATCCAGATACGGATTTTCATTTTATGAGGATCATCCGCGGATACGGATATCCGGAACGCCATTAGTTACAACGTAAAATACGGTTCATAAACTAGACAAAGGTGTAGACAGAGGAAAAGAATATGAAAAAATTGATGTGAAGTGTGAATTTTCACACATTTCAGGGTTTTGCAGGTATTTAGTAAGTGAATGATGATTATTTGGGATGCCAAAACAAATTTTATATTAAAATATTTTTTTTGTTAATTTTAATTCAAACGCCTAATACCATTATTTAGGTTTCTAAATATGTGCAGTATTTTTTTTATATAGCAAGGTTCATTAAGAATTTTAAAAATTCGCCTATGGCTTCCATTGTTTGTTATAAGTTCCGCCCGTCTGATTTCGTGTACATTGAAACAGAATTAAATTATAATTTAAACAATTTCCACTGGCTATTAAATTTACGCTTTTAAAAATTAAATGCAACATTTGCCAAAATATAACTAGAATTTTGAAAAAATAATTTAAACAATATAAAAATTGTCTCTTCTCGTAGGGTTCGGTGAAAAGCCAGCGTCAAAACCACTACACCAGGGTACACGTTCCAGTGTAGCGTGTTACAAAGCTATAACTTGTGTACATTATTAGCAAAAATCACAAAAAATGCGCTTTTTTCCAAAAACGTAATCTGATCAAAAATTCCTGTTGTACTATTCCGGTTCACACCAATGTACATTACTTAGATTTTTTTCAGATTTTTAATTTAAACCATCTGGGCTACAGGGTGTGGGACAAATTTTTTTTTGCACAATTTTGGCAAAAATCGCTTCAAAATAATTTATTTTGCAAAAATAAAATAAAATAAAATTTTGATCGTTAATCCACGTACCAAGGGATTTCATTTGATACCCTACACAGAATTGTAAAAAAATATATTTTTTTTTTTCGATGAGCATATATTTGTTTATATTTTTAGGGGGATATGTTTTTTAGATGTTTTAGTATTTTTCCTATGTGCGGGTCAAAGAGTTGTATAAGCATGGCCAATTTCAACTCTCTAGGTTTAGCCGTTTGGCTACAATTTTTACCGAACAGACAGACAGACAGACAGACCTACAAAACCCTAAAAAGGGCAATAATAGTGCTCTCACACAATTAAATTTGATTGATTCACTGTTTACGCCTGATTAACTGTCACCGAATTGACCCTACGTAAATAAAATAATGCAACAGCAATTTTATTTATTTTTTTGTTTGCAGGTACTATAAAATAATAGGATCTCAACTAATAAGGCCAAATAGTGAATACCATGTGTCAGTGAGCACCCATGGAACCTCCATTCCAACGAGTGTGACGGTTTCGCTCCTGGGACGGCAGAATAATGGCCGAGTGTACAATGTCGAGCAGTCCTTGGTGGTCGAGCCATATACGACCAGAGTCGCCAGGCTTGAAGTACGTATGCACATGTGGGAGTTTATTGAATCACATTATTCCTGTTCACTACTGACTCATTATTTTAACAATATACCATTTTCATAATATATGTATTTCAGTAGAAAAATGGTGTACCTACTACTGTAAATAATTGATCTATGAATCAGTTGGGAAATATTTTGATTCATAATGATAATTGCGCAACTATATTTGGTACCAAACAGATTTTTTGTTTTCTTAACATTACAATTATTTTTTATTTTTCCTTTATTTCTAGGGTGACCTGTTATTCGCAATTGAAAACCGGTACAATGCATATAAGTAGGGGAAAGTAGCCGTATATCGGATATATTTTGTTATTGGTGTATTTTTTCGGGAAAATATAATTTATGAGATATTGTCACGTGGGTGTTGTGATAGAGACACAACTCCTGGTTTCAACATAACAAATTTATTAAATATGTCTATCACATTTACAATATAAGTTTGAATTGGTCCATGGAGTTGGGGAAGTCTTCGGTCCATCCCGTGTTGGCCAGCATCGGCTTGGACCTATCTCCGAGGCGGGGGCTACCCATCCGGGAGTCGAGGAGCCTGGAGAAGTCTTCTCCCACTCACATGGTCACTACTTGCTTGACTTCACCCTCGATACAAGTATCTGGCGTCAGTGTCGTGGTCGTCACCTTCTGGACTAATACGTGCAGCGGAGTTGGCTATGTTCCACTGCTTTCATATTTTGTGACTTCCAGCCTTTTTGTAACGAAAATTAACCCAGTTCCAATATTCATTCGTCATGACAAATATTTCCTCATTATGAAAATGCGATGTCTGCATTTTCGTAATCAGGCCACATACGTCAGACGCTGACGAATAGTTTTTTATCAGACAGCTGACCGTCACAATGTCTAGATATCGTAATCCCGACCTAAGATTACCTATGTGACAATATTAATGCAATTATAATTTACCTAGAAGCTTATGGAAACCAAATATATAGACCAAAACATTTATTACGAATCATGTTACAGACAATTAATAAATGTATGATAGTATTACACTTTTATTAAAATCGGTCTCCTTATTTTGGACACCCTAACTGAAATTATGAAACTGGTCAAAAACTTGTTAATATTCCATAATAATTACCTACAATAACTAAATACCTTAATAATTAAGATTGCACGCGGAATACAAACATACGCTTTCTTCTTGTGCCTGCACAGTCTTTATGTCTTCAATTGCATACCTAAAAGTAACCGAAGCTAGGCAAATTGTTTGACTTTAGTTAGATTTTTTAAAAATTTTGTAATGAAGAATATATCTTAATTACTTTAAATGAAAACAATTCATCGTATTATTTGCTTACAGTAATACACGGGGCAAATTTTAATTCAAAATGTTTAGTTACAAAAAAGCACTTCGGTTGTAAAACAGTGATCAACTACTTGTTGACAAATTTGATAAATAATAGAGTGGGTACGTACGGTCCATGTGTGACAATGAGAACTTAATAATCATAATGTAAAGTCATGAATGCCTATGGGATTTGAACGAAAAGTCGTACAGCGTCAGGGATTTGGTATTTAAGGGATGAATCAATGTCTTCTTCTCATTTTATCCTCCTCTAACGCTTCAATAATACAAATTATGTAGAGTACTTTCATGGTGACTACCTGGTAGAATGTCAAAACCAAGACTGAATGTGGATGCGCAATTAAGTGCGTAAATTCGGTTATAGTTACTCTAGAGCTTATTACTTCACTCACCGATGTAAAATACGCTGCTTAAATTACGAAATTACGTCTAGTATGACCCGACCTTTAAGTCTAACCATTTTTAGCAATGTGTGTTTTCCCAGTAAACATTTTTATACGGGCCAGTACTGTTGAAGCACATACTCCCCGCCATTGAAAGTAATGGGCCAGTACCCCGGTGCCCCGTGGCCGTTAGCTGGCTCATTGGTGTATCAAATGCCGGCCCAGTAGCGGTAAAGTGCAAAATAATCGCATTAGTTGCAAGATTTATTTCTGACGGACCAGTGCTTATATTATACCCACTCTTAGTATTTAAAATCTAACATATGTATATTTACCTTATACTTACCCAGTATTAAAATAAATTAATGGTTAGGTGCAAAATAAATACTCATTTGGCCATTTCACCATCGTTGAATAAATTTATTTAACAAATAAAGTTGACAATATCGCATCGGTTTTAAACTATTAATGAAGAAATTAATGTTGCTGTCAATAGAATGATGCGATATTGTCAACTTTATTCGTTGAATAAATTTATTCAACGATGGTGAAACAAAAGGAAAATGTAACTTATTAACAAAAATAAGGAGTGCTCATAAAATGCTGGTAAAGTACTTCGTATAGGAGGAGTGCGAAATACAAATGTGAAGTATATTATTAATACTGGCGTTGTACAAACTTTTGGTGCCAGCAATTTTTATTTATTTATTTATTTACTAAACAAGTTTTCGCTATACAACATGATAGATGTCCCAATAAAAGTATGGCTACAGATACATTAATTAAATTTACAAACACAAATATGTACAAGTACAAAATACAAAAACAAACAAAAATATATATACATATATATGATCAAATGCAATATTAAAGAAAAAAGAAAGATTATACAAAAATAAATATGAGATAATACAAACAAAAAAAAGTTATGTGTTATATAACTGAGCTACAATGTCCTGTTTAAAACGCCTCAAACTATAGCCGAATATGTCAAGTTCTTCTTCATCAGAATTATTATTCATTAAAATAGAATTATAGAAGTGACACATTCGGTTAATCGGAGAGTTAAAAGCGGAATTCGCTTTTTTAACAGACATAGAAAAAATTTCGTTACATCTTATGTAATAATTTTAGCTTTTTTATTTGTAACAATATTATTTATATGCTATTTGAAAAGTTTGTTTCTTTAATTATTACTTTTGTTAGTAAATTTAAGTATTACTTTTGTTGTTCAAA
The DNA here is from genome assembly GCA_963971575.1 of Liopterus haemorrhoidalis. Classification (NCBI taxonomy): domain Eukaryota; kingdom Metazoa; phylum Arthropoda; class Insecta; order Coleoptera; family Dytiscidae; genus Liopterus; species Liopterus haemorrhoidalis. The sequence continues at coordinate 146,799,510 of OZ020611.1, read as the reverse complement.
TTTAATGTATATATTTATGTACCTGCCCGTCTTGGGTAATAATGTTGGGCAGCAGTAATTAATAAATAAATAAATAAATAAATAAATAAATAAATAATTGGGTACACGTAAGCCAAATTTACAGAGTAAATGTCAATCAAAGAATTAACAATTTTATAAAGAAAACAAGAGTCATGAAGCTTACGTCTATTTTCAAGTGACATTAAAGTTAAATTTACATTAGGAAACCTATAACAAATGTAATTTTCAAATTTTTTCTGTACATTTTCAATTCGATTTATATAGACAGAATACTGAGGAGACCAACACACTGTTGCAAACTCCAATTGACTTCTAACAAGAGAATAATATAAAGACAGAATAGTTTTAAAATTTTTAAAATATTTACATGTTCTCAAAACAAAGCCTAACATTTTGTATGACTTTTTGACAATATTATTTATATGCTCATCAAAAATCATTTTACTGTCTAAAATTACTCCTAAGTCATGAATTTTGGAAACCTTATTTAGTATATTATTTTCTATTGTATATGGAAAATGAATTGACGTGCGATTTCTGGTAAAAGAAATTGTCAGACATTTAGAAGTATTTAATTTTAAACAATTCAATTTGCAGTATTGCACAAGTCTATTGACATCTTCTTGAACAAAGTAACAGTCAGAAATAGAAAATATTTTTTTAAAGATTTTAAGATTATCTGCATACATAGTAAAAGACGTGTGTTGAAAACATTTATAGATATCATTAATAAAAATGTTGAATAATAACGGACCGAGGTGACTGCCTTGAGGGACACCGGATGTTATGTAACTATGATAAGATTTGAATCCATTCAGTACCACACTATGTTTCCTGTCTTTTAAATACGAATGGAACTATTTCAGGAAGATGCCGCTCACACCAACCTCAGCAAGTTTAGACAAAAGTATATTATGATCTATGGTATCAAATTCTTTACTGAAATCTGTGTATACAGCATCCACCTGAATACGTTCATCCATGGAATAGAGAACAAAATCAGTATAAGCCACTAAATTTGTGTTAACAGACTTGCCAAGAAAAAATCCATGCTGTTCCATATTAATAATGCTTTTAACGTGAGAAAATAATACATTATAAACTATTTTTTCAAAAACTTTTTCAAAAATACATAATTTCGAAATAGGTTACCAGGTTAAATAAGAATTTACCAACAGAAAAAGCAGTTTGCCGGCATTGAATGTTTGCTGTTCCTTTATTCTTTTTTTTTTGTAAAATTATAGTACAATTATTATTTTTGTTGTAATTACAAAAAACAATCATCTGAATTGTTACCGTCGAAACGATTACCTTCATTTTTCTATTGAACGCTAACTTAAGAGAAAACTCTTTTAATATGGGCATTGTTATATAAGTAACAAATATTAATTTTTAAAAAAATATGATAATAGGTGCTTTCCAGGTTGCTGTAAAGAGTAACTCGGAGTTACTCCAAACAGTTCGTTAGTGTTCTAAGTTAAAGTACTCCACGCTCCCAAACTACGCTAGAACTACCTTCCCTCTTCCCCTGAAGAACTTACCTAAATTTCAGAAAGTCGAGTTCGATTGGAATGGAGGTAAACGGTTAAATTCAAATATCATTCAAATCACGCCTTTCTGGACTAAATAGTGTTCCAAATATAATAATAGGGGATACGCATAAAATTTGTATTTCCTTAAAACTACATTATTTTGATATGTTAATGTTAGTTATGTCACCTAACAAAACAAAAATTACATTTTAATTAATATTATAGCCAAATTTTTGAATTAAAATATTGTAAATTTGAAATAAGCCGATCACGGAGCGAAGGTTGCCGAGTAAAAACGACTGAGTATGACGTCAAACGATAGGGGTTTCACGTCACAGATACAGCTACAACATAATCTTTACACGTGTGTGTATTGTATTGTTCGAGGGTTTTGTATTTGTTTTTAAACAATTTTTCACGCATTTATTATTAAAATGGCAGATAAAGATTTTGTTAGGGCTCAGAGTGATAATTTACCCAACATTGATGCATTTATGCTCATGGAATATATGAAAAATAATGAATGCTACAGTGCTGAAGAAATACGTGGTGTCAAAGCAGACCTGTAAGTAATTTTTATTTTATATTCTATAACTTTATATAAACAAACGCTGCAACTCTGTAAAATGTAAATATTTATGTAATTTAGATGTCAGAATTTTACTACATTGTTTACATGAAGTTACAAAACGTTAGAGGCATAATTGAAATACTGCAATATAAGTTATCTATTTTAATATAAAATTTAATTCGGTAAACATGTATAAATTGTTTTTATAGAATTAAACTTTAATTTAATTAAAATCACTCTAACTTTACATAACCTATAAAAGTTATACAAACAAATAAGTTCAGAACAGACTATGTACGCCGGTAAGCTAGTAGTGTCATGCGTCAGTTAGAAGGGGTATGACGTCACACGTCGTTTTCGCGCGCTACATACATTTATGATTTTTTTAAGCCTTCAAATTACAAAAAAAAAATTAAAAGCTGTTTTTAGGGTTTTGTAGGTATGACCAAAAAACCCTTATACCGTCATTTTGTCGTCTGTCTGTCTGTCTGTCTGTCTGTCTGTCTGTCTGTCTGTCTGTCTGTCTGTCTGTCTGTCTGTCTGTCTGTCTGTCTGTCTGTCTGTCTGTCTGTCTGTCTGTCTGTCTGTCTGTCTGTCTGTCTGTCTGTCTGTCTGTCTGTCTGTCTGTCTGTCTGTCTGTCTGTCTGTCTGTCTGTCTGTCTGTCTGTCTGTTCGGTAAAAATTGTAGCCAAACGGCTAAACCTAGAGAGTTGAAATTTGGCATGCTTATACAACTCTTTGACCCGCACATAGGAAAAATACTAAAACATCTAAAAAACATATCACCCTAAAAATATAAACAAATATGTGCTCATAGAAAAAAAAATATTTTTTTTAAATTTTGAGTAGGGTATCAAATGAAAGCCCTTGGTACGTGGATTAACGCTCAAATTTTTATTTTTGCAAAATAAATTATTTTGAAGCGATTTTTGCCAATATTGTGCAAAAAAAATTTTGTCCCTCACCCTGTAGCCCAGATGGTTTAAACTAAAAATCTGAAAAAATTCTAAGTAATGTACATTGGTGTGAACCGGAATAGTTCAACAGGAATTTTTGATCAGATTATGTTTTTGGAAAAAAAAAGCAGTTTTTGTGTTTTTTTGCTAATAATGTTGACAACTTATAGTTATATAATACGCTAAACAGTAACGTGTTTCTTGGTGCTGTGGCTAAGATACTTGCGTTCTGTCCAAGAATTCATAATCGAACTCATGTTCGAGTCCTACGTGAGGAGACAATTTTATTTTTTATTTTTTTTTTGCATTTTTATATTGTTTAAATTATTTTTTCAAAATTTTAATTATATTTTGGCAATTGTTGCATTTAATTTTTAATAGCGTAAATTTAATAACCAGTGGAAATTGTTGAAATTATAATTTAATTATATATTTGAATGTACACGAAATCAAAGGGGAGGAGCTATGACTAAAAACAACCAACGGAAGCCATAGGCGCAATTTTCAAAATCTACAAAAAAAAAAACACTGCACATCTTTAAAAACTTAAATAATGGTAATAGGCATTCGTATTAAAATTCATAAAAAAATATTTTGTCATAAAATTTGTTTTGGCATCCCAAATAATCATCATTCACTTACTAAATACCTGCAAAACCCTGAAATGTGTGAAAATTCACACTTCACATCAATTTTTTATGTTTATATGCAACAAGAGGAATATAATAAAAAAAATTAAAAAAATCATGCCTATCCCCTATTTTAGAACAGTTCGGAATAGAACAGTCGAGGTAGTTCGGAGTGTTTCACAACTAACTGGAAAGCGATTAATGCATAACTTACACCGGGACATTAGTGTAAGGAACGGGGCAACTTCCAGGAAACCGGAACATCTGGTTACTTTATTTATGTAATTTGACGTCGACAAATCAACTTTTTATATTTAATATTTAATTATGGTTTGAATAAAACACGTTGCAGATCTTTTCTATTTTTATTGAACAACTGCTTATAAATTTCGGCTTTCGCCATTTTTATACCAATAAGATTAACTTATAACCAACATACTGTTTGTAGGTAAATATTATGTAATAAATGTTAAACCGGTAACCGACGAGTTTATCGCAAATCAATTCATCGAAAGTAAATTCATCGAAAATCAATTCATCGAAAACAAGTTCATCGAAAACGAGTTCATCGAAAACGAGTTCATCGAAAGTAAATTCATCGAAAGTAAATTCATCGAATCGTCAATTCATCGAAAAAAAAATGTTTTGTAAATATTTGAGAGGAATGCCGAAGGGATCGGAAAGTCAAAAAAAGCAGTGTGTAATAAAAGCAGACAGACTAAGAAATAATTGCACAAACAATTTTATATGGTTTAAAAAAAATAATATTCTTTGATTCTTTGATTATCCTCAAATATGCACCAAAAATGATGTCACTAAACTTAATTTAAATTTGCAAAAATTATATATTAAAAATGTGGTGACAGATAACACAAGTATCATTAATATTGTTATACAATAATCCCTCGAGATACGTAACACGCGACTGACGTAAATTCGCAGTTACGTAAAATGAAAATTTCAAAAAATGGAAAAATTTTTGAGTAGAGTAACATACAATTTTACAAAGAATTTATGTAGTTTATATTTCTTTTGTTCCTTTATAAGAATTCCAATTCGTCTTATGTACAATTCAAGTTACCCAAAAGTCTACGGTCCGCATTAATTACGTATCTCGGGGGATTACTGTATAATTTATTATAATTATTATTAGACATGTTTATATATAAAGGCCAATATAATAGAACAAGTATGATAGTTGTTTAATAAGTGCCCAGCAAACATTTTTATACGGGCCAGTACTGGTAAAGCACATACTCCCCGGCATTGAAAGTAATGGGCCAGTACCACGGTGTCCCCGGGGCCGTTACTGGCCCATTGATGTATCAGTTGCTGGCCCAGCAACGGTAAAGTGCAAAATAATCGAATTAGTTGCAAGATTTATTTCTGATGGTTTTAAGTAAAAAGTATGAGTGAAGAAGAGTGCTTATAAAATGCTGGTAAAGTACTTCGTATAGGCGGAATGCGAAATACAAATGTGAAGTACATTATTAATACTGGCGTTGCACTTACTTTTGGTGCCAGTAATTTACCAGCATAAAAGCAGTTTGCCAGCATTCGGCCGTTAGTTGAATGTTTGCTGGGTGTAGTCTGTCAACTTTTATTGACCACTGCTTTATTGGCTTTCCGATCCCCTCGGCATTCCTCTCAAATATTTACAAAATATTTTTTTCGATGAATTGATCATTCGATGAATTGATTTTCGATGAATTTGCTTTCGATGAACTCGTTTTCGGTAAACTCGTTTTCGATGAATTTGCTTTCAATGAATTGATTTTCGATGAACTTACCGTGAATCGTTAAACCTATGAGGGGGGGCGGTAGACAGGTCGATCATCTCATTAAGAGATTTTCCTTGTTTGGTTATTTGCTAAATCTCGTGCGCCTCTCATATGCAGAATATAATGCCAAACTTGAGAATATCGCAACTGCTGCTTGGTTGTTACGATGCTTCTATTTATGATAACAAATGATAGGTGGGCAACGTTGTTGAAGTATCAATGGAAGAAAATGACGTCTTGATAAAGTTTATGCACCCACATAGGCCTGCTCATTCATTTTATTAGCCTGAAAGACAAGACGTTTGTTGGGTACCAAAACAACACCTCCTTTTCGAACTGTCTGCACTATTAGTTACATCATCTGGGTGACAACTTCTGTGTTCAGAAATTACTTTGGCAAAAGTGGCTTATAAATTCAATAAAATGCAAGGAAGAAATAAAAACACTTCAGAACTTCGGCTCAGAACCAACAGATACCCACTGTAGGCTTGGGAACCTAGGTTAAGCTGCCCAATCGTTGGCTTGGGAACCAGAACCAAGAGAACCAAAACCCGTAATTGCTATTGCACAGTTATCGGGCGTGATCTCTATGGCGATGAAATTGCTGGTTCAAATTTTGTAACTGGTAGTGGCTATGACACCAAGGATCAACGCAATCAAGTATTTTGTTCATAAAATTGCAAAAGAAGAGTCACATAACAAGTACAACTTGAAGAGCTACCCATATTTGGTTGATAATGTTAATTACAACAAAACCTTCTAGACCTTTGACCCTTTTTTTCAGGCACTGTTTACTCGCGTTGAAAAACGCGACCATCTGTTAAAGGGGGTCTGAAATATGCTCTTTCTAATAGACTTGGTTTGAAAATGTTTCTGGATGACTCTTTTTTTGTAAAAGCTTGTTAAAAATACCCAATTTTTTACATTTTTTGTAAAATTACAAAATTTAAAGTGAAATTGTAAAGTAACGGATTAGCTTATGAGTGGAAATTGTATATTTGAGAACAGAGTTGTGACACAAAGAAATAGACCACATTTTGCAGTGAAATCTTCATTATTACAGGAGTTACAAAAAGCTAAACTTTGAAATTGTTTTAGTGATTTCATTTTTTTGACCCACTTTGAGGCTTTTTATCTATGCCAGTTTAAAAAAATAAATCGCTGCATTAGTTCCATTCAATAGATCATAAAAAGTATTAAATCGGAAAGTTTAATTTGTTTTGCTTATCCTGCAAAAATTTTGCAGGGATACTGTACATGGCCATAGTATGATATCATACAATAAGCTATAACTCCACAAGTTTTCCACTAGCGGATTTTAAACTTTACCAGAATTCACTTGGGTAACGTAAGATTCCGTGTAAAAAATTTCACCAAAATCTGTGATGGTGTGGTGAGCCCTAAACCACTTGATGTGGAATGAGCCGATACCTAGTTTGAAATTTGAAATATGTTTTGCCGTGTTCAAATGTTTAGCGAATGTGGAATCTGTTTTTGTGTCTTCCAAGCAGTTCGTTATTCTTCAAACTGAGTAGCAAAAGATCTTCCTGTTTGACCACAGTAGACGGAACCGCATGTGCGACAAATTAACATGTAAACTCCACTTTTTTCCAACAAATTTACTTTTTGTTCTAACTAGTAGAACTTTTGTTACGTGAACTAGAGAGCAGTTGATAAATAAAAATGGTGAAAATCTACAGTTTATTACTCAACTCATTATTAAATAATCTTATCTGTTTGTCACTATACAAAGGTCAAAAATATTCGACAAATAGGGCTACGTAAGTTGAACTCCAAAATGAGTGCTCTTCAGTATTTGTTTTTTAAATACAGTATAGAAGAAAATCCTGTTCCGGCGCAAATATGTCGTACAAAATGACATAAAAAATGGAATTGACCAGTTACAAACAACTTTAAAATCTTTATTTTGTGTAAGCCAAAATAAGACTAAAGTATTGGTTTTGGAATCATCCATTACATTACTAATCACGTTTAACTACTATCGAACTGGAATAAATTATTTTCCTGAACTAATAGCGGAACCAAGGGAGATACTATGTGGATAATATTTGTATAGACTCAAAGTACTTCAGTCATTTTAGAATTTGATTGATTTTATGAAGGGACGCACTGTAAAATTTCCAGTATTCAACTTTTCAAGTTATTGACACCATTTTAAGTTCTTGTGGAACTTTAGATAAGATAAAGAGTTGTTTGAACTGTTGAATGAGCTGTTGAAGAGTAATTTTGAAATAGTTGCAGTATCTGAGATTTGTGAAAAATAAATTTCCTGTCAACTTCTGGTCTCAGTGTTAACTCATATGAGAATATGTCGCTGTTACCCACCTTGCTATAAAATTAAATCGTCAATACAATACTGACTTCAAATTATATATGCGTTTTTCAACTACTCGCGAAAAGTACGTGCTACACCTTCCATATAATAAAAAAACATTAGGAGTTTTCGTTTAGTTAGTCAGATTAATCCGAGCGATCTAGTGTTTCCGATCCATTCGTAAAGTCATTCGGATCGTACATAATAGCTTATTTTTAGTCCATCCGAGTGATCTGTCAGAGATCGCAGCATTTTTAAACAATCCGATATCTAGCTGGTTTGCTGGAATTAATTTTGTGGTAGAGGTTAGCGCGAATAAATTTGAATCGCACAGCCAGTTTGAAACTGATGTTAAAATAGCCAAACAAAATGGATTAAATAATTACTGTGTGTGACAACTACGGAGTTGTAGGGGAATACAATTTTATTTTGAAACGTGTACATTTTCTTTGATTTTTACGCTTTTGTCCATTATGGTTTGAGCTAAAAAAATTTTTAGCTCATTTTTTCATTGGTAAAAAAATCATATTTTAAAGGCAATAGTGGCAATTAACGACAGAAGCTGAGTTCGAGCAGCAAGCTCGGAGTGCTCCGAGTTACTCTGTTTAGACTTCGTTCAACTTAAGCACAACACAGGCAGATGTTACCAGCTGCCATGCGCAGAAACCAAATTTCGTCCATTACGTTATCAACAGTTAGTTTAACACATTTCAGTGGCCTCACACATTTCAGTGGCTTTGATTTGTTTTTGACTACGCGTATTGTGCGATGTTGTTTGTTTATTTCCGTTATTATTATTTATTTCTCGTACGTTTCAAGGTATACCGTGTACTAAAATGAGTACTCTGTCCCTTGTCAGTTTGTAGACACTTGACCCGTTTTCCACTTTGAGTTTCTAATAACTCTATTACTTCCTTCGTTACATTGATAGTTTCATCTTTTGACTTTATGAATCTGATTTCACACCATCTGGAATGATCATCAATAAATGTATCTGGCTTTTCCAAGTGATTCTACTCGCATAGGGCCACATACGTCGGAATGAATTATATCCAATAAATCCGATTTACGGTTCGACTTTCTCGGGAATGTCTGACGTGTCATCTTCCCTTGATGACATATGTCACAGTCTAATTTGTTAGGGATTTGTGACAAGTGCATACCTGGTATTTGTTTGTTCCTTATCATATCGCGAATGTCGTTTATATTTAAATGACCTAAACGCCGATGCCAAGACATTAACAATTCGGCAAAGTGTTTGACTGTAAATGCAGTATAACCAATTTGTTTGTGTCTTACCTGATTTTCGCGCGCGTAATAGAGATCCCCTATTCTATCGGCAACTAATTTTAATTTTCTTTTAGCATCGTAACCGAGTGCGATATTTTTCTTAAAAATTACCTTGGAACCGTTATTCGTAATTTTTCCAACTTATAATAAGTTTGTGCGTAATTTTGGCACGTGTAATGTTTCTAATAAGGGATATCTTTTTATTTCACTGTTAATGTCAGCTATTAATGATGCAGTACCTTTAACAACAATATCTGACGAATAGTCACTGGCCATATTTAACGTACCGTTCATGGCATTTATCGCAACAAATTCATTCGCGTCTTTACAGACATGTGATGTTGCACCACTGTCTAAGCACCATCTAGCGTTTTTAAGTTCTGTTCCTGCGTAAAAAACGTCCGCAGCAATTCCAGCATTTTCCACCCTTTTAGTTTCGTGCTTCTTTTCATTACGAAATCTACATTCGGATGCTTTATGACCGATTTTTCGACAACGTTATGACAACGAAATTTAAATGTTTCTTCCTTATTGCTAAATTCCTGTTTTGCGTCTCTACTTTTGAACGCTGCCCACCTGTTAAACGAGTACATGGCACTTTGTGATTCGGTACTATTCTCACTTTTATTTTTGCGGGCATCGCTTTTTTCAATTATCTTTTTGCGAAGTATGTCCGGAGTAGGTAATTCATCCCGTGACTCTATGGCGCATCTAAAATTTTCAAAACATTGCGGCAAACTATATAATAATATTATAGCTAAAAGATCGGAATTTATATCTACATTCATTTCCCCGAGTTTATCTACAGTGTCAAAGAATTTTGTGGTGTGATCACAAACATCGTGGTCTTCATTCATCTTCAGGAGCGTTAGCTGCTTTAATAAAGTAGCCTTGCGAGCTGGACATTTTGATGAATAATATTCTTCTAATTTCTTCCATACGTCATGTGAACTCACACAACCCTTCACCAGTTTGAGTTCCGAAGCGCCAATACATAATATGATATCTGATTTAGCTTTCAAATCGTTCTTCTTCCATTGTTTTGCTGCGATTTCTATACTTGCTTCACCTGCGACTACAGTAAGTTCTTTGCATTCGCCATTAACATACGACCACGCGTCATTTTTAATTAGCAGAGCTTCCATTTGCATTTTCCACGTGTCGTAGTTTTCTTTATTCAATGGTTCGATACGAACAAAGTTTCGAGAACTCATTTTTTTTTACTATTATTATTTTTAAATGTCACTTCACCAGATTTTTTTTTTTACAGCACAACAAATATTTGTGTTTGTAAGCTTTCAATTGTATTTCACTTTTTCTGGGCCCATAACCTGTTAAGATGAGAGACCGTGTAATAACACTGCGTTAAGTTGAAGTACAATTTAATCCGGTTTACTTTAAGTATTCTTCTATTACAAATATATGAAATTAACACAATTACATTCCACAATATACTTTATTTACACGAAACTGTCAAATACAATCGTTTTTTATTTAAGACAGAGTATTCTAACAGGGTAGAACCAAAATTATTATAATGTCTCACAGATCCCAGTGTCTTATTATTATACTCATGTTATAGCTACATTATATAATGGTTTACTTTGTTTGGATATTTTTGAAGTGTGTATTCTAACCAACTAAATTTTCTTCTTATACATAAATTAAATTGGTCAGTAGACCATAGAATTTATAGAAAAAGTTATCGAAACGAAATTTACAACATAAACTTCGAAGCTAACTATATACAACGCCGCTGATGTGAAATAAAACTACACAAACCATTTCGCATAACTAAATTGAAAACTAGTTTTAGCAAAACGTGTAACTTTATTTTTATTATTTGTAGATTGGAGACATTGGTCCAGGCGAATATAGACTTCTGGCCCGAGGCAATGGCGGTATTTCATTTGAAACGTCCTCCGCACTAAATTATACCAAGAAGAGCTATTCAGTTTTTATACAAACTGATAGGGCCGTCTACAAACCTGGGCTGAAGATGCTATTTAGAGCAGTGGTCCTAAACTCACAACTGAGACCTGCTGCTGAAACAAGGAATGAACCACTTAGCGTTTCAATTTCTGTAAGTAATATATATATATAATAAATACATAATATGTTCCCAAGACCTACTTCGTGCATTTGCTCCTTTCAATTTGCATTAAGGGGCCGTAACACTGAAGCACATCGAGCCTCGAAAAGGGTAAACAAGCGTGTCGAGAGAGAACCCCAGGCCCCGGTAATACAATAATTCCGGGCCCGAGAATGCAATAATTCCACCCCACCCCCTGGAAATCGATAAGTGCGGATAAGTGCCCGAAGTCAGATAAAAAACTGCGCGTAGATAGAATCACTGTATTGATATCTGACCGAAGTCAACTGCTTATTTCTGGCTGAGTTAAGATTCTAGCCATACCTACGCCCTACTTTATTTTTTCTGTAATATACTATATAAGATGTGTTTCCGTGACGTGCTTATTTTCCATACGGAAGCTACTGACAGAAACGCCACAAAGGGCCCCAAATACTGATAACTGATGATAGGAGACTACATAAACAAAGTATGCAGTCAAATCGGGTATGACCCGGACCAGTAAACACTATTATTTTTATTATTAACAGGTCAACTATGACGGATGTCGTTTATATGGTTTGAGTATGTTAAGTGCACAGGACAAAAATTAATATTAATTGTGTAGATTTTATAGAAAAGGTCATTACTGCCAGTTTGCCAATGATTGCAGACGCCTTCAAATTTTATTTAAATAGTGTTTTGTATTTCTAAAAGTTTATTCAATAAATTACTAAGTATTTTCAAAAATATGCCTTCACTTTTGTCACAAATATATAAATCTCGCACCGGGCGGCACATATTTTGGGGCGGCTTTTTTTATATTTAGTTATAGTTGTAAAAAACAACTTGTTCACTTCATAAGTTTACTATTCGATGTCCACGAATTAACTCGTCGTCAAGTCAATGTAGGGTAGAAAATATTATCTCTAAAAATTTTGCTCGAATAAAGACATCAATGGTGTCCTCCAAATTGAAGTTTATAAAAAATTATCTTCGTTCCATAATGAGTGATTTAAGACTACAAAATCTTGCAATATTGTCCATAGAACAAGAAATTACAAATAATGTAAATTTTGAGAGCATTATACACGATTTTTCTACTATGAAAGTTAGAAGAGTAAATATATAAATATGTTTACATATAAGCAGTTCAATTTTGTAAGAACAAACTAAGTAAGAGGAAATTTTGTTTTCAACAGTTTGCACATTTGAAACTGAAGGTCATGTTGATATTACAGAAAAATAATTTGAAAAGTCAGATTATAAATATGTCATTTAAAAAATACAGTGGTACCTCGTCGATAATCCGTCCGTAAACAATCGTTGAAATCTGAAACCGACGAAAACCGAGGCAATTATTATACTTCAATACTCATACAATAAAAAAAGCACAAAAACACTAACACTGGAAAGCAATGGGATTGTTTGGCTAGACGGGCGGGCTAGATGCTCACACAACGAGAAACAACGCAACACTGCGTAGCGCGTGGGTCGCGGTATGCCGACGAAATCCGAGGCAACCGACGAAAACCGAGACAAAATTTTCCCGAAAAAATCGACGAAAACCGAAACCGACGATAGCCGAAGTCAATATAACCAATTTACAATATAACCTAGTTTCTAAAAGTCACAAAATAACCAGATCTAGTTTGTGCTTACAAAAGTGAACTGCTTATTGTGAAAGTGATCTGCTAAACAATTTGTTTGTTTATCCAAAAGAAATGAAATTATTTATTTATAAATATAAAATAAACCAGTGGCGAATCGAAACCTCCGCTAGACTTGCCCTCCCAAAAAAAAAAAAATATTTAATTTAATTTTTTTTTTTTTAAATATTTAGATAAATCTTCAAAAATACATCAAATTATGTTCTATACAAATTTTTGTCCAAGGCTTGCTTTACTTGTTACGAATTAATTATCATGAAACGTTACATATAAATATGAAAAAATTGAGACTTGAAATAATTTTACAAAAAATTTTCAAAATTTTTCGTTTTATCAAAAAACGTCTCAAATAAAAGTTATTAGTTATTGCATTTATAGTAACTTTTGTTCAATAAATTTTTTCGAAATATTTTTCTGTTGCTAAATATTCGCAAAAATCTTAAAATCGACACGAGTAAACTCCCATTTCTATTCAAACGATCTTTATAAAAAACAATAGGGTTCTTCCCATTTAATAGGAGAATTTTTTAGTACCAAAACGAATTCTCTAAGTTGAACCGTTCTTGAGTTATCGTGTATACATACAGACACACACACAGACACACACACAGACACACAGACACACACAAATACGGACGGCACTTCGAAAATAGGTTTTTTGGATTCCCTGGACCATGAAACGTGGTCATCAGTCAAAATCTCGACATCGAAAATTTTCGCGATTACGATTCTTGCCCTTTATATATTAAGGTCGGGCAAGTAAAAATATTTAATGGTATTTTTTTTATAAATTAGGTATAAGTTTTGTCTCATAGGTGGGGAACCTGCGGCCTCCGTAAGTTTCTTGTGGCCTTTAAAAAAGTATCTTGTATTTTTATAGAAGTTGCATTTATAGGAATATCAACTTATGCGGCCTCCTTTATTACTACCTAATGTAAATATGGCATCCAATGGTAAAAAAGTTCCCCACCTATAGTTTGTCTCAATTACAATTATTTATTTATGTTTATTAATTTATAAAAACCACCATTTGATTGACTTAGAAAGGGTGGAAAATTGGAGACCGCCCGAGGCGGTAAAAGTTCTAGGTACGCCACTGCATATATCACTAACCTCTGTTACAAAGGCCGGCATTATACTATAAAAGATCTTTGACAAAGATTTTAGATTTTTTTACGAATCCCAAAAGCATATTACACTGTTTTATAAAAGATCAGCATGAAAAATATACTCTTGCTTTTGCAGTGGCGATTAATGCAATAATAACAATATGTCTGAAACAAATCTGTCCAAAATTCTAGCTAAGGCAATCAATACATCATAGATTTCAATTCTTTCAACGATTCATCAATAGATTTCAACGTCAATTCTTTCCGCCCTACTTTTCAAGTTGTTTACCACCTGCAAAATGATGAACGAACGAAAAAGATAAACACTGGCAAAGTCGGTAACTGGTAAACTCGATAACTTTCGAAACAATAATAAAAATTCTTGTTGAACTATTCCGGTTCACGCTAGTGTGCATTACTAAGATTTTTTTGAATTTTGAATATGATTAACGGCTTATGATACGCCTTCTTTCGATACCACACAACACATTTTTAAAAAAATATTTTTTTTCATGACAACTCATTCGGTATTTACCAAAAAATCCTGATCAAAAATTCTTACTGAACTATTTCGATAAAAAATAAAAAACTTTTGAGGAACAAGCATAAGAAATCATTTGAAGAATGGGGGGGGGGGATATTCAGAAAATTACTTGAAGAACGGGAAGTAGAAGAGAAAAAAAACGATTTGCTACAAACGATTCTGTACTAATTAAATTTTTTTTAATTAGTACAGAACCTTTAAAATCAATAATGTTCTGAATAAATCAGTATGCCTGAACACTTTAATTATAAGGCGTCTACAAATGACCTCCAGTCAATTGTTGGCCCAATATTGGCAATGGACCTAACCTCGACCAACACCTTCTTCACTGTACTGCTTTTGTTTGGTTTTGTGCAACGGCTTAATTTTGGGCTTCCTGTTTTCCTCTTGAAGAGTGGGCACTTTTGACGCAAGATCTATCGTATAATTATAATCAATGCTAGTCAAATTTATATTTTCAGGGTTTTTTAGTTATCATATTTTTCTTTTAACTAGTTAACATCTTACATACTGTTATTACGCAAACTTTATGTGACATCTTGGAATTGCTTAAAATGGTAACATATGCAATACCATTGAAGCATTTACTGGATGATTCTAATTAAGACCTTGATTCATTAGAAATCACTTATTAATCGGGAATGTGTAAACATGTGTTCATTGACCAGAGCGCAGTGAACAACAAGATATCTGCAAAATGCCATTTAGAATGTTAACCTGGTAATGCGTGGGTATTGTTTTCCTTATAACAAATGATATTTTTGGAGATGAAGGTCAGATATTGACAACATAAAGCACATTCCTGAAGAATAAAATTTCTTCAGAACAGTATGAAAACTAACATCTTTTCAACGAACAATTGTTAAAAAATTGAGATTAAATTTCACAATAATAAATAATATTATAGCACCTAGTGTGGGATATTTGAATAACGTCGTTTGGTAGTGTTCTCTTTCAGTGGTTCTTAATAGGGGCCACAACTTATCTCTTGGGGGCCGCGAATAAAAAAAACATAATATTGAATGATCACGGAAATTCTTCGCGGGCCACGAAAATTCACTTTTCCAAGATAATTATTCATATTATGAAGTTTGTGCCCTGCGCAGATAATGACGAATTTGATAAAGCAGATAAAATAACGAATCTAAGACACGTAAGACAATTGAAAATCAAATAAACGAGTTATCTCAAAAACAACCGATATTTTTTAGCGTATCCTATGAAAAATCTATTTTTCTTTAATAAGTCATAGAGCATTATGTGTCTAAACTAGGATGACCATTCGGACTGGTTTTACCAGTACAGTACTGGTTTTTTGGTCATTGATCCTGGTTAGTCGTGAAATATAACTAGTGCAGTTTAGGGACACAAAATCAAAAATTATTCATTTTTCAAAAGATCGAGTAATTGATCCATTTTTTAGTACGCGTTTTACACGCAATATACAATATACAGTCAGCGCCCGCTTAACGTACACAATGCGTACTCAGATTCCCGTACGTTCATCGAACGTACGTTAGGCGGACGGTATATTTCCGTATAAATGTATGTAAATCCGACTAATTGGTACATACTTTCGGTCCCTATGTTCATACGAACGTACATTTGTTCGTACGAACGTACATTTGTTCGTACGAACGTACATTTGTTTGTACGAACGTACATTTGTTCGCACGAACGTACATTTTTTTTTTGTATAAATGACCAATATTCATTGATTGTTTTGTTACCAACTTCAATTTTTCAATTTTCCCCCTTCACTCACACTTACAGATAAGAATCAGTAAATACGTCGAACGCAGCCGAATATGTACACGTATTTACGAGTGCTTTTCTGTGTGTGAATACACAACAATGTATTCACAAGTATTAAAAAAAAAAAAAAAAAATTGGAACTGAATATGGACACTGAAGATATTAACGATTTGTTTGAGTCACATGCGGACGAACTCACAACTAATGAGTTATTAGAACTACAAGAGCAAATGAGAACTGTAAAAGAAGACCCAAAAACCGAGAACTAAACAACCGAAATGCAACTAAAAACAGTAAGTGGAATATTAGGCAAAATTGATCGGATATTGATAGAAGTTTCAGTGTTATTAATAACATACGCAATAGCACCGCTTGTTATAAACTTTTATATCAAGACAAAAATAAAACTGCGGTACAATTGACAATGGACAAATTTCTAATTAAAAACAACAAATAATATTTTTTTAAGTACTTATATATTTTTCTAAACATGTTTATTTTATATAATGTATAGTTTATTATTATTTTTTTAACATGTATTTATATGTTAGTACTACGTGTTTACTGTTCTATTCGGATTTACGAAAATATTAGGGGCATTAAATTAATAAACTTCAATATCTTGCAAATGATCATTCATGAAAAAAAAGTGTAAGAATCTTTTTTTGTAGAAAATTTTAAAATCTGCAAGTTTTATTCAAACAAATTTTACGTTAAGTTTACTCTTTCAAAATTAAATGCGGTCCCGTCATTTAATAATCGGACATTTTTCGTGAATCCGATTATACATTATACATTCTGTGCTATTTCTTTTCCCTTTTTTTTAACCATAAAGTTGCCATATCAAATACGAAACCGACGATTTCGTGTGACACGATGTACGTTCGCGCGGTCAATGTGTACGTTCGTACAAAAGCGACATTTTCATGTTACGCGATGTACGTTCGTACGAACATCGGTTCCGTAATTAATCATGTACGTATCATCGAACGTACGTTAAGCGGATGTACGTTAAGCGAGCGCTGACTGTACAATATAAATAAAATAAGTACATTTTTTCACTTAAAGGCAAAATAGTATATTGTGCAACGAACATGGAATGTTATTTCACACGTGTATGAAAGTTGCACCGCTACGAGCTGCAAGCGAGTAGCGGCGGATTCATACGAGTGAGAAATGACTATTCCATGCAAGTTTCATATTATGCTTTTTCCACGACTATAACTTTAGTAATTATTTAATTTTTATTCTGTTCCCTTTAAAAACTAACAATAATTTGACAGATGCTTTCAACCCATTTATTACGTTGCCTAGCAACGACCATGTACGTTGTCATCCGGAATGTAAATTCAGTAAATAGACAATACTTGCCTCAACTGATTAACTGACTGACCAAGACTCTATCAAAAAATATATAAGCAAAATTTAACTACAGGCTATTCCAAACGATTAGGCGGAACTAAGTGGAATTTTCATTTTTGTAAGTTGTCATTAGCTATTTTTTTTTATATATATTGAAGTTGGCTTTCCTGAACAAAATGATCAAAAGTTTCAATCAATCTGTAAAAATTACTAGATTTGAAAATCTAGTTCCGCCTAATCGTTTGGAACAGACTTTCTATTATTATTTCATTTTAATCCGGTTTCCTTTACAAACTAACAATAATTTGACATATGCTTTCAACTTATTTATTACGTTACCTAGCAACGGTTGGCCATTGCTGCTTTACGTAATGGGCTCATTACGTAACAGGTCAGCGGTTTGTAATTAAAAGCAGTGGGGAACGTGCTACATTTCCTAATCACTGACACGCATGTAATGAACGTATATCTATATAGACGTGGAAAAAATATAAGCTTAAGCCATGCTGCCTCAGCAGGGGCGCACCTAGAAAAACGGACAAATGGGGGTCAATTTCTAAAAAATATCTGTTAAATAATACAAAATTTATTATTGCCTCTTTATTGCTAGCTATGAAACATGTGTATTGTATTTGTTTTACTTGATCACCCCTTTTTTCTCGAAGATACGATATGAGATCAAGTTGGGAACAAAAATTTTGATAACCAATGTCTACTCAAAGAATCGAATGGTAGTATTGAAATTTTCTGGAACAAACCGGAAGTACAGGATATCAATGACAACTTAGATTTTTTAAGTGGTAACGTGCGTCGAGCTCAGTATCATTGGATAGAGTTTTGAAAAGAAACAACTATTACTTAAATATGTTTTTAATATTTTTTACGGCTTACAAAGAATTGTATTCTCTATAACGACTTTCTTTTTACTCCTCACTTCCGTTCATCTTTAGTTGTTTTATTTATCACTACGATTCGTCCTTAATCTATCTCAATCTATCTTAATCTATCCCAATATATCTCAATCTATCCCATGGCGTTCCTCAGGGCAGTGTTCTTGGTCCCCTTCTCTTCATCATATACGTCAATGAGCTTCCTTCTTACATAGGTCAAAATGACTGTTTACTTTTTGCAGATGATACAACTCTTATTAATGGAAACAGAGATGTGGATTTACTAACTGAATCTGCCGAAGCTTCTCTAGCTAAAGCTTGTGATTGGTTCAATTCCAATTTACTTACCATTAATGTGGCTAAAACCCAGAAAATCATATTTTCCTCTAACCCAAGTCATTCTTGCGAAACAATGGTGGTGAAACTTTTAGGTTTCACTTTGGACTCAAAACTTTCTTGGACAAGTCACATTGATTCTCTTAAAAAAAGCTTATCTACATCTCTTTTTCTATTAAGAAGACTCTCTCAGCTCGTCTCTCATGACATCCTCTTAACAGCATACTACGCGCATTTCCATTCGCACTTATCCTATGGTATAGAGCTATGGGGGACTGCTAGTGAAGCAGCCTCCGTTTTAATAATTCAAAAAGCTGCTATTAGAGTACTGGCTGAAATTGATCGACGTGATCACTGCAAACCCCATTTTATTAAATTTCAAATACTTACTGTTCCTGCTTTATACACCTTTGTTAGCCTGTGCGAACTACACAAAGAGACTAGTCAATTAGTTAAAAACAGTAATGTCCATAATTATGACACCAGGAACAGTAGTCATATCCATCTGCCACGGCACCGTTTAGCCATTACTTTAAATAATTCTAATTACCTAATAATTAAATTTTATAACAGCTTTAGTGAGGAGTGGAAAGATCTTCGGCCAATTATTTTTAAAAGTAAGCTTAAAAAATTATTGAGTAATTATCCAATTTATAGCATTGATGAGATTTCGTCTATAAAACTAAATTAATTTCAAAAAGGTTAAATATATATATTTGTGGATAATAGCCTCTTTGTATAGATATTATTATTATAATTTGTATATCAATTTGTATTTTAATCTGTACATTTTGTATATTGACGTGCTATAAACATGTATAATGTAACATGGTTAATAAATATTATTATTATTATTATTGCGGATTCCCCGTTCTGAATATCTGGTTTCGGATACCCGGTTCTAGATACCTCGGTGCAGGATACCTGGTTCCAGATACCCGGTTCAGGATACCTGGGTTCGTATGCCCGATTCCGGATACCAGGTTTCGAAAAACCGTTCCGAATATTTCTAGACTTACTTTTTATCTCCTTATGAGCCCTTTATGCGTTACGAACTTATTGTATGCATATCTAGGTATATTTCAGCATTTATTTTTAATATTTAAATAACAGTATAACAATATTCTAATATTTTCTTTATTTTGCAGGATGGGAAGAACAATATAGTGAAACAGTGGACAGATGCGACTGCCAGGAGAGGAGTGTTTGCAGGAGAATTACAACTGAGCAACTCTCCAGTGCTGGGCAACTGGAACATTTCAATAACCATCCACGGGCAGACGTTCAACAAGACTGTTCAAGTAGTCTCTTACATTTTACCAAAGTTCTTAGTTAATATTCAAACAAAGAAACATGTCACATTCAGTGAAAATACCCTTGTTGCTAATATTCAGTCACAGTAAGTATTTACGTCTTTTTAAAATTTAAATTCTCATAAAATGTTATTACATTACCATTGAATCTTAACCAATATTTTAAAAAAGTCTATTTTAGGAGATACATCAAATTTTACACTTTTTTAGATGAAATACCTACATATTATTATGTCAAAAGATGCTGTAACTTTAACTTCAAGAAAATGTGTTATTTACTCCTCTTTAAAATTGATCATTTTTAGATATTATCACAAAAAGTCTCTCGTAGTGTACTTTGGAAAATAATATATGCTTTTAACGACAAATGTGACTACATATTATTATTATTATTATTTTAATGGCCTTTGCTGCTGTGGAAATTAGCCAGGACAATTTTTATTTGTGCATATTATTAATACTTTTTATAAAAAGCATGCTTCCAGAAACAATTATACAATTTATTTAAATAAAAAATAATAATTAAATAAGAAACAAAATTATAGACATTGCTCGAAATTATGTCAATTTTCTCGAACACACAAATAAAGTATTTGGTACCTACTCTTACCATAAATATCACAAAGTTTTTAGTGAAATTCTACACAATGATTAAAGATATTTTAATTTTCTTTTATACTCTATTTCAGAAAGACTGATAGTAATAAAATTTATTATTTGTTAAAAGTTATTATTTTTCACACAGAAGCGGAAAAACAAAAGCGACAAAATATAAATAGTTCGAAATGAAATATTGTTAAAAACAACCGAGTGTGCCGCACATATTATATGGGAATACGAACTAGGGTTAAACACAATAAACCATAAAAATTTGACCCTAAAATTTTGAGGAAAAATATGGTCACAGGCGTGCGTTTAATAAAATGATAAATTGTTATATAGAAATACACAAAACCAATTTAAACGTGTTTAAAATGTGCACGCAACTGGTAACTGCCTGACAAAATGATTTATTACTATCAGTCTTTCTGAGATAGAGTATAATAGAGATGATCAGTGTGCTATTTTAAAAAGTCTATTATTATTTTAAAAAATATGAAAATGGTATTTTGAACTTAACGAAAATGCACTCCAATGTTTATTCTTTAATATTCCGCAAAGTTTACATTGAAAAAATTTTGTATAACACTAATTACAAATAAAAAAGTAAAAAAATGATGAGTATGCCACCACACTCTCATATATTAAGCTCTTATGGTATACCTGATAAAGTTTGATGGAAAATTCGATAGTGAATATTTTTAATTCCTATTTCAGTAATAATTAAAAAAGAGACAAATTATGATAAATGTTCAGTTAAAAAAACTTTTAATGCAAATATATATTTCAACAAAATTTCGTCTAATAATTATACCGTTTATTTATTAAAACTAGCACATTCAGTATGCGACCAATTTTGGCATAACTGGCATTTAACTCAAAACATTTGGTTTGGATCTTGGTTAATATCAAGATAATAAACTAGGGTGACCAAACGTCCAGTAAAAACGGGATTGTCCCGTTTTTTCTCGATCGTACCCGGTATCCCGAAAAAGTCTCTCGGGACGCCTAAATGTCCCGTTTCTAAGATCAAACACATTTTCAAGTCACTAAAACTTCCCAATCCAAATCCTAGACTAGAGAAATTTAATTTCTTGTGTGGTATTATGTTTAAAATATATATAAATAAATAATTATTCATTGCAAAATTATTGTTTTCGTTTATGATATGCCTCAGAGTTTAAATTAAATTACATATAATTAAAGATAAATTTAAAAAGATTTTTTGATCTTAAAATAGTTAAAATGAGCATATTTCAATAAATAGTTTCCGGCGAGAGCACCGGACCTCCCTTTAGCTGGAGCTCTCTTTCGCCTTCTTGGGTGTGTCCCGTTTTTTCCGGTTCTTGATTTGGTCACCCTATACTAACCCCAATAAAGACGGCATTCTATACTAACATCCCGAGGCGTAGGGTGCCAACATTTCCAAAAGTCAACATAAAATTCTTATTATAACGGTTGATGTTTTATATCATACAATTTTATTTACACTAAACGTTATATTTTAAATAACAATATACAAAAATTATTAAAATTATATCTGACATTTCTTTTTTATTTTTTTTGTTGCCCAGGAAGCGGCTGTATGTCGTTGCCCAGGAAGTTACAACTATCTGTTTTCTGTTTATCAACTTTTATTTTATCATGATCAAAATATAACCTGACTTACTATCACAACGTTTATCACAACTGACTTAAGCGTGTTCTACATTATACAATTCTCGTCAAATTTTCATACTTATTTCTTTGACTAGAACTTGTACTAGAAATAAATCAGTGAAATCGTAGAGTGTAGAACACTTTATGAAGTCAAGGTCAACTTTATTCAAAACTAGATTTGGACAAACTTTACTTGAAAATATTTTCAAGTTAGAGCTCCGAGTATACGCAGTAGATACTTTTAACAACAGTACCAACATTAAAATTACGCATGTAAATATTTTGCATTACTACGTGTTTAATCGTGTTTTGTTGATCATTGGTTTGAATAGGCGAATATATACAGAGCCGCAGTAAGGAAAACTTGCGCTAGGGGCAGAGCTGTGTTTTGGCGACCTTAACAAATAAAAACAAGGTTCTCACCTCCAAAATTCAAGTGACGAGCAAAAAAAAAGGTCCTCACCTCCCGAAATCCAAGTGTTGAGCAAAAAAAAAAGTCCACACCTTCACAATGACGCCCTTTAGTTCAGCCCGTTAGCGCCCTTTTCCCTAGTGCGCCCAGGGCGGTCGCCCCCTCCGCCCCCCCACCATACTGCGGCTCTGAATATATAAATTGTGTTTTGTACGTAAATCAGTAATTTTACAAATCTAATAGCTAGGTTATAAACACTTGACAAGATATGAATTATACATTTATGTTGGTACTTCAAATGAACTGAAACACGTGTAAGAATTTCATTCTCTACCAAAAAATTGAAAAATAAATTGTATTAAAACTTTGACAACTTCTAGTTCAAAGAAAAAAGTTTAGAAAATTGACGAATAAAGTATAATGTAGAACACGCTTTATTGAATCTCTGATAAATAAACTTATTTAACTTCCATTTTATACGAAAATTTTGTTCAGTGCAATGGCATAACAAATAAAGAAGTTATTGAGTGTTTATATAGGTACTTGCCGATTATATGTTACGCTGAAGTAAAATTAAAAATGTTTTATAAAATTTTAAATTGTATTCGGTAACTAGGGAAATATTTGAAATACTAGGAAATATTTGAAATAATAAGGAAATATTTGAAATACTAGGGAAATATTTGAAATAGTAGGAAATATTTGAAATAATAGGGAAATATTTGAAATAGTAGGAAATATTTGACACATTAGGAAATATTGGAAATACTAGGAAAAATTTTAAATAGGTACTAGGGAAATATTTGTAATATTTACTAAGGAAATAATTAAAACAGTTGTCAATTGTTTGAAATAGTAGGAAAATATTAAAAATACTAGGGACATTTTTTAAATACTAGAAAATATTTTAAATACTTCTAAAGTATTTCAAATACTAACTTTTTCCAGACAACAAATATAAAATACAAATACCACTGAGAAAGTATTTGCAAATCCAAATAGCAAGAGCATTTTTTTGAAGTATTTGAAATACAATATTTCAAATACTAGAAAATAATTAAAATACTTTTTCAGCCACATTCTCGGATTCCAATCGTGTTCAGGCATGGAATTTTCATCATGAAAAATGAGTACTGTCCCGGCTAATTGCCTTAGTAACAAAAGCCATAAACGAGAAATAAAAAATTTTAAAAAAAAATACTTTTTCAAATACTTTATTTCAAATATTCCCAACTCTGACATATATGAAAAATTTTAACACTCAACTCCCGGGCCCCCTCGATTCTGGGGCTTCCGGAATACGCACGGTCAGCCCGGGTAGTAGTTATTCTACTGAAGTGCTAACATACATTGCTAATCTTATTCAAAATGGAAAAACTATTATCGTTATTTAAATTATATAAATTATTTTCCAGATATGTTTACGGTAAGAAACTAAAAGGAGTAGCAACAGTAACAATGTACCCAACAATACATTCAGGCGTAATACAACCTATATTCCAAAATCCAATCCGTAAAGTAGTGCCCATAGATGGAAGTGTTACTGTAGCGTTTGACATCAGTAAAGATATCAGATTAAGCGACGAGTACGAGAGAACTGTGATAGTAGACGTTATAGTCGAGGAAGCACTGACAGAGAGGAGACAGAATAATAGTATAGAAGTTTTTATTCATAAGTACGAATATAAAATGGATCTGATTAAAACAGCGGATTATTATAAGCCAGGATTGAAATATTCTGCTTTTGTAAGTATTCATAAATTAAACTAGTAAACAAAAATGAACTTATTTCTTGTGACATGGGCAAACATAATGTATCCCACTTAAAATTTGATCTAAAATCCGAAAATGACAGACTTTTTCTATCACCCATCATTTTCTTGCTATGAGGTATTGTTGGTTTCTAACGAAATATAGCAATAGACGTATTATAGTCGGATTGCTGATAGGTGACTGTTACATGTATGAATCAAGTAGTGCATTCATATAATAATCTAGTTACCATTTTTCAGCGATTTTAAAAATGTTTTTTGTTATTTGCTTTAACTGTCAGTGTCTGGTAATAAATATTAATTAAAATACGGCTTGCGGCCAATTATAAAATTCACAAACTTTAATTTTAAATCTGCTGGAATAAACAAAAAATTATAATCCAAAATTTACGTATGATTATAAAATTTTCCTTATTTATAATTATAACCTTAAAATTAGTAATTTTGTTTGTTTGAGTACTGCTGTAAATTTATTTTCGCGCTCTAATTAGTAAAGATATCTACGAATCTTGCCATTTCTTTCTAATGTTTTGTTTTTTATTCAAATAATTTGGAAGGTTAGTTGTCAACTTGCGTCACTATACGTTACTATGGGTATGCAAATAATTATAATGATATAGAGAGAGAAAGCATATAGTATTGAATATCGATACTTGTAGCAACGAACAGTCACTTATCGGCAATCCGACTATATTATTGATTTTAACTCACCTCAAAATGTTGTTTTTGATGTTTTACGTCGATATTTTGTTTCTGAGGCATCCCTTATTGATATCCAGCAATACTCAGCAAGCAAATTTGGGTTCTATTTACCCCGATATCGCTTTTCCATGGCGGAAATGTCTTGGGACCGTTTCCCTTGTTCATCACTTACTGCACCTAGATCTTCTGGGAAGAAATGTAGATGAGAGTCCAGAAAGTGAATTTTTAAAGACATCCTACATCCCATTTCTTTGTAGGCATCAAGTAGTTCATTCACAATATCTCTGTTCATTCATGATATCTCTGTAATTTTCTGCTCTCACATTTCCAAGAAAATTTGAAACAACTGTTTTAAAACCTCTTATTTCAGCTTCATTTAACATACTGTCAAATAAATCATCTTTCATTATTTCTCTTATTTGTGGGCCCACAAATTCTCGGAAATTTTTGTTTTAGATATATTTGTTTTATTATATGTACGACAGATTAACATGCGACACTTTCACATGGACAGATTAACACTCGACAGATGAACATAGACATATTTTAACACACGACAAATGAACACTGTGATATATTATCATAGTGACAGATGAACATAAGTCAATTGAACCCACGACATTTGATGTCACATTTCATTTTCATTTTTATTTATCCTAGCATATAAGTTCAGCGGTTGGTCAGCAGTGTTTTACTTGGAAGTAAAATATTCGCAGTTAAGACGTATGTTATAAGCGATTGACCTAAGCTGACCATAGGTCGACTTTACGCTCCCCGACCGACCTGGGTTGGGATATTTTTAGAAAGCGCGAGCAAAGCGAGCCCATATTAAAGCAAATTAAATAAGATTGAGAACTTATTTATTTTTATTATTTTACGCTCTTGTTTTAGATAAAAGTGTCCAACCATGATGGAACACCAATTAATGAAAATATGAGAAAAGTCATTGTCCGCCATGGATATTCAAAAGCCAATGAAATTTATCAAGAAGAAACTTACAAATTAAATAAAAATGGAATCGTTGAAATAACATTCCATCCTTCTAGAGAAGCAACCAATAAGACAGCATTAAGAATAGAAGTAAGTATTACTAAGTAGTAAGTAGACCGTTCAAAGGTGAGTATGCAGTACAGGACATATGGAGTAGTTCTTTTTCATACTCTCTAATAGGGTTGTATATCGAAGGCAAAACATCGATGTTTGACATCGATGTTAACATCGGCGCTTACTATCTATGTTGAAAAAACATCGAAGGAAAAACATCGATGTATCGGAAACATCGATGTTTTATTAATATTAAAAAAAGCTATTTATTTATATTATATAGGTTTTATTTAATAATGTAAAGATAAAATACGAAAAAAGTAACACATAATACACAAAAAGCATTTATTAGATTTTGAAATAGAAATATTCCTTTTTAATAGTAATTCATTTCACATTAATATTATTATACCCGATATAATAATCCTAATTTGTACCTACAGTCTATTCCAAACGATTAGGCGGAACTAACCGCAATTTACACTTTTGTAATTTGTCATTAGATATTTTTTTATATATTGAAGTTGACTTTTCCTGAACAAAATGATCAAAAGCTTCAATCAATCGGTAAAAGTAACTAGAATTGAAAATCTAGTTCCGCCTAAATCAAAGGAACAGACCTTACTATTTTTACATTTCTAAAATGAAATATTGGATTTTATTACAATACTACCCAACAAACATTTTTATACGGGCCAGTACTGGTAAAGCACATACTCCCCGGCATTGAAAGTAATGGGCCAGTACCCCGGTGTCCCCGTGGCCGTTACTGGCCCATTGATGTATCAGTTGCCGGCCCAGCAACGGTAAAGTGCAAAATAATCGCATTAGTTGCAAGATTTATTTCTGATGGTTTTAAGTAAAAAGTATGAGTGAAGAAGAGTGCTTATAAAATGCTGGTAAAGTACTTCCTATAGGCGGAATGCGAAATACAAATGTGAAGTACATTATTAATACTGGCGTTGCACTTACTTTTGGTGCCAGTAATTTACCAGCATAAAAGCAGTTTGCCAGCATTCGGCCGTTAGTTGAATGTTTGCTGGGTAATATAGTAATCTTAATGTTAATTTTATATTATTTAACATAAAAATAACACTGTCATACACAATTATTTTTACACTTTTTTAAGTTGAAATAAAGTCTGTTCCTTTGGTTTAGGCGGAACTAGATTTTCAATTCTAGTTACTTTTACCGATTAATTGAAGCTTTTGATCATTTTGTTCAGGAAAAGCCAACTTCAATATATAAAAAAAAGCTACTGACAACTTACAAAAATCCAGGGATTGGAGGAATAACAACTGGGAAAGTGTCAACAAGACTCAAAAAGAAAAAGTGTGTTGGCGTCTTTGGTCGTTCGCATTGTTTGCAAAAATTAGAATTTTTTCATATTTTGCTAACTGCTAAGAAGAATAAGAACTAACACTATTAGTATTGTTATATCACAATAGATGGCGCTTATATTTTATATATTAATTTTAATAAAAATAAAATTTTTAAGATTCCAGCGCATCTAGCGGTAGTTTCTGAATTTCAAAGTTTAAACATCGACATCGGTAGTAGACATCGATGTTTTATCGATACTATCGCCAGCTGACCATCGATGGTAAAAACATCGATGTTTTTCCAACAAACATCGATGTTTTCGATACATCGATGTTTTTTTCCCATCCCTACTCTCTAATGGGTTTACACAATGACGCTATTCTTTTCTTGCTTGTCGACGTTGCCAGCTTTAAAACGCGCTTATCTGTGAAGACGCAGTATTCTACAAATGGTTATTTGTTAGAGTGTTATTTTGAGTTTTATAAGAGTTGATTTTTGTAAATCATACGAGTTTTTCATATTATTATAATTGACACATTTGACACTTTTAAAACATTTTGCAACAACGCTCCCATTTACCATAAGAACAATACTGCATACTCACCTTTGAACGGACTATAGATGAGTTGCAATAAACGTTGAAAGATATAAAATTGGAGGTTTTATCTGTATTTTTTTCTTTTTAATTATTGCTTTGTCCTCATACTTCAGTTCTGCACGTTTCAAGTGCATGTAAGACTATATCCATAAGAAAATCAATTTCTGTTATCTATCTGCTTGTCTTTCTGAAATTCGCAAAAAACAGCTAGACATATTTTCGCATAATTTGATATGATTACAGAACAAAACCGGACAAAGGCTGTATAACATTCCAAAATCCGGATTCTGAAGAACGCTAACTAAAACTTGAAATAATAATTTCTTATTGACTTAACAGGAACGACTTGTATGACAAAAAATGTCTAAAATAAAAAATAAAAAAAAATCTTGTATCCATTTTTCAATTTAATGAATATTTAAATTGTGAGTTCTTATAAAAAATCATAAATATCGATAATTCTTCAAAGAATATCCACGTGCTTCCATCCAGAGACAACAACCGTACTTGAGATGCGCTTGCATCAAAACTCAGCTATACATAGCTATCCAGTTCTAGCCAGTCAGTTAAATATTGAAAGTACGGTGTAACAAAATATTGCGATAACTTTCGTAATAATTATTAGATTAAAAATTCTGCTGTACTATTCCAGTTTATATTCAGTTGCATTATTTAGATTTTTTTTTTTCAGGTTTTAAGATTAATTCTCCTAGGTTAAAGGGTGCAGGATAAGTGATTTTTAAGCATATTTGGCAAAAGTCGTATTAAAATAAAGTCATTTTAAAAAACTAGTTTCCATTAAGATCTTTCATTTTGATACCACATAATAAATGTTAAACATAATAATTATTTTTTTCAATGGCACAAAAAATTAGATATTTTTAGAAAAACAGAGCTAATCAAAAATTCCTGTTGAACTATTCCGGTTCCTATCAGTGTACAGTATTGATTTTTATTTTCAGATTTTTAGATTAAGTCCTCTGGATAATAGGGTGGGGGACAAAAGTTTTTTGACACATTTTTGGCGAAACTTCTATAAAAAATTAGAATTTTCAAAAATAAAAACTTTGTAACAAAGCAAAGGCCAAAAATAAAAAAAATAAAAAAAAAAAAGTTTGTTTATCCAGGTATGAAGAGGTTTCATTTGATACAAGACTCAAAATTTAAAAAAATATTTATTTTTTCGTTGAATATATTTTTCTTTATATTTTTCTTGCGATGTGTTTTTTTTTTTAACTCTCTACAGTTTTACTATCTTTGGGTCAAAGATTTGTACAAGTATACCAAATTTCAACTTTCTGTGTTTAGTCATTTGGCTACAGTTTTTACCGAACAGACACACATGAGTGACTTTTCAAGGGTTCTTTTGATCATATCTACAAAACTCTAAAACACGTACGAAACACGGGAACTCTATTAGGGTTTATGATTTGTATAACAAATCTCCAACAGATTCTGTTTTATGCCTTTAATATTATTGTTGCAATATCATATCTGTATTTTTACCATGGTCTTCCGCCATACCTTTCTATTGCCCTGTGGGCTCCAGCTAAGGACTTTTTTTGCTAGACTGTTTTCTCGTAGACCGGGAGCTCATGACATTTTTGTTCTCCGATTTCATACAGCATGCCTTTTGGAGGAGAGAATATTTACCCTGTGACAACAAAAAAGAGATGGTATTAAACCTCTGCACGCTTTCCGGTCATAGGGAAAAATGCATTTCCACTTGCACAAAATTTTTGTGTTTTTCTCTGATTTAATATTGCTTGCCCTTTTGTCAAAAGAAAGTTATAACAAATTTAAAGTCTTTTAATTATAGGCATGCTGTATGAAAACGCGGAAAATCATATTTTTTTATTACAAGATCACATGACCGTTTGAGCCCCTTGGGACCCTCCGAATCGCATGCATATATTTAAAAGACTTTAAATTTGTTATAACTTTCTTTTGACAAAAGGGCAAGCAATATTAAATCAGAGAAAAGCACAAAAATTTTGTGTTTAAGTGGAAATGCAATTTTCCCTATGACCGGAAAGCGTGCAGGGGTTTAGTACCATCCCTTTTTTGTTGTCACAGGGTAAATATTCTCTCCTCCAAAAGGCATGCTGTATGAAATCGGAGACCAAAAACTGTCATGAGCTCCCGGTCTATCTTCTCACTGCAGAGTCAACACATTATGTTGTTACTATTATTGTGAAGTGAATACGTTTAAAGCACACGATTCACACTGGAATTCAAAACAATAATATTATGCATGATTTATTTTAGGCCGAATACATGGATTTAAAAGAATGGTTCTCACCAATACCAGCAGCCATTTCAACCAGCAAGAACTACATTCAAGCATCGGTTGTTACTGAAAGACCAATCTTAAACCAAGATGTAGAAGTGCATGTCAACTGTACAGAACCTCTGAAATATGTCAATTATGAAATATTTGGTCGTGGAGATGTGATTGTAGCAAATACTGTTCATATCAGAAATGAGAACACATATACAATCCATTTTACTGCAACACAAGCGATGGTTCCAATCGCCCATTTAATTGTCAGTTACATTAGACCAGATGGAGAACTGGTTACAGATTCTTTGGATATTGAAATCGATGGACTACTTAGAAATTTTGTAAGTAGGAAATAAGCTAACTGTTAAGACGATGTGTTTTCTTTTACTTTTTTTTCATACAACAAAGTTATGTGACTAGGCGAAATGACATGCAAGGCCCAATACAATAAAACTATTGGTACAAACAAACTAGAAAGAAGAACGCCATGATCCATTTAGGCGCGTTTAAACCATATTTCTTGTATTATTTGTATGCAAAGTCGCATGAAGAAAAATTTAGTTTAATCACAGCATCAGTAGCAAAAAAGATACTCAATTTGTTGTTATTCTAATTCAGGCGTACAAAAAATATAATAATAACACTCATACTACGTCGCTCAATAAGTCTCCGGTCTAACTAAGAAAAACTTTTTTTTTTAGAAATTCGACTTTATTCATCAACATACTCTCTTTCAAGAGAGATACATTCATTCCAATGCTTCTAAAATTAAAAAAATTAAAATTAATTAATTAATTTAAATTCAGCATACCAATCAGTAATAGTTGATTTACCTGGTGCAGAGTCTCTATAACGCTTACTAAGCCACTGTTTGGTTTCAACAGTATTTTTTCCTATCTCAAAACAATGTTTAATCAACACACGAAATTTTTTTTTATCCGTTCTTTTGAAAATTACAAAACTGCAGTCACTAAAACCACTGTAACCTCTAAACTAATTGTCAGAATGTCATGAAATATTCACACGTATCGTTTGAAGGTTGGTACTATCCAGAAATCATATGGGTCTGTCAAAACAGTGTTGCCATATATATGTCAGACCGGAGACTTATTGAGTTAATTTAAATGTTTGGTATAGATTTAACGCGTTGACCAGTACCGTGCAAAAAGGATGCCAAAGGGACCACCGGCCCCGGGCGACTAATCTGGAGGGCGCAAATATCGTTACTAGGGACGTTTTAGGGGTTAGGAGGTGGATTGGGAGTTAGGAGGGGCGCCAAATTTAGGCTTTGCCCCAAGCGCAGACTTTCCTTCGCATGGTCCTGGCGTTGATAGCAGTTAACTCAGCGATTCCCAAACTGTGCGCCGCGGAAATATTTCAATATTCCTCCTGCGTTAGTTAGACCAGTTTTTACTTGGGACACCGCGGAAAAATTCTAATAAATTAAGGGCGCCGGAAACTGGTAAAGTTTGGACACCACTGGGTTATAGGCATCTAAAAATCTCCGTAGTTTATTTAGTATAGAAAAAATTTGGGGCTTTAATCGTTTAACACGTTTTGAGATTACGACATTATTTTAATAGTATAATTTACATTATTTGTGAAAATTGTGAATTAAAAAAAAGCACAATTCAAACACGGTTTGAGACAGCGACCTGCGATTAAAATTTTTGGATTCTCCGTAGTTTATTTAATCTAGAAATAATTTGGGGCTTTAATCGTTTAATGCATTTTGAGATTATGACAAATATTTTTAATGGCAATTTTAATGTAATTTAAAAAAAAAAAAATTACAAGTTAAATAACAGTTAGAGAAAATGACCTGAGGTTAAAATATTTGGGTTCCTCGTAGTTTATTTAGACTAGAAAAAATTTGAGGCTTAATTCGTTTGGCGTATTTTAAAATTATGACAAATTTTAATATGGCGTGATTTATAGAATTTTCATCTTCGCATGGACGTATCTCAAAAACGAAATGCGATAAAGACCTGCGGTTGAAATTTTTTAAATCTTGAGGTCCTAATTGATTTGTAACCATACTTTGAAATAAAGAAAATTTTTGAAAAATTTTCATTTTTAAAATTTTTTAAATTTTAATTTGTAAATCCTAACTATAAAACGAATAGGGATAGAAATTTGTGGTTTGAATTTTTAAAATCCACCTAGCTTGTTAAGTCTTAAAAATAAATGGGCTTTAAGAAACCGTTTATTAAGTTTTGTATGGGCAGTAATCCAAAACCCTTGAAAATGGCCAAAAATCGTAAGGGGTATACCTTAAAAAAATCGTGAAATAAAAATTGGCTCTAATGCAAAAACTAGGAAAGCATGAATTTTTTAAATATTTTTTGCACAGTCCTCACCCCAAAACTGGCTTAAAACAATATTTTGGCTAAAATTTTAGACCAAAATTTCAAAATTTTAGTTGAAAAAAAAATTGAATTTTGTTGGTACATTGGTATACTTATATATTTTTAGCCTTACATCACAAATATATGGTCACTATTGAGTTACGGTCTAAAATGTTGACATTTGCAGCAAAAAAATTAAAAAAACAATGGCTCAGAGCCGATGAAATGTTAGTCTGCCTCCTTTTTTAACTATATTTATAAACTAACACTTACTTCTTATCTATATCAGCAATTCCCAAACTGTGCGCCGCGGAAATATTCTAATATTCCTCCAATTGCGTTAGTTAGACTAATGTTTTAATTTGGGGCGCCGCAGAAAAATTCTGATAAATTAAGGGCGCCGGGAATGGAAAAGTTTGGGAACCACTGAGTTAACTCATTATTGGCAAACTGACTTTGACAGACTCGTAGTCGGTATTGCGAGTTTACAATTAATGTATTATATAAATTTTACCTTGACGTCGTCTATGTCTCTACTTACATAGACAGGACATGACAGAGAGAAGAAAATATGTTTTAAAATCAGTGGTCTTAAGCTAAAGCACAAAGTTATATTTTTTAAAATTAGATTATATATATTTTTTAGATCCATATGATAGCGTATAAAATTCAACCATATAAATATTTTATATCTATACATAAAAAATTATTTAGGAAAAATCGAAAAATTATAATAATTTTTATTTCTAAACAATAAGTAAAGCTACTTTTGAATCTTTTTTAAATTGAATGGAATTATGTTTAGAAAATAATGGAAATCAGATAAAAACTTATTTATGGTGAGTAATTAAAATCTTAAGTACTGTACACTTACAGGGGCGCACACAAGGGGGGGTCCAAGGGGTCCGGACCCCCCCCCCCCTGGTACTGTGAGAAGTGAGGACCTTTTTTTTGCTCTTCACTTAAAACTTAGAAGTGAGGACCTTTTTTTTGTTCTTTACTTAAAATTTAGAAGTGAGGACCCCTTTTTTTTGCTCTTCACTGAAAATTGAAATTTTGCCCTGTGTTTATAAAAATTATGTATAATTGGACCCCTCCCAAGCCAAAAATCTGTGTGCGCCCCTGTACACTTATATTAAAAATAAAAATTGTTTTAATTTCAATCCCAATTTCAATCTCATTGATTATTTTCTCAAATATTTTTTTAATGCATATAAAATGTTTATATTGTTTAATTCAGAAAAAAATAGTATATTCTGTAACAAGGTTGGAATGAGAAAATTCGCTGCGAGTGGAACATTCCGAGCGCGAGCCGCAGGCGAGCGTGAGAAACCACGAGCATCGAATTTTCTCTTCCAACCGAGTAACAAACGTAGAATAGTTATTCTATAACAAGTGATGGAATGAAAGCACGCAAAATGCATACGAAGATAAGTGCTTTAGAATGACAATCCAACTCTTGTGTTAGAATATTAACTTTCTGTAGTCAAAATTGATTTTAGAATTGGTAAATTCCATAGTGCTCGTGGAGAAAATACATTATTGAATGTATCCAAAAAATATAAGTAATATAATTTTAAAAAATGTAATTTTGTGCTCTAGCCTCAGAACCACTGGTTTAAAAAAATATTTTTCTATAAGCAGATGTCCCTCTTGGTCTCCTACAATTTTGTCTGTTATATTTTGTTTGTATCTGTAATAATAATGAAAATAATGGCGGTGTCACGTTTCGTTGTATGTAACCCTGTATCATCATTATTATTTGCGCGACAGTTCGAGGTGAGCTTAGGCCTCCTGTTTCCAGGTGTCATGACTATTTTTCACCATATAGTCAGTACCGTGACAAGGTAAGTGCAACAGGTGCACTAGCACAGGGCCCAGGTCGAAAGAGGCACCGAATTGGTCAATTTCCCAAACGGACGTCAAATTTCATCTGCCCTGGATCTAATATTAAAACCTTGTACACGGCACATGAAAAGTTAGTTACGGCTTTGGATATAGAAAAAATGTTGCCACCGTAACCGTAATAAATTAGACTTATTACATTTATTCCAAACTGGCAAAATAACCTTGGATAGGTCTTGGCCTTCTCTGGGACTTGCTACTTTCTCGCTCTAGTCTGAATAGCTATTCACTAGTTGTTAATATCGAATAATTAGACGATCCCATAATGTTTAATTTGACTTAAAGATTTCATATTTCAATTTCTAACTCAAGATTTAAACTTTATTATACAAACGTTATTACAAACGTTACGTTTATCTAGATTGATATCCAAACTAACTCAGCAGAAGTTCGTCCAGGCTCAGATATAGACATCGTAGTTAGATCCCAACCAAATTCCTACATAGGACTACTAGCAATTGACCAGAATGTCATCAATCTAAAATCTGGCCATGATATTGTTGAAGATCAAGTAGCTAAAGAATTGAATGGATATGATGTCGCAGACCACTCACCATATTTCCAGATATTTACAGACCAACATAAACATTTCCCATGGAAACCAGGTTCTGGTAATGCCATGAATTCCATACAGGTATTTACCAATAAAGTTATATGCAAATTATGACGTTTTATAACACAGTGTTGTTAATTTTTGCAGAAATCTGGAGCTTTATTAATGACAAACAGCATAGTCAATAGTTATTCACCAACACGTAAGTTCATAAATAAAATTATTGGTTACTAAATTAGTTTTAAGTATATTAGAATTTTAAATCTTTATCAGTCGACTCTTATACCATGATATCCTGGAACTGGTCATCTAGGTTAGTGATTTTGAACCGGTGTTCTGCGAAACGTTATCGGTACATGAGACAGCGATTATATTCTTCATACTATGATTTTGTTTTTAGCGTTTCGTAGCTATAACCAAGAAACCACTCTATAGTCCAAAATATCAGAGAATTTACTTCATCAATGAAAATTACTAAAACAGCGACGTAACTTTCAAGTACGTTTACATGCGATAATATATTTTTTTGTCAATACAGTACACTACCATGTTATTACCTACATGTTATTACAATATCAAATATGTATTTAAGATTCTCGTACTGTGTTAATAATTTGGTTATTAACACTAAATCCAGAGCTTAAAGAATAAAGAATCACAAGACTGACACACATAATCAAATATGTCTGAATGCTAAATCGGCATGTAAACAATTAATATGCCAATACTGACAATAGCAGCAAAATAAAAATCTTAATTTTTACTAAATAATAGTTAAAACATACATAATTAATTCAATGAAAATATTTTATGTTTAGAAATAAAGTGGTTATCGTTTATAACGACGTTGGCTCGGCCAATGAAATTCGGTCGCTATAACCGTAGGTCGCTATATCCAAACACTATAAATACAATATTGGAAAATATGTACATTTTATTTATGTTAGAAAAGAGTACATTTACATGAGTGCAAGAAGTTTGAGTAACAAAAACAATATTCAAGTTGTACAAAACAAAAAAAAATCCAACTTATTTTACAAACAGCTTAACGCTTACATACGTATGCATGTTTTGTATACATATTTGAATTTCAACAAATAATTCTGTCATATTAGTTTGTTTTTGTGATTTTTGGTTTTCTAAAAAGTTTTTTTTTTTCAATAATGTTTCCCAAATGTAACAATGCAAAACCTGTTTTAGCCTCTTTTAAATATTGGCTAAACGTAAAAAAAAGGTGAATTGTTTCAACTGTTGAAAATTAATCCTTTATAGTTGGTGTTTGGAACTCGGTTGTTTCTTTCATTTCCACTTCGTCGTGGTTTATTTTTGACTCTAAATTCGGATCTGATCCAGCTAAAATTTCATCTTCCGTCATATCCTCCTCCGTTTCGAGTTCTTCATTAATATTTGAAAAATTTACATTAATGCTTTTCGTTTCGACATATCGACGTTGATGACGGACCTTCAACTCGAAGTTAATCACTGAATGAATATGTTTATATGTCGCGTTTCGCTTTGCCTTTTCATAACTCCGTAATTCCTCTAACCAATTCGGTACTCCCCCAGAGTTTTCGCATTTGCGCAACGGGAACAAGTGCGCCAGAATCCTTCCCCCACCGTATATCTACTACCTGGATTATCTATACTGTAACTCATATGTTTGATTTTCTGTCCAAACTCTGAAATTTTATTCAAACAGACAGAGAGCTGATTTTTAATTCTTCAGTTTTATCATTTGATGTCATTTATATAAAAATGTATTATTATATTTAAACAGTTGAAGATATTTATATACGGCCACCACAGTTTGGTAGCAGCACAGTAAAACCAGATCGTGGTCCAGGATTTTCTTTCCAGTCCGCTACAAGACCACCCCTAGCAGGACCGTATGCTTTTAGCCGAATTCCAAGATCTGCTTGGGATAAACCAAAGATATATTTGTCCACTGAAATAGAAGACACTTGGCTATTTAACAACTTCTCATCAGGGTATGTTAACTCAAAAATATTTACAAAATGTTTCTGCTAAAACTCATCAAGTTGTACTCTTTGTATTCTGAAAGATAAAGACAGTAGATAAGTAAAAACTCACAGTAGATTTAAACTAATGGTGTTAATAAAACAACTTGTTAGCTTTAACAGCTTAAGAATTTCTTTCAATCTAAATATTTGTTGATCGATAAATACAATAATAATTAATTTCAGATTTGAAGGAAAAACATCGATTAGAAGAAGAGTACCCGATTCACTAACAACTTGGGTTATAACTGGATTTTCATTAGATCCATTCAATGGTTTAGGATTAATAAAATCGCCAAGGAAACTCAAAGTATCAACTCCATTTGTAGTAAATTTAGATCTACCACATTCTATTCAAAGAGGAGAAACAATTGCTATCCAGATAGTTGTGTATAATTACCAAGACAAAGATATAGAATCTGAAGTAACTTTACACAACTCAAAACAAGAATTTGATTTTGTTTCAGCTCGAAAAGCAAATGAAACAGTTAGTAAGTATTGATACATTAATTAAAAACAATGCTAGAAAAATAAATATATATATTTATAGGATTGGAATTGTTCCGAAAGAAAAAAGTGTCAGTTAAGAGAAATAGTGGAACACCTGTTTCGTTTATGGTAACGGCTACAAAATTAGGTTTCATTGATATCAAAGTTACTGCTACTAGTGAATCTAATGTTAATTCTGTGGAAAAGAGTTTGTTGGTTAAGGTAAGTTTTATATTTTTACAACAGATTTTAACAGAATATGGATTTATTGAGAAACTGTTTTGTATACTTTGTAAAAAATATATAATATGCACAAAAATAAATCATTTAACTCAACATGTCAGTGGAAAGATACATAGAACTAACGTTGAGGGATTACAAGATAATTTTCATGCAGAACTGTGTGAAGAATTTCTGGCAGAAACTATACCACTAAGGCCCGGTTTTTCCAACTTCAGATAAACTTCCAGGTAACTATCTGACAGATAAGGTTATTTGTAACTTCATCTGCTGCATAAATGTCATCCCGTCTTTCAATACAAATGTATCTATCGAATAAATATCTAACGGATAATGAGACTGACGTATTGAATTCACTGATTGGTATTGACATTTATTCAGCAACTGAAGTTACTAATAACCTTATCTGTCAGATAGTTACCTGGAAGTTTATCTGAAGGTGGAAAGACTGGGCCTAAGTAAATTAAATAATACCAAGTTAAGAACATTAGCCAAGTTAAGATCCTCAAATACTTTTTAACAAAATTAAATGGCGATGATGCAAAGAGCATTCGCACATGTCAACAAATAGCGCAAGTTCCAGATTTATTTCAAAAGTTATATTTTATACACAATACATTTAATTGCATCCTTTCAACAATAACTCTATTAGAAAAATACAACGTACCTATAGTTAATAGTTTGTATAATTTGAACTTAGTCATATCAAAATTAAAACAAGTATCTGGTGACTTCGGCTTTTATTTAAATAATAAAATTAACGTAGTTCTTCAGAGAAATCCAGACCTTCGTATTATAACACAAATTATTCCGATGACTGCCCGATTTTTTAAAACCATATTTTAATCAATATCGAAATTATTTTTGCAGAGCCCCCATCGTTACTTGTGAATTCGAAAGAACATTTTCAAGATTTAAAAATATTCTTACGCCAAGCAGAAATAATTTTTCTAACGAAAATATGGAAAAAGTCTGCATTATAACTTGCAATTCTGACAAATTCATATAAGTTCATACAATTATCTTTTTTATTAGGTGTTTTTTTTTCATATTTATCCTAACATTTTCTTTTTGATCATCTATTTTAATTAATATTTTCAAATTGAAAACTAAAAATAATCTAATCTTATTACGTCTTCACAGTTAAATTTAATTGGAATACAAGAGATTAGACTCATTATGAGCGTATTAAAAAGGGATAAAGTATGAGTTTCACGTTTCACTAGTACGGCAATGAAAAAAATATATAGTTTGCTTTGAAAAAAAATAAATAAATAAAATAAAAAATAAAGTGCCGCTCGCAAGCGACAATGTAGGCTTAGGCCTAGCTGTGTCCCAGCTCTGTCAATAACAGACAATCTTCGATTGGTACGGATTAATTCGCGAACCTTGATAATCTCGGTTTTAGAAATCGAATACCTTCCCGATATTTTATCATCTGGAACTGAATATTTACTATCATCTTCAAAAGTTTTTTTAAAATATATTTATATCTAAAGAAGAACAAAATCCAAAGGTTGAGAAGTTCCATTAGAGCAGGGGTAACCAGTGGCCCGTGGGACAAATGCGGCCCGCGGAATTATTTTATGTGGCCCACCAATAAGAAAATATAACGTTTACTTTACTTATCCAACGTGGCCAACACATTGCCGCACTGATTTAGGCTTGTCACACGCTAGGCGTATTAATACCGACGTAAATACGTGTAAATGAGCATAAACAATAACTTAAAATCGTAAAAAATAGAAATAACAAAAGCAAGTATAGCCCTCCAAATAATTAAAAGAATGCCCGTGACATAAAAAAGATTGCCGACCCCTATAATACACAACAAAAATAAATGTTAAGAAATAGTTATTTGCGTGCCATGGCCAAAAAGTAGATCTTTTTGTCCAAGGTAAACATTATATTTTTTGGGCGACCAAAAGTAATTTTTACTAGAAAAATTAAATTTATTTATCTACATTTGATATTTTATGGTTACTGAACAATTATTACAATTATAAATGTTTGACTGTCAGTTGTTTCAGTGGAACCATGGAGATCTTGTAACTTAAGAAATGACACATAGATGGCTCTAGCATCCAACGGCCAAAAAAATAAGCAAATCAGCCCAGACCGAAAAAGATTTACATTTTGGCTGTTTTTGATATGGTCGCCCAAAAAAGATTTTTATAAAAATCATTTTACTGTTTCTGTTGCCGACGTTCCATGTTTGAAACAACATTTCACACGGACAAGCTGCTTTTCAGTCTGGTTCGTTTAAAAATCTCTGGGGTAAAATCGAATTACAAAATCCGCTATAAAATTCGAACAAAACAACTTAGCAAAATAAACTCAACAGTAATTAACTCATAAATGACAAGTGTATCATATTAACTTGCTATTCTCTTTTTCCACTTACTAGTTATAGCCCTACTTGCGCAGTTCTTTTGTATTTGGTCAAACATGGTACAACTGATTCTAGCTTTAAATTCATTAATTGTATAGACGTCTGATATTAGTGGCGTTTACAAATATTTTAAAGGATATTTATACGATATACAGTCTGTTTCAAACGGTTAAGCGGAACTAAATTTTGCAATCTAGTTACTTTCATCGTTTAAATCGTGCTTTTTGACCGTTTTGTTTAAGCTTTGTAAATCATACTTACAATACACATTTTTTGTTAAGGTTAATATCATTTTAAATTGTCATTTTCTTTATATTTTGATTTTTTGTGTCATTCTTAATACAAATTTCCCATTTATTAATTTTTTTGTCATTAAAATATATTAAAAAAATAATTTAATTTTGACATAGGTAATTCGTTTCCATGGTTTCATTGTTGTAATTTTAAATTTTGACATTGCAACGTGAAAAATGAAATAACCCAAGCAAGGTCCCTTGTCGTGACAACCTAAAAGAACGAAATTCCCATTTAGTTCCGCCTAAGCGTTTGAAACAGACTGTATTTGCATGATTTTGAGCAGAGAATATTTTTAATGATCATATACTGGTTTATTTTAGGCTGAAGGAGGAATGCAGGCTTACAGCAAAAATATATTACTAGATTTACGTAAAGCTTCTTCATACAAAACAAATATAACACTTGACATTCCAAAAAATATAGTGGCTGGTTCAGCAGAAATCGAGGTGTCTCTTGTAGGAGATTTGCTTGGACCAACTGTTATGAATCTGGATAATCTGGTGCAGATGCCAACTGGATGTGGAGAGCAAAATTTACTACATCTGATGTCTAACGTTATTATTATTGAATATCTATCACAGACCAATAATTTGGCCCCAACACTTAAAAGTCAGTGTATTACAAGGATTGAAAGTGCTTATCAACAGCAGTTGACCTATAGGAGAGATGATGGATCGTTTAGTCCATTTGGTTCCGTGGATAGTAATGGAAGCATATGGTAAATATATTTTAACCATTATTTTTCTTAATTTAATCATTCTACTTAAGGTAGTAATTGTAAATTGTTTACTTATTTGTAAACTTTAATAACTGATTAAAAGGAAAACATTGTTGACTAATTTCACCTTTCGTAATTTTCAAAACAATGAGAATGGATTAAAATATTATGTCTCAAATGTAGAGTACATAATGTCCAATGAATATATACACATATCCAGTTCCCGGTGCCCTTAACACGTTCGCGGACAGTTTTGTACAATGAGATGTACCCAAAATGTCACTTTTTTAGATTTATGTTTATAATAGGACATTTACTGTGTTTGGTATGTTCCTGATAGGACAGTTTATACTAGTTTTCATATACTTAAATTGAATTAAAACCTGCCCCAGCCGTCATTTGTATATTTGAATAAAAAAATAGGACGGTTTAGACCGTCATGACCTGAGCTAGGAAAAATATTCGACGGCTATAGCCGTACTATCCGCGAACGTGTTAATGTATCAGAATTTTTCGCGGCGCCTCAAGTCAAAACATTGGTCTAACTAACGCAGTTGAAGGAATATTGGAACGTTCTCGCGGTGCCCCTGTAGTCTAGCCACGGCGCCCTAAGGGCGCCGCAACGCACAGTTTAGTAAACGCTGCCTTAAAACATTTTGACCATTTTTAGAATTTTTGTTTGTCCGTCTAGCTGTTTGTGTCTGTTTGTCCACGATAAACTCAAAAACTACTAGTCGGATTATGATGAAAAATTGTATATATGGTAATAATATTGCCACTTGAATAATAGGATACTTTTTACGAACGTATCTCGCTTAACAAAGTTCCGCTTTAACGAACTATTTTGTAAATCTGCTATTAGACAACCAATATCCTGCATTCCGGTTTGTCTGTTTCTCTTTTATGCTAGATCCAATTGAGGTTACTTTTTATAGCCGTACC
The DNA here is from genome assembly GCA_963971575.1 of Liopterus haemorrhoidalis. Lineage (NCBI taxonomy): Eukaryota > Metazoa > Arthropoda > Insecta > Coleoptera > Dytiscidae > Liopterus > Liopterus haemorrhoidalis. The sequence continues at coordinate 146,757,049 of OZ020611.1, read as the reverse complement.
ACTGTTAACGAATTCCCGCATAACGAAATATTTTGTAAACGTGCTTTTAAACAACAAATATCCATCTTTATGTTCATAAGTGTGTTTCTCTCTTATGTAAAACTCAATCGAGCCTATTTTTTACGAGTATACCCCGCTTAATGAATTCTTCCTCAATGAAAGAATTTGTATATCTACTGTTTAAAAACAAATATTAGGATGAAATATATATACCAATATCCAGCGACGGACAAAGCAAAATCGGGTCCCTAGGCAAGGTTCTCATTATGGGCCCTATTATTCAAACAAATTATAAAATAATGGAAAAATATATAATAAAAAGGTTTTACGAATTGCAAAAACTACTGGTTGGATATTGATAAAATTTTGTATATATGGTTATGATATTGCTACTTCCATGATAGGATTCCTTTAATTGGCGCATCTCGCTTAAGGAATTCCCGCTTTAAGTAACTATTTTGTAAATCTCTTAATAAAGAACCAGTATCCATTTGTATCTGTCAATCTGCTTCTCTCTTATGCAAGATCCAATCAAGGTTACTTTTTATGTGCGTACCTCGGTTAACGAATCCCGGCATGAACGAAATATTTTGTGTAGGATCAATCCTGGGCAAATATAGGTTATATTTCATATCAGAATTTTAATTTAAAGGGGTAGTTTAAAGTAACCACATGAGAATCACAAGGGAAGAAACGTTGTGTACAAAAAAGTTCTTTATACATGTTAAGAATTATTAAAAGACATAATTATTTATTTTATAATCAACTTAACAGAACTTAATTGAACTTAACCCGTGCAAAGAACGGGTACTCTGCTAGTGATGAAATAAAACTCGTACGGCTTGTTGGACAGTATATTTATTATAAAATCCGAACGTTTCGTTAAAAAATATTTCGCTTCTTCAGATGCTATTCAATTATAATACAAAATGAATAGACAACTTTGCTGTGTAATATCAAAATGTCGCAGGACTCATAGGTAGCAACATTAAGAGACGTTGAGAGCCATTGTAAGTTGTGAAAATATACAGTTGTTCATAGACATATTCGGCCGAATTACGTTGCTTAGGTGAATGATGTTACGGATATAAGGGGATGGAATCTGCGTAATGCTTAGAAATAAGCTGTGGTCAGTTTTTCCCGAAGTTAATATTAAAATTGAAGTAAAAACTGCCAAATAACTTATTGTTTAAATTTGAAATAGTGAAAATGGTGCGCACTAATAATTACCGCATTAATTCCTGGGTAGGAATAAAATTTAAATGCTAAAACTTAAATGTGTAATAATTAGGGTGATTCAGCGAGATGTGTACTATTAGATATCGAACATGGAGAGTGACAAACTGCGCAAAAAAATACGGTATCAACAATGTATTATCTAACAAAGCTAACCACATGTTCAAGATCTGACAAGATAAACAACTCAGCTGCTCTAAAATGAAGTTACGAGAAACTTTTTGTATTTTTTGAGTTCATGGACTTTATTATGAATTAATGAATTTACCTTCTTCTTTTAGGTTGACTGCTTTGGTGGCTCAGTCTTTGAAGCAAGCCCAAGTACACATTTTTGTGGAAAGTAAGATTGTTGTGGATGCGTTGAAATGGCTGTCAGATAATCAAGCTCCGAATGGAAGTTTCGCAGAAATTGGAAATATCGTCCATAAGAAAGTGCAAAGCGTTGATAAAAGTAGCATAGCATTAACAGCACTTGTAGCACTGGCTTTCTATGAATATAAGGTATTTATTTTTTATATATTTAATTTTAAGTAAATTTACAATTCGCTTTCTAAGTAATACAGGGTCCGTTACCCGAAATGTTACCAACTGCTGCAGCTGTTAAACAGCTGAGGACAACGTGCTCATATTTTAATAATAATAATAATATTAATATTATATTATATAATAATATAATTAATAAGAAATAATTCCAAATGGAATTCAAACGTAATAGTGTGATTGCCTTGAATTTGGCCGGAAAATCGCAAGTAGCTATTATTCATGAGCTCCAGCATTTACATGTGAATAAAATATTTGTGTATCGAACCATTATGCGTTACAGTAATACTGGTAGCATCGCAAAACGCCATGGAGGCACTCGAATTCAAAGAAATCTACGTCAGAGTGCAGCAAAATTGGCGGTACACTTCTGCTTTAGCAAACCCAACAGGCAGTGTTACCAACTATAGTAAAATTAAAACAAGTAAATTTAAACTAAAATCACAATAGAATTAAAATTATTTATATAATAATGCTTAACTTTCAGTTAAATAAATCTAATTAAATAAATATGCCAGTGTTTAATAATAATAATAATAAAAAATAATATTACTTTCAGAGCTGATTAAAGAGTAAAAAAGGGGGACCAGAATTTGGCATCCTACACCATTTCTTTATTATAAATGCATGAACAATGATACACAATTTTAATTGGACTAATATGGGGGAAAATAAAGTATTGTGCACCTAAAAACTGGGTAATTAGGTTAGGTTTAGTTAGTAAAAGTCTAGGTCAGCAGAAGCCGAATAGCTTGAAGTAAGCTTGGAGCAAAGGAGTTTGTGAAAATGGTGCTGTAGGATGTAATTCTGTAGTTTTACTTTTATTTCTTCGTTGTTTTATTTTGTAAAGTGTATACATTTTTTTTTTTTCACTCAAACTCCTTTAAGCATACTTTGAGCCTTTCGGCTTCTGCTGTCCTAAATTTACCTACACTAATTACCTTGTATTTAGGTCCACAGTACTTTATTTTCGCCCACATTAGCCCTATTAAAATTGTGTATCATTGTGTATGCGTTTATAACATGGCGGTTTAGGGTGCCAATTCATTGTCCAACTGAATTAAAATTTAAAAAAATATCTATACAATGAATGATAACTACAACAGAAAAAGGTGGAAATAAATAATATTATATTAAATTTAAACTACATTTATACATTAAAACTATAATCACAGTAAAACTTAAATGAATATTACTTATTTCTATATTTCTTATAAATTAACTCATTAAATAAATTGATACTAAATTTTAATTATTAAAATTGATATATTACATTTTACTATTACCAACAATGCACGCATGTGCAATAAGGTGGGTTTGCTAAAGTAGAATAGTACCAAATTGGCTATAAATCTGAACGTGTCTGACTGAAGCATACGGCGCATACTAAAAAAATTGATGTGAAGTGTGAATTTTCACACATTTCTGGGGTTTGCAGGTATTTAGTAACTGAATGATGATTAATTTGGATGCCAAAACAAATGTTATGTCCAAATATTTTTTATGAATTTTAATTGGAATGGCTAATACCATTATTTAAGTTTCTAAATATGTGCAGTATTTTTTTTTATATAGCAAGGTTCATTAAGATTTTGAAAATTGCGCCTATGGCTTCCATTGGTTGCTTAAATCATAAGCCCCGCTCTCTGATTTCGTCAAACAGAATTAAATTATAATTTCAACACTTCCCACTGGTTATTAAATTTACGCTTTTAAAAATTAAATGCAACATTTACCAAAATATAACTAGAATTTTAGACAAAATAATTTAAACAAAATATTATGCAAAAAAAAAAAACAGAAAAAATAAAATTAACAGGATTCGAACTCTAGTTTGCAAATTAAGTTACATTATTAAGCGCATGACAAAACCAACTACGCTACTAGAGCTACTGATCTGGTGTGTTACATATCGAATTAAATATTTAACATATTTTACTTAAAAACACAAAAAATGCGTTATTTTCCGAAAACATAATCTGATCAAAAATTCCTGTTGTACTATTCCGGTTCACACCAATGTACATTACTTAGAATTTTTTCAGATTTTTAGTTTAAACCATCTGGGCTACAGGGCGTGGGACAAAAATTTTTTTGCACAATTTTGGCAAAAATCATATCAAAATAATTTATTTTGCAAAAATAAAATTTTGATAGTTAATCCACGTACTAAGGGCTTTCATTTGATACCCTACTCAGAATTTTAAAAAAATATATTTTTTTTCGATGAGCACATATTTGTTTATATATTTAGGGGGATATGTTTTTTAGATGTTTTAGTATTTTTCCTATGTGCGGGTCAAAGAGTTGTATAAGCATGCCAAATTTCAACTCTCTAGGTTTAGCCGTTTGGCTAAAATTTTTACCTAACAGACAGACAGTCAGACAGACAGACAGACAGACAGACAGACAGACAGACAGACAAACAGACAGACAGACGAAAAAATGACGGTATAAGGGTTTTTTGGTCATACCTACAAAACCCTAAAAATTAACTTAAACTGAAGCCTTACAAGATACAAAAAGTACAGGATTTAACACTGGTACAACAAGCAGTTCGTCTTCAACAATCAAAAGCACTGAAAGACTTGCACGCAAGCGGCGGCCTCGAAAATTTGGTATTTTCTGATGAAAATATTTTTACTGTTACAAATAAAATGTGGAGTGGCCGAGCTCGTTAAAACACGCAGTTCTGACTGGTGAAAATAGAATTGTGAGGTACCTGGTTGAAGTCTCTGAAGTTGGTGATATTATTCGAGCGAGAATAATATGTTAACATTACTCTCATTTTCACAATCATTCACCCCTCGTCCAGGTGTAGGAGCTCGCCGCCTGGCATCGGCGATTAGCCTCTCTGTAGAACTAGATCGATGTAAAATAAATTTAAAAAAAAATGTGTATATACTTATCAGTAGACAGTCAAGTCGGTTCTTTCATAATTACAGACATACCAGTGATGATAACTCCATAAGGTTTTTATCTCTGTTTTTCTGAGCGACTGTGTTTTGGTTGTCCAAAACCTAGTTACTCTTTTCTACTCAACAATCCTATAAACTAATGCTTTTTATCTTTCAGGGCTTGTCACTAGATTACAACACCATCATACAAAGATCTTTGGATTACGTAGCCCGAAACCTTGATGACAAAGAAGACATATATACTATCGCCTTAGCTAGTTACGCTCTTCACCGCGCAAAACATCCTTCCCAACAAACTGCAATGAACATTTTAGAACTCAAAGCTCAAACCAATAACAGTATGAAATTCTGGGCAGAGAAAATTCCAGAAAACGAAATGAGAAATATATGGCATTATTTACCAAAATCCTTGGACATTGAAACGACTTCATATGCCTTATTAACTTATGTAGAAAGAGGTCTTATAGAAGATTCTATACCTGTGGTAAACTGGTTGATGGCGCAGCAAAATCCATTTGGCGGATTTGCCTCTACAAGGGATACTGTTGTAGCACTTACCGCGATATCGAAGTTGATGAGTAAGATTACAACAATTACAGATATGCAAGTTAAATTTTCGTACAAAAAACAAGAAAGCAATAATATAAATGTGAATAAGGATAATGCTCTTATAATACAGAAATATAAGGTAATAATTTTTAAAGTAAATTATTGGTAACTTAGGTTAATGAGTATGTTAGCAAGCCTGTATGCCGCAAACGCTAAATCTGTTGTATATGCTGTTTGACTGCTAAGAGAATGTATGGGCGGGACTTCAACACATGCTTATGTAAAAAATCTGTGTACAAATTACAGGTTTTGCTTAGCCGTTCGCAACCGGCCATAAACTGTAGGTGCCTTTCTATGTACGCCATATTACTGCTGAATAGACACAGATTGAAAATATGATAATGAAACCTGGTAACAGGAGACCTAAGAACACCTTGGGCTGTCGCGCCAATGATGATGATGAAGTTCATTGAATTATGTGAAGTCTGTTCCTTTGGTTTGGGCGGAACTAGATTTTCAATTCTAGTTACTTTTACTGAGTGATTGAAGCTTTTGATCATTTTGTTCAAAATTCCGATTAGTTCCGCCTAATCGTTTGGAATAGACTGTATACTCAAAGTTAAATATACAGTTTATTTCTATTAATATATAGGGGCATGCTCATAATCATGTACTTAATTCTACAACTAAGCTACACCTAGTAAAATAGGCTAGTATAATATTATTATTTTTGTTTCCATAATATCACTGATAGCTAATTTTAGTTAATTATAAAATAGTATGTGACAAAACTGTTTTACTAAATTTGACGTATATGAAGAGTAGGGTGATCATTCGTCCCGCTTTTTGTGGGACTGTCCCGCATTTTGATTGGATGTCCCGCATTAAGATACGTCCCGCAAAAGTCCCGCATTCTAACATTTTGTCCCGCATTTTAACATTTTGTCCCCTTGTCGCATTGTAACGTGTATTTGAGGAAATGAGGACCTTTTTTTTTGCTCTTCACTTGGATTTAGGGAGATGAGGACCTTTTTTTTGCTCTTCACTTGATGTGGAAGGTGAGGACCTTTTTTTTTGTTGCTCTTCACTTGGATTTGGGAGGTGAGGACCTTTTTTTTGCTCTTCACTTATATTTGGGAAGTGACGACCTTTTTTTGCTCCGTCCCGCATTGCCTTCTTAAGAAAATGGTCACCCTAATGAAGAGAGTGCAACATATCGTTCAGTTACTGTGTCAAAGCGAGACGTTTGATTTATTGGTGTAACCAGAGTTACTGTTCTCTATGGGTGCACTCTAATGTTTAGGCCAATTTGCATATAACATAATCTAACTTTTCATAAAATTATGTTAGTTCCAAGATTTATTTTTAAATTAACTAGGTGTTTACCGATCTCTTGTGGATATGAATCTTTACTAAAATATTGCAAAGCAATACAAACGTGTAATTCAAAAGAAATACTGCCACCTTTTGCAAATCCAAGTTGTAAAACATATCTGATCGATCCGATTATATATTTCTACTCTGTTTTTAGAAAACCTATATATATATTTAATTCTGTCATTCAATATACCCAACGGGTTTTTTTCTAGTTTTTCGAGGCAAGAAATGGTGCCTTAATTCGCGCATTTCACGAATATCTCCATTTTTTCTTAGGCCCATATTATACTACCTAATTTTGGTTAAAATTTTGAAGTAAAATTGCTTAATATCAGTGGTAATATAACCCCCAAAATACTCACTACTAACTTTTTCATTAAGAAATATTAGGCTCTATTAACACTAATCCATAGAGTCCGGCAAAAATATGCAACGGTACTTTAGTTTTCGTTTTTCGATAAAAAGCGGCACATGTGTTATCTGTAGAAATAAAATGTAATTATATATATTTGTAATGTGCCCTGCTGACAAATAGTGTAGCGTATAAAAATTTAATATCTTATCAAAAACTAACCAAAGGAGTGACCGGAACTACCTATCTCGGATATAATCCCAAAATAATGAGGTGTCGTTATTAAGATAAGGATTCATTGCGGTACAAGTGTTTTATTCTTTTGTTTTTTGTTGGTTTTTTGTTAAAATAAAATTTAAAATAGCACGCGTATGGCAAAAGTACCGTTGTATATTTTTACCGGTCTCTACTAATCGACAATATGAACTTATAGACAATAATTATACTCTATCTCAGAAAGACTGATAGTAATAAATCATTTTGTCAGGCAGTTACCAGTGACGTGCACATTTTAAACACGTTTAAATTGGTTTTGTGTATTTCTATATTACTATTTATCATTTTATTAAACGCATGCCTGTGACCATATTTATCATATCATTAAACACACCCCTGTGACCATATTTTTCCTCAAAATTTTAGGATCAAATTTTTATGATCTATTGTGTTTAACCCTACTTCGTATTCCCATATAATATGTGCGGCACACTCGGTTGTTTTTAACAATATTTCGTTGCGAATTATTCATATTTTGACGCTTTTGTTTTGCCACTTCTTTGTGAAAAAACAATAACTTTTTACAAATAATAAATTTTATTACTATCAGTCTTTCTGAGATAGAGTATAATTACTTCATTGCCTTGAATTGAATAAACTCGGGAACTTTATATCCGACCAAATCACAAATATTTTAAGCTTCTATTAACCATGGACAGAATAATTCTATGAGAGCCCAAGACAATTTTTCTAAGTTGATTTATATTTGATTTTTTTTTTTTTTCGATTAGAACTAGAGCGGGTCGTATTATACTATGGCCCAGAGCGCTACGTACAGTATGTGTGGGAAAAATAGTTTCTGTTCTTTATAGACAACTTAAGGGGCTATATAGAACTGCGCAAGCTGTGTTCGCTATTTAGCTACATTGCTGTGTTTTCTGATTTGTGTCTACATTTTTAAGCGTCGTTGACGATGGGCCTGCTTAATAGACAAAAGTTGATCAAACTGGTTAATACTCATTCGAAAATATTCTTCGAATATAGCATCATCTTTACGTAACTGTTTCATCAGATGATGAAACTGACCAAACTCTCTTCTTTTCATGTTTACTTTGTGTACCCAATTTCTTTCACGTTTATTAACCAATGAATGTAGCAAAATACTCATCGTTACCGCCATCACTTTACCAGAGCAACATATTCGCCAACATCTTACACAAGACTGATGATGTTAGAAATAAAAATTGAGTTCTGTTTTCTGCGTCTCGTAGCTAGTGTGGTCACTTGGTGTAGCGAACACAGTAAACATATAAAGCATACGTAGTATACGCAGTGTAGCGTTCTGTGTGGCCTCAGCATAATACTTGCAAAAATGTAACGTCGAATAACCACGAAATTCTTATACATGGACTGATGTGTCTGTTTGTATGGTAGAAACTATCATAAATAGTACAGGAAATGAAGCTCAAAAAATGACAAAACCTCGCAATTTTTTCGTCCAGCATCGATTTGGATAAAAATTTGTAATTAGGCTCATTTCACCCTCTAGTTCATTTTCTACATTGTGCCGTTGTACGCTTTTTGTTTTTTAAGGGTGAAAACTACCCCTAATTGTAAAAAATTATAAAATAACATTTTAAACCTTAATATGGGTAAAATTTGGTTTGGATTAGCTAAATATGGATCGTTTTATGCTTTAGAATACAATTTCATAATGTTTCAACCCTTAAAAATCAACCCTTGTTGGATTAAAAAATGATTTCATCTTGCATCGATTTGCACCAAAATTTGAAATTAGGTTCGTCTCACCCTCTACTTCAAATTTTATATCATGCTCATGGGCACTGTTTATTTTTTAAGGGTGGAAACTACCCCTAATTGTCAAAAATTATAAAATAACGTTGTAAACCTTAAGATGGGTAAAATTTGGTTTGGATTAGTTGAATAATGATTGTTTCATGCTTTGGAATACAATTTCTAATGTTTCAAACCTTAAAAACCCACCCTTGTTAGAGCTTGATATAAAAAAAATCGCTCCGAACCGTGATATTCGAATGTTTCGAAAAAAATTTTATTGGTTTTTTAAACATAGCTCCTTTATAAGACTATATAAATTAAATTCCTTAAGATCCCTTAGTTTTTAAATGGGGTGAGTTTGAAGGGCTCGAATAAGGTGGTGTTCGCTTGTAAATAGAGGTTTTAAACGGCTATTTCTCGCCAAATATTCACTGTACAGAAAATATATGCACAGGGAAATTTAAGTCATTAAAAAAGCTACAATTTAGTGCTCTATCATTTTTTTCATATCTCCAGTAATTTCGGAGATATTTTGAAGAAAAGGGTGAAAAATACGAAATCGCAAAAAATCGTTTTTCTTTAAACTCCAATTTTTCTAAAATTAGACATTTTAAATTGGTCAAACTTCTTGGGTGTACTGAAAATACATATATGAAGAGAACCACAGAAGGGTGAGGATCAATTTTAATTAGGGGGGTAAATAGGGGGTTGTTTTCACTGATTTTTTCGTAGAAAAAAGTAGGTACCGATCTTATTTTGATCATAAGTCGCTTAATTTTTATGCTAGAGACTTTTTTTTTTTTTTGTTTAAAAGGTCTAATCAAATACGTTAAAAAAGATTCAATGAGTTTTCCTCGAAAAATGCAAATTTTTCCTGTTATTTGACTTTGAATCTTTCAAATTATGCCTTTGGCGAAAAAAAGTTAACCATTAACATGCCGTATCTCGGTTCGTATTGGTCGTAAAAAAATAATAAAAAAAGGATTTTGTTTGTTTTTTTAAAAGCTATAATTTTGCTTTCAATAGTTTTTTTGATAAAATGCATATTTTTCGAGTTATTCGCAAAAAACTTTTTAAAAACATCGTTTTTGTCGTCGAAAAACTGTTACTTTCAACCGCGAATAACTCAAAAAATATTAGTTTTACGAAGAAAACGTAAAGAACATTTTTTTGTTAGAATTACTTTTCCCATCGATTTCTATAGTTAAAACGTAGTAAAAAATTTCCACCCCCGAGATGGGGTGGCAACCACCCCCAAGGTTTTAGCGTACACCGGCATGATGTAGAAAATGATCCTTGGGCTATTCCCTACCTTCTGTGAAAATTTCACGTAATTCCAAGCTGGACGAAAAAATTGCGAGCCAAAATGATTCATTTCCTGTACTAAAATTAATAAAAAAAATTAAGAAGTTATCAAGACTTTATTTTTAACTTTCACATCATCTTGATATAATAAGTGGTTAGGAAACATTGGGATTATACTTGTTTTACTTGGAAATTTACTGAAGTTATTTATTTAATCAAGCCTTGATAATTTTCTCTCAATATATTTTTTAATATTGGGATTATACCCATAGTGATCTAATGGTTTAGTGAAAATAATACATGTGTCTATGTCAGTGGTCTCCAAAGTGGAGTACGAGAAGAAAAAACAAGTTTTTTTTTTTTTTTTTAATTGCAAACTAGGTTTCTTCTCAACCAAATCTCCCTTTTCATAAATATTTCTAACTGTAATATCTAGTTATGGATTCCTTTTGGATCTGTATGTTCACCGTTCAGAGTTGAGTATGAATTGTAGACCTATATATGTGTGTGTGTAGATATGTGCCTACATACCTACACGGTAGTGTGTGCCTATTGGGGGTACCCGTTATTTATTTTTTTCTTATTTAGGGGTACACAATCAAAAAAATTTAGAGAGCACTGCTTTATGTACTTAAAAACAGGAGGTTCTATTTAAAAAACATATTTTGTAGCTATTTTGTTTTACTGTGAAAACTATTTACAATTATTGTTCTTGGTAGTCTGTTTTTGCCAACCTCTTGAATCTGCTACGGTTCTCAAAATAGGTCCTGCGGGTAAAACTGATTTAATTAATCTATGTATTTAAAAAACAGGGGGTTCTATTTAAAAAAATATATTTTTTTAAATATCTCTTATTCTTATTTGTAGAGTAAAATACTTCATCTTTCCTAATTTGACTTCCTCCGTATTTCTTATAATAAAGAAGTTAACAATACTAGTTGTTATGCTGTGAAATATTAGGTGCTTTCCTTTTACCAGAATACTTAGCTAACCCAAGTTAATCTAATTTGTAAGAGCGTTCCATTTATAGATAGATAGATAGATAGATAGATAATACTTTATTTATGTACCTTTCGGTTTAAATCTACATATTTGCATTATTAACTTCATATTTCACATAAAAAACGTTTCATTTATAAGACTAAAAAGATTTTTCGTCCCCCTTACCCGTGCTAAGGCATTTGTCGAACTTGTAAGCTTAACTAAGCATTTTTACTTGTAAAAGGAAAGCACCTAATATTAAACTTACCGTCTCTTTATTATTATTTTTTTTAGATTGGTAGTGATGCTAGGCAAGTAAACATTACAGCGGAAGGATCTGGTTTTGCATTATTACAAATAAGGTATCAGTTCAATATGAACGTGACTGGTCCATGGCCAATGTTTACATTGGATCCGCAGGTGGATAAAAATTCCAATAGACATCATCTTCAGTTGTCAATTTGTTCTGGGTAAGTACGATATAACAATTCTAAATTTAAAATAAGCGATCAAGTTTTACTTTCTAAAATATAAATTGGACAAGAAAAACAGGGAAGGACTGAGAATATTTCTTATACTGGGCTCTCAGACAACCGGTCCTATCACTGTCGATTCATTTTAGATGTGTATTTATCTGAGAAACTTTATTTAACAGTATTTATATTAATAAAATTGTAGCCTATATCTGTTTTATTTTAATTTTTCGGCCTCATATTTGGTGTCTACACGTTTCAGATGATTATAAAACCGCAAAAAAACAATTTCTATTTGTCTGTCTGTCCGATTCACGCAAAAACGGCTGGACATATTTTTACGAAATTTAGTATGATGATAGAGTAGAATCTGGGTTCAAATACAGGCTATATGACATCGCAAATTTTGGATAGGAGGCGTTTCGGGATTAAAACTGTTTACTAAAAAACTTTAAATATCTCCTTTATTATTGATTTAACAGAAAAATCTGTAAAACAAAAATTGTTTATAACAAGAAGACAAACCTTATTTGTTCTACGCAATTTTTCAATTAGATTCAGATTTGGGGAGTTACGGAGGGACACCTTTATATTAATCATTTGAAATATCTCCTTTAGTACTGGACTGGAAAACATTTATGATAAAAATTGTTTATAATTGTATGCACATTTTTTCTGTTTTATAAATTTTTTCAATTGGGTGCATATTTTGGAAGTTTCGGGGGTTACAAAATAATTGATATTTTTCGAAATAATAATCTGAACAAAAATTTCGGTTAATGTTCCGTATAAGTCCACCACGTCAAATTAGAACTAGGCTGTATGTTTAGAATAGAATATATGTAAGAGTGGGGAACCAATAGTAATCATTCTTGCATGTGTGCTCGGTGTAATCAAACACAACTTTTGTGCAATTTAGAATCAAGGGAAGACGGTATCTACACAGGTGTTATTTACATAGTTAGTTCCTGAAACTTGGAAAATGGCTGATAATTATTTCAATTTTTTAAGTAATGTGGAGAGTAAGGATATGAAAGAGGTGTTAAAGTGGTGTATGAATGAGGGTTTGATTGTGTCTGATTGTAAATGTCCCAAAAAGTTCCCAGACCCCTGATTTATATAATTGCAATGTGATCTAAATGCTATCCAATTTTTCCCAAATTTTAACCCAATATGTGATAGCTAAATTTTCTCGCGCACAACTTCAAAGAGTTATAAAAAGGATGGATAATTTTATATAAAAAGGTATTCTGTGGCAATTTTCACGGCTCTGGATTTGGATATAGTGAAGATATATAAATACTTTATACATTTTTAATACATTTACATAATTTGGTATGTATGAATGCGATGAAAAACGGAATGTCCTATTTTAGACATAAAATTGGTAGGTCGGAATATAATGATAATTTGAGGATTCTCTATTTTAATAAAGTTAGTGTTTTTCAACATATGTATACTATAAATCTCATTTAAACTATTTAAATATGACTTTAAGCGTATAAATACTGAAATTTCGTTATTCAAGTTTTTCTTTAAAAACCTTAATACGAGCTAAATGTTAACAAACACTTATTAAATAATTGCTTGGATTTCAAAACGTATAACTATCAAGTACTTATTTAGATTTCAGAATCCTAAATGTTATGTTTTGAAAGAAAGGGGCGGCGCTTCGTCAAGACCAAATCTCATTCCAACTAGCATACACGTTCTGTCTGACGAGTTATGCGTGGTGGACTTATACGGAACATTAACCAAAATTTCTGTTGAATTCTTCCGGTTCCCATCAATATACATTATTGAGGCTTTTTTCAGATTTTTAAATCAATCCCTCTGGAAAATATGGTGGGGAACAAAAGTTTTTTGACACATTTTTGGAGAAAATTTCATAAAGTTTTATTTATGCACTAATGGACTTCATTTGATACCGCACTCAAAATTTTAAAATAATATTTATTTTTTCGTTAAATACATATTTTTTTATATTTTTCCCGTTATGTATTTTTGTGATTTCTCTATTGTTTTTCTATATGTGGGTGAAAGAGTTGTACAAATATGCTAAATTTCAACTTAAGGTCAGCCGTTTGCCCACAATGTCTATCGAACAGATAGACCGACAGACACTCTTTCACATGTGACATTATAAGGGTTTTTTGGTCATACATACACAATTCTAAAAAACTAACGAAAATGGTTTTCAGGTTCGTAAGTCGAAATTTAACTGAATATTCCGAAAGTAATATGGCTGTTATGGAAGTCAACCTACCATCTGGATTCACTGCCGATGTAGACGCGTTACCAAGCCTAGGAGTTTCTCAAAATATTAAACTTGTTGAAACGAAGAATAAAGATACAAATGTTGTTATGTATTTCGATAAATTCGTACAGGAAGAATACTGCCCAACGGTTTCAGCTTTCAGAACAAACACAGTTGCAAAACAAAAACCAGTTTCAGTGATACTTTACGATTATTATGATACATGTAAGTATATCTTCACAATCAAATACATACAATACTTAATATAATACAGTAAGACCCTGGTTAAGGGCAGGGTTAGCACTACAGATAACAAGTTTCTCATACAGAGCTAATAGTCTTTATTTATCTAGGATTTTTAACTGTGATTGTTGAATGTGATTGTCAAAAAAGTTAAATTTTATCGCTCAATAACTTAATAATAACTATCAGGCAAAAAATTTCCGTATTTTTTTAAATATATCTTACTCATTTATCGAGAATACTAGCGCAATTGCCATTGCGCCATGGCTGGACAAACATCAGACGGACTTAAGAGGATCCTATACTCTTTGCATTAGGGTATCTATCATTCCCGCCTGCTCCCCCCAATTCAAGAAGGCGTGAACGATAACAATGTCAGTACACTCAGCTCAGAAACATAACACATATTATTTAATATTTTTTGAGCTTCGGTCAAATTATGCGAAATCCATCGGGAACAGATCTTTTTCACAGCTAAATGTTGATGCAAAATTGAACGTATTGCATTCTGCGATATGCCAAAGGATGCCTCTATCTCACGATAAGTCACATGCCGATCTTTTTCAATCATTTTGCGCATAGCATCGATGTTTTTTTCATCGAGACCTTCACGAGATTCATCACTGACGGACGCACGACCACGACGAAATGCTGCAAACCAATTATGAACAGTCTTTTCTGATGGTGCTTCATTACCAAAAGTGGAACGAAGCGTTGTTGCATTGTTGTTGAATAAGTCCTTTACTAAAATCGTAAAAAATCATCCAACGGAAACCTTCACGAGTAATATCCATTTTTTCACAAACTTGTTTTTTTAAACACGCTGTCAACAAACTACTCGTTCAATTTATAAGCTGCCACTGATTTCAAATAACAAATTTTACTAACATAGTAATGACACATTTCAATATTGCCATCTAATGGTCGTTTGTAAAAACATAAAAGGTGACCCTTGTATCATCAGCATAAAGTATTTTTTTTTTTTGACAAAGTTTGCGGTAAGTTGTGAAAGTACAAATTGAAAAGTAATGGGGTTAAAACAGAACCTTGAGTTAGCCCTTTTGAGAGAATGCTAGTTTTACTTTTTGAGTCGTTTAGATACACAGTAAACAGACGGTAACTCAAGATCTCATTAACTGCATCTGACATACTTTTATAATCAGACCAATTCTGTAACTCAGTTACTATGATAATTGTAACTAAATTTGTCTCTATGAGCAAGGTCAGTTACTATCAAGACTGAAAGTAATTATACTTTTTATAATATTTTATCTTGTAGTAACGTTACTACACAGTAATTTTTTACAGAATTGATCTGAATATTAATTAATACTCAAATCGGTCAACACCGTGGTCAAAAATAAATTTTAGTATAGTTTGAAAGGCCGTACACAAGAAGAGGAATAAAAAGAAGAAGAATAAGAAAGGTATCATGTTTGTTTGTCTTATTTTCCGAGTAATGTGCTCGTAAAATTTCGACAGTTCCACTTTGTATATTCTTATATCCTTTTTTACCATCTGTGCTAAAATTTCTATTAAAATGAATTTCAATTGCAGCACGAAAAGCAAGAGTATTCTACCATGGCCATACAACCACATTCTGTGATATCTGTGAACGTGATGATTGTGAAAACATCTGTAGACTGGATCCAGAAACTCAGATAGCTCCCAAAACAGACGATGGAAAAGGATCCGCCATTAGTCTCAAAGAAAACCTAATATATTTGTTAGTCGTTATGTACCTTGTAAATATATACTTATAGAACTGACTAATCATTATAAAATGTTATATTCATTGTTATTAATGTTACTAAAACCATTAAAATCATTATTTAATTACACGTTGAGAATTGTAAAAAAGTCATTTAATAATAAGTTTTAGCTATAGTATAATGAAAACTAAATGAATTAAGCAAGATTATCAGCTGTATATAATATATGTATGTATTATATACGTCTGACGATCGCGCCTGATGACTTACAAATAGTATCTTAAAAGTAATATTATCATTTTGTAATACGAAACTAAGAGGGAAATTTAATTTTTTGTTGTATATTTAAAATATCATCTTAGGGTGGTAATTCTGAAGTGGTCACCTTTCAAAATATTTGACATGTCTATCACAATTTTGACATGTCAATCGCAATTTTGACATAATAAAACTTTACCAAATATTTAAGAGCCAGGTTTACAAGTTCACATGTTTCCATAAAAGTCTATTTACACCACAACAGTCACCAAAGTAACCAGATCTAGTTTCGTATTACAAAATGAGACAGGTTATATGTGTGTTCGATTTGCACATTTGCAGTTACTGTTTACCGCCGCGTTAAAAAAATCTGTTCGATTTGTAGTAATTTACTGCCAGTTTATGACGCTACTGCGAAAAAGTTGCTTGATTCTCTTTCGAATTATTTGTTACGGCTGTGTTTGTTTACCTTTTTGAGTTGGTACCATAGTTAAAGAATAAATGGTTGGTACTTTATTTTTGACTTTTTGACAGGAATATGGCTAGCATATTTGTTTTGATGTTTATACTATATTCTTTGATGGCTAATGTCTTACAAATTCTTTTTTTTTAATATCCTGGGACAATTCGCGACTGAAACTAACGTTGGCGGCGCTGCGTACAACATCTGATGGCGGGCGAGAAGCGTATATGTCAGAAGTTTTTTCTTAATATTTATCTGTTCAAATAATATTTCGGCAAAAAAGCATTGTATTTAAGTCACTATATTTTAAAATACTTCTTAATTCACATAAACTGCAGCACAACACGTTACAAATATTATCCAAATATACGCTTCTGTTTAATTTAGCCAGTCACCACCAGATGTCTCACTGTTATTTGCAGTCGCGAATAGTTTCTACAAAATTTTTCAGTTTTTCTATCCTGGGGCATTTTGTAAACCTCGCAAATACAGTTCATAACTTCATCATCCGAACTCGAAAAATCAAAATCTGAATCAGATGATTCTGGATTTGATAATATTTCAAGATCCATTAAACATATATAATATTTTGCACCATTTCGACACTAGGCAGACCAGATTTTTTTCACAGAAAAAGAGTATACTAAAAAAAAAGGTTACACTCCAAAAATTCAAATAATGAGCAAAAAACAGAGGTCCTCATTCAAAAATACTAGTGACGAGCAAAAAAAAAAAGGTCTTCACTCCCAAAATAGAAGTGATGAGCAAAAAAAAGGTCCTCACTTCTAAACTAGAAGTAATAAAAACAAGTGACCATCAAAAAAGAGTATATTCATGTTTTTTTTTTATAAAAAGTACGAGTATAGAAAATATTACTCAAAAAAGAGTATAATACTGTTAAAAAGAATACGTCTGGTCACCCTATTCGACACACAAGATAATCTCCGAACCAAATCGTAAATAGATTCTTAACCTGGAAATTTATCCGACATTTAACATTTACGTCAGACGTACTTCTTATTCTTTACGTATAAACAAATCGAACAGAAAATTAAACTCGCTGTATGTTACCAGTTTTTAGTAGTAAACTGCTAACTGCAGCGTTTTACTGTTAGCGTTTAGCAGTATAACGCGAAGGTGCAAATCGAACATACCTAATAATGATAAAACAAATAGTAAACATGCAAAACGCTTGCGTGCGCTAGTTCGTTTGTTTTCTGTTTGATGCGTGATTGTTTATTAATATTTTTTCCCCATAATTTTTAGGGTTTTGTAGGTATGATCAAAAAACCATTATACCGTCATTTTGTCGTCTGTCTGTCTGTTCGGTAAAAATTGTAGCCAAACGGCTAAATGGCATCGAAAAAAAATATATATTTTTGTAAAAATCTGAGTAATCTGAGTTAATCCTTCAAACGGATTAACGATCAAAATTTAATTTTGACGCGATTTTTGCCAAAATTGTGCAAAAAAAATGTTGTCCCAAACCCTGTAGCCCAGATGGTTTAAACTAAAAATCTGAAAAAATTCTAAGTAATGTACATTTGTGTGAACCGGAATAGTACAACAGGAATTTTTGATCAGATTATGTTTTCGGAAAATAACGCATTTTTGTGTTTTTTGCTTGACTATGTAAAATATTTAATATCTTATGTAACACATTAAACCAGCATGCTCTGATAGTGTAATGGTTAGCATAGGCTGACCAGATTTTTTTTACAGAAAAAAAGTATACTAAAAAAAAGATCCTCACTCCAAAAATACAAGTGATGAGCAAAAAAAAAGATCCTCACTCCAAAAATACAAGTGATGAGCAAACAAAGAGGTCCTCACTCCCAAAATAGAAGTGATGAGCAAAAAAAAGTCCTTACTTCCAAAATAGAAGTGAGGCAAAACAAAAAAAAGTACGTCTGGTCACCCTAGGTTAGCATGCTCGCGTCCTAATTTGCAAACTAAGGTTCGCTCCGGTCTCGAGATAATTTTATTTTTTCTGTTTTTTTTTGCATTTTTATTTTGTTTAAATTATTTTTCAAAATTCTAGTTATATTTGGGCAAATGTTGCATTTAATTTTTAAAAGCGTAAATTTAATAACCATTGGAAATTGTTGAAATTGAATACACGAAATCAAAGGGGCGGAGTTATGACTTAAAACAACCAATGGAAACCATAGGCGCAATTTTCAAAATATTAATGAACCTTGCTATATAAAAAAAATACTGCACATATTTAGAAACCTAAATAATGGTATTAGGCATTTGAATTAACAAAAAAATATTTTTACATAAAATTTGTTTTGGCATCCCAAATAATCATCATTCACTTACTAAATACCTGCGAAACCCTGAAATATGTGAAAATTCACACTTCACATCAATTTTTTGAATCCACATTAACAGATTAGTAAAATTAACAAAACTATTTTTACCGACCGCCAACATATATGTGGTAAGGGAGGTATTGTGATCATACCAATTTTGACGTTTCGACATTTCGATGGATCTCCACGAATTGAGGTCCCTACATAACGTTTTGACTATTTTTAGCATGATGTCTCTCGGTCTGTCTGTCCGTCCGTCTGTCTGTCTGTCTGTCCGTCTGTCTGTCCGTCTGTCTCTGTACACGTGTAGAGCATATTCGGCTAAAAGGATTTTTATGAAACTTCATATTCAAGCTTCTGCCATCAATGGCACTAAAAATGGGAGTTTACTCGTGTCGATTTTAAGATTTTTGCGAATATTTCACAATAGAAAAATATCTTGAAAAAATGTATTAAACAAAAGTTGCTATAAAAGCAATAACTAATAACTTTTATTTGAGACGTTTTTTGATAAAACGAAAAATTTCGAATAATTTCTGTAAAATTTTTCAAAATTTTTTCCAAGTCTCAATTTTTTCATATTTATATGTAACGTTTCCATGGTCATGATAAATAATATCTCTGTTAGAAAATATTAGGTCAAGTTATTTCTACTCTGCTGCTAGAATGTAATTTATATAAGTACTGTATGATGGCGGTCGGTCCTGTGGTGGCCACAGCTGATATTTTAATTTTCCCCACCATTTTTCTTGTATTGAGTCTTTAAAACTGTATAAGATATATAAAAAGTATTTGCAACTAACTGAATATTTGAGAAGGGTATTACGACAAATATTACAATAACTAAAAATGTTAATCAAAAATTGTATTAACAAGAATAACTGGTATTAAAATGAGGTAAAGTTATTTGTATAAAATTATTTTATGGAATATATCTTCAAAATAAAAATTTGTTTTTGAATGAGTAAATAAAGTTTTCATTTATATTGAACTTTTTATTTGTTATCATATTTATTTGCAGCTGTGTTCTGAACCACTGGTGCATTCGGGCAGTGGTGTAGCCAGGATGTCTTCAGGACGTCGAAGGCGGGGGAGTGGGTTGAAAGTTAATCTAAAGTATCAAATGGGCAGAAAAAAACGGATCGAAGTGCAACAAAAGCCCGAAGTGCAATAACTTAAGAAAATAATAATCCTGTTTAGATCCGGTTTAAGATTTGGGACTCTTTTTTTTTATTTTATTTTTTTTATTAATCTTTATTTCATGACGCTTCAATAACATGATTTTTAGTGTCAGTTATTGGTTATTACATTTATTATAATACTAGGTTATTATCGTCAACAATGACGGATTTATAATATAAGAATGTCAATTGTTTGTATGTGTATTTGGTTTTATTTTTTAACGTATTAATATACGTTAATTATATTTTATCGCCGGTCAGCGAATCACGGGACAGGATATCATCCGTTAGCCAATCAAGGGAAAGGAAGTCACCTGTCAGCCAATCAAGAGACAGGGTGTCTCCAGTTAGCCAATCATGAGAACCTTAGGAAAAATTCACATCATAATTTTACCGACACTACATACAGACACTTGCTAATTATATAGTTAGATTATTTATTCAAGAACTTTTTAAGATGGGAAAACGATTCATAGTTACTCAGTACCATTACATTTATATTGTTAAAACTAAAAATAATTTGAGACGTTAATTTATGCTTACGAAACCCTAGACATTTATGTATGTAATTATATTCGTAGATTCTTAGAGAATAAATCTACAAAATATTGTTCATATCGGTCAAAGGATATAAGAGTGTCTAAAGTTTCTTTTTTATGCCCACGAAATCCTAGATATTTCTATATATAATTATATTTGTAGATTCTTAGAGAATAAATCTGCAAAATATTGTTCATATCGGTTAAAGTATATAGGAGTGTCTAGAGTTTCTTGTTTATGCCTACGAAACCCTAGACATTTCTATATGTTATTTAATTCGCAGTTTCTTAGAGAATAAATCTTCAAAATATTGTTTATATCGGTCAAATCATATAGTAGTATCTATAGTTTCTTGTTTATGCCTACGAAATCCTACAAATTTCTATATGTAATTATATTCATAGATTCTTAGATAATAAACCTGCAAAATACCTGTCAATCAAGAGACCTCAAGAGTCCCCAGTTAGCCAATCACGAGAACCTTAGGAACAAAGACGTCACAGTGTTACCCAGATCACAAACACACATTAGCTAATTATATATGTACGATTACATATATTACTTAGATACATATCTTTTATATTTCATTTGTGAGGTTTTCTTCATTTAGGAAGTTGATCAGGTTGGGGGTTGAAGTGTTATTGTTCTGGAGTGCTTCTTTAAAGGT
This sequence comes from Liopterus haemorrhoidalis, assembly GCA_963971575.1. Classification (NCBI taxonomy): domain Eukaryota; kingdom Metazoa; phylum Arthropoda; class Insecta; order Coleoptera; family Dytiscidae; genus Liopterus; species Liopterus haemorrhoidalis. The sequence goes on along the minus strand of OZ020611.1, from coordinate 146,735,666 downwards.
GTTTGGTGTCTTGTATTTAATTCGGTTGATGCAATATTTAGGACAGTCTATTACTATATGTTCCACTGTTAGAGGTGTATTGCACTGTGTGCAGATTTTGGATTCACTTCGTGCAAGTAGGTGTTCGTGTGTGATTTTAGTGTGCCCAATTCTCAGTCTAGTGAGCATAGTTTGTTGTTTCCTGCTTCTGTTCAAGTTCCATATATTTGTGTCTTCTTTAACTTGACGCAGTTTATTGTTGGAGACAGAGCCGCAGTAAGGAAAACTTGCGCTAGGAGCAAAACTGTGTTTTGGCGCCCTTGGCAAAAAAAGGTGGTCCTCACCTCCCAAAATCCAAGTGATGAGCAAAAAAAAAAGTCCTCACCTCCCAAAATCCAAATGATGAGCAAAAAAAAAAAGGGTCCTCACCTTCGCAATGTGGCGCCCTTTTCCTTAGTGCGCTGGGGGCCGTCGCCCCCCCCCCTTACTGCGGCTCTGGTTGGAGACATTTGTCCATAAATAATTTTGATGTATTTTTGCCTTTTATCTAATTATTTTTTGGAAGTCTTTTGCGGGTGTTGTGATGTTCCTGAGTGGGGCATTTTTGCTGTTTTTTGCCGTGCTGTCTGCGAGTTCATTACCTGGAATTCCAACGTGACAGGGAATCCAAACAATTGTTAAGTTCACGTCTCGTGTGGATTTAGAATGGTGGACCATTTCCTGGACTGTTCTCACACTTCTGCTTTTTAGATTATGTATCTCGGTTGCTGCTACCAGGGAATCAGTGCAGATGGCAAAATGGGTATTTGCTGCAGATGTTAGTGCATATTTAACAGCCTCATATATGCTTTCCATTTCAGAGGTGTTGATGGAAACTGTGTCTGGAAGTTGATAGCTTTTTACTGTGTTGTTGTGGATGTAGGCTATCTTGACTTCATTATTTCTTTTGGTGGCGTCGGTATATTGTCTGTATTCGGATGGAACGTTTCGCATAAATGGCTAGGTCGTCCGCGAAAAGATATGTGTTTACCGGAGAATTTATATTTGCTGTTATGTTATTAATAGCTATCAGGAATAGTGTTAAGGTGCCTGTCCACTTGAGAGTACTCTCGAGAGTAACTCTCGAGAGTAACTCTCACGGGTTTGTCCACTAGAGAGCTGATTTCGATCGGGTGGACTCTCGAGAGTACCTTGCGAGTTGCTCTCGAGAGTTACTCTCGAGAGAACTCTCAAGTCTGTGTCCACTTGATCAGTTGTGGAGAGTAGCCAAGATGGCGTCGTACTATAGAAAGGTCGCAGCAGCTGTAATAATTCTAACTATTTATAAAAAAGAAAAAGTTGAATAAAAAAATCTGCTGGATTAAGTCATGGATTGATAGAAGATGTGTTTTAGGTGCCTTCAATAATTTCTGAAAATCAAAAATGAAATGGTGCTGCATCTATTTTTAATAATAAAGTTGAATTGATTAATATTATTAAAAATTTATGTACTTTTAATAATTTTCTTATAAAATTTATTTTAAATATTATTAATAAAATTGCAAATAAAAATAGTTGAAGCTATAGCTTGTATTAAAAAATATTTAATAGAAGATTTAAAGGAATATGATTTTTCTTTTTTCTTAATAAAGGAATGTAAAGTAAAAGAAAGGAAAGTAAATTAATTTCTAATCCTATTCACGCCCCTATTTATGAAATTGAAGAAATAGAGATTATTCTTCCTGCAAATAAAGGTGATAAAAAAAAAAAAATAGATATTAAAAAGAAAAGGGTTATTACCTTTATATTTGGGGTATGTACCTAAAAGCTTAATTAGCATATTTTGTTGTTTATTACATTTTAGTAGATGATGTACAAAGTTTTTTGATACTTTAAAAAATAGTTTAATTCAATTAAATGTAATTACTAAAATAATTTAATAATTTTATTTTAGGCTCTACTTAATTATTTGGGGTGATTAGTTATTAACAAAGGTAAAAATTTACATAATTTATTCTATCAAAATAATTCTTTTAATCAGGCACATAATGTTTTAAACTTTATTTTAATAAAAAAAAACATATATATTATTATTTTTAAATTGAATTAAATTTAAACTAATTAATTATTTTTAATTAAATTTAAAAAAAAATGGTTAATAGGTTGGTAATTTTCTAAATTTGGGGGTATAAAATTTCCTACAAAACATTATGTTTTTTCATTCTGTCACGGTAATCGACACATTTTACGATCGACAGAATTTCCAGGAGTTCGTACAAGCCGATTAATTTATTTATATCCTCCGGTGATGAATTTTTGAACATCTTGTAAGCAGACAGCTCTCGAGAGTACTCTCAGGAATTCGAACACAGTTCGTATTTGGCGAGCTACTCTCGGAGAGTGTAGGGAGCACGTGTCCACTTGCGAGTACGTTGAGAGTAGTTAGCTCTCGGAGAGTAGCTCGCCACTTTCTGCGAGTTACTCTCAGATGCCTGTCCATTTGAGAGTAACTGCTATCGAGAGCTTCTCGCCACTATTTACTCTCAAGTGGACAGGCACCATTAAGCTTAAAGTAGCTCCCTGTGGTATACCGTTTTGTTGACATTTTTCATTTGATAGCTTTCCGTTTGCTCTTACTTTAAAATTTCTGTCGCTTAAGAATTCATTTATAAAACAAAGCATATTCCCTTGTATTTTAGTTGTTGAAGGGTACTGACTATGTTTTGTTTCCAGGTTGTATCATATGCTTTTTCTATGTCGAAATATACTGCTATAAGGTGTTGTTTTCTGGCAAATGCTGTGTGTATAGACTTATTACTCATTATTACAAATTAAATTACAATTAAATATAAAATCAAATTTATTAATTAAATTACTTAAGAAAAATATATTACACAATATTTTACATAGCCAATAATGAAATACAGCTTACAATTCATTAATTGCGTCTGCATTTACGATTGCGATTCTGATTGAATGATTGACTGTCTGGAATTTTTCATCCGCGAACACATATACTGTGAAACTAATAGTTGTTTTACGGGCATCGTCTTCCGATTATTTTTTTGGGCGAGCCGGTTGTTAATTATTTAGGTCATTCGTTTATTACTATTTAAAGGTGTATAAATTAGCGAAAAATGTAATGACGTCACAAATTATTTCCGTTGTCTTTTTAATTAAAACGTTTAATTTTTTATTAACATCTGTTAAATGTGACACATGAGTTACACATGACAAAATTTCTGTAGATATAATCGTGCAAATGTAGTTTTAATTACAAAAAAAAAAAAGAAAATGCAGACGACATACGGTCTAAGAAGCATTATATCAAAAAATATTTAGAAGAAAAATTTCCATTTGTTTCATTTAAATACAATGGTCTCCCCAGCAGTGGCGGCGCTAGCTTTCAAAATCAGGGGGACAGGGAATATTTGAGGGGGCACCATTTTTTTTATCGTTATAAATATTAATGAATATATGGTGGTTTTGATTTTGAAAAGATGAAAGCCTTTGGCCCGCTTCCATCTTTGACAATTCGAAATATGGCCAATTTTAAATTTTCTTCAAGCATATCTGAGGGGGGCAAAAAATTTTAAGGGGGGGCCGAACCTCCTTGGACCTCCCGCTGGCGCAGCCACTGCTCCTCAGGCATTTAAAAAAATATAGTTTTAACAAAAAATATTATTTTATGCAATGCGATTTAAAATTAGTATACATGTTTTCCTAGTTTGTTTAATTGTAGTATAGCCTGTTTCTTTGGCTTAAGAGGAACTAGATTTTAAAAACTAGTAATTTTTATCTATTTTATTAAATGAGGCTTTTGATTATTTTGTTCAGTAAAAAGCCCACTTGAATCATTAAAAAGTTATTGCATTTAGTTCCGTTTAAATGTTTGGAGGGATTCCACGATGAGACGTGTTTATGAGTGAATCGGTTATTAACATTGGTGATTAAAAAAAAGTGAAAAATTACTATAAAACTTATTATAAATACTGAAAATTTCTTTTGAAATGTTAAATAAGGTGATAGTGACACTTTAGTAGAAAATGTCTACAGAGAAATTCCAGGAAGAACTAAGAAAAATTAAAAGAAAACAGCCAGAGAATACAAAGATCTTATACACCGATGCCTCAAGAAAGGAAGACCAGGTTACAATAGGGTTCAAAGGAAGACCAGGTTACAATCTTCTATGTTAGACGACAATAAAAGAAGCTACAGCCTGCCCCAACAGTCTCAGTAACGACCGCAGAAATTGAAAGCATCCACCAAGCCATTAAAGATGTTTTCAGGTACAAAGAGAGGACAAACTATATTAACTGTACCGATTTGCTGAGTGCAATCATATAAATAGGAAATAACAAACCCCAACACAAAACGAAAAAACACGCAACAAATTCAACACCTTATACACGACACACGACACTATAATACCCGACAAACACAACATAACACTCTTATGAGTTCCAAGTCATAAGGGCATTGAAGGCAACGAAGACATACATAACTACATTAACAACACCACACCTACACAATCACTAAATCCATTTACCCCAATTAAAGACATCCAAATGGTCATTTCACAGCACTAAAAAAAAAAAAATACAACAAGCCAAATGGACAGCAATAAAAAATAACAAATTAAGATCCATCAAACCTGATATACAAGTCTGGAATCTAAACACGGATAGAAGAACACAAACCATCTTCACAAGGCTACGAATAGGGCATACAAAACTAACCCACGAGCATCTACTATTAAATTATTTCAGAGAATATAGGGATAGGGATTCGAAATGAAAAAAAAATAAAAAATGTTGAGAGAGGTTTATAATAAAAACATAATGTTGAGAGGGGTTCGGAAGTCAAAAAATAGGCTAGTAAACGTTGCTCTAAGATCTAGAGCAGTGGTTCTTACCTGGGGGATCCGTAAAAAATTATAGAACGTCAGTAGTATTAAATTTTTGATTGAATTATTTATTGCTTTTCATTTTATTTTGTTTCAAACTTTTATCCGAATCCTTACAAGTAAACCAGGTATGTAGAGCCATAATAGAGCAGTGGTGACCATAAGTGTGAAAACTTATTATATTTTTTAATAAACATTACATTATTATCAATATTTTTTTGTTGTACTTTTTGTACAGGTCAAAAGCAAGAAAAAAGTTCTGTAACAATTAGAATAAATTATTCTTACCTATTCAATATTTTACATTGGAATTTTAAAACAAGCCTGTACAAAAAGTAATGTCTCCATACTTTTTTATATTCACTAAATTTCTAACCCTATATTTATATAATTTTTTATATAATTTTTAAATATTTAATTAAAAGCTAATCCCTTTATTTAAATAAAAAAACTAAATTAAATTTATGTATGAATGTATATACGAATATAATAGGGTTATCAAATCACTATTTAAGAGGTACGTTCGGTTGTATAGTATTTCCAAAATGAAATGGCCAGTGTTGTTAAGCAGCTTAACATGCCGTAATGGGTTTATGACACTAATCTTAAGACTTATTGCTGTAAAAAGAATATAAGGGGTAATAAGAGATTTTAAAATTAAATTGAATAGATTTATACTAGTTCAATTGATGTTTCTTAAAACCATTAAGTATATTTATTAAATTTATAATCCTATTGTTTCTAAATTTTAGGGGTTGTTATACTTGTTTTTTAGTTAATTTTCAACGTTCATAGTGTGCATTCATTAACAACATGGCTCTTTGGAGACCATTTGATTTTGAAGAAATTCTTAATTTTTGTAGCGAAAATAGTGAATCTGTACAAGGTGATTTGGAGTGCGAAAATGTGGACGTTGACGTGGAATGCGAAAATGTGGACGTAGCTACTAAAGAAAAATGTCATTTGCCAGAAGTTTGCAAAGTTCTGATACTGAACCTTTATAAAAAGTTAGTTTCGGAAGGTAATTGCAAACCTATACTTAGTACTGCGGAATTAACTATTGTTCGATACAGAACAATTCAACGTATCATTTTTCGTGTTTTAAACCCTACGGAACTAATATGGAGCCAATTAAAAGGTAATGTGCGTTGGAAAAATACAACACCGACAAAAAGTGAGTCTCTAGTACAATTAATTAAAGACGAAACAAGTGTAATAAGTAGTGATTTGTGGAAAAAAATGTGTAGAACATGTAAAGACAATTGAAACATTTTTTTTTTTATTAATCCAGCAAATAAATCGTCAATAATTATTAATTTAAATGACAGTGGTAGTGACACAAACTCTGATAGTGATATAAACAATGATAATAGCGATAATGATTAATATTTTAATAATTTTAAATTACTATAAATTGAATAGTTCAAAAAAAGATGATTTTTGTTTGTGCAAATTAGAAGTATTTAATATAGACTATAAACACTTTAAAACAAAACGATTTTTAAACACTTTACTTAACCGAATTCCGAAAGAGACATAGTCGGCACTATATTTTTCGAATAAAAGTCGTATATTTTATTTATTATTGTTTTAGACAAAATTATCTATTTTCTTGAAAACTTGTAAATCGGGTCGTTTTCACTGCTGATTTTTGCCACGAACATTGATACGTAGAATTGTTCTGTATGGAACACGAGTTAATTCCACAGTTCTAAGGTTTGTCATTATCTTCCGAAACTAACTTTTTATAAACGTTCAGTATCAGAACTTTGCAATCTTCTGACAAATGACATTTTTTTTTAGTAGCCTCGTCCACATTTTCGCATTCCACGTCAACGGCCACATTTTCGCACTCCAAATCACCTTGCACAGATTCACTATTTTCACTACAGAAATTCGATTTAAATTTAAAATTCCCTTAATACCTCTTATATTTATTTTTACAGCTACGAGTCTTGGGATTACTGCCATAAACCCATTACGCATTGTTAAGCTTCTCAACAAGAGTGGCCATTTCATTTTGGAAATACTATAAGTGTTATTTATTCTTAGTTCCAAAGGGGGCCGAGAAAATATTTAGGTGGTCTGCAATTACTAAAAGGACCACTGAACTAGGATGGTAGACATTTTATGGAAATATTTTTAAGTAAAATCGCGAAAATTTTAAATAGTTACCACACTTTCTATCATAAGACAATATCGTACACATGAGTGAATTATAAGGGTTGCTTGGTTGCGAAACCCTAAAAATGATTAAGAATGTATTTAATTGAAATAACGTTCAGGTGTCAGTAAGTATGGTATAATTAGTTTTTTCTGCAGAAAGTAGGACAACAGAAAATGAGTTCAAAATTAACATTACACTGTGTGAAAAAAAGTGAAAAAAAAAACGTAAACAATAGTTATGATAAATACTTTTCAAGTTTCTAATAGGGCGTATCTTATCTCCTGTCCTCCAAAGAAGGTTGTAATCGATTTGTCAATATAATAGTATAATTAATTTATTAAATATATCTAGAATTGTATTATAGTAATATACATACTTAAGAAATTTATTTGACATTTTTTTGCCAATACATTATTAACCATTTACACTCATAGGGTAGGGTTCTTAGCAGTGATGGCATCCTACCTGTTCGGACAGATTCGCGCGAACCGTTTCATAAAGTTATTGAAACCTTAGGGAACCGGTTGTTAGAATTATTAAAAATAAATGAAGTACTCTGACTTGCCGTGCCCTGTAGTGTTGCAAATGTAATATTTATTTTATAGGTTATTAATAATACGCTCTTAAATTTTTTTCCTTATATTTAATTAATGGAAGTAAGTGATTGGTTTTCACTCTTAAAAATACAGAATAGCTTCCTAGATATCACATGACTTTATAGAACCGCTTCCTGAAAATTTAGGATGCCATCACTGGTTCTTAGACGTTCTGAAAAACCGGGATTGTCCCATTTTTAAGATTCAAGTCCAGTGGTCCCAAATTTGTACATTTTAATAATTTATTAAATAATTTGATTTAATTTAGTAACGTATTTCAATAGGCAAGTCTGTTCAAGATAACTATGAAATGACGTCAAAGTTGAAAAATTTGCTCTGTTGCCAGTTATTATTTGTTTACGAATGTCAAATAAGTTAAGTTATATTCCACCCCTTCTAAAAAGAGATTAAAAACCTACATTTACTAGGGAGTAAACGGACTAATGTGAATTATGATATAGAGCAGAGGTGTCCAAACTACGGCCCCCGGGCCAGACCCGGCAGGTGATTTTATCCAGCCCGCGAAGGTTTTTGAAAATTACTGATGTCGTGACACACGTGAATAACTTGAACTTGAAGCTCCAAGGTAAAAACAACTTAATTTGTTATTTATTCGCGCAAAACAGGCATTCAGAGCAAAGCTGATATTACGGCACTATTCTACTTCTACAAACCCACCTTACTGCGCATGCGTACTGTCTATTTTAGGTGCAAATTTAGGTAAATAAATTTACTTTTTGTAAAATTTTCGGTTAGGTTACCTTAGTAATTTATTTTTCTTAGTTTTATTTAGTCACATATCATTTTATTTATTTGTATTAGAAATTTTATTTGATTATTTACAGTCACGAATATTGCTGGGTTTGCAGTTGTAGAATAGTTTGTAATAATATCAGATGAATGAATGTAACTTTACCCATTTCTCGTGCTGTGAAGAATTTAATACAGAAACTGATGAACAATTTCCAACCAGATTGGCAGTAAAAGTCTTCGCGGATTTAAAAGAAGAATTTCAAAAGCGATTTTTTGATCTTGACATGAATTCAAAGGGAATTCGGCTGTTTCAAAATCCATTTAACTGCAACGTTGCCGACGTTTCAAGTCAGTTTCAAATGGAAATTATTGATCGTCAAGCTAACGATCAAATCAAGGATAAATCCAAGGAAGGAAACTTGGTCGATTTTTACAATTTTTTGGATGCAAAAGAGCTTCCAAATTTAAAGCAATTTGCTTGTAAATTTATTTCTGTTTGGCACTACCTATATGTGTGTACAAACTTTTTCCAGGATGAAGTATCTGAAATTTAAATACAGGGCAAATTTATCGGATGATCATTTGCAATCATTGCTTATAATTGGTGTTTCAGATTTGAATCCCAACTTTAAAGAAATTCTTCAGGAAAAAAACGGTTCCATCATTCCCATTAAAAGTTGCATGAAATAATTTTCTAATTATGTATAATTTAGTCATGTTTGTTTCGTATTGATGTATTTGTAATTTACTGTACAAAATCAAATTCAATGCTGCTTTAGTCATAATGAGATTTTTTAATTCACATATTCACGTGGCCCGCCACAAATTCTGGCCCTCGCGGCAAAAAGTTTGGATACCTCTGATGTAGAGCACTGATTTCCAATCGGTGTGTCGCGGCTCAGTAGTAATGGTGTCTCGAGCTAGTATAAATTTTTGATTTTAATTATGTATATAATATAAACCAAATAATAATGTTCAATAAATATAACTAAAATATAATGTTCAATATCGTATAAATCTAAATAAAATGAAAATTTCGGTGTATAAGACACATTAAAAATAATTAGTAAGGAACAAAACCATTCTTTGGTCTCGGCTCCTATGATTTTTATTATTGAGAACTGACACGCTCTGATACGCTGTCTGGTGGTCAAATATTGTACTACGCGACTGTAGTACTGTTTGAAATTATTACATATGTTCTGGTGTTGATTTTTTGTTAGAACGTCGATAGATACATTTTCATAAAATAAAAATGTACTGTGCTTAAATTAACTTGTTCCCTGTTAGCATATTGACAGCTGAATACTAGACAATTCAGCCATTTTACCATGAATTACAGCGCCGCCAACGGTAATGTCACTTCTCAATAATAATATTTGATACAATTCAAAATAAAACGTACGCTTAATCTCGCTGGTCAACGTGTTAAACAGGGTTAAGTCGGGAAATGCTGTTTTAGAAGATGTGTCAAACGTAGGGGAGAGATACCATCCTGTGGAACCAAATGTAACAACTGAGTAATGCTTGCATGTAGTTTACATTACATTCTAACATTGGCTACAAAATTAAACAAGTGTGACGTCAATACATAGTTATTTTGATCAGGCTTTATCTTTCCTTTGTTATGCTACAATTCTGTATAAAACCATAGTGATCGTAAGTACGTCTCTAGTCATCGTAAGATCGGAACACTTAAGATGCAATTCTGTACAACCCGTAACTCCTTGCTATTTCCAGTAAATATTTACAAGATTTAATTGTGAACATACCGTAAGATAGTACCAGAATTTGAGCACTAGGGAAAATACAACAATATATTCGAGTTCACTTATCTTATTTTCACTTATATTTTTATTTACAAAATCCACAGATTGTAAAATATAGGATTGGTAACCATGATGAATATTTTGAAATACATACCAATACGCAATATTAAAGAAATGTATAATAAAAATAAATTTAAATTTCAGTGCAAGTTGAAACCGAGAGCAGTTATGACAATTGTAGCAATGATGAGAATTTTTCCACTGAAATTGCAAAGATTAACTTTGAAATAGACTCTACGATTTACGAGTGAAAGGAGTCGGAGTCGATTTTCAAAAATACCGACTTAGGAGTAGAGTCGGGAGTCGTTCATTTTTTTGCCGACTCCCCATCCCTTATCTTGATTTTAAAGTTCAGATAGCTCGAGCTTTAAAATTTGCATAAGTGAAGGGAATCATCTGTAATATCAGGTACTTGTCGATGTGCAGATGGTATAGAAGCAGGGTCGACAAACTTTTGAGACAGAAGAGCCCCAAATCTGTATAGCACAACGATTTAAATATATTTCATTAGCCATAAATGTAACTTGACAAGTAGGGTTGATTTAAAACTCAAAAATTGACTCGTTTTCTGAAAAATATTATTTATTATCAATTTATAATTAAATTGTTCTTTCATTACCAATAAACGGCATTTTTTTGTAAACAATTAATTTTTTTAGTGTTACAAAACGCTAGTTATAACATTAGCGTTAACCTTACTAAGGCTAAACTACTGGTTTAGCGAAATATTTTCTTTCCCACTCTTGATGTCTACATAGATTACATTGTCTACGCGATGTTTACATGTAAAGTAGAAAACACAAAAAACGCGTGAATGCCCATCTTTGATTTAAAATACATTGATAATCAGATAATATATTTTTATTAATCGGAGAAGTTTTCTAAAGAAAGCTAAAGTAAATAAACTACCAAAAATCTTGGAATTCACGTTGTAAATGTTTATTATTTTGCAGACAAAAAGTGAATTTTTATATTAATACGTGAGTACCCGTGCTTCGCTACGGCATTTCACTACTTTAAAACGAAGAAGACATAACGTTCACAACGTGAAAGTAAAATATATAAAACGATAATAGATTTTGCAATTAACTATTAGACGATGGGAAATACAGAAATCTCCAGTACTGCCATCTATTGGTAAATTCCGCACCAAATAGCGACATATCTGTACATCTTTAAACATTTCTGTGCATGCGTACACTTTACTCTGTGATAACACCGTTATTATTAATCTTTGATGTATAGTGTTAAATACATTATGATTCTATGCACGGGCGCGCCAAGTATATTTGCCGCCTGGGTACGAGAAAAAATTTACCGCCCTTGAAAATTAATTAATGTTAAGATAATTTCGATTTATACATGTACATACATACATATAAATATATGATACTTACGCTGACGAAACGTTGAACAATTCGGCACTAATTTTAAGAACTGGAACAATATTTATCATTAATTCCACGCGCCCCTAATACTCGGCGCCCGGGTGCGGTGCATCCTCTGCATCCCGGGTTGGCGCGCCCCTGATTCTACGTGAAATGCTCTAATTTGTAATTCTAAAATAATTGATACATCATCATAAAACTCCAATGTTATGCACCCACAAACTTTATAATACAAAAACTATTATGTTTAAAAACAAAAAATTGCCCAATACACGATATCGGTGCATGATAGGTATATGCTCTCCCGGACTTTTTTTTAGATCTAGTTAAGATCTACATTATATCGATATATCTCCTAAGGTTTAGTCTACGTAATCAATTTAAACTCACGGAGAGTGAAAAATTATGATTTTCCCCCATAACGCCCCCTAGGGGGATACGGACGAAGTTGGAACCCTCACTAAAACATTCCTCGGATTATTTTACCCCACCCTGTACTAAATTTGGCAAAAATCGGTCCAACCGTTTGACTTTAGATAAAGGACAAACAAACAAAAATTGATTTTTATATATAAAGATAATTTTTTTTATTAAACCTAATTAATGGTAAAGAAAGTTCGAGGCTAGTGAAGAAGGAGCAGTTATGGGCACGAGTGCACATGTCCGCATATTCGTATACTTCTTGAAATAAATTATGAAAAGTGAAATAAATTATGAAAAAAGATAAATACTGTTTGTAAATAATTTTATTATATTTACTGAATAGTTAACATGTACAAGAATATTACAATAATAAACGGAAAAGGCTATTTAATAGACGTTTCGCGCGACTACACTTAAATTTGATGTATCCTAAAAGTGGGACACCGTGACACTAAAAAATAGAGCATGTTGTATTATTTAAACCGGCTTAGTTGTAGACAATGTATTTTATTTAAGGTGGCTAAAAAAAATGCAGTCACTTAAGGAATATAGTCTGCCTAGCAAACAAAAGCCCGAGTGGGTACGTCGCTGTTTTAATTTTGCAAGAACACTCAACTTTAATGCAATCCTAAAATATTTCAAATTGTTCATATATTTTCCGGGGCTTTTGTTTTCTTACAGACTATAAAAAACGAGAGTGCACACTATGGTCTATTTCAAAGTAGAAAAATGTGTGTAAGAAGATAGGAGCTGTTTGTCCTTGCTTAGGATTGGTTTAGATCGTCATCCCTATTACACTATAAAAATATTGTTTTTAATCCAAGTTGACAGATGTTCAGTGTCGTACATTGGAAATATATATTATTTATATTATTTAATTTTTCTCATATATATTGTTATTATTTACATATTTAGACTTTTATTTATATTCTTGGCGTAGATTTTATGAAGAAAATTCTCCATGTAATTTGTTTTTACGCAGTTATATATTTTTTAGGTTATCTGACATATAAATATTATTCGACACTTGACAGTTAACAGATCAAGATAGAGGACTAATGTGAGGCCAAAAGACAGCCCAGCTGATTGTGCCCAAAGAAGAAGTTATTGATATAATTTTTAGACCTTCATATATACATATATTTTTAATTTTTATTTACAATAATTATTTAAATATGTTGACGAATTATGTCCGTAGATAATATAATAGTTAAGTTTATGGGAGTCGGCTCTACACCTGTCCGACTCCCATAAACTTAACTATTATAATTATTTAAATAAGAAACTTTAGCTCTGAAGATATATTGTTTCTCTCTTTTTATGTATAGTATGTACTTAATTTTTAAAATTAATATTTTTTTAACTTTTTCAAATTTCCCATTAAACTGAATTTATGTCGTATAAATAACGTAAGTGTATTATCTACCTTGTTTATTTCAATACAGTCTGTTCCAAACGGTTAAGCGGAACTAAATGGGATTTTAGTTCTTTTAGGTTGTCACGAGAAGGGACCTTGCTTGGGTTATTTCATTTTTCACGTTGGGATGTCAACATTTAAAATTTTAACAATGAAACCATGGAAACGAATGACATATGTCAAAATTAAATATTTTTTTAGATATTTTAATGACAAAAAAATAAATAAATAGGAAATTTGTATTAAGAATGACACAAAAAATCAAAATATAAAGAAAATGACATTTTAAAATTATATTAACCTTAACCAAAAAATGTTTATTGTAAGTATGATTTACAAAGCTTAAACAAAACGGCCGAAAGGCACGATTTAAACGATGAAAGTAACTAGATTGCAAAATCTAGTTCCGCTTAACCGTTTGGAACAGACTGTATCTTATTAACCTTTTTTATATTAAAAAAAAAAAAAAAATCACTTGCTAACCCAGTTGCTACGCCCATGTCCTAGTTGTTACTTATTTTAAATTTCCCGCTATACTGTATTTGATCAGTGTAAATCGTACTCGGTTCGCAGCGCTATCTACTTTTTTCTACTTTGAAATAGACCATAGTACTTTTTACAACTGAAATAGATTATGAAAGAAAAATACTGTTTTTAAATAATTGTTATTAGTTTACTGAAAAATTAACATGCACAATATTATTACAATATATTTACAAAATTTTATATCTAAAGTACAAATTTATTACTTTTCTTTTTCGGTAACATTTCTCTTACATAAACCAAAAACGTATTTCTGTAAGCGTTTAACTTTTAACAAAAAATTTGATTCTTTTGGTACTCTATAAGCCATTTGTTTAGTTGTAATATTATGCAAAGGACCAAATGCAAGAGCAACTACTGTACAAGCAAGGCATATCACATTATATGGCATACTGAAGTCCGGAGTAGGTAAAGTGATAATTAAACTTTCAGTTCTAATCTGTACTAAATAACCACTACGTGAAGAATTAAATGAAGCTGATAGTAAAGTACCATCTATAGGAACACCTGTGAAGTTTCTCGCTGAAGGCAGGTATGCTGATATTATTGATGAACCTATGTAAAAGCCATGGTTTGCATCTGGAGGATATTCCTGCCATTTTAAGAACACATAATCAAAGTCAATTGAAATAACAGTTACTGAACGAGGAGGTAGTCTTAACAAGAGTTCTAAATGGTAAGGTCGAACTCTATTTAAACCAGGAGTATACATTACATGAACTGGTTCTAATGTTTTACCATTTGATTGTATTTTTAAAGTGTGTAAATACACCGGGATATACCACGGTATGTTTTTAAACAATACAACATCTAAATGGTCCCAGTAATTATTATAAATTTTATGAACAAGTGCTCCATTTTCTTGTCCGTATGTTGAAAGGTATTGATTAGCATGTATTAACGGGGCAGAATTTACTGAAACAACTTCCTTTTTAGTAAACGCAGCTGCTATATTCAAAACGTGTGCATTAATTTGTTTTACATCATATTTAGCTAAAATATGTTCATCTCCACCTCGAACCGATTTAATGATTTCATGTGGTGCTGGGGTGATTACAAATGGAATGCTAGCGTTAGTTGTTACATCTACGTAAATGGAACTTGAAGTAGCTACTGGACAAGCATCAAATAATCCCTGGCCAAATAATTTACGGAAAGACCAGTTACGATTTAACAAAATTAAGTAATCGTAAACTAGGGACACAGATTGACGTAATTCAAAAGATGTTAATTGACACTCTGGATCTCGACATATTTGTCGCATATGTAAACTTAGTGAATGATATCTATTATTATGTATATGTCCAGAATTTAATAAAGATGCTAACCCCTTATGTGAATCACATGGCAATAATTTTTTCCATGGAGTTAAATTTTCAGTACACACTATTTCTCTAGGTAATGAAGCATATCTAAGATGGGATGAATTTGCACTTTGAACGTTCACACCTGAAGGGCGTAAACTAAATGCTGGACTATAACTATTTGCTGCATCTATGAAATTTAAAGAAGCACAGAATAATCCTGATAAAGAGTTTGAGAGTTCTTTCCACTGTTTGTTAATGTCAACTGCATCTTCTTTGAACCACGCCCAAAGTTCAACGCCAGGTGAAGCATCGACTACAGGATAACCCCATTGTTCGTATCTCCAAAGACCTGCTGTTAGACTGATGTGCAACTCACTTATGTCATATCTTCCAACTATTTCTCCCAAGGCACGTGGGAACAAATGACAATGGTGAACTATTAAAAGTCAGAAATTAATGAAAGAAAAATTTAAAATAATAGACACTTACATGTGTCTTCTTTTGGCCCTTTATTCCAAATGGTACTAAATTGAAAATAAGCATAGAGCTGATCACTATACAATGGTTTTAATAATAATTCTTCGTTAAATTCATCTTTATATTCTACACATTCACAAGTACTTATGAATAATAATAACACAAGTTTTATAATAAACATTATGTAGTATTATTGTTTTCTTTTTTTTTTTTTGTAATACTGCTTTAGTTAATTACTTCATATTCAGATATAAAATTAAAATACGGGTATTCAGGTTAGGTTGAATTTTTATTGTTGACAACGCCGGTCTATTTATCTTTCAAGAGGGCCAATCATAAGCTTCGTTTATTTGTGAGTCAGCTGTAAAAGTTTAGTTTGCATTTTAATTGTAAAATAACTCATAATAGTTGGTTTAATTCATATTTATAGTGTGTTTATTTTATATTGGTATCTTCTGAAGACATTGAATAGGTATTTACTGTTGAACAATCAATAAAGGGATAACGTATATTCCAGAAAAAAAGATAAGCTAACGCAGTTTCCGCTTATTGATACACACGTTACCAACCGCACATTTGTGGAACGAACACTACTGTATTTAGTGCACATTCGCATGTTCCTGTAGCTTGCGAAGAATCATTGGATTGGTTTGGTTTTGCATCATTTTTAACATGGCTTCATGCAGGATTTGTGGAAGTGCTTAAATTTTGTTGATATTGTTATGTGTTGATTGATTAATTTTGTAATAAAACGATTGTAGAGGAATTATTTAAGCTGTAAGTTAATAAATTTGTAGTTTATTTTTGCATTAGTTGTGTTCATTAAATAAATTGATATTTCCTTAGTTAAAATCATCATTGAATGGGGTTGGTCGTTTTTTAGTTTCCCAAATATGGTTAGCAATTGAACGTAAATTCAAAATAATGAATATTTCAGTTGAAGTAAACTGCTTTTCTTTCCTCTTTTTATTTACTATTACATTTGAAGTAAGGGCACGTCATTTTGTGACAATAACAAAGAATTCCCCATGAGGGTATACATAAACTGTCTGAATCATTTTTCTCTGTATTTTTGATTGTATAGTGAAAACAGTGAGTTTAACAAGCGTTCTTGTAGGTTTATAACTATTAGTAGTAGTTCATATTATGGCTACTGCTATTCAAGAAAATGGTATAAAATCTCTTACAAATGGAACCAACCTAGTCCACAATGTTCAAACATTAACTTCACCGTTAGAAACCAAGACTGTTCAAGAAACCAGAGAATGCGTAGCACCTGAAGAAAATGAACCTGAAATTGACATTGTCATTAATAATGTAGTATGCAGTTTTAGTGTTCGTTGTCATTTAAATTTAAGACAAATAGCACTGAACGGAATAAATGTTGAATATCGGAGGGAAAATGGTATGATCACCATGAAATTACGAAGACCGTATACAACTGCAAGTATCTGGTCATCGGGGAAAGTTACCTGTACTGGTGCAACTAGTGAGGATCAAGCTAAGATTGCAGCTCGACGATTCGCACGAAGTCTGCAGAAGCTTGGTTTCAAAGTCAGATTTAACAATTTCAGAGTTGTTAATGTATTAGGAACATGTTCAATGCCGTTCGCTATCAAAATTAATTCCTTTTCAATTAAGCACAAAGAAAATGCAGAGTAAGTACATCATATTTTTCTACCTTTAGAATGCTTAGAATTTTTTATTTTATTTTATAAAGTGTAGGGAACATTATTGATAGCATTATGTAATGATCTAAAATTCTTTGGGTTGAAATTATATATAGAATTGGAAATATATCTACATCAGGTGCAGACCCAGGGGGTATCTCCTTTCTTTCTCATCTTCAGACATTCATGTTTGTTTATTCAATGTGACAATGTCCAATGCTGATTGGACATTGTCCTGTTTTTGTTTGCAACTTGCTCAGCCTTTGCTAATCATAATCAGTGTTCTCCAGCTACCACTTTTATATCATCAGACCATCTTTCTGTTTTTAAAGATTTTCTGCATTTTTTATGTAACTATGTTATAATAAGTTAGTATACCTATATGCATTATCTATAAAGAGTACAAAGAAGAAACTATCTGAGGTACAGAAGATGAAATTTTCTAAAATTAAATATTAAAGATTATACACTCATCGACAGTGCATATTTCTCAGTGTTATTAAACTTATTTGCTATCATTAACTATTGTTAAGAACATTGTAAATTACGAGTGGCAAAAGAAAAGTGTTTAAACTCAATAATTAGTGGAAAATGTTGAGCCAAGTTGGACCTTTTTATTGAAATTATTCACTGTGTTTAAATAGGTTTAAGAAAAATGAAATATATTTCAAAGAAAATAAAACAAGATTTTTCAAATTGAATACTTTACTTGGACTCTGATCATTTTTCTCCTGGATATATAATTTTAAAATACTTTATCAGTGATTCTTAACCGGTGTTCCGCAAAAAATATTATAACTGTGGGTGCCTGTGCTGTAGAAATGTAGGGGTTGCAACTTTCATGAGTACAAGTTATTATAGGTTATACAAGTTAAAAGTAACTAACAATACATGTTTTAAATATGACTACTAAATTTACGAAAATTGCGCAGCCGATTTTGTATTTTGCGCACAATGGGCAATTTTTGACTTCAAACAGGGGGGTTCTGTGACAGGAGTTCTGTCACAGGACCAGGGCCGGCGCGAGGCATGTGCAGCATGTGCAGCCGCACATGGCCCCGCGCATGGATATGAGGACCTTTTTTTTTTTTTGCTCCTCACTTGGATCTGAACAACAGCGCATGAAGATGATGACCTTTTTTTTGCTCTTCACTTGGACAGCAGGCCCCGCGGCTCTTCTCGCACATGGCCTCGCAAATCCTAGCGCCGGCCCTGCACAGGACCCCCCTACTTGCACACTTTTACATACGTTTTGAACATTTTTGCTCCCATATACTTTTGAACCTGCTGTCTCTTATGGAAACAAACTTAAATTGCGTTACGGGATTCGCTAAGGCGTAAGCATTCAATATAAGCAGTGTGCTGTGTTGCATTGAAACCAGCCTGCTAGCGTTATTATGGTAGGAATTTAAGATAAAGTGTTCAGTGTTTTTTTTTTTGTAAATTATATATCACAACGAATATATTGCGTTAATTATTATTACAAAATATTAAATAATTTTTTCATTGTGTTTTTGGGGGTTGCGCAAACTTGAAATAAAAGGAAAAGTTGCCAATGCGTTATAATCAAAAGTATTCCGCTACATAAAACATTAGGAATAACGGTTTTATTAGTCTTTCGGATTTTTTACAATCGTTCGAAAGCTTTAAGTAGAAACGAATAGCTATACTACAATCTTTAAAAGGTGTCCTATCAAGGTCAGTTGTGAATTGTATCAATTGTGAAGAGCATAGGCCACGCCATCAGGTTTCATGCCATTGGTTTATTTAGAATAACTCTAGAATCTAAGACAAACTCACACAGTGTATTTTCACAAACATGAACAGTGAACTAAGCTTAAAAACAGGCATTTGTAATTCTTTTAATAGCTGTCAGACAGAGAGAGAGAGAGAGAGAGAGAAATACATCAGTACGCTAATTATAATATCACATTGCTTTAATCGGACTTCTTTTAAAAATTGTGGTATAACAGTAATATCTCCAAAATGACCAATATTGGGTTTTTATTATTCCTTTCTTGAACTTTTCATATATGTGAGCCTCTTCTAAGAAAATATTCTGGGTGCGCGCCGGATCCATATATAATACTTTCAATTTTGCCTGAAATTTGACTAATAATACTTCTTACATTTTAAAATTATCATCCATAATACGTAGTTTAGAAAAACTGCAATTCTATAAAAAAGCATAATTTAGAACTATAATTTTTTCACTTTTGATTTCAAAATGTTTGCGCTTCTTTTTTTTTCTCCTCGGATATCTGGATGCTTCATAATTCGCGACTGCAAATAACAGTGAGACATCTGGTGGTGACTGGCTAAATTAAACAGAAGCGTATATTTGGATAATATTTGTAGCGTGTTGTGCTGCAGTTTATGTGAATTAAGAAGTATTTTAAAATATAGTGACTTAAATACAGTGCTTTTTTGCCAAAATATTGTTTGAACAGATAAATATTAAGAAAAAACTTCTGACATATACGCTTCTCGCCCGCCATCAGCTGTTGTACGCAGCGCCGTCAACGTTAGTTTCAGTCGCGAATAGTATAATACACTGATGGGAGGCAGTCGTCCAATGTTGTACGGTAGATAAGGGATATATGTATACAGGGTGTTGGATTGATCCGGTACATATAGGGATTTAACATGTAAAAACAGATATATGCGATTACTTGCTTCCTTGTTGGTTATACAGAAAAAATTTAAATATAAAAATTGTTTAGAATTTTATTTTGAATTTAATAAATTCATAAAAACTAAATTTAATACTCATTTACAGTAAATATTTTAATTTAATGCTTTTTTTTTTCTGTTAAATTTTAACCATTTTGTTTTAACTATGACATTGGAGCTTCTGTTCATCAACTGTGAATATCAAAATTACTTTAAAAAATGGTATTTGAAAATTTGTTCTCGATTCTATGTTGAATCTGATATATTAAACAATAAAAAACAACTATAAACTATTTCAATTTATTTTTTGTGCGACCACTTCAAAAACAGTTCTTTTTCATCATTTTAGTACTAGCCAAAATGTAATTTTTTTTCGGTCTAGGCCGATTCGCTTATTTTTTTGGCCGCTGGATGCTAGAGCCATCTATGTGTCATTTCTTAAGTTACAAGATCTCCATGGTTACACGGAAACAACTGACAGTGAAACATTAATAATTGTGATAATTGTTCAATAACCATAAATTATCCAATGTAAATAAATAAATTTAATTTTTCTAATAAAAATTACTTTTGGTCGCCCAAAAAATATAATGTGCACTTTTGCAAAAAGATCTTTTTCGGCCTTCAAATTCAGATGCGGCCGAAAAAGATCTACTTTTTGGCCATGGTACACAAATAACTATTATTAACATTAGATTTCACAAAAATTTCTCAAATAAACCACCATTTACAGCTAAACCAGTGATTTTCAAAGTAGACGTCGAGAAAAATATTTGGGGGGGTCGCAGAAAAATTGATGACAGATCAATGTTTTTTAATAGTCGTTTATTTGCAAATTTATGTAAGGTTATGGGAGCGGACTACGAACAACTTTTACTACATACAGAAGTAAAGTGGTTGTCAAGGGACGAACCTTAAAACGACTAATAGGGTTGAAAGATGAGATAATGATATTTTTATCAGAAACAAAGTCCGATTTTTCTAATGTTTTCCACAATGAAACTTCATATTTGCAAATTGTGTTATTTGTCAAGGCTCATTTACATTTAGATACAAGTATGAGGACTTGTATGAGATACAAGTCAAATTGACTTGTCGCGATACATCACCTTATACATGAGCTCATACAATTTGTATAATTTGTGAAATCCATTAACATTTTCCATATACTTGACTTGTATGAGCTGACAACCTGTTGGAAAGTTAGGTTATGTTTTAAAAGATATCTCACATTTGATTATTTTCAATAGTTTTTTTTTTTTAAGTTAAATATGTATTTTGAGGAGTTAAGTTGCATGGCTAAAGATGTATACACTAAATGGCCCAACATAAAAGTCAGTATAGTCGAGAGCTATCTAAAGTAGAAATCCTAGGTGCGTACATCAGTGATGCAAATGAGTCACCAGTTGCCAAGAACCGCAATGTAACAGCCAGTTGATCTGCAGGTGATATAGCTTCTCGAAATCTCGTATCAATTTTAGTAATTAATGGAGCCACCAACGTGAGCATTCTTTCAAAATCAGCGACACTCATTGTCACATAATTTATGAAGCATGAACCATCTTCTAAAGTCAGTTAATTAATCATCATTGAGTAGACCCCATGGGTTTCTCGTCGAGATAAAAAATATCGCTGCCACCATCTACGCTTTCTTTTTCGTGATTTTGACATAAGTAATGCACATGTACTTAAATACAAAAAAGTCTCCTCGTTATCACTAGACATTTTTTGCGAGTGTATGCGTGTATGCAAATGTAAACAGAGCACAAAAATAACATGATTTTAGACTTGTATATTGACATGTGTATGTTGACTTGTATGATCATACTTGTATGAACTCAAACTTGTATCTCATACAAGTCCTCATACTTGTATATAAATGTAAATGAGCCTTCAGACATACTCTAGAAACTAAATGAACTGAATATGTCCCTGCAAGGGGAGAACACGAACATATTAATTTTATATGAAAAAATTCATGCGTTTATGAAGAAGATAAACTTATGGAAACCAATTGTGGAAAATGGCACGTTCGTAATGTTTTCAAGTACATATGATTTTATCACTGAAAATAATTTGGATAATAAGGGGGTCGCGGACCAAAAAGTTTGAGAAACACTGAGCTAAACAATACCTATAGGCTATTCCAAACCTTTTGGCGGAACCAAATGGAATAATTTAATTTTCTTAAGTTGTCACGATCTATTTTTTTTTCAGGTTTGAAGATGGCTTTTGCTAAACAAATTGATCAAAAGCTTCATTTAACCGATAAAAATTACTAGTTGTCAAAATCTAGTTCCGCTTAAACCAAAGAAACGGGCTATAGTCTATTATAAAAATTGGTTCGTACATTTGCTAGTTGCCTATGTGTTGTTTGATTGTTATAGTAAACAATGGCATCATGGCACACATTTTTAGGGTTTTGTAGGTATGACCAAAAAACCCTTATACGTCATTTTGTCGTCTGTCTGTCTGTCTGTCTGTCTGTTCGGTAAACATTGTAGCCAAACGGCTAAACCTAGAGAGTTGAAATTTGGCATGCTTATACAACTCTTTTACTCGCACATAGGAAAAATACTAAAACATCTAAAAAACATATCCCCCTAAAAATATAAACAAATATGTGCGAATCGAAAAAAACATATTTTTTTTATAAATCTGAGTAGGGTATCAAATGAAAGCCCTTGGTACGTGGACTAACGATAAAAAATTTTTTTTAGATCAAAATTATAAATTTTCATTTCTGTATCAATCTTGTACATATTAATTATAAAATTTAGTTTAAAGATGTACACATATATTGATTATATAATAATACTCAGTCTTCTTTTGGACTGTATTAAATTTCTTACACATCTGAAAACATTTATAACTGATTTTAGTGGCACATTTACACATACAATGGCACCTTGACTTAATTTGTTCCCGACCGCGGTTCGTATCTTAAAAATTATGTATATAGAAACCCAATTTTCCATTGTATCTTATGGGAAATCAATTAATCCGTTCCCAGATTAAAAAATCATAAAGGAAATCCAAAAAATTAAGCAAAACTATTCTCAACTAAATGAAGAAAATCCAAAGAAATGGAGAATTAGTGAGAAGGAACATTTTTTTTACCATAAATATGCACTTCGTATGCCTTTACATTTTAATTTTTATTTATAAAATTTTCTGTTTTACATGATGAGTTTGAAAATCATCTTTCATTATATTGTAACAAAAGGACAATATTCTTGTGTCTGGTTCAGGAGTTTTCGATTTTTTGCTAGTAGTATTAGCTATTAGCAGCCTGTTTCTAGTATTAGGGAAAGAAGTATAATGTAAACAGGTTTTAATTCATTTGAAAAGAAAAACATCACGGTTCGTATCTAGAGGTCAAAATAGGATATGAAAATAGTTTGTATCTCGAAATGTTCGTATATCGAGAGATTTGTAAGTCGAGGTACCACTGTATTAGCAAATTTACTAGCCATAGCTAGTATTCGGTTAAAATATTAAAATATTTAAATTGCAACCATCTAAATCAAAAGAATATGTTTGAAATAAGATTGCGAGCACCTAAACTCCCCTCTTCGGTACGCCAGTGCATATTCTAAAAAAGGGCGCAGTTTGGCGGGTTTGCCCCGAGCGTCAAAAGAGCTATTGCCGGCTCTGGTGTGGCTCTTCAAATTAAGTTGACAGTGAATAAAATTTAGAAAATATTTAAAAAGTCTTGCATTGAAACAAAATTATGGCTCTTTAAAATGTTTCCAGATGCCGTAAAGGGTGAATTTGACTCTTTAGCCTCTAAAGTTTGCCGACCTCTGGTCTAGGACAGCATTTTTTCTGTATCTACATCAAATGAAAATCTTGTTGCTATGTATTGTAAGATATAAGGTGTCCCAAGTAACTTGATAATCATAGGGATCTCGAGAACGTTAAGAGATACGAAGTGAGTTAAATCAGACCAAAGTTGCCGCATTAAGGGACCATTTTAACAATTCTTTGTTCTCCTAAAAATTACATAGGCTACTAGATATGAACGAAAATGAATTCCAAAATTAAAATATTAAGTGATTTTGGTGTGCAATTTCGTCAGGCACTTTTTCATGGTGAATTTACAGAGGTTTTCGCGTACGTTTTTTTTTATCGCGTACTTTTTTCAAGTTATCGGGGACAATTTTAATATTTCATATGGAGCTTATAGTAGATTATGATAATTTTGAATAGAGCTTTTTTTGCTATTCAACCATATAAAAACGTCCTATTTTATTTAAATAAATGACATGAAAAATTAAGAAAAACATGTTTTGTCTATCAAAATAATCGCTGTGTCATAGATAGCTATTATTAGAATAGAAAAATGATTTATTATAGAAATAGATAGAATTATTTAAACACATGCTGTAATGTAGTTTTTTAATTTTCGTTAATTGTTCTCAATTAAAATATTTATTTTCATAACATTGTATTATTCTAGACCAGTGGTTCTTAAACTTATGTAGTCCGAGGACCCCCTCTTGAACAAATTTTTTCTTTGCGGACCCCATCCCAATCCTAGACATTTTATAGGCACTCTCATAGGCACTACGTTGTAATAAATATTGGTAAAAATGTATCGCTGGTTATTTTAATAAATGGTCTTGTGCATTTATAGAGGAACATTTTTATTAGCATATAGAATAAAAAACAAAATTAATAAAAATAGTAGTAAAAAGAATTAAAAAATTTACAAATTAGTAATACGTTAAACTCATACAAAAATTTCTTGCTCAAATATTGGTCAAAATAGATTATAACATATTTTCTATAAATAATTTGCAGTTGAATGAAAATAAATAAATGTTTACTAATTATTGTTTAGTTATGTCAATAACTAGTTAGGTAACAACAAATACACAAAGTCTTGACCATGTAGGATATTTATTAAATGAGTTATTTGAATAAAAGCGAAAAGTTGGGGGATGTAAAGTTAATATCAAAATTGTTTCGCGGACCCCCGGTAATGGCGACGCGGACCCTTGGGGGTCCGCGGACCACAGTTTAAGAACCGCTGTTGTAGACTAATAAAATGCTATTATATATTCTGTTCACTTTTGTAAGGACAAACAAGATCTAGTTATTTTGGTTACTTTTATAGTGTATTACGGGTTTAACATGTCAATTAAAAATATTCCTTAAGCTGTAAAACCGACTTTAGATTTATTTGGTTACGATCATTATTAAGAAAGTGACATTTTTTATAATTTTTTAATACCAACATGGCATAATATTTCAAAGGTGCAAAACTATTAAAATCTAAATTTCCTCTTAGTTTGTTTTTACAAAAGTAAACAGCATACACAATGATCTATACTTTTATTTATTTTTTCTTAACAATCTATGATTCAGCGATTATTTTGATAGACAAAAAAAGTTTTACTTAATTTTTCTCATTATTTACGAAAATAAAATAGGACTTTTTTATATGGTTGAATAGCCAAAAATAGCTCTTTTCAAAATTATGATAACCTAATATAAAGCTCCATATGAAAAATTAAAATTGACCCCGATAACTCGAAAACGGTACACGATAAAAAAAAAATTGAGAACCTCTGTAAATTCACCATGAAAAAGTTCCTCGAGAACATGCACACCAAATTCACTTAATATTTTGCTTTTGGAAGTTATGAACAAAAATTAAAAACCGGAAAATTTATATTTTCGCTCATATCTAGTAACCTATGTATTTTTTTAGAAGAACAAATTCATCGTTAAAATGGTCTCTTAATGCGACAACTTTGGTCTAATGTAACCGACCTCGTAACTCTTACCGTTCTCGAGATCCCCATGCTTAGCAAGTTATTTGGGACACCCTTATAGCGATTTTGGGATAATATTTAATACGGACTTTTGTGTTCAGAATAAGTTACTACACACATCGGAAAAGTCTAGGGATATATAAAAATACATTAAATTATCATTATCGATGTCGTCTTGAGGTAACTGTGCTCATTCTGCTTTTAGAAGCTCTCTGGATCTAAAATTATCGTGGATGTTATCCATATGTGGAGCGATTCTTCTCTTAAGCATGTCCCACATATGTTCAATCGGATTTAGATTCGTTGACTCTGCTGGCCATGGTATCGCATCTATACCTTTGTTATCCAGCCAATTCGTTACAATTCGCGCAACATGTGACCGAGCATTATCCTGGGCAAGATGAAATTGATCACCAACAGCACTACGAAATGGACGCACAATAGCTTGAAGAATATTATCCAAATATTGTTGTGCTGTTAAAAATCCATTTGGAAAAACGAAATCAGTTCTACCGCCAATGATTATCCCACCCCATGCCATAACAGTACCGCCTCTGTAACTGCGAACTTCCTGGATATGCCTCAAACGTTCCAAATTACCGGATCTTCTCCATACCCTTGTTCGACGAGAATCTAGATTAATTCCAAATCTGGACTCATCAGTAAACAAAACTGTAGGCCAATCATTAACACACCAATATTGAAAATTGTGACACCAAATTGTGACACCAGTCTAATCTTGCTCTGCGATTGCCTCTAGACAGGGGTTGACATCTGATTGGTCGTCGAGATAGAATATTAGCTTCGTGGAGACGATTTCTTACAGTATCGCTAATAACGGTTAAGTTATGCGCTCGCTGTAACTCCCTTACCAATTCGGGTGCTGTAATAGTAAGTTGTCTTCTAGCATTTAAGACCAAAAATCTGTCTTGACCTGCTGTTGTACAGCAACCACGTCCCGCATGTTGTTCGGCCGGACTTCCTGTTTCCCTGTAACGCCTCCGTAATCGACTTACGACATTTAAAGAAACTTCTATCCTCTCGGAAAAATCATCTTGCCTGAAGCCAGCTTGGAGAAGTCCAAGGAGCCCTTCGGGACATTTGAAGTTTCGCACTGCTTATCATTTTTTATGAAAAATAGACTGCGACCAAAATGAGTTGATTATTATTATATTATTTTTTTATAAAAATAATATGTTTATTAATTCAGGTATCAAAAACTTTCATTTAATACCTACATATTTTTTGGGGGATATATTTTTGAAGCCTCAGTATTTTCCGTACATGTGTTCAATTCTCTAAATCCAGCCACTTGGTAATAATTTCTAGGGAACGGATAGACTCATATAATGGAATAAGGATTTTTTTTATTATACCTACGAAGACCTAAAAATGACATGGCAATATGTATTTTTTGTTAATGTTAAAGTATGTAACGCTACAAAATGTGTTGAACCGAATTACATTATCTCCCATGTTGGATTTTAACACATGTTTACAAAATAACTTAGGTTATGGTATGACCTTTTTTAAATTGCTTCAGTTTGTTTAAAAAAATAGTAATTTTTATTGAGTATTTATTACTGCTTTTAACATTTTTAATGATTTTGTAAAATATAAATTTGAAATAAGTTTGACACTGTATAGCTGTAACGCTTCTTTAGCGTTGTATAATTTATACTACAAATTTTAGCAGATGGTACTAATTTTAAAGAATTTCCAGTTATGTAATAACGACCTTTTGATCACTCTGGCATTATGAAATTGCCAGAGCGTTGGTCCAAAGTGATAGAAAATAATGGATAGTATATTTGATAATAAAGGTTTTTTTTAGAATTTATATTGTATTGACTAAAAGGTGAAAAAAAAAAAACAACGGTCTTATGTAACAACCCAATAATTTCACTTACAAAGTCATACTGGAAAGTGCGACTTAAAAGTGGGATATTTTAATTTATTTTTATTATGCTCCGAGCTACAGATAGCTCAAGATTAAAGATGCAAACCCATTTAAAATAAAATTTAAGGCACTTTGAGCAATTGTAAATAAAAATATTTTACTTCCACAGAAAATAAAATTTTTCGTAAACCGTAAAAGATATTAAAGAAATGCTTAAAAGTTGTTTTCATTCAAAAAGTCTATCCAAGATACCCAACTCGACATACGTAACTATGTAAAAAAAAAGTTGGCCCAGGGGGACTTTTCTCTAACTTGTCGACAGTCACATTCACACTGTCGAGGTCATTTTTATGCATACTGTATTGTTGGAACATTCGACAGGACACTGTATAAAAAAATGTTGAAAAGCTTACAGAATAGATCCCCTGTACTTCAGGTTTGTAGCGAAAAATCTCAATACCGCCATTAGATTCTTTGGGTAGACTTTAGTAGACATCAATTTTTTTCTCAACTCGCACATCGCATTTTGGAGAAAAAACGGGAAAGACGCATGATCTGATACACCTTATACATAATTTTTTAAAACACATTTAATGGACTTTCCGCAATAACAAAGATCCTCCCTCTTAAATAGTCCTTTAAATAAAAGATTTATTGTTTTATGGTATTTAAAATATATTATTTGTTTTTTAGCTATGAACCAGAATTGCATCCTGGAGTCACATATAAACTAAAGCAACCCAAAGCAACATTAAAAATATTTTCAACTGGTAGTATCACAGTCACAGGTATGTTTTGAATCTATTTGATTATTCTAGCAGTGATGACCTACTGCATGACTCATATTATTTTCATCTTACACTGTTTTTATTATTAAATGTTCTATGCTATAACTTAGTGGAGTAATTAGAATTATTATTCTTTAGACATATTTTTTATTTATGTAGCTTAGTAATATAATTTTTACATTTGTTCTGTATCTTGTTTACAATGTATGTACATAAATGAAATAATCTTTAAATATATAAAAGTTGCTCTGCCAGTTTGTTACTTTAAAACTCAAGAACGACTAAACCGATTTTAATATGGTTTTCGCCAGGATTTTGAGTAATAAAGAAATATTTTAAAATTAACCGGAAAAGTCTTGCGTGCGACACTTTAAAATTGTTACGGTGGCTATACTGTAAAAGATTTATCAAAAACAGAATTTGGGGGTTTAATATTGTTACAAAAAAGTCTGGGAGGGCATATATCAAATAAAAATAGCTAATTCACAATAAGCTTCTTTTTGTTTTTATTATAAAAAAACAAAAAAAATGCTACTTACTGTTGAATATCGTCGTCACTACTAATAAGATATATACGAAAAATATTACTTTCAGATTGTTCTTTCAAGTATGACGTGTGTTTTTGTTTTTTTATTATGCTTCTGGATACAAGTAGCTCAAGAGTAAAGATGCGAAAGTGTTTAACTCAAAATGGAAGGCACTTTGAAGACTTGTAAATAAAAATATGTTACTTTCAAGTCGTTATACCAGGTCTACAAGTATGAAATGAGGATTTTTTAAAAAATAAAATACATTAAACTCAAAAGAACAGTAAAAGTTTATTTATTCAAAGTATGCTCCATTAGAAGTTATACATTTTTCCCATCTTTCAGGCAATTTGTGAATACCTCGCCAGTAGAACTCTTCCCCTTTCCCCGCAAACCATTCATTTAGCCATTCTTTCACATTTTCATATGAACAAAAGTGCTGCTCGGCAAGTGCGTGACCCATCGATACGAACAAGTGGTAATCTGAAGGGGCTAAGTCTGGTGAGTAAGCGGCACGGGGTAGCACTTCCCATTTGACAGCCTCCAATGTGTTGCAAACTGCTTTTGACTTATGTGATGGAACGTTATCGTGAAGAAATATTACCTTGTGCTGTCTTCTTTCGTATTCTGGTCGTTTTATGAGCAGCGAATGGTTCAATTCGATCAGTTGTTGGTAGCGTTGGGTATTAACTGTTTCACCAGGTTTTAACAATTCATAATAGACCACACCCTTTTGGTCCGACCAAGTACAGAGCATTGTCTTTTTGCCAAAGCGATTCGGTCTTGCAGTTGATGTGGATGGTGAGCCTGGGTTCACCCATGTTTTTTTGCGTTTGGGATTTTCAAAATAAATCAATTTTTCATCGCCAGTAATGATACGATGCAAAAAAGACTTTCTTTTGTATCGTGCAAGCAAAATTTCAAAAGTGTTTTTGCGTTTTTCCATCTGCCTGTCATTAAATGCATGTGGAACCCATCTGCCGACTTTCTGGATCTTACCCATCTCTCGTAGGCGATTGGAAACAGCTTGTTGACTAACGCCTAACTGCACTGCTAGTTGTTTTTGTGATTGACTATCGTCTTCCTGTAGCAATGTTTCCAATTTTGTATCTTCATATTTTTTTGGAGGTTTTCCATGTTCTTTGTCTGTAAGATCAAAGTCACCACTTTTGAAACGCCGAAACCATCGTTTACACGTATCTTGCGATGGAGCGTATTCACCATAAGCTTCTCGAAGCAGTCGGTATGATTCAGCAGCAGTTTTTTTCAAATGAAAACAAAACAGTACTGTCCGCGAATGCTCTTTATTTGGCACAAAATTTGACATTTTTAACACAGTAAAACAAAACTATATGATCACTTTTCAAATTATAACCTATACGCATTTGACACTTAATGATAACTTAACAAAACGTCATATGTGTTGAAACTTTGAACTATACACTCTGTTTGCGCGGCAAGTTTGAAAAAAATCCGCATTTCATACTTGTAGACCTGGTAGACAATATATTTTTTTCATAAACCGTAAATAATATTCCAAATTATTGTGGCGGGTTACATGTCCAAAGAAATTCATAGAAAGTCGTAAAAAGGTATTCGTGCAGAGGTTAGACTTGAAAGAACCCTAAGAACTGATCCATTTCTACGCTAAAGTTTATTCTTATTTAGTTACTTGACTCATTTTTTCCGGTAAGACAGCAGCGAAAATTCTTCTAGTGTTGTATAAAAATGTTTCTCCACGACCGCTATAGAATTTACCAATTCTTAAATCAGTTTTGACTACAGAAAGTTAATGTTCGAACACAGCATTTAAATGTTATTTTAAAGCATAAACATCTTCTTGTGCATTTTGCGTGTATTCCATGCTCGTTGTCAGATGTTATTATTAGAGCCCTGCGCGGATACGTTTTTTTGTATCCGCATCCGCATAGACAGGATCCGCATCCGATCCGCATAAATATCCGCACAATCCGCACAGGATTTGCTGTCTGTTTGGAAATATCTAACATGTTTCGCCTTATTTGGCATATCGCCGTTTTAAAAGATTACTAAATTTAAAAAAAAAATATCTCATTAATATTACTTGGTCCAGAAATATGTTGTCTATCTAACGTCGTACTGAGATTATATAGATTAAAAAATAAAGATGGAAATTACAATTATTCGACTCTTAAATCAAGTTTATATAAAATGTAAACCTTTAAACAGCAGTATCTCAGAAACTTAGTTTTTTAAGACATCTCACTGTTATTTTAGAGCAGCGATATTTATAAATAATTAAACAGATTAATTTATCACATTTATGACCAATAAATAACAAGGAAAGTCCTATAAGATCAGCAAATTAATAATAAAACTAAATTCTTAAATTCATCCTATTATTAAAAGATGAAAGTTATATGACGATTTCAAGAATTTTAAGATATTTTTATTTTTTTAAATTTTCAAATTACTATGGTTAAACTTTACTAATATTTCCAAAAATGCAAAATAAGGCGATACATAATTATTTTTAAATTAGTAAACGCAATAAATCCATAAAAATTGTTGTATCTACGACTATTATATAAACTTTACTATTTAAGTAAGCGTAAAATAGGTAAAAAGTGCCGTAACGTATCATTATTTCACTCTTGTCATAAGCAGAATACAAATGCCAGCGATACATTTTTGGGGTTCTAAACGGCTCTTCCGTAGAAAGAAGCGTCCAACCGAAGATTTTATGTTCACGCGGATATTGCGGATAAGCGGATATGATATATAATCCGCATCTGCACGATTTAAATGATAATTTATCCGCATCCGCAGAAATGTGGCGGATATCCGCGGATTTGCAGGGCTCTAGTTAATATTCACTGTAAGGTATGCATTCTTCCGCGCTGAAAAGTAGTGCAGACGGTATCTATGGCGTATGAATACATTAAACAAATGCAAGGTTTTTTAAAAAATAAACTAATATAACTTACTAAAAAGTAATAAAATAGTTGGCCGATGTGCAGCAAATTAAACTAAAATTAAACAAAAAATAAGTAAAAAAGTAAGTTTAAATAATTAATTAATTTGTTATGTAATGTAAATTATTTGTTGAAATAAAAAGTTTGTTAAAATAATTATTTGTTAAATTTCTTTTTTCTTTTCTGGTGGTCGTGGATAAAGTAGGGTCTGTGACTCGAATTTTCTCATTCCAACCTTGTTACAGAATATACTATTCTGTTGCAAATTGAACTAAGTTAATAATTTCTTTCGTTTCCAGCCTCCAGTGTAGCAGATGTACAAACTGCAATAGAACACATATTTCCATTGGTGTACGAGTTCCGTAAGGAGAGAACAGTAGAGGATGAAGAAATATATCGAAATGCAAAGAGACGAAAAATTGATAAAAGTGAATACGTAGCGGAAACATATAATTCAGATGCATCTGAAGAGGAGAGCAATCACTCGTGGAAATAGATACTTCCGGTGAACAGTTGTGTGTTATTTAGTGAATTTCTAACTGATACCAAGTGATTTAAGAAGCAATGAACTAAACTGTTAAGTGTTTATTCTTAATATTATTTCATCAGTAGTAACTTTTTGTTTGTTTTTTTTTTTTTCCACCGAATGTTATCATGTATTGTCATTATTTATTTTGCATTGTATCCTTGAACTATGGAAGACAGAGCTGTGTTATTATTTTTATTATTATTATTTCTAACGGTGCTGTAAGTATATTACATCATGTTGTTAATATGCAGCAAAATTGTCATTATTTCACACAAGTAATTCAAAAGTGAAGCAACTCAAAACATCAAATTTACAACTACCGAGCATCAAATTTTATGATGACATCTATGTTTAAAAACTAATATGTCATAAGATAAGACAGACTGAAATGTCAAAATAGAGTAAGAGCCCGGATATTGTACCAGATTTTGTTATTAATTTAAACCACTAAAAATGGCTGTTATTGTTCCACTAAAAAACAGTCGTTTTCTATAAAGTGTTCCTTAATTTGGACGACTGCTGTGGTATTTTTATCGAGAACATCCGGCAATATAGCGTTAATTGGAGTCTTAGAGCTAGCGCTCATGAACAGTTTTTTAGTTGCAGTGGTGAAACAACTGTTGGTGATAATTGGGTGCGTACATGACCGTCAAAATAACCACAAATCATATAAATTGCAACACTCGATTACGAGCAAGTCGAACTGAAAAGAACAGTAATTTGTGCGTTTATTTCGCAGTTGTAAAACACTGTCACAAGGAAACAAGTTACCCATAACGTTTTTAAAAGGAAAAGGTTGTGGGTGCGTTATTTAATTAGCCAATTAAAGGATTACTAATAGCCACTAATTTCAAAGGATCACTAATGCCCATTAACTAAACATCAATTTCATAAATTATACGAAGACTTACTTCAAGAAGTTTTTGGGTTATTTTCGGATGTGTATAAGTGTGTTTGACGAATTTTTGTCTATTTTTTAACTAACTCTCCCACTCTATTCAGTTGGTCGCAGCTTGGAACAATTACCTGACACACTTAAACCACAACTTCTCCTTAAATTTTTTTGCAATGTACTTAGGACCTTTTATTATATTGCGTAATTCAAAAAGAAGTTCATATTTTAAAACAAAAAGAATAAAATATATATTTATTCATCACAAAAGAAGCAACAATATCTAGA
The DNA here is from genome assembly GCA_963971575.1 of Liopterus haemorrhoidalis. NCBI lineage: Eukaryota > Metazoa > Arthropoda > Insecta > Coleoptera > Dytiscidae > Liopterus > Liopterus haemorrhoidalis. The sequence goes on along the minus strand of OZ020611.1, from coordinate 146,701,898 downwards.
ATTTGTGTTTTGAAGATTATATAGTCTATGACGTTCATTTTCTCTACGGTATTCCTTCAAGTAGTCTCTTAGGTTATTGAAAAATGGACTCACGAAATTGGCTCTACAGATTCATGTACACGATCAACGTTATCCGTCATTCTTGAGGACCAACTCGGCCCGTGGTCTCAAAATCCGTCTTTTCAAAACTCTTGATCAATTTTTAAATTGAATTTGAACCTAAGGGAACGTTGAAAGGGTTGCTACAGAAGAAGTGGAAGATCTTTGAAGCTCGACTTTTTCAACCATGTTTTCATATATTAATTTGTATATTATTTATTAAATTATTCAGTGCAAAAAATAGAACAATTCTATTTATTTCAATTTTTACAGAATCATATTAATAAACAATTCTGATTTAAGTAAAACACATAATAAAAAAAATGTAGTCGAACTCTTTTATTAAGTGCATAAGAATTTGTTGGGTTTTTATAAAGTCTCGATATATCAATTGAGATTTCAGATCATAAATTTAATGTGCAAATCGTTCCTATGCAGAAATAAATAATAAAGTTGTCTTGTAATAAATGCATGAATAGTTCACCTTTTCTTAACATTTTTCTAATTTAAACGAATAACGAAAGAATTAGTTAAGGCGGTCCTTCATGATAGTTCGATAAGTCATAAGCGAGTTCGACTTTATAATACAGAAACAATTACTCAAAATTAGAAATTTAACAACAAATTAAGGCAAATAAAAATTTTTCTAGATGTTCGGGATCGACTTCAGATTGTTGAAAGATCGACCTGTCGATCACGATCGACAGTTTAGATCCCTGATCTAGACAATATAATCTTTAAAAAGGACATTTTAGATATTAGAGAGATATTGCAAAGTGAAAAAAAGCTGACTTTATTAAAAGAAACCTCTAATAAAGTATCCTGTATTAAAATTTTTCATGATGTTTTAAAGAGTGTTATTGCAACGGTGCTCTTGCTTCATACTTTATTTTGACAAATATGCCAAATTGATAGATCGATATCGTAATGAATATAGAAGTTAACTGCAACTCTTATATGAGTTAACTGCAACAGACTATTTTTTTTCCATACGGCATACTCGCATACGGCACAACCATCGCAAAAGGGTTTCGTGACACAATTTCTCGGAGAAGAATAACATCGTCTTCGTATTTAAATCGTAAACATTTTTTATCTTTAGCTTGCATCATTACTCACAAGAAAAGTCACCAATTTTTTGTTCGAATTTACTCCGTTCTTAATTTTGAGGTTACATTGACAGAAGACCTGTCAAAATTAAGGTGCTTTAAATAAAAAATGCTTTGCCGTTATTTAAATTAAATATAGGTTGTCTGTATTTTAATAAAAGAAAGAAATTAAGGATATATCAACTGCGCATGCGCACATGTCAAATAAAGGAAAACTTTATTAAAAGATCAGTAGAACAGAGGTTGCAATAATTCTCTATTGTTGCGTCTTTTGTAATGAATAAATATTTTTTTTGTAATATTTGTTTCTTTTTATAATATTTTGAAATATGAACTTCTTTTTGAATGACCTGTACAATGCTGGTCCTTTTTTTTACAGCAGTTATTAATTTCTTAGCATTACAATATTCAATATTAATTAAATAATAATAAATTGAATAAGCGCTCTCTAAACTACGCGAGACTAGTGAAGAAACATAATTTACATAAAAAGTTGTAAACAGCGGCTATGCTTTAGCATTATTAGTTGCATTCCAAAAGGCGACAATCGCACCCATGTGGAAATAGAATTTTTGTTTTTTAACCGCCGCGGACAATATCTCACTTATTCTATAATATGTACTCTCCAAAGCGGCCAAAAAATCGCAACCGCTTAGCGGATAAACACCACACGTATGCGCTAGCTCTTATTTTAAAATTTTGTACTATATCCTTGATATTGAAACACTGGTGGTTTAAATAGGACCTTATTGTACAAATATTTATTATATACAATCAGTCAAATGTTAAATAGTACTAAATGAAAAGTAAAATATTTTATTTATATCACAGAACTTGGAATTCAACAAATATTTGATATTTTCACATCTTGGACATAACAGTTGATAAAATATTTATTAAGAATTGATTTTTCAATATTTTCAACTATTGAGAAACGTATTTGGTAAACAAAATGAACAAAGGGATTCCATTTTAAATATTGATATCATTTGTCATAATAAATAATAATAATAGATTCCCAATGCATAGGTGGCGCATAAGGGCAGAGAAGGTAAGTTCTCTGTTTCTGCATCTTCGGCAGTATGTATATGAAATCCACATTGTCAGCGTCACGTTTCAACGGGTTCTATTTTTCCTATAGAAACATTACTCATTTTGATTATTAAAAATTTGAAGTTAAGTCACCTCTTGGTGATTGCTCAGTATCGGAAAGTGAAAATTTCGAAGTGGTGTTCGAGGTTGGAGACTATGTCTCTGTGCTTCGTAGACAACCAGCATAATTGCTTTCTAATAGAATTGCCAATAAATTAGAAGAGTTAATCATATATTTGATAAAACTGAGAACATCTTTTAAAAAATCTTAGCCCTATTTTAATGTCGGTGATTCAGTTCTGTTCACATGCAATACTTATAATCTAAGAATAATAATGTAGGCTTCGGCAGCGTAGAGGTAGTCGCCCTGCTTCTTATGCCAAAAGTTCTGGATTCTGATGGATATTTTTATTCATTCTCATCACACTCCATCCTTACCTTAGTTAAGGCCGGGCACCTCCTTCTAAAAAATATAATAAAATTACAAACTTTCAATTTAACGAACACTTGCTAAGACTAGTAGCAACTACTGATATAGTCTGGCAAGTTTTTGTTTACAGGTGCATTGGGAGTGGGCAGGAAAAGGGGATAAAATACCGCTTAGTAGTTAAGTTGATGAGCTGCTTTTTGGGCGAAATTTTCTGATAACACGAATAAGCAAATATTATTTGTTCGAGCCTACTTGTACGTTCATTTAAGCGAAGTTCTTGCAAAGAACACCATCATTTGCACAGTCGTGTCGGCACAAAAATGCAGAAAATTGCATTTTCACATCTGCTGGAATCTAATAGCGGGATTATGAAAAAAAAAAACAATATTTAATTAAAAAAATCATCTCATCATGATTTAATAAAAACGAATGTTTAGAGCCTTGCCATACGTATAAGGTCAAATCATAAAAAAAAGCATTGTGTGAAATGTGTTAATCCTACGAAGCAGTTCAAACCTTGCTAATCCCACTTAAGAATTTTCTCTTTTTGATACTGTGTAAATAAGCTCAAGATCGACTCGACCTTAGTAATTAATACGTAAGACTGTCTGTTTATACTAGGATAATAGTGTTGGTAGAAATATCGCGCCGATCAAGTAGATTTTTTATATATGAAAGGTCGCAGGACATGAGGATTCAAATAATATTTAATCTTTACCACTCTTGACATAATTAATAAAATAATTGGTGAGATCATATACGGAGATTAAGAAACAAATAACTGTCTCTGCTCTATGTGTCACTTAGGTGTTAGGTACCTATTATACTGTGTACAACGCTTTTCAACCTTTCTCATTCACGTTCCGGAAAATACGCTAAGATTGAACGGAATAGTATAATAAAAAGCATACTATTATAGCAAAACAAATAGCACAACAGACTTATAAATTAATATCTTTTTAATTATCTTTTATCAGTTTTGTAGTGCGAAATCGGCCATTTTATTATTCAACTATTCCAGTTATCTTAATTTCCTTTATTTTCCTCAGTTTAGCAATAAATTTGCCAAACTGGCGGTTGGGGAACACTGGTATAAATTGTATATTCACTTTATTTATATATCGCCTTTTAAGACCTAGCTCAATACAGTAAAGAGCTGGATCCACGCACAGTCAAATCTAGGCACTTGTCTTCGGGCACCGAACGCGCTGAAGTTCCATAAATCAATTGTGCTGTGGAGGCCTAAATTAAGCAAATCCGGTTGTGGTTGCGCATTTAATATATGATATTGAAAGGATATAATAGGCTCATGTACATTTTAAGGTTTAAAAGGCTATGTTCTGCTTTTCGGCGATTCGGAAACGAGCGGGTTCTTGTACACATAAACAACCCTTGAAAAATTCCACTCGCAAGGTCATTATTTGCGAGTGGAATGTCATTTGTTAGTAAACTATCAGTATGCGGTTTTTTTTTAATATGTACCTTTTTTTATTATACATATATATTGACAGTTCTAGTCGTTAATTTTCTTGTTTGCTTTAACTTATACATTTTTATTAAGAATATCGCACTTTCGCTTACTCCCCCCTCATTTTTTCGATAGTGAGTTGTCATAACAAATTATTTGCGAATTACTAATTCTACAGTTTTCGAGAGTTGAAGATAAACGAATGGAAAAAAAAATATCATATATATGTACATAAATTTATCTACAGTTCTCACTAATTAAAAAAAAAATACCAAGGACAAAACTAATATTTGAGATTTTTAGTTCACCAATTGACTAATTAATTTCAATGCACTCTCTATTTATCGGATTGCACGGACAAGTCTGCAGTCCTTGGAAATGGTTTTGTCTCCTCCATAAGCTCATGCAAGTCTGTTGAGATAGTGGGGTAGCCCCCCTAGCCTATGTATTATGATTATGGAAAGTATGAAAAAATAAAACGCTTATAAGACTTTAACACTTTTACATTTTTTAACAGTCACCATAAACACGCATTTTATGCACAAAAACAAGTGAAATATAGTAGAGTGTTTTTACAGTCGTAGAAAAACTATTCTTTATGTAACTGTCGCTGTAATAGCCATTGTTGCTATGCACTAAAGTGTTTAATTATATACCAAATATATATTTTTTTAAATCAAACTCATCCATTGTTTTGATTCATTAGTGCCCAAATTTAGCACTAAATATTTATATTTATGCTATGATCTTGAGGATAATGTGTACCGTTTCATCAAATTTCAATTACAACAAAAAGAACTGGTCATTAATGGGTAGCTGAATTATTTAAATGTCACAGGTCAATTTGAATTGGTACACGTCGCGGATCATCCAATAGACAAGTCTTATAAACCATTTTTGGGACCCAATTCAGAAGCAACACTTATGACAAGCTTCTAAAGAACGATTTACGTGTTCTAACTCAAGTTGTGGCTAACTCGAAGCAAAACAACATATAAACACATCATTTTAACTTAAGTTAGGCATAACTTGAGTCAAAACATTTAACTCTTTTTTTTAGATACCGGATATTAAAGAAATTGTTCAGTCAACTTTAAACCAATTGCAGTGTTTCTTACACTTTACTATAATTTGCTTTATTTATTATATTATAACCAAATGGATTGATAAAATTGTTTCTTTATCTGCCCCCTAGTCATAACTTTCTTTTGTAAAGCTAGGAGCTATTTAAAAGGAAATTGACTGCATTTATAAGTAAATTACAGTAAAATAGCAGACAAAGGAATGATTCAGTAAATTAGATGACTATTTAGGTGGTAGATAATCGGAGGCAGTGCACCAGATGATAGTCATTTTTGTCCTCAATTTTTACTCTCAAAAACATTTTTTCACATAAGTACATGCTTTCGTAGAGGGAAGAGATTCCTGCCGTATACATTTTTAAATTATCAAATTGTTCCTTTTTTATATATGTGGTATTATATTAAAAAACATGGGATGTTTCACGTTCGCGGGCCACAAATGTCCCGCGGGACACTGTTTGAACCCTTCCTACGTAAGATAATGGATACAGTATTGTTCATTTTATTTACTAAATGATTTTGAGAAGGTAAACTTGATTTATATCAACTGGGACACAATAATTTTGAATTGTTTCACTTTTGAATTAAATGTGAGATTCTTTTACATATAACAGTTCAGTAACGTAACTCCTTTTGTGATAGTTTACTTTAAAACTGAATTGCAAATATAAAATGCAAGCAGAACTGAGAAAGCAACTACGATAGATATTGTTAATAAACAGCAATAACATGTTTGTATCAAGAAATTAAAATAAGGGTAAATAGGTAAATTATGTACAATGAAAATATTTTGTAATTTGATTTTTTAAAATGAACATCACTTAAATTAAGGCATGAAATATGACATAAAAGATATTTTAATTTGATAAATACTGGTAATAAATTCTTAAATGAGATTCACTAATATCTTTATTAATCATGTTAACTGCAGTTTAGGCGTTAACTATATTGAAAGCTACAATATTATAATATTGCAGTCTGCAGGATTAATAAAATATTAGTGAAACTTTACTAAATATCTCATATAGGAACTTACTACCTATATACGAGTGCACCTGCAAAATTATCTACTATTGTTGATAAATATTATTAAACTATGACATCGTGGAATCAGTTAACTCTACAAAGAGAAAAACAAATATGAGATTATTCATGAAAAATAATAAATTATCTGTTATAAATGTCTTGTATTTATTAAGCAGCATATAGAACTCTTTGTGTAAAAATGGAGCCGTATTCTGCTTTTGAATTCCATCCGTCATTCAGATTCACGACATTTTTACATGAGTTATTCCTGCTATTTTAGATAAGATAAAACACCGGATTATAAATAGATAAAACTATCTGTTAATTGCATCTGATATTGCATTTATTATGCAATCTATAAAAAAATTTATCAAATTCCGCATTTGATTTATATCCAAAGCATTCAGATTCATGATAGTTTTAGATAAGAAAGTCAAAATCCCAGATTTTTATCATGAAAAAGATAAAATTAATTATTATATATGTTACGGCCATAGCCCGAAATCGGCCAAAATGGGAAGTGGTTGGCCAATTCGGGACCTGGCCAATATCGACACACATTGACCGCCCAATGTCCGATTTTTTCTTGATATTGGGTTTTGGCCAGCCAGTTTGCGAAATAGCATGGGGTGATCGGCCAAAGTTGGAAGAAAAAGATGAGCAGATTTTGGGTATTTGTATAATCATAATCACATTATATTGATTAATAATTATACTAAATTATCAAAATCAGTAAAATAAGTTTATTATAGTAACTTAGTCATTATGTTCAGCACAGGACGTCGGGGAGTCCTGAACAAACTTGTTTTACCGCGAACTTACGAAAAAAGTATTCCTAACCTTTGAACTGAAAAGCATGTATATACAATACTATGCAAACACGAGGAATACAGGCACTTACAATGAAACCGCTATGTCAGCGTAGCACTGTGATTGCTACCATGGGCAGTCTTCCATCACTACCGGACAGTCTTGCATCAGCACATCGAATATTGGCCAGGGATTTCCCGGTACTTCGCCAAGTGGCCGGCCAAAGTAGCATATACACAGTACATCGGACATTGGCCACATGCCTCGTTCATAGTGCGAAATGGCCGGCTAAATCGGGAACTGGCCGAAATTCGGGCTTTGGCCGTAACATACATATATTATATACGTTTTTGATATTCAACCCAAAACAATTGAAGAGTATAGGGAGAAAAGCAGTATGTAATTTCTTGTTAATTTTCCAGAAAACCAGTTTCCATTTTAAAGAAAATTTAACTAAACTCCCATCTGTAAATACTACTCATTCATTGCTTTTTCTATTACATATTTTCTAGAATATTCATCCCATGTACGAATTTATAAATATGCGTATATCTCAATGGCAATGTCATTGAGAAATCTCAATATTATTGTCAATGAGAAAAATAAAATCGTATAACAAATGCCGTGTGTTGTACGCCTTGCTCGTTGTGGTAAATACACCGCGTTGCAACTTTGTTTACAGATAAATATTTATATCTTTGTCCCAGAATAAAAATATTAACTCACATTATACCAAATTGACAGGCGAGCAAATTGAAGATTTTTCAAATCCTAGTATCATACATGAATTAAATATTATTATCAAAGCAATATTTCTCATATCAATGAAAAAATAATTAAATAGAAAATTGCATTTGAAAGATAATTTACTACTGTATATCTTACAATAAAAAATTTATGAAAAATTGAGATAATACACTTTTATTCTGGGGTACAGATGTATAAGGTGCGCTGCAAATTAACGATGTCCCGACTATGTCGATGTGATGCTTGTACATAAGGCCTATGAAATTTTTTTATAGTTATTTGTCAAAATATCTTAGGCATTTATAAAAATAAATGGACAACAATGAACAAAGGACGTACTATTTGTATGCTTGAGCATACTTTTTGTTATTGTTGTTTTTGTTATTTACATCCTTTTGTTTCGTTGTCTCAAATACTAAAATAATAAATCTCTATACTCGCAAAAAGAGAAATACATGAGTGATGTTTAATTTAAATTAATCAAATTATAATTTCAAAATAAAAAAGAGCAATTCTCCACTTATATTATTTTTTAAACTAACTACCATTATCAAGTAATCAATAGTAAACGTTCACGAACATTTAAAGACTTCAAATATCAATTGTATCATAGTATGACTGTTAAATGTTAAAATATAATCAGGCTGAAAATAGAAAACGAAAGCAGATAGAAAGAATAGGTTAAATTTAGTTTGATAGGCAATATTCTGACTGTAAACGCGTTTGAACAGGCAAATTATGAAGGTATACATTTTTTTCTATGTAAATATCATTTTGAGTTAAGTATTAAAAAGGTTTTGAAAAAGAACAATATTGTGTAGTTGAGTCAATTTGTATAGACATTTTCATTTTTTTGTATTAGTTTCATGTATATGCTTGTACATATAAAAAGGCTGGTTCGTTTCTCTGGTTTTTATTAATGGTTGCGACGACTGTTTTTTATAAAATGGCCTTTCAGATGATGGAACAAAAATACAATGAATAACATTAACCTAACACAGGAAAGTCCTGAAAGAGTTGCGTCTATTGCTGCCTATATGTTACCGCATATTGTACGCAAATTATGTAGTTTACTATCTCTATTTATCCAAAAAATATACAGTCTGACTGTATTAAATTGGCCGGAGGCGCAATAGCAAAAACAAAAATAATAAATAATAAGATGGCGTCTCTAGTATTCGTGTAGTAGTCGTACGCTACAGTCACTCGAAAATTAAATTCAAAACAAATTGGGAGGCGCTCGTGCGTTTAAAAGTCTATCGTACGATTCTTTTCGACAGTGCTCGGGTTGTACAACTTATGCCTCATTCACTCATAATATTGTAACACTCTGTACAGTACAGTCTCTCACCAGTCAGCTTAAGATAGCCGGTCTGTAGATATACAGCATAAGAGCAGAGTAAACAACACAGATTACAAGTTTATCTTAAAAAACTTATAATCTGAAATAAAATTAATAATGAGCTATGCATCAAATTAGGCAGCGAATTTTTATCTAACAGGATATTTTTTATTGTAAAAAAAATGCCATCCTACTTATTTTTAGAAAATAAAGTCCTGAATATAAAAATATATACCTATGGATACTGTATTTTTTCCATCTTATCGGTGTATTGAAAAGCTATTTAGCGTTCAATGGCAACTTTAAATGAAATTACTTTCATAAATGATAAAAGAACACAGTACGTCGCAGCCTAAGTTGTTACTAAGATATATCTAAGCAAATATGTTGTGCATTAGTTGTAAATATTCGGTACAAAAACGTCTAACAGGATAACATGGTCAAACGACATTGTCGCCCGAGCATATCCTGGAATAACGTTCAACAATCACCTATCTACACCATGGTTGAGAACGCATGATTTTCATTGTCTGGATTTCTGTAATTCCGAATAAAGATGTAGATGACGGATGACATGATGTTGACTGTCCACCAGCTTGTTCCTATACTCAAGTTCAGTAATATACCTTTGATTACTGACATTCTAGAAATGAGAAACACGTGTTCACCGACAAACTTATGTCCTTGAAACTAGTATGTGTTGGTAGCTCATTACAGTCGCAGGTCCAGATTTCCTCCGTATACACATGAAATAACATAGGCAGCGTAATAATATTTAAAATATACCCACCAATTTTAAATGTATTGGATTAGCAAATGGAAAAGTAGCGAGCCCTTAAGGCTGTTTTATATTACACTATTTTTGTCTAGAATACATTATTTTTTGTAGAAGGGACAAAAGAGTAATCAGTACGTCTCTAATTAGTAGAATTACCAATATAAAACATCATAAAAGTTGTAAAACCATTGCCTAGTGTCAACCATTTCAAGTTGAAACAAAGTTGGCAATTATGAAAGTGTCTATTGCGCAGGTCTAGAGTTAATCAGCAAAAAACTAGGTCCGGATCTAGAATGAAATTAGAATAATTCTTGATGTTAGAATGAGAAATTGAACTACGATTTAGAGAAAATTAAGAGGAAAATAGTGTAATGTAAATCGGCCTTTATACGAGGCGCCTGGTTAGTAAGGGCTGCAGGGCAATTATAAACATGTATAAAAAGTTATCTTTGTAACCTGTAGTCTATAAAAAGTAGTTAGAATACCAATTACTTTGTAGTTGTATTTGTATTAACTCGCTACTTTATCAACTATTTTAAAATAGTATAGTCCAGTGGTTTTTAACCTTTTCAGCTGTGGCACTCTTTAAAATCTCACAATGTGTTCTCGCACTCCCAGTATATTTAAAATGAATGACCGCGTGCCTTGGTGTTGTCATGCGCCTTGCGTCCCGCTCCATAGCGGGCTAAACATTGCGTACGCGCCAGAGATTTAATTACAATATTTAATACAAACTACAGCCACTTTACGGTACACCTACATTGGATCCGTATTTCTCCCGATCCGATATAGTCCGATTTTCTGATCCGATGTTGTCCGACCCCCGACCACCGACCATTTATCACAATGAGTTCCGATGACGATTTTATGTGTTGGCTGTTGTTAGAGAACAACGTTCTTAAAAGACGTAGAAGAAAACATACATGGGTACATACATTTAACCAAGACGGATCTTCAGAAGAATTTAATAAAACTATACAAACTCTTCGTAACTACCATGATAAATTCAAGGAGTACCACCCTATGAGTATGGAAATATTTTGTTATATTCTTGAAGGGATAGAAGAGGACTTAACTGGCCAGTCTAACTTCAGGGAATGCATTAGCCCCACAGAAAAACTGAATATCACCATAAGGTTCTTTATCTAGAACCATTTCAGTGTCTCGTCGGAGCGAACAATCGGACTGAAACCAAACACGTTTGGTCGGAGAAACTATCAGTCCTACGTTGGGCGTAATCGGTCATTGTCGGGTCGGGCTTCCCTCTCCAGTGTAGGCACTTCCATTAAAACCTTGGTTTTGTTTTCATTCCGATGGTCGCCCGACGTCGGATCGGGAAAAATACGGATCCAATGTAGGAGTACCCTTAATTGGAAAGATACTCGAATACAACTACTAGTGAAAAAAAGTACTACCTCCGTTCCACAATAAGTGAGCTATTTCATATTGAAAATATTTCTACAGATTTAACGTGATTTTTAAATACACCAGATTATAATACAACAGAATCAATTAAATAAACAATGAGTGTTTTATGATTTATTTATTTTTTTATTAATTTATTTATTTATTTGATAATTTTTTTAATAGCTCACTTATTTTGGAAATTTTAAATAGGTTTAATAGCTCACTTATTGTGGAACGGAGGTAGTAGTTTTATTGGTAGTAGTAAGTAGTGAACCCCTGCGCAGTTTTGTTTATAACCATCCACGACAATTTTTTTAAGCAAGATCAATGGTTCTAGCTGAAAATAGCTAATACTCGTATGGTTCTATCAGAAAATAAGCTAAGGCTGAGATTACAGTAGTTTTTAGTTATTAAATAAGTTCCAGTCCGTCGCTGCTGCCCCGGATTCTTTTCCTTTCTAATGCTTAATGAAAGGAAAAGAAGGCGTCTATTTTTACTGATTTCTTCATTCTTCACTATGTTTATTAGTGTAATTTCAGTTGTTAAAACTAAAATTTGTACTGGATATTTACAAATACTGCACTCTTAATACCATTTTTAGTTACTTATAATTTCATCTGTACTTTATAGAGTAAACTACAACACTGCCGACATTTATATATTTAAAAAAACTAGTGAAACGAACATGCTTAATGTTTTTAAAGAGTCACATAGAGGATTTTTCTACTTCGTAATTGTTTTTGTTTAGTATTAACTATGTATTTACACAAAAATGAAAAATAACTAAGTGTGTTTATTTGAAAATACTGATATTAAAATGTTTTTTGTAGTGATTGCATATTTGTGATCTTTGTTGAATATAATTTTTGTCAAGTAGGTCATTAGAAAATGAAATAGTAATTAAGGATACTCTTTAAGGCTGGGTTTCATGGTCGATGTGATATATGCAGTTTTTTTTTACTCTCTCTCTCTTACAACGAATGACAGTAATAGGAAGGAACAATATTTTCTTGGTGCTATGTTTTATGTCTGTTTTGAAATAAATGAAGGGCTAATGATCATAAATACTTTGTGCTACACATATTAACTAGCTTAAAAATTTAATATTTTGTAAGCTTCCATGGTAAGACGGTGACTTACTTAGCACATGTACTCGGGTTCAATTCTCGCCGACCCCAGCTATACGAACTGTCACTATTTCAATGAAGCTGGCAAGCTGTTGTTCTTATTACAATATAGATACCAACATATAGTTTATAAACTAATATAAAATATATAAAAATATGTGTTATCACAGGAACCTGGTTCCTGTTCGCGGATTCAAATCCCGGACTCCTCGGATCTTTGGTCTTCTGGAATTTTCACCTTACAATACTGTGAAATAAACTCAAAGGTCGACCTAAGCTCGAGTAATTAATACTCTTAAATGAACACCTGTTTCTACAGTGTAATAGGATTGGTTGACACGTCGCGGTGTTCACTTTGTTTTCATATAGTGGCCGAGGTCAAGGAACATAACTTACTTACTTTGTTATATGTGCCATTTAGGCATTGGGATTACTTATTAAATAACAATTGTCACAGTTTTTGTAATAGAAAACTTATGAACTATCAATAACTTGGTACCAAACTAATGTTATTCCTTGCTTTTCTGTTTATTTTGTTGCAGAGTTAAATGTTTCATGGACTATGAAATCCAGTCTTAATTAAGTTGAATCATATTGGTTGTCAGTGATGTTAGATAAATATGTAAAAAACATTCTTTTAATTGCATGAATATGTTTTTTAATATTAAGGCTAGGATTCATTAATTATTTGTTGTGTTATCTTTTTACACTTTCATTACTACTTTATACTTCTATGTACTTCGTTCACAGAGTCTGTAAAGTAGATGTAAATATTTGAAATAATGTTATCAGCACATGGAACTGCTTTTTAAATCAGGCGGTTGGTCCTACCATACCTACAGTCCAAATCTGATAAGAAAATGCAGTGTCGTGCGTAATACCCCTATGTACCAAATACAGTTTGACAGAAATGTTCTGACAGAGCGTGAAATTTGCGCGTGCAATTAGTAGTGAGTACTCTAAGCGTTGGCGAAGTGCATTCTTTCCTAGACATACATCTACAGTCATGTGCATAGACGCATACTGACAGTTGATATTATTATATTTGGCGGGAGAATGTATCTGTAATATAACGTAGCATGTGAGCCGTTGTTACTGTTTGCAATCTATTTGAAATATCATGAGTTTGGAATAAACTAATAAACAAGTAGACAAAATGATGCATTTCTCACATGAAGCAGGCTGCTACGTTTCCACAGTTTTGATGTCTGACTGTGATGGATGGTATTTAATTTGTAGACCTAACATATAAATGAGGGGTCTAAATGCAAAACCTGCCATGTCCACTCTATGTCATTTTGCAGGAGAGACAAAAACTGTTATAGAATACTGCAGACATATTTTTACAAACAATTCTTTTTAATGATCTTAGTATTATGATTATCTACCAATAGAGGGTATCAGATCAAATACTGGTGGCAGTATTACATAAAACAAATATCTTTAAGTTTTAACTTGGTGGGTTTTGCTATAAAATGGTGCTTTTAATCCAGAAAAGGGAGACTTTTGTTGTTACACTATTCTTTTACTGCTGCATTTTGGAATCGCCTTTTTAATTTATACACCAATACCATCCATTGTTGCTCTTAAACTACAACAATAATGAATATTCAACACTACTATGCTCTAGCAACTGATTCAAACATGGGCGTAACCTCCAGACTGCAAGCAGCATGCTCGATCGCTATTGGTCAATTTGAACATAGCGGATTTTGCACTCACAACCATGTTTTGGATAACTATTTTATACTCTACTAAGTGGATTTTCCGCTCAAACTTTTTGCTACCTTATTCTGTCCACCATAAAAAGCAGAATACCGTCCATAACTCATTTATTCTTTTTTTAAGTGAACATGGTGGTTTTTGCATTTAGACCCTTCAAATATAATGCACAAGAATGTGAAGTAATACTCGTTTCTTTGACTGTTCTCTGCGTTTCATAAAAACTGAAGATGCTAAAATTGTAGGTCAGATCACATAACATGCACATTTAGCCAAATTGTTAACATAACGCCGGTATTTAAATATACATTTTGGTTTAGAATAGAGGTATAAGATACATTTATTCATTTTATGCTAAAGAATCATACATGAACAATCTCCGCTACCAAGTATGTGGTTGTGTTTGCAGCGCCGGCGCTAGCTTCTTTGACGCCCGGGGCAAAACCAGCCAAACTGCGCCCTTTTATTAAAATGTACAGTGGCGTACAGAATAAGGGGATTGGGGTCACGTGCGCCCACCTAAATTGTTAAATGACAACAATATCAACAGATATAGCAAATATCACTCGAGAACTTCTGATCCGATTGCCATGCTATTATTCTTTTTTATGTGTAGTAGCTATATCGTTTGGTCAGGTTTTCGGCTGTTTTATTAAAACCGTTTCACTAGTTATAAAGAAACAGGTGCGCGCGGGTGAATTAACACGTTGACTGCCACGGCAATTTTCAGGATTCTGCTCTAAAAAGCCAATTTAATTTAATCATATAATATTATTAAAAACTCTAATTATAGTATATAGTAATCATCAAAAAGCATACAGAATGTGTTTTTTTGAAAAAAAAGGTCTTACGAATTATCTCGTAGTTGACTTTTTGATTATATTTTCTGTTCATTTATTAATAAATTTTCTGTTCATGTAAGCCAACCTTGATTTTTTGTTCTCTTCCCAGTAGCCATCTATCCATATTTACACTGATATACTACGAGCTTAATCGTAGCTGCACGAATATTTTAAGTAAACAAAGTACGAGATAACTCGTAGTCGGCGTCCTAGCCAAGAACACAAACTACGAGTTATCTCGTAGTTGGCAGTCAACGTGTTAAATTTAATGTTTTCCGTTCATATTTAACGCATTTTCTTGAAATTATCAGCGACAACAAAGTTGGTACACGATTCATCCACTATTCAGAAGGCGCAGGGTCAGCCCCTGAAGATAGCTGGCGTTGTTTTGCGGAGTCTATGCTTCTGGAAAGGGCAATTCTATGTAGCGTATTCGCGCATCAGTTATAGCAACACATTTTATCTGCTATTGCCTAATAGTACAACTGAAAACATTGTTTTTAAAGAGGCACTCTGATAAGTAATCCTACTCTTTTTACTCATGGCCTTTCACATGTTTACAGTATTGTCTTCTCTCCTGCCAAGTAATTACCCAATTAACTAATTACGAGAAATTAGGTTGTAAGTTCCAAAAAAATTTAGGGAAATAATAACGAACTGACCCCGAGCGACAGCTAGTAAATATATATATTGATATAGAAATAAAAATTTATATCTTTGTTCCAAACAAAAATACGTGCAATCATCTTTAACAACCTCCTTCATAAATTGCTGGGTACGCTACTGAGGATATGTACATTTGAGCTCGTTTTGGTGCCGCTAACTGCGTGGCGCCCTGGGCCTGTGCCCCTCTCGCCCCTGCCTTTTACCGCCGCTGTATGTTTGTCACTTTACAGACTTGGTGAACGAAATATAGTTGGTACTTAAGTACGAAAAAACGAATTTAAAAAAAGGTTAATGATTTCGAAACTTCATAATTCTTGAGAAGTTTTATTGATTGCCTGATGTAGATAGACTTCATTGAGTTTATGACCGAATAACTCATAAATTTAATAATAATTAGTTAAGTTATTCACAACCATAAAAAATAAAATCACATTTACATTAACTTATTAAATTGTTTCCAAATGTTTAATCCATTGGTTCATTTTGGATTTAAAGTAAATAGAGTTCATACGTCATAGGATTAATGAACCCTAGCCTTAAGTACGTTTATTTCTTGTTTACTACTCTCCATGGAAACACTCCTTGTGTACATAGATCGAAATCATGTATTGGCCTAATCGTAATAAGGCCTAAAATGTATAAATAAACTCAATATGTAGCCCAACATATAAGAGTAGTTAACAGGAATAAACTTTATATGTTTCTGTAAATGTATGAAGTAGGGATCCCCAATCTTATTTCCGCGCACAGCTTCACGTCCACCGACCCATTTGCAAATGCCTGCTACTATAGTACCGTAATTACGAATTGTTGGTTAATATTTTTATTAAAATTAGTATTCTGTTGGTGCTTATGAAATTGCCAATTGTGTAATTAGTATACTATTTTATTTGCGTACCACTGGACATGTATATATTTGCTCATACAAACAACAGTAAATGGCACATAAAGTCTGTTTAAGATAACTATGAAATGACGTCACACTTGGTTCATTTACTTGCCCATGTTAGAATGTAATGTAACTAACATGCAAGCATTACTCAGATGTTACATTTGGCTTTCATGGATTGCTAGTCCTTTCCTACGTTGTCACATCTTCTTGTCAGGCCTTATCACACTAGAGTTATTAACGTCTACACTTGGAAAATTAAAGTTTTTGCATTCGAATCGAAGTCATTTGTGTGTGAGAGCATGAAAAAAAAACAAAAAAAAAAAAACTAGGTTTTAAAGACTAGGACTAGTTTATAGGCAAATGGACAAGATTCAAGTCCTGTGTCTTTCTATTCAGGTTTTTCAAAAAGCGCGTGCGCCAACTGGTGTTCTCTCGCTCTCAGCTATTGCGTCTTTGTCTTTTGTTTACGTTTAGGTTAGTTTGTTGTACAATTATTATTTTAGAATATAATATTTTTTAAAAAATGTTTGAAGTCATTTCGTAGTTATCTTGAACATAATTTACAACAAAATTTTGGTCTTTTATACGAATTTGAAGATTTCAGACGTTTGTTTTTAATAATAATTGATTTATTTCTGAAAATATGGATTCACAGAAATTAAGCAATTATGTTTTACTAGTTCAAGGGTGGACTTAAAGCAGCTAAACGGCAAAGTACGAATAAATGATAGATTCAAACAGGGAACTGTTTCTGAAAGAACAGTTGGAAATTGGTTTCATACGTTTCAATTTGGAGTACAGAATTTTAAAAATGAAACGTGTTGACGACCTGAACACATGCATAAATGATTTAAGTAATCATTGGAAATTGTGTAGCAGCCAATAGAATGATTTTGTTATTATTACTATTAAATTCGGCAATTTAATATACCAACCCAATATTATGCCGAAATTACCAACTATGAATTATCCTTGAAAAAGTATGTGTTGTTAATCTAATAATTAGATTATAAATAATTAAAATAATAACAGAAAGAGCGTAAAATAGTGCAACCAATCGGTAATAAATTATATTTATGTGCTATTATCGCTATTGTTCCTGATTTCCCGACATTTTCATTTCTCTAGATTTCGCGAAAAATTGGAAAAATATTTTAAAATTATTATTTATTTATTTATTATTATTATTATTACTTTTTTGTTGTTGATGATACTATTGTGCAGAGAAACAAATTTAAATTATAATTAAATATTTATCACAGTTACATACAATCTTAACTATCAACAAAACAATATAAAAGTTTCACAAAATATTTTTTCTAATTCGAAATAGATATTTTAAAAAACAACGTATCTAAGGCTACGGTTACAATGGCGCTTCCATTGTAACCGTAGCCTGTTCGCTCGAACTGTACTACGCTCGTACATGACCGCATTCGGTCGACTGATTCAAGCCTGTAAAAGTACGCGTGTGTGATTACAGTAGAAGCTTACCAATCGCGCGAAACTGCTAGAACTAAACACCACCTCCTATCTATTCGCTCGAATACGTGCGAATTTGCCCGAAGTGTACTTTGGGCGAACACGTTTTCACTGTAACCGCAGTCTTAACGCGTTGTCCGCCATTCTGCTTCTTTTATTGCACACTCTAAAATTTGGCTCCCTTTTGTATGAAATATTAGGTCAGTGTTCGAAATTTATCGTCGTTAAGTATTTTGTCCTTAATATTTGTTAATAACTGTTGTTATTTTTTTTAAAATGATGTTTGTTCATTTTGAATATCTGAAAGTATTTCAACATACGTTTTTTTTTTTTTTACGTTTCTGTTTTATTCTATTTAAATGTTAAATGAAAAAATGTATGTCTTTGTGAATGAATCTTTTTGATGAAATCATTTAAAAAAGTCGTTAGGGACACATTATAAATAAATATACTATACTCTGTTCGGAATCAAGAAGTAGTAATCATGCAATATTCACGTGATAATTTTGTCGAATTCTCGTCGTTCGTTGGCTATCGAGCCATTAATTTTATGCGACAGCCAATAGGGTAGCGACTTCAATCTCTCGCGTGAAATAAATTAGAGATCTCAGCGCCACGGCGATCAATTTTGAAACTTAGAGTATGTCCATTTGTTATTGTTGTACATTGATAAACATTTGAGTACACTAACTTGTTGTTAAAATAGTAATAGAGGTTCATAAAATATTGTAAAATATATTTATTCCTATAATTTTAGTTTGACAGCAGCGAAACAACAATGAACACACTCTAAGTTTTAAAATTAACCGCCATGGCGCTGGGATCTTAAATTTATTTTGTATAGTAGATGTCACCTGTAGAGGTGTTCATATGTCCGTGATTGAGCTAGCCGAGAATTAATTTAAAAAATAAATGTGATTTAATTTTATGAGAAATTAAATACCGGGTGATCAATATCAATTGTATTGACTGTTTTTTCTCAGTATTTTTGCGGCCGCTTACCAACTGATATACACAGCTGATATCGAACTTGGGAGCACAATTTTTTATTATAAATGTTGATAAATAAAGATGCAGAAAACGAAATATTGATATTAAACAAAACAGCTGTTATATAATAGGTTATAAAAGATATAGGCGGTACGCCGTTATGGAAACAGATGTTACTTGCACATGCGCAGAAATGACATTTCGCACAAAATTCAGTTCCTGGAATAAAATATACATAATGGAATAAAAATATTACATTTTACAGTCAATCAGTTGATCATGCAGTATATCAATATAAAAGTTTTATATTGTTACATCATAAAGAAAAAGTAAAGTTTAAAGCCTGGTTTGTAATAGCTCCATAAAGCAATGAATGACTTAGTTGTTTTGTTTCTTATAAACAGATGTTCCTATTATTAACAAAATAACGAAAGCCAGTCATTATGATATGGATCCAAGCAATGCACTTGTGCTATTGATGTATTATAAACGAGGCTTTATACGTGATTAACCGATATTTTAAACGTAGATGTAAGGACTACACAGGTTGTCCATAATTGCTGGCGCTGATTTTCACATTTTTTTTTTTTTTTTCGCTTGTTTATTCTCTTGAGTAGCTTCGGAGGGTTATAAACACAAGAAAAACATTTTACGATTTCTGTCGACTTTCTATGATTTTGTAGCGATTATACAAAGCAACATTATAGACTATCTATAACAGTTTTGCAGCGAATGAACAATAGGAAAAGTATTGTTTTGCAACTAGGTTTTATTTTAAGTCTGTTAAATTAAGGCTTAAATAAGAAATAAATTTGTTTGCTACTATATTTTACAAATGCTAATAGAGAGCAAGAAAAACAAGCTTTACGTTATCCATCTTTTCCAAAAGTTTTGTTTAGCTTCTATGGGTCACAATTACAGAAACTGAAACTTTTTTGATGATTTTTGATTCAATGATCACCTGCTGTATCTCAAATGTTACTGATTATTTTGAGGGGATATTTTCAATATATTTAAACTAAACCAAACTATAATTAGTGTGCTGTGACACAACTGACACCAATTATGATTCAGCCTAAAATGTAAAATAGAAGAATTTAGAAGTTTGTACGTCTAAATCTTTCATTGTCTCGTCACTGTATGTATCAATTTAAACCAAACGTTAATTTATCAGCTTAGTTCCTTATTTTTATGTAGTTTTTATGTTATGTAGATATTCAACAAATTCATTATTTTTTAAGATCCGGTTTTATTTAATTGTTTCGATATATTATTAATTAAAAACATTTTTCAATAAATATCGATTTTTATAAATCCCCTGAAGCCTTAATAAGTAATTAGTAATAACATCTCACATCTTGAAGAATAAAATGTTTTCATATAAAATTATAAAACAATAAAAAAATATATAAAATAATGGCATTACTGTAAAATTGTTTACTTATTTTAACCTGTGTTCCTTTTTAGAATTTTGTAGGTATGAGCAGAAGACATTTACATACAGGTAAGCCCCGTTCATTGCGACCCCAGCTAGTGCGGATTCGTTATAATGCAACCGACAATTTAAGATTTTTAAGCTATCAGACACATCGACGAAGCGTGGAATGAAGTCGCCCAGCCGTGTATGAAAAGTGTTTAGTAAAGATTGTTCAGTGAAATTGATGAAGTTCAATGCAATCATGAAAATTATGTTGAAAATATCATCGAAGATATAAGTCATATAGCCATTTCCAAAGGTTTTGATGAAGATGATATTCAGACTTTGTTAAAATCACATGGCGAACCTTTGACTAATGAAGAGCTTCTGGAAATTGACTGCCATACGTCCCTAGAAAATGACGAACCTGTTCCCATGCCAAATTTAACTGTTAAAACCATCGAAAAGGCCCTTTCTCTTCACAATCAATGCATGGAGTTGTTAGAAGAGAACGACGAAGATTACGATCGGGTGAGTGCTGTTAAACGTGGTTGTAATGCATTACTTGACAGTTATCGGCAAATTTTGCGCAATAAACGTAGAGAGGTCAACAAGGGAATCTATATCCCTATATTGCAACGTGGAACAAAATAAATTATTAATTATTTAATGTATGCCTTTTTGTTATTCTTAATGTTTATTTAATAAATAAAGTGTTTTTCGAGTTTTACAATGTTTTTTCAAAAATCCCTCGTTGATTGCGAAATTTCGCTTAACGCGATCATGTCCAGAACGTAACCCCCGCGTTGAACGGGGGTAACCTGTATACCGTCACTCATGTGTCTCTCTGTCTGTCCGTTCGGTAGAAATTTAGTTTAAT
Organism: Liopterus haemorrhoidalis; assembly: GCA_963971575.1. NCBI lineage: Eukaryota > Metazoa > Arthropoda > Insecta > Coleoptera > Dytiscidae > Liopterus > Liopterus haemorrhoidalis. The sequence goes on along the minus strand of OZ020611.1, from coordinate 146,680,490 downwards.
TTACAGAACTTGGCTTTGTCTTGTTTATTAAATTTCACACAGGACATGAAAGTTAGAGGACAAGAAGAAACGGTGCAAATCAAGGGATTACTGTATATCAATATCGGTGTTGTAATCAGAGCCAGCGCTGACGAGAATACGGGCGCCACTGCGAGGGGGGGCGCTGACGTGAGATTTGAAAGGGCGCTAAATGGCCAAATGTATATAAAAGTAAGGTAGGGTAAATGTAATTTTAGAAGTGAGGACTTTTTTTTAGGTCTTCACTTGAAATGGAGAAGTGAGGACCTTTTTTTTAGGTCTTCACTTGAAATGGAGAAGTGAGGACCTTTATTTGTAGGTCTTCACTTGAAATAGAGAAGTGACGACCTTTTTTTTAGGCCTTCTCTTAAAATGTAAGAATGTAAGTGAGAACTTTTTGGTTTTAGATCTTCACTTAAATGTAGAAGGGAAGATCTCGAAAAAAACTAATTGCGCCCTACTTAGGGGCGCTCAATTAAATCTTGCATACAGGCGCCGCATACCCCAGCGACGGCTCTGGTTGTAATAGATATATTTAAAAACATATCTAGTTACAGATTTATAAAAAATATCTAGTTACAGATACATGACAAAAAAAATTGTTTCTAGATACAGCTAGATACTTTTGAAAAAACACTGAAAAATGGAAATACCATATAAAAACATGTTTAAGAAATTGCTATACTTCCAACTTTTATTACTTTGTGATACTTTTCACTGCCAACTTAAAAAAATTTAGATTTAGGTGACAGTCAACAGTTTGGTTATATAGTGCGTTCAAAGGTGAGTTTGCAGTATAGCGCGGTGTTGCCAAATATTGTAAAAGTGTCAATTATAATAATATGAAAAACTGGTATGATTTACAAAAATCAACTCTTATAAAACTCAAAATAACACTCAACAAAAACAAATAGCCATTTGTAGAATACTGCGTCTTCACAGATCAGCGCGTTTTAGAGCTGGCAACGTCGACAAGCAAGTAAAGGATAGCGTCATTGTGTAAACCCATTAGAGAGTATGAAAAAGAACTACTCCATATGTCCTGTACTGCAAACTCACATTTGAACGCACTATAGAACCAATTCTAGTAACCAATTTATAAATACTGTTTAATTGTGCTAAGTTTATATATAATTATATATTCTATATAAACTTCTTATCAACTTAATAAACTTCCAAAAGTTAAGTTGTAAACAAAAACTAAAAAGTTGATAGTTGGTACCACTGAGAAGTATACAACTGTCATCCAAAAATTTGACCGGAGGTAGTTTTGAAAATAATGTAGTTTTAAGTGTAGCATTGAAAGTTGGAAGGAAATATTGTGTTTCACATTATACTTTTTACGTCAGTACTACGCAAAAAATCTGAAGTGCTACGCAAAAAAGTATTTATAATGTAGAACGAACTTTAGTCATATGTTTTAACATATAAGACTAATATTAGTTTTATAAATACGCAGGTATGTTCTTGTTAAGGGAATGTGCCTTTCAATCAAATTTTAACCCTAATTTTTGATCGCTTATAAAAAATAAACTGATGTTCGCTTATGTTCTCTGATATGTTCGCTGATGTTCGCTAAACTGATCGCTTATAATTAATATACTGATAAGAAATATGTGATTATTTTTTTGACATTCCATACAAATTTAATTTACAAACAAAATTTCAGTTGACGCTTACAAATTAAATTTATATGAAATATCAAAAAAATAATGTTTTTCTACGTCCTTTAGGAAACACACCTACTTGCCTTACTGATTTCAATAAGGAAATGAACTTAATATCCACACTAGAATGGGCGGCCCTTGGGTGAGGCGGAATAGAGCCAGGCCTCAAGTGATGGAATGCCACAAAAAAAATATATATCAAAGTGTACTTTAAATCACTGAATACTTTTGAAGGGCCTTAATTTGTCTTGTCCAATGTCTCACAGAATCACAGTCCACTCTCAAACCACTTGTGTGAATATAATTTTTCATACGATTTTAGTAAATTGGTCATCAAAATGGCAACAATATTTATTCAAAAATTTAGTTTTCGTTAATAATGACCTATTTTCCTTAAGTATATATAAATATATTACCTACTATTTATACGGCCATTCAAAAGCTATGAAAAACGAGTGTAAATAACATTTTTTTGACATTTCATATAAATTTAATTTGTAAATATCAGAATTTCTGATTTAATTTAGCTTAAGCAAAAATAAAATATTCAAAATGACTAATTAATTTATAATTAATAAACTATTATATCAGCTCGGTATCACGGTATAAAAATAAAGTACTGAGGAAAGTATCTGAGACACAGATACAAGATACTTAAATTTAAATATCTAGATACAGATACAGATACATATTTCAAAAAGTATCTAGTTTGTATCTAGATACTAGAAAAAGTATCTAGTTAGTGTATCTAGATACTTGTAACTAGATACATTACAACATTGATCAATATTTTCTAAATTAAATCAAATTATTTAAAAAATTATCTAAATGCACAAATCTGGAATAAATACATGTTTCCAGCGACTGGCTTGGGATATCAAGATTTGATCTTTAAATACAGGATAATCCTGGCTTTCCAGGACGTCAGACCACCATTGTCATCGGTTGATGCAAAAGTTCGTCCCGTCTGTAGCGCTAGAAGACATTGCAATGCAAAACGAAATGTTATTGACTTCACACGTGTTAACTTTTGAGGTCATTTGGTAGAAATCATTTCAGTGAGTACATCGGAACAAAAATTGTTATTTGGTTGTTTTTTAAATTTTGTTAAGCATTAGAAATGGCAGAAAATGAGGAGCATTATCGGCATATCCTTTTTTATTTCCGAAAATGCAAGAATGCTTCGCAGACGCAAAAAAAGATTTGTGCTGTGTACGGCGATTCCATTTGCCTTAGTGATTCAGAAAATTTCGTAAAAACAATTTTAATCTTAGCGAAGCACCACGTTCTGGACGACCGGCTAAGACTGATGACGGAATACTGGCGCTAATAGAAAGTGATCGGCATAGAACAACTCGAGGGATCGGAGAAATTCTTGGAATCAACCAGTCAACAGTGTCAAGGCAATTACGCCAACTTAGTGGAATGGTTATTAAGGCCGATATGTGGATGCCGTATGAGTTAAAGGAGAAAAATTTTCTAGACCGTGTTTCTGCTTATGATTCTCTATTGAAGCGCAACAAAAACAATCCATTTTTAAAGCGGATGGGTACAAATGATGAAAAATGGATTGTTTATAATAATGTTAAGCGTATGAGATCATGGGCTCAGCGCGGAGATGCCCCTACAAACAGCGCAAAAGTCAGTTTACATCCGAAGAACGTTATGCTATGCATTTGGTGGGATTGGAAGGGATTCGTTTATTATGAGCTGTTGCTTGAATACCAGACCATTAATTCGGAGAAATGCTGTTCACAACTAAGTGAATTAAAGCGAGCAATCGACCAAAAACGGCCTGAATTAGCCAACAGAAAGGGCACTGCGTTCCATCAGGACAATGCTAGGCCACACGTGTCTTTGGCCACCCGACAGAATCTTTTACAGCTTGATTGGGATGTATTGGTTCATCCACCATACTCTCCGTACCATGCACCCTCCGACTACCATTTAATTAGATCGCTTCAAAAAAGCTTAGATGGTAAAAACTTTACTTCCTTGGAAGACTTGAAAAATCACCTGAATCGGCACTTTAGCCAGAAATCCCAAAAATTCTACGAGCGCGAGATTATGCAGCTACCGGAGAGATGGAGAAAGAGATATATTTTATTTTTAAATAAATTACTATATAAAATCATAAAATAACATAAAAATTAATTTTTAATTCTAAATAAACATAAAATTAGTTTCAATATTACATATTTTTTAATTTTCTTATTTAATTATTTTTCCTAGAACGTCTTGACAATTTAATTTTCTTCTATTTCGACGAGAGGTACCTAAAAAATAATGTTAAAACATAAATTGCACATTGTATTATTGAGAAGCACTGTAAACATACCTAATGCAAATGTGTTACATGCTGACACAAATGCTGAAGATGTTTTAATGTTTTTTAATCGAGACTCAAATTTTGATATACATTCCCTTACTTCTAACGGAGAATTTGTTTAAAAAAATTCGAACTCTGAAGATATGTCTTTTATATCAGAGCGACCTTCTCTTAAAATTTATTCCATTTCTTTATCCTGATTTTACTCATATCTTCAACATTTGCCTGGATATTCATACTCATTGTCTCGTTTTCAAAATAATTGATTGACAAAGAATTCATTCATGGGCTGAACGTCTTTACACCCATACAAAGCTGCTAAAAAATAATTTAAGGCATTTTTTCCGGTCGCAACGAAATATAATTTATTTTTAATAATTTTGCTGTCTAGTCCTCATATAATATTGCCGGTTATAACCTCCCCCCCCCCCCCGGGCATCAAGCGCCCTTATGCCTTGCATTACCTGCGGAGTCCGTTCCGCCGGCCCTGCTTATTACCTGTTCTGCCAAAATCACATGTACAACTTAATATTTCACTATTAACAATGTATACTAACGCTGGAATGGATTCACTTGGAACAGTAAGAATAGAATTAGATAGTGACTAAATTTTTGTTAATATTTCCGGAGGAGGGACTCTGATTATCCCACCCAGGGCCGTTTTAAGAAATTCGGCGCCCGTGGGCTACTAAAAAATGAATAATGACTAATAACTAAATAACTAATAATAACAAATATATATATATATATATCGCAAATAAAAATTGCCGCCCCAAAAGGCTTGCGCCTTGGGGCTATAGCCCATTTAGCCCTGTGGTTAGGGCGGCCCTGATCCCACCAAATATATTTTTTCTTGACCTGTATATATTGCGATTCTTTTCAAAATAAAATCTCCCGTCTCCCCTCTTTCTCTTTCGGTTAGCCCTATACGCAATTCAAGTATAAATGAACTCTTGCCGCACATTGGCAACTTCTTGTTACGTCGTGGCGTCATTTGCGACATGCATGAGACTTGGAACTGCACGCATCTTCTTTCGTGAATAATTTACCAAAATAAATTGGAAAATATTGTAAAAACAAGTGAAATTTGTAGAGAAGATGATAAATAAATAATTTAAAAGGGCAGTGAAATAAAAATTTAAACAATTTCAATAATAATTATTGAGAATTTCGAGAAAAAAATGTTGGAGATCTTGAATACTTTGGAAATAAAGAAAAATAAAGTGTTCATTTTATTAATTTTTTGCGTCGCAAATTCGAGGTTATTTATTAGTACATTCTTGTGATAAGGAATTCAAAGAAAGATAAGGAATTCAAGTCATTAGTGAAATTAACATTGAAATATACAGTTTAATAAATGCAGGTGTTTGAAACACTTGCCAAGTGTAATGAAAGAGCTGCACCTTAACATTATTAACAACATACTACTAGGACAGAAAATGCAACTTGCATGGCGAGGCACAAATATAGTGCCCATATACAAGCCAGGAAAGGACCCAGAATCAGAGCCGCAGTAAGAAAAACTTGCGCTAGGGGCAGAGCCATGTTTTGGCGCCCTTAGCAAATAAAAACAAGGTTCTCACCTCTGAAAATTTAAGTGATGAGCAAACAAAAAAGGGTCCTCACTTTTCAAAATCCAAGTAACGAGCAAAAAAAAAAGGTCCTCACCTCCCAAAATTCAAGTGATGAGCAATAAAAAAGGTCCTCACCTTCACAATAGCCCCTTAGTCAAGCCCGTCAGCGCCGTTTTTCTTAGTGCGTCCAGGGCCGTCGCCCTCTCCGCCCCCACCCCTTACTGTGGCTATGCCCAGAATTGCCATCTTCTTATCGCCCTATTGGTCTCACATCCTGTTTACTGAAACTAGCCGAACATTTATTAAAACTTAGATTGGATTGGTGGCTTGAGAAAAACTGTATTCTCCCACCACAACAAATTGGTTTTCGAAAAGGAAGATCCTGTCTTCATTGTACAATGAAGCTCACCACAGACATAAATATAACCTTCGCAAAAAAAGAACACTTACTTGCAGTCTTTCTAGACCTAAAGGGTGCTTTCGATAACGTCCACATTCCAACCCTCTTAAGAACACTCACCTGTATTAAACTACCCTCTTCAATAATACAACCTTCAATAATTAATATACCAGCTAATTGCCAACAAGACTATATCCGTTAAATATAAAAATCTATTGTATGGTCCACGTTTATCATACAAAGGTTTACCACAAGGATCAGCACTAAGTCCACTCTTATTCGATATCTACACCTCCAATCTTTACTCCACCATATTTCCTCATGCTCACTATCAACAATATGCTGATGACATTGTAATATACCTAGCACACAGAAATGTCCACTTTATTGTACATCTGTTAAATCTCGCTCTGCAAGCTATTAATTCATCGACTAGTGAACACTACTTTACCCTATCGCCTGACAAAAGTAAAGCTGTTATATTTAGCCAACAAATATCCTTTGATGTCCCAACCTTGCAAATAATTTTTAATAATGAACCCATAAATATGAGTCCATCATACTGCTACTTAGGCATACACCTGGACTTCAAACTCACCTGGCAAACCCATATAAATTACACCGCCAAAAAATGTCAAAATGTTATTAATATACTACGTTCCTTGTCAAGAACCTGGTGGTGTAGACATCCACAAACAATGCTGCTTATTTATCGTAGTCTTCTACGGTCTATCATTGATTACTCTAGCTCCGTGATGTCACCTCTTACAGCCAAAAGAAGGGAAGGCTCGACCGAATTCAATACCAGGCCCTAAGAACCTGTCTGGGAGCAATGCGCTCAACACCAACTAATGCACTACTAGTAGAAGCTGCCGAACCCCCTCTACATCTGCGAGCAAAATGGTTAGTTTCAAAACTTATATTGCAGCAAGCATCACATAAAAACAGTAGTATCCTACCAAAACTCTACCAACTGTTGCGTTTAAAAAACACGACAGGGCGCCCTATCTCATGTCGTGAACCCCTATCTTTAACCACCCTTATCAACTAGCTCCTTATTTAAGACTTATCATGTTATAATAACCTCCCGTGCTACCTAACCCCCTACGCACCGCAGATAACACCGATACCTCTCCACCTCAATATAGGAATTAACAATTCGACGGGCCCATCAGAGAAGAACGCACTCCTACAGGAAATTCTCCATAGCAAATTTTCAGGATTCACTTACATATTCACTGATGCATCCAAAATACCTCATTTAGGCGCTTCGGGATATGGCGTTCTTATACCATCAATGAATCTAAAGGTAACCAGAAAAGCTCCTGCGTTAGTACAGATCATGTCCGCCGAACTCTTAGCCATAAGGCATGCTCTTTCCATGATACCAGAACACAAAACCAGTAAGGCATTAATCCTCACAGACTCCCTCTCCTCACTCCAAACACTAAATAATCCTGGAATTAACAATGACAACAAGACCATTTTAAACATTACAAACCTCATATACAGCTTCAATTCCGCTAACTACAAAGTACAGCTCGCATGGATTCCAAGTCACTGCGGTATCTATGGAAACGATATTGCAGATCAACTTGCAAAAAAAGGTGCTACTTACCTGACGATCTTACCGATGTTAAAGTATAGGTATTATAAAGATGTATTGCCACCTCTCAGCCAAACAATAAAAACAAAATGGCAACAAGAATGGGACACGACAGGAAAACATCGAGGTTCACACCTGTATTCTCTTCTTCCACATATCCCACTTAAACCCTGGTTCAATAATCTACCAATTCACAAAGAAATAATTTCAACTGTGACACGCCTTAAATTTAACCATTGTCTATCCTATAGCCACGTACATAGAATAAACATATTCAGTACACCTTTGTGTAAGTGTGGTGAATATAGTGACGTGACACATATATTCTTATCATGTCCTGAGCATATTAACGCCTGCAATTCGTTATATCGTAACCTGCTGCTCTACTGCCCATCGCCCATCTCCCTACAAGAGGTACTACAACACCCAACACCAACAACATGTGCTCTATTATTCAATATTCAATTCAATTCAATAATATCTTTATTCTTGCCTTTCGGCGTCGAATTGGAGTACATTATGTCTCTTGTTTATATTCTAAAATATGTGTATAACTTAAATATCCCAATTAAATCTACTTCCTAATTAACAAAAATATAAATAACTAACTAACTAACTAACAAGAAATCTTATAACTACGAAAATAAACTATTAAAAGTCTCCTCTGGAACGACTAGTCTTTCTTTCCGTTTTCTCGCGTTCGTCTTCTTTTGACTCTCATCATCTATTTTATACCGCTTCCTGCCTCCTCCAACATTTTTTCCAGTCGTGCTGGCTCTTCCCCTATTTCTGGACAGCATCTGAAGTGGTTCATGGTTTCAGTTTCTTCTCTACATGTCCGGCACTTCTTCTCTTCTTCATCCCTCCAAAATTGATTGGCTGCCGCCTCGTTCCCGCATCTGAATCTGGCAATCGTCTTATGGTTTCTGTTATTTTCTCTCAAGTATCTTGGTAATGTTTCTTCTTTTATCTTCTGGTAGTCTTCATTGTATATGTGTTCTATTAATGGAACATCTAAATATATATAAATGAACATATAAACGAAGACCCCTGAAGAAAGCTATGCGCTGGCGGACTGGCGTACAGTCGAAGCCAATAAATAATAGAATAGAAATGCAGGTGTTTATTCAATAAATTTAACTTGGAAATTTTAAATATAATTTAAAATAATACATCACATATAAGTTACCTTCGGTATTATGATGACTCTGTGAGAAGCACGCCAGACAGTGTCATGTTAAAACCCCTGACCTTGCTAAATATGTTAAGATTATAAAAGACCATTTTTATGTATTATATTCATTCTGGTATTTGACATAAAACTATGTACTTCTAATATTTTAAATTGTAATATTAAAATAAATCCTTTTTAAAAAGACAACTTCAGTAACGACAAATATTATTGGCGCAGTCGGGTCGGATAACTAGACGTGTTAGTGAATATAACATCGGTGCGTATCAACGTTTTGCTAGTTAATCGAACAAAATCACGGACTCTGTGTAGACTGAACGAATATCGGTTATTCAGAACGTGAACGTGTGTGCAAAGAACTGTAAGCAGTGACAACGTCTTCGAGAGAACATCGAGGCAGATCCAGTCAAGCAGTCAACTTCCATGGACAGGAGGGCATACATTCCAACACTGTTGCTGTGAGTATTAATGTCTTTTAGAGGCTCTTTGTTAATTAACGAATTTTTAAATAGACCAGAATCGGATAATAGTATAAGCTCTGATTCAGATTCAGATTCCGACATTATCCCAAAAATTAATTTTTCTAACCTTTCTAATATAATAAAAATTGATGTGAAGTGTGAATTTTCACACATTTTAGGGTTTTGCAGGTATTTAGTAAGTGAATGATGATTATTTGGGGTGCCAAAACAAATTTTATGACAAAATATTTTTTTATGAATTTTAATTTGAATGCCTATTACCATTATTTAAGTTTTTAAAGATGTGCAGTATTTTTTTTTTTTATATATCAAGGTTCATTAAGATTTTGAAAATTGCGCCTATGGCTTCCATTGGTTGTTTTTAGACATAGCTCCTCCCCTTTGATTTCGTGTACATTCAAATATATAATTAAATTATAATTTCAACAATTTCCACTGGTTATTACATTTACGCTATTAAAAATTAAATGCAACAATTGCCAAAATATAATTCAAATTTTGAAAAAATAATTTAAACAATATAAAAATACAAAAAATAAATAAAAAATAATATTGTCTCCTCACGTAGGACTCGAACATGAGTCCGATTACGAATTCTTGGACAGAACGCAAGTATCTTAGCCACAGCACCAAGAAACACGTTACTGTTTAGCGCATTATATAACTATAAGTTGTCAACATTATTAGCAAAAAAACACAAAAAATGCTTTTTTTTCCAAAAACATAATCTGATCAAAAATTCCTGTTGAACTATTCCGGTTCACACCAATGTACATTACTTAGAATTTTTTCAGATTTTTAGTTTAAACCATCTGGGCTACAGGGTGTGGGACAAAATTTTTTTTGCACAATATTGGCAAAAATCGCTTCAAAATAATTTATTTTGGAAAAATAAAAATTTGATCGTTAATCCACGTACCAAGGGCTTTCATTTGATACCCTACTCAGAATTTAAAAAAAATATATTTTTTTTCGATGAGCACATATTTGTTTATATTTTTAGGGGGATATGTTTTTTAGATGTTTTGGTATTTTTCCTATGTGCGGGTCAACGAGTTGTATAAGCATGCCAAATTTCAACTCTCTAGGTTTAGCCGTTCGGCTACAATTTTTACCGAACAGACAGACAGACAGACAGACAGACAGACAGACAGACAGACAGACAGACAGACAGACGACAAAATGACGGTATAAGGGTTTTTTGGTCATACCTACAAAACCCTAAAAACAGGCAAAATGCCGAACACAACAATTCCGATCACCGTACGCCCAATGGAACTCAAAAAAGAGTATCTGGCTATGATACCGGAGTTTTCGGGTGAAACGGAAATGCTACCTAGATTTCTAGAGGTGTGCGAAAAATTAGTTAACAAATTTTATAATGCAACAGACGTAAATGACTTCCAAAATGAGTACCTTATGTCAAGCATCCTTGCTAGAGTCAAGGGTGAAGCCGCCATAAATATTGCATCGAGCAATATAACAAATTGGTCGGACTTAAAGACAGCATTATTAAACGGTTACTCTGACAAACGAGACTGTTTTACCTTAAACATAGAGCTAACAGAACTAAGACAGAACTCGAACGAATCGCCTTTCGATTTCTATAATAAGATTCAAAAGGTCCTAAACCTTCAAATCTCATATATTACAACACATTGCTCCCAAGAACACTCAATTATACTAAATGATTATTTCAGAAATTATGCTCTGAGAATTCTGTTAAGAGGTTTGAGAGAACCCTTAGGTTCCCTTATGCGCACAAAGAACCCAACAGATCTCAATAATGCGCTCAATATGCTCACGAACGACTTTCAACTAGACATAAATAGTTACAAAACGAAACCTAATTGGAACACAACCCCTAAACAATCACACAAATCCTCACAAAACTATCATACACTACATGCAAATTACATGCACAATTCACCACTACTCAGACAACCCCCACAAAGGGCAAACTCTCAAAATTTTAAACCCAACAATTCATTTAATTTTCAAAATTCCAGTCCGAACACGTTCAACAGTAATAGATTTAACTCAAATGCTAAATCTTCCAATTCTAATCAAACCACAAACGTTTTTAGGCCAAGCACTAAAACAAATTTCTCAAAACCTACCCCAATGAGTATTACGACGCGTAATACTTTAGCTAGTCGAAATACTTCAGCTAATCGCGCTTATAAACCAAGTAACAATTTTCCAAGATTTCCACAACAAAATCAAAATTTTATAAGTGAAGAATTATATAATATGGAAGAACAAACATTCCAAAATTCAGATTCTGAAACTGAACCTAACATTGAATACGAAAATTATGAGGACGATACTGAATACCCTGAAGAGGTTGACCAAAATCATTTTTTAGAAATGACAGCCTCGGAACCAACTTTGAACTATTAAATTTAACAAATAACGAAAGCCAATTGCCACATGTTATTTTCCCTGAAAATAATTTGAAAATCCTTTTAGATACTGGAAGCACAAAATCATTTGTCAATCCAATTATTGCACAAAAACATTTCAAAAAATTTATCGTTAAAGACCCTTTCCAAATATCTACGGCACACGGAACATCAGTAGAACATTTTAGTACCCTTATGCCGTGTCCGAAAACATTCAAAATTAAAGAACAATTTTTAAAATTCCATATTTTCCACTTCCATGATAATTTCGACTGTTTATTAGGATTAGACAACCTAAAACTTTTAAATGCAACAATTGACTTTGATCAAAATTTGTTAATTACCCCCCATTGTAAAATAAAAATTAACTATGGAAAAACACCTCAAGATTCAATACCAAACACTCACAATTACATAATACAACCTAACACAGAACATGTTATTACAGTTCCAATTAAAAATATTAAAAACGGAGAAATTGTCATACCTCATACTAATCTTGAAAAATTAGAAATTTTAGAATGCGTCACTAACGTGAAAAATCATCAAGCACTCTGTACCATTTCAAATAATACGGATAATGAGATCCCAGTCAAAATAACACCTATTGTCGCAGAAAAATTCTCAGATTTTGAAAATAAACAATTTTCTCAAAAAATTAACTCAAATTTCAATTTTATTAATTTAGACAAAGTTAAATTCGATCCCGCTAAAGCTAGAACATCTCATATGAATTCGGAAGAAAAGATCGCCATTACCAAACTTTTAAAAGATTATTCCGATATTTTTCATTTTGATGAACAGCCTTTAACTTTTACAAATAGAGTCAAACACAGTATCAAAACTAAAGATGAGGTACCGATTTACACAAAATCGTATAGATACCCCCATGTTCACAAAAAAGAAGTCCAGACACAAATCGATAAAATGTTACAACAAAATATAATTAGACCATCGCAGTCACCCTGGTCCTCACCGATTTGGGTTGTACCAAAGAAATTAGACGCTTCTGGTAGGCAGAAGTGGCGAATAGTTATCGATTATAGAAAGTTGAATGAAAAAACAATTGAAGACCGTTACCCGTTACCCAACATCACGGATTTACTAGATAAATTAGGTCGGTGCCAGTACTTTTCGACGATAGATTTAGCCTCTGGATTTCACCAGATCGAACTCGACCCCCAAAGTATTCCCAAAACAGGATTTTCTACGGAAAATGGACACTATGAATTCCTCCGGATGCCATTTGGCTTAAGAAACGCGCCCTCTACTTTCCAACGCGTTATGGATGATATGTTAAGAGGCATCGTAGGAAAATATTGTTTAGTTTATCTAGACGATATTATAATATTCAGTACGAGTTTGCAAGAACATATGGATAGACTACGCGAAGTATTCGAAAGACTTAGGAAAGCTAATTTCAAAATTCAAATTGACAAATCCGAATTTCTTAAACACGAAGTAGCTTACCTTGGCCATATTGTTACCCCCGATGGCGTGAAACCCAATCCGGATAAGATCCACGCAATTCAAAATTTCCCCATTCCTAAGTCAACAAAGGAAATAAAACAATTTTTAGGCTTACTGGGATACTATAGAAAATTTATCCCTGACTTTGCAAAGCTAACAAAACCCATGACAAATTATTTAAAGAAAGGCTCTAAAATCGATATCAATAACCCAGAATACTTAAAATGTTTTAACATCTGCAAAAACATGTTGATTAATGAACCGATTTTAAAATACCCCGATTTTACAAAAACGTTCAATTTAACCACTGACGCGAGTGAAATTGCAATCGGTGCGGTCCTCTCGCAAGGAAAAGTCGGAGAAGATTTGCCAGTAGCTTACGCAAGTCGCACCCTTAACGATTCTGAGAGAAAGTATTCCCCAATAGAACGAGAAACCCTAGCAATCGTTTGGGCAGTAAAATATTTTAGACCGTACTTATTTGGGCGAAAATTCAAAATTTATTCAGACCATCAACCATTACAATGGCTTTTTAATATCAAAGAACCGAACTCTAAACTAGTCAGGTGGAGACTTAAACTCCAAGAATATGATTACGAGATATTCTATAAAAAAGGTAGTCTAAACAAAAACGCAGACGCCCTCTCGAGAGTCGAAGTTCACATGAACGAAACGATAGAAAGAGATGACGGTATATTCGGTTACATGAAAAATTTTAATGCAAAATTTCAAAATCCCGATCAATTAGATAATTCATCAATGATAGTAGAAATTGAAGACTCGGAAGAAACCATATCTTGCGGAGAAGATGATAATCAGACCATTCATTCCAACTATGAAGGTAATACGCTAATAGGAATACCCATGGTTGATTGCCCCGTAAATGTTGGCAAAAACCAAATAATTATCTCTGAAGTTAACTTTAACCCAGCTAAAATCGCACTAGTTAGATTATTTGACAAAAAACAAAGATTTCTAGTTCAGTTCTCTAAACATAATTTTGAACAAGAAGTAATTGATTTTATAAGACAATATGTAGTTCCCAAAGTAAGATATCACTTATATTTCGAAAACCCTATTTACGAAAAACTCTCCAAGGTCCTCCAAATTTATTTCAAAAATTCAGAGATCGATTTCATTAAATGTTCTAAAAAATTAATAGATGTTACCGAAGATGATGAAATTCTAAATGTTATTAAAAACTACCATGAAGGTAAAACTAACCACCGCGGGTTAGACGAGACGGAAAATAGACTAAAAGCACTATACTATTGGCCAAATCAACGAAAATCCGTGCAAACATTTATTAACAGTTGCGAAATCTGTCAGCTAACGAAGTATGATAGAAAACCCCTTAAAGTCGAATTTAATATCACACCCACCGCCGTTAGACCTTTCCAGATCCTTCACATAGACACAATAACTTTAGAAAACTCAAAATTCTTAACTATAATAGACTCGTTTTCCAAATATGCTCAAGCATATCGTCTAAATTCAGGACAAGGCATAGAAGTCGTTAATAACTTGATTAAGTACTTTACCCACCATTGTATACCAAATCAAATCATTTCCGACAATGGTCTAGAATTCAAAAATTCAATCTTTTCGGAACTTTTGGAAACCCACAAAATTAAACTACATTTCATAAGTAGTCAACACCCGGAATCGAATGGAGTAATCGAACGATTTCACTCCACACTGATAGAACATATCAGATTACTCAATAACCAACCACTTTTTGAAAACGAACCCATAGAAATTAAAGTTAACTACGCACTGTTAGCTTACAACCATTCAATCCACTCCGTAACAAAATTAAGACCGTACGAAATTATTACCGGACATTTAGAAACCGAATCCCCATTTAATATCGAACTTGACAAACAATTAGTCAATAACTATATCTCGAACCACAAAGAAAAAATTAAACTTCTTTACGGCACTCTAAATCAAAAACTACAAGATAAGAAAGAAAAAGTAATCACTAATTTAAATAAAAATCGCGAACCAATCCCAACAATCCCGGAAAAAGTATTCATCAAAAATAAACAGAAACAAAATAAAACCAAGAACAAATATAAAGCGGAAACTATTAAAAGTGTGAACCCTAATTTGAAAACCGCCAAAATTGTAACCCAACACCATAATACTGCGGAAAACATTCACATCGCAAATATTAAAAGACCGCCGCAGAAAACTTACAGTTTTAAAAATATTTCAGGCTCTGCAGCTTCGGGTTCGGGACAGAAATAAAAGACATTTCAAAAAACATAGGAATACTTCCTATAAACTTAGGACAAGCAAGACTTCAAAAAACAGAACACACCCTGATCCATTACTTTGACTTACAGACGATATACGTAGAATTCGACAAATTGAATGACAACTTAGAAATAATTAGAAATAGTATAGATAATAATACCTACTTTATTGGAAACTTAGGAAATTACTTTAGAATCACTAGTTACCTAAGAGATAGCATAAATGATAAAATAGATAATATAGGAATACATAGTAACACTAAAAATCATAGTAGGAACAAAAGAGGACTCGTAAATGGACTTGGGACAATATTAAAAACATTGACAGGAAACTTAGACGCGGACGATGGCGCAAAATACGATAAAATTCTAAAACACTTACAAGAGAATGAACAACACGTTCAAAATCAACTTAACATGCAATACAGTATTAACAGACAAATTATAAGAAACTTTAATGAGACCATACAAGACATACAAATCAACAATTTAATGATTAAATTCAAAATAACTCAACTATCGGAAATTTTACAAGACGAAACAAATCATTTTGACTTACTGACAACAAAAGACACATTGAACCAAATTGTTATACTTTACAATGTAATCTTGAATGAGGTACAAAATTTGGAAACTTCACTTGCGTTCTGCAAAATTAAAACCTTGCATCCCAGTATTGTAACAAGCAAAGACTTGTTCCTTGAACTACAAAAGATTTCAAGTCATTACAAAAATGAACTACCTTTCGAATTAACACGAAACAATATTTTAGATTTTGAATCAGTAATCGACGTTAGTTGTAAAATTGATAACAACAAAATTATATACCTTCTAACCATCCCGATTAATTTTGAAGAGATTTTCAGTCTATATCATTTATTACCTGTACCTACCATACACGAATCAGAAATTATTACTATTATACCTGATGTAAAATATTTTCTAAAATCAAAAAATGATTTAATGCCTCTAAGCGATATTTGTACAAAAAGCAAGGTGTACCAATGTCCAATCAAATTAAAAACCAATCATCGGTCTCCATGCGAAGAAGGAATCCTACTCAACGGCCAGTCCAACAACTGTCAGTTCACTAAACTCCAAGTCAACGACAACCATCTCAAAATCATATCAGAAATCAACCAATATTTGGCAGTATTCCCTAAAAAGGAGAAGTTAGAAATCAAATGTAAAGAAGATGCAGAAATAAAAATTCTTCAGGGCATATATCTCATCAAAGAAGATAACTGCAAAATTATTTTCCGTAACGAAGAACTCCTGTTCCAAACCATCAGTCACGGACAGCCAAAGATAATCAATAGCCAAGGATTATCAATACAAGATCATCCTAAATCAAATTTTTCCATCAACCTGAAAACGCTAAAATTACAAGATCTACAATCCAATCCAATGCTGCCAATCGATGATGATCAAAAATTCTTCGATCCAAAAAATATTAACATATGGACAGTAATTCTATATCTCTGTCTCTTGAGTATCCTGACCTACATCACTACAAGATATATCGTTCAGCGGAATTCCAAGAGAGGCCAACAACACCAGGAAGCAAACGTTATCAACCTTCCAGGAGAGGCTTCATTCTAAGAACGGGGGAGTTACCTTCGGTATTATGATGACTCTGTGAGAAGCACGCCAGACAGTGTCATGTTAAAACCCCTGACCTTGCTAAATATGTTAAGATTATAAAAGACCATTTTTATGTATTATATTCATTCTGGTATTTGACATAAAACTATGTACTTCTAATATTTTAAATTGTAATATTAAAATAAATCCTTTTTAAAAAGACAACTTCAGTAACGACAAATATTATTTATATTTATTGCCAAATATTTTGTGTCTTTCTGTTTTTATTTATCATAAAAGTGATTTTACATATATTTTTTTTTTATTTTCGGTAAATTTTTTCAACTCATTATTGTTGTTATTCAACAATTACAGTAGGCGGTCATGTGAATTAATAGAAACTAGGGGCGTAGAATTAATTTCATGTTTATAGCACATTAAAATATTTTTGGCAGCTAAGCATTTTACTGATGCATTTTCTGTGCATTTTCGTAATACCTGTAAGTCATCAACATCGAAAATATATCTTTGGTTCCAATGAATATTCTTATTAAATACTACTACAGTCTCCGATGAACTTTTTAACTGTTCATGATTATTTCCATAGTCTTCAGTTATTATCATCACATAGAACTCTGTTTTTAGAACCTAAAGTATTAAATTTTGACTGTTCAATTTAGTAGATAGTTCATTTGAGTATTCACATAACCGAGTGTACTAGTATTAATTATAAAAGTTTATAATTGTTATATTTCTATTTTCTAATTGTTAACGGAATTTGTAGGTCTTGTATATTTGGATAAACCAATGTTCCATCGTGATTGAGGTTGTGCCAGCATTCTTAGAGAAGAATTTTCCAACAGTGTGCAGATATGGAGACTTCGGATGAAGGAAGCCGAGGACAGGGGCGACATTATGTTGGATGGGAGTTAAACGTGGACAAACAGAGGGATTTCTAAAAGGCTCTGCGACAGAAGTAAACAAGCTTTTTGTTATTTTTATTTTGGAACTTCCTTGGCCTTGCAGTTAGAAGGTTGCCTGTAGAATAATTGGGTTCTCTGGTCCAAATCTCTAATTCAAAATCGATGAAGAATCGTTTGTCGTTTGAAGGTTCACTGTCATTTTGATAATTTACAATAACCATAAAATACTTATACAAAATAGATCAAAGAGCTGTCATATTATTTGCTATTAATAACTTCTATCGACTTAAAAAAGACTACGATGTAGAAAAATTGGATGGTAGTATTTTATATTATATAATTCAGAAGTATTGGTTATTTTAAGTCTGTTGAATGTGTAATAATTAATTAATAAAAGAATTGAAGAAAAGATACATTCTTATTATTTATAATTAAAATTGTCTTTTAGCATATGTAATGATCATATTCCAAAAATTAAAAATTATATAGAGTTGACTATTCCTCAGTTCTCAAATGCAACATTCAAATCACATTTTAGAATAAATGTCTTCACATTTGAAGCAATTTTGCAAATTCGTTGTTGTCAAAATCTTTCAAACAAACTTTTTACATTAACCAAAACCATATTTTAGCGCGAAAATTATCTTCCCACCAACGCTACGACCTCACGAGCTCGTAGCAAAAGTGGGAAGAAGGTGGAAAAATATTTGCAATAAAACGGCGAATTGTGTTGCCACTGGTAGCAGTGGAAGGAATTTGTAAGCAATAAAATGTAGTTAAAGTTCCGAGAAACATTTGAGTTCTCATTTTGGAGACGGATTTTGCTAGAAATTCCGAGATACACGCTGGGTTCAAAATTCAGACATAGATTCGGATTTTCATTCAATAATAAGATTTTTTCATATGCATGAGCAAGGCCACCATACATAACATGCATTAGAAAACAATTAAATTTTCAGAAAATCAGAGTAATGTACATTAATGTGAACTTGAATAATGCGCTTGGAATTTTTTATTGAAGATATTGAAGATTAAGAATTTTTGAAGAAATATATTTTCAAAAAATTATCAAGTATCATATTTAAAAAATCAATACTGTCTATTTAAATCAATTATTATTATTATTATTTATTTTAATGTAAGATATTTGTTTTAGGAGTAATTGGGCGCTGCAAACTTCAACATCTTCATGGGGCGATTTATTGTTGTTTCCAAGTGGAGACTGCGGAAACCATCTCAGTGGTGGCATTTGGTAATATATTAAAAATATCCTTGTCATGGGGTTGCGTTTTTTCTCGTGGAGTTTTGGGTCGCGGATAGAGTAGGTGCGGTAGAAGGACTGTTTGGGGTCGCGACCCAGGGACTCCTGACCTGGAGACCAGAGTTGGACTCGCGTGCCATGCGTCTGATCGTACTCTCCCACATTCAGAACTGGTTCACTAACGTACCTGGGTTCTGGCTATCCTTCAACCCTTCGGAGGAGCGCCCTTGAGGGATTGACCGGCATTATCGCCGCCAGTGGAAAGCTTTATTTCTGTATGGCGTCGGAAGTGCTTGAACCTTATTTCCTCAACCTTGTGTGAAAGTCCCTCGTTGGGCGAGGGGGAGGGTTCAAAACATAGTCACTAGCTCCTTAATATGAAACAGTCGTCCTCATAACCTACCTATCAGCCCTTCCAGTTGGGCCGGAAACATTCATTTGTTGCAGTATTTCCCGGTTCTTCACACTACCTGTGCGGGTCACCTGGCAAGCTTGTCCGGCATGGTTCTCTAGGTCCCGCAGTGTTCTGGGTTCTGCGATACCAACAGTCCCCATCTTACCTCTCGTACCAAGACCACAAACTCCTCGTTTAGAGATTCCGTAACTTTAAACATGGCAAGGATTAGTAATAATTCATCCTCGGTTGGAGTTTGAATGCACTCCACAGAGATTGTTTCTGCAGTCTTTATGATAACAGGGGAGGGATGACCAGAGGGAGGTCTGGATTGATTGAGTATGAAGTACACAGTTCTATCAAGAGTAGCAGATTAAAAGATACCTCTACGCTGAGATAAGAAATGTATACCTATGTGCAGATATGGAGACTGAAAAATTCATCGGATGAAAAAAGTTGAAAAAAGGGTGAAATGAAGTTGGATCGAAGTTAGAAGCGTACAAACAGAGGGATTTCTAGGAGACTTTGCGACAGAGGTAAATAAGCTTTTGTTATTTCTATTTTGGAACTTTCGTGGCTTTGCAGCTAGACGTTTGCTTATAAAATATTTTATTTCTCTGGTCCAAATCTCGAATACAAATTTCGAAACCAAATTTGGGTAAACATCTCAAAAACGGTCTTGGATTCAAATTCCCGAGACAGATTTGAGTTTTCATTTTGGAGACGGACTCTGTTAGAAATTTCAGAGATAGATGTTATATTGCAAATTCAGAGACATGCGGATTTTAATACAATAATAAGAATTATTTTCTAATCGACTTTTAGGGTTTCGTAGGTAGGATCAAGAAACTTTTATACCAAGACGCACGTGTCTACACATAATAAATTCATTTATAGGATCTCATAGGTATTTTCAAGAAACTTTATACCGTCACTCATGTGTCTGTCTGTCTATACGTTGATAAATTCAAGAAAACCTTATAAATAAATTTTGAAAATATTCAAAGTAATTCAAAGTAATTCATTCAGAAAGATATTGTCATATTGAGTGAATGTCATAATCGATAGTTCCTACTGTTTTTTATCAAGTTTTTGTGGTAAAAGTGAATAGTTTTTTACACAACAAACATAAAAATTTATATAAAATTTTTGGTGACAAAGTGATAATATTTAATACTGTGAACAACAATACATTATATATTTATTAACAATTTTAGTATTTTACCTAAAGATATACATTAAACAAGTGCAACTGATAAAACCAGGCAAGTGCGAGCCAGTCTCTGCACGAGAAATACCTTCCGAAGTGTTGTCAAATCCAGTGGCGGTGCCTAATGGTAAACCTATTTTTTTGCAACTCTTTTTATTTCTACTTTTTTGGTTATTGTTGTTTACTTTAACAATGCCAATCTGTAGCAGGTGCAAAAAACGTATAGAAACAGTTGACTATGCAAAGTGTGGCGATTGTGACGGTAACTTCCACTTTGACTGTTCAATCAGTGAAAACAGTTACAAAAAGATCTTAAAAAATCAGAAAGGGTGGAAGTGCATGAAATGTGCTGAAGGTGTCTCCACTAGATCAATGAAAGAAACAACAGCGAACGGTGATGGATTGGAGAAGCAACAAATGAATTTAAATTATGAAAAAATGGAAAAAAAAACTTGATGAAATTAGTAAAAAATTAAATTATTTAACTTCAATAAAAACCGATTTCCTAGAACTTAAAAACTCATTGACTTTCATGTCGGAAAAATACGATGAGATAACCAAAGATGTGAAAATATACCGAACGGAATTAAAAAATAATAACAAAATAATTCAAGATCTAACAATTAAAAACAATGAGAAAGATGTACAACTTAAACAATTGAATGAGAAAATCGAACACCTGGAACAATACAGCAGAAATCAAAATGTTGAGATACATGGAGTACCGGTTAGATCAGGAGAAAATTGCAAAAATATAATAAAGAGTATTGCAAATGAACTTCAAGTTGTAATAAACATGGAAGAAATAGATGTCGCCCACAGGATCTTCAGCCGTAAGCCCAATAGTGCCTCTCCAATTGTCGCTCGCATTTCCACTAGGACAAAAAGGGACATTCTTGTTAGCAAAAAATCTCTAGTTGTAACAAACCGAAATGTTCCTGGTGTAGAAATAGGAACTAAATTGTACGTAGCGGAACACCTCACAAATTATAACAAGAATTTACTAAGACTCGCGAAAATTAAAGCTAGAGAACTTAATTATAAATTTGTGTGGTTTAAAAATAATAAACTGTTGGTACGTGAAAAAGAAAACACACCTGTTATTAGAATCGATAATGAAGCCGATTTAACAAAAAAATGTAAAGGGTAAGTCATTTTTTTACGATAAGCTAAACTGATATATACAAGGTGACAAAAGAAATTTTATATTTAGTGGATCGATTAAAAAAAAAGTAAGCCGTATTTAGAAAAAATGTTTATTAATTATTAAAATACACTTTTTGGGGATTTATTTCTTAAAAATAATATCGTCTAAATGTAGACGCTCGCGTTCTCGGCACTCATTTAATCGAACAGTAAAATTACTTATGACGTCTTGGCAGGTGGAGTCAGGAATGGCTGCCATTTCGTGACGGATATTTTCTTTCAAATGCGCCAGTGAAGTCGGTTTATTGGCGTAAACATTAGATTTAAGATAACCCCATAGGAAAAAGTCCATAGGGGTTAAATCTGGACTGCGTGGAGGCCAATTTATGTCACCTCTCCGGGAGATCAATTTGCCTGAGAAAATTTCACGAACACGTGGCAGAGACATATTGGACGTGTGTGAAGTTGCTCCGTCCTGTTGGAACCATGTTCTTTGGTTATAGCCAGGAAAGTTTTGCAGTTCAGATACCAAGAAGTTGTCTAACATCTCCACATAACGCTCTGAATTCACTGTAACTGCACGCCCCCTTTCGTCTTCAAAAAAGTAAGGGTCGATAATTACTCGCGCCGACATCGCAGCCCATACGGTCACTTTAGGCGAATGTAGGGGTTTCTGATGTTTGCGTTTCGGATTCGTTGCACTCCAGTAGCAGCAGTTCTGCTTATTTACGTGGCCATTAAGATGAAAATGAGCTTCATCCGAAAACAAAATGTTGGTAAACGTTGAAAATCGCTCAATCACCTGATTTACGAAATTAAGCCTCTGACTGGCATCTTGGGGCTTTAATTCTTGCACCAATTGAATTTTGTAGGGGTGCAGCTTTAGGTCTTTGCGCATAATGCGATGTAATGATGATCTATGCACATTTAAAGCACTTACGCGCTTCCGAATTGAAAGGTTCGGGTCGTCACGAACAGACTGATTAACATTCTCCACGTTTTCTACCGTTCTTGATGACCTAGGTCGCCCGGATTTTGATTTATCCAGCGTTGTACCAGTCTCTTCAAACTTTTTAACCCAATGTCGAATGAGAGGAATGCTTGGCGCATCATTTAAGTGGCGAAAACCTCGAATACTGCAGAATTTTCTACGCGCTACAGTCGCCGAATCACCGTTTTTGTAAAACTCTCGCACGCATAACGCGCGGTCTGCTCCCGAGAAACGCTCCATAGCGATTGAATTCCCAAGAGCCAGGCTACCGATTGACATAACCCCCGCGCCCCTCGGATACGTTGCGTTCACGCAGTAAGCTAAATAAATATAAAATTTCTTTTGAGACACCTTGTATTATAAATAAGTAAATTAATGGATAGTAGCATAGAAACTTATATAGAAGTATTAAATAATAACGATATTGAAACTTTTGTATGTGATTCAATTGCTAATTTTAATAAACATATTGATAATTCTTCTGCAAATACATCAAATATAACAATTTTCCATACGAATATTAGAAGCTTATCTAGAAATTTTGACGAACTCGAAATATTACTATCACAAATAAGAAATAGTTTTGATGTAATTGTTTTGTCAGAGACACTGCACATTGATAACCTTGATTTGTTTTCTTTAGATGGCTACAGTGTTTATTATAATTGTGGTATGTACAATCAAAATGATGGAGTGGTTTTGTTTATAAGAGATATATACCCTCACTCTGTTACACACATTAATATAATTAAAAATTTTAACATTAGTAGGGTTGAAATTACTTTAAAAAATAATAAAATTGGTATTACAGCAATATATAAACCACCTCCTATCAGTATTTGTGATTTTGTCAATAACATTGGTTCATACCTGCAGAGTCTCACTAAACTGCCAAATGAAATTTTTGTAGGTGACATTAATATTGATATTTTAAATAATACAGATACTCACGTCAATGAGTACTTAAACTTATTAAATAGCTTCGGTTTTAATTCTTGTATTAATAAGCCTACAAGAATGAAAGCTTGTCTCGATCACATATTTCTGAAAAGTAAAATAACTAATGATAAATTATTTCCCATAATACTAAATTAAAAAATAACAGATCATAGCCCTACCTTCCCACAAATTAACTTAAATAATGAAATTTTAAAAGACAGTAATATTCTTTCAAATAACATGTACCCTAATGCACCTCAAATCAATTATGTAAAACTAAATAAGAATCTACAAAACATAAACTGGAAGCAGGTATTGCAAGGTGATGTAGACGGAATTATTGACAATTTTACAGATATAATTAACTCCAATATTAACTCCTGCATATGCAAATTGCCTAGTAAGCTAAAAAAGAAAAGAAAACCTTGGATTTCCCAAGGCATCATAAAATCAATGCAAATAAGGGATAAACTGTATAATGAACATCTTTTATCTCCAAACAATTGTACCATTAAACAATTTTATATGCTATATAAAGATAAAATCACAGCACTAGTTAAAAAGGCAAAAAATAATTATTACCGTCAAAAAATTGATTCAAATTCAAAAAATTCAAAAAAAAAAAATGGCAACTAGCGAATGAATCCTTAAATAAAAAAACTAAAAAATATAGTAATGTTAAAAGTATTAACATTAATGGCACAGTCATAAATTGTAAAAAAACTATAGTTAATCATTTTAACAAATATTTCGCTAACGTTGGACAAAGTTTGTCAAATCAAATAAAGAAAAATAGTGCTAGGCAATCTGCAATACTAAAGTCAATTAAACGTAATAATTGTTCACTTTTTCTTCCCCCAACTGATACTGAGGAAATAAAGGAACTTGTGCGCGAAATGAAAAATAAAAAATCTGCTGGACATGATGACATTTCGGCAGAAACCTTAAAACAAATTATTGATTCAATTGTATGCCCATTAGAAGAAATATTTAATATTTGTCTAACTAAGGGTCTGTTTCCAAAATCATTTAAAATTGCTACAGTAAAACCAATTTTTAAAACTGGGGCACACGACATAATGGGCAATTATAGACCAATATCTTTAATTACTTATTTTGCTAAACTTTTCGAAAAAGTAATTAAGAAGAGATGTATACATTTTTTCACTAAAATGAATGTGATTTCAGAAAAACAGTTTGGTTTTACAAAAAATAAGAGCGCAGAGGAGGCCATAGCAAAGTTAACTGAATACATATATTCAAGTTTAGATAAGTCGCTGTCATGCTGTGCAATTTTTTTAGATCTTGCCAAAGCCTTCGACACTGTCGATCATTCTTTATTGTTGTCAAAACTGGAGATATATGGTGTAAGGGGATTACATTTAAAATTATTCTCTAGTTATCTCGAGAATAGAATACAAAGAGTAGTGATCGAAGGGGAGAAGAGTGAAGATGAACATGTGACCTGTGGAGTGCCTCAGGGAACTGTACTAGGTCCCATTTTATTCCTCATTTATATTAATGACTTATTAAACATAAAAGAAATAAATAGTAACTTATTTCGTACGCTGATGACACTGTACTTTTCACTGAGGCCTCTTCTTGGGACGAGACACGAAAAATTGCAGAGCATGACTTCAAGATATTAAAAAACTGGCTGGATGTTAATCTCCTAACATTGAATGTCGAGAAAACACAGTTTATGCCATTTTCAATAAACAAAACCACACAACCATCCTTTGATCACATAGTAGTTCATAAACATGACTGTCCAATTAGTAGTATTAACTGCTGCTGCCACAACACAATAAAAAAGACACATACAATAAAATATCTAGGTGTTATTCTAGATATTCACTTACGCTGGGATAAACACATAGAAAATTTAAACAAGACTCTCCGGAAAACATTTTATATATTTAGAAAATTAAGAGAAATAATGTCAATCAATACAATATATATATTCTACTTTTCCTTAGTGGAATCAATTTTATCCTTTGGGATGTTGTCGTGGGGTGGAGCAGCAGAATGCTATTTAAAGAAAATAAAAATATGTCAAAAATCTGTATTAAAAATTATTCATAGAAAAAGCAAAAGTTACCCATCCGATGAAATTTTTGTAGACAGTCATGCGATGGATACGTCAAAATTATATATATATGCAATATTGAAATATATTAAAAAACATCCCGATACTGCTCGCTCCTTAAATCACCGTTATCTTACGAGATTTAAAAACCAAGCAGCTAGGATAAAAGTTTACAAAACAATGGGAAAACGCTGCTTTTTATATCATATCAAAAAAATTCATAACAGTTTTACAACATTTATTAATTTCAACGCAGTAAATATATTTGATAACAATTATGTAGAAAATGTTTTTAGATATCTACGATGTCCGGCTGCTTGACGTCGTTACCTAGTAACGACATTGTTTGAATTGTTTTGACAGTTAATTAAATTGTATATTCGCCATATATTGTAGTAATTGTATTTTCATAATTTTGTGTTTTCACTTAAATAAAACTAGTGTGATCGACATAATTGGTTTTATTTACATCAGGTTATGGGCCCAGAACGCGAACTGTGGCCGATTGTGTAATGGTGATCACAAAAATTTGAAAAATTTAGTGAAGTGAATTTTTTGTGCAAATGAAATAAAAATGTCTGCTCCAGTAACCACACGCATCGACTGCCTAAACCACGAGAATTATGACACGTGGCGGATTCAAATGCAGGCGATACTTATTAAAAATGATGCTTGGGGTTACGTCGATGGAACTATCGTGAGACCAACCGTCGTCTCGGACGACGCTAAGTCAGTGGAATCGGTAGCATGCTGGGAGCGGAACGATTCGAAGGCCCGAGCAGATATTATACTTGCGATAAAGCCGTCAGAATTGAAACGGATAAAGGGCTGCACAACTTCACAGGAAGTATGGACGAAGCTAGAGTCGATATACATGTCCAAGGGACCTGCCCACAAAGCAACACTCCTGAAACAGCTGATGCTGACGAGAATGTCCGATGGAGAAGACGTACGAGCACACTTGAATCGTTTCTTCGACGCCGTTGATAAACTCCAGGAAATGAGTGTGAAAATCGACTCCGATCTACTGGCGATCATGATGTTGTATTCGCTTCCTCCGGCGTTTGAAAACTTTCGATGCGCGATAGAATCGCGAGACACGTTGCTTTCACCGGAAGCGCTACGCATAAAAATTGTGGAAGAACATGACGCGAGAGTGAACGAAACTCGTGAAAAAGTGAATGACGCGATGTTCGCGAAACGGGTTAACCGTGTCGGAAAATTTCGGACAGAACAGGGTTTTAACAGACCAAAAACGACCGAATTTAAGTATAGATGTCATCGATGCCGGAAAATAGGTCACAAAGCAGCTGACTGTAAAAGTGGGACTAGAAATACCGACGCGCAACTTGTGACAAGTGAAACTAGTTTGCAGGCCGCCGAAACATTACAAGTAAATCCCGTACGCGTTACGCGTTCAATAAAACGATGGTGTTTAGATAGCGGCGCGACTTCACACTTGTGCAATGACAGAAATATGTTCGCGCACCTGACTGACCCACATTGTACAAATTGTTCCACGCTAAAACTTGCCAGTGATGCGACAGCTGACGTTGACGGTCGCGCAATAGTGAATTTTATGGCACAAGTCAACGGAAAATCTCGAAAGATAGAACTGAAAGACACTTTGTTCGTTCCGAAATTGCGGACAAATTTGTTATCTGTGAGCAAAATAACGGACAATGGCTACGATATCACGTTCAGGCGCGAATGTGCGATTGTTAGTGACAAGTACGGTGACACAATACTTGTAGCAGACAGGCTCGGAGACCTTTACTATGTTCGCGAAACCAAGTGCGGCGCTAACGTGGCGAAAAGAGTTCAACCGCCTGGAAATCCGTCGTCTGATTTTGAACTGTGGCATCGACATTTAGGCCACTTAAATGCATCCGATTTAAACATCGCGATTAAGAAATCGACGATCAACGGTCTCCAATCCAAAACATACGAAGGAAATCTCACTTGTAAAATATGTTTTAGGGGAAAAATGACTAGAACTCCATTCCCGAAGGTTTCCAAGCGATCAACAGAGCTACTGCAGACAATCCACACAGACGTATGCGGACCCATGCGCACATGTTCTCATGGAGGCGCACGTTATTTTGTGACCTTCACGGACGACCATTCACGTTGGACTGTGGTAAGATTCGTCAAGTCAAAGGATCAGACACTGGGAATCTTCAAGGAGGTGCTAGCAGAGCTGGAAAACCAAACTGGCAGGAAGGTAAAATTTCTGCAATCCGACAACGGGACCGAATTCATGAACCAGAACTTCAACGATTTTCTACGATCGCGAGGTATCGCTCGAAGACTCAGCGCCCCGTACACTCCTCAGCAGAACGGACTGGCGGAGAGGAAAAACAGAACGCTGATGGACACGGCGCGATGCTTGCTCATTCAGGCTGGCCTGCCGCCAGCGTTTTGGGCCGAAGCTGTATCCACGGCGAACTACCTACGGAATCGATGTCCATGCAGAAGCATCCAAGGTAAAACTCCATTTGAAAAAATTTGGAATAAAAAACCGAATGTCAGTCACATTCGTGAGTTCGGTTGTAAGGTTTTTTGCCTAAATGTGGAGCCAAGCCGAGGAAAATTGCAAGATCGAAGCAAGGAAGGGATCCTGGTCGGCTTCTCCGAAGAAACAAAAGGGTATCGGATCTGGTTCACCGACGAACGACGCGTAAAAGTAGGCCGTGACGTAAAGTTCATGGAAGGAACTTGTGAATCTAACATCGACAATTCAGAGAAGTTTGAAGATCCGTTGTCCAGCGAGGAGCGTCCACAGACGAATTCGGAACAAAGCTCTATAGAAGTAGAGTTGCATCCCCTTGGAACCCCAGAACCACCAGCTATGACGGAGGAACATTTGCCGGTTGCTACTCCACCGGTTGCAACTCCGCTCAGAAGTCGTGGTCGTCCAAGGAAGAATATGACTGGAAGAAGGGAGAGACCGCGTAAGTATACACATATTCAACCAACAGAATCATTAGAGTATGCCACTATAGCAGAAATACCACTGAATCTTGCTATAAAGAGTAAGGAATCAGAGGAGTGGCTGGATGCAATGTGCGAAGAATACAAGTCCATAATCCGCAATGAAACCTGGGAGATTGTGGATCAACCTGGCAACCAGAAAATAATCGGGGGTCGATTCGTACTTCGCAATAAATATTCTCCCGGCGGAGCTATTGCGAAAAGAAAGGCGAGAGTCGTAGCACAAGGTTTTGCTCAAATGCCAGGCGTCCATTACAATCAGACGTTCGCTCCTGTCGCTCGTCTGAGCTCAATTCGGACACTCGTAGCGTTGGCCGCCCGAGAGCACATGCAGATACGACATTTAGATATTTCAACCGCATATCTGAACGGACGACTCGACGAAACAGTATTTATGGAAATCCCGAAGTTTTCAATAGGGGTACTCCAGAAGATCGTCGCATCCGAGGCAAATAATGAAATATGGAAAAGGGCACGCGTGATGCTGCACTCCATAGAAAAAGGAAACAAGGTATGTTTATTAAAGAAATCATTGTACGGACTCCGACAGTCGGGACGATGCTGGCACGCTAGTCTTGAAACGGTTCTTAAGTGAATCGGCGCATCCCCCACCAGCGGAGATCCATGTCTTTATTCACTTAAGCTAGACGGAAACATGGCGCTGATAGCCGTTTATGTAGATGACATAGTTGTCGCCTCCAGAAATTCTAAGCTTATTAGTAACGTCTACAAAAAGTTATCCGCAGAATTCGAGATTAAGGACCTGGGTGAAATTCATTACTGTCTAGGTATTGAATTTACTCGAGATAAGTCAGGGATTCGTCTCAGTCAACGTTCCTACATCAGCGATATTCTCGCTAGGTTTGGCATGCAAGACTGCAATCCCGTCTCGACACCCTTGGATCCAGGAATAAAGTTTATCAAGTCCACAAAGGAAAACGAGAACCATAACCTACCATACAGGGAACTTATAGGTTCTCTGATGTATTTAGCTGTAGCCACTCGTCCAGATATTTCGCACGCCGTGAGCTTGTTAAGCCAGTACAACGACTGTCATTCGACAGATCACTGGAATGGCGCGAAGCGTGTGCTTCGTTATCTAAAGGGAACAGCCAACTTAGGCATAATTTACAAGTTTGGAAGCGGCCCTCTATCCGGGTATACCGATGCGGACTGGGGAGGAAATTTGGACGACCGTCGCTCATATACTGGTTACGTTTTTTGTATAAACGGAAGCCCCATTTCGTGGGAATCTCGCAAGCAGCGAACGGTAGCTCTATCATCTACGGAGAGCGAATACATGGCCCTGGCGGAAGCTGCAAAAGAGGCTATTTACTTGCAAGGAATTATGAAGGACTTGTATTTTGCCGACATGTCCGAATTATTCATTCATATGGACAATATCGGCGCTCTGAAGCTTGCCGAGAATCCAGCTCACCACTCACGTACAAAACACATTGATCTGAGATATCATTTTGTGCGAGAAGCTGTAGAAGACGGGACGTTAATGATTCGTCACATTCCTTCGTCAGAAATGCCAGCCGATGTATTAACTAAATGCCTACCACGAGGAAAACATATCGGCTGCTTAAAGCTTCTTGGGTTGACTGACAAGAGCAGCCAAACTGTTAACAGCCAAGTCATCGAGGGGGAGTGTAGAAAATGTTTTTAGATATCTACGATGTCCGGCTGCTTGACGTCGTTACCTAGTAACGACATTGTTTGAATTGTTTTGACAGTTAATTAAATTGTATATTCGCCATATATTGTAGTAATTGTATTTTCATAATTTTGCGTTTTCACTTAAATAAAACTAGTGTAATCGACATAATTCCTTTTATTTACATCAAATTATCTAAAATGGGCTAAAAAATTTTGCAGAAATTTAAATAATTCAGAGATTCAAAAAATATTTGATGAATTTTAAGTAATAGTTTTGATCTTTAGCATTTTCTCTCTTTTTATAGTGAATTTTCAAAAAAATGTATAGAATACAAATACAATGCAATAGTATTTTTTTTTAATAAACTCATATAATTTTTTTTTTCAACGATTTTTCAAAATATTTTTCATAACTTGATATGACATAATATAAATTAAAATATAAAACCACACATAGGCTGATACAGTCTATAGTGGTAATTTTTTTTAGGTTTTAATTTTATTTAATATAACTGATGTATATGAAAAATATTATATACAAATAATATTCGATACAAATGTATTCAAATTTATTGTGAAATAAAACCTATTATTATTATTATTATTAATTCATATTAACGTGAACTTGAATGGTGCGCTCGGAATTTTTGATTGGATTATTTTTTCGAAAGACATTGAAGTATTCGAATTTTTTAAGAATAAAAAAGAAATTTTTTATGAATTTTACATTTAAACATTCAATACTACCTATTGAAATCAATTATTATTACTATTTTAATGTGAGGGATATGTTTCAGGAATAAATGGGCGCCGCTGATTTCAGCGCCTCGATGGAGGTTTTTCGTTGTCTCCAAGTGGAGACTGCGTAAACTATCTTCTTGATGCCATTTTAGTGATAAATTAAATCTCCTGACCTAGAGACTGACCTGAATTTGTAAAATGCAATATTTAAAAGAAATGTTATATATAAAACAATATTTGAAAATATTTTGAGTTGAAATATTTGAAATGATCTCCCTTATTGTTATAAAACATTGCAGTTATCTATATTTTGGTGGATATTTTGTAAAAATTGGGGGAGTTATTCTTGCATGCATTCCTATCCAAAAGACAGACTGGATCCTCGTTTCTTTGTTAATATCCTGTCTATTTGAATTATTTTTAATAGCCCAAAGTGTTCCATTTTCAAAAATTATTTTTGCAATTTTTTATCTTCGCAAGTTTTTGAGAAATGGGAGTCTTTGTAAAACTTGCTACAGCTCTTACTCACATGCCCCAAAAAAATTGTAAAAATTACCAATAATAGACTGAAGTTTTGAAGACCTGCTCTTTTTAAAAGTATTTCATTTTAAATTTTCTATATTTTCCAGTTTTTGAAAATCTTTAGTTTAAATAGATATGTGTTCGAGAAAATAGCTATAACCCTTTTTCTGGTTCCCCAAAAAATCTGAAAAAATCACAGTTAATAGAAAAAGGTATGATCTTTCCAGATATTTTTACAAATTTAATTTATCTTTTTTCATTTTTGAGATGTGGGATCATTTGTAAAAGAGTCTATATTCTAACTCTGAGAATGGTACTCAAAAAAAAAAAAAAATAATAATAATAAATAAATAAATAAAAATTCAAACTTATAGATAAAGTGCTGCCCTTTTCAGAAATTTGAATATTTTTTATTACCTATGATAATTTACGTAAAAATTAATTTAAAAAAATACAAAGTGGGGCAATAGAAAAATAACTATAGCCTTGCACCCGTACCGCAAAAAAATTGTAAAAATTACCAGTGATAGACTGAAGACTGCTCTTTTCAAATATTTAATTTTTAATTTTAAATATTTCTCAGTTTTTGAAAAAAAAAAAAAATAACTGTAGCCTTTTTTTCAGGTACCCCAAAAAATCTGAAAAAATCACAGTTAATTGAAAAAGGTATGATCTTCCCAGATATTTTTACAAATTTGATTTACCTTTTTTCATTTCTGAGATGTGGGATCATTTGTAAAAGGATCTCTAACTCTATGAATGGTGCCCCCAAAAAATTTAAAAAATTCAAACTTATAGGTTAAGTCGTGCTCTTTTCATAAATTTTAATAACTTTTTATTATCTAGGATAGTATTGGTAAAAATTAATTTGTAAAAATACATCGAGTGGGACAGTAGAAAAATAACTGTAGCTCTAGCACCAGTACCCCAAAGAAATTGTAAAAATTCCCAGTAATAGACTGAAGCCTGCTCTTTTCAAATATTTAATTATCAAATTTTTATATTTTTTTAGTTTTAGAAAATTTTTGGTTTAAACGAACACATGTTCGAAAAAATGGGTGTAGCTCTTTTTCTGGTACCTCAAAAAATCTGAAAAAAATCATTATTATTAAAAAATGATATGATCTTTACATTCATTTTTACAAATTTGATTTATATTTTTTACTTTTTGAGATGTGTGATCATTTGTAAAAGGGTCTTCAACTCTGAGAACGGTACCCCAAAAAAATTTATAAAATACACACTTATAGATTCGAAGGTGCGGTTTTACAAAATTTTATGAGATCGCTATTATCAGTTTTAGATTTTGAAAAAAATGCAATTCTAAATTAGCATAAAGTGGGGTAGTAGAAAAATGACTGTAGTTATTGTAGCCCTACCTCAAAAAAATTAAAAACATCATGATATAATAGATTTAGGCCTGTTCTTTAGAAAAAAATCAATTCCTAATTTTTAACTTTTTTAGTTAAAAAGTAATAATACTTTTAGCGAACACATGTTTACAAAAAGAGATTTAGTCCTTTTTTCGGTACCCCTAAAAATCTGGAAAAATCACCACTAAGAGAATAAGATTGAGGCTTTTCAGATATACTCATAAAATGTATTTATGTTGTTTAGTTTTTGAGATATGAGTTCATTTATAAAAAAGGGCTCTAGCTCGCAAACTGGTACCCCAAAAAAATTGAAGAAATTCAAACTTATAGACTAAGAAATTCTTATTTCTTAGCATGAAAATGCATTTTTTAGATGTATTTAAAGGGGGTAATTGAAAAGTTGCTGTAGTTTTTATTTCTGGTTACCCAAAAAATGTATAGCTAATGGTAGATTTAAGTATACTGTTTTTAAAATTATTGTCATGTCATTATATTAGAACTAATATTGTGTTTTCTTCCAACAACCTGCGCCCCCCTTTAATGTTTCAGGATACGGAAATAAGACAAGTATGCATGAGATATTTAAATAAAATGTTTAAAAACCCTGTGGCACAGATGGATGTAAATTTGATCAGATTGGGATTTGAACCCACGTCCCTATTTAATAGACAATTGTTTTTCCACCAAACTTGGTTTCGTTATGATACCACCATTTCAATACCACTATGCTCCGGGTTGTATACACAGAGTAATGTCCACTCGCTAGTTCTGCAAACAAGAAACAGTTTTATTCGAGTAAAATGAATTGTGTCCGGCGTTTTGGTACCAGGAGACTAGGAATGCAAAGAGGTAGCTAAGAGTTTTTGGGATTATCTCGGGCACTACAAGAGCTAGACCCTCCAGATTTAGCACAGCTCTTCAATAGGACCCTTAGTATATGCTATTAAAATTTCATCCCCCTAATTCTTAAGGTTCGGGTGTTATTAAGCACTTTCTCTATCTCACAACCCTGAGTTAGAAGGTTGGTTTTCGGTACGTACATTATGACCCACAGACCCTACAATCATCAAGGATGCCCAACAACCCTTACAGTTTATGAGATATTTAATTAATAATGTTTAGTGACGTCACATATTAGAACGAATTTATTATTTTAATTTATTAATAACTCAAAAACCATAAGGGTTGTAGGGCTCCCATATGGGCTGTAGGGTCCTAAGGTCTTGTAGTAGGTACGTACCGAAAACTAACCACCTATTTGTTAAGGGTTGCGAGATATAAAAAACATATAATATCACGCCTTTCTTAAGGGTTAGAGGGATGAAATTTTAACAGAATATACTTAAGGACCTATTGAAGGAACGTACCAAATCTGGAGGCTCTAGCTCTTGTAGTTCCCGAGATAATCCCTAAAAACCCTTAGCTACCTCTTTGCATTCTTAATCTCCTGGTACCAAATCGCCGGACACAATTTATTTTACTCGACCGTGTTTCTTGTTTGCAGAACTAGCGAGTGTACATTACTGTGTGTATGCAACCCGAAGTATAGGGGTGTTGAATTGGTAGTATCATAATGAAACCACGAAACTTAGTTTGGTGGTAAAACAATTGTCTATTAAATAGGGACATGGGTTCAAATCCCAACCTGATCAAATTTACATCCCTCTGTGCCACAGGGTTTTTAAACATTTTATTTAAATATCTCATTCATACTTGCCTTATTTTCGTGTCCTGAAACATTAAAGGGGGGCGCAGGTTGTTGGAAAAAAACGTCATTTTCAGAAACTTACTTTCAACAATTTTTGCCAGGGTGTTCCGAAATATTAATGGGTGTAGGTTTTAAGAAGAAAACAACAGTATTATATCTATATTTTTATTAATAGTTGAAGTGGAATACACAAATATATTTAAATATCTCATTTATACTTACCTTATTTCAGCGTTTTTTCAGTGTCCTCAAAACATTAAGGGAGGTGTAGCTTGTTGGAAGAAAACACAATATTAGTTCTATATTTTTATTAAGAATTAAAGTGTAATATACAAATATACATCTGATAAAATGAGGTACAATTTGTATACAAAAATACATAATGACATGACAATAATTTTAAGAACAGTATAATTAAATCTACCATTAGCCATACATTTTTTTTTCTAACTATATTTCTAAAGAATTTCGATGTGAATGATTAGTTCCTAAATTAATTGTAAATAAATAAAAAAATGAATAGTATCCTGCAAACTAATTTTCAAAATTAAGAAAGGCAGATAGCCATTGTTGCTGTGCATCAAATATTTTATTGAAATGAATTTTCAAAAAAATTCAATATGGTTGGTTAGTTTTTAAATTATAAAGATATATATTATCATCCAAACTAATTTGATTTAAAAAAATCGCAAATAAATTTCTAATAAATTTGGATATGATCGATTAGTATCAAAAATAATTTTAAATTAAATAAAATGGTTATTATTACCTTCTCAAACTAATTTGTACTAAAAAATAGGCAAATAACTATCGTTGGATGTGCGCCAAAAATTTTATCTAACTAAATTGTTAAAAAAATTTGAAGAATGATTAGTTTCCAAACTGATTTTAAATTTATATTTATATATTATTGTTCAGTTTTCAGGCTAATAATAATAATATATAAACAGATTGGACTTTATTGGTTTGAGAACAGTTCCAAAAAGATTAGACAGCATCGGTTACTTTCAGAATAAATCCAAAAAATATCCGTATTGGATAAATCGTATTTAAAAACAAATTAAAATTTTTTTGAGTTGAAATCAGAAAACTCCCTGAAATATTACGTTTCATTGCCTTAAATATGTGTTAGTACCCCAGAATAAAAGTGTATTAACTCCAATTTTTCATAAAATTACATTTTTATTGAAATACTTACAGTACAGTAAGTCCTCTTTCAAGTGATATTTTAATTTTTTTATCGTAATTGAAATATTGCATTAATAATATTAACTCCATGATGGTACTAGGATTTGTTATTCAATTTGCTTTTCTGTAAATTTGTTATAATGCGAGTTATTACACTTTTATTCTGGTGTACTTATATAAAATCCCTGTCTCAGTGTTGAGGCAGCTTAGCGACTGCAACTCCCGGAAGAACTGCGTACTCCATACTCTTCGTCAATCTGGACCTTCGCTTCGGTCCATACTGGAACATACTGGTCCTTGTTGTCATAGACTGTAGAAACAATCTCAGTGGTGTGCATTAAAATCACAACAGAGGGTGAATATTACTAATCCTTGTCATGTTTAAAGTTACGTAATCTCTTAACGAGAAGTTTGTGGTCTCGGTACGAGAGGTAAGGTGGGGACTGTTGGTATCGCAGAACCCAGAACACTCCGAAACCCAGAGAACCAGGCCGGACAAGTTTGACAGGTCACCCGCACAGGTAGTGTGAAGAACCGGGGAATACTGCAACAAATGAATGCTTCCGGCCCAACTGGAAGGGCTGATAGGTAGGTTATGAGGACGACCGTTTCCTCTGGTCATATAAGTTTGCAGCGCCCAATTACTCCTAAACAAATATCTTACATTAAAATAAAAAATAATAATAATAATTGATTTAAATGGACAGTATTGATTTTTTAAATGTGATCCCAGCAAACATTGAACTAACGGCCGAACGCCGGCAAACTGCTTTTACGCTGGTACATTGCTGGCACCAAAAGTAAGTGCAACGCCAGTATTAATAATGTACTTCACATTTGTATTTCGCACTCCGCCTATACGAAGTACTTTACCAGCATTTTATAAGCATTTCTTATTTGTATTAATCCAAGATTATTTCTAGCGGGCCAGTGCTTATGTTTATAACTTTTTTTGAATGTAATAATTTGAAAAGTCTGACCGTTCTTAGTCATAAAACACCCTAATGGCGTGGCCTTCGAGGGTCGGTACAAGTGATATTCTGTGAGTATAAGTTGGGAAGTGTTGGTGAACAGTTTTTAAAGATGTGTATTTGAATAGTTATTGATTGTGAGCATTATACAGTTTTTTATTGTGATTTGTGTGTGTTTTGTTAGATTTAAGGACGTAGTTTACACAAACTATTTCATATTAAATTGTTTAATTTTTAGTTTAGTTCAATCATAGTTTTTTTCATGTAATAAAATTTTCAATTATTAATAAATCTGATACAAGATTATAAATATGTCATTTAAAAAATATAATTTGTCATATTTCATTTTGAATAGTGACATTATTTTGTAAATATAATACTAACCTAAAATAATACAAACTTAATCCAAAACTGTAAAGCTTTATTTACAATATAACCAAGTTTCTAAAAGTCAGTAATACACTATAAAAATCACCAAAATAACCAGATCTAGTTTGTTCTTACAAAAGTGAACAGCTTATAGCATTAATGCTTATAAAATTTGTTTATTGAATTTATTTTAACAAGTATGATTTCTTTAGGTTGGCACTCTTCAAGTCAGGGGGAAAAGATGTGGTAGATAATACAAGACGAATATTGGCGAAAATTATTAGTCACCCCTTATCTTTAGGATGAAATTGGTTTGACCGAAATGGCAGAAAACCATTTTCTTACAATTCTTCATTAAATTAATAAATTAAATAAACTAATTCCTGTTATTCCTGAAATTATATTTATTTAATATTTATAAATAAATCAATAAATTATAACTGTTAATTCAATTTACAATCGGCTAGTTTTACCATCGTTGAATAAATTTATTTAACAACTTAAGTTAACAATATCGCATCATTCTATTGACAGCAATGTTAATTTCTTCATTAATAGTTTAAAACCGATGCGATATTGTCAACTTTACTTGTTAAATAAATTTATTCAACGATGGTGAAAATGGCCAAATGAGTATTTATTTTGCACCTAACCATTAATTTATTTTAATACTAGGTAAGTACACATATATTACATTTGAAACACTAGAGAGTGGGTATAATATAAGCACTAGTCTGTCAGAAATAAATCTTGCAACTAATGCGATTATTTTGCACTTTACCGTTGCTGGGCCAGCAACTGATACATCAATGGGCCAGCTAACGGCCACGGGGACACCGGGGTACTGGCCCAGTGCAAAATGCCAGCACTGGACCAATGTGAAATGCCAGCACTGGCCCAGTGCGAAATGCCAGCACTGGCCCATTACTTTCAATGCACTTTACCGTTGCTGGGCCAGCAACTGATACATCAATGGACCAGCTAAGGGCCACGGGACACCGGGGTACTGGTCCAGTACGAAATGCCAGCACTGGCCCATTACTTTCAATGCCGGCGAGTATGTGCTTTACCAGTACTGGTCCGGATAAAAATGTTTGCTGGGATGCTTGATAATTTTTTGGAAATATATTTCTTCAAAAATTCTTAATCTTCAATATCTTTCAAAAAAAATAATCCAATAAAAATTTCCAAGCGCATTATTCAAGTTCACATTAATGTACATTATTCTGAATTTTCTGAAAATTTAATTGTAAGGTTGCCTTGCTCATACATATGAAAAAATCTTATTATTGAATTAAAATCCGCATCATTGTCTGAATTTTGAACCCAGCGTCTATCTCGGAATTTATAGCAAAGTCCGTCGGAATTTTGAACCTAAGACCGTTTTTGAGTTAATCCAAATTTGAAATTAGAGATTTGGACCAGAGAACCAAATTATTCTACAAGCAACCTTCTAACTGCAAGGCCAAGGAAGTTCCAAAATAAAAATAACAAAAAGCTTGTTTACCTCTGTCGCAGAGTCTTCTAGAAATACCCCTGCTTGTCCACTTCTAACTCTCATCCAGCATAATGTCGCCCCTGTCCTCGGCTTCCTTCATCCGATGGTTTTTTGGTCTCCATATCTGCACGAAAATTGTTGGAAAACTGCTGGAAAATTCTTCTCTAAGAATGCTGGCACAACCGCAATCATAATGGAACATTGGTTTATCCAAATATATGAAAGATTTGGGGCTCAAAAATCAAGATGCCACAAATATGAGAGACCTACAAATTCCGTTAACAATTAGAAAATAGAAATATAACAATTATAACCTTTTATAATTAATACCAGTAAACTAGGTTATGTAAATACTCAAATGAACCATCTACTAAATCGAACAGTCAAAATTTAACACTTTAGGTTAAAAAAATAGAGTTCTATGGGATGATAATAACTGAAGACTATGAAAATAATCATGAACAGTTAAAAAGTTCATCCGAGACTGTAGTAGTATTTAATAATAATATTCATTGGAACCAAAGATATATTTTCGATGTTGATGACTTACTGGTATTGCGAAAATGCATCAGTAAAATGCTTAACTGCCAAAAATATTTTAATGTGCTATAAACATGAAAAAAATTCTACGCCCCTAGTTTCTATTAATTCCCATCACCTAGCGCGTACTGTAATTGTTGAATAACAACAATAATGAGTTGAGAAAACTTACCGAAAATCAAAGAAAATTATGTAAAATCACTTTTATATAATTTGAGACTAGAAAAAAAAGAACAAATTATTTTAAAGAGGAAAAAATGTATTCCATGGTTATGATTAGAGATCGGTAAAAATATAGCACGCCATAGGCGTGCTATTTTAATCTTTATTTTAACAAAAAACCAACAATAAACAAAAGAATAAAATACTTGTACCGCAATGAATTCTTATCTTAATAACGACACCTCATTATTTTGGGATTATATCCGAGATAGGTAATTCCGGTCACTCCTTTGCCATTGGTCAGTTTTTGATAAGATATTAAATTTTTATACGCTACACTATTTGTCAGCAGGGCACATTACAAATATATATAATTACATTTTATTTCTACAGATAACACATGTGCCGCTTTTTATCGAGAAACACCTAACTAAATTACCGTTGCATATTTTTGCCGGACTCTAGTTATGATAAATAAAAACAGAAAGACACAAAATATTTGGCAATAAATATGTATGATGTTAATTGCACTAATGACTTAAATTCCTTAACTTTATAATCCCACAAGAATGTACTAATAAATGCCCTCGATTTTTGAGACGCAAAACATTAATAAAATATAACAAAGAAATATTATAAAAAATAGCCAAAAATACTACAAAAACCCAAAATTTTAAATATTAAGGCCCTAAAATTTTGAAATAAATGAACAGTTTTTCTTTATTTTTCTTTATTTCCAAAGTATTTGAGGTATTCAAGATCTCCAACATTATTTCTCGAATTTCTCAATAATTATTATTTAAATTGTTTAAATTTTTATTTCACTGCCCTTTTAAATTATTTATTTATCATCTTCTCTACAAATTTCACTTATTTTTACACTATTTTCCATTTTTTTTTTTTGGAAAATTATTCACGAAAGAAGATGCGTGCTGTTCCAAATCTCATGAATGACGCCGTGACGTAACAAGAAGTTGCCAATGTGCGGCAAGAGTTCATATTCACTTGAATTGCGCATAAGGCTGACTGAAAGAGGAGGAGGGGAAACGGGATATTTTATTTTGATAATAACCGCAATATATAAAATGTATATGTATAGAACAAGTAAAGCTTTTAATCTAGTACAAATAATCGATTTTTATTTAATAAATTTGTAACATACTATAAAAAAGACTGTTAGATGCTGCAAATAACAGTTCAAGAAAAAATATATTTGGTGGGATAATCAGAGTCCTTCCTCCGGAAATAATAACAAAAATTCAGTCACTATCTAATTCTATTCATACTGTTTCAATACTATATTCATACTGGGGTGAATCAGGCGGAAGCCGTCGTAATATGTGCGGCTCGGATCTTAAAATTTTAGCAGCACATCACTGGAGAAAGATCATCGAACATAACGGCACATACTGTATTAATTAAATGTAACTTTTAGTAAATAAAATGTTTAATTCATTTTCGATTTTGTGCCGTTTTTGCAAATTTTACTGTTTGTATTTCTAAGTTGCCGTTTGTTGCGGTTGCCGTTTGTTGTACATGAAGGCTAGCCTGGTACATACACGGTAAAGGTAAGATATTCAGTTTTTTAAAAATAGGAAGTGGCTCTAGCGCAGCACCCAACCATATTTCTGATGATTCTTCTCTGCATTTTAAATAATCTGTTGAACTCTGAACTTGTATCCCAGCATAATAAACCATACGACAAAATGGAATAAATGTGACCAAAATAATACGCTCTGACTACATTTTTACTACAACATTTTGCAGGGGTTTTTTACTTTCCAGCATTCCTGGGATATTCTCTTGCAAAGACTATTTATATGCATATCCCAGTTTAAGCATTCGTCCATATAAATTCCAAGTATTTTGGTAGACTGGAATTATTCAATCGATTTATTTATCTTAATTAATTGACTTGTGTCGCGTTTTTTTACGTTTAATAAATGTAATAACGTTCCTTTTATTTGATACCAGGCAATTGTACAGAATTTCAAGATCGTTGTTAATCTTTTGAACAAGATTTTGACTATCAGAATCAGAGTCCATTACGGTGTCGTCAGCGAAGGCTACAAATTCTGATCTCAGAGTATCCCCTGCAATGTCATTTACATATATAAGTGGCCCAAGTACACTTCCTTGCGGTACATCCTGATCTACTCTTAAATAACTTGATTTTGTATTGCCTTTCTGAACATATTGCATCCTATTATCTAAATATGACGAGATCCAACCATAAGCCTTGCCGCGCAGTCCCAAATTTTCGAGTTTACTTAGAAGAATCTCATGATTGACTCTATCAAAAGCTTTAGACAAGTCCAGAAACAATGCAAGGATATGCTGATTTTTATAAAAAAAATTATAAATTAGCATTTATAAAATCGCAGTTGTTGTTGATCGCCCCATACGAAACCCATGTTGTTCCGGTATAAGGATTGAATTGATTTTTAAAAAGTCCGTTATTCTATTAGCCATTATTTTCTCAAATATTTTTGAAAACACTGGCAACAGAGATATCAGTCTATAATAATTGCCAACTAATTCTTTATTTCCCTTTTTAAATATCGGAACAACCTTTGCTAGTTTAAGAGCTTCTGGAAAGATACCTTCAGACAGTGATTCATTAATGAGATGCACTAGAACCTCTGCTATGTTTACAATACATTTTTTGACATTAGTATTTAGCTCATCGTAACCTACAGCGAAAGACGTTTTCATCATTTTTACAACTTGAATTATCTCTGCCTCATCTCATAATAGACTTGCATCTGACATGCCACACCGGACATAATGCCTTAAATTGTCTTAAAAAAATCATTTGTGGCCACTACAGATCCAACTGTCACCACAAAATACTTAAACAAAATACTTTCTAACAAATTATTATTGAAAGAGATCAGAGCCTTGCCGAACAATTTTGGACCCTGAGGTTACTTCTTTGAGCACTGTCAGTCGGGTTGACATTTAACCTCACTCGCATAAGTCCTCCATCTTGATCTGTTAATTGTCAGGTTTTTCCATGTGTTCTGAATTTCAATTGTTAGACCTTCGGTTAGCTGATCTCTTCATCCCAGTGGCGTGCCGTGACTTTTTACAATGAGCAGAACATTTTTTTAAAATTTTTCCTCATTTTAGTTAACTTTTTTATTTATTTTTTTTATATTGTTATTTTTACAACTATTTAAATACTAAATCAATACGCCTGTTTTCCTTACACAAATTTTCCAGCACTGTTGCAATACGCCATATATCTTGATCAGTGCCAAATAAGAAACAAGGCCAGCAAAACATTTTATTAATTTTTTCACAACCGCATAGCCATACATTTTTGTCATAATCAAACTTTTGAAAATGTCTTGTGGTGGTTTTATTTTCAACTTTAATTTAATTTTTTAATTGCGACATATGTAGTTTTGGTCGTGGATATTTTTTTATTTCGGCCTTTTCTTCTTTTAAAAAAAAATAAATAAAACGAGAAAACGGCTTCTGCAGTAAGAGTTCAATAATACAACCCTTCTCACTGCAGGACAAATTGGACAAATCCGGTACAATATTTCAGTGTCACTCATTTTGATTTAAATGCACAGAAAAAACAACAGTATTTAAAAAACAGTGAAACTGGATTAGCAACTGGAACAGTCCTAACAACAATTTAAACTAAATAAATATACTCTAACTCAACAAGAAATTAATTAATACAAAATACAATGAGCTTATTGCTTTCTAACGTATGCGATACTCCAGTGTTCTTCAACCTTTTTGCACCTGCGGACCGGTGAAAATAGGATAAATATATCGCGGACCGGCTGAAAGGTAAGATAATTTCATATATGCAGAGCCATAGCGATGTTTTCGACGCCCTTGGCAAATGAAGTAAATTGATAAACTTTTCTTCCCCAAAAACAAATGAAGAGCAAAGAAAGGTCCTCACATCCCAAATTCAAGTGAAGAGCAAAAAAAAGGTCATCACCCGTAATGGCGCCCCTCATGAGACCCCACGCCCTTATCAAACCTCGCGCCCTTATCAAAACTAGCGCCCCTGGCAAATGCCCCAACGCCACCCCGAACGCAAAGATGGATGTTCTTTTTCTTGCGTTTTCCAAAATTGAGACAATGATTGCATTTTATGTCTGGACACTAGATTGACATTAGAAGACAACTCGATCAGCTTTCCTTTTTCACGAGGATCAAGTGCTCATGACTTTGTATCTTCCAAGAATGGATTATTAATCCAGAGGTTATCATTATGAGGATCGTCATTTTCAGGGAAACAATTATTAAAATTTTCAGCTAATGCTCTTAAATGTTGACTTATTATATTAAATATTACTTCCTGGTTGACGTCAGCAGCAATAAAAATTCTTCCAAAAGTGGAAACATTTCTATATCTTCCTCTTGTAAGCAACTGTTCCAAACAGCTAGCTTCTTTTTGAACGTATCCATTTTATTTCTTAAATTAAAAATATTTGTA
The DNA here is from genome assembly GCA_963971575.1 of Liopterus haemorrhoidalis. NCBI lineage: Eukaryota > Metazoa > Arthropoda > Insecta > Coleoptera > Dytiscidae > Liopterus > Liopterus haemorrhoidalis. The sequence continues at coordinate 146,636,353 of OZ020611.1, read as the reverse complement.
TGTGACTCCTGCGGAGAAATAATAACTTCATTGGGCAGACTAAATATATCCGCCATGTAAACAAGTTTTGCCAGAACTCAAATGGACGGAAAAATCTGGAAACACGATCTGAAACACGATGAAAAATAGCCGCGATAGGCGTTGTATTGGGGCTAGTAAATACTAAATAAATCATGGACTACGGGTTAAAGAACACTGCGATACTCCATAAATCAAGGTAGAACACTACTCGAATGAGTGCGACTGGGCGTCAGAAGCAGAGATATTTCTCCTAGCATAGTAAGTTAAACTGCGTGCTACAGATAACTCGTCACAGACGTGACGTCATGCAACTAACTAATCATATTCCTTATAGGGATTTGCAGCTAAGCACCCTACCATCTGGTGAGCGTTTCATGAACTTGTGTACTACATATAACATTTCGTTTTGTGTATTGGTTTTGTATGAAGTTTGTTTTTAAAGTTTTATTATAATCATTGAAAAATGTATAATACATATTGTTGTGTGCCTATGTGCAATTCATTGAAAAGAAGAAACCCGGAAATATCGTTTCATTTGTTTCCACCAATATCAGACACCGTACGGTTCGAAACAAAATTGGGAAAGCAAGAGGTTAGGAATCGACGCAATGTTTAGATAAACAATTTAAAAATTGGAAAAAAAGTGAGCCCTTATATCATAGTTTGCTCATTACATTTTAATTATAGTGACTACAAAAAATATTTTCAATTTTGTATTTATTATCGCATATCTTGAAAATTCCTGTTATTGTGTGTGGGTTTGTAATGCACAATTCTGTAGGCATAATGCATAAATCTTTATGAACTCTCTGCTTTTTCAGTGACTCCACACAATAATATATGCCCGGCATTGTAGATTTCTACCCCTTGGTAAACAACACGGGAATTATTATTTCCCCCAATATAGTTAAAATAATCTACAGTGGAAAACTGTGCCGCCATAACTTAAAACCAGATCACAAAATGTAGTATTTAAGATGTTTATAAGTAATGTCACTTTAAAAAAATGTCCTCACAATACGTGTGTATACTTACTTGATTATAAAATTTTAAAACAAAATCAGAAAATCTCAAATAGTCTGGTACCTACGTCGAAAGATACTGCACTAATGATAATGGATAATGATAATGGAATGCCATTTGGCACACGTGTTCCTTATAAAAATTAAATCATTTTGACACCGCAGCACCTATTTGTGAATCGAGGCAAATTCAAGATGGCGGTGAAACTAGCGCGCCAATTACGATAACGATAACAGATTCTTATGATACAGCAAAATAGCTAAATACATATTTGTATAATGGACCTTTAGCTACAATTTGCCGCGTCGTACGCGAATTTCCGTTACTTAGTTTACAAGATACCGTCCATAATTCATTCTCAGACGCAAAAAAGTGATTTCCGAAATGGCTAACGAATTTCGTATGATATGGCTCGTTTTCTATTAATTTAATGCCGTAGATTACGAATCTGTTATCAAAATGGCGAAAATTTTAAATTTTGATAGATTTTTTTCCCAAATTCGAGACATGATGATATTCTCTATCACTGCAAATCTGCGTATATTAATAATTTGTTTCAATTCTTCCTAAATCTGTAGGGCATATCCTTGGCTACAAGAATATGTGCGGAATTTTTCTCTGCGGGGCGCCAAAATTAAGGTAGCGGCCGAAATGTGTAAAATCTCAACTTCGTATTATTTTGACAGTCTTTATATCGTTTTCGACCAAATCGGACCTGTAAATTACAAAAATTAAATAAAAAATGGCAGATGACTTGTTATTATTCGGATTTTGCCCGAAATGAAATTAAAAAAATTACATATCCGGCCGGAACGGCTGTAAATTATGACATTTAAGTAAGATACTCCATGCATATACGGAATGCATCAATTTGCTTAGGTTTGTTTGCAGCACCTGGTCTCAAATGAAGCCGCTTTCGAAATAACGCTCGAAAATCGAATTTTGCTATTTACATCAAATTTGTTGAGTTGTATATCAATTTCGGGTATATTGAAGTCGTAGATTTCGAAAATTGAGTTAATTTAAAGATTTGCTACACATAAGATTGTATTTTTCCCGAAAAAAAATAATTACATGTATTATTTACATAGCAGTGAGATTCATTACACGACGTGAAGTGTCTCTCCATCCAAAAGAGTAGTATATAGCAGTTCTGACAAAATAATATAGATTACTACACACTTAATACGATTCTTATGGTGGCCGAAAACTATTCTTTCGAAAATGGTTAAAATATTCTCTAATATTTTTATCAGTTATTAGGACAACATTTTAATGTGTTGATAGTTCCTTTATGTTTGCTAATAATATTGACTTCCAGTCCTACCTTATAAAATAATTTATATTTGTTTACAAATCAAAGTCGAAACTTCACTAATTGGGTGGGCCTATGTAAAGATAAAATTCTAGTGAGATAGAGTATGTCCATTCATGCCATCAATTGTACTGATTATTGCCGTTATTAATTTTAATTTAGGTTTATTTTAAATTTTTAAAGGGGTAAAATATTTCAAAATTATATTTTTAAAAACTACGCCTATGAAAACGCAAGTCAAGTTCAGGGGCTAATTACGTCCGTTCCCTAATAATTATTTATTCTAATCCTAAATATTACTTATTATTTCTTAAATTAAAGTTTATTTAAAATGTTTCTTCAATTAATTATGCAAAATAATGTTTCACACCAGGTTTCGACTTCGATTCAGACTAGTGTTGAATAAGAATTCATCGAATATCTTCATTTTGTATAGAATTAAGTAGTAGAGGAAGTCAGTATTATTGGCACATATAGAGGATATATCAACACATTAAAATGTTGTCCTGATAACTGGTAAAAATATCTTAGAATATTTTAAGCATTTTCGAAAGAATAGTTTTCGGCCACCATTAGAATCGTATTAAGTGTGTAGTAATGTATATTATTTTGTCAGAACTGCTATTTACTACTCTTTTGGATGGAGAGACACTTCACTGCCGTGTAATGAATCTCATTGCTATGCAAAGAATACATGTAATTATTTTTTTCGAGCAAAATAAAATCATATGTGTAGCAAATCTTTAAATTAACTTTATTTTCGAAATATGCGACTTCAATATACCCGAAATTGATATACAACTCAACAAATTTGATGTAAATAGCAAAATTCGATTTTCGAGCGTTATTTCGAAAGCGGCTTCATTCGAGACCAGGTGCTGCAAACAAACCTAAGCAAATTGATGCATTCCGTATATGCATGGAGTATCTTACTTAAATGTCATAATTTACAGCCGTTCCGGCCGGATATGTAATTTTTTTTATTTCGGGCAAATACCGAATAATAACAAGTCATCTGCCATTTTTTATTTAATTTTTGTAATTTACAGGTCCGATTTGGTCGAAAACGATATAAAGACTGTCAAAATAATACGAAGTTGAGATTTTACACATTTCGGCCGCTACCTTAATTTTGGCGCCCCGCAGAGAAAAATTCCGCACATATTCTTGTAGCCAAGGATATGCCCTACAGATTTAGGAAGAATTGAAACAAAATAATAATATACGCAGATTTGCAGTGATAGAGAATATCATCATGTCTCGAATTTGGGAAAAAAATCTATCAAAATTTAAAATTTTCGCCATTTTGATAACAGATTCGTAATCTATGGCATTAAATTAATAGAAAACGAGCCATATCATACGAAATTCGTTAGCTATTTCGGAAATCACTTTTTTGCGTCTGAGAATGAATTATGGACGGTATCTTGTAAACTAAGTAACGGAAAATCGCGTACGACGCGGCAAATTGTAGCTAAAGGTCCATTGTACAAATATGTATTTAGCTATTTTGCTGTATTATAAGAATCTGTTATCGTTATCGTAATTGGCGCGCTAGTTTCGCCGCCATCTTGAATTTGCCTCGATTCACAAATAGGTGCTGCGGGTCAAAATGATTTAATTTTTATAAGGAACACGTGTGCCAAATGGCATTCCATTATCATTAAGTGCAGTATCAACGTAAAATACGGTGCGTAGGCACTAGACTAAAACAATTATTTATTTTTTGTCGTTTTTTGATACACTTTTCGCTATTATTTACTAGTAAATGTCAAGTGGTATCTGATTTAGAATGGTTTCAAAAAAATCCGCGTGGCGCTACGATAGGGCTGCCATAATTGTCGGACTACCGACCGGGACACCCCCCCCCCCAAAAAAAACTTTAAAAAAACTTTTATCGACAATAATACCTTTATTATAAAAAATTGCACAATATTTTTAAAAAATAAAAAATTTTAAAGACAAAAAAAATGTATTAAAGTAGAGCTTGATAATAGGTATTCCAAGAGCAAAACGTTGGGATCAATGGTGAATCATTTTGGAACACTCAGTTCTACTGGAAAAATTTGATGTTTTTTTTTTGTGGAAGCGTCTTTATCAAATCTAAAATAATATAATATAATTTAATGGGCGATTCAATTTAATAAAACCAAATAGAACCTTACATTCCATTCTTCTCTTGCCTTTACTCTCCCCCTTCCCCGACTTCGGTGGCTTCTTTATCATCGCTCTTCTTTGCCCAATCATACTTCTCTGATGTTTTCGTTTTTTGGAGCAGTTCTTTTTCCCCTTTTATATAATTATAGAATTCAATGCATGACATTTTATAATTTAAAACACATTGAATTATGCTTTTCACGGTGTCAATAGAAAGCGAATTGCGCTCATCTGTCAGTACCAGTCAGCTAGTGACTAGCTGACTGGTACTCGGCATTACTCCGGAACATTTCGGACCTCGAATCTGTTATATAATTTATATATAGTATATATATAAGAATATGTACAATATTATCGAAAAATAATTTTTTAATATGCATAAATTTTAAATCGACCGGGACAAATGACTCTTGGACCGGGACACTGGGACACAAACCTCAAAACCGGGACATGTCCCGGTGTACCGGGACGTATGGCAGCCCTACGCTACGATCTTAAAATTTTTCCCCTATATCGCGCTGCTAGATAGACAGAAAATACTCTGCTAGTTTGTAAGACTTGTGGCCTAGTGAAATGTTCTGAAGTAATGTGAATAAAATAGAGTTGTACTAGCCATAATATAATAAACTAAATAATGTCAAAATAATAACTACATGTACTTATTAAAATGGTTGTAATATAGAGTTTTAATGATATATACTTTTATCACATTTAAATGATTGGGCAGCAGAGCTTACCGTGCTGCTCCGGACCGCACGCCACTGCTTCATCCCTTGCGAGGTCTTTCCACTGGTCAACGGATATTTATTCTTCCTACCCATATCGTCCTAACCATTCGTATTAAAAAGAGCCTAATTCGTGCTTCTTTATATGTGACGATTGGTAAAAATTGATATACATATTAATTATGTGCGGAATTGAGACACCGTTTCCCACACCTAGACGTTAAATGTTTTTTTTTTCACCAATTATTAAATACTAACCTTTATCGAATGTCAAGTGATACATGATACTAAACATATTAAATAATTCATTTTTTATAGATCTGTTCACATGTCGTTTCCTTTAAAAAGTGAAAGAAACGGAAATCTAAAGAACAGAAACTTGTCAATGTTACATTTCATTAAATACTAATTATACTATACTTGTGTTGTGTTTTGTCTCTACAGGAAATCTTTAAGTATATAATGGTATTCATGCATCAAAGGTAACTGTAAATGTTGATAATGATAATATAGTCACATGCAGATTCATTCTCACTGATGTAATTGCATTATGACCTATAGCAAGAAAATCTTAAAAACTAGCTACAAATAGTTCTTGAAATTGAAGTTGATTGCATTAGTATTAGCGTTTGTCTAATTTGAGTCCTTTATAGTGTGTCTACATTGAGGATACACTGTCACGCGACCTTGTTTCGCGACAATGATGTCATTGTCGTTTCTACTGTCATTTTTACACGAAATAGATACCTACAAAAACGTGACTAAGTACGACAGAGTTGTGTTAATTTAGTTGAGTTAATAGTCGTATTCAACTCTGGTGTATCATCTGAACGCATGCACGATTCTATAATCGCGAAACATATCAACAGAGCCGGCGCTAGATCTATTGGCGCCCGGGGCAAAGCTAGTCAAAATGCGCCCTTTTACTAAGATGTGCAGTGGCGTACCGAAGAGTGGAGTTGAGAACACGTGCCCCCTCACCCCGAAATTGTTCAAGAACAACAATAAAAGTTAATTACGTAGGAATTCTCAGTCAATTTTCTGATTTTATTATAAATTTAACAATATAAACGTAGAAACGCTTGAAATTTATTTTAATTATGAGATTGTTATGGCGCCCCTAACAGCGGTCCACCCTGGGTCTGTGCTTCTCTTACCCTGCCTTTCACTGGTGCTGCATATCAAATTATACCAACCGAAAGGAAGATGATATATTAAATGGTCAAAAAAGCATGCAGGCCAAAACAGATAAGCCTATCTAATACATATGGAATGATGATGATGATGATGGTGACCATTGCAAAATTATGGCAACACCATCACAAATTAATCATTCAAAAGCTTTTATTTTCTTTAAAAATATCGATAAATACAAATAAACATACACGCGTTTAAGTACGGAGCGCTGCTATTGCCATGCATTTGATGCGACGAAGCAAGCTTTGTATTTATTTACGCAGGTGAGCTAAATCAAAACTGGATCCATTTTCAGAGAGTTTGTTGGCCTCCGCGGAAAGTCGGAGGAAGAGCAGGTGGTTAAATCATGCGCTAAATTACATTAAAGCGGAGTCAGCTGTATATTGGCTTGTTAGTTTGAGTTACGCTTGCATATAGAAAGCGTCGCGTATTATAGTGTGTTTTATTACTGTGTAGTGTCGTGTGTATGTGTGTTATTTTGTGTTACTATTAGAAATGAATAGTATCAGTAATTTTTTGCAAAAAACATTTTCTTCATATTCTCTGGAGGAAAAACTCGAAATAAAACAACTGGAAAGACCGCTACCGACTTGGACATTTCAAACAATCAGAATGTTTCTGCTTCTAAAATACGGACAAGAAAATTTTATAGAAACATTTACTTAAAGAAAAATTGGATTAGCGGATTCAACGAGAATCAAGTTGTTTTTTGTTTTCCTTACGTTTTATTTGGGGAGAATTAACATGGACAGAGTCGTAGCAATGTTTTTGGCGCTCTTCGCAAATAAATAAAATTAACTTAAAATAGTGCCTCAACTCTGACATACAAGTAAAGACAAAAAAAAAAAGATCCTCACTTCTGAAATACAAGTGATGATCTAAAAAAAAGGTCCTCATTTCTAAAATACAATACATTTTTAAAGTGATGACCAAAGACAAAAAAAAGAACACACGATCGCGTCTCTCATCAGACCTTGCGTCCCTGGCAGTTGCCCCGATGCCAAGGCGTTGCTACGGCTATGAAAATGGACGAAAAACGGTATTACGGATTTAGTGCACATATGGCAGCGTTTCCCAAAGTGTGGGTCGCGACCCGGCACCGGGTCGCAGTAAAATTATGCCGGGTCGCAGAAAAATTATGCCGGGTCGCGAAAAAACTTGTAAAAATAAAAAAGATTTTTTTTTGTACATATTATTTTTTTTTACGTCAGTTAATCACTAGAATAGTGTGTATTTGTGCTCTTTATTACTATACTATATTCTTTATTACTATACTATACTCTTTATTACTATAAAGCTACTGCTTTAAAATAAAATTTGTTTTGCAAATAAATGTTTTTTTTTTCATAAGGTGGGTCGCGAAAAATTTTAAAACCTCGGTACTGGTCGCGGTCAAAAAAGTTTGGGAACCGCTGACATATGGGATATTATTCGCGACTGCAAATAACAGTGAAACATCTGGTTGTGACTGGCTAAATTAAACAGAAGCGTATATTTGGATAATATTTGTAGCGTGTTGTGCTGCAGTTTATGTGAATTAAGAAGTATTTTAAAATATAGTGATTTAAATACAGTGCTTTTTTGCCGAAATATTATTTGAACAGATCAATATTAAGAAAAAACTTCTGACATATACGCTTCTCGTTCGCCATAAGCTGTTGTACGCAGCACCACCAACGTTAGTTTCAGTCGCGAATAGTAGAAGTAGGAAAAAATGTCACTCAGCTTTTTTGGAAAGAACGTTTATTTAAGTAATACAACGTTTCGCCAACTATTTGTTCGCTTCCTCGGGTGCTATACTAATTTTAACGTAATTCTAACACCATGTACAACGTCCGTCACCAGGAATGGTGAAGTTGGGGAACTGACATTGACAAAATATTTTATACTTGAAAATCAAGAAGGATAGGAAAACAGGAAAAATAATTTAATGTAACAATAATAGATGTGACTATGAGTTAAATTTGACAAAATATCCTATAAATTTACGTTATATAAAAATAACAATATTCAAAAACAATTTATGAATAATTCGCAAATAAACCATTACATCAATATAACAGCCAGTAGCACTACCCCCCCTGACAACCTGGTACGTACAAATCGCAGAGATTGCAGTGTCACCCACTGTACAACATGATGTAACAATTTAAAATGAAAATCATAAAATCCCATATCAAGATAAAACAGTGAAAGAACCCAAACAGACATTGAAAACTGGAACAATCATACAGTTCGACGTACCAATCCCCCAAAATCAATGGTACGCACAGAGAAAATGCGAGAATGGTACTTCAAACGGTATATCAAGACCAATAATCAACTCCCCAGGTGAGCTAACAATCTGTTAAAAATACATAAAATGTCATAAAAATGTAAATACATAAAATAATACTAGTATTATATAATAAATTTTGTAGAAAAGATGTCCGTTCTTGAATCCACCCCGTGACAATAAACGAGGTAAAAAATTACTGCAAGCTGAGCTGATTCAAAAATTTGTAAAATTGGTAAAATGGGGGGGGGGATAGTAGTACTGAAATCTGGATACCAAGAACAACTTTGATTATTTAAACGGGAATGAATTCGTGTTTAGTAACTTTGGATAGAGCTTTTGAAAAGGAACAACTTTTACTGAAACATTTTTTTAATATCTCATATCTAATAACGGTTTACGAAAAATTGCGTTCTCTATAACGACTTGAAAGTAAATTATTTTTATTTGCAAGTGTTCAAAGTGCCTTCCATCTTAATTGCCACTTCCGCATCCTTAATCTTGTACCCACAATTTGTTATCATACTCACATATTAAATATATGCAAAACTCTGAAATGTGTGAAAATTACTTCACATACATATTTTAATTTGAGCCTTTTTCTTTATTTTGGCATCTTTTGAATATGGTGACCTGAGGAGAGTGCCTTTCCTCCTCGCCTAGCGGTACGGCCCTGTTCATATCCTATTGCACATAATATCATCAAGGAAATTTTATTTATTCAATTTCATTGTTCATTTTGTAGCAATTTGTACAATAGATTGTTTTTATATAAATGGGAAATAAATATTTACTTAAAAATTAATGATTATTTTCCGACGTTTGCGTCGGAAGACGTTTTTTAACGGAAATTGTAAACAAAAATGTAAGGTAAAGCTTCGTTGTTCTTAGTAAATACAATGATTATGAAATAATAATATTTAGTTTTATAACCGGACTGAAAAAAAAAAAATATATATATATATATATATATATATATATATATATATATATATACTAGGTACATATATGTATATGTTATATGTGAAGTATGAAATTTTAAACATTTCAGGCTTCTGTAGGTATTTAGTCGTTATTAAATGAAAGTACAGAATGCTGCATGTCTAGAATAATATTTTTTGCCATACTTTGCCACTCTATTTCTCTGTTAATCTAAGTACACATCCGCGGATTTCCGCTATTTTCTTGCGGATGCGGATAAATTATCATTTAAATCGTGGAGAAGCGGATACAATATCGTATCTGCAATAACCGTGTGATCATAAAATCTTCTATTAGAACGCCTATTCCTATGAAAGAGGCGTCTAGAACCCCGAAAATATAACGCTGGCATTTGCATTGTGCTTATGGCAAGAGTGAACTAATGATACGTTACGGCACTTTTTTTCATATATATATTGGTCAAAGTGTGATGGATTGATATATTTAATTATTTAAGTTTTTGAGATATTACTGTTTAAAAGTTTACATTATACATTATATATATATGTGTGTGTGTATATATATATATATATATATATATATATATTTGTTTTACCGCTTATGCAAGCCAATTCTATGTACTCAATGGACGGTGTCAAACCAAAATTGACGTTTTCAGACCAGGGGAATGGTCTGAAAACGTTTTTCATGTTTTTGGAGCTCTTGCACCCTGATTATATAGTAGCGATGACAGAGAAAATTTCACAAATGGTCTGAATACGAGGGTAGATCGTATATTTATATACAAATTTAGTTCACTGATTTGTCGTGAAGAGCGCGCGCCAGTAGTTTTTGTATATAACTTTTTATACAAAAAATGTACGATTCCGACTTTGTCAGACCAGCACAATTCAGTCGACGTTGTCAAGCCTTAAATCTGGCAACACTGTATAGAATGAGCTAGATAAAAATTCCAGTCATGATAATTTTAGTTCATTGTAAGAATTTAAATATTTTCTTTCAATTTGTCTTACAGAAAAACTTTAAACTCAAATTTAGTTTTGGCAGACTCGTAGATACTTGAAAACAATGCATATAACCGATTTGTATCAAATTTGTTCAAATTAAAATATTGGTATTAGCGCCATGAAATTCTTCTTTTTTTTTCCAATTTAGAAATAATTACATTTTTATAGTTTATAGATTTTTTAAAGCGTGCTGAATGTTACTGCTTCAAATGAGACGTTAAATTTATTTAATATTTTTATTAGAATCCCAAATAAATGTACATTTTAATAAGTTTGAACTTTGTTCATATATTTCACAGAAAATTATTCTAATACGGACATCAATGTCCATAATTTATTCTTAATTCCAAAGAAGAACACAAAAGGTTTCAAATTACAAATAACTCGTTTGAACAATTACTTTTCTTAATTGTAAAAAATAAAAATAATTGTAAAAAACAAAAGTTCCCATTTCATTTTGAGTATTGAACATTTATGTGTACGTTTAAGAGCGTACTGTACCTGGGTTACGCTCAACGGATACGTGCATTTGAAAGGGCCAAAGAATTTGAACCAAATGTTGTCGGATCAATTTGTTTTTTTTTTTTAATTTGAAGATAAAGATTGGCTCCGTTGGATTTAAGAGTTAAAATTTGGTTTTATTTTTAATTTTCAGTTTTACAATGTCCTAAACTTTGTCTAACTTCACATCACTGTTCCTCCGTAAATCAATAACAATTGCAAATTCCATAGCTAGAATCCTATAGATTGTACTTTTATCTTTAAAATGAGCCCTTATTTATGAAAATTAATTAATATTTAGCACCAATTCTTTGGCCCACACCGAAACACTATTTATATGAAATACTGGCATTTACAAGCATCGAGAGATGTATCCATCTGGTAGCGTGGTTTTAAACTAATCTAATCATAGTAGAGGGAGTCTTAAGCTCCGCCTTCGTTTCCTACACATATCTTTGAATTCGGTTGAAATGGGTAATAGAAGATCTTTGCAATAAAACAGTTTGTGACGTCAAATTTACCTGTTTTATTTTAGACTTTCCGTGGTAGAATACAAATTCATAGTGACACAAAAAAATGGTCCCAAAAATTAAGTTAAATAATTATGGCCGGCTTCTGAAAGCTTAGTTAACTATAACCAAATGGTCAGAACATGGTTGTTATGGTAACGTATGGGATTGTTATACTGTAATCGAGTTTAACCAAAAGGTTAAATCAACCCCTAAAGGGGTGAATCTATGATTATTAACATAATTTTTTGATGATAAAAAAAAAACTATTATTTTTTACAAAATTATCTGTAAAATCAGAATTGGTAATAAATATTAATCACTTTTCACATACAAGAGCTTATTTTAAAGATAAAATTACAACATAGAGTGGTTAGGTGTTAACATTTGTAATTTTTATTCATTTACTGAGTAACAGTCATGTGAAATTGAAAAAAGTATAGCACTGTAAAATTGAAAATTAAAAATAAATCAAAATACAAATTTAAACTTATTAAAATATTTAATTTATTTACTTTATTTTTTATTAAAATTTATTTACTTATTTACTTATTAAAATTTTGATATTTTCTTTCATATCTTGAAATTAAAAAAAAAAAAAAATCAAATTGATTCGAATATATTTAATCTATATTTTATGATTCCCAAAAATACAGGTTGAATTATAATATTAGCACTTTTCCCTCTCCCTGTAAGCTACTTCCACTTTGGTCACTCCCCCAATGACGTAATACGACTTCTCGCCAGCGCACCCCGCGTGCAACGATGGACTTTGGAGGTGGCTACATTCGCCTCTTAACTTCAAATTTTAAGATGCCATATCATAGGCTCGAAACCTGGTTTCACTCTGTCATGACATTAAATTACGAGAAAATATATATAGCTCTTGTTTTTTGAATGTCAGATAAATAAACCCATAGAAAAAAAGCATATCAGACAGACAGAGAAATTTTTTTTGTGAATTTTGTCTTACATTCACTTGGAACATGTAGAAACGAAAAATGGGTACCAAGAAAAAATTATGTGAAGTGTGAATTTTCACACGTTTCAGGGTTTCGCAGGTATTTAGTGAATGATGATTATTTGGGAAGCCAAAACAAATTTTATGTTAAAATATTTTTTTATTAATTTTAATTCGAATGCCTAATACCATTATTTGGGTTTCTAAAAATTTGCAGTATTTTTTTTTTATATAGCAAGGTTCATTAATATTTTGAAAATTACGCCTACGGCTTCCATTGGTTGTTTAAGTCATAAACTCCGCCCCTCTGATTTCGTATACATTCAAACATAGAATTAAATTATAATATCAACACTGCCCACTAGTTATTAAATTTACGCTTTTAAAAATTAAATGCAACATTTGCCAAAATATAACTAGATTTTTGACAAAATAATTTAAACAAAATAAAAATGCAAAAAAAAAAAACAGAAAAAATAAAAATTGACGGGAGTTGAAGGGCAGTAGTTTGCAACTTACGAAGCGAGAACGTTACCACTGATCTACGAACGTTCACTCCTTTACTGTGTTTTTTACACGCGGATTTTAAATAGCGGATTTTAAATATTTTACATATTTTAGTTAAAAACACAAAAAATGCGTTATTTTCCAAAAACATAATCTGATCAAAAATTCCTGTTTTACTATTCCGGTTCACACCAATGTACATTACTTAGAATTTTTTCAGATTTTTAGTTTAAACCATCTGGGCTACAGGTGTGGGACAAAATTTTGCACAATTCTCGCAAAAATCGCGTCAAAATAATTTATTTTGCAAAAATAAAATTTGGATCGTTAATTCAGGTTTCAAGGGCTTTCATTTGATACCATACACAGAATTGTAAATTATTATTTTTTTTTTCTATGAGCATATATTTGCTTATATTTTTAGGGTAATATGTTTTTTAGATGTTTTAGTATTTTTCCTATGTGCGGGTCAAAGAGTTGTATAAGCATGTCAAATTTCAACTCTCTAGGTTTAGCCGTTTGGCTACAATTTTTACCGAACAGACAGACAGGCGACAAAATGACGGTATAAGGGTTTTACAAAACCCTAAAAAAGAACAGATTTAACCTCCAATTTTATTTATATATGTAAATTTTCCACAACTTTGTAAATTTCCCTTAGAAGATAAAAGGTTGTTAAATGATGCTTGTTGTTACGTTTCACAGATTAGTTCACTGACTGTAGTTTCGGCTCACCGTAAATTTGAGAATTGCCAGAGCCGAAACTGCACTAAAAAAAAAAAAAAAAACAGTGAGATATAACAAAAAGGTCTAATCAAACAACCTTTTACAAATATTATTTTTTTCTCGTTTATGATTCACCTGACACGCATACTTCTTTTTGGTGTATAGAATTTCGTTTATTGGTGATTCTATGGATCTTGCTTAATTTTACTTATCACAAGCAAGCCTGTGGCTGCCAGCAATAAATCGTTTGTGCTTGCCATTGACCGCTCGCAAGTAGATAATAAGTAAATTGTTAAAATAATTTGTGTAAAAAATATTTAGACAAATTACGGGCTCTGCTTAGCAACCGGCTATAAGCTGTACGGGCATTTCTGTGTGCGCTAAAAAATAGACGTAATCCTGTCTATATTACTCCTACATGTACACAGATTGAAAATGTGGTCACAAAACTTGAAATCAAGAGATCTAGACTCATCTCGCGCTGTCGCGTCAATGATGATGATGACTTCTCTTTATTTTTCATATGAGAAATATAATTGTAAATATTACCTTTTATTATCACGACAGTAATAGTTTACTGAATTTATACAGTAATAAATGTCCTTAATAACAAAATACGTAAATAATACGCCAATATAATTAAAACCAAGATACAATTTGTAAAAATATATTTGAATGCGCAGTACAACCTAGTGGCTGTGCTTTTCGGGTCAGGTATGCGACAGTATTGACTAATATTTCTTCATTTTATTGAGTAACAGAATTATTTAATTTGAAGTGTAATGATTTCAAAAATGCGTGAAAAAAACAGCACAGGAAGATCCCCCGAATATATTTTATGTATAAAATAATAATCGGCATATATTAAATGTAATTACTAACTTATGATCAAAAAGTCTTCCCAAAAATACAGGTTGAATTATAATATTAGCACTTTTCCCTCTCCCTGTAAGCTACTTCCACTTTGGTCACTCCCCCAATGACGTAATACGACTTCTCGCCAGCGCACCCCGCGTGCAACGATGGACTTTGGAGGTGGCTACATTCGCCTCTTAACTTCAAATTTTAAGATGCCATATCATAGGCTCGAAACCTGGTTTCACTCTGTCATGACATTAAATTACGAGAAAATATATATAGCTCTTGTTTTTTGAATGTCAGATAAATAAACCCATAGAAAAAAAGCATATCAGACAGACAGAGAAATTTTTTTTGTGAATTTTGTCTTACATTCACTTGGAACATGTAGAAACGAAAAATGGGTACCAAGAAAAAATTATGTGAAGTGTGAATTTTCACACGTTTCAGGGTTTCGCAGGTATTTAGTGAATGATGATTATTTGGGAAGCCAAAACAAATTTTATGTTAAAATATTTTTTTATTAATTTTAATTCGAATGCCTAATACCATTATTTGGGTTTCTAAAAATTTGCAGTATTTTTTTTTTATATAGCAAGGTTCATTAATATTTTGAAAATTACGCCTACGGCTTCCATTGGTTGTTTAAGTCATAAACTCCGCCCCTCTGATTTCGTATACATTCAAACATAGAATTAAATTATAATATCAACACTGCCCACTAGTTATTAAATTTACGCTTTTAAAAATTAAATGCAACATTTGCCAAAATATAACTAGATTTTTGACAAAATAATTTAAACAAAATAAAAATGCAAAAAAAAAAAACAGAAAAAATAAAAATTGACGGGAGTTGAAGGGCAGTAGTTTGCAACTTACGAAGCGAGAACGTTACCACTGATCTACGAACGTTCACTCCTTTACTGTGTTTTTTACACGCGGATTTTAAATAGCGGATTTTAAATATTTTACATATTTTAGTTAAAAACACAAAAAATGCGTTATTTTCCAAAAACATAATCTGATCAAAAATTCCTGTTTTACTATTCCGGTTCACACCAATGTACATTACTTAGAATTTTTTCAGATTTTTAGTTTAAACCATCTGGGCTACAGGTGTGGGACAAAATTTTGCACAATTCTCGCAAAAATCGCGTCAAAATAATTTATTTTGCAAAAATAAAATTTGGATCGTTAATTCAGGTTTCAAGGGCTTTCATTTGATACCATACACAGAATTGTAAATTATTTTTTTTTTTTTCTATGAGCATATATTTGCTTATATTTTTAGGGTAATATGTTTTTTAGATGTTTTAGTATTTTTCCTATGTGCGGGTCAAAGAGTTGTATAAGCATGTCAAATTTCAACTCTCTAGGTTTAGCCGTTTGGCTACAATTTTTACCGAACAGACAGACAGGCGACAAAATGACGGTATAAGGGTTTTACAAAACCCTAAAAAAGAACAGATTTAACCTCCAATTTTATTTATATATGTAAATTTTCCACAACTTTGTAAATTTCCCTTAGAAGATAAAAGGTTGTTAAATGATGCTTGTTGTTACGTTTCACAGATTAGTTCACTGACTGTAGTTTCGGCTCACCGTAAATTTGAGAATTGCCAGAGCCGAAACTGCACTAAAAAAAAAAAAAAAAACAGTGAGATATAACAAAAAGGTCTAATCAAACAACCTTTTACAAATATTATTTTTTTCTCGTTTATGATTCACCTGACACGCATACTTCTTTTTGGTGTATAGAATTTCGTTTATTGGTGATTCTATGGATCTTGCTTAATTTTACTTATCACAAGCAAGCCTGTGGCTGCCAGCAATAAATCGTTTGTGCTTGCCATTGACCGCTCGCAAGTAGATAATAAGTAAATTGTTAAAATAATTTGTGTAAAAAATATTTAGACAAATTACGGGCTCTGCTTAGCAACCGGCTATAAGCTGTACGGGCATTTCTGTGTGCGCTAAAAAATAGACGTAATCCTGTCTATATTACTCCTACATGTACACAGATTGAAAATGTGGTCACAAAACTTGAAATCAAGAGATCTAGACTCATCTCGCGCTGTCGCGTCAATGATGATGATGACTTCTCTTTATTTTTCATATGAGAAATATAATTGTAAATATTACCTTTTATTATCACGACAGTAATAGTTTACTGAATTTATACAGTAATAAATGTCCTTAATAACAAAATACGTAAATAATACGCCAATATAATTAAAACCAAGATACAATTTGTAAAAATATATTTGAATGCGCAGTACAACCTAGTGGCTGTGCTTTTCGGGTCAGGTATGCGACAGTATTGACTAATATTTCTTCATTTTATTGAGTAACAGAATTATTTAATTTGAAGTGTAATGATTTCAAAAATGCGTGAAAAAAACAGCACAGGAAGATCCCCCGAATATATTTTATGTATAAAATAATAATCGGCATATATTAAATGTAATTACTAACTTATGATCAAAAAGTCTTTCAGTCTCAGATGGCTTATGTATTATAAATCGCAGATCTTCTTTTGTTAATTGAGTATTCATAATGCACGTGTCATTTGTCGAAAAAAAAGGAGATTTTCTTATATAAAACATAGCCGCCCGAAGAAAGGACATTTTGATCCACATGTTACATTGCAAATACGTATATGTTTTTTCACAAATAATATTATTATTATTTATTTAAAATGCACTCTTGAGTGTAAACATACTCTTGAACAGTAGGACTGAATGAGTCGGTTTGAATGTTTTCAACTTTACAAATCATATTATACACTATGATAAAATTGGCAACGTCGCAAGGCCTGACAATGTCGATTGAACAACACTATTTTATACAGGTGATACTGAAAAAGCGGTTCCATATACTGGGTCTAATAATGTTTATTAAACATAGCGAATTTTTTTTTTGAGATTTTCTTACCCCTCTCAGTGTGCCCTGAGAGTTATAACTGGTAGATTCTATATCTGGCACATATACACGCGAAATCCTTTAAATAACGGTAGGTCTTAGGTCGCCTGTTGGATATCATTGGTCTGACCACGTCGGTTGTATCAATATATATATATATATATATATATATATATATATATATATATATATCATATAAAATAATAAGCCAGTTCTAGCGTTCTTTCCTAAACGGATCGTCTAACCTCGGTTTTTGAATATAACTACATACAGTTATGTCTAGGGTTTCGTAGGCATAAAAAAGAAACACTAGACACTCCTATATCCTATGATCGATATGAACAATATTTTGCAGACTTATTCTCTTAGAACCTGCGGATAAAATAATATGTAAAATCGATATGTGTAGGGTTTCGTAGGCATAAACAAGAAACTCTAAACACTCCTATATCTTTTGACCGATATGAATAATATTTTGCGGATTTATTTTGTAAGAATCTACGAATATAATTACATACATATAGAAATGTCTAGGATTTCGTAGTTATAAACAGGAAACTTTATATACTCTGATATCCTTTGACTGATATTACCAATATTTTGCAAATTTATTCTCTAAGAATCTACAAATATAATTAAATATAGAAACATCCAGGACTTAGTAGGTATAAACAAGAAACTCTCGACACTCCTATATCCTTTAACCGATATGAACAATATTTTGCAGATTTATTCTCTAAGAATCTACAAATATAATTACATATAGAAATGTCTAGGATTCTCCTATATTCTTTGACTGATATCAACAATATTTTGCAGATTTTTGCTCTAAGAATCTATGAATATAATTACGTACAGATATGTTTCGGGTTTCGTAGGCATTAACAAGAAACTCTAAACAATCCTATATGCTTTGACCGATATGAAATACATTTTGCAGATTCATTTTCCAAGAATCTACGAATATAATTACATACATAAATGTCTAGGGCGCCGTAGGCATAAACAAGAAACTCTAGATACTCCTATATCCTTTGACCGATATGAACAATATTTTGCAAATTTATTCACTAAGGAATTACAGATAAAATAACATATAGAAATGTCTAGGGTTTCGTAGGCATAAACAAGAAACTCTAGACACTGCTATATCATTTGACCGATATGAACAATATTTTGCAAATTTATTCTCTAAAAATCTACGAATATAATTAAATACAGAAATGTCTAGGGTTTTGTAGGCATAAATAAATGTCTCAAATCATTTTTAGTTTTAACAATATAAATGTAATGCACTGACCAAAAATGAATCGTTTTCCCATCTTAAAAAGTTTATGAATAAATAATTCGGAATAATACTTATAATTTTTCCAGTTTTTAATAATGGGCGAAGAGTTGATTCAATTTGAATTGAATGAAGTAAGGCGTATGGCTAGAGAATGAAGTCTGAGGTGTCCAGCAAGTTCCACATTAAGGTAATGATGTGTTTGCCAACACAGTTGGCAACGGGTGTACTAGTATATATATAATCTCAATACGACATTAGACAAAAAATATTTATATGGACCCAGTAATATGTAATGTGATAGGATGTTTAAAAATCAGATTAAGTCTTTTAAAATTTATAAAAGTACATATATAAGTGGATGTGTGGTAAATACCACAAGAAACAAAAAACATAAATATATTTCTTGTAAATTATTTATTTTGATTTGGGGCTTCTGGGGCTATTGTCAAACATTTAAATAATCTAAAAAAAATCGCAATTACCCATATTATTCAAGTGCTAATTACGTGAGAGATGTTGTCAGAGATCTTAATTTTGAAAAGACATCATAATAAAATTAATTGCTTTATTTTAATTTAAATATTTTTCAGATATGTAAATTATAGGCTTATGAACAATATTATAATGTATGACTCTTCTTCTGTTTCTTTAAATTTAGTTTGGCTGTCTTTTACAATATCTTATTTTATAGCCCTCAACCACTTTCTGCAATATTTTAACTCGGCCTCAGGTGGACCAGATACCCCTAACAAAAAGCGTGGTTACCCCATTTAAAAAAAAAAAAAAAACGGAGTAAGTAGGACACCTATAATAATAATAATAATAATTTTTATTTAAATAGCTTGTAGCTAATAATAGCAATTTACAAAATATTACGTGTTACAATTAAAGCATGTAAAACACACGTACAAGCACACGTACACGTACAAACACAAGCACTTAAAGTCCGTTTACCATAACTATGAAATGACGTCACAGTTGAAAAACTCACCTTGTTGCCAATTCGTAAAGTGTCAAAAAAAAGTTAGGTTATATCGAACAACTTCTAAAAATATATTAAAAACCTATATTTCCTATGGAGGAAAGGAATTAATGTAAATTATGATGCACAGCAATTCTTTCTAACCGATTTGTCGCGAAATTTATGGTTTATATTATATTAAGTGTGTTATATAGTATTAAAAAATAAAAAAAATTTCAGTTTATAAGAATCATCAGAAATATTTGTTTTTAGAAATGTGTCGTGTTCTTTTAATACTTTTTATACAATTTACTTTAATTTTTCGCCTGGTGTCACATTGACACAGCGGGTTCGGGAAGCAAACGCGGAGTGTTCCGAGTAACTCCAGATCGCTCGAATAAACGTGTTTAGACCTTTTCTCGAACGCTCCGAGCTTGCTTTCTGAACTCACTAAATGATATCGGAAAGCAATGATAAAGAGTCAAATTTTTTATTATTCGAATAGAAATTTTTGAATTTCATGTGTTAGATACAATTTTGTTTCGAATAATGAATATTCAAATATTATTTCCAGTCGAACAGTTTATTGCCACTAGCTGCAAGTGTAAATTTCATGAGCTAAAATTACTTTTCGTTTGCATCTGATGATTATAAACCGTTCTACGTAACAGACCTGTATGTTAAAATTACAAAAAAAAGAACGTAACAAATGTAAATAGAACATATTTTATTAATCATATATAATATTTGTTTAGCGACCAAGATACAAAATTAAATATTGTTTTTGTTCACTTACATTAAAAATTATAAAACCTTTTAAAATATACAAACACAATATACAGATAAAAGTACGTTATAGAAATATCACCAAACATAATTAATAAGAGACAATACCATCCTTTGAGCACGGCTACTAAGAGCTTTGGGCATTTTTATTACAATAAAATTTTAAAAAAATAAAATTTAACCTCACTAAATTCTAAACACCTAAATGTCAACCTGACTAACGATTGTACAATCCAATTTCAAACCGGCAACATTGAAAAAATGCACCAACATTAAATAAATAAATGTACTAACTGAGTTATGGATTGATGTTGATTAAAACATATTATAACGTTGGTACTTAAATTAACCACGTGTGACGTCATCTCATAGTTATCTTAAACCGACTTTATATTAATTCATGTCATCTTTATCAAAATCTTTATGCATAAGAATGGAATATGAAAAAATTCTTACTGTATAAGAATTTAAAATTCAGTAAGTAAGTACTTCACAACGGTGCTTTATTGAAAACCATCTTAAAATTTTCTTACCTCTACGCAAAGACATTATAACTGCAAATGACATTAAGTTCGTTGTTAAGTCGAAAAAAAATTTCAACTGTGATTCAAAGTTTCACAACCAACACTGTATTCAATTTCACTTCTAATTGATTGAAATCGACAGATCTCGACGTCAGCTTTCGTTTGAAATCGATTTCGACGTGGTAGCGTTTCGCAATCCCGAGTTATACAGATTTGGTATTGCGCGACGCAGCGGAAAGTTCTCAAAACGTCTCCCCCACCGTTTCCCCCACTAATCGCGGCGCGAGATCTCAATGTTACTAACAGGTCTTTGAATAACATTAGGTTGGTTCATGTTGATAATATAGAAATTATTAGACTCAATTCGATGCCCATTATTTCGTAACGATTAACTTTCCGTACTGGCCACCTAGTACTAGTCTGATTTTAAAGACGTATTCACATCAAAAATATATCACAATTAAATTAAGCTCATTAAGCTTTACGGAATAGATAGATGACTTTGCACTAAGAAAAGTTCGTAAACGTAAAATGTGAAACCCAGAAATCTGGTAAAAACTATTATTATAATAATTCCGAAAGTATAATGGCTGCATTTATGTATATGATTCACAAACAATAAATTGTTTGTGAATGAATAACTTCTTTTTCTTGGTACCATACCCCAGTGGAGCATTGGGCGCCATAAAGATTTTCTATGCATGGATTACTGTACCGCCAAACGCGAGACGTCGGTCACGTTAACAGTAAAATAATTGTTGCATATGTATAAATGACATTTAAACGGTTCTCATTCACAATTTTTTTGTCAAACGGGTGCGAATGTTATGAATAAATTAGCCTTGAAAATGTCTGACAGTAAAAAAGTCTACATCCTATTTTATTCTTTCAAGAATATTTCCTTAAAAACACACATCCTGCCTCGTATATTGATACTATGTTCTCACTTTCTAAACAAATAAAGATTGCCTTAATAATATACAAATATAAAAGGCGCATTATATCTTCAAGACAATGAACTAATTTTTATATGTAACATGTGAAATATGTGATTAACTATTTTGTACCTATAATAAAATAGAAATGATCAAGGCAGACAACAGAAGCGGAAAAAAATTGATATGAATAAATATGAAAGTTTGTCTGTCAGTCTGTACAGGCATCACGCCAAAATGGCTGGATCGATTTTCACGAGTTTCACAAGGTGTGATCAAAAAATTCATGGAAGTTTTTAATTTACAAAACAATATTTATTTATTCATCCATTTTTATATTGTCCCCCTCAAAATAGTTCTCATCAGATATAGTGCATTTATGCCACCTTTTTTTCTAGTTTTCAAAACACTTCTGAAATGCAGTTTTTGGTATAATATTCAGCTCTTCCAGCGATTTTGCTTTCGTTTCTTGGTCGTAAAACGTTGTCCTTTTATTGTTTTTTCATCTTTGGGTAGAGAAAAAAGTCACATGGGTGAATTTACGGTGCTATTTTGGACAGAAAATCTCGAGCAAGCAATGAAGTATGAGCTGGAATGGTACCATGGTGGAATAGGGGATAGGCATGATTTTATTTAAATTTTTTATTATATTCTTCTTGTTGCATATAAACATAAAAAACAGTTTTGAATTATTTTTTTTTAATTTGAAGGCTTAAAAAAATCATAAATGTATGTAGCGCGCGAAAACGACGTGTGACGTCATACCCCTTCTAAGTGACGCAGTACACTACTAGCCTACCCAGTGTACTGCGTACAGCCTACCCAGTGTACAGCGTGCAGCCTACATAGTCTGTTGTGAAATTATTTGCTTGTATAACTTTTATAGGTTATGTAAAGTTGGAGTTATTTTAATTAAAATAAAGTTTAATTCTATAAAAAATAAAAACAATTATACATGTTTACCGAATTTAATTTTATATTAAAGTATATAAAACATGGAAGATCCAGGCCCCAGTACTTCAAAACATAGTCGAAAATATTGTTTAGTACCGATGTGCACAAATATTTCAAATAGAAATAAAAAAAAAAACAATTTAATTTTAACTGATGGCGAAAAACAACAGAAAAAGCGAAATTTGTGGCTGAAAGCTATGAGGCGAAATAAAACCGATATTTCAGAAAAAAGTAAACTTTATATTGTGTGTATAAATGCATCAATGTTGGGTAAATCATCACTCTGAGCCCTAACAAAATCTTTATCTGTCATTTTAATAATAAATGCGTAAAAAATTGTTTAAAAACAAATACAAAACTCTCGAACAATACAATATACACACGTAAAGATTATGTTGTAGCTGTATCTGTGACGTCAAATCCCAGTCGTTTGACGTCATACTCAGTCGTATTTACTCGGCAACCTTCGCGCCGTGGTCGGCTTATTTCAAATTTACAATATTTTAATTAAAAAAATTGGCTATAATATTAATTAAAATGTTATTTTTGTTTTGTTAGGTGACATAACTAACATTTACATATCAAAAAAATGTAGTTTTAAGGAAATATAAATTTTATGCGTATCCCCTATTTCCAAGAATTGTCCATCCATAAATCTTGCCGTTTTCTACGAATTGCTTCACGCAGGCAACGCAAGAAGCTCAAATAGTATTCTTTAGTAACTGTAACTCTTTGCGGCAAAATCCATGGTACAAAATACCACGATAATCTAAAAAAAAAAAAACAGTGAGAAGAACTTTAACATTCGATCGAACTTGGCGTACATTTTTGGGTCTTGGTTTACTTGGAAGCTTCCATTGAGATGATTAAGCTTGTGTTTCGATGTCATAATGTTCAGTCATTGACGACATCATCTATCATTTTCTAAGCAACTTCTTTACGACACAGTTTTTGTTCAAAATTTAACAATTTTGGAACAAATTTTGCTGCCACTCGCCCAAAACATACGACCATACAATATACCTACTTCTTCAGCAACCTCTCTAATTGTATTTTGACGGTTATCAAGATTTTTTTAACTTCTTCTACGTTTTTTCTGGTGATTAAAGTGCTAGGTCTCCCAATTCTATCATCATCTTCAACTGATTCACTTACAGCTTGAAAGCGTTTATACCATTTGTAAATCGCTCGTTCATTCATACTTGACTAACCAAATGACTTCTGCAACATTTCCACTTCTTTACAGCACTTGATTTCATTTTTCGCGCAAAATTTAATGCATATTTTTTGATACCTCATTGTGAAAAATAAAAAATCGACGAATATACAAAAACACAACTTCTTTAATTAACTCACAAATCTAAAAAACACATCCAATATGGCTGCCAATTGAGACAGTCATCAAAAACAGGTTAACCAACATGACAACAAAAAAGTTTACAAACCCGACAAATATAACGCGGGATTTCATAGATTGCACGAACTTTTTGATCACAACTCGTATATTAAAGTCATGCTAAGAATTATTTGAGGGGAGGTTGAAAAGTAATCAGCCTAGACAAGAAAACACAACTTTTTCCGCAAAACTCAAACTTAACGTCTTCAAGTTTGGAAATAAATAATAGTTGCAGGGGGCCAAATCTGTCGAATATGGTGGATGAGGAACCAATTCGTAGCGAAATTTATGGAGTTTTGCCATTGTGATTGCACTTTTGTGAATCGGTGCGTTGTCCTTCAAATCGGCGTCGATTCGGTACAACATCTCTGCATAATATACGCCCGTGATCGTTTTACCCTTTGCCAGGTATATATATTCTTTATTTCCCTAGGCCTTGCAGCGTTCAGGGTATTAGCCATAACAAAAAATAAAATCAATCCAAAAATAAATAAAGCTGGTCACCGTGGAGTAGTGGTTAGTGTAGCGATGCACTGGCTTCTAGACCATGAGGGCTCGGATTCAAATCCCGGTTATGGCATGGAAATTTTCGCAAATAAAAAATTGTCCTGGCTAATTGCCAAAGTATCAAAGGCCATTAAATAAAAAAAAAAAAAAATAAATAAATAAATAACAATCCACTACAATTTACAATGTTTTTTCTCTTTTCTATCTTCTTGCTCCAATGTCCATCTCCTTCTTCCTTTTCTCCTTCTGGTTTCCCTCTCCGATCTCCTTCCTTCTTGCTTCCTGTTCTCTCGCCCATCTTTGCTTTATTTTATTTTATTTTATTTCATTCTCTTCCCTTCCAACCATTTCTTCACCCCTCCTCCTATCTCTCTTCGTTCCTCCCAATTTCTAGGTAACCTCATCCCCCTTCCTTCCTTCCATTTCTCCCCTTCTGCTTCCCATCGGGTCTCCTTCTTCTTTCCTTTACCCCTTCCTGTTATCCTTCCCCAGTCTCCATCCTTCTTGCCTCTAATTCCCTTGCCCACCTCTCCCCCCTTCCATCTTCGTGCAACAGGTCTAATTTGCTCCCCGACCATACTGTCATCTCTCTATACCTCTTCGCGAGGTGCTCTATATCTTCCTCCTCCTCCCCGAACATCCTGCACATCTTTTCCTCCTGTTTGCTCCAATATCTATTTCCTCTCTCTTCATTCCCGCACCTAAGCCTCGCAATCCTCCTAACTCTCCCTCCTGACCTGCCTCTTTCTCCCTTTAAGTAGCTTGGTACCCCTATGCCAGGTAGTCGATGTGAATGACAGAGTCACCTCGGCCTTCTTCGGCTTCGATTTGCCAGGAGCAGCTCACTATTTCGAATGTTCCTTGGTCTCTGGTGTGTTGTGATGGGTCCATGTTTCGTCCACGGTTGCGAAACGGCGCAAAAAGTTCTTCTTTTCGCGGTTGAACATCGCCAAACATTCCTTCCAAATGGTCAGACGATCGCGTTTGTTGTCGACTGACAGCAAATGCAGCACCCATCTGGAAGAAAGCTTCTTTATTCCCAAATATTCATGCAAAATATTGAACACCTATTCGGTTGAGATGCCCGCAGCCTCAGCTATTTCACGCTTAGTCATTCGTCGATCGTGGATTATCATTCCATAGATTTTATCGACCATTTCTGGCGTGGTGACCACTTTTGGACGGCCTGGAAGCTCATCATCAAAAATGCTCTTACGACCGCCTTTAAATTCAGCTGTCCAATATTTAATTGTTGATATCGAAGGTGCAGTGAATAAACTTCGTTCAATTCGGTGTTGATCACATCTTTCGTTTTCTTTTTCAAAAAAAAGTATCTAATCACTGCACGATATTTTTAATTTTTTGTAAAAATGCAAAAGTTATTCGCTTTCAATGACAGCCAAACACAAATTAAATGACGCAGCTGGTTGAATATTTCACAGTTGTCATTGAAGGTTAGGATTTACCAAAAATGACATTGATTTGATACTGGTAGCGCCATCTCTTGCCTAGGCCGATTACTTTTTACCGCCCCTCGTAAGTATTTATTTTATAATCAACTTTATTGAACTTATCCCTTGCGAAGAACGGTTATTCTCCTAGTATATAATCTTAACTCTCTTAACCAGTGCCGGCTCTATGGAAAAAACAAACACATATACTCTGTGGGGTTCCAACAAAACAAATTTGAAATTTTTGGTTATCTGTATTTTTGGCTTTGGTATTCTGAACATTTTTTGTTCTTACACTTTTTACACTAAAATTAATATGTAATGAGATATCGCTATGTGAAAATTTTAGCATTGTATTTCCTATATTTAATAAACTAATTAGAGACCAGGTAGGTTTATAAGTTATACTGTCCATAAATTCAGTTTTAGCACCTTGTTGATTAATCTATTAATATTAAAGAGACTCAAATTTAAAATTTATCAAATGATATACGAGGGCTACCTTTTAAGTATTTTTTTTTTTTTTTAACAAACTGTTTTATTGCTTTTCAATATATTTGCCTTTAAGATTTATATACTTTTGCATGCGTTCAAACCAATTCTCGAAACATTTTTTCCACTCTGAAGTTGGTATCTCAAAAACATGGTTTTAGAAGTCTTGTTTGAAATTGGGGAACAAAAAAAAAGTCGTTGGGGATAAATCAGGTGAATACGGACAATGAAACATTACTTCGATGTTTTTCTCCTTCAAATAATCAATTATTTGACGTGCTGTGTGGGAACTTCCATCGTCATGATGAAGAAAGATGCGACGCTTTTGGTGGTTTTTCTGATTTTGTCGATGACTTCTAGCAAACAAATTGTTGTATACCAGTCAGCATTAACTGTTCTCCGATCCTCTAAAGCAGTCCTTCTTAAACTTTTTGATGTCGCGGCTCCCCTGCAACTCAAATCAATAACCCACGGCTCCCCTAATTTTTGTTTTTGGAACCAAGATTAGTTAAAATATATACATACATATAGTTTTTTGCGCTCAGATCATTCAATAATCTATGTATAATGAAGAATAATATTTATGTAGCATTAAAGTTAAAGCTACTCATCCTTTTTAAGTAATAAAATAATTAAGTGTTATATTTACGACTCTTCGCGGCCCCCTTGTGGGAACACCACGGCTCCCTAGGAGGCCGCGGCCCACCACTTTAAGAAGCACTGCTCTAAAGGTATGGTTGCGACATGTCTAGTACAGCCGAAGAAACCAACGAACATTTTCTTGGAAGTGATTCGTCAACGAACAAATTTTGTGGGTTTCGGTTCATCTTGAAAGACCCAAACAGTGGATTGTTACTTTGTTTCCGGTTCATATGAATAAATCCAAGTTTCGTCACCTATAACGATGTTGTATACGAATTTTGCAGTGCCTAGGTTGAATTTTTTAGCATTCCCTTACACCAATCAACACATGCCTTTTTTTGAGCTTCGGTTAAATTATGCGGAATCCATCGGGAACAGAACTTTTTCACAGCTAAATGTTCATGCAAAATCAATGTATTGCAGTCTGCGATATGCCAAAGCGTGCCTCTATCTCACGGTAAGTCACATGCCGATCTTCTTCAATCATTTTGCGCACAGAATCGATGTTTTTTTGAATCACAACCGATTTTGGCACGACCTCGTCGAAATTCTGCAAACCAATTGTAAACAGTCTTTTCTGATGGTGCTGCACTACCAAAAGTTGAACGAAGCGAATCTATGCATTGTTGTTGAGTTAGGCCTTTACTAAAATCGGAAAAAATCATCCAACGAAAACCTTCACGAGTAATATCCATTTATTCACAAACTGGTCTTTTAACGCTCACTGTCAACAAACTACTCTGTCAATTGATAAGCTGCCACTGATTTCACAATAACAAATGTCAAATTTTACGAATATAGTAATGACACATTTCAATATTGCCATTTAGTGGTCGTTTGTAAAAACATAAAAGGTATCCCTCTTATTATGTGTGTATTTTTGTAGAAAACACAATAAGGATTGAACGATAAGCAAAGGTTTATATTTGTTCTGGTGAATACAAATATTTTTTCACCTTTGTTTAAAGAATAGATAATATCTATTTCCAAATATTATGAATCCTTGCTGAAGTATTTATCAAAAATAAAATAACAAATATTTGAATATAATAAAAAATTGAGTAATATGAAATACTTCAACAGTGAATATGAGAAAATAAAATCAATTAGCCCAATCGCAAAATAGTCCAGGGGGTCTATTCTGTAAGCATTTCGACAATCGCTTTTACAGTATCGTGTTGAAAGTGCCAATTTTCAACACGTCGCGTTGGTATTCTGTAACTTATCGATAGTGCACTTATTGTGTGATAGTGCAGTATTGTGTTGATTTTGAGACGACACGTACGAACGTGTCGTTTTTGGAAAGAGATATTGTTTTTAGACTTTTGAAAGTTGTTTACGTTTAATTTGAATATATTGATTTACTTATTTTGAGGTTAGTATGATTTAAAATGTGTTTTATATATGGAAATATGTATATTTTTGTTGTTTTTTATCTTAAATGTTGTAGTTATGGCCGAAGGACTTATTATATTTGAAGTTGGATGAATTGGAAGAGGAAGAGACAAAGGGATATGTCAATGAATATTTTAATTTATAAAATAAAAATAAAATACATGTCATAAAATATATTATAAAATAAAAATCCTAATAAAACCATAAAAACAAAAACAAAATTAATCTAAATATACCGTCGTGCGGTTTTGCATAATTTTTTGTAGGGGGTAGAGAATGTATTCATTGAGTAAATGTTATTTACGGGATTAGATGGAAATTCCAAATTTCTATGAAGGATTAGCATGACGTCATGAATTAAGAGAAACAAGTCAACCTTTTGAATAATACCTGCTGGAAGGGAAGTTTGCATAAAATCCTGCTACAATAATTATTATGAGTTATTTTAAACAAATTATATTAACTGTTCCGGGGCAGAAAAAATTCAGGTCAGAATATGTCCTATCTTTTAGTAGGTATACCTGGCCAGATTTGTAACATGACAATATTAACTAATATCAATGTATATACTGTGTTATGTACATATATGTATGTGCATGGTATATACTGTCTAATAACCTCAAAGTTTATTCTGTCACAGTACGTCAAAATTTCAAAATGGCCACATTTACTTTCGACACTTTCAAACACAAAGTAACACTATACGATGACAGTGTGATGACAGTGTAATGTGCATAGGCAACACGATACTGTGCATGTGACTGTCGAGATTTCTCATATGCCAATTGGCTCATCTCTCAGCCAACTTTACTACTGCTTCCCAACTCCTGGGTTCAAAAGCAGCCAGATAACTTACAACTATTTCAAATATGCACAAAGAAATCTTGATTATATGTGCATATAATGTACAGAAAAATATCAGAAATATGTACTAGTATAATAATAATAATAATAATTTTTATTTATATAGCTTGTAGCTAATAACAGAAATTTACAAAATATTACTTATATATAAACAACTTTACAAAAAATATATTTACATGGTTAATGAAAAAATATAATTATAGCCTATATTAATTATTACTCTCTAAAAATATTCTTAAATTCTTCTTAAATATAGTTAGTGATCCTATTGATTTTAATTCCTCTAGTAAACTATTATATTCTAAAGCTCCTCTATGCATATTGTTTTTTTTTTGTGCTTACTTTCTTTGTACCCGTTATGTAAAATGACCCAGTCTGTCTCGTATTATACGAATGTATTTCCTCAATCCTTTTTAAATTTGACTCCAAATACTGTGGCAATAAACCTTTGTCCAATTTATACATAAAAATCATACCATTATATTTAATAAATTGTTTAATATTTAACCATTTTAAATCATTTAACATTTTTGTTATACTAGTGAATCTGTTACATTTTAGGATGATACGCATCACTCTATTTTGTAGTAATTGTAATTTATTAATGTCACTGTTGTTAGCTAAATACAGAACAGTGTTACAATACTGAAAATGGGGCTTTACGATAGTGTTAAATATTTGTAAAGCACACCATTTTGATATTTTCCTTCGGATTCTACGTAAATAGTTCAATTTTTTACTTATTTTTTTTGATATAAAATTTATATGTTCTGTACCTGTTAAGTTTTTATCCACTATAATGCCTAAATATTTTATTTCGTTAACATATTCTATGTTTTCCCCACCTATATTTAACTTCGTTATATTTTGCATCAATTGATTTTTGTTATACATTAACATAGCTTTAGTTTTTTGAACGTTTAGCTTTAATTTGTTATTACACAGCCAGTTACTTATTTCTGCCAGGTCATCTTTTATAGTCTGTATTGACCTATCAATATTTGTGTCATTATAATACATTATAGTATCATCTGCAAAGAGGTGTATTTTACAATTCTTTATTGCTATTTTTATATCATTTAAACTGTAAACAATAAACTACTGAGTTCACTTCCCTGAGGTAATCCTACATCTATATTTTCTAATTTAGATTTTACATCCCTAAATTTTACAGCCTGTTTTCTGTTATTTAAATAATCCCTTATCCAATCTAGAACTTTACCCTTTACTCCATATTTTTCTAATTTTTTAACTAAAATTTGCCTGTCAACCGTCTCAAATGCCCGCTTTAGATCTAAGAAGACTGCACATATATAATTATTGTCATCCAGCCTACTTTTTCAATCATTTATCATGAGATTTACTGCAGTTTCACAAGAGTGACCTTTTCTAAATTTGGATTGCTCTTGTATAATTATATTATTACATTCGAAGAAATTTTCTAACTGCTCTCTAGCAGCTACTTCTAAGATTTTTTCAATTGTTGGTAACATGTTGATTGGTCTTAAATCCTCAGCTTTAATAACATTCGTTATTTTCGGGACAGGTACTACAGTTGTTTCTTTCAGGATTTCCGGAAATCTACCACTTCTAAAAGATGTATTAATGACATGTAGTAACTGATATCCTATTATATAGAAGTTCTCTTTTAGAAATATAGCGTTTAAACTATCTACACTAGCTTTGTTTTTTTGTTTAAAAATAATTGTTTTTAATTTACTTATGTCTATTGGCTCAAACTCATCGATTAAATAACTACTACTTATATGTTCTAATTTAATTGGACCATTTGTTATCGAGTTAACCATTGCTTTGACACTGTCAATGAAAAAGTTATTAAGTTCGTCAGCTATGATTTACTATCTGATACTAATTTACCTGCTATATTAATTTCTTCATTTATATATTGTGATTTACCTGGCAGTAATTGTTTTAAAGTCTTCCACATTAACTTTGAATCATATCTACATAAATCAATTTTATTTTCATAAAACTGTAACTTAACTACCCTTATTGTACTTAGTATGCACTAAAACATAAAAATATGATAACACTTGCACCCCTAATCTCTAAAATATACAAAAGGGAACGAACATCTGTCTGTCTGTCAGTATATTTCTTTAAAACTCGAGAATGACTGAACCGGTTGTAAGCTATACGAGGTGTGATCAAAAAGTTCCTGCAATTTTTGAAATTCCCGAGCTGTATTTGTCGTATTGATAAACTTTTTTG
This sequence comes from Liopterus haemorrhoidalis, assembly GCA_963971575.1. Classification (NCBI taxonomy): domain Eukaryota; kingdom Metazoa; phylum Arthropoda; class Insecta; order Coleoptera; family Dytiscidae; genus Liopterus; species Liopterus haemorrhoidalis. The sequence continues at coordinate 146,604,280 of OZ020611.1, read as the reverse complement.
TTGTCATGTTGATGTCTTTGACGACTGTCTCAATTAGCAGCCATATTAGATGTGTATTTTAGATTTATCAGCTAATTAAAGAAGTTGTGTTTATGTATATTCGGTGATTTTTCATTTTTCACAATGAGGGATCAAAGAATATGCAATAAAACTTGCTTGAAAAATTAAATCAAGTGCTGTAAAGTAGTGGAAATGTTACAGAAGTCGGTTAGAAGTTACGGTGAGTCGAATATGAATGAACGAGCGATTTACAAATGGTATAATCGCCTTCAAGATGGCCGTGAATCAGTTGAAGATGATGATAGAGTTGGAAGACCCAGCACTTCAATTAAAGGAAACAACGTGGAAGAAGTTAAGAATATATATATATATATATATATATATATATATATATATATATATATATATATATATATATATGTATATATATATATATATAACCGTCGCATTACAATTAGAGAGGTTGCTGAAGAAGTTGGTAAATCGTGTGATTCATACGAAGAAATTTTTACTAATGTTTTGGGCAGGAGGCTAATGGCAGCAAAATTTGTTCCGATTTTTTTAAATTTTGAACAAAAAATGTTTCGTAAAGAAGTCGTTCAGGAAATGATAGATGATGTCGTCAATGACTCAACATTTCTCTAGCGCATCGTAACGGGTGACGAGACATGGATGTACGGTTAGGATATCGAAACAAAGGCTTAATCAACTCAATGGAAGCTTCCAAATGAACAACGTCTCAAAAAAGCACGCCAAGTTCTAACGGATGTTAAAGTTCTTCTCACTCTTTTATCGATTATCATGGTATTGTCTACCATGCATTTTTTATGCAACGTTTTACGACCATTGAAGGAATAAAAGTTAAATCGCTGGAGCAGCTGAACTCTATACCAAAATCTGTGTTTCAGAAATGCTTTGAAGACTGGATAAAAGTGACATAAGTGCGTTATATCCGATGAGGACTATTTTGAAGGGAACAATATAAAAATTGATGAATAAATAAATTCTGTTTAGTAAATTAAAAAATTGCATTAACTTGTATATTATCTCGGCAAGACACTAGGATCCTGAGCAATTAAAAATATGTTAAAATAAGTCCGAAAAAATCTTGCGTGCGGCACATTAAAATTGTTACGGTGCTAAACTATCCTATAATATAATACGCCTGTTTGTATGTTCGACCGGTCGTTTTGTATGTTCGTATGTTCGACCGGTCGTTTCTTCATTCCCCGATAGAGGCGCGCATATGTTAATTATTTATGTCAAAATTGTTTAAAATATATTGTTGATGCAATAATAGTGAATTTTCTACGAACACTTTTTATAATTATTATAAGATGCAATAATAGTGAATATTCTACGAACACTTTTTATAATAATTGATAGAATTGTAAGAAATTATTGTTTATGTATTGGACAGTAGTGTGCTGTGAATTTTTGTTTTGAGTGTTGACAATAAATTAGTAAAAATGTCAGTTGTGTTTTTCAATAAAAAATCACTTCACAATTATTAATTTAGTTGTGAAATACACGGATCGGTTTTTTTACGAAACAAAACACAGAAAAACGTTATCCTTCCGTGATATTCGACATTTTTGATTAAAATTATTATTAGCAGAAAAATAATTATTTTAAAAAATATTTGGTTTTGATGAAAGTAAGAAAAATGTGACTTTTTTTTCTTTATTATTATTTTTTCAATGCTTTATTATTTTTTTATTTCTACGATTTATTGGACAAGATTTACAATATCCCACTGCAAACTTTATACAGACGGCAGCAACGACTACACTAAATAATTCAAGAATTATCAGTGGCTCTAAAACAATGGTTTCTGTTTATTTATCACATTAAAATATCATTTAACTTTTAGTTTAGGTTAGATTCACCTTAAAAGCACTATCTTAGGTTATGGTTGATAACTGTTTTTTTTTTTTTATAAACCACCTAAAAATAAATTGTATTTTAACTGTTCTGCGCAGGGCCAGGGACAGTGATTCACCTTAAAAGCACTATCTTAGGTTATTGTTGATAACTGTTTATTTTTTTGTTTTTTTATAAACCACCTAAAAATAAATTGTGTTTTAAAAGTTCTGCACAGTCCCACCTGTTTAGAATCTCTGTATATTGAACAAATGACGTGTGTGTGACGAATACGCAGTGTTCAGTGGGATATTGTAAATCTACAGGGGGATTTGAGATATAGTGTAAGTACGCTTTTTTCCGTGTGTGTATTTTTTCATGTGTGCTTTTTTCCGTGTGCGTATTAATCCGTGTGCGTTTTTTTCGTGTGCGTATTTTTATATTATATAAGAAAATGGAAAATTAATTTTAATAAATATATTTTAAATTTAACGTCTCAAATCATTTTTAGTTTTAACATTATAAATATAATGCACTGAGTGAAAATGAATCGTTTTCCCATCTTAAAAAGTTAATGAATTAATAATTCGGAATAATGCTCATTATTTGTCCAGTTTTTAATAATGGGCGAAGAGTTGATTCAATTTGAATTGGATGAAGTTAGGCGTATGGCTAGAGAAAGAAGTCTGAGGTGTCGAGCAAGTTCCACATTAAGGTAATGATTTGTTTGCCAACACAGTTGGCAACGGGTGCACTAGTAATATAATAATATAATATATCGATATATCTAAAATATATATGACGGGATTTTAATGTTTAATATTACTAGAAAAAAGTCAGGGAGAGTATATAGCCCAGATCAATAGATAACTCACAATTATCATTTATTTGTTTTCATTTCCGACGAAAATTACAACCTTTAGTTTTCTGTGTAATACCCTCCTAACTCTTAAAGAAAAATTACTGCAATGGGAAGAGCATATAAAACGAAAATAAAAAAAAAATAAAAAAATCTCGTGTGATCAGTCGGGTTTTTGGTAAAGTATTTAAATCCTTTAGGGTTACCATCTCACGAACTACTTTTAAAAGTGGGTGCATCAATTATTTTATCCCGCAATCTTAGCCTGCGCAGACGATGTAATGACACTAGGTTTGAAATACCATCTTTGAAAATCCACTGTGTAATATTCCACCATTCTGACATGTTGTGGTAGCACGGAAAAGGCGTGCATACCAAGAATTCCAATGTTTTTTTTTTTTTAACCTACTATTCCATTTTAAGAGACTTCAATTTCGTATAAAAGTTTTTCAATTACAATTAATAAAGCACAAGGTCAAACGCATCACGTGTCCTGCGACGACTTGAGCGATTAGTGCTTCTCATACGGGCAACTGTATGTGGCATTTTCTCTGGTTCCACTTGTCTCTCGACGAACACTTATACTTATTGTCATCAAGTGACTATACTACTAAAGATCCCCATATTTAAATTATTTGTGTAAGAAGTACATATTTATAAAATAATATAGTAAAACAGAAACATGGACCTTACTTAAACGAATTGCACCAACCTGATTTGAACCCACTCCGACTAAACAGTTCTAAACAGCTACGACTGTTTTTTCCGTTAGCGAAGTAGTTGGTGGCGTAAATACCGGTATGCAAGTTATGCCGTCGTCAGAGGCCCGATGCTCTAGGGGGCCCGTAGACGTTCTACTGAATTAGAGCTACATATTTAAATTTTAAATTAAAAATGTAAATAAATCTGACTGTTATTTTATTAATATCATATTTATTATGTAGATTTGGGGTTCTTGGTTAAAGTTAAAATTTTTGGTGCAAAGCAACGATGATTATTTGCAATTGGGGCCATTGGAACTACATAGAAACGAGTATACGATTTTCAATTTATGGCTAACTGTTGGTTAGCTCAAATCAATGGTTAAGGATATATTGGCAATATGATAATTACCATAAGTTTCCACGGTAACTACTAACCAGAATCTTAACTACCGATTGAAAAACGGATGTAGGCAGTGGATTCGCCAGGAATGCGCTGAAATACACAAGAAATACACCTGATTCAGAAAAGTAGTTTGGGTAGCCAGGCAGCTACCAATCCATGCTAAAATCACTGCCAAATTTTGTCGCGAGAAATTTGAACCCCAATTTGGAGACCAGTTACTCATCACCAAAAGGTCTAAACGCCATGATTTTTTGCAACGATGTATAACAAGCACAATACTATGCAGTGCTGCAATAGCAACTCTGTTGTATTCATATGTCCTGAGATGGTCCACTTGAAAGTTGGCCAAAAACATTTTTTGTGCAAAACTAGCCAACTTTCAAGGCAAAATATCTCAATATGCGTCATTCCCAATTTGGTTTTGAATGACACCATTGGATAGAGCAGATTTTTCGGTACAATAGTAACTTTTATTTAGATTGGGATCTGAATTCCTAGTTCAGCCACAGGACTCTGAAAATGACACTTTTATATGCGAGGCGTACGTATATTGGAGGCTATTGCAGGCTGTCAAATTCAGAGCATGGCAATTTGCAGAAGGCAAATTTATCCATTATTAGTGTAATCCTTGCTTTGGTCCATGGTGGCTGAGCCACTACCAATGGGAGTGAGTATAGGTTGTCAAGTGACATTCAGAACCATGCTCATGGCTAGCAATAGCACATGGCAATAAACTAGTGCTGTCGGAAATCGAACTTGACGGAACCGGAACCGGTTAAAAAAAACCGGTTTCGGGTTTACCCAGTTTCTGAACCGGGTAACGCGAAAATTACAAACCCGGTTTTACCCGAAAACCGAAACCGGGTATCCGAAAAACCGGTTTCGTTTCCCAGCACTAAAATTATCTCGCCTATGACTATGGCTAAGAATTTAGGAAGTTCGCACTATTTTCTGCCTGACTTTATTTTATGGTTTCGATTCCTAGCATTAATTTTAATATATTTATGTTTACATTTTACTTAAATCAACATCGGGAATTTGTATTCATTCGAATTCCTCGGGTATTTTCCCGAACCCAGAACCGGGTATCTAATCTAGGAACTCGGAATCGCGTATCTGGAACCGGGTATTCGAAACCGGGTATTCGATACCGGGTATCTGGAACCGGGCATTCGGAACCGGGTATTTGGAACCAGGTAAACGGAACCGGGTAATCAAAACCGGGTATCCGGAACCAGGTATCCGGAACCAGGTATCCGGAACCACGTATCCGGAACAGGGTATTTGGAACCGGGTAATCGGAACCGGGTAATCGGAACCGGTTATCCGGGTAACGCGAAAATTACGAACCCGGTTTTACCCGAAAACCGGAACCGGGTACCCGAAAAACGGGTTTCGGTTCCCAGTACTACAATAAACTAATGGAATCCTGATCCATGACGTATCCGTAATCGAATTCAAATCAAATTATTTAACTAACTGAATACAGTAATTTCAAGTGAGACCTGTAATACATTAATGTTAATATTGCTTTTTATTTATGTGTGTATTTATTGCAAGTAAATACACAAATAAGTAAACAGCAATGTTTGACCTGCTGACACGATACTACAAAGATGTAAAGATAAATAGAGAACAGGAACCTAAAATAGCATTGATTGTTTAATAATAATTCTGAATCTCACCCAAAAATGTTCTACCCAATGAAGCTTAAAATTTTTCCAATTAGTTTGGATATCAATTTGCTAGCAATCATGATCAGTGCGCAAAGAAGATATGAAGAATCATAATTTGATTTTTTTGATATCGCACCAAGGTATGTCATTTTCAGAGTCCTCTGGCTGAACTAGGAATTCAGATCCCAACCTAAATAAAAGTTACTCTTATACAGAAAAATCTGCTCTATCCAATGGTGTCATTCAAAACCAAATTGGGAATGACGCATATTGAGATATTTTGCCTAGAAAGTTAGCTAGTTTTGCACAAAAAAATTTTTTGGCCAACTTTCAAGTGGGCCACCTCTGGACATATGGACACAACAGAGTTGCTATTGCATCACTGCATAATATTGTGCTTGATATACATCGTTGCAAAAGATCATGGCGTTTAGACCTTTTGCTGACAAGTAAGTCGTCTCCAAATTGGAATCCAAATTTCGCGCGACAAAATTTGGCAGTGATTTTAGCATGGGTGGATAGCTGAATGGCCAGTCATACTGCTTTTTTGATTACACTACGTTATTCTACATCAAAAGTTGTCCTGGTATGTAAAATTTCACACTCCTACAGGCAATAGAAGAGATTTAACAAAGGCTCAAAGTTGGTCATTTTTGCGGTATTTACGCATGAACGGGATGAGAGCCCATTGAATATGGACCTGTTATTTAAGAACCAAAGCAGATTGAGCTCTAATATTTTGCAAAGTGTCATTTGGGATCTAGGGCTATCTTACTACAAAATTTCATGGCATTTGGAGAGGGTCGAGTGGGAGCCATAGGTGACTTTTTGGTGATTTGAGATGGAATGACCCTATTGTGACTTTTTACTTTTAAATTTCATATTTTTTTAAACTTTATAAATTTGGGGGGGTCAAGAAATATTTTACATAGGTGCCCATGAATTCTAATTAAGCCATTGGAAGTAGCGGGTATACTGCTAGTGTTTTTATAAAATACTCGTTAGTTACATAAAATATATGTTGATGAGGTTAGTTGGATGAAAAGTTAGGGGGAAAAATGAAAATAACTGAAAATCTGCTGAAAGCTAATTAATTATGCTAGATACAATTTTTCTTATTTTCTACCAGGGTTAAGGTGTCTGCAGAAAATAAACGACTCCTGATTCTTAACTCCCGAGTTGGTATTTTTGAGAACCGACTCCGATTCCCAAGTCTTTTCACTCTTAAATCGAACTTGCATTAAATATTTTAGGTTGGGGGTCATTATAAAATGTCATTTTTATTATATCTTGAGTTTTTGTGTCAATCTTAATATTAGTTATTAAAAAATATTTTTTGTTTTATATCGTACATATATGTTAGAATCTAGCCTTCCACGAAGCCCTGTTACGTCACCATAAAATGTTATCAAGATGCAATCCGTAATCTGGAGCCACTAATGAATAACGACTCATTAACGATAATGATGACTGCTCATTACACTAATTGGTTTTTATAAAACACACGTAGAATTTGATAGAGAGATCAGATGTTTTCTTACGTTGTAAGAGTGAATACTTAGAATAAAATAGTCTGTGAACAAGTTGAGTTTTATTTAAACAATAGATCCCTTATTTGTTTACATATATAATTAGCTACCGTGTGTTAGTGATCTTCGTAACACTGTGACGTCATTTTTCCTAAGGTTCTCGTGATTGGCTCACTGGGAGACAAGGTGTTCCCAGTTGGACTTGATTGACAGGTATTTTGCAGATTTATTCTCTAAAAATCTACGAATATAATTACATATAGAAATTTGTAGGATTTCGTAGCCATAAACAAGAAACTCTAGATACTCCTATATCCTTTGATTGATATCAACAATATTTTGCAGATTTATTCTCTAAGAAACTGCGAATAAAATAACAGAAAGAAATGTCTAGGGTTTTGTAGGCATAAACAAGAAACTCTAGACACTGATATATCCTTTGACCGATATGAGCAATATTTTGCAGATATATTCTCTTAGAATCTACAAATATAATTACATACATAAATGTCTAGGGTTTCGTAGGCATAAACAAGAAACTCTAGACACTGATATATCCTTTGACCGATATGAGCAATATTTTGCAGATATATTCTCTAAGAATCTACAAATATAATTACATACATAATTGTCTAGGGTTTCGTAGGCATAAACAAGAGACTCCTATATTCTTTGATCGATATGAACATTGAACATTTGCAAATTTTGCAAATTTATTATCTAAAAATCTCGGGATAAAACATCGTATAGAAATGTCTAGAGTTTTGTAGGCATAAATAAGAAACTGTAGACGCTTCTATATTCTTTGATCGATATGAAAACTATTTTGCAGATTTATTATTTAAAAATCTGCGGATAAAATAACCTATAGAAATTTGTAGGGTTTCGTGTGCATAAACAAGAAACCCTAGAATACTCCTATATCCTTTGACCGATATGAACAATATTTTGCACATTTATTCTCTAAGAATCTACGAATATAATTACGTACATACATGTCTAGGGTTTTGTAGGCATAAACAATAGACTCTATATACTCCTTTTTCCTTTGACCGATATGGACAATATTTTGCACATTTATTCTCTAAGAAACTGCGGATAAAATTTTATATATAAATGTTTTGGGTTTCGTAGGCATAAATGAGAAACTCTAGACAAGCCTATATCCTTTAACCGATATGAAAAATATTTTGCAGATTTATTCTCTAAGTATCTACGAATATAATTACATATAGAACTGTCTAGGGTTTCGTAGGCATAAATTAACGTCTCAAATTATTTTTAGTTTTAACAATATAAATGTAATGTACTAAGTAAAAATGAATCGATTTCTCATTTTAAAAAGTTAATGAATAAATAATCTAACTATATAATTAGCAAGTGTCTGTATGTAGTGTCGGTAACAATAACGTCAATTTTTCTAAAGTTCTCGTGATTGGCTAACTGGGGACTGGCGACGAAATTAGGATGCATTAAAAATAAAATCAAATACACATACAAACAATTGAAATTTTTATATTATAAATCCGTCATTGTTGACGGGTCATAACCTAGTATGTATAATAATTTATTTTTCGTAATATGTCACTTTTTGCTTTTGAATATGGACCCAGCTTAAGGGTTGTACATTGACTTCTTTTATTCATTAGTTTATTTGAATCGCTTGATAACATCATTATTTAGCGAAACTATAGTCGTGTTTGAATGACAATAAAATAATATTTTGCGCAGCAATTCTGTATTTTTATTTATGTTAACCTAACCTAACCTAACCTTTTTTAAGTGGCGGGCCAAATTTAGTAACAAAAATTTTTGACGGGCCATATTTCATTTTGAAATTTCTTTTATTTATGATCTTAAGTTCTTGTTTACGCATGTTTACACGTATTTACGTCTACGTAAATGTGCCTAGTGTTTAAGAAGCTTAAAGCAGTGCGGCAGTAATGTATCGGCTACGCTGGATAAGAAAAGTAAAAATTATATTTTCTAATTAGTGGGCCGATCCTTGACTTAGGGCTGCTTTTACAAATCTCGGATAAGTAGAGGTATAACCATCGGCGGTATAAGTTTATTCCGATGTTTATTTCAACTTTCGCTTTTACAATGCATTTTTTATGCTCGGATATCATTCATGGCTTTATTGTAAATAAAATAATAATGGTATTGTTTGACACAAAACTGACATATTAGAAAAGTTATATTTTAAATTGACTTTACTATTAACAATAATGCCGGGTCCACACGGTAAGCAAAGGATGCGTCGCATCGGGGCGCCTTGCGCCAAGGGCGCCGAAATTACCTTTCGGAACACTTTTATAATTAAAAATCTGACGACACGCCAAATATCTGATAATAGAATTATATTTTAAACAAAGTCTACTCATATAGATATATTATAATTACAAGTGAATAAAACTTTAATTTGCGCAATGCCGGCTCCACAGTGGATACAAAGGATGCGTCGCATCAGCGCGCCATCGCAACGAACGATTGAGCGGCGCCGTTTTTATACTGACGAGCTAAACAAAAAGTCTTCGACAATTTTTTCTTCACAAAGAAATTAAAATTTTTTAAAAACGGGGCGTCATTTTTATTTTCGGGCCTCCAGGTACCTATACGCATTAAACTAGTGCTTATTCGTATCGCTTGTGTGACGTATAAAACTTAGAATTCAGTTGCATAAAATCAGTGAATTAGTTCAAATCAATTCCTGCGTATATCTCAAAATAGCGAATATTCCAATTTCCACTTCATTACTACTGATACCCCACAAGGGCAAATAATAAATGTTTTAAATAATTTTTTATGATCGCCTTATGTTTACTAGTTAATGGTGGTATTTTTGAACATTTAATTTAGATGTTTTTTTTTTTTTTGTTATTTTTGTATTAAATAATTGTATTTTCAATCAATTTTTTTTTAGCCTTTTCAATGAATATTTATCCCTATGTTGCAAAATAAATGGTGAGCAACTTGCTATCAAAATAGTTTATCGTTACTAGGGAAACCATGCATTATAATAATTTCAATGTTGTACGATAAAAGAAATTCACCGTATTATTATATGTATCGTACTATTTACACTTAAAAATAAAATGTAATACTTATAAGCACTTAAGTATATTATTATTACTTGTTTCATAATTTCTAATGAAAATATATTGTGGCAATACAGGGCCGCGCCAAGCGGGGGTGTTAGGGGTGCACAGAACCCCGGTGGCAGGCCTTAGGAGAGGAAAATATTGGCAAATAGGGGCGGCAGAACAAACAAAATTCTGGTTGACTTTCTTAAAAGATATTAAAAAAATTTAAATTAAACCATTTAAAAAAAAAAAAACTTTTGATCGACTTCTTTTTTTTTTAGAGAACAAGCGAATTTCTGGGTGACTTCTTTTTTTGTATAGAACAAACAAATTTCTGGTCATCTTTTTTTTTTAAGGGCGCCGAATCAATCTTTGCATCGGGGCGCCATAATCCCTAGAGCCGGCACTGAGTAACAACATATTTTAGCATGTTGGGGAAATATTGGGAGATGTGGAAATATTCGACTCAGATTATTCTTTTATTGTGGTATATCCGCTGCGTTAGTATCAGACTCTCGTGTGCAAATATTCATAAAACCGCCCACTAATATAAACGAGCCCAAATACCGTCCATGTGTAAATTTCCATAAGATCCACCCTCTACTAGTAGTATTCTATTAGAATCTATACTAAATGCCGTCCCTTTGATGAGCCGTTCGAGTGCGGTGGGACTGATTGTGGTTCATATTGTAATAATAATAATAATAATAATAATAATAATATATTTATTGACTAAATTACAATATCAAAGACTGTTTTTAGTCAGTCAAAATTACAAATATATAAAATTTACACAATGAGGACATAGATATAAACATAAATATAAAGTACTAGCTGAGTACCCGTGCTTCGCTACGGTTTATTGACGGTTTGCAATCATCATGCAATTATTATAAGTCATGGTTCTTTATAGATCACATTGATGACTCTCTCCTCAGGTGTAGATTCACCCCGTTAGAGGTTCATTAGTGTAAAATTCGTAGTTTGTTTCTAAACATGTGCACGGGTAACTTTTATAAGCAAAAACCTAGTCGATATCTCATCTGTCCTAAGAGATACTGAGGAAACCGTGAAAAAATTTTTTCCTCCTTTTCACCTCATAGGGGTCGAAAAATCCTTTCTTAGTGGGTTCTTACGTCATATCGAGAAATGTACTCTTGGAATTTCTTATTTCTAATAATAAAAATTCTTTAGGAATGGAATTTAAAAAACTGTTAGAACACTATCGAAAGATTTTAAAAAGTCACCTATATGCCAGAAAGGAATATTATAACTCAAGAAGCATAGGAGATATAAAGGGATCGATGCTTACGTTATGGAAGGAATATGTTCCCGGAATTCCATGTATTTAATCAAAAATATACCTATTTACCCCATTATAGATAAAATTAAAAAAACGTTTAAAAGTCTTTCTAAAGATTAGAAAAAAATATATATATATACCAAAAAGGAATGTTATAACTCAACAACCAAATAAGTTACGAAACATTATATAAGTCGCCCTGATTTAATGAAGATTCGCCCCGTTAAGTGTTGATTGAAGCAAAATTCTAAATTACATTTTTATACATGCGTACGGGTAACTATAGTAAGTAAAAAGCAAGTCGTTATTTCATCAAGAGATATTAAGAAATCCGTTTTCACCCCCTAGGGGTCGAATTTCGAGAAATCTCTTCTTAGTGGTTGCTTACGCCATGGAAGAAATATAGTCTCCGAATTTCAATTGTCTACTAAAATATACCAATGTACCAATGAAATTTAGGGAAATATAAAAAATGACATTTAGGGGTGAAATATAAAAAAAAAAAAACGGTCAAAATGAAATGATCTTGAAACTAATGATATTAAAATGTCACCTAAATGCGAAAAAATACAACATAGTTATAGTACAACAAAGACAGAAACTACAAACGGTTCTATAATCCACCCCGAATCTAGAAACTTTCAAAACGCTTTCTAAATATTTTAAATAGAAAATTATGTACCAAAATGGAATGTTATAACTCTGGAAATACAAAGGTTTCTATAATTCACCCCAAATGTAGATTTACCACTTTAGGGGTTGATAAGGGCAAAATCCTGAATTACTGTTTCAAAAATTTGTATGGGTAACCTTTGTAATCAAAAACCAAATCAATATCTCATTGGTCCTAAGGTGTATTGAGGAATCCTTCAAATCACATTTCACCCCTTAGGGCTCGATTTTCGAAAAATCTCTTCTTAGTGGGTCTTTACATCACGGAAGGAATATACTTCTCGATTTTTATGTCTCTATATCCAAGGGAAGTTTTATCGAATATAAATACTTATGAAATAACTTACGAAATAACGAAGAAACTTACGTCATACAGGGAATATACTTTACAAATTTCATGTATCTTGTCCAGAGGAGGTTCTATCGAGTAAAAAATGTCCATTTACCCAAAGGGGGGTGAAATTTTTAAAAACTGTCAAAACCATTTCGAGATATTTTAAAAATACACCGATATGCCAAAAAAGGATTGTTATAACTCAATAAACCCAGGAAATACGAAGGGTTGTATAATTCACCGCGATTGTAGACCCCTATAGGGGTTGATTCGGACAACATCCTGAAATAAGTTTTTCGGCATTTGTATTGGTAATCTTTGTAAGCAAAATCCAAGACGATACTTATTGGTCCTAAGAGGTATTGAGGAATCTTTGAAATCACATTTCACCCCTTTTCACTTCTTACGGGTGGAATTTCAAAAATCCCGTCTTAGTGGCTGCTTCCGTCATGGAGGGAATATACTTCACGAATTTTATTTATCTATGTCCAAGGGATGTTAAATCGAATACAAAATTCCCATTTACAATTTAAGGGTGAAATTTTACAAACTGTCAATACCATTTCAAGATATTTTGAAGACACCTGTATGCCAAAAGGAATTTTATAACTCAACAAACACAGGGATTATGATGGGTTGTATAATTAACCCTGTTCGGACATTCACCACTTTAGGGGTGGATTAGAACAAAATCCTGAAATAAGGTTTTCAACATTTATATGGGTAATATTTGTAAGAAAAACCAAGACGATATATTGGTCCGTAGAGATATTTAAAAATCTTTGAAATTACATTTCACCCCTTAGGGGTTGGATTTCGAAAAATCTCGTCTTAGTGTATGCTTACCTCATGGAGGGAGTATACTTTGCGAATAGCATGTATCTATGTCCAAGAGATGTTCTATCAAATAAAAAATATCCTTTTTACCTCTTTAGGGGTGACATTTTGAAAAACTGTCAAAACCATTTCGAGATATTTTAAATAGACATCTATATGCCAAATAAGAATTTAATAACTCAACAAACACAGGAAATACGTCGGGTTCTATAATTCTCCCTGATTACAGATTCAGCCTTTTAGGGGATGAATAGGACAAAATCCTGAAATAAGTTTTTCAACATTTATATGGATTAACATTTATAAGCAAAAATGAAGGCGATATATTATTGGACCTGTGAGATATTGAGGAATCCGTGAAAACACATTTTACCCCATTTCACCCCTTAGGGGTTGAATTTCCAAAAATCATTTCTTAGGGGGTTGTTAAGTCATAAAAGGGATACACTCCCCGAATTTTATGTTTCTCTGTCTAGACGAAATTCTATCGAATAAAAAATACCAATTTACCCCTTTAGGGGTGAAATTTAAAAAAACGGTCAAAACACTTTCTAAATATTTTAAAAAGACACCTATATGCCAAAAAGGAATGTTATAACACAATAAACACAGAAGATGCGATGGGTTCTATAATTAACCCTGATTGTAGATTCACCCCTTTAGGGGTCGATTAGAACAAAATCCTGAAATAAGTTTTTTAATATTTACATGAGTAATCTTTGTAAGCAAAAACCAAGTCGATATCTTATTGGACCTAAGAGATATTAAGGAAAACGTGAAGCCACATTTTACCCCTTTTAACCCCCTTTTCACCCACTTAGAGGATGAGTTTCGAAAAATCCGTTCTTAGTGGGTGCTTACGTCATGGAGGGAATATACTCGCCGAATTTCATGATTATAGGTCCAGTGGTTTGGGCTGGGCGTTGATTATGAGTAGGTAGCTTAGTTACGATTTTATATATATAGACTAGCTGAAAACCCGTGCTTCGCTACGGTATATTGATGGTCTCATTGGCATAAAATCCGCAGTTTGTTTTTAAACTTGTGTATGGGTAACCTTCGTAACAAAAAATCTAGTCGATATCTCATCTGTCCTAAGAGATATTGAGGAATCCGTGAAAAAACAGTTTACTCCTTTTCACCAAATAGGGGTCGAACTTGAAAAAATCCTTTCTTAGTGGGTCCTTACGTCATACTGAAAAATGTACTCTCCTACAATTTTTTATTTTTATTTTATTTTTATATATTTTTATTTTAAAAATGTAATCCCGTAATTTTTTATTTCTAACAAAAAAATACTAATTTACCCTTTAGGAGGGAAAGAAAACTGTCAAAACACATATATGCCAAAATGGAATGTTATAACTCAACAACCGCTGGATATACAAAGGGTTCACCCCGAATGTAGAATTCACCCCGAATGTAGATTCACCCCTTTAGGGGTTGATTAAGATAAAATCCTGAAATACATTTTTCGGCATTTGTATGGGTAATTTTTATAAGCAAAAACCAAGTTTATATCTTATTGATCCTAGAAGATATTAAGGCGTCCTTGAAATCACAATTCCCTCTTTTCACCCTTGAGGGGTGATATTTGTTAAAGGTAAAAAACTGTTAAAACCATTTCGAGATATTTTAAAAAGACACCTATGTGCCAAAAAGAAACGTTATAACTCAACAAACACAGGAAATACGACGCGATGTATAATCTACCCCGTTTGTAGAATCACCCCTTTAGGGGTTGATTAGGACGGAATCCTGAAATAAGTTTTTCGGCATTTGTATGGATAATTTTTGTAAGCAAACACCAAGTCGATATCTTATTGGTCCTAAAAGAATTAAGGTATTACTGAAATCACATTTCACCCCTTTTCAACCTTAAGAGGTGAAATTAAAAAAAAAATAGCAAAATCATTTCGAGATATTAAAAAAAAAAACCTATGTGCCAAAAAGTAATGTTGCAACTAAACGAACACAGGAAATACGACGGGATGTATAATACATCCCGATTGTAGATCCACCCCTTAAGGGGTTGATTAGGACAAAATCAAAAATTTGGTTTTTTGGTATTTGCATGGGTATTTTTTGTAAGCAAAAACCAAGTCAATATCTTATTGGTCCTAAAAAATGTTAAACAATCATTGAAATCACATTTTACCCCTTTTCACCCTTTAGGGGTTAAATTTAAAAAAATTGTCAAAACCATTTCGAGATATTTTAAAAATACGCCTATGTGCCAAAAAGAAACCTTATAACTCAACAAACACAGGGAATACGACGGGATGTATAATTCACCCCAATTGTAGATTCACCCTTTTGGGGTTGATTAGGACAAAATCCTGTAACATATTTTTCCGTATTTGTATTGGTAATCTTTGTAAGCAAAAAGCAAGTCGATATCTTATTGGTCCTAAGAGATATTAAGGAATCCTTGAAATCACAATTCACCCCTTTTCACCCTTTAGGGAGTAATTTTAAAAAACTGTCAAAACTATTTCGAGATATTTTAAAAAGATACCTATGTGCCAAATGTAATGTTGCAACTAAACGAACAGAGGAAATACGACGGGATGTATAATTCACCCCGATCGTAGATCCATCCATAGGTTTAGTAATTTGTGAGTGATTGAATAAACACGTGAAAAATACCGATCCCCAATATTTTTGGATACTAGCGGAAAAACAACTTTAAAAATTACAAACTATATATATTTATATTTGAAAAAATTCAGTGATTGTGTATTAAATAAAATCATATAAATAAATTGAAAGACTAAATAGTTATTTAAACAAAACTGTTTAACATTTAATAAACCTACCAAAACAATCTCGTTCGTGTTCAAAAGCGTCTGTCAGCATTATAACAGACCGATAGTTAGTGATATCAGTGGCGTACCAACAAATGTTCCAGCATGAAGTGTCACAGGTGCAACGATAAAATTTCAAACAAGGACTTTGCTGAATGTTGTGAATGTAGCAAAAGTTACCATTTTGAGTGTTCGGTCGCTGAAGTCCAATACCGAAAAATAAATAAAACCAAGAAAAACTGGAAATGCACATATTGTATCCCAGGAGGCATCTCAACAAGAAGCAGCGCTTTGTCCATCAATGAAGAAATGTCAATAAAAGATGAACTTTATAACATCAAAGTAACCTTGAAACAACTAAACGAAAAAATGTCAAGGATCGAAAAAATAGAACAAGATGTCAAAGATATTAAAAAAATATGTTCAAAAATAGAAATACTTGAAAAAGACCTTAATGATTTCAAAGAAACTATTGATTTTATCTCTGAAAAGTACGATAAAATAATAGAAGAAACCAACATGAATAAAAATAAATATAAAGAAATGGAAAAGGAAATTGAAAACATAAAACTTGAAAATATTGCCAATAAAAAAGAAAATATTATGCTACATGTAAATCACTTAGACCAATACAGCCGAAATAAAAATATTGAAATCCATGGCATTAAAGAAATACAAAACGAAAACTGTATCCAGACCGTTCAACGAGTAGCCGAAGAACTGAATATAAACGTGTCAAATGAAGATCTTGACATCGCTCATAGAGTGAAGAATACTAAAAATCCTGATTCGTCTTACATCATTGCCCAATTTAAAACAAGACAAAAAAGGGATCTATTCATTAAAACACGTAACGCAGTAATATTAAACCACAGCATCCCCGGCACTGAACTTGGCAAAAAAATATACATTAATGAAAACCTATCTGCATACAACAGGGCTCTACTACAAACAACGAAGAACACAGCTAGGGAACTTCACTACAAATTCGCTTGGTTTAAAAATGGGAAAATTCTTGTCAGACAAAATGAAGATTCAAGAGCCATAGTTATTAAAAATGAAGATGATTTGCTTAGGCTAAACACTCAAAATTAGGTAGTAGGTAAGCTTCTTATATAAATATATTAATACTGATAGATCTTACACTTTATTATGGATAAATATATTGAAGATATAGATTCTAACAAAATAAAAAATATAACAATAGATAATTCAAATACTTGCAGTGACAAATTATATGATTTTAGTCATAATTTTATAGGAATAAGCATTTTTCATATTAATATAAGAAGCATTTCTAAAAACTTAAATGAATTAGAAATACTACTATCAACCATTAAAAATAAATTTGATGTTATTATATTGACTGAAACATGGTGTCTAGTGGACCCGGAAATTTTCAATCTAAAAGAATATAAAATATATTACAATGACAGTTCTCTAAATCAAAACGATGGAGTTGTTATGTACGTAAATGAAACAATTAACCATACAGTCAATGTAATAACAGTAAATAATTTTAGGTTTTTACGATTAGTTTTAAATGTTGAAAAAATGGAAATTGCTATAACAGGTATTTATAGACCTCCCGCATACAATGTAAACACATTTCTGTGTCATCTAAAGCAGTTTTTAGAGGAACAAACAAAAAATATTAAACAGGAATATATTGTGGGTGATATTAACATAGACATAAGAAATAAATCGCTTAGAAACAACCTATTGGCAAATGATTATATAAATCTCTTAACAGAATACGGTTTTACATCAGCTGTTAACAAACCAACAAGAGTTACTATAACTAGTAAAACATGTATCGATCACATTTTTATAAAATCAAAAATAGATCCCGCACGTAACCTCTCAATTATTTTAAAAACCAAATTAACCGACCACTATCCAGTAATGATAAGATCAAATTTAACTGATGCGACACAAAAAAAAAAAAAGTCAGAAATTAAATATGTAACTTATCTTAACAAAACAAAATTTATTAACCTAGTAAAAAATAATATCAATGACTTTATTTATACTGACACCATAGACACGGATATACAAAATTTAACAAAATATATATCTAACTCAATAAAAAAATCTACCTTTAAGAAACCATTAACTAATAAAAACACAAAACGAAAAACATGGATTACAACAGGCATAGTAAAAGCAATTCAAATCCGTGATAGACTTTACAAACAATATTTACTTAACACCAATAACGTACAAATTAAAAATAAATATGAATACTATAAAAAAACTATTAGTCAACTTATTTCTAAACTCAAAACTGACTATTTTAAAAATAAACTAAACAAGTGCAATAACGATACTAAAGAGATTTGGAACACCCTTAAAGAATCAATATACAACACAACGAAAAATGTAAAAAAAGAGATAGGACATATAATAATAAATAAATCAAACATAAATTGTCCCACGACAATAGCTGAACATTTCAACAAATATTTCTCAGAGATAGGAGAAAACTTAGCAAATAATATAAAAGTGAATAAACTTAACCAAACCACAATTATCAAAGACATTCCGATAAATGAAAATAGTTTATATTTGACCCCAATCCACCCAGATGAAGTCAAAGATGCCATTCTGTCCTTAACAAAAAATAAAGCGCCAGGGTACGATAATATAACTAGTAACAACCTGCAATACATCCATGAAACTATCGCCATCATAGTTACACGTATTTTCAATAAATGTTTTGAAAACGGATACTTTCCAAATTGTTTTAAAAAAACACTAGTAGTACCCATACATAAACAAGGTCCTACAAATGAATTGCACAACTATCGGCCGATTTCTCTCACAACTACCCTATCAAAAACTTTTGAAAAACTTATCTTGAAAAGATTACTGTCTTTTCTTGAAAAACACGATATAATTAGTAAATATCAATTTGGTTTCTGCAAAGAAAAATCGACGACCGATGCAATTGCGATTTTAACAAAATATATCTACAACAGTATGGATACCTCGAAACCATGTCTCGCTTTGTTTTTAGACTTAACTAAAGCGTTTGATACTGTTAACCACAACTTATTAATAGAAAAAATAGAAAGACACGGATTGCGCGGAACACCACTACAATTATTAAAAAGTTATCTTGAAAATAGAGTTCAACAGATCAAAATTAAAAACATAAAAAGTAAAGAAAGATCAGTAACATGCGGTCTCCCTCAAGGGACTCTTTTATCCCCCCTTCTGTTCAGCTTATATATCAATGATATGATGAATATCAAATTAAATGGGAAAATTCTATCGTATGCAGATGATACGGTGATATTTATAGAAGGGGCAAACTGGGCGCAGTTAAAAAAATTCGCCGAAAACGATCTAGCACTGCTGTCAAACTGGATGGACACAAATATTCTCACTTTGAACTTCTCAAAATCTTACTTCATGCCATTTTCTTTGACTCAAACAAAACAACCCAATTTTAGCTATTTATCAATCCATAACACTTCTTGCAACCCAAATCAATGTATATGTCCTATAATACAAAAAACCAATAAATATAAATATTTAGGAGTAAATTTCGATTGTTTTCTAAAGTGGGATTATCACATTAATATGACTGTAAAAAGAATCAGAAAATATATTTATATATTTAAAAAAATACAGTATATTTATACACTAAACCAACTAAAATCATTTTACTACGCTTTAGTGGAATCAATTATCTCATATGGCATCGTCGGATGGGGAGGAGCCAGAGAAAGGCATTTAAAAACACTAGAAATCACACAGAAATTAATTATTAAATCAATTTTCAATAAGCCAAAGCTATTTCCCACAAATAAATTGTATGAATTAAGTAAAATCTTAAACATTAAACAAATCTATGCAGTACATATACTCAAATATATAAATAAAACAAAATTAGCCATAGAAACACCAGCTCACAGCTATAACACTCGACGGAAAAACAATAAAAAACTTTTTAAAGCTAATAAAACCATATCCCAACGTTATTATTTAAATTACGTACCTAAAATCTACAACAGTTTTTCAAACTATATATCCAAAAATAAAATAAAAATAACAAATACAAATTTAAATAAACAAGCGAAAAAATGGATAACTACAATAAATCTTGACACAATATTTAAGACGATAACATAATTTAACTTTTCTCTCTAGCACTTAATACCCAAAAATAAAAATGTAAATATCACTCACAATATACCTTACAATAAAGTATTATAAACCACACACTGACTGTCTCAGTCAAAGTGGTATATGCCCTACACATTCTAGTGATAAGGGCATGTCTTTATTATAATTATTACTGAAATTAGCATATTTTATTCATAAATTATGTATCTAAAAACTGTACATCTTATATATCTGAAAAAAGGAGAAAAATAAAGATAATAATAATAATAATAATAATCCCTTTAGGGGTTGATTAGGACCAAATCCTGAAATAAGTTTTTCGGTATTTTTATGGGTAATCTTCGTAAGTAAAAAGCAAGTCGGTATCTTATTGGTCCTAAGAGATATTAAGAAATCCTTGAAATCACAATTCATCCCTTTTCACCCTTTAGGGGGTAATTTTAAAAAACTGTCTATAATATATATTTCGAGATATTTTAAAAAGATACCTATGTGCCAAAAAGTAATGTTGCAACTAAACGAACACAGGAAATACGGCGGGATGTATAATTCACCCCGATTGTAGATCCACCCCTTAAGGGGTTGATTAGGACAAAATCAAAAAAGTTTTTCGGCATTTGCAAGGGTAGTTTTTGTAAGCAAAAACCAAGTCGATATCTTATTGGTGTTAAAAAATATTAAACAATCTTTGAAATCACATTTCATCCATTTTCACCCTTTAGGGGTTAAATTTAAAAAAGTTGTCAAAACCATTTAGAGATATTTTAAAAAGACGCCTATGTGCTAAAAAGAAACCTTATATCTCAATAAACACAGGGAATACGACGGGATGTATAATTCACCCCGATAGTAGATCCATCCTTTAGGGGTTGATTAGGACAAAATCCTGAAATATATTTTTCGGTATTTGTATGGGTAATCATTGTAAGCAAAAAGCGATTCAATATCTTATTGACCCTAAGAGATTTAAGGAATCCTTGAAATCACAATTCACCCCTTTTCACCCTTTAGGGGTGAAATTTTAAAAAACTACCAAAAACTTTTCGAGAAATTTTAAAAAGACACCTATGTGCTAAAAAGTAATGTTGCAACTAAACGAACACAGGAAATACGACGGAATGTATAACTCACCCCGATTGTAGATCCACCCCTTTAGGGGTTGATTAGGACAAAAACCTGAAATATGTTTTTCGGTATTTGCATGGGTAATCTTTGTAAGCAAAAAGCAAGTCGATATCTTATTGGTTCTAAGAGATATTAAGGAATACTTGAAATCATAATTCACCCCTTTTCACCCTATAGGGGTGAAATTTTAAAAAACTACCAAAACCTTTTCGAGATATTTTAAAAAGACACCTATGTGTCAAAAAGTAATGCTGCAACTAATGAACACAGGAAATACGACGTGATGTATAATTCACCCCGATTGTAGATCCACTCCTTTAGGGGTTGATTAGGACAAAAACCTGAAATGTGTTTTTCGGCATTTGTATGGGTAATACTTGTAAGCAAAAACTAAGTCGATATCCCATCGGCCCTAACAGATATTAAGGAATTCGTGAAATCACATTTCACCCCTTTTCAACCCTTAGGGGTGAAATTTCAAAAAACTGTCAATACCATTTCGAGATATTTTAAAAAGACACCTATGTGCCAAAAAGAAATCTTGCAACTAAACGAACACAGGAAATACAACGGGATGTATAATCCACCCCGATTGTAGGTTCACCCCTTTAGGGGTTGATTAGGGCAAAATCCCGAAATTGGTTTTTCGTCATTTGTATGGGTAATACTTGTAAGCAAAAACTAAGTCGATATCATATCGGCCCTAAGAGATATTAAGGAATTCGTGAAATCACATTTCACCCCTTTTCATCCCTTAGGAGTGGAATTTCGAAAAATCCCTTCTTAGTGGGTGCTTACGTCATGAAGGGAATATACTCTCCGAATTTCAAGTTTTTAGGCCCAGGGGTTCGGGCTGGGCGGTGATGAGTGAGTCAGTCAGTCAGTCAGTCAGTCAGGACACTGCCTTTTATATATATAGATTATAACATCAAATATGCAGGGATATAAGAAATATAGTCAATTGGATAAAATATTACTATTGTTTAAAATATTCTAGGAACTCACTTATGGAATACATCGGGTTTTTTGTTAAAATATCTTTTATTACTTTTTTAAAGTTTGTAAAATTTTGAGTTTTGAACTTGCTCGGTAATGTATTGTAAAACTTAATGCCATAATAATTTTCACTATTTTTAGATCTATCAAGACGTAAAAATTTTGGGTAGATGTTACCTTTATTTCTTGTATTGTAACTATGATTTTCTTCATATGTAGATAGATCTGAAATTTTTTTGTGTACATAGAGTAGACTTTGAAAAATGTACAAAGAAGGCAAGGTCATAATATTAAAATTAACGAAATGTGCACCGCAATCTCAATGCTCGGCGCTGTAGCCTAAAAACTCTATATGACAATGACGCATGTCCCCAGGCTAATATCCCATAAGACATGTGTGACTGAAACAACCCAAAATATGCCATCAGGAGAATAGGATTTGAAACCGAATTAGCCAGTTGTCTTAGCAAGTAAATTGTGGTTCCACTAGCATACTGCGGACAAAAAACACGAGTAATAAGATTAAGCGTATACATATTATATGCAATGGTGGACTGCAAAAATTGTAACAACCAGTTCTCGCAAGAGGAAAATTTCTCTGGTTAATAACAGAAGTATATATATATATATATATATATATATATATTCACTGTATAACAACATTAACAACCAATTCGCATTTTGAAAAATATATAAATAAATATCAACCGGTTCATTCGAACCGGCTCCAGTCCAGCACTGTTTTTGTATATATACATATACAAAAACAGGCATTATGTGAACATAGTGTGGAAGGGGTGATAGTGGCCAGATAGATTCGAAGCGCTCAAAGTGCTAGGAGCATATTAGAACGGTAATCGGCTGCTAATGTTCATTGCTACACTATTAAAAAATCAGCTGTGGCCACCACAGGACCGACCGCCGTCGTAAAGTACTTATATAAAATACATTCTAGCATCAGAGTAGAAATAACTTGGCCTAATATTTTCTAACAGAGATATTATTTATCATGACCATGAAAACGTTACATACAAGTATGAAAAAATTTTACAGAAATTATTCGAAATTTTTCGTTTTATCAGAAACGTCTCAAATAAAAGTTATTAGTTTATAGCAACTTTTGTTCAATAATTTTTTTCGAAATATTTTTCTGTTGTGAAATATTCACGAAAATCTTAAAATCGACACGAGTAAACTCTCATTTTTAGTCAACCGATTTTTACCAAAAGTTGATCAACTCGTGCCATTGATGGCAGAAGCTTAAATATGAAGTTTCATAAAAATCCTTTCAGCCGAATTTGCTCTGCACGTGTACACAGACATACAGACG
Source organism: Liopterus haemorrhoidalis (assembly GCA_963971575.1). Classification (NCBI taxonomy): domain Eukaryota; kingdom Metazoa; phylum Arthropoda; class Insecta; order Coleoptera; family Dytiscidae; genus Liopterus; species Liopterus haemorrhoidalis. Next base: position 146,580,625 of record OZ020611.1, on the reverse strand, counting down.
GACAGACAGGCGGACGGACAGACAGACAGACAGACAGGCCGACAGACAACATGCTAAAAATAGTCAAAACGTTATGTAGGGATCTCAATTCGTGGAGATCCATCGAAATCTCGAAGCGTCAAAATCGGTATGATCACAATACCTCCCTTATACGTATATGTTGGCGGTCGGTAAATATAAATAAAATTATTATTTCACAATTGCGTATAATCAAAACTGCTGAACAAATACATGAATAACGAGGGAGTACTGTACTATTATTATTTTGTATGGCAATTTCTAGGTTTTAGAGATTTTCAGGTCGTGACTAGCGTCCTCCGACATGAGACAACGATTACTTTTTACTGTAGCCGAGACCACCGGTTTTATATGCCCTGTGAAGCATGCCCCATATTTCCGAAAATTACAGAAATACAGACACTCATTGTAAAGAATCAGAGCATAAGGTTGCAACAGCAAAGTTTTTTTTTTTTTTTTTTATCTTTTTGCCCATACTAGGTCGATCTCATGATTCTGCACTTTCAAAGCAATTGAGCTAACCACTACGCTGTGCTGCTGCAAGCACAATTATATAACTGTAATAAAAATTCATTTAACCTTCAAAGAAATTTATAGTCCGTCGAAGCAAACAGAGTCCCTGGGTAGGCGTGTCTTAGCGCTCTATGCGTTCTCAAGTACACTCAACGGCATATTACACTCGCGCGAAATTCTATATATTGTGAACTATTATATATAAATATTAATAATAGTTATAAATACAAATCAATTGTGAGTTATAAATTCAAATTAACTTGAATTATATCGAACACAAATACTAAAGCACAAATTATACAAATAAAGCGTAAAATCAGTACTTATCAGTTCTGCGTCAGACTATACACATTCCTGAAGGTAGTTCCTAATTGGTCAGACGGAAAGCCGCCTAAAAATTTTCAAATTAGTTCACATATTTTCCGGGATTATTGTTTGCTTCGTGGCACTATACCATAATATGACAATTTAATTTTTTTACCGTTGTTGGGTAACAAATACTTATTCACCAATCAGACCAAGGGAATAACTTATACTGCCCTTTATCTGAAGTGTCGTTGGCCGGATGATATTCTGGTGTTTATTCCGATGTTTATCCTATCCGATCGTTACCCGAGTATTGTAAATGGGATTTTTTGACTTTATACCGGAAATAACGTTATCCAAGCTTTATCCAACGATTGTAAAAGCGGCCCTTAGTCGACAATCCAATACTGGGTTAGTCAAAGTCTAGTAAAGTTGTACAGAAGATCAGAGGGCGTCAATTTTAAGCGGCTAATAACACATAAAAATGGTATTATAAATTTGTTTCCCAATCGTTTTACTCAACAATGTGTCACTTCAATATTAATTAATTTAATAATGCATCACTTTTGTGTATTAATCATAAAAGAATGTTAATAAAAATTTTCCGGTGCTCAATAAAAAACTGAATTGTTCTTAGTATTACAAGAATTGACAAAGCGTGTAATAAAATAAAATTTAAGACAAATAAAAACATATGTAGCTGTTTTGATTATTGTATAATATTAGTGTGAATTACTTAGAGATATTACTCTGATCATAAAACCATATATCCTAGGTCACAACATTATCATTTGATGCAAAAACACATATTTTTCCGGGTAAGCTAGCACTAACTGTTTCAACGTTAAATGCAGGAAGGATGAATCAAGATTCAAGATTCTTTTAAGATATGGAAGAATGAACTCATAAATCTTGTTCAGAAGTAAATTTATGCAAAATGCACATAAGATGCAAAATGCAAATGAGTAGATTTTATTCGCTAACAGATATGCACAGAACCAATGAAAAAATGTACTACAATTTTAACTCCTTAAAAGTAAACGTACAACATAAACACAGCAATCTTATAAATACTTTTCTAATAATAATTCCTAAATTATAACTATGCATGTGTATAGACTTTTAGTATGTACAACCAATATAATACCCTTTTCACACTAGATCTTTAAGATCGGATGTTAATGTGAATGTATCTTTAAACGCTAATGTGAAACCGTTATGGCCTCGTCTAAATACAAGCGATGTTTAAGACAGAGATCTGCGTTTTAAACTTCGTCCGCATTGCCAACTTAATTTCTATTATAAAAAAATACTCCTTGAATTTGTGCTGTCAACATTTTATATTATCATAAACAAGAATACTGTATTATATCGACGTTATAAGAAGTTTATACTTATTGTTATAATAAAATTATTTATTTTAATAATGTGTTTAATAAAATACAGAGCTACAATAATTGAGATAAAATGTATCGACTTACATGTTAATACAGGTGTAATATATTCTTTATTGTAGTGCCTTTATTGTAGAATGAAATGAAATATCCTTAATTGTTTATAATAATTCAAAATGTGCGTCTGCGCAGACAGGTCAAAACTGGTAATTTCATGACGGTAACTTAAGGACAAAATTACTGTAGCTGATGACAGCACCAGAGATTTAAACATCAAGTGTGAAAGCATACCGATCTTAAACATCGGTGAACTTTAAGTTCACTCGTCTTAAAGATCTAGTGTGAAAAGGGTATAAGAGAGTAACCAGATATAGTCTATCTCAGAAAGAGCGATAGTAATAAAATTTATTATTTGTAAAAAGTTATTGTTTTTTCACACAGAAGCGACACACAAAATAAGAATAGTTCGAAACGAAATAATGTTAAGAAACAACCGAGTGTGCCGCACATCTTATATGGGAATACGAACTAGGGTTAAACACAATAGATCATAAAAAATTTACACTAAAATTTTGAAGAAAAATATGGTAACAGGCATGCGTTTAATGATATGATAAATATGGTCACAGGCGTGCGTTTAATAAAATGATAAATATTAATATAGAAATACACAAAACCAATTTAAAATGTGCACGCCACTGGTAACTGCCTGACAAAAAGAATTATTACTATCGCTCTTTCTGAGATAGACTATAGCTGGTTGCGATTAGTAATGATTTTTGGTGATAGATATTTAAGAACACTTTATACATTTCTATTTAAAAATATTACCTCAAAATTCTGTGGTGTTCTGCACACTTCATATGTATATGTAAATAGGTATCAACAATATTTATTAAACGAGATACTTTTAACTGATTCATCGTCGATTGAAAGCGATGCTGATGAATTTATCATGGATTAATTAAACAGTGGACAGTTTCGCGCCATAAAAAAGTGGAGGGGAGTAAGAAACGGAGAAGAATCAGGATTCGATCTTGGTTGTTTTGGTTTTAAACCAATCTACCAAATTTCAGTAACCGCGTTCCGTACATAACATCTTTTCAGTAATTTTTGGAACGAACATTCGCATTCTTGGTTGAAATCTAGTATTTACGGTACATATTTATAGACTGTTCTGTTATTAATTCAATAAATTTTTTATGAACGAATAATTAGTACAATTCAAATCCATATAGAGATCTGTCTATTTATTTTCTATCTATACGGGGAGTGTTTGATAAGTTAATGACTTTGATAAGAGATGGCGTTCAGATCGCAAGTTTCATATTATTTCTAACATTTGCCTTTTTTTGTAGACATACACACAGTAGATTTTTAACAGCGTTAGGAAGCGGATAAGTTTGTGTTTATTTGCTACAATGGAAAAAAGAGAATCCCGTATTTTTGCTTAATGGTGCTTTATCAACATAAAGCACCGCTTTTTGAGTAAAAAAAAACCATAAGGAAACTGAAGCAAAGCTATAAAAGTAATATAGGAACTCTGTACCGTCGCATGGAATGGTTCACAAGTAGTTCGCTGAATTTCGTTGTAGTCGTACGAGCACGAATTGAGCTAAGTGTCCGAGATGTACGGATGAGGTCATAACTGAAGATATGGTTAATAATATTCATGATGGACGATCACTGAGTGAAGAGACGCGAGAAAGTCAAGATGGTAAACATCTCAGACGAACGTATGTTTCATCTCCTGCAGGAACTTTCGGGCAAAAATAGTAATCGGCAAGGTGGGACCGGCGTTTGCTCCCAGTGGATCAAAAAACGGAATCGCGTGGCCATTTCGAAGCAATGTTCGGACATGTACAAGTGCAATCCAAGTAAGTTTTTAACCGTTGATGAAACATGGTTACTACAAAATTAAATGATAGAACAGTCTAAACAGTGGATGTCTTCTAGTGAACATTCTCCGAAAGCCAAAAAGGATTCACTCGGCCGGAAGGTCACGACAACGATTTTTTGGGATTCACAAGGCACAATATTCTTTGACTATCTGGAAAAGAGAAAAACGATCACAGGTCAATATAATGCCTCTTTATTGGATCGATTACATGCTGAATTGATAAAAAGTGTCCCCATTTGGCGAGGAAAAAAAGTTCTGTTCCCCCATGACAATCTATTTAAAATCTGTTTAAAAATATCAAAACTGTATTTTAATCCACAGCTGAAAATCCCAATTTAACAAAGATCAGATTACTTCGTTCTCCTGAACTCACCCGAGAAACAACGAAAATATGTGTTCCTGACTTAATACCTGTTGTCAACTCATTGGCGTGTATAGAAAAATAGGGTTCATTTAATAATCAATTCGTATAAGGTAATAAAAATAGAATGTACGCCTATGTATACATGTCCTTGGAAATAAGTTTGATAACTAAATGTTTCTGTCAACTATTCTCGCTCTGTACATTTAGAGTGAATTATAGTATGTTTTGTATTTGTGTTTAAGTAACAATTAAGTATTGTATTTGTTTTAGTAGAAACAGGAAATTCGGGTAGTATACTTTTTCCAAGTAAGTACCCACTACGAAGGTATTTTTCGAAATTCGAACCCTAAGAGGGTGAAAGGGGGTAAAATATATTTTGACGGATTCCTCGATATCAATTAGACCAGCTGATAAATTCAGGATTTGGCCCAAATCAACCCCTAAAGGGACGAATCTTTATTAGGGGTGAATTATAGGTATCTGTGTATAGAACCTTCGTATCTGCTTTTTTTTTTGTGTTACAACATTCCTTTCTGACATATAGCTGTATTTTTAAAACTTTTGGCATGTGTTTGTCTGTTTTTTAATTTTTTCCCTTAAGAGGTAAATTAGTATTTTTATTCAATAGAACGTCCTCTGGACCTATAAATATAAAATTCGTAGAGCAGTGGCGCACCCAGGGAGTTAGGGGGGTGCCCCCCCTCCAGTAAGAGAATAAAAATGTATCACCATGGTATTAGGTAGATATATGTTTTATATTTAAAAATAGACATGAGCACCGTGTTTTTTAGTCATTACTAGTATTTCAGGTGAAGCCCTTTTTAGGATTTTGTAGATATAACTAAAAAACCCTTATACCGTCATTTTGTCGTCTGTCTGTCTGTCTGTTCGGTAAAAATTGTAGCCAAACGGCTAAACCTAGAGAGTTGAAATTTGACATGCTTATACAACTCTTTGACCCGCACATAGGAAAAATACTAAAACATCTAAAAAACATATCCCCCTAAAAATATAAACAAATATATCCTACTCATCGTAAAAAAAAAATATTTTTTTACAATTCTGTGTAGGGTATTAAATGAAATCCCTTGGTACGTGGATTAACGATAAAAATTTTATTTTAGCAAAATAAATTGTTTTGTGGTGATTTTTGCCAAAATTGTGAAAAAAAAAAATTGTTCCACACCCTGTAGCCCAGATGGTTTAAACTAAAAATCTGAACAAATTCTAAGGAACGTACATTGGTGTGAACCGGAATAGTACAACAGGAATTTTTGATCAGATTATGTTTTCGGAAAATAACGCATTTTTGGTGTTTTTAACTAAAATATGTAAAATATTTAATTCGCTATATAACACAGTAACGAGTGAACGTCCGTACTCCAGTGGTACCGTTCTCGCTTCGTAAGTTGCAAACTAATGTTCAATTTCTGTCAATTTTAATTTTTTCTGTTTTTTTTTTTTGCATTTTTATTTTGTTTAAATTATTTTGTCAAAATTCTAGTTTTATTTTGGCAAATGTTGCATTTAATTTTTAAAAGCATGACTTTAATAACCAGTGGGAAGTGTTGAAATTATAATTTAATTCTATGTTTGAATGTATTCGAAATCAGAGGGGCGGAGTTTATGACTTAAACAGCCAATGGAAGCCGTATGCGCAATTTTCAAAATATAAATGAACCTTGATATATAAAAAAAAATACTGCAAATATTTAGAAACCCAAATAATGGTATTAGGCATCCGAATTAAAATTAATAAAAAAATATTTTAACACAAAATTTATTTTCGCATCCCAAATAATCATCATTCACTTACTAAATACCTGCGAAACCCTGAAATGTGTGAAAATTCGCACTTTACATACAGTTTTTTTAGGTCATGACTTGTATTTCAGAAGTGTGAGGACCTGTTTTTTTTTGTGTACCACTGTCGTGGAGTATATTCCTTTCATGTCGTAAGCTCTCAATAAGAAGGGGGTAAAGTATTTGTTCACGGTTTCCTCAACATCTGTTAGACCAGAAGATATATCGACTTAGATTTTGCTTACAAAAGTTACCCATATACATGTAATTCAGGATTTTTTCCTAATCAACCCCTAAAGGGGGCGAATCTAGAATCGAGTTGAATTATAGAACACATCGTTTCTGCTATGTTTGTTGTGTTATAACATTCCTTTCTGATACATAGGTGTGTTTTAAAAATATTTAGAATGGGTTTTGACTGTTTTAATTTTACATTTAAAGAAATTTTCAATTTCACAAAATCTGAAGAAATACTAGGTTTACTAATATCTCTAACTATTTGGCATTATTCTAAATGAACTAGGGTGACCATTTTCTTAAGAAGGCAATGCGGGACGGAGCAAAAAAAAAGGTCCTCACCTCTCAAATCCAAGTGAAGAGCAAAAAAAAGTCCTCACCTCCTAAATCCAAGTGAAGAGCAAAAAAAAAGGTCTTCACCTCCCAAATCCTAGTGAAAAGCAAAAAAAAAAGGTCCTCACCTCCCAAAACGCATCTTAATGCGGGACAAAATGTCAAAATGCGGGACGAATGGTCACCCTAAACTGAACCTATGGCGTGAAATCTAATAGGTGGGACTAACATCTTACTTCATACAATTCAACTGACCTTGATCAGACTTCTTTTAAAAATTTTAGTATACACAGGGCCGTTCCGAGCCGAATTTTTTACAAATCCAATTTGTCGCAAATATGTTTCTCTACTGACAGTAATGCAAGATTAGTTAACCATTCTTGAGACATCCTTGATCTGAGGTAATTTTTGATTAATTTTAATTTAGAAAAACTCGTTTCCCCTGATGACCCCTGATGCGTTTCCCAGAGCTACAGGCAGTTTTGTAGAAGTGGGAAATATTTTCTTAAAACTAAATATTTCGTTAAATAATTCAGGTCTATTTAGGTCATTTGCCACAACACGAATGGTCTGTAGCCGGTTGCCCCTGGGTTTAGCCTGCACCTGGGCGGCTAAACCTGGGCGGCACCTTTTGAAGAAACGAGTATACATCTGAAAAGACCTGATATTTCAAAGAGCAAGATGGAGGATGAGTGTAAATGAACTTAAAGTATGACTAATATAATCAAGCAATGAAAGCTCAGGAGCTAAACTTGGCCTTGCTAAACCCTTTCACTGCACACTAGTTTCATCACTTAGATAAGTACATGAAATTAGATATCGACAGAATACAGAATTATGTTAAACAGTTAAATGTATCTTAGTAATACAAAAAGGTACATTTTTCTCACTGTAATTATAATATTATGTTGTGCGTATATTTATAATTATATAATTATACATAACTTTGACCTTTTTCATCCATTTAAATTATTTCTAAACCTTTCAAATTGTCATTTATTCATATAGCAGACTATAAAAAACACATATTTCTTTAAGTGAATTATGAAATTTATTTAATTTATCCATTTAGCGTATTACTATTTATTTTAATGAGACGGCTTATATTATTGTTATAACAATAATAAAAATCGATGTGAAGTGTGATTACCACGTATTTCAGGATTTCGTAGGTATCTCGTACATACAACTATTATTTGGGTTAATTTTTGTAATCGCGGCAAAACATATACATTTTTTAAATCAATGTACCTATGTCTGGTGATTTAAGTATTAAGAGCTTTTATTTAATGGCTCATAATTAATTTAAGTTAATGTGAGGATTTTCTAGAGCTTAATATCTTTAATTTTGAACATTGGGTTCATTATTTAAAGTAAATGTACATTTATCTGTGTAACAAATTGACGACAGAAAATATTTGTAGCGATTAGCACGATCTTGTATGTCTTCACACAATATTTGCCTACTTTCTTCATCAAATGGTAATAATTCTTGATGGCATTGCATTTTATAGGGGTGATACTCATACTATCTAGTTACAAGTATCTAGATACAGTAACTAGATACTTTTTCAAGTATCTAGATACAAATTAGATACTTTTTGAAATATATATCTGTATCTGTATCTAGATATTTAAATTTAAGTATCTTGTATCTGTATTTCAGATACTTTGCTCGTTACTTTATTTTTATACCGTGATACAGAGCTGATATAATTATTAAATTATAATTTTTCATTTTGAATATTTTATTTTTGCTATAACAAAATTCAGAAAGCAATTGAAATTCTGACGTTTACAAATAAAATTTATTCTCACTCGTTTTTCGTAGCTTTTGAACGGCCGTAAAAATAGTAGGTATTATATGCAACACTTAAAAAAAAATATCGTTATTAATGAAAACAAAGTTTTTTAATAAATATTGTTGCTATTCTGATGACCAATTTACTAAAAACATATGAAAAATTATATCCACACAAGTGGTTTGGGAGTAGACCATGGTTTTGTGAGGCCCTTTTGAGGGCAACACAAATTAAGGCCCTTCAAAAGTATCCAGTGATTTAAAGTACACTTTGATAAATTTTTTGAGGCATTTCATCACATGGGGCCTGGTTCTAAATATTAACTTTATTTCCTAATTGAAATCAGTAAGGTAAGTAGGTGTGTTTTCTAAAGGATGTAGAAAACATTATTTTTTGGATATTTCATATAAATTTAATTTATTAGCGTCAGAATGTCAAATGACATTGTGTTTATAAATTAAATTTTCACGGAATGGCGAAAAAAAAAAAAAAAATTACTAATATTTCTTGCCAGTAATTTTTTATTAGTGCTAAAAATTAGGGCTAATATTTGATTGAAATTAACATTCGCTTAACAAAAACATAGCTGCGCATCTTATAATGCCTGGGCCACACTTGCGTTATAAGCTTCGCCGATAATTGCGCGCTATATAAATTCGTGGTAAACTGCATCTATCGATATCGTGCTAAAGCGCAACTTGTGGCCATACCTGCGTTTTCGCCGCTACATTTTATTTACGTTTACAAGGTACAAGCGTATTTATTTTGCTGTAAATTAAATAAAATTATGGTGTATATCCATCATAACTGCATCCTAATATTATTTTTTACATTTAATTTTACAAATTCAAACATAATCTTATCTGATTTGACACAAATAAGTTATAAAGAAATATGTATAACATAACCTCAAATGATGCCGGATAAACAACAATACGCACCAACAGAACATACTACGCTCTGCGCTAAGTTCCTTTGATGTGCGCTCTAAAACCGCCACTTCAGTTATCGTCATGTGTCTAGTGTCGCGCACTGCTAATATTGTGAACGCAAACCGATAGTAGCTGTCCACATTAGCGTTTATGTCACGTTAAACCGAAGTTTAGCGACGATAGATGCAGGTGTAGCCCAGGCATAAGACTAACGTCAGTCTGATACGTTAGTATATATGACATCATAATATATACGTTATTTAGTATAAAACTATTCGCTAGAATAGTGTTTTACGTTGATTTAGTGGTTTTTTTTTGTCACATGACGGTCATTTTTGAACCGCCTGTGTAATACTTATTAAGATGCACTATTTGTTTAATTATAATGCATTGTTAATTTTTATCTATTATATGTATTTCAATAAAAATGAATTTCTTAAACAAGTTTTTATATGATATTTTAATTTTTCAGTGTTTTTTCAAAAGTATCTAGCTGTATCTAGATCCATTTTTTTTGCACGTATCTGTATCTAGATATTTTTATAATTCTGTATCTGTATCTGCATCTAGACATATTTTTTTAAATGTATCTGTTACAACAATGATTCTAAAACATGCAATGTACTCATTGTAGGATAACCGGCAATCAATCTTAAAGAGATTTCTTTAAGATTGTTTCTATCGCCATAATAAGATGATGTAAAAACAATGTGTATACAGATGGTATGAGGATGGAGATGGAATGGGAGTTTGACTAAATTTTACAGAAAATAAATCACGCACTCTGCGTATACTATTACTACTGTAAAACGTTTTTATAATGAACTCTCTTTTTTCAATGGAATACATTATTTTCGTGATTAAGTATAAATTTCACAAATAAAACCATATTATTTTGTTTTACCTGTCAAGTTCATGGCGATGTGTAATTATTTAAAAACAAATTCATTCATGAATTTTCCCACGTTTCGTAGTAAAAAAAATAAAAGAACTAAATCAAAATCAATTACAAAAGTTTTAGATATCATTGGAAGCGGGTAAAAATTTTCTTGATACCATTTCAAAGCTTGTAAGTTAATATGGGGAGCAGCAATCGCCAAATATATTGACTTAATATTTTACCGTTCTGTTTTTTTTTAAAATTATTGTTTTAAAGTTACCCTACACATCTCGCCGGTTTAAAGAAATCATTGTTTTCTCTAAAAAAATATCTTTCGTACAGGTAACTTAAAAACTAACAAACAAAAAAAAAACTGGCTCATCGATCACAGCAAAAATATACTGCAACCAACTGGACGAAATGATGCAGAAACTTAAAGAAAAACAGCCTCGATTGGTCAACAGATCGACTCCTATCTTATTGCATGATAACGCTAGACCATACACTGCACAAATGACTGTGGAAAAACTACAGGAATTGGAGTTGGCACTTCTTCATCATCCTCCATACTCACCAGACCTAGCCCACCACTGACGACTACTTCTTCCGCACTTTGAACAACTTTTTAATAGGAAAACAGTTTAATTTCAACAAAGCTGTAAAACTGGCCTGCCAGGAATTCATTGACTCACGTCCGCCAGGGTTTTAAACCACCGGCTTAAACAACCTGCCGCTTAAATGGCAAAAGTGTATAGACAATATGGGTACATTCTTTGACGAATAAAATTATTCCTTATATTTGTAAGTTATTAACCAACTTTGCCTTTTTTTCTACAAATTTCCTTGACGACCTAATACAATGATGGGAACCAGAATAGTTCAACAGCAATTTTTGATCTAATTAGTTTTTCGAAAAATATCGATTTTTTTGTGTTGTTGAATTTATCCATTATTAAAGAAAAGAAAAATATTGTGTGGCATCAAAGAAAGCTCTTAAGACGTTTATTAAGGAACGGAAGTAATTTATATTGATCTAAACCAGAAACGTACTTAACCCTTTACTGCATGAATTTTTATTTTTGGCTGAAATAATTCATGGGCATTAGGAATTGGTTCTTATTGATAGAAAAATTAATTAAAAAAATATATTTAAAATATTAATTATTATTTTTACGAAAAAATAATAATTTAAATAATAATTTAGGGTTTGTGCCATACATGGAACATTATGATTCTACATTATGTTACAAAAGAAAATGATTCCGTATTATTTGCTCGTCAATTGCTAGGTGTTCTTCATTAGGGATTAAAAGCAGTCGCCCTCGAATTTTTGAAAGAAAAGGTCGTATCTTCTAGTCGTCTTTCTCAATAAATTCAGAGTTATCGTTGAAGTGCAAATTCCGCTTGATATCCTCAAATCTATTGCAGCCCATTACTTGAGATACTGCAGGATCCATTGCTGTGTATGTGACATATATGAACATTCATGAAGTAACGTTCTGATTCAGTTTTAAAAGTAAAATAAAAAATAAAAATCGGAATGTGCCATATACGGCACACTATGCGGTAAAGGGTTAAGAAATTTTTGGTCAGATTGTGTTTTTGGAAAATTAATTATTATTCATGGCTAAATTACGGCTAATAATTTGAAATTAAAAATATAATAAAAAATAAATTAAAGCTGTGAAACGAGTGCATGTTTATAGATTTGTTTCGCGGGTCCTATTTTGACCAGGCTTGGTATAAGGGTTTCTTGATTTTACGTACGAAACCCTAAAAATCCTCATGACTAGGAAAATATGAAATAATCATAACTATTAAAATGAAAATCATTTTAAGAAATGTAAAACGCATTACTTTAGAATACGCAATTTAGAAGACACTACAACGCATAAGTAATAAAATAAAATAAAAGAGAAAGTGCAGAGCAATAGAAGCACCTCTAAAATCCTAATAGTTGATACGACAAAGGCTGCATCCTGCCTCACCTACCGTTGTTTACCTAACATTCTTAACCTAGACATCTGCACTAAAACAAAAGTGACACAATAATAACATTACGTCACAAATGTGACGTAATATCACATATTGTATATATACGACTCCGGGCGGAAAATTGCTTCAGTCTTTTATTTAATCTCTTTCCATGTTAATCTGTGACAATGACTAACCTTCAGGTGAGATACTCACAGTTTACTAGAGGAAGTTGGATGAAAAAATTCACAGTGTTGATATTGGAATATTGTGAAATGTATTTGTATGTTTATTGATTTGACAATGATTTTCATTCGGCATCATTATCTTAATTAGATGTATCAAAGTATATAACTGTAGTAAATAATTTATTGTTTCCTTTGATCTTGAATTGTGTAGTTTTTGAGGAAAAATAAAAGAGTAAATATAGGAAGAAAGTAAGGGCTGTAATTTTAAATGGAACTAGTATTAAAAATTGAATGTGAAGTGGGGGTATCATATTTGTTCAAAATCTCATCAAAATCAAAAACTTTTAAACGTATGTTTCGTTCATTAATATAAGTCTTCAGAGCTTTTACTTCCTACCCTAGGGAACATTTCGTACATTTTGTGATTTTCTTTTTATTTTTGTAATACATATACAGTGGTACCTCAACTTATGAACTTAATTCATTCCTGACCGCGGAATATCTTGAAAAGTATGTATCAGGAAACCCAATTTTTCATTATCTTATGGGAAATTAGTAAATAGAAAATTAAAAAAAAAAATAAAATAATAAAAAACTATTCTCAACTAAACGAAGAAAATGCAAAAAAAGTGGAGAAGGAGTGAGAAGAAGCATTTTTACACTATAAATATACATTTTGCATTCTATTTTATATTAATTTTTATTTATGAAATCTTTGGTTTTCTATGATTAGTATAAAAATAATGTTCCATTAAATTGTAAATTAAATCAATTATTTCTGGATAATTTTGTAGTTCAGGATTTTTCGATTTGTTACATGTAGTCAGACCCTGAGAGAGTATCAATGGGGCCCGGGTCAAATAACATTTCAAGGGCCACATAACCCATCGTTTATTTATGTAATTTATGTAAAATATAAATAATTTTCGGGGCGCCGGTAACCTCCTACCTTCCCCTCTATCGGGGCCTGCCTGTATCTGTAGCCTAATAAAAAAATCAGTTGTGGCCACCACAGGACCGACCGCCATCATAAAGTAATTGTATAAAATACATTCTAGTAGCAGAGTAAAAATAAGTTGGCCTAATATTTTCTAACAGAGATATTATTTATCATGACCATGGAAACGTTACATATAAGTATGAAAAAATTGAGACAAAGAAAAAAAATTGATTTTAAAAAATTTTACAAAAATTTTTCGAAATTTTTAGTTTTATCAAAAAACAACTCAAATAAAAGTTATTAGTTATTGTTTATAGCAACTTTTGTTCAATAATTTTTTTCGAAGTATTTTTCTGTTGCTAAATATTCGCAAAAATCTTAAAATCGACACGAGTTAAGTCCTATTTCTAGTCAACCGATTTTTACCAAAAGTTGATAAACTCGTGTCATTGATGTCAAAAGCTTAAATTTGCAGTTTCATAAAAATCCTTTTAGCTAAATTTGCTCTGCACGTGTACACAGACAGACGGACAGACAGACAGACAGACAGACAGACAGACAGACAGACAGACAGACAGACAGACAGACAGACAGACAGACACAGACAGACGGTCAGACAGACCGGCAGACATCATGCTAAAAATAGTCAAAACGTTATGTAGGGACCTCAATTCGTGGAGATCCATCGAAATCTCGAAATGTCAAAATCGGTATGATCACAATACCTCCCTTATGTATGTTGACGGTCGGTAAAAACTGTAACGTAAAACAGGCTTTACTTCATTTGAAAAGAATAGCATCACGGTTCTCGAGTTTAGGTTCGTATCTCCAGGTCAAAATGAGATATGAAAAATTTCGTAACTCGAAAAGTTCGTATATCGAAAGGTTCGTAAGTCGAAGTACCACAGTATTTTTTTAAATCACTTTTTACTTGCCTGACCTTAATATATAAGGGGCAAGTATTATAATCGAGAAAATTTTCGATGTCGAGATTTTGACTGATGACCACGTTTCATGGTCCAAGGAATCCAAAAAACATATTTTTGAAGTGCCGTCCGTATGTGTGTGTGTGTGTGTGTCTGTGTGTGTGTCTGTGTGTGTCTGTGTGTGTGTATACACGATAACTCAAAAATGGTTTAACTTAGAAAATTAGTTCTAGTACTAAAAAATTCTCCTATTAATTGGGAAGAACCCTATTGTTTTTTATAAAAATCCGAAACCGGAAACGGAAGTTATTAAACTTTAAAATTTTAAAAAAATCGTAACTAGTAAACCAAGCCTTGGTCAAAAATTTGTATAGAACATAATTTGATGTATTTTTAAAGATTTACCTTAAACTTTTTCTATTTTATTTTTTTTTATTATTTTTTTTTATGCGAGAGTAAGTCTAGCGGAGGTCTCTCTTCGCCACTGGTTTAAACTTATTCTACGATTCAAAAGTTTTGTATTTAATACCTTACAATCAGGGCGGTCACAAGTCGGTGGTGCAAGGAGTGCACCGCACCCGGGGACAGATTTTCGGGCGGAAATTTTTTATTTTTAGTGTAAAACATTCATTAATTGTTAGCAAAGAAAGATGTGCATTTTCGTATTTTCAAAATATGGAGGCGAGCCACATGAGGCCCTTTGGTCCGCGTCCAACTTTCAAAATATAAACTAAGTTTTTAAGGGTGACAATATGATGGTCGCACCCTGGCGGCAGTTATGCTCCAGGTATTATACTACAATACATTTTTAACATAATTTAAAATTTACTTTTTGTTTCGTAATCTACACTTCGAAAGCTTTCACTTAATACCCCACAATATATTTTTAAAGAATAAAAAATTAAAAAAAAAAAATACGCTATTAAAAATTAAATGCGTCATTTGCCAAAATATAACTAGAATTTTGACAATATAATTTAAACAAAATAAAAATGAAAAAAAAAACAAAAAATAAAATTGTCTCCTCTGCCCGGGAGCGAACTCTAATTTGCTGCGTAGCAAGCGAGCAGCTAACCATTAGACCAGGATACGCCTTCTAGTATAGTGCGTTACATCAGTGTTTCTCAATAGGTGGTCCCCAGAAAAATTTTAGTGGTCCGCGAAAGTATTTATGTGTTTTCTGCAGTTTTTTTAAAAAATTTATGCACATTTTTTATGTAAATAATTTATATTTTGTTGATTTTCTGTAAACTTTCTGTGATTTTCTACATATAAAATAAATATATTTATTTAGCAGATTAAATATATTTGTTTTCTTGCAAAAAATGAACCAACAATTATTATTAGTGGTCCGCGTTAGAAAATTATATATTATACTGGTCCGCGGTGCGTTTTTGGTTGAGAAACACTGCGTTACATAACTATAACTTTTGTACATCGTCAACAAAAAACAAAAAATGCGTTATTTTACGAAAACATAATCTAATCAAAAATTCCTGTTGTTCTGGTAAACACTAATGTACATTACTCAGAATTTTTTCAGTTTTTTAGTTAAACCATCTGAGCTACAGGGTGTAGGACAAAAAATGTTTTGCACAATTTTGGCAAAATAATTTATTTTGCAAAAATAAAATTTTGATCGTCAATCCACGTACTAAAGGCTTTCATTTAATACCCTACTCAGAATTTAAAAAAGTATTTTTTTTCGATGAGCACATATTTGTTTATATTTTTAGGGGGATATGTTTTTTTAGATGTTTTTTTTTAAGTTTAGTATTTTTCCTATGTGCGGGTCAAAGAGTTGTATAAGCTCGCCAAATTTCAACTCTCTAGGTTTAGCCGTTTGGCTACAATTTTTACCGAACAGACAGACAGACAGACGACCAAATAACGGTATAAGGGTTTTTTGGTCATACCTACAAAACCCTAAAAACAGTTTTTTTTACTCATCTACTCAGTATTTTTTGTCCAATTTTCTAGGTCCAACCGTTTGAGTCGAATTTTAACCATACAGATACACAATTGCATTATAATTCGCGACTCAAACTAAGGTTGGCGGCGCTGCGTACGACAGTTAATGGCCGACGAGAAGCGTATATGTACTTAAACGTATGTATGCGCCACTGACCGTTGACTGTTTACAACGTGGTTGTAAACATTAACCCTAGTTCTTTTGTAGTTTAAAAATGTGATTATAGTTATACGGGATAATTGTTTTATGCCGATCTTCAAAAATAATATGGTATGTTCTATACCAGCGTTTCCCAAACTGCGCCGCGGCGCCCTGGGGCGCCGTGGCTAGACTTCAGAGGCGCCGCGAAGACCCAGGACCTTTTTTTTATGTGATAATCTTTGTAGTTTACAAGTGAGGACCTTTTTTTTTTAATCATCACTTATAGTTTCATATTTTCAACTGTCTAATGAAATAAAATGAAAAATTGAATGTATTGACTTGGGGCGCCGCGGGACAATTTTAATACATTAAGGGCGTCCGGAACCGAAAAAGTGTGGGAACCATTGTTCTATACAATACAACATAAACTTTAAAACAGGGGGCGCGGGTAGCTAACCTTTTTGAAACCAAAACGGCAATAAAAAACAGAATGATGCAAATTTCGCAAATGTTCGCAAAAACACTCCATTATTATAGAGCAAAAAAGAAACGGAAACGTGCCGCAGCGTGTGATTGGCAACCCCCTGCTTAAAAGTGCTACTTTTAGAATATAACATGTGTATAAATAAAATATGTACCGATATTAATTGATGCAAACATATTTATTGAAATTAAAATTACAATACTTTTAAAAAATCTCAAACTTAATGCGATACATGAGCTTGATGATCTTTACAGATCTCAGCGATATTGTGACGAATAAATGATAAAGCCACACGCATTTCTTCTTCTAAATTCCCTAGTCTCTCGCGTTTGTTGGTCTTGATTGATTGATTCGTTGATTCACTGTCATCATTGAATTGATTTTTATTTGCAAACAATTTTTAATTGAATTGTACATTTGATTTTTTCGCGGAACACTTGAAGGTGCATTGCGGTACACCAGTGTTCCGCAGAACACGCTTTGAGAACCAAAGCTTTAGGGTAACTATCCCATCATTGCCTGAGTGTAACTGTGTACTACAACTTAATGGCCATTAAAGAGAAGAAGTGTTCTCGTTCATCACCAACGTGCAAAATGGTGTTTGCCTGAGCTTGCCAATTGTTGCAACACTGTATTTGTTGAATGTAGTTTCGCATCCAGTGATGCGAAAATTGCTGGGTAATTTGTGGTGTCTTTTTTCAGCGTCATAAACACTTCTTACGCTTCCTTGAAAACATCTACTTCTGGTATAGAATGAATTGGACCTCCGACTAAAAAATGGGCAAGAATAATCACAAATTCATCATAACACAAATGGTTTTCTTCTATAACCTTAACAAGATGACTTCTCATACTTTAACAGTTGACTCCCACAAACCTCCAAAATAGGGCGGATATAGGGGGTATATAGTGCCAATTAATTAAGGTGACCATACGTCCCGAATTTATCGGGACAGACCCGAATTTCCGCCTTGCGTCCCGAATTTTTCCAGAGGCAATATTTGTCCCGAATTGTGGTTTTTTGTCCCGAATCGTCCGGTTTTTTAGAAAGGAAACTTATTTTCAATATTGATTTTAAATATATTTCAACTAAAATTATTTTTACAAAACTTGAACTAAAAAAGAATTTCCTTGATGAACAGCTTTTGGACAAGTGACAAGACTCAACTTGATGTAGACACATTAAAAGCAATATTACTGATTAAAGTAAATTATGAAGAAAACTGTGGATTTTTATAAAATGCTTCAAAGCAGAAAAGACCTACTCAAAAAGATCCATACTACGGAAAAATATAAAAAGTCTTCTACTGAGTAATTTTAATGAATAAATTTTGATTTCATTTAAAAAAATACTGTGATTTTAATAATGTTCCTTTTAATAATATAATAAATTAATTATCTGTCATTGGAAATTATAATTATTTATTGTATAATCTGTATTTAAAAAAATGAATTAAACAATTATGGGAAACAATTTGAATAAACAACCCCCCCCCCCCCCGTCTATGAGCTCCCGTTCCGAATTTTAGACTAAAAAATATGATTCATATTTATGATCATCTTACAATTAATACCTTTTAATTACGTTATTTGCACCAACGAAATTTGTGGCATTATCAGGATACAAGTCTGAGGACATACCTTTGCGGGCGAAAAATCGTTTTACCACAGCTAGAAAGCTATCAGTTGTAAGATCCGCTACCAAGTCAAGGTGCACGGCTTTAGTCGAGAAGCAAACGAATACACACACATATGATTTTAATAATTTTGCTCCTCAAGTGGCCCTATCCAAGAGCGTACCTAGGGTAAATGGCGCCCATGGCAAATGTTAAAATTGTGCCCCTATCCAAACATGTCACATCCACTTTTTGAAAATTAAAATTTAAAATAACTTGGCTGTAAATCTTTATATATAAAACTGAATATTTGTGGGTATGTCCGGAAATTCTAACCCACTTCCAGATATATTACCGAGTTGAAATTTTGCATACAGGCAGGAAATGCCTTCATCATAACTAGAAAAATAAAGAAAATCTCAAAAAAGTCCCACTAGACACGAGAAATTAATAATTTTGTTTTTAATTATATTGGACCATTGGAATATCTATTAAATATGCAGTGAGGGGACAGGAATTTTCGTTCAATAGTTGATTGGATGACTATATTCTGATAGTGGCTCTTCGCGCGGCATCGGAAATGTTCGGCTCAAATATTAATCGGTATTAATCGGTAAACAGCACTGATCTTTATTCAGCTTTTTAGCAAAATTATGATTAGTCTACGTAGAACGAGAAACATCTATGTTATATTTTTTTATTTTTGCCGATATTTATGAACTTTATTATTTTGGTTTATTTATTTTTGCTTTTGACGAATCTTTTTTAAAAATAGTTTGACATATTTTAACCAAATTTAGTATGATAATAGAATAAAACCAGGATTCAAACAGAGGCCATATAGTATCTCAAAATTCTCATTCTAAGGGAGTGTTTCGGGATTAAAACTGTTAACTTAAAAACTTAAAATATATTTTTAACATATTTTTTTAATTGCACCCCGAAAGGAGTAAATTGCTATTTTTTATTCTATAAACCGTCCCTTGGACATAGTCATGAAATTCGGAAAGCATATTTTCTCCATGATGTAAGCACCCACAAACAAGACATTTTTTGAATTTCGCCCCCGAAGGGGATGATATATGGTGATACATGATTTCAAGGATTCCTCAATGTATCTTGGAACCAATAAGATATCGACTTAGTTTTTACTTATAAAGGTTACAAATATTTATGAACGAAATTCAGAAAGTTGCCCTAAACAACCCTCAAATCTACATTCGGGGTCACTTGTAGAACGCTTCGCATTTCCTATGTTTATTGAGATAACATTCCGTTTTGGCATATAAGTGTCTTTTTAAAATCTTTAGAAACTTATTGAGTTTTTTTAAAAATAGTTTTACCCCTAAAGGGGCAAAATGCTTTTTCACTTTTTTTATTCTTTTTGTTTTATTTTCCTTTTTCATTTTTTTTTGCCATTTTGCGCCCCCCTCCAAGTGTCGCCCAGGTCACGTGCCATGCCTGCCATACCCCCAGGTACGCCTCTGGCCCTATCCTTTACCAAGAATAGTCCTGCAAAGTCCGTACCGCTAAAAATGGACGGCTTGAAATGACACGAGTATGTGGTAAATCACCCATCTCATAATGTTGAAACCTAGGTCGTGTCTTAAAACAAGTTATACAGTTTCTAGTAATTTGTTTCGCTAGATCTTTTCCTATTGGCCAATATTTTTCTTTAGCTGAATTAAGCAAAGTATGTGCACTACAGTTCAAAATCGAATTATAAATATGGTAAGAAATATCCCCTAGAAATTTTCTGAAACAATATATGTAATCTACATAAGAAATTGTCCAGGAAGACGTATTCTTCAGGAGACAATTATTAACTTTTTATTTGTATGACAGTGTAATTGAATTATACATATCTAGTGCAGTGATGGCGAACTTATGACCCGCGGGTGAACGACAGGGTAGGGAAATCGATAATCGTTATATACCTGTATTATACTAGTTAAAAACAAGACCGCTAGCTCACGTAGAGCTAACGAGATTAGCTGGGGATTCCACACACATATTTACAGCCTAAAGCGGCAAATTTTTATTTACGCATTATATATTTGACCCGCGATTTGAATTTACAGAAATTCAAATTAAATTTTGACCCGCCTGAGGAAAAAGATTCGCCATAGCTGGTTTAGTGCCTACGTCGAAAGACACTGTACTTGATGATAATGGAATGCAGTGGCGGCGCTAGCTCTTAAAATCTTATCAGGAAATATTTGAGTAAAATCTGGGGGGGGGGCATGAAATATTTGAAGAGGGCATCATTTTTTATGGATAGGTGAAGATAGGAAAAAGTGGTGACCTAAAAAAAAGGTCCTCACTTTCGCACACATTTTTCTCCAAGAATTTCGGGGGGCGGGCAACTGGGAGCCAGAGCAATTTGGAGGAGCTGACCCCAAATACGTGGTCTTTAACCGCGGCAGATGCAAGAGGTCCGTAGCACCTGGTCAAGCAAGAGTCGTTAATTTTTCATACTAGTCTTTTATGCAAAATATGCAAACAGTATAATATGCCTATTTGAGATTCGTAAAAGAAAGTTTTATAAAATACATTTAATAAAGGATTTTTGTCAAAGATCTATTTTTGTCGCTGTTTTGAACCTGCCGCGATTTTCAATATAGGTGCTACGGGTAAAAATTATTTAATTTTCGTAAAGAACTAGTGTACTAAGTTACATTCCATCATCATCATCAAGTATAGTATTTTTCGACGAAAGTTCTAAATTATAAACAACCATTTGGAAAAAAAAAAAAAAAAAAATACGTTGCATTTGAACATTTCTATACAAAACTATATAAATATAAAAGTTATTTGAAACTCACAAATATATTTAAAAAATATAGAACATTGTTGTCTAATATCTAATTATTGAGTGATAACCTCCCAGCAAACATTTTTATACGGGCCAGTGCTGGTAAAGCACATACTCCCCGGCATTGAAAGTAATGGGCCAGTGCTGGCATTTCGTACTGGGCCAGTACCCCGGTGTCCCCGTGGCCGTTATTGGCCCATTGATGTATCAGTTGCCGGCCCAGCAATGGTAAAGTGCATTGAAAGTAATGGGCCAGTGCTGGCATTTCGCACTGGGCCAGTGCTGGCATTTCGCACTGGGCTAGTGCTGGTATTTCGCACTGGGCCAGTGCATATATTATACCCACTCTCTAGTGTTTCAAATGTAACATATGTGTACTTACCCAGTATTAAAATAAATTAATGGTTAGGTGCAAAATAAATACTCATTTGGCCATTTTCACCATCGTTGAATAAATTTATTTAACAAATAAAGTTGACAATGTCGCATCGGTTTTAAACTATTAATGAAGAAATTAACATTGCTGTCAATAAAATGATGAGATATTGTTAACTTAAGTTGTTAAATAAATTTATTCAACGATGGTATAACTGGCCGATTGTAAATTGTATTAACAGTTATAATTTATTGATTTATTTATAAATATTAAATAAATATAATTTCAGGAATAACAGGAATTAGTTTATTTAATTTATTAATTTAATGAAGAATTTTAAGAAAATGGTTTTCTGCCATTTCGGCCAAAAAATTGTATCCTAAAGATAAGTGGGGACTAATAATTTTCGCCAATATTCGGCTTGTATTATCTACCACATCTTTTCCTCATGACTCGAAGAGTGCCAACCTAAAGAAATCATACTTGTTAAAATAAATTCAATTATCAAATTTTATAAGCATTAATGCTATAAGCTGTTCACTTTTGTAAGAACAAACTAGATCTGGTTATTTTGGTGATTTTTATAGTGTATTACTGACTTTTAGAAACTTGATTATATTGTAAAAAAAGCTTTACAGTTTTGGATTAAGTTTGTATTATTTTAGGTTAGTATTATATTTACAAAATATTTAAGATGTCACTATTCAAAATAAAATATTACAAATTATATTTTTTAAATGACATATTTATAATCTTGTAACAGATTTATTAATAATTGAAAATTTTATTACATGAAAAAAACTATGATTTAACTAAACTAAAAATTAAACAATTTAACATGAAACAGTTTGTGTAAACTACGTCCTTAAATCTAATAAAACACACACAAATCACAATAAAAAACTGTATAATGTTCACAAAACAATAACTATTTAAATACACATCTTGACAAACTGTCCACCAACACGTATCAACTTGTACTGGCCCTCCAAGGCCACGCGGTTAGGGCGTTTTATGACTAAGAACAATCAGACTTTTCAAATTATTACATTCAAAAAAAGTTTAGTTTTAAGTAAAAAGTATGAGTGATGAAGAGACGATAGCCCGTATAAAATGTTTGCTTGGATTACTACAAATAAGGAGTGTTTATAAAATGCTGGTAAAGTACTTCGTATAGGCGGAATGTGAAATACAAATGTGAAGTACATTATTAATACTGGCGTTGCACTTACTTTTGGTGCCAGCAATTTACCAACAGTAAAAGCAATTTGCCGGCATTCGGCCTTTAGTTGCATATTTGCTGGGCTCTGTGAGTGATTCTCCTCAAATTTTCTTATATAAATTGTTACTAATTTTATTTCAGATTGTTAGTTTTGTATAAGAAACTTGTAATCTGTGGGGCTTATACGTGCCGTAGCCAGTATTGAATGTAACTAAAAAGTCTTCTAATTGGAATAATTTTATATAATCTTTCAATTTGACTTGGAATTAGACATAAACCATACGCTACTTTCTTGTGTTTTTATTAATTATTGCAAAGAATAGAGTTGCAGGTCAATTAGCTATTTTCTTTTTTAAGCATTTGAGTTTGCACTTTTATTTTAATAGGTTAATTTTCAACAAATTAATTTTTATTTAATTATTTAATTACAATTATTAAGTTCTATTGTTGGTGTTTAATTTTATCATGAAACAACATGTGAAAAAGTAACGTTTTATTTTAATTATAGTTCTCATTTAATATAAGTTTAGAACTGTTTCATTACTGTTAGATTCCAAAAGCATTAGATGCTAGTTTTTAAGGTAGTTTTTTGTAGGTATGACCAAAAAATCCTTAAACCGTCATTTTGTCGTTTGTCTGTCTGTCTGTCTGTCTGTCTGTCTGTCTGTCTGTCTGTCTGTCTGTCTGTCTGTCTGTCAGTCTGTCTGTCTGTCTCTCTGTCTGTCTGTCTGTTCGGTAAAAATTGTAGCCAAACGGCTAAACCTAGAGAGTTGAAATTTGGCATGCTTATACAACTCTTTGACCCGTACATAGGAAAAAAACTAAAACATCTAAAAAACATATCCCCCTAAAAATATAAACAAATATGTGCTCATCGAAAATAAAATATTTTTTTATAATTCTGAGTAGGGTATCAAATGAAAGCTCTTGGTACGTGGATTAACGATCAAATTTTTATTTTTGCAAAATAAATTATTTTGAAGCGATTTTTGCCAAAATTGTGCAAAAAAATTTTTTGTCCCACACCCTGTAGCCCAGATGGTTTAAACTAAAAATCTGAAAAAGTTCTAAGTAATGTACATTAGTGTGAATTTTGATCAGATTATGTTTTTGGAAAAAAAAAACGCATTTTTTGTGTTTTTTTGTTAATAATGTACACAAGTTATAACTTTGTAATACGCTACACTGAAAGGTGTGTCCTGGTCTAGTGGTTATGACGCTGGCTCTACACCCAACTAACTCGATCGAAAGGGATCGAACCCTGCGAGAAGAGACAATATTATTTTTTGTTTTTTTTTTTAATTTTAATTTTTTTTTCAAAATCTTGTTATATTTTGGCAAATGTTGCATTTAATTTTTAAAAGCGTAAATTTAATAACCAGTGGAAATTATAATTTAATTCTGTTTATAACAACCAATGGAAGTCATAGCGTAATTTTTAAAATTCTTAATGAACCTTGCTATATATATATATATATATATATATATAAAAAAATACTGCACATATTTAGAAACCTAAATAATGGTATTAGGCGTTCGAATTAAAATTAACAAAAAAATATTTTAATATAAAATTTGTTTTGGCATCTCAAATAATCATCATTCACTTACTAAATACCTGCAAAACCCTGAAATGTGTGAAAATTCACACTTCACATCAATTTTTTTTACTCCTGGTTTAAAAATAAGGGTTTAAATAAAAAATTCCAAAACTACCCCCGGTCAAATTTTTGATTGACAGTTCTGTACTTTTCAGTCGTACCAACACCAACTTTTTAGTTTTTGTTTACAACTTAACTTTTAGTAGTTTATTAAGTTGATAAGAAGTTTATTTAGATCATATAATTAAATATAAACTTAGCACAATTAAACAATATTTATAAATTGGTTTACTATAACCAAATTGTTGTCTGCCATCTGAACCTAAAAAATTTTAAGTTGGCAATGAAAAGTAATAAGAGATGGAAGATATAAAATTTATCACTGTCTCTTATTTTTTTCCCCCACTATATTCTGTAGTATCAAAAGTTGAAATGACGTCAGAGTTGGATAGTATTGAAAAAAGTATTGAAAAAAGTATAATGTAGAATGGACTTTAGATTTATACACTTACATGTGTTCAAACCAATTCTCGAAACATTTTTTCCACTCTAAAGTTGGTATTTCAAAAACATGGTTTTTGAAAGCTTCAACAGCTTCTTGAGGGGAAGAAAATCGCTATCCACGCATTTTTTGTTTAACATTGGGGAACGCCTTAACTGCTTCATCGTATTAATCTGTTAATATGAGTAGTATTAATCAAATTATAAACTGGAGAGCTTTAAGGAAAATCGGTTAAAACCGGTATTGAATATTTTCAGTTTCATTTTCGTTCTTGATTAAAACAAAAATAAAAATGGCGCCCTAGTTTGCGTTCTATAAAAACTTGTGGAAAAATTGTTATTTTGCTTTCGGTGTCGGTTTGTTTCCATCCTTGATAAAAATTAAATCAAAGAGTCGCGAATCGATAGTTTTTCACTCACGACTCCTACTTACGACTCCGACTCCGACTCCGACTCCAACACCGCATCCCTGGTTTTTTACTAGTCCCGATTTTTTCAGCTCCAGTAATTGGGTTTATTTCCTTCCACCTTTTAGTATCCACCGTGACAAGCGTGCACGGGCTGAGTCCTTCCTCCCAAGCACTAAAAAAGCATGTGGTTTTAGTGTTTTTTTGGAATACATTTGAATTTTAGAGCTCATGCGCCTATATTTTTTTGTCAACATTGGCATTTTGGAAGTGAAGACCTTTTTTTGTGATCAACACTTGTTTTTGGAAGGTAACGTGTTTTTGGTCAGCACTTGTTACCATATAATTTCCCTATTACTGCCCCTATAAAACAAATTTGTCTTCTAAACCCTCCCAAGCAAAATAACTGGGTGCGCACCTGCTCCGTGATGCTTTTTCAGCTAAGATTTTTAGTTCTTAAGCCGCATTCAGAGCTGTTAAATCAATAGCCTATAGGTTGTAGCATGTACTATATTGATTTGATTGTCACTAGAAGTTTGTCATATACAGATTCTGTAAAATTCTGTAAAAAGTTACTGTGTAACAACGTTACTACAACATAAAATATTATAAAAAGTATAATGGCTTTCACTCATGATAGTAACTGACTAACCTTGCTCATAGTGACGAATTTAGATACAATTATCATAGTAACAGAGTTACAGAATTGGTCTGATTGTAAGACGTGAAACCGTTCAGACCTCTAAATTTAATACGTTGTTCGTTGTGGATTGTGGATAAATTTCTAAACTTTGTAGTTAGTGAGTTGTTTTAATGAGACAGACATATAAACACATTGGCTATCTTAGTTTATCGGAGACACCGTAGATATTGTATGCCTTTACATAACCTAACAAAATGTCATCATTAACAAATCTTGCTCAAAATTACGAAGACGGACAGTAAATATGATCAATTTAGGTAGTTAGGTTAGGTTTAGATAATAAATAATAAACATTTTACGAAGCCGTCGAAGTTGGTTTAAAGACACACAGATGTCGGATTATTCGTAACCCACTAATTTTTAAGAGCTGTAAACGCTACTTAGAACGTTAAAACAACGTATAAAAACATATGCACAACGTGACAACGTACAGTCTATATTGTATTTATTTACAGAGTTCTGAATGCGGCTTTACAGGTCCTAAACGTTGCTCTAAAAATGTACAAGTAGACGTGATCTTTTCTCATTAAAATAATTCATACAAAAGTCATTTATGATTTATTCATCCTTTGTGTATACATTGTAATATATTACACTTGTTACAGAACGTTTCAAAAACACGTTATATATTTCCTATTGTTTTAGTACCATTCTATTTAAACAAAATATCTGCCTTTTTTTTAGGTTTTTTTCAGGTATGACCCAAAAACCCTTGTAACGTCACTCATGTGTCTGTCTGTACGGTAGAAATTGTTACCAAAAAGATGAACATAGAAAGTAGAAATATAGCATGCTTGTACAAACAGTTTGACACACATATAGGAAAACAATAGAGATTATCATAAAAACACATCGCAGGATAAATATAAACACATAAGAATTTAATGAAAAATTAATATCTTTTAAATATTTTGTGTGGGGTATCAAATGAAATCCCTTGGTGCGTAGATAAACAAACAAATTTTTATTTTTGAAAAACAATTTTTACCGACTGCCAACATATATAAGGGAGGTATTGTGATCATACCGATTTTGACATTTCGAGATTTCGATGGATCTCCACGAATTGAAGTCCCTACTTAACGTTTTGACTATTGTTAGCATGATGTCTGTCGGTCTGTCTGTCCGTCCGTCTGTCCGTCCGTCCGTCTGCCTGTGTACACGTGCAGAGCAAATTCGGCTAAAAGGATTTTTATGAAACTGCATATTTAAGTTTTTGACATCAATGGCACGAGTTGATCAACTTTTGGTAAAAATCAGTTGACTAGAAATGGGAGTTTAGTCGTGTCGATTTTAAGATTTTTGCGAATATTTAGCAACAGAAAAATATTTCGAAAAAATATATTTAACAAAAGTTGCTATAAATGCAATAACTAATAACTTTTATTTGAGACGTTTTTTGATAAAACGAAAAATTTCGAAAAATGTTTGTAAAATTTTTCGAAATGTCTATAGTCTATATTTTTTCATACTTACATGTAACGTTTCCATGGTCATGATAAATAATATCTCTGTTAGAAAATATTAGGCCAAGTTATTTCTACTCTGGTGCTAGAATGTATTTTATACAAGTACTTTATAATGATGGTCGGTCCTGTGGTGGCCACAGCTGATTTTTTTATGTGGTTTTCGCTAAAAATATATGAAAAAAGCTCTATATGTCCTCTACCCTATCTCCCAGAGAATTTGATCTAAAAATCTGTAAAAAATCTCAATAATGTATATTGATGAGAACCAGAATAGTTTAACAGGAATTTTTGATCAGATTACTTTCTCGAAAAACATTGATTTTTTTTTGTTATTATAATTATTAGTTTTTTTTTTTTTAATTACTTTATGGTTGTAAAAGAAAGTTCCTAAGACCTAGATTAGGGAAGGGAAAGTAGTTTTTTAATGTCTTTATTATAATAAGTACTTTTTTTCTGCAATCCAATTCCTTCAATCCAAAGGGGTTAATATAAAAATCTGAAAAAATTCTAAGTAATATACATTAATCTCAATCGGAAAGGTTTGAAAATGTTCCATTTTTGGTGTTTTTGACAAAATAAATTATTTATTTTAATTCATGGCTAAATTATGGCTAATAATGTTATGGATTTTTTGTATTTATGGCTAAGGTAGTATATGTCTTCTTTTGAAATTCAAAATATAATAAACAAATTTTGACAGCTGAGAATTGAATTCATGTGTGTAAGCTCCGTCGACTATTATACGCCATGATTCAACCTACTGTTTCGCCGAGTTCGACGAAAACCTTTTTACACCAAAATCGGTGTAATTCCAGGCAAAAAGAATCAAGTCTCCCTGACATATGGCAACAGGCTATTGGAAATAATAGTGAATATTTACGTAGTATAATAAGATGTTATTGCCATTTTATTATACAAAAAATATTATGGCTTAACCCAATATGTTTAAATGAATTTTTTGTCTTAAGTTAAATCAAATATATGTATATAAATATTTTTTGGGTTTAGTTCTGATTTGTGATGTGAATTTTTCAGATATTATTCAACCTCATTGTCACATTTGCGTGTATAATCTTAACATCAAATCTCATATCTGCAGAAAGCGATGTCAAAGCTTCAACAGCGAACAACCTAGAAGAAAAAGATACTGATCTGAAAACTTCGGGAACTTCAAGATGTAAGTTTGTTAGTTATAATTAAAAAGAGGACATAATAAAGAATGTATTAAAATGTATTAAAAAACGATAAATTTCAAATTATTAACCAAATAATGGTTATGATAATGATAGTAAAGTCACCCCCCTCCCTAATGATAAGGATCATTTGTTCAAAAAGTATTTTGCCGTCCCTTCTCTTAATGATTTTGTTTGTAAATTTTTTCAATGAGAAACTGGGTAGTGATTAAGATTAGATGGATATTTGGACTACAATATTTTCAAAATTCTATCGATAATATCAGTATTTTAATCAAATTGTAAGAAATACTTAGAACTAATGTTGAATAGTAGCGAACGTTCTATAATCTTACTAACCGAGCTGCGTGTATTCAGATGACTACAAAAGTTAAATCAATGGCAAGGCGAAGACAAGTTTGTTTTGTCGCTGCATAGAAAAAAGACTCTCCGCAAGTTCTTATTTGTTAGGCTGAAGTTTTCTGAACAGCAATGATATGTGTACCGAAGAACTTGTACGGCGCTAATTGTTTCAGATATCACGATACATACGGTTTTTCTGAATTGATATAGAGTGTTCGTTTCGGAGGAATTGATTTTAAAAACTTAATTTGGCTTCCGCGTGTTATATCACCTATGTACTTTGCACAACTTAAGGCGCCTACAGACGATGTGTCTAATGCTGGCTAGTGCTGGTATCAACGTTGGCTATTACATTTCGCATTGGCAGACATTTGTATATGCGTAATTATCCGCGGATATACCGCAATTTTCTGCGAATGCGGATAAATTATCATTTAAACCATGCGGATGCGGATCGGATAAAATGTAATGTCCGCCTATCCGCAATATCCGCGTGAACATTAAATCTTCGGTAACTTTCGGAGAAACACGCGATTGTGTTCTGAGTAAGCAGTTCTCGGTTACCTTTGGTTGTCTGTATACACATGTGATATTTTGTAGCATTCTATCTCACTCTATGTTATTGTTATTAAGACAATTGTCCATGATCGAGATTGTGTTGAGACAGTCAACATAACTTTTTTTTATTATTGTATATAGAAAATAATATTTTGGACAAAAGTTGCTTGGTACACTTTCGATGTAATTCTTCCTACCTCTGCTCTAATTCTGGCTTTTTAATCTAATTAAAAAAATTAAACAAAATAAACGTTTTTTTACATATAATTGTAATGTAATCTGCCAATTGTTTTATACTACCCGAAGTAAAAAGTCTTGCTGATTCCAAAAATTGAAACTGACAAAAAATTTAAAATGACACATGTTGATATTTGACAAAATATGAAGCACCTTCTACCAAGTAACTTTTCTCTCTTTATTTACAAAAGCTGCGGATGCGGATCATGGATATGCAGATGCGGATCGGATGCGGATACAGAAAAGCTTATCCGCGCAGGGCTCTAACGATGTGTCGATTAAGCACAAGCGTTGACTAAGTTAAAAAATATCGAACTTGGCCAAACGTTAGTAAAATGGCATCTTAAAGTGAAAATAGTTTATCATTGCAGCTTCGATCTTGGTTTTGAATTAAAATTTAAATAACATTTAAATTCTAAAAAGTGTTGTACAAAAAATACTTTTTGCTTTAAGTAGACTTCATGATTAAGTAAAAATGATTATAATCTTCCATTTTAGAACAACTTGCTTGCTTGATGCGATGACAAGAGTGTGCCCGTCCTGTGTATGGAATGACATGCGTATGCAAGTCTGCACCAACGTTGGATAGTGAACGTTGGCCAGCACCAAGCCAAGTGTGTTATCTGTACACACGTAACGCGGAGCTAGACAAATGTAAAAATTTGCTATTACTTGCCACACCGTCTGCCGGTGCTTTTACATGCTTGCGACGGCCATAAGTCATATGATTATTTGATAATGATTAACGAATTAATTTGAGATTTATTTTTATTTTAAATTAAATTATTTGAAGTCCCATCTGAACCTATCCTGTTATTAATTTACGCTTAGTCCTCTTTCGTTCATTTCTTTTTGAATTCTTTCTATTCAACTTTCATCTAGGTTTTCTCATTTTTCTCTTTTGGTGTCAGTGGTGGCGCTAGCGGGATCTGGGCCCGCCGCTAACAACTAGTCTGGTCCCCAGTTGCAACCCCTCCCCACCCCCAGACTTGTTTAGAAAAAATGTATTTTAGAAGTGAGGACCTTTTCTTTAGGTCATCTTGTATTTGGCCCTCCCAAATTTTACTACAAAATTTCCTGCCTCCCCCCCATATTTTAAGAGCTAGCGCCGCTATTGCTTGGTATTCATGATAAAATTTTAAATATATGACAATAAAGACCAAGATTGCCTTATTGAAAATATTTCTGCACGCCTTACGCAAAGTAAAGACCGATTATTGCTTGATAATTGTTCTTTTTTTTTTAATTAAAATATGTATTAAGTGAATGGAACTGTATAATATGGGGCGTTCCTTCTATGAATATTTATTTTTGCAAATTAAATACGCTTATAACTGGCTGGAACCATTTTTAATTCATAGATGAGGCAATAAAATTGTTTCCAAGAACAAAATAATAATAATCTATTATATAAACTTCACAGATACAGTGATGTTGATCTAAAACTTTATATTTATAGTACTTTTTTCTTTTTTCTTTTTTTTTTCTAAAATCTTTATCGTTGGCTGTGGAAAAATAAAATAATGTGTACTGCAAGCTTTAACTCTCAATTAATTAACTGTCATCATTGTTGTTGTCATAAGTTTCTATTGTTCTAAGTTAAGTCAAAAGGTCGCCAAATGCTAAATGAATGTAAATGTAATTTTAGAAGTGAGGACCTTTTTTTTTGTTTAGATCTTCACTGACTCACCTGAAATTTAAAAGTAAGGACATTTTTTTAGGTCTTAATTTGAAATTTAGAAGGGAAGACCTCGAAAAAAGCTAGTTGCGCCCTACTTAGGGGCCCTCAACTAAATCTTGCCTACGGGCGCCGCAGACCCTTGCGCCGGATCTGCTTGCAATAGACATTATTTTATTTTTCCACAGCCAACCCTTATATAATTTCTTTTTGAACTCATGGTATAATACCTTACTTGAAAGTGATATAATCATCAGTCATTATATTTACATGGCACATGGGCGGATCCTGCAATTTCTTAAACGGATAGCGATTTAATTGATTGAAACGAATAATACTTATAACCTCCTCCCCATGTTTAAGTTCTAAAAAATTATATTTTATTTTTCATCAAAACAATATCATTATCAAGTGGCGCAAATGCCTGGATGTGTCTTGGCCTTTTAAAGGATTTCCTTTCATATTACTCGATTCTGAACAACTCATTTTTAACACTTTTCAATCTGCTCCATGCATCGTGGTTTAGACTGGTAGATATATTTTTTAAAGGTTATTGTTGATTATTTTTTCGGCGGATCTACATCTGCCATTCTTTCTATGCATTGTAATCGGTTTATTTTTATAAATTAAACTAGCTCAACCTAGTTATACAGTTGGTATAGTTCTAAATTACAGCTTCTTCGCCACAATCAATTGATTTAAATTCCCCTATGTACAGGAGGAGTTTGTGAACTATTTAAGCTTCTTTATTATCAAATATTTTACTCTACTAATAAAGGCCCATTTAAACATCCAAATTAAGCTCTAATCGGTTTCAATCTATTTAGTTTTATATTATTTTAACTTATATGTGTCTTGAAAACCTTAGAAGCGTTCTGTGTAACAAATTAGTTTGCGGTTTTAAAGTTCTTGGTTTCAATATTTTTAACTTTCACGATTTCATGTATATCGCATATGGTAACCAGACAACTGGGGCCGTAAGACAATTCGGGCCGTTCACAATTGGGGCTTTTCACAACTGGGGCCATTAACAAATCGGGCCGTTCACAATTGGGGCTTTTGACAACTGGGGCCATAACTATAAGAGCTAGAGTCATCTTTTGTTTAAAATAAAAAATAATTATTTTACGAGTTGGATGAAGTAAATTTGCATGTTCTTTTGAAAAAAATATATTTTAATGGTTTGATTAAATTCATTTTGGTGCTAATTAGAATAAATAAAAAAATTGTATTTTAAGGGTTGACTTAAATAATTTTTCGTGTTCATTTGATTAAAAAGAAATTGTATTTTAAGGGTTAGATTAAGTAAAATTTAGTGCTCTTTTGACTATATAAATAAAAAATGTTTTTAAAGGGTTGGCTTAAGTAAATTAAAGTGTTCTTGAATAAATAAATAAAAAATGTATTTAATTTTAGAAGTAAATATTTTGTAACTAAATTTAATTAATATGCGTCAACTACGAGAAAGTCAGTTATTTTTTGTTTGACTATTTGATTTTTCAATTTTTTTTTATGTATGATAGTATTTTTTTGTACATAGGTATTTTATAAAATGGGCAAAATTTTCTAGATAAACATAATAAAAATTAAAAGAACACTAAAAATTACTCAAGCTAACCCTTAAAATACATTTTTTTTATTTATTTATTCAAAAGAACACTTAAATTTACTTAAGCCAATCCTTAAAAAACATTTTTTATTTATATAGTCAAAAGAGCACCAAATTTTACTTAATATAACTCTTAAAATACAATTTCTTTTTAATCAAATGATCACAAAATTTTCTTAAGCCAACCCTTAAAATATAATTTTTTTATTTGTTCTAATTCCCACCAAAATGTACTTAATCAAACCATTAAAATATTTCTTTTTCAAAAGAACACACAATTTAATTTATGCCTTGTAAAATAATTATTTTTTATTTTAAGTCCCAGTTGTGAAAAGCCCCAACTGTGAACGGCCCGAATTGCTAATATTCAATTGTGTAAAGCCCCAATAGTGTACGGCCCGAATTGTCCATCGCCCCAGTTGTTAATGGCCTCAGTTGTGAAAAGTCCCAATTCTGAACCATAAAAACTAAGTGTAGATATAAATTGTTCTTTATTTTTTCTGTTATGTATGTGATTTGTTGAAAATGTATGAAATTGTGCAACAAAATCACAAATAATAAAAAGTGATCCAGGGCTTTACTTTCTGCCTGGGCCCCGGTAATTTTTACCGGCTTCCCTCGTCTCTCGACACACTTGGATATAACTCTGCCCATCGTCTTAATATATCATCCTTCTCGGTCAATATTATTTCGTCTTTGTTACTGCACATCCACGATTAGGTTTACGTTCTTTTCATGCTGTCATTTCAAATGTGCTTTTTCCTTTTCTTGATGTATCTGTTTCTCCTCCCAATTATGGATAGTTTGAAATCTTCTTCTGTGTCTCTTCTTCTTCTTTCTTTTTTTTTATAACTTTTTATATGCCTCCTTTTTCCTATTTGTGATTTCAGCGCATTCCCCATTAAACCAGCCTTGCACATTTCCTAATTTCTTTTATTTTTTCAAACCAGATTTTTCTGGGGGATGTAGTACTCTGCTACATGTTTCCCAATACGTGTCAATGTTCAAAGCAATATTTAATATTTGCAGGCATGTGTGATATTTAGTTTTATTTTATCTACACTGTTTTATCACTGGAAACAAATAGTATTTGTAACTTTAGGCCCAGTCACATCCAGTTTTCTCTATTTTCTTAAATATGAATTTAAGCTCTTCAAACAGCCGACCAACTCTCTACACGGTGAATAGCTTTCAGTTTTTCATCGATAGTTAGGGTTTTACGCAATTTTTTACTACTTTCAATTGCAGGTATTAATGCATGCTTTGGATCCATAGTTAATTATTTATTTATTAATTAGAACTTATTAACTGACGTGAAAATACTTGTTATATTTACTAGATCTAGAGAGTAGACAATATATGTATCTCTGTGTACTTGGCGTTAACGTAGGCAAAGTAGTTGTCAACTATATTGGTGTAATTTTGAACCTGGAAATTTAGGCCGTCGTAATTCGAAGATTACCTGTACATATTTTGTTAGGAAATTCTGACTTGACAAACAGCGTTGTAAAAATGATAAATATCGTTGTAATATTAACAATTTTTATTGTAAAACTGACGATGTCAGTAACAATTAAGTTCTTTAAATATGTTATTTTGGTTTCAGCTCTGAATATATTCGGAAAATTTTCCCCTCAACCATGGTACAATGACTATTATCCAGACTACAACTATAATCCTTCCTATAATAACAGATATCCAACAGGCGGATTTTACCCTTCCAGTAACTACCCTTCTAGTAGCTACCCTTCAAGTGGCTACCCTTCAAGTAACTACCCTTACTACCCAGCAAGCTCAGGAGGTTACTACCCAACCAGCCAAGGAGGAAACTATCCAAACAAATTTGATCCCAACTACTGGCTGAGCAAACTCCCAGGCTTTTCACCATCCAACCCCAACTATCCAAACTATCCAGGTGGAGGCAGTAACTGTGTTGGAACACTCTGTTATCAAACAGGGGGATATCCAGGAGGATATTATAATAAGTACCCCGGATATCAAAATAGATATCCTGTTGGAACTAGCTACAGTACAGTCCATCCAACTGGAAATTATCCACAACGAACTTATCCAACAAGTGGTTACCCATCTACAGCTTACCCAACAGGTGGTTATCCAACTGCTGCTTACCCAACAGGAGGTTATCCAACTGCTGCATATCCTACAAGTAGCTATCCAACAAATTATCCAACTAGCACTGGTTATCCAGTATCACCCACTGATCGTTATCCACTATCACCAACTGATCGTTACCCTTATCGAAACCAAGGTAATGGAGGGTATGGAGGATATCAAGGAAATGGAGGATTGTTGAGTTACAGTGGGTATGACGGGTATTATGGTACTGGAAATACGCCTGGCAACATTGGATTTGGGTATCAGAACAGCAGGGTAGTGCCAGGAGGTAGTACAGGTGTGTTTGGTGATTATGGAGGCACAAGGTTGCCACCAATTACTACGCCAGCTTCAGTGTCAAGAGATGCTTGATTTGATCAATTATTTAATGGCTGGTTTCTTAACCTATGGATCGCAACCCAAAATACGATCAGTTGTAATGATCAGTAAAAATGTTTTTTAGCTTATTATTACCAATATAAGTAATACAGTGAGCTGATTAATTCTTGATCGTTTGTAATATTTGACAGAAACATTTAGTTATTAAACGTATTTCCAAGGACTTGTACACATAGGCGTAGTTTCAATTTGTATTACCTTATACGAATTAATTGTTAAATAAATACTGTTTTTCCCTAAACGCCAACTGATTATCGTTGTTCCTCGGGTGAGTTCGGGTCAACGAAGTAATCTGATTGGTTCTTTGTTAAGTTGGGACTTTCAGCTGTGAATTGAAATATAGTTTTGCTATTTTTAAACCCATTTTTTACCGTTATGTAAAGCTCAGGAATTAATGATCTCACTGTATATCTTACATATAAAACAATATTTAATTCTCATCTCTGTTTTTTTTTTAAATCTTTTCTTGGGTTGTAAAACGTTTAGAGTGGATCTTGATTCCAAAACTATTACTCTACTCTGTGTCAGGGATCAAAAAGGTTAAGAAACGCTGGTTTAAAAATATTGTGTGTAATATATGAACTTTTTATTTGCTGATGATTGTGTATCTGATTATCATTGATGATTTATTAGTAAATTATAATAAGTGTTAGTATTATTAATTTGTAATTATGTAACGAAAATATTTCAACAAATATAATAACTTGATAAATGTATAATTGTTTTAAAAAGTACAATGTATCCTGCATATAACAATACTATTTTTTTACGACTGTTAAAAAAACTGTACTATATTTCATTTGTTTTTGTGCATATAATGCGTGTTTATTGTGACAAA
This sequence comes from Liopterus haemorrhoidalis, assembly GCA_963971575.1. NCBI lineage: Eukaryota > Metazoa > Arthropoda > Insecta > Coleoptera > Dytiscidae > Liopterus > Liopterus haemorrhoidalis. The sequence continues at coordinate 146,543,839 of OZ020611.1, read as the reverse complement.
TAAAAAATGTAAAAAGTGTTAAAAAAAGTATCATAAGCGTTTCATTATTTCACACTTTCCATAAGCATAATAAATCGGCTAATGAGGTCTACACCACTATATCCATGGACTTACATGAACTAATGAGGGTAACAGAACCATTTCCAAGCACTTCAGGCATGTCCGTGCAGTCCAAAGAAGAATCGAAGAGTAGGTATATTAAAAACAATTAAAGTCAATTCGATAACTTAAGTCCAAAAATTTAAAAATTTTAGTTTTGTCCTTTTTTTTTAATTAGAGTTTCTTCGAATTGCAGTCTTAAAAATATTATGTATCTAAATATTAATAAAACTAATAATTTACTTGTAACTTTAAGAAATAATAATTTCAATAACCCTGCTTCTGTAATAACAACTTTCCTAGGTGTTCAAATAGACCCAACTCTTAAATGGGATAAACACGTGTCTGTGTTATCAAGAAAATTATGTAGTAGTATATATCTTTTCAGGAATTTAGTGAACTGAGTGTCGGTGAATATTTTACGTATTTCTTACTACGCGCTATTCCAGTCCCAGATATCTTACGCTCTATTTATATTTTTAAATTGCAAAGACGCTTAATAAGGATAATCACGGGAGTATCCTACAAAGCAGAATGCAAGGAACATTTTATCAGTCTAAATATAATTACTCTGCCATCCCTTTATATTTATCAGTGTCTCCTCTACGGATTTACAAATGTTGGATCGTACACTACTGTTGAGCAGTTACATTCTTACAACACAAGAAATCAAACAAAAATCTACCCTGTTTATACTAGATTATCAAAAACAAGAAATTGTAGCAACTATTACTCAATTAAATTCTTAAATGTGTTACCAACAGAAGTCAAATCAAACTCCATAGAAATATTTAAAAATAAAAAGAAACATTTTCTTATACAGCATCCTTTTTATAAAGTGGAAGATTACTAATTTTAATTTTAAGACTGTAAAATGGTAATTTTTAACTTATAAATGTAAATGTGTTTTTGCAACGTGTTTTTATAAATTTTATTATTGTATGACCTAAGTATGTATTTCTGACTAACTTAAAACACATTACGTGTAATTTTGTCAATAAATTATTATTTATTTATTTATTAAATATTAAAATACACGCATGGGATTGCTGCACTCGTCTAGTGTGATCAAACATCCCATTCGTGAAAAAAAATTAAAATAAATATTGTTAAATGTATTTCTCTTTCAAGAAATGAAGTAAGAGAAATTCCATCAGAGTATTGTTAAAAATTACATATTCAAAACAGATTAAAAATTGCTATTAATATATATTTTTAGTGGCAATGCGTAAAATAGATATTATTTCTCCCCCTTACTCTCTTGATTATGCTATTTTTTCATAATAATAAGTGTATAAATAAATTCATTGTCTATTATATGTATCTTATAACATTTAGAAAAAAGTTCCTAAATTTGTTTAGTCTCTTCAAAAAAGTACTGGAACATTGTTCCAGTGCGGACCAAATACACCACTTTTCGTAGGTATTTAATAAGTGAAACAGGCCAACAAAATACTAAATGTCTGGAACAATATCTTTTACCACAATCGCAAGAAAATCAACAATTTTTAAAAATGTTGGGCCCATTGATTTAAATCTAAGAACTTTCATTTAACCGCACATTAATTAAAAAATATACATTATCTCAAAAATACAAACAAAACAAAATCTGTATCTGATGTCATTTGAGAAGTAAGGAGGGACAAAAAAGATTTTGACAATTTTTTTTTTGTAATATTTGCGGTAAAATATTAATATTATTTTGTTTTTCCGTTTGTTAATTTATGTCTATTATTTGATACCCCACTTTCAATTAAAAGAAAAAACAATATTTTTTTGCACAATAAAATTATGTCCATTATAAAGAGCTTTTATTTTATGCTCATATGTATACATATTTGGTCATATTTTTTGTGCGTAGTATTTTTTGTTTTCTGTGAGTCCAAGACTTGTATATCTATGCTAAAGTTCAATTCTGTAGGTTCATCCTTTTGGTTACAATTTCTATTGTACAGACAAACAAACACATGAGTGACAGTTTAAAGGTTTCTTCATTGGTGTAGGCAGTTATGGGTTGGGGAGACGGATCAGAATTTCCCCATGAAGCCGGATTTTTCACTTCGATCCGTTTTCCCTTTTTTTATCATCACTTCAATCCGTATTATTTTTTTGTCATCACTTCAATACATACTTCAATGTGGAACAACTTTTTTTTCTTAACACAACAATACATACCGCAGCAGCAACACGGGTTCTATAATGGTAGGTCAGTACAATCGAACTTAGTTCCCTTCGTACAATATGTTACTGAATGTCTAGATCGTAAACATCAGGTTTCTGCTATTTACACGGATTTCTCCAAAGCCTTTTATGAAGTTCATCATCCAACACTATTGACTAAATTGTAGGAATTCTGTATCTGTGGAAACCTGCTTCGTTGGCTTGAGTCGTATCTCAAAAACAGTCAGTTTGTTGCTATTAATAATTTCGAGTCAGTAACTTCCCCTAGCACCTCTGGTGTTCCACAGGGCTCGCACCTTGGTCCTCTGCTCTTTTCGATATTTATCAGTGATATTGGTTATTGTTTTATAAATTCTCAATTTCTTTTATATGCTGATGACTTAAAATTATACAATTGTGTCACCAAGGTAGAGATTGTCAGGAACTCCAAAACGACTTACACAGTTTGTGTGATTATTGTGACAGAAACAAACTGACTCTTAACCCTAGTAAATGTAGTTTAATCAATTTTACTAGAAATTTTAGTGTTTATTTTCAATTATAGTCTGTATGGATCTCCTTTGAAAACTGTAGCCGAAGTTAAGGATCTCGGTATCATCCTAGACTCAAAACTAATTTTTGATCGGCACATTTGTCGAATTGTGCGAAGGGCTTTTAGAGCTGCCAATGAATTTACTGATCCAAAACCACTCATTATTCTTTATAATAGTCTGGTTAGAATCCATTTGGAATTTCCCAGCACAATATGGAATCTTCAGTACAATGTCTATATTGAACAAATTGAGAGAGTGCAAAAGAAATTTATAGACAGGTTAAACTTTAAATTCAATAGACGTCAGTATTACAGATTTTACAAAGATAATCTTATTTTTTACAATTTAAATAGCTTACGTTCCAGACGCATTATTTTAGATCTTACGTTGCTATACAAAATTTTAAAGAACATGGTAGACACATATTCATTAATTCCATTTATTTGAGTAATTTGGGACTGAATTCTCCGATAGCTAGAATGTCTAGCTATTTCAACAAAATCGACCCTGGTATGGATGTTTATGCCTGCTCATTGCAATGTTTCAAGAAATACTGTTTTGAAAATTTATAACAATTTGTATATGTTTTTATTTTTCTTTACTTTTGTTTAATTTGATATTTGTACAACGTACTTTATAAAATTATTTTTTCTGTAATGTATTTTGTTGTGTCACCCTGTTATAGGAACCGTTTTTACAAATGGTTCTGTTGGGTAACCTAACTAAAATAAATAAATATATATTTTTTTGTCATCATTTCAATCCATTGTCCTTTTTTAACCCCCCCTCCTCATGAAAACATTCTTGGTTTTATCTACGAAATCCTAAAAATTAACAGAAGTATTTAATTACGTAGTAGGGCAAAAATTAATGCAAAAAGTAATGCAATTTTTCACTCTCCACTTACATTTAATAATTTTTATTTTGTTTAAATGATCCCTTCTTACAAAAGTAAAATAAATAAGGTTTAATTTCTTGAATTGATTAAAAGACATAATAAAAGTTTATATTGTGTTTTGGTCTGGTGAACATCGGCTGTGTAAATGATGTAATAAGTGTTTAACAGTGTTAACACATTACGATAATTATAGTGGGTTTGAATAAATGAATCAGATGTTTTAATTCTTGGCCAACTCTTTTTATTGTGCTAGATAAATAAAATTATTTAACAATAGCTACAAGAACTAAGCTACGGTGGGTCATAAAATCTTTTTTGTCATCGTTTATCTGACTTTTTTCTAATGATCTTCTTAAGGCAATATACTTATTTCATCTATGAATTAATATTTTAACACGATTTCAAATAATTGACAAAAAGTTTTCGGAATTCATTTTTGGATTGCCGTTTTTACCTCATTCAGTGAATTATAACACTATCCTCGAAGTAAATAAGCTGAAAAGGGCACCAATTCCCAGTTCAGTTCATCGATAGTACCCTTAGTCGAGCGAATATTATGAGGACTCACATTTTCCTGTTACAAAAGTGCTTTCATCTACATATTTTCGGAATGTTTACGGGCCAGCGATTGTCCCAGAGGTCTTTAGCAGCTCGGAGCCCTCCCCCGGACCCCCGCTAGCGCCCCAACTGATCTTTAGGGAGATTGTAATAGTAAGCGGTATTTATCGTTTGACTCTGCAATAAGTATTAATATTTTGCCCTTTATATCATAAAAAACAATTATCATTATCTTCCCTAATAACGTCTCGTTGAATCACCTAGAGTTAACAGGGGAGTTTGACAGGTTGAAATTTTGGGGTTTTACCGACCACCAACATATATAAGGGAGGTATTGTGATCATACCAATTTTGACGTTTCGATATTTCGATGGATCTCCACGAATTGAGGTCCCTACATAACGTTCTGACTATTTTTAGCATGATGTTTGTCTGTCCGTCCGTCCGTCCGTCCGTCCGTCCGTCCGTCCGTCCGTCCGTCCGTCCGTCCGTCCGTCCGTCTGTCCGTCTGTCCGTCTGTCCGTCTGTCCGTCTGTCCGTCTGTCCGTCTGTCCGTCTGTCCGTCTGTCCGTCTGTCCGTCTGTCCGTCTGTCCGTCTGTCCGTCTGTCCGTCTGTCCGTCTGTCCGTCTGTCCGTCTGTCCGTCTGTCCGTCTGTCCGTCTGTCCGTCTGTCCGTCTGTCCGTCTGTCCGTCTGTCCGTCTGTCCGTCTGTCCGTCTGTCCGTCTGTCCGTCTGTCCGTCTGTCCGTCTGTCCGTCTGTCCGTCTGTCCGTCTGTCCGTCTGTCCGTCTGTGTACATGTGCAGAGCAAATTCGGCTGAAAGGATTTTTATGAAACTTCAGATTTAAGCTTCTGCCATCAATGGCACTTTTGATAAACTTTTGGTAAAAATCGGTTGACTAAAAATGGGAGTTTACTCGTGTCGATTTTAAGATTTTTACGAATATTTCACAACAGAAAAATATCTCGAAAAAAATTATTAAACAAAAGTTGCTATAAAACCAATAACTAATAACTTTTATTTGAAACGTTTTTTGATAAAACGAAATTTCTGTAAAATTTTTCGAAATTTTTTCAAGTCTAAATTTTTTCAAGTCTCAATTTTTTCAAGTCTCAATTTTTTCATATTTATATGTAACGTTTCCATGGTCATGATAAATAATATCTCTGTTAGAAAATATTAGGTCAAGTTATTTCTACTCTGCTGCTAGAATATAATTTATATAAGTACTTTATGATGGTGGTGGCCACAGCTGATTTTTTTTTCATTGTTTATGTCAATGATCTCCCAAACAAGCTTACTGATAATGTCTGTTAACAATTTATGGTCAATCGCAATATTAACATTAATATTTAGTTTGGGGGCCAATTAAATTTCTCGAAATTCACATCGACAGTCAACTTAGCTGGCATGATCACATCAACTATTTGGTCAACGTTCTTAAAAGGGTAATTTACGCGTTCATTAGGCTGAAATCTTCTGAATATTTTCCTTATGTTTTATTATGCTACTTTTCAGTCGCACCTAACGTACGGAATCATTCATTGGGATATAAGTTCGTCAGTCAACAACATTTTTCTACTCCAAAAACGTCAGAATTTTAAACAACAGGTACCACTGCCGAGAGCTTTTTAGGAATTGTAACATTATAACAATATATAGTTTGTTCATATCTGTATTGTTTGTTCATATCTGTATATCTGTACTGTTTGTGTATCTGGTATATGTTAAAGAAAATTCTAACAAATATATAGTCGTATCCTCGAGGCTTGGTAAGGAGTGTTCGCTCTGGTGGCAACATCACTGCCTAGACTTAGGTTATCCAAATCTAGAAAGGGTATATATTTGGCAGCTATCTTCTTTAAACATCTTCCAGGTACACACACAAATTTATCATACACGTTATTGAAGACCAAAATGTAAGAAATATTAACTAAGAATTATCTATACAATTCTGATGATTTTTTTAATATAAATTTTAGCAATAATTGTGCTTAATACTAAATATTAAATTTCCTCTGTTTCTTATCTCTTAGATCATTTAGATATGTCTCTATTTTATTGTTTTAAAATTTTGTTTATCGTTATGTCAGCAATAGGTAGGTATGCAGCGCCGGCGTTACGCATAGGTGAAGCAGGTGCTTGCCTGTAGCGGAGGCGCCAAAATGTTAAATGCAAGTACAGTCGTACCTCGGTTTTCGTTATCATCGGTATCATCGGTTTCAGTTTTCGTCGATTTTTCGCGAAAATTTTTGTCTCGGTTTTCGTTGATTGCCTCGGATTTCGTCGGCGTACCGCGACCCACGCGCTACGCAGTGTTGCGTTGTTTCTCGTTGTATGAGCATCTAGCCCGCCCGTCTAGCCAAACAATTCCATTGCTTTCCAGTGTTAGTGTTTTTGTGTTTTTTTTTATTGATTGCGATGCATATGAAAATAATTGCCTCTATTTTCGTCGGTTTCGGATTTCAACGCTTGTTTTCGGACGGATTATCGACGAAAACCGAGGTACCACTGTATAACAAATCCGCTTTTTACATTTATCACCGGGACAGGAAAATATCTTACCTGTGGCAATATGTAATGTGCATATGTAATGATAAATGTAAACGTCGTAAGATATCAAACATGATAATAAATATTATTACTATGGTCTATTTCAAAGTAGAAAAAAGTAGATAGCGCTGCGAACCGAGTACGATTTACACTGATCAAATACAGTATAGCGGGAAATTTAAAATAAGTTACAACTAGGGCATGGGCGTAGCAACTGGGTTAGCAAGTGATTTTTTTAAAATATATAAATGGTTAATAAGATATTGAAATAAACAAGGCAGATAATACACTTACGTTATTTATACGACATAAATTCAGTTTAATTGGAAATTTGAAAAATTTAAAAAAATATTATGTTTAATAATTATGTACTATATATAAAAAGAGAGATTTGGCTAAAAGAATTTAAACAAAGCAATGAAACAAACAATATATCTTCAGAGCTAAAGTTTCTTATTTAAATAATTATTGTAAATAAAAATTAAAAATATATGTATATATGAAGGTCTAAAAATTATATCAATAACTTTTTCTTTGGGCACAATCAACTGGGCTGTCTTTTGGCCTCACATTAGTCCTCTCTCTTGATATGTTAATTGTCAAGTGTCAAAAAATATTTATATGTCAGATAACCTAAAAAATATATAACTGCGTAAAAACAAATTACATGGAGAATTTTCTCCATAAAATCTACGCCTAAGAATATAAATAAAAGTCTAAATATGTAAATAATAACAAAATATATGAGAAAAATTAAATAATATAAATAATATATATTTCCAATGTACGACACTGAACATCTGTCAACTTGGACTAAAAATAATATTTTTACAGTGTAATAGGGATGACGATCTAAACCAATCCGAAGCAAGGACAAGCAGCTCCTATCCTCTTACACACATTTTTCTACTTTGAAATAGACCATAAATACTATTACTAAAGTCCATTTACCATAACAATGAGATGACGTCACACTTGGTTAATTTAATTACCAATGTCAAAATTAAATATAAGCAGTTCACTTTTGTAAGAACAAACTAACAGGAAATTTTGTTTTCAATAGTTCACACCTTTGAAGCTTTATGTCATGTTGGTATTAAAAAATGTCACTTTTTTAAAATGTCGATCCATTTGACATATGTCATAATGAAAAATGATATCTTAATTATAATGATCATAACCTTATCAACCAAAAGTCGGTTTTACAGCGTAAGGAATATTTTTAATTGACATTTTAAGTCAGTAATACACTATAAAAGTAACCAAAATAACCAGATTTAGTTTGTTCTTACAAAAGTGAACAGCTTATACACCTAAATTTTTAGCATTATTCAGTTGTTACATTTGTCATTTATAGAGTGGTACCCCTTTCCAACGTTGTCACATTACACTCGCGTTTTGTCGCAATTTTTTGACGTTAGAACGAGTGAGGTTATGCTTACGTTTTATATTGAATTTTACCAAACATTATTATAATAAATATGCTGAAAGCTCTTAGTAGCCGCGCCCAAAGAAGAGCGAGATAATGATGGGCCTTTAATAGATCTGAAATGTGTAAAAGATGTAACTATTAATTTTTGTTTATATCTGTGATCTTTTCACTTGAATATTTTTAGAAAAATAATTATTTATTAACGTTGTAATGAGTTGCTCCAGCATTAGACGTCAGCATTTCAAAAATTAATAAAAATGCTGTACAGCAATCTAGAGGTGAAGTTATCAGTCGCTCGAAAAATAAACGGACACATACTAAATCTGTGGTAGAATTAGATAATTTTACAACAGTTGGGTACATAATGTTATTTATGAGATATATTAAATCTTTACGTATTGACACTGAAAATCTCTACGTAGCCACTAATAAATACATTTGCTTTTAGGCGACCATGTTTATTAACGAGAATGAAATATTAAAGAAATTACACGAAAGGAGACTGATCTGATCAAAAATTTCTGTTGAACTATTTTGGTTCCCATCATTGTAAATTAATACGATTTTTTTTTTCAGATTTTTGAATCTAGCCTTCTGAGAATTTGGGCGTGGGACAGAAGTTGTTGCATTGACACATCTATGGCAGAAATAGCTTAAAATAATATTTATTTTCTCAAAAATAAAATTTAGCTCGTTTATCTATGTTTTAAGAAATTTTATTTAATGCCTTAATCGAAAATTTAAAAAATATTTAGTTTTTCGTTGAATACAAATTTGTTTATGTTCTTCGGGCAGTGTGATTTTTTGGTCTCAGTATTTTTCCTATATGAGCGTTAAAGAATTGTATATGCGTGTCAAATTTCATTTATATAGGTCTAGTTGTTTTGCCTCACTTTCTACCTACAGACAGACGGACGAAGTGACAGTATACGGATTTTTATGTCATACAAAAAAATGTTGATCACCCCCTTAAATTAGTTCCCTTATGCTGCGATATACTTCTCCCAGCATTTTTTCTCCCACTGTTGGATACATTTTTGAAAATCCTGTTCTTTAAGTGTGCCTTTTCCCTTCTACGACTGAAGCTGGAATTCATCTACAGTATCAAAACGGCTACCCTTCAGCTTGAGCTTCATCTTTGGGATGAGGAAGAAGTTGGTGGGAGCCAAATCTGACAAATATTTTGAGGAGCAACGATCATGTTATAGCTGAACGAGTAACGCGTTTTTAACGCAATGTGGGTAGATGTATTGCCGTGATGGAACATTTATTGCCTTTGAACCACAGTTCAGATCATTTTGGGTCGAATGTCCTCTCTTAGACACCTTCACAGTAAAGTTTCACGATGCATAATGCCGCAAATGTGAAAGAAAACGATGAACGTGTTTTTGGCCATGAGTTTGACTTGTCTCGCCTTCTTTAGTCTTGGACATCCTGGGCTCTTCCACACCAAAGACTGGTGTTTGATCTCTGCGTCGTCTCAGTTCCAGATTTGCTTTGTTTACGTGGATTTTGCTGTTAGCTTTCTGCTCAAGTTTACAGTCCATTATGAAATTGCAAGAACGACTGTGTGCGTGTTCACAAAGTTGTTTATTTATTTATTTATTTATTTATTTATTTAATTTACATCTGTCCTACGGAAAGAATCCAAATACGGACAGGTACATGGTAATATCATATTTAAAGTTACAGTGTAATATATGAGTTTAAGTAGTTTCCTAAGTCTAATACATATAATACAAAAAAAAGTTCATAAATATAAAATAAAATATAATACAATAAAATGTAAAACATAAATAATATGGCAATAACATAAAGGTAATGAAACAATAATGTAAATTAAAAAAAAAAGATAGATAAAAAAAATAATAATAAAATAAAAAGAATAAAAAATAAATAAGTTAAAAATGTAAAAATAAAAGTAGAAATAGTTCAAAGGCCAACTGAGCAACGTAGGAACTGAGACGCTTAGAAATCAAAATAAGAAAATTAAGAATTGATACTAAAAGAGATCAATATGTTCAATATCTGAATGATGATATGAACACATGCGGTTAATTGGGGACTTAAGAAAGAGATTAGTACGCGCATGCGGTAGGTAAAAAAGTAGTGGGTTACGAGTGTGGGCATGGGGGGTATGGAAACTTAAAAGTTGAAGAAGTGCAGGATCATCAATTTTATTACATATTAATTTTTTTAAGAATGACAATGAATTGATTTCTCGGCGTTTGTATAATGGTTTGGTTGAAAATATTTGAAGCAGGGAGTCATAAGGAAGTTCAGGAGGAGGGTAAGATCCCATGACTTTAAAATAAATGAATTTAAGAAATTTATGCTGGATCTTTTCCAAAGATTTCTTCTGGACGTTATATATTGGATCCCAGACTACTGAGCAATATTCAAGTTTGGATCGAATAAAGGAATAGTACAAAGTAAAGATGGGAGCAATGTTAGTAAAAGTCCTGGTATTACGAATAATAAAACCAAGCATTTTACACGATGAGGCGCACATATGATCTATGTGTAGATCAAATGTGAGTTTTTATCAAACACTACTCCCAAGTCTTTAATATTATGACATCGAGTTAGATGGTGATTAGCTACAGCATAAGAGTAATGGATGGGGGTTGTTTTACGGGTAAAAGACAGAATTTTACATTTAGATAAATTTAGTTTAAGTTGGTTAGAATTACACCAATCACTTATACGTTTAAGATCGTTTTGGAGTATATGGCAATCGTCAACAGAGGAAATTGTTTTAAATATCTTAAGATCATCTGCAAAAGTAAATGCTCGCTAGAAATAACGGCATTAATATCATTTATGAACATTAAGAAGAGGAGAGGTCCAAGGTTTGACCCTTGTGGAACACCTGACGTAACAGAAAAAGGTAAGGTGTTGTGCCCTCGAAAAGTAACAAAAAGAGAACGGTTTAAAAGGTAAGATGACAATAACGATATTAGAGAAGGCGAGAGCGCAAAAGAATGAAGTTTTAGTAATAGGGTATTGTGGTCAATGGTATCGAAAGCTTTAGCAAAATCAGTATATATGACATCAACTTGGCTTCTTCTATCTAATGCTGAAGCAACATAGTGGGTGAAGTAGCATAGATTACTAGCTGTAGAGCGGCGTTGCATAAACCAGTGTTGAAAGAATGATAAATTGTTTTTTATTTGAAAATATATAGTTTTGTAAATAATACTCTCGAAAATCTTACTGAAGGTAGAGAGCACTGCAATAGGTCTGTAATTACTAATAAGAGTCTTGTCACCAGATTTATGTATAGGCATAACACGTCCAATTTTCCATGCAGAAGGGAAACTACCGGTACTAATTGACAAGTTTAAAATATGGAAAAGGGCTTCTGAAAATGGTTTAGCACAGTCTTTAATGATTAAATTGGGGATAAGGTCGGGACCACATGATAGGTTAATTTTGAGCTGTTTTTTGATGGCCGATTCAATGTCGTCTAAGGATATATAGGTTAAGGATACCATATTGTTTGCAATTGGATAGGAGGGAGTATTGGAGACGGGTGGATGGGATGCAGATGAAAATACACTTTTGAAGAAAGTGACAAACCCATCTGCGATGTCTGGGATAGTAGAAAATGTGGTATCATTAAGAGACATGCTATTAGGGACGGATGATTGCGTTTTTTTGGAATTCACGAATGACCAGAATTTGTTGGGATTTGAGTAAATAGAAGTTTCACAAATTTGAATATAGTTTTTATAAGATAATTTAATGTCGAGTTTGATTTTGGAACGCAAATATTTATATTTTATGAGGAAAGTACGTTTATTAGGAAATTTTTTATACATTTTGTAGAAATGTTGTTTTTTTTTTAAATTAAGTTTAATTTCCCGAGTGAACCATGGGGGGTAAGTTACTTTGTGACTAGGTTTATATGGGATACATTGTGCAAAGAAATAATAAAGGGTAGAATATAGAAATGATACAGCACTGTCGACATTATGGAAGGTATGAATGATAAGGTTGTATGAAGATTTTGTTACTACCTTGTATTTAATGTACATTGAATTATAAAGTAATTTGTCTTGCTTTCATTGAGGCGAACTTATATTTAGGTGATGTTTGTATCTTTGTCAGCTCTGCGCCCCAGGTAGGTGCTTCACTCATCCCACCCGAGATTCGCGCCCATGTTTTGGCCTCCCTAATTATGCCTCTCCATTCATTTTTTCCCTTGCCACTTTAACATAATACTGTAACATATGGTGTAGAAACATGGCTATTATCACAAAATGACGAAAAGACGCTTTTGTGCCCAAAGTGTTGAAAAAAATTTTCGGTGCAGTGAATTAGAATGATCAGTGGAGAATTCGAATAAACATCGTATTAGAAGATGTTTGTGGATGCTAATATTATAGGTTTCATAAAAAATCAACGTCTCAGTTGGCTGGGACACCTAATTTGGATTGATGGGGAAAGAAAAGTACTAAAAATCTATGGATCCGAACCCATACTAAGGAGGCCTCAAGAAAGACTTAGAAGCCGATGGAAAGACGATGTAGAGAAGGATATTACAAAGCTCAAAACTGCCAACTGGAAGATTATAGCGAAGGAAGTGCAGATCTTAGTAGCAGGTTCTGTACAGAACCTGCTTTAGTAAAACCCTACTTTAGTAGAGGTGGAGAAGAAGAAGAAAAATAAACTATTTTAATAATAAATATTGTAATTATTTTATTCTTATTTTGTCTAATAAACGTTAATCTTTTTGCTGTAAAAGATTGTGACGGATCAATTTTCTATGGAGATTCCAAAATAAAAAGCGAATCAGAGTAATAAAATTTTCTAGTAAAAAATATGTATGTTAGTTAAGATACATGCAAAAGTACAAAGAGATATTAAAATGATACCGTAACCTTAGTTTTTATGTTTAATTATACATAATGTTTTCCGGTCCGGAATGAATCACATATTTAACTATGCGTTTTATTACTAAGAAAATGCTATTTACATTTCAACATTTTGTAAGATACATTCCGATATAATATCAACTAATTATACACCACTTAAATACATGGCTCTTTTTTATGGGTCCTTTAATGAAGTGTAAAACTTTCATAATTATTAATTGTCCATTTCAAAAATCGTGTCATATTTATAGTAATTCACACCTTAGCAATAACGTGCACTATATATACAAGGGCAGGAGGAAAATTGGTGTGAATTAAAATGAAAGGATTTTTTTACGGTTGTGACTCTCAGTTTAGTATTGTTCGATAATTGTTTGGCCCTTTGCGGGATAGTCGACATTTAAGATTCCTATACAATTATCAGTATAACGAGCTATGTAGTGGCGGCTCGTGACATTATTTTCTGGTGGGGAAAAAAGCTTTTTCAGGGCAAAAGCTTATCAAAAAGGTTTTTGAATGAAATTTCAACTCTTCTTCCGAACTCGTTAAAATGAATTCCGGTCTTGGTGGTCCTAAAGTTTTAAGCCTAATTTTTATATCATAGGTTCAATTATTTTTGGAAACCAGTTCTAAAATTGAAATCATGCTATTTTCATTCTCATTCATTTTTAAAATTTAATTATTTATTAATATTATTATTTTTTTTCCTCTCCAAAATTCGTCTCTTACATAAAAAACAATCACATAAACTTAAGAAAATATAGCGAATAAATTATTATCAAATATACTTATAAAACACTATTTTAATAATGTAATTATTAAAACATCGAACATACATAATCTTTTAATAATACACATAACTATGAACAAATGTCAAAATAAAGCACTCCGACTGATAATTAAAACTACGGACAAAATATATTTTGACCCACTGCTATGGCTGCTACAGGTTACATTGCTCGTCCTTCACCCCCGCTTGTACCCCGCAACTACACTCGTACAAATATTTGACACTCTTTTTCCCTGCCTGGCGTATGTCCACTCTAAAAACATTTGTTTTAGGAAGCGAAACGCGGCGCGATGCGAATTTAAGTTATAAACATTTCAATATAACTAAATATTAATTTAAAATGGGTAAAATGAAAATAATACATGTTATTATTATTATTTTTTATTAAAGATTTTCTTCTTTTTCAAAAGTAAATAATTGGGAGGGCATTGCCCCGTTAGCCTTCCTGGACCAGCCGCCACTGGAGCTATGTTCCGCGTTTCGTTGCACACATGGTATATACCATCCTAGTCTATAGACTAGGATGATATATAGCATAATCACCGAAAGGGGTAAAGGTAATCACCGAATTACAAAGAAACTCTCGGTACAATATTAGAACAGTGGTGGCCGTTATTGATAAGTCATATGCCTAGTTTTCTTTCTAAATATAATAAATTTTCAAAGTGACTGGAATAAATGCCCAGTTAGGCAAAGGAAATATATTGATAAAAAAAAAGAAACTATTAACATCCGTAAAACAATTATAAAGGGTAGCGAATATTTAAGCCATCTTCGTCACAGATTGCAGAAATAGAATTAATATGGAGCTACTGCTGAAATTAAACAGCAACTTAGGTCAGGAACGTAGCCAGGGGGGGCATAGGGGGCATTTGCCCCCCAGGTTTTTATTTTTTACATTATATAAAATATAATTTAGGTTGTTAGAAGTTTTCTTCACCGGAAGTGAAGAAAATTTATAAATTTTTTATTATTTAATATACTATAAAAGACCTAGAACAGGGGTCGGCAAACTGCGGCTCTTTTAGAAAATTTTGTGGCTCTTTGAAAATTGGCTGATTTTTATTTTAATATAATCTATTTTTTAATTTTCAACTTTCTGCCTGTACTATACAGGTTTTGTATTTTTCAGAATGTTTTACGGTGCAATTCACGCCCGGTAATTCCCCGAGAAGATATTCCCTTTTAGAAGTTATTTGTTTCGAAAAAAAGTTATCTGTATTTGTGAATGATTTACGTGCAAATACATTTTTGTATTTTATTAATTTACAAAAACATGTTATTACTGCATTTTTTTTTTTTTTTTGCACAAACTAATGTTAACATGCAAGAAGCTTTTCGTGATAGATTTAAAGAGTTTAGAAAATATAAAGCTACACTAGCTTTTTTGACAAAACCAATTGAAGTAGATATGTAGCAATTACATTTATCACCTTCAATTAGTGGATTTGAAATCCAAAGGTTTACGGAATTACATATTCTTAAAACTTTAAGGTAATTCATATTTAATAATTACAGGAAAAAAATGGATATTAATAAATAAAAAAAAAAAAAGTTGTGTTAATTTGTTGACAAGCATACCACAAAACTTTTTTAAAAACTACATTTTTTTGTATAAAAAGATTCAGAGTGCTGTAGGAGTTTCCCATTAGTACTCCCATTGGTTATGCCCTTCACCTTAACGTCGTAGGCTACGTAGAACTGCCCATGGCTGAACACTGCATTGGGCAGATAAACTCCCACTTTGTCCAGGCTTTGACCTTGCGATTTATTAATCATGATGGAAAATGTCAGTTTGACTGGAAACTACCTCCGGCAAGATGAAGAGCAAGTTGAGATCGATGGGAGCTAAATCAATCCTAGGAATGAAAGCTGGATTTCCTTGAACCCCTAGGCACGTGCATAATTGCTTTAATGAGTAATCCGCCACTGTATACAATATTATTAATTAAGATCAAATCAATTAAATATTATTTTGATCCGTTGTCGTGGGGCACATGAAAGACGCGGGGCTCATAAGTGGCTGCCTACTCTGCCTATTAGGTAGTCCAGCACTGGTGAAAACCACTGGTACAGGGAGACATGCATGCGAAACCCTAAAAACAGAATTGTGTTCAGCAGTAATAAAGGGATAGACAATCAAAATTTGACCACACAACCACATATTAAACTTAAACTTAATCAAACAAAAAAAAAAAAAAATCTTGTCCCATTTTCCGACTATTTTAGACATATTTTAGGCAAAAATTTCGTAAATATATTAATTCGCAAAAAAAAAAATGTTTGTTAATCTACTTGTCAACAGATTTCATTTGATACCCCACTCATATTTTTATATAATATACCAGTGGTTCTTAACCTTTTTAGATGACAGCACACTAATGTAAAATATGAAAAATGCAAGGCTCCCTACTCTCATTTCTCTGTATGACAGCCATTTTAATTCTACGGAGTTCGCCTTTCATATACCAGGGTACGGCTTTCGACAGGGTGCGGCGACACCCTGGTCGAAAACCACTGGTGCAGGAAGATAGTTATACGAAACTCTAAAAACCGGATTGTGTTCGTCAGTAAAAAATACCCCAACAAAAGTAAAAATCGATTTTGAAATTTTAAGCTATCATTCGGGTACCTATTTCAGAGTAGATACTCAAAATTTCGGTAAAATAATAACAGGGTCGTATTTAGGAGTCTCGGACACCTCCAGATATTGAATTTCAACGCAATCAAACAACCTTCATTTTTTGTCCCCTTAAAAAAAGATGGGAACTCTTTTGGGACGCAGGTTCGCCCCCTTGTTGAATTTCCTAGGTTTATGATTTTTCTCATCTTAAGAAAGTCCCATGAAACCGCATGCCAAATTTCAATTTTCTAGGTCACCGGGGAGTATGCAAATAACCTCTGGAAGGACATCTGACAGACACCTCAGGGATTTTATATATATGAACTAGCTGAGTACCCGTGCTTCGCTACGGTATATTGACGGTTTGCCATTATCGTGTAATTATTATAAGTCAAGGTTCTTTATAGATCACATTGCTGACTCTCTCCTCAGGTGTAGATTCACCCCGTTAGAGGCTCATTAGTGTAAAATTCGTAGTTTGTTTCTAAACATGTGCACGGGTAACTTTTATAAGCAAAAACCTAGTCGATATCTCATCTGTCCTAAGAGATATTGAGGAATCCGTGAAAAAATATTTTACTCCTTTTCACCCCATAGGGGTTTAAAAATCCTTTCTTAGTGGGTTCTCTTGGAATTTCTTATTTCTAATAAAATATTCTTTAGGAATGATGAAAAGACTGTCAGAACACTATCGAAAGATTTTAAAAAGTCACCTATATGCCAGGAAGGAATGTTATAACACAAGAAGCACAGGAGATATAAAGAGTTCGATGCTTACGTTATAGAAGGAATATGTTCCCGGAATACCATGTATCTAATCAAAAATATACCTATTTACCCCTTTATAGATAAAAAAAAAAAACTTTTAAAAGCCTAAAGATTAGAAAAAAATAAATATATTATATACCAAAAAGAATGTTATAACTCAACAAACAAATAAGTTACAAAACATTATATAAGTCGCCCTAATTTAATGAAGATTCGCCCTGTTAAGTGTTGATTGAAGCAAAATCCTAAATTACATTTTTAACAATGCGTACGGGTGACCAAAGTAAGTAAAAAGCAAGTCGTTATTTCATCAAGAGATATTAAGAAATCCGTTTTCACCCTCTAGGGCTCGAATTTCGTGAAATCTCTTCTTAGTGGTTGCTTACGTCATGGAAGAAATATAGTCCCCGAATTTCAATTGTCTACTAAAAAATACCAATGTACCAATGAAATTTTGGGAAATATAAAAATGCAATTTAGGGGTTAAATATGAAAAAAACGATCAAAATGAAATGATCTTGAAATTAATGATATTAAAATGACACCTAAATGCGAAAAAGTACAACATAGTTATAATACAACAAAGACAGAAGCTACAAAGGGTTCTATAATTCACCCCGAATCTAGAATCGCCCCTTTAGGGATTGATGATTAGAGCAAAATACTGAATTTAATTTTTGAACACATATACGGATAACATTGTAAGCAAAATCTAAATCAATATACCATTGGACCTAAAAGATAATGAAGAATCCGAGGAAAAACATTTTATCTCTTTTCATCCCCTAGGGGTCGAATTTCGAAAATTTCCATATAAGCGGGTGCTTGCGACATAGAGGGAATATATTTCCTGAATTTCATATATCTATGTCCAGGGACGTTCTTTCGAACAAAATTTTTTTATACCAATTACCCCTTTAGGGATGAAATTTAAAAAACTTTCAAAACGATTTCTAAATATTTTAAATAGAAAATTATGTACCAAAATGGAATGTTATAACTCAGGAAATACAAAGGTTTCTATAATTCTCCCCAAATGTAGATTAACCACTTTAAGGGTTGATTAGGGGAAAATCCTGAATAACTGTTTCAAAAATTTGTATGGGTAACCTTTGTAATCAAAAACCAAGTCAATATCACATTGGTCCTAAGGTATATTGAGGAATCCTTCAAATCACATTTCACCCCTTAGAGCTCGAATTTCGAAAAATCTCTTCTTAACCCTCCCCCCATTTACATTTAGAGGTGAAATTTTAAAAGACTGTCAAAACTATCTCGAGATATTTGAAAAAGACACCGGTGTGCCAAAAATGAATGTTATAATTTAATAAACACAGGAAATACGACGGGTTGTATAATTCACCCCGATTATAGATTTACCCTTTTAGGGGTTGATTAGGAAAGAATCCGAATCAGAAATAAAATTTTCGGCATTTGTATGGTTAATCTTTATAAGCAAAAGCCAAGTCAATATCTTATTTGTACTAAGAGGTATTAAGGAATCCTTGATATCACATTTCAGCCATTAGGGGTTGGATTTCGTAAAATTCCGTCTTATTGGGTACTTACGTCATACAGGGAATATACTTTACGAATTTCATGTATCTTTTCCAGAGGATGTTCTATCGAGTAAAAAATACCCATTTACCCCTTTAGGGGTGAAATTTAAAAAAACTGTCAAAACCATTTCGAGATATTTTAAAAAGATACCGATATGCCAAAAAGGAATGTTATAACTCAATAAACACAGGAAATACGAAGGGTTGTATGTATAATTCACCCCGCTTGTAGACCCCTATAGGGGTTGATTCGGACAAAATCCTGAAATAAGTTTTTCGGCATTTGTATGGGTAATCTTTGTAAGCAAAATCCAAGACGATATCTTATTGGTCCTAAGAGGTATTGAGGAATCCTTGAAATCACATTTCACCCCTTTTCACTTCTTAGGGGTGGAATTTCGAAAAATCCCGTCTTATTGGGTGCTTAAGTCATGGAGGGAATATACTTCACGAATTTTATTTATCTATGTCCAAGGGATGTTCAATCAAATACAAAATTCCCATTTACCCCTTAAGGGTGGAATTTTAAAAACTGTCAATATCATTTCGAGATATTTAGAAGACACCTATATGCCAAAAGGAATTTTATAACTCAACAAACACAGGGAATATGATGGGTTGTATAATTAACCCTGTTCGGAAATTCACCACTTTAGGGGTTGATTAGAACAAATACTGAAATACGTTTTTCAACACAGGGTAATCTTTGGAAGTAAAAACCAAGACGATATCTTATTGGTCCGTAGAGATATTTAGGAATCCTTGAAATTACATTTCACCCCTTAGGGGTTGAATTTCGAAAAATCCCGTCTTAGTGTATGCCTACCTCATGGAGGGAATATACTTTGCTAATATCATGTATCTATATCCAAGGGATGTTCTATCAAATCAAAAATATCCTTTTACCCCTTTAGGGGTGAAATTTTGAAAAACTGTCAAAACCATTTCGAGATATTTTAAAAAGACATCTATATGAAAAATAAGAATTTAATAACTCAATAAACACAGGAAATACGTTGGGTTCTATAATTCTCCCTGATTGTAGATTCACCCTTTTAGGGGATAAATAGGACAAAATCGTGAAATCAGTTTTTCAACATTTATATGGATAATATTTATAAACAAAAATGAAGGCGATATATTATTGGACCTGTGAGATATTGAGGAATCCGTGAAAACACATTTTACCCCATTTCACCCCTTAGGGGTTGAATTTCCAAAAATAATTTCTAAGGGGTTTCTTAAATCATAAAAGGGATATACTCCCTGAATTTTATGTTTCTTTGTCTAGACGAAATCCTATCGAATAAAAAATGCCAATTTACCCCTTTAGGGGTGAAATTTAAAAAAACGGTCAAAACACTTTCTAGATATTTTAAAAAGACATCTATATGTCAAAAAGAAGTGTTATAACACAATAAACACAGAAGATGCGAAGGGTTCTATAATTCACCCTGATTGTAGATTCACCCCTTTAAGGGTTGATTAGGACAAAATCCTGAAATAAGTTTTTTTATATTTGCATGCGTAGTCTTTGTAAGCAAAAACTAAGTCGATATATTATTGGACCTAAGAGATATTAAGGAAACCGTGAAGCCACATTTTACCCCTTTTAATCCCCTTTTCACCCACTTAGAGGATGAGTTTCGAAAAATCCGTTCTTAGTGGATGCTTACGTCATGGAGGGAATATACTCGCCGAATTTCATGATTATAGGTCCAGTGGTTTGGGCTGGGCGTTGATTATGAGTAGGTAGCTTAGTTACGATTTTATATATATAGATAAGAAAATTTTATAAATGATATACCTATATACAGAAGAAGATTAAACAGAAAAGATTTGTTTATTTATTTATTTATATTATTGATATTGTAACAACTTCTGTTATACACATGTTTAATGTTAAGTCAATATTAAGAGATATTTCAAGTTTATAAGTAGCGCTCCTTCTGTCCCCCTAAATATTCAGAAGCTACACTAAACAGAAAATAATCGTTCTTCAATCAAAGTCTTTATAAATTATCTTTATAAATTGTTGATGTAAAGTAAATAATAAGCGAGATATTTCCAGTATTTTAGTTTTAGCACCTCCCCCATCTCCCTTCCCCTGCTTCTTAACCAATTGAAAAATTTATAGGATAACATGTATTTGTATTTTTATTTTAAACAGCTTTTCTCATGTGCGTTTTTGCTGTTAAGTCAATAGTAAATGAGATATTTCAAAAGTTTAGTTTTAGGTTGTCCCTTCGTTACTCCCGTAAATCAATCCAATAAAAAAAAAATCATTAAAAAAAAATATTTGCTTTCTTATTACAGTGAAACCTCTATCTATCGTTCCTCGAATAATAATTTTCCCGTATATATCGTTATTTCTTGCGGTTCCGAATTAATTTCATACAAAACACGCAAAAATAGATCGCATCGATCATTTCTCTCTGTATCATTTTACCGCATTCATCGTTTAAATTACGCAGCAAATTTCGTGTTTTTTCAAATTGAAAACTTTTTTTATGCGCATTCGATAACTGATGCCGAAAAAAATTTAATTTGTAACACCGAAAGAATATTGATTTCTTACGGCAATATAAAAAGCCAAAAAGTAAATGACGATGAAAGATTATATACAATACAAAGTATAATTTTTTTGTCGGCATGCAGCTTCCTTTTTTATTTCGCTACGATATTTTTTATTTAAAAAAAATTGATTTATACCTGAAACATGTATCATTTTTAGAATATATATGTACGTACATATTAAACATTTAAATATGTATTAATGTGTTTTTCATTGTTTTTCCGCATCCATAGTTTATTTCAATAGGTCCCTTCAAAAACGATAGATAGAGGTTTCACTGTATAAGCAATTTTTCTGTTAAGTCTACGTCTTAAGTGATACCATTTTTTTTCTTCTGATTTTCAATTTGCCTCCTTATATTGACTGCATTTCCTATCTATATACCAAATTCCAACTCGGTACACACAGATTTTCTGTTTTATATATATAAAAGATTTTACTATTATATTTAAACATTTAAATAAAAGAATAGAAAAAAAAAATAAATAAAAATAACAAAGTTCATAAAAATGCCCTAAAATTAAAAACCAGAAAACATGTGCTCCACTTTAGTCTCGCTCTGCATAAACTAATCAAAAATTTTACTAAATAACAATATATAAATCTTATCAGCTAGAGCAGAGTAAAGATGAATCGCGCCGAACGACATTGAACGATGTTTCACGAACTTACTATAGTTGTCCAAACAACCATTGAAACGAAATTCCCGCGATCTCGCTGAACGCATCATACATACTTCGATGGTCCAATATAATTAAAAACAAAATTATTAATTTCTCGTTTCTGATGGGACTTTTTTGAGATTTTCGATTTTTCTAGTTATGATGAAGCCATTTGCTACCTGTATGCAAAATTTCAACTCGGTAGAGTATCTGGAAGTGGGTTAGAATTTCCGGACATAGCCACAAATATCCATTTTTAGGGTTTTGTAGGTATGACCAAAAAACCCTTATACCGTCATTTTGTCGTCTGTCTGTCTGTCTGTCTGTCTGTCTGTCTGTTCGGTTAAAATTGTAGCCAAACGGCTAAACCTAGAGAGTTGAAATTTGGCATGTTTATACAACTCTTTGACCCGCACATAGGAAAAATACTAAAACATCTAAAAAACATACCCCCCTAAAAATATAAACAAATATGTGCTCATCAAAAACAAAAATATTTTTTTTTAATTCTGAGTAGGGTATCAAATGAAAGCCCTTAGTACGTGGATTAACGATCAAATTTTTATTTTTGCAAAATAAATTATTTTGATGCGATTTTTGCCAAAATTGTGCAAAAAATTTTTTGTCCCACACCCTGTAGCCCAGATGGTTTAAACTAAAAATCTAAAAAAATTCCAAGTAATGTATATTGGTGTGAACCGAAATAGTACAACAGGAATTTTTGATCAGATTATGTTTTCGGAAAATAACGCATTTTTTGTGGTTTTTGGTTCACAAAGTACAAAAGTTATACCAATGTAAGACACTGATACCCAAAGCGTCCGATGGCGCAACGCGTTAGTGCGCTGGTGTCGGAAGCTAAATTCTCTGGAAAACGAAGGGTGTCGAGTTCGAGTACGGACGGAGTGAGTTTTATTTTTCTGTTTTTTTTTTTGCATTTTTATTATGTTGAAATTATTTTGTCAAAATTCTAGTTATATTTAACTCGGTAGAGTATCTGGAAGTGGGTTAGAATTTCCGGACATAGCCACAAATATCCATTTTTATATATAAAGATTATTGAATTAGATGAATTACGCCCGTAGATTATAATATTCGTATTTATGGATATAATGGGATTCGGACTAGTCTAAAAATAAAAACAATTTTTAACTTTTCGTTTCGATTTTAATTTAAATTTTACATAAACATTAGTCTTGTAATT
Organism: Liopterus haemorrhoidalis; assembly: GCA_963971575.1. NCBI lineage: Eukaryota > Metazoa > Arthropoda > Insecta > Coleoptera > Dytiscidae > Liopterus > Liopterus haemorrhoidalis. Next base: position 146,520,524 of record OZ020611.1, on the reverse strand, counting down.
GAACGTGAGACCATCTCAAGAAAAATGTTGACTTCTGAGCTTCCAAAGAAAAATGGTTGGCTTCTTAGCTCTCCCTAAGGAAAAAATCTGCGCGCCTGCTTTAGTTAATACGATTAAAAATCTACTATTAAAATTGAAACGTTAGGGAAGCTAAAACATGTTTAATTTTTTTACTAGTCTGAATATAGGCTATTATGGCATAACATTTGTTTACTTATTTTATTTTGCTAGAAGCCCGGCCCTGTGAATACATGGATAGAAATGTTACACGTATATAATATAAATATGTAATAACTAGGTTATTACCCGTCAACAATGACGGATTTATAATATAAAAATTTCAATTTTTTGTATGTGTATTTGGTTTTATTTTTTAACGTATCCTAATTTTGTCGCCAGTCTGCGAATCATGGGACAGGATATCACCAATTAGCTAATCACGGGAGAGGGCGTCACCTGTCAGCCAATCAAGAAACAGGGTGTCCCCAGTTAGCCAATCACGACAACTTTAGAAAAATTGACGTCATAATGTTACCGACACTACATACAGACACTTGCTAATTATATAGTTAGATTATTTATTCATTAACTTTTTAAGAGATAACGATTAATTTTTCCTTTGTACATTACATTTATATTGTTAAAACTAAAAATAATTTGAGACGTTAATTTATGCCTACGAAACCCTAAACATTTCTATATGTAATTATATTCGTAGATACTTAGAGAATAAATCTGCAAAATATTGTTCATATCAGTTAAAGGATATATGAGTCTCTTGTTTATGCCTACGAAACCCTAGACATTTATGTATGTAATTATATTTGTAGATTCTTAGAGAATATATCTGCAAAATATTGTTCATATTGGTCAAAGGATATAGCAGTGTCTAGAGTTTCTTTTTTATGCCTACGAACCCTAGACATTTCTGTAAATAATTATATTTGTAGATTTTAAGAAAATAAATTTGCAAAATATTATTCATATTGGTCGAAGGATATAGCAGTGTATATAGTTTCTTGTTTATGCCTACGAAACCCTAGACATTTCTTTATGTTATTTTATTCGCAGTTTCTTAGAGAATAAATCTGCAAAATATTGTTGTTGATATCAGTCAAATGATATAGGAGTATCTAGAGTTTCTTGTTTATGCCTACGAAATCGTACAAATTTCTATATGTAATTATATTCTTAGATTCTTAGAGAATAAATGTGCAAAATATCTGTCAATCAAGTCAAACTGGGAACACCCTGTTTCCCAGTTAGTCAATCACGAGAACCTTAGGAAAAATGACGTCACAGTGTTACAAAATCACTAACACACGGTAGCTAATTATATATGTACGATAATATATTGATTATATTATAGTCTTACTTAAGCGGTTTATATAAAACGTACACTGCACCTTGTACTAAAACACCATACGCCTCTGCACTCGAGATATTTATTAGTTGCAATTAGAATATTTCGACATAGTTTCTAAGAATGAAAGCTGCCGAAAATATGAATATAATTTGCGTCTTTTGGTTGTTAAACTTAATCTGCATACAAAAGGTGATCAAATATTGTTCTCAAAATATTTGCATTTACAAAATAATTAGAACATTTTAAATATGTAGATATTATAAACAAGGTATGAAATAGAAAATTTCACGAATCTGAACGCTAATTCAAAATATTAGAAGAAGAAAAAAGAAGACATATTTACAAACCGGAATGATGTTTTCTTAAATTTTACGAACCAGAACACCATTCAGTTTTGCTCTGGTATATTTCGGGCTCTGATAACAATTTTTGTACTGTACCAGTTTTCGAGTAAAACCGGGTATGTAATCTTTGAGTAACCCGCTTTTGTTTACCCGGTCGAATATTATTATATAATCAGTAAATGTTATTAGATACACTTTTGTATTTAGGGGAGACTAGTCCTTGTTGACACCCCTATTTTAAAATATTTATTATATATTAATTTAAAAAATATGAAAATGGTTTTATAACTTAACGAAAATGCTCTCCAATGTTTATTCTTTAATATCTCGTAACGATTACACTGAAAAATTATTATATAACAATTAAAAATAAATAAATAAAAAAATGATGAGTGTGTCATCATACCGTCATATGTTAAGATTTGATGGCATATCTGATAAAATTTGATGGAATATTTGATATTGAATATTTTTAAATCGGATTTCAGTAATAATTAATAAAGAGACAAATTATGATAAATATTTAATTTAAAAAAATTTTAATGCAAACATATATTAAAAAGAAAATCACCTACAAATTATTCGTCTATTTATTAATACAGGCAGATTTCGTATGCCACCAATTTTGGCATAACTGGTATTAAACCCAAAACATTTGGTTTTGATCTTGAATCACAACAAATTACAATATGTAATAGGGTAAATCTCAAAAATATTTATTAAAAAACACATGGTATAGTTATTCATTCAAAACGAAGCAGATGGTATACGCCGTATACCCACGATTACAGCTTGCTTTCTGCATCATCGAATCAGTGCCATAGAAAAGGATAGTGCAGTGCCGAATAAAGCTAGTGTGGGGACTGTAGTAGTTGTTCAAAAATGTTGTATTTTTAACAAGAATTAATTCGGGCATTTTTAGTGCTTTGTATGTCTGACATGTCACATGTCACATGTCACATGTGCGTATGTTTATGAAACAAGGAACCTGTGATTCAAATAAATATAAAAAGAGCAATTTGATAAATACGAAAATTTAAAAATTCTGGAATCTACACACGGCCATCAATTTTAACAAGTGTTTTTCGGAAACCGCCTTAAATTTTAACAATTGGTTTCCGGACACTGACTGGCTGATACAACTGCTTATTACCCGCCCTTACCTATTTACCTATTAGTAAAGAAGTTAGCACTTAGTAAAAATGATTTTTTCGTCAATTATAGGTTTAATGTCATTACATAATAAATTTATGATTTAGACAACCAATATAATAGATGTGCATTGCGGATTGCGGTAATAACCGCAACCAATCTAATTTTTAAACAGTAGAAATATGTCTTGTTTTGGTTTCTTACACATTTCCCTGAAACCTAGTAATTAGAGCATATTAAAAAACTATATTTAACTTGATTCCTAAGTCCGTTTCCTAACTAAATTAAATTATATTCAAAAATAGTACTTGCAAAACGTCATTTAAACGTATGCATTGCTGGCCTTTTGTGATTGGTAGCTTCAGTTGATCATATTGTGCGGCTTTTCGGCAAAAATGTGGCGATAGAACGAATATTACAAAATAATTTATAACAATTAGTGCGTAAATTTAATATTTTACAATTATTAATAGAAATAGTATTCAAGTAAGTAAAAATAATAATATTTATTTATTTTTTATAGGTTATGTCTACAGGTTATGTTGTCAATTTAAATGTCAAAAATATAATGTTTCTTTTTAGGATGCGGATCCTTGCGTTTGTAATTGTATTATTATTAAGCTCGCAGATATTCTCTGTAGAGGCGAGGACGAAGAAAACTAAATCTGTAACAACTTTGCTTGATGCTAAATGGGAGGTTACACCGATTGTCTTAGAAATTGCCGAATATTTAGCTGATGAAAACATTAACTTTTTTTGGAGTTACATTGACTCAGTTACAGCCCTTAAGAAGGCACCTGTAGAAATAGGTATGTGGACATAATTTTCTTAACGTTGTAGGCGATTAGAAATCTGCAACACATATAATAGGCATTTACGTTTAGTCAGTTAGATTTAATCCTAACAATTTGAGGGCTCTTGATTCGTTCGAAAAGTCTGTTAGATTGTATGTAATAGCTTATTTTTAGTGCACCCAAGTGATCTGTCTGAGCGCTCAGAGCAATTCTAAACAATCCGATGATCTAGCAGGTTTGCCGGGATTCATTTTGTGGTGGGGATTAGCCGAAAAGATTTTAATCTCACAGCCAATTTAAAATTGATTTAAACATAGCCAAACAAAATGGATGAAATAAGTATTGTGTATGACAACTGCAGTGTTTTAGGGGAATTCAATTTTATTTTGAAATATGTACATTTTCTTTGATTTTTTACAGATTTTTGTCTATTGGACTTCTTCAACAAAAAATCTTTTAGCCCATTCTATTTATGGTAATAAACTCGTATAGGAAAACGCGGCACTGGTGGCAATCAAAGACAGAAATTTGACAGTTTTATTTATCGCCACCGCCACCAAACGTCACTACTTAGATTTAACATTGCTTATGAAAATGTTGACATTACAAAATCGCTTAAACACTTATAAAATCTGAGCAATCCGATCTAATCTTATGCCGTCACCATATCAATCTGAGCAATCTTGTGGATTGATTAAATGGAAATGCCTAATATGTGTATTAATAAAATTGTAGGCTATATTTTTTTCATCCTTATGTTTGGTTTTTATACATTTCAAATGATTATAAGACAATAGTCACAAAAAATCATTTTCTGTTTGTCTGTCTCTCCGAGATCCACACAAACACAGCTGAACATATTTTCATGTAATTTGGTACGATGATAGAGTAAAACCAGGATTTGAGTAAAGGCTATAGGCATCTCAAAATTTTCATTCTAGGGTTAAAACCGTTTATTAAAAAACTTAAAATATTTCCCTTATTATTGACTTAACAGAAAAATGTATATGACAACAATTGTTTATAATAAGAAAACAAATCTTTTCTATATTATGCATGTTTTCCATTATATGAATATTTAGGTAGTTCCAGGGAACACACTAAAACTAAAATCTTGAAATATCTCACTTATTTACATCAAGAGTGTATAGGAGAAAATGTTTAGAATGAGGAAATATTTCTTTTCTAAACCTTTGTTTTGGTGGCACTTGCAATTTTTCTACGTGGTATAAAAATATCCCAACGTGCATATTTACGTATCAAAAAGGTGAGACACTTTTACCTCTGTCAGGCCTCAAAGAGTTAATATATATAATAATATTTGGGGAGTTATTGGGAGCGATATCTACTAACTTGAAATAACTCACTGATTATTTATTTAAAAGCAAAATTGAATATAAGAAAATTTGTTTAGAATGAAGAAAGCTTTCTTTTATGTTCAGGATAATTTTAACAATCAATGGGGAGCGCTACTTATAAACGGAGTATCTACCTTATTTATTTAACATATTTAACATTTAACATATATATATATATATGTTAAATGTTAAATATGTTAAATAAATAAGGTAGATATATATATATATATATATATATCTACAGAGGAATCTAGCTAAGGAAAACGCACAAGCTAGTTAGAATTAAATTTGGCCTGGGCCGAACTTCACATCTCTCAGAAAATAATCGTTTCTTTATTCTAAAACCTCTAATTTCACTTCCTCTAATTTAAATTCTAAACCACTATTTTATATATATATATATATAAAATAGTGGTTTAGAATAAAGAAACGATTATTTTCTGAGAGATGTGAAGTTCGGCCCAGGCCAAATTTAATTCTAACTAGCTTGTGCGTTTTCCTTAGCTAGATTCCAACTAGCTGCTTGTGGTGGAATTATACGGAACATAGGCTCAACATGTTTTTGTCTCCCACTCTGTATTCCAGAAGGGCGCTCTAAAAATCGGAAAAAATCTGAATAATTCCCATTGATGTGAACCGAAATAATCAACTAGAATTATTGGTTAGATTATGATTATGAATAGATTAAAGAATGAAAAGTAATTTTTAAGAAGCTTTTAATATTAATGTGATATTTGCCCGAAAAAAATTGTACTATAATCTTTAATCTTGAGGAGTAAAAATTTGAAATGATATTTTAGTAATTCTAAAAAAAAGGATCAGTCTTAATTTCAGACAAAAAATTCGGACTATAAGAAAATGTTAATATTAGTAATGAGTTACCGTGGCTCTGTATTAGGAAGGTCGCTTCGAACACAGGGACGCGGGATAGAATCCTCCACCTTCTTCGGTATTTTCATCTTACATTGTGCTGTCACCTCTGGAGGCGACTTAGCGTCTAGTATTTAATACTTTAAATCAGTACAGGTTTATACAGGGACTAGCAGAGTACCCGTGCTTCGCTACGGTATATTGACGGTCTGCCATCATCGTGCCATTATTTTAAGTCATGGTTCTCTATATATCACATTGCTTACTCTCTCCTCAAATGTAGATTCACCCCGTTAGAGGCTCATTAGTGTAAAATTTTCAGTTCGTTTCTAAACATGTGCACGGGTAACTTTTATAAGCAAAAACCTAGTTGATATCTCATCTGTCCTAAGAGGTATTGAAGAATCCGTGAAAAACCATTTTATTCCTTTTCACCCCATAGGGGTCGAAAAATCCTTTCTTAGTGGGTTCCTACGTCATATCGAGAAATGTAGTCTTGGAATTTCTTATTTCTAATAAAAAATACTAATTTACCCTTTAGAAATGAAATGAGAAAAAGTACAACATAGTTATAGTACAACAAAGACAGAAGATACAAAGGATTCTATAATTCACTCCGAATCTAGAATCGCCTATTTAGGTTGATTATTAAAACATTGTAAGCAAAAATCAAATCAATATATCATTGAACCTAAGAGGTAATGAAGAATCCGAGGAAAAACATTTTATCACTTTTCATCCCGTAAGGGTCGAATTTCGAAAAATTCCATATAAGCGGGTGCTTGCGACATGGAGGGAATATATTTCCTGAATTTTATATCTCTATGTCAAGGGACGTTCTTTCGAATAAAAAATACCAATTTACCCCTTTAGGGATGAAATTTAAAAAACTTTCAAAACGCTTTCTAAATATTTTAAATAGAAAATTATGTACCAAAATGGAATGTTATAACTCAGGAAATAAAAAGGTTTCTATAATTCACTCCAAATGTAGATTCACCGCTTTAGGGGTTGAATAGGGCAAAATCCTGAATTATTGTTTCAAAAATTTGTTTGGGTAACCTTTGTAATCAAAAACCAAGTCAATATCTCATTGTTGCTAAGGTATATTGAGGAATCCTTCAAATCACATTTCACCCCTTAGGGCTCGAATTTCGAAAAATCTCTTCTTTGTGAGTGATTACATCACGGAAGGAATATACCTCCCGAATTTCATGTCTCTATATCCAAGGGAAGTTCTATCGAATAAAAATACCCATTTACCCCTTTAAATGTGAAATTTTAAAAATCTCTCAAAACTATTTTGAGATATTTGAAAAAGACACCAGTGTGTCAAAAAGGAATGTTATAACTCAATAAAGAAAGGAAATACGACGGGTTGTATAATTCACCCCGATTATAGATTTACCCCTTTAGGGGTTGATTAGGAAAGAATCTTGAAATACATTTTTCGGCACCTGTATGGGTAATCTTTAAAAGCCAAGTCGATATCTTATTGGTCCTAAGAGATATTAAGGAATCCTTGATACCACATTTCACCCCTTAGGGGTTGAATTTCGAAAATTCCCGTCTTAGTGGGTGCTTACGTCATAGAGGGAATATACTTTACGAATTTCATGTATCTTGTCCAGAGGACGTTCTGTCGAGTTGAAAATACCCATTTACCCTTTTAGAGGTGAAATTTTGAAAAACTGTCAAAACCATTTCGAGATATTTTAAAATTACACTGATATGCCAAAAAGGAATGTTATAACTCAATAAACAGAGTAAATACGAAGGGTTGTATAATTCACCCCTATTGGCGGGTTGATTTGGACAAAATCCTGAAATGAGTTTTTCGGCATTTATATGGACAATCTTATTAAGCAATATTCAAGACGATATCTTATTAGTCCTAAGAGGTATTGAGGAATCCTTGCAATCACATTTCACCCCTTTTCACTCCTTAGGGGTTAAATTTCGAAAAATCCCGTCTTAATGGGTGCTTACCTCATGGAGGGAATATACTTTGCGAATATCATGTATCTATGTCCAAGGGATGTTCTATCAAATTAAAAATACCCATTTACCCCTTTAGGGGTGAAAATTTTAAAAACTGTCAAAACCATTTCGAGATATTTTAAAAAGACATTCTTATGCCAAACAGGAATTTTATAACTAAACAAACACAGGAAATACGACGGGTTCTATAATTCTCCCTGATTGTCGATTCAACCCTTTAGGGGTCGATTAGGACAAAATCCTAAAATAGGTTTTTTAATGCAAAAACCAAGTCGATATCTTATTGGACCTAAGAGATATTAAAGAAACCGTGAAGCCACATTTTACACCTTTTAACTCCCTTTTCACCCACTTAGAGGATGAGTTTCGAAAAATCCGTTCTTAGTGGGTGCTTACCTCATGGAGGGAATATACTTTGCAAATATCATGTATCTATGTCCAAGGGATGTTCTATTAAATAAAAAATATCCTTTTACCCTTTTAGGGGTGAAATTTTGAAAAACTGTCAAAACTATTTCGAGATACTTTAAAAAGACATCTATATGCCAAATAGAAATTTTATAACTCGACCAAAACAGAAAATACGGCGGTTTCTATAATTGTTTCTGATTGTAGGTTCACCCTTTTAGGGGATGATTAGGACAAAATCTTGAAATAGGTTTTTTAACATTTATAAGGATAATCTTTATAAGTAACAACAAAGGCCATATGTTATTGGACCTAAAAGATATTGAAGAATCCGTGAAAACACATTTCACCCCTTGTCACCCCTGAGAGGTCGAATTTCGAAAAATCATTTCTTAGGGGGTTCTTAAGTCATAAAAGGGATATACTCCCCGAATTTTATGTTTCTTTGTCTAGACGAAATTCTATCGAATATAAAATACCAATTTACCCCTTTAGGGGTGAAAATTAAAAAAACGGTCAAAACACATTCTAAATATTTTAAAAAGGCACCTATATGCCAAAAAGGAATTTTATAACACAATAAACACAGAAGATGCGAAGGGTTCTATAATTCACCCTGATTGTAGATTCACCCCTTTAGGGGTCGATTAGAACAAAATCCTGAAATAAGTTTTTTAATATTTACATGAGTAATCATTGTGAGCAAAAACCAAGTCGATATCTTATTGGATTGGACCTAAGAGATATTAAGAAAACCGTGAAGCCACATTTTACCCCTTTTAACCCTCTTTTCACCCACTTAGAGGATGAGTTTCGAAAAAATCCGTTCTTAGTGGGTGCTTACGTCATGGAGGGAATATACTCGCCAAATTTCATGATTGTATGTTCAGTGGTTTGGGCTGGGCGTTGATTATGAGTAGGTAGCTTAGTTACGATTTTATATATATAGATAATAGGACCGGTAGAACATCATACTGACCAAGTGAATTTCATATCTATGGCTGGAGGTCTAGAAACGGAGAACTTACTTTTTTGCCCTTATACGTCTACCTAGGCGTTGGGAACCTATTATATATTTTATTTACTCTTTAGTGCCCCAATTTTTTTCTTGGCCTAAAAATTACACTACGCTAATGAAGGGGCATTAATGCTAAATTTGTATTCAAATAAAGTGTAACTTATTACCTGTAGACCTATAAACGGTAAGCCCGCCGTGAGTCGGATCTGGGCAGGTAGTGGCGAAAAGTTTATATGGGTAAAACAAGAACAATAATTTTTATATTTTTCTGGTGTATTTGTTATTCAAGAATTACAATCTCTTTAGTTCTGTAAATTGTATAAATTTAAAAAAAATGGGTAATGTAAGGCGAAGATCCGTAATACGACAACTTTTGCACTCAACTGATTGTTTTTAGTAAAAACACATGTAATTTTGCTCATTCGGCGTTTGTAAATGTTTCATTGCGCAGTCGTCTGTAGGTGACCACGGGCATTTCGATGAAATTTGCATGTATTGTATATTTACATCGATGTATATATGATCCGCCTAGAGGTGGAGTTGGGCACTAGAGGGTTAAGTAATAATTAGTTTTGAAGTGTAATGATTATAATTATTTTCATTTATACAAAAGAAATAAATAATTAATAATTCAATACTTTACAGTTAATTAAGATTAGATTAGATTATTTATAGAATATACTATAGTTTGACTTCCTATACACTTATTTCTGTGCTGCGATTGGCAAATTTGTAAAATAATATAAACAACATTGTACTATTATTTCTGTTAAACGACATAGATGGTGTGAGATACTTCAAGTTCAAGGGTAACATCCCATTTACCCTTATTAGAAATTGTATTGAACATCAAAAAAGTGGTAGAAGTCAAAAATAGGACACTAGACGGCTGCGCATGCCTCATACCATACGTGATTTGTTCAATGTATGGTGATTCTAAACAGGTGGCATTATTAGTGTGGATGTCTTTAAACTAGGTTTTGTCATTAAACTAGAAGATAGGTAGCTCGCTTCGCTCGGCTTCTTCTAACCAAATTCTTACTAACCTAAGATAGTGTTTTGTCATTAAACTAGAACAGGGCTGCCCAACCAGTCGATCGCGGAGTGATTTTAATTAGATCTTTAGTTTTCTCTCTCTTTCTTTCGTGTATTTAAAAATACATTTTATAAAAATAAAGTAAAAATTAAAACAAGCTTCTCGCTAACCTACATTCAAATGTCGCTTGATGGAATTTGTTTGCGATCAATGTATTAACCGTCGGGCTAAAAGTGCAGTCTTGGAGAGCCTATGAAGAATCTTCATAAACTTTTTTTTTTTAATTTCCTTTTGTGTATTAGATTATTTTTACATGAAAAATAGCTTTAAAATTGTAATATATAATGCATTTTTTCAAAACTTTCTTTTCGGGGGAGCATCCCCTCACACGGGAGGGCACTCCATACCCTCCCGGTGGCCAGATACGCGTTCTGGTCGATCGTGGTAACAATATATATAAAAAAGTAGATCCCAAATATAAAAAGGTTGAACAGCCCTGAACTACAAGATAGGTAGCTCGCTCCGCTCGGTTCTAGATTTTTACTAACTAAACATAACCTAATTACCTTGTTTTTAGGTGCATACTACTTTATTTTCCCCCATATTAGCCCAATTAAAATTGTATATTATTGTGCATGCGTTTATAGACCAGAAACTATTGTTTTAGAGCCACTGATAATCCTTTAATTATCTACTAAAATTGTTATGTGGTGTCCTTTGTAAAGAAATTTTGTAATTTTAATTCCCCTAATAATCATCCAGTTGAAAAAATGGACACAACAAAATAGATTTGTGTTATTATTATAAACAATTTTTGTCATATGCTTCATAATTTTTATAAATACACTAAGAAACACTCTGGCGCTTAGTGCGTTGATAGGCGTGATGAAAGGAGGAACAGACAACAGGCATTCCCGCTAGTATTGAATAAAATAGATGTAAATGAATTATTTTTTTCCAGAAAATGATCGAGAAAGATACAATGTTGTTGTATCTGAAGCTGCTAAGTTACTTACGCCTGCAGAGATAGCAGTATTGAAACTTGGTCTGTCTCTTCATATTTATTCTCCTAAAGTGGAGATGTTTGGCCAAATTGCATCAGAGAGAGGATTACCATCTTGTCCTATCACTGCTGATGTTGGTGGAAAACTCACATGCAACACTGATGAAATGAAAAAATTAATTAAACAGGTAATTTAATATATATTTATTGGATTCATTTTGCATTTAAACAAATGTTTGGAAATCTTAAGAAGACATGGCAAAAGTCTTGCCTATGATTTGGTCACTCTCTTTTTACACTATTTTTCAAGTTTTATCACTACATCTTTAAAAACAGGATAAATATTCGGATATGCTGGCATCACGATGCTAATACTGAAATGCGAAAAGAAACCCTGGCGCATGTTACCTCACTGCTGTCAGAGCGAAAATATTCGGCCACTCGTGCCGTTATGTTATTTCCGAAAACGTTAGAAACATCTCTCATTTCAAAATAATGAACATGACCCAAACCAAATCTTTCTGCGCATAAATTGCAGCATTTCTTTTATTTTAATATTAATATAGCACCACAGCTTAAAAGATGGCAGGACCATTTTAATGAACTAATAAAGCAAAGACCCAATACAACTCCGGATATTCCAATGGGTCAAGTTAACATGGTGGAATGTATCGGCTTCAACGACAAACCTCTTAATGTCTGCGAAGTTAGGAAGAACGGCAAGGCAGCAGGACTTGACAATAGCCACTGGAACTATTCAAAGCATATGTTGACTTTACGGCTCACTCAGTGTAAAGTCACTGGATTATACAAAGTACCGCAAGCTTTTGAAGAAGCCGACAGACCCCAGGGTTTGATTGGCAACATTGCTTCCCCTATTAAGCAAACTAAAGCAGCAATTTTTACGTTCTTAAGTTTACGTCTGCGCTGTCACATCTCCCTCTCTCGCTCTCATTTAATAACCTTCTTTGTCAGCGGTTTGAATATTTAAGGTTAAGTTTAATTTAAATTTATATATTATATCCATTTTATTTAATAAAAATTTAAAAAAATAATTCAAATTGTACCACAATTTTGTTATAGTGCATCTTTGATTAAAAAAATCGTGATTACAATGTTTAAAATAAAAACTAGTTTCTTATTTTTGTAATGTTGGAATCACTGAACATCATTTGTGTTGGCGACATTTTTAACCCCAGCATGGCCGCCGTTGCGGTACTTTGTATAATCTAGTGACTTTAACTCAGTGCTACCGATCCTAAAGGAATATGGGAATGCGAAATATTACCTAGTGTTTGGGATACAGGGTTAATCATTAAACTCCTAAAAGAAGGAGACCTAACGAATTGCGATAACTGGAGAGGCATAACACTTTTAAACTGCACCGTTAAGGTTTTTTCATGTATCTTATATCTATGTCTTGGCTACCTTAATCGAGTCAGCACTACGCCAAGAACAAGCTGGTTTTAGATCAGGGAGGTCTTGTATAGACCATGCCATTATACACAACTTTTATAAGGTCTTTATTGATTTCAAAAGAGCCTTTGACAGTTTATACCACAATGATCTTTGGGTTATACCGAAAACTAAAGAATGAGATTTTTTTTATCCGGGCGAAAATCTCTCCAGGGTGAAAAAAGAGATTGATATCTGCCTGTTTTCATTATTCTTATGGATTTTAAAATTGGATATTAAATTGTAACTTTTTTTTAGCTGAATAGCCGAGTTGAAACATTCCGAATTGATCACCATTATCCTGGTTCTGAAAATAAATCACTGACAGTTGTGTTGTATGGTGAAATTGGTTCACCAGAATTTGCAGAGTTTCATACAATACTGAAACAGTATGCCATCGAAGGTACTATTGATTATGTTGTGAGACACTACGTAAAGGTCAGTATTTAAATTAGATATATCTTTATACTGGATTCATGGGTCTTATAATATCTGCATTTATATTGTACGTTTAGATCCATAATGAGTGAAACAAATTACATTACTAGTAAAACTAGTTTACTCTCTGTGAGTAAAGTTTGAAACTCAACTTTAAAAATTTAGAAGAAATATATCATATTATTTTGGTATGATTGTGAGCAATTGGGCTAATAAAATTATAATAGTTATAATTAATTTTAATATATAATTCATATAGATCTATATGTTAAATCAGCGTGTCCCAAAGGGTGGGTCGCGACCAGGCACCGGGTCGCAAAAATTTTTTGCCTGGTCGCGAAAAAAATTGTAAAAACAAAAAAGATTTTTTATTGTACATATTATATTTTTTACGTCAGTTAATCACTAGAATAGTGTGTATTTGTGCTCTTTATTACTATACTATATTCTTTATTACTATACTGTACTCTTTATTACTATACTATACTCTTTATTACTATTTATTATTATTACTCTTTATTACTATAAAGCTACTGCTTTAAAATAAAATTTGTTTTGTAAATAAATGTTTTTTGTAAATAAGGTGGGTCGTGAAAAATTTTAAAACCTCGTATCGGGACGCGGTCAAAAAAGTTTGGGAACCGCTGTGTTAAATGATGACACTGAAATTTCCCTTTAATATTATATTTATAATACTGGATACACATTTCAACTGGTAAGTAGCCTTCATCAATAGCAACTAGCTACTGATGAAGGCTGCTTACCAGTTGAAATGTGCATCTAGTTGTACCGTCGCTCTTGATGGTACACCAGGAGACACGGTTTAGAATGTGGACCGTATTGTTGGATGCGCTCATTCGGGAAAAATGATTGTAAATATGGATAGAAAATTAAAAGTCGGGACTTATCTTAGTTTTTTATTCCCTCTGATGCGATGCGTAGAAAGGGGCCTCAGACTGTTGTTGCACTTAATGGCTGTGGCAATGAACGTTCAGGAAAACTCTCATACATACACAATGTGGTCCAAAAACTAATTTCCGGTCACGTCACCAAATTATAAAATATACAGTACAACATATAATGGTAAATCACCAGCCGTAGACTGCAACAGATATACTAGATAGCAGACATGGAAGGGTGCGAAGACTATTTTTCGAGTTGCTAAGAGACTCAATAATATAAAAATATGTTACTACCTGTCGAATATCCCTCTTAAGATTAATTAATAAATTTGAAAAACTTAACCAATTAGTATGGCGCGAACAACTGTATTTATAAATACAGTATTGAAGAAAAGTTTCAGTGTCATCATTTAATAGTTAAACCTTTAAAACCCATCACATATCACAAATATTAAATACTTTAACTATATTATGAATTATATTATAAATAGTAACAGCTGTTGCTAACTTTAATAAATTTAATATGAAAGATTGCACATATCCCAAGATCCATGAATTCCAGTTTTATTGTTTTGTAAACTTTGTTGATTTTATTAATTTACTTTAAGGAAAGGCAAAATAGAAGAGTAAGGTTATCTGGATATGGTGTTGAGCTACAGATGAAGTCCACTGAATATAAGGTTCAAGATGATACCCAAATTAAAGATGATGGCAAGAATGATGAAGATACGCAGGAGGAAGATGAAGAAATTGAAGGATTTAATATTAATAGACTGAAGTAAGTATTAAAAATTTTGTATCAATGTGTGGTGTATTATAGCTGTGAAAATTATTCTAAATAACAAGTATAAATAATGCCGACCGGCGTAGCGTAGTGGTAACACATGTGCTCTGCGTGGCGAAGGTCTCGGGTTCGAATCCCGTTCAGGCATGGAAATTTTCTCAAATAAAAATTGTCCTGGCTAATTGCCACAGAAGCAAAGGCCATTAAATTAAAAAAAAAAAAAGGATAAATAACATAGCAACCAATACATCACTTTTGCCCAAAGTGAGGCAAACGTATAGTCTACGGATCGTGCTCGGCGTTTACTGTGCGTTATTAACCGGCATGAATCAGTATCAGTAACAAGTGTTGTCGGCTCTGAGCTGTCTGTTATCAAACCAGCAAGATTAATAAAGGTTGGAACTGAATAGCTAAATTGTAGACAAAGTTGTGAAAGTAAATTAAGTTGTAAAATATAAAAATAAAATATATAAAGTTAATTGAATTATTGAGGTCCCAGGAAATTTGTAATAAAATGTAATTTGGAAATTTTGTATTACCTGGAAAATTGAATTTTGGAACGTGTTTGTTGAATGCGCCATGAAATCATCTACCACTACAAAAAACAAAAAAAAAGTTTAACTGTTTCTTGTCTATTGGCATCCTTATTAAATTATTAACAGGATGTTGTTGACAACTGTTTAAGCAGTACTAACTTCTTTATTATAAGAGATACGATGGAGCCTAAATTAGGAAAGATGTATTTTATTTATTAGTATTTTATTTTTTAATATTTTGTTTCATAGTCACTTATTTTATTAAAATGAAATAAATATTAAAAATCAAGTCTTAATATTTTTTTAAAGGCGGGGTTAGACCCATAATACCCTGTGGATTTATTAAAGTGAATGGTATTTTATTTAAAAAGCATATAATGAAGGCTATATTTCACAAGGATGAAGTTTACCACCCTCGCCTTCGGCTCAGGTGGTAATGATCTGAATGTAATATAACGTCTATTATATGCGAATCAAATACAATATTTTATCTACAATTATATAGATTTATCATTAGAAAAACAGTAAATTTAATTTAAAAACACAGCAATTCTAAGCTGCCAACGTGGTGGCCGAGTGCGTTTAGTCGTGCGGTTTGTACTGGTGGAAACCCAGTACGACTGTCCGGTCTGTGGTTCGAGCCTGCTTCGTTGGTGATATTATTCGGGCGAGAATAATATGTTTACATTACTTCCATTTTCACAATCATTCACCCCTTATCCAGGTGTAGGAGCTCGCCCCCTGGCATCGGCAATTAGCCTCGTTGCAGAAATAAAGGCCGATGTAAAATAAATAATATAATAATAATAATAATAATTCTAAGCGTTATTTGTAAAACTTCAGAACCTACGGTATCAAGATGGTTCGGTAGCCAATCATCAGCTGATTGTAACCTACGACAATTATTTCATGTAAGAATAAATAAATATATTTTAAACAACTTATAAATAATATTCTAATTATAAATATGGGCTGTGTGAGGTGCAAAAAGCCATCGTTGCTGAGCGCCAAACATTTTAACTAACTTTGACTAACTAACTAAATAAAACTTGCAGTGTAAAAAAACGGGTAAAGGTAACTTTTAGCTGCTTATAATACGCATACTATTCTGCGCAGGGCCAGGGACAGTGATTTACCTTAAAAATACTATCTTAGGTTATTATCGATAACCTTTTATTTATTTATTTTTTATAAACCACCTAAAAATAAATTGTATTTTAAAGTGAATTGAAACATGGAAACAGTGCAAACAGAGCAAAAGTGGATACTCAGTGCGTAGTATAAGCAGCTAAAAGTTACTTTTACCAAAAAACGTTCATTATCCACGAATGAGCACGTATGTGCATCACATCGTGCAATATGAACAGTTTTATGTATTTACAGTTGGACACATAATGCCTTTATTATTTGATTGTCGTAGATAAATACATTTTTTATGCGTCAGACTAAAAAAATTCAGGGTATTCCATTTAAAAAAAGGTTTATTATTAATACCTCGTTTGTTTGTTGTTCAGTTTTTTTTTTACAATTCAATATACTTATTTGTGGAGTAAAATACTTCATCTTTCGTAATTTAACATCCTTCGTATCTCTTATAACTTTATTATCAATTATTAAACACTTCCCAAAAATACCTTTTATTTGCACAGTTAATTACAATGCATTAAATATTAAAAATACCATAAAATGCACTCAGAACACACCACATTGCCTCTTAAACCCCTGTGACTTCTCGTGACTCGTTATGTTAGTGATTGTTGATTCTCATAGTTGGATTTTTTTCTTAATTTCTTTTAATATTGAAATTAAATTTTTTTCAGACATTTGTATCCAGATTCTAAGCCTGATTTGGAAAAATTCCGTCAATATCTAGTCGATACATCTAGTGAACTGGCACCACTAAAAGTTTGGCAGTTCCAAGAACTTAGTTTACAGGCTGCTGAAAGAATCATGAGTTCACCTAAAGAAGAAGTTTTGAAAGTATTCACACATATAGCACAGAATTTCCCCATGCAGGTAAATTTTTATCTATAATGCCTCTTGTTAGGTCTTGTTTTAAATTTGGTAACTGGATTTAGAATAATTTGAGACCGATTTAACCTGAAAGAACCATTAAATTTTACCTTGAATATGTTGTTACGAATACTACACCTACACTTTTTTCAAATATTTCTTAAAAAAAAATTAAATCGAAACATGCGCGCACCGTGCGGAAGTGGGGAGCTCATGGGCTCACATTTATGTTGTAATTGAAGGTGAGCCGGAATAAAAGCCTCCAAGAAAAAAATATATATTATTTCTAATGGCCGGTATTATAAAAACCTAACCAAAGGACCAACTATCTAGTTGCAAACTAAATTTAGTTGATAACTAATATAACAAGTTATTTAATTTCGGTATTATAAATCAGAACAGCCAACTAAGTAACTAGTTCACAACTAAAACAATTTAGTGTCAAGATTTACCGACCGAACGTTAGTTATACAACTGACCGGTAGATGCCTACCTATAATTTTGACAGTGAAAAAGAATTTTCAAATGGAAAAAAAAAAAAAACGGGATAGAGGTTAAAACTACAGTCTGTTCCAAATGGTTAAGCGGAACTAAATGGGAATTTAGTTCTTTTAGGTTGTCACGAGAAGGGACCTTGCTAGGGTTATTTCATTTTTCACGTTGGAATGTCAAAATTTAAAATTCCAACAATGAAACCATGGAAACGAAGTATATATGTCAAAATTAAATTATTTTTTTATATATTTTAATGACAAAAATATAAATAATTGGGAAATTTGTAATAAGAATGACACAAAAAATTAACATATAAAGAAAATGACATTTTAAAATGATGAAAAAAATCACCAAAAAATGTTTATTGTAAGTATGATTTACAAAGCTTAAACAAAACGGCCGAAAAGCACGATTTAAACGATGAAAGTAACTAGATTGCAAAATCTAGTTCCGCTTAACCGTTTGGAACAGACTGTATACAGAAATTGAAAAAGAGCAATTAATTGATATAGTACATAAATATAAAAATGTAGTGGAAAACAAAAAAACTGATAATGTTAGTGTTATTGAAAAACTAAATTAATGGAACATAACGGATGGTGATGAAACACTACTGACAGATGATACACTACTGACAGATGATACGGATGACATAATATGTAAATTTATGTTGATTATGTATATAAATCTACTAATATGAATTTTTTTTTATGTACAATATTATCCTTACTTTGCAGTTATTATTATCAAGTATATATTTTAGTATAAATAATATAAACAAGTTATTTCAATGTAAACAAAATGCTTATTATTTAAATTTAATACAAATATAGTTGCCAACTATAATTTAGTACCCAGAAATTCTGTCAACTAATTTAGTTTGTAGATTTAGTTGTGAACTTTTTTAAACCAACTTTTATAATACCGAAATCTATGGTTTAAATTAGTTTAACTCTTAACTAAAATTTAGTAGCAAACTTTTTTGCTTTATAATACCGGCCATAAGTCTCCTAAGAAACATTTTTGGCTTCTGAGCCTCCTAAGAAATTTTTGGCTTCCGAGTCGCTCGAAAGAAAAAGTTCTAACTGCGCGCCTGCTGTGAATTAATTATCACTCTTCAGTAAACTGCCTTGCTCTGCACTTTGAGCGATTTTGATTCTAGTCTTTTACCTTTTCTTTGATCTTCTCAGATAAATATAATCCCACTTGTTCATTTCTAGCACGTAAACTTAAATTAATAAAAAATGTGGCGGCTTTCAAGAGAAGGCGAGAGCAAAAATTAGAATCCATTTATTTATTTATTTATTTTAAATAAATATTCGTACTTGTAAAGCGTGTAGTACAAATATAAATGCACTGTGAAAATATTTATTACGTAATAGAAAGTTTAGTTATAGAAGTGATAAAGCTTCTGAAAGTCAGGCAAAGAAAGCCTCGATTTAATATACAGTCTGTTCCAAACGGTTAAGCGGAACTAGATTTTGTAATCTAGTTACTTTCATCGTTTAAATCGTGCCTTTCGGCCGTTTTGTTTAAGCTTTGTAAATCATACTTACGATAAACATTTTTTGGTTAAGGTTAATATCATTTTAAAATGTCATTTGCTTTATATTTTGATTTTTTGTGTCATTCTTAATACAAATTTCCCATTAATTTATTTTTTTGTCATTAAAATATAAAAAAAAATATTTAATTTTGACATATGTCATTCGTTTCCATGGTTTCATTGTTGGAATTTTAAATTTTGACATCCCAACGTGAAAAATGAAATAACCCTAGCAAGGTCCCTTCTGTGACAACCTAAAAGAACTAAATTACCATTTAGTTCCGCTTAACCGTTTGGAACAGACTGTACACGGTCCATTAAACAAATACAGTGCGATCATTATTTCTTGAACGTTATGCAATACTTGACAGAAACATTTAGTTATCAAACTTATTTCCAAGGACATGTACACATAGGCGTACATTTATTACCTTTTACGAATTAATTATTAAATGAACACTTTTTCTCTAATGTAACCTCCTTCGTACTTCTTATAATGAAGACCAGAAGTTAGCAATGTTTAAACAGTTCCCAAAAACATTATGTATATACGAGGGACATCAATAATTAGAGACAAATTTATGTAGGAAAAAAAACGGTTTGTAGGAGGAGTTTGGTATTTTCATGACTTTAGGTTGGCATCACTGGGATGAACTGAGAACACCTAACGGATAAAAATTGTTTTGTTTATAACCTCAAAATTGCATTTAACGATGGCGTGTCCGCTTGAAGTTTCCACATCAGTTGAACAATGTTCAGTGACCCGGTTTTTGCTTTCTGAAGGTGAAAACCCGGCTAAAATATTTTCTCGAATGATTTTACAGTATAGTGAAAAAATGGTCGAACCTCAGTGACTGACGAGCAACGTCCTGGCCGGCCAGTTGAACTCCTTCGCTTGAAACCCGCATTGACGACTTTGCAAAAAAAGTTGCAGTAAGAGTTGACACAGTTCATCACGTTATCATTGATAAGCTCAAGTACAGCAAAACAAGTGCAAGGTGGGTCCCGAAACAGTTAACGCAACAGCATAAGGAAACAAGACTCAAAGTGTGTACAGACTTGAAAGAACGCTATGAAAGGGTAGGTGACCCTTTTGTAAACAAGATTTTAACATGTGATGAAACTTGGGTTCACCATTTTGAACCAGAATCCAAAAGACAAAGCATGAAATGGAAGCATACCAGCTCACCTGTCCGAAATAAATTCAGTGGCAAGCATCAGCGATAAAAGTCATGGTGACCGTCTTTTGGGATGCCCGAGGTATCGTCTTTTGCGATTATTTGGAAGATCAGCGTACAATAAACAGTGCCTACTACACAGACATGCTGATGAACAAAGTCAGCAATGAGAGAAAAACGTCGCGTATCTCAAAGAAAAGGCGTGATATTGCTCCACAATGCTCGCCCTCATACCGCCAAGCTGACCCACGAAACCATTGGAAAAATGGGTTGGGAGATACTACCTCATCCTCCCTACAGTCCAGATTTGGCTCCCTCTGATTTTCATTTGTTTGGTCCACTCAAAGAGGCATTACGTGGAAATAAGTTCAGCGATAACGAGGAAGTCAAAGAATTTGTGGGAAACTGGCTCAAACAACAAGACAAAGATTTCTTTGCATCAGGTATAAAAAAACTAGTTCATCGTTGGGACAAGTGTATTAATATTCGTGGGGATTATGTTGAGAAGTAGTAAAAGTCTCATTTTGTAAAAATACATAGTTTTTTTTTTTTTTTTTTTCTACATCAATTTGTTTCTTTAATTATTGAATTCCCTCGTATTTAATAATGACATTGAAACTTTCCTTCAAATAGTGTATTTATATTAATACTGGATGTAACATTTCGGTCTGCAAGACAGCCCTCATCAGCAGCTAGTGAACAAATTTTTAACAGTTACATTGTTGTTAAAGCGTCGTTCTATTGCGCATGTCTATAACAACATTGCAAAACAAAAATTTTATATGTCACTAATTTCAGGGTTGCGTAAAATTATTTTTATTATCAAAAGTGTTCTGCAAATATGTTAAGACTCAAAGAAATAGAGATAATTGAAAATTTGTGACACAGTCAGATCTATGTTATACTCAATTGTCGTTTTTTTTACACTTTTTTTTATTCCAATAAAGGATTTAATTGATTTCATTTATGTTTTAGGCAAAGTCACTAGTTAGAACAGTCGTTAATCCAAATCTTAAACGTGAAATGAAAATGAACCAAGACATCTTCTCTTCATCCCTCAATATTCAACCATCAGACACAGCTCTTTTCATCAATGGACTATTCTTTGATCTTGACGTTGTCGATGTCATCTCTCTCCTTGAAGTATTGCGACAAGAACTACGCACGATGGAAGGACTACACAATATTGGAATCAACAACAAGAGAATGAATTCACTTTTGGGACTTGATTTCAATGAAGGTAGCGGTAATCAAGATTTTGCTATGGATATTAGAGATTCAGCTATTAACTGGATTAATGATCTTGAAAACGATAGTGCTTACAAAAGGTGGCCAAGCAGTTTAATGGAATTGCTGAGACCGACTTTCCCAGGGATGTTGAGGCATGTTAGAAGAAATTTGTTCAATTTGGTAAGTCGAATTAAACATAGCATTATTTAGAGAACAGAACGAAAACGAAATAACCATTCTAACCGATTTTTTTTTTTTTTTAATCAGCTACGGATACAAAATGCTTTTGTTGCGACGAAATTGATAATTATTAAAATCGGTTTTAACCGGTTTAACTTAATATACTTCAGTTGACAGTCGGAGTTAAACGATTTATACGATGAGGGAGTTTAAAAACTTTTTTTTTTCCTGACAAATAACAATTGTATCTTTTTATCAGGCTTAAGACCTTATCACATTAGAGTTATTATTTACGTCTAGACCTGGAAAATTAAAGTTTTTGCATTCGAATCTTAATCATTTGTGTGTGATAGTATGAAAAAATAACCTAGGTTTTAAAGACTAGGCAAATGAAACCTGATTCAATTCCTCTGAATTTCTGTCCAGGTCTTTCAAAACGCCATGCGTCTTTGCATTTAGTTTACGTTGAGGTTAGTTTTTTACAATTAATCTTTTCAAAGCAAAACTGTCAACTGTCGTAATATCACGATGCACGCATGCGCAAACGAAAAATTTTCAAGTCTTGCAAGGAATATTAGCCAAAAAAAAAAAAAAAACTAGATAAATAAAACTTGGACAGCGTTTTAGTGTGAAATGCCCTTTATTAGACTTTTTAACAGTCACCATAAACACACATTTTATGCACAGAAACAAGTGAAATATACAGACCAATTCTGTAACTCAGTTACTATGATCATGGTAACTAAATCTGTCACTATGAGCAAGGTCAGTTACTATAGTCGGATTGATGATAAGTGACTGTTCGTTGCTACAAGTATCAATATTCAATACTATATGCTTTCTCTGTCTATATCATTATAATTATTTGCATACCCATAGTAACGTATAGTGACTCAAGTTGACAACTAACCTTCAAAATTATTTGAATAAAAAACAAAGCATTAGAAAGAAAGAGCATAATTCGGAGATATCTTTACTAATTAGAGCGCGAAAATAAATTTACAGCAGTACTCAAACAAACAAAATTATTAATTTTAAGGTAATAATTATAAATAAGGAAAAATTTATACTCATACGTAAATTTTGGATTATAATTTGTTGTTTATTCCAGCAGATTTAAAATTAAAGTTTGTAAATTTAATAATTGGCCGCAAGCTATATTTTAATTAATATTTATTACCAGACACTGACAGTTAAGACAAAAAACAAAAAACATTTTTAAAATCGCTGAAAAATGGTAACTAGATTATTATATGAATGCATCCCAGCAAACATTTTTATACGGGCCAGTGCTGATAAAGCACATACTCCCCGGCATTGAAAGTAATGGGCCAGTGCTGGCATTTCGCACTGGACCAGTGCTGGCATTTAGCACTGGGCCAGTACCCCGGTGTCCCCGTGGCCGTTAGCTGGCCCATTGATGTATCAGTTGCTGGTAACGGTAAAGTGCAAAATAATCGCATTAGTTGCAAGATTTATTTCTGACGGACCAGTGCATATATTATACCCACTCTCTAGTGTTTCAAATGTAACAAATGTGTACTTACCCAGTATTAAAATAAATTAATGGTTAGGTGCAAAATAAATACTCATTTGGCCATTTTTACCATCGTTGAATAAATTTATTTAACAAATAAAGTTGACAATATCGCATCGGTTTTAAACTATTCAAAATAAAATATGACAAATTACATTATTTAAATGAAATATTTATAATCTTGTAACAGATTTATTAATAATTGAAAATTTTATTACATGAAAAAACTATGATTGAACTAAACTAAAAATTTAACAATTTAACATGAAACAGGTTGTGTAAACTACGTCCTTAAATCTAACAAAACACACACAAATCACAATAAAAAACTGTATAATGTTCACAAAACAATAACTATTTAAATACACATCTTAACAAACTGTCCACCAACACGTATCAACTTGTACTGGCCCTCCAAGGCCACGCGGTTAGGGCGTTTTATGACTAAGAACAATCAGACTTTTCAAATTATTACATTCAAAAAAAGTTTAGTTTTCAGTAAAAAGTATGAGTGAAGAAGGGACGATAGCTGTGTAAAACCCGTATAAAAATGTTTGCTTGGATTAATACAAATAAGGAGTGCTTATAAAATGCTGGTAAAGTACTTCGTATAGGCGGAATGCGAAATACAAATGTGAAGTACATTATTAATACTGGCGTTGCACTTACTTTTGGTGCCAGCAGTAAAAGCAGTTTGCCGGCATTCGGCCGTTAGTTGAATGTTTGCTGGGATTACTTGATACATACATGTAACAGTCACCTATCAGCAATCCGACTATATCATGAATGAAAGTCATTATTCTTTTTATAATATATTATCATGTAGTAACGTTACTACACAGTACATTTTTACAGAATTGATCTGATAGTACAGTTTTTTGAACTGTCGTAAAAATAAAATCAAATAATATAGCACAGATTGTTGAGTGCGTATGTTACTACGTTATTTTGAGAACCACTAGTCTTAACAAGAAATTGTTTCATTCATTGATATTCTCTTTAAAAATAATAATTGTTGTTTAATTTAAGTAAGCTCGTTATATTCTCGCGATAGCAATAGAAGACAAGTTAAAATGAATAGGGTATTCATTTTAACTTGTACATGTACCCTGTTGATTTCATTACTATAAAATAAAAAACTGAAATTCACTCTTGGTTGCAATGGTTTAAAGGTTTAATCAAAAAAATAAAATTTTGATTGTCAACTTTTTTATTGTGACTATACATATTGAAATGTTAAACTACCACCACCAAATAATAAATGCATTATATAAAAAAAAAAAATATTTAATAATATTTATTTATATATAAATTTATATATAAAATAAATTGGGTTGTTACATAAGTCCGTTAGTTTTTTTTTTCACCTTTTATTCAATAAAATAATGTTAATAAATGGTAGTCGAAGCATATGGTCCAGATATCGGACTACCATTTGTTCTGCTTTCTACAAAATTTCCTTGACGGAAAAAATTTCGCGTCTGTGGACGATATCAAAATTCACCTGGACAAATTTTTCGAGAGCAAAGACGGAACCTTCTGGAGAGATGGCATTATGAAATTGACGCGCTCAGGCGTCTGTTCAAAGTGATAGAAAATAATGGACAGTACATTTGATAATAAAAGTTTTTTTTTTTAGAATGTATATTTTATTGAATAAAAGGTGAAAAAAAAAAAACGAACGGACTTATGTAACAACCCAATATATACAAATACAAAATTCGGTACAATATATTTATATACATAACGTAGAAAACAAGATAAACAAATCATTGTCACACAAGATACAAAGTATCTTGTGCTGACTTAGTTTATATGCATAACGTTAATTCATCATAGCAAAATAGTTAATCAGGAGTAGAAAATAAATACATATATATATGTATATAAATACAATAAAATACATACAAATCAGAGATACAAATAAAATCAGAAATATTAATAAAATTACAAGGTATTAAACATTTTTAACCTAGAATTGCTAGTCAATGAAGATAACTGCTCCTATTGCACGCAGTGTATATAATGTGATGCCTATGTGTGCTCAGCCGTAAATAAAGAATGTTTTATACACTACAAGTTTTTTTTAGTAAGTTAGTTAAAATGATTGGCGCTCAGAAACGATGGTTATTTGTGCCTCACACAGCCCATCTTTATAATTACAATATTATTTATAAGTTAGAATAAATAAAACAATAAATAACAGTATTTTAAACAATGTTGTAGATTACAATCAGTTGATGGTTTGGTAGCCATCTTGATAACGTCAGTTCTGACGTTTTACAATTGACGATCAGAATTCATGTGTTTTTAAATTAATTTACTATTTTTCTAATAATAAAACTATATGGATGAAGATCAAATATTACATTTGAGCCGCATATAATGGCTATATTACACTAGGATGATTACAACCATCGGCTACGACTCGGGTGGTAAATTTCATCCTCGTGAAATATAGCCTCCATTATATGCTTGTTAAATAAAATACTAATATTCTTTAGAAAAATATTAAAACACTGAAATTTAATCGAGTTTCGGTTAATGTTCCGTATTAGTCCACCAAAACTAGGCTTGTATATTTACAATGAATTATATTCTAACGTTATAAACGAGAAGGCACGATCGTAGGAGTGGGGAGCCAATAGTAATCATTCATGCATCTGTAGTTGGCAGAGAAATACCCGTTTTTCACACGAGGAACGTCCGAATATAACTGATATTTTTGGAACTATTTATGAAGTTAATATTTTTCAAAATACGTATACTATAAATCTCATTGGAAACAGGTAAAAATTCCGTATGAGTACCTGTTTATATACGTCTAGTAAGTTTAAGTTTTTTCTGTCTAAAAGTTTTGCTAACTAAACCTAACCTAATAAGTTTTATCATTGATTGTTTG
Source organism: Liopterus haemorrhoidalis (assembly GCA_963971575.1). Taxonomy (NCBI): domain Eukaryota; kingdom Metazoa; phylum Arthropoda; class Insecta; order Coleoptera; family Dytiscidae; genus Liopterus; species Liopterus haemorrhoidalis. Next base: position 146,493,978 of record OZ020611.1, on the reverse strand, counting down.
CATATAGTGAAGATATATAATTGCTTTATACAGTTTTAATACATTTACATAATTTAGCATCTATGAATGCGACGAAAAACGGAATTTTCTATTTCAGACATAAAATTGGTAGGTCGGAATAGGATTGATATTTTTGAGAATTCTCTTTTAATAATGTTAATATTCTTCAAAATAAGTATACTATAAATCTCATTTAAACCATTTAAATGTGACTTAAAGCGTATAAATACTGAAATTTTATTATTCAAGTTTTTCTTTAAAAACGCTAATAGGAGCTAAATGAAACACTTATTAAATAATCGTTTGTTAACAAATTTCGAAACGGCTAACTATCAAGTACTTATTTTGATTTCAGTTTTGAATAAAAATATTGGAAATGATAAAGTGTATCGTAAATATTGAGTTTTGAAAGAAAGGGGCGGTGCTTCACCAGGGCCAAATCTCATTCCAACTAGCATACACGGTTTCTCTAACGAGTTGTCCGTGGTGGACTTATACGGAACATTAACCCGAGTTTCTACTACTTTTTCATTTTATAAAAGACCATAACATTTCAGACTTTGGACTTGTCTATCGTATGTGTCGACAATCGAAATATGCAAGATTGATTAGAACTATATATATTGTTTTATTTTAGGTATTAATAATTGATCCAACGTCTACAGAAACTAGACCATTACTGAAGATGATTGAAAATTTAGTATCACATACAGCCCCAATCCGTGTTGGTCTAGTATTCTCAACGAATGATGATACAAAAGTGACTGGATTCGATGACGCAGGAGTAGCCATGGTGTGCGCTTTCAATTATGTCATGCAACTAAAGGATGCTCACGAGGGTCTGAACTTCATTATTGAGGTTTGTAAAAAATAATAGATACACTCAGGAGCAAAAAAAAACGCCGAAGCCCATCTAGCTACTAATAAATACAAATTAAACAAAGCAGCTGATATATTAGTTTATTTTGTTGATGAATAAAATATGTTTGGTGAAGTGTTCTCACGTTTCTGTTTGTATTTTTTTATTTAATTGAAACATATATCAGAATTTTAATTTTTGAGTTTATAAAACATATTTCATGAATTTATAGGAAAATTATAAGTCATCTTTTGAGAAATAATTGATATATATTTTAATCTTTTATCCTATATTGTCACAAAAGCGTTCATTTAAGAACATACTGAACATGCATAATAATAATAAAAAAAAATATATATCGGATATGTCCACCACGCGCTTTAATTACTGCCTTGATTCTTTTTGGCATGCTGTCGTACAAATTTTTCAATAATTCAGGTGTTATATCATTATTCCAGGTAGCTAGTATTACATCTTTTAATTCATTAAGTGTTTTTTGCTTTTGACCATTTATTTTTCGACTCATGATAGCCCAAACATTTTCGATTGGGTTTAGATCCGGGCTATTTCCAGGCCATGGGAGCGACTCTATCCCCAAATTGTCTTTATGTTGAATAACCAGCAACAGAAAATACAAGAAGACATTGAAATAACTACCTGAAATGTGTCAATTAAATTTTCCAATCACAGATAATTACTATTTTTGAGCGATGGCAGGGGGCAGAATCGTCTTGAAATACAATATTATATTCAAACGTGGACAACTTATCTATAGTGGGCAAAAATCCATTTTCTAATTTTTATGTATACAGAACTATTCACAGTTCCTTCGAGAAGAATAATTTCACCAACTCCCGTTTTTGTAATGGCGCCCCATACCATTACATATGGAGAATGTTTAACAGTGGACTGCACACATTCATCACTGTAGAGTTCTCCTCTTCTTCGACGAACCCTCACAACACAATCTGGGCCGATCAAATTGAATTTGCTTTCATCGGAGAAAATAACTCTATTCCACTCTTCGGCGGTCCAATTTTTTCTTTGATTTGCCCAAAAAAGTCTTTTTTGTTTCATTTTTTCGGTCAGTAATGGTTTTCTTGCCGGCCGTCTAGCATATAATTTTGCATCTTTGAGGCGCCTGTTCACTGTCCATCTACTAATATGCACTCCAGATGTAGATGCTAGATCAGAAACAATTTCTGTGGCTGTAAAAAATCTGTTTCGAAGTGCAATTCGTACAATTTCGCGATCATCTCTAGCTGTTGTCTTTTTTTTTCGGCCACTACCAGGACGTCGACGAAGAAGGTTATCATCTTGATATTTTGACCAAAATCTTCTTACAGATGATTCTGCACACTTAACTCTTTTTGAAATGGTAACATTTGAAATCCCCTGCCCTTTTAATGTAATTATATTAACTTTTTGCTTCTCACTTAAAACCATGTTACTTTGTGGTAAACTCACAATCAACTAAATACAGAGCTAAGTTTGTCTGTTTTCACTGGAATTTATTTCATACACGTCTGAACTTGTTAGTATATACAAATTCATAAATAAAAACCAATAAAATTTTATGTTTACAACTTCCATACGTAAAAATATAGTAAAACCTAAACCTCGGCGTTTTTTTTTTGCTCCTGAGTGTATTTATATAGGTCTTCCACACTGTGAGAGGATTTATGGCAGCTACAAAAGTTAATAAAACTATGAATTTTTTATTTTTTTTTCATGTTTCTAGATTCTGAGTTCAACTTCAGCAGACAAAGTAACAGTTGATGATGTCCAGAGAGAATTACGTAAAAAATTCTCTCTTTCAAACCTTGATGACATCTTAGGAGAGGACACAGATTACGATTTCGGCCGTCGGTTAGCTAAAGATTTCGTCCAACGATCTGGTCTTAGAACTCTACCTCAAGCCATGATGAACGGCGTTCCTCTCCCCAGTAACCAACTCAACCCAGACGATTTCGAAGAAACTCTTCTTCAAGAAGTAATGCAACAAACACCAGTATTCCAGAAAGCAGTATATCGTGGAAAATTCGTAGATTCAGATGATACACTGGATTACTTAATGAGTCAGTCTAATGTTATGCCTAGATTGAATGCGAGAATTCTGGAACAGGAACATTCGTTTTATTTGGATATGTCTGGAAAGGTTTCTAGTACAATGGATGTTCAAGTTTTGGCTAAATTGACTCCAAGAGACATGACGGCTACTGCTGTTGCTAATTTGAAGTATTTTAGTACGTTTAGGAAAGGGAAGAAGTTTGATGTTATGACGTATTGGGTGGTTGGTGATTTAAATTGTTTAAAGTCAAGACAAATGTTGTTAGCAGCTCTGCAACACATGGTAAGATTTTAAATTATTTTTCGTTTGAAATTGTGACGTAGCGATAATTTTTGCTGATGATGGGGTTGGATAGAATAGCGAGAAAAGATATTGCCATGCAGTTGACCCTTGAACAAAGCAGAGCTTAGGGGCGCCTACCACTGCGCAATCGAAAATCCGCTTAGAACTTTTGATTTTACAAAAACTTAACTACTAACAGCCTATTCTTGACCGGAAACTTTACGATAACAAACAATCGAGTAACACATTTAGGCCCGGTCTTTCCACCTTCAGTTAAAGTCCCAGGTAACTATCTGACAGATAAGGTTATTTGTAACTTCATCTGCTGAATAAATGTCAATACCAGTCAGTGAATCCAATACGTCAGTCTCATTATCCGTTAGATAACTATCCGATAGATACATTTGTATAGAAAGAAGGGATGACATTTACTCAGCAGATGAAGTTACAAATAACCTTATCTGTTAGATAGTTACCTGGGACTTTATCTGAAGGTGGAAAGACCGGGCCTTAGTATGTTATGCATTTTTTTTTGTTGTTCATTAATTATTGCCAAGCGTTTGAATTTAGCTCATTAGCGTGTTAGTAATATTTCATCTCTAGCTGTTTGTACTCTAGCTGTCTATAACGCATTTGTTCATAAACGTAAATACGAATATAATTTCACATTGACAGTTGTCTGACATTGACAATATCTAGTGTATTTATTATCAGACAAGCCTGATTTTTAGACCATTTTTGTACATTATTTCGTTGGTATAATCCGTCTCAATTTGTAATACGAAACTAGATCTGGTTACTTTGGTGACTATTGTGGTGTAAACAGACTTTGGCGTATCCGTGTGAACCAATACTATGATAATATTATAAATGTATTGTCAATATACAACATAAAAAATGAACTTCCCCTGTTAGTTACGTATTACAAAATGAGACAGATAATAAGAAAAAAATTGTCACATAAACAATAGCAAATGTATGAGTAATTAATTTGTCTTTATTTTCCCATATGCTGGACTAGTAAGTACCAACCTATAAAATTAATCTTATGATCGGGAAATTCAAACGTCTATCAATCATTTATGAACGCCCTGTATCTATTACAGGCAAAGGTCGTTCAAGAAGAAACAGGGTATCACAAATAAACCATATTAGTTAGTACATCACAAAATGGGCTTCCGTGCTGCCGCCTGGATCTTAGTTTCCTTTTATTTGAATTAAGCATGTTGTTTTTTTTAAAATTGTATTTTGGTATAAATAAGTAAAAAAAAAATAAATATAAATTAAGTTTTCAAAGTAAGAAAATGCTTCACATCAAAACTACAAGTCAATATTTATTTATTAAAATTCTTATTCTGTACATTGTAATTTAATATGTCATTGTTATTGCAGAACAATATTATTTTACCGGTTAATTTTGAAAAATTTACGTTAATAATCGTTATTATGGCAAGTAATAGCAATAAGTCTGTGTGCCATGTCTAAATGGTTTGAAGGAACAAAATGTTCTTATTTATCCATTATTTTTTTTCATTTTCATCTATCAAAAAACGAAAACATTTGCAATTAAGAATGTGGCTGTAATGGTTGCAATTTGGAGCAATATGATATACTATTATGCATTCTAAAACAAAATATTAATGATTATTTAGTTTTATTTAAATAAATACTAAACATATTTCGATTTTCATATTATTTAAAAACATAACCTATAAATATATCTTCGAATCCTTATGTATATGTTTATAAAAACATTATTCTATAATATAAATTATCTGAACTGTATATAACTTATCAAAGATATATATTTTTTGCACCAAAATTAAAATGTTTATAAAATTAGGGTAATAAAAGTAATGACACACGTATTTTAAACCAGCCAAAAACTTCCAAAAGAAAGCGTCGTCAGATGGCAACACATGTATGTGACGTCACACTAATATGGTTACTGCTGATAAAGTAATAGATGAAATTTGGTTTCTGCGCAGAGGAGCTAGTAACATCTTTATATCTTTCTTATACGGAACGAAGTCTAACCAACGAGTGCGGATTAGTGATATTACGATCGATATTTAATTTTTTTTATGACTTTTTTTCGTTATTTGCGTATATTACTGTTTAGTTAATTAATAAAGTTTTTCATATTTTAAATTGAAATTTTTTGATATCTAGCGAAATTTCTTTTATTTATTTATTTATTTATTTATTTATTTATTTATTTGGTTGTTTTGAATGCGAGAATATCCAGAACGCAACACTAGCTATCAGTCGGGGTTGCCTGTATGTCATTATTCTTACAATAAAGTAATCTAAAAATAGGAAAACGTTATTAGGAAAATCATAACGAATTGAAAATATATTTACAGTACTGTACGATGTTTATCGATACCTGGAAAAACCTATTGGCACTCGAAACTAATCAATAAGTTACCTCAAAAAACTTTTAGTTAATATCTTTCTGAATTTTTATAAAAAAGTTATAGAGGAAAATTTAAATTGTCGAATTTTTGTTTTTTTTTTGCTTATATTTAGAGTGCTATGCATTTTATAAAAACAAATGAAGTTATCTTAATAATGATAATTTGGTCTAATTTAACCGAAGTCGTATTTCTTGTAGTTTTCAAGATCCCCATACATTCCTAATTATGGCACACCCAGTATACCTGTATGTATTCTGTTACAGAAATCCAGTGGTGATTCTCGCGTAACATTCTTACCAAACGTAGAAGGAGACACCAGTAAATCAAACCTCCTCAACAAAGTAGTATTGGCAGCTCTACAAGTATTTCCACCAGAAAAAGCAACAACATACGTCATGTCCCTTCTGGAAAACGAATCTGCAATCAACAACCTAGCCACCGGAGAAATCGTCGATGTCCCAGTAGAACTAAGAACAAATATACCAGCCCAAGAATTATCTCTCAAAATGTTAAGAGTATATTGCCAAAGAGTTTTACAATTAAATGCCGAGAAGAGGGGTATAGTAGCAAATGGTAGAGTTTTAGGGCCACTGGATCAAGATGAAGAGTTTACAACAGAAGATTTCTCTTTATTGGAACGTTATAGTTTCACAACTTACGGAGAAAAAATACAAAAAGTTTTGTCTAAAGATGAAGACGACGATGACAGTGAAATTAACAGCAACACATTATTAAGAATAGTATCACTATTAGTTTCAAGGCCACAAACTAGATCACGTTTCGAAATTAACTTCCATGAAGATGTTTATTCCGTGTTAAAAATACCAGCTGCTGACAATACTAAAGCTGCTTTTGATATTGCTGCTATTGTCGATCCAGTTTCACGAGGTGCTCAAAAATTAGGACCGATATTACAAGTATTGCAAGAAGTATTGAACTGTAATATTAGGATCTTTTTGAACAGTGTTGAGAAGAATAGTGATATGCCATTGAAGAGTTTCTATAGGTTTGTTTTGGAACCGGAAATTCAGTTTAATGAAGATGGAAGTCAGACTGGAGGACCTATTGCTAGATTTAGTAATATGCCTACTAGTCCACTGTTGACACAGAATATGATGGTTCCAGAGAATTGGTTGGTAGAAGTTGTACGAGCTGTTTATGATTTGGATAATATACGTCTTGAAGATGTGGAAAGTGTAGTTCATAGGTAAGTTTTACATTTGTCTGCTAGTAGGTTACAGCTTAACTGCACTCTTTTAGCTTGCCATAATACTTTCATATATTCAAAATTGCTTACAAAATGTGTCAAAGCATTTAGATTACATTTATATGGGAAAACAGAAATGAGAATTTTCATATTTCAATTTTCGTAAATATTTAGTAAGCAACATTTTTAAGTGATTTTTGACTGCAATCACGTATTTTTTTATTCAATATCAATTGACATAAAAGCTTTTATTTAACAATTCAATATATTTGTTGAAAATTTAAAAATATAAATAAATAAAAATTACATCACCTTCATCTGCTAGAATTAATACCATTAATTTATACTTTAATAACACGTTATTAATTTATCTGACGGTTTGTTTGAGGTTAACCCTTTCACAGGCAAATTGTAGTTAATGCTATAGTGCGTTCAAAGATGAGTTTGCAGTACAGGGCATATGGAGAAGTTCTTTTTCATACTCTCTAATGGGTTTACACAATGACACTATCCTTTTCTTGCTTGTCGACGTTGCCAGCTCTAAAACGCGCTGATCTGTGAAGACGCAGTATTCTACAATTGGCCATTTGTTTTTGTTGAGTGTTATTTTGAGTTTTATAAGAGTTGATTTTTGTAAATCATACGAGTTTTTCATATTATTATAATTGACACATTTGACACTTTTACAACATTTGGCAACACCGCTCCCATTTTCCATAAGAGCTATACTGCAAACTCACCTTCGAACGCACTATACATTCACAACCTCGAAAATAGAATTAGTACTTAGAATTAACGTAGAAATCGATAGAAATTTGTCAGTGTGTTAATTTCTTAATTTACATTGTGAACACTACTTAATTTCTAGGTACAAATTTAATGTTAAGTACTAATTCAACGTTAATTCTAATTTCAAGGTTGTGAACGCAGCATTAAACTTCATTCTACAAATATGTTTCTAGATATTTTGTTCTGTTGTGAAAACTACTTATAGTTATACTTGGTAGTATTTTTTATCGCCATCTTGAATCTGCCGCGGTTCGCTCTATAGTCTCTGCGGGTAATATTTTAAATTTTCGTGAAGAACACGTGTACCAAATGAAATTCCATTATACTCAAGTATTATATTTTTCGACGAAGATTATAAATTTTAAACAATCATGTCGAAAAAATGTTGACGTATTATTTGAATATTTCTATACAAAACTATATAAATATGAAAGTTATTTGAAACCCACAAACATATTTAAAACATTGTTATCTAATATCTATTATTAAGTTATTGAGCGATAACATTTTTTTTTCTACTATTAAAAATATCCTATTAGATAAATAAAAAGCAAGCCTGTAGCTGCAAACGTTAAATCGTCTGTACCTGCTACTTGACCGCTGAGCAAGGGCACGGACGTGAGTTCAATTCCTGCTTATGTCAAATAATTTGTGTAAAAATATTTGTACAAATTACAGGTTCTGCTTAGCCGTTCGCAACCGGCTTTAAATTGTAGGTGCCTTTCTGTGTACGCTAAAAAATGGACGTAATACTGACCATATTACTCCTGAATGTACATAGATTGCAAACATGGTCACGAAACCTAGAAATCGGCCAATGATGATGATGAGATAAATAAAAATTCTGTGCAAATTTAGATGTATTCTTCTTTCTAGTCGTTTTCCTCATTATTGAGGAATCGTGAGTCTTGTAGTTACAGAGTCAGCTTGTATGTACAATCACGCACCATTTCTGCCGGTCTTTGCATTTCTGAGACTTATATTTTAGACTCGGTATAGTATTTTATTTGGTCTATCCATCTTTTAGAAGGTAGGTATCCTCTTCGCCGGGTACTTTCAATTTTGCCCTCGATGACCATTTTTTTAGGTTGTCAATAGTCCTGCTTGACGCATGACCAAAATAGTGGAGGATTATTTTCCGAACACTCGTGGAAAGCTTGGTTAGAATTTGGGGTTCATCTGTAATTGAATCATTAGTATGCTTTGTGGTCCACGGTATTCGCAACATGCGCCTCCAGCACCATAACTCGAAGGAGTCTAACATATTCTAGTCTGTTGGTTTCAATTTTCTGGATTCCGCAGCTAAAAGGGTAATTGGAAAGACCAGAGATTGGAGTAGTTAAAGATAAAAATTCGGTGCAAATTTTGGTGCATAGGGTTGTAGCTAAAATTTTATTTCAGGTTGTTAGTTTTGTAAAAGACCCTTATAATCTCTGGGGGTTATGCTCAGTATTAAGTATAAAAATATGTGGGACATAATCCCAATATATCTGAAAGAGTTAACTGTTTGACAATAATATTCAGTACACTTCGAACATTTTAAATGTATGAGTTCCGTCAGCATTAATTGCAATAATTATTACACCAGTAATAAAAATATATTTACATAAAACGCAAAAAAATATATAAAATTATTTAAGTTTCGCCAACCTAAAATAATAAATTTTGCTGTCGAGCAGAGGAATCTGACGTTGAATTAAAAAGTTTGCGCTACTTTCTTTATATAGTGAGTAGGATTAACAATAGCCAATTTCCGGCAATATTGACCGCCATCTAGTAGGTGGTCTACTTCAGTTCTTAGAGTACGTTCATCTTAACTTCATAACAGGGTATCATAAATTACGTCATCAATTCTGCGCGAGAAAACACCTGATCACATTCATGTACATTAGGGTTTTAAATAATTGTTGTGGAAACCAAACACACAAAATCATGTATTTCAAATTCATTTTTATTCATTTTAGTACACGGTACACCTTGAAACGTACGAGAAATAAATAATAATAACGGAAATAAACAAACAACATTGCACAATACGCGTAGTCAAACACAAATCAAAGTAAGTGACGTCACTGAAATGTGTTAAGCAAACTGTTGGTGACGTAATGGACGAAATTTGGTTGCTGCGCAACAGAATGGGTAACATCTGCCTGTGATGAAGTTAAGTTGAACGTACTCTAATAATAGTCTCGGGGTGTCTGTTCAAGATTTTTTTTGATCCACCTACCATCAGCCTATCTCGTTAATGCCCGGTCTATCTCTATTTCAAGTTTGCTACTTGCTCTTGTATATCTTATCTAAAATTGTAGGATTATATTTTTCGAAAAAATAAAAAATAGTTTGTTTTGTTTCGATTCATATTAATGTGAATTAAATGTGACTGATTGTTTTCAGATATTTAGAATCCTCTGAGTTATAGGTGATTATTTAGGAAAAAATTGCTTCAGTATAAAGTTTGTTCTCTATCGTCACATCAAGATCTTTCATATCATTCTCCGCAATAAATGTTAATAAAACAAGTAATTTTATCAACGACAATTAATTCTTATTTTTAGAAGTTCCGTAGATACAAAAAAACACATACTTACTCCCTTGGTTAATAAAATTTTACTGTATTGGAACTGATTTGCATTTAACTGTGCCTACGAAGTAATGTGGCCACTGTTTACCGATAGTTTACCGAGTAAGAAACAAACACGTCATTGCATCGCAATTGATTAATCGTCTTGCTAATAGTAAAATATGTGCGCTGAAGGTTTTAACTAACTTAAATCATCCAATAATCAATTATTTACCATCCAGAGAGGTTTAATTCTGATATTCAATGTATTATTAGGCACCTTAAAATGATTAAACCTTTAAATCATTAGATTTTTGTGTATTTATTATATATTATTTATTTTTCTTACAGTGAATATGAACTAGAATATTTACTCTTAGAAGGCCACTGCTTTGAAGCAACAATGGGCAACCCACCACGTGGCCTCCAAATCACACTCGGCACAGAACACAAACCAGTAGCTGTCGACACTATCGTAATGGCAAACTTAGGCTACTTCCAACTTAAAGCGAACCCTGGCGCATGGCTTCTTCGACTACGTCAAGGAAGAAGTGCAGACATCTTTGACATAGTAAGCCATGAAGGTAGCGACACTCCTGCCAACTCAACAGACATAAAAGTACTAATAAGTTCACTAAGATCACATGTACTTAAACTAAAAGTGCAAAAGAAACCAGATAAATTAAACGCTGATCTATTAGCGGAAGATGAAACTAATTCTGGAATCTGGAATTCTATTACTAGTTCTTTCGGAGGACAAGATGAAGATGGAGATGAAAAATTAAATATTTTCTCTTTAGCTTCGGGACATTTATATGAAAGATTTTTAAGGATTATGATGTTGTCTGTTTTAAAACACACAAAAACACCAGTTAAATTTTGGTTTTTGAAAAATTACTTATCGCCACATTTCAAAGATTTCTTACCATACATGGCTAAAGAATATGGATTTGAGTATGAGTTAGTTCAGTACAAATGGCCTAGATGGCTCCACCAACAAACAGAAAAACAAAGAATAATTTGGGGATACAAAATCTTGTTCTTAGATGTACTTTTTCCTCTGGATGTTAAGAAAATTATATTTGTCGACGCGGATCAGGTTGTAAGAGCTGATCTGAAAGAACTGCAACAGTTAGATTTAGGTGGAGCTCCTTATGGATACACTCCTTTCTGTGAATCAAGGACGGAAATGGATGGATTCAGGTTCTGGAAACAGGGTTATTGGAGAAATCATTTACAAGGAAGGAGATATCATATATCTGCTTTATATGTTGTCGATTTGAAGAGGTTTAGAAGAATAGCTGCTGGTGATAGGCTTAGAGGACAATATCAAGCTCTTAGTCAAGATCCTAATAGTTTATCCAACTTAGATCAGGATTTGCCTAACAACATGATTCATCAAGTAGCCATTAAGAGTTTACCGCAAGAGTGGTTGTGGTGTGAAACGTGGTGTGATGATTCATCTAAAACCAAAGCCAAAACAATAGATTTGGTAAGTGATGTACTATTTGATACAAGTTAATATCCCTATTCCGAAATGACGACCACTGGCGCAACTATGTGTAGGGCTCAACATTTTTAGTTTCTGACCTCGTTACTTGGATTAGTCTTTTTTTGCCATCACTGGGATTAGTCTTCCTTTTTTTCATCTCTTTGATCCGTCTTCCTTTTTACCGACCGCCAATATATATAAGGGAGGTATTGTGATCATACCGATTTTGACATTTCGAGATTTCGATGGATCTCCACGAATTGAGGTCCCTATATAAAGTTTTGACTATTTTTAGCGTGATGTCTATCGGTCTGTCTGTCTGTCTGTCTGCCTGCCTGTCTGTCTGTCTGTCTGTCTGTCTGTTTGTCGGTCCGTCCGTCCGTCCGTCTGTGTGTACACGTGCAGAGCAAATTCGGCTAAACGGATTTTTATGAAACTTCATATTTAAGCTTTGACATCAATGGCACGAGTTTATCTACTTTTGGTAAAAATCGGTTGACTAGAAATGGGAGTTTACTCGTTTTTAAGATTTTTGGGACGATTTTAAGATTTTTGCGAATATGTGCAACAGAAAAATTTTTCGAAAAAATTTATTTAACAAAAGTTGCTATAAAAGTAATAACTAACAACTTTTATTTGAGACAATATTTGATAAAACGAAAAATTTGTGAATTTTTTTTTCTTAATATCTATTTTTTCATACTTATATGTAACGTTTCCATGGTCATGATAAATAATATCTCTGTTAGAAAATATTAGGCCAAGTTATTTCTACTCTGCTGCTAGAATGTATTTTATGCAAGTACTTTGTGAAGGCGGTCTGTCCTGTGGGGGCCACAGCTGACTATTTCTTCTTGAATCCGTTTTCCTTTTTTTATTCATCACTTGGATCTGTTTTTTCTTTTTGCTCCGCTTTATTTCATTCATCTTCATTTTTTACCATCACTTGGATCCTTCCTTCTTTTCGTCATTATTTGAATTCGCCTTGCATTTTTTTCATTATCTCGTTGAATCTGTCTTCCTTCTTTAATGGACACATGCTATTCGCAGTGGCGATAGTTAAAACAATAAAACAATTTGTCACAACTGTTTTCTGCTAGAGCTTCAAGTTTCCACAACATTTAGGGCCTAGTCTGAAAGCCTAGTTAACTATAACCAAATAGTTAGACAACGGTTGTTATGGTTACTTATGGGATTGTTATATTGTGGCCGTAATTGACCATTTCCTTATAGTTTACTAAGCTTTCAGAAACCGTTCCTTAGTGTTTATCAAAAAGTTTCGTTTTCGAAATTTCGGATGTGGCATACTTAATCTGTAAATCGATATCATAATTTCTGTCATTTATTACTATTAATATTATTTTTATTTTTTCTTTAATAACAGTGCAATAATCCGATGACCAAAGAGGCTAAACTTACAGCAGCGATGAGGATATTACCTGAGTGGAAAGGTTATGATACAGAAATTAGAAAATTACAACAAAAAATTGATTTGGGAGTTCTAGATCCAGAGTCGACTGAAGTTCCAGACACGTTAGGTAAAGTCATAGATCTTTTTTTTTTTTCTTTTTAAGCTTATTGTTAGGGCCGAGAGTTCCAGTTCCTAATAAACTCCCTAATAGTTATTAGACACATAATATATTTATGAAGCTAATAAATTTATTGGTGATTTCCAAGTTACAAAATCCTTCTAATAGTTTATTAGCAACATAATTTTTTGTTTTTGTATTGGTATTTCTTATGAAGATAGGAACAGGGTGCAAGAGGGATAGAGCTATACGTAAATTTGTAGAGCTAAAGTGAGATGAAATTTTGACACTGAATATTTTGACATTAAATATTTTGACAATAAATAGTTTGACTTAACATTCAATGACATTACGTACAGTGTGTTCCAAACGGTTAAGCGGAACTAAATGGGAATTTAGTTCTTTTAGGTTGTCACGAGAAGGGACCTTGCTTGAGTTATTTCATTTTTCAAGTTGGGATGTCAAAACCATGGAAACGAATGACATATGTCAAAATTAAATATTTTTTTTTATATTTTAATGACAGAAAAATAAATAAATGGGAAATTTGTATTAAGAATGACACAAAAAATCAAAATATAAAGAAAATGACATTTTAAAATGATATTAACCTTAATCAAAAAATGTTTATTGTAAGTATGATTTACAAAGCTTAAACAAAACGGCCGAAAGGCACGATTTAAACGATGAAAGTAACTAGATTGCAAAATCTAGTTCCGCTTAACCGTTTGGAACAGACTGTATATTTTTTGTGTTACTGTTAAAATGACAATTAAACGGCGTTCAACAAATTTTATCACAGAAAAAGAGGACAATATAGATAGAAGAGAAGTTAATAAAAATAGCATTTTATAATACAAAAGTGAATGAAAATAAGAAGACAGCCATATTTTGCTTTATTTTACATTCCTTAAACAATATGAATTAAACTTATCAGCAATTTTCAGCTACACATCTTTATTATTCTGCCAATAATTGCGTCTGTCTTCTTATTTTCTATCATTTTTATATAAATAGTAATGCTTAAAGTATTGTTTGTAATGTGTTGTAATCGTAATTGAAATAAATACATATATAAAAATAAAAGACAATGTTTATTAAAAGATATATATTTATATATTGTTCTTTATATATCACATTTACAATAAATGCCCAAAATATTCTAAAAACGGTTGTCCATAATTTATAAATTCATCCAAGCAGATCGTCGATTTCGTCAAAATACAACTAAAATGTATATAAAACACTAAAATCACCATTATAGAAATGTTTAAAAACTACACATTCGTATATTCTTTTAAAATTATGTTTTTCAATTAAAATTGAAATATTAACACATTTTGCGAACTTGTTTTTGGTTATATGTCACTTTATTAAGCACGTCATGTTGCCTATAAGTTATTAGACAAATAAGCCTATTTATTAGCAATCTAATAACTATTTCGAGGTGGAACTCTCGGGAAAAAAATTATGTTGCTAATAAACTTATTGGACAGTTTATTAGCAACTGGAACTCTCGGCCCTAGGTTTCGTAAATGCCCAATAATAAATTACTAGCATGACTAAACAATCATGATGCATGAAATTAATTGTTCGACTACCTCGTAAAATGAATCGAATAAAATGCGTTTTTATTATTTCAAATAAATGTTATAAATTAGTTTTCGTGTAAGGATTTTAGTGCGCAAAACACTGAATCATTACTTCAAATCACGTTTTGACTGCCATGCATACCTCATCTGTAAAAATAATGAAAAAGAAACATCAACGATAACTTAAGATCATTAGGTCACCAATATGGGACACCGTTTCCACATAAGTCATGGTCGTTCATCAAAACATATTAAATATACTAGATTAAAATGCTGCAATTCTGAAGTGGAATGTTAAGTCGGACACCGGCGGATATGTCCGAAGATGAACGATGTTAGAAAATCGATGTTCTGAACTGGCTGCATGTTTACATTCGTCGGTGTAAGTAACATTTTCGGTGTTAAACTAACAACCAGTAAAACGATGGACGGAACTGAGGAGAGAGTGCTGTTAAGTGTTATTTTGAACAAATTTTTATTATTTTTTAACAATAAATTATTAAGAGTGTATCATGAAAATATTGACTTTATATTCTAATTTAAAATACAGTGGTATCTCGGTTTTCGTCGATAATCCGTCCGAAAACAATCGTTAAAATCCGAAACCGACGAAAACCGAGGCAATTATTTTCATATGAATCAACGTAAATCCATTTGATAAAAAAAGCACAAAAACAATAACACTAGAAAGAAATGGAATTGTTTGGTTAGATGGGCGGACTAAATGCTTACACAACGAGAAACAACGCAACACTGCGTAGCGCGTGTGTCGCGGTACGCCGACGAAATCCGAGGCAACCGACGAAAACCGAGAAAATTCGACAAAAATCGACTAGAACCGAAACCGATGAAAACCGAAACCGACGATAACCGAAGTGAACGAAAACCGAGGTACCACTGTATATTGATTTGCCAACAAATATACAATAAAAGAAAAAATATATTTATTCAGTAAAAAAATAATTTTGAAAAAAATGTATTCAATTTTTTTTTAGTACAAGGTACTATTTTAAATCTGTAATATAAATTTAAAACAATAGTTTTTAAAAATAATGCGGGCAATAAATAATTACGTACTTATATTTTAATTTAAAACGCACCCGCACATGAAAAACAAGATCAACAAAACTAGTTACTATGCTTACTTTTCTCTATACCGATAAGTCACATTCTTCGTTGTCATTTGAATTACATTTTGTGCATTTCCTCCTACTGCAAATAGATAATTTCATGCTATATACTTCCGACGGAGCGAGCCTGGCAGGCGTACTGGAGCATATGTAGTGACTGTCTAACCTTTTCTTACCTTGCTCATTTCAATTGTCTCATAGTATATTTCTTCTTAATCCTTAACCACCGTAGTGCGATCACCATGACCGCTGCGGTTATAACCGTTTGTAACTTACACCTACTACAACTTAAACAGCCCTTTTAATAATGAATAAAAGCATATTATTTTAGTTGTGTTATGCTACTTCTCTTAAAGTTTATTCACAATAACTATGAAATGACTTGGATAATTTAATTACCAATGTTAGTATGTAAAGTAACTAACATGCAATAATTACTCAGTCGTTACATTTGGCTTCCAAAGGTTGGTAACCCTTTCCTATGTTGGAACATCTTAAACAGTAATTAAAAGTTACTAGCAATATTTAATTATTATATGTATAGTAATTAAATTAAAGTATTATATAATTTTTAGATATAGTAATTAAATAATTGCAATTAGTACTAACAATAATGTTCGAATATTCGTTATTCAAGTAAAACAGATTCGAACATTTAATATTCAAAGAAAAAAAATTATCGAATAATAAAATATATGATTATTTTAAATCTATATCATACTCTACATTAGCCCCTTTCCCTTTACTCTCTAGAAAATATAGGGTTTCAATCCTTCTTTAGAAGTGATTGAATATAACCTATATTTTTTTACATTTGTAAACAAATACCTGGCAACACAGCAAATTTATCAACTATTAACAGGGAAAGTTCATTTTTTATGTTGTATATTGACAATAAATTTATAATATTATCATAGTATTGGTTCACACGGATACGCCAAAGTTTGTTTACACCAGTGTTTCTCAACTGAAAACATATCGCGGACCAGAAAAATATTAATTTTTCTACCGTGGACCAGTAAAATATTTAATTTTCTACCGCGGACCAGTAAAATATTTAATTTTCTACTGCGGACCCCTAATAATAAATGTACTAATAAAAAAAAACTGTACATGTGAACTCTACATATTTCTTAATAATAAAAAATCACTGAAAAATGAACAAAATACACAGAAAGTGAACAAAAAATCATAAAAAAATTAGTAATATAATCCTTTCGCGGACCACTAAAATTTTGCTAAGGACCACCTGTTGAGTAACACTGGTTTACACCACACAATCACCAAAGTAACCAGATCTAGTTTCGTATTACAAATTGAGACGGATTATACTACTTCATTTCATAGTTATCGTGAAAAAACTGTACCATAACATTTGCTAAATAAAAAATTCTTGCAAAACTATTGGTACTTTGTATTTAACTTTATTTTAACATATAATTTTTTGTCTGTTACAGAGTCTGATGATCTACATACTGAGTTATGACATGGCTGTGTATTAAAATTAATTATTTAGGTACATATATGAAAATTTTAGATTAATTTTTTAGGAAAATTATTCCAATATTTGTGAACATTGCACTTTTTTAATTTCTACTCTAAATCTAATTAAATGTTGATTATCACATGCTCAGAACATTTCTTCTATCAGTGTATTTAAGAACATGTGGACATGCCATCTTTTTTAGTAAATAAAAATTATAAATATCGATATATTTTTATTATTTTTGTACTGTTACTTGGAATGTATAAATTTATTTCAGTTTATATTAGACAAGCAAATAAATACTTACAGGATATTTTTACAAGAACAACATTAATAAAATATAATAACTACTACATTTTAGTCATATGTATACTATTTCACTTAAAATAATACATGAAAATATACAGGGAGTAAATGATAAACATTAACAACGACCATTTTAGTGTGACGTAACAACCGTGAAACGGGCATTTAAAAATGCCAGAGATAGGACGGGCAGTAAATTAATGCATATGGGCTTATATATATAAAAACGTAAAATATGCCAAGATTTTGTGCAGTTGTGGGAGTTGTGGGGGCAGAGATTAACTGTCGTTTCATCAATTTCCAAGTATATTAAACTATAAATGTAAACCTAAAATAATTTGTGAATTAAAAGGCGCCAGTAGTGGATCAAGGCTTGTAAACATTTTATTTCAGGTGTATTCTTAACGATGCCAGGTGCAGTGCTAATCAATTTAATTTACTTAAATAAATAAATCAATAAAAAAGTCTGACACTGAATTATTTAAAACACAGGGGTACCATTTAATAAAAATCGTATTGCTCATCGTACAACTAAAAAAATTGTTCCGGCTACTCCAGTAGGATTTTTAATTTATTATTATTATGAATATTATGTAAAATCTTAATCAATAAAAAAGTATGCCAGAATTGTGCGTTACAAGCTCAGAAGAACCACTAATAGAGAGCGCATCGCGCATTTATACTCATGTAAATATCGTAAATATGTAAATATCGTTACGAGAGAGATCGACAAAGAAATATATATATATATAAATACGCATATTTTGTCTCAAACTAAAGTCGACATGCGCACAAAACGTGTTTTTAGTCGGTAATTTAGATCAGCGTTTCCCAACCTTTTTTCATGGCGGACCGGCAAGCGATCTAGAAAAAATTTGCGGACCGACAAGTTTAGAATGTAATGTGTATCGCATTATTACAAGTGATAAGAAAAAAAAAGTCTTCATTCATTCACTTCCAAAATATAAGTGATGAGCAAAAAAAAGGTGTTCACCTCCCAACTTCAAACCCGGAGATTTGTAACAAAATCTCGCGGACCGGCCAAACAAACTCACGGACCGGTGGTTGGGAAACACTGATTTAGATCACCTACGGTAATAAACGTCATTCTGTCTCAGAGGAACCTATGATATCGGTTCATCTGTGCTCTGCGTATGTTGACTTTAGATTGAGATAGATGATATGTTGTCTTTGTAAATCCCTTGGGTTACGCAAAATTTGGGTTATGCCTTCTCTATTAGTAGTTCCTCTGAGGTTAATACTAAATATGCTACAGTATCCATAACTGTGATTGGGTGGTATGTCTTCCGAATAAGTTCAACTTTCTTATTCCACAAAGAATACGGATCAAAATTGTTTATGTATTAATTTTTTTGGGAGTATCTATCTCTAACATTACTTACAATTTTTATAAAATATACACATGTTTATTAATGTCAAATACTTCCAATGCCAGCACTTACGTGTGATAAATAAAAACGATACATTTACAAAAATTGCTGTATATCAGCCCTACTTTGCAATTTCTAGATTGAATATAATCAATAGACTATCACAATATGATAATATGATTAACTGCCAGAGATAGGACGGGCAGTAAATTGATGCATATGGGATTACATTTATAAAAACGTAAAATATGCCAAGATTTTGTGCAGTTGTGGGAGTCGTGGGGGCAGAGATTAACTGATGTTTCATCAATTTTCAAGTATATTAAACTATAAATGTAAACCTAAAATAATTTGTCAATTAAAAGGCGCCAGTAGTGGATCTAGGCATTGACGAGACAGGACTTTTTTCTCACAAATTTTTATAAATCTCACAAAAATCACATAAACGTACTTGTTAAACAACGTGTCTATGTGCCCTCGACTGACATTTTAGAATGCTCCAGGTTACCTGCTTAAAATGATCTATAACAAGAAGAACGGAGATCCTTGAGAAAATTAGTGTTTAACCCTTTGTTGACTGACGGTACTTATAAGTACCCAGTTGATTTTCGCCCGTTACTTTCTATGTATAATAAGAATTATCGTTTTTGCTAGACGGTATATCAAAGTACCATTGTGTACTATAAGATACGTCAGAAAATAAAGCTAGCAGAGTTATGGTCTCGGGGATCCCCTGCTTTATTTTTATATGTTACAAAATTGCAGCATAAATGGAGTGCAGTCTAGTCCGTATTCTATTTGTTCAACATGCAAAATTCATTTATGTTGTAATGATAAGAAAAATTGTTTTTGTGATTATCATAATGTAAATGAAAATTAAATAAATACGTAAAATAACAAGACAATATAATCGCTTTTCTCTTCTAAAATTACCTCTTCACAGCCTAACGGTACTTGCAAGTACCGGGGGTGTAACTAAGAGGAGGGATAAAATAATAAAATAATAATTGCATATATAGCTTTCTTTTAACAGTACCATTTATAAAACTTGTAAATAATTTTTAATTTGAAATTATTTTTGATTGCCGGCAACAAAGGGTTAAGGAAAGGTAAATGGCAAAAGGGAACGGGGTAGACATCTACAGCGTTAGATCGACGTAATTACGAAAATGCTACAGGAACCTCTAGAAACAGATTTTAAAACAGCACGTGTGAAGTGGAAGTTTCTTGTTTCTCAGAGTCCTGTAAACGACCTACCTAGATAAATCACAATATATCATGTATATTATGATTGAAGGAGAAAATTTGCCTATGAGATCTGGCGAGTTATACCCTTTTCACACTAGATGTTAAACTCAGGTTGAGTTCAAGTGATATATACTTATTGTTATAATTAAATTAGTTATTTTAATAATGTATTTAATACAATACAGAGCTACAATAATTAAAGTAAAATGTATCGACTTATAGGCCAAATGTTTAGGCGGAACTAACTGGAATTTTCATTTTTGTAAGTTGTCATATACAGGTGTAATATATTCTTTATTGTAATATCTTTATTGTAGATTGGAATCAAATATATGTGTTTAACAATAGTTTAACAAGTTAGTAATTTGTTGATGATAACTTAAACTTAAGAATAAAATTATCGTAGCAGATGGCAGCACCGGAGATTTAAACGTTTAGTGTGAAAGCAAACCGATCTTAAACATCGGTTGACTTTTAAGTTCTCTTATCTTAAAGTTCTAGTGTGAAAAGGGTATTACAGAATTTATTAACCAATCAACTGAGGATTATAATTGTCATTTATTGCAACAGTTTAGCCAATAAAGAACTGTACTAGCTCACAGAGCAAATACAAATAAAGCAGCTTATAAAGAAACTCATACAGAAATGAATGGTCATATCCTTAAACAATGATCTCATTGTAATGAGAACATTGGATTGTAATCTACATGGCAAAAAAGAAAAGATAAATATGGTAACGCACCGTAGAGAAAATAATGGAAGGAATAATGAAAAAGTTAAAAGCTCTAGTGATGAACAGTACCAAGTGGCGACATTTTATTCAAAAAATGTGCGTTTGCCTATCTACAGAAATCCCTACTTAGACTCTGAAGACGAATATCGTGAGTAGTAGATTTCGTTCAACATAAGAAAAACACAGGGTATCATAAATTACGTTAACAATTCTGCGCGAGAAAACAGCTGATCACATTGACGTACATAAGGATTTTAAACAATTGTTGTGGATACCAAACACACAAAATCATGTATTTCAAATACATTTTTACTCATTTTAGTACACGGTATACCTTGAAATTAACGAGAAATAAATAATAATAACGGAAATAAACAAACATCATCGCACAATACGCGTAGTCAAAAACAAATCAAAGTAAGTGACGCCACTGAAATGTGTTAAACTAACTGTTGATAACGTAATAGACAAAATTTGGTTTCTGCACATGGGAGCCGTTAACATCCGCCTGTGTTTTTCTTATGCTGTACGAAGTCTAGCTAACGGTACACGATGGATTCTCTATCCAAAATTACTTGTAATCGCCTCATGTCCACCTGTGTAACAGTGAATTTTATAAATTTAGTTGCACGCAGGAAGTTTGTAATTCTAGATTCACATTTTAGTCTGTTCATATATTACGTTTTTAGAATATATTTCTGAGAAAAACACATAGATTACATGAAAAAACAACATGAATGGGCCGATCAAACGACACATTTCAAATACGCATTTCTCAATTTAATATGACTCCAATTTCATCTTATAATCTTACGAAACTCCAGTAGTTCTGAATCCAGTCGTACATATCTAAAGATATTTTTTTTATTCACGTTTGTTTGATATTGATAGTTCAAAAACTTCAAGTATTTGGCATAAATTAATTATGTATTGTATTTTTATAATTTCAGAGCCGGTTGTTCCATCTCTAGATAAACATTAGTTGTTCCAAATGTTCACTATTTGATAGATACCAGAGAGTTCTCTGGTACTTGGAGTGGTAGACTAGATAAAACAGCTGATCACATTGACGTACATAAAGATTTTTGAACAATTGTTTTGGATACCAAACAAATAAAATCTTGTATTTCAAATACATTTTAGTACACAGTATATCTTGCAATGTCCGTGAAATAAATAATAATAACAGAAATTAACAAACAATATCTCACAATACGCGTAGTCAAAAACAAATCTAAATAAATGACACTAAAATGTGTTAAACTAACTGCTGTAACATCCGCCTGTGTTTTTCTTATTTTGAATGAAGTCTAGTAAGTATTTATCGAAGGAATATATATATATATATATATATATATATATATATATATATATATATATATATATATATATATATATATTATTTTTTTTAGGTCTTTTGCCCAAAGTCGAAACTAAATGAACAAACAATTTTTTTTACTGTTTAACCTATAATTCATTTTAACAACCAGTATGGAAGTCAGTAGCGGCCTTAAAAGGGGGGGGGGGGGCGACCGGCCAGGAAGGGCGGCGGACTTGTATTTTAAAAGTGAGGACCTTTTTTTTGCTCTTCACTTGGATTTGGGAGGTGAGGACCTTTTTTTTGCTCTTCACTTGGATTTGGGAGGTGAGGACCTTTTTTTTGTTCTTCTCTTGGATCTGGGAGGTGAACCTTCTTATTTTCTTTTTTTTTTTATGAGGGCGGCTAAAAAATCTCGCCCGAGGCGCCAGACTTGCTAAGGCCGGCTCTGATGGAAGTATTTCAATATTTCAACAACCGGATAAATATCAATCCTGATTCTAAGCACAGACAAATCTAGGCAGTTGCCTAGGGACGTCGAACAAAATTGGGCCCTTGAAATTTTTGTCAGAGATGGAAAACCGAACAGGATTTATTCTTAAAAAAAAAAAAAACGACACGAAACATAACATCAAGGTTCCATTTTTTTATTGTAAAACCTAAATATTAAAAATATTGAAACCGAACCTTTCAAATATTTTCAGGGTTTCTCAGCTCTGATTATTGTTTGCTACTTTGGGAAGGGGAGCAAATAATATTTTCTATTTATGGCCTAATTGACAAATCCAGCTCTACCCGGAACATACTATAGAATCCGCTGCTTTAGAGAAATAAATATGTTATTTATTTGTATAAAAATTCTATATAAAAAAGAATACTTAATATTTATTTAGAGAAAATATTAAAATAAAAGATACATTTAAAAAATGGAATAATTTACACATGGGTCAAGTTAGATACATTCGTGGGTCTGGATGAGAGTACGGCATGTTTTACATTTGACATAGCAGCACCAATAGTACTTGCACTGGCAGCGCTCTATCTTCTCCTCGACCACTGTCCTGTAGCCCCGGCCGCAGCACATATACCGGCAACTGTCCGTGCCCGAAGAGCTCACGTTGCAGGTCCTGAAACAAGTGTATTAAGTGTAAACATATGGTAGGTATATTTATCAGCTTCAGTATCGTAATGCCTAACTTTATGACATCCATTTGACTACTGTACTGACATATTTTACCGGCTAAAGATGGCAATGAAATCACTGCGTTACTGAGGGTGGTAATGAATTCATTGCGGCACATTTGGTAAAAATGCAATCAAATGTATGCGTTTTTTAACGTCTACAGTCTTTTTAATGGACAAAATACTCTGTAACATGGCATAATACGACCAATGAGATGAAGAGTTTAATTTCTTATTTTAGCTAACGCTTCAAAATATGCCAGCAAGACTTTCTCTTTGGTAATATTTAATTTTCTTTTCGCCGCACAATTTTTCTTTCTTTTCTGTTCTAAACACATCTGTTCTAAACCATCTTCTGTTCTAAACACATTTTCTCGGTTCGGCATAAATGCAGTGTTAACTCTGTGGCGTGCTAGTTTTTTGTCACGTGACACTGTGTGTGTACACTGTACAAGAAAATCAAAGACGAACGCTCTGTTAAGATTGTGCAGTTATTCTCGTTATTCTAACCCAGGGGTCCCCAAACTTTTTTGACTGTTGACCCCCAGAAGAGTTTTTCGACTTCGTATCGACCCCCTCTATTTTACAATTACGTTATTATAATGGAGCAAGCAAAAAATACGCTTATGTGATTTCTTATATTGTTTATTGTACAGTGTTTTTTATTTATATTACATTTATCTAATATAATTATATCTAATTGCATTACAATAATATTATTATTAAATAAAATTGCCTATTATTGTCAATGTGATGGGTGTGGTTGGTGACTCTTTGCAAGATTCACCAGATGTCGGGTTCAAAATTAGTTAATTTCAGCCTAAAATCGCCACGGAATTCTACATCTAACTTGTTTCTCTGTTTTGTCAGGATGGAATTAACATGGCTAAAACCAGCCTCAACCATTGTGTAGCTACACAGTTATATATTAAAATTATACTAGTAATTTTTAACTTTTTTCCATAGACCCCCAATCGACCCCCGAGCCAGAATCGACCACTTTGGCGACCCCTGTTCTAACCTATTCTTTATTGTAAACAAATGAATTATACGTGTTATATTTTTATATATTTTAAGTAATATAAAACAAATTTTATTTGATGAGGAAAACAATTGAGATGAAGAACAAGAAAATATTTTGCCAAAAGTGTTTGAATATGTAGATAGTCTGTTTCAAACATGACTACAAATCAATTAAAATACATTTCCGCTTACATCCAGAGAATTTTTATGATGTTTTGCAAAAATGCACGCTTGTCAAATAAAACATTATTATAAAGAACAAAAACATTATTATAAAGAACCAGATTATTATATTTTGCTAGGTCCTTTAGAGAAGGAATTAATAACCATGATACTTGTACTATTTATTTTGCATATGCTGCAGGCATAAACAATGATGTCTTGATAGTTTTAACTCATTTTGCTTTGTAGAAAAAATAATAACTTGTATTTTTACCGTGAAAAACACTATTGCACAGATTGCCGCACGCTCTGAGTTTGGGACGATTGTGCAGCACAAACAGCACTGCAGGGTATTTGTCGAACGATCTTCGTACGGCACGAAGCACACAGAAAACTTATGTCGAACATTTCTTGTGTAAATTATGCAGAATGTGTAGATTTTTTTTTTTATTTAAACATTTTAATACGCTTCAGTTACTGTGGCTATTAGCGTCTGTGTTTAAAAAGATTTTTACAATATATGTTTTGTTTTACATATATAGGTAATGTGTAGATTATTAGCTTATGCCGAACGCACCTATAATAAGTGAGATATTACAAAATTTTAGTTTACGGTGTATCCCCGTAACTCCCCAAATATTCATTCAATCGAAAAAGTGCTTAGAATAAAAAAGATTTATTTTCATATCATAAACAATTCTTGTCATATACGTTGTCGCCGTTAAGTCAATAATAAGGGGGCTATTTCAAAAGTTTTACTAATTAAATTAATTAGCTAATACTTCCGCCAATGGTATAGTGTTGGACTTCACTAACATTTAGGCGACTTGGACTGTGTAGACGATATTTGTTTACTTTCGCACACATATATTGATATAAACCAGTGGCGAAGGGAAACCTCCGCTAGACTTGCCACCCAAAAAAAAAAAAAATTAAATTTTTTTTTTTTTAAATATTTAGATAAATCTTCAAAAATACATCAAATTATGTTCTATACAAATTTTTGTCCAAGGCTAGGTTTACTTGTTACGAATTAATTATCATGACCATGGAAACGTTACATATAAATATGAAAAAATTGAGACTTGGAAAAATTTTAAATAATTTTACAAAAAAATTTCATAATGTTTCGTTTTATCAAAAAACGTCTCAAATAAAAGTTATTAGTTATTGCATTTATAGTAACTTTTGTTCAATAAATTTTTTCGAAATATTTTTCTGTTGCTAAATATTCGCAAAAATCTTAAAATCGACACGAGTAAACTCCCATTTCTATTCAAACGATCTTTATAAAAAAACAATAGGGTTCTTCCCATTTAATAGGAGAATTTTTTAGTACCAAAACGAATTCTCTAAGTTGAACCGTTCTTGAGTTATCGTTTATACATACAGACACACACACAGACACACACAGATACGGACGGCACTTCGAAAATAGTTTTTTTGTCAAAAGGTCATCAGTCAAAATCTTGACATCGAAAATTTTCGCGATTACAATACTTGCCCCTTATATACAAGGTGTCTCAAAAGAAATTTTATATTTATTTAGCTTACTGCGTGAACGCAACGTATCCGAGGGGCGCGGGGGTTATGTCAATCGGTAGCCTGGCTCTTGGGAATTCAGTCGCTATGGAGCGTTTCTCGGGAGCAGACCGCGCGTTATGCGTGCGAGAGTTTTACAAAAACGGTGATTCGGCGACTGTAGCGCGTAGAAAATTCTGCAGTATTCGAGGTTTTCGCCACTTAAATGATGCGCCAAGCATTCCTCTCATTCGACATTGGGTTAAAAAGGTTGAAGAGACTGGTACAACGCTGGATAAATCAAAATCCGGGCGACCTAGGTCATCAAGAACGGTAGAAAACGTGGAGAATGTTAATCAGTCTGTTCGTGACGACCCGAACCTTTCAATTCGGAAGCGCGCAAGTGCTTTAAATGTGCATAGATCATCATTACATCGCATTATGCACAAAGACCTAAAGCTGCACCCCTACAAAATTCAATTGGTGCAAGAATTAAAGCCCCAAGATGCCAGTCAGAGGCTTAATTTCGTAAATCAGGTGATTGAGCGATTTCAACGTTTACCAACATTTTGTTTTCGGATGAAGCTCATTTTCATCTTAATGGCCACGTAAATAAGCAGAACTGCCGCTACTGGAGTGCAACGAATCCGAAACGCAAACATCAGAAACCCTTACATTCGCCTAAAGTGACCGTATGGGCTGCGATGTCGGCGCGAGGAATTATCGGCCCTTACTTTTTTGAAGACGAAAGGTGGCGTGCAGTTACAGTGAATTCAGAGCGTTATGTGGAGATGTTAGACAACTTCTTGGTACCTGAACTGCAAAACTTTCCTGGCTATAACCAAAGAACATGGTTCCAACAGGACGAAGCAACTTCACACACGTCCAATATGTCTCTGCCACGTGTTCGTGAAATTTTCTCAGGCAAATTGATCTCCCGGAGAGGTGACATAAATTGGCCTCCACGCAGTCCAGATTTAACCCCTATGGACTTTTTCCTATGGGGTCATCTTAAATTTAAAATTTACGCCAATAAACCGACTTCACTGGCGCATTTGAAAGAAAATATCCGTCACGAAACGACAGCCATCCCTGAGTCCACCTGCCGAGACGTCATAAGTAATTTTACTGTTCGATTAAATGAGTGCCGAGAACGCGAGGGTCTACATTTAGACGATATTATTTTTAAGAAATAAATCCCCAAAAAGTGTATTTTAATAATTAATAAACATTTTTTCTATATACGGCTTACTTTTTTTTTAATCGATCCACTAAATATGAAATTTCTTTTGAGACACCTTGTATTAAGGTCGGGCAAGTAAAAACACTTTACAATGAGTCCAGGAAGAAGCTTCTGAGGTAGGCCTGTCAACGTTAAAAAGGCCAAAGAAATGTGTTAGTTAGTTAGTTAAAAATTTTGGCGCACTGCAACAAAGGCTATTTGCGCCTGCCAAAGAGATGCATATTAGCATCAAGAACCCCAATAAAGCATATAATCCCGGGAACATAAATTGAATAAGTTGAAGTGTTCTGCTACATTGATTACATGATGTCGACTGATGGCGATATAAAAGCCGAGTCCGTGTAGCCTTTTCCGTCTTGCAGAACGTTCTTCTAGTCATTTAAGCAGAAAAATTAAACTACAAAGTTGTAATAAGAACGTGAAACCCATACTTCAGTATGGATGCGAAACTTAGTCGAGGTTCAGGGAAAATCATGGGGTGAACTGAAAGCCAGGGCCGGATCTAGGGTGTGGCGAGGGAGCACGCGCCACTGGCGCAGAGTTGGTAAGGGCACAAGAAAGAGTTGAGGCGCAAAAATCATCTTTTTTTTTTGTCATCACTGCGATCCGTCTTTCTTTTTATTTAGTTAAGGCTGCGGGCGCGAGACTGGTACTTTACCTCAGGCGCAGAAATACCTGGCTCTGCTGAAGACAATGGCTAACAATAGAGTCAGATGGCGAAGCTTTGTGGAAGCCCTATGCTCCTCACAGGAATTCTAGAAACACCATAAATATTTCAAAAGTTTAGTTTTAGGGTATCGCCTCGAAACTCAAATTTTCATCCAATTAAAAAGATTTTTTGAACAAAAAATTTGTCTTGCACTTTTTTTCTGCCGTTCTTAAAATCTAGTCGTTAATAAACCTTATTTTAACGGGTTGAATAATGTAACCTATTATTTTTCTCATTTGAAAAAAACTTTAATAAACGTAATTTTGATAAATTAGTAAAGTTTCGGTTCCACATTTATTTTTGCACCCAACCCCGCAAACTCTAGAACTGGATCTGTTTATCTATATTTCAAAATATATTACTTTGACAATACATATAGATTATTTCAATATATGTTTAGGGCAATAAACTACATATTTATATTGGCCAGGAAATGTTATAATTTATAATTATCAATTTCCACATTTAGATATCATAATGTACGTACATACATTTAATTTACATTTAATAAAGTTGCGGTTGCACGATTCAATAGAACCGTGTAACGTATGATCTTTGCTTCCCAACGAGTTGTTTTATCAGCTTGTTTATTGGATCATTATTACGGTCCAGGTTTCACTAGTTGCTTACATATATTATAATACATTGATAACATGAAATCAACCTAATCATCCCATTAATGCTATTTAGAGTTAAATGTTTTATCTATGGTTATAAATTTTTCCATACTGCTACCGCATTAACTTGAAAAGATAACTGCTTAAGATGCAACTAAATAAATTTTATTATCAGTGGCGGACTGATACCGGCGGAGTTCCCGAGTTGAGTCTAATATAATACCACTAATAGAGAGAGGTCTTAGAGGTCTGCAAACGGGCTGCATTTGGGTTTGATTCTAGTAGTGGGTGGTCTTATTAATGTTGGTACATGTGATGTGTACAGGTGGCTGATACCCACGTGGCGGTTCTGTTTGAGATGAATTTTTATCGACCGCCACGTGCCTGAGATTGTTAAAATAATACCTTATTCGCAGCAGAATAATACGACCTTTAAAATAATGTAAAATGACAGAATGTTTATACTTTTTACTTTATTTATTATAACTGATTCTAAATAACAAAATACAATCTATGTATCTAAGATCAAATATACATGATATCTTTTTCTTAGTTACCAGCGAATGATATCTAACACCCCTCCTCAATCGCTCAACAAGAGAAGCCCAGATTTTTCTCGAAGCAGCTTTAATCTAGTTGGTTGTAAAGGCTTCGTAAGCATATCTGCCAGCATCTCCTGTGAAGGACAATAACTACCTTGAACAAAACCTTTATCAACATAGTCTTTCACAAAATGAAATTTAGTATCAATATGTTTAGAACGATTTGACAATCTCTCTTCTATAATAAATTTTAGACAGCTTTGATTGTCTTCCAATATAACAGTAGGTTCTTCAATTTCTTCACCAAAATCTTTAAGTAATCTTCTTAACCATATTGCTTGTTGATATGTTTCTGACAAAGTAATAAATTCTGATTCCATTGATGTAACGCGACATAATTTTGTTTTCTGCATGCCCAATCCACTATTCCTCCATTTAATTTGAAAATGTATCCGGTATTTGATTTTCTGTCGCTCCTATCTTCTGCCCAGTTAGCATCCGAATAACCAATTAAATTGTTATCACATGCTATTGAAGAAATCATTAATTTAAGACTGTTTCTTTCAAATATCTAATAATTCTTTTTACTTCATTCCAATCTTCATTAGTTGGGAAACTTACTTTCCTAGCTAATATTGCAACACTTGCTGCAATATCTGGGCGAGTGTTGACAGAAATATATAATAGTGAACCAATTAACTTCCGATATATCTCATTATTTTTTAATGGTAATGATTTTTCATTAGATTTTCCATAATTTGGGTCCAATGGGTATGCACTAGTTTTGCAATTTTCCATATTAGCATCCTTAATTAATATTTTAATATAAGAATCCTGATTTAAATAGTAATTACCTTCTTGGTCTTGAAAAATATTCATGCCTAAAAAAATTTTTGGCTGTCCCAAATTTCTTATTTCAAAATATTTTTGAAGTAAACATTCAAATTCTTTAATTAAATCAACTTTCGTACTACAAATTAATATGTCATCAACAAATACAATAACATAACAGTATTCCCCTCCTGAATGTTTACTGTAAAGACAGGAATCTGTGCTTTTTCTTGATTTTGTCTTAAAACATATAAGTTATGTATTAGATCTGCTATTGCTATTGTTATGCCATTTCTTTTAATTTCACATTGGCATTTCTTAAAATTTACTTGAAAGCCTTTGTCAATTAGACACTTTACGGAAAGAAGATTACAATCAATTTTAGGAATATACAAAACATTATCTACCTTAACAGTTCTAATTTCATTTGTAGGAGTTAAAATTGAAATGACACGTACCTTTTCCAAATACTTCTTCATTTTGACCATTAGCTACTATGACAGTTTGTTTGACAGATCTGTCAAATGCTACAAAATTTAATTTATTATTTGTCATATGAATTGTAGCGCCAGAATCCATTACCCATTTATTATTCAGCTCTTCAGCGCTTTTTAACATGAAACAACAATCATCTCGCGCTATTTTGGTTTTTTCTTTCTTCTCATTTTTTGTTTTCCAGATTTTGTACTTGAAACAATCTTTCTTCATATGACCCTTTTTGTGACAAAAATAACATTCAGATTTCTCTTTATTAGTGAACTTGTACGCAACTTTTATTATTAAAACATTCTCCTTCTTGACGTTTATATTCCTCTATTAATTTTGATTTCACTATATCCAAATTTAAATCTTTTTCCGGTCTAGTTTCTAATGCCATTATCAATACATCATAACTTTTAGGCAAACTACTTAACAACATAGCAATTATCCAATCATCTGACATTTCATATCCAAGTGCATATAACTTGTCAAAAAACGTTGTCATTTCCGATATATGTTCCTCCATATTACCTTTATCGGATAATTTTAAATTGCAAATTCTTCGCATTAACATAACCATATTACTTAATGTAGATTTTTCATGATAGTCCTTTAAGCAATTCCACGACTGCTTTGCTGTATCTGCCTTTCGGATGAAATTTAACTGGTTATCATCCACCATTAGTCCTATCCATGCTCTTGATGTAGAATCCTTTTTCTGCCATTCGTCTGTTACTTAGTTTGGTTTCTCTTTATTTATGACTTGCCATAAGCCTTCCTTAATTAGGAACATCTCCATTCTATATTTCCAAACATGGTAATTATCTCCTTTTAGTTTAGGAATATATACTTTAGAATTTTCCATGTTTGAAATTCAAAGATGCTTTTAAACTTTAACTTTATTTCTTTTAAGCAACTGCTAGCTAGTGTACTGGTCCCATAACCTGTTAAAATAATACCTTATTCGCAGCAGAATAATACGACCTTTAAAATAATGTAAAATGATAGAATGTTTATACTTTTTACTTTATTTATTATAACTGATTCTAAATAACAAAATACAATCTATGTATCTAAGATCAAATATACATGATATCTTTTTCTTAGTTACCAGCGAATGATATCTAACAGAGATGGCATTCTTTTTTTTTCGATTAAGAGTAGGGTAACCATTCGTCCCGCTTTCTGCGGGACTGTCCCGCATTAAGATGCGTCCCGCAAAAGTCCCGCATTCTAACATTTTGTCCCGCATTGTAACTTGTATTTGAAGACCTTTTTGTTTTTTTTTGCTCTTCACTTGGATTTTGGGAGGTGAGGACCTTTTCTTTTTGCTCTTCACTTGGATTTGGGAGGTGAGGACCTTTTTTTTGCTCTTCACTTGGATTTGGGAGGTGAGGACCTTTTTTTTGCTCTTCACTTATATTTGGGAAGTGACGACCTTTTTTTGCTCCGTCCCGCATTGCCTTCTTAAGAAAATGGTCACCCTAATTAAGAGCCTTCTAGGTTAAGTATTATGACTTGTTTGTTAATTCTCTTCACACAGTATTGTCAATAATGTTTAAATCTACAACTCCAAAGGGTTTTAATTTTTATTTTTCAATAATAAGCATTTTATTTGGGTCATAAAAAACTACTTGATATAACCTTATACTTAAACAGAATTTTTGAAAGTACGAAACAGGAACGACATTTTGTTGTCTGTTCAAGAACGAAAATGAAATTAAAAATATTCAATAACAAATTTACCCGGTTTCCTACATGTTTACTAGTTTAAAATTTGATTAATCCTACTCGTATAAACAGATTAATACGATGAGGCAGTAAAGATATTTTGTTTTTACTCATAACTCTTTTTTTAATACTTTGTTTATTATGTTTAAGCGGAACTAAACTGGATTTATATTTTGTCAAATTTCTGATGGCAGCCAAAATCTAAATGTCTAAAGGAGAAAGTGACATATTATGAAAAATAAAGTACAGGCTATTCCAAACTTTTAGGCGGAACTAAATGGGAATTTCGTTCTTTTAGGTTGTCACGAGAAAAGACCTTGCTTGGGTTATTTAATTTTTGACGTTGGCATGTGAAAATTTAAAATTCCAACAGTGAAACCATGGAAATGAATGACATTGTTACGTCATGTTTTTTATAATAATTGTATGTATTTTTTGTAAAAAGGGTGCTATGCTTTTTGCTAAGCAACGGGATTCAACAGATGTAAAAATACTTAATATTGATTTTGACATGTAAATATTATATAAATAAATTACAAAACATTTCATCAAAGTCCAAGAAGAACTTATCTATTGAATTTAAATAAGATCTCAATAGTGGGAATATTGTTTTGCAGAACATCATCAAAAAGAAAACATTCACACAAATTTAAGTAGGCGTGTGAAATGCACGATTTTTAAAATAAAGTAAAGAATTATTCCAAGTCAAAGAAGAAATCAAATATTCGTGCATCACTCAACATTTTGGTCCTTCGAGTCCCGGATATCTACGATAAGTGCTATCGAGATACGTTTCGTGAGTATATCACATTATATCACACTATTGCAGTGCGATATTTTAGGAACTACAATCTGCAAACAATTCAACTCGGAAGTTACCGAATAGTTTACATCCCACATCTGTAATTGGACATCTTCCTGGACAACTCGACCTCAGCGACTGAAGATCGAGGACTTCAATTACTACTAGCCCAGATTACTACCTGGACATATACTTCATATACTTCTTCATCGGCTGTGAATCGTCTGGTAAGTTCATACGAGTCAGTTCATACAAGTCATTTATTCCCTTTTGCTATACTATATAACCCTTCAATCTCGATTACAATATGTCAGAAAACGAAAAACAATTAAAATCGCTTGTAAAGAGTCGCGGTGTTATAAAAGGTCAAATAACACGTTTATTAAACAATTTACAAACCTCTCAAGATTTAGGGTTAGGTGAATTTCAAACTCGTCTATCAAAATTAAAAGAGATCGAAAATTCTTTCGAGAATGTTCAAAGCTCTATAGAGGATTTGTATGACGACGATACTGAACAAGATTCAGAACGCGATCAATTCGAAAAACACTATTTTGAATGCTCAGACTTTCTGACAAAGGCGATCAGAAAAGTACATTCTGAGGCGCCGAAAATAACTAACCAGACACCAACAACCGTTGTGATGCAGACATCAAAACATAGTAATGCACTATTGCCGAGAATTAAAATTCGCCCGTTTGACGGAAATCCTATTTATTGGAATAGTTTTCATGACAGCTTTAAAAGTTTAGTTCATAATAATGATGAATACCCCGCGGTTCATAAATTCCATCTATTAAAGAATTCTCTTATTGGTGATGTTTCGTCAGTAATCGAGTCACTAAATGCTTCGGAAGAAAATTATACTGTGGCATGGGATTTGTTAAAAAAACAATGCGACCAACCACGAATAATCATACAACAACATATTAATGCGTTATTAGATTTACCTGATATCGACAAAGATACGCCCAAAAACTTGCGCTCCTTATTAGAAAAAGCTCAGATGCATGTCAGTGCCTTACACGCTTTAAAGCAGCCTACTGATAAGTGGGACGCATTTTTAGTTAATATAATTAGGAGAAAATTAGACAAAATTACGCGCAGAGCTTGGGAACGCACTCTTGACAATGAAGACATGCCTACATTTAATGAAATGATTAAATTCTTACAAAAACAATCACGCGGCGATGGTACAACATCATCTGATATCCATAATTCACAAAATACTAAATTTTCAAAACGAACAAAGTCTCTTGTCGGGACCCAAGGACAAAATACGTGTCCTATTTGTAAACAGTCGCACTCCATTTATACTTGTCTTGATTTCTTAAAATTAACCTCACAAGAAAGATTAGTTGTCACAAGGAACAACAAATTATGTACCAATTGTTTAGGCAGTAACCATACAACAATTAAATGCAAGTCTTCAACTTGTAAAAAATGCTCTCGGAGACATCACACACTTTTACATTTCGGTAATGATAATGAAATATATCCGGAACCTATTAATACTCCGAAAACTTCAGATATAAATGAAACTACGCCAATAGTCGGTCTTGCATCAGCATGTGCAAACGATACAGAAGTTCTTTTAGGAACAGCATGTATGATTATATTTGACCAATATAAACGACCACATAACTGTAGAGTCCTAATTGATCCTTGTTCACAAACAAATTTTATCACCGAAAAATTAGCAGAACGATTAAAATTGCATAAACACAAACAACGTGTACCATTTTTCGGGATAGGTAATACAATAACAAATTCGAGTTACAAAGTTAAAACAACCGTGAAGTCTTTAGACTCATCATTTTCATATGATATGACATTTGTAGCGCTACCTGAAATAACTGGTATGCTTCCATCCAGGCAAATAAATCGAACGTCGATTCCTATTCCTAAAAGCATTACGTTAGCTGATCGCGACTTTCATAAACCTGGCGAAATTGATATCTTATTAGGCAATAAACTATCCTATTTATTATTACGCGTAGGACAAATCAGAATTTGTAATAATAATATTGCACTACAAAAGACTGGTTTAGGTTGGATAGTAACCGGAGAAGTTGATAATTTTAGTAACAAGCAACCGCCTAATAGAAATCGTAATTATTGCAATCTAGTTACCACTTTAGAGGATCAGTTAAGTAAATTTTGGGAAGTGGAAGAAATTCCACAACCTAACTATTTATCAAAAGAGGAGCAAGCGTGCGAAAATCATTTTCTACAAAATACGGTTCGTGATGATACCGGGCGGTATACGGTTCGCTTACCATTTAAAGAAAACAAAAATAACTTAAGCCATTCATACAAAATGGTGTTAAAACGATTCTATAGTCTAGAACGAACATTAAAAACTTCCCCTCATCTATTAAAGACATTTATTGCTAAACGAGTTTCGGACATTCAATTGCATACAACTAGCAGTCAGTGGTTCCATGTTCAAACACAGGACAATCCTGCCGATTTTATCTCACGAGGTCAGTTACCTGGAGATTATATCAAGAATTATCGATGGTTACACGGTCCCACTTGGCTATCGCATGACAAAAAACATTGGAAAATTCAAAACACTCCAAAAATTGAAATACCGGAACAGCGAGTAAAAATATCTTTATTAATTAATAGTTCATGTGATATCCTTGAAAGATTTTCATCTATCACATCATTAAATCGATTTGTCGCTTATGCTCTAAGATTTCGCAATGTAGCCTCTCACAGGCAACGTGGTGAACTTTCTGTATCAGAAATTTACGATGCCCACATTCGGGTAATCAAATTAGTTCAAGAAAGACATTTCTTAAAGGAAATACATGACTTAGTCAAGGAAAATGTTATAAGTAAAACTAGTAAGGTATTTACTTTGTCACCATTCATTGATGAAAAAGGTATTTTACGTGTCGATGGTAGACTTCAAAGTACGCCTATCAAATTCCACAAAAAATATCCGATTTTATTACCACGAAAAGATCATATGACTGATCTAATAGTACGTCACGAACATGAAAGATATTTTCATGCGGGCGTCCTTGCTACATTAAATGCCATCCGACAAAATTATTGGATTGTTGATGGCAAGAATACCGTAAGACGAATTATACATAAATGCATACGTTGTTTCAAACTTAGTCCTTCAATACCAAAGTACATAATGGGAAATCTCCCAGAAAATCGCCTAGCAAAAACTCGTATTTTCGAAAATGTTGGGCTCGATTACTGCGGTCCATTTTACCTGAAAGAGAAAAGATTTCGGAACAAAAATAAAATCAAAGCTTATGTAGCTGTTTTCGTCTGTTTTTGTACAAAAGCTGTACATCTAGAATTAGTTACTGATTTGACTACCGAAACATGTTTTGCAGCAATTAAACGATTTTTCTGTAGAAGAGGACGATCGAAAAATATTTACTCAGATAATGCGACAAATTTTATCGGTGTAAAAAATGAATTAATAAAAACACGGGCATTATTGTTATCATCTGCTCATAACGATGCCCTACGCCATCTTTTGGTTAATGAAGGTGTAAATTGGCACTTTATACCACCGCGATCACCACATTTCGGGGGATTATGGGAAGCCGCGGTAAAATCATTTAAAAAGCATCTTTACAAAACGGTCGGAAATGCTTTATTTACATATAAACATTTCAATACATATATTATCGAGATTGAAGCTATTCTGAACTCACGGCCTTTAACTGCGTTATCACCCGATCCTAATGACTTTGTGGCTTTAACTCCTGCCCATTTTTTAATAAATGACTCGATAATGAACATACCAGAAGACGATTTGCGCGAAGTGCCTAGCAATCGACTGTCCATGTGGCAACACATAAAAAAAATGAGACAGCACTTCTGGACACGATGGCACAAAGAGTACCTCAATGAATTACGCACACGCACTAAATGGCATGAACCTGGTTCTGCTAAAATTGAAATTGGAACGCTGGTCATAATCAAGGAGGACAACCTGCCTCCAATGCAATGGAGCCTTGGTCGTATCACTCACATACATCCTGGTGACGACCATGTTGTTCGAGTAGCCACGATAAAAACCGCAACAGGGACATATAAACGTGGTGTCAAGAATTTGTGCCCCTTACCAGTGGATACAGTGCAAATTTAAAAGTGAAAATGTGTGTTTTACAACTTGATTTCAATTAATATCAGACAAAATTTTGTTATTGTTTAATTTTACTATTATCCTTATTTATGTTTTATTTTGAACGCTGAATCGTTCAAGGCGGCGAATATGTTACGTCATGTTTTTTATAATAATTGTATGTATTTTTTGTAAAAAGGGTGCTATGCTTTTTGCTAAGCAACGGAATTCAACAGATGTAAAAATAATTAATATTGATTTTGACATGTAAATATTATATAAATAAATTACAAAACATTTCATCAAAGTCCAAGAAGAACTTATCTATTGAGTTTAAATAAGATCTCAATAGTGGGAATATTGTTTTGCAGAACATCATCAAAAAGAAAACATTCACACAAATTTAAGTAGGCGTGTGAAATGCACGATTTTTAGAATAAAGTAAAGAATTATTCCAAGTCAAAGAAGAAATCAAATATTCGTGCATCACTCAACAGACATATGTCCAGTGATGGGCGTTTACACGTAAAGTTAAATTGTTTACGTTTACGTGTAAACTTATGTAAACAATTGGTAAACTTGTCAACAATGTAAACAAGGCAAATTTTGTAAACTGTCTAATAATGAGGTTAGTTTTAGTTATTTAATTCGAATAATAGAGAGTTAAAGAACAAGTATATTCAGTTCAAAACAATAAATTTATTAAAAAAATGGTGGGAAGAAACCGAAGGAATAGTTCTGAAGAACTAGGTTTTGTTTTAATTAAAGAAAATGAAAGAAAATATAGGACGTCATGCAAAATTTGCAATGAATCTTTTCGATATTAAAAAATATAGGCTGATTTTCTTAAAGGTAAAATTTCATGTATTTTGTTATTAAAAAAATTAGACTGAATTTTTTAAAGAACAAAGTTTTTTATTTTTCATATTCATATTTACTAATTTGTATGTAACACCTGTATAATGATGCAAATTCGATTTTTATTAATATGCATATTGGCTTGTCCTAATTTTATATACTTACTTTTTCATTTAAAATCGTTTCATTAAAATTTTATTATTTATAAAAATGTATTGATAATGTGATTCTGTAATTCAAAACAATGTCTAAATCATTGTTTACATTGTTTACGTTGTTTACAAGAGTTTTTGTGTTTACTTTACATCAATTGTTTACGCGTCAACAATGAGGTAACTTACATCATGTAACTTACGCGCCCATCACTGCATATGGCAAAAATAAAATACTATTTTACTTATTTTAATGACAAAAAAATAAATAAATGTGAAATTTGTATTAAAAATTATACAAAAAATCAAAATATAATGCAAATGACATTTTAAAATGATATTAACTTTAACCTAAATATGTTTATTGTAAGTATGATTTACAAAGCTTAAACAAAACGGCCAAAAAGCACGATTCAAACGATGAAACTAACTAGATTGCAAAATCTAAACGTTAAAAATAGGTTAAACGTTTGGAATAGCCTATATATAAAATACTTTTAAAATTATTTTTTTTAAAACTAATAACATGTATTTGAAAATTTGTTTTAAAAACGACACAATAAGTCAAGATGAAATGAAAATGACGTTATATAAAAACAGTCTGTTTTTTTAGCTTAAACGGAACTAGGCATTGAAATATACTAACTTTTAATAATTGAATGAGGCATTTTATCATTTTGTTTAACAAAAGCCCATTTCGATCGTTAAAAGGTGAACTCGTGAACTTAAAAAAATAAAAATTCCATTTAGTTCTGCTTAAATACTTGGAATAGGCTTTACGATTTACGAGCGAAAGGAGTTGGGAGTCGGAGTCGGTCTTCAAAAATACCGACCCCGGAGTCGACAGTCGGGAGTCGGTAATTTTTCTACCGACTCCCCATCCCTGGTCTGTAGGTCTGAGTGTCTGCAGTGCTTTTATATTTACTATTAAAATTAACGTACACCAGCAACGCCGAGTGAACGTACCGACGTAAAACTTTATTATCTGAAGCGCCCGCTTAGGGCGTACCACCTTGTATTTTTCATTTTTTTATTCCAAATTATATTTTATCTCCATTTAATTATCAATTTTATCATTTTTATCGAATTTAAATAAATATTCATTTATACAAAAACATGTTGAGAACCACTATATATTTTATTTCCAAAATACAAATATATTACCATATATTTTACCCGATACAATAATATTTTATATAATATTAGATAATACTATAATAATTTATTATTGTATTAATTTAAACCTAATTTTAATATATTTAAAAATAACCATTTGCTTTTATTAAAATATAACTTGTTTAGAGCCGCTGATATGTCAGTTATTAATTTCATTCCGATCAGCGCAAGCGACCAAATATGCAACGATATCTTAAATTCATTAATTTTTTTCTACCAAGATCAGCAGACGTGTTTTTGATTTTATATTGAAGTAATAGTTCAAAATCAGTTTAAATTTAATCAGGGTCCCCTGATTTGTGTCAATTGTTAATTAATATATCAGGGTATATTAATTATTAAATTTATATTTTGTTATAGTTATTTTTTCTGGAGTTTTCCTCCAGATTTCTTTTGTGGTTAAAATCCGTCATTGTGGCCGTAATTTATTAATTACTGCATTTTTGTAAGACCCGAGAGAACGGTTTGTTACTAATTTCCTAAATTTTAGTTTTAAAAACTGTCTTTTAAATTTATTTCAATTTTTGTTGAGTGACGTCATAGTCGCTGCATTTCAGAACGAACGCGTGTTTCACCGTTTCTACTTGTGGTTCGAACTGTTTCAATAATTTTTTATTTGTTTAATTTAGTCAAATATATTTGTTTTAAATTCACTAGTAGATCTGTACCCATTTCTCAAAAGTTTGCGTTGAGAAATTATTTAAATTCATCCTTTTTTTGTAGATTTTAATATAAAAATTTTCTTTAAATTTAGAATCACGATTTTTTATGAATTTGTTCTGGGATTAATTTAAAGTGTAACCGAGCGTATTCACCGCCGCGCTTACCGCTATTAATTGTTGCAGTCCGCAACAATTAAAATTTTTTTTGTACAAATTATTTTTTTTTCAACTATTTTTATTTGATAATAATTTTTTTTATTATTATTTATTATTCCTGGCAACGCTACACCACCTATCACTATTATTTTTACACTGTAAATTTCCCTAACATATTAGCGATCCCTAAAACCTTTTCTCTCTTTTATTCAGTTTATTGGCAACGCATTTGCACCAAGAACCTGACTTTATTTATTATTATAATACAGTCTCCGATCCGCGCACCGCGCCTTTATATTTTTTTGACATTTCAAAGTCAACCCTTGTGTGTCGCCGTGTACTCCTACCCTACCTGGGCCGGGAGCGGGCGCCACATTATCTAATAGGAGTAAAATAAAAAATTGATGTGAAGTGTGAATTTTCACACATTTCAGGATTTCGCAGGTATTTATTAACTGTGTGATGATTATTTGGGATGCCAAAACAAATTTTATGTCAAAATGCCTAATACCATTATTTAAGTTTCTAAATATGTGCAGTATTTTTTTTTTTTTTTATATAGCAAGGTTCATTAAGATTTTGGAAATTGCGCCTATGGCTTCCATTGGTTGCTTAAATCATAAGCCCCGCCCTCTGATACCTTCAAATAT
Organism: Liopterus haemorrhoidalis; assembly: GCA_963971575.1. Lineage (NCBI taxonomy): Eukaryota > Metazoa > Arthropoda > Insecta > Coleoptera > Dytiscidae > Liopterus > Liopterus haemorrhoidalis. The sequence continues at coordinate 146,452,963 of OZ020611.1, read as the reverse complement.
AGAATTAAATTATAATTTCAACACTTCCCACTGGTTATTAAATTTGCGCTTTTAAAAATTAAATGCAACATTTACCAAAATATAACTAGAATTTTGACAAAATAATTTAAACAAAATAAAAATGCAAAAAAAACTGAAAAAATAAAAATTGACAGGATTCGAACACAGTTTCTTACAGTAGTTTCAACTCACTAAGCGTCAACGCTACCACTGTGCTATACAGGATCACTCGTTTACTATGTTAAATAGCGGATTAATTATATTACATATTTTACTTAAAAACACAAAAATGCGTTATTTTCCGAAAACATAATCTGATCAAAAATTCCTGTTGTTCTATTCCGGTTCACACCAATGTACATTACTGAGAATTTTTTTAGATTTTTAGTTTAAACCATCTGGGCTAGAGAGTGTGGGACAAAATTTTTTTTGCACAATTTTTGCAAAAATCGCATCAAAATAATTTATTTTGCAAAAATAAAAATTTGATCGTTAATCCACGTACTAAGGGCTTTCATTTGATACCCTACTCAGAATTTAAAAAAAATATTTTTGTTTTCGATGAGCACATATTTGTTTGTATTTTTAGGGGGGTATGTTTTTTAGATGTTTTAGTATTTTTCCTATATGCGGGTCAAAGAGTTGTATAAGCATGCCAAATTTCAACTCTCTAGGTTTAGCCGTTTGGCTACAATTTTTACCGAACAGACAGACAGACAGACAGACATACAGACAGACAGACAGACAGACAGACAGACAGACAGACAGACAGACAGACAGACAGACAGACGACAAAATGACGGTATAAGGGTTTTTTGGTCATACCTACAAAACCCTAAAAATGGGATACATTTCTCACGGGAGATGTTGCAAATGCTAATAAGATTAATTTTATTTAACAAATAAGTAAACAATTGTCTTTTCATTCAAAATCACATAAAAATTCATTGTGTTCCTTAGCTGTCTTTAATATAAAAATAATCAATTTCAATAACAGTGTACTTATTCTTTTATAAGAGATTATTAGGAGTGAAAATTCTTTTTCTTTGTTGTATCCTGAAGAATTTTTAACATATAGTTCATTTTTCCTTTATAATAATATAACAATGGGTATTGCTTTAAAATTAATAAGCTGATATTGTTCAAGGGTATAGGTAGGAGTAGACATACTATAGACTTTATAATACCTTGTTGTTTTGAACTTTTTCGCAGAATTATTTTTCTAACGAAGTTGAAAATAACGTGGGATAATTGAAGTGGCGAAGAGTAGAGAGGTAAAGGTGGTTTCACCAAATTGCATATCTCTTAATTAGGAAAGGAATACATGAATACCAATCGCTCTGCCTACTAAGGATATAAATTACTCGAAGAATGAATAAGTTATCGATGCATTTACGTGAATCACTTTAGAAAGAATCTATAATTGTTTTTAAATTGATATCTGTATAAATACATTTTTAACAATCTATACGTCTTACCGAAATATCTTTTTTAATGACCGAATAAAGTATGATATCTCTTTTTTAAAATTAGAATAGAATAGTACTTTATTATTCTTGCCCTAAGGCTTCGAATCTTACATAGTGTTTTACAAAATTTAAAAAAAATCTAGTTATGTATGTTTTACATTTTTTTAACAAAATATTATATTGTTGCCATACCCTTTAAAAAATAATAATAAAAACCACTGGCGAAGGGGGACCTCCGCTAGACTTGCCCTCCCATAAAAAAAAATAATAAAAAAAAATACATATTTTTTTTTTAATTTAGAAAAATATTTAGGTAAATCTTCAAAAATACATCCAATTATGCCCTATACAATTTTTTGTCCAAGGCTTGGTTTACTAGTTACGAATTTTTTTAAATTTTAAAGTTTAATAACTTCCATTTCCGGTTTCGGATTTTAATAAAAAAACAATAGGGTTCTTCACAATTATTAGGAGAATTTTTTAGTACCAGAACGAACTCTTTAACTTAAACCGTTTTTGAGTTATCGTGTATACACACAGACACACAGACACACACAAAGCCACACACAGACACACACACATACGGACGGCACTTCGAAAATAGTTTTTTTGGATTCCCTGGTCCATGAAACGTGGTCATCCGTCAAAATCTCGACATCGAAAATTTTCGCGATTACAATACTTGCCCCTTATATATTAAGGTCGGGCAAGTAATAAATAAATACATACATATACATATACATACATACATATATACATACATATATATACACATGCATATATATATATATATATATATATATACATATATATATAAATCCGTAGACCATTGTGGCATCATTTCACAATGGTCCTTTATGGCAACCACTGAAAATACTGGAAATATTGACATTTAACTAAAAGTATATTACCTAAATTCAAATATCCTACTTAGAACTGCAAACAAATCCTTTTTAAATGCATCCAAAAAAATATTCATTCTTTAGATAATTTGTACCAATACCACTTCCGTGAAATTGTAGAACAGTATGAAGTCCATCCGTATATTCGCATATATTCCTAGACAATATTACCTCCAATCGTATGTTAGCGTCTATATTGTTACCATTATAACATCCAGCAACGTTGCCAAAGTTATTTTACAATTCATTAAGCACAGATAAAATACATACACGAAGTGTGTTTACCAGCATGTACGTTTGTGACGTACTATTAGATAATTTTTGGAGTTATTTTTACTACATACGAAGACATACATATTCAAAACTTAATTTTTCTTAATAATAAAATTTTTGTACAAGAAAGTATTTGAAAGTTAGAAATTCATAAAGAATTTAATATTTACTGAGAGAATTGATATATTTTAAATGATTATTTCTTCTAAGCAACCGATGAATAACAGCATTTTTTTTTGTTTAGAATAAATATAGTACATATTGTGATAGTTAAAAAATATCTGACAACTGGGAAAAATAGAGTAACTATTTGGCTATCTATATACCAGAAAAATAAGAAGTTAGTCTGTTGATTCTGTGGACATTATTTTTCACTATAAAATACAAGAGACAAATTTGCCGACCTGTCCCAGGTGTGGGGTTGGTAGCCAATAGACCTGTAGTGATTTTTTAAATTTTTGTAAACACTAGAAACTGGTAATGTACGCATGTGGTTATTCAGAGCCTAGTTCTTCTTTTTAAAGTATGATTTGAAATCTTACAAATATTATATTTTAAATTTATCCACCTTTATGTCATATATTAGGATTGTTCCAAACAAAAAGACTTTCATTTCACATCAATGAATTATTATTTATTTTCGCAAATGTTAAAATATTCTCGTTAAATGTGTGATTTCCTTACAAATTTTGCCGCGTTAAATTGCAAAATTCGACCTTACATTCATGTATGAGTAAAGAAACATTACATTTGATGTACCTTAAAAGGCAGTATATTTTATTCTGTAAATTGCAAACTGGAGATATAGTCTAGTGCCTACGCACCATATTTTACGTTGATACTGCACTTGATGATAATGGAATGCCATTTGGCACACGTTTTTTTTATAAAAATTAAATCATTTTGGCCCGCAGCACCTACTTGTGAATCGAGGCAGATTCAAGATGACGGCGAAAATAGTTCGCCAATTACGATAACGATAACTAATTTTTATGATAGAGCGAAATACCTAAATACATATTTGTACAATGGACCTTTAGCTACAATCTGCCGCATCGTACGCGAATTTTCGTCACTTAGATACGGTCCAAAATTCATTCTCAGACGCAAAAAAGTGATTTCCGATATGGCTAACGAATTTCATATGACATGGCTCGTTTTCTATTATTTTAATGTCGTAGATTACGAATCGGTTATCAAAATCGCGAAAATTTTAAATTTTGATAGATTTTTTCCCCAAATTTGAGACATGATGATATACTCTATCACTGCAAATCTGCGTATATTAACATTTTGTATCAATTCTTCCTTAATATGTAGGGCATATCCTACAAGAATATGTGCGGAATTTTTGTCTGAGGGGCGCCGAAATTAAGATAGCAGCCGAAATATGTAAAGTCTCAACTTCGTATAATTTTGACACTTTTTATATCGTTCTCGACCAAATCGGACCTGTAGATTACAAAAATTAAATAAAAAAAAGGCATATGACTTGTTATTATTCGGGTTTTGCCCGAAATGAAATAAAAAAAATTACATATCTGACCGGAACGGCTGTAAATTATGACATTTAAGTAAGATACTCCATGCATATACGTAATGCATCGATTTGCTTAGGTTTGTTCGCAGCACCTGGTCTCAAATGAAGCCGCTTTCGAAATAACGCTCAAAAATCGAATTTTGCTATTTACATCAATTTTTTTAAGTTGTATATCAATTTCGGGTATATTGAGGTCGTATATTTCGAAAATGGCGTTAATTTAAAGATTTGCTACACATAAGGTTCTATTTTGCCCGAAAAAAATAATTACATGTATTCTTTACATAGCAGTGAGATTCATTACACGACAGTGAAGTGTCTCTCCATCCAAAAGAGTAATATATAGTAGTTCTGACAAAATAATATAGATTATTACACACTTAATACGATTCTAATGGTGGACGAAAACTATTCTTTCGAAAATGGTTATAATATTCTCTGATATTAACACATTAAAATGTTGTCTTAATAACTGGTAAAAATATCAGAGAATATTTTAACCATTTTCGAAAGAATAGTTTTCGGCCACCATTAGAATCGTATTAAGTGTGTAGTTTTCTATATTAGTTTGTCAGGACTGCTATATATTACTCTTTTGGATGAAAAGACACTTCTCTATCGTGTAATGAATCTCACTGCTATGTAAAGAATACATGTAATTATTTTTTTCGGGCAAAATACAATCTTATGTGTAGCAAATCTTTAAATTAACTCCATTTTCGAAATCTACTACCTCAATATACCCGAAATTGATGTACAACTCAACAAATTTGATGTAAATAGCAAAATTCGATTTTCGAGCGTTGTTTCGAAAGCGCCTTCATTTGAGACCAGGTGCTGCGAACAAACCTAAGCAAATCGATGCATTCCGTATATGCATGGAGTGTCTTACTTAAAGGTCATATTTTACAGCCGTTCCGGTCGGACATGTAATTTTTTTTATTTCATTTCGGCAAAACCCAAATAATAACAAGTCATATGCCTTTTTTTATATAATTTTTGTAATCTACAGGTCCGATTTGGTCGAAAACGATATAAAGAGTGTCAAAATAATATGAAGTTGAGACTTAACACATTGCGGCCGCTACCTTAATTTTGGCGCCACCCAGAGAAAAATTCCGCACATATTCTTGTATCCAAGGATATGCCCTATAGATTTAGGAAGAAATGAAACAAAATATTAAAATACGCAGATTTGCAGTGATAAAGTATAACATCAAGTCGCGAATTTGGGAAAAAAATCTATCAAAATTTAAAATTTTCGCCATTTTGATAACAGATTCGTAATCTATAGCATTACATTAATAGAAAACGAGCCATATTATACGAAATTCGTTAGCCATTTCGGAAATCACTTTTTTGCGTCTGAGAATGAATTTTGGACGGTATCTTGTAAACTAAGTGACGGAAATTCGCGTGCGATGCGGTAAATTGTAGCTAAAGGTCCATTGTACAAATATGTATTTAGCTATTTCGCTCTATCATAAAAATTAGTTATCGTTATCGTAATTGGCGCGCTAGTTTCGCCGCCATCTTGACTCTGCCTCGATTCACAAATAGGTACTGCGGGTCAAAATGATTTAATTTTTATAAGGAACACGTGTGCCAAATGGAATTCCATTATCATCAAGTGCAGTATCTTTCGACGTAGGCACCAGACTAATAATATATATATTAGTATAGATAAAAAATTTGAGAAAGCCCTATTTGATATATCATATTTTGGATTTTCGGCTTTAGTGGTTCTAGAATTTAAGCGATACATAGTTTACAAGTTTCCATAGTAAGTGAAAATGTAATTGCAATCGAATGATAAGATTACATAATGATTACGATTTAGTTTTAATCGTAGATGTTTCTAATTTCAAATACTTTGCAAGTTTTTGCAAATTGTATTATTACGATTATTGACTACAATGTGATTGTAATTGACTGAACTAGTACATTATTACATTTTGTAATCAATAATCGATTATGATTTACCCAACACTAAATATAAAGTTAGGCAATAATCTTGAAAATAAAAAAAAAAAAACAAAAAGGGAAAATAAAGATAAATTAGCTTTTCTAAACAGGGCAAAATGGGCATTTGCCCAGGGCGCCGAATAGCAAGGGGCGGCAAACTCAGAAATTGATACAGAATTTCATGAGTATTATTTTTATAATATTTTTTATTTTCACTTATATTACATAGCGTGAGTTGAATATTGATTACCTTAACAAGTTCCTCAAGTGCGCTCACATTCATTAGCGCGCAGATTTGCTTACATTGCACTTATTAGACATTTTGTGGCACTGGTGTTACTGGTAATAACATTACCAGTAAATGTTGCGAGCTCAGAAAGAAATTCCTAATTAAAATTATCTTCGATCGTCGATGTCTGAACTATGACTTCGTGCAGGGGCACTCAACTGGTGGGTCCCGACTCCCTATGGGGTCGCGAAGAATTCGTGAGGGGGTCGTGTAAACAAGTTATATTTTAAAATTTTTAGCGTGGCAAAATTCTGTTTGTTTATATTTAACGTTTGTAACAAATGTCAAATCCGTGTCTTTGAGTCTGACTGTTTCAATGTTGAATTTGAACTAAGAATCACTATTGAATAGAAGTGAGTTACTTTTATTGTTGTATTGATATTGTCACATAGGTAATCCTAGGTCAGGATTACGACATCTAGACATTGTGACGGTCAGCTGTCTGATTAAAAACTATTCGTCAGCGTCTGACGTATGTGACCTGATTAAGAAATTGCAGATCATCACAATTTCATAATGAGGAAATATTTGTCATGACAAATGAATATTGGAACTGGGTTAACTTTCGGTACTTAATAGATGGATGTCGAGAATATTGAGGTAGTAGAACATAGCCAACTCTACTGCACGTATTAGTCCCGAAGGTGACGACCACGACACCGACGCCGGATCTTAGTATCGAGAGTGACGCCAAAGCAAGTAGTGACCATGTGAGTGGGAGAAGACTTCTCCAGGCTCCTCGACTCCCGGATGGGTAGCCCCCGCCTCGGAGATAGGTCCAAGCCGATCCTGGCCAACACGGGGTGGACCGAAGACTTCCCCAACTCCATGGACCAATTCCAACATTATTTTGTAATTGTTATATAATTATTTAATAAATTTGTTATGTTGAAACCAGGAGTTGTGTCTGAATCAAACCACCCACGTGACAAGTGGTGGAGGCGCCGGGTAAAGTGGGATTTGTATTGATATAAAAGTGGGATTTTTACATAAAGTATGCATCTTAAAATTGCTAAAGAAGAGTTCTGTATAATCAGGAAATTGTTGTAATATCGCATATCACACGAGTTATGTACAAGATTTTTTCTAACGCTGATAATCAACGGTTGTGTACTATATTATTGTAAAAATCTGGTAAGAATTTTGTTTTGATGGCGAATAAAAATGTTTTTTCATGTAAATGTTACAGGGGGGGGGGGGGTCGCAAGCTACTTATTCGTTACTTGTCCGTTAGGAAAAGGGGTCGCGACTAAAAGGTTGGAACACACTGACTTACTGATTTGGCATTTCCATCGAACACAAACTTGGCCAAAATTTAGATTTCAAGGAAATTGTTGTATGCTGCGATTTCAAAGAATTTTAAGCTCGTAGAGCTCCTAAAATACACTTTTATCATTTCTTAGCGGGGCCTTTTCTTTTTCGTGGGTGAAAATAACGAACAGTAAAACAACTGTAGTAATATAAGTGAAATTATTAATATTTTAAATAAAATTTATATTTAAAAACATTTTAAAATTCCTTCGCAGTTATATTTTATTATGGGGGTGGGGGGGGGGGGTTAAGTCATGTCTTGCCTCGGGCGGCATAAAAATGAGTGGACTTATTTATAATGTATAGTTATTTTATATATATAATTCAATTTTTAAATACTTAATATTTCCAAGGTATATTTCTTGTAATTTAAAATAAGTCATAATAATTTAAAAATTTTTCTTTTATAAAATGCTGTTTTTCATCATAAGTATAATTTCAAATAACAAGGTCAAAAGAGAACGAGAGAGCTATAAGTTGAACAAGGAAAAAACACTGGTTCATGCGCTGAATGCAGTATTAGACTTGATAACATAAACAGTGGTGTTGCAACATGTACGGATGCCATAAGGGTCCTACAACGACTGCAGTGTATATATTTCCTTCATATACGCCAACGACCGTAGCGCCGCCAACGAAAAAAAGCTGAACTAACATATACGATTTTTCGCTCATTATGAGCCATTTTAGCGTCTATGCTAAATTTTAAATTTGAGCAGTAGATGACCTAAGCTAACGGAAAATCATAATTAAATAGGCTGACAATATGACGTCCATATATAAGGACGTCATATTGGCACTGGACGTTATAATGGTATGAACTGGTCAATTATGCGATGCCACATTGGTACATGGATATATATATATACACACACACACACACACACATACACACACATACACCCATACATATATACATTCAATCTTCTTTCTTTTATCATTGAATCTTCATTCTTTTTAATATATTTCTCATTATTTCTTCTCCTGATCCCAGGTCATCTAATAATTCTGCCATATTTCTGTCTCTTTTCCATTTTCGCATTCATAGAACAAATGCCACATTGTTTCTTCTTTTTCTTCGCATATTCTGCATTTTTTTTTTTCCTCAGCTCTTTTCCTTATTTTATTTTCAGTGCTTTCATTACCGCATCTAAATCTGGCAATTATTCTTATTCTTTCTGCTTTGGAGTTCAGTAGATATCTTGGCTTTTCAAGAGTGACAATATGATGGTACATTGGGAAGTAAGTAGAGTTTCTTATTCTGTCATGCTGTACTTGACTCTGTACATCTCTATCTCTATTCTCTATTTCGCTGATCCTTTTTTACAATTAGTAAATGGTTTATAATTTGAGTATGGGAATATATGCATTTCCATATTCCATACCTTTGTATGCACTTAAATGATTTTCAAATATCTTCATGAATCATAAGAAATGCTTTATTTTAATATCAGCTTTATTCTGCATACTTTTCATATTTTTTCTTGGTACGGCATATTTTGCATATTTAGAACAATTCGGACAAATTTATTTATTTTTTCTTTTTTTGGTAAATTATTTCTAATATCATTTAATAATCTGAATGGCATGTTTGTTATTTATTAGCCTGTCAGCAACTTACGATACATAAGTAAATGCTATGGTGAGACATAGCGTGGTTAGGAATGTTTTGATACTACTGATACGGTACCAGTAGCGGTATTTTTCATTCGATATCGCGATTTTAGTATCGATACTAATCTTCCGATACTTTACTTATATCAGTACATTTGATCCAGTATCGTATCGAATCGTTTTTTTTTTCAGCAACCATCCGGCTTCTGGAACATACTGACATTGCACATTGGAAGAGGAAACTAAAATCAAGCACAGGCCAACGTTGTTCTAACAAAACTGATCATAACTATCACTGTATTTGAAAAATCCAGTTTCACCTCTGAAATCCAATCCGCTAGTGGTTTGGGACGATATGAAAACAGTCTTCCCTAACTTATATAAAATTGTTCAGAAATTCTTGTCTGTAGTAGCGACGTCGGTTCCTTCAGAGCGCTTATTTTCGAAAGCAGGAGCCACTGTATGCAGAAACAAAAATATGCTTCTGGGCAAAAGGCTTACTAAACTGCTTTTCTCGGTGCTTGCAATGAAGAAGAGTGGAGTGTTTAATTATATTTTAAACAATCACTCAGATCTATAGGCGCCATTGCCTTACCATTTTTTAATACCAACCTGACATACAATTTCAAAGGTGTAAACTACTGAAATCAAAATTTCCTCTTAGTTTGTTTGCAAAGTGAACAGCATATATTGGCTTTTCTAGACGATTAGGCGGAACTTGTTTTTGATATCTAGTAATTTTTATCTATTAATTCGAACTTTTGATCATTTTGTTTAAGCTTTATAAATCATACTCACATTGCAAATTCTAGAATAAATTGATTGTCTTTATAAAATGTCCTTTTCACTGCATTTTATTTTTGTCTTTCTTAATAAATATTTTCCATTTATTTATTTGTTTTGTCCTCAAAATATGTAAAAAAGTATTAAAAATTTTAAATAAATGCCATTCGTTTCCGTGGTTTTACTCACAGAACAGTCTCACTGTTGGAATTTTAAATTTTCACATACCAACCTGAAAAATAAAATAACCCAAGCAATGTCCGTTTTCGTGACTCGTGACAACCTAAAAGAACGAAATTCCCATTTAGTTCCGCCTAAACGTTTGTAATAGCCATTATACTGTAATCTATTTATTACTGTAAAACAATTAAATTGTTATTATAAGAATAAAATGTTTTTTACGATTTTTAGAAAATATATTAATTTTTCCATTCGATACTTGAAAATATCGATATTTTGTTTCGATACGATACCGGTATCGATACTTTTTATTCGATATTATCGATACCCAAATATCGATACTTTCTCAGTATCGCATATCACTAGCAGGGATATATATTTTTTGAATTTTTAGATATACTGAAAGTGGAGAAGACAAGACGGCGCGGTTATTTAATGAGAATACCAATTTTTTTATAATTTTTTCAACCAAATATCGATACTTTTTCAGTATCGTATATCCCTAAGCGTGGTCTTACTGATCAGAACAGAGTAATAAAAACCAAAATACAAAATTATTCAGTTAATATTGTGTTTTTGTTGAGTGAAGATAGTTTTTTAAATTTTGTATAGTGCAGAATGATATAGAAAATAGGGGATACGCATACAATTTATATTTCCTTAAAACTACATTTTTTTGATATTTTAATGTTAGTTATGTCAGCTAACACAACAAAAATCACATTTTAATTAATATTATAGCCAAATTTTTTAATTAAAATATTGTAAATTTGAAATAAGCCGACCACGCCGCGAAGGTTGCTGAGTAGATACGACTGAGACTGTAAGGGTTTGACGTCACAGATACAGACAAAACATAATGTTTACGTGTTTATATTGTATTGTTTGAGAGTTTTGTATTTCTTTTTAAACAATTTTTCACGCATTTATTATTAAAATAATTTATAAAATATATGTACTCACATTAAAATGGTCTTCACAAACATAAAGTTTACTTTTTTCTGAAATATCGGTTTTATTTCGCCTCATAGCTTTTCTGTTGTTTTTCGTCATCAGGAAATGATATAAATTATTTTTTTGGATTTCTAATTGAACTATTTGTGCACATTGGTACTAAACAATATTTTCGACTATATTTCGAAGTACTGGGGCCTGCATCTTCCATATTTTATATATTTTAATATAAAATTTAATTCGGTAAACATGTATAAATTGTTTTTATAGAATTAAACTTTATTTTAATTAAAATCACTCTAACTTTACATAACCTATAAAAGTTATACAAACAAATAAGTTCATAACAGACTATGTACGCTGGGTAGACTAGTAGTGTCATGTGTCAGTTAGAAGGGTATGACGTCACACGTTGTTTTCGCGCGCTACATACATTTATGATTTTTTAAGCCTTCAAATTAAAAAAAAATAAATAAATTGTTTTTTATGTTTATATGCAACAAGAGGAATATAATAAAAAAAAATTAAAAAAATCATGCCTATCCCCTATTATCGTAGAAAACCAAGAGCCAATAGGCATTTTGGTCTGATGGCCACGTCCGCTTGTGAATCTCACATTAACTAAGTTTGATAAAGATACTACACTGCCTATCGAATACCAACATGCATCACAAAGGACATTGGTCCCTAGGTTCGAGTACATTGTCATTTTTACTGACACATCAAAACTTTGTGCACTCGAGTAAAAACATTGCTCAATCACATAATTCTTAAATTTACGTTTAAAAATTTTACAATTAGATATGAGTTTCAAATCTTCAGCATTATAAATTTTTGAGCACATATATTGAGGACTATGGCTATATAAATGAGAACTGTGTTTATCAAGTTTATAAACTTGAATATATATTGAATATATTGAAGCATAAGTCAAGTTTATTTCTTGTGTTGTATTTATGATAGTTTCTATTTTGCAAGAAAAGATCGGGGTGGGCTTTAACAAATATTGCACACTCTAAGATATACAGTGATGGAAGAGTTAATATGTTTAACTCATGAAAAATACTTTTGCATGAGGTTCTAGCTGAATTAAAGGTCATTATGCAGACAGCTTTTTTCTGTTGTATAAAATCGGCCAAGAACCGGCCTCATTGTATCAAGGACCGGTCCCATTGATCCAAGAATCGGTCTTATTGGGACCGGTCCACCGGAAAAATGGGCCAGTCCATCACTGGATCCAGTGGATCTTTCGATCCGGTTGTTACTCCACAATCTGACTGCTCAGAATATGAGGGTAGAGTTGAATACAGGGACATGTTGGTATTAAAGGTAACGAAGGGGCTGATGTAGCTACAAAAGCCGCCTCCCACAGACATATGATTGATCTGAGTTTCGCATTTCCAGATGACGCAAAGGGTCATCTTTAATGCCCAGCCGTAGGCGAGGGTGGTAATCATCCGATTGAATATAGTCATTACATGCGAGTCAAATACAATATTTTATCTACAGGGTGAGTGGGGAGGAATGGGCCGAACTTCAGGAATGTATTGTACATGTAAAAATAAGTAAAAAAAACTCTAATGTTGTTGTGCGATTGCACAAAACAAAACAGAAAAAACTGCAGAAATACTGCAGTCGATATTAAAGAAAGGCAAGAAACAATCAGGAGAGCAACGGGCGCTCTTCGTAGGCGAAGTAGACTATGTTTACAAGTTAACAGTGATATTTTTGAAAACTTGTTAGCACACCGAAATTAAAACGATGTTCGATAGAAAGTGTTTTAATTACGTTATAAATTGAGCATAAAAGACAATCGCATAACAACATTAGAGTTTTTTTACTTATTTTTACATGTACAATACATTCCTGAAGTTCGGCCCATTCCTCCCCACTCACCCTGTGTAACTACATAGTTTTATCATTAAAAAAATAGTAAAAAAAACACAGAAATTCTGAGCGTCAATTAAAAAACATCAGACCCTACGTCATCAAGATAGCTACCGAACTATCAGTTGATTATAACGTACAAAAATGTTTAAAATACTATAATTTATGTTTTTATTTATGCTAACATTAATAATGTTCTAGTTATAAAGATGGGCTGTGTGAAACGCAAATACGTAAACGCAAACGTCATTGTTTGAATCCAAATGTTTTTAACTAACTAACTATCCTATTAAGTAAAAACTTGTAGCGTTAAAAACGCATGCGCGTCTTTTTTTACTTATACCCTTTTCACACTAGATCTTTAAGATCGGATGTTAAAGTGAATGTATCTTTAAACGCTAATGTGAAACCGTATGGCCTCGGTTAAATACAAGCGATGTTTAAGACAGAGATCTGCGTCTTAAACTTCGTCCGCATTGCCAACTTAATTTCTATTATAAAAAAATACTCCTTGAATTTGTGCTGTCAACATTTTATATTATCATAAACAAGAATACTGTATTATATCGACGTTATAAGAAGTTTATACTTATTGTTATAATAAAATTATTTATTTTAATTATATGTTTAATAAAATACAGAGCTACAATAATTGAGATAAAATGTATCGACTTACATGTTAATACAGGTGTAATATATTCTTTATTGTAGTGTCTTTATTGTAGAATGAAATGAAATATCCTTATTTGTTTATAATAATTCAAAATGTGCGTCTGCGCAGACAGTTCAAAACTGGTAATTTCATGACGGTAACTTAAGGACAAAATTACTGTAGCTGATGACAGCACCAGAGATTTAAACATCAAGTGTGAAAGCATACCGATCTTAAACATCGGTGAACTTTAAGTTCACTCGTCTTAAAGATCTAGTGTGAAAAGGGTATTAACGTGAAATATGAGTAACTTTATGTATTTACAGTTGGACACGTAGGTAATGCTTTTATTATTTGATGATTATTGATAAAGATTATAAATAGTTGATAAGTATATGTGCAAAAGTAAAAAGTGATAATAGCAATTATATATACCTAATTATACATACATAATCTATAAACTCTTATACCTGAAGATGTCGAGTGTACATTTAATATACTTAAACTAAATTTCTTGGTCGACCGGTGTCTCATTGTCACCTGTTTTACTGTCAACTTTCTCTATTCTGTTCTATTATATGTTTATTTTTTTATATTTTGCATATCTATTCCTTTATATGTAGCTGCTTTCTTGATACCCTCAAGCCATGTTTTCCTAGTTCTTCCTCTTGGTATTTTTCCGCTCACTCTTACCGCCCCAGTTGTTGTTCGTAAATGTTTTCAATTAGGGGCTTGATTTTCAGTTCTTTCCTAATTTCACTATTTCTTATATTGTCTAGGCGCACTTTGCTTACTATTTTGCGAAGAAATCTTATTTCCATGCCTTGTAAGTTGCTATGTTGTTTCTTGTTTATGGTCCACGTTTCGCAAGAATAGGTTAGGATTGGAACATAGACTGATTTATAGACCGCTACTTTTGTATCTTTTGGGATGTCTTCAGTGCATTAAAGATTTTCGCTGCACTATTTGTTTTCTCTTTGATATGTTCTTCACATGTTCCATTTTTACCAACCTCCAACATATATAAGGGAGGTATTGTGATTACACCGATTTTGACATTTCGAGATTTCGATGGATCTCCACGAATTGAGGTCCCTACATAACGTTTTGACTATTTTTAGCATGATGTCTGTCGGTCTGTCTGTCTGTCCGTCCGTATGTCTGCCTGTCTGTCCGTCTGTCCGTCCGTCCGCCTGTCTATCTGTCTGTGTACACGTGCAGAGCAAATTCGGCTGAAAGGATTTTTATGAAACTTCATATTTAAGCTTCTGCCATCAATGGCACGAGTTGATCAACTTTTGGTAAAAATCGGTTGACTAAAAATGCGAGTTTACTCGCGTCGATTTTAATATTTTTGTGAATATTTCACAACAGAAAAATATTTCGAAAAAAATTATTGAACAAAAGTTGCTATAAAAGCCATAACTAATAACTTTTATTTGAGACGTTTTTTGATAAAACGAAAAATTTCGAATAATTTCTGTAAAATTTCAATTTTTTCATACTTATATGTAACGTTTCCATGGTCATGATAAATAATATCTCTGTTAGATAATATTAGGCCAAGTTATTTCTACTCTGCTGCTAGAATGTAGTTTATATAAGTACTTTACGATGGCGGTCGGTCCTGTGGTGGCCACAGCTGATTTTTAGATAAGTAACTACCTAAATACTTATAGCTGTTGACTTGTTTAAGATTTTCATTCAGTATAGCAATAATAACAAATGAATAAATCTCTCTATTATAAATTGCAAAAAAGAGCAACATGCAAATATCAACTGCAATAATTACAGTATTAATTTTAATTATAGATCTCATTGACTTATAATATCGTTTATGTATTTTATTAATATTATTATTTATATGTGTGCGCGACACGTGCACGTAATTGCCATTAATATGCAAGTGTGTGGTTGACGTGGGCAAAGCCTTTAAATAAATACCTGCCCATTTTATTTGTATTTACAAAAACTATAGTCATCGGATTTATGAATGGTGTTTAGCTGACTGGATATCATAAATATCTGCCTGCTGCACACTTGCTTTATTCCATTTTCTATAACTTGGATAGAGTTACTATTCACGCCTTTCCTGCAATCTCAGAATTATATTGTGGTTGGAGATTTTAGCTGTGTTGGACAGGACCGTAGCATTATTATTGTTAGTTACCAAGTATTAAAGTCACATAATTTATATTAGAAGTAGAGTACAAAAACTTCCCTTAAGCACAACTGTATAGTTCTTAAAAGTTTATTATCTAAAACTGATAATCTGAAATAAAATTAGTAACAATCTATACATCAAAATTTGTAGTCCTGCATATCGACGAATATCAGCAGATTTTCTTCGGATGCGGATAAATTATTGTTGAAATATCATATCCGCTTATACGCAATTCCGCATTAACATAAAATCGATTTAACGCTACGTACAACCCCCAGAGATTATTAGTTTCTTATACAAAACTAATAATCTGAAATAAAATTAGTGACAATCTATACATCAAATTTTGCACAGAATTTTTATCTATCTAATAGGATATTTTTGATTGTAGAAAAAATTATTGTAAAAATGTTATTGCTCAATAATTTAATAATAGGTATCACACAACAATGTTCTGTAATTTTTTAAATATATTTGAGGGTTTCAAATAATTTTTATATTTATATTGTTTTGTGTAGAAATGTTCAAATAATACGTCAACATTTTTTTCGACTTGATTGCTTATAGTATAGAGCCTTCGTCGAAAAATTTTATACTTGATGATAATGAAATGCCACTTGGTACAAGTATTCTTTACATAAAATAAATCATTTTTATCCGCAGCACCTATATTAAGAACCGCGGCAGATTCGAGATGGCGGCAAAAGTAGATTACCAAGTACAGTAACTATAAGTAATTTTCACAATAGAACAAATTATCTCCAAACTTATTTGTAGAATGGAGTTTTAGCTACAATTTGCCGCGTAGTACACAAATATGCGTCGAATGGTTTACAAGATGGTGTCTATAACGCAATTTGTTTATTTGCAATTACATGACAGTTATTTTTACAATTAAGAATATCCTATTAGAAAGATAATAATTCGCTGAAAATTTTGATATATAGATTGAACTAATTTTATTTCAGGTTGTTAGTCTTGTATAAGAAACTGTACGGTTGGGCGCACCCTTAAAATGTAGAATTAGAGCAGAGGGAGGAAGAATTGCATCGAATATGTTAGAAAATCCTGAATTAGATGAGTTACATCCGTAAGTTAGTATAGTTGATGAGATAATGGGATTCGGACCAGTCATAAAATTAAATAAAATTTATTAACTTCGCCAACGTTTCGATTTAATTTAATTTTGTGTTGTACTTTTAAACTTCGACAATTTTGTAATCTTTTAACTACTTGACTAGTTGAATTTGAACATTATTATATCTATATAAATGTAATCCTACTTTGTGACTAATTCCGTATATTATTGTATCTCTGATGAAGATTTAAATTAAATCGAAACGTTAGCGAAATTAATAATTTTGTTTTATTTTCTGATTGGTCCGAATCTCATTTAGATGAATTCTGTAAAAAGTTACTATAATAGTTACCATGCAGTAACGTTACTACAAGATAACTTTTATAGTGACTTTAATAGTAACTTTAACATTTTTCGTATTCTGTAATATCCAACTATAGTGACGTTGCTATGAAAGTTATATCATAGTGACAGTTACTGAGAAAAGAATGAAGTTAGTTACAGAAGCGCAACACGCATGCGCATTAGTGGTATACAGATGACAGTTGAGGTTAAAAATGGCAATATAATATGGTATATACATTTATAAAATATTAAAAAAATAAACAAAATGAGTAAAAAAAAAAACGGAATGCAAAGACAAATTCTCGACAATAGAACCAGTGGCGCAGGCGGGTGGGATTTGGGGGTTAGAACCTCCCATGAAGCTGGATTTTTTATTACTTCGATGCAGTTTCCTTGTTTTGTCATTACTTTCATACGTCTCATTTTATAACCCTCCCCCTCATGATTTCCCCCCTCACTATTTTGGCGTCACTAACTAGAACTTTTGTTAATTTTTTTAAAAACTAAAACTATGTTTTTTAATAATTTAAAAAAAGACTCATATTAAAAATGAGGAATTGGAAAAGACTTTTTGATCTTTAATATATTTCATCTCCTGCAATATAAACATTTATCTACACTCATCCATACATATTTTATATGTATATACACACACACACACACACGCACGCACGCACGCACGCACGCACGCACGCACGCACGCACGTCTGTCATAATTTTACTGTTTTGACACAAAAAAAGAGATATAAAAAAAAGGGATACAACTTACGCGGTTACTCACGCCAGTACTATACTTTACAATATGGACGACCATACACTGCTGTTGTCCGTTGGCTCGTACGATCGGCGAGACGCTTTCTAGGGTGAGCAGGAAAATGACTGTTGTTCTAGGAGGATCCAAACGTTACCAGTATTTTCCAGGATCACATCCGGTTCGAAGGACCAATTTTTAAACTAGTCGAAGTAAAAAGTTTTGCTGATTCAAAAAATTTGTAAAATACCACATATTGTCATTTGAAAACTTAAAGTACCGTTCCCTTAAAATTTTCAAAAAGTTTGTTATTGCTGATAGTACTAGGCTAGAATAGTACAATATAATGAGTATTAGTATCAAAAATATATAATACTTCATGAGGTATATAAAATCCTTTCGAAGGTTTCGGAAACTGCTCAACAATCTGTTTCCGTTGTCAGAGATCGCGTAAGTTATAAACATTTCAATTTACTTCGAGTTTTTATACCGGGTATTGTAAGAGTGGGACCAGGTTATAGGTGTGTTGCTATGGGTTGGGTGGTTGGTGTTAGCTATAGGTAGGGATGGGGCTACCTGCGGAAGATTAACGACCGGAGTAAGATTGTTTGTCACATTATTATGAGGTAATGAGTTGTTTGTTACCGGATTAGTGACCTGAGGATTAGAAAGGTTGTTTTGAATAACAGACAGCCAGAGTTGAGGCTTGGCTGACAGCCTCTCCAGAGTTTTCTATGAAGCACTCAAAATACATAGCATTCTTGGTGTCATTATGATAACTGCAAATGATCGGAAGTCGGCAATTTAGTATTTAACGAAATTTATGGTCAGTGCCGAATTTACGTTTAAACCAAGTAGGTTCTAAGCCATAAAGCCATAAGCTATTTTGGGGTCCCGAAGGAGCCTGTTTTATCTTTTCGTTTTTTTTTTTTTTTTTCTCGTCACTTTGATTATACTTCCTTGCTATAGAATGGACCCCATTCTATCCATTCAGCCTATGGCCCATAAAATCCTTAATCCGGAACTGTGTTCTGTGTAGATAAAGATTTGATTTTGTTTGATTATATCAATTAAATGCAATAAGTGTCGTTTACACACTTTCTACATGTGGGAAACATATTTATTAATTGATACAACAAGGAAATTATATGTATATCTGACTGTAAATTTCAATATCACTACAACCAGTTCAATCAATATGAGATTTTTGAACAGTTTAACAAAATCTGTTAATTAATATCTATTACGCTTATAATAAAAAAATTATTTGATATATGTACATATATTTCATTATTTCAATATGTTTCTCTATCAACGATTTAAATGCTGGTTTCCGAGTTTTAAAGCCGGTATTTTTTATATCAGTGACCTACTATGCTCTGGAACGCCGCAATGATTGTAGATTGAACGGTGGTTGTTTGTTCCTATTATTGGTAATCGTTTCTAACAGATTACATATTTGTTTCAATCGGATGATGCATAGGTTAGGTTAAATTAAGTTAGGCTAGGTTAGATTATTATGGGTCTTTTAAGTCCTTCACCCTGAGGATTGGGAAGGACCAGGACGATGACTATACCTACTGCGGCACAGTCGACACAGCCGAACATACACTATTCGTATGCAGGAGATGGACTGCAGAAAGATTGCGAGCATACATGATAACAGGAGAGAACCAGACACCCGACAACATGGTCCAGGTTAAGCGGCACTCCAGGAAAAACTGGGAAACGGTGCGGCAGATGCTGTCAGCCATTATGAAGAGGAAGGAGACAGACGAGCGAGAAAGATAGAATAGGGGAATGTGAGGATAGGTTGAGCTAGCCTGTTCCCTCCAAGATGAAAATCACCACAGATAGTTCCTTGGTGGGAAAAAAAGGGGCAAGCAGGGTTTTTAGTCGGTAGGCCAATTGAAGGAGATTCGGACACTACCAGATTGGTGTCTATAAAAGATTTTCCCTGAATAAAAAAAAGGTTAGATTATTATAATTAATTTTGGATATTGTTTGTTTTTTTTTAAAGCATAAATAAGGCGAAACCCAATGTAATGCGGATTTGTACTAATACCAACAATAGATTTTCCATCAACGGTGAAGGCTTAGAAGACGTGAAAGAATTTTGCTAACGAGGTAGTGCAATAACGAGAGATGGAGGAACTTTGAGGAACGCGAACAACAGAATACTTACAGCTTAACAAGCATGGGAGTTGATCGTGAAAATAGTGACAGACTGATGACCAGATTGTCACTATTATATGAAATGGCGTGGAAGATATTTCGGAGAAGACCTAGTGAATATTTTCTAATCGATCATTCCATAGTTGGAATACACTGCCATTAAATGTGCAAAGTGCGATGAATATTAATTCTTTTAAAAATAGACTTGGCGCTCTTTAAGTGATTTGTAAGGCGCGGACATTTTATGCAAAACTCGTTAAAATATAATATCTTATCATTATCTCTGGAAGCATGTAGAAATATGAAATCACAAGTTGACCTATATAATTCGTAATAAAATATAAAAGTTTAGTAGCATTACACGTAGAGAATGACGTCTTACGTGTTGTTTAGTTTTCTTGTTTGCACGTATATTAAACTACAAAATTGCTTATTAACATATACATGTAAATTAGTTGTGTCACGGAACGTGTACCTTCGTTTACTCTAACACAGCGCATCCTAACCAGTGGTCCAAGGACACTCCAGGATTCGTAAACTATTGGGTTGTGTAATAAATTCCCGCGTTTTTTGTTTATAAGATTTATTGAAGAAAACAATAATTATAGTAACAAATTAATCAATAATATATTCTCCATCATTATTTACAACCTGTTCCCACCTATCGACCAACTTGCTGATGCCGTCTCGCCAAAAATCTTTTGATTTTGTGTTGAAGAAGTTTGTGAGCCAGGTTTTGAGGTCTTCATCGTTAGCGAAGGGTACGTTCCTCATTTGGTTCGACATGGAGCGGAAAAGTTGATAATCCGTTGGCGCAAGGTCCGGAGTGTATGGCGGATGCGATAGAACCTCCCATTTGAGATCATTGAGATCTTGTGGCTATCGCTCAAGTTATGTGGCACCCAATTCTCTAGTTTTTGAGTAAAGCCCATGGAGTAAAGATGGTTAGCGATTGTCGTAAAGGTACATTCCATCTTTTCGGCCAACTGTCGTGTTGCTTGACGACCATCTTTCTTCAAAACCATCTTGAGACGATCATCGTCGAAGTCAGGAGGTCGGCCGGAGCGAGGTGCATCACCAAGGTCAAAATTGCCATTTTTAAACTTGGAAGACCAATCTTGCGCGGTCCTCGGAGCTATAGCATCTACTCCATATACGTCACAAATGTCGCGAGCTGGTTCCGTAGCTTTTTGACCACGATGAAAGGCAAAATAATGCAGATGTCGAAAATGACTTTGTTTACCTCCTGGAACTTCCATTTCAAAAGCCTCAAATTCAATTAAAATTAATTAATTCCGAAAATTAAAGTAGATAAGTTTGTAGAGCACGAAAAACACTTAAGAATGCATACATAAACTTAACCTAACAAAACACAAAATTGCGGGAAAAAGATAAATACAAAAAACGCGGGAATTTATTACACAACCTAATATATAAGATATTCGTTCGAATTTTGTCTTAGCTTATAGATCTTGTATACGTCATAAAAAAGTTCTTTTAGAAAATGTTATATGGGTTGGACACGTCATAAGAATTCCAAATACTATGTATCCTAAATAAAGACTACTGTACTCAGAGTTGGAAGGAGGATGCAGAGATGTGGGGGCTTCTAAGTAACGCTACAAAGACAAGTTAAAATATAACCTCAAGTTATGTCAGCTGCTCAGCTCAGACCATAGACAACAACCTTGAATAAACAAGACTAATTGATTTTAGTTTTTTATCTAAAAACGGTAAACTTCCTCCTTGGACAGAAAACTGGATATACAAAATATCCTTGTTTTATATGTCTTTGGGACAGCAGAGCTAAGGATCAGAAGAGCCCTGCGCGGATAAGTTTTTCTGAATCTGCATCCGATCCGCATCCGCATATCCATGATCCGCATCCGCAGCTTTTGTAAATAATAAATCCGCATCCGATCCGCATACGCAAAAATATCCGCACAATTCGCACAACAGGTTTTGCTGTCAGTTTAGAAAGAACTAATATGTTTTGCCTTATTTGGTAATCGCTGCTCTAAAACACTACTGAAAATTTTTGGATTTAAAATAAAGCTAATCTAAGGGACACCAAAAGTTTTGGGACGGTAATAATTTTAAAACCTAGAGAGAGACAAAAGTTTTGGGGGGCCTAAGCGTCCATTTTCGTAGGGAGCAGGTGGCGTGCTGCTTATGAAATACGTGTTGATAGTACTGTCAAGTATCATATTAATTTCAACTAACATCTCATGTCAGTTTTACCTTTTCCAAGGTGAGGAAAACGTAATGTAATGTAGCTACATATTTTTTTTATTATTGAAATAAAAAAAAATAAAAAACTAGAGTCTCTGCGAAAGTCCGCCACTGCTTCGGATAGTATAAAACAATTGGCAGGTTAGATAATAAAATTTTCGAGAAAAATGTACATAGGTAAATTTTGGTATTTAAATAAAACTTACTAATCAGTTTTATGTAAAAAAAAAACGTTTATTAGATTTAAAAGCCAGAATTAGAGCAGAGGTAGGAAGAATTACATCGAAAGTGTACCAAGCAACTTTTGTCCAAAATATTATTATACTATATACAATAATAATAATAAAAAAAAGTTATGTTGATTGTTTCAACACAATCTCGATCATTGACAATTGTCTTAATAACAATAACATAGAGTGAGATAGAATGCTATAAAATATGACATGTGTATACAGACAACCGAAGGTAACCGGGGACTGCGTAGTCGGAACACAATCGCGTGTTTCTCCGAAAATAACCGAAGATTTAATGTTCACGCGGATATTGCGGGTAAGCGGATATGACATTTTATCCGCATCCGCATGGTTTAAATGATAATTTATCCGCATCCGTAAAAAAGTTGCGGATGTCCGCGGATAATACGCGGATACCCGCGGATTTGCAGGGCTCTAAGGATCAGCACTGGGTTAACAGAAATTGGGTGATTTCCATTAAGCAATGTCATAATTCAAGAAAAACAAAACGTAGTCAACGAACCTTTGGTTGCGAGAGAGGAAATAATATTTCCACCCTTGCATATCAAGTTTGGACTTATGTAGCAATTTTTGAAAGCTTTAAATCCAGATGGACTTTGTGTAGGCTACTTGACACTTAAATTTCCTGGGATTAACTCTGAAAAACTGAGAGCCAGAATATTTGATGGTCCTCAGATATGGCAACCTACTGAAGATCCACAATCCATTCCAACCGCATCAATGAACGAGATTGAATCTAATTCTTGGTTTTCCTTTATTAAAGTAGTACAAAATTTTCTTGGAAATCATAAGGCAGAGAATTAGTGGAAAATATACTTTCCAACTTTAATATTCTCGGTTGTATTATGACCACTTACCAGAAAACTTGGGTGATTTTAGTGAAGAACCGGGGGAAAGATTCCATCAGGACATAAAACTATGGAAGATAGATATCAAGGAAGATAAGATAGCCACATGATGGCCTACTACAGTTGGAGACTTCAGAAAGGTGTTCTGGTAAACTCCATGCTAGAAAATCGTACAAAAGAACATTTTTAAGTGATAAGTGATGAATGTATATTTATATACTATGTGAAATAAATACCTTACTTTGTCTCTTTTGTGTTTGTAACTGGCAGTTGGAGCAAATAGTAACAGTAATAACGTGAAAAATACACAAGTTAAGAAATAAGAGTAAAAGAAGCCAATATAGCGTATCTCAAACACTAGATCTGATAGACCAAATCTGACGGCTATTTTGAATTCTGTGCCCAAAAATTACCTAGAGATAGTTAAAAACTCGCAGGCACCAAAATGTCTGTTGGGCTGTGTAATCAGACCAATTCTGTAACTCAGTTACTATGATCATAGTAACTTAATTTGTCACTATGATCAAGGTTAGTTACTATCATGAATGAAAGTCATTATACTTTTATAATATTTTATCTTGTAGTAACGTTACTACCAGTGATGGGCGTTTACACATAAACTTTAATTGTTTACGTTTACGTGTAAACTTATGTAAACAATTGGTAAACTTGTCAACAATGTGAACAATGTAAACTTTGTAAACTGTCAAGTAATGAGGTTAGTTTTAGTTATTTAATACGAATAATAGAGAGTTAATGAACAAGTATATTCAGTTCAAAACAATAAATTTATTAAAAAAATGGTGGGAAGAAACCGAAGGAATAGTTCTGAAGAACTAAGTTTTCTTTTAATTAAAGAAGATGAAAGAAAATATAGGGCGTTATGCAAAATTTGCAATAAATCTTTTCGTTATTAAAAAATATAGACTTAAAGGTGAAATTTAATGTATTTTGTTATTAAAAAAATTAGACTGAATTTTTTAAAGAATGAAGTTTTTTATTTTTCATATTCATATTTACTAATTTGTATGTAACACCTGTATAATGATGCAAATTCGATTTTTATTAATATGTATATTGGCTTGTCCTAATTTTATATTCTTACTTTTTCATTTAAAATCGTTTCATTAAAATTTTATTATTTATAAAAATGTATTGATAATGAGGTTCTGTAATTCAAAACAAGTGTGCATGTCTAAATCATTGTTTACATTGGTTTACGTTGTTTACATTGTTTACAAGAGTTTTTGTGTTTACTTTACATCAATTGTTTACGCGTCAACAATGAGGTAACTTACATCATGTAACTTACGCGCCCATCACTGGTTACTACACAGTAACTTTTTACAGAATTGATCTGATTGTTTGGTGATTATTGGAGACCTCTGGTATAGCAGGCAATGGGCAGCAGGCAGCAGGCAGCCGGCAGTGTTTATTACCTTTAGATGTTGAATGCAAGTTGGCGCATACGTTATGGTTTATGGACTTTTGGACAGTGGTAGTTACTGTTGTCTAATGTTCATGACTCACTGTACTTATGTATGATATACACTAATACTCCGTGTGTTTTAAAATGTATGTACACTAATTACAAGTTATAGGCTATTACTTTGATGGATGCAGGTAGATACAAATTAATATGGTGCATATATTTAAGTAGTGATAAATGTTTATATCGTATTTAAATGTTATATATACTTCACCCATATAATTAACTGAAATATGCCATCATGTTCCCCACATCCTAACGTGAGTCGCCCTACCTAATTGCTTATGGCGGATTAACAACATGGCCCTTGGCGATGAAACTATATGGGCCCTTCCATGCAGGCATATTTTGCGCCATCCCATCCCCTGCCTCTCCACTTTCCCACCTATTAAGGCATTCTTAAAATAGTAACAGAAGAAATTAATTCCTAATAAAATAAATTTGCTTACATATTAACTTTATTCGCGGATGAAAATGTGAATTTTTATACTCTTTCTAAGAATATTTTTTATTTTGACCATCGACGCACGACTTTTTTTACCCATTCTTCATTGTTCCACATAGACCTACGTACGATTCGTTGTTTTAGATTTGTAATTAATATATTTAGGTATTTATTTTTGTTTACTCCATTTCATTTCCTAAATTAAACAGATAATAACAAAATTATTAAGAAACAAAAAACATTCAAATAAAAAATGAAGCTTAAAATAAATGTAGGACAATAATACCTCGGCTAACGAATTAAATTATGAATTATTAAATTATGAAGTATGAATTATTAGTTAGCCGAATCGCTATTTTCCATAAGTTTCAAAGTAAAAACCAGTTAATCCATTCCACAATGTTCCCAATTGGACTGAAAAGTTAAAGATCGCTATTTACACTTTATTCAGTTCACTATGGTCCATAGTTTTAAGTTGATGGGAGAATCACCTTCAGGCTGTCCCCCTAGCAGGTTTAACTGACTTTGTGGTATTGCAGGAAGTAGGCCAGTACATATTCACAAGACTGTTATTACGATATCCTTACAATTATCTACATACTTCGCATTATTAATTTTGGTATTCAAACGGTCGCAAGTCGCTTTGTCATTCGTTAACCAAATCCCAGTTCGTCAGACGCGACAAAAACTATGCGAAAAAAATATTCGTTACCTGAATAGGGGATACGCATAAAATTTATATTTCCTTAAAACTACATTTTTTTGATATTTTAATGTTAGTTATGTCACCTAACACAACAAAAATCACATTTTAATTAATATTATAGCCAAATTTTTTAATTAAAATATTGTAAATTTGAAATCAGCCGACCACGCCGCGCAGGTTGCCGAGTAGATACGACTGAGACTGTAAGGGTTTGACGTCACAGATACAGACAAAACATAATGTTTACGTGTTTATATTGTATTGTTTGAGAGTTTTGTATTTGTTTTTAAACAATTTTTCACGCATTTATTATTAAAATAATTTATAAAATATATGTACTCACATTAAAATGGTCTTCACAAACATAAAGTTTACTTTTTTCTGAAATGTCGGTTTTATTTCGCCTCATAGCTTTTCTGTTGTTTTTCGTCATCAGGTAATGATATAAATTATTTTTTTCGATTTCTAATTGAACTATTTGTGCACATTGGTACTAAACAATATTTTCGACTATGTTTCGAAGTACTGGGGCCTGGATCTTCCATATTTTATATATTTTAATATAAAATTTAATTCGGTAAACATGTATAAATTGTTTTTATAGAATTAAACTTTATTTTAATTAAAATCACTCTAACTTTACATAACCTATAAAAGTTATACAAACAAATAAGTTCACAACAGACTATGTACGGGTGTCAGGACAGAATTACACTGGACAAAATTCACGGGACAAAATTACACAGAAGAAAATTTTCGTATGTGTAAATTAAAGTAAATTAAATGTGTAATTTTGTCTTAGTGTAATTATCGTATGTGTAATTTCGTCCTTGTGTAATTTCTTCCCTGTGTAATTCTGTCTATGTGTAATTTCTTCTGTGTAATTTTGTCCCGTGTAATTTTGTCCAGTGAAATTTCGTCATGTAACCCTATGTACGCTGGGTAGACTAGTAGTGTCATGTGTCAGTTAGAAGGGTATGACGTCACACGTCGTTTTCGCGCGCTACATACATTTATGATTTTTTTAAGCCTTCAAATTAAAAAAAAAAAATTAAAAACTGTTTTTTATGTTTATATGCAACAAGAGGAATATAATAAAAAAAAATAAAAAAATCATGCCTATCCCCTATTATTTTTTATCACGGTTACTCTTAGCCGAGATATTACTGTTTTTTCATAATTCTTTATATGGCTAACTTTATAATAAAAATTTACCAACAAATATCTGTATTTTGTATTTTAAGTTTACTTGTTATTTTTGATACTTACAACTTCCCTCATGGGGACCCCTCTCACTTACGGGGCCCAGGGAGGCCACCCAGTCCACCCACCGCTTAATCCGCTACTGCCAAAGCATAGTTGCAAATTCCGCTTCACTCGGGAGTAGTATACTGCTCTTTTTTTAAAAATAATAGCAAGAGAACTGATAAAAAAAAAACAATAGGCTACTGTCTAACAAAATAGATACACTACATATATCACATAGTGGCCCCTGGATGTTAGAGAAGTTCAGGAACGTGAAAGTGTTCCAAGGTACATTATGCTCAAGATACAACAGTCTCCCCTACATAATTTTTTATAATTTGGATCATAAAATATCATCCTCCAGCTCGGAGCCTGCAGAACCTTAGCTACGGCGCTACACATACCGTTAAGGTCAAGGGCATATTTTCCAGTTTTTCCGATGTATTTTTTTCAGTGACCACTAAAAACAACATGCTTAGCTAAATAATTTTCGATACACAAAATTGCTAGATGATTAATTCGCTCTTTAGTTATGCTACTTTTCCATGTTTTCAGTGAATTTGCACGTCTGGTGAATAATATTTTAGTTGAAGAAATAGTAAATGGTACAGTAATATCTAGTATTTAATTGACTAACCCGAAGCGCCGGGCCCCCGGCTTTAGCCTTGTAAGTCTCCACTTTGGGGGGGCCAAGCACGGCATCAATGAAAAATAAACAAAAAACAAATGATCTACAATAGCTTATATACTTTTTCCTACAACCACTATGGAACTGTCTCATTTCAATGTAAAAGCATAGTTGCACAATATACTATTATATATAATGAATAAAGTAAATATCAAAATACTGTCACATCGGGAATAAAACCCGTCAACCAAAAAGTTTCGCGTCCTCGCTCCAGGCAACTGGACTACGAAGGCATGCGTTCCTTATCTAACAACATAAAGTACAGTAATATATTGCAAAAAAAAAAAATGATATTGTAATACTACAATAAAAATCAGCTACCTATTTTAAGAATATTACAACACATTCATAAATATAAATGTTGTTATGTCTACTGACACACTTAGCAGACATGCTGACTTATTTTATTTACAAAACAAATCATTAAAAATTATTTTAAGTATATTTTACTAACTGAACATTTAGCACATAGCACAAATTAAACAAAAATTTAATGAGGAGCAGAGCCATATTTAACCTTGTTGAACTTGGCCTACCTCCATATTATTTATCATATTGGAAGTCCGTGCCTGATTAACCCAGTAGCATATGCTACGGACCCCGCACAAACTATACACCATATTTAATCTAATGCTGTAATTACAGTTAAGCTGCATTCAGTGCTCTTTAAATTAACACGTTGTAGACAGTTTTTTGTTAAGCTGTAAGTTATGTTTCTATCCACTGTTTTAACGTTGTACGGTCCGTACAAACTTACAAATACCTTTCACAGCAATTAGGAATTAATGAGTTACGAATAGTCCGACATCTGTGTGTTCTTAAACCAACTACATGGCTTCGTAAAAGAATACATGTATTTTTATTATTTTTTTTACTATACAAACTTTAATTCAACAAATCTCTAGTTAAAACTCAGTTTCCGAAATCTGTTAGTTAAATTTTTTGGCGCACAGCAACAAAGGCTATTTGCGCCTAACTCAGCCCATCTAAATGACTACACTACATATTAAAAACAATAAATTAGACACTAAATAAAATCATTTAAAATACGCATACTCAATAAAAGAAATCTTGCACGGACAAATAAATAATATAAAAAGTCTGTCCGAAAAAATGAACAGACGCTAGGTAATGGTAAGAGGCTGTAAAGGGACCAATTACCATCGAATATCACAGGTTAATAATAAAATACATTAAAATAAGGTGCAAGACTTCACAAATAAAACAGTAAGTTCGATTCTCTCAAGAAGAGTATCAGCCTGTTCATGAGTACTCTGTCGTCACCTAAAGCAACTGACAGGTCATAGCACAGGCCTAACCTCTCCCTGACATCGAACTGTAGACACTCAGTTTTGAAATGTGTAACACAGACAAATCTGTGTTACACGTTTCACATAAAGGGGACTCTTCACCTCGAAGGAGGTTTCATGTCCATTGGTCCACCAACAGTGGCCTATATAGAGGCGTGTGATGGCGGTTTCCTCTCTGCGGTTAATCCTGCAGGAAGAACCCCATGATTTAACGTCTCTCTTAATCTGTCTCAACTTAACTTTCTGTGTGCGGCTTCACTCATGCTGCCACATTTCTAAAACCAGATGTTTCAGATGACTATTTGCGTCATCTGGAAATATGAAACTCACATCAATCAAAGGTCTATGGGAAGCGGCTTTTGCAGCTTCATCGGCCGCTTCGTTACCTTTAATACCAACATGTCCCGATATCCAAACCAGCTCAACCCTTACATTCTGAGCATTCAGATTGTGGAGCAGCAACCGGATCTTTAGTACAAGAGGATGCACCGGATCGGGATCTTGGATACTGTTCAGAGCGCTCAGCGAGTCGGTCTAAATAACACTTGACTGATTTTGCTCAGACGAAACCAAACACAGGGCCTTGAAAATAGCGTACAGCTCAGCAGTGTACACACTCGTAAAGGTCGGACCCCACATGACCACACCGCGCCCGCACCGTGCCCGCACCGCAAGTCGGCCGGCTGCCGGTGACGGTGATAGGAGACCTTACTTGCCCGCACGTGATCCGTGTGTCGGCCGTGCGGTCTGTCTCACAATTGCAGTTCAGTATTCTTTTCGAAGCTCACATCGCTGTTTCATGGAGACAAAATGTTAAGAAGTTTTACAACTAGTGAATTAGGGATGGTAACACTTCCTTTAAAGGAAGAAGATGTTAATTGGTGAAGAAATCATCGCAGAAATCGGAGAAGAATGTGGGTTCACAACGCATGGAAGAAAAGATGTGTTGAAGAGGAGTTTTGCTGGGTGCTGCCTCATCTAAAGTGCTATGTGACGAAGTTTTACGAATATTTTAGAATTTCGATGTACACATTCAACCAACTGGAACTGAAACTTCAAGAAAAACTGAACGTACAACACAGGAATCTTTCTAAAATCTTCAATTCATTTTTCTACGTTCATTATTTATAATAATAAATGTACGATTATTATATTTATTTAATATTTAAAAAATTGTTAGCAAAAATAAATGTTCAATCGACTTCGTACACCGCACCGTGCCCGTCAAAAAGTAAACTAAACTAATCTGGCACGGTGCGGTGATGTTGGTGCAGTGTCGGTGCGGTTAGGTGAGGACTAGCCTGTATGTTTCCATTGTGTTAGGCCGCGAACATACAGAAATCTGGTAAATCAGCGCTGACAATCGGTACCGAAAACAAGCGTACTGGGTTACTGGTTGTGCACACGCTAAACGCTGATATCGCATGTGACACTGACAGATGACATAACCTATATATTGAAGTTTTTATTTATTTTTTCCTATTTATCGTACATATTTTAATTATATTGACCTGACATAGAGTGAACGCTAGTTTTGCAAGTGTATTGCTACTCTTTAGTATATTGGCTCAATTATATGTTCAAATAAGTGAAAATGGCGAGTTCTGATTCATCTTTGGATGAGTTGTTCCTAACAGAATCACTATATTTAAAAATGGTGGCTCCAAAAAGACAAGGTATACATGCAATAAACCAAGAGAGACGTAAATATGGGGAATACCACCAGATTTTTCAGAAGTTCCTGACGGTAACTTGAAAATAAAATTACCGTAACAGATGGCAGCACTGGAGATTTAAACATCTATGGTTTATTTCTAAGTAGAAAAAAGTAGATAGCGCTGCGAACCGAGTACGATTTACACTGATCAAATACAGTATAGCGGGAAATTTAAAATAAGTTACAACTAGGACATGGGCGTAGCAACTGGGTTAGCAAGTGATTTTTTTTTTAATTTAAAAAAGGTTAATAAGATATTGAAATAAACAAGGCAGATACACTTACGTTATTTATACGACATAAATTCAGTTTAATGAGAAATTTGAAAAAATTAAAAAAATATTAATTTAAAAAATTATGTATATAAAAAAGAGAGATTTGGCTAAAATAGTTTAAACAAAGCAATAAACCAAAAAATATATTTTCAGAGCTAAAGTTTCTTATTTAAATAATTATTGTAAATAAAAATTAAAAATATATGTATATATGAAGGTCTAAAAATTATATCAATAACTTTTTCTTTGGGCACAATCAGCTGGGCTATCTTTTGGCCTCATATTAGTCCTCTTTCTTGATCTTTTAATTGTCAACTGTCAAAAAATATTTATATGTCAGATAACCTAAAAAATATATAATTGCGTAAAAACAAATTACATGGAGAATTTTCTCCATAAAATCTACTCCAAGAATATAAATAAAAGTCTAAATATGTAAATAATAACAAAATATATGAGAAAAATTAAATAATATAAATAATATATATTTCCAATGTACGACACTGAACATCTGTCAACTTGGACTAAAAACAATATTTTTACTGTGTAATAGGGATGACGATTTAAACCAATCCGAAGCAAGGACAAACAGCTCCTATCTTCTTACACACATTTTTCTACTTTGAAATAGAACATAGTGTGAAAGCAAACCAATGTTAAACATTGGTGGAGTTTAAGTTCATTTATCATAAAGTTCTAGTGTGAAAAGGGTATTATGGTTATCGTACTTAGCGGGCTCTTTTTGCCACCATCTTGAATCTGCCGCGGATCACAAATAGGTGCTGCAGATGAAAATGATTTAATTTTCATAAAAAACACGTTTGTCAAATGGCATTCCATTATCATCAAGTGCAGAATGATTCGACGTAGGCACTTGACTATAATCATAGATGATATGCGACAAAGATTTTAACTAACTCTTTCACATTTCACAATGTTGTTGTTTTCATGCAAGTCCTTAAGCCGTAGCTTGTTTAGTTCGTCCGTAAATCCGGAGCTGATGAGAAGTAGATATAGATAAAATCGGTGCTAAATAATAAGTGGGATAGAAAATGTTGAACAAAGTTTTTAATTCGGTTTGTTTACGATAACAGACTTGGGAAGGGTTGAGTTATGTTAGTTGGACCCCGCCTTCCTATGTTTTATAAACCTAATGTACTGCGGTTAAACCTACTTTTCTCACGGTGATATTTTTTGTTTTAATTTAAAAAGTCATTCATCATAATTTTTTATTTCATTTTATATTAAGAAAATTATCGGTTCACATCAACATTAATGTATACTGCCTCGTTTTAGAGATAAGAAATACACGAAATATTAATTTAATTTTAAATAATATTTACAAAAATTTCATTTAAATGTGTGCCTATTTATTAGTTTATATTTTCAGGTTATAACATATGCAAGGTGTATTTAAAAAGAGGGAACACGTTTTTTTTCGCAAACGTGACGTGTGAGCAAGTTGGGAAAAAATGTTGATGACCAAAGTTTACCCAAAGAATCGCATGGTAGTATTGAAATTTTCCGGAACAAACTGGAAGTACAGGATATCAAGAACAGGCATGATTCTTTAAACGGGAACGTAAATCGTGTTGATTATCTTTGGATATAGCTTTTAAAAAGAAACTTTTGCTTAAACATATTTTTAATATCTTTTATGGTTTACGAAATGTTGTAATCTCTATAACGTCTTAATAGTAAACTTGAAACTACCACTTGAAAGTGAAATATTGGACGGGTGTATATTTTAAAATCTTCCTCTCGAAACATCCGAGTAGGGTCTCTCTTGTTTTATCATGGTCCATGTTTCTGATTCATACATGATCACCGGTCTAATTAATGTTTTATACAGGTTGTACCATGATAGAGGGAATACGACTTTTCTGTGATGTGTTCGAAGACAAAAAAATAAATAAATAGCTTAAAAGAAATATGCAGTATTTTTAGTCAGCTATACCGTATGTCGTTTCAGAGCCACAGTAAGGAAAACTTGCGCTAGGGACAAAACTGCGTTTTGGCGCCCTTGGCAAATAATTCCAAGTGATGAGCAAAAAAAAGGTCCTCACATCGAAAATTCCAGTGAAGAGCAAAAAAAAAAAGTTCCTCACTTTCGTAATGTGGCGCCCCTTAGTCAAGCTCATCGGCGCCCTTTTCCTTAGTGCGCTAGGGGCCATCGCCCCCTCCGCCCCCCCCTTATTGCGGCTCTGTGTCCTTTTTCGACTTGCAACATAGAGCTTTCCCATGTTAAATTTTTCACTGCATATTCTATTTCTATTTTGAGTTTTAGACTAAAACTTTATTTATAAAAGTTGTTCAGTATTTTAGTCCCAACACATTGTGCCTAGTTTTGAATAGAAAAAAACCCAATTTGTTTGAAAAAAATGCACACAATATTTTTTGTATTCATATCTGAAAATATGAGTTGCCATGCACACCTGAAAATCAAACGTCAAACAAAGTTTATTTTCGAGATAAACATAAATTTACAAAATAAAATAATTATTACATATAAATTAAATTTTCAAATAAATTTCCATTATTAGCTAAACAAAAACCTAATCTATTGTAGAAATTTCTGTTTACATTTGCAATAGTCCGCGGATGAATATTATTACAAATATTAATTATTTTTTGCTTTAAATCGTCTATGGCAGTGTTTCTCAACCGGGGGCCGTGAAAGCTTCGTCGGGGGGCCGCGAAGTCATATAAAATCGAAGCATGAAATTATAATAGAAAAACGCTCAATTTTGCAAGATATATTCATAAATATGACATTTATATTCATTAAAATATACCTTTTAAACTTAAATAAAATAAATTATACTTATTTTGACAACTAATTTAAACTAATTAAACGATTCGCGTTGGAGATACTTCAAGTACTTTCAAGTAGGTACGACTTGAACTTGCAATATTTTTTGTTATGCTCCGAGCTACTGTTAGCTAAAGAGTAAGGATGCGAAAGTGTTCAAAATGGAAAGCAACTTGGAACAATGGAACACTTGTAAATAAAAATACTTGCAAGCCATTATAGGTAATCGTAACAGATATTAAAAACATGTTTAAGTAAAAGTTGTTTTTTTTCAAAAGTTTTATCCAATTTTATCCAACACGCCATACGTTCCTATATAAAAAATCGAAGTTTTCCTTGATATCCTGTACTTCCGGTTTATTCCAAATATTTAAATACTACCATCCAATTATTTGGGTAAACTCTGGTCAAAAAAATATTGTATTGGGCCCGGTAGTTCAATTTCAACCATCTGTATACTATTGATAAAATATTAATATATGTGTTTATTCTCATAAAGAATTGTTTTAAGCAATTCTGTTCCTTATTCATTAGTTGTTAATGACTATATTCCTTAATGAGCTTTATCAGGATTAACCATCTTGATATGTAGTGATACGTGATTTTTGCAAGTGACGTCTTCATTTTTTTCTGACGTTTTTAGTTATTTTTAAGTGATAAAAGTGCAGAAAATACTTGAAATTGTGTGTTATAGTGTGGACTTTAGTGTTTAGACTCCACGCAGACCAAAATTGGAGCGACTGGAAAGGTATTTGTAGAATTTTTTGTTAATTTTATAATGTAAGTCATTGTTATGTAGAATGTGCTTCTATGGACAATATAGAAACACATACATGCATACACTATCGGCTATAACTAGAGAAACAAAATTATTTTTTAATACATTGTCATAAATCTCGATTATTGACTCAATGAATATTGAATTATATTGGTATAGCAACAACAATTTATAAGTTAGAACCTGCTCTTAAAAATATTTGTTGTACTGGTACAATAAATAAAATAATTAACTTTCTGTTGCAGCAGACCATCTGCATATTTCTTTTGTAAGACTTAATAATAAAACAATTTTTTTTTGGTTAAATTTTTTCCTTTGCCCTAGCTCCCGTTCTTGTCCCGGTTTAGAGTTTCATAATTATGGTAAGCCTATATATATATTTATATACCTTTTCTGGTATACAATTTCTACCAAACAAAGAGACAGACGTACAGACACGTGAGAAACGTTAAGATGCGTACTGACTTGAGCATATGTACGCGCACGATTTATGCGCGCGCACGGATTTTCGTGCGGTAAAAAAAAATGCACGCACAACTTTCTTGTTTGTGCGCGTAAAATCTCGCTCCACGTATTTCAGTTATATCCACGCACATATTTATTTAAAGTAAGTAGTGTCAACGATGGCGGAAAGTAATGTTGTGGCCTTAACAAGTGCAGCATACATAGGTCGCCTCCATCAGACTCATCGGTGACATACCGGTACAAACTTTTCGGTGAATTTGACTGAATGCACATTTTTTGGCAGCGTTGTTGAACGGCGTATATGAAAACTACAATATCTAAACAATGACAGTAAATTTTGAATGTAAGCTTTTACTTTTAATTTTAAAAGTACATGTGCTCTCCTCAGTATATAAGTAAACTGATTTAACACTCAATTCCATAATGTTTTACTTGCTTTGTGCTTGATTCTTTGTTACTACAGATATAACTGTCAAAATGTCCACCGGTGAGCAACTAATCGTTAATGAAATCCGAATAATAAAATGGCGACCGATAAGTAAGTACGGTAACTCACCGGTAGATCAACGTATGCATACAGGAAAAAATTTACTAAAGCTGCTGAATGCGGCCATAGTATATATAGTAAAAAAAAAAAAAACCAAAACAAACGGTGGTGGATGACACAACTATATAGAAGCAGGGAAAATATAATAGTTCAAGTTTGCTAACAGAACAGAAAATGCAAGAGGTTAGAGGACAATTCCAAAATTTTGTTCGAATGTCAGCGGTAGATTTTGAACTGGGAGAAAGACAAGATTTATAAGGGCTGTTGCCGCGAAAGCACGATTAGCCATAACCCTACGTTTTTTGCAACTGGGGATTCGTTTACCAGCATGCAATACCTTTTTACTCCATTCCATGTTGAATATTTACTGGTGTTTACTTAAATTTACGTGCACAATAATATGACTGCATAAGCCCGTACACTCTGAGCGCACAAGTTCTTTGATCTTATCAGTGGGAGCGACAAGCTACGGATATCATTCGTGTGCGGAGTAGTGTACGCGCACACAAATTTTACCTCGTACTCACCTGAGCAAATTTATGCGCACAACATTCGTGCGCGCACAAATGCTTTAGTCAGTACGAGCCTTTATACGAGTTTCTTGCAGGCAAACTAATACATATATTAGTATATGGATACTTACCGTATTTTTCAGACCATAAGACGCACCTTTTTACGCAGAAAAATCGTCTTAAAATTGGGGTGGGTTTATGGTCCGAATGTATAGGTACGTTTAAGTATGTGACGTTAGTGTGGACTCAATTCAGAGCGCATAAAACAGAATCAACCAAGAAAATATAATAGATATTTATACAGAATTAGCTGTCATTTCTGGAGGCTTAGCAAGTTAACCACCCTTTGATGTGTCGATTAATAAACCATTTAATAATTTTATGCGGGAAGAGTGGAACAAATGGATGATAAAATAGATAAAAAGTATCTGGGTAAAAAATTCATTGGAAACTGTAAAAGAAAAGACGATTATAAAGTCTTTTAAAAAATGCGGTGTAAGCAACGCATTGGATGGTATCGAAGATGACTTGGTTTTTGAAGAGATTGACAATAGTTCAGACGAAAATAATACGAACAGTAACATTAACGAGACGAGTGAATGAACAGAATGTTGCTGGTACAAGTTATAGTAATAATAAATATTTTTTCTAAAAATTGTCTCATCAATTTGTGGTGCCCCAGCAAACATTTTTATACGGGCCAGTACTGGTAAAGCACATACTCCCCGGCATTGAAAGTAATGGGCCAGTACCCCGGTGTCCCCGTGGCCGTTACTGGCCCATTGATGTATCAGTTGCCGGCCCAGCAACGGTAAAGTGCAAAATAATCGCATTAGTTGCAAGATTTATTTCTGATGGTTTTAAGTAAAAAGTATGAGTGAAGAATAGTGCTTATAAAATGCTGGTAAAGTACTTCGTATAGGCGGAATGCGAAATACAAATGTGAAGTACATTATTAATACTGGCGTTGCACTTACTTTTGGTGCCAATAATTTACCAGCATAAAAGCAGTTAGCCGGCATTCGGCCGTTAGTTGAATGTTTGCTGGGGCGTCTTATCGTCCGGTGCGTCTTATGGTCCGAAAAATACGGTATATGGATAAAAATAATGTAAAATTTGATATATCTCCTAAAATTTAAACTTCTAGTTTCATATTGATCAAAATCCATATTTCTTACTAAAAATTACTACATTTAAATTAGAAATATTTTTTATCTCCGAACAAATCTGAGAAAAATCGTGTTCCCTGTGTAAAAGATATTTTCTTTCTTTGCATGTAACATGTGAGTGGAAATGTTTCCTGCATAATTTGGAAGGCAGTACTGGTCCTGGATGTGGTCCAATTTTCATGACTACAAATCGTCAGGGCTTGGAATACAGCCGTGTGGATGCATCCATTGATATTATGACGTGCTCTCTTTAAACCTGAATTGTGAGATCAATGAATGATTATCAACACCTTTACAGGCCCAATAATATTTTGAATATACCGATCGATATTGATATAATTTCTGTAGTTGGTAGCGGTGATACCTTCAAATGTAAAAAAGCCAGTTTCTGCACTTTTTGAATAGACAGTGTACAATTGCTATAATTTTGTCAACCAAAATAATTCGGAACCTCCTGACTTTAATGAAAAATAAATGACATAAGATAAAAATTTTAATTGTTTTTTTACAACAGTGAAATTATACGGAAATAAAAATCGTTGAAATTCTCGGGTGATCTTAATTTTGAGGTACGCGGACACAAAATGACCCTAAGAACTTCCATGATTGAATTCCTTTGAAGTTGTTCAAGTTTTTATTGGGTGCTATGCTCACTTCGCGATAATTATGGTATAACAGCGTGGGAACATTCTAAAATATAAAAAAGATTTAACGATCTGTTCGTCTAGAAGTTGGTACTATTCTGTCCTTCATCTTGTTAGATTAGTGTTTTACACAAGTTAATTGTTTTTTCTACTAGACAACATATTATTTGCTAACTTAAGCACACATAAGTACACATAGGTGTGAACATTTTCGCTCTTAAAAAAGGGTTCCGAATTTAAAAGTAGCATCCGGGAAACTAATTTTACTATCGGTATGAACGAAATTTGCTTGTTTCAGCGCGTTTAATTTGGACGACACACAAGTACCTACCCATATTTATGCGTCTTATCCCGCGCACAGTGGAACAGTGGTTCTTCGCGCAGTAACCTTCTGTACTAACAATTAAAAATGTTTTGATATTTTTTAGTTAAAGTTTGTTTGTGAGGTACTTAAAATTTTGGCGCACATTATATATGTTTTGATATCTGTTAGTAAGTTAGTTAGTTAACATTTTTGGCGCACAGCAGCGATATGTTTTGGCATCTGGACGTCAATATTTTCCAAAAAGATAATTTGATCAAAAATTCGTGTTCACATCAATGTGTATTATCTTATTTTACATTAGACTTTATTCGTTGATTCCCTTATTAGGAGCTTCCACTTGATAGCCTGTTCTAAATTAAAAATAGATACATATTTTTTTTCGATTTGTTTATATTTTTAGGGCAATATGTTTCCTTCTGAAATTCAGTATTTTACCTATATATATATACAGTCATGTTTTACGCACATAGCAGTATTAGAAAAATATAAGTTTCAAAAAAAAAAACTTGGTTTAAGTAATAACAAAGCCAAAATTTTACTGATATATTATATTTTAAGTACAATCTTATTATATTGATAAAAAGAAAGTATTTTTGTCGATACATTAAAAAAAAATCAGCTGTGGCCACCACAGGACTGACCGCCATCATAAAGTAATTTTATAAAATACATTCTAGCAGCAGAGTAGAAATAACTTGGCCTATTATTTTATAACAGAGATATTATTTATCATGACCATGGAAACGTTACATATAAGTATGAAAAAATTGAGAAAGATTAATTTTAAAAAATTTTACAAAAATATTTCCAAAATTTTCGTTTTATCTAAAGACGTCTCAAATAAAAGTTATTATTTATTGCATTTATAGCAACTTTTGTTGAATAAATTTTTTCGAAATATTTTTCTGTTTTTAAATATTCGCAAAAATCTTAAAATCGACACGAGTATACTCCCATTTCTAGTCAACCGATTTTTACCAAAAGTTGATCAACTCGTGTCATTGATGTCAAAAGCTTAAATATGCAGTTTCATAAAAATCCTTTTAGCCGAATTTGCTCTGCACGCGTACACAGACAAACAGACGGACAGACGGACAGACGGACAGACAGTCAGACAGACGGACGGACAGACAGACCGACAGACATCATGCTAAAAATAGTCAAAACGTTATGTAGGGACCTCAATTCGTGGAGATCCATCGAAATCTCGAAATGTCAAAATCGGCATGATCACAATACCTCCCTTATATATGTTGACGGTCGGTAAATATTATAGTATTTGTAAAAATATGCTCATAACGCTGTTCATAAATATAGCAGTATACTTCATAAAATAAATAAAACTCATTTTAATATTAAATATTCTTTATTATTTCTGTAATACTTGCTTCCATGACATTTTTTCTACTCATCTTCTCGGCATAGAATCAATATAGTTATCGGTATTTCTCCAAGGGAACAGATTTCCAAACTGTTTCGATTTATTTCCATAATTCTTCTTTGTAAGTAGGTTTTGAAGAAGATATTTTAATTTTTACATCAGCCCACAAGTTCACTATTGGATTTAAGTCCAGAGATTGAGTTGGCCAACCCGTAATAGTAACCCTATTTTCATTAAACCTATTTTTTGCTTTGAGCGAGGTGTGCTGTAGGTCATTATATTGCATAAATATCCATATTAACGCTACGTACAACCCCCAGAGATTATTAGTTTCTTATACAAAACTATCAATCTGAAATAAAATTAGTGACAATCTATACATCAAATTTTGCACAGAATTTTTATCTATCTAATAGGATATTTTTGATTGTAGAAAAAATTGTTGTAAAAATGTTATTGCTAAATAACTTAATAATAGGTATTACACAACAATGTTCTGTAATTTTTTAAATATATTTGTGGGTTTCAAATAATTTTTATATTTATATATTTTTGTGTAGAAATGTTCAAATAATACGTTAACACTTTTTTCGACATGATTGTTTATAGTTTAGAGCCTTCGTCGAAAAATATTATACTTGATGATAATGAAATGCCACTTGGTACAAGTATTCTTTACATAAAATGGAACATTTTTATCCGCCGCACCTACATTGAGAACCGCGGCAGATTCGAGGTGGCGGCAAAAGTAGATTACCAAGTACAATAACTATAAGTAATTTTCACAATAGAACAAATTATCTCGAAACATATTTGTAGAATGAAGCTTTAGCTACTATTTGCCGCTTGGTACACAAATATGCGTCGAATGATTTACAAGATGGCTTCTATAACGCAAGTTGTTTATTTACAATTACATGACAGTTCTTTTGACAATTAAAAATATCCTATTATGTAGATAAAAATTCGCTGAAAATTTTGATGCATAGATTGTTACTAATTTTATTTCAGGTTGTTAGTCTTGTATAGGAAACTGTACGGTTGTGCGCACCCTTAAAGGCATTTTCTTTTCTGCAAAGGGCAGCATGACATACTGCAAGATACTGACATAAACATTCGCGTCCATTATATCTTTAATCCAGAAAATAGGGCCCACTCCAAGAAAAATATCCCCAGGCCATAACAATATAGCCGCCGTGTTTTATTGTCTTTGTAGTATACTTAGGATTGTACTTCGTGCATGGAGGCCTGCCTACTTGCTTTTGGTAGATACCAAGGTTAAATAAAACAATTTTTGTTTCATCAGACCAAAGAATATTGCATCTTTTTGACCCGGCCAAAGTTGGCGTTCTTTTGCAAATTGAATTCTATTTTCCCGTTATCTCTTGTTTAACAGCAGAGTTTTTCTTGTCTTTTGGCTTTCAGATTTGCTTTTTTTTAAATTTAAATAAAGCACTTCGACCAACTGGTCATTTGTGCTAATAAGCATTTACATTTTTATATAGCATATTTACATTTTATTATACATGGTATTATTTCTAATTTTCTTTGCCGGTTTTCTGTTATAATTTTTTTATAATTTGTGTTTCGTGTAAGTATTTTATGATGCTATGTGTGTTGTTCTCTGATAGGGCGTATTTTATGTTTTGTGGTATATTGTATTTTGTGCGCTGTGTATTGTATTTTATACATTCTAATATTAAGTGTTGTACTGTTACTTGTTTCTGGCATGTGTCACATATTTCGGGTGGTGTTTTTTGTAATATGTATTTGTGTGTTGTGTTTGTATGTCCTATCCTAAGCCGTGTGAGTGCTATTTGGTCTCTTCTGTTTTCGCTGGTTGCCCATCTTCTTGTATCTTCCTTTATGTTCCTCAAATGGTTGTTAGACACCTCTATCCATTCTTCTGTTTTTTTCATCCTTTGTTTATTTCTCGCAGTGGTTTTAAGATCTTCAGTAGGAATACGTGTTTTAATTATTTCTTCTTTTGTTGCTTCTTTAGCTGCTTTATCGGCCTCTTCATTTCATTTAATTCCGACGTGGGATGGTATCCATATGAAACGAATGGATTTATTTGCATTTTTCTGTAGAGAATATATTTCTTGTTGTATTTCCTTTATTATTTCTTTTTTGCTATATATATTCCTTATGCTCTGCAAGGTACTTAGAGAATCTGTGCAAATGAAAAAGTTTCTTTCTTCCTTGGATTTAATCTGTTTCAAACTTCGTTAGGTAGATTTGCTTTTATAAGGCGTTTTCTTACAGTTGATGCAGAAATTGGCAGGACTAATTCGTTTTTATTTGTGTAGAAGAACACAAAGGGGGGGGGGGGTCCAACGGGTCCGGACCACCCCAATACCAAAATTTTAAGTGTACCTACCTTGAAATACGTTGTACAAATGTTCATTGCCGAAATGATTATAAATTATAAATAATATTACAATAAATTTCATAATTATTGTTATTGTTTATAATAAGTTTTAAATATATAATATTTCTTTATAAAAATTATGTCTATAATTGGACCCCCCAGCAAAAAATCTGTTTGCGCCACTGTGGAAGTAAGAAAAGTGTTTAACTTTGCATACCTTACAATTTTTCTATCTGTTGTCGGCGAAGTTTTAGATATCCGACCCAGACTTACAGGTTCTAGAGTCCACTTTTTGGTATTAGATACCATTTTAGCGGAGCATCCTAGCACATTCTGAATAAATTTAGAAGTTTTACCAGAAATCAACATTTGTAAAATCAACTGACGTTTCTCCTGTGTGCAATGTTTAGCCCTATCCATTTCTACTAAAAAATAAGAAAGGTATTTAATATTTTAGATGGTTTTAAATATAAAATCAACTTACTTTTCAATATACTCAAAAATGTATTAAAGAATAAAACTGTTTTGTTAGCTAGTTTAGCAAAACATGAGAAAACTTGTGGACACTGATATTTTTACGAACACTAGAAAAATGATTTTTTGATTTGTTTAAGCCAGCTTAAATATATTATAGACTTATTATATGTACTATAATTGTAATGCAACTACATAAATAAATAACTTTAAATAAAATAAATACAATTTTACCATTTGCATTAAACCACTGCTATTTTTACGCACATGACTGTAGGTCAAAGAGTTGTAAAAGGCTGCCAAATTTCAACTATCTAGGTCTAATCGTTTGGCCACATTTTCTACCGAACAGACCGACAGACCTTTGACAGATTAAAATTTGGGCAAACATTGCCATTTTTTTTTTTTTCTTTTCTGGAAATAGTTTCTTTCAAATTCTTGTAGTAAATTCACTGTTTGGTGTCAAGTGAGGGCGCCCAAAAACCTGCCTATGCCACTGACAGCACAGTCAAATCTTTATTAATAATATTTCTATCATTATTAAAAAGTTACATAATATAACACATTTAGTACAATTAAAGAGAATATGCTGCAGAACACTTCAGCGAGTTTAAGATTATTATGAGGATTACCTTTTATGTTTTTACAAACGACCCCTAGATGGCAATATTGAAATGTGTTATTACTATTTTCCTAAAATTTGACATTTGTTATTGTGAAATTAGTAGCAGCTTATAAATTAACCGAGTAGTTTGTTGACAGTGAGCGTTTAAAAAAAACAAGTTTGTGAAAAAATGGATATGACTCGTGAAGATTTTCGTTGGATGATTTTTTACGATTTTAATAAAGGCCTAACTCAACAACAATGCATAGATTCGCTTCGTTCAACTTTTGGTAACGAAGCACCATCAGAAAAGACTGTTTACAATTGGTCCGTCAGTGATGACCTCGTGAAGGTCGACCAAAATCGGTTGTGATTCAAAAAAACATTGATGCTGTGCGCAAAATGATTGAAGATGATCGGCATGTGATTTATCGTGAGATAGAGGCATCCTTTGGCATATCGCAGACTGCAATACATTTTGTATGAACATTTAGCTGTGAAAAAGATCTGTTCCCAATGGATTCCGCATAATTTGACTGAAGCTCAAAAAAAGGGCTCGTGTTGATTGGTGTAAGGGAATGCTAAAAAAATTCAACCTAGGTGCTGCAAAATCCGTATACAACATCGTTACAGGTGACGAAATTTGGATTTATTCATATGAACCGGAAACTAAGCAACAATCCACTGTTGGGATCTTCCAAGATGAACCGAAACCTTCAAAAGTTGTTCGTTCACGAAGCACTAGTCGCTTGTTTCTTCGGTTGTACTGGACATATCGCAACCATTCCTTTCTTTAGAGGATCGGAGAACAGTTAATGCTGAATGGTATACAACAATGACAAAATCAGGAAAAACAATCAAAAACTTCGCATCATTCTTCATCATGACAATGAAAACTCCCACACGTCAAACAATTGATTATTTGAAGGAAAAAAGCATCGAATTAATGTCTCATTGGACGTATTCACCTGATTATCTTCTAACGACCTTTTTTTGTTCCCCAATAAAATGCGTGGACAGCGATTTTTATCACCTCAAGAAGCTGTTGAAGCCTTCGAAAATCATGTTTTTGAGATACCAACTTCAGAGTGGAAAAAATGTTTCGAGAATTGGTTTGAACGTATGTAAAAGTGTATAAATCTTAAAGGCGAATATTTTGAAAAACAATAAAACAGTTTGATCCAAAAAAAAAAATGTCTTTCTTAGTTTTTGTAAAAACTTAAAAGGTAGCCCTCGTATTACAACTAACTACCCCACACGGCTTCGCACGGGGACAATTCATTATTATTGACCTAATTT
Organism: Liopterus haemorrhoidalis; assembly: GCA_963971575.1. Classification (NCBI taxonomy): domain Eukaryota; kingdom Metazoa; phylum Arthropoda; class Insecta; order Coleoptera; family Dytiscidae; genus Liopterus; species Liopterus haemorrhoidalis. The sequence goes on along the minus strand of OZ020611.1, from coordinate 146,408,041 downwards.
TTTTTTTAAACTTACAACGTACCTATTCGTTATTAGGTAACTGGGCAGAAAGCAATACTATAAAGCAGGGCCGGCGCGAGGGTCGTTGGCGCCCGTTGCTAGTTTTGACATGTTATATAAAGTGATGCATACTTTGATGCTTACTACAAAAACTATAAAATTACATTACGCTAATTATTTTTATATTATTTTCATTAACTTGGCCATTTTCCATTGATCACCTGACGCAAGTGCCTCACTTGCCTCATGGTCGATCCGACTCTGTTATAAAGACCAGGTTCAAACTGATTAGTTTTACTTGACATCTTGCTCAGCTACAACCGTGTCAATAGACATGTAAGTAAAGGAAAGAGATTTGGACTGGTCCAAAATTACTTTCCCAGTTATTTTGTTTCGTTTTTAGGGTTTTGTAAGTGTGACCAAAAAACCCTTATACCGTCATTTTGTCGTCTGTCTGTCTGTCTGTTCGGTAAAAATTGTAGCCAAACGGCTAAACCTAGAGAGTTGAAATTTGGCATGTTTATAAAACTCTTTGACCCGCACATATGAAAAATACTAAACCATCTAAAAAACATATCCCACTAAAAATATAAACAAATATGTGCTCATCGAAAAAAAAATATTTTTTTATAATTCTGAGTAAGGTATCAAATGAAAGCCCTTAGTACGTGGATTAACGATCAAATTTTTATTTTTGCAAAATAAATTATTTTGAAGCGAGTTTTGCTAAAATTGTGCAAAAAATTTTTTGTCCCACACCCTGTAACCTAGATGGTTGAAACTAAAAATCTAAAAAAATTCTAAGTAATGTACATTGGTGTGAACCGGAATAGTACAACAGGAATTTTTGATCAGATTATGTTTTTGGAAAAAAACGCATTTTTTGTGTTTTTTTGCTAATAATGTACACAAGTTATAGCTTTGTAACACGCTACACTGAAAAGTGTATGCTGTTGTAATGGTTATGACGCTGGCTTATCACCCAACTAACCCAGTTCGATCCCTGCGCGAAGATACAATATTATTTTTTGTTTTTTTTTTTGCATTTTTATTTTGTTTAAATTTTTTTTTTTTAATTCTAGTTTTATTTTGGCAAATATTGCATTTAATTTTTAAAAGCTTAAATTTAATAACCAGTGGAAATTGCTAAAATTCTGTTTCAATGTATACGAAATTAGAGGGGCGGAGCTTATAACAACCAATGGAAACCATAGGCGCAATTTTCAAAATCTTAATGAACCTTGCTACATATAAAAAAAAATACTGCACATATTTGGAAACTTAAATAATGGTATTAGGCGTTCGAATTAAAATTAACAAAAAAAAAAATATTTTAATATAAAATTTGTTTTGGCATCAATTTTTTTGTTGTTAAATTTTCGTAATTTTGGAACTACTGTATTTAACTGGTTTTCAATATAATTTGTGTGTTTAAGACTTGTAGTATTTCATTTGCTTATTAGATTAAATCAACAGGTGAGACGCAATGATAGATTCTAAGGATGGGGAAGATCCCTCTGGAAGAAAATTTTGTGTTATATATATACATATAATATTTATTTGCGTAAATATAAAAATCATTATTTTGTTGAAAAATAAACTATTAATTTCTTGGGAACGTTTTTTTATTGGTGATGAAAGGAGGGGTGAACGTTGTTAATACTTTTTTTTTTAATCTATAAATCGTCCGTCCTGAAAAAATGACTGAATCCGCCCATTATGAGATATTACTAAACAGAAAACCTGAATTTATTTCAGGAAATAATTTACTTATCGACATAATTTAACAGCAGATAACATCAAATTTTATATTAGAAATATATCTAAAATCAGATATGCATGTTCTAACAAGAATTTTGTAACTTGTTAAAAAATATTATTTATTAGTAACCTGCTACAGTAAACATAGGTTTTATGTTGTTATAATTTATAATATAAAATAAAACTATATAATTAATTAATTGTGCAGTCAACCGTAAAGATTTTTCTATTAGGCATCAGTTTGAATTCCACAGAATTCCTAACGGTATTAATTAGTTTATTTAATATAATTATGACTTTTATTAGCTAATTATGGAGACTTGAGACTGAATTATTATAGTTTAATGTAAAAATGCAGTGTTTTTATGTTAAGCGGTTGCGCAGGTAGTGCTTAAGCCCAAATCATTACATTTATAAGCAATATTTTTTAGTATTAGTTTGTTTAATTGTAATTGACGAGGTATATTTTCAAAACTCACATTCTCTGTCAGAAGTAAATTGGTATGAATTGGGAAAAGCGTCTACGAACTATGAATATTATTTTATTTGTATAATTTTGGTGGGAAAATTTTGAGAAAATTTAATTCCATTAGTTAATTGTAAAATCAAACTGAAAGCACAAGACGGAAAAATATTTTTTTATTTTGTAGAATGTGATTTTTGAGAGGTAATATACGATAATATAAGTTTTCTAACTCATTTATTGCAAGAATATATCAGTTTTATTTAGTTAAAATTAAATTTATGGTAATATAAAAAATATTAATAATGTAATGTTATTTATACTCGTAAATCCTACAGTTCTTTCTTGAACGTCACATAATTCTTCATCTTCATATTGCAATATATTAGGTCGTCAAGGATGAAATTTGTAGAAAAAAAGGCAAAGTTGACTGATAACTTACAAATATAAGGAATTATTTTATCGGTATGCAAAAAGTATGGACCCATATTGTCTATACACTTTTGCCATTTCAGCAGTAGGTTGTTCAGGCCGGTGGTATAAAGCCCTGGCAGACGAGAGTCAATGAATTCCTGGAAGGCCAGTTTTACAGCATTGTCGGAATTAAACTGTTTTCCTATTAAAAAGTTATCCAAATTGCGGGAGAAGTGGTAGTCAGTGGGGTCTGGCGAGTATGCAGGATGATGAAGAAGTTCCAACTCCAATTCCTGTAGTTTTGTCACAGTCATTTGTGCAGTGTGTGGTCTAGCGTTATCATGCAATAAGATAGGAGTCGATCTGTTGACCAATCTAGGCGGTTTTACTTTAAGTTTTTGCATCATTTCGTCCAGTTGGTTGCAGAATATTTCTGCTGTGATCGATGAGTCAGTTTTTTTGTTTTGTTTGGTTTTTAAGTTACCTGTACGAAATTTGGTGAACCAATTTGATATTGGCTGCTGCGTAGTAACACTAGAGCCAAATACACTATTAATGTTTCGCGCGGCCTGCGCCGTAGTTCCACGTGCCGTAGTTCCACGTAAGAACTCATACTTCATAATAGTGCAAATATCCGACCGTTCCATTTTCAACAAAATTAATTTAAAAAAAAAGTTTTTGATATTTTTTAAATCATAAAATGATTTCGTTAAACAGGCGAGATGTGTAACTTTCCAAACAAAAAAAAAAAAAACAGAATGGTAAAATATTAAGCCAATGTCAAATAATAAGCTGTTAAAGTTGGCAATATTATTAACTATAAATTTCATTCTTGACGACCTGATATTATTACAATCGAAAATGTACTTATAAAATCCTGATTCCAAATTTTGATTTTCTCAAACACTATTTTATGTTTTATCAAATGAGAATTAATATATTTTTCTCGGTTTTACACAAGTTTGAGATTGTCTTGGCCTATTTCTTGCTCAAACCTTTATTTTAATAAAAACAAAAATGTTTTTTATGTAATTCAGTAATTATAAAGTAATTAGTCTGGGTGTAAGTTTTTGTGGTCCCACAAAACTGCCATGAAAAATGTTATTCCTTCACGAAAAAGTCACTTCCGAGAGTTGGGATCTGAAATTTAGAAAATCACTTGAAGAGCGGGAGCAGATTTTTTCTGGGAGCTCCTATAAATCTTGAGGCCTTGGTGCATTGAACCAAGGTCTCCCATATTGCTAGCCTTGACAATTAACAACTAGTTTATTATTATAACTAGCTAGAGCAGTGTTCTTCAACCCGTGGTCCGCAGAAAATTCCTGCCGGTCCGCGAAAACCTTCGGCTGAATCATGTGAGTGCACACTTATGTTCACGAGTATATAGCACATTTTTTTACTCGACGCCGAAGCTAACTTTTGTCCGAACCATGATTTAATTAATATTTACTAGCCCCAATACAAAGCCTCTCGCGGCTATTTTTCCTACTTCTTTAGATCGTGTTTCCAGATTTTGCCGTGCATTTGAGTGCTGGCAAAACTTGCATACATGGCGGACATATTCAGTCTGCCCAATGAAGTTAATAATTGTCTGCAGGGGTCATATACAAATATTTTTATTTTAAAAATGAAATGGATACTTTCAAAAAGAAGCTAAACCTTTGAAATAGTCGCTTACAAGAGAAAGATATATAAATATTTCCACTTTTGGAAGAATTTTTGATTGCTGCTGATGTCAACCAGAAAGTCATATTCAACATAAGTCAACATTTAAGAGCATTAGCTGAAATTCCTCGTAAAGGTCATTATCAGGTAAACTTCTGGATTAATAATCCATTCTTGGAAAATATAAAGCCATGTGCACTTGATCCTCGTGAAAAAGAAAAGCTGATCGAGTTGTCTTCTGATGTCAATCTGGTGTCCAGACATAAAATGCAATCATTGTCTCAATTTTGGAAATCGCAAGAAAAAGAACATTCATATTTGAGTTATCAAATTATTGGTCATTTTTTCGACTTTCTATTGTGCGAAAAGACTTTTTCAGCCATGTCAATATTAAAAACGAAACAGAGAAATCGAAAGGATGTCAATGCAGCGCTTAGTCTCCCAGAAACAAATCTGCAGCCACGTATATCAAATTATCTTAACTTTCAGCCGGTCCGCGAAATATTTAACCTATTTTCACCGGTCCGCAGGTGCAAAAGGTTGAAGAACACTGAGCTAGAGTACCCGTACTTCGTATGGTTTTTGTAATATACATTTTTGCTGTAAGGTAAATTATAAGTGAGATATTTCAATTTTAAGTAGAACATAAAATAATCGTTTCTTTATTCTAAACCATTTTTTTGTATATATTTTTTATGTTAAGTAAATAATAAATGAGATACTTTGTTTATAGATAGCTGTCCCCGTAGCTCCCCGAATATATATCTTATTAAAAAATTGTATTAGCAGACAGCAATATTTTATTTTCTCAAATTCATTTTTGCTGTTAAGTAAACGACATATAGACACTAGATAAATGACATATTTCAACCCTATAAGTAATACTTCCCTTGCTCCTTGCTATTAAATAATCTACTTATTAAAAACTACATCGAAATTAAAATCTGAACCAGTTTATTTTATTGACACATTGGCACAAACGTATGGTCATGAAGTACTAAGATTTCCTTCTTATTACTGCCAGTTTAACCCCATTGAACTAATTTGGGGTATAACTAAAAATTATTATGATAGACATATTGGTCAAAACGGATATAGTGATATCGAAGTTTTGAAAATGTGGCAAGTAGCCTGTGATCAAATTAGTTGTGAAATTTGGGCAAAATCTGTTAAAAAAATCGAAAATTTAATAAATGAATGGTGGGAAAGGGAAAGGATTGTTGATGATATTAATCCAATAATAATAATTACAAGAAATGACAACGATAGTTCAGATGACGACGATATCATGCATTACAGTGACTAATTTTTTTTTAAATAAAAATAAAAATTTAAATACAACTTGTAGCAATATATTATTATATGAATAAAAATATTTTTACTTAATATTTTAATACTTTGTACTTAGGTGAAAAATAAAAATTTAATTTAATTAAACAACAAATTATAATCCAAAATTTACGTATGAATATAAGTTTTTCCTTAGTTATAATTTTGTTTGTTTGAGTACTGCTGTGAATTTATTCTCGCGCTCTAATTAGTAAAGATATCTACGAATCATGCCGTTTCTTTCTAATGCTTTGTTTTTTATTAAAATAATTTGGAAGGTTAGTTGTCAACTTGCGTCACTATACGTTACTATGGGTATGCAAATAATTATAATGATATAGACAGAGAAAGCATATAGTATTGTACATCGATACTTGTAGCAACGAACAGTCACCTATCAGCAATCCGACTATATTATAGTTTCCGAGTCCCCCCGTAACTTCCCAAATATTCATTTAAAAGTGTATGCAACAAAAAAGATTTGTTCTCTTAATACAAACAATTTTTGTTATATCGATAATAAGGTATATATTCCAAAATCTTAGATTTATGGTGTCCCCCCGTAACTCCCCAAATATTTATGTTACTGAAAAAAAAAAACATAAACATATATTTTGCTGTTTAGTCATTAATAAGGGAGATATATGTAGATTTTATAACTATCCCATAATTATTAAAAACTACATTAAACAGAGAGGCATAGTTTATTTTCCCATATTCATTTTTGCTGTTAAGTAAATGATAAATAAGATATTTCAGCCTTACAAGTAACACTCCCCTTGCCCTAAGCTTCTAAATAAAAAGTGTATTGAAGAGAAAAAAAATAAAAATTTCTTATCAAATTGTCCAAATTGAGAACCAAATTGAGAACGGAACAAATTGAGACAATATTTATGAACCTATATTGTAAGTATTTCAAATCCCTTAGTTTTCAATATGATCCAGAAACTCTTAACAAGCCTACATCAACTATCGTCAGTTAACAGCATGGTTAGTCGCGAGAACTGTGAAGAAAAACTGTGTAGATCAGTGGTTCTTAAACTTATGTAGTCCGCGGACCCCCACTTGAACAACTTTTTTTTTTTGCGGACCCCATCCCAACCCTAGGCATTTTACGTCGTTCTTGAGACTTAATTTCTGGCTCAATAATCTCATAGGTACTACGTTGTAATAAATATTGGTAAAAATGTATCGTTGGTTATTTTAATAAATGTTCTTGTGCATTTATAGAGGAACATTTTTATTAGCATATAAAATAAAAAACATAAAGTTAATAAAAATAGTAGTAAAAAGAATAAAAAAAGTTACAAATTATAATACGTTAAACTCATACAAACATTTCTTGGTCAAATATTGGTCAAAATAGATCTTATTATAATATGTTTTCTGTAAATAATTTGCAGTTGAATAAAAATAATTAAATTTTTACTAATTATTGTTAAGTTATGTCAATAATTAGTAGATAACAACAAATACAAAAAGTCTTGACCATGTAGGATTTTTATTAAATGAGTTATTTGAATAAAAGCGAAAAGTTGGGGGATGTAAAGTTAATGTCCAAATTGTTTCGCGGACCCCTAGTAATGTTTACGCGGACCCCCAGAGGTCCGCGGACCACAGTTTAAGAAACGCTGGTGTAGATGCATTCGATATACTAGTATAGGTAAAAGTTTGCAGGACTACCTGGACAGGTTTAGTTGCACGTGGTGATTTATTAAATCAAAATCCATTTTCTATGCGTGTATATTTTCTGTTTCTATATACTAAAATATACAAAGGTTCCATTATAAAAATGTATTGCTTTGAAATAACTCGTTTATTTGATGTTAATTGGTTTTACCAATTTAATAATCTTGTTTGTAGAATCAAATACTTCGTCTTTCCTAATATAATCTCCTTTGCATCTTTTATAATAAAGAAGTAATTCTTAAACATTTCCTGCTAGTATTCAATATAATTTAATCTATCCTAAATTTAAATAAAAGTATGATACATACCGTCCAGTGGTGCCAAAACTTCCTAACCTAGCATCCTTCGTACAATAATCTGGTGATTTGGTAATATATATCAGCTGATCAATAGTCGGTGGGTACTTGCCAGGCACTGCTGGGAGAAGTTTCTTTCCCGTGCCCAGTCTCCTGCTGGCGACTTCTACGGCTGTGGAGAACCTCCTCTGAAGCCGCTCCCCAATCTCACGTAATGGAGGTAGTGCTCTCCAGCATGTCTTGATATTACATGAGCCAGAAACCCCGTGACATTTACATTGGATTGATAGACTTTGCTCCACAATCTAGAAATTAAAATTTTCATTAAAATCAATTCCTTAATAGTCTAAGAGCTAGCAACGTCACAAAAAAGTTTATTTTAGGTCGGTTGGTTTTTCGATATTTCCCTTTCTTATTGAAGTTAGGTAGGGATGCGGTACGTCTGGCACCTGGGAGAGGTTGCGTTTACCTGTGCGCATCTCGCCTATACAGGTACATTACTTAGAATTTTTTCAGATTTTTAGTTTAAACCATTTGGGCTACACGGTGTGGGACAAAAATCGCCTCAAAGTAATTTATTTTGCAAAAATAAAATTTTGTCGTTAATCCACGTACTAAGGGCTTTCATTTCATATTAAAATTACAGCTATACTAAAAAGGTTTGAAAATTATTATTTTTTAATTACTTAAATTAGATCTGGCGCAATGTTAGCAACAACAAAACTGTCTAGCAACTATAAATTTATAATGCTAAAAAGACGTAGAACATTATTTAAAAAAATAATGTCTTAAAATGATTTCAAAATATCTACTTTTTACCTGTACAGGCGAGATGCGCACAGGTAAACGCAACCGCTTCCAGGTGCCAGACGTATCGCATCCCTACCTAACTTCAATAAGAAAGGAAATATCGAAAAACCAGCCGACCTAAAATTCTTTCTCGAAAACGTTGCTAGCTCTCGTACTATAATGTTTTACCATTTATATATATTTTCTTAATGTTTTTCTTTTCAAATTTCGTTTCAAGTGATTCTAAGATGTTGTCCACCAAAAAATCAATTCCTATCTATTTGTCGTTATCTTTGTCTATTGGTCCAAGATTCATGCAAAAACGGCTAGACATATTTTCATGTAATTTTGTATTGATTTTGTATTATTATTACAAATCAATATATATATATTGTCATCATTGTTGTAAGTAGTATACGACGAGCTTTCCGGTAGTTTTTTTAGCAATACGCCACTGGTCACTTCAACGGGCAAATTAAACCCTAAATCTAAATATGGTCAAAATATTATTGAAATTCTCTGCTAGGCTTACCAAAAGGAGGATAGGCTCTCCTTTTTTAACCCTTTCGCTACGGGACGCTATTACATAATTCGTGACTCCAGTACGGCATGAAAATTCATACGGTCCCGCAGTTATGTACTTACGATTTGCGTATATATACGTTTCCCGCAATCTGAGACAAAAATAATGACTACACGGAAATCAAGGTTTGATATGTTTCTAGCATTGTTATTAGTCTGTATCATAATTATAATACAGCAGATGCGTTTGATTCCTGCTGTAAGTATCAAAATTTTGATTCACGGTAAGTTCATCGAAAATCAATTCATCGAAAATCAATTCATCGAAAATCAATTCATCGAATGATCAATTCATCGAAAAAAAATATTTTGTAAATATTTGAAAGGAATGCCGATGGGATCGGAAAGCCAAAAAAGCAGTGGTCAATAAAAGTTGACAGACTGCACTTATTAAATAACTATCATACTTGGTCTATTAATAATTTTAAAATTTAGTGTGAGTTTACTAACCTTACCTAACCTAAGATAGTGTTTTGACATTAAACTAGAAGATGGGTAGCTCGCTTCGCTCGGCTTCTTCTAACAAAACCCTTACTAACCTAACCTAACCTAAAATAGTGCTTTGTCTTTAAACTAGAAGATGGGTAACTCGCTCCGCTCGGTTTTAGACTTTTACTAACTAAACCTAGACATTTTTATTTCATTTTTATTTCTAATTACCTTGTTTTTAGATGCATAGTACTTTATTTTCCCCCATATTAGCCCAATTAAAATGCGTATCATTGTGTATGAATTTATAAAAATTATTTGCGTGCAATTGCTCATAACCTGTCTTATTAAACCTTAAAAACAAAAAATTTATTTGTTTTATTATGTAAGTTTTCTTATTATATTTTATATTCAAACACTATGTCACTTTATTTACTTTTTTTTTAAACCATAAAAAAAAATTTATGCAATTATTTCTTAGTCTGTCTACTTTTATTGACCACTGATTTTTTGACTTTCCGATCCCCTCGGCATTCCTCTCAAATATTTACAAAATATTTTTTTTTTCGATGAATTGACGATTAGATGAATTGATCATTCGATGAATTGATTTTCGATTAATTGATTTTCGATGAATTGATTTTCGATTAATTGATTTTCGATGAACTCGTCGGTTACCAAAATTTTGCTTGCGTATTTATGAAACCCTACGGTTCCCGTATACGAGACACAAAATTATTTTACAGTTTCGTATGATTCCCGTAGTGAAAGGGTTAAATAAAATTTGCCCTTCTCCATTCAGCCTAACTTAAAAAAGTCCTCCTTTTATGTCACTTGTACTATTTTGAACATGTATACAAATTAAATTAAATATGTCTGAATGGTAAGCGAAAGACGACGGTTCATTTGACACGTTAAAATGCGCACGCTTAAACTTCACTTTTACTCAGTCTCTTATAAATATGCTTTAATTTAGGAATATCTGAGAAAATTGTTTTTTTTTTTATGCGAATAAAAATTATTTTTCATAATAATTATTTCATAAATTTTTCTGCCACCTTTTCCCCTCATTTCCCTCCATTTTAATGCTAAATTTCTTTATTTTTCATTTTGACATCTCGTAACCCTATTCTCAGCAAATTGATATGCAAAGAAAAATCAATTGTCAAACAACATGTTTTCGGCAATTTGTTCTTTTTAGATGCTTATTTCACCAAAGCTATAGTATGCCCGTTGAACGAAGACTGCAGGGGACTAAATAAACAAGTGGCAAATTTAATGGCGGAAGGATAATGGATTTCAGATGATCTAAAGGAAAAATTAAACATAATTTCGGAGTAACTCTATTACACCTTCTGAATTGCCACCACATAACCCAGGGGTCAAAATGGAAATTTTTGCGAACCAGAATGTCACTTAAGCAATGCAACAATATTTTTTATAATTCCAGTAATTCACGAATCGGAATGATATTGTTCATAATTTTACGCACCGGATCATCGTTTTGGTTTGATCCGGTCTATTTCGAATCCTGACATAAGCTCACTTTGAAAGTTGGCGTATCGTTTTGCTCATCAGGAATATCAACTTGAATTCAGGCTTAGTAAATAACAATATGTAAAGCTAAAGGTTAAATGGGTGTTGGAGAAAGTAGTCTTGTTTTCATGCCAAAAATAAAACTAATAACAACCGATCAGAATATGCCAATATCAATGACCACTATTCAGTTTCCACTGAGAGTTGCCTTTTCTATGACAATCAATAGGGGATACGCATAAAATTTATATTTTCTTAAAACTACATTTTTTTGTTATGTTAATGTTAGTTATGTCACCTAACAAAACAAAAATCATATTTTAATTAATATTATAGCCAAATTTTTTAATTAAAATATTGTAAATTTGAAATAAGCCGACCACGGCGCGAAAGTTGCCGAGTAAATACGACTGAGTATGAAGTCAAACGACTGGGGTTTGACGTCACAGATACAGCTACAACATAATCCTTACGTGTGTATATTGTATTGTTCGAGAGTTTTGTATTTGTTTTTAAAAAATTTTTCACGCATTTATTATTAAAATGGCAGATAAAGATTTTGTTAGGGCTCAGAGTGATAATTTACCCAACATTGATGCATTTATGCACACAACATAAAGTTTACTTTTTTCTGAAATATCGGTTTTATTTCGCCTCATAGCTTTCAGCCACAAATTTCGCCTTTTCTATTGTTTTTCGCCATTAGGTAATGATATAAATTGTTTTTTCGGATTTCTATTTGAACTATTTGTGCACATCGGTACTAAACAATATTTTCGACTATGTTTCGAAGTACTGGGGCCTGGATCTTCCATATTTTATATACTTTAATATAAAATTTAATTCGGTAAACATGTATAAATTGTTTTTATAGAATTAAACTTTAATTTAATTAAAATCACTCTAACTTTACATAACCTATAAAAGTTATACAAGCAAATAAGTTTTATACATCAAATAAAATTTTGACATCTGGTAACCCTATTCTCAACAAATTGATATGCAAAGAAAAAGCAATTGTCAAACAACATGTTTTCGGCAATTTGTTCTTTTTAGATGATTATTTCACCAAAGCTATAGTATGCTACAACAGACTATGTAGGCAGCACGCTGTACACTGAGTAGGCTGTACGCAGTACACTGGGTAGGCTAGTAGTGTACTGCGTCACTTAGAAGGGGTATGCCGTCACACGTCGTTTTCACGCGCTACATACATTTATGATTTTTTTAAGCCTTCAAATAATAAAAAAAAAAAAATGTAAAACTGTTTTTTATGTTTATATGTAACAAGTAAATAAAATCATGCCTATCCCCTATTAAGCTAAAGGACAAAATTTTCAAAAAAATTGGGGTCTACCTTCTGAAGCCATTGTCTACTCATGTGATTTTCGAGGGTTGATTATTACATCTAGATTGGGGTTTTTGCCTCAACAAGCCTCTAGTAATAAATAATTATTGTGGGAAAAACTTAAACCAGGTTGTTTTTAAAAGTATGCACATTTTTCATATTGAGTAAAACATGAAATTATATTTTTTGGAATTTAAACTTTTGTGAAATGGTATATATTTTGAATTTTGAATTTAAATATCACTTGGATGCCCAGTTCCATAAAATTCTTAAAACTAGATATAAGATAAAATTCGATATAAAACACAAAAATACATAGCAACTCAACCCGTTGCTAGGTATTTAATTTTAAATCTGAGTACGTGTTTACATAGTTGAAACATTTTACATTTCTATACTTACTCTTCTACCAACTCTATTATTATGAAGATTCATAGCGGAAATATATGCTTTAATCTTCATCATCTTTCTTTCTTGTGCACTAATTTCTATTACATCACCATCATGGTCTCTCGTATTTTTCACAGGTTTCACATCTTCTCTATCTGTTGAATCAACGAACTGTTTCGTGAACTGTGCTCCCCATCGAACATTATCTCCACAACCTCCCCATTTGAAATCACCATTTGGGGGATCATGGGGAGGTAATGCACAAGTGCAGTGGAAAAGTGCTCCACTTGCGCATGCTCGTGCCATACTGAATGTCATTGCAGCAGAACTTAAAGCGTAGACGTACGCCTGTTCGCGAGTACCTAAACAAGAAAACATATAATAATCATTGGAATATTGATAGAATGATAAAATAATTCTTTCGCGGATGAAGTTTCTGACAGGTATGATCACTACATGCAATATATACTGTTTCTGATAAGATGTTTGTTGTTAGCGGTATCCTTCGGATAATTAATTAACTTTTTCATAGCAAGTTAAACATGTTGAACAAAGAACTCCTAGGGCTGGTTGCTGAAAGCTTATTCGAGTCTAACCATTTGGCTAAACTCGGTTACAATATAACAATCCCATAAGTAACCATAGCAACCATTTTCGTACCTTTTGGTTATAGTTAACTAAGCTTTCAGAAACTAGTCCCTAGTCAGATAGATGCGCGTTCTTAGTTTCGCTGAATTTTATTCACTGGTTAACAAACTAAAGGCACTATATGATCGGTAGCGTAATTAGGAGTTAGCATCGGGTTAGTTCTTAAGGTCGCTGGTACTTAACTGATGGAGTATGCCCCTCCACATACTATATATATAGTACGTGGAGGCAATACCACAATACCACAATACATTTTTGTTCCCCCTCACTGAAAAGGGCGTCCCACACTTATATTTGCCAAGCGCGCCAAAACCCTACACCTTACACCTCGAACCTTTGCATAGGATAAAGAGAAATGATGTTTGGAGAGTACTCAGATCAAGAGGAGTAGAGGAATAGCTTGTAGCAAGAGTACAAAACCTATATAAGGAAACTAAGGGCCGGTTTCTGAAAGCTTAGCCGAGTTTAATCTTTTGGTTAAACTCGGTTAGAATATAACAATCCCATAAGTAACCATAGCAACCATTTTCTGACCCTTTGGTTATAGATAACTTTTCAGAAACCGGCCCTAAATGTTATGTGCAAACCAATAACTGGAAGTCAAGGTATTTTGAGACAAAAATTGGTCTAAGGTAAGGATGTATATTGAGTCCATTACTCCTTACAATAGGAGTAGTACTCGATACAGCCATTAGAAACACCAGAAAAGAAATAATAAAATATCATATAGGAAAATGGATCAAGTTAACATCTCAGAGATATGCCACGCAGACGACAAAGTTCTAATCGCTAGCAATGAGAAAAATCTACAAAATAACTTAGACACTTATAACCACTGCTGCAGCAGAATATATATGAAAGTCTGATGAGAAGAAACAAAGATAATGATCTTCATTAGTACAATAAATTAAATAAGAGTGTCGTACATTCGTACAAAACCGAAAAATCAACTAATAAAATTAAATACGCCTAATAGCAATCCAACAAGTCGAGCAGTTCAAGTATTTGAATTCTGTATTTCCATCGAACGACAAAAGGTGCGTTCGGCATAAGCTAATAATCTACACATTCTGCATAATTTACTCATTTACACAAGAATCTTGTGTAAATTATGCAGAATGTGTAGATTATTAGCTTATGCCGAACGCACCTAGTATAGACCGGGAAATAACGGAACAAGTTGAAGCTGCTGATAAGCTTTTTAGAAACATTACACTCTTCCTAGTGTAAAAAAAATCGACAGAGGCTAAAGTCCAGGTCTTTAAGAAGATGGCCATTCCAATACTAATTTATGGGTCAGCGGCTTGGACAACGTCGGAGCAGAATAAGAAGTAGCGAAGGTTACTACGAAAGATTAAGGGGAAAACAAAATTGGACCGAATAAAAAAGGTGAAGTACATAATTCTTTATTTCCCTAGGCCAGTGTTTTTCTTATAGCGGCACCCTTTATTTCTACCCAAGAAGAAATAATTTTTTTGCGGCATCCCAACTTTTTTATTTCACTTTAGACGTGTTTATTTCATTTTTTTTTATTTAGCTTTTTCATGTATTCTATAGATACTATAAAAATTTAAAAAAAAAATAAATCAAATAATTAGTAACTACTATATTTTTGTTTACTACAAAATAAAGAATTACATATCTGAATATATAAAAAAACAAAAACCAAGATCGGAGATTAATGAGATATTTGAGACTGATGAGATGCACAATTTTTTTAATATTAGGTGAAATATTTATATAACAAACTCTCCTTTCTTCCTTAATCCATTATAATCTTTCTCTTTTATTACTTTTTACAGATGTAAGTACAGAAATGTCTAATTCACATAAGTATGAGATAGAAAATTGTAGTAAAATTACTAGAGTTTTTTTTTGCGATTTGCCGATATTCATGTTTTACCTGTATCCAAAATTCATCAATATTTAGTTCTTTATGCTTTAAATTTAAATTGCCATTCTTTTTTAATTCAATTAGTTGTGCGTTGAGATTTAGCATTGTTTTATTTACTTCTACAATGAAGGGGTTCCTCAACCAGTCGTAATCTTCAGTAAATTAGAAGAGTGATAATTTACATTTTTTACTAATATTTGGATATGGCCAGAGACAAGTGGTATTATTTGGTCATTATTCATTGCAAATGTATGTGGAACATTTTTAATTTACCTTCTGATACCATTGGTAGCCAGAGACTTAATATATCGCGCAAAGATTTCATTTTTAGGGTTTTGTAGGTATGACCAAAAAACCCTTATACCGTCATTTTGTCGTCTGTCTGTCTGTCTGTCTGTCTGTCTGTCTGTCTGTCTGTCTGTCTGTCTGTCTGTCTGTTCGGTAAAAATTGTAGCCAAACGGCTAAACCTAGAGAGTTGAAATTTGGCATGCTTATACAACTCTTTGACCCACACATAGGAAAAATACTAAAACATCTAAAAAACATATCCCCCTAAAAATATAAACTAAAATGTGCTCATCAAAAAAAAAAATATTTTTTTTAAATTCTGAGTAGGGTATCAAATGAAAGCCCTTAGTACGTGGATTAACGATCAAAATTTTATTTTTGCAAAAAAAATTATTTTGATGCGTTTTTTGCCAAAATTGTGCAAAAAATTTTTTGTCCCACACCCTGTAGCCTAGATGGTTTAAACTAAAAATCTGAAAAAATTCTAAGTAATGTACATTGGTGTGAACCGGAATAGTACAACAGGAATTTTTGATCAGATTATGTTTTTAGAAAATAACGCATTTTTTGTGTTTTTAACTAAAATATGTTAAATATATAATTCGCTATGTAACACTTCAGATAAGAAACTCTGGTAGCTCAGATGGTTTCGTAACGCACTTTGTAAATTGCAGTGCGAACGTTGCAGAGTTCGAATCCTGTTAATTTTATTGTTTTTTTTTTTTTTGCATTTCTATTTTGTTTAAATTATTTTGTCAAAATTCGTTATATTTTGGTAAATGTTGCATTTATTTTTTAAAAGCGTAAATTTAATAACCAGTGGGAAGTGTTGAAATTATAATTTAATTCTGTGATGAAATCAGAGGGAGGGACTTATGATATAAGCAACCAATGGAAGCCATAGGCGCAATTTTAAAAATCTTACTGAACCTTGCTGTATAAATAAAATACTGTACATATTTAGAAACTTAAATAATGGTATTAGGCATTCGAATTAAAATTCATAAAAAAATATTTTGACATAAAATTTGTTTTGGCATCCCAAATAATCATCATTCAGTTACTAAATACCTGCAAAACCCAGAAATGTGTGAAGATTCACACTTCACATAAATTTTTTCAGTTGAAGAT
This sequence comes from Liopterus haemorrhoidalis, assembly GCA_963971575.1. Lineage (NCBI taxonomy): Eukaryota > Metazoa > Arthropoda > Insecta > Coleoptera > Dytiscidae > Liopterus > Liopterus haemorrhoidalis. Next base: position 146,391,388 of record OZ020611.1, on the reverse strand, counting down.
AAAATACTTTCATTTTTACCTTGCATACCAGAATTTACATTATTTAAAAGTTCAAATATATCAACTAAATATGCCAACTTACTGCACCAATCATGATTTGAAAGGAATATGCAAAATTCTTGTTTATCTTCCAAATTAAAAAAGAATTCATTTCATTTCTTAATTCTAAAACACGTGATAAAACTTTGCCCATAGATAACCATCTTGTATCTGTATAAAAAATAAGATGTACATATTTTGCGTCAACTTCTTCACATAAACGGGCAAAAAGACGCGATTTAAGAGGTCAACTTTTTATGTAGTTGACCATTTTTACCACAGCTTCAAACACATTTTTTAATTCAGTATCAAGGGTTTTTGCAATAAGAATTTCACGGCGAAGAAAGCAATGTGTTGTTATAATATTATTGTTACCATTCTTAACTAAGGTTTCAAATCATTTTACTGACCCAACCATTGATGGAGCACCATCTGTACAAATTCCTACACATGATTTTCAGCTTAAATCATGTGTTCCCAAATAGTAACTTAGTGTATTATATATTAATCTAATTCTTAGATGGATTTAGTTGGGATAGTTAACAGTTTACACTATACTTCGCGGCACCCCTAAACTGATGTTGCGGCACCCCGGTTGAAAACCACTGCCCTAGGCCTTGCGACGTTTAGGTTAATACCCTAAACGTTACAAACTAAAATAAAAAATAAATAACGTACAATATTTGGCATTTGATAATTTTACAATATTTTAACAAGGGCTATATTAGATGGACATTGGAGGCAGTGCCGGCTCTAGGGGTTATGGCGCCCCGATGCAAAGATTGATTTGGCGCCCTTAAAAAAAAAAAGTTGACCAGAAATTTGTTTGTTCTATACAAAAAAAGAAGTCGCCCAGAAATTCGCTTGTTCTCTAAAAAAAAAAGAAGTTGACCAAAAGTTTTTTTTTTTAATGGTTTAATTTTAATTTTTTTAATATCTTTTAAGAAAGTCAACCAGAATTTTGTTTGTATATAAAAGATATAAATATTCATTGAAAAGCCTAAACATTTTTTATTGAAAATACAATTATTTAATACAAAAATAACAACAAAAAAAAAATCATCTAAATTAAATGTTCAAAAATACCACCATTAACTTGTAAACATAAGGCGATCATAAAAAATTATTTAAAACATTTATTATTTGCCCTTGTGGGGTATCAGTAGTAATAAAGTGGAAATTGGAATATTCGCTATTTTGAGATACACCATATTAGCAAATCACCATCGATATATAGCAGGAATTGATCTGAACTAATTCACTGATTTTATGCAACTGAATTATAAGTTTTATACGTCACACAAGCGATACGAATAAGCACTAGTTTTATGCGTATAGGTACCTGAAGCCCCGAAAATAAAATGACGCTCCGTTTTTAAAAAAATTAAATTTCTTTGTGAAGAAAAAATTGTCAAAGACTTTTTGTTTAGCTCGCCAGTATAAAAACGGCGCCGCTCAATCGTTCGTTGCGATAGCGCCTCTTGATCGTGGCGCCCTGATACGACGCATCCTTTGTATCCATTGTGGAGCCGGCATTGCTTTGGTTTATGACTTTAAGATGGTAGTTTATGGCGTAACTGTTAAAACTAAACTAGCGCAAATTAAAGTTTTATTCACTTGTGATTATAATATATCTATATGAGTAGACTTGTTTAAAATATAATTCTATTATCAGATTTTTGGCGTGTCGTCAGATTTTTAATTATAAAAGTGTTCCGAAAGGTAATTTCGGCGCCCTTAGCGCAAGGCGCCCCGCTGCGACGCATCCTTTGTTTACCGTGTGGAGCCGGCACTGCATTGGGGGGTAGACAGAACGACACCAGGATATATTGTGAGAGAGGAAATGAAGAGGGAAAAGCTGAGAGTTGGTGCCGGAGCGAGGGCAGTGAAATATGAGAAGAAAGTTAGAAGGGAAGATAATAGGAAAATAATAAGGGAATGCTGGGAAGAAAGAATGAAGGAAGAACAAAAAGGCAAATTGTCGGCATGGCGAGACAAGAAAAGAACACCTTTGGTGGTGTGGAATAGACATAAGAGAAGCAGAGAGGAAGAGAAACGGAGAAACTAATATAGTAAAAAAATTGAGAAGGAGGGATAAGGATGCATAGGAACAGGAAAGAACAGACAGAATAGACATATCGCGGAGAGTGAAAAGATATAAAGAGATAACAGTGATCGGATTACCGAGATACTTGAAGGGGAAAAGAGGAAGATCAGGAGCCAAGAGGCTAAGATGCGGAAACGAAGAGAAGGACAATAGATATTGGGCAAAGTCAGAGGAAAAGTCTCAAAATGTGCAAGGAAGGAGAGAAAACTTGAAGGATTTTGCTAAGAGTTTCAAGGAGATGGTAGTCTGGGAGGAAGAGATAAAGGAACTGATGAGTGAGGAAAGCAAGGGAAAAAGATGGGCGAGAGAACTGGAAGAAAGAAGGAAGGAGATCGGAGAGGGAAGCCGGAATGCGAATGGGAAGAAAGAGAAGGTCACAAGAACGTCTATTGATGGTATGGTCATATTCAAAGAAAGGATATGACCATACCGAGACAGATTCCCGGAGCCAGTGCAGATTGCTATCCAATATTATTTATGATTTTGTTACGGTTAAATATGGTTAGCTAAAGTAAGGTTAAGTTACCTTGTGTCCGGTTACATTTGAAAATAAAGGTACCAAACCAGCGCCAATAGGCACCTCCAACAATATTTCTACGTATTCGTACCCTTACTTACTATTTAATAGAATAAAAATAATGCTGTTTAAACGAGATTCTGAATAATAAATAGATATTAACCAATTTTTTATTATTTATCGCTTAATGCTTATTGTACACACCCATAAGTTTCGAAACAATGAACGTATTGTATGCATTATGCAATGCCGTTTATAGTGCATACAATGTTTGAAATATAACTTTATTTATTCACTTGATTTTGCATATATCGCCATTATAATATTAAATGTAATTTAGTTGGCAAAATTAATTTAAACGAAAGATCGTCAAGCTCTTGATTTTGGTGAGATTTTTTACAATAACAGTGCTTTATTTAGATTGTAGCTAATAGGGTAATTCTGAACAGACTTGTTCACTTGGACATAGCTGTTATGTTGCAAATGTTTATATATTAATAGATACGAAATATTTTGACCTAAAAGTTTTTTCAGTGAAAGTTAACATATTTTGTTCAGCATAACTTTACAACCCTAGACAAAATACGGCATAGGAATTTTATTTTATTTTTTTTGAAATACTGAGTTATAAATGACTTCACTTTAAAAGTTTGCTTGAACCTTTTTTTGGACGACCAGACTTTTTACCGACCGCCAACATATACAAGGTGTCTCAAAAGAAATTTTATATTTAGTGGATCGATTAAAAAAAAAGTAAGCCGTATATAGAAAAAATGTTTATTAATTATTAAAATACACTTTTTAGGGATTTATTTCTTAAAAATAATATCGTCTAAATGTAGACCCTCGCGTTCTCGGCACTCATTTAATCGAATAGTAAAATTACTTATGACGTCTCGGCAGGTGGACCAGGGATGGCTGCCATTTCGTGACGTATATTTTCTTTCAAATGCGCCAGTGAAGTCGGTTTATTGGCGTAAACTTTAGATTTAAGATAACCCCATAGGAAAAAGTCCACAGGGGTTAATCTGGACTGCGTGGAGGCCAATTTATGTCACCTCTCCGGGAGATCAATTTGCCTGAGAAAATTGCACGAACACGTGGCAGAGACATATTGCACGTGTGTGACGTTGCTCCGTCCTGTTGGAACCATGTTCTTTGGTTATAGCCAGGAAAGTTTTGCAGTTCAGGTACCAAGAAGTTGTCTAACATCTCCACATAACGCTCTGAATTCACTGTAACTGCACGCCCCCTTTCGTCTTCAAAATAGTAAGGGCCGATAATTCCTCGCGCCGACATCGCAGCCCATACGGTCACTTTAGGCGAATGTAGGGGTTTCTGATGTTTGCGTTTCGGATTCGTTGCACTCCAGTAGCGGCAGTTCTGCTTATTTACGTGGCCATTAAGATGAAAATGAGCTTCATCCGAAAACAAAATGTTGGTAAACGTTGAAAATCGCTCAATCACCTGATTTACGAAATTAAGCCTCTGACTGGCATCTTGGGGCTTTAATTCTTGCACCAATTGAATTTTGTAGGGGTGCAGCTTTAGGTCTTTGTGCATAATGCGATGTAACGATGATCTATGCACATTTAAAGCACTTGCGCGCTTCCGAATTGAAAGGTTCGGGTCGTCACGAACAGACTGATTAACATTCTCCACGTTTTCTACCGTTCTTGATGACCTAGGTCGCCCGGATTTTGATTTATCCAGCGTTGTACCATCCTCTTCAAACTTTTTAACCCAATGTCGAATCAGAGGAATGCTTGGCGCATCATTTAAGTGTCGAAAACCTCGAATACTGCAGAATTTTCTACGCGCTACAGTCGCCGAATCACCGTTTTTGTAAAACTCTCGCACGCATAACGCGCGGTCTGCTCCCGAGAAACGCTCCATAGCGACTGTATTCCCAAGAGCCAGGCTACCGATTGACATAACCCCCGCGCCCCTTGGATACGTTGCGTTCACGCAGTAAGCTAAATAAATATAAAATTTCTTTTGAGACACCTTGTATAAGGGAGGTATTGTGATCATACCGATTTTGACATTTCGAGATTTCGATGGATCTCCACGAATCGAGGTCCCTACATAACGTTTTGACTATTTTCAGCATGATGTCTGTCGGTCTGTCTGTCTGTCTGTTCGTCTGTCCGTCTGTCTATCTGTCCGTCTGGCTGTCCGTCCGTCTGTCTGTGTACACGTTCAGAGCGAATTCGGCTAAAAGGATTTTTATTAAACTTCATATTTAAGCTTTTGACATCAATGGCACAAGTTGATCAACTTTTGGTAAAAATCGGTTGACTAAAAATGGGAGTTTACTCGTGTCGATTTTAAGATTTTTGCGAATATTTAACAACAGAAAAATATTTCGAAAAAATGTATTTAACAAAAATTGTTATAAAAGCAATAACTAACAACTTTTATTTGAGACATTTTTCGATAAAACGATTTTTTTTTGAAGTATCTACGTTTTCATACTTATATGTAACGTTTCCATGGTTATGATAAATAATATCTGTAGAATCACAATGTCCATCTGTTAGAAAATATTAGGCCAAGTTATTTCTACTCTGCTGCTAGAATGTATTTTATACAAGTACTTTATGATGGCAGTCGGTCCTGTGGTGGCCACAGCTGATTTTTGTTATAGTAATAACATTTGATCTTGCAACGTAAAATTGTCTGAAAATCAGGTAACTCTAATACCCCATGTATGAGGTAAATACTGGTCATGTGCCGGATCACATAAAAGTCAGATCCGCGAATACGGATACGGATAATGTGCGTTCTGATGCGCGGATACGGATCTTTCATTACAATAGAAAACCGAACTTTGAAGCGATAGTCGTGTCGTGCTGTTCCTACATACTAAAGCATGCAAACTGAGGGTACGAATATGTAGAATAGTATATTCTGTAACAAGGTTGGAATGAGAAAATTCGATGCGAGTGGAACATTAACCACGAGCAACGAATTTTCTCATTCCAACCGAGTCACAGACCCTCCACGACCACCAAAAAGAAAAATAAATTAACAAATAATTATTTTAACAAACATTTTATCTTAACAAATAATTTATATTACATAACAAATTAATCAATTAATTAAACTATTTTTTTTTTTTTATTTATTAGTTGTTTAATTTTAATTTAATTTGACGCACATCGGCCATTATTTTAGGTTAGGAAGTTATGTTGCATTTATTTAATGTAAACGTTGCATATATCTTAATGAAACCCTACAAAAACAAAAGACAACAAGCATGGAATAGTTATTCCATAACAAGTGATGGAATGAAATACACGCAAAATGCATAAGAAGATAAGTGCTTTAGAATAACATTCCAACTCTTGTGTTAGAATATTAACTTTCTGTAGTCAAAATTGGTTTTAGAATTGTTAAATTCTATGGAGTGGTGGTCGTGGAGAAAGATTGTTACCGGCGCCTATAAACGCTTGGTAACTTGCGCCGACCAGCGAGAATAAATATTGCTTTACTTTCAATTATACCCGGGCACGTAGAATGCCTGTTGGCGCTTGAAACATACGCCGATGAGTAACATGAATCTTAGAAACATTATTTATTAGCTTACAAGAAGCTGACAATCAGTTTTCTGATATTTTGTTGATTTTTTGATAGTTATTGATAAAATTTCTTTGATGTTGCGAATTATCGACATTTACAATTACTTATTGGCAGAATACATTTTATTACTTTGTTATGAATTTGCTTTCCAACGTATAGCCTACATAAGTGGCATGTTTTAGTAGATAAATATAACTCCCCCAAGCAACTACAGGAACATTTGTTATAAACCAAGCCATTTTTTGACAAAGAAATTTTGGTAAACAGGCACTGGTAATAATGTTTCTACGTGTGCACTAAACGGTGTCAATAAGCGCTGATAACAGCATAGCTAATTAAACGCCTGTTTATAAGTACCGAAACAATATTTCTACATGTTCAAACCCAGACACACAATTTAGCTGAGTTCAGAATAACTCTCTCATTGTCTTTGATTAATTTTACTCCAATATTTAATATATGCTAGACTGTACTAAAACAACTGGTAAGTAATGTGATGCTCCACTAAATATGAATTTAAACGTCAGAGTAAAATTTACTCCTGCTTGAGCATTTTTATGCGCAAGCTTATATTCTAACTAATTCAAATGTATCTATCTGAGATCTGTTTAAGATCCGCCTTGGAAAACGGATACGTACCCGGATACGGATTTTTATTTTTTTTGATCATCCACGGATACGGATACGGAGTTCCGGCATACCACTAATAAATACCTGACATGCGGGAAATCGATCACTTCCAGTTAGCAATGACATTTATACTCAGGACGGTGGTAAGCTTACTTGCTGCCTGGTTCGAGAAATTTGAACGGCGCCTTTTAGTGTTCTATTATAGGTTGTAGCTCCTGAAATGACCGATTTTTGACATATCTTTGAACAATTAAAACTCAGGACCAAAACACTTTATTAATTAAAGCAAGCACTATCTGATTCTTAACGCCTTTGCCAACGAGACACGAGGTTATTAATTTGTTTTTCAAAAATAGTCCAAAGTCCTAGAGTCCAGAAACTCCTTAAAGGTGTTTTGGACCGATATTTGATTATTGAAGTTTTTCTCCTTTAAAAAGTTATTTAGGAATTCGAAAAAGTAGATAGATAGATAAACAGTTCTTTTATTTATACCTTTCGGTTAAAATCCACATATTATTTACATACAGTTTAATTTAATTTATTTTCAAATACGTATTCTAATTGTTGTTGAATCTTCGTGACCAATCTTTTCTTCTCTCTAAGACGTCCCTCATCCATTTCTATCCTTGCCCTGATTCACTCAACGCGCCTTCTCCTGTTCCTTCTTTAAATTTCATTTCTCCACAATTCTTCATTATATGCTCCAATGTATCACTTTCCTCTCCACACATCTTGCACATTCTTTGTTCATCTGTTTTCCTGTACTCATTTTCTCTTTTCTCATTTCCGCACCTAAATTTAGCTATTACCTTCTTTTTGAATCCATTACTCTGAATTTTGAGGTATTTGCATCGTCCAAGTTTTATTGTATTTCTGGAATTCGAGGAAGTAGTAAGTAGTAAACGACAGATCGGTGAATAAGTTGGATAAGGAAGAATTTCGTACTGCAACTACTTCAATTCTTATTTGGTGATGTATACAATGTGTGACCGAGTGTTGTTGTGAAGGAGAATGTACATATTTTGAGTGAAAACTGTGGTGTTGTTGGGAAATACAATTTTCTCAACCAAAAACGCACCGCGGACCAGTATAATATATAATTTTCTAACGCGGACCACTAATAATAAATGTTGGTTCATTTTTTGCAAGAAAACAAATATATTTAATGTGCTACTAAATACATTTGTTTTATTTGTAGAAAATCACAGAAAGTTTACAGAAAATAAACAAAATATAAATTATTTACATAAAAAATATGCGTAACTTTTAAAAAAACTACAAAAAACACAAATAAAAACTTTCGCGGACCACTAAAATTTTTCTGGGGACCACTGGTGGTCCGCGGACCACCTGTTGAGAAACACTGGTTTGGACTATACAAAATATAATTTTAGCTTCGTCAACAAACTTTTAGCCGATTCTACTATCGGTAATAAATTCATATTATAAAGGAAAACACGAAAGAAATTTGAAAGTTTCATCACCAGATAAATCTGAGCAATCCTTTGCATTGATTAAGGCTGGGTATAACCCCCAGAGGTTACTAGTTTCTTATACAAAACTAACAATCTGAAGTAAAATTAGTATTAAGCTATACATCAAAATTTGCACCGAATTTTTATCTATCTAATAGGATATTTTTAATTGTAGAAATAGTTATTGTAAAAATATTATCGCCCAATAACTTAAAAAATAGACATCAGCGATATTGTTCTTTAATTTTTTAAATCTATTTGTAGGTTTCGAATAACTTGTATATTTATATAGTTTTGTGTAGAAATGTTAAAATAATACGTCAACATTTTTTTCGACTTGATTACTTATAGTTTCGAGCCTTCATCGAAAAATATTATACTTGAGGATAATGGAATGCAACTTGGTACACGTATTCTTTACGAAAAATAAATCATTTTTATCCGTAACACCTATTTTGAAAATCGCGCCAGATTCAAGATGGCGGCAAAAATAGACTACCAAGTACAATATCTATAAGTAGTTTTCACAATAGAGCAAAATAGCTCCAAACATATTTGTAGAATTAAGCTTTAGCTACAATTTGCCGCATCGTACGCAAATATGTGTTGATTGGTTTACAAGATGGCGTCTATAATGTAATTTGCTTATTTACAATTACATAACAGTTTTTTCTACAATTAAAAATATCCTATTAGATAGATAAAAATTCGCTGCAAATTTTGATATATAGATTGTTATTAATTTTATTTCCGATTATTAGTTTTGTATAAGAAACTATTGAGAACTATAGGGTTGTGCGCCGCCTTAAACGTAAATGCCTATTGTAATGTGAAGTTAACAGCAGACCTTTGCACTATATGATTAAGTTTCCAGATTTCTCTAATTTGACGAACTTTTTAAATCAATTCATGAAATTTACATGAAAATAAAAATCCAATTTCCGTTCTCAGTACCGTATTAAGTTTTAGTAAAAGGATCTTTAAATGAAAGTTACATAACAGAAAAACATATATAATACGTGCAGAGTATGTCTAATTTAGAAGTCAAACGTTGAAAATAGCCAACCCTCAACATAGACGCGCTATCTATTATCGGTCCGTTAAACTTGTAGAGGGTGCATTAAATTGGTGGCATTGAATTACAAAAACTTCTTTTTTCTTATTCTATCGTTTCTGTGGATGCTTCATTGATTATATATGTTTGAGACAGATAAGTTATACTTTTTCATTTGTTGAATGCCATGAACAAAGAGTAGTTTCGATTGTTTCAATTAAGAAACAAAAACTATTGGAGGAAGAGTCAAGTTTAACGATTTATTTTAAGGAGTGTAAGTAATGTTTTTGTTTGTTTTTGTCAAGCGAAAACTTCAGTTCTGGCTTCCAATCCAAGATTAGTACCGAATGACGGAAGAAACTAGTGAACAGGGGCTGGTCATGAGGGAGGGGGAGGGTCATAATAGGGGTCAGAGAAGGCAGGTTCCACGTGAAATTTCATTACACCACTTTAATTACAGGATGCATTTTTACATGAGTTTTAGTCAGGTTCAACCATTTGAATTTATGTAGTAAACATTTAAATAATTTGTCATTTAAAAATATATTTTTCTACGACTGATAAAATAAAACTATACTATTTATTTATCTATACTATATATTTCACAAAATTGCACATATGGTGACTGTTAACACGTTGAGTGCCACACTATTACAAAAAAATAAAGTTTCTGGGGCTAACATTATTTTTGGTTTATTCTGGATTTTAAATCAATTTTTAGGGTTTTGTAGGTATGACCAAAAAACCCTTATACCGTCATTTTGTCGTCTGTCTGTCTGTCTGTCTGTCTGTTCGGTAAAAATTGTAGCCAAACGGCTAAACCTAGAGAGTTGAAATTTGGCATGCTTATACAACTCTTTGACCTGCATATAGGAAAAATACTAAAACATCTAAAAAACATATCCCACTAAAAATATAATCAAATACAGTCTGTTCCAAACGGTTAAGCGGAACTAGATTTTGCAATCTAGTTATTTTCATCGTTTAAATCGTGCCTTTCGGCCGTTTTGTTTAAGCTTTGTAAATCATACTTAAAATAAACATTTTTTGGTTAAGGTTAATATCATTTTAAAATGTCATTTTCTTTATATTTTGATTTTTTGTGTCATTCTTAATACAAATTTCCCATTTATTTATTTTTTTGTCATTAAATAATCTAAAAAAAAATATTTAATTTTGACATATGTCATTCGTTTCCATGGTTTCATTGTTGGAATTTTAAATTTTGACATCCCAACGTGAAAAATGAAATAACCCAAGCAAGGTCCCTTCTCGTGACAACCTAAAAGAACTAAATTCCCATTTAGTTCCGCATAACCGTTTGGAACAGACTGTATGTGCTCATCGAAAAAAAAATATTTTTTTTAAATTCTGAGTAGGGTATCAAATGAAAGCCCTTGGTACGTGGATTAACGATCAAATTTTTATTTTTGCAAAATAAATTATTTTGAAGCGATTTTTACCAAATTTGTGCAAAAAAAATTTTTTGTCCCACACCCTGTAGCCCAGATGGTTTAAACTAAAAATCTGAAAAAATTCTAAGTAATGTACATTGGTGTGAACCGGAATAGTACAACAGGAATTTTTGATCAGATGATGTTTTTGGAAAAAAAGCATTTTTTGTGTTTTTTTGCTAATAATGTTGAAAACTTATAGTTATATAACACGCTAAACAGTAACGTGTATTTTGGTGCAGTGGCTAAGATACTGGCATTCTGCCCAAGAAAATGAGTTCGAATCCTACAAGAGGAGACAATGTTATTTTTTATTTTTTTTTGCATTTTTATATTGTTTAAGTTATTTTTTCAAAATTCTAGTTATATTTTGGCAATTGTTGCATTTAATTTTTAAAAGCGTAAATTTAATAACCAGTGGAAATTGTTAAAATTATAATTTAATTCTATATTTGAATGTACACGAAATCAAAGGGGAGGAGTTATGACTAAAAACAACCAATGGAAGCCATAGGCGCAATTTTCAAAATATTAATGAACATTGATACATAAATAAAATACTGCACATCTTTAGAAACTTAAATAATGGTAATAGGCATTCGAATTAAAATTCATAAAAAAATATTTTGACATAAAATTTGTTTTGGCATCCCAAATAATCATCATTCACTTACTAAATACCTGCAAAACCATGAAATGTGTGAAAATTCACACTTCACATCAATTTTTATTATGTATGCTGACAAAAACAAAGACTTTGTTTTATTTTGAGCCTTAATTTTCAAAAATTTGTCTCTCACGGCCACAAAACGCAAATTTTGGAAGTCAGGCCGGGTGAGACGCAATTGTATCACGAAAAGTTAGTGCATGCATACGAGATATCCGGTAACTGGTGTCTATCAATTAGTTTTAGTTGTGTGAATATAGTTTGTAGCGTACAAAATGATATACGGAAAAGAACAAGAATATTTATAGAAGCTTCTTAATGAGTATTTATCTGACGACGAACCTCGGTGATGGTTTATCTGATAATTACATTTTATCATCAGGTAGTTCATCAGACTTGGAATATTACGGAAAATTGAGTAAAAGACGTGAAATATCTTCTTTTTATTCGGTCGACATTACTGGACATTTATCACTAAATAAATATGTATCTTTGCGTTTCTATTATATTTAAAATTCATAATATTAGTTTTTGAAACCCCCTTAATTACTAATGAGGACAAATTTGATAATAGAGATATTAAAGAAGCTGGACCATCCATAGAAGAATCCTGCCACCGGTTGATTATGTTGCTGAAATAATTGAACAAGTTATACAGGATTTCATGATAGACGATAACGTTGATGAAGTTGAAACTATCACAGACGACTTAAATTGGGGCACTGTGACTAAAAACAATATGAAGAATTTTGATTTTACGGTTCACAATGTAGAATTTGATATGGAAATTTTACAAAATGATATATATGAAAAAACACTGATAGATTTCTTTTATTTATTTATTTAGTGATGATGACATAATACAACTGATGGTCATAAAAACAAATAGAGACACATCGCAGAATATACAAAAACTTTGAACGGATCAAAGGACCAAATGACATATCAGTGTATTTAAACGAAAATCATACCCTAGAAGAAACAAATGGTAGAAGATAGTGTGTGGAATGTTACAAAAAGATTGTTGAAAGTTCAGGTTGAAATGAAACGCAAAAGAAGGCATTCAATGTAAAACTTTGATGTTCTGCGTGCCAAAAGCACTATTGTATGTTTTTTTTTCACTATTCATAAATCTTCTTTGTAATTTTCGAATAAATAATAAATCAATTTAAAATGTAATCAATAATCTCAATAAAATACTAAAAACATATTTTGCCCAATTATTCATTCATGCCTAGATTAAAATAGCAGGCTAAAAGCACTACCTTAACCATCAGGCCATCATAATTGAAACTACATGTTTCTCTCATGGAAGTGAGAAACTATTGCTGTCTTCTATAGCTGGGAAATAAAACTGAACTGAGAGACCAACACCGTTTCACGCGGCGTCAGTGAACAAAATGTGTGAGACAAATGTTGCCTCACATGGCACACAAATTAAAATAGCAAAAATGCAGGCATACACTTCGTATGTTGCGAATAATACAAATAAATCTAAAGTTATGTGGAACATTATTAATTCTGAGCTGAACACAAATCGAACAATCCCGTTTAATAACGATAATAATAAGAGCGATGACTTTAATAACTTTTTTGCCGAAATAGCCGAGAAATTATCGTGGAATCTACCTATTTCTAATTTAGCTCAAAAAACTCATCTTAACAGATGTACAAATTCTGTTTTCTTTTGTCTTACTGACCCAACGGAGGTTAAGAACGCAATCTTCTCCTTGTCGAACAGCAGTGCTGAAGAAGCTTATGGCTAGACTAGCGCAATCTTAAAAATCGCTGCTGGGTACATAGCAACTCCACTATGTGCAATTATAAACAAAAGTTTTCAAACTGGCGTCTTTCCCGAAAAGCTTAAACTCTTTAGAGTTGTGCCTGTCTTTAAAGGGGGTGATGATAAATCATATACAAATTACCGTCCTATTACAATCGTTCCAATATTCTCAAAAAATTTTGAAATTATTTTGAAAAACAGATTGGATTCTTTCTTTGATAAAAATACGATTCTCATAAATAAACAGTTCGGATTTAGAACTAGTCTGAACAAGACTAAAGCTGCAACTGAACTTGTAAATTTAAAACAGCTTTGAAGATCTTTTGTCCACATGTGCCATTTTTTGTGATCTGTCGAAAGCATTCGACTGCGTGCCACATGAACAACTTCTTGAAAAGCTAGATTGCTACGGAATTCGCGGTTCCTTAAAAACTCTAATTGAATCTTATTTGACCAATAAAAGTCAATTTGTTATTTGTAATGGAACTAAGTCTGCTACTCGTACGGTAAATTTCGAAATCGGCCAAGGTACCATCATTGGGCCTCTGCTATTTATAATATTTATTAATGACTTACCGGAAGTTATAAAAAAGAAGCAATTCAGAAATCATACTTTATGCCGACGACACAACTCTACTAACAAAACATCAGTCAGTTAATAGCTTGTTATTAGAATCTTCCGAGGTAGCTGAAAGAGCCACAGAGTGGTTTTTTGCAAATAAATTAACTTTAAATCCGTACAAAACCCAAAAACTTATCTTCTCTTTAAACCGGATTGTATCAGAGGACATTGTCTATGGTGACCCAGTTAAGTTCTTAGGTTTCCACATTGATGGACAACTCACTTGGGATTATCACGTGAACAAATTGGCGTCCTGTCTAAAAAGAATTAATTTCGCGCTGAATAAATTAAAAACCACAGTCTCTTATGAAACATTGCGCTTATTCTACTTTGGTGTCTTTCAGTCTAAGTTGGGGTATGGCATTATGCTTTGGGGAGTCTGTAGTTCGATTGATAGAATTTTTAAAATTCAAAAACATGCCATAAGACAAATTAATAATGCTCCATATAGAGCCCATTGTAGACCATTGTTTATTCGCAATAAAATTATGACTGTGTACAGTCTTTTTATTTATAATTGTTTATTGTATGTAAAAGAGAACCAGACCAAATATGTAACAAACTCTGATAATCATTCCTATGATACGAGACGCAAATTTGATATTCGCTGCCTAAAAATCCGATTAACCAAATCTAAAAATGGTATGTACTTGGCCGCTCTCTTCTACAACCATCTGCCTGAAAGTTTTAAAACTCTTGACAAGAAAACCTTTAAAAACAAATTAAAAAATATTTTAACTGATAACTGTCTTTATGATATTGATGACTTTTATAATATTGTATTTTAAGATCATATTTGACTTGTGTTTTGCTATTTTATCTTAACATGTTGTTTTGTAATATTTGAATTTGAATTTGAATTTGAATATCATTTTAAATTTTGTACTTTTTATATATTTTCATTTTAACATGTTGTTTTTGTAATATATATATATTAAATTTTTTTTTTTTATTATTTTTATATATTTTTATATTAATATGTTGTTTTTGTAAACTATTTTAATTTGTTACTATTTTTAACTATTTTAAATTTGTACTTTTTATATATTTAATTTTTTTTTTTTCATTTTAACATGTTGTTTTTTGTAATATCTATTTTTAAATTTGTACTTTTTTTTATATACTTTGACTTGTGTAAACATTTTCTGTAATGTATTTAACACTAAATAAATATTATTATTATTATTATTATTACTCAACGTGTTAAAAAATGTAAAAACTGTTATAAGCGTTTAATTATTTCACACTTTCCATGAGCATATACAGTTACTCACAAAATTGAGCGTACACAAGTTTTAAAAATATACCTCTTAGGTAAAGATGCCTATAAAACAGATTATTTAAACCAATTATTTTTTATTTCTAAAATACATTTTAGAGATACAAAACTATCATAAATGGTATAAAATTAAATAATATTTAATAAACGTTTGTTAAAGAAAACAATAAATATATACATTTTCAGAGACACAAAATTGAGCGTACAAAAAGTAGTAATACTAATAAAATAATTAGAAAACAATCAGTTAATTTAAATTAATATTTTGTCGCGTCACCTTTTGCTTCTATTACTGCTTGAAGGCGATTTGGCATAGACTGCACTAATTTTCCAAACTTCTGCTGGTATATTATTCCATTCTTCTTAAAGTTTCTTTTTAAAATCATTGTTATTAGAAAATGAATTTGTTTTTATCCGAACTTTTAATTCTCTCCATAAATTTTCAATTGGATTGAGATCAGGCGATTGTGGCGGTGTTTTGAGTAATTTTGGTGCATTGTATAACAGCCATTCCTTTACAATAAGCGCAGTATGTTTGGGATCGTTATTTTGTTGAAAATAATAAACTGGTGGTATATCAAATTTTTCTGCAGTAGCCGTAAGATTATTTTTCAAGATGTTTAGATATGTCCATTTATCCATGATCCCTTCTATAAATTATAAATTACCTGGGCCGTTTGAGCCCATAGCACCCCACAACATAACTGATCCGCCTCCGTGTTTTACTGTCGGAACGGTATTACTTTTTTTAAATTCTGTATTGGACTTCCACCAAACAATTTGTCTGCCGTCCGACCCAAAAAAAAATAATTTTCGTCTCGTCAGAAAAAATAACTTTATTCCAGAAGCTAATTGGTTTGTTCACATACATTTTTGCAAATTCTAAGCGTTTCATTTTATTCGTTTTTGAAATCAATGGTTTCTTGCGTGCAATTCGACCATTGTAGTTATTATTCTGGAGTACTCGGCGGACTGTTTCTACTGAAATTTGTTTATTTAATCTTTGTGACAATTCTGACGTTAACTGGGGTACACTAATTTTAGGATCTTGCTTAATTTTTGCAAAATAAATCTTTCATCCACAGTTGATAATAATTTTTTTCTGCCTCTGCCCGTTTGGTTTTTGATAGTACCTTCATATTTAAATTTATTTATTATTTTTTGAATTGTGGAATGTCTTCGGTTTACTATATCACCTATTTCACGCATTGTATGACCCCGGGCGTATAATTTAACTATTAGTTTTCGTGTAGATTCGTCAGTCTGTTTACGTTTATTTTCCATTATAATAGAAACAAAATCACTGTACTTGGATGTGGCCTAATGCAAACTAAACTAATGAAAAAACCATCTGTTGCAAGATAAAACCTATGCAATATAATTTCAGGAAAAAAACAGGTCTTAAATCAATCAAAATTAACTAGTACGCTCAATTTTGTGTCTCTAAAAAAATATTATTTTTAGTTTTCCTTAACAAATTTTTAACAAATATTACTATACTTTATACTATTTGTAATAATTTTGGATATGCAAAGTGTATTTTATAAATAAAAATTAATTAGTTTTAAAAATTCTGTTTTATAGTCACGTTTTATTAAAAAGTATCTTTGTCAAATTCTTGTATACTCAATTTTGTGAGTAACTGTACATCGGCTACTTCTTACCCACCATCTCCATGATGTGCTCATGGGAACGACAGAACTATCTCCAAGGACTGCAATCGTGTTCGTGCAGTCCGAAAAAGAACCAAAGAGTGCAATAAAAACAATTAAAGTCAATTCGTGACCTTAACTCCACCTCCTTTATTCACGTTTTAAACATTTAGTACATTTTTCACATATTAAATAAAAGTTCTTAATAATTGTTAACAGTTACCTTATTAGCAATTATAAATTAACAGATTTAAATAAATCTTTTAAAAAATCATTATAGTGCCTTTACAGTCAAAAATGTGCCAATAATAGTACGACACCTAGCAACGTTTTCGAGAAAGAATTTTAGGTCGGCTGGTTTTTCAATATTTCCCTTTCTTATTGAAGTTAGGTAGGGATGTGGTACGTCTGGCACCTGGGAGCGGTTGCGTTTACCTTTGCGCATCTCGCATGTACAGGAAAAAAGTGGATATTTCCAAAAAAAAAATTTTTTTAAAATTTTATTAATAAATTTATAGTTGCCAGACAGTTTTGTTGTTGCTAACATTGCGCTACATCTAATTTAAGTAATTAAAAAATAATAATTTTCAAACCTTTATATTATACAGAGTGATTATTTAATGGCGAGACGACGTCACTGGAAGTTTTAATAATTTGCCGTTTCATACACATCGTAGCAGGCGATTATGGGTGCATGCGCATAGTAGACACTTCCGTCATCTCCAAGTTATTGAGTCAATGATTTCCTGCCATTCTTTTATTTGATTTTCTATTATTTTATTTGATAATTCGGTGACGTCGTCTCGCCATTAAATTATCACTCTGTACATAGTATAGCTGTAATTTTAATAAGATATAGTTCTGATATCCAACGTCGTTATCCCCAGAAGCTTGTGGTTGGACCATAAACAATAATAAGTATGATTTTGTCTGGTTTGTTGGGGATCAATTGCCATCATTAGTTGCTGATATCATAGTTCAAGGTAAATATTAATTGAATAAAATATTAAAAATTCTCAACAAACACGTAACAACTTACTAACAGATTTTTTTTTTATAGATACTCAGGTCCTAGAAAATGACGATACATCTGAAGACAATAATGATAATGATATAAGGAGTGATAACGATGATAGCAGTGAGGATGATACTGACTATGCAGCATTTTGTTGTGACACAATTATTCAATAAAAATAGTGAATTACATTTTATGTATCATTTCTTACATATTTAAAATAAATGATTTGTTTTATTTTGCTACTAATATTTTTTATCAGTTGTTCTCATCTCATTTTACTTTAATTATTATTCTGCTCTATTTTTTTATGAAATTTGAACCTATATAAACAATATTACTTATTTTAAATCATTTTCTGTCGCTCTCCAACGCCCTCTATTGCAGCTATCTCTCTCACGCAACCAACGAATAAGCTGTCACACTTTTCTAAGTCACCTATTCTCCTCGGGACTTAAATTGGTCTGAAAATTATTATTTTTTAATTACTTAAATTAGATCTGGCGCAATGTTAGCAACAACAAAACTGTCTAGCAACTATAAATTTATAATGCTAAAAAGACGTAGAACATTATTTAAAAAAATAATGTCTTAAAATGATTTCAAAATATCTCTTTACCTGTACAGGCGAGATACGCACAGGTAAACGCAACCGCTCCCAGGTGCCAGACGTACCACATCCCTACCTAACTTGAATAAGAAAGGGAAATATCGAAAAACCAACCGACCTAAAATAAACTTTTTTGTGACATTGCTAGCTCTTATACTATAAATGTTAGCACATTTTTAATATGTTTTTAAATAGAATAAAATACTTTTAAAGAGTAGTAAAAAATTCAGTGGTGGCCTAACTTGTCAGGTGCAACAGATGTACATGCACAGGGCCTAGGTCAAAGGGGGCCGAAAAACAGTCAATGCCTCTTTAAGTCTGACTTGGGCCTCCCAAGCTAAACTGTGGATTTCCTTTTTTTTGCTCAGTACCTTGATTCGTCTTCCTTTTTCTTATTATTATTTTTTTTCTGGACCCAAATTGAAACTTTGCACAGAGCACATGAAAAGCTAGTAACGGACCGACACAGGCGATATATTAAGAGAGACGGCACATTTTTATCTTCCTAATAATAGATTTTTGATGAACTCGACCCGTTAGTAACAGGGTCTATTATGTTCGTAATAACTTCGCAATTTTTCTTGATAACTTACCTCTGGTGAGATCTGGTGTAAGATCAGGAGCTTTGCTTATAGAGGAACAGTTCCATCTTCTACTATAAAAGAGAGATGTGCAAGTGTCGACTGTCATGGTGGAAGCAGTGACCACGTGTGGCATGGTCTCCATTGAGGAGCGGCATAGTCTTGTCTGTTTGCGGCCCAGACCATACCTGTGTCGGGCCTGATGACACAATGTCCGTGATGGAATGCTGGCGTTCCATGGTAAGTTTGAATGTTGAAGAGCGCTGAAAAAATATTTTGAAATAAATAATAATTTCAGTAACACCTTAAAATAGCAATAATAATAAGAATACAGACAGCGCCCGGTCATGCCTTTGTGAGGCCTGACGCAAGAAATTATAGTTAAGGCTCAATTTGGAAATATTTTAAATCAAGAAAAATCGTCATATAGATCAGTGTTTCTTAAACCTTCGACAGTTGCGGACCACTTTCAAAATTCCACACTAATCGCGGAACACCAACGTCACGAAATACATTTTTTTTGCGTAAATGTCCATTATTAATACTAATGAAATTTTGTGTGCGCGGACCACCAAGAACTGACCCGTGGACCACCTGTTGAGAAACACTGATATTGATGAAGCGTGTACCTACTGAAACATTTTGGGCCATGTTCATAAACTTTTAATTAATCTTAGTAGCACTACTAAGGCAATTATAGATGTTCATAATACAGAATTATTGTTAGTAGTGCTTAATAGTGTCTAGTACAGTGGTTCCCAAACTTATTTTGTCGCGGAACCCTTTAAATTACGGAACCCTTTTATTAGAAACATTTTTTATACAACTTTAAATACAAAAAAAGAAAAAATACATTATATTACTGCAAACTTTTTCCTTTTTTAAATACGATAGAAAAGAGTTTATAAATTAGTAGTTATTTTCATTGTCTTCCTAAAAACTAGAACATTAAAAATAAAAAAAAAAAAAGAAATCATGAATTCATATTTTTCATATAAAGTGTGAGATATTTTGCTAATACAGCTAGGTTTAATGAGAACCATGTTTTGCTTTTTGAATTCTAATATCCTTTCAAAATTTGGTATAATATTGCATAATCAAATTCGCATATTTGGTGCAGCATTTAGTTTGATGCGATATTTCGATTTTGTATCAGCGTATTTTGAAAATCCAGATTAACACATGTACGTAGTTGCAAACGGTAACAAAAACCAAATAGCCCTTCTTGATAAATGAAGATTTTCGTCATATACAGGGTGTTTGTTTGAAACGGGGCACCCCGAAAATCTCCTTTATTTGTAAAGATACAAAAAATCTTCAGAACAAAAGTTAAAATAGACAAAAAGGCCCATCTAAAGGTTACTATAAGAATTCTGAGGCACTTCCGGTTTCACCGGAAATGATGTCAACATTTGATC
This sequence comes from Liopterus haemorrhoidalis, assembly GCA_963971575.1. Taxonomy (NCBI): domain Eukaryota; kingdom Metazoa; phylum Arthropoda; class Insecta; order Coleoptera; family Dytiscidae; genus Liopterus; species Liopterus haemorrhoidalis. The sequence continues at coordinate 146,370,900 of OZ020611.1, read as the reverse complement.
TAGCATAGGGAATCGATAATTTTATATTTTTTTCCTAAAAGTACATTAAATTAGCTTTACAATGACACCAAAAAGTCATATTTTTATGTTAACAATTTCAAAATGGCGACCATTTATTTACAAAATAATAATCAACATAAGTTTTACAAAGTTGAAAGTAGCAAGCTTTGAAAACAATAAAAAAAGAAACAAAATATCTCTAAAATAAACTGTTATAACTAGTTATTATATGAAATAACATAAATTTTAATTTTTCAATTAAATGTTTTATAAATAAGAAGAGTTTAATAGTTTATTTTGCTTATTTTTGTTTGAAAAAAAAAATTGTATTAATTGGTAGTAAGTCGTTATTTGTACCTAATGATGGTTTATGTACGATATACCAACGAAGAGATGACAGATATGGTTGTGTATTTTTTTTTTTTTTTTTTTTGTAATAATTGTAATAGTTTGTATATATTGTAATATAAAAGTAATAGTTTTTTTTCTAAATAGTCAAATAGTTTATTTTAGAGATATTTTGTTTCTTTTTTTATTGTTTTCAAAGCTTGCTACGTTCAACTTTGTAAAACTTATGTTGATTATTATTTTGTAAATAAATGGTCGCCATTTTGAAATGGTTAACATAAAAATATGATTTTTTGGTGTCATTGTAAAGCTAATTTAATGTACTTTTAGGAAAAAAATATAAAATTATCAATTCCCTATGCTAGATCAAAAGTTGACATCATTTCCGGTGAAACCGGAAGTGCCTCAGAATTCTTATAGTAACCTTTAGATGGGCCTTTTTGTCTAGTTTAACTTTTGTTCTGAAGATTTTTTGTATCTTTACAAATAAAGGAGATTTTCGGGGTGAGTGAAATGCGTGAATTACGAACTAAATTACTAAGAACATTTTATAATATAAGAAAAAATTTATTAGAATCATTAAGTTAAGAATTAAATTTACAAAAGAGTTAAAATATTCATTAAAACCTCAAATGCCGATATAAAACCTGTATCTTCAAAAGGTGGAAATATTTCAACGAAACCCCAAATATGTATCGCTTTACGTTACTTTGCTAAATGTTCCATCAACAAGATATAGGTAACTAGTTACTAACATGAATAATTGAATGAATCATGAATAACATGAATTAATTTTATATCGTGACTAATAACTAAGCTCTGATGAAGATTTAAATTAAATCGAAACGTTAGCGAAGTTAATAAATTTTGTTTTATTTTCTGACTGGTCCGAATCTCATTACCTATCAACTATTACATTTTTACTTATAATTCTTTTAAAATATTTATATTTATTATTTAAAAAAAATAGACAATAAAATCGTCATCTAGCGCTGTCAAAGAAACAAGGTTATGTTTATGTTTTTACCGCGATAATAGTACAAGATACGCATCACACTTTCTTAATTTAACAAGTAACTATTAATTGCAATATTTAGTACAAGATTATGAACATGGTCCAATATTTTTAATTTATCAAAACATTTTCGTAAGTGGGAAAATAAAAGTAGTGCAATTCTGAAACAGGTTTTACTCGGGCTATTAGAGTAGCACATTTTTCAATTATTTCCTAATAATTAATAAAATCTCCTTGTTTATGTTCAATAGCCGATATCCAAAGTGACGTCAGCAATACTAGCGCCAGTGTGCTTTTGCCAAATGAATCTTACAAATATCTAATTTTTTCTTATAATTCATTGCCGGATTATAATGAATAATATTCAACGAAGACAACGGACCAGGTGCGAATTTAAAATATGTTAAAATAGATCAGTCTACTCAAGAATTAAGAGAGTGATTAGATGTGGAATACTGCAAAAAAGTTTTAATAGAGAGATTAGGTTTAAGTACATGAATATTTATAATAATAATAAATTATCTATGAAATTTTACTAATGAACATAAATTTGTTTAGGAACAGTTAACATATAAACAGTATCAAGAAAGAAACTGTTTGTCAGAATAATTCGACTGATGGCCACAGTTACTACTTTCGACTATCATTATATATATAAAAGCCCTAATTTCTGTGTATCCTCGTAACGCTAAGTTCCTAGGTGCAAGCGGGGCTTGAGGTGTGTGGTCGGTCGTTCCCCACCATTCAGAGCGACGTTCTTCGACAACAGCTCACTTACGCTAAGCACATAGTGAAGCAGAGAGCAAAGCAGCTATGAAAGTGGAGAGTAAAACAGCGAAAGAATGTCGCACTTATAAAAGAGTGTCTACACATATTGACGGGTTTAAAATCGAGCAGAAAGTTCACAAAATTATAATGGATTTTTTACTAACAGAAAACTCTTCCCTGAAAATTGGTATTTACTAAAAAATAAAAATAAACACAGTAGAAGGTGCAATGTTCACAGAATAAATAAAAGTAGACATATACATGGTGAATTTCATCATTTCTATATGCAACTCCGCGAACATCCAGAAAAGTTTAATTCTTATTTTCGCATGAGTATTTCAACGTTTGATTATATTTTGGAAAAAATTCAACATAAATTGGTAAAAAATTGACAAATTTCAATTGGAACTTACTATAAATACCTCTTATAAATGAGAACTACTTGTAAATGCCTCAATATCCATTTTAAACAACTATTTTAGCAACGACGATAGCAGAGAAATCAAAATTGTTTGAACGCGTCGCTTTGCTCGACTATAACAACGATATAACCTCGCTGCAGTACGCTCCAGTATGCGCGTGTTAACAGTAATTCATTTATTTAATTTCGCCTCTTTGCTCTCCGCTTTCATCGCTGCTTTGCTCTCTGCTTCACTATGTGTTTAGCCTTAGCGAGAATATAGCTCTTAGCTCTCCAGTCAGTATATGCCTTGGCTTAATTAAAGAATGTTGTGTCAATTAACGTTATGCCCGCGGGCCGTGTCTGGCCCGATACTTATTTTTAAACGACACGCATTGAGCGGCTTTTTAGGATTTCCTAGGTATAATCAGAAACAGCTATACCATTGAGGTCCTGCATATGGCCCACAGGCCGTATCCTGCCCGATATTAATATTTAAACGACATGCATTAATCAGCTTTTTAGGATTTCCTAGGTATAATCAGAAACAACTATACCATTCATGTCCAGCATATGGCCCGCGGGCCGTATCCGGTCCGATACTAATTTTTAAACGACACGCATTGAGCGGCATTTTAGGATTTCCTAGGTATAATCAGAAACAGCTATACCATTGATGTCCAGCGTATGACACGCGGGCCGTCCCCGGCCCGATATTAATTTTTAAACGACACGCATTAACAGCTTTTTAGAATTTCCTAGGTATAATCAAGAAACGTTTTTGTTTTGTTAATATACGTAGAATCATGCAAATTTTAATAATTGTTTTCTGCTTATATTGATTTTTATTCGATCTCAGTTTGCCAACGTTATTGGCAACGGGTCTACTAGTCTACTGATATAATTGCTGAACCAGAAAGTTTACCTGCCTCAGAGTAGAGCGAATGTATGTTTTAATAAGATTTACTTTTGAGAAACTTCGCTTGGCTTTAGAAATCATAATAGGAAACGTTAGTAATATTCTCAATGGAACATAACAATTAGGAAATATTTTGTTCAATCCTTTTTCGTAAATGAATTTCAAAGTGTCTTACATTAATATACAAGACATGTGGAAATTCGTCTTAGAAATTGATATTAGATCAGATTTTACGTCTGTTATCAATAATTTTAAATTGTGATCAACAACTCGTTAGCTAGGTCGTCCCTATCAATGGCATTTTTCTCCGATAAAAAAAAAATCCTATAGATCCCTATAGTGCCGTTCAATGGTTTTGAAATTGTTTAGTCGAGCTTAATTTTAAACATTTATTATTGCTTTGAAACTGGGGAAAAGCAAAATATGTCTGTTATTACTTAGGGATATTGAAAAATTACAAAGAGTATCTTTTAATAAGTTATTAAACTCAAAATGATTTAAAGAATGTTGTTAAATAAAAACTTCAAAAGAATTCTCTGATTTAACGTACACTTTGTCAATTTTTTTTGGGATTTTTCTTAGGTGCGTCAGGGAAAGCGAAGTTTGGCACTTCTGCTCTTTCTTTATTACCAAAACTTATTTGCTCGCTCTTTATTTCCACACTTAAACCTCGCAATATTTTCATATCTTCTTACTTCCTTTTTTATTATCCCAAATTTGGAATTGATCTTGATTCCGCCTCTATGTATCACGATTCTCTTCGAGTCTGAGGTGTAAGGTCTGTAGATACTTATCACAATCTGACAAACTATAAAATATTATATTCTACTCAAATAAATAGGATATGTAATGCGCTAACATTGTCGTTTCTTAGAAAAATTAACCAGCAAACAAAAGTTTATTTTAGACCAGGGGTCGCCAACTGATTTGATTCGAACCACACATGCTTTTATAAAATATTAACTAGTTTGTTAACTATCCAACATCGTATATAAAATGTATATATAATATCGCATTCATAACAAATTATTATTACAAATGTATTTCAATATTAGTTATCCTATGGGGCTGGAAAGAGTATGAAAAAGTGGAGCAAGTACAGTACAAATACATCTGATAGGTACTGGGTGTTGATAAAAGAACTCATTTATTTAAGATTTAATTTAAACACCGAGGCAGGAAAACGGGCCATGAACTATGAAGACAGAACCAGAAGAATACCATGGAAAGAATTAGTGCATAAATGTTGGGAAGAGATAAGGAGAAAAGAAGAAAGAAATAAATGGGAAGAACTAAGACAGGAATTTTATCAACAAAAGGGATACTCAACTACAGAAATAGAAAATCGGAGGCAGATAGGTAGAGCCCTGCGCGGATAAGCTTTTCTGTATCCGATCCGCATCCGCACATCCATGATCCGCATCCGATCCGCATCCGCAGCTTTTGTAAATAACAAATCCGCATCCGATCCGCATCCGCAAAAATATCCGCACTATCCGCACTACAGGTTTTGCTGTCAGTTTGGAAAGAACTAACATATTTCGCCTGTTTAGGTAATCACTGCTCTAAAACGCTACTGAAATTTTTTGGATTTACCAGCTTATTTATTACTAACCTAACCTAAGGGACCCCAAAAGTTTTAAGGCCTAGATGCGCTAATAACTTATTTAAATCTAGAGAGAGATAACAATTTTGGGGGGCCTAAGCGTTCTTTTTCGTAGGGAGTAAGTGGCGTGCTGCTTTTTTTAATATTGAATTTTAAAAAAAAATCAGAAAAGTTACTTGATAGAAGGTGCTTCATATTTTTAGGATCAAGTAATTCTCTTGCGCCATTTCGCGCATGAGTTAGGCGTTGCAACTTTTTCAAATAGCAACATGTGTCATTTTTCAAATTTTTGGGATCTACAAGACTTTTTACTTCGGGTAGTATAAAAAAATTGGCAGGTTACATAATAAAATTTTCGAGAAAAAATTATGTAGGTAAATTTTGGTATTTAAATAAAACTTACTAATCAGTTTTATGTAAAAAAAAAACCTTTATCAGATTTAAAAGCCAGAATTAGAGCAGAGGTAGGAAGAATTACGTCGAAAGTGTACCAGGAAACTTTTGTCCAAAATATTATTTTCTATAATATATTCAATAATAAAAAGAAAGTTAAGTTGATTGTCTCAACTCAGTCTTGATCATGGACAATTGTCTTAATAAAAAGAACATAAAGTGAGATTGAATGCTACAAAATATCATGTATATACAGACAACCGAAAATAACCGAGAACTGCGTAGTCAGAACACAATTAGCCAACGTGGTGGCCGAGCGCATTAAGTCGTACGGTTTTAGACTGTTAGAAACAGACTTGACTGTCCGGTCGATGGTTCGAGCCTGCTTCGTTGGTGATATTATTCGGGCGAGAATAATATGTTTACATTACTCTCATTTTCACAATCATTCACCTCTCATCCAGGTGTAGGAGCTCGCCCCCTGGCATCGGCGATTAGCCTCGTTGCAGAAATAAAGGCCGATGTAAAATAAATAATATAATAATAATAATAATAATCAGAACACAATTGCTTGTTTCTCCGAAAGTAACCGAAGATTTAATGTTCACGCGGATATGACATTTAATCCGCATCCGATCCGCATCCGCAGAAAAGTTGCGGATATCCGCGGATAATCCGCGGATACCCGCGGATTTCCAGGGCTCTACAGATAGGGTACATAATAAAAGAGACAATTATTATAATAAATAAAGATATCCAGACGCAAATTAGAAGGGAGGAAATACTTAAATCTTTTTATAACCCCAGATACAAATTTCTTCAGACAAAGGACCTGCTATATGACCTTGCAAAAAGCAACAATTAGCTGCAAATTATAGCTAGATTTCGCATCGGAAATGAAGAGAGGTGTAACGATTACTGACTGAAAACAGAGAATAGAATATTCAGAATGTGCCACAACGCAGTAGAGAACATTGAACACCTAAGTAGAGACTGTGAAAGAGAACTCAGAAATGCGAAATCATCTCTGCATATTATCTGTGATGTTACCTGGATGTTTAGTGGATGAAAAGAGTGAAGAATAGAAGGAGAAAATTACATCCACTCTGAAATGACACTTGTATAATTTTAGTATGCATATGATAAAAATTAATTAATTTCACAATCAAGTATAGTTTAGAACTTTCAAAATGTATATAAGTATGGATATTGTAAATTTTTATACCGCATGGTAAAAAATAAAGAGCTTACTACTACTATTAGTTATTCGTTATTGTAAAAAAACGGACGAGGGCAACAAATTGAAATGGCCGAAATGTTATATTAGTTTAGATTAGATTATTTACGTTTCGTACTTGAGGTCAGGGCTCCTTATACAGTATCCACTTGTTGCCGAAGACCAGATCGTCAAAAGACCAATTTTAAGGAGACCAGAACAACCAACCAAAGCAATGACCAATACTTAGTAGTGTGAAAGTATAAAAATGGATATCGAGGAAGACATTATTGTGTTAATCTTGTATAATAATAAATTTATTAAATTCTGCCTTTCGGCTTGTATTCTACATTTTTTTTTTTTTTTTTTAGTACGTTATACCATATTTTGCTATGTTTTCATTTAATTTCTTTCTACTTTTTCCGCCACTGTGTCTTTGTTGAATGAAGGTTCTTGTCTGTGAAATTTCATTCATCCATGTCCATCTTGATCCTATGTCTTTTAAAACTTCTTCTCGTGTTCCTCCTCTGGGTTTGACTTCTTCACAATTGTGAAGTAGGTGCTCGGTGGTTTCCCTTTCTCTCCGACACATCCTGCATACTCTTTCTTCATCTTCTTTCCAGAATTGGTTGTTTCTCTCCTCGTTTCCACATCTAAATCTTGCTACCGTCCGTTTCTTATCTCTATTTTTCTTTCCCTTTTTCCATTAGGTACTTCGGTATTTGCGTTTTCCAAATTTTGGCATACATATTGTTGTTTCTGGATTATTTAATTCTTCCCTGTATTTCTTGGCCTTTTATATGTTTCATTTTCTGTGCTATTTCGTCAATGACGCTTTGTTGTCTAGCTCTATTCTTCAGCGAAAGGCCGCAATATTGTTTTTCCTTTTCTCTTCCCATCTCGAGAGAGTCCTGCATTCTTCTCCTTTCCTTTCTAGTTCTTTCCAGCACTGGTTTAGCATCTCTTTTTCTGGATACCTTTTTATGTACTCCTCGAACTTTAGAGCCCGTCGGGTTGCCTCTACCTTTAAGTGGACAGTTTTAATTTCTTCCATCACAATGTATGATGGCGTATTTCTGTTTAAACCGAGCATCCACCTTATGTACCTCTCTTGCACTGCCTCCAATTTATCTTGGTCCTCCCATTCTCAAATCTAACATCGTTTTTTTTTTTGCCAAAGATTTAGTATGCGCTTCGGGAATCTCGCTGCTTTTTATTTCGAGTTCTTCAACAATATTTGAAAAATTTACATTAATGCTTTTTGTTTCGCCATATCGACGTCGATGACATACCTTCAACTCGTAGTTAACCCACTGAATGAATATGTTTATCTGTCGCGTTTCGCCTTGTCTTTTCATAACTCGGCAATTCCCCTAATCAATTCGGTACTTCTCCGGCATTTTCGCATTAGACGTTAGTGATCTGTTGTTATAAAAGATAATTAGACCCAAGTTTTAAGCCATTTTTCGTCGTTATATTAATTTCGTCGTAATATCCGAGGTCGTTATAAGCGATAAGACTCACAAATAAAATGTTATGTTTCTGGCCGTTATAAACGATATACACTGTACCACATTCTGAAGCAACGTATCTTGCATTCAGTGTTTGAGGGCTACCTTTTAAGTTTCTACAAAAACAAAGACAGAAAAAAAAATTTTTTTTTGAATAAACTGTTTTATTGCTTCTCAAAATATTCGCCTTTACGATTTATACACTTTTGCATGTGTTCAAACCAATTCTCTGAAAACTTTTTCCACTTTGAAGTTGGTATCTCAAAAACATGGTTTTCGAAGGCTTCAACAGCTTTTTTGTTTGACATTGGGGAACAAAAAACAGTAGTTAGGGAATAAATCAGGTGTATTGTTTGATGTGCTGTGTGGGAGCTTGCATTGTCATGATGAAGAATGATGCGACGTTTTTGGTTATTTTTCCTGATTTTGTCGATGACTTCAGGCAAACAAATTGCTGTATACCATTCAGCATTAACTGTTTGGAAGTGCTTCGTGAACGAACAACTTTTGTGGGTTCGGTTCATCTTAAAAGTTTGCTTAGTTTACAGTTCATATGAATAAATCCAAGTTTTGTCACCTGTAATGATGTTGTATACAGATTTTGCAGAGCCTAGGTTGTTTTTTTTTTTTTTTAGCATTCCCTTACACCAATCAACACGAGTCTTTTTTCTGAGCTTCAATCAAATTGTGCGGAATCCATCGGGAACAGATCTTTTTCACAGCTAAATGTTCATGCAAAATCGAATGTATTGCAGTTTGCGATATGCCAAAGGATGCCTCTATCTCACGGTAAGTCACATGCCGATCTTCTTCAATCATTTTGCGCACAACATCGATGTTTTTTTGAATCACAACTGATTTTGGTCAACCTTCACGAGATTCATCACTGACGGACGCACGACCACGACGAAATTCTGCAAACCAATTATAAACAGTGTTTTCTGACGGTGCTTCATAACCAAAAGTTGAACGAAGCGAATCTATGCATTGTTGTTTAGTTAGGCCTTTACTAAAATCGTAAAAAATCATCAAACGAAAGCCTTCGAGTAATACGAGTAATATAATTTTTTTCACAAACTTGTTTTTTTTTAAACGTTCACTTTCAACAAACTACTCTGTCAACAAATATCACATTTTATGAATATAGTGATAACACATTTCAATATTGCAATCTAGTGGTCGTTTGTAAAAACATAAAAGGTAACCCTCGTAGGAAAATAAATCACGCACTCTGCGTATATTTTTACCATTAACAACGTTTTTACAATGAATACAAATCGTTCTTACAAATTTGGAATCTCACAAATAAAACCATATTATTTTGTTTTATTTTGTTTTACCTGTTAAATTCATAGCGATGCGTGATTATTTAAAAAACAAATACAGACGATTCCGCTAAATTGGGCCACCGCTTAATTGGGACAGCCGCTTATTTGGGCCAAATCTCAAAGAACAGAAACCAAACCAAGGAACCAACAGTAAATTTACATGGTTAATTGGGACAAAATTCTGCTTAATTGGGACAGTAAATTTAAGATCACAGTACATATTATGTTACACATATTCTCAAGAAAAAATATGTACAAAGAATTTAATATTACAGCGTTATTTTATGCAGGAAGGAAATGAAGGGAGCCCTACATCCGCACTGAATACCTGTGCTGATTTTGTAGAAGTGAAATGTTACAAAAACAAAAGACAGACTACACTTGACGCATTTTTGAATTGAATTAAATTGTATGTACCTATTTATTATTTTATTTTGGAATTTATTATTATTTTTTCTTAAAAGTTTATTTTTTTGGTTATATGTAATTTATAGTTTTGTCCAAGAGTTTATAAAGTAAAATTATTGAAAGAAAAATATGTATTGTTTAATTTAATGTAAAATTCGCTTAATTGGGGCAGCCGCTTAATTGGGCCAAAATGCCTAAGTCCCAATGTGTCCCAATTAAGCGGAATCGACTGTACATTATATATTTTCCGCGTTTCGTAATAAAAAAATAAAAAACGGAAAATTTTAAAATCGATTGCAAAAGTTTTCCATATTATTAAATGCGGGTAAAAATTATCTTTCTGTAGATACCATTACGGAGCTTGTAAGTAAATATGCTGAGCAGCAATTGCAAAAAATGTATATTTCAATGTTATTCTCTTATGTTCTAGGGTAGCGTTTCGCACGCGGTGGTTCGCGAAAATAATACTGTAATGTAGGGTGACCATTTTCTTAAGAAGGCAATGCGGGACGGAGCAAAAAAAAAGGTCCTCATATCTCCCAAAATCCAAATGAAGAGCAAAAAAAAAGGTCCTCACCTCCCAAATCCAAGTCAAGAGCAAACAAAAAAAAGGTCCTTATCTCCCAAAATCCAAGTGAAGAGCAAAAAAAAAAAGTCCTCACCTCCCAAATCTAAAATGCGGGACAAAATGTTAAAATGCGGGACTTTTGCGGGACGCATCTTAATGCGGGACAGTCCCGCAAAATGGGGGACGAATGGTCACCCTACTGTAATGGCGGAATTTTAAATCGCCAAAGAAAATTAAGCGAAAAAAAGCAAATTAAAAATGAATATCCTGTTTTGTCAAAAAAAATCCATTGAAGTTCTATTACCCTTTTGCACAACATATCTATGTGAAAAAGTATTTTCAACATATACTTATCTGAAAGATAAATACAGAAACAGGTTAAATGCAGAACCTGATCTTAGACTGAAATTGTCGGATATTGAACCAAACTTTGAATTGCTTTGTTACATCAAACAGCCACAAATATCCCATTAAGAGTTTTTTCAAATTTAACGTATGCTTAACTAAGAACCAGTTGGTTTGTTGAATTGATTTTGTATTCATTTTTTATAGCTATCATTTTAGTCTTATTAATGTTTGTACATGGAAAATATGAAAAATAAATGTTTTTGTCGTCTCATTAACGACTACATAGGGCAGTGTTTCCCAAGCGGTGTGCCGCGGCACTTTAGTGTGCCGTGAAATTATAGGAGTGTGCTGCGAAATTTTACAATTTTCCATGTAAACCTATATTCAATAACTCATAGCTGTGCCGCAAAAAAATGTTTACACGTCAAAAGAGTGCCGCGAACTTAAAAAGTTTGAGAAACACCGACATAGGGGGTTCGCCAAATTCGTTCGGATTTTATAAGGGGTTCGCCAGGATAAAAAGGTTGGGAAACACTGTTCTAGGGTAAAAGTTGTCACCCGGTATAATAAGTCAAGCAGATTTTAAAATTTTTCATTTGAAATCTACATTAGTTTTAATTTATCGGTGAGAGGTAAAAATAAGTGAGGTGCGTACTTTTGCCCGAGCTTCCCCTATTGAACGCACGACATCTATATAGACAATTTAAAAATCTGTTAAAAACTTATATTGTAAAGTAAATAAGTATTAAGTTACACGATCTGGTATTTATGTCAATTATGAAAGACAAATATAGAGAGTATAGATATCTGCGTATTTTGTACAATCCGGATCTGATCGAGTCACGTTAGTGAAACTTCCGTGGGATGTTGCAGGTGTTTGTTCACTGGATTCGTCCCTATTCTCTCTTAACTTAAACAACTAATAATACAATAATGCACACGTTCTTGTCACATTTTACTGTTAGGTATGTCAAGAAATTTGTGGTTATGCTTTTCATACGCAGGCGTACCCTGCTTCATTTGTAAGTCAAATAACACGGTACATTAAAATAAGAGAGTTAGCAAAACAGAGGCGATGATGATTATAGGAAACTGAAGTTAGTTGGCATCAGGTGTAAGCTAACATGAGATTTAAAAAAAATATATATGTAGGCCGAGAAAAAAATCACGTATGTGTTTGAATAAATTTGGAACGTTAGAATTAAAATTAGGTGTGCCTGAGCCTAAAGGGTTGCAAACGTAACTTGTTTCCAGTAATTATAACTGTAAATAAAATTAAATATGACACATAAGGTCTATTCCAAATGTTTTTCGTTTTATTTCTAGCCAGCGGAACTAATACCCTTTTCACAATAGATGTTTAAGTTCGGATGTTAAACTCAAGGTGTCTTGAAGGGCTAGTGTGGAAGCGTGTGACCTCTCTAAACTCTTTTTTTTCACAGTTTTTTTTATACAGTTCTAATGACGAAAATCATTCATTTCATATGCCACAGTGTTAAATGGGCTATAGCCCCAGGGCGCAAGCCTTTTAGGGCGGCAATTTTTATTTCCCCGTTTGCTATTCTGTTAATTTTCTTTCGAAGAAGGGTGCATTATTTTTTGTAGCCCACGGGCGCCGAATTTCTTAAGACGGCCCTGTTTATATGTTTTTCCAGTCTTTTCATAAGGCTTTTGTTTCAAGTTTTCCTCTAAAAAATCATCTGTGGCCACCACAGGACCGACCGCCATCATAAAGTACTTATATAAATTACATTCTAGAAGGAGATTAGAAATAACTTGACCTAATATTTTCTAACAGAGATATTATTTATCATGACCATGGAAACGTTACATATAAATATGAAAAATTGAGACAAAAAATTTCTGTAAAATTTTTCGAAATTTTTCGTTTTATCAAAAAACGTCTCAAATAAAAGTTATTAATTGTTGCTTTTATAGAAACTTTTGTTTCATAAATTTTTTCGAGTGATTTTTCTGTTGTGAAATATTCGCAAAAATCTTAAAATCGACACGAGTAAACTCCCATTTGTAGTCAACGGATTTTTACCAAAAGTTGATCAACTCGTGCCATTCATGGCAGAAGCTTAAATATGAAGTTTCATAAAAATCCTTTCAGCCGAATTTACTCTGCACGTGTAGACGGACAGACGGACAGACGGACAGACGGACAGACGGACAGACGGACAGACGGACAGACGGACAGACGGACAGACGGACAGACGGACAGACGGACAGACGGACAGACGGACAGACGGACAGACGGACAGACGGACAGACGGACAGACGGACAGACGGACAGACGGACAGACGGACAGACGGACAGACGGACAGACGGACAGACGGACAGACGGACAGACGGACAGACGTACGGACGGACAGACGGACAGACGGACAGACGGACAGACGGACAGACGGACAGACGGACAGACGGACAGACGGACAGACGGACAGACGGACAGACGTACGGACGGACAGACAGACCGACAGACATCATGCTAAAAATAGTCAAAACGTTATGTAGGAACTTCAATTCGTGGAGATTCGAGAGAAAAAGGACAAATTGTTTTGTCCTTTTACGTCAATAAATAAAAATTTAGTGTCGTGGTTCAACAAGGACATAAAAATTATGTGTTATAAACTTCTCATCCTCCAAAAGCAGTACTTAAAAAATCCCAATCAACAATCCTACACCCTACACAGAAAGAAATACGTTTAAAACTAGATATAGAATGGCAATTAAACATGCTAAACTTACAGCTGATTCTAATTTTATCAAAAATTCAAACAATATTCCGAAAGCAACTTGGCAAATTATAAATAATAACCGGTTAAAAAATACACGGACCAATTGCGCTTCAACACTTACTGCAAACAAAATTAATTCTTTTTTTGTAGATGTTGCAAGCAATATAATTCATTCTTTACCCACTACTAACATTTCTCCTTTATCTTTTTTTCAACCTAATCTTATTCTTTCAAATAATCCTTTCACACTCTAAACTGTTTCTTTCAATACTGTAGAACAGCGGTTTCCAAAGTGGGGGTCGCGGGTTAGTTGCAAATATGTAATTTTTTTCGATCGTCATAATGTAGCATCTAAAAAAACAATGTGCGAAACAGTATTTTCCACATAAGCTGTTATTAAAACAAAATATCGAGCACGATTAATAGTGGAAGACAAAATAAGAGTAACTCTTTCTTAAAATTGATTCATTTTTATTGTATTTTGTATTACATTTAATATTAATATAATTTATTTTTATACAATTGTCGTGATTTATGTTGTGAGAATAAATATTTAGGAATTAGAAAAATTATCTACATTACATATTTGTACTACTTTTGTGATTATTATTTCAATAATGACATTATTTACAAATTGTTTATAAATTTCTTAAATAGGGGGGCGCGAGAGATGGGATTTTTTATAAAGGGGGCGTTAAGTTTGGAAACCACTGCTGTAGGAGATATAATTAACTCCTTGAAAAATAGCAACTGTAAAGATGCATAAGCATAACAACCCCTAAAATTTAGAAACAATAGGATTATAAATTTGGAAAATATCCTTAATGGTTTTTAAGAAACTTCAATTGAACTACTGTTACATCTATTCAATTTAAATTAAAAATTCCCTTAATACCTCCTATATTCTTTTTACAGCAACAAATCCTAGGATTAACAATTCCAGTTACAGTTGCTAGTGGAGAAAGATCTTTCAGCAAACTGAAACTCATAAAACATTTCGTTCAAGTATGTTACGAAACCAATTAACTTCTCTAGCAACTATATCAACCGAATACGATATGTTCAAAAATATCGATTTGGAAGAGTTCATTGATTTGTTTGTCGCTATCAAAGCAACATAAATCGATTTGTAAACTAATTTGTATTTCAATTATATCCAGTTATTAATAAAATTAATTATGTTTTTCAATAAAATTTTATTTAATTTATTTTAAAAAGCAGTATCCTATTTTTTACTATCCTGCAAGTAGGCATATAGTCTCTTGCGTATTAAGTGGAATTTTCGCGCCCAGACTTTATTGTTGTTTGAACCAGAACCTTACAGTCTTAAGCCGCATTCAGAGCTCTTTAAATTAACACGTTGTGTTTCTATGGATTGTTTTAACGAGGGCAATTGGTATGATCGGACATGCTCGTTATTTGTCGTTGCTATACTACTGTTGAGCGATATAGTACGAGTTTGTCCGATCATACCAATTGCCCTCGTTAAAACAATTCATAGAAACACAACGTGTTAATTTAAAGAGCTCTGAATGCGGTTTTAGGTGCGTTCGACATAAGGTAATAATCTACATATTCTGCATAATTTACACAACAAGCGTTCGTCATAAAGTTTCTGTGTGCTTTGTGCTGCACGAAGATCGTTCGGCATATACTGTGCAGTGCAGTTTGTGTTGCACAATCGTCACAAGTTCAGATCGTACGGCAGACTGTGCAATAGTGTTTTTCGCGGTATAAATACAAAGTTATTATTTCTACAAAACAATATGAGTGAAAACAATCAAGATTTCACTGTTTATGCCTGCAGCATTTGCAAAATAAATAGTATAGACATGAACCTCATGATGGAACATGTAAATACACTAAAAAGACTTAAAATTTTCTGGATACAAGCGGAAATGTACTTTAAATTGATTTGTTGTCATGTTTGGAACAGAACTCTCTGCATATTCAAACACTTTTTCAAAAATATTTTCTGGTTTGGAAAATTCTTCTAAATTGTCTTCCTCATCAAATACATTTTTTTTTATATTACTTAAAAGCATCGCAAAACCTTCATGCGCCATTTATATATTGTCGTACAAAACAATTATCAGGAGATAGACTTAATGTAATCACATACATATAAATCTTGTGTTTACAAAAAAAAAAAAAAAATAGGTTAGAATAATAGTTTGAATAACTGCACAATCTGAACAAACCGTTCGTCTTTGACTTTCTTGCACAGTATGCACAGTGGTCACGTGACAAAAACACTGCACAGTTATGCCGAACGCACCTCTTGTATACTCTATCTCTGAAAGCCTGATAGTAATAAATCATTTTTTCAGGCAGTTACCAGTGGCGTGCACATTTTCAACACGTTTAAATTGGTTTTGTGTATTTCTATATTACTATTTATCATTTTATTAAACGCACGCCTGTGACCATATTTATCATATCATTAAACACACCCCTGTGACCATATTTTTCCTCAAAATTTTATGGTCAAATTTTTATGGCCTATTGTGTTTAACCCTAGTTCGTATTCCCATATACTATGTGCGGCACACTCGGTTGTTTTTAACAATATTTCGTTTCGAACTATTCATATTTTGTCGCTTTTGTTTTACCGCTTCTGTGTGATAATACAATAACTTTTTACAAATAATAAATTATATTACTATCAGTCTTTCGGAGATAGAGTATAGTGTATTGCTTTAGTTTTGTAGCAGACCAGCCAGGCCCGTTCACCCTTATTAATATATTTAGTTATACTCTATCTCTGAAAGATTGATAGTAATAAATCATTTTGTCAGGCAGTTACCAGTGGCGTGCACATTTTAAACATGTTTAAATTGGTTTTGTGTACTTCTATATTACTATTTATAATTTTATTAAACGCACGCCTGTGACCATATTTATCATATCATTAAACATATCCTTGTGACCATATTTTTCCTTAAAATTTTAGGGTCAAATTTTTATGGCCTATTGTGTCTAACCCTAGTTCGTATTCCCACATAATATGTGCGGCACACTCGGTTGTTTTTAACAATATTTCGTTTCGAACTATTCATATTTTGTCGCTTTTGTTTTACCGCTTCTGTGTGATAATACAATAACTTTTTGCAAATAATAAATTTTATTACTATCAGTCTTTCGGAGATAGAGTATAGGAATCCAAATTTGTATTTAAATTAACCAATATTATTTTAAGAACGCTGAGGGGAGGCAATATCAGTTTCCTCCGACGTTTACATATTTTTTGCGCCGACCCTGTGCACTGTTGGCGGTTTTAATTTGCTTAAGATGATTTCTGTTTACATCTGTTTCAGCCCATTGGTTATTCCATCGGATCGTAGTTTTCAGTGTTCCAGGAGGCTTCTTTGGGGACAAAGTGTTTAAAAATATGCCTTTACGTTGAACATTGTCAAAATTATACTTTGCAAATTTTTGTAAGTTGATAAAACCTGCTTTATTTATCTGATCCTGTATTAAATTTTACAAATCAAATAGACCAAAAACACACACTCCCATAAATTTTAAGTAAAATATAATAATAGCAGGGTTGTAACATAATATTAGTGAGGAATTCGAACATAAAAACTGCTGTGAAAAAACAGTATACAATAATTAGGATATGAGATGAACGGTGGACGGTGAACGGTGATATTAGGGGCAGGGACAGGTAAGCAGGGTAGTGTGGCTCGGAGGTGTAAGACACAGTGCCAGACACCTGCTAATTATAGAGCCGTGCCATTAAAAGGAGCGCCGGCAAGTCGCCTTCGCGTGGGGCTTACACCAGTGCTGTACGTCACAGTACTACGATATTAATGTGTTCCTCACCAGTGGCTTTTCGCAATACAATTTACTCGTACAGTGGATACGCAGTGGTTTTGCAGAGTTGTCTAGTGGTAGAAAATGCGTAATTCCAAAAAATACGGCATTTCTTATCTACGTCTTATCTACGAGGGTAACATTTTATGTTTTTACAAACAACCAATAGATAGCAATATTGAAATGTGTCATTACTAGATTCGTAAAATTTGACATTTGTTATTGTGAAATCAGTGGCAGCTTATAAATTGACCGAGCAGTTTGTAGAGAGTGAAAAAAAAGTTTGTAAAAAATGGATATTACTCAGGAAGGTTTTCGTTGGATGATTTTTTACGATATTAGCAAAGGCCTAACTCAACAACAATGCATAGATTCGTTTCGTTTAACTTTAGGTAATGAAGCACCATAAGAAAAGACTGTTTACAATTGGTTTGCAGAATTTCGTCGTGATCGTGCGTCCGTCAGTGATGAATCTCGTGAAGTTCGACCAAAATCAGTTGTGATTCAAAAAAACATGTTGCGCGTAAAATGTTTGAAGAAGATCGGCATGTGACTTACTGTGAGATAGAGGGATTCTTTGGCATATCGCAGACTGCAATACATTCGATTTTGCATGAACATTTAGCTGTGAAAAAGATCTGTTCTCGATGGATTCCGCATAATTTGACCAACATAAGAAGACTCGTGTTGATTGGTATAAGGGAATGCTAAAAAAATTCAACCTAGGCGCTGCAAAATTCGTATACAACATCGTTGCAGGTGACGAAACTGGGATTTATTCATATGAACCGGAAACTAAGCAAGAATCCACTGTTTGGGTCTTCTAAGATGAACCGAAACCCACAAAAGTTGTTCGTTCACGAAGCACTACCAAGAAAATGATCGCTTTTTTCTTCGGTTGCAGTGGACATGTCGCAACTATTCCTTTAGAGCAGCGTTTCCCAACCTTTTTTCATGGCGGACCGGCAAGCGACCTAGAAAAAATTTGCGGACCGGCAAGTTTAGAAAGTAATGTGTATCGCAAAATTATTACAAGTGATAAGCAAAAAAAAGACCTTCACCTCCAAAATATAAGTGATGAGCAAAAAAAAAGGTCTTCTCCTGCAAAATGTAAATGATGAGCATAAAAAAAGGTCTTCACTTGCAAAATGTAAATGATGAGCAAAAAAAAGGTCTTCACTTCCAAAATGTAAGTGATAAGCAAAAAAAAAAAAGATCTTCACCTGCAAAATGTAAATGATGAGCAAAAAAGGCCTTCACTTCCAAAATGTAAGGGATGAGCAAAAAAAAGGCTCTCCCCTCCAAACTACAAACCCGGAGATCTCGTGGACTGGCAAAAAAATCTCACGGGGCGGTGGTTGGGAAACGCTGTTTTAAAATAATTTGTTTGCCAGAAGTCATCGACAAAATCAGGATAAACAATCAAAAACGTCGCATCATTCTTCATCATGACAATGCAAGCTCCCACACAGCACGTCAAACAATTGATTATTTGAAGGAGAAAAACATCGAATTAGTGTCTCATTGCCCGTATCCACCTGATTTATCCCCTAACGACTTTTTTTTGTTCCCCAATGTCAAACAAAAAATGCGTGAACAGTGATTTTCATCACTTCAAGAAGCTGTTGAAGCCTTCGAAACCCATATTTATGAGATACCAACTTCAGAGAAGAAAAAATGTTTGGAGAATTGGTTTGAACGCATGCAAAAATGTATAAATCTTTGAAAAGCAATAAGAGTATGTTACAAAAAAAAAAAAAAATTTTCTTTCTTAGTTGTTGTAAAAATTAAAAGGTAGCCGTCGTTTACTCATTGTTTTTCATTTTCCATCATTTTTCTGAATATTTATTTAAACGAAGTAAAGATATAACATTTAAACGATTAAATTTTATTAAAATAATTTCTTTATCGAATAGCAAAACAAAAACGGCGAAATTAGCGTACTGGTACTGTACACAGCAGTTGCACTTATAGAAAAGTGCTATTTGAAACCTCTGCTTACGAGTATATTATTTGGAATCACGGGGGAATTACCAATCTAACGACTATCGCACGGCCTTGGCTAACTGCAATATTTACTGCCTGGATCTTAGTTTTCTGCCCTTTGCCGAAGTCTTGACGTCGCGGCCCGAACAGATTCTGTCGCGGCCCGAACAGATTCTGTCGCGAGGTATTTTCGTTCAAATAAATATTATATTATATTTTATACTGTATAAAGGCGCAATTCCACTGAGGCAACTTTTAGGCAACATGTAGCATGCGGCATTGACGCATGCTACACACAGTCTTTCCATTGAAGGAACACGAAGCGACAAGAAACAAGTCTCCTTGCCGCATGCTACAAGTTGATTGCTGTTGCCGGATCGCATGCGTCACCTCTCGACATAATTCAACGTGCCGAACAGTGTCGTCGTTATCCAACAGCCAACACGTGCGGCTTTTATCGTGCGACATGGATTGGAATAATGAAAAAACTACATTATTTATTGAAGATTACCATTATTCACCCGAATTATGGAACAATCAAATTAGTAATTATAAAGACATTAGAATTAAAAATGATAAGTTAAAGCAATTGGCGAATAAATAAAATTGTACGGTGGCTGAGGTAAAAAATAAAATCAAGAATTTGCGTTCAGCAAACTGCAATAAAAAAAGAGTGGCTCATCTCCCAACAAAAAAGGGATACATAAGTGATGGATAGCTATCACCCGTAGCCAAATATCTCAATGTCACTAACAACCTGACACGAGGTGGTATTGCTTCACGAAAGTTGGTATCATATTTTTTTATAGTAGGTGAGACTTTCTCAAGCAAGTACTCAAAATCTTCTTTACTCATTCGTGTAAAATTTTTAAATAAAGCTTCATCGTAAGCAACCAAGTTGTTGTATAAATTATAATGAGTTTCTTGAACACCAACATATAGTTCTCTTCTCCACCACCGTGGCTTTCTTCTTTTTTTTTCGATTCAGAGCTATTACTAAATAAGCGGCTACCGCGACTGTTTGTAAAGACATGATACACCAAACTGAAGTTGCCTGAATGGAATCGTTTTAGACGCATGCTACAAGCATAGACGACAAAGCGCATGCGACGTGGGGAGACAATTTCCGCATGCGACATTATTGAATTTTGTGGCACATAGTCGCACACCTATAATCAGGCGACACTAGGAAACAAGTATCATGCCTCATGTCGTTCAGTGTTGCCTCAGTGGAATTCCGCCTTTAGACATATAATATAAAAATGTATTTTATTATAATAAGTGGGTGGTCCCTGCAACGGGGCCACCGAAATGCAAAAAAGGCCACATGCTACCCGCGGGCCACCAGTTTGACACCCCTGCCGTATGCAATATATTAAAATCAATGATAACGAAATTAATTTAAAATGCATTGTTTCATAAGACTAAAAACAAACAAACAGAATGAGTGATTTTTTTGATAGTAATACTACAAGTGTCGTGTTAGTTACAGAGCCATTAGCTGAGTGCAGTAGGTGTTAATTGTAAGGCTTTAATATCTCCGCGACAATAACATGACGTTAAATGCTAGTTCTTAGCATCCTATAACACTGTCACGCTGAATTCAGACACGTACAATTGAGCTTTCGGTTGTTTATACAAGTTTCATTTCAGTTTTATAACGCTTTTTACATCGACCTGTTAATTAAAGATTACATTTTGGAAGAATGTTCAGTAACAGTAACTAGGGGACACATTTGGTAAAATATGTATATTTCATGTTAACAGTATATCAGATACTGTTACGTACATATTGTAATTATTATTACTCAACCAGTGAGCCGTGGCATACGAAATTTGGATGCGCATGGGACTGTCAGAAAAATAGTAGCGGAGATACATTGTGTTACACATTGCGTGTCTTTCTCTTTTGCTTTCTCTTTCTGCGAAGACCTTAGTCCTATCCGCCACGGGTCGCTGGGAAAAAGTTCGTGGTGTTTTTGCCGATAGACGGCGCCAATTGCAAATAACTCAAGAAACACAGATCGCAGCGACACCACTAAGCGCTCGTTGGAAAGGTGACAATTTAAGCGTTATTTTGAGTTTCTAAACATCAAAATTTGTGCAGGGGTTGGAAAGTTGTTTGCGTTTGAAAATGGAGAAAATTAATGAAAATTGCGCTATATTTTGCAATATTATAACGACAAAGGGAAGAACGCTCCGCAGACTTGTGAAAAAAATTGTGCTGCACGGAAATTCGCTCGCTTTCGTTCTAGTAATTTTAATGTGAAAGATGACTCACACTCTGGTCGTCCAATCAGTGAAAAAGCTGATGAAATTCTTGAAAAAGTCCAGCAAGATAGGTATACAGCAGTCTCGATATTGGTACGGAGCTAGGCATTGACCACAAAACTGTTTTGAACCATTTACGGAAAGCTGACTACAAAAAGAAGCTCGATATATGGGATCCTCATGAGTTGAGCGAGAAAAACATGATAGACCGAATTAACATCTGCGATGCGCTGCTGAAACGCAATGAAATCGAGCCATTTCTGAAACGTGTCATAACCGGTGATGAAAAATGGATCACGTACGACAATCGGAAGCGTAAAAGATCGTGGACAAGGGATGGTGAGCCGCCACAAGCGTTCGCGAAGTGAGGATTGACGCCGAACAAGGTGATGCTGTGTGTGTGATGGGACTGGAAGGGAATCGTCCACCATGAGCTAAGAGAATGGCCCGAATTGAATAATAGGAAAGGTGTTGCCTTTCATCATGACAACGCGATCGCTCAATAACTTTAAAATAGACATCAGCGATATTGTTGTACTGTAATTTTTTAAATCTATTTGTAGGTTTCGAATTACTTTTATATTTATATAGCTTTGTGTAGAAACCCATCTTCTAGTTTAATGACAAAACTAATTAAATAATTTATTGTTTTATTCTTTATTAGTTGGAGACTTCAGTTCATACTGTTTTTGTAATGTACATTTTGTTGTAACGTTAATACGTCAACATTTTTTTCGACTTGATTCCTTATAGTTTAGAACCTTCGTCAAAAAATATTATACTTGATGATATTGGAATGCCACTTGGTACACGTATTCTTTAAGAAGATTAAATCATTTTTCTTGTAACACCTATTTTGAAAACCGCGGCATATTCAAGATGGCGGCAAAAATAGACTACCAAGTATAATAACTATAAGTAGTTTTCACAATAGAGCAAAATAGCTATAAACATATTTGTAGAATGAAGCTTTAGCTACAATTTGCCGCATCGTACGCAAATATGCGTCAATTGGTTTACAAGATGGCGTATATTATGCAATTTGCTTATTTACAATTACATTACAGTTTTTTCTACAATTAAAAATATCCTGTTAGATAGATAAAAATACGCTGCAAATTTTGATATATAGATTGTTATTAATTTTATTTCCGATTATTAGTTTTGTATAAGAAACTATTGAGAACTATAGGGTTGTGCGCCGCCTTAAGGCATCAAACAAAAATAAATCATTTTTAGTAATAAAATACTTATGTCAAATAACACTTGGATAAGGTAGCAGTTCGTAGAAAAGTTCGATCAATCTGGCTGTTAAATTTGCGGACGAGTGAGGTGACTCAGTGTCATGGTGAAACAGAATTTTTTTCTTCCCTAAATGTGGCCGCTTTTTCATCAGTTCAGCGCGTATAATCGATTCAATAAATAAACATAATATTATCCTGTGATCGTTGCGAATCCCAGAAAATCGTGGTCATGATTTTTCTTCAAAAGTCCAGTGTTTTGACTGTTCTGTCATTTCTAATATATTATGATCGATCCATGTTTCATCAACGGTTATGAAGAGGCGCAAAAACTTATTTGGATAGCGTTTGTACACGTCTAAACATTGCTTCGAAATGGTCACGCGATTCCGATTTTGACCTACTGTGCACATCTTGCCGATAACTTTCTCATGCCCAACGGTTCGTGAAAACACACGTTCGTCTGAGATGTATACCATCTTGATTATCTCGTGTATCTTCACTCGACAATCATCCAATACGATATCTTGAATTTTACTGATCATCTCTTCCGATGTGACTTCGGACATTCGGGCATCCCGGGCGCTTGCCAACATTCATACTCCTACGACCATAGCGAAATTCACCACTTGTGAACCATTCCATGCGACGAAGCAGAGTTCACAGACTACTTTTTTAGCTTTTCTTCAGTTTCCCTAATGTTTTTTCCACGCAAAAAGTAGTGCTTCATTAACACACGGAATTCACTTTTATTCCATTTTAGGAAATAAACACAAACTTATCCGCTTCTGAACGCTGTTAAAAATGTATTTCACAGATATTCTTGAAACTTAATACTGGTATTAAATGAAAACTCTACAATTAGATTAACAAACGCACAATGTTTTTAAAAAATTATACGAGGGTTGCCTTTTATATTTTGAGATTTTAGATCAAAAACAATTATTTATCATCAAATGTGGCTTTATTGTTTTTCAAAATATTCTCCATGAAGAACAAGAATACGTTAGTACCAATTTTGAAGGATTTTTCCACTTTGATTGAGGCACCAATAGAGCAATAGACCAGTGTTTCTCAACCGGTCGTCCTTAGCAAAATTTTAGTGGTACGCGAGAAGCTATAAATCATTATTTTTGATTTTTTTTATGATCTTTTGTTCATTTTCTGTGTAGTTTGTTAATTTTTCAGTGATTTTTTATTACTAAGATATATGTATAGTCTACGTATACAATTTGTTTAATAGTACATTTATTTTTGGGGGTCCGCGGTAGAAAATTAAATATTTCACTGATCCGCGGTAGAAAATTAAATATTTGACTGGTCCGCGGTACGTTTTCAGTTGATAAACACTGCAATAGGTACAAATTATGTGGGCCCAACGCGAACAAATCTTTTTGACGGCCAAATGTTAATGCAGTAGTGAATGTATTCTGGTCCCACTCATGCCCAAGGATACCTCAATCTCACGATAAGTCACATGTCGATCTTGCAGTATCAGTTCACGCACATCATCAACGTTTTCCGGAATAACAATCGATTTTGGATGACCTTCACGAAATTCGTCTGAGTACGTATACCAGTGTTTTCCAAAGGGTTTATCGCGGCAAATAAGTGTACCGCAAAATTTTCAAAGTGTGCCGCGAAATCTTAAAGAAA
The DNA here is from genome assembly GCA_963971575.1 of Liopterus haemorrhoidalis. Classification (NCBI taxonomy): domain Eukaryota; kingdom Metazoa; phylum Arthropoda; class Insecta; order Coleoptera; family Dytiscidae; genus Liopterus; species Liopterus haemorrhoidalis. Next base: position 146,346,354 of record OZ020611.1, on the reverse strand, counting down.
AAAAGTCAGCTGTGGCCACCACATGACCGACGGCCATCACAAAGTACTTGTTTAATTTATGCTGCTTTATCAAAAAATGTCTCAAATAAAAGTCGTTAATTATTGCTTTTATAGCAGCTTTTGTTAAATATTTTTTTTTGGAAATATTACTCTGTTGTGAAATATTCGCAAAAATCTTAAAACCAACACGAGTAAACTCCCATTTCTAGTTAACCGATTTTTACCAAAAGTTGATCAACTCGTGCCATTGATGTCAAAAGCTTAAATCTGAAGTTTCATAAAAATCCTTTTAGCCGAATTTGCTCTGCACGTGACGACAGACAGACAGACATCATGCTAAAAAATAGTCAAAACGTTTAGTAGGGACCTCAATTCGTGGAGATCCATCGAAATCTGGAAATGTCAAAATCAGTATGATCACAATACCTCCCTTAAATATGTTGGCGGTCGGTAAAAAACTAGCGTTATAAATTTCTTCTTCTATGAATTCTTAGGAGTGCCACGAAATTTTTCTTCTTTGGAAAATGTGCCACGAGAGTAAAAAGATTGGGAAACACTGACGTATACCAACAAAAATGTCAAACTTTACGATAGAAGCGTCAATTGCCAGATGGCAGCACTAGTTTAGCGCAATCTCGACATATAAAGGGCAACCCTCGTATTGATACATAATTTGGTCCACACATCCTGCATTCTGTGGATGGCCTCTTTTTTTTACGAAACCCTGTGATAGATGAAACTTCACATTTTACATCAATTTTGTAAACAGTCATGAAATTCCCGTGTCTACTAAACATTTACATTAATATTTAACATAACTCATCCCTTAAAATTTCCATAAGAATTCTATTCAAAACTACCTACGAAAACCTGAAATATGGGAAAATTCATATTTTACATCAATTTTATAAACATTCATGAAATGCCCATATCTATTGAACATTTACATTAATATTTAACATGACTCATCCCTTAAAATTTCCATAAGAATTATATTCAAAACTACCTACGGAATACTGAAATATGTGAAAATTCACACTTCACATCAATTTTTTGTATATGTACAGTCATGAAATACTCCTGTCTACTAAACATTTACATTAGCAATTAACTTGACTCAACCCTTAAAAATTTCCATAAGAATCAAATTCAAAACTACTTTGAAAATTTGAACAGAATTATTATATTTTACGAGGAGTGTTCATAACCAGTGATTTAGAAGTGAAAGATTTTTTTTCTTCAAGCGGATTCTAATGCTAACATTACATTGTTCAATACATTCAGTAGAAATGATACATTTTTTTACTAGTAACAAAATGTCAACATTTTTATACTAGTAAATAGTTCATATAGTTATCAACAGATGACACTGATGGCAGCAGTCGCCATAAACAAAACATCTGTCAATTTAATATGTTTGTAGCGTGGTTTGTAGTGAATTCAAAAGTTAGTTACGTTATTAGTGAGTTACTTTATTATTATTTTGTGATCATTCTGTGATTAGTTACAAAATACACAATATAAAGATCAAAAATTAAAAAATGTCTCAACCAATTCAATGTACACCGCCGAAATTAGCAGCAATAGCATCTGAAACTATAAAGTCATTAGTATTTATGGTTGCAAATTTTTAATACCTACGCTTGAAGAAAAAATAGTATATGTCACTCGGAGTAGAACGTCTTTTTTGTGCTTCGCTCAATATGCAAGACTCGGCTGCGCCTCGGCAGCAACATTTGAGCTCAGCACAAAAAAGAGCGCGTTCTACTCCTAGTAACATAATATACTATTTTACATAATATTTTTTCTTTTCAACATAGTATCCTTTTAGCTCGATACATTGTAGTTATACATACTACCCAGCAAACATTCAACTAACGGCCGAATGCCGGCAAACTGCTTTTACTGCTGGTAAATAGCTGGCACCAAAAGTAAGTGCAACGCCAGTATTAATAATGTACTTCACATTTGTATTTCGCATTCCGCCTATACGCTTTACCAGCACTTTACCAGCATTTTATAAGCACTCCTTATTTGTATTAATCCAAGCAAACATTTTTATACGGGCCAGTACTGTTGTAATTTTTTAAGCAACTTTTCTATCCTTTTTTATTCTAATAAAGTCGATAAATTATTGTTTTACACAGCTATCGTCTCTTCTTCACTCATACTTCTTACTTAAAACTAAACTTTTTTTGAGTGTAACAATTTGAAAAGTCTGATTGTTCTTAGTCATAAAACACCCTAACCGCGTGGCCTTCGAGGGCCAGTACAAGTTGATACGTGTTGGTGGACAGTTTGTCAAGATGTGTATTTAAATAGTTATTGTTTTGTGAACATTATAAAGTTTTTTATTGTGATTTGTGTGTGTTTTGTTAGATTTAAGGACGTAGTTTACACAAACTGTTTCATGTTAAATTGTTTAACTTTTAGTTTAGTTCAATCATGTTTTTTTTTTCATGTAATAAAATTTTATTATTAATAAATCTGTTACAAGATTATAAATATGTCATTTAAAAAATATAATTTGTCATATTTTATTTTGAATAGTGACATCTTAAATATTTTATAAATATAATACTAACCAAAAATAATACAAACATAATCCAAAACTGTAAAGTTTTTTTTACAATATAACCAAGTTTCTAAAAGTCAGTAATACACTATAAAAATCACCAAAATAACCAGATCTAGTTTGTTCTTACAAAAGTGAACAGCTTATAGCATTAATTGCTTATAAAATTTGATTATTGAATTTATTTTAACAAGTATGATTTCTTTAAGTTGGCACTCTTCAAGTCAGGGGAAAAAGATGTGGTAGATAATACAAGCCGAATATTGGCGAAAATTATTAGTCACCACTTATCTTTAGAATGCAATTTTTTGGCCGAAATGGCAGAAAACCATTTTCTTAAAATTCTTCATTAAATTAATAAATTAAATAAACTAATTCCTGTTATTCCTGAAATTATATTTATTTAATATTTATAAATAAATCAATAAATTATAACTGTTAATTCAATTTACAATCGGCCAGTTTTACCATCGTTGAATAAATTTATTTGACAACTTAAGTTAACAATATCGCATCATTCTATTGACAGCAATGTTAATTTCTTCATTAATAGTTTAAAACCGATGTGATATTGTCAACTTTATTTGTTAAATAAATTTATTCAACGATGGTGAAAATGGCCAAATGAGTATTTATTTTGCTCCTAACCATTAATTTATTTTAATACTGGGTAAGTACACATATGTTACATTTGAAACACTAGAGAGTGGGTATAATATATGCACTGGTCCGTCAGAAATTATTTTGCACTTTACCGTTGCTGGGCCAGCAACTGATACATCAATGGGCCAGCTAACGGCCACGGGGACACCGGGGTACTGGCCCAATGCAAAATGCCAGCACTGGCCCAGTGCGAAATGCCAGCACTAGCCCAGTGCGGAATGCCAGCACTTGCCCAGTGCGAAATGCCACCACTAGCCCATTACTTTCAATGCACTTTACCGTTGCTGGGCCGGCAACTGATACATCAATGGGCCAATAATGGCCACGGGGACACCGGGGTACTGGCCCAGTACGAAATGCCAGCACTGGCCCATTACTTTCAATGCCGGGGAGTATGTGCTTTACCAGTACTGGCCCGTATAAAAATGTTTGCTGGGTATACTCTATCTCAGAAAGACTGATAATAATAAAATTTATTATTTGTAAAAAGTTATTGTTTTTTCACACAGAAGCGGCAAAACAAAAGCGACAAAATATGAATAGTTCAAAACGAAAAATTGTTAAAAACAACCGAGTGTGCCGCACATATTATATGAGAATACGAACTAGGGTTAAACACAATCAGTCTTTCTGAGACAGAGTATAGTAAGTTATTTTACAGTTATAATATTATTCAATACATTAAATAAGATTATGTTATAATAAGTAAATAAGTATAATTTAAGTATATTTTAGTTTGCTATATGTTGTTTGATAGTTTTCCTTCTGTTATAAAATTTATTACATTTCTTTTGGATGTTAGATCGTTTTTAAGTGCATCCTGTACTTCTACTTAACAAGTGTTATAATTCTTGGTTGAGTTTTTGTCAAGGCCAATCTCATGTCATCTTGAACATCCAGCTTATTCCTGGCTTTTGTCTTGATCTGCAGAAGAGCTAAAAATCCACTTTCGCAGAGGTAAGTAGAAGCAAATGCCACTAATATTCGAAAAGATACAAAGCATAGCACACCAAAATTGAGATAACGATTTTTCCTGAAATATATCACGCTCAGAGGAGCCATTTCGCAGCTCCAAAAATGCATCCTGTACTTCATCGGGAACGGCGATAATAACCAAAGATACATGAAATGGGTTTCGTACTAATGCAGCTTCTTGTTCAGAGAACTCCGGGAAATAACGTTGAATTACAGATTCAAGGGCTTTAAGGCGGTTATTAATTTCCTCTCTCAGATTATGTACAATTCCCGTGTCCGATTCTTCAGTCTTGGTGTAAAGGTGTTGAAACATGGCAAAGTATCAAAGATTTACTTTACGGCGCCAGTTTTGCAACTTTAATACGAACGCCTGTATATTATCTCTGAAGTGAATAATATGTGTTTCTTTACCTTGCAGATTCAAATTTAGCTTGTTTAGTTGATCTAAGCTATCAGATAAATAAGCTACTCTTTGGATCCAGGTCTCATCATTAAAGTGTGTCATAGACTCATGTTTTCCTTTTATTTCTAAGAACTGTTTTATTTTGTTTTTCTATTCAAAAACTCTGCCAATAACATTTCCTTTTGATAACCAACGAACAGCAGTGTAGAAAAGAAGAACTTCTTGATCAGAGTTCAGGTTTTTGCATAGTTCTTTGAACAGACGGGTATTGAGAGCACTAGATTTTATATAATTGACAATTGTCACCAAAGAGTCGAGCATTTCTTGCAAAGGCTTTGGAAGAGTCTTGGTAGCAAGGGCAAATCGGTGAATTGCCATGAATTACAGCGCCGCCAACGGTAATGTTACTTCTCAATTCTAAAGAAATTTCAAGGAAACTGTCTGTCAGTATAATATAAACAAAAATATGGTAAATATATTAGTAAAAAATCAGCTGTGGCCACCACAAGACCGACCGCCATCCCAAAGTACTTGTATAAAATACATTCTAGCAGCAGAGTAGAAATTGTTTGGCCTAATATTTTCTAATAGAGATATTATTTATAATAACCATGGAAACGTTACATATAAATATGAAAAAATAGATTTTTTCATAATTTTTTGTTTTATCAAAAAATATTTCAAATAAAAGTTGTTAGTTATTGCTTTTGTAGCAACTTTTGTTAAATAAATTTTTTCGAAATATTTTTCTGTTGTTAAATATTCGCAAAAATCTTAATATCGACACGAGTAAACTCCCATTTCTAGTCAACCGATTTTTACCAAAAGTTGATCAACTTGTGCCATTGATTTCAAAAGCTTAAATATGAAGTTTCGTAAAAATCCTTTTAGCTGAATTTGCTCTGCACGTGTACACAGACAGACGGACGGACAAACAGACAGTCCGACGGACGGACAGACGGACAGGCGGACAAACTGACAGACAGATCGACAGACATCATGCTGAAAAAAGTCAAAACGTTATGTAGGGACCTCAATTCGTGGAGATCCATCGAAATCTCGAAATGTCAAAATCGGTATGATCACAATACCTCCCTTATATATGTTGGCGGTCGGTAACAATAAAAATCTCTGTCTGATAAAGTGGCCTTATAATAATATATCAACTGATGATTTAGACAAATTTTTGGTGGGGTAAGTCCCTTTTTTCAGTCTTTTTTGGGTCCATAGAGACCTACAATCCACTTTCTCTCTACCTCCGTAATGTCGTTTCAGTTGATATTGTTTTCGATGTAGGAAAATGATGGAATGTTAAAGTGGGATTCTTCTATATCCAAGATATATATTGCGGCACCCAACAAAATGAATTGCTTTTGAACAAAGAACAAAAAATAGTATATTGTGCAACTGGCGCGGAATGCCATATATTCCGCACCAGAATGAAGTTAGTAAACGAGCCGCAGACGAATGTCACAAATCATTCCAGTGCGGAATATGTATTCTGCGCGTGTTGCTCACTATGATTTTCCTCCGATTGCCATTATTTTAATAAATTAATAAATAATTCTAAAAATTCCGGAAACTGCAGATGCGCATTTCTGCGAATTTATTCATTCCCGCACAACGCACATGCGCATTGGGGCGCATTTATCATTTCCGCATCGCCTGCGCGAGCATTAGGGTAACATGCGAAATTGAGATAATTTCCTGTCAACAAGCAGAATCGAAATGAGACAGTTCCATAGTAGTCATAGGAAAACAAGTATTTGTCTATTGAACAAAACAAAACAATGTCACTCGTATCTTCCGAAAATCGCCACCAGATGTCAGGGCGCTTATGAAGTTTTCGCCTATTCATATGTCGAAAGAACAGTATGACGTATGAATTACTCTACCTTGAATGTAGCCTATTTAAAATGTAATAAAATATCTATATAACAAAGAACAGCACACTAATATATGTTTAGGATTTAAAATAACGAACGCCTGTGTATTATTTGCTTATATTTAGAGAGATTTATGTAGGGTCTGAGAAACTGCAACTAGGCATTGTTTCCTATTTGGTATAATCACAGGCAGTAAAATAAATATACGTTACCGGGAATTTAAACATGTAAATGTTAAATAAATAATACAGAGTTGTATTTGAACGATTGTCACTGTAAACACAACCCAGTCATTTCCTTTATCTTTGGAATTTTTAAGTAAACTCATATGTTTAAAAATATATGAAAATTTATTACGTTTTTCAACGAGAATATAAATCAAGTTGCTAAAACAAGATTGGAATGGCGAAAATTTCTGCGTGAAGTTAGGACTCGTAAGGGACTGCAGCGCCAATTATGACGATGGCAGCATAAGATTATTATTTCATTTTTAGGATTTCGTAGGTATGATTAAGAAACTTTTATACTATCACTCATACGAGGTAAGCGTCAACAGTTTCCCATCTAGTTAGACTCGGTTGCAGGGCTAAAATAAAACGATGGTACTATCAGGTAGCTATTATTGGAAAGGAGAAGAGGGGCAAATGCCGGCCAGTCAGTAATGCCGGTCACCTAAATCAGTGTTCTTCCACCTTTTTGCCCCCGCGGACCGGTGAAAATAGGATAGATATTTCGAGGACCAACTGAAAGCTAAGACACAAATAAAAACCAATATATACAGTATTTTATTATTATATAAGTATATGTTATACAGTTATATAATTACAATTTTTAGTGCAACATCTGCTGCCGCTTCTTTGTTAGAAAATTTGATATACATGGCTGCAGAGTTGTTTTTAAGAGACGAAGCGCTGCGTTAACATCCATTCGATTTCTCTGTTTGGTTTTTATAATTGACATGGCTGAAAAAACCGATACCGACAATAACCGAAGTCAACGAAAACCGAGGTACCACTGTAGCTAAATGCTACTGCTTTAATAAAATATTTTGTATGAAAATTGTAATTATTATTACAGTTTTCCCTTAGGTGATCGCCATTTACCCATCTTCCACTAATTCTTTTAATGATATGACGATTTTCCAGACGATGTATTTTATTAATTTGTATTTTGTTTATTTATTTCTGTTTTCTTCAGTAATGTTAAATGTCAGAATACGGCAGTGGCGTACGCAGAGGGGATTAGAGAAATATTTTTCTGCGTACGCCACTGGTATACGGTTAGAAATGAAATATGTTATTGAGTGAAAAAAGTAGATGAAACATAAACTGATAAAAATATAAAATTAACGATCTGTACAAAAAGCTGAATTGTTTGTAAGGATTATTAGGAAAACTGAAATACTAAATACAAAAAAAAGTAGCAATATTTCTGACAATTGCACATTAAACTACAATAGAGGAAAATGGATGGAATATCTTTATAAGGGAATATTAGTTGAGATAAAGGTTAGATCATATTTTGACCTAGTCGAAAATGAAGCTCCTATTGACTGTTGTTTTAATTTCCATATTACATCCACTCCTTACTGGTAAGATGATATCTCTGTATACTTATTATCTCTCCGTCAGGCGCAATAGTAAAATGAACGAGCTTGTATCTGGTATTTTAATCTTAAAGGGAAGCACAACTGTACAGTTCTCACAAGTTACTTATACAAAACTAATAATCTGAAATAAAATTATAAGGTTGTTGCAGAAGTCAATCTGTCATTTTACCAACTAATGCCTTCTCTGATCATTTGCCAACGTTGTCAGTCAGTCTGAAGTTGTTAGCGGAGATAGACGATATTGTGTGACAATTTAATATCAACTATGTCCATTATTAATCCCGCCGATTGCAAAGTACGCATTGTGATTCGGTTTTTAAATGTAAAAAACACTCGTCCTGTCAAAATCCATCGGTTAATGAAGGGGATGTGTGAAAATGGTGTCGTTTATTTAATGGAGGAAGAACAAACATCCATGATGAGAAACGTTCTGGCCGCTCAACCGTATAATCACGAACGAACTGAAAGCAGCTGTTAATGCATACATTCGGCAGAACAGGCGCTTCACTATTGACGAACTGCATAAGAATTTTCAACATGTTTTCCGATCTGTTCTCTATGACAATGTCAGTATTCACTAAAAGTATGCAAAAATTTGTCAACGGTTAGTTAAATGAATTGGCGGCAGACTTCTACGACGAGAGGATCGTCAAACTTATCGCTCGTTCGGAAGGGGATTACGTCGAAAAATAGCGACAGGATGTTGGCTATTGTAGAAATATAAATTTTGTAAAAACGTTAGTTGTGTTTACTTTTAAACCAGAACGGTTTTTACTTAAAAAATGACCCTCGTAGATGGTTATACGTATACTTCACAATGACAGTTTGAGCCGAAATGTTTTTAGATGTTGATTATTATGCGTTTAAAATAATACATGACAAAGAATAAATGTGAAGTTGCGATTAAAAATCGGTACAACATTTGCCTTTCGCTGTTGGTCAACCAGAGAAACAAGAGTTTTTTGTTGCGCGTTGTTACGGGTGATGAAGGTGGGATCCAGAAGGAGTGGTCTACTATGAACTGCAAGAACCAGGACAAACGGTGACAGGTGATCGCTACAGTAACCAAATAAGGCAACTAAACAGAGAACTGATCAAAAAGTGTCCTCAAATAGCCACAAATTTTTTTTTTTTTTTTGACTCCTCTGTTTATTTACAATCTGTTACATAGTAACAATAAGTAAATGGTTTATACATACACATACAGCTTGAATGGATATTGTCCAGTGACAATAACCAAAATATATCTAACTTACATATTTACATATGTACATTTACTTATGTTAGGATGGACATGAAATGATATGATGAAGATGATTATGATGATAAATCTAATTAAATCTAAACGGTAGATCGAGAGGGGTATATCTCTGTAGTCTCTGTACTGCGTTACTGTTGTCTAAGAGTTGAATAGCGTTGATGTTTGGATGTTGTTCCAGTTTATCCAGATGTTTGATGCTCCTCTTTTCTATTTCTTCACGTACAGTGCTGACTTGGAGGTCTTGGTGTATATTGTGGTTTGTTACATACCACGGGGCGTCGACAATTGTTCGCAAAGTTTTAGACTGGAATCTTTGGATTATATCTATATTCGAATTGCTGGCTGTTCCCCATAACTGGATGCCATAAGACCAGATTGGTTTCAAAATTACTTTGTACAGCAACAACTTGTTTTTAAGGGATAACTGAGATCTTCTCCCGATAAGCCAGTATAATTTTTTAATTTTCAGTCCAAGCTGAGTTCTTTTGGCTTTTATGTGTTTTCGCCATGTCAGTCTTCTGTCTAGATATAATCCCAAATATTTTGCGTTGTCTGCTTGGGGAATAACCTGGTTGTTAAGGGTAACACTTGGGCATGTTTCTCTTCTGTTTGTGAAGGTAACGTGAACGGATTTGTTTTCATTGACTCTTATTCGCCACAATTTTAGCCAATGTTCAATCAGATGCAGAACTTCCTGTAGCTGTCGGGAGGCTTCATTCGGGTCGTAATGGCAAGCTAATATTGCGGTATCATCTGCAAATGTTGACACAATACTGTCTACAGTTGTTGGGAGATCTGCCGTGTAGAGAAGGTACAAAATTGGTCCAATTACACTCCCTTGAGGTACACCTGATGTAATGGGAAACAGATCACTGTATTCGCTTCCGTGTTTTACTAAAAAGTATCGGTTGGTAAGATACGATTTTAATATTTCATAGAAAGTATGCGGGAGCTCTTTTTTTAGTTTGTATTGTAATCCACAGTGCCATACTTTGTCAAATACTTGCGATATATCCAAAAAGGCAGCTGAACAGTATTGCTTTTCTTGTATGGCTTTATTAACTATGTTTACCACTCTGTGGATCTGTTCAGTTGTTCCATGTCTCTGCCTAAATCCAAACTGGTGATCAGGCAACAGTTTGTTCTTCAGAATTATTGGTTGCATTCTCTTTAGTAATAGTTTTTCGAATAGTTTGGATAAAAGTGGTAAGAGGATTATCGGTCTATATGAAGCTGCTTCTTCTGGTTTTTTTCCTGGCTTCGGTACTAGGATAATTTGTGCAATTTTCCAGTAAGATGGGAAATAGCCCAATCTTAAAACCGCATTAAAAATATTTCTGATGATTTTAAGAACTATTTCCGGCAGTTCCCGAAGTATTTTCGCAGTAATTAAATCATATCCTGGAGCTTTTTTAAGGCTCATTTCTCCAATTATTTTTTCTACTTCATAGCTTTTGAAGGATTTTATTGGAAGAGATAACTGATGTGGCATTTCGAGAAATTCATTGATTTTCTCTTCTTCGTTCATTGGTAGTTCACTGGGGTGTGGTTTAAATACATCAGCAAGGTGTTCAGCAAAGGTATTGGATTTCTCTAAGTTACTTCTAGCCCAGGAGCCATCTCTTTTCCTGATCGGAGGGCAGGGGGTTTTAGGTCTTTTTAATCCTCTTGTAGCCTTCCAGAGAGAATAATCTGTAGCTGCAGTGGCCGAAAGATTTTCAATATAATTTTGGAAAGATTTGTTCCGCATTTCGCTTAGCAGGGATTTAAGCTCTCTTGTAGCTCGATTTAATTTTAACTTATTTAATGGTGTTCTATTATTTTGCCACAGCCTACGCAACCTGCGTTTATTTGCTATAACATTTTTGATGTCCTCTGAGTAATTTTTGTCGTTTGCGGTTGCTATTTGTTCCGGTGTTGAAGACCAAGCTGCTTTTTGTATTGCAGTGGTAATGTGTTCTGTTGCATTTTCTATGTCCTCAGGAGTTTTAAGTGGTATTTTTTCAGTTAGTTCCTCAATCAGAATTTCTCTGAATGTTTCCCAATCAGTTCTCCTATTAAAAAGCGTTGGCGGTTTTTCTGTTTGTTGGAATTGCGTCGTTATTGTTATAAGGACTGGAGAATGATCAGACGATAAGTCAAAACAAGATTTGGCATTTAAATATGTCTGTGAAATGCCTTTTACCACACAAAAATCGAGCAGATCCGGTATTTTATTCCTGTCTGTGGGCCAATATGTAGGTTCTCCAGCAGACAAATGTTCAAAGGTATTTTGCTGTATAGTTTTTAAGAGCTCACGGCCTCTAGGAGTTAGTAGCCGTGATCCCCAATCAGTATGTTTTGCATTATAGTCGCATCCCGCTAAAAATCTAGGCCCTAGTTCACTAAAATATTCTTGAAATTTCTCTTTTTTAATAATGTATTTTGGTGGACAGTATACGGCTGATATTACAAAAGACCCTCTTAAATCTTCTATCATTATACTACAGGATTGAAGATAGTTTTTGGTGTATTCAGGTAGCGCATAGTGCTTAATTTTATTTTTAATTATGACCGCTGCTCCACCCTGAGCTGTTCCATCGGGATGGTTTGCACTGTAGATTGAATAGCCCGGAATAGTGAAGTATGTTCTTTCTGTGAAATGGGTTTCGGAAATTAGTATGATATCCAGGTCATGAATGGAGATAAATACTTTTAGTTCTTGACTATGTTGAGTCAAGCCGTTGGCATTCCAGAGCGCAATGTTTAATTGTTGCATTGTTGAACTTTTGACACGATAGTTGTTAATAAATTTAACATGGTGTCCATACGCTGCATTAGCTGGATCATCATATGTTCCAGTTTGTTATTGGTTGATTCTGGCTCTTTGGTGTTTTGAGATTGGATATTTGTGTCTTGTTGCTGTTGAACATTACTCCTAGCCACATGTGCGTAAGACACACCTGGTTGTACTGTCTCTGATCTTTGAGATTGTCGAATGTTATTATTTTCTTGTGGTTTCTGCCTTAATTGTGGAAATTTTCTTTTTTGAATTTCCTTAAATACGGAGCATCCTTTATAATTAGCCGGGTGACGTCCATTACAGAGAACGCAGGTAGGGTCCGTGTCGATACTTTTTATACATTCTTTAGTAAAGTGATTTTGTCCGCATTTAACACATCTTGGCTGTCTAAAGCAATAAGCCTTTGAATGTCCATATCTCTGACATCTTGCACACTGCACGATTTCCCGCTTCACGTATGGGGCCTCAAATACAATTCTTGTGTGTAGTAATGTTTTAATATCATAAATTGTTTTATTATTTGGCGCTGGAAGTAAATCTATGAAAAACATAGATAATGACGTTTTTGTGATTCTATGTTTTGGATTGTAAATGTTGGAAACTTTATGTCCGTAGCTCTCTATTTCTTGTTTCAATTCAACGGTGTCTACAGAGTAGTGCATATTTTTCAGTACCACCCTGTATTTCTTATCTTGTTTTATCTGATAGGTGTGAAAAGCTGTTTTATTTTCTTGTAGAAGTTTTGTTATTATTCTGTATTTTCCAGCATCTTTGCATAGCACTTTTACTTGGTCTGTGCCAATGATTTTACATTCATAACTACCCTTGGCCACAGAATCAAGGGTATTTGTTAGCGAATGATAATTCATTACTAAAGGGATTAATATGGGCGGCGGTGTAATTACCTTTTCCTTTTCCTTGTCATTTTGGCTATTGCTGAGTTCTTCGTTTTCCAAGGCTTGGAATCTGTTGGACACATTCAATTCTTGTGTGTTGTAATTTTTTTTTGTTTGTGTTCGATTGACTTCCGGATCTCCTGGTCGTTTCCGGGTGCTTAGAACTTGGGTCCAGTCATTGCTGTTCTCACTTCTAGGATGTATGGCTATTGGATCAGTTTCCATATGAGGGGTTGCTACACTAGCCATTTGCAATGGCTAGTGTTAGCTTTTAAAAATGTCCAGTTGGTATATTTAGTCAATGCAGGATTACATATGCAAATATAGGAATATATGTTCACTTACTAATTCACTGTTGTGAATAGTAACTCACTAATAGCACTATAAATCACTAATCACTGCGATATCTGCAGAGTACGTCTGACCAGTATGACAGTGACAGCTGTCATATAGCCACAAATTGACGCGAAGTGATTCTTCTCCATGACAACGACATATTGCTAAAGTATCCAAGGAGGCGCTGTTAGACATATAATGAGAAGTCCTCCCTCTCCTTGCTTGCTCATTAGAATATGTCCCATCTGATTACCTCCTATTCAGATCGTTGCAGGTTGTGTTGTCTGGTGAGCGCTTCTCGATTTCTAAAGTTGTGCGAAAATGGGTTACGTCAAAAAATGACACGTTATTTCAATGCAGGATTCGTTTGCTGCCTGAGAAATGGCAAAAGATTACAGATTCAGATGGCGTATATATTGATTAAATACCACTTATTTACTTAATGTACCACTTATTTTATATAGATAAAGAAAAATTGCTAAAATTCTCATATACTTTTGCAACAACCTTATATTAACAATCTATAAATCAAAATTTGCAGCGGTTTTTTATCTATCTAATAAGATATTTTAAATTGTAAAAAGACTTGTTATGCAATTGTAAATAAACGAATTGCATTATGGACGTCATCTTATAAATCAATTGACGCATATTTACGTACGACGAGGCAAAATGTAGCTAAAGCTTCATTCTACAAATATATTTGTAGCTATTTTGGTCTGTTGTGAAAATTACTTATAGTTATTGTATTTGATGCACTATTTTTTGCGGTATCTTGAATACGCCACGGTTCACAAATAGATACTGCGGGTAATTCTGATTATGATCATATCATATAAAAATATGTTGTGTTCAGACAACTTGTATCAGGTCTGGGAAAAAGTTCGTGGCGTTTTTGCAGATAGACGACGCCAATTGCAAATAACTCAGGAAACACAGATCGCAGCGGCACCACTAAGCGCTCTAAAGGTGACAGTTCGAGCGTTGCTTTGAGTGTCTAAACATCAAAATTTGTGCAGTGGTTGGAAAGATGTTTGCGTTTGCAAATGGTGAAAAGTAATGAAAAATTGCTATATTTTGCAATATTATTACGACAAAGGGAAGAACGCTGCGCAGGCTTGTGAAAAAATTTGTGCTGTGTACGGTGAAGGTACTTTATCAAAATCTGCTGCGCGGAAATGGTTCGCTCGCTTTCGTTCTGGTAATTTTAATGTGAAAGATGACTCACGCTCTGGTCGTCCAATCAGTGAAAAAGCTGATAAAATTCTTGAAAAAGTCCAGCAAGATAGGCATATCAGCAGTCTCGATATTGGTACGGAGCTAGGTATTGACCACAAAACTGTTTTGAACCATTTACGGAAAGCTGGCTTCAAAAAAAAGTTGGATATATGGGTTCCTCATGAATTGAGCGCGAAAAACATGATAGACCGAATTAACATCTGGATGCGCTGCTGAAACGCAATGAAATCGAGCCATTTCATAACCGGTGATGAAAAATGGATCACGTATGACAATCGGAAGCGTAAAAGATGGTGGACAAGGGATGGTGAGCCGTCACAAACGTTCGCGAAGAGAGAAATGACGCCGAACAAGGTGATGCTGTGTGTGTGGTGGAACTGGAAGGGAATCGTCCACCTTGAGCTACTTCCAGTTGGTCAGACGATTGGTTCTCAACTCTACTGAGGACAATTAGAGAGATTACGCCAGGCAATTGAAAGAGAACGGTCCGAATTGAATAATAGGAAAGGTGTTGTCTTTCATCATGACAACGCAAGACCACACACTTCTTTGATGACCTGCCAAAAATTGCGAGAGCTTGGTTGGGAAATTTTGTTGCATCCACCGTATAGTCCAGACATAGCACACTCTGAGTATCACCTATTCCGATCTCTTCATGGAATTAAGCTGGTTTCAAAAGAAGCCTGTGAAAACCAATTGATTCAGTTTTTCAACCAGAAACCACAGAAGTTCTTCATCGATGGCATCAATGTTCTACCCGAAAAATGGCGAAACGTTGTTGATAATAATGAAGCATATTTGGTTTAAATTAATTCATTTTTGCACTATAACAAAACCAGTTGGATTTTATATCAAAAACGCCACGAACTTTTTCCCAGACCTGATATACTGGATTCTTCATGGTAAACAGTTATTTAAAAGTACATAGTATGCCAAAGATATATTTGTTTTTGCGTAACCATCTTGAGAGACAATACTGGCCATATAGATAAAATTAATTTAGTTTCAACTGTAGAATCCACGTTACAATATCCACTGCATGAGATTTTAGACCTATTTTAAATTCAAGTGATATAATTTTATTTAATTAGATTTGTTAATGTTAATTTGGTAATGGAATTAGAACAATATTTTAACTAAAAAACTAAATTTATATTTTAAATCTTCATCAGAGCTGTAAGAATTGTGTAAATATAATTTGTTTTAGAATTTTTGAAAGTTAATAAAGAAATTTTTTACGTAATTATCAATATCAAACTACAACTAAATGGTAATAATATAATTAATTCTACATATGAAAATAAATAAATAAATAAAATCAAATAAACCACAAATTAAAAATTTAACATTCTGCATTTAACTAAGGTAATGCAAAAAATGTTTTGTAACAAATTATATCTACGCAATTCATACAGATCTGATGAAGATTTAAAATATAAATCGAAAAGTTAGCGAAGTTAAAATATTGTTTTAATATCTGACCAGTTCGAATCCCATTATTTTCTCATAATGATATAATTTTAGTTTGCATTACAGATGGACAAACTTCTGAGAGCCAAACGGAACGCACGACTCCACCTGCAGGAACTACGGGTGCTAATGAAAAAGTAACAATAAAGGGTGAGTTATATTTATTTTGTTCTTCGTAAATTATCATTCTTCTTTTATTCTTGCTTTGTTCGTCTTACCGAGTAATGTTGCTAATTTACCCGGTTCTTAATGTTTTCACTTTTTGAAAGAGTTTCCAACTTCTTTATATGTTGTCCTTGTGTCTTAAGGTGCCTGTCCACTTGAGAGTAAATAGTGGCGAGAACCTCTCGATAGCAGTTACTCGCCATGGACACACCTCTGAGAGTAACTCGCGGAAAGTGGCGAGTTACTTTCAGAGAGCTAACTACTCTCAACGTGCTCGCTAGTGGACACGTGCTCCCTGCTTTCATCTGAGTTCTTATCTGATACGCTTATTTACAAAATTATCTATTACATTATCGTAATTAATATTCTTTCCGATTTCATGTGCAATTAAAATAACGGCGAGCGATTTTAGGCGCTCTTGAGACATGGAGGACCGCATGTAGTTCTTTATTAATTTCAATTTAGAGACCGATCTCTCTGCTGTTGCAACCGTAACAGGGTTGGCCAATAAAATTTTGTATGCAATAGTTACATTTGGGTATATATCAGTCAAATTATTTGTGATTAAATATTTCAGTATATTAAGTGGAGAATATTCCTCTGGCACAATATGCCGCAATATAAATAATTCGGTATATAAATCGGTTTCATCAATATTTGTATTTAATTTGGTATATATTGATTTGCAACATGTCTCTAATTGTTTTTCTGTCATTTCGCGTAAATTTTCATGTAAAGAAAACCAAATATGTTTCTAATGAGTTTCTAATGAGTTATCATACCGAGTAGACGTGCTAGTGTCCCGCTCTGTTATCACATGTTAAATCGTGCTACTCACAAATAAATTTACGTCAATATATTAGTGAAAATAATAACTAACAAAATATACATTAAAAATGGTTAATGAAAAACAAAGTGATAAGCCAATTACCACACGACAAACGGCAGAAATTCATGAACATGTCAAAAATGCTGTTAAAGCATTCATGAGTTCTGAGAGTTTCATGCAAACTCTTACAAACACGGTCATATCAGCTATAAGCGAAAAAATTGACCAAATTGTAGAAGAACATACTAAGGCCATAAGTAACTTGGAAGCAGCCCTACAAGTACAACAGCAATATAACAAGGAGATAACCAAGAAGATGGACAGTATGGAGCAGTACACGCGCAGGAACAGCATCCGAATTTTCGGCCTGGAAGAAAAGAATAGAGAAGACGCACAACAGACTGTTCTCCAATTTCTTGAAGGTCAGCTTGGGGTCCAGATGCCAGCATATGCAATCGATCGGGTTCACAAGATTGGTAAGAAGCCTGAAATTTTAAATAACAAACCCAGAGCCATGATTATTAAATTTGTATCATATCAAGACAAGTTAAAAGTGATGCGTAAAAAATCCCAGTGTAAAGGCTCTAAATATGTCATAAAGGAAGATCTCACATATAGTAGAGTTCAGTTATTAAAAAAAGTAACTAGTAAAGTGGATTTCCGTAATGTCTGGACAGAAGACGGTACTATTGTCATAAATATTAACGGAAACAAACACAGAATATATTCAGAGCACGACCTTGAAAAATATTGAACATAAGTTACCTATATCAGAAAATAACAGATCTATACGGGTTACTACAGTGTTTACGATGTACACAATTTTAATTAAAATTAATATTTGGGAACAGAAATATATTAATAATTTGTAATTTTATTGTAATATTTCAAGTTTAAATTATATAAGGAAAAATATGAATACAGTTTATCTTATGAATGAAATTGACATCTCTGAAAATATATTAAATGGGAATAAACAAATTTGTACAATTGAAGAATATTTACATTCATTTAATAATAGTAATAACAAGGGTTTCAATATTTTAAATTTAAATATACGTAGTCTTAATAAAAATTATAATGAACTCATGTTACTCATTGAAACGCTAAAATTAGTTAATTACGACATAATAATTTTAACAGAAACATGGCATATATTAAATCTAAATAATTTTCAAATACCGGGATATAATAATTATTATAACGATAGCAAATACAATCAAAATGATGGGACAGTAATATATTATAAAAACTTTATAAATTGCAGTATTGTAAACATAAAACTTACTGAATTTAACATAGCTAGAATGTCATTTACTTTGAACAAAACTTCAGTAGGTATACTTGCAATATATAGATCACCAGCTACTAATATAAAAACATTTCTTTCGGATCTAGACGAATGCCTTAATAAAATAAATTTACAACAACTAGAATTAATAATTGGAGATCTAAATATTGACATCTTAGATAATAGCAATGTGGAAAGTAGTAATTATTTAAATATACTAGCAAAATATAATTTCATTTGTTCTATAAGAAATCCTACTAGAGTCACGGAGACATCCAGCACATGCATTGATCATATCAACACAAAAATTTCAAATACAAATAAAAAATTAAAATATCGAGCATATATTCTCAATAATGATTTAACTGATCACTATCCTACAACGATCAATATAGATATTAACAGTAAATATACTAACTCAAATATAATAAATATTAATAAAACAACAATAAACTATGATAAACTTAACGAATCATTGCAAACAGAAACTTGGAACGATGTTATTTCTACAACAGACCCAATTAAAGCAACTCATAATTTTATTAACACATACAAAAACCATATAAATAACCATTCTAAAACAAGATTAATTAAAAAAAAATACACAAAACTAAAACCGTGGATAACAATTGGGATTTTAAAGTCAATCAAAACTAGAAATAAACTTAAGATGCAAAGTGTCATGAACAAAAACGATATTAATATGAAAAATAAATATAAAAAATATAGGAATAATCTGACAAAAATCATTTTATATGTAAAAAATAAATATTATCAAGAAAAAATAAACAATTCTAAAAATAATTTTAAAAACTTATACCAAATTATATCTGAAGCATCAAACGAAAATTTAAACAAAACAAATAATATCGATAAAATTATAAAGAATGAAACTGAATACACAAACGAAAAAGATATAGCTAATGTTTTAAATCAACATTTTACAAATATTGGCAATGAGATGGCGAAAAAAATAATAACAGAAGATCTAGATTCTGATTGCAGTGAAACTCAAAAGTCTATTTGCGCTAATCAATCTCTATTTTTAAATCCAGTTAATGAAAATGAAATAATTGAATATATTAGTAGCTTAAAGAATACAAACTCAACAGGACCCGATAAAATTACATCTAGGACAGTAAAAATTACACATAAATTCATAATAAAGCCATTTGTTCATATTGTTAATTTAATATTTTCTACAGGGATAATACCTGCATATTTCAAGGAATCAATCATCACACCTATCTATAAAAACGGGACTAAAACAGATCCAGGAAATTACAGACCCATTAGCCAGATTAATATACTCTCAAAAATCTTTGAAAAATGTCTTAAGTCTAAATTTTTAAAATATCTAGAAAAATATAAAATTATTTCACCTAACCAATATGGTTTTATAGCAGGTTCAAGTACAGAAAAAGCAATACATACGCTTACTAATAAAATAACATCAAATTTAAATCTAAATAAAAAGACTTTAGCTGTATTCTTGGATTTGGCAAAGGCCTTTGACACTGTCTCGCATAGCGTACTACTTAAAAAATTAGAAAATATCGGGGTTAGAGGCATTGCTCTAAATATCTTTCAGAGTTACTTAAGCCATAGATACCAACAAGTCAAAATCAAAGATACAGTAAGTGATAAAATGTTAGTTAATATAGGTACCCCCCAGGGTACAGTAATATCTGCAACACTTTTTCTTATATACATCAATGATTTGTGCAACTTAAATTCTTCAGGAAAAATTATAACATATGCAGATGACACCGTAATTATATTTGAAGGGGATTGCTGGAATGAAGCGTATCACAGAGCATCTGAAGGTCTATTCAAAATAAAAAACTGGCTCGATACACATTTATTAACTCTAAACTCAAAAACATCAAAATTTATAACTTTTTCGGCAACATCATCTGGCCAACCAAACGTTAAAACACTTAAAATTAACAATTCAAATGAATCAATTGAAGCGACAGAGAGTATTAGATATTTGGGTGTAGTGATTGATCAATGTATGAAATGGAAAAAACACATAGAATATACAAACAAGAAAATAAAAATGATAGTTCCTAAATTATACTGCATACGTAACATTCTCAATTTAAAAACAATAAAGATCATTTACGCATCGCTAATAGAATCTATCATCAAATACGGCATAACTATTTGGGGTGGATTATTCAATAATACCCTAAAAATACTGCAAACAACACAAAATTATATACTTAAAATTATTTTTAAAAAAGACAAACTATATTCCACTAACTTGCTATACCAAGAAAATAATGTTTTAAATATTAGAAATTTATATATAATAAACACTTTAATATACATGTACAAAGAAAACAAACATTCAAAATTAATAAATCACATGTATAGGACCAGATTAAACAATAATTTCAACCTACAAATCCCGAAATACACGAAAAAAATTTGTCAAAGAAATATAGCGTACCTAGGACCAAAGTTATATAATATATTACCGGAGCACATAAAAAAAAATACCAATATAAAAACGTATATAAGAGCTGTTAAAAATTATTTTCAAACAAATAAAAGATTATTTGCAAATGTATTTAAGTAACCAAATTTATATCAGACTAATTTATTTCAGATCAAACTAATGTATTTTATTCTCATTTAGATATATACTATAAACTTCTATAGTTTTATTATTATTAGATTTAACACCCAATTTAAAATTTAAAATAATTCAAGTAGATTACTATTACTGAAACTAAAATTATATATAAAACAAGAAATATTGCAATAAGAAAAATTTCCTATGTATGTATGTATGCTACCACACCACAAGTCTGGAAGACTTAGCGTGGCAAGCCTATCTAATGTAAATTATATTGCAAAACAAATTGTAAATTGTAATTAAATAATAATAAATAATAAATAATAATAAATAATAATGATTTTTCGATATCTTCATGTAATTAGAAACGTTTTTATTTTATAGATTGTAAAGCAACATCAATAATAACAAAAAAAGAAAGGTATTTTAAAATGTTCTTTCTTGTCACTTACGTCAGACTCGTCAGGACTTTCATAATCGAAGAATCGTCGTTTGCGCCGCACACGTACATCTTTAAATTTTATTTCGATTTCAAGCTCATTTGATAAATTTTTAGCTGTTTGATAACATATGTCAAATCCTGAAATTCTGAATTTTTCAAAAAATTCTAACAATTCTTTAATGTGTTTTGTTGCCACATCTATTGGTGTGTTTTCATTTTGCAATGTTTTACTTACTATGTTTACTTTGGACAAAAGTTCATTCCAAATAACCAGGCTTAAAATAAATTCAAATGAATCAATATGTGCATATATGGAATTGATTTATGTTTTAATATTATCAGATACAGTTGTAGATAACTCGTTGAGTGCATTTAAAAATTCCCGCATTTGAAAGCGCAATGCTCTGACAGATTCTAATCCGCATTCCCACCTTGTCTCACACAATGGTTTTGGTGCTGGGGCCTCGCAGCGCGAGGCTCTGTGCCACCGCACCGCTCGCACACCCACTCCGCCGGCCCTGACATAATGTTATCTATTATAATGCTATTTCAGCACCTGATGAATATAAATATTATTTCGCCAAACGTTGTGTTTCTAAAATAAATACATTGTCCAAAAAAGCCGCCCGACTTTTATTTCATCAGTTTTCTTTGTTCGTATTTATCATCGAGCTCGTTTATTGGCAGGATTTTTCATTTCTTGATAGATTTCGCGATGATTTCGAAAACCATACGATTCTACAATGCGATTATTATTTCTTGAACGTTATGCAATACTTGACAGAAACATTTGGTCATCAAACTTATTTCCAAGTACATGTACACATAGGCGTACATTCTATTTTTGTTACCTTATACGAATTGATTATTAAATGAACAGTATTTTCCTCTACACGCCAATGATTTGATAACAAATATTAAGTTAGAAACACATTCCTCGGGTGAGAACGGAGCAACGAAGTAATCTGATTGGTTCTTTGTTAAATTAGGATTTTCAGCTGTGAATTACAATACTGTTTTGATCTTTTAAAACCCATTGTTTATCATTATGTAACGGTCAGGATTTAATGATCGCACTGTACTTCTTCTTTAGTTTATATCCAAATTTTCAGCGTTGCTTCTTCAACGTTTATTCTATGTTTATTTTTAATTTGTTTTATTCGAAATTTTCAGCAAACTCTCTTCCTGCATTTTTTTTTATTTCTTGAATAAATTACTCGATTACTTTTTAAACTGTACGTTCCCAGTATTCTTTGGTTTGTCTCAATACTTTCAGTATTACATTTTCAACATGTCTACCACGTCGCTCAATAAGTCTCCGGTCTAACTAAGAAAAACATTTTTTTTTTAGAAATTCATCAACATACTCTCCTTCATTTGAACGTACCTAAATTAAAAAAATTAAAATTAATTAACTAATTTAAATTCAGCATACCAATCAGTAATAGTTGATTTGCCTGGTGCAGAGTCTCTATAACGCTTATCAAGCCACTGTTAACAACAACCGGCTTCAACAGTATTTTTTCCCATCAAAAAACAATGTTTAATCAACACACGAAATTCTTTTTTATCCATTCTTTTGAAAATTACAAAACTGAGGTCACTAAAACCACTGTAACCTCTAAACTAATTGTCAGAATGTCATGAAATTTTCACACGTATCGTTTGAAGGTTGGTACTATCCAGAAATCATATGGGTCTGTCAACAGTGTTGCCATATATATGTCAGACCGGAGACTTATTGAGTGAAGTGTTATGCTAGCGTCGGCGAATCAACAAACGACTGCATTGTTCCAGACAATACAGTTGTTTGTTACGTCGTGTGACGTAACTGCGTTGATTCGCCGACGCTAGTATACTTCGTTTATTCATATATTGCTTTGCACGTATTATTCAGTTGATTTGCTTCTTGGCAAGATCTTCACGATTATTTTTTAGACTGTACTTTTCCAGTTCTTTTTTGGTTTGTCTCGAAAATTTCAAAATTGCATCTTCAACATTTGTTCTTCGTCTATTTTTATTTTGCTTTGCTCGTATTTTCCAGCAAGCTCGTTTCTTGGAAAGTACACTTATTTCTTGATAGAATTTCCCGTTTACTTTTTAAACTATACATTTTCAGTTTTTTCCATAAGAATGTTCAATTTGTATCCTTCACAGTACTGCTGTTATAATGATATTTCAATAAAATTAATATAAATTTAATTGGATTTTTTTTTTTTGTCGCTGAAAAATGAAAAAATTGCATTCTGAGATCCATGGGTCGAAAAAAATTGCTTCGCTCTTTATTATATTTTGTATACCTATGTATAAAAGGCAACATCTCTGTCTGCCTCTCTATCCGTATGTGAGCGTTTCATTTGAGAACTGCTGTGTTTTATTAAAGTCGGTTCAGTAATTTCAAAGTTATAATGATATTTGTGCATGCGGTTAAAATTGGTACACGATAGATACAGTAATCATACTTGAAAGAATTATTAAAAACTGTTGATTGTTCCAAAGCAACAAAATCCATCTTTTCTGTTTATATTTAACGCATTTTTCGAGAAATACTGATTCGATTTTCAAGTGGTTTTTTCTATTTGTTAGTCAGGTTTTAGGCTCTGTTTTATTAAAATTTAGTATTTGCAAAGTTATAATGAAATTTGTTCGCGCGGATAAAACGAAATCCATGTTTTCTTTTCATATTTACCGCATTTTTTTAGAAATTATCAGAGACAACATAGGTTTCGTCAACGGCAAGGTTGGTACATGATTTATACACCTCAAAACTAAAAGAATTTTTAAAATCTGTTCTGTAGTTCCAAATATATAATGATATGGTACGCACTGTTTAAACAAAATCCAACTTTTCGGTAAATATTTAACGCATTTTCATTTAATACAAACAAGCACACCGGAATGGTACTACTGGACATTGAGAAAGCATTTGATACAGTATGGCATAAATTGGCCAAGATGAATTTACCATGTCACCTAGTGCGACTTATAAATTCGTACATACAAGACATATGCTTCCAAATAACAGTGAATACAGCAAGTGCCAATCCACAGCAAGGAAAGTAGCAGCGGGTGTACCTTAGGGTTCAGTACTTGGGCCAGTGTTGTTCTGCTTTTACAAAAACGACTTTCCCATAAACAAAGATGTAAACTACTCCCTATATGCAGATGATACTGCAATATTTACAAGCTCCTGGCGAGTAGCCATTATAATCAACCGGCTAAACATTAAAGTACAAAAAATACTGAAATTCATGTCCTACTGGAAAATTAAAATTAATAAAGTCAAAACAGAGGCTCTTGTTTACACGTAGAAGACCGCGCGTAAATCAGCAAGTAAAAATGTAGAATTCAGTAATCGAGTGGAACCAATCAAACAAATACCTCGGATTACACATGGACCGAAAGTTTAATTTTTCTATCCACTGTAAAAATATAGCCCAAACAGCAACAGCTAGTATGTCAACTCTGTTTCCGCTCCTTAATAAAAAATCTGGTTGTCCAGAGAAAATAAATTAGTACTGTACAAGTCGGTAATAAGACCTACTATGATTTACGCCTGTCCAGCTTGGAGTAACACCTCGCAAGTAAATTATAACAAGCTCCAAGTCATACAAAACAAATGTTTAAGATTCGCCGGCAATTACCCCAGATATAAAAGACTGACAGAAATGCATAAAGAATTGAAAATGGAGTTCCTAAAAGATACAATATACCAACTGACAGAATACTTCTTCTCCAAATGCTTGAACAACGAGAGCATCCTTATTCAAAACATAGGAAATTATGAATGCAACACACTTGATTACAAAAAATACAAGCATCGGTTAACAAAACATATTTTCTTATAAACTGCATTTTAATAAAATTAAAATTAACGTAGTAAAATTAAAGCCAAAGATTGTGACAGAGTTAGTGTAGTGACAGTGTCATAGCAAAATCCTCAAAGTGAAATCTTAATCCTAAACCGTAAAGAGGCAGTAACTAAAACATGGCCACCATGGCATGTAGGTTTCAACTTGTTTTTCCTACTAATATAAAATGTACAACTGTTTAGTAATTAAGCTTATGTAGTTATGAATAGCAGATATATGTAGAGTGTATGTGTAAATCATGAAAAAATAATTTCGATATTTACACTTTAATTGTTGACTAGTTCTAAAAGAAAATGATTTAATAAATGTTTATATATAAGGCATTTTCTTGATATTATCAATACAACATATATTTCTTTGGTAGCAAACTTAGTACACAATTTATACTTTAATCAGAATTGAAGTAATTTTTAAAATTTGTTCAGTAGTACCAAAATTACGACAATTTTTTCTGGGAAAGTAATTTTGGGTCAGTTTAAATTCCTCTACTGTACTTACATGTCTGTTGACATGGTTGTAGATGAGCAAGATACCATTCACTATCCAGTCGAATTCCTAAATTTTCTTAACCCATCGGGATGAAATCCTCACGCTTTTACTTTAAAAGTAGGTTTATCAATAATGTTACTATGAAACATAAAGCAGCCAAAATTATGTAAGGGAACACGCTTAATGGTGAACAATTTAAGAGACTATGTAGTAGAAGCAATATTTAAGACTGGTTGCGGTACAGACCAAAATGTGAAATCCATAGAATACATATTTTAATAATAATAAAAAATATTTTACAGAGGCTAATACTTTTGAGGTCCCGAAGGAACTTTTAAATGCCCGGAGGGAAGAAACAACCTTAGGTGGAATAGAATCAAACCCCGGTAAGTTGTTGCTTCTTAAAGAATCGATTTTCATTTCTAGGTACTTCATTATTGATTATTTTTTCTTGTTTTCCAGCACACTATCCTCTTGAAAAGTGTATTCATTTTCTTTTATCCTTGTGGGTTCTATGCCAAATCAGGCTATTTCTATTAAGGGCAGGGTAAACAACACAAATTGCAAGTTACTCACAAATATTTAACAACCACAAATAAAATTAGTAACAATCTACATATAACAACTTTTGCAGCGAATTTTTATCTATCTAATAGAGAAATTTTATCTGCAAAAAATTTTTATAAAAATGTTATCGTTCAATAACTTAATAATAGATACCAAACAATTTTGTAGGTTTCAAAATAACTTTTATATTTAGATTTTTTTGTGTAGATATATTAAAATAGTACATCGACATTTTTTTGGATAATGTTTTTTATAATCCTATCCCTAGGAAATGTCCAACCCATCGAAATTTTCTCATATCCAAAGATCTTTGTTTGAGATTGTTTGTGACCAGAATATGCGACAATTCCGGCGAAAACATCTGTTTATGAAAATTTGGAGTTAGTTAATGTTGGCAGTTGTTTTCCAAGCGTCGCAAGCGTAGTAGAAGAAAGTAGTAGAATAAAGTAGCAAAAGTAGAATAAATAGCACTATTCTACTTCTGCAAACCCACCTTATTGCGCATGCGTACTGTCTATTTTAGGTGCAAATTTGGGTACATAAATTTACTTTTTGTAAAATTTTCGGTTAGGTTACCTTAGTAATTTATTTTTCTTATGGCCAGTTGCTAAAGTAAGAATTATCCCTAATTCAAGTTAAAATCATTTGTTTTTGTATGTTGTAGCATACAAAAACAAATGATTTTAACTTGAGTTAGAGAAAACTCTTACGTTCGCAACCGGCCATTAGTCTTATTTAGTCACATATCATTTTATTTATTTGTATTAGAAATATTTGATTATTTGCAGTCACGAATATTGCTGGGTTTGCAGTTGTAGAATAGTACCGAATAAATTTTACGTTTGTGTTAAATAAAGGTATTTTTGTTTTCCTTGTAATATGGCAGGAGGACCAGACTTTATGAAGAATGCCGAACGACTGAAGTGTTTTTTTGTATTCTGTTCATCACGTCCTCTTCGCTTTCTCCTTTCTGATAATTGCGCCTAGATAGCAGATTTTATCTATTTTCTCTTTCCTCATCATCTATGTTGAACTCAGAAGTGCTGATTGCCTGTATCTTCATAACTTTCGTTTTCCTGATGTTGACTTTTAGGCCCACAAAACAAGCTTGTGAAACTAAACAGTTGAGTTTGGTCACCATGTTAGTGATCAGAATTTTTGGGTTTAAAAATTAAAAATTTAAATTACTCCCTATTGACTTAACAGCAAAAACTTAAATAACAAATATTGTTAAGAATAAGAAGACAAATCTTTTATCTCAATGCATTTTTTGATTGGATAAATATCTATAAGCAGTTCACTTTTGTAAGAACAACCTAAAAGGAAATTTTGTTTTCAAGAGTTTGCACCTTTGAAGCTGTATGTCATGTTGGTATTAAAAAATGTCACTTTTTTAAAATGTCTATCCATTTGACATATGTCAAAATGAAAAATGATATCTTAATTATAATGATCATAACCATATCAACCTAAAGTCGGTTTTACAGCGTAAGGAATATTTTTAATTGACATTTTAAGTCAGTAATACACTATAAAAGTAACCAAAATAACCAGATCTAGTGTGTTCTTACAAAAGTGAACAGCTTATAGAGTTAAGGCGGAAAACACCCAAATATTAAAAAAATATTTTGTTTCTATTGGTAGTATTACATTTAATATGTTTCCATGGCATTTTGGTATTCAGCTATATTTGATTATATGTGTCAGTTTGACTTGTGATATTGTTTATTCTTAAAGTTTTGGATTTTGTGTTTATAACCAACTATTGACACAGCGTGTGAAATTTAAATACATACTTGATGTTGTAATAATATTAAGTAGGTGACAGTGTGCTTTATTAACAAAAAATAAAGTTTCGCATCTAACCGTACTAAAAAGTAACATTAGTTTAGTAATTTTTAATGATGTCGTAAATCATATCATAGAAGACCTATATTAAAAATATTTTTTAGGCGACCATATCAAAAACAATTCTTTTTATCATTAGTACTAGACAAAAAGTAAATCTTTTTCGGCCTAGGCCGATTCACTTGCTTTTTAGGCCGCTGGATGCCACCGCCATCGACGATAGTGATGTTTGTTCAATAACAAGCGAATGTTTAAAATTATGTAGCTAAAAAAATAAATAAGGTTAATTTTTCAAATTAAAATACTTTTGGTCACTCAAAAAATATAATGGCCTCGGCCATCAAATTCAGATGCGGTCGAAAAAGATTCACTTTTTGGCCATCATCATCATCATCAATCCTTGTCCATCATCGGGTGATTTTGGACTGTCTCTAAAAAGAGCATAGGCTGTCAATAAAATTTCTCCATCTAACTCCTCTATCTGTCACAGGTTTCAAGTCGGTGATGTTGTTATACAGTCTTTTGTCGTGGTTTTGAGAGCTCCATGCATTTATTTCTAGCAGGGTTGAGCGATGCCAGGTGTTCTTGGGTCGCCCTCTACGTCTACTGCTCTGAGGGTTGTATGCTAGAGCATAGCGAAACACTTCGCTAGGAGTGCTTTGAAGAGTGTGCCCTAACCAAGCATACTTTCTTCTTTTTATTTGCAAATTAATGTCCATTTGACAAGTTCTTTCCCCCAATTCTACGTATGATATTCTACGTGGCCAATAAATCGTGCCAATAAAGGCAATAAAGGCATCGATTTGCAAATACACGTACTCTTCTCTTGATAGCTTCTGTAACGAACCAAGTCTCGCGGCCGTACAGAAGAACTAACGTAACGCATGCCCTTAATATGGTAATTTTCGTGGAAGTACTGTAGATCGCAGAATTCCATACACGGCTAAGTTGGATGAAGGCGCCTCTCACTTTGCGTATTCTGCTTTCCACATCTATATCCACGCCATCGTCCACAGACACAACACTCCCCAAGTACTGGAAATTATCCACACGCTCGATTCGATGGTTACCGAGGAATAAAGGTCTATCGGTTTCTGCATTTATCCGCATTTCTTTCGTCTTGGAGCTATTCATTTTTAATCCAATTTTTGCAGATTCAATCGTGAGGTTTTTGCTGCATTCAATTCAGTTTTCGCTGCATTTCTCCACGATTATGCAACAACTCACATTTATCGTCTGCAAAATCCAGTGACTCCAGTCTGACTGTTGATGTTAGCGGATTCAAAATGATTCCTCTGGGTTTGTTGGCTGTTACTCGTCTAGCAACGGCGTCTAAAACTATCAAAAAAAGAAGCGGTGACATAACACAACCTTGTCTAACACCTGTAATGGTTGGAAAGGGTT
Organism: Liopterus haemorrhoidalis; assembly: GCA_963971575.1. NCBI lineage: Eukaryota > Metazoa > Arthropoda > Insecta > Coleoptera > Dytiscidae > Liopterus > Liopterus haemorrhoidalis. The sequence continues at coordinate 146,316,765 of OZ020611.1, read as the reverse complement.
CTGACAAGCTACCATTGTGTAGAACTCTACACAAGCTGAAGCCGTTGTAGCTATTTCTAGAGATATTATTTTGTCAGGCACTCCAATATTTTGAATTTCAGCCCAAATTCATTCTCTATCAACAGAGTCGAATGCTTTTTCATAGTACTTTTTGGCCATGGTACACAAATAACTATTCTATTCGATTGACTAAAAAAATACAGAGGATTCCATTTAAAAAAATACATTTTTTGAAATAACTCGTTTATTTGATGGTCAATTATTTCCCCAATTTAATATTCTTATTTACAGAGATACTCCATCGTTGCTGTGTGCGAAAAATTTTAACTAACTAACTTTATCTTTCCTAATACGACATCCTTCATATTTCTTATAAAAAATAAGTAAGCAATGCTAAAACTGTTCCCGACAACACCCTATATAGTTGTCACTATTGAAATTCTAACCCTATAATACTAATATAAAATTAGTAATGAAAAATTAATCTAGGTTTTTTCAACAAAGGTTCTGGATACCAAGCACATGGGCATATTAAAGCACAAAGACTATATAACAATTGCCAGCCAATCCCTTATGAACTGCCTGAAATTATGAAGATCGAGAAAATGGTAAGAAGAAATATGGAACCAGAAAATATGGAAAAAATGGAGGAAACAAGGAGAAATATACACAGAAAGAAAGTGTCGAGAGATAAAAAATCAAGAAACAACCTTTACCATTCATGGAGAGCTCGTCAAATGCCATACTACGGAGCAGGTATATAACAATTCATACCACTTTACTTTAATTTCAAATTCCTATAATAAGTACAAAACAGATACACAACTATACACAAAATTTATGATCGGAGATCGAGGTTGAGTTTTTAAAAAAGTTAAATATTATTCGAGAACTTATAAATATATTTTATAGTAAATTACATTTCCATCTACATATTTTACTGTAATAAATTCTAACAACTAACAACTACTGGTTCTTATCTTCTAACATTCGTTTTTATAATCTTTGCTAGTGATGCTGCTAACGTAGCAGGTTGCATCGGGTGTCCTGCTGGTGTTGTGCTGCACTTGCGATTCACGGTAAGTTCATCGAAAATCAATTCATCGAAAATCAATTCATCGAAAATCAATTCATCGAAAATCAATTCATCGAATGATCAATTCATCGAATCGTCAATTCATCGGTAAAAAATATATTGTAAATATTTGAGAGGAATGCCGATGGGATCGGAAAGCCAAAAAAGCAGTGGTCAATAAAAGTTGTCAGACTAAAAAAAACGCAACTGCGCATGTGTCTAACCCTTACTAACCTAACCTAACCTAAAATAGTGCTTTGTCCTTAAACTAGAAGATGGGTAACTCGCTCCGCTCGGTTTTAGACTTTTACTAACTAAACCTAACCTAATTACATTGTTTTTAGATGCATAGTACTTTATTTTCCCCCATATTAGCCCAATTAAAATGCGTATCATTTTGTATGAATTTATAAAAATTATTTGCGTGCAATTGCCCATAACCTGTCTTATTAAAACTTAAAAACAAAAAATTTATTTATTTTATTATATAAGTTTTCTTATTACATTTCTTTATTTATATTCAAACACTATGTCACTTTATTTACCTTTTTTTAAACCATATAAAAAAAAATATGCAATTATTTCTTAGTCTGTCTACTTTTATTGACCACTGCTTTTTTGACTTTCCGATCCCCTCGGCATTCCTCTCAAATATTTACAAAATATTTTTTTTCGATGAATTGACGATTCGATGAATTAATCATTCGATGAATTGATTTTCGATGAACTCGTCGGTTACCTGCACTTGCACCTAACTAGAGCTAGGACAAAGCTAGGCCTAAACCTACACTGTCGCTTGCGAGCGGCATGTGTATTTTTATTAAAAACTATTAATTTTGTTCATGTGCCGTACTTGTCAAAACCGAGACTCGTACTTTTTATACGCTCATAATGAGCCTAATCTCTTACATTCCAATTAAATTTAACTGTGAAGACCCTAGTTACTGTGTCAGACACCGACCATAGGCACCGTATTGATGTTTTCCATATATAGTTTTCAACTTGAAAATTTTAATAAAAATAGATGATCAAAAAGAAAATGTTAGGATAAAGATGAAAAAAAAACACCTAATAAAAAAAGGTAATTGTATGAACTTATATGAATTTATCAGAATTGTTAGTTATAATGCAGACTTTTTCTAAATTTTCGTTAGAAAAACTATTTCTGCTTGGCGTAAGAATATTTTTAAATTTTGAAAAAGTTCTTTCGACTTCACAAGTAACGACGGGGGCTCTGCAAAAATAATTTCGATATTGATTAAAACACGGTTTTATAAAATCGGGGCAGTCATCGGAGTAAATTTGTGTTCATATACAAAGGTCTGGATTTTTCTGAAGAACTGCGATTTTTTTTATGGCCTTTGCTGCTTCGGCAATTAATCACAATTCTTATTCTTTGAAACATTCCATGCCTCAACGGGAATCGAACCCGAGACCTTAGGAACGCAGAGCGCACGTGTTACCACTACGCTACGCCGGTCGGTATTAAAATTATCTTGTAATCCCTCAACATTAGTTCTATGTATCTTTCTACTGACGTGTTGAGTTAAATGATTTATTTTTGTGCATATTATATATTTTTTACAAAGTATACAAACCAGTTGTTACTCGTTAATAACTTGAAAATGATCAGTAAAGCCATATTCTGTTAAAATCTGTTGAAAACAATTTAATTCAGTCATTTTAAAATCTTAAAAATAATAAATATACATTATATTATATTTCTTGACGAATGTGTATTTAAACAGACAAAAAATAATACAAATAACATAAGATTAAAAATATACACACAAAATACAATATATAAATAGCAATAATAAGAAAAATGTTTTCTTTCAGAAAGAAATATATTTTAAAAATTCTATGTTTATTATTATTACTGTAAAAAAGTGAATATTAGTAGATAGATTCAAGAAATGTTTGAAAGTATATGCTCTAAATCTGAATATCTATAAGAATTATTGTTCAGCTTTGTTCACAGTTCAGAATAAAATTAATAGTTGACAGGACTTGCAAATTTATACAGAGTAAATAACGGTTCAAAATATTACAGGTTTGAATGTATTTGACGTTTGCATTAAAAGAAATGTTTTTCTTTAATAACATTTCTTAACAATGATAACATCTCAAAATGCTATTGCATTCAACAATGCACATTATGGAAAAACATGTAATAGTGTTTGTATTAATAAGATCTTTTTTGATATTTACGTTACGTTTATTGATATTATTATACGAATTTTTCTACGTCTATGAACATCTCATTAATAATGTCGTTAGTGCATATTTGCCTAAAACTGTCCTAGCTCTACACATAACTAACATGACTGGATCGAAACTATTACATCTTAGTTACCATGACCAAAAATACTTTGGCCCTTTGGGCTGGAAAAAAGTCAAAACACCCGCTCCTGATAACTAGAGCCATGAGCAGATAAGTTTTTCGATATCCGCATCCGAACTGCATTCGCAACTTACATCGCACATTGATATTCTCTTATAAAATGGCAATTGTTGTAAAATTTAATCAACCTTGTAGCCAGGCGCACACTGCGGGGTAGGAGGCGCACGGGCTTAAGCTTCCCCCAAGAACTTAAAAAGCACGTGGTTTTGGTGTTTTCTTATGGTTGGTTTATATACGGAACAAGAATAAGGAATAGGAAATAAGAATAGTATACAAGATGTTAAAACATGGCTGCGCCGCATATCGGTTTATGTAGGAATGAAATTTAACTTTAACACAAGAAAAGTTGGTAACATTTAACTTTTTATTCTTATTCCAAGAAAAAGAGACGATAAGCATGCGCATAACGGTCAAAATGTCGGCCGTAATAAAATTTGTTCAACAGATGTTTTCCAGCTGTGATCAGAAGGTTGGAAACAACAATATAATGTGTGAAACACAAGCAAATAAATTTACAAAATCTTCTGAATCCATATTACTGAACTTTTTTTAAAGGTTAAAAAAATTTTAAAGGTTATATTAAACACAACAACCTGTCATGCGACAACCGTTTAACACAGGCCAACGCAAGTACGCAGGCGCAGCGACGAAATGTTATGTCCGATATAAACGGTTTCATATTTTTTATTCTTGTGTACTATTCTTATTTCCCATTCCATATTCATGTTTCGTATATAAACCAACCATTAGGAATAGACTTGAATTCTGAAGCTCCTGAGGTATGTTTTTTAGTCATCACTAGAGAGCGGATTTTTAGGCACGTAAAAGTTGTATTTTAGGCAGGCAAATATGCAGCAAAACCCAAAGAAATAGGCAGTTAAATAGGCAATAACGTAAAAAAAAACAGTTAAATAAGCGGTAATATAAAAATAGGCAATTAAAGCATACACTATTTTTTTTTTTTAGATAGAATTAATATAATTTTATTGCTTTTAAAAATTAACACATGTACCAATTATAAATAATTTAATAAATAATTACAATAAATAATAATTATTTTTAACAAAAAAATAAAAAACTTTACATATTGCATAAATAAAAAATCACAAAAGTATTCTGTCAAAAAATTACATCAAATAAACAAAAATATTTCAACCAAATATAAAATTATATGTTCAAAAAACTACTTTCATTCAGTAATTTCAGATAACAAGAAAAGTTAAGCACATAAATATATTTTATTATTTTAAGAATTAACTTAACCTATTTCATAAATTTATTATTACAGTAAGTAATTCAAATTTGTTCAATATTTGTTTCTGTTAAATTTTGTCGCCGATCAGACAGTAAATATTTATATGATAAAAATGATCTTTCTACATCACAAGATGTAATACGGGCATATTTGTTACAATTTGCATCTTCGGTATGTTTTCCTAGAGACAATTCTTCATTTTCGTTAATGAATATTTTACTTAAACGTGATAGAACATGAATTCCCGGATTCCTATTCAAAACAGATTTCAATTTTTCAATAAGTTTGGCTTTATTTGTCGCTTTCATGCAATTTATTGCATTAACAAGTGTAATATCTGATATTTCCAGAAGCGCTATACTTTCGACAAGTAGTTTAAAATTTTTATTAATGTAAACCAGATCAAGTTTAACCTGTTTATCCTTAAAATACTTCTGTGCAATTTTTATTCGGCATTATCCGCATTTAAATATATTTTTCAGGTTTACAGCGGAATTTACCCAGCGGAACATGGGTTTTGTTGCTTAAACTTCAAACGAAAATTTAGTTCAGCACACTGCTGCCATTGAGCATGCGCGATATTCGTTTTACGTTTAGGACTAGGGAGATAATTTAAACGGATTAGTGCGTAACTACCATATATTTGAAAATTAAAATACGTATTTAGATATTCTCAAATATTAATTTATATAAAAATAAGCATTTTTAAGGCGTTTGTTTATAAAATAGGCTACAATAGCCATTATAGTTCAATTTAGGTAACATGAGTTAAAATAGGCATTTTAGGCACTATAAAACACACATCAAAAGTCATGTTGTATTGCAATATGGATTTCAATCATAATTTCCCTGAAATATTTCTTCAGGAATAAAAAAGGTATTTTCCCTAGAATCCGCACTCTAGTTATCAGTCTTATTTTAAAAATAAAGGGATTTTTTTTTTCGTTTTTTTCGTTCAATACTCGTTTTTTAGAAGTAAAGGCTTTTTTGTTTTAACATCACTTATATTTTAGAAGTGAAGACCTTTTTATAGGTCAACTTTTACAATTTGAAAAATAAAGTGCTTTTGGTCAGCACTTGTTGCAGAGTAATTTCCCCTTTCTTACCATTTTTAAACAATTTTTTCTTCTGAGCACCCACAAAAAAAATTGCTGGGTGTGCACCTGCTCATAGCTACACTCTGTATGGCAAGTAAAAACATAATTTTTTAAGAAATGTTAAAAGAAAGTACTACATTTCATTTGTTTTTGTGCATAAAATGCGTGTTTATGGTGACTGTTAAAAATTGTAAAAAGTTTAAAAAAAGTTTTATAAACGTTCGAGATTCGAATACGGGCTACACCACTATCTCCATAGACTGCATGCATGTCCGGGCAGTCCGAAGAAGAACAAAAAAGTCAATTCGTGATCTTAACTTCAAAAATCTCATATTTTAGGTTTGTCCTACGTTTTTCTTTTACAAGTAGTAAAATATTGTATCAAACTTATGGTCTCTTTTTCATTCACGGGATTGCTGCAGTCGCATACGGATCGTGCGAGCAAACTTCCCATTCGTGAAAATCAGTACTGCTTTATGCACTTGTTGTAAAAATGACTAGTTCTTTCGAATAAAACTTTAATTATCACAAAAAGAACAGGTTCTTCTATTTATTATTAGTTTTTCTGAATATCGCTACAAAAAATAAATTAATCTATAACAGGCCTGAACAAATGACTGCCTGCGTGCAGAATTCGGCTCGCGCTGATATTCTATTCGGCCCGCGAAGCATTTTATAAATTATTGTGTCTTGCAAAAATATTACTGTCTGTCCAATATTCTTTCAAATTCAATTTTTTTCTTTAAATTGCATAATAAATACTCGTTTTGGTTTAAAAATATTGCTTTTAAAATTTATAAAGCATCCTTTGTAACAAAAAAAATATTTAAAATTAGAAAAACATTTTTTTTGGCCCGCAGTCAAATTTTCATCCGCAATGTGGCCCGACAGTCAAAAGATTTGCTAACCCCTGATCTATAATATACTTATAATTGAATAGGCGCGCACCCAGAATTCAAGCCTGTCAGTCCTCCCTGGGCGCGCGCCTATAATAGAATCTAGAAAAGAAATTAAAATTGCTGAAGACATTTTTTATTTCCAGATGATATGGACCAATGGCACGACAAATAATATATCAGAACATGAAGAATACACAATGCCTCTCCGCTAATATGACTAATTCAAATGTCAACTAATTTATGTTGAAGTATCTTACGTTTATATAAAAAAAAGAATGAGTGGGTGCAATAAAGTGAACTTAACTTTTTAAATATATAAATGGACAATTAATTTTTACACCAATTTTCCAGTTTCTATTTTTTTCTTGTTTTTCTATTAGCCATTCATACACATTCGTTCAAACGTTAGAATGCAGTACAGAACAAATGGAGTAGTTCTCTTTCATACTCTCTATTGGGTTTTTTCAATAACATTACAATTTTCTTTCTTGACGTCGTTGCTGGCTGTAAAACGCGCTGATATGTGAAGGCGCGCGATTCTACAAATGGTTATTCATTTTTGTTCAGAGATTCATTTAATTTTAATGAATTAACAACAAAAGAACGTAAAATTACAAATAATATTTGGTTTTATTGACATATTTGATACGTTTCACAATCATTCACCCCTCATCCAGGTGTAGGAGCTCGCCCCCTGGCATCGGCGATTAGCCTCGTTGCAGAAATAGGCCGATGTAAAATAAAATAAATAAAAAATATTTGATACGTTTACAACATTTGGCAACACCGCTCGCATTTCCCATAAGGACGATACTGCACTCTAAAGCCTCTTAGAGAATCTCTAGTAGTACACGATGCAATTTTCCGATTTGAATCTCGTACGATTTGCCGTACGATAATTATTGCATTGAGAATTTTGTTCAGAATTACCGGATGTAAAATTATTTTAGTATACCATCCAATATTTATCGCTTTGAATCTGTACCAGTTGATGCGCACTACGTCTATTTTGTTGACAAAATTCAAATAATTGTACCGTTTTCTGTTTTAATTTATTACATTTGAAATTGAAGGGAATTATTATTTTATTTATATTTTGTTATTATTATTTTTGTCTATAAAACATACGATTTTTCTTTATCAAAAAATATTATTGTTGTCATTATTATCGTTATAAAATAGTTTAAAGAAAATAAAAACATATTATATTAATAATGATTTCCTTTATTTGTTTTATGCAACTTGAATAAATAAATGAGAAGTATAGAAATTGTAATCAAGAGTAGTTTGTGGACAAGAAATGTATAAAAACAAATTCTACAAACTTAATCAAAAAAATAAAAATAAAAATAAAAATACATAAATAATTCGCCTGATACTTTTTTCCCGCATTGGAATGTTTAATGGTCACCTTAGATAAGTCACTACTTAAGTAATAAGATGTTGAATAAATCCAAACGTATATATAAATGTCCTAAGAATGTGAACAGCTAAATCTAATTTATTTTAAACAAAATAAGAAAAAATATTGCTAAAGTTGATACTAAATAACCTCCAAATAGGTTTGACAGATGAAAAGTTGTTCGCACGGTCACTTGAATATGCGCATCCTATACTGCGCCATTATTGGTTCATTCTGTCCAATATTTTAGGTAGACATAATAAATATTGGTTGGTTTTCAATATCATACAAGATCTCGTACGAAAATCCTGTAGTACACGATACAATAATTTGTGTACTATACATCGTACGAAATTAAAAACGAGAAATCGCATCGTGTGCTACAGGCATAACGTTTGAATGGATTATAGTTTTAAATCACCATCAATTAGGCATAGTTGCCTGTTGCGTCTCCAAATTTGTATTTGCATCTTATTTTTGGTCGATCGTTTTCCAAAGGTTGAGAATTATCGAGAATAAGACACGTTTAATATTTTTTAGGATTTTATTTTAAATATGTTTAAAGTAGTTCCCTTCAACCATACTACACTTGGCCATTCTTTCCTTCCACTTCTTAAAAGCTCCCAACCAATCATCTTTCAAATACCTTCAAAATAACCATGAATTGCAGCATCAAACTCTTTCTAAGACAAAAACCTCCTACCCCGAAATTTTTTTAAGTCCAAAATACAAGGGTTAACTTTTATGTTTTTACAAACGACCACTAGATGGCAATATTGAAATTTGTCATAACTATATTCGTAAACTTTGATATTTGTTATTGTGAAATCAGTGGCAGCTTATTGACAGTGAGTTTGTGAAAAAATTGATATTACTCGTGAAGGTTTTCGTTGTATGATTTTTTACGATTTTATTTAAGGCCTAACTCAACAACAATGCATAGATTCGGTTCGTTCAACTTTTGGTAAAGAAGCACCATCAGAAAAGACTGTTTACAATTGGTTTGCAGAATTTCGTCATGGTCATGCATCCGTCAGTGATGAATCTCGTGAAGGTCGACCAATATCGGTTGTGATTCAAAAAAACATCGATGCTGTACGCAAATGATTGAAGATCGGCATGTGACTTACCATGAGATAGAGGCATCCTTTGACATATTGTAGACTGCAACACATTCGATTTTGCATGAACATTTAGCCGTGAAAAAGATCTGTTCCCGGTGGATTCCGCATAATTTGACCGAAGCTCAAAAAAAGACTCGTGTTGATTGGTGTTAGGAAATGCTAAAAACAATCAACCTAGGCACTGCAAAATCCGTATACAACATCGTTACAGGTGACGAAACTTGGATTTATTCATATGAACCGGAAACTAAGCAACAATCCACTGTTTGGGTCTTCCCAGATGAACCGAAACCCACAAAAGTTGTTCATTCACGAATCACTTCCAAGAAAACGATTGCTTGTTTCTTCGGTTGTACTGGACATGTCTCAACATTCCTTTAGAGGATCGGAGAACAGTTATGCTGAATGATATACAACAATTTGTTTGCCAGAAGTCATCGACAAAATCTGGAAAAACAACCAAAAACGTTGCATAATTCTTCATCTTGACAATGCAAGCTCCCACACAGTACGTCAAACAATGGATTATTTGAATGAGAAAAACATCGAATTAATGTCTCATTGCCCGTATTCACCTGATTTATCCCCTAACGACTATTTTTTTGTTTCCCAATGTCAAACAAAAAATGAGTGGAGAGCGATTTTCATCACCTTAAGAAGCTGTTGAAGCCTTCGAAAACCATGTTTTTGAGGTACCAACTTCAGAGTGGAAAAAATCTTTCAAGAATTGGTTTGAACGCATGCAAAAGCAAAATTTTGAAAAGGAATAAAACAGTTTGTTCAAAAAAAAATATTTTTTTTCTTTCTTAGTTTTTGTAAAAACTTAAAAGGTAGCCCTCGTATATCCAAATGTCGAACATTGCCAAATCAGGTGAGTATGGCGGGTGTTCTATTACTTTTATATTTTTTTTCCGCCAAAAACTAGAGAATGAAACTATCCTATGGAAAGACGCATTATCATGATGTAACATCTCTTTCTCTGGAATTATACTTAGCACTTCAAGCAAATATTTTTCAATGTACTGTTTAGTTGTAACTGTCTTTTGTACATCCAGCTTAATTGCCTTTACAAGGACCGTACTTCAAAAGAATACTGCATACATTACTTTCTTCATAACTCACTGCTTCTTGGTTATTTTTGGAGTTTCCCCATCTTTATGAATCCATAGACGACTCTCTTGGCGTGTAAGTACCTCGAAAAAGGAAATGAAAGTTTCGTCTTCTGTTACAATTTTTAAAAAGATTGTTATCAGCCACTATTTAAGAATGTTAAAGTTTCATGGCGAATTCTTATACGCTCCGCTTTTTAGAAATTAATAATAATAATAATAATAATAATAATAATAAACCCTTTATTTTACTTCAAGAAATTACAAGTTATGTCACATAAAATCTATGTTGCAAAGTTTGCTTACAAAAAATATAATTAATAACCATAATTAGTGAGTAATAATAATAATAATAATAATAAATACTATATTTGTATAAGAAATAAAATAATTTCAAATAATATATTTGTGCATTTTTAATTTAAATATCACAGAGAAAAAACAACCGTTCTTTGCCAAACGTTTTAAAAAATGATAATAGGGAGGCAACAAACGGTCAACAAATTTGGAACATGTTCAATGATTATTTTAATTCAGTTTATGATCAAAGTTCATCTAATATGTCAGCGAATAGTTTCACAGTAATCCACTCAACTAATGTATCAATAGGGAATTTGTCTGTAGTAGAGGAGGATATAAGAACTGCTCTGCTTGATTTACATATAAAAAAGGTGCCGGCCCTGATCAATTACCACCAGTATTTTTAAAACTGGTGGGAGAGAGTCTTGTATTACCTTTATTCATAATTTTTAACAAATCTTTACATGAGAATACGTTTCCCAATACCTGAAAAGAAGCTTATGTCGTTGCCTATCTTTAAATCTGGAAACAAGAGTTTAGTTAAGAATTACCGACTTATTTCTAAATTATGTGTTCTAAGCAAAAATTTTGAAAAATTGGTATATAAACCAATTTTTGAAGCTGTAAAACATACTATTATTCCACAGCAACATTGATTTATTAGCGGGCGGTAGGTAGAAACCAATCTCTTAATATATACGGATTACATAACCAAACATTTAGATAATCGAATACAAGTAGATTCCATATATGCCGATCTAAGTAAAGCATTTGATAAACTGAACCATTCCATACTTATAAAAAAAACTTAATTTATTAGGAATACATGGCAATCTCCTTAAATAGTTCCATTCCTATCTTGCTAATAGGTACCAGGCTGTTCGTGTGAATGGATTCACCTTTCCTTTTAAGAAAATTCCCTCTGGTGTCCCACAGGGTTCTTGTTTACTTTATTTATAAATGATATGTCCAAATCATTTAATCATAGCTCATTTCTACTTTTTGCGGACGACATTAAAATTTTTTCAAAAATAGATAAACTACTGGATGCAGAACTTTAGCAAGAGGATTTAAATAGTTTTAGTTATTATTGTCAGGAAAATAAACTCCATCTTAATTTAGAAAAATGTCAGTATATCACATTCTTGAAAAATGTTAATAAATACCACTTCAATTATAATCTAGGCAATACGGATCTGCAGAGTACAACTACTATCAGAGACCTTGGTGTGATTTTTGATAACAAGTTAAGTTTTGATCAGCACATTGACCACATCACACGTAAAGCACTGCAGATGTTGCGTTTTGTAAAAGATCCACGGCTAAATTTCAATCCATCTCAGCTTTAAAATTGTTATATTTCAGTCAAGTCTTCAGCATTTTAAACTTCTGCAGTATTGTATGGAATCCAGTCTATTGCAAATATATTTCTAAACTAGAAAGGATCCAAAAGAGGATGTTGAAATACCTACTCTTTAAGAGTCGTGTACCATTTACAACATACAACGATGCGTGTAAGAAATTACAAATTGTGAGCATTTATTTAAAGGTAAACACTATATTTTATTGTAAATTACAAAATTACATGATTAAATGAGTTCGAAACGTTAACAAATATATTTAAGCTATTGAATCTACTGAATTTAGAAAGTTATGACTATTGTGATATAAAATAAACTAAATAACATTGGTTTCTTTGTCTGAAAACACGAGCACTAAACACAGTAATGGCGTAACATTACTTAACTTTTTGACTCGCGTCTGTACAACCCTCTTAGTAACAAGAAGGGTGGTCGCGCACAACCCTCGCGCACTTCGCACTCACGTGACCGTCCAGTGGCGTCTCGTTACATCCTCCCCCTCAAGAGGCGATGTCGGAGGGATCGGCTCTTGTTAAAGAAGACGGGACGACGGTGGTGACCATTGTTGTTGTAGCATCAATCTCGGGTCGATATCGCTTTGGGCGGCCTCGGGCACGTGTCGCTGGTGGAACGGCTGTGTTGTCTGGCGGGGTTCCACGTCGTGGACGTCCTCGTCGTTGGGACTCTCGTTCTGTTGTCGGGTCTTCCTGGGACTCGTTCTTGCGGGGTCTTCCTCGGCCTCGTATTGGTCGGACCGGGGCGGTCTCTTGATTGCTCGGCACGTACGGGGTAAGTGCCGTAGTATGGTATGTGCCAAGGGGCGTATTTGGATTGGAGAGTGAGGAAATTTGGTAGGTAGTAGGGGACAACTGTGCAAAGACCAAATAAGGACCATCACGTCTGGGTGCAAATTTGGAGGTGTACCCTTTTGAGGCTCTACTTAGTGCGTGCACGGCGACTAATACCTGGTCTCCAACCTTATAATTGGGTGCTTCACGGCGATGAGCATCAGCATATCTCTTCGAGTGGTCTTGCTGATTCTCTCGTTTCTCTCTAGCTTCCGTTAGAGTATTGGCCAGTTTCTTTAGGTACGGCGTAATTTGCGGTACGAAATTATCTTCGTCCACGACAGCACGCAAATCACGATGAACATCATCAGGCGTTCGAAGTTCCCTGCCGAAGGTAAGGTATGCGGCGGTAAATCCGGTTGAGTCGCATTTAGATGTGTTCATTGCGAACCGTATCATTGGGAGTTTTTCTACCCACTGACTGTGGTCCGATTGAACTAGAATGGCCAACTGTCCTTTTAAGTCCCTGTTCTTCCTTTCAACGGGGTTCGCTTCTGGGTGGTACACTGGTGTCAGGTTTTGCTTAAAACCGAAGAAATGGGCGACCTGTTGCATCACTTCCGTGACGAATTGTGTGCCATTGTCGCTTATTACTCGCCTAGGAACTCCATAGCGCAGTATGATCTCGTCAATTAAACATTTGGCACAGTTTTCGGCAGTGGCCTCTTGTAGCGGACAAAGCTCAACCCAACGGCTTGCTACATCCTCGATGACGTAGATCCATCTTTCCCCAGTAGCACTTTCGGGTAGGGGACCGAAGAGGTCAATGGAAAGTACCTCAAAGCGGCGATGCTGAATTGGTGTTTGTAGCAGTCCAGCAGGCTTTTGGTTGGAGGGTTTGAATCGTTGGCATTCGATGCATTTTTTAACATGTTCGGTAACGGTTCTACGCATGCCAGTCCAGTAGTACCGAGAGCTTATCCTACTCAAGGTTTTCTCAATCCCATAGTGACCAGCTGTCGGCGAATCATGGTAGTCGTACAGGATTTTTGGTAATAAGTTTTTCGGCGCGACAAGGGCGGCTTCCTCTTCCTCCTCGCCATCTGGTGGGTAGCGGTATAGGACTCCACTAAACATGACGTAGCCGCGTTCTGTCCAGCGCGAAACATCTACGGGGTCATCGTTTGACTCAAATGCTCTAATGATTGTTTTGAGATCTGGATCTGCTAATTGCTGATGACGCAATTCACTTGCAGCTGCGGTGGGCAAGTCCACCGTCACTGTACTTACATCTTCACCAGGCGGTCGAGACAAGGTGTCGGCGACTGTGTTGCTGCGTCCTGTGGTGTAGTCAATATTCAGGTCGTATGATTGTAGCTGAAGGGCCCATCGTGCAAGTCGGCCACTTGGCGACCTCAAGGACATTAGCCACTTCAACGGCTGATGGTCTGAAATGACGGTTACCTTGGCTCCGTCTAAATAACCACGGAATCGGTCCATTGCCCACAACACCGCGAGGGCTTCACGCTCGGTGGTGCTATAATTTCTCTCCGATGGCGTCAAAAGGCGACTGGCGTATTCCACGGGAAGTTGTTCCGGGCTCTCCCCCTGCATTAAAACTGCCCCAAGAGCATAACCGCTGGCATCAGTCCTCAATATATATGGTGAGTCTGGATCAGCCTGTTGAAGGATCGGTGCAGTTGTTAACAGCCTCTTGAGTGTAACAAAAGCTTTGTCCTGCTCTGGTCCCCAGTGCCATTGCACGCCCTTTTTAGTGAGATCACTGAGTGGACGAGCAATACTGGAGTAGTCAGGCACGAACCTTCTAAACCACGATCCTGTTTGAAGGAATGTAATCACTTCCTTGGTATTGCGCGGGTTTTTCATCTCAGCGATGGCAGAGATTTTCTGCGGATCAGGCCTTATGCCGTCTTTTGAAATGAGATGACCAAGGTACTTCACTTCTGGCAACATAAAATTGCATTTTTGGCGATTGGCGCGCAGCTTAAACTGATTTAAGCGCGTAAAGACCAATCGTAGATCATGAAGGTGTTCCTCGAAACTTGATGATAAGACGATTAAATCGTCGAGGTAGGCCAGGACAAAAATACCTTTCAGTCCTGATCGAAATCTATCCATCAATCGTTGAAATGTGCTTGGAGCGTTTCGTAATCCAAACGGCATTCTCTTATAGCGGAAGTTCCCCAAGGGACATGTGAAGGCAGTCTTGTCTCTATCCTCTGATTTTACTGGGACTTGCCAGTATCCTGATTTTAAGTCAATAGTGCTCATATATTGGCACTTCTTGGTTGCGTGTAGCAGCTCGTCGATACGCGGAAGGGGATATCGATCCGGTACAGTTACAGAATTAAGGCGTCGGTAATCCACGCAAAGTCGCATAGTTCCATCCTTTTTAGGAACGAGAACTACTGGCGCGGCGTACGGAGATTCGCACTCTTCTATAACGTCCGTAGCGAGCATCTTTTCCAATTCTTGCTTAAGAATATCTTTTCTTGCCGGGGATAACCTGTAAGGTGGCACAGCGATTGGCGTATCATCCGTAACTTTGATTTGGTGTTCCGCAAACGGTGTTGGCTCTACACTTGGGGAGAAAACATCCCTAAACTCTACAAGCAACGCTTCGAAACGTTGTCGTTGCTCCTCATCGGAGTCTTCGTCTTCTTCTTGGCCTGAAACTTCTGTAACGTCGTTTGGCGGAAGAATTGGTAAGTTCGGTTCCTCGGCGAATTGGTGCGTCGTGTCCGGTTCATCGGCGAAGTACCAAACTTGGGCGGAAACGTCCAATACGATGCCAGCCGTCTTAATAAAATCAACACCGAGCAGCATTCTACTATTAATGTGGTTCGGTACTGCAATGAGTGTCGTAGAAATGATTCTATTGTGC
The DNA here is from genome assembly GCA_963971575.1 of Liopterus haemorrhoidalis. Taxonomy (NCBI): domain Eukaryota; kingdom Metazoa; phylum Arthropoda; class Insecta; order Coleoptera; family Dytiscidae; genus Liopterus; species Liopterus haemorrhoidalis. Next base: position 146,301,046 of record OZ020611.1, on the reverse strand, counting down.
ACCGTGATTTGCACATCAAAATTTCTTATAATTACTCGCTGCACTTCTCCATCAGCCAGCCTAAGGTCTACTTCGTCCGTCGAATACGCGTGTCCTCTATCAAGCAGGATTTTGTGAAGTCGCGCACCCGCAAAACTACGTTTGGCACCAGTATCTAGGCAGGCTATGCCATTTAGCCCGAATAGTTGCACATGCACCATTGGCCTATTCGCGTTAGTATCAGTAGGACATTGCACAGTGAAGAACTCTAGGGATTCATGTACAGGAAGTGAGGAGTTGGCTTTAGTAGGGTTACAAGTTGGGCAATTACTACGCACATACCCCGGTTGTTGGCAACCGTAACATTGAAGTTGTTTCTTACCCGCTCCTACAGGTGGTGGTGGCGTCTTCACGGCTGGTGTGTGGTCTCTGCGAGCCTTCTTCCTGCAGTCGGCTTCCATGTGACCGAAGGACTTGCAGTAATTGCATTTGGGACGAGTCTTCTTTTCTGCTCTTTCTGGAGAAGTCGTCTTGGTGGATTTCGGAAACGTTGTCTTCGCTGCATACTCTCGCTGGGATGCTTCGATATCTCGCGTTTTTGTTAACAGCGCTTGGAAGCTGTCAAAGTCTGCGCGCGTGATGCGTTTTCGAATATCATTACGCAGCAGTCCGTACAACATGTCCAGCTGCATGCGTTCCGGAACCGGATATGGCAGTTGAGCCACTAATGAGCGCACGTTGCACACGAATATTTCCGTGGTTTCGTCCGTGTATTGCTCGCGAGAAAACAGTTCTCGAAAAATCTGCGATGGTGGTAGCTGGCGGGAGTAGGCATTTCGTAGCGCTTCGAGGGCACCGTTCCAGTCTAACACTGTGTTTTTTACTCCTCTCCACCACGTTGAAGCGATCCCCTCAAGGAGAACGGGCAAGCCACGCAGGGCGTTGCAATCACTCACATTGTTACAGTCTTTAAATATCGCAATGGTGTCGATGAACGCTTCCACGTCGGAATCGACCGAACCATTGAAACGCGCAGTACATTTCGTGAAATTACCGGAACGTGGCGCGACAGGCGGTGGGCTAACACTCCCGCGCGAACTGCGGTCACTCGCGGCGCTCCCAATACTGGCGAGAAGTTCGCGAAATTGCACATCCGTTAGAACAATATTTGTTGATGAGTCTGTTGACGTACTCGGTTTTTCTACTTTGGGCGGCATTTTACACAGATAGCGCACTCAAAAGAGATGAAAATGTTTTTAAAGAAATAGTTTATTGCGCAAAAGTGAAAAAATGGCGCGAAATGTCAATACAGCAGAAAGTTAGTAGAAAACGCACTAAACTTTCTTCCACTCCGCGAAAAGTTTGTAAACTATACACAGTTTACGCAAAATCTGTTCAATTTTCACTTTTGTTTAGTTCACTCTGTCACTAACTTCACTAAATCAACGAACAAAACACTTTTAATAATAAGTTAACGGCTTCTTAGTTGGGCGCCATTTTGTGAGCATTTATTTAAAGGTAAACACTATATTTTATTGTAAATTACAAAATTACATGATTAAATGAGTTCGAAACGTTAACAAATATATTTAAGCTATTGAATCTACTGAATTTAGAAAGTTATGACTATTGTGATATAAAATAAACTAAATAACATTGGTTTCTTTGTCTGAAAACACGAGCACTAAACACAGTAATGGCGTAACATTACTTAACTTTTTGACTCGCGTCTGTACAACCCTCTTAGTAACAAGAAGGGTGGTCGCGCACAACCCTCGCGCACTTCGCACTCACGTGACCGTCCAGTGGCGTCTCGTTACAAAATTCTACCTCTCAAGGATCGTCGCACAGTAGGTGACATGATGATGCTTTATAAAATTCTGGACAACGTAATATCATCCGATGGAATTGTAAGTTTATTTAGCTACCGTGTTCCAACTCATAGTACACGCAATGTCGACCTGTTCCAATGAGTAGATCAAATACACGCAAAAATTCTCTAGTTATCAGACTCTCTTCCACTTATAATAACGACTTCTGTGATTTAGATTTATTCAACTGCTCCATGTATAGTTTCCGTAAGTCATGCATTTCCAAAATAAAGCATAAACTGAACTGGTAAATCAATCATTAAGCATTTAATCACTAATTTATATCAATAATTTATATCACTAATTTATATCACTAATTTACATCACTAATTTATATCACTAATATATATCATTAATTTTTATTTCTTAATTTTAATTTGAAGTTTTAAGTTTTAAATGTTAAATTCTAAATTGTGAATTTTAAATTTTGAAATTTTAATTTTATTTTTTTAAATTTCTTTTTAATTTTTATTTCTTTGTCACTAATATTTTTTTTTTGTTTATCATTTTTTTTTATAATTTTTTGTCATTATTATATTTAATTTATATCACTAATTTATATCACTAATTTTTAATTCTTAATTTTAATTTGAAATTGTTAAATTTAAATTTTGAACTTAATAATTTTTTTGTCATTAGTATTGTTAATTTAAGGTAATTAACTTTACCAAGCATATTTAAAAATGTTTTAAATTTTAAATATTTAAATTTGTTATTCTGTAACATTTTGTACACATATTTGTACCTGCAAATTAATTTATTGTAATTTAATAGCGTTCACTGTATTGGGCATGTCCCGTTTGTGAACCCAAATTGTTTAAATAAATAAATTAATAAATACCATCTACTCCTTAAAAAATTCTTGTAATGAGTAATATGGTTTTTCTGTTAACAATATTTTAAATTTAATTTTGAACTGTTTCATGCCTAGACTTCTTAGTTCTGTGGGAATTTTGTTAAATATATGGAAGCCGACGTTTATTCTTCTTGATACTTCGTGTCGCAATCTTAGCACCGTTAGGTCTTCTTTCGTGCGTGTATTGTAGGGGTGGGATTCCTTGTGAGTGCTGAGATCACCGGTATTTTTCTTCATTTCCAAGCTTTGTAATAAGATAAACTGGGCATGAAATGTAAGAATTTTAAGTGACGGGAAAATAGGTTTTCATGAGGTGGTTTTCGATATCATTCACAATGGCCCTCACTGCTTTCTTCTGCAGAAGGAATATTCCTGCTGCCTGGGGTGAGTTTCCCCAGACTATTGAACCATAGGTCATAACCGAGTGGAACATGGAATGGTACGCTGTTAGTGCTAGATCTTGGTTTGCCACTTTTCTGATTCGCCTAATAGCATAGATAGCTTTGTGGAGCTGGTTGCTTATCTTATCTACATGGTGTTTCCAGATTAATTTGGAGTCCAATCGTAGACCTAAGCAGTCACCAGTATCACACCTGACAGTACTTCTGTGCGAGGTTAATAATATATTTTTTGTTTTGTTACAAATTTGTAATTGCAGTTGTTATGCTGTCCTATTGTAACCCGCCTGTTAGCTCGAACCATCTCGTCCACTCGTCGAATTGTTGCATCATTTGCCATCTGAACGAGGCGCCCAGTTCTGTGTTCGTCAACAACTTTTAAGCGCCCTTGAGAGAATTTCTCGACCCAGTTGTACACTGCTTTACGCGACAAACACTCTTCACTGTAAATTGGATACGTTTCCTTATGAATATCCTTTACAGAAAATCCTTTTGCTCACAAAAAACGCATAACAGCACGTTCCTCTTCCGCAGTATACTCTTCGAGCACGATCGCCATTTTCACTCTGCCTGCGCACGCACACAGCAACTGTCACTTAAGTGTTATCAAGCTGGATTGTGCTGCCACCTAATGACACTTTTGGAAATAGCTCACTCCAATTTTCAGCTTTACACCATCAGTTTGTGACCTAATTCATGACTTCCTCTCCTACATATTTTGACTCACAAGGATACGCACAAACCCCTTTATCTCTGGGGTTTGTATGTATCAGATTCTAGGAAGTGTAGAACTACGTAGTGTCATAATACTGTAATTACTTATTGTAATTTATATTTTAATTTTGGATATTTTCTGTAATCCTCAGATGTGGACCATAGATTTTGGTTATATTGTAAATCTAAATTCATGTAACATTCCGTTTAACAAATTTGAACTATTCCTGTTTACCAGTCTTCGAAAATTGTTAATTCCTAATAAGTTTACTGGTCAGTCATTACACCTGCCCTACCTTCTGTGATGGATGTTGTTGATGATGTTAGTCTAACGTAACATTAGAATAGGTAATAGTAAAACATAATAATAATAATAATAATAATAATAATCCTTCGTCGATTTCGACTATAGGAGTCACAATAAATATATATATTTTTTTATTTTATAGATTGTTGCGTCTTTCATGTGCTCTAAGATGACTAAAGAGACCTATTTTGACCCTAAAACGTCTGTCACAAATAGGGCATGTTAGCACGGCCGTGTTGTTGTTGTCCGATGTTTTCAGTTTCCTCGCTATTGCTTTGGCTCGTACGGCTTGCTGTCTTTGGTTTTCATACATGGATAATGCCTTCCGTGTAGTTCTTCTCCATATATTCAGGATTTTTGCCAACTCTTCCCAATTATGGCAGCTTAAGTTTGCATTTTTAATTGTCTGTAGTATCCCGTCTTTGTACCTTTTCCTCGGGGCTCCTACATTACGAACGCCAGTTTGCAGTTCAGAGTGAAGTATCTGCTTCGGTAGGCGTTCTCCTGGCATACGTATTACGTGTCCGACCCATCTAAGTTGGTTTTGCATGAGCAAACACTCTATACTGGGGGAGTTGGCCCTATTGAGAACAGATATATTGTCGACGTGATCCTACCATTTTATTTTCAATATTGTTCTTAGGCATCGTTGGTGAAATCTATCCAAAGTGCGATAGTGTCGGCGGTACGGGGTTCATGTTTCTGACGAGTACAGTAGGGTTGGTAGCACTACAGCTTATATACAGCAGCTATAGACAGCAAGTTTCGTATCGAGTCTGAGGTCGGTATTTAGCCATACTCATTTTCTAAGACTTCCAAATGACTTAGCAGCAGCTGATAGTCGATTATTTATTTCTGCATCGAGGCTACCGTCACAGCAAATGATGCTTCCAAGGTATTTAAAAGCGTTTGTTTCCTTGCGAGCTTTAGCGTCAACAAAAAAGTTAGAAATTGCATTTATTGTGTTTGGAGCTCTTACCATAAATTCGATTTTCGATCTACTTATTTGTAGAGCAAAACGCATGCTTGTTTCAAATAGTCTAGTTGTTGATATTGCCTCTTGTAAGTCATTTGGATCACTTGATAACAGTGCACAATCGTCCGCATAGAGCGCCTGCTGTATTGTAGAGTATTGCAAATTGTAGTATAACATATCAGTATATGATTTAGTATTACTATGGTTATTGTTTTTTATAGCACCTGAGGAAACTAACAATGGTTTAGCGAAACGTTGTGTTTCTAAAATATACGTATTGTTCAAAAAGCTGAGTGACTCTTTTTCTTACCATTTAATTATATGGACGTAAAACATTTCCTATTATTAATAAAGTTGTCATTCAAGTTTTTGTTGTAATATGAAGAAAGAAGAATTTCACACAATTTTCCTTTATAAATGTATAGTCCAGGAAATACGCAATTTTTTAAAGAAAGTCTTCCGGGAGTTTTGGAAATTGATGCGATTAATAGATCTTGTGGGGCAGTTTTCAAAGTCATCTTGTGAGTCAAATTTTTTGCAGGAACTTCGAAAAAAGCTTTTAAAAAAACGTGCAAAAAATGCAAATATCTCCGTTCCATTGCACAATTGAAAAAATATATCTAAACTAAATTAAACAGGGATGCATTTTCTATAATTTAGCTTCAGATAAGTTTTTTGTGAGATGAACGGTTTCCCCGCTAGAGCACTGTAAATTTGGGTAAATTTTTAGAATAGGGGATACGCATAAAATTTATATTTTCTTAAAAGTACATTTTTTCGATATTTTAATGTTAGTTGTGTCACCTAACACAACAAAAATCACATTTTAATTAATATTATAGCCAAATTTTTTAATTAAAATATTGTAAATTTGAAATAAGCCGACCACGCTGCGAAGGTTGCCGAGTAAATACGACTGAGACTGTAGCGGTTTGACGTCACAGATACAGACTAAACATAATCTTTACGTGTGTATATTGTATTGTTTGAGAGTTTTGTATTTGTTTTTAAACAATTTTTCACGCATTTATTATTAAAATAATTTATAAAATATATGTACTCACATTAAAATGGTCTTCACAAACATAAAGTTTACTTTTTTCTGAAATATCGGTTTTATTTCGCCTCATAGATTTCAACCACAAATTTCGCCTTTTCTGTTGTTTTTCGCCATTAGGTAATGATATAAATTATTTTTTTGGATTTCTAATTGAACTATTTGTGCACATCGGTACTAAACAATATTTCCGACTATGTTTCGAAGTACTGGGGCCTGGATCTTCCATATTTTATATATTTTAATATAAAATTTAATTCGGTAAACATGTATAAATTGTTTTTATAGAATTAAACTTTATTTTAATTAAAATCACTCTAACTTTACATAACCTATAAAAGTTATACAAACAAATAAGTTCATAACAGACTATGTACGCTGGGTAGGCTAGTAGTGTCATGCGTCAGTTAGAAGCGGTATGACGTCACACGTCGTTTTCGAGCACTACATACATTTATGATTTTTTAAGCCTTCAAATTAAAAAAAAAAAAAAAACTGTTTTTTATGTTTATATGCAACAAGAGGAATATAATAAAAAAAAATTAAAAAATCATGCCTATCCCCTATTCATGAAAAATGTACTTTTCTGGACTAGATCTGATATATCTCAATAATTTCAGAATGGCCCCGTAATATCTCCTATAACAATTCTATTTGTAGTGGATGCCTCGGAGATATTTGGTTCAAATACTAATTCCTTTGGCATGAGAACTAAATCATGAGAATAGCAGGTGGTGTCAAAATGGCTTGCTTATGACTTATTTATGTTTCATTGAATCTTCTTTTACTGTTTAGTATTTTAAATATATTCATTTTAAGATTAAAATAGAAATAATACAAGATGAACAAAAATTTATTATTATAAATAAAAAGATTTGTTCTGCAAAATTTGGACTCATTCAGAAGGCCGCACAAATAGCCTAAGAAGCCGTAGGTCTCCATCCCTGGCTTAACTGCCGCGGTACATCAATGTGCCGTGGCGTAGCATTTTACAATCGCTGCTCTATAGAATCCACTTCCATTATTTAAGGTGAAAATTGAAAAACTTAATTATAGCTTAATTAAGTTGATTGAACATGATTGCGATGCGATAAGTAATAACGTTAGTTATCAAAAGACGATGATCGATAAATCATATATATATATTCTTTAATTCGGACTTTACACGGAGGAAAACAATTTTTAGCAAACGTCTCGACGTAAAGCGATAAAATCTGTGAAGTAATTACAGTTTGTAGCATTTAATGTGATATTTGCGTGATTCCGTGTTAGAAATATAAACCAAAATGCTGAACAAAGTAGTTGGAAAATGAACAGCTAATTTTACTTTTGAAATTGTTAGTTGGCTAGTTTAGAACTATTCTGTCGACCTGTAATGATGACATGATAAATCTGTTTTTAATTATCTCGTGATAATATTCCACTGAAATTTGTTACAATCTGATATATGTTAAGATTGCCTATTTTCCTTATTTCACCCTCATGTGATCACTGTTATTAACGGTACGCAAGATTAAGATTCTTATAAAAAACTAACAATCTGAAATAAAATTAGTAACAATCTAAATAAATAATAGGTTACCAACACCTAGATAGGCACAAATTATCCGCACTCTATAGTTACATCCACAGATTAATAAATCCACAGTTAATCCATGTCCCATGAAGATTACACGAAAGAATTAAATATAATTTTGCAAATAGCCAAATCAAACGGTTATAGCCGCTCCATGGCTTATAAAATTCTGAATAAAAAACAAAACCAATGCCTACTGAAACACTTTCATCATATAGAACATTTCCTCCATGTGAAAATTGACAAAAAAAATCCCATTTATCGGTCATAGTAGTTACAAAATAGCCCACCATTTAAAAAAATAGAATATCCAATCAGCTTATCACAATAAATTTTCCTTAAAAATATGGTAGTTACTAATAAAATTAATAGTAAAAATTGAATGTTATGTAGTGGAGTATATAAAGTCGGCTGTAATGAATGCGATTTTATTTATATTGGAAAAACGGAAAAAAACTTCTGTATTAGAATTAAAGAACATATTAGACCGGGAGCTCTTGACATTTTTGGTCTCCGATTTCATACAGCATGCCTTTTGGAGGAGAGAATATTTACCCTGTGACAACAAAAAAGGGATGGTACTAAACCCCTGCACGCTTTCCGGTCATAGGGAAAATTGCATTTCCACTTGCACAAAATTTTTGCGTTTTTTTCTGATTTAATAATGCTTGCCCTTTTGTCAAAAGAAAGTTATAACAAATTTAAAGTCTTTTAATTATAGGCATGCTGTATGAAAACGCGGAAAATCATATTTTTTTATTACAAGATCACATGACCGTTTGAGCTCTTTGGGACCCTCCGAATCGCATGCATATATTTAAAAGACTTTAAATTTGTTATAACTTTCTTTTGACAAAAGGGCAAGCAATATTAAATCAGAGAAAAGCACAAAAATTTTGTGTTTAAGTGGAAATGCAATTTTTTCTATGACCGGAAGCGTGCAGGGGTTTAGTACCATCCCTTTTTTTGTCGTCACAAGGTAAATATTCTCTCCTCCAAAAGGCATGCTATATGAAATTGGAGACCAAAAACTGTCATGAGCTCCCGGTCTATATGAGAGCATGAAAACTCAATATAATAAATTCCAATGTTGCAGAGCACATGGTGAGCAACAATCACACGTTTAATTTCGATAATCGTACATATATAATTAGCTAGTGTGTGTTTGTGATCTGGGTAACACTGTGACGTCAGTCAAAACCAAACAAAATTAAATTTAAAAAAAAACACTGTGACGTCATTTTTTCTAAGGTTCTCGTGATTGGCTGATTGGGGACTCTTGAGGTCTCTTGATTGACAGGTATTTTGCAGATTTATACTCTACGAATCTACGAATAAAATTACATATAGAATTGTGTAGGATTTCGTAGGCATAAACAAGAAACTATAGATACTACTTTGATCGATTTTGATTTGATCGATATGAACAATATTTTGCGGATTCATTCTCTAAGAAACTGCGAATTAAATAACATATAGAAATTTCTAGGGTTTCGTAGGCATAAACAAGAAACTCTGGATACTTTTATATTCTATGATAGATATGAAAAATATTTTGCAGATTTATTTTCTAAGAATCTGCGGATAAAATGACGTATAGAAATGTATAGGGTTTCGTAGGCATAAATAAGAAATTCTAGACACTCCTATATCCTATGAACGATATGAAATATATTTTGCAGATTTATTTCCTAAGAATCTGCGGATAAAATAACGTATAGAAATGTCTAGGATTTCGTAAGCCTAAACAAGAAACTCTAGACACTCCTACATTCTTTGAGTGATATGAACAATATTTTGCAGATTTATTCTCTAAGAATCTACGAATATAATTACATACATAAATGTCTAGGGTTTCGTAGGCATAAATTAACATATCAACTTATTTTTAGGTTTAACAATATAAACGAACTGAATAAAAATGAATCGTTTTCCCATCTTAAAAAGTTCATGAATAAATAATCTAACTATATAATTAGCAAGTGTTTATGTATTGTCCGTAACATTATGACATCAATTTTTCGCATAATTGGTTAACTGGCGACACCCTGTCTCTTGATTGGCTGACAGGTGACACCCTCTCTCGTGATTGGCTAACGGGTGATATCCTGTCCCATGATTCGCTGACCAGCGAACAAATTAAGATACGTTAAAAAATAAAACCAAATACACATACAAACAATTGAAATTTTTATATTATAAATCCGTCATTGTTGACAGGTATTAACCTAGTGTCAAAATATTATTTGTTCAACCTAAGGGATTTGAATCTGGACATTTAAAGGCGCGTACTGACTAGAGCACATGTGCGCGCTCTGATTTTCGTGCGGGTAAAAAAAAAAAAATGCACACACAACTTTCTTGTTTGTGCGCGTAAAATCGCGCTCCACGTATTTCAGTTATATGCACACACACCTTTATTTAAAGTAATTAGTGTCAAAGATGGCGGAAAGTAATGTTGTTGCCTAAAGTGCAGCGTACATAGACGCATTCAGCAGACTCATCGGTGACTTACCGGTGAATTTGACTGAATGCACATTTTTTGGCAGCACTGTCGAACGGCGTATATGAAAACTACAATATCTAAACAATGACAGATTGTAATGACAGTAAATTTTGAATGTAAGCTTTTACAGGAAGTTTAAAAGTACATGTGCTTTATATATGTCTCCTCAATTTCTAAGTAAACTGATTTAACACTCAATTTCATAATTTGTTACTACAGATATAACTGTCAAAATATCAACCGGTGAGCAACTAATCGTAAATGAAATCCGGTTAATAAAATGGTGACCGGTGAGTAAGTACGGTAACTCACCAGTAGATCAACGTACGCATACAGGAAAAAATTTACCAACCGGTAACTCACTGGTGAATCTGTTGAATGTGGCCACAGTATACTTAGTAAAAAAAAAAAAAACAAAACAAACGGTGGTGGATGACACAACTATATAGAAGCAGGGAAGTATACAATGGTTCAAGTTTGCTAGTAGAACTGCAAATGCAAGAGGTTAGTGGACAATTTCAAAATTTTTTCGAATGTCAGCGGCAGATTTTGAACTACTCGTTACTAATGTTGGTCACAAAATTGGGAAGAAAGACAAGATTTATAAGGGTTATTCCCGTGAAAAACGATTAGCCATAATCATACGTTTTTTGCAACTGGGGATTCGTTTACCAGCATGCAATACCCTTTTGCTCCATTCCATTTTGAATATTTACTGGTGTTTACTTAAATTTACGCGCACAATTATATGACTGCATAAACCCGTACACACTGAGCGCACAAGTTCTTTGATCTTATCGGTGGGACCGACAAGCTACGAAAAGCATTCGTGCGCGTATTAGTGTACGCGCACACAAATTGTACCTCGTACTTACCTGAGCAATTTTACGCGCACAGCCTTCATGCGCGCACAAGTGCTCTAGTCAGTACGCGCCTTTAGAAGCGTCAGAGATTAAAAAGGCTAGTTATAAGAAGAATAATTAATGAATGAACAACTTGAGTTAATAAGTTGTCCACTGCTAACTCCCTTTTAATCTTTAAGGTTTTTCCTAATCCTGTTTGTTGTACATATTACGTGGTTACTATATATTTCAGTAAGATATGTTAATATTTTTATTCTGAAGATGGCCTAGAATGCTAAAATACGTATCATACATTTTATTAAATATTTTTTGAAACAATAACCGAGTGTTTTTATTATTTTCTACCTAGATAGGCGTATGTAGGGCGCTAGGAAAGTTTTGAGATACGGCTTTATAAATAAACATAGCAAGTTAATTCTTGCATCATTAAATAGACCATTCAAAACATAATAGATGCACTGATAAATTAATTTTGAGCGTGCTTTGTCTGCGGAAGAGTGTATCTGCGAAATGTTTAACATTTTTTCTGAGAATTGTCCAAGTTGGAGCACAGTGTTTTGTTGGTACAAACAATTTCAAAGAGAAATTTTTAACCTAGATTATGATCCTTGTCCAGAAAGGCCCCGTGAAACAGTTACTCCTGTAAATATTGCTGCGGTTAAAAAACTGCTCGATGAAAATAGGCGAATTACATACAGGCAGATAGTCTTTGCACATTAATGCACCAGCTATCCGTTCAGTTCTTCGCGACCATCTGGAAGTTAGCAAAGTTTGCACACTATGGGCACCACACAAAATTCGAAGGTGTCGAAAAATGTAAAAAAAAGTTGAAATGGGACATTCGAAATACGTGATCTCCATTGTGACAGGGGACGAAACATTGCTTTATTATTATGATGTGCCATCAAACTCAAGAAACAGGATATAGCTCTTTGAAGATGAAGAAACTTCAACCGCGGTTCAGCAGTCAAGATCTGTGAAAAAGAAAATGATTATCGTATTCTTCGGTGAACGACGGATTATTACGAGAATTGTTCTAGAAGAGCAAAAAAACAGTTACGGCCATGAGGTACATTGAATTTTGTCTCATTAGATACAGCCTCTTGAAAACTTACGGCCACATTCACGCCTTGACACTTGGCGCTTGCATGAAGATAATGCACCCCGCTTCTGGACTACAAGTGTTAGAAAATTGTCCGTATAGTCCAGACCTTGCTCCTTATGATGTCGGATTCTTCCCTTTCGTTAAGAATAAGTTTAAAGGTCGCTTTTTTAAGAGCAATGATGAGCTTCTAGCAGCTTGGGACCAAATCTATGCGGAAGTACCAACTGAAAAGTGGGAAGACATTTTTAATAAGTGGTTTATACTTATGAGGAAGTGTATTGAACAAGAGGCAGAAAAGGTAATTCTCCGTTTCTAGACCGTCGGCCATAGATATGAAAGCCACGTGCTCAGTCTTACATTTCGACTGATCCTATTATTTCTGTATAAACCAGGGACGGGGAGTCGGCAGAAAAATTACCAACTCCGACTCCCAACTCTGACTTCGATTCCTACTCCTGACTCCATTCACTCGTAAATCGTAAAGTCTATTCAAAATGTTTAAGTGGGACTAAATGTATTTTTTATTTTCTTAAGTTATTACTAAAGCTCACTTTTTAACGATAGAAGTGGGCTTTTGTTAAACAAAATGATAAAAAAAACTCATTCAATCGTTAAAAGTTAGTAAATTTCAATATCTAGTTCCGCTGAAACTAAAGAGACAGTCTATACTTACATTAAATATCTTGGGTTGGGGTGAGCTGTTTTTATAAATAAGTCATTTTCATTTCATCTTGATTTTTTGTCATTTTTAATAAATATTTTCGAATATATTAGTTTTCATAAATTTTTATTTTACCTACTTTATTTTTCATATGACATTTTTTCCTTTTGACATTTAGATTTTGGCTGCCAAAATGAAACATGAAATATTCACGAAGCTCGTTACAACTTGAGAAACTAAAAATCCAGTTTAGTTCCGCTTAAACATAATAAACAGTCTACAGAAAAATATAAAATGGATATGAGTAACAACAAATATCTTTACTGCATCGTTTTAATCTGTTAATACGAACAGTATTAATTAAATTTTAAACTGGAAAGCATGAAGGAAACTGACTAAATCCGGTATTGAATATTTTTAATTTCATTTTGGCCTTGAACAGAGAATAAAATGACTTTCCTGTTTTCGTGCTTTAAAAAATTCTGGTAATATGTTTATTTTGCTTTCGTTTTTGGTTTATTCTCATCCTTGATAAAATTTAACTAAAAATTCCGGAGTCGATAACTTTTTCCGATTCCTCCAAAAAACTTCGATTCTTCGACTCCCGATTCCGACTCCGACTCCCCATCCCTGGTATAAACAGGTAATCATTTTAAGTATTAAATACTTAAGGCTGAGTCGGCCCAAGAGCTAAGTGCACAATATCTGCAGATAAAATCCAGAGGGGGTGGTGAGGTTTCGAATCTGCATACCTGTCCTTCGTAAGCAATTGTCAAGCCACGGCAACTCTCAAATGATAATATATACATCAAAATTTGCTGCGAATTTTTGTCTATATAATAGAATATTTATATTGTAGAAAAAACTATTGAAAAAATATTATTGCTCAATAACTTAATAATACATAGCGTTAATTGTTTTAATTTCTAGATGGTTGTACCTTAGCTGTACATGATGCATTTAATCATAAACGTAGATAAGAATATAATTAGACATTGACAGTTGTCTGACATTGACAATTTCTAGTGGATTTATTAACAGAATGGCTACTTTTGTTGCCACTTTTGTATGTATTTCATTGGTAAGCAAAAAATAACCACATAAACAATAGCAAATGTATGTTATTAATAAATTTCTTTGTCAATTTGCCTTTGAAAGTTTTCCCGTGTGCGCCACTGGTATGTATCAACCTATAAAATGAATCTGAATTTTCTATTACATCCTCAAAATTGATATTTTTGTTAATTCTTGTTCTATAGATAGCATAGAATATTCCTCTAGTTTTTTTGGCATATAATCGACCTCAAGTAATTTTTAATTTAATCTTGAGAAACTACGTTCCACAAAAGCACAGATACAGGGGTCGTTAACATGACTCAATGTAATTTATATATATTTGGATCCGAGGTGTGTAAATTAAGTACCCGGACTGATTTTTTAATTTTTTTTTTTTTTTTTTTATCGAATAGAATTACAATTCAATATTGTTTCCCTCAAAATAACTACTTTGGGAAGCCACTCAGCGCTGGAGCCGATTCTTCCAATCCTCATTGCAGTTCTGGAACTCGGATACTGGAATAGCTTTCAGCTGGTCGGTTACGGACGCTTGAATGTTTTCGAGTGTCCCAAAATGACGTCCTTTTAGGTGATTTTTAGGGTTTTGTAGGTATAACCAAAAAAAACTTATACCATGATTTTGTCGTCTGTCTGTCTGTCTGTTCGGTAAAAATTGTAACCAAACGGCTAAACCTAGAGAGTTGAAATTTGGCATTCTTACAACTGTTTGACCCGCACGTAGGAAAAATACTAAAACATCTAAAAAACATATCCCCCTAAAAATATAAACAAGTATATGCTCATCGAAAAAAAATATATGTTTTTACAATTCTGTGTAGGGTATCAAATGAAAGCCCTTGGTTCGAAGATTAGCGATCACAATTTTATTTTTGCAAAATAAATTATTTTGATGCAATTTTTGCTAAAATTATGCAAAAAAAATTTTGTCCCACACCTTGTAGCCCAGACGATTTAAACTAAAAATCTGAAAAAATTCTAAGTAATGTACATTGGTGTGTATCGGAATAGTACAACAGGAATTTTTGATCAGATTATGTTTTCGGAAACTAACGCATTTTTTGTGTTTTTAACTAAAATATGTAAAATATTTAATCCACTATTTAACACAGCAAACGAGTGAACATCCGTAGTCTAGTGGTAACGTTCTCGCTTCGTAAGTTGCAAACTACTGTTTGAATCCCGACAATTTTATTTTTTCTGATTTTTTTTTGCATTTTTATTTTGTTTAAATTATTTTGTCAAATTTCTAGTTATATTTTGGCAAATGTTGCATTTAATTTTTAAAAGACTAAATTTAATAACCAGTGGGAAGTGTTGAAATTATAATTTAAATCTATGTATGAATATATACGAAATCAGAGGGGTGGAGTTTATGACTCAAACAAGCAATGGAAGCCATAGGCGCAATTTTCAAAATATTAATGAACCTTGCTATATAAAAAATACTGCAAATATTTAGAAACCCAAATAATGGTATTAGGCATTCGAATTAAAATTAACAAAAACATATTTTAACATAAAATTTGTTTTGGCATCCCAAATAATCTTCATTCACTTACTAAATACCAGCGAAACCCTGAAATGCGTGAAAATTCACACTTCACATCAATTTTTCAATCTTGGGAAGAGGAAAAAGTCACAAGGACTCAAGTCAGGCGAATATGGAGGCTGAGAAGCCACAGGAATGTTTTTACTGGCCAGAAACTCGTTTATTGAAATTGCTGTGTGACAAGGCGCATTGTCGTGATGCAACACCCAGTTGTTCTTGAGGTTTGGTCTCACACGCATGACCCTCTTTGGGTCATGCGTGGGTCATAATCATTTTTGCGCAGATTTTTCTCATCTCCAATTTATTGGTCAAAATCTGATGAACGGTTGTATGAGGCAAATTCAACTCTTCTCAGATCATTCGGACTGTCAACCGGCTATCTTATCTCACAAGATCTCGGATACTGTCGATATTTTCATCGGTTCTTGAAGATGAAGGCCTTCCGCTGCGTGATTCATCTTGCATCAACTCTCTTCCTTCTGAAAATGCCTTAAATCACCAAAAAACCTGTGTCCTTGACAAAACGTTATTTCCGTAGGCCTGCTGAAGTTTTGCAAAAGTTTCCGTTGCACTGTGCCCAAGTCTGAAGCAAAATCTAATAGTACACCGTTGCTCGAAATGAATGTCAGTCATTTTTAGAACGCACTAGTAAAAACTGTTTTACGAAAAAAATCGCTACGGACAACCAAATTACTCTAGCGAGTTCAAACTCGTAGTGAAGGTGTATCACATGTTCACCTGCCACCCCTCCAAGTCCCGCGTGACAAATGTTGCCAGATCAAACGCTATGTTGCCGGGCCGGTTACTTAATTTACACACCTCATATATCGTCAAGATGATCGTTACATGTCGTCTGTAATAATTAATAATATTTTATATCGCATATTAGTTTGATAATTTGTAGCCTCTATTGCACTTGAAGATCGATACTAATGAAGATATGAATTGCAACACGTACGTGGAACTAAAAAAATTAATTGAGAACAGGGAATCATAGACATCATAGACACCTAACAATGCCTTCTCTCTGTATATTAGGTTCTTGTTTTTATTACTCAATACAAACATCTCGGACGGGCCGCTGGTGATGATAAAGGGACAAAGTTTATGATTATCATCATCATCAAGCCTTGTCTATCATCGGGTGATTTTGGACTGCCTCTAAGAAGAGCATAGGCCAGTGGTGGCGAACCTATGACCCGCGGGTCAGACACTGACCCACGAAGGCTCTTTAAGTGACCCACGCGTTGAATTTATTTTAAAAAAATTGATGTGAAGTGTGAATTTCACACATTTCTGGGTTTTGCAGGTATTTAGTAACTGAACGATGATTATTTGGGATGCCAAAACAAATTTTATGTCAAAATATTTTTTTATGAATTTTAATTCGAATGCCTAATACCATTATTTAAGTTTCTAAATATGTGCAGTATTTTTTTTTTTTTTTATACAGCAAAGTTCATTAAGATTGTGAAAATTGCACCTACGGCTTCCATTGGTTGCTTACATCATAAGTCCCGCCCTTTGATTTCGTCAAACATAGAATTAAATTATAATTTCAACACTTTCCACTGGTTATTAAATTTACGCTTTTAAAAATTAAATGCAACATTTACCAAATATAACTAGAATTTTAACAAAATAATTTAAACAAAATAAAAATGCAAAAAAAAAAAAACAAAAAATAAAATCAACAGGATTCGAACCCTACTTTGCAAGTTAACTTATATTATTAAGCGTACGACAAATCCAACCACGCCACGAGAGCTACTGATCTGGTATGTTACACAACGTATTAAATAGTTAACATATTTTAGTTAAAAACACAAAAAATGCGTTATTTTCCGAAAACATAATCTGATAAAAAATTCTTGTTGTACTATTCCGGTTCACACCAATGTACATTACTTAGAATTTTTTCAGATTTTTAGTTTAAACCATCTGGGCTACAGGGTGTGGGACAAAAATTTTTTTGCACAATTTTGTCAAAAATCGCATCAAAATAATTTATTTTGCAAAAATAAAATTTTGATCGTTAATCCACGTACTAAGGGCTTTCATTTGATACCCTAATCAGAATTCAAAAAAAAAAAATTTTTTTTTCGATGAGCACATATTTGTTTATATTTTTAGAGGGATATGTTTTTTAGATGTTTTAGTATTTTTCCTATGTGCGGGTCAAAGAGTTGTATAAGCATGCCAAATTTCAACTCTCTAGGTTTAGCCGTTTGGCTACCATTTTTACCGAACAGACAGACATACAGACAGACAGACAGACAGACAGACAGACAGACAGACAGACAGACAGACAGACAGACAGACGACAAAATGACGGTATAAGGGTTTTTTGGTCATACCTACAAAACCCTAAAAATAGCATAAAAGAGAACAGGCAATCGAAAATATTAAAGTATAAATAAATATCTAATGAGGAATTTATAAAAAAAATATTTCCAAGTGGACGTTGACTAACTGATTTTCTATCATATCACTGTACCTGTATGTGAGTCATAAAATTTTCAGATATAGATTGGTTAAATGATTTAATGTTCTTATGTGACATCACTGAGCATTTCAATGAACTGAATAAAAAACTTCAGGGAAATGGACAAGTTGTATTGATGTTGTTTGAAATTATTAAAACATTTATGACGAAACTTAACATCTTCACAAAAGATTTGGAAATGAAAATGATGAAATATTTGCCTCAATTACAAAAACATTTTCAAAACACAATAATTTTTGAAAATACGCTTGAAATTCAAGAAAATGCTATTAAAAATTATTTAATTATTATACAGGAAATAAAACAAGTTTTTCAGGAGAGATTCAATCAATTTAAAAGTTTGGAAAATATATATCACTTTATTTTATATCCATACAAAACAGAATTTGCAACAATGGAGCTAACCGGATTTATGTGGCTAGGTATCCATGATTTAGAAATGGAATTAGTTGAATTTCAAAGCAGCATAGTGTGGAAAAATAAATTTGAAAACTTAGTTTCGGAAATAAAGGAAAATTTCTGAGAGTACTACAGATAATAATGATCCCAAACTAAAAATTGAATATATTATATTAAACGTATGGGATTCTTTACCAAACAATTTTATATCAACGAAAAAGCTTGCTAATGCTCTTTTAACGATTTTTGGGTCCACATATTCGTGTGAAAAATTGTTTTCCTCAATGAATTTTGTAAAATCCTCCAACAGAAATAAACTTGGAAATGAATTGACAGCGAAATGCGTTAAACTAATGAATACGGATTATGAACCTAATATTAAGAAACTATCTGAAAATTAGCAACAACAGATTTCACATTAAATATATATACTTTTATCAACTTTATTATATATACAAATATCTGTAACTGTGTTTATAATAAAGAATACTTCATAATATATGTATGTGATGTTCTTTATATTCCGTATTCATTCGAATATTTAGTGCAGTGGTGCGATAATTCATGATATTATTGATGTCAACTTTTTGACATCGACCTTTATTTGTTGATCTTCACTTGCAAAAGTAAAAAATGTTAAACAAAAAAGAAACGTAAACCTTTTTAGTGATTTTAAAAGTGAGTCTCAAATAAAGGGTCAACGGTCGAGTTTTTCTGTAAACAAATTTTCGGTGTTCCAAATTATTGGTACCCCTTTTACCACACCCCCTTCCAAGTGGCATCCATTGACTCAGTGACCCACGGACTAGTATTAAGAAAAATAATGAACTAAATTTGACCCACTCCTCAAAAAGGTTCGCCATCCCTGGCATAGGCTGTCAATAAAATGTTTCAATCTAACTCGTCTACGAGGGTTACTTTTTATCATTTTACAAACGACCACTAGATGGCAATATTGAAATATGTCATTACTATATTCGTAAAATTTGATATTTGTTATTGAGAAATCAGTGGCAGCTTATAAATTTACCGAGTAGTTTGTTGACAGTGAGCGATAAAGAAACAAGTTTTTGAAAAAATGGATATTACTCGTGAAGGTTTTCGTTGTATGATTTTTTACGACTTTAGTAAAGGCCTAACTCAACAACAATGCATAGATTCGCTTCGTTCAACTTTTGGTAATGAAACACCATCAGAAAATTCTGTTTACAATTGGTTTGTAGAATTTCGTCGTGGTCGTGCGTCCGTCAGTGATGAATCTCGTGAAGGTCAACCAAAATCGGTTGTGATTCAAAAAATCATCGATGCGGTGATCAAAATGATTAAATAAGATGGACATGTGACTTACCGTGAAATAGAGGCATCCTTTGGCATATCTCAGACTGCAATACATTCGATTTTGCTTGAATATTTAGCTGTGAAAAAGATATGTTCCCGATGGATTCCGCATAATTTGACCAAACTCAAAAAAAGGCTCGAGTTGATTGGTGTATGGGAATGCTCAAAAAATCAACCTAGATACTGCCAAATCCGTATACAACATCGTTACAGGTGACAAAACTTGGATTTATTCATATGAACCGGAAACTAAGCAACAATCCACTGTTTGGGTTTTCCAAGATGAACCGAAACCTACAAACATTGTTCCCAAAGCACTTCCAAGAAAATGATCGCTTGTTTCTTCGGTTGTACTGGACATGTCGCAACCATTCCTTTAGAGGATCGGAGAACAGTTAATGCTGAATGGTATACAACCATTTGTTTGCCAGAAATCATCGACAAAATCAGGAAAAAAAACCAAAAACGTCGCATCATTCTTCATCATGACAATGCAAGCCCCCACACAGCACGTTAAATAATCGATTATTTGAAGGAGAAAAACATCGAATTAATGTCTCATTGCCCGTATTCACCTGATTTATCCCCTAACGACTGTTTTTTTGTTCCCCAATGTCAAACATAAAATGCGTGGACAGCGATTTTCATCACCTCAAGAAGCTGTTGAATCCTTCGAAAACCATGTTTTTGAGATATCAGCTACAGAGTGGAAAATTGTTTCGAGAATTGATTTGTACGCATGCAAAAGTGTTTAAATCTTAAAGGCGAATATTTTAAAAAGCAATAAAACAGTTTGTTCCAATAAAATAGTTTAGAATCTCTAAACTTACGATAAATTTATGATGCAGTTATATAAATTTATATAAGTTATTGCACATATAAAAAATTAACTAAATATCTGTAAATTGATAAGGTAAAATATTCTATTTATAAATATTTCTCTGAAAATCCAAAAATTCTATTATGTGACAATTCTTTTTTCTTAAGTTTAAAAAGTGCATGGCTCCGCACCGGGGTCCGAAAATTAATGTCCGAGCCAGTGGCGGATTAACGGGCGGGCTGACCGGGCGACCGCCCGGTCTGTCAGATTTAGAGGGGCGCCAAAATAAGAATCGGACAATATAAATAAATTGCATTTGATTTAGGTATTATGTTTTATATATAAAATTATTTGTTATTTATTAATTTGGCAATGTTTTTATTCATTCATATCAATAGCTTACTTATAAAATAAAGGCTTCTTATCTTTTGAAAAATAAACTGTAACCAAAGAATATGAAAAGAAAGTGACATGGTATACGATTTTTTGTGAACGCCGTGCCGCGGAAAAAAGCGCGGGGCGAGGAGTAGCGAGACACTTCGTTGATAAGGGCGCACCTAAGAAGTCATTAGCAAAACTAGGATCATATCGTCGGTTTAAAGGTAAAAGTCACTAAGAACACTTTTTGTGAAAAATGAGTTAGGTATACCAAATTTACAATTATTTGATATATTTATCATATAACACACTTATTAAGTGCATTACTATTCTCTACAATAGAAAAATGTAAAAATAAATTTCATTATTTGCGATATAATATATTGCTTACAATACACCCTAAGTTACTTAATAATTTTTTTAATAGGTTATTCCGGTTATTTGCTACAATACGTACTTAATGATTTTCATGGAAAGCTATAAAAAAAATCCGTTTATAATAAACGTGTTTAATTTCATATAGTTTCGTCAGTTTTTGTTATATTCTGCTAGTGACAACAAGCATATACATAATAATAATAATAATAATAATAATGTTTTATTGTGCAAAACTAACCTGTTTATATAAAAATTATCGTACTTTTGTGTTAATTATTTTTAATTATCTTTCATTATTAGTTATTATATCTGAAATTTATTTTAATAACATTGTTAATTTTTACATTTTATAAACTTAAAATGCATGTTCTACTTAATTAAACTTTTTGCAGTAATTTGGAATTTTCGACACATAAAAAATTATCTGGATCACAAAACCGTAAAAGAAAATTGGAAAGAGAAAATGAATTTTCAAAAAGTGCAACATATCTATCCAACTATCTGCAATCAAATGTATCTAATTCAAATTTGCTTAACAATGCTTTTGGAGAAGGTACATCACAAAATGAAAATGTTAAAAATTTGAGTGCTATTAACTCAAACGAAACTAAAGAATTATCATTTCAATTATCAGATGTTAGAGAAATGACAATTTTCGAAAAATTTACAAATACTGAGGAAAATGCAGACTACATTTCTAAAAGTATTTTTCAATATAATGATCCAGCTACGTGGCCTTTTCCTTTGCCCTCTGCTTTTCGCGATCACATTTTATCGTTCAAGAAAAAAATTTTTTTGAGTAAATGAATTATTATTACCTACCTATTAGATTTTTGAGGTGTATCGCCTGCTTAGAAATAATCAATATTAGAGGAATAATTATGTTTTGTAATTATTAAGTTTTGATTTCTTGTTTTTTAATACTTTTGTGAATAAAAATTGATTTATTAATTATTTTATTTTTTATTATTATTTTTTATGTCAACCAATTTTAGAATCTTGAAAAATTTTAGGGCGCCAAAACAAGGAGTTCGCCCGGGGTGCAAGATTGCCTCGGTCCGGCACTGGTCCGAGCCAACCCTGCTAGTAACAGCCTGTGTTGAATTTAAGTTTTTTCCACAATAATTATTTATTATTTGCAGTGCGTATTAGATAATAGATATTTTTATTATTATTTTTATATTTTATATATCAGGGCTGTTCAACCTTTTTGTATTTGGGATCTACTTTTTTATTAATATATTGTTACCACGATCGACCAGAACGCGTAGCCGGCCATCGGAGGGGCATTAAGTGCCCTCCCAGGTGAGAGGGTCCTCCCCCGGAAAAAATATTTTGAAAAAGATGCATTACATATTACAATTTTAAAGTTGTTTTTCATGTAAAAATAACCTAATACACAAAACGAAATTAGATTTTGTTTTTATGAAGATTCTTTATAGGCCCTCCAAGACTGCACTATGAATACTGCAATATGATTAGAAAATGGTTCTTTGTTTTTAAGTTTTGTTGCTTAGGATATGTTGAGATAATGTTTTTTTTTTTCGGTGTATTTTTATAAAGGATTCTAATTTTATGATCTATTAATAATTCACATATTACCTATGAAATTTTATATTTTTACCTATAGAAATATCAATCAATTACCTATAGATATTTAAAAAATGATCTATAGTAAATTAATAGTTGACCTATAGAAAATTAGCAATTGATCTATAATAAACTACCTATAGACAGTAGTGACATCTATTGACTACTAGCGTTATGATAAAACATAACCTAACTAATCCGTGATAATAACCTTAAAATCAGTTGTAAACTAACAGGTTCCAAAATTATTTGAATGATTCATATATCTAGAGTTTGTTTTGTCATTAAACTAGAAGATGGGTAGCTCGCTTCGCTCGGCTTCTTCTAACCAAACCCTTACTTACCTAACCTAAGATAGTGTTTTGTCATTAAACTAGAAGATGGGTAGCTCGCTTCGCTCGGCTTCTTCTAACCAAACCCTTACTAACTAGCAAGAGTACTTATAGGTCAAGTATTAATTTTATAGATCAATAATTATATCAGTAGGTATATGATTATTTCCATAGATCTATTAAATATTTACATAGGTTGATAATTATTTTCATAGGTCGATAAATATTTCTATAGCTCAATAATTAATTAATTCCATAGGTCAAAAATTAAAACCATAGATCAATTATTTAATACATAGGTAAACTATTATTTTCATAGCTACTATTCTGTAGATCATATATTTTTTTCATAGGTCAAATATTTTTATCCTTTTATAAATTAGTGTTTTTTTAAAATCTACTTAAAATTACGCCGCGATCGACCGGTAGATCGCGATCGACTGGTTGGACAGCCCTATTATATATAATTAAAATTTATTATTTTGTAAATAAATGGTACCCATTTTGAAATGGTTAAAATTAAAATATGATATTTTGATATCCCGTAAAGCTGATTTAATGTATTTTCAAGAAAAAAATAAAAATAAATAAATAAAGTACCGATTCCCTATGCTAGATAAAAGGTTGAAACAATTTCCGCTAAAACCGAAAGTGATGCAGAATTCTTATTATAGTCCTTAAGTTAGGGTTACCAACCGTCCTGCTTTAGTAGGATATGTCCTACAATTTACCTCCTTGTCCTTCGCCCTACCTACAGTTAAAAAATATCGAAAAGTCCTACTTTATAGTATTTTTACTTTTGAAGACGCCTTTACCGAGTCGACGTTTGCCGATGAACGCTATCGCATAACGTTTTGACTAAATTTCTATGATATAAACATATCTAATTATATATTTTATTACCATATATATCTAAACTTGATTGTTAATTATTTATTGGTTGTTTCTTATGAATTATATACAAAGAAAATTTTAAAAAATTTCTTATGATTTATTTTATATTTTAATTTCTAAAATGTGATTTTGTTAAATATAAAGAAAGATGTGAACCAATAAACATATAATTTAATTTTCATAATAGTAGTATTACTTATTATTTATTGACTGTTTCTTATTAATTATATGTTATGTTGGCCCATAATAAGGCCTTTTTTCATAATGAGGCCTTTTTGAAAATTTGTTTAATAATATATAATCTATAATAAAATGTTTTTATAATATTATTAAACAAATTTTAATAAAGGCCTCATTATGAAAAAAATGCCTTACTATGAAAAAATGGCCTTGTTATGGGATTTGAACTTAATTAGGTACCTATATATTTCGTAGCATAATAAAAATTAAAACAAAAAAACTGTCCTACTGTGGCCTACTAAACTACTATTTTTAGAAATATCCTACTGTCACGAGAGACATTTGGTAAACCTTTTATTAAAATAAAGGAGTTATTCGAGGTGCGGTGTTTGAAACAAACACCCTGTATATACAAAGCTGTTACAGAGCAGAACGTTGACGTATTATTTGAACATTTCTACGCATAATTATCTGAATATACAAAGCGGTCATTAATGATAATTAGACGTTTGAATTTCCCGCTCATTAGATTTTTTTTTCAAGTTGGTACTTACCATTGAGTCACATGGAAAAACTTACCAAAGTAAATTAATAAATAATGTCCACAAGTGGCTATTATAAAGGCCTCCTATGATAATAAAAAAATGAAGAGGTCCAACGAATTCTTACTCAACACTAATCTGAATTATTCGAAACAAGATGTGAAACATTCTTAACAACTTTTAAAAAATAAGTAAGATTTATAAGGAAAATAATTAGTAATTATTGATTACTAATTATAACTAGTAATTTTAAATAATTATTTTTAATTTTATTTAAATTTTTTATACAAAATAATGTTTCACACTTTGTTTAGAGTAATTGAGATTAGTGTTGAATAAGAAGTATTAGAAGTCAGTATGATTGGCACATATAGAAGAACTATGAACACATTACAATTTTCTCCTGATAACTAGTAAAAATGTCAGAGAATATATGAACCATTTTCGAAAGAATATTTTTCGACCACTATTATGGCGCGTCTACATTGCGACAACATGGTAGCATACGACAAGTCTGACGAGACCGTCAGACCATGTCGCATTGACAAGCTAGTGTCTACACCAACACTGGGAGCGTGCTACTGTTTATTGTTGCGAGATCTGTCAGTTTACTGAATAAATATGGCGGATCGCAAAAATAATATTATATTTTATAACTATAAATAATATCAAGCTAATTTATACTATTTTGTAACAAATTTTAATTCCATAACAAAAACATAACCTTACTTAATTATTTTTATCAATATTTCTCATACTCTATTTTATCCAAACTTATATTTACTCACTTATCTTAAATAAATTTAAGTTGCTAAATAATTTTTGATACAGCAACGCTTACAACACTAGTTAATTTAAAAAACAAATACTTCTATAATAACAACTATCAAATATAAAAATGGCGAACATGTGGCTTTCAGAACTAGTAGCGTGTCGCACGAAAACTCTTTGATGTTTACCGCCAAGCAACGGAAACGAGCAACATGTCGCACGGCTCCCATCAGACCGCTGCACATTGGTAGCATGCGACCGTTCGACATGTCGCATGCTACCAGGTTGCCTCGATGTAGACGCGCCATTAGAATCGTTTTGAGTGCGTAGTAGTCCATATTATTTTGTTAGAACTACTATTAGGGTTTCCACCTCTTTCCTCCGGATCTGACCCGGAGGTTCTAGGTTTTGCAGGTTTGTGTCCGGGTTCCAGGTTTGATCCGTATTCCTCCGGGTCGCGTGAAATATAAACATCCAACTTGATTTTATATAATACTGACGGTTTGTTACACGTTTTCTGCCTTTCCTACACTTCAAGTATTTTCTGAATTTCTGACCACCGCTCTTCAAGTGATTTTCTGAATATCTGCGTCTCCCTTTCATCGCTTTTTTGATTTTATTTTCTTATTTTATGAAGCATATATTGTATATATAATAAATATTTACCTAAAACCCATTCACGATATTTCTTTATCTGAGTAGGCTATGGTAGAGTGGCAGTTTTGTTGGTAGCCACGAAAAATAACTAGACATGTGATAATGAAAAATCAAAAAAATTGTCTTTTCTCTATTTAATAGATTTTATTTAATATGAGTTGATAATATGTTTAAGTACATTAATTGAACATAAAAAATATACAAATTAGATTGGAAGAATGTCATTATTTTTTAATGTCAAATTTTATGCAACCAACAAAAAAATATCATGGCTTACTCAGATGAGCACTGGATTATATTAAAAACTAGTGGTGTGCCGGCTATCCGTATCCGCGGATCTGCAAATACAAGCTTGCATCTAAAAATGCCCAAGGTGGAGTAAATTTTGTTTGGCGATTTGATGATGTTAAGTCGAGCATCACATTATTTGCTGGTGGTTTTCGAAACTGCATTTAACCTGTACTGTCTATAGGAACAGCGCGATATATCAAACTATCGCTTCAAGGTCTCTGTACTTACATGGAAGATCCGTATCCGTATCCACGGAACAGAAAACGAATAATCCCTATCCGTATCTATATCCGCAGATCTGGCTTTTATGTGATCCGGCACATCTCTATTTAAAACAAAACTTTTTTTGTTCCGGGTCAGAGTAAGGCTTTAGGTGGCAACCCTAACTACTATATACTACTCTTTTGGATGGAGAGGCACTTCACTGTCGTGTAATGAATGTTAGTCTAAAGGTGCCTACAGACGGTGTGCCAGCGTTCGCCAGCTTCTAATTCTGACGTTGGCCGTAACATGTAGCGCTGGCGGACACTTGTGTACCCTACAGACGAAGCGTCCGTGCTGGCCAAGTACAAAAATAGCGAACATGGGCCAGCGCTTGTAAAATGGCGCCTGACAGTGAAAGTGAGGTTGTGGTCGCAGCTTCGACCTTGCTTTTGTTATTTAAATTAGATTAAAAGTACAAAAAATTACTTTTTACTTTAAGTAGACTTCATAATTACGCAAACATGGTTATAATTTTCACTCTGAGCACAACACTCTCGACTGATGTGATGACAAGTGTGTGCATGTCGTGTGTACGGTGCTAACAGGCATGTACAAGTCGGCACCGATGTTGGTCAAACTCCTTTGACTTGTAATAGAATCCCGCCTCGGAAGCGAACACCGGCCAGCGGCAAGCCCAGCCTACGTTGGCTGTAACTTGTGACTTGTTGCCCCTACACACGATCCGCGGAGCTAGACAAGTATAAATATTGGCCGTGACTTGCCACGCCGTCTGTAGGCACCTTTATGTAAATACAAGTAAAAAAATTTTTCGTGCACAATACAATTTCTAATACAGGAAATCTTTAGATTAACTCCATTTTTGAGATCTCCGACTTCTAAATGCCAGAAATTGATATACAATTCAGTACAGTGGCGGATTAAGTTGCTTGGGGGCCCTGGGCGGTAAAATTAAAATGGGCCCACTATTATTTTAAATAGAATGGAAATATTTGTATATAGGCTTCGGTAGGCCCCCCGACTTCGTGGGCCCCGGACGGCCGCCCAGTCCGCCCACTGCTTAATTCGCTCGTAATTAGATGTAAATTAGATGTAAATAGCAAAATCCCATTTTTGGGCATTATTTCGAAAGCAGCTTCATTTGAGACCAGGTGCTGTGGACAATACTAAGCAAATAGATGCATTCCGTATATGCATACAGCTTCTTACTTAAATGTCATAATCAACAGCCGTTCCGGCCAGATATATCAGAATTTTTAAATTTTATTTCTGGAAAAATCGGAATAAACAAGTCATATGACTTTTTTGTTTCATTTTTGTGATTTACAGGTACGATTTTGTCAAATGCGATATAAAAAGTGTCGAAATAATACGTAATTGAGACTCCTCACATTTAGGCCAGTATCTTAAATTCGGCGCCCCTTACAGAAAAATTCTGCACATATTCTTGTAGCCAAAGATATGTCCTACAAACCTAAAAGAATCGAATCAAACTGTTAATATACGCAGATATGCAATATGTCCGGAAATTAGAGGAAAAAACTATTAAAATCACATATTTTTTTGCCATTTTGATAACAAATTCGTAATCTTTGACATTGAATTAATAGAAAACGACCCATGTCATACAAAATTCATTAGACATTTCACTTTTTTTGGTTAGAGGATGAATTATAGACGATATTTTTTTTTTTTTTTTTTTTTTATTTATTATATTATTGGCCATTAGTCTTTCGACCATACTAACCAATTACAATATATTTAATTACATTATTTTAACAATAAAGACTTATTTATATATGCATATATACATATATACATACACATGCATGCATACATGCACATATACCCACATTTGTTATTACATTTTAAAATTTTAATTAACAATGAACAACCAATAATACATAATTTATAATTTTTAGTAAATTTAATGTTAAATGTTTAATCCGCAATTACTGACAAAATTTGCAATAGATAGGTATGATTTGGAATTAGCAAGTACATTGTTTACATTGTAAGGAGGTAGTAAATTTATCTTACGGAGGTTAATATTTAGTTGAACTCTTTGGTTGCGGTAAAGAGGACATTGAAACAAGATATGATCTAAAGACCCTACCGTACGATTGTCACAAATACAAACTGGTGATCTGTACACCCCTATTCTATTTAAATGTTCGGGATAAGAAGCATGTCCAAAACGCATTCTGCAGATGGTGGTGATTTTTTCACGCGATTGATCAAATTTATAAAACCACGGTTTTTTAGGCAAAACTTTTTGAATCTCTCCGTACGATCTTCCTTTATTTTGAGACCATTCTTGTTGCCATTCTCTTTTCAAATGCTGTTGAACAATATTTACTAGATCACAAAGTACTGCTTTGTAGGATTGACTCATAGAGTTTGGTACCATGTTGGAAGCGGTTTTGGCAAGTTGGTCAGCTTTATCATTTCCGAGAGATATTCCTTCATGTGATTTAATCCATACAAATGTTATTTTATTAGATTTAGATGCGATATAAAGAGAGTACATAAGGTTTTGAAGAAGAATATTACAAGGATGTTTTCTAGAATTTTTAATGGTTTGTAGAGCGCTCAAGCAATCACTTATTATTAAAAAATTTTGGTTTTGTTTATTGCATTCTAATATAAATTTTACAGCTTCTAAGATTGCAATTAATTCCGCAGAAAAAGTGGAGAGAAATGGGGGTAGAGAAAAATAGCTTTCGGTTTGTAGATTGGGACAGTAAAAGGCTGCACCAACCAAATTATTTATATGATTTTTCGAGCCATCTGTATAAATATGAATGTAGTTTGATTGGTACTTAGTCATTAGTTCTTTAAATATGATCTTGTTTACTGCTGGGTGAGTGGTATATGCTGGAAAATATATATCGATTGTTGAAAAATTAGTTTCGTAAGGATATCGATATATTGGACAAATGTTATCGAATTCAATTTCTCTAGAAAATTCCATAACTTTACCAAAAGCATTTAAAATTTCAGGAGCCTTGTGAGTAAGGCCACGAGATGAAGAAATATCCCGAATATGCATCCATCGTATTATATCTAAAGAAGAATAATCGACATATAATTTTTTAATTAGAAAATTATATCCTAATTTCGCTCTGCGAAACATTAATGGCGTTTCACAGGTTTCGGCAAGTAGTGAATTTATTGGAGTAGATTTCATTGCTCCCACGCATATTCTCAACGCTTTATATTGTATTCTATCTAATTTCTTTAAATTAGTAGCAGAAGATGACGAGTAAAATAGAGATCCATAGTCTATTTTGGAACGAATATATGACCTATAGAACAAAAGTGTAATATTCGGGTTTGCGCCCCACCAACAATGTGCAATTGCTCGAAGAATGTTGATTCTTTTCTCAGTTTCTGCCATAAGATAATTAATTTGTTTTAACCAAGAGAGTTTTTGATCGAGGTACATTCCAAGGTATTTGACAGTTGCCTTAACTGGTATTATATGTGTACCTAAACGAATATCTTGGGGAGCAAAAGTCAATCTTTTGCGTGTAAAGAAAACAATAGTTGATTTAGAGTCGGATAGTGTTAGTCCGTTATAGCCAAGCCATAGATCAATTCCGAAAAAGGCATGTTTCAGTTCTTGTATACACTTAGTTAATTTAGGATTTTTGTATAATATGAGAATATCGTCAGCATATTGGACGGTTGTTAAATAATCCGGTATATAATCTTTAAGATCATTTGTATACAAATTGAAGAGTAACGGACTCAGGATAGAGCCTTGCGCTATTCCAGAAAATATAGTTCGGGGATAGCTAAATTTTCCTTTAAATTTAACTACAATTTTACGGAGGTGAAACATTCTTGCGATTTTTTCAATAAAATTTTCCGGGATATTAATATTTCGCATTTTTTGCAATAGTATAGGAAGTTGAACGTTGTCGAAAGCACTAGAAAGATCCAAGAAAACTGTGCTGGCTATGCTCTTTTCTTCGAAAGTCCGATGTATTTCATGAGTTAGTATATTAAAGGCATCCTGGGTACTTTTGCATTTGCGATAAGCCACCATATTGCGCGACAGAATGTTATGGTGTTCTAAATACCATTCAAGACGATTTTTTATTAGTCTTTCCAACGTTTTGAACATACAGGACGATAGACTTATTGGTCTATATGATCTGACAGATTTAGGATCTTTACCTGGCTTGCGAATGGGAATCACGGTGTACTTTTGCCAATCATCAATCCAGTCATTAAAGTACCATATGTTATTGTATACGTACAGTAAAGCCTCTTTTGCATTTTTTGGTAGGTGTGATATCATGGAATATGTAATATGGTCCGGTCCTGGCGAAGTATCTGTTGAATTTTGCTTTAAAACTATTTCTAGTTCTTCTACCGTGAAATGCTTTAGTAGAACATGATCCGATTGGTTTTGGTGCAAGTATTTGAATTTAAAAGGAAAGGCGGAACCAGCTGGAGCAAGCGTGTCTGCGAAATTTTCAATCCAGGAATCATGTATCTCTGGATTTTCGGAAGAAGTATCTATATGTATATTTTTTATACGACGTAGTTTACCCCAAATTTTGGTGGATGGAGTATTTAAATTTAACGAGGCACAGAATTCTTTCCATTCCGTTCGTTTACGATTTTTTATAAATTTTTTGGCACTATTCTGAGCTCTTCTGTAATTAATAAAATTTTCAAAGTTAGGATTACGTCGATAATTTCCTAAATGGGTTTTTGCAATTGCTAATTTTTGTTGACATTCGGAAGTCCACCAAGCTTTGGGAATGAACTTTGTCTTGCCAGAAAATTTGCAAGGGATATTTTCTTTAGCGGCAGCGTTAATCGTACTGATGAGTGAAGAATATACATTTAACGGATTCTGATGATGGGTGTTTGGGATCAAGTTATTTTCAATAAATTCAGTGTAGGATAACCAGCTGGCTAGTTTCGTGTTCCAAAGACTATTTGGTTTAAGTATAGTGGTGAAAGGTGGAGAGCAATGTGTGATTGTTGTTACAATGATGAAGTGATCAGAACCGAGTGTTTCGGTGGTGGTTCTTGTGTGGGCTGAAACTGATAGGTTCGAGCTACTAATAGTTAAATCGACAGCAGATTTACGTTGTCCTGGCCGGGTGATTTTGGTGGGGAGCCCATCGTTTAATATTTGTAAATTGTATACATCTAATATGTCTAATATTTTATTTCCATTTGCGTCACTTAATTCGCAACCCCAGACATCGCTGTGGGCATTGAAGTCACCAGTTATTATGAAAGTATCGGAAAGTTTCGCATTAAGTGATTGCCAAGTTGCATCAGCCATTGAGTGGTTAGGAGGAACATATATAGAGACAACGTCTAGGTACTTGGTGTCTATCGTAATCCTAGCTGAACAAATTTGGATGATATCGTTGGATATATCGTTTGTTGGAATTGTGTGAAAATTTAATGATTTTGATATTAAAATTGCGCAACCGCCATATCCGTCATATCTGTCACATCGAATGATGTTATAGTTATTGAATTTATAAACGTGAGACGTTTTAAACCATGTTTCTGTCAGTAGGACGATATGCGGCTGGTAAGTGCCCAAATAAATTTCTAAAAGAGGTTTATGAGCTTTAACTGATTGTCCATTCCATTGGATGATCTTAATATCCATTTTGTTGATCTACATTAATAGAGTTAAATAATTCCAAAATATTTAAGAGTGCTGATACATGATTATTTGTTAAGGGGACGTTATTTTGGGTTTGTTGAATAATTTTACCAATAATAGAAGTTAAATTTTGCCTAATGCTATGTGTCTCTGTATTGTTATTTTCGGCAATTCTATGATACTGTGGTGCGTATGGGTTGTGTTGAATAGGGTTAGATGGCTGTATAATGGGGTGATTAACTATGGGGAACTGTTCTCTGCTTATACGGTTTCTTGCTATTGCTTCTTTAGGCGATAAAATTTTTGTGAAATTATAATTTTTCCTAACTTGTAGATTTGACTGACTTGTTGATGGTGCTGATTGAAAATTCGTATTTAGTGTTGGAAATTCTGTAAACGATCCAACATCAGGTCGGTTTACTTGAACAACGTTTACGTAGGAAGACTTATATTGTTTTGCGGCTTGAGCGTATGACAAGTTATTAAGAATCATAGAACGTTTTATATTTTGTTGTGTTCTGTACTCTGGACAATTTTTTCGATCGGTGGCTAGGTGATTGCCTTTACAAAATAAGCAGAATTGCGCTGTGGATTGACAATCGGTCAGTGTGTGTGTCTCTGTGCATCGACTACAGCGAGTTGCGCTTTTACATTGACGGCTCATGTGACCATATCTTAAACAGTTAAAACACTGTATAACAGGTGGAATATATGCGCTAACTTCACATCTAGTTCCAAACAGAGTGATATAGTTTGGAATTTTTTGTCCTTCAAATTTCAGCACACAAGTTTGTGTTATTTTCTTTTCGACACTATCATTAAAACGTCGCATAATACGGCGAACTGCAACTACTTTAACGTCAGATATAATATCTGAAATAATTTCTTCATCGGTTATGGCCGTATCGATAAATTTTACCACTCCTTGCTTATAAACGTTAAAATCCGGGATGTACGTTTCCAAATCATTATTATTTAAAATGTCGGACTTAATAAGATTATTAGCAGCAAAGGAATTTTTTAACTCAATCATAACTTTTGATTTACCAACTGGTTTAATATTTACAATGTGTTCTTTATAAGAATAATTACCTTTGAAGAGATACCTACCGACGAACATAGGATGTAATCTACTATTTTGTTTATGTTCGACAAAAACATAATACGGACCTGGATCTGTACATTTATATACGTTAAAATTTCTTTGCGATTTAAATGGAATAGTGACTTCATGCTGGTCACCAGCCGACAAGTTGTTAATGGTATGATTTGCCTTACCGTCTTGATATTGTGTGTGTATATTAGACTGTTTTATAGGAGTAGTGTCACATACGTCTTCGCCTGACCTTTTGTGACCCTGAGAGGGTTGTATTGTAAAATCTGTGTCCATGTTTTCTGGATTGATGTTGTTGAGCACGTTAAATGCTCCATGTATAATTGCTGCGGTGCTTGTAAATTGACCCGTATCTGACGGAGGAGGCGGCTCGCCTTCTCCGTCCATTTCCGTGCTTTTTAAACTTGTTTTTAGCTTATCACTAACTATTTAACTTATAATAAAAATGAAAGTTTATTTTATTAATGTTAAGAACACTCTTCCTGTGAAGATCACAGGATGAAGATTCTACAGTAATTGTCCGATGTATATGAAAACCTTGCAACGTCTGAAAGTTTCCTTCTTTTCATATCTCCTCTTGTCCTCTGTCAGCAGCTCATGGGCTGTGGAGTAGCACCATCAACATCACTAACGCGGGAAGAACAAACACTCAACACTACAGTTCCAATATTTCTTCACTAAGTGGTCTCGGATTCTGTAACACTGTTCTGAACTCACAAGTTAACTCGTTGTTACACACTTTACACTAATTTTGTTAATTATATTGTTTATAATAATTTACTAAATTAGTTTTATTAATCTGTGTGCAGAAATATGACAGCTGTCATGATGTCACTTGACAGCGTAATGATTATAGACGATATCTTGAAAATCAAGTGACGGATATTCGCACACGAGGAGGCAAGTTGTGGCTAAAGGTTGTGGCAAGGTGGCATTCTACAAATATGTATTTAGCTGTTTTGATCTATCGTAAAAAATGGTTATAGTTATCGTATTTGGCGGTCTATTTTCGGTACCATCTTTCATCTACCGCGGTTCACAAATAAGTGCCGCGGTTCACAAATAGGTGCTGCGGGTCAAAATGGTTTAATTTTCATAAAGAACACGTATGCCAAATGGCATTCTATTATCATCAAGTGCAGTATCAACCGACAGTTTACACAAAACAAACTCCTAATTATCAAGATTATCCAATAATTTCCTTATTTTATGAAAACGGTTATACAAATATATATAAAAAAAAAAACGATATTTAAAAATGTTACTTACAGCCACTTAATTGTCCTTCCATAGTCAATAATAAACACAAGAATAACACACAATATTTTAAAATACAATGTTAATTTAATTTCCATATCTAACTAGGCACATTCATCACATTTTGAACATCAAAAATCATTTTCGCATTTTGCACATTTTCAAAAACATAATTCTTAAAAACAAAACATACTTTAAAATATTATTTAAAACAAATCAGAATATTATTAAAAAATACTTAATTATAAGTAGTTATTAATGTTATTTAATAGAAAATTAAGATCCTGATACTAAAGTTTTTTCAAAACTATCGAAAATTTTTATGTAAAATTAGCAAAACTCCTGTTAATTTTTAAATGCACCAAATTAAAAATAAATTTATGTATGTCGCGTTTACATAGAACAATTAATTATAATATTTAGTATAAACTCGTGGTGTTTATATTTTTATTTTTGTTTCTAACCAAGTATTTCAGCAACAATTTAAAACGATTTTTATTTATATTTTTATTTATTAATTGTATTTATCATCACTGTTAATTGTTCAACAATAAAAACCTTTTGAAATAGTTTGACAAAAGGTATTTTTATACGTTTCTTCTAAGTCAGAAAGATGACAATAGTTTTATTAAAACTTTTGTATTACAATAGAAAATTGATTATTATTGAAGGTTTAAAATTAATTTTTGTAGAGGCTTTATTAATTTATATTGGTTGTTAAATGTGTCTATTCAAAAGTAAACCTTAAACACTATATTAAATGTATTTAAAACAAATTAATAACACTTTTTAAATTAAACATTTCTATTATTTATCGACAGTAAGACTTAATATGTTGTTATACAATATAAACAACAAGTTTTGAGGTTTGCCAGTGTATTTCTTGTTTATTTAGAGAAGTGTTTTGTATGACTGCGAAAGTTATACTGACCGCCCGTCAGTATCTTCGCTGGCCGCACGCGCTCTTGTGAAGGCTTAGTACCTTAGAATCGCCTCAAGCTCTGGTCCATTCAACCTCTCATTAACTACGGTCCTTTTTTCAACCCTCAACATTTTTTTAGTCTATTTATTAAATAAATTATTGGTTTTTAATTTGTACTATGAATTATGTGTTGTTAGAAATGATTATCTCAATTCAAATACTTTAGAAAGATAGATTTGACCAGTGCTTTCCAAATAGTGTGTCACGACACCTTGGTATGTAACGACTCAATGATCTTTGTCAAAGATCTTTTATAAAATACAGGGTGAGGCAACACTTATTTTCACCTCGATTATTTCTTTAATAAAGAAAGTTATAAAAATATTGTTCTAATTAAACTTGTTCGGAGTAATGAGATTCAGACTATAGTGGTATCAAATATATATTTTTTTCATTTGTTTTGCAAGAAGCACGGTATTTAATAACTATTTTTCAAACTACACTACTACAGTAGTGTAGTCAATCGATTGAAATAATCGATTATTTTGTTTCAGTTAATCGATTAATCATATGATATTTTTGGTTTAGATTGATTAATAACTAATCGATTAATTTATTATTAATCGTTTACTTTATTTTATTTAAAAGAAATTACTTAGTTGTATTGTTGAAACACTGGTCGGTAGATGAATTTGCTCTCTTCTTTTCAATAAAATCCCTAGATTATAGTCGGATTGCTGATAGGTGACTGTTACATGTATGTATCAAGAAATGCATTCATATAATAATTTAGTTACCATTTTTCAGCGATTTTAAAAATGTTTTTTGTTATTTGTGTTAACTGTCAGTGTTTGGTAATAAATATTAATTAAAATACGGCTTGCGGCCAATTATTAAATTCACAAACTTTAATTTTAAATCTGCTGGAATAAACAACAAATTATAATCCAAAATTTACGTATGAGTATAAATGTTTCCTTATTTATAATTATAACCTTAAAATTAATAATTTTGTTTGTTTGAGTACTGCTGTAAATTTATTTTCGCGCTCTAATTAGTAAAGATATCTACGAATCTTGCCATTTCTTTCTAATGTTTTGTTTTTTATTCAAATAATTTGGAAGGTTAGTTGTCAACTTGCGTCACTATACGTTACTATGGGTATGCAAATAATTATAATGATATAGACAGAGAAAGCATATAGTATTGAATAGCGATACTTGTAGCAACGAACAGTCACTTATCAGCAATCCGACTATACTAGGCCTTCAGAACCCTCGTTGTCGCCCATCTGGAGAATTAAACTCAACCCCTACTCATTTCTGCACAATAAACACGAGCGAAACGCAATCTTCCAACTCGATAATGTGCGAAAAAAGCTTGGCATGTTACAGGTCTTCTCGATACAATCCCTTGTTTCATCAATCGTCTTCTCTTGCACCAATGAACACAGTGCTCAAAACGTTTCGAATTAGCTCAACCAGTAATGACATTTTTTCAATAAATTGCGTAAAATTAACTGCGCTGTACTTGTTACTGCATTTTTGAAGCACCCAAGCATTTTTGAAAAGATATTACTGGTTATTATTCATTATTTCTACCGTAATTTGAACTATACGAATAATTATTAATTATTAATCAATTTGAAAGTACAGATAAGTATACTATATCCGCATCCGATGCGTAACAGCGCATCTGAAGTTCGCATTCGCAATAGTTCGCATTCAGTAATAGATTATCGAATTCCGCAAAAAACTGACGGATATCCGCGGATATTTTTTAGAGCTCTATCCAATTAAAGTAGTATTTAAAATGAAATACATAAACAAGTTTACATAAAAGGCATTTATTTTTCCCAGCAAGTGAATTATGGGACAAATTTTCAGACTACAGGCAGCCTCGCCTGCAGCCTCGCTTGTAGGCAGGGACGGAGGACTCAGGTTTAATTACTGTTTTTTTACAAATCCCTAATACCATTTTATTATTTGTAATTTTGTTACATAATATCTTCGTCAGTAATCGTAGCCAGGGACTGAGAACGAAAAAAGTACCATTCGGAACGTAAATTCCATTCTCTACGTTCTCGCTTAATATATTTCTGAAATAGGTTTTAACCAAAATAAAAACCAGTTTCACTAATAATATAATTAAAGATGTTGCTAATAGAACGAACACGCAAAAAAGTACATGTATAGTCTACTGGCGTGCAAATTTCTACAATACAACGAAAAAAATGCATTACATACAGACCATCGTAAAATTTGTCGATGCAATATATACGTAACGATAAGAGCCGTTGATTTTGAAAGTGAAATAAGTCCATTTTGTGAAAAATATGAGTTAATGTTATGTCTTATTACAAATTGAGATTAACTTCATTTTTTAATCATTTACAATAAATATCGACTCAATATCAGTACAAATTTGTTACTGTTAGTTTATATGGTCAACAGTATTTCATATGCATTGATTTTGAAAGTGAGACAAGTCCACTCGAATAAATTCTCTCGAACCGAAACCCGATTAATACCCTAGGATTATTATAAATTGATACAAAAATGTCGCAAGCATAATCCCTTTTTAGTAAATGAAATGAAAAGTGAAGACTTTTACTCTACCAAACCTCTCGAGGAGGCAATTTTAAGAAGAAGGAAAAATACTGATGGAGAAATAGTTAACTGGTTGAATATTTCCTGGATAAGATTTTTGAGAAATGTGCCATATAAAATGTTTTATAAAACATCATTAGAAAAAGATTCACAATTTAAAACTCTTGATTTATCACCAAAGCGCGGTAGGCCATGTAATTTCGAAAAAATAATACTACTATTACTTAATAAAAATATAAAGATATGATGGATTTTTCATAAATACTTTATCATTTTTTTCATAAATACTTTACCATTCATCATAAATACTTTAAAAATCTTAAAACTCTAAACTAACAAAATATAATTTATATGTATATAATCTGTCTCATTTTGTAATACGAAACTAGATCTGGTTACTTTGGTGACTGTTTGGTGTAAATAGACTTTTATGGAAACATGTGAACTTGTAAACCTGGCTTTTAAATATTTGGTTAAGTTTTATTATATGGAGGTTATATTCACTCAAAAACTATGTATGTCAGATAACAAATTGACAAGTCAAAATTGCGATTGACACGTCAAAATTGTGATAGACATGTCAAATATTTTGAAAGGAGCCACTTCAGAATTACCACCCCTAAGATGATATTTTAAATATACAACAAAAAATAAAATTATATTGAAATAAAATAAATAATTAAATAAAATTTTAATTTGTTTTCTACTATAAATCCATTTCATTAGGAGAAATCAACATTTTCAGCGAATCATTGCCTTTGAAAGTGAGACCAGTCCATTGAGGTGCACCAAAACCATGACTTTTTTCAAATAACGCCGATAACACTTATCGTATAATAAAATTACATGCATTGAGAATACCAAAAATGTAAAATAAGTCTATTACTCCTTACGAATATTTTTAATTCAATTCAAATGCAAAACATTAAAATCTAGAAATAACGAAAAGTGGACTTGTCTCACTTTCAAAATCAACGGCTCATATATTGTTGCTTACTGCCTGGTTATATTATACTCTTTGTACTTGTAAATAATCAGAGAACAAACCTCACCATTTCACTAGATATATTAGTGGTAGTGGGAGTATATGACCGAATAGTACGGCAATCTGTCCTAAAATGACATACCCTAAGAAAAAAATGTTCTCATTCTTGTATTTTCCAACAAAATTAATTTATTTTTGATAAATTAATGTTACAAAATGTAACTAATATGTACTCTATGTACTTGTTATATTAATTTGTAGAAAAGTCAGTAACTGTGTCATTTTATCCTAGGTAGTTGGATAAAATGACACACCTACATATCACCACTTGAATCAGTTTTCTCTAGTCTTCACAAGAAAATTCCATTCAAAATCAGCTAAAATTAAATTCTGACCACCATCCTGCGTAGAGAGGGGGTTCACATAGGACGTATGTTACAAATAAATGTCTTAGCCCGTTTAGACAGTATCAGACTAATTCTGTAACTCAGTTACTATGATTATAGTAACTAAATTTATTACTATGAGCAAGGTCAGTTACTATCATGAATGAAAGTCATTATACTTTTTATAATATTTTATCTTGTAGTAATGTTACTACACAGTAAATTTTTACAGAATTGATCTGACTATCACATTCACAATGAGCCTATATTGTACATTATTATTTAAGCCATATCTCTCAACATATTGGGTTTAGAATGACTGAGACACGAAGCATTATCATCGTCAGGAGTAAAATCCATATCTATTGGTCCATCATCTAAAAATAACTTCTTAGCTTTTTTAGCTGCCCGCCTCGATTCTACCTGAATTTTCTTAAAATCTTTCTCCTATACTTCATTAAGATATGGACTACTAGTTAAGTTTGAGATCCTTCGTATTTCATTTTTCTAGAATGTGAGTTATTAAATCCAGAGGGAAGGGAAAATATGTCGGTAGGTCTCACAAACGAATCTAAAGAAACTATTTTTTTGCATAAATAATTAGAAGATGGAACAGTTGCTGCAGAATTCAGAAGAAAATCGTTGCGGCTGATACAGTGAACTATCGTGTTCGTTATTTTAATTGGGTTTGGTGTTCAAAATGACGCGCTGTGTCATTTTATCCCAGTGTACATTTTACCCATAATTGCAGAGTCCGTCATAACAATACGAAAATAACATTTATATAGACATATAGATTATATTAAATTAATAAAACACTTATATAATATGCATTTACTTACCATCCGGATAGGGAATTCTTTAGGTCTCCAAGTAACCCATGTAAATGGTAAACAAAGATTACTCACTTTAAACTTCTCCCCACCGACATTGAAAAACATTGCATTTATCAGAAAAGTGTGCGTACGAAGGTTACCTTTTATGTTTTTACAAACGACTACTAGATGGCAATATTGAAATGTGTTATTACTATATTCGTAAAATTTGACATTTGTTATTGTGAAATCAGTGGCAGCTTTTAAATTGACCGAGTAGTCTGTTGACAGTGAGAGTTTAAAAAACAAGTTTGGGAAAAAATGGATATTACTCGTGAAGGTTTTCGTTGGATGATTTTTTACGATTTTAGTAAAGGCCTAACTCAACAACAATGCATAGATTCGCTTCGTTCAACTTTTGGTAAAGAAGCACCGTCAGAAAAGACGGTTTACAATTGGTTTGTAGAATTTCGATACGTTCATACGTCCGTCAGTGATGAATCTCGTGAAGGTCGACCAAAATCGGTTGTGTTTCAAAAACACATCGATGCTGTGCGCAAAATGATTGAAGAAAATTGACATGTGACTTACCGTGAGATAGAGGCATCCTTTGGCATTTCGCAGACTGCAATAC
Organism: Liopterus haemorrhoidalis; assembly: GCA_963971575.1. Lineage (NCBI taxonomy): Eukaryota > Metazoa > Arthropoda > Insecta > Coleoptera > Dytiscidae > Liopterus > Liopterus haemorrhoidalis. The sequence continues at coordinate 146,259,881 of OZ020611.1, read as the reverse complement.
ATTCGATTTTGCATGAACATTTAGTTGTGAAAAAGATCTGTTCCTAATGGATTCCGCATAATTTGACCGAAGCTCAAAAAAATGTTGATTGGTGTAAGGGAATGCTAAAAAACTTCAACCTAACGTTGACGAAACTTGGAGTTATTCATATGAACTAGAAACTAAGCAACAATCCACTGTTTGGGTATTCCAAGATGAACCGAAACCCACAAAAGTTGTTCGTTCACGAAACACTTCGAAGAAATTGATCGCTTGTTTTTTCGGTTGTACTGTACATCTCGCAACATTCCTTTAGAGCAGGGGTACTCAACCTTTTCATACCTACCGCCCACTTTAGCATCTCTATTGGTAGAAAAATTTTCATACCGCCCACCTGTTGTATAATAATAATAACTTACCAAATACTTTCGCAAAATTTAGCTACAAAAATCTTTATAAAACAACTTACTGCATCATCTCTTATTATTAAACACAACAAATATACATGCACCAAAACGTGGCAACGTTGGATGTCACAAAGTTCTCTGTGTAACACAGTACCCACACTTTAGCGCCATTTAGTTTCACGTAAAGTGAACTAAACTTATGCGCGGGCGACACAAATTGTATATTTTGAGAAATTTAACTATAAACAGTAAAGAATTTTATGAAAACTTAATGAAAATGTTTTTCAATAATGCTATGAAATTTTTTAAATAATACTTCAAAAAATTTCCATTTTAATGTTTTTAAAACGTCAATTAAATTTAAAAAAAACGGAAAGTAGCCAGCATTGGACAAAACCCCTACCGCCCACCAAAAAATTCCTACCGCCCACTAGTGCGGTAGCAGGGGACCAGGTTGAGTACCACTGCTTTAGAGGATCAGAGAACAGTTAATGCTGAACGATATACAACAATTTGTTTGCCAGAAGTCCTCGACAAAATCAGGAAAAACAACCAAAAACTTCGCATCATTCTTCATCATGACAATGCAAGCTCCCATACAGCACGTCAAACAATTGATTATTTGAAGGAGAAAAACATCGAATTAATGTCTCATTGCCCGTATTCACCTGATTTTTCCCCTAACGACTTATTTTTGTTTCCCAATGTCAAACAAAAAATGAGTGCACAGCGATTTTATTCACCTTAAGAAGCTGTTGAAGCCTTCGAAAACCATGTTTTTGAGGTACCAACTTCAGAGTGGAAAAAATGTTTCGAGAATTGGTTTGAACGCATGCAATAGTGTATAATTCTTAAAGGCGGATATAATGAAAAGCAATAAAACAGTTAAAAAAAAAAAACAATTTCTTTTTTAGTTTTTGTAAAAACTTGAAAGGTATCCCTCGTATTAGAACCATTTGTTGTGCTAAACTGCAGTCAACATATAAGCATAACCAAATTATGAATAGCGCTGCATGCTGCCACAAAAATGAGAAAAGTACAGTATGTCATTTTAGGCCAGGTTTCCCACAGTCAAGTATTCACATTCACAGGCTCAAAATGCACACCTTAAGTTTTACCTGCAGAAGATTGTATAAAAAATTATATGTATATTTATATTGTGGTCTTTAAAATATAACCCCTTAATATATATGATAGTTAATACTTATTTTTAGTTAAATTAAAATACAATTTGTTACCAGAACAGTGCAATATTTATAAGACAAATATTAATTTTTAATTAAATATAACAGGGCAAACTGGTTAATGATCATTTTATTTAATGGAAATCATATTAATTTAATAATAAATTTGACTTTTCAGAAAATAAATAATTATTAAGGAGTAGTTTATAGTAATTTATATAAAGATAAAACTGGTAGGTATGTATAAAAAAAAAATGTTTAGAAAATATCACACTGTAAGCTGAAGAACGTTAAGTTAATCTGGCTGCAACTGGTATTAAATATTATCAATTTGGATTTTGCTCTTGAACAGGAAAACAAAACATCGTTCGTTTTTGATTCCGATCTCTAGAAAAAATCGGTTTATATCGTTATTTCGTTCTGTTCTCAGTCCCTGATCGTACTACGTAGTAATACTTGAAATAACAGTGTTTATAGATCCGGGTCCTAGACCACATTTGACTGCATACTATGTTTATGCATTTTAGCTGTATCTTCGGGCCCTTCCTGCTTCCTGGTATTGTAATAGCTTAAGCGAGAACAGTGGGCACCTCATGTGAACAGAGCCGCAGTAAGAAAAACTTGCGCTAGGGGCAGAGCCGGGTTTTGGCGCCCTCGGTAAATAAAAACAAGGTTCTTACCTCTCAAAATTTAAGTGATGAGCAAAAAAAAGGTCCTCACCTCCCAAAATCCGAAAAAAAGGTCCTCATCTTCGCAATGGCGCCTCTTAGCAAACCCGGCAGCGCCCTTTTCCTTAGTGCGCTAGGGGCCGTCGCCCCCTCCGCCCCGCCCCTTTACTGCGGCTCTGCATGTGAACATATGCTACATGCAATATTTTTATATTTTTGTACCATTATATTGCAGAAAAAATAAAGGACAATCTCTCTCTTAACACTGATTTCCTTTCTCGTTATTAAGCTTGAAATTATTGTTTTTTCGATTCTAGGAACAGGAATTATTGTTTTCGTGAGACCTAAGGCCTACACTTATTGATTTCTCGGGGTCAAAAAAACACTACCTTACTCTTTAGGAGTGTTTTCGCGAGACAAGATTTGATTAATCTTTAATAATAGATACAGTGGCGGCTCCTGAGTACGCGCTGCGGAGCTGCAGCTCTTACTTGAAAATAATAAAAAAACAAAATCTTTTTTTTGAACTCAAAATGCATTTAACATAGTAATTGTAGTGTGAAAATGTATTTTTTTTTAAATATATTTTGAACATTGAATTCTATTGTTTCATAAATATTTACAAGTTTCTTTTGAATAAGTCTACGTCGCGCTACTTATATTCTAGCGTCAAAGAAAGTGCAAATGTAGGCTTGTAAAGGGGTAGCGGTGCGTGGGCAGTAGCGTTAAACTGGTGGGGATTGGAGCTAGAATGCTTTCAGCGTCACAATAACAGTGATCACAGATTATGAAATTATTGAATGTATTTATTTAAGTCGTAATGAAATCGCTATACCTATATTATCTCTAAAAATTTATTGTTTAGGTAGGTATTAATAATTAGTATTTTCAAACTTTTTTTTTTAAATTTATACAAGGTGTCTCAAAAGAAATTTTATATTTAGTGGATCGATTAAAAAAAAAGTAAGCCGTATATAGAAAAAATGTTTATTAATTATTAAAATACACTTTTTGGGGATTTATTTCTTAAAAATAATATCGTCTAAATGTAGACCCTCGCGTTCTCGGCACTCATTTAATCGAACAGTAAAATTACTTATGACGTCTCGGCAGGTGGACTCAGGGATGGCTGCCAGTTCGTGACAGATTTTTCTTTCAAATGCGCCAGTGAAGTCGGTTTATTGGCGTAAACTTTAGATTTAAGATAACCCCATAGGAAAAACGTCCATAGGGGTTAAATCTGGACTGCGTGGAGGCCAATTTATGTCACCTATCCGGGAGATCAATTTGCCTGAGAAAATTTCACGCACACGTGGCAGAGACATATTGGACGTGTGTGAAGTTGCTCCGTCCTGTTGGAACCATGTTCTTTGGTTATAGCCAGGAAATTTTTGCAGTTCAGGTACCAAGAAGTTGTCTAACATCTCCACATAACGCTCTGAATTCACTGTAACTGCACGCCCCCTTTCGTCTTCAAAAAAGTAAGGGCCGATAATTCCTCGCGCCGACATCGCAGCCCATACGGTCACTTTAGGCGAATGTAGGGGTTTCTGATGTTTGCGTTTCGGATTCGTTGCACTCCAGTAGCGGCAGTTCTGCTTATTTACGTGGCCATTAAGATGAAAATGAGCTTCATCTGAAAACAAAATGTTGGTAAACGTTGAAAATCGCTCAATCACCTGATTTACGAAATTAAGCCTCCGACTGGCATCTTGGGGCTTTAATTCTTGCACCAATTGAATTTTGTAGGGGTGCAGCTATAGGTCTTTGTGCATAATGCGATGTAATGATGATCTATGCACATTTAAAGCACTTGCGCGCTTCCAAATTGAAAGGTTCGGGTCGTCACGAACAGACTGATTAACATTCTTCACGTTTTCTACCGTTCTTGATGACCTAGGTCGCCCGGATTTTGATTTATCCAGCGTTGTACCAGTCTCTTCAAACTTTTTAACCCAATGTCGAATGAGAGGAATGCTTGGCGCATCATTTAAGTGGCGAAAACCTCGAATACTGCAGAATTTTCTACGCGCTACAGTCGCCGAATCACCGTTTTTGTAAAACTCTCGCACGAATAACGCGCGGTCTGCTCCCGTAAAACGCTCCATAGCGACTGAATTCCCAAGAGCCAGGCTACCGATTGACATAACCCCCGCGCCCCTCGGATACGTTGCGTTCACGCAGTAAGCTAAATAAATATAAAATTTCTTTTGAGACACCTTGTATAAGTATCTTAGCTTAACAAATACGTTTCGTATTTTAGATTATAAAACAATAGGTTTATAAAATGAATACTGTCAAATCATTTATGGAAATTCCATTTAACAGACGAACGTTAGAAGAAAAAATTGATATTAAAAAATTGGGGCGACACACACAAAATTTAAATATTTCGGAACGTACAAAAAGCATAATTATAAGAGGCAATTCAACAGAGTCTTATATGATAAAACGTCGTGGTTAAACACCTAAACCTATCCTTGTATTATAATTTGCAGCTCAGAGTCCCAAAAAGTCACGAGCCGGCGCTGAATAGATAAGATTACTTAAAATTGAATAAGAATTTATTTTGAACATTTATGCTGCGTCACTAAAACATTGTTTATTTTATTTGTCTTATTAAAATTAGGGGAGTTCGTAAAATAATCGGCAAGGGTTCCATGATCTTTGTTAAATCGTATAAGGATTCAGCGAGAAAATAAGTTTGGAAAGCACTACTCTATTGTGATACCTTCACCGATGTTGACTTAAGTTACTCTAATGTATTTCTGGTAATCTACTTAATTACCCGGAACTAGACGGACATTGTTCCACGATCGCAAGCAGTGGCGTAACTACCGCCCCGGCTGACTGGGTATGGACAGAAGGCCCCGTCGAAGCGCTAAAAATTTCAATATACATGCAGGGCTGGACCTGAAACATATTTGAGGAGGTACAAAATAAAACCAGCTTTATCACAGTCATTAAAACTTTTGGTAGACAAAAAAAACAAACGTTTTTTGAGTTTTATCACAACTAAGATTTTTTTTTTGTAAATCTACTGTTTATGGTAATACGATTAAGGGTCGAAAGTTCCAGTTCCTAATAAACTCCCTAATAGTTATTAGACACATAATACATTTAAGAAGCTAATAAATTTGTTGGTGATTTCCAACTTACAAAATCCTTCTAATAGTTTATTAGCAACATGATTTTTTGTTTTTGTATTGGTATTTCTTATGAAGATAGTAACACGGTGCAAGAGGGATAGAGCTATACGTAAATTTGTAGAGCTAAAGTGAGATGTAATTTTGACACTGAATATTTTGACATTAAATATTTTGACAATAAATAGTTTGACTTTACATTCAATGGCATTACGTATATTTTTTGTGTTACTGTTAAAATGACAATTAAACGGCGTTCAACAAATTTTATCACAGAAAAAAGGACAATATAGATAGAAGAGACGTTATAAAAATAGTATTTTATAATACAAAAGTGAATGAAAATAAGAAGAGAGCCATATTTTGCTGTATTTTACATTCCTTAAACAATATGAATTAAACTTATCAGCAATTTCCAGCCACACATCTTTATTATTCTGCCAATAATTGCGTCTGTCTTCTTATTTTCTATCATTTTTATATAAATAGTAATGCTTAAAGTATTGTTTGTAATGTGTTATAATCGTAATTGAAATAAATACATATATAAAAATAAAAGACATTGTTTATTTAAAAATATATATTTATATATTGTTCTTTATATATCACATTTACAATAAATGCCCAAAATATTCTAAAAACGGTTGTCCATAATTTATAAATTCATCCAAACAGATCGTCGATTTCGTCAAAATACAACTAAAATGTATATAAAACACTAAAATCACCATTATAGAAATGTTTAAAATCTACACATTCGTATATTCTTTTTAAATTATACCGTTTTTCAATTAAAATTAAAATATTAACACATTTTGCGAACTTGTTTTTGGTTATATGTCACTTTATTAAGCACTACATGTTGCCTATAAGTTATTAGACAAATAAGTCTATTTATTAGCAACCTAATAACTATTTCGGGGTGGAACTCTTGGAAAAAAAATTATGTTGCTAATAAACTTATTGGACAGTTTATTATAGTGCGTTCAAAAAATTGGTTTTGCTGACATTTCACTGGATAAAGTTGGTTTTGCACCAAATTGCTTCCTATCTCATTTCTTAAGAATAATGTAATAAAAGCAAAATAAATTATTTGATGCAAAGGTCATGGAATAAAATTTTATTGAAGACTAAAAAAAATTATTTAAAAAAAATTTCAATTAATTTTTTTTTTAATTATTAAGTCAGAGTAATAGGTACTTACAGGTAATTAAATAAGCCGAAAATTAAAATAAATCAAATATGAAGAGCAGTTTCTTCTTTTAAACAGTTACAGATCTATTCCTCATCATCTTCTGAAACCATTGTGGGAATATATAAAACGTTGCGGGACCACTCGATGAAATCTTCATCTCGTGCCTCCCAGTTTTCCCCAAAAATGAGTTTTAAAAGCTTTTGAACATCCAGAACTTTTTCCCTAGAAAGTGGATGCGATAATGGCAATTCTTCCAGTCTAAAGGTCGCAGCTGTTTTCCCGTTAATTGCACGTTTAAACGGGGATCTATAAGGGTTTGTGTTGTCTGCATATCGGAAATTCTCCAGATGTCCAGCTTTAGTTTTGATATTTTTTAATACAATCCTTTTCATTACGCTTATATTTTCTAATGGTTTATAAATTTTCTTCAGGGATTTGGTGTCATACAAAATCCAAACCAAATTTACTAACCTGACCGATTTTTTTGTTCACATTAATGTAATGTTCCTCAGAAAAGATCGTCGCCTTTTTTCTAAGTGATTTTTCAACTTGTCCAAATACGCGATCTGCTGGTAGGAAACTGTAAAACTGAATAATGGAGTGATGTGATTGGCTGAAATGGAAAGAGTTGATTTTGCACCAGACTCGCTTGTGGATTAAGTTGGTTCCGTTTTGTCTTGGACAATTCGATGCGACATTATAAAGGGATATCGAGATTTTGTTCATATTTTTTCTGTTTTATGAATAGTTTTCAAGGTAAGAAATGATAATCACGTGATATCTCGATTTTGAAAAAAATGTGACAAAGTCTGTTTTGCATTGTGCCTCCTCATTTATTACTGGGAAATCTGGTTGGGTCGAGCCAAGCCAGTAATTAACCGGGACAAGTTAATATTGATTGTCTAATTTCAGGTCATGGGCCACCGAGAAATTCCCAATATCCTACCGGGCCATTCCACCACTGTATAAATGTGTTAAAAACAAGGATAACAACAAGGGTGCTCCACTGATACCTATTCGTGAAAATCTATTTCATTAGTGCCCCATTCGTGCCCTGAAAAATGTAACTACGGCCCTGTTTACAAGGTATTATAGGGTCGGATTATCTTTTTTACAGCATTTTCGATTTGAAAATAGAGATTTGATCTGAGATTGCCCTGAAATCGCTCGGAAATCAATCTGTGACGTTACGCTCTGTACTACAGCAATTTGGTAGAGAGTGTACTTGACCTCATTTTATTTTGACATCTATTATTTTTGAATAGTATCTAGATATGGTCAGCCACAGTGACAAATAAGGTGCTTTCCAGACTATCAAAAAGAGTAACTCCGAGTTACTCCCAACAGTTCAGTAGTTGTTCCAAGTAAAATTACTTCACACTCTTAACTACTCCAGAATTTCCTTCCCCCGTCCCCTGAAGTACCAACCTATATTTTAGAACTTGGAGTTCCATTGTAGTGGGGGTAAACAGCTGATGTAATTCAAACTCGTTAAAGATTTATCACGCATTTATAACAGTGTATTATTCTAATATTAAATCAAATTTATTTATCTTATCATAAATATGTAAAATTTAAAATATTTTGTACATTTAGGATAGTTTTTCTTTGGCATTTGTTAATTCGCAGGATAGCAGCGCCTCTTTTCACTAAATACTCAACTTAAGTGTTCTACATGCAAAAATTTTCAGTGTAGTTTGGAGTAGAACACTTTGGAGTAGTACAGAGTATGTCACACCTCTCTGGAAAGCACCTGTATATTATTCTTGATTAGGTGATTACTATAGAGAGTATATCTGTTTATTTACTTGATTGTCGGTGTAATTATGCACAACATTTTCCTCATAATTTTTTACCAATCAATAATTTCATCAACTCCGATTCGCTAGAATATAATTCCTCCAATGCAATTATTTTTTTAGTAGTCATAACCCGCAACGCGAAGAAATTTTGTTGAAAACATAAACGAACATCAAATATCTATCAGAACAATGAGGTTATATTTGTATTTAGGCGCCATTTTTTAGAATTGCTCTACATGAGGTGCGTTCGGCATAAGCTAATAATCTACACATTCTGCATAATTATCACATTTACACAAGAATCTTGTGTAAATTGTGCAGAATGTGTAGATTATTAACTTATGCCGAACGCACCTTTGATCTGTGTCGTGAGACAGATTAAATTAAGCGCTCGGAAATCGCTCGCGTTACAATCGACAGAGTAAATCGAAAATGAATTTGAGAGCGCTCCAGCTGCTCTAAACCAAATCGAAAACGTTTTTTGCTTTGAGAGCAATCTCGAAGCACTCCGAGCATACAAATCGAAAAAGCTAAAAGTTTTTGAGATATATGGAAAAAAATATTTTTAAAACGCTGCCAAGTCAAAAGGGCTTTAGGGATGTAATGCTAGAGACACTACATAATGCAAGAGATATTAGAAATCCAAATATTCAAACCGTAGGTCTCTACCTCTAACCGTGTATTTTTTTATTTTTTTTTTATTAAATTTTAACGGATACATCAACTACATTGGTTATTAGTATCCCGGGACGTTAGAATACAAAATTTTTGATTTTTTTTTACATTAAGTACATATTTTTACATAGATAGGTAATTAGATAGGTAATAGATACATAATTTTACATTGATTGATATATATTGTGTTAGATATTTGTGGAATGGAAAGGTGGTTAATTGTAAATAAAAACAGAAAGACAAGTGTCAGATAACATGACATATAATTTATTATTGCAACTGACGGAACAAAAGTACATATATGGTTGCCATGAATACGCGGTTCGGCATATTTGTAGATATAGTACTAACACTCCCCCTTGACGAACTCCGCCGTTGAACTCTAGTCGCACCTTGTTGTTCTTAGTCCAATGGCCATACAATGTTTTCTTGTCTTCGGATCAACGTCTTCATGATGTTTAGCTAATTTGCAGCCAGAACATTTTTTCTCCAATGGCTCTTTGTTTTTCAATCGCTTTGATCGCCTCAATGTTGGTTCTGTTTCGTGCGATTGTGGTAGCTCAACACCTGTCATTGCTGGTGACATTGCATTCTGGGTTTGTTGATCTCTTTGTCTCTGGTTATAGTTTTGACCATTTTCTGTCTCAACTATAACTTTTTGTGTACAACCTAGTCCAGCTTTATCTGTTGCAATTGTAGCTTCATTCTCGCATTCAAAGCGAATAATGATTTCTTCGTCTGTTGCCTGGACTGACTTCTTCTCAGTCACTTGCTCTTTACATGGGAATTGGTCCTCCTCGAAAATAACATCACGACTCACAAAGAATCTGTCGTGTTCTCTGTCCCATAGCTTATAGCCTTTGACGCCACTTGGATAACCAATAAATACACACTCGATCGATTTTGGGTCAAGCTTGCCTCTTTTCCATCTGCTATTGACTGCGCTCCATGCTCTGCATCCAAAAACTCTCAGATGATCCATGCTTGGTTTCTTCCCTGACCATAGTGTCTCTGGTAACTTGTTGTTCAGTGCACTGGACGGACATCTGTTCCTGATGTAACATGCAGTGCTGAGTGCATCCGCCCACAGTGTTTTCGTTACACTGGACTCTATAAGCAGACATCTTGTCATATCCATGAGTGTCTGGTTCATCCTTTCTGCAACTCCATTTTGTTGGGGTGTACCTGGTACAGTCAGCTGCCTTCGAATTCCATGCTTTGCCATGTACTTTTCAAAGTCCTTGCTTCTGTACTCACCGCCATTGTCGCTTCGCAGTACTTTCACCTTATTTCCATGCAACCTTTCCGCCATTTGCCTGTATTCATCAAATTTTTGCAAAACTTCGCTCTTTTTCTTCATTGGATATATTGTTACGTGTCGCGAGAAGTCATCTATAAAAGTGACAAAGTACTTCGATCCTCCTTTCGAAGTTGGTTCGATTTTGCCCACAACATCTGAATGAATCAGCTCTAAAGGTGCTTTGGCTCTTGTATCTTTACTCGTTGGAAAGGAATTCCGTCTCATCTTTCCCAATATACACGTTTGACACTTCGGTTCAGTCTCCCCCTTCTTGGTGCTTCTTTCATCTTCATCCATCATGTCACGTACTGCATCCATATGTACATGTCCCATTCGACGATGTAGCATTGACTCGCTAATGGTGCTCTTGACTGCTCGCGCTGATGATCTGGACTCCTCCACAGCATACAGTCTCCCCTTTCGCTTGGCTGTAATGAGTTTGTCACCGTCTGTGTCGATAATTACTGCTTTACCGTTACTAAACGTGACCGTCATTCCGAGCTCTTCGATTCTTCCAACTGATAAGAGGCTATCTTCTAAATTGGGTACAAAAAGCACGTCTTCTAACGTCACATGTAGGCCCCCGTTTTCCTCGCAAAGTTGAAATTCAGCTGTTCCCGTTCCTGTAACTTCCAGTATATCTTTATTTGCCAACTGGACCTTTGAATTACTCGCCTTGAAGTTTCTGAGCTTGTTTCGGTAAGATGTCATGTGTTCATCCGCTGCACTGTCCAAGTACCAAGTGCAGGGGTTCTGTGTCACTTCATCAGTGTTATTTTTCCTTCTTGAACACAAAGCCTTGTGAACTTTCTTTGCATGGGCGTGTTTCTTTTGATTTGTTTCCGCCTGGTGTAACGTGCTTTCTTCAGCCTCTGGGCAGTTTCTCGCTATATGCCCAAATTTACCACAACTGTAGCAACGTACACGTCTCCTGCTGGCGTTATCATCTTTATGACCACAGCTGTCACACCCGTCTCCTTTCTTCCAAGACTTATCGCTGTTAGTCTTTTTGTCGCTTTTGTTTTCTCCATGAGACACGTAGTTTCTTCTTTTGTTTCTTGTGAAGAAAGCTTTCGACGTGTCTCCCTCGTTTTCACTTAACTTCTCTTCCTCTCGTCGAACTATCCTCTTTTCCTCGACTATCAGCCTTGTCTTCACTTTTCTTGTTGAGAGACTATCTTCATCCTGCTCCAAGTTAAGAATAAGCGGCTCATATGCTTCCGGCAGGCCCATAAGCATCACCAACGCCAACTCCTTGTCGGTGAAGCCATATCCACTGCTGACTAGCTTACGATGTATCTCTGTAATCCTCCCAAGGTAGTCTCGCATATGTTCCGTCTTCCCCATTCTCACATTGAAAAAATCTCGCATCAACTGTAGAATGTGCAGTAGGCCGTGCTTGGAATGAATTTCCTCCAGTGTCTCCCACGCTTCCTTTGCCGACATGCAACATCCAATATCATCGAGATAATTATCCTCCACGATGAGAAATAGAAACGTTAGAGCCTTGTTGTCCACCTTTTTCTCCGCTGTAGACAGTGCATCACTGTAACCAGGATCTATCGCCTCCCAGATTCCTTTTTGTACGAGAGCTGCCCTTGCTCGTATGGCCCACGCATGGTAGTTGTCTGTGGACAGCTTTGGAAATCTATAATCGTCGTTGGAGTTCGCCATTGTACTTCGTATCGTCGTTCCGTTTCCAAATGGTTACTTTCTTGTCCAACTATATCTCCAAATAAAAATTCCACTCCTGCGTTCCTACAATCTACCAGCGTCGTCGTACAAAATTATTTTCTACTGCGCGATTGTTGCCCGTTGTACAGTTTCTCGCATGTTGCACAGTACATGATTATGAAAGAGAATATTAGTAAAAATAATCAGTTCAGTAAATAAATTTCAAATGTCAAAAATATATTGTCCGTAATTTTACTCTAATTATCGCACATTAAATAACTCATATTTTCTAAGTTCATGCTATCTATCTCCTCCTGGAAGTCCGAGTTTAGGTCATTCGTTCACTAAACTGTAATTGGCACTCAACCAAAAAAAAATTCCAGTAACACTAAGTTCTTCACATAAACGCCACTTTTCCTTTCAGGCCTGGGCCCATAACCTGTTAGATATTTGTGGAATGGAAAGGTGGTTAATTGTAAATAAAAACAGAAAGACAAGTGTCAGATAACATGACATATAATTTATTATTGCAACTGACGGAACAAAAGTACATATATGGTTGCCATGAATACGCGGTTCGGCATATTTGTAGATATAGTACTAACATATTGTGTTGCAGTTGGAAAAGATTAATTAAAGATTTATATTTCATTTTTGAGTTCTGTGTCTTCCAGATATTTTAGTATTCGGGCAGTTGTTTCCAACTTGTTGGATAGCGCTTCTGTCACTGTGTCTGGTAGATTATGTCGTCTTCTCTCTCGGTTGTACTGTGGGCAGTCGATAAGTATATGTTCCACTGTGAGGTGTATGTTGCAGGTACTGCATTAATAGGGTCAGTTTTCTGTAATATGAATTTGTGTGTTAGTCCTGTATGACCTATTCTCAGCCTGGTTAAGATTATTTGGTCTCTTCTATTGTTAACTGTTTGCCATTTTCTTGTATCCTGTTTTATATTTCTTAATTTATTGTTTCGGGTCTGGCGCCAGTCTTCGTCCCATTCTTCTAATACTGTACGAGTTAGTAGGTTCTTAATGTCATATTGTGGAATCTGTAGGTTTATTTGCGGTGTGTTAATTGCAAGTTTGGCTGCTCTGTCTACTTCTTCATTGCCCTCGATTCCGGAATGAGATGGGATCCACAGTATTATTATTTCTTTGTCGGTTCTAATAATGTTGTGCATCGTGTCCTGGATTTTCTGGATTAGACTGTTTTTAGTATACAGTTGCTTCAAGCTATCAATTGAGCTTAACGAGTCAGTTATTATGAGAAATTTCTTGTTATTTTCATTATTTTGTATTTGTTTGATAGCCTGAAAAATGCTGTATACTTCTGCAGTAAACACACTTGTTGTCGGGGGTAGGTGGTATTGATGGATTTTCCCCTCTATCAGTAGTGCTGCACCAGTTTTGTTATTTATCTTCGACCCATCGGTGTAGATAGCTAGGTGTTGTTGGAATTTGTCCATAATTTTCAAGAACTTTTGTTTGTACGTTTCAGGACTAGTAAGCTGTTTTGTTAACTTGCTTAGCTCTAACTAGGTATGCTTAGGTGGTTATTATGTTTTTGAAAAAGATTTGAATAGGTCGGTATGTTAGGATCTGTGGCTACTTTTGAAATATAGGACATGGCTAGTTTGGTTCATCTGTATTGAAGTGGTATTTGACCGGCTTCGACAAGGATACTTTTTACAGGACTTCTTCTGAACGCACCTGTGGACAGACGGACTGCTAAATTTTGAACTGCTTCTAGGGTTTTTAAATGACTTTTTTTGGCATTTCCGTAAGCGATGCTGCCATAATCTAATTTCGACTGAATCATTGCCTCGAATATTTGTAGTAAGGTTTCTCGTTGTGCACCCCATTTATGATGGTGTAATATTTTTAGTATATTTATGCGTTGCATACATTCTGTTTTAAGCTTTTTTATATGTGATTTCCATGTAAGTTTTTTATCAAAGGTTACCCCCAAAAATTTTATTTCATTAAGATAATTAATATGGTTGTTATTTATTTTTTATTTTGGATTAAAGCTGTAATGTTTTCTTGAGAAGTTTATCGCTTTTGTTTTTGCTTCAGAAAACTGAAATCCAGTGATTTTGCACCATTCTTCTAGTTTTGTTATGGTATTTTGTAGCTGGAACTTTATGCTGTGATTATTTTTGCCTCTACAATATATAACCAAGTCGTCTGCATATAAGCAGGCTTTTACAGGATATGATATTTTCTTTGCTATGCTGTTTATTGCCAGCAGAAACAGGGATACACTTAGAATCTCTCCTTGAGGAATACCATTTTGCTGTCTTCTCTTTCTTGATAAACACCCGTTGCTTTTGACCTGGAAGTCTCTGTCGGAGAGAAAGTTTTTAGTATAATGTAGTATGTTACCATCTAATTCTGCTCCTTTCATGGATTTCAATATGTGGTATTTCCAGGTCATATCGTATGCCTTTTGTAGGTCGAGAAAAATGGCGATTATATTTTGATTGTTTTTAAATGACTTTTTTATTTCTGACTGCAGGCTTATAATATGATCAGTGGTGGAACGTCCTTGCCGGAAGCCACATTGTATATTGCTTAATATATTATTTTTCTCCAAGTGCCACATTAATCTTTTGTTTACCATTTTTTGCATAATTTTGCTTAGTACGTTCGACAAGGAGATAGGGCGGTAGCTGTTAGGTTCGGTTTTGTTCTTGTCAGGTTTCAGCAGTGGAATTGTAGTTACTAGTCTCCATTGGTCTGGGTATTTTTGGTATTTCCATATGAAGTTATAAATTTTCAGTAGATATGAAATACTTCCAGTTGGTAAATTTTTAATCATTTCAGCCGGTATCCCATCTGGTCCTGGGCTTTTGTTATTTTTCAATTCCTTGATGGCATGTTGCAGTTCTTGTAAAGTAAATAGATTATTTATTTCTTTGTTGTCCGCTTCTATTTGAAGGCCTTCATTTTCTCTTTCTGTTTTATACATTCTAAATTGCATGTCATAATTTTCATCGCTGGAATTATATTGAAAATGTTCGGTAAAAGTATTCGTAATTTCTTCAGGTGTTTGATATATTTTCCCATGGTTAATTAGTAGAGATGTTTCTTGTATGTGGCCCTTTCCTTTGATTTTCCGAATTTTTGACCATAGTTTTTGGGGAGGCGTACTGGGGTTTATTTCCGAGACAAAGTCTTGCCATGACTTCTTCTTACTTTCTAAGATGGTTCTTCTCGCACATGCTTTAGCCTTTTTAAGCTCAATAAAATTTTCTAGTGTTGAGTGTTTCTTATATGTATTTAAGGCCTTTTTTTGAATTTTTATTGCTTTTGAGCAGGAGAGGTTCCACCATGGGTTCAGATTTTTATAGTGCTTTGTTGTTTTTGCACTCATTGATTGGTTTGCTGCATTTGTGATATGGGAGACAAATTCATCAACCACATTGTTTATGTCTTCATCTTCAGAAATATCTGTTCTTATTAATCTGCAATTTTCTGCAAATTTTTCCCAGTTTGCGTCTTTAATTTTCCAGCGAGTAATTGGTTCCAGCAAAGTTGTTGTTTCTGGAAAGGCAATTTTGATGGGAAAATGTCCACCACCCTGTGCGTGTGACAGCACTGTCCAAGTCAGATTTGGTGCTAATACTGGGTCACAAATGGAGAGGTCTATTGCCGAGAAGTTTCCTGTTCTTATGCATAGATATGTTTGGGAGTTGTCGTTTAGCAATATTTTGTTATCGTCTAACAAAGACTCTATTAATTTACCTCTTTTGTCGGTTCGTTTAGATCCCCATAAAATATTATGACTGTTGAAGTCTCCTACTATTAGAAACGGTGATGGCAGTTGTTGAATTAAATTTTCCAGTTGTATTTTTGTTGTTTTGTGTGTTGGGGGTAGGTATAAATTACATATTGTAATTTTATCTATATTTGGTACGTAGCTGATAATAGCAACTGCTTCTAGATCCGATTGTAACGATATTTGCTCGGCATGATGTCGGCTGTCTACAAATGTGATTACACCACCACTTGCTATATTAGCATTTGCTCTATCTTTTCTAAACGAGTTGTAGCCTGTTAGTTTTGCCTTTTGATTTTCTAATAGTCGAGATTCTTGTAAACATAAATATTGGGCTTGCGTTAATGGGCAGTCGTCAAAAATAGTCTGTAATTTGTACCTTCATACTCGATATCCAAGCTAGACGGCACGGGCTGTTCATCATTATCATTAATATATATTTGCCGTCTGAAACTTAGAATGTGGCTATATTCCGGCTCGTGCATACCTGCCCTTAGGAAGGACATAGGAGAGACTGTTTTAACATGGTTGGATTTTAATTCAGTTTCAATAAGGATGTGTGGTATAGTTGGACATACATTTGATATAATCAGTCGTTTAGCAGGGTTGATTAGTCGTCTAATTTCCGTTTGGTGATCTTTTATTGTAATTGTACTGTGTTGTTCTATAATTGTTTCAACTAAGTCTTTTTTTGACAGGTATATGCATATCCGTTGGTTAGATATCTTTGAGGCAAAAATAATATTTTTAGGTCCAACAATATTGCCTATTGCTAGTACGCAGTCTTTTGTAGTGAAGTTGTCAGTACTGTGAATGACTATAGCTTGGTCTTTTTTGGGGAAGACAATATTGTTGGTTTTCGTCACATTAGAGTAAGATCTGATTTGGGTATTGTTCATTATTTGGGTGTTAGAAACGTTGGAACTGTTTGAGGTATTCATTTTTATTAATTTGACTGCAATTTAAAGTTGCCGCCTTTTAAATAGACAGATTGTAGAGCTGGTGATTCCAAGTTAGTGACATTGGGTGCGTTTTGTTGTGCCAATTCTGGTTTTGGTTTAATCAGAATACACGTTTTGTTGCGACTGTATTCTCATTCTATTCATTTTACTCAAGCGATAACTCGAGGCCGGACGACTGGAATGAATAAGTGTGGTGGGGATGAAAAGTAATATTTGAATGCAGTTGTCTTCATTTGGTTTTTAAATGTATTAGAATTAAATCTTGGTATTACTGCTTCAAAATAATTTTTACTTTTACGTATTTTCTCATTTTGTGTCCTAAAATAAATATATACCTATATGATTTTAATATAGTATTATTAAATCTAAACTTAAAATGTATGTACAATTCAATTACTCGTTTTAAAACATTACGTTCTAGAATATTTGCTTCAAATATAAAGTATTCTTATTCTGCATTTATTATTTAGATTGTTCTACAACCATATGACTTAACCTCCATGCAAATGTCATTCCATGTTTACTTCACGATCAAAATTGTCGTTTTCTTGCGCGTCAATTCTAGTACTTCTAACCAGCCACCAACAAAACGCCCCCATTGTTCGCCACTTATGCAGTTGCAAAAACCTGCAGAGAACTACAAGCAGCAGTCTCTGACTTTGTTTTTAGCAGATAGCGGGCGCTAATTTGTAATTAGCCGGCGTGCGTTCAGAAATTTTTTATTTGGTTATAGCTTAATAATTATATGGAAAGGTGAATTATGAAAAGAATTACAATGGATATATAAGTGAAGTGATGATTATAGTGAAATCTATTTTAATTAGGTAAGAAGAACAAATATTAAATAATAAATAATAAATTTTAAAATTCAGTCACGCACGAGTGCTTCACGGGCACGCGTGAATCGTGATTCACGCGTGAATAGTGACTCACGCGTGAATTTTTTCTTGTTAGAATGGCCAATCCCCGCCCCTCCCAAAATTTTGTTAATAAGGAATGAGTGTTTTGTAGGATTATAAAAGTATTATATTTCTTTCATTTTCCTCTCCCCGCGTTATCGCAAAAATGAAGATACACCAGAAGGCGAATAGAACATACATACCAACACTTCCAAAATATATTATATCATGATATTTAGAAATAATTAAACAGATTAATTTATCACATGTATGACCAATAAATAACAAGGAAAGATCTAAAAGATCAGCAAATTTAAAAAAAATAATTCTTAATAATAAAACTAAATTCTTAAATTCATTCTATTATCAAAAGATGAAAGTTATATGACAATTTCAAGAAATTTAAGATATTTTTTGATTTTTTTAAAATTTGATATGAGCTTCATATGTTTTTAAATGTTCCGTAAAGTATCATTATTTCACTCTTGCCATTTTTGGGGTTCTAAACGCGTCTTCCGTGGGAAGAGGCGTCTAACCGAAGATTTTATGTTCACGCGTATATTTCGGATAAGCGGATATGATATTTTATCCGCATCCGCACGATTTAAATGATAATTTATCTGCATCCGCAGAAAAATCCACGGATTTCCAGGGTTCAATTTATTTTAAGAAAAGGATACTTAAAAGAAAAGATAACTTATGAAGAAAAATTTCTAAGAAATGAAGAATATTACTTAATGTTCCGTATGATCCCACCAAATCCAACTGGTTAGAGAAAAAGCGCAAACTAGTTAGAATGAGATTGTTTTGAGTTATCCTTATCCACTCAAAATTAAACAAAAATAATTCCAACACCTGCATACAACGAAGACATGTTGCTTCGTCGTAGAAAGAGGTAATTATACAAAATAGACAATTCTTTCTTCTTATTCCTTCTATTTACTAAAATTTAAACTTCGAGAGTCGTGACACGCCGTGTCACGAAAAATTTAAATCACGCACGAAAGAAAAATATGAATCACGTTCACTAACGATTTTACCGTGAACGGCACACGAAATTTCAAGTCCATCGCTAATAGAGAGACGGGGGCGGAATTGGACATGGAAGAGGAAATAGGAATATTTTAGGATAAAATATTTAAAGCTATAACAGTATATTTTTTACAATAATTTATTGATAAAGTAACAATTATTTAAAATTAACAGAGATCTATGGTTAATTGGTAAAATTTTAAATCACATTTGGTTTTGCCTGAGCAAATTTTAATTCTGGTCAAATTACAATGACATTTAACCATTGAAATTATTAACACAGAATGCTTAAATACAATTATACTGAAAAATAGTGAGATTCACATTTCACAAGTTACAAACAGAAAACTAGATTTATGCTATAAACATTGTGGTTCACTATGAAACTATTATACAGAGTAAATAAATAATAAGTTCTTAGTTTCGTATTGACATATTTATGCCAGAGGATGGCAAATGTTCGATCGCAGATATTCAGGTGGTTGATTGAATGACCATGTGAAATTCAAAATACATATATCAATGCGAATAAAAACGATTTTAAAGAAAAGTATATTAGATTATAAACAATATCTCCTGGTCGATAGTACATTTCAGACCAAGAAAATTAATCGTAGCTCACGATAAGAAAAAGTTAAAAGTAAATCTTCCTGCTTCTAAGTTTGCCCACCACTGGCATATGCACGTCTTTTAAAGAATCGGAAATAGCTCTAGTAGAATCTTGTATGCGTTTATTAAGGTACAATTCGTTAACAGAAGGCCTAGGCATACGTAAATTTTTAATGCACGAACAATCTTAAACGCGTATATGACGATATGCTTCGTGGATTGAAAGCCTAAGCAGTTGCCTGCCTAAGTCAGCACGTTGTTCTAAATCAGGGGTGTTAATAACGTCGAAAGCGTTCGACCGGTCGAACTAATGATTTTTGGAAGGACACCTATGGTTTGGTTGATTTCTCTATTTATTTTGCAACAAAAAATAGTCTACACCTTAGAGCCCAAGCTTCAATTTTAAGTAGAACACCCGTAAAAATTTACCGGCTAGGCAGAACTTTTATAAAATTAAATTACACTACCAAACCCTAGATCGCGACTCAAAATTGGGTCGCAAAAGAATTTTCATGGGTCGTGAGTTACTAGTCTTTAATACAAAAAGTGTTGCGGGTACATCAAGTCGCAGAGAATAGTTTTAAAATTTTGAGACGCGAGAAAAGAATTTGGGAACCACTATTCTATATTAATGATTCTCAATCTATATATATTACTGAACTGCTAGTATTTTAATGAGAAACCAACGAATTTAACTAGGGTTACTAACCGTCCTTTTTATTTAACGGCAAAGTAAAACTTTTATAAAAAAAAATCGACACTCCTGCTATAACCTTGGTTCCCAAACTCTACATCGCGATCCAAAGTTAGGTCGCAAAAGAATTTTCATGGGTCGTGAGTTACTAGTCCTTTAATACAATAGGTGTTACGGGTACGAGTCGCCGAGAAGAGTTTAAAATGTTTGAGACACGAGGAATAAAGTTTGGGAACCACTGTTCTATATTAATGATTCTGAAGCTATTTACATTAGGGGTAACCTAATTAACTGCTATTGTTTTAAAGAGAAACCAACGAATTTTACTAGGGTTACTAACCGTCTTTTTTCAGCACTTTCTGTACTTGTTCTTTTTTGGGTTTTAAAAGGACGATTTATGTATTTTGCTGATACAATTTTATTCCAATGTTAATCAAGTTACAAATTTTTAACAGCAAAAAGCAAATGGCACCGAATTTTAAAAAATAATTACTTTAAATATGGGAATATTTTCAAAATAGTTTCTATTTCTGAAACTTCAGCATATTGTGCAATGAATTGTTAACGGCGAAATGAAAGGATCAAAATAATTAAGAATGAGCTTTTAATATATTTCAAATTATGGGATAATTGTTTTAGTTTTACAGAAAAAAAATATAATATACCTTTATGCTGAAGCCAACAAAAGTATTAAAGTAAAATACAATAACGCAATAAAGAACTAAGAACAATATTACGTCAATTTGTATTTTCCAAAATTAATTGGGCGAAAATGTCTATTACCAATATAACATTTAATTAAATACAACAATTATATCACTTAAAATAGCACTTTGAATTAATTTTGTTCCATAGTATTGAAACCGCTCAGCAAGAAACCATGGAAAAAAATTAAAATTACACTGATAACAGGAGATAAAAAAAATAAATTACTAATAATACTGATAAAATACATATCTTCTAATATTTAAAGAAAAAACAATAGAAAAAACAAAGTAGTTAGCTACAGTCACAAATTGAAAATTGATTTAATTTGTAACAATTTTGAATGGCTATTTCATAAACAAATATTAAATTAATTTTATTGTTTTTCAATTATTGTCTGTTTTATTACAGGATTTTCTTAAATCTAATTAAAAACAATTAATACTTATTATTATTGAGAATTTCCGTTTTGATTACTTTTGATTTTCTTTCATTTGGGAGTACAATTCTGAACGATCAAGTAATTTTTCTAATTCTTCTTCTGAGAGGGCGCCATTAGATTGAACTACTGAATCATGATCGCTTTCATGTAATAATTTTTCTAGTTCTTTTAAATCTGTAGTTTTTTTAATACATTGATCGGGATTTGTAAATTTGCCTGGAATAAAAATATTATTTAAGTACACACAAATTGTAAACATTTCTCAAGTTTAGAAACATTTTAAAATGTTTAGTTTAGGTATAAAATTACACATTCGAAAATAATTGAAAAACTTTTTCTAATAAACACACAACTCTTTGCTTTAGCTTTTGGCTATTTAAAGGATGCACCCAGAACTTTTTATTTCTTATTTTTTACGAATGCAAATAATGCCTTTGGTTATTACTCTCAATTTTACCACATTTTTACCACAATTATATTATTGTACCACTTGGTACTACTTATATATAGATTTTAAACAATATAATAGTTGTTTATGCAATTAGTGTGTAAAGTTGATCTTTTCAATCGGGTGCGAATTATCACAAGCGGCATTAGCCAAGTTCCGAAAATAGTGGCACAAGTGGTTAGTCAACATAAATTAGTGAGTCACGACTCAGAAGAAATGCCTGAGATAACTAAGTATGAAATAGAAGCAGCGATTAAAGAGATAAATAAAAATTATGTGAAGTGTGAATTTTCACACATTTCAGGGTTTCGCAGGTATTTAGTAAGTGAATGATGAATTATTTGGAATACCAAAACAAATTTTATGTTAAAATATTTTTTTATTAATTTTAATTCGAATGCCTAATACCATTATTTGAGTTTCTAAATATTTGCAGTATTTTTTTTTTTTTATATATAGCAAGGTTCATTAATATTTTGAAAATTGCGCTACGGCTTCCATTGGTTGTTTAAGTCATAAACTCCGACCCTCTGATTTCGTATACATTCAAACATAGAATTAAATTATAATTTCAACACTTCCCACTGGTTATTAAATTTTCGCTTTTAAAAATTAAATGCAACATTTGCCAAAATATAACTAGAATTTTGACAAAATAATTTAAACAAAATAAAAATGAAAAAAAAAACAAAAAATAAAAATGACGGGATTCGAACAGTAGTTTCAACTCACGAAGCGACAACGTTATCACTATACTACGCAGGTTCACTCATTTACTATGTTAAATAGCGGATTAAATATTTTACATATTTTAGTTAAAAACACAAAAAATGCGTTATATTCCGAAAACATAATCTGATCAAAAATTCCTGTTGTACTATTCCGGTTCACACCAATATACATTACTTAGATTTTTTTCAGATTTTTAGTTTAAACCATCTGGGCTACAGGGAGTGGGACAAAAAAAATTTGCACAATTTTGACAAAAATCGCCTCAAAATAATTTATTTTGCAAAAATAAAATTTTGATCGTTAATCCACGTACCAAGGGCTTTCATTTGATACCCTACACTGAATTGTAAAAAAATGTATTTTTTTTTTTTCGATGAGCATATACAGAGTGATTATTTAATGGCAAGACGACGTCACTGAATTTTACGTGCCTCCTAGCAGAAATACTGGTGAATACTATGACATAATAACCTAAAATTTGATTATGAAGAAAAAAATGCACGCATAATCGCCTGCTACGATGTGTATGAAACGGCAAATTATTAAAACTTCCAGTGACGTCGTCTCGCCATTAAATAATCACTCTGTATTTGTTTATATTTTTAGGGGGATATGTTTTTTAAATGTTTTAGTATTTTTCCTATGTGCGGGTCAAAAAGTTGTATAAGCATGCCAAATTTCAAATCTCTAGGTTTAGCCGTTGGCTACAATTTTTACCGAACAGACAGACCGACAGACAGACAGACAGACGACAAAATGACGGTATAAGGGTTTTTTGGTCATACCTACAAAACCCTAAAAACAGTCAACACCTGGACAAGATGGCATTATATCAGAAAAAGGAGGCTAAGCATTATTAGAAACTGTCAGTGCAATGGAATGGAGCAGACATGATCTTGCTGCATAAAAGAGGAGACAAATCGAAGCAAGCAAACTACATAAGCCTATTGCCACAATTTTACAATCTATTCACGAGAATATTAACAAAAAGGGTATCAGCGAAACTAAGCTTCAGCCGGCCTTCTAACAAGCTGGATTTAGAAAGGGCTTCAGTACTCAAGATTTTACTCAAGTTTTGGCCCTCGAGGATTTCGAAACGGCATTCGATTCGGTCGAAAGATGGGCAGTACTCGATGCGCTGCAAGATGATCGAATAGACTAAAGGTATTCTAGTATTATAAGGACCGGATTGTGAAAGCTTAGTAAACTATAAGCTAATGGTCAACTACGGTCACAATATAACAATCACATACGTAACCACAGCAACCGTTTTCTAACTATTTGGTTATAGTTGGAAAAAATAATCAACACCTGGAGAAGATGGCATTATATCAGAAGAAGGAGGCGAAGCATTGTTAGAAGCTGTCAGAGTAAAGAAATGGAGCAGACATGATCTTACTGCGTAAAAGAGGAGACAAATCGAAGCAAGAAAACTACACAAGCCTATTGCCACAAATTTACAAACTATTCATGAGAACGTTAACAAATAGGGTATCAGCGAAACTAATCTTCAGCCAGCCTGTCGTGGATTTCGAAACGGCATTCGATTCGGTCGAAAGATGGGCAGTACTCGATGTAAACTTTTACACAGTTAAATCTTACTTATTTAACTTTTCATCTTAAATATTGCTAGGTGTTATATATTTCCTTTAATACATTAGCATTTTGGAACAATATTATTTATGTGAATTGTTTTGATTAGGTCGTGAAGAAAAAAAAAAAAAAATCTTATCACTATAAACAAAATAAATTTTCGATAAATATATATTTTCATTCAGAAATGGGATCCCGAAATTTGTCTATAATAATGGTGATCAGTTTTTTTGAAAATATTCTTATTTTTTTACAGACCATTTTAGGGCCCTCCTTACATCAGGGCCCCGGGCTTGTGCCCCTGTTGCTGAGTGGTAATTTGTCAATATCGGGTAGACCCATAGATCAAGTGTATCACTACAAATACCTAAGACACGAATCACTATTGGCCGGGACAGCCAAACCATAGAATTTTTAATAGGTATATAATAGGATGGGAGCCTTTAGACATCTGAGGCACATTTTAAAAAGTGATTTCCCCATATGCCTCAAGAGAAAGGTATTTGATCAATGTCTCTTACGTCTTCAACTATGGTGCTGAGAATCTCACCCTCACACGGAAATCTGCGGAAAAACTACGAGTCGCTCAAAGTTCCATGGAGAGAGCGATGATTCGCGTTACACTTGTTGGTCGAGAAACAAATTTGTGGATCAGACAGCAAACAAAAGTTGCGATATAATTGGAAAAAAAATTCACGTTTGAAGTGGCAGTGGGCAGGACACGTTGCTAAAGCAAGTGATGTTAGATGGACCAGGAAAACACTGAAATGGTGGCCTAGAGACAGAAATAGAAACAGAGGCAGACCTCCTACCCGGTGGCAGATGATATCAAGAGACTGGTCAGTAATTGGCTACAGGTGGGACAGGACAGGAGAAGTGAAGATGCAAAGGGGAGGCCTATAATTAGCAGTGGGCGACAAGGACTGATAAATGAACTTTTGTACATTTGTACATTTTATGGTTTAATAAATTTAACACATATATTCATATTTTAAAACATGTACGAGGGTTGCCTCTTATATTTCGGGATTGCGGTAAACTAGTGCTGCCACCTGCAACTGATGCTTCTATCGTAAAGTGTGACATTTTTGACGGTATACGTACTCAAAACGTGGGGTGGTCCGAAGCTTCTCGGGTGTAGGTATGGCTAGAACTTTAACTCAGCCAGAAATAAGAATTCGAATTTGGTCAGATATTAATACGTACTCAGAACGTTTGACGTACGAGCGCTATTTGTGTTGTTTACAGTAACTTGAAAAAAATTCATCTCTGCTAAAAATGGAATTAAATCACGAACATTTTGGAGCGATTATTTTTTACAAATTTCGACGTGAATTAACCCAACAACAGCGCATCGATGAACTTAATTCAACTTTTGGCGATGAAGCACCATCAAGGACTACTGTTTATCGATGGTTTGCCGATCAATCGTGGCCGTAGTTCGCTTAAGGACGAATTTCGTGAAAGTCATCCAAAATCGGTTGTTGTTCCGGAAAATATTGATGCTGTGTATGAAACTGATACTGCAAGATCGTCATGTGACTTATCGTGAGAATGAGGTATCCTTAGGCATTAGTGGGACTAGCATACATTCACTATTGCATGTACATTTGGCCGTCAAAGACTTGTTCGCGTTGCATCCCACATAATTTGACAATCACAGTGGAAAAAGCCTCAATCGGAGTGGAAAAAAGTGCTTCGAAAATTGGTTCAAACGCATGCAAAAGTGTATTGATCTTCATGGAGAATATTTTGAAAAACAATAAAGCCACTTTTGTTGATAAATAATTGTTTTTGATCTCAAATCCCGAAATATAAAAGGCAACTCTCGTACACTTATTAATTAACTTATTATTACGAAAGTATTAGGTCAATATTTGTCACTGGTTACATTCATAGTAATTTTATTTTGATGTAAATACTTGATCGTTAAACCCGTAAATAAAATTATGTTTTTGCAGAGCCGCAGTAAGGAAAACTTGCGCTAGGGGCAGAACCGTGTTTTGGCGCCCTTAGCAAATAAAAACAAGGTTCTCACCTCTCAAAATTTAAGTGATGAGCAAAAAAAAAGGTCCTCACCTCTCACAATCCAAGTGACGAGCAAAAAAAAAAAAGGTCCTCACCTTCACAATAGCGCCCCTTAGTCAAGCCCGTCAGCGCCCTTTTCCTTAGTGCGCCCAGGGCCGTCGCCCCCCCTTCCTTACTGCGGCTCTGTGTTTTTGTTTATATTTTTCTCTCTCTCTTTATTAGATAAGGAAAGAGAATTCCTTTCCATTTTTAAGCCTTTTCTACAGTGAGTTATCACCTTAGCATCAACCGTGCCTGGTACACCCTCAAAATAATTTTGTACGCAAGACGGACCTACAGAGAATCAGATTCTATCGTACCTTACCTTTGCTTATGACAATTTTTTCCAATCTTCTTTTATTAGTAGAAAATTGTAATATACGTTCGTCTATTGTTCCTTTTGAAATAAACGAGTACACCATTACAGGTTTTGTTTGACCAATTCTATGACAACGATCTTCGGCCTGTAAATCAACTTGAGGGTTCTGCAAAAATATGTATATGCTGTTCACTTTTACAAGAATAAACCAGATCTAGTTATTTTGGTTACTTTTATAGTGTATTATTGACTTAAAATATCAATTAAAAAATTTTCTTATATTGTAAAAATTGACTTCAGATTTATTGGTTACGGTTATAGACAAATATCAATTGTTATTTGTCTATGGTTATGATCTTTATAATTAAAATATCATTTTTCAACATGAGATATGTAAAATGAATTTTTATTTCCATCTATATACTTGAAATAATCCACTACAAAAAATATTCACACACTGCGAATAAGGCCGCGGTCTGACTGATCGAGTGCTGTCAATCGTTTGCTGTCGAGCAAATTTCAAACACACGTTAACTAAGGACATGCGTCGCACTGAACCATCGTTTTCTGTCAAGTAGCATCAAGTTGTTTGCATTTCAAACCGGTTTGAATTTCACACGACGCCCGACGCAATAGCACATGCGCATTTAAGCATATACAGTCCATAACCACATATTATTTGACAGTTGGATTGTCAATTTTTGCGCATACATAATAATATTGTATAAAAAACAACTTATTGCCCAAATTTTACCTCAAAAGTCAAAATTAACTGTTTGATAGTATTATTTTAGGTTGGAATATGCACTATTTGACAAGTGAGAAACAAATTTACTTAACACTGAATGATCGGTAA
Source organism: Liopterus haemorrhoidalis (assembly GCA_963971575.1). Taxonomy (NCBI): domain Eukaryota; kingdom Metazoa; phylum Arthropoda; class Insecta; order Coleoptera; family Dytiscidae; genus Liopterus; species Liopterus haemorrhoidalis. Next base: position 146,232,713 of record OZ020611.1, on the reverse strand, counting down.
TACTCGGTCAGTCAGAACAGTTATTAAAATTTTAAATGACACTACACGACTCGGCGCACGTTACACGACGGCGCTCGATCAGTCAGAATTCTTTGACAATCTATTATTTAAAATCTGTTTAATATCAATATTTAGTTTTCTGCATCTCGATTTATTAACAACTATATTAAAAATTGAGCTCCCGAATTTGTTATCAGGTGTATATATTGAATAATCTTCTAATTGTCAAAATATACATAACACTTCACTCAATAAGTCTCCGGTCTGACATATATATGGCAACACTGTTGACAGACACATATGATTTCTGGATAGTACCAACCTTCAAACGATACGTGTGAAAATTTCAAAATTTCAACGAACAGTGGTTTTAGTGACTCCAGTTTTGTAATTTTCAAAAGAATGGATAAAAAAGAATTTCGTGTGTTGATTAAACATTGTTTTTTAATGGGGAAAAAAATACTTTTGAAGCCAAACAGTGGCTTGATAAGCATTATAGAGACTGCACCAGGCAAAACAACTATTACTGATTGGTATGCTGAATTTAAATCAATTAATTTTAGTTTTTTTAATTTTAGGAGCATTGGAATGAATGTATCACTCTTGAAGGAGAGTATGTTGACGAATAAAGTAGAATTTCTAACAAAAAAAAAAATGTTTTTCTTAGTTAGACCGGAGACCTATAGAGCGACGTGGTATGTATGTATCAGGCATATCTATGCATTTAGTCTAGTTCACCACTATTGGTAATCGGCCGAAAAACTATTGCGGAGGAGCGACCAAGACAATCAATAATGATCACCAGGTATAGTATTTCCAAAATGAAATGGCCATTCTCACTTTCTGATTCCAATAATGACTGACAGTATAACCATTATACCTGCTGAGTTTATGGTTCTGTTAATAATAGTTGCCAGGACCGTAATAATTATTTAAAACAAACATGTTTTCTTAAATGCTATTTAGAATGAATTGTACATGACATTCCTTCACATTTTTATCAGGCTTAGGACTGGCTATATTTGAATTGAAGTCTTTATAGTCTATATTAAATAAATTTGCACAAAAAAAAAAACATTCTTTTTTTGAACTTATCAATTTATAATTATTAAAATATTAATCATTATCACTATTATCATTGTTTGTATCACTATCAGAGTTTGTGTCACTACCACTGTCATTTAAATTAATAATTATTGAATATTTATTAGGTGGATTTATAAAAATTGTTTCAATTATCTTTACATGTTCTACACATCTTTTCCACAAATTACTACTTATTGCACTTGTTTCGTCTTTAATTAATAGGGGAAACTTCCTAAGCGCCTTGACATCTGGTGGCAATTTGCAGAAGATACGAAAGTGACATTGTTTTGTTTTGTACAATGGAGAAATACGTGTTTTTTTGTTGTTTTTGTTTTATTTTTGTGAATCATGAAAAAAAAACAATCAATTTTGTTGTGTGCCGCAATGTAAATCGTGAATAAGGAAAAATCCCCCTTAAACATTCCATAATTTACCTAAATCGAAAAAAATATCATTTGAAACGAAGTTTGGAGGCAGAGATAAAGTGGATCGTAGGTTTCTATGGACCTAAAAACTAAAATTAGGCAAAAATACAAGCACATGCATGCACGTTTGCTCGTTTCATTTTATAGAAAGTGATTTTTTACGTCCAATAAAAGACTTAACCACTTACCCCACCCAAAATTTGCCTAAATCATTAGTTGATATATGAAACGGCTCTTCTACTTTTTCAGGCAGAGATATTAATTTTTACCAATATATTTACCATATTTTTGTAGCTATTATATTGACAGACAGTCAAAAAGAATTAAAAATACAATGAAAAACTAAAAACTTCCTTGAAATTTCTTTACAATAGTATATTATTACATATCTTGTAAATCGTAGATAACCTTTAAATAAAAAAAAGCTAGGAAAACAGGAAAAATACAGCTCGTATTCAGTTTCACCATGTGAACAAATACACGAGTAACAGTTTAACGTCACTTTCGAGTGTTCAGCTTTGCCGCATATGGTGCTGCGATCTTAAAAAGTTTCCCCTATTGTACTACAGTGTCACTTTCTATCGGTGTTGTATTTTTTCGGCGCACATTTCCTTTTAATTGTCTCCATATTAGTTCTATAGGGTTTAAAACACAATAATATGGCGGTAGCCTTAAAATACTGCAACGTTCTTTTTTTTGCCATTTCGTGAACCACAAAAGTTTTTTTTTCAAGTAATTTAAATTTAAAATTCCCTTAATACCTCTTATATTCTGTTTACAGCAACGAGTCTTACGATTACTGCCATAAACACATTATCGCATTGTTCAGCTTCTTAACAAGAGTGGCCATTTCATTTTGGAAATACTATAGTATTCAGCATGCTTAAGATTTTAGTGATTTTGGAGACTTACCCAATCCCTGTCGTACAAAATTACTGTATCAGCTGCAGTAAGATTCAAACCAAGACCACCGGCACGAGTAGATAAGATAAAAACAAACTTGTCACGATCTGAGTTAAATGAATGTATCATATCCTGTCTGTCTTCTAGAGAGTAACTTCCGTCTAATCGACAATATTGATATTTTCTTATTAGTAAATAGTCTTCTATAATATCTAACATTATCTTTAAAGTGCTAAATATGAGAACCTAAAACAAGAATTATAAGTTGTTAGTAATTTATATAGGGTGTCTATATAAACCAATAAGGGAAAATATAACAACACGACAAAATATGACCTCAGCACGACAATTACTTTATTAGGTCAAATGACGACAAATTTGAACAGTGGGATAACTATGGGGGAAAAAAATAGTTCTCTTTCAAAAAAGAAAAATCTCGACAACTCCTTATAAATTATTTTTATTACTACTAAGAGCAGAAGTCATAAGAGTTGTATAGCTCTAGAGGGTAATGTTTCCCGGATTATTTTCGTTCCCGGGAAACGGGAAATTTACAAATGAATTTCCCGGGATTCCCGGGAAATTTAAAAAAATTAAATTTGAGGTGGAAATTGTAAAAGTTTTACGGAAAAGTTAAATAAATGTTGTTTTTGCAAAAAAATAAAATAAATTTAATTCAAAAATAAAATAAATACAGTAAGATATAATATATAATCAATAAAATATAACATAAACATAATTATTTTCTTTTACTTGTTTAGAAAATAACATTTTAGAAACGAAAGGTAATCAAGGGAAAAGTCAAGCAATCAAGGGAAAAAATTGGATGACACCGAGAATACCCTCTCACTTTCAATTGATGTGGGCTGTATAGTCATTAAAGCATCCAATAACTTTTGCAGATTTTTAGAAATATTTCCAGTTGTTTCATACATGTTAAATTCTTTTTGTAAATTTGTTTTTGTTTCGATTTTCGGACACATAATGTGTCCGAATATTAAATTGAGTAACTGTACATTTTATAATTTTTCCACGTAAAATAAATAATCAATTTATTTTTGTTAAGCGATGTTTTGATTTATAAAGTGATGAATGCTGATTTGATAAGTGCGTTATAATATGTTGATTATGAAATTTTATATTTATTACGACTATTACAGTTAACTAAACAAAGATTTCGGTATCGGTATCGCAATCAGCATGAATAATAATTTGTTTTTTTTTTCTCGGGAAATGTTTCGTTTTTTCCCGGGAAACGGGAATTCCCGGGAATAACCCTCTATATAGCTCTAAATAATGTACAATTATTAGTATGTGCAAAAACAAAATACATATAAAAAAATTGATGTGAAGTGTGAATTTTCACACATTTCAGGGTTTCGCAGAAATTTAGTAACTGAATGATGATTATTTGGGATACCAAAACAAATTTTATGTCAAAATATTTTTTTTTTATGAATTTTAATTCGAATACCTAATATCATTATTTAAGTTTCTAAATATGTGCAGATTTTTTTTTTTTATATATATATATATATAGCAAGGTTCATTAATATTTGGAAAATTGCGCCTATGGCTTCCATTGGTTGCTTAAATCATAAGCCCCGCCCTCTGATTTCGTATACATTCAAACATAGAATTAAATTATAATTTCAACACTTCCCACTGGTTATTAAATTTACGCTTTTAAAAATTAAATGCAACATTTACCAAAATATAACTAGAATTTTGAAAAAATAATTTAAACAAAATAAAAATGCAAAAAAAAACTGAAAAATTAAAATTGACAGGATTCGAACTTTAGTTTGCAAATTACCCTGACGAACGACGAAACGACGAACAACGAAGAAACGCATCACGCTAGGAGGGCTTACTTAACTACTGTGTTACATAGCGAATTAAATATTTAACATATTTCAGTTAAAAACACAAAAAATGCGTTATTTTCTGAAAACATAATCTAATCGAAAGTTCCTGTTGTACTATTCCGGTTCACACCAATGTAAATTAATTGGAATTTTTTCAGATTTTTAGTTTAAAACATCTGGGCTACAGGCTGTGGGACAAGATTTTTTTTTGCACAATTTTGGCAAAAAACGCGTCAAAACAATTTATTTTGCAAAAATAAAATTTCGGTCGTTAATCCATGTACTAAGGGCTTTCATTTGATACCCTACTCAGAATTTAAAAAAAATATATATATATTTTTTTTGATGAGCACATATTTGTTAATATTTTTTAGGGGGATATGTTTTAGTATTTTTCCTACGTGCGGGTCAAAGAGTTGTATAAGCACGGCAACTCTCTAGGTTTAGCCGTTTGGCTACAATTTGTACCGAACAGACAGACAGACAGACTACAAAAGGACGATATAAGGGTTTTTTGGTCATACCTACAAAACCCTAAAAATTGACCCAAAAATGGTTATCACTTACTAGATATTCACGAAACCCTGAAATGTGCGATAATTCAACCTTCACATCAATTTTTAACACTATTTCACTCACCTTATGGCCTCGTTTTTTGAGTTTCTGCAGCATAGCATCTAATACTTTCATTTTTCCAGAATGTTCAATAATACTTTCATCAATTAACAATTCTTTTGGATCTGAGTCGGGTACTAATGGAAAATGTATCAAATATGGATGACAAGTTACTTTCTTATACATCATCATTAAATTCTGCATTTTAATTTGTGCTATAAATGATTTACTATCATTCTTTGATAGTGATGAATATTTTGCTAAGGAGTGAGAATGATCGAAAAATTCTGGACTATTCTCATCAAAATCATCTGACAGTTTTGGTTCCATGTAAGACCAAACTCTGTTTTCAACACATTTTCGTTTTTTACGTCCTTCAGATAGGTCTATTTCAAATGTATCTTTCTAAAATTCAAAAGGAGTTGTTAGTTTAGCGCATTGTATATGGTAGACCGGGGACACTAGTAACATTTTTGCTCTGAGGCCTTGTGGGAGCTGTATTATAATGTTGATATTAAATAATTTAGCGTCATTAGAATAGATAGTATCTTTAGCTAGAATATGGTAAAAAGAAAAAAAAATTAACTTAATTTAAAAAAGTTATTGGCCTTTTAAGTCGAGCAGGAAAAGTGTTATAATTGTACCGACCCCCGGGACAGTTGTAACAAGTGGTAGGGGGCAGTAGTACCATAGATAAAAATAATGATAAAAAGATATATTTTTTAGATATATGTTAAAAAATCGCTGGTAAGTACAGTGTTGTCAGTAATTAATCACAATACGAATTTAGAAGTATAACAATATAATTAATGTCTGTTAATAAAAAATCTTAAATTACTTAAAAAAAGAAGTAAACTTCTGATAACATTCAAATCAAAATTAATTTTAAAAGGAAAAAATATATACATAAAAAGACTAGAATTAAGTAGGTATAGTAAAGGAGACTTTAGTTGACAGATGACGGTTAATTAAAGCATATGGTTCAATGGGAGAGAACTATTCGCGACTCAAACTAACGTTGGCGGCGCTGCGTACGATAGTTAATGGCCGACGAAAAGCGTATATGTCAGAAGTTTTTTCTTAATATTTATCTGTTCAAACAATATTTCGGCAAAAAAGCACTGTATTTAAGTCACTATATTTAAAAATACGTCTTAATTCACATAAACTGCAGCACAACACACGAAAAATATTATAAAAATATACGCTTCTGTTTAATTTACCAAGTCGCCACCAGATGTCTCACTCTTATTTGGAGTCGCGAATAGCAATAAAATTTCAATTTTTGAATAGAGCCATATCATTTGTTCACAGACAAAGCTAGAAATAGAGAAAGAGATACAATTTGTTTCACTTGACACGCTCGTCTTCCATCTAATGGTGGGAGGTTAATTTGACAAGACAATATATGTGTGATAACTTTTTTTTTTTGTAAATTTTGTCATATTAAATGCATATATTCTTTAAATAAAACCTTTAGAAAGATTAGGGGAAATATAATATGAAAGTAATTTTTGAAAATATTTTGATAATTGTGAGTAAATAATAAACAACTGTCCTATAATGTAGGGTGACCATTTTCTTAAGAAGGCAATGCGGGACGGAGCAAAAAAAAAAAGGTCCTCATCTCTCAAATCCAAAAAAAAGGTCCTCATCTCCTAAATCCAAGTGAAGAGCAAAAAAAAAGGTCCTCATCTCCCAAAATCCAATAGAAGAGCAAAAAAAAAAAAGGTTCTCACCTCCCAAATCCAAATGCGGGACAAAATGTTAAAATGCGGGACGAATGGTCACCCTACTATAATGTTTAATAAACAACAAAATTCAATTTTAAAATTCTGAGTGTAACTGAAATGCATGGTTAACCTTCACTGGAATGGAGCTGGTTGTAGTGTGAATTTAAAAGATATTGAATTACGAATACTTTAACAAAGAGCTGAGTCATACACTTGGGCAAACAAATGAAATATAAACAACAGAATGTTTAAATAATCTATTTTGATTTTAAAATTACCGAGTTGAAAAGTTTTTAAGAAAATATGTCTAGATATACAAGTGGAACTCCTTCCACTGCACCATTAGCGACCGCCCGGAGCTGACATGCGCGCGTGTATACAAAGGAACATACACTGAAGTTACCATATTATAATATAACAAAAACAAAGACAAAAACTATGAACGTACGTTACAGTAAGAAGACGAAATACGTTCTTGACATCTTACATAAAACTGTGTGGCATAGATGGGGATGTAATACGTTACAATTGTCCCCGGCCACGATTGTTACAACTGTACTCAAGTGGTGTTTGAACATTAAAAATACTTTATCTCATTTAATTTACACGTTAAAAAAATAATGTAATCCTATATTGTCATTATAGGATTACATCTACTAAAATCCAATGGAAAATAATATCTAAGAATTAATATACATAAGAAATATTTAAGTTTTTCTGCTTACGGAAAAACGTACTTGAAGAGGGTACAAACTAATTTCACGACCCAACACCGTTCAGTCACTGTGTATGCGCACAAAATAAACACAATAGACAACTTATTAGACACATACGCTATCACTATTACGAAAATTGGTGCGCTATAGTTTCAGAAATATTCCCAGTGTTACTATTGTACCCCGTTACTTTTGTCCACGGTCTACTCCACTTTTTCGCCGTTTTTCTTGGATATATATTATTATGTGCAGGAAACCAGGATTATATTTTTTTGGTGAACTAGAATTGCTCCCTGGTGTAATATCGGGAGACAACTGAGAAGATCACATGCAAAATCGGTTAAATCTGTTTATACTGGGCGAGGCAACACTTATATTCACCTCGATTAATTCCTTACTAAAAAGTTATAAAACTATTGTTCAAATAAATCATATTTGGGGCAACGGGGTCAGATAACCGGATCAAAAAAAATTTGCATTTGTTTTGCAAAACTTAAATAAATTTTCTTCAAATTACACTACACATATTATTTTACATGTTATTATAGAACTTTTGTCTCTCCATTCAACGGTGTAAAACTTGATATCCTTACATAACAAAATTTTTGAGTAAACGCATTTTGTGGCCTTCAAAAAGATGAATTATTTGTTGGTAAATAATAGAAACAAATGCATGCAGAGGAAGTGAATGTGAAAAAGACAACGATATAGTGTTGTTCTATCAAACTTAAAGCCGATTCACAACATTTATACGAGTAGAAATTTATACGCCAAGCATTTCGTATATTAATACGACAATAACACATCCATGTCGTGATATTTATCACGACTAGTACCATATTATTTTATTTTATTTATTTTATTATTTTATTATGAATTTACCTTTGCATAATCATTATTATTATGTTATCATTATAAATTACTAACTACTTTAAGCGTGTTCTACATTATACTTTATTCGTTAATTTTCTAAACTTTTTTCTTTGAACTAGAAGTTGTCAAAGTTTTAATACAATTTATTTTTCAATTTTTTGGTAGAGAATGAAATTCTTACACGTGTTTCAGTTCATTTAAAGTACCAACATAAACATATAATTCTTATCTTGTCAAGTGTTTATAACCTAGCTATTAGATTTGTCAAATTACTGATTTACGTACAAAACACAATTTATATATTCACTTATTCAAACCAATGATCAACAAAACACTATTAAACACGTGGTAATACAAAATATTTACAAGCGTGATTTTAATGTTGGTACTGTTGTTAAGTGTCTATTGCGCATGCAACATGAAAATATTTTCAAGAAAAGTTTGTCCAAATCTAGTTTTGCATAAAGTTGACCTTGACTACATAAAGTGTTCTACACTCTACGATTTCACTGACTTATTTCTAGTACAAGTTCTAGTCAAAGAAATAAGTATGAAAATTTGACGAGAATTGTATAATGTAGAACACGCTTTAAATCCAAGAAAGTAGAACATAAAGCTCACAACGTTAAAGTTAAATATATAAAATAATAATAATAATAATAATAATAGTAGTAGTAATATTTATTGATCCAGTAGATTAAATACAAGTAATATTGGAGAAGTCATTTAATAAATTGTCAATAATTCATAGCATTTTTACAGTAAACGATAATATAATTTGCAATTAACTATTAGGCGATGGGAAATACAGAAATCTCCAGCACTGCCATCTATTGGTAGGTTCCGCACCAAATACCGACATACATCTACAACTTAAAACATTTCTGTGCATGCGTACACTTTACACTGTGATAACTCCGTTATTATTAATCTTGGTGTATAGTGTTAAATATATTATGATTTTAAACCACAAACTTTATAATACAAAAACTATTACGTTTAAAAACGGAAAATTGCCCAATACACGATATCGGTGCATTTTAGATCTAGTTAAGATCTAAATTTTTTGTCTACATTATATCGATATATCTCTTAAGGTTTAGCCTACGTAATCAATTCAAACTACATGGAGAGTGAAAAAAGATGGTTTCCCCCCATAACGGCCCCTAAGGGGACATGGACCCTGAAGTTGGCACTCACTAAAACCTTTCTCGGATTATTTTACCCCCCTGTACTAAATTTGGTGAAAATCGATCCATACGTTTGGCTTTGCATAAAGAACAGACAAACAGAAATTGATTTTTATAAGATTATTATTATTGGTAAATGTATAACTATTTAATATGTATATTCATTATAGGGTGCTAATAACCATATATTGATAAGCCCCTAAAATAAATATATATAAAAGGCCACTCCATAAACACAAACACTGATAAAAATGAGAAAATACTTACTACACCTGTCAACTCTTTCATATTCCTAGTCATTATAAATTTATACAAATCTCTCTGTAGTGAAGTCATTGGACAATAAACTAATACTTCTTTTTTCGGCACCAAATCCTTTAATACATCACACTTTAACCTTCTCAACATGAAAGGATTCAGTACTCCGTGAATTGTTGAAATAATATTTGTACTTTGTTCTTGTTCGATGATTTTTCCAGTCTGCTCAAAATCTTCATGGACAAATAATGACGAAAATGTATCTGCATCCTCGAAAAATTGAGGTAAAAGAAAATTTAACAAAGACCAAAGTTCTGTTAAATTATTTTGAAGTGGAGTGCCAGTAAGTAGTAGTCGGTTTAAGGACTGGAATGATTTTAAGGCTCTGAAAATTTAAAAGAAATAAATTAATTAAACATAAACCTCTAGATACAAGATGTTTTGTTCTATAAACGGGGCCCGAACATAATTAGATTAGTAATAAATACTATTCGACTAAAACAACATACATATTATCTGTCTCATTTTGTAATACGAAACTAAGAGGGAAATTTCAATTTTATGTTGTACAGTCTGTTTCAAACGGTTAGGCGGAACTAACTGGGAATTTCGTTCTTTTAGGTTGGCACAAAAAGGGACCTTGCTTGGGTTATTTCATTTTTCACGTTGGAATGTCAAAATTTAATATTCCAACAATGAAACCATGGAAACGAATGACATATGTCAAAAATAAATTATTTTTCTTACATATTTTAAAGACAAAAAAATAAATAAATGGGATATTTGTATTAAGAATGGCACAAAAAATCAAAATATAAAGAAAATGAAATTTTAAAATGATATTAACCTTAACCAAAAAATGTTTGTTGCAAGTATGATTTACAAAGCTTAAACAAAACGGCTGAAAAGCATGATTTAAACGATGAAAGTAAGTAGATTGCAAAATCTAGTTCCGCCTAACCGTTTGGAACAGACTTTATGTTTAAAATATCATCTTAGGGTGGTAATTCTGAAGTGGCACCTTTCAAAATATTTGACATGTCTATCACAATTTTGACATGTCAATCGCAATTTCGACAAGTCAATTTGTTATCTGACATACATAGTTTTTGAGTGAATATAACCCCGATATAATAAAATTTAACCAAATATTTAAAAGCCAGGTTTACAAGTTCAAATGTTTCCATAAAAGTCTATTTACACCACAAGTCACCAAAGTAACCAAATCTAGTTTCGTATTACAAAATGAGACAGATTATACTGCGAAAATTTACTACGCTATTTTTTATGGTAAAGGCATATGGCGCATACGATGGGCATATATTTCTGTTTCCATTTTAATTCTTCAATTAACGAAAGCAGGGATGCCTACAATCTTAGTGCCTATAAGCTTTTCACTTTTGTAAGAACACACTATGGTCTATTTCAAAGTAGAAAAATGTGTGTAAGAAGATAGGAGCTGTTTGTCCTTGCTTCGGATTGGTTTATATCGTCATCCCTATTACACTGTAAAAATATTGTTTTTAGTCCAAGTTGACAGATGTTCAGTGTCGTACATTGGAAATGATTCTAGGACACTTACCCCCGGGACATTAACCCCCCGTCAATAACCCCCGGGACATTAACCCCCCGTCAATAACCCCCGGGACATTAACCCCCCATGTCAATAACCCCCGTGCCATTAACCCCCTGGACAATAACCCCCGGGACATTAACCCCCTAGACATTAACCCCCCGTCGATAACCCCCGGGACATTAACCCCCCGTACCAATAACCCCCCGACCATTAACCCCCTGGCAATTGATTAATATTTTAAATGTTTATTTTTATTTAAAATTTGAACATTTGAAATTATTAATATAATATTAGAATAATTTCTAATTCCTTGTATTTATAGAGAATAGGGTACAGTGATGAGTCAGATTTTGACCCCCCCCCCGGATTTTGATGTTTCTCCACGTTTCACATACCTGGGAACCCGAGAAACATTTTTTCCAAAACCCGAGTTTTTGGAAAAATGTCTGTCGGTTTGAAGCGTAATTGTTTCGCCAAGCCTAGGGCCTAAACTGCTCGACGGATTTGATTGATCTGTAATTTAAAGTTTTTTTGTGAATATCTAGATGTATTGTTTTAATTATACTAGGCCTTAAAGTTGATGTTCATATAGAGGTCATATGAAGACCACACTAGAAAAATAAAATTTTCTCAAAAATGCCTGTAGCGTTTTTGTTATTTTTTTTTTGTTGTGTGAATGTGGGTTAACTGAAGTAATAATATGTGCCCAATTATATTTCCAAAAAAATGTGGGGGTTCACAGTAGGACTTTTTTTTATTGAAAAATGTGCTTTATTTTGAGACATACGTGCTATTTGAAAATTGTTTGTAATTTTTTAGTTGCCATTTTCAAGTTATTTTTTGAAGTTTCTAGGTCATAAAAAATTCAATGGCAATTGATTTATTTTTTTAAATGTTTATTTTTATTTAAAATTTGAAAATTTGAGATAGGTAGCTCGCTTCGCTCGGCTTCTTCTAACCAAACCCTTACTAACCTGACCTAACCTAAGATAGTGTTTTGACATTAAACTAGAAGATGAGTAGCTCGCTTCGCTCGGCTTCTTCTAACCAAACTCTTACTAACCTAACCTAACCTAAGATAGTGTTTTAACATTAAACTAGAAGATGGGTAGCTCTCTTCGCTCGGCTTCTAACCAAACCCTTACTAACCTACCCTAACCTAAGATATTCCTACGAAACCCTAGACATTTCTGTATGTAATTATATTGGTAGATTGTTAGAGAATAAAACTGCAAAATATTGCTCGTATCAGTCAAAGGATATATAAGTATCTAGAGTTTCTTGTTTATGACTACGAAATCCTACACATTTCTATATGTAATTATATTCGTAGATTCTTAGAGAACAAATCTGTAAAATACTGAATCAAGAGACCTGAATAGTCCCCAGTTAGCCAATCACGAGAACCTTAGGAAAAATGACGTCACAGTGTTACCCAGATCACTAACACATGTTAGCTAATTATATATGTACGATTACATTTGTTCAGTTTTGTTCTAATTTCAAATGTTCAAATTTTAAATAAAAATAAACATTTAAAATATTAATCAATTGCCAGGGGGTTAATGGTCGGGGGGTTATTTGTACGGGGGGTTATTGTCTTGGGGGTTATTGACGGGGGGTTAATGTCCCGGGGGTTACTGTCCCGGGGGTTATTGTCCAGGGGGTAAATGGCACGGGGGGTTATTGACAGGGGGGGTTAATGTCCCGGGGGTTATTGACGGGGGGTTAATGTCCCGGGGGTTAGTGTCCCGGGGGTAAGTGTCCTGATACCATTGGAAATATATATTATTTATATTATTTAATTTTTCTCATATATTTTGTTATTATTTACATATTTAGACTTTTATGTACATTCTTGGCGCAGATTTTATGGAGAAAATTCTCCATGTAATTTGTTTTTACGCAGTTATATATTTTTTAGGTTATCTGACATATAAATTTATTTTGACACTTGACAATTAACATGTCAAGAGAGAGGACTAATGTGAGGCCAAAAGTCAGCCCAGCTGATTATGCCCAAAGAAGTTATTGATATAATTTTTAAACCTTCATATATACATATATTTTTAATTTTTATTTACAATAATTATTTAAATAAGAAACTTTAGCTCTGAAGATATATTGTTTGTTTTATTGCTTTGTTTAAACTCTTTTAGCCAAATCTCTCTTTTTATATATAGTAGGTACATAATATTTAAAATTAACATTTTTTTAACTTTTTCAAATTTCCCATTAAACTGAATTTATGTCGTATAAATAACGGAAGTGTATTATCTGCCTTGTTTATTTCAATATCTTATTAACCTTTTTTATATTAAAAAAAAAAAATCACTTGCTAACCCAGTTGCTACGCCCATGCCCTAGTTGTAACTTATTTTAAATTTCCCGCTATACTGTATTTGATCAGTGTAAATCGTACTCGGTTCGCAGCGCTATCTACTTTTTTCTACTTTGAAATAGACCATAGATCTGGTTATTTTGGTTACTATTATGGTGTGTTACTGACTTTAAATGTCAATAAAAATATTCCTTACGCTGTAAAACCGACTTTAGGTGGATAAGGTTATGATCACTATAATTAAGATATCATTTTTCATTATGACATATGTCAAATGGATCGACATTTTAAAAAAGTGACATTTTTTAATACCAACATGACATACAGCTTCAAAGGTGCAAACTATTGAAAACAAAATTCCCTTTTAGTTTGTTCTTACAAAAGTGAACTGCTTATACATAATAAAAACAATAAAAGATACAATTATATTTCCAGTTTGCGTATAAATGCAATAAAATCTAGTATTTTCCCATCAGTCTTTAAAATTATATAAAGTTATCCCAATTTATAAGGGAAAAGGAAGCAAGGAGGAGGTACAGTCTGTTCCAAACGGTTAAGCGGAACTAAATTTTGCAATCTAGTTACTTTCATCGTTTAAATCGTGCTTTTCGACCGTTTTGTTTAAGCTTTGTAAATCATACTTACAATAAACATTTTTGGTTAAGGTTAATATCATTTTAAAAGGTCATTTTCTTTATATTTTGATTTTTTGTGTCATTCTTAATACAAATTTCCCATTTATTTATTTTTTTGTCATTAAAATATATAAAAAAATAATTTAATTTTGACATAGGTCATTCGTTTCCATGGTTTCATTGTTGTAATTTTAAATTTTGACATTCCAACGTAAAAAATGAAATAACCCAAGCAAGGTCCCTTGTCGTGACAACCTAAAAGAACGAAATTCCCATTTAGTTCCGCCTAAGCGTTTGAAACAGACTGTATATAATTATAGGCCTATATCCCGCACCTCAATATTATCAAAGATTTTTGAAAAAAATTTGCTGAAGCAGCTAGTAGAACATTTTGGAAATAACGATTTATTAAGCAAGAGTCAGTTTGGTTTTAGAGGTGGCAAATCTACAACAGCCATTTTGGATTTCATAGATTTTGTGACAACTGGATTTGAAACTGGTACATACTATGGCCACTTTCTATGACTTAACAAAGGCTTTTGACTATGTGCCACATGATTTGTTAATAAAGAAAATGTCTTGCTACAACATTAGTCCAGACAGTTGCCAAATCTCAAATTCCTTTGTAACAAACCGGAAGCAATATGTTTGGACAAATGATACTCAATCTGATGACCAAAAAAAATCATTTTGAAGTACCACAAGATTCAATATTGGCCCCGCTGTTGTTTCTGATTTACATTAATGATTTACCAACATTTATAGATGATGCAAAGTCTATTTTATATGCAGACGATACCACGCTGCTTAATCAGTCCGAAAATTACCAAGAAATGAAATCCAATAACACCTTAATAAAAAATGCTGCGCAAGATTGGTTCTTGGCGAACAGATTAAGCAGAAACGAATCTAAACCCCAGCACCGATTGTTTTCCCTAAAACCAACAGCAGAGAATATTAGTCAAGATCCTGTTAAGTTTCTAGGAGTAACCATTGGTATAAATCTCAGTTGGGAAAATCATGCGGAAACAACAGCGGTAAAATTATACAAGGTAATTTACTGCATAAGAAAAACGTATAACGGCGAGTTGTTAGTGTGATTTGTGGTCTGAATTACACACAAGATTGTGGGCAACATTTTGTTGAGCTAGGTCTGCTGCCACTACCGTTTATATATATATATATACAGTTACGGTCAAAATAATAAATACACCTAATACACCAACCTTATTATTTGTAATTGGAACACTAAATAAATTTATATATTTATTCTAACTGGCATACCCAATAAAGCACTTTATGATGTATTGAAACCATAATATTTATTAAGAAATATTATATGGCGATAGAAATATTTTGATATTTGTGAAAACACTACCTGAAACGGTTGGTCAAAATAATAAATACAATCGAGAAAATTTAGTCAAATATAAAATTTATTATTCATTTTACTGTTACTAATTACATAATACTAATTTTTATAATCTTAGTAATCAATAGCATGCCTTTTATTTGCCAAAACGGCCCGACATCGTTTGGGTATCGACTCGATGAGCCGTTGACAGCTCTCTACAGGAATGGTGTACCAAGCTTCTTGAACAGCAGTCCATAATGCATTTTTGTTCCTTGATTTTTCCTGCTCCCCATCCTTTACTAATTTCCAAAGATTTTCTGTTGGATTCAAATCGGGTAATTGAGCCGACCAAGGTAAAATTTGAAAATTGTTTTTCTGGAACCATGTTTTTGTTGCACGAGCCGTGTGTTTAGAGTCGTTATCTTGCTGGTAGATCCATATTAGTGACATATTCCATTCCGCATAGGGTAATATAATAGTTTCCAAAATTAGGATGTAAATTTCTTCCGTCATTATCTCATCTATGCGAAATAAGGGACCTATACCATACCCAGAAAAACAACTCCAAACTAAAATCTTACCTCCTCCATGTTAAACGGTTTTTTTTTTCGCGTACTTAGGGTTAAACGCCTGGTTTGGAGGACGCCTAACAATTTTTTTCCCATCATTTCCAAACAACATAAATTTACTTTCGTCACTAAACGAAATATTTCTCCATTTTTTAATACCTTCTGCACCATACCAGTAAATGTGTTCTTGAGCATATTCCTTACGGGCTTGTAAGTGTCTTGGTTTTAATAATGGTACTTTTCTAGGCGAACATGATCTTAAGTTATGCTCCACCAACCTCCTTCTAATGGTTCGTGCAGAAATATTCGGTTGTAGTTCGGTTAGTAAATTAGTTGATGACATGAAATGATTTTTTTCACTTCCTTTACCAAGCATCTATCTTCGTTCTTTAAAGTTTTGTGTGGTCTACCCCGGGTTTCTTCTTTTAATGAGTGACTGATAACATTTTGTACCATTCCCAAAGAGCAACCCATAATATTAGCAAATCTTCTAAAAGAATTGCCATCATTTTTAATTTTTTAATTAAGTTGCTCATTTCACTACCAC
Organism: Liopterus haemorrhoidalis; assembly: GCA_963971575.1. Lineage (NCBI taxonomy): Eukaryota > Metazoa > Arthropoda > Insecta > Coleoptera > Dytiscidae > Liopterus > Liopterus haemorrhoidalis. Next base: position 146,216,024 of record OZ020611.1, on the reverse strand, counting down.
AATGCTTATTCTTACCCATATTTGCAATAGTTTGAACAAAACTAAATATTTTTTTTTTGTAAAACGTATACTTATAAATACATTATGCACTTGTATGAACCTGTCTTAACTCCATTATCAAATTATTTTTATGAGTTTTAGGAAATGTATTTATTATTTTGACCAACCATGTCAGGCAGTGTTTTCACAAAAATCAAAATATTTCTATGACCAAATAATATTTCTTGATAAATATTATGGATTTAATAGCTCATAAAGTGCTTTATTGGTTATGCCAGTTAAAATAAAAATATGAATTTATTTAGTGATCGAACTACAAATAATAAGGTTACTATACTAGGTGTATTTATTATTTTGACCGTAACTGTATATATATATATATATATATATATAAGAGCAAAGGTAGCAGCCTTGCTACTAGCAGAACCAAGATCAACCGATCAGCAAATACAGAGCGATAATAGAACAGTGTGTTTTGTATGTGAGTGTGTTATAGCTGAGCGATCGGTCTGGATCATTGGGATTGCTACGTGTCTGTTATAATATGTGTTTTAATTATGAACTTTGTTTTATGTCATAAATGTGTTTTAATAATGTTTGATTATTTGTGTGAGTGATAATTGTTATTTTACCACATTTGAGACGAAATATATATATATATATTCTACTGCCTTGTTTATATGCATCAAACCAACGATAATTTCAAAACGCAGTAACAAATTCTTAAATTCGAGATGAGAGGGAAACACTTGATAAGACCAGCATACATTAGAGTAAGTAGTGCAAGATACTCAATTAATTATTATTGCACTAAATTTTACATCTTACCTCAGAATATTAAAGGTTTGCCTCTCCACTCATTTAAAAATATTTTAAAGTAACTTTTTAAGAGGAACGAGCAAACCATTCAGTTAATCTTATCTTTTATCTTTTTTTGATGCAGAGAAATGAGGTCTATTAAAATATGTAAAAACCTGTATATTTCGCTAAATATGTAAAAATATACTGGCAGTATGCATTTATAGTTAGAGTAAAAGAAGGTATTTTATTATTATTTTTTTATTATACAAACAGACCATAGTATAAATGGCATAATTATTTTTTAACAATTCAATGAGTGAGAAAATTTGACCTGTGCAAAGTACTGTAGGATTCACTGGAGCAGAAATATAGTACGAGGAAATCCACAAATTGAAATTTAAATGACAACAGTTGAAGAATGTGGCTTATCGGTGTAGAGAAAAGTAGCCTTTACTAGTTTTTTAGATCTAAAAAAGGTGTTAGTCATGTGCGGGTGCCTAAAATTTAAAAACAATGTTTTATATTTAAGGTTTATCAGGTGCTGCCGGGTACTTTTAATAGGGAAAAAAATTGATAAAAATTATTGTAGAATTTTTGTGTTTCGCAGTATCATAAGCTGGGTAGTTACGATGAAGATGAAAGAGAATTTGATCTCAGATTTTTTAGAAATTGTCAAATTTTTTGTATGCAATAAATATTTTTATATTAAAATATAAGTTCGTAATTATTTTCTGCCCACATTAATTTTAAAATTTGTACTACAAATTTAGTATCAATTAAAAACAAACGAAGAAATATTTTTCAAAATTATTTTTTTACTTAATAAATATTTTTTTTCTTTTATTTTAATTGTAAATTTGTTGGCAATCCAATATATTTTAAATTAGAATATAAATGCAATAATTTCTTGATTTATTTTTAATGAGTTTGGTTAAAAAATAATAAAAATCTGTTCAAAATAACACTTAACACCGCTCAATTTCGTTAAGCTTTTTGCTAGCGGTTAATCTAACACCTAAAATGTTAACTTACATCCACGAATGTGAACATAGTGCCACTTCAGAATACCGTTTTTCTAACATCGTTCAACTTCGGACGTATCCATCGATGTTCGACTTAACATTTTACTTTAGAATCGCACCATTAGTAAAACAGAGTTAAACTTACGTCATTAGTTGACTTTCATGATTTTTAATCCTATGTCCTTCATCAACAATAACATATTGCCATGTAAAAGATTTTATAAATGCTACTTCTATAATAGGCACTTGGTAAGAAGTTATAACAACAGGTCGGGTCTGCCTCTCATCAATAGGATACTTCTTCTTAACTTCCTGATACAGTTTTACTCTTTCGTCCATTTTACCGTGAAATAAGACAACGGGGATTTTAGGTGCGAATCTTTTAAACTCCGACACCCAATTAGGAATAGTTGACAGAGGTGCAACGATGAGATACGGCCCAGGTATTTCTTTTTCCATTAGATAACTTATTAAGGCGATTACTTGAATAGTTTTACCAAGACCCATTTCATCAGCTAAGATTCCGTTCACACCGTTTTCATATAGAAGCTAAAATTAAAAAAATATAATTTTAAGAGACATTTTTTTTTTTGCAAACGCTTCAAAATATTATTTAAACAATCTAATTTACAAGAATTAAAAACAAATTAAATTATTGGGTTGTTACATAAGTCCATTCGTTTGTTTTTTTTTTTTTCACGTTTATTCAATAAAATATACATTCTAAAAAAAAACTTTTATTATCAAATGTACTGTTCATTATTTTCTATCACTTTGGACAAACGCTCAAGCAATTTCTTAATGCCATCTCTCCAGAAGGTTCCGTCTTTGCTCTCGAAAAATCTGTAGAGGTGAATTTTGATATAGTCCAAAGATGCGAAATTTTTTCCGTTAAGGGAATTTTGTAGAGAACGGAACAAATGGTAGTCGGAGCATATAGTCCAGACATCGCACCATCCGACTACCATTTGTTTCACTTTCTACAAAATTCCCTTAACGAAAAAAATTTCGCATCTGTAGACGATATCAAAATTCACCTGGACAGATTTTTTGAGAGCAAAGATGGAATTATGGTATTGCCTGAGCATTGGGCCAAAGTGACAGAAAATAATGGACAGTACATATGATAATAAAAGTTTTTTTTAGAATGTATATTTTATTGAATAAAAGTAGAAAAAAAAAAAAAAACGAACGGACTTATGTAACAACCCAATACATCCATTAATATTTCTATTTGATACCTCAATAAAAATTTTCTAGAATGCTTTTACAGCTCTTTTATACCCTTTTCACACTAGAACTTTAAGAAGAGTGAACTTAAAGTCCACCGATGTTTAACATCAGTTTGCTTTCACACTAAATGTTTAAATCTCCGGTGCTGCTATCTGCTACAGTAATTTTGTTCTTGAGTTAGCGTCAGGAAATGACTAGTTTTGCACTCTCTGCGCAGACGCACATTTTAAATTATTATTAAACACATATGGATATTTTACTCCATTCTACAATAAAGATGTTACAGTAAAGAATATATTACACCTGTTTTAACATATAAGTCGATACATTTTACCTTAATTATTGTAGCTCTGTATTGTATTAAATACATTATTAAAATATCTAATTTAATTATAACAATGTATAAAATTTTTATAACGCCGATATAATACAATATTCTTGTTTATGATAGTATATGTTGCCAGTACAAATTGAAATAGTATTTGTTTATAATAGAAATTATGTTGGCAATGCGGACTATCTTTACCACACAGATCTCCGTATTAAAGTTAGCTTGAGTTTAGACGAGGTCACACGTTTTCACAGTAGCACTTTAAGACACCTTGAGTTAAACATCTAGTGTGAAAACAGTAATAGAAATGAACAATTTTTTTTTTTTTTGCCAATTTTTTACAAAAATTTAGGTATTGAATTTTTATTTTCAATTTATCGCTTTTCATCAACATCTTTTAACCAAAATTTACTAATTTTCGCAGGTTTTCTTTTTCCCAATTTTCAGATTTTTGCCAAAATTTAAATTTATATTACAAGAATTTGCCAATAAGTTATGCAATTTTGCCAAAATTTGCTAATTTTATGACCAAATTTACCAAGTTTTTGCAAGAATTCACCAATAATTTTTGCATATTTACTATCCATATTTACCATTTATTTTTTTTTTTTACCAATTTTTGACCAACATTTATTATTCTATCACTGTTTGGTTTGTTGGTAAAATTTGACAATTTAAGAATTTTTGTTGAAATAATAGAACCGAATTTTTTGGATTATTGTTTTTGACGATATATGTAATATCGATTATTTTCTTTTTTTAATTTTACCATAATATTTTTTCTTACCTTAAGCCAAACCAATCCTTCAACTTGATGAGGCTGTAAAGTTCCTCCAGTAAAATATTTGGGGGTTATATTCTTCTTTCTGGTTTCTAAATAGTTTAAAAAATTACATACCTATTTTCAGAACATAAAGTTAAACAAACATATGCTTACTTCTTTTTGGTATTTCTTCATTCAAATTATTGTCTAATTTAGCTTCCAGTTTTGCAATTTCTTCCTGATAATATTTATCTTCTGTTTTATCCTTTGCTTGTTTCTTTCGTTTGCTTAAAAAATAATGTATATTTTAATATAAATGAAATATTTTAACAAAATATATTACTTTTAAATTGTTTACTTGAGTTTAACATCGGAACTTAAACATCTAGTGTGAAAAGGGTATAATTCAAAGCCGAAAGGCAAGAATAAAGATTAATACTACTCATAAAGCAAGAGGCATGTTTATCAAACTTAGCCGTATATGCTCTATTAAACAACTAATTAAGTATTAAAATTAAAATAAAAAAAAAAAAACTTACTTCTCATTTTCAATATCATAGTTTTTAAATTTATCTAGAAAGTATTTAGAGTATTTCTGGCTGGTGCTTAATAAATAATTCATAGATTTAATAGCTTTTTCTTTTTTACTTTTAGTCAGTTGTTCTTCCCGTAATCTTCTCATCATCATTAGTTCTTCCCTTGTATGTTTCTTTTTCAATCTTTTTTCTTCTTCTTTCATTTCTTTTATATTGACTGTTAAAATATTATCTTCCCCGATATCAGAGAATTTACTACTCATATTACTTGCATCGGAAGACTCCGATAACATTGTTATATCATTTGTATCATCCATTTTAATCTGCAAATAAATATGTATACTTTTTAATTAAACTTAAAATCTGAGTTGATTGCACAATATCAGAAAGGGTAAATCACAAGGTGGATGTTTGGTATCTGAATCCGGGACCCAGTGGTCTGTAGACAGTTCTCTTACCATGAGGCCATAGCAATTCCAAGTATTACGAGACTTTACTTAATAACATATAAAATTTGAAAACACATATATACAGTCAGAGACAAAATTAAGTGGGCAGTACCTACATTTTCAAACAAACAACAATATATTAATATCTTTTTGTTTCCTACAGAATGATATTTAATGTTTGATTTACATTTTGTACATGTATGTATCTTAAAATGAAAATATCCAAAAGCAAACAATATTTATTTAAAAAAAAATAAATACAATAAATAAAAAGTACAGATCTTTTCAAAGTGGACAAAATCAAGAGTAAACCGTTACAAAAAAAAAATCAGCTGTGGCCACAACAGGACCGACCGCCATAACAAAGTACTTGTATAAAATACATTCTAGCAGCAGAGTAGAAATAACTTGGCTTAATATTTTCTAACAGAGATATTATTTATCATGACTATGGAAACGTTACATATAAGTATGGAAAAATAGGTACTTAGAAAAAATTTCTAGTCAACCGATTTTTACCAAAAGTTGACCAACTTGTGCCATTAATGCCAAAAGCTTAAATATGAAGTTTCATAAAAATCCTTTTAGCCGAATTTACTCTGCACGTGTACACAGACGGACGGACGGACGGACAGACGGACCGACAGACAGACAGACAGACAGACGGACAGACAGACAGACAGACAGACAGACGGACGGACGGACGGACGGACAGACAGACCGACAGACATCATGCTAAAAATAGTCAAAACGTTATGTAGGAACCTCAATTCGTGGAGATCCATCGAAATCTCGAAATGTCAAAATCAGTATGATCACAATACCTCCCTTATACATGTCGGTGGTCGGTAAAAACGATTATGTTGTTCTACTTGAAATTTAAAATGTATATATCAAAAACCGTATGAAATACGGGTATATCAGCTAGTAAATAAATAAAACATGTAAATTATTTCTTAAATTTTTTAAATAACGTTATTTCGTACAGTTAGATTGAGTAACGAATGAACAAATGGAACTTCTTGAAATTGCAACATTGATAGTTAATATTCTAGAAAGAAACTTGCTATTTTGGAACATTAATAATAAGTTATAAATATTGTGTCCTATTTTGTATACAATGGGAAAATAAATGGGAATGTAACTTCTCTATTTCGCCAGTATCAGTATAAAAAAAATAATCTTTTATTTCAATTTGTGTGATTTATTTATCATTACCTTAAAAAAAAAAGGCAACTTATACTTTGTGTGCACAGTTGATATTTGGAGTACCTATAACTATATTAAAATTTTTTATGTTTTATTTCCAACGCTATGTAAATTTTGATGAATACATTACATTTTATTTTCCAAAAATCTAGTATTAGATATTCTATGGCATCAAATATAGACTTTATACAAATAAAAACTTATTTTAAACAACTTTTTACTTTGTATTTTTGCTCTAAACTGTACAGAAGAGCCAATTTCCGCACTTAATTAAAATCCCATTTTAAACTGCTATGTTCTGTGTTTCGTTCCACACACGGTAAACATGCTATTCCAAACGTTTAAGCGGAACTAAATGGAATTTTAATTTTCTTAAGTTGTCACTAGCTAACTTTTTAAAATTGAAGAAGACTTGCTAAACAAAATGATCAAAAGCTTCATTTCATCGATAAAAATTACTAGATTTGAAATAGCTTGTTTTTTTGGTTCAAGCGGAACTAGATTTTCAATTCTAGTAACTTTTACAGATTAAATGAGGCTTTTGATCATTTTGCTTATCATAAGCGTACTTTAAACCTTAAAAAGAGAGCTCATGATAACTCAAAAAAATAAAAATTCCATTTAGTTCGGCTTAAATGTTTGGAATAGCCTAAGTATATGAAAGTTTTACCTAAACTTTAATGTATTATAAAAATTTATTTTTCATGGTAAAATAACAGAAATTTGAACATAGAATTTTAATCTGGATTAGCTGCCAATAACATAATAAAATTATTGTTACAATATACATAAATAAATATGGTATATATATGACTCCGGAGCCATAAATTGCTTTAGAAATTAAAATAAATATATTTAATTATACTAAATCTATACTTCTTAATACATAATTTACGTAGGTAAATAACAAAATGTACTTAATTATTCTTGTCTTACACAATTGCAACATACTGAAAAATTCTTTCAAATTATTTGAAATTTCAAACAAATAATAATGTTATAGAATTTTTTTTCTTCTGGTCATTAACATCTGATATTTCTGGTAATTGTAGACAGTATTACACAGTGTTAGAACAAAATACATGTGTAATATATTTTTCTAAGCCTGTTTCAAAACCTTCATTCATAACCTAATAAGTCTGATGTAATAGTCCTGATATAAAAAAGAGTTTAAACTTACCTACTTGTTATTTTACAACTATTAGGAACTTAATAAGTGAATATATAGATAAACATTTACATCAACTTAAAGCAACAGAATAAATTGAAGAAACTACTGTCTAAACAAGACAATGCCTCCTTTGACAAGAAACCGCCAAGTTGTAAGCAGTTCGCGGGCTTTAACTTTTGTTCTACCAATCGCATAAAGTTAAATTTAAACTGACATTAGGCGGCGGCAAGTCAATGGTCCGACAAAAAAAAAAAAATTAAGTTGGGAATACTGAAATTTTCGCCAACTGTAGTGAGAAGTTACTAATAATCCCAATTATACGATATAAGCAGTTCACTTTTGTAAGAACAAACTAAATCTGGTTATTTTGGTTACTTTTATAGTGTGTTACTGACTTTAAATGTCAATTAAAAATATTCCTTACACTGTAAAACCAACTTTAGGTTGATAAGGTTATGATCATTATAATTAAGATATCATTTTTCATTATGACATATGTCAAATGGATCGACATTTTAAAAAAGTGACATTTTTTAATACCAACATGACATACAGCTTCAAAGGTGCAAACTATTGAAAACAAAATTCCCTCTTAGTTTGTTCTTACATAAATGAACAGCTTATATAAGCTGTTCACTTTTGTAAGAACACACTAGATCTGGTTATTTTGGTTACTTTTATGGTGTGTTACTGACTTTAAATGTCAATTAAAAATATTCCTTACGCTGTAAAACCGACTTTAGGTTGATAAGGTTATGATCATTATAATTAAGATATCATTTTTCAATATGACATATGTCAAATGGATCAACATTTTAAAAAAGTGACATTTTTTAATACCAACACGACATACAGCTTCAAAGGTGCAAACTATTGTAAACAAAATTCCCTCTCAGTTTGTTCTTACAAAAGTGAACCGGCTATAACAATGATGAAATTATTGATTTTATTATAATTTTCGTTCCATAAAATTCCAATATAGTACTCTCGTTACACATTTAATATCATTCTATTTCCTACAGTACGTCTGTTCCAAACGGTTAAGCGGAACTAGATTTTACAATCTAGTTACTTTCATCGTTTAAATCGTGCCTTTCGGCCGTTTTGTTTAAGCTTTGTAAATCATACTTACAATAAACATTTTTTGGTTAAGGTTAATATCATTTTAAAATGTAATTTTCTTTATATTTTGATTTTTTGTGTCATTCTTAATACAAATTTCCCATTTATTTATTATTTGTCATTAAAATATCTAAAAAAAATATTTAATTTTGACATATGTCATTCGTTTCCATGGTTTCATTGTTGGAATTTTAAATTTTGACATCCCAACGTGAAAAATGAAATAACCCAAGCAAGGTCCCTTCTCGTGACAACCTAAAAGAACTAAATTCCCATTTAGTTCCGCTTAACCGTTTGGAACAGACTGTAGTATTATCTGTCTCATTTTGTAATACGTAACTAACAGGAAAAGTTCATTTTTTATGTTGTATATTGACAATACATTTATAATATTGTCATAGTATTGGTTCGCACGGATACGCCAAAGTCTGTTTACACCACAACAGTCACCAAAGTAACCAGATCTACAGTCTGTTCCAAACGGTTAGGCGGAACTAGATTTTGCAATCTAGTTACTTTCATCGTTTAAATCGTGCTTTTCGACCGTTTTGTTTAAGCTTTGTAAATCATACTTACAATAAACATTTTTTGGTAAAGGTTAATATAATTTTAAATTGTCATTTCTTTATATTTTGATTTTTTGTGTCATTCTTAATACAAATTTCCCATTTATTAATTTTTTTGTCATTAAAATATATAAAAAATAATAATTTAATTTTGACATATGTCATTCGTTTCCATGGTTTCTTTGTTGGAATTTTAAATTGTGACATTCCAACGTGAAAAATGAAATAACCCAAGCAAGATCCCTTCTCGTGACAACCCAAAAGAACGAAATTCCCATTTAGTTCCGCCTAACCGTTTGGAACAGACTGTAGTTTCGTATAATCCGTCTCAATTTGTAATACGAAACTATGGTCTATTTCAAAGTAGAAAAAAGTAGATAGCGCTGCGAACCGAGTACGATTTACACTGATCAAATACAGTATAGCGGGAAATTTAAAATAAGTTACAACTAGGGTATGGGCGTAGCAACTGGGTTAGCAAATGATTTTTTTTTAATATAAAAAAGGTTAATAAGATATTGAAATAAACAAGGCAGATAATACACTTACGTTATTTATACGACATAAATTAACATTTAAGAAAATATTAATTTTAAAAATTATGTACTATATATGTATAAAATGAGAGATTTGGCTAAAACAGTTTAAATAAAGCAATAAAACAAACAATATATCTTCAGAGCTATAGTTTCTTATTTAAATAATTATTGTAAATAAAAATTAGAAATATATGTATATATGAAGGTCTAAAAATTATACCAATAACTTCTTCTTTGGACACAATCAGCTGGGCTGTCTTTTGGCTTCACATTAGTCCTCTCTCTTGATCTGTTAATTATCAAGTGTCAAAAAATATTTATATGTCAGATAACCTAAAATATATAAACTGCGTAAAAACAAATTACATGGAGAATTTTCTCCATAAAATCTACCTCAAGAATATAAATAAAAGTCTAAATATGTAAATAATAACAAAATATATGAGAAAAATTAAATAATATAAATAATATATATTTCCAATGTACGACACTGAAAATCTGTCAACTTGGACTAAAAACAATATTTTTACAGTGTAATAGGGATGACGATCTAAACCAATCCGAAGCAAGGACAAACAGCTCCTATCTTCTTACACACATTTTTCTACTTTGAAATAGACCATAGATCTGGTTACTTTGGTGACTGTTGTGGTGTAAACAGAGTTTGGCGTATCCGTGTGAACCAATAATATGACAATATTATAAATGTATTGTCAATATACAACATAAAAAATGAACTTTCACTGTTAGTTCCGTATTACAAAATGAGACAGATAATATTACAAATTGAGACAGATTGTATAATTCGTCTCGATTTGTAATACGAAACCATATCTGGTTACTTTATATTACATTATATATACTGTGCTCTTACTTTTTACAAAAAAAACCCTGAATATACATGCGTGTGAAGTTAGCAATGGATCGAGCCAGCAACTAATCGGCATGAGAGGATAAATCTGACGCTCGATTGACACATATACGCATGCGTTCCAGTGTAGCGGGAAACGAGGAAACCACTGTTGTGTTTACATGCACTTATATGCAGCGCACACATGTTTAAATAAATTGAAAATGTCTGTGATGTGATTAATTTGCAATAAAATATTTTCAAAACAATATAATTTAAATGTCCATTTAAAAAGTATTCATAAGATAAACTTTAATGATAATCGACGAATATGGCGAGGGGTTTCCTGCAGCATGTATGTTTACAAACAGGCAGGGCACTACTGTTCATCATTTTTTTTTTTTCGTAAAATTTTCAAAAAAATCGATTTAATAAATTGCAATGTTTTTATATCCGATATAAATGAAGTGTTTTACAATGCCTGGTGTGCAGTGATGGGCACCAAACTTTAAAAACTTTAGAAATAACCCTTGAAGAATTAAAATTTATAGAAATGTTACCAAAAGCAATAGTTTTTTACTTTCGGACAATGACATGAAAATATTTGGTGAATATTTTTTCACAAATTATTATGAGAAGCCCAATCTTTGGGCTTTTACTTATAGAAAATGTTTAGAAATTAACAAAGAAAATAAAAACTGAAACACCAACTAGATACGACAAAATTTGAACCAAGTAATAAAAAAATTCGCCCCCCCCCCTTACTGCGGCTCTGACTGTGTGAGTAGTTACACACACACACACACGTGTAATTTCATTCATTTTATCGCCTTTGTATTTATTTGAGCAAATTATAATTTAAGAATGAATTATTTGTTGCTTAACAATAATTTTATGACTATCGACAACACTGTGATATTTGTTCCTTTTGTTTTTTTGTTTTTTCTTGTTTTGTATTATTGTTCATATTAGCTACGTGCTGTTCTGTTAAATAAATAAATAAATAATAAATTGATAATTATTATTGTCTTATTATTGATGTATTAATGATAATCTTAAATACATCCACAATAAATCAGAATATTATATTTTTAATCTCCGCTCAAGATCATTTTGAAGCATGCGCACATGTGTCAATCGAGCGTCAGATTTATCCTCTCATCTAATCGGCACGGACAGGATATTACAGCGCAGGGGCGTACCTAGGGTAAATGGCGCCCATGGCAAACATTAAAATTGCGTCCCTATCCAAAAATGTGACATGCACTTTTTGAAAATTTAAATTTAAAATAACTTGGCTGGAAATAGGTTATATTTACATGCTATTAAATAAATAAATAAAACAAATAATAAAATCAATAAGTTTTAAACGTACAATATTTTCTACATATTGAAATATTAGATTTTTGTTTAAACATAAATTGCAGTTTATTAAAGATCACTTTCACTGAAACACCTGGTTTTAGACATGTGGCAACATGAGTGGAGCTGCACACAGAACGTTAAGTTGCGACAGATTAAGGGAGACGTTAAACCATGGGGTTCTTCCTGCAGGATTAACTGCAGGGAGAAAACCGCCATCACACGCCTCCGTATAGGTCACTGTTGGTGGACCCATGGACACCTCCTTCGAGGTGAAGAGTCCCCTATTTGCGAGACGTGTAACACAGATTTGTCTGTGTTACACTTTTTAACTGAGTGTTTACACTTCGAGGATGTCAGAGAGAGGTTAGGCCTGTGCTATGACCTGTCAGTTGCTTTAGGTGACGACAGGGTACTCATAGACAGGCTGATACTCTTCCTGAGAGAATCGAACTTATTGTTTTATGTGTGAAGTCTTGCACCTTATTTTAAAGTGTCCCTAGTTATTGACTGTGATATTCGATGGTAATTGGCCCCTTTACAGCCTCTTACCATCACCCTGCGTCTGTTCATTTTTTCGAACAACTTTTTATATTATTTATTTGTATTTGTCCGTGCAAGAATTCTTTTATTGAGTATGCGTATTTTTAATAATTCTATTTATTTATTTACTGTCTAATTTATTGTTTTTAATATGTAGTGTAGTCATTTAGATGGGCCGCGTTAGGCGCAAATAGCCTTTGTTGCTGTGCGCCAAAAATTTTAACTAAGTAACTAACTTACAAATAAAATAGATTAAAATAAACTTTCACAGACGATAAACTTTCAAGTTCGTTTTTGGGCACGTGCCATGCCTGCCATACCCCCAGGTACGCCTCTGTTACAGCGGACCAAATCAAGTAACGCTGTTGAATAAAATCTTTACTTTTTATAGAATTAAACAATGTTGAAGTCTAAACTTTTTACCATTCATGCAGAATAGGTACAGGAATCAAATGATGGCTAAATGAAAATTTTCTCTATACCCAGAGGCGCGCAATTATTATTTTTTTCTCTCGAAACCACTCGCTAGCAACATAAAATTATTAATATCGCTAGAATTAAACAATGTGAAGTTCTGAACTTTTTACCTTAATAGGTACAGGAATCGAATGATGGCTAAACGAAACATTTCTCTATACCCAGGGGCGCGCAATTAATTTTTTTCTCTCGAAACCACTCGCTAGCAACATAAAATTAACAATATCGCTAGAATTAAACAATGTGAAGTTCTGAACTTTTTACCATTCATGAGGAATAGGTACAGGAATCGAATGATGGCTAAACGAAAAATTTCTCTATACCCAGGGGCGCGCAATTAATTTTTTTCTCTCGAAACCACTCGCTAGAAACATAAAATTAACAATATCGCTAGAATTAAACAATGTGAAGTTCTGAACTTTTTACCATTCATAAAGAATAGATACAGAAATCGAATGAAGGCTAAACGAAAAATTTCTCAATACTCAGAGGCGCGCAATTAGTTTTTTTCTTTCGAAATTGTTAAAGTCTGAAAAATTTGCCGATATTCATTTGGTTATTTGTCTATTGTGCGTGATTGTACAAATTCTTTTTAGAAATATGGTGGCTCTGAAAAGAGCCGTTTTTGTGCTTAATAAAAAGCCTCATGATGCCTGGAGGGGCAGACTGGTGCTCAAGAGGTCATCAGAACTCTGGTGCTCAAGAGGTCATTATATTTTCAGTTGATTATGGCCGATATTCTCCTCCAACAACCTTTGGCTGACTTCCAAACCTCTCCTCGCTGGATGAATTGAATCACTGACAAAAATAAATTATATAAATAATTATAATAATAATTATAATAATAATTATAAAAAATATACTCCTATGAAATAATGAAACTAAATACTGACCTTCCTATATCTAATTCTTTCAGTTGAATTGCAACGTCAATTATTACAACGTCAGCGCTTTTAATTTTATACCTAATAAAATTATAAAAGCGTGCCGCATTCTGCGCTACTGTATCTTTCAAACAAACGTCTAGTATTGTTAAAATATACTTAATCTTTTTAACGCCACGTGCTCTTACTTCACGTAATAATCTTTAAAAACTGAATTTCATTGGTTGATATTTACGATTCTGTAAGTATAAACATTACGATTGAAATATACTGTAATTTCATAAAAATGTATCAATGAAATTACCCTTAAAACGTCATTCATCCCCGTAAGTATAACTACTTCTTCGTTCAATTTGTAATCCACGCCTTCATGTTGCGAATATGATACCTTTTTCCTTAATTGGTCGATGGTTTGCCCGCCAATAGCTAGTTGAATTGCCTTTTGGGGGGCTCTATTGTGTTTCACTGAAAACGAAAATTGTTTAAATAATGTTTAGAGATTTATATTTGTTCATATATTATACCTAGCGTTCTGGAGGGCAGACCGTATATATTAGCTAGAAGCTGTCTTAAAATACTATCTCCAAGGAATAAAATCTAGACATGGAAAAATGCAAACTGTTTATCTTCAATTTCTTATTTTCTACAACTTTCGTTTTACAAGATTTTTGATTTTTAATACTGTTTAATACTTACAATAGCTTGTTTGTTTTCGGACATTTTGCAGAGCCACTAAATGTTTATTATACACAAAAAATAAAATAATGTATAAAAATATGTAAAATATAAAATGAAATGCAAGAAAATCTATTCGATGAATGGTTTCACTGCACTGTTACCACAGAATATCACTGTTACTTATTTATTGATGTATCTTAGTTTATATACAAATCTTTTGTATCCCTACCATTACAAATGGTGGCATGGATTGGCATGTCAAATGAAACCACTTAGAACGTGGATCAACAGGCAAATTTTTATTTTTTAAAAATCAATCTTTTTTTTATGGGATTTTAGGCTAAAATATGTCAAATCTTTTCCCCCACCCACTCTCCCAGAGGAGTTAATCTAAAAATCTCCATAATGAACATTGATGGGGACTGAATAGTTAGAGAGGAATTTTTTATCAGATTAGTTTTTCGAAATGTCGATTTTTATGTTTCGACATAAAAAAAATATATATTTTTGTAAAAGAATTTGTACAATTACGCACAATAGACAAATAACCAAATGAATATCGACAAATTTTTCAGACTTTAACAATTTCGAGAGAAAAAAATGAATTGCGCGCCTCTGGGTATAGATATAGCCATTTAGCCATCATTCGAATCCTGTACCTATTCTTTATGAATGGTAAAAAGTTCACAACTTTACATTGTTTAATTCTAGCGGTATTGTTAATTTTATGTTGCTAGCGAGTGGTTTCGAGAGAAAAAAATTAATTGCGCGCCTTTGGGTATAGAGAAAATTTTCATTTAGCCATCATTCGATTCCTGTACCTATTCCTCATGAATGGTAAAAAGTTCAGAACTTCACATTGTTTATTTCTAGCGATATTGTTAATTTTATGTTGCTAGCGAGAGGTTTCGAGAGAAAAAAATTAATTGCGCGCCTCTGGGTATAGAGAAAATTTTCATTTAGCCATCATTCGATTCCTGTACCTATTCCTCATGAATGGTAAAAAGTTCAGAACTTCACATTGTTTAATTCTAGCGCTATTGTTAATTTTATGTTGCTAGCGAGTGGTTTCGAGAGAAAAAAATTAATTGCGCGCCTCTGGGTATAGAGAAACTTTTCATTTAGCCATCATTCGATTCCTGTACCTATTCCTCATGAATGGTAAAAAGTTCAGAACTTCACATTGTTTATTTCTAGCGATATTGTTAATTTTATGTTGCTAGCGAAAGGTTTCGAAAGAAAAAAATTAATTGCGCGCCTCTGGGTATAGAGAAAATTTTCATTTAGCCATCATTCGATTCCTGTACCTATTCCTCATGAATGGTAAAAAGTTCAGAACTTCACATTGTTTAATTCTAGCGATATTGTTAATTTTATGTTGCTAGCGAGTGGTTTCGAGAGAAAAAAATTAATTGCGCGCCTCTGGGTATAGAGAAAATTTTCATTTAGCCATCATTCGATTCCTGTACCTATTCCTCATGAATGGTAAAAAGTTCAGAACTTCACATTGTTTATTTCTAGCGATATTGTTAATTTTATGTTGCTAGCGAGAGGTTTCGAAAGAAAAAAATTAATTGCGCGCCTCTGGGTATAGAGAAAATTTTCATTTAGCCATCATTCGATTTCTGTACCTATTCCTCATGAATGGTAAAAAGTTCAGAACTTCTCATTGTTTATTTCTAGCGATATTGTTAATTTTATGTTGCTAGCGAGAGGTTTCGAGAGAAAAAAATTAATTGCGCGCCTCTGGGTATAGAGAAAATTTTCATTTAGCCATCATTCGATTCCTGTACCTATTCCTCATGAATGGTAAAAAGTTCAGAACTTCACATTGTTTAATTCTAGCGATATTGTTAATTTTATGTTGCTAGCGAGTGGTTTCGAGAGAAAAAAATTAATTGCGCGCCTCTGGGTATAGAGAAAATTTTCATTTAGCCATCATTCGATTCCTGTACCTATTCCTCATGAATGGTAAAAAGTTCAGAACTTCACATTGTTTAATTCTAGCGCTATTGTTAATTTTATGTTGCTAGCGAGTGGTTTCGAGAGAAAAAAATTAATTGCGCGCCTCTGGGTATAGAGAAACTTTTCATTTAGCCATCATTCGATTCCTGTACCTATTCCTCATGAATGGTAAAAAGTTCAGAACTTCACATTGTTTATTTCTAGCGATATTGTTAATTTTATGTTGCTAGCGAGAGGTTTCGAAAGAAAAAAATTAATTGCGCGCCTCTGGGTATAGAGAAAATTTTCATTTAGCCATCATTCGATTTCTGTACCTATTCCTCATGAATGGTAAAAAGTTCAGAACTTCACATTGTTTATTTCTAGCGATATTGTTAATTTTATGTTGCTAGCGAGAGGTTTCGAGAGAAAAAAATTAATTGCGCGCCTCTGGGTATAGAGAAAATTTTCATTTAGCCATCATTCGATTCCTGTACCTATTCCTCATGAATGGTAAAAAGTTCAGAACTTCACATTGTTTAATTCTAGCGATATTGTTAATTTTATGTTGCTAGCGAGTGGTTTCGAGAGAAAAAAATTAATTGCGCGCCTCTGGGTATAGAGAAAATTTTCATTTAGCCATCATTCGATTCCTGTACCTATTCCTCATGAATGGTAAAAAGTTCAGAACTTCACATTGTTTATTTCTAGCGATATTGTTAATTTTATGTTGCTAGCGAGAGGTTTCGAAAGAAAAAAATTAATTGCGCGCCTCTGGGTATAGAGAAAATTTTCATTTAGCCATCATTCGATTCCTGTACCTATTCCTCATGAATGGTAAAAAGTTCAGAACTTCACATTGTTTAATTCTAGCGATATTGTTAATTTTATGTTGCTAGCGAGTGGTTTCGAGAGAAAAAAATTAATTGCGCGCCTCTGGGTATAGAGAAAATTTTCATTTAGCCATCATTCGATTCCTGTACCTATTCCTCATGAATGGTAAAAAGTTCAGAACTTCACATTGTTTATTTCTAGCGATATTGTTAATTTTATGTTGCTAGCGAGAGGTTTCGAAAGAAAAAAATTAATTGCGCGCCTCTGGGTATAGAGAAAATTTTCATTTAGCCATCATTCGATTCCTGTACCCTGTACCTATTCTTCATGAATGATAAAAAGTTCAGACTTCAACATTGTTTAATTCTATAAAAAGCATAGATTTTATTCAACAGCGTTACTTGAATTGGTCCGCTGTAATATCCTGTCCGTGCCGATTAGTTGCTGGCTCGATCCATTGCTAATTTGACGGAACTTGAATATACTCTTTTTTGATGGTCACTTGTTTTTATTACTACTATTTTAGAAGTGAGGACCTTTTTTGTTTGCTCATTACTTCTATTTTGGGAGTGAGGACCTTTTTTTTTTTTGCTCGCCACTAGTATTTTTGAATGAGGACCTCTGTTTTTTGCTCATTATTTGAATTTTTGGAGTGTAACCTTTTTTTTAGTATACTCTTTTTCTGTAAAAAAAAAGTAAGGTGACCATTTATGTCAAATATAAAACCAGGACATTTAAAATAGCTCAAGTACAGGCGCGTGCAATAGGAGAGGGGTCCTTGGGTCCTGACCCCCCCCCCCCAGGAACTAAAAAATCATATACTTAATAAAAACTAAGCTACTGAAAATAAAATCATTTCTTTTGTTAATAAAAAACAAATCATAGTCAAAATGTAATTAACATATAAGACCACCTCTCCCCGTAAAGAGGCAATAATAAATTTTATATTATTTATCGGATTTTTTTTAGAACTAGACCCCCCTACCATTTAATTTTTCCAGGAGCGCGCCTGCTCAGTCAGCATGAAGAAAAGTGGCTATCGTAGAATATATATTAAAAAAATATTGCAGAGTAAGCTTAGTTTTTTTGCCTTTAAGTGAAAAAATAAAATGTACTAGTTTTATTTATATTGTACACTAGCTGAGTACCCGTGCTTCGCTACGGTATATTGACGATTTACCATCATCGTGCAATTATTATAAGTCATGGTTCTCTATAGATCACATTGCTGACTCTCTCCTCAGCTGTAGATTCACCCCGTTAGAGGCTCATTAGTGTAATAGTCTGTTTGTTTCTAAACATGTGCATGGGTAACTTTTATAAGCAAAAACCTAGTCGATATTCGATATCCCATCTGTCCTAAGAGATGTTGAAGTATCCGTGAAAAAACATTTTACTCCTTTTCACCCCATAGGGGTCGAAAAATCCTTTCTTAGTAGGTTCTTACGTCATATTTTAGGAATGAAATTTAAAAAACTATCAGAACACTATCGAAAGATTTTAAAAAGTCACCTATATGCCAGAAAGAAATGTTATAACTCATGAAGCACAGGAGATATAAGGGGTTCGATGCTTACGTTATGAAAGGAATATGTCCCCGGAATTACATGTATCTAATCAAAAATATACCTATTTACCCCTTTATAGGTAAAAACAAAAACGTTTAAAAGACTTTCTAAAGATTAGAAAAAAAAATTATAGGCCAAAAAGGAATGTTATAACTCTACAAAGAAGTTACGAAACATTATATAAGTTAAAAACCCGTTAAGTGTTAGTAAAATCCTAAATTACATTTTTATACATGCGTACGGGTAACCATAGTAAGTAAAAAGCAAGTCGTTATTTCATCAAGAGATATTGAGAAATCCGTTTTCATCCCCTAGGGGTCGAATTTCGAGAAATCTCTTCTTAGTGGTTGCCTACGTCATGGAAGAAATATAGTCCCTAAATTCCAATTGTCTACTAAAAAATACAACACAGACAGAAGATACAAAGGGTTCTATAATTCACCCCGAATCTAGAATCACCCCTTTAGGTTGATGATTAGAGCAAAATCCTGAATTTAATTTTTAAACATATATACGGATAACATTGTAAACAAAATCCAAATCAATATATCATTGGAACTAAGAGATATGAAGAATCCGAGGAAAAACATTTTATCTCTTTTCATCCCTTAGGGATCGAATTTCGAAAAATTCCATATAAGTGGGTGCTTGCGACATGGATGGAATATGTTTCCTGAATTTCATATCTCTATGTCAAGGGACGTTCTTTCGAATAAAAAATATCAATTTACCCCTTTAGGGATGAAATTTAAAAAACTTTCAAAATGCTTTCTCAATATTTTAAATAGAAAATTATGTACCAAAATGAAATGTTATAACTCAGGAAATACAAAGGTTTCTATAATTCACCCTAAATGTAGATTCACGGCTTTAGAGGTTGATAAGGGCAAAACCCTGAATTACTGTTTCAAATATTTGTATGGGTAACCTTTATAATCAAAAACCAAGTCAATATCTCATTGATCCTAAGGTATATTGAGGAATCCTTCAAAGCACATTTTACCCCTTAGGACTCGAATTTCGAAAAATCTCTTCTTAGTGGGTGCTTACATCACGGAAGGAATATACTTCCCGAATTTCATGTCTCTATATCCAAGGAAAGTTCTGTCGAATAAAAATACCCGTTTACCCCTTTAGAGGTGAAATTTTAAAAAACTGTCAAAACTATTTCGAAAAAGACACCGGTGTGCCAAAAAGGAATGTTATAACAAAATAAACACAGGAAATACGACGGGTTGTATAATTCACCCCGATTATATATTTACCCCTTTCGGGGTTGATTAGGAAAGAATCCAAAAATAAGTTTTTCGGCATTTGTATGGGTAATCTTCATAAGCAAAAGCCAAGTCGATATCTTATTGGTCCTAAGAGATGTTAAGGATACCTTGATATCACATTTCACCCAGTTTCACTCCTTAGAGGTTGAATTTCGAAAAATCCCGTCTTAGTGGGTGTTTATGTCATGGAAGGAATATACTTTACGAATTTTATTTATATATGTCCAAGGGATGTTCAATCGAATAAAATATACCCATTTACCCATTTAGGGTGAAATTTTAAAAACTGTTAAATCAATTTCGAGATATTTTAAAGACACATATATGCCAAAAGGAATTTTATAACTCAACAAACACAGGAAATATGACGGGTTGTATAATTTACCCTGTTCGGAAATTCACCCCTTTAGGGGTTGATTAGAACAAAATCCTGAAATGAGTTTTTCAACATTTATATGGATAACTTTATAAGCAAAAACCAAGGCGATATATTATTGGACCTATGAGATATTGAGGAATCCGTGAAAACACATTTTACCCCTTTTCACCCCTTAGGGGTTGAATTTCCAAAAACCATTTCTTAGGGGGTTGTTAAGTCATAAAAGTGATATACTCCCCGAATTTTATGTTTCTCTGTCTAGACGACATTCTATCGAATAAAAAATACCAATTTACCCCTTTAGGGGTAAAATTAAAAAAAATGGTCAAAACACTTTTTAAATATTTTAAAAAGACACCTATGTGCCAAAAAGAAATGTTATTACACAACAAACACAGAAGATGCGAAGGGTTCTATAATTCATCCTGAATGAATATCTACGATTCATCCCTTTAGGGTTGATTAGGACAAAATCCTGAAATAAGTTGTTTGGTATTTGTATGGGTAATCCTATTAAGCAAAATATAAGTCGATATTCCATCGGCCCTAAGAGATATTAAGGAATCCGTGAAATAACATTTCACCCCTTTTCACCCCTTAGGAGTTGAATTTCGAAAAATCCCGTCTTAGTTTATGCTCACCTCATGGAGGGAATATACTTTGCGGATATTATGTATCTATGTCCAAGGGATGTTCTATCAAATAAAAAAAATCCTTTTACCCCTTCAGGGGTGAAACTTTGGAAAACTGTCAAAATTATTTCGAGATATTTTAAAAAGACATCTATATGCCAAATAGGAATTTTATAACTCAACAAACACAGGAAATACGTCGGGTTCTATAATTCTCCCTGATTATAGATTCACCCCTTTAGGGGTTGATTAGTACAAAATCCAGAAAAATAAGTTTTTCAACATTTATGTGGTTAGTCTTTGTAAGCAAAAGCAAGGCGATATATTATTGACCTAAAAGATATTGAGGAATCCGTTAAAACACATTTCACCCCTTTTAACCCCTGAGAGATCGAATTTCGAAAAATAATTTCTTAGAGGGTTCTTAAGTCATAAAAGGAATATACTCCCCGAATTTTATGTTTCTTTGTCTAGATGACATTCTATCGAATAAAAAATACCAATTTACCCCTTTAGGGGTGAAGTTTAAAAAAACGGTCAAAACACTTTCTAAATATTTTAATACGACACCTGTATGCCAAAAAGAAATGTTATAACACAATAAACCCAGGAGATGCGAAGGGTTCTATAATTCACTCTTATTGTAGATTCACCCCTTTAGGGGTTGATTAGGACAAAATCCTGAAATATGTTTTTTAATATTTACATGAGTAATCTTTGTAAGCAAAAACCAAGTCGATATCTTATTGGACCTAAGAGATATTAAGGAAACCGTGAAGCCACATTTTACCCCTTTTAACCCCCTTTTCACCCACTTAGAGGATGAGTTTCGAAAAATCCGTTCTTAGTGGGTGCTTACGTCATGGAGGGAATATACTCGCCGAATTTCATGATTATAGGTCCAGTGGTTTGGGCTGGGCGTTGATTATGAGTAGGTAGCTTAGTTACGATTTTATATATATAGATTAAGAAGGTACATTTGAAAAGGCCGCTACACTGCTGAGCCGTATTTAAATTTACGCGCGTACTGATCCTGATTACTCGATCTTTTGAAAAATTAATAATTTTTGATTTTGTGTCCCTAAACTGTACTGGTTATATATCACGACTAACCAGTATACTTATAAAGGTTGTCTATGCTTATCAGGGCCGCCCCTAGCATTTGCGGGGCCTGGGGCAAAACTGGAATTGCGGGGCCCCATCTATATATATATAAAAATATTTTTTTTCTTTTTTTATTTAAAATAAAATTGAAAATAATAATTATAGTTAAATTTCTAAAAATACAAACTAGAAAAATAATGTTTGGTGTGTTTTTGTAAAAAAAAAAAAAAAAAAGAAGATGGCAAACTTAGTAGTGTGTGAACTATTAATGTTCATACAAAATAAGCTGAACATTTGGGACGAACTTATGCTGCTGAAGCTCTGCGAAGAACATTTCAGTGACGTAGATGTAGAAACCGCGAAAAGCACACTTGCTTCGTACTGCGGTAATGGCACGACTACAAGACGTGGTGAAAGTAAAAAGCAGAAACATCTGCAGGACATCATTCGCATGTTACGAGTAGTGGAGCCAGATGATCTGCCGATCTTTGTTGCGAAGGACTTAAGCAAACTTCCTTCGGTTACGTTTGATTACGTAGACGTCACTTCAGTAATGAGGGACATAGCTCTTTTGAAACGCCAGATGCACTCTTTCAGTGTTGAACGTGACTTAGATGCGAAATCACGAGTGGAAGTTAAGAACAATATAGAAGAACTAAGGAAACTGGTGGAAAAATCGGTTCCCAAAAAGACGTATGAGGGAAAGAAGTCTCAACCTACGGTATCAATAATACAACATTCCCAGGAGAGGCTCACATCAACCAGCTCCGAGAAAGAGCAGGTTGTTAACAAGACTCCAACATATGCGAGTAAAGCGTCTGAGAAACCAGAACCTAGCCCGAATCAGTCTACCAAAGAGGATGAAGAAGGATTTGTTCACGTGAAACCCAGGAGAAAATCAAAACCAATCATAAAAAGACCAACTATTGTGATTGGTACATCTAATGATTCAGGAACCCTGTCGGGGGTTCATAAGAAGAAATGGATATATGTTACCCGGGTTAACCCTACAGCAACAGAAGAAGATGTGATGCAAGTAATAAATCATCACAAAATTAAGAGCGACAGCACTCAGTGCATTAAGATGAAAATGGATGATGCAAGAAAATTTGCGAGTTTTAGACTGTGCGTTAACGTAGGTGATGCGGAGAAAGTACTATCACCCTCTTTCTGGCCGAGTGGCATTGGTGTAAGGGAGTATGTTTGGAAGCCCAAAAAAGAAGCGGTAGGTCTAAAAGGTGACAAAAGTGAATCCCAAACGAACAATGGCGGCAATTAAATTTGTAACTTTTAATTGCAAATCTTACAAACGTGTATCTGGGTTGTTAAGTCAGGTTCTGAACTCTGTGGACGTGTGTCTACTCCAGGAGACCTGGCTTCATCAGAGTGAGCTTCAATTTTTAGCTAACTTACACCCCGAATTCGATGCTTGCGGAACATCTGCCATGGACCCCGCCGTCAGGGTACAGCTTGGTCGCCCGTATGGAGGCGTGGCAATTTTTTGGAGAAAATCACTCTCGAGATATGTAAGTAGCGTCCAGATAGTAGGAGAACCCAGGTTGTCAGCCATTAAAATTAAATCAAGGCATGAATGTATATTAATTATCAATGTATATATGCCTACTGACTCCCCAGAAAACATGCCCGAATTTATACAATTACTGGGGAAAATGGAAGCTTTGGCATCTGATACTGACGTAACGAATGTCCTGATTGCAGGAGACTTTAATGCTGATCCAGAGGCCGCGTTTGGTCGAGAGCTCGATAAATTCTGTCAGGATTTCAAATACATTATCAAGGACCAAGAGATGTTGGACAGTGACTCATTCACTTTCATAAGTGATGTGACGAACTCAACTTCATGGCTTGATCATTGTATTATAACAGCAAACCTTTCAGACCAGTGCAAAAATATACACATAGACTATTTGTGTACTATGTCGGACCATCTGCCGGTATTTTTCGTCTTGGACATGACGGATTTGGAGCAACAGGTTCCCATAGAGAGAATGCAGAACAATAGAATGAACTGGAGTGTGAATGTGCGCGAGTGCTTTAGTAGAACATGTGTGAATGAACTCGCGAAAATTGTGATTCCGTCGGACTTAAGTAAGTGTGAGGACACAAACTGCATGGATGTGGGTCACTGCGTGAACGTGGATAATTTATATCGCGAAATTGTGAATACGTTATTACGTGTCTCCAATCATACGAATAAATATGCCAGAAAGAAAGCGCGCAAGAGACATGGTGTACGTGGTTGGACGGGCAACGAGGACCTAATGTCTGCAAATAAAGAGGCAAGAGAAGCATTGCATATGTGGATTGATAGTGGAAGACCACGTTCAGGGGAGATCAATCGTCAGCGAATGATAACTAGAGCACGTTTTCGATGGCGCTTGAGAAAGCACAGACAAACCCTTGAAACACAAAAAGCCGATAACATGACTGCACTGTATCAGTCCAGAGATTTTGCTACGTTCTGGAGAAGCACTGCAATTAAAAACAATAGCAATAGACCTGAACAAATAGATGGAGTGTCGGGGGAGTGGAACATCTCTGAGCATTGGAGAAATATCTTCATGAGGAGCGCCATTGATGGTGACAGTACACAACATTGCTGTAAACCAAATGGTGTTCCGCTTGAGGAATGCCTCGTCACTGCGGAGGAAGTTCGTGAAGCTATCTTGCATCTGAGGAGTGGGAAGACATCTGGAGCGGACGACATATGTGGAGAGCATTTACTCTATGCACCACAAAGTCTGCAGAACATCCTAGCAGATTGTTTTTCATTTATGCTGGTGCATTGTCATCTGCCAAAAGATCTCCTGACTACAGACGTTGTTCCAGTTCCGAAGGGGAAGGGCACAGTAACAAGTAACGACAACTACCGTCCAATTGCTATTTCTACCGTGATCTCAAAACTTTTGGAAAGGATGCTGTTAGCGAAAGCTGAAGAAAAATTTCAATGCGCCGATAATCAGTTCGGATTCAAGAAAAATCACGGTACAGAAATTGCAATCTATACCTTAAAATCAACCATTGCCAGATATGTAGCACGTCAAACGCCGGTATATGCTTGCTTCCTAGATCTCAGCAAGGCTTTTGATCGAGTGAATAGAGGGAAACTTCTTGAAATTCTAAGAAAGAAAAATGTTCCGGAACGCTTGGTAGATATACTAAGAGAATGGTTCGACGAAGAGGTCAAACGTGTACGTTGGGGTGCAGAAAGATCTGCTCCTTTTAAACATAATCTGGGAGTGAGACAAGGTAGCCTCTTATCACCTTATCTATTCAACCTGTATATGGATGACTTAAGTTTGCAGTTGAATAAGCTGAAAACGGGATGTGTGATGGGTTCCTGTGTTATCAACCACATATGCTATGCTGATGACATGGTACTACTCTCACCCTCTTTGGCCGGCTTGAGGGAACTAGTGAAGATTTGTGAGGGCTTCACTACAGAGCACGGACTGATATATAATGTCAAAAAGACTGAGTATATTGTTTTCCAACCGAAGTGCAAGAAGTACAGCGTACCTAATCTTAAGCTGTATGGACAGATCGTACCGCGTGTTTCGTTCGTGACATACCTCGGTCACATAATGTGCGACGATCTTTCGGACAATGCAGACATTAGTAGGCAGTGTCGAATGTTGTGCGTGCGCGCCAATATGTTGAATAGACGATTTGCAAGATGTAGTAAAGGTGTGCGCAATTGCCTATTCAACTCATACTGTGCCTGTGTTTATGCATCAGCCCTATGGACCAATGCAACAAAGGCAATTAGACATAGATTCAGAGTGTGTTATAATAACGCCTTTAGAATTGTAAATGGCTTGGACAGATTTTGTAGTGCTAGCCTTATGTTTGCTCAAAATGGAATACCTGACAGTTGGGGTATGCTGCGCAAACGAATTTTTTCTCTGCGCAGCAGGCTTTGGCTGTCAACTAATAAGCTGATTGTTAACTGTCTGAAAAATGATGTTATGTTTAACAACCATTGGTGTAAGCAATTAGTGCTTCACTAAAACTTGAATCTGTATTGTGGACAGACTGGACCAGTGGTTGTACTATGTCTTATTTTTGTTTTTATTTTCTTTTATGTTATATCTTTCTTGTAAGTTATGTAATTATTCTGTTCACTATCTGTTTGTTTTGTTTGTTACTACTTGTATATTATATGTATATTGTTTTTGGCCTAGATGCCGGTTAATAAATGGTAAAGTCTGTTCCAAATGGTTAGGCGGAACTATATTTTGCAGTCTAGTTACTTTCATCGTTTAAATCGTGCTTTTCGGCCGTTTTGTTTAAGCTTTGTAAATCATACTTACAATAAACATTTTTTTGTTAAGGTTAATATCATTTTAAAATGTAATTTTCTTTATATTTTGATTTTTTCTGTCTTTCTTAATACAAATTTTCCATTTATTTATTTATTTTTTTATTAAAATATGTAAAAAAATAATTTAATGTCATTCGTTTCCATGGTTTCATTGTTGGAATTTTAAATTTTGACATTCCAACGTAAAAAATGAAATTACCCAAGCAAGGTGCCTTCTCGTGACAACCTAAAAGAACGAAATTCCCATTTAGTTCCGCCTAACCGTTTGAAACAGACTGTAATAATAATAATAATAATATATATATATATATATATATATATATATATATATATATATATGTTAGGGTCAAAACTAGTTCTTGGACCTTCTTTGTAATATGTTGCGTTAGTAACCATAACATAATAACATATATGTGACAGATTGTAAATAGACGTAGTAATAAACGCTTATATGTGCTTCAATTTGTGTGTTTTAATTGATATTATCATAAACGCTATAAAGCGTTCTAACATATATATATATATATATATATATATATATATATATATATATATATATTTGGATATTTGGTTCTTGACGAGTATTATATGAAATAAAACGCAGGTTCTCTTTTATTCGTCAGTTTATTAAAATGTTCTTGTCGATTTATAAAATATGAAACGTTTTATTTTATATATATACATATATATATATATATATATATAGGGTGACCATCCGTCCCGGTTTGTCCCGGTTATCGGTCAATTGTCCCGGTGTCCCGAAGAATGTCCTCGGGACGCCCGATTGTCCCGGTTTTTGAATCTCTTTGCTCTTCACTTTAAATTTGGGGAGGTGTGGACCTTTTTTTTTTTGCTCTTCACTTTGAATTTGGGGAGGTAAGGACCTTTTTTTTACAAAGTACACACATACTTATATTCAATGAAAATATAAATTTTTTCCAACTATTAATAAAACTTGGAATAATATTTTTAATGTATTTTATTATTTTGCGCCCCACTTGCCACCGCCTAGGGGCGGCCCTGATGCTTATAAAGAATAAAACAAAACGAAATTTAAGTAAAGTGTAAACAGTTTTTGAAGGACATCACGTGACTTTGACATTTGACAGTTGGTTTATTGTTGTGGTTATTTTTGATGCGAGTTATTTTATAGTTTGTATACATTAACAAGTATCCGTTTTTATCCCCTGATAAAATGAACAATATTATCTAAGT
This sequence comes from Liopterus haemorrhoidalis, assembly GCA_963971575.1. NCBI lineage: Eukaryota > Metazoa > Arthropoda > Insecta > Coleoptera > Dytiscidae > Liopterus > Liopterus haemorrhoidalis. The sequence continues at coordinate 146,188,190 of OZ020611.1, read as the reverse complement.
GAACAATGTCATTATCTTATCTTTGGATTGTTAAAAACTATAATGAATAGAAATGAGACATGTTTCAAGTTTTCCTCAAGCTGGTGATTAGAGGTAATTAACAATTTATTTAATGGATAGAGTGTTAAAGTACGAAGAAATGGAGCTGAGTGACGGACGACGTCTTCACGGTGGGGAGGCCGGCCTACACCGCTCGTTCGCCCGGTCGTGGAAGGAAACGAGCGAACCCGGGCGTGAGGGTTTGCCGTACATCAGCGTGCCGGACGGCACAGAGATGGACATCGGGGGAGCCGGTCCCGACCATGTGGACGAGATTGTTCAGACGATGGAGGCGGACGAGGAGTTGATGCAGGACAACCCTATCGCTGAAGCGTTACGTATGGATCAGCTGCGTTGTATGCCCCAGGCTCTCACAATGAAGCGGTTCATCAAGGCCAAGCTCAGCAAGTCTGTCAGTAAGAAATCTACTCGGAAGCCACTCAGCTTTGCCAAACAAGCTCGCTACCGACTCAGCATGACATTCGCTAAGGTACAAACTTTGAATTTGTGGTAACCCTGTGGCAATATGAATGAATATTTGTTGTTTGTAGTTCGAGATGACGGTGAAGGATGTTCTGTACAGTTACGAGTTGTGGTACAGTGCGCTCAAGTCCATCGAGGGATATTTCGGTTCGAGCGTAGCCACGTACTTCAAGTTCCTACGGCTCTTGTTCATCTGCAATGCGCTGGTGTGCGTGCCGATGCTCGGGCTGCTGGTCGCCCCGCAGGTGATCCACGGGCCGGACACGCGTGTCGGCAGCTGTACTAAAAGCGGCGGGCCGCCTGAGCCATTGCCACCCGGACGCAGTGTGTTCTTCATCGAGGACTTTTTCACCGGCGAGGTAAGCGTGCACCGTAAGTGAGTGATGTGTTATCTGATGATCGATCGATCGCAGGGCTACCTGACGGACACGGTGCTGTATTATGGCACGTACACGGGCTCGCCGGTGGGCGGCGGCTACAACCTGCCTATGGCCTACCTGCTCACCATGCTCTGCGTCTACGCGCTCACCTTCATCGTGTTCTCGGTGCGGATGGCGCGCTCCTACAAGCACAGCTTCATAGAGACGGCCGGCGGACTCAAGAACGTCTTTGCCAACAAGGTAACTACACCGCACTCACCGCTCATTTATATTAAACACATTCAACCTCTGCCTCTAAAACTAACCTATCCTACCCCCAACTTGCTTCTTTCAGATAAACTCTATTGCAAATGTTTGAACGGAATTTAATGGAATTTTTATTTTCTTAAGTTGTCACGAGCTCACTTTAAACGACTAAAATGAACTTTTGCTAATCAAAATCATCAAAAGCTAGCTCTGCTTAAACCATAGAAACGGACTAAATTAAGTATCATGTTTAGTTTATTAACTTCGTACGTAAACTGTTATAACTAGTTATTATATGAAATAACTTAATTTTAATTTTTCAATTTAAAATCAATTTTTTTTTTTTTTGTAAAATAATTGTAAAAAGTAATAGTTTTTTTTTTTTTCTAAATAGTCAAATAGTTTATTTTAGAGATATTTTGTTTCTTTTTTTATTGTTTTCAAAGCTTGCTACGTTCAACTTTGTAAAACTTATGTTGATTATTATTTTGTAAATAAATGGTCGCCATTTTGAAATGGTTAACATAAAAATATGATTTTTTGGTGTCATTGTAAAGCTAATTTAATGTACTTTTAGGAAAAAAATATAAAATTATCGATTCCCTATGCTAGATCAAAAGTTGACATCATTTCCGGTGAAACCGGAAGTACCTCAGAATTCTTATAGTAACCTTTAGATGGGCCTTTTTGTCTAGTTTAAGAAGATTTTTTGTATCTTTACAAATAAAGGAGATTTTTATGGGTGCCCCGTTTCAAACAAACACCCTGTATATATATAGATCAAAAATTTGAAATTTTATAAAATAGAATGTTATTATTTCGTTATTTGAATGAAACTAAGTAAGCGTCACTTACAGTAATCCCTCGATTTACACGGTTCTCTCTTCCGTGGTTGGATAATCACTAACATACGTATTAATTAAATGCTTAAAATAATGCAAGTATAATTCGCTTTTTTGTACTACGTGTTCTTGTTGTTTTAACGTAAAGCCCTCGCAAATCGGGGGATGAATATTTTAAAAATAATGAAAATGAATTTAGTCGTAATTGTTGTAATACGTTGAATAAAAGTGTTATGAATGAAGGTGTTCTGCGGCTGGGACTACAGCATCGCGACAGAAGCTGGGGCCCGGCTGAAGGCCGCGGCGATCCATAACGAGCTGCGCGAGTTACTCAGCTCACGCAACCGGCACGCGATGAAAGTGGAGCTGCCGCTGAAGCGGCGCTTCTGGACGTACGGCGTGCAGGTGGCGTGTCACCTCGTGATCCTGGTACTGCTGGCGGCGACCGCCTGGGTGCTGTGGCTGCTGCTCGGCAGGTACAGGCCGGGCGGCTCCGTCATCACCGTGTCCGTGCTCGTCACGCTGCTCATGAACCTCGGCCCCTTCCTGTTCACGTGGCTGGTCAGGTTCGAGGATTACGCCAGCCCGCGCACCACGCTCTACGTCTCCCTGGCGAGGACATTCCTGCTCGAGATTGCCGTCATAGGGGTCATGCTCACGTTCTGGCTCAAATACGCAATGGACCACGATCACCAGGTATCACACATACACGTGCAGTCGGTGGCGAATTAACTAAATTATAGGTAACCGACGAGTTTATCGAAAATCAATTCATCGAAAATCAATTCATCGAAAATCAATTCATCGAAAATCAATTCATCGAAAATCAATTCATCGAAAATCAATTCATCGAAAATCAATTCATCGAAAATCAATTCATCGAAAATCAATTCATCGAAAATCAATTCATCGAAAATCAATTCATCGAATGATCAATTCATCGAATGATCAATTCATTGAAAAAAAATATTTTGTAAATATTTGAGAGGAATGCCAAGGGGATCGGAAAGTCAAAAAAGCAGTGGTCAATAAAAGTAGACAGACTAAGAAATAATTGCGTAAATTTTTTTATATGGTTTAAAAAAAGGTAAATAAAGTGACATAGTGTTTGAATATAAATAAAGAAATATAATAAGAAAACTTATATAATAAAAGAAATAAATGTTTTGTTTTTAAGGTTTAATAAGACAGGTTATGGGCAATTGCACGCAAATAATTTTTATAAATTCATACACAATGATACGCATTTTAATTGGGCTAATATGGGGGGAAATAAAGTACTATGCGCCTAAAAACAAGGTAATTAGGTTAGGTTTAGTTAGTAAAAGTCTAAAACCGAGCGGAGCGAGTTACCCATCTTTTAGTTTAAGGACAAAGCACTATTTTAGGTTAGGTTAGGTTAGTAAGGGTTTTGTTAGAAGAAGCCGAGCGAAGCGAGCTACCCATCTCCTAGTTTAATGTCAAAACACTATCTTAGGTTAGGTTAGGTTAGTAAGGGTTTGGTTAGAAGAAGCCAAGCGAAGCGAGCTACCCATCATCTAGTTTAATGACAAAACAAATTCGCACTAACATGCCACCTGTTTAGAATCACCGTACATTGAACAAATCATGTGTGGTATAGTAAATATGAATAGTAAAACTATGTACATAACACAAAACCCTTAAGACTTAACAGATGGGGAAATACCATTTTTATAATTCTTTAAGAATGGGTGTATTACGTACATTTATGATCCCATTAACCGGGTTTTTCTGATCTAAGGAGCCCTGTTCGATTTCAAAATAATCCAACAGGTATCTTTTACCTGGCGTATTTTCTGAATGGAAAATTTAAAAATTATTAATAGACCAAGTATGATAGTTATTTAATAAGTGTAGTCTGTCAACTTTTATTGACCACTGCTTTTTTGGCTTTCCGATCCCCTCGGCATTCCTCTCAAATATTTACAAAATATTTTTTTTCGATGAATTGATATTTCGATGAATTGATTTTCGATGAATTGATTTTCGATGAATTGATTTTCGATGAATTGATTTTCGATGAATTGATTTTTGATGAATTGATTTTCGATGAATTGATACTCGATGATATGATTTTCGATGAACTTACCGTGAATCAAATTATATACTACACCTTTTATACCAATTACTCACTTGTGACACTGTTGCAGCTAGTGGTGGGAGATGAGTAAATTCCCAATGGGTAGCTAAATAAATATAGACATTTACTTGGGAAACGTACGTTTGCAAACTATACAGATTGCAAATATTGTTTTCATTTTTATTTATTTATTTATTTTTCAATGTGGGGGCGTGCGGCCTGTGGCGTGCTCCTATTACGTAATCCGCCACTGCACTGTAGCATGCAAGATGCTTTATTCGTTACTTATTTGTTTATCTTATTATTATTTTGTTTTTTTCGTTATTTTATTTGTTTATTTTGTAGAACTGTTGGGAAACGTTATTCGGTCAGGAGATATATCGTTTAGTGGTGATAGACTTTTTATTTTCTCTATTGTTCACGTTAGTGACGGAGGTGTTGCGGCACGTTATATATAAGTGAGTTGTCTGTGGAGGAGGTGGTCGGCGGTCGGCGGCAGTCTGTGTGACTGATGACGTGTTGTTGTTATTGTTGTGTTGTGCAGGAAACTGTGGTCGCGGGTAGGGATGCCCGAGTTCGACATCGCCCGCCACACGCTGCAGATCATCTACAACCAGACGCTGTTCTGGATAGGATTGTACTTCTCGCCGCTGCTCGCGGTCATCGTGACCGTTAAGTTCCTGCTCACCTGGTACATGAAGCAGTGGGGCTGCATGTACTTCTGCCGCCCCTCTTCCAAGTCCTGGCGGGCCCAGCAGACGCAGACCGTCTTCTTCGTCATGACCTTCTTCGCCTTGCTGCTCGTCGTCTTCTGCATCGGCTTCGTAGTCGTGAAGTCAGTCTGAGCATAATAAGCGACTTTCGCCTTTAATTCTTAGACCTAATTACCTATTATTCAACTTGGTATCAATTGTTAGGTCCAATATTATAGAGGGTGTTTTTGGGAACTTTTAAAGCGTAGATAACCTTTATAATAAAAGATACGAAGGAAGTTAAATTAAGAAACATCAAGTATTTTACTCTACAAATAAGAATATTAAATTGGAACGACAATTGAACGACAAACAAACGAGTAATTTCAAAAAATACATTTTTTTTAATGGATTAAAATGTATTTTTCTTTAACAAATAATGTGGGCACTATAGGTCTAAACCCAATATTAAAAAAGTTAAAAAGACTTGCCTAAACAAGTATATCCCATGTAAAACAAATCATTGCCATGTTTCATAGCCACCTATGAAATTATATACAAAAAATCGAAATGTAATGAAAATAACATTTTATGACAGTTAAATTAGAATATTCGGTATGGTTTACAAAGTTCAAACAAAATAGCCGAAAGTCCGATTCAATCGTTAAAAGTTACTACGTTTCAAAGACTAGTTTCACTTAAACGTTTGGAAGAGACTATAGTTGTTTAATCAAATTTTAAAAACTTTTTATTCGGGGTTTAGATTCATAGTGCCCCGATGATTTGCTAAAGGTAAATACATTTTCTATGCGGTAAAAATAAAAGATATTTTATTTAAAGTAATGTACTTTTGTAAATTGTTGTTTCCTAATCGAACCTCCTTCGTATCTCATATTAACGAAGTTGTCAATGCTTAAGGCTAGTACACACTAGTAGACCATGTTGTGCGATTTATCTATAGACCGTCTAGAGACACCGTTCTTTGTCTTGTCTAGCGTCCACACTACGATGTGAATTTCTCAGTCTCATTTTCGCAGTCCACCATGGAGGACATTGTTTTGTGTGGAATGACTTCCTGCTTAGTGCTAATTACAAGTGAAAGATCACGAAAACGTAAACGTTGTTGGACGCGCGAAGTGCTCACAGAAGGACCTAGGTTCGGTAATGCATTATTAAAAAAATTAAGACTGGAAGACACCATGGGTTTGCGGAATTTCACCCGACTGACGCCTATTGATTTTGAACATTTGCTTCTGATGGTTGGAGGGATAATAATGAAGCAAGATACAAAATTTAGAGAAACCATCCCAGCTTCTCTTCGACTGGCAGTCACACTGCGTTTCCCTGCAAGTAGAGACTCATTCACGAGCCTCATATACACCTTCAGAATATCTAAAGTGACGTCCACACTGTCAAAATGTTGCGCAACATGTTTTACGTTGCATGCGGTCTCCCAATCCGGTCGGGAGACTTTAGATCTGCAATGTTTAGTCTCGCAACAGGCCCGTAGACGGTGATTGGTCTATAGACATTTATTATTATTGTTTTTAAATTATTTACGAAATTTGCTTACAGATAAAAATCCAAATAGCAAATAAAAAATATAATATAAAACAAAATACATAGTAAAAAAATACATAGTAGAAAAAAAAAACATAGTAAAAAAAAACATAATAATTCAGGCAAAATAAGTGATTTTATTTGGTTAATTAATGCGTTAAAAGACATGTTGAACAGATCTAGGGTATTGCTGTTATTTAATGAATTATATGTTCTAGACAGTCTATCAATGCAAGTATTAAACCCATAATTAGTCGCATGACTTCTGTAATAAAATAACGACTCGACATGTTCAATTTGGCACTTTTGCAAAGGATTCCAGATAGTTGACGCATATTTCAAATGGCTCGTAACTAATGAGAAGTACGAAATTTTTATAGAATTAATATCAGTAAACGCATTAGTCTTGCGTTTAACAAAACCAAGCATTTTCAGCGATTTATTGGTTATAATACCAATACGTTTCGCAAAAGAGAGATCACTGCTAAATAAAATGCCTAGATTAGTCATTTCCTTAACTTGCACAATGTTCACTTCACTTAAGTGATACTGCACTAACCCAGGATTTTTTACCGACCGCCAACATATATAAGGGAGGTATTGTGATCATACCAATTTTGACGTTTCGAGATTTCGTTGGATCTCCACGAATTGAGGTCCCTACATAACGTTTTGACTATTTTTAGCATGATGTCTGTCGGTCTGTCTGTCTGTCTGTCCGTCTGTCTGTGTACACGTGCAGAGCAAATTCGGCTGAAAGGATTTTTATGAAACTTCATATTTAAGCTTCTGCCATCAATGGCACGAGTTGATCAACTTTTGGTAACAATCGGTTGACTAAAAATGGGAGTTTACTCGTATCGATTTTAAGATTTTTGCGAATATTTCACAACAGAAAAATATCTCGAAAAAATGTATTAAACAAAAGTTGCTATAAAAGCAATAACTAATAACTTTTATTTGAGACGTTTTTTGATAAAACAAAAAATTTCGAATAATTTATATAAAATTTTTCGAAAATTTTTCCAAGTCTCAATTTTTTCATATTTATATGTAACGTTTCCATGGTCATGATAAATAATATCTCTGTTAGAAAATATTAGGTCAAGTTATTTCTACTCTGCTGCTAGAATGTAATTTATATAAGTACTTTATGATGGCGGTCGGTCCTGTGGTGGCCACAGCTGATTTTTTTCCGTGAGAAAACGATGCTTTTACACTTCTAATAATAATAATAATAATAATAATAATAATATTTATTAAATAGCACAATTGGCTACATATTTTACTACATAGTAAAAAATATACGAATATTCTAATAGTAAACAATATATATCTATTCTAAAAAATACTATATAGAAAAAAGAAACAACAATAAAAAAAAAAAATATATCATTTTTTTATTTTTTTTATATTTATTTTTTTCTTTGGGTTGAGATGAAGGCAGTTTGTGGCGCACCATTCAACCAGTGTGTTAAGGTCTTCTAGAAATAGTGTTATGTCGATTGCTGACGTTATTTTACGAAAAAGTTTGAGGTCGTGTGCAAAGAGAAGATTAAAACAAAACTTAAGGTTTCTTCCGATGTCATTCACGAACAACAAGAATAATTTTGGTCCGATATGTGATCCTTGCGGAACTCCAGAGGTAACCTCGATAACATCAACTTCGACATGTCTCGTAGACAACCTGAGACACGTTGAGACGTGTCTCAGGTTGTCTCTGAGGAGACCAGAATCGCGTAACATGTCTACTAGTGTGTACTAGCCTTTAAACTGTTCCCGAAAACTACCTGTACACATTTATACAGAATGTCAGCATTGAGATGTCGTAAACTAACAGTAATGCAAGGTCAGTTAATTTGATAGTGGGTCGGTTGTGTTGGTAGGGTGCAGCCGTCAGGAACGTGCGGCCCATTCCGGCACTACTGCCGCATGTACGAGCCGCTGAGCGAGTCGCTGGACATCAGCGGCGGGTTCGTGCACTTCCTGCTGTACCTGAGCAAGCCGGGCGTAATAACGGGCCTTCTCATCGCGATGGGGTATGTATGTAGGGGATGGAGGTGGAGGTGGCGGGAGCGTACATGTACGATGTGTGTGTGTTCCGTAGCGTGTGGACGTACTACCTGCGCGAGAAGTCTATAGCCCAGCGCGGCATGGTTGAGCTGCTGCAGGACATGCTGCACACAGAGGCCAAGGACAAGGAGTTCCTGCTCTCCAAGATATCGCAGGTCACCGATGGAAGTGAGTACACGGCCCGCGACCTGCTCACTCGCTCACAACATGCTAACCGCTTCCGCACTTCAGAATGGATGTACAACCTGAAGAGGACGTTCGGCCGCAGCAAGCTGTACTCGGACCCGAGCTCCACCTGGAGGTACCGCCCGACCGCGGACTACAGCGGCAGCAGCAGGGACCTGCTCCATCAGCCGCATTTCAGGTAACTCTCGGTGTTGTCATTTGCACGGCGGCGGTTTGCATGTTGCATGTTCTCAGCGCTGCCCAGGACAGTTACGACTATACGTACGACCATCGGTCCGACCAGCACGTCTCCTACCAGGAGGAGGAGGAGGAAATAGAACCGCAACAACTGGACCACAGGTAAACCCTCATCAATAATAGACCATATTAGTAACTACGTCACAAAATGGGATTCAGTGCTGCCGTCTCGCGGTTGGATTCCTTTTATTTGAATTTAGCATGTTGTTTTTTTGTTACATTGTATTTTGGAAATATAAATTAAGTTTTCAAAGTAAAGCCGCATTCAGAGCTCTTAAATCAATAGCTTATGCTCTTAAATTAATAGCTTATGCACTGTAGATTATAGACTGTTCACTGTCATCAGAAAGTTTGTCATATGATAAGACGTGAAACCGTTCAGACTTCCAAATTTAATACGGTGTTTGTTGTGGATTGTGCATAATTTTCTAAACGTATAGCTAGTGAGATGTTTTAATGAGACAGACATATAAACACATTGGCTATCGCATTCTATCAGTGACACCGTAGTTATCGAATGCCTTTACATAACCTAACATAATGTCATCATTAACAAATTTTGCTCAAAATTACAAAGACGGATAGTAAATATGATCAATTTAGGTATTAGGTAGTTAAAATCTAAGACAACAGAATTGTAAGAACGATAATACATAAAATATTTTACGAAGCTAAATAGTTGGTTTCAAAATTCACAGATGGAGGGCTATTCGTAACGTACTAATTTATAACAGATGTGAACGGTACATGGAACGTTAAAAAGAATGCATAGAAACATAAGTTACAGCTAACAAAGCACAGTCTATAATCTCTTAATTTAAAGAGCTCTGAATGCGGCTTAAGAGAATGCTTCACATCAAAACTACAAGTCATTATTTATTTATTAAAATTCTTATTTTATGCATTATAATTTAATATGTCATTATTTTTGCAGAACAATATTATTTTGCAGGTTAATTTTGAAAATTTTACGTTAATAATCGTTATTATGGCAAGTAACATAAAAGGAAAGGTTTAAAGGAAGAATATGTTGTTTTTAATTTTCCATTTCCATCTGTCAAAAAACCAAAAAATTTGCAATTAATAATGTAGCTGTAACGGTTACAATTTGGAGCAAAACAATACACCAATATGCATTCTAAAACAAAATATGGCTAAAATGTAGAACGATATCCTTATCTGGTGGGGGATATTTGAGAAAGGAGAGGCGTGGCCAACAACGTTACATAAAACCAGTACTTCTCAAACAAAGACAGATAATATATAAAGATTATAATTAAAAGATAATATAACTAGCTGGAGTACCCGTGCGTTCTGTGCAGGCCCAGGGACAGTGATTCACCTTAAAAGCTTATTATCTTAGGTTATTGTTGATAACTTTTTATTTTTTTTATAAACCACCTAAAACTAAATTGTATTTTAAAGTGAATTGAAACATGGAAACAGTGCAAACAGAGCAAAAGTGCAAACTCAGGGCGAAGCGAGCTACCCATCTTCTAGTTTAATGACAAAACACTATCTTAGGTTAGGTTATGTTAGTAAGGGTTTGGTTAGAAAAAGCCGAGCGAAGCGAGCTACCCATCTTCTAGTTTAATGACAAAACACTATCTTAGGTTAGGTTATGTTAGTAAGGGTTTGGTTAGAAAAAGCCGAGCGAAGCGAGCTACCCATCTTCTAGTTTACAGTTTTTGTAATGTACATTTTGTTGTAACGTAAATGAGAAGTGATTGTTTGAGAAGCACTGGTTTTTAGGTATTTTTCTATGGCCACGCCCATTATTTCTCAAATATCCCCACCACATCGCAGAAGGATATCGTTCTACATTTTTCCCCAAAATATTAATGATTACTTAGTGTTAATTAAATAAATACTAAAGATATTTCGATTTTCATACTATTTAAAAAAGTAACCTATAAATATATCTTCGAATCCTTATTTATATATTTATAAAATTATTATTCTATAATATAAAGTATCTGGACTGTATATATTAGTATATATTTATCAAAAATACATATATTTTGCTCCAAAATTGAAAATATTCATAAAATTAAGGTAACAAAAGTAATATCACATTTATTTTAAACTTCCGAAGGACTCAGGGGGTCTATTCTGTAACTTACCGAGAGTCACTTTGCACACTGTCATGTTGAAAATACTGGTTATCAACGCCTCCTATTGGTTGAAAATCGGATGACAGTGTGCAAAGCGACTATCTGCAAGTTACAGAATAGACCCCCAGCTCTCAGATGGCAGCACTGGTATGTGACGACACACTAGAGTACGTTCAAGTTAACTTCATGCCAGGCGAATATTACCAGTCACTTGCGCAGAAACCAAATTTCGTCCATTACATTACTAACAACTAGCTTAACACATTTCAGTGGCGTCACTTACTTTGATTTGTGTTTAACTACGCGTATTGTGCGATGTTGTTTGTTTATTTCCGTTATTATTATTTATTTCTCGTACGTTTCAAGGTATACCGTGTACTAAAATGAGTAAAAATGTATTTGAAATACATGATTTTGTGTGTTTGGTTTCCACAACAATTGTTTAAAACCCTAATGTACGTCAATATGATCAGCTGTTTTCTCGCGCAGAATTGGTGACGTAATTTATGATATCCTGTGATGAAGTTAAGATGAACGTACTCTAATATGGTCTATTCTCTTCCTCCCTCCGCCTTACTAACTGACCGCTCGCTCGCTAGTTCTCGGCCAGCTCATGACTATTACCGAGATGCTCGCGAGCAGCCCTGGCACACTGGCTCTCTCTCTAATGACGCTCTTAACAGAGAACAGAACTATTACGAGAATCCGTACGAGGAGATCGAGGACAGGTGAGTGCGCTTGTACTAACACGGCACGCGGCGCTTACGCCCAGCACTAACAACTAACACTTGCAGATGGGACATGCACGCGGACAAGCACGGGGCGGAGATGTGGCACCACAACTCGAGGTACATTGGTGGCTGGTAGCGGTTGAGGTCTAGCGCACACGACAGACAATCGATTACCGACTGAAATTTACCGAAAGAGCGACCATTTGACAGAGTGCTATGCTATGAATAACCAAATTTTACGTTATGTTGCTTTGTACTGACAATACAGGAAAATCCGTTAACGCGTACGGTACAAAAAGAACACAGCATACAGCTACTTACAACCGACAGAAGAACGTGTGCTCGTACAGTACTTATTTATGTGTTATAAAATCTGTTTCTTTGGTTTAAGCAGAACTAGATTTTCAGTTCTAGTTACTTTTGCAGATTAATTGATGCTTTTGATAATTTTGTTTAGCAAAAGTCTACTTCAAAACATAAAAGAAGTGCTCATGACAACTTACAAAAATAAAAATTCCGTTTGGAATAGCCTGTAATATCCATACTTCCCACAGACAAAAAAATGAAACGCGTTCTATCTTTTTAGGAATTTGTATGTATGACCACCAAAAAACCCTTATAACGTCACTCATGTGTCCGTCTATACGGTAGAAATTATAGTAAAAAAATACTAATATTTTAAATTTGATTGAGTGGTATCAAAAGGGAGTTCTTAAGACTTAGATTAAGGAACGGAACTGAACGGAAATAGTTTTTTTTTATAATTTTTTATTTTAAGATGATTTTTTCCAAAAATATACAAAAAATAATTACGGTCGCGCAACCATGAAAGTAAAGTGTTAAAAAAATTTGAAAAATTCTAAATATTGTACATTGATCTGAACCGGAAACGTGCGAGAGGAATTTTTGATTAAATTTCGTTTTACGAAAATTTTGCAACTTTTGTGTTTCTGACAATTTTTTTTTTTTTTTTTAATATCGGCTAATAATGTGGGTTTTTTTGTATTTATGGCTAAGATCTTGAAGATATGAAGTCTTTTTTTTTTTTTTAGCAACCGAGTTAATCGGGTTCATGTGTGTAGTATTCAGGAAGCTCTGCCTACTATTATACGTCATGATTCACCCTATTGTTTGAATTACTTAAGTTTTTAAAATATCAAAGAGATAAATCATTTATAGTATAAGCTGTTCACTTTTGTAAGAACAAACTAAGAGGAAATTTTGTTTTCAATATTTACACCTTTTTTTTTTGGACTTAGCTACTTAGACCATTATCCAGTAGATGCATTATTTTTTTAAAATTTTTACCAACACAATTATTGGACAACACAAATATCCATGCCATAACCGGGATTCGAACTCGAGCCCCCATCGTCAAGAAATCAATGCATTGTTACACTAACTACTACGCCACGGCAACCGGAGTTTGCACCTTTGAAACTGTATGTAATGTTGTTATTAAAATATAAAAAATTTCACGTTCTTAATAATTATCAGAACGAATAAATCTAAAGTCGGTTTTACAGCGTAAGGAATATTTTTAATTGACATTTGAAGTCCGTATTACACTTTAAAAGTTACCAAAATAACTAGATCTGGTTTGTCCTTACAAAAGTGAACAGCTTATAGTAAAATACTTATAAAGCAAATAACACATTGTTTTAAGTGACAAATGGGTTTCTTACATTGAAAAAAATGTATACGAAGGGATTTTTAATTTAAACTTTATTGTGACGAATTTTTGGCAGATTATTAAAATTATGTTTAAAAATATTTAATGGAAGCTTTTAAACTCTGTTCCAAACGCTTAGGCGGAACTAGATTTTGCAATCTAGTTACTTTCATAGTTTAAATCATGCTTTTTGGCCGTTTAGTTTAAGCTTTGTAAATCATACTTACAATAAACATTTTTTGGTTAAGGTTAATATCATTTTAAAATGTCATTTTTTTTTATATTTCCATTTTTGTGTCATTCTTAATACAAATATCCCATTTATTTATTTTTTTGTCATTAAAATACGCAAAAAAATAATTTAATTTTTGACATGTCATTCGTTTCCATGGTTTCATTGTTGGAATTTTAAATTTTGACATTCCAACGTGAAAAATGAAATAACCCAAGCAAGGTCCCTTCTCCTGACAACCTAAAAGAACGAAATTCCCATTTAGTTCCGCCTAACCGTTTGGAACAGACTGTAGTGCTCAAATAACGTATAAAAATAAATATTAAAAAACTGTTGATTTTGATGTGATTATAGAAAAAATATTGCTAGACATCGAGCATTCTGTTGGCTACTTACATTTATTATTGTTCCGCTATTGATCCGTGCGGGTCGCCGACTGTCTGTCGTGTACGCCGGCCCCGATTTCTGCTAACGTGTACATAATGTTTGTTTGTTTGTTCGTGTGGACAGTGGCCGAGCAGAGGTGGCACCGGATAGGAGAGGTGATCGGGGGGAACCGGCCAACTACGTCGCACATCGTGACCTGATGCCCAACTACTGAACCCCCCCCACATTCACCCTGCATTTGTTAATATAACTGTGTATTTATTATCACTACAGCTCGGACAAAATAAGTTTTTCTAGGATTGTTTCTAGGATTCAAAATTGTTTTTCAGTATTTTTTAAATTAATTTATACATTTTAATACAATATATAAAATATTATACTCCTATATTTTAATTATTAGTTTTTTAGTATAAATATAAATTAATATAAATTTAAAATATATTACTTTAACGAATAAATCAGGGCTTCGAACCGGAACTGAACCGAAAACCGAAAAAAAACCGTTATTTTTGTCTGAACGAAAACCGGAACAGAACCGAAAAAAAAATCGTTTCTTTCGGTTCAGATAATGTTTGTGTAACTGAATATAAAATACATTTTATTTAAGATTATTTTTTAAACTGATGAGCAGAAAAAAATCTTAATTTTTTTAATTGATAAATAAAAAAAATCGCGTCTATTATTGGGGGGGGGGTTGAACGCCTAGACACCCCCCTCTGGTAGGGGCCTTGGTATGATTATTACAAAATAAGGAATAAAATGTCCTAAATTATAGTAGAAAATAAATTTCTAATACAAATAAAAACATTTAAAAATTTATCATTCGGAACTGAACCGAAAACCGAAAAAAACCGTTATTTTTGCCGGAACGAAAACCAAGACCGAACTGATATATATTTTTTTAATTGAATCGGAACGAAAACCGAAACGAAAAAAATAATGGTTCGAAGCCCTGGAATGAATTGACACGCCACTGGCAAATCTAATTAGGAACTAATAGACAATTAAAAACTTATTTTGTCCGGCCTCTAGTCATCACACATGCTTTATTTATACATGTACAATAAGAGATTTATAATAAATATTTAGTAAAGATTAGTTGTATTTAAAACAAAATTAAGCAGCGTCACATCGTAAAAATATGGATAAATATAAATCGTATAAATTTACTTATTACAATCGAAAGTGAAGGTGTATCTTGAGAGGAGCAGCCTGTTCGCTGTGCTGTCAGGGGGAAGGGCACATTAACGACTGGTCGAGTGAGCGTTCAGTCGTCCAGTTGACAGAGCGTCGCCACGCCCCTGTTGATCCAGTGATTCTCCGGGACGCGGCTCGGGAAGGTGGTGTACATGACGAAGTTGGTCGAGTGGCCGGTGGTGGAGAGGACGCCGCGGCGCTCGCTCGTCTTGTACATGGGGCTGTGGTAGCAGGGCGCCGGCACGTACTGCGCCAGCTTGGCCGGCTTCAGCCACAGGATGGGCACCGCGTCGAACAGGATCTTCGGCAGAGACTCGGCCAGTTCGCCCGTGTCCCGGTCCCAGCGGGCGCCCTCCAAAAACAGGCCCTGTCGACAGTCACACGCTCGCATCACCCACGCCCATCTACTATACAAACCGCGCACTCCACATACGCACATACTTACATCGATAAACACACTGAATTCCTCCTCGGACAGTTTTTGCTGCATGCGCCAATCAACAAATGCATTGCAATACAAACAGCATACTAAATGTTACTACTTAGGGCCGGTTTTTGAAAGCTTCATTAACTATAACCAATTAGTTGCTATGGTTACTTATGGGATTGTTATGTTGTAACCGAGTTTAACCAAAAGATTAAATTCGGCTAAGCTTTCAGAAACCGGCTCTTAAAGGTATAAATAAAACAAATACTCGCTGCTGTCAACAGACTAGTCAGAGCCTGACCAAACATCTTATAACTAGCACTGTACCTAGATCTTTGACCTAATGCACAGGCAAACAGGGCATTTGCCGAAGCCCCGTACAGTTTTAAGACCGATGATACAAATTAATATTGTGCATCGAACGATAGAATAGATTTTGTTATTATTAGTTATTGCTTTGCATATTTAGACATAAATTTATTTTTAATTCTCACAATAGAGTAAACTCCATTCACAATAAATATGAGATGACGTCACACTTGGTTAATTTAAGTACCAACGTTATGATATGTTTTAATCAACATCAATCCATAACTCAGTTAGTACATTTATTTATTTAATGTTGGTAATTTTATCCAATGTTGTCAGTTTGTAATTGGATTGTTCAATCGTTATTTGTCAGGTTGACATTTAAGTGCTTATTTAGTGAGGTTATATATATATATATATTTTAATTTTACTGTAATAAAAATGTCCGAAGCTCTTAGTAGCCGTGCTCAAAGGATGGTTTTGTCTCTTATTAATTATTTTGAAAGATAATTAATTTGATTTTAGGAGAGCATGTTACTGTCGACACTATTAATATAAAATTACATGAAAGGGGTACCTTAGTAAACTACCATTTCTAACAGCGTGATTAAGAAAAATTTAAGGGTTCTTTAAAACTCATAAAAGAGTAGTAGATATAAAATTTTAGCTTGATTGTAGCAATAGTTTTCGAGATATTGATCGAGTTAATTTTTAAAAACTGCAATGGTACCTTAGTAAACTACCATTTCTAACAGAGCGTTTGAGTCCAAAAATTAAGGGTTTTTTAAAACTCATAAAATAGTATTAGATATAAAATTTTTGCTTGATCGTAGCAATAGTTTTTGAGATATTGCTAAATTAAATTTTTTTAAATTGCAATGTTACCTTTGTAAACTACCATTTCTAACAGAGCGTTTGAGTCCAAAATTTAAGAGATTTTTAAAACTCATAAAAGAGTATTAGATATAAAATTTTAGCTTGATCGTAGCAATAGTTTTTGAGATATTGGTAAAGTAAATTTTTAAAAATTGCAATGGTACCTTTGTAAACTACCATTTCTAACAGAGCGTTTGAGTCCAAAATTTAAGGGTTTTTTAAAAAACTCATAAAAGAGTATTAGATATAAAAATTTTAGCTTGATCGTAGCAATAGTTTTTGAGATATTGGTAAAGTAAATTTATTGATTATCCAAATTATGCGTTGATTATCCAAAATAAATGTTTGCGGGTTATTGGGAAATATCCCAGGTACACCCATCTTACAAAAATGCACCAAGAAATCAAAATCGATAAAATAGACGTATTTATTAAAAAAATAACTAATGCATTTTTCAAAATATGGTAAATTAGTAAAATAATAATATTCAAAATATATATTTATATAATTTTGGAATGAATAGGGTTTTTTATTCAAATTTTTACCCTATGCTTTAAAAACCGTTCAATCTTTTATCGAAAACAAAAAATTAGATTTAGGTAATTTTAGTTTGTAAGAGGTAATTGTACATAAAAATAACAGGGACTCTAAATTGCAAATATATGTATTATAAAATGTAACATTAAATTATGACAATAAACTTATTTTATATTATATATATCTAACATCTGAAATTCAAAAATTTCTATTCGAATATTAAAAAATGTGACTCTTTATCATTGCTTTCCGATATCATTTAGCGAGTTCAGAAAGCATGCTCGGAGCGTTCGAGAAAAGGTCTAATGGAGTTAAAAAGTGTGACTCGGAACACTCCGCGTTTGCTTCCCGAAACCGCTGTGTCAATGTGACACCAGGCGAAAAATTAAAGTAAATTGTATAAAAAGTATTAAAAGAACACGACACATTTCTAAAAACAAATATTTCTGATGATTCTTATGCACTGAAATTTATTTATTTTTTTTAAAATACTACATTACACACTTAATATAATATAAATCATAAATTTCGCGACAAATCGGTTAGAAAGAACTGCTGTGCATCATAATTTACATTAATTCCTTTCCTTCATAGGAAATATAGGTTTTCAATATATTTTTAGAAGTTGTTCGATGTAACCTAACTTTTTTTGACAGTTTACGAATTGGCAACAAGGTGAGTTATTTAACTGTGACGTCATTTCAAAGTTACGGTAAATGGACTTTATTTGCAAATTGTAAACTACGCTCGGTTCGCAGTGCAAACTACTGCATTTTTATTTGAAATGAACTTCAATATCAAGTTAGATGAAGTAAAATTAGTGAAACTTAGCGAACAATTGTTCAATTTGCATCTTTATTGTATCATACATACCTCCATACTGTTGAACATACCTCGACATAGACACCAAAGTCCGGCTCGTGCTTCACCTGCCCCTTCTTCTCGAACCTGGTGACGCTGAACTCGAAGTGCAGTTGGTCGATGGAGAGTCGATGCTTGCGCGAGTAGTTCTGCAGCACGCCCGTTAGGAAGGACTGCGTGAAGTAGAAGCCGGACAGCCAGAACACGGTGGGCGGGCCCTCGTCTATCCAGCTCTGCAGGAACTGCAGCCTCGCTATCAGGTCGGCAACGTACGAGCCGAGCGGCTTGACGCTCGGGTAGCTCTTGGACATCCAGACCTGCGGCACGCGGCCCACGTTCAGCGAGACGCGTACGTCCTCGAGCGACGGGCTCATCACGACCAGCCCCTGCAGCGCCTTCACCATGTCCCTCAGCGACTGATGCACGGCTACCACCAGCTTGTTGAACCGGATAAGCTCCTGGCGCAGCACCGTGTTCATCGAGTTGGTGTACAGCACCGGG
The DNA here is from genome assembly GCA_963971575.1 of Liopterus haemorrhoidalis. Taxonomy (NCBI): domain Eukaryota; kingdom Metazoa; phylum Arthropoda; class Insecta; order Coleoptera; family Dytiscidae; genus Liopterus; species Liopterus haemorrhoidalis. The sequence goes on along the minus strand of OZ020611.1, from coordinate 146,169,507 downwards.
TACTGCTCGGCGACCCGTTCCACGTCGAATTGCTGCGGTATCCGGGTGAGGATGTCGCGCGCGAGGTCGCTCGTCGCCGCCTCGCTGTCCTTGCTACCGCCGCCGCGACCGATCTGCGGCTGGGTCTGCAGCACGCCGGACAGCAGCACGCCCGTCTCCTTGTTCTCCTTGGTGATGCTGGCGTTCTCGTTCAGCCCGAACACCTCCGGCTGCGCGATTAGCGGCAACGAACGCACGTACTCGAGAACGTTATCGTAGTCCGTGTACATGGGCACGTAGTACTCGCCGCTCGGCGACAGCTGCTTCTGCGACACGTACACCGTGTCCGGGACGTAGTACAGGCCGAGCAGCGACATCAGCAGCCGCCTGTCCTTGTCGTCGGTCACACGGCCGCCGTAGTTGCACTCGCCCGTCAGGTAGACGAGCGCGTCGAACGGCACGTCCTTGTAGTCCGATAGGAACATCTGCAGCTGCACGATGGAGATACGCAGGTCCGACTCGTTGAACTCGTACGGGATATTCCAGCCGAGCGGTCCGAACAGTCGCCTCTCCTGGACGACCGCGTGGAAGAAGCACAATCCGAATAACAGCGTCTGCCACTCGCGCCACGCCGGGCACGTGTTGAAAAACTCCGGGTCGGAAATCGGATCGGACATGTAAGAGCGCATCAGGTTCTGACGCAGACCCTGCGGTGCCTCGTTCGTCATCTTGACGCCGTTCTGCAGCACAGCCACCGGGAACGCCTTGCTCGGATAACTCGTGAGCCAGAGGCGGAAGGCGGTGTGCGCGCGTTCCGGCACGATCACCTCGTCACATATGCGGTCCAGTTCTCGCATCCAGCTCTCGGCCAGGTGACAGTTCTGTAGCACTACCCAGTGACCGAGACGTAACGCGTCATCTATCATTGCGGCGGCGATCGGTCCTTGGCCTTGCCCCAGGGATATCGTGTGCACGGCGTTCTTCTTGAGACGCATGTCTTGAGCGAACCGCAGCAAACCAGCCATCGGATCCGAGCCGGGCGACAGCACGAAGATGAGCGGCGAACACGGGTTGCTGTCGTTGTAAGAGTGCTCTAGATTGAAGGCGGGCGGTTCGATGAACTCGCGCGACATCTGTTCCGTCACGAACATCTGCACGGCCGGTACTATCTTGTCGGAGCGGATGCAGCGCAGCACCACCAGCCGCCTGAGGCCAGTGAGCTCGTCGCATGGTGTCGGCAGCGACTCCTCGTGCGGCCGCGGCGAGTCGTACAGGTCGCGCCACTTGCCTACCTTGCTCTTGACGCTTCCCATCAGCTGCTCGAGGCCGGGGAGATCGCTCGCGCGGCAGCACTCGGACCAGGATTTCTCCGAGAGCCACTGCGGCGCCGGATTCGGGTGGGGATTTTCCAGCGCGACGCCGCCCGTCAAAAGGAACGCGAACACGTCCTCGTCCACGAGGTGATGCTGACGCATGATGGTGATGCAGAGTGCGAACGAGAAGATGAGCTTGTCCTTCTCGAAGAGGGAGCGGCACACGTTCCTGTAGATGCTGCTCGTGAAGTGGTCGTTGAGGCTCTTGAGCCGCGCCTCCAGCACGTCGGTGTGCTCGCTGTTCGCTATCGACATCTCGTACAGGCCGATGAACCAGCCCAGCGAGTACTGGTACATGGGGTCAATGTTGGCGAGCTCGCTGATGCAGAAGAAGAGGGCGGCGGCGTGCTGCGACGCGGGCGTGTACTGGTTACGCGCCGAGTCTATCAGCTCCTCTGTGGCGGCGGCCACTTCCTGTTTCGCCTGGATCTCTTCGGAGAGCATCTTGCTCGAGGTCAGCACCTTGATCGCCGTCTCGTCCTCCAGTATGTTGCCCTCGGACGTGGACAGGATCTCCAGGATCTTGTCCTCGACCTCCTTGAGCATCTTCTTGTTGGCGGCGCTCTCGACGATCAGCTTGTTCTTCTTCTCCTCCAGCTCGGGCCTGTCCTTGGCCACCACGATGCCGAGCAGCTGGTCCTGTAGCCCGAGCGGCGTTATCATGAAGTTCAGAAGAGTCACCTTGACCGCTATCTCCGGCAGGTAGTGCGGGTTGCGCAGCCGCGTCGTTATGTACAGCTTGAAGTCGCTCGAGTACTCGAGCACGTTGTCGCCGAACTTGAGGTAGTTGACCCCGCCCTGCCGGAACACGTTCTGCACGAGAATCGGGTCGAGCACGGCGTCTATCTCCTGGCCAATGTTCTCGAGCAGAACCGGCGTGCCGAACTGGATCGCGTTCTCGAGCACGCGCACGTAGTTCCTGTCCGTGAGCTTGATCACCTGCAGCCTGTTGCCGCGCTCCATGTTCTTGACCCAGCGGTTCGCCTGGCCCTGCGGGTCAATCATGAGCGGCCAGCGGCGCGCGCTTGTTGCTATTATTCCGTTCTCTATTGAATAACCGTCGACCGGCAGCCCGGCTATGTTCCAGGCGCGTACGGCTACCGGCTCGCCCAGGGTCGCCGCTAGCGCGAAACTCCCAGAGCAGGCGATGCCGAGGTTGATGCAGTGCAGGTTCCACTCGGCGACAAGCCTCTGCCTGTAGTCCACGGTGAAGGGGCCGAGGTAGGCGACCATGCCGGATGACAGGATGACATCGCCCACCACGTTCTTTAGCAGGCCGTGCAGATTGTGCGCCGTCTCCGACCAGCGCGTCTTCTCACCGCCCAGTCCGCCGATCAGCTTCTCGGCCCGGTCCAGCTTCTGCGAGCACAGCTCGATCTGGTCCTCGAGGTCCTTCTTCTTCTTGGTCTCGGAGGCGAGCTCGTCATTGAGGGCCTGCAGCTTGTCCGTCACCTCTTGCAGCTGGGCGCGCTTCTCGTTCAGCATGTCCATCTGGGCGGCCAGCTCGCTCTCGGCGCCGCTCAGCCGTTCCTTTTTCGGCGCGACAATCTTGATGACGCGATCGTACACCTCCATGGCGCGCACCCACCTGCACAGGCCCTCGCAAGCGCTGCTCACCTTCTTGATGATCTCGGGGTCGAAGTCGCGGTCGGGAATGTAACGTTCGCGGATGCGCTTCATGATCGGCCCCGGTATCGCGTCCTTGTTGTACGCCTTGAGGTTTTCTAGGAACTTGAGGTCCCCGAGTAATTTCTGCGAGGTGCCCCAGTAATCGTCGACGAGGCGGCCGGTGCCGCCCGGGTCCGGCTTGCGCTCTGGCTTCCCGCCCATCATGACGCACACCGCCTCCATGACGAGCTTCACACCGTACGGCGGGTTCTTCATGCTCTTGACGAGCGTGATGTCGGCGGGCTTGAGCGTGTTCAGGGCGGACATCGCCGCCTCGAGGGCCGGCATCGCCTCGGCAAGGTCGCTCTCGCAGTCGTCCTTGATGGCCTGGGCGGCGGCCGCTGCCTCGTTCGCCAGCGCCTCGTCCGCCCCCACGATCTCCTTCTTCTTCTCCACCTCGACCGTGTCCTGCTCTATCTTGATCATGAGCCTCTCGGTCACGCCACTGGCCACCACCAGCTTGGGCTGCAGCTCGAACAGTTCGTTCTGCATGAGGCCGACCTGGCCGGCCGCAAAATCCAACTTATCGAGTCCGACCTCGTAGCGGTTCCTCGCCGTCGTTATCTGATCCACCTTCTTGCCGTAGAGTGTGCTGAAAGTTCGCATCAGCTCCAGGTACGAGGTGGGCGTTACGTACGTGCGCCGCCTCATTTCGCCGTACATCTGGTTGGCGGCTGTCTCCACGGTCACATGGAAATGCTTGCACATGTTGGTGCACTGCTCCTTGAGGTCGGGCTCGAGGTCAGTCATGCCGAAAAACATGGCGGCAACACGCTCGAGAGCATCCGCCGGCCACTCTAAGAACCAGTCTATCGTGCAGCAGTTGATCAGGGAGGGGAACATGCGAATGCGCGTGCGGAACGCGTCGCCTATCGGACTCATGGCGAGCGCGATGTGCAGATTGGCTCGCACGCGCTCCACGAAGAAGTTGTAGAGCGCGAGCGGCGTCGTCTCGATCTTTTTCGAAGAATCTTTCGTCACCGTTTGCATCTTCTCAAGAATGTCCGCCTTTTCTTCCGGCGCGTACAGATTCGGTATGTCGCCAGTGTTCAGTATCATGTTGACATCCTCTGTGAAAGTCTCGAGCGCGATCTGCGTGTCGGCGAAGAGGAACACCATCGGCTTGCCCTCGATTCCGGCGCGCAGCATGAGCCGCTTCAGGTCGTCTCGCCACTCGGTCAGTCCGTAGTTCCGCGATATCTCTATCTCGAACACCGCGTACTCGGATATGGAGGCGGCGAGCTTCACGCAGCTGTGCCGCCCCGAGCCGCCGATGCCCACCAGCAGGCAGTTGCCGTTGTCCTGCTGGATGACGCGCGACACCCGCGACACGTGCTCTATCGCGAACTTGAACATGACCAGGTGCATTGGGGTGCGCGACATCATGTTGTACTCGGTCAGGTAATAGTCCATCTTGGCGACCATGTCCTCGTAGTCCGTTATCTCGTCGTAGATCTTGGGGTCGGCGTCCGGCAGCATGTAATTACCAAAGAAGAGGTTGCGTATGTGTTCGTCCTTCAGTTTATCCTCGTCCTCGGGGCGCAAGTCCGCGAGCACTTTCTCCATGTGCTGCCGGAAGTGCGTGTACGTGGCACTGTTGACGATGCCGAACAGCGACTCTCTGTCGCGCCTATCAACCAGCCGGTCATAGAAGACCCGGTACGTCTCGTGCACCCACAGCCGTATCAGCTTGTCCGGCTCCTTGAGGTGAGACGGCGGGACGAGCACGATGCCGCGGATGATACGTGTGAAGTCGCGCAGTGAGAACGTGTAGTGAGACTTGGCCGGCGTCGGCAAGAACGTGACTATTGCGTTCTTGAACACATCCATCGTCGCGGCGATCAACATTTTGGCGTAGCGCGCGACCCCATCTTCGTAACCTTTGGCGAAGTGCCATTCGGCGATCGTTACAAATATCTTGTTAAGTGTCGCGTCCTCGAACGAGTCTGTGGATATGACGATATGGTGTCGCGTGAATCGTCCCGTGATCATGTTCGCGCCGCCGCCCGGCTTGCCCATCGCGCACACGAACAGTATGTCGACGAGCTCGAGCCTGCTCGTGTCCCGTGCGTCGTACCAGTGGCCGTGGTCGAGCAGCTGACGCAGCAACTCGACAGGAGGCTGGGCGCCCCAGGATTCCTTCATCGGCATGCCCACGTCGTCCACGAACAGCACGCACTTCTTACCCATGCTCGGGCCAAAGACGCCTCGCCGCCGCCTGTCCAGCTTCGACATGATCACCTCCTGCGTCTGTCCGGAGGACGTTTGCGCACTGAAGTTGAGCACGTTCGGCAGGTACTTGTCCTTGTTCATCGTGATCAGATGGTTGAGCACGACGGCTGATTTGCCGGTCCCGGTCGGACCTAGCAGCATGATGGGAAGAGAAGCGTTCAGACACAGGTTCAGGAAGAATTTCTGGCAGCAGGACTCGTTCGTCTGCACCATGATCTCGCTCAGCTTGGCCGTCGGCGGTATATTGACGCCGCGCTCGAACGCGTCCGCCCACATGAGCCAGGTGCCGTTGTTCTTCTTGTCCCAAAAGAAGTCGAAGATGAGTGCGCGCTCTGGGAACAGCTGTTGCTTCACGAGCTTGAAGCTCTTTGGCTTGGGGTTGGTCTTGTCCTCGCCGTAGACCGTGCGCCGGAAGAACGCGTCGTAGGCCCGTCGGTCGTCCGCAGTCATGGTGCAGCCGAGGCCCCACAGCATGCAGAACAGCGTGATGCACTGCAGCCACAGCGTGGACACCTGCTCGCCCTCGAGCATGCACGAGAACAGGCGGGTGAACGTATTGAAAAGGTGGATCTGCGAAGTGTCGACGAACAGGCGGCAGTGCTCGTGCATGAAGCGGAAGCTGGCCGGTACCAGCCACTCGATCATGTCCCCGAACAGCTCGAGCTGCTCAGGCAGCAGGCTCTTGGCGAGCACGCGCATGTACGAGTCCCTCAGCGGCTGCCAGCCGAGCTGCGACGGCTCCATGTAGATCATCCCGCAACGGCTCACCGTCGCCGGCGACGCCTGATCCAAATCCGCCGGCTCATAAATCAAGTTCATTACGTTCGTCATCTGTATGATCTCGCCGGACATGAGGCACAGCTTCTTGTTATCGTCCAGCACCGTGTTCATGTTTTCTATCCAGACGGCGTCGACCGGACCGTCGAATATGATCCACTTGCGTTCGCGGGACGCGCTCGCCGCGTACTCTCGGAATATGTTGGCGAGCACTCCGTCCGACCACTCGTGCGAGGCCGGGTCGAAAGACCCGTACAGCTGGCCGAGCGTTATCGCCTTCGGATTGATGATACTGTAGACGGTGCGCTGCTCGCGGTGCTTCGCCTTCGGGTCGAGAGCGAGCTGCGTGCACGCCTCTGCCAGGGACTGGTAGGCGCACGTCTTCCCTCCCATCGGCTCCCCGACTATCATCAGACCGTGCCGCACCTGTATCATCTCGTACACCTGGATCACCTTCTCCACGTACCAGGCGGTCGGCTGCAGGTTGCGGCGGTTCAGCTCGGTGACCAGGCAGCTCTCCAGCTCCGCGCGGTCCGGCTTCGGCAGCCGCACTCCTGGAAACAGATCCGAGTAGATGCCCTCGAACAGCGGTATGTCCTGCGCGAGGAACTTGGGCAAGTTCACGTCTATGATGGCGCGGAACACGAGCTCGTACTCATCCTGCTCCGGGTAGGTTCGCTTCAGTGTACCGGCCGCCAGCAGCACACTCTTCACAGCACGCATGCCATAGTCGTAGTGGTGCTGAGAGCTCAGCTGCTCCGAGCACAGCTTGTACGTGTGCACGATCTTGTGGGCGAGCGTGTTGGCGTGCGTGAAGCCGTTGCTGTAGAGCGTGATCTCGCCGATCATCGCGTAGTCCGGCACCATCATGGCCACGGTGCGGAACAGCACCTTGAGGTTGTCGGGCAGCTCGGAGCGTCCCGCGTACCCCGGATTCATGGTGATGAATACGGTGCACGTGCGGTCCAGAGACAGCTCCGTTCCCTCGAACACGAACTTCTCCAGGTTGGCGGCGACCGCCATCTGGATGCTGAGTATCTGCTGCGCTACGACACTCAGCACCTCCAGCTCGATGCGATTGAACTCGTCGAAGCAGGCCCAGGCGCCGGCCTGCGCCAAGCCCTTGAAGAACTTGCCGAGTGCCTTGTAGTCCAGCCCGTCCGAGCAGTTGAACACCACGCATTTCTTAGCCACCGCCTTGGCGAGGTCCTTGCACGTCTCGGTCTTGCCCGTGCCGGCCGGGCCCTCCGGAGCGCCGCCCAGGTTCAGTTTGAGCGCGCCCATCAGCGTGCGGTAGCAGCGATCGGTGAGCGGTGTGGCGACCAGCCGCCCAGTATTGCCGAGGTATTCGAAACCATACGCCACGCTCGTAGTTATCATGCACACGTCCACGCAATCGGTCACCCAGTAGTAGCGCAACTGCGAGATCCAGTTGAAGTCGGCCACCGAGATGACGTCCAGGTCGCGCAGTTGACTGACGATGTCACGCCCGTGCACGTCTATGACGATGAGCGCTTCCACTGTCACCTGGTTGTTGGGCGGCAGCGCTCCTCGCACCAGCTGAACGCTCTGCTCGATCTGCAGCGTGCACTTGTCGGCATACTCGGCGAGCGAGTGTTTTCGTATCGCATCCGTCGCCTCGCTCGTCCAGAACACGCAATTGCCGCACTGGACGATCTGTCCGGGCCACGTCAGTATCCAGTCGGGGCGCGACATCTCGGGGTAGGAGCGCAGCGAGCGCGCGCAGATGTCCTTCATCGACTGTATCATGAGCTCCTGCACCTGCTGTAGCCATTTCTCGACCATGCCCTTCGCCTCGGCCGGAACGATCCGCCCGCTGAATGGCACGTTCTCCCCCTCCGCGCTGATCATGCCCACGATCTCCTCGTCATGCGTGAACTCCAGCTGGCTGATGCCCTCGAAGCACTTCTTGAGGTGGGGCTGAACGCGCAGTGGGTCCTTCGTCTCGCTCAGTATCTCGAGCAGTTCGTCGTTCGACAGGAAGAAGAAGCGCGGGAAGAAGAGTCGCTTCTTCTCTAGATAGTCGTTCAGGCCCTTCTGTATCTCGTCCAGGTACTTGTTGTTCTGGCGCAGCAGCTCGAGCATCTTGGGCAGATCTGTACAGGTGAGCACGTGGGGGTTCGCCGCCGTGTTACCCATTATGGCACGCCACGTCTTGTCCACGGTCTTGAAATTGCGCGCCTCGAGCGGCATCTGCCTGTTGATGTCCTCCGAGCTGAAGATCGGCTCCAGGTACATCCACACACTCTGGCAGCCGAGCCACGCATCTATGATGTCCTGCACGGAGATGAGCTTCTCTTCCCACTCCTGCATCTCGTTCTCGAACGCCTTGACATAGGGTGAACCGCGCATCGTCTGGGCCTTCAATATGTGGTCGTCGAGCATCATCTGGATATCGTCGACGGAGGCGAGCACCGAAACGCCGGTGTCACGGTACGGCGCCAGCTCGAAGAACACCTCCGCCCACTCCTCCTTCATCTTGCGCAGGTTGCGCAGCAGCGCGAACTCCTTGGTCGCCGAGGCGCTGATCTCCTCGAGCTGCGCCACGTACTTGGACATGCCCTTGTCGATCATGTCGCTGAGCGCGCTCTCCGGCGTCAACACTATAGGCACGCCGATTATGTCGCTCATCAGCTGCCAATGGCGCTCCTGCAGTCCCTTGTTGCAGATCGTCTCGAGCACTGGCACGAACTGCCGGAACTTTTCCACTTTGGCGCGCACCATCTCGGCGATGCGCTTGGCCCCGGGCACATCGTGCAGCGTCTTTGTCAGCTTGTACAGGGTGCGCCAGTTGGCTTCCACTTCCTCCCGCACCACCTCGGCGTCCAGCTCCGCGAACGGCCCGTAGTACCATCGATCGTGGTTGCGAGTGAACGACAGCACCGTGTGCCACAGTCGATCGAACGGTTCGACTGTCTGCAACATCTGCTGCAGGTTCGTGTACGGCGACACCTCAAAGTCCAGCAGTTGTTCCTCCTCGTTAATCAACTCTGCCTCGTGCTTGTCATCGAGCAACTCTGTACAGATCTCCTCGATCTGCACGACAGCTTCCTCCATCTCTTCGATTGTGAGCAGCGGCGGATCTTTGCGCTTGAACACCTCCAGCTGTTTGAAATGCTTATCGAGTCTCGCCTCGAAACCTTGCCTCTTCTTACGCAGCACCTGTTCTGCTTTCTCGCGGCGTATCTGTATACGGGTCCACGCCATCTCTAGCACGTTTTCCATGTCGTGCGGCCACATCATCGCGCGGCAGTTCAGCAAAATGTGATCTGGCGGCAGAATCGCATACTCCATCAAGAAAAGCAGTGCGTCGGCCGTGTTTCGAATCTGCTCGCGTAGATTATAGATCTTGACATCGCGACACTCGATCGCGTAGGTGGTCAGTTCGACAATCTCGACCACGGTTTCCGGAGTGCGACTCACCACGGTGCTCATCTCGTCGAAAGTGTCGCAGATCGTGCGATTGATTCCGTAGTTTTCATCCGAGAAGTGTGTCACGATCACAAGCCGCAGCTCCTCAATCAATTCGACGATTGTGTCGTTGAGCAGACCGCATTCGAGGCTAATTAGATTTAGCGGTAGGGAGCAACGGAGCATCATCAGTTCGTCCTTCACGGCATTGTACTTGTCTATCTGCCGAGCGAAATCCCGCAGGAAAGGGAACGGGTCCTCCGACATGAATTCATCCAGGCTTTCGCGCGCTTCGCCCAGCAATATGTAGTGGTAGGGCTCGTAGCTCGAGAGATACTTCTGGGGGCCCACCGTGTTGGGTTCCCACACATCGAGGGCGCGCTCTATCAGGCCGGACACGAAGTCATCCTCCTCCAGGACCTCGTGCAGGTAGAGCCGCGCTTCCAGCAGCTCCGGGAACATGATCCGCTCGATCCTCGGGAAACCCTGATTCACCGCCAGTATCTTCCTGAAACTGTCGAACAAAGTCGTCCTCACCTGCTCGAAGGTCGGGCTGAAGTTGAAGTTGATCGTGCCCACCACCGGCTTCACGGTTACTTTGATCAGTGGTTTCTCAATATATGTGTAGTCTTCGTAAGTCTCTCCGAAATCGTTTCCTCCCTGCCAACAAAACCCCACTGTACTTTCTTTCAACGGAAAATCTCTCATTAGTTTGTGATTCTATATTCGCAAAATATTTAAAAACTACACGAAAAACTTCCACTTCCGACTGACCGATTTTTAGCAAAAGTTGATCAAATGATGGTATTGATATCATCAGCTTCGTTTAGTCGAATTCGCACATGTTTCCACAGACCTACTGACATCGTGCTAAAATTAGTCAAAACCTTATGTACAGACCTCAGTTCGTGAACATCCATCGAAATCTCGAAATGTCAAAATCATAATACCACCCTTATAAATGTAGAGGTCGGAAAAATAAAAAAAAAAAAATTATATAACTAACACCGGTTGTCATAATCACTTTTAAAGTGACTATGACGACAGTGTATATTCGTTTGTTCTAACGACAGTTATCAAAAATAAATAAAGTCACTTTATGCCAATTATCATCGGAACAAATGAATAAAGTGACAAGAAATTGTGTGTCTTACCCGGTACCGAAGCAGAAATTTGCAGAAATGTTCGACACTGCGATAAACAAGAGCTCGAATCTGCTGGGACATGAGAGCGTTCGCGGTACGAAACAGTCCCTCCACGTTCTCGGAGGACTCGCAAACGGTGGTAGGCACGAGAATACTCCACTCCTCGCGCCTCCTCAGGAATATGTCGGCCACGTCCTTGAGCCAGGTCGTCTCGAGCAGCTCGCGCGCCTCCAGGCAGCTTGCAGCCACTAGCTCCTCGAACTCGGCCAGCTCCATCGGCAGCCGCGACGCCGCCACCCGCTCCATGTCGAATATCAGCAGGCTGTCGTAATGGTCGTCGATCCAGAGGCGGGCGATGTCCCGCATGACCGCGTGCGCCCGATGCAGCTGATGCCGGAGACGTGAGCTGTGCGTCTTCAGGGACGCGTGCCAGGAGAACGGCGCTGTCAGCAGGCACGGCCTCCAGCGGAAGGGCATCGTCTCCAGGCCGATACGTCGTCTCACTACGGGATCCTGCACATACAATTAACATAGGTTCAGACTGTGCTCACACCACTAACTATACTTTAACAAATGTCGCTTCAAGCTCATGTATAAACGTATCAATCTATGGTATCTATAGAGAAATACGAGACGGCCATAAGGACATACTGTAATGTTGGTTACATAAATATTATAAAAAAGTTTTACTACTTCCAAATAATGGTTGTTAATATGCAGATGACCTGGATATTATTTCAAACTAGGTTATTACCCGTCAACAATGACGGATTTATAATATAAAAATTTCAATTATTTTTTATTTTTTAACGTATATTAATTTTATCGCCGGTCAGCGAATCACGAGGCAGGATATCACCCGTTAGCCAATCACGGGAAAGGGTGTCCCCAGTTAGCCAATCATGAGAACCTTAGTAAAAATTGACATCATAATGTTACCGACACTACATACAGACACTGGCTGATTATATAGTTAGATTATTTATTCAAAAACTTTTTAAGATGGGAAAACGATTCATTGTTACTCAGTACATTTATATTGTTAAAACTAAAAATAATTTGAGACATTAATTTATGACTACGAAACCCTACACATTTATATATGTAATTATATTCGTAGATTCTTAGAGAATAAATCTGCAAAATATTGTTCATATCGGTCAAAGGATATAAGAGTGTCTAAAGTTTCTTTTTTATGCCCACGAAATACTAGATATTTCTATACCGGGTGAATTATTTAAGAAGCAACATACATGTTTCACATATAATGTTTTTTTTTTTTTTTTTTTTTTTTAATTTTTAATGGCCTTTGCTGCTGTGGCAATTAGCCAGAACAATTTTTCATGAGAAAATTTCCATGCCATAACCGGGATTTGAACCCGAGCCCCCATGGTTGGTAGTCAAATGAGCTGACCACTACGCCATAGCGACCGGCCACATATAATGTTAATGAAGTGAGTTATTTCAAAAGCAACATAGCCATAAAACAAATGCTTATCGTATCCATAGAAAAGACAAAATATTATTTTATGAAATATTTTTTGGACTTAACTGCTAAGGACATTATTATTTTTGTTTGTATGTAAATATAAACAAACTAATAAAAATTCATTTATTGTTTCTAATTTACTATTTTTTAGCCGTCTAGGAACTTTATCATGTCAAATAACTTTTATATCTAATCACTATTGCATATCTGTTGCCATGGATATGAGCTTGCTTTCCTAATTTGCTATGTTGCAAATGAAATAACTCACTTCATTAACATTATATGTGAAACATGTATGCTGCTCCTTAAATAATTCATCCGGTATATAATTATATTCGTAGATTCTTAGAGAATAAATCTGCAAAATATTGTTCATATCGGTCAAAGGATATAAGAGTGTCTAAAGTTTCTTTTTAATGCCCACGAAATCCTAGATATTTCTATATATAATTATATTCGTAAATTCTTAAAGAATAAATCTGCAAAATATTGTTCATATCGGTCAAAGGATATAAGATTGTCTAAAGTTTCTTTTTTATGCCCACGAAATCCTAGATATTTTTATATATAATTATATTCGTAGATTCTTAGAGAATAAATTTTCAAAATATTGTTCATATCGGTTAAAGGATATAAGAGTGTCTAGAGTTTCTTGTTTATGCCTACGAAACCCTATACATTTCTATACGTTATATTATCCGGAGATTCTTAGAAAATAAATCTGCAAAATATTTTTCATATCTATCATAGGATATAGGAGTGTCTAGAGTTTCTTGTTTATGCCTACGAAACCCTAGACATTTTTATATGTTATTTAATTCGCAGTTTCTTAAAGAATAAATCTGCAAAATATTGTTCATATCGGTCAAATCATATAGTAGTATCTATAGTTTCTTGTTTATGCCTACGAAATCCTACACATTTCTATATGTAATTATATTCATAGATTCTTAGAGAATAAATCTGCAAAATAATTGTCAATCAAGAGACCTCAAGAGTCCCCAGTTAGCCAATCACGAGAACCTTAGGAAAAATGACGTCACAGTGTTACCCAGATCACAAACATACACTAGCTATTTATATATGTACGAAAAGGTTGAAGACGTAATATACCTTACTAACCTTATTGATGTCGAGGCTCGTAAAGTAGGACTCATCATCAGTAATGAAAAAACCAAGTATCTCATTGTTAATAGACGCAGTCATGAGAACACGACCGGCTTAAAAATTAATGACAACACTTTTGAGACAGTTTCTACTTTCAAATACCTGGGCACCATGATAAATCAGGTGAATAAGATACAGCAGGAAATTACGAATAGAATTAAAGCTGCAAATGCATCGTATTTTGCCATTGGTCCACTTTTCAAAACGAAACTGTTGTCGAGGAGCACCAAGATCAGGTTATACCAAGTTATAGTACGTCCCGTACTAATGTATGGCTCCGAAACATGGACCTTAACAAAGCGAGATCGACAACACCTCATAGTTTTCGAAAATAAAATATTACGCAGAATATTTGGTCCCATTCAAATTAATGGAGAATCCGTAATAACAAAGATATCCGAGGGCTTATGTGAGTGAGGCTAAAAGTCAACCTGACTGATAGTACCCAAAGAAGAAGAAGAAGAATCTACAGATTATGAAATACAATAACTTACGTCATAAATACCGAAAAAATTATGTAAAGTATATGGCATAATTTACATTTGTGAAAATTGTGAATTAAAAAAAAATCATAACTCAAAAACGGTAAGAGATAGTGACCTGCGGTTGAAATTTTTGAATTCTCCGTAGTAGACTTAGTCTAGATAAAATTTGGGGCTTTAATCATTTAACGCGTTTTGAGATTACAACAATTTTTTTTAATGACAGAATTTACATTATTTGTGAAATAAAAAAAAGCACGACTAAGTTAGAGATAGCGACCTGCGGTTGAAATTTTTGGATTCTAGGCAATTTATATAGTCTAAAAAAAAATTTAGGCCCGATTCGTTTCGCGTATTTTAAAATTATGTCAAATTTTAATATGGTGTGATTTATAGAAATATTCATCTTTGCATGGACGTATCTCAAAAACCAAATGCAATAAAGACTTGCGGTTGAAAGTTTTGAAATATTGAGGTCCTAATTGTCTTGTAACATTTTGTGACTTTGAATTATTAAAATTCTACTATGTATATTGTTTAGTCTAAAAAAAATAGGCTTTAATAAACAAATTATTAAGTATTGTATGAGCAGTAATCAAAAACCCTTAAAAATGGTCTAAAATCGAAAAAATCGTAATGGTGCAAAAAAAAAAATCACCTTTTTTTGAAAATTGGTATAAATATGTATTTTTGGTCATAGATCAATAAACTTGGGTCCATTTTGAAGTTTGGGCAAGAGTTTTGGAATTATAGGCAAAAAACTGACTGAAATTGACTCTAACTCAAAAACTAGGAAAACATGCATTTTTCAAATATTGATTTCATAATCTCCACCCCAAAATTAGCGTAAAAATATATTTTGACTAAAATCGGAGTCGAAAAATTTTTGATAAAAATTTCAAAATTTTAGGGATATAAAAATTTTGAATTTTGTTGAAAAATTGGTATAACTATACATTTTTAGCCGTAGATCACAAATATATGAATACTTTTGAGTTACGGTCTAAAAATTTGACATTTGCAGCAAAAAAAGTAAAAAAAAGGGTCGTGAGCCTGCCCTTAGTTAACAGTAAAAATGAATATGAGAAAAGATACTATTCCTCTCTGATTAATGCGGTTATATATTTTGGGGAGCTATGGAGAGAGCTACCTATAAACGAAGTATCTCACTTAATATCAAAAATATATACAAAAGTGTAGTCAAAAATAAAGAAACGATTATATTGTGTTTTACTTGAAATTAAAATATTCCACTTGGCATTTACGAAACAGCAAAATAGACATTACAAAAACAGTTACATAGTTACCATTAATATGCAAAGCGAGGTTGAGTAAGTGGCGCAGATGGCATCTAATGAAGGATTTTGGGCAGGGATGCGGAGTCGACAGAAAAATTATCGAAAAATTTAACATTTGCAGCAAAAAATTTCATTTGCATTTCGACTCCGGAGTCGATATTTTTGAAAACCGACTTCGACTCCAGACTCCTTTCACTCGTAAATTGTAAAGTCTAATCCAAATGTTTAAGCGGAACTAAATGGAATTTTTATTTTCTTAAATTATCACGAGTTCACTTTTTAACGATCAAAGTGGCCTTTTGTTAAACAAAATGATACAAAGCCTCACAATCTTTAAAAGTTATTAGATTTCGATATCTAATTCCGCTTAAACCAAAGAAACAGACTATACTTACATTAAATATTTTGGGTTGGGGTGAGCTGTTTTTATAAAATGTCATTTTCATTTCATCCTGACTATTGAATCATTTTTAATAGAAATATATTAGTTTTAAAAAAAATTGTATTGTATTTTATATACATTATTAATTCATAACATGTCACTTTTTTCTTTTGACACTTAGATTTTAGCTGCCAACATGAAACATTAAATAATCACAAAGCTCGTTACAACTTGAAAAAATAAAAAACCAGTTTAGTTCCGTTTAAACATAATAAACAAAGTATATAGAAAAAGAAAATTAGATTTTACTAAAAACAAAAATCTTTATCCTACATCATTAATCTGTTAATGCTAGTAATATTAATTAAAATTTTAACTGAAAAGCATGAAGGAAACCGTGTAAAACCGGTATTGAATATTCATGAACAGAGATAAAATGCCGTTCCTATTTCCGTGCTTTAAAAATTTTCTGTTAGTATGGTATTTTGCTTTCGTTTTCGGATTGTTCTCCTCCTTGATAAAAATGTAATTAAAGAGTCGGGAGTCGATTACTTTTTCCGACTCCCGACTCCGACTCCTCCAAAAAGCTTCGACTCCTCGACTCCCGACTCCCGGTTCCGACTCCCCATCCCTGATTTTGAGAAAGACTTTAAAATAAAGAACTTTTAAAAAACAGCTTATTGTTTCATCTGCGCCGCAACAGCTCACTTTTGACTATTCAGGTTGAAATCAGTATGCATTACATAGGCCCAGTATTTCGAACCATAGATAAAATTGACCATCTATGGGATAAGTTGTTATCAAGGGAATAAACGATTTTTTGCGTATTTCCAATTATTTATCTATAGAGTAACTAAGTTATCTATAGCTAGGGTGACCATCCGTCCCGGTTTTCCGGGATTGTCCCGGTTTTATGTACATTGTCCCGGTGTCCCGAAAAATGTTTTCGGAACGGTCGATTGTCCCGGTTTTTACATAATTATGTATTTGTAAGAAAAGAAATATTACAACTAGTCAATGTGAGAGGTGAGATCCTTTTTTTTTAATCTTAACTTGGATCTGGGAGGTGAGGACTTTTTGTTTTGCTCTTCACTTGGATCTGGGAGGTGAGGACCTGTTTTTTTCCATGTGTCCCGGTTTCCCTTCACTGAAATCTGGTCACCCTATCTATAGGATAAGTTATTCACAACGTGTAGGTACTGATCAATATTATCCATTGGATAAAAATGACAGATTTTGACAGGTAGTTGTCAAAAAACATTTTATTGATAAATATATGTACATAATATAAGCAGTGACGGACTTTCGCCTTAGACAAAAAAGACATTTGTCTAGGGCCCGTAATTTTCAAGGGCCCGGACGGGCCCGAATTTGGGAGGTGAGGACCTTTTTTTTTTGCTCTTCACTTGGATTTGGGAGGTAAGGACCTTTTTTGTTTTTTTAAAAAAACAGGTTGAGGGCCCGTAAATCAAAAATGTCTTGGGCCGGCGAAGGCTTAATCCGCCACTGAATATAAGCATACATATATACGTAAAATATATAATATAACAGGTATTATGTACATATTAGACATACCTACACTTTATATACATATAACATATACCTGTTTCCATTATGTGTACTATTTTATTGTGTAATTACCTATATCAAAATAAATTCAAAATAATTTTAGTAATCTACTTTAATTTATACTGAAATAAAAAAAATATTGTCGATTATTTTTAGATACTTTACATTTATTTTTAAAGAAAGAAATCATGAATGCTGATTTAGAAGATTAGCAAGCAGACGATGATGAAGAAATTGTAGAGTATTTAGAACGTCCATATATAGTTCGTGTTAGACCAAATCATATGAACCATTGGGATAAGAAAGAATTTATTAATCGATTTCGCTTAGCGAAAAGTGCATTTAATATCCTGCTTCACCAAATACTACACTAATTAAAAAATAAAAATAGATAAACGGTCGTATTTAATTTTCAGTGCTTTTGCATTTCTATTCTGTATGCAGGATGCATTAAACATAATACATTTTTTTCCCAGGCCCCTTGTTTATCTTTTAGATATACAGCGTCAGTGGCTTTATTTTCTATAACATTTTTACATTTTAACACAAGTTGTATTGTTTCGGATATATTGAAATTTGCGCTTGGGCGTTTATCGAAAATTTTTCTGTACTGTATTTTGACAATTGTATCTATCTCTCTTTATTTAAGATAACGCTACTAATACCAACATAAAAAAATATTATTATCAATCAGAATAGCTATCTACGGGATAACTAGAGTTGGAAACCTAGAAAGTAATTCATCCTAGTGACTATCAAGAGGATAATATCATCCCATTGATAGTTATTCTTATAGATAGCAGTAAGGTGGAAATACCGGGCCATAGACTGGGGGTCAGACAAAGGTGACGCACCTGCACGGCGTACATGAGGGCGGCCAGCCGCTGGCTCCACTCGTAGGTGCGCACCACCTGCCGCCGACACTCGGCCATGATGCGCCCGTACTCGAGCAGCTCGCGCCACTTCTCCAGGCACCGCTCCAGCAGCAGGCTCTTGGCGTGGAACCAATACTTGTCCGGGTACGGCGTCAGGTACTCCGCGTCTATGCCCTCCGTGCCGTAATACCTGCGAACACGTCTGCATCTCTTAAACAGTCCCTGCCTGCCTACTGCCTACTGGCCAAATCACACCCACGGTAACCAGACAACTGGGGCCGTCAGACAATTCGGGCCGTTCACAACTGGGGCCACTATCAACTGGGGCGATGGACAATTCGGGCCGTACACAATTGAGGCTTTTCACAACTGGGGCCATTAACAACTGGGGCGATGGACAATTCGGGCCGTTCACAATTGGGGCTTTTGACAACTGGGGCCATAACTATAAGAGCTACAGTTTTCTTTTGTTTAAAATAAAAAATAATTATTTTAAAAGTTGGCATAAATTAAATTGCGTGTACTTTTGAACAAAAATATTGTAATGGTTTGATAAAGTACATTTTGCAGGGAGTTAGAATAAATAAAAAAATTGTATTTTAAGGATTGACTTAAGTAAATTTTCGTGTTCATTTGATTAAAAAGAAATTGTATTTTAAGGGTTCGATTAAGTAAAATTTAATGCTCTTTTGATTATATAAATAAAAAATGTATTTTAAGGGTTGGCTTAAGTAAATTTAAGTGTTCTTTTGAATAAATAAATAAAAAATGTAACTAAATTTAATTAATATGAGTCAACGACGAGAAAATCAGTTATTTTTTGTTTGACTATTTGATTCTCAAGTTTTTTTTTTTTTTTTATTTATGATAGTATTTTTTTGTACATAGGTATTTTATGTATCTCGTTTATGTAATACGGGAAAAATGATCTAGATGAACATATAAAAATTAAAAAATTTTAATACCTATCATGGCTCTAATGTGACTAAATTTTCAAATACATAATCTTCATAATATTTGCTGCTTTGAGATTCTCACCGATCGTAAAATTTTATTAGAATATTATCTTTTGTTTTCATTAGAACATTTTATATAAAATAAAAATAAAAAATATGTATATATATTTAACCTTTTTGGAATTAATTTAGTTTTATAGACGAAATCTCATCAATGCTGTAAATTGGGTAATTACTCAATAATTTTTTAAGCTTACTTTTAAAAATACTTGGCCGAAGGTCTTTCCACTCGTCACTAAAGCTGTTATAAAATTTAATTATTAGGTAATTAGAATTATTTAAAGTAGTGGCCACGAATTGAAGTCCCTATATAATGTTTTTTGTCCCTGTCTGTCTGTCTGTCTGTCTATATATGTACACGTGCAGAGCAAATTCAGCTAAAAGGATTTTTATGAAACTTCATTTTTAAGCTTTTGACATCTATGGCACTATGGCATCTATGAGTTGATTAGCTTTTGGTAAAAATCAATTGACTAGAAATGGGAGTTTACTCGTGTCGATTTTAAGACTTTTGCAAATATATCACAACAGAAATTATATTTCGAAAAAATTTATTTAACAAAAGTTGCTATAAAAGCAATAACTAATAACTTTTTTTGAGACATTTTTTGAGACAGTTTTTTAGGCTATAACACCTGCCTAATCTACTTGAGCCCAGTCTTATGGCGAGTCTACATCGAGGCAACATGGTAGCATGCGACCGTTCGACATGTCGCATGCTACCAACGTGCAGCGGTCTGATGGGAACCGTGCGACATGTTGCTCGTTCCCGTTACTTGGCGGTAAACATCAAAGAGTTTTCGTGCGACACGCTACCACTTCTGAAAGCCACATGTTCGCCATTTTGATATTTGATAGTAAGATAGATTTTGTTATTATAGAAGTATTTGTTTTTTAAATTAACTAGTGTTGTAAGCGTTGATGTATCAACAAAAATTATTTAGCAACTTATTTATTTAAGGTAAGTGAGTAAATATAAGTTTTGATAAAATAGAGTATGAGAAATAATGATAAACATAATTAAGTAAGATTATGTTTTGTTATAGAATTAAAATTTGTTATAAAATAGTATAAATTAGCTTGATATTATTAGCCAGCAGCGGCGATTATTTTATTTCTGCGATCCGCCATATTTATTCAGTAAACTGACAGATCTCAGTCGCACACTCCCAGTGTTGGTGTAGACACTAGCTTGTCAATGCGACATGGTCTTGTTGTATGACTTGTCGTATGCTACCATGTTGCCTCAATGTAGACCCGCCATTATGTAGCCCCCTCGAAAAACGTGTGTTGAAGAGGAGGGAGTATACCTGATGGTGTCGAGGTCCTGCGTCCTGACGCGCATGTTCATCTCGCGATACGTCTCCTCGAGCAGCACCGCCCGTTGCTCGTCCGGCTCCACCGGGAACATCGCCTGCATCTCGCTGATCCTCCTGAAAACAAGACACATCCATCACAACAGCGATAATCACAACAACTTGATAACTTTACTTTAATTCCATTCGTTTCTTAATTTCTTTCTCGAGGCGCGACTTGCGTATTTTATCCCTCTTCTCCTTCAGTTGCTTCTTTTGCTCCTGTTCCCTCTTCACAAAATATTCGCCGGTGAAGAGTTGATCGAAGGTGATGATTCCTTCGACCGGTCCGGTCTTCCTGGCGCGCTTCTCCTCCTGCTTCTGCCGGAGCTCGGCCAGCTGGGCAGCGTTCCTCCGCGGGGGCGATATCAGCCTGCCGTCTCGCAGGTACGGGTTGGGCTTGGGCTTCTTCAGGCGGGGGGGCAGGTCGCGGATGTTCAGCTTCGAGGCCGCCGGGTTGTATGCTGACCCTGTCAACCAAACAATCACTCACAACCAAACCAAAACCAAACAACAATATTAAAGGAAATTAAAAAAAAAAATGAAGTAAACGAAGTAAAATAGGAACCTAATTTTATTTTTATTTACTTATTAGTTTATTTATTTTATATATTAAGTTTTTTCAAGAACGAGAACGATATTGGTAATATTTAATACCGGTTTTAACCAGTTAATTTGCCGACCGGCGCAGCGTAGTGGTAACACATGTGCTCTGCATTGCGAAGGTCTCGGGTTCGAATCCCGTTCAGGCATGGAAATTTTCTCAAATAAAAAATTGTCCTGGCTAATTGCCACAGCAGCAAAGGCCATAAAAATAAAAAAAAACAGTTAATTTTATGTTCTTCAGTTTACGGTCTGATTAATAGATTAATCAGGGCTCAAAATGAATCGGAACAAACCTAAACACCGTTCCGGTTCGTGAAATTATTGAAAATAACGCTCCGGATTTTGAAATAACATATTGTTCTGGTTCATGAAAAATATTCAGATAACAATATTAAGAATTTAAAAAAGTGTTAATTCTTGTATGAAAGATACCTATCTTTTTAGGATTTTGTAGGTATGACCAAACAACCCTTATACCGTCATTTGGTCATCTGTCTGTCTGTCTGTTC
Organism: Liopterus haemorrhoidalis; assembly: GCA_963971575.1. NCBI lineage: Eukaryota > Metazoa > Arthropoda > Insecta > Coleoptera > Dytiscidae > Liopterus > Liopterus haemorrhoidalis. The sequence goes on along the minus strand of OZ020611.1, from coordinate 146,148,153 downwards.
GGTAAAAATTGTAGCCAAACGGCTAAACTTAGAGAGTTGAAATTTGGCATGCTTATACAACTCTTTGACCCGCACATAGGAAAAATACTAAAACATCTAAAAAACATATCCCTCTAAAAATATAAACAAATATGTGCTCCTCGAAAGAAAGAGATATTTTTGTTAAATTCGTGGATATATATAACGATCAAAACTTTATTTTTGCAAAATAAATTATTTTTAGGCCATTATTGCCCAAATTGTACAAAAAAAATTGTTCCACATCCTGTAGCCCAGATGGTTTAAACTAAAAATCTGAAAAAATTCTAAGTAATGTGCATTGGTGTGAACCGAAATAGTACTAGTATTTTTGATTAGATTATGTTTTCGGAAAATAACGCATTTTTTGTGTTTTTTAGTTGACGATGAACAAAAGTTATAGTTATATAACACACTATACTAGAAGGCGTATCCTGGTCTAATGGTTAGCTTGCTCGCTTGCTAAGCAGCAAACTAGGGTTCTCTCCCGGTCAGAAGAGACAATTTTACTGTTTGTTTTTTTTTTTTCATTTTTATTTTGTTTAAATTATTTTATCAAAATTCTAGTTATATTTTGGCAAATGTTGCATTTAATTTTTCAGAGCGTAAGTAAATTTAATAACCAGTTGGAATTGTTGGAATTATATTTTCATTCTATGTGTCATGTATACAAAACCAGAGGGGCGGGGTTATGACTTAAAACAACCAATGGAAGCCATAGGCGCAATTTTCAAAATCTTAGTGAACCTTGCTATATAAAAAAAATATTGCACGTATTTAGAAATCTAAATAGTGGTATTAGGCATTCGAATTAAAATTAACAAAAAAATATTTTAACATAAAATTTGTTTTTAAAGCTTAGATTAACAGACGATAAATTATTTTAAAAATATCATTCATTTTGCCGTGATTACTACAAAGCAAAATTTGTCCTACAAACTCAGCATGCAGGCATGCCGCCTTCACTTATTATATGCCTGCGAAACCCTGCAATGTGTGAAAAATCACACTTCACATCAATGTTTTTACCGAGCGTCACAAATATTTCGTAACAAAGAAATATTTCGAAAAAAAAAAACAAAATTAACAAAAATTGCTGTACAAGCAGTAATTAATAACTTTTATTTCAGACATTTTTTTGATAGGACTTTTTTGTTATATTAGTTAATAAATAATATGTCTTATTATCTGTCTCAATTTGTAATACGAAACTAAGAGGAAAATTTCATTTTTTATGTTGTCTATTTAAAATATTATCTTAGGGTGGTACTGCTGAAATGGCACCTTTCAAAACATTTGACAATTCATATTTGACATTAAATTATATGTCAATTTATTTTTTTTAATTGAAAAGTATTTTTATACAACCAAAATAAGAACATAACATCAGAAAATATGCATAAGAGACAACAATTAGATAAATATATAAAAAAAAAAAACATATATAACGCTTATGGAAAACTTTTAGAAAAAAATGGAACAAAATTAAAAAGAAGCGAAATTATAGACCGTGTGGCAGATATTTTTTCAGTAAATCTTGGTGTCCTTTTTGTTGTGAAATATAAAATAATTTACCCATTTCAATTTCTTTAGATTTCTGAAGGAGAAGTAAGAAAAATTTTAAATGAAGGTGTAGAAAATTTAAGACCGACGAACATGGGAAGAAGTTATAATAAGAAAACAGATAGAACCACAGGCTACATGTTTTGAAAAGATTTTTAGAGAAAAATTTGGGATTTACATTCAAAAAATGAATATTTTTGTTTAAATATGTTATTAAATTTTGCAAAACAAGAATTAGATTTTAAGGGCAGCAGAATAAAATGATAAATTATTATTATATAATATGTATTTTTGTTTTTTATATTTTATCACGATATTTCATTGATAATCGTAATATTTTTTTACTATTATACGAGTAATAATCGAAAGTTTGATGAAATAAATATTAATATATACATTCAAAATATTTGACATGTCAATCACAATTTTGACATGTCAATTTAGTAATAACCTCAATGTGATGAAACTTAACCATAATTTAAAGGCCAGATTTACAAGTTCACATGATTCTACAAAAGTCTATTTACACCACAACAGTCACTAAAGTAACCATATCTAGTTTCGTATTACAAATTGAGACAGATTATATAACAATTTCATGTTCTAACTCTTAATAGTATGTATAAATTGTAGTGTACAACAGACGCAAATAGCCTAGCTAGAATGAGGGAACTTTATTTAAAGTTCGCGGGACGGGAAAAATTGTCATATTATTAAAAACGGCGAGTGTCCCGCCAAAAGTAGTATGTGTAGTCGTGTTACCTATGAACGCAGTCGGCCGTCGATATTCATAACTGTCGCGATGAGAGAGAACAAGCTGCGGCCAGCGTGTCTTGTCCTGCAGCCTCTTGAGTAGAACAGAGGGCCCTTCTTCGACTTCCCCCTCAGGGCCGGCCTCAGGTAGCCATGGCAATTCAGGTAACATTTTACGTCCAAACTCGTCGACGCCGTGGACGTTGGTTCCGCGATTCAGCGGATTCCTGTTAATGGACCTTTTGTCCATTCTTCTTTTTATACTTGGCAAATAAAAAGATGTATACAATTATATTTTATACAAATATTTAGACAGTGCACCAAGCATTCACAACACCATATTGAATACAATATTACTTGGGCTTGTGTCTAATAAAACAAATTGATAATATTTACGTTGCTAATGCGAGCTTGTTTGGCCGCCCATGGCAACCGCGCTGTTTGAATGTTGCGATCGCAGTCGCAATGCGAGGCTTAGGTCAACGGTCCGACAAAAAAAAATAAGTTGGGAACACTGAAATTTTTGCCAACTGTAATGAGAAGTTACTAGTTACTATGGTCTATTTCAAAGTAGAAAATGTGTGTAAGAAGATAGGAGCTGTTTGTCCTTGCTTCGGATTGGTTTAGATCATCATCCCTATTACACTGTAAAAATATTGTTTTTAGTCCAAGTTGACAGATGTTCAGTGTCGTACATTGGAAATATATATTATTTAATTTTTCTCATATATTTTGTTATTATTTACATATTTAGACTTTTATTTATATTCTTGGTGTAGATTTTATGGAGAAAATTCTCCATATAATTTGTTTTTACGTAGTTATATATTTTTTGACACTTGACATTTAACAGATCAAGAGAGAGGACTAATGTGAGGCCAAAAGACAGCCCAGCTGATTGTGCCCAAAGAAGAAGTTATTGATATAATTTCTAGACCTTCATATTGTAACGTTTTAAAAGAAATTTGTTTATTTTTAAACAAATTTAATACGGTACGCTAATGTACAGCAGCCTACTTTATTAAAATAAGACAATATCGCATAGATTTCGGTAACCATGATTACACAATAATATACAAGTAACAAACAGTATTTTATTATTCGTGAAAATCATTTTGGTACGTGGTCAGACCTTCGTTCTCAACAGAAGAATATTATTATACGGTGAATAGTATATGTATTTAGACCTTTAAAGGGATTTGTTTTGAGAACGTAAAGGTGAAAAGGACATTGAGTTCCTACGATTTATTCGGATTAATATTGCCACAATACAAATTCACTACAGAGAGCCGCATAACATCTTAAGGTAATAATCTAAATTATTGTGTTGTATTGCTTGTATATTTTTGTATAATTGTATGCGGCGCTTAAAACGCAAGCATTTACCGAAATTTAATGGATATGATCTTATTTTAGGCTCTCCTTCCCAGTATTTCTCCTTTTTCTCTCTCTCTCTCTCCCTCTTGGTGCGTCGCAGGAAATATCCAGAGCCAGCTTACGGCATTGGCGTACTGGTTTGGATAATTTGGGGCTGGACGTACCGAGCGTCGAAAGAAGGCAAGGATAGAGGAAACTTCAAGAAAAATAATCCAGATAAGCCTTTTTTTAATCAAAATTATTTGTGTTATTGTTTATATATCGTTTATTTTAAATTTTGAATATCAGTTGTATATATTTTTTTTATACGTTAGATTTTATTCGGAATGTGTAGGAAGTTCGTGGCGCTGGTCGACCAACCCGAGAAAGCTTTGTAATCCAGCGCATTCTGGTAAAATCTCTTTAACCAAATTTACCTTTAATTAATATTTTTATTATTTGTTTGTAATTTATAATATTATTATTCTAAATTTATTTTTGGTATCTATATATTTTATTTACATTTCAATTTTCAATTATAATAAATTTTATTGTTTTGATATTTACTATATTCAGTTGTTGTTATTGACTTATGTCCCAAATATCTCGTTTTAGGTTAGGTTTCGCCTAGTGAGACTGATTTGGTCAGTCTTAGTTAAAATCTAGTCTGTGCGTGGGATCTACTGGTCGGTCCCAATTATTTTATTTCAGACCAGTTGGCGCCCTTAATTTTTTTTTATAATTTCATCTAATTTTGGAACCGCACGACCGTCTCGGCTGTTTAAAGGCTAGCCACAAAAGACTAAATAAACCTATAGCCGGTGTTTTATAGGTCACATTTCTGGCGCCCAACGTGATTTTTAGTGAGTATTTGGGATAATAAGGATAACGTAGTTGGAAAATAGACGTATAGTAATTATTTTGTTGTAGTGTTGAAAATTAGGTAAATTTATAATTTTGTTGGCTATTATTTTGTATTCCCGTAAATATGGCCGATAAAATAAAGAAACAGATTCGATACGAAATAAATCATTTAAATCATAACGAATTGGATTATGAATTAACGATTAGAGGTTTGCGTGATGTAGGAACGGTAGAGCAAATGCGTGTTGCATTACGGGGTTTATTAAAACTCGAACGGAAGGGTACGGAAATAAAAATGCCAATGTATCCATACGAACCGAAGGAGGATATTTTAGCATTAAAATTAACAGTTGACGAACTTAACAATTTGAATTCCGAAATGGACGGAGATGTGGAATCGTCGGTTCACAAGAAATTTCGTTCAAAAATAGAATACGCGTTAGGTAGGATCAATAGGATAAAAATAGGGGATTCGGAACATGATTTGCAAAAAGAAAAGAACGATATTTTACTCAAAATTGTTAACTTGTCATCATTGGCAGATATAAAACAAAAATCTTTTCGAAAGTCCAGCACCAAAATTTATGATCAAGTCCCAGTAGATTTATCAGCTATTGATATCAACTTATGTGACGACGAATCGGAAACATCAGATAGCGATGAGTCTTTGCATAATACTCGCGAAAGTTTGAAAAATTTAGCAATGTCAAATCGAAACTCATACTCGGTGCCAGTTTATAAATGGAAATTAAAATATAATGGTGAAGACAAGCAATCACTTAACGCATTTTTGCAAAGCGTTGAAGAAATGCGCGTTGCTAGGAATGTAACGCAACAACAATTATTCTTATCGGCACTAGACTTGTTCGAAGGAAAGGCGAAATGTTGGTTTCGAGTCATTAGAAAATCTGTAAACAACTGGGAGGAACTTGTAGATGCCTTAAAGGACGAATTTCAACCTCCAGACTATGATGAGAAATTATTCGAAGAAATAAAACGTCGTACACAAGGTGCAAATGAGTCGGTAGGGATGTATTTTGCTGTAATGTTAAATTTATTTGATAGAATGTCGATACCATTACCTGAGGCAACAAAACTCAAGATAATTTCGCGAAATATTTTGCCTTATTTACAAACCCAAATAGGTCTAGTAGAACCTAAAAATATAAACGAATTGCGAAAAATCTGCAAGCAATTAGAGCATCGAAATACGCTAATAAAAAATTATACACCACCACCGAACCGGATGATGGAATCTGATTTAGCATACGCTCATAGTAGCAAATCTAGCTATAACAGTAGCTGTCATTCAGTCGAACCGGCAAATAAGAAATCGGTACGTAAATGTTATATTTGTCATGAAGCGGGGCATTTTGCTAATAATTGTTCAAAACCGCGCGAAAAACATTGCTTCAAGTGTAATAAAAAAGGTTTCACTATCCATACTTGTCCTTCATGTTCGTCAAAGGAGGGAAACGAGACGCCAAGGCAATAGAAAATCGGTTATTGTCTTGTACCCCTAAAACGGAAAATCCGATTAAATGTATTTTAGAATTTATTATGAATCACGCCCGAGGCGATGAAAGACCTTATGTCGAAATTGATATTTTAGGAAAGCAATTTTTAGGTTTGTTAGATTCGGGTGCGACTCATACCTTCATGAACGAAGTTGGTTGGAGTGTATTACATTCTATGGGATTTAAATTAGAATGTAATAATAAATTTAATTGTACTGTGGGAAACGGGGAAATTATATATAGTATTGGTTCCTGTTACGTACCAATGAAATTGGAAAATAGGGAAAAATTAATTAACGTTATAATTGCCCCGAAATTAAGTCATTCGTTAATATGTGGTATTGATTTTTGGAGGGTTATGGAAATCGTCCCAAATCTATGTAGTAACCATTGGAGATTTGCGACACCGACAAACGTTATGACTGTTGATGGTAATCTGTCAGCAATAATAGATGTCGATAATTTAACATCGGACCAACGCAGTAAACTCGAAGAACTAACTACGAAATACTTTGATGGAATAGGAGATAAGCTCGGTAAAACGTCGTGGATAGAACATGAGATCATTTGTGACCATCCCCCTATAAAACAAAGGTATTACCCGGTATCACCCTACGTTCAAAAACATATCGACGAAGAGTTAGATAAAATGTTAAAACTAGGAGTAATAGAACCGTCGAATAGCGCGTGGTCGTCACCGATATTATTAGTAAAGAAGAAAGATAATTCTTATCGTTTTTGTGTGGACTATCGCAAACTTAATAAGGTTTCTAAACCTAGTGCTTATCCTCTTCCAATGATAAACAGCATTCTCGATAAATTAAAGAACGCGGTTTATCTTACTACTCTGGATGTTAAATCGGCTTATTGGCAAATCCCAGTCAAAAAAGAATGCAAAGAGTTTACGGCATTTACTATTCCGGGACGTGGATTGTTTCATTTTTGTCGTATGCCTTTTGGACTCCATTCTGGAGGCGCGTCGTGGCAAAAACTGATGGATAAGATAATTAGTCCCGAATTAGATCCGAACGCATTCGCCTATTTAGACGATATTATTATAGTTAGTAACACTTTTGAGGAACATCTAACCGTATTATCAAAGGTTCTAAATCGTTTAAAAGAGGCGGGCATAACACTTAGTAAAGACAAATGTAATTTTTGCAAACCAGAACTTAAATATCTAGGCTACATTGTAGATAAATTCGGTCTTCGTGTTGACCCTGAAAAAGTTGAGGCGGTAAGAATTATTCCGAGTCCTAAGTCGGTAAAGGAATTACGTAGGATATTAGGGATGATATCTTGGTATCGGAGATTTTTACCAAACTATTCAACGCTTATTGCGCCACTAAACCAACTTTTGCGTAAAAATACAAATTTCAGATGGTCCGAAGAATGCGAGGAGGTGTTGCGAACCGTAAAATCGTATTTGGTTACAGCACCAATATTAAGTTGTCCGGATTTTACACAACCTTTTACGGTACAATGTGACGCTAGTGGTTATGGTATAGGGGCGGTGTTAACCCAAATTATTAACGGAGAAGAAAAGGTGATTTGTTATCTCAGTAAATCGTTAACTAGAAATGAACGAAATTTTAGTACAACCGAAAGGGAATGTTTAGCTGTCATTTGGAGCATTGAAAAATTACGACCATATTTAGAAGGGGTTGAATTTACGGTCATTACGGACCACAGTTCATTGTTGTGGCTCAATAATCTAAAAGACCCAACAGGACGTTTAGCGAGGTGGGCCGTTCGTTTGCAGCAATTCCAATTTAATATCGTTCATAGAAAGGGGAAGGAAAATATAGTTCCTGACACATTATCGCGAGCAGTACCACAAGTAGATTGTATACAAAAAAATGTAGTCGTAATAGACAAGTGGTACAAGAAGTTGATGGAGGAGATAAGAAATTCACCGCAGAAGTATCCATTGTATAAAATAGAAAACGGCATTATATTTAAACACGTTACACCTAAGATCCCTGAACTGTCGGACGAAACGGACGAATGGAAAATCATACCACCAAAAGAAAAGCGACTGGAAATTTTTAAGCAGTTTCACGATGTGCCAACTGCAGGACATGCTGGAGTGTTTAAAACTTTTCACCGAATAGGTCAACGATATTATTGGCCGAAAATGAAACCAGATATTGCTAGATATGTCAGAAATTGTATGACATGTCAAACTCGTAAACCAGAGTCAAAAGCAAAACAAGGTCTAATGTTGAGTCATCCCAGAATAATTAAACCATGGCAGATGATTTGCATGGATTTCGTGGGACCATTACCGCGAAGCTCGAATGGGAATACGTTTATTTTAACGGTAGCAGATTGTTTTACAAAATTTACTAGGTTATTCGCTATGCGGAGTGCTACTGCACAGAATGTTAAGAAGACACTTGAACGCGAAATTTTTTTGTTATTTGGTGTTCCTCAAATAATAATTTGCGATAACGGGAAACATTTTGCTAATAATCTTGTTAAGCAACTGTGTGCAGAATATGATGTACGAATACGTTTTACACCGTATTACCATCCACAAGCAGATCCAGCGGAAAGAATAATTAGAGTAGTAAAAACCATGATATCTTGTTACATCGACGAAGATCAAAGAAAATGGGATGCTGAATTAGATAAAATTGGTTGTGCGATCCGTACAAGTGTACACGAAACAACTGGACACACACCGTATTTTCTAAATTTCAGCAGGGAACAGATATTAAATGGTGCATACTACCAGAAAGACAATGAAGAGACAGATGAAGAAGTTCTCGGAACACCAGAAATAAGAGCAAAGGTATTAAATAAGGTGTACAAGAAAGTTCGCGAACGTTTGAACAAGTCTTTTCAAAAAAATAAAAAAATATATGACTTACGAAGAAGAGAAGACACTTACGAAATAGGCGATGAAGTATTACGTAAGAATTATTCTCTCTCGGACGCTAGTAAACATTATAATGCAAAGTTAGCACCGAAATTTATTGGACCTTTTTACATTAAGGAAAAACTATCGCCATGGACGTTTATATTAGAAGATAAATTTGGGGTTCATAAAGGAACATGGCATGCGAAGGACTTAAAAAAATTAATAAAAGAACAGGATTTTGGTTAGGGTTTAGTTTCGGTTAATTTTAAATAATGTTAGTTATTATTAACCTTAGTTTAGGTATAGAGTAGAATATAGTAAATAAAAACAAAAAAAAAGATATTGCTTAGTGGAAATATTTCTTGAGGGAAAGTATTTTTCTTGAAGTAAAGGGGGGAATGTAACGTTTTAAAAGAAATTTGTTTATTTTTAAACAAATTTAATACGGTACGCTAATGTACAGCAGCCTACTTTATTAAAATAAGACAATATCGCATAGATTTCGGTAACCATGATTACACAATAATATACAAGTAACAAACAGTATTTTATTATTCGTGAAAATCATTTTGGTACGTGGTCAGACCTTCGTTCTCAACAGAAGAATATTATTATACGGTGAATAGTATATGTATTTAGACCTTTAAAGGGATTTGTTTTGAGAACGTAAAGGTGAAAAGGACATTGAGTTCCTACGATTTATTCGGATTAATATTGCCACAATACAAATTCACTACAGAGAGCCGCATAACATCTTAAGGTAATAATCTAAATTATTGTGTTGTATTGCTTGTATATTTTTGTATAATTGTATGCGGCGCTTAAAACGCAAGCATTTACCGAAATTTAATGGATATGATCTTATTTTAGGCTCTCCTTCCCAGTATTTCTCCTTTTTCTCTCTCTCTCTCTCCCTCTTGGTGCGTCGCAGGAAATATCCAGAGCCAGCTTACGGCATTGGCGTACTGGTTTGGATAATTTGGGGCTGGACGTACCGAGCGTCGAAAGAAGGCAAGGATAGAGGAAACTTCAAGAAAAATAATCCAGATAAGCCTTTTTTTAATCAAAATTATTTGTGTTATTGTTTATATATCGTTTATTTTAAATTTTGAATATCAGTTGTATATATTTTTTTTATACGTTAGATTTTATTCGGAATGTGTAGGAAGTTCGTGGCGCTGGTCGACCAACCCGAGAAAGCTTTGTAATCCAGCGCATTCTGGTAAAATCTCTTTAACCAAATTTACCTTTAATTAATATTTTTATTATTTGTTTGTAATTTATAATATTATTATTCTAAATTTATTTTTGGTATCTATATATTTTATTTACATTTCAATTTTCAATTATAATAAATTTTATTGTTTTGATATTTACTATATTCAGTTGTTGTTATTGACTTATGTCCCAAATATCTCGTTTTAGGTTAGGTTTCGCCTAGTGAGACTGATTTGGTCAGTCTTAGTTAAAATCTAGTCTGTGCGTGGGATCTACTGGTCGGTCCCAATTATTTTATTTCAGACCAGTTGGCGCCCTTAATTTTTTTTTATAATTTCATCTAATTTTGGAACCGCACGACCGTCTCGGCTGTTTAAAGGCTAGCCACAAAAGACTAAATAAACCTATAGCCGGTGTTTTATAGGTCACAATATATACATATATTTTTAATTTTTATTTACAATAATTATTTAAATAAGAAACTTTAGCTCTGAAGATATACTGTTTGTTTTATTGCTTTGTTTGAACTTTTTTTAGCCAAATCTCTCTTTTTATATATAGTACATAATTTTTAAAATTAATATTTTTTTAACTTTTTCAAATTTCACATTAAACTGAATTTATGTCGTATAAATAACGTAAGTGTATTATCTGCCTTGTTTATTTCAATATCTTATTAACCTTTTTTATATTAAAAAAAAATCACTTGCTAACCCAGTTGCTACGCCCATGCCCTAGTTGTAACTTATTTTAAATTTACCGCTATACTGTATTTGATCAGTGTAAATCGTACTCGGTTCGCAGCGCTACCTACTTTTTTCTACTTTGAAATAGACCATAGAAGTTATCCCTATTACACGATAACAATGATGAAATTATTGATTTTATTATAATTTTCGTTCCATAAAATTCCAATATAGTACTCAATTTATTTTAAGAAGAGGATACTTATAACTTATGAAGAAAATTTGAAGAAATGAAGAATATTGGTTAATGTTCCGTCTGGTCCCACCAAATCCAACTGGTTAGAGAAAAAGCGCAAACTAGTGAAATTAATAAGGAATGAAATTGTTTTGAGTTATCCATATCCAGTCATCTCCACTCAAAATTAAACAAAAAATAATTCCAACACCTGCATACAACGGAGACATGATGCTTCGTCGTAGAAAGAGATACAAAACCCAGCATTAATAAGGATACAAAATAGACAATTCTTTCTTCTCATTCCTTCTATTTACTAAAACTTCGTGAGTCGTGACCCGCCGTAATTGCACGCACGACGTGTCACGACAAATTTTAGATCACGCACGAAAGAAAAATATTAATCACGTTCAATCACGATTTTAACGTGTACGGCCGTGTCACTTCGTGACACGGAAATTTAACAGCACGCGCCCATCACTACCTAAAATATACAGAAGTGAAGTGCTATTCTGTTCTGTTAAGAAATTAAGTGACTAAATTGTGTGTTTTGTGTCTGTTTTCGGTTAAACTATTATATTTGGATTTAGCTGTTACCTCAGCAATAAGGTATGTATGTTCTCTTTATTTTCTTTAATTGGGCCTGTGAAATAACAAATAATAGTTTGATTTACTAAATTGACGTCAGAACGGACCTCCAGACAATTCTTCGAACATAATGTTTTTTAAAAATTTAATTTCATAGACCACATGTAAATTTAAACTTTGTACACATTTAGATTAATAAACCTAGTTATAAGTTAAACTTATAATAGCTGTCTCTTTAACTATTGAACTGGGCTTTTGCTAAACAAAATGATCAAAAACCTCATTTAAACGTTAAAAAATACTAGTTTTCAAAATCTAGTTCCGCTTAAACCAAAGAAAACTATATGCTTATAGTCCGTTCAAACGTTAGAATGCAGTATTCTTGCTCTTATGGCAAATGGGAGCAGTGTTACCAAATATTGTAAAAGTGCCTAATTTTATGTTTTTTTGTTCCTAATTCGAGTGTATGTGAAAAGAGCTAAAGATAAGAAAATAGTGTTCCCAACTTCGAAGTAATCAAAAAAAAATATATGTGAAAAATAGAAGCCGTGATTATCGGATAACATTTCTAATATCCGTAAATTAATTTAACTTATTCATGTAATATTTAATTCATTTTTAAGTATTTTTTAAACAATTTAATAAAGAACATATGCCGGTTACCATGGCGTACTGGTTAGTGTAGCCATGCACTAATTTGTAGACCATGAGGGCTCGGGTTCGAATCCCGGTGATGGCATGGATTTTTCAAAAATAAAATGCATCTTCTGGATAATGGCCATAAGTCCAAAAAAAAAAAAAAAGAACATGGTAAAGGTGCATTTTAGTTATTTACTAATACGCATGCGTCATTTGTGTTCATTTCTCCTAGCGATATATGTAGGTACATCCTTGCCAAATGTTATTGACATCTGACACTACCGATAGAGGCGCTACTGCACTTTACATCATGGCTGACTTTGGTAGGATATTTTTGACAGGTTCAATGGTATCTTCATGTGATATTTATTGAAACACACTCTAAAATGGTCTTTAACTCTTTTTCCACTTCTAAGAACATATTCACACGCTTGTCTTCTATCCATAACTACACGTGCACCACCACGTAAATTCAGAAACACGTTTTTTTTGCCACGTTTCGGAACACGATGAAAACTTAGGTCTCTATCACGACCTACTTTTGCATTGCAAAGATAAACACAGCAATTCACGTTGCATTTAATTTTTTCTTGCAATTTTAAAGACATTTTTTTAAAAACTTGCTATGAAAACAACAGTAAACAAACTCGACTATCCTACAACCGTCAGTTTCTCAAAATCTCACTAGAGGCGCTTCAGTTATTGTCAGTTGACAATACGAAACTAACAGGAAAACTTCATTTTTTATGTTGTATATTTAAAATATCATCTTAGGATGGTAATTCTGAAGTAATACCTTTCAAAATATTTGACCATTCATAATTGACATTAAATTATATGTCAACTTACTACCACAAATTGTATAAAACTAAGGTGACCATTTTTGTCAAATATAAAACCAGGACATTTAAAATAGATCAAGTACAGGCGCGTGCAATAGGAGAGGGCTTCTTGGGTCCTGACCCCCCCCCAGTAACTTAAAAATCATATACTTAATAAAAACTAAGCTATTGAAAATAAAATCATCTCTTTTGTTGATAAAAAACCAATCATAGTCAAAATGTGATTAACATATAAGACCACCCCTCCCCGTAAAGAGGCAATAATTTTATATTATTTATCAGATATTTTTTACAAATAGACCCCCTCTCAGTTAATTTTTCTAGGAGCGCGCCTGCTCAGTCAGCATGAAGAAAAGTGGCTATCGTAGAATATATATTAAAAAAATATTGCAGAGTAAGCTTAGTTTTTTTGCCTTTAAGTGAAAAAATAAAATGTATTACTTTTATTTATATTGTAGATTAAGAAGGTACATTTGAAAAGGCCGCTACACTGCTGAGCCGTATTTTGTGTTTAAATTTACGCGCGTACTGAAAGATGGAACGATTACTCGATCTTTTGAAAAATTAATAATTTTTGATTTTGTGTCCCTAAACTGTACTGGTTATATTTCACGACTAACCAGGACCAATGACCAAAAAAACAGTACAGTACTGGTAAAATCAGTACGAATGGTCACCTGAATAAAACACAAATTGACAAGTATTTGAAATATATTTTATACAACCAGGGCAGAAATTATGAATAAGCGAAATAAGATTAAATAAATATTTGTATATAATTCAAAATATTAGACATGTCAATCACAAATATGACATGTCAATTTGGTATCTGACATGTAGTTTTTGAGTTAATATAACCTCAGTATAATGAAACTTCACAAAAAATGTAAAAGCCAGATTTACAAGTTTACATGGTTTCAAAAAAGTCTATTTACACCACAACAGTCACCAAAGTAACCAGATCTAGTTTCGTATTAGAACATTGTTTTTCCACTTTTTTTTGTAATATTGTCGTAATGCACGCAAAATAGGGCGCACTACAAATTAAAATCTGTTTTTATTCTACAGTAATTGAATACTTTAATTGAACATATAAGTAAGAACATATTGATCTATGAAATACGTTTCTATTATTGTAAAGCGAATAATATTTTTATACTTAGAATTTGAGAGAAAACAAATATATATATATTATTAATATAGTTTAAGAAAAACATTAAACTGAAGGAGATCAAAAGTGTTAGAGGCCAAGAATAAATACGCCAATAATAATTCGAAATAAATATCTCGAATATTAAAGACATTTAATAAAAAAATGCCTTACATAATAACTGATATTTTTAAATCTGACATATCAGTAGAAGATAATTTTACCTACGATAACCTGGTCTACAAGATATGCATGGAAATTTAGGACATTTAACTCTTTAACTGATTTATTTTTATACATTTTTGCAATGAATTTGTAATCAGTGATTCTTAAAGTCTGGTCCGCGGGTAAAGGCCTTTAAGTGATTAAATTTGTTTTATATTGGAACTAGAAACTGTACAACTGCGGATTGGATGTACCAGAATGATATTAATTATAAAAAGGAAATTAGGAAATATATTAATCCATTATATTTAAAAAAACATACATATAGCGACTTGAAAAAGAGGATAGTGAAACAACTATAGTCTCCATATAAATTATATTTAACCAGAACTGTAAAATAATGATTATTTTTGTAATCAACTATTTGTCGAAAACCATTACTCATATAACCGTAATCAGAAATTTGATTGCAATTACCTAAATAAACAGAATACAAAATTCTTGATACGATTAGAAATATTCAAAAAGTAATCAAATCTTTACAAAACTATGTTAACATTTGGAATTTTTCATATTCTCAAAATATTCAGGTCTATAAGGCCATTAGTATTACGGCCAACATCGCTCTTAATTTTCGCTTCCCTTGAAATAAAACATTCATAAATTATAATCAATACACTTTATTATTCTAAAAAAACATTAACTTTTTGTTACATTAATCATCAACATATTACAATGTAAATAAAAATATATTTAACATACATGTTTATTATTTGAAAACATTTATCGTACGTATATGCAGGGCATATATTCAAAATAATACACCAGTTAGATAAATAAAAATAAATAAATAAAACACTAAAAAATCTGACGAGAAAAAAAAAACTAAATTGTAGTTGTAGCGCTAATTATTTTAATAATTATCATACAATTTGTTTATTTTTAGAAATTGTTGATGTGGTCATTTGCCAGAAGTAGAAACTAAGTGAAATCTTTTTCTTTACCTGTTATCCTACTATTCATTTTAACAACCAGTATGGAAGTATTTCAATATTTTAAGAACTGATATGCTCGTACCGGTTGAATGTCGTCACTGCACATATTTATGTATTTATTACAATATATATACTTTAACACATTGGTATGCGAATTTTTGTGACGGAAATGACGTCACTCCAACGTCCACAATGTTTATTTAATAATTTAAAATAAAAATAGGCCGTTAACCTGCCAAAATTAAGGTAAGTTTAAAATTGTAATAAGGCGTTTACGAAAACTCTACCGGTAGATACCGGAAACATCGACTGCGTTCGAAAACAAGTTCGGTGCTGAAAGACAATCTGCTCTACAGGCGACTTCCGACCGAAAAGGCGAAGAGTTAAGGTACGTAGTTCCCAAGAGCATGAGGAAGGCGTTGGTGGTGAAATACCACGATCTTCTTGGTCACTTTGTGCGAACCACATAGTCAGATGTGCAGAATGTTTGTTGGTGAAAGTGCCAGGAGACAAGCAGCCGTGGTATTTGCATCCAATACCTCCAGGCGTAAGACCATTTGAAACGGTGCACCTAGACCATGTAGGCCCGTTCCCAACGAGCGAGAGAGGGAACAAACAATTATTAGTGGCGGTAGATGATCTGACGAAGTACGTTCGAGTGTGGCCAGTCACTTCAACCACAACCGAAGAGGTCATGGAAAAACTCGAAGACTTGTTTGGAATCTATGGGCTGCCACGGCGATTAATATGTGATCGCGGAACTTGTTTCACATCAAAGAAGTTCGACAAGTTTTGCGCGAGACAAGGGGTGCAACTGGTGTTGACTAGCAGTCGGCATCCGCGCGCAAACGCACAGGTAGAACGCGTCAACCGAACTCTGGTCGCGACAATACAAACCAGGTTAGGTGACCGCGGGGAAGAACGTTGGGATGAAGTAGCGGCACTAGTACAACGGGACTTGAATACCTCACCCAACAAGATGACAGGGATGAATCCATTCTTCCTACTACATGGATACAAATCCAGGTACGTAGATGGCCTATATCGTTTATTAACCGATGATAACTCTGCTCAGGAGAACCCGCAGCAGCTGCGAGAGTGCATCATCAAGAAGCACACCGAGTGGCAGCGACGTCACGACCGACACCGTAGCCTTGCACCCATCTACGAAGTGGGAGAAGTATTTACATGCGAAGAGCTAATGTCGCCACTGGAGAGACGACAAAGCTGCAACCAAAGTACCGAGGACCGCTGGTAATTTTACAGGTCCTACTCGGTGATACCTATAGAGTCTGCCAACTTGAGCGGAATCAGGTCGGGCATTCGATTCCATAGAGATAGAAAAGATGGAGACCTATAGTGCGTTCAAAGGTGAGTTTGCAGTATTGCTCTTATGGCAAATGGGAGCGGTGTTGCCAAATGTTGTAAAAGTGTCAAATGTGTCAATTATAATAATATGAAAAACTCGTATGATTTACAAAAATCAACTCTTATAAAACTCAAAATAACACTCAACAAAAACAAATGGCCATTTGTAGAATACTGCGTCTTCACAGATCAGCGCGTTTTAGAGCTGGCAACGTCGACAAGCAAGAAAAGGATAGTGTCATTGTGTAAACCCATTAGAGAGTATGAAAAAGAACTACTCGTATGCCCTGTACTGCAAACTCACCTTTGAACGCACTATAGATGTCAGTAGAGGTGTCAGAGGAGTTAAAGCCGGGACAGAAGAATAAGAAGAGAAGGAAGAAACAAGGGCGGCCATGTCGTATACACCACTGACAAAGAACGCTCACTGAATATTTAGTTGCTATACATTGAATATTGTAATTATTAATAAACAGGCCAATAAATTCTGATTAAATAGTTAAAAATTATATTATTATTATTGTAATATATTTATATTTACTTAATTTACATTCAGTAACAATTGTCAACTGACAATAACTGAAGCGCCTCTAGTGAGATTTTGAGAAACTGACGGTTGTAGGATAGTCGAGTTTGTTTACTGTTGTTTTCATAGCAAGTTTTTAAAAAAATGTCTTTAAAATTGCAAGAAAAAATTAAATGCAACGTGAATTGCTGTGTTTATCTTTGCAATGCAAAAGTAGGTCGTGATAGAGACCTAAGTTTTCATCGTGTTCCGAAACGTGGCAAAAAAAACGTGTTTCTGAATTTACGTGGTGGTGCACGTGTAGTTATGGATAGAAGACAAGCGTGTGAATATGTTCTTAGAAGTGGAAAAAGAGTTAAAGACCATTTTAGAGTGTGTTTCAATAAATATCACATGAAGATACCATTGAACCTGTCAAAAATATCCTACCAAAGTCAGCCATGATGTAAAGTGCAGTAGCGCCTCTATCGGTAGTGTCAGATGTCAATAACATTTGGCAACGATGTACCTACATATATCGCTAGGAGAAATGAACACAAATGACGCATGCGTATTAGTAAATAACTAAAATGCACCTTCACCATGTTCTTTATTTTAATTTTAATTTTTTTTATTTTTGGACTTATGGCCATTATCCAGAAGATGCTTTTTATTTTTGAAAAATCCATGCCATCACCGGGATTCGAACCCGAGCCCTCATGGTCTACAAATTAGTGCATCGCTACACTAACCAGTACGCCATGGTGACCGGCATATGTTCTTTATTAAATTGTTTAAAAAATACTTAAAAATTAATTAAATATTACATGAATAAGTTAAATTAATTTACGGATTTTAGAAATGTTATCCGATAATCACGGCTTCTATTTTTCACATATTTTTTTTTTGATTATTTCGAAGTTGGGAACACTATTTTCTTATCTTTAGCTCTTTTGACATACACTCGAATTAGGAACAAAAAAACATAAAATTAGACACTTTTACAATATTTGGTAACACTGCTCCCATTTGCCATAAGAGTAATAATACTGCATTCTAACGTTTGAACGGACTATAAGCATATAGTTTTCTTTGGTTTAAGCGGAACTAGATTTTGAAAACTAGTATTTTTAAACGTTTAAATGAGGTTTTTGATCATTTTGTTTAGCAACAGCCCACTTCAATAGTTAAAGAGACAGCTATTATAAGTTTAACTTATAACTAGGTTTATTAATCTAAATGTGTACAAAGTTTAAATTTACATGTGGTCTATGAAATTAAATTAAAAAAAAAACATTATGTTCGAAGAATTGTCTGGAGGTCCGTTCTGACGTCAATTTAGTAAATCAAACTATTATTTGCTATTTCACAGGCCCAATTAAAGAAAATAAAGAGAACATACATACCTTATTGCTGAGGTAACAGCTAAATCCAAATATAATAGTTTAATCGAAAACAGCCACAAAACACACAATTTAGTCACTTAATTTCTTAACAGAACAGAATAGCACTTCACTTCTGTATATTTTAGGTAGTGATGGGCGCGTGCCGTTAAATTTCCGTGTCACGAAGTGACACGGCCGTACACGTTAAAATCGTGATTAATATTTTTCTTTCGTGCGTGATCTAAAATTTGTCGTGACACGTCGTGCGTGCAATTACGGCGGGTCACGACTCACGAAGTTTTAGTAAATAGAAGGAATGAGAAGAAAGAATTGTCTATTTTGTATCCTTATTAATGCTGGGTTTTGTATCTCTTTCTACGACGAAGCATCATGTCTCCGTTGTATGCAGGTGTTGGAATTATTTTTTGTTTAATTTTGAGTGGAGATGACTGGATATGGATAACTCAAAACAATTTCATTCCTTATTAAATCACTAGTTTGCGCTTTTTCTCTAACCAGTTGGATTTGGTGGGACCAGACGGAACATTAACCAATATTCTTCATTTCTTCAAATTTTCTTCATAAGTTATAAGTATCCTCTTCTTAAAATAAATTGAGCCCTGAAAATCTGTGGATTTTTCTGCGGATGCAAATAAATTATCATTTAAATCGTGCGGATGCGGATAAAATATCATATCCGCTTATTCGAAATATGCGTGTGAACATAAAATCTTCGGTTAGACAGCTCTTCCCACGGAAGACTAAACAATTTCGTAGATACAACAATTTCTTTGGATTTATTGTTAGTTTATTAATATAAAATAGGGTTGACTAGAAATGGGAGTTTACTCGTGTCGATTTTAAGATTTTTGCGAATATTTAGCAACAGAAAAATATTTCGAAAAAATTTATTGAACAAAAGTTACTATAAATGCAATAACTAATAACTTTTATTTGAGACGTTTTTTGATAAAACGAAAATATTTCGAAATTTTTTTGTAAAATTATTTAAAATTTTTCCAAGTCTCAATGTTTTCATACTTATATGTAACGTTTCCATGGTCATGATAATTAATTCGTAACTAGTAAAGCAAGCCTTGGACAAACATTTGTATAGAACATAATTTGATGTATTTTTGAAGATTTATCTAAATATTTATTATTTTTTTTTTTTTAAATTTACATTTTTTTTAAATATTTTTTTTTATGGGAGGGCAAGTCTAGCGGAGGTTTCCCTTCGCCACTGGTTAAATTATCTGATCTTGTAGGTCTTTCCTTGTTATTTATTGGTCATAAATGTAATAATAATGTTAATAAAGCTGTTTATTTATTTCTAAATATCATCATATAATATAATTTGGAAATGTATGTTCTATTCGTCTTCATTTTTCCGGTAACGTGAAGAGAGGGATATGAAAGAAATATATTTCTTTTTTAATATCTACATAACACTCGTTACTTATTAACAAAATTTTGGGACGGGCGTGGGTTGGTCATTCTAACGTGAAAAAATTTACGCGTGAGCCACGAAACACGCGTGTCCGTGAAGCACGCGTGCGTGACCGTAAAAATTTTAAATTATGGATTCGTGTGCGTGCGTGTAATTTTAAATCTGACTTCGAGCGCATGCGTGATCGTGACAAAATTTTATTCACGTGATCAACACTAATTCTAGGATGGGTCGTAAAGTTCAAATCACGACCTCGGATCTTACTAGCCTGTTGAGGCTTTTAGGAACGACCATCCCTTCATCCGCTTTTAAATGCTTTTCCCCACCACATGTCATTCAACGTATAGATGACATCAGCTTATACCGTAGTTAGTGGCTGCTCATTATAATTAGCACATTCACATAATAGGGCGTCCTACTATAAGTAGGCCCAGCTTCGCCGATATGCCACTGTTTTTGGGCCAAAACTTCGAACAGGTCACGAACCTTAAATATGTAATGACATTTACTTCAATTACGGCACAGTTTTCTTTACTCGCCATAGGCACCAAAAGTGCTCTTTACGTCCCTGATAGTAGGTAATCTTGTAAAAGTTAAATTCAAGTCATGATTGAATAAAATATTTGTATAATATTATTATATTTTTATATACAATATATAAATAAAAAAATAGTTAATTAAATATCAATAATAACAAAAACTTCAAATTTATTTGTGTCAGGTTCATTTATAATTTGCATTGCAGAATACGTAATAGCTTTAACTTCCGTTCCTTGGGGATGTTTACCAATCTGAAATTCTTCACCGTAACACTTACACTTTATCTTATATTCATCATGTATTTTAAATTCAGTTATTTCTATTTTTCTACAAATTAAGAACAGGTCAGCACTGAATAAAAATAATAGTTCATCTAGAAACTGGTATAAAAGACTTTCTAAATCATGGCCCTCTGCTTCTATTACTGCTGATTGTATTATTTCAACACTGTCGATTTCTGTCATATAGCCAAACATTGCCATTCCACATTGTTCGAATGTTTCTTTCAGACTATTCCCCCAGGCATGTAATCTGTAAAAAAAAATAAGGATGGTCAATATTTCTATTGAGCAGTAAATAAATTTCAGTTTTAGAGTAATGGTTCCGAAACTGTGACCCACGGACCCCTGGAGTCTGATAGATAGTGGTCGGGGATTTCAGAGTATCTACTAAAGGTACCTAAATGAAAGCGGGCAACAGTCGGTACAAATACTGCATGTCTGATAAGTACAACATTTTTTGTTGTAACCGTGGCAAAATGAATATTATTTTTTAACTGTTAACCGCTTTTTTCATCTGCTAACGAGAAGTGATTTCATCACTTCTCGTGATTGCTGAAGACGGAAACAGATCGTTGAGCAGTTTCCGAAACGTCCGAAAATATTTTATATAACTCATTATATCTTTTTGATACTAATACTCACTATATTGTACTATTCTAGCCTAGTACTATCAGCAGTGGCAGACGTCCAAAATAACGGTGTCCGCATTAATATTGGACTATTGCAAAATAATTTCAAAGATGTAATTGGTAATTATCAAGAGTTTTTATTTGATATCCTACAATAAAATATAAAAAATTATGTGAAGTGTGAATTTACACACATTTCAGGGTTTCGAAGGTATTTAGTAAGTGTATGATGATTATTTGGAATGCCAAAACAAATTTTATGTTAAAATATTTTTTTTATTAATTTTAATTCAAATGCCTAATACCAATATTTGCAGTATTTTTTTATATAGCAAGGTTCATTAATATTTTGAAAATTGCGCCTACGGCTTCCATTGGTTGTTTAAGTCATAAACTCCGCCCCTCTGATTTCGTATACATTCAAACATAGAATTAAATTATAATTTCAGCACTTCCCACTGGTTATTAAATTTACGCTTTTAAAAATTAAACGCAACATTTGCCAAAATATAACTAGAATTTTGACAAAATATTTGAACAAAATAAAAATGCAAAAAAAAAAAAATTAAAATTGACGGGATTCGAACAGTAGTTTCAACTCAGGAAGCGACAACGTTACCACTATACTACGCAGGTTCACTCGCTTATTATGTTAAATAGCGGATTAAATATTTTACATATTTTTGTTAAAAATACAAAAAATGCGTTATTTTCCGAACATAATCTTATCAAAAATTCCTATTGTACTATTTCGGTTCACACCAATGTACATTACTTAGAATTTTTTCAGATTTTTAGTTTAAACCATCTGGGCTACAGGGTGTGGGACAAATTTTTTTTTTACAATTTTGTCAAAAATCGCCTCAAAATAATTTATTTTGCAAAAATAAAATTTTGATTGATTTTTTTCGATGAGCATATATTTGTTTATATTTTTAGAGTGATATGTTTTTTAGATGTTTTAGTATTTTTCCTATGTGCGGGTCAAAAAGTTGTATAAGCATGCCAAATTTCAACTCTCTTGGTTTAGCCGTTTGGCTACAATTTTTACCGAACAGACAGACAGACGACAAAATGACGGTATAAGGGTTTTTTGGTCATAGCTACAAAACCCTAAAAAGTAATACATTTTTTCATTGATCCAAAAAATTTCATATTTTCGAAAACATAAACAAATTTCTGTGGTATTATTGAGGTTTACAACAATGAGCATTACTCTGAATTTTTACAGGTTTTTAGACTAACTACTTTGGGTAATAGAATGTGAGATAATGTATGTATCACAAGCATTTATTTGACGCCTCGGGGCAAGACAATTATTTTCTGCGCCTTATTTTTGACTAAGAGTAGTCCCAAAGATCAAGGAACAAAAAGAAAATGAAGATATACAGAAAGACCAAGTAACCAAGAAGCGCCCCCACAAACACTGACGCCCCGGACGTCTTAGCCCCCCCCCCTCCATTATTCTGCCACTGAGTATGTGGAAATCCACATAAAAAAGAAACTTTTTTCGTTTCTTTTATATATGCATTTAGTTATGTTGCATTACTAATATTACCAATATTAACAGTGAATCATTCAATGCTTTGAAATATTATGAAGCATTGTGCAATATTCCTTAATAAAAAAATAATATATTATAAAATTATAAGTATAATATAACGACAAGTATTAAAATTTTACAATGTTTACACGTAAAACTGTTCAAATTTTTATTTAAACTTAAAATTTAACGGTAAAGATGTATAATCAGCGAAAATGTCTCTGAAAGATTAAAAAAATGTTATTTGAATATGAGTAAAACATTTTTGAAACCCTTATTCTAAAACAACTGAACTATTGAATTGTTATGCATACTACAAGATATTCTTATTAAAAGGCATTACCGGAATGACATGAATACGGAATCAATAACTATAATATGTAGGTACGTTAAGTCTACGCTTTATTCAAATAACATAAAGTGTATAAAATATAACATGAAAACTCTTAGTTACTTACTGAACATCTGCTGTATGATCCAAATCTGAAAATTAAATATTAATTTTAAATTTCATTCAACATAACCTATAAAAAATGCTATTTAAAACGTTATGAAAAACAAAATAACAACTGATTTACTTACACTCATATTTAATTGGTGGAATTTCTAATTCTTCTGCAGTGAATTCTTCCATTGTCATGGAAATTTAATTGAAAATTCAACTGTAATAAACACTCACATGTATTTTGTTATATGGCACCTTCTATGAAGAAAGCCGGTTTTACAATAGTGTTCAAGGCGCATTTGCATCTATTCTGCATGACATGAATGTATGAAGTGTGGAGTAAAATCTTATTTTAATCTTTATGGGTAACTCCTACAGGGGCGTCGAGAGGCGGTGTAGCCCATATAAATTACCGGGGCACGGTACCCTATAGAGCGCGGTAATGGATTTGTTTTTAACAAATCAGTATTCAATTTTATTATTTGTTATTTTGTTGTATAATTTCTTTAATCACTTTGTTGGTAATAAAAGTACGTAATAATATATATACAGTCTGTTCCAAACGGTTAGGCGGAACTAGATTTTGCAATCTAGTTACTTTCATCGTTTAAATCGTGCTTTCGACCGTTTTGTTTAAGCTTTGTAAATCATACTTACAATAAACATTTTTTGGTTAAGGTTAATATCATTTTAAAATTCATTTTCTTTATATTTTGATTTTTTGTGACAACCTAAAAGAACGAAATTCCCATTTAGTTCCGCTTAACCGTTTGGAACAGACTGTATTTAAATATTTTTTTTACATATTAATGAAATTACATACAGTCTGTTCCAAACGGTTAGGCGGAACTAAATGGGAATTTCGTTCTTTTAGGTTGTCACGAGAAGGGACCTTGCTTGGGTTATTTCATTTTTCACGTTGGGATGTCAAAATTTAAAATTCCAACAATGAAACCATGGAAACGAATGACATATGTCAAAATTAAATATTTTTTTTAGATATTTTAATGAAAAAAAAATAAATAAAAGGGAAATTTGTATTAAGAATGACACAAAAAATCAAAATATAAAGAAAATGATATTTTAAAATGATATTAACCTTAACCAAAAAATGTTTATTGTAAGTATGATTTACAAAGCTTAAACAAAACGGTCGAAAAGCACGATTTAAACGATGAAAGTAACTAGATTGCAAAATCTAGTTCCGCCTAACCGTTTGGATCAGACTGTACTATAAATGAATAAAATACGATTCATTGTTTTTCCAGTAATATTTTTCCGAATTGTTCGCCGCTTTTACTAAATCTTTTTTTTTTTTTTTATAAAATTGTAAAACTCTAAATGCAATCCGTTTTACAATTATCTTTTACTTGCAGTTCGGCCTTTATTAAATCAGTATTGCAACGGTTTCTAGTTTCAGTCCAATGAGAAGACATCAAACTGAAGATCCCCTCAACAAATGCGTTTGGGCATGGGAAACTGAGCATTTTGCCAACTAGTAACTCATTAGCTTCAAAAATATCAGTTTACATTTTGTCTACAGGCTTATTTTTGTAAGACAGCTGTTTTTCGATAATGTTCTTTGCATCTATGAATTCATCATAGAGGCTGTCCTTCTCTAAAGCGTCCGTAATTTTCAAACTATTTGCGGCAGATTTTATATTATCATAAGTAATTTGAATTGTAAAAATCAAAATTTGATTCTAAATAGTTAAGGGTTTTGGTAAAAAAATTAATAAAATCTTGTGCAATTTTTCTAGATTCTGCTGGCAGTATTTTGTTGAGTTCTGTAACAGTTTTTTCTCCAAAAAAGGAGTATTTTTTTCGTTCTTCAAGTTTTTGACGTAACCTATACATAACATCGAACAACTCAGGCACAGTAAGATTGTTCTGTTCTAAACTCCTTATCTTCTAGCTTCTTATCTCCCTAGCCTCTTCAAAAACTGGCAAACAATTTTGAAGGAATAACATGTAAATTTCGGTTCTACTGTATTCTTCTTCTCTCTTTTCATCCATAACATATTTCTAAATAAGAGTAGGACATTCGTCTTGTCCCATATTTTGAAAATAAGTTTTTACACCTGGCCAACATTTTAACATTTTATATATTGCTGGTAATAATGATAACCATCTTGTTGGAACATCTCTAAGGAGTTTATCTAGTTATATGAGGAATTGAGGATGAAAAATATTTAGTTTTTTTAACAATATTATTTAATTTTTCTGAAAAGATTCCAAAATATTGTGTTATTGCCGAAACAGGGACTTTTCGCGTCCCCGGAACCTGCTTTCCGGGACGCGGGACTTTCAGTACTCAAACCGGGACTGTCCTGGGAAATCCGGGAAAGTTGGTCACCCTATCCCTATCTCTCCCCTGATCAGCCTTGTGGTGCGCCATTGTATATTATCGTAACTCCATTTAATATCTTTTCGTCCAATCAGAAAAGAATGAAGTAGATTCCAATATTTACATAGATTCTATGGATATGTAAAGCTATTGTTTCGTTTATACATGCAACGATTTGCTGGCGCCAGTACTTCCTAGCGTGCCAGTAAAAATAAAATACATATGTAAACACTTACTGGCGTGCAAATTCTAACAGAGCATGGCATGCATTGATCAAAAAAGTTAGTAAAGCTAGGTTTCCACATGCATAGATTATTGGCGCCAGTTTTTTTGCCAGTTTTATGGCGCCAACTTTAGTGGCACCAGTATGTGTTTCCACAATTTCTATCAGTTTTCAACTGGCACCAGATTAAAAATGGCGTCAACTGAGTTACTTCAAGCAAGCATTAATGTGGTAGTGCAAATTTTGTCTATTGAGCTCCAAAAAATACTAAAAATAAAGAAAGAAAGCATAGATGGTGGGTTCGTAAATGGATATCACGCAGAGATGTTTACGGTGCATCGAATACTTTAATTCAAGAGAAGCTAATGAAGATCAAGAAGCATATTTTAATCATTTGATAATGACGCATGCAAATTTCGTATTTTTGTTGAACCGTATTTTCAATAAAATACAAAAATTAAACACGCACATGAGGGACGCCATACCAGCTCGTTCAAAATTGCAAGTAACGCATCTTTAACGCAATGATTCTTTTGCATCTTTGCAGTATACCTACCGTATCCCAAAAAGTACAATTTCAAAATTTATTTATGAAGTGTTTGATTCTATTTACGAAGACTTGAAAGAATATTTGAAGGTAAGTTATCAAAAAAAAAAAAAAAAAAATTGATAATTAAATTTATTGAAAAAGTAAGAAATAAGTAGGTATAATGACAAATTTTATTATACGTCAAATTACAAATTCCAAGCTTGAAGAATTATATCCGAAGTTTCATGGTTAACAGTAGTAGACTGTTCTTCAAGATCGTTGCATGAAGTGGAATTCGAAAAATATGGTGACGGTGTTTGATATGGAGACTGATGTGATGACATTATAGTTGAGAACGAGGCTTTCCGACCTAATCTTTTTTGAACCAGGTAATGCAGAATGTCAGACTGACTCTCTAAATCGACATCGT
The DNA here is from genome assembly GCA_963971575.1 of Liopterus haemorrhoidalis. Taxonomy (NCBI): domain Eukaryota; kingdom Metazoa; phylum Arthropoda; class Insecta; order Coleoptera; family Dytiscidae; genus Liopterus; species Liopterus haemorrhoidalis. The sequence continues at coordinate 146,121,023 of OZ020611.1, read as the reverse complement.
TTGGAAGTTTTCGTAAACGAGCAGCAACAGTTTTTCCAAAGACTTCGTATTCATCTGTTTTGGCTGGAGGATAGTTGGTTTTGTTTGCTATATCTTGCAAAGTATTCACTGCTTTAGTTACAACGTCAATTTGATTAGATTTAGTATTTTTAGACGGAAGTTCACCGTTGTTACTGCAACATTTTTTCTTTGTTGCTATATTTCTAGGGACTTCGACTGACTGCTTTGAAGTCGATGGTGTAGGTGACCGAATAGAATGACTATCTACTGCAGTCTCCTCCACATAAATATCATCAAAGGAAGTTTCATTTTCCTCAGTTCCTTGACTTTCATCGGCATCCTGCAACCTTCCCTCGGCACCTTGTGACAGTTGCGATGCCTAAAAAAATATTTTAGATGTATACAAAATTATTATTACAGTATTTTAAATTATTTTCAGACGCCCTGCACAGAAAATGAATGGAACGAAGTGGAACGTGGCTTCTCTACACGTTGCAATTTCCCTGGATGTGTTGGGCAAATTGACGGAAAACACGTGATGATTAAGTGCCCTAAGAAAAGTGGTTCTACTTTTTATAACTACAAAGGAAGTTTCAGCACAATTCTACTAGCTTTAGTAGATAGTAATTACTGTTTCACTTATTTAGACGTAGGTGCGGCAGGAAGAGAATCAGACGGTGGTGTGTTTTCACGTTCAAATTTGAAAATGTCAATTGAAGAAAATATTCTTAATATACCGGAAAACTATGTCATAGTAGGAGATGACGCATTTCCCCTCAAAACTTATCTATTGAGGCCCTACTCACGACATAGTTAACTAACTTTTAAACAAAAAATATTTAACTACCGCCTAAGCAGAGCCCGACGCATAGTTGAAAATGCTTTCGGTATTTTAGTATCGAAACTTCGAATATTTGAGAAACCTATTTCTTTGTCGCCCAGCAAAGTTGATAAAATTGTGCTAGCATGTTGTGGTCTGCATAACTGGTTGCGCAAAACTTCTCCTGCTACATAACTTTCTCCTGGATTAATAGATACCGAAAACATGGACACCGGGGAAATACTGACAGATACATGGCGTGATATATCCACAGATGGGCTACGTGATATAGGAAATGCTGGGAACCGTAACCATACAAGAGAAGCAGCATTGATAAGAGATAGATATGCTGACTATTTCACAACAGCAGGGACAGTACCATGGCAAAATGAAATGATTTGAATTGTTATTATTTTAAATGGCATAATAAAATGATTTGAATTATGGTAATAAAACATAATAAAATCAATTATCACATTAAATACTTACCAAAGTGTTCTTCGTATCCCTTGTTTCAACAATATGTTTGAGAGACCGGTCTGCTACCGGAAACCAACTTACTGTTGGCTTGTAGATGGTATCCGTCGATGTTCCACTTTTGTAACATTTTAAAACTTTGTGATGCTCTAGGGTGTAGGCATTTCTAATACTCCGAATTTTTGATTTTGCAGAGTTTACATCAAAATCTTTGATTGCATCAAACATAACCTCAACTATTTTTCTTAATGCGTCATCTCTCTTATTTCGATCCTTATAGGATGAAATTTTATGGTTCCAGAGGCACGGGTATTGCTCGTATGCCTCCAGAAACTGAATTATTAGTGCCGATGGCCATTTTTTTTTAAACTTTCGCCATTGCACTGGCGCGTTGCCTCGCTAACTGGCGCCAAAAAGTATAACCGTTTCATACTTTGACTGGCGCAATGATTAGTGGCGCCAGCTATTGGCGCCAGTTGAATCAGCATGTTTCCATATGCAACTAAACTGGCGCCAGTCGAGTGGCGCCAATAATCTATGCATGTGGAAACCTAGCTTAAGCTTGTTTATGCCCGCCAGTTGTATAGGTTAGGTCTTCAGTCTACATGTTCTTCAATTTAAATATTGAGTTTTGTTTTTGTGACTGTTTAATATTTGTTTTTACAATGACTAAAAAGTGGAATTGTGAAAAAATTGTAAAATTTTTAGAACTTTATGAACAATACCGTTTTTTATGGGATGTGCGTAATGAATTATATAAAAATCGAGAAGCAAGAGAAAATGCATATTTACAAATGGCAAAAACAATGAATATTGATGGTTTTAGTTCTACGGATGTTAAGGCCAAAATACGTTCTATAAGGAACGCGTATACTTTAGAATTAACGAAAGTTGCAAAAAGTAAGAAGTCTGGGAGAAGTACTGATGACTTGTACACTCCCAAAGTACCATGGTTCACAGTTGCTGATAGAATTTTGCATCAAGTGGTTCATATAAGAGATTCACAATCAGTTGATATTGTAAGTATTATATATTTATGAATAAAAATTGTATTACATGTCATATCAAAATTATTTTACATTGTGTATGGATCATGTTCGTTTTCTATGGTATAGACCAGGACCGGAGCGAGGGTCTTTCGCGCCCTTATGCCAGATTTACTGAAACGCCCCCAGACAAGGAGTGAAGACCTAAAAAAAGGCCTCAATTCTAAATTTCAAGTGAAGTTCTAAAAAAAAGGTCTTCACTTCTAAATTTCAAGTGAAGACTTAAAAAAAAGTCTTCACTTCTAAATTCCAAGTGAAGACCTAAAAAAAAGGTCCTCACTTTAACCTTGGCGCTCTGGCATCAAGCGTCCTAATGCCTTGCATACTCTGCATACCGGGTTCCTCCGGCCCTGTACAGAACCTTCGCCCACAAACCAATGAACTAATTGGTTTCTAGGTTCTAACTTCAGTTGCCTTCTTAGGCAAGTTACGACTATCCTTCATCATGGTCATATTCGCTAAACTTGTAGGTATAGTTCATTCCACGCTCATCCGTAATTACTCTTACCTTTTTAAAATAGCCAACTAATAAACTCAGCGGCTGGTCGGTGGTTAAGATGATCTTAATAAAGGAACGAGCTGGTTTGACTAAAAATTGAAATGAGAATTTAAGATGAAACTAAAATATTTCGAACTCCAGTTATCCAGGACAGTTGTAAATTTATTTTTACCTGATCTAGATCCTGTATATTTTCAAATATTGAGGATTATGGCAATATACCCCCAACTGCGATAATGGCATCAGATAACTGCAGTTATTCCGTCAATGCCGAGAGAGCGTGGAATCCGTTAATACAGAGTGTTCATCTATATTTGTCCACTATTGCTATCTCGGAAATTATAAGAGCTATGCGGTTGCTTAAATTAAACTATTATTATTTTATAAGAGCATATCAATGAAAAAGAAAGTTTTCAAAATAACGTTGTGCAGCTTTTTTATTTTAAATGGGAACACACAGTGACGGCTCGTGATAATATTGAGTGGTAGGATCAATCTCGGGCCAATCCCCTACTCACCCAAACCATTTTATCGTTTATTACCAATTAACAAAACACCGACACAAAAATTTGAATGTAGACAAATTAAGTCATTTAAAAATGAATAATGCACTGAGTACTTATCGCGGATACTTATTTATCTAAATATGGATACTTAAATTAAATGGAAGTGACTTACCAAAATCTCAGATGTGCACTAAATCCGCAATACCGCTCTTCGTCCATATTAATTCTCCCCCAAATAAAACGCAAGGAAAAGAAAAAACAGCTTGCTTTTCATTGCATCCGCAAATCCAATTGTTCTTTAAATAAATGTTTCTATTAAATTTTCTTGTCCGTGTTTCAGAAGTAGAGGAGGAAACATTTTGAGTTTTTGAAAATTCCAAATCCGGTAGCGGTCTTGCCAGTTGTTTTATTTCGAGTTATTCCTCAAGGGAATACGAAGAAAATGTTTTTTTCAAAAGGTTACTGATACTGTTTATTTCTAATAGTAACACAAAACAACACACATACACACGACACGATACAGGAAAAAAAAACACACTATAATACGCGACGCTTTCTATATGCACGCGTAACTCAAACTAACGAGCCAATATACAGCTGGTTGCGCTTTAATGTAATTCTATCGCATGGTCTGAGCACCCGCTCTTCCCCTGATTCTCCGCAGAAGCCCACAAACTCTATGAAAACGGAGCCAGTTTCGATTTGCAATAGCAGCATTCCATTCTTAAACGCGTATATGTCTATTTGTATTTATCGGTATTTTTAAAGAAAATAAAAGCTTTTCAATGATTAATTTGTGATGGTGTTGCTATAATTTTGCAATGGTAGAGCCATGGCTTCTTGGCTCTTTATCAGGAGCCGCTACTGGTAGTTACACAAGTCCCATACTGAGTAGAAAGGGCAATTTATTACAATATGCTTCCTATCTACCATCTCACCGTGTTGTGGAAAAATTGACCTTGTGGATTTTTTTCCCCCATTCTCCTTGTGTATTTGGAACCTGAAAAAAGGTTTAAATCAAGGGACTCTAAAGGCCTTATCACACTAGAGTATTATTAACGTCTAGACCTGAAAAATTTAAGTTTTTGTGTTCGAATGGAAGTCATTTGTGTGTGATAGTATGAAAAAAAACCTGAGTTATAAAGACTAGGCAAATGAAATACGCATCAATTCCACTGTCCTTTTACCCAGGGTTTACAAAATGTGCGTGCGCCAACTGGTGTTATCTCGCTCTCAGCTGATGCGTCTTTATCTTTTGTTTACGCTCATGAGTTTGTTGTTTATTTTGTATTTTCGAAGAGTAATAGATATTTAAAACAAAATGATATTAGAAGAAAAATTAATTAATTTAGTTAAAGAAAACTCGCCATTATGGAATCCACAAGATCCAATCTATAAATTAAAAACAGTAAAAAAGGTTTTATTTGGAAACATTTCAAAAGATTTGGCTGCAGAAGTTCTTCAAATGTATTTGTACTCATCCGAATCTTCTGTAGCAGTAGGGATCTTGCAATTTTAATTCTTTTAAAAAATTGTTAAAACAGCCCCTTTCATCTCTTCTTTTCAACCATGATCTAGTCCAACATTTTCTTTTTTTCCTACGTTTTATTATTTTATTAGTTGCTGATAATATTATTATTGACGCCGACAGAGTTACTATTTCTTCCTCATTCATCATAAAAAAACCTTTAAAAACCGAATTTAAAATAACTTTTCAAAATAAAACTGTCAACTGTCATAATATCACGATTTGCGCATGTGTAAACAAACAATTTCCAAGTCTTAAATAATATTCAAATACCGTGTGATATGTCAAGACCTGAAGATTTTAATCCTGAAAAAAAAACTAGATAAATAAATCTTGGTAGCGTTTTAGTGTGATACGCTCTTAACATGTGCGAGTATATATGTACAATTTAGATTTGTAAAGAAAAAATTACAAATGTTCAAAAAATGAAAAATGAATGACAAATGAAAAATGTTCAATGACAAATGAATGAATCAACCAGGGCTTCGAACCGTTATTTTTTCGTTTCGGTTTTCGTTTCGGTTCAATTAAAAAAACATATATCGGTTCGGTTCCGGTTTTCGTTCCGGCAAAAATAACGGTTTTTTTCGGTTTTCGGTTTTCGGTTCAGTTCCGGTTCGAAGCCCTGGAATCAACAACCAACTTAATTACATATTTTTGTTTCGCACAGACTTCTTTAAAAAAATTAAAAATGTTTAATTATTTTTTATTTTATTTCAGAGCATAGTCGATTCTGAAACCCAGGTATCAGTAGTTACAGTCGATGAGGAAATTGTGTCGTCCGCTTCTAAAGATTTACCAAATACTCCGTTGACATTAAAAACTGCACCAAAAAGATTGAAGATATCTCAGCAAACCTGTACTAATATGATCTTGGAAGAATTAAAATTTTTATCTGAAACACTAAATCAACCTGCACCAGAAGATAATGAGTTTGATTGTTTTGGAAAGTCTGTAGCATGCCATTTAAAAAAACTTTCGGAGTCGTTAGCTCTAGAATCAATGGAATATATTCATTCGTATTTAGTGCAGCAACGACTAAGAACCTCTCGGCATACTAGTTTATTTTCTAATGAAAATAGTTCAAATACTGAATGTACATACAGCAATATAGACATTTTGAGTCAGGAAGTTGGTTGTGACGGATGAAGTCAACTTCGATTATTATTGTTACCGAGAATATTAACATATTAATTTAGTACTGTTTGTGTATGTTTTTAGAAATATATTCCTTCTAATTACTTTAAGAATATAAATGTTTTTGTTAATTGTATAATATGTATATTTAATTTACTAATAAATAAAACTTTAATAAAATTAATGGTGTGCTACTTACTGAAATATAATCTTTTAATGCATCACAAATAGTGCGGGGGACAATGCATGAAAAAGAGGGTGGGGGACAAAAGTTTTTTGACACATTTTTGGAGAGAATCCTCAAAAATAAATTGATGTTTCCAATATAAAAATTGGTTGGTTTATTCACGCATTAAGAAGTTTCAATTGATACCTCACTCAAAATATTTATTTATTCGTTGGATACATGTTTGTTTATATGATGAGGAAGTAATGGGATTTGGATTGGTCAGAAATTGAAAATTAAAACAATATTTTAACTTCGCTAACGTTTCGATTTATTTTTAATCAGTATCAAACTACAACTAAATATTAAAAATATAGTAATAACACGAATGAAAATAAATAAATAATAAAATAATAGTAATACGATAAACCACAAAGTAAAATTTTTACATACCTAAGTTAAAAAATCACAGAATAAAATAAAATTATCAGAGAAATAAAATGCAACGTCCACATAATGTGTAAGGTCATTGAACTTAGAGAAAATAATCTTTGAACTATACTCTATCTCAGAAAGACTGATAGTAATAAATCTTTTTGTCAGGCAGTTACCAGTGGCGTGCACATTTTAAACACGTTTAAATTGGTTTTGTGTATTTCTATATTACTATTTATCATTTTATTAAACGCACGCCTGTGACCATATTTATCATATCATTAAACGCACCCCTGTGACCATATTTTTCCTCAAAATAAGGTAACATTTTTATGATCTATTGTGTTTCACCCTAGTTCGTATTCCCATATAATATGTGCGGCACACTCGGTTGTTTTTAACAATATTTCGTTTCGAACTATTCATATTTTGTGGGCCGCTTCTGTGTGAAAAAACAATAACTTTTTACAAATAATAAATTTTATTACTATCAATCTTTCTGAGATAGAGTATAATCGAGTTTGAATAGCAAAATAGTGCATAGTTAAAATCATACAACTAGTGCAATCTATTAGAAATGAAGAAAAAATTAGATAAAATTGTTTAAAATATTGCAATAGATGGCACTCATGTTGTCACAATCATTTTTTTCTAATCAATACGTTAGATATTGATTATATTTTGTAAAATTTACTTTATTAACGTTGTATTTAAAAACAAATTATAACATAAATTATAGCTACATTTTTTATTCTAGCTCTGATGAAGATTAAAAAATAAATCGAAACGTTAGCGAAGAGTCAAAATATTGTTTTAATTTTTTATTTCTGACCAGTCCGAATCCCATTACTTCCTCATCATATTATATTTTACGGACAACATCTAATTCAAGATGTTTGTCTATATTTTTCCCCCGATGTGTTTTTTTGAAGTCTGAATAATTTTCCTATATGTGGTTCTATGTAAGAGTTCTATTTGCATGCCAAATTTCAACTTTCTAGGTTCAGCCGTTTGGCTACAATTTTCGCCGTACAGACAGACACATGATGTTATAAGGGTTTTTTTGGGTCATATATACAAAACCCTAAAAATAGATTCAATGGACACCCATTTTCTAAATCAGTCTGCTAAACCGACGTTATAATAAATGAGTCAGAGATTATCAAAGTAGCCTAATTCATATTTTTCGTTCTTCGAGATATTTTGACTTTTGCGTTTGTGTTATGAACCAAACATATTATTTCATTATATTGTAAGATGCCAGACATGTGAATGCACTTTATACATATGTTTAAATGGGTTGAAATGGTTTCTTCTTCAGAGAATAGTGTAAGGAAGATGTCATCAGAGAAGTTGACACTGGGATCCACTTATATAGGTTTCAGCGTCAAGCTCTCGAATGACATCGGACGTTTTTCATTTATTGCTTGCAGGGCCGCCGAGAGGATTTCTGTGGCCCCTGGGAAAAACTTTCTTTGCGGGCCCTAGGGAGAAAATTTCTTTGCGGTCCCCGGGTAATGATCAAATTCTATAGCCGGGAATTTTATTTATACTACAGGTGAAAATACAACTGATGACCTAAAAAAAAGGGTCCTCGCTTCCAAAAATACAAGTGATAAGCAAAAAAAAGATCATCACTTCCAAAATACAAGTGAGTGACGGCGACGCACCCCTGGTACTTGCCCCGATGCCAGGCCGTTTCTAGGGCTCTGCCCATGACTCCGGGGCCCCGGGAATTTTCCCCGGCTACCCCCTCCTCTTGTCGGGCCTGATTGCTTAACAGTGTGAGGAGAGAAGAGATTTTAGATCATGACACTTTTTGCTGAGATGACTGCTTTCGAGCTCGCAATGAATTGCCGGCAAGCAGGAGCAGACTAGCCATTTATATGTCCAGCCTTATCATAGTAGAGTTAATATTAACTTTTAGTCTTGGAAAATTAAAGTTTTTGAAAAAAAGAAATCATTTGTGTGTGATAGTATGAAAAAAAAAAAAAAATAAAATAGGTTTTAAAGACTAGGCTAATGGAGCATGATTCAATTCTTCTGTTTTTCTATCCAGGTTTTTCTAAAAGCGCGTGCGCCAACTGGTGTTCTCTCGCTCTCAGCTGTTGCCTCTTTGTCTTTTGCTTACGTTGAGGTTAGTTTGTTGTATAATTGCTATTTTCGAATATTATATTTAAAAATTCCCATTTCTAGTTAACCCATTTTTACCAACTTATTTACAAAGTTAATCAACTCGTGCCATAGATGTCAAAAGCTAAATATGAAGTTTCATAAAAATCCTTTTAGCCGAATTTGCTCTGCACGTGTACACGGACCGACAGACAGACATCATGCTAAAAATAGTCAAAACGTTATGTCAAATATCGAAATGTCAAAATCGGTATGATTACAATACCTCCCTTATATATGTTGGCGGTCGGTAAAAATATATATATATATATATATATATTTTGAAAGAATAAATAATTAATTTAATGAAACCTCACAAATAAACTTTTCAAAGTAAAAACTGTCAACTGTCATAATAACACGATGTACGCATGCGCAAACAAAAAATTTCTTTAAAAAGTCTTAAATAATATTCAAATACTGTGCGATAAGTCAAAACCTAAAGACGTGAATCCTAAAAAAAAAACTACAAAAGTAAAACTCGGAAAGCGTTCTAGTGTGATAAGCCCTTTAGACTTCCATTCAATAACTAGGGTGGACTGGGCGAGGGCTGTTTTTGGATCGCCTAGAAAATATTTTCACGAAATCAAATAGGAGGAGGATATGTAAACTTTTATTAAATAGCATTAGATATTTTGGGGATGATCGTATGATTGATCGGTAGCGACCTGTTTAGTACAGGAAATGAAGCTCAAAAAATGACAAAACCTCGCAATTTTTTCGTCCAGCATCGATTTGGATAAAAATTTGGAATTAGGATCATTTCACCCTCTAGTTCATTTTCTACATTTTGCCGTTGTACGCTTTTTGTTTTTTAAGGGTGAAAACTACCCCTAATTGTAAAAAATTATAAAATATCATCTTAAACCTTAATATGGGTAAAATTTGGTTTGGATAGCTAAATATGGATCGTTTTATGCTTTAGAATACAATTTCATAATGTTTCAACCTTTAAAAATCCACCCTTGTTGGATTAAAAAATGATTTCATCTTGCATCGATTTGCACCAAAATTTAAAATTAGGTTCGTCTCACCCTCTACTTCAAATTTTATATCATGCTCATGGGCACTGTTTATTTTTTAAGGGTGAAAACTACCCCTAATTATCTAAAATTATAAAATAACGTTGTAAACCTTAAGATGGGTAAAATTTGGTTTGGATTAGTTGAATAATGATTGTTTCATGCTTTGGAATACAATTTATAATGTTTCAACCCTTAAAAACCCACCCTTGTTAGAGCTTGATATAAAAAAAATCGCTCCGAACCGTGCTATTCCAATGTTTCGAAAAAAAATTTATTGGTTTTTTAAACATAGCTCCTTCATTTTTAGTGATAGAAAGTTTTTTCAAAAACGATTTTGTAGGGCTTTTCAAGAGCTATAAGACTATGTAAATTAAATTCCTTAAGATCCTTTAGTTTTTAAATGGGGTGAGTTTGAAGGGCTCGAATAAGGTGGTGTTCGCTTGTAAATAGAGGTTTTAAACGGCTATATCTCGCCAAATATTCACTGTACAGAAAATATATGCACAGGGAAATTTAAGTAATTAGAAAAGCTACAATTTAGTGCTCTATCATTTTTTTCGTATCTCCAGTAATTTCGGAGATATTTTAAAGAAAAGGGTGAAAAATACGAAATCGCAAAAAATCGTTTTTTCTTTAAACTCCAATTTTTCTAAAATTAGGCATTTTAAATTGGTCAAACTTCTTGGGTGTACTGAAAATACATATATGAAGAGAACCACAGAAGGGTGAGGATCAATTTTTTTAGGGGGGTAAATAGGGGGTTGTTTTCACTGATTTTTTCGTAGAAAAAAGTAGGTACCGACCTTATTTTGATCATAAGTCGCTTAATTTTTATGCTAGAGACTTTTTTTTCTTTTTGTTTGAAAGGTCTAATCAAATACTTTAAAAAATATTCAATGAGTTTTCCTCGAAAAATGCAAATTTTTCCTGTTATTTGACTTTGAATCTTTCAAATTATGCATTTGGCGAAAAAAGTTAACCATTAACATGCCGTATCTCGGTTCGTATTAGTCGTAAAAAAATAATAAAAAAAGTATTTTGTTTTCTTTTTTAAAAGCTACAATTTTGCTTTCTACAGTTTTTTTGATAAAATGCATATTTTTCGAGTTATTCGCAAAAAACTTTTTAAAAACATCGATTTTTTCGTCGAATAACTGTTACTTTCAACCGCGAATAACTCAAAAAATATTAGTTTTACGAAGAAAACGTAAAGAACATTTATTTCTAAGAATTACTTTTCCCATCGATTCCTATAGCTAAAATGTAGTAAAAAATTTTCACCCCCGAGATGGGGTGGCAACCACCCCCAAGGTTTTAGCGTACACCGGCATGATGTAGAAAATGATCCTTGGTCTATTCCCTACCTTCTGTGAAAATTTCACGTAATTCCATGCTGGACGAAAATATTGCGAGCCAAAATGCTTCATTTCCTGTACTAGTTGTGTTATTATAGATCTAAACTAGGCGCGCATCAAGAATTTTTCTTGAGGGGATTAGAGGACGAAAAAAGGGTAGGAATCGGGAAATTACTCGGAAACAAGTGTTGGTCAAAAGCACTTTATTTTTTAAAATGCACGAGTTGACCTAAAAAAAGGTCCTGACTTCCAAAATTCGAGTCCGGACCTAAAAATAAAAAGGTCCTCACTTACAGAATACAAGTGATGACCTAAAATAAAAAGTCATCACTTGTATTTTGACAAAAACACGAAAAAGGCACCCCCCCCTCATGGTTGTGGACCTGATCTAAACCAGTTCCAGTCAAGAGCTACTCTACTTAAGAATGAAAGGTTGTTCCGAACTGTATGATCTATCCATCGCCATTTACGTTGAGTTATCAGAGTATCTATGCTGAGTTCTCTCCCAAAGGTAGGAATTGCTGCTAACATCAAACCAGAGTATGCGGAACAGGGACGTAGCCAGGGGGGGCATAGGAGGCATTTGCCCCCATCCAGAATAGTTTAAATCCTGGTTAGTTTACCTTATATAAAATATAATTTAGGTTGTTAGAAGTTTTCTTCACCAGAGGTGAAAATAATTTATAAATTTACCGGACTTTTATTATTTAATATACTACAAAAGACCTAGAACAGGGGTCGGCAACCTGCGGCTCTTTTAGAATATTTGTGGCTCTTTGAAAATTGGGTGGTTTTTATTTTAATATAATCTATTTTTTAATTTTCAACTTTCTGCCTGTACTATACAGGTTTTGTATTTTTCAGAATGTTTTACGGTGCAATTTACGCCCGGTAATTCACCGAGTTACTGCATATTTCCTTTTAGAAGAAGTTATTTGTTTCGAAAAAAAGTTATCTGTATTTGTGAATGATTTACGTGCAAAAGCATTTTTACATTTTATTAATTTACAAAAACATGTTGTTAATGCAATTTATTTTTGCATCTATTGTTAACATGAAAGAAGCTTTTCGAGATAGGTTTAAAGAGTTTAGAAAATATAAAGCTACACTAGATATTTTGACAAAACCAATCGAAGGAGATATGTAGCAATTACATTTATTACCTTCAATTAGTGGATTTGAAATCCAAAGGTTTATGGAATTATATATTCTTAAAACTTAATTCTGAACTGGAAAATTTAGAAAGAGAAAAGTGAATTTTATCTTCCCAGCATAAGTGGACCGAAATTCGCAATCTTCAAAACATTTTGAAGATTGGAACGAAGCTTGGAACCGTCTTCCAGAATCGTTCAATCTTTTAAAAAATTATGCATTTGGGCTACTGACAATTTTCGGATCCACATATTACTGTAAGCAAATCTTTTCACATATGAAATTAATAAAGAGTCAATTAAGAAGTAATCTTACTGACCTGAAACTAGAGTGCTGCCTTAAGTTAAAGATTACTGAATATTCACCAAATATTAAAGTCTTATAGAACACTATACAGGAGCAATCGTCCCATTAAAAAAATTATTATATTGTAATATACTGGCAACTACAATAGGTATCACAAACTAAATGTATAAGTAAATATTAATTTATTGTAATACTTGATTATTTTAAAACAAATAAACAATTTTTACGTTTTTTTCTTAAATATAGCATATATGTTTAAGCGGCTCTTCCATGTTATTGTGTTTTTTTTTTCAATATAGATTTGGCTCTTTGTCACTGAAAGGTTGCCGATCCTTGACCTAGAACGGTGTTATTTTCTACCCAAGCCATGTAATTAAGGTCGTACCGACCAATTTAGAATAGTTTGTTATTTTTGCCTCCCCCCCCCCAAGCTGAAATCCTGGCTACGTCCCTGATGCGGAATATTCTATGCAAGCAAGAGTTGACTCGAATTCAGTGAATGACAGTTCATGTTGTTTTCCAAGTCTCACATTCGTACAGCACTATGGGTAACATACTGGGACGGACTGGCCATCTGGAGTTTGGGAAATTTCTCGGTGGCTCAGAAAGGTTTAGGGGAATTCTGGGGCAGCTCCGTATAGAATTTACTACAAATGGGTCGGTCGGGTATGTCTCGGTATAAAATTAGGTCCACATTTGTTCCTAGTAGTGATGTGCCAGATCACATAAAAGCCAGATCCGCGGATACGGATACGGATCTTGCATTGCAGTATAAAAACGAAAGAACTTGAAGCGATTGTTACACGTGCCGTGCTGTTCCTACAAACCAAAACATGCAAACTGAGGGTACGAACACGTAGAAAGATTGTTGAAGGCGCTTAGAAGCGCTTGCTAAATTACGCTGACAAGCGAGAATAAATATCGCTTTACTTTCAATTATACCTGGGCACGCTTGTTGGCGCTTGAAACATACGCCGATGAGTAAAAGGAATCTTTGAAACATTATTTGTCAGCTTACAAGAAGCTGGTAATCACTTTTTTGATATTTTTTGATTCTTTTGATAGTTATTAATAAAATTTACGACATTTACAATTGCTTATTGGCAGAATAAATTTTATTATTTTATTATGAATTGGCTTTCCAACGTATAGTCTACATAAGTGGCATGTTTTAGTAGATATATTACTCTCCCAATCAACTATAGGAACATTTATTATAAACCAGGAGACTTTTTGATGAGGAAATTTTGGTAATCAGACACTGATAATAATGTTTCTACGTGTTGACTAAACGGTGTCAACAAGCGCCGACAACAGCATACGTAATTAAACCCCTGTTTATAAGCATCGAAAACAATCCTTCTACGTGTTCATATCCAGACACACAATTTAGTTGAGTTCAAAATCTCTCACTCATTGTTTTTGATTTATTTTACTTCAATATTTAATGTATACTAGCAGTGGCGGTTCATGACAAAAATGTTTGGATGTTCTGCAAGGAAGAAGAAAAAAATAATAATAAGAGTTAAAATTATATGCTTATGCTGTTCTCTTAATGTAATTTCTTGAATATTAATGCAATAAGCTGGTCTTTCTTAGCAGCAAATTTATCTATAACTTTATCGGTAATGTTCGGTATTCTTGATATGATTTTTTTTGTATTGACAGCGCTGAAAAGGCCGTTAGATAGGGTGACCATTCGTCCCGCTTTTTGCGGGACTATCCCTCATTTTGATTGGGTGTCCCGCATTAAGATGCGTCCCGCATTCTAACATTTTGTCCCGCATTGTAACTTGTATTTGAGGACCTTTTTTGTTTTTTTTTGCTCTTCACTTGGGGATTTGCGAGGTGTGGACCTTTTTTTTTGCTCTTCACTTGGATTTGGGAGGTGAGGACCCTTTTTTTTTCTCTTCACTTGGATTTGGGAGGTGAGGACCTTTTTTTTTTGCTCTTCACTTGGATTTGGGAGGTGTCTGTTCGGTAAAAATTGTAGCCAAACGGCTAAACGTAGAGAGTTGAAATTTGGCATGCTTATACAACTCTTTGACCCGCACATAGGAAAAATACTAAAACATCTAAAAAAACATATCCCCCTAAAGATATAAACAAATATGTGCTCATCGAAAAAAAAAAAATATTTTTTTTAAATTCTGAGTAAGGTATCATATGAAAGCCCTTGGTACGTGTATTAACGATCAAATTTTTATTTTTGCAAAATAAATTATTTTGAAGAGATTTTTGCCAAAATTGTGCAAAAAAAAATTTTTTTCCCACACCTGTAGCCCAGATGGTTTAAACTAAAAATCTGAAAAAATTCTAAGTAATGTACATTGGTGTGACACGGAATAGTACAACAAGAATTTTTGATCAGATTATGTTTTTGCCTGCGAAACCCTGAAATGTGTGAAAATTCACACTTCACATCAATTTATTTTTGCTCTTCACTTGGATTTGGGAGGTGAGGATCTTTTTTCTTTTTGCTCTTCACTTATATTTGGGAAGTGACGACTTTTTTTTGCTCCGTCCCGCATTGCCTTCTTAAGAAAATGGTCACCCTACCGTTAGACGATCTTCACACATCGAGTTTCTGAGAAAAGTTTTTATCTGTTTTAGAGTGGAAAAACAACGTTCAGCTTCATCACTAACCATGAGTGTTGTTACAAGAATTTATAACAATTTCTTTGTCTCCGCCATCGATTCGTCCAAATTATTTAAATATTATAAATTTTAGGAAAGACAGTGCCATATATTTTCTGAATTCACTATTTGAATATATTACAAAAAGTTCTGTTTTAAGACGTTCCTTATTTAAATTAAAAATCACATCCATTTTTATCTACTAAACGTTAAATTTTTACACATTAAACTCATTCACTAAAATAATCATAAAAGTATAAGAACGAAATATTCTACTATTAACGACACGTGACAATCTGATCTGCACGACCTTGCAGCTGAAAAGCGATTCATTGCAACTTTCGTTCGGAAGATTTACGGACCCGATCCACAGCCAAATAGTAACGAAAGAGGATATTTCTGAACACAGAACTGCGAAGTTCGTCAGCAAATTATTAAAGAGAAACGGAGTGAATAGAAGGTACAATAATTATCTAACCCACTGTAAAGCTACGTGCTGTCTTTCGTTGCGCTACAGATACAATGCGTTTCCCAGAATACAACTAGTTGATACACATATAAATCCAAAAAAATTTCAAATATTATGTAATATAAATAATAATTTATAAAATATTTTTTTACTATATTTATTGGCAGTTCTGCAGCTCTGCAGCACCTATAGACCAGCCGCCACTGTATACTAGACTGTTCTAAGACCACGGGTAAGTAATGTGATGCTCGACTAAATATCAATTTAAACGTCAGAGTAAAATTTACTCCTTAAGCATTTTTAGACGCAAGCTTATATTATGACTAATTCAAATGTATCTATATGAGATCCGCCTTGGAGAAACGAATACGGACCCGGATACGGATTTTTATTTTTTACGGTTCATCCGCGGCTACAGATACGGAGCTCCTGCATATCACTAGTTCCTAGTAATACATTAGAATTAAATATTCTAATTTTTGTGGACTTGTCATATGCGAGCGCCTCTTCGTAGCCTTCAGATTTAGATAACAACAACGACAATGCTTTAGAGATGAGTAAAATTTTCAACGTCATCAATAGGCTGGTTATTGATAAAACGATAATTATTTTGGTGAAGGGATAATTTAAAAAATAAACAAAACTATTTTATTGCTTGTATTACTTACCTATCACTATTGAAAATATATTATAACATTACCCAAAAATAATATAATGATCGTCCCCCACGATAAATCTCACTAAAATAGAAAATATACCTAGTCAACCCAAAACACAACTCTCCCGAAATGTTCTTTATTGTCAACTGTACTATTAACAACATTAATCAGGACTAGTTTGAATTTTTTATTTTATCGTTTTTTTCATAATTATAATATTAATTTCACTAATAAAAAACTCATGTTTTTGTAACTCTTAAATCAATGTTCAAAGGGACTTTGTATTAGCTTTTGTTTATTTTATAATGATGACCTTAACTTCTATCCGTTTTATACAACGTTACGTTTCCAATTTATAAAATTATCGATGGAAGAATTAATACTAATACAAATTATTTACTTAACAATCTTATAACAAAAATTATTCTATAATTCAATTCATTAAAGTATCACCACATTTCATCCTTATTATATTATATTTTATGTTTCATATTTATGTTAAGAACTTTGTCATAACAAATAATTAACTAAAAGAGACTTGATTGGCAACTTGTGCAATTATATGTATGTAGTGAAACCAGATAGTCATAGGACGAAAAGTATTAAGTAGCTACTCGTGTTTACTTATGGAATCAACACTACAACTATACAGGTTTTGGAATTAATGAGTATAACAGTTTTGATAATAAAATTATTAACTATACTAAAACAATAAGGAAAAAAGTGTAATTTGCCTTAATGTTGCTACGTACAGGTATAACTATAAGATGTGTCTGTACAGGCGTCTGTTTGCTATACCAGAATATGTAGATGGACATTTGACACAATTGTACAGTTATGTACCTATGGAGACGACTGGAACAGACAGATAATTCCATATGTTATACCCGCACCAGACCGAACTGTGCAAACTTACTGGGCATTTGTAGCGTCGGACTGACACTTGCTCAGATCAGATGCCAAGTGACATGATTCAGACCCCTTTTTTACTTGAATGGGTTTCTTCATCCATGCCTAAATAATTATGCCAATCTGTAGATGCAGATTTTAATTCCTTCAACCAGCTCAAAAGGGAATAACGTTTTCCTTTCAACTAATCTTTATAACATCAGGTTTCATTTCAATTAATGTCGCATTTTTTACTATTAACATGTCAACGATCTCCAAAGAACCGTCTGTTGACACCATGGCTAGTCCAAAGAATTGTGAAGAAAAACCGTACTTCGTGGATGCACTATCGAAACCGATATACTGGGACAGATAAACGTGTTTAGTTCTACCTGCATAGGTTTACCTGTACGTGTGTAGGGGATTTTAGTAAGGGAAAATTAATAACTAAATATTAGAGTTTTTGAACCATATAAAATGGAAGACAGTAGCTCCTCTCTGTTCTCTACATTTTGTGGTTTGGAGCTTCGGCGCTTTTGTTATGAGGGCGCGAATTTAATCAAATTAATATCTATATTGTTTAATTATTAATAATAATAGAAAATGTAAAATTATAAGAAAGTGTAATGAACAAGCAGACATAGTTTTATCCGAAGACCGGAAATTTGCATTGTAATTTAAATTTCTTTATTCTCTACTAGCAAGTTAACGAATTAAAATATTAGCAATTAAATATAAATAGAGATTTTGTCTTTTTAATGATGTGGGGATGTAAAATAATATCTGAAGCATCAGAATTCGATTGGCATGCAGCTGATTTTCGTAGAAAGTAGAACATTTAATTTATAGCGAACCTTTGTACACTAAAAAGCTATCAAGTACATTTATTTCAAAATAATTAAGAATTAAAAGTGCACTGCAATCGCACTGCGTGTACTTAAATGACTGTTATTTTTGCTCACTAATATCTAAAACTGGCATTGAATAATGAAAACCAATTTTTAAGCAACGCAATAGTAAAATGTATTATGGATACATTCTTTGGTTTTTGGTAATAAATAAATCATTAAAACGAATCTCACGTTTAATTATATAATTCCCTCAATAAAACAGACATACAATCATCCATCGTTTTGTCAATAATGATAACTTATCTCAATTCTCCCCACTTTTCCTTTAAAATCATATCTCTAATTATAATATGACAAACTACAATTCATTGGAAGCTGGATAATTGGATAGCTCAAAAAATTAAAACAATGTAAGACGCTTTTTGTGAAAAAAAAAAAATAATAAAACGTTTGCCTGATTCAAAAAAATGACGTTAATAGTATCACGCTGGTGCGTCTCTAATTATATATAAAAAAATATTTATTGCTAAAATGTCGATAAGTTGCAACAAATACGAAAAGTGTGAACCCTGATATAAATAATATAATATATCTCATGTCATCATCGTTTTAACATGTAACATTACCAGAAAACGATATTTGTTATGTCAAGATATTGCTCTGTTTTGTTTTATAAATAATAATAATAATAGGTCCCCAAAGTCTAAGTGGTCTGAAAGGGCAAGAAATTCTCTGTTTCTAGTCCTCTGGCAATATATGAGTCAGCGTAATATTTCGACCGATACTATTAACCCCTGTGTAAAGGGTTCTTATATTTATAAATACTCTTTATAGAGGGATAAGTATTAAATACTCGAGGTTGAGTCAATCTTTGGTCTGACTGCACAGTATTGGAAAGTGATAATACTAAAGTGGATCCCGAGCTTTAAACCAACGGCCCTGTTCTCGTAGGTAATAATCTTAGTAATAATTATTAATACCAGTAATAATCTTAGTAATAATTATTAATACCAGGAAAAGAACCTCTGTGGTTTAGTCATACATTTTTTGAGAACTTTAATAATTTTATAATTTTTATACATTTCGTTTCTCTAACTTCCAAATTTCAACTGTTAAATACATTAGTGGCCTCTTACGCGACCTTCTTGCCCATTTTCTGCAACAGTCTTTCAAATTTGCGAAATCTGCTACAATTTTGAAAATACTTCTTCATAATTGCTCAAGTCCCCAATCAATATAATAATAACATTTATAGACTCACATCGCCTAATTGGTGTACAGAGCAGAGAAAGTAAATTCTCTGTTTCTAAACCTCCGGCACTATGTGAAAGCCACGTGAAAAATGTTTCGATCCCAATAAATATAAACATTTATAATTATTAACGTATTAAGAAAATATGTCAAACTATTTAGTAAAATTCTAAATAATTTAATTATATTTCTTTACAATTTTCACAATATATTTTCACTTCCATATTAATCTATAATGTGGTGTTTTAATGAACCAAACTATGAACATATTTAAAACTTCCAACGACTAATCAATCCTTTACACAAATATCTGACTTGTACGTAACAATTTATTGTTGGTGTTTCTCTTTATTATATTTATAAAACGAAAATTATAACTCAACTTTTATATGCAGCGGCCATATTTAATATATTTTAAATTTAGTGCCACTTTTCGCTCATCTTACTTTGTATATTTGTAAGATAATATTAGTTTCAATTATTTTTATAAATCTTTGTTCGTACTTATATACAGAGAACGATAACGTAAAAAATTTACTGGATTACTTTCCAGCGTTTATCAATATCCTTAAGTCTCTTATAAATAGTGCCTTATATACATAGACAACAATTATATTATTCCTATATTCATTCATTGTTTCATTCATGCTAATAGGATAAGTTGTCTTCACACACATTCGGATAACGGCTGTGAATCTGACTTCCAACGATCTTGCCAATACGTTTTCGTATGGTGTTCCACTTTATACATATTTTTCTGTAATTAGAATAAAGCTAAAAGAGCTAAGTGTACACAATTACTATATTTCTGGTAAGTAAAAATTTCATTTAATCAGAATTTCTAACTAACCTCCAGAAAACCTAAACCACTAAAATGGAAAATTTAATAGATCTTCGAACCCTCCATGGTTTGTTTTGCTAAACCATGTTGTTAACAACCAACTAACCAATATAACTAAGAAATACGTAATTTAAAACGGTGGTAAAGTTATTATTTATTGTTTGTAAAGAAACCAATTTCTCGTAATATTTTAGAAAACAGATTATAATACTTGCTGTACTTTCCCGCTAAACTATATTCGCTCGCTAAAAGCTACAATTTTCAGTGACAGAATAAATTCCAGATATATAGTGACACTAATCTGTAAATGGTTTATTATTATTAGAGATAAATTTAAATTTTGTTAATAGATTCAGATATGGTGAACAGGTAAACTAAACAGCTTTATTGGGAAGTCCCTTACTACTTTGTTTCTGATTTATGTAGACGTGAAATAAACTGGGCAAAAGAGACAATAAACTAAACTGGGCGACCGATTTAATCTAGAGTTTATAATCATAATAAATTTAAGCTGTGTTCATACTACACCAGTTGGCTTCGCCAAATTGCATAGCCGGATAAGTGTGGATATGTCATTGGCGTGGCATGCCAATTACAATCCGATTGACGGTGGTCTGGATCAAGGATCTCCGCGACGGCACTCAGTGTCAACGTGCGAACTATGCCCAGCGGCTTACAAATACGAGTTGGGCTTACAAAACATATTACACAAGCTATGCTGAACAGGTCTGACAACAGACTGATACGCTCTACCTTGAGCTGATAGTGAGGACGTTTACTGGCAAAACCACTTAAGTTTGCCAGTCACTTTGCCAATTGTCACAGTGTGGGCACAGCTTATGCATAAAAGTAAATTCTTGAGAGCTATAGTTTAGATATCGTTATTGTAATAATATATTGTTTATCTTTAATTATAGAAGGTTAATGTGTTCGTAATTGTGATATTTTGAAAATTTGGTTGATAGTTTTATAATCTATTTTTATAGATGTATAAATGGTGCTGGAATGGGCATAGTTTTAGAAAAGACTTGACTCGATATTCCTCATAGAAGATAAACGAAAGATAATACATTAACGCTAAGTAAATATAAATTTATATTGCCCAAAACGAATATCAAACGAGAAGGAGATTATGGGAAATAAATGGACAGGAGAAAATCGGAAAAACAATAATAAACAGAAACTTAAATACTTTCAGAAATCCTGATAGCATTAGGTGTGTTCGATTTGCACATTTGCAGTTACTGTTTACTGCCGCGTTAAAAAAATCTATTTGTTTGGTCGCAGTAACTGCAAATCTGTTTAATTTGTCGTAATTTACTGCCAGTTTATGACGCTACTGCGAAAAAGTTACAGCTGTTTCTCTTGCGGATTATTTGTTACGGCTGTTAACGCTTTAACGCGGCAGTAAACAGTAACTGCAAATGTGCAAATCGAACACACCTATTATTAAGCAAGTTCTAAAATTTAACCAGGTAAAAGGAAAATAGAGAAACTAATTGTTACATAAAAAATAAGTATTGGGAAAAAATACCAAAAAGAAGGTATATCTTGGATGGAGGTGAAATCAAAAGCAAGAGAGTAATTTTTGGAGATAATTGTAAAAATAGCGAATAGCGACTCAACACACTGCATGGTGCTAAGAAGTTAAAGAGAAAAGTACTCAGGACTATCGATACTAACACTAAAACATACTTAGAAACGCCTTATGGCGTCTCATTAGAGTATGGTTAGAAGAAAAGTGCTGAATAAATTAATTCTTGGAAAAATTTTGACCTTAAAATTTGAACACTAATGAACTAAACGTCGAAATATATAAATTTGCTTAGTTTGTCATAAAAAAAATAGTGATGAAATTAACATGACAACTCTGATTTCGCTGATGATGACGACAAATGCAGTACCAAAATTTTTTTTTAAATATGCTTTCAATAATTATTAATCTTTTTTGAAAAAATTGGCGATTCTGTTGGTTTTTAATTTATAGTTATATAATCAATCTTCGATATAGTTCACCAATTATTGTTCGTTCAAACGTTACAATGCAGTACAGGGTAAACGGAGTTGTGCTTTTTCATACTCTCTAATGGGTTCTACCAATAAAGCCATAATTTTCTTTTTTGGAGACGTTGCCGGTTGTAAAACGCGCTGATCTATGAAGACGCGGTATTCTACAAATGTTTATTCTGTGTTACCTGTTTTTTATACAGAGTAGATTTTTGTAAATTAACTCCGCATAATATTTTCGGTTTATTGACATTTTTGCACTTGGCAACATGCAAACATTTGAAACATTTGAAACTGTTTCCCATAAGATCAATACTGTATTCTAACGTTGCCTGTTTCTTTGGCTTAGGCGAAACTAGATTTTAGTTTTTATTAACTTTTACCGATTAAGTGAGGCTTTTGATAATTTTGTTCAGCAAAAGCCTACTTCAGATCATAAAAGAATAGCTCATTACAACTTACAAAAATGTAAATTCCAGTTGCGCTTAAACATTTGGAATAGCCTATATCAACATTTGTAACGTAATTTAAAGTTTGTACTATTGGTACTCAAAGTTGGCTGCAAAATCAACAAAATGCTTCGTAATTTAAAAACATTTCTATATTTATCTATTCTAAAAATTGCAGCAACATACCAGATTTATTATATAAATTTGCCCTAGCTTAATGGAAAACATGTAAATATTTCTTCATTTAAATAATTGTGCCTACTCTAAGCATTATCGTAGCACAATTTAGTGGTAGAGCAAGGAGTTCTGTGAGAAAAATCTGTTTATTTCTGTCAGAAAATCATATTTACCAGTTTTCTGCAACAAGTACTTTATGCCCTGTCAATCTGTATGTGATTGATAAGAAGATATTTAGTTCTCATGTCTTTATTCTAATATGAAAAAATTACTTTCACTTAGCTCTTTCAGTTCCTATACAAAAATGTAATTTAGAAGAATAATATTTTATATTAGACAATGTACGTAGACTGATTGCCAATGCATTTAAATTCCAATTCGATTTTGATATTATTCTGATAAATTTTACTTAGAACTTTGTGATCATGAAAATTTAACAAGAAGCTGTTAATAACTCATCAGAAACTTGTTAATTTTCTGGTTCCTGGTTGCCATCAAAGTAGTGAAAAAAGAGCACGATGAAGACTATCAAGAACTATCGAATTTCAGAAAATCATTAACAGTTAATTTTTGTTTCTGATGCTGTAAGTTTCTGGTTAACTATTATATTTATTCAATTTTGTTTTTGAATATTTATAATAGTTTATAATAAGTATTTTTTAAACAATTTTTTTAATCAATTTTGTAAAATGTATGACTCGTATTTTTTTTTTTTTAATTTCTTTTCAATCTACAATTTATGTATAGCGTTTTAAAAATATTATATACTTAAAAATATCGATCAAAATATATTTCTTAATTATTTTATAATAAATTTAATTGGCAAATATGCAGGAATGAAATACTTAGACCCTGTGACCCTTATTAATTAATTACATAAAGAACTATTGATTTAGAGAAAATTTATAACAATAATTTTATGTATAATTTGCATTTAGTGACAGCGTATACTATAAATGATTTTTATGTATAAGATGGGGTAGTTTTGGTGCTGTTATGTACGACAAAATTTTATTCACCATTACTCATAACGTCAGTGGCGGATCTATACAAGGATTTTAAGGGCTTAAGGATCAGGACTTCTAACTTTTAGTGCCCCTTCAAGAAACGGTAGCGCGAGATTAGATGCCGCCTCAAGCCAAATCATTTTTGCCCTCGCTTCTACCAAATGAACATCAAATTTAGTGTATATATATAATAATATTTCATTTCAGATAACAGCTAGTAGTTGTTATTTAGTGGTGCTTTATTCGTCAGCTTAACTAAGCTAACATCCTAGTTAACAGCCTTAACAGATCGAGGAGCGTCAAAATTGAATTAAGGCTCCCAAGCTACTTTTTTTCTCTCTTTTTAGATTTTCTCTTGATTGGTCTCTTAAGCATGAGGGCTTTTTTATACATTAAATAATTAATTGTGTAATATTTGTCTTTATTACTGCTATTTTATTTACATCTGGAATATTAGTAAAGATGAAAATAGTTTTCTTAAGTTTTTGTACCATTTTTTAAAGAATATTTATTAATAGCTTGTTAAAATTGTATTCACATTTATAATTTTATTATTATAACAATGTTTTTTTGTGGCCTTTGCCTTTGCCTTGAAAATGATTTTTTATATTATGTTTGTATTTACGACAATTTATTTTTAAATTTATTAAACGACGCAAATGTACTAATTGCTTAACGCCCCTTCGATTAAATTACATCATGAGAAAAAGCAATTGCTGTACAAGTAAAAAATAAAATGAACAATAAAATTAAATGCCTACACGTAGTCATATTTATTTTTAAGATATGGTCACCTATGTGCGAATTTAACTAAGAGATTTTTCATATAAGTAAAGACTAAATTTGACAACCCTCGTAAGATGTCGCCTGAGATGTTTGTTTCGCTGTTTTGCCCTCGCGTCGCCACTGTTTAACGGCTTATAATAAAAGTAATAATAATTGGAGACGTCGCTCAGTTTATGAGATTTAATTTATTAGTTTACTGATGAAATAAATTTTGTGTTGACCACAATCTTTCTCTAAAAGAATAGTTCTCTATGAAAATTACAAAAATATTATTAATTTATATAAAATTCGTAAAAGCAAGTTCATCAGAAGTCAGATTAACGAGATTAATAGTGAAATAAATGAATAAAACAAAAATGAAACTTTGTAACAAATTGAATTTCATATCAAAAATATCGAAAATACTTAATATACACATCTGTCATTCAATATCTCTCAAATGTCTCTCACTGTATCTCTCATTCTCAATAATTCAATACTGTAAATGGAGTTTTAACAACGACGCGCTTCTAGCAACAATATAATATCTGTGTATAACAACAATAAAATACAACAATGCAAAGCAGTGCCTACGTATCTATAGTGTATTCTATGAACAATAAATTTTCTTTTTTAATTCATTTTTTTGTTTGCCATAATAAATTTTTTATCTATATTTCTTTTTTGTAACTATAATGTACTTACAAATTAAAATGGTACATTATTATATGCACTGTAGAAGGCATTACAATATAATGTTATTGAGCTATACTATGTATACTTATGTACTTAATTATTTGGCCGTATTTTAAGAGGCTATTTTGCAAAACCAAATTTTGTTAACTCGCTCCTTAACCAGCAAACATTAGCGTGCTATGCGTTACTTCGGGGAACGTTTTAAACAGATGTTCTCTAGCTACTAAAGTAATAAAAAGATGTAGAAATGCTTTATTTATTTAATTATTTATTTCTACATTTATTATTAAAGAGTTGATACTTTTTATTCTTTATTTGTCGTTCACAAAGGCGTTAAATTTGTGTTCGACTAGGAGATGAATAAAAATTAACAACTCAAATTTCTTACTGGCACTATTTATTTAAATAGAAATTTAGAAGAGAGAAAAAAGAAAGTAGAGATTTATTACTATTGTGAAAAATACTAATTTTATTAAGAACTGATGGTTTCTTCCCAAGAATATTCTACGGTACATATACGGCGGCATATGTGAACACGTAAATGACACCGACGATATAATTTTGAATTGTTTCAAAGTTATAAAAATTCGGATTAGTCCGAGTAACAAAAATCAATAGACTAAGATGGATAGATGCTAGGAGCGAATTCACGAAAATAATCTAGCAAGTAGAATCTCCAAACCGCAAATATTCGGAAAAATAAATGTTGAAAGGTGGAAGACCAGGTATATATATGGTTCTGATGGAGAAAGATCAAGTATAATTGTACGTTAAAAATTGGAAAACAGTCGCTAGGAAGAGGACAGACTGGGAAAGAATCCTTGAAAAGGCCAAGAGTCAGGAAGAGTTGTTCAACCAGAATTGGCTTATTCCTTTTTTAATGTGTACTGAAAGTAAAAATTGTAGAATTTTTGACAAAATTTAAGTAATATATTGTTAAGAATATGGCCTTGGCGCCTACCGTTTGACGCTTTGGGACAGAAAATCTGAGAATATTTTGGTACAGTCCCCTAAGGCGTCTCGTCAAGCGCGGACAGTTTGTTGAGTTAGTTATTCAGAGTAATAGTCTGAGTACATTTTTGTAAAATAATGTGTGTATATTTTTATATTTTAATGAATGGACAAAACCACAATAAAATTAGTTATATATTTTATTGTTACCAAAATATATTTAATTTAATGTGAAATGATGAAAGTAATAACAGACGTGACAGACCAGGTTCGATTTATCAGGTATGGACATATGCAACAAATAGCCGAAGGAAGAATTCCAAAACAAATATTGCAGTGGTTGGCAACGGAAGGACGAAAAAGAGTTGCAGTACATTGATCAAATACTGCAACAGGTTATGCTGGAACGAAATCTGTATCCAGGATAATGGTGTGATTGATAAGAATTGTGACTGGGAATCGGAAGGTGTTGAAGAACACTGTAAAACAGGCCAAATGTCTATATACAAATTTAATTTTTTCTTTTTTTGTTAATAAATAACCCATCGTGGATTTGGATCTGGTCTTAGTAGTCAACAATAAGCTTTCTCCATCGAATTCTGTCCATAGTCACCTCTCGCCAGTTGATGACGCCTTGATGTTACGCTGATATTTCTTAAAACTATTTAAAAAAATGCTATATCTCTATTCTTTTT
Source organism: Liopterus haemorrhoidalis (assembly GCA_963971575.1). Lineage (NCBI taxonomy): Eukaryota > Metazoa > Arthropoda > Insecta > Coleoptera > Dytiscidae > Liopterus > Liopterus haemorrhoidalis. The sequence continues at coordinate 146,094,056 of OZ020611.1, read as the reverse complement.
TTCTCTCTACCTTGCTAATTCTTATATTTTCTAGCACCCATATAATTCTCGGCCACTTTTACGACTAGAAGAAGAAATTTTTGGTTTAATATTTAGAAAAAATACAAAGATAAAAGCAATATTATTTATGCTTAGAATTTAAATAGTAGAGCCCGTTCAGTTAAAGACAGATGTGTCAAAAATGAAAATATGTACGTACAATCATTGTTAAAATACAGATTAGTTAACAATCATGTAATAAACCATTTAATAAACGCTAGTTTACTGTTATCTAAATGCATGTTTAGTATTATTTTGCTTCATCTGAATTCATAAAAATACAACCTATTTCAAGATTTGTCTGATTATTAATAATAATAGGTTCCAAACGCCTAGGTGCATGGGGCAGCGAATAAACATTCTCTGTTTCTGGACCTTTGGTCTTTTAGAAAAATCACCAGCAAAACGTTTGGAGTGGTCCTATTGTCTTCGTATACACAAGTCAGGCCCGTAACTCGGGAGTGCAGAAAGAGGCGTTCGCAACGGGCGCAAAATTTTTAGTTGCCTCAAGTAACTTTCAGAATTCCTCCCCCAGCGTTTTCTGTACAACGCTAAATTTGTTGTATTGTAATTGCATAATTTTTACTTATTTTTAATTTAGATTAGCAGTCTTCAATCTTGGGGCTGCTGGATCCATGCTTATTTCTTAGACCAGTGTTTCCCAAACACATATGCTGACCCTTTTTGACCAGTGATTTTACAAGCGGACCCCTAAAACTAATAATTGTAAAGAGGTGAATGAAATTCAAAATAGTATAGTTATGGTGTAAGTATTCCCTTAATATTTTGAAATATCGACAATTTAACTTTCTGAAACTCACTGTAACTTGATTACAGAATACTTAGTGAGCGTGAGACACACAATTAAACTCAAAAACAAACTCGATCGTGCTGGGGAAAAAGATGAAACTTAATCTCGAAGGTTTATGGAACGGAGGGTATTAATCGGTCATGGGCCTAATTCAAAAAGATTCGGTCTTTACTCAGGTTCCTTTTTATTTTTGTTTTCTTTAACTTATGTTGAGCCCGTTGCCTTGACTTCTTGCCTGCTCTAACCAAGACGTAATCAGAAATACATGCTGGTGGCGTTATCCCTAGACATGAGACAAGCATATACCTACAGGGTGGTTTTAAAAGATTGTTATTATGTATCAGGAAATGTCTTAAAATGTAACAGCTTGTAGAAGTTGTGGTCTAAATTACACGACGTTAATAATATGCTAAAGGCTATTCCAAATGTTTAGGCGGAATTAACTGGAATTTTCATTTTTGTAAGTTGTCATGGTCTCACTAATTATAGTTTGAAGTGGGCTAAACCAAAGAAATAAGCTATACGCATAAATATTGAGCTAAAAATTAATTGTTAAACTTATTTCACATTCATATTTTACAAAAACATTAAAAATGTTAGATGTAATAATTAATACCCAGAGATTGTTATTTATTATGTTGGAAAACAAATTCAAGCTATTTAAAAAGATTATAAAACAACATATTTATAAACATGTGCTAGAATCCAAAATAGCAGATAATGGTATTTCGGTTTAGGATATTTTGTAGGGGTACATACGTTGACTCATATATAACATAATAATAACCTTTTAAAATTACCCTGTATACTTTTCACTTCATGTTGGACGATATTTTCAATACTTATATTTCTGATACTCTTCAGATGTTCCTTTAATAATAGGTATATTATTAATTTTTTGGCTTCGTGTGGAACTAGATATTGAAATCTAGTAACTTTTAACAATAGATTGAGGCTTCTGATAATTTTATTTAGCAAAAGACCGTTTCAATTGGTAAAAATTGAACTTGTGACAACTCAAAAAAATGTATTCTTTTTTTCCACATTTAGTTCCACATAAAGCACAAAACGAATAAGAGGACATACTGTTTTGCTTATAATTGATGAATTGATGAACGGGCTGTAAACTTTGTATACTCATCGAGAATCCAAATGCCGATCGATGGTTCATTGTCTGTTATATTTGAATATATTCGCATAAACGTATGTGTGTTCTTGTATATGCTACAATCCCACCAATAGAGGAAGAATAGACCGAAAGATATTTATTTCTCACTCTCCGAACGAATAAAAACGTTTGATCTTGATAATCTTTTCGGTTGAATCATACGCTTATTTTAAGTATCATCGACAAGTAAATTCTCGCCAACTTTACTAACAACTGTGTAGGTAGTAACTCTGGATAAGATAATGTAAAGTAAATAGGAATAGGTTTACAAAATAGCCTTTTGTACTAAACACAAGTATATCATATTCATAAGTACATTGGCTGGAATATGACTTGTGTGCAATTTATAACAAATTGTAACACATTTCAGCCGCCAAATTGAGTTTAAAAATTGTTCCATAAGTCAGATATTTGCGCAACATATTCACTAAATACACGTTTCTTTATCAGTAATTCTTTAATTAAATTCAACTAAATTAAAACTATGTAATTACCAAAAAGAAACATGTATGTAAAATCCAACTATATAAGGGAATATTTACCTAATAAGGTTGGAAATACAATATAAAATTTTAAACATTTAACAAATCATTTAAAAATTAATCATTGGAAACGTTTCTTAAAATTTTCAGTTAAAAAAATAACACGTGCGTAACATAAGCGCCATTCGAAAAAACAAAATATTCATTAAACTGAAATTAGATGCATTTTGTAAAGGCTTACTATAACCACTAAATTTTTACTATATAAATTAAAAATAACAGCTACGGTATTCGGTACCTTAGTAGCAAAAATGTACTATGCTATCTAAAAATATAAGTGTTTAACTACATTATAACATGTACTATATTGCATGTTAAGGCTAGGCTACTTTTACGCCTTTACTATACGAAAGTTCATGGGGTTCTTTCGTTTTTTAAGTTGGTAAAACTGTGATGATTTGTGCATGTTTCATTAACGGCTTTAAATTATACGTCTTCTTTCACATTCATTATATTTTGGTTGTGTTCTCTTATAAGATGATTTAGGCCAAATATATTAATTGCTACATAAGTGACATTAAAATTAAATTTTATAATATAAAGTACCAACAAAATTACTCTCCATTTTAGAGAACATTTATGTGGGTCCGGACAACTTTGGCCCTACCCTGGGATCCCAGCTCCAAAATGCTGATAGCCTGGATGCTAAATAAAAACGAAATATTCATATAATTTTTACTAAATATAAATGGGAATTTAAATATAAGACACAGGACATCTCAAAAGGAAAGCCTCGTTTATAATTTGTCCATATCATAAACGCATTGCGTTAGACGAATCTATGGTGTATCTCTGTTCTGCTTATAGTACGAACATCTGTTTCTGATAAACAGACAATATACTCCATTGAAATATCTTTATGCCTATGTCATGCGTTTGTGCTATTGATCTACTATAAATGAGGCTTAAGATGCCTGTGTACGCGAACGACGATATTGTTTAATTTCATCATAATTATTATTAACTAATACTTTACTCATTTACTTAGATGGTGTTTTTTTCTTGACTATTTAATGAAGATTCCACATTTTTTAGTTTATATTTGACAAAAATAGTGGCAATTTAAACTAAGGCTAATTTAGTGGCCCTTGAAATGGCTTACGATAAGAATTTGTTTTGCTGATAGGAAATCATATAACTGGGTCCGAAAACAAACGAAATACTGCGATTTGATGGACAGAATAACAATATTGAAATGGCAATGGTCAACCATATAGCAAGATATCAAGATGACAGATGGACCAGAAAGATATTGGTGCACTAGAGACACCACGACAAAGTTAAGAACACAACGATTATGTGCACTTAAGCCCACCCTAACCATTGCGCCAATAAAGCTCCAGCCCTAGGTCGCCAGATGTTGGAAGGCGTTCAGCGTCACAGTCTCCCAGTTACAATTACAGGCACCAGAAGGCACCTGATGTTGCTAGCTCAGGGCGCTTAAAGGCCTTAGATCGGTCCTGTGTCCACTAACGATATTTAAAAAGTGGCTGAAAACTGATTGAGTTAGTGTAGTGCAAAAATGAACAAAATTTTGGGAATCTCCTTTGAGTAGTGGACAAAAGAAGCATAAAATAGTGACAATGATTTTTAATAATTAATATCTAGATTTAGAGTGTTTTCTGTACTGTCACCAACGACTTAATTTTAGAAGTATAACGCGATGTAGAGAATATGGTCGATATAAATGATTCTTCCACTATTTATTTTGACTCTTCTTTGAACCATTACCGGCACAAACGTTTGAGAATAATTGAATTTCTCAACATTTTATTTTTTATTTTTATTGACTATAAATATCATGTTTAGGAAAACGTCTACTTTGTCACCAATTTCAAACTAAGAATATTAAAACGATCTTTTGTTTTGTTGCCAATACAAAATTTGCTACATTTTAGAAATGGAGATAGCACTGACAATTGACAATGTAGTGATGCACTATTTATTTGAACTGGTTTGTTTACTAGGGCTGGAGAGTAGATGCATTTCTTAGGAGTTATTTTTTTCGAAACCCTATTTTGTTGGGAAAGCCCTTTTTTTATTTCACGTTTATGGCCTTAGCTAGTAAGGCAATTAGCCAGGACAATTCTCATTTTTCATTTTGAAAATTCCATGACTGAAGATGATTCTAACCCGAGACCTTAGCAACGCAGGGAACGTGTGTTATCACTACCATACGCCGATCGGCGGGAAAGCCTTTAAGGGAAGACGTTCGAAATTGTTGAATTTATAAAGAAAAAGCCTTCTATGTTAAGCAATCTATAGTAAATGTTTAGTTTAATAAACTTTAATCCAATAAATGAAAAACATTTCAATTTTTTCATATCTTGCAAGAGTTTTCTAAATAATATCATTCCATCAGAGCCGCAGTAAGGAAAACTTGCGCTAGGGGCTGAGCCGTGTTTGTGCGCCCTTGGCAAATAAAAAAAAGTTCAAGTGGTGAACTAACAAAAAAAGGTCATCACCTCTCAAAATTCAAGTAATGAGCAAAAGAAAAACGGTCCTCATCTCCCAAAATCTAAAAAAAGTGATGGCAAAAAAAGGTCCTCGTCTTCACAATGGCGCCCCCTTAATCAAGCCCGTCAGCGCCCCTTTCCTTAACGCGCCCAGGTCCGTTTTCCCCTCCGCCCCCCTAACTGTGGCTCTGCATTCCATATGGAGGTAAATTAAGCCTTGCAGATAAATTACATATTTATGACAGTTTTAATGTTTTCAATAGATGGAAAAGAATGATGAACTCAAAGTTAAATGAGATAAAAAAAACGTCATATTTGTCGTCTATTTGTCGTTCAATGGCATTTTTTTACCTTTATTTTTAGATATATTGCTAAGTTTTATTTTTTAAATTTAAATTTAATATTTTTTTATAAAATATTCTATTTGAATAATGTTTTAAGAAGTCGATCTCAATCTACAGCAATGGATTTTATCAGAAAGTATTCATAAACAAAAAGAACGAATACCATTAAGAAAACAATTATATCTTATGTATGAAAATAGCGAAAATGGAGAATGGAAAAACACTTTCTAAGAGCTAATACACTTCTGAAGAATCCACCTCCAGGATAACCAGATATTAGACAGGACAAAATTTAAAGTGTTTGGTGGCAGGCGACGTTATAGATTTGGATTTAAATCCAAAATGGTTATTGTCTGCCTTCGAAATGTCCTTATATTTACGGGAGGAAACAAGTCCTTGGCCAGTCAAATGCGTTGAAAAAGATATGGTTGACCGAAATCCATGTCACCATGTACTGGGGTTGCTAACATTTAAGAGCCATTTAATTAATCCAATAAATTATTTCCAAAAAAGTAGGATACTCGTTTCGTTAGATTCTTTATTTTAATTACTATTAATAGTCAAAATTATGATTGGATATTTTGAGTGTAATAATTTTAGATTTTGAAGAGAACACATCCAATTTATAATTTAATAATTGTATAATTTATATAATTATTCATTAAAAAGGAATAATAATATAAATAATTTTAGATATATGTTACTGTTAAGCATCAAAATACACGGCTATAAAATTAAAATATATTTTAAGTCACTTGAAGAATTATTTAAAAATTACCAATCTTATTTAATATATAACGGGTTTAAGAATTGTTTAAATATTTATTTTAAACAATTCTTAATAACTTTATATTTGGTAGGGAAAAGTCAGCCTCACATGTTAGAAAATATGATCTATCTTCTAATAAAAAAAAAAGCATTAAGATATGTCACAAATTCTAAAATGTATCTTTTCCCCAAACAGTTGTTTAATTAAGGATCATTTATAATTCAAGTGATTTAAAATAGTGTTTTCTGATGCTCGTTACTAATAAATTAGAAAAGTTAGAAATATTATTTTTTCGAATGGCGCGTCAGTCAGTCGCGCGAATGCAGAGTCCTCTACCGAACACAACTAGTAACACTTTGGCCACGGGCTGAGAAAAATATCTCATGTGGACAAATCTATATCTCATCTACGTAGAATCGTTCCCAATATATTATATATTACAATATTTTATAATATATATTTTTTGATTTCTGTACTAAAACATACGCACACAAACATTTTTCACAAGATTTGTAATACATTTTGCGAATCATACGTTGTTATGGTATAAAATTAACAGATATTTTGGGAATTCTTTTAGCAATACGTTAAGGGAGATGTGACTTGATGTATATAAATTACCAAGTACCTTTTCTAAATATATTTATTGAAACTAAAAACAAATAATAGTATATTGTGCAACTAGCGCGGAATATGTATTCTGCGCGTTTTGCTCACTATGCTTTTCCTTCGATTACCATTTTTCAATAAATAAATAATCAAGAAAATACAACATAGATATGTTTAACAGCCATTAATGCGCGCGCAGCCAGTACGGGAATGAAAATTCTCGGAAACAGCACGTGTGCATTGCAGCGAATTTATTATTTCCCGCACAACGCACATGCGCATTGGGGTGCATTTATCATTCCCGCATCACCTGCGCGCGCATGATAGTAACATGCGAAATTAAGCTAATTTCCTGTCAACTAACAGTATCGAAATGAAACAGTTCCATAGTAGTCGTAGGAAAATACATTTCCCAACCTAGCAAGAGAAATTATTTTTCTTAGCGACTTAAAAACGAAAAATGATCTTGGTTTTAAATTAGAGATTCAACTTTTTCTTCAGAATCATCTCTTCTATTTTTATTAGCAAGCTATTAGACCAAATGTCACACAGAAAATTTCACCATCATTTTAAATCTTTCTTTGTAAAAACGGCGTTGAGTAAATGAGTGGTCCGTGTGGTCCGAAAATTTAATATTTGCAGTGGCATATGGTGAGAATTTGCGCAAGGCGTGTAGCTGCTTAAATTTAAAATATTCAACTATTATTTATTTTTCGTTTTATGTACTAATCCAGAAAAAGAGTATAAACGAGAGAAAAAAATTAAAACAGCAGTGCCGCAGCAAGGGATGGACAGCAAGAGTACTCGCTCTGGGCATCAAAATTTGAGAGACCCTAAAATTTAGACATAAAAAAAAAAAACTTCTTTTGACATTCGTAGTTAAAACTAGACTCTCACAATTCCTATTTAATTTTAGAATGCTTCAAATATTGAATATATTGTTTAAAACTTTCCAACACAAGCGTAGGTTTCCTGAAGCAGAAGTGGGGTAGAGACGATTAATTAAATTTACAGAACACTGCATCTGCATTTACATTTGTTTAAAAATATCTGTCATGCCAAAAAAACTGCGGGAATTACAGGGATAAGATAAATGATTCGCAGTACGGTCGCGTCATTGGTACTTATAATGCTAAAATTGATTTTCAAGTTTATTGATAATATTCTGTAAATTTTTTCAAATATTTATTTTATATTCCAAATTGGACAAACACTGTCGAACATTTCTTTTTAGAAAATATTAATTACTTTAAATACAAGCTGTTTTTTTACTTTCTGGTGGTGAGGGTAGAGAGAGAATTTTGTATATTGTTCAGAGCGATAAAACCGCTAGCTACAATTCACTGCCAAGAATATATCATGTTGCTCGAAATCCTAAACGAAATCGATCCAAATTGAATACAAGTATCCGTATGCCAGCTTTCATAGTACGAAACAAAAGAGAAAAAGCGACACATGATTTATGGATGCTATCTGTCTTATGTTCATGGGCATTTTTGGATTTATTATTTATTACAGATATAATGCGAACATGAACATATGATGCCTTGCTCGCAGAGCTTAAAATAACAGTGTTCTATAACACAAAATAGTGACAAATCTAAAATTTTTTGATCAAAATAAAAAATATATTCTAATATATGTATTAAAAAGTCTAAGTATATAAAAAATAAAAAAAATCATATTGGCCTCGTGGAATGAATTCAAACATCGTTGGAGAGCTAGGCCAATTCGGACAAAATTATAAGTTGAAGCTGCTCTTCGGAAAAAAATTACTCTATTACTACTTCACGTTTTTCAGAATTTGGTGGAAAATCTTTTCACGCTAGTGAAAGATGTTACTGGAGCAAAATGAGTTCATTATTGACCTTTTTATAATAGTTACTATACTGAATTCATACTCTAAAACATTTTTTATTTTATAACGTCTTAAATTAAAGAAACTGACCAAAAGGTTCTAAAATGCCTTTTGTGCAAAAGACCATTAGAAGTAAAGTTCTGTGTGACCCAAGAATTTGACACAATTTTTGACATAAGTCTTTGACGCAAGAAAAACTGTTAAATAATCTATTGTCATTAAGCACTCTGCTAATAATTAGTCTTTAGAGAAATGAGCTATACAAAAAAAGTTTTAGACAAGTAGGAATTATTTCAATTTCGATTTAACAACGATGACAATTATCAAATATTTTTATTTATTGATTGATGAAATTTCAGATTTTGGACATTTGCAATTAATTCCTAAACTTATTTTCAAACCAGGTCAGATTATTCTTTAGCAAACAAGTGATGTAATAAAAACTTGCAGTGTCCGATAAAATAATTGTTTTCTATTAACCTTATTGTCATTACAACCAAAATAGCGAAATAGTATCATGAAATAACCGTTGATTTTCCGGATTTCTCGGGGGGAAGAGGCGTCCGGTAAATGCGATTATTTGGTAAATCCAAATGTTGTATGGGCGGGATGGTTCAAAAGTGAGGTAGTTGTATCGCGGGAAATGTCTTTACTGTTAAATTATAACAAGTTTGCTTTAATTGTAAGCATATTTTGGTTAAAATTAAAGACAAGATCTAAACAGAATTTTTGAATTAACAAGGTGTTAAATTTGATCTATAACATCGTCCTAAAATTAAGTCCGTTAAATCCGAAGTCCAGAAAATCGAAGGTTAGTATTGAATTATTATTTTGCTTGCGTACGAATCCTGAATTTTGTTCTTTGAAAGGATGCTCATTTGTAATGAAAATAGAAGTTTCTTTAATGAGTCTTATTTCAACATGCTACTTTGCTAGCATGTTTCTAAAATTGTATTTTTTTAAATTTGGATGTAATATTTAATAAACAATATATAATCAATGTTCACATCTCCCTTAATGAAATAATAATAACAAAATTTTATGTATAAAATCTAACACGTTAGTAGTTGGACCACTCTCGTTGACTCCTTTTACAAACCAAATAATAAATATTAAATACAGTCGATTAAATTACATATTATCTTAAAATATAAACAATCTTTTGAACTGTTAGCTAGACAATATATTTCTTTGTAATAAATCAAATAACGTAATAGACAATTTGCGAAAACCTCGTGTCGTATAACGAAAGGCACGTGAAACTATAGAAAAGTGAAAATAACATGTGGAAATCTATGTTATTTTCACGTTTCTAAGCTACGTACATGTGTTTTAATGTTCAAAAATTGTCTATTACATTAACACAATCATAAATACAATTGTAAATAATATAAGCAACACAATAAATGTGTGGATTTATAATGAAAATGGTCCAACATTAAAAATATAAAATGGCTGTGTATATATGATTGAACATTTCGTTCTATTTACTACAATACAGTTCGTTAATATTAGTTAAAATTACCAAATATTTTAAAAGTATTTTTGTACCGTTATTCTTCGTAGTTATTATTATTATTGCCTTTTTCAATTTACTTCTTCACTCCGTACAAATTTGGGTAATATTTTGCAATTAATAAACACTCCCCAAGAGAGGACAGCAAATATTATTCTTGCTTTAAGATCGTTATCATATTTTAAATAAGCAATAAACAGTGCGAACCTCGATACAAAGAAAAAACCTTTATGTTTTTAATGTTCTGGTGTTATTTGTCATTGTACGGTATATAGGTTCATCAAATTGAATTAGAGAAACAATGGCTAACGAAATATATAGAGATATGTTGGAAAATATTAGGAAATTGCAACTTTCATTCAAGATTGTTAAAAATGTCTTTCTCGATAGTAAAATTGAAGTTACAAAAAAAAAAAATTTGAATAAAGAGCAATTGTGGACTGTTGTTAAGAAAAATTGCCATTTATCTCAGTCGAAATGTGTAAAAATTAATTAAGTCTATGTCAAAAATGTGTGATACTATTATAAAAGCCATGGACGAGCCGAGAAGTATTAACAATATTTTAATGAATACTTTGAGGTAAATTAAAAAACATTGTCCTGTATTTTTAATTGTACTTTTCTTAGTTCCTAAGTTATTTGCCAGCCTGAAAGTTATGTAATAATAATTTATTGTTATTTGTAAAAATTTAATGTTTAATTTCAGTAAATTTTGTTATTTAAATAATAAAACAGATTTAAAATATAGTATAAAAAATCATAGTTTTATTTATAAACAAAAGTTGCAAGATAGGGATAATTACCAACAAATATTTTATTTATGATTTTTCTACCACACTGTCTAAAGGTGCAACATACGGCCCAAGATTAGTTTTAAAGCGACCCGCATAAAATTTCTGTTGATGCGCTAAGCCGTAGTATCTAACATACAGCCAGCAGGCTGGATCCAGCCCAGAATTATTTTTTGAATGGTCTTTATAAAATTTCTACCAGATCCTTGAGTGGTTTTTGAACCCCCTCGCCGTCAAGTGATTTTCTGAATTTCTCTTTTCTAGTTCTCCTATTCTCAGTTTTGTTTTCTGAATTTATACTTCCCCCAGTCTTGAAGTGTTTTTTGAATATCTGGACCCCGGACCAACTCAATAAGGCCTGTGAACAGGCATAAAATATGGCCCCACTATGAAAAAATGTTGGACATAACTGGTCTAGATGATGTTTCTTTAGTAAAAAGATAATTGAAATTCAATCAAAGATGATGAGGGATCGAAAAAAATTTGGGTAGCAAGAGATGTAGCAGTAAATAAAAAATTTTATCTTGAGGTTCTAAAGTAATTACGCGAGTTAATAAGGAAAATAAACCTGATAATTGGAAACATAGATCATTGATGTAGTATAACGACAACGTCTCATCTCAGACTTCTTTTATGATTCGACAGTTTTTGCAGAAAACCAAAGCTACCCTTGGTCACCATAGACTTTTTATGGTTAAAAACCTCCTGTCTCCTAAAACTGGAGAGTTCGTTAAAAGGACGTCATTTTGAAATGATTGAAGAGAAAAAAGAAAAAACAGATATTGATCTAAAAAGGATTTCAAAAACTACCTGCAAAATGGGTATCTAGAAGTGAAAAATAGGCTGGCAGCGATGTATAGCCGCATTTTGATTGATAATTTAAATGTAGAATAATTTCTCTTTAAGTTTGATGACGCTAGTCTGCGATTTGTTTGATTAAACTTCATATACATTTATTGCTCTTTTGATCTGGCTATTATTTGCTACGGAAATGTTGTTGACACTTAAGTAATCTTTAGGGTATAAATTCATTAAAGTTGCATTTGAAGATATAAATATCACTTTGTTTTGAAATAGATTTTATTGCACTAATACCAACACAACTGAAACCATTCAGAACAGATCTGAGAAATATGTAAAAGGTTTTTAGAAACAACAAAATTCATTTCTAATTTGTAAACTAAAATTATGCTATCTGGTTCAATTTATCTAATATTGTTATGCTAATTTAAGTCAATGACAACTTAAGAGTAAGTTTATTGAATGATAGTCCAGTATTTCAGCTATGCCTTTTCTCTTGTTAGCAGATTACCTAATTGCAAAATATTCCTCGACAAATATAAAATAATATGTCAATAGTTTTGCACAATGTGCAATTTCTTTCATATTTTAAATATTAACGAACAATGTTGTTTACATTTTAATACCCTGTTGAAATTATACTTATTTAAATAACAATACGCCACTCCTATCATAATCAGTTCATTGAATTGATGATGATTGTTCGTTTAATTTACTAAGTGATGTATGAATTATTTTTGTTGTACATATATACACAGTCATAAATCACCAGCAAATTATACAATATTTCAAATATTAACAACATTAGGCAACAGTTAATAATGTCATCTATTTTGTTTTTATTATCTTTTGATATAAATTTCATCTAGATTCTGTCAGCAACGTAGGAATTTTCAATTTTATTTTTTCGTCAGTTGGAGCACTTTTGTGGCATACTTTTTTAAACAAATATAAGTACCGAAATTAAGTACCATCACATAACAAAAAATGTAAATTTAAAGACTTTAAATGGAACATATTTGAGATTATATTAGTACATTGCCTTAGGCTGTCACAGATAGCGCTGTTATGTATATAAAGTACATAGTCACTTGTAACGATATTATGAATGAAAAGTTGTTTTTTTTATTAATCTATTTAAATAAAACTGGAGGTGTTATCTGATATTTTTATATTTTCGTTGTCATACTTTTCTTGTACTTTTCGTGAGATAATAAAATATTATCCACAAATAATCTACTCCATTCTGCCTGCCTGTTTGCCTGTTTGTCCGAGAATTGCACAAAAAAGCGTATTTTTACGTAATTTGGTATGATGACAGAACAAAACCGGAATTTGAACACAGACTAGAAGGCGTTTCAAAATTACCTAATGGTCGGTTGCTAAAGAAGGAATAAAGAGTAAACTCGAGACTTATCGCTAACTCCAGACTTAAATTGACAAAAATATATAGAAATAATTAAAGAGGCAAGTGGATAAAGGTGTTATGTAGCATTTTTTGAAATTTTCGTTGGAATGAGGTTATATAAGCCTCTTTTATCCTAACCACAACACTCAGTTTCCAATTACCTATATTTTGGAAGGTACAGATAGATAAAGGTGTTATGTATAATGACCTCAAGTAGTTTTTTAGCTATCACACAGTAGTGAAAGAAGGTATTATATACCAACAAAGTAAGGAAAAATGCAGTAATTTGTGGAAAATATCTAATTCTCACAAAATAATAAATTTGGCAGGCTTTCAACTGATGTGAGAAGCAGAGAGATAACGGAAAATAAAAAATACAATAACTTACTAAATGTCAATTAACTCAGAACTTAAAATTTGTAACATAACACCTTCATCCACTTGCCCCTTCAATTGTTTTTTAAAAAAAAGGAAGAAAATAAATTAATTATATCTATGCATTTTTTTAGTTGGACGAATATTTAGAAATAATGGGAGATGCTCGTTAAAAGAGTCTTGAAATATCTCACTTATTGTTTCTGTTGCAGCAAAAATATAATAACAAAAAACTTATGAAATACGAAAACCTCAACTAGTATATAATAGAATATAAATAAATTATCAACGTTGAACTTACTGTGGCTCAAATATTTGGGCTTCCTTAGACTTTATTGGAAATCTATGACTTTGTACTTTGGAATATATGCCTTCCATGACCACGGCTATCGTATGTATGTATGTTACAGATTTTACAAATTTACAAGTTTAAAATACAGCAACTAATTAAATGTAGTGTTACGAACCTTTCGCTACGAACGAAACGAATAGTGCATTTTCTAGTAAACTTATCTTTGTACAAATGGCCACTAAAGTGGACGTGGGCTGTTGCTTAGTATGAACGACTACTCTAGTGCATATTCGTACTTATTAGGCATGAACTGCAGACCAAACGTAAATGGATTTTGCTAAGCTCCGCCGTAGCGAAAGGATTAGTGTTTTCCACGTATTTTTGTTTTGTAATTTTCCATCTGTTTTGAAACTTTATAGAATGAGATTAATTCAAATAATTTAAGTAATAATGAACAATTATTACACCACTTTTGGATTAGGTCGACATATAACATTGATACTGTAAGTTCAAAAATAGTAAAATCATAAATTTAATAAAAAATAATAAATAAACTTTTGAAAAAGAGAGCAGAAAAAGAGACCACTAAAATTTTGCCCAAAAAACTTTTGGGCTCACAAAACTATAGTGATAGACAGGGAACATAATTCGTCAACTTTATTCTTAAAATGCAATACAAAAAAAAGTTAAATTATATTTAAAATTATTATATTGTAAAAGAGGGTCACTCTGATAGTTTTATCAAGCATAAATTTAATTCCGTAATATCAAATGCGACAAGATCCAATTTGTCCTATTTTAATGCAAAATTATCACTGTTCTACTGAATCAACAGTGTGGCCAGAATAATAAATTAATAACAGGATTGCACAGAACCTTGCTACATCACAACCATGCGCCAACAAACACAGCCAAACGAACGAATACTTTTTTAAATGACGACATTTAGTCCTGATTTGGAACTATGTGATTTTGACATATTCCCAGAAATAATAGAAAAAATCCTTGGATAAAAATTAAAATAATTGGAAACAGCGGTATGTGGCTTTCAAGAGGACATAAAAAATATCACAAGAAGAATGATTACTGTCTTTAAAACTTAATTTGCGCTAATAAATCTTTTAAAATGTTAATGGAGATTATTTTGAAAAAAATATAATTAATTTAACAAAAATTAGTTTTCACCACTTTTGATAAAACTTTTAGAGCAACCTTCGTAAAAAGGGAAAGGCCTAGAGCTAAAGTTCTAAGAAATTCCAGGGGCTTGGTTGGGATATTTTGACCAAACTCCACCATATCCCCATACTCCCCGGATATAGTTTTTCTGAATGGTAAAATTTTAATACTGTTAATAAAGGACAACTATGGACATTTTAATCTATTTTATATCTTATATTTAAACGAATATTTTTAACTTCAGTGACTTTTAACTAGTTCTGATGAAGATTTGAATAAAATCGAAACGTAAGTTAAGTTAAATATTTTTTTTTACTTGTCCGAATCCTATTAATTTATTAATTATTGAAGTTAAGCATGTTAAGTCTGTGATGCCGTTTTGTTTCTCAACCTGTCAATTTTTATCGAGAGAGAATTTTTTAAATTGCAGACAGGTGGAAGCAGGCTGTAAACAATAATGGCAACTATATTACTAGCTAAATAAAATAGTTTGTTGTACAATGCTTTATTAACAAACCTCTAATATTCCAATTACTTTTGGATTAATCCAATGCTACAGCTATTCATTAATTTTCAAAGGTATCATCTAAAGTAGGACAATTTGTATTTTCGGCAGGCATTATACTACAAAAGATCTTTGTAAAAGATGGTTTATAGAATATGTTTTATGGATAACAGGACAGTGTGATGGGCCATCTTTTATAAATCATTTTATAAAAGATAATAGCCTATTATTAACTTTGATAAAAGATATATTAGTTTGAAAGCAAGATGGTGGAAATAAAATTTACATGTGTGTTTTAACAACTAAATTGGTGATTTCAGAATATAATGGTTAAGAAGTGTTATATAACCCTAAATATTTAGATTACAAAAACAGAAACAAAAAATTGAGGCATATTGAATAATTGCAAATACCATCAAAACGATAACCGGTAAATGTATGTTTGAAAAGCCAATATTTGGCGAAAAAAATGAAGATAAGTACGTAAATACAAATAGTTTTATTTATTTACTCAATGGAACGATGTGCATCATTACTACATTTCATAATTCAGATCATGTTAATTAAACCTAACCTAACTTTTTTTAGTATTTATCTCTTGTTTAGCATTTTGCAAATGGTTAACCACTTGAAAAAAGTTTCATAAGTCTACGGGAGACTTGTTTCCTTTGATAAAATTTTTGGATAGATTTTTTCCAGCACTAAACATATTATTATTATTGCTCTAATCTTTTATAGTGTAATGCCGGCATTAGTGAGATATAAAATATCTCACTGACAAAAATAGGACTGTCTTATTGAAAATAATACTCCAAACAACCCTAAATATGATTTTGTTTAATCATGAAGCGGTGGGAAAATTTATTAGACATGTTTGAGATACGTGGAAAATCACCAATTTCTGCACACTATTCTGTACCTAGTTGCCAACTGTTATTGGTAACGTTGTTCGGATCGGTCGATGTGAACTATTAACTGTTGCCTGCAGTGTATGTTTGACTGATGTGAGATCAGTTCGGTGGTTAGTCGGTTAGTTAACAATGCAAATGCTTGTGATCGTAAAAGAGAGGTAATTTAAATCGAGTAGTGAGAATGAGGTGTCGAGTGAGTGGAGAATGCTGACTGTAGGTACTGTAAAGTCTGTCATGCTTGAATGCGGCGCTGGCGACACTGTAGTGAAAACGTTCATTTTTGATTGATATGAAGTAATTGTGCCGTTTCAATTATCGTTGAATTTAGTGTCTTTAAAATAACACTATAGTAATAAGTAGTCTCACACTTTGCACTTTTGATTTAAAACAGACGTATTCGATAATTATTTAAAGAGAAATAAAAATGAAAATTTGTATTGGTGGCAGTCGGAAATCTTTCACTCGAAACTTAAAATTGTGGTGTTCTGCAGCTAATTTTCATATCATTTTGTTAACTGCTAATATATTTTGTTCGTACTCTACAATTCCAATTACTACGTAGATCTCACATTTAACAATATTTAAATAATTTTTATCGCTCTGCATTTTTATGTCTAAATTGCCATATGTTTTTTGTTCTGTTTTCTAACAATAAAAATTGCAAAAAACAAATATTGTCGAAAACCCAATGGCCTATAATATTTTGACTGCTTGGCTGTTTGACTAGTATATATAATAAAATTCGGACGACGGACCCTCGTCTTGAAACGGCGCGTTAATGAAGAAGTAAGTAATAAAACTACTTACTGAAATCAACGCACGCTTTTCGTATCACATAGATTACTCCGCAGACTGATGGAATAGGTACACAGTGCTGGAGTAACGCTATCACAAATCAGTCGAAGTGCTTTAGAAGATCCTCCGTAAATTCTCTTCAAGAGATCTCAACGATTAAAACTAAAATAAACAATCACGGGTGTTTTGGATGGAAAGTAAAGCTTTCCACCTAAGGCAGACTCCACTATTATTTATTTTACTTTCAATCGTTCGCGATCGATATAGTTCTAAATCAGTTCTGAAACGAGACTTGAGATATCACTGAGATTCTTTGCAGCTACAATTGCCCGTTTCGCGATAATTAAATTTCAGATCTTCTTCAAATGGAATGTAATTGTGCGTATTTCATGTTTCTTCTTGGTGTTAAACCAACACTATATACATATTCAGACAGGTATCGTTAAAGCTGGATCAATTAGTTTAAGACTGCAGAAATGCAGTTTCTAACATGTAAAACAGTTGAAGCGTAACTTAAAATATTAGGCCGAGATCAGACTGAACAATCACTAGCGATCAACACGTGCAACCCATACGACAACACATGCATTCATTTAGATTTCATATTCTCGATAATCCGGCTCTACACTATGCGGCCTTCCAGCGTTGGATACATAGTTTGGAGGATAAATGGGTAGCTTGCACCGAGTGTCGAGCCTCCAACATTGGGACGCGTGGACATTCAGCCTGTTGGCTATACTTCTATCCTGGTTCAAGGGATCTTACGCTAAGAAAAAGTCTTCACCACATTCTGAACTCCTCTAAACTTTGCGTCCAAGGTCCAGCCCTAGTTTTCCATTTATTATTGTTTTCAATTAATATGGGTGGATAAAGAATTCATTACAGAAAATTATTGAAAACGGTAAATGAGTTATTTTCAAACACTTTAAACCAGTGGTTGTCAGCTGAAGTGCTAGAACCACTGGTGTGCAGCCAGTCATTTACGTAGCAATAACGTAGCATTAAAATGAAAAACATACCCCTTAAAAATCATGGTCAATGTTATTTTTGAAATTAATACAATGATTAGAATGTAATTTACTGAAATTTTAAGTAAATGTAATCTTAAAACACATTTTATGATTATAAAATTTCTTATTTCAAAGACTGATGGTGTGCCTCGACAATTTTAACAAAAGGTTGGAGACGTAGTGCTGGTAATTTTATCGTTTTTAAGGGTTTTGGCTTTGAACAGATATATGAAGTTGACAGTATTATTTTTAAAATGTAAAATTATAACTGTTAGCAGGACTGAGTTTTGTTTTCACAAAAATCCTACAACTCGTTTTGTCAAGTGCCAAGTATATTGAGGTATTTTTTATACCAATACTTGCTAGACTATTTATCTATATTTTGCGACGTTTTACCACAGACTGTCGGGTGTTCTTCCGTATCTTATTTTCATAACCATTATGTGCTCTTTAAACATATTTTTCCACCGGTATTAATAGTTTCCTTACAAAGAAGATTTTTTTAATTAGTATCTCCATATTTTTACGATTGGGTGGAGCTATTTATTTTTTAAAGAATGATTAATTTAATGAGGACAAATATAAATTTTTATGGCCTTAGGGGATTCGAACCCTGGACCTATGGAATGCGAAGCAGGATAGCTACCTTTTCGCTACCAAAACCCTTAGAACAGTAATGGCTGCTCCAAGACCAACGGTATCGTCCTCCATAATGGTATTCAAATAACTGACCAGAATGGATTGAGAAAACCTGATTTCAATATTGGACGCAGTGTGTAGAAGTGACACTTGGCAAAATAAAGGGACTGACATTTCGTATACATCAGACCCATAGTGTAGAGCCGGATTTACATAGTTGATCAACAGTGGTTGATTAGCCTAACCAAGGGTGAGAAAATCAAAGAAAATGAATTAGTTTTTGTTATTTCCGGTATGTATTGCTAAAACATATTGCAAATAATGAATAAATAAATATGTATATCATTAGATAACCAACAAATAACAATCTATTATATATTTTATAACACTTTTATATACTTCGCAACAGCCAATATAAAATGCGGACGGATCAGAGGAGTACCAAAAACTCAAGCAACCAACATTCAAAGTGTGCCACAATCCTTCATTCTGAAAATATTTCCCTCACAAATGGAAGGATATCTTTAATACATCGTCCCGCTTTAGTATGTAATTTATACAAATTTTAAATATAAAAAAGTTTAATGTTTTAAATGAGGGATTGTTCACGTTTCCTTCAAAAAATGTCATCAATCATAATTGACTTATTTTTAGTAGCTCCATCCGATCTTTTGCAGCATTTTCTTTTGCAGTCCTAAAGAAACTCTATTGTGTGCATTTAATGAAAAATTCTTCTAAAATTTGTCAACATTATTTCTCTAATGCAATAAACTTCTGTACCTCCATTTCGTGAGCGTTTTATTTTATAAATGGATGGTAAAAACGGAACACATGGTACAGTTCTAATCAGAGCCGCCAGAAGGAAATGTTTTTTATGTTTGAAGGTAATCATTGCAGTTCTGTTCCTTTTTTATATCAATTCAACACTTCACTTAAATCTTGATAAGTGCTTTGTAACTCAATTAAATTTATCTGGTCGAATGAAAACTGAAAATATAACAATCAAGATTTAAGTGAAGCGCGTGAATCATATCCCTGGTTGTGAGGTTTGAAATATGCAGCCAGTTTTTGTATTTGGTCGGGACTTGTTTATTTCGAACGTATGGCGCGGCTACATAGTTCACATCTGTCGGGTATGATTTTAATTCAAAATGCAATTTAAGCTGGAACGTGATGTGTCATGGTGTTGCGCTTCGATCCATAGAAAGATGTTCCACGAGAAATGGCAATGTACACGTGCGTATGTAACGAATATCGAATGTCGGATGGGATTAGCGGAACACTGGTCGGTAGCTATCGCTAGTTGTCGGCTGTAGACGGCAACTGTCGGTAATTATCGGCAGTGAAGATGGTGGTGTTGAAGATTTGGTTGTTGGTTTGTTGGTTTCTGAAGAGGAAGCTCTGATGCGTTTATTGCACTAGCATCATCGCCAAGTCGACAAGAACACAATGATTCCTAATACGAGTAAACTCTATGAGCGCGATTTCCACTTCGTCTTTACTAGCGCGAGTGGTGTCCTCACACATTGCACACACATCAACAACGAACAATGTAATATGTTAGTAATAGTCTTGAAGCTTAAGTTATTGTGTATCATAGTCCACGTGGTCCAGTACACTATTTGTATAATATGTAATGTCTGTAGGGGAGAGGGGAAGGCTTTGGTGGCAGATGACGTGGCAGATGACAGGCCTGGTGCCCGGCACTCGATCTTCTGAGGTGACGGGTTGGGGTTGCACTCGACACGCTTCCGCCCCTGCTCCGTCTCGTTGGCCGTCGCCGCTGCCGCCAATCCCGCCGGACAGTGAACGCACGGCCGCCCCGGCGTGCCGCAGTACGTATAGCAGCAGTCGTCGTCGCCGTACGACGAATTCCTCTTCTGGTTTCCGGTCTCCGGGATGTTCGGATCTAAAAACACACCAAAGAATATTAATATCGAGTCATTAACATTTACACATGTTTTTTTGAACATTGTTAAAAATTGGAAATACTTGACAAGATATATAATCTATTTTTAAATAGAATAGAATCTGTAACATACGACGAAGTTACCTCATGACCGTCGTATCCAATAGGCACTCTTGCACTTAGTAGCTAAGGCCTACTAACATGTTATGGTCAACGAAAACAGGATTTAAAAAAATATATAGGGGCCGTAAACAAAAACTAAAATTCAAAATAATGATGACTAAATATTTGGGTATCAAAAAGTTATCGGCAAGATTGGGCTGCCTACATTGGATTAAAAACGGAATCATGTGACCATTTCGAAGCAATGTTTCAACATATACAAGCGCAATCTAAATAAGTTTCCGTAGCGTTTCATAACTGTTGATGAAACATGGACCTATCACTACACACCAGAAATGAAAGAACGGTTAAAATTGGATTTCTTCTGGCGAACGTGCCTTCGAAGCCAAAAAGGTTTTCTGGGATTCGCAAGGCACAATCTTCATAGACTCTCTGGAAAAGTATAATAGGACCACAGGACAATATTATGTCGCTTTATTGGATCGATTACATGCTGTACAGATGAAAAAGCGATACCATTTATTGAAGAAAATAGTTTTGTTCCACCATGACAATGCATCAGCTCACTCGTCCGCAATAGCAATGGTCAAATTGGTCGAATTGCGCTACGAACTGCTCCCTCATCCACCCTATTCTTCAGATTTGCCCCTATACGACTTCTTTTTTATTCTAAACATGAAGGAATTGCTCACTGGAAAAGTTTTGCATCAAACGAGGAGATCATTGCTGAAATACGCATATTTTCCAGAATTCAAGAAATCCTACTTTTCGGCATATCGTTGGACACAATGTACCGAGTTAAAAGGAGACTTGAGACTTGAATGTTGAAAAATAAGTCAAATTTTTTACTTTTTTTTTATTTGAAACATGTAGAAATGGCTCGCTGGAAAAATATTCGCGTTGAACGAGAAGATCATTGCTGAAACACAGGTCTATTTTGCAGAGTTCTAGAAATCGTACTTTTTAGAAGACTTAAAGAAGTTGGAATATCGTTGGGAAGAATGTATCAAGCTGAAAGGAGATCATGTTGTAAAATAAGTCACATTTTGGTAAAAAGAAATCTTTTATTTTGAAGTCGATGACTTCGAAAACTTCCCTCAAAAACGCCCCATTATGCCACTCCTCATAATCTCCTATGTTCACCATTCAGACAGACACATGGTAAACTAAAATTCTAAAATTTTTAAGTGTAACCCACTTTTATGAAACACCGCGTATATTTATATATTGAGTACTTTACATTAGAAGAGCAAAATATTTCATCAATTTTATGTGAGTAAATTGAATTTTGTGTTGAAATTTGCAATGTGCTTTTCATGTCAGCAGACGCACTTTATCGTTAGTTGTGTAAACCAATGTACGGGCACTTGCCATATTTGCTTTGATGTGATATGTGGTTACATTTGGTCTGTTCTTACTCAAATGTGCATGTGTTTACAATTTAATGCACATATTTTATTTCGTTACATTTATATTACAGTAGAAGAGAAGGGCAGTTATTACCCGTTTGAGAATTGGACATAGTCTACCTACCCACAAATACCTTTTCGATCATACAGAACCTACAAGATTTGCTGTATGTGATATAACCCTAACTGTTGAGTACATCCTAAATTAAGCACCTCGCAAGAGGTGGAGAGATAAGCTAATCGAAGATCTAACAAGCATTGGTATACGGGACACAAGAAAATGCCTGACAATGAAAATGCATGGACAGCTCAAGATGGTGGGCTTATGTGAGTGAGAGAAAATGTCAACCCGACTGACAGTGCCCAAAAAATAAGAAGAAGACATACTAATAGAATGCCCACCAAATGCTACCCAACGAATACAAAACAATATAATAGACCAAGAACTGAAAGACATATTTGAAACAATGCAGACAAGATAAACAATATACGTAATACAATTTTTGAAACAAAGTAATATCTGTAATGAAATATAGTTCTTATATGTAATTTTAAGTATTATAACAAATCAAAATATTTTTATATATCATGAATATAAAACTAGGTGGGTGTATAGTCGGATTGCTGATAGGTGACTGTTAAATGTATGTATCAAGTAGTGCGTTCATATAATAATCTAGTTACCATTTTTCAGCGATTTTAAAAATATTTTTTGATATTTGTCTTAACTGTCAGTGTCTGGTAATAAATTTTTCGTTTTATCAAAATATGTCTCAAATAAAAGTTGTTAGTTGTTGCTTTTATAGCAACTTTTGTTTAATAATTTTTTTCAAAATATTTTTCTGTTGTTAAATATTCGCAAAAATCTTAAAATCGACACGAGTAAACTCCCATTTCTAGTCAACCGATTTTTACCAAAAGTTGACCAACTTGTGCCATTGATGTCAAAAGCTTAAATATGAAGTTTCATAAAAATCCTTTTAGCCGAATTTGCTCAGCATGTGTACACAGACGGACGTACGGACAGACAGACCGACAGACATCATGCTAAAAATAGTCAAAACGTTAAGTATGGACCTTAATTCATGGAGATCTATCGAAATCTTGAAATGTCAAAATCGGTATGATCAAAATACCTCCCTTATATATGTTGGCGGTCGGTAAAAATATCCAAAATGAATTGTTTATTCTTTCTTAATTAAACTTAAGCCTACCCAAATATATTTGCCTTGATAATAAATAATATTTTATACCTCGTATTTTTTTTTTTTTTTGCTTATATTTTAATCGATACCACGAAATATTTATACTTTTTCCCAGTATTGATATAACGAAAAGATATTAATATTTCCAGATATATACTCATATAATTACATAGTATATCTCAGCGCTAACTGCACAATATATATTTTTTTTCTAGTAAGTAGTCGATACGATACAAAGTATCGATATCTGCGGTCGATATTCCCTAGTCTAGACACATTCGGTACGGACTATTCATTTGTTCACTACTTCCAGTTTAGGTACCCATCACGCCCGCCACCGCAAGGGGGTCTTTTCATTTCGAGGTATAGCGGAATTCTAAATGAATATTTTTTGTCGTCACTTTCTTGCTCAGAAAACAATTGATATTCAGACGTTTACAAATTAAATTTACATGAAAAATAAAAAAATTATGTTTTTCTCTTGACTTGAAAAAAAAAAAGAATTATAACTGTAACAGTTGTACCATCAAAAGTATTTTTCTATTCCCGTGTTAAAAAATAGACATTCTCCCCCTCGAAAACAAAATCGATCTCTCCGAGCGTTTTTCATAAAATTGTGTCAAAAAGGTAAAAACCTTGGTGGTTACTTTTTGGTGTGCAACCCTGTATTTTAAAATAAGTTCATACGTAACCTAGCCTATAAATTTTATATAGTATAGAATGTATGCAGTAGATCTCTGGTATGATTTTTGATGTAAAATTCTAAATAAAACGGACTATTCTCCTGTGTCGGTACCTATGCATTTTTTATGAGGCTCCTATATTCAAAGGCCATCTTTGATGTATAATGTTTTGTTTGTTTTCCATTGCTTTGATTTCTGTCAAAATGAGCTGAAAATTTTCAATAAATATAAAGGACATGTGAAGTCTCTGACTATTTGTCAAAGCAAAATAAAATATAAAATCTTTTAAACTTAATGCTTCCAAGCAATGATTTAACACATAATATATAAATACTATAAAATACTAGCAGAGTCCTAAACTTTTGGTTAAATTTAACTTTTGTCACAATTTTGAACAAAGACAGGTGCGCACACAGAAAATTGGTAAGGGGAAGGGGTCTATTTCGAAAAAAATATCGTAGAATAATACAAATATAATATTGATTTTTTACAGAGAGTAAGATGTTAATTTAATTTTGATTATTATTTAATTGTGATATTTATATTCAATTCCTAGTTTTTATTAAATAAGTAAAGTTCGATTATCCAGAGAAGTCCAGTCAAGGTCATATGACTAAAATAATAATTAACGTACTGATGTGTTTCTCTCTCACTCACATTGGCAAAACAGTAAGAGAAATACAAATGAAGCATGTCAAAATTTGTTGTTTATCTGTAAGGTATAACTACGACAAAACTAATTACATAATTCAAATTATTACATAACTAGGTTATTACCCGTCAACAATGACGGAATTATAATATAAAAATTTCAATTGTTTGTATATGTATTTGGTTTTATTTTTTAACGTATGTTAATTTCGTCGACGGCCAGCTAATCATAGGACAGGATATCACCAGTTAGCCAATCACGGGAGAGGGTATCACCTGTCACCCAATCAAGAGACAGGCTGTCCCCAGTTAGCCAATCACGAGAACCGTAGGAAAAATTGACGTCATCATGTTACCGACACTACATACAGACACTTGCTAATATAGTTCTACATAAACTTTGTATGATTAAAACGATTCATTTTTACTCAGTACATTACATTTATATTATTAAAACTAAAAATAATTTGAGACGTTTATTTATGCCTATGAAACCCTAGACATTTCTGTATGTAATTATATTGGTAGATTCTTAGAGAATAAATCTGCAAAATATTGCTCATATCGGTCAAAGAATGTAACAGTGTCTAAAGTTTCTTTTTTATGCCTACGAAACCCTAGATATTTCTATATCTAATTATATTCGTAAATTCTTAGAAAATAAATCTGCTAAATATTGTTCATATCGGTTAAAGGATACAGGCCTGTCTAAAGTTTCTCGTTTATGCCTATGAAACGCTAAACATTTCTATATGTAATTTTATCCGCAGTTTCTTAGACAATAAATCTGCAAAATATTGTTCATATCGCCCAAAGCATATAGGAGTATCTAGAGTTTCTTGTTTATGCCTACGAAATCCTAGACATTTCTATATATAATTATATTCGCAGATTCTTAGAGAATAAATCTGCAAAATATTGTTCATATCGGTTAAAGAATATAGGAGTCTCTTGTTTATGCCTACGAAACCCTAGACATTTATGTATGTAATTATATTCGTAGATTCCTAGAAAATAAATCTGCAAATTATTGTTTATAACGATCAAAGGATATAGGATTGTCTAGAATTTCTTGTTAATGCCTACAAAACCCTAGACATTTCTGTACGTAATTATATTTGTAGATATTTAGAGAATAAATCTGCAACATACTGTTCATTTTGGTCAAAAGATATAGGAGTATCTTAGGGTTTCTTGTTTATGCCCACAAAACCATAGATATTTTTATAAATTGTTTTATCCGCAGATTTTTAAATAATAAATCTGTAAATTATTTTTCATATCAATCAAAGGATATAAAAGTGTCTACAGTTTCATGTTTATGCTTACGAAACTCTAAACATTTCTATAGGTTATTTTATCTGCAGATTCTTAGAGAATAAATCTGCAAAATATTTTTCATATCACTCGTAGGATATAGAAGTGTTTAGAGTTTCTTGTTTATACCTACGAAACCCTAAACATTTCTATATTTAATTTTATTCTCAGTTTCTTAGAGAATAAAACTGCAAAATATTGTTGATATCAGTCAAAGGATATAGGAGTATCTACAGTTTCTTGTTTATGCCTACGAAATCCTACACATTTCTATATGTAATTATATTCGTAGATTATTAGAGAACAAATCTGCAAAATACCTGTCAATCAAGAGACCTGAAGAATCCCCAGTTAGCCAATCACGAGAACCTTAGGAAAAATGACGTCACAGTGTTACCCAGATCACTAACACATACTAGCTAATTATATATGTACGATTAGAATATGACCTTGACTGGACTACTTTAGATAATCGAACTGTATATGATTGTTTCATTCCTTTCAACTACGAGGTAGGTCCGTTAGTTTTTGACACTAAATATACCAAGGGTGATAAAAATAAAACCACTACAGGGCCGAATCTAAGGTGCGGCTAGTGAAGCACTCGCCTCGGGGGTAGAAGTAGTTGGTATGGACCAGGCGGAGTTGACGGGGGCGCAAAATTCATTTCGATACGTTTTTCTTTTTTTTCATCACTTCGATCTTTCACCCTTATTTCTTTTTTCATCCGTAGTGAAATAATGTCCAATTAAACCTCCTATCAAATTCTGTACCATACTGTCACTTTGCGAGTGTGTTATGAACGAGTATGAACTAACTGTGGATTTTCAATATCCCAAAAGCGGCTATTTTGTCACTGCCAAAAATTTGAAGCAATTTTCCAAGGGTCACCTCAATTGAAGACTGATTTTCTTAACACATTTTAATATACATCATTGCATAATTTACAATACATCATTGCATCGCAAAATGCTCCATAGCAAAATTGCCCCGCCTACACTGTTCGACTATCGAATATGAACGATCAAAATTGAACCAAACCGAAATAACGACGAATATAAGTTATAAAGTCAATTTTAGGCCACCCAGTACTTTACAATTGGTAGCAGTACAACAGGAATTTTTGACCTGATTGTATTTTCGGGAAAATGTTGCATTTTATGTGATGCTGAAAAGATTTAACTTTTTCTATCGAAAATCATAACATTCGTTTTTTCTTGATTAATGTTTTTTTAGTGATTTATAAAATCATAGGCGCAGCTAGGATTTTGTCTTGGGGGATCATAATTCTTAAGGAAGGAGGTAACAAACTTGACCCAGAGTCCAGGCAAATGATACTTATTAATGATATGAATACAATCGGATTATCATCATCATTGGCAGGACAGCTCGAGGTGAGCCTAGGCCTCCTGTTTCCAGGTTTCATGACTTTATTTGACCATATTCACTGTTACAGTAGCGTGGTGGTCAACTCACTCGCTTTGTAAGTGAGGGATCGTGAGTTCGATTCCCAGAATGGACAAAACAGTAAAAAAAAAAAATGTTGCGTGTATTCATGTACGCGCGTTAGAAGTTATACTTCTTTGCCGTGATTGTAATACTAAACGTTTACATGCATGCTAAAAGTCTATACAAGTAGAACAATAAAAGGAGTGCAGGGAGAATGTAAATATAATTGATAAAACTTAAATTAAGGAAAACAATTAATATTTATTTTTTAATTGGTACAAATGTAACTATCGGTTTGTGATAGCTGTAGTACGAGATTTATGTTTTTGAATTAACGTTTTCCAGATATCGCGTAAACACAGCATCAATGTTAGTACCATGTCGTTGAAATTTTCGGATCGTTGTTTATTATTAAATTTAGATCCTCTTTGAAAAATTTAATTATTGGGCCAGAATCTTCTAAGACCAAATTGACATTGAAGTGTCCACTGAGAACCATTGGCAATTTGTCTTCTCCTCTACCAAGAAACGCTCCTCCAACGGTTGTATACAGAAGTAATGAACGACGTAGAAAATGAAGAATATCGTCTATTTTTTGATTTGGGGTAATATAACTAGCTGCCAAAACATTTTTTTTTTTCATATTCCATTATACATTCAGCTACACAAAATTCACCTACCGCTGTCATTGTTCACTCAATTGGAGAAAAATTAACCTCAAATATTTTAAAATACATTCAGTTGAAGATAAACCACGTGCTATGTATATAATAGAGTAGCCCTACTAAAAGAATGAACGTGAAACTAGGCACGGGTCTTATCTCCCCTCTACATAATCTTTAAACACAACTGGACGCAACGCGCATGCGGATTCTTACAAATGAACTTAGCTTCATGGTGTCTACTTTTCGATAATGTCGCGCGCGCAATTTCCGTTACACATTAAAATTTTATTCTCAACGTGCCTAAAGAAGTATAACTTCAAAAATCTTTCCGTTACAACCGTAGACCCCCTCAGCCTTCCCTGAAATGAGTACCTGTATCTGTGAATTAATATTTAGGAATATGGGATATTCTTCAGAGGGCATGTAAAGCCGGTGGTCTTGGCCACCGTAAAAAGTAGTCGTAAGGTTATGCTAGAGAGCCCTAGTCGCGACTTGAAAATCTCTGACTCCTAGTCATTATGATATACGAAAAGAAAGACTATATTTTTCATTCTGTGAACACAGAAGAAAAAGTAAGGAGCAAAGCCGGATTAAGGGTGTGGCGAGCGAGGCACTCGCCTCGGATGCAGAGTTGATATGGGCGCAAGAAAGAGTTGAGGCGAAACTCTCACGCTTCTTTTCTTTTCGGTCATCACTGCGATACTGCTTCCTTTTTTATTTAGCTAAGCATGGGGTTGTAAGACAGGTACTTTGCCTCGGGCGCAGAAATACATTTCTCCGGCTCTGGTAAGGAGTAATATGGTAAGTAATACGTTAATTTTTTAGCGTAAAGGCACCTACAGTTTAATAGTCAGTTGCGAACGGCTAAGCAGAACTTGGAATTCGTATAAATATTTTTTACACATACTATTTGATAAGGGCAGGAGTTGAACGTTCATACCCTTGCTAGCGGTCAACGGATAGAGCAAACGGTTTAGCGTTGGCGTGCATAGGTTTGCACACAATCGGATTATAGATTCTCAAAATATCTAGGAATTTATTCTATTTATTCAGACTGATGTTGTACAATAATTGGTAAAATTTGGTACTATGTTTAATTTAATTCTGCGGAAGTCGTTTGGGGTGGGCTCTCCCCACTGGCAACGTCACTGTACCTAATTTAACAGGCAATTTCGGAAACATTTTGAAGGTACCTCGAATAAGAAGAAGAACCTGTAAGTTTCTGTGGCTTTAAAACTTGTAAAATCGACAGAACGGTCCTGATAAGAATCCTACTACTCTTCCACAGCCATCAATTTGAAATGCCTCATTGTAATGGTACAGTAAGAAAGAGGTATCTACGTCACTGTGTGGAACTGCAGCCATTTGATGTCACCCGCACTATGTATATGTCGACAAGTAAAAAGCTAATTGGATTCAAACAAATTTTATAGGGTACGTTGACCACAGGTTTACTTGTTCGCATGAAAAGGAACACTTTGCACAGTTCAAGTGCTCTCTTTTTAAACAGACAACTTCTCTTTTATAACAACTCTTTCCGCAAAGCTTTTTATTTGGTTTGTGTATGTACTTATGTTTAGAAAAACACGTACAAAATTTAACTGACATCTCGTGAGTTTAGCAAACATCATCTTTTTATATTCTTCATTTTTATATTTACATACAGGCCAACCGAGAAAGGACTATTCGGGTCTCTGCCATTTTGACTCAATTTTATAGAAAACACTCAATTTTATTTTCGAAGAGGTTACTAACACTCACAATTTTGATTCGCATCACTTCAATACCTAAACGGCAGTGACTTTTCCCCGATTTGAGCCATTAGTATCCTAGAAATTGCGTTCCAATTAGAGATGAGCAATTCGGCTCAGTTCACGGAACCAACTCAGTGGATATAGTTCAGTTTACAGAGCTGTCTAAGTGAATTGGTTCACTGAGCCAACTCAATAAACGGGTTCCCGAAAATCTGCTCCTAAGAAAGTCAGCCAGTTCCCCCAGTTATTCATCAATATGATTGTTTGAAATATGCACGTGTCCTACTGCAAGCATTTGCATTCTATGAATTCAAGACATTTATGACTTGTTGACAAAATCCGTCTCTCTCTATCGTTCTTTCACTGTCTTGTTTTAAAGAAATATAGTAATAATAATAATAATAATAAAGTTTATTGCACAAAAAGTTCTTGGACAAATGGAACAGATTCACTTAAAGATTTACAACCTGCCCAAATTATAACATAATTAGATTTAGTGTGATTTCAGTTTTTTACAATTAGTCTCTTGAAGTCTTCATTAAATAAGTAGAAATAAATATATAGAAAAATTGATTATTTTTTTTACAATTTCAGAACAGTATTTCTTTCTATTAGCAATGTGTTATTAGATTTATTCATCATGTATAGTATTTCATTACTATACATGATTTATTCTTCTCTGATACTTTGAAAACAACAAAAATACTAAAATAATTCAAAAATGGGTTGAATAATGACGTATATTAGTCAGAGAGTCGAACCGGAACCGAACCGAAAACTAAAAACCGAAACTAACCGCAATTTTTAACAGAACCGGAACCGTAACCGGAACGTAAAATTGTTTAATTTAAAAACCGAAACCGGAACAAAATGTTAGTAACGGTGAATTTCGATTGAATTTTGTTTTCATTAAATTAATTAATTAATCGCTTTCTTGCTACTAAAACTTATATTGACTGACAAAAGAATGCATCTGTAAGAAGCAAATTTGAAGAACATATTATTGTATCGATTAAATAGATTTTTAATTTTATTTTCATTTCAAATATTATTTTTACAACTGAATGACGTGTGATTATTTTATTATTATTATTTTTTAAATAAAATAAAGTTCTATTTCTTTTGTTTTTTTTAATTTTATAATTATTTTTTGTGATAATTGAAAAATAAGAATTAGAAGGGAATTTGGCAAATAAAATTAAACCAAAATTTTTACCGGTAGGTACAAATATCTAAATTGTGTCTAACATCAAAATGTTAGACACGATTTTAACTGGTTATTCGAACCGGAACCGAACCGGAACTGAACCGAAATTTTTCGACGAACCGAAAAACGTTAACTTGGAAAGTAACCGTAAATCGGAACTAAATAAATTTGGGTTCAACTTTCTGATATTAGTATGCGGAGCCTACACACATCAACTCGATTATCAGCTGTTAATTTTTATTTTTTTTTTTTAAATTTCAAAGGAAGTCATACACTACCTTAGACATAAATACAAAAAATCTGTAACATTATTAGCCATAATTTAGCCAAGAATTATAAAATTAATTAATATTGTTGAAAACACAAAAACTGCAATAGTTTTCAAAAATGCAATCTGATCAGAAATTTATTTCGTACGTTGCCGATTCCCATCAATATACATTATTTTTTTTGTATTTTTTATTATTTTCCTATATCTAGGTCAAAGTGTTATACAAGCATGCAAAATTACAACTTTCTATGTTCAGCCATTTAACTACCATTTCTACTGTACAAACAGACACAAGACGTTATAAGGGTTCCCGGGAAATGCGATTTCTCATTTCCGATTCTCACAGGTTCTAAAATGTCCGAAATTTAGCAACCCTTACTCTATCGGGCACTTATTACAACTGATTGGAATGCGGAACTAACAAACCACAATACCGAAAATGCTGAGCAGGAGTTGACAACATTTATTGCATAATTTATACAATACTTGATGATTGCGTGCCAAAAACCAGGTCGCTGTCAAAATCAAAATAAAAATAACACCTAGATTATCTAAAAGAATGTGAGTCCAATATCTCCACAAACCCAAACCAGTTTTGGTCGTACTATCAACCCACTAAAACCAAGATCCTCTATAGGGGAAGACCTTATTCCTAATATATAATCAAAGCCTGTGCACATGCCCTAGTGAAACCATTGCATTATTTATTCAATATATGTATATCCTATAATATAATACGCCTGTTTGTATGTTCGTATGTTCGACCGGACGCCTGTTTGTATGTTCGACCGGTCGTTTCTTCATTCCCCGATAGAGGCGCGCATATGTTAATTATTTATGTCAAAATTGTTTAAAATATCTTGTTGATGCAATAATAGTGAATTTTCTACGAACACTTTTTATAATTATTATAGGATGCAATAATAGTGAATATTCTACGAACACTTTTTATAATAATTGATAGAATTGTAAGAAATTATTGTTTATGTATTGGACAGTAGTGTGCTGTGATTTTTGTTTTGAGTGTTGACAATAAATTAGTAAAAATGACAGTTGTGTTTTTCATTAAGAAATCACTTCACAATTATTAATTTAGTTGTGAAATACACGGATCGGTTTTTTTACGAAACAAAACACAGAAAAACGTTATCCTTCCGTGATATTCGACATTTTTGATTAAAATTATTATTAGCAGAAAAATAATTATTTTAAAAAATATTTGGTTTTGATGAAAGTAAGAAAAATGTGACTTTTTTTTAATTATTATTTTTCAATGCTTTATTATTTTTTTATTTTTACGATTTATAGGACAAGATTTACAATATCCCACTGCAAACTCTATACAGATGGCAGCACATAACGACTACACTAAATAATTCAAGAATTATCAGTGGCTCTAAAACAATGGTTTCTGTTTATTTATCACATTAAAATATCATTTACCTTTTAGTTTAGGTTAGATTCACCTTAAAAGCACTATCTTAGGTTATGGTTGATAACAGTTTTTTTTTTTTTTTTAAACCACCTAAAAATAAATTGTATTTTAACTGTTCTGTGCAGGGTTAGGGACAGTGATTCACCTTAAAAGCACTATCTTAAGTTATGGTTGATAACTGTTTATTTTGTTTTTATAAACCACCTAAAAATAAATTGTATTTTAACTGTTCTGTGCAGGGCCAGGGACAGTGATTCACCTTAAAAGCACTATCTTAGGTTATGGTTGATAACTGTTTATTATATATATTTTTTTATAAACCACCTAAAAATTGTTTTAAAGTTCTGCACAGTCCCACCTGTTTAGAATCTCTGTATATTGAACAAATGACGTGTGTGTGACGCATGCGCAGTGTTCAGTGGGATATTGTAAATCTACCCCCTGATTTGAGATATAGTGTAAGTACGCTTTTTTCCGTGTGTCCTTTTTGTCGTGTGTGTATTTTTTCATGTGTGCTTTTTTCCGTGTGCGTATTAATCCGTGTGCGTTTTTTCCGTGTGCGTTTTTTCCGTGTGCGTATTTTTATATTATATAAGAAAATGGAAAATTAATTTTAATAAATATATTTTAAATTTAACGTCTCAAATCATTTTTAGTTTTAACATTATAAACATAATGCACTGAGTGAAAATGAATCGTTTTCCCATCTTAAAAAGTTAATGAATTAATAATTCGGATTAATGCTCATTATTTGTCCAGTTTTTAATAATGGGCGAAGAGTTGATTCAATTTGAATTGGATGAAGTTAGGCGTATGGCTAGAGAAAGAAGTCTGAGGTGTCGAGCAAGTTCCACATTAAGGTAATGATTTGTTTGCCAACACAGTTGGCAACGGGTGCACTAGTTACTATATAATAACATGTAATTATTATCATTGAGTCTGTTAATTTGTTCATTATTCTGTCCAGACATTGCGACAAGCTTCAGCTTAGTGATGCTGGACAGAATGATAAAAAAATAGTATATATAAATAAAATTGTCAATAAGTATAAAAATTAGGTCTAAGAAATTATAATAGCTTTTAGATATATATATTTTCTTATTTACATGTGTAACATAAGTCAATGTAAAAAATGTAAATAAAGTTATTATTATTATTATTATTATCTAGAATCTAGATCAGTGTTTCCCAACCGCCGGTCCGTGGATCGGCACCAGTCCACGAGATTTTTTTACCAGTCCGACAGATTTTTTTTACTATACAACTATTCGCCTAATAAGTTATAACCCACTAAATTTTGAGATGAAAATCACGGTCCTGAATCTGTTAATTGCTTAAGTAATAATTTGTTTCTTTTTTCTCCAATTATATGTGATTTTTTATTTGTTGTTGTGTTTGTAATCAGTGCAATAAAAAATATAATTTTATATTGCACTCACTTTATAACTTTTGCGATACACAGTACTTTCTAAACTTGCCATTCCGCCAATTTTTTCTAGGTCGCTTGTCGGTCCGCCATGAAAAAAGGTTGGGAAACGCTGATCTAGATAATAGAACATTATTTCAAACACCTCGCTAGATTTAGAGTGATACTCATAACCTGGTTAATTTTCTACGAATTGGTCCTAAATTTGGTGTTGTGATAATTTTGCCAAGAAAAAGCGCGTTATAAGAAACAGCGTTGAACTTAAAAGCGATTAGAGTAGTCTTATTGTATTCAAAGATATTGTGAGAGGTACGAGGGTTACCTTTTATGTATTTACAAACGACCACTAGATGGCAATATTGAAATGTGTCATTACTATATTCGTAAAATTTGTTATTGTGAGATCAGTGGCAGCTTATAAATTGACCGAGTAGTTTGTTGACAGTGAGCGTTTAAAAAGAAACAAGTTTGTGAAAAAATGGATATTACTCCTGAAGGTTTCCGTTCGATGATTTTTTACGATTTTAGTAAAGGCCTAACTCAACAACAATGCATGATTCGTTTCGTTCAACTTTTGGTAATGAAGCACCAGAAAAGATTTTTAATGAAAAAATAAAAAGATTGTTTACAATTGGATTGTAGAATTTCGTAATGGTCCGTCAGTAATGAATCTGGAGAAGATCCACAAAAATCGGTTGTGATTAAAAGAAAAAAAAAACCTATGATGCACGCAAAATGATTGAAGAAGAAAATCAGCATGTGACTTACCGTGAGATAGAGGCATCTTTTGGCATATCGCAGATTGCAATACATTCGATTTTGCATGAATGTTTAGCCGTGAAAAAGATCTGTTCCCGATGGATTCCGCATAATTTGGTTGAAGCTAAAAAATTTATTCATATGAACCGGAAACTAAGCAACAATCCACTGTTTGGGTCTTCCAAGATGAACCGAAACCCATAAAAGTTGATCGTTCACAAAGCACTTCCAAGAAAATGATCGCTTGTTTCTTCGGTTGTACTGGACATGTCGCAACCATTCCTTTAAAGGATCGGAGAACAGTTAATGCTGAATTGTATACAACAGTTTGCCAGAAGTCGTCGACAAAATCAGGAAAAACAACCAAAAACGTCGCATCATTCTTCATCATGACAATGTAAGCTCCCACATAGCACGTCAAACTATTGATTATTTGGAGGAAAACATCGAATTAATGTCTCATTGCCCGTATTTACCTGATTTAACCCAAGTTGCAAGCTGGCTATGGTTGTGTTCGGACACGCTTTAACCATTCTGTTTTAAACTAAAATATTCGCATATAGTGAGTATCTCTTATAAATAAAAGTGTGGTACAAAAAAAAAAAAAAAATCTATTAAAAATAGTAAGTGATTATCTGTACAAAAAATCCGTAAAAATCTGGGCAACAATGCCCGAATGCTCAAAGTGTCATAACTCTGTGGGTCGTTTAAAAGGCCAGACTATCAGTTGTGGTAAATGTAACCAGTTGTTCCATCGCCAATGCACCGGACTACCGGGAACATTCGATTTTGATAATCTTATCAACTGTGGTGTCTCGTGGATGTGCGTTAATTGCAAGAATAAGAGCCACGTGTCCTCGAAACATAAGCCATCTCTAAATTTAAATTCAGCAATGGCCGCTACAGAAGATATTACATTGGGTAATATTTTCCGATGTATACAATCTGTGCAAGGAGATATGGAATTAATCAAATCGCAACAAAATGAGCTACTGAACTCCGTTAAATTTTGCTCGGATAAAATAGATGAATTTCAATTAACTATAAATTCTTGGTCAGAGAAAATAAGGGATTTCGAAAACATGGAATCAGAGCTACAAGAAACCAAACTAAATCTTGAAAAAGCCAATATTAGGATTGATCAGCTGGAGGAATATTCCAGAAGATCTAATATTGAAATCCAGGGAATTCCAGAAACAAATAATGAAAATGTGATTGAACTTGTTGCTTCACTTGGTAAAGTAGTTGGTTGTGACGTTAATGTAATGACCTTCGATGATGTTCATAGAGTTCCAACAATTAATAAAAATAGAGCAAAATCTATTATCGCAAAATTCAATTCTAGAATAAAGAGAAGAGAATTTATAACAGCATGCAGGATGAAAGGACCCATTGCCATATCAGAACTAGGATTCCAAGGAACAACAAGAATATTCGTCAACGACCATCTTACACCACAGAAAAAATTACTACTGCGAAAAGTGCGTGAAAAGTGTATTGTGCTAAACTTTAAATTTGTGTGGGTTCGCGATAATAAAATTTTAGTTAAAAAAAGTGAATCCTCAAAATTGATCCATATATCTAGTGAACTAGATCTTGACAAAATAATAATGTAATTCATAGTTCCACTGTTATGCTAATTTGGAGTGATTGTTCTGTTAATAATGGCTCTTAAAATTTACTATCAGAATATTAGAGGCCTACGATCTAAAACTGTAGATGTCAAACACCAAATATTAGGTAATAATTTTGATATAATCTGTTTAACCGAAACATGGCTGCTAGAATCAATTTCATCTGCTGAGATATTTGACAGCCGTTACTCCGTATTTAGGCGAGATCGGGATCATGCTTTGTCAGGTAAAAAAGATGGGGGAGGAGTACTGATTGCAGTTAAGAACACATTCTCATGTAGAGAACTTTTTAATTTACGTAGTCAAGCTGAGGATGTTTGGGTGCTATTGTCCTTAAAAGAATATACAAGTAATATTGTTACCAACATTTACGTATGCTGCACATATATTCCTCCTCTATCTAAAGAAGCTATATACGATTCTCATTTTTCTGTAATAAATAACTTTGTTTTAAATTGTAATAAAAATGATAAATTTTTATTTGTGGGTGACTACAACGCGCCTGACATTGAATGGTTTTCACCGGTTGATAGCAATCTTAATCCTCTTAGCTCAACTGTCATAGGAGACATGATCGTTGACTTTAGTAACGTAAACAATTTTCCACAATATAATACAGTACGGAACAATAAAAATAAAATATTGGATTTGGTTTTCTCAAATGTGGATATAACAGATGTTTTAGACTATTCGCTTTATACTATCAGTAAAATTGATGAATTACATCCACCTCTTTGCATTGAATTTTATATTTCTCATCAAATTAAAATAAAAAATAATTATGTTAGTAGTTATAACTTTAATAGGGCTAATTTTGATGAAATAAATTCGGAATTGAGTATTCATAATTGGTCGATTGAATTTCAAACAATTAATATCGAACAAGCGACGAAAAAATTTTATGAAATTATATTTGATATTATAGACAGAAATGTTCCACTTGTAAAGTTCAAAAATAACAATTTCCCTGAATACTATTCGGATTACTTAATATCTCTTATAAAAAAGAAAAATAAAATCCGGAAAAAAATTAAAAAGTATAATAACAAGGCGGATAAATTATTATTTTCACATATTAGATCTGTTATAAAAATACAAATTAATAAATGTTACAGAAAATATGTTAAAAGAATAGAGAATGGAATTTCAAACAATCCTAAGAAATTCTGGACATTTGTTAAAAAAAATAATATAAACAGTGGCATGCCCGCTGTTATGAAATATAACGGTGATGAATCTAGTAACATTAGTGAAACTGTGAATTTATTCGCAAAACATTTTCAATCAATATACTCAACCATAAACAATAACAATAGCTCAGTTTTAAATTCAGTAGATTTATCTATGTCAAATTTAAGTAACATAACAATTAACCAAGAAGAGATTTTTAATGTTATTCTGCAACTGGATATAAAAAAATCGAGTGGTCCAGATGGAATTAATCCTGTGTTCGTGAAAAATTGTGCAACAAATTTGGCTTATCCTCTATATCTATTGTTTTCAAAGTCATTAAAAGAATCAAAATATCCTAGTATGTTTAAAGAAGCTTATATTACACCAATTTTTAAATCCGGTGATAAGGCAGACATATGCAACTATAGACCTATCTCAAAACTTTCAGTTTTTGCAAAAATCTTTGACTCTATTATTAATAAAAAAATTTTACAACATATTACAGCGTCGATAACTCCGCATCAACATGGATTTATGCCAAAAAGATCAACCTTCACTAATCTTTTGCACTACTCACAGTTTCTAACTAATATACTATCAAAAAATTCCCAAGTAGATTCTATCTATACGGATTTTTCAAAAGCGTTTGATCGCGTAAACATTAAACGTCTTATTGATAAAACGAGCTTTTTCGGTTTTACCGATGAGGTAAAAACGTGGTTACAGTCATACCTAACAAATCGCAATCATCAAGTGGTTTATAATGGTTATAAGTCATTTAAATTTTCTCCAGCTTCAGGTGTTCCCCAAGGATCGCACCTGGGACCGACGTTATTTCTTATATTTGTAAATGATCTATCCTTTTCAATTAAATCAAACTATTTATTTTATGCCGATGATTTGAAAATTTTCAACGAAATATCCTGCGTGGCTGATTGCGAACAATTGCAAGGCGACTTAGATAGAATACAAGAATGGTGCTTGGAAAATGAATTGTTCTTAAATTTTAAGAAATGCCAATTTCTAACATTTTCAAGAGCTAAACACAAAATTTTACACATGTACAATATAGATAAGCACAACTTAACTAGAGTAGAGTATGTCAAAGACTTGGGAATATTTTTTGACGAAAAACTGAATTTTAATTATCATATCCAATCCTGTGTAAATAAGAGTTTACGTAATCTGGGATACATTTTAAGGTGTACTAAGTATTTCTCTAATCCTCTTGCTCTAAAATCTTTATATTTTGCATATGTACAATCACATCTTGAATATTGTTCCAGTATATGGAATCCTTTTTATCAAAATTGGTCTCTTAAAATTGAAAGAATACAAAAAAAGTTCTTAAAACATTTGTGTTACAAAACTGGCAATGCACATTTAATTTCAGAAAGTTACAACTCAAAACTTGTCTTTTTCAATATGTTAAGTTTGAAGCAGAGAAGAGACTTATCTGATGCAAAGCAAATTTACAAAATCATAAATAATCATTTTGATAACGATCATTTTTCTAGTCTGATACACTTACATGTGCCGAATTATAATACTCGTACTAAATATGTGTTTCAACTGTCAACGGCCAAAAATAATCTAGCAGCTAATGCTCCGGTTAATAGAATGTGTTCTTTAGTAAACGATATTGATACAGTTGATATCTTTAATGACACCCTCTCAACATACTGTAAAAAGATCAGATTATATCTTAAGGATAATACTAATATTGGTGGTTGACATAATATTTTTATTTAATTCTTACTGAAATTTATTTAATTGTTACTAAAATTTACTAAAATTTATGATTTACATGTTCCTAGATTAAATAGAAAAAGATAAGGAAAAAAAAAATAGTTTAGTGTTATTATCTTGCTTTTCAAAATTTTGCTTTTCAAAATTTTGCTTAAATAAGTTTCTATACATCATTATGTATGTTCATGCATTTGTTATGAGTATTATATAATTTTTTTTTTTTTTTTTTACAATATGTTTAATTAGCTTAAATACTTTTTTGTACACATTATTTACAATTTCTGATGCAACCATATGTACTAATTTGTTATGAGTGATGATCTTTTATTGGGAACTCGTTCCTGTTGATCATCCCAGACGTATAAATAAATAAATAAATAAACCCCTAACGACGTTTTTGTTCCCCAATGTCAAACAAAATAGCGTGGACAGCGATTTTCATCACCTCAAGAAGCTGTTGAAGCTTTCGAAAACCATGTTTTTGAGATACCAACTTCAGAGTGGAAATTTTTTTTTCGAGAATTGGTTTGAATGCATGCAAAAGTGTATAAATCTTAAAGGAGAATATTTTGAAAAGCAACAAAACAGTTCGTTCCAAAATTAAAAAAAATCTTTCTTAGTTTTTGTAAAAATTAACTACAATTATCCCCACCCTATCCTTAATCTCCCTCTTTGGTCAGTATATGGAGCGTTAAGCACGGTGTCAAAACAAGCGGACCAAACATGTCAATTATATAATGCAAAGTTTACTCTCGACCTCTTTATGAATGCCTCCCCTTTCTCATATTTCTGTTGCACGCGGGGCTGCTTGATACTTAAGACGCAGTCAACTGGGAAACCCGTGCAAGATCTTGAACACGCCCAAGCCGCGTGACTTTTCAGAGCATCTAAAACTTTTTACTGTTTCCACCACGTTATACGTAATCATGGTTAAGGGTTTCGTTAATGTGTTTTTTGAAGCCGTTCAACATACACTGTGTTTTAATAAAGAAACTTTCTTAATAAAAATCTTACTGCAACTACAATTGAACATTTTGTTATGAGAGCTCGAGTTGTGATGGACAATCTTATTGCACAACAGTGGCTTACTACTTCTTTTAACTGTATCCACTGGCGGGAGCTATGGGATGACAAAACTGATTAAACGTACAAGGTGGGCAAAAGAAAAGCGAACGATTCTTTTTATATTATCCAAATAAAATAAAATACATTTTAAAATAAACCTTATTTCTTATTAGGTATCTTTTATAAATTATAGCAACCAGCGCGGAATAGGTTCAATCAAACCAGTGTTAACCAACCTGCACATGAAGTAAAAAAAGTAGAACTACTAATTAATAAATGCAAAAGAAAAATAATGTCATTAAGTCCATAACACCGGGATGTAATAATAATACAAGGTGTCTCAAAAGAAATTTTATATTTAGTGGATCGATTAAAAAAAAGTAAGCCATATATAGAAAAAATGTTTATTAATTATTAAAATACACTTTTTGGGGATTTATTTCTTAAAAATAATATCGTCTAAATGTAGACCCTCGCGTTCTCGGCACTCATTTAATCGAACAGTAAAATTACTTATGACGTCTCGGCAGGTGGACTCAGGGATGGCTGCCATTTCGTGACGGATATTTTCTTTCAAATGCGCCAGTGAAGTCGGTTTATTGGCGTAAACTTTAGATTTAAGATAACCCCATAGGAAAAAGTCCATAGGGGTTAAATCTGGACTGCGTGGAGGCCAATTTATGTCACCTCTCCGGAAGATCAATTTGCCTGAGAAAATTTCACGAACACGTGGCAGAGACATATTGGACGTGTGTGAAGTTGCTCCGTCCTGTTGGAACCATGTTCTTTGGTAAAGAAAGTTTTGCAGTTCAGGTACCAAGAAGTTGTCTAACATCTCCACATAACGCTCTGAATTCACTGTAACTGCACGCTCCCTTTCGTCTTCAAAAAAGTAAGGGCCGATAATTCCTCGCGCCGACATCGCAGCCCATACGGTCACTTTAGGCGAATGTAGGGGTTTCTGATGTTTGCGTTTCGGATTCGTTGCACTCCAGTAGCGGCAGTTCTGCTTATTTACGTGGCCATTAAAATGAAAATGAGCTTCATCCGAAAACAAAATGTTGGTAAACGTTGAAAATCGCTCAATCACCTGATTTACGAAATTAAGCCTCTGACTGGCATCTTGGGGCTTTAATTCTTGCACCAATTGAATTTTGTAGGGGTGCAGCTTTAGGTATTTGTGCATAATGCGATGTAATGATAATCTATGCACATTTAAAGCACTTGCGCGCTTCCGAATTGAAAGGTTCGGGTCGTCACGAACAGACTGATTAACATTCTCCACGTTTTCTACCGTTCTTGATGACCTAGGTCGCCCGGATTTTGATTTATTCAGCGTTGTAGCAGTCTCTTCAAACTTTTTAACCCAATGTCGAATGAGATGAATGCTTGGCGCATCATTTAAGTGGCGAAAACCTCGAATAGTGCAGAATTTTCTACGCGCTACAGTCGCCGAATCACCGTTTTTGTAAAACTCTCGCACGCATAACGCGCGAAGTGCTCCCGAGAAACGCTCCATAGCGACTAGATTCCCAAGAGCCAGGCTACCGATTGACATAACCCCCGCGCCCCTTGGATACGTTGCGTTCACGCAGTAAGCTAAATAAATATAAAATTTCTTTTGAGACACCTTGTAGATGGCGCGCAAACTGAAAATACGACGGCATATACATACTTAGACCATAGTATTAAACTGGGGAAAGAAAACCAGGGTGGGAAAATAAATAGGAGAATTAGCTTAAGGTGGGTAGATTTCTATAAGCTTTCTAATACCTCCAGAATAACAAAAAAAATCCTCTCTAGCTAAAGGCCTACATTTTTAAATGTTGTATGCTACAACAACTATTACTTCCACGCAGATAATCCTAAATAAACTAGCAGTAGGCTAAAGGGCCATGGAGCGCAGAATTGTAGGAATAACCCTGCGGGATAGGAAACGTAACATTCAGATAAGAAATCACACAAAAAACTGGTGTGATGGACATTGCACAGGCGGTGGAAAGGCAAATGTGGAACTGGCCTGCGCATATTATTAGAAGAACCGATGAAAAGTAGGCGACAAATATCGTTCACTGGCGTCCCAGTTACGATAAAAGAAGTATATGCCAGCCACCTAAAACCAGACAAACACTGGTTGAAGATAGCAAAAAACCGTGCAAGTCAGAAAAAGGGGCGGGCTAGGTCCAATATTGAGATATAAAACAAACATGAATGTCCGAAGAAGAAGAAGAAGAAGATCTTTTATATAGACTTGCCAATTATAAGAGATGTCCACAAAGTAA
Organism: Liopterus haemorrhoidalis; assembly: GCA_963971575.1. Taxonomy (NCBI): domain Eukaryota; kingdom Metazoa; phylum Arthropoda; class Insecta; order Coleoptera; family Dytiscidae; genus Liopterus; species Liopterus haemorrhoidalis. The sequence goes on along the minus strand of OZ020611.1, from coordinate 146,051,075 downwards.
AGGAAGTTTGCGCATAGCGCCTCCGAAGAAAAACCCTCAGGAGGGCCTTTTTTCATTAAGGAGGAGCAAAGAGCTTTTTGGGTTTTCAAAAAATTTCTCTACAATATAAAAAAGGAAGAATTCAGAAAATTACTTGATGAGTGAGGATAACATTTTTCCTGAGGGCCCCATACAGCTCGAGCCCTTGTTGCTTTGCACCCTCTGTACCCCCCATTAGGCCGGCATTGATTCTTGGCGCCATTTCTTGGCAAGTCAGCTTTAGCTTGACTTGACTGACATAGATTGAGTTTCAGTTAGCGATCGGTACGTGTAGTGCATTTTTATTGATTTTTTTATCATGAACAATCTCATTGAATATCCCGCCGAATGCGAAGTTCAGTCAGTAATTCGTTTTCTTAAAACACGAAAATTCGGCCAATAAACTTCATCGACAAACTGTTATGCATAATTTTAAAGAAATTAATTTTTTGTTAGAAAATGGTACCTAATATTTAAGAATGGAAGGACAAACGGTCGCCAGCACGTTGATGTTTTGATTCAAGCTAAATTCCACGGGGACATTTTCTTGTATCCACTCGACCTTATCACCTGTCCATTCCCGGCCTTACGCTAAGTGATTATTATTTATTTCCTTATATGAAGGACTTTATTGGTGGAAAACGTCTGGAAAACGACGCCAAAGTGAAAACGACAGTATTAATCTGGCCGAACTCACAAACGACAGATTTTTACGACATATTTATCCAAAAACAAGGTATGACAAAGTGTCCCAATCTAAATGGTGACAAAATAAATTATGATCTGTATTAATAATAAACATCGTTTTCAATGAACTGCAATGACTTTCATTTTGCTATTAGCACGTCCCGCGACAATGTCACTGCTACTTTTCACTGTAGCAAAATCTGCTATTTTTCGAATAAAGATGCAGGGCAAGATGTTGTTGACTGTTCAACTATCCGTGTACATTTATAACTTAACTCAAGTCCAATTCAGTCTGTGATCATTTTCGGCAGTTACTGAAAATGAGAAACACTTGTCCAATATGTCAGGAATATGGCTCTTATTGCTACCCAATACCATGTTCTTCCACATTTGAGTACTTATACTAACAACGACGCCATGAATATAGGGCTGACTCTGAAAGTTTTGCCTAAAGTGGGGAAAACAAATTATTATTAAATTAAAAATCATTACAATTTTTCAAAATAATCTTCCTTAACTTCTGAACAGCGATTCATTGTACAAACCAGGTTTTAAAAACTTAAAAATTTTAAAAATTTTTTATTTTTCTTGCGATATTTTTTTCAAACCACGTCTCACGGTTTTGAGCTTTCAAATTTGTTTCCAGGATTTTTTCTTCTATCTTTGGGAATAATAAAAATCAAATAGTGCCAAATCAGAACTATATGGAGAAAGAGTCAATAATTTGACGGGAGTCATTTCCAAAAAAATTGTTCGTTCGTTGGTCAGTGTGTACCGACTCGTTCTCGTCGTGGAGTAAAATACCGGTGCGATACTATTTTTAATTACTTATTTCGACCGCACTGTTCACAATTAAACAGTGATAATTTTGCGATAATGTCTGTAACGGAATATTACCATTTATTATTTGATATTACGAGCATAAATTATAAATAATTGTTTGACAAAACTTTCAAAACTTTAGTGACTCTCATATGCCCTTTAACTGCTTAATTATAAACTGCTACTGTACTGTTGATATATAATACTGTTGATATATTTATTTATTTTTTTATTTACATGGCTGCATGCCAATATACATTAATTACAAAATAATTATAATTAGTTATTGATGTATTAATGGATTTTGGTGTTGGTACCACAAAATCCACTGGCTCGCCACTGTATTTTCTGTTGGTTGGTACATTCGCTCGTAATATGTATAATAAAATATAAATTGTTTGTCGTTCCGCACCGCAGTCTCATTAGGGGGAGGAGATTTTATTGCATTTATAAATTGAGTCAGCACATTTTCCATGATTGTTCAAATGCAGTTCAAATAAGCCTAAGTTTACGTGGTATGTCAAGGCTACACGATTTTACTGTGATGCACGTTGACTCACTCAGTGCGCCTTAACAAGTTGCGCGGTGCTATCATGGTAAAAAATAGCGACCACTTAGTCGCAGTGTTCGTCCGCTGTAGGATAACACAAGTATTCACACGGCCGCCATAGTTAAGGCTGCTGTGAAGAAGTGTGGGTTAAAAGAGCTTGACCAGCACCCTGCAACCCAGACTTGGTTAAAAACTCAAAAAAGAACTTTGAAGCAGAAATTTTAATAGATATGACGGATGCAGGAGACATTTTTACTATTCACCACCGTTCAAAATTGCGGGCTTTTATTATAAAAGTATTGAAATGCTAATTCTAAGATATAAAAAGTCTGTTGAAGTACAAGGAAACTATATTAAAAAATGACAGTAGTTCCGACAGTATTTCGAACAGATCCGTCGGTTATAGGACTTAAACATTTTCAATTCGAAATTGCAGGAAACTATCAGGATATAATTCCGAAAACAAACTACTCACATTCCAGACACTACTTAAAAATCACATTCCTTACACTACAAAAAAATATTATTTCTTCAATTGTTTAATTGAAATACATTTCAATCGCTTTGAAGTGAAGAAGGGAGTTGTTCTTCACTTTTTGAACTATTTTTCAAACATTAGGTCTGTTCGTTTCGCTTCTTTGCGTGTACGGTTTACGGCAACGTCAACATTTTCTGTTCTTTGGAATTGGCAGTTTACAGTAAAATCACTAGATGCTGTTCGTTTTGCTAAAACAAATGATGGCAGAAGACGCTGCGTCAAGAAATCTTACAGTTACTTTTAAGTCAGTTCAATGGAAACAAATCGGCAGTAAATTGAAAATAATTGAAAGTGGGTATTGTATTTATAAAAGACACTATAAATATGAATGATAATAGCAAAACAATATATATCCAGTATATATTCGCCATTTTTATCTGTATATGAAGTATCACTCCAATAATCAGAATCACACAATAATAATTGTTCCATTTAAAAAATTTTCAACTATGATTGAGAAATGGTGACTGTGAAATTTTATAACTTAACTAGTCACACATTGCTTTTGGGTAACAATTGTTTACGTCAAGTATCGAAACGAACAGAATTTGCGTTTTTAGTAACTTAAGTTCGTACAGCCGCGTTTTGCAGTAATAAATTTAACACCGCGTCAAATATTGCCGCGTTTTGCAATAAAAAGCAAGGTAGCGAAAAGAACAAACCTAATATACGCTTTTTAGATGCCAAATTTATTAATTCATGAAAACAAAACAATAAGTCATGGCGCACTTAATATTTAAAATTTACCAAAGATTTGTTTATTAATTTGTCATCTCTGGACCAATTTTTGTTGAAAATTTATTTCGATGAATTTGATTTTAAAAACTTTTACTTGCACTTTTACTCTAAAATAATTAGGGAAGCAAGAAATCGTATAAATATGTTTTTATAATATGTTGTTTGGACAATGAACACAGCCGATCTACATCCAACAATCTTATCTACGTCACTGTTTCCGCTAGCTTACTTGTTGGAGTATATTTCCTATGAGTCTGCACGTTGCTAGCAAGTGCAGTCTGACTTCAGTTATTATTAAAATTTTGAGTGAAACCACCAATATTTCTCCTAGCAGAATAAAAAGAAGTTCAACCGCTCAACTAATTCGTGGAGTTGGTGAACCAGGTTCCAGTACATCTACTACTTGGCTCTCACAACTATTCAGCATTGAAAAATAAGTAGTTAGTTATATTGTACATATTCTGTACTTATCTTTCTACTGTCTTTAATTTTGCATTAACAAGTTTCTCTCCGTGGTATTTCGTAAGCACCACTTCTGGTAGCCATCAATCTTTGTAACACTAGCGCACGCCACATTGGCTGTAGCTGGCCGTCTACATCATCAGTCCATAGAACACATTTTGAGTATCAAAAAGTTTTTTTTTTTTTTTGTTTCGTAATTTCAAGTCTAAGGGATTAAAGAAATACCGGCCAGTGATGGCTCGTTCCGCCCTGATCTACATGGTTCAATCTTGCACCCTGCTGCACAGATTTGGCTTGCTAAAATGTACGCTTGGATGGCACTTGCTTAAGGTAGATAATACTTGCACCACCAGTGAGTAGGATATATCTGCATACCACGGCACATAGACCAAAGCTGCAGTTCTGGTAAGCTAGCATGCTCTTTATTTAGTCAGTAACTAGCCACGAAGCTTCCCCTGCACGCTGCCGTCTTGCAACACTCGCTTGGGATCTTTCCCTGTCTGCACTCTCACTACGTGCTACGCACCTTATTACCGCACCATATTACCACGTATTTTATGTTGGCCTCCTCTCTACTTAGGGACTCAAGAAGACGTTTTACGTCTAGGGATCGTTCTAATTACATTTTATGTTGGCCTCATCAAGAACCAATCACTCCTAAGGCTAATGTATCCCTTTGTGTCAAAACTAGAGTACATGCCGCATCAGTGAAGAGTTGGAACAACCTCTTATTTCCGCGATAGTAACTGGGCCAGCCCATCATCGACCACCAGTCCTGGTATAGAACATAGTTCACTCGCTTTGTGCCTATCGAATCCAATTGGCACTGGTTTTTCAAGTTCTCCGCTGAATAATCTATTCGGGCGCAATACATGTTAAATTCCTATGGTCGAGGTACACATGTTAAATCCCTATGAACGGACCCATAAAATACTTTTTCCAATTAAAACTTGCACTTACTTACTTAAGAGCCGTGGCTCCGTAGTAACGCTGGTTCGATACCTCCTACCTCCTTCGGATTTTTATCTTCCGAAATTGTGCAGTCAGGTCTGGGGGTCAGTTCAGCCTCAAGTATTTAATACATTTAAATGAGTTCCTGTTCATTCAGGGATAATACAACCGGTCGAAACGTCACACTGATCACGTGGCTTTCATATCTATAACCGGCGGTCTAGAAACGAAGAACTTACCTTCTTTGCCCCATATACGCTTATCTAGGCGTTGGGAACCTATTATTTATTTTTTTGTTTTATTATTTTTATTTACTTACTTAATCATACAGCCATTACAGTAAGTTGTCAGGCTGTGTTGGAGTTTGAGTTTTAGCTAAAGTTAGTGATTATTTTCCATATCTCGTTCCATTTATTTCTGTTGTTCGTCATGACTTAGCGTTCCTCCAATCTATTCCTATTTTCTCAACCGCATTCTTCAGTTCTTCGTTCCAAGCTTTCCTTGGCCTTCCTCTACGATTTCTCCTGGACGTTTTCGCTTCCATGACACGTTTTGCTTCCCTGTCAATATTCATCCTATTTACATATCCATACCACCGTAGCTGTCCTTCTTCAACGGTTTGCTCCATAGGTTTCGTGCCTAGCTTTTCTCTGAAAGTTGAGTTTCTGATTCGGTCAAATTTGGTTTTCCCTTTAATTTTTCTCCGGAATCTCATTTCAGTGCTTCTTACTCTGCTTCGCTATGCTTCGTGGTAGCCCATGACTCCGAGGCGTATGTTAATATAGATATTGCTACTTTTTTGAAGATTTGTACTATCGCTTCTTTCGATATTTCTCTTTTTTTGAGGAAGAATGTTTTTATACTGTTAAAGAGACTTCCAACTGTACCTATTCTGCACGACATATGCCTACACCACAACCAACTACACTATAAAATTATGCTCTCGACAATTATAAATTAAAACGATAACAAATTTTAGAATTAGTCGAACCTTTTCATTAGATCGTGTATTGTTAAATTTAAGCTTTTCTTCATCATTCAGGTATTTTAAAAATCATTAAACCCCTATTTATCCGCCATAATTCATATCACGTGCATCGAAATATGAGAAATGCGTAAAATTCACAAGCTTTTCTTTTGTAAACTTTACATTACCATGCTTGTTTTTCATCGGTATTATGTTACCTCGTTTCCCCCACCATTTGGCCACCAGATACGGGATGTTGGGTCAAAATATAATTACGGATAATGTAAATATTGATGATAAGAGATTATCGTTTCATGATGATGAACGTGAAAACAAAAATAGGACTTTTGTCCAATTTCCCTTTCAATTTTAATTCGTAATAAATTCGCAGTTCTGATTGAGATTCTGTTGACAATGATTAATATTTAAACAGTTTGGTGATAACTCAATTCGCCAAATGTTCCCTGTGTGAGTTTTTTTGTTATGTACATATCATTCTCAATTTCTATTTGGCTGATATAATGGCGATGATAGTTTGTTTTATTTATTTTTTTTGTACTATTTTCGATAAACCGCATAAAATTGAGTTAGATAAAAATTTTAGCACATAGCTACAATTACAGTGACTGTATAAAGACAGTGTGGCCATACGATGGTCTCATTTTCTATTGGTCGAGCTGAAGTCCGCCATGTTTCTACCAACTTTGTTACAGATTATATATGGTTTACATGTGTTTAGCTTGTGTTTCAACAGATTTAAGTGATATTTTCAAATATTATACGTATATTTAGACGTTTAATAGTGAATATTGTTGTGTTTGTGATGAGTAATGTAGATAATGTAAACTGTGCACATATTTTAAATTGTTACAAATTAAAATTAAAAATAAGGAAACGTTTTGTTATGTTTAGGTTAAAAATTGCTGGGAAAAAAGGCTAAATGAACATAAAAAAACATTATGCCAGTAAATCATGGATAAATGGATGGTTTCACAATTATAAGAAGTATTTACTTTCATTAATTTTAATGTTATTCCATACTGATTTCATTTTATTTTTCACCTGACCATAATTTTAGTTGAATAAATGCATAATTGATAATATATACATCAGTTTTCTTTATTAATATATCATTTATACCATGAGTTCAAAAAGAAATTGCATAAGGGTTGGCTATGGAAAATAAAAGTAATGTCAACAGAAAGCTTTAGAATTAATTTACTGTCTGAATTAATTAAATCACTCTTGTTGTCATAAGTTATTTATTGTTACATAAAGCTTGTAGTATACATTATTTTATTTTTCCATAACCAACTCTTATGTAATTTCTTTTTGAAGTCAGGGTATATAACATGTTCTGCTTATTCTTTTTTAATATGAAAATATCCTATTTTTTTTTTTATATAAACATGCGTTTTTCAATACTATTTCGAGATATTTTAAAGACACATTTGTGCAAAAAAGAAATTGTATAACACAACAAACACAGGAAATACGACGGGATGTATAATTCACCCCGTTTGTAGATTCACACCTTCAGGGGTTGATTAGGCAAAATCCTGAAATAAGTTTTTCGGCATTTGTATGAGTAATCTTTGTAAGCAAAAACCAAGTCGGTATCTTATTGGTCCTAAGAGATATTAAGGAATCCTTGAAATCACATGTCACCCTTTTTCCCCCTTTGGGGCTGAAATTTATAAAACTGTCATTTCGAAATATTTTAAAAATACACCTATGTGCCAAAAAGTAATGTTACATCTCAACAATCACAGGAAATACGACGGGATGTATAATTCACCCCAATTGTAGATTCACGTTGATAAGAACAAAATCCTGAAATTAGTTTTTCGGTATTTGTATGGGTAATTTTTGTAAGCAAAAAGCAAGTCGATATCTTATTGGTCCTAAGAGATATTAAAGAATCCTTGAAATCACATATTACCCCTTTTCACCCTTTAGGGGTGAAATTTAAAAAAACTGTCAAAACCATTTCGAAATATTTTAAAAATACACCTATGTGCCAAACAGTAATGTCACATCTCAACAATCACAGGAAATGCGGCGGGATGTATAATTCGCCCCAATTGTAGATTCACCCCTTTAGGGGTTGATAAGGACAAATTGCTGGAATTAGTTTTTCGGTTTTGTATGGGTATTTTTTGTAAGCAAAAAGCAAGTGGATATCTTATTGGTCCTAAGAGATATTAAAGAATCCTTGAAATCACATATTACCCCTTTTCACCCTTTAGGGGTGAAATTTTAAAACACTGTCAAAACCATTTCGAGATATTATAAAAAGACACCTATGTGCCAAAAAGAAACCTTAGAACTCAACAAACACAGGAAATACGACGGGATGTAAAATTCACCCCGATTGTAGATTCACCCCTTTAGGGGTTGATTAGGGCAAAATCCTGAAATAAGTTTTTCGGCATTTGTATGGGTAATCTTCGTAAGCAAAAACTAAGTTGATATCTTATTGGTCCTAAGAAATATTAAGGAATCCTTGAAATCACATGTCACCCCTTTTCACCCTTTGGGGCTGAAATTTAAAAAAACTGTCAAAACCATTTCGAAATATTTTAAAAATACACCTATGTGCCAAACAGTAATGTCACATCTCAACAATCACAGGAAATACGGCGGGATGTATAATTCGCCCCAATTGTAGATTCACCCCTTTAGGGGTTGATAAGGACAAAATGCTGGAATTAGTTTTTCGGTTTTGTATGGGTATTTTTTGTAAGCAAAAAGCAAGTCGATATCTTATTGGTCCTAAGAGATATTAAAGAATCCTTGAAATCACATATTACCCCTTTTCACCCTTTAGGGGTGAAATTTTAAAAAACTGTCAAAACCATTTCGAGATATTATAAAAAGACACCTATGTGCCAAAAAGAAACCTTATAACTCAACAAACACAGGAAATACGACGGGATGTAAAATTCACCCCGTTTGTACATTCACCTCTTTAGGGGTTGATTAGGACAAAATCCTGAAATAAGGTTTTCGGCATATGTATGTGTAATCTTTGTAAGCAAAAACTAAGTCGATATCCCATCGACCCGAAGAGATATTAAAGAATCCGTGATAACCCAATACAAATCTGGAATAAACATGGCGGCTACAGTTCATATGGCCACACTGTCTTTATACAGTCACTGTAGCTACAATTAGCGCCTAACACAACCCATCTATTGGGCAATAATATATATACCAGAACCTCAATATGTCGAAGAATAAGGAAGCCGTACCCGAAAAATAATCATGGACCAGAATAGGGGATAGGTATGATTTTTTTTTTATTTTTTATTATATTCCTCTTGTTGCATATAAACATAAAAAACAGTTTTTTTTTTTTTTTGTAATTTGAAGGCTTAAAAAAATCATAAATGTAAGTAGCGCGCGAAAACGACGTGTGACGTCATACCCCTTCTAACTGACGTATGACACTACTAGCTTACCGGCGTACATAGTCTGTTGTGAACTTATTTGTTTGTATAACTTTCATAGGTTATGTAAAGTTAGAGTAATTTTAGTTAAAATAAAGTTTAATTCTATAAAAACAATTTATACATGTTTACCGAATTAAATTTTATATTAAAATAGATAACTTATATTGCAGTATTTCAATTATGCCTCTAACGTTTTGTAACTTGTATGTAAACAATGTAGTAAAATTCTGACATCTAAATTACATAAATATTTACATTTTACTGAGTTGCAGCGTTTGTTTACATAAATTTATAGAATATAAAATAAAAATTACTTTGACACCACGTATTTCCTCAGCACTGTAGCATTCATTATTTTTCATATATTCCATGAGCATAAATGCATCAATGTTGGGTAAATTATCACTCTGAGCCCTAACAAAATCTTTATCTGCCATTTTAATAATAAATGCGTGAAAAATTGCTTAAAAACAAATACAAAACTCTCGAACAATACAATACACACACGTGTAAAGATTATGTTGTAGCTGTATCTGTGATGTGAAACCCCTATCGTTTGACGTCATACTCAGTCGTTTTACTCGGCAACCTTCGCTCCGTGGTCGACTTATTTCAAATTTACAATATTTTAATTCAAAAATTTGGCTATAATATTAATTAAAATGTAATTTTTGTTTTGTTAGGTGACATAACTAACATTAACATATCAAAATAATGTAGTTTTAAGGAAATACAAATTTTATGCGTATCCCCTATTGAACTCGTCGGCATGTGACTTATCATGATATAGAGGCATCCTTTGGCATATCGAAGACTGCAATACATTTGATTTTGCATGAACATCTGGCTGTGAAAAAGTTCTGTTCCAGATGGATTCCGCATAATTTGACCGAAGCTCAAAAAAAAAACTCGTGTTGACTGGTTTAGGGGAATGCTAAAAAAATTCAACCTAGGCACTGAAAAATCCGTATACAACATCGTTAAAAGTGACGAAACTTGGGTTTATTCATATGAACCGGGAACTACGCAACAATCTACTGTTTCGGTCTTCCAAGATGAACTGAAACCCACAAAAGTTGTTTGTTCATGAAGCACTTCCAAGAAAATGATCGCTTGTTTCTTTGGTTGTACTGCACATGTCACAACCATTCCTTTAGAGGATCCGAGAACAATTAATGCTGAATGGTATACAAAAATTTGCCAGAAGTCATCGACAAAATCAGGAAAAATATCCAAAAACGTCACATCATTCTTCATCATGACAATGCAAGCTCCCACACAGCACGTCAAACAATTGATTATTTGAAGGAAAAAAACATCGAAATAATGTCTCATTGCCCGTATTCACCTGATTTATCCCCTAATGACTTTTTTGTTCCCCAATGTGAAACAAAAAATGCGTTGGCAGCAATTGTAATTACCTCAAGAAGCTGTTGAAACCTTCGAAAACCATGATTTTGAGATACCAACTTAAGAGTGGAAAAAATACATAAATTAAAATGAAATGTTGTCTTATTTTAAATAACTTTTGTACTATACATATGTACTTTTTTGCTGTTAAGACGATAATAAGGAAAATATTGTAAAGTTTTAATTTTCAGGTACACGTGGCCAAACTTTTGCTAACGCAAGACATATTTTGTCCAGCAGAAATTGTCGTGGGTCGCAGAACAAAAAAAAAAAAAAAAGAAAAACAATAACTGTAAAGCGACGAAAAGAGATATGCAAAAGATGCAACTTGCAAAAAAAGGATATCCCAAAAGATTCTACGAGCAAACAAAGAAGACTTTTACCAAAATATCTACCGAACAAACAAAGTAAATGGCTGCGCGGGCTACATAAATCACATCGCGGTCAGTAGTTTGGCCACGCTTGTTTTAAAAAGTCCTCCCCAAATATTCATCCAATTAAAAAATGCATAAAATGAATATATGTTTTCTTATTATTAGGTGTGTGAATTAATTCGGTCCCTTTTTTTGGCCTTCACAATCTTTCCAACATGTGGTCTAGCGTTATCATGCTGGAGGATCACTTTGTCGTGTCACTTGCATATTCCGGCCGCTTATTCTTCAATGCGTTGCTTAAACAGAGGAATTGTTGTTGGTAATGTTTGGCTATGCTTTAATAAATATACATATACATATATATATATATATATATATATATATATATATATATATATATATATATATATATATATATATATATATATATATATATATATATATATATATATGTAACAACCACCGTATTTTATAATGTACGTACATTACATCAGCCACTGATGATTAACTGCATATCACAGGTTAGTTTTTTCTGATTTCTTATTTATTACAATATGTTTTTTCACTTTAGTCACCGCTGGGACCCATGGTCTGCAGTTCCTCTGGGTCTTGCTCTTTACAAACCCATATTTGATATTATTAAGACCATTTAGATTATTTGTATTTTAGATTTAATTATTGTTCTCTAAGATAACTTGTAATTTATAGGCTGAAGATGCATAAAACTAATATATATGCGAAACGTCCCAATGAATTAAACTAATTTATTATTTTTCCTACCTAATTGACGATTAAAGAAGAAACACAATTATTATATATATATATATATATATATATATATGAATAATGAAATTATTTTGAATTAACAAATATAAATGTTTAATAATGAAAATTGATATCAAAAATACCTGAGACATTAGTGGTAAATGTGTTTTTCGTTAGAAAAATCAGCTTCTCTTTCGTACATGAATTATGTATAATTGAAGTCACGACTTGTCCACTGATATCAAATGCAATTCTCATGCCTCCATGGCCCTATGGCTAGGGACCGAGACGCGTAATCTCTAGGATGCGGGTTCAATTCCCGGTGTGGTTCTATTTTTGATATCAATTTTCATTATTAAACATATATATATATATATATATATATATATATATATATATATATATATATATATATATATATATATATAAGTGCAGTACCTAGCGGAGGATGGTTTAAGACCTAAACCAATACCACCTATATATATATAATATATACATATACAGAGCATTACTTTCGTGCCGTGAATATTCCGCTTTGGTCCCGGTGAAATGGTTTTATTGAGTCGCAAATGGATTTCCTTTGTTTGGGATTAACGAAATATATCCACTTTTAATCTCCAGTTACAATACGATGCAAAAAACCTTTTCTTTCTTGCCTGGCAAGCAAGATTTCAGACATGGTTTTGCGCCTCGATGTTTCTTTCTTTAAGTTCGTACGGCATCAATCTTCCTTCTTTGTAAATCTTTTCCATGGCTGCCAAACGCACAGAAATTGTTGATCGATCAACATTCAACAATTGTGTGCGCTCATGTTGCGATTGACACGGATCTTCATCGATTAACGCCTGCAATTCCTCGTTCTCGAACTTCTGCTCTGGACGAGGTTTGTCATCGACACTGAAATCATCACTTTTGAAACGTCGAAACCATTCTCTGCATGATTTATCGGTGGAAGCACTTTCACCATAAGCTTCTACGAGCATTCGTTGAGCTTTAGCGGCTGATTTCTTCAAATGAAAACAGAAAATGAGAACTTCCAGGAAATTATGGTTTTTTGGCTTGAATTTCGACATTTTCGAATCAGATAAACACGATTTTATTGTTACAAATCCAAACGTTTATCAACTGTATATTATTGCCATATGTCAACACTAAAACATATAGCCGGTTGCAGATATTAGAGGTTAGAAAATTACATAGTACAGCAATTGACCGCCAGATGGATCGAATTAATTCACACACCTACATAATATAAACAATTTTAGTTATATACGTTTTTGCAGTTAAGTCAATAATAAGGTAAATAATTTAAGTTTTGTAATTTTAGGTTATCTTCCCGTAACTCCCCAAATATTCATGTGTATTAATTAATATTCGAAAAAATGTACAGAAGAGAAGTTTTTTGTAAAGCAGTCACACGGAATCTATGTATTTATTGTGTGGATACGTGCTTTTTTAAAATAGTAGGCCAATTTAATCACCTGTTAGCATTTGTGGCGCAAACTTGTTAATTACAATTTGTAAAATTTGTAATTAAATTATTCACCATTATACAATAATTTTTTAAGTGATATAATAAAGAATTGCTTTTTATTTATGTGTTATTATTTAGTATTTATATTTTTAATGAATATATATATTTATTTTTTTTATTCGTATTTTTCTATTTTATATAAGCACGAGGACCTACGTGGGAATCGGTTGGATGTACTTAAGGTCGGCTTTGTTTGTATTAACTAACTCCTGAGTAATTCCCTTCCATATAATCAAACATTCTATTAGCACAGGCAATACTCTCCTTCAAACTCGTCATTTCAATGAGATTTTGTTAATTTGCTGCTTTAATGTGGAAACGGAACTATTGCTAGTGTCAGAACGCCAAAAGCGAACAAAGTAGACCGTCCTAAAATAATATATGAGCTTAGTATCTGCGATATTCTCTCAACCATATCACTGACACTTCTATTCGGGAGCGTCACATGTGCTGTTATGTGAGAGAATTCGAGAAAGGAAATGAGACAATTTTTGTTCTGTGTCCTTGCGTTTCAAGATGGCACTTTTAATAACGTTTGTTTTAAAATTTAAAAAAGGGCTTGTGGAAATATCTAGCAAGACATTTAAACCTTTTATTTGTTCGACGAACGTGAAGCATTTTGTAATTTTAGTATATACAGAGAGTTCGTAAATGATTGAAAGCTTGCGCTTTGTCGTATTAGTAATTTTGAACTCACAATATTTATACCTGTATATGACGTATTTAATCATAATAATAATATAATAATAATAAATTTATTTAAATTTAAGGTACAAAAAAAAAACAACATAATTTACGTCACTATTACATACATGCAAAGACATGTTTATTTTACATAATAATATTTGAGGTGTCATCCTCTAAATATTCTTCAATGCTATAGTAAGCTTTCTTTAAGAAGTGATTTCTCAAAAATCTTTTAAATTGTTTTGCGGATAATTCTTTTATAGTTTTCGGCAATTTATTAAATAATAATAATAATAATAATAATAATAATAATAATAATAATAATATGGACCTCTTGTCCGAGCTTAGAAAGCTGTATCCCGGGTATAAAGTTAAGCTTGTAGTCCTGATAGTTGGTGTTTTGGGTGGCATGAAAGCCTCCTATCGAAGGGAAATCGAGTCCATTCCCGCCTGTAGATCTTCTGCCAACTCTTTGATCTGCAGGATGCAGAAAGCAGTGCTGCTCGGGTCACTCCGCATTGTGCGGGCTCTGGATCTAGCGTAATTTCCGCGGCTGCATATCGCCAGGGTTTGGGATGCAGTCGTGTGTATTTAGCTCCACTAGTCTCTAGTATGACGCGGCTCAAAAGGTTGCTGAAGTTTGAGATTAGTGGACGCTTGTCAAGACCTGACAAACCCCAAAATAATAATAATAATAATAATAATAATAATAATATTTATTTTATGCTAGACATCTTACGACGTTTAAATTTGTCAGTACTTTCAGCATTTCATTGAACAAAAGTAGAAAAACATTTGAAAACATTGAAAAATGAAAATACAATATTAAATATGATAGATAAGAGAATATATATATATATATATAAGATTTTTTCTTATTTAATCGTCAGTTTTGGAGACAGGAAATTAATACAATGTGGTATTTCTGGAACGTTTCTTCTATATATATATATATATATATATAAATATATAAAATTAACAAAGGTAGAAAAAAAACAGCTTACATGTTAGGTGTAATTACTGAAATTAATTTTGAAAAATTCGTCCAAATTGTAGAGACAATTCTCAATAAGAATTTTTTTAAGCTTGAACTTAAATAATCTAATTGACAAGTTTTTTAAAGAAACTGGTAGGTAGTTTAGGAAAGTGGCTGCCAAAAAAATACCATTCCTAGATTTAGACAATCTAAATCTTGGTAGTTTGATATTGCCAGCAGAGCGAACATTGTAAACATGGCTAGAGGTACGGTTACATATTTGTACGGTTGTTTTTTTTTTAACGTATACTAGAGAAACATAAACAAATAAACTATAGAACGACAAAATGCTGCATTTCCTAAAGAGCTCTCGGCAGTGGTGCCTGTTAGGAACATTATTCAGAATTCTTACAGCACGTTTTTGGAGTAAGAAAATTCTGTTTACAGACGGACTTAAACCCCAGTGAATTATGCCGTAAGTTAAGCGCGACTGAAAAGCAGCAAAACAAAACATACGCAGCATATCGAATAACATAGACGTTTTCAGACTGATGAACGCATAGATAACCCTTTTAAGAACGTTTGCCAAATAGTTGATGTGATCATGCCAAGCTAAGTTGACTATCGATAAAAATCCCAAGAAATTTGATTGGCCCTCCGAACTGAATATTAATATCAATATTGCTGTTAAGTGAAAAAATAATTTGTTGGGTTTTATTATTATTAAGGGAAAGTCGGTTTGAAGTGAACCAATCTTTAACTTTCACCATTTCCTGTTCTGTATTACTGACCACATCGTTAACAGATGTATGATTTGTCAGGACAGTAGTGTCATGGGCGTAAAGTATAACTTTCACACTTTCAGGCAGCAAATTTGGGAAGTCATTGATATAAACGATGAAAAAAAAAAAAAAAAGAAACGGGCCCAAAATTCCGCCCTGGCAAACTCTGGCAAAATTGATCTTCCTATATGTAGAATCCAGGTCATTCAACGAGACGAACTGGTATCTATTAGAAAAATAAGATCTAATGAGATCGTTTGCATTGCCACGGATGCCATACTTTTCAAGCTTGTCCAATAGCAAACTGTGAGGAACACAATCGCTTTGCCCCAATGTGATATGGCAATTTTTTTGATATGTTATATGTGACCAATGGGAGTTTGAGTTTATCTCGTCCTCTTATTTGGGAGTTACGGGGACACACCCTAAAACTAAAATCTACATATATCTCTCTTATTATTTACTTAACAGCAAAATCATATATGACAAAAATAGTTTACAATACAAAACAAATCTTTCTTGTATATACTTTTTCGATTAAATGAATATTTGAGCAGTTACGGGGGTACACCCAAAAACTAAAATATTGAAATATCTCACTTATTATTCACTTTACATAAAAACTAATATGAGGAAACATTTTGTCAAAAATTTATACAGGCTATTCCAAACGTTTAGGCGGAACTAATTAGAATTTTCATATTTGTTATTATGGTCTCACTTTTTATGGTTTGAAGTGGGACTTTCTAAACAAAATGATCAAAAGCTTTAATCGATCGGTAAAAGTTACTAGATTTGAAAATCTATACTCTATCTCTGAAAGACTGATAGTAATAAATCATTTTGTCAGGCAGTCACCTGTGGCGTGCACATTTTAAACACGTTTAAATTGGTTTTGTGTATTTCTATATTACTATTTATCATTTTATTAAACGCACGCCTGTGACCATATTTATCATATCATTAAACACACCCCTGTGACCATATTTTTCCTCAAAATTTTAGGGTCAAATTTTTATGGTCTATTGTGTTTAACCCTAGTTCGTATTCCCATATAATATGTGCGGCACACTCGGTTGTTTTTAACAATATTTCGTTTCGAACTATTCATATTTTGTCGCTTTTGGTTTACCGCTTCTGTGTGATAATACAATAACTTTTTACAAATAATAAATTTTATTACTATCAGTCTTTCGGAGATAGAGTATAGTACTGCTTAAAGCGCCTATATATCTGTTTAAATCAAATAGAATTATGTTTTGAAAATAATGGAAACAGACAGTAAATTATTTATAGGGAGTAATTTAAGTCTTTACTATTATACATTAATATTAAAAATAAAAAAATATTCCAAATTATTCAAAATTACTCAAATTATGAATATTAGAAATTAAAAATAAATTAAAATCAAGTCTGCTCTTATAGTCGTTTTCTCAGAAACGAAATGCTTGTTTACAAACAACAAAATTTAGTTATTATGGTAATTTAGTTATTAATTTCGCTAGTTTTGCAAGATAATTGGAAAGTTTGTCATTTGATATACAGGATGTTCATTTTAATTTGTCCACTACTGATATCCCGAGAAATATAAGATATACGAGGTAGCTTAGATTAGAAAATAATTATTATTTAGAGAATAGCAATGAGTGAAGCATTTTTTTTCGACCAGTGTTTAAATATCTTATTTTAAAATCTATATTTAAAAACAAACCAGCAGTAGGTTGCCAGACGTGTAAGGTAACGATAAAATGGCCATCGAGTTGGATCTCATCATCATCATCATCATTGACGCGACACCCCGAAGTGAGCCAAGGCCTCCTGTTTCCAGGTTTCATGACCCTGTTTTCAATCTATGTACATTCAAGAGTAATATGGTCAGTATTACGTCCATTTATTTGCGTACACAGAAAAGCACCTACAGTTTAAAGCCGGTTGCTAACGGCTAAGCAGAACCTGTAATTTGTATAAATATTTTTTACACAAATTATTTTACATAAGTAGGAATTGAACTCACGTCCGTGCCCTTGCTTAGCGGCCAAGCGGCAGATATAAGCGGTTTAACGTTTGCAGCTACAGGCTTGCTTCGAGTTGGATCTAGTAATGTTTATATTGACAACGCGAATAAAACCAATCTAGTGTCACTCCATAGTTGAGGGAACAAAGACTTGTTAATAACCTTGAGTCTACGCGTCGTGATAAGCAGAGTAGAGGGATGGGGATGGCGTTTTGGGGACTTTCCGCTGCGCTGCGAAAACTCCATTCAGTATAACTTGGGACTGCGGAGAGCTACGATTTCGAAGTTACTCTCAAACGAAAGCTAACGTCAAGATTTCTCGATTTAGGACATAATTGAAATCGAATATAGTGTTGGATCGCCATTAAAAGTTACACAGACAAGTAAAAATCGATCCAACGATCACAATCGAGTAGATCTGATCCTGAGGAATCCAATTTGCCACAAAATAACGCGGAAAGGTGGAGGGCTTACAGAGCACACATCAGAGCAGACGCCGCAAATCCGAAAATGGAGCACACTAGAGTACAGCAAGACGTATTCACGTAAACTTTAGCGGTTGTGTCCCTCCGAATAACCTATCCCAATTTATTTTGTTTTTTATTTTATTTAGTCAGGAATTTAATAAATAATTAAATAAATAAATCTCACTGCTCTGACGTCCATTGATAACGACGATGAGCGGTGGTGATTTGTTTGCTTCTTCCAACTCACAAGAGATTCCTATTCAAGAAGCACCCATTGTAGGAAACACTACTGCTTTTAGTACTTTTCTTTAAAGAAAATATCAAGTCATACACTATAATATTTTACTTACTTTAATAATTATTTTATTACTTACATCATAAAATAATCAAATTAAATTTATATGAATTATTGAAACTATTTGTTATAAACTTGCAAATATTGCTAGCAATAGTGGGCAAATTAAAATGAATACCCAATAGCCGAAAAATTTTAAAATGTTATTTTATCACTTTTGTCAGAAAAATTGCGATTGATGTATGAGATTGAATTCAATCATTATGAATAATGGTGCTTTCACAAAAATGTCAAGAATATTACAAACGAGATAGTTTTGTTAGCGTATATTGAAGTGAGTCAAAACCAAAAATCTTCCTCTCTTTGGTCGTTTCTAATGAATTCGTTGTGGTACCCTGTCCATTAAATTCTATCATTATGACATTCAAATTGACGTTCATAATATTTTCATTATAACATGCAATCTGATAAATCCTTTTATTGGTTAAGTTCAAAAGCAGTAGTGCTTTCCACAGTGGGTCGTTCTCGGATAGAGGTCCTTTCTAAGTTGGAAGAAGCAAGGAAATCACCATCGTTCGGCTTCGTTATAAATAGACGTTTAAGCTTTGAGACTGGGCCATCCAACCGCAGGGATTACATGGAACACATTCACTACCTGTGGTGCAAAAGACTTCAGAACTTCATGACGCATGATGAGAACCCATTCTGACAATCACAGTAGTGCGGGTTCAGATACAGGAACGTACGACTTTGTGGCACAACTAAGTAGGGAACTTCATGATAGTAAGCAACCGATTTGTTTTCGCGTATAGGACCAGCTCATTTTTTGACTAAAAAGCACAAATTGTGCGACCTTCTATAGAATTTATTATAAATCATAAAGCAACTAAATTTGAAACACTAATTAAAGAAACTTTAAATTATACCTTCATGGCAATGCATTTGCAGATTTTTATCTCTGTAGTGCGTTATAATTGTTTTACGAAAAGAGTTTTAAGTTGCATTTTAGTCCTTCCTTAACACAAATTGTTTTACAAAATTCAAAAATATAAAAAATGTGAGCTCAAGCGAGACATACAAAATGGCCTATTTGACAAAATTTCGCACTGGGTAGCTCATCCTTTTAATGAAGTGAGATGGATAAAAACTTACAATCTTTGAAAATGTACTACACTGAAGAAATTGTAAGAATGAAGATATTCTAGCACCGTACTTAACTTCGAGTAATGCAAAGAATATGGCAGGCAGACGATTATAGTGGAGACAGGATGTTAATGAGATTTATTGAGGGCTAAATGACCGGTGGTCAGTGTGGAAACCACACAAAATGCAAAGAGATTAGCGGATAGAATATTATTTGGCATATAAGACATCTAGAAAGATGCATCACTTGATAAAAAACAAGATGGTGGATGGTGGATGTGAGGTTTACAGTATAAGATTTCTAGAAATGCTTTAAGTATTGATTCAGAAGTAAATAAGAGAAATGTTTTCATCTTGTTATAATCTGTAGTCATTATTTACATTAATAAAAGGAATAGTTTTTACAGTGAGAAGGTAATTAAGGTTAATTTATCATCCAGATTTCCTAAGAATGTCATTTTCAGCAAATCTCTTAATGAATTTGTTCCTTTCAAATGAACATTGAATCATTATATTTCCTCAGATGTTTTCTTGGAAGATTCAAGTTAAAGACACAAATTTTCTTTAGATGTAATGTGCTCTTGTCGTCTGACATAATTCAACTAAATCTGTAAATGCATATGTTTAAGTTCAGGGTAAATACCACAGTTTTTACATGTCTCATACAAAACTAATAACCTGAAATAAAATGAATAACAATCTATACATCAAATTTTGCAGCTAATTTTTATCTGAGAGGATATTGTTAATTGTAAAAAATATTGAATTGAAATAAAAAATTGAATTATGGACTCCATCTTGTGAACCAATCGATGAATATTTGTATATAATGCGGCAAATTGTAACTGAGGTATCATTCTACAAATATGCTTTTAGTTATTTTGTTTTATTATGAAAATGACTTAAATTCGGTCTACACGGTAATCTTGTCGTACGTTTTCCTTATATTGTGAAGACGGTCAGGTAAAACCCGTGTCCATACTATTCACATCTGAAACTGTTGTTTTTTTTTTGCTCATTTTGTAGTTAGTGTCGTAGAAATTCTGGAATATTTTGCAGTTAGCAGTTCAAAATGATCTAGAACAGAGGCAACACAACATGTAAAAAGAACCAGAAATTTTCATTATTTACTTTTTGAAGTGAATAATCACTTTTGAATCACCTGACGTTCACAGAAATCTGGATAGAAAAGTACAGCCGAACACCTGGAAAGTTGTTCACGGGTTTCATTGTGAAACTATAACGGAAAGATCCCTGTGGGAACCTTAGGCTACGTTTTTTATTATTCGTGGATAGGTGAACAAAGCAACCAGTGTGGTAAACACTAAATAAAATGTATTATAAGTTTAACTCAAAAACAATAAAATATCACTAATTAGATAAGATTGCATAACAAGAAAATTTTATACTAATGGCGATAACAAAATATAACGACTGACGCCATGACTCAATCCTTGTTCGCTAAGTCGCTCATGTCTAGACATGAACTATCATCCGGGGTGGCTGCTTTAGCTACAGCTAGAGAGATGCTTACCCCTAACCTATTTTAAGAGTTCCCTTGAACGCATGTTTAGCGAAGTATATGAATAGTGGCGTTACAAAACTATAAAACAAAAAATAAGGTAACCTGTAAGAATGTAACAATTGCAGGGGCATTACACTCTTGAATACTGTCAACAAAATACTTCTTAAATAATTATTATCCCAGATAATCTTAGAACGGACATTAGAACCCAAACTAAGATGTGAACAGGCTGGATTTCGCCCTGGTAAATCGTGCATTAATCACATACTCTCTGATGATCACTTAACAGTCACGAAAAATCACGAATCTCTATGGAAATCTTTTCTACTTGCTGGCATATGGCAAAAGATTACAAATCTTACTAAGGAACTGTGTACTGAGGCCGTCTTTAAATCCAGTAATTTTCAGCATCGGTTTCTATATATTGGTATTCTTTAGCATATGTTTTGGGTATAGTTTTTGTTAGGTAGAAGATGAATAAAGACAATAACGGTTGGCCTTATCAGGAATTTCCTGATGCCAATAAAAGCAATAGTAGAAGTAATCTGCTCTCTGTGTAATGGGAATGGTATAAGGGGTTGTCCGGAAACTAGTAAAAGGCTATAATATCTGAAATTTTAGTACGGGATAAAGATGAGAAAACAGAATCCAAGCCTGCAAAGTTTTACATAGCGAAAATATCAGCGAACCCCTCAAAGTCGCTAATGGTATAAAGCGAAACTGTTTGCATAGATGACATTTGCGTATTGGCCTACACAAGAGCTGACGTACTACCTAATCTTGATAGCATTGTAGAATATGCCCAAATGGTTAGCGTGAACAGTTTACTTCACTTTTATATAAACGGAGAGGAACTGGAAAAAGTAGAAGAATTTTGTTACCAAGGTAGCATAATTAACAAGAACGGTAGTAGCAAAACCGACATTTTAAGCTACATCAGAAAAGTGCAAAATGTTTTCAGCATGCTAATACCCACATAGAACTTCCCAAAGATCTCGCGCCACACCATACTCCGTAGCTTCAACACAAATGTAAAGCCTATCTTTCTCTAGTGCTGTCCCCTAAAGATAGAACAGAAAATCTTCAAGTATTTGTCAACAAATGCCATCGCGGAATAATGCGAATTAAATAGCAAGACGAAGTTTCAAATAACGATCTCTGAAGTTGAACCAATCAACGTGAAATTATAGAGAAAACAAGAATTAGAAAGTAAAGATGGAGCCATATTTTGCTGAGATATCCAATTGAAGTAACAAGGATGGCCCTGACGCAGAGGTCGTCTTGCTAATACATGGCGAAGAAGAGTCCTCCAGGAACTGAAATAATTTGGTATATCCTGGAACCAAATTAAAATCCTGTCCAATATCATACCCAGATGGTGAACCTTTGAGAGAGGACATACGCGGGTTACTTTTTATGTTTTTACAAACGACTACTAGATGGTAATATTGAAATGTGTCATTATTATATTCGTAAAATTTGACATTTGTTATTATGAAATAGTGGCAGTTTATAAATTGACAGAGTAGTTTGTTGACAGTGAGAGTTTAAAGAAAAACAAGTTTGTGAAAAATGGATATTACTCGTGAAGGTTTTCGTTGGATGATTTTTTATGATTTTAGTAAAGGCCTCACTCAACAACAATGCATAGATTCGCTTCGTTCAACTTTTAGCAATTAAATACCATCAGAAAATACTGTTGGTTTGCAGAATTTCGTCGTGCTCGTGCGTCCGTCAATGATGAATCTCGTGAAGGGCGACCAAAATCGGTTGTGATTCAAAAAAATATCAATGCTGTGCGCAAAATGATTGAAGAAGATCGGCATGTGACACCGTGAGATACAGGCATCCTTTGGCAGATTGCAATACATTCGATTTTGCATGAACATTTAGCTGTGCAAAAGATCTGTTCCCGATGGATTCCGCATAATTTGACCGAAGTTCAAAAAAGGCTCGTGTTGCTAATGCTAAATCTCGGAATGCTAAAAAATTCAACTGGGCACTGAAAAATTCGTATACAACGAAACATGGATTTATTCATATTACCCGGAAACTAAGTAACAATCCACTGTTGAAAACAACCAAAACAACCAAAAACGTCGCATCATTCTTCATCATGACAATGCAAACTCCCACACAGCACGTCAAACAAACGTGGATTTTCATCATCTCAAGATGCTGTTGAAGTCTTCGAAAACCATGTTTTTGAGATACTAACTTCAGAGTGGAAACAATGTTTCGAGAATTGGTTTGAACGCATGCAAAAGTGTATAAATCTTAAAGGCGAATATTTTGAAAAGCAATAAAACAGATTGTTCAAAAAATAATTTTTCTTTCTCAGTTTTTGTAAAAACTTAAAAGGTAACCCTCGTATAGAAATTGATTGATTGATTGACTTGAGCCATAGTGACGAAAGAAAAGAACTTTGACTAATCTGAACAGAAAAACAAAAAAGAGCGTTAACTGGCAAGCAAAATAAAAAACGAATTGGTTCAAATTAGTAGTTTTAACTAAAATATAGACTATTCTAAACGATTAAATGGAACTAAATGGAATTTTTAATTTTATAAATTGTCACGAGTTGACTTCTTAGCAATTGAACGGGGATATTGCTAAACAAAATGAACAAAAGTGTCATTTAAATGTTAGAAGTTACTAGTTTTGAAAATCTCGTCCCGCTTAAATTAAAGAAACAGACTATTCTCGTATATGCATAAATTCGAGAAACATAAAAATATTAAAACCAAGTACATTAAAATAGAACACTAATTTATTACACAGAACGCATATAAGTTAAATAATTTAAAATAATTTAAATGATTTAATACCAATAAAATTAAAACTGATTTCAACTTAATTTAGATGTCGAAATTGACCTTTAATCGATAATGTAGAATTGCTAAAACTAAAATACTTTATGTCGACATAACATTAAAACAAAACTAGAATATATAAATAAAATGAAATGGTTGTAATCCGTTGTATTTTGTAAAACATTCACATTCATTAACAGGATGTTCGGTTGTATTTTGATGTAAAACAACAATGAACGTGCATAGGACAAGTGTTTAAGTTTATCCAATCGCAAATTGGTTAGCAGCCGTAAATTAATTCAACAACATCTCCTATGCTCTCCTCTCCTATGTACACGTACGTGCATATGTATCACCATAAATTTGTCTGAAAATATTTTTCTCTTCATGTGATTTATTAATTCTGTCGTAAATAATTTGTAACTTCTGGACTGAAGGGGCTTATATGCAAATGAAATTATTGTAAACTGAAATGCAAGGGTATTTATGGTTTTAAAAATTTTAATCCTTCATTCAGTAGGTGGACTATACACTGCCAAACAGAAATTTTTAAACAGATTACGGTCAGAACGAATATGTCCTAAAGCAAGCTGCTATTATATCTGATCGCGCCTCTCACTTTGAAAATTTAGGGTTTGATTTTAGGTTATTTTGGCCCGTATGTTTGGCCCACATAGTCGTTTTATTGTTTGGCTTTCTCTACACAAATATATAAAGTACTCTAAAAAATATTAACCACTAGGCTGGCTAATAAATTTGAGTATTACTAGTCTAATATCTAACAGCAAGAAAGCATGAAATCTAACATATAACAGCAAGAAAGCACAAATAGATTCACATCTATTTAATGAAAACAGAGTCATCCAAGAGGCTGAGCTAGAAAAACTTAACAAAACAATTACATCCGCAATAATAGAAACATCTGAAAAGGTAGGATAAAAGAAGAAAAAATGATAATAAAATTACAGAAGCAACGAAAAAGCTAATCGAAAAACAAAGTAATTTAATGGAAGTAGGAAATAGAACAGGCACAGAATTTTCTGAATTGAACAAAAATATTAGAAGAGAGATAAGAAAAAATTGAAAAGTAATAGAAAATAACTCAGAGGAAACGGGATGAAAGTACTAAGACCCACAATATGATTTACTCAAATAAATGTTATAAATGAAAATAACACCGAGATTAGAAATAGAGGCGCTATCAACAAAGGTGTAAAGACGTTTTCAAGAAACTGTACGAAACCAAAAAGGAAGCACCACAACAGGCCAAAGAAAATATAAGACATACTATAATGAATGTCAATTTCGAAGATATCCCGGAAATAGAAGTGTGCGAAATAGAAAAAGTAATCAAAGAGCTAAAAAACAACAAGGTGCCTGGAAGATACAACGTCACTGGCGAAATATTGAAACAAGGGGGCGAGGAAATGCTACAAGTCTTAAAACACTTGTTTAATAAATGTCTTGAGGAAGGAGATGTATCTGAAGAATCGAAGAAAGCGGGCACTGTTTTAGTGTTTAAAAAGAGAAACAAGAGCCACATGACAAACTAGAGACCAATCACACTCCTTTCATAAATATATAAAGTACTCCCAAAAATATTAACCACTAGGCTGGCTAAAAAATTTGAGTATTACCAGTCTAGAACAGGTCGGATTTTGAAAAGACTTTAGCACCTGTGATCATCTTTTAACTTAAGAACCTTTCCCGAAAAGGCTACAGAATATAATCTGCTGATATATATGGTCTTTGTATATTACGAGGAAACTTTCGACTCGTGGAAATGTGAGCAGTTATGCAAGCATTGCAAGAAAGTAAAGTTGATACTACTTTCTTCGCAACATCTGAAAACAAGCAATAATGATTATTAGACTACAGAATGGCACTGACGCTATTCCAATTCAAAGAGGTATAAGACAAGAAGATTGTATACCTCCCAAATTATTTATCCTTCGAATATGTATTTAAATTACTAAAATGGCAACACAAGGAAATTAACATATACGGAAAAAGACTACATAATTAACATATGCCGAAGATATTGTGTTGCTTACTCTCCTACAAAGATCTTTAAATTAAGATCACCGAAATTTAAAAAAAAAAAAAAAATCACAGCTATTGCCTAGAGCCCGTATATTTTACTTAGCAATCGGTTCTGTTATTTTATGTTTATTTATTTTTTTTTAATTTGCGTAGGAAAATTTCATAAGAAATTGATTTTTTAAATAATAATGCACTGCCATGAATATGACTATCCGAAATAAAACAGATAATAGAATCAAAACCAGATAAGTTCAAGTAGCCTGATCAGAACCCGATATATCCATTTTTGTTTGTTATTTAGATTAGAGGTCTGCACGGGCCTATTTTGGACCACCTTTACCCGGCCCGGCCCGTTATGTTTCCAGTCCGGCCCGGCCCGAGCCCGAAATATTAATACAATTATTGCATCTACTTGGCATGAACCCGACAAAATTTTAAATTCGGCTCTAATAAACCTCTTTAAAAAAATATTATGATACAAAAATTGCTTACAATTTGCAATAATTATAAAGCTAGAAATTTAAAAAAATATATATTTTTTAACGAAGGTTTAAAAATATATTATTTAAAGGTATTATTGTTCTTATCCGGCTCGAGCCCGAATATAATACATGTCAGTCGACCCGTACCTGGCCCTCGGGCCGGGGTTCGGGCCTGGGCCCACGATCCAAGCCCAAGCCCGTGCAGATCTCTAATATAGATAACGGGAGTAGACATACTGAATTTGACTTTCTCTCAATATAATGTTGCCTGTCACCATATATATTAGCATAATAATATTTCAAATAAACTAGGCAACCATGACGTACTAGTTTTATTTCTTAGATTCCAAAAAACTGGATCAACTAAATTTATCGGTTTTTGTTCCGACCCTCCTTATTTTATTATTGCACATAGAAGAGAGTGAGATAATTGTTGCGGGGGGGGGTATTTGTACACAGGCTAGTTCCACCAGTTTACGCTAGATGTTTACGTTTTTAGATGCACCTTGTAGTACAAGAGGATAAACATCATTCAAGCCGCTTGACGAAATACAGGTGTGTTTTCTAATATTTCTGCCAACAAAAATAAGTCGGCAAGTTCGAACTTTAACTTTTTTTTTTCCTAGCTAAAATATAATTTGAAGTGACTTTTTTTATCCGTTAATTGACCTATAGTTTAATAATTTTTATTAATTACTTTTTAGGTTATCTGCATGTTTGTTGTATATGTATCCGTGGGGTAAGTGTGCGCACATGTTTTTGAAATGCGCACTGTTATCCCCACACAGAGCCGCGTTTATATGACAAAATATGATATTGTTTTTATTGTTTCAGATGCCTCGTTCATAGAATAGAAGCAATTACGAAGTACCTACTAACAATTTGTCAACATTAGACTGAATAAAAGTCTAGATAGTCTCTGATTATCTACTTCGTTTTGTGCACTATTACCCTATCTATGCGAACAATTACCCTACGCGCTGGAAAACTGTGCACATTTGACTTATCGCTTCATTGTGTAGTTTGTGATAAAAATAATGAAAAACAATTTGGGATTATTCAAGTCGACTAATAAGGGTAATTGTTCCCAAAATTTTGAACTGAATTCTAATTGCTTCCTAAATCAATTTCCGCTTAGGTGCGCACAAGTCCCCCACTTTCCTCTACATATTCCCACTTTTTTTTAAATGGCGAGAATGACATAAAAATAGTAAAAATTCACAATGTTTTTCATTTAACCGGTAATTTAACATAAAATATTTTCAGAAAGTTGATTTATCGACGTAAAATTATATTCTAGAATTTAACTCGCCAAGTAAAAAGAAAGGATGGCGACTAAATATTACATGGTAAATAAATATAAGGAAATAACATGAAAAACAATGTATATCTTAGGTAGAAGTGGAAACAGAAGCAAGAAATAGAAAATTGTGAAAAGGAACTATTGCAAAAATAGCAACTCAACACAGTGAAAGATGACAAGAGAAAAAGGGCTTAGCAATCCTGACACTAAACCATGCATGGAAACACACTATGGCGCTCTATTCTCCATTGGATTATGGTATAAAGAAAAAGTCCAATATTCAGATATATTGAATACATAAATAGAATCACAATAAAGTTCGTCTTATTTAATCATTATCATACGTGCCGTTTGACTTATACAAAATAGCAAAGAATTGTGTGCATTTTATCGAGTTTCCCTTGGCACTTTATTCAAGAGCTATCACCTGCAATTCCCCAGACTGTGTTTAGGTAAAAGTGGAATCTAATGGGGAGTCATTGTTTCTACATTTGGTCCTCTCATTTAATATTTATAACATACAATTCTTTTTTCAGTGGGAAATAAAATATGAATAAGATTTAAAATATCTCTTTTTGAAAACGTCGCCGAAGATTATTAAAGAATAGATTGTGGTTCAGAGTGGTTCACTATAGAATTATTCAAGAGTGTGTAGATAAACGTGTATATGAAATAAGCATAAACAAAGATCTATACATCGTTGATAACCCTATTTCCAACATATATGTATTATCCGAAAAGTAATGATAAGTGATGTGACAACTGGTCGCTCCCTCTGACTACATGACCAAATGTTGTGTATTACATCTTGGCCGGAACAATCCAATCACGCATTATAACCTCGGCGACGTTGCTCTTAAACACGTCAAACCTTTTGTTGACCTAGGTATTACAATCACACCTAAATAGCTGTGAAATCAAATCATTCTGAAATAAGAATGGTCCACACACGCCCACAATGTCGTAAGAAGAGCAAATAAATCCCTCTTCATTATTAAGAAATCATTTTTAACTAAACTCCATGCTTATTCCGCCAAATGTATCTATCTTATATTCTTTCGCTCCTTGAGTTTGCTTTCGTGGTCTGGTCCCCGTACCTTCAACGTGATATTCTATTACTGAAAAAGTCCAGAGACGCGCCACTCGTCTTCCCAGATCTTTCAGAGATCTTTTATAAAAAAAAATCGACTTGAGAGGATAAATCTGCCTTCTCTTGCAGCCCGCAGAGCTCGGGGTGATCTCATTCAGATGTACAGATGACAAACGAAAAGTTTTCTACGGACATGTTAGACTCTAACAAGGCCGACCAATATCTTAGGGGCCACTTTCTGAAGCTTCGCAACGAAAAGTACAGAAAGAAATTACGACAGAATTTTCTAACAAAATCAAATGTGCAACGCATGGAACGTCTTACCCGAGAGCACCATGTAAGCACCGTCCATCAACTTCTTCAAGTTACGAATAGCCCCTTTACTTTTTATTATTTATTTTTTATTATCAAGTTATATTTGATTTCATCACAGAAAATAACGGTTTACTATAAGTCCAAATGTTTCCAAGGGAAATTAAACGGGTTGTCTTTTATTTTTCCTACTCTACATAGGGCTTCTTTCTAGCTATTCTTCCATGAAATTGATTTTTTCTTAGTACTTTACGGACTGTTTCAGCAATTACTTTTTTGCCTAAATACTTTTCATTCAGTGCGATAATTTTGGAGCACTTAATATTGGATTTTCCTTAATCTTTCGCACAAGCCAATGTTCGTCATGAGCAGTAAATATTTTCTTACAGCTAACTCGAACCTTACTTTGAATTATTTTTCCTGTCTTAAAGTTTTCAATAATAAGTTGAATATAGCCAAAAATATATTAATAAATAAGCCTATTGCTGTATTATATATTTTGGCTATATTTTGAACACTTTTATTGTTTTTATAATGAAAAATTATCAATTGTCTCTCTTCTACTGTACTATGACGACCCATATTAAATAAGGGCGAAAACAATACTGAATCGAAATTAAAAAATTATGTAAGAATCATGTTCAAATTTGATAGAGATCGAAATGTTAAAACTTTGCTCGAAATAGATAAATGTATACTAATAGGTATCACTTTCATTGTAAAGCTGAATTTTTCGAGGTCAAGTGGCCCCTATCTGTGAGACGTGTAACACAGATTTGTCTGTGTTACACCTTTTAACTGAATGTGTACAGTTCGAGGATGTCAGGGAGAGGTTGGGCCTGTGCTATGACCTGTTAGTTGCTTTAGGTGACGACAGAGTACTCATGGACAAGCTGATACTCTTCCTGAGAGAATTGAAGTTACTGTTTTATGTGTGAAGTCTTGCACCTTATTTTAATGTGTTCTATTTCTAAACTGTGATATTAGATGGTAATTGGCCCCTTTACAGCCTCTTACCATCACCCTGAGTCTGTTCAAATTTTCGAACAAACTTTTTTATCTTATTTATTTGTGTTTGGGCAAGATTTCTTTTATTGAGTATGCGTAATTTTATTGATTTTATCTGTTTATTGATTGTTTCATTTATTGTTTTTAAAATGTGGTGTAGTCATTTAGATGGGCTGCGTTAGGCGCAAATAGCCTTTGTTGCTGTGTGCCAAAAATGTTAACTAACTAAGTAAAGCCGAATTTACACTGGTAGTGATCACGGACATGACTTACGCTTTGGTAGTTCACCGTTTCCTACGGCTAGTGTAAATAAATTTTCGTGCTTCACGAAAGCTTATTTACACCGTGGACTACCAAAGCGGTAGTCATGTTCGTGATTGACTGCCAGTGTAAAATCGGCTTAAGGTTTATTTAATATTAATTTTTATGTTGTTAAATATTTGTAATACAAACAATTATATATGATAAAGTATGTTAAAAGAAGGCTTAAATTGTAAAATATATTGATATAGTATTCAAATATAAGTTTCAAATAACTTGTTTTCTTTATTATTTCAATTTCACTTTCAATTTCAATTTCACAAATTGAATAATTCGGACTGTGAGTCACTGTAGAGAATTTATTTAAATTTCCATGACAATAAACTTATTTTATATATATATATATATATATATATATATATATATGTATATAAAAGAGAAAAATTGTTTGTTTGTTTGTTCGCTATACATTTATAGACCGTTTAACCGATTTAGACCAAATTTTGCACAGTAACTCTTTAGGATCCTGCAAAACTAATGGTGCAAAAAAAAATAATTGGTTTTTCAATAATCTACATGTTTTTAGGGCCTACGGACGGAAATAAGTCGGAAAAAATCTTGCGTGCGGAACATTAAAATCATTGCGACGGCTAAACTGTAAGAGATATATCGAAAATATATATGATAGACTTTTAAGGTTTAATATTACTACAAAAAGTCCAAAAAACATTTATCGCAGGTAAATAGATAACTCACAATTATCATTTATGGAATATCGCCATTACCTTTAAATATATACGGAGAAAAATTACTTTAATGACAAGAGTATTTAGTAACGAAAAAAAGCTCTTTGACCCATTTACCTATCGTTTATAGATCATAAGTAATCACATCATAGTAAATATATTAATCTGATGTGTGTATTGGTAGACGCTACGCCTGATCGTTAGGTGGCAAAGCGAGGTGCCGGCGGGTTAACAATTCTGCTGGTTCAAAAATTCAAGTTGTGCTTAATTGAAGAATTTTAAATTGTGTTTTAATTATTTGTTTTTGTACATTATTGTATTGATTATATTAAATACTAAAATCGAAACTTTCCTTTAATATTGTGTTTTATTACACTAAATCTTTTGCTTATCATCGCTCATATTTATTTTGGCATGTGTAATAGAATTTCCGTCTAAACAACAATGAAACCATTAAGAGTAAAAATATTGTTACTGACGAATGAGTGTTGTTTACACGTTACACGTACCAATTGATGAGAGATCGTACATTGTTAAAACCCTACACAAAACAATTTTGATAAATTAAATATTCTCTAATTAAATTTAACTACAAATCTAAGGTAACGTATGCTGGTATTTAATCCATCATTGAAATATAATAATAGAGAGATATTGCAACCTTTGTTCTACTGATCTTTTAATAAAGTTTTGTTGATATATCCTTAATTTCTTTCTTTTAATAAAATATAGGCTACCTTTATTTAATTTAAATAACGGCAAAGCATTTTTTATTTAAAGCGCCTTAATTTTGACAGGTCTTCTGTCAATTTAACCTCAAAATTAAAATTTGTTGACTTTTCTTGTGAGTAATGATGCAAGCTAAAGATAAAAAACGTTTACGATTTAAATACGAGGACGATGTTATTCTTCTCCGAGAAATTGTGTCACGAAACCCTTTTGCGAATGGTTGTGCCGTATGGGAAGAAGTTAAAAATAGTGTGCTGCAGTTAACTCAGAAAGAATTTTCTGAGAAAACAATTAGGCAGCACATACAAATTCTATTGAAGCAGTGGGAACATAAAGAAACGAGGAATCAAAAAATGTACCTACATATTTGTGTGAAATATTTTTATGTTGCTAATTTCTAATTAAAATAAAATACACAGTTCAGGTGTAGGAGAATCTTACTCTGACAAAAAAGAGCTGTTTCAAGAATTGCATGATCTATTAATAGATGTTAAAAGGAAAAAAACACAACAATAAAATGGTAGCTGAAAAGAAAAAAGCTGAAACTGAAATTGAGGAGCAGAACATGTTCAATTTCTTGGTGGTAAGCATTCACTAGAATAGCTACTTCTAACTGTCCTTACGATTATACCTTACGTCCTTACGTCCCTATATTCATTATGATTTCGATCTATCAATTTGGCATATTTGTCAAAATAAAGTATGAAGCAAGAGCACCGTTGCAATAACACTCTTTAAAACATTATGAAAATTTTGAATACAGGTTACTTTACTAGAGGTTTCTTTTAATAAAGTCAGCTTTTTTCACTTTGCAATATCTCTCTAATTTAAATTAAAATATTTCTGATAAATTATTATTTTTTCTCTCGAACATCACCGGGTATGTCTGCTAGTTATTATTATATTTCTGATATGCTGTTTGTAATATCTTATTGATATATTTACAAATATCATTAACTAAGACCGCAAACAAAGCACCAGGAAACTTACATCGTCTCAGATATTCCGTTAGCAATATGACGGTGGCCTCAATCTGTTTACTACCTTGTCCAAATAGATAGGGTTTATGAAATATCCAACGGACAAGCTCTTGTTAACCTGAACTAAGTGATAGCGGTTGCTATTGACTATTCTCATTACTTAATTACATTTGTGAATTGAATGGTTTACTATTGCATATTGCAATATATGTCTTTCATATTGAAGGCATATTTAACTAAATAGGTTATAACAATGTTATTAAGCTAGGGATTTACAAATCAATGACCCGAAATAGTTATGGATTTCATTGTTTAATTATGATCCACTAGAACAACGTATAAAGCGATACATTATGGACGAATATTAAAAAATAATAACAAAATTTTCTTTAACAAGTCGTCAAAAATTAGATCTAGATCTACATTATAATGACAGCCATTGGAACATAATGTTACACATGACGAACTATGTATGTCGACTGCATTTTGGTTTGGTGTGCTTTTGTCCCTCGGTATTTTATAATAAAACCAATAACAATAGATATTAAATTAATAAAATTTAATATTTGTACTAAAATTCTAAGTAATGTACATTAATCTGAAGGGATATCGTACGAAAGGAATTTTGTTTTATTCAGTTTGCATTTTTGGAAAATATTGTAGTTTTTGTGTTCTTGATAAAATTAATCATGTTTTTAATTCATGGTTAAATTACGGCTAGTATTGTTATGGATTTTATTTTTTTAAATTTTATTTATTTATTTTACATCGGCCTATTTCTGCAACGAGGCTAATCGCCGATGCCAGGGGGCGAGCTCCTACACCTGGATGAGGGGTGAATGATTGTGAAAATGGCTGTAATGTTAACATATTATTCTAGCCCGAATAATATCACCAACGGAGAATCAAACCACCAACCTCACAATCCAGCTTGTTTTAACCAGTCCAAACTGCACGATTTAATGCGCTCTGCCACTCCGTTGGCTATGGATTTTTTTTTGTATTTATGGTTAAGGTAATGTATATTTTCTTTTGATACTAAAAATATAATAACATTTTTTTAACAGCTGATAATTAAGTTCATGTGTGTAAGCTCCACCTACTATTAAACGTCATGATCCAATCTAATGAATGAATTATTTTAATTTTCTGCTTTAAAGGTATCAAAGAGGAATAAATCATTTCTAGTAGTGAAATGCGCATTGTTAATGGTGAGAAATACGTTTTTGATATTGAAAAAAATTAAGCAATTTATCAATATATTTTTTATTAATTTAATGGGGACTTAGATACAAAGCAAATGCAGAAAAAATCGCTGAAATTTTTTAATTTAAATTTTATTGTGACAAAACTTTCACAAATAATTTATATTTAGGATAAAACAATTAAATGGAAGCTCTTAATACTCAAATTGACTAATAAAAATGGTTATAAAAAATTATTGACAATGACGTGATTATAGAAAAAATATTTTCCTAGTCATCCAGCTTTCTGTTGCCTTCTTACATTTATTAAATACAAGCAAGGCCCTGAATTGTGTGATAATTCACACTTCACTTAATTTTTTTCTACATTGTGTATTGTTATATATATAAATAAATTAATTAAAATAAATGTTTCTTCGAAAACAAGTTCTCCGAAAACGAGTTCTTCGAAAACTAATTCTTCGAAAACTAATTCTTCGAAAACTAATTCTTCGAAAACGAGTTCTTTGCACAATCAATTCTTCGAATGACCAATTCTTCGAAAAATATTTTTTTAATAACAATTACTTACATATTGTAATGTGCATGCGTGCGTGTTTGTGCAGAAGAACCCAAAATTTATATGGGCCCGCGGACATATTGCAAATCCGGGCCCCTTTTTATTTTCGCGAATTTTATTAGAAAAGTATTAGAAGAAAGGAAAATAATGGGTCAGCGATTCCAATATCAAGGCGTGACAATATATTTTCTGATGAATATACCAAAACAGAAAAAAACGAAATTTTTCTTCTTCATAATTCCGGAGCTAAAGATAACCGAATGTTAATTTTGTCCACTCAAGCAAATTTGGATATTTAACATTCTAATTTTTCCATTCTAATCATTGGCATGGAGATGGTACATTTAAAACCGTCTCACTCTTCTTCGAATAACTTTATACAATTCGTGGATTGGAAAATAATAGATCAATTCCATTGGTGTTTGCTGTACTACCCAACAAACGACAAGAAACTTATGTTCACTTTTTCAAAAAAGCGAAAGATTTAGCTGGCCAGTGTAACCCTCAAACTTTCATGACTTTCATGATTTTGAAGCTGCAATGATAAACGCACTTGAAAGAGAATTTCCTCTAACAAGACATTGCAGTTGCTTTTATCACTTTAGCCAATGTATTTAACGTAAAATAATATCTACAGGATTACAACAGCTTACAATATGTAAGTAATTGTCAGTAAAAAAATATTTTTCGAAGAATTGATCGTTCGAAGAACTTGTTTTCGAAGAATTAGTTTTCGAAGAATTAGTTTTCCAAGAATAAGTTTTCGAAGAATTAGTTTTCGAAGAACTCGATTTTGAAGAACCCGTTTTCGAAGAACTCGACAGTTACCATTTCTTACATTTTGAAACGCAGAAAAATTCAATTATTTTTCATAAGTAAAAGCAATTGAATTTATAATCAGTCATTATAAACATGACGAGCTAAAATTGAAGGGTTAAATATAACTAGAGATTTAGCGATAGTAACTGAAAACGGTTATTTCTTGAATAGAACATTTTGATTTAACGATCCATTTTGATATAAGGAATCGGTGATATAATAATACGGTCATGAGTAAAAGAAATGGATGACATAACATATGATATAATTAAGAGATAGTAATAAAATATAAGTAGGTACATAAGAGAGAAATCCAATCTAGAGCTGTCGATATATATGAAGGAGTAGCATGTTAGTAAGTTAGGCAGGAAGTATATAAGGAAGTATTAAATCATTTTATCCTGTCAACTCCTCCGTGCTGTATCACGTAATTTAAGCTTATTTGAACACTTGAAGATTTGCTACAGAGATCTTCACACGGAACTCAACTATTAGTTCGGTACTAAAAGTTTGCAAACAATTTTGAGTTCTATTATAATAGACACATTTATTTATGTATATTTATACAGGGTGTTCATTTCAATTTGTCCACTATTACTATCTCGAGAGCTGTAAAAGCAAGGAGGTTAGTTAATTTAGAAAATAATTGACATTTTATAACAGCGGTGGGCAAACATTTTTTGAAAAGGGCCAGTTTGCGCAAAAAGTATGACTAAAAGGGCCGCAAAAAAAAACAGTTCATCACTTGAATTTTAGTGACGACCTTTTTTTTAGCTCATCACAAGGATTTTAGAAGTGAAACCTAATATTTTAAACAGATCAACTGTTATTAATAACTAATAATTCATGAAGGGTCGCGGTTTACCCACCGCCGTTTATAAGAACATACCAAAGAGCGGTGCAAGCCTATGGCTGGAAGCGTTAAACCATTTGTATCTGCTGTTTGACCACTAGCCAAGGGCATGGTCGTGAGTTCAACTCTTGCTTATGTCAAATAATTTGTGTAAAAATATTTATACAAATTACAGGTTCAGCTTAGCCGGACGCAACCGGCTATAAATTGTAGGTGTCTTTCTGTGTACGATAAAAAATGGACGTAATACTGACCACATTACTTCTGAATATACATAGATTGAAAACATGGTCATAAAACCTGGAAACAGGAGGCTTATGCCCAACTCGAGCTGTCGCGCCAATGATGATACCAATGAGCGAAGCAATTTGTATTGTTTTATTTAGAGAACTAGTGGTTCTCTAAATACGTTGTGCAATTTCCTTA
This sequence comes from Liopterus haemorrhoidalis, assembly GCA_963971575.1. NCBI lineage: Eukaryota > Metazoa > Arthropoda > Insecta > Coleoptera > Dytiscidae > Liopterus > Liopterus haemorrhoidalis. The sequence continues at coordinate 146,014,286 of OZ020611.1, read as the reverse complement.
TTTTAAATAGGAACACACACATATTTTTCGAAATTTGTCCTATCTTTTAACATGAAATAAGAATAAAAATTACGATTTTATTTTATGTACCATTTGTTGAATTTGTAACTTTGTGTCTCTTAAGGTGCTTACAGACGTTATGGCAATTGATGGCTATTGTTTACATTAGTCCAACTCCGCGTATCGTGTGTATAAACACAGCCAGCCACAACCAGCGTACATTAGTCTTGGCGCTTGCCGACGTTCGCTTTCGAGGCGGTATTCGTATCACACGTCAAAGGGGTTTAACAAACGTTGGTGCAGTTCTACATATGCATGTAACTACTATAGACACGACGGGCATACCCTTGTCATCGCATACATCGACAGTGTGGTTCGAAAAAAGAAGTTTATGCACTTTTTTATTTGATTATGAATAGTATTTCTGATTTCTCGACATTAGACTTATTTTCTCGAGAAATCTCGAGAAAAATAATTATATAATTATTAGAATATACATCTTTTTTTAATGTTGAAAATATTGTAGAGCATAAAAACATGTTAAAATTATAATCACCTTTAAAGTACTAAAGTAAAGGCGTCGAGCAAATTTTACATTTCTCGAGAAACGAAAAATGAGAATTAAAACTTTTTCTCGAGAAATTCTCGAGAAGAATCACTAATTATGAAGTGTACTTAAAGTAAAAAGTAATTTTTCATACATTTAATCTAATTTAAGTAGTAAAAGCAAGGTTGAAGCTAGGATGATTAAGTAAAGGATGCGCTATTCGTATACTAACAACATTGACGATTGTGTGGAAAGGTCTCTTGAGAGAGAAGGCAATATATGTCTGTACTGTGTACACTGTAACTACGTAATGCGTATGTGCTACATTTGAATTTGAAAGGAGCGTATTTTTAAATGAAAATAATTATGGAATTTCTTAGAAATTATTCTAAAATCTCGTAATTTCACAGCAAATTTTATAACATATTTGAGAAATGAGTATAAAACGGTGTTAATTTTTCTGCGCATCGTGTCAAACTGTGTTTAATTTTGATATATATTTTTTTACATTACATAAAAATATTCTCATCTTACCTATAAGGGATGGTTTGATAATTTTATTTGGTTGTGATAATTGGTTAAATGGAAAGTATGGAAATAAAATATATAACACAAATAGATAAACATATGTTTATTGGTTTTGAAATATAACAAGTCTGTTGAACATTTTTCTTTTTGACACCTTGTGTATATCCTACAATTTAGCACAGTAATGTAGTGTTATATTTACATAAGTTTTTACAATTAAATCAAATAATTGACTTTTGTGATTGTCGAAAATATCTTGATGTATATATGTTCATCCATATTTGAACATTTTTATCGGTATATTGCATTTTTCACCTTCATTTGAATAATGTTATTTATATTTTTAACAGAAGAGCTACAGCGCTACAACGTGTCATCCACAGAAGATGTCATCTGCGTCATAGGTCGCACGTGCGCATTACGCATAACGAGTGTACGCACTACCGCGAGTGTATATCTTTCTCACTCAGTAGACCTTTCCACACATTTTACACACGAATAGCGCATCTTTTACTTAATCATCCTAGGGTTGAAGCTCCGACGATAACCTCACTTTTACTATTAGATCCCATTTTACAAACGTTGGCCCATGTTTGCTATTTACCTACTTGGCCACCGCTGCCGCTGACGCATATTGAAATATGCGCCAATATTAAAAGTTATGTCCAATGTTGATATAAGCGTTGGCCAACGTTAGACATATCATCTGTAGGCTTCTTTAAGGTTGTGTTATTTTGTTTTTATATGTGCTCTCTTAAAACAATAAATAAGAGGTTCCCTACGCCTATGTGGCGTATTAAAGCAGAAAATAATTAGATTCTATAACCTCGGTCATAGATATGAAAACCACGTGATCTGTGTGACGTTTCAACCGACCGCATTATCCCTGTATTAATAGCTACTCATTTTAAGTATTAAATAATTGAGGTTGAATCGACCCCAGAGCAGATTGCACAATATCGGAAGATGAAAATTTGGAAGGGAATGGTGGGATTCAAGCCCGCGTTCCTGTGCTCCATACACATCCCTCTTATCACGGAACAACGGCAACTCTTGTATGTGCGCTTTTAAGTATAAATAATTGTTAAAACCATTTTATTATAGGGGCTCATCGTGGACCTATAAAACAAAATTATAACAATTTAACTAGTCATTATTTTGTGAGATATTTCAATAAGTACGAGGTGATAATTCCAATTGCACCAGCTTTCCTTCAAATTTAAACATTCCTTAAATCGCAAAAATACATAACAACTAGGGCTGGAGACCGGTTTTTTCAAACCGGCTAAAACCGATTTTTTTTACCGAAACCGAGTTACCAAAACCGATATTTTTAGCCTTGGTGAAATTTTGATTTCTAATTTTTCGGCACCTTTAAACTACTTTTGCCTAAATAGGCCCGTATACGCCTTAACGACTTACAAACTCCTTCGTCCAGTAGAAATGATTTTGAAGGTTATTTACATAGAACAGGGGTCCACACTTTTCGGAAGCGGGCCACATCAACACTTCTTAAATAAATTGCGGACCGGAAAACTTGAATTCAGCTGAGCTCTAATAATGATATTATTAATAAAATAATAATTTTAAGAATCACATATTATTTATAGTTGTTTTATTTTGCGATTTTCTGATTATTTTAAATTGCTGTTTTTATGTAAGTAAACTTTTAAAAAAATATCCACGGGCCAGATTTGAACTGCGGGTTGTAGTTGGGAGACCTCTGGCATAGATGTTGATTTGCTTAAAGAGTCTTCATTAGATTAGAGTTTGATGAAGTAGCTAACTCTTTGGCTTCAAAACTTTGTCAAAACCTTTTAAATCGTTCTAATTTGAGAAGAAATGTGGAAACAATGGCTCTTCTAAGTTATCTGCACAATTCAAGGATGTTCAATAATGTCGATTCAAGCGCAAGAACTTTTGCTCTTCCAACATAACAAGTTTTAAACAAATATGATTGTGAAGCATACAAGAGATTATTTCCAGAACAACATGAGCAGAGGAATCGAGTGAAGAAAATTAAATTATTCAACTAGACACAGATGTTGCATCACCTATTTCCGATTCTGATCAACACATGCGTTATTATACTTGTGCAATAAAGAAACTATATGACGAACCTAAAAAAGACATCTGCAAGTTTGAAATGCTAAAGAATTCAAGCATTTTGAAGCAACTTTGCTTAAAGCGAAGAAATTGAAAAACTTTACAAAGCATTGCTTTCTATTAAACCGACTAGTGTAGTATCAGAAAAAAGTTTTTTAGATTACTGAAAACTACTACTACTAAATGATATAGTTTATTTTTTATATTTCATATATTTCCTACTTTTATAAATTCTGTATGTTCAAGAAATAAATGTTATAATATGTATGATGTAAAAAAACAATTAAAAACCGTTTAAAAATCGGTTATGAGAATGAGTGTCAGTTAAACCTGGCTTTGAAAATGATAGATTCTGTGCGTGCTCTAGTAGCAACGCATTGTATTGCTAGGTATTCTTTCTATTTAAGGAATGCTTTAAATCAGGGATGGTGAGTCGGAGTCGGGAGTTGGGAGTCGGAAAAAGTTATCGACTCTCGACTCTTTGATTAAATTTTTATCAAAGACGCGAACAATCCGACAACGAAAGCAAAATATCATACTACCAGAATTTTTTAAAGTACGGAAACAGGAACGACATTTTGTTCTCTGTTCATGAACGAAAATGAAATTAAAAATATGCAATACCAATTTTACACGGTTACCTTCATGCTTTCCAGTTAAAAATTTAACTAATACTATTACTATTAACAGATTAATGATGTAGGATAAAGATTATTGTTTCATATCTAATTTTTCTTTTTCTGTATACTTTGTTTATTATATTTAAACGGAACTAAACTGGATTTTTCCTTTTTCAAGTTGTAATGAGCTTGGTGATTATTTCAAGTTTCATGTTGGCAGCTAAAATCTAAATGTCAAAAAAAATTGACATGTTATGAAAAATAAAGTATATGTATAAAATACAAAACAATTTTTGTTTAGAACTAATAAATTCGAAAAATTGTATTAAAACTGACTCAATACAGACAAGATGAAATGTAAATGACAATTTATAAAAACAGCTCACCCCAACCCAAGATATTTAATGTAAGTATAGTCTGTTTTTTTGGTTTAAGCAGAATTGTAACGGGACTGTGCCAAGTTTGTTAGTGCGAAGGGATAAGGGTTGCTATGGTTAATGTTGTTATTATTGTTGATAGAGATGTTGATTGTTTTGTTGAATGTTAAACGTCAAAAAATACAAAAACTATTTTACTTTTATATATTATTATATCTGATTTAAATTAACAAAGTTGTTATTATATGTCTTGGATAGTGTGGTGTTTTTTTAATTATGTAGTTTGTTTTACCCTAACCAAATCATAATAAATTATTTTTTGCAATAACATGCTACAGAATTAGATATCGAAATCTATTAACTTTTAAGAATTGAATGAGGCTTTGTATCATTTTGTTTAACAAAATCCCACTTTGATCGTTAAAAAGTTAACTCGTGATAACTTAATAAAATAAAATTCCATTTTGTTCCGCTTAAACATTTGGAATAGACTTAACAATTTACGAGTGAAAGGAGTCGGGAGTCGGAGTCGGAGTCGATTTTCAAACATACCAACACCAGAGTCGAGAGTCGGGAGTCGGTAATTTTTCTGTCGACTCCCCATCCCTGCTTTAAATTTATGAAAAGCTGGAACTGGGCATTATTCATTCAATGCTATGTATATAGTAAAGTCACTGGATTATACAAAGTAGCGCAAGCCTTTGAAGAAGCCGACAGACCCCAGGTTTGATTGGCAACATTGCTTCCCCTATTAAGCAAACTAAAGCAGCAATTTTTACGTTCTTAAGTTTGCGTCTGTGCTGTCACATCTTTCTTTCTCGCTCTAATTTAATAACCTCCTTTGTCAGCGGTTTGAATATTTAAGGTTAAGTTTCATTTAAATTTATATATTATATCCATTTTATTTAATAAAAATTAAAAAAATATTTGAAATTGTACCACAATTTTGTTATAGTGCATCTTAAAAAAATCGCGAATACAATGTTTAAAATAAAAATTTTGGTAGTACTAGTTTCTTATTTTTTTACTGTTGGAATCACTGAAAATCATTTGTGTTGGCGACATTTTTAGCCCCAGTATGGCCGCCGTTGCGGTACTTTATATAATCTAGTGACTTTAGTATATAGCTGCTAGTCACTTGCATCTGTGTGCTCTAGAAATCAACATAGCCGGATTCACTGATATTTAATTAAATAAAAAATGTCACCAAAAAGAGGTGAAAGAAGAAATACTGAAAAACCAACTATTAGTGGTTCAAACGTAACATGCACTAATGAACAATTGCGAATGCTATTAACAGAGCTAATAGAATATGCGAGGGTATTGCGAAACACAATTACCAGTACGGCAAATGCTATCGGGGAAATTTGCAAAGTGCACCGCGAGCTTCCATGGAGAAAAATAAACTGACATTGATGCATTTTTAGATTCGGTGATCATGTATAAAGAATTTGTGTACGTGGTTACAAACGCACTACGAGGAGTCTCTATGTTACTGCAGGGAATAGCTACAATATGGTGGCGTGGTGCTAAAGCCAGTATTAAAGATTGGGAAAGTGCCGTGATCGCATTTTACGAGATATTAGGACGTAAATTACCGCCGCATATGATTTTTCGGGAGTTTTTTTTTTAGGCGAGCAAGTAGACGATTAAAGCTGTGAAATTTTCATACGTAATGCACATGCTTTATTCGCGCAACTACCATATATACTGTACGAAAACGTATAGCTAAACCTGGCATACGGACTATTAAATAATAAAATACGAGAGAAACTGTCTTATCGTGATTGTAAATGGTTCAAAACCTTACTAGAACAGGTAATAGACATTAAGATTTTGCAGCGGGTGTAAGATACACCTGCCATTAGATCAAAATTTGAGAAATTAAAGAAAAAAGTGAGACAACGACGTAAATTTTGTTGGCCACAGCGAAACAGCGTGTTGTTAGATTTACGCTGGTCAATCAGCTTTGACACGGATCTATGACAGATTTTAAAACGAGACACCCTAACAATAACGCTAGCAGATGATCATACAATTTGTATAATTTTCTGCGACTATCATTAGATACAGGAACACTTCCTTCGTCTTGGCGCCTTGGTCATATAACACCTATTTTTAAAAAGGGAGATAAAATGGACCCTAATAACTACAGGCCTATCTGTGTTGGCTCTACTGCTCGGAAGATTTTAGAACGTTTAATTGTAAAATCAGTACTGGCCCATTTAACTACAAACAACGTTATTCCTGAACAACAACATGACTTTCTTCCAGGACGTTCAGTAGCCACTAATCTCCTTCACTGCACTAATGAATGGTCTCGTGCCTTGGATAACTCCGAACCAGTAGACACCATTTATCTTGACTTTGCAAGAGCGTTTGACAAAGTGCCCATTCGCCACCTGTTGTACAAACTTGAACACTATGGCATTCGTGGCAAACTTCTCGCATGGATTAAATGTTTTCTATCCAATCTCACATTCAGAGTCAAGATTAATAAATGTCTGTCTACCCCTCATGCTGTACAAAGTGGCGTCTCCCAAGGATCAGTATTGGGGCCCCTACTTTTCCTAGTTTATATGGCTGATCTTGATGATATTATTAAATCGAATCGTTCTTTATTTGCTGACGATTCAAAACTTTTTAACTCTCCTATAACGGACGGTAACACGCTGCAGGATGATCTGAAGAGTATTGCCACCTGGTCAGTTAATTGGATGATTCCCATCAACGAAGGTAAATCTACGGTTCTGCATGTGGGGTACAATAATCCGTGTCTCGACTACTTTATTGATGGGCAGCATTAAGCAAGGCGTGCGAACATATTGATCTGGGAGTCACCGTATGTAGCGATCTTAGTTGGTCTAAACACGTAGTTGAGGTAGTAAAGAAGGCAAATCGGATAATTTACCTCATTAAGAAGAGTTTCTACTTAACTCCTACACTTTTAGTGAAACTTTTTACTACGTACGTGTGACCGCTACTCGAATTTAGTGCATCAATATGGTCTCCCAAACTCCTCAAAGATATAAGACTGCTGGAGAGTGTGCAGAGACGTTTCACCAAGATCCCATCCACACTTCGTTCTTTATCTTATGAAGAAAGACTACACAAACTAGGACTACCGTCTCTTGAAGCTCGTCGTACCCGTGGTGACATGATAACTATGTACCGCTTGGTTGCCAACTTCTTCAACTGCGATATGACCCCATTAATTAATATGAATACTGACTCACGACTTCGTGGCCACAGGTACAAACTTAACCACGAAAAATACAAAAAGAATGTGCGTGCTAATTTTTTGACCAACCGAGTGTTTGTATCTTGGAATTGTCTGCCCGCTGAAGTTGTCCAAGCTCCAAGTCTCAACGCTTTCAAGAACCGGCTGTATGAGTACATTAATTTGTTCCATTTAAGCTAACTTTTTGTTTTCATTTATTTCTGTTTAGTCTCTTTTTTTTACTTATTCTTTATTTACTTTATTTAGGTTGAGATGTATCATATATTTATGTATGTATATATTTATTTCTGTATGTTCTATATATTTTTGTTTTGTATCAATATGTATGAACACACAAGCCTCTGGCTTTGTTCAGTATAATAATTAATAATAAATAATAATAATAATTGAAGAACAAGTTCTAACGCCTTCTATTCCAATACAGTTACAGCAACACACAATACCTGTCGAAAAGGTAATGTTGCCAAATGATGTAGACAATTTACACTGCTAGGAGGCAGACCTTTTAGTGAGCGTTAATACTGTGTTAGATGTAGTCCGCGAAGCATGGTATTTCCGAGGTGCTCTTGAAGACGTATTTTTCTACGAAACCAAACAATCAAAGCAAGGTATGTGTATAAATTTTTGAACTTAAATCTAACAAAGAAGCTGAACTGAATGATAGTCAGCGAAGCAAATTAAACTAGTTATTAGTCAACCACGAAATAATATTTACACCAAGTGAAGAGGGGACTACTTAGGCAGGGCACTGTACTAAAGAACATATTAAAAAAAAATTTTTTTGGTGCACAACAACAATGGCTATTTGTGCCTAACGCAGTACCAAAACACAAATCAGCAGTAGCAATACTATTACACCGGATGCTAGGCACTCAATAAAGAATTATCCTGACGAGAGTTCGATAAAACTCTGCAAAATGGGAGTAATAGAGAAATCCGAGGGCTGCGGTTACTAGTGCACCAGTAGTATTAGTGGACAAATCCGATGGAAGCACCCGCGTGTGCGTAGATTACAGACTTTTGATTACCGTAACGGTCAATGTCAGTTATTCGATGCATTCGATGCTTTCGATGCATCGATGATTTGAGACATTCGTGCCGGTCCGACAACGCGGTCGCAATTTAACCGTGGTTGTGACACAGTTCGGAAAATATCGTTTTAAGAAGATGCCATACGTATGTAAAAAAGGGACCTACTACATTCCAAAGACTTATTGATAAGTTTTCTGTGAGTCTAACAGATGTTATAACCTTTACTTATTTGGATGACTTCATTGTAATATCGGAAAGTTTCGAAAAAAACCTTATAGATTAGAAATTGGTTTCTTAAAAGACTTGAAATTTTTAAGCTTCGTATTAACAGCGAAAAGATTAATTTCATTCATTCTATTGTGAAATACATTGGACACCTAAAAACCGAGAGAGAACACCTAAAAAGGAGTGTGTCCGAGCAACCTTCGGAAGTTAGCCGCAATCCATTTTGCAAATATTTCCTAGTATAGAAGATTCATACCGAACTTCTCAGACATTGTTACACCTCTTTCTAACCCTTTAAAGAAAAAGTTTAAATGGAAATGGAACAAATCTCAGCAAAATACAAAGCCTTTTATCATCTGAACGGATGCAAGTGATTACGTTATCGGCACCGTCCTCCTAGAAGAATAGGGAGTAGAGAAGCGACGAATTGAATACATCAGCTATATCTTTTCTCCGCCGAAAGAGGTTTCACGTCGACGGAACACGAGGTTCTGGCTGTTTTGGGCCATAGCGCCTAGTATATGGCATAAGATTTGATGCAATTCATTTGTAAATAAATTCAGAGGTTACATTGAGTGTTTTGAAATCCTCGTTGTATCATATTACCAACCACTACGATGTTTGTGAGGCCTAAAGTCACCAATGAATCAATTTGTCCGCTGAGCAAATACATAAAACCTACCAATACACGCCGGGAAAGACAAACGATATCTCTGTTACATTGTCCAGACCCCCATATGAAATAGCTATTCTAACAGCACAAGATATAGAAGAAGCCGAAGTTAGCATAATAGCTGTTGACGAACTGATGAGACGTGTCGATCAATTATGCGATACGGACGTGGTTAAAATAATTCACGATTTCAAAATACTTAATGACATAAGAAACTTCATAAGATCAAGGCTTCATTATGTTGAACGGTTTGCTATGCCACCGCAGCCTCTAAGCTTGGACAGATGAAGCACAACTGGTAGTGCCGCAAAAAGACTACAAGAAAAGGTACCACAATGATCCGACAGTAGATCATAACGGAGCAGAAAGGACCTACAGAAGAATGATCCGAAGGTGCGAAGAATAAAAACTAGGTAAATAAAATAGAACCTACAGATAAAAACCCTACATAACGGAGTAAACACAAAAATGTTTTGATTGCCAGAGATACAAATCAATTAACTTGAGACTTCTTCAAACACCAATATGCTAGTACCTAATTGAAATAATTGCCATTGACCTATACGGTCCCTTGTCTAAAATCACCAACGCCAATCAATTGATACTGAAAGTGAAAAACACAGCATCCAGATAAATAAAAATATTTGTTTTTACTTAAGCTACTACTGTAGTCTGCGTCAATGTGCTCATTGAGGACATATATGTTATGGTTTTCCAAGACGACTTATTAGCGACAATGATTCACAGTTGGTAAGCGCCGTTTTTGATAGGCAAGCTATATACCATGTGTTCAAAAAGGAATTACATAAAGGTTGGCTGTGGAAAAATAAAATAATGTCTATTGCAAGCTTTATAATTGTAGTTTAATTGAATTTTCAATAGAAACTTATGACAACAACAGTGATGACAGTTAATTAATTGACAGTTAAAGCTTACAATACACATTATTTTATTTTTCCACAGCCAACCCTTATGTAATTTCTTTTTGAACACATGGTACCTAGCTTTAAACAAACTCTCTATATCCTTCATGTAATCCGATTGAGAAGAAGAACCCTGATTTAAATCCTTTTCTAGCAATCCAGGCTAAAAACCAACTCATTGCGTGGGATTAGAAGCTTTCTGCAATACGATTAGCGATGAATACTGGCTGGATAATATGAATAAGATTATGATAACTTCGTGCTTAAGCTGAAGTCATATCTTCAGAAGCCATACGTAGGAAACCAATAAGAGACGGATGGATGATGCTTAAAAGACGACATGCAGGACCACGCAAATAGTTATGACTCCATATACGAGAACGTCCCATGTGAACTTAACGGGGATTGTGACAATACGTGCCACATACCCTTTTCACACTAGAACTTTAAGACGAGTGAACTTAAAGTTCACCGATGTTTAACATCGGTATGCTTTCACACTTGATGTTTAAATCTCCGGTGCTGTCATCAGATACAGTAATTTTGTCCTTAAGTTACCGTCATGAAATTACCAGTTTTGAACTGTCTGCGTAGACGCACATTTTGATGTATTATAAACAAATATGGATATTTCATTTCATTCTACAATAAAGACACTACAATAAAGAATATATTACACCTGTATTAACATGTAAGTCGATACATTTTATCTCAATTATTGTAGCTCTGTATTTTATTAAACACATTATTAAAATAAATAATTTTATTTTAACAATAAGTATAAACTTCTTATAACGTCGATATAATACAGTTTTCTTGTTTATGATAATATAAAATGTTCACAGCACAAATTCAAAGAGTATTTTTTATAATAGAAATTATGATGGTAATGCGGACGATGTTTAAGACGCAGATCTCTGTCTTAAACATCGCTTGTATTTATACGAGGCCATACGGTTTCACATTAGCGTTTAAAGACACATTCACTTAAACATCCGATCTTAAAGTTCTAGTGTGAAAAGAGTATTAACGACCGTTGATGACGCTTACAGCTTTTATATGTTGTTTTATTTTATATGTGTGATTTCTTAAGTATGAATTGTTAAAACCATTTCATAGTGACCAAACTAAATATATGTATAAATACATTTGTTATAACATTACAGCTCTGTTAAAGAGAACAAGTTTGTTTAGAAGAACCCTGTTGACTTGCTTCTAAATCACTTCTCTATTATAAGAACTTTTGTTGAGGGATTCTTAAATATTTCTTCGTAATTCAATAGCTAAATTCGTTAAACATAAACAAAATTACGTTAAGAGAGGTAATCAATTAAAAAAAAAAAAAAATGGTTTAAAATGAAAAAACGTTAATATTATGAATATGAGTGTGTAAATATTGACATAGTGTCGTTGGTTGGAGTGTAGTTCGGCGCCGCCCTAAAGACAAGCCCGTCCAGTGACTCACTTCACTTCACTAACGAAACGTGATACCAGAGACAGCGGATAGATAGAGTGGTCGCATAACAGGCACACTGTATTGAAACAGCCTGGTAATCCCATCAGGTGCAATCAATAATTCACAGCCTCTCACTCAATCGGTCACTGTTCTGTTCGCCGTCTCACATCTCAACGGCAACCGGCAACCAGCAACCTACGACGCCAGAAGGTACGGTCAAAGGAGCAAACAATTACATCTTCCCTCACTCCTTCCTTCCACCTTACGCAACCCTTCCACTGATATGTTTATGTAAACCTGGAATCTGACGTTTGCTATTGTTTCCTATGTACTTTGCAACTAGCCCTTTCCAACCAAACACGTAATGGAATAACGAGATTATAGAAAAGGAATTATATGGTACCTATTTATTACTTTTAAACGACAATCAAGGTTACACAGTTGCATACATTATAATTTATTCGTGTATTTGAGGTTGTTTCTTTGTATTAGTGTTAATTTGTATACATCAAATACATGTGCCCAGCAAATTAATGTAGATAGTCGTTGTTTCAGAAGCAGTAGCCTTCCCAGATAACACCAGTATGATGGACTCTGATTCTGATAGTCAAAATCTTGTTTAAAAGATTAACAACGATTTTAAAGTTCTATACGATTGGCTTGTAAAGTAAATTTAACATTATTATATTTAGTAAACGTAAAAAAGAACGTGACATAAGTCAGTACCGATTAAGATAAATAAATTTATTGAACAAGTTTAGTCTATGAAAATACTTGGAATACATATAGCTTGAATTGGGATGTACATGTAAATAATCGTTGCAAGAGAATGTCTAAAGATGTAATTAGAGAGTTTTACTTTTTCCCCATTTTGTCATATGTTTATGTTTTTATGTTGAGGCACAAGTCCAGTGTTTGAAAGATTATTTACTGCAGTTTAATTATTTAAAGTAATAAAATTATTATTATTTTGTTCCATTGCCACCTATGATTATTATGATAAAACAAATGTTAAAAATGAAACAGCAATTAATTTTAATTTGAAATATCTACCTGTTTTTTTACAGTACATTTGGCCACATCAAAAAACTCCTTCAAGAAATTCTATTTAATATCTAGGACAGGCTGAAGAAATGGAGGATTAAGGTTAACGAAACTAAATCTCTTCTTTTACTAACAGGAGAGCCTCATGGCCACTAGTAAAATTAAATGATGAAGATTTTCCTACAGCGTAAAATACTTAGGGTATGAACCTAGACAGGCATTTACTTGGAAAATGCAGATAATAATCAAACGTAAGCAATTGATACTTAAACTTAATAAATTATATTGGCTTTTGGGAAAGAGATCACAAATTACTCTTATACATGAGGATATCAAAACCTATATGGACATGTGAGATACAACTATGGGGATCTTCATATTTTTCAAATATTGAAATTATCAAATTATCCAAAGATTTCAGTCCAAAACACTGATAGCAATAACTTACGCCCCATGGTATGTATACAACGAAATTATTCGTAAAGACCTACTTGTGATTATAGTGGTAAAGTTCTTTTTGTTGTTGTTTTTTGTCGCCTCTTGGTTCTTAATTTTGATTGGGAACTTTTTATTTTCTTGCAGGGTTTGAAAGGAACTTCTTCGAAAGACGTATCTTTAGTTTTTTTACAAAAAGATGTTAAACTTGGCTGTCTTTTGCCCGTTGCTTTTCCTCCGGACATATTGTCACAAAGGTAATCCTAGGTCAGGATTACGTCACCTAGTTATTGTGACGTTTAGCTTTTTGATTAGAAAACTACTTGTCAGCGTCTAGCATATGTTACCTGAGGTTACGTAATGCATACGCTGCATTTTCGTAATAGGGAAATATTTGTCATGACGAATAAATATCGAAGAAGTATAATCATGGTGGTCGTACGAAATCCGGGCAGAGGAACCTAGCCAACTCATTTACAAGTTCCAGTCAACACGGTGGAGACTAAGACACCGACGCCATATACCCATATATCTGGTGAGCCAAGCAAGCAGTACCATGTGAGTGGGAGAAGGCTTCTCCAGGCCAATCGACTCCCTGATGGAAACACTCGCCTCGGAGATAGGTCTAAGCCGATTCTGGCCAACACGGGGTGGACCGAAGAATTCCCCAACTCCATCGGCAGTCATACAATTACGTTGTAAATTGGATACATAATTAATAAATTGATATTGTTAAATCCAGGAGTTGTTTTTCAATCAAACCACTCACGTGACAATATGTTAGCCCAGTGTTTCTCAACAGGTGGTCCGCGAACCACTAGTGGTACCCAGAAAAATTTTAGTGGTCCGCAAAAGTTTTTATATGTGTTTTTGCATTTAAAAAAAAATAATTTATGCACATTTTTTATGTAAATAATTTATATTTTATTTTGAAACTTTCTGTGATTGCTCAAAATATACAAAATTTTAAATATAAATATATACAGATAAAATAAATGTATTTAGTAGCACATTAAATATATTTGTTTTCTTGCAAAAAATGAACCAACAATTATTATTAGTGGTCCGCGTTAGAAAATTATATATTATACTGGTCCGCGGTGTGTTTTTGGTTGAGAAACACTGTGTTAGTCTATACTATATAGATGTAATGTTGGTTGCAGCCTCGTAAACGACGTGCGTGTGGCTTAGTTGTTTAGCAAGCCTAATTATATTTATTCATGCATCATGCACCCGTACGACAGCTAACTCTCTTGGCTGCTATTTTGAAAACTTTGCTTCTATGTTTTATTTGACTTGTGAAGTCAATGTCAAAAGACTATAGACATCTGCTTTTCTCCCCACAGGTAATTACTGATTTTTTTCTTATTCTAGCTGAAACTGCATCCTAATTTGTTCTTGCAATAACTTCAGCCTTTTGTCTAACTACTGACGGAGTTCGAAGGATTATTATACAGTTCCAACTAGAAAGTATTTCATATGTTTTTTGCCAGCTCTTTTCATACGAGGTATTGCACACTATTTATTTATGTATTTATTTATATGTTTAATACATTTGTTCCAACAGCAAAGACAAAATTGGACAGGAACATAATTAACAATATTAAGACTTAAAAATGCAAAATTATAAAACACGGGAAAATATTGTACAATACACAGTAACTAGAACAGTTCAATAATTGTATTATGGGTATAATATGAACACATCCTGTTCAATGGGGAGTTAAGGAATAGATTATTATGTACCTGGGGAAGATAAAAAAGTGATGAATGCCTTGAACGGAAAGATGGGATGTGAAAATTTAATTGTTGAATAGAAAGTGGATCCTCAGTTAGATTTGATGCTAATTTTTTCAGATAATTTATGGAGTGTAACTCGCCACGCACACTTAGAGACTCGGTGAAATAAATATATAGAAGGGTACTATGACAGAGATCGAAAGGGGGGTAGGATCCCATGACTTAGTAGTAGAATTGAAAGTAGACGAATTTCAAGAATTTATTTAGAACTTTTTTAATGGAATTCTTCTGAATCTCATAAATTGGATCCAACACCAATGAATAATATTCAATTTTAGAGTGAATACATGTAAAAATAGCATTTATATTTGTAAAAATGCGTGAATTCTGGATAATAAATCCAAGCGTTTTATAGGAAGAAGAACAAATTTTATGTATAGTTAAAAGTAAATCTAGTATCAAATTCTATGCCCAGATCTCGGGTACTTTCGCAACAAGCAAGTCACTGGTTAAGTATTGAAAAGGGAAGTTATGTTTGCGTGTAAATTTCAGAATTTAGAAATATTGTATAAAATAGTAATTATTATAAAGTTTGTTTAAGGTGCCACAATAAGTGATATTTTTGAAGTGGTTTTCAAGAATGAGGCAGTCATTATTTGAAGAGATAGTGCGAATTATTTTGAGATCATTGGCAAAAACTAATCGTTCACTGACTATTATATTACACTGCCCAACAAAATAATTTTTTTATCTTGGTGTCGGAAAAGAAAAAACTAATTTTGGATATTTTTGATGTGCTGTTTCGAAAAATACCTGACTCTTTTTCGTAGCAGCTCTAGTTTTTGAGATACAGACTAATTGATTTTAGTTTTTTATCTAAAAACGGTAAATTTCCTCTTTGGACAGCAAAGTGGATATACAAAATCTCCTTGTTTTTTATGTCTTTGGGACAGCAGAGCTTAGGATCAGCACTGGGTTAACAGAAATTGGGTGATTTCCATTAAAAAATGTCATAATTCAAGAAAAACAAAACATTGTCAACGAACCTTTGGTTGCGAGAAAGAAAATTATATTTCCACCCTTGCATATCAAGTTTGGGCAATTTTTGAAGGCTTTAAATCGAGATGGACTTTGTGTAGGCTACTTGACACGTAAATTTCCTGGGATTAACTCTGAAAAAACTGAAAGCCAGAATATTTGATGGTCCTCAGATATGGCAACCTTCTGAAGATCCACAATCCAATCCAACCGCATCAATGAACGAGATTGAATCTAATTCTTGGTGTTCATTTATTAAAGTAGTACATTTTCTTGAAAATCATAAGACAGAGAATTAGTGGAAAATATGCTTTCCAACTTTAATATTCTCGGTTGTATTATGACCAGTTACCAGAAAACCTAGGTGATTTTAGTGAAGAACCGGGGGAAAGATTCCATCAGGACATAAAACTATGGAATATAGATATCAAGAAAGATAAGATAGCCATATGATGGCCTACTACTGTTGGAGTCTTCAGAAAGACTGTTCTGGTAAATTCCATGCTAGAAAGTCGTACAAAAGAACATTTTTAAGTGATAAGTGATGAATGTATATTTATCTACTTTGTGAAATAAATACCTTACTTTGTCATGCTCATCAAATAGTAACAGTAATAACGTGAAAAATACACAAGTTAAGAAATAAGATATTTTATTGTAAAAGAGGCCAACATAGCGTATCTCAAAAACTAGATCTGATAGACCAAATCTGATGGCTATTTTGGATTCTGTGCCCAATAATTACCTAGAGACAGTTAAAAACTCGCAGGCAGCAAAATGTCTGTTGTGCTGTGTTATTAATATCATCAATAAATATTAAAAAATGAAGAGGACCTAAATTTCATCCTTGTGAGACCCCGTAAGTGACTTTAAAAGTTGTATGACCACAATAGCAAACAGATAATCAGTATATATAACATATACCTGTTTATTTCTATCCAGAGCAGACGAAACTTTTATTAATCTGACTGAAACTGCTTCCTACCTTGTTCTTTCAGTAACTTTAGCCTTTTGTCTAATTACTGACGGCGTTCGAATCATTATTATACAGTTGCAATTAGAAGCTATTTGATATTTTTTTGACAGTTATTTGCACATGTATTGTACATTAGCGCACTTTGTGGGTTCTCTGTCCATGTTTTATATTATTTACTTTATATTCATATTCCATATTTACTTATTATTTTACATAACAAATTATATTAATAAAGTTTTATGAGCTTCTACTGGTTTGCAGATTTTTTTAAAAAAAGTTAGTATTCCTACTGAGAGTACTATTTTTTAAGAGATGCGACTCTGGTATTAATAATTATTTCCTACATTTACACATCCTTCGATTTCCTGAATGTTTGCTGCAATTAAATGAATAAAATTTCAAAACTGAGCTGCATACGTACAGTTATATTTCAGCAGACTAATTTATATGTCTTTGTTATTATTTGTTTAACAAGTAAAGTGTAAATTTGTCATAGCATTTAATTAAAACACACGAATAAAATATGAATGTAAATGTGAAAGAAGCACATGAAATGTTTGTTTAAACTTTAATCCGGCACTGAGCAATTTTGTAAACAATTACTTATACATAATAATGCATTCGTTTCCCTTGACAGAATGATTGATGCGGTTAAATATACCGGAAAATATGTTATGACCACGGCACAGAGCCGGGTGGATCGCGGTCCGCATTATGCTGAATATCAACTCACTCGTTTTATATACTCAATCATTGCAATCTACTTTCCTCAATAATATTACTGGAAAGTTAAAAGGACGATTAAATTGATAAATAAAGATGTATCTTTTTACTGAGTTCCTGAACGTCTTTAAGACATGTGGTCATTATGGACTCTAGCCATTTGGTAGACCGTAGCCTTTGAAAGCGCAATCTTTTACGATATTCTGTCACTCTAAAGGCGCTTTCTGGATCGGATTAGAGCAGAAATTCGATGGTATACGTTTAATGTGTAGGTCTAACTTTTCTGTATGTAGCTTCCTGTAGGTTATCGTCTAATCTCTTTTTCCTTTGCCATGTTTTTTCTTGAGTGATAGGATACTCATTTTACTTATCCTACTTCTTCTACTCCCATTCATTACATCTGAAATAGTTCTGTGGATGTAATGCCGAGTCATTTCTTTAGGTAAGCAAACTCTCCAAGTTTTCTTTTTTGGTTTTCCAGGGCAATTTCTCCCTTATACTTCGCCCTGTACAATATTTGATAGAATACGATATTTGTGCTCGTTTCTCATCATTTGCACAACAGGATCACTATTTGTTAAATATTGCAATCCGGGACCAAAACACCAGGGACAAAAGGGGTGATAAGAATGGATTTCCAGATTATTTAGATAAAAAAAGAAAAAGAATTCCTAGATATACTAAAAAAAAAAAATTAAATATCCTCATTCACAAACAACTTTTGGTAGCGATTTCTATGCTTCTTATTTAATTATTAGAATAAGATGTTTTCGACATCAGAAATTCATTGGAATCATAATGAACATGTTTTTATCTTCCTAACCCAGGAGATGAAAATAAAACACTGTATATTTTAAGAGTCTACTTGTCGGCACGACTCGGTATTTTTAGTCTCAGCATTCATAGCGCTTTGAGAAATATCGCGCGAAGAGTATGTTATCGTGATTTTTAAAATACACTGTCAGAATGTACCGTACACGAACATCGAACAATGGGTGCGTTTTGTTGGTGGCTGGTTGGAAGTACTAGAATTGATGCACAAGAAAACGACAATTTTAATCGTGAAGTAAACATGGAACGACATTTGCTTGGAGGTTAAGTCATATGGTTATACTTAGAACATATTTCACCTAAATGGATAATCTAAATAATAAATGCAGAATAAAAAAACTTTATAATTGCAGCAAATATTCAAGAATGTTTTAGAACGAGTAATTGAATTGTACATACATTTTAAGTTTAGATTTATCAATACTATATTAAAATCATAATGGTATATATTTATTTTAGGACACAAAATGAGAAAATACCTAAAAGTAAAAATTATTTTCAAGCAGTAATACCAAGATTCAATTCTAATATGTACATTTAAAAACCAAATGAAAACAACTGCATTCAAATATTACTTTTCATCCCCACCACACGTATTCATTCCAGTCGTTCGACCTCGAGTCATCGAATGAGTAGAATGAATAGTATGAGAATAGTGTCGCAATAAAACGCGTATTCTTATTAAACCGAAACCAGAATTGGCACAACAAAACGCACCCATTATCTATTACCGCTTTTGCTTAAATAAAGCGTAGGAGACAATTTCAAATATAATAAAACTTGATTTAGAAACGGAACAGATTTGCAAATCCGGGATATTTACTGATGCGGGACACAGTACCTAGATCCGGGACTATCCCGGAAAATACGTGACGAATGTTCACCCTATTATACTATTCTATATCACCATATTCTAGCTTCTTTGTCTTTATGGTCTGTATTATCTTAAGTTGACAACTCATTCTCCAGATGACTTCATCCTTACCGATTGGTTCGGTTTCTGAACTGGTCCAGGTTTTCGTACCGTAAAAGAGAGTGGAGAAGACGTAATATTTTACTATACTTCTCTTGAGATCTAGAGTAAGATCTTCATTAAAATAACAACGAACACATTTTGATAAATGTTGGCATACTTGCATACAGGTATGCCATAAATAACCAAGCGATAAATGGCTAGTTATGAATTACAGCCATTTATAGGTTTACCGCATTATTATATATTTAGTTGCCGTAATTTTCAGTGTTACTAACAAAATAGTTCAATATTCTCTTTGATCTTATACTGTTATACTAATACAGCAATAAATTATATATTTTTTACATTTCTATTTTTTAATAGTTAATAGTTCAAATTGATTTATGAATTTATGTTTTTTTTTTATAGATCTATTATTTATACGATAATCAACGTTTTTTTTTTTGCATAAAATCAAAGTTTATGTACGTCGTAATGTAAATTAAATAAAGAAGTTACATTTGTTTTTCTGTTAAATTATATAATGTAAATTAGAGCGAGAACTCCTAGTCAGACACATGCGCGTTGTTAGATTTGTTGAATTTGATTAATAAACAGAGTGTTCCTCCTAAATTTACTACATCGTCATCACAAACAATCAATTAGACAAATTTAGCGTTAACGGTGACAAGAATATCTAACAGGTCTCAAATCGAACATCCGTAGAAAACTAATCATGAATTACCGTAACTGTTAAGCTGGTTAATAGTTTCATCAAGAAGAAGCAAACATATGAATTAAAAAAAGTCAGAGTAAGTCATGGAAGAGAAAGAGAATACTATAAGGCATGCTGGAGATAATCAAGCAACGATAAAAATAAAAATTAAAGTGTGTATGTTATTTTTACTTACTATTTTATGAAAATAAATAAATTAATAAATAAATAAACAAGATTTATTTCTAAGAAAAACTAAAGTTGGATCCACATTAGCAAACCGATCCTGTTATGTATAGCGTAAGTTAATGCTCGCTTGAAATCTACGTATCGTGAACGTATTACAATCTTCCTGTGAATAGTCCGAGAGTGAAGAATACTACCAAAAACCAAATTAAAATTTCAAGGGGGTTTTTCTTCTGAGTTAAGACACAACACACAAAAAATCTTGAAGAAGCTAAACTGCTAGCGAAACATAATCGAAAAATAATTAAAGAAATTTATTAACCAACATTTACTATCTACCAGGGCCGGATTTAGGGTGTGGCGAGTGAGGCACTCACTCACCTCAATTGCAGAGTTGGTAAGGGCGCAAGAAGGAGTTGAGGCGCAAAAATCACATCTCCTTTTTTTCGTCATCACTGCGATCCGTATTCCTTTTTTATTTAGTTAAGGATGGAGGCGCAGGACTATTACTTTGCCTCGGACGCAGAAATATCTTTGTCCAGCTCTGCTATCATTCCTAGGTTAGTTAAACTTTGCGATCCGCTCGGCTCGTGTGCGTGATCTAAACTAGACAAAAATTTTACACGACATGTTACCTTACGTGTTATATTAAAAGATCGGTTCGCTAATCTGGACCCAGCTTAACTGTTTAATGAAAAATTTAAATGTTTAATAAAAGGTTATGAGTACTTCTAAAGTTCCAAATTTATTGAAAAATATGATTTTTATCTCGGCCTGCTACGACGAACTTTTTTAAATAACTATATTCTTTAAAAACTGGAAAACTTATTCTGGAAAAACCTGGACATTCCTTCGAAATATCACGTGGAGTAAAACAAGGAAACCACTTTCACCAAAACTTTTTAACAACGTTCTAGAACAAGCTGTCCGTAAACTAAATTGAGAAAATAGGAGCATAATAGTAAATGGAAGAAAACTTAACAACCTAAGATTCGCAGATGATGTCACACTATCAAAAACAAAAAAATAATTAGAAGAGAAGATATCTGAGTTGAGAACACATTGCTGTGAAATGGGTGTAGAAATAAATGAAAACAAAACAAAAACACTTACAAATGGCCCAAAAGAAGACATCCTACTCGACGGAAGAAGTATAAGTTATGTCGACAAAGGAATTTACCTAGGGCAGCTAATATCCTTCAGGAACTACTAGGAAAAAGAATTACATCAAAGAATATCCAGAACAGAAAAAGTTCTGGTCTCTGGGAGAAATATTCCAACACAATTTCTCAAACGATATAAAAAGAACAACTTTTAAAACTTGTGTAATTCCTGTACTTAACTATGGATGCCAGACATGTGCAACTACAAAGAAGCAAACTCAAAAAGTTCGAACATGCCAAAGAAAAATGGAAAGAGTTAAAAAATTGAATCAAATTAAAGGACAAAGTAAGGGCAACAACAATCAGAGAAAGAACCGGCTTCATGAATGTAACACAGGAATCAAAGAAATTAAAATGGAAATGGGCAGGACACACAATCCAAAGAGGAGACAACAGATGGACCACAGAGTCAACAAATTGGTTTCATGTTTAAAAAAAGGCGCAGAGGAAGGTAGAGAACCAGTTGGGAAAACTAATTCAAAATCCAACACCCAGAATGGGTTTCGTGAGAAAAACAAAATAGATATTAAAAGGACCATATGTACCTTTATTTTAAGAAACTGTATTTAAATAAATATGTATCATATATAAGGGTGAAATAGAATTAACATATATGCAATAAGTAATACGAATAAAGGGCTATTATTATTTATTATTTGGGGTTTGTCAGGTCTTGACCAGCGTCCACTAATCGCAAACTTTAGCAACCTTTTGAGCCACATCCTACTAGAGACTAGTGGAGCTAAATACACACGACTGCATTCCAAGCCCTGGCGACATGCAGACGCGGAAATTACGCCAGATCCAGTGCCCGCACAATGCGGAGTGAGCCGAGCAGCACTGCTTTCTGCATCCTGCAGATCAAAGAGCTGGCAGATGATCTGCAGGCGGGAATGATTTCCCTTCGATAGGAGGCTTTCATACTACCCAAAACACCAAATATCAGGACTGCAAGCTTAACTTTATACCCTGGATACAGCTTTCTAAGCTCGGACAAGAGATCCATATACTTTTACCTCTTTTCCTCTTCCTTGAGAGAGATATTCTTTCCAGCTGGACTTGAGAATTCGATCACAAACATCTGTTTGGCCTCGATATCCAGGAGGGTTATGTCCAGCTTAGTGGCTTTCAGTAACCTCGAGGTGGGGAAGGAGTAATTCCAATAAATTCGGCACTTGGAATTTTGAACCACCGATTCTATGTCAGAAGGGACATACGGTATAACCGGTATTTGGTCAATACCATAGGCATATCTAAGATGGTAGTAGAGCACGCGTTATTATTATTATTTATTCTTTATAAAATTGAGTAAGAATTTATTTTACACCTTGCATATAAACTTGTATGTTTTTATACCAATTATAAAAGTTATTAGAATCTATTAATTCATATGTAAAAAGCTACAAACATTTTCAATGTATGCAAAAAAGTTTGCTATTTACTCTATGCAAAATATCTCGTTCAACCATTTCACGTTTAGCAAGAAATATAAATAAGAGCAAATTCCATTTCCGTTAGTAATCAAGAGCTTTTACTATAAAGTAAATACTACAAATTACACACCTCTCTTATTACTAGTTTTACAACACGAAGCTCTGGAGTAAATTGAAATTTGCATTCCAATATCGACTTCGCTGTGTTACTCTTCCTACAGCTTAAATTGTCAATACAAAAAATGTTCAACACATCGATCTATTCAATGTTAAATACTTCTCTTTTTTAAATTCAATTATTTTAGATACTTTACGCAGATGCACTCAGATTCCATGAGTACTCGAATACTCCAATAATTTGAAAAATTATTTCAAATTGGATTCAAAGCTGGTTGTTATCTATAGACTGTTAAAAAATGGGAAGGACAGTCTAGGGGACAAATTCGCTACGCTGAATACGGTAGTGTCGTTTGTGTGTAGCAATGAAACAATGGTTAGCAAGGAATTTCATTTAATTCCATAAATTGCAATTATTTTTGCAGGGGCAACTCTGAAATTGCACTAATAAACTAGAGCAGTGTTTCTCAACCAAAATGCACCGCGGACCAGTATAATATATTATTTTCTAACGTGGACCACTAATAATAATTGTTGGTTCATTTTTTGCAAGAAAACAAATATATTTAATTTGCTACTAAGTACATTTATTTTATTTGTGGAAAATTACCGAAAGTTTACAGAAAATAAACAAAATATAAATTATTTAAGTAAAAAATGTGCATAATTTTTTTTAAAAAAGTACAAAAAACACATATAAAAACTTTCGCGGACCACTAAAAATTTTCTTGGGACCACTGGTGGTCCGCGGACCACTTGTTGAGAAACACTGAACAAGAGCATTACGGAATCAGGGGAAAACTCCTAAGATGGATAGAAGAATTTTTAAGGTCGATCATTCATTGTACGAATTGGAGATTATCTCTCGCCCAGTAAAGAAGTCCTAAGCGGAGTACCACAAGGAAGTTGCCTGGACCCCTCCTCTTCATTATCTACATAAATGACCTTTTAGAGATCATAAAATCACCAGTAAGTTGCTACGCCGACGACACGAAATTCTTTAACAACCCACTTACTCACAGCACCATCATTCAACAAGATATTGATAAAGTGTTAAAATGGAGTGATGACTGGCTGATAACTATAAATCCAAATAAGTGTTGATTGTTACATATTGGCTCTGGTCTCCCCTATAACATCCGTAATAAAACATTAAAATTTGTTGAACAACAAGTTGACCTCGGATTAACTGTTAGTTTTAACTTAAAGTGGGATAATCACATAATTAATATCACGAAAAAAACTTATTATATGTGTTTAAAAAATCATTTAAAAACTTAACAGCAAACATTTTTAAAAAACTTTATAAAACATATTGGTTAAAAAAACTGTTGGTTAAAAAATTACCACGCACATTTTTTTTGAATTTTTGTCGCCTAATCACCACGCACTGTTTTAAACATCGTAATAATGAATATAATCCACGAGCCAACTTTGTGAAAGGTCTTTGCACCTTCTCCATCACATAAATGTCTTTTTTGAGGCTGGGTTCCCAAACTAAGATTGCAAACTCCAAATGAGGCCTTACGTAGGACACGTAGAGTATATCAGGAGACGGTCGATAAAACGATTTGGACAGGATATATGACACATAGTTCGCGCGTTTTATCACTTTTTTAACCTGATGGCTCCAGTTTAGGTCAGACGTTATCGTGACTCCCAGATCAACCTGTTCTGCAACCACCAGAAGCTTTACATTGTTAATAAGGTATGGATGTCTTGCGTTGTTTTGACCCATGTGAAGTACAGTGGTTTTACTGATATTCAGCGGTAAAAGCCAAGTGATAGTCCAGTCGTAGATTTTATTAAGGTCATCCAGGATAATTAAACAATCGTCATTGTATATTTTAGTATCATCAGCATACATGGAAAATGGGGAAGAAATAGATGTTTTTAAGTCGATTACGTAGATCAGGAAAAGAATAGGGCCTAGAACCGAGCGTTGTGAAACTCCACTTAGGGCAGGATGTGCCTTTGACAAGGAGTCACCAATGCGAATCTGGAACGACATATCGGATAAAAATGCTTTAATCCAGCAATGAAGCTTACCCCGAATGCTATAATGTTCAAGTTTACTGAGTAGTCTATTGAGAGGTACCTTATCGAAGCAAAGTCCAGAAAGATGACGTCAGTAGGAATGGAATTGTCCAATGCCAATGACCAGGCATGCGTACACTGAAGGATATTTGATGTGACCGATCGGCCTGGTAGGAATCCGTGCTGTTCAATAGATATTACGTCATTTACAGTCAGAAATTCTAAGATTTGTTTTGCTATAATGCGTTCAAGAATCTTTCTTGAATTAGATCCGATACTTATGGGTCGGTAATTTTCAGGATTCAACTTGTCTTCTTTTTTAAATATCGGTGTCACCATGACGCCATGTTTGCGGAAGTATCCTTCATCTAATGATTTGCGCATAACTTTATATAAAAGATCTGCAAGGATGTCACTGAAGTTCTTTAAGATAATATATGGTATATAGTCGGATTGCTGATAGGTGACTGTTACATGTATGTATCAAGTAATGCAATCGTATAATAATCTAGTTACCATTTTTCAGCGATTTTAAAAATATTTTTGTTATTTGTCTTAACTGTCAGTGTCTGGTAATAAATATTAATTAAAATATGACTTGCGGCCAATTATTAAATTCACAAACTTTAATTTGAAATCTGCTGGAATAAAAAACAAATTATAATCCAAAATTTACGTATGAGTATAAATTTTTCCTTATTTATAATTATAACCTTAAAATTAATAATTTTGTTTGTTTGAGTACTGCTGTGAATTTATTTTCGCACTCTAATTAGTAAAGATATCTACGAATCATTCTATTTCTTTCTAATGCTTTGTTTTTTTATTCAAATAATTTTGAAGGTTAGTTGTCAACTTGAGTCACTATACGTTACTATGGGTATGCAAATAATTATAATGATATAGACAGAGACAGCATATAGTATTGAATATCGATACTTGTAGCAACGAACAGTCACTTATCAGCAATCCGACTATACCATCGGGACCAGGGTTTGCTGATGACTTCATTGTATTCAGTTCATACTTGATAATTTCAGGGGATAATTCGATATCGTCTAGATTATTTATAATACAAGAATGTGGGTCAAGAAGGGGAAGAGGTCCATAGGTTTCTTCTGTGTATGCGTTCTTGAAGACGTCAGCAAATAATTCAGCCATAACAGATGGGTCATAACACACCATGCCTTTAGCATCATTTATAACCGGTATAGAAACTTTAGCGTCAGTCTGTGATCGTACATAGCTAAACAGAGCTTTTGGGCCAAGAGTTACAAGTCGCGATTCATAGAAGGATCGTGCATTGCGTATCTCTCTGGTTAGAATGTTGGAAATAGTACGGTGACGGATATAATCGACCTGCAAGTTCGATTTTTTAGTTTTCAACAAACCACTTTTTAATTTATATAATTTGTGACGTGACGTATTAAACCAAGTTTTAATAAACTCAGGCTTTTTGCGAACTATGTGCGTATTTCGCTCGGTGGTAGTGATAATTTCATCACATATTGCCGCCCATTGATCGTCTAAATTAGGTTTAGTGAGAAATGTAGCCCATGATGCTGCAGCAAGATCAGACGATATTTGTTGAAAATTTGCTTTCCAAATATTTCTTCGTACTGCAGAGTTCTTATCAGAATTTGTAATAATCTGTACATAAGTTAGTAATATTGCATGGTCGGAACATCCTATTGGTGGTAGGTATTTAATATTACTAACTAAATCATTATTATTTGCAAATATTAAATCCAGGGTAGATGGAGTTTGATTTATTCTAAACCGTGTACGTTCAGTAACAAGTTGATTAAGACCCGTGTTGTAAATTAAATCTGAGTATAGCGTTTCAGCAGCGTCATCAGGGCTTGTGCTTGGTGCAGGCCATTTCATATCCGGTAGGTTGAAGTCACCAAAAATGAAGACATTAGAATACTTTCTAGAGATATCATGCAAGGCATTTACAAGAATTACGTCATCATCATATTGCGTTCTTCCAGGTCGATAAACATTTACAACAACACATGATGTACATCCGTAACGAATTTTCAAACACAGTGATTCAATATTCGGTGTAGAAATCTTAACGATTTCTGTGAACTTGTCCTGAACTGTCTTGATAAAAATACACGCACCTTTTCTCCGCCGATCAATTCTATCGTCGCGATAGATGGTATAGCCAGGAATGTTGACAAGGGAGTCGGGATGCATCGGATTAAGCCAAGTATCAGTAATTAGAATGCAGAAAGGATTGGCATTGTTAACTGTGATTAATAAATCGTCAAATTTTGTCAGTAGTGATGCCAGGTACGTATATAGAAAACAAAATTCTTGTACTTGAATTACTTTTTTGAAGCTGTTGTAACCAGAATTGTTGGGACCCGATTGATATACTTTATTGTAATATCTTTTTCGCCATTACTTAATCGTTCATTTAGCTTAAGACGCAATTTTTTTAAGTATTCTAGTTGTCTGGGAGTCTGATCGTCTCTAAAAGTGACTGCTGAAAATTTACCGTTTAACGGACGGTTTTTATTTCTGCATAACGTTTTGACTGTAGCAGAACCTTTTAGAACAATTTTGATGGGCTGCGGTTTGTAAGTATTACTATTTTTGCTTAACCGTCTGACCGAGCAGGCAGTTACGGAGGTATTGTTGGTCACAGTATGAATTATGTTATTAACTGTGACTACATCAGTTGAATTTCCATCCGTTTCTTCGGAAACGCCATATAACAAAAAATTTTTTTTTTCGCGAAAAGATCGTTCAGGAAGTTCAGCTAGAATATCCACAAAAGCTTTTGGAGAAACATCTGTGAAAGATGACATTTTATTTTCCAATGTATCAATTTTATCATGCAGTTTGGTATTCATACATTTTAATTCATTTATTGGATAATTTCCTGTTGTAAATGAGTTGCAAAAAAACTTCAAATTTTTAGACTTGTCTGGCAATCCTCACCGCGTCATCATTAGACATGTCTGTGCAACTAATATGCACAAGCTGTTTGCAGCTATCACAGGTGACCGATTGTTCACGGTCACTAACAGACTTAGAACAGTTCTGACAACGCATGGTGCCCCCTTTTAGTGCCCCCATAAGACTGATTCACAAAATAATAGATAAATGATATGAATATGGTTTGAGACTATGGTTGAAACAAATTATTAGATTCTGTATGAAAGTTGAAAGTTAGGTTACGATACGATACGGTTACTTGAGATACCACCACCACACATATAATTCACCAAAATTAAGTTTGACTCAAAAATATAAATATTTAGTATGATTTCACCACCAATTTAAATACACCAATATGGACACGATGTATACAAGACAAAAAAATGTCGACAATGATTCATAGAAAAATGATGTCACAGATTTACTTGAAAATTAATGAGTAAGTCTAAAAAAATAGAAAATGTCAGAAATAATATCAAACTTGCGATATGAGGGCTTCTTATCAAAGTCACTGATTTATCAAACACCCCTCGTAAATACACGTTTTTTTTTAACATCGTTGGACGCCATCATTAATAAAACTACCAGTATTGATAGAACCAAATTGCAATTGTTTATGGCAGTAGCTAACATACCTACTATGATTAATGTAAAACCTCAATGCAGTAACTTTTCAATTATGTTCAGAAAAAAATAAACTGCAGGTTGATTTTGAACATCTTTCATACAATTATTTAGGGTCAACTGTTTGGACACAATTTTTACTGGTGAACACATAAGTGATGATACAAGTTTTCCATAATGTACAAAAAACTAAAATATGTGCCCAGACAGACTATTTTTATTTATCTTATTCAAAAATATCAACAGCAAGGCCACAAAATAGTATTATACTGTAATTCTGGAATCAAGTGTAAAAAAATATATAAAATTTTTAGTCAAATAAAATAAATGAAATAAACTAACCAGCTAAATCCAACAATTCATTGCCTTGTAAACCTTCGAAAATAAGATTTAAAAGTCTCACCACGCTTGGTAGACATTCTATAGTAGGCAGTTTTTCTTTTTAAGGGTGATGAGACGGCAGAAAGTGAGTAGAAGGTAAGTAGGTCGACGGTTTTGGGTTGGGTTCAGACCTAGTTCAACCCCTACTATTCGCTTATCATTCACTTATTGATATTTTCATATAGTTTTAGGTTATGTGGATGACATTTATGAACTTTGCTCGATGGAAAATGGGGGAATTCGAACAGTGGATATAAAACAAGGCTCAAAGGATTTGTTTAGAGAAAGCGCCGGCATATATTTTATTGACTGCTTCAAAAATTCGGGTTATTATATTTACAAGTTTTACATGACTGGGAGCTTTTAAGTATTAATTTTTATATTCAACAAGTGCTGAGGCAAAAAATATCTGTCATTTTTTATATTCGAAGAAAAATGTGTATAAGTTTTCAATATTGATACTCTGTTCAAGTTTTTAGGTTTGATTACTGTTAAGCTTCAAGCTTGCTTCAAGTTTTAGATTAAAACAACTGATGTGAAGTGTGAATTTGTAATAAGTGATGGCGAGCAATTGGGGTTCACTTACTGAATGATATTTTTTTGCTATAATCACGTCAAACTGAACAATATATTGAAAATTATGTATCATCTGTTAATCAATGTACTAAGAGCTTTCATTTTATACCTGTAATCGAATTAATATATATATATATATATATATATATATATATATATATATATATATATATATATATATATATATATATAGGAGAAAAGTACCAAAATCCCTAACGACCCCAACGACATGTTGCATTGTGCGGGCACTGGATCTGGCGTAATTTTCCGTGGCTGCATATCGCCGGGGTTTGGGATGCAGTCGTGTGTATTTAGCTCCACTAGTCTATAGTATGACGCGGCTCGAAAGGTTGCTGAAGTTTGAGATAAGTGGACGCTTGTCAAGACCTGACAAACCCCAAAATAATAATAATAATAATAATAATAATAATAATAATAATAATAATAATAATAATAATAATAATAATAATAATAATAATAATAATAATAATAATAATAATAATAATAATAATAATAATAATAATAATAATAATAATAATAATAATAATAATAATAATAATAACTGAAGTTTGAGATTAGTGGACGCTTGTCAAGACCTGACAAACCCCATAATAATAATAATAATAATAACTTTACGCCTCGAACGAGAGGAATTTGCAGACCGCCTTAGATGCTGTTGCTGAGTACACTGCCGCGATAGATATACAATTCGGGTTGGAAAAATGCGCTGTTTTTCATATATACAGAGGAAAAGGGTTGGACAACGGTGAAGATGTTCAATTGGTTGATGGGAGCATTATAAAACATCTTAATGCCGAAGGGTCTTACACATTTCTAGGCATCAGTGAAAGGGGTGTCCAGGATGTCACTTTTATTAAGCAAGCCCTTCACAGCAAGTATATGGCACGACTGAGGCAGATATGGAGATCATGTCTGTCTGGCAAGAACAAGATCGCTGCCACAAACATGCTTGCTGTCCCATTAATTTCATACACTTTTGGTGTAATAAAATGGAATGTTGATGATCTTAAGGATCTCGACAGAAGAACCAGAAAGATCAAGAACATCAAGTCTTCACCGAAATCTTGTGCAGCGCATATACCTCCCTCGTCTAAACGGGGTTTGGGGATTACTTAATTTGGAGTGCTTGCACGATCGACTCGTCTTGGTTACAGCTAACAGTATCCTCAGAAGTCAGGACCCACTATTAAAGTTCGTTAGTGAGCACGAATTTAGTGACAAAGGCGCGTTTCTTTACCAGGCAGCGCGAAGAGCAGCAACGTGATTTAACCTGGCAGACTTGAGTTCCGTCAGAGAAAACGCTGAAGTACAACTCTCTCGGGAGGAGTACAACAGAGTTACTAGTTCGGTGAAACGTGGGCAGATATACATGTTGACAGAAGAACACATGAGTAAAAGTATGCACTCTGTGTTCTTCAGACATATTAAAAGTCTAGAGTTGTTCCCCGAACTCACGTTCTCGTTTCTTAAGTCTGCGGGTTTGAGATCGGAAACAGAAGGTTTTGTGTTTGCGTGTCAGGATGGTGTTATAAATACTTTGGCGTATAGGGCCCGCATATTCCAAATAGCGGAGTCCACACTCTGTAGGTTATGCCAAAACCATCCTGAAACAATTAAGCACATTATGTCTGCTTGTCCATCTCTTGCAGCGTCGAGCTACGTGTCTCGACATAATGCTGCTCTCCGCGTGCTCTACTATCATCTTAGACATGCCTATGGTATAGACCAAATACCGGTTATACCGTACGTCCCTTCTGACATAGAATCGGTGGTGGAAAATTCCAAGTGCCGAATTTATTGGAATTACTCCTACCCCACCTCGAGGTTACTGACAGCCACTAAGCCGGACATAACCCTCCTGAATATAGAGACCAAACAGATGTTTGTGATCGAATTCTCAAGTCCAGCTGAGAAGAATATCTCTCTCAAGGAGGAGAAAAAGAGGTCCAAGTATATGGACCTTTTGTCCGAGCTTAGAAAGCTGTATTCCGAATATAAAGTTAAGCTTGTAGTCCTGATAGTTGGTGTTTTGGGTGGTATGAAAGCCTCCTATCGAAGGGAAATCGAGTCCATTCCCGTCTGCAGATCTCCTGCCAACTCTTTGATCTGCATGATGCAGAAAGCAGTGCTTCTCGGGTCACTTCGCATTGTGCGGGCACTGGATCTAGCGTAATTTCCGCGGCTGCATATCGCCAGGGTTTGGGATGCAGTCGTGTTTATTTAGCTCTACTAGTATGACGCGGCTCAAAAGGTTGCTGAAGTTTGAGAGGTTGAGAAGTTGTCAGTCGTAATTACACATAATATACACAAAAAAATAATTTAAAATAGAAGAAAATATAAATATAGTACTAAATATTAAAACAAGAGTTCAGAGAGATTTATACTAGCTAGCAAGCGCGTTAAAATTTATAAAACAAGAATTCATTGACAAAATAAAATGGATTGTCTGTAAAAAAAAAATATTATATTTTTAAATTATTGAAACAGTCAAATTTAAAATTATCAGGCAGTAAATTCATGAACTTTAATGAATAATATTTAGTACTATTTTTTGATTTTTGGAGCCTTATATAGGTTGGATAGATTTTGCCTTTATTTCGAGTATTGTATTTATGTACCTGTTCATGTGTTACAAGTTCATTCAAGTTTCTGTGCACATACAATAAGGAATTATAAATAAATAGAGATGGCAGTGTCATAATTTCCAGTTCAGGGAAACAAACCTTGCAGTCGGTTAGGTAAGAGACTTCGGCCAGAAATCTTACAGCTCGTCGTTGTATGGAAAATATTATTTCTGCCGCAAGAGAATGTCCTCAGGCTAAAATGGCATAGGACATTTGCGACTGGAAAAATGCAAAATAAGTAATGCGTACATTTTATCTGGAAACTGAGGCCATAAGATTTCTTAATAGATATACAGTGCTACATAATTTACTGGATAGGGAGTTAACGTAAAGATCATGAGTTGACATAGAATTGTTTACAGAGACGAATTTGATTCTGTTGCTAAGGAAGGATTCTATAAAAGAAGAGCTAACTTCTTCAAATCCGTATTTTTTTAATTTTTCAATGAGAATTTTGCGCGAAACACAATCAAACGCTTTAGATAGATCAAAAAAGATTGAAAGACAGCTTCGAATATGAGATGTAATATAGCGTCGCATGTAGATCTCTTCGTACAGTAGCCGAACTGCGAATAATTAAACAAACTATGTACTTCAAAATGTGAAATTATTTGAATGTACATAATTTTTTCTAGAACTTTAGAAAAGATGGGTAGAAGAGATATTGGTCGATAATTATTAGGTTCGCGTTTATCAGCTTTCTTGTGCAGTGCAATCACTTTTGCAATTTTGAATGCGTCGGGAAACGTGTTGCTTCTAAAGGCACATCCCCACTATGCCGCTGTTTGCCAGTTGTCAAGGCCAGTTGGCAAAGCCAGTGGCTGTAAAAACGTCCACATCTGTGTCGCATTTAGTTCAGTCGCATAATGTTCACCAAGGAGGATTTACCCCTGTTTTCATACTTGACAGTGAAGAAAAAATACGCAAACGGCGCAGACGACGTTTTGGGTACGTCCAAGTCTTCAAAGTAGATCATGATATGGAGCACGTGACTAAATGAAGGATTTGTTATTGGACGATGTAGACGAATTGAATCTCGAGTACAGAGGATGTGGTTTCAAAATTTTTTTCGAATGAGAAGTAGCGATTTAGAAGCTCTTCTAAATTTGGTTGCACCAAATATCAAGAAGGAAGATACGTCATTCAAAAGAGCTATTCCTGCCCATGAACATCTAGCGGTAACTTTGCGATTCCTGGCGACAGGAGATTCCTACCATTCGTTAAGATACGTGTTCAAGATTTCAAAGCAAACCTTTAAACGATATAGTCCTTTTTTTATTGTCCTTTAAACGATAGTTCCACAAAACAGGACGATCCCGGTATAAATCGATCAAATTAATCACTTTTTCGTTTGTCCACTCCATCTATAAACAACGTTGCTCATCGGCGTCTGAATCACAATCCGAATTTAAGCCTAAAGCCACGTGATGCCAGTGGTTGGCACGTCCCCACTCTCCGTTCTTATCGGCTTTCTTTGAAGGACACCGACACTCGAGCGATTCTTATTAGCTTGCCGCTGGCACGCTGGCATATACCAACGGTCACGTCTACATTACTTCTAGCATTGCCAAATGGCCTTGCCAACTGGCAAACAGCGGCATAGTGTGGACACCGCTTAATACAGCAGTTTATTACCTTGGTGAGCGGAAGGATAATGGTATCTTTATATATATTTTATTATTGATAGTTTTTAGGAGATCTACAGTAATACCGTAGTTGTCTTTAGATTTCCCGTTTTTGAGCGAGTCTGTTATATCTAGAACTGTATTGAAAGACACTTTATGAAAAGAAAATTTTGGCGAAGGAAATGGAAGATGTAAATAGGCTATACGCGATATATGGTTTCTGATAGAGATTCTACTCAATTTTTGTATAGTATTACTTGTAAGAAATAGTTAATCACAGTGGCCAGCTTGGCCGGCAGGACACCAGGAGAGTCCTCGGCAGGTCACACTAGACGATATCAAAACTGACGTCAGTAACACTAGCGCCAGTGAGTTTTTGTCAAACTAGTCTTACAAATATCCCATTTGTACATTGCCGAAGTATATTGAATATTTTATTTTCAAAGAGGGCGACGAACCGAGTGCGAAATTAAAATATGTTAAAATAGAAGATGATAAACAAAAAAACAAAAAACTGGAAACAGGGAAGTTTTAATAGAGAGGTTAGGTTTAAGTACGCATCGACTTTTTATAATAATAATAATAATAAATTATCAATGAAATTTTACTAAAAAATATAAATTTGTATACGAAAAGTTAATTTGTCTACTGACAAGCAGCTGTGTCAGGAAAGCAACTGTTTGTCCAAATAGTTCAACTGATGGCCACTGTCGAGACCGGCATACAAATTATAAAAATATAAATAGTATAATAAGCAATAACATGTGGGATTATTGCGCCTGCAAGATATTAAATGAAATGCCAGTGTTAGTGTTTTTAAATAATTTTAATGATTTTTTTACTTGATATGATATGATGTTGAAGCTTCGAAAATCTGTAGGTAACTGACTAAATTTTACTAACTCTAGGGATTGTTTCTAGTAGTGGCCAGATGGTTTATGACATCTTTGGGATAAAAATAACTTTTAAACTGAAGAAAAAGTACGTGACTATTTGTAAAATTTAATAATGGTAGCTAAGGTTGTAAAATAAATGGAAATGTAAAAATGCTTTGAAATGCGTGATACCCGAAGGAAATTAGTAATAAAATATAATCTGGGAATTTCGATTAGATGGGTCATAAACCATTTACGCCACAAACATATCATCAAAATCACTTCCAAATATGTCACATCATCACTTAAACCTTTATCCTTGTCGTTTATTTGCAATTTTAAGTTACCAGCTTTTGGTCTCCTCTTAGTGAAGATTATGAATTCAGTATTTTTTTCATTTATTTTTGTTTTCCATTTCTGAAAATATTTTATTATTTTGTTTTAGGGCTACTCTAATCGGTTTGGAATTGTTTGAGGACGCTATGAATATAGGATAGATAGGATACTGCGTCTGACACTTGATTACTTTGTACTGTAAGCCCTGTCCGCACATGGGTACTTTAGAACGTATACTAAAAGGATTGGAAAAGAACTATAAGACATTTGTCCCTATTGTGGCGCAGTTGACACGGCAGAGCACACACTATTTATCTGCCATAGATGGTATGACGATATGTAACAAACGACTGCAATAATAATACAACAACTAACACCAGACAACACGGTAAGCGTGATGCTCATCTCTAGAAAATATTGGGAGGAAGTAAGGCGGATGTTTCGAAATATAATGAAGAAGAACGAGGAAGAAAAATGGCTGAGGCAAGCCAGGGTGCAAGACAGTAAATCCAAATATAACCTACTGCCAAGATGTAAGGTCCAAAGAAGGACTGTTCCTTGGCGGATCAAGAAGGTAAATAGAAGTGTTAGGTGCTGGGCCACTCTGGAGAGTCCGACACTATCGAGGGAGTAGAATATCCCCTCGGTGAATATAAAAGATATCCTCTAAAAAAAAAAAAAAAAGGATCTGCTATTTTGGGAATATCATTTATATATATATTGTAAAAAGTTTTGGTCCCAATACTGTCCCTTGCTCTAACCCTGCTAATATTTGTTTATTATTTGATTTTTTTTTATTAATATATATAAATGTGTCTGCAGTATCTTCCTTTTCAATAAGAGTTGATAAGCATAACCAGGAAATTTATAGTTGATTTGTTAAAAAATATTTATGTCACACAGTTTTGACAGCATCTAATAGTAGTAGGCAAGTGTGTTTTTTAAAATTAAAATTTATGATAGCATAATCTGTTAGTCGAGCAAGTTGATTAGTTGTATAGTGTGTGTATTTAAAAAATTGAATTATTCTGATATTAATATATATCTTGCGTATGATCTATAATTCTTTTAATAAGAACCCATTCAACTACTTTGCTAAGACTGGATAACAAAGTAAGTGAATGATGAATCTTTACTAAGTTTTGTACCATATTTTATCTTGATTAATATAAATTATGTTGAAAGTATTTTAGGCATTCCAAAGCGGCCGGCCGGATTATTTGATGGGTGGCACTGTGCGCACCCTATGACCATGTAACTGCGGTAACAAAATATATGTTTTTACCTCAGAATAAATACGTAAATATTGAAGCAGTGATAATTTTCTCTAAATTACACCACTCCGAAAAGAACTCAGTCTCAAACCGTACAACGGTATAACGTATAACGGTTCTTGTTTGTACCTACGAAATCCTAAAAATAACAAATAAAAATTCCATATAATAGTAGACATTATCTTATCTGTATTACTAGTCCTTTAAATTCATCACTTAACATCTTTTTAATTGTTCGAAGCATCAAAATGAAAAATAATGACCAAATTTAGATTCTGTGAATGATTGGTACACAGATTATTATTCTACAAAAGCAGTTGTGAATAATTTTCAAGTCATTTATTAAAATGAGAAAATAAAGTACAAAGGCTAGGTCAGGAGCGAGAAGCAATGATCTTTTTATAGCTCACTCCGATTTAAGGAGCCGTTTATTCCGTTCTGTGATCGCGATCATCAGATAAGATGCCACAAACTTAGCGACTTTATTTTAGATCGCATCGGGAACTTTTTACATCGATTTCGTCGCTTGAACAAGAGATACAACCTGTGCTCCAGAACATTTGATTCTCAGATTCCCTTTCATTCATATATCATCGGGATTTTCAACACTGTATTTCTTTTATTTGAATCTTTTCATATTTTGTTTTGATACTAATTTCAGAAAATAAACTTGTAATGCTGCATTTTCTTGTATATAGTAATACTAGAGTCTAAATTATATATAAGGAATCGAGGCCTATGCCAAATGTACTATAGTTCACGAGACTCTACATGCCGATTGATCGACAGAGAACCGATAAACAAATACATGTCTATTTCACACAGTTTAATGTAAAAATCAGTGACGTATTCTCCTCAACGTGAGCTTCTTATACCCAACGTCTTACGAGATCTTTAAGACTATAGCACGTATAGTCGTTTTGCGCTCACGGTTGCTGAGACAGACTTTCAAACGCGGCGGCACAGACACGGGCTACAGATGGTGTAACAAGTAATAGCCAATGTTTTCATTTGTTTAGCTCCACGTATTGTGTGTACGGAAAACATATCACAAGTCACAGCTGACGTACGTTAGGCTTGGCGCTAGCCGACGTTCGTTTTTGACACGGTATTCTTATCACAAGTCAAGGGTTTGACCAACGTTGACGCCGACTTGCATATGCAGGTCGCTTTCGTACGCACGACGTGCACACACTTGTTATCACATCATTTGAGAGTGTTGGGCTCAAAAGGAAGGTTATAATCATTTTTGCTTCATTGTAAAGTCTACTTACAAATCTTGCTACTGATGGCTGCAGAAAATTAAATCTACTCAAAATTCTATCTCACTATGATTGGGGAGCAGATAGAGCAACTTTACATCTGATTTACCAAACCCTAATAAGAAGCAAAATAGATTACGGGTCAATCATTTACTCAAAGGCAAAGAAGACTACTCTTCTACCCTTAGACTCGATACATCATGCTGCACTAAGACTGATATCCGGAGCATACAGATCTAGCCCTATTCAGAGCCTATACTGACCTATAAGACCGAAGAGAAATAATTAACGTTATCGTATGTGTGCAACTTAACAACCCAAAAAAATCACCCTGCATTCCAGTATATTTTTGATCATACGTCCCCTGTAACAAGCGTTAAAAAGTACACCCTCTTCCAAACAAGTATACACCAATTACTTAATTCCAGAAATTCCACCATACCAAACATGGAAACAAATGAAAGCTCTAAAGTCCCCCCATGGCTTATTCATATACTAAAAATTAACTTACACTCTTACACTATGACAAAAATATCCCAATATTATAGAAAATGAATTCCAAGTCATAAAACAAAGATACGAGAATAGCCATTTTACATACATTGATGCATCAAAGATTGGCAATAAAATAGGATCAGCTATAATTATGGATAACGAAACACACAAATACCATCTTCCAAATGAGGTCAGTATATATACCGCAGCTAAATACAAACAATAGCAGATACGTAATATGCTCAGATTTTCTCAGTTCACTTCAGTCCTTATCAGCAATGTTCCCAAAACATCCCCTTGTAAAATTTATCCAAGACCTTTTATTCCGCCTCTCCCAAAGAAACCTGGAAATTATTTTTATATGTATACCATTACATACTGGTATGGAAATGAG
The DNA here is from genome assembly GCA_963971575.1 of Liopterus haemorrhoidalis. Lineage (NCBI taxonomy): Eukaryota > Metazoa > Arthropoda > Insecta > Coleoptera > Dytiscidae > Liopterus > Liopterus haemorrhoidalis. Next base: position 145,975,723 of record OZ020611.1, on the reverse strand, counting down.
CAGGCTGATGATGCTGCTAAAGAGGCTACTAGCCTCGCAATAACCAAAGTACCAATCCAGGCATATGACCTCAAAGCCCAAATAAAATCCGATGCAAGAGAAAAATTGATACTGCGATGGAAAGCGATAACACCAAATAAGCTCCGAACAATCCAGGACACAAATACCAAATGGCAGCCAGTAACTGGAAGACGAAGAGACCAAATAGTTTTAACAAGACTGAAGATTGGCCACGCCAGGATTACGAACGACTTCCTATTTAAAAGAACTAATTCAACCATCTGCGAAGAATGCAATACAGCATTAAGTGTAGAGCACATCCTAATCTATTGTCAAAAATACCAGCTGGAACGGAATAACCATCAACTACCAACAAACATCGGAGAAATATTGGACGACATTAATACCCCAAAAATATTGTAATTTGTTCTAGATAGTGATCTGATCAATAAAATATGATTGTATTAATATGTTATTATTTGTTTATATTTGTCAATATTATGTGAGCTGTTATTGTGAATTTATTATTATAAGAACATGAATTGTACATAACTGAATTGTTAAGTGCTAATACCTAAATAAGGTGAAGCACGTAAAATTCAAATAAAAAAACAAAAGTCTACTTAGAGTAAAAAGTAATTTTTAATACTTATAATCTAATTTAAATATCAAAAGCATGGTTGAAGTTGCGACCATAACCTCACTTTCACTATCAGACTCCATTTTACTAACGTTGGCCAAGGTTCACTATTTTTGTACTTAGCAAACGCTGGCGCTTAATCGACACATTGTCTGTATGCTACGCATTTACAAATTTCCACCAATGCTAAATGTTACATTCAACTTTGGTACCAGCGTTGTCTAACTTTATACAACGTAGGAGCATTTACTCATCTCAACTCACCAAACTGCAAGTCGTACTCCTAGGCTTGAACCTGGTAGCTCAATCAGTTTTTTCATTTTATAATTCGGCAGCCTCTAAATTAATTAAATTTAGGTAATGAAGGTATAAAAAAAATATTAAAATAAAATTTTTATATGCTACACATAAGTACATAAAAGTAATAATTTAATGGCTTTACAACGCCACCATACCGTGGCGTCCCTCGGCGATTACCCAGACTCACCTAATGGTAAAACCTGCCCTACTTTTTGCTAGTCATTTGGTAGAAATTCATTTCTCAACAAACCCACCAGTTCACACTTTAGGTATAGCAATGCAATTCAGTTATACTACCAACTTGAAAAGAAGACGATGCATTCTTGCAGAAACATAGTCTACGTCTATGTTCACGTCTACATCTATGTCTATATCTTGTAATGAAGAATGTTAAACCATCGTCGTAATATTAACAAGGGCACCATTGTGAGTAGGAGTTAACCAGACCATATGATCAGAACATAGACGTTCCTACTGCAGCTTTGGTAATGTAGCCAGTAATTTACTTAGCCAGTAAGTTTTACATCAAATGCACGGTACTTTCAAGTAGGAATGACGAGGTGTCCTCTAGTACCCGCTACCCAACCCGTTAACTTTTTACCTGGTTCCGATTTTTATTACCCGGTATCCGTTGCCCGATACGTACCCATTACTTGTTAATTATTAACGGGTAGCGGATAATTAACGGGTAATTGTGAGGTATTTCTGTTTATCTGAGTATTGTGTTGAAAAAAATCCCTCTTCCATTTTTAATTAACGGGTAGCAGGTAATTAACAGGAATAGCGGGTAATTAGAAGATAGTGGATTATTAATGGGTAGCAGGTAATAACTAGGTAATGATATAAGGTACCCAGTTCTAGAAATTTTTAATTCTCGTTATCTCGTTTAATAACGAGATTAAATTCGTATCTAGGCATTATAAAGCTAGGGATAATTTCCTTCTCAATGCTCGGTGCTCGCTACACGTTACGCGTCACTCCATCTCACGCAAAGGACTCAAGAGGTCGTCTTACGCTTAAGGATCTTCATGATAACATTTATATGTTGGCTTCATCAGGAACCTATCACTCCAAAGGCAAACGCATACCCTTGTGCCAAGACTGGCATATACGTCCAGTGAAAAGTTTAAAAGCAATTTCTCCTTCCTTCCAGCTTGCGTGATATACAATATGCTCGCTCTGTGCCCGGCAAACACAAGGTGGCACTGGTCCTTGGCTTATCTCTACCCAAGAAGCGCTACGGGCGCAACATTTAGGTTTACATGAAAGTTCTTCTTTGTTGAGAGATCTTAGCCTCTTATTTTGTTTTTAGCTACAATAGACCAGAAAATTGCAGTTCAAAATTCGTGTTGGTTTTGGAGAAAGTTATGCGGGAGTTTCAGAAATTTGTGGAATGAATGCATCTTGAGGTGTTGTTCTTCAGGTCACATTTTTAGACGAAAAGTTTTTGCCGGAACTTCAGAAAAAAACCTCGAGAAACGTCCCAAAAAATGTTTTGACGGAACGGACATATTTGCAAAAAAACATTTTGTGCACGTTTTTCGAGGTTTTTGTCGATGTGCCGGCAAATTTTTTTGTCGCATAATCTGACCTCCTCACAGTAACTTTCTTTTGAAAACTACATATTTCCTGAACTACAAGTGACATGAAATTTGTCATAAAAACAAGAATTCTCCTAACTTATAGCCGTTTTAGTTATACGTACCGACTTATATTTTTGTGTCTTCTTTTGAATAATAGTAGTTTATAAAGTCCTCTTGTCTTCCCATCGTGAATGTTTGATGGCGCCAATAATATATAATTGAAGTGTAACTTACCCAGACAGAGAAAGGTAGGTTCTCCAGCATACTGCGTAGGATGGGTGGGTTTATCACTCGGTCTAGAAGAATCCCCCGGCAGCATGTAGGGACAGCGTTGCTCCACCGTCTGGCAAACGCTGCGGCACGGTTTGACGCGGGTCAGACGTGACTCGTTCTTCTCGTCACGCATCGTCCACACATGAGGCACCAAAGAACTGCACACCCAACGTCTATACGCTTCCTGCAATGAAAAAAACAACGATGAACGTCAGTCGTAAAGCAATGACAGATCACAAGTGAATCTAATATTTTATTAACGAATTTCCCTGAGAAAATGTAACCTTCACAAAACAGTACACAAAATATAGCAAAAAAAGAAAAAAATGTATTAATATGAATAGTTATCATTATAATATTTTAGGATTTGCTGGGTGTTTTCTAGGGTTTCGTAGATATGACTAATAAGCCCATATACCGTTATTCATATGTCTACGAACTTAACGACTTGAAATTTGGCATGCATATAGGTACAGTCTTTGAACCGCATATAGGAAATATATTGAAACATACTATCTGTAGGACCGGTAATTCGTACGGTTTTTGTAATGTATATTTTGCTGGGACGTAAATGATAAGTGAGATACTTCGTTTATAGATAGTTCTCCCCATAGCTCCTCAAATATATATGTTATTAAAATCTGCATTAAACAGAAAGGAATAATTTCTTTTCTTTTATTCATTTTTAGGGTTTTGTAGGTATGACCACAAAACCCTTATACGGTCATATTGTCGTCTGTCTGTCTGCCTGTCTGTCTGTCTGTCTGTCTGTCTGTCTGTCTGTCTGTCTGTCTATCTGTCTGTCTATCTGTCTGTCTGTTCGGTAAAAATTGTAGCCAAACGGCTAAATCTAGAAAATTGAAATTTGGCATGCTTATACAACTCTTTGACCCGCACATAGGAGAAATACTGAAACATCTAAAAAACATATCCCCCTAAAAATATAAACAAATATGTGCTCATCGAAAAAAAATATATATTTTTTAAATTCTCAGTAGGGTATCAAATGAAAAATTAGTACGTGAATTAACGATTAAAATTTTATTTTTGCAAAATAAATTATTTTGACGTGATTTTTGCCAAAATTGTGCAAAAATTTTTTGTCCCACACCCTGTAGCCCAGATAGTTTAAACTAAAAATCTGAAAAAATTCTAAGTACTGTACATTGGTGTGAACCGGAATAGTACAACAGGAATTTTTGATCAGAATATGTTTTCGGAAAATAACGCATTTTTTGCGTTTTTTGGTTGACGATGAACAAATGTTATAGTTATATAACACGTTAAATCGTAAAGCATACGGTGGTCTAGTGGTTACGTTGCTCGCTAGCTACACAGATTTCTAGAGTTCGATCCTTGAAAGAGGAGTCAATTTTATTTTTTGTTTTTTTTTTCATTTTTATTTTGTTTAAATTAATTTGTCAAATTTCTAGTTATATTTTTCTAAATGTTGCATTTAATTTTAAAGAGTGTAAATTTAATAACCAATTGGAATTGTTGGAATTATATTTTCATTCTATGTGTCATGTATACAAAACCAGAGGGGCGGAGCGTATGATTTAAAACAACCAATGGAAGCCATAGGCGCAATTTTAAAAATCTTAATGAACCTTGCTATATATATAAAAAAAAAATACTGCACATATTTTGAAACCTAAATAATGGTATTAGGTAATCGAATTAAAATTAACAATAAAATATTTTAACATAAAATTTGTTTTTAAAGCTCTTCGATTAACAGACCATAAATTATTTTAAAAAGATCGTTCATTTTTTCGTCACACCATCTTGTAAACCAATCGACGCATATTTGCGTACGATGCGACAAATTGTAGCTAAAGCTTCATTCTACAAAGAAGTTTGTAGCTATTTTGTTCTATTTTGAAAACTATTTATAGTTATTGTACTTGGTAGTCTATATTTGCTGCCATCTTGAATCTGCCGCGGATTTCATAAGAGGTGTTATGGGTAAAAATAATTTAATTTATATGAAGAATACGTGTACCAAGTGGAATTCCATTATGATCAAGCATAATATTTTTCGACGAGGGTTCTAAACTGTAAGTAATCAAATCGAAAAAAATTTCGACACAAATTTATGTAAATATATTTGAAACCCATAAATAGATTTAAAAAATAACAGAACAATGTTGCAGATGTCTATTATTAACTTATTGAGCGATAATATTTTTACAATCAGTGTTTCTACAATTAAAATTATCCTATTAGATAGATAAAAATTCGGTGTAAAATTTGATGAATAGATTGTTCTTAATTTTCTTTCAGATTGGTAGTTTTGTATAAGAAACTCGTAACCTTTTGGGGTTATACGCAGCCTTAAGTAAATGATACGCCATCTTCTAGTAACATTCTTCATGCCCCCTAAATAATCTTCTTATTAAAAACTGCATTGAAGAAGAAAAAATATATAAATTTTCCTCATATAAATTTTTAAAGTAAAGTAAGTAATAAGTGAGAAATTTTTAAGATTACATTTTAAGGAGTACTCTCGTAACTCTGCAAATATTCATCCAATTGAAAAAGTATATTGAAGAAAAAAGATTTGTTTTCTTATTATAAACAATTTTTGTTATATACATTTTTGATAATGTCAATAATGAATGAGATATTACAAAACCTAACACATTAAAAATTTTGAAAAGCTAAACTATTGGCGAAACCTGTTAAAATATAATTTATTAACTAACATTTAATATTTACTCCAGGTTATGTAAACTTTGTGTCAAATGACCATGCCTGCGAGCATCAAAACTACCTCGAACGAGACCAACTAAATTCAATGAAGTTCTTTGTGTTCTCGACAAAATCCGACAAAGAGCGGTTCCGTCGATTCCGCCCAAAATAGATAAAAATGTTACACGTGGTACATTAATCTTGGTCCAGATTTAGAAATCCAACTTGATTGAAAACTTATTGGCGTCATAATTCACGACTTCCTAAGCTGGATATTGCAAGTTAATATCGTATACAAGAAATTACATAAAGTCTACTATTTTACAAAGGTGCTTAAATCAATTCTTAAACTAAATATCCTTTAACGGGCATATTATGTACAGGTTTACTCAATTATAGCCTACAATGTCTGTGTCTGGGGTTATTGAGAGCAAAAGGGTGTTCATTTTGGAGAAGCGAATACTCTGATTAATTTTTAAGTTATACGAGGGTTGCTTTTTATATTTCGGGATTTGAGATCAAAAACAATTATTTATCAACAAATGTGGCTTTATTGTTTGTCAAAATATTCTCCATGAAGAGCACTAATTTTCAAAGCACTTTTTCCACTCCGATTCAGGGTTTTCCACTGCGATTGTCAAATTATGTGCAATCCAATGCGAACAAATCTTTTTGACGGCCAAATGTTCAAGCAATAGTGAATGTATGCTGGTTCTACTAATGCCCAAGGATACCTCAATCTCACGATAAGTCACATGATGATCTTGCAGTATCAGTTCACGCACAGCGTCAATGTTTTCCGGAACAACAACCGATTTTGGACGACTTTCACGAAATTCGTTCTTAAGCGAACTACGGCCACGATTGAAATCGGCAAACCATCGATAAACACTGTTGCTGGGTTAATCCACGTTAATCCTAGTTTAGCACAATCCCTAAATATAAGAGGCAACCCTCGTATGGTTGTGAGTAAAATTTATTATTTGTAAAAAGTTATTGTTTTATCACACAGAAGCGGCAAAACAAAAGCGACAAAATATGATTAGTTCGAAACGAAATATTGTTAATAACAACCGAGTGTGCCGCACATATTATATGGGAATACGAACTAGGGTTAAGCACAACAGACCATACAAATTTGACCCTAAAATTTTGAGAAAAAATATGGTCACAGGGGTGTGTTTAATGATATGATAAATATGGTCACATGCGTTTATGCGTTTAATAAAATGATAAATAGTAATATAGAAATACACAAAACCAATTTAAACGTGTTTAAAATGTGCACGCCACTGGTATTGCCTGACAAAATGATTTATTATTATCAGCCTTTTTGAGATAGAGTATAGTTTACAAATAGGTAACAACATATTAACATTTCTTTTGAATATCCTGGTCTGTTCAATTTAAACAAAGATTTGCATAATTACCACAACATGCCAATGATTTAAAACATGTCTTGTGTCTTGCATAACAAGCTACTGCATGAATTGAAAGACATATCTTTAATTCGCATATTTAAAAATAAAGTTAAATTCTTTTTTGTTCAGAAAGCATATAACTCTGTATGGGATTTCTTATCTGAAAACAATATGTAAGACTTTTATATTTGTCTACGTTACTGTCGTTTATTGTTTATATTTTCACCCTCGCATTTTTTTATTAATACTAAGTTATCTTATTATATTTATATTGTGTATTATTATTACTTTTTTATGTGTATTTTTCTTTTCGTATTTCTAAATTATATACATGACGAATTCTACAGTCTATATATTATACGAATAAACATGATTATTTGGGGTTTGTCAGATCTTGACAAGCGTTCACTAGTCGCCAACTTCAGTAACCTTTTGAGCTACGTCATACTAGAGGCTAGTGGAGCTAAATACACCCCAAGCCCTGGCAAAATGCAGACGAGGAAGTTTCTTCGGATCCAGTGCCCGTACAATACGGAGTGACGCGAGCAACTCTGCAGATCAACAAGGTGGCAGATGATCTGCAGGCAGAAATGGACTCGATTTCCTTTTGGCAGGAGGCTTTCATACCACCCAAAACACCAACTATCAGGACTACAAGCTTAACTTTCTACCCTGGATATAGCTTTTTAAGCTTGGACATCAGATCCATATACTAAGACCTATTTTCCTACTCTTTGAGAAAGACATTCTTCTCAGCAGGTCTTGAAAATTCGATCACAAATATCTGTTTGGTTTTGATATCCAGGAGAGTTATGTCCGTCTTAGTGTCCGTCAATAATATTGAGGTGGAGAATGAATAAATCCAATAAATGCGACATTTGGAATTTTCCACCACCGATTTTATGTCAGAAGGGATGTATGTTATAACCGGTAGCGGGGCAATACCATAGGCATGTTTAAGATGGTAGTAGGGCACGCGAAGTGCATTATTATGTTGAAACACCTAGCTCGACGCTGGAAGTGATGGACACGGAGAAAGAATGTGCATAATGGTTTCAGGATGGTGATGGCACAACCTACAAAGTGTGGACTCCGCCATTTGGAATATGTGGGCCCTGTACGCCAAAGTATTTATAACGCCATCCAGACACGCAAACGTAAAACCTTCTGTTTCCGATCTCAAACCAGCAGACTTAATAAATTAGAACGTGAGACAACTTTAGGCTTTTAATATGTTGAAAGAACACAGATTGCATACTTTTACTTGTGTGTTCTTTTCTCAACATGTCTATCTTCCCTCGTTTCACCGAACTGGTAACTCTGTTGTACTCCTTTTTAGAGAGTTGTACTCCAGCAGTATCCCTGACAGGACTCAAGTCAGGTTAAATCTCGTTGCTGCTTTTCACGCTGCCTAGTAAAGAAACATTCGTGTTTACTAATGAATTTTAATATTAGGTCCTGACTTAGCAGTCCAGATTATATGCCCTGCATAGATTTTGTGTGAAGACATTATAAGAAGACTATATAGTATCGAATATTAAGTAAAATAATTTTAACACAAATAACTCATGGCTAAAACAAAATTTGAGCAATGCTCCAGCACAAGCGCTCGAGACGACCAATTACTTACCCTACTTCCAACTTTAGTCGCACATCATCTCACAGAACATCAAGATTTGGTAGTTTCACCACTAACTATCGAAAGAAGTTTGAGGGAAGAATTTCTTGTATCCAAAAGACTTGTAACTTGCCTGGATTTGCATGCAAATCATTGAGATGAGCGAGGATGGCTATACTGAAACTATATGATAGCTATACAGACCAGAAGTTTGCGATCGGAGAGTAATATTTAAATTCGATGATTTGCGAGTAAAGCCGTACAGTTTATAGGATTTCTGGATACAAGACCTTATTACCTTATAGGCGAGGCAATGAAGCACAAAAATCAGCCCAACTTCCGATTTTTGGCTCAGTAAGATGGATTTACATGCGGTTTGGTGTATTCGACTCGTTAGAGCCTCAGGAAATTTTGTGACCCAACGCGATCAATGCAAAATGAAAAACTGCATTTGTGCATAAAAAAAATCCATTGGAAAAGTGCATTTTCCAGAGTTGCAAAATCAAAAATTTATAACTCACTAAAATAAGTCAAATTTTGATACTCGGGGGTTTCTGGGGTCGCTGAACACGAATATCGGGACGAGAGAAGTGTCCGAGGTACCTGGTGCCCAGAATGGACACTACGTACATCGTCTCCTAGAGTTTTATGCAAATTTGATACAAAAGCAGTTGAATCACGTTACTCGGGGGTTTTTGGGGTCGCTGAGCTCGAATATCGCAATAGCGAATGTCTCCGAAGTTCGTAGTGCCAAGGATCTGGTACCCAGCACTACCAACCTTGTATACTGAAACTCATTTTTTTTTAACCTAGGCGCCTTTTTATAATTCAGTTGGTAGCATTGATCCTATGTTTAAGTGACTTCAGGTATTATAACGTTCTTTGCCTACTTTTACCGTGTCTAGGGTAGACAGTTTTAGTGACGCACACCTGGATTTTCTGTCGAATTGGTTCGCTTATTTTTAATGTTTTATCAATAAAAAAATTTAGCAACAATAATAAAATGCATAAATTTAAGTAAGTTTTTAGTTTAATAACGTTTTTAGTTCAAAAATAATTTAAGATAGATAATAAAACAAAATATTTCAGTTTTATAGTGTTCTTAAAGGCATTAAGAATTTTATAGAAATTGAATCTGACATCATTGAAGAATCTGAAAATTTCGAAGAAAATGAAAGTACAGAAAGTTTCTAATGTAATTGTTTTGTATTTTTTTTTATAATAAAATAATATTTTTATACGCATTTATAAAAAGTATTTATTGAAAAAACATTGTTACATTACTCCGAAAAACCTCGAATAACGTATTTCAACCACATTTGTAACAAATTCGCATAAAACTCTAGGAGGCGAGGGTAAGTACCGCTCACCCTGAGCACCAGGTACCTCGGAGACGTTCGCTATTGCGATATTCGGATTCAGCGACCCCAAAAACCCCCGAGTAACGTGATTCAACTGCTTTTGTATCAAATTTGAATAAAACTCTAGGAGACGATGTACGTAGTGTCCACCCTGGGCACCAGGTACCTCGGACACTTCTCTCGTCCCGATATTCGTGTTCTGCGACCCCAAAAACCCCCGAGTATCAAAATTTGACTTATTTTAGTGAATTTATACCGAGTTATAAATTTTTGATTTTGCAACTCTGGAAAATGTACTTTTCCAATGGATTTTTCTTATGCACAAATGCAATTTTTCATTTTGCATTGATCGCGTTGGTTCACAAAATTTCCTGAGGCTCTAACGAATCGAATGCACCAAACCGCATGTAAATCCATCTTACTGCGCCAAAAATCGGAAGTTCACTGCTTCGTTTCCTCGCCTATTAGCCTTCTTTGGACAGATAGTGATGAAACTGCCAAATTTCGATTTCCTGCGAGATGATATGAGAGTAAAGTTACGGGTCAATCACTATTGCGTAGAATAGTTAGGGCAAGGCAACGGTCCTTGCGGGCGCTTGTGGCTCGTGGATGACTTGAACCATGTTTCTCTGTGTAGAAACTAGTTTTTTGATGACTTTATAGTGTAATTAATAGTGTTTTAGCTACATCCAGAACGACAAAGATATTCGAATACTACTGTCATCTTTATACATTGATAAGATCTACAACGTCTTCTAATAACATTTTAATTTTATTGCATATAACCCCTTCCAGGAGATCAGAAAACTTTAAGATGGCAACTAATACCCAAAATCTTTATATATAAAAGAGAATATTTGTGGCTATGTCCGGAAATTCTAACCCACTTCCAGATATGCTACCGAGTTGAAATTTTGCATACAGGTAGCAAATGGCTCCATGATAACTAGAAAAATCGAAAATCTCAAAAAAGTCCCATCAGAAACGAGAAATTAATAATTTTGTTTTTAATTATAATAGACCATTGAAACCTTTATGGGACTTTCAGCGAGAAAGCGGGAATTTCTCTTCAATACTTGACTGTATGACTATACTGACTTCGTCGAGCGTTCGGCCAATATCGGAAATGGCGCGACCTAAACATTATTGTCAGTGGATAGATGCTTTGTTAGAACTGATAAGAATTTTCGTTTTTCAATTATTTAACAAAACTTAAGATCATAGTTTTTGATTAGTGTATGCAGAGGCAAAACCTGTTTTCTGGTTTTTTATTTTACTGAGCTAAAGCAAAAATCTTGAAATATCTCACTTTTTATTTATTATACATCAAAAATATACATATATAAGACAATTTTCTTAGAATGAAGAAACAAATATTTTCTGTTTAGTGCTGTTTTTAATGCATATTTGGGGGGCTAGAGTAAATATATCACTTATTATTGACTTAACATAAAACATGTTGTTTAACAACAAAAGATGTTTAAAATAAATAAACAAATCTTTTCTATTTAATACATCTATAGTGTTTTGACTTTAATAGCTTTATTATACTTAAACAATTTTAACATTTTTAGAATTATTATCTGTCTGTCTGTCTGTGATTTTTTTTCCAATAAAATCTTAATACCTGCTGGACGGACTTATATGCAATTTTGTATATATGGTTAAAATATTGTCAGTTCCATGATAGGATACTTTTTATCAGCGTACCTCGGTTAACGGATTCCCATTTTAACGAACTTTAAGAACCAATATCCATCTGTATTTCCGTCAGTCTGTTTCTCTCTAATACAAGACCCAATTAAGGTTTATTTTTATGTGATCTCGGTTAACGAATTTCTGTTTTAAAATCTGTTTTATGTTTGCATATTTGCTATTAAAAAAAAACAGTGTGTTTCTCTCTTCTGATAACTTTGATTCTAAAATATCATTCACGTAACATTCTATAAGAAATATTTATTCGGAAATATTAGTCGGAAATATGTTATTAGTACGATAGAATATAATATATTCTGTGGTATTAATAAAGAAGTCTTTACTTAAATCATTTGTGTACAAGCACATATTTATGAAATGGTACGTGTAAAACAAAATAATATATAATTGGACCATAATAAAACGATTCGCACCAAACTAAATTGAACCCACAGCGACATAAACCCGGTCTAAACTGGCTACGGCTGCTTTTTTCCGGTAGCGAAGCATCGGGTACACTGCTAGTGTTGTTATAAAAATGGGTTTTTTGTGTTAAAATACTTTATTATTTAATACTATATAATATTCGTTCAAGTGGGCATTATTATTGTTACAGCCTGTCTAGTGAGTAATAAAAAAATGTTTCTTTATGTAGATTTGTTATTTAAACATTGTTTACTTCCCGATATTTTTATTTTCCTATTCAAACGATTTAATAATTTTTATCAGACTATAAATTACAATTCTAAGACAGTTTAGCGGTCAGTGTTTTTTTTTTAAATTTTGATTTGGGTATAAAATGAAAGCTCAATACGTAGATTAAAAAAACAGAGCTTTTTTAACTTTTATCTCGATTCGATTTTTGTACAACATTTGCTCCCGTCTTATTTTTCAGAAAGTTGGCCTGATGATCCTACGATAAGTCCTACTTTACGTGCTTCGACCTCAATAAGGCCAGTCAATGTCCAGGTCATGTGCATGTTTTGTACCTATTGAATTTTAGACCACGGTGGTTGTTAAGTTGGACTTTTCGTAGGACCATCTCCAGCACGAGGTTAAACAGCAAAGGTGAGGTTGCATCTTCTTGTTTAACTCCAGTATGAATTTCAGACGATATTAAATAAAAGCACTTAATACTTTGATTAGCAGAAGAAAATGATTTTCAAAAACTGTCGATTAGAGCAAAAAATTACAAAAAAAAAAATACTCTCTGTGTACCATTTTTACTTATTAGTTAGCTGTGTTAGCTATTACCAAGTCGGATTTAGAAAAGGAAGAAGTACCCTAGACAATATTTACATTTTGAAATGCATTATAGACCAAGAGATAAGTAAAGAAACAGGTTTTGGAGACCTGAAATCCGCGTTTAACTTAGTCGATAGGGAAGAGTTATGGGACTTGATGAAGAAGAAGAGAATAGAATAGCAAATAACAAACAAAATCAGAGAGATCTATAGAGAAACCAGCAACAAAATAAAGGCGGAAAGTGAAATGAGCACCGTATTTCGGACAGAAAAGTGATTAAGGCGAGGATGTCCATTAAGTCCTATACTGTCCTCGATTTACATGTCAGACCTGGAAGACGTGTTAACAAAGTGGCAGGCAGGAAGAATGAAAGTAGGAAGCATGAAAGTGTGGTCTCTAGCGTACGCTCACGACATGGTGATACTGGCAAGAAGTGCAGCTGAACAAAAAGATATGCTCAAAAGGTTCTAAGGTACTTGGAGATCAAGAACATGAGACTGAGCTCCGAAAAATCAAGAGTAATAGAGTTTAGAAAAGAAGGAGGTAGGGAAAAGAAAGAACAATGGAAATGGGGAGAAAACGAATTGGAACAAGTAAAGGAAATTAAATATCTGGGTTACGTTCAAAAAACAATGGAGGTTCAAAACACATTAAGGACAGACAGAAAAGAGCAAGGAACGCTATAGGACAAGTTTGGAGTATAGGAGAAAAGAAATTTAGAACGGACTTCAAGAAGAGGATGTTCCTATATGACAAGCTAGTAAGAAAAATTCTCCTGTACGGGTCAGAGAAATGGGGGTGGAGACAACATGAAGATATAGAAAGAACACAGGAGATATACATTAAGTGGACGCTACAACTAGACAGACAGACCCCTAGCTACATTGTGATGACAGAAACAAAGAGGGAAAAAATAAGAATAAACAACGGAGTCAGAGCCGCAAAATACGAAAAGAAAATAAAAATGAGTGCTAACAAAATCCTAGAAGATTGCCGAAAAGAAATGGAAAGAAATACCAAAACAAATTTGGGGACTGAGAGAAGGAAATACTACGAGAGGAACGGATACGGATTAGAAGAAATAAAGAGGATGCAAGAAGAAGGAGAGGATTTCTTACAGATGCTGGCGGAAAGGGACAGAGAAGTTCAAGACCAAGAGCGACAAAACAGGATCGACACAACGAGGTTCTACAAATACTACGACAAGATACAAGTAACAACCTTACCAGAGTACCTGAACAAAAATAATAAACACCAAACTCTCATAGCGAGGTTCAGATGCGGGAATGAGGTAGCAGACAACCAATTTTGGAAGAAAACAAAAGAGAGGAAATATAAAAAATGCGGGGAACAGCCAGAAACGCACTACCACTTGCGACGCTGCTCGGAAATAGGAGAAGATCCAGGGCGACTGGAAAAGGTACTTGGGGTATCCGGAAGTGACATAAAATTGATGAGAAAGGTGAAGAAAGGGAGAGAAACTCTCGCCCAGCAGCCAAAAGACGATTTTCATAAAAAACTTTAATTATGTAATTTAAGGAATGTGATATTTTTTGTTTTTATATATATCTTTCTTTTTTTAATGAATTTTTGATATTTTTGATTATTTCACAATTAATGGGTTTGTAAATAATAATAATAATAATAATACTTTATTAGGTGAGATTATTACAAAATAATTTACCATTGTCAAAAAACAACGATATGCGTTTGAAGATACATCATATATATACAGAATTAAACACATATACATACATATTTGATGTGAAACATACACATTTGATGTGAATTCACGTACACATGGTAAGCCTCTTGGTATTACATTAATTTTTTTATGTTCTCAAATTTGAAATTCAAAAATTCAGGTATGCTGTAAAATGCATTATTAATTAAGATTGACTTTACTTCTCTTTTGAATTTAAGGTATGGTAGACTTCTTAAGTTTTCTGGCAATTTATTAAATAATACAATTCCCATGTAATGAGGGTCTTGTCTAGCCTTCTCTATACGCAACTTATTCAGACATAATTGATTTTTTCTCCTCGTGTCATGTGTATGTAATTCAGAGACGGTAACATATTTTGAGATGTTTTCTCTTATAAACAATAACGTATAATAAATATATGTACAAGGGACAGTTAGAATCCTATTTTTTATGAATAGAGGACGACAGTGCGTTCTACTATTTACATTGTTCATAGTTCTTATCATACGCTTTTGAATAATAAATATAATGTTAGCCTGTGGACAAGCACCCCACAATGTAACACCGTATATTAAATGAGTAGCGAACATAGAATGGTAAATCATTAACAGTATCAAGTACGAAACATGGTATTTTATTTTTCTTGTGAGATATAAGATTTTTGCGAGTCTATTAGTTATAAGCTCTACATGTTTCTTGAAGTTTAAGTTCTGGTCTAGTATCACTCCCAAAAATTTTATATCTTTAACTGTATCCGGATAAGATCGAGAAGAAAATATTATTTTACCAGTTTTTTCATTATTTAGCAGTAATTTGTTGCTATCAAACCACATTTTAGCGTCTGCCATTATATCTTGAATTAATAATGTTGATCGAGGAAGACGCTGTAAAAAATTTGTATCGTCTGCATATAAAACAACTTGGTCACATTTAATATGTTTGTCGAGATCATTTATATAGATCAGGAACAGTATGGGGCCCAAAATTGAGCCCTGTGGAATTCCAAAGTGTATGTTTTTTACATCAGACAGCTTGTTATTCAGTTTTACAGCTTGAAATCTATTTTTCAAATAAGTTTCAAACATGTTCAACGCAACGCCTCTAACACCATAGTGCTCTAACTTACAAAGCAGGATATCAGGGTCAACTGTATCGAAAGCTTTACTTAAATCACAGGAAATGGCAGAGGCCATTTCTCCATCATTAAAGCACTTTAGAATAAAGCTTACTGTGTCAATCAGAGCACTCTGAGTAGATTTGTTGTGTCGGAAACCATGTTGACAATTAGAAAATAAATTAAATTTTTCAAAATAAGTCACTAGTTGTTTTTTTAATATTTTTTCAAAAACTTTTGAAAATATAGGTAGCAGCGATATAGGCCTGTAATTACTTGGATCGTTAATATTATTTTTCTTATGTACTGGAATGACAAGAGAGATTTTCAGTACAGAAGGAAATACGCCATGTTCTATACAATGATTTATTAGTCTAGCTAAATGGTGTGATATTGTACCGCTGACTAATTTTAAAGCTTTTGTATTAAGTCCGTTTATATCACAGCTGTTTTTGTCATTTAACGTGTTGAAAAAATTTATGTATGAAATGTACTTAATTCGAAGCCAAAAGGCATGAATAAAGATTTATACTACCATTAGTTACCAATGAAATTTTAAGTATGTGAAAAAGCACACTACATATAATTTTATATTAATATACGATATACAACGTAGAAGCTACAACTTTAAATTCCACTAGATAAAAGACCTCTTTTTCTTATTATAACTATGCAAATTTGAGAAAGCAAATGATAAAATTAATAAAAGTTGAGACGCAATACACGTGGAAACAAATAAAACAACAGACTCGTCTACTTATAAAACTTATTTGTATGTATTTATTTTTACAAAGTTGTAACGTCTGGTGGTATTTTTATTTCAAATTGCTGGAGCTTTATAATTAACGCTTACCGTTTCCGTAACTACTTAAGAGATTAATCTTTCGTACGAACAGTTGCTTTTTATCATTAAATTTATTCTGGCGGGCCAAGTCTGGAGAAAAAAGCCGCTATGGTTTCAGTTTTCGAATTAAAGAAGCTTATAAAATTTGTACGACAGATGAACTTTTCTTTCACCTAAAAGTAGATTTTTTTGAATTAAACAGAGTGAAATGGCTTTCAGAGAAGTGTTGCGTACAATTAACAAATATCATCAGTTTTTACGAAAAACGGATGATTACGCTAAATTAAGTAAAACAGTTAATTTAAAACAGAAAATTTCCCCATAATTTGTTGCTTCCTATTTTACAATTACGTTTTTCTGTTTTTTTTTTTGCATTGTTGATTTAACCTCATTATAAAAAAATTCATATTACTCTCTTGGGTTAGGTTTTTCTACATCGCTAGATTTTCTATCAACAGATCTTACTTTATTTTGCGAGGTCTTCTTCTAATCGAGATACAACCATTCTTACTTTCTAAATCCTTTATATCTTTCTACTCTTTCATCCTCATTACATGTTCTACGAGGGTTGCCTCTTATATTTCGGGATTGCGCTAAACTAGTACTACCATCTGACAACTGACGCTTCTCTCGTAAAGCTTGACATTTTTTATAGTATACATACTCAGAATGTTTTAACATACGAGCGCTATTTGTTTTGTTTACAGTAACTTAAAAAATTTCATTTCGGTTAAAAATGGAATTAAATCCTGAACATTTTCGAGCGATTATTTTTTACAATTTGCGACGTGGATTTACCCAACAACAGTGTATCGATGAACTTAATTTGAATTTTGGCGATGAAGCACCATCAAGAACTACTGTTTATCGATAGTTTACCGACTTCAATCGTGATCGTAGTTCGCTTAAGGACGAATTTCGTGGTGGTCGCCCAAAATCGATTGTTGTCCCGGAAAGCGTTGATGTTGTGGTTGACCTGATACTGCAAGATCGTCGTGACTTATCGTGAGATTGAGGTATCCTTGGGCATTAGTGGGACCAGCAATCATTCACTATTGAATGAACATTTGGTCGTCAAAAAGATTTGTTCGCGTTGAATCTCACATGATTTGACAGTCGCAGTGGAAAAAGCCTCAATCGGAGTGGAAAAAGTGCTTCGAAAATTGGTTCAAACGCCTGCAAAAGTGTATTGATCTTCATGGATAATATTTTAAATAACAATAAAGCCACTTTTGTTGATAAATAATTGTTTTTAATCTCAAATCCCGAAATATAAAAGGCAACCGATTCTCGCAAAAGGTTCTCGATTTGTATTCCGCCGATAAAATTTGAAGTTCGGCAGCAAAATCAGGTTTTCTTCCTCATTCGAACCAAATCCCTTACCACCGAGCCATTTCTTCAAGTTTGGAAATAAATAATAGTTGCAGGCGGTCAAATCTGGCATATATGGTGGATGATGAACCAATTCGTAGCACAATTTTTGGAGCCATTGCAACTGCGCACCTGCATCGGTGCGTTGTCATGGTGGAACAGCACTTTTTTTTTTTTTTCGCCAAATGCAGCCGTTTTCACTTCAAATCGGCGTCGAATTGGTCCAATAGCTCGTATTTCATAGGGAAATGGAGCCAGAAAAACGCGTTTTCTGCATAAAGATAATAATAACTTCTGGGTTTTTAATCCTTTCAGTATTAAACAGAATGAAATATTTGCTTGAAAATATGAAAACCATATCGACCTGACATCAGACGACCAAATTAAAGTTAAATTTAATGACGATTCATTAAACGATTTTTTGTCTGACTTGAAAGAAGAATATCCAAATTTATTCAAAAAGGAAATTTGTTGTTTGTTGTCGTTTCATCATCATCATCATCATTAGCTCTACCCATACTGAGCCTTGGACTCTCGTAGGATACGTCGCTATTCTGTCCTGTCCTGAAATATAGTCCACCAATTTTGTATTCCTAAGACTCTCATGTTGCTCAACACCACCTTGTCATTGTAGCTTAGGTCTCCCTATTTTACACTTTCCTTTGGTCTGTTCACGCTCATCCTCTTGACGTGTCCAAACTACCGAAGTCGTCCGATCTGTAAATGTTGAATAATGTTATCGTCCTTAAAGGCCTCATAAAGTTCAAAGTTATACCTAAGAGTTCAGAGTTCTTCATAACTGGTCTTCTTGTAAAGATCTTACGAAGGATTTTAATTTCAAATGAGCCCAGAATGTTTACGTCATTTTGAAATAGTATCTATGTCTCAGAAGCATTTACTTGGACCGGTCTTATTAATATCATGAATATAAGACACTTTCATCTGTAAGAAAGTCTTTTAGATCGAAACTAAGTTCAATAAGACCATTGTAGGTTTTTTGAGATTTTTGCAGCGAAACCTCAAACGAACACAATCCATGCCAGGAGACGGTTTAACTTTTAAGTTAATTTCGCTCACGGTATAAACAATACAATATGTAGTTAGGTAGGCATCTCAAGGAATATTTTGAAATTTTCTTTGTTTAAATCGGCCATTCAGATGCGGACAAGAAAGATCAACTTTTTGGTCATATACACAAATACCTATATGTATGATTATTATAGCCCTTTTTATTTCCGTTATTAAATCTATATATACAATTGTACTGTAGCTTATAATGCATATTACATTACATTAAAATGATTTTATAATACATATTATATATTACTTTAAATTTACAAATAATAATACCTATTCTTAATATCTAATTGAACTTGATTATTTTAAATTCACGGAGCCTAATTCTGGGCAGCCTCCCCCAGTTGCGCCCAACGTTAACGGTCGCTTGTTTCCCTTCTCCAGTATTTACCTACTGTTTCCTTAATTTCATCTTCCCATCGAGTACTTTGTCTTCCTCGCCTTCTTTTATGGTCTATATGTACACATTCTGTGACCTCTTTTGTCCACCTATGATCTCTAAGGCGCATAACATGACCAGCCCGTTTCCATTTCAAGGACCTGCCAGTTTTCAGAATATCCTTTAACCCAGTTTTTTTCTTATTGCGGATAGACGGATTCTGTCAGACCTTTTGATTTTTAGCATTGATCTTTCCATCGCGTGTTGACACGTGCGTAGTTTGTTGCTTTTTTTTGGGTTGTAGACCAAGTTTGACATCCATAAATCATAGTGGGGATAACGCAGCTGTCAAAAGCACTTCCTTTTTATTGTGGCTGATAAGTTTGAATGGAATATATCTTTTAATGTCCAGAATTTATTCCACCCTTGAGCTACTCTTCTTTCTATTTCCTTTCATTATCTGTTGTTGAAAGACAGTAGTTGCCCGAGGTATATTATTTCTTTTGCATAATCCAAACTATTTCCATGTAAGTTGTTCTCCGTTTGTCCATTTGTCATGATTTTAGTTTTGTTTTTGTTAATTTTTAATACACTTGTATGTATATCCAACACTAAATACATAAAACTGTTCATATTATACGGTGTGAAATATAAGATTTCATATTCCACGCATGTATAATATCCTACATAATATAACAGAGAAGAAGCCATGGAAAATAAAGAATCTCTTGACTTGCTAACCCGAGGAAAAGGTCTAAAGTTACATTTATTGAACTATTTTAGATGAGGCAGTAGCAAGGTGCCGATTGCTATGATGATAACCAACGTTGGAATGGATGATATAAGTAGAATACATTATAGTAGTTGAAATTATTAAGCACGTGAGTACTAAGGGATTCGTCACATCTTTTGTATCTTTCTATATTTACCATCTCTTCATAAACATTAGGTAAATGAGTTGTAAAATGTATAATGTCAACATGTCAACCTAATTTGGCAATATTCTATTTTTTCAATTCAACGCATGCACGTCCAACCTGCAAACTACAGATAAAAATTAAAAGAGGTTAAATAGCAAATTAAAAATACTGATATTCCATTTGCTGTGTACAAGATTGGTTTCAGTGCTCTCCTGTAAATTTGAACGTTTTGGAGTTAATGCAATTGCAAATTAGGGTTCCGATAACATGAGATGGATAGTGACTATCTAAGATAAATAAAATTCGATTTCGGACATAATAACTGACAGTGCAATTTTAAATAATACGGTACGTTTTTAGCACCTCTTAACTGTGCTTTGTAAGTTTATTACTGTAAATTTCCCATAAAATAAGTTGACTTTTTTAGTGATGTTCATCCAGGGATATCCTTACGAATTTACTGATGTAAATGCAATTGTTATGGTCCATGAGGATATTGTATGCAGAGAGCTGCGACTGTACCCAGGATAAAAACAAGCACTGTGCTCAAAGCTGTTTTAATATTCAGGCAATGTAAACCGTTGTTTCTCATTCACCATCTTACCTGACCGAATGCACACGTGATCGGGTTCACTTACATTAGAGAGTCGCATGAAAGAATTTGTGATGTTTATACGAGATAAAATTCTATACTAAATCATGACTATGCATTTAGGACTGATTATTGGTTATATTTTTTTCAATATTTTTATGGTTCTGTTACAGTTAGGCCTTCTGTTCATGAAGGGTCTCGTCAAAGACGCATACTCGTTCAACTTGGTAGATTAGTAGTAATTATGAGAAAGATACAGTATTTATTGGCCCTAGCATAAGCTCTTGAACTTAGATATACTTCTTCCAAATATATGTTCAAGCACAGCAATACCATTTTTGAAAAATTTGGAGTCACTTGCATAGAAGAATTGCTGTATTGCTGCCCTAAAGGCGTCATCGTCAGTGGCGTAAATAGGGGTGTGCAAGATATGCCGTCGCTTAGAGGCCCGATGCTCTATGGGGGCCTTAGACGTTCTGCTGAATTAGAGCTACATATTAAAATTTTATATTAAAAAAGAAAATCCGTCTCTTTTGACGCTCATCATCTTCATTCCACCAAAAGCAAATGCCGTTTGCAATGATCTCCCAATAGATGATTCCGATTCTGTCCCACCATACGCACCACATTGCCTTCTTACTGTGGGTACCTTTTGCACCTTGGGCACCTTGTGGACAAACTTTCTTTCTTTTGACGTTTTTGAAAAGCAACCACGATTTATCACCAGACAAGATTATACAATATTGACGATTGTTCGTTTCTCTGCAGCAGTTCGGCGAAAATTCACGATCGCCTTTGTTGCTCTCGGAGTGTTCGCAAGGCACCCATCCAGCTAATTTCGACACCTTTACAAGTTTTTTTTAGGCGACGGACGATCATGGATTGGTCAACATTGAAGTCTTCGGCCAGTAGCCGGGTTGTCATGCTATCGGCCTCTTCCACGGCTGACAAAAGTGCCACCGTCAAAATCCGATGGCCGTCCTCTTTCTTCATCATCCTTAAGACTTGTGTCATCCGATTTAAACTTGTGGAACCATCTTTCAACTTATTTTTAACTAATTGTTCCTTTGCCAAAAAGCTCGTTGAGATCGCGAAATGACTACCGCTTTCCATCCTTTCTCGAAATGGTAGAGAATAATATGACGAACATGAATAAGATTTTCAACATTTTTACACCTAAAAACAGAAGAATATTTTTATAATTATTAAATTATGCAAGAGCCATTTTACAACACAAAATAAAAACTTCAAAAAAATCGTCGTTTATTTTGCATCGACCCAATATTTCAATGCGATCTGTAAGATGTCACTGTTATAAAACAGAGGGACAGTTTCGTCCGTCCAACAGGTAAAAATAATTTGATTATGATGAGTATTTTGACCCACTGATGAATCATTACCACTGCTCCTGAGAGTACAAGGTATTTAAGATCCAACATAATATATTTCGTTGTTGCTTTAAAAATATGAAATCCATAACAATAAATTTCAATAACTCATTTACAATTGCATTAATAAACAATAACACAATTGAAACAGTTGTATTGTGAATAAAAGCCTTGAACATCCGTGCAGTATTAGATTGAGAGCTAAACACGTTTCATTATCATTGTTAAATGAATCGACTAATCGACAATCAGTAATGACTATGACATATAACTCACTTGTAACAATCACGTGGCCGCTATCAGATTTATCTGTAATTCTATGTTAGGAGCTGCATACTCGTTAGACTTATACCATTAGTCACACTGTTATTACCGAATTACTACTATCACTTATCTGCATTTAAATGTTATTTTAATGGCAGATTTACGGGAGATCGTTAACGATTGTTGCTCTATTGACTGATTTTATTACTGTACTAAAATGCATTCAGCTAATTTTGAAGAGACGTGCTAGAACTTTCTAAATAAAAGATAAGTATTTCGAAGGTGCTAAAATTTCAATTCAGGGTTTATGTAGTATATAAGCCCTCTACAAAAAGTACGAACAAAGGTAGGAACAATCAATAACAGCAATCATTTGTGCTGCTAAAGAACATATTTGTGTTATATTCCACTCTATTCGGCTCTGAGTATGACTTACGAGCTTTGGTCAGAATACGATAATTATTCCATGTATACTTTGCGAAATGAAAATTGAAATGGAGAATAACTAAAATGAAGATTATTTTAATTTATTATTATGCTAACTTAACTAAACTAATATGTGAAAAGTTTTAAAACTTGTTCATTTTTGTTTGCATCGCTTATTTTGTTAAAAAGTGCTCAAAATATTTCAAGAAATAGACAGTTTTCTTCCAATTTTTTTGTAATATAATTCCATACAAATGTTTTACTGATAATCTTAGAAAAATATAGTTGTGATCAAAATAATAACAGTGGTAAAGAAACTAATACGAATGGTGATCTTAAAGTTTCTATAACGAGATAGAATACATAACCTTTTTGGGCAAAATTGTATTTATATAGTCTCCATTTAGTCGATTTTCAAGACCTTTCAATCCTTCAGAAAAATAATATTATTTTGAGATATTATCTTTCCAGCCAACCATATTTTGAGTTTTGGAAATAGAAAGAAATCGGTGATAGCTAAGGCAGGTGAGTACGGTGCATGTTCGATTAATTCGAATCGTAATTCATGCAGTATCACAATCGCAATTACCGATTTGTTGCCTTATTACTTAATGTGTGTAAACCTTCACTTTGAAAAACCTAAGTGTTCAGCAACCCATACCAAATACAAGATGCTTGCATTGTCGGTTGGTGAGTACTAAAAATA
The DNA here is from genome assembly GCA_963971575.1 of Liopterus haemorrhoidalis. Taxonomy (NCBI): domain Eukaryota; kingdom Metazoa; phylum Arthropoda; class Insecta; order Coleoptera; family Dytiscidae; genus Liopterus; species Liopterus haemorrhoidalis. Next base: position 145,952,107 of record OZ020611.1, on the reverse strand, counting down.
ATGTTGAATCCTGGATAAAAACTCACGCCTAGTACCAGAACTCCTTAATTAGGAATCTCACTTCAGTTTGAGACTATAATTCTTACGTTCGAATCTTATCTGGCATCTTCTGTTCAATACGAAAGTTAATAAGAATGTGGTGATACCACATCGGAGGCTGGATTAGATTTTAAATCTTCATAATTATAAAAATGAAAACAGTAAACATTTCAATATTTTACATTATATCACAGGCTCGCTACATAGTTAATATCAATGATACGATATAAAGGCGAGTACCAATGGTCCGCTACACACCTTTGTAATACCTTTCAAAAAAGGGTATTTCGAATGGCATTATTGTATATTTTGATGCTTATTTGATTACTGAATCTTTTACACATCATTGTACTTTTGTTTTGACTTGGTATAACAATTTGTATGTTGTAATTACCAATGAATAAATTATTATTATTATTATGGGGTTTGTCAGGTCTTGACAAGCGTCCACTAATCGCAAACTTCAGCAACTTTTTGAGCCGCGTCATACTAGAGACCAGTGGAGCTAAATACACACTGCTGCATTCCAAACCCTGGCGATTACACTACATTAGTAGCGGCACTAGCGGGGTTCCAGGAGCCCCCCCCCCCATATTGTGCTGGGCCTTTCCCAGAAATACTTAGAGATAAATGTGTACGCAACAAGGATCTATTTTTTAAGGAGGTCATCATATATATTACAGAAGTGAGGGACCTTTTTTAGGGTTTTGTAGGTATGACCAAAAAACCCTTATACCGTAATTTTGTCGTCTGTCTGTCTGTCTGTCTGTTCGGTAAAAATTGTAGCCAAACGGCTAAACCTAGAGAGTTGAAATTTGGCATGCTTATACAACTTTTTGACCCGCACATAGGAAAAATACTAAAACATCTAAAAAACATATCCCTCTAAAAATATAAACAAATATGTGCTCATCGAAAAAAAAATATATTTTTTTTAAATTCTGAGTAGGGTATCAAATGAAAGCCCTTAGTACGTGGATTAACGATCAAAATTTTATTTTTGCAAAATAAATTATTTTGAAGCGATTTTTGCCAAAATTGTGCAAAAAAATTTTTGTCCCACACCCTGTAGCCCAGATGGTTTAAACTAAAAATCTGAAAAAATTCTAAGTAATGTACATTGGTGTGAACTGGAATAGTACAACAGGAATTTTTGATCAGATTATGTTTTCGGAAAATAACGCATTTTTTGTGTTTTTAACTAAAATATGTTAACTATTTAATACGTTGTGTAACATACCACATCAGTAGCTCTCGTGGCGTGGTTGGATTTGTCGTACGCTTAATAATATAAGAAGCTTGCAAACTAGGGTTCGAATCCTGTTGATTTTATTTATTTTTTTTTTTTGCATTTTTATTTTGTTTAAATTATATTGTTAAAATTCCAGTTATATTTGGTAAATGTTGCATTTAATTTTTAAAAGCGTAAATTTAATAACCAGTGGAAAGTGTTGAAATTATAATTTAATTCTATGTTTGACGAAATCAAAGGGCGGGACTTATGATGTAAGCAACCAATGGAAACCATAGGTGCAATTTTCAAAATCTTAATGAACTTTGCTATATAAAAAAAATACTGCATATATTTAGAAACTTAAATAATGGTATTAGGCATTCGAATTAAAATTCATAAAAAAATATTTTGACATAAAATTTGTTTTGGCATCCCAAATAATCATCGTTCAGTTACAAAATACCTGCAAAATCCAGAAATGTGTGAAAATTCACACTTCATCAATTTTTTAGGTTATCACTTGTTTTAGAAGTGAGGACTTTTTGAGGTCATCATTTGTTTATAAGTGAGGATCTTTCTTTTTTTAATCATCACTTGTATTTTCAGCTGTCCGTTAATAACGATAAAAAATTATGCCTTCCTCAAATATTTCCTGGCCTCCCTAGATTATACTCAAATATTTCCTGGCCTTCTAGACTTTAAGAGCTAGCGCTGCCACTGCACTGCAGTATTCAACCGTGCTGTATACAAGAAAAGCTACTATAGTATACTACTTCCTAAATATAGTGATATTTTAATAAATATACAATCGCAACTAAATTCGTCTTATATTTTATTGTTACAATATACTAATACTAAAGAACCATATCGAAGCTTGTTGTCGTATTCCTAATGCTATTGATTTACTTAATAAATTTTGTTTGTCTTTCAATCTCATTTACTTTTCAAATTTGACATAAATTGGTTAAAATTTGATCAAAACCATCCTTCATTACCCAACTATTTATAAAATTTCTTGAAGATATATCAACTCGTTCAAAAGTTAATTATGCAATCGATAGCTATCTGTCAAACTGTCAGATTATATCTTCGACATAAAGTTTCGAATAAAGTGTTAGGTTCGCGAGGAAACGTGCCAACAAAATTCAAATATAAAGTCAGAAATATCAACTTCTTCCTAAAATAAAATAATACAATCTTCAATCACTTTCTTATCTATTCTTGAATCTTAGATACATATATCTTTATTCTATATATTGCACAAATAGCCATCGTTGCTTTACGCCAAAAAAATTTAACTAACTATATTCTATATATACTAGGTATATATAGAACTGGTCTGGTTGGGACTGGCCCTTCGGGAAATTGCCCGATGTCTCCGTGGGTCAATCCGTCACTAGAAACAGCAGCTAAATAGAAACTAACTGTGGTGGTGCACGTCACAATTGCAATCATCGTCACGAAGCTACTTGACTGATGCGATTGCTGACTTTTCAGTCACTTTTAAAATATGGAATTCCCTATTTTTACGCAAGTTTTTTTGGGTTTAGGCAAAGTCCGTATTAACGGTGTCTAGATTAACGAGGTTTCACTATAGTAGTAGTAAGTATCCAAAGTGCCTTCCATTTTGTTTTAAATACTTTCGGTTCCTTAGTCTTAAGCTATGCGTGGTTTGAAGCAGAGATGGGAGTCGGCAAAAAATAATATTCTCGTCTCCCAAGTCAGTATTTTTGAAAACTAACTCCGACTGCCGTCTCCTTTCACTAATGCACTACAAATTCTTTTGTAGTTTGCTTAATAGAACTGAAGTAGGTCGTTCTTGATACAAATTTTTAAATATACGAGGGTTACCTTTTATGTTTTTACAAACAAACACTAGATGGCAATATTAAAATTTGTCATTACTATATTCGTAAAATTTGACATTTGTTATTGTGAAATCAGAGGCAGCTTATAAATTGACCGAGTAGTTTGTTGCTGGTAAGCGTTAAAAAAAGCAAATTTGTGAAAAAATGGATATTACTCGTAAAGGTTTTCGTTGGATGATTTTTTACGATTTAACAAAGACCTAACTCAACAAGAATGCATAGATTCGCTTCATTTAACTTTTCGTAATGAAGCACCATCAGAAAAGACTGTTTACAATTGGTTTGTAGAATATCGTCGTGGTCGTGCGTCCGTCAGTAATGAATCTCGTGAAGGTCGACCAAAATCGGTAATGATTCAAAAAAACATCGATGCTGTGCGCAAAATGATTGAAAAAGATCGGCATGTGAGTTACCGTGAGATAAAGGCATCCTTAGGTATATCGCAACTGCAATATATTCGATTTTGCATAAACATTTAGCTGTGAAAAAGATCTGTTCCCGATGGATTCCGCATAATTTGATCGAAGCTCAAAAAAGGCTCGTGTTGATTGGTGTAAAGGAATGCTAAAAAGATTCAACCTAGGCACTGCAAAATCCGAAAAGTGTATAAATCTTAAAGGCGAATTTGGAACAGTTTGTTCAAAAAAAAAATCTTTCTTAGTTTTTGTAAAAACTTAAAAGGTAGCCCCCGTATACATATATATATATATATTTCTGTCCCACGCATGCCTTGCAAGCATGAGCAAGTTGGGAAAAAATTCTTCCCAAAGAAACAAATGGCAGTATCGAAGTAGAGGATATGACGGACTTTGATTTTTTAAACCATAACGTATGTTGAGTTTCGTATCTTTGGGTAGAGCTTTCGAAAAGAAATAACTCTTACTTAATACTTTTTTAATACCTTTTACGGTTTACGAAAAAAAAAAAAAAAATGGTAAGTTACATGCCGATCTTCTTCAATCATTTTGCGCACAGCATCGATGTTTTTTTTGAATCACAACCGATTTTGGTCGACCTTCACGAGATTCATCACTGATCGACGCACGACCACGACGAAATTCTGCAAACCAATTGTAAACAGTCTTCTCTGATGGTGCTTCATTACCAAAAGTTAAACGAAGCGAATCTATGCATTGTTGTTGAATTATTTTACTACTATTTTAAATCGTAAAAAATCATCCAACGAAAACCTTCACGAGTAATATAAATTTTTTTACAAACTTGTTTTTTTTTAACGTTCACTGTTAACAAACTACTCGGTAAATTTATAAGCTGCCACTGATTTCACAATAACACATGTCATATTTTACGAACATAGTAATGACACATTTCAATATTGCCATCTAGCGGTCGTTTGTAAAAACATAAAAGGTAACCCTCGTATATAATTTGGTTGTTGCTTCACTCATTTGACACTGAAAAGACTTATTTAAAAAACTGAATTGTAGGCTTTTCTTAAAGAAAATGATAAGCATTAAAACATAGTAGCAAACATAGTAGCAGACCATGAAGGGAGAGCATTGTGTTAATGTAAAGCAGTGGCGGATTTACCATGAAGCTAATGAGGCTCAAGCCTCAGGGCCCCCAACATTAAGGGGGCCCCGAGCTGGGCCTAAATATTATACAAAAACTTTGAAACTGCCATTTTTTTTAATTTAATTTTTAAATATCTGTACTGAACATTTCTTGTCAAAAATTATTTTGTAAACAATATTAAACGGTATAAGTGTTAACAGATGTGAACCATTTTTTTTTTTTTTTGTTCAAATTTTTATTACTTTTGTAAAACTTTTCAACGTGTCGAGGTGTTTTCAAAGTGACCATATGATTTCTCGGTAAAAATTTAATGGATTCGTTGATAAGTACAGAGATGTGGCAGTTTGGCCCGCTATACTAAATAAAAGTTTTATACAGCAGTGTTTAAAAAAGAAAATTCGTTTTATAATAATTATATAGAATCCAGTAGGCCATACAAACACCAAACCAGAAGTTTCTCAAATAAATATTTCGAAAAAAAATTAAAAAATGGCCAATCTGTAACTAGATCCTGGATATCTTACTCGAAGGGTAAAGGTTGCATTTATTGCTTTGTGTGCAAAATGTTTTCGAAAGATATTTCATTTCTCACATCGGAGGGGTTTTCTGACTGGAAGAATATTTTGTCAAATATATAACATATCAAAGCTATGTTAACATGGATTACTCGAAAAGAAAATAAAAATACATTAGACAAATAATTGGAAGAAGAAATGACAAATAACATAAAATATTGTTACGAAATATTGAAGAGAGTAGTTGCAGTTATTAAATTTTTATGTGAAAGAGGCTTGCCACTTAGAGGTCATGATGAAAAATGGGACTCACCAAACAATAGAAATTTTATGGGAATAATCGAATTGATCGAGAAATTCGATCCATTTTTACAAAAGCACTTAGTTACGTGTCAAAACGAAAAAACAAAAGTAACGTATTTATCCAAAACATGAAAAAATGACATCACACAATCATTAGATTATGATGAGACGATAAAAGAATATGCCACGACAAAGTGCCGAAAGAAGCATATTGTGTAGAACAGGAGAGAAAATTATACTCCTAATATATGATATTACATATATCCGTATTTTTTCCAATTTTATGTTTTTAGAATTATTTACATACATTTAATATTCTTATTTTGTGTTTATGTACATTTTCAATTAAAATAAATATTTGAGTTCACAGGAATTTTTTTATTCAAAGTACCAATAATACCTATATTTGAGTAATAGCCATTATTGCAATTTATTTTTTTAGGGGGCCCCAAAAAAATTTTAGCCTCAGGCCCCGAAAAAGCTAGATCCGCTACTGATGTAAAGTATATCACTATAGCAAATAGTCGTTAACCGAGTTACTGTCATTCGAGTACAAGCGTTGCACAATTTCTTAATAATAAACTAGATATTAGCCTGCATCTTACAGATGAACTAGTAGGTAACTTATAGGGCCTGAAGATCATGATTACTGATTTTCAGCCTAAAACTACTTCGTTGATAACCCAATAAACATAAAATTAACCCAATATAATAACATAATAATCAGCTTATTTTGTAATCGATTCGTATTGAGTCAGTTCGCGAAGTTGTGAATCAAAGTTCTGGTCGTTTCGTGAATGGTTACGGGCTTTCGGGTATCAAAAGATATTGATTGCGTTTGAGAGGACTTCTGAATCTTACTTCGAGACATATTGACCTAAATAACATGCTTTATAGAGGTTACAACGCGTTAGGCGCGATAGAGAATTTATTAAAATTTACGTGTAGGTAATGCAAACATTGTTTTATTTTATTAATGTTATACCCGGAAAATGTTTTATTGATTTGAAGTAATGGGTTTATATGAGTTTACTGAATAATAAATTTAAAGAGTATGAAATGAAAATGAAGATCTGCGCTTTGGCAACGATTTTTTTTCTTATAATACCTTTTGTCACACTAGAAATTTAAGTTAAGACAAACTGAAACCATAGTATATTAAAAAAGAGACGCCTGTATACGCATGCTTGCTCGACCTTAGCCGTGCTTTTGAAAGAGCAGATCGTAGAAGACTATTAAATATAGTGGAAAGAATCGTCAAGCCTTGAATTATCTCATTATTATCCAAATGGTTTGACAAAGAACAAGAGTGTGCTGGGGGTCGGTTAAATCCAGTACGTATATGCAATACTTACTGGAGTAAGGCAAGGTGGACTTCTATCTCTACTCTTGTTTAACATATACATGAATGATATTAGTACACTGTTGAACAAGGAGCGCGTGGAATAGGTGATTGACTCTACACTTATAAATCATATTAGCTACGCGGACGACATGATAGTTCTAGCCCCATCAGTATCCGGTTTGAGAAAACTATTAAGAATTTGTGAATCTTACGCCATGGAAAATAGTATAACGTACAATGTCAACAAAACTGAGTACATCGTATTCCAGCACAAAATTAAAAGACATTAAGTGCCTGGTATTAAGTTCAACCGTGAATATGTGAAAAAAGTATCCCATCGGGTCTATTCTCTAAGAATGATGTTAAAATCTTAGCGTCAGGAACTGACGTTAATTTTTTTAACACCATTTTTAACCTAAATGCTATTCGCTAAACATATATGTGTTAAAATTATAGCCCGGCGGCGTTAAAATAGCCAGTTAACGTTCTACAATAAGCGCCTACCGAAACGGTGGCTTTAAAAGTTAACGCTTGTGTTTAGTTTGCAAAAATGGCTGATCCTATTTAAGTAAATGTCATGTTATTTAAAAAAAAAAAAATGAATAAAACACATGACGGTAGAAATATTAATCATCTTTCTATTACTTTTTAAAGTGAATTCTTTACAGTAGAGATAAGAATGACGCTTCATGATTTTTGTTATACAAGTAACCCAGACGCAAGTTCAAGTAATTGTATAGAAAGGAAGTAAATGGAGTATTGGAGAGCAGTTTTGGTTTTTATTGAGACACAGAACTTAAAATTATAATCCTCTGAAAGCTACAATACTTCACTTATGCCGCCGCCGTGTTTCAAAATATCGCAGTACATTTTAATGGTGTAATATTTGAAGAAACAATTGATGAGATTGATAATGACGATCACAACAGTGTTATTCCAGAAATAGCGTAATAAATCAAATTTAATAATTAATATCACCGAACACCTTTTTAAAAATAAAATGAACATATAATTCACATTTTATTCAAAAATTAAATAAACTGTTATAGTACTATGTAGTATATAAATTGACTAAACAAAAGTTGAATAAAGTTATATTTTTATTTAATACACTGTGGAAACCAGTTATAATGAGTATCACAGGACCAAACATTTCTGTTCCATTTTTAAAATAAATTTCGCCACTGAATATTTAATTCAACACCGAAATATTAGGTTAAGATTCTCTTGGCATTTGACTAAATAAATACTCCTGTTAAAATTCAACGTAGCAGCGCATGCGCGTGCAGTTAATATTAGCCTCTCTACAGGGTGTGTTAGCGCCACGCGTTAACAAATATTGTATTAACGCTTACCTTAACAAATGCTCTTACAGAATAGCAGTTTTGGATAATGACGTTAGACATGGAGTTAAAATAAAAATATTAATCTGACGCTAATTTTAACGCATTTCTTACAGAATACACCCGCATGTGAGTTACCTCGGTCATGTGATTATCTCTCTGATTGTTTAGATATTGATCGACAATTTTGTTCTTTGTGTGTAAGAGCAAATATGTTAAACCAGTGATTCTTTAAATGCAATAAAGATATACGCAGATACTTGTTTAATACATTTTGTTTTTATTCATCTGTAGTATGAATTCAATTCGATCGAGCGTACGTAAATTAACAACATGCTATAATAATGTATTTAGACTTATCAATGGGTTACATAAATATTGTAGCGCTAGTGAAATGTTTGTAATGAACGATGTTTGTACCTGCATGACTGTCCTCAGGAAATACGTTTTTAAACTGCGTGACAGTTTAATGAAGTCTGTGAACAAGCTTGTCCATAACTGCATTACTTGTGACAACATTATTAATATGAAATGGTCAGCTATTCTTAGACAAATTTAGTCTGTCAGCACATTATTTTACAATAATGTATTAACAAAAACAATATTTCTAATATTTTAATAATTGTATAATATGATTGAGGACAAATTTAAATTCTTTGTATGTTCTTTCTTTTTTTTTGTACTTGTTCATTTTTATGTATAGTTAATTTTGTTTTTTTAATTTGTATATATTGGTTTTTTTATTGGCTACAAGGCTGTTAAAGTCAAGTAATATTTAAGATCGGTTTGCATTCACACAATACGTTTAAATCGTCGGTGCTGCAGTCTTCTATGATAATTTTATTCTTAAGTTAACTTCACGAAGTTACCAGTTTTAAACTGTCTGCGCGGACACCAATTTTGAATTATTATTAAACACATCTGGATATTTGATTCCATTCTATAATAAAGAATATGTTACACCTGTATTAACATATAAGCCGATGCATTTTTACCATAATTGTTGGAGCTATATATAGGTATTTATAGGTATTAAATAGTGGTGTGCCGCATCTCCGTATCCGTATCCGTATCCGCAGATCTGGCTTTTTTGTGTTCCGGTACATCACTAGAATTAACTACATTATTAAAATAACTAGATAAATAAATAATTTAATCACAACAATAAGTATAAACTTCTTACCTATATCTTTGATATAACCTAGTATTCTTTTCTATGATAATAAAAAAGGTTGACAGCACAAATTCAAAAAGTATTAGAAATTATGTTGGCAATGCGTACCACGTGACCTCACTCTAAAACAGAAATATCAGTCTTATAGGCTGTAATAAAATGAGGACACGTGCATCCATAATAGCACTTAAGGCAGCCTTACTTAAACATCCTATCTTAAAGTTCTAGAGTAAAACGGTATTAGCGACAATATTGCCCATATAGACCGGGAGCTCATGACAGTTTTTGGTCTCCGATTTCATACAGCATGCCTTTTGGAGGAGAGAATATTTACCCTGTGACGACAAAAAAGGGATGGTACAAAACCCCTGCACGCTTTCCGGTCATAGGGAAAATTGCATTTCCACTTAAACACAAAATTTTTGTGCTTTTCTCTGATTTAATATTGCTTGCCCTTTTGTCAAAAGAAAGTTATAACAAATTTAAAGTCTTTTAAATATATGCATGCGATTCGGAGGGTCCCAAAGGGCTCAAACGGTCATGTGATCTTGTAATAAAAAAATATAATTTTCCGCGTTTTCATACAGCATGCCTATAATTAAAAGACTTTAAATTTGTTATAACTTTCTTTTGACAAAAGGGCAAGCAATATTAAATCAGAGAAAAACACAAAAATTTTGTGCAAGTGTCACAGGGTAAATATTCTCTCCTCCAAAAGGCATGCTGTATGAAATCGGAGACCAAAAATGTCATGAGCTCCCGGTCTAATACGTAAGGTTTAAATATAAATTTTGCGAGATATTTGCAAGTTGCATAATAGTTACAAATATTTGCAAAACTATTAAAGGTTTGACTTCTAAGTATAGAGATTTAGTTATTAACAATCAAAGGGGACAATTTTAAATATGTAGAAATGAGATTTAATATTACTACTAACAAGTTTTGAATCAAATATCAAAAAGTTATAAAATCAATACCAATACCAAGGATCTAGTTAATTATTAATATATTATACTTTGTAAATTTTATATTTCAGTTTGTATTTATACTTGCTTCTGAATATTTTATTTTGTCCCGAGATGTATCTTTTTCTCTAGAAAATATTAAATTTCCTTTGCGACAAAAAATATTGCTTGTTAAGTTTAAATAAAATAGAAGAGGGGGCGATAGCTATATGAATTTAACTGGAAGAGGGCGTTTGTAAAATTGAGAAACTAATTTTTAATGGGCAAAACGGTATAATTCTTAAAAGTTTCTTATAACATTTTATAAAAAACATCCAATCTGAACAAATTTAGTAACAATCTATGTATGAAAATTTGCAGCAAATTTTTATCTATATAATAGGATATTTTTAAAAGGGGATACGCATAAAATTTGTATTTCCTTAAAACTACATTATTTTGATATGTTAATGTTAGTTATGTCACCTAACAAAACAAAAATCTCATTTTAATTAATATTATAGCCAAATTTTTTAATTAAAATATTGTAAATTTGAAATAAGCCGACCACGGCGCGAAGGTTTCCGAGTAAAAACGACTGAGTATGACGTCAAACGATAGGGGTTTCACGTCACAGATACAGCTACAACATAATCTTTACACGTTTGTATATTGTATTGTTCGAGTATTTGTTTTTAAACAATTTTTTACGCATTTATTATTAAAATGGCAGATAAAGATTTTGTTAGGACTCAGAATGATAATTTACCCAACATTGACGCATTTATGCTCATGGAATATATGAAAAATAATGAATGCTACAGTGCTGAAGAAATACGTGGTGTCAAAGCAGACCTGTAAGTAATTTTTATTTTATATTCTATAACTTTATGTAAACAAACGCTGCAACTCTGTAAAATGTAAATATTTATGTAATTTAGATGTCAGAATTTTACTACATTGTTTACATGAAGTTACAAAACGTTAGAGGCATAATTGAAATACTGCAATATAGGTTATATATTTTAATATAAAATTTAATTTAATTGTTTTTATAGAATTAAACTTTATTTTAATTAAAATCACTCTAACTTTACATAACCTATAAAAGTTATACAAACAAATAAGTTCACAACGGACTATGTACGCTGGGTAAGCTAGTGGTGTCATGCGTCAGTTAGAAGGGGTATGACGTCACACGTCGTTTTCGCGTGCTACATACATTTATGATTTTTTTAAGACTACAAATTAAAAAAAATAAATTAAAAACTGTTTTTTATGTTTATATGCAACAAGAGGAATATAATAAAGAAAAATTAAATAATCATGCCTATCCCCTATTGTAAATTTTAGCTAAAGTTTCATTTTACAAATATGTTAATGAAATAGCGAAATTGTTCTTTTGTGAAAATTACAGATAGTTATTGTACCTACTTGGTGTATTCGCTATAGGACAATAATAAATTAAAGTAATGTTCATTTAACCCTTTAAGGAAAGGCATAAGAATCAATTTCTAATTCCGTTTTTATTGCTAAAAATATTTACTATCATTAGCTACGAAAAATGATTAATATTATTAGATGTGGTTAGTAGAAGCAACCCAGAAGCAAGTTGTCCTGAAAGGGTTAAATAGTTGATCTCCATTTCAATTTTCACAAATATATTAAGTTGTATTAAAAAATGTCTCAAATAAAAGTTGTTGTTTGTAAAGCAACTTTTGTTAACTAATTTTTTTCGAAACATTTCTCTGCTGCGAATTATTCGCAAAAATCTTAAAGCCGATATGAAAAATCTTCCATTTATAGATGACCGATTTTTACCAAAACTTATTCAACTGATGCCATTGATGTTAGAAGCTTAAAACTGAAGTTTCGCAAAAATCCGTTTATCTAAATTCATTTTACACGTGTCCAAGGACCGACAGACAGAGATACTGACAGACCGATAGACATCATGCTAAAAATAGTAAAAACATTATGTAGACACCTCAGTGTCCACGAACTGAGGTGTCTACATAATGTTCAACGAAATTTAAATATGTTCAAATCGATATGATCACAATACCTCCCTTATATGTACATGTATGTGGCGGTCGGTAAAAACATAACTGGAACTGGTGCAAAAGAAAGATTTTCAAAATACAAAATAGAAAATACCGATAAAAAAACTATTGAAATACTATATTAGTGTCGGCGAATCAACGCAGTTACGTCACACGACGTAACAAACGATTGCTTTGTTCCAGACAATACAGTCGTTTGTTACGTCTTGTGACGTAACTGCGTTGATTCGCCGACGCTAGTATATCTTTATAATATATGAACATTCTTGTCGTCTACTGGACGTTCTAAGACGGAGACTGTGGCAGCTTTTTTTAATAATCCGTACTTTAGCCAGCGATCTATCGAAAAATAATCGCAGGAAAAACAAATAAATAACACTACTATGACTTACTGTCTGAATTATAAGAGATCTAAAGAATTTAATTCATATTCCTATTGCATGAAACCTTACAACATCCATTATCTATAGTTTGGCAAATTTTAAGGTACTGCATTTATATATGCCGCTCCTATAATATATCAACCTTGTAATAGAACGTCACTCAGCTGTATATTTGTATTTCATATATGTTAAAACTTTTTCAATTGTTGAACCATTGATATTCGAACCGCTTTATTTACATTTATTGGGGATAATAAAAAATTATTTTACTGACTTTTATTATCTTCAGTAGCGTATCATTTCTAAGTGAAACGTTAACTAAGATAAACACTATTTCACGTCTGATCACATTTATTTTATTTATTTTTCTGCCTAATTAGCTCGCGGGGCACAGTTTGGGAAACTCTGCTATAGACCATTTTAAGCACGTGACTTGCAGCATTTAAAAATATCAGTCGTAGGGCACCAAACCAGTTGTATACACGTAGGGCATAGACTTTTAATATTTTGTGCATTAATTGTTTATAAACATTTATGGCTGGTTGCTAAAGTAAGAATTATCTCTAACTCAAGTTAAAATCATTTGTTTTTGTATATCTTTATATATAATCTTTATATATAAAAGAGAATATTTGTGGCTATGTCCGGAAATTCTAACCCACTTCCAGATATGTTACAGAGTTTAAATTTTGCATACAGGTAGAAAATGCCTTCATCATATCTACGAAAATCTCAAAAAAGTCCCATAAGAAACGAGAAATTAATAATTTTGTTTTTAATTATATTGGACAATCGAAGTATTTATGATGCGTTCAACGAGATCGCCGGAATTTCGTTTCAATGGTTGTTTGGACAACTATAGTAAGTTCTTGAAACATCGTTCAATGTCGTTCGGCGCGATTCATCATTGCTCTGTTATAGCTGATAAGATTTATTATTCAGTTATTTAGTAAAAATTTTGATTAGTGTATGCAGAGCGAGACTGAAGTGGAGCACCTGTTTTCTGGTTTTTTATTTTAGGGCATTTTTAAACTTTGTTATTTTTATTTATTTATTTTTTTTTTCTATTCTTTTATTTAAATGTTTAAATATAATAGTAAAATCTTTTATGTATATAAAACAGAAAATCTGTGTGTACCGAGTTGAAATTTGGTATATAAGTAGGAAATGCAGTCAATATAAGGAGGCAAATCGAAAATCAGAAGAAAAAAAAATGTATAATTTAAGACGTTGACTTAACAGAAAAATTGTTTATAATAAGAAAACAAATATTTTTTTTAATGATTTTTTTTTATTGAATCGATATTACGGGAGTTACGAAGGGACAACCTAAAACTAAACTTTTGAAATATCTCATTTACTATTGACTTGACAGCAAAAACGCACATGAGAAAAGATGTTTAAAATAAAAATACAAATATATGTTATCCTATAAATTTTTCATTTGGTTGAGAAGCAGGGGAAAGGAGATGGGGGGAGGTGCTAAAACTAAAATACTGGAAATATCTCGCTTATTATTTACTTTACATCAACAATTTATAAAGACAATTTGTTTTGATTGAAGAACGATTATTTTCTATTTAGTGTAGTTTTTGAATATTTAGGGGGACAGAGGGAGTGCTACTTATAAACTTGAAATATCTCTTAATATTGACTTACCATTAAACATGCGTATAACAAAAGTTGTTACAATATCAATAATATAAATAAATAACTAAACAAATCTTTTCTGCTTAATCTTCTTCTGTATATAGGTATATCATTTATATTTTTCATATATATGTACATAAATATATGACCTGACTGACTCATCAACGTCCAGCCCAAATCACTAGACCTAAAAACATTAAATTCGAGAAGAATATTTCCTCCATGTCGTAAACGATCACTAAGAAGGGAATTTTCGAAATACAACCCCTAAGGGGCTGTAAGTGATTTATGGGATTCCTCAATATCTCTTAGGACCAATATATTTGAATGTAAAACGATTCGTAGCAACCAGTCTTGAACCGATTTCGAAATGGACTACGACTACTTTCTTTCGGTAGCGAAGCAGCGGGTATACTGCTAGTTGTAACATATAAAAACAAATGATTTTAACTGGAGTTAGAGAAATATACGGAGCTACTATGCGGCCATTTTTGTGAATTTATCGTTTTTGTTAGTCATAGGTAGATCCTGGCATTGGAAGTATGTTACAGGGTTGGAAAGTCGACAGAAAAATAGTCGACTCCGACTTCCCATCTCTGATGTGTGATAGCTGGACTAAGTAATAGACATGAATGCATATTTTGCAAAATTGGAAAGTGATTTTAGAGATAGTTACTCTCAAAAAATTGAATACATAGACAATTTTGATCCGTATACTGTGTGGTATAACAATGTTGAACTTAAAGTGAAAGATATACCATCAATATGGACATTGTGGCTTATTTAGTGTTCTGACAAGCTATTTTATTGAATAGAATTTTACATAATATTCATTATTATAAATTTAAAGTTCTTTATTAAATAAGTAAATTAAATTGGTTGACGCTGTACCTGGCAACTTTACGAATATACCAGAAGTAAAATGTTTACTACAAACAAATGCAGACTTTTATTTAGATTCTGTTGAGTCTTGCCTCTTAAATGCCTTGATGCACTGCTGTTGCCTTTTAACTGACAAATTATTTATATTATATTTATATTTATAGTTTAATATACTTGGAAATCGATGAAACGAAAATTAATCTCTACCCCCATGACTCCCACACTCCACAATTGCAAAAAAACTTGGCATATTTTACGTTTTTATATATAATCCCATAAGCATCAATATACTGTCTTTTGCCATTTTTAAATGCCCGTTTGATGGTTATGACGTCACAGTAAAATAGGAAACCTGTAGGTAGGGTGACCAGACGTACTCTTTTTTAGAGTATTATACTCTTTTTTGAGTAATATCTTCTATACTCTTACTTTTTATAAAAAACCCTGAATATACTCTTTTTTGCTGGTCACTTGTTTATATCACTTCTATTTTGGGAGTGAGGACCTTTATTTTTTTTTACTCATAACTTTTATTTTGGGAGTGAGGTGAGGACTTTTTTGTTTGCTCATCACTTGTATTTTGGAAGTGTGAGGCTCCTTTTTTATGCTCATTACTTTTATTTTGTGAGTTAGGATCATTTTTTGTTTCGCTCATCACTTTTATTTTGCGAGTGAATACCTTTTATTTTAGTATACTCTTTTTCTGTAAAAAAAATCTGGTCAGCCTACCTGTAGGTATTTAGCTTTAAGTTTAGTTCACATTAGCCCTTTAAATATTCTGTAATAAGATCTCGTAAATCAAAAAATATATTCAAATAGAAAAGAAAATATCAAAATGTTTCTGACATAAAGATTATTTGTTCATATAAGCACGGTACAAGAGTTTTATTTAAATTTATATGAAGAACGTATATCGCGAATTCCGCTTAAATTACTTTCCTCAGAGCACGCGTACAAGAGCATATAATCCAACACTCAGTGGCACAAAACTCACGCACACATCAGAAGAAGAAGCGTTGAAGAAGAGTGACATCTCTCGGTACTGCTTCAGGTTATACCACCGTCAATGCATCTGCGTGAATATTCGATAAAGGAAGTTGATTTTCCACTTTTCTGCATGTATATTACATTCGATTTTGCATATTCGATTTTACAAAATATTCTCTATGAACCTGTATATTGGAAAAGGTAAGACATACAGATGCACATATATTTGTGTTTGCACCTGTCGAAGTTATTCTTGTCGAGGCCTGTTTTACATGAATGAAACAAATGAAATTGACTTAATACTTTCACTGAATCGTAACATATGTCACGAGGGTGTCACGAACTTTTAAATTCACTTTATATTTGAGTTATTTCTTTATCAGTTACTAACCAATTTTATATTAAATTCTCTCTGATTTTTTTTCTTAAAATATTTAGGATAACTGCCAGGTTATGAGTGTCTGTCGTGTGAAGTTTACATTATCCTTATAGTAAGGTTAAGTAGTATTCACAGCTCTAAAATTAGTTGACTATGCGCTGTGCATTATGGATAAATTTAATAGACAGTTTTAATCTTTAATGATAGTTCACAGCTATAAAAATTTATGCGTAATGAATTTTGTGACATTCGTTACGCAAGGTAGCGTAATTAGTGTCATGGTAAATCCGTTTCTAGTCAAAATTCAATAATTAATGATACAAAAATAACGTGATAATTCGAAAATTATCTACGACGCTTTCTTTTGGTTGAAATTTATTTCTTATATGCATTATCAATAACGTACGTCAGTGATTCAGACCAAATAGTATGAAATATTTCAACATTGGCATACGTTTTCTTTTTTAAAAAATCGTTTAATTGATTATGTGTTTTTATTACATACGTTTATTGCCTCTTATTGATTTTTATAACATGTTAAGTGTCAATGTTCTCGCTGTCAATTAATTAATTTCTACCCACACGACTCCCACACTCCACAATTGCAAAAATCTTATGACTATTTTACGTTTTTATATATAATCCCATAAGCATCAATATACTGTCTGTCCTATTTCTTCCATTTTTAAATGCCCGTTCGACGGTTATGACGTCACAGTAAAATAGGAAACCTGTAGGTATTTAGCTTTAAGTTTAGTTCACATCAGCCCTTTAAATATTCTGTAATAAGATCTCGTAAATCAAAAAATATATTCAAATAGAAAAGAAAATATCAAAATGTTTCTGACATTTTTTTTATTACTAAACCAATCATGTAAAAAAAAATCATAATGTAAATCAATGGAACACCGATTATAATACGCATTTATCCCACATTCAAATCTTGATACGCCTCCTATGTTGTAAGTTGGCAATGAATTTAGCAAATTGTCGTCTTTCTTTAAAGTACAAGGTGTCTCAAAAGAAATTTTATATTTAGTGGATCGATTAAAAAAAAAGTAAGCCGTATATAGAAAAAATGTTTATTAATTATTAAATACACTTTTTGGGGATTTATTTCTTAAAAATAATATCATCTAAATGTAGACCCTCGCGTTCTCGGCACTCATTTAATCGAACAGTAAAATTACTTATGGCGTCTCCGCAGGTGGACTCAGGGATGGCTGCCATTTCGTGACGGATATTTTCTTTCAAATGCGCCAGTGAAGTCGGTTTATTGGCGTAAACTTTAGATTTAAGATAACCCCATAGGAAAAAGTCCATAGGGGTTAAATCTGGACTGCGTGGAGGCCAATTTATGTCACCTCTCCGGGAGATCAATTTGCCTGAGAAAATTTCACGAACACGTGGCAGAGACATATTGGACGTGTGTGAAGTTGCTCCGTCCTGTTGGAACCATGTTCTTTGGTTATAGCCAGGAAAGTTTTGCAGTTCAGGTACCAAGAAGTTGTCTAACATCTCCACATAACGCTCTGAATTCACTGTAACTGCACGCCACCTTTCGTCTTCAAAAAAGTAAGGGCCGATAATTCCTCGCGCCGACATCGCAGCCCATACGGTCACTTTACGCGAATGTAGGGGTTTCTGATGTTTGCGTTTAGGATTCGTTGCACTCCAGTAGCGGCAGTTCTGCTTATTTACGTGACCGTTAAGATGAAAATGAGCTTCATCCGAAAACAAAATGTTGGTAAACGTTGAAAATCGCTGAATCACCTGATTTACGAAATTAAGCCTCTGACTGGCATCTTGGGGCTTTAATTCTTGCACCAATTGAATTTTGTAGGGGTGCAGCTTTAGGTCTTTGTGCATAATGCGATGTAATGATGATCTATGCACATTTAAAGCACTTGCGCGCTTCCGAATTGAAAGGTTCTGGTCGTCACGAACAGACTGATTAACATTCTCCACGTTTTCTACCGTTCTTGATGACCTAGGTCGCCCGGATTTTGATTTATCCAGCGTTGTACCAGTTTCTTCAAACTTTTTAACCCAATGTCGAATGAGAGGAATGCTTGGCGCATCATTTAAGTGGCGAAAACCTCGAATACTGCAGAATTTTCTACGCGCTACAGTCGCCGAATCACCGTTTTTGTAAAACTCTCGCACGCATAACGCGCGGTCTGCTCCCGAGAAACGCTCCATAGCGACAGAATTCCCAAGAGCCAGGCTACCGATTGACATAACCCCCGCGCCCCTCGGATACGTTGCGTTCACGCAGTTAGCTAAATAAATATAAAATTTCTTTTGAGACACCTTGTATAATCGTAAGACTCTCATTCTTTTGTCTGCGAGTATTTATGTGTCGTTCGCTTCCTTAAAATTGTTAGTATGACTATGGTGCAATCATTCAATCAAATGTGTATATAAATCTACGTCGAAAGCTTCACTAATTGGGTGGATAATGGGTCTTAAATGGCCAAAGAAAATGGTTCCAAAAGGTTAGGTTAAAAAAGAAGTTATGGTTACTTACAAACCCAAGTCCAACTAGCAATAGCATAAAAGAAAGAAAATTGAAGTGGATTGGGCACACACTCCAAAAAACATATTGTGACAGCACCAAACAAGCTCTCGACATCGTATATCAGAGGCAAAATTAGAAAAACTAGCACAAAAATAAGTGGAGGAAAAAAATTCACGTAAGAGATAACAGCAAGGGACTATCGTGCATGGAAATAAAGAATGCTACCAGAAACCCAACATAATGGTAGGATTTAGTAAAGAATGTTTGCGATGGAAATTAATGTTTCCATATAGTTTGAAACTAAGGTATTCGTGACCGAGATAGGAACAGTGTCAAAACCATATAATTAACGTTAGTGCAAAAGATACAGAACTGGCAACTGTAATGTCTCTAAAATAATGCCGTGTAATCATCGTAAGGAGGCCTATGCTCCAGAAGGAGCAACAGGATAGATGATGACGATGTTGAGATAAAATTATAATGATATAGATTATTTAATTTTGTAGCATTATTTTGTCAATTATCGCTGGTAGTTGAATGTGTTTTTTTTATATATTTATTTAAGGGTGCTTCAGTTTCTAAGGTCATTAGCACCCACAAATCTTATAGGGGAGACCTGGGAGACATTGGACACGAGGAGACAATGGACAAGTCCATATCTCCAACCACATAAAGAACACGTTATTGCTAGTGGTTTTGTAAAGTCGTTCAGTAGCCATTCAATTGTGATAAGTGCATCAGCCGGCTGTACAAAAAATTGAAAAAATGTGCAAACATTTGGTTCATTTTTGGTAACTATCATGTAATCTTATATGTACACATCGTAAGATATATTTTAACAATGAATGTTTTATTTCAACTCATATTTTGCCAGGTACTTTTTGGATGTTTATAATTTGTAGAAACATCCAAAGTGGGATGTAGGATAAAAACGACTTTAATATCACCATCTTTGTTTATTTGTTGTTGAAAATGTATGTCTACATACTGAGGAGACAATGGACAGGAGAGAATGGACTGTCCAATGTCTCTTAGAGCCGTCATCTAAGCATCAGGAGAAGTGCTGCTTGTCACGAAGTAAAACAAAAAACAGACTTGCTGTCTATGTAAAAAAGGCAAAAGATGTCGGAATTGACAGTATGGAATTCAAACCAAACTTTTGTAAAAGCCAAATCCTCACACCTGAAATGGAGACAGCATTGGAAGAATATTTACTTAAATCTGCAGCAATGTTTTATGTGCTCACACCTAAATTAGTAAGGCGTTTGACATATGAATACGTTACTAGAAACTCGAGGAAAACGCCACAATTAATTGCAAGGATGTTGTGGCGGTACAACCGAAGCCAATTAATGATAGTAGGCCCAGGTTTGAAGAGATGGTATATTTTAATATTGACTTGTCAGAGTACAGCTTGCAATAACTTTTTAAGTATATTCGTAGGAAATGTGTTCAGGTTATCAGTTTCAGTTACCACGAGGATAATTGTATTGTCATTTTTGTAGAAAAATAAAGTTTTTTGAATATATGTACGCTGTCCATTTCCTCCCTAAGCTCAGTCCACTGTCTCCTTGGGATGAGGAGACAATGGACAGGTTACACGGTTGTCTTTTAAATACCATAGATTTGGTTGCAATTATAATATTGTAATGAGTCAATGGTTAAAAGACATCTGATAGCTAAAGTTACTAACGAGATATAAACCGCGATTCAATTTGCTTTTTTATGGATTTTAGGGCTATAAGTACAAAAAGTGTCCACAGTCTCCCAGGCCTCCCCTATATTGCAAAGTATGTACATTTCATAAGACAATACTTATAATACAAAATATAAAAATTTTATTTTATTATATACATCAATGTTTTTTAAATATGAGATGACATTGTTTATTGAATCTGGGTTGTTGCCTAAAATTTCTTTTATTGTAAGGTCTGCAATTTTGGTTGTCTGTTGGTTGTGTGGTGTATTTTGGGCATTCGGCTAAGATGTGTCTGGATGTAAGTATCGTGTCACATGTGTCGCATTTTTTGGTTCGGTATGTTCGAATAGATGTTTGTGGGTGGGTAATGTGTGTCCAAGTAATGTATGTGGCCGGAGGTGGGTACTGGCTTTTTTGATAATTGACTATTCCAACTATTTCTTATATTTTTCTTTATAATGGTTTTAAAATCTCTAGTTGGAATAGGCATCTATCCGTTCCGTAGTCTTAATGGCTTCTTTGTCTGCAATATCAACTTTTTCATTGCTTGTTATGCCCGCGTGATATGGTACCTATAATATGGAGATTTATTTCAATCAGCAATAGAGTTATTAGTTTTTTGTTGAATTTCTTCTATCATTGAGTTTGTTGAATACATTTTCTGTAGATTTTGTATAACAATTAATGAATCGGTATGGACTATTAAGTTTCTCTGTGTGTTATTACTGCTAATGTACTCGACAGCCTTCAGAAGCGCAATTTCTTCGGACGTGTAAGTAGATACAACATCTCGCAGGTGGATTTTTTAATTTCTTCTTCAATAACTAGTCCTACTCCTATTTTGCCGTCAATTTTTGAGCCATCGGTGTATATCTCGGTGTTGAATGGTTTAAATTAAATTACTGCGAAATCAGTGAAAGAAGTTAATTTAAATGATGTATGATGATTAAAATATATGTTAGAATTCTACTAAGTACGTAATAATTCTACTAATAACCAAACGTTTTTATATTTTGTACGACACTGGTCGATAGGTTTAAGCATCTTAACAGGTTATGAATGATCCATTTCGAGCGTACCACTATCTTATTTTTACAGACAATAAGTGAATTTAAACATATAATCATAACAAGAATGTATTGCTTCATCAAAACACTACCTTAACAAGCCAAAACCATGCCCGGACTCTGAATATATGAAACTTTATTTAGGCCTATTACATCTCTTTATGAAATATAAATATGAAAATCCTTGTTTTGTTACATATTCTATGAACAAACTTTTAGCGCCGTAAAATTATCTGCCCGTGCTATAATACCACATCCCCTCATAGTGTACGGTATAATGTGATCCCAAAATGCATTTATATAATGTATGAAATTTATCAATAGTTTAACTTCAGTAACAGTTCCTGTTTGAAAAGCCGCCAGTATTTATAAATTATTAAATTTCAATCAACTACTACGCTAGTCAAATTGGATTATGTGTAACATAAACCAGATATTATTTGACTACACGATGTTTTTATCATTGATTGGCAAAAGTTGGTTTTTATTTGTTAACTATTTAATGGCTATTGTAAATGTTTGTTAATGCCGTTTAAGTTTTAAATGTAATATATTGTTCACTATATTGACAAAAATTTACTAATTAAATTATATATTCCAATAATGACTCCAACATTAATTGCTCTGGATGAAATAAAATTGTTTTATCGCTCTAAATTATTTTACACTAGAATTCTCTAATTTTATCGAAATTGCTATTTGGTTAACATATTTTATAGGTGTTAAGGAACCGCAATACAAATACAGGGCGTTAGTGATTGACAGTGACGAATTTTCAGAAGTTCTACAACAGGGTTGGTCAAGCTGTCGAAAATCCCAAGCCAAAAACTTCACAATAAGTGTCAGGAAATAATTTTCTGTATTTTTGAACCCTGGAACAACACACCAAAACTTAGACGAGGACCCCAACATTTTGTATTTGATATCGAGTTCTATATTAGCGTTTCCCAACCAAGGGTCCACGAGTGATATCTACAATATTGTTTTTTCTTTTCTCAAATACCAAACACAAAAAAGAATTAAACTAGATAAACTAGACTTGTCACAATTCACTCTAAATTTCTACTCGTATAAATGTATTGTCATATAAATGCTGGCGTATAAGTTTCAGTAAAAATAAGTTTCGGATAAAACCTGTCCTAAAAGCACTAGGCCCATTGTTCAGATTCGGTTCGGCTTCGGTTCGGCTTCGGTCGCCGCTTCAGAGCTATTAAATTCACGCATTTAATTCTTTATAAAAGAAAAAAAGAAGCCACAAAGCGCTAAATCGGGTCTGTAAAGCGGATGAGTCATTTCTTCCACTACTGAAGCGGTCAGGAAGAGGAAGATAACAACGTATATAACTACATTTAATTTCTTGTTTGTAGTAATAAATCCATGTTTCGTCACCTGTTATTATGTCGCAGAGAGCTTTTGACTGGCCTTTATTAAGTTGTATGAGCATTTTCTGGTTCAAATCCACACGCGCCTTCTTTTGAAGTCGTTGAACCGCTGTTCTATCGTAGCCAAGGATAGTACTTCATCGCCAAAAAATCTCCTAAATTTTTTAAATCATTGCTGTCGAGTTAGGCCATTTATAAAATTATAAAAAATCATGGCTCGAAAATGTACGTGTCATTTCCATTTTCAGTAGAAACGGTTTTATTTTGAATATGTACTTAAAAATAAACACAACTTATTTCTGTGACTTGTTCACACAAACTAACTTGAAAAGAAAACATGAAAAATTCAAAAAACAACTTCGTCGAATCCAAAATCTATCAAACAACAGCTAAACCGCAAATCTTCAATAGCAACCCTCGTATATTTAAAATCCTCCCTTGGGATTTAAAAGTTATCACCATAAATGGCGCTAAATTAAACCATTTGAGATTCACAGACAACACAGTTTTGATATCGGAATGTATCCATAAAACCAGAGATATTATTCACCAACTAATGGATGCACCTGAACTGGCAGGCTTAAAAATTAATCTAAATAAAACAAAACTAATGACGAACCTCGTAATGAGCGATAATGTTAAGACTGACAATAGCCAAATCGAACAGGTATATTCCTAAAAATATCTGGGTCATGAGGTGATAATAGGCAGATACAACCAAACCTGCGAAGTGAAGTAACAAGAAGAATATCTCCAGATTGTTCAGCTTTCGGTTGAAATTATAACTTCTTTAAAGGTAATACACAATTAACACTGAAAAGATAAGTGTTAGGATAATATATCTGTTAGGACTTACTTACCGCTGAAAGTCTCAGTTTAACAAATGCTTCTACTCAAAAACTGCTGAAAGCACAAAGATCCATGGAACGAACTATACGTGGAATCCCTCTTAGGGGCAGAGTACCGAAATAGTAAATACACCGAAGAACTAAACTGTCTGAAAACATGGATATGATAAATGGGGATGCGCTGAACATATCTGTGGTGACAAGGAAAATGGTGTTAAGTCAATATAATTAGTTATTTAGGAAACATATTTAATGAACACGTTAAACTTAATATTACTGTAAAGGCTATTCTATTATATTTAATAAGTGAATATGTGTTTATTCAATTATTAAATAGATTTAAATGTATGCCTTTACAGTAATTTTACGATTAACGCTTTCTTTAAATGCATATCCTCAATATATAAGTAAATTGACTTATTCCAATTTGCACAAGCTTTCAAGATTTGAAGCATTCCTTAAATCGTTAAAATACCTAGTAACAGAATGCGTTGCTACATATTTTTGCGATCTAAGGAATGCTTAAAATTTAAGAAAAGCTGGTGCAATGGGCATCAACACCCTTTTCCTTGTCACTATAGAAAGTTTGTCTTGTCACCAAAACAGAAAAGTTTGGAAAAGTAATGGTGAGGCATCTGTTCAGGCAGAGGTATTGGTTGAGTTTAGCTGGGAGATAATGATGATGAAGAGGGAAAATCGCTTAAATAATGTTAAAAATTACTAATACCAAAGATAACCGCATATCATATTAATGTTAGAAAACATACCAAAAATCGAGCCAAGATTTTAAAGTTTTAAAATAAGTCCAACAACAATACTAGTAAATAATAAATAGAATATAGTACATAGTTTTCTACACTTGTCACAACAAGAAATTTAAACTCCTTTATTGTTCTTACTACAGTTATAAAGAAAGTTAACTCAATAAATGCATACTAGCGTCCAAATGGCAATTGTCCAAGATGTCTGTGCGAATAGAATACAAACTACCCGTTATTTTATTTAACTAGATATATGTTATTATAAGTAGAGAGTGTTGTAATAAATATACAATATACATTTGAACAGTGCGGCAACAAGTGCAAAGTGGTCAGTTCACAATGGGATTTAGGCAAAGTGCCTAGTTTATGTTTTTCAACACATGTTGAATAAACTGAAAAGAAAAGAAAAAAAAATAGTCAAACGTGCCTTGAGTTATACAAAGCATTATTGATAAATATATTCGCAAACTGGCGTCATAAAATATTATTAATAAGACATTATTTTATATTTAAACTAACACCTTTGAAATACTGTTTAATAATTAGCGTCAAACCGCAAGGTCAATTTTTAAGGGAAATGTGATCTGATACGTTGCTGTGATGCTACGGGCGGATTGACTTATCGAGGGATCAAAGGAATCGTTGGTGGGCCGAATGACCCTGAACTTTAGGTACCACATCATACAATCTGTACAACTCCTTGTACCAGCCGTTTTACTTTAGGTGCGTTCGGCATAAGCTAATTATCTACACATTCTGCATAATTTACACAAAAAACGTTCGGCATAAAGTTTTTGTGTGCTCTGTGCTGCACGAAGATCATTCAACAAATATGCACGATATTTGTTGAATGATCTTCGAGTGTTGCACAATCGTCAAAAGTTCAGATCGTGCGGATATCTATGCAATAGTGTTTTTCGCGGTAAAAATATAAGTTATTATTTCTACAAAACAATATGAGTGAAAACAATCAAGATATCATTGTTTATGCCTGCAGCATTTGCAAAATAAATAGTACAGACACGAACCTCATGATGGAACATGTAAATACACTCAAAAAGACTCAAGATTGTCTGGATACAAGCGGATATGTACTTTAAATTGATTTGTAGTCATGTTTGGAACAGTACTCTCTGCATATTCAAACAATTTTTCTAAAATATTTTCTGGTTTGGAAAATTCTTCTGAATTATCATACTCATCAAATAAAATTTCTTTTATATTACGTAAAAACATTCCAAAACCTTCATGCATCATTTTTATATTATCGTACAAAACAAGTAGCAGGAGACAGACTTTATGTAATCAAACATACATAAAAAGTTGCACGATCTGAACAAAGCGTTCGTCTTTGACTTTCTTGTACAGTGTGCACAGTGGTCACGTGACAAAAAACTTGCAAAATTTAGAATCTTTCATGTTGATGAAATTCGAGAAAGAGATTTGCAAACATATTTTTGATAAATAAATAATAGATACTTTGTCAAATAAAAGTAAAGTTTGTGGGAGTTATTTGAAATAAGTACAAAATAAAATTAATTTTCAAATATCGGCCTTTTATTTAAAATACTTCTGGCTAACTTGGGCTCTCAATCGCATTTATCAGGCCATATCTTTATTTTTGACTCACATAAGCTCTTCAAAGCTCCAAGGTAATTTTTCTTATTGCTTCATCTGTTCATTGGAATGGTACCAATTCAAGGTGAATAATCTATTGAGAATCAAAGAATGTGATCAACATGACTTTTATATTCGTCAAAATTCAAATTTGTCAAAATTTCTTCAGCCTCTGTTTTCTACGTTCGAGCCGTAAATAATTTCATTACTTTGAATTCATGATGTTATCTATGAAGTCAAAGTCGGTTTCTGCTCTTTCAAGAATTTCTTTTAAGGTCGTCCACCAGTTCTATTTTACTATTTTTGGTCTTCTGTTAAGTCATAAGGCATAATCTTTGCAGCAATATGACTCATGTCCAAAATATTGGTCAAAATGTCTTGATAAACTCGAATGATATTTCTGCTTCTTCTGAAACCTATTTAACAGTCGATTGTAATTTGGTACGGATTATTTCACAAACTTGTAATTTCTTCGTCGGTTTTAATTGAAGGCCTACTTGATATTTACCATCTTAAAAACGCTCGAATCATTTTAAACACGCTGTTTCATGCCTCGTCTTTTCTAAAAGCTGCTTTCAAAAGTTCAAGTATATTTGTCACCGTCTTTCCAAGTTTTCACAGACACAAAATTTTACATAAACACGCTGCTTTGCAATAACTAAATTACAAAAAGCGCAATAAGCTTTTGAGGTAGAATAACTTACAAATAATAATCATATAAAGTAGCTATTATTCCTCTCAACTTAGATATGATGCATGGGTAATGTGAGCAGTCTGCGTATTTTTTTATTTATTTTTTTATCAATATTGCTATGTTTACAAATATTCATTATTTTTGTCTCGTAAAATTCAAGACTTATTGTAGTAAATTTTTGTTCAGTAGCTGCGGCTACTGCGACTTTTTGCGAAAAGATAGAAAACATAACAAAATTTAACAGTTAAGGTCAGAGGTATACAACATGTATAGAAAACTTATGTACAAAACCGGTAGAATAAAAAATAGAAAAGGGACAGCTATGATGCTATGAATATGTGTGCAAGATGAATGAAGAAATAGATACTAAATGGGGTCTAGAAGCAAGAGCATCTTAAAGAATCCAAAAAACATGAAATAATAAAGTGCATAACGCTGCTAAAAGAGGAAGGATATAGTGGGAATTCGAGAACGGTCGTGGCTCAGTTAGTTAGTGTGTGGGCTACTGAGTGGTGGGCCAGGGTTCATTCCCCGGTACCGGCTAAACACCTTACATTTTTTCGACCGTTTCTCCCTCGGAAGGTATTGGGCAACCACCGAGGTAAAAGCCCTAGTCAAATTTCCCCAAAATAATTAGTGGTTCGGATTCCACGATAATAAATTGTAGGTCCCATACGATTGTGTTATATACAGGCAACAGACACAACACAACTGTATGAGGGGAAATGGCCTACGCTCGGAGTATGTTCAGTACGAACCTGTCAGTTCAGAGCATCGAGTATGGCACTCTAAGAAAGTGGGAAGAAGCAAACACACATTACGGAAAGAATATGAGAAAATTTTGGAATAGATTACTGACCAGCCTAAATTCCAAACTTACCTGTCACCTTATGGTAAAAAAGCATAAGGACTAAATAAATATATATTTCCCATTATGAAATAAATATATGCAAATTTATTAAACCTTGCCCAGGGCGTTAAAAACTGTATCTACTACGCTATGATTACACCATTGTCGACTAGAATGTCGAACAGGAGGCGGATATAGACACAATTTATGGAGTCAATGGAGTTATTCGGTCACCTGAAATTTTAGAATGGATACAAATAATATTAAAGCTTTGAATGTTCTGGTTACGAAACTTAAGAGTGTGTTCAAAATGTCAAGCATAGATCATTTCAGAATTATAGCATCAAAGGTTAAGGTTGCTATGTAGTGGCCAACCTTCGAGGCGGAGATGGTACTTGAAGAAGAAGATTTTATATTAGGTTGCGGTCACTTAGTTATGCTCTACTAAATCGGTGGTGCCGATTTAACTTTAATGTAAATCAAATGTATAATTGCTTGGGTCACACTACGTGCCAGTAGAATGCGCACGCGTGCATAGTGCCGTAGTGCAAGCAGTCTTCGCGAAAAATTAAGAATAGTTTTGCGTGCGTGGTTGTTTGGTTGCGTGAAGAATTTCCTGACATATTCCCCTTTTCTGAGACACTGTTTCATTATAATAGGTTCCTATTGAAAATGTTATAGAATGTCTTCGGCATTAAAGTATAAAAAAGAAATCGGGCTGTATAAGAAGGTCCGGGAAAATACAGAAGTATTCATCCACCAGTTTTATTTTTTCTATTTTGTCTTCTGTTAAGTCATGAGGCATAAAACTTAAGCGTACTTAAGAAGTGCGGTATTTATAGTAAGACACCTATTTTGATTCCTACCGACTCTTTTGAAGCTACCTCTGTCAATGATTACTTCATAAATGCTTTACCTTCCACAAATCTATGTATGGAGACAGTTTTTTATTACAAGAATAATAAGTTCAACCATAATCTTTCATTAAACTTTTCCCCTGTTTCCGATGATGATGTTGAACAAGTTATTCGATCATTACTTTCATTTAGTAATGGCACTGATGGCATTAACACACCAATGATACAGTTAATAATACCTACATGCACTACCAATATATGCTATTTAATTAATTTCTGTATAAAACATAGTGTTTTTCCCAACGTATGGAAACAAGCTATAATCCTACCTTTAGCTAAAACTAATAAACCAGAATACTGCTCGGATCAGCGCCCTATAAGCATGTTAAATGCTCTCAGCAAAGTTTTCGAAAAAATCAAAATATGCTGTCAAAATATGTTTTTTCAAATAATATTATTTTCGAAAAACAATCTGGATTTAGACCTGGGCATAGTACAATATCTGCTCTCTTGGATGTCACGGACATTATTTTTGCTTCAACTGACAATAAATTGTCAACTTGCTTATTGCTTCTCGATTTTACCAAGGCGTTTGATAGTATCAACCATGAACTTCTTCTTTACAAATTAAATTACATTGGCCTTGACATGCACACTACAAAATTTTTCGAATCTTACCTCAATAATCGCAAGCAGAGAGTATTGTTGAATAAAAAAATCTCGGACGATAGATTCGTTTCAAAGGGCGTACCACAAATCTTATTTCGATTTTCAAAGGATTCGTTTACCCACTCCTCTCAACATTACACACTTGTTCACCAAGTAAAAACTTCAGCACAGATTTTTACATCGATTACTCCTCAGAGGACATCTTTTAAACTGGAGGCTTATATGCAGTGAATGACGCACATCCACTTAGTTGTGAAAGCGTCAGACTAATGTGACCGCACTTGAGATGTGTTAGGCGCTAATAACCATAGCTGCTATACGCCAAAACACTAAATAACTATTACGTATTACGTAAACTAGTTGAGACCAAAATTTGCACAGCATGATTACAAAACAAAAGTCAATTCCTTGAATTTTGTGACGATATAATATACTTCAAAATACATTATGTTAATCGAATTCTGTCAATGAAGAAATAATTGAGCTCACAACATAATACTAAAGGTTAAATCCCTCTTTCCATTTCATACGTAATACAAAATATAATACATAAAAATCTCTTTTAAAATATGTTTCAAAATTCACAAACAAAAATCTGAAAATTGCTTAAAACCCAAATGTCAACGTGCTCATCCTACACACAAAAAAAAACACCTACTCCAAAAGCAGTGGTGTACTTATACTCAATCGAGATGTTCGAGATGTTTTCGCTCACTCAAGGCAAATAAATGAAAACTATTTATATCATTTATTTATATTAAATCAGATATTTCGTGTATTTTGAACTATTTTAACTGTTATATTTTTACATTTGATGTAAACGATCTTTTGTCGTTACTATTATAAAAGACCTCGCTGTCATGAACCTGGGAGTTATAAGATGGCATTTGCATATCCTAACTAAATAAGTTGTGGACATACGGGGTCAAGCAGCTACAATATGTTAGCGCTACGTACAACCCACAGAGATTATTTGTTTCTTATACAAAACTAACAATGAGAAATAAAATTAGTGACAATCTATACATGAAATTTTGCACTGAATTTTTATCTATCTAATAGGATATTTTTGATTGTAGAAAAAAATATTGTAACAATGTTATTGCTCAATAACTTAATAATAGGTATCACACTACAATGTTCTGTAATTTCTTAGTTAAAATATATTTATGGGTTTTAATAAGTTTTATATTTATATAGTTTTGTGTAGAAATGTTCAAATAACATTTTTTCGACATGCGAAAAATACTATATTTGAAGATAATGAAATGTCACTTGGTACAAGTATTCTTTACATCTAATAAATCATTTTTATCCGCTACACCTATACTGAGAACCGTGCCAGATTCGAGGTGGGGGCAAAAGTATTATACTAAGTACAATAATTATAAGTAGTTTTCACAATAGAACAAAATATCATGGAATATATTTATAGAATGAAGCTTTAGCTACAATTTGTGTACCGCATGGTACACAAATATGCGTCGAATGGTTTACAAGATGGCGTCTATACTGCAATTTGTTTATTTATAATTAGATGACAGTTCTTTTTACAATTAAAATATCTTATTAGATAGATAAAAATCGCTGAAAATTTTGATGTATAGATTGTTATTAACGTTTGGAATAGCCTATAGTTATAAACTAATAAGTCCGTCCAAATGGAGGGGGTATATTTATATATGGGGGTACTTGCTAAATATTTTTTCTGGTTTGAGGGCACGTGATTAATAAAGTTTAGAGAACGCTAGTCTACAAACTACGAACTATATTTTACGTTGATACTGTACTTGATGAATGTCACTTGGCAAAGTTGTTCTTTATGAAAATTAAACCATTGACCCGCAATACCTATTTAGGGATCGCAGTAGGTTCAAGATGGTGACCAAAACGCCCGCTAAGTACAATAACAATATAGAATTTTTATGAAGGAACAAAATAGCTAATGGAATATTTGCAGAATTGACTTTTAGCTACAATTTTTCATATCGTATGCGAATATCCATTGCTTAATTATCATCCGTAATTTTTTTGAGACCCAACAAATGATTTCCAAAATGAATTACGCACGAAATAGATTGATATCTACTAATTCGAAGTTCTAAATTAAGAATTTGTTATCAAAATGATGATCTCCGTATATTAAACATTTTGATTCGATTATTTATAGAATTGTAGAGCATATCCTGCACTAAAAGAATGTGTACAAAAAAATTTAAGGGGTTTCGAATTTAAGATAACGGCCAAAGTGTGAAGAGTCACAAATTTGTATTATTTCGACAACTTTTATATTAATTTCGATCAAGTCGAACCTGTAAATTACAAAAATTAAACAAAAAATAGCAAAAGTTTTGTTTTTATTCGGGTTTTACACGAATTACAATAAACAATTGGTCATACCCGATTGAAAAGGTTGTAAATTATGTCATTGAAGTTAAAAGATCCATGCATGTACTGAATACTACTTTCTTACTTTACTACGCAGCATTTTGTCCCAAATGATGTCGCTTTTTAAATAATGCTCTAAAATTGGAACTTTGTAATTGACATCTAATTTGCTGAGTCGTACATGGTTTTCGGATATTTGGAAGTCGTAGATTTCAATAAAATTGATGTGAACTGTGAATTTTCACACATTTCAGGGTTTCGCAGGTATTTATTAACTGTGTGATGATTATTTGGGATGCCAAAACAAATTTTATGTCCAAATATTTTTTTTATGAATTTTAATTCGAACGCCTAATATCATTATTTAAGTTTCTAAATATGTGCAGTATTTTTTTTATATAGCAAGGTTCATTAAGATTTGGAAAATTGCGCCTATGGCTTCCATTGGTTGCTTAAATCATAAGCCTCGCCCTCTGATACCTTCAAATATAGAATTAAATTATAATTTCAACACTTCCCACTGGTTATTAAATTTACGCTTTGAAAAATTAAATGCAACATTTACCAAAATATAACTAGAATTTTGACAAAATAATTGAAACAAAATAAAAATGCAAAAAAAACTGAAAAAATAAAAATTGACGGGATTCGAACACAGTTTCTTACAGTAGTTTCAACTCACTAAGCGACAACGCTACCACTGTGTAATACAGGATCACTCGTTTACTATGTTAAATAGCGGATTAAATATATTACATATATTACTTAAAAACACAAAAAAAGGATTATTTTCCGAAAACATAATCTGATCAAAAATTCCTGTTGTACTATTCCGGTTCACACCAATGTACATTACTGAGAATTTTTTCAGATTTTTAGTTTAAACCATCTGGGCTACAGGGTGTGGGACAAAATTTTTTTTGCACAATTTTGGCAAAAATCGCCTCAAAATAATTTATTTTGCAAAAATAAAATTTTGATTGTTAATCCACGTACCAAGAGCTTTCATTTGATACCCTACACAGAATTTTAAAAAAATATATTTTTTTTCGATGAGCATATATGTAGGGGGATTTTTTGTTTGGCTACAATTTTTACCGAACAGACAGACAGACAGACAGACAGACAGACAGACAGACAGACAGACAGACAGACAGACAGACAGACAGACAGACAGACAGACAGACAGACAGACAGACAGACAGACAGACAGACAGACAGACAGACAGACAGACGACAAAATGTCGGTATAAGGGTTTTTTGGTATATAGCAGTTCTGACTACTCCCTAAATACGATTTTAATAGCGGCCCAAAATAAATTTATTGGTATAGAAAATATACGGATAAGTTTATAAGAAATAAACATCATTTAGTTACTTCTGCAATGAGAAAAGCATGTCGAATTTTATTTCAATCAGCGTTTCTAAAATTAAACAAATTAATCACAATAATTATATATTATAAACCAGGCATTATAATATAATTTTTCCACTAAATCGTTTAGTTTGTACTATTCTGAGAGTAGTTACATTTTCACCTCACTGTTGCATGTACAATAAATTTTATTGAAGGATCTTCATTGACTTTAAAAATAATGAAAACTTCATCGATCAACACAGGGTCAAAATATTTCTTGAATATTCTATATATAAAAATAGAAGTTCTATTTTCTTTCAAACACAAATTTTTATGATCCGGTTCTTGAAATTTTATTAAACTAAGAAAGAAAAATTGAATTAATTTATAAATAAAAATTCTGTTTTTCTTGTATAATAGCTGCACGTTAAGGTGATATTTTAGTCAAAATATATTTTTGCTTTTTACTGTGTTCAATACGAGGGTTGCCTCTTATATTTCGGGATTGCGCTAAACTAATGCTGCCATCTGGCAACTGACGCTTTAATCGTATAATTTGACATTTTTGACGGTGTACGTATTCAGAACGTTTTGACGTACGAGCGTTATTTGTGCTGTTTACAGTAACTTGAAAAAATTCATCCCGGCTAAAAATTGAATTAAATCGTGAACATATTCGAGCGATTATTATTTACAACTTTCGACGTGGATTAACCCAACAACAGTACAACGATGAACTTAATTCGATTTTAACCAAAGAAGCACCATCAATGACTACTAATATTGATGGTTCGCCGACTTCAATCGTGGCCGTAGTTCGCTTAAGGACGAATTTTGTGTAGGTTTTCCAAATTCTGTTGTTGTTCCGGAAAACATTAATGCTGTGCGTAAACTGATACTACAAGATTGTTATGTGATTTATCGTGAGATTGAGGTATCCTTGTGCAGTAGTGGGACCAGCATACATTCACTATTGCATGAACATTTGGCCATCAAAAAGATTTGTTCGCGTTGGGTCCCACATAATTTGACAATCGCTGTGGAAAAACCCTCAATCGGAGTGCAAAAAGTGGAAAATTGGTTGAAACGCATGCAAAAGTATATTGATCTTCATGGAGAATATTTTGAAAAACAATAAAGCCACTTTCGTTGATAAATAATTGTTTTTAATCTCAAATTCCGAAATATAAAAGGCAACCCCCGTACTTGGCACACTCTACGACATAAGCGAGGATACGCCACTGATCGAAGGCAATAAATGTGTACAATGCCTCTCACAAATAAACGTAATAAAAATCAATAGAGCAACAATTTTATTAACATCAGTGAATTGAATTTAATCAGATATAGTTATGACTTTAACAAGGAGTCAAAGGGGCATCCTTTTCATTGAAATCTGATAAACCCTTCGACCATATCATTCATAACAACAATTTCAAATCCGCGACAACATCTCTGCATTGCCGTCTCCGGCCTGGCTCTACAGAACACACTGACAAGAAGAAGAGATGTGATAGTGCGAGTAAAAGATGGAAGACAGTGGCGGAGAGTTATGATCATCCTTGTTGCAGGTTGGAAATCATTAAGTGATACTTACTGAGGTACAATTGTTAACCAAGGAAGAACATTAAATTCAAATAGAGTTACATAGCTGTGTTCTACGTTAGGACAGTGATTCTTAAACTTTTGTACCACATGCTTTTTTCCGGTAGTGAAGCAGCGGGTTAATTGCTAGTACATATATAAATATAAGTTGGTACTGGTAGGGATGGCAAAATAAATTGAAGCATCGATGTATCGATGTTTTGAAACCTCGCCACCAAGTTTTCGATCTATTCTAAACATCGACTAAAAACATCGATGTATCGATGTTTTTTCGTTTTTTTTTTTTTTTTTTTTATCATGTTATTAATTAACATTCCTTACTTATATAATTTAAAACTATATTAATAATAATAATAATAATAATACTGTTTATTGACTCAATTCAGTTTTACAGTTTTGTCAGTCGTATACAATGATTATAAACATGTTACATAAAAATTTATATATTAGTTACATAAATAATAAATTCAAGTTAAAGTAATATACCTATTTGAAGTTTAAAAATTCCTCACTATATCCTCACCAAACAAAAACTAAAATCACTACTTTGCACTAATTGCTTTGTAAAATGTATTTAAAGCTAATAAAATAAATTTTGTTGTATATGATGTAGCAAGACTAAACTTATATTGCGTATGAGCCTAGTAGTACAATTTACAGCAAATATTTTTCGGGTAAGCCATTTAAAAATAATAATTTTGGTAAGAGGCTTCCCGCCAATCTATTTCACTTTTGATCAATTGTAGCCCCAGCTTTAGAAAACAGCCGTTCCGCTGGAACGGAGGTGGCTACTGAGCCCAAGTATTGCTGGGCCAATATATACAATTTAGTGTAAACTAATTTGAGGTCCGACCATAATTCAAGAGGGCTGGTTTTGAAATTTGCTGTCACTGGGGTGGAGAGATACATTGAAATTTCAGTATCTAGGTCCAAACTTTGATCCGTCATTTTTTTGTTCGACTTTAAAGCGAGTGATTTATGGTGGGCCCATATATCGGAACTACACCTACCCTAGTCATTGTCCGAATCTGCAGATGAGGATCCTGGAGAAGGCACGTTGTTTGGTATTGCAGCTACCAATTTTTTAATTTGGGTAAGGGTTCGGGATGAAGCAATTGGATCAGAAAAATGTATGGTTTTAAACCTCGAATCAAGGAAAATTGGTAGTGTTAATAAATGGGCATGTTCACGATTTTTGAATCTTTCCTCAAACTTGCTATGGATGTGCGGTATCGCCGATATCCGGTGTGTTGTTGTAGCGAACGGTTGGGTGGAGTCAAGTTTAAGTAACATACTAACAACTACTAACTAAAGTTGTGTAAAACAGTTTTTCTACTTAGGAACCTTGTGAACTGTGTCTCTGAGGATATAGTAATGACAGCTTACCACTCCCTGTTTCATAGTCACATATCATATGGTTTGCTGGCATGGGGACATTCAACTGCAGGCGAAAGACTCTTTGGACTACAGAGACGGGCAGTCAGAATTATAAACCATGTTTGTTACAGAGCCGACTGTAGAGAGTCCTTCAAAACATTGAAAATAATGACGTTACCCTGTAGTTACATATTTGCATGTCTAGTATATATTCATATCAATAAAGAGAAGTTCGCAACTTTTGAGCCAAGGCATCACTATCAGACAAGAAATAGAAATAAGATCATTCCAATCTATCACAGGATTGTTAAAGCCAGATGTGGCGTGAACTACTATGGAATACAATTTTACCACTTGTTACCAGCAAGTATCACGTCACTATCCACTAGCAAATACAAATTATATATAAAAAATCTATTAACACATAATCCACTGTACTCCATTGATGAGTTTCCACCGCTCATCCGTGGAATTACCGAGGCCTGAGGCCGATTTAATATCAATATCTTTATCATTGGCTATATTATTTTCTTTATTTTTAATTATGCTCTCAATTATTCTGTATTCTATATTATGATTCTCTATATTATATTTGTGTTAAATTATGTATTCCAATTTGTTGTAAATGACTGACTGTAAACAAATTTTTTTGTAATATGGTCAATAAATGAATATGAATATGAATACTCAAGTCAAAAACTCAATCATTACGTGCATTAAACTAATTTGAAAATTTTAAATCTTAATTTGAAAACATCGATATATTTAGAGTGTGGACCTTGATGAAAAAAAAACATCGGAAACAAAACCTCGATGTAAAAATACGTTTTTACTGCAAAAAATCGATGTTTTAAAATATAGATATTTCTTTGCCATCCCTAGGTACTGATGTGGAATCAGAGCTTGAAATGGAAAGTTTCACGAACTAGAATGCAATTTCAAAATTATTGTGAGAGTAAAAAATGCATCCTGCCTACAAGTTTTTTTTTCAAGTAAATATTAAAAACATAATTATTATTAAAACTAAGACAGTACATATAAAAATATAGTTTAAACAAAATAAAAAATTTAACTCACAACTATGTTCACCGCACACAAGAATATACTCCTATACTATATACTATCGCAGACTGCAATACATTCGATTTTGCGTGAACATTTAGCTGTGAAAAAGATCTGTTTCCGATGCATTCCGCATAATTTCCGAAGCTAAAAAAAAGTCTCGTGTTGATTGGTGTAAGGAAATGCTAAAAAAATTCAACCTGGGCACTGCCAAATCCGTGTACAACATCGTTACAGGTGACGAAACTTTTTATTCGTATGAACTGGAAACTAAGCAACAATCCACCGTTTGGGTCTTCCAAGATGAACCGAAACCCACAAAAGTTTCGCTTGTTTCTTTGGTTGTACTGTACATGTCGCAACCATTCCAATGCTGAATGGTATACAACAATTTGTCTGCCAGAAGTCATCGACAAAATTAGGAAAAACAACCAAAAACGTCGTATCATTTTTCATCATGACAATGCTAGCTCCCGCATAGCACGTCAAACAATTGATTATTTGAAAGAGAAAAAACATCGAATTAATGTCTCATTGCCCGTATTCACCTGATTTATCCCATAACGACTTTTTTGTTCCCAAATGCCAAACAAAAAATGCGTGGACAAAGATTTTCATCACTTCAAGAAGCTGTTGAAGCCTTTTAAAACTATGTTTTTGAGATACCAAATTCAGAGTGGAAAAAATGTTTCGAGAATTGGTTTGAACACATGCAAAAGTATATAAATCTTAAAGGCGAATATTTTGAAAAGCAATAAAACATTTTGATCCAAAAAAAATGTCTTCTTTCTTAGTTTTTGTAAAAACTTAAAAGGTAGCCCTCGTAAAGTTTCACAAAATTGTTTATTACTCTTGTTGCTATCTTCAGTTTCAGAGTTAACTATTATCGATGTTACATTGTAATTTACAAAGATTTCATTCAAAAACCTAATGCTTCTCCAGTTTTTGGGTTATTCGAAAGTGTCTCTTTAGGATCTGGTGAAACTTGGTACCGTCTGTCATTGAAAAATTTTGGGCAATCTATAGTTAGGTGTTCGGCCGAAAATTAGTCGTCCTAGTTCGGGGCATTTGATAGTTCTAATATGTTTTTATCCGGTATCTTTGTGTAGCCTTAATAAATTTTTGGGATAGATCATTCATAGCCGCAATAATTAGACTGATATGAGGGGCGGTTGAAAAGTAATTGGTCTAGGCAAGAGATGGCGCAACCAGTATCAAATCAATGTTGTTTTCCATCAATTCTAACCTTCAAATGACTACTGTAAAATTTTCAACAAGCTGCGTCATTTAGTTTGTGTTTGACAGTCACTGAAAGCGAACAACTTTTGCATTTTTACAAAAATGAATAAAATCGAATATCATGCAGTGATTAGATACTTGTTTTTG
The DNA here is from genome assembly GCA_963971575.1 of Liopterus haemorrhoidalis. Taxonomy (NCBI): domain Eukaryota; kingdom Metazoa; phylum Arthropoda; class Insecta; order Coleoptera; family Dytiscidae; genus Liopterus; species Liopterus haemorrhoidalis. The sequence goes on along the minus strand of OZ020611.1, from coordinate 145,913,322 downwards.
AAAAACAAAACGAACAATGAGATAAACACGGAATTGAACGTTGTTTATGGGGGACTCTGCATCTTCGATATCAACAAATTAAATATTGGATAGCTGAATTTAAACGTGGTCGTAAGAACATTTTTGATGCACGTCCAGGCCGTCCAAAAGAGGTCACCACGCCAGAAATGGTCGATAAAGTCGAGTGACTAAGCACGAGATAGCTGAAGCAGCAGGCATCTCAACCGAAAGGGTTCAACATTTTGCATGAATATTTGGGAATGAGGAAGCTCTCTGCCAGGTGGGTGCTGCAGTTACTCACAGTCGACAACAAACGCGATCGTTTGACCATTTCGAATGAAGGTTTGGCGATGTTTAACCGCGATAAGAAGGACTTTTGGCGCCGTTTCGTAACCGTTGACGAAACATGGTACCATCACAACACACCAGGCACCAAGAAATAGTCGAAACAGTGGACTGCTCCTTGCAAATCGAAACCGAAGAAGGCCAAGGTGAGTCTGTTGGTCAACAAAGTCATGGCCACAGTCTTTTGGGATGCGTACGGTATTATTTACATCGACTACCTGGAAAAGGGCAAAATGATCACGGGTGTATATTATGCAGAGCAGTTGGACCAATTCGTCGTCGATTTGAAGCGAAAGCGGACATAATTGGCGAAGAAAAAAGTGCTGTTCCACCAGGACAACCCACTTATCCACAAGTGCGCAGTCGCAATGGCATAACTCTATGAATTGTGCTACGACTTGGTTCCTCATCCACCATATTCGCCAGATTTGCCCCCCTGCCATTACTTTTCAACCGTATTTCGTAGTTCTAATATGTTTTTGCCCGTTATCTTGGTGTAGTCTTTAATAAAATGCTTGTTGATGATTTGATATTTTTGAGGCGGTAGTTTACTTTAAAAGACACTAATAAGAACTAACTAGGAATAAACTCAATTCAAACGTCATTCATAGTCGCAATAATTAGACATAATACTTCTATATTAAGGTACCACACTACGCAGAACCATAATAAAATCCATACTCTATATAACACTGTCCAATTTTGCAATTTTCAGTTCTTTTTTTTTTTCTCTCTTTCTCGTTCTGATTAGTATGCATACTCAGTGGGCTGGTCCCCTTTGACAAATTATTGACATAAGACTGAGACAGAGATGCTAATTCCAAGATTACGAAGTGGGCTTCACCTTTTCCCGTTAGACTGCTTCTATTATTATTTTGTGTTCATTGGAACGTACTCTTTTTCTGGAAGACAGAGAACAATGTCAGCTCATATATTCCACGATCCACTCCTACATGTTGTTTCCTGTTTAGCGTATATTCCATTTCTTGTTTTTTTTTGTTTATATACGCTTTCAAGTTAGTGTACCAACATGTTAATAACAAATTCTGTCTCAAATCTGTTTACTACGAGAGTTGCCGTTTATATTTCGAGATTTGAGATCAAAAACAATTATTTACGAACAAAAGTGGCTTTATTGTTTTTTCTCCATGAAGATCAATACACTTTTGCATTCGTTTGAACTAATTTTCGAAGTACTTTTTCCACTTCGACTGAGGCATTTTCCACTCCGATTGTCAAATTATATGGAATCCAACGCGAACAAATCTTTTTGACGGCAAAATGTTTATGCAATAGTGAATGTATGTTGGTCCCACTAATGCCCAAGGATACCTCAATCTCTCGATAAGTCACATGACGATCTTGCAGTATCAGTTCACGCGCAGCACCAATGTTTTCCGGAACAACAACCGATTTTGGACGTATTTCATGAAATTCGTCCTTAAGTGAACTACGGCCACGATTGAAGTCTGCAAACCATCGATAAACAGTAGTCCTTGATAATGCTTCATCGCCGAATTCGAAGTCGAATTAAGTTCATCGATGGACTGTTGTTGGGTTAATCCACGTCGAAAGTTGTAAAAAATAACCGCTCGAAAATGTTCACGATTTCATTTCATTTTTAGCTGAGATGAATTTTTTCAATTTACTGTAAACAATACAAATAGCGCTCGTACGTCAAAACGTTCTGAGTACGTATACCGTCAAATGTCAAACTTTACGATAGAAGCGTCAGTTGCGAGATGGCGCAATCACGAAATATAAGAGGCAACCCTCGTACAGTAAGAGAATATGGTGCACTAGTGGGGATGGTTTAAATCTTCTCAAAATTGTGGTCCGCGTACTGCAGACAAAAGGCTGCCGGTCCGTCACTTTACCGTTGAAATGCAAAGATTATATTTATAGGCTTAGTGGAACAATGTTGAAATACGTTCTGGTTCTTTGGCGGTAGCCAATTTTATTACATTGGTCGTTCCTACCTATTATTTTAACAATATATATAAATATATATTTTTAAATCAGAAATTAAAGCACTGGTATAGAAATATATTACACGGCACAATCTAGTCCTCAGGCCGGGCCAGCATCCAAGAGTTTCTAAGGGTATGAACACGTAAAAGGTTTGTTTCCAGCGCTTATTAATAGCCTATAAAAAGTGTTTCTTGACGATGCTTGTTGACGCTGGTTATTGGACACGCAGAAACAGATTGTCTCAGGCGCCGGTTTACTTAAAGTACTTCATCAAAAAATGGCCTGGTTTATAATAAGCAGGACCCTGCCGAACGATTTTGATGCCTGAGGGAGACCATACTAACTTGGGGGAGGCTAGGTATGCTCTTAGAAAAACTGTATTCACGATAAATAATAATCAACCATCAGCTATATAACAATAATATAATAATAAAATGTACACCGTTAGAAAGGGTTAGAAAGGAAACACCTTTGATAACACAAAGCTAAATCCTTTTAATACCTATACTCTTATTCTGAAACAAATATGTTAAGTCTACTGGAAATAATAAAGTTCAAGGTTAGATTTTGTCCTATCTAATAACAAGCACATTTGTTTAGATTTGTAACATAATAGGCGTTTACGTTTGGTCAGTCAGATCAATCCGAGCGATCCAAGTGCTCCCGATCTATCGGAGAGTACACATTAGCTTATTTTTAGTGTTTCCGATTGATCCGCCAGAGCACTCCGAGCGTTTCCAAGCAAAGGTGGTGGAGGGTAAGTTGAATCGTTCAGCCAATTGGAATGTGCTGAAAACATAACTTAACAAAATAGACGAAATAAGAGCCGTTTGTGATAGCATTCTATTATTGGTAATAAACTCATATTTATAAAACAAAAAGCGGTAGCAGTTGTAATCATCGACAGAAATTTGACAATTGAATTTAGCGCCACCGTCACCAGGCGTCACTACTTAACTTCAGACTTATATGCTTACAAAAATGTTAACAAAATCTTAGCCATCCGACTAATCTCGTGACGTCACCAGATCAATCTTAGCAATCTTGTAGATTGATTAAACGTAAACGCCTAATATCTATTTAAATATGAATTCTGTTACAGAATAGGTGAGAACAGAGAGATGTGGAGATATCTGAATATTTTCTGAACTTATGCTGAGGAATGTGCCTGTAATTCCTGATATAGAGCATTAATTAATTTTATGTTGACAAGAATAAAGAAAAATACGGCACTGCATACATATACTTTAAACATCCAACGAGATTTTGAATTGGCAAATTGGTAAAAAAAATATATATATATAAATACCACTTCTCGAAAATTATTTTTTTGGCCGATCATATCAAAAACAGTTTGTTGTAATATCTAGTACTAGACGAAAAGAACCGTAAAATCTCGCGTATAATACGCACATTTTTTACTGATTTACCTCATCGAATATCTAGGGTGCGTATTATATGTGAATAAATTTATGTAAAACAAATTTTTTGAAATTGTTTTGGAAATTGGTGGCTCTTAAAAATGGTTGGCGTACTATGCACGGGTGCGTATAATACGCGAGATTTTACGGTTAATCTTTCTCGATCTAGGCCGATTCGCTTACTTTTCCAGCCGCTAAATGCTAACGCTATCTATGTGTCATTTATTAAGTTACACGGAAACATCTGACAGTTGTTGTGAATAACCTAAATTGACTGTATACTGTGTATCTTCCGGTTAACACTTTCGTTTTATTTTGTTTCAATTTCAAGCGTTATAACTGCTGCTACTCGAAAAAAAAAATGATTCAGATATTATAACAACAGTGACGATAGTGATATATTAACGAATATACCACCAGATATTGAGCAACAAGCAAATATTGCAATTTAAATTTATTACCTTATCTGTGACAGTGAGAGATACACAGAACAGTGAAAGAAACAAGCATCAGTTCACATTCTAACACTTGTACATTACATCTAGTAGTTAGATCTGCAAACTTAAATACCACTCATCGGACTCAGTCGGACATCAAAACTGTAGAAAGGCAGTTGCTGAATCATTTTACCTATCTGTTCATTGGTCAGAATTTTTCCGTCCCTGCGTCTCCAACGTCTTTATCCAAATTTATGAATGCTTTAAATGTGATTTTCGATGAACTCGTCGGTTACCGTACGAGACTGATATAGAAATGAATTTATATTTTTGAACTAAATAAAAATAGAAAACTTAATAAAACCTTAGAATATGTATATTTAAGTGTTTGTTTTGGCGCCCTGGGCCTGTGCTCCTGCCTTTGACCGCCACTGCAGGACCCTGGGGCCCCAAGAACCCCGGGAATTTTCCCCGGCTACCTTCCCCACCCTTGTCGGGCCTGTGTACGAGGACCAACAAGCTCTCTACGTATCCGTGTAAAGTAATATTTATTCTTACTGATCTGCGCATGTTAACATGCACTTATAGACACCGGAAACAATCTTTTTATGTGTTTGTACCGTTAGATAAAATGGTAGTCGGGGGCGTGATCTCTTGATTGTTGTAGTATGCCGCCGTTCGCCGCCACTGAATGAGAGAGAGGACAATATTCATCCTACAAGCCAGCTGTGCATTCGGATCGATCACAGACGTGAAACTGGGTGCCGTACAGATACAGAGAATAACCGGGCGAGGGAGGCGCCTCAACCAACACATGAATGAAATATCCAGCGCCGAGGATTTTAATAACGTCCCCAGGATTATGAGATAGCGCCACGCAATTAGAGTATTTTCTCTCGCAGATACAGAAATAGTGGCATTGTTAATGTGTGTATTACATGCTTTTTATTAAATAAATATTAATGGTCTACTTAAGGTATTTACAGAATGAAATATCGTTTTGAACGTACGCTAAGGGACTTTTTAAATGCAGATTTTTACAACTGATAATAATTAAATAAAGCTCCCTTGACGAACTATTCTTTTCAACTTGTTTCACATAATTTTCTTGTATTTAGTAGTCTGTTTCTTTAGTTTGAGCGGAACTAGATTTTGAAAACCCATTTTTTCGATAGATTGAGATTTGTAATCATTTTGTTTAGCAAAAGTCCACTTCAATCATAAAAAGTGAGCTCGTGACAACTAAGAAAAATTTAAATTCAATTTAGTATTTTGCATTCATAAGAGTGTCATTATGAAACTGAATTGAGTGTTATAATGACCTTCATTATAAGACTATAGGCTCTCCCCAACGTTTAAGTGGAACTAGATTTTTAAACTTAGTCACTTTTATGGCCATTTTGTTTAAGCTTTGTGAATCGTATATACATTAAACATTTTTAGGTTAGGTTGAATTGTCATTATAAAATCTCATTTTCATTACATTTTGGTTGTTTTTGTCATTCTTATAAAAATGTCTCATTTCTTAAAATTTTGTCTTCCAATAATTTTAAAATGTATTATATATTTTATTTTTTATAATAAATGTCACTTAATAATAAACGCCAACATAGACAAACTCTATTTTCGCGACAACTTAAAAAATGAAACTCCCGTTTAGTTCCGCTTGAACCAAAAATGAATTAACATTTTATTTCATAAAATTGGAAAACTGTTAAATTAAAGTGCAAATTTTACAAAACAAAAATAGACAGCTATTTGAAAAATATAAAATTATCAAACTAGTTCTGCCAACTATTTCATTCACATATTATATATTTAATTTTGGCCCAAATAACCATGGAAGAGCAATGGTTGGTATAATCAGAAGGGATAAAAAACAAACGCTTGGATTAGCAAAAAAACAAAAAAACAAAATAAAGTGTTTGATATTGTGAGAGTACAGTGGCGATACTAGTGGGAGTCCGAGCGAGTTCAGCCCCCCAAATTTTTTTGAAACTAAGCAACAATCCACTGTTTGGATCTTGCAAGATGCACCGAAACCCACAAAAGTTGTTCGTTCACGAAGCACTTCCAAGAAAATGATCGCTTGTTTCTTCGGTTGTACTGGACATGTCGCAGAGGATCGCAAAACAGTTAATGCTGAATGGTATACAACAATTTATTTGCCAGAAGTCATCGACAAAATCAGGAAAGACAAAGAAAAACGCATCATTGAAGGAGAAAACGTGCTGTACGCATATTTGAAGGAGAAAAACATCGAATTAATGTCTCATTGCCCGTATTTACCTGATCCCCTAACGACTTTTTTTTTGTCCCCCAATGTAACAAAAAATGCGTGCACAGCGATTTTTATCATCTCAAGAACTGTTGAAGCCTGCGAAAGCCATGTTTTTGAGATACCAACTTCAGAGTGGAAAAAATGTTTCGAGAATTGTTTTGAACGCATGCAAAACTGTATAAATCTTAAAGGCTAATGTTTTAAAAAGCAATAAAATAGTTAATTCATATTTTTATGTTAACCATTTCAAAATGGCGACCATTTATTTACAAAATAATAATCAACATAAGTTTTACAAAGTTGAACGTAGCAAGCTTTGAAAACAATAAAAAAAAAGAAACAAAATATCTCTAAAATAAACTATTGGACTATTTAGAAAAAAAAAACTATTACTTTTTAAAATTATTTTACAAAAAAAAAATAGTTATAACAGTTTATTTTAGAGATATTTTGTTTCTATTTTTATTGTTTTCAAAGCTTGCTACGTTCAACTTTGTAAAACTAATGTTGATTATTATTTTGTAAATAAATGGTCGCCATTTTGAAATGATTAACATAAAAATATGAATTTTTGGTGTCATTGTAAAGCTAATTTAATGTAGGAAAAAAATATAAAATTATCGATTCCATATGCTAGATCAAAAGTTGACATCATTTCCGGTGAAACCGGAAGTGCCTCAGAATTCTTATAGTAACCTTTAGATGGGCCTTTTTGTCTAGTTTAACTTTTGTTCTGAAGATTTTGTGTATCTTTACAAATAAAGGAGATTTTCGGGGTGCCCCGTTTCAAACAAACATCCTGTATATGTAATTCTCTATCTCTATGTATCTCAAATAAAATTAGCAACTATTATATCTACGAACATAAAATGATTTTAAAATCCTTCTGTATGTCAAAATAAATAGCTTTGGTTTGAGGTAATGCAAAACAACTTTGTCATACCCAGTGGACCTGTTTTAAAAGCGCTGAAGAATCACTCGCCCTTTAATATTTGATATGATCACTGGTTGTCGCGGTTTTTAGGGTTTCCTCCTTCTTTATTATTTAAAACATTCCTTTGAAATATCTGCGCGGTAAAACGTAGGGGACTTATGAAACTGTTTCAAATATTTAAACTTGTGTTATAAAAATCAGCACAATTTTTATCAATATTTAATTAGCTGTATTATGACTTTTAAGCAATAGGTTGACATAAATTTGTAACAAATGCATAATTCCCGAAAGCGGTCATTCCCGAAAATCTAGCGTAACGCAATTAGGATATATTTCAAACGATAACTGCTACGCGTACAATATTTGGAGGCACATGGCAATAGTATTACTAAATAGACCATAGATGTACGCGTGACACCTACTACGACTTATCCTGGAGTTTGAGACTGCACCAGCACGTGTAAGCACGCGAGGCAAAAATTACTCTTTTTTGAGCAACGTCGACTATAACTCGGACAGGCCATAAACGTGTTTTAATGATCCGTAATAAGGAGTTCTACAATACAAGAATGCAAAAACAATGAACCAATATCCGGAACACAGTGCAAAAGTTGAAAATGTGACAAATATTTCGAATTAACTTCGATATTTTGCAAAATTTGCAAAGAAAATTTGTAAAACGATGTACGATTCCGGTGAAGGAAGAAAGAAGACAATAAGTTGGACAAAATGATGGACTATTGAGTGCTGGAGAGAGCGTTGTAAAGCTTCGATGCACGGTGCCAACTTCGGCGTTAGCACTTTCGTCGTGAAGCCGGCGATGTCTATATAAAAATTAATAAAACGTATTGAAATAAATCCAATTCATTGCTAATCATTGTTTCAGTGCTAAACAAAAAATTGATGTGAAGTGTGAATATTAACACATTTCAGGGTTTCGCAGGTATATAATAAGTGAAGGCGGTATGCTGAGTGTGTAGGACAAATTTTACTTTGTAGTAATCACGGCAAAATGAATGATATTTTTAAAATAATTTATCGTCTGTTAATCATATAATAAGACTGGTTATTAAATTTACGCTCTTAAAAATTAACTACAACATTTGTCAAAATATAACTAGAATTTTGACAAAATAATTTCAACATAATAAAAAGGCAAAAAAAAAAACAGAAAAAATAAAATTCAGTCCGTACTCGAACTCGAAAACCCTTCGTTTCCAACGCATTTTAGCTTACGACACCAGTGCTCTAACCCATTACGCTATCGCACGCCTTGCATGTGAGTGTCTTACATTGGTATAACTTTTGTACTTTGTGAACCAAAAACCACAAAAAATGAGTTATTTTCCGAAAACATAATCTGATCAAAAATTCCTGTTGTACTATTTCGGTTCACACCAATATACATTACTTAGATTTTTTTTAGATTTTTAGTTTAAACCATCTGGACTACAGGGTGTGGGACAAAATTTTTCCTGCTCAATTTTGGCAAAAATCGCATCAAAATAATTTATTTTGCAAAAATAAAAATTTGATCGTTAATCCACGTACTAAGGGCTTTCATTTGATACCCTACTCAAAATTTTAAAAAAATATTTTTGTTTTCGATGAGCACATATTTGTTTATATTTTCAGGGAGGTATGTTTTTTAGATGTTTTAGTATTTTTCCTATATGCGGGTCAAAGAGTTGTATAAGCATGCCAAATTTCAACTCTCTAGGTTTAGCCGTTTGGCTACAATTTTTAGCGAACAGACAGACAGACAGACAGACAGACAGACAGACAGACAGACAGACAGACAGACGACAAAATGACGGTATAAGGGTTTTTTGGTCATACCTACAAAACCTAAAAACGATATTGTCACAAAACGACGCTGACGTATTTTACGTAGCGGATTGGTCCCCGACACTGCTATGCCGGAATTTTTACATACCTAGTACTGTTCAGTACCTAGTTTTGTATTATTTTTTACTTTTATATCTATTGTGAGATACTCCTCTCGAACTTTTGGTGCAATAAAATAACTGAAATAAAATTGGAGGTGTTGTATTGATGTTTTAATTTTACAACCACGTGGGTAACAGCCAGACATTGCCGTAACATTCAAAACATTGCATAAACATGATTTTGCCAGAACTAGTTAACTATGGATAGATAAAAAGGCTACATTTATATTTTGAACTTGAAATAAATATTAATTTAATCAATATTCGTTAAATATAAATTTCCATTTAATAATTCAGGTTTTTGAAAAATGTGTGATTTTTATACAGTTAGATAATTAATTAATTTAATTTTAGGCATATAAAATATAATTAATTAAATAATTTAAGTTGTACAGTTCATATAGATCAGGGGTTCTTAAACTTATGTAGTCCGAGGACCCCCTCTTAAAAAACATTTTTTTTTTTGCTGACCCCATCCCAACCCTAGGCATTTTACGTCGTTCTTGAGACTTAATTTCTGGCTCAATAATCTCATAGGCACTACGTTATAATAAATATTGGTAAAAATGTATCGCTGGTTATTTTAATAAATGGTCTTGGGCATTTATAGAGATGAACATTTTTATTAGTATATGGAATAAAAAACATAAAAGAAATAAAAATAGTAGTAAAATGAATTAAAAAAGTTACAAATTATAATATGTTTTCTGTAAATAATTTGCAGTTGAATAATAATTATTGTATAGTTATGTCAATAAATAGTTAGGTAACAACAAACAAAAAAAGTCTTGACCACGTCTGGTTTTAATTAAATGAGTTATTTGAATAAAATCAAAAACTTGGGGGATGTAAAGTTAATGTCAAAATTGTTTAGCGGACCCCGGGTAATGGCTACGCGGACCCCCAGGGGTCCGCGGACCACAGTTTAAGAACCGCTGATATAGATTATTATATAGGTAATTTCCTATATGTGAATTTTTTTCTCATTTTTCACAAAATAAGGATTGCATATACGAGCCCCGTCTCAGTGAAGGACCAACTATTTAAATCATGAAAATTTATGTTAAAATAAAGTAAATATAATTTAAGATAAATGTTTTTTATTTTATAACAGTACTTCACGTTAAAAGTATTTCACTAAAATATTTATTCTAAAATATAATATATTCTAAAATATTGTATTAAATATTGAAATATCTGACTTATTTACTTTACATCAAAAATGTATATGAGGAAAAAAAATGTTTTCTCTTCAAAGCAGTTTTCAACAAAAATATTATTTAAGGTTGTTATAGTTTGTTTCACGATAAGTTGAAGTGACTACCTACTTATGGTCCTAAACACAGTGGGTGGTAATTACAAATAACTCTAATCCCTTGTTTGTACCCATAAACTAGCCAGAGATGTATCAGGTATAAATTACATTACACCATGTAATGACACAATTGTAACAAGAAATAAACATAAGACATCATCAAAATAAACTTTATTTTTATTATAAATACAATTAATTTATAGAACTTATAATTCAATTTAAAACATTACAATTAGTATTTAAAACATTACAATAAAATAAATTTTAAATTAAATAATGTTTAAAATTAAAAAAAAATCTTACAAGTCCAAATCATTCTCTGAATCAGTCATATCGTACGAAACAAACTCAAAAGGATGGGTGGATACGTCAAATAAATGTCAAACAAGAGCACCGTCTAATAAAGGTAAACGTATTACGATACTTCATACAGGTTCTGAAACTGGATGGATACCGAATGCACTCTTGCTTTCTGCGAAAAATATCAAAGATTCTAGACTCGACTACCATGACGACACCACGGCGGAAATGTTCGAAAACTGGTTCGAAAATAAATTACTCCCGAATATACCGGCTAACAGTGTTATTGTTATGGACAATGCAAGTTACCATAGTCGGCAACTAAATAAAGTACCGAATAGTGCAAACAGTAAGAAGGAAATCCAAGACTTTTTATATAAAAATGATATTTACTTTCAAGAAAGTTATAAAAAAAATTGTTTAATTAAATTATTAAAAAGTTATAGTTTTTCTAAAGAATATTTTTGCGATAATATTGCTCAATGCAAAGGACACACAGTTTTACGACTACCTCCGTATTATTGTATATTCAATCCTATTGAACAAATGTGGAGTCAGTTAAAGGCGAGAATAAAACGGAATAATGTTTCTCCCACTTTAAACGGCACTGTGATAGAACTTATAAAAAAAGAAGTGGAAAATATCCCTGTAGATAGTTGGAAAAATTGTGTAAATCATGTTATTAAAACTCAGGACAGTTATATTCAAATAGAACGTACTATAATCATTAATTTAGAGACTGATTAAGAGAATGATTTGGACTTGTAAGATTTTTTTTTTTTACCTTAAACATTATTTAATTTAAAATTTATTTTATTGTAATGTTTTAAATACTAATTGTAATGTTTTAAATTTAATTATAAGTTCTATAAATTAATTGTATTTATAATAAAAATAAAGTTTATTTTGATGATATCTTATGTTTATTTCTTGTTACAATTGTGTCATTACATGGTGTAATGTAATTTATACCTGATACATCTCTGGCTAGTTAATGGGAACAAACAAGGGATTAGAGTTATTTGTAATTACCACCCACTGTGTTTAGGACCATAAGTAGATAGTCACTTCAGCTTATCGTGATACAAACTATACTTATAATGTTGAAATATCTCATGTATCCTTTACTTAACAGCAAAAATGTATATGAGAGAAGAAACTATTTCTCTCTGTTCATTGTCTGATAGTACTAACTACATCTCTGGGTTTCTTTTGTAGAGATTTAATTTTTTTGTCAAATATTAATAAACAGTTCCTACATCGTTATATAACTGAATTGATGCCCATACATATCCCTTATAATATAAATATTATCTTTGAAAAACTATTTTTGATGGGTCAAATTCACTGAGACGCCCCGTCTCAGTGGGGCTCCTATAGTGTATGTCTGTTCCACAGTCACAGGTAACAGTGAGACAAATGCCAAGCAGACACATAATATATAGCAATTATACTGAAAATAAACATCACCTGTGGCCACCACAGGACCGACCGCCATTACAAAGTACTTGTTTAATTTATGCTGCTTTATCAAAAAATGTCTTAATTAAAAGTTGTTAGTTATTGCTTTTATAACAACTTTTGTTAAATACATTTTTTCGAAATATTTCTCTGTTGTGAAATATTTGCAAAAATCTTAAAACCGACACGAGTAAACTCCCATTTCTAGTTAACCGATTGATCAACTCGTGCCATTGGTGACAAAAGCTTAAATATAAAGTTTCATAAAAATCCTTTTAGTTGATTTTGTTATGCACGTGTACACGGACCAACAGACAGACCAACAGACAGACAGAGAAACAGACAGACAGACAAACAGACAGACACACAGACCGACAGACATCATGCTAAAAATAGGGACCTCAATTCGTAGAGATCCATCGAAATTTCGAAATGTCAAAATCGGTATGATCACAATACCGCTCTTATATACGGAGTGATTATTTAATGGCGAGACGACGTCACTGGAAGTTTTAATAATTTGCCGTTTCATACACATCGTAGCAGGCGATTATGCGCGCATGCGCATCAAGGTTATTATATCTCTTCAAGGTTATTATAGTCATAGTATTCACCAGTATTTCTGCTAGGAGGCACGTAAAATTCGGTGACGTCGTCTCGTCATTAAATAATCACTCTGTATGTTGGCGGTCGGTAAAAAAGTAGCGTTACAAATGTCTTCTTCTATGACTATTTTGACTTCTATGACTATGAAATTTTTCTTCTTTGGAAAATGTGCCACGAGAGTAAAAGATTGGGAAACACTGCATTAAGGAATTTAATTTGACACCCTACTCAAAATTTAAAAAAAATAATAATTTTTTCGTCAAATATGTGGGAATATTTGTTAATATTTACATACTTTTTCCTATATGTGAGTCAAACTGTTATATAAACATACCAAATATCACCTATCTATGTTCAATCGTTTGGATATAATTTCTACCATACAGACAGACAGACACCTGAGTGATGTAATAAGGTTTTTTTGGTGGTCATGCCTACAAAATCCTAATAATCCGTCTGTACTGTATTAAAAAATAAAACTGTCAAATTTACTGAAATTTGTAATAAGTTAGTTAGTTAGTTAAAATTTTTGGCGCACAGCAACAAAAGCTATTTGTGCCTACGCCGCCCATTTAAACGGAAATTTGTAATAACAATACTCTAAATAAATAGACTACAATTTACTCTAAATTGTACCTCAAATACATGTATATGTAATGTTAATGACCTAGAAGCTTAAAAATCATTTTATAAAGAAAAAGAAAAAGAAGGCATAGAAGAAGAAGAAACAAATATTGCAGCATATTTTCAAGAGTACAACACCAAAGCCATGGAATTCGAGTATCGTATACCCTTTTCACACTAGATCTTTAAGACGAGTGAACTTAAAGTTCACCGATGTTTAAGATCGGTATGCTTTCACACTTGATGTTTAAATCTCTGGTGCTGTCATCAGCTACAGTAATTTTGTCCTTAAGTTACCGTCATGAAATTACCAGTTTTGAACTGTCTGCGCAGACGCACATTTTGAATTATTATAAACAATTAAGGATATTTCATTTCATTCTACAATAAAGACACTACAATAAAGAATATATTACACCTGTATTAACATGTAAGTCGATACATTTTATCTCAATTATTGTAGCTCTGTATTTTATTAAACACATTATTAAAATAAATAATTTTATTATAACAATAAGTATAAACTTCTTATAACGTCGATATAATACAGTATTCTTGTTTATGATAATATAAAATGTTGACAGCACAAATTCAAGGAGTATTTTCTTATAATAGAAATTAAGTTGGCAATGCGTACGAAGTTTAAGACGCAGATCTCTGTCTTAAACATCGCTTGTATTTAACCGAGGCCATACGGTTTCACATTATCGTTTAAAGATACATTCACTTTAACATCCGATCTTAAAGATCTAGTGTGAAAAGGGTAGTACAAATCAAATGTTTAGTTTATTTGTTTTTTCTTGCGCAAATTTGACTTGTCATGATATCTTATCTTGCAAAATTATTAAAAAGGCAAAGGAGAGATGGAAACAATCCTGAAACTAACATCCTTCCTAGTAGACAGTGCATTATCTAAATTTTGTATTGAATCGATAAATCAAAAGTGAAAATATGATATCTCCAGTGATTTACAGTATACATTTCTCAATGGAGTTTCAAATATTCATTGAAATTCTCGATGTCTCAATAGAAGTGTAGAACCGCGGCCGATCGACCCTTATAATTTATATAAGGGTAGATTATAGATAAGGTCCAATTCCATCACAAGGAAATAAAATTACAATGCATTATTAAACCATTATTTAATTAAATCTGCATTACCCTTATCTTCACTTTTATAATTTGAAAATATTGAAATTTGGGAATACAATACAGGGTGATTCAGGAGGAAAGATCAATATTTTGGAACGCGATTGTGATGGGGACGATTATTATAAAAAATATGTTTATATAAATGTGTATTTAATTCTCAGAGTTAAAGCTGCATTTAGAGTTCTTAAATTAATAGACTGTAGACTATAGCTCAGGGGTCCAAACTTTTTCGGAAGCGGGCCACATTAAAAAAATGGTGGGCCGGACAACTTGAATTCAGCTGGGCTCTTGGCGCATGATTTTATAACAAGCTTCATAATGATAATGATATTATTAATAAAAATAATGGGCCATGTTCATAATGTTTTACTAAATCTTAGTAGCACTACTAAGACAAGTATACTAAGCGTTACTAAAAATGGGTGTTCATAATACAGAATTATTGTTAGTAGTGCTTAGTAAATTGTAATTTAGTAGTACAGATTTAGAAGTGCGGAGAGCCTGTATTAAATACATTAAAATAGCAATTGTGTTCATAATACTGATTGACTTTGCGTGATGTTCCTGAAATTCGTGAATTACGGGCACAATTGCCAAGAACATTTTATAGTAAAAGAAAAAATGTATTGGAAATATTAAGTGAAGAAGATTTTTAAAAAAATTATAGATTTTCAAAAGACAGAGTTCGAACATTAATTGAAATCTTACATGACGATATAAAACCGGTATCTTCAAATGGTGGAAGTATTTCTACTGAACTCCAAATATGTATTGCTTTACGTTATTTTGCGAAAGGTTCATATCAACAAGATATAATTAGTTACCATTATGTTTTTATTCAGAATTCTTTTAACATAACAATGCTTATTGTAGCTGATTTACATGGAGTCAGCAGACCAACTGTCTCGCGAATTATAAAATGTGTTAGTTTTACCTTAGCCAGAAAACGACCACAATTTATATTATTTCCTGCAGAACTAGAAACTGTAAAACGAAAATTTTATGACATTGCTCAAATGCCTAATATAGTTGGTGCTATTGATGGGACGCACATAAAAATCAAAAACCCAAGTGGACCTTATCATGATGCATATGTATGTCGTAAAGGTTTCCATTCATTAAATGTACAGGTAAATTTATTTCCAAAATGTATGATAATACAAGCTAGTAACACGCCTTCCATCTCTTTTAACATGTTGAACAGTGCATATGTCCATCTCTTTCTAATGCCAACAGCAACGTTGTCAAATTTACAGCGATATTAGTTAAAATATCTTAGTATTGTGATTATGAACACTACTAACGATAGTATCCTACTTGCATATTTTAACAACTAACGCTTAATCGCAATATTTACTAAAAGATTATGAACATGGCCCTATAATTTTAAGAATCGGATGTGTTTTATTTTGCGATTTTCTGATTATTTTAAATTGATATTTTTATGTAAGCAAACTTTTAAAAAAATGTCCATGGGCCGGATGATATCTTCTTGCAGGCCGGATTTGTCCAGCGGGCCATAGGTTGGACACTCTTGCTATAGCTTGTGCTCTGTTGATTGTCACTAACCAAATTTGTCATACGGTAACGCAATCAACTATTCAGATCTCTAAATTTAATACGTTGTAGATTGTCGATTGTGGATAGTTTTCTAAACTTATAGCTATAGCTTATATTATGTATACATAATGAGTTATATTGATGAGACGGACATATAAACACATTGGCTATCTTAGTCTATATCGGAGAGACCCTACATATTGTGTGCTTTTACATAACCTAAGAAAATGTCATCGCGCCAATTTATTACAACAAATATCGCTCAAAACAAAGACGTAACCTAAAAAAAACAGTAAATATGATCAATTTAGGCAATTAGGTTAGGTTTAGTTAGTAAAAATCTAGGACAGCAGAATTATGAAAACGATAATAGATAACTAACATTTTACTAAGCCACCGTAGTTGGATTAAAGACACACATATGTCGAAATATTCGTAACAAAAAGAGCTGTAAACGCTACATCGAACGTTAAAACAATCTATTAAGCATATGCATAACGTACAGTGCAGAGTAAACTAATTTAAAGAGCTCTGAACGCAGCTTTAGTCAGTAAGCTTAAAGCTACGTTCAGAGCTCTTAAATTAGTCGACTATAGATTATGATTTGTGCACTGTTGATTGTCACTATCAACTTTGTCATATGATAACGAGAGCAACCGCTCAGAGTTCTAAATTTAATACGATATACGTTACCGATTGTTGATAGTTCTCTAGACTTATAGTCAGTGAGTTGTTTTAATGACACAGACTTATAAACACAGTTTGGCTATCGCAGTCTACATCGTAGAGAACGTTTACATTGTATGCCTTTACATAACCTAACAAAATGTCATTGCGCCGATTTCAACAAATCTCGCCCAAAATTACAAAGACGAATAGTAATTAATTAATTTACCTAAATTAGGTTAGGTTTAGTTAGTAAAAATCTAGGACTGCAGAATGAGGAAAATGATAATAAATAATAAACATTTTACGAAGCTGCCTTATGTAGCAATTCTGTGGCAAATCTGTAAGCTTACAGACAAAATCTATAATAAACTGTCCATAACAACACATAAAACAACTCCTTAGATACGATCGTCTGTAGCTTATAGATTTGCCACAGAATTGCATCCATAGTTGGTTTAAAGACACACAGATGTCACACTATTCGTAACGCTCAAGTTTCCTCTGCAATAAACGCTGCCTTGAACGTTAAAACTATTTACTAAACTTATCCACAATGCACAGGGAACAGTCAACTAATTTAAGAGCTCGGACCGCAGCTTTAGGCTACATCCACAGCTCTAAAATTAGTAGACCAGTGGTTCCCAAACTTTTTCGTTCCGGGCGCCCTTAATATATTAAAATTATCCCGCGGCGCCCCAAGTCAATACATTCAATTTTTCAATTTATTTTATTAGACAGTGAAGATATGAAACTATAAGTGATGATCTAAAAAAGGGCCCCATTTCTAAACAACAAAAAGAGATAACAAAAAAAAAATCAGCTGTGGCCACCACAGAACCGACCGCCATCAAAAAGTACTTGTATAAAATACATTCTAGCAGCAGAGTAGAAATAACTTGGCCTAATATTTTCTAACAGAGATATTATTTATCATGACCATAGAAACGTTGCATATAAGTATGAAAAAATTTAAACTTTTTAAAAACATTTATTTTTTTAAAAAATTGAAAAAAAAAATCGAATTTTTTTTAGTTTTATCAAAAAATGTCTTAAATAAAAGTTGTTAGTTATTGCTTTTATAGCAACTTTTTTTCGAAATATTCGCAAAAATCTTAAATTCGACACGAGTAAAGTCCCATTTTTAGTCAACCGATTTTTACCAAAAGTTGATCAACTCGTGCCATTGATGGCAGAAGCTTAAATATGAAGTCTCATAAAAATCCTTTCAGCCGAATTTGCTATGCACGTGTACACAGACAGACAGACAGACGGACGGACAGACCGACAGACATCATGCTAAAAATAGTCAAAACGTTATGTGGGAACCTCAATTCGTGGAGATGCATCGAAATATCGAAATGTCAAAATCGGTATGATCACAATACCTCCCTTATGTATGTTGGCGGTCGGTAAAAATGAAGTTAAGTGTGAATTTTAACACATTTCTGGGTTTTGTAGGTATTTAATAAGTGTAAAAAGCCAACGTAATACTGCATGTCTAGGTTCATTTATCACATCAAAAAACAATTTTTTTGAAAATCAATTTTATTCGTTATTTGTGAACTAACAGCTTCCATTTATTTTTTTTAAACAAAATTTTAATAATATGTCAAATATCCCAGAGTTTTTTTTCTACATTTGCTTCGTATTCAAGTCTATATTAAAGAAGTAATATTTTACAGTGTAGAGTGTAGTATGGTGTGGTGTGAGCAACTCAGTTCGCAACTATTTAAAATAAAATATTAATTTTTAAATATTTTAAAATATAAAAACACAAAAACTGCCATATTTTTCAAAAACACAATCTGATCAAAAATTCGTATTGTACGTTTCTGGCTCAGATCAATATACACTACCTTTAATTTTTTCAGATTTTTAGTTTAACCTCTCAAAAAAAGGGTGCGGGACAAGAACTTTTGCACATTTTTGGTTATTTTGGTTTATCGGTCCGTAATCTACGTCTTAAGAGCTTTCTTTTGATACCACACAATAAATTTCAAAAAAATATTTTTTTTATCAACGCCACAAAAAATCGACAATTTTTTCAGATTTTTAAACAATCCCTTTGGGAGATAGGGTGGGGGACAAAAGTTTTTTGACACATTTTTGGCAAATACCCAATAAAATAAAATTATTTTTCAAAATAATTTTTTTTTAATCTACGCTTTAAGAATTATCACTTGGTATGCCACTCAAAATTTAAAAAAAAAATATTTTTTTATTAAATACATATTTGTTTATATTTATTTCGAAATGTGTTTTTTTTTAACTCTCAGTATTTTTCCTACATGTGGCTCAAAAAGTTGTATAAGCATGCCAAATTTTAACTTTCTACGTTAAGCCGTTTAGCTACAATTTCTACCGCACAGACAGACAGACAGACAGACACATAAGAGACGTTATAAGGGTTTTTTTGGTGGTCATACCTACAAAAAGGTCCTCACTTATAAAGTACAAAGTGATCACACAAAAAAAGTCCTGGGTCTTCGCGGTGCATCTGTAGGCTAGCCACGGTGTCCCAGGGCGCCGCGGCGCACAGTTTGGGAAACGCTGTAGTAGACTATACGATATACGATTGTCGACTATAGACAGTTTTCCAAACTTTGTAGTTAGTGCGCTGTTTTAATGAAACAAACATATAAACATACCTTGGCTATCTCACTTTACATAACCTAAAAAATACTGTAGTACAAATTTCGACAAATATCGGAAAACGTGAAACTAAAAAGAATTGCTGTAGTTGCGGCTATAATTTTGTTATTAAAATTTAGTAACAAATCATGATTTTGCTGACGGAGTTGGTTTGAAAAAACATAGATGTCACATTCGTTACGCATTAATTTTCTCCAATTTTCTCCAAAAATGGAGAAATTAACAATAATTTCGATTTAACTTCGAAATTACCAAAGAAAATATGTAATATTATATAAACCCTTATGATGGCCTAAATGGCTGAATATAGAAGGTTGCACAACTCATTGATCTACAAATAGGAAAAGTATAGGGGGTTAAGAAAGTACATAGCGGGAAAAATATAAACTAATATGTTTACAGAAAATATATTTTTTAATGAATAAATAAACATTATTCTATATAAATAATATTTAAATAAACTAATATAAATTGTATTTTTGCTAAATCATATAATATCTACGTATGTATACATTATATTGACTTAACCTCTGTATCTGTAATGATCAAAAACAGGATCAATTAATGTTATTATTATCTTTTTTTTTTAATCAAATTTTTGTATGGAATTGGTCTCCCACCCTATTTCCCACAGTGGTTGATGTAAAATTTTGAAAAAATCTCATAATATACACTGATTGGAATCGAAATAGTTCAACAAAAATTTAGGACCAAATTATTACATATCTCGCAATATATCGATTATTTGTAGTTGAAAAAATACTTATTTTTAAAAAATTTATTTTGTGGCATCAAAAGAAAGCTCTTAAAATGTAGATTAAGGAACAAAAGTTATTTTTTATTATTATTTTTTTTCATTTTAACAGGATTTTAACCAAAAACGTGTTAGAACGCTTTTGTCCCACACTTTATAACCCAGGGAGGTTAATCAAAAATACTGAAAAAATTCTGAGTAATGCACAATAATACGAACCGGAATAATACAACCGGAATTTTTTAGATTTGAATGTTTTGCAATATCGTGCTTATAATACTTATCTGACTGACTAGAGCACGTGGATTATTCTTTCAAAAGTTATCGAAATTTATGATTTTTAATATGTACCCAGAATTTGTTATACTAAATACCTACAAAACCCTGAAATGTGTGAAAATTCATACTTCACATTCATTTTTAATAAGTACCTACAATTTTTGTGTGAAAATACACCCTTTTCATCATTTTTTCTCTCGTTACATTGAGTTGAATCTCTGTATATTATGTACGATTGTATTATTACTAAATAACTGAATCTAGCTTTCAGCCAAATAATCTTCTAAATGTTTAATTTAGCATAAATGTTGTGTTTACGTATTTTATTTAAACAAATTACAAATTTGAGTGATTTTCCTCGCGATTAACACAAGTTGAACTGAGTAAATATGTGTTTTCTACCTTTGTGTTTGTCTTTTTGTTTTCCGTTCTTTGTTTGTTTAACTTCACTTCTTTATTTAGAAACTACAAACCATGAATAATGTCAACTTGTTGTCCTTAAAACGAAAGGGATATACGTATACAGCCTTTTTTATGTTTTCATATGTTTATGTATTATTTAGACGAAGGATGTTATGCGTTCGAAAAAATTATAGAGGAGAATGCATTAAAATTGCAAATGGTACATTTTTCTTTAGCTTTTTCAAATATAAATAAATATTCTCTTTCGTACATTGTATATTTACTACTTCATAAAAATTTTATTACCCGTTCTAGCAATAAACTACTAGCAACCCACTGCATGAAATTTCAATATTAACTATGGAATTCAAACGAAAAAGCGATCAACTAAATGGTAATTGCTCTCATAAGATCAAGAGAAATGTTGACCACAGTAGTGTTACTGCTTCAAATGCTAGTGTCAGGTAGAGAAGGGAGCGTGAACGATTACGATTGTGTCACGATAATGCCCGCACACGAGAGTGAAATGTTAACTAACGCCCAATCACGTACGCCGGATAAATAAAATTTCACGTCATCACGCTCACGAGTGTAAAATTTATTTTCATACACGTCGTGACCCGCAGGTCACTTTATTGTTTACATTGTGTGTTGGGGTGTCCGGACAATTCGCCGCCGAACAATTCGCCGCCGAACAATTCGCCGCCGAACAATTCGCCGCCGAACAATTCGCCGCCGAACAATTAGCCACTGAACAATTCGCCGCCGAACAATTCGCCGCGGACAGTTCGTCGCGGACAATTCATCGCCGGACAATATATTGGAATAAATTCACAAAATGCCAGAATATGTTTCAACGAACGCCGAAAATGCGAATTTCCCACATATTAATAAAATTGCTTCTTAACAAATAGTAGACTAATTCTAAAAAAAAATGGACGTAATTTAATGAACAAATTAACTGAAAGCTGACAAGTTCCTGGGATTAGATATGCAATATATATTATTTATTTCTCCTCGGCTTCACGGCGTTTAGGGTATCTATAATTACGAACAATTACAAAGAAATGAAAAGTTAAATAACATACAATATAATGGATATTTTACAATATTTTTCATTTCATTTGTTTGTTCTTCTTCCAGTGTCTCTCTCTTTCTTCCTATTCTCCTTCCGGCTTCCCTCTCCTATCTTCTTCCTTCTTGCCTCCAGTTCTCTCGCCCATCTTTCTCCCTTGCCTTCCTCACTCAGTTCCTTTATCTCTTCCTCCAATACTGCCATCTCTCTCTGCATCTCTTCGCTAAATGCTCCAAGGTTTCCTCTTCTTTCTTGCACATTCTATAGAGCCTGTTCTCTGGCTCTACCCAGTACTTGTTGTTCCTTTCTTCGTTGCCGCACCTTAACCTCGCTATCCTCTTGACTCTACCTCCCTGATCTTCGTCTTTTCCCCTTCAAGTATCTCGATATTTCGATCACTCTTATCTCTTTATAACTTTTGACACTCAGCAATTTGTTTATTTGGTCTGTTCTTTCCTATTCCTGTACCTTCTTATCCCTACTTCTCAATTCTTCTACTATATATGTTATATATATTATATATGAAAGAGAAACGGAGGAACATTCCTCCGTTTCTCTTTCTCTCTGCTTCTCTTATGGCCATTCCAAACCTCAAAAAAAAAACAACTCTTTTCACTCTCCATGCCGACAATCTGCCTTTTTGTTCTTCCTTATTTTCTTCCCTTCTGACTTTCTCCTCATATTTCACTGCCCTCGCCAGCACTTACTCTCAGCTGTTCCCTTTTCATATACCTGTTCTATATACCTCCAATGTCCATCTCATGTAGCCTTTTCGTGTACCCTTTCCATCATCTCTCATTCCTTCCATCCCTAAATCTCCACTCTGTACATAAGGACACTCTTCACTATTGCATTAAATATCTTCACCCTCCACTTGAAATCGTCATTAAACCTCCTCTCCCCTATGCTCCATAGCTTTCCCATAACCAGCCTAACTTTCTTAATTCTTTACCCAACATGTTGCTCTGTCCTGTTGCTCCTCGTTAGCACGTATCCCAGGTACTTCATAATCTTCACTTCTTCTATTTCTTTTCCTGACCATTCCCAACTAACTTTCTTTCTCATTTCTTCCCCGGATAGTCCGATTGCTTCTCGGGACATGGTGTATCAGAACCAGAACTCAGCCAAAACTATAATTTGAGCTAATTTAGCAAACTACAATTCAGATATGCAATATATGCAATTTGTAAATTAATCTGATGCCGTGTGTATATAGTATGTCCCAAACTAGACTTGAATTCATTCCGATATGGGCTCGATCTACGTCGCTACGACTGCTTTTATGCGGTAACAAAACAGCGGGTATACTGCCATTCCTCAATAAACGTCAGTAAACTCATACCACGAAAGCAGCAAACTTCTTTGCATAACTTTGAACAAAGGTCAATAAGTTTTAATGTCGTCGAAAACGCAGCCAAAGGCGTGATGGGCCGTGCTCGTGGGATTGCGAACCCTCCCAATACGACAATACGACCGAAGAATTAAATTACATAAAACTGCCATTTTTAACCAGTTATTATATTATATCAATCTGAATAGTAGTTCTTCTCGAGAATACTTACTTCAGAATTTCTTTCGAACTCTTACAATTTAAGTAATTTTCACAATTGAACACAATAACTAAAATAGTTATTTATATTTCTAGATGCGTAAGTGAATTTTTATGGGCGAGGTGTTTTAACAGCCGAGGCCTGTAAAGCCACAGAGGATAAAAAAATATCTACGCATCGTGCAATGTATTATATTTTTTTATAATACCATATTTATATTTATTTAATTATCAATTAAATGATATATTAATATCAATCAATGTAAATATCATGACTATAGCAAACAAAAACAAAAGATAACAACGTATAAATAAACGTATTATATTGTCAACTTTGTTGTTCATTTATTGTACCATGTGTTCAAAAAAATATTACATAAGGGTTGGCTGTGGAAAAATAAAATAATGTGTACTGCTTTAACTGTCAATTAATTAACAGTCATCACTGTTGTTGTCATAAGTTGCTATATAGAAAAGAGAAATAGCCTCTGACGAGGCCTGGTTCACCTTTTCGGGGTATATTAATTCACAAAATATGAGGTTATGGAGTGCTCAAAATCCTCATACTTTTCGTGAAACTCCCCTTCATCCGTTAAAAGTTGATGTTTGGATTGCCGTGTCTCGAAGACGTATTACCGGACCCATATTTTTCCACGAAACTGTTACTGCTCAGAGATATCGGAATATTGTACGTGAATTTATTAATCAGCTTCATGAGGATAAGCACCAGCAAGGCTACTTCCAACAAGATGGCGCGACTGCCCACACCGCTCAAGAGACCATCAATTACATTCGTGAATTTTTTGACGATCGAATAATTAGTTTACGTTCAAATCCAGAATTTCCACCTAGATCACCAGACTTGACTATTTTAGATTACTTTATATACCCTTATCTGAAAAATAAAGTATACAAGACTCCTATTAACAAGATCGAGGAACTGCAAAACAGAATTACCGAATAGTGTGCCAACATAACTAACCTTATTACAAATTCTTATAAATGCTTTTAATAGTATGAAAAGACGAGTAAATTTGTGTCTGCAGGAAAACGGTGGTCATTTTGACCAGCTTTTTTAGTTTATTTTTCTGTACCTGTGAAATCAAAAAATACATTGTATATATTGTATAAATTTGTATTTAGCTGGCTAATATGGTTGTATAGACTATAGACTATAAAAATAATTTCCAATTTTAATGGTTACAAAGGCTGTGCCTAAAGGTTAGTCAATGGTTATATAAAGCTAGCAATAGACATTATTTTATTTTTCCAGAGCCAACCCTTATGTAAATTCTTTTTGAACTCATGGATAAATCAGGGGGAAAAAATTATAAAAAGTGCGCAAAGTGAAATTAAAGAGGCGTCAAATATTGCTTGTGCTTCATTGTTACCTGAAAAATCAAAAATTAGATACAATCAAGCATTTGAATTATTTTCGATATGGTGTTCGGGGGAAAATGTCGAACTTACTGAAAATGTTATGTTGGCATATTTTCAAGAGCGATCTACAATTTTAAGGCCACCAGCAAGTCTATGGTGTAGATATTTAATGCTGTAGTTGACAATTTCAATAAATAGAAATCAAGTTATTTCAAAATTTAAGCGGCTGACTGCGGTTTACAAAAGAAAGAACGATGGATACGAACCTTAAAAATCTAAGATATTCACAAAAGATGTCAATCTACTTGAAACTAGGGATGATATGACTATCAAAAAAATGGAAATGAATTCAAAAGAAAATAATCCTTGAATTAATATATTAAATTGTACCATATCTTTTCATATAAATAAATAAATAATTGTTTAATATTATGCTTATCATTCAAAATGATGTTTATTACTTTTTTGTCCTGGCCGCGTAAGTTTTACTTACGTAGACTTCAAACATTTACTTACGTTTACATGCGCGTTGTTGGGGTAATAACACTCATTTACGGAATAGGTAGTGAAAAAATATATTTGTAGAATGAAGCTTTAGCTATAGTTAGCCGCATCGTACACAATTATGCGTCGATTGGTTTACAAAGTAGCGTCTATAATATAATATAATTGGTTTATTAACAATTACATAACATTTTCTTTTTTTACTGTTAAAAATATTCTACTAGATAGATAAAAAATCGATGCAAATTTTGGAGAATTAATTGTTACTAATTTTATTTTATATAACAAACTTGTATGAACAATACTGTTATATCGCCTCTTAAGATTAAATATTCTTAAGAAAATGTGGAATATACTGTTAAATATACTAATTTCGGAAACTTTTTGAAGCTGTTTTAATCTTAGTACCTCTTTATAGTTGACGAAATTAATTAATTAGTTAATTAAGTAGGTTAGTATAGCAGAGACATAAACAATACAGTTAACATAAGGTTGTGTCAATTAGCATATACCTGTATCCACTTGGGTACTCAATAATTCACCACCTTTAAATGAACCATTTGCCCCCATTCAGGTAGAGGCCTCCCCGGGGAATAAAACAACCTATGATCATTAGAGGTCATAAACCACTATATCCTATCAAATTAATTAAAGTAATTTTTCAATTCTGTTGGTTCCAAAAAAATCATAAGACGATATTAATGACACTGAAATATTAACATTTGTGCAGTCAATAAAAATTGTCTTTTTTGCATAAAAACAAATGACTGTTAATTACAATCTTTTCACTTTTCTATTTAGTTTGTGGAATAATCTAAGGCGGTCATTATCTTCTTTATATATAAAACAGAATATTTGTGGCTATGTCCGAAAATTCTAACCTACTTCCAGATATGCTACCGAGTTGAAATTTTGCATACAGGTTGTTGGGCCCGCTAGGCGTCCCAAGTTCCTTATTTAGTAATTTTAATTTATTTAAATGTTCAAACATAATTTATGTATATTTTCTATGTTTTAGGCCAACTAGGGCCATCTGCCAATTTTTCTTTGCACTTTTATGAAAATTTAATTCATTAGTTAACCGCGATTAACAGGTCGCTGACCATTCATTACAAATTAACCTGTTCGTTAATATAACGTTTTTTCGAGACCGCATGGTTTTTTAACCTATAAATCAGTGATTTTTGCTTCCCGGCTAATTTTTTATGTGTGTTTTATTTCGGATTTACGACCCGAAATATCAGTGATTTAAACCGCGTTCGTCAGCTTTACAAACTGACGAATAACTTTATGTAGTGCATCTTGTAATTTAGTGAAAACCAAAATCAGCTGTTATCTGCTCCAGAAGGGATCTCCGTCTCCTCAGGAATATCCAGAATCCAGCTAAGTGTCGTACACTGTAGTTTTATTCTGTTTATTTGTATTAGAAAATATTCTATTTTGAATTTTGTTTTGAGAATATTGTTTATTAGAGTAGTTCATTCCGAACTTACTCATTTTCAGGTTTCAATTTATTATTGTTGTTAAATTCTTTAGTATAGCCTTCAGCTAATATAATTTAGTAATAATAATACTGCATATTATTGTTAATTTGCAGATATTATTGTCCTAGTATTCAATTAATTGTAGTTTATTTTCACGTGCCTTCAGCTGATATTTCTTTATTTATTAATGCAATTTAACCATTTGTTTGTTGCATATTTAATTGTAGTTCAATTAATACTGAACTAAGGCTTGGCTTTCACCAAAACACGTCTAGATATAGAGTGTTAATTATAAGTTTGTACAGTTTATTATTGTATTGTGTCCGACAACGTACACTGGCCAGCTTACGTTGCACCGTATCTTGCCAGGTGTACATTATATCCAGTGAGTTGAGTCTACGATATTTTCGTGTTAGGTACATCGTCGGTAGGAGTCATCGAGGGAAACGACCAGGATTGGCTCCTCCTTTCACCTTATTTGTGGGCCTGGACTTTAACCCTTCTCTCCCCAGCGAGGGCTTCCACTCCTTTGTGCAGTCTCCTAGATTTGCCCCTAGGAGCAGAAGAGTTAAAATCCCCCTTCTTTCCTTAAGGTTAAACCGGCGGTTACTCAACTCACTGCGCGTTCGTCCGCGACACAATAGACCACTCAATTTACCGGCGCGCTGCGCTTCCATACACATCGGTCCTTCGAGTTTTTAAATTGTCGACCACTGTGTAGCGCTGTCTTGTCCTACGGTCACCACCCAACGTAGGCGGGCGCTACACAGGTAGAAAATGTTTTCATCATAACTAGAAAAATCGAAATCTCAAAAAAGTCCTGTCAGAAACAAGAAATTATCAGCTGTTTATCACTTAACTTAATAGAAAAATTGAAAACAAATATTTTTTTAATGATTTTTTTTGTCAATTTTTTTTGTCAACCTAAAACTAAACTTTTGAAATATCTCATATTGACTGAACATCAAAAACACACTTGAGAAAAGCTGTTTAAAATAAAAAAACAAATATATGTTGTCCTATAAATTCTTCAATTGGTTGAGAAGCTGGGGAAGGGAGGAAGGGGGTGGATGCTAAAACTAAAATACTGGAAATATCTTGCTTATTATTTACTTTACATCAACATTATAACTTTTATAAGACAATTTGTTTTGATTGAAGAACGATTATTTTCTGTTTAGTGTAGCTTTTGAATATTTAGGAGGACAAAGGGAGCGCTACTTATAAACTTGAAATATCTCTCTTATTATAGACTTAACATTAAACATGTGTATAACAAAAGTTGTAATAACATCAATAATATAAACAAATAAATAAACAAATCTTTCGACTTGGTTTTTGCTTACACATTAAGGTTACCCATACACATGTATAAGTTCAGTATTTTGCTCTGATCAGCCCATAAACGGCAAATCTAGATTCAAGGTTAGTTATAAAACCCTTCGGATGACCTGTGTTTTATTTCTTTTTGGCACCTAGGTGTCTGTTTAGAATCTGTATATGTATTAAAACTCAAAAACAGCTAAACCTATTTTAGTGCTATTTGTAACAGCGTATTGCAAATTTCTCTGGAAATATTTTAAGCTACATATATATCATCACGGTATGAAACCAGGCTCCCGATCAATTAAGAAATATTTAAAAAAGAGTCGAAAAAATCTTCCAATTATAAAAAACTATAAAAGATACACCTATTCAAAATATATATTAACGAATTTTAGGGTTTAATATTAGCAATATTAAACCCTAAACATGCATATCCTTGCATGTTCCCGAGGATATACATATATAATAATTTTTTTTATTTTCATTTTTGACGACAATTATAACGTTAAATTCGCTGTTGAACATTATTGTAACCCCTTAAAACAATACGAAGAAAAAACCTTACTTGGGTGGCAAGAATATTTATTAACGAAAAAAAGTTCTCCGACCTATATAGATAAGTACTATTCATAAATCAGGAATAATCACTAGTAATCTCACTAATCAGGAGTAATTATAATAAATATCATAAAAATTATAATAAATAATTTCGTAAGGTGCAAGATAAAATGTTTCACGTGACCGGCGCTGCCTTTGGCGATGAGTGAGTCTCACATGGGCATTTTATGTGGCATTTTCCTGGGTTAGCACAATGAGACACTTATACGTGTAATTACTAGATGTCTGTACTACCAATGTTTACAAAGAAGTTCATAAATAAATTATTTGTATAAGAAGCACATATTAATACAATGGTAGATTAAAACAAATAAATATGTTTGAATGTAAAACGATTCACAGCAAACAGTTTTGAACCGATTTCGAAATGGAACCGATCTAAACAGACTACGACTATTTTTTTCTGTAGCGAAGCAGAGGGTATTGTTTTATTGCTAAGTTCTTTATTTTAACTGATAACTAGAGACCGGATAAATAGCACAAAAATGTGTCAAAAAAGAACAAAAATGTAGTTAAGAAGCACAAAAATGTAGCAAAAATGCACAAAATTGTGCCAGACAAGCATGGAGTTGAGTACAAAAAGCACAAAGTTAAAAAAAAAACAATGTTTGTAAAATAACGATATTTATTTAAATAGTACCAAAAAAATACAATACATCTGAATCTACATAGACTTAAATTAAAAATCTAATCAAAACTAGTAGTAAATCCCTACTCCTGTTGAAAACAATTAACCACTAAATGTTATTTCTTTACTTCCTTCAAACAAATATTCAGAAAAATGGTGGAAAATAAACCATAGATCGTGCGGCCCGCGTGAATTTTACTTGTTAGAAAAACGTCCCAGGGCTTAAATGAATTTGGCACCCCTGGCTTAAACCAAATAAATAGGCTATTTTTGTTAACGAAAATGTGAAATATTTATTAGTATGACAGAAATCAAATTACATTACAAATTCAAGTAAGTATCCATTACATTTCAAATGCTTTTGCAATTGACAACTGTCAAAGACATTAATAATCAGTGTTTTAACAACATTTATAATATAAATATAAAGTTTTAATTGAATGAATATTTTACATCCCTAGGGATAAATAGTAAACTATTTACGTCCCGTCGTCAATAGCAACCAGTTCTCACTACGTAAAATCAAGTTGCGTTCCGCAAAACAATATATCAATAGCTTTCTTATGATTCCGGGAGTAGAAAAACAAATTTTATGCCCTAAGCATTTTTTTAATTAGATGAATATTTGGGAATTTTAAAAAGGACAAACTTAAACTATGATATTTTAAACTATCTCTTCTTATTTTCTTTCATCATTGGCGCGACAGCCCGAGGTGAGCCTAGGCCTCCTGGTACCGTGTTTCAGGGCCATGTTTTCAATCAGTATATTCAGGAGGATTCACGGTAAGTTCATCGAAAATCAATTCATCGAAAATCAATTCATCGAAAATTAATTCATCGAATGATCAATTCATCGAAAAAAAATATTTTGTAAATATTTGAGAGGAATGCAGTGGTCAATAAAAGTTGATAGACTACACTTATTAAATAACTATCATACTTGGTCTATTAATAATTTTTAAATTTTCCATTCAGAAAATATGCCAGGTAAAAGATACCTGTTGGATTATTTTGAAATCGGGGCTCCTTAGATCAGAAAAACCCGGTTAATGGGATCATAAATGTACTTAATACACCCATTCTTAAAGGATTATAAAAATGGTATTTCGCCATCTGTTAAGTCTTAAGGGTTTTGTGTTATGTACATAGTTTTACTATTCATATTTACTATACCACACATGATTTGTTCAATGTACGGTGATTCTAAACAGGTGGCATTGTTATGTTAGTGTGAGTTTATTTTGTCATTAAACTAGATGATGGGTAGCTCGCTTCTCTCGGCTTCTTCTAACCAAACCCTTATTAACCTAACCTAACCTAAGATAGTGTTTTGACATTAAACTAGAAGATGGGTAGCTCGCTTCGCTCGGCTTCTTCTAACAAAACCCTTACTAACCTAACCTAACCTAAAATAGTGCTTTGTCCTTAAACTAGAAAATGGGTAACTCGCTCCGCTCGGTTTTAGACTTTTACTAACTAAACCTAACCTAATTGCCTTGTTTTTAGGCGCATAGTACTTTATTTTCCCCCATATTAGCCCAATTAAAATGCGTATCATTATGTATGAATTTATAAAAATTATATGCGTGCAATTGCCTATAACCTGTCTTATTAAACCTTAAAAACAAAACATTTATTTCTTTTATTATATAAGTTTTCTTATTATATTTATTTATTTATATTCAAACACTATGTCACTGTATTTACCTTTTTTTAAACCATATACAAAATTTTACGCAATTATTTCTTAGTCTGTTTACTTTTATTGACCACTGCTATTTTGACTTTCCGATCCCCTCGGCATTCCTCTCAAATATTTACAAAATATTTTTTTTCGATGAATTGATCATTCGATGAATTGATTTTCGATGAATTTATTTTCGATGAATTGATTTTCGATGAATTGATTTTCGATGATTTGATTTTCGATGAACTCGTCGGTTACCATTCAGGAGTAATATGGTTAGTATTACGTCCCTTTTTTAGCCTACATAGAGAGGCATCCGCAGTTTATAGCCGGTTGTGAACGGCTAAGCAGAACCCGTAATTTGTATAAATATTGTACAAATACGTATATATTACACAAATTATTTAACATAAGCAGAAATTAATCTCATGTCAATACCCTTGCTTAGTGGTCATATACAAACGATTTAACGCTTGCGGTCACAGGCTTCCTCATACTATTTTATTTACATTAGGTTCGTCAAAATGTATATCAGAAAATTTGATAAACATTCAGCATAGGGTAATACCGGTACACAGCAAGGGCGGGCTCACCAATCGAAGGAAGGCCCTGAACTTTAGGTATAACATAATGTACTACTCGTTATGCCAGACGCTTTATTTTTTATATTAAACCGCAGTAGCCACGTTGCGCGATCTGTTTACAGGAAGCGTAAAATAAATGGCAAAGGCGCGGCTCCCGAATATAACAAGCAGTGAGACGCGATCTTTGTGAACGATTCTATTTGAATACATGCTTTTTTTAAATCCATGATGTGTAAGCATTTATGTTATTTTGTTATTATTTTCGCCTGATCAAAGTGAAAAATGTGAAAATGTTAGCTTAAACAAAGTCCTGATGACAAAAAACATGTCAACTTTAACGAAATAATGGAAAATAATGTTATATATTGTTCTTGTTTTGGAATTATCTTTTTGGTAAAAAATATTGTAGGTTTGACTATATAAAATAACATTTCAATATGAAATTATTGATGTTTAATATGCCGAAATTCAATTTTCTCGCAAAAAGAAATCTAGTAAAATTTCTGGTGACATGTTATAATGTAAATATAAATTTTGCATTTACTTCTCCTAGTTTTAAAATAGTTCTCGCCTACAGCACAAATCACTCCACCTTCCAATACATTTTTTCCACCAACAACAATATCCGCCAAATCAAAACCAACATACCACTACAAACATATAAAATAAAAACCCTGAATTATCTTAACATTCTCATCCCACAAAAGATTCAAGGCAGATGTGTAAGTAAAACCCCACCATTAGTCAGCCAACAATAAACCTACATTTAAGTAAACCCGTAAAGAAGATACTTGCATAGTGTACCTCAAAGAATTCTATAGAATACAAAGACTATGTACCTATCTACACTGATGCTTCAAAATGCGGAGACGAAGCAGGAACAGCGGTTATAGAAGAAGAAACTAATCACCAATGCAAACTCAACAGTCCAATCAGCATCTTCACAGCCGCGGTCAGAAGAATCCTACGAAGTATAGAAATCATATCTCAAAAAGACCAAAGAAGCTTCAAATACATCATTTACTCGGCCTCCCTGAGCGTTCTAATCACCATAGGCAAAATATACATTAACAATAAAATAATCCAAGAAATACAAGAAAAAAATACACAGCCTACAAGAACCAAATACAATGATCAGCTTGATTTAGGTACCTACACGTATAGGTATAAAAAGTAACGAAAACGCAGATGCCGCAGCCACAGAAGCCGCCAGAAAAGATCCAATGAATAACTTGACCGTACAATGAAAAATGAAATAAAACGTAAAATCCAAGAACAAGTAGACAAAATATGACAAAATATACAACTAAATAAACTACGAACAATAAAATCTGACACGAGGTAATGGTAATTCTCAGGAATAAGAAGAGACCAAACTTCTACAACCAGACTACGAAATGGACACAAGAATTACACACAGCTACAAAATGAAGAATGAAGATCCCCATTGTGTAATGGACTGCAACGCAATTATTACAGTACAATACTTTATTACAGAATGCACCTTATTACATATTATACCTGACACTCTACAAAAAACAGTTAACGGCAATAACAAAACCATTCTACATAAATTTCTAACAGACACAAAAACTATACAGACAAATATAGACTAACACCAACATACATAATACCCACATAATGTAATGTAATTAACAATATTTTGTAAAATATAATACCGGGTACTAATAACCCAAGATGTTGATATAGATTAAATAAAAAAAAAAAAAAAACAAATAGACTTTAGAATAGAATATAACAATTTATTATCAATATAACCATTTATATTTGTATCTTATTTAAAATTAAAACCTAGTACATGTTACAAAATTTGCCAAAAAATTTGATTAAGAAGTCTATGAATTACGTAGTGTTTATTGACTAGTTAAATTACAGTATATGTTTAACCAGGAACTGTAAATTAAAATTAATATATTACTGTAGTAACCATTAAGTTTATGTAAATAGTAGAGAGGTCAACTATGCGGTTAACAATTCCCAGCAGTAGGTGTTGGAATTCTCGTGTACCGGCATTAAGTATATTTCGTATATATGTCTATATTTGAGTTATTGATCATTTGGAAACTAGAGCTATTTAATTGTGCCAGTTTCAACATAGAATGACTGTGATTATTGACTTGAAGTTTGCCGAAGCATTACAGTCACTGTAAGTTGTATGAACAATTAACATCTAACTTCCATCAGCCAAGTCATATAGAGACCAAGTTGCTTATAATGTCTCAACTAATTCGCAAGTTATAGTTTAAATTTACCTTTTATGGCGTCCACACATGATGCCTCATCGTAAAGACAATAGTTTTTTAAAGTTTCTTAATTTTCACCTATAAAACTGAACAATTTCTTAGATAACATCTCACATTAATCGTATTTTAAAGGAAGTATTTCTCTTGCAATTTTTATAATTCGGGCTATATTATAGTCTCTTCAAACGTTAGAATGCAGTATTGCTGTTATGGGAAATGGGAATAGTGTTGCCAAACGTTGTAGAAGTGTAAATACAGCCTTGGACAGATGTATGGAGCACCTTACGTTTTATTTAATTTTAAGATTATTACGGGAAAAATGGTAAATAAAATAATACATACAGCTTTTAATGACAACTTTAATCAAAATTAATAATATTTTGTGGTACCTCCTCGTGCTTTAATTACGGCACGTACCCTTTTAGGCATACTGTCCACAAGTTTTTTACGTACATCGTATTGTACATTGAGCCATTCGTCCACAATAATTTTCTTCAATTCTTCTTTTGATTTGCATTTGTAAAGAGACACCTTGTTTATCAGAATCGACTATAAATTTTCAATTTGCGATAAATTTGGTGACTGTAGGGCCATGCGAAAAGTGGCACATTATTTTTGGAAAACCGTTCATTTGTTGTTTTGGCTTTGTGACAGGGGGCATTATTTTGTTGAAAAACATATTCTGGATTGTCTTCATCAAATAATTTTAATATTGATGGCTCCAAAACTGCATTAAACATGGTAATATAACGAATAGAATAATGCGTACTTCGCAGAAAATGATTTCGCCTAAGCCACTGATGGACATGCACCCCCAGATCATGATGCTACCACTACCAAATTTGGAGTCAGGATGAAAAGCTTCACCCGGCCTACATCTTACAAAGGTTGTCCAAAAAGCTGATCCAAAAAAGAAAAAAACAAAACTAAATTTCGTAAATTTATAGTAAATTAAATTTTATATTGTTAGTACAATAATTGCTTAGAAATTTATTTATCTTTTAAATTCTCACTGTTAGCCTAAGACTGAAAGGTTTGGAGGAGCAATAGGGGCCAGCAGTGAATTATTTGTTCGATTATTGCTCTAAGTAATCAACAGTTATAGTAATAGAGGACCCATGCAATTGACAGTGACAATCTTTATCGTTAACTATTGTAGCCAAAATATTGTCTGTTCATTTTGTGTTTATTTTATGATAGAAACCGATTTGATGAACAAATTTAGGATTATTTGCAGTTTGTAATTCTGAATATTTTTTGTATAAACACTTTTTGGACTAAAATGAATAGGTAAAGAGATACCGTTAAATGAAATTCTTTTTAATAAATAATAAAAATAATTTATATGAAAATTGAATAAAAAAATAAATCATAAAACTAAATAAATCCAATTAAAATATATTAGCGGGCCAGTCAAAATTCTTCGCAGACAGCGGACCAGCCGTTAAGAAACCCTGCTCTAGCCCAGTGCTACTTTAAGTGTAATTTACGTCCACTAGCGACATTAATGACAGTGGTACGCAATATAGTCACCAAATTGGTTGACTGCCATGGTTATTACTCGTTTTGTGTTTATTATTCACAATATTATCTTTTTATTTCTTTAATTATTTTCATTTTAATTATTATTCGCAGCATTATATTTTATTTTATTACAGTAATGCACGTTCCTTTATTTTGTGGTTGTACACCAAACTACTTTTCTTTTTTTTTTGATAAGAGGCTCTGGCGTAACACAAAGTGAAATATAAATAGTGAGGAAAACACAAATTAGATAGTTTTAAACAATAAAATAATAACTTTGATTTTTTTGTGCGACCGGCTTGAAATTAGTCTGTAAAAGATACTTTTTTGCCCTATCTGGCTGTATATGGAATGGGGTATCTTGTCTATAAGTGAGTGCATCTACGCTTGTGCATGTCTGCGCGTGAATGCGATTGCATGTTGTGCCTCTAGGTGCCAGATCTCGTACCCGTAGATAATCTGATTGCGGGTTATCCTGATTATTGCGAATTGCCCTTCTGTTGCGCGAACCAGGGCACGGGGTCGGTAGGCCAAAATGAAGATACGCGTACGACAATGCGACTGTCCCTAGTTTGTTGCTCCTGTTCGAACATAATTAATGTCTAAGTGGTTCTGGCGTAACACAAGATGACACAGAAATAGTGAGGAAAACTCAAATCAGAATTAATATTTATATATTTCTGACACAACAAAAAAGATTGTTTTAAACAATAAAACAATAACTTTTTTGGGTGACTGGCTTGAAATTAGTCCGAAAAAGGTACTTTTCTGCCTTATCTGGCTGTATATGGAATGGTATTTTGCCGGTCTGCCTTGAAAAATGACGATGCCTCATTGGGGTGCTGCTGGCTGTCGTTATCCATGTTGTCAGCGGTCTTGACTCTGACATGAGCCCATGGACGGGGCTGTTGTAGATGTTTGACTCGTTGCTGTGTCCCTATGGATGACTTACCGGGCTGTTGCGGCAGATTGAGTTGATGATGTTGACGAAGCGCGTGATACGTTGGTGGGTGTGCACGTAAATGTGTGGGCGTGTATCTGACTGTGTATGTGTGTGCGTATATGACAGTGCGTGCATGCACGTGAACGCATGGGTATACCTAGGTGCCAGGTCTCGTACCTGCCGATAATGTGACTGTGGGTTATCCTGATTATTGTGAATTGTCCTTTGGTTGCGCGAACCAGAGCACGGGGTCGGTAGGCCAAAATGAAGATACGCGTACGGCAATGCGACTGTCACGAGTTTGTTGCTCCAGTTCGAACATAATTAATGTCTAACATAGGCGAAACATGAACAAATGATATGCGCAGAAATACCGCAAAAGCACTATATTTCACAAAAATGTTACACTCATAGTTTTTTTCATATTATGTCGATATCACCACTTTGATGTAACAAAAGATGAAATACAAATAGTGAGGAAAATATATCACAAATCATAATTAATAAATGAGTATATTTTAGCTAAAATTAGCAGCTCCAAAATGGATTTTTAAGAGAAATCGAAGGTAAAACAAAATTGGACAAAATAAGAAATGAAGTATTTAGAGAAAAACTAAGCACAAAACCAGTAGAATCTACAATAGAAGTAGGACAGCTAAGATGGCTGGGACATATACACAGAATGAGTAAAGGCAAAATAGTAAAAAGAGTTTTTGAAGCAAGAACAGTGAAGAAAGTTAGACCAGGAAGACCGATAAAAACCTGGCACCAATAAACAAAAGAACCTGCAACGGAGAGAGGCGTAAAGTGGGAGGAGATAACACAATATACAAAGGATAGAACACGATGGAAAGAAATTATGAAGAACAACATCAGAAAATAAGTAACTCGACTATAGCCTAAAGCCGCATTCAGAGCTCTTAAATCAATAGCTTATGCACTGTAGCTTATGGACTGTTCACTGTCACCAGCAAGTTTGTCATATGGTAAGACGTGAAACCGTTCGGACCTCCAAATTTAATACGCTGTTTGTTGTGGATTGTGCATAATTTTCTAAACTTATAGCTAGTGAGATGTTTTAATGAGACAGACATATAAACACATTGGCTATCACATTCTATGAGTGACACCGTAGTTATCGAATGTTTTTACGTAACCTAACATAATGTCATCATTAACAAATCTTGTTCAAAATTACAAATACGGACAGTAAATATGATCAATTTAGATAATTAGGTAGTTAAAATCCAAGACAACAGAACTATAAGAACGATAATACATATAAAATATTTTATGAAGCTAAATAGTTGGTTTCAAAATTCACAGATGGAGGGTTATTCGTAACGTACTAATTTATAACAGATGTGAACGGTACATGGAACGTTAAAAGAATGCATTAAAGCATAACTCAGAGCGACACGACGAACAGTCTATAACTTATTAATTTAGAGAGGTCTGAATGCAGGTTTACACCGCCAGGTAGAAAGGCTTCAGGATTAAGTTAAGTTATATATTTTGGACAGAACAAAAGAAATTGTTTTGTTATATAGCTTACTGAGATGTGTCTCACTACATGGCACAAAAGTAAAAGGTAGAGAACCACTTCTCTAAGCTATGTTTAGTATTTTTCAACTTATTTTTTAATAATGTTATATATTTAAATGTAACGTAAACAAGGATCAAACGAAATATATGTTAAATAACAAGAAAGTTACGTAAATTATAACGAAAGAAACAAGTGAAATTTAAGTATTACGGTAGAAAAATATTGAGTGAATGTGAAAGATATTGTTATAAAATGCAATCCATTTTACTTCATTAAAGTTTGATACTGTAACGGTACGCGTTGGAA
The DNA here is from genome assembly GCA_963971575.1 of Liopterus haemorrhoidalis. Taxonomy (NCBI): domain Eukaryota; kingdom Metazoa; phylum Arthropoda; class Insecta; order Coleoptera; family Dytiscidae; genus Liopterus; species Liopterus haemorrhoidalis. The sequence continues at coordinate 145,874,792 of OZ020611.1, read as the reverse complement.
GAGGACCCTATTACGTTGTGTTTTAAAGACGGTTCGTTTTTATTTGGAGCGGGAGGCTATGTCAAATGAAATAAAATGCTGAAAGGTTCCTTAACATCAAACAGTTTATTTAACAGTCTTATGTGTCAGAGAAATTGTACATATTCTACCAATAATTGTATTTATTTGCGTTTACTCTGGAAGGGAATTCAGATTAGCACATAAAGAATAATTATAACAACACACGTCTATCGTACGCAAAACATGCAATACTGTGTCTATCATGCGACTACTATTCGCTGATTGGTTTTAACTATATTTCCGTTTGTTCATATATTTATGGTATATTTCGCTGTAGTCATATTGACTTTTATGGCCGACTATTACGTTGTAATCCCCCCCCCCCGGGTTTGATAGCCGGGGTGACAGTTTACGGATCTGTCAACCATTCTGATATGACGGTACACCACGGTTGTGAGGCGTAGTGACCGGTACGATGTGCTGGAGAACCTTCATCGTGGCGTGAACTAGGAGCACGGTTAGTCTCAGAGTCCTCTGCCCACGAAGCAGATACCCAGGGTGCGAACTAGGAGCGCGGTTAGTCTCTGAGTCCGTCTTGGTGGATCTGAAGCACCTCCACCGTGGCGTGAACTAGGAGCACGGTTAGTCTCTGAGTCCTCTGCCCACGACGGAAATACCCAGGGTGCGAACTAGGAGCGCGGTTAGTCTCTGAGTCCGGCTTGGTGAACCTGAAGCAACTCCACGTGGCGTGAACTAGGAGCACGGTTAGTCTCAGAGTCCTCTGCCCACGAAGCAGATACCCAGGGTGCGAACTAGGAGCGCGGTTAGTCTCTGAGTCCGTCTTGGTGGATCTGAAGCACCTCCACCGTGGCGTGAACTAGGAGCACGGTTAGTCTCTGAGTCCTCTGCCCACGACGGAAATACCCAGGGTGCGAACTAGGAGCGCGGTTAGTCTCTGAGTCCGGCTTGGTGAACCTGAAGCAACTCCACGTGGCGTGAACTAGGAGCGCGGTTAGTCTCTGAGTCCGTCTTGGTGAACGTGAAGCACCTCCACCGTGGCGTGAACTAGGAGCACGGTTAGTCTCTGAGTCCTCTGCCCACGACGGAAATACACAGGGTGCGAACTAGGAGCGCGGTTAGTCTCTGAGTCCGGCTTGGGGGACCTGAAGCACCTCCACCGTGGCGTGAACTAGGAGCACGGTTAGTCTCTGAGTCCTCTGCCCACGGTGCAGATACCCAGGGTGCGAACTAGGAGCGCAGTTAGTCTCTGAGTCCGGCTTAGTGACCGTCACGGGCAGTACTCCCGCTCTGGCCACGAGGGCTGAAAACGTTTGGTTTATATAACGGCAAGCACCTCCCAGTGCAAGACAGAGAATTAATTTAGCCATATTCGATCCTGTTTGTAAAAGAGAGAAGCATATACATTCCATCAACCAATAGTTAATAAATTCCCACGACACAGACTAGTTAAATATTGTTTGAGGCACGTTTTTGGTCTGCCACCCTTACAAATGTTAAATTCTTAGAATCTTAATCTAAACATCACATGTGTTTAAAATAAATATACAACAGCCGTAAATCAATCGGTGTGCAAGTTCTGGTGGCCAAATATTATGGTAACTCATAATGTAGTTTTTGCGTATTACTAACGAGGGGTCCCTCACCCGCAGGGTGAGACGCTCAGAGGGTCGTGCCAGATGTGAAGCAGGTAGTCGCGGCACTATTTCAAGTCAAATATTCTGAACTAAATATTATGCAAGAGTTTTTAACTAAAATAGAAATATAAAATTTTAAATTTTTGCTATGTCTGGGCCGTACCATCACAATACTGTAGTGTTCCATTTCTCGTCCGTGCTGAATCTTCTATTTTGTGTTAAAGAAATATAAGACTAGGACTAAAACCGAAGTTTCCAACTTAAATAATACAGCTACAAAACAAGTTGGATATGTCAGATCGAATATTTTTGGAACTAATTTTGTTTTCTAGTCGTAGTGTTTCTTAGTAAGTTCAGATATCTTTGTTTGTGAACTAAAAGTGACGTGAATCCTTTTTTCATTATATGTAAATAAGAAACGACACATTTCACTCTACTTCCAAATACTCTATTTCCTTCCACTTTGGTATTCATAGTTTTTGCTAGCAATGACCTAGCAAAATTGCATATCTGCAGTGCGGTATCCCTGAAATATTCCCATCGGCGTTGAGGAGTAAGAACGATAATACGTATTCAAAATATGTAATAGAGTAGGTCTGGGCTCGTGCAACAGTTTCATTTTAAATTAAAAACAGCGGTACAATATGCGTAGAAACCAATATGACTCGAACATTTGCCACAACCTTCTGAAATTCAAACTGGGCTCAAGCAAGAAGATGCCACCTTACATCTGTTTTTTATCCTCGTACTGGAGGTCGTAGGAATTGCCATTGGTAGCAACTAATGTCATCTACAGTTGAAAGGATAACAATATTTTAATGTACGCTAACGGTTTGAACATGATATAATAAGGTTGAAATAAAGACGAATATAAGGATGAAATAAGGTTGAATATAGGAATAACAACTCGGTTGCTTTAACGGCCTCTTTTACTCTACCACTATGCTTTATTATCACGGCCCTTCTACGCGCTATAGTGGAGTTTTTTCTCATTATTATTATTTCTGTCTTTCTCTCAGTATCCTTTACAGTTTTTACTAAATTTCAAGTGTCCAGTGATTACCATAGTTCTCAAAATGAGGTCTACAGTATTTATTTTAGCTACAACTGCGTCATTATTGTTAGATATGCCGTATTCATATATGGCAATTGCACTGTAGTAAATACATCGTGAAAAAACCCGTGCTTCGAATAGTAAACTTCTTTGTTTAATGGCCCTAGCCTAGAATCTAAGAGACTGTTATTACGAGGTACGTCTATATACCTAACTGAAATTATTGATGCCATTAGCTCAAAAAGTGATTCCAACATCAGTGATAAAAATCACATTTTGGTAGACAAAATCATGAAAAGACCACCAAATTTCTAATTAATTATAACACCTTTGGGAGAGTTTATATCTTCAAATACCTAAGTAGCATAAAAAGTCAACCACATTTGATACAAAATTCAAACAGTTAATAGCATTGCTCAAGGATGAAGTTTCTAATAAGGTGTGGGGAGCCTCCGATATATAAATATGAAATGTCACGGTTAACTGATTTATTTATTTCATTTGTACTTACTCTGTACATCCCTCAACTTTAGGTCTCCCTCACACTATAGGTTCCAAGACTTGCGAGCGGATCAAGTCTGGACCCCCCCTATTATTCCGTTAGCTGGTTGCTATGATTCTTGGAAGGACTAAGGATTGTTCAATTAAACTCCACATTTGCTAACCTACTTTAATTATGATAAGGTTTAAATATTTACACTAATTACACTAGACTTACAATTACGTCGATACAGCTAAATCCAAATGAGACACACATTCGCACACACTAGACACACTTTACACCAAACACTAATTTAACCACTAACTACATGTTTCTAAATATTGTCTCTCCACTTTTTAGCTGGCCACTACACTAACGTTCATACGGAATTACATTGTTACTTTATTTCGACTCGCCCAAACACTCTAAATGTCTCTAACCCATGTCTCTTAAAAACTAACTCCAAAACATGGTGTTAACCATACGACGAGTTAAAATCAACTACTTAAAACATGACTTAACGTTATGATGGTTTAAAATAAACTCTTAAACATGGTCTTAACCATACGACGGGTTGAAATCAACTACTAAACATGACTTAACCCTACGACGGTTTAAGCTCAACTACCCATAAAAAGAGAACCACCCTGAAAAGCTTACATCGCCCAACTGTTAAATGTCATTTAAAACCTCGGTCAATCGAGATGACATTTATTATCCATAAATTAAATTGTATAATCTCCCCAGATAAGTAACCAACTAATATTTATTTTAAACAGAGATTAATATATTTTCCCATATAGTTCTAATACTTCAAATCTAATTTAATAACACAGTTGTCTTTCAATATTACATTTTACTATTTCCTTTTCATGTTACATTTACAAAGTCCCAAGTTACAATAATAAACAAGTCTACCCTTATCTTAAATGCCCTTTCTAAGAAATTGATTATGTTTTTATCATTTAACATTTTAAATATTGTACTCTAATTGAATGATTATACTAAATTTATTTATGAAATTTTATTAATGAAGTAATACCTAAATTACCTCCCTTTGTACCAAAAGGTACGAACAGTTAAGGAAAAAGTTCATGAAAAGTTTTAATCCACATGTCCACATGGAGACTGCGTGTTAGATATTTGGTCATCGCGAATGTTAAATTTGGCTAACTAATAAGATTGTAATAATGGTGTAGTAAATTTAAGTAGAAGAACTCAGTTTAATAATTAAAGTTTTTGCTTTAATCTATAAGAACGATTGATTTGCTATGAACAGATTACGGTATTGTCTGAAGGTTACCGCGCATAACAAACATAACTAGTAAACAGAAACATTAACTATTTCATGTATAAACACTAAAAGGAATATTACGCACGCGGGTGATTTCTGATTAGAATCTAATGAGTCTTACTTGGCACTCGATCCTCTTTTCAAAACAAATCTTCTCTATAAATGCCAAGATCAGGCTGTATCAAACTATAATTTACCACCTACTTATGTGCGGCTATAGTTGCCAGCTAACGCCTTAAAGTGACAGAAAAAATCACTAGACGAGCGAGGCGATTCATAAACGGAATTCAGAAAGTCACTTGGGGAGTGGAGGACAGAAATTCAACGACGAAGTTTTAGACAATTATAATTTTTCCCACAAATAAGAACTTTGATTGGAGAAGGAAAGTTCGAAGATCTGTTAAACGAAGGTAAAAATCAAGCGTGGAGTTCATTTGAAAAAATTACGCAAAATTTTTGGGAAATGATAAAGCCCCAAATTACCCTGAAATTGTAGGTGAATATTTACAAATTACAAGATATGGGGTGTAACATGTTCCTCAAAATACATTGTTTGGACTCCCACCTGAATTTTTATCTTACAATCAAGGTGTTCGTATTTGGTCCGTTACTATTTTTAATAAATGATAATAACCTACCCCTGTTTATAACTTCTAAAACAATTCTCTACGCAGACGACACAACATTATTAACAAGAAACTACAATCTAAGTGCTCTCCTTTCCAAAAATAGATCTTTGACAGTCGAAGCAAATTCTTGGTTTAACACCAATAAATTATACTTAAACACGGAAAAATCCCAGACCCTGCTGTTTACTACTAGTAAACATAATTTTGATAACCCTCGTTACATAAAAATTCTTGGAATCCACGTAGATCCTCATTTATGTTGGGACCAACACACTGAATTTCTTAGTCGAAAGTTTAGGTCCACCATCTACCTGATAAAGAGATAGAAATACGAAGCATGTAAGGAGGTCGTATTGAAAGCCTATTTTTCATTATTTCAATCTCACCTAAATTATGGGATACTTATATGGGGACATTCATTCAGCGTAAAGCTGTCAGAATTAGCGCCGGCTCTGCCTACAGAGGCGAACGTCGTGATTATTTTATAAGTCTCAAAATAATTACCTTACCAGCATTATTCATTTATAATTGCCTCTTACTAATACATAAGAATTTGAGCATATTCACTACTCTTGGAGAATACTTGCTCAAAAAAAGATATCCGTTCTCAGTACCTTCGCTTGAACAAATCCAGAAATTGCTCAAATTATTATTGTATAAATTTTTTCAACGTGTTGCCCGAGGAGATTAAACAACTATCACGTAGAGGATATTCAAATAAAGTTAAGGACATTTTTTTGAAAAATACCATTTATGATTTTAATAATTTTGAAAACATTGAATTTTGTATGTTAAATCTTAATACCTACTTTAAGTATGACTGACTAAAAAAAAGATGTATATGTAATTTGGTAAATAAATTATTATTATTATTATTATTAGGTACTGCCAATGACGAACACGGAGAGCGTTTTCAAGACATCTCTGCCATGGAAAAGAGATCCCAGGGACAGTGGAGTGCAAGAAGGCTTACAGGTTACTCTTGGATGCTCAAGAGACATGTCCCAAATACCAAGCATAGATGGAAGTCAACAAAACTAACGTTTTAGATAAGATGAATGGCGCTTGAAAGTAGGTAAAAAGACATATTTTCCACATTTAACTGGATGTAACAAATATACCTTGAGTGTTAGAGAAAAAATAATTACATATTTGAAGTTATTGCGAAAAGTTCTTTCTAAAGATTAGAATCAAGCACGCACCCAGGAATTTATCTGGGGGTAGAAGACAAAATTGTGTTAAAAGAGTAGAACTCGGGAAATTACTCACTAACAAGTGCTGGCCAAAAGCACTTTATTTTCCAAAATACAAGATACAAGTGAAGACTTAAAAAAAAAGACCTGACTTCCAAAATACAAATGCGGACCTAAAAGAAAAGGTACTCACTTACAAAATACAAGTGATGACCTAAAAAAAATACTCACTTCCAAAATACAAGTGCTGACCTCAAAGAAATGGTACTGATTTACAAAATACAAGTGATGACAACCCAGAAAGGTCACCACTTGTAATTTGACAAAAAAAACCGTGTTTTTGAGCTCTTAGGGTGCTTAAGCTATGTTTCCTAGTGTCCTAGGAAAGAACAAAGGTTTTGTTCTCCAGTGTAATTACATGCTTAAAAGATTATATAACGATTTGGAGTACTTATTTTTAATTAGTAAAGATCATCTGTATAAAAATTTAAATAAATCGCCACAATCCTAATAAATATCCGATTAGTCGCAATAAATACTAAATTTCTTTCTCGTGTATATTTTATTAAATCAATAAATTCGGAAGTCAAATTCCTTTTAGCTTATAAAATATCTAAACCTCAAACCTAAATTTGTAAGTTCTAAAGTTTTATTTGATAGTAGTAAATGCGTTTAGTACCGAATATAAAAAAAAGCCGTACAGTCTCTATTGATTCTAAAAAGACCTCCATAAAAGTTAATTTTTAATTCGTAACTTGGGCAGTTTAAATTGAAACATAAGTACACTTAAATACCAGAGACATAACACCTAAAGTCTTTTATATATTTAAGCCTTTTTAACAGTATTATATGGAAGGGCTTAAAGTAAAATTTGAAATATTATAGCACAAAACTTTTCAATTATGTTCTCTAAACGAGAAATGATCAACAATTAAGATTCCTCACTGAATAAATCTAACGGCGATCGCTGACGAAACAACTTTGAAGGAACGGAATGGGTTGGTGATTCAAATTATTAACTGATTACTAACTCATTATAAATACTGACAGAAATGACTTTTTCGTGCCAATTACCTTGGATGTTATAGGTTATCATTAGATTAAATGTTATTATTTGGGGTTTGTCAAATTTTGACAAGCGTCCACTTCTTTAGTAACCTTTTGAGCGTCGTCATACTAGAAACTAGTGGAGCTAAATACACACGGCTGATCTCAAACCCTGGCGATATGAAAACGAGAAATTTACGCCAAATTCAGTGCCTGTAAAATATGAAGCGACCCGAGCAATACTGCTTTTTGCATTCTGCAGATCAAGAGATAGGTTCTGTAGAAGAATTGCAGGCTGGAATGTACTCAATTTCCTTTCGGTAGGAGGCTTTCATGCCACTAAAAACACCAACTAACTGGACTACAAATCTAAACAAAATCATGGTAAATCGACCCGTTACTGCACGAACTGTGCAGTAAGAAGGATTTTGATAAAGAAATTCATATTCAAAATAATGCATTTGTATAATTATTGTATAATACATTTGTATAATCAACATTTCACGATGTTTCTTTATCGAGTATACCATGTTAGGGTGGCAGTTTTGTTGGTAACCACGAAAAATAATTACACTTGTGAAAATTAAATATTAAATAAATAGCGGAAATTTTCTATTTGGCAGATTTCATTTAATATATTTTCATGTTTATTAAAGGTGCATAACAAAATATACAAATAAGATTGGTAAAATGTTTATTTTGTTAATTTCAAATGTTACGCAACTTAACAAAAACATGGTCTACTAATATGAATAAATATCGTGAATCGATTATACTTGTCATCTGAAAAAAAGTCCGGTTCTGCATTTTTTTAAATTATTGGATCTTATGAAGTTTTTTTGCTCATCGAGTCATTTTTTTGCAAATTAAAGATTTAAAAAACTAATGTATTTGTCCGGTCCCCGCAACTGTTAGCAACCTGGACCAGGTTTGGACCCTATTCCACATTTAACATCAGGCTTTTTCCGTCTTATCTTTTCTTGATATATAATCTAATAATAATTCTTTGATAATTCTTTGTATATGTACATATTGTTTGCCATATTGTTTCCTGTACATTCTATTAAATATTACATTCACGATTGTACTGACTGACTTAAAACAAATATTATTGTAATTTTGTCAATAAACAATTATTATTATTATTATTATTATTGAGTAGCCTGGCAGCTTCTAGTTATAAAGAATGGGATGTTTTTCCACTTCTCCCAAAAAATGAATATTTAATTTTTTTCATTCATCTACTTGAAGATATTTTATTGCATTAATAAGGAGTGCGATGTAGGTGATTGAGGGACTAGAGTTGCTAAGTGACAAGGAATCCAAATCATCGAGAACTGGTCAGTAATGCGTTGCAGATGAATTATAATGAATAGCACCATGTGCACGGAGAGAAGTGTATTGTTAAAATAGTATAGTAAGATTTTTTTTTTTTGCTACATTAACAGTAAAATTTGTTGTGGCTACAAAACTGATTATAAAAGTGAATGTACCAGTTTAGTACAAAGTACTATATTTTTTTTGTAACGTGACTTATTGTTAATTCTAATATATCATTTTGCTATTTTAAACAGAAAATTTTGAAAAATAAATTACGCCTGCGCGCAAAGAACACCCATAATGCAACTCCACTCAGTCAACAAGCCAGATACATAAATACTCCATGTTTTTTTTTCTGCTGTGTAGTGACGAACAGCATAAATAAATGTAATTAAAAGTGTGAGAAGCGCTGAAATGGCTGACAATTTCGTCAAAAAGTATAATAAATGAGTGAAATATGCCGGAACTTATACCAATATTTGAATGTAAGTATTAAATATGAATTATATTATTTTAGAGTTAATAGATAATCTGTGTCTTATGTTATAATAGTCTTTTATGTTGCACGTAGAGGTACGAAACTTTTGTTTATAAAAAAGGATATTTATTAATTATGATTTTTTTTTTTTTTAGAACTAAGCAGATATATTAAACTTTACAGAACCGCGGTAAACTTAAGAAAAGTTGTGAAACTATTTAATCTCTTGTCGCAGTCGTTGGACCTTTGATCAGATAGAGGTACTGAGATTCATGTATGAGGATGTATTCAAATCTTAATTAATTTAGGAAACATTTAAAAACATACATTTTAAAGGTAGACAGTTTAAAAATTACATCTCCAGATGTATCCAATGTTTCATAGCACAATAGAAACAATAGGCCAGTTTTGTGAGTACATTATAAAGAATGTATGTCCAATTTCACCAATGTCGAATAAATTTATTCAATGAATAAAGTTGACGATATCGCATCATTCTTTTGACAGCAATGTTAATCACTTTGTAAAAAAAAATATAACTGATGTGATATTGACTACTTCATGAGTCGAATAAATTTATTAAACGATGGTGAAACTGGCCATTACTGTATTAATTTATCTGTCTTAATTTGGTCGAAGTGCAAGCAAAACTTATGCGAAATAAATATGTTTTACTTGCACACCGTCCACATTGTAATATTATTAAGATCTAAATTAAATTTAAAAAAAAAAATGTAAATGAAAAATGTAATTATATCCCATTCCAATCGCCAACAGTTTAGCAGGTGCATTTGTTTATCGAGAGGTTAAAACGAATAATATTCTGGTCTAAAAGGAGATATTTTTCATTATAACCACAGTTGTTCGTTTTAACCATCCGGTTTAATAGCAGCTGCTAAACTGTTTGGTTGAAGCGGATTAGACAATGAAAGAAAGAAAAAAAAAAAAAACAATAAATTAACCATACCAGTCTGGTAGTTTTATTTAGCACCCCGTAGTTTGCTGGTTTTAATTAAACTGTATTGTTAGTTTTACAATACTGTATGGTAAACAGTACAATACCCGGTTTGTTAATGTTACAAACTAGTTTTGTTAATTTAGCAAACTTGTTTTGTTACTTTTCTGCAAAACTTTTATTGTATCAAGTACCAAACTAGTTTTGCTGTTACTATTTTACAAAATTTTATTGTTACGTTTACTCCCTTTTTTGCTATTCTAACATAAACTTTCTCTCCGTGTGTGTAACACCATTGAATTACATTGGACTCAAAAGATACTCGTTGGTAACTTGCGTCTCGAATGAATATTTCCAGAGTAGCTCTTTGTGGACGGCTTTAATCTACACATGGACGTTGCATTTATTTCGGGGACACAAGGGTCTTTATTCTCAAATCATGATTTGGTGCGTAAATATGGTCCTGACATGCGAAGTTGCTACACAAGCGGAGCAGTTTATCTGGGGCAAAGAAGGAAAAAACGCAGTTTTTGTTAACATCACTTGAATTCGTCTTTCTTTCTTTTTGACATTACTTCGTTTACCTTTTTTATTGGAGATCATTTCAATTAGTCTTCCTTTTCTTTTTTTCTTTTGGACATCTCTAAAGATGGAGGCGCAAGACTGGTACTTCATCACAGGCGCAGATATACCTAGTTACGGTGCTGACCGCGACGTAAAACAAGAGTCAGATTTCTACCTTAACATTATACGTCATTGTTAAATATAGTCGCTTTTGCCACTTTTTGTCATCGAATATAACTACTAAAAGTAGTCAGTGTAAAGAGCTCTTAAATATTAGAACTAAAAAAGGTGCGAATATACTCACGGAAAAATGTTTTAAAACATTTATGCCATATCTGCATCTTCTTACCTGGAACAAAAATAAATTATTTTAATATCAATAAATCAATTAATTAAAATGTAATGTAATTAGTAGAGAGCGACCAATCTAGGTGTTAATACGTTTCAATGCTATTAAATTTAAAAAAAATGTTTTATTTTTTAATTATGTAGGATTAAAACGGAAATCGGCCACTCTAGGCCTTAGCTTTCTAGTAATTAGTAATGAATATATAATTAGAGATGAGCATTTTAAGGTTAATAATAGAAACTACAGTAATAACTCAGCTAACGAATTTAATTCGTTTCACGAGGTGATTTGTAATTCAAATTCGGCTCAAGACCGTCGGGGCAGGAAATGTTAAAATGTCAAATGCTCAAATTTGAGAAAAAAATTTTGGAGTTACTACTCTTCAATTGCTTGTCTTAGGACATTCCTGGCAACCTTCGAAAATTATGGACATTAGTCACACGCAGTTTATTATCATTACTTGCTAGCTAAACAAAAAAGGAAGATGGATCGAAATAATGACCAAAAACGGAGGACGGATCAAAGTGATGACAAATAAAATTAGAATAGACCCGTCTTATTTTTGACACAAAAGTGATGATACAAAAACCAGAAGACAGTCAGTGATGCAAGTTTTTCCACTCGCAAAATGCGAGCGTGCGAGTGGGGTTGTCGAGGGATGCGTACGATATGGAAGAAGTTCTCAAAGAAATAAAATAAATTGAATTTAATGCAAAAATTTATTTTAACATTGACAGAAGATAAATTCTGCTACTTAATTGTAGTAGTTTAATAATATGACGTTTATAGAAGCCAAACAGTGTCATAAATTATGTAGGTACGATGCAGTCGAAAATAAATGTTTTTACTGCCTATGTAATTCTCATTAAAAGTGATGATAACGTAAAGTGGGTTTTACACGGTTCAATTTATTGATCAATAAATTGTAAAAGATGACCTTCAATTTATTGATGTATGTAAAGTGTTAAAATATCATCAATTAATTGAACAATTTACTGACGAAAAAATTGATGAATTTATTTTGGAAAAATTGATCAATTTAATATGAAAATAAAAGTTCTAGTTTTCACCAATTTTTAGGAAATTCTAGGTATATTTTTATCTGTTTACTTATTACCACCTGTTTAGTTGTAGCGTAGGTAACAAATGTATAGGTTATGTGTTTCGTTTTCAAATGTGACAAAATCGAAAAACGTTCAAATTCACCATCATCTAGGTTATTTATTTTGTTGTTGTTCACAGCTCGTAATTTTGTGAAGAAATTTTCAATGTTATCATTTTGATAAATATGTCAACATGTTTTACAGTTGGTATTGAAAAAGTTTTCAATAAATTGATATGTGTAAAAGATCCTTTTATTGTTAATGTTATCAATAAATTGTTCAATTAATCAAAAAAAACTGATCAATTTATTGATCAATAAATTGAACTATGAAAAAACAATTTAAGATCGTCCGGGCTCTTTGGACGATAGACGATCGCAAATAAGTAGTAGTCAGTGATGGATTAAGCGTTGGACGGACTGGGTGGTTGCCCGGGACATCGTGGGTAAGAGGAGCCCAGTTGAAGGTCTCAAAAATAACAAGCAAATTTAAAATATAAAATATATCAAGTCGTTTCCAGCGAATTTTTATAATAATGTTATCCATTTCATGAATTATAGAAAAACTAAATACAGTAATAGCTCTGCTAACTGCTGATTTATGACCCTGTTTAAAAAAATTGGGCTTACGAATATTTTTTTCGTAATGTTTCTGCCGCAGTTAACGAATTGGGATTCGGCTGACGAATCATACAGCGACTCTCGGCCGTTTGCATGTCAAAATTGATAATGCGAAGCAAATAGGTAGTTGTAACGATATCGTAATCCCAGTTTGTTAAATATGTACTGCCCTACTTCCTACAATACAACAAAGACAGTTGAACCTTCCAGGGAGACAACCTGAAGGTGATTCTCCTATGAACTGAAAACGACTGAATATAAACAGAAATATTGAATCTTCAACTTTTCAGTCCTCCTTTTAGGGATCTTTGTGGAATGGATTAATAGGTTTTTGCATTGAAACTCATGGAAACTCGTGATTTGTTAAAATTTTTGGCGCACAGCAACAATGGCTATTTGCGCCTAACGCAGCCCATCTAAATGACTACACTACATATTAAAAACAATAAATTAGACAGTAAATAAATGAATAGAATCATTAAAAATACGCATACTCAGTAAAAGAAATCTTGCGCGGACAAATACAAATAAATAATATAAAAAGTCTGTTCGAAAATAATGAACAGACGCAGGGTGATGGTAAGAGGCTGTAAAGGGGCCAATACCATCGAATATCACAGGTTAATAATAAAACACATTAAAATAAGGTGCAAGTCTTCAATAATAAAACAGTAAGTTCGATTCTCTCAGGAAGAGTATCAGTCTGTCCAAGAGTACTCTGTCGTCACCTAAAGCAACTGACAGGTCATAGCACAGTCCTAATCTCTCCCTGACATCCTCGAACTGTACACATTTAGTTAAAAAGTGTAACACAGATAAATTTGTGTTACACGTCTCACAGAGAGGGGAGTCTTCACCTCGAAGAAGGTATCCATGAGTCCACCAACAGTGGCCTATACGGAGGCGTATGATGGCGGTTTCCTCTCTTCGGTTAATCCTGCAGGAAGAACCCCATGGTTTAATGTCTCTCTTAATATGTCTCAACTTAACGCTCTGTATGCTGCTCCACTCATGTTGCCACATGGCTAAAACAAGATGATGGAAATATGAAACTCACATCAATCATAGGTCTGTACGAGGCGGCTTTTACAGCTGCATCTGCCGCTTCATTGCCTTTAATACCAACATGACTCGGTATCCAAAACAGCTCTACCCTTACATTCTGAGCATTCAGATTGTGGAGTAGCAACCGGATCTTTAGTACAAGAGGATGTACTGGATCTGGATCTCGGTAAAACCGATAAACCGGTTAAACGTTTACCGGTAATGTAACCCCTAAATACAAATGTCCTTATATTAAATAAAAACTTTAAAAATTTGAAAATCTTCCAAATGACTATGGAACACAAACTAGATATGACTTCAATAGGTATGTTATAGTAAAATAAAAGAGTGAAAAGCAATTTTAGTCTATAATTCAAATGCAAAAAAAATCGATTTAGTTATTATTTGCCACTAAGTTTGTCACTGAAGTTATGACGCAAAATGGCGAAGTGCGTTGACTGCCCAACTAGCCTATAATACTCCATATTTCCAACTATAGTAATATCTCGGTTAACGATGCTTCGTTATAATACATTTTTGTCAACTCGTAACTTTCTAATCAAAGATAAAACAACAATCACCTAAATTAAAATGTACCCTTGTCCTTAAAAGGCTAAACATAGTAAATTATGTCCGTAAAATAAATACTATTGGTAATCCTGAAATCCCTGAATAATTTTACAAAAACTTTACCAATAAATAAAGACCATAAAGACGCATTTTAATTTTATTTTCCAGAATTAAGACCTCCCTAAATAATTAATTTTCCCAACCGCCCTCTCATTGAGAAATGTGTATTTAACAGTTTGCCAAAGTACTAAAAAGTTAGTTACGATGCTGACGATATTGTTTCTGTATGCTGTTACCCTTTAAAGGGAATATAAAAGATCCTAAAGCAGTGATTATCTATGGTCCCATCTTCAGGAAATCGATGTCATAGCCCTGTAAGATCATCGTTACAAGCCTTTAGTTGAACGCGCTAAACATAAATAATCCGGTACATTTATTTGACACATATGGTTGTGAATCATAAAGGGAAACAGTTGATAATCTTAGATTACATGTTGTATTGTTCGGAATATACGAGGGGTATAATGTCAGACTACCTACTGCACGCGCTTTGAATTAATCGTATTTGTAACGTAAGGATATTGTTCTCTTCATTCTTGAGGATGCTCTTTCATTGCTACGTTGCTACATATTTCCGCCCATTCACAATTATCATATCAGCATTAGTAACGAATTCGAATACACTGATTAGGATAGTTAAATTTTTGGTGCACAGCAATGATGGCTATTTGCAGCTAACACAGCTCATCTTTATGCATTGAATAGGGAATAATAAAATTTATTTAGATTTGATTTCTTAAATTTATTTCGTAAAATTTTAAATTTTAATTTTAAAATTTATTTCGTCTCAGTAAAAAAGGGGGCTATGAAACACTGGAATTAAACGATGGTTGTTACTTAAGTTGTGCAGATTAACTGTTGCTTGATAAATGTTGAAGTCGACAAGTGTTTCTCTAATTTTTCATGTTTTTAGGGTTTTGTAGGTATGACCAAAAAACCCTTATACCGTCATTTTGTCGTCTGTCTGTCTGTCCGGTAAAAATTTTAGCCAAACGGCTAAACCTAGTTGAGTTGAAATTTGGCATGCTTATACAACTCTTTGACCCGCACATAGGAAAAATACTAAAACATCTAAAAAACATATCCCCCTAAAATTATAAACAAATATCTGCTCATCGAAAAAAAAAATATATATTTTTTTTAAATTCTGAGTAGGGTATCAAATGAAAGCCCTTAGTACGTGGATTAACGTTCAAAATTTTATTTTTGCAAAATAAATTATTTAGACACAATTTTTGCCAAAATTGTGCAAAAAAAAAATGTCCCAGAGGGTGTAGCCCAGATGGTTTAAACTAAAAATCTGAAAAAATTCTAAGTAATGTACATTTGTTTGAACCGGAATTAGTACAACAGGAATTTTTATCAGATTATGTTTTCGGAAAATAACGCATTTTTTGTGTTTTTAGCATGACTACGTAAAATATTTAATAACTTATCTAAGACAGTGAACAAGCATGCTTTGATATTGTAATCGCTAGCATGCTCGCGTTCTAATTTGCAACTTAAGTTCGCTCCGGTAAGGCAATTTTATTTTTTCTGTTTTATTGCATTTTTAGGGTTTTGTAGGTATTTTGTCGTCTGTCTGTCTGTCTGTCTCTCTGTCTGTCTGTCTGTCTGTCTGTCTGTCTGTCTGTCTGTCTGTCTGTCTGTCTGTCTGTCTGTTTGTCTGTCTGTCTGTCTGTCTGTCTGTCTGTTCGGTAAAAATTGTAGCCAAACGGCTAAACCTAGAGAGTTGAAAATTGGCATGCTTGTACAACTTTTTGACCCGCACATAGGAAAAATACTAAAACATAAAAAAAAAAAAAAAAAAAAAAAAAAAAAAAAAAAAAAAAAAAAAAGATTGTGTTAATGTGTTTTAGACGTGTTTTAGAGAGCTCCCTATTTATTCAAAAAGTAGTGTTAATTGGTGCAAAAAAAATAAATAAAGGCTACGTTGCCCGATTGGAGAAGCGTCCTACCGCAAAAAAAGGTAACTTTTAAATCTAAAAACCCTTAAACCGCACGAATATCACTTATTTAAACTTATATTAAAAAGATCTGAACTGTCAAAGTCTCAATCGATAATATCGAGTACTAATAAATTGAAGAAGTGACATCTAGCAGCGAGTAGAAGGTTCTAGGCCAGCGCCACCTTAGTCTGCAACTTGAAAGTAGTAGGGTTGCAGTGCAGCGCGCTAAGCGGGCGACACTTGGAATATTTTGCTTGACTGCTGGAAGGCCACTGGTAATACAGAAGAGTATAGGAGGTTGCGGACTTCAAGGAGCCTAAATAAATTAATGGACCGGAGTAGAACTTATTCTACAGGCTCAATCGCAGAATTCCTAAAAAGGAAACGGGAAAATAATCAAGAAGGAGTAAACGAAGACGCAAATATATTCAACGTGAATAAGAAAACAGTACGAACCACAAAGAAAAACCAGGGCACAGAAAAAATAAGCACAGCTGAAAAGCAAGACGGCGAGATGGAGAAAAAAATGGAGGATATGGATTTCAAACTAAATAAAATCTTGGAGCAATTGGGAGGTATTATAGAAATAAAAAAAGATATAAAAGAAATCAAGGCAGATAACCAAGCTATAAGAGAAGATTTGGAAAGGATGCAAGCGGAAAATAAAAATAAAATACTAAAATTGGAGGAAGAAAACAAAACTATAAGAATGAAAATACAAAACATGGAAGAAAGATGGGAGAAAAAAGAAAAGTTTGAGAGAAAAAACAATATAATAATTAAAGGGGTTAACATAGAAAATGGTAATACAAAACAAGAAGTCGAACATTTTATAGCCAATAAACTAGGAGTACAACTGAAGGTAGAAGAGGCATATGAAATGGGAAAAAGGGGAGAAGGCAAGCCAATAGTAATGGCTAAACTTAAAACATGGGAAGATAAACAAGAAGTGATGAAAAACAAAAATAAGTTGGCCGGAGATATAATCTACATAGAACACGACTTAACCCTAAAGGAAAGAGACATACAAAAGAAATTAAGGGACATAAGAAAAACAGAGATAGAAAAAGGGAACAGAGTAAAAATAGGTTACAAGAAGATAGCTATAAATGGTAAAAACTTTGAATGGGACGACGAGAAAGAAAATATAAAGCCAAAAAACTAATCGATATGCTCAGCGGAAACCAAGGACAACACGGCAAAGAAATGGACAATGAACTGGAAAATAATAGGTTATCAACAAAAACAAAAAATATAAAAATAGGCTTTTGGAACATAGGAGGGGTAGGCAACAAGGATGAAGAGTTTTGGGAATACATAACTACATTTGATATAATAGGACTAATGGAAACATGGCTGGAAGCAAATAAATGGAATAAATTCGAAAAAACCCTACCACAAGGTTACCAATGGAAAATACAATATGCAACCAGAGAAAAGAAGAAAGGTAGAGCAAAGGGCGGAATAATAACGGGGATACGAAACGAAATCAATGAAACAGACATTACAAGTAATATACAAGGTATACAAGAACGGGAAATCAGAATTAGAAATGAAAAATGGAGAATACTTACAGTATACAACAACATAGGGATGAAGGAAATAAAAGAAAAAATTAACGAATACTTAGATGAAAAAGAGGAATACAATCTGATAATAGGCGGGGATTTTAATGCAAGGATTGGAGAATTAGGAGCAATCCAGTTAAATGGAGAAGCAGATAACAACAAAAGAGCAACTAAAGACAAATTTATAAACAAAGATGGGAAAATTTTAGTGGAATTAATAGAAGAACGAGGCTGGAACATCTTAAACGGAAACATACATGGAAACCATGAAGGAGAATATACATACCTAGGACCGCAAGGAAATACCGTAATAGACTATGTATTAACAAATGAGGAAGCAAGATACAAGTTAGAGGCATTTGAAGTAGGGGAAAGGATGGATACGGAACACCAACCAATAATAGTAAAGTTGAAAGAGAACATATTAGTAGAAACAGTAAAAAAAAAATGGGTAGAAACCAACGACTGGTCTGAAGAAGCAGTAAAAACATACAAACAAACTTTATCCAACCAAACTTTTAAAGAAACAAAAACAGAAGAAATGTTAGAAGAACTAAAAGCAGCTATAAAAGAGGCAGTAAGGAAAAAGCTAAAATACGTGGGTTACATTACTAGGAAGAACCCATGGTGGAACAAAGAATGTAAGAAGCGGAAAACAGAAGTACGAAAAACACTCAGAAAATGGAAAAAAGGCCACACAACCAAGGACAATTATCACACCAAAAAAAGAGAATACAAAGCTATGTGCAAGGCAAGGAAGAAACAACACGAAGACAATATAATCAAAACCATAGAAGCAATAAAAAACGAATCAGAAATATGGAAATTTATAAACAGAGACAAGCATACAGGAAATAAGATCAGTACAAAGATAAAAATCGAAGAATGGGAAAAACATTTTATAAGAACACTACAGGGTACCGATAAAATGACAATAAGCACACCAAAACGCCCATCTTTTACAGAAAATATAATAACAAAAGAGGAAATAGATAAACAACTAACACGAATGAAGAAAAAGAAAGCACCTGGAGAAGATAACATTCAAAATGAAGCTTGGATTTACAGCACGGAAAATATGAAATGTAAAATTGAAGAAATTTTAAATGCAGTGTGGAAAGGACAAGGATTTCCAAATGGATGGAGAAAAGGCGTTATATGTCCTATATACAAAAAAGGGGATCACGACAGCACCCAAAACTACCGAGGCATAACTCTTATGGACACCTTATATAAGTTATATGCAATGGTAATAGAGAATAGATTAACACAAGAAGTGGAAACAAAACATATCATCCCCGATAACCAAGCAGGATTCAGAAAGGGAAGAAGCACAATGGATAATATATATATATTAAAACACCTGATAGATAAAGAGATATCAAAAGGAAAAGGAAAAATCTATGCTTTCTTCACTGACCTAAAATCGGCGTTCGATTTAGTAGACAGGCAACACCTATGGAGCATAATGCGAAAGAAAGGCATCAGCGCACTTCTCATAAAAAAAATAGCAGAAATTTATGAAGAAACATATAGCGTGGTAAGAGTAGGCGAAGAAGAAAGTGGAAAGTTTTGGACAGAAAGGGGATTAAGGCAGGGCTGTCCATTAAGCCCAATATTATTTTCCCTATATATATCGGACCTTGAAGAAATACTAGAGAAATGGCAAGCCGGAGGAGTAGTGATAGGCAATATAAAAATATGGACGCTAGCTTACGCAGACGATATTGTCTTACTAGCCAAAACACCGGGAGAATTGAAGGAAATGATGAGCAGATTGGAGAGATACCTGGACAAAAAGAAGATGATCCTCAGTACGGAAAAATCCAAAGTTTTAGTTTTTAAAAAGGGAGGAGGACGACAGACCGAGAACAAATGGAGATGGAAAGGGCAGGATATAGAACAAGTAAAAGAATTCAAGTACCTAGGGTATACTTTTCAGAAGAGCAATGAAGACCAGACACACATAAAGGAGATAACAAAAAAGGCAAGAATGGTAATGGGAAGAGTTTGGAGTATGGGAGAAAGAATGTTCCAGAACAATTTCAAAAGAAGAATTTTTATGTTTGACAGTCTGGTTAAAAGCCTCTTATATGGACAGGAAATATGGGGATGGCAAGAACAGGAAAAAATAGAAAGATTGCAGGAACAATACCTGAAATGGACTTTGGGCTTGGACAGACATACCCCAAGTTACATTATTTTGGAAGAAACAAAGAGAGAAAAGCTAAGAATAATGACGGGCAAAAGAGCAATGAAGTTCGAAGAGAATATTGCGACCACCGAAAACAATATTTTAAAAGAGTGCTGGAAGGAAAAAGAAACTAATATAACAAAATGGACAACGAAGAAAAATGAATTCCTAGCAAGAAATGGCACATCAAAGGAAGATATCGAAGGAAGAAAAAGATCTGGGCTAGAAACAGTGCTAATGGTGACGGAACGAGATAAAGATGTGCAGAAACAAGAGCAATGGAGTAGAATAACCAAGTCCCGATACAATCAGCTCTACCAATACATTGCATGTACAGAAGTTCCAAGGTATCTGGCAGAGCCCAACAAACAGCAAAAGATTATTGCGAGATTTAGATGCGGAAATGAAGAGAGGGCAAACTGCTTCTGGACGAAGGAGGAGGAGCAGCTTTGCAGAACCTGCGGTACAGAGATAGAGACTCTTAATCATCTGCGATGCTGTGAAGGACTGCAGTTAGAAAGCAGGGGTCCTTTACAACTTCTGGGAGACCACGGAAAAGGAGAGGATTGGATGAGAGCAGTGCTGAAGGCCAGAAAAAATAATAATTAACACAATAATATATGTTACAATTTATGTAGATTTTAAGCCGAAAGGCAACAAATAAATTATTTTACTACTACTAAAACATCTAAAAAACATATCCCCCTAAAAATATAAACAAATATGTGCTCATCGAAAAAAAAAATATTTTTTTAAAATTCTGAGTAGGGTATCAAATGAAAGCCCTTAGTACGTGGATTAACGATCAAAATTTAATTTTTGCAAAATAAATTATTTTGAGGCGATTTTTGCCAAAATTGTGCAAAAAAATTTTTGTCCCACACCCTGTAGCCCAGATGGTTTACACTAAAAATGTGAAAAAATTCTAAGTAATGTGTATTGGTGTGAACCGGAATAGTACAACAGGAATTTTTTATCAGATTATGTTTTCGGAAAATAACGCATTTTTTGTGTTTTTTGTTTGATGATGCATACATGTTATACTCTTATAACACACTAAGTTGATAAGCGTTTGGTGGTCTAGTGGCTCAGTTGCTCGACAACTACACAGGATCGTTACTCACTACACAGGTTCGTTCCTGCCTTGTGGAGTCAATTTTATTTTTTGTTTTTTTTTTTCATATTTATTATGTTTAAATTAATTTGTTAAAATTCTAGTTATATTTTAGCACATTTTGAATTTAATTTTCAAGAGCGTAAATTTAATAACCAATTGGAATTATATTTTCATTCTGTGTCATTTATACGAAGCCAGAGGGGCGGAGCGTATGATTTAAGACAACCAATGAAAGCCATAGGCCCAATTTTCAAAATTATAATGAACCTTGTTATATAAAAAAAATACTGCACTTATTTAGAAACCTAAATAATGATATTAGGTATTCGAATTAAAATTAACAAAAAAATATTTTAACATAAAATTTGTTTTTAAAGCTCTGAGATTAACAGACGATAAATTATTTTAAATAGATCGTTTATTTTGCCGTGGTTACTGCAAAGCAAAATTTGTCCTACACACTCAGCATGCCGCCTTCACTTATTATATACCTGCGAAACCCTGCAATGTGTGAAAATTCACACTTCACATCAATTTTTATTTTTTTAAATTATTCTTTCAAAATTCAAGTTATATTTGGACAAACGTTGCATTTAATTTTTAAAAGTGTAAATTTAATAACCAGTGGAAATTGTTGAAATTGAATACACAAAATCAGAGGGGCTGAAGAAGCTTACTAACAGCCAGATGTTCATGTAAGTTTGTACTGATTCGAATCATAAATAAACCGAAGGATGTCCCAATATCCCTGGAAGGGCGACAGTTATCCACCTCAAACAAATTTCGAAGAGCGTCGATAGTTTTCGGATTGACAATACTAACTAGATGACCTTCACGATGTTCTTAAGAGAAGTCCACCCACGCTGGTATCCCTCGACCCGTTTGTTCTACAGTAGTCAAGGATGGTGCTTCATCACCAAAAAAATTACTTTCATTTTTGCGAACATTGTTGTGTAGTTAGGCCATCTTTAAAATGATAAAAATCGTACACAACTTATTTCTTTGACTTAATCACATAACTTGAAAAAAAATGTGAAGTGTGAATTTTCACACATTGCAGGGTTTTGCAGGTATTTAGTAAGTGAATGATGATTATTTGGGATGCCAAAACAAATTTTATGTTAACATATTTTTTTGTTAATTTTAATTTGAATGCCTAATACCATTATCTGGGTTTCTAAATATATGCAGTATTTTTTTTTTTTATTGTTATATAGCAAGGTTCATTAAGATTTTGAAAATTGCGCCTATAGCTTCCATTGGTAGTTTTAAGTCATAAGCTCCGCCCTCTGATTTCGTGTACATTGAAACAGAGAATTAAATTATAATTTCCACTGGTTATTAAATTTACGCTTTTTAAAATTTAATGCAACATTTGCCAAAATGTAACTAGAATTTTGAAAAAATAATTTAAACAAATTAAAAATGCAAAAAAAAAACAGAAAATATAAAATTGTCTCCAGACTGAAAACGAACCCTAGCTTGCAACTTGAGAGAGCTAATCATTACACTATGGAAGCGTACTGGTTAATTGTGTTACATAACGTATAAATATTTTACTTCAGCCAAAAAAAAACACAAAAAATGCGTTATTTTCCGAAAACATAATCTGATAAAAAATTCCTGTTGTACTATTCTGGTTCACACCAATGTACATTACTTAGAATTTTTTCAGATTTTTAATTTAAACCATCTGAGCTACAGGGTGTGGGACAATTATTTTTTTTTTGCACAATTTTGGCCAACATCGCTTCGAAATAATTTATTTTGCAAAAATAAAATTTTGATCGTTAATCCACGTACTAAGGGCTTTCATTTGATACCCTACTCAGAATTTAAAAAAAAAATCCGATGAACACATATTTGTTTATATTTTTAGGGGGATATGTTTTTTAGATATTTTAGTATTTTTCCTCTGTGCGGGTCAAAGAGTTTTATAAGCATGCTAAATTTCAACACTCTAGGTTTAGCCGTTTAGCGATAATTTTTACCGAACAGATAGACAGACAGACAGACGACAAAATGATGGTATAAGGGTTTTTTGGTCATACCTACAAAACCTTAAAAAGTGGAATCGTCGCTGTTCCCTAACTCCAAAGGAGTGATAATGGCCCCAATGGATTTTGTGTGTCGACTATTTTCGGACAATACTTTGTTTTTACTCAACAGTAAAAAAAAATCGTTCGCACCTCGTATTTCTTTATTGTGTTTATTTTTTCGTAATAAGTTTTACCATCGTACCAAAGAATGTCAGCCCTGACTCCATTGGGTTGACACCAAAATAGAATGACCCAAGGAAATACTGGAATACATATTAGAACCATGGTTAGGTTAGACTAGCTACTAATCTGATAAAATGACATTCTTCTTTTGTTGCAAGTCTCCAACCAATTATGTTTAGATTTTATAAGGAAACATTATATTTCTTTTATGTTTAAAAATGTTTGAATATATGGGTGATTGAAAACGCTATAACAAATGATAAATTATGATAACATGACAGAAAACTATTGGAAGAAAATGCATTAGGGAAATGTAGCATACGTTAACTTAGACAATAAATTTATAGATTGTATATGAAGGATTTGCATTTAAATTGAAAAACAACTAATTTCAATTGTAATGCATAAAACATTTTGTAAATGAGTTAAAATCATTTGAAGTTACTAACATCCAATATTCCTTTACCTAAGTCCTCGTCTACCTACGGTCTTTTTACACCAAATTATTCCTCTTAAATTTTCTTAATGCAACTTAAAATAAGATACTTCATTACAAAATACTTCATTTTGGTATCAAGAATTAGTTACAGGTATTTTTCTATTCCATTTTTATTCATACGAAGTTTGCTAAAAATATTGTGCGTATTGCGCAATACTTAGTAAGTACGGAGGAAAATAACTTGATATTTTGCTGCTGTAATTTGTGAGTTGACTGTCTTTGGGTGTGTTTCACTAAGTTATTTGATTTGAATTTTATAGCGTTTTTTTGTAATTCAATTTTCTTTACCCCGTCGATTTTTAACATGGACTTTTTAAAGAGCAGCTTGTCTATTTGTTTCAAACATGGCAAGACGGTGATAGAAGCACTTGAACTTTTGAAAACAGCTTTCAGAGAAGATTCTGTAAGTTCGGGCGTTTTACGGATGATAGAAATTCAATCAAAAATGATGAGAGACAGGGGCTGGCGTCTCTCTGGCCGGGGCCCTGGGAAACCAATTCCGCCCGATTCGCGGAAAACAATAATTACGGGCCCGATGACTGTAACATAATAATTTATAATACAGAAATATTTCAATTATTATTACGTATTAAAATAACCGACAAAGAAATTAAAGAATTTATGCAACAAAATTATCTATACTAATAAATAAATTAGTTGGTTTGTGTGTATGTATATATATATATATATATATATATATATATATATATATATATATATATATATATATATATATATATATATATGTGTATGTTACCTAAACACTAAAGGACGACTGCACCGATTTAAATAAAAAATAAATAAATAAATACACTAGCGTATTTATGGTAAGGTGACCATCCGTCCCGGTTTTCGGTCAATTGTCCCGGTGTCCCGAAAACTGTTCTCGGGACGCCGGATTGTCCCGGTTTTTGAATCTTTTTGCTTTTTGAATTTGGGAGGTGAGGACCTTTTTTTTATTTATTTTTTTTTTTCGCTCTTCATGTGGATCTGGGAGGAAACAAAGACCTTCTTTGTTTTTTTTCCAGTGTCCCGGTTTTCCTTCACTGAAATCTGGTCACCCTAATTTATGGTAACATAAGTCTATTTTTATTACTCTCAGGGTCCCTGAATTTGTTCTTAAATAATCAAACCAAGCAAAACCCTTCAAATTGCATGAAAATATATATCCTAAAAACGTTAAAACAATTAAGTCTGTTCCTAATTATTCTACGAAAGTCTAGTGTGTACCAACATGTTCTGCAAATATTTCCGCAGGCTGAAGCTTCTACTTTATGCCTTTAAACTATATAAACAAACAAAAATTTTGTAAACAAACTAAAAAAACATTCAGGCTATCTGTGCATTAATAGGTACGGGATGATCAAAGATGATCAAGTTACTATTTAATGGTTACACATTTGAAAGAGTTTATACCTTCAAATACCTAGACATCATGATACATTAGTCCTACATGATTTCTCATCATCTTTGATTTAATTTCTATCATATTTAAAACGCTCGAACCAGTTAAAACACTAAAAAGTTCGATTCAGAGCATCTTCTCCAAAAGCTAATGTAAAGGGTTCAAATGTTCCTGTCGTCGCATTTTCCACATTGAAACAAAATTTTACACAAACACGGTAGTCTTCGATCATGTCCATCTTAAAAATTGTCGAGATTAATAAAATCAAAATACAAAACCGTTAAAAAAAAATTATAATGAAATAATTTAACGCGACAAATTCAACGGCAGTTAACTTCCAAATAATAGCTGCATTATATCAAGTGTTATATCTCGTCACCACTTACTAAGTTTTGCGCAACGTGCCCATGCCGCGTTTCCATTTTCCAAAACTCGTATTTAGAAATTTCTTATCGCTTCTGTCATATTTTATAATAAGAGCAATGCTCGCATTCCTAGAAACAAGCCCATTGGTGTTAAATTTCTTATTTCCTTAAATTCATTATATGACGTTTAGTAAATGCAATTGATTCTCTTAGGTTTTCTTTTGTATCATAATGAAGCCCTCATCTTTAACTTCAAATCTTTGTCAATCAGTACCGTATCTGATGCAAAGATAGATACATCTCTTCTCAATTCTTTACGAGCGACAAAAGCCCACGATTCTTATTAAGAAGATTTATTCGAAAATAAGGGTATTTGCCTGAACATTTGATTGGGGATTGAATTGAAATTTTGCCAAAATTTCACCACCAGATTTTATAAAGATTGCTTACAATTCTATTCGGATTGTACCGTAAGAATAATAGAACAATATAGAAAGTCAAAGCTTAAGAGATCGCTGTAAGTTGTTCGAACCGAGTGAAGAAAAATACGGAGGTCAGACGAACAGTGGCGTAGCTACCATAAGGCAAAAAGAGGGAAAGTCTTGGGTCCAACCAAAATTGCATTCTGTGATGAAAGCTGAGTATGTATTAAACCAAGTTTATAATAGATATGTTATGGGTACATAAGCATAAAAATGACACTATTTTCTTTGTTCTGTCTATTACTGATGTTTTGAAGGGTGAAACCCATTGATCTTTTATTGTATGCGCTATGTTATTGAGTTATTATAAACCAGGCATAAGTCCTACTTATGTAAAAATCCTTTTTTTCTACAGTACTTTGCCGCCAAATACATTACTCATTCGTACATATTTTGTATGATATTTCATCAGTTGAAAACAAAACGGTTTAGAGTGAGGGATACATTTTTCTACTAGAAACAGAAAATTACTAGAAACCTAGTGAGAATAATGAAGGGTAACCAGTCTCAAAACTTCCAACCGATGTTTTTTAAAGTTTTAACATGTTTTTTAAAAAGGTTAATAATATTTTAATAATATATAAAGGTTAATAAAAAGAAAAAAAAAATGGGTCAAAAAAGATGTAATTCGTAATTTTGCAAATGTTAAATCACGAAAACTGTCATTTTAATATTTATTTTTTAAAATTAATAAATTTTTACGATATTTTTTTTCATGTTTACGTTATGAAAATATATTTATTAACATTTGTCATGTTAATTTGTATATTTTTTATCGTTTTTTTTTTTTAGCAGACGGTATAATAGACTGAGAAATAACGGAATAATTTGAAGCTGAACAAGAAATCCTTTTTAGCAAAACAGAAAACTCCTAAAGAGGTACAGATTTTTACAAAAGTGGCCATATCAATACTGACATATGGCTTGGACTACAAAATCGGAGAAACTTAGAAGTAGAATAAGAAGCAGCAAAATGAGGTGCCTACGAAAGATCAAGGGCAACACAAAATTGGACCGAATAAAAAACACAGAATATAGAGAAGAATTAGAAAAACAACCAGTAGAAGTCATAGAAGAAAGACAACTGAGACGTGTAGAAATCACAAATGCTATAGAGAGAAGAGATATCCCTTGGATTGAAGCAAGAAGTAGGACACAAATTAGAAATAAATGGAAAAAAAAATGTGGCGACCTTCTCGCGCGAAATATGAAAACAAATATAAGTAACATTCAAACTCGCACAAAGCTCGACGAATATGGTAAAAGGACTCAACGATTAAGTAAGAAATGTTTTTTAATATAGATTAGGACAAGATGTCGGAGTTTCAGGTATCTAGTAAGCGATGGCGGCCAGTAGCCCGGTATGCCGAATGTGTAGCGTAATGTATTTTGCAATAATTAGGTTAAAATAAAAGATATTTTGAAAATCATTCATTATTTAATGCCCTACAAAAAAGACTTTCTTAAAGGCCTTAAAAACTTATTTGCGCCATTGCAAAACAGGTACAATACACTGTGAGATAATGCGTATGTTTTGTGATGACACAAAAAGAACACCAGCAAGCATATTATAAGGAAGAAAAAAAAATAGTTTCCTTTGATAAACTTATTAAGGATTTTTCTTGTCTGTCAGTTGGCGTGGTTTCTACCAATTGAATCTCTACTGCTATTGTTTAGCTATTTAACCGATAATCATACAACAATAACTCCTTAGCATTCCAAAAAATGGAAGCGATAATCTTTCTTGCATTCAAAATGGACTTCGATTCGACAAAATACCTTTGTTTGGTAGTGAAGATCGCAATGTTTCCATTGCTTAGTGCATGGTGGTGCACCCATTGAATAAAAGGACTAAAGGAAGGAGGCTATATGAATTTTTACATACACATTTTTCTGACGGAAAATACGTCATTCCAACGACCAGAATGGTTGCCAATATTTTGTTGTTTTCGTATTAAAAAGTGTTTATTGCTATTTATTTTGATAATTTAAAGTAAATTCATAATTTATAAATCATAAATAAAGGACAGGGCTAAAATAGTTTTTAGTTATTTTATAATGTAATATAAAATTACGCATTTAACCTGAAATTTGGTATTTTGTCAAAATGGTTAGTTATACTATTTGTGGCTAAGCAAGAACGCAAAATACAAAGACAAGAAGTTCTTTTCATTCGTAAGTATTTTCTATTCATATTATGTAATTTAATAATGAAATTTTGATAAATCTCAACATACACGTTACTTATAGACAATGGCGTACTGTCAAAATTTTCTGCTATAAGTTCTCTATGTATTTATTTACTTGTGTGTATCATTAATTTTATAATAATAAATTACAGATGTATAATAGTGTTTTATTCATTGTTTATATCTCCTATCTTTAACTGCTTTTGAAAATATCAAGATTAGTATTTTTACTCTTTGTACCGATATCAATTATTTTAATAAATGGCCCTACGCCACTGTACACTCGGAGACTGTTGTCCACCATTTTGATAGACCATCTTGGTCTTTCCAAATAGCATGTAATACTCCTTCCTTTAGTCTTTTTATTCAATGGGTGCACCTAACTTTCATTTGTGGTTACAAGTCGACGAGAAAAATAGAGCGTCAACCGAAACCGAGCGTCCGAAGCCGGATTTAAAAACATGGGTACCTAGATCCAGGTATCCGACGCAAGTATCTAGAACAGGGTATCCGATGCAGGCATCTGGAACCGGGTTACTCCAGATTTTTGCAGCCAGATTTGCCGTAAACTCCTCCGCAGCTCTATTTAGGATTAGATTTTAATATGGATGTCTAAATGAGCCTAGACGTATTGACAGCGCCGTCATATTTATAGTAATTAGTTGAAAATGATAAGTATAAATTTTTATTTTTATGGAAAATTATTAATCGCACTTTAACGAAATTTGTATTGTCTGAAATCGAACTGTATAAGTTTTTACTGTATATTTAATTCGTTTATTGTAAATACTTTTGTGCGCATAGTTATGATAGCTGTTAACAATTTTTCTGTAATTTGTGATCAATATTATAACGCTCATTTTTTTGTTTTTACAGAACAGCAGATTTCAATCAACGTTACAATAAACCGCAGTCTTTTTTCATACCAGTTCACAAAATAATCCGGAAGATTTGTATGGTGCTGTTGAAGATTGCTCAGTGAGTAATTCAGATTCAGAAAGGTCATAGGTCAATGATTCTCGTAACGTACAATTCTTTCTTATTATTGACTTACAACGTTTACAAGAATTGCAAATCTACATACTCAGTTCTGATTAACATGAACTTTTCAGCACAGTTTCAGCATGTCAGCGTTTTATCCCCGGAAAATATCTTCATTGTTAGACCATGATAGTCGTAATTTCGTGAGACAAAAGTTGCGTGCCTTATTCGATTTAGCATAGATTTTCTGATTATAAGAAAAGTATGTTCAATTAATATTACAACATGATTAAATTTCCCGGTAGTTTATAGTTGTTTGTCACGTGAAACTTCGCCTAAAATGGTATATTTGGGGAATACCAATTCTACTCAAAGAATCAATAAAGTTTTGCAATATTCCTCTACTTAAACGAACAACTACCATCTATCTACCGGAAGTGTGGTCCCAGAACTATGACGCGTTTATTAGGCTAGTAACTGGGATAGTTACTTGGCCTAGTAGCTAGCCCGTTCACTATAGTATCTCTTAATTTGGATAGTAGGTGTTTACAAAACATGGTTCATTTACTGTACTATCCCAAAACCTGAATAGCACGTGCACACACAAAATGGCACTATCTTTATACGGTTTAACTGATTTTCAAAAACCCAACGACTAGTACTAGATTAAGGTTTTTAAGAACCCTAGGCTAAATGGATAAGATGAACCCTTAAATCGCAGGGCACTAGCTCGGACTTACTTGGCCTACGTGAATCCGGTACTGCGAACGTCGTAGGAAGCTTATTCGCTTTTTCCAATGTTTAAGTAATATTTATAGTCTCGCGACGTCGGGAAGGTTGATTTGGACGATTTTATTTTCTCGTAATTTTGCCCCCGACTCGCCTGGGGATGAAGTGAAGGATTTTTGCCCTCAAGAGTAAAAGACATCCAAAAGTGGCTGACTACTTTTTTCCAGATTAATCGACCACATAGGTCGATTTTCTGACGATTGATTTCATCACGATTTTTTAGGTGGTGAAACGAACAAAATATTTGTTCAAGTATAAAAGAAAGGACACCGTACGTCGCAGACTACTCTTTTCTTATGTTTCCCTATCGTTTTGGGGTAGTTCATAATTTTCTGGGAGATGCGATTTTTACCATATTCCGATTTATCTAGGGGAAACACCGTATAAGAACTACCCTAAGGATGAGGGTCCGTCGAATGTGGCTGATGCAATTTTTTCTGGATTTTCCCTACCTCTTAGGGGTAGTTCTATTATTTTCAAGAGTTTGTGATTTTGTTTTTTCCGATTTATTTCATTCTAATGGATTGTTGCAAACTAAGTGGCATATGCAGCGAATCGTGTTTTTATAGTGTTTAGGCTAAATTTTACTTTTTTAAGAATCAGTTTTTTTTCACGATCTTTCAATGATCTACTCCTGGTGACAGAAGGAGATGAAGTGAGCAATTTTGGTGGCTAGAGAACGGGTCGGTCAAAGGTGGTTAACCAACTTTACCTCGCCAACCGGCGTAGCGTAGTGGTAACAAATCTGCTCTGCGTTGCTAAGGTCTCGAGATCGAATCCCGTTCAGGCATGGATTTTTTCACAAATAAAATTGTCCTGGCTAGTTGCCACAGCAGCAAAGGCCATTAAATTTAAAAAAAAAAATACCTCAACGTTCTTGACCTTACAGCGGTGATTTTCACTCTATGAGAAGTCGTTGTAGACATTTTGCAATATTTTTAAGGGTTTAAACGAACAAAATCTACTATCAAGGGCAGGGGTGTGTCCACCAGGGTAGCCTAGTGGGATAGTAACTAGCCACTAGCCAGGATCTAGTATTCCGGGGGTCGGTAAACGGTGGCGACGATTGCGTCGCCCTCTACCGTCGGTAAGAAAATATTGCACTGCTTTAGGCTCCTTACAAGTATTTATACCACCTTAAATACTGTTAATCGGTGTAAACAAGAAATATCGATCGTAAAAAAATAGAAATTACAAAAGGAAGTATGGCCCACCATAATAATTTTGTTAATGAAAGTCAGGGCCGGCCAAGAAAAAGCGGGCCCGGTGCAAGATTATCGTTCGGGGCTTTCTTCGGTACTGGCTGCATAGTTTATACATATTTAGTATAAATATGTCCAAATCATTTCATATTTTGTATAAAGGTAAACTGCAACTATGAAAAGAACCGATTTAGTCATTCAATAAATAAAAAAAAAAAAAACTAGGGTCGCGCGGGACCTTGTGCGGTCACACCATTCGCACCGCCCTCTGGCCGGCCCTGATGAAAGTGATCCGCGACGTAAAAATGGTTGCTGACACTTGTACATACTATTTTATATCATCTACTAGCACTAGCACTAGTGCGTCTCTGTTGATTTTCAGTTTTTCTACTATGAAACACATCCAAACACGGAGTCTTTTGTTAGAAATTTGTCCATTTGTCTCACATTCTCTTCACCTCCTGCTGAAACTCTTTCTCTTGGATGGTATGATAATGACGAATTCAAAATTTATTGGAAAGAACTATTATATCTTTTCATTTTTACATGTTTCCCATGACACTCATGTTTCTCTGTCTGTCTGTTTGGTAGAAATTGTTGCCAAACGGCTGGACCTCAGAAATTAAAATTTGGCACGCTTGAACCATTCTTTGACCCATCTATTGCAAAACTACTGACAGTTCAACAAAAAACATCGCGAGAAAAATATAAACAAATATGTATTCAATGAAAAAATAAATATTTGAGTGGGGTATCTAATGAGACTTAAGAAGTCTGATTGGATAAACCAGCAAATTAATATTTTTGAAAAATCAGATTTTCTGTGGAATTGTCGCCAAATATGTGTCATAGTTTTTCCCCCATCCTATTCCTCGTCTGTGATTGCAGTGACAAATCTGTTAGACTTACGCTAAGAAATTGATCCGCACCTATTGTATTCACCATATTTGACCTCCTCGGTCTACTACTTGTTCCCAAATATGAAAAAATTCTTGCAAGGAAGAAATTTGCACCAAATTCCAAGTGATTAGTGAAACAAACGATTATTTTGCAAAGCTGGAAAAGTCGTATTTCATTATCCCCTCCAGGAAAAAATAGCTGTTAGCTTGAAAATTGCTGGACTAAATGTATTGACCAATATCGACAATTACGGGAAATGTAATATGTAGAAAAAAAAAAAAAAAAAAATTTCAAAAAGAAGTCGTTTCCATTATTTTTGTACGGACTTATCAAACGATCGTAGTAATGTGCAGATCACCCAATGTACAGGCGGACAAACTTCTCGTGGCCGGGCATGGCTTATGGTGCACATAGAGAGGGCACTATGAAAGACAGAGACAGATACAGAGAACAGTCAAAGAATCAAGTTCAGTCAAAGAATCATTCTTACACGTGTACATTATATTTATCAGTTAGGTACGTCTATAAACACAAGTTCCTCCCATCACAGTCGAACAACAAAACTATAGAAACGTAGCTGCTTGATTTAAGTGATTACTGCATTTGACGTTCACTTTGTCGACTTGTTTATTGACCAGAGCACCCCCGTCCCGTGTCTTTCTCTAAACTTCAGCAATTTCAAGTAGATTGTAAATAATATAGGCTTACAAAATTCAAGAACATTGATAAATATTTCTCTACTTTTACTATTAACCGTCCGCTAGCACGTCCACCTAGTTTGCTTTTTGTCTCCATGATTTTAAATATTTAATATATTTTGAATGTTGCGCTTATGCACTTGACTGTAATAGCGTGTGTAGGAAATAATGCAATTCGCCAAAGTTATAATCTCCACTACAAATTTCACGCGCATGTTTCACGCCCGGCCACGAGAAGTTTGTCCGCCTGTAACCGCATACAGTCCAACCATAGTGGTAGAAAAGTCTGTATAATAAGACATACATGCTTATGACTCATGATCAGGCATGTGCACAAATAATAAACAGTTTTTTTTATTTATTTATTTATTTTTTTCATTTTACCAAATTCGGCCACACAACAGGACATGCCCAATAACAGTGTGGCACTGGTATAATTAATACATTTAGATATAACACAAACTACAGTAATAGTAAAATTTTCATATTTTTGATGTTATAATAGCAATTATAATAGTCGTAGAATACATTTTTTAAACTGTGTGAGATTTAGCAAAAATATATCGGGAAAGTTGTCATTTGTTGAGATATTGTTAAAGTTTGAGCAGATTCTGTTCAGCGGTGAGTTAAAAGCCGAGTTTGTTTTGTTAAAAGGTAAGTAAAAAAGGTATTTCTCGTGATGTAGTTAGGGATGTGTAAGCGTAAATGATCTAGTAGTGGTGGGCAATCAACGATATTATTTATTATTTTGAGTAAATTGAAACATGATAAGCACATCAAGATCTAATACGCCCTATAATAAAAATTGTTTAGTTAGTGTTTTGTCTTTCAGGAGTGCGGTTGTGTAATAATGGGTGCTATTTATGCAACATTTGAAGCGATTTTTTTATGCACCCGCCCATAAGGGCCAAAAATGTCCTTTTCAAGTGCAGCAAAATATATACATAAGTCAGTAGACTTTGTGAAGTATTGGGTGAAATGTTGTAAAATTAATAAATAATTTGACGATTTATCTAATCGTGGATTAATAAAAGTGACTACTAAAAAACAAGATTAAAAAAATTGATTTTCAACATTCTTAAAAATAATGCTATGTTATCTTTACGTAAATATCAGGCAATTTTGTTAAAAAACAAACATTAAGTTAATGACCCTGAGAAGTCGTTTAATTGAAAATGGCATTAAATTCAAGAGCACCAAACAAAAACCGTTGTTATCGGTGAAACATGTCGAAAAACGACTCGCTTGGGTCAAGGAAAATTTAGACCGCGATTGAAGTTTTCTCTGATGAATCTAGATTTTATGGCTGGATGAATATGGGGCTACATGAAATATAAGCTTCGAACAAAAAATGTTCAAAATTTAGATCAGCTAACTCGTGAAATACGGTAGATATGGAGATCACTGCCAAAGTCGTATATCGAAAAGCAGCTAGAAAGTGTACCGAAAAGATGCCAAGCAATAATTGATAATAATGGAGATTAGGCCAATTATTAGGTATACTAGCGTCGGCGAATAAACGCAGTTACGTCACAATACGTAACAAACGACTGAATTGTTTGGAACAATGCAATTGTTTGTTACGTCGTGTGACGTAACTGCGTTGATTCGCCGATGCTAGTATAGTAGCGTGATAATCGTACATATATAATTAGCTAGTGTGTGTTTGTGATCTGGGTAACACTGTGACGTCGTTTTTCCTAAAGTTCTCGTGGTTGGCTAACTGGGGACTCTTAAGGTTTCTTGATTGACAGGTATTTTGCAGATTTATTCTCTAGGAATCTACGAATATAATTACATATAGAAATGTGTAGTATTTCTTAGGCATAAACAAGAAACTCTAGACACTCCTATATGATTAGACGGATTTAAATAGTATTTTGCAAATTTATTCTCTAAGAATCTGCGGATAAAATAACATATAGAAATGTCTAGGGTTTCGTAGGTATAAACAAGAAACTCTAGACACTCCTATATCCTATGATCGATATGAAAAATATTTTGCAGATTTATTTTCTAAGAATCTGCGGATAAAATAACATATAGAAATATCTAGGGTTTCGTAGGCATAAATAAGAAACTCTAGACACTCTTATATCCTTTAACCGATATGAACAATATTTTGCAGATTTATTCTCTAAGAATCTACGAATATAATTACATATGTACATAAATACCTAGGGTTTCGTAGGCATAAATAAACGTCTCAAATTATTTTTAGTTTTAACAATATAAATGTAATGTACTGAGTAAAAATGAATCGTTTTCCCATCTTAAAAAGTTTGTGAATAAATAATTTAACTATATAATTAGCAAATGTCTATATGTAGTGTCGGTAACATTATGACGTCAATTTTTCCTAAGGTTCTCATGATTGGCTAACTGGGGACACCCTCTCCCGTGATTGGCTATTTGGTGACATCCTGTCCCGTGATTCGCTGACCGGCGATGAAATAAAGATACGTTAAAAAATAAAACCAAATACACATAAAAACAATTTAAATTTTTATATTATAAATTCGTCATTGTTGACGGGTAATAACCTAGTATTTACAATAAATTTTTAAATTGTTTTTGGTTTTTTTCTTTTCTCTCTTATAGTTCGCCAAAAATAAACAAGGACGTCATATTATACAGACTGTATAGTGACAATTGCCTAACTATAGTGAAAACAGCCTAATAGTGACTTCGTCAAATGCCGGCCAGATGAATCTCACTCTTCTGGTAATTTTATTTAATGCCACTGCATTGAACTAATTAAATAAACGATAAATTGCAATAATTACTCCAAAACAAACTACACTAAAATAAAAACACCTAAAAAACATTTGATACTATTTCTGACAAAAAAATTCATTCAGTATCATGGAAATCGTTATACGATGCAAAACGTCGACCTTTGACCTTTTTCGTTGGATAGAAGTTATGAGCATTGCATGGCAACAGGTCGATCTGTGAATGTTCTCGAGTTCATGACAAAATTTAGTCCTCGTTACTATTTGTCTTCAAAAAGGTATTATGAAATAAGGTTAATTTTTTTTTCTGAGGCTTACTTACAGATGGTGATTAAAATTTTGATATGATGACGAAAATTAAAAAGAGTTTCAATTCGTTCCAAAATTCCGAACGCATTGTTCCGATTCACAATAATATGCTATACTACAGGCGCGCACCCAAGGCGGGGGGTTTACCGGCTTGAGCTCCCCCTGCAATAAAAAATATTTTAAGGGACACGTGTGTCTTATAATTAAGGATATTCGATACTGAGAAAGTATTAATATTTGGGTATCGATAATATGGAATAAAAAGTATCGATACTGGTATCGTATCGAAACAAAATATCGATATTTTCAAGTTTCGAAAGGAAAAATGAATATATTTTCTATAAAACGAAAAAAACATTTTATTCTTTTAATAAAAATTTAATTGTTTTGCAATAACAAATAAATTAAAGCATAAAGGCTATTCCAAACGTTTAGGTGGAACTAAATGGGAATTTCGTTCTTTTAGGTTGTCACGAATCACAAGAACGGACCTTGCTTCGGTTATTTCATTTTTAAGGTTGGTATGTAAAAATTTAAAATTCCAAAAGTGAAACTGTTCTGTGAGTGAAACCATGGAAACAAATAACATTTATTAAAAATTTTAATACTTTTTTACATATTTTGAAGACAAAACAAATAAATATATGGGAAATTTTTATTAAGAATGACAAAAAATTAAAATGCAATAAAAAAGACATTTTATAATGACAATCAATTTAATCTAGAATTTGCAATGGGATGATTTACAAAGCTTAAACAAAATAATCAAAAGTCCGAATTAATAGATAAAAATTATTAGATTTCAAAATCTAGTTCCGCTTAAACGTTTGGATTATCCTATATATGCTGTGCACTTTTGTAAAAACAAACTAAGAGAAAATTTTGATTTCAGTAGTTTGCACCTTTGAAATTGAATATCAGGTTGGTATTAAAAAATGGTAAGGCAATAGCGCCTATAGGTCTGAGTGATTGTTTGAAATATAATTAAACACTCCACTCTTCTTCATTGCAAGCACCGAGAAAATCAGTTTAGTAAGCCTTTTGCCCAGAAACCTACTTCTGTCTCTGTATACAGTGGGCACTGCTTTCGAAAATAAGGGCTCTGAAGGAACTGACGTCGCAGACAGACACTACAGACAAGAACTTCTGAACAATTTTATATGTTAAGGAAGACTGTTTTCATATCGTCCCTAACCAGTAGCGGATTGGATTTCAGATATGAAACTGATAAAAAAAAAAAATATTGATACGATATTGGGTCAAATGCACTGACATTAGTAAAGTATCGGAAGATTAGTATCTATACTAAAATCGCGATATCGAATGAAAAATATCGATACTGGTATCGTATCAGTAGTATCGAAACATCCCTATTTATAATAAAACGAGAGCCCGCCTAAAGAAATGAATGTGGTTTCTAATACCCCAACTAAAATAATTGGCTTCTGAGCCCTCCCTAAGAAAGGATTCTGTATGCCTGCATTACTGTATTTTTTTTACAGTTTTATACCAACCAATCTGGAAAATAGAGAATAATACCGAAAAAAATTCGAATCAAATCGGAAATTTTTTGAATTTTTTTTTGGATAATTGCCAGTATTTACCAACATTTAAATTCTGTAGTTTGGGTCCCAACAAATAAGAAGAAAAGGATATGTAGGCAGGTAAAGAGGTGACGCGTCGCGATTAAGAAACATCCTGGAAGCCTCTGGACGAATTTTAAATAACAGGAACGAGTGGCGTAAAATGGGGAAGGCCTTTTTCCAAAAACGTGTTGCATAAATTCCTGTACATGTTAATTTATTAATTATTAAATTTGTATTTATTTATTTATATATTTTAATTATTTATTAATATATTTTAATTTGTATTATTTCACATATGTATGTAAATAAATTTGCATAAGGATTTTGTAATTGAAATTAATAAATTCAGGCTTTATTATTATTATTAATTTTAGGAACTGATAGATCACTCTAATATAATATACGACATTATACACAATATTACAAGCCTGAAAAATGAACAAAACATAAAAACCCACGTCATCTGGGTTAAAGTACATTGCGGCATAGCATGTAATGAAATAGCTGACAATCTAGTCAAAAGAGTGATAATAGAGGGCTCAACCATTTTCCCAACAAACACATTAAGGAATACATGAAAACAAGCAATGAACTAATTAAACAAGAGTGGCAATTGGAATATGAAAAAAAACAGCATTAACAAAGGCATAGCATACTATAACATCTCAAAAATAATTCAAACTAAACCATGGTTTTATAAGCGCAATCTACCACGAAGCTCCATAATTAAAATCTTCAGACTTAGGCTGTCCAACACCAGCTGCCCAGCTCACCTAAAGACATTTAACATTGTGGATAACGACAAATGCAGTTATTGCGACCAAGTCGGCGACCCTAACCACTTAATTTTCTCATGTATAAATTTAAAAAATGAGTAAGACAAATTAATGGCGACGTTACTCAGAGAAAATATCGAACTCCCTACTAATATATCAACTATATTATCTAAAGACAACAAAAATATCTACAACGCACTCTCAGAATATCTTAAAAGTACCGACATACAACTTTAAAAACATTAATATCACATTCATTACTAACTCCCCCCTCTATTGTCACCCCAACATTGCTACCTCCTGAACATCCTGCCGTCGCGGCCTCTCGCCAACATCCTGCTCCCGTACTATTCCTCCAATCCACTTCCCCTCATCATTTACATACATCTACATTAAAAATAGTAATAGAAACTGGCTCACTGGAGATATCCGAGAGAAGCCAATAATCACCTTCAATAAAAAAAAAATAATAATAAATAAATAGAGTTAAGCTCTGAATAAATATATTGGCCCACAACTTCTCATGCCTTATTATTCCTGCCATGTATAAAACAAGTATCTATAAACTTCCGATTTATGGCCTATTAACGTTACTATTTTATCCGCTTATGACGGCAGCCAGTTTCGAACGTAATTTGTAAACATTATAGAGTTCTTTGGAGTAATTCATGGAGTGAAGTTTCTGCAAGTGTGTTTTTCCACTAACTCGCTGCGATTTCTTGCCAGAAAGAATATGGCCCGCGTATAGTATGTTGGATTAATAAAATAACAAGGTTAGCTCTGGTCCATCTAATACTTAATAAAAATCCGAACGTGCAGTCAAAGGCGGATTGGAATTACATAGCTGGCCCGGTGATTTGGTAGTATACCGACCCTTTTTTCCAAAGTTCACTAAGGGTGGAGTGGAGCACATTTAGACATAGGAGCCATTCAATTTTGCCGCTTCATTTTCTTTTTGAATCTAGTTGTTTGCTTAGTACCGAATATTTCTAGTTTTGGCGTTCTTACAAATTTGTAAGAAATTCCAAGCGTTAAAAGTTATAAATACAAATGGAAGTATGCACACTTTTTGTTCATAAGGTCGAAACAAGCATTCAGTTATCTATTGATAAATTATTTGTACTCTACGCAGATAGCACTTTTTCATAGCTTAACAAAACCGAAAGCAGCGTGCTTCTTTAAGATCGAATTTTATAATACATCATATATTATATTAACCTTCTTATATAATATAAACATATTTGCACCAATTATATGGGACAGATTTGGATTAGTTTAAAGTACTAGAAAAGCACAGAATAATAATTTCAGAGATGGAGAGACGGGTTTTTTGAGAAAAACAAGCCAAATTTGTAAAAAGAAAATTAATTTAATTGAAAAACCAAAAATTATGTGTCAAAACAACAATTTCCTAAAATTTTGATCTGAAAGTCAGAAACTCTAGTAAATACCCAAAACAAATAATATAATGAATTATAGCTCAGATTCTGATTTAGAACTGCAAAGTAAATATGATGACATTAATAGAATCCACAACCAAATTGTGTGTTTTATTATCCCATTCAAGATGGCATAAAATGAATCGTGGCAAAACTTTCTTAACCTCAATAAATCAAAGTTATGTCCAGACAAGCATCTTACATAAAATTCTATGCTTAATTTTTCAGCATTAAATATATTTACTCGATAGTTAACTAATAACAAATACTAAGGTCCGAAATATTCACCTCCTAATAAGGTACCTAATATATTTATTAGCTTCATATATATATTTTTTTCGGATATCCACTTCCAAATAAATTTCATATACCTAACAACCACTCTTATTGGGTACATTTCTTATAATGTACTAAAAGTAGCTCAGTAATTCAGCTTATAAATATATAAAGTTAATAATTTGTGTGATAAATTAGTTTGAATAAAAAAAACTTATCATTACTCTTATATGTGTAAAGGCAAGTACACATTAAAATAAATATTATAAAAAGAGATTTTTATATTAAGTGAAATATAATCTAAAAAATTATGTATTAAGGTGAATTTTGAAGAACTGAACGATGAAACTGAGAGTGGAAAAAAAGAAGAAAGAAAAATTATTGGTTTTATCGAAAACTAGAAAACCATACAGTGTCATGGATAGAAATGATAACTTTTATATGTTGAACGATACATGGAAAATAATGTATGGCGACCTTTTTCAGATTATTTTAGAACTTTATTAAAAACAAAAAAATTATTTTGTAGATATTAACTTTGACATTGTTTAAAAACTTATATATTCTTAATAATGGCATTAATATTATTACGAGGGCTATTTTATTTTTCAAGTTCCGTTCGGTTGGCAATGGAGACTCAGTTGCCATTGTTAAGCGGTACTTGCGCAGTAATGTTTAGCAGTACCTCCCAACTGGTTCGGCTATTACGTGTCGTAGTTTTGATATGAGTGTTATTTTATCATGGCTACTACAATCGAAGATCTCACCGCATGTAAGATTCGCTCTGTGATTCATTTTTTATAAGCAAAAGGAAAGACGAACTGATGTCCGTGATGAAGTGGGTCAGGGAAGGAAGTCCGAAGCAACAAACGACATTGTCGAAAAAGTGAACAAAGTGATTTGTGAACGCCAACAATTCACAATTTCTGAACTCTCTACGGATGTCTACGGAGAGCAATGCAGAAAAAGGAGTGACATGTTGTCATCAAGCATTGTCCTTCTTCATGATAATGCCCTCATACCGCAGAACAAACAAATGAACTGCTCAAGAATTTCGGATGGGAGATATTCGGCCATCCGCCCTACAACCCGAGTTTGGCAAGTTATTTTCATTTGTTCACCAGGATGAAAGTGTGGCTGGGAAAGAAGCAGTTCAGCACTAATGAGGTGCTGAAAACCAGTGTGCAAGATTGGATGAGAACCCAGGCGGCAACATGATATGAGGAGGGTATACAAAACTGGTTTCCCGTTACGACAAATCCCTTAATATTGATGGTGACTACGTTGAAAATTAATGTAGATATATGTGTAACTCTTGTGTATATTAAAACTTTTCTTATTACCCTTATTTGTTTTTACTAACTCAGCGGAACTTGGAAAAAAAATAGTTCTGGTATAATGTTGTTGTTGTCTGTAACGTTAACGTTGTCTGTAACATTGAACAGTATCATTTGAATTTAACTAAATGCAAACAATTAGAAATTACACTATAAATATTGTTTATATTATTAACTGAAAAATTTGGGTCTCAAATACTGAGGCAATTCTATTATTTTCTTTTTGTAACAAAATCAAATAGTCTATCCCGAATATCCAGTTTTAGTTTTTTTTTTCTTCTTTTTTAATTTTAACTAATTTTCTTCTTCCAGAAACTTTTATTTTCCTCTTTTTCTGTAAAATTTGTTGTCCTCTACTTCTCCCAACATTATTATGGAATTATTTTGGTTAGTTTTTGACAGATTCTGAATTGCAAATATTGACAACTGTCTCACTTTACTATACAGGTTTCTGTATAAGTATGTCTTTGTCTAATATTGCCTAGTAGTTATTAGCAATTTCATAAGAAGGTGGATATTTCGGCCCTAAGTACTATTATATTGTATTCTATAAACTCAATAAATATCATTCGTACTTGGGTACTTCAAGGTACTTGGTTGTTTAATATTTTTTATGAGTTAAGGTTTCAATAAAATCATTATGCAACTGTCTAAATCTACTCCACCCCTGTTTAAATCTACCCTATGGTGGAAAACAATCGGATAAAGACATATTTGAAAAAAATCAATTTTTCTTCAAATCATAATTGCATATTTAAAGTTTCGATAGAAGTGTTTAGAGACAACATGTATTACTGTCGATTAATGTAACCATTAGTCGTACATATCTAAAAATTGTGATAAAAATTGCTATTGAATAAAAGTGTCAAAATCTGTCTCACCTTCCCCAAATTGATTGATTGAAAATATTTTCTTGGCAGTCCGAAAACGGCCCTCGCTCAGTCCGGGCACTTATATGGACAGTCCTCCCCTACCTGAAATTCATTAAATATTTCCCGACCTACACAATTGTCATTGCAAATGAACTCTTATACCCACATCAAAATCATCTTGATATCAAGAAATCAAAAATAAAAACACAATTACAATCTCTTCAACTGTCCGTTTAAAACAAATGGCATAGAGAGAGAGAGAGTAGCCGTTACTCGACATTCCAAATCAGATTGTCATTAATCACCTGGCGACGACATGTACATGACGTCACATTAATTCTGTCATCTCATTCTAGAACACTCATCCCCACCCACACGAGCGTCGGTAGAGCCGCGTCGCTCTATGTCGTCATAACGCTGAGACGCAACCAACGCTGCTGCCTTCATATTGTCTGAGATGGACATTTAAAAGGTATGTCTTAATGCTATGTAAGACATCAGAATTCTGAACGAATAGATGCTTTGTGAAAAGGTTGTCGGAAAAATGTGATATTACTAATCGTTTATTTTCTGAAAATTTTGTTCTGTCTTATAAGGTCAGTGGTAGGACTTCCAATAGATTCTTTATTGTCATTAAGTAAAATATAGGAGAGTCATAGAGAAAGTAAATAACATTTGTAATTAACAACATGAAAGTTAATATTTTTCAATGAAAACGGTGTTTATTGTTAATACGTATCATAACTTATTTTTACACAGAGACACAATTTTACTTGAGACATTTGTCATACCTTTTGACAAGGTTTTGAATATCTTTGTCGTAAAAATCAGGCACTTGTTAGTTCAACTAGTTATTTTAAATTGTTTTATTTACAGGCGCTCCAACAGCTCAGTTATTTGCATCTCGGGACATTAGTTTACATTATTTTACATTATTATACATTTTGGTAAATATTTGTTACATTTGGTTTTACAGTAGTTATATTACGTGCAGTGGCGAATTAAGTTGCTTGGGAGCCCTGGGCGGTAAAATTAAAATGGGCGCTCTATTACTTTAAACCAATGCAAGTTGATAAATTTACCAATATACTAATACCTACGTAGAGATATTCATTTTAAGTATTCCTTTTTTAACTACTGATTAAGGTACCTATATGAAAAACAATAACTATGATTTAATGTACCTTTTTATTTACATTTATATCACAATTACTCTTTATAGTTACATAAGATATCAGTGCAATATTTTGATTACACCAGCAAACATTTTATAATTTCGTCTTAATTATATAAATACAATCACATCAGGGGCGTAGCCAGAAATTCCGCAAAGGAGGGGCTAATTCCATTTTCGGAAGAATCTGTCTAAAATATAATAAAACATTTTGATGCAAAATATATGCGGATATAGTTATTTTTAAAGACAAATATAACATAGATCATTAAACTGTAACTGTGACATGTGTAAATTTAAACGATGTGCATATAATTATGAAACGAAATCAAATAATATTTATTATTAATGTACATTTTACAATTAACAGGATGGAACTTGAAACAGGAACATGAAAAACTGTAACATTATTTCCATAATACAAATCGGCGAGCTGTTTTTTTCAATTCATCAATTACATCTTCTTCTTTCATCTCCCAATGAACATTAAGAGACGCCAAGCC
Organism: Liopterus haemorrhoidalis; assembly: GCA_963971575.1. Taxonomy (NCBI): domain Eukaryota; kingdom Metazoa; phylum Arthropoda; class Insecta; order Coleoptera; family Dytiscidae; genus Liopterus; species Liopterus haemorrhoidalis. The sequence continues at coordinate 145,830,809 of OZ020611.1, read as the reverse complement.
ATTGAGTCGCTCCTCCGACATTGTATTTCTTAAATACGTTTTGAGCCATTTCTTTATGTTTCAAAAACCTAGCATTTAACTGGGAGCTTATATGGTCAATAAAGGGAATAAAAATAGTTGTCCTCTAATATGCTTCAGGTGAACTCGAAGTAGTGTTGTTTCGATATATTTGATTAGAGATTACTCGTGGAATAGTTATTTGTTCGAAATTTTGGGAAGAAAAAATCCACCCATGGGATCGCTCGGACGAAATAGCATGGTAACACGAAGGTTAAATAAACAAACTAACCTCAGTTAAATACACTCATCTACTATAGATCTCTAGATGTAACATGTAAGCACGAATCAAATAAATTATATGTAACAAAATATTACAATTTGCATTTCACAGCAGCCACGTGTATATAAACGGTGTTGTTTGACTGGACGGTTGTGATGTTTCGCGCGTAAACGTTCAATGCTAGCCGGGCTAGCCTAGCCCAATACAATGGGTGCGTTTTGTTGGTGGCTGGTTGGAAGTACTAGAATTGATGCGCAAGAAAACGACAATTTTGATCGTGAAGTAAACATGGAATGACATTTGCTTGGAGGTTAAGTCATATGGTTATACTTAGAACAAATAACGACCATATTTCACCTAAATGGATAATCTAAATAATAAATGCAGAATAAAAAAACTTTATAATTGAAGCCAATATTCAAGAATGTTTTAGAACGAGTAATTGAATTGTACATACATTTTAAGTTTAGATTTATCAAAACTATATTAAAATCATATAGGTATATATTTATTTTAGGAAACAAAATGGGAAAATACCTAAAAGTAAAAATTATTTTCAAGCAGTAATAGCAAGATTCAATTCTAATATGTACATTTAAAAACCAAATGAAAACAACTGCATTCAAATATTACTTTTCATCCCCACCACACTTATTCATTCTAGTCGTTCGACCTCGAGTCATCGAATGAGTAGAATGAATAGAATGACAATATAGTCGCAACAAAACGCGTATTCTGATTAAACCGAAACCAGAATTGGCACAACAAAACGCACCGAATATTCAACCTTTTAAGCGACGGCAAAGCGTCAAATTAACTGGGCGACTATTCTAAGGCAGGATTATGGACAGTTACTGTTTATTTGAATTTCAAATAATGAAACTATAGTTTCAGCAACACAATTTTTTTGCTAAAAACCGAATATTTCAATTTAGACATGAAATATAATTAAGATGCTGCTATTTTCGTTGTTGTATAATCCAACGCAAATTTGCACTATCACCAGCTCACGTGAGGCTTCGCCTTGAAAGACGGAGGGGGCTGCAGCCCCCTAGCCCCCCCCCTCCTCTGGCTACGCCCTTGTAATCACATAGATAGTGAACGTTTAAAAATTAAGAATAGAATAGAAAGTAATTTATTTATTAATTATTAACAATCAAAAATAGTGAAATTATTTTTAAATATTTCTACATATAAGGATTACCAACTCAATAAATGTATGAATGAACGTCATAAGCGGAGAAGGTGTTTTTAAAGCAGAAAAGAAGAAAAAACTTATTTTTTCCTTGAAAGTTATTTTTCTCTTCATTCGTAAAAAGTCATGTTCATATATATTTTCTTCGAGATTTTTCTTTTGCAAATTTATCAATTAAATGATCGCAGTTGATTTTATTTAACAATTCATATTCAATATACAAAATTGTCATCGAATTTAATCGGTCCTCCTGTATTTTGTTTCTTACATATTTTTTTATTCTTTTTAGACTGGAAAAAGATCGTTCTTCCGAAGCATTTAGTATAGGTAATGTTAGAAATATTCGTAAAATAATTTCTACATTGGGAAATGTTTCAATCAAATCTGACGCTACTTTATATGCACCAGTAGCCGAATATTCTTCTTTGCCTTCTTTTATAAAAAACAGAAATTGCTACACTTCACCTTCGAATTGATATTTATTCATATCCTTCTCATAAATTTCTTTAAGGTTCTTAATGCATTCTTTATTTTTTCATTTTCTGGCATAGAAAGATTGAAGAATATTTTTAAATTTTGCAAAATGTCTTCATATGCTTTTTTTCCTGCTATTAAATTCGGTTATCAGCTGATCACAAATTGTATAAAACGTATTGCATATGAAATCTTCTTTTACAGAAAATAGGTGATCTTTGTCACTTCTTTCATCAAAAGGCATTTTTCGTTTCTTCGTTCTTCTTTCTTCAAATTTACTACTTGTACATGTGACCTTATTAGTGAGTTTACTCGTGTCGATTTTAAGATTTTTGCGAATATTTCACAACAGAAAAATATATCGAAAAAAATTATTTAACAAAAGTTGCTACAAAAGCAATAACTAACAACTTTTATTTAAGAATTTTTTTTTATTGTCTTTTACAATAATAACTACTCTGCTGCTAGAATGTATTTTATACAAGTACTTTGTGATGGCGGTCGGTTGTGGTGGCCACAGCTGATTTTTTCTTTTTTATTGGTCAAATAAGATAATATCCCTATGCTCCATAATTTAAGTACATATGGCGAATAAAATGTACGGAAAAGATAAAATTGTTAAATAACCGTGGCTATTTTCCAGTAGCTACGTCCTTTTTATATTTCAGCATGTTGGGAAGCACGCATATCGGAGTGTCCCTAAACAAACCATATCCGTTTAGTTTATCTCTGTCAGGCAGACTGGATATTCTCGGGGTTAAATATTCATCGGTTGCGACACCCGCTCATGCCAAGCTATGCCACATTCATGTGCACTTTATCTTCTTATTGCACTTTTGAGACGGTGAATGTCTTTTACAACAACTAACATGAAATCTCACGTACAAAACTCGTTTCCATATGCAATTTTAACGCTATACGTTTTATTTTAAGAAAGGTAATTCGAATGAAATTTTAGTTTATCTGAAGTGTATATCTAAAGCTTTTAAAAATTTAAGAAGAATAATTTTGAAGAATGCGAACAAGCATAAAACTTCGTTCATAATAGTTCTATAACTTAGTGCATAACCGTAAAGATTTCACAAAGGGTTTCACTGTATTGAACATCTGTTTGTAATAAACAAAACAAAGAGAGTACTGTTATTTTTATGTTATGGCTGCAGTGGCGTAGCGTGACTTTATGATCAAGGGAAACAGTGCAAACAAATGCATGTAGGCTAAAATATTCTCGCGAATGTCGCGAATGTCAGTTTCTAAGGCTTTTAAGGTTCAGGTTAGGTTCTATAAGTCATTTCTTTGCTTTAGGCGGAACTAAATGAAGGTTTCATATTTTTAAGTTGTCACGAAAACAGAGCTTGGCAAGGTTATTTCATTTTTCATGTTTGCATTTATTATTAAGTGGCATTAATTAGAAAAATGAAATAAATAATACGTATATAAATTTTTGTTAAATGTAAGATTTAAGGAATTAAGATATTTCTAATAAAAGAGACACAAAAAATAAAAATGTAATAATAATGACATTTTATAATGATATTAACTTTAACCTAATAATGTTTATTGTAAGTATGATTTGCAAAGCTTAACCAAAATTGCCAAAAGCTCGAATCAAACTATAAGTTACTAGATTGCAAAATCTAGTTCCGCCTAAAGGTATGGAATAGCTTTTACGTGTGTCAATAACTAATTTTTTGTTTGCAATATTTAAAGCTGCAAAAGAAGTTTTTGTTAATTCATAAATTAGCTTAAAATTTATCGAAGTTATTTCTGAAACCCTGAAATTAATAAATACTTATGAAAATTATTTTTTATTTGAATTCGAAGATTCGACCACAAAGAAAATAAAAACACATTAACTCAAAAATAAGCAGTTAGTGCTTGATAAATGCTTTTTAGCGACCGTAGACCGCTCTGCTGCGTAAAATGCAGAAGACTCTGAGACGCACCCTAGCAACTGTTAACACCTTCGGTGGACTCATGTAGGCTGACTTTTAGTATGCATCCAAACTGGCTTATATCTCACGCCCTGGCGTTGCTTCGTACTCAAAATAACCCGTTCTAACACTCGATACGAGCCCCGTCTCAGTGATGTTGGCCCAATTATTTAAATCATGAAAATTGTGAATTTATGGTAAAATAAAGTAAATATAATTTAAGACCAATGGTTTTTATTATAATAGTACTTTCTTAAAAGTATTTCTCTAAAATATTTTCAAAAATATTGAAATATCCGACTTATTTACTTTACATCAAAATTTTATATGATGAAACATTTTTGTTTTCTCTTTAATGCAGTTTTTAAAAAGAAGATTATTTAAGGGTGAGGGTGTTACTTATAATGTTGAAATAGCTCACTTATCATTACTTAACAGCAAAAATGTATATACCATCCTTCAAAACAAAAACTACCACCTATATCCAAGAGAAAGTTCAACAACTATATAATAATAATTACAAAATTCTTTTTATGTGGATTCCCTCGCACTGTGGAATAAAAGGTAATGAAATGGCCGACACAGCAGCTAAAGAGACAATAGTAACCCCAGAAATAAGTATTCCTATACCCAAAACTGACTTCATAAAATTCATACGAAGAAAAATCCAAGAAGTCTGGCACACATACTGGGAAAACACCAACACGAAATTAAGTCTAATTAAGGACGACGTAACCAAATGGCCAACAAGAGAAGATAGAAGAGAACAGGTAGTACTGACACGAATCAGAATAGGACACACCGCCTTCACACACAAACACATCATACAGAAAACACCAGCAGACATGTGTGACACATGCAATTCTCCAATAACTGTCCATCACGTAATAACAGAATGCACAAAATACAGCCACTACAGACAACTACATAACATACCCAATAACTTACAACAAGCACTCTCACCCACTGACACCACAGAAACAAACATCATAAACTACCTGAAAAACATAAATATATATAAGTTGATATAAACAGATTTGTAATTTTCACCAAAATTTTTGTAATATATTAGCACTGTTACTATGTATTAGAAATATTACCAAATACTATTATTGTTATACATTATTATAAACGACTTTGTATATAAACTAAAGTACCGAGTGCTAATAACCTAGCAGCTGAAGCACTCAAAAAACTTCTTTTTAATATTCAACATAAAAATAATAATAATAATAATAATGTATTTGTATATATATATATACAAATACAAAGTTGAGTAAAATATATTTATATACATTATAACGCAGAAAAACAATATAAACAAAACATTGTCACAGATGATACAAAATATCCTGTGGTGACTTATGCATAGCGTTAATTCATCATAGAAAAATAGTTAATTAGGAGTAGAAAATAAATACATATATATAAATACAATAAAATACATACAAATATACAAATTTGAGATTCAAATAAAATCAGAAATAGTAATAAAATTACAAGGTATTGAACATTTTTAACCTAGAATCGCTAGTCAATAAAGATAACCGTTTGACATGTCCAGTATAATAAGATTGACTATGGTGATATAAAAGGTCTTTAAACTGTAGTGGAAATGCATTATACAATTTTCGTCCCATTATTGGTAAAGTTTTAGAAGCAATTGCTTTTTTGATTTCAATATTTTACAAAATTTATTAGTTCTGCCTCACATATTTTGTACTATAATTTATACTTGATAGATTCGACTAATTGAAAGTAATTATTATAACCATATTCTACTATAACAAATAAAACATAAATTAATACATTATATTTAATAATATATCAAGTTTTTTCACAAAAAATATTTGCGTCTGATTTAGCAAAGGATGCAGTGCATTCTTTGCTTCCATGGACGCCACGCCACTGTATGGCTGTGCTATGTATTTATTATAAGGCTTAAGTATGCATTTAACAGTGGCAGCTCACGAGGGGAGGTAAGGAAGGCACTATTTTTTTGATAATTTGTATATATATTTTTAAACATTATTTTCCTCTTTGTTTTATATTAAAATTTATCACTTCACCATTCATATTGTTCCTCAAGTATTCCCATTGCTGCATAGTTGCATAGTTATAAATTGTAATTTTGTTAAAATGCGACGTGACCAACATGCATCGTGCAGTTTAAATTGTTAAGGGCGCTAGTGCGTTTATATTATACTTCTCACATTATCACGATGGTTCTATTTTAATGGCGGAGTGTGAAGAGGGGACTGTGCCAAATACTCAGTATACTCAAATACTGAAATACCACATACCAAATGCCGTTCAAAATATTTGAAATAACAGGTACTTTGAAATACTAGAAGTAGAAATACTAGAAAGTATTTGCAAATCCAAACACCAAGAGAATTTTTTAAGTATTTGAAATACGGTATTTCTGTAGTAAGTACTGTACAAAGCACGTAGGACTGAATTGTTGTCTCCCTTCTTTTCAGACTGAATAGCCGCTACTGGCATTTACGCTGACCCGTGTAGTTTTTAAATATTCTAGTACGACAAAGAATATATGTACGAGCTGTGTAAATTAAGTAACCGGACTGACAACATAGCGTTTGATCTGGCAACATTTGGGACGTGAGACTTAGAGGAGTGGCAGGTGAACATGTGATACGCCTTCAGTAGGAGTTTGAACTCGCTGGAGTAATTTTGTTGTCCGTAGCGATTTTTTTCGTGAAACAGTTTTTTATAGTGCGTTCTAAAAATGAGTAACATTCATTTCTAGCTGCAACGGTGTGTTATCAGGTTTTGCTTCAGACTTGGGCACAGTGCAACGGACACTTTTGCAAAACTTCAGCAGGCCTACGGAGACAGTGTTTTGTCAAGGACCCATGTTTTTTGGTGATTTAAGGCACTTTCAGAAGGAAGAGAGTTAATTGAAGATGGATCACGCAGCACAAGGCCTTCATCTTCAAGAACCGATAAAATGTCAACAAAATCCGGGATCTTGTGCGTTCAGATCGTCGTTTGACAGTCAGTTGACTCACACTACCGTTCATCAGATTTTGACCAATGAATTGGGAATGAAACAATGCGCCTTGTCACACAGAAAATTCAATAAACGAGTTTTTGACCATTCAAAACATTCCTGTGGCTCCTCAGCCTCCTTATTCGCCTGACTTAAGTCCTTGTGACTTTTTCCTCTTCCCAAGATTGAAAACTCACCTCAAAGGACGTCATTTTGGAACACTCGAAAACATTTAAACGTCCGTAACTGACTAGTTGAATTCGGTATCCGAGTTCCAGCACTGCTATGAGGATTGGAAGTACCGTCTCCAGCGCTGTGTGGCTTCCCAAGTAAAATATTTTGAGGAAGACAATACTGAATTGTAATTCTATTCGAATAAAAAAAAAAAACTTAAATCAGTCCGGTTACTTAATTTACACACCTCGTATATTTAGGATATTTTGTTACAAGTCTGCGTATATAAGGTTTTAACAATGAACGAAGGTTGCTTACGATCTGTCATCAACTGGTATGTGTAACGTGTAACAGCCCAACACTCATTCGGCAAAGCAGGAAAATTTCACGAAGTCTTACGACATGACACGAGCGTAACATTCCCGCACACAAATAAACATACATTACGCTTTATATATTAAACTAGCAGACCCGTTGCTAACAATGTTGGCTGATATCCAGAGTTGGGCAAATTTCAATCAAACTAATGATTGAGGATTGAGATTAAAAATTTAATTTTAAGACTTGATTAATGTGTAAAATACATCTCTCATAATGCAGTTATTCAACTAAATTAAATATTTACACAATATTATGATTAAATTTTTAGTTATGACTAAAACTAAAATCAGGATTGAGATTTGATTTTTACACTCTCACTGGTCATTGGAATTTAGTATTTATACATTCTGGACGCAGATTTAATTTGTGAAAAATTTGAGTGATACTGAGAAGTAACATTACCTATAGAAGCGCTGTATTCGCTTACAAAATGACGATTGGAATAGGATTTTTTGACATTTGCCATTTGATACACAAGAATACACATTGCAGTTAATTTTCTGTTGCGATTTTAAAGACATTTTATTCACTTTTCTTCACTTTAACACATAGAAATAATGCAATTAAATGAGCCACATCCACACAAAATCCTATTCCGTTAAGTTCCAAAATATTCCGCTAGGCGTCACTTCAGTTATTGTCAGTTCTCAATATTTTACAATTATATATTTGTATTTTTTCGCCAACATGAGTGACAGCGATACTCGTGAAAGTTTTGGTGCATCGACTCTTTTAATATCTGAAGCATTCAGGAGCTTCAAACTCTTTTCAGTAAGCCAATGATGGTAAAAGAAGAAATTTTTTATTTAAATCGAATACGGTAGATGATACGTTTTTTTAAAATGCAATATATTTTAATATTTAGTTATTTAAATATTGTGAGCAAAATAAGTTTATTGCTCAATGTATTCAATGCCTACCTAAAGTTGAAATTAAAGAATATAAAAATAGTTCATCGAATTTTATATCTCATCTTAAAGACGACACGGAAACGATGCATTTATTGTATTTAAAAAACATTGATTCTAAAGGTAGACAAACAGTTGTTCCTCAAAAATTAATAACAATTAGAGCCGGAACATTGTCACAACAAAATTTGAGGAAGATATTACCAAATATGTTATTCCTCTAAGGTCGGTAAAATGTAATAAAATAGTTCCTCTTTCGAAAGCTGCAAGACGGCCGAAAATTATTGAGAATTTTGGTAAAGGGATATTATATATGTAATAGATAACATTAATTGACATAAAATTCTTTGATCAAGCCGAAGTATATACTGACTGGAGAGCTAAGAGCTATATTCTCGCTAAGTGAGCTGTTTGGTGGAGGTACGTCGTTCGCATCTCCCACCACTGACTTCGTGACCGACCGCACACCTCAACACCCGCTAGCACCCAGGAACTTAGCGTTACGGAGGATACACAGAAATTAGGGCGTTTATATATTAAATTTGTTTTTATGAATGGCGCCTTGTTGATATGTTATTTTCTAACACTGGTTGTAAAGGATGTATGTTTTGATTATATAATTACATTTGTAAAATTCATCAGTTCAACTGACTTAAATCTAAATAACAATTATTTATTCGTACTGGCTAACTGCATAAATAAGTATTATTTGGTAGCATATATTTTTATAAATTTAGCAGTATTATATTTGTATAGGACTAGATTACAAAAAGATTTGGAAAAATTATTTCATTCTTAAATTGTTTTAAGCGCTTTTTAATAAAGTAAGCGATGGAAGTTATCAATGAGACACGATGTAACATTATTTTTAGAGACTGCTCCAGTGCGCTCTAAACCAAACAAGTGCGCGATTATCTTAAATCTCGACAATCGCATCCCCCCGCATGATAACCGAGATATTAATATTATGATCCCCCAGTACTTATTATACATATATTAGATTAGTAATTATTTTAGTATTAATCACTTAATTAGTTAATTTAGTAGGTAGAAAGTGGCGGTAAAAGGCAAGAACGACTGAGAATAAATAACTGAACGTGACTTAGATGAATATGGTGAAAGGGAGAATGATTGTGGATGGTGAAATGTAAGAGCATGTGTAAGAAGATAATTGGATTTTCTTAAAGGTAACTAAATGAAAGAAAAGGGACAGACTGAATTAAGAAGATATATGATGGAATTTCTAATTACGTTTAAAATATTTTATGATAATTTTGAACGACGAAAAAAGTGTTCATGTCTTCACAGGTTTTTTTAATGATTTTTTAAAGAAAACTATTAGAGTTAGGAGCGCACACCGAAAAACTATCTGGGGGCAGCCATTAAAAATTACATATATTAATTTAATTCTGATTATAATTTGATTTTGATACTAATAAAATAAAGTGATTTGAAATTGCTTAGGGGAAGCCGGGCATAATGGGCTACCGGATTATAACGGGCTCCCCTCTTTTTGGCTGTTAAAGCATGCCGCCATGTTTGGGTGCATTCCATTCACGTTCAGTACTTTGCTAGTGTCTCCCGAGAGTGGTTGTATGACTGAGAGCTGGCGTTTACATTTGTTAAATTGTTGAAACGTGTTTTTTGATTACTCCAGTGCAGAGCATGTGGCAAGTGGGCACATTGTTCTTGCGTTGGAGAAGATGATAACGATGAGGAATGCACTCACGTGTATTTCTTCTGCGCCAGATTTTAGCTGATACCCATTTTATCACGCCCGTGCTCATTCTGCCCCGACACCGGGGCAAAATGAGCACAAGGAAGCTTTTTTTTATATCATCATAACTTTTATTTTTGTATGTTTCTAAGTTTTTTTTTACTGTCTGTAATAATTTAACAATAAATCATCTTAGGAACAAAAGTATTTCAAATTTTTTTACGATATTCGTTAAAATTTTATTAAAGATAATCCTTAAGGTGCTCGTTTTGGGTCATAACCCGGCTTCCCCATGTTATTTAGTTATTTTATTTATTTATTTTTTTTTTGTCATGGGGGATCCAACCCGAACCCCCTTGTGCGCTTGCCTGCGTACAGCTCTTTCACATGACCATTCTTCTATGGTTAGCGGTAAGTATAACCCCCACAGATTATAAGTTTCTTAAGCAAAATTAACAATTTGAAATAAAGTTAGTAAGAAATTATATATCAAAATTTGCAGCAAATTTTTATCTATCTAAAAGGATAATTTTAATTGTAGAAAAAATTGTTGTAAATAACTTTCATATTTATATAATTTTGTGTAGAAATGTTCAAATAATAATTCAAGTAAAATTTGCATTAACATGATTTTTCATAACGTGTGATTTAAAAAATATATTAATAAGAGTAGGCCGAAAAAATAATCATATATGTCTTTGAATAAATTTGAAACGTTAGATCTATAGCTTTTTTTTTTAGTTTAAGCGGGACTCTATTTGATTTACTGCTTAAGAGAGGCTCTTGATATTTTTTTTAGCAAAAGCCAACTTCAATCGTCCAATAAGAGAGCTCATGATAACTTAGGACAGTGTTTCCCAAAGTGTGGTACGCGTACCCCTGGGGGTAAGGGAATGATTTGTAAGAGGTACGCTGCGAATAAGTGACGAGCAAGTGTTGATTTACATTTTACAGTGAAAGCCGGCGCATCGTCCTTTCGTCTTTACATAAATAATATCATCCTTTTCATTAAATGAATATAATTAATGTTATTTATAATATAACTTGTTATTTTTCGTTTATTATTAATTACACTTCTTCTGGAAATAATAAAATGCGTGTACCAAACTTTTAGATAAAAAATATTTTTGATTGTTAAAAAAGTATATGCGCTTTTTCCTAATAGGCGAAAGGTTAGTCCATGTTACAAAATTTTTAGAAGGGGTACACATACATCGAAACTTTGGGAAACACTGACTTAGGAAAATGAAAATTCCAGTTATTTCCGCACAATCGTTTGAAATAGCCTATACTCACAAAACCTTTTGCACTACAGATTTATTTTGTAAAATATGAATTGGGTCTCTCGGCAAAATGTAGCCAATCCATTTGCACTTTCTATTTCTTTTTTCCTCTGTGATTTCGCGTTGGTTGATTCGACTTCAGAGATCTTTATTTGAGACTTTGTCTTGCCATTTAATTTGCAATATTCTGCAAAAACATTTCTTGACAAAGAATTGGTTTGACTTTCTTGACAAAGTTCTTGCATTGTGTCTTTAGAGGTTTTCCAAGTTTCACAGCCATAGATACATGCAGACCTGTTACATTTGTGAAGATAAGGAATTTGGTATGATGCACGTGCAATACCTCCTAACTGACATTTATTAATAAACTGCGTTTTTGATAAATAACATAAAAATCTATCTAGTGGCAAGTTATTTTAACCAAAAAAAGATTACAAATTCTTTAAATTTAATATTTTCATATTTCCTATAAAATGGGGCTAGTTTCTGTTTTGTGTAAGGTATATTAATTTTTAATAGTTAATTAAATTTTTTGGTGCACAGCAACGATGGCTATTTGCACCTAACACAGCCCATCTAAATAACTAGAGTATATTATAAAAAGAATAAATTAATTGGTGTGCAAGAAAAACAGTTTTTGTTGTTTTCTGACAAACTATGTCTAAGTCACAAACTATGTCTATATTGCACGTACGTCCTCGAGATGTGTCTTAACATGCTGAATGAACTTTGCGCTTTTATGATCCGTTTTTGTTAATTATGTTACATAGCTAGCAGAATTCGTCTACCTCTTCAAGTTCCTCTCTGTTTATGTAAAGCCTGTCATTATTTCTAGTTCCGATGCGAATGTACTTAGTTTTGTGTATGTTGATGTTTAGGCCAACAATTTAGGCATGTCTAGAATGCTGTCAATATTAGCTTGTATGTCAGCTCTTCTGTGGACCAAGTCGCAAATGTCATCTGCGTAACCAGATCTTCGAGGAGGTGGAGGTCTCATCTAATACCTCTTTTTCCTGGCAGTGCGCTGCGCAGAATCCAGTCGAGTGCTATGCTGAAGAGTAATGGAGACAACTAACAGCTTTGCTTTACATAATTGGCGACGTTGAGGGGCTTGATGATATTCCCATTGTGTAGAACTTTGCAGGTGGTCTCTGTGTACAGTTCCTTCATAAGATTCATTGCGGTATTCCGCCAAGTAGAAGGATTTCCTAAAGAGATTCATGATTTACTCTGTCAAAATATTGCTTGAAATCGATAAACCTTAGATACAAGTGGGCCTGCCAATCAACTGACTGTTTAGTGATCGTTCTCAGCGAGACATATGTGGCACTAGGTGTGTGAAATTTGAGAAAAGGTGTAGGTTTTCTGGTAGAAACCTTGATAAAACTTCGTAAAGCTTTATGTTACAGCAGCAGGGTTAAGATTGAAACATTCCGAGTTGACAAATGAATTTGAAAAAGTTATTATATACACGATCACAAGCGTCTGTTACACACAATTGATAGAAAGGTTATGTACAACAGTCGTTAAAACAAGGACAGTTTTGTGTTCTAGTTGAATTCTGTTTTGCATATCAATTACATCTGACGACTTGCTCTTCTTTGCAAGTATGGGAACATTCTGTGCTCCTTATGTATTTTATTTAACTTTAGTTCATGTACCTGTTGTGTACTTACTACTGAACAAACTTCTTTTCTAAACCTTAGTACTTTGCTATGGAAATATTTTACTAATATTGAATCAAGAAAATAAGCACGTCCCCTTTGTAGACTCAAGCAATGTACATCGCAAATATAGTCACATCATTAATTTAAATCATAATTAAGACACGCCGCAAAAATCTTAATTATTAACTTTTTCATTATCTTAATTATTAAAGATAAGGAAGTTAACCATGAAAAAAAAAATCTGTTACCGCGTTTTGGGACATCTGCTTCTCAGCCGACGTCTATCTACTTACGCTTGTGCTATAAATCTTTCCATGTTGTCTTCTCCTCAGGATATTTATTCCAAATTATCGAATGAAGAAATGTTTAATCCTTGTCATCAATCGATTTGTAATGTCTAGTTCAAAAGTGAGATATTTGTACAATAAATGATAGTACTCCCACAAAAAAGATCATTGCACGATCTTGTGATAGTTAGAAGAAAGTGGGGAAGATAAAAAATCCGTTAAGGTAGGTGCTCCAAACTAGATGCAGGTCCAGAAGAGAGACAAATGTACAAAATATCTATAGAGTATCACTCTAACGCAAATTTTCATGTACATTTTGTAGAACTTCAAAATATTGGCAAAAACATGCCACTTCATGGCTAAGCTTTTTCTAATCTCTGGAAACAAACCGTGACCCGAGCGTTACTGTGGCCTCCGTAGTGTGATTGACACAATTTACTTCAATGTTTCGTTACTTCAATTTTCGATGTTGCTTGAAAATCCATATTATTGTTTTGATGAATTTCTGCATATCTAAATTGCTAATGCTCATGAACTTTATATGTAATCTTTCTGTCATGAATATTTAATTTTTTTTATATGTAATATTCATTAATTATTTATTGTTAACACCTAGACATATTTCATAAATGTAATTTTCATTTCACGGAAATAAATACATTATTATTATGGGATTTGTCAGGTCTTGACAAACGTCCACTAATACTTCAGCAACCTTTTGAGCCGCGTCATACTAGAGACTAGTGGAGCTAAATACACACGACTGCATCCCAAATTTTGGCGATATGCAGCCGCGGAAATTACGCTAGATCCAATGCCCGCACAATGCGGAGTGACCCGAGCAGCACTGCTTTCTGCATCCTGCAGATCAAAGAGTTGGCAGAAGATCTGCAGGCGGGAATGGACTCGATTTCCCTTCGATAGGAGGCTTTCATACCACCCAAAACACCAACTATCAGGACTACAAGCTTAACTTAATATATATATATATATATATATATATATATATATATATATTATAATTATATATATTATTTTCCTTTATACCTAATAATATATATATATTTTTATTATAGGCCATCAAATCCTAGTTATGCCTTTGCTCACGATATTATCATCGTATGAAAGCTTCCATTTGGATTAATGTAAATACAGTATCTCTTAAGATTGTGGAACTAATAATAAATTAATCTTAGGTTATATTCCGAGAGTTCTGAATTTTATCGAATAAATTACGGGAAGCTGTTTTTTTTTTGTAAGAATTTGCTTAGAAAATGTGCGAGAGTTAATAATTTATGTTAAGTCCAAAACCGAAGGTCGAGGACTTTTTATGTAAATTATTAAGTTAAGAACATTTGCTAAAAGATTAAGAGCACGCGGGGTACATGTCAAGATTATTTCTAAAATGAACAAATACCTTTACCAACTTAATTTATATGTTTCTGTTTATAAATATTCTTACACCGGTATTATTTATTTAAGCTTAGTGCGGAACTAGGTTTCAAAATCTAGTAATTTATAACGATTAAATAAGGCTTTTAATTATTTTGTTTACAAGAGCCCATTTCAAACGTTAAAGACTGAGCTTTTGACAACTTAATAAATTAAAATTACACTTAGCTCCGCATGAAGCCAAGAAACGAATTATAACTCTAATTATTTCATCGATAACCATCAAATAAATGCATCAGGTGTCCAACTGTACATACATATAGCTGTTAATATTAAAAAAAGTGTAAAAAAGTAAGGCGCATACGTGCTCACCTGTCAAAAATTAACGTTTTTTACATTGCAAGTTTTTATTTAGTAAATTAGTTAGTTAAAATATTTGGCGCTCAGCAATGCTGACTATTTGCGCCTCACACCCGTCTTTAAACTAGAATATTATTTATGTTAGAATAAATAAAACAATAAATAATAGTATTTGAAAAATTATCTGCTGATGGTACGGGAATCATCTTGATGACGTGTGTTCTGTAATTAAACAATTGACGCTCAAATTTTCTGTGTTTTTAAACTAAATTTATAAATTTTTTAATTATAAAACTACATAGTTGTAGATAAAATATTGTATTTGACTAGCATATTGTCACAAAGGTAATCCTAGATCAGGGTTGCGACATCTAGACATTGTGATGCTCAGCTTTTTGATTAAAAAACTATTTATCAGCGTCTGGCATATGTAAGCTGATTAAGAAATGCATACGCTGCATTTTCGTAATAAGGAAATATTTGTCATGATGAATGAATATTGGAACTAGGTCAACCAGCAGTACAAATGAATGGACGTTGCATGGTATCGGGGCAGAAGAACCTAGCCAACTCCTCTACACGTACCAGTCTACACGGTGACGACCAAGACACCGACGTCAGATACTTGTACCGCTGGAGTTGTCTTTCAATCAAACCAACCACGTGACAATATAATGGCTATATTTCACGCCGATGTTTAAACTTGATTGGTAAATTTCAACCACGTGAAATAAAGATCCCATTGTATGATTGCTATATAAAATAATAATTTTATTATAAAATTACAACGAAATGAAAACAATTATTTGTTCTATAAACAACTTCAGTCTGATGTATAAATTAAATGTTGGTTCAAAATAATTATAAACTAAAATGATAACTCTTGAATTTGTAATACGTTTTATATAGTGTTTAATTATCTAAATTAAAACATAAAATGTAATTACTTTTAAAATTTGTATTAGTTTGCACAAATAAAACAACATTCCAAAGTTACATCAACGAAGTCCAAATTAACATTGACGTCACATATTATTATGATTATTATGTATTTACTAGCAATAATTATCATTAATAATCAATAATATTTATTACATTATTATAACTTTATGGCTCACCGCCGTACCAGGTGTTCGGTATATGGATACCAACTATACGTAGCCACATAGGATGCCGCCACCTACATAATTCCGCCGCCATCTAGGTATATCAGCCGCCTGAGGAAAAAAAAAACAGTCGGTGAAGAAATAGCAGGAGGAGTGGTCCAGGAATAAGGACAAAGGGCAGTGGACAAAAAGGCTCATCCCCAACAGAGTGGCTGGCCTGTAAGCTCAGGAACATTGACTACTTTTAAGTCGTACACCCTGAGGATTGGGAAGGACCAGGATGACTCCTGTACCTATTGCGGCGCAGTCGACACAGCCGAATATACACTATTCGAATGCGTGAGATGAATTGCAGAAATAATGCGAGCATCCATTATAACAGGGAAGAAGCTGGCACCCGACGACATGGTCCAGGTTATGCGGCATTCCAGGGAATATTGGGAAACGGTGTGGCAGGTACTGTCAGCCAATATGATGAGAAAGGAGACAGAGGAGCGAGAAAGACAGAACTTGGGGATGTGAGGACAGGTTGAGTTAGCTTGTTCCCACCAAGAAGAAAATCACCACAGATACTTCCTTGGTGGGAAAAAAGGGGCAAGCAGGATTTTTAGTCGGTAGACCAATCGAAGGAGATTCCTACAATACCAGATTGGTGTCTATAAAATATTAACCTAGATAAAGAAAAGGTACGTCAAACCTAACGGTGGTTGTTTGTTCCTACTATTATATGTTTCTAACTGTTACTAACTGTAAATATTACTAACTTTTCATGGTTTGAAGTGGGCTTTTCCGAAACAAAATTATTAAAAGCCTCACTTTTTCTTTCAAAACTTACTAGAATTGAAAATCTAAAAGTCTATTTACACCACAACAGTCACCAAAGTAACTAGATCTAGTTAGGTATTACAAAATGAGACATAATAATATAGCTTGTTTCTTTGGTTTGGGCGGAACTAGATTTTCAATTCTAGTAACTTTTACCGATTAACTGAAGCTTTTGATCATTTTGTTAAGGAAACGCCCACTTCAAACCATAAAAAGTAGGACTATGGCAACTTACAAAAATGAAAATTCCAGTTAGTTCCGCCTAAACGTTTAGAATAGCATTTACAAATAATATTTAATGAAACACATTATATTATATTTTTCATAGGTTTATAGACGGTTGTGGCACAGGCACAGGCTGCCTTATAATATAAATAAAACTTTTTTCAATTCTATGTAATTAATAATTATTTCAACGTGAATAATTATTTTAATTAAAGTGAAACTTTAATAAGTTGCCTCGTTAAAAGAAACTGTGTATTGTTGATAGTTGATTTGTATACATATTGAGAAAAGTTTCCTGTTTGGCGAGGAAACTATTTCTTATTTGGTTTGTTGGAGCAGGAAGGTAATAAAGTTGAACATTTAGCGTGTTTCTGCGAACCTTTTTCTTAATTACATAATACGTAACTCTGTCATCGGAACTTTGTAAACATATCCACTCGAAATGAGTCTTTCGAGAAAGAAGCAAATACAATCTAGTTTCCGCATGAGAATACTATGTCCAGTCAATAACTGCAATTATTTTCGTCGCTCTACTCGTATGTCGCCACAAGCTTTTCTAAAATAGTTTTATAAGAAGTGAGACATTTAAGATTAACGAACTTAAAATTTGGATTACCAATAAATCACAAATATCTTTTAACTCTTTGCTGTTGCACGTTCGTCCGCCACATTATTCATTCAATGCCTACGTATTTATCATGTTCTTGTAGCGAAAGTGTTAAAATTGGCGAATAGCGACAAATAAAAATAATTTTACAACAAGAGGCGTGTGGGTATTTGGTGCAAATTTCTCTATCAACCGCTTTTTTAAATCTGTGTAAGCAGTGTTGTTGGGTGTTCTATGTAGATATAAGATCGCAAACTAGTTCAGCCTCTTCGCTATCAAGTGAACCAAGCACGTAATTTTATTTAATGATTTCAGCTATAACACCGGTTGTATTAAATTGCGCTTCTACTTGTAAAAACCATACCTTTACGTTTTTCCGCCAAAATGGGATCATTCTTACTGCAACTCTAGCGACATGTTTACCATTAGCACAATGTTGTTTATTCACAAAATCCAACTCGGGAGTTTTAAAATATTAATAGTACTCTTATGGATCACAACACTTATATGGAATCACGTCACGGGTCACCAATTGTGGGTATTTGGTGCAAATAAGTTACGCAGTTTGGAGCGATTCTTCATATAAGCATCACAGTAGTCTGTGATATATAAGCATCACAGACTATTGTGATGCTTATATGGAGAAACGCTATGGTTGCCACATACTGTTTATACCATTTCTTGGCGGCGTCACCAAAGTTAAATAGGTACCAACAGAAATCGTTTTTTTCTTGGTCAGGTGACTTGAATCGTGACTTACCACGAAAAGATCTGGATCTTATACCACTGATGAACTGGGTTAGTTCGGATAACTGTTTTTCAAGATTTGCTAAGCTGTCATCGAGAGAGGTAGATGGTGTAGCTGTGGTTGATGAAATAACTAAGCTCACAAATGATTACTCTGTTGTTATTTCTAAAATTTTATCTGCCATAATGATCAGATTGTCCAACATATCTTTACTTGTGGCCAGAATTGAACTAGCGTTCGTAGGAAGACGTTGTAAAATAGGGTTTTTAAAAAAATTATCTGTCACTGCATCACCTGCTAGTGATTTCATCTCTCTGAGCAAAACTGACGGCCGTTTGTCAACAAGGTCAATCTCGGTTAATAATGTTTTTGCCTTGACTGTTTCCGACTCTGCAAATTCCTCTATCAACCGCTTTTTTAAATCTGTGTAAGCAGTATTTCTGGGTGTTTTAGATAAGATTGCAAACTAGTTCAAGCGTAATTATTGACCAAGGATTAATTCAAACCGCAGGTTATGTGTCAGGATAATACCTATCCAAGACATTCTTGATCAGGACTGTTCCTGGCAGTAGTGCCAAATGTGCCCCCACATCTGGGTGGCTCAACCCAGGGGCGGCTGACTGCAGACCGTTTATAGTGTGGCAAATGATCTAGGGGTCTATTCTGTAACTTGTCGATAGTCATTTGCACACTCCCCTTTCACCTATGAACACTGAACTGTCCTTTGATGTGATGTTGTTTTGTTTTCAGCATTATCGAAAGTAAGTGGCGCCATTTTGAAATTCTGACATATTGTTATAGTCCGAATAGACTTGTAAGAGGTTATTTTGAACAAAAATGCCAAAAGTCATACAAAATATTAATAATAACTCCGGAAATATATCGAATTTCTTCAAGAATATTGACTGTAAGATAACATCATCACTGTGATCAATGGAGAGGATTGCAGATACTATTTGAGCAATTGTACGAAACAGCTTATTTCAGTTAATTAAATTTTATTACAAATATCTTATATATTTAATATAAATAAATAAAATAACACAAAAAAATTATAAAAATAAATGATATTCTCAATAAATTACTGAGCTGTCTTGTTTTCTTCACTACAAGTACATCTAAAAATTCATAATATATGTATATATCCCCGCGACATAACTAAAACAGTTTACGTAAAAAGCTACAAAAATATATATTTCCATATATAAAACACATTTTAAACCACACTAACCTTCAAATATATTCAAACGTATATAAACAACAAGCACAAATGTCAAAATACAATATCGCTTTTCAAAGAGGACACGTTCTGAGGTCTCCTCTCAAGAGCGACACAACACTGTTAAAAGTGCACTATCAATGAGTTACAGAATACCAACACGAGGTGTTGAAAATCAGAACTTTTAACAGGATACCATAGAGTAGTCGAAAAGCTTACAGAATAGACCCCTCTGAATACACGAATTATTTAACGAAATATTAAATTTTAGGAAAACATTTCCAACTTCTACAAAACCCTTACATGAATTATTAGAGTACGAATAGACAATTAATTAATATCTTCATTTCCTAATTTTTCTATAGCATTACATTTTTCTTCTCTTCATTTAACTCTTCATTTAACTGTGGCAATGAATTGTTCTAAATTATTTAATTATTTTTTTACCATATTAATTAATTCGTATAAGGTAAAATAAATGTCCTTGAAAATAAGTTTGACAACTAAATGTGTCTGTCCAGTATTACATAACGCTCAAGAATTAATGATCTCACTGTTTTAATGAAGTTTTGTATTTATAAATGGAATATAATATTTATCTTAAATAAAACAGTTTATTTTTAAGGATTTTTATTTTATTTATGCTGTTCATAACCTCTATGAAAAATGATCTAGCTGTGTCAAGCTAGGGAGGAAACACTCTCCCGAGTTCCCTGTAACGAAATGACTCAGACAAGGCTGCACTCTAGCTCCCATCCTCTTCAAGATATATATTGAAGGCATGGATCGCAAATGCAGCAATATGGGTATAGATATTGGAGGTAATCCACTGTATACCCTATTATTTGCAGATGACCAGGTTCTGATAGCTGAAGACGAAGATGATTCCAGGTATATGGTGAGGAAACTAAGGGAGCAATATAAGAAATGGGGTTTAGAACTGAATGCACAGAAAACTGAATACCTCGTTGTTGGTGAGAAGGAAAGAGACCTCAAAATAAATGATGAAATCATCAGAAACTGTCAGTCATTTAAATACCTAGGTGTTACCCTATAAAATAGAGGGAAGAGTGAAGATGATATCAACAATAAAATAGCGCAAGGAAAGTGTGTAATAAGGCAAATAATCCCGGTATTGTGGAACGACCAAAAGAACGAAAACGGTTATCTACAAAACTATTGTCGAAAGTATCTGTACCTATGGTTCAGAAACATGGGAGCTCACACAAAGAAATAAAGCCCGACTGAGCGCCGTGGAAATGGACTTTTGGAGAAGGAGTTGCGGTATCTCCAATCTCGAGCACGTTCGTAATTATACCATAAGATCAACTATGAACGTTGAAAACTCCATCATAGAACCGATAGAAAACAAACGACTCTTATGGTATGGGCACCTCCAGCGTATGCCTGATGACCGATGGCCCAAGAAGATTTGGGAGTGGATTCCTGCGCGCAGACGAAAACCAGGACGACCAGCAAGGACCTGGGCTCAGGATGTGCGGGAAGCGATAGAAGCAAGAGGTCTCCAAGATGGCGACTGGATGGACAGAGTGGCCTGGCGAAAAGGAAGCGAGAAACGGCGCCATCCGTAAACCACTCGCTATATATATATATATATATATATATATATATATATATATATATATATATGTCGGGTGCCTCAGTGACTTAGACTATTAGCACCCCGGCACTTTGGTTTTACAAGGTTTATGTACAAATTTACAAATATGTTATTTACAGTGAGGTTACAATTTTTTTATTTAAGAACCTTCTACCTATATTCGAGTTTCACGAAGTAAAACTATCAACTATTCAGTACATTTATAAAATGGGTTTATATTATTTTTTTGAATGTTTTATAGTAACAATAATTTCAAAGAAGTAAAAGAACTAGTAAAAACGTGTTGCTTTTATATACTCCCATACGAGACTTAAAAGAAAGGTTTGGCCCGCGGATATATTTCAAATTCACTCTCCGGCCCGCGGTCTTATCGAAGTTGCACATGCCTGCATTGGCACCGCATGGTTTTTATTTATTCCCAAAAATAAAATAAAATTTCTTGGAAAAAACTTGAAAGCTCAGAAACAGCAGTACGTGGGTTTCATTTAATAGTTAAGTGAATAAGATATCGCAAGGAAAATGTAAAACACTATTTAAATCTTCGTTTGCGCAAATGATTCTATGTATAGAAGATAAAAGAGATTATTTTGAAAAAAATATTTAATTATTATTTATTTAAAAAAATTGTTTTCACCACTTTTGATAAAACCTTCAAATGCTCTGTCTCAAATAAACTATAAAATGGATAAAAAAAATTCTTTGTGATTGGTGAAAAATTTTAACACAATAAAGTAACTGATTTATCAGAAGGGCAAACGATACTTTAAGATTGGATATCTCCACAAGCGACTCTTCAGTTCCTTCCTGAATTGTTACTTGCCAGATATTTCAGCCCTTCGGCCTTCCCTTCGCACTAGTCCAGTCACTCTCGTAAAAATTCCCTACAAATTCGTATCTCATCCAATTCTCTATTGACCCATAATTTTTCTTAACTATTTCTGGAGTACGCCTGTCAGATCCTTTCTAGTTTTAAATTCAAGATTTAGGGAATTTACAATTTAGATTTCTCATAACCGCTGACTGAATTTGAGAAATGTTTAAAATAATATGTTACAGTATTGCTTTCTAATTACTACAGAGTAATACAATTCAGTTTATGGGCTGAAGAATAAATAAATCATTCAGTCATTGAGTATGGGCAAGTGTAATCGTTCAAGCGTGAAAACTAACGTAATCAGATGTTATTAGGGATATTCCAATACTACTGATACGATACCAGTATCGATATTTTTCAATCGATATTGCGATTTTGGTATCTATATTAATCTTCCGATACTTTATTAATATCAGTGCATTTGACCCAGTATAGTATAGTTTCTTTTTTTTTTTTTTTTGTTAAAACAATATCGTAAAATTTTTATTTATACACATATAAATATTTCTGTGGTTAAATTTGTTTCAATAAGAAACGCTTCTAACAATTGTGCTTTTGTAAAAACTGGTAGCGCAAGGTAAGCAATCGCAGTGACTCAGGACATGGTATGCCAAGAAACATGCGTTGAACGGTTTAGAAGTTGCTGGCGTTTGGCGCCTTTTTTTCTCTACGTGTGTGGTTATGAAATTATATTGGTTATTTTTGTATTTTAATTGAAAATGTCACCACCAAGAAGCAAAGTGTGGACCTATTTAACCAAAATAGACCAAGAAGTTTTCTCGGTGCTAGCAATGAAAAAGAGTGGAGTGTTTAATTCTATTTTAAACAATCACTCAGACCAATAGGCTTGAGCTAGAGTTCATACAGCACTTTTGCAAGTGAAAGATCGGAAATCCCTTCGTAAAATGTTTATTATCTATTATATTTTCCTAATTTTCCTAATTCTGCTGTCCTAGATTTTTATTAACTAAACCTCAGCTAATTACTTAGTTTTTAGGTATACAGTACTTTATTTTCCCCCAAATATAAGCCCATTAAAAATACTGTAATAAACTCTAGTAAATACGATAAATTTAGGTAATTAGGTTAAGTTTAGTTACGATAAATCTAGGACAGCAGAATTAGGAAAACGATAATAGATAATAAATATTTTACGAAGGGATTTCCGACCTTTCACTTGCAAAACTGGTATGATGAACTCTTGCTAGGCTCCATGGACTCGTCTACCACTTCTCTTCATCAACGTCTCTTATTTATTAGTTCTTCCATGAACGAATCTTCCTCACCTACGTTGTTTGTAGGTGTCCAATTTATTGCTACCTAGGTCATCTGTTACTTTTCAGTCATGCATACTACTTTAATGCCCATATTACTTTAATCTATTTATTATTGTAAAACAATTAGATTGTTATTATAAGAATAAAATGTTTTTTTTTACGTTTTATAGAAAATATTGTCACGTGGGTGGTTTGATTCAGACACAACTCCTGGTTTCAACATAACAAATTTATTAAATAATTATATAACAATTACAAAATAATGTTGGAATTGGTCCATGGAGTTGGGGAAGTCTTCGGTCCACCCCGTGTTGGCCAGGATCGGCTTGGACCTATCTCCGAGGCGGGGGCTACCCATCCGGGAGTCGAGGAGCCTGGAGATGTCTTCTCCCACTCACATGGTCACTATGTGCTTGGCGTCACTCTCGATACTAGGTTCCGGCGTCGGTGTCGTGGTCGTCACCTTCGGGACTAATACGTGCAGTAGAGTTGGCTATGTTCTACTGCCTCAATATTCTCGACATCCATCTATTAAGTACCGAAAGTTAACCCAGTTCCAATATTCATTTGTCATGACAAATATTTCCTCATTATGAAATTGTGATGATCTGCAATTTCTTAATCAGGTCACATACGTCAGACGCTGACGAATAGTTTTTAATCAGACAGCTGACCGTCACAATGTCTAGATGTCGTAATCCTGACCTAGGATTACCTATGTGACATTACCCCCTTCCCCCTCAGCATGGCGCCCCGACATGCAACAAAATAAACAAAAATTAAAAAAAAAAAAAAAAAATCAAAATAATAAAACCAATGGCAGAAAATAAAAAGTTTTGAAGTTAATAAAGACTTAGACACTTGTCAGGTATTTCTACGCTGTTGGCTCATGTGACGTCTCCAGATGGCCACCAAAGTGCGTAGACACAGCTCCCCAATACCTGACTGGCGGCTAAGGGCTCCTTGGTACATGGCTCATGAACCTTAGGAAATTTGGAAAATTTGAATTTTGATCGACATTTGTGATTCAGCCATCTGTTTAAAAATGGAACTTCTGAAACTAATACCCAACGTATTAAAAAAATAAATATAACGAAAAACGTGTAGTGTTGTATTTTACGTGTTCTAAAACTCAAAATATATCATACTCGAAACCTGTAAAAATACAGTACATCTGGTTTTTACATAACTATTTACATACAATTGATTAATTTTCAGATGACTTGTATTCTTACTGGGTTAATAAATAATAATAGATTAAAATTTTGATACCCGTTACGTTGGTTATCTGTTCACCAAGCATGCAGTTGCCTTGGGTAGTTGCTTGCCCTCGCGAACACTTCACTGCGCGTCAGTGTTTAGTGGGTCCTTCTTCATCCTTGGGAGGAATCACTGCTGCACGGCATCCCTCCAAGGGGTCTTCAGTATCCCGCTGGCCCCTTCACTGGCTCTACAGCATCCCGCTGAGGCCCAATATTGCGCGACTTATAATTTTGCAGCAGCTTTTTCCACGGCAGACGTCAGGACGGTCTCCACCTATAGGGCACAGTAAACTTACGGGGTTTATCCTATAGGGCTGACGTCTGGGATTGCTCCAACGGACCTGACAGCGCTATCATTCCGCTCCGGGCCGCCTTAGTCAGGCGTACTGCTCTCTGCGCCCCATTTGGCTTGAGCAGTAACGCGGACTCGTTATCATTTTCTTCAATGATTTTCATATACACCTGACCCAGGTCTCCATCCTTTCTCACCACATTTGTTTTTCGACGCTTCAAATGTGGCTATAAAGATGGTAGAGCAAGCAACTCCCGCAGCCAATTCCTATAATTAAAATTAAATACATTAATAACGATGTACGATGTAACTGTCTATGAAGTATAAAGGTCTTGGGTCCATAATAGATTGATACTTTTTGAATCATTTCTTCAATCTCGGCCGCTAGGAGACCCGTTGATTGGGTGACACTCGATTTTTCGAGTGTCAGGTAGTGTTTTCCAATAAGCCCCTGGAACTACTCTTACCGGTACCTCGGCATTGATTTTGGCTATCATCGTTATCATTCATATCCTAAAATAAAATTAAAAAAAAATATATATATAAAGTTTCTTAGTAGTATTTCCTTATGGTATTTATATGACGTCAGGGCGTATCATGTGCATTTTTTATCATTTGCTGTCCTCAGCATTTCAATGGTTCTGTAAATAGTTTAGTCTGTTGACATAGACAGTGTCGTATTTAGCAGTTTTTTTTTTTTTTTTCATTTAGGCATATTTTGTAGTTTACAAAACATAATGATGTTTCCTTACTATTCTGGTGTGAATCTAGTATAGTATATCTTGGATGATGACAAAAAAATTTGCCTGCTTCCTGAGTCCGATGTTTCCAAAATTCGGATCGTTGATTGCATTTTTTAGTTCTGATAATGATTCATCTTCTTCCTGTAGTTCTGAAATATCTGCTGATTCTAGCTGGAACGTGGGTACAGAAGTAGTATTATCTTCATCAGATTGCGTTGCCTCTCGACATAGATATCTTAACAGACAATCCGCATCCGTGTGGATGGCTCCACTCTTGTGTACTACGCTGTATGTAAAATCTTGTAATTTTCAGCTCCAGCGTGCTAGACGTCATGTAGGATCCTTTACAGAACGTATCCAGCATAGAGCATGATGATCTGTAACAATTTTTACAGGTCTCCCAATGAGATACCCGGTATGGACGCTGGTGTACTGGTTCTGCATTTTTCGTATCTATGACATGTTCGGTTATGTTTGTAAGACCAATCTGTTTAGAATTAAATGCAAAAATATCTTGATATTTTTGTAATAGCTGGTACAAATTTTCCTTTTGGTCTCTGGATAAATCTGGATTTATGTCGGGCTTAAAATTCTCAAAATTTTCAATGCAATCTAATAAAAAGATAATCTTACCCTGCATGATGTATCCCAAGGTTGTGCCTTTGAAAATCTTCACTGCCTGTCTTCCAATATTTTTAATTTTAAATGCACATGATCCCTCCGTATGGTTCACAATTTCTAGCTTTTTCCTGATCAAAAAATCGCTATTTGGTGTAAATCTAGCTTTTAAAAATTCTGTTGGAATCTTTACAGGACAAACTTGCTCTCCATTGGGCTCTACTGTTATATTTTCCGTACATTTTATTTTGAACTTTGTACCTGCGTCGGAAGTACAAGATTCAGTATTTGGCAGTTCTTCCCACGTGGATCCGTGGCTTTTACGTTCTTCCGTAATTTTGATTTTCTTATTCCGGAATGGAATTATCTGCTTTCTCTCGTTATTTTTTTTAAACTAATCACATTATCCTCAAAGTTTATGACTGCCTGATTGTATATTAAAAATGTTATGCCCAATAGTACTGGTACTGGGATTTTCTGGACGACTAGAAATTTTACATTATAATTATTCAATGTTATTCTCACCCATTTTTTTCCTAATACTGGTATGAGATGTCCTCCTGCCGCTCTAAGGGCCTCTGTCCGTGCCTCACTGAGCGGTCCCTTGACAAATCTTCTCTCAAGCACATTGTCAGTTGCTCCAGTATCTACGACAAAAATTACTTCTTTTTGTTCTAGTTGTCCGTCTACCGTCAGCACCGAGTACCGTGTTGTGGAAAGCTCCTTGTCCAGTATGTTCACGACGGCAGGGCTCTCGTCTACCGCCGCTTTCTTCCGTTTCCCGAACCATACGGAGACGCCTGACCTCTAGCATGTCCGTTATTTGAGTGGCGCTGTCTTATGTTAGGACATGACTTCCAAAATGTCCTACACGGCCCCATTCACTTTGGATGGCCGTTACTTGTTCTTGAGTAGCGTGAATGCGTGATGTTCTGAACGACTCGTAGTTCTTCTTGCTGCGGACATGCTGGATCGCCATATCTTCCTTATCCTAATTCCTTATGCTAGTCTTGGTTCCTGGTAGACGACGACGCGACGCCTCCATGACTTATCCTGGCTCCTCGAGGTCCAAGCAACACGGCGCCTCCACCACTTGTCACGTGGGTGGTTTGATTCAGACACAACTCCTGGTTTCAACATAACAAATTTATTAAATAATTATATAACAATTACAAAATAATGTTGGAATTGGTCCATGGAGTTGGGGAAGTCTTCGGTCCACCCCGTGTTGGCCAGGATCGGCTTGGACCTATCTCCGAGGCGGGGGCTACCCATCCGGGAGTCGAGGAGCCTGGAGATGTCTTCTCCCACTCACATGGTCACTATGTGCTTGGCGTCACTCTCGATACTAGGATCCGGCGTCGGTGTCGTGGTCGTCACCTTCGGGACTAATACGTGCAGTAGAGTTGGCTATGTTCTACCACCTCAATATTCTCGACATCCATCTATTAAGTACCGAAAGTTAACCCAGTTCCAATATTCATTCGTCATGACAAATATTTCCTCATTATGAAAATTGCAATAGTTGCATTTCTTAATCAGGCCACATACGTCAGACGCTGACGAATAGTTTTTTAATCAGACAGCTGACCGTCACAATGTCTAGATGTCGTAATCCTGACCTAGGATTACCTATGTGACAATATATTCATTTTTTCTTTCGATACCTGAAAATATCGATTTTTTTTTTCAATTCGATACGATACGATAAAGTCATATTTGACACACGTCAATAGAATGCTTATAATTTAGATATTTCGTTTAAGCAAAGTCTGTTAAGCAGTTTATCCATACAATCTCTAAACAAGACTACTGTTAAGATCGAAATACAAAAACCAATTTGAGTTTTCTGTTATAAATAAAATATTATTATGGGGTTTGTCAGGTCTTGACAAGTGTCCACTAATCCAAAATTTCAGCAACCTTTTGAGCCGCGTCATTCTAGAGACTAGTGGAGCTAAATACACACGATTGCATCCCAAACCCTGGCGATATACAGCCGCGGAAATTACGCCAGATCCAGTGCCCGCACAATGCGGAGTGACCCGAGCAGCACTGCTTTCTGCATCCTGCAGATCGAAGAGTTGGCAGAAGATCTGCAGGCGGGAATGGACTCCCTTCGATAGGAGGCTTTCATACCACCCAAAACACCAACTATCAGGACTATAAGCTTAACTTTATACCCGGGATAGAGCTTTCTAAGCTCGGACAAGAGATCCATATACTTGGACCTCTTTCCTCCTCCTTGAGAGAGATATTCTTCTCAGCTTGACTTGAGAATTCGATCACAAACATCTGTTTGCTCTCGATATTCAGGAGGGTTATGTCCGGCTTAGTGGCTGTCAGTAACCTCGAGGTGGGGAAGGAGTAATTCCGATAAATTCGGCACTTCGAATTTTCCACAACCGATTCTATGTCAGAAGGGACGTACGGTATAACCGGTATTTGGTCAATACCATAGGCATGTCTAAGATGGTAGTAGAGCACGCGGAGAGCAGCATTATGTCGAGACAAGTAGCTCGACGCTGCAAGAGATGGACAAGCAGACAGAATGTATATAATCGTTTCAGGATGGTGGTGGCACAACCTACAGAGTGTGGACTCCGCTATTTGGAATATGCGGGCCCTGTACGCCAAAGTATTTATAACACCATCCTGACCCGCAAACACAAAACCTTCTGTTTCCGATCTCAAACCAACAGACTTAGAACGAGAACGTGAATTCGGTGGACAACTCTGGACTTTTAATATTTTTGAAGAACACAGAGTGCATACTTTTACTCATGTGTTCTTTTGGCAACATGACTTTCTCGTCTCGTTTCACCGAATTGGTAACTCTGTTGTACTCCTCCCGAGAGAGTTGTACTCCAGCGTTTTCCCTGGCGGGACTCAAGTGTGCCAGGTTAAATCTCGTTTCTGCTCTTCGCACTGCCTGGCAAAGAAACGCCCCTTTGCCACTAAAGGATACTGTTAGCTGAAGCCAGGACGAATTGATCGTGCAAACACTTCAGATTAAGTAATCCCCGACCCCCGTTTTGGCGAGGGAAGTAAATGCGCAGCACAGAAGATTTTGGGTGAAGACTTCGGTTGATGTTCATTACCTTTCTTGTTCTCCATATTATTAGAGATAGTCAACATATTTGTTAGAATGTAACTCTATATTAAGAAACTATCAATTTGTATGTGAAAGTAAAAGACAAACCATTATTGCTCATGAAAACACTTCACAATGAAACAATATCTATATCTTAGTTTACTGTTTTCATATGTCTAAATTAGAAGGTTTTTAAACAAAGCATTATTTTCTATCTACAATTTTTTTCTTTCCTCAAGCATATCCTTTATTCCTTCATACTAGTTTTTATTTTTTAGTATTTGACACATCAAAAAAGACAAACAAGCAATTAAAAGCAAAATGCAGCAGTTAGCCTTTCAAACGGAGCGTCGTTGTGACATGAAAGTAACATGTCTTGTCCCTATCGGCGATATTCTTCTTTGTACTCTCAACTTAAAAGCCATTGTGCTGCAATATTAAGAAAATAGGTTTTATGGTATTTAATAACATAACAATATAACTCAAAAATAATCATCTAGTTAATGTTTATTTTTTATATTTTAATAAAAATGATTAATCTTTATTAACTTTTAAGGATTTTATGGCCAAAAACCTTTATAACGTCACTCATTTGTCTATCGGCCTGCCTGTTTGTCTGTACGATAGAAATTGTAGCCAAACGGCTGATCATATAAAGCGGAAATTTGGCAAGCATATACAAAACTTTGACTCAAATACTCTAAAACTATAAAAAGTTTAAAAAAATGATGTGATTTGTGAATTTCCACACATTTCAGGATTTTGCAAGTATTTAGTAAGTATATATATATATAAGGATCCTGTCGCTCCTATGTGAAGCATAGAGCCTCAATAAACTTCCGCCATTTGGATCTGTCTTGCGCGAAATGTTTTAGCTCCCTTCATGTTTTACCGCTTTCGCTGGCTTCCTTCATGGTTGTTCTACGCCATGTGTCCGTTGGTCTGCTACATCTACGGCTCCCTTGTGGGTTCCAATCAAGAGCCGTTTTACTGATGCACAAAGGGTTGTTCCTTAAGGTATGGCCTATCCATCTCCACTTCCGCTGTTTTATCAGAATGTCTATGGGGCTTTGGTAGGTTCTCTCCCAAAGGCGAGCGTTGGTAATAACGTCAGGCCAAAATATGCGTAATATTCTACGCAAGCAAGAATTGACGAACACTTGAAGATGATATATAATGGTACTAGAAGTCTTACAATTCATAGCCGTATAGTAGAACCGGCATGATATTAGCATTAAATATTCTAATTTTTGTGAACTTGGCATGCTGCGAAGAGTTTCAAACATTTTTCAGCATACTGAAACCATGCCTAGCTTTATTAATCCTCAACCCCTTTTTTAGAGTTTTCTAACATTTTTTAAATAGATTCTATAACACTTTGTCGTTTGGTTTGTTTGTTGATTCTATAATACTGATATTGACCAATTACGAAGTGTGTTAATTAAGTAACCGGCCTGATTAAAAAAAGAAAAAAAATCTCGGGAAGTCACACAGCGCTGGAGACGGTCCTTCCAATCCTCATAGCAGTGCTGGAACTCGGATACTGGAATAGCTGTCAGTTGGTCGGTTACGGACGTTTGAATGTTTTCGAGTGTCCGAAAATGACGTCCCTTGAGGTGATTTTTCAATTTTGGGAAGAGGAAAAATTCACAAGGATTCAAATCAGGCCAATAAGGAGGCTGAGGAGCCACAGAAATGTTTTTACTGGCCAAAATCTCGTTTATTCATTGGTCCTGTGAAAGATTTTTTGGAACCCAATTCATTGGTCAAAATCTGATGAACGGTAGTGTGTCAAATTCAACTCTTCCCCGATCATTTTGATTGTCAACCGACGATTTGAAGATCCTGGATTCTGTCGACATTTTCATCAGTTCTTGAAGATGAAGGCCTTCCGCTGCGTGATTCATCTTCAATTAACTTTCTGCTGAAAATGCCTGAAACGACCAAAAAACTGGGTCCTTGAAAAAACACTGCCTCCGTAGGTCTGCTGAAGTTTTGCAAAAGTTTCCATTGCACTGTGCCTAAGTCTGAAGCAAAACCTGATAGCACACCTTTGCTCAAAATGAATGTTACTCATTTTTAGAACGCACTAGATAAAACTGTTTCACGAAAAAAATCGCTACGGACAACAAAATTACTCTAGCGAGTTCTAACTCGTACTGAAGGCGTATAACATGTTCAACTGCCGCCCCTTACGCGTCCCAATTGTTGCCAGATCAAATGCTATGTTGCTATTCCGGTTACTTAATTTACACACATCTTATATCAATATATTGTTAGAAACATGATTATTTATGCTTAAAAAGTATTGGCAGAAATATGCATTATTGTCAAAACGTAGCATAATTATGACTGAATATCTTCATGTAAGGCGAAAAGATGTATTCGCCTACTAATTAGCTTTTTTTAATTAGTGCTGGTGAGATAATAAGAACTAACCACTAGCTATCGTGCCAAGGAAACTTGACCCATTTACCGTACGCCTATGAATATCTGCCCCTACTATTTGCTCTGTAAATGGGATGAATAAGTTATGCTTATTGAACATTATTTTTGTGTTTAATTATTAAATATCTAACAATATATTTATATCTAAAAAATATATTACAAATTTTACAAGCAGATGGATTCTATTATTATTCTATCTATGTTTGTACCACCTTGTTTCTTGAAAATGGTCGTAATGTTCCATATGTGCTTCGAATTACTGTTGCGCAAAGAATCTCTTCATTTTTATGTTGGCTATATTTTTTAAGTTGACAATAACCTCAAATATGTCGAATATAACGTCAAAAGAACCTTTTCTCTAGTTATCAAGTCGTCACAATTTTTATTATTTCCTTAAGTTTCGTACTCAAAATTTTTACAGCTTCCAGAAGCGCTTTTTACTAACTGTAATAAGATAAATTTTGAATAATTTATAAAGAATTTTGTAAGAATTGTAAAGGTAAGGACTTTTAAAAAATAATTTTAAATGTTTGATATTGGTGGCAATGACTAGTGATGTGCCAGATCTCATACAAGTCTGAGCCGCGAATACAGATATGGATAGTGATTATTGGCGTTCTAATCCGCGAATACGGATATGGACAAGATCCATATCAGTAGAAGAACAACCGATCTTGAAGAGTGTGATTAGTCGCGCGGTTTATACAAACGAAAACATGCCAACTGACACAATTTAGTTGAGTTCAAAATCACTCACTCATTGTCTTTCATTAAATTAATTTTAATTTAATCTAGTATACATTAATATTTAATGACTAAATCTAATATTAATACTAGATCGTTCAAAAACCACTGGTAACTAATGTGATGCTCGACTAAACATCAATTTAAACATCAGAGTAAAATGTACTCCACCTTGACCATTTTAAACGCAGGATTTTATATAAATGATGTTTGGCTCTTTAGTCCGAAAATGTACGGACCTTCAGTCAGCTACTCTGTTTAGTTAACATTATATTACTAAGGATATGGCCATTAAGTGCCGTCACGGCAGTTTTTGGATATGGGAAGAGACCCATGGAAAGGTTTCAGTAGAGTTGTGTAACTACTATGTGAAGTCGATAAAAATATTTATAATGATATATTACCTGCAACATTTTGAGGTGTATGTCTGAAAAATTTTTACTATGTGTTTAAAATTTATTGTTGTTGCTGTCTAGTAATGTATTCAAACATATGTTGTGTTATCCATTTTTTTTAAGTGATTCTATTATTGCATTTCTAGCCTCTTTATATACATAACAATTAATCAATATATTTTCTAATAGTTCATAGCCACAGGTGCAAAAAGGATTTGTTACGCCAATTTTGTGCAGATGCTCCTGAGTGCTCCAATTCTCATCCTACATATTTGCGTAATGTACATCCTTTTGGTTTTATATTTTTGAAATCAAGGTATTTTTGTAATCGATTTTTGACAAGTCTAGTCAACTCTAGTCAAGGTTAGTTCAGTCGAGAGTTTTTATATAATTTCTCTCAGTTCTCCGAGCCCAAAAGAATTAGCAGAAGACAGAATACACTAAACCTCATTCTGAGAGGGTTTGCTTTTAAAGAAAATAAAAAAAAAGGACGTTAAAAGACTAATGGAATTAAATTTTAGAAAGGACTAGAATCAAAAGGAAAATCTAAAATTTTATGGCAAGATATTTTTTTAACCAGCAACAAGCTTATGGCAGTTCGCTGGAAAGCATGCATGATAAAGATGAAGATATTAAATTAATGGATGATGAAGACCAAAAAGTGCTGTGAGGAACATTATTATGTCAATAGCAGAATTTGAAGATGGCCACCGATAAAGTTGTGAACCTGCTAATTGCATCTTACTGCTGCAAAAGCTTCTATATGAAAACTTAATTACAAAATATCTATAATTCCTTTAATCGGAGATTTCAGTAACTTGGTATGTTAAAATATATTATTCTTTTTAATTTTTTTTCAAAAAAAGCATGCGTTTAATTCGTAACGGTAAAATAATTTGCCTCATACCCTTGCATTCGTTTTTGACTGAGTTTTTTTTTTTTTTTGCTTTGTTTACAGAAATATGCTTCGGCTACTTTGGCCACTAGCATTACATATAATTTGTGTGTACATTGTTTTGATTACATTGGTTACTTTTGGTATTAATTAATATTTATACATTGATATAATACAGTGTAAATAAATTTTAGTATTGTTAGATTTTATTGTATAGGTTTATGTTCTTCAGATATTCCAGTGTCTTTTCTAGTTTTGTAATGGTTTTCCCTAGGGCCACTTTTAAGTCGGGTGTGATGTGGAGGTTTTGTCGTTCCGTATTGTACTTAGTGCATTCCTCGATGATGTGTTATATGTGACAGTTATGGGCGTATTGCAGTTTTCGCAAGTGGGTTTTTCTTCTTTTTCAAAGATATGTCCGTGTGTCAGTCGGCAGTGTCCAATTCTTAAACGTGTGATGACAATCTGGTCTTGTCTTTTGTTCGGGGTCTCCCAAGTCTTTGTGTTGTCCTGTATTTGTCGTAATTTGTTGTTTGTGGTCATGTATCTTCGATTTTGGTCTGGATGTAATTTTTAAAATCTTCGGTTTTAGTGGTCATCTGAATGGCAGTTGTATTTGTAACTTCTTTCGCTGCTGTATCGGCTATTTCATTACCTACGTTTCCAACATGGGCCGGTATCCATATAATTTTGGTTGTTATGTTTTTCTCAACGTGGGCCATATGTAATTAATTTTGATGAGTCGTTCGTTTGCAACTTAGCAACTCGACTGTTCTGTCATTTGAGGAACATTTTTAATCTGTTAACAGAAATTAAATCAGGTAGTGATATTTCTATTCAGTTGTTAATACTTTCATTGGTTGCATCTTTCGCAAGTTGATGAGCAATCTCATTTCCTGCTATTCCTATATGACTTCTAGTTCATAAGAATTTAACAGATTTGCCCGCTCTGAATACAGAGTCTATAGCATACATTATTTCCAACGTTTGGTAGTAAAATGCAAGCTTGTATGAAATCTAATTCGAATTTATCTATATGATATCCGTCTTGAGCCGCCTTGGGAAAACGAATATGGACCCAGATACGGATTATTATTTTTTGCAAATCATCCTTGGATACAGATATCCGACAAACTACTAGTAATTATTAATAAATGATACAAAATAGTGTAAATATGTATTCTTGAACTTTTTAATTTGACAAATTTGTGCCTAATAATCACTTCGCTATTTTATTTCAAGATCACCATTGTTGGTGTTATAGCAATGGTGAGACTTAACTCCCCTTCAAGAAAACTCTAAAAGCTAAATAGCTTGATCAATTTTAAATTTGAAAACTCTCCAATTACATTTTTTTCTTCATGTTTTTTGTTACTTTCGCTTCTGTTGTTAATATGAAAAGTGTAAGTAAACGATTATCGTCGATCAAATTGCGTAAATAATTTTTTATTATTTTAAGCTACCTTTTCAGGGGAACTGAAGATATGAGGTTTTACGTGGACTTTTCACCTGCATCATGGTACATCTGTGAAGCTGGATTACCTGTCCACCTGGGTGAAGATAGAAGGCCATGAAACACTCTAATAAAAAATCGTCAGTCATCCGTTAATATTTCGTAGTGTCTATTGGTGCTTCATCAAAAACAACAGTCACCTAAATTGTTTTCAAAAATATTACAATTTAAAAACTACTAACTTCACGGTTAGTTGGAAGCACTAATGAAATTTTAACGACAATCCGTTAGCGCTTCATAAAAAGTCTTATACGTTATAGAGAGGGTGTTCCTTTAACGGATCAATTCTGTGCAGTCGTAACACGTTCCGTAAGCAATCATAAGGCATTACGGGTACCTATTCAGTTTGTTGATTCTGCGCGCAACATTAAATGTAAATATTATGGGTGCGCGAAAAATCAAGATATTTCCTATAGGTACCTGTAATACTTATAGATTACTTATGGAACGAGTTTCGGGTTTCACAGAATCGACTCATTAATGTGCCCACTATTGCTGTCTAGAGAACTATAATAGCTAAGAGGTTGGTAGACCTGTGGAACTCGTTCTCAGACTAAGCGGTATCAGTCCCTTCCATGAATGCATTGAAAAAGTGAGGATTTATACCATTTTTTCCGTTCTGATTGCAGTTTCTTTATCTCTTTTTATTTTATTTTGGTTATATATTTATATACATTTTTTGTATTTAATTTTTATTGTTTTTGTATAATGTGTGCTATTTGTTCTCATAATTTGTGTCTGTATTATTTATTATTTGTAATAATTTGTATTTTATTGATGTATTCTGAACACAATCATCATCATTTCGTGTCCGCAATACCACGTCATATACACTTCTCCCAAAATCTTGTTACCAAGAGCGTTTCGTCATTGGCATCATTGAGGTCGTCAGGATACAATAAACCTTTGGCTTTTTCTCTTTATTTATTATAGATAATAATATAAACAAGTCATAGCCTTACAAACTAATTGTAAAATAAGTAATATAAATTTGTATTCATTTTATTGAAATCTCGTTTCAACAATTGAATTTTTAGAAAAGGATAACAGTGTTTACTTTTGCTACGACATTTTCTAGCAGGACTAAACTAAAATATAGACCCGTGCGCCACCGCTGTGATAAATAAAACTATTGTAGTAGTGACTAATTGCTATTATTATTTTAATAAACTCTAATTTTTTTTATATACACTCAACATTATTACAATAAATTCGCAGTAAAATATTTAGAAAATATCGAAGGGTACAAAATTTGAGCAACAGGCTTAATCTGTGTAATGTTTTGGTCTTCATAATAAAAATATAACAACAGCTCATATTAAATGGTTGATGGAACCCTGCCTCGTTCTATAAATTGTTGAATGTGACAGCTTTCATAAAGTGCAAGGTTTTTCTTCAATTAATTAGCATGAAATATTAAACAAAAAGTACGGTGGTCTAGTAGTATGGCAGACATTGACCGTCTGTATACAAAAAAGGCATTATCTAATTAAACTAGGTTATCAGATGAGCCAACTCTTTGTCCGTATAAAATCAATAGCATAATTTACCTGAACTATACGAGTGCATTTGTCACAGGCGTTGAGCAACCGTTCCAGTCACTTTCATGACCAGGCTGATTAGATTACTTGCGCTAATTTCACTTGTGGCCGCTGCCACAACATAAACTTGTTAATGTGAAATGCATCGGTGTTTGCAAATGAGTTGTCAACAACATTCGTTCTATCTATTGTACATTTTACTCCCTTTTCACAAACTGGAGAATTACTTTAGCGCGCTATATCTCAGCTTAGCTGAATGTTATGTTGGTACACAGTGAAATGTTACCGCTCAATGTTGAAATGCTTCATTGCCTGTTTCTCTTTCCGCTTCTATTATGTGGCGAATTATTACTGCGATTCATTATTTATCTACTGGAAATATGAAGAAAATTGGAGAATTATTGATACGAGTATATAAATTGTGCCATAAGATAATATTGAATAAAACGGGATGGAATGAAACACATTGGAATTGTTCTGGAATTGACACACTCTAGAATTTGGGAATATAGGGTGTTCGGACAACGGAAACTGCCAGCTTATGGCTGATCGTGGCATTCATCTTTACGTTAAATTCAATGTATTAAGGTATTCTTAATGAGGAATTCTTATAGCAAACCAAATCCTGTCCATGCGACCTTGAACGTGTTTCCACACGCCCGAATAACCCGCTGATAAGGGAAATTACCCAGTTTTTGACCTTGAATCCCACCGTGATAAGAAGGGGCGGGGTTGAGGAGTGGGGGAAGGGCAGAGTCCCAACCCGATAACGACTTCCGGTTACGCAATGTGAATTTGTTTTTTTTTCAGGGTTTCGTAGATAATTAGCCCATACCCGTACTCATTACTTCCTTGGGAAGCCACACAGCGCTGGAGATGCTGGTTACGGACGTTTGAATGTTTTCGAGTGTTCCAAAATGATGTCCCTTGAGGTGATTTTTCAAACTTGGGAAGAGGAAAAAGTCACAAGGACTCAAGTCATGCGAATAAGGAGGCTGAGGAGCCACAGGAATGTTTTAACTGGCCTAAAACTCGTTTATTCAATATAGTCAAACGAACAGACGAAACTAACCAACGTCCTCCTAGCTAGAACAACATACGATAGATAGACCAAACGGATTCTCGAGTGGAAACCATGAGCACATAAATGTAACCGAGAAAGACTGCCCACGCGCTGGACTGATGACCTGAATCTTATATCTACGCACGAGCTACAAGAAGCTCAAGACAGAGAAAATTGGAAATTTTTAAGGGAGTCCTATATAGATATAGATCCAGCAGTGGATTCGAACAGTTGAAGGAAGATTATCACCTTCACTATCATTATCATGCTAGTGATGGCTGCAAGATACATTACATGCCAACATACATTAAGCATTATATAAAAATCAAATAGAATAATAATAAATGACCCCAAAATTTCGACCAATAGAATTTATTATACCACTCTGCCTTTTTGTCTTCTTGCATTTTCCTCATTTGCTACATATTATATAATTCCAGGAATTTATATACCAATAGTTGGTTAAGCTTATCGTAAACCACATTGTATGTTTTCAATAAAAATACTGAGAAGGCAATATTCAGTTTTCCTCAGCAGTGGAAAGGAATAATGCAATCGAACATGAATATTTTAATAAGTAAAGTTGTAATGCTAGACACGTCGTTTCGAACACCTGTATATTCTAAATGGTACATAGCACAGGTATTAAAATTAAATGCTCCGTGATATTAAATTGTTATACATTGGGTTATTTATATTTATTTTCATTTATTAATATAGAACACGTTCAAAAAATATTTAATTTCTTCCAAGATTTAAAAAAATAAAAAACATATAGAGTTTATCGCATAGAATATCGCTGTTATGTCTTGAACATAAACGAAACAGTCAGTGGAGTCGAACAAATAAATAACAAGTGCATATGTTTTATATTGGGCGTACTATGTTCTCCAAAATCCTGCTTGTAATATTGTTTTTATTATCGGACAATAGATGGATACACTTTATTCATTGTTTTTATGTGGAATACGTCTTTGCCCGTAGCTGTGGGGGATGTATCCGGGACTTTTATAGTGTAACGAAATTAAGATAGACTTCAAACGCTTACTGCTACACATACAATAGTCGGAAAGTCATGGTAACAGTATAACTTGATAGACTATAGATGTAAGCAAGTTACTTACTGCAACTGATCGCGAACTTGAGTTTGAGACGAGATCGGCACGTATAGCATACGCGGCCAAAATGATGCTATTCCGCGCCACTTTGGAAATCACAACTAAGAAATTGGAGAGGCTATACGCGTGTTTTACCGCTCAAACGATTCGTAATAACGAGTTCTATAATACTCTTCTTCTTAGAGTGCCATGCTCGATGCTCTGAACTGACAAGTTCGTATTGAACATACTCCGAGCGTAGATTATTTCCCCGCATACAGTTGTGTTGTGTGTGTTACCTGTATATAACACAATCGTATGGGACCTACAATTTATTATCGTGGAATCCGAACCACCAATTATTTTGGGGAAATTTTACTAGGGCTTTTACCTCGGTGGTTGCTCGATGCCTTCCGAGGGAGAAACGGTCGGAAAAATGTAAGGTGTTTTTTCGGTACCGGGGAATGAACCCTGACCCGCCGCTGAGTAGTCCACACACTAACTAACTGGGCCACGACCGTTCTCAGTTAAATACTAATGTGTAAAAACCGTGAACCGAAACCGTAGCCATAACAGAGTATCAAAAGTAACAAATATTCAACAGATATGTGAATATGTGAACAGATTTAAGATTTGAGTGTTGAAAAAAAGAAAATAGAATGCCGGACAAAGTAAGGGGCCGTTGAGGGGGCACTGAACAAGTATGGCGCTGGAAAGAGCGTTGTAAACCTGGGGCACGCGCCTTTAATTTCGGCGCTAGCAGTTTCATTGCGGAGCCTATGTAAAAACGAATAACTTCGAAATTTATCGAAATAAATGTAATTAATTGTTGACTATTGCTTCCTTACTACAAACGAAACTGTCACAAAACGAGACTGCCGTATTCTACGTAGTAAATGTATCCCCGAAACTGCTTCGTCCGATTTTTTGTTTGCGTTACATTAAGTACTTATTTGTAAACGTTGTCATATATTGGACAACATTCTCACCACCCAAGTCTGGACGAAAACGCGTAAGTCACTCATTTGACATATGCGTCACCATAAGCTTGTTCAAGCAAAGTTAAACTTTGTAATAGCTAAATTTGATTGAAAATTTGATGAAAAACATTTACAACTGCGTTACATTACAGACAGAATAACCAAATAAGCGTCTGATGTTGTTTCAAGAAGAAATAGGAAAGAGAGACTTTAAAGAGACGTATTAAAGCTTGTTTCTAAGTTTAAAGTGATATTTAACACGTATCCGTGAGAGCCAGTTTGGGATCTTAGTGCTTTTTGTATTGGGACAACAAGATCCCATACGGGATCTCGCCACTATTTTAATTCAAACTACTGACTGCTAGTATTGGAACTTAATTTTTAAAATTTTAAGGTTATATCATGGTTTCGGAATTTTAAACTTTCAGAATCTCGTTCCAGTGTCAAATAAATCCTATTAGTTTTCTAGTTATGGCAACAAAATTTATTTACTTTCTGCAACATTTGCAAAAATTACATCTTAATAAATAAATAAGTAAATAAATTTTGGTCATTTCACTGTCAAATTTATTTGTTACTATTTTTTTCTTCAGTCCGTTATGATGTAAGTACGATCCATTCGCAGTTCAAAATTGAGGAAGTCAAAGGTAGAATAATACTTGAAAACAAGTGTTATTTTAGACTAATATATCTTTTGAAATCCAGATAACTCTCTTAAACAATCAAGTGAAAAATATACGAAACTTTACAATCAAGCAAGAAGATCCAAGGCACCTGCTTGTTTTGGAAAGAAACATTCTCCGTTAAATTTTTGGACTGGTGAGAGAGAAACAAAAAGAATGGAGAATCCATGTGAACTTTCAGCTTAAAACTCTTTTCTCTGGCTCAAATATTCTTATATATATATATAATAATAATTCTAATAATAATAATTACTAGGCTGCTTAAACTAGGATGGCTGGGCCATCTGCATCATATGGACGACAACTGAATCCTCAGTAAAATTTACAAGTGACCACCTTTGAAGAAACCAATTTGTAAACCTTAGGACAGGTGGATAGATAATGTGGAAAAGGACCTAAAGAAAGCAAATATTCGAATTGGTTCATAAGGAAAGCAAATATTCAAATAATCGAATTCAAACTGGTCGAATTGGGCTGCGAAAAATCAGTCGAAAAGTCGAATCTCAGAATAATTTCTTGATATTTGTGGCTGAACCTAGGTCAGTTTTGATGTTTTTGTATTTTACAGCATTGTTGTCACTACAATGTCAAGTGCAATATCTCCACATCTAACTAGGTAATCAGGATGACTATTTAGCAATACACAAACAGGCATATCTTTGAAAAGTACAATAAACAGCAGACTTTCCTGTCTATTCATTATAAAAATAATGCATCCAAAATTTGGGCTTAAACTTCCAAGTTAGGCTTTTTGTGTTCCCTTTCATTCCTTATCCTGTAAAGAGAAATATTTCTTGGATATTCAACATATTATTTCCTGATTTACAGTAAAATGATAAGCTTTAATACCCATTTTCAAATCAGCAGCTGATTTGGTTGTCGAGTTACAAGCCGTCAAACTTTGAATATTCTACAGCCATTCAACTGCATTGCGAAACAAACCTTCGAACATCAAAGGTCATATTTCTCCGTATATTTAATATTTCAGCCTAAAAATTTGAGGTTTATTTTTAACATTGATCTACAACCAGTTAAAATTTCAGCCAAATCGGAGCTTGTCGAACGTAGTCGATTTCTAAGATCAGATCACTTGACATGGAATAACCTATTAGTAACATTAGTTCTTAGGAAGCAAGCGACTTGACTCTAATGAGGAAGTGATGGATACGATGCAAAATTGGCTCAGTCGTCAACCAAAACAACTGTTTTCGTCGAGAATACGGAAGATAACGGAGCGATAGAACAGTGAATTTTAAGGTGGGTTAGTTAAAAATAAAGTATATATAATGTTAAATCATAATTTTAATCGATCAGAAAAAAATAAATGCATGTCAAATTTCAACCACTCTTCTACATCAATAATTAATTTTTAAATATAAGTCCAGTTTTTTTAATCTCAAATTTAAAATTAAACCTATCCATCCATCCATCAGATCAATTTCAAAGTCTCACGAAAATAGGTGCATTTTTACTAATAATAGCAAAAATTCATCCATTGGTATCATAGAAAACAATAATATGACAAATTCCGATAGTTTGGAGAGAAAGACTAAATGGTGCTGGTTTGTTCAGGAACGTTTCACTGAAAACAACGTAGCGTTCGACGAATTAATCTATGGAAATGACAGAATATGATTTTTG
Source organism: Liopterus haemorrhoidalis (assembly GCA_963971575.1). NCBI lineage: Eukaryota > Metazoa > Arthropoda > Insecta > Coleoptera > Dytiscidae > Liopterus > Liopterus haemorrhoidalis. The sequence goes on along the minus strand of OZ020611.1, from coordinate 145,788,233 downwards.
ACAACTAAAACGGAATTCATACTTAAGAAATAATGTAAACCATTTTCTGCCGTCCACTACATCGTAGCACAGAAATGTCAATTAACTCAATGCGTTTTCCCAATTTGCAGATATATACATAAATAGAAATAGAAGAAGTGACCAATCCTTGCGAGTAAGTACTTGACTAGTTCAATATCTATTGATAGGAGTATAATCCTCTCGTCTGCAATTTGGTTTATTGGCAGTAGAATGTTAAACATGAGTGCATGAAAACAACTTACAGTTTGCTGTGCGGCTTTATTGCTGGAAGGTATTAAACGTGCTTAAAAGGCAGAAGATTAAAACAATATAACAAGGTATAGGACCGGAGAAACTGACGCCACAATAACTGCTCTGAGGGAAACCACATAATAAACACATAAGAAATCCATTTACTCATTGTGGAATCGTGGGCTTTACCCTCATAAAAAATATGACCTATTATTTTGCCATGATTTCTGTTTGTTAACGAAAATAAGTGTTACAAAAAATATACAATATTAAAAGAGATAATTTGAAGATTATTAAAGTAAGATAAAAATGAAATTTCATAATTACTTACGTAATAACCAACAGTACCTCAACTATATTTTCCTGAATACGCTTTCTTCGCTCTTATGTATTTACCATACGGTGTTGTACAGCTAATATTAGTCAATATATGACTCAAAAAGATTTCAGAACATATACATATTGGCAAGAAGAATACAAATGTAGAATTATGGGGTATAACTGAACAGGGAAAATTGAAAAGAAATAAATAATAGTGGGCAGATAATGGATATGGATAGAACCCATTTTAAGAAAGTCACTCAACAACAGCACAAAGCAAGTACTAGTTTAGTCTCCCAGGTAAAAGGAGAAGAAGGCGACCAAATCTGACATGTAATAGAAGCAATAGGTAAGAACGTGAAGAAGAACTGGACTTGGGTAGAGGTAAAAGTTAAAGCAAATGATGGAGAAACTATTGCAAAAATAATAAATGTCAACTCATCACAGTGGAAGGAGACACAATATAAAAGAGAAAAGTGCTAAGAACTAACAATCCTGATATTAATCCATGCTATAAGCATGGAAAACAATTAAAAGAAATAAAAAAGCACAAACTTCAATATTTAGCGAGTGCAGTATAGTATATAAAAAGTGCGTTTTTATTGCTGACGCCGATATGCTGAACGCCAGCCCGATCGACCCACAAACAAACGCACATCTACCTGCGTCTTCTCCGGTACCAATCTATTAAAAGTACCTAAAGCGTTGCCGTGCCTCAAAGGAGCACATGCCTAACTAGTCGACACACAACATTGGAGCAAGATGCACTAACATAGCAGATGGCTACTGCGTTCAAGAATAAATAAAATATTCAAAATACTTAAAATTCTCCCCAGGTTAACAAAAACTAAACACTAAAAATCACACTCAATTACCTATTTGTATTATGTGAAACGCGGCCACTCAATCACACTGCCCGCTAGCTAATAAATATCCCTCTACGATTTCGGCGTTCAGCGTGTCGATGCGGAATTTTGCCATTTCCAAAACAACCATTCTTGTACACAACAATTAAAAAATTATTAAATAAAATAAACCCTAACAATAAGTATCCTAAGTATAAACGCTAAGCTTAATATTTTGTCCCATCAAAATTCATTTACAAATTATGTAAACATATTACCTATTATCCTATGTCTGTGTGTACAGATCGACTGGAATAAAAGTTTATTATTATTATTATTATTAGAATTAAATATTAAAACATAATATCAATTTACATTTGGATATTTATATATTTGCAATTTATTTATTTGGTGCTTGATTGTCGGTAATGTAGTGTTGATTCAGAAGAGGATCAACAGAGTAAAGGGGGAGTCCCACGAAAGCCAAAACATAGGCGGTCAACACACACGCGGCGCATACCTTATAAAGCAACAAACAAATATTCACTTCACAACAAGTGAAGTGCCGGATATCCGTATCCGCGGATAATCCACAAAAAATAAAAATCCATACCCGAGTTCGTATCCGTTTTCCCAAGGCAGATCTTAAACGGATATCATATAAATAAATTCGAATTAACTTTCGAATAAGCTTGCGTTGGAAAATGCTCAAGGTGGATTAAATTTTACTCTGACATTTAAAATGATGTGTAGTCGTGCATCACATTATTTGTCGGTAGTTTTCAAATACGGCCTGACAATAAGTTTCAAAATGCCAGCACGAAATTTCTGTCCCTTCGTCCTCAAGTGAGTTTTGGAATTACTTCCCCACGTCCTCAAGTGATTTTCGGAATTTCTCTCCTCCTCCGCCGTCAATTGATTTCCAAGATTTATTTCCACCGTTCTCAAGTGATATTCAGAATTTCTACCTCTAGTCCTCAGGTGATTTTTAAATATGGCCCTCGGCCCAATTCAGTCCAGCCCATAGCACATGTCTAGAATTAAAAATGGTCCCACCATGGGAAAATGTTGGACTTAACTGGTCTAGTATACATTAAATATTAGAGTAAAATTAATTTAATCAAAGACAATGAGTGAATGATTATGAACCCAACTAAACTGTGTTTCAATTGGCATGTTTTTCTTTGTAGTAATCGCGCCACACATCAAACTATCGGTCCAATGTCGTTCGTTTTTTACTTGTATGCAAGACCCGTATCCGTATTCTTATCAGTAACCGCGGATCAGGATGAAAATAATCCGTATTCGTATCTGTATTCGCAGATCTGACTATTATGTCATTCGATACATCACTATTCATACTCATCAAATATACCTAGATCATTTTGATGAGTGTACTATAGTCGGATTGCTGATAGGTGACTGTTACATGTATGTATCAAGTAATGCATTCATATAATAATCTAGTTACCATTTTTCAGCAATTTTAAAAATGTTTTTTGTTATTTGTCTTTGCTGTCAGTGTCTGTTGATTATTAATTAATAGATCTTGCGGCCAATTATTAAATTCACAAACTTTAATTTTAAATCTGCTGGAATATTTTAATTCCGAAAAAGAAAACAATGGGCCACTTATGTGTCCCATTGTGGCCCTCTCTATATGTGTCCGTCAAAGAGTAGCAGCTGCCTTGAAGATTTCGGAATCAACAATTCGTAGAATTATAAAATGTAATAAATCTGAACTTCAAATCTCACTAACAAAATCACGAGAAAACGAAGGAAATTAAAATCTGAACCAGTTTATTTTATTGATACATTGGCACAAACGTATGGTCATGAAGTACTAACATTATCTCCTTATCACTGCCAGTTTAACCCCATTGAACTAATTTGGGGTATAACAAAAAATTATTATGATAGACATATTGGTCAAAACGGATATAGTGATAACGAAGTTTTGAAAATGTACTTGCCACATTTGCCTGTGATCAAATTTGTTGTGAAACTTGGGCAAAATCTGTTAAAAAAATTTAATAAATGAATGGTGGGAAAGGGAAAGGATTGTTGATGATATTAATCCAATAATAATAAATACAAGAAATGACAGCGATAGTTCAGATGACAACGATAACATGCATTACAGTGACTAATTTTTTTAAAATAAAAATAAACATTTAAATTCAACTTGTAGCAATATATTGTATGAATATATTTTTACTTCATATTTTATTTCTTTGTACTTAGGGGAAACATAAAAATTTAATTTAATTAAACAACAAATTATAATCCAAAATTTACGTATGAGTATTTAAGGTAAAATAGGTAGTAATTATGAGTAAGTTTTTCCTTATTTATAATTATTACCCTAAAATTAATAATTTTGTTTGTTTGAGTACTGCTGTGAATTTATTTTCGTGCTCTAATTAGTATGATATCTACGAAACATGCCGTTTCTTTCTAATGCTTTGTTTTTTATTAAAATAATTTGGAAGGTTAGTTGTCAACTTGCGTCACTATACGTTACTATGGGTATGCAAATAATTATAATGATATAGACAGAGAAAGCATATAGTATTGTACATCGATACTTGAAGCAAAGAACAGTCACCTATCAGCAATCCGACTTTAAACACAATTTTCGTAAACGTCTATTGTGTCAACACTCCAACAGTTTTTATTGAACTGACGCGACAATTGACCTAGAACTGTAATACTATCGGCTCACAGAATAACATTACAGGTAATAAATTATATGTAATGATTTATGAATAGGCAAGTAAACAAATATTCTGGAAAATGTTTATTGCGGGATTATATTTCAAAACGCAACTCATGCAAAATGAATATATGAAGTGAATATATGATCTGCCGCTCAATGTGTGTTAATAAACACAATAGTTGCACTATCCTCTGTTTTGAATCAGCAGTACATTACCGACAATCAAGTACCACAAATAAATAAATTGCCAAATATAAACTGCAATTATGTTTTAATATTTAATGTTGATTTAGATATGTTTGCATAATTTGTGAATTAATTTCGATGGGACAAGATATATTAAGCTTAGCGTTTATAAATCCTATGATACATATTGTTAGGTTTTATATTATTTATTTATTATTAAGTTTTATGATATTTCAATTGTTGTGTTCGAGATTTGTTATGTTCTCGGAATGTACAAGCAAGAGGCCGAATAGTCACGTTCAACGCCACAACCGTAGCTGGATATCCATTAGCTAGCGGGCAATGTGATTGAGTGGCCGTCTTTCGAATAATACGGATAGGTAATTGAGTGTGATTTTTAGTGTTTAGTATTTGCTTACCCGGAGAGGCTTGAAGTATTTTGAATATTTTATTTATTGTAACAGCAACCATCTGCTGTTTTTACGCCGATTTTGTGTGCCGACTGTTGAGCGTCGGCTTCTTTGACTTATTACAACACTTAAGATGCCATTAATAGGTAGATACTGGAGCAATAGGAAGGAAATAACATCAACAGATTTGCCATCGATGGCGAGGATTTAAAAGACGTGGCAGAATTGTGCCATCTCGGTAGTGCAATAATGAGAGATAGGAGAACTTTAAGGGACGTTAAAGGCAGAATACTTAAAGCTCAACAAGCATTCGGTTTACTGAAAGAAGTCTGGTAATCTAATAAGATCTAACATTAAGGTACGCATATATAAAACCGATGTAAAATCTGTTCTGATATATGGCTGCAAAACTTGTAAAATTACTAAAGAAATTACCCATAAACTCCAAGTATTGAACTCCATTATTAACAGATGTCTTCGCAGATTTTTTTTGCATTACTTGGTCAGACCATATTTCCAATACTCATCTTTGGGAATCAATGGGACAAGAATCTATTCACTTGGAAGTTCAGGAAAGAAAGTGGACTTGGATTGGTCATACCCTCAGGAAGGCAGTAAACGGTATCTCCAAAAAGGCGTTAGAGTGGAACCCTCATGGAAGCCGTTGTAGAGTTCGCCTTGTACCCACATGGAGAAGAACGATGCATAAAGAACTTGAAGTCTACGGAACTACTTGGCTCCAGGTGAAGAAGCTTGTTCTTCACAGAACCTGATGGCACGAGGTTGTAAATGCCTAGTGCTCCAGAGATCTAGGACATAATATATACTGGAGCAAACCCAGGTAGGTATCCGTTTATTTGTGGACCGATGTGGTTGGCATTTGCTCCATTGATTCTTGGCAACGCTTTAGATTTTACTAGGTAGTGATTAGAGCAACCTACGTAGGTCGGATTGAATACCAGAAGATGAGAGCGTGTGGCAATTTGTGACGGCAGGACGTGGAGGCCTGCACAGCCGGATTTTTTCGTTTCTAAATCAATTGGTGCCGTGAAAATACATTTTATTCGTCCATCTGAATCGCACGACCTTCGCCAATGAACGCTAGCCACGTGCAATAAAGGGTCTCAATCTCTTTCAGGATTGCACTATTTATGAAAAAAAAAGCAGTATGTGGTGGTTTGCTATTTCGTAGTTTTTAAGGTTTTGACAAAAAAATCTTATAACGTTGCTTTGTGTTCCTCTGTCTGTCTGTTCAGTAGCATAGTGTAGCCAAACAGCCGAACATAGAAAGTTGAAATTTGGCAAGCTTTTTGACCTACATTTAGAGAATCCCATAGTTGAAAAACCCATAGTGGAAAAATATAAATAAATATCTATTTAACTCAAATCTCTTAATGAGTGGATGAACCAACATATTTTTATTTTTGAAAAATGCAATTTTTTATGAGATTTTTGCCAAAAATCTGACAAATATTTCTATAATGTACATTGATGGGAACCGGAATAGTACAACAGCAATTTTTGATCAGATTAATTTTTCGAAAATATCTATTTTTCTATCATTGAAAAAATTAATTATTTATTTTGAATTTTTTGTATGGTCTCAAAAGCTCTTAAGACGTAGATTAAGATATAAAAAGTAGCTTTATGTATATTTGTTTAATTTTAACACGTTTTTTGCTAAAAATGTTTTAAGAAAACTCTTGTCTCGCAACTTATAACTCAAGGGGGTTAATTTAAAAATCTGATAAAATTCTGAGTAATGCACATTTATGTGAACCAGTATGGTACCACAGAAATTTTTGATCGGGTAATTGTTTTGAGTTATGCAATTTTTTGCAGTATCGTGCTTACAATATTTATCTGAAAAAAGAATAGCTATAGCTGGGTGTTGAAATACCATACATGAAATGCGAGCGCATTTCAAGTATTATTGTAAACCTTTAGATGAAAGCACGTAGTTACTCTTTCGCGAAATTTATAATTTTTAACATGAATTAGCTAATTCTTTGGTTTAAGCGGAACTAGATTTTGAATTCTAGTACCTGTTAACGTTTGATTAAAACTTTTGATCATTTTGTTTGGCAAATGCCAACTTTAAACATTAAAAAATTAGCTCGTGACAACTAAAAAAAAAATTAATATTCCACCTGGTTCCGCTTAAAGGTTTTGAATGGCCTGTTCTTAATAGTCCAAAATTTGTTAACACTTTTTAAATACCTACAAAAGCCTGAAATGTGTAGAAATTCACACTTCACATCCATTTTTTTATTTTGGTTAAAACCGGCTTTTGAAAAATAATTTACTTTTAAAATAAAGAACGGCAGCGATATTTTTCTTTTTTGTTCCGATCGGAAACGAATGTGTGCTTTTTTCGTTCTCAGTTGCTGGTTATCATTTCATATTTGTGTTCTCGACACGCACATCATTTTAGTTTTTATATATGTTTTGGAGAATGTCAAATTGTTTCCTGATATGAACTATTTATATAGCTATTAATCCAGTTGTCAATCAAAAATTAAACCTTCTACCCAATTAGAATACTATAAAGTTTATCCAAAACATAAACTTGAAACTGAATGTATACTACACAGTATCATAAAAACAAATTTTATTTATAAAATATTTCCCTCTCGCTGCAATAATACCAGTACTTTACAGGAACCACCAATCGGAAATTGCTTCATAAAAAACATCCTGCATATTTTATTTTTAATTTAACCTCACTAAAATGAGTTCAGAGTCAGCCAACATTTTTTATCAAGATTATGTTGATTTTTAACCACTTGATATTCGTTGCCAAATCATTTATTTAAAAAATTTATTTGCAAGAACTGAATATAACACACAAAGAAGGTGTGTCCTTTTCCGAAAATTCAAGAAGTATATTTAAGGAGTAAGAAGTAAATGACGACCTAGCAAAAAGTGCCTGACAATTGTGACTTAATGTAGCAACTTCAATGTAGCAATAGTCAATAATGCCGAAGATAGGGGAAGCTTATATCCAAAGATGAATTAAATAGATAACGCTAGATATGACGACGAATAAATAATTCTAGATCCTGTAAAATTACTAGGTCGAGAATTTCTTACCGTTGGAATTAAAAGGCACCCAGAATGCTTTTTTCCTTTATTTTAATCATATTTATTTATTTGAGGTGCATCAACATTGAGGTTATCATCTTCAGCCCATAAACGTCCCACATTAGTCTCACTGAGCCGTAGTCACTACCGTACTGCTACTTTTATGTTAGGCAGGAGCCTTTCACTCCGAAGAGTGAAGTTTCAGGTCTACAATTCCCACGGTGACCTAATAGACCGGGAGCTCATGACAGTTTCTGGTCTCCGATTTCATACAGCATGCCTTTTGGAGGAGAGAATATTTACCCTGTGACAACAAAAAAGGGATGGTATTAAACCCCTGCACGCTTTCCGGTCATAGGGAAAATTGCATTTGCACTTAAACACAAAATTTTTGTGCTTTTCTCTGATTTAATATTGCTTGCCCTTTTGTCAAAAGAAAGTTATAACAAATTTAAAGTCTTTTAAATATATGCATGCGATTCGGAGGGTCCCAAAGGGCTCAAACGGTCATGTGATCTTGTAATAAAAAAATATGATTTTCCGCGTTTTCATACAGTATGCCTATAATTAAAAGACTTTAAATTTGTTATAACTTTCTTTTGACAAAAGGGCAAGCAATATTAAATCAGAGAAAAACACACAAATTTTGTGCAAGTGGAAATGCAATTTTCCCTATGACCGGAAAGCGTGCAGGGGTTTAGTACCATCCCTTTTTTGTTGTCACAGGATAAATATTCTCTCCTCCAAAAAGCATGCTGTATGAAATCGGAGACCAAAAATGTCATGAGCTCCCGGTCTATAATCCGGGTTGGGAGCGGTGATGTTTTTTTTTTTATTTTTATTTATTTTTTATAATTTTAAATGAGAATGAGATGATAAGGACAAATACAAATATCCACCGGGATTCGAACCCGGGACCTTTAACACGAGAAGCAGGGTCGCTACCACTGCGCTACTGAGGTCAGCCCGAAAATTTAGATACATACGAGCCCCGTCTCAGTGAAGTTGGCCCAACTATCAAAAATAGTGTTTTCAAAGAAAAAATTTATATTAGAAGTGAAATTTCTCTCTCTCTCTCTCTCTCTCTCTCTCTCTCTCTCTCTCTCTCTTTCATTTTCTTTCTTTCTTATTTTTCGATCTATTGCCTTACAGGGGATTTGGTGGCGTCATGTCGGCACAATAGTTTTCCTTTTTGGAGCTTACGCTTCTTGATCTTTGCCCAAATGTGTAGTTCCTTGTAGTATGTGGTTGACTTATAGCTTCATTTGGTGGATCCGGAATTAGGATATCTGCCTCGATCGACGACTATCTACTATCCCTTGCATGATTTATCTTTCCATGCTGTCTTCTCTCCTGGATATATTATAACTTATAATTGAAAATATCGGAAAATATTTAGTGAAATACTTTTAACAAAGTACTGTTATAATAAAAACCATTTATCTTAAATTATATTTACTTTATTTTAACATATATTCACAATTTTCATGATTTAAATAGTTGGGCCAACTTTACTGAGACGGAACTCATATATAGTATACATTTTTATTAATATTCATATGTTTATATAATACAATACATTAAATTTGTTTGAAAATTAGTATTTCTATTAAAAATTTTATGATGTTTTTACTTTTGGTTCTATCATTGTAGAGCGTCTTTTAGGGTGTTGGGGATCTGGTGGTTCTATCGTTCTCTTCTGTATTCAGACATTCTATTAGTAGGTGCTGCACTGTAAGTGGTACACGGCAAAAGTTGAATTCTTTTGGAGTTTCTTATTTTATTAAATGAGTGTGTGTGTATGTGTAACACTTATAACCTATCCGTAATCTCGGTATAACGATTTTCTCTCTTCTGTTTTTAGGTGCATGCCATAGATTTGGATTTTCTTTAATCTCTCTTAGTTTATTATTCTATATGTTAGGCCATGCCTTGTTCCATTCTTGCAAGATCTTTTTTCTTGAATAGTTTCAGAACGTGTAAATGATCAGTATCTTAGTTTCTGCATGTGCGGTTGCTTCTTTGGCGGTGGCGTCTGCGATTTCATTGCCGCTGATGCCCATGTGAGATGGTATGCATAGTAATGAGATATGTTTCCCTTGCTTTATGGAGTCATCGTTATCCGTATTCACTATTGACTAATGGTGTGTGATAATGCTTTTGCGGACATCTTTTCTAATAAATATTCACCAGAAATCTATAGGATGGAACATAAGTTGCATAGTAGTTAAAACATGCATTAACTCATTTTTAAGTTAATCCCTTTGCCGGTCACCATGGCGTAGTGGTTAGTGTAGCGATGCACTGGCTTCTAGACCATGAGGGCTCGGGTTCGAATCCCGGTTATGGCATGGATTTTTCAAAAATTAAATGCATCTTCTGGATAATGGTCATAGTAGCTAATTCAAAAATTAAAAAAAAAAAAAATTGATCCCTTAACACCGAACACTGCAATTCGCAACGTATCTTTTCTACAAATGTATACGCGACAGGAATATATTTTTCGTGCGATGGTCGTTACACCCGACCATTCTATTTAATACATTCCTATCTTAAGATATAATTCTAAGATATAACAGTAAAAAATAAAGTTGCCATAATATCTACTTATATGTATATTTATGGGCTTTTATAAAAAAAATCTTTAAATTAATTCATGCGTTAAGAAGTTAACTATTTAGGGTTTTCTAGATATAACCAAAAATGACTGGGACAATGGCCGAGAAAATTGTCAGGAAAATAGTCGAGAAAATGGCCGGAAAAATGATTAGGAAAATGTCCGGGGATATGGCCGATGGACTGGAACTCAGTACTCATCACCTTCCACAAAATAGGTTTCACAAGGAGTTGTGAGATTTAAACTAATGCTTAACATCCTGCAGGAAAGACTTATCTTGGATATGAAATACCACCCGAACCCTGTTTTGTAAAAGGCTGAGGTACGAGACAGCAAATTATGAGTCTCCGAAAAATTATGGAGAAAACCAGGAAGTTCAATGTACTCACCAATTTGTGCTTTCTTGATTATTCGAAAGCTTTCGATTGTAGAGCAAATTGTAGTCTATACTGCGAAAAAATGGGCGTTCTTGAACTTTTCATTTTGATAATAAAAAATCTCTACGAAGCCGCGTAGAGAAGATCGACGGCAAAATCTCATCCAGTTTTATGTTTAGCAAAGATGTGCAACAAGAGTGCACTCTCTCCCCGCTTTTATTTAATATTTACGGAGGATGTTATGAGAAATCCCTTGAATCAATGGCAAGGAGGTGTAGTTATTGGTGGTCGAAGAATAAATAACCTACGTTATGGGCACGACACCACGCTCATTGCTAAGTATGAGAAAGAAATTGAAAACATGATAGCTAAAGTTGAGTAAGCAAGTGAAGAACTAGGTCTACGACTAAACAAATACAAACCTAAGCTAATGATCAGTAACAGCTGGTACACTACTAACGTTCGTACTTTGCTTGGTTTAGACGTCATGGAACGTTTCTCGACCTGAGATATGTCATTTCTAACCAGGGTGGATGCACAAAGGAAATAAAATATCTTGTTGCTCTAAACAAGTGTGCTTTGACCAAACTAACAAGAATATGGAAAAACAAGAACACCATTAATCAGCTTAAGACAAAAATAAACAGGTCCAATCTTTGGTCTTTCGATTCTTGCCCTCTATGCTGCGGAATCCAGGATATTAAAAGCAATAGATAAGAGTATAATAAGCTTCTTTGAGTTATGGTGCTGGAGGCGCATGTGGTGAAACCGTGGACTGCAAAGCGTACTAATCTTCAATTATAGAAGAAATTCAATTCCAACCAGACTCTCCACGCGTGTTCAGCAAAGAATCTTTCAGTATTTCGGTCATGTGTCACAAAGAACTTTTGACAACCTAGAAAAAATGGTCATCCAGGGCAAAATTGAAGGTCCAGCCCACAAGGAAGGTCTCCATAAATCTGGATAGAACGAATAAAAGACTACAGCGGTTCTAAACTAGAAGTAGTCAGCCTCAAAAATGCAGAATACCGACGGACATAATGAGAGATTGAAAATACAAGCTGACTCCGTAGCTACACGCGTCACGACTCCTCCTTACTGGGAAAAACTACTAGAAAGAAGAGATATAACCAAGAAATCTTCATACAAGACATTGCTCAATAACGGCCCTCGGGTCATATCTGGTCCAAGAAGTTAGCCATTTTAAAAAATCATCATTGAAAGCATTTTGTGAATTAGAAAAGTTCATTGTTCAATTATTTCACTACACTATTCACAGCCGTGATTCTCCATTTAGAGAGAAAGGTAAAAATGAAAACTGAAACTTTGACGGCTGTAAAATGAAGTCATTAAGGCCCGGAAGTTGTAAACAAGTTCTGACAGCTTATTAGCAGTTTTGTTTTTAAATGTAATAATTTGTTAAACTCGTAAAATAAAGTTTTAAAATAATTTTTTTGAGTTCCGAGTACACTGAAGAAATGCAAATGAACTTTCAGAATATATTTGTTAACTCAAATTATATAGTTTTGTTGATGACACAGTTCAGAACAATTTACGAAAGAAAAAACTTTTTATTAGTATTCATCATGTCAGATATTTTTCAGACCAAAAATACATTCCGAAATATGGGCGGGGGTTCCGAACTGGAAAGGGGTTTACTTGAAATGGAATCTTCAACATAGCCTTCCGCCAGAGTTGAAGATTTACACCTCCCGTGACGTTTTAATGTTAATATATTTGCTCGGGCATTAGCTAATAATAACGCTGTGTTATTAGTTCGGTTGTCAGTTGTTTCCGTGTAATCATGGAGATCTTGTAACTTAAGAAATGACACATAGATGGCTCTAGCATCCAGCGAACAAAAGAATAAGCGAATCGGCCTAGACCGAAAACGATTTACATTTTGGCTAGTACTAGATAATAAAAAAGATTTTTTTTTTTTTGATACGGTCGCAACAAAAATTAAATTCTTAAGATAAAAGTGTGAAATCGGCCATAGGCTATTTACACCTCTGACAGCCAGTCTCGAATGTAATTTATAAACATTATGGAGTTGTTTGAAGTAATTAGTGGCGTGAAATTTCTGTAACTGTGTTTGTACTCTAGCCTGCGATGATTTCTGTCCGACAGAAAATATTTCATAGTTATAAATAAGTTTATTATATTCTTCATCTCTGTAACACCTAAAGTTTAAAAGTTTCATATTTTTATTCACGTTAATTTGGTTTTTATTATTTTGACATGTAAAAGAGTCGATGCTTATGGCAGACTGTGTGGTCGTAACTCTGAAATCATAGTTGCCCGAAGGATAACAGTGTCTGATCACAATATTCTGATGGTATACTGAATATCGATAGAATAGCAATAGGTGAATGCGCAGTTTGACATATAGGCCGATTGTCATATGTTTATCGTATCGGTAAATGATTTACCACATGGAATGACCGCTTGTTTATGTAGCAACTAACTCAATTTATTGCATGTAACTACTCTATCTCTAAATTTGATGCGTAGTAATGCTTATTAAACCGGCATTGGTAGCTCAAAGGTAACAATCCTGCTTTGGCTGCCGACAGTTCCGGAATTGAAACCCGGATAGAGAATGTTTGTATACGTTGTTATAACTTCATCTCCATTACCATAAACTAAAGTAAAAGAAAACAACCAAAGAAAATTTCAAATATCTATTTACTCAAACTACGAGTCATGTTCAAAATTGACCTACAATTTATTTTTTTCTAAAGGTAATTAAAGAGCTACTGCAAAAAGGTTTCATTTTCAACATAGTGGCCTTGTTAGCTAATGTAATAAATAACTGCAACTTGTTTGTATCAATACTGTCAATTTTATTAATGATGACGTCCGAGGATGTTTCATATTCAATTGCACAACGTGTAAGTATTAATTTTCTTTTCGACGAAGGTGCAAAAGCGACCGAGATTCATCAGAGCCTACAAAAACAGCTTGAGAAAGAGTGTGTATCACTCAGAACTATGTTGGATTGCAAATCCTTTCACTGTGGACATGTGTGTTACACTTGCCGCAGGCCCGTCCAACGTCTGCTGCGAATCCTGGGAACATTAAAAAAATTGACAAGCTCATCCGGAACAATAAATGAATATCTGTGAAGTAATATAAAGTTTTGTAATATAAAAAAGGAATTAGTTAAAAATATATTGAATAAATAAGGCAGATAATATATTTACGTAAGATGTATATACGACATAAATTCAGTATAATGGGAAATTTGAAAAAGTTAAAAATATTTAATTTAAAAAAAATATGTATTATATACAAAAAGATAGATTTGGCTAAAAGAGTTTAAATAAAACAATAACACAAACAATATACCTTCAGGGCTAAAGTTTCTAATCTAAATTCATTTAGATTTAGGGCTAATTTAAATATTTATTGTAAATAAAAATTAAAAATATATGTATTATGAAGGTCTAAAAATTATATCAATAACTTCTTCTTTGGGCACTAGCAACTGGGCTGTCTTTTGGCCTCATCCTGTCCTCATTGGTCTCATTAGTCCTCTTTCTGGATTTGTTAATTGTCGTGTCAAAAAATATTTATATGTCAGATCACTTAAAAAATATATAATTGCGTAAAAACAAGATACATAAATTCAATAAATAAAAGTCTAAATATGTAAATAATAACAAAATATACCTTATAAATAATATATATTTCGATGCATATACAATATTCTCGAATAATATTATCTGTGCTCGAAGACTATGATATTATGAAATACAATGTACGATACTGAACATCTGTCAACTTGGACTAAAAACAATATTTTAACATTGTAATAGGGATGATGTTCTAAACAAATCCGATGCAAGAACAAACATCTCATATCTTCTTACACACATTTTTCTAAGCTGACATTGACCATAGATCTAATGACTTTGTTGATTGTTGCGCTGTAAATTAACTTTTAAGGATCCAAGTGAATTTGTCAATCTGGCTTTTCAATTTCTGGTTAAATTTTATTATATTCACTTGTTTATTTTTCTAATAGCTATATATTTAATTTTTTTACAAACTCGTCATTAACATAAATTTTCATAAACATTAATGTGCATTAATTGACAAATATTTTGAAAGGTGCCCTTTTAAAATTTCCACCACGATACTATAACTATAAAAAAATATAAAAATATAAAAAATTAAGTTGTCCTATTAGTTACTTATTACAAAATGAGTAACTTATATTATAAAACTGTTTTAGTATTGGGTTTATATCCATAATGCCCTCAAGATTTACTAAAGAAAAATACATTTTCTTTGCGACAGACTAAAAAAGGTTTTTAATTTACAAAAAAAAAATATTTATTTGAAATAATTTATTTATTTGATGTTCAATTGTTTTTCCAATTTAATACTATTATTTGTAGGGTAAAATACTTCATCTCTCTTAATTTAAGCTCCTTCGTATCTCTTATAACAAAGAAGTTAACAACGCTTAAACAATTCCTAAAAACGCCCGGTATATTCAATTAACTTTATTTTGAATATATATATATATATATTTAATGTAATAAAAGTGTTTCTTCTTAAATCGTCATGTAGGTAAAATAGATTAATTAATTCATGGGACGTTTCGCATTTTTATTTAAGTAAGTCTATCGTCAGCCTGTGACATGCAGTTATCAAGACGATGATTAATGTTTGTGGAAGGTCATGTGTCTACTAATTAGTTGTAAATACGAGCTTGAGAGTTTTAAAATATGGAAAATTATATATAAAACTCACATATTTTTTCAAATATAAGTAAAAACTCTATAAACGTGTCAGTATTTAAAATCAAAAAAATTTGATAACGTTCCATGAAATTCATTTATTTTACCTACATGACAATTTAAGGCTCGCGCACCTAGAGACGGATCGGATCACAACGACGGATCGGAGACGGATCGCATCACAAAAATGTTGTAACGCGTCCCATTGCAACACAAGATTTTACCGCCTGTCGCCGCACACTGTGGAGTGGAAGGACGGGCCGCAGCGGGCTAGGCGCAATAATACGCCGAGCGATCCGTCAATGCTCTCCGCTGCGGCCCGATGCGCCCCGTCAGCAATGTGCGCTGTCTCCTATAAAATATATGAAACCGATCCGTGCGGATCTTTTTATTGCAATGCGATGCGCTGCGATCCATACTATGTGCGCGAGCCTTAAAGAAAAACTTTTATCATAATGATTCGTCAGGATCATCCCCTGATATATTTAATATACATTTAAATAAATATATTTATTTTATAATATATATTTTATTGTATTGTGAGAGAAATAAAAAAATAAGAAGATTTGACAGAACATAAGGTTAATGTTCCGTACAGTTCCACCAAGACCAACTGTTTAGAGAGAAGGCGCATAATAGTTAGAATAAGATTTGGCCTTGGCGAAACGCCACCCGTTTCTTTCAAAGCATAACATTTACGATTCAGTCTTATTCCTTAATTTTTTTATTTAAAACTGAAATAAACAATTATTTGATGTGTTTGTTAGCAAGCTCGTATTAACGAACCTATTAAAAAAAAAAAAAAAAAACTTAAACAATGAAATATTTTAAATTTAAATGATATCAAGGCTCAAATTCCATATACATACCTACTAGAGCTCATAGTGAATGTACTCTATAAACGCATTCACAATGAATACACAATATTAATTGGGAAAATTGGGGGGGGGCATAAGGTAATATGCACCTTCATATAAACTAAATAATTACGTTAGTTTTAGTTGGCAAAAATTTAGGACAGAAAAATCTGAAACTTGATAAACAGTACCTATCTGTCTCATTTGGAATTTTTTCCTGTTTTCAATGATTTATACGAGGGTTGCCTTTTATGTTTTTACAAACGGCGTGCGTCTGTCAGCGATGAATCTCGTGAAAGTCGATCAAACTCGGTTGTGATTCTAAAACACATCGATGTTGTGCGGAAAATGATTGAAAAAGATCGGCATGTAACTTACTGTGAAATAGAGGCATCCTTTGGCATATCGCAGACTGCAATACATTCAATTTTGCATGAACATTAAGCTGTCAAAAAGATTTGTTCCCGATGGATTCAGTATAATTTGGCTTGTGTTGATTGGTGTAAGGGAATGCTAAAAAATTCAACCTAGGCACTGCAAAATCCTTATACAACATCATTACGGGTGACGAAACTTAGATTTATGCATATGAACCGGAAACTAAGCAACAATCCACTGTTTGAGTCTTCCAAGATGAACCGAAACCCACAAAAGTTGTTCGTTCACGTAGCATTTCTAAGCAAATGATCGTTTGCTTCTTCGGTTGTACTGGACATGTCGCAACCATTCCTTTAGAGGGACGGAGAACTGTTAACGCTGAATGATATACAACAATATATTTGCCAGAAGTTATCGAAAAAATCAGGAAAAACAACCAAAAAAGTCGCATCATGACAATGCAAGTTCCCACACAGTATGTCAAACAATTGATATTTGAAGGCGAAAAACATCGAATTAATGTCTCATTGCCCGTATTCACCTGATTTATCCCCTACCGACTTCACGAATTCCCCAATGACAAACAAAAAATTCGTGAACAGCGTTTCATCACTTCAAGAAGCTGTAGAAGTCTTCGAAAACCATGTTTCTGATATACCAACTTCAGAGTGGAACAAATGTTTCGAGAATTGGTTTGGACGCTTGCAAAAATTATAAATCTTAAAGGCAAATATTTTGAAAAGAAATAAAACAGTTAGTTCAAAAAAAAAAAATCCTTCTTAGTTTTTGTAAAAAAAGGTAGCCCTCGAAGTATACATATTTTGAAAAACATTAACTTCATAAAGAGTCCCAAAAATATCAGTTATATTCCGACGTATTGTCATGTTAAAAACGCGTATTTCTCCGTCAACTACAGATGCATGAATGATTACTATTGGCTCCCCGCTCTTGCGGCCACGCCTTCTCGTTTCTAACGTTACTTATTAATATACTCTATTCCAAACATACAGCCTAGATTTAATTTAAGCTGGAGGGATCATACGGAGCATTAACCGAACATAAATATTAATTTTGTTTTGTCTTTGACCTCCCTCCCATATCCTTTTCTATTTTACAGTCTTGATAACATACTAATCAACTGACATCTCATAAGCTTTGACTAAGAAAACTGTGCATTTATTTAATATTGTTGTATTAGTTTATTTACTATTTACAATCGTAAAATGTATCTAAAGCCAACTCTGTGTGAGCGTAGGACGAGGCTGGACTCTAGGGAAGGGATGGTTCTGAGGAGGAAACAAAGTTGTTAGAAGAGGGCAGTGACTAGAGGCTAGAGGAGGGAAGTGTTGGTATACGGAGTGAAATAAAGCAGGTCACAGAGGTTGATAGAGGCGAACTGCACCTTGCACAAGCATTTACGACTAAATTAACATTGGCCGTCTTGACTGACAGCACTTAACTCTTCTCCATGCACACAACTTGAGTGCACTCAACAAGATACCCCTAAATTTTAACTACATTCAATTAAAGAAAAAAAAAACTTATCTAGGGTTAAAGTAGTTGGATAATACCAATCCAGGCGTACACAGAATTGGTAACTCCCAGGAAATAAAAATTATATACTTATTGAATAGAAACTAAACAACTAAAAATAAAAGTCATTTTTTTAGGGATTTTAACATCACTCATGTATCGAAATGTGTCACAATGTGTAGAAATTGTAGCTAAACGGCTAAATATAGAAAGTTAAAATTTGGCACTCTTATACAAGGTGTCTCAAAAGAAATTTTATATTTAGTGGATCGATTAAAAAAAAAGTAAGCCGTATATAGAAAAAATGTTTATTAATTATTAAAATACACTTTTTGGGGATTTATTTCTTAAAAATAATATCGTCTAAATGTAGACCCTCGCGTTCTCGGCACTCATTTAATCGAACAGTAAAATTACTTATGACGTCTCGGCAGGTGGACTCAGTGATGGCTGCCATTTCGTGACGGATATTTTCTTTCAAATGCGCCAGTGAAGTCGGTTTATTGGCGTAAACTTTAGATTTAAGATAACCCTATAGGAAAAAGTCCATAGGGGTTAAATCTGGACTGCGTGGAGGCCAATTTATGTCACCTCTCCGGGAGATCAATTTGCCTGAGAAAATTTCACGAACACGTGGCAGAGACATATTGGACGTGTGTGAAGTTGCTCCGTCCTGTTGGAACCATGTTCTTTGGTTATAGCCAGGAAAGTTTTGCAGTTCAGGTACCAAGAAGTTGTCTAACATCTCCACATAACGCTCTGAATTCACTGTAACTGCACGCCCCCTTTCGTCTTCAAAAAAGTAAGGGCCGATAACTCCTCGCGCCGACATCGCAGCCCATACGGTCACTTTAGGCGAATGTAGGGGTTTCTGATGTTTGCGTTTCGGATTCGTTGCACTCCAGTAGCGGCAGTTCTGCTTATTTACGTGGCCATTAAGATGAAAATGAGCTTCATCCGAAAAAAAAATGTTGGTAAACGTTGAAAATCGCTCAATCACCTGATTTACGAAATTAAGCCTCTGACTGGCATGTTGGGGCTTTAATTCTTGCACCAATTGAATTTTGTAGGGGTGCAGCTTTAGGTCTTTGTGCATAATGCGATGTAATGATGATCTATGCACATTTAAAGCACTTGCGCGCTTCCGAATTGAAAGGTTCGGGTCGTCACGAACAGACTGATTAAGATTCTCCACGTTTTCTACCGTTCTTGATGACCTAGGTCGCCCGGATTTTGATTTATCCAGCGTTGTACCAGTCTCTTCAAACTTTTTAACCCAATGTCAAATGAGAGGAATGCTAGGCGCATCATTTAAGTGGCGAAAACCTCGAATACTGCAGAATTTTCTACGCGCTACAGTCGCCGAATCACCGTTTTTGTAAAACTCTCGCACGCATAACGCGCGGTCTGCTCCCGAGAAACGCTTTATAGCGACTGAATTCCCAAGAGCCAGGCTACCGATTAACATAACCCCCGCGCCCCTCGGATACGTTGCGTTCACGCAGTAAGCTAAATAAATATACAATTTCTTTTGAGACACTTTGTACAACCCCTTGACCCATATATAGGAAAAATACTGAGAATCTAAGAAAACACATTACGAGATAAATATAAATAAATATGCTATATCTATTGGAAAAATAAATATTTTAAAATTTTTTGAATCGGGTATCGAATGAAACCTCTTCAAGAGAGGATGAAAAACAAATTTTTATTTTTAAAAAATCTTTTTTTTTATGTTATTTTCAAAGTACCTAAATAGTTTTTTAACCTGTTTAGTTTTCGAGAAATAGAGAATTATTTTAAAAATGTATTATGCAAAAGAAAGCTCTTAAGACGTAGATTAAGGAACAAAATGTAGTTATTTATTTATTTTTTTATTTTAACACGATTTTTTACAAAAATGTACAAAGAAATTACTGTACCTACTAAAAAATTTTAAAAAAAAGTAATGTACATTGATCTAAACTGGAATCGTCAGTGAGGAATTTTTGATCAGATTTCGTTTTTGGATAATATTGCAGGTTTTGTATTTTTGACAAAATTCATGGCTAAACTATGGCTAATGATGATATGGACTTTTTGTATTTATGGTTAAGGTTGTGTGTCTTTAATGAAATTAAAAATATAATAAAAAATTTTAACAAGCTGAGAACCGAGCTTTGTGTGTAGAGTGTAGTGTGTAATGTTCAGTAGGCTGCATCTACTATTAAACGTCGTGATTCAACCTATTGTTTAAATTACTTTAGTTTTTTATTTTTAAGATATCAACGAAGAACAAATCATTTATATTAATGAAATACTTATAAATCAAATAACACATTGATAATAGTGAGAAATTCGTTTCTGAAATTGAAAAAAATTTAGCCATTTATCAATACATCTCTAATAAATTTAATGAAGACGAAGCAAATGCAAAAAAACGATGGGATTTTTTAATTTAAATTTTACTGGGACGAAATTTTCACAATTTATTTAAATTTTGTTTAAAAAATTAAATGGAAGCTCTTAGTACTCAAACAATGAATAAAAAACAGCTGATATTGACGTGAGTATAGAACAAATATTCCTAGACATCCAGCATTATGTTGGCTTCTTGCATCTATTAAATAGCTACTAAATCCTGAAATGTGTGAAAATTCATTCTTCACATAAATTTTATTTATTAATAAAAATTAATTTATAATCAAAATTAAATTAATATATAAACCCACTCTTCTCTGTAAAAGTTCAATAAAAATATTGTATTATTTTTTGAAAAAATTGGATATTTTTCAAAATGGACCCCCTAGATTATTTTTCTGTGTACGTGCTTGTATTAATCACTTAGGACTTTTTTATTGTAACAATTGAATGGGGTGGGGGGATGGAGTTTTATTTTTCATGGCGAATTTTATTTACTTATTTAAATAATATAAATTTATTTAAAATTATTAAATAAGGATGTAAGAATTGTTTGTCAAAATTTTATTTCAAATTTTTACAGATCGGATTGAGCTGGACCAGTGGACAGATAATTTCTGTGTATATGAACTCTTGCGTTTGTAACGAGCCATCCGTGATGACATCCTTCGCTGCCCGCGATAAGCCACTGACGAGATATATTTGTCGTTGCACATTCGTCAGTAGGGCGTTGGTTGCGTTGCAAAAGGGCCGTACGCTTCCCATACTTAAGTCATGAACTCACAAACTGAATTTATGTGTTAGAGAATTCTATTATTTGTAATTTTAAAAGTTGACTTAATTAAATGATTACTACTTAAGTGTATTTTTAATTTACCGGCTGTAAGTTTTACTTTCCATAGACCATTATTAAATAAGGGTTTAAGAATTGTTTGACAAAATGTCGTTTCAAATAAGGAAGAACCTTACAAAATTTAAAATAAACAATAAATTTTCATGGACTCGGTATTGACGACCTTGTTAGGACAATACCGATCAGTGTTATGATTTACAAAATGAAAAAATGTAATGCTTTGGCTCGTCATATTCAGTGCAGTCCTTGTATTTTCAATGACCACAGTGCCCAACCATAAGTTCCCATTTTGGCCAAATTCACCGTCAGAACTCCTGTCGTTGTCGTTTGCAAATTACTATCTGTTTCACTTTCATCATCGCACATCTTATTCATTATTTCTTCATCTTCAGAAGATGACCTTTCTGATATTCGGAGCTATACTTTGTTATTTTAAGCAACAAGGTTTTGCTCAGATTGGTTTTGCCCAGATTCTATGAGAAAAATTAAGCACTCGTTTAAAAACGAATAACATGATCAATTGCTGTGATTTATGAATACTGAAATAATAAATATCGCAATAAATCTATTTACAATTTAAAAATTAAATATCTTGATACAATTTTAATTTGAATCCCTAAAAATTATGGAGTCTATAATGTATCATTTTCATGCTGGTATTGGAAGCGTGGAACAAGAAATTCAACAAATAGGATCGCTCTATTTTGAAAAAACCCGTACCATGGTGTCGTAAGCGCGGTGTTAAAAGCGCGGTGTCGCAAGTTCAGAAATTTCAACTCTAGCGCTGGTCGCACCATCGAACCCATAGAAACAGATATATTTTTTCGGAATGGTGAGATCTTTAGCGAGACACTTATATTAATTTCCTAAAAAAAAATTAAAAAAACGTAAACTGATGTAGCGAAATAGCGACTTTTACAATGCTGTCGGCAGTCATAATGTTTATTATTATGGATTCGGTTTCAAATATCTGGTCTGCATCGTCTGCAGAAATGTCATGCAGTAGGTATACTAATAATACACCCCCAAGCAGGGGCCAACAGAATCTTCATTCTAAACTGTGATGTCAAGTAAAAAAGATTGTGTATTAAATTCTTTTCTTGTAATTGAAGTAACTGTCTGTGTTTTTGTGTCTCATTTTTTGCAACAAGGTAAAATAATCTCCCTGTTGCCTTCTGTTTCTATGTATATATGGGACGTAGCCACCATCGCTTTTCTTCATATCGCAATAAGTTTAAATATGCATAAAAAAGAGCTAGACGTCTCCTTCGATTTGATGACATATTTAATGAAATTGAATAACCGTTTACTCCAAATAATTGTAAAAACTTTTAGGTTAGATTTGGGTTAGATACAAATGTTGTCAAAAACGAAAACACGCACTTATCACGCTTTCAACCCCACCATGAAATTCGAACTTATAAATATAACACCACGCCTCTCACCCCTGTCGCGCCTTTGACACTACCATGAAAATGATGCATTACTGAAAAATTTGAAACAAAAAATCTCTGAAAACGGGTTGCCTACCCCTGTTATACTAGTTTGATATTCTTGCCATCACGTAAACTATGAACAATTGTTTGAGTCAGTGATATCTATTCAAATTTCTCATATAGAGAACAAATTGAATGTGTTGTATTTATTTATTTAGTCGGGGGTTTCCGACGCAATTTCACACTATTACTTCAGTAACATGGATCCCATACAGTATTCAGAGTTCTCATTACGAATTCCCACAACATGTTCAAACCATTTAGTTGACTAATTCATCATCTTCTTAACATTCCTATTCATCATCGTAGTATCGTACTACATTCGTATACTCGTATGTTCCACTTTCTTTTTGTTTAATATTAAATTATAGTTTTGTATGTTTGTTACAGATGTATTATGATTTAATGTCAACAGAAGAAATGTATGTACTGCTTTATAGGAACATAAATTATTGTACTGTTACGGAAAATAGTTTTGTAGCTTATGAATTTACGAGATTGAGAAACAATAATGCCAAGTTATAAATAATTGGCTACGTAGCGCCTGGGGCAAGCTCAAACTGGGGAACGTCCCTAAAAAATCAAAAGAAACCTAAGCTTTTCTAGTGCCAAATTATAAATAATTGGCTACGTAGGGCCTAGAACAAGCACAAACTGGGTTGCCTCCCTAAAAAATCAGAAGAATCCCAAGTTTTTTTATACTAAAATTATAAATAATTGACTACGTAGGGCCTGCGGAAAGCACAAATTGGGGAGCCCCACTAAAAATATCAGAAGAACCCCAAGCTGAGGAACCACTATTTTGTTTTGTACCCGGTTTTTTAAAAATCAATCACACATGCTAAACAAGTTTTTATTGTTAGTGAACAATAATGAGTGAGATATTTCAAATTTATATGTACCTATAGTGGTGGTAAAAATTCATCACCCTGCAGAGTTTACGTTTCTAAAATATTTTTGTTGTCTATATCAGTATTTTAAATATTATTTTGTATAACGATGTTCACCACATTATTAGTAATATTCCTCGTTACCTTTCCAGAAAGTATTTGGTGTAATTATATAATAATTACCTGACTAATAGTCTTCTATAATATATCGAAGCGAATTCTAAGCTTGAAAAAAGGATTCGGTATCGACATTAAGGGATGATATACTCTATTTAAAACCAATTATGACGAATTTGCTGCATTCAAAAACTATAATTTTTTGCAATTTAAGATAGAAAAGATGAAAAACTGTGTGAGAAAACATGATATTCAATCATTTCTCACCATTAAAAAGAAACATCCAGTAGAGAAATTACAGTTATAGTTCACTAAAGTCCTTCAGTGACTAGGTTAGTTTTGAAGTATAAAGAAACAGTAAAAATACAAGACCAACCGCGAAGTAGACGACCAAGGAAAATAACGATTAAAAACGATGCTGTCCTGGGAAAAATAATTCTAGCTGTAATTTTTCATATCTGTAGTACGAAAAAACCTAGTGATTTGGATTTCGAGAACGCCGAGCGCAAATAAAACCACTACTCTTGGAGAAGCAACTTTAAATCGTTTATGTTGGGCAAAAGAGCGTCAAAATTAACCTAGTCCCTGAAGATTGATTGCGGTGAACTGTTGCTGCGATTTCTTAACTAGATTTTCTTTTTTTATGGTGAAAACTATTTGAATACCATGTTTCGTCACACAGTTTGTTTTGTTTTTTTAATTTAAAGTTTAAATTAAGACTTATAAAAATTCTTTTAGTCAAATTCGCTCTGCAAGTGTCCATGGACCAACAGACAGACAGACATACAGACATACATACAGATCGACAGACATATATACAAGCATACAGTCTTACAGACATACAGACATTCAGACATACAGACATACAGACATAAATACATACATACATACAGATATACAGACATACAGACATACAGACATACAGACATACAGACATACAGACATACAGACATACAGACATACAGACATACAGACATACAGACATACAGACATACAGACATATAGACATACAGACATACATACAGAAATACAGACTGACAGACAAAAAAGCAAACAGACAGACATCTTGCTAAAAATAGTCAAAACGTTATTTAGAGACCTTAATTTGTGGACACCATCGAAATTGTGACCTATTATAGTTCACCAATTAATTGAATTAGTCCAGGGCGCTAGCTTTTAAAAACAGTCGAGATGGTCGTGCGGTTCAAAATCAAAATAACAGAGATAAAATATACAAAATATAAACGTTAATACTTATATATATATATATATATATACCAGGTCTATAAGTATGAAATGCGGATTTTTTTCAAACTTGCCGCGCAAACTGACTGTATAGTTCAAAGTTTCAACACATATGGCGTTTTGTTAAGTTATCATTAAGTGTCAAATGCGTATAGGTTATAATTTGAAAAGTGATCATATAGTTTTGTTTTACTGTGTTAAAAATGTCAAATTTTGTGCAAAATAAAGAGCATTCGCGGACAGTACTACTGTTTTGTTTCATTTGAAAAAAACTGCTGCTGAATCATACCGACTGCTTCGAGAAGCTTATGGTGAATATGCTCCATCGCAAGATACGTGTGAACGATGGTTTCGGCGTTTCAAAAGTGGTGACTTTGATCTTACAGACAAAGAACATGGAAAACCTCCAAAAAAATATGAAGATACAAAATTGGAAACATTGCTACAGGAAGACGATAGTCAATCACAAAAACAACTAGCAGAGCTGTTAGGCGTTAGTCAACAAGCTGTTTCCAATCGCCTACGAGAGATGGGTAAGATCCAGAAAGTCGGCAGATGGGTTCCACATGCATTGAATGAGAGGCAGATGGAAAAACGCAAAAACACTTGTGAAATTTTGCTTGCACGATACAAAAGAAAGTCTTTTTTGCATCGTATCATTACTGGCGATGAAAAATGGATTTATTTTGAAAATCCCAAATGCAAACAATCATGGGTAAACCCAGGCTTACCATCCACATCAACTGCAAGATCGAATCGCTTTGGCAAAAAGACAATGCTCTGTACTTGGTAGGACCAAAAGGGTGTGGTCTATTATGGATTGTTAAAACCTGGTGAAACAGTTAATACCCAACGCTACCAACAACAACTGATCGAATTGAACCATTCACTGCTCATAAAACGACCAGAATACGAAAGAAGACAGCGCAAGATAATCTTTCTTCACGATAACGCTCCATCACATAAAGCAAAAGCAGTTTGCAACACATTGGAGGCACTCAAGTGGGAAGTGCTACCCCATGCCGCTTACTCACCAGACTTGGCCCCTTCAGATTACCACTTGTTCGCATCGATGGGTCACGCACTTGCCAAGCAGCACTTTTGTTCATATGAAAATGTGAAAGAATGGCTAGATGAATGGTTTGCGGGGAAAGGGGAAGAGTTCTACTGCCGAGGTATTCACAAATTGCCTGAAAGGTGGGAAAATGTATAACTTCTAATGGAGCATACTTTGAATAAATAAACTTTTACTGTTCTTTTGAGTTTAATGCTTTTATTTAAAAAAAAAATCCGCATTTCATACTTGTAGACCTGGTATATATATACGTTACAAAATCTCAACATGTCATGATCTTAATTCGTTGATTCGGCCATCCTATTTAAGTGATATTATTTCAATAAAAAAGTTGATAAACGACTATAAACGATAACATAAAATGTTTCTCCTGTAACGAACAATAAACTAATGAAACAATCCGATATTGATGACGAATTATCAATGAATCTTTCATAACATAATTACACATCCCATTCTCACGAACATGCTTACGCGTACATCCATTATTGGGCATGTTAATGTGTTTTGTATTTAATCCCACATCTGCGGTAATATTGTAATCATAACCTATACAGGATACGGGTGAAAATGTAAAAGTCAGCCACTTCTCTAAATGTTTCTGGAACGTGTGAATCACGCAAACATCTTGTCATTACGGTAATGCAGGTTGCGTGACACTATACATGTTTACGACTTTATCATTTCTTATAAGGTATTAAGGACATGTTTTTTTTATATTTTTTTAATGCGTTGTTTTGCTAACTTTAGATTTTTATTTTTGGATGCTTTTATGTTGAATTATTTTTAATTTTTATTTTCTTTTTATTGCAAGACATGATGTTTACTGGTTTTTTAGATGATTGCACATTTTATTACGTTATATTTTCTCCTCATTGAGTCACGTCAGTTTCTCACTGAAATAGAAGTGAAATTTCTCCGTTTGACAGTTTAGAGATCTTCCAACCTTAATAATTATAATATACGAGATGCAGGGCCGTAGTGTTCGTAAAGCGCAAGAGGCGATATCTGAAGGCCTCTCTTGACAGAAGGCTCCGTGTTGTATTACCTTCAAAATTATTGTTTAAATCATAAGCACATTTATTATAAATATAAATGTTTCGCCAGTAACAGAATAATTAAACAATAAATCCTATTTTTACTAACAAAATTGTTGTATACCATTCAACATTAACTATTCTCCGATCATGTAAAGAAATGGTTTCGACATGTCCAGTACAACCAACGAAACAAGCGATCATTTTCTTGGAAGTGGTTCGTGAACGAACAACTTTTGTGGCTTTCGGTTCATCTTGGAAGACCCAAACAGTGAATTGTTGTATTCGGATTTTGTAGTGCCAAGTTTGAATTTTTTTGGCAATCCCTTGCACCAATCAACACGATCCTTTTTTTGAGCTTTAGTCAAATTATGCAGAATCCATCGGGAACAGATCTTTTTCACAGATAACTGTTCATGCAAAATCGAATGTATTGCAGTCTGCGATATGTCAAAGGATGCCTCTATCTCACGGTAAGTCACATACCGATCTTCTTCAATCATTTTGCGCACAGCATCGATGTTTTTTTGAATCACAACCGATTTTGGTCGTCCTTCACGAGATTCACCACTGACGGACGAACGACCACGAGGAAATTGTAAACAGTCTTTTCAGATGGCGCTTCATTACCAAAAATTGAACAAAGCGAATCTATGCATTGTTGTTGAGTTAGACCTTTACCAAAATCGTAAAAAATCATCCAACGAAAACCTTCACGAGTAATATCCTTTTTTTGAACGCTCACTGTGAACAAATTACTCGGTCAGTTTATAAGCTACCACTGATTTCACAATAATAAATGTCAAATTTTATGAATATAGTAATGACACATTTCAATATTGCCATCTAGTGGTCGTTTGTAAAAACATAAAAGGTAACCCTCGTATTTTGTGAGGTTATGTAAATTATCAAATCGTAACATAAGACTTTACAAAAGAACCAGAGAGTTACACGCTCGTTTAAAAACTTCAAGAAGAAACATAAATGTAAAATTCATATTTTTAATATTATTTGTGAAGCCTAAAATTGAGAGAAAGTGATAACAATTAAAAAATGGCAAAATTTAAGCATCATAATGAGTTATGAAAAGAAACGCTCGGTGAGCTATGCTAATTACAGAAATTACTTGTAATTTTGTTGGCCGTCAACTGAGAAATAAGACCTATAATTTACACCACAATAATTATCATCGACGAACAATGGATCACTCTGAAATTTACAGTAGATATTGCATCATCATTTCACTGAAAATTTTACGTATATTCCATTAAAAGGAGACGTAAAAAAAACTATTCTCTTAGGAACATCAAATAATAAAACAGTTGAAAACTCAAATACAATAAGAAGAGTGAACATTTTAAGAAAAAAGTGTAATGAAAAGTAGTTCATTTGTAATTCAGCTGTGAACAGCGGTATTCGCTTGACAAAAGTGCAGTCAAGATAGACAATGCTGTTTTATAATCTTTATTTTTCTACATGAATAATAACTAATCTGCCATGTCTCATTATAAACTGATTTTTTTATGATTTTACAATGACAAGAGGGCATCTTAAACACTGTTTCTTCGTAATTATATAGCTATCGAACCCATTCGCGAATGGGTTCGAATGGGCCACAGTATACTGTAGTTCGATACTGTTAGAAAACAACCATGCCCAGTGTTGAGCATTATCTAGATTATTTTATCTAGATAATGCATTTAGATGACATATTATTATCTATCATCTTTTTTAGATACCGTTTTACATTTTTATCTATTATCTGATTTAGATAGGTAATTCATTATCTTTATCTGTAATTTCAGATAATTTTTATAGATAATAGACCATATTAGTGTGTCGTCACATATTTGTGCTGTCATCTTGCAACGGTTTCCTTTGGATTTTTTTGGGAGATTTAAAATACATGTGTCATTACTTTTGTTACCTTAATTTTATGAATATTTTCAATTTTGGAGAAAAAAAATTATGTCTTTGATAAGTATATACTAATATATACAGTTCAGATACCTTATATTATAGAATAATGTTTTTATGAACATATAAATAAGGATTCGAAGATATATTTATAGGTTACGTTTTTAAATAATATGAAAACACACATTTGGATTGAAATTATTTACTTTTAAGCCTAAATCCGTTTTGTTATTGATTTAAAAGTGATATACCTTTATATTAAAAGTAAAATATCTGTAGGTTTACTTTTAAATTAAATACAAAGGATATCCACGCATTTTTAAAAGTAAAACTTTTAAATTTACCTGCATTTTCATTGATTTTAAAGCAAAATTTTTTTCAGTGTACGAAATATCTCTGATTCCTCTATAATATAAGTACCAAAAACTAGTGAAATGACGGATAAAGATCTGGAAAATAATTGTTCGGATCTAGATCTAATCTTAAGAGATGGCAATGAACGAGATTTATACGGTTCTGGTATATATAAAGAATTACGAGATTTTTCCGAAATTGTGAAACATGAAATTGGTTAAAATGCTACACTTATTCAATGTTTGGAGTTAAGTAATCAACTCAATGATTCATTTGCGAACATATCCATAGCATTAAGAATTTTATTAACTTCATATGTAACAACAGCAAGCAGTGAGAGAAGTTTCAAAATTGAGAATCATTAAAAATTATTTAGGATTGACCATGAACCAAGAGCGATTGTCAGATTTAGCATTACTGTCCATACAAAACGAAATAAATGAGAATATAAATTACGATGATTTAATAGATTCGTTTTCGGAAATGAAAGCTAGAAAAATTGATTTCCGTAAACAAATGTTTTGTTCTGAATACTTCGGAAAATAAAAGGATCATGTTCAATGTTCAACTCTGTGTGGTATTAATTTGAACCTGATTAAGTGTTTTCTTTTTTAATTTCTGTATTTTTTTTTAAATTTGGTTTTATTTTGCTCTTTACGATCTTTTTCTTTTTGGGAAGGGGCCCCCGTTTTTGGACTTGCCCAGGGCCCCGCGAGTGCTTCGGGCGGGCCTGGTACGGATTTACCCGTTTAACCAGTTTTTGTGCCCACTATTATTATGGTTATTGAGATTGAGAAACGTTATATAATAATGAAAAGTGTCATCTAATACGAACACAATCAAATTATATTTATATAGGTCTAAAAATGTTTAATTCCCTGAACGAATAAGTACGTGGCCTACCCACTCTTTGTTTCAAGGGATTAATTAAAAATCATTTATTGGCTGTTCCCCTTTATCCCGTTGATGAGGCTATGTCAAATATGTTTGATATAAGAGTTCCTTGAGACAATAAGAGATATACTCGTATGCACCGTTTTATGGATGACTGTGTGTATTGATGTGGTATGACTGTGTTATTGTTTATTTTACACATAAAGTTTATAAATAGCACTCCCCATAGCCTTCCAAATATTCTTGTTAAAAACAGTTTTGAACAGAAAATAAAC
This sequence comes from Liopterus haemorrhoidalis, assembly GCA_963971575.1. Lineage (NCBI taxonomy): Eukaryota > Metazoa > Arthropoda > Insecta > Coleoptera > Dytiscidae > Liopterus > Liopterus haemorrhoidalis. The sequence continues at coordinate 145,757,347 of OZ020611.1, read as the reverse complement.
ATTTCTTCATTCCTAAAAATTGTTCTTTTATACAGATTAAGTAATGATTTAATAAATGAGTCAATAATACAAAACAAATGTTTTGTTCTGAATACTTCGGAAAATAAAAGGATCATGTTCAATGTTCAACTCTGTGTGGTATTAATTTGAACCTGATTTAGTGTTTTTTTTTTTAATTTTTGTATTTTATTTTGTATTTTATTTTATTTTGGTGGGTTCACGAGTTATTTATTTATTTATTTACTTAATAACCCATTGGACTTCTAACAGGTGCAGCCACTTAAGCATGCAAATGACAATGGTTCAAAATACAAATAATACAATTATAAAATATTAAAACAAAAAAATATGTAAAAAAACATATATATTATTATCTATTTTGTACATTGAGGAACATAGGAGCTAGAAATTTAGCTGAATAGTTATTATGATCTAGAAAAAATATCTTTATGCAGTGTGTTTAGTTTTATAATACTGTTTTATGATAGTTGAAAATCGGAGGAAAGATAAATTATGGATATCTAAGTCGATATCACAACTGACAGTATTGAATAATTTTGTCATGCGACTCACTGGTGAGTTTAATAGGTAATTAGTACTGGCGAAATTTTGTTTAAATGTACAAATACTGCTTATGTTATAAGACGGAACACAAAAATTTAATTGTCCTAACAAATTTATATCATCATAGTTCCCATGTACTATCCAGTATATTTGTTTAAGGTCGACCATGTCTCTACGTTCTTTAAGACTTATCATGCTAAAATAACTTAACTTATATAATTCTCTTCTATATAGTTGGCAAAAAGCAATAACTACTTGGCAACCGCAAATAGCATCACCTTCTTGGTAATGATAGAATAGAATTCTTTTTACCGTAATCCAACTACTGCTCTATGATTCGTTGTCGTTAAGCGTTGTTCGTTGTAAAACAAATTAAAGAAGTAGATAGTCTATTCTCACACAAAAAAAGATAAGTGTCACTGTACATTATTGTATTTGTATACTGCATAGTACAGTATCTACAGTACATATTTCACATATTTCTCATATTACGTACGATATACATGCCGACGAAACTAAATTTAATCCTTAAAGTTATTTGCAAATTTTCCACATTCGCGAGGACTCTGAGAGCGAGATAGTTTGAATTTGGAGCACGATATTGTAACTGCGCCTAATAGCTGCTGTTTGCCTTTCCTCTCGCCATATTGCACCACAGTGTGGAGCATGTAAATCGTAACCAAAGTGAGGCCAATTTTTAATAATATGTGTCTTTTGTATTCGTAAATCAAAGTTCTTTTTGATAGTGTCGTTAACGAAAAATATCTAGTCCAAGCGCAGAAAATAAGGAATATAGTAACAAATATATTTTAATATACAGGGTGTTTGTTTGAAACGGTGCATCCCGAAAATCTCCTTTATTTGTAAAGATACAAAAAATCTTCAGAACAAAAGTTAAACTAGACAAAAAGGCCCATCTAAAGGTTACTATAAGAATTCTGAGGCACTTCCGGTTTCACCGGAAATGATGTCAACTTTTGATCTAGCATAGGGAATTGATAATTTTATATTTTTTCCCTAAAAGTACATTAAATTAGCTTTACAATGACACCAAAAAGTCATATTTTTATGTTAACCATTTCAAAATGGCGACCATTTATTTACAAAATAATAATCAACATAAGTTTTACAAAGTTGAACGTAGCAAGCTTTGAAAACAATAAAAAAAGAAACAAAATATCTCTAAAATAAACTGTTATAACTAGTTATTATATGAAATAACATGAAATAACTAAAATTTTAATTTTTCAATTAAATGTTTTATAAATAACAAGAGTTTAATAGTTTATTTTGCTTCTTTTCATTTGAAAAAAAAATTGTATTTTAAAATTGATTTTTTCATTTGGGGGTATTTAAAAGATAGAGTGTATCGGACAACACCAACGACGATAGCAGATTTAGAAGAAAGGGTTAGAAGTGCAATCCGGGATATCCAAGAGTGTACTCTTATAAGGGCGATGGAAGAGTTTTTATTTAGAATGAGAAAATGTGTGGACAATAATGGTGGTTTGATTGAACATTTGTATTTTTTTTTTTTTAAATAATTGTAAAAAGTAATAGTTTTTTTTTTTCTAAATAGTCAAATAGTTTATTTTAGAGATATTTTGTTTCTTTTTTTATTAAATTCAAAGCTTGCTACGTTCAACTTTGTAAAACTTATGTTGATTATTATTTTGTAAATAAATGGTCGCCATTTTGAAACGGTTAACATAAAAATATGACTTTTTGGTGTCATTGTAAAGCTAATTTAATATACTTTTAGGAAAAAAATATAAAATTATAGATTCCCTATGCTAGATTAAAAGTTGACATCATTTCCGGTGAAACCGGAAGTGCCTCAGAGTTCTTATAGTAACCTTTAGATGGGCCTTTTTGTCTAGTTTAACTTTTATTCTGAAGATTTTTTGTATGTTTACAAATAAAGGAGATTTTTGGGGTGCCCCGTTTCAAACAAATACCCTGTATATCAAATTTTACCTTTTAATATTTTGAATTTTAATATAAAAACATAGAATTTCAGACTTATAACCTTCATTCCGATCTGTTCCGCCATTCTCTGTCTTCCAGGCATTTTCTTTCTATGGCCTCCTTTACTTCATCTCTCCATGGTCTTCTAGGTCTTTCTCGTTTTCTTTTTCCTATGGGACTCAACTCTAATATTCTTTTAATCCTTGGCGTATCATTTGCTGTCATGACATGTCCATGCCACACTAGTCTCTTTTCTTCAATGTATTCTAAGCCATCTTTTTGTACCCGCAACTTTCGCTAAAATTCCATCTTTAAAGCATTGATTTTGCTATTATTTCTTTTATTAATAACCTACTTTTCTACACCATATGTTATAATAATCTGAATCATTGTTTTGAGCATCTTAATTTTGCATACTTGGTGATGTGTGTGTCCTAAAGGGTTAAATTTAATTGTTTAATACAAAAAAAGGTAGCCCTTTTAAGTTTCTACAAAAACTAAGAAAGAAAATATTTTTTTGGAACAAATTGTTTTATTGCTTTTCTAAATATTCGCCTTTAAGATTTATACACTTTTGTATGTGTTCAAGCCAATTCTCGAAACATTTTTTCCACTCTGAAGTTGGTATCTCAAAAACATGGTTTTCGAAGGCTTCAACAGTTCTTGAGGTGATGAAAATCGCTGTCCACGTATTTTTTTGAATTAGATGGTTACGTCCGTAAAATATAGTAAGATGAGGAAGTAATGGTTTTCGGACTGGTCAGAAATTAAAATTAAAACAATATTTTAACTTCGCTAACGTTTCGATTTAATATTAAATCTTCATCAGAGCTAGAATGAAAATATAGCTATAATTTAAGATGATACAATTGTTTGATATGATACAACTTTATATTGTAAAACAATTGTATCATCTTAAATTATAGCTATATTTTCATTCTAGCTCTGATGAAGATTTAATATTAAATCAAAACGTTAGCGAAGTTAAAATATTGTTTTAATTTTAATTTCTGACCAGTCCGAATCCCATTACTTCCTCATCTTATCACGTATTTTTTGTTTGACATTGGGAAACAAAAAAAAGTCGTTAGGGATAAATCAGGTGAATACGGGCAATGAGATATTAATTAGATGTTTTTTTCCTTCAACAAACCAATTGTTTGACGTGCTGTGGAAGCTTGCATTGTCATGATGAAGAATGAGGCGCTGTTTTTGGTTGTTTTTCCTGATTTTGTCGATGACTATTGGCAAACAAATTTTTGTAAACCATTCAGCATTAACTGTTGCATTGATCCTCTAAAGGAATAGTTGCGACATGTCCAGTACAACCGAAGAAACAAGCGATCATTTTCTTGTGCTTCATAAACGAACAACTCTTATGGATTTCGGTTCATCTTGGAAGACCCAAACAGTGGATTGTTGCTTAGTTTCCGATTCCTACGAATAAATCCAAGTTTAGCTACCACCTGTAACGATGTTGTATACGGATTTTGCAGTGCCTAGGTAGAATTTTTTTAGCATTCCCTTACACCAATCAATACGAGTCTTTTTTGAGCTTCAGTCAACTTATGCGGAATCCATCGGGAACAGATTCTGCGATATGCCAAAGGATGCCTCTATATCACGGTAAGTCCATGTATGCCCGTTTTCTTCAATGATTTTGCGCACAGCATCGATGTTTTTTGAATCACAATCGATTTTGTTCGACCTTCACTAGATTCATCACTGATGGATGCACGACCACGACGAAATTCTGCAAACCAATTGTAAACAGTCTTTTCCAGTGCTTCATTACCAAAAGTTGAACGAAGCGAATGTATGCATTGTTGTTGAGTTAAGCCATTACTAAAATCATAATAAATCATCCAACGAAAACTTTCACGAGTAATATTAATTTTTTCATAAACTTGTATTTTTAAACGCTCACTGTCAACAAACTACACGATCAATTTATAAGCTGCCACTGATTTCACAATAACAAATGTCAAATTTTACGAATATAGTAATGCCACATTACAATATCGCCATCTAGTGGTCGTTTGTAAAACATAAAAGGTAATCCTCGTATATATTATGTACTGAAAGAAAATTAAAATATCTTTTAGCATCTTGTGGAATATCATTGAAAACTTTGGAATAGTATATATGACATTAATAGGTATTTAGTTATTATACAGTGGTCATTATTAAAATCCAAATCCCCGTATATTCTTTTCCCCAATATCCTTCTTTTAGTTCTAGTACTATAACAATATCTGTCAACCTACTTACAAATTTTCATTTTCACCACTTCAGAACTTATTTCTAGCGTATTAAGAAGTAAAAAAGCAAATATGAAGCACTCGATAACACATAACAGAAATAAAACTCATTATCCATAAATCGTGCAAAAGTAGAGCAGTAGCCTCGAGAATGCAGCGAGAAGCCGTGTGCCGTGTGTTTCTCTATAACTCCCTGACGCCAATCATTCCATGTTTACACGAAAGGTGGAGAGACCCGAGCCGAGCGTCCTGAGCTTCCCGAGCGTCGAGCGCCGCCATGACAAAGGTAATACGAGTCCTGACGTCCTCCCTCGAGCATTCACACAGCACAAAGAACGGCACTAGCGCAGCCCATCCAACATCTACACAACCCTGAATCTCAGATCAACTACTTTTAGATACATTACATTTTACTTAACCCAACTTTTTTTCTTGTTTTCTTGTATTGTTGACTGTTTTATTATTTTATGTTGTATAGTAATTGAATAAGCTGTTGCATTATGTAAAATGAAAAATAACTTTGTATAAGATGATTCTTTTCGTCAGATTAACAAATAATATATTTATTCTCGGAGTTATTGCTAAGGATTATTAGATGCTACTTGAATTCTTCCAGTTAAAACATATTTATATTGCATTCTGTTAGGTACATACCTTAGCAGGCGCGCACCCAGCAATATTTCTTGGGCGGGGGTGGGCCAGAAGACGAAATTGTTTTAAAGGGTAGGAATCACGCAAGTGACATAGGGATATACGACCTTGGACAGCGTTCACAATTTCTCGATGTGCTTTTAGATGACATTAATATCGCACAGAATACATACAGCGCCACAGTTTCAATATTCAGCAACTTGAGTTTTGAGTGTGCTTTGAGTTTTGAACTCTGTTTTCTTAATTCCGGGACAGTTAATTGATAAACAGTGAATTTCTATTATCCTGCAACATTGAAATTATTATTATGCATGGTTTCCCTAGTAACGACAAATTATTTTGACAGCAATGTAAAGTTGCGTTCCATTTATTTTGCAACATAGGGATAAACATTCATTGAAAAGGCTAAACATTTTTTATTGAAATTACATTAAAAATACAATTATGAAATACAAAAATAAGAAAAAAAAAACATCTAAATTAAATGTTCAAAAATACCACCATTAATTTGTAAACAAAAAGTAATGCGATCATAAAAATTATTTAAAACTTTTATTATTTGCCCTTGTGGGATAGTATTTGATGCTTTTATGATTCTATTTTGTAAGTCCGTGATGCTCCTTATTTCTCCATCATATACTTTTGCTTTAAGATATCCCCAATAAAAACAATCGTTTGGTGATAAATCCGGAGATCGTGATGGCCAATTTATCATTCCTCCTCTCCCAATCCAACTGTTGGGAAATTCCCTGTCCAAGTAGTCCATTACTCGTTTGGAATAGTGCACTTGAGCTCCATCTTGCTGGTACCATATTTGACCAGCAAAATTTATATTTCTTAAAGCAGGTACTATGTGATTTTGTAATAAGGCCAAGTATTTATCCGCATTGAGGTTACCATCAATGAAAAAGGCTCCTATCATGTGTGTTTCTATAATGCCTGCCCCCACATTTAATTTTTTCGGCCTTTGTGTACGGGAAGCATTAAATAAATGTAATTTTTCTCGACTCCAATACCTAAAATTTTGGCGGTGCACCTCACCATTTAAATTAAAAGTTGCTTCGTCGGCAAATAAAATTCTTTGGAGCATAATAGGGTTGGTATTAATTTTTTCGAAAATATTAAAGCAAAATCCATCCGTACTGCCGCATCTCTCTCTAAAAGTTCTTGATGATTTTGAAATTTATTAGACCAGTATTTTTCACTTTTAAAAGCTCTATATACAGATGACTTACTCACAGATACGGTTTGAGCGATTAATTTAGTAGATGTACAGTTATTACTTTCAACTTCTAAAGCAATTTCTATTTTCTTTTCTTCAGTGAGTATAGTTGATGTTCGTTTCCTTCTTGTATGATTCAAATTAAGGCATCCATGGCGTTTAAATTTGGTAAAAAATCTCGATATTGTAGAGGGATTCGGTATAGGACGATTCGGATAAGTAGCACTGAACATAGCAGAAACTTCTCTCAAACTCATCTGAGAATTGTACCAAGTTACAAGCCTGATTTTTTCTTCACTTGTGTACATTTTTTTAAATGAAAAAGATACACTTAAATCGCCTATGTTGCAAATTAAAAGAAACGCAATTTTACATTGCTATCAGATTTCAATTACTATAGTAAGGATAGTACCTATATTGCAGGATAAAAGATATTCACTGTAGATAACTATATTAGTTAATTTTGAGTGAAATATTGAAGTTTTAATACAAACATTTTGTGTTTTTGTAAAAGTTGTTCATAATAAGAAAACAAATCTCATTTATTCTGTGCATTTTTTCACTTGGATGAAAGTTATGGGTGAACATCCTAAAACTAAACTTTCGAATATCTCCCTAATTAAAGACAGAAAAAGGTATATAGCAAAAATTGTTTATAATATGTTACTAATTTTACTGTTTTGTTGTACATTTTTGTTATAGTATGTAGGTGTAAAATAAAATATGAAAAATATTTTATATTAAGTTTTATTATATTTGCTGCACGTTTAATCATCTTAAGTGTCGCAATTTATTGTTAAACATGCACACTTTTTCTTGGACATAAAATTTCTATTTAGCAAATTTTTTTAAATTTTATTTTATTTTAGGAAATGTGTACATGTTTAACAAATGTAGAATTCTTACTAAGAATAAAAAGTACATGATGATGCATTTAAATTTCGCGATTCCACGGTTTTAGTTCCGGATGTTTTGGCAGATTGCAGGTCGTACGATCAAAATTTTTAATATGGGTATGTCTCTTCTTGAGTATATTGTTCTGTGACAGGAATCGGAAAATTACTCAGAAACAAGTGCTGGTTAAATGCACTTTATTTTGTTTTTTATTTTAGTTGATCTAAAAAAAGGTCATCACCTGTATTGTGACAGAATCACGTAAAAATCAGGTGTGTTTAGAGCTCTTGCAGATGAGTGCGCGCCTGTACTTAGTGTCATAATTTATATATTGCATAAATTTTTGTAATAAAATGAAAACGACAATGGCTTTTATAATATTCGCAATGCTGTTTTATTAGTCAGTTATTATGAAATAAAATACAAATTAATTATTCAAAATGATCGCCATTTGCCTTCATTTAGGCATCGAGACTCTGTAGTCATGCGTGTATTGCAGCACGCACTTCATTCATTGAAAAAAAGCCACCGCATCATCAAAAGATTTTTTTAATGCCTACTTTGGTGTCTTCTAGAACAAGTCATGCTCTTTTAGAACGAGCGCTCATTAAAGTAACTCTGATAGTGATATAACAATGATCTGACAATTATTTAACGAAAATATGACTTAGTAGTGACGGGATTTGAATATAGTTTACTACTGTGATAAAGTTTAGTTATAAGTTTTATTGTATTCCACACAAATATAATTATATAAATATGTATATTTGTTCTCAATTAGGAAAACAAAATGAATATAAAAATCGTGGTCGTCTCTCATAATGGTACAAAATAACACCTAAATGACGCTGACAAAAATGAAGCATGCGTTATTTTGTAGCCATGACAAAACTTGTAAGTAATGCAGATGTAACGATGGAAGTGATTTGCGAGTTCAATAAGCGCTGAAAAATTTACTTGTATTGGTTTTAAATGTAAGAGGTGTGTAAATTAAGTCATCGGACTGGCAACATGGAGTTTGATCTGGCAACATTTGGGACACGCGGGACTTGGAGGGGCGGCAGATGAACATGTGATACGCTTTCAGTACGAGCTTGAACTCGCTAGAGTAACTTTGTTGTTCGTAGCGAATTTTTTCGTGAAATAGTTTTTTCTAGTGGGTTCTAAAAATGAATAAAATGAATTTCGAACAATGGTGTGCTATCAGGTTTTGTTTCAGACTTGTGCACAGTCTAACGGTAACTTTTGCAAAACTTCAGCAGGCCTGAACAGCAGGTTTATTGGTGGTTTTCATTTTCAGAAGGAAGAGAGTTGATTGAAGATGAATCACGCAGTGGAAGGCCTCATCTTCAAAAACCGATGAAAATGTCGACAGAATTCTGGATCTTGTACATTCAGATCGTCGGTGATCGTCATAATGAGCGGGGAAGAGTTGAATTTGACTCACCTACCGTTTATCAGATTTTGACCAATGAATTGGGGATGAGAAAAATCTGCGTAAAAATGGTTCCAAAAAACCTTTTACAGGACTAAGAAACCATCAGGAGGCAAAGTTTTTGGCCAGTAAAAATTTTCTTGTGGCTCTTCAGCTTCCTTATTCGCCTGACTTGAGTCTTTGTGACTTTTTCCTCTTCCCAAGATTAAAAAATCACCTCAAGGGACGTCATTTTGGTACACTCGAAAACAGTCAAACGTCCCTAACCGACCAGCTGAAAGCTATTCCGGTATCCCAGTTCCAGCACTGTTATGAGGATTGAAAGAACCGTCTCCAGCACTGTGTGGCTTCCCAAAGAAGTTATTTTGAGGGAGACAATATTGAATTTAATTCAATTCGGAAAAAAAAAATTAAATCTGTCCGGTTACTTAATAGACACACCTCGTTTAATGCGTCATTTGGAAGTTACTTGTCATCTTATCCATCATATCATATAAAATATCAGTTTGATGAGCGCTTCACCTTAACGGGAGAATAATTTGTAGTTCAACGGATTCGGGATTAGATTAATCTATCCGAATTCATAATAATAATATTTTCGCGTCATGTTTGTGATAACTTTATAAGTTGTCGCAAAGTCTTGTTGAAAAGTCCGAAATTCCAATAGTGCGTTATAACAAAACATCGTTGACCGGAATAATGTTATGGGTTATGCTGTTTATTAAATATGTCATTTATAATCAAAATTTCTTACCCAAATTAGCTTTAATAAGACACGAGAAGAATAATGAACATGGTTTTACCTGTAACAAAAAGAAAACGTTAGAGTTTTTTTTTTCTACAAATTTGTATATTTTTTACAATATAGACAATTTAACTATGACGCAAACAAACACTTGTTAGTGGCAGAATAGTGGCCCTTGTATTTCGTGTGCGTTACGTACAAAAAAAAAAAAAAAAAAAACACCACACAGTACGTATACGCGCAGGGCGTACATAATCGTTTGATTACAGTTAAATATATTTAAAGATTTAGTTGAAACAATTTGTGTTAAAATATTTATACAAATTACAGGTTCTAATTAGCCGTTCGCAACCAGCTATAAACTGTAGGTGCCTTTCTGTATACGCTTAAAAATGAACGTAATACTGACCATATTACTCTTGAATGTACATAGATTGAAAACATGGTCATGAAACCTGGATACAGCAGGCCTAGGCTCACCTCGAGCTGTCGCGCCAACGATGTTAATGATGATATTTGAAGATTATTATGTATTTTTAGTTCTAAATTATAATACACTTGTTGAATGATATTAAATTAATGAAATTAAGTATTAGCATCTCAAAGAATAGCAATCAGAAAATGTGATGAAGCAAACAATAATACTTTATTCCATAAGAAAGTTATTGATTTTAATAAATATTAAAGAGTATCCAACGCCGCTCTTTAGTGACGACAGGAGTGTTTTATATTAATGTGTGCAAATTACGTCAATGATACCCATTATTTTTTGTTTTTGTTAATTTTTAAAACAAATGATCAAAATATAAAATGATATGAATATATTAACAACAAATTTTATGTATGCCAGTATTAGCTAGAGATAACATAAATGCATGAATGTTCATGCACCCGAAAGAGGTATTAAACATACGGCGGATACTAATAAGCAGATCATTCACTGGCGGTGGCTACGTCACAATGACGTAAAAAAATGTAAAAGTATTTATAATTATTTTATATCAAAATCAAATCGAAACGATAAAATTAAATATTGCAATGAGTAAAAACTGCGTAATATTCATAAAAAACACTCTACGGGTCTATTAATAATTTAAAATGCATGTGTTATTACTTTTGTTACCAAAATTTTCTGATTATTTTAAATTTTTGAGCAAGAAATACATATCTTATAGATAAGTATACAGTAGTATATATAGTTTAGATACTTTATATTATAGAATAATATTTTTATTAACATATAAATAAGGATTCGAAGATATATTTATAGGTTACGGTTTTAAATAATATAAAAATGTAAATATCTTTAGTATTTATTGAATTAAAACTAATTAATCATTAATATTTTGGGTCAGAATGCATAATGGTGTATTATTTTGCTTCAAATTGCAACTTTACACATTCATAATTTTAAATTGCAAATATTATCGTTTTCTGAAAAATGAAAATGAAAAACAATAATGGATAAAATAAGAATAACATATTATTCCTTCAAACCATTTAAAAATGGCAGACAAACTTAAATGATTTACCATAATAACGATTATTAACATACATTTTTCAAAATTAACCTGCAAAGTAATATTGTTCTGCAAAAATAATGACATATTAAATTATAATGTGTAAAATAAGAATTTTAATTAATAAATTATTGACTTGTAGATTTGAATTGAAGAATTTTTTTATTTTGAAAACTTAATTTATAATTTGAATTAAAGAAAAAACTTTATTATGACAACATGCTCAATCCAAATAAATGAAAAATAGAAAAACGCTAGTCGGTAGCAGGAAGGGCCATTTTGTGCCATATTAACAAATATGGTCTACTGAACATAGTGTAAATAAATAATTTTGATAGTAGTAACCATATAAACTTTAAAGGTGTTTGCAGCAAAATTCAAGTTTGGTCTGTTGAACAAAGCAATTCTAGGGTCACGGGTGATGTTTTGGCAATGGAAGATGTTATTAAAATCGGTATTAAATATTTCTCTTTACATTTGGACTAAGGTTGCATAATCCGGAATGTCAAATAATCAATACTACAGTATCAAAATTCTCAAACCAATCACTGATCTTTTTGAGCCGTTCGAGTTTAATATTTTTGACACTTCCATTATGACTAAAATGCGAAGTCTAAAATTGCATTAATTGCTGTTTTATGTCATAAGAATCTTCGTGCTGTCAAGCCATCAATCAATTAAAACTGTACTTAGTGATGTGCTAAAGCTTTACTTAATCCTGTGGCATCATAACAAAAAAGAATCGGACATGGAAACAAAAACTAACGCTATCATCCTTAAGTGTGATGTTATGATCATTTTTCATCTGATCCAACCGGAGATGGCATCACATTGTCCGACTGGTGGAGCTTTTACGAACCGAGACTTATCTTTTTATGATTGTCCATCAGGTCGTATGTGTTCCAAGAAAAATATATGACACATTTTACAGCGACACTGCTACTCTGAGAATAATTAAAATTTGTGGTGAAGTAAATGGGTCACATAAAATTACAATGTGTGTAGCGCACTTTCATTAAATTTATTCAATACCCAGACCTCACTTTGCGTTGGTTTTGAAGTTACTTCATAAAACAAGTCAGACAACACTTTTCTTTGAATCCTAAGCCTCCGCATTTAGTTAGTTAACATTTTCGGCGCACAGCAACAATATATATGCTCATAACACAGCCCATCTAATGGCTAGAATATATTATAGCGACTACTTTTTTTTTGTGGCCTTTGCTGCTTCGGCAATTACTCAGGACCATTATTATTTTTATGAAAATTTTTGTGCGTACGACTTTGTGTAGTTTTTTTAATTTGTTTGTGAGTAATTATGGACACGGAAAAATTAATTCTTTTAATTCAAGATAGAGAGTGTTTGTGGGACCAGAAGATCTTACTTCTAATTGTCCATTAAATGGTGAAACTCGCAATGCTCCTCTCCCTTCAGGAATATCTGGTTAACTCATTCCGTTCTTCTTAAACGGCTTCTTCTTCGCCTTATCAAGAAACCACGACTTTCAACCAGAAAAAACAACCCATTCATCTTTTCAAAAAATTCTAATACGAATAAAACCTACAAATACGAAAAAACTGAATCAAAATTCACGGCAACCACAAAACGACAACCACCTATGAATGACAAACGACTCTGACAAATATACTCCACTGTGAGAGCTCTAGTCTTATGACCAAGTCTACGATAGTCGTCCATAGTCGGCAATCGTACGTAGTGTAGAGGCCAAAAAATAAATGTTTAATAATGCTGTTCACTAAAATATTTAAAAAAAGAATAAGTAAAACACAAAATAAATCAATATCATCTTCTACACATACTCAATGACAGAAATTTTCCACGGACAAAAACAAATAAATTAGAAAAACAATCTGTTAGGAAAACTGAACAGAGTCAGGGTGTTGGTAAGAGACTGTTAATTTGTCAGTTACAATCGGATATCATAGATCAAGGTAAATTACAATAAAAAAAAAAAAAATGCAAAACTTCATATATAAAAAAATTAATTCGATTCTCTCAGGAAAAGAGAAGGTCATGAGTACCCTGTTGTCCATGAGTACCCTGTCGTTACCTAAAGCAACTGACAGGTCGTAGCATAGACCTAACCTCTCCCTGGCATCCAAGTTTTTTTTTATTTATTTTTATCGCCGATGCCAGGGGGCGCGCTCCTACACCTACATGAGGGGTGATATGAAATTAGAGTAATGTAAACATATTATTCTCGCCCGAATAATATCACCAACGGAGAATCGAACCACCAACACAATCACAATCCAGACTGTTTTCACTAGTCCAAACTGCACAATTTAATGCGCTCGGCCACTCGTCGGCCACACTAAGTTAAAATATGTAAAATAGACAAATCTGTGTCCCGCGTTTCATATATAGAAGGCTCTTCTCTTCGAAGGAGGTGTCCATGGGTCCTCCAAGAGTGGCTTATACGGAGGTATGTAATGGCGGTTTCCTCCATGCGGTTATTCCTGGAGGAAGAACCCAATGGTTTAACATCTCCCTTAATTTTCTCCAGCTTTACATTTTGTATGCTTCAATCATGTTGTCATTTGGCTAACACCACATGTTACAGATGACTCTTTGCAATTCATTATTCAGATATCGTTTTTAACAGGAATGTATTCTTCTCGCGTTAAATGCTATTAGGTTAGTTCTTATCCATATATTTTTTCGGAGTTATACGCTGTGCAGATTAAATTTAATAACAATACAACCGTGTTTTGATGTTCTATTGCTTGAATAAAAAAATATTTTAATTTAAAAAACCAATCTACAGACAATTAAATTTTTTAAGACGAGTTGATGCTGTAAAAATATCTGTAGAAATAGTGAAAGCCCTTGGGTTTTGGTTTTTTTTCCTTTATCACTTAAATTAGATTAGATATCAATAATTAAAATAATAATTACCTATTATACTCTTATTTATTTAAACAAAATTTAATATTTAAATACAATAATATTTTAAAATTAAATATAAACAAATAATTTAAATAGTATTAACAATGTAGTCTCTAATTTTAATTAGAGTAATATTTATTAATCATTAATAGGGCTTGGGCAAACTTAGGAGTTATTTCTATTTAATAGATTAAACAGTAGCGTAGTAAATTTTCGATATAAAATTTACTTTTCGGTACTGTTTCCGGTACATTTATTCGTTCTCTTTTTATTAAGAACTAATGATGCTAATGAGTGTAGAAGAACCCGAATTGCTCAAAATAAGTTTAAAAAGTGTTTGAACAAAATTCTGTACACAATTATGAATAATAATTATAAACTAGCTGGAGTACCCGTACCTTCGTACGGTTTTGTAATGTACATTTTTGCTGTAACGCAAATAATAAGTGAGATATTTCAATTTCAGGGAGAATAGACAATAATCGTTTCTTTATTCTAAACCACTCTTTTATATATTTTCAATACGGAATAAATAATAAGTGAGATTCTTCGTTTATAAATAGTTCTGCCTATAGCTCCCCAAATATATTGGGTTGTGTAATAAATTCCCGCATTTGTTTTTTTTTTTTTTGTTTATAATATTTATTGAAGAAAACAATAATTATAGTAACAAATTAATCAATAATATATTCTCCATCATTATTTACAACCTGTTCCCACCTATCGACCAACTTGTTGATGCCCTTTCGCCAAAAATCTTTTGATTTTGTGTTGAAGAAGTTTGTGAGCCAGGTTTTCAGGTTTTCATCGTTAGCGAAGGGTATGCCCCTCATTTGGTTCGACATGGAGCGGAAAAGGTAATAATCCGTGGGCGCAAGGTCCGGAGTGTATGGCGGATGCGATAGAACCTGCCATTTGAAATCATTGAGATCTTGTGGCCATCGCTGAAGTTATGTGGTACACAATTCCCAAGTTTTTGAGTAAAGCCCATGGAGTAAAGATGGTTAGCGATGGTCGTAAAGGTACATTCCATCTTTTCGGCTCTCGTGTTGTTTGACGACCATCTTCCTTCAAAAACATCTTGAGACGATCATCGTCGAAGTCGGGAGGTCGGCCGGAGCGAGGTGCATCACCAAGGTCAAAATTTTTAAACTGGGAAGACCAATCTTGCGCGGTCCTCGGAGCTATAGCATCTACTCCATATACGTCACAAATGTCACGAGCTGCTTCCGTAGCTTTTTGACCACGAGGAAAGGCAAAATAGTGCAGATGTCGAAAATGACTTTTTTTACCTCCTGGAACTTCCATTTTAAAAGCCTCAAATTCAATTAAACTTAATTAATTCCGAAAATTAAAGCAGATAAGTTTGTAGAGCACGAAAAACACTTAAGAATGCATACATAAACTTAACCTAACAAAACACAAAATTGCGGGGAAAAGATAAATACAAAAAACGCGGGGAATTTATTACACAACCTAATATATCTTATTAAAAACTAAATTGAGGAGAAAAAGAAAAAATGTTTCTTCGCATATTTTTAATGTTAAGTATATAATAAGAGAGATATTTCAAGATTTTAGGTTTAGGGTGTCCCCACGTAACTCCCCAAATATTCATCTAGTCGAAAAAGTATGTTCAACAGAATAGATTTGTTTTCTTTTTATAAACAATTTTAGGTATATACATTTTTTTGCTGTTAAGTCAATAATAAGGAAGATGTTTCAAAAATGTAGCTTTAGGTTGTCTCCCCGTAACTACCCCAAATATTCATCTAAATGAAAAAAAGCATATAAATAAAAGATTTGTCTTCTTAATATGAACTATTTTTGTTATACGTATTTTTGTTGTTAATTCAGTAAGGGAGATATTTTAAAAGTTTTGCTTTAAGATATTCCCTCGTAACTCTCCAAATATTCGTCTAAATGAAAAAATGCATAAAAATAAAAAATTTGTTTTCCGACTCTAATTTTTTGTGTTACATACGTTTTTGTTGTTAAGTCAATAATAAGAGAGATATTTCAAAAGTTTTGGTTTAGGGTGTCCCCGTAACTCCCCAAATATTCATCTAAATGAAAAACTGCATGGAAATAAAATATTTATTTTATCATTATTTTTTAACTATTTTTGTCATAAATGATTTTGCTGTTGAGACGATTATAAGGGAGATATATTTATATAGTTTTTATTTTTATAGTGTCCCCCATAACTCTCCAAATAATAATCTAATTGAAAATATACATTGCACAAAATCAGAAACGTTTTGTGAGATTTCTGGACCATAAATTTAATAGGAGCGATATTTGCCTAATTTATGAAGATAGATTGAAACGCTATAACCTTTTAAAGCTTTCTCACAGACGACTTTTTCTGGATATGTGTAGCCTTTACAAAATAGTTAACAATAAGGTAGATTGTGCTGAATTGTTGAGTTATCTAAATTTCAATGTACCTCAGATTTATACCCGACAGCAAAATATATTTTATTTAGAAAATAAATTATCTAATATAGGCAATTTCTCACCGCTGAATAGAAGTGTTACTTATTTTAATAAAATGTTTAATACATGTGATATATTTTTTTTATCATTGGGTCAATTTAAAAGCAAAATTAAATCACACCTAAATAATTAATGTACAACATTTATAGTCACTTTTTTTTTTTATTGTAACTCTTTTCTTTGTTACTACTCTAATTATTATATTGTTGAACCACATTTTTTTTTTTTTTGACTAGGTTAATAATTTGTTTGTTAAATTATTATTTTTTCTAAATTTTCAATGTACCATTTGATGTATATTTACTTGTAATTTGTGAAAATCTGTTGTAGAGATTTATCTCTGTTGATTTTCCGACGTAAAATAAAAATAAAAAATAAAAATAAAAAAGATTTATTTCTTACTTTATACAATTTTTGTTGCATATATTTTTCTGTTAAGTTAATAATAAGGGATATATTTTAAGTTTCTTTATAAACAGTTTTTACCCCGATATACCCCCCCTAGAACAAAAATTTTGAGATGCCTTGTAGCCTATGTTCGAATTCTGATTTTACTTTATCTTCTTACCAAATTAGGTGTTAATGTGTCCAACTGTTTTCATCAGCGTGAATCTCGGAGAATGCCAGAGATACGGAAGATTTTTTTTTGCGGCTATTGTCATACAATTATTTGAAACGTGTAGAAACCAAATATGGGACATAAAAAAAACTAAACAGATATAGCTTCCAGTTTTATTTTAAGAAACAATAAGATTTATTGTTTAGTTATTCAGTCGACTTATAAATTAATTGGATTAAGTCAATAAAAGTTTTAACTCCGAAACACCTCCTTCAAATAAAAATTTTGAGATGCCTTATAACCTTTAATCGAATCCTGGTATTACTCTATCATCTTACCAAATTTCGTGAAAATACGTACAGCCGTTTTTGCGTGAATCTCTGAAAACATTCAGACAGAAAAATTGATGTGAAGTGTGAATATTCACACATTTCAGGGTTTCGCAGGTATATAATAAGTGAAGGCGGTATGCTGAGTGTGTAGGACAAATTTTACTTTGTAGTAATCACGGCAAAATGAACGATATTTTTAAAATAATTTATCGTCTGTTAATCATATAATAAGACTGGTTATTAAATTTACGCTCATAAAATTAAATACAACATTTGTCAAAATATAACTAGAATTTTGACAAAATAATTTCAACAATTATTTAATAAAAATGCAAAAAAAAAACAGAAAAAATAAAATTCACTCCGTGTACTCGAACTCGAAACCCTTCGTTTTCCAGCCAGTTTAAGAGCGCTCTAACGCATGTAGCCATCGCACGCTATGCATGTGAGTGTCTTACATTGGTATAACTTTTGTACTTTGTGAACCAAAAACTACAAAAAATGCGTTATTTTCCAAAAACATAATCTGATCCAAAATTCCTGTTGTACTATTTCGGTTCACACCAATATACATTACTTAGAATTTTTTTAGATTTTTAGTTTAAACCATCTGGGCTACAGGGTGTGGGACAAATTTTTTTTTGCACATTTTTGGCAAAAATCGCATCAAATTAATTTATTTTGCAAAAATAAAAATTTGATCGTTAATCCACGTACTAAGGGCTTTCATTTGATACCCTACTCAGAATTTAAAAAAAATATTTTTGTTTTCGATGAGCACATATTTGTTTATATTTTTAGGGGGGTATGTTTTTTAGATGTTTTAGTATTTTTCCTATGTGCGGGTCAAAGAGTTGTATAAGCATGCCAAATTTCAACTCTCTAGGTTTAGCCGTTTGGCTACAATTTTTACTGAACAGACAGACAGACAGACAGACAGACAGACAGACAGACAGACAGACAGACAGACAGACAGACAGACAGACAGACAGACAGACAGACAGGCAGACGACAAAATTACGGTATAAGGGTTTTTTGGTCATACCTACAAAACCCTAAAAACAGAAAGATAGACTGAAAGACACACAAAAATTGTTTTTTTTTTGCAGAGATCGTTTTATTATTGTGTGAGATATGTAAAAACCAAATATGGGGCCTAAAAAATAAAAAATAAAAACAGGCAGCCTCCAGTTTTATTAATATAAATAATGATTAATTATTTTTACCAAAAATGAAGCTGAACAAGCGTATATAAGTTACAATTAAAACGGGCTAGTGAACCATTGCCACCACAGTGCCATACTAGAATAAATGAGTGAAGATTTTTGTGACAGCTACTCTATTATAATAATCATCCTTAAAGTATAATACATTATATTTTAAGTTAACTTTAAGTAAGTTAGTTCTGTTTCAGTAGTTCGTGTGTAGTCGTGTCCATCGATTAATTAATCTGGTAGTTCGGTGATACGAAAACTCACAAAGCAATAAGTGTGATAAAAACCTTTAGATTCGATATTCGATTCACATGAACTGAGGGTGATCTGGATTAAAAACTCGAGTGGCAACGGTCTGTAACTGCGGACTAGTTGTCCACAGTTTCATTCATTTACTGAAGCAATTGAATCGATTTTCAAGCGGTTTTCACCAATAGATGCATTCGAACATAAACTCGTATGTTTTCAAAACTTTATTTTCAATGTTTCATCAGTGAATACAGAATATACTGCCCTTAAAAACTCGAATAATTAAAAGTTATTTCATGAATAAATGCACGGAAGAATTATGGAAAAATATGAGGGGCTTTGTTTTAACTTTTATATTGATTTATTTCAGGTTAATTATGTTAGTTTTGAGTTCATATACTGAAAAGAGTTTTACAATGATTTTGTTATAATTAACTTAAGAGGGGCACTGAATTATAACAAGAGTTTTATTGAATTTATTACATACCAGTGGTGCGCCAGATGAGACAACTAACGCAAAGTCTGGGACTTGTACCAGGGCTGCTGAACTCTCTTAAATTGGAGATCTACGAGAGTTGCCTTTTATATTTCGGGATTTGAAATCAAAAACAATTATTTATCAACAAAAGTGGCTTAATTGTTTTTCAAAATATTCTCCATGAGGATCAATACACTGTTGCATGCGTTTGAACCAATTTTAGAAGCACTTTTTCCACTCCGATTGAGATTTTTTCCACTGCGATTGTCAAATTATGTCGGATCCAACACGAACAGATCTGTTTGACGGCCAAATGTTCATGCAATAGTAAATGTATGTTGGTCCTACTAATACCCAAGGATACCTCAATCTCACGTTAAGTCACATGGCGATCTTGCGGTATCAGTTCACGCACAGCATCAATGTTTTCCGGAACAACAAACAATTTTGGACGACCTTCACGAAATTTGTCCTTAACGAACTACGGCCACGACTGAAGTACGGCAAACCATCGATAAACAGTAGTCCTTGATGGTGCTTCATCGCCAAAAGTCGAATTAAGTTCATTGATGTACTGTTGTTCAATTAATCCACGTCGAAAGTTGTAAAAAAGAATCGCTCGAAAATATTCACGATTTAATTAAATATTTAGCCGAGATGAATTTTTTCAAGTTGCTGTAAACAACACAAATAGCGCTCGTACGTCAAAACGTTCTGAATACGTATTCCGTCAAAAATGTCAAAATTTAAGATAGAAGGGTCAGTTGCCAGATGGCAGCACTGGTTTAGCGCAATCCCGAAATAAAATAGGCAACAATCGTACATTATTTATAGATTTTCATCGCGATTTACCACTATACGAGAAAAATAAAAATCTAATATATCACGGGTGTTCAACCCGTCGATCGCCGGACAATTTTTGGTCGATCGTCTACCAGTTTCAAAGTTTCAAATTATTATTTACACATTTCATATAAATGTTTAATAGACATGATAAGTTCAATAAGATCTTTCCAACAATTCTTAATTTTACTGAAGGAAAATTTAAATCATAGTAAATTTTGACATTTTCTATACTTATTAAAATTTCACAACTAAAATCCAGAAATGAATAAGTGTGACTTCAAGAAATTTATAAATGAAATAGAAATAGTAGAGAATGAAATTCATGTGAGGTTCTCAGATTTTAATAACATTTCCTCTTTTATTAACAATCCTTTTTAACAAAATTTCTAAACTGTTTGATACAAACCAATCCGGAATAGAAATTGAAATAATCAACATTCAAAATAATGTTCATTTAAAATTAGTAAATCAAGAAGTAGTTTGGAAATACACACATGAGAAATTTCCGATATTAGTAAGTATTGCTCAAAAAATCCTGGCTTGTTTTGGATCAACATATTTGTCAGAATCTGCGTTTTCAAACATGAATAATATAAGAAATTAACTAAGAAATCAAATTAGAATGAGCATTTGGATCAATGCTTGCGATTAGCTACGTCATCAGACCAACCTGACTATGAAAGTATTGCCAAGTAAGGGCAATGCCAAATTTCACATTGATTTTCTTTATAATAAATAAAAGTGTTTATTTACATTTATTCAATTAGATTTATGAATGAAACTTTGTAAATATTGATGTATTTCGGAAATGATCAATGTACACATATAATTTTCTTCCAATGTATTTGTTTTATTTGAATTATAACCTATCGAGCGCCAAATAACTTGGTATACAAAAGTAGCTCGCTTAGTACAAAAGGTTGAATGCTACTGTAATATACTGTAGGTGCGTTCGGCATAATTGTGCAGTGTTAACGCTGTGGCGTGCAAGTTTTTTGTCACGTGACCAATGTGTACACTGTGCAAGAAAATCAAAGCCGCTTTGTTAAGATTATGCAGTTATTTTAGTTATTCTAACCTATTATATTTTGTAAACAAATGAATTATATACATATATGTGATTACATGAAGTCTGTCTCCTGCTACTTGTATTATACGATATTATAAAAATGACGAATGAAGTTTTTGGGATGCTTTTAAGTAATATAAAAGAAATTTTATTTGATGAGGATAACGATTCAGATGAAGAACAAGAAAATGTATTGGCTAAAGTGTTTGAATATGCAAAGAGTACTGTTTCAAACATGACTATAAATCAATTTTAAGTACATTTCCGCTTGTATCCAGAAAATTTGGAGTCTTTTGCAGAAAATGTACGCTTGTAAAATATAACATTATTATAAAGGACAAGAACCAGTTCCTTTAGAGAAGGAATTAATGATCCTCTGTACTATTTATTTGAATAATGTTGCAGGCATAAACAATGATATCTTGATTGTTTTCACTCATTTTGTTTTGTAGCAAAAATAATAACTTATATTTTTATCGCAGAAAACACAATTGCACAGATTGCCGTCCGCTCTAAACTTGGGACGAGTGCGCAGCGCAAACTGGACTGTACGATATTTGCCGAATATATTCATGCGGCACGGAGCATATAGAAACCTTAGGCCGAACGTTTCTTGTGTAAATTATGCAGAATGTGTAGATTATTAGCTTATGCCGAACGCATCTTATATCGTATACATATACCTAGTCTTGCCATAAATACAAAGTTTTCAGTGAAATTCTATACTTCATTCTATATCTGTAAATTCGGCATCATAATAAATATATCTTTAAGCACCTACTTAAAGATATTTTATTTTTCTTTTAGTACATAATACATAGATACATCATAAACAAGAAACACTACTCAGATTTCAAAATGACCACTTCTGGCCGTTACACAGAGCTTAAGTTTCTGCAGCCACAAGTCAATAGAATTACGAACGGTTTCTACAGATAAAACCTTCGCTGCCTTCATCGGGGAACGCTTCAGACTAGCGATTTTGATGTATCTGAATGCAAGCTATGGCCTGAAGCATGGAACAAAATGTGTAGTCCAGGAGGTTTAGGTCAGAGCTGCTAGGCGGTCAATCAGCGGGAAAAATAAAGTCCGTTACAATGCTTTCAAAGCACTGCTGTGTAGTCTTCGCCTTATGGGCTGACGCTGAATCTTGCTGGAAGCTCCAGAATAGAGATATATGTTCAATTCTTTAATTATCGACTTCAACACGGTTTTTTAGTAGACTTTGATCAACGTTTTTACCCTTTTCTGGTAAAAATTAAGCTTGGCGGTTCCATTATAACTTCCTCCTCATCAAACCATAACTGAAGCAGAGTAATAGCCTTTTTGGATTGTCGGTACTTTCTCACACGCTTCTCGTGAACTTGTAGCATATACCATGTCAATCTAGTAATTGAATTTCTCAATTTTAAAAATCTTTTCAAGAAACTCTTTGTATTGTATAAGGGTTCTGTAATAAAATAAGTTTGGGAACCGCTGCTATATACCTTTAAACTCTGAGGGAATAATCTAAAAATCTGAAAAAAATGATTTAGTTATTTTAATGAGTTATGAACATTAATGTGAACCGGATTAGTACAACAGGAATTTTTAAAATGATAATTTTTCGAGTATACGTTTTTTTGCAATACCGTGCTACCATCATTTAACTGGATAACTGAGTAAATAGCTTGATCTCACGCATCTCTTAATTAAGTACTCTTATACGTTGATAAATGGAAGCTTGTGGAATGGAATTTGCGATCAGGTTATTTTTTTAAAGTTATCAAATGTTATGTTTTTTTTTTTTTAATATTTACGGACAATTAGTTGTGACTTATCTACAAAAGCCTAAAAGTTGTGATAATTTACAATTCACATCAATTTTTACCTACGTAAAAATCTATAGTTTTCTCCCGCAAAACCTATTAAAATTTGCTACCATTTACTTCACTGAAAAACTTTTCCGACCCCTACCCTAGAGAATAACAACTAAACTCAGGGGCGGATCTAACTTTTTATTGGCCCTATTTTTTGCCATTTAATTTAGTTTGTGCATGAAAGGGTTGAAATATAAATACATCTTTTTTTATATTTGACACAATTACATTAAAAAATGTGCCACGCGAGGGTACGAGGGGTTTTTGATGTCAGAGACTTCGAAATTAAAGTTTTTTCTTTTGCCAAAATGGGATTTATTTTTAAACATAGTCTCATTTTAGCTCGAAAAGTTTTGCCCAACGATATTCTACCTTCTTTAACCTTTCAAAAAGTACAATTAATATAACTCTGCAAAATAAGTGTGTGTTTAAACTACGATCTCCTTGTTCAATAAGAATCTTTTTGCAGCAAGCTATTTCTTTATGTTTGGAAAGAGAAAGAAGTCGCAGAGGGACAAATCTGAAGAGTGGTATAGGTGAGGAAGCAGTTCGTATGCATTTCAGCTAATATGACCATTGGAATTGCGGACGAGAGACCTGATCAATTGTAATGGTGGAACTGTACTTTTTCCTTCGCCAAATGGGGCCACTTTTTCATCAATGCAGCGTGTAATCAATCGTATAAAGTGACATAATATTATCCGGTGATAGCTTTTTTCTTTCCGGCCGAGGAAGCCCTTTTTGTCTTCTTAGGAGCACGCTTGCCAGGATAATCATCTGTTCGGAGCTTGTTCGATGCAAATTTCTTTCCAGCAAGCCATTCCTTTTTGTTTGAAAACATAAAGAAGCCGCAAGGCACAGATCTGGAGAATAGGGTAGATGAGGGAGCAGTTCGTAGCGCACTTTGCCGCTGCAAAGTGATATCTATCCAGATAGTCGATGAAGATTATGCGCTGTGAATCCTAGAAAATCATGGCCAACACCTTTCGGACCGAGGGAACCCTTTTTTCCTTCTTCGGAGCACATTCGCCAGAAGAATCCACTGTTGTGACCTCCTCTTTCATTTCTGGTGTGTAGTGTGGATCAATATTTCATCAACAGTTCTGAAACTCCGCAAAACCTCAATTGGATTGTGTAAATATCCAAACAATGCTTCGAAACGGAGACGGGATTCCGTTTTTGATTCACTGTGTGCAGATCCATTTTTCCGATAGATTTTTCATGCCGAAATGTTCTTGCAGGATATTAAACACTCGTTCGTCTGAGATGTTTATATTTGGCTATTTCAACACGATATCATAAATTTTACTGACCATCTCTCAGTTGGGATCACATTCGGATGTCCAGGGTGCTTAGCATCATTCGTGCTCGTAAGACAACAACGAAATCCAGTGAACCGAAGCAGAGTTCTCATAATATTTTTTAGCTTTGCTTCACTTTCTTTAATGGTTTTTCCACGTAAAAAGTAATGCTTTATCAGCACATGGAATTTCTTTTTTTTTTCATTATAGGAAATAAATACATACTTATGCGCTTCCGAAAGCTGTTAATATGTACTATTTTCCAGATCTGTGTTGAAATGTGTACCTATGTCGACAAAGAATGGCAAATGTCTCAAATAATATCAAATTTATGATCTGAGAGCCATCTCTTATCAAAAACACTGACTTATTAAACACTTCTCCTATAAGATACCTAAGAAACTCTCACATGTGGAATAATTCACACTTCAAATCAATTTTTTCAATTCCTTAATTTTGTAAATTTTCTAAAAGTTCATCGTGGTGAATATTTGTAAACGATTTTACTATAAAATGAGTAGAGTTGACCAGAATTGTCTAAAAATATAGTTTATTTAAAATTTAATAATATCTCTGGAGAAAAAAGTAAAGGAATTTTTCCTAAAAGAATTTTTAATATATTTCAACGGTTAGAATGAAAAATATTAGTTTACTTTTTAAACTATAAAAAAATTAAATTCTACCAACAAAAGCGCAATATATAGATGCCTTGTGCATGTCCTGCAATATGCGCACAATATAGACAAATTTAATTAAACCCTTAGCGAAGCAATTTATGATATTTAACAACATTTAGTTAATTACATTCCTACTTTGTCACTATAATAAAAATGTTATTTAATTATCGAATATGCATCCCATCAGTTAGTTGTTATACTCTGTCATTAATAACTGACGAAATAATAAATAAATTTGGTGCTAATAGCATGTAAATTGGCCCTAAATGCCGCTAGTTAATAAATCAAAACATTTTGGGCAGGCAGTTCAGTGTTTCGAAGAATAATTTAGTAGAGCATTAGCTTCTCGTTGAATAATGTTTATGAAGTGCAGCTTGGATCGTGTATATAATCTCTGTTGGATTTGAACCAACTTGTTTTTATTAGACACCAGCTACGCGAAAGCCACTGCTTATAAAATAATCATAATCTAATTTTTCCTTCTCAATTATTTAAAAGAAAAATTTAAGCAAGGAGTGGAGTGTTATCGATGTGAAGATGTCTCGAAAATTTTACCTTCAGATTTAGGTACCCCATTATTGCATTTCTTTTTTTTAATGCGAATTGGTTATTATTATTGTTTAACAGCTAAAAATTTGAAAAATGATAAATTTAAGTTGCAAGAATGAAAATATTCGAACTGAACTCTTTTTTATTTCTTTTTAATTTACAATCTACTTCATGAATGACCGGTTGCTGAAGAATAAGTTAAGTGTTTTAACTAAAGTTATGCCTGACTCGAGTTAAAACAGGAGGAAGGTAGTTGGCAGCGACGTTTCTTCTTATACAGATCGGAAATCGCAAGTTCGAACATAGGGAAATAAAAATCAAATGATTTTTCATATTCGGTAGCTTGATGAATTGAAATAAACTATTAGAAATGTACCAAAATTCGTGTAACAACAAACAAAACTAATATACTCTGATGAGGACATAAATTTAAATTAAATAAGTACATGTAATTTGATAGTTACTTGTGACTGTGATAGTTGATTATGTCGAATATTTATAATCAAGGTACTTCAAAAAAAATTTTTTTTTATTTCCCTATGTTCGAACTTTCGATTTCCAATCTGTAGGTCATTTGACCAAAGTCTATTTCCTACCTTACCTTATGTTGTCCGTTTACCTTGTATTTTCTACCTTCTTACCTTCTTCTTCTGTTGTCTAGGTCGTTAAAAAATTTATCACCAGTACATTATCATGTCCTACGAGTCAGTAATTGTATCTGTAGGCAACTTTATGTATTTCTTGCGTGATAAAAGGGATTTTAAAGTCTTTTCGCCCTACTACTGCGAATTTTTAATATTTAAGTGCTTATTAGACACTAATAGCCAAGTAGCTGATGTGTCTTATACATATATATATTTAAGTGGGGGGTTTCTTAGTCTAACATTATATTTCAATTAGTAACAATCTAACGCTTGAATCGATAGTGTTTCGGGTTAAAATTTGTTCTTAGCTCTGCCGGTTCGCTGTTGATGTATTGTTGCAGTTCACGAATGTATGTTACATATACATTTATCTCGTGTCTTAGTATTTTAATCGCTCTATTCGGTCAGCGCATTATCTGAGCTCTTAATCTCGTGCTTCTTTAAGCAGAGGTAGACTTAGTTTGTCCCACCTCAATTCGTGTGTGTTAGTATATTTCGCGAAAATAGTGTGAATCTATTAAGTATTTCGAACGTGTATGTGTGTCTAAACTCTCTATTCCAGACCTGGTGTATTAGAAGACTACAGTAGCTCAAAGGGTCCTTTGATACGGAACGTTTCAACTACTAGGTAAGCCTATTAACCTGTATATATCCAATCTCATCTCCAGCAACCTACAATCGCGTGAGATTGCCCCCAATACAGTCCATTCGCTTAATTTCGCGTTTTTCATCTAGATCGTGAATCCTGCCTTACGATTGTCACGATCGTGCTCCGAGAACAGGAATCTGCTCAATGTTTCCATCTGGGAACATTGCAGGGCTCCGCATTTAACAGTTTTTATAGATCATTTTTTTGACACCAAGGTGCATTCAATACAGCTCGGAGTGCCTTTGAAATCTTTGTATGATATTTAATCCAGTGGACTTGACACATTTTCATAGTTAAAGTCCATATGACCAAATGGGCTTGAGTATGGTTTTACAAAACAAAATTTTATTTGACAGAGAATATTTTGATTTTCTACCATTTTTATGTATGCTCTAGGTTAGTCCTTGATCTAAATGCAGTTCAAGGTATTTAACTAGAGTTTTTGTGGGAATTGAAATATCATTGATTGCAATTTGTGGGCAATAACTGAGTATGTTCGTATAAGTGGTTTTTTTGGTTAAGGTGGAACTAGATTTTCAAATTTAGTAACTGATGAAAAGCTTCATTCAATCGGTAAATTGATTGAAGCTTTTGATCATTTTGTTTACGAAAAGCCTGCTTCAATACATAAAAAATTAGCTAGTTATAACTTAAAAAAATTAAATTCCATTTAGTTCCGCCCAAAGGTTTGGAATAGCCTATAAATATGATTTGGACTATTTTATTGGACTTTAGTTATGTTTTATTTTATTAAGCTAGGATCTTCGTTTGTTGACAGTATAGCAACATCATCATTAAATGCGGCTATTGTAGTGTCTTGTGTACTCAGAAGTTTCAGGTATAGTTGCAGTATAGTATATTATAGGCAGAGCGATGGTTCAAGTACACTATCTTGGAAACACCAAATGTTAAAGGATGATAAACGGATCATTGTATATCACTGAGCAGTTTCTATCTGTCAATAAGTATATATAATTTAGCTCTGCAGGCCCAGTTGGCCCATGGCTTGGTTTACAATTTTCCTCCATCCTTTTTTATCCTTCTTCTCCTCCTTCCAGTTGCTGATGTTGCATTCATTTATGTCCTTTAAAACTTCTACCTTCCATGTCGTCCTTGGCCTACCTTGTCTCATTTTGCCTCCTATGGTACTTTCTAATATCTTCCTTGGTGTTCTATTACTGTCCATTCGCATTATGTGCCCCATCCATCTAAGTCTGCTACTTTTCACTACTCTTACAATGTTCGGCTCTTTGTATAACTCTTGTAATTCTCCATTTGTTCGTCTTTCCCATCCGTTTTGAGTCATTTTTCCTCCGAATATTTTTCTTAGGACCTTCCTTTCCCACACTTTTATCATTTGTTAATAAGTGCTGTCAATAAGTAGGTTACATAAAAATGAAGTATTAATTGTTGGATAGGAGCACTGCATAGTAAAAAAAGTAAAGTAAGTGGAATATATATTAAAAGTCATTTATTTTAGAAGTTGTTTGTCAAAGATCACAGGTGTATGTTGAAGGACCTTCCGTAAATGCTGTAATAACTTTTGCTTCAATATTTAACTTCAATGTTTTGTTCAAATATTGGTTTATGATACATGTAAACTTTTTCTTTACTTGACCAGCGTGTAAGTATTACCTGTGGCTCTTGTCTATATGTTTACCGCCTATTATATATGTAATTTTCTACGTGTAAAAAATGCATTCTTTACATGAGATATTTGCGTATAAAAATGTAAAAAATGTAAAAAACGTAAAATAAATTGATTAGGTTAATTTATTTATAAATTATTATTTTTTATGTTTTGACTACACTGAACGCAAGCTCTCAATAATAGACTTCCTTCTCTCTAACATTGAAATTAAACGTATTGTAAAAAGAAGAATTATCCGTATCTGGAAAGAAGAACATTTAGACTCTATTCTTCAGAAAGGCTCACATTACGAACAAATTCATCCTTCTCTACCTCTAAATCAATGGTTCAACCCTAGCTAAAGCAGATATTTTATTTATACTATTTGAAGCCTTAAATTCAATCATAACTTCTTCCCATATCATCGACATAAAATTAATATGCGAAGTAGCCCCTTTTGCATCTGTGAGAACAATGTAATTGGCGATCACAATCATTTAATTTTTTCCTGTCCACTTTACAACCGATCTAGAAACATTTTTCTACAAAAGCTTGTCAACATGAGCATTCCATTCCCTCTTAACGTTTCGACCTTATTGGCTACTCACGAGCAAGAAATTCTGGAATCTCTTTGGTCTTTTATAAAAAATGCTAATATAAGAATATGAATACAATTTATAATGATATGTATATTTTATTGTATGATATGTAAAAAAAATTTAACTGTCTCGCCAATAGTCTCAGCAACTTACGTCTAATAATAAATTAAAAAAAAAAACCAAAGCTCGTCAAAAATCCAATTGATTAGTTCCATTTCGACTCTAACACGAAGCAGGGCCGGTCTTCTCCATAAAGAGTTCGGGGTGCAATTTATTCTTTGAGCCTTAACAATTGAAAAGTGTTTTGTAAGTATCGAGCATTGAAAATGTGGGTTAATATCAAAATTCTATAACTAAATAAATAACTAATTAAATAACTAAAAAAATAATAGGATCAAAAATTCCTTGTATACTATTTCGGCTCACATTAATGTGCATTATTCAGAATTTTTTATATTTTTAGATTAACCCCTCGGGTTAAAGGGTGCGGGACGAGGGTTTTATAGCAAATTTTTGGCAAAAATTGTGTTTAAATAAAGAAATTTTAAAAACTACTTGAAACTACTTCAACCCCACGAGAAATTCCTGTTGAGCTATTCGGGTTTCTATCAATGCACATTATTGAGATTTTTTTTAGATTTTTAGATGAAACTCTCCAGGGAATAGGGAAAAAATCCCATAAAATATTATTTTTCAAAATTAGGTACATGTATTTGTATCATTCCTGGTCCAAAGATAGTGGTCAGAAAAAAGGAGATGTCCTCTGACTAGCAACCAACACGGTTGTTATGCGTACGGCTTATGTTTCTGGTGGTAGAAAATTTTTATAATACTTTATCGAGATATTATTTTTGTCACTGTTTACTACTAAGTTAATTTTTTCATGTATTTAGAGCCCAATAAATTAATTTAACATTACATTTTGTTATAATGGTCATTTGTACCCCATGGTATTGATAAACAGGGAGGCCGCGTGAACTTTAACCGACCTTGTACAAATTTTCATCAACACCTGCGGAATTTGGGCTTGACTCTAGTAAAGGGTGCTCCAATAAATGTCAGCATACGGTAGGCTGAAACACACACGCTGTGGCCCTGTCTACAAATCATCTTCATCTTCAACCCATAAACGTCCCACAGTTGTCTCTCCGAGCCGTAATTTTCACTACCGTGCTACTTTATATTGGACACGGGATTTTCACTCCGCAGAGTGAAGTTTAAAGAGTGATTTTCTCTCTACATACCATTACAAAATGTTTTTGAAATAAAGACAAATTTCTTTTCCCAGCATACTCAAATATTTTATCAAACATCTCTAGACCATTTTAATGAGTGTAGATACTTCATCATTAGTGAGTAGATTCTTCGTATAAATATAAACGTTAAATAATGAAAATGTTGATGTTAATCTTCTTCTTGTGATATACAATGACCTCAAAAAGACACAATTATTACAGGTGTCCAATTAAATAAGGAAAATGAAATTCCGTAGAAATTACAACGACAAATATTTATGGAGTAAAAATAGCCTTTGAGTAAAAGGTAATTGTGACAATGAGGTGTTTGACGAGCGTTTAAAAGTCGCCTGAACAATTCAGAGAATGTCATTATATCAATACAACAGTTAATTTTTTACATGGAATGCTAAAAGCTGTTTATTCAGAAACAAATTATTGCTTTGTTCATTAACCCTTCCTTTAATCTGTCACGGGACACGGCCGAACGTTACAAATTAATGTTGGATGGGGTTGTCCAAAATGACATATTGTTCAACTTGCTACCGATAAAAGATATTCACTGATAGATTTCTTCCAGAAATACTTGAACATACAACACAGGGTGACTCAAAATGAGTGGTTTCGAGGAAATTTACCTCCTATTTGTAATTCTGGCATAATTTATGTTAAAACACGACAACTACCAGTCAGCGGCTCAACGCGGTGCCCAAAATTAAAACTAAACAATTTAAATAGGTATCCGTTTCAGGGAATAAAACGCACAAAGAAAAACACAATATTATTTACTGTCAAGAAACCACAGAACACAATATATTAAGAATGGACACTGGCAGCAAAAAAATTAGTACGTTCCCTCTAGGAATATACTAATGAACTAAACAACAACAACCGCCAAATTTAAATTTTACTATCTGATTTACGTTCATAATTACCATTATTATTGTATTAAATATATTTTATTATTTATATTATCAAAAGTTTTACAATTAAAAAAGAAATACATTTATATTTAATGATCCATATACATTAATATAACAGATAAATAAGGAATTTAAATAAATAAATCTAAATAAAAGGTGTAAGCTATTTATTTTTGAAACACAAAATTATAAATAACATTAAATATTATTTTAAACACAACATTATAATTACTAATTACAAACACTGTATTAATAAAATTGGAGGCTATACCTGTCTTTTTATTTTTTCGACCTCATATTTGGTTTCTACACATTTCAGATCATTATAAGACAATATCCGCAAAAAATCAATTTTTGTCCGTCTTCCTGAGATGTACAATGTATGTATCAAATACAGTATAAGATGACCAAAATTGGAAATAAAACTCTATTATTTGAACCATGTATTTGAAAATTAACAAGCTTAAATGCGTATTATTTCAACACCAACTGTCATGTGTTTGACAGCTAATGGCGGCTGATCGACAGCTAGAATATGAAGTTTCTGATCGTTTGAAGTCGGGTGTATTCGTAATTTATTTTGCACTATGTCACCATCTACCAATATACCAGAAAACTGAAACTCGAGCCAAGGTCATTACATACCAGTGGCACCCGGGTGCAAGAAACTATATTACGTTCGCAATTATTTTGTTATTTGTTGACAACGCTTATTCTTTTGTTTTTCTAAAGGCGGAGTTGCAATATCCTCTCACCTTTAATTTGTTCTTAATAATCATGCAAAGAACAAATTAAATTATAGTCTTTAAATATATCTTCTAGGCATTTTAACTAATCTGCCACATCGAGTGACAGCAGTGGCGCACCCAGGGGAGCCCCCCCCCCTAAGAAATAAGGAAATAAAAATAAAAACTTACTAGAAACACACTAGAAAATTTTCACCATCGTTTTAGGTAAATATAGCTATTTAAAAATATAGATGAGGACTTTGTTTTTTTAGGTCGTCACTTGTATTTTAGAAGTGAGGACCTTTTTAGGGTTTTCTAGGTATGACCAAAACACCCTTATACTGTCATTTTGTCGTCTGTCTGTTCGGTAAAAACTGTAGCCAAACGGTTAAAGCTAAAGAGTTGAAATTTGGCATGCTTATACAACTCTTTGACTCGCACATAGGAAAAATACTAAAACATCTAAAAAACATATCCCACTAAAAATATAAACAATTATGTGCTCATTGAAAAAAATATATATTTTTTTTAAATTCTGAGTGGGTATTAAATGAATTTAACAAAAAAATATTTTAACATAAAATTTGTTTTTAAAGCTTTTAGATTAACAGACGATAAATTATTTTAAAAATATCGTTCATTTTGCCGTGATTACTACGTTGAAAATTTGTCCTACACACTCAGCATGCCGCCTTCACTTATTATAGACCTGCGAAACCTTGCAATGTGTGAAAATTCACACTTCACATAATTTTTTTTAGGTCATCACTTGTATTTCCGAAGCGAGGAGCTTTTTTTTTAGATCATCTCTTGAAATTTAGAAGTGAGAACCTTATTCATAGTTATGTATTCCGGGCCCCCTCCAAAAAAAAATCCCTGGGTGTGCCACTGAGTGACAGTCTCTTTCTTCACTTTTGTCTTGGGCACTATTTCATTTATTTTAATAACTGAAAGTTCGCCAGATAATCATTCCTTTCTGGCATTACAAGCAAATAGTCTTATCCAACCTATTAACCAAATTATTCGGGAGTAAGAAGAGAATATCGTCGTCCATACCAGGACGTATTACTTTGTATTAATAACTTGAGGATTATAGTCGCCGGTGCTAGAAAACCCATTAGATCAAAAATATGTTGAATAACAGACAACAACTCTCTCTTAGTACTAATATTATCACTTAGTTCTTCAGCGAAACAACCAATCGTGTCCGAAATTTTGTCCCACTTCAAACCAAGTACACTACTCACTCGTTCCCGAGTTGTCACTCGATTCACTTT
This sequence comes from Liopterus haemorrhoidalis, assembly GCA_963971575.1. Lineage (NCBI taxonomy): Eukaryota > Metazoa > Arthropoda > Insecta > Coleoptera > Dytiscidae > Liopterus > Liopterus haemorrhoidalis. The sequence continues at coordinate 145,723,859 of OZ020611.1, read as the reverse complement.
GTTCCCAAGCACTTACCGTATTTTTCGGACCATAAGACGAACCTTTTTACGCAGAAAAATCTCGAAAATTTTACGCTTAAAATTGGGGTACGTCTTATGGTCCGAATGTATACGTACGTTTAAAAATTGTGTGTTGTTAGTGTGGAATCAATTCAGAGCGCATAAAGCAGAATCAATCAAGAAAATATAATAGAAATGAATACAGAATTAGCTGTCGTTTCTGGATGACTTACAAGTCAACGACAACCCTTTGTCGATTAATAAACCATTTAATAATTTTATGCGGGAAGAGTGGAATAGATGAGTCATAAAGCCAAATCATGATGTTAGCCAAAATATGTATGGAACGGACAATTTAGAAGTATTTGGGTAAAAAATTCTTGGGAAGTTGTAAAAGAAAAGACGATTATAAAGTCTTTTAAGAAATGCGGTATAAGCAACGCATTGGATAGTATCGAAGATGACTTGGTTTTTGAAGAGATTGACAATAGTTCAGACGAAAATAATAGTAACATTAACGAAACGGGTGATAGTACAGAGAGTGAAGATGAACAGAATGTTGCTGGTACAAGTTATCGTAATAATAAATAGTTTTTCTAAAAATTGTCTCATAAATTTGGGGTACGTCTTATCGTCCGGTGCGTCTTATGGTCCGAAAAATACGGTAAGTCCATTCACGCGTTACTTAAAAGGTTTATCGATTCCACAAGAAATATGTCCAATTCGTTTGGACTGTTCATAGAAGTGACACAATTGTCCTCATAAAATGTATTTAGAAGGTGATCGGTACATTTCTTTAAGTTATCTGGTGCCTTCTTCAAATGAAATTTAATAACTACTGCAAGCATGAAAGGGATGCAATTTATTCCGAACATGACCCGTTTGTGTCTAAACTAAACAGGAGATTTTGCTTCAAGTGACTCCCACCATAAGAATCTTAGATAGTTTTTATCTTCTTTGGTAACTTCTATGGTGAGGAATGCCTTCTTGATATCTGCTATTACACCAAATTTCTTTTCCCAAAACCGTAAAATCATTGCAGGCATCAGCTCCATCAGGTTTTGTCCTTTTTCCAAACAATCATTCTGTCAGTCACTTTTCCACTTACTTGGAATACACCTTTCGTTCTTATAAGGAATCTGCGATCCAGTACAATTCTTATTCTCACAATTCTTTTCATCATTCTTATCCTGATAAACATTCTCAAAATCACACTTGCAATACTGCGGAATACCTTTTTCACATTTTTCATCTCCCCAAGTAAACATATTTGGTGTGCAAGTACTTGGTCCATAGTTGATTTAATCGGAATTATAACCACAGTCATCTTCATCATCATATCTTCTGTGTAATTATTGGATATTTGGCATTATTACTAACAACATATAAACCAACCTGGGCACTCCCCATAATGCTACCATGGTGTTGGGCTTTAGTAATAATATCTCCAGCTCTTATTTTAACAATTATATATTTCATGTGATACTCTTCAATTGCGGAAATTTTTTTATTTTGCTCATATTCGGACAGAGTACCATCATCCAAAAGAGCATCAATTACCCTTTGATCCATATCTTTCAAGTCTTGGTAATTGCTAACAATACCCTCCAATTTGGCTTTAATTAGAACCAAATCTGGCACTGTCTGTTCCAATAACTGTGTAAGTTCATTTATTGATCTCGTTAACTGAACTCTTCTATTCTTTTTTAATTTATCCATCACGTCTCGGGGTCACTAAACCTTATGTTGAGAAACGACAACTACCCGTCACTGGCACAACGCGACGCGCAAAATTTAAACTCAAAAATTTAAATAGCTATCCGTTTCAGTGATTAAAACGCACAAAGAAAATCCACACTAATACAAGGTGTCTCAAAAGAAATTTTATATTTATTTAGCTTACTGCGTGAACGCAACGTATCCGAGGGGCGCGGGGGTTATGTCAATCGGTAGCCTGGCTCTTGGGAATTCAATCGCTATGGAGCGTTTCTCGGGAGCAGACAGCGCGTTATGCGTGCGAGAGTTTTACAAAAACGGTGATTCGGCGACTGTAGCGCGTAGAAAATTCTGCAGTATTCGAGGTTTTCGCCACTTAAATGATGCGCCAAGCATTCCTCTCATTCGACATTGGGTTAAAAAGTTTGAAGAGACTGGTACAACGCTGGATAAATCAAAATCCGGGCGACCTAGGTCATCAAGAACGGTAGAAAACGTGGAGAATGTTAATCAGTCTGTTCGTGACGACCCGAACCTTTCAATTCGGAAGCGCGCAAGTGCTTTAAATGTGCGTAGATCATCATTACATCGCATTATGCACAAAGACCTAAAGCTGCACCCCTTCAAAATTCAATTGGTGCAAGAATTAAAGCCCCAAGATGCCAGTCAGAGGCTTAATTTCGTAAATCAGGTGATTGAGCGATTTTCAACGTTTACCAACATTTTGTTTTCGGCTGAAGCTCATTTTCATCTTAATGGCCACGTAAATAAGCAGAATTGCCGCTACTGGAGTGCAACGAATCCGAAACGCAAACATCAGAAACCCCTACATTCGCCTAAAGTGACCGTATGGGCTGCGATGTCGGCGCGAGGAATTATCGGCCCTTACTTTTTTGAAGACGAAAGGGGGCGTGCAGTTACAGTGAATTCAGAGCGTTATGTGGAGATGTTAGACAATTTCTTGGTACCTGAACAGCAAAACTTTCCTGGCTATAACCAAAGAACATGGTTCCAACAGGACGGAGCAACTTCACACACGTCCAATATGTCTCTGCCACGTGTTCGTGAAATTTTCTCAGGCAAATTGATCTCCCGGAGAGGTGACATAAATTGGCCTCCACGCAGTCCAAATTTAACCCCTATGAACTTTTTCCTATGGGGTTATCTTAAATCTAAAGTTTACGCCAGTATACCGACTTCACTGGCGCATTTGAAAGAAAATATCCGTCACGAAATGGCAGCCATCCCTGAGTCCACCTGCCGAGACGTCATAAGTAATTTTACTGTTCGATTAAATGAGTGCCGAGAACGCGAGGGTCTACATTTAGACGATATTATTTTTAAGAAATAAATCCCCAAAAAGTGTATTTTAATAATTAATAAACATTTTTTCTATATACGGCTTACTTTCTTTTTAATCGATCCACTAAATATAAAATTTCTTTTGAGACACCTTGTATTTACTGTCGAAAAACTAAATTACATTCTCAATTATTTTGTTATGCGGAGTTACAACAATTTATAAAAAGCTGTTAACAAACAACGATAAAGACCATAATTTAAACTAATATTATTATTTTATTAGGTTGCAGAATTAAGTTTAACTTTCTTGTCATTTACTAAATTTTTGCATTCATACGATATAGTACAGACATCACGTTCATATTATAAATAAGTAGTTTTATTTTTATACTTAAATGACAAAAAGGGAAAAACGGCTTTGCTAATTTTATGGGCGATATCTAGTTCAGTTATATATACGTTAATTTAAAATTATATTCGTTAAATATTGCGGAGAATTGAGAATCATGCATAATAGCTGGAGGTTATGAATATTCTCCGAATTAATGAAGTGGGTCGTAACATATTCACACAACTCGAACAATGGAAAATTTTGCTAATTTGAGAGCTACTGACGGCCTGGAAACCTCAATCATTTTAAGACACATTATGACTTAATAAGGTATATGGAAGTTTTTAATTTTTTCAGTTAAACGAGCAACAGTGTCAAGCCAACTGCATGAGATTTGACTTTTCGAACACAGCACAGTTAGACAACTCAACACATCTAGTTGATTACTTGCCAAGCAACGTAATAAGGATTTTCTGTGAATATTTGTTACCGGTCATACAAATAAACAACAATCCTAAACGCACACATTCATTGATATATTTCAGTCAGCCGTCAACCTCAACGACCCAAGCGAACATCCATGCTAGAAAGGTCCTTTTGTACCTCTGTTGATAGTGTAATGTTTTATGAGTTCCTGCCAACGGTTATTCGCAAATCGTCATCTAAGTCATTTGCTGAACGAAATCAAACAGAAAAAATCATTTATTGGTCAAGGAAGCCAGACGGTATTTTGCTGTACGACAAATAAATCTTACTACTCAAAAAACAAATTTAACTTTAGATGGAAAGTTCTCCTAAAGAAGAGACGGCGCCTTCGGATTATCATTTATTCAGGTCGATGTAGAACGTTTTAGCTGGACAGTACTTCAAGATGTGATGCGAAATCGTAAAATAGATTAATGATTTTAGTGTCTCCAAACCGATATTTTTCGTACAAGTATTCAAAACTTGCACGAAATATGAAAGAAGCAAGGGCATATATTCGGATGATTAATTGTATTATATACATTTAAAATATAGAGCGAAAACTTGAGGAAAATAAATCTTTGCACACAACTAATACATTGCCAAGCCTTCTTATTCGTATTCTTTTTCATCGTCTAGTTGTTCCAGGTTTGTAACAAAATAGTATATTATGCAAGAGCATGTAATGATGAGAAATGACTATTCCATGCAAGTTTCATACTATGCTTTTTCCAAGACTATTACTTATTTAATTTTTATTCAGCACCCTTTAAAAACTAACAATAATTTGACAGTTGCGTTCAAACTATTTATAACGGTTCCAGCAACGACCATATACGTTGTCATACGGAATGTAAATTCAGTTAATATAACTATAGTTGCATCAACTGATTAACTGACTAACCAACTCTATCAAAAATATATTTGCAAAATTCGACCACTTTAACTATGGTCTAGTCCAAACAATTAGGCGGAACTAGATTTTCAAATCTAGTAATTTTTACCGATTGGTTGAAGCTTTTGATCATTTTGTTCAGGAAAAACCAACTTCAATATATAAAAAAATACCTACTAAAATAACAACTCACAAAAATGAAAATTCCAGTTAGTTCCGCCTAATCGTTAGGAATAGCCTGTATATTATTAATAATGCTTTAATAATACTTTAAAAATGCTTTTATTTTATAAATGCATTTTCTAAACATATTTGCGCGGATCCCCCTTTCCTTTATAGGGTTTCAAGTTGTACTTACTTGAAACTACAACTTCAAAATATTTGAAAGTGAAACATTTTCATTTTTAGGGTTTTGTATTTATGACAAAAAAAACTTATACCGTCATTTTGGCATGCTTATACAACTGTTTGACCCGCCCGTAGGAAAAATACTAAAACATCTAAAAAACAACATATACCCCTAAAAATATAAACAAATATGTGCTCATCGAAAAAAAAATTTTTTTTTTTTAAATTCTGAGTATGGTATCAATGAAAGTCCTTAGTACGTGGATTAACGATCAAAATTTTATTTTTCTAAATAAATTATTTTGATGCAATTTTTGCCAAAACTGTGCAAAAAAAAATTTGTCCGACACCCTGTAGCCCAGATGGTATAAACTAAAAATCTGAAAAAATTCTAAGTAATGCATATTGGTGTGAATCGGAATAGTACAACAGGAATTTTTGATCAGATTATGTTTTCGGAAAATAACGCATTTTTTGTGTTTTTTTGTTAACGATTTACAAAAGTTATAGTTATGTAACAGACCAGACTAGAAGACGTATCATGGTCTAATGGTAAGCATGCTCGCTAGCTACCCAGAATTCTAAGGTTCGCTCTCGGGAAGAGGAGGTAATTTTATTATTTGTTTTTTCCATTTTTATTTTCTTTAAATTATTTTGTCAAAATTCTAGATATATTGTGGCAAATGTTGCATTTAATTTTTAATAGCGTAAATAACCTGTTGGAATTATATTTTCATTCTATGTGTCATGTATATGAAACCAAAGGGGCGGAGCATATGACAACCAATGGAAGCCATAAGCGCAATTTTCAAAATCTAATGAACCTTGATAAATAAAAACATTCTGCAAATATTTAGAAACCTACATAATGGTATTAGGTATTCGAATTAAAATTAAAAAAATATTTTAACATAAAATTTGTTTTTAAAAACTCTTAGATTAACAGACGATAAATTATTTTAAAAAGATCGTTCATTTTGCCGTGATTACTACAAAGCAAAATTTGTACTACACCCTCAGCATGCCGCCTTCACTTATTATATACCTGCGAAACCTTGAAATGTGTAAAAATTCACACTTCAGATCAATTTTTATTATGTTCCGAGCTACAGATATCTCAAAATTAAGTATATGAAAGTGTTTAAACCAAAATAGAAAGCACTTAGAACATTTGTAAATAAAAATACTTTACTTTCAAGTCGTTATTGAAAATACAATTTTTCGTAAACCGTAAAGGTAATTAAAAAAATGTTTAAGTAAAAGTAGTTTCTTTTTTAAAGCTCTATACAAAAATATCTATTATTATTATTATTATTATTATCTAATATGGCATACATTCCTTATTAAAAAATCAAAGTTGTCCTCGCTATACTGTACTTCCGGTTTATTCCAAACAGTTTCAATACTATTATTTGATTATTTAGGTACACTTTACTAATCAACATTTTTTTCCCAACTTGTTCACACGTCGCACTTTCGAGAAAAAACGTGTTTGTTTTATCTTGTTAAACCCTGTATAGAATAATGTATATATAAACAGAGGGTTCCACCAACATTAAATGACATTAAAGGGGATCCGTGATGCTAAAAAGGTTGAGAAACACTGTGCTAGATGACACGTTTGGCCCTGTCTTAGATCGATCCATTTTCTTACAAGATTTTCGAAGATATAGAGTAAATAAATGCAGTACTTCTGCAAGATATAACCATATGCGAGTACAAATCGAGTACGAAACAATTTGATTTTGGTACAAAAATAAAGACGAACCCCGACATATCTCTGACATTTGTAAATCTGAACTTTCATAATTATTTATAAGTATATTGATATAAAATTTAATGTCTTGATATAAAACTTGCACATTCACATTATTTAAAAAGAATAATTCAACAAAATATCGAAGAAAGTATTTGCACTTGAGTAAGCTAATTACTGCGAGAATTGTTCGCGACGGGCGATCGTTGGTGTCGCCAGTGTTCGCTGTTCGTCGGTCGCCTGTGGCCGCTCCGCAATATTGCTGGCAAGGGGTGAGTATCCAAGTTCACTTTATTGGAGCAACGGGTGGCCGTATTAGATAATATAAACGCGAGAGAAAAACAAAATCATCATTGCAAATATTAATGAAACAGACGTTAAGGTTAAATTAAATACATATTGTGTTTTAACGGTGGCTACAATCGTTACCGTTTTATGGACGTTGAGTAATTGCTATATTGGATTTTATCTTTTATAAAACATAAGTCCTATTCATAAAAATTGATGTGAAATGTGAATTTTCACACATTTCAGAGTTTTGCAGGTATTTAGTATGTGAATGATGATTATTTGGGATGCCAAAACAAATTTTATATTAAAATAATTTTTTTGTTAATTTTAATTTGAACGCCTAATACCATTATTTAGGTTTCTAAATATGTGCAGTATTTTTTTTATATATATAGCAAGGTTCATTAAGAACTAAAAATTGCGCCTATGGATTCCATTGGTTGTTATAAGCTCCGCCCGTCTGATTTCGTGTACATTGAAACAGAATTAAATTATAATTTAAACAATTTCCACTGGTAATTAAATTTACGCTTTTAAAAATTAAATGCAACATTTGCCAAAAAAAAAACAAAAAATAATATTGTCTCTTCTTGCAGGGTTCGATCCCTTTCGATCGAGTTAGTTGGGTGAGAAGCCGCCAGCGTCATAACCATAACACAAGGATACACCTTCCAATGTAGCGTGTTACAAAGCTATAACTTGTGTACATTATTAGCAAAAAAACACAAAAAATGCGTTTTTTTGAATAATTTTGAAAATTTTGGAACATAATCTGATCCAAAATTCCTGTTGTACTATTTCGGTCCACACCAATGTACATTACTTAGAATTTTTTCAGATTTTTAGTTTAACCATCTGGGTTACAGAGTGTGGGACAAAAAAAATTTTACACAATTTTGGCAAAAATTGCTTCAAAATAATTTATTTTGCAAAAATAAAAATTTGATCGTTAATCCACGTACCAAGGGCTTTCATTTAATACCCTACTCAGAATTATAAAAAAAATTTTTTTTTTTCGATGAGCACATATTTATTTATATTTTTAGGGGGATATGTTTTTTAGATGTTTTAGTATTTTTTCTATGTGCGGGTCAAAGAGTTGTATAAGTATGCCAAATTTCAACTCTCTAGGTTTAGCCATTTGGCTACAATTTTTACCGAACAGACAGACAGACAGACGACAAAATGACTCTATAAGGGTTTTTTGGTCATACCTAAAAATCATTTTATTTTATGCATAGTCCAGATTAATGAAAATAGTGGTCACATCATTACAATCACAAAGAGAAGTTTTAATGTGAGGATTAACATTAGAAAAGTAGCATTCAAAACGTGGTTTGTTACACAAAATACAAAATTAAGATATTGGTATAAGTATCTTTCTCTTTGTTAAATGTATGAAATTAAACCATTAACCCTACACTGCGTGATTTTCTCTTTTAAAAGATAAAAATTGTTTTCAGGTGTATTCAGAAGCCGGAGATCATAAAATTTAATAAAAAAAATCTATGTTGGCAAAATGATAATTTAGCTTTTTTGGCATTATTTTGTTAAAAAACGTATTCTGGATTGTCTTCATCAAATAATTTTAATACTGATGGCTCCAAAACTTCCTTAAGCATGGTAATATAAAGAGCAGAATAATGCGTCCCTCGTATAAAAAGATTTCGCTTAAGCCACTGGCGGACATGCACCCCCAGATCATGATGCTACCACCAAATTTGACCGTAGGGATGGTGCTGTCAAGATGATAAGCTTCACCCGGCCTCCGTCTTACTAATATGGCTCCAGGTTGTCCAAAAAGCTGATCCACAAAAGAAAAAAACCACCTTAATTTCGTAAATTTATAGTAAATTAAATTTTATATTGTTAGTTCAAAAATTGCTTAGAAATTTATTCTGCTAAATTCGTAAGTACATTAAATCATTACAATGCTTACTTCTATATTGGACTCATCAGATCAAACGATTTTCTGTCATTCATCAGGTTTCCAATTTAAATGTCTTTTGGCACACTCAAGGCGAAGTTATTTGTGTCGCTCGGTAAACCGTTGTTTTTGGAGAGCTCTTCTTCCATGAAAATTAAATTCCACTAGACGTCTTCTAATTGTTCTAGAAGAAACTTTAATTTTTCTATGCTCCAACAGATCACCAGCCAGCTCTTTTGACGATATTGAGCGTTTATGAAGGGCACTTCTCTTTATAATACGATCATTTCAAGAAGTGTTTGCACGTTTTCTTCCGGTTTTTGGTCTATTTTCATAAGTTTCAGTCTCTTGACACCTTTTAATGGTAATTTGCACGGCTTCTCTTGAACACTCAATTTTTTTGAAAATTTTCACCTGCGACTGTCCTTGTGAATGGAGCAATACAATTTGACTACTTTCTGCCACAGTTCACGTTTTTTAGCCATAATATAATTAAAAATAATCGCTTGAACTCAAAAAAACATGAAAAAGACAGTGTTTACTTCCAACGCATGTGTAATAATCCAAGCCCTAGTTGTTTATTTTTATGTAAACAAAACGTAACAGATCTGAGCCTATGTTTATTTGTATTTCTAGATTTATCATAACTCTGTTTACATTTTCGATTATCTGATTAGGCGTACGTCTTTTAGAATGTGTCAATAATATTTTAAAAACATTTTGTCAAATATATACAAGTTACAATGAACATAAATTTAGATGTTCTATTATAACTGCATGGGTACTCTATACATTTGTCCAAGGCTGTATAAGAAAATCCGTATATAGTACGGACACATCACCTTGTGTATAATAAATGAACTCGATTAAATGAAATAATCCTACTAGCAACTTCTACTCGTATATTCGAAACCAGAAAGTCCATAAATATAGAACACAATTCAGAGATACCAACCTACTCTAGATGAAATACAATATTGAAAGTAAAATATTTTTTCATCGTATTGAGGAGTGAATTTGTTTGGAATATATGTTCAAAGCGAAAACAGTAATATCTTCAGAAAATAATAACACTTTGCCAAAATATTACAATGCCTATATGATGATAATATAAAAGGGAATGCGAAATAGGGCGCGGTATAAAAGGTTGTGCATCCTTTGCTTATGGACTACATCCGGTTATCATTCAAAGTTTTTGTAAACTCCTTGTAGCTTTTCAAATTCTACGACTCGAATTTCCCATGTATGAAAAAAATGTTTTACACACTTTAGTGATATTTACGTGGTTTGAACTTTTGATGCATTTGTGACAAATTGATATTTACGAACAAAAAGTAATATATTAAAACTCAATAACTAAAAATAATTATTTTACGATACTCAAATTATATTATAATACTAGTGGGTGTACCCGTGCTTCGCTACGGCATTTCATTACATTAATTCCAAAAGAGTGGAACATAACGATTATAAAATTAAATATATAAAACAGTAGGTATAGTAATTTTAACTAACGTTAAGGAGAGGAGAATGAATAACCATCCATCACCGCCATCTATTGACAAATTCCACAACTCTCAACATATCTGCATTTCGAAGTTCTGTTTACCTTGTGATAATTCCAATATTATTGATCTTTGATGTATAGTGTTAGATACAATCATGTGCGTAAAAATAGCAGTGGTTTAATGCAAATGGTAAAATTATATTTACTTTATTTAAAGTTATTTATTTATGTAGTTGCATTACATTTATAGTATATTTAATAAGTCTATAATATATTTAAGCTGGCAGCATTGATTTTTTTTAAATAAATATGTAAATTGCATCTTAAACAAACAAAAAACATAATTTTTCTAGTGTTCGTAAAAATAGCTTTACTAAACTAGCTAACCAAACAGTTTTATTCATTAATAAATTGAGTATATTGAAAAGTAAGTTGATTTTATATTTAAAACCACAGAAAATATTAATTATCTTTCTTATTTTTTAGTAAAAAATGGGTAGGGCTAAACATTGCACACATGAGAAACGTCAGTTGATTTTACAAATGTTGATTTCTGGTAAAACTTCTAAATTTATTCAGAAGGTGCTAGGATGCTCCGCCAAAAGTGGACTCTAGAACCTGTAAGTCGGGGTCGGATATCTAAAACTTCGCCGACAACAGATAGAAAAATTGTAAGGTATGCAAAGTTAAACCCTTTTGTTACTTCTACACAAGTAAAAAAGAATTAGACCTGCCAATTTCTGCATCAGGTGTAAGAAAACACCTTATAAAAGCAAATCTGAAAGCCAGAAGACCAAGAAAAACTCCGCTGTTAAACAAGAGACAACGGGAAAATAGAATTCAATTTGCCAAAGAACACCAAGCTTGGCCAGGTATCTACCAAAAGCAAGTACGCAAGCCTCCATGCACGAGGTACAATCCTAAGTACACTACAAAGACAATAAAACATGGCGGCTGTTTTTCATGCATGGGGATATTTTTCTTGGAACGGATTGGGCCTTATTTTCTGGATTAAAAATATAATGGACGCGAATGTTTATGTTAGTATCTTGTAATATGTCATGTTTCCCTTTGCAGAGAAGGAAATGCCTTTAAAATGAATATATATGTAATATAATGATCTAAAGCACATTTCGCGCAAAGCAAAAATTGATTTAATGAAACTAGGGTTACTGTTATGGGTTGACCAGCTCAATTTCTGGACTTAAATCCAATAGTGAACTTGTGGGCTAATGTAAAAATTAAATATCTTCTTCAAAACCTGCTAACAAAGAAGAATTATGAGGAGATATTGCAACAGCTTTGGAAATCTATTCCCTTAAAGAAATGCTGGTAGCTAATTGGTTCTATGCAGCGAAGATGTGTAGAAGTAATACGAAAAAAAGGTCATGGAACCAAATATTACAGAAATAATAAAGAATATTTAATATTAAAATGAGTTTTATATGAAGTATACTGCTGTATTTATGAACAGCATCATGAGCATATTTTTACAAATATTACCTATATTATATATATTTTTTTAATGAATCGATAAAAATACTTTATTTTTATCAAAGTAATAAAGTTGTTCTTAAAATATAATATATCAGTAAAATTTTGGCCTTGTTATTACTTAAATCAATTTTTTTGTATTTATTCTAATATTTTTCTGATACTGCTATTTTTACGCACATGACTGTATATTATAATTCTACGTGAAATGGTCTAATTTATTATTCTAAAATAATTGATACATCTCTATAAAACTCAGATGTTATGCTCCCACAAACTTTATAATACAAAAACTATAAAAATTGCCCAATACACCATATCGGTGCATGATAGGTATATGCTCTCGGAGACTTTTTTGTCTACATTATATCGATATATCTCTTAAGGTTTAGCCTACGTAGTCAATTTAAACTTCATAACGCCCCCTAAGGACACACGGACGAAGTTGAAACCTTCTCTAAAACCTTCCTTGGATTATTTTGCCCCCCTGTACTAAATTTGGTAAAAATCGGTCAATCCATTTGGCTTTACATAAAGGACAAACAAACAGAAATTGATTTTTATATATAAAGATTATTCAAGAACAACATGGAATTTTCAAGTCCAGAACTGCAGTTACCAATTTGTTGCAATTTGTGCAATATGGTAATATTTGCTTAGATCGCAGACAGACTGTTTAAACAGTTTATACGGACTTTTCCAAAGCTTTTGATATCCAGGTAGGTTCATCACCCTACTTTTTTTTTATAAATTGGAAATGTTCCTTATATGTGGCGATTCCGGAATGTGGCAGTGGTTAAAATCATACACTAGTAATAGAACTCAGTATATTATATAATTACAAATCGTCTCCCGTTCTAGGAACTCTAGGAGTGCCACAGGGTTCAAACCTAGGACCTATTTTGCTTTCCATTTATATTAAGGATATTTATAAATGCTTTATCTATTTAAAATTCTTTTACATACAAACGATATGAAAATATATAAATGCATTATTATTGTTGAACACTATTTACAATTTCATGGTGATCTAGAAAGGTAAAGTATCTTGTGTAATCAAAACACACTGGTATTAAATTTCAAAAAATTTAACTGCATTATTTTAGTCGAAATCAACCCAAAAATGTAATTCAATATGACTTTTCAATACATAGATATTTATTGAAACAGGTCTTCAATCTGAGAGATCTTGAGATGATTTTGGACTCGAAACTTATCTTTAACAAGCATATTAATTACAATCTGTTCCAGACCTATAAACACTATTATTTCAATTATTATTACGTCACCTATGACGGGTGATCATTTATACGGTTTGAGTATGTTAAGTTTGTCCAACAAAAAAGAGAGAAAAAAAAACTAATTAGATTTTACAGAAAAAGTCAATAATGCCAATTTGCCCATGATCGCACCTCTCCTAATTTCCTATTTAAATAGTGTTCTGTATTTATTAAATTTCATAAATTACTAAATATTTGCAATAACAGGCCACCATATTTTGCCCGTTAAAAAAAAATCTGAAGGCGCCTATTATGACGATCTAAATTTTCTTGCTTATACTTACGAAATCCTAAAAGCTGGAACTATATATTGTACAAATCTCAAAATACACGTTCCCTTTGGTGAATTTGTAATCCTTTGCAAAATTAATCAATTCAAGTTCCATTATATATGTATATATAAGAACTTTCCCTAAGAAATTATCCAACCTCTATTAAAATATTTATTTACTGGCCAGTATTTAAGCCTGGCTAAATTTCCTTCCTTGTGCTCTAATTTTCTGTTCAAATCTGTGCAACGTTCCTTTCTGAGTCTGAACATATTGTACATCCAAAAATTCATTAAAATGTTACTTATCTGGCTTAGATAGGGATTTGTTTTGGTTCTTCCGTCTGACTAAAACCATCTAATCCGACTAATTAGACTCTAATCCAACATGATATGGTATTTGCATTACCCTGTGCATAACACAACGCGCTATGGCACTTTAATTCCACTTTTATAATTCATACATTCTTAAATTATGGAAATAAAAATTGTAAATTTCAAAGAATGGCAAATAATACCAAAGCGATCTTCTGATAGTCATTTTAAATAATTATTTTTTTAAGAAGATGAAAATAATTTTGTTCACCTTCCTATGTCATATTTATTAATCATACTGAGATTGATCAACTAATGTTTCATTTTTAGAGTTTTGTAGGTATTACTACCAAAAAAACCCTATAACCTCACTTATGTGTCTGCCTGTCTGTACGATAGATATTGTAGCCAAATGGCTTAACATAGAAAGTTGAAATTTGGCATACTTATACAACTCTTTGACCCAGATATAGGAAAAATACTGAGAGTTCAAAAAAATGCACTCCGAGATAAAAACAATCATGTATTTAATAAAAAAATTAATATTTTTTAAAATTTTGAGTGGTATACCAAATGAAACATTTTAATACGTGAATAAAAAGAAAATTTTATTTAACGGTTTTTGGCCAAAAATATGTCAAAAAATTTTGGTCCCTCATCCTATCTCTCAGAGGAGTTAATTTAAAAATCTGGAAAAAATTTCCATAATGAACATTTATGCGAACTGGAATAGTTCAACCAGAATTTTTGATCAATATGGTTTTTCGAAAAATGTCGATTTTTTTGTGTTGCCGATAAAAAATAGTTATTTGTGTACCATGGCCAAAAAGTGGATCTTTTTCGTCGGCACCTGAATTTGACGGCCGATGCAGAGCCGACGCCTATTGAAAAATATTGCAGTTTTTGACAAAAAATATTATTATTTTTTTAATTCATGGCTAAATTATAGGTTAATAATGTTATGGACATTTTGTATTTATTGCTAAGATAGTGTGTGTCTTTTTTTGAAATTATAAATATAAAAATTTTTAGAGCTTAGGACCGACGTTGAACACCACAATATACTCTACACTGTAGAGTGTAGTGAGGGGTGTTCAGTTATTTTACTATACTATTATACGTTGTGATTCACGTATTGTTTGAATTACTTTAGATTTTATTTTTGAGTTACGAAAGAGGAATAAATAATTTATAGTAATGCAATAGTGAGAAATACGTTTCAGGAATTGAAAAAGTTAAGCCATTTATCTATATATTTCTTATTAATTTAATGAAGACTTGAATACGAAGTAAAAACAGAAAAAACGATGGGATTTTTTGGCAAATTATTTAAATTTTGTTTAAAAAAATTAAATGGAAGCTCTTAGTACTCAAATACCGAATGAAAATGATTATCAAAATACTGTTTTTTTAATGTGATTATAGAACAAATATTCCTAGGCATCCAGTATTATGTTAGCTTCTTACACTTATTAAATACCAACAAAACTTTGAAATGTGTGAAAATTCACACTTCACAGCAATTTTTATAAATGGCTAAATTCATTTTGAAATCGTGGCAACGAAATACCTTTTTAGTGTTTATCAATTAAGGAACTGCATTAAAAAAAAATGGTATTCACTGCCGAGATTTTAAAGACATACGTACGCTATACAGTCCAAAAATTCCACATTTCTGATGAATTGGGCAAGGTTTTTTCGAGCCATGTTTGTGACAACTTTATAGGCTGGCCATAGAGGTCCAACAGCGCGTTATAACAAAACAGCGTTGAATGGAATTATGTTAACTAGGTTTTACTTTATATGAAAAGTATTCATTTATAATAAAAATTTCTTACCCAAATGAGCTTCAATAAGACACGAGAAGAATAATAGAAGATTTTACCTGTAACAAAAAGAATACATCTGAGTTTATATTTTCCATATTTAATTTGCATATTTGGTACAATACAGATATTTTAACTAATCCTCCTTAGTCTCATTTTGAAAAAAACTTTAATCACAAAACGATAAACACATAATATCATGAAGATATAAACACATGTTCCCGAAATATACGAGTATTTACACCGCCGAAGCATTTTGTATCCAGAAAGCAACAGAACTAATCAATTTAGATACTAGAAGTGAAAATATATACATAATATATACAGACTCACTTAGCACGATCCAAAGCATACAAGACCTTTGCCCGAAGGATGCAACTATAGCAAAAATCAAGAGAACGTTCACGAAGCCCTCAACGCTGGTAAATAAATCACCGTTATGTGGATACCATCCCATGTAGGCATACATGGAAACGAAGAAGCAGAACCTCTAGCTAAGGAAGCAACACAAGAACAAGCCATAAATTTTGACATACCAGCAAGAGACATCAAAGCTGAAATCAAAAAGAAAATAGCGGACAATTGTAGACAAACATGGGAAACCACCTCGAACCATATACGACAACCAACAGAAACAGACGCGAACAGATAGTGTTAACAAGCCCCCTAACAAGAATGAGAATAGGTCATACCATGTGTATACAAATGGCACACACAAATATATATTTGAACGTGCAGAACCACCCATGTGCACTACATGCAACACGAGAATCATGGTCCCACATATTCTCCAGGAATGTTCCCAGTACAACATCCAAAGAAGACGCAACAACCCGCCAATTACGCTAAAGGAGATCCTAGCGAATAGTTACGAGACGGAAACAAAAGTAATAAAAATTTTAAAAGATATAAATATATACCAATATATCACTGAGGCACCCGACATATATATATATATATATATATATAATAAATGTGTTTCTTCTTTAATCGTCATACAGGAAGGAAAAAATAAGTTAATTTTAGCCTTTAGCATTTATTAAATGCGAAACGTTCCAATGACTTAAATTAACTTAACCTTCCTGTATGACGATTAAAGAAGAAACACATTTATTATCCTGACTCGTCAAGATCATTCACTCATATATATATATATATATATATATATATATATATATATATATATATATATATATATATATATATATATATAGCGAGTGGTTTACGGCTGGCGCCGTTTCTTGCTTCCTTTTCGCCAGGCGACTCTGTCCATCCAGTCGCCATCTTCGAGACCTCTTGCCTCCATCGCCTCCCGCACATCCTGAGCCCAGGTCCTTGCTGGTCGCTCTGGTCTTCGTCTGCGCGCAGGAATCCACTCTCAAATCTTCTTGGGCCATCGGTCATCAGGCATACGCTGGAAGTGCCCATACCATAAGAGTCGTTTGTTTTCTATCAATTCTATGATGGAGTTTTCAACGTTCATAGTTGCTCTTATGGTATCATTACGAACGTGCTCGAGTTTGGAGATACCGCAACTCCTTCTCCAAAAGTCCATTTCCACGGCGCTCAGTCGGGCTTTATTTCTTTGTGTGACCTCCAATGTTTCTGAACCATAGGTACAGATACTTTCGACAATAGTTTTGTACATAACCGTTTTCGTTATTTTGGTTATATTTTCGTTCCACAATACCGGGTTTAGTTGCCTTATTACACACTTCCCTTGCCCTATTTTATTGTTGATATTATCTTGACTGTTCCCTCTATTTGATATGGTAACAACTAGGTATTTACATGCCTGGCAGTTTCTGATGATTTCATCATCTATTTTGAGGTCTCTTCCCTTCTCACCAACAACTGGAATCATCTTCGTCTTCAGCTATCAGAACCTGGTCATCTGCAAATAATAGGGTATACAGTGGATTGCCTACAATATCTATACCCATATTATTGCATCTGCGCCTCCAGGCCTTCAAGGAGTCATCCGACATATTACTTAAAAAAAAAAACACACATGTTTGATTTGGTACGGTGTTTTTCATATTTGCCGTTTTTTTTTTTTTTTTGTTTGCATGTTCTTTCAGTATTCACACATAAGTGACTATTGGCAATCATCATAATTACTCATTGTTTATTTTGTTTTAATTTTTCAAAAATGAGAAGTAAAAATAATTAAAAGTATACCTACATTCTTTTCACTCTAAATGAAACTACTATTCAATATTACTAAACAAATGCTCCGAAGTTCATTGCGTAACAATTTAAATGAATTATTGAAAAGGATTGTCACCGCTTAGGCGATGTTTTCACAATATCTTAAATTAATCATTTCTAATGGTTATTTTTTCAAGAAATTAAAATGAAAAGGATTTTGGTCAAATCTGTCATATTTATTAATCATACTAAGACTGACATGATTTCATTTCATTTTTAAAAATGGCAAAATTTGTTCTAATACCATGGCTTTTTAGTGCATCTCAATAAAGTGCATAACTAAAAAAAATAGTGTCGTTGTATAATTCGCTGCTGGTGTTCCAATGAGATTCGTACTCTATATAATAGTCCAAAAATGTCTCTATCTGGTCATCGCGATATTAAATTCCCATTTTGGAAAATATTATATCTAAACTATACACTCTAAAAAAAGTAGTATTAAAGGGACTGGTAATGGTACACTAAAAAATTTATGTGAAGTGTGAATAATCACACATTTCAGGGTTCGCAGGTATATAATAAGTGAAGGCGGTATGCTGAGTGTGTAGGACAAATTTTACTTTGTAGTAATCACGGCAAAATGAACGATATTTTTAAAATAATTTATCGTCTGTTAATCATATAATAAGACTGGTTATTAAATTTACGCTCTTAAAAATTAAATATAACATTTATCAAAATATAACTAGAATTTTGACAAAATAATTTCAACATAATGAAAATGCAAAAAAAAAAACAGAAAAAATAAAATTCGCTCCGTACTCGAACTCGAAACCCTTCGTTTTCCAGCTTACGACACCAGTGCTCTAACCCATTAAGCTATCGGACTCCTTGCATGTGAGTGTCTTACACTGGTATAACTTTTGTACTTTGTGAACCAAAAACCACAAAAAATGCGTTATTTTCCGAAAACATAATTTGATCAAAAATTCCTGTTGTACTATTACGGTTCACACCAATATACATTACTTAGAATTTTTTTAGATTTTTAGTTTAAACCATCTGGGCTACAGGGTGTGGGACAAAATTTTTTATGTACAATTTTGGCAAAAATCGCATCAAAATAATTTATTTTGCAAAAATAAAAATTTGATCGTTAATCCACGTACTAAGGGCTTTCATTTGATACCCTACTCAGAATTTAAAAAAAATATTTTTGTTTTCGATGAGCACATATTTGTTTATATTTTTAGGGGGGTATGTTTTTTAGATGTTTTAGTATTTTTCCTATGTGCGGGTCAAAGAGTTGTATAAGCATGCCAAATTTCAACTCTCTAGGTTTAGCCGTTTGGCTACAATTTTTACCGAACATACAGACAGACAGACAGACAGACAGACAGACAGACAGACGACAAAATGACGGTATAAGGGTTTTTTGGTCATACCTACAAAACCCTAAAAATAAACTTTTAGTGTACCATGAAGTTCCTCGATTTCGTTCCTTTTTTTTTGTTTAAATTTAGTACACTTACATACTGGTTAAATTATAGTGTTCGAAAATAAATAGTGTTAAAGTAGTGTTAATTATATGATAACACTGAAAAAGTAATATTTTATAAAAAATAACACTATCTGAATAAATGAATATTTACGCAATGATTTGGTTAAAAATAGTGAACTTTTTACTTTTTTTAAATAAAAGTTTGAACACTAAAATTTTAATCAAACTGAGAATGAGTTTTACACTCATGAATTTTTTGCTGTGTACATACAATGTCAAAATAATTACTACAATATTCATAAATAAATAACTATGTTCTTACTATTTATTTTCTTATGATTTTTCAATAATGATCATAAAAAGTGACTAAAAGTAAACCTCTTTTTCACTTTTTATGAATTCAGGAAACAACTGTTAAGTATGAATAAACAGTTCTTTTAACAAGTCATTGCATTCTACGTGTCTATGAAACATAGAAAATGATTCAGTGAATATGACTTGTCAGAACATTGGTTTTAACTGATTCAAAAGCCAAGCAGGTTATCATAGGGATGAATATTTTAGTTTTAGTTTACACATTTTGTAATTTAATTTAATGGAGTGACCCTATTAATAATAATGTCACGCCTAGGCGACGCATAAGGGCAGAGGTTAGTACCTACTCATTTTATGTATTAAATGGTGACTCGATCCTTGATCTGCTCGGTCAGTATCGCAAAGCGAAAACTATTCCATTTCATAAATGTATTGAATTATTTTCCATGAAAAAATGGTTTTTCCCCATTGTGTTGACAAAAGGGATTATTTAAAAATCTGAAAAAATTGAGTAATGCACATTGATGTGAACCAGAAAAAAAGACATGGAATTTTTCATCAATTTATTTTTCGACAAAAATCAAAGTTTATGGATTTTGAAAAAAAATAGTTTTGATAACTAAATATAGAGAATTAAATCTCTTAACCTTTACGCGATCTTTTGATCATTTCTGATCGACAAGAATTTAATTTTTGATTTACACTTAGTTTTTAATAAGCGTTTTACCTCAAATTGAAGAAAATAAGCTTCTGAAGAAATGAAAAATTTTTACTACATTTTTAAAGCAAATATCGTCTTTACCCAACACGAATGATTACGCTTGTCATATTGCGTGCAGTATAAAAAAGTGACGCGCATGCGTATTCGCCCATGAAAAATGAACGTTTCTTTTTAGATTGGAAGTTTTTATTTAGTAAGTTAGTTAGTTAAAATGTTTGCCGCTTAGCAACGATGACTATTTGCGTGTCACTTAGTCCATCTTTATAACTAAAATATTATTTAGAATAAATAAAACAATAAATAATAGTATTTTAAATATTGTTGTATAATACAATCAACTGATGGATCGGCAACCATCTTGATGATGTAAGTTCTAAAATGAAACAACTGACGCTTAGAGTTTCTGTGTAATACGTATATATAATTGTAGATAAAATATTGTTTTTGACTTACATATACAGGCAATATTTCACTCGGATGATTACAACGCTCGCCTATGGATACGGTGGGAAACATCATCTTCGTGAAATATAATAATAATAATAATATCTTTATTTCCGTCAATGATAATACATTATGGAATTGTCACAAGATTCTACTCGTAATACAAAGATAAAGTTTGATACAATAAGTAAAGTTGAGAAAAAAAATAATATAATAATTAAATGTACAAGTTAAGAAAAAAACAATTATTAATTACACATATAAAAATAAATAGTACATCCATAATTACATTAACTTTGCTCTGTTAGTTTATACAACAATTACCACTTAGCTCTTCCAACACAAACATAAATATATCCTAGGATAATGGGTCATCAATGTACTCATTAATAGAGTAATATGCTTTATTAACTAAAATCTCTTTTATTTTTCTTTTAAAGCTGTTTAAACCTAAACTCTTTAATTCTTCACTAAGATTATTAAAGAGCTTCGGACCCCAGTAACTATTACTATTTTTGCTAGATTTAAGTCTGAGCTTAGGAATTTTTAGGTTGTTACCGTACCTAGTTACAATCCTATCACCCGGATTTATTTTAATGAAGTTTAAGGCATGTTGTTTGATATAAATTAAGCAATAGTATATATACATACAGGGGACAGTTAATATTTTTAATGTTTTAAAATAAATTCTGCAGGAAGACATGTTATTTAAATTGCATAAGATTCTTATGGTTTTCTTTTGCGCTATGAAAACATCTTTGGTGGAAGGGGATGCTCCCCATAACAGAATGCCATAAGAAAGCTGGCTGTTAATAAGGGAATGATACGCTACTATAGCTGTTTCTCTTGTTACTATTGGAGTAAGTTTCTTTAAAGCAAAGAGAGACTTTGAAACTTTACTTATTAGTGACACACAATGATTTTTCCACGATAATTTTGAGTCTATTGTTAGTCCTAAAAAACGGATCTCTTCATCTGATTCATGGGTAATGCTTGCATGAAATTGAAAGTTTTTAGTTTTTTCTAACTTTAATTTCAGATAATTATTGCTAAACCAATTTTCTGCTTGTGCCAGTTCTAATTGGGAGACTGATACTGCTGTATTTGGATTTAAGTTGGCATTTAAAATGGTAGTGTCATCGGCGAACATAATAGTTTTAGAATATTTTAATACATCGGGGAGGTCATTTATGTAAATTAGAAAAAGAATTGGTCCTAAAATTGAGCCTTGGGGAACTCCGGATTTTATTTCAAGAAAATTAGAGCGTTTTTTATTACCTTCAACTAATTGCCATCTATTCTCAAGATAAGAATTGAAAAATTTGAGAGCTGTTCCTCTGATCCCGTAATTCTCTAATTTTTTTATTAATAAGTCGTGGTTAACAATATCAAACGCCTTACTAAGATCACAGAACTTGGCACTAACATACTTTCCTTCCTCAAAATTTTTTAGAATAAAATTAACAAGGTATAATTCCCATTAAGTACTTATTAAATAAAATACTATTATTATTATTTGGAGTTTTTCAGGTCTTAACAGGCGTCCACTAATCGCGAACTTCAGCAGCCTTTTGAGTTGCGTCATACTCAGGGTTGCCAGGTTAAGCTGTTTTATAATCGCCGAATTTCTTAGTAGATGTCGCCCAAAGCGCCGAAATAAAGACACGTCACAATCAAAAAATAATATCTTCGTAAAAAATTAAGGCATTTAATTTTGTAATATAATAACACAACTAGGTGTTAATATTAATAATTATTGAGGATATCTTTATGAGTAATGTTTTTATAGGTTTGTTTCAACACAGTTCAGAATCGGAAAGGAACGTTCCGCGTTTGCGTACTTCTTAAAAAAGTTTAAAATGAACTTTATTGAAGTGCTTTTTTGTAAGTACGCAAGCGCGGAAGGTTCTGTTCCGATTCTGAACTGTGTTGAAGCAAACCTTATATAAATAAATATTTATTGAATAAATCATGATACATACGTACTTTTTAAGTAGAATCCGGTTGTCCTAAGAAATGGCTTTTTTTTTCTTGTTTTTTTTTTAATTTAATGGCCTTTGCTGCTTTGGCAATTAGCCAAAGAAACGGCTATTCTAAACGTTTATACGTATACACGTTTAGTGTTTATCAAAGACCGAGGTTGCTAGGGTTATTTCATAATTTGTTGTCAGGATAAATTTATAACAACATTTTCGCGGGAGAAGGGCGAAGTTTTGGAGCCCAAGTATTAGTAGAATTTATGTCGAAATTTAAATCGACGTTAATATAATTGGGCATAAAATTTTAGAACAGCCTATACCACCCAAATACACAACAAATAAGTAAAGTTTCCCTTTTAGAAAAGTGTAACAAAACTAAATATACTATATCTATAAAACACAAGAAATGAATTTTCCCTTAGTTATAATTACAAAAATAGTACAGTATAGAAATTACACACTATATTCAGTGTACATAAACTATTCAAAACACAACAAAATTCAAATTAGAATATATAAGTTATAAATTAATTTTAAACCGATATACAATAAGCGCCTTTTAGTGTGAAAATTTTATGACGTGATATGGTTATGAGAATTATAAGAGTATGTAACACATAACGCCCAAAAAAGCTTCCTTTTGAAAATGTAGACGCCCAATTCGGCGCTATCGCAATTTGTCAAAAACGAGGCACAATTTATCTTTTTCGGTCGCCCAAATTGCGATAAATCGTCCAACCTGGCAACGCTGGTCATACTAGATACTAGTGGAGCTAAATACACACGACTGCATATCAAACCCTGGCGAAATGTAGACGCGGAAATTACGCCTGCACAATACGGAGTGACCCGTGCAGCACTGCTTTCTACATCCTGCAAATCAAAGAGGTGGCAGAAGATCTGCAGGCGGGAATGGACTAAATTTCCCTTCGATAGGAGGTTTTAATACCACCCAAAACACCAACTATCAGGACTACAAGCTTAAGTTTATACCCTGGATACAACTTTCTAAGCTCGGAAAAGAGATGCATATACTTGGACCTCTTTTACTTCCTCCTATACTTCTCATATTCTTCTCAGCTGGACTTGAGAATTCGATCAGAAACATCTGTTTGGTCTCGATATCCAGAAGGGTTATATCCGGCTTAGTGGCTGTCAGTAACCTCGAGGTGGGGAAGGAGTAATTACAATAAATACGGTACTTGGAATTTTCCAACAGCGATTCTTTGTCAGAAGGCATGTACGGTATAACCGGTATTTGGTCAATACCATAGGCTTGTTTTAGATGGTAGTAGAGCACGCGGAGAGCAGCATTATGTCGAGACACGTAGCTTGACAAAATGCGACATTATTATTATTATTATTTTACAAAATAATTTAACTGTTTTTTTGTTGCGTTATTGACTCATCCTTATCAATTTTATTGTCCCGACAATTTTTATAATTACAGTCTGTTCCAAACGGTTAAGCGGAACTAAATGGGAATTTAATTCTTTTAGGTTGTCACGAGAAGGAACCTTGCTTGGGTTATTTCATTTTTCACGTTGGGATGTCAAAATTTAAAATTCCAACAATGAAACCATGGAAACGAATGACATATGTCAAAATTAAATATTTTTTTAGATATTTTAATGACAAAAAAATAAATAAATGGGAAATTTGTATTAAGAATGACACAAAAAATCAAAATATAAAGAAAATGACATTTTAAAATGATATTAACCTTAACCAAAAAATGTTTATTGTAAGTATGATTTACAAATCTTAAACAAAACGGCCGAAAGGCACGATTTAAACGATGAAAGTAACTAGATTGCAAAATCTAGTTCCGCTTAACCGTTTGGAACAGACTGTATGTATTTTACATCGGCCTATTTCTGCAACGAGGCTAACCACCGAAATTTTTTTTAAATTATTTATTCATACATGAGTCATTATGAAACTGAATTAAGTGTTATAAGGAGCATAATTATAATACTAAACATTTTATTTCATAAAATTGGTAACATTGGTACAATAACAAACTCACCCAGCCAACCGCTACAACCACATGTCAAATTCCCTAAACGAGGATGTTGTTTGATTATATAGGTAGAGCCAATTTAATATTTTAAAGGGCATGAAAAGCTAAATAGAAAAAATTGTATAAAAAGCTCGTTACTTTTTGTTGCTTTTTTAGTTTTAATGTATTATTTTATTACTTCTCTTTCCTTTTTTACATAGTAATACTTTTTATTGTTATAGAAATAGGCCGCGAAATGGCCTTGTTAACTCATGATAAATTATTATTAAAACGGCAGACGTTTTTCTTTTCACAGTATGTGCATTTTAACAGGCGCTTATGAGTAGAAGATATAATAGATCTTGAATGAATCTCTTCTTATAGGTTGGTATGTGGTTTTGCGGTGTAGACCCGTCTTTTAGGTACAGCACCCTTATTTGTAGGAATCCATTAAGGGTCCTGTTACCTTCATTACCACTGCAGTCTAAGAAAGGGCTGCACTAGTTGAGGGACCACAAAACCACACATTATTATAACCACCATCTACCAATGAAAATTAACTTATGGAGTAGATTTTTTTACTTTACAACCCTTCTAGTTTATTCACCTTTTCATAATATAATAATAATGATTTTATTTCCATAAAAGGTATTATATGAGAAGTATTTACACTAAAGACTAAAAATTGATGACATTAAAAAATATATAAATACTTATATAATCCGTCTCAATTTGTAATATTATCTGTCTCATTTTGTAATACGGAACTAACAGAAAAAGTTAATTTTTTATGTTGTATATTGACAATACATTTATAATATTATCATAGTATTGGTTCACACGGATACGGCAAAGTCTGTTTACACCACAACAGTCACCAAAGTAACCAGATCTAGTTTCGTATTACAAATTGAGACAGATTATACGAAACTAGATCTGATTACTTTGGTGACTGTTGTGGTGTAAACAGACTTTTGCGTATCCGTGTGAACCAATACTATGATAATATTATAAATGTATTGTCAATATACAACATAAATAAAAAAATTGATGTGAAGTGTGAATTTTCACACATTTCAGAGTTTCGCAGGTATTTAGTAAGTGAAGGATGATTATTTGGGATGCCAAAAAATTTTATGTCAAAATATTTTTTTATGAATTTTAATTCGAATGCCTAATACCATTATTTAAGTTTCTAAATACGTGCAGTATTTTTTTTATATAGCAAAGTACATTAAGATTTTGAAAATTGTGCCTATGGTTTCCATTGGTTGTTTAAATCATAAGCTCCACCCCTCTGATTTTGTATACATTCAAACATAGAATAAAATTATAATTTCAACTCTTCCCACTGGTTATTAAATTTACGCTTTTAAAAATTAAATGCAACCTTTATCAAAATATAACTAGAATTTTAACAAAATAATTTACAAAATAAAAACAAAATAAAAATGCAAAAAAAACAGAAAAAATAAAATTGATAGGAATCGAACTGTAGTTTGCAAATTAAGAAGCGAAGACGCTATGAACTACGCTACGGGCGCTTACTTATTTACTGTGTTACATAGCGAATTAAATATTTAACATATTTTAGTTAAAAACACAAAAAATGCGTTATTTTCCGAAAACATAATCTGATCAAAAATTTCTGTTGTACTATTCCGGTTTACACCAATGTACATTACTTAGAATTTTTTTCAGATTTTTAGTTTAAACCATCAGGGCTACAGGGTGTGGCACAAAAATTTTTTTGCACAATTTTGGCAAAAATCGCGTCAAAATAATTTATTTTGCAAAAATAAAATTTTGATCATTAATCCACGGGCTTTCATTTGATACCTTACTTAGAATTAAACAAAAAAATGTTTTTTTTTCGATGTGCACAATTTGTTTGTAATTTTAGGGAGATATGTTTTTAGATGTTTTAGTATTTTTCCTATATGCGAGTCAAAGGGTTGTATAAGCATGCCAAACTTCAACTCTCTAGGTTTAGCCGTTTGGCTACAAGTTTTACCGAACAGACAGACAGACAGACAAACAGACAGACAGTATAAGGTTTTTTTGGACATACCTACAAAACCCTAAAAATGAACTTTCCCTGTTAGTTACGTACTACAAAATGAGACAGATAATAACTAAAATATAAGAATATAAATAAATAGGTACTATAAACAGAAGTGCAATATAATATTTGATAAATTAACCATTCATAAATCTATTTAAAAATATATACGCAGAATCCTTTATAATTTCACAATAAACACTCGACGCCACTGCAACCATTCAAAGCTATAAAATCTCCTAAGTTGTTAAGAAACACTTGTTTTTATAAGGTAAAAATATATTAACAAAGAGATTGAGATTTATCTCTAACTTATTCTCATCTGTAGAGTTCCAAACCGTGCGAAGTAAACGGTGCAGCGATGCGATATTACTGCCCCCTAGCTGCGAGAGAGACGCCAATACCACACAGCTAAGAACATAGGCGGTTCTAGTAGACGGTCACAAGGGCACGAGGTTCATACAGTTTTGCAGAAAACTCCATATGATTTGACTATATATACATAATAATTTAGTTGAAATATTTGCAAAACTATGGCAACAATGCATTGTTAAATATTTAACATAAGTTCAAACCTCTAATAATATCTTGGAAATTATTTTGCAATGGTCCAATATTAATGCGGACACCGTTATTTTGGACGTTTGTGTGGTAACGAGTTATTGAACAATACTAATAAGAATAATGTGACAAACAACCTTAATCCGGTTGTTAATCCTCCGTAGGTAGTCCCGTCCCTACCTATAGCTGATCCCAACCACCCAACCAATAGCAACACACCTATAACCTGTTTTCGCTCTTACAATACCCGGTATAAAAACTCGAAGTAAATTGAAATGTTTATTACTTCTTGTGATCGCTGAAGACGGAAACAGATTGTTGAGCAGTTTCCGAAACGTCTGAATATATGTTATATACTCATGAAGTATTATATCTTTATGATAATAATACTCATTATATTGTACTATTCTAGCCTAGTACTATCAGCAATGGCAAACGTCCAAAATAACGGTGTCCCAATTCAAACCTCTGGTAAAATAGCATCATATTTAGCTCTTTGTTAAATTTAGCAGAGCTTAATGGAACAATAAGCATTATTTTTAGACAACCTATTAAAATTTAACACTTCTACTAAAATTTAGCATTATTTTATAAAACCAGATATAAGTATATTAAAACTTATATTAAACCCTGACACGAAAAGTTATATGATGCCAGGGTTCCTAAAAGAAGACATCGAGGAAGATCAAGGAAAGAATGGATCGATGAAATTATAAAAGCGGTAGAGAGAAGGGGATATCCCCTGGAACGATGCATGAACTAGAACAGCGTTTCTAACAGGGGGGCCGCGGCCCCCTGGGGAGGCGTGAAAGCTTCGTCGGGGGGCCGCGAAGTCATATAAGATCAAAGCATGAAAGTATAATAGAAAAACGATTTCAATTTTGCAAGATATAATCATAAATATATGACATTTTTATTCATTAAAATATGCATTTTAAACATAAATAATAGTATATTATGTTACTAGGAGTAGAACGCGCTCTTTTTTGTGCTGAGCTCAAATGTTGATGCCGAGGCGCAGCCGAGGCTTGCATATTGAGCGAAGCACAAAAAAGGCGTTCTACTCCGAGTGACATATACTATTTTTTCTTCAAGCGTAGGTATTAAAAATTTGCAACCATAAATACTTATGACTTAATAGTTTCAGATGCTATTGCTGCTAATTCCGGCGGTGTACATTGAATTGGTTGAGACATTTTTTGATCTTTATATTGTGTATTTTGTAACTAATCACAGAATGATCACAAAATAATAATAAAGTAACTCACTAATAACGTTACTAACTTTTGAATTCACTACAAACCACGCTACAAACATATTAAATTGACAGATATTTTGTTTATGGCGACTGCTGCTATCAGTGCCCTCTGTTGATAACTATATGAACTATTTACTAGTATAAAAATGTTCACATTTTGTTACTAGTAAAAAAATGTATCATTTCTACCGAATGTATTGAACAATGTAATGTTAGCATTATAATCCGCTTGAAGAAAAAATAAATTATACTTATTTTGACGACTAATTAAAACGAATTAAAACGGTTCGCGTTAGAGGTACTTTAAGTACTTTCAAGTAGGTACGACTTGAACGTGCAATATTTTTTGTTATGCTCCGAGCTACTGTTAACTAAAAAGTAAGGATGCGAAAGTGTTCAAAATGGAAAGCAACTTTGAACACTTGTAAATAAAAATTCTTGCAAGCCATTATATCCAAAAGCTTTATCCAAATATACCAAACACGCTATACGTTCCTATATAAAAAATCGAAGTTGTCCTTGATATCATGTACGGTTTATTCCGAAAAATTTAAATATTACTTTTCATATTTATTTACTTTATTTCTTTAAATATTTATTTTCGAGAAAAATCGTGCTTTCTCTCTCTTGATACACCTTGTGATTCCTCCCTCCCTCCCCCTCTCTCTCTCTCTCTCTCTCTCTCTTTCTCTCTCTCTCTCTCTCTCTCTCTCTCTCTCTATATATATATATATATATATATAGGGGGGCCGCAGACAATATTTGCGTTATTGTGGGGGGCCCTATGCCAGAAAAGGTTGAGAAACACTGAACTAGAACACAAGACAGGAACGAATGGGAAAAACTTAGGCGACGTTTCCCCATGAGAGAAGAAATTTAAACTCACACAGAAACCGACATCAGAAATGGTAAAAGGGGTTAACAATTTAAGTAAGTAAGTAAGTATATTTAACGCTTATTATTCTGCTACGACTAGACAAACTCTGACAAGAATTATATTTCACCAACTGCCACATATCTCTCAACTTACAAGTTTAGACAGACATTAGCTGGACGTTTCATGTAACTTGAACCAAAATATACAAAGATGTGTACAGGAGGAATTAAGGAACTGTTTGGCATTGATAACTTCTTCATTATAAAAATACGAAGGAGTTTTTTTTTAGTTATATTTATTTTGAGGTGCTTCAACTGCTTGGTTATTTACAACCCGTGACAATATTTACATGGTACTACATTAATTACATTACATATTAAATTACATTACATAGATTATATTAAATGGTGGTACTAAACTGTTTATATTTTGTTAAGCAATTTAGTGTCTTTTAGGAACTGAATTATTTAAGCACTTAATTCCAGGTTATCTGACAGAGCTTCCATTATTGTATCTGGCACTTTGTTACTCCGACTTTCTACGTCAATTTTTCACAGTCTATTAAGATGTGTTTGACTGTAATGAATGTATTGCATACATCGCATATGCCAAGATCAGTCCTTTTAAGAAGATGCTGGTGAGTCAGTAGCGTGTGTCCGATTCGTAGACTAGTTACAGCGGTTTGTTCTTTTCTTCTTCCTAGAGTACTCCAGCGACCGATTTTTGATTTGACTTGTCTCAATTTATAACCTTGGACTGCATGCTAGATCGAATTCCATTCTTCGAACGTTTTTGTCTTTAGGTAGCTTTTGAAGTCGTGTTGTGGGATTGGCATTTGTAGTTCTTCAGCTGTTACTGCTTCCTTGGCCGCTTGGTCAACCTTTTCGTTGCCAGTAATTCCTGTATGCGAAGGAATCCACAGTATTACAACTTGTTTTCCACCTGTTATCGCATTATGTAGATTATCCTGTATTTCTTGAATAATGTGGTTTTTGCAGTATAGTTGTTGCATACTTTGAACAGTGCTTAAAGAATCAGTCTGGATAGTGTAATTTTTCGTCTCTCGGTTATCTTGCTTTATAAATCGGCTTGCTTCGAGTATACTGTATGCTTAAGCTGTATAGACACTTATTAAACTGGGCAGATGGAATTTGCGTATTTTGTCTCTAAGGAGTAATGCAGCTCCAGTTTTGTTGTCCACCTTGGATCCGTCAGCATAGATGTGCAAAAATCCATTGTACTTATTTGCTATATCACTATACAAACTTTTGTATAACTTCGGGTTGGTGTCGCGTTTTTGAAGACTACTTAGTGTTAAATTATAAATGGGCTGTTTAATAGTGGGGGTTTAATACAGGGAGGTTAAATTAAGAAATATTAAGAGTTTTGCTCTACAAATATGAATATTATATTGAAAAAACAATTGAACATCAAATAAACGAGTTATTTCAAATAATACATTTTCTTCCAATAAAACACTTAGTTTTTTAATCTATCGCATAGAAAATATGTATTTCTTTAATAAATCATAAAGGCACAATGAGTATAAATCCAATATCACAAAAGTTATTGTCTTGATTAAACAAGTACATATATTTCAAGTAAAACTAGTATTTTATTTAGAACCTTTTTATTATTTTTTATTTATCAATAATTGTGGGAGCGGTAAATTCAGAAATAAAGTGTCATTATTATTTAAAATAATATTAATCAATTAGTTAAATATATTCAATTTATTTAAATATAAAAATTATTCTATTTTAAGATAAATATCCTCAGAGATTAGTTGAGTTATAAACGACTGTATTTTTTTAGTTTCAAGTTGAAAGGCAGGGGCACAGTTTACGATCGTATATTATATGATATGTTTAAATGTTGTCACCGTTTATGTCAAGTACATGGTCGAAAGTTTATACATATGTTGAAATGCGATCATATATTTTCAGTGATATAGACTTCGTAGGTAATTAGACTCAAAATTATTTTGGGTTTATAAATTATTGGGATTAGAAATATGAGTTTTCAAGATAAGTTAAAAGGTTCTTGTAGCTAACTGGAGAGCTGATTATTTTTACAATGATAAAATTGGGTTCAGAGATCAACTGTTAGTTTAAAGAAAAGGGCTGGGGAAATCTTGTGAGAGAAAGGTGTCGTGAGTAACCCGCCATCGTAGTCGGACGAACCTCCCAAGCGTTTGGTTGAGAAACCCGGTATCGTGCAATGGGTGAACCAGAAGTAGTCTGAAATTGTTGAGGACAGTTTTTATGAAATATACGAACCTCAACAACCTAAACATTAAACGTAGTTTAAGTAAAATGCACACTTTAGTTAAAACACCCATATTCCTGTCATAAGAATCATGGCAATCGACTAGCGGACCTTTTAGGTTTTCATACTTGATCCGCTCGTAAGTTGAGAAACTCACTGTGTGGAAAGGCCTTTCAAAGTAAATACCATGACGTGCAATGAAAATAGCTAAATTCAACTAGCCAACCGTGACCTTTCGACCGATGCTAGAAACGCCCCACATAATAAATTATTATGTCTTGATTTTTAACATTTACTTCAACATAATAAAATGGTGGGTATGAAACACGGAGTTTATAGTAGGTACCTTTATTTGAAATATGGTTATTTAATCAAGTCTTAATAACTTTTTACAGACCTCCAACATATATAAGGGAGGTATTGTGATCATACCGATTTTGACATTTCGAGATTTCGATGGATCTCCACGAATTGAGGTCCCTACATAACTTTTGGACTATTTTTAGCATGATGTCTGTCGGTCTGTCTGTCCGTCCGTCCGTCCGTCTGTCTGTCTGTCTGTCCGTCTGTCCGTCCGTCTGTCTGTGTACACGCGCAGAGCAAATTCGGCTGAAAAGATTTTTATGAAACTTCATATTTAAGCTTCTGCCATCAATGGCACGAGTTGATCAACTTTTGGTAAAAATCGGTAGACTAAAAATAGGAGTTTACTCGTGTCGATTTTAAGATTTTTGTGAATATTTCACAGCAGGAAAATATTTAGAAAAAATTTATTGAATAAAGTTGCTATAAAAGTAATAATTAATAACTTTTATTTGAGATGTTTTTTGCTAAAACGAAAAATTTCGAATTATTTTTGTAAAATTTTTCGAAATTTTTAAGTCTTAATTTTTTCATACTTATATGTAACGTTTTCATGGTCACGATAAATAATATCTCTGTTAGAAAATATTAGGCCAAGTTATTTCTACTCTGCTGCTAGAATGTATTTTATATAAGTACTTTATGATGGCGGTCGGTCCTGTGGTGACCACAGCTGATTTTTTTATATTGTCTTTGAATCCATAGTGCCCTTATGATTTTTTTAAAATTACATTTTCTATTTGATTGATAAAAAAATACAAGTGTTCCACTTAAAGTATTTTTTGTAAGTAATTCGTTTATTTGATGTTCAGTTGCTTTTCCTATTAATATTCTTATTTGCGGAGTAAAATACTTCATCTTTCCTTATGTAACCTCCATCCTCCTTCGTATCTCTTATAATAAAGAAGTCAGTAATGCTTAAACAGTTTCCAAAACCACTCGGTACTGTGAATTTTACCATACTGAATAAGGTGTACTTTATCTCCATATGGTTTATCAACTAATATTGTTCAGTGGCGTACACATAACCTCCCCCCCGAAAATTCGAAAAGTACTAAAATTATAATTACCGCATTTTAAAACTTGTGATATATCTCCTCTCTCCGAAATATTTTTCTGCGTACGTCACTGATATTGTTGCCATAGGCAGGAGATTCGGTGGATCATGCGTATTGTCACCACATAAGTGTCGTTTATCAGATTAGTAACTAAGGTCGTATTCCGTTTTGTTTGTTTCTGAGGTTATTGTTTTCTTTGATGTAGTAAGTTTTTTTAATATCAAGTTTAATTGCTGGTTATTTTTAATTTGGTCATATTTCGTAATTCACAAATTCGGCATTACTTTAAGCATAATATATAACTACACATAATGTACATGACGCACTTAAAAGGTGACTCATGGGCTTGACCACCCCCCAAGGATTAAAAAATCATGTTTTTAGTGTTTTTAAGAAATACACTTGAAATACCAAAGCTTATGAGCTTTTTTTAAGTCATCACGTAAATTTTGGAAGGTAAAGTGCTTTTGGTCAGCACTTGTCAAATAATTTCCCGATCCCTGCCCCTATAAAACAATTTTGCCTTCAGAGCCTCCCACCCCCAAGAAAAAATACTGGGTGTGCGCCTGTAATGTAATAGTTTGAAGTCATTCGTTACTGTAAGAGGTTGTAAAGAGGAGGTAAGAGTAATCATATTGTTTTTCGTATGTCCCTAATTTTGTAATTTTTTAACCATATCTGTGCAGTTGTATTCTCCGTATGAAGATTATCTAATTATTCTGCTGCAGACGTTACACCACTCATTTTACTCTCACATTTTGGTCGTCAGGTAGTATTTAAATCGAATTTTACCAGAATAATGGATTATTCGCGTTGGTCCTAGTTGGCCGCCAAGGTTTCCAGACCTCACACCATTAAGCCGGTCTCACACTGGATCCGACTACGCACGATTACCGACTATGGACGACTATCGTCAACTAGGTCGTACAACTTGAGCTCTCACATTGGAGTATATCTCACTTGTCGGAGTCGTTTGTTCTTCACAGGTGGTTGTGTTGTGGTTGCCGTGAATTTTGATTTAGTTTTTTCGTATTAGTAGGTTTTATTCGTATTCGAATATTTTGAAAGGATGAATGGATCGAATTTATTTTAAACTTTCCTGTTATTCGTCAGATATTTTGTGATAACTTTGTATGTTTACGAGCCACCACTGCAGACGACCAATCCGCGAACCGCTTCTTGTCAATCAACTCTAAACTGCTCTATACCCCGTTTATTTTAAGAGGATTTACAGAATTCGATACACTTAAAACTTTGAAATTCTCAATTTTGATAATACTTTTGAAACAAATGTGCTTTTGTAACATTAATATAATTTAACTGAAGAAAATTTTAGTGTTTCTTAAAGAGATTACGGGATTTGCTGCAGATGTTCTACTCTTATTAATACCACAAGTAAAATATACGTTAAGAATGAGCAAATTTTTATAGGGTTATCGTTTCAGTTGCTTGTAAACCGTTTATAAATTACTGTTAAAATTGAACGATTGTTGAAACGCATAAAACTTTCTTTCTCCATTGTCGAGCTCAATCACCATGGAACTAAAATAGTATTAAATATAATTCTGCCGGTTTTAGAGAGTTTTCAAATGCCTTCCGGTTGCCAGTCACCAAATTTATCAATCAGTCTCTTAGAACCAGATTTCAGTGCTATATTACCTACTGCACTAAGCGAAAAAGGTCGTGTGGTTTAGATGTACAAATGAAATCTATATTTGTGAGCTGCAAGAGATCTGTATAATGAAATGGAGCAAGGGTTGGTTTTACCATTAGGCGAGTCTAGGCGACCATCTAGGGATGCTACGGATAAGAGCACCATAAAGCCATGAAATTATAACTTTTATGTACTTATGTGTAGCATGTAAATTTTTCTTGTACCTCCATTGAGTTACATTTAAAAGGCGGCGAACACTGTCTTGCCTAGGAGCACCGAATTATGTTTTACCAAAGAATACGTCTTGCCTAGGGACGTCGAATTATGTCTTGTATAGGGGTATCAAATTATTTCTTGCCTATGGGTGCCGAATTATGGTTCACCTAGGAGCGCCAAACACCATCGCAACGGTCCTGAATGGAGTCGGAAATGTGGATCACTAGGGTCTACCGTTATGAAAATTCCAAGCTTTTATCTGCTGTTGTACACTCGGCCGGTCTAGGATTCGCACCAGTCTCTGTCGGTAAAATCTAATGCGCCACCATTAATCCAAGGAATGAACGTCCAGCGAGATCGCCCCAACAAACAATCGCACACCTACGAGGTGTATAAATTAAGTAACCGGACTGGCAACATAGCGTTTGATCTGGCAATATTTGAGACGCGGGACTTGGAGGGGCGGTAGGTGAACATGTGCTACGCCTTCAGCATGACTTTGAACTCGCTAGGGTAATTTTGTTGTCCGTAACGATTATTTTCGTCTAACAGATTTTTCTAGCGCGTTTTAAAAATGAGGGACATTCTTTTCGAGCAACGGTGTGCTATCAGGTTTTGCTTGACTTGGGAACAGTGCAATGGAAACTTTTGCAAAACTTCAGCAAACCTACGGCAGGGGCGCACACAAGGGGGGGGGTCCAAGGGGTCCGGACCCCCCGTACTGTGAGAAGTGAGGACTTTTTTTTAGCTCTTCACTTAAAATTTAGAAGT
This sequence comes from Liopterus haemorrhoidalis, assembly GCA_963971575.1. NCBI lineage: Eukaryota > Metazoa > Arthropoda > Insecta > Coleoptera > Dytiscidae > Liopterus > Liopterus haemorrhoidalis. The sequence goes on along the minus strand of OZ020611.1, from coordinate 145,687,937 downwards.
GACAACCTTTTTTTTTTTTGCTCTTCACTTCAAATTTAGAAGAGAGGACCTTTTTTTGCTCTTCACTTGAAATTTTGCCCTGTGTTTATAAAAATTAAGTATAATTGGACCCCCCCCCGAGCCAAAAATCTGTGTGCGCCCCTGACCTACGGAGACAGTGTTTTGTCAAGGGCCCAGGTTTTTTGGTGGTTTAAGGCATTTTCAGAAGGAAGAGAGTTGATTGAAGATGAATCATATAGCGGAAGGCCTTCATCTTCAAGAACCGATGAAAACCTCGACAGAATCCGGGATCTTGTGCGTTCAGATCGTCGGTTGACAGTCAGAATGGTCGGAGAAGTGTTGAATTTGACTCACACTACCGTTCATCAGATTTTGACCAATGAATTTGGGGATCCAAAAAATTTGTGCAAAATGATTCCAAAAAACCTTTCACAGGGCCAGAAGGACATCAGAAAGCAAACATGCCTGTGACTTCTCAGCCTCCTTATTCGCCTGACTTGAATCCTTGTGACTTTTGCCTCTTCCCAAGATTGAAAAATCACCTCAAGGGACGTCATTTTGGGACACTCGAAAACATACAAACGTCCGTAATCGACCAGCTGAAAGTTATTCTAGTATCCGAGTTCCAGCACTGCTATGAGAATTGGAAGAACTGTCTCCAGCGCTGTATGGCTTCCCAAGGAAGTTATTTTGAATTGTAATTCTATTCGATTTTTTTTTTTTTTTTACTCTGTCCGTTTACTTAATTACACACCTCGTTTTGAGTCTCCTCCAGTCCTTACCTATTAAAAATAACTAAAGCGTTTCCATTGATCACAGGAGCAAATGCCAGCTAGATCGACCCACACAATCAGAACAAAAATATACGCCAACACAGCAGAGCTGTTGTAAACAATAAATAAAATAGTCATTTTATAACAAATACTTTTTATGAAATCTTGAACTTGGCGATATCTATGTAAGGATTTTAATTTACTTGTAGTGGTAGCTACAGTGTAAGATGCGCCGACAGTTAATGTACTACAATGACGTAAGTCAAACTGAAACTGGCTTACCAGTCTAGGGTTAATGAAGACTAGGACAGAGACTGGTCATCTGGAGTTTAGGAAAATTCCCGGTGGGCCCAAAGGGCTTTGGAGGGTTTAGGAACCGTTTCGTGTAGAATGTATTGCAAATGGGTTCGGCGGGTTAGTAATCTCCCGGTAAATATTTAGGTCCCCGTTCGTTCTTGGACGAGGAGATAACGGCGAATACAAATATTCTTTTTCTGTCTAGGATTCCAAATTTGGATCATTATTACGCGAAGCAAACTATCAGTGACAGATCTAGGACTAATCAACTAGAGGGACAGTCATAGCTTAAATAAAAAAATCAGCTGTGGTCACCACAGGACCGACCGCCATCATAAAGTACTTGCATAAACTACATTATAGCAGCAGAGTAGATATAACTTGGCCTAAGATTTTCTAACAGAGATATTATTTATCATGATCATAGAAACGTTACATATAAGTATTTTTCTGTTGCTAAATATTCGCAAAAATCTTAAAATCGACACGAGTAAACTCCCATTTCTAGTCAACCTATTTTTACCAAAAGTTGATCAACTAGTTTCATTGATGTCAAAAGCTTAAATATGCATTTTCGTAAAAATCCTTTTAGCCTAATTTGCTCTGCACGTGTACACACACAGACGGACGGATGGACAGACGGACAGACGGACAGACAGACAGATAGACAGACAGACAGACAGACGAACGGACGTACAGACAGACCGACAGACATCATGCTAAAAATAGTCAAAACGTTACGTAGGGACCTCAATTCGTGAAGATCCATCGAAATCTCGAAATGTCAAAATCGGTATGATCACAATACCTCCCTTATATATGTTCATGGTCGGTAATAACTTGGCCTAATATTTTCTAACAGAGATATTATTTATCATGACCATGGAAACGTTACATATAAGTATGAAAAAATTGAGACTTGGACAAAAAAATTCGTTTTATCAAAAAACGTCTCAAATAAAAGTTATTACTTATTGCATTTATAGGCCCTTTTTTTAAATAAATTTTTTCGAAATATTTTTCTGTTGCTAAATATTCGCAAAAATATTAAAATCGACACGAATAAACTCCCATTTCTAGTCAACCGATTTTTACCAAAAGTTGATCAACTCATGCCATTGATGTCAAAAGCTTAAATATGCAGTTTCATAAAAATCCTTTTAGCCGAATTTGCTCTGCACGTGTACACAGACCGACAGACGGACGGACGGACAGACAGACAGACGGACGTACAGACAGACCGACAGACATCAGGCTAAAAATAGTCAAAACGTTATGTAGGGACCTCAATTCGTGAAGATCCATCGAAATCTCGAAATGTCAAAATCGGTATGATCACATTACCTCCCTTATATATGTTGGCGGTCGGTAAAAATGAAGATTGCCCACATCAACCATGTAATATTTATTGTGCTGTGCAGGTGCAAGTTGCTTATTATTCGATGCAAAAAAATAATTCTACTAACAAAACATTGTTGTGGTCGGAATTGGTTTTAACTGACCTTTTTATTTATATACCACTTTGTATTAATTTTAAGTTTGACGCGCAGTAAAACAAAGATATTTAATATTTGCTTTAGATTTAGATTAAATAAGTTAATTTAATTTAATAATTACTTATAATAGAAATACGTAAAACTATGTATACATCTTCTTTTTTGTCCATATTTATATTTTCACTTATTGTGTCACAATAATAGCAGCCAGAACTAGCTCAACATAAACAGTAATGTAAAATGGCGCGCTCGCAACAAGATGCAACACTTGCCATGTGTCCAAATTCACCAGTATGGGTAATAGTATATTATGCAACGAGCACATAATTACAATACCATGCAAGCTTCATACTATGCTTTTACCACGTCTGTAACTTTATCATTTATTTAATTTTTATTCATTTCTCTTCGAAAACTAACAATAATTTGTAATTTGACAGTTGTTTTCAACCTATTAATTACCTTGCCTAGCAACAGTCATGTACGTGTCATACGTAATGTAAATTCAGTTAAAATAACAATACTTGCGTCAACTTATTAACTGACTAACCAAGACTAACTCTACCAATAAATATATTGGCAAAATTCGACAACTTTAACTATAATATTTAATTTTAAGCCAATTTCCTTTACAAACTAACAGTAATTAGACACATGCTTTCAACCTATTTATTACGTTGCCTAGCAATGGCCGGCCATTGCTGCTTGTAACGAGTTATGTAATGAGCTCAACCTGTTACGTAATGAGCTCATTACGTAACAGATCAGCGGTGTGTAATAAAAAGGAGTGGGAAACGTGCTACATTTACTAATCACCGACACGTCTGTAATGAACGAATATCTATATAGTCGCGAAAAAAATATTTTTCTACTGGTCTACAAAATTTGTTTGTATATTTTGTTGTCTATGAGAGCCACACATGCTAATAAATAATAATAATAATAATAACCCCACTTTCGTGAACACAGTTCTGAAAATCGGATATGTTAATCATAAAATGGACTGGGTAGTTAGATGGTAATTGTTACGTTACGTTAAAATATCGGGTTATTGAAAAACTCTATTAATCGGCATTGTCGCCTGATCGGCATTTCCGAACGCTCCCATTCGTCTGATGCGCATTACCAAGATTTTTGACCAATTACTCTGAGTAATATTGGGATATAAAATATTTTGGATATATTTTTGTCAAAAATCGTATCAAAATAAAAAGATTTTAAAAACCCGAAAAAAGTAGGTAATTTTCACAATTGTGCACTCTTTATACAGTGCGAGCATTAATTCCTGAGCGTTATGTAATACTTGACAGTTAGTTATCAAACTTATTTCCAAGGACATGTACACATATGTTTACATTTTATTTTTATTACCTTATTACGAATTAATTATTAAATGAACACTGTTTTTCTCTACACGCAAATGAGTTGATAACAAATATTAAGTTTGCAACGAATTTTCGTTGTTCCTCGGGTGAGTTCATTAGAATATAGTTTTGATATCTTAAAACCCATTGTTTACCATTATGTAACGCTCAGGAATTAATGATGTCACTGTATGAAGGTACAGCGTACTGCAAGATATATATTAGGTCATCAAGGATGAAATTTGTAGAAAAAATGCAAACTTGGTTGATAACTTACAAATATAAGGAATTATTTTATTCATGATAGTACGCACCCATATTGTCTATACACTTTTGCCATTTAAGCCGCAGGTTGTTCAGGCCGGTTGTATAAAACCCTAGCGGACGAGAGACAATGAATTCTTGGAAGGCCAGTTTTACAGCATTGTTGGAATTAAACTGTTTTCCTATTAAAAAGTTGTCCAAATTGCGGAAGAAGTGGTAGTGAGTGGGGGCTAGGTCTGGTGAATATGGAGGATGATGAAGAAGTTCCAACTTCAATTCCTGTAGTTTTGCCAGTCATTTGTGCAGTGTGTGGTCTAGCGTTATCATGCAATAAGATAGGAGTCGATCTGTTGACCAATCTACGCTGTTTTTCTTTAAGTGTTTGCATCATTTCGTCCAGTTGGTTGCAGTATATTTCTGCTGTGATCGACGAGCCAGTTTTTTTTTTAAGTTACCTGTACGAAATTTGGCGTACTAATTTGATATTGTCTGCTGCGAAGTAACACACCAAATACACTATTAATGTTTCGCGCGGTCTGCGATGCCGTAGTTCCACGTAAGAACACATACTTCATAATAGTGCGAATTTCCGACCGTTCAATTTTCAACAATTTATATATATATATATATATATATATATATATATATATATATATATATATATATATATATATATATATATATAATCCAATAATTTCTTTAAACAGGCGAGATGTGTAACTTTCCAACAAACAAAAAAAAAAAAAAAAAACAGAATAGTAAACAATGAGTTTAAAAATATCAAAACAGTATTCTAATCCACAGCTGAAAATCCCAATTTAACAAAGAACCAATCAGATTACTTTGTTTGGCCGAACTCACCCGAGAAACTACGGAAATGTGTTCCTAACTTAATACCTGTTGTCAACTCATTGGCGTGTAGAGAAAAATAGTGTTCATTTAATAATCAATTCGTATAAGGTAATAAAAATAGAATGTACGCCTATGTGTACATTCCCTTGGAAATAAGTTTGATAACTAAATGTTTCTGACAAGTGTTGCATAACGGACAAGATTTCTTGATCGCTCTGTATTAAGCCAATGTCAAATAATAAGCTGTTAAAAGTTGGCAATATTATTTGCAAATTTCATCCTTGACGATCTGATAGAACTTCAATGTGTCATCTTGCAATCATCTTGCAATAAGATAGGAGTCGATCTGTTGACCAATCTAGGCTGTTTTTCTTAAGTTTTTGCATCATTTCGTCCAGTTGGTTACAGTATATTTCTGCTGTGATCGATGAGCCAGTTTTTTTTTTTAAGTTTCCTGAACGAAATTTGGCGAACTATTTTTATATTGTCTGTTGCGTAGTAACATTAGAGCCAAATACACTATAAATGTTTCGGGCAGTCTGCGATGCCGTAGTTCCACGTAAGAACTAATACTTCATAATAGTGCGAATTTCCGACCATTTCATTTTCAACAAAATTAATTTTTTAAAAAAGTTTTTGATATTTTTTCGAGCATAAAATGATTTCTTTAAACAGACTAGATGTGTAAATTTACAAAAAAAAAAAAAAAAACAGAATGGTAAAATATTTCGCCAATGTCAAATAATAAGCTGTTAAAGTTGGCAATATTATTAACTACAAATTTCATCCTTGACGATCTGATAAAAATATAAAATTACTAAGCAGATTACAATGTAGACAATAAATAAGAAACGGTTCATTGCTTACTGGTTGTAAGTTTGTTTTCATTCTACAGATGGAGTTGGAAATATTACAATAGCTTCCAAAGTTAGTTTCTTTAAAGCCACCGGTAAAACACACTTGAGTTTTATTTTTTGGGAAACATCATTGTCTCTTGAAATAAAACGTAACTGAAGTAGTTTGCATTATACTTCGGTTCTTTGTTCCACTGATGGTAAACATCCTTTTCTCCAATATACTGCATCGTTATTTGTACTGAGGAAGAAAAAGATCACTGATGCATTTTAATTTAAAAATAAATTTATTCTAAACTAACTTTGTTTCAATAGATATAGATTCAGAACACTCCGATACAACTATTGTAAAACAATTTTGATATTGTTCCGTGTTAATAATTAAAAAAATTTATGTGAAGTGTGAATTTTCACACATTTCAGGGTTTCGCAGGTATTTAGTAAGTGAATGATGATTATTTGGGATGCCAAAACAAATTTTATGCTAAAATATTTTTTTATTAATTTTAATTCGAATGCCTAATACCATTATTTGGGTTTCTAAATATTTGCAGTATTTTTTTATATAGCAAGGTTCATTAATATTTTGAAAATTGCGCCTACGGCTTCCATTGGTTGTTTAAGTCATAAACTCCGCCCCTCTGATTTCGTATACATTGAAACATAGAATTAAATTATAATTTAACACTTCCCACTGGTTACTACATTTATGCTTTTAAAAATGAAATGCAACATTTGCCAAAATGTAACTAGAATTTTGACAAAATAATTTAAACAAAATAAAAATGCAAAAAAAACAGAAAAAATAAAAATTGTCGGGATTCGAACAGTGGTTCGAACGTTATCGCTTCGTAAGTTGCAATACTAAGCGATAACATTACCACTGGACTATAGATGTTCACTGGTTTACCGTCTTAAATAGTGGATTAAAAATGTTACATATTGTAGTTAAAAACCACAAAAAATGCGTTATTTTCCAAAAACATAATCTGATCAAAAATTCCTGTTGTACTATACCGGTTCACACCAATGTACATTACTTAGATTTTTTTCAGATTTTTAGTTTAAACCATCTGGGCTACAGGGTGTGGGACAAAAATTTTTTTGCACAATTTTGGCAAGAATCGCATCAAAATAATTTATTTTGCAAAAATAAAAATTTGATCGTTAATCCACGTACTAAGGGCTTTCATTTGATACCCTACTCAGAATTAAAAAAATATATTTTGGTTTTCGATGAGCACATATTTGTTTATATTTTTAGGGGGATATGTTGTTTAGATGTTTTAGTATTTTTCCTATGTGCGGGTCAAAGAGTTGTATAAGCATGCCAAATTTCAACTCTCTAGATTTAGCCGTTTGGCTACAATTTTTACCGAACAGACAGACAGACAGACAGACAGACAGACAGACGACAAAATGACGGTATAAGGGTTTTTTGGTCATACCTACAAAACCCTAAAAATTGATGTGAAGTGTGAATTTTTAACGCATAGCGAATAAAATATAAACAAATATATAAAAAACAAAATAAAGTGGGAAACAACATAGGTTCAAAAACGCCTATAACACTGCAGAAAAAGAAAAATATTCCATAGGTAAATCGCAAGCTGTTTCTCAAAAGAAGAAGAAATAGAAAGTTCTAGCAATGACCTCCACAACGTTCCATCTGGAAACAGAACGTTCCAAGAAGTGGTTGAACAGACTTGAAAAAGATGTTGATTGCATCTTCTGTTGTGAGACAATCAGGAACTCAAACGCAGGAGAACTTTGAGTTGTATGTGTAATATACAAAGAATGGTCTCTCGTCTTATGGCGCGTCTACATTGAGGCAACATGGTAGCATACGACAAGTCAGCCCATGTCGCATTGACAAGCTAGTGTCTACACCAACACTGGGAGCGTGCTACTGTTTATTGTTGCGAGATCTGTCAGTTTACTGAATAAATATGACAGATCGCAAAAATATTATTACATTTTATAACTATAAATAATATCAAGCTAATTTATACTATTTTACAACAAATTTTAATTCTATAACAAAAACATAACCTTACTTAATTATTTTTATCATTATTTCTGATACTCTATTTTATCAAAACTTATATTTACTCACTTATCTTAAATAAATTTAAGTTGCTATATAATTTTTGTTGATACAGCAATGGTTACAACACTAGTTAATTTAAAAAACAAATACTTCTATAATAACAACTATCAAATATCAAAATGACGAACATGTGGCTTTCAGAACTGGTAGCGTGTCGCCCGAAAACTCTTTGATGTTAACCGCCAAGCAACATGCTCGGCTCCCATCAGACCACTGCACATTGGTAGCATGCAACCGTTTGACATGTCGCATGCTACCATGTTGCCTCGATGTAGATGCGCCATTAAGCAGTGGCTGCGACAATACGGTTTTCATTTGTGAATTCTACTCATGAGTTAACTATTTACTTCTTTACACTTTTATTTATTGTAAATATGCAACTAATTCTTATTTTTTTTTTTACATTTTTACATTTTTACTTCTAAGTTATAATACCATCCCATTTTCTAAAAGAAATTTTTTGAATTTAGTTTGACAAATTTGATGTGAAGTGTGTATTTTCACATATTGCAGGGTTTCGCAGGTATATAATAAGTGAAGGCAGCATGCTGAGTGTGTAGGACAAATTTTGCCCTGTAGTAATCACGGTAATGAACGATATTTTTAAAATAATTTATCGTCTGGTAATCTAAAAGCTTTAAAAACAAATTTTATGTTAAAATATTTTTTTGTTTATTTCATTTGATACCCTACTCAGAATTTTAAAAAATATATTTTTTTTTTGATGAGCACATATTTGTTCATATTTTTAGTGGGATATGTTTTTTAGATGTTTTTGTATTTTTCCTTTGTGCGGGTCAAAGACTTGTATAAGCATGCCAAATTTCAACTCTTTAGCTTTAGCCGTTTGGCTACAGTTTTTACCGAACAGACAGACAGACAGACAGACAGACGACAAAATGACGGTATAAGGGTGTTTTGGTCATACCTACAAAACCCTAAAAAGGTCCTCACTTCTAAAATACAAGTGAAGACCTAAAAAAACAAAGTCCTGATCTCTATTTTTAAATAGATATATTTAAGAGCTTTAAAAACAAATTTTATATTAAAATATTTTTTTGTTAATTCGAATACCTAATACCATTATTTAGGTTTCTAAATATCTGCAGTATTTTTTTTATATAGCAAGGTTCATTAAGATTTTGAAAATTGCGCTTATGGCTTCCATTAGTTGTTTTAAGTCATATGCTCCGCCCCTCTGGTTTCGTATAAATGACACATAGAATGAAAATATAATTCCAACAATTCCAATTGTCTATTAAATTTACGCTGTTAAAAATTAAATACAACATTTGTCAGTATGTAATTAGAATTGTAACAAAATAAAAATGGAAAAAAACAAAAAATAAAATTGTCTCCTGTGCCCGGGAGCGAACCCTAGTTTGCTGCGTAGCAAGCGATCGAGCTAACCATTAGATCAGAATACGCCTTCTAGTATAGTGTGTTTGTTACATAACTATAACTTTTGTACATCGTCAACAAAGAAACATAAAAAATGCGTTATTTTTTGAAAATATCTGGTCAAAAATTTCAGTTGAACTATTCCGGTTCACACCAATGTACATTACTTTTTTCAGATTTTTAGTTTAAAGCATCTGGGCTACAGGGCGTGGGACAAATTTTTTTTGCACAATTTTGGCAAAAATCGCATCAAAATAATTTATTTTGCAAAAATAAAGTTTTGATCGTTAATTCACGTATTAAGGGTTTTCATATGATACCCTACTCAATAAGAATTTAAAAAAAATTTTTTTTTTGATATGTTTGATATGATATTTGATATTTTTGAAATTTGTTTATATTTTTAGGGGAATAGATGTTTTAGTATTTTTCCTATGTGCGGGTCAAAGAGTTGTATAAGCATGCCAAATTTCAACTCTCTAGGTTTAGCCATTTGGCTACAATTTTTACCGAACAGACAGACAGACAATCAGACAGACGACAAAATTACGATATAAGGGTGTTTTGGTCATACTTACAAAACCCTAATAAGAAGTATTTTGTTTTCATTTTGTATATTTATCAATATATTTAAAAATTGCTACCAAAGAGTTACATTTAAAGCCTATTCCAAACGATTAAGCTGAACTAGATTTTCAAATACAGTAATTTTTACAGATTGATTGAAGCTTTTGATCATTTTGTTCAGGAAAAGCCAACTTCAATATATAAAAAAATAGCTAATGACAATTTACAAAAATTAAAATTTCAGTTAGTTCCGCCTAATTGTTTGGAATAGCCTTATGTAAAGGTAAATGACAATGTCTCCCCAAGAATAATGATGTATTTGATATTTTTAAAACTCAATATTTTAAAATTTTATTTAAAGAAGTCAAAAGCTTGTGTTTTTATCAGGGATGGGGAGTCAGCAGAAAAATAAATGACTCCCGAGTCGGTATTTTTGAGAATTGACACCGACTCCGACTCCAAGCTCCTATCACTTATAAATACTAATTAAATTAAATATTTTAGGTTGGGGTGAGCTATCATTTTAAAATGTCATTTTCATTACATCTTGAGTATGTGTGTCATTCTTAATACATGACTTTATGGTACAGTGGTTAGGCATCTTGCTTCCTAAGTTGCAAACTGCAGTTCGTTTCCTGTCACAAAATTATTTTGTTATTGGAACAAGCTGCTGTGAAATTTATTAAATATAAGACTAAATGGAAAATCAAAATTAATGAATCTAAAAGTGAGGCTATTTTATTCACAAGGCGTAGACCAAATCTTAGAAGAAACATTTCAATTCAAAATTCTGATTTAGAATGGAAATCAAACATTAAATATTTGGGAGTTAACATGGACCAGAAATTAAATTTTACTAAACATACAAATAGGTATTATTTGCAGAACTGCAACAACTGCTATGCACAAATTATTTCCGCGACTCAATCGAAATTCAAGACTTCCACTAAAAAACAAAATTCTTCTGTATAAAACCTGCATTCGACGGACTTTAACTTATGCTTGTCCTGTCTGGAGTAATACGTCCTGTTCTAATTGTAAAAAAAATTAGGTGATCCAAAATAAAAGTCTTAGATTGGTTGGAAATTATCCTAGATATAAAAAAATAGATATCCATGAAGAGTTAAATATTCAATTAACAAAAGACTTTATTTTCCAGTTAACCGAAAAATTCTTTGCTAAATGTCCCTTTAATGATAGTCCTCTTATTCAAGATATTGGAAAACATAAATTACACGAACCGTTTAAAAAATATAAGCATAAAATAACTAAGCAAATCTTACTCTAAATTCTCGTCATTATTTACCATTACTGTTGTTTTAGTTAGTTACATATTTTATTTTATTATTATTACTTTTTTGCTCTTTTATATATATATATATTTATATATTTGAATTTTTTCCCTATGCATATTAGCTTATGATTGTAATTTGTTATATTTCAATTGCTTAAAATTGTCATGAAAAATGTTAACTTTTTCGATACTTAATTATAAAAATTAATTATGCTACATTTGTATTATAAATTATTGATTCTAATAAAGTATTATGTATGTACTATGTATAATATTCTTAATAAAAAATTTTGGATATATTAGATTTTGAAATTTTTAATTTAGACTTTTTCTTTTTGACATTTATATTTTGGTTACCAACATGAAACATGAAATAATTCTGGAGATCGTTACAACCTAAGACTATAAATATCCAGAAATTTTAATCAAATTATAAACTGGAGAATATTGAAAACCGGTACTGAATATTTCCAATTTCGTTTTCGTTCTTGAACCAAAAAACAAAATGATGTACCCATTTCCGTTATTTAAAAAATCCTGGTAATATAGTTATTTTGTTTTAATTTTGTTATCAACCTTAATAAAATTCAAATAAAGAGTTGGAAGTCGATAGTTTATCGAATTCTCGACTCCGACTTCCGACTCATCCAAAAAGCTTCAACTCCGAGGAGTATAAGCTCCCGACTGCCGACTGCCGACTCCCGACTCCCGACAATTAAATGCAACTTCGAAACCCTAAAATGTGTGAAAATTCACACTCAACAATTATTTATTTTTTATTTATCATAATAATTTGCATTAATGTCGAAAGTCAGCGCTGATCTGAAATTATTAAAGATAAATTGTTTTATTTGTAAGTATATTCCAATTATTAATATTAATGAAAAGGCAGGAACAGGCGAAGGAAAAGGAAGAGGTGGAGGAACAATGCTAAAGCGTTAAATTAAAATATGTACCAGTTTAAATTGAACTCCGAGTTAATGGCATTCTAATTTATGGCATCGATTTCACCTCTTCAATTCCAATTTACTTCCCAACTCAGATATGATTTGTGCAATTATTATAAAGGATACAATTTTCTTGTTTTATTATTTCGATAAGCTCACTACCATTATCACAAAGATAATATTAATGACATAATTTCAATAACACAATTTTAGAGATTTCGTAGATAACGCCAGAAAATCTTACTTTGCCAATCATGTATTTGTCTTTCTACCACGGGTTGGCTACTGGCAGCCCACCAGATGTTTTTTAGTGGTCCGCCAATAAGAAAATATAATGTTTATTTTTTATTGTAGACTTCTTACACAGAAAACGTATTTACGAAACGTCTTCAGCAGAACGTACGCGCGTAGAAAATAAAAAATTTAAAAAGAAGTATTGCCCGTAATAAAATATACAGAGTACAGTCACTCCTCGACTTATGACGGGGTTCGTTTCCACAACTTCGGTCGTAAGTCGAATTTTAGACAAAAATAAATAATATAATTATAATAGACATATATGTACATCAAAATTAATAGCTAGTTATTACGACATTGTGTCCGATTATTTATTTATTTGGACGACGAACGCTAAACAAAAGATATGTATTTAACGAAAACTATAAAAAAATTATAATTTTTTTAAATTTGTTTATGAAATTTTTTCGTCGTAAGTGGGAATGGTCGTAAGTCGAGGTGGTCGTAACTCGAGAAGTGACTGTATATACAGGATATCGAGAACAACTTTGATTTTTTTAATGGAAATGTATATCGTATTAGATATTTTTGGATAAAGCTTTTGAAAAGAAATAATTAATTTTACTTAAATATTTTTTCATATCTCTTCCGGTTTACAAAAAGTTGTATTCTTTATAAGGACATGAAAGTAAGGTATTTCTATTTAATTGTTTCAAGTTGCTTCCATTTTGATTTAAATACTTTTACATCTTTACTCTTGAACTATCTGTAGCTCGGAGCATAATAATGATTAGTGGATACAACAAAATATATAAGACGAATTTGGTTGTGATTTTAAATCTTTATTAAACAAAAAATAAAATATTGGACTTATCCACTATTTAATACACAACAATAACAAGTAATAAGTTCCACTACACTTATACCACAGTTAACTGTTCCAGGTATATCACCATGCAATCCAGAGTAGTCCAGGTATTCGATTGACTAAATCACTCAGTCACCATACTGAATTCCACTAACTCAACATCTCCACTTGAGTTCAGTCACTTGTCTAACTCCACACTGCTGTTGAATGCATGAAACTGACTTATTGACGACCTTAATTTGACTAGCTGTTCTTAAAGACTTGCCGAGCTTCACTGCATGAACACTCCTGACCCTCCGGCCTCAGGTACAGCGTGTTATATAGGAAATCTTGTTTCCTTCTATAAAAGTCGAGAACTTTCGGGTAACTCAATGTTTAAGGTTCGCCGTCCACTTCAAGTCTACGGTATTCTTTGGTATACGGCCCAATATTCGTAACAATAACTATAACTACACCAAAAGATTTTTCTATAGTTTTCCTAGACATTCCAAGCATTCTCTGGGGTTGAAAGAGGACCCTCATTTATTCTATTTTACTTAGGTACTAAATAACTACAAAACTTTAATAGATAAAGAAGATTATTAGATAAACTCTCAGTATCGAGACCCCCTGTCATGATTTCAGTTTTTACGTTTATCATTTACTAGATCCTTTAGTTTCGAAATTTACCCAGTCTTGACACTTCGAAATGCATATAGCAGTTTGTATTCTGCCGATCATTTATTTGCAATACTACGTCATTATAAAGCACGATGATCTTTATAACTGTATTAAATAGTAAACACAGCTTAGACTTTATGACTACTGGACAATGTCGGGTTAACTTAGTAGCAAAATCAGCAAATGTAAATCGTATTCGAAAGATCTGGAAGTCATAGTGAAGAATGTTTGCAATTTTTTTTTAATTTATTTATTTTTTATTTATTTATTTAAAGACACATCAGCTACTTGGCTATTAGTGGTTGATAAGAGTACATTATTGTTACATTTTGTTTGATTTGTATATAAAACTTTTATTAGTTGTTAGACATTTTTGAGTCTATTTTGGTATCTAGTCTTGCCATGAGGTGTTCGTGTGTGTGTCTGGTGTGTCCGATTCTAAGTCTTGTCATTATTATTTGTTCTCGTCTGTTGGTGTCTGAGTTCCAGTTCTGTATGTCACCCTTGACGGTTCGTAGTTTGTTGTTCGTGGTGTTACGCCATTTGGTCAGTCTGGTTATACTGAGTTTCTTCTTAATATTTTGTTTTACGTAAGTTTTGTTGGGGGGTAAATGGAGGGTGATTGATGGACTCTCAGGCGGCTGTTTGCAGTTTCGTTGGCTTCTATTCCAATATGGTCGGGAAACCAGATGAGATGCACTATTTTGTTTTGTTCTTTTGTCATTTGATATAGTTGGTCTTGTATTTGCTGAATAACAGTTTCCTTTGAGTAGTTGTTGTTGAGGGCTTGTAGTACGCTCAAAGAAACGGTGCATACGGCTATGTGTCTGTGGATGGTATGAGATGCCATTTCGATCGCCTTCAGGATTGCTACCGCTTCTGCTTCGAATACACTACTGGTTGTTGGTAAATGGTATGTTTTACTTTCATCGTTCTGAACAATAGCTATAGTACAACTGTTCTCTGTTTTCGATGTATCCGTGAAGTAAAACTGGTATTCGAGCAGATGCAGCTGTAGTTCAGCAAATTTTGTTTGTAAAACGGTCGGTTCTATTTTTTTGTATTTAGTTAGACCTGTGTTTATGGTCACTTTCCCAAAGAGCCAAGGTGGAGTATGATGAAAGGTAATGGACTGGATTGTGGGAATAAGAATATTGTTGGATTGTAGGATGGTGTTGATGTATTGTATTAAATCAGTTTTTTGCCTGTGTTCAGTATTTTTTCGTTATTTGATTTTAGAAATATATGACTGTGTGTTCCATGATATGGTTTAGCTGCTAGATTCGTTACTTACATCGTGGTCAGTTTTTCTCGTCTCTCCTGTAGCGTTGGTTCGCCGGCTTCGTTCAATATGCTGATCGAAGGACTGGATCTAAATGCGCCTGTTGCTATTCTAATAGCTGTGTGGTGGACTGCGTCTAGGAGTTTTAGCGTTGTTTTGCTGGCAGTGGCGTATGCAATGCAACCGTAGTTAGTTTTCGCTAATATTAAGGTTTTGTATATGTTTAGCAACGTATTCTTGTCTGCTCCCCATGTTTGGTTTCCCAAAGTTTTTATTATGTTTAGCCTGATGTTGCATTCAACTTTGATTTTGTTTATGTGGGGTTTCCATGACAGTTTCTTGTCTATTGTAATGCCTAGAAATTTGATCTCGTTGGTGTATTCTATAAGAGTGTTATAAAGTGTTAAACCAGGGTTTTATTGCTTGCTCTGTTCGGTGAAGTTGATAGCTTTAGTTTTTTCTAGGGAAAATTGGAACCCCGTCTTAACTGCCCATTTTTTTAATTCCGTGATAGCGCCCTGTAGTAGACGCCTGAGTTTTTCCGAGTTTCCTGAGTTGACCCCTTTGCAAAAAATGACCAGATCATTGGCATACCATAAAAACTGAACCGGTTTGTAATTAAATGAACTGCTGAAAACTGGTCTTGTTTCTTATATTGGCGCCAAAATGACCCTATGGAGTTAGATTTATATAGGTTGATAACTAACATTTCTTAGGGGTTTTGTTTTTCAAATATAGATACTGCCTTTGGCTCAATGATTACCAATTGTGAAGGAGAAAGGTATTTTTCAAAAATAAAAGAATTAAACTAAGGGGTATGTCCCCCCCTAACCCTTTGCCTACGCCACTGCGTTTGTAGATGCGCAAGATGCCATTCACTAGCCAATCGGAATTCTAGATTTTCTTAATCTATGTTGCACCAATAATGTTGCTGAGGAACATAAACTCGATAAAATATTGTAATGGAACACGCTTACAGGTGAGCAGTTTAAAATACTATATAGTAGAGGCAACCACTATGACTGAGGTACAGGCAAAAAAGTGGTAATCCCTAGAATAACGATGAGTCCTACAATTTTACCATTTCATTTCAAGCAATTCCAATTTCCGGCCTGTTTGTTTTGCGATGCCTATTAATAAGTCGAAGGGTCAAATCCTAAAGATAGCTAGCGTTGATTTTCGGAGTCCATGCTTCTTGCATGGGTAATTATATGTTTTCGCGTGTCAGTTCTAAGAACAACCTTAAGAACAAGAATTTTGAGGTCCCATGAAGAAAATCAAAACATTTTCGTCACAGTATTGTCTTCTGTCCTGTCGCCTGATTACGAGTAGGTATGTTGTGCATTCCAAAAAAATGTAGATTAATTATAACGAATTGTTCCCGAGCGAAGCCGGGCGGGGCAACTAGTTTAATAATCAAA
This sequence comes from Liopterus haemorrhoidalis, assembly GCA_963971575.1. Lineage (NCBI taxonomy): Eukaryota > Metazoa > Arthropoda > Insecta > Coleoptera > Dytiscidae > Liopterus > Liopterus haemorrhoidalis. The sequence continues at coordinate 145,671,250 of OZ020611.1, read as the reverse complement.
TATTTTTCTCGGGTTCGAATCATGTTAAGGAATGTAATCTTCAACACAAAAATTACAACTGTCCTGGCTAATTGCTTTAGTAGTAAAGGCCATAAACATTAAAAAATTAAATAAAAAAAAATAGGACCCCGATAACACATTCTACAGGACCCACACTAGCTTTATACGGCACTGATTTTTGATCAGAGAATTGAGTTTAGGGTTATAATAATTTTCCTTCCTTCATTTATTTTACCATGAATCTAAAATATTTCTTGCATCTTCCGTTATCCATTATTTTTACTCCATTATTGTTTAGGTACTCGTATTCTATACAGGCTTCAATTTTTATCCCTTCCTCTATTTTTAAGTCATCGTTCTTTCCTCTGCATTACTCTTAATATAACAGTGACTTGAAAGAAAGAGGAGTAAAAGAACTGGTGTTAAAAATATTAAAATCCCAATATCAGTTTCACAGCACATCACCTTTAAAACCATTCATCGTAAATATTCAATAATATTAACGTTCAAAGTTTGAATATTATTGGATATTGCGATCGTCTATATGGAGGTAAAAGACAAGATAAGGGCATAATGGTTAACTTAACACCGGTATTAAATATTAACACCCTTTCGCGAATGATGCGTTTAATGAATGAACGGTTTGTTGAAGACGTTCGATGATCTATCTGAAAACACCGAGTGGAGGAGTTAACGTGCTGGAACCGGCTTAACACAGTGGGGGCTCGTCACTTTTCACCACCGACACACAAAATTTATTAACCGTATTTACTACTTGTTGCTACGGGTGCTATGTTACTGCAACTCAATACTTCACCTAAAATATTTTAATATTAATGTGATGTGTTATGAACATTAATAATTATAACTGCATTAGAGCATTAGGTTAGGGAGTTAGTATACCAATAGTAGGATTTGTGACCTATGACATGCGTGCCATGACGATTTAAACTTGTAATTAGTTTTACATTAGCTGCCATGGCCGTCAGCGACTTCTTATGAATTTGCCTTTGTAAGTTTCGTCATATGTTGAGTTCCCTCTTTGATAAATACCCACCTCAGACCAATAACTAAGATGGACACCGTTGCTTACATTAAAATGCGTCTCCAACATTGTTTGTTTACCTATTTCTAGAATAAATCGTTGCCTCCCGAATATTTACGAAGATACACGAAGACCTTATTGCCGAATCTGCTTTCTTTGCGTGTTTAGTATATTTGATCCTGCTAAACATTTTTTTTGTGGTTTTTAGAGTGTTTAAAACATTATTATGGTATACATTATATGAAAAAAAGTGGAATATCGTTTTAAAGTTAAGTTAAAAGGCTATTTTATTGAGGTTATTGTTTGTTTTCCGTCCGTTATCCCCTTGCCCTTCGTACATTAATATAGGAGACACATTCTGTTGTGGATTACGTATTGCACGCGCTGTCCATCTTGGTTATTGTTCTGAGGTGCCAACCTTTAAAATTAATATAAGCGGGAAATTTAAAGACTTATTAATCTTTTATGTACACTCTGTATTTTAAGTTTTAACCAGCCTCTATGTCTACGGCAGTCTTCTCCAAAGGAATTATTTTAAAGGAAAAATATGTTAATTATATTGTTAAATTTCGGGTATTGTTTAAAACACTGCATAGGTAAAAATTTCGGTTTTATCGTTCTAATATTGTAAACTAGCTGATGTACCTTTACTTCGTACGGTTTATGATAACTGAGAATATCAAGTATAATATAGGTAGCACACTCATGGCCCCCCAGATATTAATCTAAAAACTACATTCAATAGAAAATATCGTTTCTGCATTCTAAACCACTCCTTTTATAAATATTTTACTATTAAGTAAATAATAAGTGAGATAAGTGTATAGGGAAGGCTTCCCATAGCCCCCGAATATTCATCTTATTAAAAACAACATTCAACAGAAAATAATCTAAACCACTTTCATTATAATTATGTTTCCTAAAGTAATGATAAGTGAGATATTTCAAGTGTGTACGTAGCGCTCCCTATGCCTCCCCCCTATTCATCTTATTGAGCATAAAAGAAATGTTTATTTTCTAAATTTAGTTTACTAAATATATTAGTTTTGGTATCCCCCTTTCCTCAAATATACATCCAACTGAAAAAAAATAAGACAAAAAATATTTGCTTTCTTATTATATACAATTTTTGTCATACTTTTTTTGTTTTTAAGTCAAAACTAAGGGTGATAACATTATTGAAAACAGGGTAAAATGTACTCAGTTCACAAGACACGTAGCTAGAATTTAGAAAACGAATATGAATTTATTAGAATAGATGCCCAGGACCCTTTTGGTGCGTATTTAATTGTATACATATGGTACTCAATGCGTTAAACAATCAATACCACTCATAACATATCTAATTTATATTTAACAAATAAAATAAATAAATAATAGCTTCCCAACGTCTAGATAGGCGTATAAGGGGCAGAGGAGGTAAGTTCTCCTTCCGAAGACCACCGGTCATTGATATGAAATTCACGTGGTCAGTGTGACGTTTCGACCGGTCATACATAGTACTGGGGGAAAAAATACAAAATAATTATAATAACAATAATATAGAAATACTAATAATATAGAAGAATAAAACACAATATAAGCAAACATACAATAAATACAATATAACTAGTCTAATTTATTTTTAAATTAACAATTTTTCTATAAATGTCGTAAAAGATATCTACATCTCTATCAGAGATTGCTTGTTCAGTAGTGACATAGATTCTGAAATTTTGAAAAAGTGATCATTTTAAATTCTCAATCTTATGTCAGGGACTCGAATATTTAAGTTCTGGGGTATCTAGTTTAATATTAAATAATTTAAACGCGAAATTCAAGGTGTGGATGTTGCGTCTCCATTCTAATGTTTGAAATTTCTTGCTATTATTGAGAGCTAGGTTTTTTAACTGGTTTGTATAAGAGATTCGAAAAGGATATGTTCCGGTTAATTTCAGGGTCCGGTTTCTTACAAATCTATTTTGTACTTTTTTATTTGATTTTTGTGAGACATTGTTTTTGTGCACCAGATTATATTCGCGTACTCTAATTTAGGTCGAACTAGTGCACAATTCAGTAACCAAGTTGTAAGTATTTTAAAACTACCACTGTTTCTTAGTATAAATCCTAAAGTTTTTAGGGCACTATTCACTATATTGTCTATGTGGTCACTAAAATTAAAATCTTGTATAAATAATACACCCAGTCTTTCACTTTACTATCTCTAAGCAGCACAATATTGTATGTTTTATCTAACTCAACTCTGAAGTTAACTGTTGACGATTACTTACTGCTTACGAAAACTTTATTTTACTAAATTACGTTTAAAATGTGTTTTAAGATCTAGTTTCTAGAGTGATATTGCTATTTTCAAACAATCAGTAACATGCTTGTCGGGAAACGATTCCTATTTTATATATGTTTTGTTTTGATGATACGTAGCTGCAAAAATGCCATTTCGTAGAGGTACAAAGCGAAAACTGAGTTCACATTTTTGACGTTTCCGTTTTATAAGATTCAGATATATTGACAGGGTTGTTGCTTGCCAGAAATATCATTTCCTCTGGAAATTTTACGTGGAAGTCATTTTGTAATTTCAATTTCTCGATTGTTGACTAAAGTAATTTTTTCTATAAGTAATAGAACTTGTTAAGAATAGATTCTTCTAAAATACTAAAGCTGCATTTACAGCTCTTAAATTAGTCGACTATAGACTATGCAGTGTTAGTAAAATTTTGTTAGTAAAATTTTGCTAGTAAATTTAAGTATTACTTTTGTTGTTCAAATTTAATGTATATATTTATGTAACTGCCCGTTTTGGGGAATACTGTTGGGCAGCAGTAATTAATAAATAAATAAATAAATAAATAAATAAATAAATAAATAAATAAATAAATAAATAAATAAATAAATAAATAAATAAATAAATAAATAAATAAATAAATAAAATTAGTAGATAGTAGACGTTTAACGAAAGCGTTAACAGCTCTGAAACAAATACGTAAATTAATGCTGTGATATCTATGTTTTTTCAAATCTACTACGATGAAAAAAAAGCATTTGTTACTTTTTACGAACCCGCTATCAGCGAGATCATGAATTCTTACTAAATTTTAATAACAAAATTATAACTAGGGTTGCCACCTTTTCGGATCTGACCCAGAGGTTCGGGATTTTACAGGTTTGTAATAGATTTACCCGAATAATAGATTTTAATTTTTTAATTTTCAATTTATGTTTAAAATAAATTTTTATTTTTGTGAGATAGTAATTTGAATGTGCCTTTTCAGATAATAAGTTTTTATTATGACTTAAAAGTGTATTATTTGGTCATATCTACCTGTGTGCGTACCTACCCCGCTGGTTGTGCCTACCAACCCCGCACCTGGGGCATGTTGGCACATTTGTTTCTTGGTTTTTAAAGTGAGAAAATAGTGTACACAGAATCAACATACTAACTTCTAATTTTGCTGATATATAGCCAAATGGTGCCTCTAACATTCCCCGTTGTAAGATATTCTTTATCTACCACTGAAAAATTAACAAAAAAAGGAAAGTAAAAAATGTGCCAACCAGCCCCGGTCTCCCCTACTCTAAATTTAATTAAAAACGTAAAAATTCTGAGCGTCAATTGTTTAACTTCAAAACCCACGTCATCAGCTGATTGTATTATTTTATTTTTATTTATTGTTTTATTTATTCTAACTTTTAAATAATATTCCAGTTATAAAGATGGGCTGTGTCAGGTGCAAATAGGCATCGTTGCTGTTCGCCAAACATTTTAACTAACTAACTAACTTACTAAATAATAAATTGCAGTGTAGAAAAACGTTAGTTTTTCACGTCTGAGCACGCATGCTCGTCACTTTTTTAGACTTGTGGCAATATGAACTGCTTTATGTATTTACAGTTCGACACATAATGCATTTATTATTTAATAAATATCTTTAATCATCATCATTGGCGCTACAGCTCGAGGTGAGCCTAGGCCTCCTGATTCCAAGATGCATGTACATATTTTCATTCTATGTACATTCAGGAATAATATGGTTAGTATTACGTCCATTTTTTAGCGTACGCAGAAAGGCACCTACAGTTTATAACCGGTTGCGAACGGCTAACCAGAACCTGTAATTTGTATTGGCATCTGACACTACCGATAGAGGCGCCACTGCATTGTACATCATGGCTGACGCAGATAGGATATTTTTGGTTCAATGGTATATTCATGTGATATTTATTGAAATTAATTTATTATTCAATATGAGGGTTACGTTAAATGAAATTTTCCATTTTCTCAGTGCCCAAGTAACCTCTAGGGCAGGGGGTCGAGAAACCGCGGCTCTTTGAGGATATTCATGTGGCTCTTCAAATTCAGTTGATAAAAAATAAAATTTACAAAATATTCATGCAAAAATTCATTTATTTTCATGTATTTTTATACAGCGTATCGGTAATACCAATAACTAAAATATATGCACACGATAACATATTTATGCACTACTCCAGCGGTTTCCAACTGGTGTTCTGCGGAAGCCTAGCGTTCCGCCAAAAAATTTAGGGTTGCGTGTGAAGTTCACTAATTTTATACAAACAAATATTTCCACACTCATAATTTAAAGTCTATGACATTTATGAAGCTTTAATAATATGAAATATTGAAATTAGTATTTGATATAGTTTTTAATATCTACTTTTTATGTACGTGTTTTTATTTATTTGTTCAGAATACACGTTTTACAAACGCCCAAGAACGCAGTACTGAATATACATTAAGAATATACGATTAATCCAGATCTTGAGAAAATTATACAGGATGAAAAGAAACTCAATATTTCACATTAAAAATTGATCCTTTTGCTGTAATTTTCCTTATAATTGTTTTTCCTTTTTAATAATATAATTTTTGATTTATAAATAAAACATTATAAAACATACATTGCGTTTATTATCTAATATAAATTAATAAGGGTTCCAAAAATATGTAACATGTTTAGAAGGGTTCCGCGTTAAAATAAAGTTGGGAACCGCTGCACTACTCATTAAATGATGCTAAAAAAATCATGAAGTAAAACCAAATTATGGCTCTTTGAAATGTTTCCAGATGCCGTAAATGGTGAATTTGGCTCTTAAGCCTCTAAAGTTTGCCGACCCCTGCTTTAGGGTTATAATTGATGGTAATAAGGCTTTTTTGCCACGTTTCGGAACACGATGAAAACTTAGGTCTCTTTCACGACCTACTTTTGCATTGCAAAGATAAACACAACAATTCACGTTGCATTTAATTGTTTCTTGCAGTTTTAAAGACATTTTTTAAAAACTGGCTATGAAAACAACAGTATACAAACTCGTCTATCCTCCACCTGTCAGTTTCTCAAAATCTCACTAGAGGCGCTTCAGTTATTGTCAGTTGACAATAAATATTTTTACACAAATTATTTGACATAAGCACTTAGCGGACAAACTGCAGGTACGAACGGTTTCACGTTTGTAGCTACAGACTTCCTTAATATAAATATTTTTATGTCCATAAATATCTTATGGTCGTAAATAAATATCTTTATACACATCTATGGATGATGAACGTTTTTTACACTTTAAGTTTAATTTAGTAAGTTAAAATGTTTGGCGCTCAGCAACAATGGCTATTTGCGCCTCACATAGCCCATCTTTATAATTAGAATATTATTTATAAGTAAGAGTACATACAATAATTAATATTAGTATTCTAAACATTGTTGTACGTTACAATCATCTGATCGTTCGATAACCATCTTAATGACGTAGGTTCTGAAGTTTTTCAATTTCTGTGTTTTTAAATTAAATTTTCTATTTTTGCAATGACAAAATTATAGATGTGTAGATAAAACATTGTATTTGACTCGCATATAATGGCTTTGTTACACTAGGATGATTACAACCCTCACTTACGGCTCGGGTAGTAAACTTCATCTTCGTGCAATATAGCCTCCATTATATGTTTGTTAAATTGAAGCCTATCATTATAACTAAAATATTATTTATAAGTTAGAGTAAATAAAACAATAAATAAATATATTTTAAACTTTGTTGTAGATTACAATTAGCTGATGGTCCGGTAGCCATCTTAATGACGTCAGTTCTGAAGTTTTACAATTGATGCTCAGAATTTCTGTGTTTTTAATATAAATTAACTATTTTTGTAATGTTAAAACTATATAAAGTCTATTCCAAACGATTAAGCGGAAGTAGATTTTCAAATCTAGTAATTTATACAGATTGATTGAATCTTTTGATTGTTTTGTTCAGGAAAATGCAACTTCAATATATAAAAAAATAGCTAATGACAACTTACAAAAATGAAAATTCCAGTTAGTTCCGCCTAATTGTTTGGAATATCCCGTGGTTGTAGATAAAATATTGCATTTCACTCGCATTTAATGATTATATTACACTTGGATAGTTACAGCCTTCGGCTACAGCTCGGGTGGAAGGTAATCTTCATCCTCGTGCAATATGTCCTCCATTATATGCTTGTTAAATTGAATACTATTATCTTGCAAATGTTGATGTATGTTTTTTTGCGTTTTGTCCTTGTTAATACTCGGTGTTGACGAAATTTTGTGTTTTTAAGTTGCTTTTTTGTAATTTTTGTCCTTATTTATTCGGTCTTTACTTATATTTTAACCCTTTCTTATTTCTAAATAGAAAAACTGCATGCCTTATACCTTTATAACGCCTTCTTGAAGTTTAGCTTTAAATGGACAGTTCTTAAAAGCAGTAACAAATATTTAAAACAAAATAGGGAGCCTGTGGTGTGAGTGAGGAGCAAGTGGCGAGGTCGAGCCTATCCTTGCAATCGTAATACGGGTCGTGCGATGGAACGTGTTTTGTAGGCCACGGACGTCTATCGGCGGCGGCAATAGCGGTGGTGGCGGCGGCGGCGGTAACATGCGTGGGGAGAATGGAGCGCACACCGCCTCCTGGTCGATAATACCGCCTGCTCACTGCCTAGTTACACAGCTCTACTCCCTGTGCCGTCTGTGCCGTACCGTTCGTTCACAACATCACGTTCAGATACCTATGTTACGTGGATGTTAGGATCTGTTACGTTTGTAGCTTTCATAACGTCATACAGATTCATCTGGACTTAAATACGGAGACAGTAACATCACATGGATGCAAAGATTTATTACGGATGCGATACAATGAGGGCAATATAGGTGGTTGCATACAAAGAAATTACTTGTATTTTGATCTGATTTTACTCATATCAAGTTCATATTAGGGATGGGAAAAAAACATCGATGTATCGAAAACATCGATGTTTGTTTTAAAAACATCGATGTTTTTACCATCGATGGTCAGCTGGCGATAGTATCGATAAAACATCGATGTCTACTACCGATGTCGATGTTTAAACTTTGAAATTCAGAAACTACCGCTAGAGGCGCTGGAATCTTAAAAATTTAATTTTTATTAAAATTAGTACACAAAATTTAAGCGCCATCTATTGTGTTATAACAATACTAATAGTGTTAGTTCTTATTCTTCTTAGCAGTTAGCAGAATACGAAAAAATAAGAAGAAACTTCTAATTTTTGCAAACAATGCGAACGACCAACGACGCCAACACACTTTTTCTTTTTGAGTCTTGTTGACACTTTCCCAGTTGTTATTCCTCCAATCCCTGGATTTTTGTAAATTGTCATTAGCTATTTTTTTATATATTGAAGTTGGCTTTTCCTGAACAAAATTATCGAAAGCTTCAATTAATCGGTAAAAGTAACTAGAATTGAAAATCTAGTTCCGCCTAAACCAAAGGCAACATACTTTATTTCAACTTAAAAAAGTATAAAAATAATTGTGTATGACAGTGTTATTTTTATGTTAAATAATATAAAATTAACATTAAGATTATTATATTAGTATTGAAATAAAATCCAATATTTCATTTTAGAAATGTAAAAATAGTAAGGTCTGTTCCTTTGGTTTAGGTGGAACTAGATTTTCAATTCTAGTTACCTTTACCGATTGATTGAAGCTTTTGATCATTTTGTTCAGGAAAAGTCAACTTCAATATATAAAAAAATATCTAATGACAAATTACAAAAATGAAAATTGCGGTTAGTTCCGCCTAATCGTTTGGAATAGACTGTAGGTACAAATTACGATTATTATATTGAGTATAATAATATTAATGTGAAATTAATTACTATTAAAAAGGAATATTTCTATTTCAAAATCTAATAAATGCTTTTTGTGTATTACGTGTTACTTTTTTCGTATTTTATCTTTACATTATTAAATAAAACCTATATAATATAAACAAATAGCTTTTTTTAATATTAATAAAACATCGATGTTTCCGATACATCGATGTTTTTCCTTCGATGTTTTTTCAACATCGATAGTAAGGCGCCGATGTTAACATCGATGTTGAACATCGATGTTTTGCCTTCGATTTACAACCCTAGTTCATATTACCAAAATCGAGTGTAATGTCTAATTATGCTCTCATTACTTAATGTTGATAATTTAAGGATTTCTTAGGTATTTATTAGACTTTTAGGTTTTTACAAAAACTTGCGCGTTATCCTGTAGGAGGTGAACACAACAATTCCAATAACCGCGCTTTTCCCCGTGCAACTTGGGCAGCAAGCTGGCTTTGTACTCCCCATTCATTGCTGTGTTTCTCTCCTTAAAGTCGAATAATAAGATACGTTTCGAATCTCAAAAAATCGTTGCTATTATCTTTTTGAACAAATTGGACACTTTTGTTTTCCTTTGCCGCGTTTCGTACCGCCTATATTATTCCATAGATAATTTTTAGGGTTTTGTAGGTATGACCAAAAACCCTTATACCGTCATTTTGTCGTCTGTCTGTTCGGTAAAAATTGTAGCCAAACGGCTAAACCTAGAGAGTTGAAATTTGGCCTGTTTATACAACTCTTTGACCCGAACATAGGAAAAATACTAAAACATCTAAAAAACATATCCCACTAAAAATATAAACAAATATGTGCTCATCGAAAAAATTTTTTTTTTTTTTAATTCTGATTAACGTTTATTAAAGATCAAAATTTTATTTTTGCAAAATAAATTATTTTGACGCGATTTTTGGCAAAATTTTGTCCCACACCCTATAGCCCAGATGGTTTAAACTAAAAATCTGAAAAAATTCTAAATAATGTACATTGGTCTGAACTGAAATAGTACAACAGGAATTTTTGATCAGATTATGTTTTCGGAAAATAACGCATTTTTTGTGTAACTAAAATATGTAAAATATTTAATCCGCTATTTAACACAGTAAACGAGTGAACGTCCGTAGTGCAGTGGTAACGTTCTCGCTTCGTAAGTTGCAAACTACTGTTCGATTCCCATCAATTTTTATTTTGTCTGTTTTTTCATTTTCATTTTTATTTTGTTTAAATTATTTTGTCAAAATTCTAGTTATATTTTGGCAAATATTGCATTTAATTTTTAAAAGCGTAAATTTAATAACCAGTGGGAAGTGTTGAAATTATAATTTAATTCTATGTTTGAATGTATACAAAATCAGAAGGGCGGAGTTTTTGACTTAAACAACCAATGGAAGCCGTAGGCGAAATTCTCAAAATATTAATGAACCTTGCTATATATAAAAAAAAAATACTGCAAATTTTTAGAAACCTAAATAATGGTATTAGGCATTCGAATTAAAATTAATAAAAAAATATTTTAACATAAAATTTGTTTTGGCATCCCAAATAACCATCATTCACTTACTAAATACCTGCGAAACATTGAAATGTGTGAAAATTCACGTTTCACATCAATTTTTTAATAGAAGATACAGCACCCTAGTTCCATACTTTGCGACGATGGACTCCAGTAATTCTAGTTGTGCCGGCAGAAGTCTAAAACTATTTTAAATAGGTCATGCCTTGTTACTTTTGAACTGAAATGAATTTCCTGAAGCGACTGACATAAACTAGCGGAAAAAACTTTTATATTCGTCCACTACATGACGTTACTTGACATTACCGTCGTATAATATCTACTAGCTGAAAACCCGTGCTTCGCTACGGTATATTGATGGTCTCATTGGCATAAAATCCGCAGTTTGTTTTTAAACTTGTGTATGGGTAACCTTTGTAACAAAATGTATAGTCTAGTCGATATATCATCTGTCCTAAGAGATATTGAGGAACCCGTGAAAAACCATTTTACTCCTTTTCACCAGATAGGGGTCAAACTTGAAAAAATCCTTTCTTAGTGGGTTCTTACTTCATACTGAAAAATGTACTCTCCGAATTTTTTATTTTTACAAAAAAATACTAATTTACCCTTTAGGAGTGAAATAAAACTGTCAAACTGTGAAAACATATATGCCAAAATGGAATGTTATAACTCAACAACCGCTGGAAATACAAAGGGTTCTATAATTTACCCCGAATGTAGATTCACCCCTTTAGGGGTTGATTAAGATAAAATCCTGAAATACATTCTTCGGCATTTGTATGGGTAATCTTTATAAACAAAAACAAAGTCTATATCTTATTGATCCTAGAAGATATTACGGCGTCCTTGAAATCACAATTCTCTCTTTTCACCCTTTAGGGGTGATATTTTTGTAAGCAAACACCAAGTCGATATCTTATTGGTCCTAAAAGAATTAAGGAATTACTGAAATCACATTTCACCCCTTTTCACCCTTAAGGGATGAAATTAAAAAAAGAATGTCAAAATCATTTCGAGATATTAAAAAAAAAAACACCTATGTTCCAAAAAGTAATGTTGCAACTAAACGAACACAGGAAATGTGACGGGATGTATAATTCATCCCGATTGTAGATCCACCCCTTAAGGGGTTGATTAGGACAAAATCCAAAAATTGTGATTTCGGTATTTGCATGGGTAGTTTTTGTAAGCAAAAACCAAGAAGATATCTTATTGGTCCTAAAAAATGTTAAACAATCCTTGAAATCACATTTTTCCCCTTTTTACCCTTTAGGGGTTAAATTTTATAAAAATGTCAAAACATTTCGAGATATTTTAAAAATACGCCTATGTGCCAAAAAGAAACCTTATAACTCAACAAACACAGGGAATACGACGGGATGTATAATTCACCCCAATTGTAGATCCACCGTTTAGGGGTTGATTAGGACAAAAATCCTGAAATATATTTTTCCGTATTTGTATGGGTAATCTTTGTAAGCAAAAAGCAAGTCGATATCTTATTGATCCTAAGAGATATTAAGGAATCCTTGAAATCACAATTCACCCCTTTTCACCCTTTAGGGGTGAAATTTAAAAAAAACTGTCAATACTATTTCGAGATATTTTAAAAAGACATCTATGTGCCAAAAATTAATGTTGCAACTAAACGAACAGAGGAAATACGACGGGATGTATAATTCACCTTGATTGTAGATCCATCCCTTTACGGGTTGATTAGGACCAAATCCTGAAATAAGTTTTTCGGTATTTGTATGGGTAATCTTCGTAAGCAAAAAGCAAGTCGATATCTTATTGGTCCTAAGAGATATTAAGGAATACTTGAAATCACAATTCATCCCTTTTCACCCTTTAGGGGGTAATTTTAAAAAAATGTCAAAACTATTTCGAGATATTTTAAAAAGATACCTATGTGCCAAAAAGTAATGTTGCAACTAAACGAACACAGGAAATACGGCGGGATGTATAATTCACCCCGATTGCAGATCCGCCCCTTAAGGGGTTGATTAGGACAAAATCAAAAAATTGGTTTTTCGGCATTTGTAAGGGTAGTTTTTGTAAGCAAAAACCAAGTCGATGTCTTATTGGTGTTAAAAAATATTAAACAATCCTTGAAATCACATTTCACCCCTTTTCGCCCTTTAGGGGTTAAATTTAAAAAAGTTGTCAAAACCATTTCGAGCTATTTCAAAAAGACGCCTATGTGCCAAACAGAAACCTTATATCTCAATAAAGACAGGTAATACGACGGGATGTATAATTCACCCCGATTGTAGATCCATCCTTTAGGGGTTGATTAGGACAAAATCCTGAAATATATTTTTCGGTATTTGTATAGGTAATCTTTGTAAGCAAAAAGCAAGTCGATATCTTATTGGTTTTAAAAGATATTAAGGAATACTTGAAATCATAATTCACCCCTTTTCTCCCTATAGGGGTGAAATTTTAAAAAACTTCCAAAACCTTTTCGAGATATTTTAAAAAGACTCCTATGTGCTAAAAAGTAATATTGCAACTAAACGAACACAGGAAATACAACGGAATGTATAACTCACACCGATTGTAGATCCGCCCCTTTAGGGGTTGATTAGGACAAATTCCTGAAATAAGTTTTTCGGTAATTGTATGGATAATCTTTGCAAGCAAATAGTAAGTCCATATCTTATTGGTCGTAAGAGAGATTAAGGAATCCTTGAAATCAAAATTCACCCCTTTTCAACCCTTAGGGGTGCAATTTTAAAAAACTGTCAAACCTGTTTCGAGATATTTTAAAAAGACACCTATGTGCCAAAAAGTAATGCTGCAACTAATGAACACAGGAAATACGACGGGATGTATAATTCACCCTGATTGTAGATCCACCCCTTTAGGGGTTGATTAGAACAAAAACCTGAAATATGTTTTTCGGTATTTGTATAGGTAATCTTTGTAAGCAAAAAGCAAGTCGATATCTTATTGGTTCTAAGAGATATTAAGGAATACTTGAAATCATAATTCACCCCGTTTCACCCTATAGGGGTAAAATTTTTAAAAACTACTTAAACCTTTTCGAGATATTTTAAAAAGACTCCTATGTGCTAAAAAGTAATATTGCAACTAAACGAACACAGGAAATACGACGGAATGTATAACTCACCCCGATTGTAGATCCACCCCTTTAGGGGTTGATTCGGACAAATTCCTGAAATAAGTTTTTCGGTAATTGTATGAATAATCTTTGCAAGCAAACAGTAAATCGATATCTTATTGATCCTTAGAGATATTAAGGAATCCTTGAAATCACAATTCACCCCTTTTCAACCCTTAGGTGTGGAATTTTAAAAACTGTCAAACCCATTTCGAGATATTTTAAAAAGACACCTATGTGCCAAAAAGTAATGTTGCAACGAAACGAACACAGGAATTACGACGGGATGTATAATTCACCCCGATTGTAGATCCACCCCTTAAGGGGTTGATTAGGACAAAATCCTGAAATTGGTGATTCGGTATTTGTATGGGTAATCTTTGTAAGCAAAAAGCAAGTCGATATCTTGTTGGTCCTAAGAGATATTAAAGAATCCTTAAAATCACAATTCACCCCGTTTCACCCTTTAGGGGTGAAATTTCAAAAAACTGTCAATACCACTTCGAGATATTTTAAAAAGACACCTATGTGCCAAAAAGTAATCTTGCAACTAAACGAACGCAGGAAATACAATGGGATGTATAATCCACCCCGATTGTAGGTTCACCCCTTTAGGGGTTGATTAGGGCAAAATCCCGAAATTGGTTTTTCGGCATTTGTATGGGTAATACTTGTAAGCAAAAACTAAGTCGATATCCCATCGGCCCTAAGAGATATTAAGGAATTCGTGAAATCACATTTCACCCCTTTTCATCTCTTAGGAGTGGAATTTCGAAAAATCCCTTCTTAGTGGGTGCTTACGTCATGAAGGGAATATACTCTCCAAATTTCAAGTTTCTAGGCTTAGGGGTTCGGACTGGGCGGTGATGAGTGAGTCAGTCAGTCAGTCAGTCAGTCAGTCAGTCAGTCAGTCAGTCAGTCAGTCAGGACACTGCCTTTTATATATATAGATAACCCTTGCAGCAGAGCTAAGTCTAAAATTTTTGGATCCTACCTTGTACATTCCTTTCTGTCCTACTTATATTTTCATTTGTGTTGCAATTTGTCAACGTCTTTTTGTCCAATGTAGGCTTAAATAATCAGTGTTCCATTGATAAACGCAAGTTAATTTGCAGAAAATCTTATAAATCTAAGCCAAATACCATAATCAAATAGAGTAAAACCATCGATTTAGTATGATTATGAAGCCAGTCGCTTAAAGGTTAAAGTTCACCAGTCTGAGAATCTGCTAAATTCTATTTTGACACATTGTAGTTTCATTTATTATTTTCAAGGCATTTATCGATATTAATTTTGTTATGATGTGATTGAGCACAGAAAAAAAAAGTAAACAAATTCTTTCAAAACAATTACAGTGAAAGTTTAGTTGTTTAGTTTTTAACTCTTATGCAAACTAAACTTGAAAAGGGGGATTTTTTAGGGTTTGTAGGTGTAAAAAAAAACACCTTATATCGTCATATATCTGATCTGTTCGGTAGATTAAATTTGGCATGATTGTACACTTTGACTTATTATATATAGGAAAACTATAGAGAGTTAAAAAAAACGCATAGCGAAGAAAATATATACAAATATATAAAAAACAAAATAAAAAAAATAAAGTGGGAAAACACATAGGTTCAAAAACGCCTATAACACTGCACAAAAAGAAAAATATTCTATAGAAGAAAAAATAGAAAGTTCTAGCAATGACCTCCACAGCGTTCCATCTGGAAGCAGAACGTTCCAAGAAGTGGTTGAACAAGATGTTGATTGCATCTTCTGTTGTAAGACAATCAGGAAATCAAACGCGGGAGAACTTTGAGTTGTATGTGTAATATACAAAGAATGGTCTCACGTCTTAGGCTATGGCTGAGACACAGTGACGTAGCGAGCATAATTGGCGCCCGGGGCACTATACCTTTTTGGCGCCTCCCGAAAAACATATAGTAATATAATATATAGAATATCGTCGTCCAAGAAGCAACATGACATAACTCATTTTTGCAAAACTTTTCAGCAGGAAGAAAAAACTGTTTTAATTTAATTTCGTTAACGCTTTCAACGGGATTTCAATACATATTGTGTACTATGTTTTTAAACAATGAAAACAGTTATTATATATTATATATAAGTAAATATATTTATTATTAATAATAATAATATAATATTATAATACATTAATATAATTAATTACTATGTATAATTTTTTCTTGCCTTTGATGAAGCAAATTTATCAATTACTTTATCAAAGTCGATAATTTAAAATTTTTCTCTTTCCACACTTAAAAATGCTAGGTCACTTAGGCGATCTTGTCCCATCGTTGATCGTAGATATGTCAAAATTAATTTTAATTTGCTGAACGAACGTTCACAGCTAGCAATTGATACTGAAATAGTAAGAAATATTTGAAGTGCGACTCTCAGATTTGGAAAAACATCTTCTCCATACGAGATTATAAAGGTAAGAAGCTCTAATGGAGTTTTAGATTCAATTTCTTTTCTACTGCGGAGTAACATCTTGCAGTCACATACCACGTCGTTCAATAAGTCTCCGGTTTAACTAAGAAAAACATTTTTTTTTTATAAATTCGACTTTATTCATCAATATACTCTCCTTCAAGAGTAATATATTCATACCAACGCTCCTAAAATAAAAAAAAAGAAAATGAAATTAATTAATTAATTTAAATTCAGCATACTAATCAGTAATAGTTGATTTGCCTGGTGCAGAGTCTCTATAACGCTTATCAAGCCACTGTTTGGCTTCAACAGTAACATGCTTCAACATGTTTAATCAACACAAGAAATTCTTTTTTATCCATTCTTTTGAAAATTACAAAACTGGAGTCACTAAAACCACTGTAACCTCTAAACTAATTGTCAGAATGTCATGAAATTTTCATACGTACCGTTTTAAGGTTGGTACTATCCAGAAATCATATGGGTCTGTCAACAGTGTTGCCATATATATGTCAGATCGGAGACTTATTGAGTGAAGTGTTATTTCGACATAGAGTTCTGTTCTATTAAAATCTGTATTATAAAATTCACCCAGATTTTTACAATTCTTTTCAAGTTCGTTATCAACATTATCCTTGTTTAATAAATTTTCAACGTCCAGTAAAAATCCAAATTTGGAATTAAGATCACTTAGTCGTATAAATCGTGTACTTATTTCCTGCTGCAGACGATCAAGAACGCTTTTCATAACGCGAGAAATTTTTAGGCGTTTTATCAATACCCCATTTTTCACAAAGAGACTTAGTCTTTTCTATTGCCTCTTCACAGATCTCGTCTCGAATTTCTGCAAGTTCAGTCGCTAATGATTGAAGATCATGGAACGCTTCTCTAAAATTCATTTTAGAATCTTGTAATCTGAGATGCACACGATCAATTCTCCTCAAGATTTATGCCAGAAATGGACTAAAGTTATGAAATTAAAATTCAGTATATTTTGCAATAAAATTGTAGCTTCACTTCTGGTATCACTTGTGGTAGTACTGTCCTCTGCTAATTTTTCTAATAGTTCTACTAATTCTTCCACCCTTCGACAATAACGCTAACCGCTTGTACTCTGGCGTTCCATTGTCTTTCAGATTCACGTTTAACAGTTTTCTTTAAAGCATTTTTTAATAATTCCCATTATAATGTTGGACGTGAAAAAAAGATATATATTTTTAATTATTCCAAAACATGTTACAACCATTGGATCTTGCTTAGCTGCAGTAACTCCTACTGAATTTAATGAGTGGTTATCGCATAAAAGTTTAGCAGCAGTAGGAGTACAACCTGAATCTGATTCTGATACCTATCATTGATTTACTGCAAATATTATTTCTAACATATTATATCAAACAAATCAAGAAAGGAAATAATTAATTATATTACAATAATAATTAATTTAAAATATATTTCCCAGAAATCGATCATAACAAAAAATTGAAATTTTCCGGATAATCTTGTTCGTCTTGGGAACCATTTGGCGCCCCTCTGCGAGTGGCGCCCGGGGAATGATAGACCCCCCTGCCCTCCACCCTCCTCGGTACACCACTGCTGAGACAATGAGGTTTTCATTTGTGAATTCTACTCATGAGTTAACTATCTACTTACTTACACTTTTTACTTGCCCTACCTTAATATATAAGGGGCAAGTATTGTAATGGCGAAAATTTTCGATGTCGAGATTTTGACGGATGACCACGTTTCATGGTCCAGGGAATCCAAAAAACCTATTTTCGAAGTGCCGTCCATATGTGTGTGTGTGTGTGTGTGTCTGTGTGTATACACGATAACTCAAAAACGGTTTAACTTAAATAGTTCGTTCTGGTACTAAAAAATTCTTCTAATAATTGGGAAGAACCCTATTGTTTTTTATTAAAATCCGAAACCGAAAACGGAAGTTATTAAACTTTAAAATTTTAAAAAATTCGTAACTAGTAAACCAAGCCTTGGACAAAAAAATTGTATAGGACATAATTTGATGTATTTTTGAAGATTTACCTAAATATTTATTTAAAGTAAAAAAAAAATATATGTATTTTTTTTATGGGAGGGCAAGTCTAGCGAAGGTCTCCCTTCGCCACTGGTTTTTATTGTAAATGTGCAACTAATTCTTATTTCTTTTTTTACATTTTTACATTTTTACTACTTTATTTTAAGTTATAATCCCACCCCATTTTCCTAAAGAAATTTTTTGACTTAAGTTTGACAAAATTGATGTGAAGTGTGAATTTTCACACATTGCAGGGTTTCGCAGGTATATAATAATTGAATGCGGTAATAATCACGGCAAAATGAACGATATTTTTAACATAATTTATCGTGTGTTAATCACCTAATTATGTGACTTTAACTAGGTATAGTAAAAATTTATTTATGATTTATTTATTTTTATTTATTTATTTATTTATTTATTTTAAATCAATTTTACGTAACTCATATTTTATTATTTAACGTTATATTTTAAATTATGTGACTAACTAGGTATAACAAATTTTATTTATGTACTTATTTATTTTAATTATTTATTTATTTATTTTAAATCAAATTTTGCGTAACTCATATATTTTTTATTATTTGACTTTTTTATATTTAACTGTATTATCATCTGTAATCTATCTATAACTAATAATTATTCATGTACGCTTAGTACCTAAACCATTCAGCTGTAGTTTGATAATGTATTCGTATAAACAATATTAATTATGTAATTTCTAACTGATTCAAAATCTTTTTAGCTCTGAGGAAGATTTGATTAAAATCGAAACGTAAGCTTAGTTAAATAAACTTTTTTATTTATTTCTACACCTGTCCGACTCCCATACACTTAACTATTATAAAACAAAAGATGTTCCATATTCCTGCCTTCTCCTCTATAAATCCCAGTGTCATACCTTGCATGAAGTTCAATATATGGCGCGGAAGAAAAGACGTGTCGACGGTCAGATGAGCTGAGTGGAAGAGGAACGACATTCAGCCGGCGACAAGCTACAAGTCAGCACTGAATTGTGCGTGGGGTGCAACTAATTTGTACTAAACGGTCCCGAAATATTAAATCTAGGCCTTCTTGGTCTAACTTTTAGAAGGTTCCTAACTTCTAGGACTAAACTTTTTATTGCGTATTAATATTATTATAGTGCATTTTTATATTCGTATTATAAATTATATGAATACGAATATTTTATTTAAAATAAATAAATAAATGAAATTTGATAAACATTACAGTTTCATATAATACCAGCATTGACAGTTAATATCAACGTGACACAGGGACAAACGTATGAACATGTGGGATTATTTCTATCTGAGCCAGTCTTTTCATTTAGACAATTATGTGTTGCTTTGTCAAGATCAAAAAAAAAAACAAAACAAGATATCATTAGAATTAAAATTGCTAAAAATGCAACGCAAAATAGATTACTGAAGAGTGATGACTGGTTCATAGATAATGTGGTTTTAAAGAAATATTAGAAAAGAGTGTAGGTGAGATTAACTGGTACATATTTTACTAAATATTGTCCAAATTGCTCTCCCTCGAATATTTTGTTGCCCCTATTTCGGAAGCTGATGAGTGAAAAAGAAGAAAATCGAATCGAAATGGTGAACCAAGAAAAACTACTTAATACCAAGGATGGGAAGTCGGAGTCGTAGTCGGGTGTCGGGAATCGGGAGTCGGGAGTCGAGGAGACTACGCTTTTTGGAAGAGATAGAGTCGGAGTTGAGAATCAGAAAAATTATCGACTCCCAACTCTTTGATTCAATTTTTATCAAGGATGAGAACTAACCAATATTAGTAGATTAAATATATTACCAGATTTTTTTAAAACATGGAAAGAAGAACGACAATTTATTCTCTGTTCAAGAACGAAAATGAAATTAAAAATATTTATTGCTGGTTTTACCCGATTTCTTTCATGCTTTCCTGTTTAAAATTTGATTAATACTATAATTGTATTAACAGATTAACACGATAAGGCAGCAAAGATTTTTGTTTTTATTCACATCCATTTTATCTTTTTCCGTATACTCTGTTTATTGTGTTAAGGTGGATAATTAAAGTGGATTTTTAGTTGTAAGGAGCTTCCTGATTATTTCATGTTTCATGTTGGCATCCAACATCTAAATGTTAAAAGGAAAAAGTCACATATTATGAAAATAAAGTATAAAAAATAGAATTAAAAAAATTTAAAACTAAAATATTCGACAATTAAAATTTACACAAAAAGTCAAAATGAAATGAAAATGACATTTTATAAAAAGCTCACCACAACCCAAGATATTTAATTTAAGTAGAGTTTGTTTCTTTGGTTTAAGCGAAACTAGTTATTGAAATCTACTAGCTTTTAACAACTTTTACTACCCGCAACAACATCCATCAAATCCAACACCCATCAATCAACCCAGTCCACATCCAAATAACAAATAATTTCAACGACCTTAATATTTCCATCTCCCAGAAGATCCAGGGTGAAAATATTATCAAAACCCCGCCGTGGTTGATCAGTAAACCAATCTGCAATATACAACTCAGCAAGCTACCGAAAAGTGTCACCATCCCAGAAATCTATCTGCAAGAATTCCGCCAGATTAGCCACCAATACAAAGATTTTACGCCAATATACACCGATGCCTCAATTATTGACAACAACTGTGGAAGAGCTGTAGTAGAGAACGATCAAATACACCAGTATCGCCTACCAAGTCCTTCTAGTATATATACAGCAGAAGCAATAGGGATATTAAAAAGCTTGGAGATAATAGAAGAAAAGAACAAAACAAAATTCGCAATATTCACGGATTCTTTGAGCGTACTGACAAGCATTGAACAGATTTACTCAAAAAATTCATTAGTACAATCACTCCAAGAAAAGCTTCATTATCTTAAAACTCGGGGAATAGAAGTACACTTTATTTGGATTCCGTCACACGTTGGTATCCAAGGCAATGAGAAAGCCGAAGTTGCTGCTAAAGAGGCCACCCAATTGAAACCACCCTTGGACATAAACATCCAAGCAACTGACCTTAAAAATTAAATTACTAAAATGATAATACAAAAAGAAAAAAGGAAAATGGCAAGACCTAAGAGACAACAAACTACGGCGAATAAAAGAAGAAACCAAAGAATGGAAATTCGAAGGGACAAGAAGACAGCAAATAGCAACGACCAGACTAAGAATTGGACATTCCAGACTGACAGATCAATACAGACTTGAAAAAAAAGACGCACCAAACTGTGTCAAGTGTAATACAAGACTGACAATCGAACATATTATACTAGACTGCACAAAATACGAGACGATACGACGACAACATATAAAGTCGGTTTATGATAAGGTTAATTTAAGTACCAACGTTATGATATGTTTTAATCAACATCGATCCATAACTCAGTACATTTATTTATTTAATGTTGGTACATTTTTTCAATGTTGCCAGTTTGAAATTGGATTGTTCAATCGTTATTTAAATATAAAAGGCCACACCCATTATTGTTTCTAGCTCTGTTCAATTTATATGAGTTAGAAAAAGAAACGAGTCGGGAGCTGGAGACGGAGTTGGGAGTCGGAGTCGATTTTCAAAAATACCGACTCGGGAGTCCAGAGTCGGGGGTCGGTAATTTTTCTGCCGATTTTCTATCCCTGCTTAAAACTATTTTGTGCACTTTTTAATAAAGTAAGCCATTATAAATAATAAGGCCGTTCTTCAAATATTACTCCTAACATAAATTTTCAATTTTGCGTGAAAAATATATGCTTGAAATGGTAGTTAGGCCATTATGACTGAACGGACCTTTTCACAGCAGATGTTAGAATTAAAAGGGGATGTTAGTGTAATGAAGCCTTTTTCAGTCGTAATGAATGTAAAATTTTAGTATGTCATATAAAAACCTAATGTATGATGTTTAATGATATGTAGAGTCTGTTAATTCAGTTAAAAGTTTTTACGACTTGCATTCAATTTTAACGTCACCAAAATGTATTTATGCATTAAAATACAATTAATGAATAAAATAAAATGTTATTATCATATGTCCTAAATAGTATGAAAATAAAACTCCCAACAGTGTACTAGATTAGTGATGTCCAAACTTTTATGACTAACTTACCCCTTGGCAGGGAGATACAATTTCCCCGAAACTGTTTACTGTAGTTTTAGAGTACCTGTTCAAAAGACTATCCTTGGAAATGCAGAAAATTGCTATTCTGTAAGAGCATTTGTTAAGGTAAGCGTTGATACCATATTTGTTACCGCGAGATGCTACCTCACCTTGTGAAGAGGCTATATTAATGCACGCGCATGCGCTGCTACGTTGAATTTTAGCGTTTTTGACAAGTGGTAAATTTAAAGAAAATTTTAACCCAATATTTCGGTGTAAATTTAAATATTCAGTGGCGAAATTTATTTTAAAAATCAGATGTGGCCACCACAGGACCGACCGCCATGATAAAGTACTTGTATAAAATACATTCTAGCAGCAGAGTAGAAATAACTTGGCCTTATATTTTCTAACAGAGATATTATTTATCATGACCATGGAAACGTTACATATAAGTATAAAAAAATTGAGAAAAATTTGGAAATGAGAAAAAAATCGAAATTTTTCGTTTTATCAAAAAACGGCTCAAATAAAAGTTATTAGATATTGCATTTATAGCAACTTTTGATCATCTCGTGTCATTGATATCAAAAGTTTAAATATTCAGTTTCATAAAAATCCGTTTAGCCGAATTTGCTCTGCACGTGTACACAGACAGACAGACGGACGGACAGACGGACAGACGGACAGGCGGACAGACAGACAGACGGATAGACGGACAGACAGACAGACAGACCGACAGACATCATGCTAAAAATAGTCAAAACGTTATGTAGGGACCTCAATTCGTGGAGATCCATCGAAATCTCGAAATGTCAAAATCGGTATGATCACAATACCTCCCTTATATATGTTGACGCTCGGTAAAAATGGAACAGAAACGTTTGGTCCTGTGATACTCATTATAACTGGGTTCCACAGTGTATTAAATACAACTACAACTATATTCAACTTTTATTTAGTCAATTTATATTCTACATTATATTATAACAGTTTATCACAATTTTGAATAAAATGTGAATTTATTTAATTTTTATAAAGGTGTTTGGTAATATCAATCGTACATATATAATTAGCTACCGTATGTTAGTGATTCTGTAACACTGTGACGTCATTTTTTCTAAGGTTCTCGTGATTGGCTAACTGGGAAACAGGGTGTTCCCAGTTTGACTTGATTGACAGGTATTTTGCAGATATATTCTCTTAGAATCTACGAATATAATTACATATAGAAATGTCTAGGGTTTCGTAGGCATACACAAGAAACTATATACACTGCTTTATCCTTCGACCAATATGAATAATATTTTGCAGATTTATTTTCTTAGAATCTACAAATATAATTATTTACAGAAATACCTAGGATTTCGTAGGCATAAACAAGAAACTCTGGACACTGCTACATTCCTTGACCAATATGAACAATATTTTGCAGATATATTCTCTAAGAATCTACAAATATAATTACATACATAAATGTCTGGGTTTTCGTAGGCATAAACAAGAGACTCCTGTTTCCTTTGACCGATATGAACAATATTTTTCAGATTTATTCTCTAAGAATCTGCGGATAAAATAACATACAGAAATGTCTAGGATTTCGTAGATATAAATAGAAACTCTAGACACTCCTATATTCTTTGATCGATATGAAAAACATTTGCAAATTTAATCTCTAAAAATCTGCGGATAAAACATCGTATAGAAATATCTAGAATTTCGTAGGCATAAATAAGAAACTGTAGACACTTCTATATTCTTTGATCGATATGAAAAATATTTTGCTGATTTATTATTTAAAAATCTGCGGATAAAATAACCTATAGAAACGTATAGGGTTTCGTGGGCATAAACAAAAAACCCTAGGGTATTCCTATATCCTTTGACCGATATGAACAGTATTTTTCAGATTTATTTTCTAAGAATCTACGAATATAATTATATGCATAAATATCTAGAGTTTCGTAGGCATAAACAAGAGACTCTAGGTACTCCTGTTTCCTTTGACCGATATAAACAATATTTTGCAAATTTATTCTCTAAGAATCCACGAAAATAATTACATACATAACTGCCTAGGGTTTCGTAGCCATAAACAAGAGACTCTAGATACTCCTGTTTCCTTTGACCGATATGAGCAATATTTTGCAAATTTATTCTATAAGAATCTACCAATATAATTACATAAATAAATATTTAGGGTTTCGTAGGCATAAACAAGAGACTGTAGATACTCCTGTTTCCTTTGACCGATATGAACAATATTTTGCAGATTTATTCTCTAAGAAACTGCGGATAAAATTTTATTTATAAATGTTTTGGGTTTCGTTGGCATAAATGAGAAACTCTAGACAAGCCTATATCCTTTAATTGGTATGAACAATATTTTGCAGATTTATTCTCTAAGTATCTACGAATATAATTACATATAGAAATGTCTAGGGTTTCGTAGGCATAAATTAACATCTCAAATTATTTTTAGTTTTAACAATATTAATAATGTACTAAGTAAAAATGAATCGATTTCTCATCTTAAAAAGTTAATGAATAAATAATCTAACTATATAATTAGCAAGTGTCTGTATGTAGTGTCGGTAACATTATGACGTAAATTTTTCTAAAGTTCTCGTGATTGGCTAACTGCGGACACCCTGTTTCTTAATTGACTGACAGGTGACGCCCTCTCCCGTGATTAGCTAATTGGTGATATCCTGTCCCATGATTCGCAGACTGGCGACGAAATTAGGATAAGTTAAAAATTAAAACCAAATACACATACAAACAATTGAAATTTTTATATTATAAATCCGTCATTGTTGACGGGTAATAACCTAGTTATTAAATAATTAATTGATTTATTACGCTATTTCTACCCTGGATTATGTGGAATAACACTGTTGTGATCTTCATTATCATTCACATCAATTATTTCTTCAAATAATACACCATTAAAATGTACTGCGATACTGTGAAGCACGGCAGAGGCAGAAGTGATTTTTATAGCTTGCAGAGGATTATAATTTTAAGTACTGTGTCTCAACAATAATCAAAACTGCTCTTCAATACTCCATTTACTTTTTTTCTATACTATTACTTGAACTTGTGTCTGGGTTACTTGTATCACAAAAAATACGAAGGGCCATTCTTATCTCGACTGTAAAGAATTTCCATGGTGTTAAAAAAATTAACGTCAGTTTTCGACGTTAAGATTTTAACAGGTTACTTAGAGAATAGACCCCAATGGCAGCTAGAAATGTAGAGCTCAAGCTATAAATCCAAAATGATGACTAACTTGTATTGAGCTAGGTGCTGAAAATCGACGATGCCAACATTGGACAGTTTGATACTTATAAGCAGGGTTGGATTGGCCCGGCGGGATACCGGGAATTTCCCGATGGCCCGAAAATCAAAATGATAAAAATTAAATTGTCATATAGAATTGCTGTGATAGAATGATAGAAACATTATATTGTGCTAGGCGCTTTGTCATAGGTCATGCGCACTGAAATTCTATGACTCACTCTATAAACATTATATTGCTGCGTATGCTTTATTTCGTTTTGGGAGCGGTTTATATTTTGTTTTATTCAGTCTGCACACATATATAAAACAGTGAGCACTGTTTTCGTTCATAATTACCAGCACAATAATTTATTTATAATATGTAATTTCATACATAATTATTATATTTATTATTTAATATAAAAAAAAAAAACTTTTTCAACCACTACAACTTTGACATTTCATTTTTAGGTTAGTGAGAAACGGTAAGCATGCACTAATTTTTGAGTTGTCTCATCAAACACCTACTTTTCTTTGATGAAGCTAATTCTGCTATAGATCCAATATCAAATGAATATGCGATACATTTTATTAAGGGAATTTTAAAATGGTTAGGTTAGATGCCGAAAAGGTTAGGTATTTTATTTTCATTCGTATTCAAATATTTTATATTCCTGTGTCTGTGCATGCATTTACAGAATTTATGCTTTCACTGTAACATATATATTCAACTATATATATATATATATAGTTGAATGTAGTTCTTGACGAAAATAGTATAAGGAGAAATAAAAATTCTTATTTACTCGTCAAAATTTATTAATTAAATTAATTAAAATATACTAAGAGACGTTTCGACTGTGAAATCCAGTCATCTTCAGTCTATATATATATATATATATATATATATATATATATATATATATCTAAAAGCCTTCTACCATATATGGTGTAGGCTGCATTTCTTTCCCTCTTTCATTTTTTTTGTTTTGTTCTATGGCGTAAAATGCGTATCTACGTATTTATATACGAAGTTAGCCCATTCTTTTTTATTCTTCGTCATTTTTTTGGCTTCTACAGTCGTTTTTCCTCTCTCTTCTAATATATGATTTAATGTAATCTTCAGTCTAAAGTAAATTAAATTATAAAATAAAAAACTTCAACATTGCTAAAACTAGACCACTGGAAATACGTGGTGGTGCGACATGTTGTATCGGACAGACAATCCGTTACTTCAGTAACGGATATATATATATATATATATAGTGGCCCGACTTCCTCCAGATTTCCCGGTACACATTTTAATCCCAGTCCAACACTGCTTACAAGTATCTTGGGCACGAAATACGAATTGAAAGTGCAAATTAAACGTGCGAAACCTTCAAGAGAATCATTTGGCAAATAACGAAACATTTAAAAAAATGATATCCCAATATTCCTTTAAAAAAAAGCTTTCGAACTATGTGTAATAACCGTCTTAACCTACGTAGTGGTAACCCTAACACTGACTAAAACTTCTGCAAGAAATGTACAAGTAACCCAAAGGGCCATGAAACGAGCTGTGGTTGGCATAAGGCTGAGGGATAAAATATTAACTGTTGAAATTCATCGACAGTCGAAACTAATCGGCATCCTTCTAAAAGTGGCTACCATGAAATGGAAATAGTCATTTAACTTGATTTTAACTAGATCTATATCCATCTAACTAGACTAGTTTCTCGAGTGAAGACCATGGGCCGATAAACATTACCCAGGAAGACCCCCATTCTCTTAGGTGGGTCATGTCTTGCTTAGTTGCAGAGAGTTGTCTAGTGGTAGAAAAAGCGTAATTCCAAAAAATACAGCATTTGGAATTTTCCACAACTGAGTCCAAGTCAGAAGATACATCTGGTATTATGGGTGCGTTATCTACGAGGGTTACCTTTTATATTTTTACAAACAACCACTAGATGACAATATTGAAATGTGTTATTACTATATTCGTAAAATTTGACATTTTTTATTGTGAAATCAGTGGCAGATTATAAATTGACCAAGTAGTTTGTTGATAGTGAGCGTTACAAAAACAACTTTGTGAAAAAATGGATATTACTCGTGAAGGTTTTCGTTGGATGATCTTTTACGATTTTAGTAAACCCCTAACTCAAGAACAATGCATAGATTCGCTTCCTTTAACTTTTGGTAATGAAGCACCATCAGGAAGACTGTTTACAATTGGTTTGCAGAATTTCGTCGTGGTTGTGCGTCCGTCAGTGATGAATCTCGTGAAGGACAACCATAATCGGTTGTGATTCAAAAGAACATCGATGCTGTGCGCAAAATGATTGAAGAAGATTGGCATGTGACTTACAGTGAGATAGAGGCATCCTTTGGCATATCGCAGACTGCAATACATTCGATTTTACATGAAAATTTAGCTGTGAAAAAGATCTGTTCCCGATGGATTCCGCATAATTTGACCGAAGCTCAAAAAAATACTTGTGTTGATTGGTGTAAGGGAATGCTAAAAAAAATCAACCTAGGCACTGCAAAATCCGTATACAACATCGTTATAGATGACGAAACTTGGATTTATTCATATGAACCGGAAACTAAGCAACCATCTGTTTGGATCTTCCAAGATGAACCGAAACCCACAAAAGTTGTTCGTTCGCGAAGCACTTTCAAGAAAATGATCGCTTGTTTCTTCGGTTGTTCGGCCTAACCTAACCAAAAATGTCGCATCATTCTTCATCATGACAATGCAAACTCCCACACAGCATGTCAAATAGTTGATTATTCGAAGGAGGAAAACATCGAATTAATGTCTCATCACCTGATTTATCCCCTAACGACTTTTTTTTTGTTCCCCAATGTCAAACAACAAATCCGTGGACAGCGATTTTCGTCACCTCAAGAAGCTGTTAAAGTCTTCGTAAATCATGGTTTTGAAATACCAACTTCAGACTGGAAAAAATATATCGAGAATTTGTTTGAACGCATGCAAAAGTGTGTAAGTCGTAAAGGCGAATATTTTGAAAAGCAATAAAACAGTTTGTTCCGAAAAGATTTGTTTCTTTCTTAGTTTTTGTAAACACTTAAAAGGTAGCCCTCGTACTTAACGTTTCCAGTCTGATAGATTAATACGATGAATTTTTTTAATTTTTTTGATGAAGTACCTATCCATTTCATTTTTCTATCAAGCCATGCTAAATTAAAACGATAATTCTGGATTAAACATTTCCTTGCGCCTTATTTATGCTATAAAAGGTCATTTTTTAATAAAAATATTATCATTTCTGTTAAATAAAATTAATCATCAAGCAGTTTACCCTGATATATTAAGTTAAACATAAATATTTGCCTTATGTATATTTCGCTGTTTAAAATTTGCATTTCAATATTAAGGGGGGTTAAATTTTAAGGAACACAATATAATTTTATTTAAGATTTTTATACAACCTCCCGCAGGTAGAACTTGTCCGCATATCATATGCTTTCTTTTGTGCCTTTGAATGTGAATAGTTTTACACTAATACTTCTACTGAAGTGGTAAGATTTATAATCGACTATTGATCATGTACGTATATACTCCGTATCTTTTTCTTCTTCTTGTGGCATCTCTTAACAGACGTTAGCGATTAATACTACGACCATTTGCCAAACCACTCAGTGTTTTCACCCAAGAAGTTCTGCTGTGGTCTGATTCTCCTTTCTTCACAATTTTCTCCTAAATTATCAGTTGTAATAATTCGTATTTTTTATTAGGCATCATGTGTCCTAGATATTCTAATTTACGTTTTTTAATTGAATACATAATTTCTAGATATGTATTTATTCTGCATAATACTTCATCATTAGTTTTATGATATATCCAGCACACTCTAAGAATTCTTCGATAAACCCACATTTAAAAATGCGTTTATTCTTTTTATTACCACTTTAGTCAATGTCCTTGCTTCCATTCCATATAATAGGATTGTAAAAACATAATATTTGGCCAGATTTTTACGTGAAACTAAGCTTAAAGCCTCTTTAACAATATATCCATAGCAAAAGTGCATGGCATAAGTATAAAGATATATGAAGGGAGTATATTGCATTTTTATTATAAACTGATATTCGTACTATGAACAGAATAGTGATACATCATTGATTCGCTTTATGCATATGCGATGTGTTTATGTTATGTCTACTTGGAAAGAAGCCAAAATTATTGCAATACCTAAATTTGGTTAAGGCACAAGCTTTGTACAACACTTTAGCTCGATAAGCCTATTACTATAAGTTTAAGTAAACTACTAGAATAATTAAGTTCTTTAAATAAAGAACTAATGAACACAATGAAGTCAACAACAATTACTAACGAACAATTTGGATTTAAATATTTTTATAGCATAATTGACAAACTAATGGAGGCATCTTTAGTATATAATGTAACTGATAATTTCAATCTAAATAAATATAGTAGCTTGCTGTTACTAGATCTAGAGAAAACGAGATCTAGGCAAAATGGTTCAATACTGAAATTAATAACTTATATTTTTCACCTTATATAATATAATTAACTAAAACATATATTGTAAATAGAAAATTTCATGTGTATGTCAATAACAAAAATTCTAACTCTTAACTTATTTAAGCAGGTGTACCTCAAGGTAGTGTACTGGACCCTATTCCATTGAATAATTTTATTAATGATATTCCCGAAAACGTTAATATAGTATACATCTAAATCTCTATGGAAACGACACTGTCTTGCTGATGGCATTATGACGAATATGTATTGTTGTAAACACGCAAGATATAATAATTCAAAAAATTCATAAATTTCAAAAAATGGCGATTAAAATTTTACAAAACTGATTTATTGTATTAACCTAACGCAGACCAAACCTAAACAATATCTTCATAAATGTTGGAAATGTAAGAATATTAGCGCCAAAAAAGATAAAGTAACTTGGTGTAAACTTAATTTTAACATAACATGTTAATCATATCAGTTTATCTGCTAAAATTAGTCTCCTAAATCCCTTATAATAACCAAGGAACAACCTTAAACTGTGAAAAAAAAACTTTTATTTTATAAAATAATAATTCGCCTTATTTTAACCTACGCTTGCACAGCATGGCATTTTACTAACAATTTACAAATAACACAAAATTACTGTCTCCGCATAATTGGTAGAGATCCTAGATATCAACTTATCAGTGGTATGCACCAAAGTAATAATGTTGAATACATACAGGATTACATTAAAATTATGTGTGACCGATATTTTAAAAGAATTAGTACACATGAAAATGTACTAATTAAAAGCATAGGCTAAACTTATAGTTCGTTAAAGATTTTTTTTTAAATATATTTTTTAAGGACACCTTAGCTGCTTGGCTATTAGTGTCTGAAATTGCAGTGGTTACATAATTGGTATATTGGTACATTATTAATGTTTAAACTGATATTAGATGACGAATATTGGTTGTATATTGGTTGAATAATGAATAAAAATTGAGTACGTTATTGGTCAATGTTGAGTTTAGTCATAAAATGTCTTTAAGGTCTTGTTGGAAATTGTAGTTTCCACTAAGGTACGTAGTGTTATTTAGTCTTGCCATGAGGTGTTCGTTTGTGTGTCTGGTGTGTCCGATTCTGAGTCTTATCATTATTACTTGTTCTCGTCTATTGGTGCCTGAGTTCCATTTTTCCATAACCTTAACTGGTCTTTGTTTGTTGTTGGTAGTTTCGCACCACTTAGTCAGTCTGCTCGTGTAGAGTTTCGTTTTGATGATCTGTCTTATGTAGATTTTGTTGGGGGGTAAGTAGAGTGTATCTTCATGACAGATGGAATCTCGGGCGGCTGTTTTTGCCCGGTCGTTGCCTTCTATACTGATGTGAGCAGGTACCCAGATGAGGTGAATTTAGGGATCCCATCCGTTCCGTTTTCACCGGGACAGTCCCGTTATCCTAATGTCCCGATGACCCCAGAATATTCTGCGAGACATGAAAGGTTAAGAAAGTTTTTAATGAGACATCAATTAAGAATTTACTAATTGAAATGTTGGATATTAAGACTCAGCTAATCAGTTGTGGCCTGACTGCCTTTCAGTCAAGTACTGTGCAAAGATGAAGCACACCGAATAGCAAATATGGTTTGGATAAAGAATTTGATAATGTATTCGTTGTTAATAAACCGATTATGTAAAAGTGTTTTTTTTGTGCAATTTTTAATTTTTTAGTTTTTTTCTAACTTTAGAACAATAAAATATGGAGAATTGCGGTATTTTTCACATCTTCGTATATATTTGTTGATGAATTATGTCCGTAAATAATATAATAATTGAGTTTATGGGAGTCGGACAGGTGTAGAAATAAATAAAAAAAAATTATTTAACTAAGCTTACGTTTCGATTTTTATTAAAATCTTCCTCAGAGCTAAATTAGTTTAAAAATTACATAATTAATTATTGTTTTATAAGAATACATTGATAAAACTGCAGCAGTATAGCATCATATATGGATTGTAGGACGACTTGAAGGTCTTCGACAGTGGCTGCCTACAGTACCAAATCATCAACATAACGAAGCTTGTTAATACCATGTATAACTAATGAAAATTTTCCAACATTACGAAAACTTTTAAATTAATATTAAACAAGTTAGTTATTTCCCGCTATAAATATCATCAAATAATAACTAAACAAACAATTTCCAATCGAATATTTACCACTTTAAAGCAAGAACTACACAATAAAGTTCACGAAAGGTCAAAACGGATTCCAGTCAAGTCTAGACATCGAATTTTTTTAATGCTATTCCTTCTTTTTTGGCTATAACGGCCAGTAAAGATAGAGAGATTGAAAAGATAAAAAGCAGGAAATACGTAAAAACTAAAATATAAAGATGTGATATCTACGTTTTATTTATGTTTGTTGTGCATTTACTTGTATGTAAAACAATGTCTTCTTTTTTTGATAAATAAGTTTATTTGATAAAATTTGGCTTTTTGGACAGAATATTTATTTTAGAAACACAAAGTTTCGATATTAATTCATTATCTTCATCATCATCATCATCATCAAATCAGTGGCGCGACAGCCCGAGGAGAGCCTAGGCCTCCTGTTTCCAGGTTTCATGACCATGTTTTCAATCTATGTACATTCAGAAGTATTATGGTCAGTATAACGTCCATTTTTTTTTAGCTTCATCAGGTGCTGGAAAATACATTGAAATAGATACAATTGTGTCTATATATAGTCTGATATCTTTTCCATCTCATTTCCAAACAATTTATTCAGTTCCTAATATATTTTTATTAAAATAGTGCCAATATAATAGCATGTTTTTAATTACAAATTGTTTTTCTCTTTTTCTCTCTTCCATGTTGCTTTGTTTATTTGTTTCCGCGCTTCATCAGACTAAAGTCATTAGATTATACAAAGTAGCGCAACGGCGGCCATACTGGGGCTAAAAATGTCGCCAACACAAATGATTTTCAGTGATTCGAACAGTAAAAAAATAAGAAACTATTACTACCAAAATTTTTATTTTAAACATTGTAATCACGATTTTTTTAACCAAAGATGCACTATAACAATATTGTGGTACAATTTCAATTTTTTTTTTATTTTTATTAAATAAAATGGATATAATATATAAATTTAAAAGAAACTTAACCTTAAATATTCAAACCGCTGACAAAGGAGGTTATTAAATTAGAGCGAGAAAGAGAGATGTGACAGCGCAGACACAAACTTAAGAACGTAAAAATTGCTGCTTTAGTTTGCTTAATACGGGAAGCAATGTCGCCAATCAAACCCTGGAGTTTGTCGGCTTCTTCAAAGGCTTGCGCTACTTTGTATAATCCAGTGACTTTAGATCGGTCAAACATTGTTTCAGGGTCTCCCCAAAAACTTTTTCCATTTCGTCTAAATTATATTTTAAAATAAACAATAGTTAGTCACAACCAGTGATGGGCGTTTACACGTAAACTTTAATTGTTTACGTTTACGTGTAAACTTATGTAAACAATTGGTAAACTTGTCAACAATGTAAACAATGTAAACTTTTTAAACTGTCAAATAATGAGGTTAGTTTTAGTTATTTAATACGAATAATATAGGGTTAATGAACAAGTATATTCAGTTCAAAACAATAAATTTATTTAAGAAATGGTGGGAAGAAACCGAAGGAATAGTTCTGAAGAACTAGGTTTTGTTTTAATTAAAGAAAATGAAAGAAAATATAGGGCGTTATGCAAAATTTGCAATGAATCTTTTCGTTATTAAAAAATTTAGGCTGATTTTCTTAAAGGGGAAATTTAATGTATTTTGTTATTAAAAAAAATAGATTGAATTTTTTAAAGAAACAAATTTTTTATTTTTCATATTCATATTTACTAATTTGTATGTAACACCTGTAAAATGATGCAAATTCGATTTTTATTAATATGTATATTGGCTTGTCCTAATTTTATGTATTTACTTTTTCATTTAAAATCGTTTCATTAAAATTTTATTATTTATAAAAATGTATTGAAAATGAGGTTCTGTAATTCAAAACAAGTGCGCATGTCTAAATCATTGTTTACAATGTTTACATTGTTTACAAGAGTTTTTGTGTTTACTTTACATCATTGTTTACGCGTCAACAATGAGGTAACTTACATCATGTAACTTACGCGCCCATCACTGGTCACAACACCACACACACTTTAAGAAAGCAAAACTGTAAATAATAACGAATACCTGATTTAGCTGTGAAGACGTGACTAAATCCAGAAGTGTGTTTTGCTGCAATGGATATGGCGGAATTTGTAAACAAGCTCTAGAAGAACTCGAAAAATCTGTTGGGTTTTGCAACTCAATATCTTTTTGAACTGATATTTACACATATATTTATCGGATTTAGAAGCTAAATAATAGTTCTGATGAATTCACATTAGCGAAAAGTATAAACTGACATCTGCAGCTTATTTTTCTTAAAATATGAATGTGGCGGGTTTTGATTTTAGGCGCCTCAAATAAGAAGTTAAGATCAGTGATCGACAACCAAGAGAGGCACGTGAGAACATTTCGAGTGGCACACTAGACTTTCTGTATATATTATATTTCTTCTATATACAGGGTTTTAGGTATAATTTTAAAGGCAGCGGGGTGACGTAGAATTTAATCGATTTTTCCTTTGCCAATTTTCTCTAAAATGTGAATTTCGTCCAAAAATAAACAAACAAAGAGATGCCTCAAATTTTGAAAACCACTGACTTTTTTTAATTTTTCATATTAATCCAGTTGTTGTGTAGTTGCCATGGCGAAAATTTGATATTCTATTATTAAACTACAATTAAAATATTGTTTTCTCTATGGCAACCACACAACTTCTGGATTAATATGAAAAATTAAAAAAAGTCAGTGGTTTTCAAAATTAGGGGCATCTTTCTGTTTGTTTATTTTTGGACGAAATTCACATTTTAGAAAAAATTGGCAAAGGAAAAATCGATTGCATTCTACGTCACTATGCTGTCTTTTAAATTGTGCCGGACATTTACCTAACACCCTGTATATTCTATATATTCTATATATATTTCTAGACATGAGAGAAAAAAACTCAAATAATCGTCAATAACCTAGCCTATATGCGTATTAATAAAATACATTAAATTTTTTTAAAACAATAACCGATTGTTTTCCTATATCCTTCGCTATTTCCTCCCTTACATAGATATTGTAACATGGAATGAACTGTCCAATAAATTTACCTCAATAATAAAGTTTGAATTTGCCATTTTGTCTGTCCTCGGGACAACATATTATTGCGAGCAAGTTTTCTCAATGTCTATTGAATGAAATATATTATAAATCCATACAGTAATCGACTCGTTGAAGACAATGCTGAAGCACTGTATTGATCTAAAGGCATGTAGACCAGTGTTTCCCTAACGAAAGTCCCCTCAGATAATTTCAGTTTCTCGTGACATGTTATAGTTAAATAAAATTTATATACATAGTTTGTTATACGGAATGAGAACGGAACGAAAACGAAAACAAAATATCTTATTAACCGAAGATTTTGAAATCACGGAAATGAAAATAAAAAGTCATGTTGTTTTAATACCGATTTTAACCTATTAAACTTAATATTCTTCAGTTACAGTCTGATTAATTGATTAATACGATAAGATAATTTAAATATATATATATTTTAAACAAATTTTATCATTTATTATATCAAGTAATTTTAAATAAAAAGGATAATTCTGGATTTAAAAAAAAATCCTTGCACTTTATTTGTTTTCTAAGGGTGCATTCGAGTTGTACAGAGTAGAGCGAGCGCTGAGCGAACAGTTGATGGTAACGTCATGAATAGAGCACTAACTGAGCGAGCGTTCTTGTGACGTAATGTTTGTAAAATCTAACCATACAATTTTAGGCGGCGTTTTTACTGTCAGATTAGTTCACGTCAGTCATCAATCAAAATTATATACCTTGGATTTGCCTTGATTTTTTTTTAATGATGAAGAAATAAAATTAATTAAAAATTAAATAATAATTAATGAATGAATTCAATGAATTTTTTCCATTTTAATTTTATGCACGATGTATTTTAATATTTTTTTTGCTGTTTACAGAACGTCACAAATACATAAAATGGCCGTACTCTGTAGCCATAGACAAATAACAATATTATTTGTCTATTGTTATTTGTCTAAGGGCCGAGAGTTCCAGTTGCTAATAAACTGTCCAATAAGTTTATTAGCAACATAATTTTTTTTCCGAGAGTTCCACCCCTAAATAGTTATTAGGTTGCTAATAAACAGGCTTATTTGTCTAATAACTTATAGGCAACATGAAGTGCTTAATAAAGTGACATTTAACCAAAAACAAGTTTGCAAAATGTGTTAATATTTCAATTTTAATTAAAAACCGTATAATTTTAAAAGAATATGCGAATGTGTAGTTTTTAAACATTTATATAATGGTGATTTTAGTGTTTTATATACATTTAAGCTGTAT
Organism: Liopterus haemorrhoidalis; assembly: GCA_963971575.1. NCBI lineage: Eukaryota > Metazoa > Arthropoda > Insecta > Coleoptera > Dytiscidae > Liopterus > Liopterus haemorrhoidalis. The sequence continues at coordinate 145,634,546 of OZ020611.1, read as the reverse complement.
TTTGGCGAAATCGACGATCTGTTTGGGTGAATTTATAAATTATGGACAACCGTTTTTAGAATATTTTGGGCATTTATTGTAAATGTGATATATAAAGAACAATATATAAATATATATTTTTAAATAAACATTGTATTTTATTTTTACATATGTATTTATTTCAATTACGATTACAACACACTACAAACAATACTTTAAGCATTACTATTTATATAAAAATGATAGAGAATAAGAAGACAGACGCAATTATTGGCAGAATAATAAAGATGTGTGGCTGAAAATTGCTGATAAGTTTAATTCATATTGTTTAAGGAATGTAAAATAAAGCAAAATATGGCTGTCTTCTTATTTTCAGTCACTTTTGTATTATAAAATGCTATTTTTATTAACTTCTCTTCTATCTATATTGTCCTCTTTTTCTGTGATAAAATTTGTTGAACGCCGTTTAATTGTCATTTTAACAGTAACACAAAAAATATACGTAATGTCATTGAATGTCAAGTCAAACTATTTATTGTCAAAATATTTAATGTCAAAATATTCAGTGTCAAAATTTCATCTCACTTTAGCTCTACAAATTTACGTATAGCTCTATCCCTCTTGCACCGTGTTACTATCTTCATAAGAAATACCAATGCAAAAACAAAAAATTATGTTGCTAATAAACTATTAGAAGGATTTTGTAACTTGGAAATCACCAATAAATTTATTAGCTTCATAAATATATTATGTGTCAAATAACTATTAGGGAGTTTATTAGGAACTGGAACTCTCGGCCCTAAGGCTATTATTTTTATTTTATTTATAATTTAATTTTAAACTTTCATTTCTTTCCCGCCGTTCCCTCACTTTTTTACATCATACTCCATATGCTCGGTCTTAAAACCCCGAACACATAGAGCGCACTCTAAATGCTCGCTCGATCGCAAAACGAATGCAATTGAGTGTACTCCGAGCTTCAAATCGAACACGTTTGAGTGTACAGAGCGTGCTAGGAACGCTCGGAGCGTCAAATCGAATGTACCCTAAGAGTCAAATTAATTTTTGAATTATTATTGTTTAAAAAAGTAATCATTAAACAGTTTGCCCGGATATGCTGAGTTGAAGCCCAGATTGAAAATATTGTCAAGTTCCTGATTAAGGGTCAAGTACATCAAGGTTGCTGATGTTAAGAATTATAAAACATAGATAGTGCAATTTGGATTTTGTAATGTATATTGAACTACTTTTAAACATTTTGATAAATATTATTCGATTATGTTTTATTGGTGTCAAACAATTGCCTAAGCAAATTATGTTTCCAAAACATGGAAGTAGAACTATTTTTGGTTCAAAGATATAAAATGGTCTCGAGTGATAGAGCAGGGGGTAGTCAAGAGGTAGGCACTAACCACGCTACCAGAGTGACCTGCGCTATCCGAATAAAGCCCCAGCTGTGCAAATTGCCAAGACAAAATGTGAGTACGGACGACGGAGCTTCTGCCCGTATTCGTTCAACTCGGATGCGGTCACGGTTTGACCGGCCCTAAAAACGTCGCAGAGAAGAACACACAAGCAACACATGATGCCCCCAACAGTGCAAGACCAATCAACTTGACATATTTAGGGTGTCAAGATATAAACCAAAAAAATTGTTATAGAAACTACCGTGTTTATCTTCCACCCCATGGCAATATGATAATGAAACCTGGTAACAGGAGGCCTAGGCTCACCTCAGGCTGTCGCGCCAATGAAGATGATGAGAAATCAAATTGTAAATAAAGGCGAGGAAGACCATCATAACGATGGCTCGACGTTACAGGAAACATACTTCATATGCCCTTTGAATGCGTATAGGACAGGAAGAAGTGGAACACTTCAATGAAAGAAATTAGGCCCGTAACTAAATTATTTTTATTGTTCATCACCTAATCTGAATTCCTTTTCTTTTTGCTTGCTTGATTTTTCGAAATAGGGGCGCCAAAATATTGTAGAGGTCGTAAGTTGGATACTGGCATTCATACCCACGTTACAATCTTGCAAAAAAATATGCGTCCTCTACTGAAATCACAATACAATGATGACCTTACGAAGAAGAAGACAACCTTCTTGATTGGAAATTTTATCCGCCATTTATCCTTAAAATGTATGCAGATATTTGCTGAAAAATACTTGACGTTTTGATAAGATTGCACTAATTTTCTCTCACGTTTTCTTCACTGTGTTAAGTTGCCTAAGATTTTCATTATCTTCTATTGAGTTGAGTTTATTTTTATTACTTCTTTCATGAACCACATCCTCAAAAATGCGGTGAGAATATAAACATTATTTATTCAAATGGATTGCAGTTAATTAAATTACGGGTGAACAAGAGAGTACACGTGACAAGGCCACGTGTGCAAACACCACGTGACCCCAGTGAACGTAGGTCCGGCCAACAGGAGGGGTGGTGAAATGCAACGTGTGTTACATACATCCTGACTGGCAGCTAAGGTTAAATCCTGCTTATGGCTCCAGGCACTAGTCCTATGTTTATTAAATGGTTTAATACAGTGTTAACATTGAGTTATCAGCCGAATAGACTGTGGTGGGGTTATGATTTGCTTCTTAAAATGATTATTTAATGAGGATTTGAATGAAACAATGTCTAACCTCGGTAGGTAGAAAAGTAGATTATACTTGGGGAGAATTTACTTGATTGACGCCCGCCAAAGGATGTTTATGGTTCAATCTAGAAGGTCATAAAAATTAAGTGATGCTATTGGTTAGAAAGAACTATTGTTTTGTTTAACTCGCTCTAGACACAACTGCAACAAATACGCTTCATATACAAAAACATGCACACGTTGAATAAATGCCATAGAACGCCTAAAAAGAAATGCCGGGACATACTAAAAAGGCCTCCAACTACTATGCAAGAACTTTGCAGTGCTGTAAATGAAGAATAGGATGCTATTTCACAAAAAAATCATCTGAAACCTCGATGCATCGATACATCAGCGATAACGTCTTTTAGGAGAGCTCAGGGAGGAAATACCCGGTAGATATTAAAATTGATGTGAAGATGGAAAAAATTAATTTATCTACGACCATGAAATAATAAATACGTTATGTGTCAAACTGTTAATACATAAATATTCTCATATTGCACGCCATGTATAATGTGATGTCCATGCGTACTTAGCCGTGAATAATGAGCATTTATACACGGCAAGTTTTTATGGTATATATATATATATATTAGTTCCTACAACTCCTCAAGAGGAGCAAAGGGCCTCAATAAAGCATCTCCATCTGGTGCGGTTCTGGGCTAACATCTTGATTTCGCCCCACGACTTCCCATGTCTCGCAATTATTTCTCCACTGTGCGCCTTCATGTGTTCTTCGGTCGTCTGATCCTCCTTTTTTCTTGCGGATTCCAGTGAAGGGCCTGAAGGTGAATATTCCGAGTATTTACGATGTTAACGCGTATATCTTTTGTTTTGCTCACGTTGATCTTAAGCCCTGCTATACGAGCAAAGCTGTCTAGATCGTTCAGTTTACTTTGCATGTCTTGAAGTGACTGGGCAAGTAGGTAGAGATCATCAGCGTAGTCCAGATCCTCTAGGCGAGTGGCAAGGTTCCATTGGATGCCTCTTTGCGAGGAGTTTGCTGCACGCAAGACTGCATCTATAGTGATGAGAAATAGCAGTGGAGACAATACGCAGCCTTGCTTCACTCCCGACTGTACGTGAATGGGACTGCTTACTTTCCCACGGTGTACAACTTTGCATGTTGAATTAGTATACATGCTTTTAATAAGATTTATTATTTTGATCGGGATACCATTTTTTTCTAATATCTGCCACAGTATATTGTGGTTAAGTCTATCGAAGGCTTTTTCAAAGTCAACGAACAGAAGGTAAACTGGAGACCTCCATTCCGTTGCTTGTTCCAGAATCAATCGTAGTGTATTAATCTGGTTTATGCAGGACCTGTTGACGCTCAGCAACGATGGCTATTAGTGCCTCAGACATCTCATCCTTTTAACAAGAATATTATTTATAAGTTAGTATAATTAAAACAATAAATAATAGTATTTTAAACATTGTTGTACGTCACAATCAGCTGATGGTGCAGCAGCCATCTTGGTGAGCCAGCAGGTTCTGAAATTTTACAATTAACACTCAGAACTTTTTTTTTTCGCTTCAGCTTTGGGTGTTTTCAGGACCCGTCTTGAAACACGGACCAAGGAGTCTAGCATGTGCGCGAGTCATTGGGAATGACTAAACCTAAAGGCGCAATGAAAGTGACGGTACGCCCCGAGCGGACCGAGGGAGGATGGGCGGCGGCGCTAACCTATGTTTTTAAATTAAATTTACTATTTTTCTAAAGTAAAACTATACAATTGTAGATATAATATTGTATTTGACTCGCATATAAAGGCTATATTACACTCTGATGATTACAACACTCACCTACAGCTCGGGTGATAAACTTGTTCCTGATGAATATAGCCTCCATTATATGCTTGTTATATAAAATACTATATTTTAAAATTATTCATCTAAAATTTCTATTTCTTTTTTTTTTTTAATTATTTCACTACTTTGAATCCAAGTTTATCAAAAATCTCATTTTTAGGGTTTTGTAGGTATGACCAAAAAACCCTTATACCGTCATTTTGTCGTCTGTCTGTCTGTCTGTCTGTCTGTCTGTTCGGTAAAAATTGTAACCAAACGGCTAAACCTAGAGAGTGGAAATTTGGCATGCTTATACAACTCTTTGACCCGCACATAGGAAAAATACTAAAACATCTAAAAAACATATCCCTCTAAAAATATAAACAAATATGTGCTCATCGAAAAAAAAATATTTTTTTTTAATTCTGAGTAGGGTATCAAATGAAAGCCCTTAGTACGTGGATTAACGATCAAAATTTTATTTTTGAAAAATAAATTATTTTGAAGCGATTTTTGCCAAAATTGGGCAAAAAAATTTTTGTCCCACACCCTGTACCCCAGATGGTTTAAACTAAAAATCTGAAAAAATTCTAAGTAATGTACATTGGTGTGAACCGGAATAGTACAACAGGAATTTTTGATCAGATTATGTTTTCGGAAAATAACGCATTTTTTGTGTTTTTAACTAAAATATGTTAACTATTTAATACGTTGTGTAACATACCACATCAGTAGCTCTCGTGGCGTGGTTGGATTTGTCGTACGCTTAATAATTTAAGTTAACTTGCAAACTAGGGTTCGAATCCTGTTGAGATTTTGTTTTTTGTTTTTTTTTGCATTTTTATTTTGTTTAAATTATTTTGTTAAAATTCTAGTTATATTTGGTAAATGTTGCATTTAATTTTTAAAAGCGTAAATTTAATAACCAGTGGAAAGTGTTGAAATTATAATTTAATTCTATGTTTCACGAAATCAAAGGGCGGGACTTATGATGTAAGCAACCAATGGAAGCCATAGGTGCAATTTTCAAAATCTTAATGAACTTTGCTGTATAAAAAAAAATAAAATATTCGAAATAAAATTTATAAAAAAATATTTTGACATAAAATTTGTTTTGGCATCCCAAATAATCATCGTTCAGTTACTAAATACCTGCAAAACCCAGAAGTGTGAAAATTCACACTTCACATCAATTTTTTGTTTTCCTTTTGACTATAACGCAAAGCAGGGTTAGTCATCTTCATAAAAAGCTCAGGGTACAAGTAATTTTCGGGGGCCTAAACCATTTTTCAACTAATAAAAAAACCTAACTTTTCAGGCAAAACAAAAATAACTCCCGAACACTTGGAGGGGAGTTTTGAACGTGGTAAATTTCATCCTCGTGCAATATAGTATCAACACATTTGTGAAAGTGATATTAATTGTTTTTTTTTTACATTTTTCTTCTTTTTTTTTTTTCAAAATTGATCAGATGTATGAGTCGAAATACCATAAATTGAAATTACGAAGTGTTCTTTAGAAAAATATAATAGATGAGAACGTAAAGGAAACCGTGTTTATCAATTTCATTCTGAATGAAAACGAAGGGTATCTTTTTCAATCTCAATCCCTGCTTTATAATAACTGCAAAATGTATCAAACAAACCATTAATGCAATAATCAGTTAATAAAACGTGGAAGAAAATAAATCACTTATGAGGATGAACTACCTAGTACGAATGTAAGTTATATCAAATAGACTACTTTGTGTGTCTCTCTTGAGCTCAAATTTTTTACATTTTTCAATTTTGTAAAACAATTTGTGAAGGAAGAACTAAAATGCAACTTATTGGAAGCACATTTTGAATTTGCTAATTATTTTGTTAATTACAACTAGTTAAAAATACCATTTTCGTAAAAAAACTATAACGCACTACAGAGATAAAAATCTGCAAATGTATTGCCAGGAATGAATAATTTAGAGCTTCTTTAATTAGTGTTTCAAAGTTAGTTGCTTTATGATTTATAATAAATTTTATAGAAGGACGCACAATTTGTGCTTTTTAGTTAAAAAATTGATGTGAAGTGTGAATATTCACACATTTCAGGGTTTCGCAGGTATATAATAAGTGAAGGCGGTATGCTGAGTGTGTAGGACAAATTTTACTTTGTAGTCATCACGGCAAAATGAACGATATCTTTAAAATAATTTATCGTCTGTTAATCATATAAGACTGGTTATTAAATTTACGCTCTTAAAAATTAAATACAACATTTGTCAAAATATAACTAGAATTTTGACAAAATAATTTCAACATAATAAAAATGCAAAAAAAAAACAGAAAAAATAAAATTCGCTCCGTACTCGAACTCGAAACCCTTCGTTTTCCAGCTTACGACACCAGTGCTCTAACGCATTAAGCTATCGAACGCCTTGCATGAGAGTGTCTTACATTGGTATAACTTTTGTACTTTGTGAACCAAAAACCACAAAAAATGCGTTATTTTCCGAAAACATAATCTGATCAAAAATTCCTGTTGTACTATTTCGGTTCACACCAATATACATTACTTAGAATTTTTTTAGATTTTAAGTTTAAACCATCTGGGCTACAGGGTGTGGGACAAAAATTTTTTTGCACAATTTTGGTAAAAATCGCGTCAAAATAATCTATTTTGCAAAAATAAAAATTTGATCGTTAATCCACGTACTAAGGGCTTTCGTTTGATACCCTACTCAGAATTTAAAAAAAATATTTTTGTTTTCGATGAGCACATATTTGTTTATATTTTTAGGGGGGTATGTTTTTTAGATCTTTTAGTATTTTTCCTATGTGCGGGTCAAAGAGTTGTATAAGCATGCCAAATTTCAACTCTCTAGGTTTAGCCGTTTGGCTACAATTTTTACCGAACAGACAGACAGACAGACAGACAGACAGACAGACAGACAGACAGACAGACGACAAAATGACGGTATAAGGGTTTTTTGGTCATACCTACAAAACCCTAAAAATGCTTGGTCTTGTACGCCACCAGCGCCAAAAAGAAATTTCGATTGCTTACGCTCATGAAGTTTCAGCCCTAGTTGTGCCACCTGTACACGAACATTACGAACGCATTACTGTGGTTGTAAGAATGGGTTCTCATCTTCTTAAGGCTATATTGTAATAGCTCCTAAAACTAATCATGAAATGAGTATAAAACTGACTCAGGTAACTTATATTCTTTTACAGAAGTAAACGTTTTTGGCTTACCAACATAAAATATAGTAGAAAGGATTCAAAACATCAATTCGTCCTTACCTGAAACAAAGAAAAAACATATAAACATCATTATTAACAAAAAATAATATCTACATCAACACGATTAAGCTTAGAGATATGATATCCGTTGCATTAAATTCTTTCCTAGAGTGTACCAGTTGTATAGCGTGGAACATAAAGAAATAAATGACACAATGCTGACTTTATATTAAGCTGCAGAATTATTGGCTCTTTTGAAAAGGATAACAAAATATATTTGAAATTCCGGACAATTGTTGCAACCCCACCGGAATTGTCCGGAAGTCAGAAAAAAGGACATGTCTGCAGTGAAGAAAGACATATGCTGACCCAAAATATGACTGCCTTATATTTTATTGTGCCATTTTAACAGTTTCCGACTTGTTATTCCAGCTAAAGGAGCATTCATTTTTGTCATAAATATTTCAGCAATATGATATAGACTAGTGTTTCTCAACCTTTTCTGGCTTGGGACCCCCCGAAATTATGTAAATATTGTCTGCGGCGCCCCTATATTATGGTGTATCAAAATAATGGGAACAAGAGTTTTTCCTAAAGACGACGTGTGAGCAAGTTGGGAAAAATTTTGAACTAAAATTATCCACAAAATTGAATGGTAGTATTGAAATTTTCCGGAAAAAAACCGGAAGCACAGGATGTCAAGGACAATTTCGAATTTTTAAATGAGAACGTATGTCATATTGGATATCTTGGGCTTATAAAGCTTTTCAACAACTTTTACTTAAACATTTTTTTTGATATCTTTTACGGTTGACAACAAACTTTGGTATTTTTAAATGACGATTGTATTCCCTATAACGACTTGAAAGTGAAGTATTTTTATTTACAAGTGTTCAAAGTGCCTTCCATTTTAACTTAAACACATTCGCATCCTTACTCTTGAGTTATATGTAGCTCGGAGAGCAATTAAATATATATATATAATAAAATATTTTGCACTTTCAAGTCGTACCTACTTCAAAGTACAACTTGAAAATACTTGAAGTACCTCCAACGCGAACCATTGTCAGAGAAACCCATCAACCGACACATACACTTTATTTGACCTTGATATAGTCTACTTATAGTCTGTTTCTTTGGTTTAAGCGGAACTAGATTTTCAAATCTATTAATTTTTATCGATTGAATGAAGCTTTTGATCATTTTGTTTAGTAAAAGCCCATTTACTCATTATAAAGTTAGCTAGTCACAACTTAAACGTTTGAAATAGCCTGTAGTTGAAATTTGTTTAAGGTTGTCAAAATAAGTATATTATGTATAAAAATTAATAGAATATTTATTTTATTTATGTTATGAAAGGTATATTTTTATGAATAGGAATATAACATACTCGTATTTATAAATATGAATAAAATTTATATCTTGCAAGATTGAGTGCATTTGTATTATATTTTCATATTGTTTGTTACAAGATTCTGTTATAAGATTCTGTTTGTTGAAATAGATCTTGTATGACTTCCCCACCCCCCGAAGAAGCCACCACGGCCCCCCGGTTGAGAAACGCTGATATAGACCACTTAAAGACAAGTTATATTTTGATAATTGTAGTCAACCGCATAAAGTAGTTGGTTTAACCATTAGGGGGGAAACTTGTAATCTCTGGAAAATATACCATATGTACACAGCAAAAATTCATAAGTGTAAAGTTCATTTTCAGTTTGGTTAAAATTTTAGTGTTAAAATTTTTATTTAAAAAAAGTAAAAAGATCCCTATATTTAACCAAATCACCGTGTAAATCTTCATCTATTCAGATAGTGTTATTTTTATGAAAAATTACTTTTTCTGTGTTAAAATTAACACCACTTCAGAGCCGTAGCAATGTTTTTGGCACCCTTGGTAAATAAAATTGATAAAATTTACCTATTTGACCAAGTATACACAATGGCGCCCCTCTTCAAGCCACGCGCCCTTGTCAAATATCGCGCCCCTGGCAAGTGCCCCGATGCCAACCCATTACTACGGCTCTGCACCACTTTAACACTATTTATTTTCTAACACTATAATTTAACCAGCATGTAAGTGTAAACTTTACACTAAATTTTACCAAAAAAAGAAATGTAAACAATTAACATGAAAAGCGAGGAACTTCATGGTATACTAAAAGTTAATTTTTTAGTGTAGGTACCATGAAGTCCCTTTAATACTATTTTTATAGTGTAGCTTTAACAGTCGTAACAGTCGTATATGTATATCTATATATATAAAAGGCAGTGTCCTGACTGACTGACTGACTGACTGACTGACTCACTCATCACCGCCCAGCCCGAACCCCTGGGCCTAGAAACTTGAAATTCGGAGAGTATATTCCCTTCATGACGTAAGCACCCACTAAGAAGGGATTTTTCGAAATTCCACTCTTAAGGGATGAAAAGGGGTGAAATGTGATTTCACGAATTCCTTAATATCTCTTAGGGCCGATGGGATATCGACTTAGTTTTTGCTTACAAGTATTACCCATACAAATGCCGAAAAACCAATTTCGGGATTTTGCCCTAATCAACCCCTAAAGGGGTGAACCTACAATCGGGGTGGATTATACATCCCGTTGTATTTCCTGTGTTCGTTTAGTTGCAAGATTACTTTTTGGCACATAGGTGTCTTTTTAAAATATCTCGAAATGGTATTGACAGTTTTTTGAAATTTCACCCCTAAAGGGTGAAAAGGGGTGAATTGTGATTTTAAGGATTCTTTAATATCTCTTAGGACCAATAAGATATCGACTTGCTTTTTGCTTACAAAGATTACCCATACAAATACCGAATCACCAATTTCAGGATTTTGTCCTAATCAACCCCTAAAGGGGTGGATCTACAATCGGGGTGAATTATACATCCCTTCGTAATTCCTGTGTTCGTTTAGTTGCAACATTACTTTTTGGCACATAGGTGTCTTCTAAAAATTTCGAAATGGGTTTGACAGTTTATTAAAATTCCACCCCTAAGGGTTGAAAAGGGGTGAATTGTGATTTCAAGGATTCCTTAATATATCTTAGGATCAATAAGATATCGACTTACTGTTTCCTTGCAAAGATTATCCATACAATTACCGAAAAACTTATTTCAGGAATTTGTTCTAATCAACCCCTAAACGGGTGGATCTACAATCGGGGTGAATTATACATCCCGTCGTATTTCCTGTATTCATTAGTTGCAGCATTACTTTTTGGCACATAGGTGTCTTTTTAAAATATCTCGAAATGGGTTTGACAGTTTTTTAAAATTTCACCCCTAAGGGTTGAAAAAGGGTGAATTGTGATTTCAAGGATTCCTTAATATCTCTTAGGACCAATAAGATATGGACTTACTGTTTGCTTGCAAAGATTATCCATACAATTACCGAAAAACGTATTTCAGGAATTTGTCCTAATCAACCCCTAAAGGGGTGGATCTACAATCGGGGTGAGTTATACATTCCGTCGTATTTTCTGTGTACGTTTAGTTGCAACATTACTTTTTAGCACATAGGTGTCTTTTTAAAATATCTCGAAATGGTTTTGATAGTTTTTTAAAATTTCACCCCTAAATGGTGAAAAGGGGTGAATTGTGATTTCAAGGATTCCTTAAATCTCTTAGGGCCAATAAGATATTGCCTTGCTTTTTGCTGACAAAGATTACCTATACAAATACCGAAAAATATATTTCAGGATTTTGTCCTAATCAACCCCTAAAGGATGGATCTACAATCGGGGTGAATTATACAGCCCGTCGTATTCCCTGTGTTTATTGAGATATAAGGTTTCTTTTTGGCACATAGGCTTTTTTAAATTTAACCCCTAAAGGGTGAAAAGGGGTGAAATGTGATTTCAAGGATTGTTTAATATTTTTTAACACCAATAAGATATCGACTTGGTTTTTGCTTATAAAAACAACCATTGCCGAAAACTTATTTACCAAATTACCAAAAAAATGCCGAAAAACTAATTTTTGGATTTTGTCCTAATCAAGCCCTTAAGGGGTGGATCTACAATCGGGGTGAATTATACATCTCGCCGTATTTTCTGTGTTCGTTTAGTTGCAACACTACTTTTTGGCACATAGGTATCTTTTTAAAATATCTCGAAATAGTTTTGACATTTTTTTAAAATTACCCCCTAAAGGGTGAAAAGGGATGAATTGTGATTTCAAGGATTCCTTAATATCTCTTAGGCACAATAAGATATCGACTTGCTTTTTGCTTACAAAGATTACCCATACAAATACCGAATCACCAATTTCAGGGTTTTGTCCTAATCAACCCCTAAAGGGATGGATCTACAATCAAGGTGAATTATACATCCCGTCGTATTTCCTCTGTTCGTTTAGTTGCAACATTAATTTTTGGCACATAGATGTATTTTTAAAATATCTCGAAATAGTATTGACAGTTTTTTTTTAAATTTCACCCCTAAATGGTGAAAAGGGGTGAATTGTGATTTCAAGGATTCCTTAATATCTCTTAGGACCAATAAGATATCGACTTGCTTTTTGCTTACACTTTTTGCTTAGGATGTCCTGATTTCAAGGATTGTTTAATATTTTTTAACACCAATCAGATGTCGACTTGGTTTTTGCTTACAAAAACTACCCATGCAAGTACCGAAAAACCAATTTTTAGATTTTGTCCTAATCAACCCCTAAAGGGATGGATCTACAATCAAGGTGAATTATACATCCCGTCGTATTTCCTCTGTTCGTTTAGTTGCAACATTAATTTTTGGCACATAGATGTATTTTTAAAATATCTCGAAATAGTATTGACAGTTTTTTTTTAAATTTCACCCCTAAATGGTGAAAAGGGGTGAATTGTGATTTCAAGGATTCCTTAATATCTCTTAGGACCAATAAGATATCGACTTGCTTTTTGCTTACACTTTTTGCTTAGGATGTCCTCCTGATTTCAATGATTGTTTAATATTTTTTAACACCAATCAGATGTCGACTTGGTTTTTGCTTACAAAAACTACCCATGCAAGTACCGAAAAACCAATTTTTAGATTTTGTCCTAATCAACCCCTTAAGGGGTGGATCAACAATCGGGATAAATTATACATCCCGTCGTATTTCCTGTGTTCGTTTAGTTGCAACATTATTTTTTGGCACATAGATATTTTTTTTAAATATCTCGAAATAGTTTTGACATTTTTTTAAAATTACCCCCTAAAGGGTGAAAAGGGATGAATTGTGATTTCAAGGATTCCTTAATATCTAGGTGTTTTTTTTTTTAATATCTCGAAATGATTTTGACATGTGTTTAATTTCACCCCTTAAGGGTGAAAAGAGGTGATATGTGATTTCAGAAATTCCTTAATTCTTTTAGGACTAATAAGATATCGACTTGGTGTTTGCTTATAAAAATTATCCATACAAATGCCGAAAAACTTATTTTAGGATTTCGTCCTAATCAACCCCTAAAGGGGTGATTCTACAAAAGGGGTAGATTATACATCGCGTCGTATTTCCTGTGTTTGTTGAGTTATAACGTTTCTTTTTGGCACATAGGTGTCTTTTTAAAATGTCTCGAAATGGTTTTAACAGTTTTTTGCCTTTAACAAATATCACCCCTAAAGGGTGAAAAGAGGGAATTGTGATTTCAAGGACGCCTTAATATCTTCTAGGATCAATAAGATATAGACTTGGTTTTTGCTTATAAAGATTACCCATACAAATGCTGAAAAATGAATTTCAGGATTTTATCTTAATCAACCCCTAAAGGGGTGAATCTACATTCGGGGTGAATTATAGAACCCTTTGTATTTCCAGCGGTTGTTGACCATTTTGGCATATATTTGTTTTGACAGTTTTCTTTCCCTCCTAAAGGGTAAATTAGTATTTTTTTGTTAGAAATAAAAAATTCGGAGAGTACATTTTTCAGTATGACGTAAGAACCCACTAAGAAAGGATTTTTTCAAGTTCGACCCCTATCTGGTAAAAAGGAGTAAAATGTTTTTTCCCGGATTCCTCAATATCTCTTAGGACAGATGAGATATCGACTAGATTTTTTGTAACAAAGGTTACCCATACATAAGTTTAAAAACAAACTGCGGATTTTATGCCAATAAGACCATCAATATACCGTAGCGAAGCACGGGTTTTCAGCTAGTATATATATAAAAGAGTGGTTTAAGTGTCTAAAAATATAGTTTTTTAACAAGATAAATACTTGAGAAGATATCTTATTTAATGTTGTCTTTGAATGTAATCTATTGAATTATTATTGACTTGTTAGCAGAGACCCATTCCTTTAAGTAGTAATAAGTAGCCCCAAAGATAAAATTCATCACAGCCAAATTTGGTGAACGAGGAGACCAATCCATGGCACTAAATTTTGAAACTATTCGGCCAGGAAACGTATCGCGCAAAATTTGCATCGTAGCGCAAGCTGTGTGCGTATGGTATCATCCTTGTGAAACCACTTGTGATGACCTTGTTCATTAACTTTAGCCACAAAGATGTTCTACAGCGTCACACGATTACCAACCCATTTTTCATACTGAATTTTGACTCTAAAAGAGGGAAGAGTTCGTTCAGGCTTCAATCTTGGGTTTTCGATCCCAATAATGGCTATTTTGTTTCTTTACATATCCCTGCTTGTCCGTCAATATGAGCTGTAATTCTCAACTCTCAATAATGAATTGTCTGCGTCCGATCTATAAGGCTGCCAAGCTACAACTGATGCTGACAAATAGCTTCAATTTCGTTCAAACACCCTGTATGTTTTTTTATTAAATATATTTTTTATTTTACAAGTTGGTTCCTGAGACCTCGTTTAATCCGGCACTGATTTAATAGGAAGTTAAGGAATAATAATTTATAACATATAGATTGTTTCTTTTGTTTAAACCATTCATCCCTGAATAAAAAAAAATGTTTTAAATACAAATTTAGATCTGTTCATGCTAATTTAGTGTCATGTGATAGAATTCTGCTATTAAAATTATAAAAATAATATTATTTATTTAGGGGGGGCGGAGGAATATGGTACATATGTGTACCAGATTTTTTTTTTTTTAAAGAATTTATTCAAAATATGTTTACAACTATTTTACATGATACAACATAAACATGAGCATGGGCTCAATGCTTGGTAAGTTATCTTCAGTAAGCTTACAAGGTCTATCAGTAACTGAAAGCATTTTGGTAGGCTCAAATGTATCATCGGGAATGTTCCAATCAAGAATGCGATTTCTTTCATTTCCAGTAGCACTTAACTATTTTATTTCAGAATCACAGGAAGGCTTAGATTCAGATCGCTCCAAACCTTGCCCATTTAAGATGATATTTGAAGGAAAATTAGCAGCTCTAGAATTGTTCTCTTTAGATGAATCACTATCTGAATTTCTAAAATCTGGTTGAACCTATATGTACCACTCGGGACGGAAGGGTTAAGTGGAAATATATTTCAAAATCTAGTTACTTTTAACAATTGAATATGACTTGAACCATTATGTTTAAAAAAAGTCTCATTCAATCGTGAAAAAGTGAGCTCGTAACAAATTAATAATATGAAAATTCTGTTTAGTTCCGCTTAAACATTTGGTATAGACCTTAGTGTAGTTAAATTATTATTGAAGAGGCGACTGGGGCAAATGCTCAAGGCCCCACGCTTATACGAGGGTTGCCTTTTATATTTCGGGGTTTGAGATCAAAACAATTATTTATCAACAAAAGTGGCTTTATTGTTTTTCAAAATATTCGCCATCTTCATGGCGAATATTCAATACATTTTTGCATGCGTTTGAACCAATTTTCGAAGCACTTTTTCTACTCCGATTGAAGGACCTCCAATACATGCATTTTCAAAGCATCAACCGCTTCTTCAGGTGTCAAAAAACGTTGCCCTCGCAACTTATTCTTGCTATGCGGTAATAAAAAGAAGCCGTTGGGTGCCAAATTAGGACTATACGGCGGATGATCCATCAAATCGACGTTTTGCGTCCTCAAAAAGTCACTTTTTTGAGCCGATTTGTGAGAGCTCGCATGTTCGTCAAATGTTCATGCAATAGTGAATGTATTCTGGTCCCACTAAAGCCCGAGGATACCTCAATCTCACGATAAGTCACATGATGATCTTGCAGTATTAGTTCATGCACAGCATCAATGTTTTCTGGAACTACAACCAATTTTGGACGACCTTCACAAAATTCGTCCTTAATCTCACGATAAGTCACATGACGATCTTGCAGTATCAGTTCACGCATAGCTTCAATGTTTTCTGGAACAACAACCAAACAGGGACGACCTTCACAAAATTCGTCCTTAAGCGAACACTTTTGCGAACACTTTGCAGGGATAGTCACGATTGACGTCGGAAAACCATCGATAAACAGTATAGTCCAGGGCGGATCTGTTTTGAGACGGATGTTGAGAGGGGGCACGCTAATGTTTGTAGAAATTGCTTCGAAATAACTCACATAACAATAATTGAGCTATTCTCCCCGCCAAAAAGTTCGGGAACATTGTTTAAAAATTGAAAATATAAAAAATTAAGAAAAAAATCATTTTTTTTTTCTTCTTTTTGAGCCCATAGCTGTGAAATTATTCATTTCTGAGAAAAGTTATGAGGAAATAAAAGTTTCGTAATTAAATTTCCTACAAGATAGGATTATTTAGAAATTTCAAAAAGTGTTAAACTTTCTGCAAAATAGCAATAACTGCTGAAAAAAACACTAAAAAACATGTGTTTGCATTTTACTTTTTTTAATGACTTGTATTGTACTTAGGACCTCCAAATTTCACCCTGTAAAGCTTTATAATATGCTAAAACAACACTGTAAATTTCATTAGGATCGGTTCGATAGGTTTTGCAAAATAATTTTGCAATCCAGGATTTGCAAAAAAAAATGCAATTTTGCAAAATATTGCAGGACGCAAAGTAAAGCAGATAGAAGGTTGAAAATTTTTTACATATAGAAAAACACTTCACCTTTCATCTGCAATTTGCAGAATTGAAATTGGTTAATTAGGACGGCGTTGGAAATTTTTTTTGAGTTATTTCGAAGCAATTTCTGCAAAAATTAGCGTGCCCCCTCTCAACATCCACATGACGTAGTATTTTTACAGATCCGCCCTGGACTAGTAGTTCTTAATGGTGCTTCATCGCCAAAAGTCGGATTAAGTTCATCGGTGTACTGTTGTTGGGTTAGTCCACGTCGAAACTTGTAAAAAAGAATCGTTCAAAAATGTTTAATTCCATTTTTAGAAGAGATGAACTTTTTCAAGTTACTGTAAACAACACAAATAGTGCTCGTACGTCAAAACGTTCTGAGTACGTATACCGTTAAAAATATTAAACTTTGCGATAGAAGCGTCAGTTGCTAGATGGCAGCACTAGTTTAGCGCAATCCCGAAATATAAGAGGCACCCCTCGTACAATACACAATATAAAATTGTCAATTAAGTCAAAGAAGCACTGTCAACACTTAGTTGCACAAGTCCCCGCTAAGTTTACCACTGGCTCTGATATTTGTGCTTCATTATCAGTAAGTTGAGTGAAAGTAAGCGCACTAATTTGTTAAATATATTTAAAAAATAAATGATCTGAAAAATAACAATTTAAAAATTAATGACAGCGAAAAAGTAGTAACATATAACTGATAAAACATACCCTAAGCATCAGTTTCACTTTATTTTTCCCCAATAATCAACTCAAATACCCAATTGTACAATTAAAACAGTACACATCAACACATCTACATGCTCCATATTCGTAGCTCTGCAGCCCCAGTTTACCCCAATCTAATAAATAACTGAACAAGTCCCTCGTGCGATAGTGCGCACACGAGCCGCTTGGAGCGATGCTTGTACTTGCAGCGCTTCACTGATAATACGGCATGCGGCATATTGCTGGGTTGAGCCAAGATCCTGGATACCCTGTTATATCTTGTCAGTAAACGTTAGTGTCATTCTCAGTTGTCAACCCTGCATTCTCTATGCAAGAGTGCCAACTGCTGGGAAATGAGATTTTAGTTTTAATGGGGGTAATGGAGTAAAAATATTAACGTATTTAAGATTATGTAGATTTGTTTCTGGATACTGTTGAAAATTAGAACAAGGTTTAATCAAAAATTTGGATTTGTCTTGATAACATATTAAAGGTAATAATGTGGCCTATGGTCCTTTATAAAAAACTAGCAGAAATACCCGGCGTTGTCCGGGAAAAAAATAAAGAATATTAAACAATATTTACATTTAAAAAATTTGAATTAAACGATTTTCATTATTTTAATTCCGAAAAATATATGATTGCTGCAAAATTAAAAAATACAAATTATTTCAATGAGGGGTTGAATACCAACATACGTTATGTATCAAGAAGCTGTTGAAATCTTCGAAGACCCTGTTTTTGAGATATCTACTTCAGAGTGGAAAAAATGTTTCGAGAATTGGTTTGACCGCATACAAAAGTGTATAAATCTCAAAGGCGAATATTTTAAAATGCAATAAAACAAAATTTTCCAAAAAAAAAATTTTCTCTCTTATTTTTTGTAAAAACTTAAAAAGTAGACCTCGTATTTATTAAATTTTCCGTGATATTGTTTGCATTTAATTTCAATAAATTACCAACAAAAGGATATAGAATTACGTATGATATTTTGGGTTCATTGATATATTTAACACTTTTTCAACATTTGGCAACACCGCTCCCATTTCCCATAAGAGCAATACTACATTTTAACCTTTTTAGGGGTCGGTATTAATTCAATCTACAAACATTGTATACTAGACAGTCTGGCCAATGGTGACTTCGCCGCCATTAAGAATCCAAATAAATATTAGATAATCTTTGCAGAATGAGTGTTTTTATTTTATTTTTTCGGAATAGTTTCACATAAATTTACTGTTTCTGTAAAGATTATCTTATTTTTTCATTTGAATATCTAATATTTCCAATATTTATTTGATTTGGACTCTTAATGGCGGCGATGTCACCATTGGCCAGACTATCTAGTATACAATGTCTGTAGATTGAATTAATACCGTACCCCTAAAAACAATCTCAGAGCATTATATTTTCACCATTTTCTTAAGGTGGCGCACAACCCTATAGTTCTCACGGACACCTTTATTTTGGACGTTTGCCATTGCTGATAGTAGGCTAGAATAGTACAATATAATGAGTATTAGTATCAAAAAGATATAATACTTCAAGAGTAATATAAAAATTAAAATTCGGACGTTTCGGCGATCACGAAAAGTGATAAACATTTCGGTTTGCTTCGAGTTTTTATACCGAGTATTGTAAGAGTGGGAGCAGGTTATAGGTGCGTTGCTATTGGTTGGGTGGTTGGGATCAGGTATGGGTAGGGATGGGACTACCTGATGAGGATTATCAACCGGATTAAGGTTGTTTATCACATTATTGTGTGGTAATGAGTTGTTTGTTACCGGATTAGGGACTTGAAGATTAAAAGGATTGTTTTGAATAATGGAAAGCCAGAGTTGAGGAAATTTTATGCTGGCTTGGCTGACAGCATCTTCAGAGTTTTCGATCAAAGCAGACTCTTTCAATTTTCTCTTGAATTTGTTTTCGTCATACATTAAGGGTATATAGTTCTACCTACAGTTCTCAATACCTTCTTATACAAAACTAATATTCGGAAATAAAATTAATAACAATCTATATATCAAAATTTGCAGCGAATTTTTATCTATTTAATAGAATATTTTAAATTGTAGAAAAAACTGTTATGTAATTGTAAATAAGCAAATTGCATTATAGAAACCATCTTGTAAACCAATCGATATTTGTGTACGATGCGGCAAATTGTAGCTAAAGCTTCATTTTACAAATAGGTTTGTAGCTATTTTGTTCTATTGTGAAAACTACTTATTGTTATTGTACTTGGTAGTCTATATTTGCCGCCATCTTGAATCTTCCGCTGTTTTAGAATAGGTGTTACGGGTAAAAATGATTTAATTTATGTGAAGAATACGTGTACCAAATGGCATTCCATTATCATCAAGTATAATATTTTTCGACGAGGGTTCTAAACTATAAGTAATGTTGTAACTATAAAAATGTTGACGTATTATTTGAACATTTCTACACTGAACTACATAAATATTTAAGTTATTTGAAACCCACAAATAGATTTAAAATATTACAGAACAATGTTACTGATATCTATTATTAAGCGATAATAGATATCAGTAACAATATCAGTATTTAAGAGTTATTGAGCGATAATATTTTTACAATAAATGTTTCTACAATTAAAAATATCCTCTTAGATAGATGAAAATTCGGTGCAAAATTTGATGTATATATTGATACTAATTTTATTTCAGATTGTTAGTTTTGCATAAGAAATTGGTAACCTCTGGGGGTTATACGCAGTCTTAACTGTTTTGCTTGCGTATCGTGGATTCCACACTTTAATAAAGATAACTAAATAATTTATTTTTCTTTCCTCGATCACAAGATATTGTTCTACAAGAAGCAGGGTCCTTCTTCTATAATTGGGTCTAGGAGAAAGTAATTTTTGGTGCCTAAACAATTTTGCATCAATAAAAAAGCCTGATATATTTTAAAGAAAATAATTTTTTATCATTTTTATTTAAAAATTATTACCATATTTTTCCCTTTTATTTTATCACATAAAACGCAAGATAGGTAAAATTATAGGGTACATTTCCCTCCTGCATATATCACTGGAAAATCTTGATCTTGCCAACATGTGAACAGGACATTAATGATTTATAGTAATAAAAGGAATTAACAATGTATACCCAACATACGTACGTTTTACAAAAAAAAAAAAGAGAAAAAATTCGGACTAGCGTCATGAAGTTATAATCAGTACCAAATAATTTTACATATAAATTATCACTTTTAAAATACTATCCTCCTACGGATGGATATACATTGCTGCTGATTCTAGGTCAATTTATCGAAAATCAATTTATCGAATACAAATTTATCGAAAAACAATTTATCGAATGCAAAAATAACAAAAGCAAGTTCATCGAAAGCAAATTTATCGAAATTCAATTTATCGAATGCTCAATTTATCGAATCGCACGTTTATCGAAAATGCTTATTAATATTATGTTATTTCATAAAAACCAATTTTCTTATTTATATAAATTTTCGGTATAACTAGAGAATAGGTACCTACGCAACTGCGCATGTGTCACACCGCGTCATACCACACATGATTTGTTCAATGTACGGTTATTCTAAATAGGTGGCATTGTTATGTTAGTGTGAGTTTGTTTTGTCATTAAACTAGAAGATGGGTAGCTCGTTTCGCTCGGCTTTTTCTAACCAAACCCTTACTAACCTAAGATAGTGTTTTGTTATTAAACTAGAAGATGGGTAGCTCGCTTCGCTCGGCTTCTTCTAACCAAACTCTTACTAACCTAACCTAACCTAAGATAGTGTTTTGTCATTAAACTAGAAGATGGGTAGCTCGCTTCGCTCGGCTTCTTCTAACCAAACCCTTACTAACCTAACCTAAGATAGTGTTTTGACATTAAACTAGAAGGTGAGTAGTTCGCTTCGCTCGGCTTCTTCTAACCAAACCCTTACTAACCTAACCTAACCTAAATTAGTGCATTGTCATTAAACTAGAAGATGGGTATCTCGCTCCGCTCGGTTTTAGACTTTTACTAACTAAACCTAACCTAATTACCTTGTTATTAGGTGCATAGTACATTATTTCCCCCCATATTAGCCCAATTAAAATGCACATCATTGTGTATGAATTTATAAAAATTATTTGCGTGCAATTGCCCACAACCTGTCTTATTAAACCTTAAAAATAAAAAAATTATTTGTTTTATTATATAAGTTTTCTTATTATATTACTTTCTCTATTTATATTGAAACACTATGCCACTTTATTTAGCTTCCCAATAATAAATTACAATGTTAACTAAAATTTCTTTCATTATTAATTCCTACCGAAATTATTCAACAATCATATTTCGATAAACGTGCCATTCGATAAATTGAGTATTCGATAAACTAGCTTTCCATAAACTAGCTTTCGATAAACTTGATTTCGTTAAATTTGCTTTCGATAAATTTGAATTCGATAAATTGATTTTCGATATATTTGCTTTCGATAAGTTGTCTTTCGATAAACTGGCCGGTTACCATTGCTGCCAGCGTCTTTTCTACTTCTGGAAAAATATTTTGTAGGCACTTTTCGGAATAGCTTTTAGGTCAGATTTCTTACTTTTAATCTTTTCAACAAATTGAGGCGTCTTTTTAAAGAACTCATCCGTTTTGGGGGGAAAAAAATGTACCACGGGCCCCAGGGAGGTGGATATAGAACAAGAGTGAATTTCGAAGAGTGAATGTTATTTATTATTTTGTAAAGAAATGGTCGCCATTTTGAAATGGTTAAAATTAAAGTATGATATTTTGATATCCTTGTAAAGCTAATTTAATATACTTTCAAGAAAAAGAAATTAAAAACCTAAATCGAAAAAAATATCAATTGAAACGACGTTTGGAGGCAGAGAGAAAGTGGATCGTAGGTTTTTATGGACTCAAAAACTAAAAATGGGCAAAAATCCAAGCCCATGCATGCATGTTTGCCCGTTGCATTTTATGGAAAGTGATTTTTTACGTCCAAAAAAAGACTGAAAAAAATGCATTAATCGCACCCAAAAGTTGCCTAAATCATTAGTTGATATATTAAAAGGCCCTTTTTCTTTTTCAGGCAGAGATATTAATTTTTACTAATATATTTACCATATTTTAGTTGTTATTATATTGACAGACAGTCAAAAAGAATTAAAAATACAATGAAAAACTAAAAATATCCTTGAAATTTCTTTAGAATAGTATATTATTACATATCTTGTAAATCGTAGATTACCTTTAAATTAAAAAAAACTCGGAAAACAGGAAAAATACAACTCGTGCTCATTTTCACCATGTAAACAAATACACTCAGTTCCAGCTTTTACGCATACGGCGCTGCGTGCTTAAAAAGTTTCCCCTATTTGTTTCATTTGACAGGCCTGTCTTCCATCTAGTGGTGGGAGGTCTAAAGCGCACGCGTGTATACAAAGGGACATACGTTGAAGTTACCATAATATAATATAACAAAAAAAGACAAAAACTATGAAGGTACGTTACAGTAAGAAGCAGACATACGTTCTTGACATCTGACATAAAACTGTATGAAATAGATATACATTTCTTTATCGGTTCTCAATCGATCAATCTGTCAAGTAAAATGTCTATTATATTCGAGGTGCGGCGTTTCAAACAAACAGTCTGTATGTGTTAAGAATGGTGTTCTTGTCAGTGTTTCAGTGGAGGGGTTGGCGCCCTTTTTTACTTTCCAGGTCGGCTGCATTCACTATTTATTTTTCTTAATTCTTACATTCCAGGCACATGGAAATATTATTATAAGGTTAACAACATTTTTTTGGGGTCGCACTTGCTTTTGTAATTGCTATTTTTTACGACATTAAGTTCTAATTTACACTGATAAAGTACGTATTTACGCCGGTATAAATACGCCTAGTGTGTAAGAAGCCTAAATCAGCATGGCAATAATGTGTTGGCTACGCTGGATATGAAAAGTTAACATTATATTTTCTTATTGGTGGACTGCTAAAAAATTTTTGGCGGGCCGCCGGCTGCCGATACCTGTTCTAATGAAATGCCAGTGGCATTTTGAAATATATCCAATTAGCGAAGGGTTAGGAGAGATGGTTCATTCATACTTGATGGGCTGTTTGCTAATTGAGTGTCAGTCTGAGAAGATACGCTTGTGCAAACAATTAACAATACTCAAACTTACTTTAATATCTTTCCTCAAGTTTTGTTTTAAAGAAAAATATTAAGACTGCCGAAAATAGAGATAATTCAAAATAATTCTGAATTAGCAAGCAGTTTTAATGCCACGAAGGAAGATTCAAGGACACCAAGCTTGTATTTGGGTAGTAAGAAAGGAATGGAGGCAGGTACAAGGCACGACAAAATTTACTAAAAAATATTTTTTACACCATAAACAATCACAACTTATAATTAGCTTTCATCACTTGCCAATAATTTCACATTTTAAATCTTTGTCGCCAACGGAGTGGCCGAGTTCGTTAAATCGCAGTTTTGACTTGTAACAACAGTCTAAATCAGCGGTTTCCAAAGTGGGGGGCGCAACCCTCTGGGGGGTCGTACAAGATTAGATGGGATTTTTTCTAAGGGGGTCGTTACTGAAAAAAGAGTAAAATATCTCTAAAGTAAACTGTTATAACTAGTTATTATATGAAATAACATGAAATAATTTAAATTTTAATTTTTCAATTAAATGTTTTATAAATAAGAAGAGTTGAATAGTTTATTTTGCTTATTTTTGTTTGAAAAAAAAAATTGTATTAATTGGTAGTAAGTCGTTATTTGTACCTAATTATGGTTTATGTACGATATACCAACGAAGAGATGACAGATATGGTTCTGATATACGGGTATTTAAAAGATAGAGTGTATCGGACAACACCAACGACGATAGAAGATTTAGAAGAAAGGGTTAGAAGTGCAATCCGGGATATCCAAGAGTGTACTCTTATAAGGGCGATGGAAGAGTTTTTATTAAGAATGAGAAAATGTGTGGACAATAATGGTGGTTAACATAAAAATATGACTTTTTGGTGTCATTGTAAAGCTAATTTAATGTACTTTTAGGAAAAAATATAAAATTATCGATTCTCTATGCTAGATCAAAAGTTGACATCATTTCCAGTGAAACCGGAAGTGCCTCAGAATTCTTATAGTAACCTTTAGATGGGCCTTTTTGTCTAGTTTAACTTTTGTTCTGAAATTTTTTTGTATCTTTACAAATAAAGGAGATTTTCGGGGTGCCCCGTTTCAAACAAACACCCTGTATATATATTTTAAGAAAAAGGTTTGTGTTATTCTCTTTTTTTCTTTATAATATTGCTTGCTATTCATCAAGCTGTTATTTATTATTTTTGTACGAGAAAAGTTCAAATTAATTATTAACGTTTTTCTTTTCTATAATTGTTGATTATATGAACTGTGTATGATTAGGGTCGGACTAAAGTATTCTCACGCCCCGGACAGACTCTTTATATGGCGCCTCCAGATTGCATAATTACGCAAAAATTAATTTGAAGTTACTAGCCAGCTGACCAAATTTTTAAGGCCGCTAAAAATTAAGTTGTTCATTGCTGTCAAAAATATTTGTTCAGCAAAAATAAGTATTCAACCAAAATATTCAGCAGTCCTTGCATCTGGCGCCCCAGTCAACTGACTGTCTTGACACTCCCTTAATCCGGCCCTGTTTCTTATTCATTATTTTTGAAATTTCCGTTACGTTCCAAACTCGTTAGAATTTTATTTTATTTACGCGCAATATGTATGTCTATTTTAATTTTTATGTTCCTAAATTGTTGTTTGTTTTCGTTTTTGACAATAAATTGTTGAATTTAGTTTTATTTTTTTTTTTGTATTTTCAACTTTATAATTGATAAACAAGAATAAGAAGGGAATTTGGTAAATAAAATTAAACCAAAATTTATACAGGTAGATATTTGCTGTTAGACTCGATTTTAACTTGTTATTCGAACTGGAACCGACCCCAAATTTTTAGCCGAACCAAAACCGAAACTGTAACGAAAAACATATATTTGGAACGTAACCGTAAACCGGAACGAAATAAATTTGGGTTCGACTCTCTGATGCCAATTGACCGAAAAAAAGAAAATGATAACAACTATATTACTAACAGTCTGAGAAGTCCATTGTGTACCATCAAATGTAGTAAGTCCATAATCTGGACACCTAACCTCACAATATACAAATCTGGTTCTGGTTCTCATATATTTACCATAGTTTCACCTTATTTCATAAGGTGTGTACAAGTATTGTATTTATTATTTACACAGTTTACTAATATTATGTATTTCACACATAGGCCTAATGAATACAAGATAATCGAAACTAGACGCCACATACCGAATTGTTTAAACTATTTTCACACTTACCTCCCGACTGCCAATACTGAACCATCAGGTTCATTCTATGTAAATTATCAATAACGTATATGAACTACTCGTACCCAACGTACGTCCGCAGTTTTTATCTTCATTTGTTACATTTGAATACATTCAGAAAAACGAATATGTTTTTGTATATGGCATACTTTCTCCGTGCTGTTTGGAAGAGCAACTGAAACAAGACAATAGTTCTTTCTCAACATCCGAACGCATGACATTGCTTAATTTTGATGACCTTCTAGATTGACCATACCCTTTCTTAATCGTCGTCAGCTCCTAATTATATTCTCCTCAAGTATACCAAAGATTTTCATTGATTCTGATGCTCCACATCAAGTTTGTCTACTTGTATTGTATTAGAATAGGTAAAGGTTTATTTACAATAGTATTAAGCCGCCTATAGACGGAGTGGCAGATCACGTCCAATGTTTATACTTGACGTGAGCTCTCAGACGTCCCGGAAAACTGGGATTGTCCCGGTTTTGAGGTCTATGTCCCAGTGTCCCGATACAGTCTCTCGGGACGCCTATTTATCCCGGTTTTGTGTATTTTAATAATTTATTAAGTCAGCCAGGAGTAGCCTGCACATCATTGGAACAAATTTGCAAATACCAACTTCAGAGTGGAAAAAATGTTTCGAGAATTGGTTTGAACGCATGCAAAAGTAAATAAATCTTAAAGGCGAATATTTTGAAAAGCAATAAAACAGTTTGTTTCCAAAAAACAAATCTTTCTTTGTTTTTGTAAAAACTAAAAGTTAGCCCTCGTCGACTATATTCTTATTTCGCAATTGTCATTATACAATATCGTGATGTAAAATTTAAATTATGAAAATGATACGCTGGTATAAAATGTGCTACGTAATCTGTCAGTTAAAGATAGAAATTGACACGGTTGAAAAACGAAATAATGCATAAGGCGTAGGTCTCGTGACAGTCGTTTTCGAAATGTTCCATCAACTCATTCAAATATTATATCACGTTAATTAAAACTCATAAAGGTAAATTACCATTACGTTTAACGACGCACTTGACAAATGACGGTTGCCTTCTAGATTTATACAATATTTATTGTTAACACGGATAAGCTATGCATGCACTGATTTATGTTTAAATAGCAATTCTGTTTTACAACAAATTGAACTGAAATATAAATAACATGTACAATTTTTACCCACAAATGGTAATATAGGTCGGGCACAAATGTCTGTTTCAGAAATTTCAAAATCTAGGTTTGCTTAAATCCTATACGAGATTTTATAAAAAATACGTAAACTGTGCGCATTATTCAATACCTAGTAAGTGTAGAGCGACTTGAGGAAGTGTAGAACCCATTAAGGACTGAATTTTTTGTATTTCGAAATTTGGGCTTAAATTATGTTTTTAAACTTAAATTACCATTAAAAACATGGTTTAGGTAAATATTTGGTTGTTCACTTAGATAGTTTTAAGATTGAGGCCGTTCCATATATGGAACGCTAGTACTTTAAGGTCCGTAGAACTACAATTAAATAAAACAAAAGTGATGGATACAAATATTTATATAGAAAGTTAAAATTATACAAACAAGTTTATTTTGTATGAAAATCAACAAAACAACTAATGCCGACCGGCGTAGCGTAGTGGTAAAAAATGTGCTCTGCGTTGCGAAGGTCTCGGGTTCGAATCCCGTTTAGGCATGGAAATTTTCTCAAATAAAAATTGTCCTGGCTAATTGCCACAGAAGCAAAGACCATTAAATTAAAAAAAAAAAAAACAACTAACACATAAGCCTACTTCACATATACGGCACTGAGTGCGCACAGGGCTGCCTTTGTGATTTTGTCCGGAGCATCGTCGACATTTGTTATTAGTATGTATCCCACCAAATGATCTTTACCATCAAGGCAAATATCTGGAGATATCGTAGAATCCCGGAGAATACCGTAGATAAATAACCGGGTGTACCAGATGATTTTGGTAAATTTTGATTTTTTTTTTAAATAAGTTTTTGCAATTTTCCCTCTAAAATCCAATTGTGTTGTTTCTGAATTATGTATTTTGTAAATAATGCATGAATTTTGAATGGCAGCATCTATTAGCCAGGTGAAAATGGGCCACCACCATTGCTTACCTTTTACTCTAGTTCTATATGCATTGATGTTGGCATACATTTGGTCTGTAGTAAAGTCTGTTTGTCCAAACCATTCAAAAATTGCATCCCTTTTGTTTATAAGTGACGCAAGTGTCACATCATCTGGAATATCATCATTTTCATCTAACATATTAAAATTTCCAACTCCTCTGCCACTATCCATTACTACTTCTGCATTTGCCTGCAGTTGTTTTCCAGATATGATATCATTGACATCAAAATTCTCCCAAAACCATTCACTTTCAAACATATCAGCAATTTGCTGCACCGTTAATCTAAGAAACAAAAATTAAAATACAGAGTTAAAAATGTATGCTAAAGGACTAGCGTTCCAAATATGGAACGCCAAAATAAAGTGTATGAATTAGGCAAATAAATATATTATAATTTTATTTTAACAGTACAGACATTATTAAGTCTATAAAAAGTTACTTAATCAAAATTTGGATCCAGTCTAAATGTTGTAAAAATGAATAAAATTAGTACTTAGCCATTTCTACTCACCATACTTATATGTTCACAAGACAAGCAAAGAAACAAACTATCTTAGAGAGGCTGTTAGGCGATTACTCGACAAAAAAACAGTTCTTGCGCATCATTCGTATATTATACGACCTGAAAAGTTTGACTTATCGGGGAGTTTTAAATAGTAACGTCATTTAGTAAACATTTTACGATGTCGTGTTTTGCGTTCCTTATGTGGAACGCTAGTATCTAATGGGTTAATACGATGCTGTAATTTATGAATCGACTGAACTTATTTCGATAGAATAACATTGCCCAACAAAATAATATTTTTATCTTGGTGCTGGAAAAGTAAGAATTGATTTTGGATATTTTTGATGAGCTAATTCCAAAAATACCTGACTCTTTTTCGTAGCAGCTCTAGTTTTTGAGATACAGATTAATTCATTTTAGTTTTTTATCTGAAAACGGTAAACTTCCTCCTTGGACAGCAAAGTGGATATATAAAATATCATTGTTTTTTATGTCTTAGAGACAGCAGAGCTAAGGATCAGCACTGGGTTAACAGATATTGGGTGATTTCCATTAAGAAATGTCATAATTCAAGAAAAACAAAACGTTGTCAACGAACCTTTGGTTGCGAGAGAGAAAATTATATTTCCACCCTTGCATATCCAATTTGGGTTTATGTAGCAATTTTTGAAGGCTTTAAATCGAGATTGACTTTATGTAGGCTACTTGACACGTAAATTTCCTGGGATTAACTTTGAAAAACTGAAAGCCAGAATATTTGATGGTCCTCAAATAAGGCAACCTACTGAAGATCCAATGCAACCGCAATCCGCAAGCCACAATCCAATCTAACCGCATCAATGAACGAGATTGAATCTAATTCTTATTGTTCATTTATTCAAGTAGTACAAAGTACAAAATTTTCTTGGAAATCATAAGGCAGAGAATTAGTGGAAAATATGCTTTCCAACTTTAATATTCTCAGTTGTATTATGACCACTTACCAGAAAACCTAGGTGATTTTAGTGAAGAACCGGGGGAAAGTTTCCATCAGGATATAAAACTATGGAAGATAGATATCAAGGAAGATAAGATAGCCACATGATGGCCTACTATTGTTGGAGTCTTCAGAAAGACTGTTCTGGTAAACTCCATGCTAGAAAGTCGTACAAAAAAACATTTTTAAGTGATAAGTGATGAATGTATATTTATCTACTTTGTGAAATAAATACCTTACTTTGTCTCTTTTGTGTTTGTAACTAGCAGTTGGAGCAAATAGTAACAGTAATAACGTGAAAATACACAGGTTAAGAAATAAGATATTTTATTGTAAAAGATGCCAATACAGCGTATCTCAAAAACTAGATCTGATAGACCAAATCTGACAGCTATTTTGGATTCTGTGCCCAAAAATTACCTAGAAACAGTTAAAAACTCGCAAAATACCAAAATATCTGTTGGGCTGTGTAATATAACAGTTTCTGTGTTTCAATTTTTTCTACCCCCGAAGATTTTTAAGATCGAAAAGCAGGGTGTCTGTGTGAAATTTATTTAAAACTTGGAAAGCGGTGACAGAAAGACTTGAAGTTTTGAAAACAACTTTTGGAGAAGATTCAGTGAGTCGATTTGTGTGCTTTGGAACAAAAAGTTACCATTACGTTTCATAGATCTAGAAAAAGCATATGATAAGATATAGAGAGAGGATGTTTGGAAAAACTCAAGTCAAGAGGAGTAGATGAATACCTTGTAGCAGAAGTTCAAAGACTATATAACGGAAATAAATGTTATGTGCAGACCAATAACTGTAGGTCAAGGTATTTTGAGACAAAAATCGGTCTAAGGCATGGGTGTATATTGAGTCCACTACTCTTTACATTACTGCTCGATACAGCCATTAAAAGCTCCAGAAATGAAATAAAAATAATACCACATAGGACAATGAAAAATGAGGCAAGTTAACATCTCAGAGTTATGCAGATAATAAAGTTCTAATCGCTACCAATGAAGATAATCTACAAAGTAACCTAGACACCTACAACCATTTGCTTAGCAGAATAGATATGAAAGTTAGCTGGGAGAAAAAAAGAGTATGATCATCAAAACAAAACCGGAAAAACAAAATTAAATAGGTCGAGCAATTTATGTATCTGGATTTTGTATTTTCTCCAGATGGCAACATAGATAGGGAAATAAAGGAAATAGTTGATGCAGCTGGTAGACTATTTAATAGCATTAAAATTTCCATCTTAGCGAAAAAGAAATTTCCAACAAAGGCCAGGTCTTTAAGAAGGTGGCCATATCAATATTAACATGTGAGTTAGAGGCTTGTATATCGGAGAAACTTAGAAGCAGAATAAGAAGCAATGAAATGAAGTTCTTACGAAAGATCAAGGGGAAGACAACATTTGACCGAATAAAAATGTAGAGTATATAGAAGAACTGGGAACAAAACCAGAAGAAGAAATAATGGAGGACGGCCAACTGAGTTTGTCATATTTAAAGATTGGATGAAGGTAGGGATACGAAAAAGATATATGAGGCCAGGGTTGCTAACAGAAGACGTCGCGGAAGACCAAGGAAAAAATGGACTGATTAAAAAATCTGTAAAGAGAAGGAACTTCCCCCCGGAATGATTCAAGAACTAGAACACAAGACAGAATCGAATAAAAAAAACTGTGCCAACGTTCCCTCGTGAGAGAAGAAATTAAGATTAAATTTAAACTTAAACAAAGCCCGACACCAAAAATGATTAAAGGGCTCAACAATTAAGTAATTTAGTAAGTTAGTAAGTGTTTAAGACATTATAAAGTTGGTAGAATTTCAGTCAAAGATGGTGACAGATTAAGTCAACTTGCAATTTCTAAAACCAAGGGAAAGGTTATCCAGGTTTACGAATTAATTATCAATTGCGTACCAATCGACGATTAACTGTTGAGAGGTTGCAGAAAATGTAAGAAAACTATATGGATCTTTTAAGACATTTTCACTAATGTTAACAGTCACAAGGCACTTGTTCACACCGCGAAGAACAAAGTCACTCTCTTTCCTCATCCACCATACTTGGCTTGGACCCGTGTGATTTTTGTATTCTCGAAACTGAGTTCGTTAACAGAACACCGTTTTCAGATGGTTGAAGAGATAAAAAATTCAAACACTGATCTAAAAGCGATTCCAAAAAGTTTCTACAAAATGTGATTTCAGATTGAAAAATACTCTGGCATAGTGTATATCCAGAAAAAATAGTACAGTCAAAGCTCCTTATTCGCAGGTTTACTATTCGTGTAGAAAATATGTGTGACCGCTTTCTTTATTCGCAGCTGATAATTTCGTTATTCGTGGGTCGCACGAAAAACAATTTAGTTTTTGAAGTTTTAAGTACAACTTACAAAATACAACATTCACGAGTGTTTCGTCTCGAACGAACAAACAAATTTCTTTCAAATTCAGTGTTAGATAAATTTCGATTTAGCAAAAAGCATTATTTGCATAAAAAAAAATAATTGCAGGAGCAAAAATAATCCACATTGAAGGCGTGCTGGATTTAGACATAGAATGGATAATTTAATTTACCCACGGCGCATGGAACTACATCATTTAATTTACAAAAATATTGTCGTAAGTAGAACGAAGAACATTTTACTGCGAAAGTAGGACTATCCTGCTGAAAATAGGATGTCTAGCTTTTTATATTATTAAAAATGGTAATCGAGAAAAGCATAGTGTGCAATACGAGCAGAATGTATATTCCACGCTAGCACAATATACTATTATTACTCCAGGAAAAGTTACAATTTACTATTTAACTAGAACATTTGAAACATAAAAACCTAGCAACATAAAAACAAAAGCAACTTGTAACTTGATGTAACAATAACAAATGATGAATTAAGGATAAAAATAGTTGACCTATGAAAAAATTATATGATCTAAAGTCTGTTCCAAACGGTTAGGCGGAACTAGATTTTGCAATCTAGTTACTTTCATCGTTTAAGTCATGCTTTTCAGCCGTTTTGTTTAAGCCTTGTAAATCATACTTGCAACAAACATTTTTTGGGTAAGGTTAATATCATTTTAAAATATCATTTTCTTTATATTTTGATTTTTTGTGTCATTCTTAATACAAATATCTCATTTATTTATTGTTTTGTCATTAAAATATGTAAGAAAATTAATTTAAATTTGACATATGTCATTCGTTTCCATGGTTTCATTGTTGGAATTTTAAATTTTGACATTCTAACGTGAAAAATGAAATAACCCAAGCAAGGTCCCTTTTCGTGACAACCTAAAAGAACGAAATTCCCATTTAGTTCCGCCTAACCGTTTGAAACAGACTGTACAGAATAGTACCTATGAAAATAATAGTTTACCTATGTATTAAATAATTGATCTATGGTTTTAATTTTTGACCTATGGAATTAATTATTGAGCTATAGAAATATTTATCGACCTATGAAAATAATTATCAACCTATGTAAATATTTAATAGATCTATGGAAATAATCGTATACTTACTGATATAATTATTGATCTATAAAATATTATCTATAAAATTAATACTTGACCTATAAGTACTCTTGCACTCTATCGCGAAGCGAGATACCCATCTTCTAGTTCAATGTCAAAACACTATCTTATGTTAGGTTAGGTTAGTAAAGGTTTGGTTGGAAGATCCGAGCGAAGCGAGCTACCAATCTTCTAGTTTAATGACAAAACACTATCTTAGGTTAGGTTAGTAAGGGTTTGGTTAGAAGAAGCCGAGCGAAGCCAGCTACCCATCTTCTAGTTTAATGTCAAAACACTATCTTAGGTTAGGTTAGTAAGCAGATGTCACTACTGTCTATAGGTAGTTTATTATAGATCAATTGATAATTTTCTATAGATCAACTATTAATTTACTATAGATCATTTTTTAATTATCTATAGGTAAATGATTGATTATTCTATAGGTAAAAATATAAAATTTCATAGGTAATATTTGAATTATCAATAGATCATAAAATTAGGATCCATGAATTAATAGGATTCGGACAAATGAAAAATAAAACAAATTTATTTAACTATGCTAACTTTTCGATGTATTTAAAATCTTCTTCAGAGCTAGTTAAAAGTCACATAATTAAAAGAATTCGTTAAAATATAAGATTTTAAATAAAATATTCATAGTAGGTAAGATCATTGAACTTCGAGATAAGAGTCAAACAGTTTGATTTTAAATTCAAACATATTGATTCATAACAATATCAATACATAACAAATTCTTTCTTTCCACGAAATATTAACTAAAGTAATTATTTAAAGCAGTGTCCAAAGTGGGTTCAGTGGAACCCTGGGGTTCCACGTAATAATTTTGGGGTTCCACGAGACAAGTTGTGATATAATATTAAAATAAGATTAGCTGCAATATTTTCATAGAAACGCATTAAACTATTAATGTAAGGCGTTATGAGTACATTTCTAATAAATCTGTCAAATTCAGCCAAATTTTCTTGCCAAAGGCATTGTTATTTACTATTTGTTAAAACACTGAAGTTCATGTTAGCATCGGTGTTATCGTTCAAGGTCACGGAATTTGTATTGAAAACTTATTTTACTTTACTTAATTATTTGTATAGGTGGGTGTAGTAGACTCATTATCATTATTAACGTGCGGTTGGATATTACACCTGTGATTCCGGAAATCACCTATAACATGATTATTTGGTTCGTATGTTTCATTTTGTAATTCAGTTGTATGCTCTGAATCATTCAACAATATTTTGTAATTTCTTCTTTGACATTTGGCTAAATAATTTGGATTCATTATTTGGTTCTCCAAATTTAAAGAATTCATCATACGATTTGGAATTTTTCTTGAACCTTTTTCAACTACTTGGGTGGGTGTAGTAGACTCATTATCATTATTAACGTCCGGTTGGATATTACACCTGTGATTCCGGATATCACCTATAACATGATTATTGGGTTCGTATGTTTCATTTTGTAATTCAGTTGTATGCTCTGAATCATTCAACAATATTTTGTAATTTCTTCTTTGACATTTGGCTAAATAATTTGGATTTATTATTTGGTACTCCAAATTTAAAGAATTCATCATACGATTTGGAATTTTTCTTGAACCTTTTTCAACTACTTGGGTGGGTGTAGTAGACTCATTATCATTATTAACGTCCGGTTGGATATTACACCTGTGATTCCGGAAATCACCTATAACATGATTATTTGGTTCGTATGTTTCATTTTGTAATTCAGTTGTATGCTCTGAATCATTCAACAATATTTCGTAATTTCTTCTTTGACATTTGGCTAAATAATTTGGATTTATTATTTGGTTCTCCTTTAAAGGATTCATCATACGATTTGCAATTTTTCTTGAACCTTTTTCAACTACTTGGGTGGGTGTAGTAGACTCATTATCATTATTAACGTCCGGTTGGATATTACACCTGTGATTCCAGAAATCACCTATAACATGATTATTGGGTTCGTATGTTTCATTTTGTAATTCAGTTGTATGCTCTGAATCATTCAACAATATTTTGTAATTTCTTCTTTGAAATTTGGCTAAATAATTTGGATTTATTATTTGGTTCTCCAAATCAAATCAAATAATTTAACTAAATAAGTCCTCTTTCACTGTTTGTGGGATTTCGGTAACCTCTAACCTCACCTATTTCCCCTTCAAAAAATGTAATATCTCTATATGTATTTTATTTTTATTTTGTTTCTCTTTTCAAAAATAATATCTAACCTTGTCCTAATTTTGTGCTTAAAGATTATTTTCGCAGGTGTTTCTGTATTGTGCAATGTGGAGTACTGCGATATTTAAAAAGATATTTACTAATAAGATTGTCAAAATAATGTTCGTTAGGGTCTTTATAACATTTTATTTATAGATTTTACTGCATTCTCTTCACTTGTGTCGAGAATGAGAGAAATATGAAGAGAATTCTCTTCACTTTCCATCATTGGTGTAGAGGAAAAAGCGTGGAGAAGTAGTAAGTTTAATACTATATATAAAAGATAATAAATTCATAAGGGTTAAATTTAATACTACCGTGCGATCAAAATTTCTTGTCAGTTACATAATAGTAAACAATGAGTTTAAAAATATCAAAACTGTTCTAATCCACAGCTGAAACTCCCAATTTAACAAAGAACCAATCAGATTACTTCATTGGTCCGAATTCACCAGAGAATCAACGAAAATATGTGTTAATTTAATACCTGTTGTCAACTCTTTGGCGTGTAGAGAAAAATAGTGTTCATTTAATAATCAATTCGTATAAGGTAATAAAAATAGAATGTACGCCTATGTATACATGTCCTTGGAAATAAGTTTGATAACTAAATGTTTCTGTCAAGTGTTGCGTAACGGACAAGATTTCTTGATCGCTCTGTATTATCTGTGTGAATATGTTTTGAGATACCAAAAGTTGCAAAAAATTCTCTAAGTTTAAGTATCGAGAATTGTTTTCGAATCCAATCTTGATACCGACTTTAAAGGTTGTTGAGACTGCTTTCCAAAATTATTATGCTTTCAATTTTGTTGAATTCTGAGATAATTCGTTTAGAATTGTCCAAAAGTTGTAAAACCTTATTTTGAAAAATACTACTAGTTAGTTTTCATGGAAGTGGCTTGCAAAAAACATTTAAATATAAATTCATTTTTATTCCGAATAATTGGTGTCGTAGCCTTTGTAATAGTGGCAGAAGGAGGTTAAAATTACCTGTTTTTTATGTTCCTCAGAGTCTTCAATGTTTTTGTTCCACTGGATGTAGCTATTTCTAATACCTCGTCGCATTTATCTTGTTTTAACACTGTATATATTGTTGTTTTCGATACCTGTCATTTTGCAACAAATTTCCAAAGAATCATTAACTATTTCTGACAAGTGCATGTGCTTTATTGCAGTGTAGCAATTTATCATTAAGATTTCAAATTGATTGCGTTATGGTTTATAATAAATTCTATAGAAGGGCACGCAATTTGTGCTTTTTAGTCATAAAATGTGCTGGTATTAGACGCCACAGCGAAAAAAACAAAATAAAACTTATTTCGGTTGCTTACGCTCATGAAGTTCCCGCCTTAGTGGTCACATATTTGTACGTCTCTGTACCCTGTACGGAACCTGTACTACAATAGATGTCAGAATTGGTTTTCATCCTCTTAATATACTACAACAAATTTTTATCCTAAAGAAAGTGGTTCCATGCGTTTTCCATATTCAAGCTCATATTTGACTATAATTTGATGTGCGCGAAAATAATGAAAAAAAAAAAAAATTAACACCTCCAGAAATGCCAAACGTACAATTATTTTACAGTGCAATTCTATTAATTCCTCTGGCATTACACGGAGATCAAGAATATCATATTACTTATTTAAATTCGTATATAAATTAATGCACACAGTGTGGAATAATGCTAAAAGGCACTAAGTGTTAGTCGTACAAATGAGACGAACTTCACTCGCTAGTATTTGACAGATGTTTGTTCCCACATTACCAGCACGAGCGGAGTTATATTCATCTTTGTCACTCCCACGCACTCATCCTTGAAACCTACTCACTCCTACTCACTACAATGGACGAACAATGAAAACTTCTACGTACGCACATATCTCCTACAGTTTACAGCATGTTCAATGTGTTTATTAATAACAATGCAACATATTTTTATAAATGAAAAGATTTTCCTAAACGTTATCGATTCACAGAGCTCTCACAGTCACATTTTTCATCATGGTGCACTAAAAATGAAAATACGTTGACTTTTTCAAATTATTTTCATATTCAGGATGCGCTTTTTGGATTCCATCTATCAACGCAAAATATCTATTCAGACTAGAAAATAGCTTTTCAATTTTTACGGCAGAATTAGTAGCCATTAATCAAGTACTTAAATACATTTTAAACTATTTCCATAAGTGACAATAACATTGTTTACTCTATTCTACAAAATATCAATGATGCAAAAAGGGAAAATAAGTCTGTTAAAATAATTTGGATTAAAGCTCACTGCAATATCCAAGGTAATGACATAGCTGATGAGCTAGCAAAGAAAGCCATTTCCTCTGGAGAATCTAATGATTTAACCCCTACTACAAATGACACCAAAATTATAATTAAAAATATATTATTGAAAAAATGGGAAGATTTACAAGAGTCATCATATAAAGGGCAAGTATATCATCCGATTCAACCAAGACTTCCATCTACCCCTTGGTTTAAAAAATATACCAAAAGAAAATTT
Source organism: Liopterus haemorrhoidalis (assembly GCA_963971575.1). Lineage (NCBI taxonomy): Eukaryota > Metazoa > Arthropoda > Insecta > Coleoptera > Dytiscidae > Liopterus > Liopterus haemorrhoidalis. The sequence continues at coordinate 145,597,018 of OZ020611.1, read as the reverse complement.
ATTTTCACCATCACAAGAATAAGGCTCAATCATAATTTTTATCCAGCGCACCTACATAAAATTAAAATGAGAACAGATCCATTTTGCCAATCTGACAACAAGTCTTTTGGAGATCTCAACCACATCCTTTTTAATTGTTCTCTGTGCTCTGCAGCTAGAAGCAAATTTTTCAGTGTTATCAGCGTTCAACACTCTTCAGATATTCGGTCTATCCTGTATAAAGCAATATCAGACGAAGTCAAACTAGAAGCTCATTTTAATTTTTTCAGTTGCATCATTTTAAAAGTTAAATATATCACTTTCACTGCTAATATTTTCGTTTATAATTAAAACATATAAACGACTACTGTAATTGCTCAGAATGGTGTCGTACAGGAATGATATATAGGTTGAAATCTTTTTAGACAAATTTTCAATAAATTGGTGTAAATCGCATCAATTCAGCCGTTCTAGAAATTAAAGGTAACAGACATACAGACAGACAAATTTTCCCTTTTATGTATTTAGATATTACTCCAAAACCTTTGATTGTGTGAATTGGAACAATTTGTGATCTGTCCTGATAATAATGGGTATCCCAGAACATCTTATATTGCTAACTCGAAATCTTTTTGAGCTTGGCATCTACAAATTCGACAGGGCTGTATTTTATCTTATCTTCTCTTTAATAAACATAAATGAGGAGTATATCATGCGAATGTCCCTTAATGGCCAAGCGATATAGTTATTGGAAGCCAATAACTACAACGACATAACATCAGACGTTTCAGATACGTTGATGATACTGTCTTGATTGCGAAAGATGTAACACACAATGCAAATACTGTGCCAACCGTAGAAAACAAAAGTTGGAAACTTGGTTTGATACTCCACAGAAGTAAAATTTAAATAATGGTTATCCAGCAATCTTCTCAAGGCCACCTAATGCAGTTGTTTGATGTAGATGGTGTAGATTTCGTCAATAGTTTTCCTACCTGGAATTTTTAGAAATGAGGTAGGTTCAAATTCGCTTGACTATTGCTAGAACGGCTATGTCAAAGCTAAAGAAAATGATCTAATAGATATATATGCTGCAAAAAGTAGATATCGAAAATCATTGAAAAAAAGATGGCCTCTTTTGAGTTATGGTGCTGTAAATGCACTACATCCTGTGGGATGATTGACGCACCAATGCAACAATTATTGAAACAATCAAGATTCCAATTACGGTATCGAAGAATGTCTAAAGAAGAATATTCCAATATTTTGGCCACGTAACCGGAAGTAATCTTGACAACTTGGAAATCCTTGTCATACAATATAAGGTGTTATACACTGGTAGAAACCTTGCCAAATGAAGAAATGGGAAGTGGCTTACCATGGTACAAAAATAATTCTTGTTGTACAAATCACGACTCCTCAGCAATGAGGACAAGGGAGATGGGAGAGAGATATACATATATCTACAGAAGGACTAGACCAAAATCTCAACACTGAATTTCCTTCTACTGAATATTGCATTATTTATTTGTAAGATAAACGACGTAAGATAAAAACCTTTTTCTGTCTTGCTCAAATTTCAACAGCATCAATGGAGGTGCACAATATCTGCTGTATGTCAGAGTGATTCATTGTTCTTCAATGGTAATTATTGCGGAACAAATTATAGGTCTTATTTCTCAGTTGACGGCCAACAAAATTACAAGTAATTTATGTAATTACCAAAGCTTGGGGAGTGTTCCTTTTCTTATCTCATTAGGAAACACACATTTTAAAATAGTTGTATTTCTGTAATTAATATTCTATCTAACTTTTGTTCAAAAATGTACTAAAAGTCTTATATAAAACAGGATCATTTGATGTTATAGTTGAGGTAATTCAGAACCTATACTTTAAAAATTAGAACTATAGTCAGATTGTTTTATAAAGATGAAGACGTGGAGACGTCGTAACTTGCTCGGCGGAGCAATCAAAGATATGTCAAAATTAGTATTCACTCAAATGTACGGATGTTGTGTAAGTACTTGCTTTGTCCTTTAGCCTTTGTTACCGTTAGCTGCTAGTCTGGGTAGGAGTTTTAATTTTTGCTAAATTTGGTAATATTTTAACAAATATTTTAACTCAACTCGCTACGCATGTTGGGTTTCATAAAAAGACAGTCTATCAGCTTCAGGAGTTTACATACTATTAAAGTCCTATTCAATTCTCTAGTAAGGTGTCAGTTAGAGTACGACACAGCTATATGGTCTCCAACCCAACAAGGTTTGATTTACAGACTGGAAAACGTGCAAATCAAATTTTGTAATTATGCACTTTATAAATCGGTTATTCATTACAGTACAGCACTGAATGAATACCCAAGAGGTGAACGTCTATCCGCACTTAATTTGAAACCTCTACAAGGTAGGCGTCGATTTTCGGTTTATGTCTACTCCACAAGAAAGTGCATTGTACCATTGACGTCCCTGACATCCTCGCTAGAGTTGGACTGAGAGTTGCACCATACCCGACAAGGAACGTGGATTTATTTCACCTGTCCAGGCGCCGAAGATCTTAAGGACAACTACAGCCTGGATAGAATGTGCATGCTCTACAACGACCGAGCCCCAGATTTGGATATTATATGTGCATCTTACATTATATTTAAAAATAACGTAAACCGTTCACTCTAGTCCTGTTTATTAAGCATTTTTCTTTTGAACTTTATCCTGTATATACTTAAGTAAATAAATATTTTCCATAACTCATTCCATTTATTTCTTTCCTTCGTCAAGGCTTTAGCCTTTCTACAATCTATTCCTCTTTTTCAACCGCATTCTTTAGTTCTACGCTCCATGTTTTTCTTGGACTTCCTCTGTGATTTCTCTAGAATGTTCTCGCTTCCATTGACCCTTTTTAATTCCCTGACATTATTCATCCTATTAACATGCCCACACCACCGTATCTGTACCCGTCCCACGTCTTATTTTTCATATTAAAAATTGTAAATCACTTTGTAGAAATATTTTAAAATAAGGTTCTTGGTTACCTAAAGGCCTTATCACACTTGAGTTAATATCAACGTCTAGACTTAGAAAATGAAAGTTTTTGCATTCGAATCGAAGTCATTTGTGTGTGATAGTATGAAAAAAAGCCTAACATGATTCAATTCCTCTGTCTTTCTACCCAGGTATTTTAAAGCGCGTGCGCCAACTGGTATTCACTCGCTCTCAGCTATTGCGTCTTTGTTTTTTATTTCCGTTAAGATTAGTTTATTGTACAATTGTTATTTTAGAATATATTTAAATATATATATATAAATATATATATATATATATATATATATATATATATATATATATATATATATATATATATATATATATATATATATATATGAAGAACAACTAATTAATTTAGTGAAACCTCACAAATAAACTTTACAAAATAAAACTGTCAACTGTCATAATAACATGATGCATGCGAAAACAAAACATTTCCAAGTCTTAAATAATATTGAAAGATTTTGTGATAAAAAAAAGTCAAAACCTAAAGACGTGAATCTTGAAAAAAAAAACTACAAAAGTAAAACTTGGATAGCGTTCTAGTGTGATACGCCCTTAAGAGAACACAAAAGATGATTTTAAGTATCTTTACAGACTGATCTTTATTATATACGTCGCCACCGCATATACACCACTACACAATTAATTTATTGAAAAAAAATATCCCAGGACGACTTATATCTCGATTTATCAATGTGCTACAGCCGGCAAGATCGCCAGATGTGGCCGTTTCAGACTTTTTTCTTCTCTAGGACTATTTGGTCATTGATGTTATCCGATATGCCGTAGAGGCCTTTACAAAAAATGCGAGAAGAGACGAACAACAAAACATAAGAAGTCTTCAGAAAAGTGATGGAAATGCAATAGAAAGGGACCAACTTTGCATCATCACTCAAGGCATAACATAAAATTTGGCCGACATAATCTGTAGCACTTGATGAACCAAAATTTATATTGCAATAACTAAAATAGGGACTCTGTATATGTATATAGTGATATAAATAATCAGTCAAAATGCTTATAATAATAAAATATAAATAAAATGAAACAGGGGAACTAAATTAGAAATGGTATATTTCTTATTCGTCTGACAACATTTCAGTAACAACATTTCTTTCTGCTCAGAGCTTCTAGCTTCTTTCTAGCTTCGTCTTTTGATAGGTAACCGTTAAATTCCTGATATGACATATATATTTTATTCATTTGAGCTGCCATTTCCTAAAACATTATCAACGTCCATCGAACGACAACTGACTCGCACTACCGGCTGATAGTTGATAGTCCGAGTGTAGCAGTTGGCAACAAAGAACAGTCAAATAGTCAGCGACTGCAGCAGACTCTGTATATCCGGTTAATCGGCTTTAACCGTTGGCGTGATCGGAAATAGATAAACGCTGGAACTGCGCGCGAGATTTGCTTTGATTATATGAAACGTTATTTTTCTTGCTATAAACCATGTACATTAATTTTAGAAAAAATTAGTGTAACCCGGAGATTTTATAAGAAAACCAGGGTGAAACCCTGAGACCTGGTCACTCTGTTCATGACCCGTCTAATAGAAATTCAATATTCTTAGAAGTACAAGCAGATTTCTAAATTATATTTCCTTTGGCTTTTATTTCTAAGTATTTTTACGATTCAATTTATTTTTATAAGCTTAGTTACCGTTATTATATTTTAAAAATAGTCAAGAACTTTTTCTTCACTTAAGAATTTATTTTTACCCAAAAAGAAGTTAAAACCATCTGACCATTACGAGAAACTAGCCCTCTAGTTAGCAACATTTGTCAGTTACCTACAGATCTCCCAACCGTCAACTTCATATCAATTCATAATACAGAATCATTAAAAACACAAACATCTCTTTTCACACATTTCACCCCACAATCCAGTATGCTAAAACCAGTAATGCTCCGTAGACAACATTTTTAGAAACACTGTCCTATATGATACGTGACGAAGTATAAAAAATAAAAATAATTGTAACATTTTTATTAATATGCGTGTATCCTAATGTTAACATTTAAATATTCATATAATTCAGTGCTAATGTGTTTGCGATAACTCTGAATATGACAGCCTGATATGGAAATGATGAATTTTATAAATGTTTATGTTGACAATAACTACCAGAAGGCGTGAAAAATATACAATAGCACGATATGTTGAAGGATATTACTTGTTACTCATGTGATTTATTAAAATGTCGACAGATTACCACAAAAAAATTACTTTTGTTTGAACAATTTATTAGCTTTGTCTCATTAAATTGTTAATACATCCACTCCAGCATATGTACATTGTATATATATATTATATTTCTGGAAAATTATAGAAAAATTTGACATCCCCAATAAACTTATGTAGATAAAAATGGTGTCAGGATCCATAAGTAGAGTTACAGTACGAAAGCTATTGTCGCAGCTTTTTGAAATTTATACCGGAGTCAAAAAAGAAGATGCCACCTCACCTCTATTATTTAACCTCGTGCTAGAATTGCTGGACTATTCAAAGGAGGAGATAGCCGAGATTGCAAGAACTATAGAGGTATAGCCCTACTAAGTGTATTGGGAAAAATATATGCAAAAATACTGGAAATAAAGGCTTCAAGAGAAAGTAGAAAAAGACCTGGAAGATACACAGTGTGGATTCAGATATAATACGTTACATTCGCTTTGCTCTAGATAGCTGAAAAAGCTCTTCGTACAGACCGTCAAGCACACGTGTGTTTTGTAAACATGAAAAATGCCTTTAACAGGATAGTCCGAAAATTAGTGTGGCAAAACTTAAAGAGTATTTCTGAGAAGAATTTGAACGTCGTGGGAATAAGGAATGAATCTTCAGCATTCTTCAAATTTGCTGTAGGTTTAGGACAAGGATATGTGCTCAGTTCCCCCCACTTTGCAATAGTGCTAGACGATGCAATACAAGAGATGAAAATACTACCAAAATCCTATCAAATAGGATATAAGAAAATGGAAATATTATCAGTCACCGAGTTCTGCTTCACAGACGACACGGCTTTACTGGGAAGTTCCGAAAAAGACCTACAGCACAATATGAACCTGCTTCATAAAGCCCTGACAAAACGATATAAGATAATTAATAAGGCTAAGGCGATAACGATGGTAATCAGCACGGACAGGTTAACAAACAACATTGCTATAGAAGGAACGAAATTCGAACAAGTGCCAAATTTCAAGTATCTAGTATCAGTCATCAATGAAGAAGGGAAATTAGACGACGAAATAAACCAGAGAATATGAACAACTGGCTGATTGTTCAATACAACAAAGAACATCTTTTTTGCCAGCAAAGAAATCTCTAAAGAAACTAAAATTAAGATTTAAAAAAAGGATGCCGTACCCATTCTTGCATATGTCAGGGAAACTTGGACACATTGCTGGATATGGAGTGCATTAGGAGTGATACTTTAAGAAAAGTTTTGAATACAAAGATTGTTCCAGATTAAGAAGAAGTTCGCCACTGCTTCTTATCCTGGCGTGGCTTCTGGAAGAGGGAACCATCTAAAACTCACAAAGCCTGACACCGAAAGGTATTAAAGGCTTAGGATTAAGAGACTAAGTAAGCTAGAATTGGTTCTAAGAAATGCCCTAGTTATCAGTTACTGTGGTTATCACAATTAATGGATGGTAATAAACGCATATCACAAAATATTTTAGGCTATACAGATACCTAACTCAGCTTATTGGCGTTGTATATAAGGGAGAATAATTCAACACCAGTAATGAAAAATCCAAATATCTTATTGTAAGCAGATACAGTCATGAAAATACAACCAACTTCCAAGGTCAATGGTAATACTTTTAAGAAAGATATGGTGTGTACTCTTAAATACTTAGGCATGATAATAAAACTGCTAATTTGTTTAACGTTGCTCTTGGTGTCGAAGTTTAAAAAGTAGACCTCAATATCAGTAATAAATAAAAAATAAGTATTTCATTGTAGACAGTTTATACCTTCAAATACCTAGGCACCATGTTAATTCAAATAAATCAGATAGAACCAAAAATCAAAAACATGATTCAAACTGCAAATGTGTTTTATTTCGACTCTCCTTTCAAAACAAAATTCCTCTAAAACACCAAGACCGAGCTCTACCAAACTATATTCCGCATCATACTTATCGGTCATTCCATGTCAATTGGCCTGGCGATCCACACTCGACCATTTGCAATTTTGATGAAATTTTAACTGGTTGCCGATCAATATTAGAAATAAACTAATGCATTTTAGGCCATTATATTAAATATCCTGTACTTTTAAGAAAACTAGAAATTTATGGTATAAGGGGAATAGGCAACAAACTTTTTCGTAGTTATCTGAAAGATAGAGTACAAGCGGTAAAAATAGAAGACAGCATTAGTTCTAGGCTCCCAATATCCTGTGGTGTGCCTCAGGGTACGGTGTTGGGACCAGTTCTCTTCTTAATTTACATTAATGACTTATTGAAATTAAAAGAATTAAAAAGTACTATTCTTTCTTATGCAGATGATACTGCTTTGTTTTTCGAATCTAGCACTTGGAATGAAGTCAAAAATATGGCTGAAAGGGATCTGGAATTGATAAAAAATTGGCTAGATGCAAATATCCTTTCGCTTAGTTATAAAAAATCTTATTTTGTAGCCTTTAGCAACAATAAAAAAACACAGCCCAACTTTGAGTTTATCAAAATTCATAGTAACTGTTCTAACGTTAATTGCAACTGTGTTGTAACTATTGAAAAATCTGATTCTGTGAAATATCTAGGAATATTGATTGACTGTAATCTTAAGTGGGATAAACATATTTACACATTGTATAACCGTCTAAGAAAAACTATATATATATTTAAAAAACTCCGTGAGTTTATGCCACTGAGAATTCTGTCTAGTTTCTACTATAGTCTTGTTCAGTCAATAATTAGTTATGGGCTAATAGCTTGGGGTGGAGCGGCAAACTGTCATATGTTAAGATTAGCAATAATTCAGAAAATGATAATTAAAATAATACTGAAAAAACCATTATATTTTCCTACAGATAAATTATTTTCTGAATCTAAATTAATGAATTTACAACAGTTGTATGCGTTATCAATAATAAGACATATTAATACAAGCAAGGCTCATATCTTACATATACAACATCCCTATGCTACTAGATATTCTGGGCAAGCATTGTCTTACAAAGCAATTAAAACGATAGGACAGAGGAGTTTTAATTATTTTGTACCAAAAATCTACAATAAATTGCAGAATTTCGCTTCACGACATCAAATTAATATTCATCAAAATAATGTAATCAAAATTGCCAAAAAATGGATTAACCACCTTACAAAAATTGAACTAGATTCAATCTTTAACAACTGTTAATATCTTGTAAATACATTGCACATCTTTTATTTTTACTTTAGCAAGTATAAAAAAAAAGTTAAAATAACTAATATATACATAGGATCGCTCACTACCTAAAATCTATTTACATTGATACCACGCACATACCTTTGTGGTATATGTGGTGTTTCCCCTGCATAGTAATAAGTGGTATATCTACTAAATTGTTTTAGCTTTACAGCTATTATTTATTAAATTAATATTTATGTTTATATTTTGTGCTTTCTATTTGGGGTTTAATCTCTTATTGCATCTACTTTATAAATGTACCAACTTATACCTGTAATATGTTAAATAAAGAGACATTATTATTATTATTATTATTATTATTTATATCTAGCAAGATTCGCCTTTTGTTTGGAGATTTATCTCACAACGTTTGAACCGAAGCTTTTGAACGGTACGAAAATATTCAAAGTTTCACTGCAACACGAAACTTCATGTCTACAACACTAAGTCTACAACACGAAAACCAAAGCAATTGTTGAACTGAACAACCAAATAATATGGTCCTTTGGATAAAGATAAGGATAAGGGATGAAACTGGACGAAAAAAGTAAAAAACTCCATCACCAAATTTAAGCCCAACTTTGCAGTGCATTATTTTCAGAAAGAAACAACCATGGAAGCCTATCATTCGGTGTACTAATGAAATATGCTAAATTATTATCAGCCAGATTACACAGTTGAGTATAAAAATATTGTTCTACAAAAATACTGTTCAACACAAAATCGTCAAAAATGACTTGGGTTCAATCTCAAAATCAGAAAATTATTATATCCGATTCGATTTTCTTTTGAGTACCAATGAAAAAAGATGCACAAGTTCATTTCTAGTAGTGATCTACAACCAGTTAAAATTTCAGCCAAATCGAAATAGTCGAACATGAACGTTTAAAATCATACCACTTGAAATGGAATGAGCTTTACTCATGAATCTTCAATTCCTGCTTTCCTATTTTGCCCAAATTTCACAATTATTGAAAATAAAAGGTAACGAAGAAATTTTGGCCCCATTAACTTGGTACAAGGCAAAGAACAAATGAAGTAGAAATTAAAGGAAGATGATTAGTGAAGAATACATGATCTAGGAAAGAAAATTGAAAAATCGTCAACAATGCGAAGAACAGGTGGAGAAATCATCTATCAGAAGATCTAACAAGTATTGGTATATAGAAGTGCTTTCCAACCAGTGTTTCACAACTAAGTAGTAAGGTTATCACGAAATTTATAATTTAAATAAACGTGAACAAAACTAAAAATGAAAATTCAATTTAAACGAATCTATTGCTCATGGATTATAATGTGCAGATATTTCCGACGCCCATTTCTTCCTAGTTTTTCCTCAGTCTCACACTCCTGTTGGCTTGTGTAGTATTGCCTGCTTCGGAATTCTGTAACTGGGCATTTTTTCAAGATTTTATCCAGCTCGGTAAAAATATTCAATTCTTCCTTCATTTCTTCATAGCGAATATGAAGTCTGCTACATTCTTTCACGGCCCTCAAATAATTTATTTCTGCTGCCTGAATTCTAGTTTCATTTAGTTTTTTAGTACCTAGCCCAGATTCACTACTGTATGAAAAATAGGTTAAAACTGTATGTGATTGAATAAAATTAATTTAAATGATTCATTAAAATTAACTAGAATTCAACTTATTTACTTTTCGTCTTTTTATGCAATTAATTTTTGTTTTCACCCGGGATGTCAATTTTACCGTAGGAAATATTGTGTAACTTTGACAAAAATATTGGAAAGCACTGGTATACAGGATACATGGAAAGACCTGATAATATATCAAGAATATATGTATATGCATGAGACCAAAATTAAATCCAACTAATAATCCCCAAAGAAAAAGAAGAAGAAATAAAATGAAAGAAGTTCGAGAACTCTTTGAAGCAAACTTTACAAAGTATATTATCATTATTGTGCATTAAAAAATTCAACACGTATCTGTTATAGATAACATTAAACAAATAAATCGCTAAATGATATGTATTTGATTATATGTTCTATTTGTCTGTTTAACTTGCAAACAATACTATACTTTCCGTTCAACTTTTCCGAATAGCAATAATTGAACTATTGACAAATAAAATCATATAACCAGTTTTAGAACAATAGAATATAGGCGGATGCATGAGTTGATGCTCTAAAACCGATACAATTCAGGCGATTCAGTACAATTTATCTAAATTAACAAGCATCCTGCACAATGAGGACAGTGATGGCTGCGCAGGAAGGAACTACTGTGGAGCTTCAGCTTGGATTCAGCTTGTTACAACAAAAGCCACACAAATAATGCAGACACCTAACACATTACAGGTAAAATTCAAATGGTGTGTTTGATTACAAAAATTTAATTCTAGCTGAACGGATGTAAGAAAAAATTAATGTATAGTGTGAATTTTAACACATTTCAGGATTCCGTAGATATACAGGGTTTAAAAACGAAATGTGACACAAAAAAAACCTTTGTCCTTAGAAACATTCCTAGAAAATTTACATAACTTGTTTTCATTAAATCATTTCTAAGAAAGCAAATTCGAAAACAGATGTTTTATAATAATCTACATGAATATGACAAATATAACTATTTTATTAAGTATACGATATTTTCAGGATTGTATAGGTCAAAATAATAAACAAATTTTAATTTAATTGAACAAGACCGGTTTAGATTCATCGAAACCGGTCGATTAAAGAAAATAATTAGAAGAAATAACTATTTTAGATTGTAGGAACTGAATTCCAGGAATAAAGACTCGTTATTATTCCAATTAGAAGAGGATATATAAAATCAGGAAAATGGTGGAAACCTGAGTCGGGACCAGAAAATAATGTAGAAATAATTAAACAAAGTCTATTGCATAAAATGGTTATTGCAGATGTAAAATGATAACTACATAGGAAGCACGATAAAAGGATATCGAAATGATAAAAAAACTTTCTTTTAACACTAAAATTCCATTATAATTATTTTCAAATAACTTAGACACACTCGGACTGAGAACAAAAACAAAAAAAAAACAACATGCTACTATCTAACAACAAAGATACACTACATACATCACATAGAGGCCGCTAGATGATAGAGCAAGGCAGGAACTTAAAAGCTTTTCCAAGGTACATAATGCCCAAGATACTAGAGGGGGGAAATGCAAATCTTTTTAAAGTTTCGTTCAGTATTCAGTACTTTCTAAAAAGATTCGTTCGTTTGGAACGAATCGTTGGCGTACAACATGTTTAGTCTTACGTCACGCTGTACTTGGCTTTGATATTGCATAGTTGTGTACTGGGAGCTGAGAACATTACAGATGGAACGTCCGTGAACGTTAGACAGTCGCTAGTAGTTCGCGAACGGTGAACGTGTCAGTACACGTTGTACGTATACGTATCACGTACACATACCCACATTGTACTGCGCAGTGTTTCGAGTCTGCCGTTCAGCTTTCGCTCGTGCCATGTTCTAAGTTCGCCCATCCAGACTCAGCCTACATAGGTACCAGACTATTCACATAGATGTACGTGTGTTCCACACTACACACCGAAAGAGTAATTTCGTCTATGCTACACACTACACAGCCACCAGCCTGAGCTCTGTGCTCGATCCTTGTTCCGTTCCGTTCCATATCAAGTCACACCCGCCACTCGCTAGCATTGGTTCGTGAGTTCGCGTACTGAAAATTCGTTCGCTGCTTATTAAAAGATTCGGTCATATCAATTCACTGCAACGATTCGTTCTTTTCGAACGAGTCGTTCGCGAACGACACATCTCTACAAAGTACAACAGTCTGCTATATATATAAGTGTAATCGCACCTAGCCTAATAGTAGTTTTTATAAGAAAAATAGTCAAAATATCTTTGACTTAGGGTTCCAATAAAATAAATAGATAATTTTAGGTCTGTTTAATAAAAATTAATTAAAAAAATACAATTATCCTAAAAATTACACATAAAATTAAATAATAATATTCAAATAGAATTTTCTTCAAAATGATCATCTCTGGCTTGCATAATCGCCTGACAAATACGCGGCATGCCATTAATTAATTAGTTTAAATATTGGCCATCAATGTTCATCCAAATAGTGATTTCCAAAGGTTATTTTTACCCCTTGGAGGTTTTTTTCGAACCTCCCTGTCTAAATGATCCCATGGTAATTCTATAGTCATTAACTTTAATAGTTCTTCCTCAGATTTTATATTTAAGTACTCTTTAACCACTTTGGCAGTGTGGGATCATTATCTTGCTGGAACACGAGCCCTTCACCAATCAGTTATTCAAAACATTCTCGTCTAAAATCCGCGAATACACCTCTTTCGTAATTTTTTCATCAATATTAACGATTCTTCCAAATTGACCACGAACAAAACAACTCCAATCCATTATATTACCATCTCCATATTTTTCAGTTTGGGTAATACACTGTTCCAGCATGCTTTCCCCTGGCCGACGACGAACAAATAGTTAGCGTTTATTGCCGAAATTCAAATTTTGATTCGTCCAACCAAAGCATTCTGCTTCATTATTATACCGTCCAATTTTTATGCTCTTTGGCCCAGGCTAACCTTTTTTGTTTATAGACAGTCGTAAGACGTGGTTTTTTAACCGCAACACGACCTCTGTCTAGTTAAATTTATTTGTGAATTTTAAACTCGTTTAATTTATTTTTGTAAGGTCTGATTAAACTTATACACGGTAGTATATACGAGTATATATTTCAGAATAGCAACAAAATGAAAATCTTTTCAAAAATTAATTCCCATTCTTTAATCTGCGCTTCAAGAGCTTTCATTTGATACCCCACAATAATTTTAAAATGTATAATAATACGTTTTTAAACGATAAAAAAATCAATATAAAAAACAGCACAATAATCAATTATATACTTTTTTTTAAATACAGTGACTATTTAAACAATTAATTACAACTACTTGACAGATGATATTTCACAACTCTTCAAAAGACAGGTATGGCAAAACAACAAAAATTTTGACAACATTTACACTCTGTAAATACTATGTCTAAAATGAAAACGAAATATTGGCTATAGATATTTAACATTGGAAATTCGTTTTTCTTGCGCAGTACCCATTAAAAAAGAAATAACTACCCTGTGTGTGTTTAGGGAGTAATTATAATCTAATTATAAGGAGAGGTAATATAGGATCCGCGATTGAAACCTGACAATTTTGTAAATGGGATAAAGTTTTTGAAATTTTTTCAAATTTTTCTTTTTATTGTAAATAGGAAGAGTGAAAATTTACATGTAGTATTGTTATCGTTGATATCTCGCGTCCTATGGGTCGTACCGCGCGCTATCACCCATCGTTGGATTCACCGAGAGATTATCTATCGATCGCGACCCGTAAATCAGCCCTAAACTCATATTTAGAATATTTATTAATAATAGGGTTCATTTTCGCCTAACTGGGCGTGGCCTAGTTACCCATTCCACTAAAAATCCATTCACTCGCTCCAAAACAAAACGTATATAAGAAACGCGATTTCAAGCGCAAACCACTGTTCTTCAGTCAAAACCACCATTCGGTCACAATTGTTCTCACAGTCGCCACTACGAAGACATCACTCATCATCACTTCAAGAAGCCGACTACTCTTCGATACTATCGCTATGGGGCAGGAGACCTGCTAAAAAGAATTTAAACACTCATCAACGCTTCGCCTCGCTACTCGGCAAGAATCTTGCTATAAGGCAAGAACTCTACGCTTCGCCTCGCTTCTTCGCAAGTATCTCGCTATTTGACAGGAACTCCACGGTTCGCCTCGCTATGTGGCAAGGTTCTCTCACCCACCTCGCTATACGGCTAGGTCCGGTACAACCATCGATGCTTCACCTCGCTATTTGGCAAGGGACCCTAGCCTATCTCGCTATACGGCAGGATGCGCCCTCGCTCCCGATATTCTACATATTAAACGGCACTACGGCCCCGTTCCGACTATACGCCTTTCACGGCATCACCGTCGCACATTGCCGCTCTCCGGCACTATAACTTTTCATGCATCGCTTCTATCAATCGTGCGTGAGCGCTACACTAGCCCCACGTACCATGTCCACCACGGACTACCCATTCTGGCGCTGCCACCATTCATTCAACTTCGCTAGAACGTCCACGACGGACACCGAAACGACGCTCGCCGTACTTTCTTGACTCCTAGTCATACTTCCCTACTTTACTATACACCTTTATATTGTTATTCACTTTGTTCTCACATTGTTATGTTTTCATACTTTCTTTGTTAAATAAATCTAGTAAAATCACTTTGTTTGCTTTTTATTTAGAACAACCCTTGGGCAAACTATCTCTTTCAGACACTAGGGCGACGTGGCTCTTCAAGCCGAGAAGGTATACACGGAACCCAGCACTTGAGCTAGCCTGGGTACATTGTCAGGGTAGTCACCTGGGTGACGTCACCTGCGGTACTACCTCCTGCGACAGTATCATAAAAGTAGAAAAAAACATCATAATGCAAAAATTATGTCGCTCAAATGTTGACCACCAATTTTTCTACAGTATACCAGTCTCCGGGAAAAGTTCGTCATGACTCTCTCCAATGTTTGGCGTGGGATCTCAAAAATTTCTCGCGAAATGTTCTCCTTCAATTGATCAAAATTTCTTGGTTTGTCGAGATAAACTCTTCGCTTGAGATAACCCCACAGGTAAAAATCACAAGAGGATAAAGGATTCCGCACACAAACGCGGCCGCGGTAGCGGTAGCGTTAGCGATACGACTAGCGATCAGGTCTCCTCACACTAACGCGGTGGGAGTGGCAGTAGCGCTAGCGATCAGTTAGTGAATCACGGTATATAGTTGTGTGATAATATTGATTGCGAGAATACAATAGAATAATTAATTGTATGTAGAGGAAAAATAATAATCTACTTACCATCAATTTCCAAAACTTTTCCTATTTCGTCGCACACTTTATTTTTTTCCATAATATTCTTGTAATCAGGATTTGCTAAGTCATACAAAATTAAATTATCCGTTACTGATCTATGATTTTTTTTTTTGTTAAATTATCCATTTTCGACACTATTTTCTTAAATATATTCACTCTGTGGTATATAAACAATGAATATCGCGTGGCCTAACGCAACTTGTCGAGTTCGGCCGCCAGTGTTTGGTGATCGCTAGACTGAACGCTGCATTCGGCGTCGTTCTCAGATAGCTGAACGCTTGTATATGTGTTGTCTCATTGTATTATATAGGTTGCATTAGGCCGCCCCCGTAACGCTACCGCGGCCGTCACCGCGGCCGCTTTGGTGTGTGGAATCCTTGGAAGTCGGGTGAACGTGCCGGCTATTCGATGTCACCTCGGAGCGAGATCAGCTTACCGGGGAAAAATTTTCTGAGTTGGGCCATGGACGCCCGTGAGGTATGGGTAGTCACCCCATCCTGTTAAATCCATATCCTTCTTAGAGGAAATCGACGGCGATGTAATTCAGGGATGAGAAAATCACGAATCATGGCAACATAACGTACTGAGTTCACTGTCATTATATGACTATTCTCCTCAAAAATAATAAGGCCCTATCGGTTCTGAACTACACACTGCAGCTCAGAAAGTTACTCTTTGACAGTGAAGAGCCCGCTGATGGAGTTTCCGGGGGTTATTTGGGGCCCAATAACGAAAATTTTGTTTATTGACACATCCGTTGAAGTGAAACAATGATCCCAGGGTCTTTATCAATCATTCTTAACACGGTTTCCGGAAAATTCAACCTTCTTTCGAAATCTCGTGCATGTATCTATTGAACAATAGCAATCTTGTAGGGGTTGAAGCTCAAGTCTTCATGAAGGATACGTCTTACAGAGCTGTCGGACAACCGAACAGTTCGGGCGTGAAGAATAGCAGAGCGACGAGGGCTCCGTTCAAAAGCAAGACGAACCGCCTCGATGTTGGCAGGTGTTCTTACCGTTCGAGGATACCCCCCCCCCTCCTTCTGGTTCCAAAAGCAGTGTTCTGAAAGTTCTGCACCCACAACAGAATTGTGTTTCACGACGGGATCGCCCCACGAGGGGGGATGTTAAACCGTAGACGAAAACGCCTTTGTATTAGAATCACCGAGTGATTATTTCTAAAAAACAACGCATGACGAACTCATGGTGCTTTTGGGTCCATGGCTCCATTGTAATTAAACTTCCACGCGAGGAGAAGAGAATGAGACCAACCCGGACCCCCTACCCACACCTAATCTCATTCAAAAACCGTCAAGTTTCACTGGCGGACCCTGTATATTTAAATTTAATTATAAATTACAAAATAATATCAACTACTATATTTATTGCTTTTGTTGATATTTATAATCGCAACTGCTCCACAATTATTAATGCCAAAATATCTCAAAGGATAACGATCGAGGTAAGAACTTTCCATGTTAATCATCTATGGAGCAAATTTCATTTTACCCGTTACCCATTACCCATGTCAAAGTACAGATATAATTATAATTCCAAGAGAACTTAAAAAATATAAACAAAACAAAGACTTTATCCTGTTTGCTAATTGTGTGTAATTCCCAGTTGACATTTGCGAATTCACCAATGCGCTGTCCCATATTATAGAGCTCATTTTATCGAACAATACAGAATTACGAGAATATATGAATGAAAAGTACACATGTCGAGCAATTGCACATGCAAACAGTCACACACACGTACCAACAAACTAAATTAAGTTATTACTAGATTTCGAATCAGGAGGGTGAAAATGATATTAGCACTGATATACTGACAGTAATTTTTTCGAAAACACCACAATCACGTCTAGCATAAATATTAGAGCTTCGAAACACCAACAACAATAACGTTACACGCATATTGTATTTAGAGAACAAAAATTCATGGCAAGTTTAGTACTTTTTTAGACTTAATAAATAACTACAGTGTGTACCCGTGCTTCGCTACGGCATTTCCCTACTTTAAAACAAAGAAAGTATAACACAACGCTCACCACGTTACAGTTAATTATATTAAACGTTAATATAATTTGCAATTAACTATTAGACGATGGGAAATACAGAAATCTCCAGCACTGCCATCTATTGGTTCCACACCAAATAGCGACAGTCTAGTACATCTTTAAACATTTATATGTATGCGTACACATTACACTGTGACAAGTTCGGTATTATTAATCTTTGATGTATAGTTTTAAATACATTATGATTCTACGTTAAATGCTCTATTGTTGTTTGTTATTCTAAAATAATTGATACATCACTATAAAACTCCGATGTTATGCACCTAGAAACTTTATATGAGTTTCGTCTTTTCCATAAGGGCACATGGGGCAAAAGCCCAGGGCCCCTGGCTTTATGGGGGCCTCAAAATGCCGAGGTCGTCGTTTACACGGAAAAAAGAGGAGCTTAATTTTTAGTGCAATTTTACTAATTATCTTAATTACCGTTAAAATTTCTAAATTTAAACGTAAATCGAAAACCAGATGAGTTTTCTAAATATTTTTTAAAAAGTGAACAAAATTTTACTTAACCTAAAAAAAATCAAAAAAACACATAACGTAACATTTCTTAATTAATCCTAAAAAATGTGTACAAATATTTAAATAACTTTAAAATATATATATATATATAATTTATTTAAAATTTATTTTATTATAATAGTCGATTTTAATCGGTAGTATAGTAAAATTTATTAACCATTACTAAACCATATAATATACTATAGATAGTAAAATATACAAACTAAGAGATATGAATAATTTCTATTTTTGTTATAAAAAGATATTCAATAAATTGAAACAAACAACTCAATTTTAAACAATCAATATTGAAATAATAATAGATATTATACTTATTGTATGGCCAACGGAGTGGCCGAGCGCATAATTCGTGCAGTTTGGACTGGTGAAAACAGTCTGGATTGTGCGGTCGGTAGTTCGATTCTCCGTTGGTGATATTATTCGAGCGAGAATTATGTTTGCAATACTCTTATTTCACAATCATTCACCCCTCAGCCAGGTGTAGGAGCTCGCCCTCTGGCATCGGCGATTAGCCTCGTTGCAGAAATAGGCCGATGTAAAATAAATAAATAAATAAATAAATACTTCTTGTATGTGATTATGGCTATTTATAAAATTTTGAAAGCGCTCGTTTTCACTGCAAGAATAAAATATGAATCACGAACGATCATGTTACAACAACGATTTGCTAATTTGCCAATCATGTGCATAGAAAGTGATATTCTTCAAAAATTAGACTTTGATGACATAATAGAAGATTTTGCACAGCAGAAATCCCGGAAGAAACCATCGTCATTAACGTAAGTCCAATTCTCAAAATAATAATAACTTCACTTATATTTAATTTATATAAAGCTAACCATAATAACCAATAAAGTCACTAAATAAAAGTACATACTAATTTTTTCATTCACTTTTTTTTTACTTTCTAAAAGGGCCCCAAACTCTATGTGCCCAAGGGCCCCTGCATGGCCTAAGATGGCCCTGTTTATAATACAAAACTTTTACGTTTAAAAACAGAAAATTGCCCAATACACGATATCGGTGCATGATAGATATATGCTCTTCCGGACTTTTTTTACATCTAGTTAAGATCTACAATTTTTGTCTACATTACATCGATATATCTCTTAAAGTTTAGCCTACATAATCATTTTAAACTGCACGGAGAATGAAAAACGATGGTTTCCCCCCATAACGCTCCCTAGGGGGACATGTACGAAGTTGGAATCCTCACTAAAACCTTCCTCGGATTATTTTACCCCCTGCATTAAATTTGGTGAAAATCGGTCCATCCGTTTGGCTTTGCATAAAGGACAAACAAACAAACAAACAGAAACTGATTTATATATATAAATTTTAGATTACAAGTAGCACAACAAAAATTCAACTTGGAAAAACAAGAAAATGTTTCAAAATTCAATGTCAGAGATGGAGAGCCCGGTTTACCACATATGTTTACTAGTACCTAGTGTATACATACACTACACATACTACATACACTAGTATATACATAATTTTTTTTTTCGAAAGTTATACATCTCGCCTGTTTAAAGAAATCATTGTATGCTCTAAAATATATCAAAAACTTTTTTTTTAAATTAATTTTGTTGAAAATGGAACAGTCGGAAATTCACACTATTATGAGTTCTTTATAAAGATTTTATTTCAACATGCTTAGAAGAAGGATCTGAAGTTCATGCTGTATACACCGATTTTCGCAAAGCTTTCGATCAAGTAGACTATCGAATTTTGTTAGCAAAATTAAAAGCTTACGGCATCAGCGCTAATCTTCTCCAGTGGCTCGAGTCTTATCTCTCTGGTCGGAAACAATTTGTTAAGATTTTCAACTGTACCTCTGAAGCAATATCTGTTACTTCCGGTGTGCCCCGAGGTTCTCATCTTGGGCCTGTCTTATTCTCACTTTTCGTGAACGATATTGGCTCAAGATTGTCATCATCGTCATATCTGCTTTTTGCCGACGACATGAAGTTGTTTCTGAAAGTCAACCACGCTATCAACACAGTTGAGCTGCAATCAGATCTGGGCGCAATTGAAAGCTGGTGTAAGGAAAATTGTTTAAGCCTAAACACTGCAAAATGTAAGACGATAATCTTCTCTCGCAAAAGAATTAAGACAACTGCTTCTTACCATCTTAATGGGATTACACTTGAAAGGGTATCAGAAATACGTGATTTAGGTGTAATATTCACAGACTGTTTGTCCTTTGAGAAGCATATAAATAGCATCACTATCAAGTCGCTAAGGATGCTTGGCTTTATCATACGTCAAACCAAAGAATTTACTAATATCCATGCTATCAAGTTGCTATACTTTTCACTTGTGAGAAGTCATCTTGAATACGCCAGCACTATATGGTCCCCTCAGCAAGTTACTTTTTGTGAAAGGCTTGAGCGCGTTCAAAGTAAATTCAGTAAATACGCTCTATCCAAACTGGGCATTCCGTATGGTGACATGAACCGGGAAGAGAGATATGCTACGCTGAATATCATGCCACTAATATACCGACGAAATATATGCGATCTCTGTTTGTTGTACAAAATACTTAATGGAGTAACTTATGCACCTGACATCCTTTCAAGCTTCCACCTGAGAGCTCCTACTAGAACAACGAGGAACCTCAATTTATTGCAAGAACAGCAACATTCAACCAACTACGGATGCAATACTTCTACTAATAGGTTATCTAAATTGTTCAATTCCCTCAATTGTAATAATTTAGATATATTTAACTCATCGTTTAATGTTTTTAAAAATAGAGTAACTCATTTAGTTAATGTATTGTAAAATTTAATTCTGTACTGTTTTGTTTAAGTATGTATTTTATATTTGTATTATATTGAGCTATTTAGGCTTATTGCTTGTAATGTTTGAAATTAAATAAATAAAAAAAAAATATTATGTGGAACTACGGCATCGCAGACCGCGCGAAACATTAATAGTGTATTTAGCTCTAGTGTTACTATGCAGCAGACAATATCAAATAGGTTCGCCAAATTTCGTACAGGTAACTTAAAAACCAAACAAAACAATAAAAAAACAAAACCTGGCTCATCGATCACAGCTGAAATATACTGCAACCAGCTGGACGAAATGCAAAAACTTAAAGAAAAACAGCCTAGATTAGTCAACAGATCGACTCCTATCTTATTGCATGATAACGCTAGACCACACACTGCACAAATGACTGTGGCAAAACTACAGAAATTGAAGTTATGAACTTCTTCATCATCCTCCATACTCACCAGACCTAGCCCCCACTAACTACCACTTCTTCCGCAATTTGGACAATTTTTTAATAGGGAAACAGTTTAATTCCGATAATGATGTAAAACTGTCCTTTCAAGAATTCATTCTCTCGTCCGCCAGGGTTTTATACCACCGGCCTGTACAACCTGCCGCTTAAATAGCAAAAGTGTATAGACAATATAGGTGCACTTTGATGTAAGTTATCAATCAACTTTGCCTTTTTTTCTACAAATTTCATCCTTGACGGCCTAATAGTATAAACTTGAAAATGGCTTTGGATCACCATAACAAAATCACTTTTTGAACAGAATAAGCAAGTCCCAGATATTTAATTTGAGACACTATAGCAGGTTTTTGCAACCCTTTTTATCGATAGACCCAGTAGATACGATAAAATTCCTTTTCTAACCCCCAAATAAAATGCTTTAGTTAGTGATTCACACATAAATTATAAATAATATGTTATTACATAGATAAAAATAGAAGGTAATTTAACGTCCAAATTTTGAATATAGGTAGAAGTGGAAAATAATTTCACTCAGCTTTTTGGACAAGAAGCGTTTATTTTAACAAAACACAACGTTTCGCCAACAACATTGTTGGCTTCTTCAGGTGCTATAACAATAACATCATGATAGAAAACAATATTGTGCATTAATAACAAAATTTACCTATGTTAGTTAAACGTAGTCATAACAGACTGTACATCAATCATCTCCAAGGATGGTGAAATTGCAGAATACATAGATATTATGTGTACTTGAAGGTAACAAAACATAGGAAAAACCAGGAGTAAAATTTAAATCAAATTTAGAAATATAGTGATCCAAAAATTAGAAACTATTGTTTGAATTTAACAGTGCAACTGAGACAAATAAACCATATAATTGTCCAACATTAACTTATATAATAAATATAATGAAAACAAGTTTTATCGCTGCATCAATATGACAGGCTGCGACACTACCCCCCCTAACTACTTGGTACGCACAAATCGACAGAGTTGACAGTGTCCCACCCTGTACAACATAACGCAACGATAACCCCCGCAATCATGAAATTTTCACTACTATCAACTAAGTTGAAAGAACCAGAATGATTAATTGAGATCTGGAGCAATCATACAATTCGACGCACCAATCTCTCAAAACAGTGGTACGTAGAAAGCAATGAGATAAAGGTACCTCAAACGGTATATCAAGTCCAAACCCCAAAAAAAAACACTTAAGGATCCTTACATCCAATATTTAAGTACAATATGAAATTGCAAAAATAATAAATTTTAAACCGGTACAAACACCGGGAAACCCTAACAGTAACAGTTGGAAACCCAGGAAGATATAGAGTATTGGATCTTAATACCTATATAGATAAAAATTGCATGCAAATTGTATAGATTGAAATGTATAGTTTATTTCAGGTTGTAAGTTTTGTATAAGAAACTATACGGTTGTGCGCCCCCATAATACTTGAATCATGTGGCGGTGCGCCACTGAGGCAGCAGCCAGTAGGTCAATAGCCGGGCGTGCTATGTTGGGTCGAATGTTTTGCGTGGGCAGATATGGCAACCATATAATGCTTGTTGTTAGATAATCCGGGGGTGAGATTTATGTGAACAATATTATTTAATAAATCTATACTAAACATCCGAGATATCTTCTGGCTTAATTTAGAAAATGGTTAAGTTCACATATGGTCGGAGGATATACGGAGGATACTAGATCAAAACTTCCCATACTTTTAATAACATCGTAATTGAAATTTGACTCTTAACGGATGATTATAAAATTGCTTGGATTTAGGGGTTTTAATAACGATAAAAGGAGAACAAACGCTGACAGAAATTCTAGAATATGCAAGCCAGTACAAGCTTTCAGCTTCTTCAATAATCTCTGGCATTCAACTATAAGATCTAGGAAGACAAAAATAAAATATGTTCTACTATATGCGTGAGAATCTACGAGGTTAAAAAAAAAGAATTCGCGTACAAAAATTACTAAACGCGTGCGGTACCAGATGCTCTAAAAAAAGGAGGCGAAGCGATATTAGAAGCGCTGCAAATGTTTAGACAAAGGGACAACACCAGAACACTGGAATAGAGCAGAAATATCTTGCTGCATAAAACTGGAGACAAATCTAAACTAGAAAACTACAGACCTATACGCCTACTGCCACAAATCTACAAACTATTCACGAGAATATTACCAAAAAGGTTATCAGCGAAATTAGACTTCAGCCATCCTGTCGAACAAGCTGGATTTAGAAGAGGCTTCAGTACCCACGAATATCTATTGGTACCCAAGATTTTAATCGAAAAATCCGTAGAGTATAATAGACCAGATATCCATGGATCCATGAATATCCATTTTATCAGGAACAGGTCATCCATCAAATCCAAGCAAAGAGAGCAAAAACGAAATAACCTTTTTAAAAATCGGTAACCTGGAACCAGATATTAGGATCCGGGTATCCGGAACCGGATATTCGGATCTGTCTATGTAGCTGGGTACTAGAAAACCCGGAAAAACTATTAATCAAAAATTTCAAAAGTAAATCACTAAATTTAAAAAAATCAGCAGTGGCCAGCACAGGACCGACCGCCATTACAAAGTACTTGTTTAATTTATGCTGCTTTATCAAAAAATGTTTCAAATAAAAGTTGTTAGTTATTGCTTTTATAGCAACCTTTGTTAAATACATTTTTTCGAAATATTCTCTGTTGTGAAATATTCGCAAAAATCTTAAAACCGACACGAGTAAACACCCATTTCTATATAAATAATCGTACATTCATATCTCTGTATAATACAATATCAACAACAATGAAACGATAATATAATAGTTACAACCAAAACTTACACGCATTTCAATTAATTATTGAAAAAAAATTAATACTGAAAATATAGAAAACATAAAATCACAGGACTATTCACCCGAATTTTGGACATCTGGTGACCCTATACTCAATCAGGGTATGTATAATTAATGGTTTGTATTAATTATTAGTTATTATAGGATAAAAAAGTCATTTACAACCTTAAAAACCTTGTACTTAAGCTGAAAAATATTTTGTAAGGGGTCAATTTTGAGAGCCAAGAACGGATTATTCCAATTTACATTGTTTCTTCTGGAAAAAAATGATGCGCTATTCGACCAACTCACTATTCGACTAGCCTTCAGGATCGGATTATGTATCATTTTCATTCTGGTCTTGTAAGCGTGGAACAAGAAATAGCATCGCTCTATTTTGAAAAAACCCGTACCATGATGTGGCAGATCAGTGACACAAGTGCGGTGTCGCAAGTTCAGAAATTTTAACTCTGAGCCCTGACCGCACCGTCGGGTATGCGCATTTTGCTGCCATGTACAAATGAAAATGAAAATTCCACTAAGTTTCGCTTAAACGCTTGGAATAGCCTATACAACTTTGTGATAAATACACTATGAAAATGTATTAAAATCTAAACTAAAGTATTAAAATCAGAAGTAGAATCTGACAATTTCGTAACATAAAGAAATGATTGCTCCTAGAGTTAAATTGTTCACCTTATTGTGCTCCATTGTATGATATCTGATAAAACAGTTGAGTGGAGCAATATACTGTATAGCTATAGCTGAATAGTCTCTAACACTATACAACAGTAAATTATTGAGTGACGCTAGTGTTAGAGTGTTGAAATACCCTTGTTATAGTCAGAAATGATCGGTATCGCCGAGAAGACGTGGGCTAATTACATGATGATGCTGGCAAATTAATATTAGCGACATCTTCACCGTGTCACTCAAATTAACTTAAGAAATTAAGACAAATTACAGTGCATATTTGAAACTTGCTCCCAATTTTACCGTTTTAATATTCGCTACATAATTTACTAACCTCAATAAAATGATTCACGGTAAGTTCATCGAAAATCAATTCATCGAAAATCAATTCATCGAAAATCAATTCATCTAATATCAATTCATCGAAAATCAATTCATCGAAAATCAATTCATCGAAAATCAATTCATCGAATGATCAATTCATCGAATGATCAATTCATCGAAAAAAAATATTTTGTAAATATTTGAGAGGAATGCCGAGGGGATCGGAAAGCCAAAAAAGCAGTGGTCAATAAAAGTTGACAGACTACACTTATTAAATAACTATCATACTTGGTCTATTAATAATTTTTAAATTTTCCATTCATAAAATACGCCAGGTAAAAGATACTTGTTGGATTATTTTGAAATCAAACAGGGCTCCTTAGATCAGAAAAACCCGGTTAATGGGATCATAAATGTACTTAATACACCCATTCTTAAAGGATTATAAAAATGGTATTTTCCCATCTGTTAAGTCTTAAGGCTTTTGTGTTATGTACATAGTTTTACTATTCATATTTACTATACCACACTTGATTTGTTCAATGTACGGTGATTCTAAACAGGTGGCATTGTTATGTAAGTGTGAGTTTGTTTTGTCATTAAACTAGATGATGGGTAGCTCGCTTCGCTCGGCTTCTTCTAACCAAACCCTTACTAACCTAACCTAACCGAAGATAGTGTTTTGACATTAAACTAGAAGATGGGTAGCTCGCTTCGCTCGGCTTCTTCTAACAAAACCCTTACTAACCTAACCTAACCTAAAATAGTGCTTTGTCCTTAAACTAGAAGATGGGTAACTCGCTCCGCTCGGTTTTAGACTTTTACTAACTAAACCTAACCTAATTACCTTGTTTTTAGGCGCATAGTACTTTATTTTCCCCCATATTAGCCCAATTAAAATGCGTATCATTGTGTATGAATTTATAAATATTATTTGCGTGCAATTGCCCATAACCTGTCTTATTAAACCTTAAAAACAAAACATTTATTTCTTTTATTATATAAGTTTTCTTATATTTCTTTATTTATATTCAAACACTATGTCACTTTATTTACCTTTTTTTAAACCATATAAAAAAAATTACGCAATTATTTCTTAGTCTGTCTACTTTTATTGACCACTGCTCTTTTGACTTTCCGATCCTCTCGGCATTCCTCTCAAATATTTACAAAATATTTTTTTTCGATGAATTGACGATTCGATGAATTGATCATTCGATGAATTGATTTTAGATGAATTGATTTTCGATGAATTGATTTTCGATGAATTGATTTTCGATGAATTGATTTTCGATGAATTGATTTTCGATGAATTGATATTCGATGAATTGATTTTCGATGAACTCGTCGGTTACCCAATAAAATATATTACGTTGAATCATAAATAAATTCCACTCTTGAGAACAAATTACAATAGATTCGTTCGCGAATACAGTTTTCGCAGGTTGAAACAACACGCGCGTTCATATCTTCTAAGGCCTTTAGTAAACAGGCCTACATATCTAACGTATTTTAGTGAGGAATTGATTTCATTTCCACATTAGTGCAAAAATGAAGTCCATATCAATACTATTGAAAAAATTCTCATACATGTTTAGTAAAGTGGTCAGCGAAATAGTACGAAGAGCGTTTAGTAAGTTAATAGACGTTTACGTTTAGTCAGTCAGAATAATCCGAGCGATCTAAGTGCTCCCGAACCGTTCGTAAAGTCGGATTGTACATAATAGCTTATTTTTAGTCCACCCGAGTGATCTGTCAGAGCGCTCAGAGCATTTCTAAAAAATACGACGATCTAGCAGGTTTGCTAGGATTAATTTTGTAGTAGAGGTTAGCGCGAATAAATTTGAATCTCACAGCCAATTTTAAACTGTTATAAATATAGCCCAACAAAATGGGTGAAATAATTGCTGTATGTGATAATAACTGCGGTGTTGTTGGGAATAAAATTTTATTTTGAAACATGTACATTTTCTTTGATTTTTACGCTTTTTTCTATTATTGTTTGCGCAATACATAATATAATTCTTCAATAAAAAATCTTTTAGTCCATTCTATTATTGGCAATAAACTTATATTATAGAAAAACGCGGCAGCAGTGGCAATCAACGACAGAAATTTGACAGTTTCATTTAGTGCACAACACCAGACGTCACTACTTTACCTCAGATGTTATATTGCTTACGAATATGTAAACAAAATCTGACCAATCCGATCTAATCTTATAACGTCACCAGATCGATCTGAGCAATCTTGTGGACTGATTAAACGTAAATGCCTAATGACTTTAATAAGACATGGCGCTCAGATCGCAAGATTGATATTATTTCTGACATTTGACATTTTCTGTAGACATACACACTAAGTTTCAAGTAGATCTGTGAAATAGATCATTTTTAACAGTGTTTGGAATCGAATAAATTTGTGTTTATTTGCTACAATTCCTTGTGCTAATAAAGCCCTACTTTTTGCCTAGGAAAACCGTTATGAAAACTAAAGGCAAAGCTAAAAAAGTTTTATGGGAAAAATGCAGTGTCGCATGGAATGGTTCACAAGTGGTTCACTGCGTTACATTATTGTTATACAAGCACGAATATTTTAAGCGATAGGGACAGCGGAATAAAGTCACAATTGAAGAGATGGGCAATAAAATTCATGATATCGTGTTGAACGACCACTTAGTGAAGATACGCTAGATAGCCAAGATGGTAAACATTTCAGACGAACGTGTGTTTGATATCCTGCATGAATATTTGGGCATGAAAAAGCTATCGGCAAGATAGGTGGCGCGTGTGCTTATAGAAGGTAAAAACCGGAATCGCATGACCATTTCGAAGAAATTTTTGGAGATCTACAAATACAATCCAAGTCTTTGTGCCGTTTCATAAGTGTTGGTGAAACATGGATCTACCATTACACACCAGAAATAAAAGAACGGTCAAAACAATGGATTTCTCCACGATTTTCACAATTCATAATCTTCATCGACTATCTAGAAACGGGGTAAACGATAACAGTATAGTATTTTTTCGCTTTATTGGATTGAAATAACGCTGAATTGATGAAAAAGCGGCTCTATTTGGTGAAGAAAAAAGTTCAATTTAAGCATGACATTGCATCAGCTCACTCGTCTGCAATTACAACGACCAAGGGTCGTCGAAATATGCCACGAACTCCTTCCTCATCCGCTCTTTTCTCCAGATCTGGCCTCCAGCGACTTCTTTCTCTTTCGAAACATGAAGAAACTTCTCGCTGAAAAAAGATTCTCATTGAACGAAGAGATTATCGCTCAAATACAAGCCTATTTTGCAAAATTCGAAAAATCGTACTTTTTGGAAGGCTGAAATTGGCATATCGTTGGGCAAAATGTATCTAGCTAAAAGGAGACTATGTTGAAAAATAAGACGCATTTTGGTAAAAAATAAAATTCTTTCATTTCTAAGTCATTGTTTCAAATACCTATCAGAACAAAATTTATACAGAAACTTAATTCTTATGAAATTACTCATTTTCATTGTGTTAAATACAAACGTTCTCTACGGTCGTTCAAAAGGCTGTGAAAAAAAGTTAGAATAGCAAAGTGTATAAACATGTATCAAACGTTGTACTTTAAGTCTTATATATACCTTTATATCATCATTAAGATTATTTACAGATACACCTATAAAACAATAAATAGATAATAACTCTCTTATTGAAAGAAACGACTTTCGATCTTCTTAGGCTTTATTCATAAAGGAAAGGGGCTGATCTATTGTACTAATCATATATCAGATTCAGTGGCGGCACTAGCTCTTAAAATCTGGGGGGGCAGTAAATTTTTGAGTAAAATTTGGGGGAGGCCAGGATATATTTGAAATCATTTTTTTTTTATCGTTGGAAATTACTCATGAAAATAAAAGTGATGACCTAAAAAAAGATCTCACTTCTAAAATATATTTTTCTCCAAACAATGCTGGTGGGGCAACCGGGGGCCGGAATAATCCCCCCCGGGATCCCCTGCTAGCGCCGCCACTGATCAGAAACATTAAACTCCTATCGCATTGGAGGGTAACTTAAAAATAAAGAGTTACATTGTTTTTCCAAATAGCACCCTGTATTAAAAATATTATTAGATTTGTTCGTATCCGAAAAAAATTTGACCTCTGAGCCTCCCTAAAAAAAATGGCTTCTGAGCCCCCACCTCCCTCAAGAAAAATCTTAAATGAAACTTTTTCGGTGAAACTGTTATTATTGTCGGAATTTGATTATTGGAGCGATTCATCAAATACAGATGAAGATTAATAATATAATCTGGATACCTATACATTGTTTTGCTGTTGTCCTTCATATGTACAGTCTCCATCATAAGTACAGTACATACTATCAATCATTTTCAATTTACTGCCGATTTGTTTCTATTCAACAAGCTCACTTACTTACAAAAGTAGCTGTAAGATTTCTTGACGCGGATCTTGCTGTTAAAAGATGTTTTAACAAAACGAATAACATCTACTGACTTTTCAGTTAACTTCCAATTCAAACAAACAGAAAATTTTGACACAGCCGTAAGCAGTAGACGCATACTAGCAAAAAGGACAGATCTATTATTTAGTAGCATATATTTATCTCAATTTTTCGGTATAAAATTTTTATGGGATTACATTACCAAAATACCAAAATTTGAAGAGTAATTAAGTAAGATAATGAAATAAAAAAATATCGTATGCTGACCAATCTAATAAGTGAAATCTGTACTGTAATTAGGCAGGTGCAACATATCCACCGGCAGAGGGCCCAGGGACAAAAAGGGACCGAAAAATCATCAATGGGGCATCTTTGGTGGGAGAGTCAGTCTATGGATTATCTTTTTTTGCAACCTTGCACAGGGTCCAAGAAAAGCTAGTTACGTCTCTGAATGTAATATTTAAACAACTTTTTAATTTTTTTTTACATCGTTTACTTTGTCTGACTGCTTCCAAACTTTTGAATGGAAGTCTATGTGCATTAACTATTTCATTTTAAAATATCAGTATAGGAGTATATTCAACTTACTGGTTTAAAAGTATCAAAGACTGCCCAAAAATTACTTGCGTTCTTACCTGAAACAGAGAAAAATATATATAAAGGACATTATTAACAAAATCTGTACAGACCACGGCTCATCATGAGCAATGTATAATAAACAATTAATAATATTAATAACAATTAATATAACATGACAAAATTAACATGCAAGAAATAAGAAAGTGTGTACAATTACAAAATATAGAAATATTTACACTTAATAATTCACTTTTTTTAATTATCATGTATCCTGTATTATAATGTACCAGATTCATAAATTTTGACGCAAACTAATGACACAAATATTCCTCAACCGAATAGAAACGGTGTTCAAGCAAAAAGTTTTAAAATTTTAATTTAAATGTACTTATACCTGATATAATCTTACTATGTCTAGGTACC
Organism: Liopterus haemorrhoidalis; assembly: GCA_963971575.1. Taxonomy (NCBI): domain Eukaryota; kingdom Metazoa; phylum Arthropoda; class Insecta; order Coleoptera; family Dytiscidae; genus Liopterus; species Liopterus haemorrhoidalis. Next base: position 145,566,507 of record OZ020611.1, on the reverse strand, counting down.
CTGTTATATAAAGTTATTTAGTTATATTTCGGGTTTAATTTAAATTGCTCGGATTTATAACCAGGTATTTCCAATGTGTATTTATGTCGTTTAGAGCAGCGTTTCTCAACCGGGGGGCCGCGAAGTCATACAAGATCGAAACATGAAAATATAATAAAAATGCACTCAATCTTGCAAGATATAAATTTTATCCATATTTATAAATATCTTACATTTATATTCATAAAAATATACCTTTCATAACATAAATAAAATAAATTTTCTATTAATTTTTATACATAATTTACTTATTTTGACAACTAATTTAAACTACAGGCTATTTCAAAATTTGTCACTAGCTAACTTTATAATGAGTAAATGGGCTTTTAGTAAACAAACACTGGTTTAGAGAGTGTATGAAAAGAATTTATGTTAAGGTAAACTTAAAGAGATTCTTTATTTCACAAATTATTTTATTGTCACTATACTACATATTCAGTAGCTGAATAAAACGTTTTATTCAGCTACTGAAGATGGCTGCTTAGCCGAAATGTACGTCTAGTGACAATAAGATAATTTGTGAAGTAAAGAATCTCTTTAAGTTTAGAGGGTTAAGGGGAGTGTTACCTACAAGTTTGAAATGCTTCACTTAACTGTTATCATTTACTTAACAGCAGAAGCGCATATACGAAAAATGATTAAGAATGAAGTAAGGACTCTTATCTGTTCGATTCACTTTTTTATAAGAAGATTATTTGGGGCAAAGGGGAGCGCTACTTATGAATTTGAAATATCTTAATTATCATTTACTTAATGGCAACAATATATATGTATATAAGAAAATACAAGCCATAATATAATATAGCGTCCATAAGGAACGCCACTTATACACTTGAAATATCTCACTTATTTTTTACTTTACTGCAAAAATAGTTGTAAGAAAAGTAGTTTAGAAAGAAGAAATAATTCTTTTCTATTCAGTGTAGTTTCTAATAATATAACATTTTTTTGGAGACTATGAGAAGCGCTTATACTTTCGAATTAACTCACTTATTTACTAAGCAACAAAATACGAGGGCGGATTGATATATAAGGTCTCCAATAACGCCATTGTGTGAGTAGTGGGGATAAAAACAAGTTCTAACCTGCAAACGGTAATTTCGAGTATCTCGTCTTAACATGCAAAGTTTTAGTTTCCTGTGTACCGTCGATGAGTAACAGTGTCATTTATCATGAGTTCGATTTCTGTGATTCGTACCAAACAACGATCCGTGATAGAATTTTTAAAACTGGAAGGCCCTTGCGTGCCCTCGAACTTTACAGGCGTTTGAAAGCTATTTATGGCAACGGTTATATAGATATAAAGAATGTTTGCCAGTGGGATCGACGTGCAAAACTCTGACATAGTGGCGAAATGAAGGTGTTTGACGCAAAACGATCAGGTCGAACAGTAACAGTGACGCATGAAAAAATCAAAGACAAGTGAATGCACTGATTCAAGGAAATCGCCGGGTTACGCAAAAACAAATTGCTCGGCAATTAGGCATTAGTCAGGAAAGAGTCCAGTACATTGTTCAGATGTTGAATTATAGAAAGATTTCGGCCCGATGGGTCCCGCAACAATTAACAGATGTCATGAAAGAAGAATGAAAAAACATTTGTCAAGAACTTCTTAACCAGAATCGACGTGAAAGAGATGATTTTCTCATGAACATCACCACCGTAGGCGAAAGTTGGGTTCATCACTATGACCCCGAAAACAAGCGGCAATCCATGGAATGTCGTCGTCCTGATTGTACGAAAATTCAGAAGAGTTCCATCGGTGCAGAAATTCATGGTCACTATTTTCTGGGATGCAAAGGGAATCATTCATACCGAATATCTGCCGAAGGGATCAACGATTAATTCAATAAGATACTGCAAAACTTTACGATCACTAAAGAATTGTATCCGTAGAGTAAGGCCGAAAAGAACGTTTTCTTTTTTCTTACACTACGACATTGCCATTGTACAATAAATTTACTTCATTTTGAAACTGGTTTCAGTATTTTGTCTTTTCCTATTCTTATTTTATGAAGTTTTATAGAGACTTTATATATCAGGTCCTTGTTTATATAAGAAAAGTGGTTCAGAATAAAGAAATTATTATTTTCTGCTGAATGCAGTTTTTAATAAAACGAATATTTGAGGGGCTATGGGGAGCACCACATACACACTACAGATATCTCACTTATCAACAAAAATATGTTGAACAAAAGCTGTACAAATTACGGATACGTCAGCTAGTTGGAAATAAAAGAAATTGTAGAATATATTGCACCCTGTCTGTAAAAATGTATATAGAAAAATCAAAATATAATATGGCATCAATGAAATTGCAAAATCCGAGTATTTAGTTAAAAATATCGATATATAGGTTGAGCGCCTGCGTAAGTAACGCGACCCAAGACGGTAAATATAAAAGGCATATCGTTAAAAAGGTGAGTCGACGTTATAAACGAGCCAACTAAGAAGTGCGATGTGCACCGTGAAAGACTGGCGAAGTGTTCAGATAAAATGGTCCTGGACATGTTGAGAGAATACCTAATGAGCAACGAACGAAGAATATGTATACAAAGAGTTAGTTATGCAAAGGACTTCAACTAAGTAAATGGATAAATTAGAATAAAAGCAAAATTTATATAATTTTTACATGTTATTTAAAAGAGTAGGATATATAAAAACTATATATTTGCGTTGCAGAAAATTAAATAATATATAATAACATAACAAAATAATTTTAAAAAATTCTAGTTCGCGTAGATAAACTACAGTATACTTTTGATTGAAAACTTGTTCATAAAACAAGAGGCATACGCTTCCCTCGAGCTGATGATGGGAGTTAAAGACGGATAATCCGAACTATTAATTTTTATTTCCTCCTAAAATACGTGTACTATACTATATTCTTAATGCGGACCAGGGGCGCACCGGGGAATTTTTCTTTGGGAGAGCTCAGATGACAAAATTGTTTTAAAAGGGTAGGAATTGGGAATTTAATTGGTGACAAGTGCTGAATAAAAGCATTTAATTTTGCAAAATACAAGTATTGACTTAAAAAAAGATCTTCACTTGCAAAATACAAGTGATGACCTAATAAAAAATAGGTCCTCATTTCCAGAACGTAAGTGTTGACCTAAAAAAAAGGTCCTTTCTTCCAAAATACAAGTAATCATTTAATCCAAATTCTTTGAGCTCTTGGGAGGGGGGCTCAAGTCCACGACCCCCCTATGTGTGCGCGTCTGATGCAGACAGTTATTTTATATGTTTAGTACGTATTCTTTATTAAAGGAATTTGTAATTTTCATTAACAATTTTGCGAATATCATTCAGAATTTTCCCAAGAGCTATTATAATGTGATAAACTTGGTTTCCCGGTCCAGCTGTTTCGTCCCAATTTGTACTGTAGACACAGTTAGACGAGTGACAGTGTAAGAGTCTTTTGATTATATTCAGGGGCGCCCCTAGCATTTGCGGGGCCTGGGGCAAAATAGGAATTGCGGGGCCCCAAAATTGGATTTGCGGGGCCCCATCTATATATATATTGAATAACGATATTTTCTTTAATATTATTAACTATTAACAAAGTACACATACTTATATTCAATGAAAATATAAATTTTATCCAACTATTTATAAAACTTGGAATAATATTTTTAATGTATTTTATTATTTTATTACTTGACAGTCGAAGCGCGGGGCCTTGGGCAGGTTCCCTACTTGCCCCCGCCTAGAGGCGGCCTTGATTATACTTACTGTAAAAATAACTCTATGCATAAGTAAGACCGAATTCGATTTTTTATTCTTTGCGTTCACAATTATATCATTGTTATCTGAAAACAGTTTAACAATAGAAGCTATTGTATTGAAACTTGATTATATTGTAAAAAAGGCTTTACAGTTTGGGGTTATGTTTGTATTATTATAGATTAGTATTATATTTACAAAATATTTAAAATGTCACTATTCAAAATGAAATATGACAAATGATAAGTTTTTAAATGACATATCAGACTTTTCAAATTATTTTTCTGTAGTACCAACATGACATACAGTTTCAAAGGTGCAAACAGTTGAAAACAAAATTTCCACTTAGTTTGTTCTTACAAAAGTGAACGGCTTATAATTATTTTATAATATTATTATTAAGAATATACAAAAAGAAAGTTTGTTGTTTTGCATCTGTCAAATTACTATTGTGTTGTGTTATCATAGAAATTGTTTTAATATACATTGTTCCTATGGTAGCCGCATTTCACAAAAATCCCTAGATTGTATTTCAATATTTTTTATAATTGAAATTTTAAAATTTCCATAAAATAAGTGATACAAAGTATAAAATTACCCTCGCTTCGCTCGTCGTACTCCAAACAACTCGTGTGACAATACATCGTCTTATAAAACTTGTATAATAATTTGCAGGCTATTCCGATTAGGCGGAACTAACTGGAATTTTTATTTTTGTAAGTCATTATCTATTTTTTTATATATTAATGTTGGCTTTTCCTGAACAAAATTATCAAAAGCTTCAATCAATCTGTAAAAATCACTACATTTAAAAATCTATTTCCACCTAATCATTTGGAATAGACTTTACAGGCTATTCCAAACGATTAGGCGGAGCTAAATGAAAATTTCGTTCTTTTAGGTTGTCACGAAAAGGGACCTTGCTTGGGTTATTTCATGTTTCAGGTGTGGATGTGAAAATTTTAAATTCCAGCAGTGAAACCATGAAAACGAATGACATATGTCAAAAATTATAAATATTTTTCCATATTTTGAAGACAAAAAAATAAATTTATTTATTTTTTTATTTATAAATGGGAAATTTTTATCAAGAATAACAGAAAAAATAAAAATATAAAGAAAATTACATTTTAAAAGTATATTAATCTTAACCAAAACATGTTTATTGTGAGTATATTTTATAAAACTTAAACAAAACGGCCAAAAAGCACGAAGTAAACGTAGAAAGTACCTAGATTGCTAAATCTAGTTCTGCCTAAACGTTTGGAATACCCTATACCAGCGTTTCCTAAAGTGCGGGTCGGCACCGGGTCGCAGAAAAATTTTGCCGGGTCGCGAAAAAAATTGTAAAAACCCAAAAAAGATTTTTTTTGTACATACTATTTTTTTTACGTCCGTTAATCACTAGAATAGTTGTATTTGTGCTCTTTATTACTATACTATACTTTTTATTACTATGCTATACTCTTTATTACTATGTATTACTCTTTATTACTATAAAGCTACTGCTTTAAAATAAAATTTGTTTTGTAAATAAATGTTTTTTTTTCAAAAGGTGGGTCGCGAAAAATTTTAAAACCTCGTACCGGGTCGCGGTCAAAAAAGTTTGGGAACCGCTGCCCAATACTATTATTTCATTTTTTTAAAGTGATTATAAGACGACATTAATACATTGCAAAATTTAATTTTGTATTATATTTTGTGTGTTGTATGATTCTAAGCTATTTAGCCTCATTGCCTGTAAGCTTGAAATAAATAAATAAATTAAATTAAAATAATAATAGGTTTCTAACGTCTAGATAAGTTTCTAGACACCCAGCCATAGATATGAAAACCACGTGGTCGATGTGACTTTTCAACTGGACGTAGTATCCCTGTATAAACAGGTACTGATTATAAGTATTAAATACTTGAGGCTGAGTCGACCCCAGAGCTGACTGCACAATATCCGTAAATATCAATAAAAATCCGAAAGAGGTGTGGGATTTGAGCCCGCGTTCCTGTGCTCCGTAAGCAACCGTCTTACGTTTGAAAAACTGTCTTTAGTCGACAACTTACAGTCTGTTTATTTTATAGCTGTGAACGGTCGCTTGACACCTACCATATGACAGACTAGTTAGTGACCATCTACAGTGAATAAATCATAGCGGATAGTCTATTAATTGTAATGCTGTGAATGCAGATTTTGAAACATCATTTATATCAAAAACCGTACGAAGTACGGGAAGCACAGCTAGTTTCACATAAATCTGGTATGATATCCAACCAATAATAACATCCAATATTATAGGAATCATAAATTCGATTTTAAGAACCATGTAACAGGTAGATATATTACACATGTCTGCCCTGAACTAGGATCGCGACTTGAATCTGGCAAATATATAGAACGTCATCACCATATGCTTCCATCATAAAATTGTAGAAGTACACAAAAAAATTTATGGTTATACAATATAATTTTCCAAGTTCACGTCAAAGTTCTCAATAATATTTTTACGACTTTAATATTTTATGTCAAATATGTGTTGCTATCTTATTTGTATTTTGTCGTAAAGAAAAATACAATATATCTATTTTAAATTTCTGGGGATTAAAAATTACAGCATACCCAATCTTTTCCTCTGGAATAAAGTTGGTTTTACACAGTTCAATTAATTGATCAATAAATTGATCAAGTTTTTTTGTCAATTAATTGAAAAATTTATTGGTAACCTTGGAAAAAAAACATCACTTTACACACATCAATTTATCTATCAATTTTTTTGAAAATTTTTACATTACCAACTGTAAAACATGTTGACATATTTATCAAAATGAAAATATTGAAAAAATCATCACAAAATTACGAGCTGTGAACAAAAACAAAAGAAATAACCAAGATGATGATAAATTAGAACGTTTGAGGTTATGTTAGATTTGAAAACGAAACACAAATAATATATTTCGTGATTATGCTACAACTAAACAGTTGGCAATATCTTAACAGATAAAAATATACCTAGAAGTCCCTAAAAAATTGATGAAAAATTGACGAAAAATAGAACTTGTTCTATTTTCAAAATAAGATCATCAATTTTTTTGTCAATTAATTGATTAATTAATTGACGAAATTTTTAAACTTTACACACATCAATTAATTGAAGGCCAACTTTTTCAATTAATTAATCAACAAATTGAATCGTGTAAAACCCACTTAAGGTTGACAAACTAAAAAGCCCGGTTTCTGAAGGCCTAGTACCTAACCTAACTCAACCAAACCAGGGCCGCCCCTAGCATTTGCGGGGCCTATATATACACACAGTGGCGCACCCAGGAATTGGGGGGGGGGGAGCAGAACACAAAATTATTTAAATTATGAATAAAATTCTCACTTCTAAATTTCAAATGATGATCTAAAAAAATTGATGTGAAGTGTGAATTTTCACACATTTCAGGGTTTCGCAGGTATTTAATAACTGAATGATGATTATTTGGGATGCCAAAACAAATTATATTTTTTTATGAATTTTAATTCGAATGCCTAATACCATTATTTAAGTTTCTAAATATGTGCAATATTTTTTTCTATATAGCAAGGTTCATTATGATTTTGAAAATTGCGCCTATGGCTTCAATTGGTTGCTTAAATCATAAGCCCCGCCTTCTGATTTCATATACAATCAAACATAGAATTAAATGTATGTAATAGAACACTTCCCACAGGTTATTAAATTTACGCTTTTAAAAATTAAATGCAAAATTTACCAAAATATAACTAGAATTTTGACAAAATAATTTAAACAAAATAAAAATGCAAAAAAAAAACAGAAAAATTAAAATTGACAGGAATCGAACTCTAGTTTGCCAATTACAAATAAACGACGAAACGCACAACGCTACCAGCGCCTACTGATTTACTGTGTTACATAGCGAATTAAATATTACATACAATATTACATTCTTGAGGTAACGCTGTCGAGTTTTTTCAAATATCTAGATTATTTAATTTTTGGTATAAGTTTGAAGTCAAATAAACGAAAAAAACGGAAATTTTTTTTTCGAAATTTCTGTTTTCAGTTGTAAAAAATTCCATAAAAAAAAAGCAAGAAAAAAAAAATATCTCGACAGCGTTACCTCAAGAAACTCATAAACTAACGAAATATTTTTGGTTTTTTGTTTTAGATGATCCAGTCATTAGTTATGTGTCTCACCGCAAATCAACTCTTTGTTCTGAACGAAAATTTCAAATTCATGTCACGAGCTTAATTTTCGATATTTTTCAATAAATTTTTTTTTGGATTCTCTTCAAAGGTTGTTCTTTACTGTAGGTGTTATCCCAATCAAGTTACTATTAACAGTTTTCTAAAAAAAAATCTTGAAAATGGGTATAAAATGTGCTGCTCTGACCATACTCCCCCCCCCCTAATACCCTACTCAGAATTTTAAAAAAATATTTTTTTTGGATGAGCCCATATTTGTTTATATTTTTAGGGGGATATGTTTTTTATATGTTTTAGTATTTTTCCTATGTGCGGGTCAAAGTGTTGTATAAGCATGCCAAATTTCAACTCTCTAGGTTTAGCCGTTTGGCTACAATTTTTACCAGACAGACAGACAGACAGACAGACGGTAAAATGACGGTATAAGGGTTTTTTGTTCACACCTATCGTGGCTTTTAGCCTTGTGGTTCCAAAGAAGTAGCATTTAAACTGTACGGTTCCACAAATGTAAGAAGGTTTAAGCGAAACTAAACTGTATTTTTTTTTTAATGATTGAAGTGCGCTTTTCTTAAACGTGGGACATTCGGTCAAAAAATATTAGATTTCAAAATCCACTTTAATTTAAACCAAAAAACAGACTATATGTCGATGAATCTATTTGTATATTTGTTTACATTTTATAAATTAGAAGTTATTAATGCAAATTTTAACAAGTGATCTAAGATATACCTACATAAAAATTCCAAAACTGACTAAAGTTTTGTTTTAATTAACATATGTTACTTGTAGAATGTATCTTTAGCTATATTTGCCGCGTCGTACGCAAACACGCATCGATTGGATTACAAAATGACGTCCACAATTCAACTTATTTACAATCCCATATATTTTTTTTTTTTCAATTTAAAATATCATATCAAATAATCTTATTCTAATATTAATTCATTAAATATACAGTAATACCTCGCTTAACGTTACCTCCGTTAACAATACCTCGCTATAACGTCATTTCTGGGCGACAGTAGGACTCAATTTAGAAGAAGAATCGGAACTTGCTAATGAAATCCAGAATGAATTTGTTGAAATGGCACACCAATTACATTTCAATGAAGTTGACGCTGATGATATTCAACAATTCCTATAGGATGACAACGACAATCTGCTAACAAATGAAGAATTGCAAGAACTGACAGAAGAAAATTTGGTAAGAGAAGATGCCAATTCTGACATTGATATGGAAGAGCCGCCGGTTAAAGTTTTAACAACAAAAATATTGTCCGATTGCCAGTCAAGTGTCTCATTCGGTAGATATTTTGTTCGAAAATGATCCAGATTTTTCACGAAGTTGTGCTGTAAAAAGAAATGTATTAAATTCTTTAACATGTTACAGTGAGCTATTACGAGAAAAGAAGAGACAAGCAACGCAATCGACCCTTGATTCATACTAGTCAAAAAATTAAAATGTCACAACTTGTCAGTTTATTTACGTATAACCGCTAATTTTGTAATACATACATGCATACTAATTTTATACTTTAAATTTTGTCAAGAAAAGCTGTTTTCAGTTGTTCCTATCTATTAATTAAAAAATTAAAAGTAAATGTATTAAATAATGTATTTTTGTTTTTAATTTAGTAACCTATCCCTATCCCTATCCTTCGCTTGTTATTTCTTCCTCCGTTAACGTTGATTCAGTTAACGTAGTGTTCTTGAGGAACGCATCCCTAATGTTAAACGAGGTATTACTGTATTCTAAAATAATTTTAGAAACTTATAGGTATTGTGTTAAACACCCTGCCCTTAACAAGTTGAAGTTGCTGGTCAACTGTCGCGCAAAAATGCTCGAGCACAAATTGTTAAGATACTTATACTTTCTTACATTTATTTTTTACACTTTTAATTTATGTTAGTAGACGAAAAAACTGAAGACATAAAATATGAATTTAACGTTTAAGTGAATTCTATTTAACGAGAGCTATTTATGTGAGAACAAAGGCTACATAAAAACTGCAAGAGAGAAACTTAAACTTAAAACGAGCAGCTTTACGCGATTCATTCAATATGTATGCGTTAATTTCCAACTCCTGACGCGCCACTTGATTCTAATCAACTTCTCATTCCTATTATTTCAAACTTTTACTGTCGCCCGTTTCAGATATTATTTGTAATCTCTCTTTTTGAGTACATATGACAGCAGCAAAATAAAAAATCTTATAAACTAATCAGGGTCATTAGTGGCGGGGGTACAAAGGATTCCCCAGCTTGGGCAGTCGGCTGCTGACCGTTTATTATATGTAAAATTTGGACTATTAACTTTGTTGATGATTATTAACCTTTCAGTAAAGTCTGTTCTACATTATTCTAAAACTGGACTTTTGAAATAAAACATTCAAACAAGATTTGTAGCCAAATCTATTTTACAGCATTTTGGAACAATTTTGAAATACGAAATAAATATCCAAAATTGAAAATACTTGTAGAGACATTGTTAATAAGATTCTCTAGTTCGTATTTTGTTGAAGCAAATTTTAGCGACATAATTAATATGTACAAAAAAATCGTTAAAAAAAAATATAGTTAATGATAATGGAATGACACTTAATATACGTGTTCTTTACGTAAATTAAATCATTTTTTCCCGTAGCACCAATATTGAGAATCAAAAGTTATCAAAATGTTTTTTTAATCACTGGATACTTTTGAAGGGTCTTAATTTATCCTGGCCAAGGCTTCACAAAACCACTTGTGTGTCTATCATTTTTCATAAGTAAATTGCTCATAAAAAAAAAATAGCAACAATAATTATTCAAAAACTTAGTTTTCATTAATAATGACCCATTTTCCTTAAGTGTTGGACCTACTATTGTAGTACCTAAATACCTACTATTTTTACGACCGTTCAAAAGTTGCGAAAAAAGAGTGAGAATTTTTTTTTACATTCCATGTAAATTTAATTTGTAAACGTCAGAATTTCGATTATTTTCTAATTTTTTTTTATAGTAAAAATAAAATATTTAAAATGACAATTTATAATTAAACTATTATATCAGGTTGGTATCAAGGTATAAAAATAAAGTAACGATCAAAGTATCTGAAATACAGATACAAGATATTTAAATTTAAATATCTAGATAGAAATACAGATACATATTTCAAAAAGTATCTAATTTGTATCTAGATATCTAAGAAAGTATCTAGTTACTGTATCTAGATACTTGTAACTAGATACATATATATTGCAAATTGCTTATTTAATATTACGTAACAGTTTTTTCTACAGTTAAAAATGTCTTATCAGATATTTTTTTTTTTTTCAAATTTTGATTTCTAGATTGTTTTTATTTTTATTTCTGATTGTTAGTTTTGTATAAGAAACTGTGGAGGACTATACGGTTGTGCGCCGCCCTAAGTAAATGATACGTGAGATAATTTATAGGTAACATTTCCTTTAGCCCCCTGAATAATCTTCTTATTAAAAACTGTATTGAACAGAGAAGAAATGTTTTTTTCATTCTAAATTAATTTTCTTATATACATTTTGATATTATATATATAAAAGCCCTAATTTCTGTGTATCCTTGTAACGCTAAGTTCCTTGGTGCTAGCGGGGCTTGTGGTGTGTGGCCGGTAGCTCCCCACCTGTCAGAGCGACGTTCTCCGACTACAGCTCACTTAGGCTAAGCACATAGTGAAGCAGAGAGCAAAGCAGCTATGAAAGCGGAGAGTAAAACAGCGAAAGAATGTCGCGCTTATAAAAGAGTGTTTACACATAGTGACGCGTTTAAAATCGAGCAGAAAGTTCACAAAATTATAATAGATTTTTTACTAACAAAAAACTCGTCCCTGAATATTTGGTATTTATTAAAAAATAAAAATAAACACACTAGAAGGTGCAATGTTCACAGAATAAATAAAAATAGACATATACGTGGTGAATTTCATCATTTCTATATGCAACTCCGCGAACATCCAGAAAAGTTTCATTCTTATTTTCGCATGAGTATCTCAACGTTTGATTATATTTTGGAAAAAATTCAACATAAATTGGTAAAAAATGGACAAATTTCATTTAATTTCGCCGCTTTGCTCTCCGCTTTCATCGCTGTTTTGCTCTCTGCTTCACTATGTGTTTAGCCTTAGCGAGAATATAGCTCTTAGCTCTCCAGTCAGTATATACCTTGGCTTAATTAAAGAATGTTGTGTCAATTAACAACATGCCCGCGGGCCGTGTCTGGCCCGATACTTATTTTTAAACGATACGCATTGAGCGGCTTTTTAGGATTTCCTAGGTATAATCAGAAACCGCTATACCATTGAGGTCCAGCATATGGCCCTCGGGCCGTACCCGGCCCGATATTAATTTTTAAACGACACGCATTAATCAGCTTTTTAGGATTTCCCAGGTATAATCAGAAACAACCATACCATTCATGTCCAGCATATGGCCCGCGGGCCGGACCCGGCCCGATATTAATTTTTAAACGACACGCATTAAGCAGCTTTTTATGATTTCCTAGGTATAATCAAGAAACGTTTTTGTTTTGTTAATATACGCAGAATCATGCAAATTTTAATAATTTAGTCCTGCTTATATTGATTTTTATTCGATATCAGTTTGCCAACGTTGTTGGCAACGGGTCTGCTAGTAAAGTAAATAATAAGTGAAATTTACAAGATTTAATTTTTAAAGTGAACCCTCAGAACTTCCCTAATACTCATCAAAAGAAAATTGCAGAGAAAAAGTTTTTTTTTTATTGTTATAAACTATTTTTCCATATACATTTTTGCTGCTAAGTCAATAATAAAGGAGATATTTGAAAAGTTTAGTTTTAGACTGTGCCCCCAAATATCCATCCAATTGAAAAAAATACATAAGACAAAAAAGATTTGTTTTCTTATTATAAACAATTTTTGTTAAATACATTTTTCTGTAAAATCAATAACAATCTTCCTTGTTATTGATCAAGTTTTTCGGTTTTAACCCCATAACATCCTCAATATGAAAACGTTGAGATGCCAAATAGCCTCTGTTCGAATCCTGGTTTTACTCTATCTGTATACTCTAATTGGTAAGAACCAATTTACTTAAAAATGTGTCCAGTCGTTTTGCGTGAATCGCGGGCAAAGAGATATACAGACACACAGACAAAGTCAAAAATGTTTTTTTTTTGTGGATATCGTTTTAAGATCATCTGAAACCAAATATGTGGCCGAAAAAAAAAACAAATATATCCTTTTATAAATATTAGAGGAGAAGGTCCTAATATGGATCCAGCATTTAATATGGGCCCCCTAAGAAAATCTACTGACATCATCGTTTGGCAATAGCTTAAAACACACCTACCTTTTCTTCAACAATTTGACAAATTTAGTGCATTTGAGTTCTTGTTCCGTTAGAAACGAATTACAGTAAATATGTTTGCTTAATTTTGATTCTTTTATTAGCGTAAGTTGTTGTTATAAGTTTGGGCAAGATTTTTATTCGATCCGTTTGTGATTTATACTTGAAGCTGTTTTATTGTGATCGAGCTATATTGTATTACTAGGAGCTATTACCTCACTTTATCTCGAAAAAGTTAAACATTAATTTAGATTGCCATGTGCAATATTGGAAATATGGGCACCCCGCGAGGTCTATATATGGACCAGGGCATATGCAACAATTTTGTCCAGCTGACGACGACATGGACGTTAATGAAGTAGGGCAACAAAGTCCGGTCGCTGAAGATGCTGCTTGCATGTTTTGTGACTGTTGTTTTTTACAGGATCAAAGAAGTGAGCTTTGGATTCGGTGCCTAATGTGCAATATGGGTATATGAACAATGAATGCTCCGGGACAGCAATAGATTTATATGAATGTAATTTTTGTCACTAATCAATTGTTAAACTGTTATTTTGAGTTTGTATCTTAAACAATAATAAAATTAAGTTTGAACTACCCAATTTTTAATGGGGGCCAATATTTCATACATTCTATCCTGATTCAAACATTTTACAAATTTTCATAGTTGCTTTGAATCACATTATTTTACTATTTTTCGAAAAAATGCCATTTTGTATATAAGTCTTTGGGCTAGATGTATGACAATTTTACGATCATTACTTCAAATACTTTAAAAATTATCGAGAAAAAACCAGGGATGGGGATTCGGAGTCAGAGTCGGAAGCTGGGAGTCGAGGAGTCGAAGCTTTTTGGAGGAGTCGGAGTCGGGAGTCGGAAAAAGTTATCGACTCCCGACTCTTTGATTACATTTTTATCAAGGTTGCGAACTATCCGAAAACGAAAGCAAAATACCATACTATCAGAATTATTGAAAGCACGGAAACAAGAACGACATTTTGTTCTCTGTTCATGAACGAAAATGACATTAAAAATATTCAATACCGGTTTTACACGGTTTCCTTCATGCTATCCAGTTAAAAATTTAATTAACATTACTAGTATTAACAGATTAATGATGTAGAATAAAGATTTTTGTTTTTAGTAATATCTAATTTTTCTTTTTCTGTATACTTTGTTTATTATGTTAAAACGGTACTAAACTGGATTTTTATTTTCTCAAGTTGTAACGAGCTTTGTGATTATTTCATGTTTCATGTTGGCAGCTAAAATCTATATGTCAAAAGAAAAAAGTGACATGTTATGAAAAATAAAGTACAATCTGTTTTTACCGACCGTCAACTTATACAAGGGAGGTATTGTGATCATACCGATTTTGACATTTCGAGATTTCGATGGATCTCCACGAATTGAGGTCCCTACATAACGTTTTGACTATTTTTACCATGATGTCTGTCGGTCTGTCTGTCTGTCTGTCTGTCCGTCTGTCTGTCTGTCCGTCTGTCTGTCTGTCTGTCCGTCTGTGTACACGTGCAGAGCAAATTCTGCTGAAAGGATTTTTATGAAACTTCATATTTAAGCTTCTGCCATCAATGGCACGAGTTGATCAACTTTTGGTAAAAATCGGTTGACTAAAAATGGGAGTTTACTCGTGTCGATTTTAAGATTTTTGCGAATATTTCACAAAAGAAAAATATTTCGAAAAAATTTATTGAACAAAAGTTGCTATAAAAGTAATAATTAATAACTTTTATTTGAGACGTTTTTGATAAAACGAAAAATTTCGAATAATTTTTGTAAAATTTTTCGAAATTTTTTCTCATTTTTTTCATACTTATATGTATGAAATGGTCATGATAAATAATATCTCTGTTAGAAAATATTAGGCCAAGTTATTTCTACTCTGCTGCTAAATAAATATATTATTTTATATAAGAACTTTGTGATGGCGGTCGGTCCTGTGGTGGCCACAGCTGATTTTTTTATATTTTTTTATATATTGAAGTTGGCTTTTCATGAACAAAATGATCAAAAGCTTCAATCGGTAAAAGTAACTAGAATTGAAAATCTAGTTCCGCCTAAACCAAAGGAACAGACTTTATATAAAATACAAAACAAAAATTTTTAAAACTAATATATTCGAAAATTTGTATTAAAAATAACTCAATAGTAAAGATGAAATGAAAATGACTTTTTATAAAAACAGCTCACCCAAGATATTTAATGTAAGTATAGTCTGTTTCTTTGATTTAAGCGGAATAAGATATCGAAATATACTAACTTTTTAGGATTGAAAGAGGCTTTGTATCATTTTGTTTAACAAAAGCCCACTTTGATCGTTAAAAAGTGAACTCGTGATAATTTAAGAAAATATCACGTTCCATTTAGTTCAGCATTAACATTTGGAATAGACTTTACAATTTACGTGTAAAAGGAGTCGGGAGTCGGAGTCGGAGTCGATTTTCAAAAAAATCGACTCCGGAGTCGAGAGTCGGGTGTCGATAATTTTTCTGTCGACTCCCCATCCCTGGAAAAAACAAAAGGGGGGCCCATATTAGGACCTTCCCCTCTATTTAAAATGTCCCATAAATAATTAAAATGACAATTTGAAAAAATATCATTTATTTTCCACATCTTTCTCAATTTTGTAGTTTAGTAAAATGGGTGTGGAGTGCCTGGTTATCTCTGAAATGAGAAGTGACCTTCCATGGTAAAAAGGTACTCCTCTTGTTCTAAGTGAAACTCTATATTCCATTCTTTTAAATTTTAAAATAAATAGAATATTATTCGTTAAAATTCTATCTTATTTTCAAACAATTTTTACGATATAAAAAATCCTTAATGGACATCTGAAGTAGTGAACGCATGCGCATTATCAAAACTGCGCAGCACTCTTCATCTCATATTACATTACATTAAAACAAAAATAGTAAACAAAAAAGAGAAGAAAACATCATTACCGATGAGATTAATTTAAAATTAATGTTATAAATGAAGGTAATAAAGTGATTTTAACATTGTGCGAATTAAGCTCATAATATTGATTGTGTGCAGAGAGTGAGTCCGGGACGACTGCAAGCTTGGAAGTTGTTGATATATTCCGGTATAAAGCTCACAGCCAGAACAATTCAATCCCAAATGCTATTAGTAATGACAGATAGTTGCATTATATGACACTACCATTACTCTAGATAGATTTTCTGAAAATTTGTCAATAGAAAAATGTAAAAACAAAAGCCATACAATATGAACAACCAATATATTGGAATTGTGAAATATCTGGGAGAACATCTCGATGGCCGACTTACATCTACATTAATATTTATATAAATTAGAGGCTATATCTGTTTTTGATTTTTCTGGCCTCGTATTTAGTTTCTATACGTTTCAGATGATATCCGCAAAAAAATCAATTTTTGTCTGTCTGTCCGAGATTCACGCATGGTAAGCTGGACATATTTCCACGTAATTTGGTATGATGATACAGTAAAACCAGGATTCGAACCATAAAATGTCGCAAAATTTGTATTGTATGCGAGTGTTTCGAGGTTAAAATTGTTTATTAAAAATATTAAAATATCTCTCTTATTATTAACTTCAAAAATAGTTTATAATAAGAAAATAAATCTTTTATTTCCATGAATTTTT
This sequence comes from Liopterus haemorrhoidalis, assembly GCA_963971575.1. Lineage (NCBI taxonomy): Eukaryota > Metazoa > Arthropoda > Insecta > Coleoptera > Dytiscidae > Liopterus > Liopterus haemorrhoidalis. The sequence continues at coordinate 145,549,551 of OZ020611.1, read as the reverse complement.
TCATTTATATGAATATTTGGGGAGTTACGGGGGGACACCGTGAAGCTAAACTTTTGAAACGTCTACCTTATTATTGACTTGAAAGCAAAAATGTGTGTGACAAAAATTGTTTATAATAAGAAAACAAATCTTTTTTGTTTTGAATACTTTTCGATTGGATGAATATTTAGGGAGTTACGAAGGCACCTCAAAACTAAAATTTTGAAATATCTCACTTATTATTATACTTATTATACTTGTAGACCTGGTAAAGTAAATTTTTTACCAGGTCTACATGTATGAAATGCGGATTCTTTTCAAACTTGCCGCGCAAGCAGAGTGTATAGTTCAAAGTTTCAACACATATGGCGTTTTGTTAAGTTATCATTAAGTGTCAAATGCGTATAGGTTATAATTTGAAAAGTGATCATATAGTTTTGTTTTACTGTGTTAAAAATGTCAAATTTTGTGCCAAATAAAGAGCATTCGCGGACAGTACTACTGTTTTGTTTTTATTTGAAAAAAACTGCTGCTGAATCATACCGACTGCTTCGAGAAGCTTATGGTGAATATGCTCCATCGCAAGATACGTGTGAACGATGGTTTCGGCGTTTCAAAAGTGGTGACTTTGATTTTACAGACAAAGAACATGGAAAACCTCCAAAAAAATATGAAGATACAAAATTGGAAACATTGCTACAGGAAGACGATAGTCAATCACAAAAACAACTAGCAGAGCAGTTAGGCGTTAGTCAACAAGCTGTTTCCAAGCGCCTACGAGAGATGGGTAAGATCCAGAAAGTCGGCAGATGGGTTCCACATGCATTGAATGAGAGGCAGATGGAAAAACGCAAAAACACACAGAAATTTTGCTTGCACGATACAAAAGAAAGTCTTTTTTGCATCGTATTATTACTGGCGATGAAAAATGGATTTATTTTGAAAATCCCAAACGCAAAAAATCATGGGTGAACCCAGGCTCAACCACATCAACTGCAAGACCGAATCGCTTTGGCAAAAAGACAATGCTCTGTACTTGGTGGGACCAAAAGGGTGGGGTCTATTATGAATTGTTAAAACCTGGTGAACCAGTTAATACCCAACGCTACCAACAACAACTACTGATCGAATTGAACCATTCGCTGCTCATAAAACGACCAGATTACGAAATAAGAAGCACAAGGTAATCTTTCTTCACGATAACGCTCCATCACATAAGGCAAAAGCAGTTTGCAACACATTGGAGGCACTCAAGTGGGAACTGCTACCCCATGCCGGGGGAAGAGTTCTACTGGAGAAGTATTCACAAATTGCCTGAAAGAAGGGAAAAACGTATAACTTCTAATGGGGCACACTTTGAATAAATAAACTTTTACTGTTCTTTAGAGATTAATGTGTTTTATTTAAAAAAAAAATCCGCATTTCATACTTGTAGACCTGGTATATCAAAAATGTAAATAAGGAAACTTTTTTTTGTTTTTTGTTCAGTGCAGTTTTTAATAAGAGGATTATTTAGGGGGAAAAGGGAGTGTTACTTACAAGGCTGAAATATCTAATAATCATGTACTTAACAGTAAAAATTTATGTGAAGTGTGAATTTTCACACATTTCAGGGTTTTGCAGGTATTTAGTAAGTGAATGATGATTATTTTGGATGCGAAAACAAATTTTATATTTAAATTTTTTTTTTTTTAAATTTTAATTCGAACGCCTAATACCATTATTTATGTTACTAAATACGTGCAGTATTTTTGTTTATATAGCAAGGTTCATTAAGAATTTTAAAAATTGCGCCTATGGCTTCCATTGGTTGTTATAAGTTTCGTCCCTCATTTCGTGTACATTGAAACAGAATTAAATTATAATTTAAACAATTTCCACTGGTTATTAAATTTACGCTTTTAAAAATTAAATGCAACATTTGCCAAAATATAACTAGAATTTTGAAAAAATAATTTAAACAATATAAAATTAAAAAAAAAAAAAAACAAAAAATAATATAGTCTCCTCTCACAGGGTTCGATCCCTTTCGGATCGGGTTACTTGGTTGAAAAATCAACGACTAATACCACTACACCAGCACACACGTTCCAGTGTGGCGTGTTACAAAGCTATAACTTGTGTACATTATTAGCCAAAAATCACAAAAAATGCGTTTTTCTCCAAAAACATAATCTGATCAAAAATTCCTGTTGTACTATTCCTGTTCACACCAATGTACATTACTTAGAATTTTTTTAGATTTTTAGTTTAAACCATCTGGGCTACAGGTATGTGACAATTTTTTTTTTGCACAATTTTGGCAAAAATCGCTTCAAAATAATTTATTTTGCAAAAATAAAAATTTGATCGTTAATCCACGTACCAAGGGCTTTCATTTGATACCCTACTCAGAATTAAAAAAAAATATTTTTGTTTTCGATAAGCACATATTTGTTTATATTTTTAGAGCGGTATGTATTTTAGATGTTTTAGTATTTTTCCTATGTGCGGGTCAAAGAGTTGTATAAGCATGCCAAATTTCAACTCTCTAGGTTTGTCCGTTTGGCTACAATTTTTACCGAACAGACAGACAGACAGACAGACAGACAGACAGACAGACAGACAGACAGACAGACAGACAGACAGACGACAAAATGACGGTATAAGGGTTTTTTGGTCATACCTACAAACCCCTAAAAATGGAACCAAAAAGAATAGGTATACATGCAACAAACCAAGAGAGACCTCAATTAAATGAAGATGATGCAAGATTTTTTAAATATATTTTTATTTCGGCGCCGACAACAAGGTTCTTAAACTACTTGAACGTTTCGGTAAGCGGGTAGCCGACACCGACTGGCGCCGACGAGTACACAGCGTGTGCGGTTATATTTAAAAACATGGACAGGTACTGCGGCAGATCAGCGCTTGTAACCAGTAAAGCCGGTGCCGGCTTTCTGTATATTCGCGGCCTTACAAATCAAACTTATTCTTGATATCTTTAAAAACAAAACAACACTATAGTAAACTATCGTTTACAGTAGATGAATTGTTACCCAAAATGTTCCGCTATTTAAGAACGTGCATTTAAGAAAGTTCTGTAAACAATTTTACACACTTCTGCTCATTAAAGGCTCATGTAATGAAAATCTACAACAAAGAGCCGAAGTTAAAGTTTTAACCTAAAAATTGTTGACATTGTTCACGTTTATAAGGCTTTCAAATACGTGTGGAATATTCATGGATGTTTGTCAAAGTAACGAATATCCGCCACCATTGCATAACAATCTGTTTACACGCCACACCTATCTCCAACTTTATTTTCCATACGTGAACAGCGATAGGTATTACCCTGAAAAGACTATCAACACCAAAACTGCTCTCCACAAAAATTTGATTTGACCGAAATAAAATATTTGTCCAATTTTTATATATAAAAGTATTTAAAAAAAAAATGATGTGAAGATTGAATTTTCACACATTTGAGAGCTTCGCAAGTTTTTAGTAAGTGACAGAAGGGCAACAAAGGCTTGTATGCGGGATTTACAGGACACTATATTTATGCTGAAGTCATTTTTAGGGTTTTGTAGGTATGACCAAAAAACCCTTATACTGTCGTTTTGTCGTCTGTCTATCTGTCTGTCTGTCTGTTCGGTAAAAATTGTAGCCAAACGGCTAAACCTAGAGAGTTGAAATATAGGAAAAATACTAAAACATCTGAAAAGCATAACCCAATAAAAGTAAAAAATGGATGTGAAGTGTGAATTTTCACACATTTCAGGGTTTTGCAGGTATTTAATAACTCAATGATGATTATTTGGGATGCCAAAACAAATTTTATGTCAAAATATTGTTTTATGAATTTTAATTCGAATGCCTAATACCATTATTTAAGTTTCTAAATATGTGCAGTATTTTTTTTACATAGGTTCTTTACAAGGTTCATTATCATTTTGAAAATTGCGCGTATGGTTTCTATTGGTTGCTTAAATCATTAGCCCCGCCCCCTTATTTCGTATACATCAAACAGAATTAAATTATAATTTCAACACTTCCCACTGGTTATTAAATTTAAGCTTTTAAAAATTAAATGCAACATTTACCAAAATATAACTAGAATTTTTACAAAATAATTTAAACAAAAGAAAACTGCAAAAAAAAAAACAAAAAAATTAAAATTGACAGGATTTGAACTCTAGTTTGCAAGTTAACTGTTTAGAAAATTAGAAAACCGATGACTAAACGCTTGGTTACATAGCGAATTAAATATTTAACATATTTTGGTTAAAAACACAAAAAGTGCATTATTTTCCGAAAACATAATCTGATAAAAAATTCCTGTTGTACTATTCCGGTTCACACCAATATACATTACTTAGAATTTTTTCACATTTTTAGTTTAAACCATCTGGGCTACAGGGTGTGGGACAAAAATTTTTTTGCACAATTTTGGCAAAAATCGCATCTAAATAATTCAAAATGCAAAAATAAAATTTTGATCGTTAATCCACGTAATAAGGGCTTTCATTTGATACCCTACTCAGAATTTTAAAAAAATATTTTTTTTTTCGATGAGCACATATTTGTTTATATTTTTAGGGGGATATGTTTTTTAGATGTTTTAGTATTTTTTCTATGTGCGGGTCAAAAAGTTGTACAAGCATGCCAAATTTCAACTCTCTAGGTTTAGCCGTTTGGCTACAATTTTTACCGAACAGACAGACAGACAGACATATGACAAAATGACGGTATAAGGGTTTTTTGGTCATACCTACAAAACCCTAAAAACAAATATGTTTTTTTTTTAATTCTTAGTATGGTATCAAATGAAAGCCCTTAGCACGTGGATTAACGATCAAAAATTTATTTTTGCAAAATAAATTATTTTGACGCGATTTTTGCCAAAAAATTTGCCAAAAAGCCCAGATGGTTTAAACTAAAAATCTGAAAAAAGTCATGTACATTGATGTGAATCGGTATAGTGCAACAGGAATTTTTGATCAGATTATGTTTTCTGAAAATAACGCGTTTTTTTTGTGTTTTTTTTTGACGTTGTAAAATATGTAATACGTTAAGTAACACAGTAAACCAGTAAGCTTTCATAGTATTTCATAGCTTTCTCGCTTCCTAAGTTGCAAACTTGGGTTCGCTTCTGGTCTGGAGACAACATTATTTTTTGTTTTTTTTTTTTTTTTTTTTGTTTAAATTATTTTGACAAAATTCTAGTTATATTTTGGCAAATGTTGTATTTAATTTTTAAAAACGTAAATTTAATAACCAGTGGGAATTGTTGAAATTATAATTTAATTCTGTTTCAATGTATACGAAATCAGAGGAACGGGACTTATGACTTAAAACAACCAATGGAAGCCATAGGCGTAATTTTCAAAATCTTAATGAACCTTGCTATATGAAAAAAAATACTGCACATATTTAGAACCCTAAATAATGGTATTAGGCATTCAAATTAAAATTAACATAAAATTTGTTTTGGCATCTCAAAATAATCATCATTCACTTGCTAAATACCTGCGAAACCCTGAAATGTGTGAAAATTCAAACTTCACATCAATTTTTTACTGTATTGTGTTGTCAAAATACTGTACTACTGTCAAAGGGGCAATATTTTGAAAATCATTTATTGCCTGTTATATATAACTCCCTACAGCTCCTAAGTGGTGCAAAAGACTTTTACAAAGCATCTACATCTGTTTCTATTCTTTGCAAGGGCCTTGATTTCCGATAAGGATTTTCTCGTGCGTCAATTTTCTTGTAAAATCGACCTGCGCCAGTTAATTGCTGGTCTTCCTCTTCTGCACGCTCCATGAGGATTCTTTTCAAGTGCCTGTTTGGAGATGGCATTGCCAGGCTTCCTCAGTGTATATCCTATTCACTTCCATTTCGGGTCGTTATTTCTGTCGCAATTGGTTTTTGGCTCGTTATACTTCATAGATTTGTATTTGAGATTGTGTTTAGCCAAAAGATATTGAAGATTTTATGCTAAAACTTGTTTGTGAAAACTTGTTTATCGCCTGTTAATCAAGTACAAAAAGTTGTCATTTAATTTCTCATGAAATTAAAAAATATATACATATATTTTGTAGTCTTAAATAAAACTGCCGTTAAAATTAAAAACTCGCCTACGGATAAAGTCAGAGCCGCAGTAAGGAGGGGGGGGGCGGAGGGGGCGACAGCTCCTAGCACACTAAGGAAAAGAGCGCTGACAGGCTTGCTAAGGAGCGCCATTGAGCGCGAAGATGAGAACCTTTTTTTTTTGCTCGTCACTTGGATTTTGGGAGGTGAGGACCTTTTTTTTTGCTCATCACTTAAATTTTGAGGGGTAAGAACCTTGTTTTTATTTATCAAGGGCGCCACAACACGGTCCTGCCCCTAGCGCAAGTTTTCCTTACTGCGGCTCTGGATAAAGTTAACATTCTCAGTGCGAAGAGTTATTGGAAAGGTTAGTAACAACATTAGATACGCTGATGACACTGTACTTTTGACAGACAACATTCAAGATCTTCGAATTCTTATTCATTCGGTCCATACTGTTAACAAAGAATATGGCCTTCATCTGAATTTAAGCAAGTTAAAATACATGGAAAGATTTTGGGTGAGCGAAGTGTAGGCCGATCAAGAATGCTGGCTTCATGCCTGGAAAATCTACGTCAGTGGTTTGGATGTTCATCTGGAAATTTATTTTAAGCCGCGGTCTCCAAAATGAAAATAGCCTTGATGATTGCTAACCTCTAGAAAGAGAAGGCAATGAAGAAGAAGATGTACTTACAAAAATGCAAAACCTCGACATCTTTCGAAAAATAATCTAGTCAAAAGTTTCTATTACTTTTACGAGTCATATCAGATTCCATTACTGATTTTTACCAGAATTTTACATCCACGCATAAGGGTTACAGGGTGTAAAATTTTAAATATCTCACTTATTATTGCCTTAACAACATATACGTAGATATATGACAAACTTGAAAATAATAAAACAAGTCTTATTAAAATTTGCTCCATTGGATGAATATTTGGAGAGTTGCGGTAGAGGGGGGAATCCTAAAACTAATATCTTCTAATATCTTATTCATCAAAAATATACCTAAGGATATTTGTTTGGAATGAGGAAATAATTCTTTTCTGTTCAATGCAGTTTAAAATGAAGTTCAACATAGCTTTAAAGATGGCTGTCTATAAAATATCTATAACTACTTAAATACGAGGGCATATTGAAAACTGATGCCTCCATGGCTATAACTTTTATAATGACGGGCCAGACCGTGTCAAAAGTGGTTTGCCATTTACCTTAAGTATCTGTACATAAGTCCTCCTAGCGGAGATTCTCAGCAACATCGCGTTTGCGCATGACATTTCTAAATATGGCGGCCGGCATGGATGTGCGGTTAAAACAACGAGCTGTCATTGAATTTCTTACTGCGGAGAGTGTAGCGCCCATTGATATCCATCGAAGGTTAAGTGCCATCTACCGTGAGGCGTATGTTGATGTGAGTACTGTTAGGAGGTGGGTAAGGATTGTGAAATACGCAAGTCCTGCTGAAACGGATGTCCATGATCGGGCACGCAGTGGCCGACCAGTGTCTGCATGTGGTGAAAGGCAGGTGGCTCTCGTGGATCAACTGGTTCGTGAGAATCGACGGTGTAAACACACTGACATAGCCAACAGGGTGGGTATTTCACAGGGTGGATATTTCGCGGAGCACTGGAGAAGCTTGGGTTTCATGACGTTTTAGCTCATTCACCTTATAGTCCAGATCTTGCCCCTTGTGACTTTTTCCTCTTTCCAAAGCTTAAGGAACATCTCAAGGGCAAGCGTTTCTCTTCGGATGCAGTGGTGATAGCGGAGGTGCGGAAATGGTGCCGTGGGAAGTCTTCAGACTTTTTCCGTGACGGACTTGAAAAACTCGTACCACGTTGGCGTAAATGTATTACTGTCAATGGCGAAAAGTGAATATATCAGTGCGTAGAGGACAGTTTATACTATTATTTCACCATAATCAATTACCATATATCAATTACTAATAAAGTTATAGCCATGGAGGCATTAGTTTTCAATATGCCCTCGTATACACTTATTATTTACTGAAACGTACCGTTCAGCAACCTATAACTATAAATTTTGGAATTGGTTCGAAATTAAATGTGTGACAGTCTTTTCAGAAACATCATACCTCTCTGCCGGACTCTGTATGTGTGGGCGGTCGGTAATAAGGTCTTTAGAATGTAGAAACGTTTCTTTTCTGTTCAATGCAGTTTTTAATAACAAGATTATTTGGGGAGCGCTACCTACAAACTTGAAATATCTTACTTATTATTTACGTTACAACAAAAACATACGAAATACGGCCACGCCAGCTTTTCTTCAATATAATCAATCAACAAACTGCATATAATCGTTTTCTTTACAAGTGGGTAAAAATGTAAACTATTTTTATTTGTATTTATATAAATTATCAGCTCGTGTTCCACATAAAGCGTTCACCCTTCACGGTTTGAAATCTCGAGAACTTGAGTTTAGGATTAATGGACTTCTTCGAGTCATATATATCTTTACGTTAACTTTCAATTTATTTTAACCGCAACATTGACTTGTCACCGAAATGGATTCAATGCTCAATTTTTACTAAGATATACTACGAGCAATAATCAGATATATTACATTCGATTCGACCCTTATACCTACATCATAAACCTCTTTAACTTGCTCAAACTTCTTTTGTTTCAACCAAACAGTGATGTCCAGACAGTTTTGTTACGAAAACAGCTGATTGATTGGCGAGATGGATTTTGTCTTCTTGATGTTTTGCTACACTAGACAAACCAGAGATGATATTAGATATGTGAAATGTTTGCAGAAGTTATTGTTGTTTTTAATCAGCTTCGTCGTAAGTCATCCCATCACGGGGTTCTGGACTAGTGATGGGCGCGTGCCGTGAAATTTCCGTGTATAAACGTGATTAATATTTTTCTTTCGTGCGTCATTGTGCGTGATTTAAAATTTGTCGTGACACGCCGTGCGTGCAACCACGCCGTGTCACGATTCACGAAATTTAAATTTTAGTAAATAGACGGAATAAGAAGAAAGAATTGTCTATTTTGTATCATTATCTATGCTGGATTTTTTATCTCTTTCTACGACGACCGAACATGTCTCCGTTGTATGCAGGTGTTGGAATTATGTTTTGTTTAATTTTAGGTAAATCTGACTGGATATGGATACTTTTTCTGTAATCAGTTTGATGGGATCTTACGGAACATTAACCAATATTCTTCATTTCTTAGAAAAATTCCTTTTCTTAAAATAAATTGGGCCCTGCAAATCCGTGGATTTTTCAGCGGTTCCAGATAAATTATAATTTAAATCGTGCGGATGCGGATAAAATATCATATCCGCTTACCGAAATATGCGCATGAACATAAAATTTTCGGTTAGACGTCTCTCACCGAAGACGCGTTTAGATCCTCAAAAATGTATCGCTGGCATTTGTATTTAGCTTATGGCAAGAGTGAAATAATGATACGTTACAGAACTATTTACTTTTTACTCTTCCCATAAAGACCTATTTTACACTTACTTATATAATTAAATATAGTAGAGTTTATACAAAGTGTCTCAAAAGAAATTTTATATTTAGTGGATCGATTAAAAAAAAAGTAAGCCGTATATAGAAAAAATGTTTATTAATTATTAAAATACACTTTTTGGGGATTTATTTCTTAAAAATAATATCGTCTAAATGTAGACCCTCGCGTTCTCGGCACTCATTTAATCGAACAGTAAAATTACTTATGACGTGTCGGCAGGTGGACTCAGGGATGGCTGCCATTTCGTGACGGATATTTTCTTTCAAATGCGCCAGTGAAGTCGGTTTATTGGCGTAAACTTTAGATTTAAGATAACCCCATAGGAAAAAGTCCATAGGGGTTAAATCTGGACTGCGTGGAGGCCAATTTATGTCACCTCTCCTGGAGATCAATTTGCCTGAGAAAATTTCACGAACACGTGGCAGAGACAAATTTGACGTGTGTGAAGTTGCTCCGTCCTGTTGGAACCATGTTCTTTGGTTATAGCCAGGAAAGTTTTGCAGTTCAAGTACCAAGAAGTTGTCTAACATCTCCACATAACGCTCTGAATTCACTGTAACTGCTCGCCCCCTTTCGTCTTCAGAAAAGTAAGGGCCGATAATTCCTCGCGCCGACATCGCAGCCCATACGGTCACTTTAGGCGAATGCAGGGGTTTCTGATGTTTGCGTTTCGGATTCGTTGCACTCCAGTAGCGGCAGTTCTGCTTATTTACGTGGCCATTAAGATGAAAATGAGCTTCATCCGAAAACAAAATGTTGGTAAACGTTGAAAATCGCTCAATCACCTGATTTACGAAATTAAGCCTCTGACTGGCATCTTGGGGCTTTATTTCTTGCACCAATTGAATTTTGTAGGGGTGCAGCTTTAGGTCTTTGTGCATAATGCGATGTAATGATGATCTATGCACATTTAAAGCACTTGCGCGCTTCCGAATTGAAAGGTTCGGGTCGTCACGAACAGACTGATTAACATTCTCCACGTTTTCTACCGTTCTTGATGACCTAGGTCGCCCGGATTTTGATTTATCCAGCGTTGTACCAGTCTCTTCAAACTTTTTAACCCAATGTCGAATGAGAGGAATGCTTGGCGCATCATTTAAGTGGCGAAAACCTCGAATACTGCAGAATTTTTTACGCGCTACTGTCGCCGAATCACCGTTTTTGTAAAACCCTCGCACGCATAACGCGCGGTCTGCTCCCGAGAAACGCTCCATAGCGACTCAATTCCCAAGAGCCAGGCTACCGATTGACATAACCCCCGCGCCCCTCGGATACGTTGCGTTCACGCAGTAAGCTAAATAAATATAAAATTTCTTTTGAGACACCTTGTATAACAGCCGTAGATACAACTACTTCTTTGGATTTATCCAGTTTATTAATTTAAAAATAATTTTGTAATGTGTCGTCTTATTTTGTATTTTTTGAAATATAAGTAAAAATTAACCATGTTAATTTGCCACATTTAAAAATATAGGAAGCTCATATCAAATTAAAAAAAAAAAAAAACAAAAGTTACTTAAATTCCTTGAAATACGACGGTATAACTTTCATCTTTCAATAATAGGATGAATTTAAGAATACAGTTTTATTATTTTACATTTATTTAAATTTTTTGATCTTATAGGTGTTTCCTTGTTATTTATTGGTCATAAATGTGATATATTAATCTGTTTAATTATTTCTAAATATCATCATATAATATATTTTGGAAGTGTTGGTATGTGTGCTCTATTTGCCTTCTGATGTATATTTATTTTTATTAACAAAATTTTGGGACGGGCGTGGGTTACCATTCAAACGTGAAAAAATTCACGTATCACGCGTGAGTCACGATTCACGCGTGAGTCACGAAGCACGCGGGCGTGGCCCTGAAATTTTAAATTTATGTGCGTGCGTGTAATTTTGAATCTGACTTCGTGAGCGTGCGTGATTGTGTCAAAATTTTATTCACGCGTCCAACTCTATTCTGGACACAATTCTTCTAATAAATTTACTTGTGAACATTTCCCGCCTTTAAGGTCTATCATGAACTTTTTTCCTTAAATTTGATTCCGCCTAGACCAAAGAAACAGGCTATATAAATAATAAGCCATTTTTAATTGTAAAAAGAAATATGTAAAAATATTATCGCTCAATAAGTACCGTCATTTAAAGCAAAAGTACCGTATTTCCCAACCGCCGGTCCATGAACCGGCACCGGTCCGCGAGATATTTTTTACTATGCAACTCGCCTAATATGTTTTAACCCACTTAATTTTGAGATGAAAATCTCGGTCCTTAATCTGTTAATTGCTTAAGTAATCATTTGTTTCTTTTTTCACTGTCATCATATGTGATTTTTTATTTGTTGATTTTTACCGACCGCCAATATATAAGGGGGTATTGTGATCATACAGATTTTGACATCTCGAGATTTTAATGGATCTCCACGAATTGAGATCTGTCGGTCCGTGTACACGTTCAGAGCAAATTCAGCTAAAAGGATTTTTATGAAACTTCATATTTAAGCTTTTGACATCAATGGCACAAGTTGATCAACTTTTGGTAAAAATCGGTTAACTAGAAATGGGAGTTTACGCGTGTTGGTTTTAAGTTTTTTTAGAATATTTCACAACAGAGAAATATTTCGAAAACATTTATTTAACAAAAATTGCTATAAAATCAATAACTAATAACTTTTATTTGAAACATTTTTTGATAAAGCAGCATAAATTAAACAAGTACTTTGTGATGGCGGTCGGTCCTTTTGTTTATGTAATCAATGCAATAAAAAATATAAAACTTTTGCAATACACATTACTTTCTAATCTTGCCGGTCCGCGAATTTTTTCTAGGTCGCTTGCCGGTCTGCCATGAAAAAAAGTTGGGAAACACTGATTTAAAGCATGTTTATTATTTTGTTAATGTAAGGGCCGCTATCATTGATGCTGATTTCTTCTTTTTGAGTGTTGTCATTAATAATTTGGATTAAGTATATTACGCATTCAACCATATTTACAGGCCAGATAAACGCCATCTGCAGACCTGGAAATCTTCTGACACCCATTGAACTACCGCAGTAGTTGATAGCTAACCATACGAGGGGTGTATAATATGTCATTGACTTTGATAAAAGATGGCGCTCAGGTTGCAAGTTTGATGTTATTTTGGACATTCGCCATTCTTTTTAAATATACATACAAAGTTTCAAGTAGATCTGTGAGATAGTACATTTTTAACAGCATTCGGGGGCGGATAAGTTAATATTTATTTGCACCAATGAAAAATCTTTGTGTGTTGATAAAGCATTATTTTTTGCGTGGAAAAATCATTAAGGATATTGAAAAGAAGCTACAAATGTATTATGGGAACTCTGCTCCGTCGCATGGAATGATTCACAAGTGGTTCACTAAATTTCATTATGATCGTAATACCCTTTTCACACTAGATCTTTAAGATCGGATGTTTAAGTGAATGTATCAATTTCATGACGGTAACTTAAGGACAAAATTACTGTAGCTGATAACAGCACCAGAGATTTAAACATCAAGTGTGAAAGCATACCGATCTTAAACATCAGTGAACTTTAAGTTCACTCGTCTTAAAGATCTAGTGTGAAAAGGGTATTAGAGCACAAATGATACTAAGCATTTGGGACGGCCGAATGAAGTCACAGCTGTAAATACGGTCAATAAAATTCACGATATCGTGTTGGACGTCCATCGAGTGAAGATATGCAAGATAACTAAGATGGCAAACAATTCAGACGAACGTGTGCTTCATATACTGCACGAACATTTGGGCATGAGCAAAGCTATCTGCTATCGATGCCGCATCTGCTCATAGTGGATCATAAACGGATCGCTTGACCATTTCGAAGAAATGTTTGAACATCTATAAACGTAATCCAAGTGAGTTTTAGCGGCATTTCATAACCATTAATGAAACATGAATCCATCAGAACAGTGAAAGAATAGTCAAAACAGTGGATTTCTCCTGGCGAATGTGCTCCGAAGAAAGCAAAAGGGAGTCATTGCCACAACTTTTTGGGATTCGCAAGGTATAATCTTCATCAACTATCTGAAAAAGGAGAAAACGAGTACAGGGCAATATTATGTAGCTTTATTGGATAGATTACGCTCTTTAAGAAAAAGCGGCCCTATTTAGCGAAGAAAAAAGTTCTATTTCACCATAGCAATACTCATTCGTTCCCATTTGCAACAGCCAAATTTGTTAAAGTGAGCTTCGAACTGCTCCCTCATCTATACCCTATTCTCCAGCTTAGGTCCCCAGCGATTTTTTTTTTTGTCTTTCCAATCATGAAAAAATGGCTCACTAGTAAAATATTCGCATCGAGCGAGGAGATCTTAGTTGAAACACATGCTTATTTTGTAGAGTTCGAAAAATTGTACTTTTTGGAAGGCTTAAAGAAATGGGAATATCGTTGTGCAAAATGATACAAATTAAATTGTTGCATCCATTTTTGTTTTCAATTATTTATTTATTTATTTATTTTTATATAATAATATTTTGATACTGAGTTTAGCATCAGGTAAAAGTAAACCGGTAAGTGTAGCTGCAAACGTTAAATCGTGTGTACCTGTTATTTGACCGCTGAGCAAGGGCACGGATGTGAGTTCAATTCCTGCTTATGTCAAATAATTTTTGTAAAAATATTTATACAAATTACAGGTTCTGCATAGCCGTTCGCAACCGGCTATAAATTGTAAGTGCCTTTGTGTGTACACTAAAAAATGTACGTAATAATGGTCAGTATTACTCCTGAATGTACATAGATTGAAAACATGGTCACGAAACCTGGAAACAGGAGGCCTTGGCTCATTTCGGGCTGTTGCGTCAATGATGATGAAAAGTAAACCGTCAACGATCTAGAACAGTATCGGGATGCTATCGGAATCGGCCATCGAATATCACCATTGAAAGAGACTCTAGACCGGTCATTAACGGTTTATAAGTAAAAAGCTTTGAAATATTATTTTAACACATAAAGATATAGGTGAACCACAATATCAGAGAAATTACGTCATCAATAAAAGTTACTAAAACTGTCAAAATAGAGATAGTAAAAATATAGAAATTAAACATTAGTAAAAGTCAGAATGTCAAATAATAAATAATAAATAAAATAGTCAGTAGTTAAAATATAAATAAATAGTAAATGAATAAACTAAAGAGGTTAACAAAATATTAATTACGTAGCACACAAGTTATAATATAAAATGTCGACGAAAATGTGGTGAGCCGACTGCCGACTACTGACTATTGACTATTTTATTTATTTTTTATTATTTGACATTATAACTTTTACTAATGTTTAATTTCTATAATTTTACTATCTCACAATGACCGTACATTTTAGATCAGCTCTGATGAAAAAATAAACTATTTAGAAACTGGTCAGCTAGATCTAGTTGCATCATTTATGTCCACAACCCGTACAACCTTCACCACATTTATAATCAAATATGGCTGAATGAATACTCGCCATATGAATATCACCACTGTCAATACTACCAATAGCAGCAATATAAAAATACTAATTTTTACTTTATAATAGTTCGACCTAGTCAAAAATCTTGATAGATAAAATTACACTTGTTTTACATTAATATGCATGTTTGTCATACGTAATAGAAACAATTTCGTGCATTAATTCAATAAAAATGTTTGGTGTTAATTAATATTTGTATTTTAAAGGTTTTACTATATCTGTGTTTCATGAAAAGTATTATGCTTGCTTACCAAAAAATTTGCTGTGGCCACCACAGGACCGACCGCCATCACAAAGTACTTATTTAATTTATGCTGCTTTATCAAAAAATTTCTTTTATAGCAACTTTTGTTAAAAAAATTTTTTCGAAATATTTCTCTGTTGTGAAGTATTCGCAAAAATCTTAAAACCAACATGAGTAAACTCCCATTTCAAGTTAACCTATTTTTACCAAAAGTTGGTCAACTCTTTACGTTGATGTCAAAAGCTTAAATATGTTTCATAAAAATCCTTTTAGCCGAACTTGCTCTGTACGTGTACACGAACCGACAGACAGACAGACAGACTGACAGACATCATGCTAAAAATAGTCAAAACGTTATGTAGGGACCTCAATTCGTGGAAATCCATCGAAATCTCGAAATGTCAAAATCGATAGGACCACAATACCTCCCTTATATATGTTGGTATTATTGCATCCACTCTTCTATTTTCTATGAATTTTCTACTCTATTTTAACATATCTTGGTATGTCTGAGAAGTGTCAAAAAGGTTAAGCTAAGATACGATGCCACTTTATACTGTTACTAAATAAATTAAAATAGTGCTATAATATAACTCGTATTATTAATTAAAGCTTTACAAAAGAACATATTTTTTTGTGCAATCTTAAATTGCCTTCTTGTGTAATATTTTTCTCGGCCTTCATCGATTCAGTGTTTCTTGTGCTTACACTCTATTGGACATTTTTCACTGTAGACTGAAGATGTTCCTTGCAACCTGTAGAAAAATGTCAATGCAAAAAAAATAAAAAATGTTAGTTTATGTCATTCTTTTTTGTATTTCGTAGAACTATGGTGATGTATGTTTCAGAGCAACTCTTATAATATTTAAATTGAAATCAATGAGTGGTATTTGAAAATTTATACCAGTTTTTGCAGAATTTTTTTCGGTTTTTGTTACCCGATTAGCTTTTAAGATGTCGTTTGGAAGTGATAAAAAAAATATTACATTTACAGTCGCAGGTGAATTGTATTTTGAGTGTAGGTATATCTAAACGATATAGTTTAAGAGGATCCTATACTCTTTGCATTAGGGTATCTATCGTTCCCGCCTGCTCCCCCCAAATCTTGAAGGCGTGTACGATAACACTGACAGTACACTCAGAAACATAACACATATTATTTAACATTTGTGTGTGTCAACGGTCTCAGAAATCTTTCAGACTCGTTCTACGTTTCAATGAATGATTCGTACAGCAAGCAACTATAATGCCTTGATATAGGCTAATTTTTAGGACTATCCAGTGGCGCAGCCAAGGGGGGGGGTCGACGGGCCTGGGCCCCTCCCAGGACCAGCAGGGTACACGGCGCTCCTCGGGGAGTTCAAGATAAAATTTGTTAAACGCAACCAGTGGCGCAGCCAAGGGGGGAGCCAACAGGCCTGGGCCTCTCCCAGGACCAGCAGGTTACACGGCGCTGCTCGGGGAGTTGAAGATAAAATTTGTTAAACACAACGAGTGGCGCAGCCAAGAAGGGGGGGTCGACGGGTCTGGACCCCTCCCAGGACTAGTAGATTACACGGCGCGGCTCGGAGAGTTGAAGATAAAATTTGTTAACCACAACAGTAGTTAATTTTTAAATTACTTCATTGTAAACAATATTAGCATTTTTTATTATTTTTTTTTCCGATATAAATAAACATTTTTTTAAGATTGCCTACTCTTGTTAGGGGCCGTTATTGTTCAAGTGAAAATACATCACTTTCCAAATATGCTCCAACGAATTATATGAAGGCGAGCGTTGATCCTTTTTCCCCCTGACACATCGACTAAAACATTCACCCAGTCAAATTATAAAACTGTTTTAAACAACTAATTACTCGATTCAGATAAGATAAAGTGGAAATCTGACTTCGGTATAACCTTCACACGAATCTGTTCGTTCGGTACAAATTGTGACCAAGCGACTGATTTAGAGAACTGAACATAAGTAAGAAAAATATTGAGACTTCAAAAATATATCCCGCGAAAAATATAAATAAATATGTATTTATCGAAGAAAAAATCAAGTTAAAGTTTTTGATACATGGATTAACAATTACATTTTTTTATCAACCAATAATGGAATTATTATTTGATATAAACATCAATATCCAACAGCAGGGGTGTCAAACTGATTTGGGTCGCAGTCTATTTTACATACAAAATGATAAGCAGTGACGGAACTTAAATAAACCGAAGTCGTAAATATCCCGAAGGGTTTCTTGACATTTTTTTATAAACAGAAAAGGGGATGAGAGTATATTTTACATTTGTAATATATTTTTCCTCTAAATAAGCTCAAGTGATTTTGATTACCGCTTCAGGGACCATAAAAAATAAGGTTGAAGGCCGTATGAGGCCCGCGTGCCCTCGAAATTTGATTCGGCCCCCCCAAGACAAAATCCTGGCTGCGCCACTGGGACTATCCATCAGCTTTAGAGTAGAACAGGATTCAGCATTATATTCATAACACCTTATAAAAATATTATTTCCATGATTAGTAAGTAAAATAAATAGTTTTTTAAACATTCTAACCTAACCCTCTGGCTAATATGGTCGAAAGACCAACGGCCAATAAAACAATAAATAAAAAAAAAAAAACCTAACCCTCATTTTGTACAGAAATATATTCTACACTTACACTTGGAACAACAAATATATTTTATTACATTCAAATGTATATTTTTGGACAGTATACTACATTTGCTTTAAAATGTAAAAAGAAATCGACAAAAGATCGAGTAAAATGTAGTACTTGAATAAACATTTCAACATTACTTTTTTTCACTACAACCTGGATCGGATTTAGGTATTGCGGTGCCCCTAAGCACTACATTTTTTGCCTCACCCCCCATTAAAAAATCTAAAAAACACTTATTATTATCGCTTTATATATAATAAATATAAATACATATTCGACAAAGAAACAAATTACTTAAAAATTTAAAATTACTTTTCCGATTTAAACGTATTCATTCGCATCAAAAACATCAAAAACATAGTTAACATTTTTTTGCTTATTTTGTTTATTTGTAAATGCGCCTCTGACTAAAACCTATTTTATGACAATAACTAATAAACTGATAGGTACTTGTTGAAAATTCGGCGTAATATTTACCTATAGTCAACAATGACATTTGCGCTAGGTCACATTTATTGGCCATAAACATAGATTGTTGCAGCAAAAATGCGATTGTTGAATGTATCCTGCAAGTACATTATCATATTTCAGAATTTCAGTAGCATTTTTACATTTCTAGATTGAAAGGATGTTTTAACTGACAGCTTATAAAAAATAACACAAATAATAATAATGTCAAGGGTTTAATTCGACTTAAGAGACTATGCAACTGAACATAATCAAATAAACATTTATGTAAAGATCATATATTATTTGTTGATTCTATTGTATTATTTTTTCTAAATTCGTAATCCTTTTTGAATTATTTACCATTACAGTAATTTATCTGCGTGTACAGTGTAGGATCCCCTTATGTTTTAATGGACAGCGTATAAAAAATAACACGAATAATAATAATAATGTAAAGGCTGTGATTTGACTTAAGAGGATCCTGCACTTAAAACGCAAGGAAATCACTGTAACTGTAAATAACTCATGTAAAGGGTTACGAATGTAGAAACAATAATACAACAAAATCAACAAATAATATATGATCTTTACATACATTTCTATTAGATTTTGATCGATTGGATAGCATGTGTAAAATATGCCTAATTATTAAATATGTTATAAAATCTCCTTTACAGTATTTGCCCAAACCATGCAACTGAACAAAACCAAACAAATATATATGTAAAGATCATATATTATTTGTTGATTCTATTGTATTATTTTTTCTAAATTCGTGAGCCTTTATGAATTATTTACAATTACAGTGATTTACTTGCGTTTATAGAGTAGGATCCTCTTAAAAATTGGGATAAATTAATTAAGAAGATTTAATATTTTAAAATCTTATGTTTATACTAACAATGTCCTTGGATAAGAAACTGTTTTTTCTTATTTGACTGTACTTGGGGCGGAGTTTTATAGATTCAGACTTCAGTCCGCTAGAGGCAGCATATTTTCAATTAAAAAAATGCATTTAGACTATTCAATTTTGCAATATTACTAACTAATATAATTCACAGTCAACTATATTATGCTGTTTATTCAGATTAATAATAAAAATTGAAGATAAGTATGTTTTTTTAGTTATTTCAGGCTTTCGTAGGTATGTAGTAGGTGAGGTCGGCCTTTTGGAAGCTCAGTTATGCTTTAGCACTTAGACACTAGGATAAAAATCGAATCATAGTACAGTGGAACCCCGCCATTCGTCCGCCTCTCTACTCGTACAACTCGATATTCGTCCAACTTATTCAAGTAAAATTCAACTCGTTATTCGTACGCTTGCCCGCTATTCGGACAGCAGGAGCATCGATTTGTTCAACGACAATGTTATTGACCATTTTAGAAAAATTCTGAAAAATCGTCAAAGGCAGACAACATTGGACAGGTTTTTAGAGAAAGAATCCCAAGATTCTTCTAGTGCAAAAAGACTGTAAAAAGAAAGAACACTAGAAAGAGAGAAAACACCTGAAGGGATGTTACCTGATGTGTTTATGGAAAGTGACTCCAATTCCAAACAGTAACATATTCTACTTACGCCATCAGCTCACCTAAGTACAAGTAAAGTGCAGTTAAATTTTTATTTATGTATTTCATGTACAGTACTGTATATTTATTGTTTTTATAGGTTTAAATAAACGATCATCTATGGATCTAGAACTGATTAATCCAATTTACATTATATCTTATGTGAAAAAATGATTCGTCATTCGTACAAATCGCCATTCGAACTACCTTCTGGAACGAATTGTGTACGAATGGCGGGATTCCACTGTATTTTATAATTTAAATATTATATGATAA
The DNA here is from genome assembly GCA_963971575.1 of Liopterus haemorrhoidalis. Classification (NCBI taxonomy): domain Eukaryota; kingdom Metazoa; phylum Arthropoda; class Insecta; order Coleoptera; family Dytiscidae; genus Liopterus; species Liopterus haemorrhoidalis. The sequence goes on along the minus strand of OZ020611.1, from coordinate 145,529,301 downwards.
ACATTATTAGCCATAATTTAATTAAAAATTAAAAAAAAATAGTAATCAATTTGTCAAAAACACAAACAATTCGATACTATCACAAAACATAATCTGATTAAAATTTGTGTTGTACTATTCTGGTTCACATAATAGGCATTATTTATTTTTTTCCGATCTTTAGAGTAACTCTTTTGGATTAGAGGTGTGGTGCCAAAAAGTTTTCGCTCATTTTTAGTGAAAATCGCAGAATGTATATTGTCACGTGGTTGGTTTGATTTGATTAATCAATTATTTAAGTTCTAACAACAATATTTAATAGAATGTTCCATGGGAATTGGGGAAGCTTCCCGTCCACCTCGTGCTGGCCGGAATTGCCTTGAACCTACATCCTGGCGGGGGTTGCCCATCAGGGAGTCGAGGAACCTGGTAAAGTGTTTCCCAGCTCACATGGGGACTGCTGCTTGGTCTACCAAGAAGGTAGTCGTATGTGGAGTCCTAGTTATCTCCGTGGTTGGGTAGAGCTTCGTAGAGGAGTTGGCTAGGTTCCTCTGTTTGACCCCCGTACAACATTTATTTACTTATCCCTCCGGTTAACCTAGATCCGATATTCATTCGCCATGATAAACGTCTCTTAATTAAGAAGTTTTAAAAAAAAATTAGTCTGTGTTTTTGTTAGTGAGGAAAGAGACAACTCCCTTATAATGAAGTGTGACTATTTTACGCTTAGTAAAATTTATGGTTTCATGGATTATTAAATTTATATTATATGCAAAATATATGGACGGTCGATAAAATATTTTTGAAGCAAGCTCTAACAATGAGCTCTAAACACAAAATGATATTATTAAATCGATAAATCGCCATATATCAGTGGTTTATTTGACTTACGTAGTTATAACTATATTGCTAAACGAAGTGGAAAACAGCGCTCGTCCTTATCGCAGATCTAACGAAATAAAGAGGAATCACTTGACAGTGCATTTCAGGATTTATGAGAATATAGCAATTGCAAATGCATTCGAGGGTACTTTATTCTCTAATACCGCTTTTGCTTTGTAATCACTATTCTTTGGACAGCATTAATTAATGTTTCACATATCATTTACATTTAATTTTGTTTTTGACAATGATGGAGTTGTCAGGAAAGTTGCCAACAACTTATTTTTAATACGAGGATTCTGAGATTTCAGAAGATTTGTAGTTTTTGGTATAAGGTTCTGGTTGACTACCTCGAGTAGTCAAAATAATGTTATACAGGCTGTTTTAGGGAACTGTTTCCGCATTACTAACTTCTTTATCAAGAGCGCAGGAAATTAGTGTGCAAGTTGTGCGCCGCACAAAGGCTCCATACAAGAGTCACGCCCTGAGTAAAAAATATTGTCAGCAATATAAAAATCTTTCGAAACGTTGTAGTTAATTGGGCTGTTCATTGCGCCCGAAAAGCTTAACGTTAATTAGAAATATACACGTTTACAAAAACAAAAAATCAGCTGTGGCCACCACAGGACCGACCGCCATCAGAAAGTACTTGCATAAAATACATTCTAACAGCTCTAAGCTACTTAGAAAAAATTTCGAAAAATTTTTCAAAAATTTTTCGTTTTATCAAATAATGTCTCAAATAAAAATTGTTAGCTATTGCTTTTATAGCAACTTTTGTTAAATCATTTTTTTCTAAATATTTTTCTGTTAAATATTCGCAAAAATCTTAAAATCGACACGAGTAAACTCCCATTTCTAGTCAACCGATTTTTACCAAAAGTTGATCAACTTGTGCCATTGATGTCAAAAGCTTAAATATGAAGTTTCATAAAAATCCTTTTAGCCGAATTTGCTCTGCACGTGTACACAGATACACAGACGGACGGACAGACTGACTGACTGACTGACTGACAGACAGACAGACAGACAGACAGATAGAGAGACAGGCAAACAGACCGACAGACAGACAGACAGACATCATGCTAAAAATAGTCAAAACGTTATGTAGGGAGAATCCTCAATTCGTGGAGATCCATCGAAATCTCGAAATGTCAAAATCGGTATGATCACAATACCTCCCTTATATACAGAGTGATTATTTAATGGCGAGACGACGTCACCGAATTTTACGTGCCTTCTAGCAGAAATACTGGTGACTACTATGACTATAATAACTATGATTATGAAGAAAAAAACATTATGCGCATGCGCGCATAATCGCCTGCTACGATGTGTATGAAACGGCAAATTATTAAAACTTCCAGTGACGTCGTCTCGCCATTAAATAATCACTCTGTAGCTACATGAGTTCAAAACAAAAATAACTTGAAATTTTTACAAATCGAGTTATTACTGAAAAACTTCAGAAAATAGTAACCAGTATCAGTTTCAAAAGGTTGTTTCCCTTTTGAATAAGTTATAATATCAGTATTTTGTCTGTAATTGACAAAATTTCTTTTTAAAAACTGATACTGGTTACTGTTTTCTGAAGTTTTTCAGTAATAATTCAATCTGTGAAAATTTCAAGTTATTTCTGTTTTGAACTCATGTAGCGATATTTTGGCGGTCAGTAAAAATAGACAATTGGAAAAAAAAATCGAAAAATTTTTCAATTTTTTTTCGTTTTATCAAAAAAATGTCTCAAATAAAAGTTGTTAGTTATTGCTTTTATAGCAACTTTTGTTAAATAATTTTTTTCTAAATATTTTTCGGTTGTTAAATATTCGCAAAAATCTTAAAATCGCCACGAGTAAACTCCCATTTCTAGTCAACCGATCTTTACCAAAAATTGATCAACTCGTGCCATAATAAAATTACACCTCCACCAATTGAGTGAATCATCTGATGAATACTTTTCCACGAGAAATATAGGCAAAATTAATAGATGGATATTCAATCCATTTTTGGTTGACCTACTTTTAGTGGACGACAACGTTTTATTAAAAAACGATCTTATTGCAATACGAGCTAATGCACGTATTGAAATGGAATTTAAAAAACTGAATTTAGAACAGTTCTGGTGTAAGCACTTAGAACTTTATCCAGAATTGGCTAAAGCAGCATTAGAGACACTTTTACCATTTGCCACCACTTACTTTTGTGAAATGAGTTTTTCATCACTTTTGCACATCAAAACAAAAGCCAGAAAAAGCTTAAATGCATCTGACGCCTTAGGTGTGGCGCTTTCGAAAAAAGAGCCTCGTTTTAAAAGGATAATTATGAACAAACAACAATAACGTAGCCATTAAAAAGGTAGATATTGTTTTATATGTAATAACATAGTATGTAATGTAAATGTATTAATTTGTTTATGCAATAAATAAATTATCTTGCAATAAATGTCTTTTCCTAAATAAAAATAGAAACACATTTTTCAAGGGGGGCGAGAGCTTATTTTCAGTTTCAAGGGGGTACTGACTTTTAAAAAGGTTAAGAACCACTGCACTAGACTAGCATTTAAATCTAGACTAAATTTAAATATAATGGGTATTTATTTTATCAAATATCTTATTTGTAGGTTATGTTAAATCAGCAATTTCTATTGATTTTTCTTTTAATTTTGAGATAATGATAATTTATTTAATATAATATTGAATCTAAATCTGCTGTAAAATCTTCAATTATCAATGTTTCCACTTATAGCAAGAGTCACTCGACCTTTCTCGAATTCCAAGTACCTGACATTTGCGAGTTTAGCTTAGAATTATCAAGAAGTTACTCCTATAGATGTAATACTAACCATGCAACATCGGAAAAAGTCAATACTCTTGTTAATTCTCCTGGTTGCTTCTAGACAAAAAACAACAAACTACGAGTACCTGTTAACACTTGAACAAAGCTTTCTGATTTTGCGTGAAATTGCTATTTTCTAGCATTTTGTATTAATTTGTTCAGATAACACTGATAAACACACTATTTGAGACATGGCAATTTTTGGGTATTTCTAATGTATTTTGATACGCTGAAAACAAATCTGTAAAGTGAATTTTTCTATCACCCATAGATTTTCTATAACAAGCAAATTTATAATTTGCAATTTTCATATTGCGTCAATTCACGACATGTATCTGTGCTGACGGTACACAGTGGTTAAGATCAGTTTATTCTTGTTTGTCAGGTCTAAAAGTATGCTTCAAAATGGATTGCGTCCATTAGTAAACTACAGGTATCCGAATCTGTTGCATTTTCTATGTCGTGACTCGAGACTGGTTACTTTTTGAGTTCTAAGTAATTTACTATACAGAAAGAGTGGCCACTACGTCAGGCACTAACTCTTGGACTAAAAAACGTTAGAAGTAAACCACTGGTCGATCCCAAAAACGTATTTTTCCCACTTTAATTATTAAATTGGGCTAAATGAAGAATTTCGTTAAAGTAATGGATCAAAACGGAAGAAGGTTTTTGTATCTAAAATAAAAATTTCCGAGAATTAGTGAAGCAAAAATTGATGAGGGCATATTTGTGGGCTCACGAATAAGAAAAATAATGAAACATGATGTATTTGATAGTATGCTAAATGAAGCTGAAATAAGAGCTTGGAGAGCTTTTAAAAAAGTTGTTTCAATTTTTCTTGGAAATGTGAGAGCTGAAAATTACAGAGATATCGTGAATGAACTTCTTGATGCCTACAAAGAAATGGGATGTAGGATGTCTTTAAAAATTCACTTTCTGGACTCTCATCTACATTTCTTCCTCGTCAGAGATATGATTCAGCAACCACTGGAATCATTTGAACGTGCAAGCTTAAAAATTAATCTAAATAAAACCAAACGAATCTCGTAATGAGACAATATTAAGATTGACGATACCCAAATCGAACAGGTATAATCTTATAAATATTTGGGTCATCAAGTGACAATAAGCCAAACCAAACCTGTGAAATTACAAGAAGAATATCTTTAAGTTGGGCGGTTTTCATTCGTCATATGTTTAAAGGCAATATTCCATTGACATTTAAAAGAAAAATATATGAAATGTGCGTCTTACTGACTTATGTCGCCGAAACCCTGACTTTAACAAAGGCTTCTACTCAAAGCTTTACAAAGCACAAAGATCAATGGAGCGAGCTATGCTTGGAATCATTCTTAGGGACACAGTACCAAATGAGGAAATACGCCGAAGTATTGGACTGTCTCATATCATGGTTAGGTTAGAATGGCGTCAATGAATTGGTGATGGACAGAACATTTAGTCCGTTCAGGTGACAATAGATGGATCAAAATAATACTTTAATTGACACCGTGGCAAAAGAAGACATGCAGAGGAAGGCCACCTACTCGCTGGACCGATGACACCCAGAAAATAAGTCCGTAAAAACTGGATTTGCTTAAGGGAGGCAACAGTGAATGATAACAGCCAGATGATGATGATTTTACGTCTAAACTATTCATAACTGATAAATATTCAAAAATTATCGGCAGTTATAACGGTGAGCAATACTAAACACGTATTTGCCATATAATAGAATGAATGATACCGAGAGAGCCATACCTCTCCCAATACAGTGCTAGGGGTGATGACATTAGTCACTTGGGTATCTTTTACCAAAATAAATGACTTCTAATTTACTATTTGGCAACTGGATAAATTTACCACCTGATTTATTTACTCTCACAATACTCGAACAACTGTTTCAAGAATCTCACGGTTTTTATCAATAATAATAATTTATTGATTTCATAAGACAAATGAACAGCAGAAGATTGAATTTGTAAAGAATCTAGTGCTTCTCAACCGAGGATAATATCTTCTCGAAGAATGCTAATAAAAGGATTGAGGAGGTGGTTCGTTTAAAATTAAGTTTTGGGGGATGCTTTCACAATTGTTAAGTAATATAAAAAACTAGTGCACCCGTTGCCAACCGTGTTGGCAAACACATCATTACCTTAATGTGGAACTTGCTCGAAACCTCAGACTTCTTTCTCTAGCCAATTCAAATTGAATTAACTCTTCGCCCATTGTTAAAAACTGGACAAATAATGAGTATTATTCCAAATTATTCATTCATTAACTTTTTAAAATGGGGGGAAAACAATTCATTTTCACTCAGTGCCTTACATTTATAATGTTAAAACTAAAAATTATTTGAGACGTTAAATTTAAAATATATTTATTAAAATAAATTTTCCAATTTCTTATAAAACATAAAAATACGCATACGGAAAAACGCGCACGGATTAATACGCACACGAAAAAAAGCGCACATGAAAAAATACACATGCGGAAAAAAGTGCACATGGAAAAAAGCGAACTTACACTATATCTCAAATCAGTTTGAAATAAATCGTGAGAAACTATTACACAGTAAAATTTAATTGTTTGCCCGCTTTAATATATTGCGTTCAAATTGGTAAGGTCAAACCAGATCTGTTTATTTTGGTTACTTTTATAGTGTAGTACTGACTTTTAAATGTAAATTTGTCATTTCAAAATATTCCTTACGCTGTTAAACCTACTTCAGATTTGTTGGTTATGATCATTATAACGAAGATATCATTTATCTTTATGACATATGTCAAATGGAATGACATTTTAAGAAAGTGAAATTTTTTACCATGTTTTAGTACCAACATGAAATACAATTTCAAAGGTGCAAACTATTGAATGTATCAATTTGTAATGTTTACCAAAATATTTTAAATATTTCGAAAAAATTTTAAGTATACACAAATAATTTGTCACCTAGTGGCGCTGATATGAATAACCAAACTCGGCCGGTAATTTTTGGTAAAAATTATTCATTTTTACCAAAACGTGTTTTACTCACTGAATTATATTTACATTTTTGAAAATTTAAAACGTAAGATAATTTAAAACGTTAATCGTAGAAATAAAAAAATAATAAAGCATTGAAAAAATAATAATAAAGAAAAGAAAGTCACATTTTTCTTACATACTTTCAACAAAACCAAATATTTTTTAAAATAATTATTTTTCTGCTACTAATAATTTTAATTTATATTATTTTTGTGTAAACATATCAATTAACAACTATTAGTATCACGCGTTATATGTCAATATACATTTCGGTGAGCGTCGGAATATTTCGTTACATTTCGGAATCTCGCTTCAAATTTGTTTTTGACGTCATAGCACGCACCCACGCAGGGACACACGTTGGCGTATTATATTATAGATATTTATTTTTCTGCCACATAATTTATCGGCTGATAGTAGCGAGATGGTGGGGCAGGACATCTATTTGAAAACAAAAAAGCGAAGAAGAGATGAACTATCAAAAAGGGCCACGCAAATGTAGCTGATAGCAGCTACTGATCGTCAACAATGGCGATGATTAGGGCAGGTGTGTACCAAAATATGAATAAAATAACACTTTAACTTTTCAATTTTAAAAACAAAACAAAAAAAAATAGATGGTGCCAAGTCAAGTGAGTATCGTGGCTGGAGAAGTGTGAATTAGATCTTCGCCTTAAACTGCCGAACTTTAAAAGAAACGTGAGCTGATGCGTCGTTGTAAAATAACCGTAAGCGCATGTAACGCATAACCGCTTCATACTTTTTATTTATGAAAACTTTCAGTGTTTTCTAAACTGTGGGGTACAATTATTATAAATATTAATTATGAACTAATTTCCCCTGTAGATGAAATGGAATAAAGTAAAGTCTTATTTAATAATAACCTGACCGGTCTTAACCCTTTGAGTGGTATGGCCGCATATGTGCGGCGGCACACGATCGTCCCATATAGAGTATCGCCGCGTATGTGCGTCCCCACGGATTTATTAAAAATTTTCTGTGCCATGTAATGTAATTTCGATTAAATTATGATTTATAGATAACACAAATATATTTGTCCATAATTTTTACATGTTATGACAAAATATTCGTTTTTTAGTGAGAAAAAAATGCATACAGAGCAAGGCAGAAACTGTTGAACTAACATTTTTTTTTTAATTTTAAGTAAGCTTATACTTATTAACATACTTATATTGCATTTCTTTTTGTAATCTAGCACTAATAAATTTATAAAAATATTTTCTTGAGAAACTTTCTTTTTGTAAAATGTTTGAAAAACACTGAGTTTGTTGTCGCGCCCCGCCGGTTGGGAAAAAATTGAACCTTATTGCAAATCTAGAGAACATTCACTATCCATTGATGCCTAAATCGTCAAAATCGGATTATCCGTCTAGGAGGAGTTATGGTCACAAGTCCGTATTGTATGTAAGGATAAAAACCTAAAAGTTAACTCAATCCCGTGAAGTGTATCATACAGAATTAACTCACTACTCAAAGAGTTAAAAACAATTCCATTTTATTTTTAAGATTTAAACATTTTCAAATACAAAAGGATTAGACAGACTTTATTTAGAATTTGTAATGAAGACTTTGATCTTTCGCTAGCTGAACAAAAATTCCTAATAGATTTATTTCAGGACAGTGCATTAAATTTGGCTATCTGTCTGTCCAAATGAACTGTCCATCTGTCTATCTTTCTATCAGAACTATATGTCTGTCTGTAGGGTAGAAATTGTGATCAAACGACTAAACATAAAAGTTGAAATTTGATATGCTTGCATAATTCATTGAGCCATAAATAGGAAAACCATTGAATTAAAAAAAAAACACACACACACACATAGCGGGAAAAATATAAACAAATATAACACTTCACTCAATAAGTCTCCGGTCTGACATATATATGGCAACACTGTTGACAGACCCATATGATTTCTGGATAGTACCAACCTTCAAACGATACGTGTGAAAATTTCATGACATTCTGACAATTAGTTTAGAGGTTACAATGGTTTTAGTGACTCCAGTTTTGTAATTTTCAAAAGAATGTATAAAAAAGAATTTCGTGTGTTGATTAAACATTGTTTTTTGATGGGAAAAAATACTGTTGAAGCCAAACAGTGGCTTGATAAGCGTTATACAGACTCTGCACCAGACAAATCAACTATTACTGATTAGTATGCTGAATTTTTTTTTTTTATTCGAAAAATTAGGGTAGCGTTGGAATGAATGTATCACTCTTGAAGAAGAGTAAGTTGTTGAATAAAGTTGAATTTCTAAAAAAAAAATAATTGTTTTTCTTAGTTAGACCGGAGACTTATTGGGCGACGTGGTATTTTTTTAAAATTTTGAGTGAAGTAATAAATAAAGCCCCTTAACGTATAGATAATCCTACAAAATTTAATTTTTGAAAAATCAAATATTTTTATGGAATTTTCAAATGTTGAAATTTTAAATGTTTTGTTTTATGTATCAAAACCTTTTGTCCTCCACCCTATTTCCCAGAGTGGTGGGTCTAAAAATCTGAAAAAAATCTCAATAACGTACATTGAGAAGCCGAAATAGATCTAACAGTCCAAATAGTTCTGATAATTATTTCGAAAATTATTGTGTTTTTTGCAACATCCTGCTTACAATACTGACGATTGGATTACTGGTTACGATACCTGAGTACGATTGTCTCAAGTTTCTAGATGAAATCACGTAGATTATTCTTTCGAAAGTTATTGACATTTTTGATATTTAATATGTACCCACAATTGGATATTACTTACTAAATACCTACAAAACCCGGAAATGTGAAAAATTTCACACTTCTCGAGAAATGTAAAATTTGCTTGACGCCTTTACTTTAGTACTTTAAAGGTGATTATAATTTTAACATGTTTTTATCCTCTGCAATATTTTCAACATTAAAAAAAGATGTATATTCTAATAATTATATGATTATTTTTCTCCACGACCACTATAGAATTTAAAAATTCTAAAACCAATTTTGACTACAGAAAGTTAATATTCTAACACAAGAGTTGGAATGTTATTCTAAAGCACTTATCTTCTTATGAATTTTGCATGTATTTCATTCCATCACTTGTTATGGAATAACTATTCCATACTTGTTGTCTTTTGTTTTTGTAGGGTTACATTAGGATATATGCAACGTTTACATTAAATAAATGCAACATAATATCCTACCCTAAAATAGTGGCCGATCTGCGGCAAATTAAATTAAAATTAAGCAAATAGTAAATAAAAAAAATAATTTAATTAATTGATTAATTTGTTATGTAATATAAATTATTTGTTAAGATAAAATGTTTGTTAAAATAATTATTTGTTAATTTATTTTTCTTTTTGGTGGTAGTGGAGAAAGTAGGGTCTGTGACTCGGTTGGAATGAGAAAATTCGTTGCTCGTGGTTCCTCACGCTCGCCTGCGGCTCGCGCTCGGAATGTTCCACTCGCATCGAATTTTCTCATTTGATCCTTGTTACAGAATATACTATTCTCGAGATTTCTCGAATCAGAAACACTATTCCTGAATAGCATTAATAAATCTACAATATATTGTTGACACAATAAACACGTACATTAAAAGCCATTATTTGCAACGAAGTAGATGTATATTATTATTTATGTGATTTACATGGAATTCTCTTTTATTTCATCTTTAATAAGCACATAGTTTTTATTTCTTTTTAATATAATATCAGAATTACAAGGAAGCAATTATGGAAATTTGTCACCACTTGAAATTTGCCGTCGTGCTGCGATTTGGCCACTAGCGCCACCTGGTTGCCCCAGCCCTGACCACAATTTATATAGTCGCAAAACTTTTCAACTATTTAAATTTACATTTAAAAAATCAGCTGTGGCCACTACAGGACCGACCGCCATTAAAGTACTTGTATAAAATACATTATAGCAGCAGAGTAGAAATAACTTGGCCTAATATTTTCTAACAGAGATATTATTTATCATGACCATGCAAACGTTACATATAAAAATATAAGTATAAAAAAATTGAGACTTGGAAAAAAATGCGATTTTTTTTTCGTTTTATCAAAAATGTCTCAAATAAAAGTTGTTAGTTATTGCTTTTATAGCAGCTTTTGTTCGAAAAATTTGTCCGTCCGTCTGTCCGTCCGTCCGTCCGTCTGTCTGTCTATGTACACGTGCAGAGCAAATTCGGCTGAAAGGACTTTTATGAAACTGCATACATATTTAAGCTTTTGACATCAATGGCACGAGTTGATCAACTTTTGGTAAAAATCGGTTAACTAGAAATGGGAGTTTACTCGTGTCGATTTTAAGATTTTTGCGAATATTTAGCAATAGAAAAATATTTTTAAAAAAATTATTCAACGAAAGTTGCTATAAATGCAATAACTAATAACTTTTTTTGATAAAACGAAATATTTCGAAACATTTTTGTAAAATTTTTCGAAATTTTAGTCTCAATTTTTTCATACTTACATGTAACGTTTCCATGGTCATGATAAATAATATCTCTGTTAGAAAATATTAGGCCAAGTTATTTCTACTCTGCAGCTATAATGTATTTTATACAGGTACTTTATGATGGCGGTCGGTCCTGTGGTGGCCACAGCTGATTTTTTAATAATCGTTTGAATTCGTTATTTGAGTACTAAGAACTTTTATTTAATTTTTTTACACTAAATTAAAAAAAATTAATAACAGTAAAATTTAAATTAAAAAATCTTAGCCATTTTGCTGCATTTGCTTCGTATTTGTCTTTATTAAATTAATAAGAAATATATTGATAAACTATTTTTTTTTTCAGAAACATATTTTTCTATATTAACAATGTGTTATTTGGTTTATAAGTATTTCACTACTATAAATGATTTATTTCACTTTGATACCTTAGAAACAAAAACTCAAAACAATTCAAACAATAGGTTGATTCATGACTTATAATAGTAGGTGGCACCTACTATTATACGAGAACAAACTAACTCGTGTACATATGTACCTACTCGATTCTCAGCTGCTACAAATATTTTATTATAATTTCAATTTAAAAAAAAACATACTCTAGCTTAGGCTATAAATACAAAAAATTCATAAAATGTTTAGCCATAATTTAGACATGAACTAAACAAATAATTAATTTTGTCAAAAACACAAAAACTAAAATATTTTACAAAAACGCAATTTGATCAAATATTCCAATCGTGCTTATTCGGTTCAGATACATTGCTAGACAGTAATTTTTTTAGTAAATTTTTGGAAAAGATGAAAAACTACTTTTCTTTCCTTTATCTACTTCTTAAGAGCATTTTCTTGATACCTCACAATAATTTTTTTTAAATAATTTTATTTTTCAACGACACACAAATACCAGGTCTACAAGTATGAAATGCGGATTTTTTTCAAACTTGCCGCGCAAACAGAGTGTATAGTTCAAAGTTTCAACACATATGGCGTCTTGTTAAGTTATCATTAAGTGTCAAATGCGTATAGGTTATAATTTGAAAAGTGATCATATAGTTTTGTTTTACTGTGTCAAAAATGTCAAATTTTGTGCCAAATAAAGAGCATTCGCGGACAGTACTAGTGTTTTGTTTTCATTTGAAAAAAACTGCTGCTGAATCATACCACCTGCTTCTAGAAGCTTATGGTGAATATGTTCCATCGCAAGATACGTGTGAACGATGGTTTCGGCGTTTCAAAAGTGGTGACTTTGATCTTACAGACAAAGAACATGGAAAACCTCCAAAAAATATGAAGATACAAAATTGGAAACATTGCCACAGGAAGACGATAGTCAATCACAAAAACAACTAGCAGAGCAGTTAGGCGTTAGTCAACAAGCTGTTTCCAATCGCCTACGAGAGATGGGTAAGATCCAGAAAGTCGGCAGATGGGTTCCACATACATTAAATGAGAGGCAGATGGAAAAACGCAAAAACACTTGTGAAATTTTGCTTGCACGATACAAAAGAAAGTCTTTTTTGCATCGTACCATTACGGGCGATGAAAAATGGATTTATTTTGAAAATCCCAAACGCAAAAAATCATGGGTGACCCCAGGCTCACCATCCACATCAACTGCAAGACCGAATCGCTTTGGCAAAAAGACAATGCTCTTTACTTGTTGGGACCAAAAGGGTGTGGTCTATTATGAATTGTTAAAACCTGGTGGAACAGTTAATACCCAACGCTGCCAACAACAACTGATCGAATTGAACCATTCGCTGCTCATAAAACGACCAGAAGACGAAAGAAGACAGCACAAGGTAATCTTTCTTCACGATAACGCTTCATCACATAAGGCAAAAGCAGTTTGCAACACATTGGAGGCAGTCAAGTGGGAAGTGCTACCCCATGCCGCTTACTCACCAGACTTGGCCCCTTCAGATTACCACTTGTTCGCATCGATGGGTCACGCACTTGCCGAGCAGCACTTTTGTTCATATGAAAATGTGAAAGAATGGCTAGATGAATGGTTTGCGGGGAAAGGGGAAGAGTTCTACTGGCGAGGTATTCACAAATTGCCTGAAAGATGGGAAAAATGTATAACTTCTAATGAAGCACTCTTTGAATAAATAAACTTTTACTGTTCTTTTGAGTTTAATGTGTTTTATTTAAAAAAAAAAAAAATCCGCATTTCATACTTGTAGACCTGGTATATCTAATATTTTACAAAAATCTAAAATTCGAAATAGATCAACAGGAAGATCTATTCCGGTTCTAATGAATGTAAATTACGAAGATTTTTTTCAGATTTTTAAATCGGCCCTTCTGGGAGATAGGCTCGGTACAATTTTTTTTTGATATATTTTTGCCTAAAAACTCATTAAAAAAAATTTTTTTTTTTTCAAAATATAAATTTGTTCGTTCATCCACGCAATAATTTTAATTGATATCTGCAATATATATTTGCAAGAGATTTCATTTGATACCTCACGCAAAATAGAATTTAAAAAAATTACAACAAATACATATTTCTTTATATTTATCCCCCGATGTGTTTTTTGAACTCTCTATATTTTCCTATATGTGGGTCAAAGAGTTGTACAAGCCTAATATCAACTTTTTATGTTCAGCCGTTTGGCTACAATTTCTACCCTACATACATACCGACAAACAAACACATGAGGGACGTTGTTTTAGTGGTTCTACCTATAAAATCTTAAAAACAACATCTACAAATTATTATAAACAATTCGTACTCTTGTTAGGCGCGTACTGATAGTTTACCTTTTCCTACTTTATTTCTGAATAAGTAAGAAGCATATTTTATATGTAGTTAACATCATTTTGCTTTATTTGCAGTAAGTGGTTTCTGAGACTCTCAATAATTTGTTTGTGGTAGGATTTGAATTTGCCAGTAATATATCTGGGTCAGATTCGAGCCAAGATCCATTAGTACGAAAGCTTATTTCATTAACCACTAGGTCACAAGCAATGATACCCTATTTGTGACTAATATCTTCCTTGACCTCTAAGTAGAGGTTTTAGAGGCATTCCCCAACAACTTAAATCTTTTCATTGTGGGACTCATGATTCACAAACTTGAGTTCAGTAGGATTACGCAGGAATTTGGTGTAGGCAACCAACATTTCATCAACATGCTGCATTACGCCTGTATTTATAAAGTTAGAGGAGTTATTGTTTTTAAGATTTTGCAGATATGAACTTTTATGTCATCACTCGTTTTATTTATTTATTTATTTTTTCTTTTTTCTTTAAAAAACACAGAACAGGACCAATGTTCCATGCCTTGACCAGAATTCGAATCCATGACTTTTGGCTCGTCAGGTAGGAGCGCTACCTCTCAGTGGTGTAAGTGGGTGGCAGTGTAAGGGGTCGGCGCTTTCGTACTTTTTATATAAGGCGGAGCACGCTCCCGGAGTTTTTGCTCCAGGTATTTAGAAAATGGAACGGCTGAAATCGCTCGAAATCGACATCACTCGTCTAAAACCACCCTTTCTTTAATTACTTCTTTAATTGAAATGCACTTCGGTGGTTCATTTTAAATACCGTTTAGGAACACCTAAAATAAAAATTTCTTAAACGAAAGTTTCAGGTGCTCTTTATTAAAATTTCCAAATGTCTAAAATATCATTAAAATCCAGTGAGAGGAACCAGTTAACATAAGGAGTTCTGCCCTTTTTGCTTACTTCTTATGCACACTTTACATGAATATTCGTTTTTCAACTCTTAATTAATTTGTTTTCTGTTATTTATGACTGACATAATTATATTAAGTAGCATTTTTATATAGCGTTTCTTCTCCTTTTTCTTGTTTTGGTGCTCTAGCCGAATATCGCCGATCATTCTGACTATAATAGTTTTGTAAACGCCAGCACGAAATAGTTCTCTTGAAGGCTTCCCGTATGACTGTCATAAATTTTTTAATCCTTTGAAGTTCTTCTTCTATTTTGTCCTCTACTGGCTTCTATTTTCCCCTGTATAACAAAGTGGAGGAACTGATATTTAATTGGGTTACCCATAATGTATCCCAAGTATTGACGTTATTAAAGAATGCAACTTCATTTTACGTCTTCTTGAGAATATCGGCAGTAACTCTGTCGATCTTAGCGTATTCTTAGTATCTTAATCAGTCAGGGTGCATGATCCCATTTTATATGGTAACACAAGGAATACGTATGCCTTAAGATTACGGATCTTAGTTTTTCTGTTGTATAGCATTTAGTTTAATTTATATATTATACTAGCTGAACACCCGTGCTTCGCTACGGTATATTGACGATCTCATTAGTGTCATTAGTGTAAAATCCTCAGTTTGTTTTAAACATGTGTATGGGTAAACTTTGTAAGCAAAAACCTAGTCGATATCTCATTTGTTCTAAGATATATTGAGGAATCCGTGAAAAAGCATTTTACTCCTTTTCAACACATAGAGGTCAAACTTCAAAAAATCCTTTTTTTTACTGTTTACTGTTTTTTAATGGGTTCTTTCGTCATACTGAATAAAAAAAAAAACTGTGTAAAACTTTTTAAATATTTTAAAAAGACATATATACGTATATGCCAAAAAGGAATGTTTTAGCTCAACAAACGAAGGAAATACGAAAGGTTCTATTATGACCCTGAATGCACATCCACCTTTTAGGGGTTGATTACGGTAGAATTTTAAAATAAGTTTAAATTTGTATGGATAACTTTTGTAAGCAAAAACCAAGTCAATATCTCAATGATCATAAGAGATATTGAGGAATCTGTGAAATCACATTTCAACCCTTTTCACCCCCTTAGGGATCGAATTTTGAAAAGTTTCATATTAGTGGGTGCTTACGTCATGGAAGAAATATATTTCCCGAATTTCATGTCTCTATGTTAAGGGACGCTCTATGTAATAAAAAATACCAATTAACCCCGTTAGGGATGAAATTTAAAAAAACTGTTAAAACGCTTACTAAATATTTTAAATAGAAACCTATGTACCAAAATAAAATGTTATAACTCAGGAAATACAAAGGTTTCTATAATTCTCCCCGAATGTAGATTCATCCCTTTAGGGGTTGATTAGGGCAAAATCCTGAATTTCTGTTTTGAATATTTGTATGGACAACCTTTGTAAACAAAAACCAAGTCGATGTCTAATTAGTTCTCAGAAATATTGAGAAAATCTTGAAGTCACATTTCACCTTCTTTTTACCCCTTTAGAGGTCGAAAAATCTCTTCTTAGTGGAATATATTTTGCGAATTTCATGTATCTTTGTCCAAGAAACGTTCTATCGAATAAAAAATTCGAAATTTAAAAAAATCGTCAAAATTATTTTGAGATATTTTAAAAAGGCACCTATGTGCCAAAACAGAATGTTATGACTCAACAAACACAGGAAATACGATTGGATGTATAATTCACCCCGAATGTAGATTCACCCCTTTAGGGGTTGATTAGATTTTGATCCTTTGATGGTATTTAATGATATCTATTAGTACTCAAATTTACGAACAAAAGAAATTATCAAAAACTTATTGATTTTGATGTGATTTTAAAAAAACATATTATTCTAGACTTTCAGCATTCTGTCGGCCTCTTTCACTTACTAAATACATACTAAACCCTAAAATATGTGAATATTCACACCTCACATCAATTTTTGTTACTTATATCCGAATACGACTATTGAACTGTATACATGTATCGAGAAATGAGAAAAATGTCGTGCTTCGAATGTTTGGAATTTAAGAGGTCATTTTCAGGAGGTAGGTATGAATTGTATTCTTTGAAAGTGGTATGTGCACAATTTTTGCCATTTATTTACTTTTGTAACGGGACGCCACTGTGCCCCGTTTGTTAGTGCGAAGGGATAAGGGTTGCTATGGTTTATGTTGTTGTTATTGTTTTGTTGAATGTTAAACGTCAAAAAATACAAAACTATTTTACATTTATATACAATTACAATTGATTTATATTAACAAAGTTTTTTACTATATGTCGTGGATAATGTGGTGTAATTGATTATGTAGTTTGTTTTATCCTAAGAAAATCTTAATAAATATTATTTTTGCTGTAAAATGCTACACTTTTAAATATATACAATATAATCGAAAAAAGATCTATTCTGAACTCTTAGCAACCGACAGCTATTTAGTCGGTCTCCAAATTAGACAATGTATAGTAATTTTATATTTCTGTACTGATATTACATAATGCTAACACTAGTAGTTCTTGACTACTTTTAAACATATACAATATGATTGAAAAAAAGTCGATTCTAAACGCTTAGCGACCAAAGGCCATTTTAGTTAGTCGCCCATGTATTGTATTTCGGTTATTTGTATTTGTCGCGCCCGTAAGGCCGCTTTTATTATTAGATTAAATTTTTTTAATTTAATAAAAACATAAAAACTTTTGATGTTTTTATAAATGTTGCAACTGCCAAATGCCGCAACTTGCCGGATTCGACATTACACAACTCACTAATCCACTCCGATACTTGCTCACTGAATAGTTCGCTAGCCGAAATTTTATTTACAGTTTCTTAATTTAAATTACGCGTCTCTATCGCGCTTTAAGTGATTTTACACCTGCTGTTTCATCATTTAAATATTTTGTGTCTCTACACCTTCCAAGGAATCATCCGAGGACCCAGAAACCGGTTTTTTTGGGACACCAGTGCCACATGTGTAAAATTGGAAATAAATATTCTACATATTTATTAAGAAAACATCTATTGTAAGTCTGTTCCAATTTTACATACATTCAAATTCATTGTTTATTAATATATATATATATATATATATATATATATATATATATTGTACAGTCTGTTTCAAACGCTTAGGTGGAACTAAATGGGAATTTCGTTCTTTTAGGTTGTCACGACAAGGGACCTTTCTTGGGTTATTTCATTTTTCAGGTTGGAATGTCAAAATTTAAAATTACAACAATGAAACCATGGAAACGCATGACCTATGTCAAAATTAAATTATTTTTTATATATATTTTAATGACAAAAAAATAAATAAATGGGAAATTTGTATTAAGAATTACACAAAAATCAAAATATAAAAAAAATGACATTTTAAAATGATATTAACCTTAACCAAAAAATGTTTATTATAAGTATGATTTACAAAGCTTAAACAAAACGGCCGAAAAGCACGATTTAAGCGATGAAAGTAACTAAATTGCAAAATCTAGTTCCGCCTAAGCGTTTGAAACAGACTGTAACATGTAAATTCTAATCTGTTATCGCCTCTGCGCGTAACTTGCACACGCTGGTCTCTTGATCACGTGTGCAGATTTATTTTGAATTTAATTTTGTGTTTAATATTATTAATTTTGTTATATTCTCAGTTTTATATAATATCATTTTTTGTGGTACTGTATTTTATTTAAGTGATACACCTATTGTGTTGAGCAACGTTTTCCGCATTGTTTGTCGCTTGGCTAGGGTTTTCAGAGACGTGGTATTTCTAGGTTTGGTTCCTCCATAGCCATTACTTGTGGGCCTAGGATTTTACCCGTCTACACCCCAGCTAGGGCTACAATTTCCCTTGTGTTAGTCTCCTAGAGCAGCCTCTAGAAGCAGAAGAGTTTATATCCCCTCCCTTTTCCTCTAGGTCGTCCGTGTCTTCCTCAAGTGCTCAACTCGGTGCGTCTCCGTATCACATCACCGTTTTCTATTCTATATTCCAGCCTTCTGCTGGTGGTCCTTCGAAGTCTCCGCCCCGAAGACCATTTGTGTGACTATCTGGCCACCATACCTTACTTAGGCTGGGAGCGGGCGCCACAGTATCAATACTACAAGTGCTAACTCTAGTAGTTCTTGACTAGTCTCAAAAAGTCGCCTACTTTCGTTGGTTACCATTTATAATCGACACCCAGTATCATTTTTTGTCGACTAAAATTTCATGTTAGAGTTTGGGTTACATTTAAAACAATCATATATTTCTAAAAAATAATTTTACATATAATTGAAAAATAGACATCATTAAAACAATAAATTAAAAGTAAATGCTCAAAATGTTTTTCTCCATTTTGAAAGTAACAATAGTGAGGATTCAGACTAATTCTGTAACTGTTACTACGGTCACAGTATCTAAATCTGTCTCTATGAGAAATGTCATTTGCTATATAGCAATTTTGGAGTATTTCCTATTCCGTAAGTCAAAAGTTACTACTATATTTAGTAGCTTGTTACTATAAAAGTTCGTATCATACTAACTGCCAAATGCTGATATTCATAAGTAATTACTTAATTCTTACGAAGTAAAAAATAACGGATGTTTGGTTTCAAGTGGAACTTTTAGATAGAATATAAAGAAGATTAATGATGAAAATTATATAAATTAAATATACCGTATATCCTTCTATGACTTGCAACATAGACCTTTCCCATGTTAAATTTTCCATTGCATATTCTACCTATACTATGAGTTTTAGACAAAAACTTTATTAATAAAAATTGTTCAATATTTTATTCCCAACACATTGTGCCTAATTTTGAATAAAATAATCCCAATTTGTTTGAAAAAACACAAACAATATCTTTTGTATTTATATCTGACAATAACCATTAAAATAGTTAAAATTGTAGATGAAGATGAAATTTGGTTTCAACATGACGGTTGTCCAGCGCATTATGTCACCGAAGTATAAGAATATTTAAATTTTACATTTCCAAATAAGAGGATTGGAAGAGGATGTGAAATACTTTGACCTCCAAGGTCACCAGATTTAAATCCTGTGATTGTGGCCCTTTATAAAAAATAAAATGTATAATTTTAATAACATCGACTCCATATACGATTTAAATAAAAAAATAATTAATATTTGTAATACTATTCATCCGCAGACTATTGCAAATGTAAACAGACATTTCTACAATAGATTAGGTTTTTGTTTAGCTAATAATGGAAATTTATTTGAAAATGTAATTTAGATGTAATATTATTTTATTTTGTAAATTTATGTTTAACCTGAAAATAAACTTTGTTTGACGATTGATTTTCATTTTTGCATGGTTACTGTTATTTTCAAATATAAATACAAAAAATATTGTATGTGATTTGCAAACATATTGGGATTTTTTAATTCGAAATTAGGCACAATGTGTTGGAATTAAAATACTGAACAATTTTTATAAATAAAGTTTTTGTCTAAAACTCATAGCAGAGATAGTTAGGATATTATAAAAGGATTACTAGGATTTCCATTGCATATCCTATCTCTAGGAAATTTAACACGGGAAAGCTCTATGTTGCAAATCCAAAAAGGACATACGGTATATATAAAATACGTATGTATGAGTGTAAGTATATATTTATATTGCAGGTATTTTATCTCCATTGGAGATCAATAAATCTTATCCAGCTACTCAATTTGAGTTTTAAAACCAGTGGCGAAAGGAAACCTCCGCTAGACTTGCCCTCCCATAAAAAAAATATTTAAAAAAAATGTAAATTAAAAAAAAAAAAAAAAATTTAATATTTAGATAAATCTTCAAAAATACATCAAATTATGTTCTATACAAATTTTTGTCCAAGGCTTGCTTTACTAGTTACGAATTAATTATCATGACCATGGAAACGTTACATATGAGTATGACCAGTGGCGAAAGGAAACCTCCGCTAGACTTGCCCTCCCATAAAAAAAATATTTAAAAAAAAATAAACTAAAAAAAAAAATTTAAATATTTAGATAAATCTTCAAAAATACATCAAATTCTGTTCTATACAAATTTTTGTCCAAGGCTTGCTTTACTAGTTACGAATTAATTATCATGACCATGGAAACGTTACATATAAGTATGAAAAAATTGAGACTTGGAAAAATTTTAAATAATTTTACAAAAAAAATTCGAAATTTTTCGTTTTATCAAAAAACGTCTCAAATAAAAGTTATTAGTTATTGCATTTATAGTAACTTTTGTTCAATAAATTTTTTCGAAATATTTTTCTGTTGCTAAATATTCGCAAAAATATTAAAATCGACACGAGTAAACTCCCATTTCTAGTCAACCGATTTTCATAAAAAACAATAGGGTTCTTCCTATTTAATAGGAGAATTTTTTAGTACCAGAACGAACTCTTTAAGTTAAACCGTTTTTGAGTTATCGTGTATACACACAGACAGACACACACACACACACACACACACACACACACACACACACATACGGACGGCACTTCGAAAATAGGTTTTTTGGATTCCCTGGACCATGAAACGTGGTCATCCGTCAAAATCTCGACATCGAAAATTTTCGCGATTACAATACTTGCCCCTTATATATTAAGGTCGGGCAAGTAAAAAAATTGAGACTTGGAAAAATTTTAAATAATTTTACAAAAAATTTTCGAAATTTTTCGTTTTATCAAAAAACGTCTCAAATAAAAGTTATTAGTTATTGCATTTATAGTAACTTTTGTTCAATAAATTTTTTCGAAATATTTTTCTGTTGCTAAATATTCGCAAAAATATTAAAATCGACACAAGTAAACTCCCATTTCTAGTCAACCGATTTTCATAAAAAACAATAGGGTTCTTCCCATTTAATAGGAGAATTTTTTAGTACCAGAACGAACTCTTTAAGTTAAACCGTTTTTGAGTTATCGTGTATACACACAGACAGACACACACACACACACACACACACACACACATACGGACGGCACTTCGAAAATAGGTTTTTTGGATTCCCTGGACCATGAAACGTGGTCATCCGTCAAAATCTCGACATCGAAAATTTTCGCGATTACAATACTTGCCCCTTATATATTAAGGTCGGGCAAGTAAAAATATTATTTAATAAAAGTAGTTTCTTTGTTTTTAAAACAATTAACAAAAGCTCTATTCAGTGACGCAGCCATAATAGTTTCATGTGTGTTAAGGGGGGTGGGGGAACTATCAGACAAGAAATATCCATCAAAAGTAATAAACAGCACATATAGGTAGGTATATAGCTAACACAATATTATTAAAAATTAAATTCAAGGCCTGCTAGACGATCTAGACTTTTTTTCGATCATATTGTATTTTTCAAAACTTTATCTATTAGTTTTGTAGAAATATAACGAAGAATTAATATGTAAACGTCAAAACAATTCGGAACAAAAAGCGAATGCATTTTTATTATAAAATAAATTAAACCAAAATGCATTCAATTTATAATGGTAATGTACGAGTTCTCATATTCAGCATAATGTTCCCTCCACATACATTTTGGCTTTCATCCAAATACTAACAATTTTGCATCATCATTTGCTGTTACGTTTCATTGCTGTGAAATTGTGGTCTTATACATTTTTAATTCAGAACAAACCCTTCGTTTACACAAAATTGTTTCATGCATTATTATTGGGTTGAATTCACTAAGCATCAAACATTTACATATATTGAACATTTCACCCCAATAAAAGATTGTTAAGATAGATTTCTTCAACTACCCAAATCTACTCAAATATTCCTTGAATGTAATTTATCGGCCGTCGCTTTAAAATTATATATTTACCTTAGTCATCAACCTTTTTACTTATTCATATTGGCTAAAAATAAGGGTTGTTTATACAGCATGACTAAAAATTTAGTTTTTCTTGTTTCATGATAAAAGATTAGTCTTTTGTTTACTGTTTTCATTATCGAAAATAGGCTATAAGGAAGCAGAAAGTTAATTAATAAATAGATAAAAACCAGCTGAAAGTAATTTTCCGCACTCTTTTTATGCTATTTTATTTTATTTTGTTTCTATTAATTTAGCTACAAAATAGAACAACATCCTAATTACAGCGCAGCAGTAATAAATAAATATATACATTTCAGTAACAGTAGTTTCAGTAACAAATTGTAAACAATTAATAAAATTGGAGGCTATATCTGTTTTTTTATTGTTTTCTGCCTCATATTTGATTTCTGCACGATTCAGATGATTATAAGACAATATCCGCTAAACAACCAATTTTTGTCTGTCTATCTATCTCTCTGTCTGACGCAAAAACGACTGGACATATTTTCACGTAATTTGGTGTGATGATATAGTACAGTGGTCTTCAATCTTTGTCGACTAACGGAACCCTTAGAATTATAAGTTTTTTCGGGGACCCCATCCCATCCTTAAAAAAATATATCTTAACCCTCTCATGCGCAACTTTATAGATTTTAGTTTTATCGTGTGAAAAAATATATTGTAAGAAATTTGGTATAAATTAGGCAAAAAAACATAAATTTTGAAAAAATTACAATGAAATATTCTTTTTTTTTAACAAAAAAAGAAGTGCATAAGGTTTTAAAAAACTCAATTACATTATATTGGAACAAAATTTATTTTACAAACTAATTACTGAAATAGAACGTTTTACTTATTTTAAGTGTGATATGACTCAAAACATTCAGGGCACAGATATATTTCGCATCTTTTGCAAATATATCTCGTTCGCTTCTTACAAGTCGAACTTTTACATCGTGCAGCATTTTTCAAATCATTTTTTTTTTTTGAAATACGATATAGCTATTGCCATATATGATCATTTATGGTAAACTTAAGTAAACAAACGTGGACTGTGTTCACTTAGATACTCATTTCAAGTATAGATATTAGAATAATACTGAAAATTGTAAGTCTCCACGTACGTGTACGTGGCGCATGAGAGGGTTAAAATAATATTCAAAGTAGATCAATGTGTTATAGTTACTTTATGTAAAGACAATTAAAGAAAAGTATTGTATTTTTTATTAAACATAAAATTAATGTAATTTACTCATTAGTAGCATCAACTCGTTCCTGAGCTGTCTCCTACCCATTCATTATATTTAGTGACTGGAGTGTGCTTGCATTTTTGTACACAATTTGTCGAAGTCTAGCTCTATTGATGTTAACTGCAGTCACATTTCATATTCTGCATTTTATTTGCTTCTATATTTTGTTTTTGTTGCCACATACATTGAGAAAGATTTTTCGCTTAAATAAGTGAGAAATTTCCGGGTATTCTGCATGAATCTGCAACCAAAAAGTGAGGAGCTGCTCTGGTCTAAATTTAGATTTTAACGTCGAATCTGTTGATATATCGATAAGTTGTTCCTTCTCCTTCATTGGCAAGCCTACTGATTTATCATAGTATTCGAACGGATTTTTTATCCAGTCATACTTAGTTTCCTCTTCTTGGAAATATTCTCTTATAGTTTTCTTCAATTGAAAAAGGTACTCGAGTATATAATTTTAAACACTGTCGTCCAAATTCAATTCATTTTCCATTAGAATACTATTTAGTTTTGCAAAGCATTGCACGTCAATCTCTTGGACATATAATGACCACATGTTAGGACCACTTGAAGGGATATGTTTACTTAATTTAGAATGGCAAATATGTCTGCTAAATAGGACAAACATTGCAACCATATTTCATCACATCATTTTGGAGCATAGTCATGACTTCGTTTAAAAAAAATCTGACTTCATCTTTTAACTCAAAAAATCGGTTCAAGATTTTTTCTTTCGATAACCATCTGACTTCTGAATGTAAAAGCATGGTTCTATGGTTGCTGGATAATTCTTCGCATAATAAAGCAAATAATCTCGAATTTAATTCTCTGGATTTTATAATATTTATCAGTTTCACAACATCATTTAAAACGACGAAGTGTGGTACGTATTATTACGGTTGTTCACTTTTACGTGTTTACTATCCTTTTTTACATATTTTAGCATGACTCCATCTGTAATTGAAAGGACTGCATGGAACACATATATTGCTACCATGTGGTTGTTGTTCGCCGACAACTATCAATTTTCGATTCGATTTATAATGTCTACAGATGTTTTTCCATGTAATTTTACCATGTTCACCACAATATCAAGTGTCAGATTTGTGGTTTTTTCACTTTATAATGAATTTAAGGTACGTTTTTCAAACATTGTAAATTTTTTATTCTTTCTACATGTATTGTATTATTGTAGGCCTGAGGATGCTGTGTAATTAAATAGCAGCGAAACTAGTAGCCATGAAATTGTTTTTTATTTCAACCCACACAACGACCGTTTGATTAACTTACTAATACATTATCGAGTGGTAATAAATGGATTCTGCAACTCTACTATCATTTAAAACGTTAAAGGAATGCATTCGGTATTTGTTTTACCGGTAATCGTTTCCGATACGAATTTTTATTTTGACTCGCGGAACCCCCAGAGAGGAGCCGCGGAACCCCGGGGTACCGCGGAACACAGTTTGAAGACCACTGATATAGTAAAACCAGGTAAACACAGGCTATATAAAATATCTCCTTTATTACTAACTTAACAGAAAAATTAATACAATAAAAATTGTTTATAGTAATAAAACAAATCTTTTTTGTTCAATGCATTTTTCTCAATTTGATAAATTTTTGAGGAATATCATGAGAGGAAGGGGGGTGTCTAAAACTAAATCAATTATTTATTTAACAGCAAAATCATATTTGACAAAAATAGTTTATAATGAGAAAACAATATTTTTGTATTTATGAATTTTTTAATTTAGATAAATATTTGGGGAGTTACGTGGGTACACCCTAAAGCTAAACTTTTAAATATCTCTCTTATCATTGACGCAACAGCATTTTTTTTTTTTTTTATTTATGGACTTAGCTACTATGGCCATTATCAAGTAGATGCCTTTTTTTAATTTTCGACCAACACAATTTTTGGACAACACAAATATCCATGCCATAACCGGGATTCGAACCCGAGCCCCCATGGCCTAAAAATCAGTGTATCGCTACACTAACCACTACGCCACGGTGACCACCCTAAAACTAAAATTTTGATATATCTCTCCATTATTTGCTATATATCTTTTGATATATAGTGATGAGCAGAATTTTTTCTGTGTGAGGAAACATTCTTTTTCTTCTCTTCAATGCAGTTTTTAATAATAGATATATTTTGGGAGCTATGGGGAGAGCTACCTTGAAACCAAGTATGTCACTTATTATTTACTTAGCATTGAAAATATATACAAAAGAGTGGTTTATAATAAATAAATTATTATTTTCTGCTCTACTTGAAATTGAAATATCACTTACATCATTTACGTTACAGCAAAAATGTAAATTACCAAAACCGTACGAAGTACGGGTACTCCAGCTAGTATGCTATAAGAAGAATGTTATTTTCATCGAATTTTAATGATAATAAATCTAAATCTATATCAGCGTTTCCCAACTTTTTTCATGGCAGACCGGCAAGCGACCTAGAAAAATTTGCGGACCGGCAAGTTTAGAAAATAATGTGTATCGCAAAATTATTACAAGTGATGAGCAAAAAAAAGGTCTTCACCTCCAAAATGTAAGTGATGAGCAAATAAAAAAAGGTACCCTCCAAATCCGGGACAAAATCTAGCGAGAGAGAGAGAGAAGAAGAAGAATATTTAGGGGTCAAGGGAAGTGATACCTATAAGGTTAAATTTCCAATTTACCATTTACTTAACAACAAAACTAAACATGAGAAAGAGAAAAGACATTTTGTCCCCAAATTTATTCTAAAAACAGTTGACATCCTCTAAAAATATATTAGCTCTGTTCATAGAGTCATTTATAACTGTTTGTTATCGTCAGACGCAAGGGCAGAGTTATTTTAACGCACTCTTACGAACTCTATGCTTGCAGCTGACGATAATAAATCGTTAGAAATGGCTCTACGAACAGAACTATTTTATAGACAACCATCAAATAATAAATGCATTATGTATCCAACTGTAAATACATAAAGCTGCTCAAAATGCACGACGTGTATAATGGGACGCGCATGCCTTTACATTAATGTTTAGAAAGTTAGTTAGTTAAAAGTTCTGGTGATCAGCAACGATGACTATTTGCGACTCACACAGCCCATCTTTATAACTACTATATTATTATAACTGGAAAATGGAAAATTTGAAAGTAGGAGAAAGTTGCTATGCGGATGACATAGTTATAATAGTAAGGAACGAAGACGAACTACGAAATAACTTGAACCAATACAATAAAGAATTGAAGAAAATAAATATGAAAATTAGCACACAAAAGACAAAAACAATGGTAATAAGCAGGATAAAAATGCAACATTAAATAAAAATAGATGACAAAGTAATAGAACAGGTGGGAAAATTCAAATACCTAGGCACAGTTTTTTCTGTAGATAGAAAAATGGGTGAAGAAATTATGGAAAGAGTAGGCGCAGCAGGAAGAATGTTCAACAGCATCAAAGCATCATTCCTAACTAAAAAAGAAATACCAACCAACATCAAGGTAGAGATCTTCAAAAAAGTGACAATCCCGATTTTGACATACGCCTTAGAATTCTGGACCACTACAGAGACGTACAGGTCCAAAATAAGAAGCTCTGAAATGATATTTTTAAGTAAAATTGAAAGTATAATTGGACAGAATAAGAAATAAAGTATATAGAGAAAAACTAGACACAAAACCACTGGAGACTATAATAGTAGAAGGACAGCCAAGATGGTTGGAACATATACACAGAATGAGTGAACACAAAATAGTAAAAAGAGTTTTTGAAGCAAAAACAATGAAGAAAGTTAGACCAGGTAAACTGGTCAAAAAATTCTGGTACCAAGAAACAAAATAAGCTGCAACGAAGAGAGGCGTAAAGTGGAAGGAGATAAGAAAATATACAAAGGATAGAACACGATGGAAAGAAGTATAGAGAACAACACTAGAAAATAAATAACTCGACTATAGTATAGTATATTATTTATAAGTTAGAATAAATAAATATATTTTAAACATTGTTGAAGAATACAGTCGGCTGAAGGTAGCCAACTTGATGACGTCAGTTCTAAAATTTTACAATTGGCGTTCAGAATATCTTTGTTTTTTAATTAAATTTACTAATTTTCTAATTATTCAGGGCTCAAAATGTACCGGAGCAAACCGGAACGATGTTCCGATTCGTAATTTTATGGAAAATATTGTTCCATTAGTGTTTTTTTAATCGCACAATAACTTTAAAGTGGTGATTCGGTTCATTAAATTTTCCATTACGAGATCTGTAATGATTTTTTTTGAAATTCTGAAATAATTACCATCATTATCAAAATATAGTTTTAGATAAAATATTATATTTGATTCGTATTTAATAGCTATATTATTATAATATATTTGTATGGTACATTGCATGTTAATAAGGTGACAATTTAATTTATTTTTGTAATACCAACATGACATACGATTTCAAAAGTGTAAACTAATGAAACCAAAACTTCCTTATACCCTTTTCACACTAGAACTTTAAGATCGGATGTTAAAGTGAATGTATCTTTAAACGCTAATGTGAAACCGTATGGCCTCGTCTAAATACAAGCGATGTTTAAGACAGAGATCTGCGTCTTAAACTTCGTCCGCATTGCCAACATAATTTCTATTATAAAAAAATACTCCTTGAATTTGTGCTGTCAACATTTTATATTATCATAAACAAGAATACTGTATTATATCGACATTATAAGAAGTTTATGCTTAATTTTATAATAAAATTATTTATTTTAATAATGTATTTAATAAAATACAGAGCTACAATAATTGAGATAAAATGTATCGACTTACATGTTAATACAGGTGTAATATATTCTTTATTGTAGTGTCTTTATTGTAGAATGAAATTAAATATCCATATTTGTTTATAATCATTCAAAATGTGCGTCTGCGCAGACAGTTCAAAACCGGTAATTTCATGACGGTAACTTAAGGACAAAATTACTGTAGCTGATGACAGCACCAGACATTTAAACTAGGAATACCGACCCGTTAAGGTTGTACCCGGTTCCGAATTTGAATACCCGCTACCCGTTATTTACCCATTACCCGTTAACTAACGGGTAATTAACGGGTATTTAGCGGGTAAATAACGGGTATTAGATTACTGACGAGTAGCGTATAATTAGCGAGTAGCAGGTAATTAACGGGTAATTGTGTGAGGTATTTCGAGTATTTATTTATCTGTCATTTTGTTCTCGGTTGCAATAGTAGGAATTAAGTATGCGTATTTCATAATGCACCTATGTTTATTTTTAGGGTTTTGTAGGTATGACCACCAAAAAACCTTTATAAAGTCACTCATATGTCTGTCTGTACGGTAGAAATTATAGCCAAATGGTTTAAGATAGAAAGTTGAAATTTGGCATGCATATATAACTCTTTGACCCACATATAGGAAAAAAAGAGTTCAAAAACCACATCTCGAAATAAATATAAACAAATATGTATTTAATGAAAAAATAAATATTTTTTATGAGATTTTCGCTAAATATATGCCAAAAAACTTTTGTCACCCACCCTATCTCACAGAGGGTTGATCTTGTTGGGGTTAGTGTCGTTGCAAAAATATCATTTTTTTTTTAAATGTATTGTGTGGGATCAAAAGGATGCTCTTGAGACGTAGATTAAGGAACGAAAAGTTGTTTTTTTAAATTCGTTTCTTTTCACACGATTTTAGCTAAAAATCTGCAAATATTATAGGTAATGTACATTGATCTGAGCCGGAAACGTGCCAGAGAAATTAATTATTTCTTAATTAATGGCTAAATTATGGATTATTATTTAAATTTAGTTTAAAAAATAAATAAATTGAAACTCTTAGTACTCAACGAATAAGAATGTTCAAATAATGTTAATCAAAAAATTATTTTTAGATATCCAGCATTCTGTTGGCTTTTTACAGTTGTTAAATACCTACAAAACCCTGAAATGTGTGAAAATTCACACTTCACATCAATTTTGCTACACTTATTTTTCGTTTTTATATATTAACGGGTACCGGGTAATTAACGGGTAACGGGTAATTATCGGGTAGTGGGTAATTATCGGGTAGTGGGTAATTAACGGGTAGTGGGTAATTATCGGGTAGTGGGTAATACCCGGGTAATTGTTGCGGGTACCCGGTTCCATAAATTTCTAGTTCTCGTCATTCCTAATTTAAACATCAAGTGTGAAAGCATACCGATGTTAAACATCGGTGAACTTTAAGTTCACTCGTCTTAAAGTTCTAGTGTGAAAAGGGTATTAGTTTGTTTTTACAAAAGTGAAAATACTATCTGACTTTAAATATACCTTATAAAAAAAAATAGTAGTAGAAATAAAAAATTCTTTTTATATTTCTTATCACTATATATCTAACAAAATAAGATTGTTTGCTAGTCTAACCGATAATAAAAAAATATATATAAAATTCCCATCTCTTTGTTTCCTTAAACTATAAAAGAAAATAGAATTGAAACCAACTTCTGTGAAAATATGAAGTACAAATATACTAGGAGAAGAGAAAAAAAGGTGCAAAGATCGTAAATAAAGATGTGCATTGTTCATATCGCGTAAGGTATACAAACAGCATAGTTCAGATTCGAAAAATTTGTTTGCTTCTTGCTATCTTCAGAGAGCATGCAATGTTTGAAAAGTCCTATGAATTTTATATAAGCTACTTTTGCAACAGGCAGGTAATCCATCAACACTCATACAAATTTTTACAATGTCAGAAAAATACATATTTTATAACTGACTTGTTAATAATTCACTCTTCAAATGTACGGAACTATTTTATATTTTAATTCTCATGTGACTTGAATGCTGATGGAGCGAATATTTTTATAATGCATAGAATTCTTTCAATATATTCGTAAAACTCAACATCAGTAATGTAAAAAATTTATGTGAAGAGCAAATTTTCATATATTTCAAGGTTTTGTAGCTATTTAGTAAATGATAATAAATTGTGGGTACATATTAAGAATCATAAATTTCGATGTCTTTTGAAAAATGGTTTTCTATCTAGAAACTTCTCAAAACAACTCTTAAAAACAACTGATAAAACCGATATCTTTGAAGATAATTCTCAAATCAAAAATTCCTGTTGTACTATTCCGGTTCACAATAATGTGCATTGCTCAGACTTTTTCAATTTTTTACTTGCCCGACCTTAATATATAAGGGGCAAGTATTGTAATCGTGAAAATTTTCGATATCGAGATTTTGACTGATGACCACGTTGCATGGTCCAGGGAGTCCAAAAAAACTATTTTCGAAGTGCCGTCCGTATGTGTGTGTGTCTGTGTGTGTGTGTGTGTGTGTCTGTGTGTATAGACGATAACTCAAAAACGGTTTAACTTAAAGAGTTCGTTCTGGTACTAAAAAATTCTCCTAATAACTGGGAAGAACCCTATTGTTTTTTATTAAAATCTGAAACCGGAAACGGAAGTTATTAAACATTAAAATTTTAAAAAATTCGTAACTAGTAAACCAAGCCTTGGACAAAAAATTGTATTGGACATAATTTGACGTATTTTTGAAGATTTACCTAAATCTTTTCTTAAATTTAAAAAAAAATTATGTATTTTTTTTATTATAATTTTTTTTTTTTGGGGAAGGCAAGTCTAGCGGAGGTCTTCCTTCGCCACTGATTCATACTTATATGTAACGTTTCCATGGTCATGATAATTAATTCGTAACTAGTAAACCAAGCCTTGGACAAAAATTTGTATATAACATAATTTGATGTATTTTTGAAGATTTATCTAAATATTTTAAATATTTCTTTTTTTTTTAATTAAAATTTTTTGTTTTAATATTTTTTTTATGGGCGGGCAAGTATAGCGGAGGTTTCCCTTCGCCACTGGTTTAAACTAACCTGGGTTATAGGGTGTGGGAGTTTTTATAATTTTTGACTAAAATCGTGCTAAAATAAATCCGTTTTAAAGGACCACTTTTCGTCCATTAATTGTAACTGATTTCTTATGATACCATATGATAAACATATTTAAATAAATATAATTTTTATCAACGACATCGAAAAACTAATCTGATCAAAAATTGCTGTTGAACTAAATATGTTGGTTCCCATGAATATACATTATTGAGATATTTTGTCAGACTTTTAGATCTTTGAGAAGTAGGGTGGAGGATGAAAGTTTTTTGACACATTTTTGGAGAAAATCGTGTTAAAATAAGGCAATTTTAAAAAACTACTGTTTGTTCCTTAATGTGCGTCTTAAAAAGAATCTTTTTATACCACACAATAAGTTTTTAAAAAATAAATGATTTTTTTCAACGATCAAAAATTCCTGGTGAATTATTTCGGTTCCTATCATTTACATTGTCGAGATTTTTTCAAATTTTTAGATTAATCCCTCTAAGAAATATAGTGGGGCACAAAGGGTTTTTGACAAATTTTTGGCGAAAATTCCATAAATAATTTTTACTAAATTAATATTAAAGTAAAATTTTCAAAAATAAAAAATTGTTGATTTATCAACGCATTAAATGGTTTCATTTGATAACCCACCCAGAATTTTTAAAAAATCTCCTGTTTCGTATTTTTCCCGTGATATATTCTCTTTTGTTAAATTCAAACTTTCTATGTCCAGCCGTTTCACCACAATTTCTACCGTATAGACCAGGAGTCTCCAAACTTTTTCGGAAGCGGGCCCCATTAAATAAATGGTGGGCCGGACAACCTGAATTCAGTTGGGCTTTTGGCGCTTAATTTTAAAACAAGCTTCATAATGATAATGATATTATTAATAAAAATAATAATTATAAGAATCGGATATTATTTAGTTATAGTTATGTTTTATTTTGCGATTTTCTGATTATTGTAAATTGCTGTTTTTATGTAAGAAAACTTTTAAAAAAATTTCCATGGGCCGGATGATATCTTCTTGCTGGCTGGATTCGTCCAGCGAGCCGTAGTTTGGACACCTCTGGTATAGACAGACTGACACGTTAGTGACATTATAAGGGCTTTTTTGGCCATGCGTACAAAACGCTTAAAATGACTTAAATTAAAAAAAAACTGACGGGAACGTTTTTTGTTTGCTCGCCTAAACTCAAAAATGCCTCAATGTGGAGGATTAACTAGAACAGTAATGCCTAACCTTTAACTTAGCTAGAGCCAATTCAGAATTTATAAATTTTAAGCGAGCCACATTTTTAATTTTTTAAATTTAAACGTATTTAACCCGGGAAGGCCGGAATTAATTTATATCTTAAAAACTTAATTTTTTTGCCATAACTGAGTTAAATTTATAGTAATAATAACAAATAAACTTATCACAGTCCCCCCACCCCTCCCATTTACGAGATATAAAGCGGTACCGTACGGTACCGCTAGGATCATACGGGAGCAAAATTGGCAATAACTTATATTAAGGGTTTTAAGATATTTCTTGTCGATTTTTGCAGCAAAACAAATTAGGTGAATAAAATAAACATTGGTAATACAATATTTAGAGTAATTTATTTAATAATAAATTATTTATTTTTATACATGCAAAAAAAACTCTTATTTACATGCAAAGAAAAATTATTATTTATTCGTATGGAATGGTACAAAACAAGATATACACAGACCAACATTGCACTTTGTGCACTCAGATTTTACACCTCCACGGCAACCTTCAGC
Source organism: Liopterus haemorrhoidalis (assembly GCA_963971575.1). NCBI lineage: Eukaryota > Metazoa > Arthropoda > Insecta > Coleoptera > Dytiscidae > Liopterus > Liopterus haemorrhoidalis. The sequence goes on along the minus strand of OZ020611.1, from coordinate 145,495,713 downwards.
AGCACAACGACGCCTTTGAGTGGTTGTAGAGACATAGTGTTTTAAACCATCATACCGTAACTCATCGGAAATCCTAAAATTAATTAGCTGAATATTAGCCCCATGTACTATTAAAGGTGTTTATAATTTAAATACCTGCTCTTTGAAAGGCTTTCCTTAAAAGTAGATGTCCGTCCGGCACCCTTTGGTGGTTCCTTATATCTTGTAATGTAAGTTTTTACCAATTCTCTTCTAAACTCTAACAGATTGATTTCGCGGCCTGATTTGCGCAGTAATATCCAAGCATTGTGGACGGCGGTGTCAAGCAGCCATGTGAATATTGACCACCACCATTTTTTCCCACGAATGCCAATTCGGTAGAGGGCGACATTTTCGTCCATTCTATCTGTGCCACTCATGTAGCGATTATACTGTCTAATCAAAAACGGGCGAGTAATTCGTATGTGTTTTTCTCACTTCTCGAATACCTTTCCTAAATCACGAATTTCAGAACAATTTGACTCAGGAAATATAGGATTTAAATTAGATATATCCGCTTTTATCCAAGTTTTCGTTTTTGCGGTAATTTTTTTCAGTTTTTTTGGTGGACTACTATTTTGATCAGCTAATTCAGTTGAATTGTCAACTTCTTCAAAAAAACTCTTCGAAGCACTACTTCGGCACAAGCTCCTAGTTGTCGCCCACATAAATTATCAACAAGCCCGCCTCCATCCTCATCTGCTGAATCTTCATCGGAAACAACGGCCGGTTCAGGTGGTTCAATGAAAATGCCCTGAACATCAGTTTCGTCTTCCTCGAGTAGTGAGAGAGCATGTTGAACGGTTAAATCACTATAAATATATATTATTGTATATTCAAATACATTTGCGTACACGATATGCATTGAAGAAATTTGGACACTGTAAGTGCCTAGTGGTACATATTTGTACCACCTATTTTACATGGACCATATAATTGATATGAAATGTAATACATAAATAACATAAAGTGAAAAAGTAACGCTATACCTTCTATTTTAAGTTCAAGTAATAAAATATATAATATATTTATAAATAATCATAAATAAATGTACTTACATTAAACGTATTTCCCATGGAAGATCCATTTTATATTGCTGTAAGTTTAAACTATGTTCACAAACACAATAATAAAAATATATAAAAAGTGTTAACACAACAGTCTTATTGCACTCTTTATTTGCGTGACTAAGGCTAATATGCAATGATAGTAAACAAGACACTGTGGGAAAAGGCGAACAAGTATGAGCCTGTATGCTGGTACATATATGCACCGCTAGGCCTTGCCGGGTTAATACATAAAAAATTATAATTTGTTGAAGAAAAGATTTATTTTTTAATATTAATACAATGATTATTACTTATAATAATGAATTTATTCGAGGGTAAAAGACATACGCTTATTTCTTTTTTTTTTTACTCAATAATAAATTCAGGAAAGAACTCGTTTACTATTTCCGTTACGTAGATAATATATTTATTTGTTGGCAAGGTTCCGATAGACAATTTTCCCAATTTTATAAAGATATCAACAATATAAATCCTAAAATCCAATGCACAATAGAGAAAGAAGTAAATCACTCACTAAATTTCTTAGATTTAACCATCACCAACGCTAACAATATCCATGAATTCAAAATATTTAGAAAAGAAACCTACAGAGATACAGTAATACATAACAGTTCCAATCATCCAATATCACAAAAAATGTCAGCTTTCAACTCCATGGTCCACAGACTTATTTCCGTTCCACTTAATAATAACGATTTTAAAGAAGAAGTTAAAACAATTAAAACTATCGCTTATAATAACGGTTATAATCCAAATATAATAGATAAATTAATCTTTAAAAAAATTAAAAAACTAGCTTTACTAGAAATTTATCCGTCCACTAGTAAAAACGAAGAATCTAAATTTATCACTTTTCAGTATTTAGGTGATCAAAGTACCAATTAAAATTTCAAATAAACTTAAAAATAATAATAAAAATATAAAAATCGCCTTTAATACTACGAACTAGCTTAAACTTGCCAAAGTTTTGCCACTTTTTAAGAAAGGAGATGTCGATGATGTTAATAATTATCGACCAATATCAATATTGCCAGTTTTTTCAAAGATTTTTGAAAAGGTGTTGTACAAACAAATTGTGCAGTATTTTACAAGCAAAAATCTTTTCTCCAATAGTCAGTTTGGTTTTAGAAGTGATAAGAGCACTATAGATGCAGTTTTGGACTTTGTCGCGTATGTTTCGGATGCATTAGAATCAGGGAAATACTGTCTTAGTGTTTTTCTTGATTTAAGCAAGGCTTTTGACTGCATATCTCATGATATTTTATTAACCAAACTATCTTTTTATGGTTTTGACGACAAGAGCCGTGCCATGCTTAAATCATACTTATCTAACCGGAAACAGTTTACCCAATTTAAAAGTAGCGTTTCTGAGTATCTTCCTTTACATTTTGGTATTCCTCAAGATTCAGTTCTCGGACCGCTACTATTCTTAATATATGTTAACGACTTGCCTCTCGCTATGACATCTAAATCAATTCTTTACGCTGACGATACAACATTACTAAATTGCAACCCTGATCTAGATTCCCTTATTACAGAAAATGTTTCTCTGGTGAACAGTGCAAACTCTTGGTTGTCTGACAATAAACTAATTTTAAATACAGATAAAACCCAGACCTTGCTACTGAGCACCAGAAAACATGATTTTGCCAATCCCCCTTTCGTTAAATTTCTTGGTATCCACGTTGATCCTTACCTTTGTTGGGATCAGCACGTGGATGTACTCAGTCGTAAACTGCGATCGACCGTGTATCTAGTAAGGAATCTGAAGCATGAAGTCAGCATAGATGTTGTATTGAAAGCCTATTTCTCCCTCTTTCAGTCCCACCTAACCTATGGGTTAATAATCTGGGGACATTCACCTGCAGCCAAAAGAATTTTCAGCTTGCAACGTAAAGTTGTAAGAATAATTGCCAGTGCTCCTTTTAGAGCGGATTGTCGAGATCTTTTTGTAAAGCTGAAAATAATGTCATTGCCTTCACTATTTATTTATTTGTGTCTATTGTTTGTACGCAAAAATTTACACAATTATATCACTTTTAGTGAAACGCACGAGCACAACACGCGTTGTAAAAATAATATTCGTGGTAAGTTTTTGCGCTTAAATAAATCTAGGAATTGTTCAAATTACTTTGCTGTGAAATTTTATAATCTTTTACCAGAGACTATTACTACACTACCACTAGACAAATTCAAACTTAAACTTAAACAATTATTTATAAATAACCCATTGTACACAATTGATGAATTTAACAACGTTAATTTTGATGAACTTTTATGACTTTGTGTCTTAATATTGTATTGACTGACTGAAAGCAGTTCTTTGTATTTGTAATTTGGTCAATAAAACTATTATTATTATTATTATTATTATTATTATTATTATTATTATTAATAACCTTAAAAAACTAATAACTAATAATAAAGATAAAACTGACATATTGGACAGAAGTGGAGTATATAAGTTAGATTGCACTTCATGTGGATCTGCTTACATAGGCCAAACAGGGAGATCCTTCAAAACTAGAATATTAGAACATAAGAAATCATTCACAAAACAAAATAAGAATTCAACATTCGCAGAACATCTCATAAATGAAAATCACACAGCCACATTTCAACCAAAAATACTGCATAACAACAAGAAAGGCCTTAAACTAAATTTACTAGAAGCCCATGAAATTAAGAAACAAATATCCAAAACCAACATTCTCAATGAAATTACCGACCTACACAATTCACCGCTCATAGAATTAACACGAAAATTGTAAACATTATTTGTAAATTTTGTATTACCTATATAATCTTTTTATTACTTTTGTTACCTGTACATAACTATTTCTTGTATATATATATATATAGTAAAATATAATTTGTAATCATTGCAACTTTGACAATGGCGTGAGCCGAAACTGCAGTCAGTTAAAATAAAAAAGTTAGTGAAATAAAAACCATGTTTTCTTTCAACCTCTTAAACATACGCTTATCTTAAATCAGAAACACAATATATTCCGCTGCATTAAAGCACACAACATTTCATCAAGTATTGACCATCGTTTTGGGTGAAATAAAAATATTATATCATCATCTGTATTTTAGTTCTATATCTGACCTATGCGGAAAATTCCAAATTCGTCGCGAACCACATTAAAAGGTTAAGTGAGCTACACGTGGCTAGCGAGTTAAATCAGAAACACAATATATTCCGCTGCATTAAAGCACACAACATTTCTATCAAGAATTGACCATCGTTTTGGGTGAAATAAAAATATTATATCATCATCTGTATTTTAGTTCTATATCTGACCTATGCGGAAAATTCCAAATTCGTCGCGAACCACATTAAAAGGTTAAGTGAGCTACACGTGGCTAGCGAGTTACGGGTTGGTTATGCCTGACCTAGAACGTGAAGAACTGACAAGTAACAGTATACTAACAGTAGCAAAAACCAAAACGCTGTACCAGTTAGGGTTAACCGATTTTTGATTTTGTTTAAAACCGGTTTCAGGAGAATAAAATAGCCGAGAACGGAACTGGTGTTTTTCGTTATCGTTCCTAACGGATACGAAATCCTGAAAAGCAGTGTTGTAATGTATCTCGTTATAAGTATCTAGATACAAATTAGACACTTTTTGAAATATTTATCTGTATCTAGATCTTATCTGTATCTTAAATTTAAATATCTTGTATCTGTATTTCAGATACTTTGATCGTTACTTTATTTTTATACCATGATTCCGAGCTGATATAATAGTTTAATTATAAATTGGCATTTTAAATATTTTATTTTCAACACGTTTTACGTTTACAAATTAAATTTATATGGAATGTCAAAAATATATATATACAGCTATGCAAGAAAGTATTAGACCCCCCACGAAAATTTTCATATATAAATTTCTAAGAAAATTATTGGTATCAATTACTTCCTAGAATCAAAACAACCACAATAACAACATTTAGGAAGATATCGGACGATCCTGGAACTACAGGATCATTAGGGGGGGTACAAAGTATAGAAACTCGGTAATGCTTCTATATGACAACATTTTCCTTTGAGCTTTGTATGAACGTTTTGCGCTGTGCTTTTGAACTTAAACATTTTTTTCATCATTATTATTTAGTGTGCTAATTAATAATGCCAAAAACACGTGAATTGAGTGAACTGGAGAGAAGACAAATTGTGATTTTGAAGAAGCAAGGACTTTCAATTCATGAAATTGCCAGACAATTACAATTTTCTCGTTGTGCTGTGCGAACAACCATTCGACGATTCGAGGAGACTGGATGCTACAAAAATAAGCCCAGAAGTGGGAGATAAAAAATTTCAACAGTCAAACAGGATAGAATTGTGCAACGCATGTCCCTCCGCAATCGCCGGCTATCATCGAAAGATCTGTCTAGTCAACTGAATGAATATTATAACTTAAAAATTTCTCCTAGTACCGTGAGACAACGCCTCTCTGATGAAGGACTAAGAGGATGTAAGGCAAGAACAAACCATATCTGACCCCAGCTCATAAAAAGCGACGGCTATTGTGGGCCAGAAAATACCAGGATTGGACAAGTGAAGATTGGGCCAAAGTAATGTGGACAGACGAATGAAACATAGAGGTGAGTATTGAAACACATGTAAATTACTTGCTCAAAGTTTCTAATTTTGAAATATCACAGAATATTAAATTCATTTTCTTTTTTTTTTTCTATTGCAGCTTTTTGATCAACCTGGTGCACAGTTTGTTCGTCGCCGGCCTGGGGAGGCTTATAAGTCGGAATGTATAATACCTACGGTGAAGTTCGGAGGGGGCAGCATAATGGTTTGGGGCAGTATGGCTGCAAGTGAAGTCGGAGAAATCTCCATATATTAAGGAAGAATGAACAGCGAACGCTACACCGAAATGCTGGAAGAGACTCTGGAGGCCCTCATATTTAAAACTATTCGGCGAAATGACACCTAATTACTATTTCCAACAAGATAACGCGCCCTGCCATAAATCCCAACGTGTTTTACAGTGGTTTAGTGATAGTGAGATTAAAGTTATGGATTGGCCCGCTCAATCCCCTGATTTATACCCGATTGAGCACTTATGGACCGTTTTAAAAAGAAAGGTTTCCCAAAATAAGTGTTCCTCGAAAGAGACATTAAAGGAAAGGATTATAGCTGAGTGGAATCAATTATCTATAGAAATATGCCAGAAATTAGTGGCGAGTATGCCCAGACGAATCAAAAGTGTTATTCAAGCAAAAGGGGGATTTACGAAATATTGATGTATATTTTTATAAATATATATATATTTTTAATAACAATGATCTGTTTTTATATTTTGAACCTTATACTATAACTAACAACTAGATAATTAAAATTGCCTGTAATATAGACCTGATAATAAATGAAAACTAAATTTTCCTTAGGGGGTCTAATACTTTCTGGCTGTATATATATATATTCACACTCGTTTTTCGTAGGTTTTGAACGGTCGTAAAAATAGTAGGTATTTAGGTACCACAATAGTAGATTCAACACTTCAGGAAAATGGGTTTTCATAAATTATTAATGAAAACTAAGTTTTTCAATAACTATTGTTGCTATTTTGATGAGCAATTTACTAAAAACAAATATATCCAGACAAGTGGTTTGGGAGTGGACTGTGGTTTTGTGAAGCCTAGGACAAGACAAATTAAGGCCCTTCAAAAGTATCCAGTGATTAAAAACATTTATGATAATTTTTTTGGAGACATTTCTTCAATTGAGGCCTTGCTCTAGTCCGCCTCACTCAAGTGTGAGTGCATATTAAGGTGGTGAATGCATATTAAGTTCATTTCCTAATTGAAATCAGTAAGATAAGTAGGTGTGTTTCCTAAAGGACGTAAAATTGAATAAATTATTAAACGTTCATATAAATTTAATTTGTAAGCGTGAGAATGTCAACTGAAATTTTGTTTATAAATTAAATTTGTATGAAATGAGACAAAAAATCACATATTTCTTATCAGTAATTTTTTATTAGCGATCAAAAATGATCGTGACATTACACGAATTCCACTTCAATTAGGGCTAAAATTTGAATTAAAGGAACATCCTCTTAACAAGAACATAGTTGCGTATCTATAAGACTAACATTAGTCTTATAGATACGCAGCTCATACGTCAACACATATGGCTAACATAATACATACGTTATTTAGTACAAATTTATTCCGTAGAACAGTGTTTTACCTTGAATTTAGTGGATTTTGGTGACGTCACGGTCATTTTTGAACAGCCTGTATAGTACTGATTAACATGCACTGTTTGGTAAAAAATATGGTATTTTCATTTTTCAGTGTTTTTTTCAAAAGTATATAGCTGTTTTAGATTTAGATACAAACATTTTTGGCCTGTATCTAGATATTTTCTATAATTCTGTATCTGTATCTGTATCTGAATCTAGAAACAATTTTTTAGTTATCTGTATCTGTATCTAGATATTTTTTAATGTATCTATTACAATACTGCTGAAAACAGGATTTCCCAGGGTTTAAAATATAGAAATTCATAAATTTTCGGAAAATAATTAAAGTTCCACATATACAAAAGAATACGTGTTTAAGTTTTCATCTAAAATTAAACATAAATTTAAATGTTAGAGAGATACAAAACTACGCTGATTTTAACTACGCAGTTCCTGAAAATGTTCAACTAATCTCCTGAAAATTCAGCAAAATCAGCTCACTTCACAATTTTTCCTTCACAAATAAGATTTCTTACAGATAAGATACAAATATAAAATTCATCACAACTAAAAATAGCTCTTTATAAATATATTAAAAATAATTATAATTAATATTAATCAATTAAAATTTAGTAGAAAATATTTTGACAATGTAACACAATATGCGTTAATTGATTTATCTATTTTAATACCATATCGACTTTTATTTTAGTTTTAACGTTTGTTAATAACAATATGAGTTATGGAATGTATTTATGTTTAAATTAGGTTGGCAATATCAGTATCCTGTATCAGTTAACTGACATTTGAAGTCCAAGTTTGCGGTTATACTCAAAACAAACATATATTTGTAAAAAGATATATTTATAGTTGTATTATGTTTATTGAAAAACACATATTATGATCCCAAGCAACGAAAGTAAATGTTCAGAATCAATAAAAAGCACAGAAATGCCAACTTTTTTAAAATTAAATTCAAGGTATACTATACGCCTTTTTAGGGTTTCGAAGATATGACAAAAAAAAAAAAAAAACTTATAAAGCCACTCATGTGACTATTCGATAAAAATTGTAGCCAAACAGCTGGACATAGAAAGTTGAAATTTGGCATGTATATATATGTCTTTGACACACATATAGGAAAGAGTTCAAAAAAACACATAGCAGGGAAAATAAAGACAAATGTATTTAATGAAAAAATATATATATATTTTTAAATATTTTAATTGCTATATCAAATAAAGTCCATTAATTCATGGATAAATCCAAATGTTATTATTATTATTTTTTTTTTATTGTGTATGTGCCAAAAACCTATCAGAAAACTTTTGTCCCCTCATTCTATTTCTCAGAGAAACCAGAATAATTCAATAGCAATTTTGAATCAGATTATTATTTCAAAAAATATTGATTTTTGTTAAATTGAAATATATAAATTTATATATTTTTTTAAAATTTATAGTTTAATATTGAAAGAAAGCTCTTAAGACGTACATTAAGAAACGAGAAGGAGTTAAAAAAAAATAACACGATTTTAACCAAAAATGTGCTAAAAACTCTACTGCCGCGTCTTATAACCCAAGAAGTAAATTTAAAAAATTGAAAATGTTCTGAGTAATACACATTAATGTGAACCGGTATAGAGGAATTTTTTATCTGTTAGTTATTTTGAAAGTTATCGAATTTCACAATATGCTTACAATATTTATCCGACTAACTGAAAAACTGGATAGTTATAGCTGGATCTTAATGCGAGTGCATCTCATGTACGGTTTTAAGTCTAGATGGAAGCACGTGGATATTCTTTTAAAATCTATCGAATATTATGTTTTGTAATATGCACCCACAATTTGTTGTAACTTGCTAACCCTACAAAGACCTAAAATGTGGGAAATTTTACACTTCATTTCAATTTTTACTGACCGCCAACATATATAAGGGAGGTATTGTGATCATACCGATTTTGAAATTTCGAGATTTCGATGGATCTCCACGAATTGTGGTCGTCCTATATAACGTTTTGACTATTTTTAGCATGATGTCTGTGGGTCTGTCTGTCTGTCTGTCTGTCTGTCTGTCTGTCTGTTTACACGTGCAGAGCAAATTCGGCTAAAAGGATTTTTATGAGATTTCATATTTAAATTTTTGACATCAATGGCACTAGCTGATCAACTTTTGGTAAAAATCGGTTGACTAGAAACGGGAGTTTACTCGTGTCGATGTTAAGATATTTAAAAAATATTTCGAAAAAAATTATTTAACAAAAGTTGCTATAAAAGCAATAACTAACAATTTTTATTTGAGATATGTTTTGATAAAACGAAAAAGTTATGAAAATATTTTCGATATTTTCTAAGTATCTATTTTTTCATACTTATATGTAACATTTCCATGGTCATGATAAATAATATCTGTGTTAGAAAATATTAGGCCAAGTTATTTCTACTCTGCTGCTAGAATGTATTTTATACAAGTACTTTGTGATGGCGGTCGGTCCTGTGGTGGCCACAGCTGATTTTTTACTTTATTTTTAAGGTTTGTGAAGTACAATATGATCACTTGTTACAATTAAATGTTAACATGCCGATTCAGCATTCAGCCATATTAGATTATACAGGCTGTCCCAAATAACTTGTTAAAGGGGTTAATGGGGATCTCGAGAACGTCTAAGTCGTTTAAACCAAAATTTCCGCATTAAAGGTCCATTTTAACTATATCTTTGTTTTCCTAAAAAAATACACAAGTTACTAGATATGATCAAAAATGTAAATTTTCCGGTTTTTAATTTTTGCTCATAACTTCCAAAATTAAAATATATATTGATTTTAATGCGCACTTTCTTGAGACACTTTTTCATGGTGAATTTACAGAGGTTCTAAAATGTTTGTTATCGCGTGTTAATTTTTCATATGGAGCTTATAGTAGGTTATGATAAATTTGAATATTTTATTTTCGTAAATAATATAAAAAACGTTTTATGTCTATCAAAATAATCGTATCATAGATATCTATGAAAACAAATATTAAAAGCTGAGCTTATTGTATAATAGTATTTTATTAGTCTATGCTCTGTCACCTTAGAAAAATGTGTGTAAGAAGATAGGAGCTGTTTGTCCTTGCTTCGGATTGGTTTAGAACGTCATCCCTATTACACTGTTAAAATATAGTTTTTAGTCCAAGTGGACAGATGTTTAGTGTCGTACATTGGCAATATATATTATTTATATTATTTTATTTTTTTCGTATATTTTGTTATTATTTACATATTTAGACTTTTATCTATATTCTTGGCGTAGATTTTATAGGAGAAAATTCTCCATGTAATTTGTTTTTATGCAGTTATATATTTTTAGGTTATCTGACATATAAATATATTTTGACACTCGACAATTAACAGATCAAGATAGAGGACTAATGTGAGGCCAAAAACAGCCCAGCTGATAGTGCCCAAAGAAGAAGTTATTGATATAATTTTTAGACTTCATATATACATGTTAGCGACAATATAATTATGCTTATCAACATTTATCCTTATTAACGATCGTGGGGTGCTATATCGTTGCTAAGGCATATTGTTTTATGTAAATAGAATAATATAAAATATATCATATGATGTGTGAGATGTATTAGTTGATCAATAAAATCATGTCTTATTATTCATAAAATACCTTTTTTATTAATATCAGATGTTAGCCATAATGAGTTAAATTTAGATTTGAGATTTAATATTTGAGATTTTAATAATTAGAGTTTTAAGACTTGAGACATCAAAATATGAGATATTGTTATTGATATTTGTGATTTAATATCTGAGTTATGATATTTGAGATTTGATAATTAAGATCTGAGTTTCGAGATTTGAGTTTTAAAGTTGAACGTTTATTGGAAAAGACAAACGACAGATCACTGGGATCGGAATGGCAAAATAAACTGAGAAATATAATAGATAATGAGTTGAGAATTGAAAGCTTGTTGAGTACCGCAAGACATGCCGCTGCCAGTGGCATCAGTCCGGTAATAGCTCTGTAACCATGGTGGCAGATGGTAAGCTATGGCGACGGGCTGATGATGATGATAAAGCACTGTGTGTGCAGAAATGAATAGACGCTCTCTGAGCTTAGCACTGTGTGTGCAGAAATGAATAAACGGTCTCTGAGCTTGTTGTACTGTAGACAATCAGTAATGAAGGAAACTAATAGATAGTTACTGAGTATCTGAGCTTGTTGATCTAGTCACTGAGTTCGTGGTAGAGAAATGAAATGATAACAAAAAGTCTCTAAACTTTCAGATCACGATTTATACTTTGCTATTGGAAGGTTTTGTTGTAAGCAAATATTTATTTTAACTAATTGATATTGGTGCATGGTTGATTTTGTGAAAGATCAATTCTGCGCCCAAATTGCTCTATTTACAGATTATGAATTAGGTGAAGACTTTCAAGATGCAGTAGAAGATAAATGGTGGACCAGCTCAAGAATGGAGATCCTGGTATGCAGGATGCTGTTACTGGTATGCAAGATGCAGAATGCTGTTGTTGGTATGGAGCAGACCATTGGTGGTATGCAGGTGGCTGTTGCTGATAACAACAATGCTGTTAATGGTGTGAAGAATACAGTTGCGTCCCGAGAACGTTCCGCATGTCAGTCTGGCCGTGTTAGCGATAATATAGTTATGCAACATTTATCCTTATTAACGATCGTGGGGTGCTATATCGTTGCTAAGGCATATTGTTTTATGTAAATAGAATAATATAAAATATATCATATGATGTGTGAGACGTATTAGTTGATCAATAAAATCATGTCTTATTATTCATAAAACACCTTTTTTATTAATATACATATATTTTTAATTTTTATTTACAATAAATATTTAAATAAGAAACTTTAGCTCTGAAAATATATTGTTTGCTTTATTGTTTTATTTAAACTCTTTTAGCCAAATCTCTCTTTTTATATATAGTACATAATTTTTAAAAATTAATATTTTTTTAACTTTTTCAAATTTCCCATTAAATTGAACTTATGTTGTATAAATAACATAAGTGTATTATCTGCCTTGTTTATTTCAATATCTTATTAACCTTATTTATAGTTAAAAACAAAAAATCACTTGCTCACCCAGTTACTACGCCCATGCCCTACTTGTAACTTATTTTAAATTTCTGGCTGTACTGTATTTGTCCAGTGTAAATCGTACTCGGTTCGCAGCGCTATCTACTATTTTCTAATTTGAAATAGACCATAGAATAAAGCAATATGTGATGAAAATAAATAAATTAATAGATAACAATTGACGAAAAAAAAAAAAAAAAAATTTCGTTACAGCATGTGTTCAAATAATTCTATCTAGTTCTATAATAAATAATTGTTCTATTCTATTAATAGCTTTCTATGATACAGAGATTATTTTACACCTATTATTTGAACATTTCTACACAAAGCTATATAAATATAAAAGTTATTTGAAACTCACAAATATATTTTAAAAAATGCAGGACATTGTTGTGTGTTTGTTCAACAATAAAAAATATATACTATTAGGTGGATATAATTCGGTGCAAAATTTGATATATAGATTGCCACTAATTTTAATTCAGATAGTTAGTTTTGTAAGAAACTAATAATCGCTGGAGGTGATTCGTAGCGTCAGTGGCGCACCCAGGAATTTTTGTTGGGGGGAGGGGCGGAAGACAAAATTATTTAAATTATGAATAAGGTTCACACTTCTAAATTTCAAGAGATGATCTAAAAAATTGATGTGAAGTGTGAATTTTCACACATTTCAGGATTTCGCAGGTATTTAGTAAGTGAATGATGATTATTTGGGATGCCAAAACAAATTTAATGTTAAAATATTTTTTTTTTAATTTTAATTCGAATGCCTAATACTATTATTTAGGTTTCTATATATGTGCAGTATTTTCTTTTTATATAGCAAGCTTCATTAAGATTTTGAAAATTGCGCCTATGGCTTCCATTGGTTGTTATCAGCTCCGCCCCTCTGATTTCGTGTACATTGAAACAAAATTAAATTATAAGTTCAACCATTTCCACTAGTTATTAAATTTACGCTTTTAAAAATTAAATGCAACATTTGCCAAAATATAACTAGAATTTTGAAAAAAATAATTTAAACAAAATAAAAATGCAAAAAAAAAACAAAAAATAATATTTTCTCCTCTCGCAGGGATCGAACTGATTTAGTTGGGTAAGAATCCAGCGCCATAATCACTACGCCAGGATACACCTTCTAGTTTAGCGTGTTACATATCTATAAGGGCCGGTTTCTGAAAGATTAGCCGAGTTTAATCTTTTGGTTAAACTCGGTTATAATATAACAATCCCGAAGTAACCATAGAAACAATTTTATAACTATTTGGTTATAGTTAACTAGGCTTTCAGAAATCTAAGTTGTGTACATTATTAGCCAAAAAATACAAAAAATGCGTTTTTTTCCAAAAACATAATCTGATCCAAAATTCCTGTTGTACAATTTCGGTTCACACCAATGTACATTACTTAGAATTTTTTAAGATTTTTAGTTTAAACCATCTGGGCTACAGGGTGTGGGACAAAATTTTGTATGCACATATTTGACAAAAATCGCTTCAAAATAATTTATTTTGCAAAAATAAAAATTTGATCGTTAATCCACGTACTAAGGGCTTTTATTTGATATCCAACTCAGAATTAAAAAAAAAAAATCGTTGAGCACATATTTGTTTATATTTTTAGGGGCATATGTTTTTTAGATATTTTAGTATTTTTCCTATGTGTGGGTCAAAGAGTTGTATAAGCATGCCAAATTTCAACTCTCTAGGTTCTGCCGTTTAGCTACAATTTTTACCGAACAGACAGACAGACAGACAGACGACAAAATGACGGTATAAGGATTTTTTGGTCATACCTACAACACCCTAAAAAAGGTCTTCGCTTCGGAAATACAAAGTGATGACCAAAAAAAAGTCCTCATCTCTATTTTTTAAATTTTCTAGTGTGTTTGTGTGTTTTATTTCCTTCCTTCTTAGGGGGGCCTGGGCCCCCGGGTACTCCCCTGGGTGCGCCACCCGGGTGCGTAGCGTTAAGCATATCTTTGTAGTGCTAAGGCAATAAAAGGTAACCATGATTTTTCTATTTCAACAAATTTTACATACATAATATATGCAAATATGCAATAAATATATTGTAACTGCGATTTTATTTCTAAATAATCGATTTTTTCTACTTAAATATGTTTGGAATCGAAAAATCAATGGACAAATAAATCTGTCAAGTTCAATAATTCGCGACCTTAAAATAAAAGGATTGTATCTGTTCAAACATCAATTTTGTACTTGAATGTTATGAAGCACATACATTACTTTAAACAATATAGCAGTTCACAAAGGTATTGCAGTGAACTATTTCCTCTTCAAATATATTAAAGGTTCAATCTGATGCATTTCAGATACGTGAGCATATAGATAGAAGTTTGTTATTAAGCTCAATCAGTTAAGAAAAACGGTTCTCAGTTCTAAGGTTTTTAAATTAAAAATCACTTTTACCCTTACGAATGGCAATACATATAACATTATACGAGGGCTACCTTTTAAGTTTTTACAAAAACTAAGAAGGATTTTTTTTTCTTGGAACGAACTCTTTTATTGCTTTTCATGATATTCGCCTTTAAGATTTATAAACTTTTGCATGCATTCAAACTAGGGTTACCATACGTCCCGGTTTTCAACATACATATATCCCGGTGTCCTGTCCCGGTTTGAAATATGTCCCGGTTTTTTAGTATTATAATTATTATAAAAAAAAAAATTACAATATAATTTTTTTATTTTATTTATAATAATTATAATACTAAAAAACCGGGACATATTTCAAACCGGGACAGGACACCGGGATATATGTATGTTGAAAACCGGGACGTATGGTAACCCTAGTTTGAATGCATGCAAAAGTTTATAAATCTTAAAGGCGAATATCATGAAAAGCAATAAAAGAGTTCGTTCCAAGAAAAAAAAATCCTTCTTAGTTTTTGTAAAAACTTAAAAGGTAGCCCTCGTATAATGTTATATGTATTGCCATTCGTAAGGGTAAAAGTGATTTTTAATTTAAAAACCTTAGAACTGAGAACCGTTTTTCTTAACTGATTGAGCTTAATAACAAACTTCTATCTATATGCTCACGTATCTGAAATGCATCAGATTGAACCTTTAATATATTTGAAGAGGAAATAGTTCACTGCAATACCTTTGTGAACTGCTATATTGTTTAAAGTAATGTATGTGCTTCATAACATTCAAGTACAAAATTGATGTTTGAACAGATACAATCCTTTTATTTTAAGGTCGCGAATTATTGAACTTGACAGATTTATTTGTCCATTGATTTTTCGATTCCAAACATATTTAAGTAGAAAAAATCGATTATTTAGAAATAAAATCGCAGTTACAATATATTTATTGCATATTTGCATATATTATGTATGTAAAATTTGTTGAAATAGAAAAATCATGGTTACCTTTTATTGCCTTAGCACTACAAAGATATGCTTAACGCTACGCACCCGGGTGGCGCACCCAGGGGAGTACCCGGGGGCCCAGGCCCCCCTAAGAAGGAAGGAAATAAAACACACAAACACACTAGAAAATTTAAAAAATAGAGATGAGGACTTTTTTTTTGGTCATCACTTTGTATTTCCGAAGCGAAGACCTTTTTTAGGGTGTTGTAGGTATGACCAAAAAATCCTTATACCGTCATTTTGTCGTCTGTCTGTCTGTCTGTCTGTTCGGTAAAAATTGTAGCTAAACGGCAGAACCTAGAGAGTTGAAATTTGGCATGCTTATACAACTCTTTGACCCACACATAGGAAAAATACTAAAATATCTAAAAAACATATGCCCCTAAAAATATAAACAAATATGTGCTCAACGATTTTTTTTTTTTAATTCTGAGTTGGATATCAAATAAAAGCCCTTAGTACGTGGATTAACGATCAAATTTTTATTTTTGCAAAATAAATTATTTTGAAGCGATTTTTGTCAAATATGTGCATACAAAATTTTGTCCCACACCCTGTAGCCCAGATGGTTTAAACTAAAAATCTTAAAAAATTCTAAGTAATGTACATTGGTGTGAACCGAAATTGTACAACAGGAATTTTGGATCAGATTATGTTTTTGGAAAAAAACGCATTTTTTGTATTTTTTGGCTAATAATGTACACAACTTAGATTTCTGAAAGCCTAGTTAACTATAACCAAATAGTTATAAAATTGTTTCTATGGTTACTTCGGGATTGTTATATTATAACCGAGTTTAACCAAAAGATTAAACTCGGCTAATCTTTCAGAAACCGGCCCTTATAGATATGTAACACGCTAAACTAGAAGGTGTATCCTGGCGTAGTGATTATGGCGCTGGATTCTTACCCAACTAAATCAGTTCGATCCCTGCGAGAGGAGAAAATATTATTTTTTGTTTTTTTTTTGCATTTTTATTTTGTTTAAATTATTTTTTTCAAAATTCTAGTTATATTTTGGCAAATGTTGCATTTAATTTTTAAAAGCGTAAATTTAATAACTAGTGGAAATGGTTGAACTTATAATTTAATTTTGTTTCAATGTACACGAAATCAGAGGGGCGGAGCTGATAACAACCAATGGAAGCCATAGGCGCAATTTTCAAAATCTTAATGAAGCTTGCTATATAAAAAGAAAATACTGCACATATATAGAAACCTAAATAATAGTATTAGGCATTCGAATTAAAATTAAAAAAAAAATATTTTAACATTAAATTTGTTTTGGCATCCCAAATAATCATCATTCACTTACTAAATACCTGCGAAATCCTGAAATGTGTGAAAATTCACACTTCACATCAATTTTTTAGATCATCTCTTGAAATTTAGAAGTGTGAACCTTATTCATAATTTAAATAATTTTGTCTTCCGCCCCTCCCCCCAACAAAAATTCCTGGGTGCGCCACTGACGCTACGAATCACCTCCAGCGATTATTAGTTTCTTACAAAACTAACTATCTGAATTAAAATTAGTGGCAATCTATATATCAAATTTTGCACCGAATTATATCCACCTAATAGTATATATTTTTTATTGTTGAACAAACACACAACAATGTCCTGCATTTTTTAAAATATATTTGTGAGTTTCAAATAACTTTTATATTTATATAGCTTTGTGTAGAAATGTTCAAATAATAGGTGTAAAATAATCTCTGTATCATAGAAAGCTATTAATAGAATAGAACAATTATTTATTATAGAACTAGATAGAATTATTTGAACACATGCTGTAACGAAATTTTTTTTTTTTTTTTTTCGTCAATTGTTATCTATTAATTTATTTATTTTCATCACATATTGCTTTATTCTATGGTCTATTTCAAATTAGAAAATAGTAGATAGCGCTGCGAACCGAGTACGATTTACACTGGACAAATACAGTACAGCCAGAAATTTAAAATAAGTTACAAGTAGGGCATGGGCGTAGTAACTGGGTGAGCAAGTGATTTTTTGTTTTTAACTATAAATAAGGTTAATAAGATATTGAAATAAACAAGGCAGATAATACACTTATGTTATTTATACAACATAAGTTCAATTTAATGGGAAATTTGAAAAAGTTAAAAAAATATTAATTTTTAAAAATTATGTACTATATATAAAAAGAGAGATTTGGCTAAAAGAGTTTAAATAAAACAATAAAGCAAACAATATATTTTCAGAGCTAAAGTTTCTTATTTAAATATTTATTGTAAATAAAAATTAAAAATATATGTATATTAATAAAAAAGGTGTTTTATGAATAATAAGACATGATTTTATTGATCAACTAATACGTCTCACACATCATATGATATATTTTATATTATTCTATTTACATAAAACAATATGCCTTAGCAACGATATAGCACCCCACGATCGTTAATAAGGATAAATGTTGCATAACTATATTATCGCTAACACGGCCAGACTGACATGCGGAACGTTCTCGGGACGCAACTGTATTCTTCACACCATTAACAGCATTGTTGTTATCAGCAACAGCCACCTGCATACCACCAATGGTCTGCTCCATACCAACAACAGCATTCTGCATCTTGCATACCAGTAACAGCATCCTGCATACCAGGATCTCCATTCTTGAGCTGGTCCACCATTTATCTTCTACTGCATCTTGAAAGTCTTCACCTAATTCATAATCTGTAAATAGAGCAATTTGGGCGCAGAATTGATCTTTCACAAAATCAACCATGCACCAATATCAATTAGTTAAAATAAATATTTGCTTACAACAAAACCTTCCAATAGCAAAGTATAAATCGTGATCTGAAAGTTTAGAGACTTTTTGTTATCATTTCATTTATCTACCACGAACTCAGTGACTAGATCAACAAGCTCAGATACTCAGTAACTATCTATTAGTTTCCTTCATTACTGATTGTCTACAGTACAACAAGCTCAGAGACCGTTTATTCATTTCTGCACACACAGTGCTAAGCTCAGAGAGCGTCTATTCATTTCTGCACACACAGTGCTTTATCATCATCATCAGCCCGTCGCCATAGCTTACCATCTGCCACCATGGTTACAGAGCTATTACCGGACTGATGCCACTGGCAGCGGCATGTCTTGCGGTACTCAACAAGCTTTCAATTCTCAACTCATTATCTATTATATTTCTCAGTTTATTTTGCCATTCCGATCCCAGTGATCTGTCGTTTGTCTTTTCCAATAAACGTTCAACTTTAAAACTCAAATCTCGAAACTCAGATCTTAATTATCAAATCTCAAATATCATAACTCAGATATTAAATCACAAATATCAATAACAATATCTCATATTTTGATGTCTCAAGTCTTAAAACTCTAATTATTAAAATCTCAAATATTAAATCTCAAATCTAAATTTAACTCATTATGGCTAACATCTGATATTAATAAAAAAGGTATTTTATGAATAATAAGACATGATTTTATTGATCAACTAATACATCTCACACATCATATGATATATTTTATATTATTCTATTTACATAAAACAATATGCCTTAGCAACGATATAGCACCCCACGATCGTTAATAAGGATAAATGTTGATAAGCATAATTATATTGTCGCTAACATGTATATATGAAGTCTAAAAATTATATCAATAACTTCTTCTTTGGGCACTATCAGCTGGGCTGTTTTTGGCCTCACATTAGTCCTCTATCTTGATCTGTTAATTGTCGAGTGTCAAAATATATTTATATGTCAGATAACCTAAAAATATATAACTGCATAAAAACAAATTACATGGAGAATTTTCTCCTATAAAATCTACGCCAAGAATATAGATAAAAGTCTAAATATGTAAATAATAACAAAATATACGAAAAAAATAAAATAATATAAATAATATATATTGCCAATGTACGACACTAAACATCTGTCCACTTGGACTAAAAACTATATTTTAACAGTGTAATAGGGATGACGTTCTAAACCAATCCGAAGCAAGGACAAACAGCTCCTATCTTCTTACACACATTTTTCTAAGGTGACAGAGCATAGACTAATAAAATACTATTATACAATAAGCTCAGCTTTTAATATTTGTTTTCATAGATATCTATGATACGATTATTTTGATAGACATAAAACGTTTTTTATATTATTTACGAAAATAAAATATTCAAATTTATCATAACCTACTATAAGCTCCATATGAAAAATTAACACGCGATAACAAACATTTTAGAACCTCTGTAAATTCACCATGAAAAAGTGTCTCAAGAAAGTGCGCATTAAAATCAATATATATTTTAATTTTGGAAGTTATGAGCAAAAATTAAAAACCGGAAAATTTACATTTTTGATCATATCTAGTAACTTGTGTATTTTTTTAGGAAAACAAAGATATAGTTAAAATGGACCTTTAATGCGGAAATTTTGGTTTAAACGACTTCGACGTTCTCGAGATCCCCATTAACCCCTTTAACAAGTTATTTGGGACAGCCTGTATAATCTAATATGGCTGAATGCTGAATCGGCATGTTAACATTTAATTGTAACAAGTGATCATATTGTACTTCACAAACCTTAAAAATAAAGTAAAAAATCAGCTGTGGCCACCACAGGACCGACCGCCATCACAAAGTACTTGTATAAAATACATTCTAGCAGCAGAGTAGAAATAACTTGGCCTAATATTTTCTAACACAGATATTATTTATCATGACCATGGAAATGTTACATATAAGTATGAAAAAATAGATACTTAGAAAATATCGAAAATATTTTCATAACTTTTTCGTTTTATCAAAACATATCTCAAATAAAAATTGTTAGTTATTGCTTTTATAGCAACTTTTGTTAAATAATTTTTTTCGAAATATTTTTTAAATATCTTAACATCGACACGAGTAAACTCCCGTTTCTAGTCAACCGATTTTTACCAAAAGTTGATCAGCTAGTGCCATTGATGTCAAAAATTTAAATATGAAATCTCATAAAAATCCTTTTAGCCGAATTTGCTCTGCACGTGTAAACAGACAGACAGACAGACAGACAGACAGACAGACAGACCCACAGACATCATGCTAAAAATAGTCAAAACGTTATATAGGACGACCACAATTCGTGGAGATCCATCGAAATCTCGAAATTTCAAAATCGGTATGATCACAATACCTCCCTTATATATGTTGGCGGTCAGTAAAAATTGAAATGAAGTGTAAAATTTCCCACATTTTAGGTCTTTGTAGGGTTAGCAAGTTACAACAAATTGTGGGTGCATATTACAAAACATAATATTCGATAGATTTTAAAAGAATATCCACGTGCTTCCATCTAGACTTAAAACCGTACATGAGATGCACTCGCATTAAGATCCAGCTATAACTATCCAGTTTTTCAGTTAGTCGGATAAATATTGTAAGCATATTGTGAAATTCGATAACTTTCAAAATAACTAACAGATAAAAAATTCCTCTATACCGGTTCACATTAATGTGTATTACTCAGAACATTTTCAATTTTTTAAATTTACTTCTTGGGTTATAAGTAATAATAATAGTTTCAATACTAGAAAGATTCGATTAAGGCAGCAGTCTGACTGATCGAGCGCCGTCGTGTAACGTAGCGCCGAGTCGTGTAGCGTCATTTAAAAATTTAAAAGCTGGTCTGACTGATCAAGTACTGTCGAGTATTATCGATCATTCAGTGTCAAGTAAATTTGTTTCTCACTTGTCAAATAGTGCATATTCCAACCTAAAATAATACTATCAAACAGTTAATACTAATTAGCGAGTCCATTTTATTCTATATTGTAATTTTGTTTTTTTTTTGACGTTCCAACTGTCAAATAATATATGGTTATGAACTGTATATGCTTAAATGCGCATGTGCTATTGCCTCGAGCGTCGTGTGAAATTCAAACCGGTTTGAAATACAAACAACTTGATGCTACTTGACAGCAAACGATGGTTCAGTGCGACTCATGCCCTTAGTTAACGTGTGTTTGAAATTTGCTCGACAGCAAACTATCGACAGCACTCGATCAGTCAGACCGCGGCCTTACTATAGGAAAATTTCATGCACCCCGCAGAGAGGGGAACTCACACCCGCCTTACATCCCCACTTTGCCTTCAAAGGCAATCATACATTTCTTTTTGGCAACAAAATTTTGAAGATCTTGAAGAACATACCTGGGCATTCGATGTATCTATGAATTGGAATAATATTGAGAAAACAATGGAGCTAATTAATTCAAAGTTTTCCAATCCTGTTTTAATTCTGACAGATTATTTGACGAAGTTGTATTAAAAAGTTTTTAATGACACTAACCGCAAAAATGTATGGCTCGAAAAAGGCACTGGTATCGAGAAAAAGTGGATACAATTATTTCAAGATTTTCAAGAAAAAAATATTTCAATTACAAATTTAAAGAAAATTATCGAATTTATTTTTTGTATTCCTGGAACATCAACATCCATAGAGCGTCTATTTTCTATTATTCAAAGCGTATGGACATCTGAAAGAAATCGTTGGCTTGAAAGAAATGTTGGTGCATTATTGTTTGTTAAAACAATCGTGAATTTA
The DNA here is from genome assembly GCA_963971575.1 of Liopterus haemorrhoidalis. NCBI lineage: Eukaryota > Metazoa > Arthropoda > Insecta > Coleoptera > Dytiscidae > Liopterus > Liopterus haemorrhoidalis. The sequence goes on along the minus strand of OZ020611.1, from coordinate 145,473,313 downwards.
AACTGCACTGAATTTTATAAACACATAGCATATAAACGATAGCTTTCTACAAAAAGTATTATCTACAGAAAAATATAGGAACATTTAACGTTCAATAAAATAAAATTTTGTGATTATTTTGTAATATCTAAAATAAAATAAAATTATTATTTACAACACGCTTTTGTAATTTTTACCCTGTCCCGGTTTGGCGCACAAAAAATATGGTAACCCTAATTCAAACCAATTCTCGAAACATTTTTTCCACTCTGAAGTTGGTATCTCAAAAACATGGTTTTCGAAGACTTCAACAGCTTCTTGAGGTGATGAAAATCGCTGTCCACGCATTTTTTTATTTGACATTGGGGAACAAAAAAAAAAGTCGTTAGGGGATAAATCGGGTGAATACGGGCAATGAGACATTAATTCCATGTTTTTCTCCTTCAAATAATCAATTGTTTGACGTGCTGTGTTGGAGCTTGCATTATCTTGATGAAGAATGATATGACGGTTTTGGTTGTTTTTCCTGATTCTGTCGATAACTTCTGGCAAACAAATTGTTGTATACCATTCAGCATTAACTTTTCTCCGATCCTCTAAAGGAATGGTTGCGACAAACATATGAAGTTTTTAAACAAATACGCAATAACAGGGCAAATAATTCGTTAAAAAGTCACAGGACAGCGACGAAAGACAACATTTAGAGAAGATCAAAATATTCAACGTATTTCTTTAAAGAATCGTTTCAAAACTGCCGTAAATATTAAATCTAAAATTCAAAATAATAACAGAATAAAAGCTTAGCGTTGAAACTATAAGTCGAAGGTTGCGAAAAAATTATTTAAAAGCAAGAACACCTGCTAAAAAGCCATTTTTTAATAAAAAAATGAAATTGTCACGGCTTCAATGGGCAAAAAGGTATGAAAATTAAGATGCATATGATTGGCGAAAGGTGATATATTCGGATGACAGCAAATTTTGTTTGTTTGGTTCGGACGGGATAACGTACGTGCGGCGTAGACCTGCTGAACTTTTGAGCGACGAGTACGTTAGGCTTACAGTCAAACACCCAGCGGGACAAATGATATGAGGAGCCTTTTCATATTATAGTTTAAGCAAATCGGTGTTTGTTAAGAGCACTGTAAACGCAAAAATATATATAGACATACTAGAAGAAAATCTTTTGCCATTTTCACAAATACACATTAGAATGGCAGGATCCCTGATTGTTCAAGCTGATTCTGCGCCTTACCATCGTGTCACAATTGTGAGTATTTCTTTTAAATATCAACGAATTCCCTATAAATTTTAATTTCAATTAAATTACCTTCTTTTTACCAACCGCCAACATATATAAGGGAGGTATTGTGATCATACCGATTTTGACATTTCGAGATTTCGATGGATCTCCACGAATTGAGGTCCCTACATAACCCCTACATCCGTCCGTCTGTCCGTCCGTCCGTCCGTCCGTCTGTCTGTCTGTGTACACGTGCAGAGCAAATTCGGCTAAAAGGATTTTTATGAAACTTTATATTTAAGCTTCTGCCATCATGGCACGAGTTGATCAACTTTTGGTAAAAATCGGTCGACTTTAAAATTTTTGAGAATATTGAGCAACAGAAAAATATTTCGAAAAAATTTATTTTACAAAAGTTGCTATAAATGCAATAACTAATAACTTTTATTTGAGACGTTTTTTGATAAAATGAAAAATTTTGAAAAATGTTTGTAAAATTTTTGAAATTTTTGTCTCAATTTTTTCATACTTATATGTAACGTTTCATGGTAAATAATATCTCTGTTAGAAAATATTAGGCCAAGTTATTTCTACTCTGCTGCTAGAATGTATTTTATACAAGTACTTTGTGATGGCGTCGGTCCTGTGGTGGCCACAGCTGATTTTTTTTTTTTATTATTATTTCTAGTACAGGTAAAAGATTTTCTCGAAAATAAAGACATTATTTCCTTGAAGTGACCTCGCAATAACCCCGAATTAAACACAATCGAAAATATTTGAGGAATTATGAAAAAAAAAAGTAAAACAGAAGCCTTCTTCATTAGATGAACTCAAAACATTCCTTGTAAATATTTGGGAAATGAAATTTTGCCTACACGAGTGAAAATAGTTATAAAAAATAAAAATGGCCTCCTAAAATATTAAAAATGTTAAATTTAATTATTTTAAATGACTCAATTTCCGTTTTAAATTTTGACTTTCAATTTTCAATTTTTGATTAATAATTCTCGATAATATTGTACATTTATAATAATGTATTTTATCCAAAAATAATGTTATATGAAACAAATAAATTAAGAATAAAAACATGTAACAATAAATATATAACAAAAAATATATAATATCTAATGAAAACCTCTTTTTAATTTAAAAAATAAACAAATTTATTAAGTGAGTACATTTTTATGACCGCTACTATAAATTTCTTATATTTGGTACTTCTTTTCTTTTGGCACAGTTCATTATTTTTGAATAACATGTGTTTCTTGTGAGCTTTAATTATTTATTTATTTTTAAATTTCAGTATTTTCGGGTAACTTTTTAATGTTACTATGTACAATTTGTTTGTAATAAATCAATTTTCTGTGGCACATTTAAATATATTCGTTTTTAAATTCGTAGCTCTTTATGAATTATTTACAAATACATTGAATTAATTACATAAACAGTCCATAAACAAATGAAAACTACTTTTATTATTCATTTAATAAATTATAATATTTTTGACAATGAGCTGTAACTAACTATCTTGGGTTCCCGTACTTCGTTCGGGGTTAAGGGCATTTTATAATAGATGATAGCGCTCATAACCTCCAAATATTCATTCAACATTATTAAACAGAAAGGGTTTGCTCATTTATTTTAAACAATTTTTGTTATACACATGTTTTCTGTTAGTTCAACATGAGAGAGATAATTCAAATTTTTAGTTAGCACTCCTCATTTCCTAAATATTTATCTTAATATAAATTTAATTGTACAGCAAATAATCTTTATTCACTTTAAACTATTTTGCTTATATACATTTTTAATGTAAAGTAAATAATAGGCTAGTTATTTAAACTTTTAGTGGGTAGCACGATGGGTGCCAAATATTAATCCAACATAAAAATATGTTGTGAATTTTCACACATATCAGGATTTTATAGGTATTTAGTAAGTGATAACAAATTGTGGCTAAAAACTATTTCGATAAATTTTGAAAGTATAATCCTTGTATTTCCATATAAAGACTTACAGCGCACTTGAAATGCTCTCGCATGAAGATCCAGGCTACCAAGTTCTCCAGTCAGTCAAATAAATATTGTAAGATCGGTGTTGTAAAAAAATCGATGTTTCTATATAATTATCAGATCAGAAATTCCTGTTGTACTATTCACATTAATGTGCCTGACTCAGATTTTTTTTTCTTCAGATTTTTAACTAATCACTACTGGGTTATAGGGTATGTTATAAAAAAATTTGTAGGGCATGTTGACAAAAATGGGTATGAGATAAAAATCGTATTAAAATAAATACATTTAAAAAAACTACTTTCCATTCCAACATTATTATTTTTAAAACAAAAAATTCGATATTTTTCGAAAAACTAATCTGATTAAAAATTCCCGTTGAATTTGGTTTGTATCAACACACATTATTGAGATTTTTTCAGAAATTTGGATCAGCCTCTCTGAGAAATAGGGTGGGTGGGTAAACATTTTTTACAAATTTTTTACTAAAATGCCATAAAAAAATTGTTTTTTCAAAAACATAATTTTGTTGGTTTATCCATATATTAAGGGCCGGTTTCTAAAAGCTTAACATAGTTTAATCTTTTGGTTAAACTCGGTTAGAATAAAACAATCCCATAATTAACCATAGCAACCATTTACTAACTATTAGGTTATAATTAACTAACATTTCAGAAACCGGCCCTAAGAGGTTTCATTTGATACTCTACTCAACATTTTAAATATGTTAATTTTTTTCGTTGGATACTATTTGTTTATATTTTACCCGTAAGACGTTTTTTGAACTCTCAATAATTTTCAAATATATGGGGCTTGATGTGAGCCAAAGAGTTGTAGAAGCATTTCAAATTTTCTAGATCCAGCCGTTGGGCCACAACTTCTATCCTATAGACAGACAGATAGAAAAAGACAGAGAGACACATGATTCACGCTATAAGGGTTTTTTATCAAAGCTACAAAACCCTAAAAATTAATATAACATATTGTACACATTTTTGCTGTTAAATCGATAAGAAGTGATAAATTTCAGGTTTTTTGTAGCGCCCCCGAGAATGAAAATATTGAGATGACGTACAGCCTGAATTCGAATCCTGGTTCAACTCTATTATCGTACCAAATTACGTCAAATTATGGCCTGCCGTCTTTGTGTAAATCTCTGTCAAACGGACAGACAGACAGAAATTGATTTTTTGGTGGATATAGTATTACAGTTATTTGAAACATAGTAAAAACGAAATACGAGGACGAAAAAAATTAAAAAGAAACATATACAGCCTCCAATTTTGTTCTCATATTAAAAGATATACTCCGACAACCTTCGATCCAACGTTTGCAATCCAATTAATTCGTTTCCCTATTTCTTGTGGTTTAACATGAATTTGTGATATGTGTTCTTTAAGTTCATCAATACCGTGAGACCTCGTTGCATATACACTTTCCTACTTAGCACCTTTGCGTGGGTGTCAACCACCTATGTGCAAACATTCATAAAACCGCGCTCTACTGACATCAAAATCAAAAGCCGCCTATGTGTAAACTTTCATAGAAGGATTCTACTGAAATCAACCCCAAACACAATCCCTTTGATGAGCCGGCCGTGTGCGGAACACACCCTAAACCTCCAGTTCCTGGATCAGTCCCACAAAAGTTTACCATTTAAATGGTAACATTTTTTGACCCAACCCTGCACAATAAAACAGTTGCACCGAATAAAATTCTAAATATTTTGAGAAATGGACGATTTCAGAGCTATGTTGCAATACGAAGCCGCCATATTTCTAATAAAATAAATTATTAATATACGCAGACTGTTTTTCTCCACTATATATTCTGTATCTCATTGGGTTGTTAGTAAATTCGGGTTATGAAAAAGGGGCGCGAGTATATAAAGTTTAAGAAGCACTGGAATATGATGTACAAATTTATAGACCAAGGAAGAAGAATTTCATCCGCTGGCTTTCTATTATTATTTTAAAGAACAATTATAAAAAATAGCACATTTGTAAACCGAGAATACACATGAAATATTAATGCATTTATCATCCATCATTTGATACGTTTACATCACCTGGCGCACAACTTGTGTGATCCACAAAACATGCACCAACATCATATTAAATATTACTCAAATGGAAAAGAGATGACATGACAGTCTGTCGACCAGCATTCAACTCTCTGACCATGCGTGCATTTTACTCGATCAGAACAAATCAGTAAAACGTACAATTCTTGTTTACACTTTGAATTATACAAGAAAAATCATTCTCATGCAACACATCTCTGAATAAATTCACTATTGAAAAATGTGCGTTCACACGTACTAAGTAATGTCGAAACGATAATGTAACCGTGAATAATGTCGTAAACGTGTCGTAATATAATAGAAGTATATGCGGTGTGCGTGTCGTGTGAGGCATCGACAAAATCGTTGATCGAGTAAAAGTTATCAGTGTTATAAAAGGGTAGCAATTCGCGACGAGTCGGGAATGTATCCTCGGGGACTATTAGACAAATCGGTAAGAGCTATTCGCCACAATGTAGTGTATCACGACATGCAGGCGGAGGCGAGCATGCCCCGCTGATGACCCGAGCACGGGCATGGGCGCGAGCTCGGCCGCAGCCACGAAGGTGCTCGGGGAGCATTAACGGCGACATATCGGAACTTCTTTTCCACTCCGCACTTTTAATAAGAGTGACTCTCGGGAAATTACACAATCTAAAGTTTAAATGTAAATGAGAACGGTGCACGTGTTAATACAGCTTGAACTGATAACGAGCTGTGATTAGTGTGTCGATGAAGGGATGAAACAGATAATGAGAGGTGATGGGTGATGAGTGCATTACCTTGCAATCGTCGCAATGATAGACGATAGAGTAGGGCTGTCCACAGTCGTAGCGAGTGAGCACATCGGAGAAGCCGCAGGAGACGCGGGCGGCGATAGCGTCCACCTCGAGAATGTCACTGAGTAGCGCGAGACACGAGGCGCGCGTATCCTTGCTGACGTTAATAACAGTATCGAGCTCGTGTTTCTTAAGCACCGTCTTGACCGCGTGCTCGCAGCAGTGACGCAGCCGTAACCTCTCCAGCAGCTCGAGCCGTTCTTTCTTCTTCATTTTGTGGTTACACACCATCTCTTTGTGCGATTCTTCCAAGTATAAAAGGCACTGGTTAAAAGTGTTGTTGTTGTTGCTGTTGCTGTACGGATCGGGTATTTGTTGTTGTTGTTTCGGTGTGCAGGGGGGCGGACATTGTGACATTGACGGCGGTCCGGGGCCGGTGCCGGTCGCCGGGCCCCCCATGGTGGTGGAGCACGCGCCTTGCAGGTCTGTGGTGTTTTGCAGGTCGCACGCCGACAGCGTGGGGTTGACCCTCTGGAGAGCCGTCGCCGTGGCGGAGGAGTGGACGCGCGCCACCAGCAGAGCGGCGGTGGCGGTGGCCATCAGGAGCGCCGGCAGGGCCGCCGAGGCCCGGTGCATTCTGCGGGGCGGGGCGCGGCTCGAACTGCAGCAGCTACAGGATCCGGTCGCATTGCTGCTGGCGGCCGGAGAGCCGCTCCGGACTCCGTGCTTGCCACCCCGCTTCGCAGCTGTTGAACAGGTTACGCTGGTGCCGTCGCCGGTGACGTCCGCCTGGCGCAGGGTAGCGGTCGCCGGTCTCGCTTCCGCTACACGACACTGACACGAGATATACTAGGAGCAATGGGAGCAATGCGGGCGAGCACTGATTCAGTGCGGACGCGGCTGGCAGCACTCGGCTGCGCGGCCTGTGCTGTGTTGCCGATGCCACCGTGGGCCGCTGTGCCCTGTGTTCTGCTCGCTGGTGCTGCTGCTCTGTACGCGATGCTATAGCTGCTGCTGCTTCTGCTTCTGCTGCTGTCGGTGATGACGATGTGGATGCTGCTCCGGCCGCCGCTGCCTGAAGCCGCCGGCCACTGTTCATGCTGCATAATCGCGCACCACCGCACCACACATCACATTTCACACACTCACGGGCTCACTGGCGCTGGACGCTGAGCTCCACGTCTACGCGAACACATTCCAGCAAACGGCCGCCATCTTGGCGAGCAACGAGATGATTTTTTTTTATTTTTGGTCGCTTGCTGGCCTCCCCGCCCGGGCGCGAGCTGTGCCGGCGGTATCTCGCTCGACACTGCCGCACCGACGCCATACCGGCCGTCGCGAAGCGCCTGCGTCCGCTCTGATCGATACCGGCACTCGGGACTGCGCCCTCCTCGGCCCCCAATCAATCGTGCCTCTCACTCGACAAGGGCCTTCTCCTCTGTGGACACCTGTCATTGTCCCTCTATCTGATCATAACTGTGCCAGTGCCTCCCTAATTCTCGAGGCGCGCTGTGAGTCCGTGTTTTGTTGTCTGGCTCATGTCGCTGTAAAGAATGACGTTCCTTCGGCGGCGGCCGGCCACATCCGCAGACCGCAGATAACGCGCGTAATTTCATGAGGAGCGCCGCCGCCGCCACATTGTGTGCGGGTGCTCCCTCTGCCTGTCCCGACCCTGCTCTCCTGCTCCTGCTCCCAACGACGTACTCGGATACGACCTCCGTCCTCTGTTCTACGTCCTATCTCAGCGCCTCTCGTTCACAACCATTGGGATTCACCGATTTCCGTTCACCATTCTCCGTCAGCCTTCAGCCGTCCGCCGTCCGCCATCCTCTCGCCGGCCTGTATTTGCATAAGCTCCGTTCTCTTATATCATGTCTTCTTGCAGCTCTGCTGTCAACACGTCGCCTCCTACGATTTCTCCGGATTCTCAGCTTGTTTGAGACTAGCCGTCATATGGATTTGGCGGACTACCTATAGAGGCTTATTGACTCGACGCATTCATTCACTCGCGCCATTCACTTGCACGCCTTTTTAAGCTCCTTGCAACTGATCACTGTGTCGTAACTGTGCATGCGAAATGGCAATTTGTATTTGTGCAGAGCGAGGGCGATGGCTGTAAGCAGACAGCACGGGATAGCGGAAACCCCGGAACCGGTAGCCGAGAGCCCAGTGCCGTGAACCGGGTGGCTCAGTACAAGCTGTCGTCCTACCGATAAAGCAAACTGCACGCTCGTCTATATTTATCACATGTGACAGGCGAAGCGCGAGTCTAGCCCAGCTTGCAAACCGACATACTTACCCCCCTGGGTTTTGGCATCATTGCAGGATGAACTATAATATACTCATGAACCGCTTTTTTACACACACAGCCAACTTAACTTAAATAAATATTTAAACCAACTGTTCTATTTGCAAGGCACTGTTGCATTTATTTTATTAAAACAGACATTTTTCAGAAAATTATATTAGTCTGTAATTATGAGTTATAACAGAACAAAATACATTCCATGGCCCTTTTATGGATCGACCTTCATGTTATTCTCATTGATTAACTACAATTTCTCACTATAAAATAGAAAACATTCACCTATCACAGATATGTATCAAAAGAATTTGGTATATTATGCAATATATGATAATATATTGCAGGGTTCCTCAGTCTTTCTCAAACTTTAGAAATATACAGAGTGGTTGAGATCAGTGGCATATACAGGACTTATGGTTGGGGGGGGGGCACTTATAATGTTACCAGTAAGCCGGGGGGGGGGGGGTACAAAATGTCGGCTCGCGGGCCGCATATTGCCCTCAATTTTTTTTTTTTTGCCCCTGAAGAATTAATGGAAAAACAATTGCGATAAAAATATATTAAAAACTGCAAAATATACTCTTTACTATCTTTTCTGGCTATAAAGAAATTTCTAGGAGCCCTTCGGGACATTTGAAGTTTCGTACTGCTTATCACTTTTTATGAAAAATAGACTGCGGCCCAAATAAGTTATTATTTCATTATTTGTTGAAAAAAAAGAATGTAATGGTTAATGGTTAATCTCTCATTTCTTTTTCTTCGATAAACACATAAATATTTTATATTTTTCCCTGGATATATTTTTGAAGTCTCAGTGTTTCTAGTACATGTATTCAATTTTCTAAATCCAGCCGCTTGGCCACAATTTTTACGGAACGAACTCATATGATGGAATAATAATTTTTTTATTATGCCTACGAAGACCTAAAAATAACATGGGGATATGCATTTTTTATTAATTTTAATACAAATCATAGTAAAATATAGATTATATACTGTAAAATGCATAAGTAATTTTACTGTACGATTATTTTAAATATGTTAAATTTTCATTATAGTTGAAGGTAATGGGATTCGGACCAGTCAGAAAATAAAAACAAATTTATTAACTTCGCTAACGTTTCGATTGAATTTAAATCTTCATCAGAGCTACAAAGATATATAGAATATAAAATTATTAAATCTGTAAGTTTACATGTATAAAATTATGATAGTGTTCAAATTTAACAAGTCAAGTAGTTAAAATAAGCATTACAAAATTTTAAAATATAACATAAAATAATTATTAAATAATAAAAACATATCAAATATGAGTTAAAGAATAAAAAACAATATTAAATTTACATTACCTTAGTTAATAGTCACGATATAAAATATCAATTTTTAAAATTAATAGAGAATAAAATATTGTCCGGTTATTGAAATTTTCATTACGTTGGCCCTTAAGGGAACGCACGAGCTCCCCCCCCCCCCTGAATACGCCATTGGTTAAGGGTAAAGCTGATTGATACTAATGGAACATGTTATATATTATTTTTACTAAATTTGAAAGGCACATAAATTAGATGTATCATAATTACATGCCAATTGATCAACAGAAGAACGATAAGCAAATATATATCTATTTCACACAGTTGTATGTAAACTATCAATAACGTATTTGAACTACCCGTACAAAACATACGTCTGTAGTTTTTATCTTCGTTTGTTATATTTTAATATATTCAGATAAACGTATTTAATAGATAAACATATTGTGTAACAAGCGCAGAAAGTATACATTTGCCGATTGCGAAAGATATTCTGTCTTTGCGCTCGCGCGGCAATCTTTCGAAATCGGCAAATGTATTTTCTGCGCGTGTCACACATACTATTTTTTCTACGAACAACTATTTTAAAAAAATCAAAAAATAAGAAATAGAAATCATTATTTTAATTTTGTATATTATCAGAAAAAAGGTCTGTTTAAATAAAATTCAATGACTGAATAGACCAGTTTCGATGTATATTTTATCTTCATCAGTGTAACAGTTATCGAAACCGGTCTATTCAATCATTGAATTTTATTTAAACAGATCTTTTTCCTGATAATATCCAAAAATTAAACAAATTTTCAAGGTCGATAATCGAAGAAAAATATAAGAAATCATTATGTATGATTTATATACATAATAGGTGGCTTGTCGTTGCTAGGATGTTCATAAACAATTAAACGAATGTCAATATATATATATATATATATATATATATATATATATATTTTTAATTTAATTTTTTTGGTCTTAGCTACGATGGCCATTAACCAGGATATCTTTATTTTTATGGATACATTAGTAATTTTTACAACAAATACAAACATCCATGCCATCACCGGGATTCGAACCCGAGCCCCCATGGGTAGCAGTCAAATGAGCTGACCACTACGCCATAGCGACCGGCAATGTCAAAATAATTACTGCGAAACAGTGCAATTGCGTCACTTAAAACGTCACAAAAAATGTGACGTCAGGTTTAGTACGTTTACATTCATATATTTAACGAATGTAATATTTGTACGCTGTCACTTGTATCAAAATGAAATGAAAATATAAGAATAAGAACAGAAAGAAATAAATAAACTATTCTAATAGGCAAAATAGTCCTACAAAGGACTGATGCGATCCAAAAATAGGATCAAAGAAAATAAAATAAAAATAAGTTGAATATAACATTAAAACTATGCAGTACACACACAATCAAATAAATTATAGATTTTCTATAAGAAAATATATAACTAAACACAAAACTGCTCAATAAACAACAAACTAAATAAAAAAGGTTTTTAGAAATTACTATACAGTCTGTTCCAAACGGTTAAGCGGAACTAAATGGGAATATAGTTCTTTTAGGGTGTCACGAGAAGGGACCTTGCTTGGGTTATTTCATTTATCACGTTGGGATGTCAAAATTTTAAATTCCAACAATGAAACCATGGAAACGAATGACATGTCAAAATTAAATATTTTTTTTTAGATATTTTAATGACAAAAAAATAAATAAACGGGAAATAAAATTTGTTTTGTATATAAATATTTTTTTTTTTCATAAGGTGGGTCGCTAAAAATTTTAAAACCTCGTACCGGGTCGCGGTCAAAAAAGTTTGGGAACTGCTGATATACTATATAATAGTATATTGTGTAACAGCTAACTCTTTGTTCGAAGGAGGAATTAATTTTAATACTTTAAATAATTGTCAAATAACAATTAATTACAAAAAATAAACTTAAATGTGTAGTATTATTTAATTTATATTGACCAATCGGAAAATACTTTCTGCGCTAGAGCGGAAAGTATTTTTCGATTGGGTTACCTTGGATACAAAACACTCCTCAGCAAACACCAATTTCCCACTTTGCTATGGCATCAGAAAACGATAGCTTTCTGATAGTTGAGTAGAAAAATGTATTTTTGTATATGAAGCTTTTCTGTTGCAGCTGTGGGAAGAGTGACTGAAACAAAGTAATAGTTCTTTCTCAACATCTGAAAGAATGGCATCGCTTAATTTTGATGACCTTTTAGATTGAACCATACTCCTTTTCTAATTGTCGTCGGCCTAGTAAATCCCCTTAAGTCTATACAACCATACCACACAGATACCATTTAGATGTAAAATAAAAGTTAAATAATTAATTCATATATTAAGTAGGCTGCGGACAGTGGCATAACTATGGGATCGGGGGCCCGTCCGCTATTATCTTTGTGGGGCCATAGTAGATAATCAGTAGGATTCTGAAAGCAAGCGTTAAGTTACGTGTATGATAAATAACTCTCACCATAGTTACGAACAAATGTCAAATCGGTATTCTCAAATCTCAGAGTGACCTGTCCACAGTTAATTCACGCCAACAATGATACGTTCTGTATACTCTATTTCAAATTAGAAAAGAGTAGATAGCGCTGCGAACCGAGTACGATTTACACAGGACAAATACAGTATAGCGGGAAATTTAAAATAAGTTACAACTAGGACATGGGCGTATTTACAGGGTCAGCAAGTGATTTTTTTTAATATAAAAATTGGTTATTTGGAATTGGTTATTGAGATATTGAAATAAACAAGGCAGATAATACACTTACGTTATTTATACAACATTTACGACATATACGACAATTCAGTATACTGGGAAATTTGAAAAAGTAAAAAAAAAATATTAATTTTTTTAAATTATGTATATATAAAAAGAGAGATTTGGCTAAAAAAGTTTAAATAAAGCAATAAAACAAACAATATATAAGCAGTTCACTTTTGTAAGAACAAACTAAGAGGGAATTTTGTTTTCAATAGTTTGCACATTTGAAGCTGTATGTCATGTTGGTATTAAAAAATGTCACTTTTTTAAAATGTCGAATCATTTGACATATGTCATAATGAAAAATTATATTTTAATTATAATTATCATAACCTTATCAACCTAAAGTCGGTTCTACAGCGTAAGGAATATTTTTAATTGACATTTAAAGTCAGTAACACACCATAAAAGTAACCAAAATAACCAGATCTAGTGTGTTCTTACAAAAGTGAACAGCTTAAAGTCTGTTCCAAACGGTTAAGCGGAACTAGATTTTGCAATCTAGTTACTTTCATCGTTTAAATCGTGCTTTTCAGCCGTTTTGTTTAAGCTTTGTAAATCATACTTTCAATAAACATTTTTTGATTAAGGTTAATATCATTTTTAAATGTCATTTTCTTTATATTTTGATTTTTTGTGTCATTCTTAATACAAATTTCCCACTTAGTTCCGCTTAACCGTTTGGAACAGAGTGTATATCTTCGAGGTAAAATTTCTTAATTTCCCTGCGACAATGAAACTATTGGGACCCTAGATCACATTTTTTTCCATTGCCCAAATTTTAGTAATCAAAGAAAAGATCTTATTATGGAACTGGAAAAAATTAATCTAAATCCACCGCATTCTATTATAAATTTATTAAAACATTACAAATCATATATATTTTTGGTCAAATTTATTATCAATTCAAATTTAAAAATGTAATTAATTATAATTGTACATATATTATATAAAATTTGTAGCTGGCTAATATGGTTGAAAGACCAACGGCCAATAAAACAATAAATAAAAAAAAAAAAAAAAAAAAATCTTAATTAAATATTTATTGTAAATAAAAATTAAAAATATATGTATATATGAAGGTCTAAAAGTTTTATCACAAACATCTTCTTTGGGCTGGTTTTTGACCTCACATTAGTCCTCTATTTTGATATGTTAATTGTCAAGTGTCAAAAAATATTTATATATCAGATAACCTAAAAAGTATACAACTGCATAAAAACAAATTACATGGAGAACTTTCTCCATAAAATTTACGCCAAGAATATAAGTAAAAGGCTAAATATGTAATCAATATAAGCTGTTCACTTTTGTAAGAACAAACTAAATTTGGTTATTTTGGTTACTTTTATAGTGTATTACTGACTTTAAATGTCAATTAAAAATATTCTTTACGCTGTAAAACCGACTTTAGGTTGATAAGGTTATGATCTTTATAATTACAGTCCATTCCAAACGGTTAGGCGGAACTAGATTTTGCAATCTAGTTACTTTCATCGTTTAAATCGTGCTTTTCGACCGTTTTGTTTAACTTTGTAAATCATACTTACAATAAACATTTTTTGGTTAAGGTTAATATCATTTTAAAATGTCATTTTCTTTATATTATGATTTTTTGTGTCATTCTTAATACAAATTTCACATTTATTTATTTTTTTGTCAATAAAATAAGTTTAAAAAAATATTTAATTTTGACATATGTCATTCGTTTCCATGGTTTCATTGTTGGAATTTTAAATTTTGACATTCCAACATGAAAAATGAAATAACCCAAGCAAGGTACCTTCTCGTGACAACCTAAAAGAACGAAATTCTCATTTAGTTCCGCCTAACCGTTTGGAACAGACTGTAAGATATCATTTTTCATTATGAAATATGTCAAATGGATCGGCATTTTAAAAAAGTGACATTTTTTAATACCAACATGACATACAGCTTCAAAGGTGCAAACTATTGAAAACAAAATTTCCTGTTAGTTTGGTCTTACAAAAGTGAACTGCTTATAACAAAATATACGAAAAAAATAAAATAATATAAATAATATTTATTTCCAATGTACGACACTGAACATCTGTCAACTTGGACTAAAAACAATATTTTAACATTGTAATAGGGATGGTGTTTTAAACCAATGAGAAACAAGGAGAAACATCTCCTATCTTCTTACACACATTTTTCTAAGCTGACATAGAAAGTAGATGTTTGTACATGTTTTACATTTAGCCAATCAAATAAGAGTATTTCCTGACAATTTAAATAATTCAATCTGTCAATTTATTATTATATTATTTACAGTCCAGTTATTTCATACTTCCTTTATGATTATTATAGAAAATATAAAAATAAATTTTATTTATATAATTTATACTTGTATTAATTTATATAAATGCTGTCATATTATTTATACTCTATTGCAGTGGTGTTCAACAGAATATACTAAATTTTTATCTCCTCAATTTGATATATTGAATTTCTGTCCCTCGACATCACCAAGTGATATTCTGAATTTTACCTCCCGCCACCAAGTGATTCTCAAGTGATTTGTTTTTAAGTTTTGACAACTCCTCGGTTTTAGTGATTTTTAGAATTTTTGTCCCCCTTGCCCCAACTTATTTTCTGAATTTTTACCTCCCCCATCCACAAGTGATTTTTTTTTTGTACCTCTGCCCTCCCTTAAAGTGAGTGTTAGAATTTTTTCCCCCCTTGCACCAAACTTATTTTCTGAATTTTTATCTCCCTCATCCTCAAGTTATTTTTTTTGTACTTCTGCCCTCCCTTAAAGTGATTTTTAGAATTTTTGTCCCCCCTGCTTCCAGATTATTTTCTGCGTATTTACCTCTTCCGCCCTCAATGTATATTTAATCCAATTGAACATATTTGGGCTAGTTTAAAAAAAAAAAATAAGAAAACATAATACTGCACCTACAGTTAGTGAATCAGTGCTCACTCTAATTCGGGATGAAATAGCCGCTGTTACACCCGAATTATGGAAAAATTGTGTCAGTCACGTGACTAAAGCAGAAGCCAACTTCAAAATGCAAGATATAAATCAACTAGTAATTAATTTAGAAAGTAGTAGTGACAGTGAATCTAATTTATGTGACTCAGACTAACTTAACTGTATTTATACTTGCCCGACCATAATACAAGGTGTCTCAAAAGAAATTTTATATTTAGTGGATCGATTAAAAAAAAAGTAAGCCGTATATAGAAAAAATGTTTATTAATTATTAAAATACACTTTTTGGGGATTTATTTCTTAAAAATAATATCGTCTAAATGTAGACCCTCGCGTTCTCGGCACTCATTTAATCGAACAGTAAAATTACTTATGACGTCTCGGCAGGTGGACTCAGGGATGGCTGCCAGTTCGTGACGGATATTTTCTTTCAAATGCGCCAGTGAAGTCGGTTTATTGGCGTAAACTTTAGATTTAAGATTTAAGATAAGATTTAAGATGAAAATGAGCTTCATCCGAAAACAAAATGTTGGTAAACGTTGAAAATCGCTCAATCACCTGATTTACGAAATTAAGCCTCTGACTGGCATCTGGGGGCTTTAATTCTTGCACCAATTGAATTTTGTAGGGGTGCAGCTTTAGGTCTTTGTGCATAATGCGATGTAATGATGATCTATGCACATTTAAAGAACTTGCGCGCTTCCAAATTGAAAGGTTCGGGTCGTCACGAACAGACTGATTAACATTCTCCACGTTTTCTACCGTTCTTGATGACCTAGGTCGCCCGGATTTTGATTTATCGGAATATTTTGAGGAATGTTTGGCGCATCATTTAAGTGGCGAAAACCTCGAATACTGCAGAATTTTCTACGCGCTACAGTCGCCGAATCACCGTTTTTGTAAAACTCTCGCACGCATAACGCGCGGTCTGCTCCCGAGAAACGCTCCATAGCGATTGAATTCCCAAGAGCCAGGCTACCGATTGACATAACCCTCGCGCCCCTCGGATACGTTGCGTTCACGCAGTAAGCTAAATAAATATAAAATTTCTTTTGAGACACCTTGTATATAAGGGGCAAGTATTGTAATCGCGAAAATTTTCGATGTCGAGATTTTGACTGATGATCACGTTTCATGGTCCAGGGAATCCAAAAAACCTATTTTCGAAGTGCTGTCCGTATGTGTGTGTGTCTGTGTGTATACACGATAACTCAAAAACGGTTTAACTTAAAGAGGTCGTTCTGGTACTAAAAAATTCTCCTAATAACTGGGAAGAACCCTATTGTTTTTTATTAAAATCCGAAACCGGAAACGGAAGTTATTAAACATTAGAATTTAAAAAAACTAGTAAACCAAGCATTGGACAAAAAAATTTATAGGACATAATTTGATGTATTTTTGAATATTTACCTAAATCTTTTTTTAAATTAAAAAAAAATATATAAGTATTTTTTTTTTTATTATTATTATTATTTTTTTTTATGGGAGGGCAAGTCTAGCGTCTGTCTTCCTTCGCCACTGGTTTAAATTATTTTTATGTTTCGTTTCTTATAAAACTTTTATTAATGTTTTTTTTTTTTTTAATATTATTTAATATTGTAAATAGTTTAATTTCTTAGCATAAACAAATTAGTATTATTAACAAATAATACCATTATTATTGTAATTTGTTGTCCGCAATAAATTTATAATGTATTTATGTGTATACCAATACATTTTTATATAACTTCTAAGAATTTGAAAATATTGATTTTATTAATTAATTTTAATACCTACCCAGCAAACATTCAACTAACGGCCGAATGCTGGCAAACTGCTTTTATGCTGGTAAATTACTGGCACCAAAAGTAAGTGCAACGCCAGTATTAATAATGTACTTCAGATTTGTATTTCGCATTCCGCCTATACGAAGTACTTTACCAGCATTTTATAAGAACTCTTCTTCACTCATACTTTTTACTTAAAACCATCAGAAATAAATCTTGCAACTAATGCGATTATTTTGCACTTTACCGTTGCTGGGCCGGCAACTGATACATCAATGGGCCAGTAACGGCCACGGGGACACCGGGGTACTGGCCCATTACTTTCAATGCCGGGGAGTATGTGCTTTACCAGTACTGGCCCGTATAAAAATGTTTGCTGGGTACAGTCTTCTTAATTATTTAAGTTAAATTAAAAAAATAATTAATTTAAATTTAGATTGATAATATTGTAGTTACAAAAATAAGAAATCAGTAATGCGAAATCAGAAATCTCTACGCCACTGATCGTTGACTGTTTACAACGTAGTTGTAAACATAAACCCTAGTTCTTTTTTAGTTTAACTATGTAATTATAATTATATGGGATAATTGTTTTATGCCGATCTTCAAAAGTAATATGGCATGGACTATATAGAATAGTACCGAATTAATGCATGTGATGCTATAAGTCAATCCGACTAACAGTGCTGAAGAAGAAGAAGAGTGAAAGAGAGGGAGGAGAGAGAGAGAAAGAGGGAAAGATAGTGATGCGTTAGGTTTTGAAAACGTATTACTTTGTGTATATAACGTGTTTATATAATATTTAACATTCTTTTTATTATATTTTATCGTGAGTCTTTACTTCCGTTTTAATCTCTGAAAACGTGTTCATATCACGAAACATGTAAACTGAATAAAATTTAAAATCTAATATTAAATATTATAAAATAAAATTACTTCCTATAGTAAGAATTTTAGCATTTTCACTTTGAAACAGGTATAATGTATAATAGGCAGGACCGGAGGAACGCGGTATGCAGGGTAAGCAAGGCATTAGGGCGCTTGATGCCAGAGGGCTCGCCAAGGTTAAAGGACCTTTTTGTTTATTTTTTTAGTTCGTCACTTGGAATTTAAAAATGAAGACCTTTTTTTTAGGTTTTCACTTGAAATCTATATATTGGGTCCCACGTAATAGACTTTTTCTTAAACTCAAACTATTTGGCATAAGCGGTAGCCTGCTTAGCTGGATCAGGGCGTTTTTGAGTATCAGATCGTTCAGAGTTAGAGTAAGATCAGAACTTTCAACGTCACTTCCTGTCACTAGCGGTGTCCCCAAGGAACAGTGAATGGTTCGATTCTATTTTTAATTTACGTTGCTGATTTAACCACCAATTTATAAAGCAGTCACCAAATGTACGCCAACGATCTTAAGATATATGGAGAAATCAGCCAGCATTCTTCAATTCAGCAAGACCTTAACGAAATCTTTGCCTGGTGTGAAGACTGTCTCCTACCACTGAACATAACCAAATGCTACAGTCTTCATATAGGAAAGGACAATTCACGGTTATCATAATTTATTGGCAACGCAGTTATACAGGAAGTCAACGAAGTTATTGATCTGGGTGTTACTATACACAGTAACCTTGAGTGGTCTCCGCACATTACAAAAATAGTGAAGAAAGCTAAACTCTCCTTTACATAGTGCACATATCCTTCTCCAAACTTTCTCCTGTTATTTTTCGTAAAATCTATACCACGTATATTCGCCCACACTTGCAATATGCTTTTGTTGTTTGGGCGCCGTATTTGCATCGTGACGTACTTCTTCTTGAAGGAGTTCAACGACGAGCTACGCGTATGCCTTCAGAACTTCGACATCTCCGCTATGAAGAACGCCTTGAATTTTTGAATTTGCCGAGCCTTACCCTGCGCAGATCTCGTGGAGACCTTATCCAGATGTATCGTATCACCACTGGCAAATTCTCAACAGATATGCTACACTATATTCACTCAGTCTCAACAGCGCAACGCGTGGACATACACTGAAACTAAAACACGAGATCTACAAGAAGCAAAATAGGGACAATTTCCTGTCCAACCGTATCTTTGAATTATGGAACTCTCTCTCTGAAGATACTAATTCGGCTCCGACTATTAATTCTTTCAAGGTCAAGATTTCGCCCATGTTCGAATAAAAACTTTATAGTAATATATTTTCACTCTGCAATATTTATATTTTGTATTTTTTTTTTTTTGTTTGTCTCTAATATTTATACTTTACACTGTACATTTTGTATTTTGTTTTTGTTTTATATATATTTTGAGTTTAACAAGCTATTTGGTTTCAGCTCTTATTATAATAATAATAATAATTATAATAATAATAATTTTAAAATGAAGACCTTTCTTTAGGTCTTCACTTAAAATTTTGCCCTCTGGGGGGGGGGGGGGGGGCGCTTCGTTAAATCTTACATACGGCCGCCAAAGACCCTCAGTCCGACCCTGATAATAGGTAGGGATGTAAGAATCAATCTTAGGTATCGATTCTTCTTATCGGTATTGGTATCGTTTCGTAATATCGATACCTGTACTGGTGCCGGATAAAATCTGTAAAAATCTGTAATTTCAGATAATTTTTATAGATAATAGACCATGTTAGTGTGACATGAGCAAAAAATTTATATCTTTGATAAGTATATGCTAATAAATACAGTTCAGATACCTTATATTATAGAATAATGTTTTTATAAACATATAAATAAGGATTCTAAAATATATTTATAGGTTACGTTTTTAAATAATATGAAAATCGAAATATCTTTAGTATTTATTTAATTAAAACTAAGTAAACATTATTATATTATTTCAGAATGAATAATGGTGTATTATTCTGCTCCAAATTGGAACCATTACAGTCACATTCTTAATTGTAATTTTTTTCGTTTTTTGACAAGTAAAATGAAAATCAATAATAGATAAAATAAGAACAATATATTGTTCCTTCAAACTAATTCGAAATGGCAAATAGACTTATTGATATGTTACTTGCCATAATAACAATTATTAACGTAAATTTTTTAAAATTGACCTGCAAAATATATTGTTCTGCAAAAATAATGCTGTGTTAAATTATAATGTATAAAATAAGAATTTTAATTAATAAATATTGACTTGTAGTTTTGATGTGAAGCATTTTCTTACTTTGAAAACTTAATTTATACTTCCAAAATACAATTTTAAAAAAACAACAACATGCTAAATTCAAATAAAAGGAAACCAACCGCGAGGCGGCAGCACTGAGTCCCATTTTGTGACGTAGTTACTAATATGGTCTATTTAAAACTTAACCTCAATATTCTGTGATGTTCTGCAAATGACAAAACTAGGTATACATATATGTAAATATTATTAAACGAAATACTTTTAACTGATTCCCCCCTTGGATGAAAGCAATATGCTGAATAATATGATGAATATGGATAATTTGAGTTTCGCGCCATAAAAATGTGGAGGGGGTTTATCATCTATTATCTGAGTTTTTCTTAGATTATCTTATCTTTTCTAGATAGTTACTTTTTTAATCATCTTTATCTTTTTTTAGATCACAAAAAGGTGGTATTATCTTATCTTTGACCAGGTAACATTTTAAGTTATCTATGCTCAACACTGGATTCACTTCGTTCATCTTTTGGTAATGAAGCACCATCAGAAAGGACTGTTTACAATTGGTTTGCAGAATTTCGTCGTGGTCTTGCATCCGTCAGTGATGAATCTCGTAAAGCTCGACCAAAATCGGTTGTGATTAAAAAAAACATCGATGCTTTGCACAAAATGATTGAATAAGATTGGCATGTGACTTACCGTGAGATAAAGGCATCCTTTGGCATATCACAGACTGCAATACATTCAATTTTGCATGAATATTTAGATGCGAAAAAGATCTGTTCCCGATGCATTGCGCATAATTTGACCGAAGCTAAAAAAAAAAAAGACTCGTGTTGATTGATGTAAAAGAATGTCAAAAAAATTCAACCTAGGCACTGCAAAATCCATATACAACATCGTTACAGGTGACGAAACTTGGATTTATTCATATGAACCGGAAACTAAGCAACATTCTAGTGTTTTGGTCTTCCAAGATGAACCGAAACCTACAAAAGTTGTTCGTTCACGAAGCAATTCCAAGAAAATATCCAGTACAACCAAGTTTGTTCGGTTGTACTGGACATGTCTCATCCATTCCTTTAGAGCAGCGTTTCCCAAAGTATGTTCCGCGGAACCCCAGGGTTCCACCATAAAATTCAGGGGTTCCACGGGACAAGGTGCTCTTTATATCTCTCTTGTTTCGTAAAAATGGATGTTTAAAAAAAATAAAAAGAATTTAAGATATAGTTAAAAATGTATACAAGAAAAATACAAAAAAAAAAAAAATAATAATACAAAAAGCCAGAAAAAAACTTTCTCGTCTGATATATATATAAGGAATATCCTCATTTATCAAAAAGGACTATTCGTTTTTTATTACCGTTTGGAGCTACGTACATATGTGAATCTGGATTTTCAAAATACGCTGATACAAAATCAAAATATCGCAGCAAAATACATGCTGCACCAAATATGCGAATGCGATTATCCAATATTATACCAAGTTTTAAAATGATATTAGATTCAAAAGCAAAAGCATGCTTCTCATTAAACTTAGCTATATTATCAAGGAGTCTCACACTTTATATGAAAAATATTAATATAAAATAAAGACAAATCTAGTTCGCTTATTTCAAGATTTTTTTTTAAAATTTTAGTATTCTAGTTTTTAGGAATACAATGAAAAGACTACTAACTTATAAACTCTTACTTTTCTATCGTATTTATAAAAGGAAAAAGTTTGTTATGTTCTTTTTTTTGTATTTAGTATTTAGTAAGTACAACAAATTTTCCAGTAAAAGGGTTCCGTAATTTTTTTAACAGCGCATAGGGGTTCCGCGACAAAATAAGTTTGGGAACCACTGCTTTAGAGGATCGGAGAACAGTTAATGCAGAATGGTATACAATAATTTATTTGCCATAAGTCATCGACAAAATCAAGAAAAATCAACCAAAACCGTCGCATCATTCTTCATCATGACAATGCAATTTCCCACACAGCACGTCAAATAATTGATTATTTGAAGGAGAAAAACATGGAATTAATGTCTCTTGATTTTTCCCCTAACGATTTTTGTTCCCCAATGTCAAACAAAAAATGCGTAGACCGCGATTTTCATCACCACAAAAAGCTGTTGAAGCCTTTGAAAACCATGTTTTTGAGATACCAACTTCAGAGTAGAAATTTTTTTTCGAGAATGGTTTGGACGCATGCAAAAGTGTATAAATCTTAAAGGCGTATATTTTAAAAAGCAATGAAACAGTAGCCCTCGTATAAGGACGAAGAAAAAACAGATAGAGCCACCAATTTTGTTAATATAGATTATACTTGTTAAATCCGGTCCAGTTGTAAACTAAATATTATTTTTTTGAAATAATATTTATCACAACTGGCTTAAATAGGTCTTAAGCCACTTAAGATTTTTCACTTATGTTGTGGTTCTTTATACAAGCACTCGTATATGTATGTTAGCGAAAATATCATTCTACAATATTTATCCTTATTAACGATCGTGAGGTGCTATATCGTTGCTAAGGCATATTGTTTTATGTAAATAGAAGAGTATAAAATATATCATATGATATGTGAGACGTATTAGTTGATCAATAAAATCATGTCTTATTATTCATAAAATACATTTTTTATTAATATCAGAAGTGCGATTGGCCTATCATCCACAAGAAAATTAAAATCGTAGACTATAAGTGTAATATTAAAAATATTTTTTAATGCAACAAAACATTGTCGTATAATATTGCAAAAGCTAATGTAAAGATTTAAGTTATTTTGTGTTAAGTTAAAGGTGACGATTGAGAATCATATAAAGGTAGTATGAATAATTATGAGCTAGATTATAGATTGGCGAATTTTAAGTATTTTGTCAAAAAAATACATCACGTGGTTTCTAAGGAAATGATAATTATTGGTATAAATTTGAAATGTGACATTTGTTTAAAAAATGCAAAATCTTAACATTGAGAACGTTAGGATTTTTATCCAAAGCAGATCTCTAAAAATTGTCAGGATAAACGAGCGTTGCTTTGTTACTAACAAACACATTGTACGAAGGTAACTGGTTAGATTGATGACGACAATGGTAAGAGGCATTTTATTATTGTGGTTAAATCATATGGCTCGTGTTAGCCATAATGAGTAAAAATTAGATATGAGATTTGCGATTTAAAAATTTGAGATTTTATAATTATGATCTGAGTTTCGAGATTTGAGTTTTGAATTTGAGCGTTTATTGGAAAAGACAAACGACAGATCACTGGGTTCGGAATGACAAAATAAACTAAGAAATATAATAGATAATGAGTTGAGAATTAAAAGCTTGTTGAGTACCGCAAGACAAGCCGCTGCCAGTGGCATCAGTCCGGTAATAGCTCTGTAATCATGGTGGCAGATGGTGAGCTATGGCGACGGGCTGATGATGTTGATGATAAAGCACTGTGTGTGCAGAAACAAATAGACGGTCTCTGATCGTGTTGTACTGTAGACAATCTGTAATGAAGGAAACTAATATCTATTAGTTTCCTTGATTATCTGAGTATCTGAGCTTGTTGAGTATCTGAGCTTGTTGATCTAGTCACTGAGTTCGTGGTAGAGAAATGAAATGATAACAAAAACCTCTAAACTTTCAGATCACGATTTATACTTTTCTTCTGGGAGGTTTTGTTTTAAGCAAGTATTTATTTTTACTAATTGATATTGGTGCATGGTTGATTTTGTGAAAAATCAATTCTGCGCCCAAATTGCTCTATTTACAGATTATGAATTAGGCGAAGAATTTGAAGATGCAGTAGAAGATGAATGGTGGACCAGCTCAAGAATAGAGTTCCTGGTATGCAGGATGCTGATACTGGTATGCAAGATGCAGGATGCTGTTGTTGGTATGGAGCAGACCACTGGTGATATGCAGGTTGCTGTTGCTGATAACAACAATGCTGTTAATGGTGTGAAGAATAAAGTTGCGTCTCGAGAACGTTCCACATGTCAGTCTGGCCGTGTTAGCGAAAATATCATTATACAACATTTATCCTTATTAACGATCGTGGGTTGCTATATCGTTGCTAAGGCATATTGTTTTATGTAAAAAGAAGAGTATAAAATATATCATATGATGTGTGAGACGTATTAGTTGATCAATAAAATCATGTCTTATTATTCATAAAATACCTTTTTTATTAATATGTATATGTACTAATATTTCATCAAAATCATCCGAATCGTTTAATAAACATCTTAACAACAAATTGATATCAACATCTAGCAGTATTTTACTGAATTTAGTTCTTACTTTATCGGTTGATGTAATTAATAAGTGCAAGATACAGGCTGCCATCCTGTACGTAAGACCCGATATGAACCTGAAGGAAATTGCATTCATTCCTCTGCGCGTCAACGAGTTTACTTCACCCTGAACCCCACCACACCCCTGTCTCCATCGCTGCCGGGACACAGGCTTGAGTTATAACCCTGCAACATGTTTTAATTTAAAATGTTTGAACACCTTAAATGTTTGATTATTTAATAGGGAATTAAGAAAATTATTGTTTGATGTTTAATAAGGGGTTGGTAGAATTGCATATTTGTGTTTTGGGTGGATTTTATTTTAATATAGGTGGTATGAATTAATTTGAGGTATAAAAGGGTGTACTCAAATAAAGCAACAAGAAATTTGAGCTGCGGGTGGAATTTGGTAAGAATTAACTACGCATTCTAAAAAACTTATTTGTTTCTTTTCAAAAATTATTCGACGTCTTATCATCAGTACTGAAACTCATGGAATAATTAAATCAGTGTTCCCCAAAATTTTAATTTCAATCACACAATCAAACCTCATTGTAATACTTCGGTTTTCTATGTGTAGGGTGTTGGCTATTGCAGAGGTCACCAAATTAAGACTCACGGAACCTCTCCGGCCCGCAAAGTGATTTCAGCCGGCCCGTGGATACTTTGATGAAATAATAGTTCGCAATTATTTCAATACTAGCTTATGTTCCTATACTTTATTCGGAATGAAGGCAAATCTATCATAGATGATGCCTATTTCTCTTTTAATACGAGGGCTGCATTTTAAGTTTTTACAAAAACTAAAAAAGATTTTTTTTTAAACCAACTGTGTTATTGCTTTTCAAAATATTCGCCTTTAATAATAATAATAATAATATTTATTTATTCAGTAGTTAAAATATAATACAATTGCAACATAGATATTCAGAGTTCCGAATACACCTCTAGACATAATTTGCAACAAGAGCTGTTCAAGACAATAGTATTTGTTCAATTTACAGTAATTTTTAAACTAAAGGTGTCTCAAAAGAAATTTTATATTTATTTAGCTTACTGCGTGAACGCAATGTATCCGAGGGGCGCGTGGGTTATGTCAATCTGTAGCCTGGCTCTTGGGAATTCAGCCGCTATGGAGCGTTTCTCGGGAGCAGACCGCGCGTTATGCGTGCGAGAGTTTTACAAAAACGGTGATTCGGCGACTGTAGCGCGTAGAAAATTCTGCAGTATTCGAGGTTTTCGCCACTTAAATGATGCGCCAAGCATTCCTCTCATTCGACATTGGGTTAAAAAGTTTGAAAAGCCTGGTACAACGCTGGATAAATCAAAATCCGGGCGACCTAGGTCATCAAGAACGGTAGAAAACGTGGAGAATGTTAATCAGTCTGTTCGTGACGACCCGAACCTTTCAATTCGGAAGCGCGCAAGAGCTTTTAAAGTGCATAGATCATCATTACATCGCATTATGCACAAAGACCTAAAGCTGCACCCCTACAAAATTCAATTGGTGCAAGAATTAAAGCCCCAAGATGCCAGTCACAGGCAATTTTCTCAGGCAAATTGATCTCCCGGAGAGGTGACATAAATTGACCTCCACGCAGTCCAGATTTAACCCCTATGGACTTTTTCCTATGGGGTTATCTTAAATCTAAAGTTTACGCCAATAAACCGACTTCACTGGCGCATTTGAAAGAAAATATCCGTCACGAAATGGCAGCCATCCCTGAGTCCACCTGCCGAGACGTCATAAGTAATTTTACTGTTCGATTAAATGAGTGCCGAGAACGCGAGGGTCTACATTTAGACGATATTATTTTTAAGAAATAAATCCCCAAAAAGTGTATTTTAATAATTAATAAACATTTTTTCTATATACGGCTTACTTTTTTTTTAATCGATCCACTAAATATAAAATTTCTTTTGAGACACCTTGTAGAAGGAAAAAATTAAAAAACATTTAGCAAATTAGCAGTACACAGTTACTGTTTATTTAGTTTGCATAAATATATTAACTATTCATTATATTATGTAAAATTCTTTTGTGATTTTTATGTTTATTTTTAAAAACTGTTTTCCCAACGAAACAAGTTGGTTTTCGTGTTTAGAAATTCTCTTAAAGTATTTATGTGATATTTTTGAAATGATTTCAGAAATTGTATCAATATTAATATTTATATGCATCACACTTATTATTCGGCTTTAAGGCTGCGTATAACCCCCAGAGGTTACTAATTTCTTATACAAAACTAACAGTCTGAAATAAAATTAGTATCAATGTTTCGAGAATTGGTTTGAACGCATGCAAGGGTGTATAAATCTTAAGGTGGCGCACAACCCTATAGTTGTCAATAGTTTCTTATGCAAAACTAATAATCGGAAATAAAATTAATAACAATCTATATATCAAAATTTGCACCGAATTTTTATCTATCTAATAGGATATTTTTAATTGTAAAAACATTTATTGTAAAAATATTATCGCTCAATAACTTAATAATTGACATCAGCAACATTGTTCTGTAATTTTTTAAATCTACATATGGGTTTCAAATAACTTTTATATTTATATAGTTTTGTGTAAAAATGTTCAAATAATACCTCAACATCTTTTTCGACTTGATTAGTTATAGTTTAGAACTCTCGTCGAAAAATATTATACTTGATGATAATGGAATGCCACTTGGTACACATATTCTTCACAAAAGTTAAATCATTTTTACCCATAACACCTATTTTGAGAACCGCGGCAGATTCAAGATGGCGACAAATATAGACTATCAACTATAATAACTATAAGTAATTTTCACAATAGAACAAAATAGCTAAGAACCTTTTTGTAGAATGAAGCTTTAGCTACAATTTGCCGCATTGTACGCAAATATGCGTCGATTGGTTTACAAGATGGCGTCTATAATGCAATTTGCTTATTTACATTTACATAACAGTTTTTTCTACAATTTTAAATATCCTGTTAGATAGATAAAAATTCGCTGCAAATTTTGATATATAGATTGTTATTAATTTTATTTTCGATTATTAGTTTTGCCTAAGAAACTATTGACAACTATAGGGTTGTGCGCCACCTTAAGATTTATACACCTTTGCATGCGTTCAAACCAATTCTCGAAACATTTAGGCCGACAGGCAGACAGACAGACAGACAGACAGACCGACAGAGCGATAGACAGATAGACCGACAGACATCATGCTAAAAATAGTCAAAACTTTATGTAGGGAATTCGTGGAGATTCATCGAAATCTCGAAATGTCAAAATCGGTATGATCACAATACCTCCCTTATATATGTTGGCGGTCGGTAAAAAGTACATGATGATGCATTCAAATTTCGCGGTTCCACGGTTTTAGTTCCGGATGTTTCGGCAGAGTGCAGGTCTGCATGGGTATGTCGCTTCTTGAGTATATTGTTCTGTGGTCGGAGCTCCTCGTAAATTAATGCACTCCTATTCAGCAAAGCATGCTTTGAATTTGGTCGATTGGTCGATGTCTTCCTGTCATCATATTTCCTAGCAATCTCATTTTAGAGGAGTTGTAGAACCATCGAAGGAACACGTGATAGATATAGCCTTCTATCTATAATATCCGAAACATGTAAGATAGGCGAAAATCACGGCACCTTAATGGCCATGTAAGAACGGTAACATCTGTTTCACGAGGTAACCTTGTAGTAAGAGGAGCAGTATAGGGTTTGTTATTAGTTTGCTAGAAAATAGGATTTTCTAGTTCCTAAAAATAGGCCAACAGATTCCAATATTTTGGGGATGAAGCCATGGACAGTCATGTTTTCTTCGAAGAATACTCGAGAGGATCTACTTCCATATGCTGTGGCATCCCAAGACATATGTTTTTTAGTAAGCGCTACCTCGAGTTCCACACAATATTGAACTTCCTAGCTTTTTCTAAGACTTCAGCGGGGTCCCTTCTACATACATCGGGGGCCCCACAAAGAAAATTGGTATTTGTTGCTAAATACAGCCCAATGCCATTTTTGATCTCATGATTGACGTAAATGGATGTAGATGTCGTACCAGTTAATTTGATTTAAAGGCGTAAACAGTTACAAAAATTATATAATAATAATATATGATTATGTTCATATATTATATACAGAATATATAACAATAGAAGGTGTAAGGCAGGGGGGAGTCCTGAGTCCTGTACTTTTCATCATTCTAATGGATGATATCATGAAAGAAATTAAAGGTAGAATGAAGAAACTTAATATTGGATACAGTAACCTACAACTAGTGAACATTGCTAAATGTGCGTTTGCAGATGACATAGTAATATGCGCAAAAAATAAGGAAGACTTACAAGCAAATGTAGATATATTGAAGAAGGCGTTACTTAAAAGAAATATGGAAATAAACTACAGTAAAACCACAAGGAAGTTCAGATAAATTTAACTCTGGACGCAGTGAAAATTGAACGGGTCAGCAGCTTTCATTATTTAGGAGTTATATTAGAGAGCAACTACGAAGAAAAAATCAACAGTAGAATTAAAGATTCAGAAAATGTATACCAGGCCCTGAATAAAATCATAATAAATAAGAAAGAAATAAGAAACAACAAAAAACTTCTAGTATACAAAACGATTTACCTACCCACATTAACGTATGGTTGCGAGTCTTGGACACTTTCCGATCGGTTCAAGAGCAAAGTTCAAGCTACAAAAATGAAATTTTTAAGAAGAGTTAAGAGTGTCACTAAATTCTCAGAATAAGAAGTGAAACAATACGAGAAGAGCTACAGATAGAAGCAGTAGAAAAAACAATAGACAGATAGAAATTGAGATGGTATACACAAATCACAAGAATTAAGTAAGAAAGACCGACAAAAAATATATGGCTAGCCAGAA
Source organism: Liopterus haemorrhoidalis (assembly GCA_963971575.1). NCBI lineage: Eukaryota > Metazoa > Arthropoda > Insecta > Coleoptera > Dytiscidae > Liopterus > Liopterus haemorrhoidalis. The sequence goes on along the minus strand of OZ020611.1, from coordinate 145,443,806 downwards.
CTTCAGGTAGCAGACCAAGAGGAAGACCCCATAGAACATGGAACCAAACAGTGTCAAAAATCGTAGATAAGAAAGGACTGACATGGAAAAAAGCAGAAAATAAGGCTCACAATAAGATAGTGAGGCGCAACTTCATAAAAGAACTAGCTGAAAACCCGTGCTTCGCTACGATATATTGATGGTCTCATTAGCACAAAAGATACGAAGGGTTTCTCTCGAATTTCATGTATCTTTGTCAAGGAACGCTCTATCGAATAAAAAATACCAATGTACTCCGTAACGGATGAAATTTAAAAAAACTGTCAAACGCTTTCTAAATAGAAACCTATGTACCAAAATTAAGTGTTATAACTCAGGAAATACAAAGGTTTTTGTAGTTCACCCCGAATGCATATTCACCTATTTAAGGGTTGATTAGGTCAAAATCGTGAATTTCTGTTTTAAACATTTGTATGGGTAACCTTTGTAAGCAAAATCCAAGTCGATATCTCATTGAGCTTAAGAGATATTGATGCATCTCTAAACCAAATTTCACCCCATTTCACCCCTTAAAATCGAATTTAGAAAAATCTCTTCTTATTGGTTTCTTGCGTCATGGAGGGAATGTACGCTCCGATTTTTATGTCTTAATATCCACTGGATTTTCTATCGATTAAAAAATACCAGTTGACTCCTTTAGGGATGAAATTTAAAAAAACTGTCAAAATACTTGTTTTTGAAAAGATTTTGAAATAGGTGTTTTAAGAATGGCACGTACATGCCAAAAATGAATGTTATAATTCAACAAACAGGAAAAACTACAGGTACTATAATTCAACCCGTTCGGAGTGGATTGGTACGAAATGATGAATTTTTTAAAAATTATTGTATGGGTGAAATCATATTTGACCCCCTTTTTAGCCCCTTAGAAGTCGACTTTCGAAGAATCTCTTCTTAGTGGGTGCATACGTCATGAACGGAATCAACTTTGCGAATTTCATATATCTATGTCAAAGGATGGGGTGAATTTTAAAAAACTGTCAAAGCCATTTCGAGACATTTTAAAAAGGTAACTCAAAGGTAATAACTCAACGATATTTCAAAAATTTTCGATATTTGCATGGGTAATCTTTGTAAGCAAAAACCAAGTCGATATCTTATTGGTCCCAAGAGATACTAAAGAATCCTTGAAATTACACCTCCTCTTTTCACCCTTCAGGGGTGAAATTTAAAAAAAAAAATGACAAAACCATTTCGAAATATTTTAAAAAGACACCTATGTGCCAAAACGTAATTTTACAACTAAACGAACACAGGAAAAACGACGGGATGTATAATTCACCCCGATTGTAGATTTACCTCTTTAGGCATTGATCAGGACAAAATGCTGAAATAAGTTTCTCGGCATTTGCATGTATTCCAGCCCGACTGTAGGTTCATCCCTTTAGGGGTTGATTAAGACAAAATCCCGAAATAAGTTTTTTGGCATTTGTATGGGTAATACTTGTAAGCAAAAACTAAGTCGATATCCCATCGGACCTAAGAGATATTAAGGAATTCGTGAAATCACATTTCACCCCTTCTCATCCCTTAGGAGTGTAATTTCGAAAAATCCCTTCTTAGTGGGTGCTTCCGTCATGAAGGGAATATACTCTCTAAATTTCAAGTTTCTAGGCCCAGGGGTTCAGGCTGGGCGGTGATGAGTCAGTCAGTCAGGACATTGCCTTTTATATATCTAGATTAGACTGAGAAGAACAACCACTACACCAAATGGTAGAAGAGGTTTCTTACTATATATATGTATATATATATACATATATTATATACATACACTGTCAACCTTTCGTCGATATTTTCATCAAAGCTCTCTATTTCCACTGTCACTCTGTACATGCGAATTATATGGTTGAGCTTCTGATGAAGCAGCCTGATTATCCACATTTACATGATTCTATCTATGACCATTACATAATAAATACACAAAGTTGTTCTTATTGCACAACGTGTATAATGGGACGCGCATGCGTGCTCATCCGTGAATAATGATTTTTTATATACGGCAAGCTTATTTTAATAATTTAGTTAGTAAGTAAACGAGGTTGTTTGATGTTTGATTATACTTTGCAAATTTATTATTTTAAAAGGCATTAAAAAGGAAAATAGTATAAAAAACATGTTTGATAAGGCTTTTTGCCGCACTTGTCAATTAGAAAACTCGTCTCTCCGCGACTTGTTTTACCTAACCTCGACGTGTATAATCATGCCAAATGACAATTGTGTTTTAATATATAATTATCTACGATCATCAAATAATAAATGCATTATGTGTTTAACTTCATATACATAAAGGTGCTCATATTGCACGCTGTGTATATTGTGATGCGCATACATGCTCATCCGTGAATAATGAACGTTTTATACACTGCAAGTTAGTTAAAATGTTTGGAACTTAGCACGATGGCTATTTGTACCATATACAGCCCATCTGTACAATTAGAATATTATTTTTATAAGTTAAAATAAATAAAACAATAAATAATACTATTTTAAACATTGTTATAGATTAAAATCAACTGATGTTAAGCTATCCTGATGACGCCCTCTTGATTGACGTTAGTTCTGAAGATTTACAATTGACGTTCAGAGTTTCTGTGTTTTTAAATTCATTTTTTTTTTTTCTAAATATAAAACTATATAGTTGTAGATAATAAATTGTGTTTGATGTGCATCTAATGGCTATTTTACACTGGGATGCTTGATTATATGCTTGTTAAATAAAATACTATTGTGGAAGATTGCACAGTCTATTTAATTTAATTTATTTATTATTATTATTACACTGTGTCAAAACGCTTCTTTTTACCATTGTAATTGTCTGCACGTAAAGAAAAGAAAAACATTTTTCTTAAAATTATGATTTTTGTTATAGTGAATATTCTTAAATTGAACGTCCGTAAATCGAGAACTGCCTGTATTTACTACAAAATGATTTATATTTCAATATTGAGAGATGATGTGGTACTATTCAGTCAATTATTATTAATATAAGAATAATCCTGAGAATCTCATGATTTATCCTCGTGACTATTGACTTGTTTAAGGATTATACCCCAGGAACATTAATTTAATAGAGCCTTAACTTTTTTCTTTTTCCGTATTTCCGATAATTAACTTTGTTGGTCTCAACTAAAGTTAGCAATATTCTTAGAGAATTCGGACTATGTACACTGACAGTCATAACGTTGACATCAACAACTTTTTACTCACACCTCCGCTAACATATATGGTTGGAGGGAGTAAATATTAATTGTGTAAAGTTTTCTGAACAGTATTGTGTAAAAGCTGAACAACCGCTCTGAACATCAACTTGTCCGATGCACAAAATTTAACAGAGAAATGCAAAGATACAACATCTCAAACATACTAGGGCAGCGGGTCTTAAACTGTGGTCCGCGGACCCCTGGGGGTCCGCATAGCCATTACCGGGAGTCCGCAAAACAATTTTGACATTAACTTTACATCCCTCAACTTTTCGCTTTTCTTCAAATAAATCATTTAAAAAAAATCCTACATGGTCAAGACTTTTTGTATTTGTTGTTATCTAACTAGTTATTGACATAACTAAATAATAATTAGTAAAAATTTAAATATTTTTATTCAACTGCAAATTATTTACAGAAAACATATGGTATTATAATAAGATCTACTTTGACCAATATTTGACCAAAAAATGTTCGTATGAGTTTAAAGTATTATAATTTGTAACTATTTTTATTCTTTTTACTACTATTTTTATTCATTTTATGTTTTTTATTCTATATGCTAATAAAAATGTTGCTCTATAAATGCACAAGACCATTTATTAAAATAACCAGCGATACATTTTTACCAATATTTATTACAACGTAGTGCCTATGAGATTATTGAGCCAGAAATTAAGTCTCAAGAACGATGAAAAATGCTTAAGGTTGGGATGGGGTCCGCAAAAAAAGAATGTTGTAAAAGAGGGGGTCCTAACATAATATACACTATTGGTTTACAAAAGTTGCACAACATTAAAAATCGTTTGTTAACACAGGTAAATGTCCAGTTTATTTTTAAAATTGTTGATAGAGGTAGCATCGATGACATAGTTCGGCAATGTATTCCACATATCGAACACTCGATTAGTGAAAAAGTTAGCACGCACACACTAGGTAAAAGAGTCTTTCTTCAGTTTAAATCTATGTCCACGCAGTCTGTTATCGTAATTTAGGATATATAAGGACGATACATCACAAGAAAACGAATTGGTCACAAGTCGATACATTGTTATTAAGTCATCGCGAACACGTCGATCCACTAACTTGATGAGCTTTAATTCACGTAATCGGGCTTCATATGATGGCCTTCTATACCCACATGGAATTCGGGTTGCTCTGCGTTGCACATTTTCGATAAGTTTAATGTCTTTCGACAAATCTGGTGACCAAATGGCAAATCAAATTCCAGATGAGGACCAACATACGTTTTGTACAGAGAGGAGAACAAAGTAGAAGATGGACGATAGAAAGATTTCTTTATTAAGAATATCATTGAATTCGCTTTCTTTGCACATTTCAGCACATGTCTGGACCATTTTAGGTTTGAAGTGATCATGATCCTAAAATCAACTTGTTCCAAAACAGATTTAATTTGTTGTCCATTTATTTGGTACTGAACTAGTGTATTATTCGACCCAATATGCAATACAACCGTTTTTTCTGGATGTGATGGTATTATCCACTTATTTAACCAGTCCATCAATTTATCCAGATCTTCTTGAAGAATTGTAAGAGGATTATTATATAATTTGGTGTCATCAGCATAAAAAGAGCATGAGGAAGAAATTTTGGATTTCAGATCGGAAACATATATTAGAAAAAGAAGAGGTCCAAGTACTGAACCTTGTGGTACACCACTGAGGACTTCTTCAGGGTCAGAAAGATGGTCGCCCACTCTTACTTGAAAGTTCATGCCCGATAAAAAGGCTCGATTATTTGCTTCATTTTATAAAAACCAATATATCTGTCAATAAGTGAGCTGTGAAAGAGAAAAGAGAATTTACAGTGATATTTATAGTGAAAAAATCTACCACCTCCCCTCGTAACATTATTTCTAAACACTATTAATTTGTAAGACATAGGGTAGGCCTAAGGGACTCCGCCATAAATATTGATTCTAAAAAGGGCTCCGCAAGTCAAAAATGTTGGAAACCACTGCACTAGGTCATATAATAAATAATGATACACAAAAACAAGAATCTCATGGTCTACTTAAAGGACACAAAACTAATATCCAATATTTAATGTAGTAATATCCTATTTACCTAATTTATTTATATACATAGGGTGTATCAAAATAGAAGAAAAACATTTTTTCCCGAAACACATGAGAGAAGGTTGAGAAAAAAAATTGAAGACCAAAGTTCAACATAAAAATCGAATATTAGTATTGGAATTTTCCAGAACAAACCGAAAGTACAGGATACGAAGGACAACTTTGATTTTGTAAATTGAAACGTATGTCGTGTTGGATATCTTTGGATAGAAGCTTTTAGCTTTTTAAAAGAAACAAGTCTTACAACCTGAAAGTACGACTTGAAAATGAAATATATTTAATTATTTTAATTTTTTCTATGTTCCGAGATGCAGATAGCTCACGTGTAAGGATATGAAAGTTTTTAAATCAAAATAGAAGGCACTTTGAAAACTTGTAAATAAAAATACTTTACTATCAACTCGATAGACAGAATGCAATTTATCGTAAACCGTAAAAGATATTTCTTTTCAAAAGTTCTATCCAAACGTAGCCAATACGAAATACGTTGCCATTTTTACAACCCAAATTTGGCACTGATACCCTGTACTCATGGTTTAGTCTAAAAAATGTAATACCTAATTAAAAAAAAAAAAACATTATACTCACAAGATTAAAATATATGCCATAAAAAATGTCTTACACTCCGTAACCCTGAGGGGTTAAACTAAAAAATCTGGCATAGTGCATTACGTAATGCATAATGAACCAGACCATTTTTTATCAGCCTAGAATTTCGAAAAACATATTTTGCGGTTTTCTACAAATAAATTTCTCCGGCATTACTGGGTTAAAATATATGCTAGCACATATTTTTTTCGATAAATACATACAGTCTATTCCAAACGATTAGGCGGGACAAACTGGAATTTTCATTTTTGTAAGTTGCCATTAGCTATTTTTTTATATATTGAAATTGGTTTTTCCTGAACAAAATGATCAAAATAACCAGATCTAGTTTGTCCATACAAAAGTGAACTGCATATCGTCGGCTTACTTGTAAAAGTCCGATTTCGACTGTTTTGATTTTTTGTTTTTTTTTTTTTGTTTTATTATTTCCGTAAAATAATATATACAAACATGATAAAATAATCATAAAATGTTTTGCCCATTGTAACTGAAATTGTATTACTGATATAAGCAGTTCACTTTTGTAAGAACAAACTATAGTCCGTTCAAAGGTGAGTATGCAGTACAGGACATATGGAGTAGTTCTTTTTCATACTCTCTAATGGGTTTACACAATGACACTATCCTTTTCTTGCTTGTCGACGTTGCCAGCTCTAAAACGCGCTGATCTGTGAAGACGCAGTATTCTACAAATGGTCATTTGTTTTTGTTGAGTGTTATTTTGAGTTTTAGAAGAGTTGATTTTTGTAAATCATATGAGTTTTTCATATTATTATAATTGACACTTTTGACACTTTTACAACATTTGGCAACACCGCTCCCATTTGCCATAAGTGCAATACTGCATTTTCACCTTTGAACGGACTATAGATCTGGTTATTTTGGTTACTTTTATGGTGTGTTACTGACTTTAAATGTCAATTAAAAATATTCCTTACGCTGTAAAACAAACTTTAGGTTGATAAGGTTATGATCATTATATATATATATACTAGTGCACCCGTTGCCAACTGTGTTGGCAAACAAATCATTACCTTAATGTGGAACTTGCTCGACACCTTAGACTTCTTTCTCTAGCCATACGCCTAACTTCATCCAATTCAAATTGAATCAACTCTTCGCCCATTATTAAAAACTGGACAAATAATGAGCATTATTCCGAATTATTAATTCATTAACTTTTTAAGATGGGAAAACGATTCATTTTCACTCAGTGCATTATATTTATAATGTTAAAACTAAAAATGATTTGAGACGTTAAATTTAAAATATATTTATTAAAATTAATTTTCCATTTTCTTATATAATATAAAAATACGCACACGGAAAAAACGCACCCGGATTAATACGCACATGGAAAAAAGCACACATGAAAAAATACACACACGGCAAAAAGGGCACACGGAAAAAAGCGTACTTACACTATATCTCAAATCAGGGGGTAGATTTACAATATCCCACTGAACACTGCGCATGCGTCACACACACGTCATTTGTTCAATATACAGAGATTCTAAACAGGTGGGACTGTGCAGAACTTTTAAAACACAATTTATTTTTAGGTGGTTTATAAAAAAAAAATAAACAGTTATCAACCATAACCTAAGATAGTGCTTTTAAGGTGAGTCACTGTCCCTAGCCCTGCACAGAACAGTTAAAATACAATTTATTTTTAGGTGGTTTACAAAAAAATAAAAAAAAATAAAATAAAATAAACAGTTATCAACCATAACCTAAGATAGTGTTTTTAAGGTGAATCTAACCTAAACTAAAAGGTAAATGATATTTTAATGTGATAAATAAACAGAAACCATTGTTTTAGAGCCACTGATAATTCTTGAATTATTTAGTGTAGTCGTTATGTGCTGCCATCTGTATAGAGTTTGCAGTGGGATATTGTAAATCTTGTCCTATAAATCGAAGAAATAAAAAAATAATAAAGCATTGAAAAAATAATAATAAAGAAAAAAAGTCACATTTTTCTTACTTTCATCAAAACCAAATATTTTTTAAAATAATTATTTTTCTGCTAATAATAATTTTAATCAAAAATGTCGAATATCACGGAAGGATAACGTTTTTCTGTGTTTTGTTTCGTAAAAAAACCGATCCGTGTATTTCACAACTAAATTAATAATTGTGAAGTGATTTTTGAATGAAAAACACAACTGTCACTTTTACTAATTTATTGTCAACACTCAAAACAAAAATTCACAGCACACTACTGTCCAATACATAAACAATAATTTCTTATAATTCTATCAATTATTATAAAAAGTGTTCGTAGCATATTCACTATTATTGCATCTTATAATATATATAAAAAATGTGTTCGTAGAAAATTCACTATTATTGCATCAACAATATATTTTAAACAATTTTGAAATAAATAATTAACATATGCGCGCCTCTATCCGGGAATGAAGAAACGACCGGTCGAACATACGAACCTCTATGATACGAACATGCAAACAGGCGTATTATATTATAGGATATATATTTTTTTTTATGGCCTTTGCTGCTGTGGCAATTAGCCAGGACAATTTTTTATTTGAGAAAATTTCCATGCCTGAACGGGATTCGAACCCGAGACCTTCGCAACGCAGAGCACATGTGTTACCACTGCGCAACGCCGGTCGGCATCATTATAATTAAGATATCATTTTTCATTATGACATATGCCAAATGGATAGATGTTTTAAAAAAGTGACATTTTTTAATACCAACATGACATACAGCTTCAAAGGTGCAAACTATTGAAAACAAAATTTCCTTTTAGTTTGTTCTTACAAAAGTGAACTGCTTACAAAATTACAGTCTGTTTCAAACGCTTAGGCGGAACTAAATGGGAATTTCGTTCTTTTAGGTTGTCACGACAAGGGACCTTTCTTGGGTTATTTCATTTTTCATGTTGGAATGTCAAAATTTAAAATTACAACAATGAAACCATGGAAACGAATGACCTATGTCAAAATTAAATTATTTTTTTATATATTTTAATGACAAAAAAATAAATAAATGGGAAATTTGTATTAAGAATTACACAAAAAATCAAAATATAAAGAAAATGACATTTTAAAATGATATTAACCTTAACCAAAAAATGTTTATTGTAAGTATGATCGACAAAGCTTAAACAAAACGGCCGAAAAGCACGATTTAAGCGATGAAAGTAACTAAATTGCAAAATCTAGTTCCGCCTAAGCGTTTGAAACAGACTGTATATCTATTTAATGAAAATTTCATAAAACAGAGTTCTAAAATAATGATTGTAACAAGTTTTTTGCCTCTCCTGAAAAGTTATGCTTCTCGAACTTAGAAGTATTTACAGGTAAGCCGACGATATAAAGTCTGTTCCAAACGGTTCGGCGGAATTAGATTTTGCAATCTAGTTACTTTCATCGTTTAAATCATGCTTTTCAGCCGTTTTGTTTAAGCTTACATATTTTACTGACAAAAAAATAAATAAATGGGATATTTGTATTAAGAATGACACAAAAAATCAAAATATAAAGAAAATGACATTTTAAAATGATATTAACCTTAATGAAAAAATGTTTGTTGCAAGTATGATTTACAAAGCTTAAACAAAACGGCCTAAAAGCATGATTTAAACGATGAAAGTAACTTGATTGCAAAATCTAATTCCTCCTAACCGTTGGGAACAGACTTTATTTGTTTATATTTTTCACGTGACACTTGCCTGAAGTCTTAGTATTTTTCGTACATGTTGATCAAAGAGTTCTATATGCATGTCAAATTTTTCTAAATGCAGTTGTTTGACCACAATTTCTACCGGACAGATAGATATACTCATAAGATACGGTATAAAGGTTTCTTGGTCATACCTACGAAAACATAAAATGCATAAAGAATATAGGAATAGGAAAATTAATTTTACATTAATTTCAATACCGATAATCATGGGTGCCGCAAACGTACCCGGCCCTAGTGCGACCATCATATTGCCGCCCTTAAATGATGGACGCGAGTTTAAAAGTCGCAAGAAAAATCTAAATTTACTGTCAGTGTCACTCGAATTTTGAAACATGGAAGCGGATCTGAAAGTGACCGCTTCTCTATTGAAAATCTAAAATGAAAAATTTATTGCACATCCACTGGAAATACTACGGAACATATCAAGCCTGATCTTTCTGTATGTAGGCACAGTGCCCCTCCTTCCGACCCCCGATTATGCCGCTGTTATATGATATAAGTTACACGGTTTCTGGGTTGCAATTTGGTATTGTAGATTATAATTGTCTCGAGTCCTGGACTACTATTTGGTGATTTAGTGGTAGAAATTAAACAATATGGTCCCCAAATAGTCGTCCCTCACTTACTAGATACATACGAAACCTTGAAATGTGTAAAAATTCACATTTAATATGATCTTAAATCACTTAAAAAATTTGTAGTGCCTTGGTGCACTAATAATTATTGTCACTAATGATGAAACGTATCTTTACCTAAATTAAAGCACCACCCCTGTTCTTAAGAAGGAGATACCTAACATACATTGTCCTATTGTCCTACATGTGAGTCACCTCCTTTCACCGCAATATATCACAAGTTATAATTTCCCCAACTATAAGGTTAATTAAAAGCTAATTAATGCCAGTGCATGATAACATTCTTCTAAGTTTCATCAATGCAGCTCTTTACATACTTTATCGCGGTCATGTCTTCATGTAGTTTCCTCACCCCTTACATATATGCGAGCGGGGGTGAACGGGGATGTCAGAACGGACGAAGCTTCTGTTCCATTATTACGAGTACATTGTTCAATCACGCGCGCACACTCTACGAAGCTCCTCTTGACCTGACTACAACACCTCTATCCATTTCAAAGTTTCTACCAACTTACATCAACCACATTCGGTCACATACTGCTCCTACTGTATTACTTTTCTTCAATAAATTCAAATTACACATGCAAATACAGCCATCAACAGAATTATTAGGCACTTTACTTATTATATAATTTCTTCAACAACTAGGGTCATTTTAATAAGAACCTTTCTGGTTTTAAAATAAACAAAACTAACATTAAAAAAATATATATATTTCTACCATATCCAACATCCTTTCGCTATTTTGCGACGTAATAGCCGTTCCACTCGAGGCATTTTTCCGAACGGGCGATGAGTTTGATGATCCCCTCGTCGTAGAAGTCGGCTGTCAGTGCATTTAACCAACCGCTGACAGTGTTTTTAATGTCATCTTCTGTTTGTATCCGTTTTCCGCCTAAAAATACCTTTCATTTTGTAAAGAGGTAATAGGTCCGGGCTTAAGGTGGGTGGTCGAAACATTCCCATTCAAACTTCTCTACCAACGCTTGCGGCCAGAACATTCCTCATCACCGATGTTTGATTTTCCACCATTAAATAAGCGTTACTATTTTTGCACATCCACTTCAAGAAGTTGCCGGTGGATTTCGGCAGGATGTGTGTTTTTTGCATTGAAAAACCGAATTACAGCGCGTACTTCGCAATCGAATTAGTAAGAGATATAACTGATATTAAATTGCCGCACAATATCGTCTACCTCCGCTAGCAACTTCAGACTGACTGACAACGTTAGCAAATGATCAGAGAAGGCATTAGTCGGAAAACGTTTGTGGGGAATGCAATGCGCAGATAGGATGCGCAAACAGTTCTAATTTAAAAAATTTAAGTGAAGTGTGAATTTTCACACATTTCAGGGTTTTGCAGGTTTTTCAGTCAACATAATACTGGATGTCTAGGTATATTTATCACATCAAAATCAACAGGTTTTAACGGCACTTCAGTTATAAGACTATTAGTGCCCAAGTCCTATAGTATTACATAACGTGCATAATGAAACATTTATAATTAGTTATTTAAATTGGTGATTTTTATATAATTCAAAACATTTTTTATTGTGTCATAAGAGTTTTCTGTAGATGGTCCTGGATCTTACACTGTTGTCTCTGAGCACTGTATTTAATACACTGCAACAGGATGTGTTCCATTGTAATTGGCACGTTACACTGATCGCATATTTCTCGATTAATTCATCGAATAAATATTTATGGATTAAGCGGGTGTGTCCGATCCGTAGGCCAGTGATGACGATCTGGTCTTTTCTATTTCCGAAGTGTTTCCAGTTTGATGTTTCCTGTTTATTTGTTCTTAATTTGTTATTTGTTGTAAGTCGCCAATCTGTGTTCCATTTTGTAGCGAAAGCGGATTTAATATGGCTCCGGATATCGTAGTGAGGAATTTTTACGGTCAGTAGTATGTTGGCTTCTCGTGCTGCTTGATCAACTTTTTCATTCCCCATTATGCATGGGAATCCACATTAAAATGACTTTTTTTTAAAAGATATTATGGATTTTTATTTGGATTTCTTGAATGAGAGGGTCGGTTCTGAATGGTGTTGAAATTTTCCGGATACTACTTAAGGAATCTGTACAGATGACATATTGCCGTGATTGGTCTTGTTCGATGTGTTCAAGCGCAAGTAGAATGCCGTAGAGCTCAGACGTGAAGTTAGTTATCAGGTCTTGGAAGCGATATTTATAAGAATTTATGGAGGATGCAGGAGCCATGGAGGTTTTGGGCTGGTATTGGTTGATTTGATTTCTTGCAGGGGTAAATTAAACTGATTAGATAAGGAATTTATTTTTATATGGAGAGGTGTGTTTTTCTTAAAATACCAGGAATTTTCAGAAACTTTGCAGAAGAAGCTGGAGAATGTTGGATGTGATGGGTTGCTAGCAAGGCTTGAATAATAAACTAAGGAAAGTTGTTCTCTTCTGATATTCAGAGGTGGTTCACCAGCATACTATGCTTTTGGTACGACTTGTTCGAAACGCTCCTGTTATTAGTCATAATGATGTGTGATGCAGGGAGTCAACTTTTTTTAATAAGTGAGGTTTAGCAGTTTGATAGAGGCAACTTCCGTAGTCAACTTTAGATCTTATAAGTGCTTTATATATGATTAGCAATATGTCTCGGTTGGCGCCCTAGTGTTGATTGTTTAATACCTTCAGAATATTAATTCTTTTGTTGCATTCTGCCCGTAGGTTTTATATATGGTTGGTCCACTTTAATTTACGGTCTAGGAAAAGTCCAAGGAACTTAATATATCAACAGTGTTCTTGATAATCACTTTTCGTTTTGAGAACAAAGAGCTTCCATTTAATTTTTTAAACAAAATTTAAATAATCTGCCAAATATCCCAGCGTTTTTTTCTGCATTTGCTTCGTATTCAAGTCTTCATTAGATTAATAAGAAATAATTTACAGTGTAGAGTGTAGTGTTGTGTGCAGAGCCGTAGTAAAGGGGGGGTGGAGGGGACGATGGCCCCTAGCGCACTAAGGAAAAGGGCACTGACGAGCTTGACTAAGGGGCGCCACATTGCGAAGGTGAGGACCTTTTTTTTGCTCATCATTTGGATTTTGGGAGGTGAGGACCTTTTTTTGCTCATCATTTGGATTTTGGGAGGTGAGGCTCTTTTTTTGCTCATCGCTTGGATTTTGGGAGGTGAGGACCTTTTTTTTGCTCATCGTTTGGATTTTGGGAGGTGAGGACCTTGTTTTTTTTGCTCATCACTTGGATTTTGGGAGGTGAGAACCTTATTTTCGCTTATCACTTACATTTATTTGCCAAGTGCACCAAAACACGGTTTTGCCCCTAGCGCAAGTTTTCCTTACTGCGGCTCTGGTTGTGTGGGGTCAGTAACTGAGTTTGCAACTATTAAAAAAATATATTATATTTTTAATAATATATATATGCACATCTTAGCTATAAATACAAAAAATCCATAACATTATTAGCCATAATTTAACCATGAATTAATTAATTTTTTCAAAAACACAAAAACTGCCAAATTTTCCAAAAACACAATCTGATCAAAAATTCCTCTCGTACGTTTCGGGTTCAGATCAATATACATTACCTTTAATATTTTCAGATTTTTGGTTTAACCCTTTTTGGTAAAAGGGTGCGGGACAAGAACTTTTGCACATTTTTGACTAAATTCGTGTTAAAAGAAACTAATTTCAAAAAACTATCAATCGTTCCGTAATCTACGTCTTTCTTCTGATACCACTTAATATTTTTTTTTTAATTATCAACGACACAAAAATACTGCCATTTTTCGAAAAATGTATCTGATCAAAAATTCCTGTTGAACTATTTCGGTTCCCATCAATGTTCATTATGGAGATTTTTTTAGATTTTTAGATCAATCCCTTTGGGAGATTTTTGTTAAAAATCAAATAAAAAATCAAATAAAAATTGATTTTTCAAAAATAAAAATTTGTTTGTTGATCCACGCATTAAGAGGTTTCATTTGGAATGCCAAATTTTAAAAAACTATTTATTTTTTTACTACATACATATTCGTTTATATTTATCCAATATTGTATTTTTTTGAACTCTCTAAAGTTTTTGGTCAAATTATATGCGGGTCAAAAAGTTGTACAAGTATGTCAAATTTCAACTTTCTATGTTCAGCAGTTTGGCTACAATTTCTACCGTAGAGACAGGCAGACACATGAGTGACGTTATAAGAGTTTTTTGGTTAAAATGACCACGTACCTGCGTTTTATTTCATATAATCCTCGTTAAGAACCAAATACCATATATATATATATATATATTGTAGCAGATAATTTCAAGAAAATGCCTTTTTCAAGAAAAAAACCAAAAATAATTTTTATTATCTGCACGCATAAATGTTATATTTTTGGAACTACTGATATATTTTAAAAATTATTTCAATTCTGAAGTCCATAAGAAATACGTGTACCAATTTTGCCACTAACAAAACCTATATTATTGCTTGTGGCGCCCGCTTCTAGCCTAAGTAGGGTAGGGTGGCCAGACAGTCACACAAAATGGTCTTCGCGGCAGAGACTGCAAAGAACCACCAGCAGAAGGCTGAAATATAGAATGATACAGTGATAGTGATACAGAGATGCACCGGATTGAGCACCTGGTGAAGACACGGACAGCCTATAGGAAAGGGAAGGAAATATAAACTCTTCTGCTCCTAGGGGCTGCACTAGGAAACCAACACAAGGGAATGGTAGCCCTAGCTGGGGTGTAGACGGGTAATGTTCGAGGCCCACAAGTAATGGCTATGAAGGAACCAAACCTAGAAAATTCCTCGATTTCTCTGAAAACCCTAGCCAAGCAACAAATAATGCGGTAGACGTTGCTCAACTCGATGTGTGTATCACAAAAATAAAATACAGTACCACAAAAAATAAACTATTATATAACACTGACAATTTATAGCAAAATTTAATACTAAATAAAGAAATACAGAATTACTAAATTAAATTAAAATATAAACAATATACACGTGATCAGTAGACCAGCGTGTGCAAACCAAATTCTACAAGTTACGGCGCTGATGCGATAACTTGCAGAAAGAAAAAATTTTTATAAAAATATTAAATAAACAATGAAATTGAGTTAATGTAAAATTGAAATGGACTTACAGTGAGATTGTTTCAGTCATAAACTTTCCCAACTTTACATTACGTGGTACTGGTGTCCTGGAAAAAACATGTTCCTGGGTCTTCAGATAGGTTGTCCAACAGGCGTTGATGCACAAAAAATGATAACACCTAGAGGGTGAAATATCACTTAACTCGCGATAGAGACGCGTGAATTTATTTAGAAACTGTTAATACACAATTCGACAGGCAAAGTGCACACTGATCAGATCAGCATAAGAGTGATTTGGGTGAAAATAATGTTGAGACCGGCACGTAGCGCTTCTCAACATTTTTTCATAACACAAAAAGTTTTTGAGAATTAAATTAAGTTAAATTAAATAAATTTAATAATAATAAGCGCCTAGCGGGCGCGGCACTACTGATAATTTTAAGAAAATGCGTTAAATACGAACGAAAAACATGGTTTCCGTTCTTCTCGCGCGCACATATTTCATTATAACTTTGGAATTTCTGAACCGATTTGAATAAAACGACCGAAAATCTGACCAGACAGTGTAGCAACAGTTAGAAAAAAACACCTAAAATTTGGATTAGCAGTTCTTGGATCAAAAGCGCACAAACGGACATACATACAGAGAGACGTTGTCTTTTATATAAAGAGGTAAATACATAGATATTAAATAAAGAAAATTGTTGATCGTATTATGTAGATTAATTATGCGTTATTGGGTATCGGTCCATTTTAATTCCCAACCGACTGATACCCAATAATATAACCCAGATACCCAGAGATATAACTTGCTCCATCCCTGCATTTAATAGATTTGTATATTTAGTTTGTAGTACTACATGTCTTTTTAGGGTTTTGTAGGTATGACAACCAAAAATTTTTTTTAACGTCACTCATCTGTCTGTCTGTACGATAGAAATTGTAGCCAAACGGCTAAACATAGAATATATGTCATATTTTCTTATGACTTTATTTTTGCAACTTATTTAGTTTTAGTTTAAACAAATTAAATGGAAGCTATTAGTACTCAAATATCAATTAAAAATGATCATAAAAAATTATTGATTTTCATGTGATTATTAAATTTTTTTGTGTCAGAGAGCAAGCAATATGTTGAATTATACCAACTTATTGTTAATATAAAATTTTGGGAATTAGTTACCCATCTTAGGAATTTCTTATACAACTCTTTGACATACGGAGTGATTATTTAATGGCGAGACGACGTCACTGGAAGTTTTAATAATTTGCCGTTTCATACACATCGTAGCAGGCGATTATGCGCGCAAGTGCATAATCTTTTTTTCTTCATAATCAAATTTTCTTCAAGGTTATTATAGTCATAGTATTCTGCTAGAAGGCACGTAAAATTCGGTGACGTCGTCTCGCCATTAAATAATCACTCTGTACATATAGGAAAAATACTGAGAGTTCAAAAAATCACATCCCCAAATAATTATAAACAAATATATAATTAATGAAAATATATATATATTTTTTTTAAATTTTGAGTACTGTTTCAAATGAAACCTCTTAATGTGGATAAACAAACATTTTTTTTTTTTTGAAAAATTAATTTTATTTATATGTTTTTCGCCAAAAATATTTAAAAAAGCATTTATCCCCTATTCTATTTCCCAGCGGGATTGATCTAAAAATCTGAAAAAATACTCCAAAATGTACATTGATGGGAACCGGAACAGGTCAACAGGAATTTTTGATCAGATTAGTTTTTCGAAAAATATTAATTTTTTGTGCCGTTGAAAAAAATAAATGTTTTTTTCTAAATTTATTGTGTGATATAAAAAAATATATATATCTTAAGACGTAGATTGCGGAACAAAGAGTACTTTTTTTAATTTTTTTTATTTGTAATGATTATTTCCTAAAATCTACTAAAAAAATCACTGTCCCGCGCCCTTTAACTGAAAGGGGTTAAACTAAAAATCTGAAAAAATTCTAAGTAATGTACATTATTCTAAACCGAAAATATACGAGGAATTTTTGATCATTTGACTGTAGAGTAAGAATGTCTTTGAAATATCAGCAATTATACAACAAAATGATTATTTTTTTACCGACCGTCAACATATATATATATAAGAGAGGTATTGTGATCATACCGATTTTGATATTTCGATGGATCTCTACGAATTGAGGTCCCTACATAACGTTATGACTATTTTTAGCATGATATCTGTCGGTCTGTCTGTCTGTCTATCTGTGTACACGCGCAGAGCGAATTCGGCTTAAAGGATTCTTATGAAACTTCATATTTAAGCTTTTGACATCAATGGTACTAGTTGTTCAACTTTTGGTAAAAATCGCTTGACTAGAAGTAGAAGTTTACTTGTGTCGATTTTAAGATTTTTGCAAATATTTCACAACAGAGAAATATTAAGAAAAAAAATATTTTACAAAAGTTGCTATAAAAGCAATAACTATCAACTTTTATTTGAAATATTTATTGATAAAAAGAAAAAAAATTTAAAAATTTTTCGAAATTTTTTCTGTGCTTCTATTTTTTCATACTTATATGTAACGTTTCCATGGTTATGATAAATAATATCTCTGTTAGAAAATATTGGGCCAAATTATTTCTACTCTGCTGCTAGAATGTATTTTATACAAGTACTTGCTGATGGCGGTCGGTCCTGTGGTGGCCACAGTTGATTTTTTAAGAAATGAAACAAAATTAATTATTTTTATAATTCATGACTAAATTATGGCTAATAATATTATGGTTTTTTGTACTTATAATTAAGATATTGAGTGTATTTTTTTGGAATTAAAATTATTAAAAAAATAATATATTTTTTTAATAACTACGAACTGAATTACTCACCTCACACCGCACTGCACCTTACACTGTAAAATATTTCTTATTAATTTAATGAAGACTTGAATAGGAAGCAAATGCAAAAAAAAAACCTTGGGATATTTGGAAAATTATTTAAATTTTGTTTAAAAAAATTAAATTGAAGCTCTTAGTTCTCAAATAACGAATAAAAGTGATTATCAAAAAAAAAAAAAAAACTGTTGATTTTGATGTTATAAATATACCTACACATCCAGTAATTTTGGTTTCTTACACTTATTAAATACATACAAAGCCCTGAAATGTGTGAAAATTCACACTTCACTTTTTTACTGTATCATCGTATCAAATTTCGTGAAAATATATTCAGTTGTTTTTGCGTAAATCTCGGATAGACAGACAAGAAGTTTTTTGATGATATCTTCTTATAATCATCTGAAACATGTAGAAACCAAATTTGTGGCCAAAAAATAAAAAAACAGATATATCCTCCAATTTCATTAATATTGACTCTGTACGCATTTACAGTAATAAGAAAATATCATCAGATTTATTCATTGTTATTTTGTCGAAAGACGTTTTGACTGCCTCAGTTAGTTCATTTACGTTTGATGACGATCCAATCAAGAACATTTAAATCGAGACTTAAAGTGTTAAATATAGTTTTTAGAAAAAACGTCTAACAAAAACTATCAATAATCAGAAAAAAAAGGTTTGTAAAATTGACAACTATGTTGGGTCAGAGGGAGTATTTCTTATCATTATAAAATATTCTTAATGAGTTACTCACCCGGTTCTGCCTTGGATTCCACAACTGAGAAATCAGTCCTAATCCACAAGATCTCACCCACACTTTTCCTGAAAACCCGCCGTCTAGATTAATTCTTTGGAAAACAGACAAATGCCCATAGACATCAATTCAGAGTTCTTGATTATCAAAATCCTATTAACTTCTAAATAAGATAACAGTTAATTAATCAAATAAATACAAATTTAATGAGTAATCCGTGCAGTAGATTGCGCCACTGATAATATCGACTGTCCTCGCTTCTTGTGCAATGTTTCAACCAAATAAACGGTAAAATGTTATCTCTAGTGCACGGACAAAATAAATCTTTGTAAGAAATATGTTAAATACATTCATATCAAGTGGAAAATATATTTTAATGTGTTTAATAAATATTATGTGTAGGGTGGCTCATTGTCAAAATGATACAGTTAATTGAAATTGAAATATTAAAAGAATAAGGTTAAATGAGAACTATATTTCAATACCATCGTCCATATATAATTAGCAAGTGTATGTATGAAATCTGGGCAACATTAGGTGTATTCGTTTGTGTTCCGACACCTGTACGTAAAGTGTTCGTTTGTATTTATGAACTTGTTCAGGACAGGCAAAATCTACACATGCTCGGGAATGAGTGTACCTTCAGACAACCTGTAAAAAGGCGGCAAACTTAATTTAACTTATAATTTGTATTCGGTCTAGCGGATTTTTTCATCTATCTATCTATCATATCGATCATGAATCGAGTAATATGACTAAAAGGAAAGTGCTTTTCCTACAATGCTGGTAACTACAGTCTGTTTCAAACGGTTAGGCGGAACTAAATGGAAATGTTCTTTTAGGTTGTCACGAGAAGGGACTTTGCTGCAAAAAATATAAATAATTGGGAAATTTGTAATAAGAATGACACAAAAAATTAACATATAAAGAAAATGACATTTTAAAATGATGAGAAAAATTACCAAAAAATGTTTATTGTAAGTATGATTTACAAAGCTTAAACAAAACGGCCGAAAAGCACGATTTAAACGATGAAAGTAACTAGATTGCAAAATCTAGTTCTGCTTAACCGTTTGGAACAGACTAACATAAATAAATTCAGAAGTTTTATAAAATCTGTCAAAACATGAATTTTTATTATTTATTTATATAAAATTTATTTCAGCATTTAAACAGTTCATATTATCTTATTTATTTACTATTACTTTAGCACAAATTTGTTTTAAAAATTGAGGTTATCAACTTTGTCTGGAAATGGCATTCGCCTACCTGGAAAACCGTTCGTTTGTATTCCTGTTTCGAGCAGTTCGGAAGAAGTTTTTAGTTGCACTGTGACGTCAGCTGCTCTTGTCCTGGACAAGTTTGTTGCAACACAAACGAATAAATCTATTGTGACGGCATTTTTTCCTAAGCTCATATGATAATCCTATAATCCCAGTGAAAAACGAATTTTTTTGACATAAACAAGTTAAAAATACTCAGTTAGAATCAATTTTTTGCAAGAATTGAACGTTTTTAAAATAAAAATTAATGAAATAGTGTTTATATTTTTAGTGTAAATAATTAAAAGTTAGTATTAAAATAGTGTTAATTTAGTGTTTTGTGTTAAAACAGTGTGCAGATGTTTTTAAAGAAGACTTAGCTTTAAATCTTCCAAAGTAAGTACATATTTTTTAATTTCAATATTATAACACTAGGTTGTTTAAGCCGTCAACAATTACGGGTTAAAAAAAAAAAAGTTTTTGACTATATTAACAGGTTGACTGCCAAGAGATCGTATACGACCGCCGGCTAGTATTTCCCCGTATGCCCGAGCGGTCGTATACGACCGCTAGAATGCTATGAATTCTTTTCGTGAATAGTATGCCAGCGGTTGTGCATAAAATTGGATTAAGGACGTTGAACGACCGCTGTGGCATACAAAAGTTCTAAGCAAGTGCGAATTTTCAAATATTTTAAATCAAAAGCTGAAATTCAAATTGTTTTATTACTTAGGTTTAAGAATACATTAAATATAAAAGTGGAAGGGTTGTACGGGTATCGGACATAAATAAAAACAACTATCTACAGCTGACCAGTGTACTGGTTTATGTCCGATACCCGTACAACCTTTCCACTTCTACTCATTACGGACACGACCATCTCCACATTAAATATAAATTCAACTTGGCACCTTGAACATTTTTAAGTAATTTTTTATGGCAGTCAACCTGTTAACTTCGTTTTTACCATCATTTCTGCATCTTTTAATATTCCTTTATTTAAGTCATTTTGTTTTTCGAAATTACCTGACATGGTGGTATTTGGTGGTATGAAAAAATCAATCTGCTATAAATTTTTGTATGGACTGATAAACAAAACATGCGAAAATGGACTAAACAAAAAAAAAAAAAATCTCAGATTTAGCCTAACATTGGTTCACTTATATATTTTGAACGATAGATTTAGAAAATCAGGTTTGTAAAATTCATTTTGAATTGGAGGCATACATTTTTGAAGATCGAAAATCGAAAGATGGCATTATTTAATATTTTTTTGGGTCAAATCAGATCAAAATATTTTTAATCATTATTTCAAAATTTTGAATAAAATTTAGACATGGACTTTTTATAATTTGGTATACGTATGTATTTTGAGCCGTAAATCACAAAAATTACTCAATTTTTGGACAATATTGTCCATCAGTGAACTAAATTTAGTCAAAAAATCCCATAAAATTATAAACAAAAATCTGTTGATATAAATCTGACTGAAATCTAGCAGACTGGCGCCTGGTGAATATGGGTACCACTGTTGTGCCGAAATTAAGCCCGGAACGTTTTCAGTAAGAAATTGTCGATTTTCACGGGCTTTGTTGGAGGGCGTTTTACGTGCCCACGATATCAATGCTTATTTTAAGACCTGTTTGCGGTACACAGTCTTGTGGTCACGACAGCCCAAGCCTTGAAAATATCTGGTGCTTGCTTTCAACTTTCTGCTCCAGATTATCGTTGGACTTCCCTCTAACCAAACAAGATCGTTTTGATTTTTCACATACTGCTGAACGGTAAATATTTTCTCATCTGAATAATGGTTGGCAAAGCAACATTCGCGTGCAAGTGCCTGTGTTCGTTCCAGCCGTACTTTTTTCTGCGTCTGCATTAAGTTTGGCACTTTTTGTACCTTGTAAAGGCTTAAGCTAAAGTTCATTTTCCAATATTCAGTGAACGCAATTTTTGTTACAATTTGCTTCGAATTCGGCTTTTTCCTTTTCTTGGAAGTTGCTATTCGTTCCGACCCACCTTTGTTGCGTTTTGCGATCCTGCCAATAACTTTGTAATGATCTCTGCTACGATGCGCAAAAATTTTGTTCACTTCAAGACACTGCAGCTGGTGAACAATAGAGGGTACGGATTTCTGGCCAAATATAAAGAAACCTCACTTCTGCGTTGAAACTCCATGGTCAATATATTGTTTGGATTTCAACTTTGCATGAAATGCTTATGACTATGTAAACAATACTAAAGCAAAAAGGCAAACGCTGTCATCCCGAGGTTCAGAGTTGTTATAGTATAAAGTTAGTAACTGTTGGTCTCTCGCACCCTGTTTGTGACTTATTTTATGAATATGTGTAATATATATTTTTGTACGAGATAGGCGCTTAAAGTTTCCTATCTATGTGCCAGAGATGATAGACATTAAACGACGGTGTCATTTTTCAATACAGTCTTCTTGTATTCCACATACATCATATATTAATATATTAATATTAATATATTAATTAACATTTCAATACTCAAAAAAATTGGCCGAAATTTTGTCTGCGAATTTCTCATATACTTCCTCCTACAACTCTTTATCACTACTTTTTAGAGTTAAAAAAAAAGGATTTTAGTCACTGGGGAACTAGTGAGATATCCTCATCCTTTTAGTGATCTTGACTGTAGGGTGGGTGTGGTGTGTTATCATGTAGGAGGCGAACACCGCGAGTTTGCAGTGCCTCTTTTCCTTAATGGCATTGGGCAACGCGTGCAGCAGGTCTGCGAAGTACTCCCTGTTCACTGTCGTGTTTCACTCTTCGAAGTAGATCATTAAGATTACTTTCGAATCCCAAATTCATCGCCGTGATCTTGGTCGATGCCACAGTATAAACGGCATGTTAACTTTGTGTCGGCTCCTTTAATGTTGGTGGTATTTTGTGTACGCATGCGCTGGGCTGCACGCACACTCATGGCAATTTCTAATGGTGTATGATCGTTAGATGCAAGCATAGAGTAATTTTAACACACTTCTATCACATCTTCTACAAACTCGTCTTGCTGCGCTTGTGTCTGGCGATAATAAACCATTCGAAATGACTGCAAACAAACCTATTGTAGACAACGAAGCGGCTGATGAAGCTGCAAAAGCTGCCTCCCACAGACCTATGATTGATGTGAGTTTCATTTTTCCAGATAACACAAAGAGTCATCTGAAACTGTTGCAGATGTATTTATTTGCTATAAAATAATCTACAGAACTTGAAGAAATGTACAGTGACAACAGAAAATAATTAACTGTGAAACTTGACATTTTATGCACTCTGCATATGTAACCCTGACCACAAGGGTAGTAGTCATTATACGCATACAGAGGCGTGCCACTTAATTTCTTACTAACAGAAAAATCTGGTTTTATCCAGGTGGGAGCATGAGTGGAGCAGTATACAGAACGTCAAGTTGAGGCAGATTAAGGGAGATGTTAAACCATAGAGTTCTTCCTGCAGGAATAAACGCAGGGAGAACATCGCCATCACACGCCTCCGTATAGGACACTGTTGATGGACTTATGGACACCTCCTTCGAGGTGAAGAGTCCCCTTTCTGTGAGACGGGTAAAACACATTTGTCTGTGTTACACTTTTTAACTGAGTGTGTACAGTTCAAGCATGTCAGGGAGAGGTTAGTCTTGCATCTTATTTTAATGTGTACTATTTATAGACTGTGATATTCGATGGTAATTGGTCCCTTTACAGCCCCTTAACATCACCCTGCGTCTGTTCATATTCTCGAACAGACTTTTTATTTTATTTATTTGTGTTTGTCCGAGCAAGATTTCTTTTATGAGTATGCGTAATTTTAATGATTTTATTTATTTTTATATTTATAAAATAGCCTTTTTGCTGTGCGCCAAAAATTTTAACTAACTAACTAAACCTAATGTACTGCGCATTGTGATGGACATACGTTTCGAGGCCGCTCAGACCTGACCAGCCAAAACATATTGTATAATATTGTCTCTTGCCTTCCTCGGCCGAATATTGTTTAAGCCATCGGTCGGCAACCTATGGCACGCGAAGCATTTTTGGGTGGCACGCCAAAATTTAAACTGCACTGAATTTTAAAAACACATTGAAAATAATGACAACTTCCTACAAAGACCGCTGGTCTAAGCTACTCCATGGATTCTCTTAGTGACCCAGAATCATAGTACAGGACCATAGTTCCAGCATCTGTGACGATAGACTCCAGTACTTCCTTTTGGTTGTCACGGCAAAGGACCTAAAAGCCGCACAACAAGTCACGCGATATTGCTTTTGAAAATCAAACAGGGGGTCTATTTTATAAGCTTTTCGACAATCGTTTCTACGGTATCTTGTTCCGATTTTCAACACCTTGTGTTGGTATTCTGTAATTCGTCAATAATGTACTTTTAACAGTGTTGTGTCGCTCTTGACAGGAGACCTAGGAATGTGTCCTCTTTGAAAAGTGATATTGTTTTTTGACATTTGTACTTGTTTACCTATGTTTGAACATATTTTTAGGTTACTGTGATTTAAAAGGTGTATTATACATGGAAATATATATTTTTGTTTCTTTTTACGAAAAATGTTTTAGTTATGGCGCAGGGATATATATTTTAGAATTTTTAGATGTACTTGAAGTGGAGAAGACAATACAGTTCGGTAATTTAATGAGAAGAATATCATTTATTTTTTATAATTGTTTCAGTACTATTTAACTTATTTATATTCAACATATAAGATACTTCTAATAAAATTTAACTAAACTAAATTAGTTGTTTTGCACAATTGCTCCAATAGTACCTGCAATCCTCTCCATTGATCCCAGTGACGATGTTATCTTATAGTAGGGTGACCATTTTCTTAGAGAAGGCAAGGCGGGACGGAGCAAAAAAAAGGTCCTCACCTCCCAAATATAAGTAAAGAGCAAAAAAAGGTTTTCACCTCCCAAATATAAGTACAGAGCAAAATTCGGCCCTGGGGACACCAAATCAAAATGCGGGACGACCCTATCTTATAGTCGATATTCTTGAAAAATTGGATTTATAACCGAAATTATTATTCATTTTTTGTAAGACTTTCTGGAATTTCTATTCAAAATAATCCCTGTTAGAATCTATTCTATCACAGTATGTGAAAATTTCAAAATGGAGAATACAAAACAACATCAAAGAGGACAGTCTACAGAGACAGTTCAGTGTGCATAGGTAACATGCAGTATCGCAGCCAAGGGGGGGAACGACGGGCCTGGGCCCCTCCCAGGACCAGCAGATTACTCGGCGCTCTCCGGATAGTTGAAGATAGTATTTGTTAACCACAACCAGTGGCGCAGCCAAGGGGGGGCCGACGGGCCTGGGCCCCTCCCAGGACCAGCAGATTGCACGGCACTGCCCGGGGAGTTGAAGATAAAATTTAACCACAACAGTAGTTAATTTTTCAATTACGTCATTGTAAACAATATTGGCATTTTCTTTTTTTTATTTTTTTCGTATAAATAAACATTTTTTTAAGATTGCCTACTCTTGATAAAGTGACATAATTATTTTTCAAGTGAAAATACATCACTTTCCAAATATGCTCCAACGAATTATATGAAGGGGAGCGTTGATCCTTTTTTCCTCTGACACCGACTAAAATATTCGCCCAGTCAAATGATAAAACTGTTTTAAACAACTAATTACTCGATTCAGATAAGATAAAGTGAAAATCTGACTTCGGTATAACCTTCAGAATGTAATTTTAAAATGACACTTCAAACGTGAAATAGAGTAAAAATAGTAGAAATATATTGGTTTTATTTTGTAAATAAATGTGAATATCAATATCTTCTTAGGTATTTTTGAAATTATAATGTTTTACACACAAAAAGGACTGATATAAGTTGTACTGAATAACAGTGGCGTATTCAGATTGAGGGGGGGCGGGACACAAGCCCCCTCTGAAGGTCAAATGAAATGAAAATTTAACAATTTTATCATAATCGTACAGCAAAATAACGTATGTATTTTACAATAATAATAAGCTATATTTTATTATGATTAGTGTTGAATTTTACAGAAAATGCACATTTACATGTTATTTGTAGGTTTTCGTAGGTATAATCAAGAAATTCTTATTCCGTCACATGAGTCTGTTCGTTTTGTAGCGGCTGATTTAGAGAACTGAACATAAGTAAGAGAAATTTTGATACTTCAAAAATATATCCCACGAAAAATATAAATAAATATGTATTTATCGAAGAAAAAATCAAGTGAAAGTTTTTGATATAGGGATTAACAATTAAATTTTTTTTTTATCAACAAATAATGGAATTATTATTTGATATAAACATCAATATCCAACAGCAGGGGTGTCGAACTGATTTGGGTCGCAGTCTATGTTACATACAAAATGATAAGCAGTTACGGAACTTTAAATATCCCGAAGGGTTTCTTGACATTTTTTTATAAACAGAAAAGGGGAAGAGAGTATAGTTTATATTTTTAAATATATTTTTCCCCTAAATAAGCTCAAGTGATTTTGATTACCGCTTCAGGGGCCACAAAAAATAAGGTTCAGGGCCGTATGCGGGCCGCGTGCCCTCGAAATTTGATTCGGCCCTCCCCAAGACAAAATCCTGGCTGCGCCACTGGTGACATGGTACTGTGTATGTGAAGTTACAGAATAGACCCCCAGAAGTCATCTGTCTGAAATGAGTGTCTCCAAACGATTGACGTAATTTAGCGGGAGAATATTTTATAATCGTCTACTCATAGATGGCACTACCTGATACTATCGTCCTTTTATTTCGTCAACTCCTGGAACATAGTTAAGCCGGAAACTTTTAATGTTTAGTTCGTAAGCTAGGAAATCATGTCGGTTGACAAGGCAGTTACAAATAAAAGAATTCTTGTAATTAATACGTATATTTATATTTTATTAAAACTACATTACACACTTGTCAAACATACATACATCAAATTATAATTAAAATAATATGCATAAATAAAAGAATTATATGAGATGAATACGATATTTCTACATTTGAAAGAAAAAAAAAAATTAATAGCTACACATCAAAATTAAAATTCGCTAAAACAGGAATATAATAGAAAAATATAAATGTATGACTATTCGCTAATCTATTTAAAAAGACTAACGAACTTAAAAATTCTAAAATTTAGCGAATTTTAATTTTTGAAAATACATATTTTGGACTGGGACTGGCACTTTTATAATAGTTTTATGGGCCTTACGTATAAAAACCTTAATTGGCTTTAGTTTACTTTATTTTAATTGAATAAATTGAATTAAATCATAAACACATTTTTATTTAATTTTTGTTTTTTAATTTAAATTGTTATTATTTGCGATAAATATTTTTAGAATATGAAAGTTTGTTTTTTTGTAAATACTGTTTTATTTTATGCGTAACTTGATGGTGATATTTTGATTCCACTACTGCAATTTGAATGACAAAGCAAGTACGTAAGGTCTTTAAATAAAAGTCAATAAATTTACAGTTAGGCCTCTTTTAAATAATATTATATTAAACATTTTTCAGTGGACGGCCATTATATATCCCTTATCAAAATCTTTATTTCAGATAAATTCTAATGCGCCAAAAATTAGTTGCACCAAAATTTCAGATCAATATTTTTTTGTTTTGCAAAATTTTGGTCTTTTTGATAATTTTTAACTATATTAATTGGTTAGAATCACAAATATTGTTCTAAGTACAAATTTTAGTTCTTAAAAAATTATGTGTAATTTGTATACAAAAAGGCAATTATCTAATAATCACAATGATACTAAAATTAATTTATACACATTTTACTTAAAAATATAATTTTGGCATGATTATTTTTTTTTTCAATCATGTTTATCCGACTTGAAATGCAATATTGCTGTACAAATGTACATTTGTGTTAAGAACAGACATTATAATATTTCAAACATTTTTAAAGAATAATAAATAAAAAGAATAAGGAATAAAATAAGACATTTTTATATTATAACAAAAATTAAGATTAAATTCAGCAACAAATATGGCGTTCGATTAAATTTTAAGACCAAATACATGGTTAACGCCAAAACAAATATAACTTCCGGAGTTCTGATCTTGGATGAGCAGCAAATAAATAGAGTTTCTCGATACAAATACCTTGAAACATGAATAAACAATAGGTTACACCAGGAGTTGTCAGCCAGGGTACTGCGGATTTCAGTGCCTTATGTATATGAAACTGGTGAAACAAACTCCGTTGAATAAATACAGATATAATAAAGAGCAAGCCTGTGACCTCAAGCGCTAAAAAAGTTTGTTCTTGCCTTTGGTCGCTAGCAAGGGTATGGATTTGGATTCAAATCCTGAACAAGTCAAATAATTTGTGTAAAAAATATTTATAAAAATTTTGTTGAGCTGTTCACAACCAGCTATAAACTAGTGCCTTTTTGTGTACGTTAAAAAATGACGTAAAACTGACCCTATTTCTCCTGAATGTACATAGACTGAAAATATGGCCACGACAATTGTAATAAGAGGACAAAGCTCACTTCAGGCTGTCGAGCCAATGATGATAAAAAAATATTTATACAGATGACGGGTTCCGCTTAGCCGTTCGCAACCGACTATAAACTGCAGATGGCCGTCTGCGTGCCCTAAAAAAGGACGTAATACTGACCATATTTCTCTTGAATTTACACAGATTGAAAGTATGGTCACGAAACTTGGAAACAGGAGGCTAAGGCTAACTTCGGGCTGTTGCGTCTATGATGATAATACGGAGTAATAAGCAGGGCGGATTGACCATAAAGTGTTCTTTACAATCATCGGGCTGAACCGAGCGAGGGATGTTTTTAGACCACCAAGAATACATATCAACTGAAGAAAATAAGTCAACTTTAAATAAAGCTGGTAAAAAATTTAAATTTTCGAAATCGGCCCAGTGTTCCTAGTGATAAGAGTAGGGTGCCTTCAAATTCTGATATTTTTTTATTAAGGTATCGTCTAAAAAGGGTTGGAAACCACTGGGATAGACCAGGGACCATTTTCCACAATACTGTACTAAAAACAAGCATTTACTGTATTTGCAGTTGCATAAATCGTTCTCGGTTCGCAGCGCCAACTATTCTTATTTGTAAGGACTATAATGCGTAAAAAGTCTAAATCGGCGTGGCGGTGTGTGTTGAATACGCTGGATAAGAAAAGTAAACATTATATTTTCTTATTAGCCAGCATGAAATCATTCGAAGGATCGCCGGTAGCAATCCCTCGTTTAGACTATCAACAAGAAATTAGAACACGTATAGAAAGACTAAGAGAAGGGTTTGTATAAACAGAACGACATTTGACTACCAAATACAGAACTGCGCATGCGGATAAGATGCCATATATCGTCGGTCATGTGACAATACCTCCTATCTTAAGGTGACCATACGTCCCAAATTTCCGCCTTGCGTCCCGATTATTTTCGGAGCCAATATTTGCCCCGAATTCGCGTTTTTTGTCCCGAATTATCCCGAATTTTAGAAAAGGTACTTATTTTCAATAATTATTTTTAATATATTGCCACTACAATAATCTTTACAATACTTGAACTAAAGAAAAATGAAAATTGATGAACAGCTTTTGGACAAGTGACAAGACTCAACTTGATGTAGACACTTTAAAAGCAATATTACTGACTTAAGTAAATTATTAAGAAAACTGCAGATTTTTATTGGCATCTGACACTACCGATAGAGGCGCTACTGCATTCATATCATGGCTGACTTTAGTAGGATATTTTTGACAGGTTCAATGGTAAATTCATGTGATATTTATTGAAACACACGGGAACACACTCTAAAATGGTCTTTAACTGTCTTTCCACTTCTAAGAACATATTCCCATGCTTGTCACAAACTCGACTATCCTACAACCGTCAGTTTCTCAAAATCTCACTAGAGACGCTTCAGTTATTGTCAGTTGACAATAAAATGCTTCAAAGTAAAAAAGACCGACTCATAAAGATCCATCCGGAAAAATATAAAAGTTTTCTACCGAGTACCTACTATTAATGAATAAATTTTGAATTAATTTAATAATAATACTGTGATTTTAAAAATGTTCCTTTTAATAATATAAGTTAATTATCTGTGATTATAAATTTTTATTTATTATAAATTATAATTATTTATTGTATATAATTTGTATTTATAAAAATGAATTTAACAATTATATTTGAATAATCCTCCCCTCTCGTCTATGAACTCTCGTCCCGAATTTTGAACTAAAAAATATGGTCACCTTATCCTATCTGCATAAATAGAAATTTTACAGGAGAGGTAAAAATTGCTTTATGTCAGCCACTTTTGGTATTGCTTTATACGAAATTTAGTCCTTAAATATTTTTTTCCTGTTTAAGAGGTATGGTCACAACATCCCACTGATACGTGAGTTGCAATCACCAACGATATTTTCCATTCTTTTCTATAGCGTTCAAGGTTGGCCCTTAGGTGAGGTGAACTAGGCGCAGTCCTTAGGTGATAAAAGACCTTAAAAATGCCAAATTGTATCTCAAATCAGTCGATACTTTTGAAGGTCCTGAATTATGTCTTATCACAGGCCTCACAATCAACGTGTCGGCAATGATTGCATGAAAACATGAACCCTTGTTCATGGTAATGTAAAAATGTTGCCAGTCTTCGAAATGTGGATTTACCGTGACGTTTATTGAGATTATTGTTGACAAATCGGGAAAAAATTCTGTGGAGAGAAAACCCCGAGAAGATTTACATTGTCAATATTAAAATATCTGGATTATGCCTTGATCTAATGAGGCCTTTAAGTATGGTAAGAGGCCTATCTTTCATACGGATATTGTATGATGGTGGGCGATTTTGGATAAATGAAAATATCTCTATGACTCTCATTAAATCTCTAAGGCAGACGTTCCCAATCTGTGGTACGCGTACCGGTACCGATACACGAATTTCGAGCTACCGGTACGCGAATTTAGAGCTACCGGTACGCAAAAAGTGAATGAAATAATAATTAAAACAATATTTTGCGTGAAACAATGTGTTTTTTAAATACAATACATCGCCAAACCCTATTGACCTAAAACGAGATCATCAGTTGAGTATTTAGGAAAGTTTTATTATAGGGCTAGTCGTTTTGTTTGCTCGATAAAATTTTAGAGAGAGACAAGCGACGAAACTAAAAAGGGCATCACTTAAGAATTTTTTATAGGACTCGTATTTCCAAAAATATTTACCTACTGGTACAACACCATATTGTCTACTACATACCGGTACAATATTTTAAAACGATTGGGAACTTCTGCTCTATGGTAAAAAATAATATTTTAGATTTTCTTTACAGTATTAAAAATTAAAAAACAAAATAACAAAAAATTTAATGAAAATTTTGAGACAATGCATTAAATTCCTCTTCGAAAAAAAAAAAAACGCTCAAAAGTGTAATACGCATACGTATGTAGTTATCAAATTTTATATATTTTAAAAATCTTATTTTATTCCTATGAAAATAATAAAACCGAATACAACAGCAAGCATTTTCCTCGTTTTCTGTTCTATTACGAACATGTTCGTGTATTAGAAATTAAACTGTTCTTAAAGCAAATGTAGAAGAGAATTAAAGCTCTGTTCCAACTTCGGACCTAATTCTGAAATGAACTAGATAGGACTTGTAACAAAGCTTGAAATTAGATCACTGTCTCTAAAATTTGTTCACCGAATATTAAATAACTTCACAACAGTCGGTAACATAGAGGTCGCTAGCAGTTTAACAATGATGCTAGAGCTGCCGTAATCAATATGATTACTGGCGCCGCTATGCGGTATGCGGACGAATCACTCGGAGGAGTTGTGGATTTTGCTATACCTCCAGGACGTGGATCAGCTAAAAAATAAATAAACACAATGTTACTACACATTCCTTATACATAATAACACTATTTAATATATACTAAACTAAAACAAAGACTACACAATAGCAAACTGCACAAAATATTACAAAAAAAGATAAATTATAATATATAATGTTTAATGTGAATTAATATGGAATCTTGTTACATAAATTTCTTAAATTCGAAATTTTTTTAAATAAAATATATACAAAAATGACGTAAATAGCAAGTGGCGCTTTTATGCCACGTTTATGCGTTTAGCCTCTACGCGCAGTGTGACTCGAAGGGCCTAGTTATCCTAGTGTCCCATGAACTATTTTCAAAAGTGGGAAGTCGTCAGGTTTATGATTTGGAAATGTTTTGGTTGGAAAGCACATTACCGTACACGAGGGATCATTTTTGTATTGTAAAAAATGTAGTAAAATTATAATTTTAAAAGTTTAAGAACCTTTAAAATTGGGGACTGTAAATGTTTAATTTATAGGCCATTCCAAACCTTTAAGCGGAACTAAATGGAATTTAAATTTTCTTAAGTTGTCAGTAGCTAACTTTTTATATATTGAGGTTGGCTTTTCCTAAACAATGATCAAAAGCTTCAATCAAGCGGTAAAAGTTTCTTGATTTGTAAATCTAGTTCAGCTTAAACCAAAGAAACCGTCTATATACAGTTTCTTTGGTTTAATCGGGACTAGATTTTCGAAAATAGTAATTTCTATCGTTTAAATTAGGCTTCTATCATTTTGTTAAGCAAAAGCCCACTTCAATCATTAAAAAGTGAGCTCGTGAGAACTTGCAAAAATAAAATTCTATTTAGTCTAGCTCAAACGTTTGGAATAGTTTATAAGTTAATAAGGGAGCCTTGCCATCTTAGTAGAAAATAAAATAAATTATTATTTAAATAATTTTTATCCAATAATCGATAAGTGTAATAAAAATTATTGAAAATAAATCTATCAAAAATTACCATTTTAAATATAGAAAAAGATAGATGTTATATTGGCAGCATTGTGGACAATCGATAAGAAAAGCGCGTGAATTTTAAAACTTTATTTAAATAATTTACTTTTTTTTTTTAAGTATAGTATATAGATATTATACATAAAAGAAAAAAACATAACAGAAGGGCGCTTTTATTCATCTAAAATATTAGTAATATTTCTAATAAATTATAAATTTAACTGAGAAAGGTGGTGTAACCGTATTGATTATTAAACTTTTAAAATAATTATCAGTATACTATATATAAATAATCATTGAATAAATATAGACTGATAAGACATATAAACGAATTCTGGTTTATGAAACAGAAAATTGTATTACAGAATTGAAATTACAGTATAGGTTGCGACATCTATTAAGGAAGAAAATTATTAATAAGTAAAATAATAGGGAATTAATTAAGTTAAGCTGTTAACGTTGTAACTGTTGTATTTTTCAATTTTATTATTTTGAACTAATGACAGATGATTGCATTTACTACATTATAGTTACATATGTTAGTAAGGAAATTAAATAAAGGTTTGATACTATGTGTTTTCAGTTACGTCCGCTAGATGTCAATTTTCCAGAGTTTCATATATAGCCCCTTTATTTCACATAGTACCGACATTGATTGACCTCGCCGCCGCAATAAAATTATGGTGAAGTACAAATATTTCTGTTTTCTGCGCGAGTGCATTTATAGGCTATCCCAAATGTTTAAGCGGAACTAAATGGAATTTTTATTTTTGTAATTTGTCACGAGCTCACTTTTTGATGACTGAAGTGGGCTTTTGTTATGAAAAACCTAATTTAATCGATAAAAATGAGTTTTTTTTTAAATCTAGTCAATGACTTTATGACTCAACTTTCTATTGAGAAGTGACTTAACCGGTGGCGCCGCTGTGATCGAAGGAAATAGAACTAGTGACTGTTGTACTTAGCCGTCAATTTGCACATAGCGAACAGCTTAATTTAAGTACAATACGTTTTTATTTTATTAAAATGCAACTAAATATTTGCTACACTTTTATCGAGCTATACAACGAAAGTTGGGCATCAAATTACAGTATATAAAGGTTTATTCAGTAGTTTTATCAAAGTGTAGTTTGTAGTTGAGAAGGTGTTAAATACCGGGAACGTAATTTTATATGGTACACTAGAAACTGAGTGTCAATCATCTAAATTTACAATATATTCATTCTGTTTGCAAACAAGTGGCTCATAAAATAAAATTAATTTTAGTTGGACAGGAGCAACTAAAAGTTAAATCTCTAACTTGCAACAAGTTCAAGCATATTGTACAGTTTAGTTTTTCTTAGGAAAAGTAAAAAAGCACTAAGATGCCTATATTAGTCCTTTCTTAAATGAAAGCAAAAATCACTACAATTTGTTCTGCCCTTATAGTTTTTCACAACTTATGTCTACATTGTAACAAAAATTCAATACTAAAATACATGTAATAACCACAAACAGTACTGCTGTACTTAGTATAATAATTTGGCCACTAGATAGTGTATTCGAGAGTGTCACTTCTCAATTGAATACGACGAAACTTGCTAATAAACAATAGATACAAGTATGCCGCTTGCCGAACACCACCCTTACCATTTTAAACAAATGTTAAGTTTTAATAAAGTATGTATTTAAAATGCACCATGTGTGTTCTATAGTGCCTAAAATGTTAACGTGTTTAAACTTTATATCTTAACTCTTTTTTTTTATTATTATGACATCAAAAACATGTTTTTTTCCTTTTTGCTTACTTTGAACACGAAAAAATATTTTGGTCCCTCGTGGTTTTATGTTAAATGGTTACCACTAAGGTCCAATCTTTCCACCTTCAGGTAAACCTCTAGGTAACTATCTGACAGATAAGGTTTTGTGATACTTTCTGTGCTGAATAAATGTCATCCCGTCTTTCAATACAAATTTATCTATCGAATAGTTATCTAACGGATAATGGGACTGACTATTGAATTCACTGATTGGTATTGAGATTTACTCAGCAGATGAAGTTCCAGATAACCTTACCTGTCAGATAGTTACCTAGAGGTTTACCTGAAGATGGAAAGACTGGACCCAAATGCTGTTTTATTTTTCTGTACAATGAAATCGTAGTTTTTTTTTAAAGTTCCGTAAAACGAATATAGACAAATGTGTCTTTTTAAAATTGGTTTGCTAAAAAATATTTGTTCTATAATTTTGTCAAAATAAGTACCTATAATACAATGTTTTTGAACCTATGGATCTCGACTTAAAACTGCGTCACGAACAATTTTAAAAAGATCGCCAGAGGTTGACCCCTGATGTTCACGTGGCAGCTACTGAATATTATGAGTCCCGAGGCAAAAAGGTTGAACAGCTCTGGTCTAGAGCGATAGTGAATAAGCTACGGGTCGCTGGGGAATCATATAACAAATATTTGGAATGGTGAAATTTGTCATTTTTGTATTTGTTAATGATAAAATTTAACGTAAAAGAATTTGGGTCGCATCGAATTTTTGGTTGGAGTCACAAGTACAAGATGGCTGTACATCACTGCTTTTTAACAATGATCTATAATTCAACTTACCTGTCAATAATAATACATTTTGTACAAATTAGTTAAAAATTGTTATTGTTTATGTTTGAGTAAAATATTATAAGAAAATTTTTGAAATTTAGTAACAAGTCCATGGATATAATAACACCAATTATTATTTTTATTAGCATTTAATCTCGACCAATGTTCAAGGGGTGGATAATACATACAAAGTCAATAAAATATATTAAAATATAAATCTTATCATTGTATTTGTCAGCTGTTTATCTTATAAACATTATAAACTATATTACTACCCGCTTACAAAGACAACCATAAAATTTATACTTTAATTATTTTGCAGATATAATCCGCATCCAACTAATGACAAGTTGGTAGGATCTAAATAAAATTAATCTTTGCTAGCGTTTTATTTAATTCTAACAAACATTTTTTCCGAGTTTAACACGATGCAGATTTCCGCAGATTCCGCAGATTTCCGATTAACACAGATCCTAACAACCTATAAAAGTAGTATTAATAATAATTGGTGTTTATATCTAGGTGAATAATGGATGAAATGTGCTAATGAAAATGAGTGAAACATACTTATTATAGGCAAGGATTCCATCTGCGGTCAGTGCCTAGAACGGCGCTGTCGATAATTCGCTTCTGTAATATACATACAAGTTCTGTTACTTATTTGAATAAATAAATTATTAAATCCTTTGCCTCCAAAACTAAAAAAACTACATCCCGAAAACATGCGGTTTTAATTGCGTGCATTTTCACTTCAAAACTGTGGCACACTTATTTTTAAAATTAGTTTTTGAGAAACTACATTCTTCACCATTGCTAAATAGCATCAAGTTTTAGTCCAATTTTGTTTGATTTACTTTTTTGTCATTAAATTTGTCAATAACTGGTGGTGTCACCAGTTATCGGAAACTGGTTGTTAAAACATAAAGCGATTGCGATTTCCGGAAACCCGTTGTTAAAATTTATGGAGGTTTATTACAATTTGCCGGTATCTGTAGCTATATTTATTAACCTCCCCATGGGTGGATCCTGAAATTTTTGATTTGGGGGGAATTTGATAGATTGATCAGAAAAATACAATTATTTATAATCCCTCCCTAACCCTTATCCATCAAATTTTCGGAATGGGCAGGTCTAGAGAAGGAACGAGCTGGACCACCTGGATCCACCTCACTCTCCCCTCTCACTATGAAAACCGGTTGTTCATAAATTGGGGTGACACTACTATCAATAACTATAATATTTATAACGTATTTGTTTGTATTTAAGACCATTTATAGCTATAGGCTATTCCAAAGCTGTAGGCAGAATTATATGGAATTTAATTTTTCTTAAGTTATCACTAGCCAACATTGTGGGCTTTTTGCTATTCCTAAACAAAATAAGCAAAAGCTTCAATCAATCGGTAAAAGTTACTTGATTTGAAAATCTAGTACCGCCTAAACCAAAGAAACCGCCTATACGCTTGTTTTTTTCTGAAGTAACTAGATTTTCTTAATAAAAGTTACTTTTCTGAACCTATAGTTCCAGCGTTTCCCAAAGTGTGTTCCGCGGAACCCCAGGGTTCTACCATAAAATTTAGGGGTTCCACGGGACAAGGTGCTCTTTATATCTCTCTTGTTTCATAAAAATGGATGTTTAAAAAAAAAATAAAAATAATTTAAGATATAGTTAAAAATTTATGCAAGAAAAATATAAAAAAAGAAAATAATAATACAAGAAGCCAGAAAAAAAACTTTCTGATCTGATATATATGTAAGGAATATCCTCATTTATCAAAAAGGACTATTCGTTTTTTGTTACCGTTTGCAGCTACGTACATATGTGAATCTGGATTTTCAAAATACGCTAATGCAAAATCGAAATATCGCAGCAAACTAAGTAAATGCTGCACCAAATATGCGAATCCGATTATCCAATATTATACCAAATTTTAAAATTATATTAGATTCAAAAGCAGAAGCATGCTTCTCATTAAACCTAGCTATATTATCAAGGAGTCTCACACTTTATATGAAAAATATTAATATAAAATAAAGACAAATCTAGCTCGCTTATTTCAAGGTTTTTTTTTAAATTTTAATATTCTAGTATTTAGGAATACAATGAAAAGACTACTAACTTATAAACTCTTACTTTTCTATCGTATTTATAAAAGGAAAAAGTTTGTAATGTATTTTTATTTTTTTTTTGTATTAAAAGTACAAAAAATTTTCCAGTAAAAGGGTTCCGTAATTTTTTTAACAGCGCATAGTTCCGCGACAAATTAAGTTTGAGAACCACTGCTATAAGCTATTCCAAACCTTTAGGCAGAACAAGATTTTCAAATCTAGTAACTTTTAACGAACGATTGAAGCTTTTGATCATTTTGTTCAGGAAAAGCCAACTTTAATATATAAAAAAATTGCTAATGACAACTTACAAAAATGAAAATTCCAGTTAGTTCCGCCTAAACGTTTGGAATAGCCTTTATCTGTTTAACCTATTCTGTAGAACAGCATGCGTTTGAACCGATTTATTTTGGATTTACGAGAATTAGCATGTTCAAACGACTTAACTTTGATACATTATTCTATTGTTAGAGGGGTGGCCATTGCGAAGTATTATAAAAAAATAATATATTCCTTTTTTGAGACGATTTTTTAAATTTAAATACATTATTTTTCTTTTTAATAATACGAAATTATATTTATTACAATATTGCTATTTTTTGAAAAATAGCAAATAAGTGCATCCGGGTGGCAGATATAAGGGGTGACAGATTTAAGGGATGGCATATTTATATTTTTAGAGATAAACATCCATTAATTGTTAACACAGAAAGGTAAGCTTTTGAAATTTTCGGTAGTATTTCCAGTGAATGTGCAGTGCATTTTCGTATTTTCAAAAGATGGAGCCGCGACCCATGCGGCCATCGGCCCGATAGAAAAAAAATAATTTTTTCTTGAGACTTTAAGCTTCCGCTAGTTTTTTAAGGACGACAGGTACGCTCCCGGCGCCCCTGCTAATATATAAAATTATTTATGATTTTCATTAATACTAAAACATATTTATGACGTATAAAGTAATAAGTTAAGTGGATATATTGGTTTATAGAACAATTGAGTATGAATTAATCTAGTATATTATTATTGTTTTAGTCTGAGGTCGCCAGGTTTGTGAGAAGAGGGTGTGTATTCCATGTGATTATTAGGCGTTTACGAAAATTATACTTGTAGCTACCAGTTTTACCGACTGCGTTCAAAATTACCGTCAGCTCAAGACAACGGTAAACGCAGTTTATCACACGATTCTGGTACGAAATTCAAAAGTTTGTGACAATAAATTTACTTAATTTATACTTTATTAAATATATGTATCAAAGAATCAGCTTAAGATGCTCTAAAATTTTCATCCGTCTCTATGACGTGGAAATATGGACTCTTGGACAAAGCATATGCCAAGAAGGAATATTCTGAGTTCCAATCATCTGATGGTTTCCTATTTCTGTTTAATTTTATAATAGTTGTAATGTGATAATCGTTTTGCTTTGCCTTAATTTCGAAGTTGTATTTTAAAACAATTATTGTATTATAACAGCAAATCACTTTTAATTACAATCAGACTCAAGAACTAATTAATACGTTACTGAATGTCTCTAACTCTTTGGTGAGCGAGTCTAGTTTGGGTTACTCTTCACTACGTACATGGATTTTAATCTGTGTGAACAACTGATTTTCCAGAATCAGTAATAAAATATTCTAATATTTTTCAATTCGTATTTTGCGATAAATATTGTTCTCAATAGTTCTTCTGATACTGTAGAATGGAATAATGCAGTTTCTCAAATAAGCGATCAGTTGTTGAATTATATTTAATAGTTGTGTGTGGGATTAATCACGACATGAATGATGATGACATGACATGACATGAGATGCAGAAATATGACAGATGACGTGAATAACTGTGCGATATACATTCATTAATGGATGATCTAACAATACTTCCTTTCTTTTTCTCTCATAATACCATTGAGTAATTGGATTTATTTCTTAACTTAAATCAACAGAAACAATATAAATGAAAAATAAATACATAAAATTGAACTTTAAGATATTTATTTTAGCTAAATGTGTTAAACAATTATTACCATCCCAAAATTATAATATTTTTATATTCAAAGTCCACTGAGTATCTACTATATTGACTAAATATTGCTTAAAGATAACTAGTTTTTATTAATATGTCTGACTAGACATCCTCTTTATAATATCTTTGAAAATATCATGGATTGATCTATTTTTATGTACATGTTTTTTACCACCGTTTTTACGTCGTTCTATGAGCACTGAAAACAAACAATAAAAATAAGATTTTTTTTAACACAAAAGCTATTTTAAGCCGATAAACAATTTAGACAAATCACACTATACAATTATAGGTATTTGGTAAAAGTCTTTGGAAAAATTGACAAAGGAAATAAGCCAATAATCTACCAGTAATTCTAATTGTTTTTTTTTTCATTATTATTTTTTTTTTTTTATTTTACCATATTTCAGACAGATTAAATATCAGATGGAAATTGATGTAGGCGCTCGGTTATGTGAACTAATAGCAATTAGAGATGTTCCTAAAATCAAATTGCTCAAATAAGGGAGGGGTTCAAATACCAAATTTTTTCTTAGAGGGGCTCAGAAGTCAAAATTTTTCTTTGGTGGGCTCAAGTCAATAACAAGAAAAATGTGATGACGTTATTGTTTCCATAGTCGTCACTTATTATGTGATTTTGACTGTTTACTATAGTATTCATAATAACCGATGTCCACTGTATATTTTATCTGACTATTTTAAATTGTAACATTTTGTAGCACAGTAAAGTAGGCATTTTCCACTTTAAAAACATACCGTTCTTCAAAATTCGAACATGATAAAAAGTTAAAAATTTGATTTTATTTAACTAAAATAGAATGTTATTATTATTTTAAGCTCATTATGATGAATTATAACATAAATGTTAACATTACTTCGGAGAATTTTTATATTTAATTTATTTTTTTACAAAAAAGTTGACTATATGAAATAATACGCCGATATGAAGAAGAGGGTACGAAAAATGAGTGCGCTCTACACCTTCACAAATCTCTACGGTGAACGTAATCGAAAATAAGTCTCACCAGAAATTGTTTCAGAATTTACTATACTCTTAGAACCGAAGTTTCTGTGGGTTCTTTAAAGCGCAAACTTCATGGTCGAGTTGCTGTACGAAATCCGTTAATTCGTAGACGTAACCGGGTGAAACGATTTCAATAAATACTTCGAAATAGACCAACAAGAGTGTAAATTCCCTTACACAGTTCCATGTGGAACATTTTCACTGCTTAGGGCTCAAGGTCTTACTCGGTCTTTGACATGGCTGCCATAACGCTTAGAATCTCAACCCCCATAGGTGTTATGGGATGAGGTGTATTCGTCGAAAAAACGATTATGAAACAGTTTGGAGCAATATAAGAGGATCGATCAAAAAACCTTTAATTCTGATGAGTACTTAAAAATGTAAAATACATAAGTTTATGTATGGTGGTAATTTCATATATTTTTTCTTCAAAATTGGTGGAGGGCTATAATTTTTTTCAGTTTCGCTATAAAAATATTTTTTTAAATCAATTTGCCAGCGATGATGAACAATGAATAAGTTCCAATTGTTCAACTGTAATTAAATCGTCTTTCTTCTCAATTATTCGGAAATTTGAGACTTTAAAAGTATTGCTAGATCATCGTTTAATTGTTTCAAAAATAATAAACATAGATATTAAGTTTATAAACAGTCAAATCAATACACCAAACAATAACCAACACAGACACAAAGCAACACGAACCTTTTACCATATTAATATAAACATGCAATAAGCAACATCAGCCACATGCTTTTTGAAGCAATACAATGCAATAAAGCATAACTTAAAATATTACATACTGATCATTACTTCTTATGCGGCGGAGAAATCTAAGCTTCAGGTATAAAGCTTCGCTGTTTATTTAAAAACTTATACATACTAAAATAAATTAAAATAAATTTGCTTGAGACCAATTTCCCTATTGCTGACTGCAATCTTCTATATACAATTGCTTTATATACACCAATATTAACACCCAATATAATATTCTTGTAACTACTATTTTAATACCATTGTTTGAATCAAATTATGTTTACAGTTTTTGCATACACTTTGCTTCTTTATCTTATTCACCTATAGGAGCAAAACTCAATTATATTTAGGGTGAAATTGTTGATCACAAATATAGTAAGAACTGTACCTATGTCGTCGTACAAGTAGTAGTAATATGGTATAAAGGACCTTTTATTATCCCACTAGATTGAGTCTCACACCTTGCGAAGGCAATGCTGCAAAACAGACTGCTCTTTCCACAAGGAATGGCTAAGGACGACACATGCGCAGAAACCAGAATTTATAGTCACTACCGAACCGACGACGTAGAAACGACTGCAAGTCGTATTTCTATTGGTTTGACATCGTTACTTGGCGCATATACTATGACATCACTGGCCTGTGAAAAGACATTTTTCTCGTGGAAAAAGCGCTCTAATAGGTTGTCGAGAAAGTTCTTTCGTACTTTCGTATACGAAGGTAAATAAAAATTGATTCACTAATTGAAAAAAAAAAAAAAAAAAAAATTACCAAGAAACACGTATCCTCAATCGATATCTAACATCTTCAGCTATTATTTTCTGTTAATCTTGTTCCATTCCTGTCTGTATTAAGTCTACGAAAAAACCCATAACTTTCGAAATAATTATCAGATTAAAAATTCCTATTATACTATTCCGGTTCTCATTAACGTGCATTAAACAGATTTTTTTTTCTACAAATATAATTACAAATAAAAATGTCAAGGGTTTCGTAGGTATAAGTAAGAAACTTTAGACACTCCTATATCCTTTAACCGGTATGAACGATATTTTGCAGATTTATTCTCTAAGTATCTACAAATATAATTACATATAGAAATGTCAAATGTGGGGCAAAAGTTTGCTTAGTATATTTTTGGCAATAACCGTGTTAAAATAAAGAAATATTAAAAAACTATATTTCCTATTGAACTATTCCTGTTCACATCAATGTATATTATTGAAAATATCTTCAGATTTTCTCCTCTGGGAAATTGGATGTGGGACATATTTTTTGTCTTATTAAAATCTCATTAAAAAAATTGCTTTTAAAATAATAATTTCCTCGCGTATTCGATGAATACATATTTGTTTATATATAACTCTCAATAGTTTTCTCATATGTGGGTCAAAAAGTTGTACAGGTATACCAAATTTCAACTTACAAATTTTTACTGTACAACCAAAAAGATCACATGAGTGACGTTATAAGAGTTTTAGAATAACAGATTAGACAGCCGATCCTGTAATGTACCACGTAATGTAACACGCCGTGTAAATTTTTTGTCTAGTTTGGACGGATCGCGTGCACAAACCGAGCGGTTTTCAAAGCGCTCGACCTGATCCGTTCTGTGTCGGTTTTTGTCACGAGCATAATGGCTCAGTTACACGATGCAAGTAACTTGCACCAGTAAGTACTTGCACCAGTTACTGGCATCGTGTAAACATACATGCAGCACTGGTGCCAGTACTGCCACAAGTATCTCATGCAAGTCAAGTGAATAGAAGCCGTTCCTATTTACTGGCACAAGTAGCCGTGCCAGTGACTTAAAAATGGCCGCCGTGAACAGCTGATGTATTTTCGCGGTTACAAAAACAAACTTTTTCACCCTTTTTTTAATAAATGTAGTTTTTGGCGCCGATTCATTTTTGTTTGGAAAGACGTACGCATATAATACATAAAATTAGGTTAAACATCGAAAATTGGCGCATTAAAAAGACGGTTTTACGCATAAAAAATAATTGGAAGCATCTACATTTTGCAGTGTGTTTCGAGTTCTTTGCAAGGTTACTTAAATAAGATACTGGAATACGTGTAAACGACAAAACGACTTGTGCAAGTACTGGCACAAGTACTTGTGCCAGTACTTGCACAAGTTACTGGCATCGTGTAACCGGGCCATAAGGAAATTCACCGAATTTAGTTGCACGCGTTAGAGGTAGTTCTAACGCTCGCAAGCATGACAGTTTGATACAAAGTTTACATAACCTAGAGTAGATATTAGTTAATAAATTAATTTAATTATTTTTCGATATGTTTCGCGTATACAGCTTAGTTTTTTAAGATTTTTTGTGTGAAAAAAAAAAT
Organism: Liopterus haemorrhoidalis; assembly: GCA_963971575.1. Lineage (NCBI taxonomy): Eukaryota > Metazoa > Arthropoda > Insecta > Coleoptera > Dytiscidae > Liopterus > Liopterus haemorrhoidalis. Next base: position 145,399,853 of record OZ020611.1, on the reverse strand, counting down.
ACTATGTAAAGTTTATTGCAATCCAACATATATTAACCCATTAATCCGGAGTATTTTTCTACGAAGCTTTGCATAAAATGAGTTGTGCAATTGCAAACATTGTGCATTTAGAATAATTTTAATATTTTGGTTATGTAGGATATTATATTATGTTCGGAGACTTAAAGCTGCATTCACAGCTCTAAAATTAGTAGACTATACGCTATGACTTGTCCACTGAAGATTGTCACTAACAAGTTTACCATATGGTAACACAGCGACCGTTTACAGCTCTAAATTTAATAGACTATGTGTTGTCGACTGTACAGTTTTCCAAACTTTACAGTTAGTGCGCTGTTTTAATGAGACAGACATATAAACACACATTAGCTACCTCACTTTTCATAACCTAAAAACTACTACACAAATTTCAACAAATTTCGGAAATAGTGAATCGAAAAAGAATTGCTGAAGTTGCGGCTATAATTTTGTTATTAAAGTTTAGTAAGAAATCACGATCTCGCTGATGGCGTGTTCGTAAAAAGTCACATAAATGCATTTATTCCTTTGTAGTTGGTTTAAAAAATCATAGATGTCACAAATTCGTTACGCATTAATTTTCATAGCTGTGTATGCTGTCATTAAACGTTAAAACTATCGATAGGTCAGCCGTTTAATCAACGCAGTTGGTCATTTTGCTTCATAACTTCAATAACAAACTTAGTGGCGAAAAAATAACTAAATCGATTATTTTTTGCATGTGGATTATAGACTAATATTGCTCTTCATTCTTTTATTTTACTAAAACATACCTTTTGAAGTCATATTTAGTTTGTGTTCGATTGTCATTTTGAAGATTTATTAATTTTAAAAGTGTTTATTTAATATAGGGACATTTGTATTGGTATCGCTAAATAAAACGATGTTTACATTTGACATTTTATAATACGCTCTGATGTATTTTGATACTTGTGTTCATATATCTACTTCATAGTAATTTCTGAAAACCTTTTTTATTTAGTTTGTTGTTTATTTAGCAGTTTTGTGTTAGTTATATAAATTATATAAATTCAACGTATTTTTGTTTTCTTTTCTTGATCATATTTTTGTTTTGTAATCATATTTTTGGGTATTAAAGTGAGGAGAAATAGGAAAGAAAAATGACGTACATTAAGCATGAATCTTTTTTTTATTGATATATATATACGTTCAGTAAACTGTGTAAATTTTTCACTTTGTTTTTTTATATCCGATATTGTGGAAGTGCAGACGCCATATTTATGAGACCAATAACGTCCTGAGTCACCTCATTTCAATGCACTGATGATATCTAATTTGTCTTTTAAAGATAGTATAACACGTTTTCTTTTCGGTGACATATCGGTAATATTAAAAAAATATATTTAAATCGCCCGTCCAGACACGTCATGACGTGAGAACCGGTACACAGCGGTGTAACACAGCGAATTCGTAAAATAATTTCCTCGTTTAATCGAGGTCCGGATAATCGAGGTTCTACTATATTTTCATTTCATTACGAAAGTGACAGCGTACGAATATAACATTCGTTAAATGGATGCTATGTACACGTACTAAATATGACGTCACAAAAACATGTGACGTTCCCACTGACGCAACTGCACTGATTCGCCGACTGCCCTATATTAAATTTATTCACAACACACAGCGTATAGTCAACTAATTTTAGAATTGTGAATGCAACTTTAGATTTCAAGCGAGCATTACGTTACGCGAGACATTACAGGATCGGCTCGCAAATCTGGACCCCCCAGCTTTCGATTGTTGACATTCGGTGAAGTTCACTGTATTTGTTCCCTCCTGTCCATTATTTACGTAGTCATGCGACCAGTGCCGCAACAAGGGTGGTGCGACAGGTGCCGCCGCACCAGGCACCGGATTCATAGGGGCGCCGAATGGCCAAATTTTTTTTTTATTATTATCTTTTATATTAATAAACTGTAATCGACACAAATTTGATTTCATAATCGAAAGTTTCAAATGACAGGCAAGATCATTAATTGATGACTGTACAACTGCCACTGCAATGCAATTATTAGAAGTGATCCACTCTTACGATTTAAAAGATGTGTACCCTAATATTGGCATTGCACTGCGCATATTTTTAACGCTGCCTGTAACTGTTGCTTCGAATTAACGCAGTTTTAGTAAATTAAAGTTAATAAAAAATTATTTGCGTTCTACAATGGGCCAAGAGCTTGTAAAAGTTAGCTTTAATATCAATAGAAAATACTACAGCGCAGTCATTAAATTATGAAGACTTAATTAACGAATTTTCACAGTTAAAAGCCAGAAAAGTTATTTAATTTTCCATTTCGTTAAAGTGATTATATAATATATTATTAAAATACCTAAATATTTATTATTTTTTGTTCAAATATCCCTTTTTTGTCATTAAATATATATTTTTTTATTTATTTTGTTATTCAATTATGTAATATAATATTTCTTTAGCCCTTTTGTGTTTCATTTTAGGTGTTTTTCATTTTATGTTTTATTGACCTAGAGTTTATATTTTGTCCCTTTTTATATTAGTTGATTATCATGATTTTTGAGTTTATTAAAAGATTTGTAACATAATTTGTTAATATAATCGTTAATATTGCAATTTAAACCAAACCGAAGAAAAAGGTTAAAACTAAATTAAAAAATAATACGAACGAATGTTTTTTTTTAAATTTTTTTTTATACATTTATTGTTAACAAAATGACTTTATAATATATATTTGTATGTATTGTTGTTCCTTTACTGGTAATAAGATAGTTCCTTTATTAGGAGTAAGTGTTCCTTTTCTGGCGATTTTGTGATTTTTATGAATACAGTTATTTTTCTAAGTTATTCTATTATTTTCACTTGCATCAAAATAAAACAATAAGATTTTAAGGATTCTCTATAAAATATGGTAAGTAAATATCTTAAATAACATTTTGGTGAAGAAAACAACGTAAGTAAATGTTTTAAACGTTCCCTTACTGATGCAATCACCCTACCATAAAATTTTAAAAATTGCGTATGTAAGTAGTGAGGTTGGGGGGGGGGCAAATAATTTTACACACCAGGCACCAATTTATGTTGTTGCGGCACTGCATGTGACTAATTTCGCTATACGCTTAGCCTAATATGTAATGTAAAATGTGTAACCTAAGTATAAATTATTAATCTGAATGATATTAATAAATATGAAATTATTAGTACAAGTTATGTACAAGATAATATGAAATCCTGTAAGTTTGTAAATATGATAATTTGAGTATATACAATTGAAGCATGTAATGCGATATCGAAGAAAGATAGAAAAGCAAAGAGTAATGCAGAAAATGATTAACATAATTCTTGATGAATTAATTATTAAATCAATTCAACTTCGTTAAGATTACTTATAGTTACTGTTAAAGCGTTTATTGCTTATTAATTTAAGGTTAGCAAATTATCTACAAATACATGGTCGTGAACTTTTGATTTTTATTTGGGCATTGATATCTTAAAATTAACCCTTAGGAAAATATATTTAAAAATGGTTTAAAAAAATAGTTTAAATAAAAAGTTTGTATAATTTATTGTTTTGTTCATTGCTTCTCAACCGCGCCGGATTCAGGTGCCGGTCTGTGGAAAAATCTAACCGGTCCGCGCAAACTTTAAAAATACAGGGTGTTTGTTTGAAACGGGGCACCCCGAAAATCTCCTTTATTTGTAAAGATACAAAAAATCTTCAGAACAAAAGTTAAACTAGACAAAAAGGCCCAGCTAAAGGTTACTATAAGAATTCTGAGGCACTTCCGGTTTCACCGGAAATGATGCCAACTTTTGATCTAGCATAGGGAATCGATAATTTTATATTTTTTTCCTAAAAGTACATTAAATTAGCTTTACAATGACACCAAAAAGTCATATTTTTATGTTAACCATTTCAAAATGGCGACCATTTATTTACAAAATAATAATCAACATAAGTTTTACAAAGTTGAACGTAGCAAGCTTTGAAAACAATAAAAAAAGAAACAAAATATCTCTAAAATAATGTGTGGACAATAATGGTGGTTTGATCAAACATTTGTAATTTTTTTTTTTTTGTAAAATAATTGTAAAAAGTAATAATTTTTTTTTTCTTAATAGTCAAATAGTTTTTTTTTCGAAGAAACCGGAAGTGCCTCAGACTTCTTATAGTTACCTTTAGCTGGGCCTTTTTGTCTAGTTTAACTTTTGTTCTGAAGATTTTTTGTATCTTTACAAATAAAGGAGATTCTCGGGGTGCCACGTTTCAAACACCCTGTATATAGCAAATAATATTTTCTTGTAAAACAATTATCGGCTTTTAAAACTTAAAATTATACATTTTTATGATAAATAACTAAAAAATATAAGTATGTCTTAATGCAAATTTGTAGTATTTTACAATTAAAGGAAAATTAAAATTAAAATTATATTTAAATTAACATTTACACCGGTTCGTGAAAAAAAAGTTTAATAGTCCGCATAAATTTAAGGTTGAGAAACACTGGTTTAATTCATTATCACAGAAGAATTATGTTTAAAAACTGACTTAATTTTTTAAAATTGTTTATTTTTTATAAAAATATATAAAATTTGTACAGTCCAAAATATTCCATATACGATTTACTTACTTATTATCTACAAAGTAGCAGATTCGAAATTTATTTTATAATTTAATTCTGTACAATATATATATAATTAAAGTCCATCCCAAACGTTAAAGCGGAACTAAACGGGATTTTTATCTTAAGTTGTCTTGAGCTCAATTTTTAACTATTGAATGGGGCTTTTATTAAATAAAATGGTCAAAAGCTTCATTCAATCGCTGAAAGTTACTAGATTTCAAAATCTAGTTCCGCTCTAACTGGAAAAAAGAAACCTAGCCTAGATCCTAATTTATTTTTGTTGTAATGGAAATAATTAGTGAGATATTTCAAAATATTTAGTTTTTTATGTGGCGTCCCCCACAGCTCTCAAATATGAATTCTATTGATAAAAAAAATATTAGAAAAAAAATGTGTTTGAATAGTTTTTGTTATATACTTTTTTGCTATAACATAAATAATAAGAGATATTTCAATTTTTTTTTAATTGGCATTCATATTTCATAAAATATTCATAGATCTTAAAAAATGAATAGAACAAAAAAGATTTTAAACAATTGTTACTCTACAGCAACGTTTTCAAATCTGAAAAATCCACAAAGGACTTGAACGAGTCCGAGGGATGATCAATAAAGAAAGTTCCGAACAATATTAATGGCGGGTTGCGAACGTAAGAGTTTTCTCTAACTCAAGTTAAAATCATTTGTTTTTGTATGCTACAACATACAAAAACATGATTTTAACTTGAGTTAGGGATAATTCTTACTTTAGCAACCGGCCATTAGTCTCTTTCACAAATGAAAACGTTTTGTCGGTGGACACACTGGTCTCCATTCTCTATTATCTATCATGAGTTGTTGCATACGAGAGTTCCTGACACCCATTGCCTGACTACCTCCAGTTAAAATGATGCATCTTGAAACATGATCACGTATAGAAAACGTTATTCCTATTTTATGGGCAAATCATGTTCCTCATGCTGCAATTCATAAACAGCTGATAAGCGTTCAATATGTGTGAAAAAGGTACAAGATTATCGGTATAAGAAGAACAAACATTAGTGTCGGACAGCATAATGGCGACAACTACTGTGAACACAGTAAGAATTGAGGAAATAATTCGGAACGACGGCGAAAAACTGCAAAGAACATTGCTGCAGATATGAACATTTTATTTGAGACAGCTCACTCAATTATCCATGAAGAACTTGAGTGCAAGAAACAGGAAATATGTGCCAACAAAGCAAGAGTCGGATTTATACCTTATATGAATTTTTAACAGTATGTCACGATGGGACAAATACCTACCCAAGGATGATAATATAGAAAAGTTTGTTTTAAAATTGTCCTTTTATTTATTTTAACGTCAACTTGTAAAAAAGGGGTCCTTATCCAATTAACCTTCGCAGTTTTTATCGGGATTGACTTGAATTGTGCCATCCACACCCTATTGAAACTCGAAGGCAGCACCTTTATAACAGGCTCGTGTGTTATCTCTTGTCTTGTCCAGGATTAGCTGGTTAGTTAAAAAGTAATTCAAAACTAATTATCAAATATTCAACCGAATATGCAGTATGACGCCAAATCTTCTGCCTGATTCCCTGAATTTGTTCTTTGAATGGTAATTATTATACTTGCATGAAGTTACGTGTTTCGGCTAACGTATGAAGTTGCGATACCAGCTACATACAGTTTGGCATAAATCTCTTGACAGGGCTGACTTAATATTGAGCAGAGAGAGAGAGAGAGAGATATGGTAGCAATGAGAAATAAAGAGAACAGTCAAAGCAATAAGTATCAGTTCACATTCTAACACTTGTAAATTATACTTATTAGATACGCTTATAAACTTAAATACCACCCGTCACAGTCGGACAGCAAACGTGTAGAAACGCAGCTGCTTGGTTTATGTGAATACTTGACAATCACTTTGTCTACTTGTTTATTGGCCAGAGCTCCCCCCTCCCACGTCTTTGCATCTTTATCCAAACTCATGATATTTTAAGTATCAATAGATTGTAAAAAATAATGCCTCACTTACTACATAATACTACAGAGACAATCTCCAGTCAAATATAATAATATAAAACGTCAGTATGTATTATGCACTTGACTGTAGTTCTGTGTCCAATACCCTTTTCACACTAGATCTTTAAGACGAGTGAACTTAAAGTTCACTGATGTTTAAGATCGGTATGCTTTCACACTTGATGTTTAAATCTCTGGTGCTGTCATCAGCTACAGTAATTTTGTCCTTAAGTTACCGTCATGAAATTACCAGTTTTGAACTGTCTGCGCAGACGCACATTTTGAATTATTATAAGCAAATAAGGATATTGCATTTCATTATACAATAAAGACACTACAATAAAGAATATATTACATCTGTATTAACATGTAAGTCGATACATTTTATCTCAATTATTGTAGCTCTGTATTTTATTAAACACATTATTAAAATAAATAATTTTATTATAACAATAAGTATAAACTTCTTATAACGTCAATATAATACAGTATTCTTGTTTATGATAATATAAAATGTTGACAGCACAAATTCAAGGAGTATTTTTTTATAATAGAAATTAAGTTGGCAATGCGGACGAAGTTTAAGACGCAGATCTCTGTCTTAAACATCGGTCGTGTTTGGACGAGGCCGTACGGTTTCACATTAGCGTTTAAAGATACATTCACTTTAACATCCGATCTTAAAGATCTAGTGTGAAAAGGGTATAGGAAACAACGATTAGAATCCCCACTACTTATTTCACTCGTATGTTGACACCATGTATGGGTCTTCTGTATTTTGAGATAAATATCCAATCTTTTGATGCTAAATTTTTAGAAATCTCAGTGTATCCTCAAATTTAATATATTTAAATAATTTGAAATATCTCATTTGGGTAATGCCACTTAAAAATTGTTATGTTTTTTTAAAAATCTTATTCAATTATTTTATGTAATTGTTATCATATTACTACGAAAGCTACCAAAGCCAGATTTGTTTCATTTGCGCCCCTAGGCAGAAAATATTACACCCTTTTCCCGCACAGCATAAATAATTTTTAAAGATGGAACTTCAAAAACCCCCTTTTGGTAGTACCTAGGTTTGCCTGTGTATAAATCCGGCTCTGAATACAACAGTAAATAAAATATAGAAACGGGGGTATATTTGTTCTAAATTAGAACTTCGGATTCAACAAATAGAACTAACGAAAATTAGAGCAATTATAAATGTGTTTTAAATTTGTTTTGTCTATGAGTTTATTACTAAGAAGCTAGTATGAATGAATCTTAGCATCTGAACATTTAAAAGGCGCAGAAGAAATATGCAAAACTCATTAGAATTTCTTATCATTATGTCTGAAAGCAGTCAATATTATACCTAATCTTACTATAAATCATGTCACAAAGTTTTTAATGAAATTCCATAAGATGCTTAAAGATATTTTTATTTTATTTTACTACCTAATACATAGATGCATCTTAAACAAGAAACACCAATCAGTTTTCAAAATGACCACCTTTTGCCAATACACAGCTCTTAAGCCTCTGCGGCCACTGGTCAATAGAATTACAAAGAGCTTCTACGGGATATCCCTCCACTGCCTTAATCAGAGAGAGCTTCAGACGATATTAGGGAATCTCTTTTGGCAGGTAATGTCCTGAAGTATAGACTACAATTTTTAGTCCAGGGGGTTGAGATCACAACTACTAGATCAATGGTCGGGGAACATGGGTACATTACTCCAAACGGGATAAAAATTAAAATATTTGGGGTAATAAAAACCCAATAAACAGATCTACTTGGGTAATATCGTCGTACACAAGTATATATTTTGGGGTAATATCAAAAAAGTTTGCCAACCACCGTACTTAAGGGCTGATACGCAGAAGAAATGAAGGCCGGTACATTATAGTACGGCGTAGTCTTATGCGCTGGCGCTAAATTTTGTTAAAAACTCCATTGGTGACCAGCGAAGAGAGACTTGTTCAGTTCTTTAACTATCGACTTGAACACGGTTTCCTAGTAGACTCTGACCGAGGTTTTTACCCCTTTCTCGAAAATATGAAGCTTAGTGGTACCATCATAGCTCTTGTCTCATCAAACAATAACTGAAGTAGGGTAATGGTCCCTCTGGATCGTCGGCACTTTTTCACAAACTGATCGTGAACTTGTAGCATACACTCGTCGTTCTGGCGGTTGAAAACCTCTTAAATATTAAATATATTTTCATGAAAATCTTTTCAAGTAAGCCTCCGTAATTCTATTGACAACTAGCCGCAGAAACAGAAGAGCTGTGTAACGGCCAGAGGTGGGAATTTTAAAAACCAATTGATATAGTTTATAGTTTATTTAACATCTTATATATTATATACTGAAATCAAATTAAAATATCTTTAAGCATAAGGTAAACTTAAAGAGATTCTTTACTTACACAAATTATTTTACTGTCACTAGACGTACATTTCGGCTACGAGGTAGACATCTTCAGTAGCTGAATAAAACTGAGGCAGTAAAAACTCTCAGTTTTATTCAGCTACTGAAAATGGCTATTTCTTAGCCAAAATGTACGTCTAGTGACAAGACAATAATTTGTAAAAGAAAGAATCTCTTTAAATTTACCTTATCCTAAACTTTACTTTAACTCAATTATTAATGCTTATCCTTAAGTATCTTGTGGAATTTCACTGAATACAGTGAAATTCACGCACAGCAACGATAGCTATTTGCGCCTGATAGTATTTATGGTAAGCCTAGGTAGTCTATAAATTTATAATACAAACCACTGATAAAGACAGTGACAGTGAATTATATTTTAAAGATTGGGAATATTTCGTCCGTTTTCTGCTTATTTCCAAAATCAAACAGTAAGACTTAACTGTCAATGTTAATATGCGACAAGAAATAATATATAATATTCATAGTCTTATTCCCTTCCTAAAGAAATTAATCTAAACCAGACTGTTTTATTTCATTCAGAACATTCCAGTTAAATAATTTAAACTATGTCTATGCTACTATCACAGTAACTAACTACTTACGTCTATGAAACATCAGATGGCATAAAGTAAAAAAGCAAAATTAATGTTAAATAATATACATAAAAATCAAAAGTTCACCATGGACCGAATTGCAGCCAGTAATTAGTTGAAATAAGTCTCACCTGAGTCATAATCGAATACGTCATCAACATCTTGATGTTGCCCGTGCTTATGTCTCTCCGCCTCATTATCAGTGTCGTCCAGTGTTAGCTGGTTACGTGTCAGTTCATTACCTACAGTACCTCGAGGTGCAGTCTTGCATCCGAACCACCACCACGCTGTTGATCGTGGGAAAGCTGGGTTTACAGTTTCCACCTGAAAAAATAATTAACTCAGTTTTCTTCAATTAACCCATCAAGATCCTATCAAGTACCTAGTGACGAAGATATTTTTATCAAAACTAATCTCATTTGTAATCTGTGATTCAACATATTATCTTTATTTGTATAAATTCGGTGGTTAAGTGGCACTTACCGCGAAATTCCTATCGTTAAATCTGTAATACGTTCCCTTCTTGAAGAAATACGTGTATCCATTCGTATATTGGAAGGCGCCATCTAGATTGTCTGGAACTCCTTCCCAGTTGGACACTGGTTTGGGATATGTGCTCTTAACTGGCGGTCTTTGAAGTGGGTCGAATCTCCAGAATTTAGTACCTAAAAATATTATTTTGTCAAGTGTCTATTATGAAAATGAAATTTAATACATGCACATACATTGTTTATATACCCTGAGACAGAGGCAGAAAAGTAAATGGGAAAAAAAGACCTGTACTCCATGAATATCATACAGGAATGGTAGGTGGGCAATTATAGTGGATAGAGTATGTAGTGTGGATGAAAGAAGTAAGAATGGTAAATAAGAACTTAGCAGGCAATTAGGAGAATCTTGCAAAAGAATTAGAAATAAGTTGATGAAAGTTTTCATCTTGAATCTGTCCTGATTCTCAATGTAGGTGCTGAGGATAAATATGATTTAATTTTCGTAAAGAAAATGTATATCATGTGCAGTTCCGTCTTTTCCATAAGGGCACAGGAGGCACGATCCCAGGGTCCACAGCTTGATAGGGGCCTCAAAATGCCGAGGTCATCGTGTACACGGAAAAAAGAGGAGCTCAATTTTTAGTGCAATTTTACTACAATTTTACTACTTTTAATAAAAAACCTTGCAAATGAATCGGCGGACTTGATTATCTCAGCCTTACATACTCTAATAAAAGCAGATAAATTAGAAGACATTTTCCCGAATGTGGAAGTTGCTATACAAGCATATTCGTTTGCTTAATGGTCACTAATTGTAGTGGAAAGCGCTTATTTTCACAGTTTAAAATAATAAAAAATTAAGTACTAACGACTATGTTATAAGAACGACTTACTAATTTGTCAATCATGTACATACAAAATGATATCGTTCAAAAATTAGACTTTGAGGACATAATAGAAGATTTTGCACAACAGAAATCCCGGAAGAATCATCATAATTAACGTAAGTCCAATTCTCAAAATAGTAATCACTTCATTTATATTTGAAGTATATAAAGCTAACCATAATAACCAATAAAATCAGTAAATAAAATACATATTGATGTATTCATTCACATTTTTTCTGACTTTCTAAAAGGGCCCCAAACTATTTGTGCCCAAGGGCCCCTGCATGGCCTAAGACGGCCCTGACCATGTGGCAATCCATTATCATTAAGAATACTATTTTTCGACGTAGGTTGTAAACTATAAACAGGTCGAAAACATTGTTGTATTACTTAAACATTTCTAAACAAAACTAAGTTATTGAACAAAAAAATTTATACAACAATTTTTTCTACATATAAAAATATTCTATTAGATAGAAAAAAATTCGGTGCAGAATTTGATATATAGAATGATACTAATTTAATTTAAAATGGTTAGTTTTGTATAAGATACTTGTTATCTCCGTAATGTTTCCATACGTTATTTTTATAAAGTTTCTGCCACAGGACATTTATTGGCTGATGATAATAAAAATGTTTTTTTGTTAACCTACACCCAGAATTTTTCAAGAAAACTGCGTATATCATTATCTCTAGTATTAGTAAATGTGGTTATTCACATCCTTATCTCTGGGGAATTTGCTGTGTTTGTTTTGATACAATACCTAATCACAAGTGATTCTTCTCTTAGTCAAACCAATAACTAATATTTAAAATGTTATCAAAATTTCATAACATTAACCACAAATACACATTGTTTACAGGTAACTATAAAAAATTTAAGAAGAAATGTGACATGTAAATTTATATTTCCTGATTGTGGATCAGTCTCTTTGAGGATGACCATGAACCAGTGGCTTTTTGTTATGATATTACGGTAATAAGTATTCTTACGTATTATGTAAAGGTAATAGTCAAATATTTGTGGCATCATATTGTTCTTATAAAAATTGAACTATAATTAGGAGGGTTACCTATTATGTTTTTACAAACGACCACTAGATGGCAATATTGGAATGTGTAATTACTATATTCGTCAAATTTGACATTTTTTAGTGTGAAATCATTGGCAGCTTATAAATTGACCGAATAGTTTGTTGACAGTGAACGTTAAAAAAAACTAGTTTGTGAAAAAATGCATATTACTCGTGAAGGTTTTCGTTGGATGTTTTTTTACGATTTTAATAAAGACCTAACTCAACACCAATGTATAGATTCGCTCCGTTCATCTTTTGGTAATGAAGCACCATCAGAAAAGTCTGTTTACAATTGGTTTGCAGAATTTCGTCGTGGTCGTGCGTCTATCAGGATAAATCTCGTGAAGGTTGACCAAAATTGGTTGTGATAAAACATCGATGCTGTACGCAAAATAATCGAAGAAGATCGGCATGTGACTTACCGTGAGATAGAGGTATCGTTTGGCATATCGCATACTGCAGTACATTCGATTTTGCATGAACATTTAGAAAAAGATCTGTTCCCGATGGATTCCGCATAATTTGACCGAAGCTCAAAAAAATGATCGTGTTGATCGGTGTAAGGGAATGCTAAAAAAATCAACCTAGGTACTGCAAGATCCATATACAACATCGTTACAGGTGACGAAACTTGGATTTATTCATGTGAACCGGAAACTAAGCAACAATCCACTGTTTGGGTCTTCCAAAATGAACCGAAACCCACAAAAGTTGTTCGTTCACGAAGCCCTTCCAAGAAAATGTTCGCTTGTTTCTTCGGTTGTACTGGACATGAAAAACAACCAAAATGTCGCATCATTCTTCATCATGACAATGCAAGCTCCCACACAGCACGTCAAACAATTGATTATTTGAAGGAGAAAAACATCTAATTAATGCCTCATTGCCCGTATTCACCTGATTTCTCCCCTAACGGCTTTTTTGTTCCTCAATGTCAAACAAAAAATGCGTGGACAGCGATTTTCATCACCTCAAGAAGCTGTTGAAGTCTTCGAAAACCATGTTTTAGAGATACCAACTTCAGAGTGGAAAAAATGTTTCAAGAATTGGTTTGAACGCATGCAAAAGTGTATGAATCTTAGAGGCGAATATTTTGAAAAGCAATAAAATAGTTTATTCAAAAAAAAATTGTTTTTTCTTTCTTAGTTTTTGTAAAAACTTAAAAGGTAGCCCTTGTATGTGTCAATTCGAGTCTCAATATTTTTTGCATATACGTGTTGAAACTTTGTATATGCAGTCCAAATTTCAACTCTCTAGATGTAGCTGTTTGACCACAATTTCTACCATACAGACAGACGCATGAGTGACAGCATGAGCGATTCTTGGTTTTACCGACGAAATCTTAAAAATTAAAAAACATAAATTGTCTTACCTTTGAAGAAGTAAATCTTTCCATTTCCACTCCAAACCATGGCAGCATCAACATTATCAGGAATACCAGTAAATCCATCACTAATATCTTTTGGATAAGCTCCATCCATTTTACTTCCAACATATCTCCAATATTGTTTCCCTTTGAAGAAGTATGTCTTTCCATTTTTGTAAGTAAAGGCAGCATCAATATTTGGTGGTAATCCTGGCCAAGTGGATGAGATAGGTTTAGGATATCCATCAGCAACACTTTCATCTGTGAGTTTCCAATAATTGGCTCCCTTAAACACATATGTTTCACCATCTTTAGAGTTGAAGATTGTGTCGAAGGAAGCATCGTTGCAAAGGACTGAATCATCTTTTGGTGGTTTTTCTGTTGCGCCCTTGTTTTTGGTTTCGCTTCCACCATCACTTGGCACTTGAGGTTTACTCTTTGTTTTTGGACCGTAAAGTCGCTAAAATTGATTAAATTAAATTAAAAATAAATTTAATAAAGATTAATATATAGGTTCTTAAGGAAGAAAATTATCATAAATAATATAAAGAAGTCACAGAAAAACATTATATTTAAATATCAAATTGAGAGCAGAAATTAGGACAGAAATAAGGAATAATTATATAACAGCATAAGAAGGAAATCGAAAAACAAATTGTAAAAGCAAATAAAACAGAAAAAATTGATGTGAAGTGTGAAATTTCACACATTTCAGGGTTTTAGTAGGTATTTAATAAATATAAGAAGCCAACATAAGGCTGGATGACTAAGAATATTTTTTTGATAAAAAGTTTTTTGATAATCATTTTAATTCATTATTTGAATACTAAGAGTTTCCATTTATTTTTCACCGACCGCCAACATATATAAGGAAGGTATTGTGATCATACCAATTTTGACGTTTCGAGATTTCGATGGATCTCCACGAATTGAGGTCCCTACATAACGTTTTGAATATTTTTAGCATGATGTCTGTCGGTCTGTCTGTCTGTCCGTCTGTCTGTCCGTCTGTCTGTCTGTCCGTCTGTCTGTCCGTCTGTCCGTCTGTCTGTGTACACGTGCAGAGCAAATTTGATTTTTATGAAACTTCATATTTAAGCTTCTGCCATCAACTCGTGCCGAGTTGATCAACTTTTGGTAAAAATCGGTTGACTAAAAATGGGAGTTTACTCGTGTCGATTTTAAGATTTTTGCGAATAATTCAGAACAGAAAAATATCTCGAAAAAATTTATTAAACAAAAGTTGCTATAAAAGCAATAACTAATAACTTTTATTTGAGACGTTTTTTGATAAAACGAAAAATATCGTATAATTTCTGTAAAATTTTTCGAAATTTTTTCCAAGTCTCAATTTTTTCATATTTATATGTAACGTTTCCATGGTCATGATAAATAATATCTCTGTTAGAAAATATTAGGTCAAGTTATTTCTACTCTGCTGCTAGAATGTAATTTATATAAGTACTTTATGATGGTGGTCGGTCCTGTGGTGGCCACAGCTGATTTTTTAAAACTAAAATTGAGTAATTTGCAAAAATTTCACCACAGTAAAATTTAAATTAAAAAAGTCTTAAATTATTAAAAAATATATTGATAAATGGCTTCATTTTTTCAATTTCATAAACGTATTTTTCACTATTAACAATGTGTTATTTGAGTATTTAATGGTATTTAGGAGTATTTCACTAATTAAAAGGATTTATTATTATTTGATATCTTAAAAACAAAAAACTAAACTAATTCAAACAATCGGTTGAATCATGGCGTATAACAGTACGCACTCCGCCTGCAGGCTCGTTCCACACATAAACTCGATTATCAGCTGTTAAAACTTTTTTATCATATTTCTAATTAAATGAGACATATACTACCTTAGCCACAAATACAAAAAATTAATTTTGTCAAAAATACAAAAACTGCAACATTTTCCAAACACGCAATCTGATCAAAAATTCCTCTCGTACGTTTCCGGATCAGATCAATGCACATTACCTATATATATTTTTAGATTTTTAGTTTAACCTTTTTGGGTTATAGGGTGCGGGGCAAGATTTTTTTAGCACATTTTTGTCAAAAATATTGTTAAAAAAAAAGGAATTTAAAAAAATATTTTTTGTTTGATACCCCAAAATAATTTTTTAAAAACTAATTATTATGGTTATATATTTGGGTCAAAGAGTTATTATAAGCAAATATATAGCATTTATAATAGCAATATATAAGCAAATTTTCAACTTTCTATGTTCAGCAGTTTGGCTATAATTTATACCGTACAGACAAACACATAAATCACATAAGAAAAATCATAATTATCATAATTATTTTATCAGGTAGATAAAAAAGTGACAATCTTAGAGAAGGTCCTAATGTGGGCCCTGCATTTAATATGGGCTCCCAAAGAAAATCTACTAATGTAGCTAACACCATCTTTTGGCAATAGATTAACACACGCCTATCTTTCGTTTTAACAATTTTACAAATTTAGTGCAGTTGAGTTTTTGTTCCGTAAGAAACGAGTTACAGTAAATGTGTTTGGTTATTTTTGATTATTTTATTAAGATAAGTTTTTGTTGTAAGAATGGGCAAGATTATCACTCTCCGCTTCCGAAAAATGACAGAAAATGATTTATACTTGAAGCTGCTGTATTGTGATCGAGGTATATTATGTTACTAGGAGCTACTGCCTCACTGACGGGTCTATTCTCTAAGCATAATGTTAAAATCTTAGCGTCAGAAACTGACGTTAATTTTTTTTACACCATTTTTAACCTAAATGCTATTCGCTAAACATATATGTGTTAAAATTATATCGCGGCGGCGTTAAAATAGCCAGTTAACGTTCTATAATAAGCGCCTACCGAAACGGTGGCTTTAAAAGTTAACGCTAGTGTTTAGTTTGCAAAAATGGCTGATCCTATTTAAGTAAATATCATGTTATTTAAAAAAAAATAATAATAATAAAACACAAGACGGTATGAATATTAATCAACTTTCTATTACTTTTAAAGTGAATTCTTTACAGTAAGTCTTTCTCTGAAAGCTACAAATCTTCACTTATGCCTCCGCCGTGTTTCAAAATATCGCAGTACATTTTAATGGTGTATTATTTGAAGAAACAATTGATGAGATTGATAATGACGATCACAACAGTGTTATTCCAGGGTAGAAATAGCGCAATAAATCAAATTTAATAATTAATATCACCGAATACCTTTTTAAAAATAGAATTAACATATAATTCACATATTATTAAAAAATTAGATAAACTTTATAATACAATGTAGTATATAAATTGACTAAAAAAAAGTTGAATAAAGTTATATATTTTTTAATACACTGTGGAAACCAGTTATAATAAGTATCACAGGACCAAACATTTCTGCTCCATTTTAAAAATAAATTTCGACACTGAATATTTAATTCAACACCGAAATATTAGGATAAGATTATCTTGGCATTTGACTAAATAAATACTCCTGTTAAAATTCAACGTAACAGCGCATGCGCGTGTAGTTAATATTAGCCTCTCTAGAGGGTGAGTTAGCGCCTCGCGTTAACAAATATTGTATTAACGCTTACCTTAACAAATGCTCTTACAGAATAGCATTTTTGATGACGTTAGACATGGAGTTAAAATAAAAATATTAACCTGACGCTAATTTTAACGCATTTCTCACAGAATACACCCATTTATCTCAAAAAAATCAAACAGTCATATTAGGGCATATTAAACATTTTTTTCCAGCTAACAACGACATAGACGTTGATGAAGTAGGGCAACAAAGTCTGGATGATGAAGATGCTGCTTACATGTTTTGTGACGGTTGTTTTTTCCTGGGTCAAAGGGGCGAGCTTTGGGTTCGATGCCTAATGTGCAATATGTGGACACATGACCAATGAATACTCCGGAACAGAAAAAGATTCATATGAATATGATTTTTGTCAGTAACCAATTGTTAAACTTTTACTTTGAGTTTGTATCTTAAACAAAAATAAAATTTATTTTGAACTACCCAATTTTTAATGGGAGTGTATTTCATACACTCAATCCTGATTCGAACATTTTACAAATTTTCATTGTTGGCTTTAAATCACATTATTTTTCTACTTTTCCAAACAATGCAATTTTGAATATTGTATATGAGTCTTTGGGCTAGATGTATGCTAAATCTAAAATCATTTCTTCAAAAACTTAAAAAATCATCGAGGAAAAACAAAAGGGCTCCCCATATTAGGACTTTCTCCTCTATAGGTAGATTAGAATGTATGTAAGGTAAAACATTGATGAATGAGTACAAGCATTATATTTCTATTTCTTTTATCTAGACTTTACTTGTATTTTACAAAGTATCTAATATTTGCTCGTCGAAATGAACATATAAAGAAAACTGATAGTATGATATTTTCCATGCCATTCTGGTCAGTCCTTTAATTTTTATCCAAAATTACTGTCATAACCTTCTTTTATAACAATATACATTCAAATAAAAATTATAATAATTAGCGAAATATTTATATTGGCCTCCTTGAGTAAATAAAGCAATTTTTAAAAGAAAGCTGTCAAAGGAACTAATCAGAAATCTAAATAAGTTTTTGATTATGATTGAGTTTAAAATTTTAATTTTTTACCGTATTCATTAATAACAGCTTGCAAATATAAATTATGACTTATGACCTAACCTTGTCACACATTTTCTTTCAAATTTTATTACAGGTTACTTTATAGCTTTTCTTTCACTATAGTTTCTATGTGATATAATTTGTTATTAAATGAAACGATACCAATCTAACAGTATTTATAATATTTATTAGTGCAAAAACACTGTTTTGACGCGAATTTTGCCAATAAATCATACTTCACATTAAAATTTTCTGTTTCGTGCACCCATAATTGTCATAATATACTCCCTCCGTTCCAAAATAATCATCGCGTAAACGATACTTTATGAAATACCTGACTACCAATTTTTTAAATTCATTGAAGTTCATCACGCTTTCATCCTTCATAAACTACTGAAAAATTGTGTCAAAACCGTGATTTTTCAATAATCAGTGCAATAAAACAACATTGCAAAGTATTATGGAGACGGGACAGTGTAATTTATTTGAAGCTAATGCCTTGTATCAATGAAGACACATTACATTAGCGAGAAAACGATGATAACGGGAAGAAACTTCAGTGAAATTCTAGTTAACCCTTTACTGCATGAATTTTTATTTTTGGCTGAAATAATTCATGGGCCTTATTGGTTCTTATTGATAGAAAAATTTATTAACAAAATATATTTAAAATATTAATTATTATTTTTATGAAAATAGGGTTTGTGCCATACATGAAACATAATGATTCTACATGATGTTACAAAAGAAAATTATTCCGTATTATTTGCTCGTCAATTGTTAGGTGTTTTTCGTTAGGGATTAAAAGCAGTCGCTCTCAAATTTTTGAAAGAAAAGGTCGTATCTTCTAGTTGTCCTTTCTCAATAAATTCAGAGTTATCGTTGTGCAAATTCCGCTTGATATCCTCAAATCTATTGCAGCCCATTACTTGAGATACTGCAGGATCATGAAGTAAAGTTCTGATTCAGTTTTAAAAGTAAAATAAAAAATAAAAATCGGAATATGCCATATATGGCACACTATGCGGTAAAGGGTTAAAACTACACTTAGTTTAATGCCGTTTCGTTAAAATACGCTTTGGCAACCAGCGACTTTCTTTGTAAGTCAAAATAATCATCCAAATTAAGAATCAATTTCTAGAAAATGTCCTAGCTAGTGAACAAACTTCTAAAGCTATACGTAGAGTGACCATCTGCGTAGTTTTTGTCGGGACAGTCCCAAATTTCCACAAAATATCCCGCGTCCAGATCGGGTTAGTATTTGTCCCGATTTTTTAAATTTTACGAATAATAAAAATATAGTCCGTCTAGTAATACCTGAACTCGGCAAATTCATTCAAAAATCGATCGCGACATGCTCTTCGATGAATACATGCTTATGAAGTCATTCGCAAAGGAGAAACTATCATCTTGGACTGCTGATAAACTGACAATCGAAGAAATTGGTAAATGTATTTTTGTCTACTATCGTGAATAAGCGACACGTTTGGTAAACATGGAGAAGCTTGTAGAATTTGCATTTTGTTTTCCTGGAACATCATCAGAAGTCGAAGGAATTTTCTCATTAATGAATAAAGCATGGGACGATCAAAAAAATCGCTTGGACATTGAAACTATTAATGATTTGCTTGCCATCCAATATAATTCAGATAAGACATACGTGCAATTTTATAATAATGTCAAGTAAAATAACGATTTTTTGGAAAAAGTTAGTTCAGCAGAGAATTATTTGAAATAAAGTATAAAAATTCTTTGAAGTTTTTCCTTTTTTTAATTTGTCCCGACTTTTCGCGAAAAATATCTGGTCACCCTAACTATACGGAATATTATGGATTTAATATCTTACTGTCGAGAGCATCTGTTAACGTTATTTCAATATTAAAAAGGTTTAGTTTAGCGTTTTGAAGTTTATGTTTTACCTAAATTATATTTTTTATATAAAAAAAATTATAATTTAAAATATATTTTTAATTATAATTTAGACCAACTCATTCACGGAGATAATATATTAAATAATAGATAATTGTACTTGGTGGAACTAGAATATAGTTAATAGGTTCTTAAAAGCAGTACTTAAACTATTTTAAAAGCTGCAATAAATTAAATTTAGTTAAAATAATTCAAAATAGTTACCACCAAAACAAACAAATGTCGACTAAAAATATGATGTTTTACGTGCTTCATTTAAGAACATATTATCGCACTCGTGGAGATTTATCTTAATCAGTATAATAAAGCGTATAGTAATATTACCTGAATTCCATTAATATCATCTTCATCTAGCTCAAAAATAGGGTCATATCCTCTGTAGAATGGAGCCATAAGTGCTGATCTAATATCAGAATGAGATAAACCTAATGAATGACCAAATTCGTGAGCTGCTACTTGCAGTAAATTTGTTCCTCTATATAAATCGATTGTCCACTGTTCTGAGGCGTCGAAATGGGCATCACCACCAAATACCTAGCAAAGATAAAAAATATATAACAACGAATATACAGCAAAACAAATTGTACTAGGCATAAATTATTTCTCTATATACCTCCAAAGAAGAATGTTTTTCAATTTATATTTATACAATTAAAATAATATACTCCCTTCGTTCCAAAATAAGTGTCCGATTTTAGTTTTTTTCATGGATTATTTAAATAATGAAATTAAATGTATCAGTAGTTATTTATTTAAATTAGTCCTCGATTTGGGTTTCTTTAACGCCATTACAACAAAGAGTCCCCGTCCAGTATTGATGAAATAACCGCGGAAAAACTGGACAATTGTTTCATTACACTGCAGAAATGTATGGAATTGACCATGCTTCATAGAGGAGGCACCAATTACGAGCATTCTCACATTTAGTTTAGTTGTGAAAATATACGTTATATATCCCTTTTCATATTTTTTTTATGAAATTGGACACTTATTTTGGAACAAATAAAATTCCTAAATCGGACACTTATTTTGGAACGGAGGAAGTATCAGTTAGTTAAAATTTGAGGCAAACAGCAATACTGACTATTAGCATCTATGTCAGTGGCGATCGGTGAATCATTTTTGGGTAAGCAATTACAAAGAATAGACACGCTCGTGCTTTGTCGTTGCTATATTGCTGTTGAGCGATATAGTACGAGCTTGTCCGATCATGCTAATTGCATACCCAAACATGTTTCACCGACCGCCACTGATCTATGTCTATTTCGTAGAATGGATTTGAATACGTTGGCTAGATATTATGGGTTCGTTAATTTTCGTGACGAAGAAAAGTACTGATTTTTTATACACATATACTATTACACAGAGTTATTTACGTGTAGAGGAACAAGTATACACCAGTGAACGAAATTTGAGGCCCGATGTGTAGCGGAGGGCCTTTATTCGTCTAAGTGTGTAAACTTTCTATAGACCTGAGGTACGTACAACGTGTTACACACAACAAATACACTACTAGAATGGATTGTTCTAAATATACTCTGGAATGGTTATGAAAACTATTGTTGACGTATGGAGACAACAAAACGTTCGTTGTCATGGGGTCATTTGGCAATAAAACGATCGTATGAATTATTGTCCATAATTTTAATTTATTTAAGCCACTACATTCGTCTCCGATATACCTGAATGAGGAACTCTACAGTTATATCTGCCTGCGTAGGCAACCGGAGCAAATAGATACTGATTAAATTAATAAATGTAGAAATAGTAGTCATAAAAACGTATGGTGTTCCTATATAAAAAATATACTCGTATGTCTACATTAAACATATGTCAACATATTTCCAAAACTATGATATTTTTGTAAGTTAAATTGATACTGCCCGAGAATGGGAATAGTTTCATTTTAAAAAACGTGGCAACGTTGCATCCTGTGATTATTATGAAAATTTAATTTTAACGTAAATAGACTATAGTTAAATATTATGTAGAAGGAAAAGTACAGGATTTGAACAGTAATAAAATAACTAAATCAGCTCACAAGTTTCGGAATATTTTATCCCTTCTTCAGAGCTACAATATCGGAGATAAATATGTGTACTAAATGATTAAACTATATGTAAATTATTAAATGTTAAAACTGTAGTATGGGTCATAATTATGTAAATATTCACAGATTTATGTTATCACAGTAAAAGATTCAAATTGCGAAGTCAAGGATTAACAAAATAAATATATATATATATATATATATATATATATATATATATATATATATATATATATATATATATATATATATATATATATATAATAAATAGTCAAAATTTAAAACACATGAATTTGTATTTTAAATTGAAATAAAACGAAAAAGTTATCATAAATATGGTGCAAAAATAGCTGCGGTGGACTGCATAAGACTGAGAAATTATGTCAAAAGTTGATGAGACTTAATAATTACCATACTAACCAAATCTGGTATGGTAAAGCATTTCAAATCGTTTGGTACACATAATGTTTATCTCCTAAATTGTAGTTCTGATTAAGGAATAAAATATTCCGAAATTGGTATGTGATTTAATTGTTTTATTGCTATCCGAAACCCGTAGTATTCCTCCTACATTTATCAATCAATGAGCATTGCAAACGTTAAATACTATATAGAAAAATATACTTACTGGGAAGTAAGCGTGGGCTAAGGTTCCTCCTGGACCATCAAAAGGATCACCATCTCCGTGCTCTCCAAATTCGAAGCTAATATCAATATGAACGTTCCCTGATTTCTTTTGTTCGAACGTGAGATCAGTATACCGAGACCAAATACCGAAAGCCCTGGAAATTTCTTTATCAACATCGTCTTTAGCCAAATGTTTTGGATACTTGTGAAGTTTGTACGTCAGATGTTTGACTTTCCATCTGCTACCTGCAAATATAAAAGAATAAAATATTAATGTTGGTCAAGTCGTCTTGAAATATTTAAAAAAAAGTTGAAACAAGAAAATTATAATTACAACAAATAGAATACATCCCGTAGGGTAGAAGACATCTGCGACCTTTTAGCTTCCACAGACTAAATTTATAGCTCGTTAAAGCTCTTTATAGCTCGTTAAAGCTCGTTAAAGTTCGTTAAACAAATGGAATATCAACGCAAAAACAGTACCGAATTAAGATTTTTATGGGCCCTTGACTAATGCATAGAATGAGCCCCTAAAGTAAGTTAAAGTTATAAGCAATAAAAGAAATTAGGTCCAGATTGGTCAAAGGTCCTAGGAGTGTCTTGGGTTTCTTGGTTATACCCAGAGCCGTAGCAAAGCCCTGGTATCGGAGCAAGTGCCAGGGGCGTGAGGCGCCATTGTGTATTCAAAGCCATGATATATAAAAACAGCTTCTCAAATACTATTAGCAGTACTGTAGTCGTAAAATCAGTAGAAGGGATAGGGCAGTGTTTCTCAACAGGTGGTCCGCGGACCACCAGTGGTCCCCAGAAAATTTTTATATATCAGCACATCAGTGGTAAAGTGTATTAAGTCGCAAATGATAAATAGTTCAGAAAAGACGATTTAAGATTGTTTATCGCCATGCGTTGATCCACTTAATACAGTTTTAAAACAACGAACATCGAACCTGGCTAGAGCTTCAGCTCCAAATTATATTCCACTTGACAGACCATAAAGTATTAAATCATTTGGCACTAAAATGTCATTTCTGATAAAAATGTGACTTGATACAGTTTACCACTAAGGTGTTGATATATGAGAAGGTAACATTCAAGCCATGATTTGAAAATAAACAACTTGCCAAAAAAATCCTATTATTACTAGTCATAAAAACATGTGGTTCAGGGTCACTAAAAACATATTTTTTAATTTTTTAATTAAATGTGATTAGTGGAATTTTATTTGTTATTAATTTATGAGATAATTATGTTGTCAGGATATATAGTTTTCACTTTGATGCGTTTGTATTTAATTCGTATTTGACTAAAATATAGTTTTTGTAGCACATTATCAAGTCAACCTAGATGATACGGTACGATACATTTTCACAATTTGACATTGATTTAATCACAGTTCACACTTGCTTTCTCTGTTTTTGTTGGTTCATCAAAATTATACACATGTTCATATTATATCAACATAAAAAATAAGTGAAAATTTGATACAATTGGATTCATAAATTAAACAATATTAATTGTTTAACGGTGAAAATCATATTCAAATTATAAAATATTATATAGTAGCACAACATATACCCGAGATTATATTCAATGTAATGGGCAAAAGTCAGTGGCGGCGTTAGGCGTCGGCGACGTCGGCGACTTCCGACGGTCTCGGGCTTGAGGGGGCCTCGCAAAAATTTTACAATTTATTGAAAGTTTAAATATTATATATTAATTATGACTTATGATATTTTTACATTTCTCATTTCGCTTTGCTGGACAAAAGTATGTTAATTTGTATATTTGTCGGTATTATCATTGGATTCTATTACTTCGACTTTAAGTAAATAACGTTTTCTAAGTATTATTCTTATCTTATATATTGGGCAATAAAAAATTCACTGTTTAAAAATCGGGTCCGCAAATATTGAAAAATAATATTTCCCATTCGAAATAATTTCTATTAAAAATGGCTTAGTAGGTGAAAGATAATTTAAAAGAAAATAAAAATATAAGAAAAAATTACTTCGGGAAGGTGAAAACAGTGACATAGATCCTTTTGAACTTTATAAAGAACTGCAAATTTTAAAATCTACTTCACTAGAAAATATAAATGATGCAAAACTTATCCAGAACATTTTAGAAAATAATTTTGAAGAAGTATATCCAAATCTTTACATAACAATGAGAATCATGCTCACAATTCCAGTATGTACAGCTTCTGCTGAGAGAAGCTTTTCAAAGTTAAAACTGATTAAGACCTACTTAAGAAGCACGATGAGCCAAGAAAGACTATTTGCGTTATCAGTTTTGTCAATTGAAACTGAAATAGCGGCTGGTGTTAGTTATGGCACAATTATGAAAAGATTCAGTGAGGCTAAAAGCAGAAAATTTCGCCTTTTTTAATTTGTGTTTGTTCGTGTAATTTTTGTTATTAATTCATTAACCTCGCAAAGCTAATTTCGCTGACGTCCACGATTGGTCTAGCGCCGCTGCTGGCAAAAGTTATAGATAATAGTGTGTCTATCTATTGTCAATAACAAAAATAAATATCCAACCAATACATTAATACGTCATTAATGTATATTATACTAACACTACATCAAAAGACAGAGAATAGAAGAAAATCAGTGGCAGATACTTTTTTGTTTAATGTACACCACCGAGATCCGTATTTTTCACATTCGCAAACATTGCATGAATGACTTTATCTATTTTCATTTTTCTTATGGTAGTAGGGGTTATATTTTGGACGTATTTATGGAATTTAGGAAGTTTATTTCCAATATATGTACAGTGCAATTTCGATTATCTGTATACATAATAATTTGGACCTTCCAGGTATTCGAACAGCCTGTACTTCGTCTTATATTCGTTTTTATCAATCGCCTCTGTAATATGGACTATTAGAAATTCATTCGTCGATGTATCCAGGATGTCCAGGTGACCAATAAATAAATAATCATAGTATGTTTTCGGATAATGCACAAGTTTCGATTAGTTAAAAATCGACTTAAGGGTGCGCACAACTGTATAGTTTCTTATAGAAGACTAACAAGCTGAAATAAAGTTAGTAACAAACAAAAATTTTCAGCGAATTTTTATCTATCTAATAGGATATTTTTAATTGTAATAAAAATTGTCATGTAATTGTAAATAAACAAATTGCATTCAAGACGCCATCTTGTAAACCATTCGACCATATTTGTGTACCTTGCGGCAAGTTGTAGCTAAAGCTTCATTCTACAAATTATTTCATGATATTTTGTTCTATTGCGAAAACTAATTATAGTTATTGTACTTGGTAATCTACTTTTGCCGCCACCTCGAATCTGCCGCGGTTCTCAATATAGGTGCTGCGGATGAAAATAATTTATTTGATGTAAAAAATACTTGCATTAAATGACATTTCATTATCTTCAAATATAATATTTTTCGACGAAGGTTTTAAACTATAAACAATCATGTCGGAAAAAATGTTGACGTATTATTTGAATATTTCTACATAAAACTATATAATTTATATTTATTTGAAATCCACAGATATGTTTAAAAAATTACAGAACATTGTTGTGTGATTCCTATTATTAAATTATTGACAATAACATTTTTACAATAATTTCTTCTACAATCAAATATATCCTATTAGATAGATAAAAATTCTGGACAAAATTTGATGTATAGATTGTCACTAATTGTATTAGAGTTTTTTAGTTTTGTATAAGAAACTAATAATTTCTGGGGGTTGAACGTAGCTTTTTTACCTCCATATCTTCTTAACCATAAGTGATATTTATGATTACTAATTTATATGTATAACTACACTGACTGATTTATAAACATACATAATATGTATTTCCAAATTGTATTTAATATGAAGTTATACATATGTATATATTTGACTGTTGATTTTTTTTATAATATTTTGTTATTCTATTATATGTATTAAAATAATTCCAAATAATTGGCAATAACGTTATATATTAAACAAAAAATATGTAAATATGCAAATACATCAAAAATGTACCACTACTAATAATCCGAACAAAATATTTCTCGGACAGACCGAAAAAGCGACAGGTATTTATTCAATAGTTGTCAGACAAATTTCAGAATTAAATTCAAAGAATAATGATTGGCGAATAAATTAAAACAGTTTTTCGCGCCAAGTATTATACAGAAGAACGTAGAAATACGGCTCTGATGAGCTTTTTAAACTAGTGAAGACGCATCACATTTTTCAATGTACCTTCAATATTGTTAATACGGCTCTAAAAACAGCACTTTTTTGCAATATCCCTCCAAAAGTCTCTCGTCTTCTTTTGATGCATCGAAATTTTTTAGTTGAGCTTTACAATAATTGATAATAAACATATTACTATGTAAATTAAAAATCTGATCACAAAATTCATGAATGGATTATATTTACAATTTATATAAACATTAATATGGTAGCGTAAGTTTCGATTTCATATCACTTTCCCTTTATTTTCCATTTTATCCTATTTGAAGTTATGTTGATCAATATAATTATCAAATTCACTTTCATGTAATAACCGTATGCCAATAAATGCCAGATTTTTGACCTTTAATCTTGTCCCAAATACGACATTCAACATACATAAAAAAACTTATGAATACATTTGTTCAGTACACGCAAAGCAATGAACCAAATCTCCTCTAGTGGACCACGCAAACAATAATACAACTAATACAACTAAACATACGCGTAATCAATATGCAACTGAACATTAATTATTTGAACTACTATAACCCCGTTAGTATTGTACAATTTAATTCTTGCAATCAGTAGCAAACATGGAGGAGGGATAATCAAGCCAACTCCCTGTCAGATACCTTATTCATGAAAAGAAAAATACTTCGATACCATGCAAGTTAATACAAGAGGTATATAGAGAAAAAATAGATTTCAAAGGAACCGTTTCATGGTTTCAAATTGAATATGATCTATATCATATGCAGAAGTAAAAAGGAAATAAGTACAACTTTTTTAGCGCTGGTAAGAACAGCACGAAACATGAGATTGACTGTTAACTGGGTCTGTTCTGTAAGCAAGATGTTAAAATCTTAATGTCAAAAATTGATTCTAACTTTTTTTAAAACCTACCTGGCTTTAAAAGTTAACGCTGATATTTAGTTTGCAAAAATGGAAAATTCGATTCTAGTTAATTTCATGTTAATAGAAGAAAGTGAAAGGAAGTAACACAAAATACAGACTATTAATTACTATTTAAAGTGAATTTTTTACACAAGAGAAGAACTTAAGAACAATCGTCAACTTCAGGATTCGTCACATATTTGAGTTTTTGGTCGCAAGAAACTGTTTCGTCAAACCGAAGTTGCAACGAAGTTACGAATATTGGAACCGCATATGAACAAAAGCCTAATTTTCTGATATAGAAGTAAGCATTAATTCAAATTGTTTTTTGGTGGTTCTGGCATTTCGCACCACCTTTTTTTTCGATCTCATTTGCTATAAGAACATGCAGGGGTTAAAATATAGACAAGCAATTATATGATGATATACATATTTTTTTTGTTTTTTAAATAATGTTTAAAATTTACGCGGAAATATTTGGCTATGAAATATTGACTTTGGCCCCTTGTTTGTTACTCAGAGAATACGTTAGAAAACTCACCGTAGTGCGCTACCTGTACAAAATTATGGCTGGTTCACATGGAATTTTAACAAATCGCCTTAAAATATACTCCCTCCGTCCGAAAATATGGTATACGTTTTGATTTTTTTCTTGTCCCAAAATTTGATATACATTTACAATTTTAATTAATTAGAATGATTTTATTTATGAAATAGTTATATAGATCTAGTAAAACCGAATAATACAAAAAGTTTTAGTTTAATTAGGAGGTGGCTGCCTCTACAGCTTGTATGCAACATGACAATGTTGTTTGTAATCGTCCCTTACGATGAAGTTTTGCCTTATTAATGTGCGGAACCTTATAAGAATTCCTTCCTTTTGCTAACATGTTTGCTTCTAGACAAGTTTGCAATGTTAGAAAAACATTACCAACGGTTTGTATGTTTAATGCATTAAATGCAGTTTGTACGCATTCAATCAGTTCGTTGATTGTATTCAGTGAAGCTGTATGTTGTAAGGATTGTATAGAATTGAATGAGCCAAGATCCAATACATTAAAATCTGGACTATTTGACAATTCAACACAATTTTGATCAATACTCGCCATTTTGTTAGAACAGCGGGTGTCACATTAATTTATCTAAAATACGCGTTTTTTGTTCTGTGAATTACTTTTCACATATGCAAAACCATTTGCGCGCCATTTGTTTATTAGTTGCTTAGCAACCATTTATTTAGAAATAAAAACAAAAAAGATTAAGATAATATTAGTTTCGTTAACCTCACTTTTTTTGAAGTAATGTATTTCATATTTTCGGACGGAAAGAGTATAATTTTAAGGCCTACTTTAACATATGTTCTTACAGAATAGCTTTTTTTTTGAAAAGGGCGTTAGATTTGGTATTAAAATAAAAATATTAATGTGAAGTTAATTGTAACTCATTTATTAGAGAATACACCTAGATGATTCTAAAATGAAGCAATTTCAAACAGAGTTATACGCCTAGAAGGAAGGAGTATCGCTATCGGAGGATATACCTGCCAAGAAAATGATGTATTTATCTACCTTGGATCACTTATAACATCCAACAAGAACACTGTGGAATTAAGAGGAGTATACTTAGGATGGCCAAACGTTATTGGCAAAGTGAAGTGGAGCAAGACATCAAATTTGTTGAAATAAGGAACTGGTGGACGATCAAGTAAAACAGAACAGAAAGACGAGGTATACTAAAGGAGGTCAAGGCTCACTCCGGAATGAGTCAGGCAGGCCTACAACTCGGCCTGTAGAGCCAGTGATGAGTAATTTGATGAACAGGTTATTGCAATGCTATAACAACGATATTATTTAACCGCAAATCTATATGTAGTTCTAAAAGGTTTAATAAAGTATATTTAACGTACTTCGTCCAGTGGAAATTCCTAACACGAGATGTTAAAAAAAGATCAGCTGTTAGAAGATCAAATGTGTATTCGCATTCAAAATACGAGAAAACAAATGTCAAAATACAGCAAGATGGAGAACTGTATATGCAAAGAGCGCGTTTATCTTCGAGCGGTGATAAGCGATACTAGCAAAGTGTGTAGCCTCGTTTATAATAGGAAAAACATAAACGCACCGTATATGTATAAGGCGAATCAACGGTGTATCACTGTTCTGCTTATAGTACGAACATCTATTTTTAATAAACAGACAATATACTCCGTCCATACTAAAAAGTATGAAGTACCTCGGATATGTTCTAACGAGGAACAACAGAGCAGAGCAGCATGTTAGAAAAAGGGTGAAGAAAGCAAGAATGGTTATGGGGAAACTATGGAGCATAGGAGAGAGGAGATTTGACAACGATATCAGGTGGAGGATGAAATTGTTTGACGGGATAGTGAAGAGTATTCTCATGTACGGAGTAGAGATCTGGGGATGGAAAGAATGGGAGATAGTAGAAAGGGTACAAGAGGGATACATGAGATGGATTATGGGATTAGACAGAACGACACCAGGTTATATAGTGAGAGAGGAAATGAAGACGGAAAAGCTGAGAGTGGGTGCCGGGGCGAGGGCGGCGAAGTATAAGAAAATCTGAAGAGACGAAAGAAGGAAAATATTAAGAGAATGCTGGGAAGAAAGAATGAAGGAAGAACAAAAGGGTAAACTGTCGGAATGGGGAGAAACAAGGAAAAAGTACTATTGGAGATGTGGGATGGACATAAGGGAAGCTGAGCGAAAGAAATGGAGGAAGAAACATAGTAGAAGAATGGAGGAGGAGAGACAAGGAGGTACAGGAGCAGGAAATAACAGTAAGAATAGACAATGCAAGGAATGTGAAAAGGTATAGAGAGATAAGGACGGTAGAAATACCTAAATATTTGAAAGGGAGGAGAGGAAAGGCAGGGGGCAGAGTTAGAAGGATCGCCAGATTAAGATGCGGAAATGAAGAACGGAGTAATAGGTATTGGGCAAAACCAGAGGATAGGCTATGCAGAATGTGTAGGGAGGAGGAAGAATCCTTGGAACACCTAACAAGAAGATGTGGAAAGATGACAAAATGGGAAGGAGAGATAAAGGAGCTGTTGAGTGGAGAAGGAAAGGGAGAAAGGTGGGTGAGAGTACTCGAGGAAAGAAGGAAGGAATGCGGAGTGGTAAGACAGAGCTGAGAACAGGAAGGAAGAGAGAGGCAAAGGAGGAGGAAAGAAAAGAATGAAGAGAAGCGAAGAAAGAGGGGAAGAACAACTGGAGTCAAGAAGGAAGGAGACTGGAGACGGAAGCCGAAAATATAATAGGAAGAAAGAGAAGAATACCGGAGAAAGAATGTAGAACGAGAAGAAGAAGAAATAAGTCATAAAAATGTATTATATTATTATTTTATTATTATTATGATTTTAAATGTACTGGTTAAAACCCTAAATGCCGCAAGGTCTAGGGTAAATAAAGAATATATATATATATATATATATACTCCGTCCATACATCTTTATGCTTATGCCATGCAAATGTGCTATTGATCTATTATAAATGAGGCTTTATACTATACATTGGATTCTCTGTAAGTATTATATTGAAGCAGGGTGCAGAGCTGACTTGCTAGATGTACAAAGTACAGAACATCGTGTAGAAAAAATTGTTTCTACTCTCTTATGGACTAGAAAACATGGACGATGAAAAGTTAATCAGCGAAATAATTGCAAAAACATATAATGCGGGTACTTTGCAGGTACTTTTCCGAATAGTAATTATTCTTCTGAATCATTCAATTTTGAGAACGGTTCATCTCGGTTAACAGCTAGAACTATAATACCATTGGAGCTCCGCTATAAAGAAATCAAAGATTATTCCTCTAAGATAAATGCACCAAGAGACCAATAGAAAAGGGAAAGAGATTGAAAACTTTTCACTATTTCTTTTTCCAAGAGTGCCTTGTTTTCCCCCCTACAATATCCTCCATGCCCCACTACTTGAAATCATTGCTTCTATGTTTTGTAATGGATTATATTTGTCAAATTTGCACCAATGACGTCACAGTTGTCACGAAATATAGCAATTTTATTACAATATCATATAATCAACGCTGATCGATAGTGCTTAATAAGGTAGAATGATTGTTATAATGTCTAACAGAACAAATTTATTATGGAAAGTCATTGACTTTTTTATTTCCGGGTAAATTAGTCACTGTAGCTCTTTGAAATTCTGATCACGGGGACACAAAAGAATTTTATATGCGTTAATAAATAATGAAAATTATATTACTCATATATCAGCCATAAGTTTGAGAAACAAATCACAGTCTTGAATCGATATTTATATCAATTGACTTACTGAGGAACCTATAGATGACGGGGATGCAAGCAGTGCTACTTAACCCAAATTTACCATGGACCAGCAAAATATTTATTTTTTATAATTGACAGAGGAGTCCGTGTATTCTCGGTGAAACATATTTAATATAAGATTAATAAAGACAACATTCGGTAAGTTTCACAAATATAAGTTTAATATACTCTATACGTATTTCGGCAGTGACGCCGTCTACAGGAGTTCAAATTACAAACTGATCTTTAGTTAAAATTTGTAAATTATTAGTGTTTAAAAAATCATTAACCTTCGACACATAGTCAGTTTTTTCGAGAATGGTTATTGTGTTTCCCTTATCTGCCTTACATAAAATAAGATCGTTATCATTAATTTTTTGTTTAATATTTTTTAAAGTCAAAATTTCTTTCTTAGAATTATTACATGTACATATTATTGAATTTAATAGAATTATTAATAATAGAGGAACAATTATGTTTTAAAAACATTTTTTGTTCTAATATGGCTATCTCAGTATCAATACGAAGATTGTCTATATCTTTATTATTGAGCAGTTTTTTAGGAGCATAAGACAAACCTTCTTAAGTAAGAGATCGTTCTCCGATTTTGAAAAAACAGTAGATGAAATGTTGGATATCCTAGGGTGGAAGTTGATATCTGGATTATTATTCGTATTCGATGTATGGGATGAAACAGGCAGAATTTGTAGCTTGCAGAGGTTAAGTAGTTTCTTATTCTGTCTTAAGTACATCTTGTGCACTTGAAACAGAATTTCTTCTCTTACATCTCGGTCCAGTACGTCGAATTCTATGGGATGTAGTAACATCGTCAATCGGTTGTGAATTAGCTTCAAATGTTGATTTAGATGGAATCTAGTTGAGTACCATATTTTTATTTCTTCCTGAACCCAAGCTTTTTTGGCTGTTTGGATAGCTTTTTCGGCGGACGTAGATGTATTCTTGCATCGCAGATGTACGTAATTAGGAAAGACACGTTTTTTTTTTTTATAATTTTTTAGTTTGTAATTTGAACTCCTGTAGATGGCGTCACTGCCGAAATACATATAGAGTATATTAAACTCATATTTGTGAAACTTACCGAGTGTTTTATTTATTAATCTTATATTTATTTTTTGTTAATCGCAGAATCATATCGAATCGATGTCGGACAAAGTAAAGTTATACAAATTTGTAATTTTATATACAAGTTCTATTAACCATAAATTGTTTTTAAGGTTTCCGCGGACCGGTTAAACTTTGCCGTAAAACGGCGGTTATGAAACGGTGATCTTGAGGGTTTTATAAAATATATGATAGGAAATCGACTGTTTTAGACTTTGTGCCCTTAAAGACCGGCAGAAAGTTGATTGAGTTCAGAGTTCAATATGTGAGCTTTGAATCGTTGGCAAATAAACAGGGTAGCCATTTTTACTCTACTAAGTCAACAATAGATTATGGGTTTACATATAGTGAAGGACAATAAATTCGTTATGTGCAATCTGTCCTAGGAAAACGCAGCAATGAATTCGTTCGCCTTCATTTAAGTTCCAGTCGATGGGGATACATCAAAGATTCGCTTGTATTCGGTATGAAAATGCATTTTAATTTTAATGAACTCGTTTGCAAGTATAAACATACAGTGATTTTAGGTTAGAATATTGTCCAGTTTGGATTTCAGGTATTTTATTATTTGCTATTGAACATTTTGATCATACTATACTCTATCTCTGAAAGCCTGATAGTAATAAATCATTTTTTCAGGCAGTTACCAGTGGCGTGCACATTTTAAACACGTTTTAATTGGTTTTGTGTATTTCTATATTACTATTTATCATTTTATTAAACGCATACCTGTGACCATATTTATCATATCATTAAATACACCCCTGTGACCATATTTTTCCTCAAAATTTTATGGTAAAATTTTTATGGCCTATTGTGTTTAACCCTAGTTCGTATTCCCATATACTATATGCGGCACACTCGGTTGTTTTTAACAATATTTCGTTTCGAACTATTCATATTTTGTCGCTTTTGTTTTACCGCTTCTGTGTGATAATACAATAACTTTTTACAAATAATAAATTATATTACTATCAGTCTTTCGGAGATAGAGTATAAATAAAACGGAATGGAGCGCACTAAATATATATATTTTTTAAGTGACAATATTATTTTTAAAATAATTCTAATTTTTCTATTCTAAAATTGAAAATTCAAATGTATATTAAATTCAACAATATCATACACAAATTCTATTAGTCGTAAATTATTTTATAAAAGAAAAACTTTTTAGTTTTCACGGACTGGTTAGAGTTTGTCAGGGACCAGTGCCAGTTCGCAAGCTGGCAGTTAAGAAACACTAGACTTCGTTCAACATAAGAAAAACACAGGCGGATGTTAGTGGTTCCCATGTGCAGAAACCAAATTTCGTCCATTACGTTATCAACAGTTAGTTAATGCAATGATTACGCGTATTGTGGGATGCTGTTTGTTTATTTCCGT
Source organism: Liopterus haemorrhoidalis (assembly GCA_963971575.1). Taxonomy (NCBI): domain Eukaryota; kingdom Metazoa; phylum Arthropoda; class Insecta; order Coleoptera; family Dytiscidae; genus Liopterus; species Liopterus haemorrhoidalis. The sequence continues at coordinate 145,365,239 of OZ020611.1, read as the reverse complement.
TATTATTATTTATTTCTCGTTCGTTTCAAGATATACCGTGTTCTAAAATGAGTAAAAATGTATTTAAAATACATGATTTTGTTTGTTTGGTATCCACAACAATTGTTTAAACCCCTTATGTACGTCAATGTGATCAGCTGTTTTCTCGCACAGAGTTAATTTATGATACCCTGTGCTTTACTTATGTTGAACAAAGTCTAGTCCTTCACGTTTAATCAATTCACAAGATTGCTCGTCAAATTTTCGTAAGCAATGTTAAATCTGAGGTTCAGTAGTATCTGGTGGTGGTGGCGCTAAAGAAAACTGTAAAATTTCTATCGTTAATTGTCACTACTACCTCGTTTTCCTATAATATGAGTTTATTGCCAGTAATAGAATGGGCTAAAAGATTTTTTGTTGAAATTGTATTATGTATAGTGCAAACGATAATGCACAAAAACGTTAAAACCCAAAGTATAAATATACATATTTCAAAATAAAATTGTATTCCCCTACAACACCCCAGTTGTCACACACAGCACTTATTGCATCAATTTTGTTGGGCTATGTTTACATCAGTTTCAAATTGGCTATGATTTGATATTATTCGTTCTAACCCCACCACAAAATTAATCCCAGAAAATCTGCTAGATCATCAGATTGCTTAGAATTGCTCTGAGCGCTCTGATAGATCACTCAGATGGAAATATAGCTAGAGAAGCTATTATGTACGATGTAACTAACTTTTCGAGCGGATCGGGAGCACTCAGATCGCTTTGATAAAATCAGACTAAAGGTAAACGCCTACTGGTTCATATTGATAAAATTTGTACTGTTTCGTATTTAAATTTTAGAAACCTCCTCACAATTATTGGTTTTGGGGGCCCGCCTGTAAAATCAGTAATCAAAAGGGGTCCTTAAATGTTAAAAGTTTGGGAAACATTAGTTTTAGTTTGAACATATAACTAGTCCAACCGGAAACTAGTGAACATTCGTGCGAAGGATCTAATGCGCCCGCTCACAATCGTTCGCTGCATGTAAACCCACATTATACCCTTTACTATCACTAGACTGGACTTACCTTGAAGCGCATATCTTTTTGATCTAGTGTCTGATCCTGTTCCGACTTTGTCTCTGACTCCACATCTTGGCAATTGCATGGTTTTTAACGTCTCATCGTCAAGTTCTCCTGCAAATAAAAAATAATAAACAAATTTAGTAAAGTCCTTTTGATAGATTATTAACATACAATAACTTAAATATGAAGCTAGTTATTTTTAATGCGATGACAAATATTTTAAACAGATATTTGGCTTGACTATACTCCATTATCACAGGTTTTAGCTAAAATAATATTAAATAATTTATTAGATAAAACAACACCTAAATTACTAATTTAGCTATTTTTTACTAAGAAGTTTGTCGATGATTTAGTTTTAGCCATACCAAAAGATCAAAAAACGAAACCTTAAAAATTTTCAACTCCTTTAATGATCATATAAAGTTTACTGTCGAAATAGAATAAGTCTGACCAGACGTACTCTTTTTTAGAGTATTATACTCTTTTTTAAGTAATATCCTCTATACTCTTACTTTTTATAAAAAAAAAAACCTGAATATACTCTGTTTTACTCGTCCCTTGTATTTTCGTAGAGTGAGGACCTTTTTTTTGCTCATCACTTGTATTTTTAAAGTGAGGACTTTTTTTTGCTCATCACTTGTAGTTTTGGAGGGAGGACCTTTTTTTTGCTCATCATTAGTATTTTTGGAATGATGACCTTTTTTTGCTCATCACTTGTATTTTTGAATTGAGGACCCTTTTGTTCATGACTTGTATTTCTACAGTGATGACTTTTTTTAGCATACTCTATTTCTGTAAAAAAAATCTGGTCAACCTAAATAGAACCAAATAACGCTTTACCTTTTCTAGCTATGAAACTCATAATAACACAATGGTAAATTAATTACAAATTGGTATAAAAAACCATGTAAATCAAACAGATTTTTAAACTCCCTTCCAATCACCCTTTAAAACAATAAATTATACGTAATGCAGCATAAAACGTAAATATATCTCTCGTATATTCTGGGCAAGTTTAAGAAAAATATTTTATTATTATGCTCAATAAATTATTATTAGTATTCATCTATAAAATTATTTATGCAAAATAAATTATATATTTTCATTTTATAACATAAATACCCGTTACTAACACTATAATTCATATATTTTTAAATATTTGCATTCAAAGTAACCCATCCTTTTTCTGATCTAAACTGATGTTATCTTGTCATATATTGGAAATCGATGAGTAGTGAAAGACGTAAGTAGAAAAATTTGTAATTTAAATATTAATATCAAACAGCATTTTATTTCATTTATATTTTAATATGTAGGCTTTAAATCGTTCCCTAACTAATTCAATAAATATTATTATTTAATTTTATAATATTTTGTACCATTTGGTTTAAAAATATTTTATTTGTCTCCGCCACTGGCGTTATCTTGTTTACGCAGTTTTGTAACGGTCGTATACTCTTCTCTGTTTGAATCATGTCTACACAAAATATTCTGAATTCAATGACCATCACCTTTCATTCAGCACTGTTTGTAAATATTTGAGATTTTATTAGTGCTACCATGTCGCTCAATAAGTCTTCGGTCTAACTAAGGAAAACTATTCTTTTTTTAGAAATTCGACCTTATTCATCAACATACTCTCCTTCAAGAGTGATACATTCAACCCAACGCTCCTAAAATTAAAAAAATTAAAAGTAATTAATAAAGCCACTGTTTGACTTCAACAGTATTTTTTTTTCCCATCAAAAACAATGTTTAATCAACACACGAAATTCTTTTTTATCCATTCTTTTAAAAATTACAAAACTGGAGTCACTAAAACCACTGTAACCTCTAAACTAAATGTCAGAATGTCATGAAATTTTCACACGCATCGTTGGAAGGTTGGTACTATCCAGAAATCATGAGTCTGTCAACAGTGTTGCCATATATATGTCAGACAGGAGACTTATTGAGTGAAGTATTATGATCTTTTAAAATTGCTTGAATTTGTTTCCAAAAGTAAATAATAATTACCGTTGGGTATTAATTACTTCATCAACATTTTTAACGATTTTGTAAATAATAGATGTGAAATAAGTTTTACATTTTTTTAGTTCAATGTTTAAACGTATAGATGATACTACTATTTGGGTTTGTGTCGTGTAATTTATGCTACAGCTTCAACAAGCTGGCACACAATCTCAGGCAATTTCCTATTACATAAGATCTTCCTATTAAAATTACCCTGTACTAATTATCGCTAGATCTTTTGTTTCCGTCTCTCTCTTGTGAGAAATCTTTTCCTCGGATCGCAGGATTTTCATAGTTTCTTCTCAAGTCGTCTTTACTATTTCATCCTCCTTACGTCCTCCCATTTCCAGTATACTCATTGTATACTCATTTCCAGTCTACTGATTTCCTGCGTGACAGTCGGCTTCAGGTACATTGCTCGAATATCTTCATTTGAATGGACCAAATATGCGACCCAGTACTTTGTTTTCAAATACTCTGTGATGTTATCTACATCCCTTCGTTAAATGTCTTGCTATACATGAATATGAATAATACTATTATTTGCTAAAGCTAGGTCTTCGTTGTTTTAGAGATATTTTGTGTAGTGAGGTGCGAGTACGGTATCCGAGTAAGATTAGCAATATGAATTCTGTTTTTTACATCTTATTAAATCATATTAACTTGATTATGATAAAAGTGACTAGTACGTAAGAGTTGCAGCACTGCAACCCTTCCAAAAAAAAAAAAATTAAAAGTAATAGGTATACCTATATTTTCTAGGATAATCTAGGTAAATTAATAAAATCGGAGCCATAATTGTTTTTTTTTTTTTTGTTTTTTGATCTCATATTTGATTTCTGTACGTTTCATATGATTATAAGGTGAAGATCCGCAAAAAAATTATTTTCTGTCTGCCTGATCCACCCGAAAAACAACCCGATATAGACCATATTAGTAACTACGTCACAAAATGGGTTTCAGTGCTGCCGCCTCGCGGTTGGATTCCTTTTATTTGAATTTAGCATGTTGATTTTTTTGTTAAATTGTATTTTGAAAATATAAGTTAAGTTTTCAAAGTAAAAGAATGCTTCACATCAGAACTACAAGTCAATATTTATTTATTAAAATTTTTATTTTATACATTATAATTTAATATGTCATTATTTTTGCAGAACAATATTATTTTGCAGGTTAATTTTGAAAATTTTACGTTAACAATCGTTATTATGGCAAGTAACTTAGCAATAAGTGTGTATGTCATATCTAAATGGTTTGAAGGGACAATATGTTGTTCTTTAAGGGACAATATTTTATCCATTATTGTTTTTCATTTTAATCTGTCAAAAAACGAAAAAATTTGCAATTAAGAATGTAGCTGTGTATTGGTTACAATTTGGAGCAAAACAATACACCATTATGCATTCTAAAACAAAATATTAATGATTACTTAGTGTTAATTAAATAAATACTAAAGATATTTCGATTTCATATTATTTAAAAACGTAACCTATAAATATATCTTCGAATCCTTATTTGTATATTTATAAAATCATTATTCTATAATATAAAGTATCTGGACTGTATATCTTTATTAGTATAGTTTTATTAGTATATATTTATCAAAAATACATATTTTTTGCTCTAAAATTGAAGATATTCATAAAATTAAGGTAACAAAAGTAATGTCACATGTATTTTAAACCAGTCAAAAACTTCCAAAGGACTTTATGATAGACAACCAGAACAAATCTTTTTCACCCTATGCATTTTTTCATTTAGGTAAATATTTAGGGCACACTTTAAAACCAAAACTATGAAATATCTCCCTTATTATTGACAACAGCAAAATCGTCTACGCTAAAACTTGTTTATAATAAGATAAATCTTTTTTGTTTTGGGCATTTAAAACGTATAGGTAATTTATAATAAGCCTGTAGCTGCAAACGTTAAATAGTCTGTACCTGTCATTTGACCGATAGGCAAGGACACGGACGTGAGTTCAATTCCTGCTTATGTCAAATAATTTGTGTAAAAATATTTATACAAATTACAGGTTCTGCTTAGCCGTTTGCAACCATCTTTAAACTGTAGGTGCCTTTCTGTGTACGCTAAAAAATGGACGTAATACTGATCATATTACTCCTGAATGTACATGGATTGAAAAAATGGTCATGAAACCTGGAAACAAGAGACCTTGGTTCACTTCGGGCTGTCGATGCCAATGATGATGTTGAATTTATTATAAGAAAACTTTTTTTGTTTGTTTTATGTATTTTTCCAATTGAATGAGTACTTGGGGAGTTACGGGAATATATATATATATATATATATATATATATATATATATATATATATATATATATATATATATATATATATGATTGTTTTTTGTGTAATAAAGGTGGGCGCTACGTATAAACATATTAAGTATCTCACTAATTTACTTAATAGCAAAATTGTGTATGTAGAAATGCTGTTTACAATAAACAATTCTTTTTTTTATGGAAGGACTGGTTCCAAGTCTAGTTGTAAATAAGTAATATTTACTTGTACGCACTCATATATGTAACTATATTTTTTAGTACTCATCTAAATACCGTTCCCCTCCAAAGACAAAACTTGGTTATGCTTCTGGTTGCCTGTCCGTGGATGCCTAAGTTCGGGTGAGATTGACGTAGTTCAGTACGTCCAATAAACATCGTTTGAGGGAGTTGCTATGTTACTTATACTTGTTATTTAACATAGCATCTTCCACAAACTCTGTTCATTGGGCATATTGAAATACGTCACTCGAAAGTGGGGAAAACAGTATAAACTACGGACAGTGCTTACGGCCTTCCAATATCTGAATACACAAACACTCTCAAATGTATAGTAATTTATAGGAAGTCAATCTTTTCTTCATGACTATGTCTATTGATACTGTGATATTCAGTTTCAACATTGAACCTGAAGTTTTCAGCTCCAATATCAAAAAGAGTTGAAACTGGGTAACTACGGTTAACAATATTTGTACAAACAATTTTAATTTCCTCCTTTTTGTTTCCGAGAAAATGATGCAACATAACAACAACAAAGATCTGCAGAAAGAGCAGTTGCAGTTAATATGTATTTATTTAAATAAGATTAACGATATTTTCAAAAAGCACCATTTTGCATTCCTGATTCAAGCACACTGTCACCAGCATTTACATTTTTTTCTAATTATAAGATCAGTAGAAATGTAATTGCGTTGAAATCAATTGACAATTTAGTCATATTTATCTAAACTTGGAGAAACGTAATTGCATGTGTTACATATTACACGTGCCTTATTACAAATTGTTTTATTTACATAGTTAGGCTCGGCTTCCAGAAACAGACAATACACCATACGTTAAACTAATCATTGTCAGATAAAATAATGATTTCATATCCTTACGTGATACTCAACCTTCACCCAAATTTAATATCAGTGTGTGTTTAGCATTAGTTAATTGGACTGCTTTTTGGAAAACAAGTGCCGTGATTTATAAACATGACTAATTTAATATTTACAGTTGAAATTGATGTTCTTATTGTTATTTTTTAAAATAAATCGCAACGAATTATTTAAACTTGAAATTGCAAACTTAACAAAAATTCAATAATTTATTTATTTATTTATTTATTGTTTGGGTGGTCAAACAGAACATAGTTCCTATAGACCTCCACGAAAAATTTACAATAAGATACTAATTATAAATACAATGATACAATTTAAATATATATATATATATTTACATAAAAAATTACAAAAATTAATACAACAAAATGAGTTTTTTATATATAAGTGCATTTGCATCGTTGAGTTAAGCTCTTAATTTACATTCCACTAGTTTTTTAAAGGAAGAAAATGACAGAAAAAATATATCGCACGTATTAAAATGATGGTTAAATGTGCACATAGTTCTATTTAGAGGTGAATTCTGTCTAATATTTGTATAATAGTTTCCAGAGTAAAACGTATTTATTTGCCTTAGATTTGTAGCTGGTACATCAAAGTTTATCAAACTCAAAATATCTTCAGAATCAATCATACTATTTACAATTTTATAGACAAAATTCATCTCTAATTTAGTTCTACGGTTTTTCAAGGTATGTAGATTATATCTGTTTAGTTGAACATAATAATTATATGGAGTATTGCAATAAAATTTATAATCTAAATACCTTAAAAAGCGTTTTTGAATACTTTCAATTTTGTTTGAGTATATAGCATATTGCGGATTCCAAATTAAACAATAATGGCAAAAGATTACAGATATATTCTTGGTTTACCGTAATATCACAAACGAAGTATTTGTAATATGAATGCTACCTTTTAAGATTTACAAAAACTAAGAAAGAAAAAAAATTTTTTGGAACAAACTGTTTTATTGCTTTTCAAAATATTCGCCTTTAAGTTTTATACACTTTTGTCTGCGTTCAAATCAATTATTCGAAACATTTTTTCCACTCTGAAGGTAGTATCTCAAAAACATGGTTTTCGTAGTCTTCAACAGCTTTTTGGGGTGAAAAAAATCGCTGTCCACGCATTTTTTGTTTGACATTGGGAAACAAAAAAAAAGTCGTTAGGGGATAAATCAGGTGAATACGGGCAATGAGACATTAATTCGACGTTTTTCTTCTTCAAATAATCAATTGTTTAACGTGTTGTGTGGGAGCTTGCATAGTCATGATGAAGAATGATGCGACGTTTTTGGTTGTTTTTCCTGATTTTGTAAATTACTTTTGGCAAACAAATCATCACAAGCCGTGTTTTGAGCTTCGGTCAAATTATGCAGAATCCATCGTGAACAGATATTTTTCACAGCTAAATATTCATACAAAATCGAATGTATTGCAATTTGCGATATGCCAAAAGATGTCTCTATCTCACGGTAAGCCACAGGCCGATCTTCTTCGATCATCTTGCGCACAGCATCGATGTTTTTTTGAGTCACAACCGATTTTGGTCGACCTACATGAAATTCATCACTGACGGATGCAGGACCACGACATAATTCAGTCATCCAAATGTAAACAGTCTTTTCTGATGGTGCTTCGTTACCAAAAGTTGAACGAAGCGAATCTATGCATTGCTGTTGAGTTAAACCTTTTCTAAAATCTTAAAAAATCAACCAACGAAAACCTTCACAGGTAATATCAATTTTTTACAAACTTGTTTTTTTAAACGCTCACTGTCAACAAACTACTCGGTCAATTTATAAGCTGCCACTGATTGATAAGCTGTACCGTCATTGAATGTAAAGTCAAACTGTTTAATGTCAAAATATTTAATGTGAAAATGTCCAAATTTCATCTCACTTTAGCTCTACAAATTTACGTATAGCTCTATCCCTCTTGCACCGTGTTACTATCTTCATAAGAAATACCAATACAAAAACAAAAAATTATGTTGCTAATAAACTATTAGAAGGATTTTGTAACTTGGAAATCACCAATAAATTTATTAGCTTCATAAATATATTATGTGTCTAATAACTATTAGGGCATTTATTAGGAACTGGAACTTTCGGCCCTAAATTACATAAAAATAAAAAACAATTTCTATCTACGCTTAGTTTTTTATCTTTCATCGAATCCGTAATTATTGTTTTCCGAGGAGTGTTTAATTATTATTTTCCTGAAGCCCGGAATTATTATTTTACCGGAACCTGGGCTCGCTCTCGATACCTCTGGCTACAGTTTCTACCACACAAATAAACAGCATATGGACTGACAAACAGGCAGACAAACAAACAGAGTGAAAAGCAGATAGACAGACAGACAAATAAGTGTTTCTTGGTTATACATGCGAAATCCTAAAAACAAAAAAAATCATCAGTACGTTTTTAATCTTTTTTTTTTTTTATTTTGTGGCCTTGATACTTCGGCAATTAACCAGGACTATTCTTATTCTTTGAAACATTCCATGCCTGAGCAGGATTCGAACCCGAAACCTTAGCAACGCAGAGCACATGTGTTACCACTACGCTATGCCAGTCGGCATTTTTAATCTTTGGTATGTATAATATTATATGGAATAAACAACTTTATGGGAAAAGCATTCATACGTATCTTATTTATTTAGAAAAATTAGCTCTTCATTTATATTAACAGTTGTAAATGAAATTCTAATAAGTGTATAATACTGCAATAACACATTTATTTTGAATAAAATGTGGTAAATTATTTCCGTAAAATAGTTTGTAGTCATTGTAGTCATAGGAGCAGTGCAATTATCATAAACATACAATCAGACACGTAATTTTTTCCGGAAATAAATTAAACAGATATAAACTTGAAATACGGAAATTTCCTACGATAACTCTAAGCGATTTCCTTTTATGAATCCGTTTATGAATCTTAATTTTTAAAATTTAGGAAATACGCTATTTAATTACTTAATAAGCTACGTTATACAATTATTTAAAAACTTATCAAACATTTTTTAATATAGATGAAATATCAAATAACAGATACAACTTATCTAGGGTATAATTATATAAAATTTTCTATATTTTCTTTTTATACAAAAGGCTCATGACCTTTATTTCTAGTTTTGTTAATAGCTTGATTCTATGATTCACAAGGGTCAAGACCACCCCTACTTCTTCTTTTTTTAAGCGTTCGCTTGGTTTTCTTATTAGTGTAGTCCTTTAAAACAATCTTTTAAAAAACTCTTTTTGTTCCTTAACACTGCGAATAATTCCTAGAGATTTCAAGATTCTTATACAAAATCTAACAATCTGAAATAAAATTAGTAACAATCTATAAATCAATATTGCAATTTTTATCTAAGGGTTATCTAATAGGACATTTTGAATTGTAGAAAAAATGTTGTTAAAATGATATCGCTTATTAACTTAATAATAGTTCGTCGAATAATATTATACTTGATGATATTGGAGTGCTTGTTACACGTCATTTTTATCCGCAGCACCTATATTGAGAACTACGGCAGATTCAACATGACGGCAAAAATAGACTACCAAGTACAATAATTATAAGTAGTTTTCACAATAGAACAAAATTGCTAGAAACATATTTGCAGAATGCAAGTTTTAGGTACAATTTTTCGTACTGTACGTACAGGGCCGGCGCCTAGGCAAGATATAATGCGGTGCCCCTAAGCAAGACCCTCTAAACATAATTCCACGGAGGTAGAAGAAAAATATTAAAACAATTTTTGAATTTTTACATGTTACACATAAATACAAAAACGTCATAATTTCGTGGCCTTCCAGCGCCCCTAGACTCGCTTAATGGTAAAACCGGCCCTACTTTAGGATCGGTATGGGATCGGTATTTTTAGTTTTGACGTTGATTCAAAAATTTAAGCTACATTGTTAATAAATTGTCGTAAAACAGAAACACGTTATTAAATGTTCAAGTTTTTCCTTTATTTTCTTCTTATTGATTATTATTCTTCAATCAATTTGGCGCCCTTTTCCACTGATCACCTGTGGCAAGATCACTCTGGTACGCAAATCTGCGTCGATAGGTTTACAGGATGCCGTCGATAATGCAATTTGTTTATTTACAATTACATAACAGTTTTTTTCTACAATTAAAAATATCCTATTAGATAGATAAAAAATCGCTTCTAGTTTTGAGCTATTGATTGTTATTAATTTTATTTCAGATTGTTAGGTTTATATAAGAAACTATTAAGAATATACGGTAGTGGCACAACACAATAAATTTTAAAATGTATATTTTTCGAAAGAGTAATTTGATTTTGGTAACTACTCCGGTTTCCATCAGCATCATTATAGGTAATTTTTTCAAAAATAAATTTTATTTTGCTACAAAAAAACATATATATATATTCGTTAAATACCAATGTAGTAGACGATAATTTCCAAATAAATCAGTAGTAGCATTCTGAGTATTTTTTATATATGGAAGGTTCATAATTAAAGTGAACCAAGTCAATTTTTGTCAATTTCCTAATAATACTGCCAGGTCACAATACAAAAATTATATTTTTCAGTGCAATAGTTTTCTCAAAATTGTCTCAGTTCACTTTAATTCGGAACCCTACATATGTGGGTCAAAGAACTGCAAATGAATGCCAATTTTAACAATGCATGCCAATTTATACAACGCCCTAGGTTGAGCCGTTCAGCCATAATTACTACCATTCAGACAGACACGGTATATAAAGTTTCTTGGTCGTACCTATGAAACCCTAAAAGAGCATCTTAGTGTTAGCCATGTTTACCTATACACGTAGCAAATATTTTAGAATATACTGTAATTTTCATATTTACCTGTGGTGTTGAGACCAGCAAATGACTGAAATTCAGCTATGGCATTGTTCCACGTCTTCTCATCTACTATGGCACCGGACTGCGCGTTTCTTAACTTAGGCGATAAATATCCATATTGTGATAAATAAAACTGAAACAAACAAAATACACAATTAGTATCATGACAGTTAAATACCTTATAATCTTTAAAATTATCTATTTCTCTTCTTAAGCACTTATATTCGGGTTCACTCTTAAATGTGAAGAAGGTATATTATATACCAATATTTGCTAAATGCTCTAATTACTCCATCATTTAAATTTAAGAGTTGCCGTGGCTCCGTGGTAGACGGTTTTCTACGGAGCACAGGGACGCGGGTTCGATACACCCCCCCCCCCCACCGCCATCGGATTTTTATCTTCCGATATTGTGCAGTCAGCTCTGGGGTCGACTCAGCCTCAAGTATTTAATACTTAAAATGAGTACCTGTTTATACAGGGTCACACTGACCATGTGGCTTTTAGCTTCTAATTAATAAATGATTTATTTATTTATTTATTTATCTATAACCGGCGGTCTAGAAACGGACAACTTACCTTCTCTGCCCCTTATACGCCTATCTAGGTGTTGGGATCCTATTATTTTTTTATTTTATTATTTTATTTATAGATAAAAACAAAAAACTTACCTATGACCCGATATATTCAATATATCGTACGTAGTTCTTGTCCATTCATAATAAGTATGATGCATTGTAATTATTTTGTCAATATTTGCACATTTTGTAGTGGGTATATGTTTAGTAGTATGTACTAGCAAATTTGTGACATAGTAGATGACTAATACAAAGTGTAAGGTAATAAAATAAACATATAACGCATTGTACGGAATGCAAGCATGTGCAAATTTTTGAGTAGCGCCGGATGACGAATATTAAGTGACACATTTCACAACTACCAGCCATGAATGATAATATAGAAACAGATAAATAATATTTTTAAAAGTATTTCTTAAATTAAAAGATATAATATTTAAAACAAAAAGTAAGATGATATAATAGGGATCTAATTCAATCATCAATATTAAAATACATGCATTTTTTAATATAATAAACTTCAATTATTATATATTTTTCTTTTTCTTAACCTCGCATATCCAAACGGATATAAAACTGCGTCCACACTATGTCAATTGGCATAGCCGACTGGCAAGGCTATGTGACTTTGCCAATAAGTAGAGACATCCACACTGTCAGCTCAGGATAGAGCGCATCGGTCTGTTATCAGGTCCATTTACCATAATTTTTGAAATAGGTTTTGTAAGCCCAACTCGTGTTTGTAAGCCGCTTGGCACAGTTGGCACGTCCACACTACGAGCATCGGCTCGGCTTTTAATGATTCAAACCAACTTCAGTCGGTTTGCAACTGGCATGCCGCGCGGTCTTATAATGTATATTATAAGTGACGCCGTGCCTATCTTCTTCTTCATTTGCCGCATCCATTTCAAATGTTGGCTATCATCGCCAACATGACTATCCGCAGTAGTTCTACAGATGTAACTCCGAACCATTCCCTCAGGTTATCGTGCTAGAAGATCCTTGGTCTTCCACGACCTCTGTTCTAGTTAAACTTTCACTATATAGTATTTTCTAGAAAATGGTATTTGTGTCTGAGACTGAGAACGAAAGAATACCATTCGGTGCCAATACAAAATTAATAAAAATAAAAATAATTTCGTTTTCCAAATCGCCTGTGTGCCAACAAAAATTTCTTGCGTGCAAACACTGGCATGCTTGTCATAGGTTCGCCACCCCTGCTATAGGCTGACGACACGTCCACACTTATTCGGCTTTGTCAGTTGGTTTTGCCATCTTCCTTCATATTCCTATATTTAGTCCTATTCTCACCTATACACAGCGAAATTAACTCAGATGTTCTCTTCAGGTTGTCGTAGCATTTTCTTCTTTTGTGCTCATTGAGATGCTAGACCAGAATTTTTTGAGGCCAAGGATCTGGGTCACTTCTTGCTACTATAAGTTCAGTGTTCATTTTAACAAAGCAGCTCAAATGGGAACCTCAGCCACTTTGATGCCAATCATTTATCTTCCATTTACCATTGTTAGGAGTTCTACGTTGGCTTTGAAAACATACTGACCAAATACCTACTTTTTTTACTACTAACTTTTTTTTAACTGCTTATTTCTTAAAATAAATTAAAAATTGAATAAGCATGAACACGTTCTATTTCCTCATTTCCCACAATAACTTTCGCTGTGTCTCCAGAATACATGACTAAAGCTTTTCTTATATTAGGTATATTAGGAATATTTGGTAATTATCAGCGCGTGAAATACGCATGCACTAAATTGTTATTAATATCGTTTGATTTAATCATTGGACAACGGACAACAACCTCAATTTAAATTGCATATTTATTACATAAATAAAAGTAAAAGTGACATCTAAAATATGAATGTCATTACCAAAACAATGTCATGGTTTATTTATGTAAATTCTACAAAATATGTGCTAATATCATGTCATTACAATCATATGCAAAATAAAAACTAGATCTCGCAGACCACACATTTGAAAACAATGGTGAAGAAAGCAAGTCAGGGCTCTTATCCGATTTAGGAGAACTGTTAGGATTATATTTCGAAGAAATTATATTTCCAAAATAACAATTTACACATACATTGTGTTACTTTGCATACGCCAACAAACTTTTGAGAGCTTAGTCAGAAAATTAATGTTTGTCATAAAATATTTTATGTACTTTTAAGTTGTAAAGAATGTCGCATTATTCTCAGAAAAACTGTGTTATATTTCATAAAATTATAACGTACATTATCACAAATATTTGATATGTCAAAGAACAAGTACTATTTAAGAAAGATAAATTTATCCAGTGCAAAATTGTGATTTTAGATAATTTTTTAGATAACATGAACATACAATTTTATTCCAAAAGGTGAAGTGATGTATTTAGAATTAGATTCTCTCTTTTATGGACAATATCATGAAAAAATTTACTGCTAGCCAACATGATACAAATGTTATTCTTTCTAAGTTACCTCTTTAGTTACACAAATCTTTAGCAACATTATAAATATTGCCTACAGAAACCAAAGAAGATCGGACTGAATGTAACAAGACAAGATTGAATCTTAAGATTTAAAGTAACAGATAAGTATTTGTTTCTATTATCACTTTCTGCACGAGATTATTCTAATTTTAATTCGTCCAAAAGTAAGCTCATGTGTTTTACCAGAAGCCGTGATCCTTTAATATATAATTATAATATGAATAATACTCTGGCATCGAAAGGACAATATTTATGGAATATTTAAGTATTACTTTCGATGAGTCTTTTAGTTTTACTGCCTCTAAAACAAAACTGGTTAACGACAGCATCAAAATGATTGGACTGGTACTAAGAATGGGTAAAGATTACCGTAAAACACAGACAAATATTAATTTGTTTAATATTCTTATAAGAAGCAAGGTAAAAGGATAAAATTGAAGCCAGTAGAAGGCCAGGCAGAAAAAGGACTTCGTGGCTCAAAAATTTGCTACAGTGGTACGGGAAATCCTCAACAGAGCTATTTCGTATTGCTGTCAATAAAAATCTGATAGCCAGAAGTATTGCCAACATTCGATAAGTGGATAGGGAGCCAGAAGAAGATAAGAAGCAAGTTAGATTATGCATCTATGGTTTGGTCACCATTCCATCTTAAATATATAAAGATTACTATGTCAGAGCAGATAAAATTCCTGAGATGCGTGGACTTCGGAATGACACTTTCCTTACCCACATATGTTTCATATAATTTGTTATTACCTAAATATTCTGTCGTATCGTCTTGCACCAGACGCAACATTACTAATTTACTCGTCCTACATAAAATATGGAACGGCGATTTGTCATGTCCGGATATCCTCTCTCAAATTTGTAAAAGAGTACCCCGGGTTGGAGAACGAAAAAGAATTATTCTATTTTAAATTCAGCAACCGATAGATGCCCTACCTGCCACACAAAAATCTCAGTAAAACATGTTCTCACCGAGTGTCCCCAATATGACAAAGAAAGAAGAAAGCATGCGATGCCCAACAATTTGTGCGAAGCCTTGTGCAACTACAGAAGACCCTTAATTTTCTGATAGCCACAAAATTAGACAAATATATTTAAATATTAAATAAATGCACTCATTATAAAATGTGTAATCAATGTAAACCAATGTAACTGTTATAAAGACGCTAATAGCAGTATGCTGATGCGTCTCTAATTATAAATAAAAAAATAAAATAAAAAAATCAGCATACAAAAATCGAATAACAGAAAATGAGTCCGCTTAATCGAATGGCAACACATTATAATCAAGCTTTGGGAGTAAATGAAAATTTAGATTTATTTTATATGAATTTCCCATTCTTTAAAAATCTGTTATATTCTCTGAGAAACCTTTTCATACTATAGTGTACTATTTTCATTTACTTTTATGTAGACATAAAAAAACACAAATATGTATTGTAATTTTTAAATGATCTAGACCAGCGTTTCTTAATCTTTGGGTCGCGTTAAATTTTTAAGGGGTCGCGAAGGTGTCAAAGAAAAAAAAGCTACCTAATAAAATATTAATAATTAGCTTAACAAACAAACTTATATTAATATGAATATAATAATTCATTATAGTAAATTTAAAGAATAATGAAATCGAACTATCTATTGATATGTCAAAATAGGCTATTTTTTTGAATTTTGCATATATATCTTAAATAAAATTCTGAATAATCTATTTTTATAATTTTTTGTTGCATTTAGTACAGAAATGATATCTTACTTGAAAAGAAAACACTTTTTCGGCAATTAACAAAAGGGTTAAATTTTTAAATTAATAATATGTAGTTTAAATTAACTTTTAACTTATAAATTATTTGTACAATATAAGTACTATCAAGTTGATCCATGTAAAACAATATCGTGCAGATATAATACCCTTTTTATTTTATATTAAAAAATTTTATTTTTTTTATAAAATAAATAATTGGGTCGCGGTATGACTTCAAAGAAAAATATTGGGTCGCGCGGCAAAAAGGTTGTGAAACGCTGATCTAGACATAACTTGTAATATAATGATCGAAGAAAAATTTATAAGTGAATATGGGCACATTTGAGACTTTGGTCCTGGAGTGCTTTATCATTTCAAATAAATAAATAAATAATCATGGTTTTGAATTAAAATTCGTCTTAATTAATAAGATGTCTACAGACGGACAAACTTCTCGTGGCCGGGCGTGGCTTATGGTGCGCATAGAGAGGGCACTATGAAAGACAGAGACAGATACAGAGAACAGTCAAAGAAACAAGTTTACATTCTTACACGTGTACATTATATTTATCAGTTAGGTACGTCTATAAACACAAGTTCCTCCCATCACAGTCGAACAACAAAACTATAGAAACGTAGCTGCTTGATTTAAGTGATTACTGCATTTGACTTCACTTTGTCGACTTGTGTATTGGTCAAAGCAACCCGGTCCGGCGTCTTTTTCCAAACTCCAGCAATTTCAAGTAGATTGTAAATAATATAGGCTTACAAAAATCAAGAACATTGCTAAATATTTCTCGATTTTGACTATTAATAGCACGTCCACCTAATTTGCTTTTTGTCTCCATGATTTTAAATATTTAATATATTTTGAATGTTGCGCTTATGCACTTGACTGTAATAGCGTGTGTAGGAAATAATGCAATTCGCCAAAGTTATAATCCCCACTACAAATTTCACGCGCATGTTCCACGCCCGGCCGCGAGAATTTAGATATAGATTTATATAATAAAATAGCGTTCGCGGATACAGTCCCTGACAAGTTGAAACATAGTGGAACACGTGGGCATTTTATAATTCTGGTTGGAAATTTGTTGTTCGGAAGAAATACTGCGCACGCGTATGATGCTTTAACCTGTCGACGCTTCCATCTAGGAACGCAGCTATTATCAATAATATTTCATGTACAGATAATTCAAGTTTAGATTAATATTTGATTAATTAAATTTATAAATAATTTTTAAGAACGCATTTCTTGTTCCTACTAACAACATTGTAAATTAAATAGACATTAATATTTGACGTTTTGAAAAATAATAAAAAAAATATGACAGAATTACTAAGAACTTGGATGAATCATCACTCACTGACAGTAAAAAATAGTTTATAAATAAATTGCACATAAAATAAATATTTGCTTGATTCACGTCTTTGACGATATTGACAAAACTTCTGTCTAAACTTTTTTTTTAGAACATAGTTCTTATCGAAAATATTTTATCGAAAGATTATCTCGTTTGCTTCTTTGTTGATTATATTATTAGTAGAGAGAGATCTAGGTGTTTATATGTTTAAATACCATTAAATTTAATTTAAAAGTACAAAGTTCAATTAAGTCGGATTGAAACGTACTGTTACCTAATTTAACCGCACTCTAAATTATTAGACTGCGAAAAAAAAAGAAAATATATAAAACGGTATAAGATTTGGGTTTTGGAAGAAAGAAGACAAAATGAGGGACCATAAAGCGGCATCGAGTGAGCACGGCGCTTTAGAGAGCATTGTGAAGCTGTGGAGCGAGGCGTCAACTACAGCGTTAGTGCGCTAGTAGTACTTTAATCGTGGAGCCGATGGTGCCATGTAAAAATGAAACTTATCGCTTATACTTTTATTTGTCATTTTCGTGCAGCTACGATTGTATTCGTAGCATATAAGTGTATTTAATGAGAAGTGGCTTTTGGAAAAGACATAAAGCTGGCTTACAGAAACAGAAAATTCACCAATAAATGAACAAGAAATATAAACATAAAATATTTTATTATTTTCAATACGAGATGATTCGTAAGACCTTTTTTCAAAAAAACCCATTCTGTATGCTTTTTGGTGATTACTTTATACTATAGTTATAGTTTTGAATAATATAATATAATTTTATCAAATTGGCTTCTGAAATCGGAATCCTGAAACTTGCCGGGGCAGCAGAGCCGGCGCTAGCTCTTTTGACGCCCGGAGCAAACCCACCAAACTGCGCCCTTTTTTACAATATGCACTGGCGTACCGAATAGGGGAGTTAAGGTGCTCGCAATCTTATTTCAAACATATTCTTTTGATTTAGATGGATGCAATTTAAATATTTTAACATTTTAACCGAATACTAGTTATGGCTAAGTAAATTTGGTAGTACAGTGGTACCTCGACTTACAAATCTCTCGATATACGAACTTTTCGAGATACTAACTATTTTCATATCCTATTTTGACCTCTAGATACGAACTATGATGTTTTTCTTTTTAAATGAATTAAAGCCTGTTTACATTATAATTTTTCAAACCTTTTTCCCTAGTACTAGAAACAGGTTACTAACAAAGCGAAAACTCGATACAAGAAAATTGTCCTTTTTTACAATTTAATGATTTTCGTACTAATCATGTAAAACAGAAAATTTTATAAATAAAAATTAATATGTAATGGTATACAAAATGCATATTTATAGTGAAAAAATGTACCTTCTCACTCATTCTCCATTTTTTTACACTTTCTTCATTTAGTTGAGAATAGTTCTTTTTTAATTTTTTGGATTTTCCTTTATGATTTTTTAATCTAGGAACGGATTAATTGATTTCCCATAAGATATAATGGAAAATTGGGTTTTTTAGATACATACTTTTTAAGTTTGCAAAATGCCGGTTCGCTATGGCGTAGTGGTCAGCTCATTTGACTGCTAACCATGAGGACTCGGGTTCGAATCCCGGTGATGGCATGGATGTTTGTATTTGTTATAAAATGTATCCATAATAAAAATAAACATGTTCTGGTTAATGGCCACCGTAGCTAAGACCAAAAATTAATTAAATTAAAAAAGAAAAAAGTTTGCAAAATACACACACATTAAGTTTGTAAGTCAAGGTGCCATTGTATGTCTAAATGTGCCACCAAAATCAGATATTAATATTTTCAGATGTGTAAGAAAGTTAATACAGTCCAAAAGAAGACTGAATATTATTATATAATCAATAAATGTGTACGTCCTTAAACTCAATTTTATATTTAATATGTACAAGATTGATATAGAAATGAAAATTTATAATTTTGATCTAAATAAAAATAGAAAAACTTAATAAAAACTTAGAATATGTATATTTAAGCGTTTGTTTTGGCGCCCCTAAGAGCTGGCGCCCTAGGCCTGTGCCCCTGTCGCCCCTGCCTTTCACCGCCTCTGCGCGGCAGTCATGGTGTTAAAATTATAATGGTTAGTTTGTTAGTTAAAATTTTTGGAGCACAGTAACGATGTCTATTTCCACCTAACACAGCCTATTTTTAATTTGTATTAAAGTTACGTTCGAACTCCTATACAGTCCTTCCTGCAGTTTGTTTTGATATTATTTTACTACCAATAATTCTGCGATATGTTTTCTATTTGTAAAAATGTACCTTGATATTTGATATTTAATGATCATTTAATATTTCTTTTTCTTTTCTTTTCATATAAACTTTTTCTTGTTAGTTTCTTGTAAGAATCGATCAAATGTATGAGCAAACTTTCTTGCCAGGGTGTTGGACTGGTTGCATGTATTCCGCTGCTCATGTACAACATTACTTTCTAGGTTGGTGTCAATTTGTGGCCCTGAACTTCATTTTTAACGTGTTAATCGATAGTAAGGAAGTTTATGAAAGTAAAACTTCTATAATTTGCATAGTTTTTAACATGCCACTGATACATAAGAAAGTATTTTGGAATTTAAATTAAATTAAAAAAAAAATGTTTTGGTCGAAAAATCAAAAAATCTGAAATTATTGTTACCAACGTACATTAATGTAAACTAGAATAGCACAATGTGAGTTTAAGATCAGATTATTTTTTCAAAAAATAAAGAATTTCTTGTATCGTTGAAAAAATATAATTGTTTGTTTAAAAGATATAAAACGAATGCTCTTGAAGCTTATGTTCGGGTACGAATACGTAGAAAGATCATTGCCGGCGCCGATCAACGAGAATACATATCGTTTTACTTTCAAATTCACCCGGATATGTTGAAAGTTTTTCGGTGTATTTTTTTTTTTAATTTTATGTGGCGCGCAATACATTAATTGCGCACCACTTACATTTCACAGATGTTAATAAAATTTCTTTGATGTATCGACATTTACAATTACTTATCGGTAGAACAAATTTTAATATTTTGTTATGAATTTGTTTTAGAACATCTAGTCTGCGTAAGTGGCATGTTTAAGTAGATATATAACAACCCTAAGCTGGTACAGCAATATTAATTCTAAACCAGACCAATTTTTAATGATGAAATTTCCATTAACTATCTTTTCACGTGTGCACTTACCGGCATCAACAAGGGCTAACAAAGAGACGGAAATATTTTATTAAAACATATAATTTACGGTTGATTTTTATTTAATACTAGCTCCCGAGATTTTCTACGGCATTTGACTACTTTAAAACGAATAAAGTAGAACATAAAGCTCAAAATGTTAAAGTTAAATATATAAAACGATAATATAATTTGCAATTAACTTTCAGACGATGGGATATACAGAAATCTCTAGCATTGCCATCTATTGGTAAGTACCGCACCAAATAGCGACATACATGTACATCTTTAAACATTTCTGCGCAATTTACACTGTGATAACTCAGTTATTATTAATCTTTGATGTATAGTGTTCAATACTTTATGATTTTACGTGAAATGCTCTAATTTGTTATTCTAAAATAATTGATACATCACTTTAAAACTCTGATGTTATGCAATGATAAACTTTATAATACAAAAAATATTAAGTTTAAAAACAGAAAATTGCACATTACGCGACATCGATGCATAATAGGTATATACTCTCCCGGACTTTTTTTTTGCATCTAGTTAAGATCTACATTTTTTGTCTACATTATATCGATATAGCACTTAACGTTTAACCTACGTAGTCAATTTAAACTGCACGAGTGTGAAAAATGACGGTTTTCCCCCATAACGCCCCCTTAGAGGACATGGATGAAGTTAAAACCCACCTAAAACCTTCCTCGGATTATTTTACCCTCCTCTACTAAATTTGATAAAAATCGGTCCATCCGTTCGGATTTGTATAAAGGACAAACAAACAAACAAACAAACAAACAAATTGATTTTTATATACAGTGAATTTCTTTGATCCTGCAACATTGAAATTATTATTATGCATGGTTTCCCTAGTAACGACAAATTATTTTGACGGCAATGTTTTTTTATGGCCTTTGCTGCTTTGGCAATTAGCCAGGACAATTATTATTTTTGAAAAATTCCATGCCTGAACGGGATTCGAACCCGAGACCTTAGCTACCCAGAGCACATGTGTTACCCTACGCCGGTCGGCAATGTTAAATCGCCTATGTTGCAAATTAAAAGAAACGCAATTTTACATTGCTGTCAGATTTCAATTACCATAGTAACGATAATACCTATATTGCAGGATATTGAAATTCACTGTATAAAGATTTCCAAAAATTCTGTCTAACGTCCAGAAAGGTTGATCTAAAACTCTAAAAAAGGTTAAGAAAAAACAACAACAAAAAAATGGTGTAATATATATTATATGAACCAAAATAGTACAAATGGAATTTTTAATCAGTTTATTTTTTCAAAAGATATCGCAGTTATTATATTTTAATAAAATATATTTTCCTGTATGGCAGTGGTTCCCAAACTTACTTTGTCGCGATTTTCTAAACATCGCAGAAATCTTGCCAATTATTAAGACATTCATTGTTTCCATTTTATTTTACAAATTACATATTAAACATTATTCAAGAAGTTTATTCAAAGAATAGAATTTTAAGAATATTAAACAAAACACATCTTTTCACGGAATATGAGTTCCAAGGGAAATATTGATGTAGACCAGTGTTTTCCAAAGTGTGGTACGCGCATATAATGTTACTTATAATAAGTTATTTATCGTTTATTATTATTACCAAAATAATTATTAATTTACACTTATTCTGGCAACTTAAAAATGCACGTACCAAAATTTGAAATAATAAATATATTAATAAGGGATATGGTTTTCTTTTCATATAGGGAGGAGATACTTAGTGTAACGAAAATTTTAGAAGGGGTATTAAATGAAATATTTTATTACTTATAGAGGACAAAGCATAAAATGCATACATAGAATTTCGGAATTTCAGATATATTTTATCAGATTCAGGCAAGGTAGATGCACACATATATGACAAGATCATCTATGGCAACTCGAGCACTACATGGAACCATATCAAATAAGAATATAAGAAATTAAGTACAGAGCATATTCAACTCTTTAGGTCTAACCATTTGGTCACCATTTTTACCGTACAGACTTACAGACACACATATATTAGTGACAGTATAAGGGTTTCTTGGTTATACCTACGAAGCCCTAAATTA
This sequence comes from Liopterus haemorrhoidalis, assembly GCA_963971575.1. NCBI lineage: Eukaryota > Metazoa > Arthropoda > Insecta > Coleoptera > Dytiscidae > Liopterus > Liopterus haemorrhoidalis. The sequence continues at coordinate 145,342,459 of OZ020611.1, read as the reverse complement.
ATTAGAGTAGTCTGGAGGTAACGCACGTCTTTTAATTTAATATTACAAAAGTATTGTGATTTGTCAGAGCCAACAACTAATGTATGCGGTATAATAATAAATTCTGGGTAATGCTCAGCCTAACTAAGTGCACTTGTAAAAAATGACTAACAAAAACTAATTAATTGCGGTGGTCAGTTGTACATCAAAAACAAGAAAAATAAATTAGGAAGATAACTACTCAATTCCAATATTATATGAGTCATACCTTCACCATTTCTAACTCCTACAACTTCTAGTAAATTCTTAAAATTATGAATGAACAACTTTCAATATTTTCTGAATGAATCAATCCACCTTTGCATTTGTACAAAACTGGTACAAGATCATTTCGACGAAGTGAGATTTCTTTCTAGACTTGCTCACCTGTGAAATACTCAGAATGGTGTGACTCATATGTATATTAATTTATTTAATATGCATACATATATGTTGTGATTTAGTCAAGGACAAACTTACTAGATGTCACTAGTAAAAAACAATATAAAAATGAGTTTTGAGAATTTTATTTTTGTGGTTTTTGCATCCGTGTCTGTGTAGGAAATTAATGTAATTTTTACATATTTATAAAGATTATTAGCTATTTTGTTTAATTAAAACTTTATTACAAGATCAGGATATTAGAGACAGACGATTACAATGTATGAAGTGACGTTTTTTCATTAAAAAAGGAAAAAACTCATAGCACGTCATGAAGTAAGACGGTTTGTTACGGTAACATATGTTTACATAACTTCAACTACTATTATAATGTTAAACATTTTTAAATTTAAAAAACACTATTCCTGAGCGGCATTTGTTTAACATCAGAACCTACGTCATCAAGATGATTTCCGAATCATCAGCTGATTGTATTGTACAACAATGTTTAAAATACATTATTCATTGTTTTATTTATTGTAACTTATAAATAATATTCTAGTTATATAGAAGGGCTGTATGGAGCGCAAATAGTTATCAATGCTGAACGCAAAACATTTTAACTAACTAACTTACTAAATAAAAATTTGCAATGTAAAAATACGTTCATTTTTAGGGGTGTGCACGCATGCGCATTACTTTTTTACGCTTGTTGCAATATGAATAGCTTTATGTATTTACAGTTGGACACAAAATGCATTTATTATTTGATGTTCGTAAATAAAAAAGTTTATTTAAAATTTTAGTTGTTTGATATTTTATTATTTTGACATGAAGTTTTAACACAGCATGTTACACCACATGTTAATACTGAAGCGATACCTTTGTGGCGGTATTTGGTTTATGACCCATCCAATATAATTTCTTATTACATATCTCTGCCGTGTTTAGAATATTTCAAAAATATTTTTACAAGCCTATTCAATTTTACAATCTCAGTTGTTTATTAAGTTTTTATATCTTACAAATAGGCACGTTTCGTACTTTCCTTTCCTAAAAACCATCTATCCCACAGGGCCATAAACCATCTATCCCACAGGGCCATAAACCATCTAGCCGCTACGGTTACTCAGCCCCTGGCTTAGTAAGACAGTTATCGGTACATCTTCAAGCAGTCAACATCCCATATTCAAATTCACTCTCAACTTCATATTATTAAAAACTCTTAACACTGGTATATTTTATTTAAAATCCTGTCATAATAATCCCACATCTTCACAAAAATTCCAAAGCCAACTACACTTTTTTCAATTGTATTTCAGAAACGACCAGATGTTTTGCAGTAAGAGTCAATTGTAATTCAGATAAATAAAATGTATTTCAGAAAGTGTCAGTTGTAATTCAGATTAGAAAACTGTAATTTAGAAAGTTTCATTTATATTTCAGAAAGTATCAATTGTAATACAGAAAGTGTCAATTTACATCAAATTACATAGTAAATTGTAATTCAGAAAACGTCAATTGTAACTCAGAAAGTGTCTATTGTAATTCAGAATTTTATAAGAAAATGCTAAGATAAATGTTGACCAGACAAATTTTTATGTGACAGGAAAAAACAAGTTTATGAACTGACATAATTGTAAGTCAACGGATTACAATTGACGCTTTCTGAATTAAAAATTACTATAAACTAAACAAGATGGGATATGTGACCACCGCCTTCATCAATACAGTTTCTGATTCTTCTATTAATTGATCCAAATGATTTAAACACTAATTCTTTAAACTTGCTGAATTGTCAAAAATGATTACAATCTGAATTACAGCTGGCGCTTTCTGAATTACAAATTACTAATCTGAGTTATATACGTTTTCTGAATTACTGTTGAAATAGGTTACAAGGTGTTAAAACAAAAAAAAAGGCTTCTCCTTCGTACTCGTTCAGAATGACCATATTTGATTCTAAATCTAAAATAAATTTTGATACAGTTCAAAAGTATCATTTTCAAAATAGTGAAATATATTCTTTGTAAAAAGATGTAATAAAATAGCTGCATTCAAGGTTTTCTTTAGTCAAAAAACACTAACCTAGGCTAATAATAACACTGATTTGATTAAATTAGTGATACATTATTCATAAGTGTTTAATATTGTAGTTACTACGCGGAACAGCTTTTTAGAAGAAGAAAAAAAAACGGAACCGATTATTCAAATAAACAAAAGCAATTTACATCCAAAGTAAAGAATAATTTCAATACTTTTGTTCGGAAATTTTTATAGAAATCACTCGATGATTTACGTATAACATTACTCAAATCTTTAAGATTATCTGATTGCTTGCTTGAATGATAAAATTTCAATGTTTGAATAAGAATGACTGTATGTTAGTGCTTGATGATACAAACTGAACTGTATCTGACTGAAATCTAACAGTGTGCCTGAATGATACAAACTATTAGTTATTTATGTAGTGCGAATTTTTACGAAGCATCATCAGAGTACTGAATTTGGTAGCATGAGATTGAAGAATCCTTTTAAACACATATTGCATACAACTTTTTTTCTTATACGGAAAATATAAACAATAAATCTAAAATAGCATAAGCTTTAGCCAGAGTTTCCCCCAGTAGATTAAGATAAGCATAATATATAGTTCCAAAGATTTCGTTTTAAAAATATATCGCAGTTTACAAAATTCTGCCCATCCTTGTGTCATCTACTAAAGACTTCACTTGTTTGAATATCTCTGTCAATTCGTATTTCATGCCCAAGATATTTGTAAGCATCAACCTGTCCAATATCGGAATCATCACTTTTCAGCATTTCACTCAATACAAGGTTTGTGAGGGATAAAACCCTACTAAGACAAGTTTTAGACCAGTCCCAGAAAATTATGAACTGATCATGTATATTTTAAACTAGCTGTCCATCAATTTAAAATTACGAATTTTCAACACCAATTCTATGCTTCTGTATGGCTGAAAAACCTAGAAAATTTCCAACCAAATCTCATCTAAAATTCAAGTTTTCGATAATCGGTGCCTAAGGTGCATTTTATATGTCAGGTGGTATGATATTCTAACCAACACCGTGTTTTGGCGTGAAATAAACCAAACAGTGATGGATACCTAAAGGCAAATGGTGCTGACTGGAACCTACAAGACTACAGGCGCACAGCGGACCATGATCTGGAGACGTACAGTTACCAAGGAAGCCCAACATGCCGGAAAAACTTGGAGTCTGATTAATATCCAGGTTCGTAATTGAATGAGATTGTAAGAATTTTCCGAGGTCCTATGATCCAGATAGGTGTTAAAGGAACTAATATATATGTATGTTTTGAGCGGATAAGAATTATTTAATATCCACTTATAAATGAATTAAGTTGTTAGATTTACATTACATTATTTTAAAATTGCATAATATTTATACGACTTAAGCATATTTTTATTACCAGCCAAATATTGACTTAAGTAACGACACCCATTGACTCAGATAGCACCAAAAACTTGAAACATATTCGAAACATTGACATAATTTTCTAACCTTGATACCAAAATGAAATCATAAAACACACATCAATATAAAATCAATTTTCGAAATATGAATACCGTCCTATATTATATATTGACTGTTCTAAATTCCATTAAATAGTTTCATTATATTATATTCGTGATTTAAAAATTTTGATTAATAGTTTTAATGACAATTTATTATTCAAATAATATTTCTCGATATTGGCGTTATAGTAATTAGAATACACGCCCCTAATATTCAAGTTCGCATGTTGAACTCAGTCAAGGTCGATGAATATTTTTAAGCAATAGGGGTGGAAGGATCATATTAACTATTTTCATTGGAATATTACAGGGTATTTATAAGAATTATTGTTCTAGTAAATGGTAATAGTCGGAATTTTGAGGGAAGCGTTTTGTTATGCGTTGTTTGGTATTGAATTTTTAATGTCTTCTATTATTAGGAATACGTATTGAAGTACTATGGCTAACAAAACTAAGATATGTTGGCCTATTTAATTTTTAGAGAAAGGTGGAAGTTATATTTTGATATTATGAGAAGTAATGGGATTAGGACTGGTCAGAAATTAAAACAATATTTTAACTTCGCTAACGTTTCGATTTATATTTTAAATCTTCATCAGAGCTGTAAGAATTACGTAGATATAATTTTATGTTACAATTTTTGAAAATCTAAAGACCAGAATACTTGCACATAATATTATAATCTACGGACGTAATACATCTAATTGAAGTTATATTTTGATTTTTTTCTACCTACGAAATATGTGTGTATTGTAAGCTATTAAAATCATAATAGTATATTGTGCAACTAGCATGGAATGCCATTTATTCCGCGCATGTTGCTTACTATGCTTTTTCTCCGATTACCATTTTACAATAAATAAATAATCAAGAAAATACAATATAAATATGGTTAACAGCCATTAATGCGCGCGCAGCCAGCACGAGAATGAAAATTCTCGGAAACTGTACATGCGCATTGCTGCAAATGCGCATGAGGGTAAGATGCGAAATTAAACTAATTTCCTGTCAACTAACAGTATCGAAATGAGACAGTTCCATAGTAGTCGTAGAAAAGTAACTTTTGATGGAATGACGAGACACTTTGTCTACCAAAAATCTTTCTCTCCATTTTTGGGTTTGTAATATTTGCCGGGTCGTATTATTTTCCGTCGACATCCAGCTCTAGAAAAGAGGAGGAGAAGATAAAGAGGAAAGCAGAGGAAATACGGTCATCGCGGAAGAATTAAAGTACAATTCGTGGTTCCACACAGCCTGGGGAGTTTTGGTCCAGATCTCTAAAATTGCTAAAGTTCTCTGATTGTAACGCCGGGTGCAGGCAACAAGCAACGCCACATAAGAACTAGCGCAGACAAGTTCTGTATTAATCCTAGCCTTAACAATAAGTCTCTTATGTTTTTCTGTAGCTTATAAAGCTGGATAAGCTGATTAATAATTTAAGAGGAAGGCAACGACTGTCTTCTCTAATTTTCTCTGAACATCTTATTATAGAATGATTTATGAAAACTATGATTATGAAATTTGAAAGAAAAAATAGTACAACTTGCCGCTAACAAAAAAGTCCTTGCTATTAATAATATTTGTTTCGAGCGTGGCATAACGCTATAATTATGATATTTAAAGAAATTATTTAAAATATGTTATTATTTGCGGTATTCTCTGTGATAATTATGTTTTCAAAAGCAAAACAATTGGTAATAATTGAAAATCAGCAATAAATACTAATAACAATATTACTGAACAACTATTATCAACATATCTAAAACAAATGTCCTTGAAGTAATATTTGAAGAATCCTTCAAAAATTATTGCTTGTAACTCGTGTTAGTTAAAGAGTACGAGGTAGTACGCGCATCCCCAAAAAAAAACCTGTTTCTGCCAAACATTCTGCCAATACTTTTCAACATACTACATATTTCTTTTTTTTACACTTGCCTTATTCGTTTTGATGTTGATTATCACATCATATCAATCCGAACCTTTTTCGCAGACATTCGAAATAGTGCTTTGGATGTCAGACCGAACCATTTCCTCAAGTTGGCGAACTTGGAGATCATTCGTCTTCTAGGGCCTGTTTCCTCTTCAGTTTTGGTCTGTACAGTTTTTTGCTGGGTACGGCATGTATGCTCGTCACTCATTACATGTCCAATATATAAGTTTCCTTTTCTTCATAAATAAATAAATAATAGGTTTCCAAAACCTAGATAGGCGTATAAGGGGCAGTGAAGGTAAGTTCTCCGTTTCTAAGTGAGGGGATTCGAACTTGTATCCCTGTGCTACGTAGGCAACTGCCTTACCATGGAGCCACGGCAACTCTTCCATTTCTTTATAACCTGTATAATTACATCTGCGATTATGTTCTCGATTTGACTAGGACACGGATTTTTGAGTATGATAGCATTATATGGATGGTGCCCATATCGAGTCATATATTTAAAATATATTCAAAATGTTCACACGCGGTACTATCGTGTTGTGGAATTACGAATGACAGGAGTATCTCCAAGATACAAACTACCTAAGGCGTGTTGAAAACATTTGATATCAAAAAATTGGCAGCAAGGAGAGATATAATATCGCCCATCGGCCATGCTTCTTTATAAGGTTTTTAAGAACTTAATCAACGGTTCTAATAATTTAGCCAGAATTTAAGTCAAAGTGCCTTCTCAAGACTTTAGTTTATTAAGTCTTATGTAATAATTTATATAAAATAGCTACTCTCTACAACCGTGTTCTGTTTGGAGATAATGTAGCTAACTAGTGTTGTATCTAATCAGAAAAGCGCAAGTTCCTACCTCCGAAATAAATCTGAGGAGAACAAATGGCCTTCAGTGCATTTGTAAATAAATGATTTAATATTTGTTAAACTGTGTGGTTAGATTGTACTTAGTAAAGGAGATTGTACAAACATATTAATGATTTTGAATATAAAGCAAAGTTACTATTTGTATCGAAAATATGTTACTATTTGCCACTCATATGTATGTATGTTCTGTACTTTTGTTTAATATGCTTGAATAAATTTTGTATATCTGTAGCATATGATGGTATGGGCACAATAACGGACAATCAACTGTGGTGTACAATAATTAAAATAAAATAATATAACCTCAGGGTGCTAACTCGACGTTGCTGAATCGTTAGATTTGGAGTATACATTACACATTCCTCTTTCAAAGAATTTTCTTTTTGGTAGCTTCTGACATGTTCCAGGCTATCATGTTCCACAGCATACAAGAGTGAGGAAATCAAACAAAAATAACAATAATTAAAAAACAATATTATGCCAACCCACAGTACGTCGTTCGTCAATCAAAGTTTTATTATCTATTATGGTATATGTTTTTTTTTTTTACGTATGAATATTTGATACTAATTTTATGAAGTGCTTTTGGTATAAAATGGACAAAGAATGACGTATGACAACAAGTCATTTATTATTAAACCTAAGCGCTAAACACGTAACTTGAAAACATGTTCTCATGACTTAGTAAAATTATCTAGAGCATAAAATTTAATGACAATGAAAAAACACTTTTTCATTATTTTTCAAGGTTATATATCAATTCTTTAAAATAAATAACAATTTACTTAAACAATAATTATATTATATGGTATGGCGTTGAGAATGGTCTAACAGCCGAAAAACAAGTATTAAGATATTTTTTAATATACTTAGAGGAACTAGCACCAAGTTTTTTCATTTATATTTCAGATTCCTATTTTATATATATATATATATATATATATATATATATATATATATATACCGGGTGAATTATTTAAGGAGCAACATACATGTTTCACATATAATGTTAATGAAGTGAGTTGTTTCAAAAGCAACATAGCTATAAAACAAATGCTTATAGTATCCATTGAAAAGACTAAATATAATTTTTTTAAATATTTTTTGGACTTAGCTTCTAAGGACATTATTATTTTTGTTCGTATGTAAATATAAACAAACTAATAAAAATTCATTTATTGTTTCTAATTTACTATTTTTTAGCCGTCTAGGAACTTTATCATGTCAAATAACTATTATATCTAATCATCATTGCATATCTGTTGCCATGGATATGAGCTTGCTTTCATAATTTGCTATGTTGCAAATTAAATAACTCATTTCATTAACATTATATGTGAAACATGTATGTTGCTCCTTAAATAATTCACCCGGTATATTTGGCTGTAAAATTATTGGGAAGAAAACGGTGAGGAAAGTAAAACTCAACTTTTACTAATGCCCAATATTTCGGTCTGATATTCAGACCATCTTCAGGGGCTGGAAATATATTATGTATGAAGCAGTGTTTTCAATAAAATTACAAATAAACTTACAAAGTTAAAATTTAAGAGATTTTCCTTTGTTGCACATTTAAATCAAGACTAGAATTAATTTGCTTCACTTAAGAGATTGGTCAGGTTTTTAAAATTTTGGTTGATATGCTTCGGTGTTATATGTTTATGTTTACAGAGGATTAGGAAGTTACGTCTGTTTCTAATTCCGATGTTTCTTCTTTGTTCTTTTATCCATTGCTTCATGAAACAATATAATTAAAACATTTATTTTTCTTTTCACTGACATTTAATAATTTTAACATTCATGTATTATTAATATAGCACATTTAGTTATTATAATAAAATATCAATATTCAAGGTTTTATTTCAGCCCTGAACGCGGGTCAGGTTTAGGGAAGCATTTAACATAATCAATTCTATAAATCTACGCAAATTCTGGACATGTTGTAGGTTCAAATTTTCTTTGATTTTAACTTATGACATGATACTGTATACTTCAAGAAAGCCACTTGTCATCATAATACAGATATTACATTTTAATCAATCAGGCAAAAGAAGAAAAACAACTACTAAAAGAGAGCACATGAAAAAAAAGTATTAGGAAAGAATATGAATAAAAGTAACGTGATTAAAGCTAAATAAGTATGACGAGTAAACAACCACCTTATGTCTTTCAATAAATTTGGAACGTTAGAACATAATTTTAATAGCTATTGAGCAAATTGAACTTTTTCTTTAGACAATTAATTTTTCTTACCAAATAAGTCTTGTTTATTTATATTTTATTTATTTTTTTATAAAATAGGAAGTAAAAATGGGCAGAAGCAGTTAAATAAACAACCTCAAATAAAAAAAATAATACACATATAAACAAGATGGGATAACAACCTTCATCAATACAGATTCTACTAAAATGATGACATTGAAAATTTTCTTCTATATTGTATTTGTGGTATTAGATGTAGATTTCGACCTACTAAGTAGCCTTCATCAGTAGCAAGTAAATAATATTAACGGTTCCATGTCATAATTTAATATTTAATGCGATCATTTAATATTTACACCTATAAAACTCTCACAAAATAAATTTATCGTAATCAAAAGCATTCCTTTCAATGGCTACTTTTTTTAATCCCTGGAAATATACCAACACAACCCTGAATCGAGCGACAATGTAGCCGTCGTGTGATTGTCGCAATTTACTTCAATGCTTTGTCTGTTGCCTTCATATAAAAAAAATAAGCGTACGGCCAAGGTACCAGGCTACTTGAAAAAAGAATCGCGATTCTGTAACCCGCGAGTATCGCCAAATTATCGCTTCCATTTGGATTAATGTAATTGCAGTACTTTAAGTAAATAGGCTATTCAAAACCTTCAAGCGGAACCAAATGGAAATTTAGTGTTCTTAAGTTGTCACGTACTATATTTTTAATGTTTCAAGTTGGATTTTTCTAAAATCAAGCGCAGATAGTTACTAGAATCCAAAATCTAGTTCCACTTAAACTAAAGAAACAGGGTAGTTTAACAATCGGCAGTTAAGTCTCTGGCTAGTGGTTACCGTGGAAATTTATGGTAATTATTATATTGCAAATATGTCGTTAGCCATTGATTTGATCTAACCAACAGGTAACCATGAATTGTAAAACCGGCTCTTAATATTCCTGAAATTTTGTTAGTTACAATGCCATAGTAACCGCTATTTTAAAGAAACATTTCTGTCATCCGTTTTTGATATTATAATTGTATTTAATACATTTAAAATATAATTTGAGATGAAGGAAGCTTGTGCATTCAATATTGATCATGGTTATTTGGAAGGTATATGCAGAGGATTTAAAAATGGTCTTCTAAAAAATAACGATTATCTAACTCTTGGAGCATGTCAAACACTGGATGATTTAAAGCTTCACCTTCAAGCTACTGATTATGGTTCATTTTTGTCCAACGAAGCATTGCCTCTATCAGTAGGCACATTTGATACTAAATGTAGTGAGAAGCTATTTATTGAATTTACATATATACGGAATCATTCATATGAACCCTTGTGTACATTTCTTGACTATATTAGGTACAGTGAATATTATATAATTTGAATTCTTCTTTTATGACTAATTGTGCGTATTACAGAAATTGTTATTTAGCCAATAAACCCCCTCGTCAGCAGCAACTTTATTTGGTTCAGTACTGAGCCAATGATTTCTTTAGATCTGTGTCTAACAAACTTTTTACTTCGCACTAGGGAAGGTATTTTTTATAGCACACTTAAGTTCCAAAAATATTTAAATTAAACCTTATTTATTTATAAATTTTTAAGATAATTTTAATTGCAAAAAAAAGAAGAGTGTTTCACCAACATTAATGGGAGGGATGCAATTCCTTTTGCGAAGACATAAACACCAAACGCGGCTCCAAAGTTGACGAAAAACACTATCTTCTCATCCATTAGGTACAATAGAACACGTTTTTTTTTTCGATATTATTTTCGTAAAGATCCTATCTGCAACAAAAACTAGAATTTATGATGATATTGGTTCTGTTAAATTCAGATTGGTGGCAATTCTTGCTCCGCATATAATACTTTATACACCGGATTGTTCTTCAAATCTAAGACATTTTCTTCATCTATCAATGTAAGATTTGTATCGTCGTAGCTCGAGAAAAAATTGACAAGGCAAATAGGTTTTCTAGTGTCTTGAGGCAAAATTTTTAATCTTTATTTTGAACATGCATTTACGCATAGGAAGCAATTGTGAATTGCTCCCTTTCCTGGTCCATAGTTGTAACTTTTCGGTGAATGACTTTAATGTCTCTATGATTGTGACGATATTTTCCTTTGCATCTTGCAGGCTCAGATTTTAAGATGTTTCAATTTTCAAAAAAGTCACTGTGAAAGCTCACAAAAATATTCAATTAAAATTATGACAAACAAAATAAGCGAATAACTACGCTTGTTTTTAAGAATTCACGATTATACAATGAGGCTGAATTGTCCTAGCAAGATAGAGCATTTATTTTTTGGGCACACCTGGAACATTTCGCGGCACACAGATTAGCAGATAATGCTTTAGATTGTTCTAATTGATTAGATTGATACTATTCTCAGTGTTTAGCTCTTCTTACCCACTGCTTTTCTATAGCGTTTGCAGTATCGTCTCTCTCTCTCTCTCTCTCTCTCTCTCTCTCTCTCTCTCTCTCTCTCTCTCTCTCTCTCTCTCTCTCTCTCTCTTTCTCTCTCTCTCACTCATAGCAAGTTATCCATGATCAAAGTTTGTTCTAAAGCTTCATGTAGTACCACTTTTTGTCCAACTATTATCGCCTCTTTTAAATACATGACCAGCCTGTACTAGATTAATTCTGCAAAATGTTTAGCAACATCGATATCTCGGTGACTCATATTCTTTTTCTTCTTTGGGCATTGTCAGCCGGCTTGACTTTCCACTTTCACTTTCATGTACATGTAAATCCTGAATCTTCAGCTATTGCCATAAGCCTGATCTTGGGGTCTTTAGAGAGAAGTTACGTACAAAATTAAACGCAGTAACAGCTTGAATATTGTTTCTAATTTTTTAAATGAGATTTACCTTATTTATCACAGTACATAGGTATATGAAGGTATAAACGCTCTCAAGGATGTTAAAATTAATTAGTGTTATATCAACAAGATTTTTTTTTTCACACTGATGTTGAGTCCTTTTTTTGAACTTCAACATCAATTGAGGTTGCTATAATATAGCTGCAATCGTATTTGAAATAATATGCAGTTTAACTGAACACCCTAAAATCTTGTGTTTTTTATTGAGCTCTAAACTACAATGATTGGTAGCTATTTAGGTAGGGATTTTCGCAGAAACCATTTTCAGCATGAGCCTAAACAGCAGAGGTGAGGTGGCATCTGCATGAATTACTCTAGAATGAATTTGAAAAGGCTGTGATAAAAGATTTCCTACTTTAACTCTGCTCACTCGGAGACGAATCTTCAGCATAAATCGCTTCAAAGCTCTTTAGTTACACTTAGGTTTATAATTATCGCACAAACTAATTGATTTTACGTTTACTACTGTTGAAGATTACATTGCAAACGATACGTACACTTAGTTTCAAATAAATTATGTTATGACAACTTGTTATCAAAATAGGGGGTACTGCGTTATCGAGGAAAGGATACCTACTCGCGTCTACACTGAAAATGATGGTTAAGTTGGTTGCCAGTAATAAAATTATTTGTTTAAAACTAGATCACGAATTAAAAAATCGCCTTTAGCTAAGCAAGATTGCGAGTACGCCACTCGCAATCTTGTTTATTCATTCGCAAAATGCTAGCATGCGAGTGAGTGATGCGATGATTGCATATATTGAAGGAAATTCATTGTTTCATTCATAATTAAAAATGTCGAATTTCAGGTATAGTTACATGATCGACAACATCGTATTATTGCTTCTTGGAACATTACATCAACGTCCTCTGCACGAATTAATCCCAAAATGTCATCCACTTGGTACATTTGAAGAAATGGGTGGTGTCACCATAGCTGGAACACCAGCTGAATTATACAATGCAGTCCTTATTGACACTCCTCTTGCCTCTTACTTCATGTGTTGCCTCACAGTAGACGAAATTAGCGAACTAAACATTGAAATCATCAGAAACACTGTGTTTAAAAATTATTTAGAAGATTTTTATGATTTTTGTAAAAAAATTGGTGGTACCACTGCACTATATATGTGCCAAGCATTGAGTTTTGAGGCCGATAGACGTGCAATATCAATCACTCTTTATTCATTTGGAAGTATACTTCGTAAAGAAGAACGTGCTAAATTATATCCGCGTTGTGGTTTGTTACATCCATTCGGTCTTCAAATATTGTCCAAGGTTGAAGACTACGAACAAGTTAAACCTGTAGTTGATCTTTATTATGTCGGTTTGTTTGAAGAAATTGGAAAAGGTAAAGATGATAAAACTTTAGAAGAAAAATCATTTGAATATGAAGTAAAATTAAATAGAAATGCTTTTTTACATCAATATCATTTTGGAATATTTTATTCTTATATAAAGTTGAGAGAACAAGAGATTCGTAATATTGTGTGGATTGCTGAATGTATTTATCAGAAACATAGAAAAGCTATTGGTAGATATATACCAACTATTTAAAACAAATATTTATGGAGATGAACATTAAATACTTAGTCTTGCTATAAATACTGTTTCCAATGAAATTCTACAAAATGCTTAAAGAAATTTAAATTTTCTTTTAGTACGTTATATATAGATGCAGCTTAAACAAAAAACGCCAATCAGTTTTTAAAATGACCACTTCTTGCCGTTATATAGGGCTTAAGTCTCTGCGGCCACTCGTCAAGAGAATTACGAAGGGTTTCTTGAAAAGATTTCTATTACTGAGGAGGCTTTCAACCTTATATTTAATACTTCTATATAGCGAACGCCTTTCTCAGTATATTGACAAAATTCTGGTGATGAAGTGAGATGGAGGAAATGGCTTCTCAGTTTAGATTGGTATCAGTATATATATGCGCATGATCAAAATGACAGGTAATTTTAATTTTATAAAAATAATACCAACAGAAAATTTTTCAGATTTCCTTATTCTAACCTGCAAATTTTTATTTAAAATCTGTTTGCTAAAATGTCATGTTCATTTTTTAGATTATAACTGTTGAATAATTAAAAATAACATTTCAAATTGTTTTATTTATTTGGTAATAATTTTACTTACCAAATTAAGTTTTTTTTTTTTAAATATTACTGTAGGTATATGCTTTTCACTTTTGTAAGGACAAACTAGATCTGGTTATTTTGATTACTTTAATAGTATATTACAGACTTTAAATCTTAATTAAAAATATTTCTTACGCTGTAAAACCTAAAGTCACTGGATTATACAAAGTACCGCAAGCCTTTGAAGAAGCCGACAGACCCCAGGGTTTGATTGGCAACATTGCTTCCCCTATTAAGCAAACTAAAGCAGCAATTTTTACGTTCTTAAGTTTACGTCTGCGCTGTCACATAACCTTCTTTGTCAGCGGTTTGAATATTTAAGGTTAAATTTAATTTAAATTTATATATTATATCCATTTTATTTAATAAACATTAAAAAAATAATTGAAATTGTACCACAATTTTGTTATAGTGCATCTTTGATTAAAAAAATCGTGTTTACAATGTTTAAAATAAAAACTAGTGTCTTATTTTTGTAATGTTGGAATCACTGAACATCATTTGTGTTGGCGACATTTTTAACCCCAGCATGGCCGCCGTTGCGGTACTTTGTATAATCTAGTGAATTTAGTAAAACCGACTTTAGGTATGTATAAGATATCATTTTTCATTATGACATATGTCAAATGGATCGACATTTTTTAATACCATCATGACATACAGTTTCAAAGGTGCAAGGTTTGTTCTTATAAAAGTGAACAGCTTATATTATCTGTCTCATTTTGTAATACGTAACTAACAGGGAAAGTTCATTTTTTATGTTACATATTGACAAAACATTTATAATAATATCATAGTATTGGTTCACACGGATACGCCTGTGATACGGATACGCTTGTCTGTTTACACCACAACAGTCACCTATCATATAGATCTATAAACTATAGATCTAGAAACTATAGACCTAGTTTCGTATTACAAATTGAGACGGATTATACTTTATTTTCCCACACATTGGCTTATTAAAAATAGTGTAATAAAAAATATGATAAATTTAGGTAATTAGGTTAAGTTTAGATAGTAAAAATCTCGGACAGCAAAATTAGGAAAACAATAATACATAATAAACATTTTGCGAAGAGATTCAAGTGCTTATTCGGGGATTTCCAGTCTTTAACTGACAAAACAAGTGTGTTTTAACTGGCATAAATAGTGTGTATATGAACTCTTTCCCTTCCAAATATATGTATTGTTATTGGTCTAAACGTGCACATGCGCGTGTCCTAGTATTTACCACCCGAATTTATATCCGTTTGGCGGAGCACGTTCTCGTCTAAGATGAGCAATATAGAACTATTAAACATATGCTTTCAACCGCTAGAACGCCATGCTACAAGTTCACGAGAACCTTGTTAGAAACCCGTGATGATCCAGAGCGGACATTATTCTGCTTCGATTATAGTTTGATGGCGGCTATTACGGTGCCAGCTTCATTTTTACGAGAAAACGGTAAAAACAACGGTCAAAGTGTACTAGAAAACCATGATGAAGTCTATAGTTACAGAACTGAACAACTCTTTCTTCACTAGTAACCATTACAGCTTCCAACAAGATTCAGCGGCAGTCCATAATTCGAAGACTGCGCAGCACTAGCTTGAAAGCAATGTGCTGGACTTTAATTTTCCTTCTGATTGGCCGCCTAGCAGCTCTAACCTCAATCCCTTGAAATACAAATTTTGGTCATGACTTGAAAGAAGTGATACCCAAAATTTTAGCCTGAAGCGCTCCTTGATGAAATCAGCGGAGGGTTTTTCTGTAAGTAGTTCGTAATTCTATTGACGTGTGGTCGCAGAAAAGTAAGCGCTGTGTAATGACCAGAAGTGGTCATTTTAAAAACTGATTGGTATTTTTTGGTTAAGATGTATCGAAGTATTATGTACTAAAAAAAAATTTAAATATCTTTAAGCATCTTGTAGAATTTCACTGAAAACTTTGTAACAGTAAATAATTGGCAAGACTATAACCTTAAATTTGACTTTGAACTCTTTTTGTACAATTTTTTGTGTACAGTAAAGGTGCAACGGAACTTAGTTGTACCCAATTTTTTGCTCATTAATGATGATTATTTGTAGACTACAAATAAAATTGCTACAATTTTACTAATATTGCTTATGTTTGAATTCTGTTATGACTCACTCTATACTACATTTTCTATTAGACATTCAGAACAATTTTGTAAAAAATTACTGTGTAGTAACGTTACTACAAGATAAAATGTTATAAAAAGTACAATGCCTTTCATTCATGATAGTAACTGACCTTGCTCATAGAGACAAATTTAGTTACAATTATCATAGTAACAGAGTTACAGAATTGGTCTGATTGTCTTTTTTCTTTCGATGGCCATTTCTGAGTTCCGTTTTAGCAAAAACAACATCAGAATAAAAAGTAGTAAATTGTAAATTGTTTTAACAACGAAAATTGTTGAGATTGCATTTTCATACTTTTCAGGGTTTCGCGGATCTACATATGGGCTAATAGGGCTTAAGCCCTGGGCCCCGAAGCCGCAAGGGGCCCCCCAACCTCTCGGACAAATACTTTTTTTGCTCTTCACTTGGATTTGGTAGGTGAGGACCTTTTTTTTGCTCTTCACTTAGATTTGGTAGGTGAGGACCTTTTTTTTTTGCTTTTCACTTCGATTTGGTAGGTGAGGACCTTTTTTTTGCTCTTCACTTAGATATAGGAGGGTGAGAACCTTATTTTTGCTCTTCACTTAGATTTGGGAGGTGAGGAACTTTTTTTTTGCTCTTCACTTATAAAAATATTCAATATAAGTGAAGCGCATGTGCAGGGCCCCTTGTCATTTTTAAGCCCTGGGCCCCCAAAAAGCTAGATCCGCCACTGGGGTTTCCTAGTGAAGTGAACTGGACCCATATGAGACTCAAATGTTGTATGTCTACCTGCTACCGTCTACCTGTCTACCGCTAGATAACAAAACCGTAGTCCAAAAGCCGAGACAACTATATCATACAATGCTAAATCCAAAAGTCCAGAAATCTAGTATATTATTCTAAATACTCAATCTTAGTCCATAATCCTAGTCAATTATAATAAATATAATACCATGCAGAGTCTGAGCTGAACTTTGTAGTGTATAAATGTGCATTGTTGCCCTCAGCGCTTTAAGTCTGGTTTATAATAGTACATAACATAAGGCATAGCATCGGCATAAAGATGAGTACAAAGGCGTGTCATAGTTCTGAACCTTTATAATAAACAGACCAAAGATAGTACAATGATTCTTATGTTATGCTTTTGCTATGGATCTATATAAATAAGGCTTTAGACTATTCAACACATTGGCATACATTAGATTTATTCCCAGTTGTATCGTTTTATTTTCGAAAGACGGATCTCTAACTTAGCCACAAATACAAAAAAAGAAAAGAAAACATAAGCCATTAATTAAAAAAATAATCTATTTTTGCAAAAACACAAAAAGGCAATATTTTACTAAAACGATCTGATCAAAAATTCCTATTATACCATTCCGATTCAAATCAATGTGCATTACTTTGAACTTTCAGATTTTTAGATTAACCCATTTATGTTACTGAACACATTTTCGAAAAACGTTAATGTGTGAATATAATTTCATTCCCCATTCCAAATTAAAGAAAAAGACATTTCTTCGATAAAGATAGATATTTGTTTATATTTTGCAGGAAATATGCTTTTTTGAAGTCTCAGTATTACCAGGAATTTTTGATTAGTTTGTTTTCGGCAAATGTCGATTTATTGTGTTTTTTGAACCATATAGGAACATGCGGCTGAAAAATCTGTATATATAAGCCAAATTACAACTTTTTAAGTCTAGCCGTTTGACCACAATTTCTAAATGTAGAACTATAGACTGTCACTTATGTCACATGAGTGACAGTAAACGGGTTTCTTGGCTATACCTATGAAATCTTAAAAAACTGATGTTCTCACATTCTTTTGTTCTGTTTCAGTTCACATTAATATACATTACTCTGACATTTATTTTTAAAGATTTTTAATTCTACTCCTCTTTAAGTTCTGATATTTTTGACACATAATCCTCTGCCATTTATTAATAATAATAGAAATAGGTTCCCAACGCCTAGATAGGCGTATAAGGGGCAGAGAAGGTAAGTTCTCTGTTTCTAGATCGCCGGTCATAGATATGAAAGCCACGTGGCCAGTGTGACGTTTCGACCGCCCCTATTATGCCTGAATGAACAGGTACTCATTTATCAGTATTAAATACTTGAGGCTGAGTCGACCCCAGAGCTGTCTGCATAATATCGGAAGATAAAAATCCGAAGGAGGTGGAAGGTATCGAACCAGCGTCCCTGTTCTCTGTAGGCAACCGTCTTACCATGGTGCCACAGCAACTCATTAATAATAAATAAGATAATATCCCAAACTAAAAAATACTCTACCATTATTATCGTCAGCGGACGCGATGATTCACTTGAGAGATACAAATTTAGAAATATTAGTAATCAAATGAATAATACAGAAAAAAAAAAAACAAATTACAATCTTAATTTTGTGGTTTTTAAGTCGCAAATCGCTATTTATTATAAATGTTTTGTCACGTTTTAGTTTTGAATGGTATGAAGCTATCATCCACATTCTTAATAATAATAACAACAGCAGTGGCGAACTGGCAAGGAAAACTGTTGTAGATTGGCCTCATTTAGAAATAATAATAACAATAATAAATAAAGATATAAACTGAAGGCGGAGTAGCTTTAAGACAAGCCAATTAATTAAGATGATGAAGAAGAAAGATTCACACAAATAAATATAAAAAAATATCATAAATAAAAAATAAAAAATATTCTCAATTTACAAAACAACAACCAAAAGTCACTTAACCGCACAACATAATTATAATAATAAAAATTATATTAAAATAAAATAAACAAATAAACTTTGAAACAGTGACCTGTGCACTTTTCCGGAAAGCCAAATAAATTATTAAAGTGGCCAACTAATGCGGCAACTTTGCCCCAATTTAACCGACTTCATATATCTTCCGCTTCACGAGATCCTAATTATTAGGCTCGAAAAATGAGCACCTGTATTTGTTTTTTATATTTTTATAAGATTTTTATGCCTACTTCGTGTCCTCATTTATAGCTAGGCTACCGGAAACTGTCCCAGTGTCCCGTCTACCTATTCTACCACTGAATAACAGTTCTTTATTGAACGAAATTGAAAAAAAAAAAAAACTATAATAAACTGAAATATGTGCTGTAAGTAAATGCATCACGGCAACGCACAAAATATTGCGCTATTTATTTGAGTTTAAGTAACAAAGTGTAAATAATTTTAGTGACTTAATCTGAGTGAGTTTTATCTTATCTCTCGCTAAATATTTTATCTCTTTATGATATCATTTAAATTACGCTTAAGTAAATAGTTTTTGTTGAAAACTCGGGTACATGTTGATATAATTATGATATTGTCTTATAAATATACATTATTTTAATTGTATTTTAATTTAATGACTTAATTGAACACTGAGTAATAATTAAAGTTACATTAATTATTTATATCTATATAGAGTTGCCGTGGCTCTGTGGTAAGAAAGTTGCCTGAGGAAGACTGGGACGCGAGTTCAATCCCGGACACCAGTCAGTAATTTTCACCATTTGTAACGTGTTGGCCCTGTAGCAAGGCCTTGTAAAAGATAGAGAGATCAGCTAATAGAATCTAGTAAATAATTTACCTACTAGATATCTGGAAAGCCTACGGAACACAGGGGCGTGAGCGAAAATAGGGACAGCACTTCGGAATTATCCCTTCCGAAAATGTTAGGCTAGAAATACCCTCTCCAAATGACCGTAATAAATGAAGAACTGACTGTTTCTCTTTAAAACTATCTTTGTATAAGACACGAATAAGACGTAAAGGCGCCTACAGACAGTGTGACAAGTTATGGCCAATATTTACAATTGTCTGGTTCCGCGTGTATGGGCATATCGTGTGTATGGGCAACAAGTCACAGCCTACGTACGTTGGGCTTGACACTGGCCGACATTCGCTCCCGAAGCGGTATTCTTACCACAAGAAAAAGGGGTTTGAACCATTGGTGCACACTTTCATATGCATGTCACTACTATACACAGGACGCGCAAACACTTGTCATTACATCAGTCGAGAGTGTTGTGCTAAAAAGGAAGTGCTATTAGACGATATTTTACAAACGTTGGCACATGTTCGCTATTTTTACGTCCAATGTTGGTACCAGCGTTGGCCGACATTAGACACATCTGTAGGAGCCCTAAACCATTGAATTGGTGCAAAGCAGACAAAATCTGAACCGTATCAATATCATTCACATCCACCTCCAGACCCATGAATTCATCCAGGTTGACAATGTCCTGTTCAACCTCACCAGCACTGTCAGAACCATCAAATTGAAGATCACGCACCACATCAGGCCATAATAGCTTCCTGGAGGTAGTGCTGTCTTCGTTTTGAAAACTTCGGCCATGCTGTGATGAACAATTTGTGCCTCAATAAGCCAGATTGTTGTGCAATTAGTTGTTCGGTGGGGCAAGGGGCTACTCTATGTGTACCAGAGGTCTAAAAGGCGACAAAAAAAAGAAATGACGGAAAACAAAAGTTGTTAGGTGGCGACCAGATAAAAATAATATAAACTTGATTGCATTATATAGACTATTAAACATCCCGATTCAGTTATGGTATAATCAGTGATAAGTGGTAAGGGAATGGACTGCTTGCACGATATTAAAGGCACCATGCGATCTGACCAATACAAAAAGTTTTGGAAGTAAAACTTATTCCACAATTACATGGATGGTCCGGGGACGGTTTCAAAGTGTTTATGTAAAATGGAGCCCATTGTCGTACAGAAAAATTATTAACAAAATTCTTACACGAGCAAGAAATGCCTGTTTTACTACAGCCGGGGAACTCGCTGGACATGAACCTCATTGAATATGTTTGAGAATTTTTAAAAAAGACTTTTAACCAAAAAACAAAATCAACAATGGTTCAGCTATAGCTGTACCACACAACCTATTCCACAAACTGAACCACTGAACCCAGGTTCGGATCTACCATTAAGCTAAACAAGCTCGAGCTTAGGGTCTCACATTTGGAAGGGCCCACAAATTTAGTAAATATTAAATCTAATATTCATATTATTAAAAAAATATACATTTATGGAATCGAAACATATGTATATTTGAATTTTGTTCAGTACCAAATAAAGCTACAATCCTAAATAAAACTTTAATACAAAAAGGTTCCCCAAAGACTTCAGCTTAGGACCTTATTCATCTTAAATCCGGCCCTGACTGAAGCACAACTAAATCATAAAATTGGTTTAAATTGTATTGATAGCATGCATCGACGGGTTGAGGCATGAGTGAAATATTTCAACCATATTCTTAAAGTAAAAAAAAAGAAAATAGAAAACAACAACATAAAGATATGTTATTTAATTTAATCTTTCTTTGTTAGAAACATTTTTCTGGTAAAGTTGAAATTAAATGAGATATTTCGTTTTTTGTTTGCGTCTCAGAAGTTTATTATGCCAAAAACAACTCATAAATTTATCAAGCCAAATTACATGAAAATTTATTTAGGAGTTTTCATGTGAATCTGGGATAATCAGACAAAAAATATTTATTTGTCGTGGATTGTCTTATAATTACTTTAAACGCGAAAAAAAAAAGCATGAAACTGAAAAAGTAAAGTCTTTAATGTTATCTATATAAATTATTGTTCAAAATTGTATGTTAAGTCATAAAAAATAAAAATTTTGATACTTAATCAAAATAAAGTTGAATTTGTTAAATTATTTAATTATTCAAATAGTTTAAATAGGCTAAAGTTTTCTTAGTCTAGAGCTAATGCTATTAACAAAATATTTCATTAAAGTGGGAATTCGATAACAGAAGTACTCATATAAAAAGTAACATCGATTGGGTCTTGCGTAAGAGAGAAACCGATTGACGGACATACAGATGAAAATAAAAAATTCTAACGCCCCTTCCAGGTTTAATATTATGGTCGCAAATCTAAACCGAATTATTCTCGATAAGAAATAGGGAATAATTTCAATCTTTGAAAATTTCTCCTGTCACCATCTATTAATACTATTGAGTTATCATTCATGTATTGATTGTTTCTGACGTTTAATCTATATCTTATCTACCAGAACCTGTCGCAATAGAAGGATATAAACTGTTCAATACATGTCTATTGCAATATGCGTGAATAGGGTATATTTAGAAATGATATAGACGTTAGGGAAAGGACAATAAATTTTCTATTAATATCGATATATCGATACCCTATATACCAGCCAGATTTGAGTTGGATATTATAATGATTTACTTGATAAACAACCACAATAAAATTTAAATGCTTCCGAACATAAAAGTACTACTTTCAGCAAAGTTGGGACATTTGAATTGTTTCCTGTGGATTTTCTCCTTCCCCACTTATTTCATAAGCGAGAGGGGGGCGTTATA
Source organism: Liopterus haemorrhoidalis (assembly GCA_963971575.1). Taxonomy (NCBI): domain Eukaryota; kingdom Metazoa; phylum Arthropoda; class Insecta; order Coleoptera; family Dytiscidae; genus Liopterus; species Liopterus haemorrhoidalis. The sequence goes on along the minus strand of OZ020611.1, from coordinate 145,319,981 downwards.
TTAGTCAACTTTGTTAAGAAAATTAACTTTTCATGTGCTGTACAGAAAATTCGATATCCCGCATTCTTATTTTTGCATTTGCTATATCCATATTCTGTTTTTGAAATTCTTTAAAATTAATTTCATTTTATAAGAATTTTTTGCATGCATAGAACACCTTAAAAAAATAATGAAATATTCGGTTTTCAATTCATGGTTAACTGTTGGTTTGCAATATAATAATAATTATAAGTTTCCACGGTAACCACTGGCCGGAGATTTAAATACCGAATGAAAAACTAGCCATTAATGTAATACTCCTATAATATGTTTATTATCCAGCAAGAAGGATGTATAGGCTAAAGTCAATAGATTATATAAAGTAGCGCAACGGCGGCCATACTGGGGCTAAAAATGTCGCCAACACAAATGATTTTCAGTGATTCCAACAGTACAAAACAAGAAACTGGTACAACCCAAATTTTTATTTGTTAAGGTTTTGAATACCGCGCCGAGCTGGCGTAGTTCAGTTAACTGCCACCGGACTAGGCAAGTGCTGCCGAACAACACTACTAACGTAGTGGCAGCGTTATGTACTAATGAGTCCACGTGCATTGTTTGTAGAACTAACATAATATCTGTATCTGATTTGTTCATTCACATTATTTATCATCATTAAAGTGTTCAGTAGTTGTATAGTGTTAATCAGTTTATTTATTTAACCCTTAAATCCACCATCCGTCGCAATAGGTTACGGGCCCAGGTCGCGAGACAAGGTGTTAAATAAATAACTGTGAAAACCGTGAAGTGCAACATTGTGAGAGTGAAAATATTTTTGTGAAAAACGCTAAATAACATTGTGTCGAGTGTTGAGTGTCAATAGTGAATCTTGTGTGAATTGAATCAAGATGTTTGGAGCCAACACGTCTAGAATCGAGTCTCTTAACAAAGAAAATTATGACACATGGAAGATGCAGATGGAGGCATTGCTAGTAAAAAATGATGCTTGGGTGTATGTTAATGGTGAGTTTAAAAAACCAATATTAGAACCTGGAAATGAAGCATCGGAATTAGCGGTGAACACATGGTTGAAAAACGATGGCAAGGCTAAATCCGATATAATTTTAGCCATTAGCCCTTCCGAATTGAAGCAAATAAAGGGCTGTGAATCGTCACGTGCTGTCTGGTTAAAGCTGGAAACCATATACCAGTCAAAGGGGCCAGCTAGAAAAGCCACGCTGTTGAAACAACTAACGTTACAACGCATGCAAGATGGCAGCGATGTGCGCGAACACGTAAATAAATTTTTCGATACAGTTGACAAATTAAGCGAAATGGAGGTAGACATAAACCCCGATTTATTAGCAATTATGTTGTTGTACAGTCTACCGTCAACGTATGAGAATTTTCGCTGTGCCATAGAGTCACGTGACGAGTTGCCTTCCCCAGATGCTCTTCGTGTGAAAATTCTGGAGGAAAACGAAGCGCGAAAAAGTGAGAATTTGTGTAATGCGGCTCAAAATGCGTTATACGTGAATAAACATGTACGGAAATGGCGTAATAAAAATAAAAACGCGACAAATGCGGAAAAATCGGGCAAAACGGACAATAAAACTGCCATTTTTAAATTTCGGTGCCATAAGTGTAAAGAACCAGGACACAAAGCTGCGGATTGCAAGACCGGGAAATACAAATCGTATGGCAACAGTGCGGAGAACGTAAGTCTGTGCGCGTCTAACGCTCAGACATCTAAAATCGCGCGTCAAAGTGCTGAACGTCTAAAGTGGTGTTTGGATAGTGGTGCCACATCCCACCTGTGCCGCGAGTTAAGTGACTTTGCAGAAATCAGTGATGCCAACCGCGGGACATTGAATTTGGCAAATAACGCGTGCGCGGAAATTTTAGCAAAAGGAACAGTCCATTTTAGTGCTAAAGTTAGTAACGAGATGAAAAATGTCATCTTAAAAGACACTTTACACGTGCCGGAGTTGCGAACAAATCTACTTTCCGTTTCTAAAGTGACGGACAACGGACATAAAGTGGTTTTTGAAAAAAATGGCGCTTCCATAATCGGTTCGGATGGACTTGTGAAGCTAGTTGCCGAACGCGTTGGTGACCTGTATTATATGCGCGATTGTAATCGAGACGGGCGTGAAATTAACTCGATCTCTGATAGTGCGTGTACCGCGCGAGCTTCGGGAGCTCTTGAACTATGGCACCGGCGACTTGGTCACTTGAATATGAGAGACACCAAAGAAGCGGTACGCAATGGTGTTTTACGCGGTGTTGCGATAGACAATTCGAGTGATGAACTTGACTGTAGTGTGTGTTGCCGCGCCAAAATGACTCGGACGCCATTTCCCTTGAGTTCTGGACGAACAACAGCGCTACTGGAGTTAATCCACTCAGATGTGTGCGGTCCGATGCGCGTAGAATCCAAGGGAAAATTCCGATATGTAGTCACGTTTATTGACGATTATTCACGTTGGTGTGAAGTGCGATTTTTAAAATCGAAGGACGAGGTTCTCGAGCGCTTCAGAGACTTTGTCACGCTAGTCGAGAAGCAACGAGACGGAAAAGTCAAGTGCATCCAAACGGACAACGGGCGTGAATATGTTAACCACACTTTCGATGCCTACCTGAAAACCAGAGGCATAACAAGGAGGTTGACCATTCCATACAACCCGGAGCAGAATGGAGTCGCAGAGCGTAAGAACCGTACTCTCATGGATACTGCCAGGTGCCTGCTGATGCAATCTGGCTTGCCCCCGTCCTTTTGGGTAGAAGCCATCAATACGGCCAACTTCATAAGAAATCGTTGTCCTACCCGAAGTCTAAATGGTCGGACTCCGTATGAAGTATGGACCGGTAAGACTCCTGATGTCAGTTATTTCAGAGAGTTCGGTTGTCGAGTGTTTTGCCTGAACAGGAAACCGGGCCTAGGCAAACTTGATACTCGAGCGAAAGAAGGAATTTTCGTGGGCTATGCAGAACAGTCCAAGGGATACCGAGTGTGGATTCCTTCTGAAAACAAAATTGAGGTAACCCGAGATGTGAAATTTGTTGAGAAGTCGGAGGATTCTCCCGAAAATTTCACCGATTTTCTACCTGCGGAACCAGAGGAGGCGCCGCGAGTGGTGGAAATTGATATCCGACCACTTGATGAGCCTGCAGATGTTCCAGTAGAAGACCATGACGACTGCCAAGCTCATGCACAGAGGCAAGAGGCCCGTGAAAATGAGCGTGCTCCAGGAAGAGGCCGAGGTAGACCACGTCGCTTACTGACCGGTTCCAGAGGAAGACCTCGGAAGATTTTTCAAGTCCGTGAAGACGTCAGATGTGTGGAAACGCCTGAGTACACGTTCTTGTCGGAGACACCCATGCATCAGGCGATTTCCGGTCCCGACGCCGAAGAATGGCACGACGCCATCACCACGGAGATCACGTCAATCCTGAAGAACGACACATGGCAGATCGTTGATCGTCCTAGGAATGCAGAAGTGATCGGCAGCCGTGTAGTACTTAGGAACAAGTACAAAGCTGACGGCACACTCGAGCGACGAAAAGCCCGAGTTGTTGCTCAAGGCTTTTCTCAGAGGCCAGGCGTACATTTTGACCAAACTTTTGCGCCTGTCGCTCGTTTGAGTTCAATTCGTCTGATGGCAGCTCTAGCGACGCGCCTATCAATGAAAGTCAGACAATTTGATGTGGCGACGGCTTATTTAAATGGCGATTTGAAAGAAACCATTCTAATGGAGCCGCCGAAACAGTTATTTGACGCACTCAAAAGAATTGTCAACTCGAACAGAGAAAGATATATACGCGATAAGGCCAAGATTATGCTGAGCGAGTTGAAAACAGGCAATAAGGTGTGTCTGTTGAGAAAATCGCTGTATGGATTGCGCCAGGCTGGCAGGAGCTGGCACACTAAGCTGGACAGTGTTTTGAAGTCCGTCGGCGCGACGCCCACGGACGCAGATCCATGTGTGTACCATTTAGGGCGAGGGGAAGACCTGACCCTCATTGTCGTTTATGTAGACGACATCTTAATTGCATCTCGGAACGATGACACCGTCTCCAGGATAAGCAAGACATTATTTCGAGAGTTCGAAATGAAGGATCTCGGAGAAGTTAAGTACTGTCTGGGTATCGAGTTCACCAGAGAAGGCAACAAAATGGCTCTAAATCAAAAGGGCTACATCAATGATGTCCTGCAGCGCTTTGGAATGAGCGATGCTAAGCCGGTGAGTACCCCAATGGATGTCAGTGTAAGGCTGACCAAGCCAACAGAGACGCCAAGTGAAGAGGATAAGAGACTCCCGTATCGTGAGCTAATTGGGGCCCTCACGTATCTGTCTGTGGCCACGAGACCGGACATCAGTTTCGCTATCAGCTGTCTTGGACAGTTTAATCACTGCTACACGAGGGTCCACTGGACTGCAGCGAAGCGTGTTCTGAGGTACCTGAAGGCTACTATCAACCTGGGATTGATATATGAAGCAGACTCGAAGCCTATCCGAGGATTCACAGACGCAGATTGGGGGAACTGTTTGGACGACAGACGTTCATATACCGGATATGCCTTCCTATTTTGCAAAGGACCCATATCGTGGGATTCTAAGAAGCAGAGGACCGTTGCATTATCATCGACGGAGGCTGAGTATATGGCAGTCGCAGAGGCCACGAAAGAAGCCATCTACTTGAAGAACTTCCTCCGTGAATTGGGATTAGATAAGCAGTCCGAACTTGTATTGTTCAACGACAATAACGGAGCAGTAAAATTGGCTGAGAATGCCACATTTCACGCAAGGAGCAAACACATAGATATTCGGTACCACTTCATACGTGAAGCTTTATCGAATAAACTGCTAAACCTAAAATACCTCCCGACAGAAGAAATGACGGCGGACGTGTTGACTAAAGGACTTCCTAGACCGAAACACGTAACCTGTGTCAGACTGCTAGGACTAGAAGAAGGAATAAAGCAGACACGCGACCAGCCACGTCGCGAGGGGAAGTGTTAAGGTTTTGAATACCGCGCCGAGCTGGCGTAGTTCAGTTAACTGCCACCGGACTAGGCAAGTGCTGCCGAACAACACTACTAACGTAGTGGCAGCGTTATGTACTAATGAGTCCACGTGCATTGTTTGTAGAACTAACATAATATCTGTATCTGATTTGTTCATTCACATTATTTATCATCATTAAAGTGTTCAGTAGTTGTATAGTGTTAATCAGTTTATTTATTTAACCCTTAAATCCACCATCCGTCGCAATATTATTTTAAACATTGTAATCACGATTTTTTTAATCAAAGATGCACTATAACAAATTGTGGTACAATTTCAGTTATTTTTTTTATTTTCATTAAATAAAATGGATATAATATATAAATTTAAATGAAACTTAACCTTAAATATTCAAAACGCTGACAAAGGAAGTTTTTTATCTATTTTTTCGGACTTTTGTTCATTATGTTTAAGCTTTGTAAATTATACTCACATTGCAAATCCTAGATTAAATTGATTGTCATTATAAAATGTCCTTTTCATTGCATTTTAATTTTTTGTCATTCTTAATAAAAAATTCCCATTTATTTATTTATTTATTTATTTCTTATTTTTGTCTTCAAAATATCTAAAAATGTAGGAGCCGGTCGCTATGGCGTAGTGGTCAGCTCATTTGACTGCTAATCATGGGGGCTCGGATTCGAATCCCGGTGATGGCATGGATGTTTGTATCTGTTTAAAAATTACTAATGTATCCATAATAAAATTAAAGATATCCTGGTTAATGGCCATCGTAGCTAAGACCAAAAATTAATTAAAAAAAAAAAAAAAATGTAGGAGTATTAAATTTTTTTACATATGTCATTCGTTTCCATGGTTTCACTGTTGGAATTTTTAATTTTCACACACTAACCTAAAAAATTAAACAACCCAAGCAAGGTCCCTTCTCGTGACAACCTAAAAGAACGAAATTCCCATTTAGTTCCGCCTAAAAGTTTGGAATAGCCTGTAGGTAGTGGTTGCGCCAGGAATGCGCCGAAATATACCTGACTTCGGCTTGGAGCATTGAACTATCATTGCTAAGCATTAAAGCTCAAGCTTAAAAAATGGATGTCCAGGAATTAATCAATAATTTTGCTGGAATGAAAGCGAGACGAGGCAAAATTTAATAAATCAGAATTATTTATTTGATGATTTTTTTCCCAGATCAGTTTTAGAATATGTATCTTTATGAGGCATACAAAGTCTGTTCCTTTGGTTTAGGCGGAACTAGATTTTCAATTCTAGTTACTTTTACCGATTGATTGAAGCTTTTGATCATTTTGTTCAGGAAAAGCCAACTTCAATATATAAAAAAATAGCTAATGATAACTTACAAAAATGAAAATTCGGGTTAGTTCCGCCTAATCGTTTGGATTAGACTGTATATCCTTAAATATTTATTCAAATTTATGATTTTTTTGTATGTTTGTTTTCTTGTGTATGCTTTAAGCTAAGAAAATATATTATTCATGTTATAAGGAGGATTCATATGTGTGCATTTTTATTATTTCCTCCTTGGTTTCCTAAACATCTGCTTAAATTGATAAATAGTTAACCCAACCCCAAAATCCCCAAAATTATCATTTAAACAGTTAGCTATTGAGACTTTTTACTTTTAAATTTTTTCTTTTTTATGTTTTATAAATCAAAGGGGGGGGCAAACAATATTTCGCATAGTGGCCTATGAGTTCTAGTTACGCCACTGAACAGTAGTGACGATTTTTAATTAAAAATTAAGTAAACTTAAAAAGAGAGAGACAACGAAAAAAATCATAAAGGTTTGTAATGTTTAAATTCATTTAATTTTAGGGGTGCTGCAGCCCCGCAGCTCTTATGTACCATTGGCTACTGATTTTAATCTATAATATGTACTTTACACATTTGTGATAACCCTCGTGTTGAAGTGCCTAAAGTCACTGGATTATACAAAGTACTGCAAGCCTTTGAAGAAGCCGATAGACCCCAGGGTTTGATTGGCAACATTGCTTCCCCTATTAAGCAAACTAAAGCAGCAATTTTTACGTTCTTAAGTTTACGTCTGCGCTGTCACATCTCCCTCTCTCGCTCTCATTTAATAACCTTCTTTGTCAGCGGTTTGAATATTTAAGGTTAAGTTTAATTTAAATGTATATATTATATCCATTTTATTTAATAAAAATAAAAAAAAATAATTGAAATTGTACCACAATTTTGTTATAGTGCATCTTTGATAAAAAAATCGTGATTACAATGTTTAAAATAAAAACTAGTTTCTTATTTTTGTAATGTTGGAATCACTGAACATCATTTGTGTTGGCGACATTTTTAACCCCAGCATGGCTGCCGTTGCGGTACTTTGTATAATCTAGTGACTTTAGAAGTGCCTATTTCCTTCCAAACTTGATGTAGTAAACATGTTAGTATATGAAGCTATTAGAATAAAAAAAGATAATTTATTGAAGTAAGCATGTTTTTAATTCATAAAAACTTTAGAAATATTCTCATTCCTTCAACGCAAACATTATTCTATGATGTTAACATTATTCAGCTCATGTAATATTCATTTAAGACAATACATCATTTTGCAATATTAATTTTTTTTTTATGCATAATCATGAAATTTAATCAAACAGCAACTTACACTGAAACTACTTAGTGAAATTTAATGAATTGTATAAAAAAAAAAACGTATTAAATGCTTTAGGCTGTCAACGCTTGAGCTGTATGCACAGATAATAGACCGGGAGCTCATGACATTTTTGGTCTCCGATTTCATACAGCATGCATTTTGGAGGAGAGAATATTTACCCTGTGACAACAAAAAAGGGATGCTACTAAACCCCTGCACGCTTTCCGGTCATAGGGAAAATTGCATTTCCACTTGCACAAAATTTTTGTGTTTTTCTCTGATTTAATATTGCTTGCCCTTTTGTCAAAATAAAGTTATAACAAATTTAAAGTCTTTTAATTATAGGCATGCTGTATGAAAACGCGGAAAATCATATTTTTTTATTACAAGATCACATGACCGTTTGAGTCCTTTGGGACCCTCCGGAATCGCATGCATATATTTAAAAGACTTTAAATTTGTTATAACTTTATTTTGACAAAAGGGCAAGCAATATTATCAGAGAAAAGCACAAAAATGTTGTGTTTAAGTGGAAATGCAATTTTCCCTATGACCGGAAAGCGTGCAGGGGTTTAGTACCATCCCTTTTTTGTTGTCATAGGGTAATTATTCATTCCTCCAAAAGGCATGCTGTATGAAATCGGAGACCAAAAACAGTCATGAGCTCCCGGTCTATAAAGGAATGTGAAGATTTCAAAGTATTGTCCGGGATTCAAACCCTCTTCCCTGTGCTCCGTAGACAACCATCTTACCACGATGCCCCGATAACTTAATTTATTTGTATATACAAACTAGCACAGCTGTATAATTTTATTAGAAAATTTTTCTTTTCATTAACTATACTCTGTTCAAAATCAAGAATTAGTAATCATGCAATTCTCGCGTGGCAATTTTGCCGAACTGTCGTCGTTCGTTGGCTGTTGAGCACTTGGCGAAAAAGTAGATCTTTTTGGCCAAGGTGCAGATTATATTTTTTGGGTGACCAAAAGTAATTTTTATTAGAAAATTTATTTATTTACATGGGGTAATTTATGGTTACTGAACAATTATTACAATTAAAAATATTTGACTGTCAGTTGTTTCAATGTAACCATGGAGATTTTGTAACTTAAGAAATGACACATAGATGGCTCTAGCATCCAGCAGCCAATAAAATAAGTGAATCGACCTAGGCCGAAAAAGATTTACTTTTTGGCCGGTACTAGATGATAAAAAAAACATGTTTACAGAGTAAGTAAACTTTGGCAATAATATAATAGCTAATACCCTTTTCACACTAGATCTTTAAGACGAGTGAACTTAAAGTTCACCGATGTTTAAAATCGTTATGCTTTCACACTTGATGTTTAAATCTCTGGTGCTGTCATCAGCTACAGTAATTTTGTCCTTAAGTTACCGTCATGAAATTACCAGTTTTGAACTGTCTGCGCAGACGCACATTTTGAATTATTATAAACAAATAATGATATTTCATTTCATTCTACAATAAAGAATATATTACACCTGTATTAACATGTAAGTCGATACATTTTATCTCAATTATTGTAGCTCTGTATTTTATTAAACACATTATTAAAATAAATAATTTTATTATAACAATAAGTATAAACTTCTTATAACGTCGATATAATACAGTATTCTTGTTTATGATAATATAAAATGTTGACAGCACAAATTCAAGGAGTATTTTTTTATAATAGAAATTAAGTTGGTAATGCGGGCGAAGTTTAAGACGCAGATCTCTGTCTTAAACATCGGTCGTGTTTAGACGAGGCCGTACGGTTTCACATTAGGGTTTAAAGATACATTCACTTTAACATCCGATCTTAAAGATCTAGTGTGAAAAGGGTATAATAGTAATAATACTTTTATATAAATAATATTATTCAATAGTTCAGGATCCAATTTACGAAAACCAACAAAAAGCATTAAAGAAGGTTAGCTTTAAGAGTATAAATGTTTAAAATATATATTTTACGAAATATTAGTCTCTTATCCTCCTCTGTATTTTAGTTATGATGCTGGACCTTTTCAGTTCTATGTCTCTCGCACAGACTTCGTAGAATTAACTCTCTTTTATATTATAAAAAAAAAAAAAAATGTTATTTAACCAAATTGTCGACTCCTTAACCCTCCAAAAATTAAATTTTATCGCTACAATTGTCCCTACCAGATGTACATTACTGTTCTATCTTCAACAAGCTTATCCGAATCTTCAATTTAAATCTGCTGTAAATCGTACATGTGCATAGACAAAATTTTTAATAGTGTTTTAAAAAGTCTTAAAGTGTCAATAAAAGTCAGAAGTTACAGTCTGTAACACAGTCTATACAATTTGTACAATCTGTTACAGTCTGTACACACTGTAATTTCAAGAATAGCAAGAGCCGAAACTATAGTCAGTAAATTAAAAGATTCTTTGAAAAATGTATTCATTTAGAAACCTTTTGTATATAAGTGAGTTTCAAAAAGTTAAATTGTCGACAATTCAGTATATTTGAGGAGTTACGGGGGAAATAACACCCTTATTATCGTCTTAACAGCAAAATTGCATATTACAAAAAATGTTTTACAGTCTATTCCAAACGATTAGGCGGAACTAACCGGATTTTATGTAAGTTGTCAGCTATTTTTTTATATATTGAAGTTGGTTCCTGAAAAAAATGATCAAAAGCTTCAATTAATCGGCAAAAGTAACTAAAATTGAAAATCTAGTTCCGCCTAAACCAAAGGAACAGACTTTATCTCTATGCATTTTTTCATTTAGATGATATTTAGGAAGTGACGGGGGGAATCCTAAAATTAAAATCTTAAAATATTTCCCTTATTATTGACTTAACAGCATAATCATATGTGATAAAAAATTTATATAACAAGATAACGAATCATTTATATCTACACATTTTTTTTTATTTAGATACATATTTGGAATGCTACGGGGGGGGGGGGCACGCTAATGAGAAAACATTTTTTTTAGTTCAGTTCAGCTTTTAATAAGATTATTTAACAGGCTAAGTAGAACGTTATCTATAAAATTTAATATATTACACGCATTACAGTAAAAATATACTTAACAAAAACCGTACGAAGTAGGGGTACTCCAGCTAGTAATTACGTATATATATTTATGTACCTGCCCGTTTTGGATAATACTATTGGGCAAAACTTATAAATAAGTAAATAAATAATATATAAGACCAATTTCTGTGTGACAAACATTTAAAATAATTCAAAATTTTATCAAGTTACAATATGATTCATATTCACCATAACTGACCTACGCAATTATCAGGTCATATTATGACTAATAAATGTCACAAGTGCAAAAAAATTCAGCCAACAATAAAAATTTTACAACATGAATATATAAAACATAAATCTACAATATTATATAAAAACTATGACTAATTATTTCTGGGTGGTACAATTTTTAATCATCTTGATAAACTTCTGACCTGCTATTCATGAAATAGAATATAAACAAACTTTTATACTCGTCAAGTGGCAGTGAATGTTTATGTCATTTTGACAGGCTGATAAGTCGGTGCATCGTCCGCGGTCAAAGCAGACAGAATGACTCACTGAATCAGTCACCAGTCAGCAAATCATCAAAAACACATGGTCAAGCAATAACCAGAAACGGAATTAGGAAAAAAATTAATGTGAAGTGTGTATTTTCATAACGTTAAATATTTTCGTAGGTAATTGATAAGCAGGGCATACCGCATGGGCGTTCCGAGGTATATTGGCGCTCAGGACAAAAAAACACAAGTTAACATAATCTAAAGCCTTGTTTATAATTGATACATTACATAGTGCATGGGCATATCCCTAAGATTTTACAAAAGGTTTTATTACTTTGAACACCTGTTTGTAATAAACAAAACAAAGAGATTATTGTGTTTTTATGCTATGGCTATGTTATGTAATAGGGGATACGCATAAAATTTGTATTTCCTTAAAACTACATTATTTTGATATGTTAATGTTAGTTATGTCACCTAACAAAACAAAAATTACATTTTAATTAATATTATAGCCAAATTTTTTAATTAAAATATTGTTAATATATTATTACAATATAAGTTATCTATTTTAATATAAAATTTAATTCGGTAAACATGTATAAATTGTTTTTATAGAATTAAACTTTATTTTAATTAAAATCACTCTAACTTTACATAACCTATAAAAGTTATACAAACAAATAAGTTCACAACAGACTATGTACGCCGGTAAGTTAGTAGTGCCATGCGTCAGTTAGAAGGGGTATGACGTCACACGTCGTTTTCGCGCGCTACTTACATTTATGATTTTTTTAAGCCTTCAAATTACAAAAAAAAATAAATAAAAACTGTTTTTTATGTTTATATGCAACAACAGGAATATAATAAAAAAAAATTTAAAAATCATGCCTATCCCCTATTATTATAAAGGAGGCTTAAAAAAAAAAAGCAAAAAGAATCAGGATCCAAGTGATAACAAAGAAAAGGAACTCGAATTCAAGTAACGACAAAAAACAAATGGAAACACAAGCCAAAATAGCGCCCCTCCCAAACACGATGGTCATGGAACGTCCAATGCTTGCCGTACCCTAGAAAAAGCGCGCACCCAAGATTTGATCCAAGCCTCTTTGTCCCGTATGAAAAACTCCCTTTAGTTCGCTTCCATCTTCGAAAGATGGTGGATGTTCGTGTTTAGGCATGTGAAACGGGCAAATCAAAAGAAATATCTTTTTTTAGTACTTTTTGAAGAGGCCCAAACCTGTGAGCCCCACTGGTTGTGCGTCTGCCCTAGATATGCCTCTCAATACCGTAATCACATCAAAATCAACAATTATTAGTAATTTAAAAATTTTCATCCGCTGATTACATTTAATAACCTAAATTAATTTTTGAAAAATGTATTTATTTAAAATTTTATTATCTTATATGTTTTCTTATTGGTTTTATTACAGTACCATATTATTTCGCTACACATAAATAACTATTGAAAATTATTGGAGCTAATAACTAGCTAGGAGCTATAGTACGTTCAAAGGTGAGTTTGCAGTACAGGGCATATGGAGTAGTTCTTTTTCATACTCTCTAATGGGTTTACACAATGACGTTTACACGTCGAAAACGCGCTGATCTGTGAAGACGCAGTATTCTATAAATGGCCATTTGTTTTTGTTGAGTGTTATTTTGAGTTTTATAAGAGTTGATTTTTGTAAATCATACGAGTTTTTCATATTATTATAATTGACACATTTGACACTTTTACAACTTTTGGCAACACCGCTCCCATTTGCCATAAAAGCTATACTGCAAACTCACCTTTGAACGCACTATAGTAAGGTGTGCTCTGCGTTATCTAGATAAGACCTTAACTGAAAAGTATTCATTAATAAAATTATGTTTAAATTTTTTTTTTTTTTAAATGGCGAATTAAAAAAAGTCACTTTCTGATAATTTACAGCAATTGACATTTTTTCATTCGCAAAATACAAGCGTGCTATTGAGTTTTTCGAGGGTTGATCATAAATACGAGCTATTACTCTTAATCTTTTCCAACTTTTAAACCAGTCCCTCTGGGATATGATATAAGGTGGGTTTCATTTGACACCCCACTTCTTTTTTTTTCAATAAACACATATATTCCTCGATTTGCGCGGTTGTTACGTTCCATAAAAACACCACGCAGTACGAATACAGGCAATACGAATCGTAGTTGCATAGATCGCTCTTTTAAGCATTTAATTAATACATATATTTCCAATAAATATAACTATTTGTACACATATAGATAAATAAAATTGTCAATAACAATTAATTTAATTTTAAATGAAACTTTTTTAACTAATAGCGTAAATAGATATAATTACTGTGCATTCCGAATTATTAGTAGTAATTACCCAAACTCACAACTTATTGTAAACCGCGTAGATCGAGGTATTATTGTCAGTCTCGTAACTAGGGCGTGGCGAAGATGGCATACACCATGGACGCACTGTGTGCTGGGCGCAAAATTTGTCTGAATTTCCTTTATTTTTAATTATCAGTTATTTTGAATTTTCTTTTCTTTTGCTCATCAGCTAGTCTGGATTTTCTTTCTCTTTGCTCATCAGCAAGTTTGGTTTTCCTTTTTTCTTGCTCATCACCTACTTTAGATTTATTTTTTCTGGTTCATCACTTACTTTGGATTTCCTTTTTTTGTTTTTTAATAAATAAATAAATTATTAATCAACTATTTTCAATTTTCGTTTCTTTTGCTTATCAGCTAATTTTGATTTTCTTTTTCTTTGCTTATCAGCTAGTTTGGATCTTTTTATATAATTCTTTATTTCCCCTAGGCCTTGCGGCGTTTAGGGTTTTAACTAATACATTAGAAAAATAATCAAAATAATAATAATAATAATACAGTTCATGACTTTCTTTCTTCTACATTCTTCCTCCGGTGTTCCTCTCTTTCTTCCTATTCTCTTTTCGGCTTCCGTCTCCGGTCTCCTTCCTTCTTGACTCCAGTTCTTCCTTCCCTCTTTCGTCTTTTTTTTCGCTTCTCTTCCCTCTTTTCTTTCCTCCTCCTTTGCCTCTCTCTTCCTTCCTGTTCTCAGTTATGTCTTACCTCTCCGCATTCCTTCCTTCTTTCCTCGAGTACTCTCACCCACATTTCTCCCTTTCCTTCTTCACTCAACAGCTCCTTTATCTCTTCCTCCCATTTTATCTTTTTATTAGGTGTTTCAAGGATTCTTCCTCCTCCCTACACATTCTGCATAGCCTATCCTCTGGTTTTGCCCAATACCTATTACTCCTTTCTTCATTTCCACATCTTAATCTGGCAATCCTCCTAACTCTGCCCCCTGCCTTTCCTCTCCTCCCTTTCAAATATAGTTTGGATCTTTTTGTTTTTTCTTGATCATCACCTACTTCGGAATACTTTTTTTTTGTAATGTCTTGATCTTTTGGAATAGAAATGCCAAAATATTTAAGAGGGCACTAGTTTGACACTGGCTACCCACTTTTAATACAATTTACAAGTCCTTCATTATCAAGTCGCAAAATATTAAAATTATAACATGTTATTCTGATTAGTGGAGAATGAACATCCAAAAATATCATGGCCTTTTATAAATTCAGGTGAATGTTTTAGCAATATTATTTAAAATATTTTTTGTTTTAACTCTGACAGTGACGCGATCCTGCTCATACATGAATAATAAATTTCGGTGTCATCTTCGCTAGTCATAAGAAGTACAACACACCCCTAAAATATTTGAGCGTTGTCTGACTAATTGAAATGCCCAAGGTGCATTGTTTTTGACTAACACCTCAGATAAGATGATCCGATGACTGACAGACTGAAAGTATTTACATTTCATTATAGCTTTGGCGCATATGAAAAAAATAAACAAATTATTGTAATAGGGGTCAATACACTGTCAAAATGCATGAAGCACTCTTTTACAAATCGCTGCAAATAGTAGCAGTACAAGTCTCACTTTGTTAAGGCCTATGTTTAGAAGTCATACATATATGAAGTATGGATCGAATTATAGTTCAGAATGATTTTTGTTGTTGTTTCTAGAAAGGAGCTTCTAGAGTGATAAGTAAGTTGAACGCGTAGACTGAATTTTATTTTTGATCCCTCCTTGAATCTGATTTATCATAGACTTGGACGCAAGATCATAAGGTTTGGTATTGGATTCCTCACCAAGATTTAAATTTCGATATTAATTTATACGTTTTACCGTACCGCAATTCAGTTTTTGAATAATACTTTTTTCAATTATATATTCACTTTATTCGGTGGATGAGCTCGGCAAGAATCTATATAACAAAACGCACAAAAAACATATGTAGATTTCTATGAAAAATAAGGGATACCTTCCAGAGCTTTAAAATCCTCACAATGTTTAAGCGAAATTCGGGGAAAAAAATATAAATTAAACTACTTTTGTATTTCATTATTACTGGACCGCCTACATATATAAATGAGGTATTGTGATCATACCGACTTTCACATTTCGAGATTTCGATGGATCTCCACGAATTGAGGTCCCACCATAACGTTTTGACTATTTTTAGCATGATGTCTGTCGGTCTGTCTGTCTATCTGTGTGTCTGTCTCTCTGTCTGTCTGTCTGTCTGTCTGTCTGTCTGTCTGTCTGTCGGTCTGTCTGTCGGTCCATGTACACGTGCAGATCAAATTCGGCTAAAAGAATATTTATAAAACTTCATATTTAAGTTTCTAACATCAATGGCACAAGTTGATCAACATTTGGTAAAAATCTATTAACTAGAAATTGGAGTTTATTCGTGTCGGTTTTAAGATTTTTGCGAATATTTCACAATAGAGAAATATTTCGAAAAATATAATTTAACAAAAGTTGCTATAAAAGCAATAACAAACAACTTTTATTTGAGACATTTTTTGATAAAGCAGCATAAATTAAACAAGTACTATGTGATGGCGGTTGGTTGTTTGGTGGCCGCAGCTGATTTTAAGAAATGACTTATGTATTGAATTTACTGATTTGTGTGATTATTTATATTTTTTACCTGTATTCGTCACTGTCTGACAATACCGTGACTCGTATGCTTTTGTGGTCTAGTTCAAAATCATTTTCATCACTAAACAGGCGCGCACCCAGTATTTTTATTCAGAGGGGGCTTAAAAGCCAAAAAATTTTCTTGAAGAAGGCTCACGTATATAATTATTCAATTATACGAAAAATACGTTGCTTAAAAAGTGTTTTCTTATGTTTAGGGAGGCTGAAGTCCATGAAATACCCCTGCATGTGTGCCTCTTACTAGAAGATAATAACGACACTGTCAGGCTCGTTAAGGCTCTGTCGACAAACGTTCATTATCTCACTCTCGAGTGCATGAAGTGCATGAACATTCATTCATTTATGTTATTTCTTGCTAATATTGTCAACCATAAAGTTCGTTCTTTATTATCACTTTATATTTTGATAATCTGTTTTAAAAATTAACGAAAATGATAAAATAATGGGTATCATTAACCTTATTTACGCACATATTAATCTGAGACATTCCTGTGGCCAGTTACTAAAGGGCGGTGATTGAAACTGCATAATATTTTATAATTACTAACTTTCTTATGAAACTTTTTTTTTTGCTTCATAATATTTTCTGATAGCTAATTTTTGAGGTACAAATACAAAATTTCGTTCATTTAATATCATTCTACTTGTCTATTCTTTTAATTTTTAGTTTTTTATTTTTTCGAATTAGGTTTTGCATTTTTTGCGGTACGAGGGCAGGAGCCTCAAAATCAGGTTGCGCCTAGAGTCCCCAATTTAGTTACACTGTCACTGATTAAGACCCTCTAGAGACGTTTCTATTTAAGCAACTAATAAGATACGTTGTAAATCGTCTGCAGTATAAGTGATTACAAATTCTAAAAACATGGTTTCAAACATTTTAACAGTACTCAAAATAAATAATGAAATGCTTCCTATTAATTTGGGTTAGCTAAAACTTGGACAACATTGCATTCCGGTTTTTTGTCCGTTCAATCACCAATGAATAGATGGGCACGACCAAAAAAAAACACATACTCAACATATCACATCACCAGTTTAAATCCATTCTATACGCTCATTCATTAGAACACATATCACCTTTGTACTTTTTCAAATGAAATATTGTATCACGATCTTAAATCCACGTTATTTCATAATTTTTTCAATCATCTCGATTTTAAGAAATCGTGTTTTTTCTTAATTGTTTCTATATTTTAAATGATATCATCAAAAAAATCCAATGATGAGACGATGCTGTAATCGGATGAATATGAATAATATGAATTATTTATAAACATCATAGTGCAAATGTATTTGAATTTTAGTTTGATATTTTTGTATCACGCAATGCGGTATGTATGGCAACTATGTTAAAATTTTTGTTTCTTAATTTATTTTATTATAGAGAAACATGTAAGAAATATATAGATCAAAAAATAGTTTAATTATGTTGTTTAAATAACTTAAGACTGTATTACCACTATAGTTTGCAATTTGCAGGGTATTTGCACTCTTTGAAATAGTTTTATAGGTCGGTGAGGGAATAAGATAAAGTCATCATTGATGACTCAAATTGACGTATATCCCTTTACCGGCAATCAGGCGAAAATTAGATAAAAGGGTACTGTCTGTTTACATATAGCTTAGCATGGATTTTTCTGCTTCCGGCGATTCTCACTCCGTATTTACAAAAAATCCTATCCTAAAAAAATCTTAAGAACAAAGAAAGATTCGAGTTTAAAACGTATGATATTTTTGCCTGCTATAATTTACCTTATGATCTACTGAATTTGCGAAATCCATGTATTAAGTCGCATGTAATCCATAATTCTGTGTTCATAGTTTGAACCCCACAAATGAACCATCTCAGCTTTTAACATACTTGCACGACCGTCTTGGACCCTTTGTGTTGCAAGGTGCCCGAGCGCTTTTTAATCTTTATATATAAAAATCAATTTCAGTTTGTTTGTTTGTTTGTTTTTTTTGTCCTTTATGCAAAGCCAAACGGATGGACCGACTTTCACCAAATTTAGTACAGGAGGATTTAGTAAAATAATCCGAGGAAGGTATTAGTGAGGGTTCCAACTTCGTCCCTGTGCCCCTAGGGGGCGTTATGAGGGGTTATTAATTACGTCGGCTAAACCTTAAGAGATATATATGGATATAATGTAGTCAAAAAATGTAGATCTTAACTAGATCTAAAAAAAAAAAGTCCGGGAAAGAATAGACCTATCATACACCGATATCATGTACTGGGCAATTTTCTGTTTTTATACGTAATAGTTTTTGTATTATAAAGTTTGTGGGTGCATAACATCGGAGTTTTATAGTGATGTATCAATTATTTTAAAATAACAAATTTGAGAATTTCACGTAGAATCATAATATATCTAGCATTATACATCAAAGATTAATAATAACGCAGTTATCACAGCGTAAACAGAAGCCTAAAATGCAAATATGTTGAGAGTTGTGAAATTTGACAAAAGGTAGCAGTGCTAAGTAATTATTTATAATCGTTATGTTCCACTTTTGGAATTAATGTAGTGAAATGCCGTAGCGAAGCATGAGTACACCCAGCAGTTATTTTACAAAAATTATAAATTTTTAAGGTGAAAAAGTGGATTTGGCCTTCGGAAAGATTTTCTGAACACGTTGGTGCCAGCCAGACTCTCGTACGATAATTAAGAACAAAGTTCTAAGCATTTATCTTTTAGGGGATTATTTTCATATAATTTAAAAAGTTTTACTTGATAAAAATTATTTTTAAAAAATCAGGGATCCTCTGTGTCATAAAAACAAGCCTATTTTATCATAAACGATGCCATGAACACGCTGGTGTATTTATTTTTCAAATCGGTTCAGCCATTGACTGACTTCTTCCATTGAATATTAATAAAACTTCCGTACTGCATATTGCACGTAATAATCCTAGAAGAAATTACACACTCAATGAGTTATTTTGAAGAAAGTGAAGTCTCAAATTGATCTAGGAATTCTGATTACTTCTACTCTAAGTTGGTCCCAACAAGTATTATCCTGTGTGAGAAAGGCTAACTACTTACTTTACATCATTAAGAATACTTTTTATCAGCCCTCACCGAAACTTACGTTAAAGCTCTACACTACTTACGTCAGACTGTATGGTGTCAATCCTTGCAAAGAGATATTAACTTGGTGGAACGTGTTCAACGGCGTGCAACAAGACTTTGCCCCCAACTTAGAATGTTACCTTACGAAGAACGTTTGCGCCTCTTGGACTTAACATCCCTTAGTGTTCGACGTATAAATATTTGTGCTGACAGGTAAATATTTGTGCGACCTATTTCATTTGTTCAGCATAAATTATGATGATAGACTACGAGGCCATTAAAACTTAAACGCGAACGTTCTAAGAAAAAAGTGCGTGAGTGTTTTCTGTCTAATAGGATATTTCATACCTGGAACAATCTACCCTCTTGTGTGATTAATTCTGATAGTGTCAATATCTTTAAAAACAATGTTGATAAATTTCTAAACACATAATGTGACTGTCACCTATCTGCTCATGTTTTGAAGACTATGTTTGTATTTGATCTTACATTTATTATGTTTATATGTTTGTACCATTGTTGTATTTTTTTCTGGAGCTCTACAAGCCATCAGGCTTCTGCTTCTTAGAATTTTTATAGTAATAATAATAATAAAAAGAAGTAAATAAAAAATCGAATCCAATTTTTTTATTACAAATGGTACAAGTTCAACTTTTGTAAGATTTGTACTCATTAAAATACTTTGAAGACATCTTTTTAGAAATACTTTTTTAATATGTTAACTTACAGAGCACTGGCAGTCGTCCTTGCTTTAGATTACCAAACTGACTCAGTAAAAATATTATCTTACCTGAAACAAAAATAAAAAATTACATTAATACATTATTTTAGGGAAAAAAATTAAATATATATTTTCATTATTATGCAAGTCATAATTTATTTTTGCTGTATATGATAATTTTTATTATAAATTACATAAATAATAATATAATGTTTGAAGCTACTATGTATAGACATTTATAGGGTATTATAATATTTTTTGTTTAGAGGTGTCCTTGAATTGAAAGTTCTCACGCAATTCTTGTGTTCAAACTGCAGTTTTATATATCCGTCTGATCACGCATCACACTTTTTATTTCCCTATCTCCTACAATAATTTATAGTACAGTTTCTAGAAATATAATAATAATTCCACATGGGTTTTATCGGATTGTGTTTACCTGTACACAGCGACATTTTTATTAAATTTTACTATAAATATTAAATTTATTATGCATCAGATACGTTTCCAGAATATAGAGCGCTAATCCAAATATAGTATTTGACATACGCGTCGATTTGTTAAAAGTCATGCTTTAAAGCATAGATTTTTATACGGAGATCCATGAATGGTTCTTAAGGGGTCCACCAAAAAATTATAAAACGTCTTTAGGTGATTGGCGATTACTAAATAGGTAAGAACCAATACTTCAGAAGAACGCCTATAATTAGATTGACCAGATTTCAGTGAAGGGAAACCGGGACACAGGGAAAAAAATAAGGTCTTCACCTCCCAGATCCAAGTGAAGAGCAAAAAAAAAAAACAAAAAAAGGTCCTCACCTCCCAAATTCAAGTGAAGAGCAAAAAAAGAAGGTACTCACCTTTCTTTTCTTACAAATGCAGAATTATGTAAAAACCGGGACAATCGACCGTCCCGAAAACATTTTTCGGGACACCGGGACAATTGACCTAAAACCGGGACGGATGGTCACCTTACCTATAATTATACCGACGACCATAAAGCTTTTAAGCGCATTCATGGAATCAATTTTTCCAACGACTGCTATGGAATTGTCTCAATTTGGTATTGTTAGTTGACAGGTAATTAACTTAACTCCACGTGCTGTTTTCATTGCCTTTAATGCGCGCGCAAACTTTGCGGGAATGAATAACTTCGTACAAATACGCATGTGCAGCTGTGCGGGATTTACATTAGCATACCGCTTGAGCGCGCATTAATGACTGTCAACAATATTTACATTGATTTTCTTGATTTAATTTATTAAAAAGTAGCATTCGTAAAAAAAAATCATTGTGTAACACATGCAGAATACATATTCCGCGCCAGCTGCACGTTATACACACTATTTGGTAACTAATATTGATTTCTTATTGCATTCTTGAAGATGAAATTCTTGAAGCAATGAGATCACTCCAGGCACCTCAAGTGGAAGGACGCCTCGAGTCGGTTACTTAGACGCCAGAGCTCCTTAGAATTGACATAATCTTAGATTACCATTTGTTCTTACTCGTCGGATTCTTTGGATATGCTTTTCTTCGCCTGATTTTTTGAGCAGGCACCAAATTTGAAATTTGATGGGTTCGGCCCTAAATATAGGATTAGGCGCTTTTTACAATGTCTGCTCCTGGAGCCAAATTATCACCCTGATGGTCTCAACACTTATTGGGATTCTGTAGTTCATAATGCTGCGTTTGCTCGATAGTTTAGTTTTATAAAACTAGATAAAAGATAAGAATGGAATGTAAATAAACATTTTATGTCAAATTCCGTGATTAACATTTTTTTACCTCATTATCTTAATATTTTTTCATTTCCGTGTCACTTGAAGTCTTATGACATATTAGCACAAGAAGCGAAAGAAAAGCAAGCTTAAGGGCTCCGTCTACCGTCAAGTAATAAAATAATAAAATCTATTAAAAATATCATTCCAAATTTTAAAAATATTTAGAAAAAATTAAATAAAACTCTGAATATAACTGTGTAGCTATGTAGTAATTAATTTCTTTTTTTTTATTTTTAGTGTATCTATATACTTTTTTCAATTAAAATATATTTCGATGAAAAACGTAACTATTTTAATTATTTTCATTTTAACATTTACTTTCACATGACTTCAAGAAAACCAAGGAGGTGGTGTTTATAACTTGTAAGTAAGTACCTTTTTTATTCTTCATATATATTTGCGGGCGCCGCAAATGCTAGGGGCAGCTCTGGTCTACAGATCTTGAAGGCTTTTATGTTCTCATGGGCTCTCTTTTTAAGGATTGAAGTGAGCTTTTGCTAAACAAAATGATCAAAAGCCTCACTTAATCAGTAAAAGTTATTACTAGAATTACTAGAATTCAAAATTTAGTTTCGCTTAAATAAAACAAACAGGCTTTGTTAAGGAGTATTATTATGGGGTACAAGCTCACATTGGGCAACCGTATTCAAGATTTAAAAAAAAACAATGCGAATCATGCCAACGGAGTGGCCGAGCGCACTAACTCGTGCGGTTTGTACTGGCGGAAACCCAGTACGACTGTCCGGTCGATGGTTCGAGCCTCCTTCGTTGGTGATATTATTCGGGCGAGAATAATATGTTTACATTACTCCCATTTTCACAATCATTCACCCCTCATCCCGGTGTAGGAGCTCGCCCCCTGGCATCGGCGATTAGCCTCTTTGCAGAAATAGGCCGATGTAAAATAAATAAAAAAAAATAATAAATAAAAATCATGACACATTCCAGTTACAGGGAACACTGTAAACCAATTTTTGCAAACTTGAAAATATTACCTTTTCCGTCTATATATATTTATGAATGCTTATTATACGTCAAAAAAAATCCTAATCGATTTACCAAATATTAAAATACACACACAGATCAATTCTGTAAAAAATTACTGTGTTTTAACGTTACTACAAGATAAAATATTATAAAAAGTATAATGACTTTCATTCATGATAGTAACTGACCTTGCTCGTAGTGACAAATTTAGTTACTAAAATCATAGTAACTGAGTTACAGAATTGGTCTGATAGTCACAATACTAGAAACAAAGCCAAATTAGTAATACAACTTGTTCGTTTCAATAAAACTAAGCAAAGTCCAGACTATTGGGGCCCTCTTCTGTATAATCATCTGCCAGAGCATATTATACAACTTCCATTCACAAAATTC
Organism: Liopterus haemorrhoidalis; assembly: GCA_963971575.1. NCBI lineage: Eukaryota > Metazoa > Arthropoda > Insecta > Coleoptera > Dytiscidae > Liopterus > Liopterus haemorrhoidalis. Next base: position 145,296,836 of record OZ020611.1, on the reverse strand, counting down.
AAACTCTCTGTGAAAAATATGCTACAACGGTACTGTTTCTACAGCACTGAGGACTATCTTCAAACGAATTTAAAATGAATACCGACAGATTCAATGTAATTATAATTGTAATTATAAATATATACTAATACTCATTAAGTTTTGTAAATTTGTATTGGTATAGTATAAGTATATATTGTAAGATTATAGTTTGTTTAAGATTTAATGTACGTATGTACTATTTTAGTTATAACTAGCTGAGTACCCGTGCTTCGCTACGGTTTATTGACGGTTTGCCATCATCGTGCAATTATTAATTTACTATTGAATTTACTCCTTTAGGGATGAAATTTAAAAAACTTTCAAAACGCTTTCTAAGTATTTTAAATAGAAAATTATGCAAAATGGAATGTTATAACTCAGAAAATATAAAGGTTTCTATAATTCACCCCAAATGTAGATTTACCAATGTAGGTATATTGAGGAATCCTTCAAATCACATTTCACCGTTTAGCGCTCGAATTTCGAAAAATCTCTTCTTAGTGGGTGCTTACATCACGGAAGGAATATACTTCCCGAATTTCATGTCTCTATATCCAAGGGAAGTTCTATCGAATATAAATACCCATTTATACCCCCCCCCCATTTACATTTAGAGGTGAAATTTTAAAAGACTTTCAAAACTATCTCGAGATATTTGAAAAAGACACCGGTGTGCCAAAAATGAATGTTATAACTTAATAAACACAGGAAATACGACGGGTTGTATAATTCACCCCGATTATAGATTTACTCCTTTAGGGGTTGATTAAGAAAGAATCCAGAAATAAAATTTTCGGCATTTGCATGGTTAATCTGTATAAGCAAAAGCCAAGTCGATATCTTATTGGTATTAAGAGATATTAAGGAATCCTTAATATCACATTTCAGCCCTTAGGGGTTGAATTTCGGAAAATACCGTCTTAGTAGGTACTTACGTCATACAGGGAATATACTTTACGAATTTCATGTATCTTGTTCTATCGAGTAAAAAATACCCATTTTCCCCTTTAGGGGTGAAATTTTTAAAAACTGTCAAAACCATTTCGAGGTATTTTAAAAAGACACCGATATGCCAAAAAGGAATGTTATAACTCAATAAACACAGGAAATACTAAAGGTTGTATAATTCACCCCGATTGTAGACCCCTATAGGGGTTGATTCGGACAACACCCTGAAATACGTTTTTCGGCATTTGTATGGGTAATCTTTGTAAGAAAAATCCAAGACGACATCTTATTGGTCCTAAGAGATATTGAGGAATCCTTGAAATCATATTTCACCCCTTTTCACTTCTTAGGGGTGGAATTTCGAAAAATCCCGTCTTAGTGGGTGCTTACGTCATGGAGGGAATATACTTCACGAATTTTATTTATCTATGTCCAAGGGATGTTCAATCGAATACAAAATTCCCATTTACCCCTTAAGGGTGAAATTTTAAAAACTGTCAATACCATTTCGAGATATTTTGAAGACACCTATATGCCAAAAGGAATTTTATAACTCAACAAATACAGAGAATATGGTGGGTTGTATAATTAACCCTGTTCGGAAATTCACCACTTTAGGGGTGGATTAGAACAAAATTCTGAAATAAGTTTTTCAACATTTATATGGGTAATCTTTGTAAGTAAAAACCAAGACGATATCTTATTGGTCCGTAGAGATATTTAGGAATCCTTGAAATTACATTTCACCCCTTAGGGGTTGAATTTCGAAAAATCCCGTCTTAGTGTATGCTTACTTCATGGAGGGAATATACTTTGCGAATATCATGTATCTATGTCCAAGGGATGTTCTATCAAATAAAAAATATCCTTTTACCCCTTTGGGGTGAAATTTTGAAAAACTGTCAAAACCATTTCGAGATATTTTAAAAAGACATCTATATGCTAAATTGGAATTTATTAACTCAACAAACACAGGAAATACGTCGGGTTCTATAATTCTCCCTGATTGTAGATTCACCATTTTTGGGGATGAATAGGACAAAATCTTGAAATAAGTTTTTCAGGATTTTGAGGAACATTTGTGAACATTTATATGGATAATATTTATAAGCATTATTATGGATAATATTTATAAGCAAAAATGAAGGCGATATATTATTGGACCTGTGAGATATTGAGGAATCCGTGAAAACACATTTTACCCCATTTCACCCCTTTAGGGGTTGAATTTCCAAAAATCATTTCTGAGGGGGTTGTTAAGTCATAAAAGGGATATACTCCCCGAATTTTATGCTTCTTTGTCTAGACGAAATTCTATCGAATAAAAAATACCGATTTACCCCTTTAGGGGTGAAATTTAAAAAAACGGTCAAAACACTTTCTAAATATTTTAAAAAGACACCTTAATGCCAAAAAGGAATGTTATAACACAATAAACACAGAAGATGCGAAGGGTTCTATAATTCACCCTGATTGTAGATTCACCCCTTTAGGGGTCGATTAGAACAAAATCCTGAAATAAGTTTTTTAATATTTACATGAGTAATCATTGTGAGCAAAAACCAAGTCGATATCTTATTGGACCTAAGAGATATTAAGAAAACCGTGAAGCCACATATTACCCCTTTTAACCCTCTTTTCACCCACTTAGAGGATGAATTTCGAAAAATCCGTTCTTAGTGGGTGCTTACGTCATGGAGGGAATATACTCGCCGAATTTCATGATTATAGGTCCAGTGGTTTGGGCTGGGCGTTGATTATGAGTAGGTAGCTTAGTTACGATTTTATATATATAGATTTTAATTTGTTTCTTTTATAAACATAATGTACGTTGTAACTTATGACATGCAGTATGCATATTATGTACGTTCTAACTGTTAATAAATTCTATTCTATTCTATACTTATCTAAATCCAACAAATATGTAACTATAAAATTACGGAAAACAAACTTATTTAAAATATTTCATACACGCAATGTGATTTCCGCGAACGTTCCAACATTAAACAATGATTTTTTCCTGAAAATGTCACCAATGTCACATAAGTAACGAGGCCCCGTACCCCGTGAATACCAATTATAAACTGATGAGTGTGGTGATGATCGCCGGCCCGGCCAACTGTGATCATCATGACCGACAATAATGCCAATGTCACCATATTGTCATAAACCAATGTCAACGGGAACTATACTTATTTTGTTATTAACTACTGTACTCAATTATGAAATGTAAAAAATATTATATTTAGTGAGTAACGTAGTTCCGACGTTTTTATGATGTGTCAAGGTGGGTTATAGTTAAATATTAACAATTTACAATAGAAATTTCCAGCTTATTCGCAATGATTCCTTAATTAATGTGATGTCTTTAGTCAATTTTCTAAATTAATATTTGCACTTCCTGCTCTAAGCGTTTTAAGCGACATGTGGTATGATATTTTACCCAACAACGAGTTTTGGCGTAAAATGAACCAGACAGAAATTAAATTTGAATTACATAAACGTAAATGGAGCTGGATTTCCGACTTGGGAGCTAGCTAGAGCTAGGCCATATACTGCGCAAGGAAGATGATGATGTTTCCTCGATTGCTTTAGAATGAAACCTGCAAGGCAACAGGCAGGAGACATACGGTTACCAAGGAAGCTCAAGATGCCAGATAAACAGAGTGTGCTTAAGATCCTGGCTCATAGTCAAATTAGGATTTAGAAGAATTAATATAAACTCTAAGCGTAGAAGCAAAATAGATCTTTTCTTGTAATTCACTTGTATTCTGTTTTCGTGTGTAAAAACTTCGTTACTTGTATGAAGCAACATATTAACTCCACCACCGGCATATCACATGGCAACAAGAATACGACATGCATAATATAGTTATATCCTAGTTAATGCTACCCTATTTAATGCTGTTTAAAACTTTTACTAACTAAGAACTTCCGCAATAAAATATCACAACCAGAACCGTGAAGACGGATGTGGAGTAAGAGTCAAAGTTGTGGAGTAGGAGTCGGAATCGGAAGCAATTTTGGTGCTGGTGAAGGCGGAGTGGTTAAACATTCTCGACTCCAGTTCAATATATCAAATTTTAACTGTTTCATTTCAACTTTTTAAATATGGTATATTTTATTTACACAAGGAAGAATTCAAGATCAAAATGTTACCATCTGTCGATAGAACGACCAAAAATAGAACATAAATGGACCTCCCCACCCGTTGATTTTCTACCACCTACTGCTGAGTGAAAAGATCAGTTAACTCTTACCTTAGGCTTAAAAAAAAAAAATGGGGTAATACTATTAAATTTTTATTTAATTTTGTCATAATTCTTTATGAATTATGTTTATAATAATGCATAATAGCTGCAGCTATTATGAAATGCCTTCTTTAATTAGGTTATGGTACTTCACTTCGGGATTTGGATCGAAGTATCGAAGTCGGTCGGAGTCTATTATTTTAATTATCGACTCCACAACCTTGGCTACAAGTATAACCACATTCTGTAGAATTCGGGAAAGTGGCAGTAAGCCACGATAAGGGTTAACGTTAAGCCACGCCAGTTTTGTTGAATTGCTATTTGGAACGAAAGTTTCCATGTTCATTAATGCTGAAAGCTGGAGTGACTTGACGTCAGTTGAATTGCAGCGTTGAGAAATAACTTATATTAATATTAACGTATTCTACCCTCTAAAACTAGGTTCGAATTGTAATGAATTTGAGAATGCCAATTTGACATTCGATTGTAACTATGGTAAACGTTAAGTACCATCCACGTAACTTAACGCCAGCTTAGAATCCCACTAATTAATTAAGAACCAATTTATAAAAAAAAAATCCAGACCACGTTAAGCACTAAGCGGAGAATTACGCAAATAATGCTGCTATTGAAAACTATGCTTATTCACGTAATGTTAAAATTACCTCGTTTAACGCTATCTTCTTACGCCTTTATTTCTAGGAAATACTGTAGCCTTAGCATATTTTACGTGATAGTTATCGTTTAAATCGGTCTTATTCTCACTGTTTCAGTTTACTGACATAGAAATAAGTGTCGGTTGACACTGATTTTCAAGAATGAATTATTCTGTCCCTTGACCTGGTCATCATCATTTCTATCCGTGACTCTCTAATCCGTACTGGACAATCTCCTCAGTAAACTACAACCTCTTCTATTCTTTGCTAATTATCGTTAGTTGTTAATGTTCATGATACTTATATCTGACAAAACTATCCTATCATCTGAATTTTAGAAGAAAAAATCTGAAAATTCCGAAGTTAATTACGAAATTTGAACCCTGTACTTAATACTTCCAAAGATAACAGTCTTACCACGACAGCTCATATTACTTTTAATTGAATTTAAATTTAAATTTTGAGTTGAAAGTTAACCACTATTAGGTGAGTGCATGTGTGAAAATTATGTCCAATCATTCTGGTGATCTCAAGTGTTAAGTTTATTAATGACATAAGTTAAAAATTTACTTTCAACCATATATAGCATCATACTAACATAATAATTTAAATTTATAATATCTTAAAATGAGATCAACGTATTTTATTTTGTTATTTAATCAAATCACACAAGCATAAAATGTGGTTTCAAATAAAAACAAAATTACAATTATCTAACAAAACATCGTCTACAGAACACCGTGTTGATACATAATGATTACATAATTACTTTAAAACACATTTGGGTTTTTATGTTTTTTTATCTGGTAATATTCACAATAGTCAAATATTCCCACAAAAAAACTAAGTACCTTTCAACATAAAAATTATTATTAATGAAACAGAGAATTTGTAATATGTCATTAAAGGCTATTAGCACCTAATAGACATAAACAACGCCACTATATGTCCAGGTATTGAATTGCTTCCATTGCATTTCGGTTGGTATTTACATTTCTACTGGTTAGTAGTCCAGGAAGATTTCATTTAAGATCTTATACAACGTTGTTTTGTTGCGGTTTTGCTAACTGCCTATTTCCTCAGCAAAAGTTATACAACAATCACTCAAATTAATGACCAATTATTATAAAAATAACCTAGATTATGAGCGTAGCTTTGCAGCTAAAGTATTTTGAAAATTGTGTCTTTCTATCGAGAGCTCCTTCGTGAATAAAAAAGAAAACGATACTTGTCCCTTGATGATGCCAAAAATCTTATACAACTTTCAGCCTGACCGTTCATCTAATATTTCGTTTCATGTACATATATGATCGCGCCCCATTCGTCAACCATCCTATTTAACTAAAAAAAAAGTGAGTTTTCTTAAGAACCCTGAGCGTTTTACTGCATTATGGCCTGTGGACAGTGTCATATGGTTAGTACAGATGTACTGCTTGTGATAGTTCCATTGTAGTATCCTCTTCTTGTTCCAATTTTGAAAATATGAATCCTTTATTATTTGTAAGAGCAGCATGTGATTCTCTTTTTTGCCTAACAGTTCAAATCTACTGTATATTCAGCAAATGGAAATGAATTAATAAAAATTCATTTCAGACAGTTAATTTTTTATTCAATGTTAATAATGCTTTAAATTTTATATGGTGTTACAGCAATAAAAAATTCGGTCAAGAATCATCCAATTAAAAGTTTTTTATATTAATTTTTATTACATTAGTAAAATGTTAGAATATTTTAATTATTTTTTTGAATTTCAACAAGTTTACATAAAATTCATAAATATTATAATATAAGTTGTATAAAACAAGATGTTTGCTGGCTTTTACACAAAAGTTCCGCTCAGATAACTAGATCCACTTTCTGTAATTGTGTTCTAATAATGGTTACTTTTCATGATATCATGTTATATTTCAGTATGGTAAATAATGATAATATTCATATGACAACTGCAATAACCATTAGCCAATGCAGAAATATATACAGAATATATATAAATAACAATTGCAAACTTCTAGAACATATAGAAAGGGTTATTACAAGTATTTTTTGAAAGGGAAGCCTGACTGCAGATAACTTCTTGCGACGCTAGATTTTTTCAAAATTTCAGGTATGATATAGGCGAAAAACTATTACGCAGCGCTAATTAATATGGAAATGCTGTCAACTAAACTTCGTCGCGAAGATTGGCACTTGAAAATGGCACTTGGAATGGATATGGCACTTGAAAAAATGAAGAAGATAGAAGAAAATAATGAAATGAAAACCTTGAAATTATTGGTAACAACACTAAATTAGAACCACAAATTAATATCAATATTATATTATTAGTAAATAAAATCAACTAAGAACGGTCGTGGCTCAGTTAGTTAGTGCGTGGACTACTGAGCGGCGGACCAGGGTTCATTCCCCGGTACCGGAAAAACACCTTACATTTTTCCGACTGTTTCTCCGTCGGAAGGCATCGGGCAACCACCGAGGTAAAAGCCCTAGTAAAATTTCCCCAAAATAATTAGTTGTTCGGATTCCACGTTAATAAATTGTAGGTCCCATACGATTGTGTTATATACAGGCAACACACACAACACAATTGTATGCGGGGAAATATCCTACGCTCGGAATATGTTCAGTACGAACTTGTCAGTTCAGAGCATCGAGCAATGGCACTCTAAGAAGAAGAAATAAAATCAGAAATGAAACCAACGAAGCAAACTTCAATTCTTCGATCGCGACATCCTTGTTATAGATTGTAATAAATAATCTTGCAAGGGAAGATAGAAGAAAAAGGGGATTTAAAAGAAAAACACATTTTGGTTGTATTCCAGGTCCAGATAGTTATTAGAGCTATAGCCAGCAACCTGTAGGATAGCAATATAAAAATGATACAGCCAGTAAGCTCTACAAGATATTTTAAACGCCCCAGCACTTAAATTTTCCAGTTCAGATAATTTTGATCACCAGATCGACCTCAGAAGAAAATCCGTGAAAAGCGGAAAAATACGTATTTATAACATAAAAGATAGAGATAAAATATGAATATTTGCCTAAAAATAAACTCAAAAAATACAAAACGAATAAACCCCGACATAAGCGGGTGTCGGGGTTTATGGAGAATGTTAAGCAATGTTTACCAATGGAGAATGTTAAGGAGTACAAAAACGTCTACAAGAAAACACAAATCTGCAATATTGGACACTTTTTGCATTTTTTAAATGAAACTGTGCTGGTTGTGTAGCTACACAAGACTCTAAACCAGCGGTTCCCAAGCTTTCCCATTTTGTCGCGGAACCCCTATACAACTCCTATACAAAGTTGGCGTATACCTTGCCATGTTTATTATTAAAGGACACATTATTTCTAAAATGCGAGCAGAATCCTTGGGATTTTCGCGGAACCCACTTTGGGAAACACTGAACTAACCGATGAGCAAACAAAATAGTTCACTATATTCTAAGAATTTCCAAACATAGTATTGGCAAACCTCAAAAAAGGTTGAATGAAATAAAAAACAGTAGCAGATAAATAAAGGTTTTGCTCGGTAATAACAGGCTTAACGGAAAAATTTGTGCATAATTACTGAGTAAAAACTTTCATTCTTTTTTTCTTTCCTAAGGCTAAGGACAAAGAAATATGGAAGAAGTAAAGAGGATGCCTATGTTCAGGAATGACCAATTTCAAGGCTGAAAGAAGAAGAATTTGACATAATAAACATTTCCTTAATCACACTTCAAACAAAAATTCCATCACCATTTAAACAGAATCGTGCAACCATTCGTATTTTAAAATAATTTTCATAGAATCGTGCTTACAGCGTATTATTATATATATTTATTGGTCATTACGCAGAACATACATTGTTCATATTGGAATTCCAGACTTTGGTGCCTTTGTACAGGATGGCACAATAATTAAAGAATGACAAATCTTGATTATATTAATCTGGAGCTCTTAGAGATAATTGCAAGGTCTGGAATAGTGATTCACCGGATGCAACTATACTGGATGCAGAATGTAGCTAACCACATGAAAACATTGAATGTGGGTTCATAATTGTATGTTTTTAACGAAGGATTGTTATAGAAGTGTGAAAAAAATAAATTATAGGTTATTGAATCCTTTCAACCAAGCAAGTATGTAGTTTGATTAATTGCTACACTTACTGGAAAAGTGTGGTTAAAGAAAAATTTCCATTATGTAAAATTTGCGTATTAAAAATTATACATTCTTTTCTTCTTCATGATATAAGACTCTATCCTGTTATTTCCATAGTGCTCTGTGTGGATTAAGAGTCATCTTATCAAGCACCTTTATCAGGCAGTTTTTGGTGGTAAGTCTTAGGCCCGGTCTTTCCACCTTCAGATAAAGTTCCAGGTAACTATCTGACAGATAAGGTTATTTATAACTTCATCTGCTGAATAAATGTCATCCCTTCTTTCTATACAAATGTATCTATCGGATAGTTATCTAACGGATAATGAGACTGACGTTTTGGATTCACTGACTGGTATTGACATTTATTCAGCAGATGAAGTTATAAATAACCTTATCTGTCAGATAGTTACCTGGAACTTTATCTGAAGGTGGAAAGACCGGGCCTTAATGTTTTAGTTATCTTCGCAAGCCTGTTATTGTCTATTCCAGTGGCCAGTTACCCCAAAATATATTTGCATGCCCACGTTATTATCTCCTAAACCTGAAAGTGAGAAAATACTAATTGCTTTTAAAATTGTAGCATATGTTTATTGTAGCTTAAATTCCACATAATCCGGAAAACAGCGTTCAAATTTAAAATAGTATATTATCCATTTGTATGGAAAATACAGTCATGCAAAAACTAATCAGCTCATGAAATAAAAAATTAACAAAATAATCAAACGAAAACTAAACTGCTTAAAATAATAAAATAGTAACATGTTTAATAAAAATCTCAGTAAATAAAGAATTGCATTGAAGATATTTTCGCTTTAAGCTTTGAAGAAATGATGTTTCATTTTTGATACAACCACGGCCGCACTTGCGCACCGGAGTTTAAGGCGCTAATGCCTCATTTTTATGCGGGTCTTGGAAGAAAAAAATCAACCAATAGGATCGCTTTATTTTGAAAAAACCCGTACCATGGTATCGTAGGCGCGGTGTTAGAAGCGCGGTGTCGCAAGTTCAGAAATTTCAACTCTAGCGCCGGCCGCACCGTCGAAACCATAGAAACAGATATATTTTTTCAGAATGGTGAGATCTTTAGCAAGATCCTTATATTAATTTCCTAAAAAAAAAAAAAAAAATTAAAAACGTAAATTGATGTAGCGAAATACCGACTTTCGGCAGTACTTGTAAGTGTTTTATAAGTACTTGTATAAACTAGTAGGTTAGATTTGGGTTAAATACAAATGTTGTCAAAACCGAAAACGCGCACTTATCACGCCTCCAACCCCACCATGAAATTCGAACTTGTAAATATAACACCACACCTCTCACTCCTGTCGCATAACTGTCGGCCCGCAGTTTTGCCCGCAAATTATCCCGGTTCCCCGAACACTGGTCTATCTGCATCAATAGTCTCCTAACCTACTTTGATTCACTTTAAAAATCCGTCATACCTGACGTTCGAGGTTCGATAAAAAATTCATTTGTGAGTTTACTGCCGTTGAGTTTGTTTTGCTAGTTTCGTTTGAATTTTATAAGGTTTTTTGTTCTAATTCGATTGTCTTTACCCGGCTATTTGTAAGATTTAATTTTGTTAAAAATTTAGAAAGACGGCGATAGAAACACTTGACTTTTTGAAAACAACTTTTGCAGAAGGTGCTTTTATTCGAACTGCATGTTTTAAATAATTCGGGCATTTTAAGTATAATTTCAGTCAAAGATTATGATAGATCAAGTAGACTTTCAATTTCTAAAATCGATGAAGAGGTTATCCAGGTTTACAAATTAATCCGTAAAAATTGACGATTGATGATCAGAGAGAATAAACTATTCATATCGTACGAAACAAAACATTTAAACTAATGTTGGTAATCAGGGCAACGCACCAGCTCAAATTTCCCTTATAGTTTGGTAGTTTTTGGAGAAAAAAAGTCATTTTCAATCCATCGTATGGTCCCATGTGACTTTGTTCCTAAACAAAGAACGCCATTTTCAAACCATTGAAGATATAAAAATGATTCGGAAACTGATTTTAAGCAATCCCATAAAGTGTCTACAAAATGTGTTTCCAGACGTGGAAAAGATGCCGACATCGATTTGTAGCTGTAGATTGCACAATATAGGTATAAGTACATTTTTATAATTTGGTGCTTTGTATACATCCGTCTGATGAGCAGACCATGAAGATGAGGTAAATGTTATAATTGTTCAAAATTTTTACTTTATAATTTTTTGATGCATGTTGTAAATATAATGTGCTAGCCACAAAAATCAGATTTTTATTGGAATGCATTCATATTTCATCATAAATTTATTAAAAGTTCAAATATCTGATGCTATAAATGTAATCTGTATAAAAATAGTAAAAGCTAAAAATAGAAAAAAACTATATATAGTAAAGTATTCAATAAAGCTCTGTCGAATAGCATTAATTTTACTAAAATAGAATACGAAGAAATGTATAGATTTTTCAAAAAAAGTATCTATTTTAAACTGTCACGAAACGAATACATTTGCCCAAAAACTTCTCCAATAATTTCATTTCATTTTGATAGTTCAATAATAAAATCTATTCTTAGTAAAAAATTGAAAAAAATTAATTCAAAGCTTGAATTTAAAATTAAAAAGTTAAACCTCAAAGTTAGCAAAGACAAAGATACCTTTACTATACAAGGTATCGCTACAAAATAATAAATGGTCAATAACTGTCTCATTTTAGAACAGTAGTTCTCAATTTTTTTGCTTACGACTCAAAAACCACAAATAATAAGATGAACCATACACTTACATATATAAAATCAGGCATTATGAGTTCAAATTGCTAGGCAGAAGCGGCCTTAGGGGCGGTCGGGCGATCGACCCGGGGCGCCAGGCCAGGAAGGGCGGCGGACGGAAAGGTAATCACTAGTATTTTAAAAGTAAGGACCTTTTTTTAGCTCTTCACTTGGATTTGGGAGGTGAGGACCTTTTTTTTGCTCTTCACTTAGATTTTGGATGTGAGGACCTTTTTTTTGCTCTTCACTTGGATCTGGGAGGTGAAGACCTTCTTAATTATTTTTTTTATGAGGGCGGCAAAAAAATCTCGCCCGGGGCGCCAGACTTGCTAAGGCCAGCTCCGTTGCTAGGAGCACATTCCAGAGGCAATCAGTTGCTATATTAATCAGTTCTAATCAGTTCTATGATTCGCTATTAAAAAATAAATAAAATTATAATTTCATAACCGCTTATAACCAATATCGAGGGATTACTGTACGATTATTAATTATTTTTTCGAATAGCATGATGCATAGATTTTAGAAATTTTCAGATAGCGACTAGCACCCTCTGACATGACCAAAAGATTACTTTGTACAATAGCCGTGACCACCTGCTTTACTTGCCCTATGAAGCATGCCCTATATTTCCGAATATTAATTCCGAGATACAGGTATTCATTGAAAAGAAAGCTGAGTGAGCTTACGGTTACAACAGCCAAGATATTGGGGGATATTGGGGAACGATATCAAGATCCTTCACTTTCAAAACTAGTGAGTTGATCACCACGCTGCTTCAATTACTATTATACACTATGATAATAATGCATAATGCAAACAAAACGATATTATGTGACGTGCATCATACGTCAAATTAAAATTTCCATCGTTTCTGGGCAAGTATTTGTTGCCATGTTGTAATTGTTCACTCTATTCACCAATCAGAGTGAAGTATTAACTGAAACTGCCACTTATCTGAAGTTTCGTTGACCAGATATGATATTCTGGTGTTTATTTCGATGTTTATCCTATCCGAGCTTAATCTGAATACTCTAAAATTGACTTTTGGACTTAATACCGGAAAATTCATTATCCGAGGTTTATCCATTGATTGTAAAAGCGATCCTTAGTCGAGTAACATTGGATTACAAAAGATCTGGAGGAAAATTGTTTTATTATTAAAGTATTTTGGTCGCTTTTTAACAAAATAAGCGATACAAACAAAAATGAACCAATTTGGCGTCAATATTATTTTCTAATTTTGACAAGTAAAATGTCACTTTTCAAAATGGACTGCAGTTTTGAAACGTCACACTTTTCGTAACTGATTAGTAAATGAAACATTTTTTGCAACAGGTAATAAATTTAATTCATTACCAGTTGCGAAAAAAAAAAACTAAAAACAATAAACAAGAAAAATTTAACATTTAACTAATTATAAACAAGCCAGCAAATCTATTTCGTTGATATGCTTTACTTCCCCCCCCCCAATTTTTCGTAGGCCAAATCATATTTTCTTTATCTGTCTTTTTAGCTCCCAAGTGGAGCATAGGGTGCGTATCTACGCGTTTCTATAGCCAATACAAAAGTGGTTGGTTGGCTAGACCAGCGTACTTCACATCTTTTTTTTCCTTTTATTTTAGTTGGTGTTTCTATTATCATTTTCACATATTTTTTTACAATCCCTCTTCACTTTTGTCTATCCTTGGCTTCTCTTTTAATTTCTCTCCAAGTCATTCCAATTTCGACATGTTCCCTTTTAACGCTTCTTTTCCATGAGTCTGTCAGTCTTCCAGTTTTCTATTTCCCCTTTGAGTTATATTCTATAATTGCTATGTTTTCCGTGGATTTTCTTAAAGTGTATCCTATCAATTTCCATTTCTTATTTTTTATAGTCTTGCTAACTGGCTCTTGTTCTGTTATTTCCCTTATTTTTTCGTTTGTTATTTTTTCAGACAAGAATATTCCCATAATTTTCCTTAAACATTTGTTTATAAATGTTTGTATGCGTTGTATATCCTTATTTTCTTTCCATGTTTCGGCTCCATGTAACAAGATACTTACTGTTATATAATTTTATTTTAGTTTTCCTTTTTATTTATTTTGCTTCCCATATCCTCCTCAACATATAAAATGCGTTTTGTGCTTTTCCAATTCTTGTCAGTATATGTCTGCGGAAAATCATATTTTAACTTCAACAAAATAAATGCGCGGATCCGGCTTGGGTGCGATTATAATATACGCCGATGCAGATCGGATACGGGTATTGTATTCTGTAAAAGTTGTGGAAGCAGATATGGTTCAGATGTGGATATTCAAAAACTTACACACGCAGGGCTCTAAGTTATCTGTCATTTATTATTTTATAGATTTATACTGAGTTAGAGCTATAAGAATGACCTATAAATCTTTTTTTTTCATTTTTTTAACAACGTATAATCTAATAAACACTTCAGTGCAACCACTGAATAAAAAAATATATTCAAAGCAATAAAAATGTCATTATAAACAGTGCATGTATTAATTATCATACAAAGCCTAGAATTAACCTTGCCCGCGAACGCATTAAAAATAAATCCAAGTCTTGATTAGCAACGAGTAAGAGAAACAGCAACCCTTTATATAAGTACGAGGAGACATCAAGGAAGCAGCTAACCTTTTAGGAAGTGGTCGTAACCAGGAGTCCTTGGTTACCGATATGTTTATTATTCAGAAGATGCGGTTACGTTAGGTTTCGTCTCAAGACAATAAACATTAAAGAAAAGGTCATGGAATTGTAATTTCTGTAACAGACATTCATTTGCATAGGCTGGACTATGTTAACTATGTCTTAAGGACTAAATGTTTCTATTTGTAAATGTTAAAGGACTGTTCAGCTGTTTATCACTGAAGGATACTTTTTATTATATGCAACGTATTCTAATATTGGACTAATGTGATATTTGAAGAAACGTGTGGGTTTACTTCCGCTTCTTGAATGAACTTGTTTCTCTTTGAGTTCTGAAAAGTTATAATGCACTGAAAATAACCTTTGCGCTGTTCTTAGCAAGGAATTTATGTTTTCTAATTTAACCCTATAACGCCTTAATTTTAATTATAACAAACACATTTTTTTTGCCTTATTATTCCTAACTTGCTTGGTTATTAGCATATAAAAACTAAAATACATTTAAAAAATGTCAAATTAACAATTTTTTCATATAACTAAATCGTCACAGTCGTCCTTGGATCCATAGTACATACTCATATAGAAAAATTAAATGCACCTTCATTTCTATGTTATTTTTCATTTCATTGATTTTTTTATATATAAAAATACTGCAATAGTTTCGCTAGATTAATAGTTGTCTAGGCCGGTTTTGTCATTTAGTATTCTAGGCGACTACCTAAAACGCCACAGGACTGGGATCCTGTGGTAGTCCATGAAATTCTAACTTTTATGTACTTATGTGCAGCTTGTTAAAAATCTGTTTTACTATTTTTCTTATACCACCATTGAATTATTTTTGGAGCCGAATTATGTCTAGCTTATGAGCACCACAGATCTTTGCGCTGGCATGATTATCGTAAAAAATACTAAGTGCCAAACGAGCCCTTAAGCTCAAACGCTCAATTTGTGCTGTTAATGAGGCCCTGCCGCTAAAATGTCCGATTACCGGTCAGCATTTGTGGTACTAAAGCCTAACAATTTCGTCGATATCAACGGTGAATCCATAAATTTACTATTTTCTTTCACGAAAATGTCTCGCTCGGCGTTACAGGGTTGCTATAATAACTGAATATTTTTATAATATCTTATAATAAAGTGTGATTTTCAAGATTTCGTAAGTGTGTAGAAAAAGGCCAACACATTGCCAAATGTCTGGGACATTATTTTTTTGCCATTATCATAGCAAACTCAACATTTTTTGAAAATCATTGCATTTCATATCCTACATTAATAATTAAAAAAAAAATAATATATTATTTAAAGATATTAAAAAATGCGATATTTTTTGAAAAAATGTACATATCTTTTACGCCAATTTGTTTCAGATTTCTAAATCCACCCTTTTATTTTCTTTTTGTTGCTAAACAATTTTATTTTAAAATAAGTTTGACAGGAATCGTATAAAATAAATGGTGTTTTTTAAATTATATGTCCGTTCCTTAATCTACAATTCAAGAGTTTCTTCTTTAAAATCCATGGTGCATCGATCTAAAAAATCGTATATATTATGTAAAATTAGTCTGTACGTTAATATATATTGCTAAGCCTTTTTTGAGTTTCTTAAACCATCCTTTTCGGTTATAGGGAGAAGACAAACATTTTTTAGTCTATTTTTAACAAAACCACCTCAAAATAAAATTATTTTAAAATTACTTTTCATCCGTTGATCAAGAATTTTCATTTGATACCTACTCCATTTTTTTCACGCTGTTTTCGTAATGTTTAGGGTTTCTGAAAACTCGAGTTTTTAATTTCCGCAGTTAATAAGCGAAAACGTTTAATATTTTGGAGCTTAATAATGATTCTCATAGGTGAAGTTTTTGTAACAAAAAATAAAATACAAATTTTGTTAAAATTAGAATTATTTATTACATCACAAGATTGTGAACTGAAATTTGTGGTCGTTCCAAGAAATTAAAAAGAATATGTACTGAAATTTATTTATTAATCAATTTATTTATTTTCAAAACTTAAATTTAAAACTAGATATAACAATTTAATTGCTTTTTATCATAAGGTAGAAATATTTGAGAAATTCTAACGAGTACTATCAAAACATTTCTAGAAAGCACCTTTTGAATTTACCCGAGTCCGTTGTTAATACCGAATAACAGCATAAATATTCCAATGATTCAACGATACATCTTTCTGACGTTCTTCTAATATAATTAAAACGGATCTAAACAATAATAACCCATTACAACTTAAAACAAAAAACAAACTAATTACTCATTGATCTAAACCACGTGACATTGAAAATCGAATGGAACTTGAACTCGACGAACCTAGAACCGAAAGTCTAACCTTCAAGTGCTAGTTACTATTCCCGCGAGGTGCGAGACGAGAGAAAAATGCGCAAACAACAATGTTCTTTACTCGCGGCAATGCACAACATGTGTCTTTGATTTCTGCATAATTTTAACGACGTATAACAATTTTTGCACGAATGTGTACACAGAATTGGGCTTGGGCCACTAAAACTTACCTTACCTTAACAATAGGTATGTTAATTTAATTGTTTTGGGGATGAGTAGCATATCAAAAATTTTATTGTTCTGGGAGTGAGGTTTTTAAACTTAAGTGCATTATACTATTGTGGGTTTATGATTTTCTTTCATTTTCTTTTATTGCTAAGCAGTGCCGTGGCAAGCCAGCTTGGCGCCTGGTGCGGGAAATATGAACTGAGCTTTTTGGTGTGTTCTATACATTTACGAAAATTATATAGATAGATATGCACCATCCGGTAATCAAGGTTTACAGGTACACGTATCTGGTTAGTTAATTTTCGAACAAGAATGATAGATTCACACGATCAACATAACCTTAATAAAGTTGCAGTTACTTAATTTTTTGTATCAAAAGCCTTAAAATGTACGAAGAAGAAAAACGTTTATCATCAATATGGTATTCTACTTAATGTTGATTTAATATTTTCTTAATTGTTATTCGTAAACGACATTGGCAGTATAGTCACTTGGTGACAACACATATTTAACTCCAACTTATGTACTTATTCAGGAAAATGCTACATAGAGTAGCCTATAATGTAAGAAGTACTCATCGCTCAAGTCGACGCTGACCGCGCGAAGACTTTGGTCAAGACTAACACCTCAAAATCAAATAGTCTAATGTCATAATTCAATATGTCTCAACCTGTTTATCATGCAGTTCAACTACCTAGTGAATTTATTTATTGTTCTCTCTGTGATTACTCTTGATCTATGAATCGTAGGTATATAGGTCAAAGGACTTTTTTTTATTAGTTAATACTTCTGCCATTCAAGTAATTTTTCTTCGTACATCTGTAGGAGTTACGACGATATTCAACAGTAAACTGAATGTTATAATTTGCGTCGAAAATGAAAACAAA
This sequence comes from Liopterus haemorrhoidalis, assembly GCA_963971575.1. NCBI lineage: Eukaryota > Metazoa > Arthropoda > Insecta > Coleoptera > Dytiscidae > Liopterus > Liopterus haemorrhoidalis. The sequence continues at coordinate 145,278,993 of OZ020611.1, read as the reverse complement.
TGCCATCCTTTATTTTTTTGTAGCAATATTAATTCCGAAAAGTCTGTTATATATGTTTTCACTTTACCTTTTACATGTTTTGCCGCCGTAACAATTTAATTGTGCCATACGCAAAATCTTTCAAAATATTTCTTAATTGCTAAGAATCCTGGTATAATATCCTGGTGTATAGCATTAAATTCTTAAAGATTATTATTTTTATTATTATTTTATTTATTTTACATCGGCTTACCTATTTCTGCAACCAGGCTAATCGCCGAAAAATTTTTAAAGACTACGTGAAGAATTTGGTCAAGATTGCCACCTCAAAATTAAATAGTCTAATATCATAATTCGCCATTTATAGAAAAGGCGCCATTTACTGAAATTTCTTCATTAATTTCTTTTAAGGTTTAGAATTAATGTTTCGGTACCTGCTTGGGGCGGGTTATATACCCATGAAAACGTGCCACTTCTTCAGACCAGACGAAATTTATTCTGTCGATAATTAATAATAAATATGGGTAATTCGCTACATGAAAGATATTTTATTAATAACTATGGAATATATGTGGTTCGCTACATACTAAATCAAAAAAATCAACAAAATATAAAAAAATTGACTGTCAGATTCTTGTAAGCTGGTAAATAATGTTGAAAAGATTCCTATTTACTTTTCGCCGCATGCTGTTCAGTACCGGCAAGCGTTTTACGTGTCCGGGTACATTAGAAGGTAGAACGATATTTACTCCCGCTGGTCGGCGTATATCCACAAGCGCCAGCAACAACATTTTTATATATTCGCAGCCATGGACCTCTACGTTTGTTTCAGACGATAAAAAAAAAAGTTGAAAATAAGTCTACGAACAGACCTAATATTTTTTATCAGATCTCCTATTTATAATATTCAATAAGTCTGCACGAATATCAAATCACCAATATTTTAACCTATAAATATACAAATATATTTTATAAATAGCTTACGCAATACTATTCTGATACTATTGCTAACAAAATCAATACTAAATTTTACAAATGAATTCGATTTCACATTAAAAAAATATGTAAATTAATATGCTACAAATAGACTTTAATCAGGCATAAGTAATCAAGAATTGATTTACAAATGTACACCTGTTTTAACCACGTGTTTTTTACTTATTGAGATATTAAGTAGAAACAAAGCACATGTCAATGTTTAAAGATTGACACTGTTTGAATACTGATCAATGACAGACAAATAAAACGTATGATTGAAATGTTTTCATTTTTTAAATTCAGTGAACTGTATTGTTAAATATTTTGTAGGGTGCAGTCAGTTGTTGATTTTCAAAGAATTTGAGGTGGAGCAAGGATTATCATGAAATTTCAGCAAACTCGTCTTACATAAAATATTGAAATATCTCAGTGATTTATTCAATAATGTGTAGAGGCCAAACATAACCCTTAAACACATAGCAAAACAATCAAAATTATTTTAATAATTTCTAGTATGTACCATAAATACCAGATTTCAACCTAGGATGTGATTATTCGTTCCGAAAATACAAAAATGCTGAAAAGATGCTACTTTCGGAACGGGGTTACTGAAATCTGGTAGATTGACCACTAACCAAAACAACCAAGATCAAATCCTGATTTTTCTCGGTTTCTTACTTCCCTCCACTTTTTATGGCACAAAACTGCCCTCTGTTCAAATAATCTATGATAAATTCATCATCATCGCTTTCAATCGACAAAAAATCAGTTGTAAGTATCTCTTTTAATAAATATTATTGGTATACATTTACATTAATATATGTAATGTGCAGAACACCACAGAAAAATGAAGTTATGGTTTTCAACAAAACTATCATTTGAATAAATTGTCCCCTAAATAATTAACTACCAACAAAAAGTCATTATTAATCGCAACCAATTACCTGGTTACTATTAATAGATGCTCTTTATACTTTATTGTATTTACTGTTAATAACACTTGAATTCTTATAGTCTGACATCTGAAGTTTCCTCAGGCAACGCTCATCCGGAATCCTAAATTGAAATGTTAAAATAAAAGTGACTGGAAAGATCATATAGTTACTGGCCAAAATAAAACGTGTATTATTTTATAATTTTTACAACAGGTGTCATAAATGTGTCCCTTCCATCTTAACACAGGCTTTTTTAAAAGAATATCGTACCTTTTCAGAAATTCCAGGTATTCTGTTTGTAAATAGCCACAAATTGTTTATTTCATTTTGTGTCTGTTTTGTGAAAGAATGATATGATCAACAAATTTAGGATCATTAAATACAGTTTTTAATTTTTAACAGTTTTTGTATTTAAACTTTTTGCACAAAAGTGTATATATAAAATTTTTGAAGAGAAACCATTGCAGAAATAGTGAACAGAAAATCAACACAGTTAATGGAGACTTTTGGGGAATTTTGTATGTAATAGTAAACATCAATTTTGAATATAAATATCAAAACACAATAAATAAATCTACTAAATATCATATTTGTGCCTACGCTGTTATGTATGTCTCATCTAAAATCTCTTTTCGCGCGTATCCTCTTCTTAATCACTCTGGAACAATCTGCGATTCCGTTACGCCGAAAAATCTTTCGAATGAGACAAACTCGATTCAAAGAACTTTGGATGGAATGCGGCTCTTTATGTCTGATATTTTTAAAGCAAAAAAATATACGAATTAATCGTACAGACATAGAGTCCTGTGACAGCTTCCCTCTTCTAATACCCCGCTACAAGGTTACCAAATATCTAATGGAACACTAATTTCTCTAAATCTTTAGATATTTGGTGCCAAAGTTCTATGTAATACATCTATCTTTGTCATCTGCTATCAACATTTTCAAATTGGAAAAAAAAAACCAAACGTCTCTCTGTTACTTGTATATTATGGTTTCTCTAGGTGACCAATGGCTCGACAACGCATTTAAACAATTTGCAATCTTCGCCCGCTTAACCGCTTTACAATTTAGTTCATAACAAATAGTACACGCGAATCTTTTCAATATTATTATGAATTTCGCTACGATAATTCTTTCCATTAATTATTCACGAGTGTTTATTTGAACGCTGTACACGAGCTGCTTTAAATGTCCTCAAAGATAATAATCCATAGGTTGTAAATTTGGACCTTGCTAACTATGCGACAGGACCTTCATAAGTAAAACAATCCAAACAGCAGTAAAACCATCCAATTTGTTATAATAATCAAATAAATAAACCAAATAAATGTTAAATCTAAACAATATATGCACAGCATTCTGTTGTTTTAATTTTTTTGAACAGTTACAGTTCAACAAATATGTCGTGATAGGATGTGAAGCCTGCGCGTGTAATTACATTCTTTCTGAGACATAAATCTACAGTCAAATTTAATTGTCGAGAGAGTGTCTCTGTATTATTAGGTAGTATGTGTGGCGTCGTTATTGTTTTCAATATGTACTACATATAGAATGTTGAGTTTGGTAAAAGACGCAAAGGGGCGAAATAGGGCAGCTCTGGCCAATAAACAAGTACACATAACGATCGTCCAGTGCAATTCTCACATAAAGCAAGCAGCAACGTTTGTACAGTTTTGATGTCCGACTGTGATGGGTGGTGTTTAAGTTCATAGACCTAACTAACTAATATAATGTGCCTACAAGTGTTAGCAGAATGTGAATTGATAATTGTTTCTTTGACTGTTCTCTGTAACTTTCTCTGTCTATCATAGTGTTATGCTCTATGCGCACCATAAATACCGCCCTTTCACGTAATATTTGGCAAATAGTACTTGATATTAAACTCGTAAATTTACTGTTCCACTAATAAAACTTTAATTTCTTATAGATGCGCTACGGGGATATTTACAAATCTTTTTCTCTCGACATGACTTTCAATGACTCGAAATGATTTCGGCTGCATTTTGCAAAAACACAGTAATTGACATTTTTGTGAAAAATTAGTTTAGGACAACATTGAACTTGCTGTGTTCTTCCGTGCCTTTTAATATAATTTTTTTTTTAATCGGAGCTCCCAATCAGAAGTTAGGCATATGTAGCAACACAGTAACTGCATTTCATGGAACAGAGTAACCAGTTTAAAACACAGCATAAGACAATGGCCAAGGAAAAACACAGTATCTGCTACGGTGATACTGTGTTTTTGTGTGGTATTTGTAATTACTGTGTTTATTATTGATCCTTAACTTACCGCGTCTTAATGTCTGAACTTGATATAATATGTTTGAACAAGTTAGATAGATGATTTTATAATTTGCTAGTGTAGTAGTTGTGTTATGTTATTGCGACTTGTGCAGTTAAAAATCTACCGTTATGTCTGTGTTTAGTGCAAGAACAAAGTTTATATTGAGTCAGGTCCTTTTTGCCATTTATATTAGAACTGCTAATTTAGCAGTGCTAAATATTATTTACATTTTCTTACAAGTTTATCTGAATATTTTATTGTTCGATTATTGTTATTTTTTGTTCACATCAATTATTTAAACATTTGCAGAAAAATGTTCTATAAATCTATTAATTCTAACAGTATTCTAATGGTTTTGGGCAGGTTTTTGTTATTAATCTGTGTTTGTTTTTGATACAAATAAAAGCTTTTTCGACAATTAAAGTGTGTGTTTTTTTTTAACAGTCTCATCATTATATTTTCGGAAAAAAGTCTCTTTCGGAAAAAAATAAGACTAGAAAAAAAAGTCTTTTTTCTAGTCTTATTTTAATTCCTAATTATATTACCACTTTAAACACAGTAAAGGCTAATGCTGTGGTTTTGTTCGTGTTGTACCTCATACAATTCTAAATATCCCCATTAAAAACAATGTATCATGCTGCCGATCTATGTTTTTTCTATGCTAATCTGTTGGAGTTATCATGAAAAGAAAGCCAAGGGAAAGTAAGATATACTATCGGAAATTCATAGGCCTCAGATACTCCTGTTCGAAAGGCTGATATTTTTTACAAATTCCTTTTTTCTGACGAATGTGGTTAAGAACAATTACTGTGTTTTTGCAAAATGCAGCCGATTTGCCAACAAACTGTTGAAGTTTGTTACTCTCGTTATAAATCACTCTGTATATCAATACGTTAGCCCCGCGTATCCTCCGGTGGGTCATCAGAGTAGTAGAAGTGGGAGCCGGCGGTAGGCACGTGAGGCTCAAAGTGTTAAAAAGAAAAGTGCTCAGAACTAGCAATCCTGACACTAATCCATGTTTAGAAAAGCTTTATGGCGCCCAATACTTCATTAGAATATGGTAGATTATGGTCAACAATCTATTTCCGTTTGTACATTTAATAAAAAGTTAGCTAATATTACAACGGAACTTAAATAAATGCAGCAGTACATAGAATGAAAGTTAATAACACGGGTCCATTGCACGCCACAATGCAACAACTTTATTACAATATTTAAATTTTTTTATAAAACCATTGAACGTAAATATCTGTTTAACAAAGGTCACAGACACTGCGGTACGCACTCCTGAAATCTTCAATTTACATACTTTACAAACAGATATAATCGTTGTATTTTTACTACTGTGCATCAGTTTACTGTCTCTATACGGATACGCTCATGAATTTCAATGAAACATCAACATGCTAAATAAATATTTTCAATATAAAATTTTAAATTAAAAATATTTTAAAAATCATTCTAAAAACTGTTCAAAATCGGTTCAACCATTATCGAATTCTAAGGTAACATACAGGCAAACAGACAGTCAGACGTTCCCTTTTATACTATAGAGATAGAGATTATACCTTTTAAGTTCTTATAAAACTAAGAAAGAAAAAAAAAATTGTTTTGAGCGATCATATCAAAAACAGTTCTTTTTAATCATCTAGTACATAAAGTAAATCTTTTTCGGCCTAGGCCGATTCACTTATTTTTTTGCCGCTGGATGCTAGAGCCATCTGTGTGTCATTTCTCAAGTCAAAGATCCATGGTTAGAGTGAAACAATTGACAGTCGAACATTTATAATTGCAATAATTGTTCAGTAACCAAAAATTATCTAATGTAAGTTAATAAATATAACTTTTCTAATAAAAATTTATTTTGGTCGCCCAAAAATATAATGTGTAGCTTGGCCAAAAAGATCTTTTTCGTTCTTATCTGTTTAAAATCCTCGGCTGCGCCTCGATCTTTAAATTCAGAAGCGGCCGAAAAAGATCTACTTTTTGGCCATGGTACACAAATAACTATTTTATAAAAACCTTACATGTCCGAGTATAATAAAATTAACCCTCGGTTTACCACGATTCAATTTGAAATTTTGCAATTATGAAGCCAAAAGAATCACAACCAATGGAAAATATTATTGAAGAACAAGCTGGTACAATAGGCGATTAGTAGAGCCCTACACAAAAAGATCGATCGCACCACTTCGCTGATTAGATAGCAAACTTCGTACTACGTATGATTAGAATGCGTAAAGCAGAGACATTTAAGTCTACAATATGTCACTCATAAGTCTATACTCGTAATTCGAGCCTTGCACATCGGCGTCTTATCCGCGAATATCTGCTAGTTTTCTACGGATGCGGATAATATATTATTTAAACTGCGGATGCAGAGTTTGGACGTACAGGATCGGATGGCATTTTACTCCTTGTATAGTTCAAATCGGGGTAGAAATAAAAACTAATAATATCAGTTTTGAAAAATGCTTGCGCGCTAACAAGTTTGAACAGGTATAGCGCATTTAATTTTGCGTAATTTCTTGAACGAATGACATTACTGGTTGAGCTAATTTAATTTGGTTGAACTGAATTAATTTATTATTTAGAATTTTTATTAAATATAATATGTTTATTTATTTATTTTATTTTTTTAAATTAACTTGTTTTATTCTTTGAAACTACCGAGTGTTTTATTCGTTTCCTGTTATTCAGTATGTTTCAACGATACCTTACAACTGAATCTATCGATTTAATTAAATATAATGTTACAAATAGAAAAAGTTACAAAATTTTACGGATTTTATCAGATATATCCAAACGTTTAGCGGAACTGAATTTGAAATCTAATAATTTTATCCATTGAATTGGACTTTTAGTAATTTTGTTTTAACTATTTTAAACTACACTTACATTTGTCAAAAATCCAAATACAATTTTTATTTCATTTTAATTTTTTGTGTAATTTTTAATACAAATGTCTCATTTCTTAAATTTGTATGTCTTCCAAAATATTAAAAATGTATGACTTATTCTATTTTTTATAATAAATGTCACCTTATAATAAATGCGAACATAAAATATGAAATAACATAGGCAACTCGTTTTCGTGATAACTTAAAAAAAGGAACTCCGGCTTAGTGCCTTTTGAACCTAAGAAATAAAGAATAACACTTCTTTGGGTGCGTCCTCTTTGTGTTCTTAAAATAATGTATAAAATAAGTAAACAGTTATTTAAGTTAAAGTTTCGATTTTTAACCGTTTAATTTTTAATTAGTTACCAGCCCTGATTATGGTATAGATATTTTTATATTTATTTATTATTTAAATTATGTTGGACGATATGCGGATGCAGATTAGATGCGAGTATTGCTACAGTCTATTCCAAACGATTAGACGGAACTAACCGGAATTTTCATTTTTGTAAGTTGTCATTAGCTATTTTTTTATATATTGAAGTTGGATTTTCCTGAACAAAATTATCAAAAGCTTCAATCAATTGGTAAAAGTAACTAGAATTGAAAATCTAGTTCTGCCTAAACCAAAGGAACAGACTTTATTTGCAAAAGTAGCGGGTGCGGATCGGATGCGAAAATCGGAAAATTAATCCGCGCAAGGCTCTAGCGATTAGAATGCACCTGAGATTAAACAGGGCTGTTAGATAGTTATGAGAAAATTTTACATCGGAAACTTAAAATATCTTAATGAAGATGAGATTTTATCTCTATCATCTTCATGATATTCATTACTAACACACAAGCTCAACTGTCACTCCCCCCCCCCCCCATGGTTCCCTTCAATTAAAGTCCCGTTCTGAAAGCCTGTTAAAACCTTCTCGTCCAGTTCATTAAAGGAAAAAAATATAGTTTAAACAAATTTGCGGCTAAACAAATAAAATCCACAGCAAAAAAAAAGATTTTACATACAAATACAAGAAAAATGTGTCGTCCATAAATTTGTCACTTACGGTGATTATCTTCTCGCCTCCACACCTGTAATTTTCTAAGAAAACAAATGTTTATTTTCAAATTATTCTAAACTTTATTTAAATTTCGCAAGAATTTTTTACACCCAAATACATATTATAATTCCAAAAAGAGAGCAAACAGGTGATGATAACAGTTATCGTATGTGTCAGAGATAAGAAGATACGTGAAATTGCGTTTACCTTACAAACCATACATATTTTGTCATCAACAAGTTATTGTACACGATGACGTCTGAGGTATTAGTACTTTACCAGTAACAGAATCAATTTTTGTAGGTGGCGTGCCCCCCGAATTATGAAAAATGCTCAGAACAAAAGGATTTATTATTTTAAATAATATTTATCAAATACGATTTTCTCCTCTCCTCTCTCATAAACCGTCCATCAACTGTCGCGGTTGCAGCAGCGTAGCGGTCAACTCACTCGTTTTGTAAGTGTGCGATCATTCCACAAAAATTCTTGATCGTTGCAACCGTCGGCCCGCTCAGCCTTCCCTTAAATAAGTACCTGTATCCCTACATGAATATTCGGGAATATGGGGCGTGCTTCAAAGGGCACATCAAGCTTACAGTCTCGGCTACCTTAAAAAGAAATCTTTAGGTTATTCCAGAGACCGCTAGAAGTACATAATTTTGATTCATGACAGACGTGGACTAATCTGACAGTAAAAACGCCACCTAAAATTTTAGGGTTACATTTTATAAACATTACGTCACAATCCATGCTTGTTCTGCGTTGGTGTTGTTGCGCTCCATCAGTGTTCTATTCATGACGTCACCATCAACTGTTTGCTCATGGCTAGCTCTACCCTGTACAACTCGAATGTATCCATTAATGGATTTTAACGACCCCGTCATCAATTGTTTGTAATGGATGGTCGATCGTCCATCATTAACCTCTGTCATTGATTTTCCGCACTGAGAAATTATCCGTTCAGAAGTTAATGAAAGTTAAGGAAAATCTACCAAAAAATGACTGACATTATAGGGAACGTTAATTTTTTACCGTGTCACCTAAAAAGGTTGTATGGAAAAAAATCTAAACTTGCACAATAATATTTGTAGGACAAAAATTACTGAGAACAAAAACCGGAAAAGTTATGAAATATGGCAAACAACATGATCCATTTTTTCCATACTTATTAATTCACAACAATCGTTTCCATTTAATTTCATAATGCCCTCCAATAATAATCAATCCATTAATTCATTACATAACTTCAATTATACCTAATTTATTTTATATCCGAAAATAACTTTGACATTGTTCCTATATATTCAGGAACTAAAATATATTTTTTTAAATTCAAAAAAGCATCGCATGTTTGAAAATAATATTTAAAATAAATAACAAATTAATGAATCATCAAAATTTCAATACCTTCAAAAATAATTAAAATGAATCTGATAAAAGATCATTATCTTATCCTTGATAATGCAATAGCGTAAAATGCGAATATGACCCGTATGTGTGGGTGACATATGAGTACCTCACATCCGTTTCCACATTTAGTATTGGAATCTATATACATTAGTATTAAAATTCCTATGTTTATTGTTCATCTCATATTCAATGACGAATGTTTGTTTGGTCATATTACTTCCTTTTGGATGAGGTAGCCAAGGTAATGTACTGAGGTTATTTCCTACTCGATTTATAGCTTTATAAATCATTGTTTGTTTTTGACACTTCTTATTATGTGAATGAATCACATACACTTAAATGTAACCCGAATATTAATTCAGAATAATTCATTAACATTAACTCATAAGTAGAATGGAACAAGCACTCCTGAAGGCTTAAGATGTAAGACGATTCTATATTATGCAGCAAACGTTTTCCAACGTTGGACGCACGATGCTTCGATACATAGAGTGAAGCATAAAGAGGTAGTACATGCGAACATTAAGACTGCTCTTATTGCTGAGTGAACTTTTCAATCTTGGACTGTGTCTTCAGCACATTCTGGACTCCTCCAAACCAGTGGTTTTCAAACAGTGAACAGGGACCTTAAGTGCCAGCGGAACGGTAAACAGTTGCAAAAAATGTAACTTCTGGTACTCCTATGTGTATAACTTTCTCTGTATCGTTTATGGGTTACCGTTGATCGCGTTGACTTTTGGCCTCACACAAGTTCTATATCAATATAGTTAAGTATCAGGTCTTTCCAGGAAGCTTGGGCTCTTCTCTAGTCTTTGCTTTCCCACGATCATTCCTTTCTTTCTTCATGGTACGGTGCCATGCCTGTCTTCGCATTCCAACTCTACTTTTACCTTGATGATTCCCATGCCAGGGGTGAGTCTTGGTTACATGGGGTCTCTGACTGACGATCAAGGGCCCTTACATGAAGCTAATATTTATTAATAATAAAAAAGCTTATTTCGGTCATATATGTCAGTGTTCCTCAACCTTTTTGCTCCCGCGGACCGGTGAAAATAGGATAAATATTTTGCGGACCGGCTGAAAGCTAAGACAGAAATAAATACCAATATAGATAGTATTTTATCATTATATAGGTAAATGTTATACAGTTATACAATTACAATTTTTAGTGCGACATCTGCTACTGCTTCTTTGTTAGAAAATTTGATATACGTGTCTGCAGAGTTGTTTCTGAGAGACGAAGCGCTGCGTTAACATCCATTCGATTTCTCTGTTTGGTTTTTGATATTGACATGGCTGAAAAAGTCTTTTCGCACAAATAGGAAATCGAAAACATGACCAATAATTTGATAGCTTTATAATTAAAAGATGGATATTTTTTCTAGCGATTTCCAAAATTGAGTCAATGATTTCATTTTATGTCTGGACACCAGAGTGACATCAGAAGACAACTCGATCAGCTTTTCTTTTTCACGAGGATAAAGTGCACATGACTTGATATCTTCCAAGAATGGATTATTAATCCAGAGGTTACATTTACGAGGATTCTTATTTTCAGGAAAATAAGTTTTCAGCTAATGCTCTTAAATGTTGACTTATTATGTTGAATATGACTTTTTGGTTGACATCAGCAGCAATAAAAAATCCTCTAAAAGTGGAAATATTTCTATATCTTCCTCTTGTAAGCGACTATTCCAAAGAGCTAGCTTCTTCAGAAGTATGAAAAATAACTGCAAGAGGCGTTGTATTGGGGCTAGTAAATATTAAATAAATCATGGTTCGGACAAAAGTCAGTTTCTTCGTCGACAAAAAAAATTGTGCTATATACTCTTGAACAGCGGATCGGCAGGAATTTTCTACGGACCGGCACGGGTCGCGGACCACGGGTTGAAGTACAATGATATATATGGTGAATTGGTATGTGACTATAGTAAACCAAATATAATTTGATAGTATAAATAATGTTTCTCAACCTTTTTGGCATCACGGACCTCCTGTAATGTATTTTGAAGCGGGCGGCCCCTATCCAGCGGATCCATACATACATACATTCCTATATAATATATATATATATATATATATATATACACTTGACTTGCCGAATTTCGCTGATACACTTTTCCGCATTCATCATCCACAGTTAAGACCTTGCGCCAAGTAACTATCAGTTATTCCCCCACCTCAAGGACTCTCTGAGTGGTAGAGGACTGGAAAATGACGACTAAGTGAAAACAACAGTGACAACCTGGCTGATTTATACGATGAACTAATCCAAAACTTGTCGTAAGTTATGACAATTGTTTCATTTTTAATGGGGACTATATAAAAAAATAAGTAATGCATACCCGTTCCTCTATGTATTCCATACTTTGTGGTGAAATAGGGGTTCGAGGTCTCCCCTAGAAGAACATTTTTGAAAATGCAGGAAAATTAGAGAATTTTTAGCGTATTAGCCTTTTTCGTTACCGGCTACGCGCGTGTACTCGTGTAGTGCAAAGAAATTTTAGTTTCAATTAATTTGTAGCTACACTTATTTTGATAAAGGTAAAGATTTAATAAGTAAATATTTATTGATACAATAAATATATGGTGTTTTATTTACTGAGCCTCCTTATACAAAGTAATTTATTTTTCGTTTTGTTTTTGAGAAACAAAAATAATTATTGCAATTATGGCTCACGGACTCTTTTGACACAATTCGCGGACTTCTTTGACACAAGTTGCGGATTCCTTTAACATAACTCGCGTACTGAGGTAGCTGAAAGCTAGTCTTTTCTTGCGTACTCATTTATGTCAGCATCTGTTCAACAACTTCCGCTTACTAACGGAGTAGTATAGTAATACTATCTAAGTTTTAGTATCATTCAGTTTGTCTGATCTCTGTAGACCTTAATAGAAGTGGTTGATCACTTTTAGCATTGATCTTCACATCCCCAGGTGTTTGGGTGTAGATGTTTAGCCCAGTATTCTTTGCTATTAGTGGCATTGCAGTTAGTTTTGTTTGTGCATCTTGGAATGTTTAAGTAATTAGACATGTATGTCGTCCGCCATGTCCAGATATTTGACCCGTTTTGTGAGTAGTCCAATACACAACTTTATTTTACCTCAGTAAGTAGATCGCTTCGTTAATGTGGCCCTTATAGACGACTTGCTGGTGGAGTATGGTTGATTTTGCAACATATATACTATCAAATACAAGAATTAAATCGTTATATTTGAAATTTTATTAAAATATTCATAAAACAAAACAGTTATCTAAAGAAGACATTAAAATAGTATGTTTTTTAACCAATCCAGGCACAAAAGAATTTAGATTTTACAATTAATTAAAAATAAGATGGTTATAGTGAGATAAGTGGAGCCTTGACAAAGAAATGAATATTGTTAAAAGATAATTGTTAATTTTGCGTGTAAATAACAAATGCATAAGTTTTGTTACTTTCGTGAGGCGTAAGCCGACAAACTTCCGCTTAAAATTTTTAGAACAATTATGTGTTACATCATTAGAAATCAAATATAACTTTATTTTTTCTCATAATTTATTACGTGATGTTAAATTAGTTTTCGCATATACATTTACTGTTGTTATGGCTGTGAATAATAATAGATAATTAAAATACGGTAAAACCATAATAAGAAGAATAATGTGACAATGCATCATATGATGTCAATATAATTGTTTTTATTGTTTATTTGTCATTAGGTACTAAGAAAATATATTATAAAATATGCTATATTCCGTTGAATGCTTTTTAGAGTTTTGTAGGAGTAACAACGGTGTATCCATTTCATTGACAATTAGTTTAGAGGTTACAGTGGTTTTAGTGACTCCAGTTTTGTAATTTTCAAAAGAATGGATAAAAAAGAACTTCGTGGGCTGATTAAACATTGTTTTTTTATGGGACAAAATACTTTTGAGCCAAACAGTGGCTTGATAAGTGTTATAGAGACTCTGCACCAGGCAAATCAACTATTACTGATTGGTATGCTGAATATAAATTAATTAATTAATTTTAATTTTTTTAAATTGAGGAACGTTGGAATGAATGTATCACTCTTGAAGGAGAGTAGGTTGATGAATATAGTCGAATTTCTAAAAAAAAAATGTTTTTCTTAGTTAGACCGGAGACTTCCTGAGCGACATGGTACGAAAAAAAATATATATATATTTGCGAGTCATTATATGAAAGTTCTTAATAAGTAACTTAATGGACGAAAAGTAACGTTTTATTTATTATTTTAAAGCATTATCGTCAAAAATATTTTAAAAACTTTTGTCTTTCACCTTATTTTTGTTTGTAGAGTTGTTTTAAAAATCTGGAAAAATTCAGAGTAATGCACTTTAGTGGCAACCAGAACGGCATACTTAAATAATATTTCAATTAATTTATAGAAACTCGTCGAAATTCCTGTTAGCTGATGCAACTGAACTCGAACGTTGTCGGAAATAGGCAGAAAACACATGAACGGAAGCTCCGAAAGGGTTGTAAAATTGAAATCGGACCTAAGAGCAAACGGACGTAAATAAAAAAACAATCAGTGTATTCCTGTATATGATTGAGAGTTTTTAGTCGTACTTGATTTACTATATAATGTCAAAATAATTTTGTCATTTTGTGAATGAATATAATTTTGAATGTTTCTTCTTATAATTGTTTAACTACACGCATAATTACAATACACTTTATAATCCCATACTGAATAATTTATTATCTTCACACTTAATAATGTAAACAAAGTTATTCTTTTATATGAAATGAACAAGTTGGCAGATAGTACAGTGTTAACAAAATGATTGTTTTCTCATGTTGAATAACAACATTAGTTCCGACTGGTTACATTGGTAATGATTCTCTTGTTATTTTATAATCCTAAACTGCACTTGCATAATTCATCTTGAAAAATGACAAATAATTTATAATAATTGCTTATCTTTGCAATAGTTATTTATCAAAATACTTATCAGACCAATGAAAAATGATTTACATTTTTTTAAATTTATTTAATAAAAATCAACAAAATCCCAAAATAAAATGAACTTCGATCACCGATCTCCTTCGTTTCGTTTCGTTTTGAGGCCGTTTTTGAATATGGGTCGGAAAATAATTTTTAGTTTACCTACAACATTTTCCATTTGGAAAATCAAATTTGATATTTTTCCCCAATTTTGCTTAAAATTGCAAATGACGCAAGCTTATGTTCTTAACGAACCATAAAAAACTCGCCTAACTAAATGTAATGTCGTAGTATTGTATAAAACAGACGTTGGCCTTCTGCAGTACGCACTTTTCGATTTATTTTTCGATGCCGCAGTTTTGTTAATAAATTTGAGGTACTTTCGGGTTCTTGTTACTGATCTTGACGTACCGTGAATTTTGATTTGGAGACAAATTATGCATAAACATACTACGCACGTTATTTTCTGTGGTCTCTTAATTTTTTTCCAGAAATTTAGTTGTCAGAAGAACTAAGGCTGAGAAATTTTTATAATCGTGCTCAGTATTTATAATTAAAATATTTACAACTATAGCTCGCCTTATATTTATGTATAACTCCGAAACTCAAACCTTAACTAAGCAAGATCGACAGTATCTCACAATTTTTGGAAACAAAGTATCACGCCGCAATTTTGATCCCATCTAAATCAATAGTTAATGGAAAATCCGCACGTAAGAAGATATCAGACCACTCTTTTCAAAGCCAGGTATCACCGGGATTCAGGAAATGACGATTTCATTGGACAGATAAGTGACGAGGATGACAGTGAATAGAAAGATGGGAGAGGCACACCAATTTTTTATACAATTTCTGATTACTATGAATCATTTCTACAAAGTTTGTGCGATTAATAAAAGCGTCACTAAGAAAATGATTGTTAAAATACCGTCACAACTGTTATCTTTAAAGATTTGATATCAATCGCAATATATCAGAATTCATCTGAAGATATTAAATACCGTGCAATAAACAAAAAGCAATGAAATTTCAAACGAATGTCTGATTGAACTATAACATGTTTCATTTTGTAATATGTAACTAAGAGGTAAACTTCTTTTTATATGCTGTATATTTGTAATATTATATCTTCGAGTGGCAATTTTGGAATAGCAACTTTCAAAATATTCGACAAATAATTGACATTAATGACAATCTGACATTTGTAAATTTTGAATGAATATAACATTAATACAATGAAACTCAACCAAAAATTGAAAAACCATATTTACAAGTTCGTATGGTTCCATAAAAGTCCATTTACAACACAAAAATTACCAGATCTAGTGACGTATAGCTTATTTCTTTGATTTAAGTGGAACTATATTTTAAAAACTAGTAACTTTTAACGTATAGATGAGGCTTTTGTTCATTTTGTTTAGCAAAAGCCAACTTCAATCGTTAAAAATTCAGCTCGTGACAACTTATAAAATTAAAAATTCCATTTAATTCGGCTTAAACGTTTGGCATAGCCAAATGTTATTTCATTATATCAGATTGAAAGTAAGATTACTGACGTTTCAATCGAAGATATTCATTCGAAAATGCATGACTTCCCTTGCTTATTTATTTTGTTGATCTCTCGGAACCTGCCTGTTTCTTTTTGAATCTAATTAATTTAGCGGTATTTTTCGTCGCGCCGTCTGCACCAGTTGCAAAACTTATTTTAAAATTCTTTCCCAGTCTTGCGCTAGACATTGCTATATCAAATATGTTGTTATTTTAAGATCCGATCTATAATTTGAGTTGTTATGTTCATTATTTCCCGAATCCTTTCATTTCAAACTTTATACTGTCTTGACACTTTGCTTGATAGTCTCCAGAAATCCATCCCAGTAGCTAGCAGTTTTTACTTCTATCAATCGTTAATTTGTCATAATTCGGCACCATAAAGCATGATGCTGTTTATTATTGTGGTAAATAAAAAGATCAGCTTATGATTTGTTAAACTTCTTCAAACTTTATACTGTCTTGACACTTTGCTTCATAGTCTCCAGAAATCCATCCGAGTAGCTAGCAGTTTTTTTTTTTCTATTAATCGTTAATTTGTCATAGTTCAGCACCATAAAGCATGATGCAGTTTATTATGGTGGTAAATAATAAAATTAGCTTAGGATTTGTTAAACTTTTTGACTAAAGAACTGAATTTAAGGCTCTAACCGCTTTCCACTCTTTGTAATTCTGTCATCTATCTTTTTCCTACATCTTCCATTACCCAGTATGATTGTAGAGGGCTATTTTCAGAAATGGCGAATGGAAACCGGAAGGTAATGTAGACCGCTATAAAACCGACATATACATATATAGTGGGGCAATCCCAAAAATGAAAATATCTTAACATTGCACTCAAAGTCAAGTATCATACAGGAAGTAAAAGAGTGTATAGTCGTGACGAGGATGAAAATGGAAAAAATTGCAGAAAAAAAATCTAGCAAGGAAGATTAAACATTCAAAAGTTGGTGGAATGGATGTATTAGTTAATAGAAGTTCTAACAATTATTAGTATACAAGAAAACTGGAAATATTTGACAACAGTTCAAGACCGAGAACTAGATGGTGCCCAAAAATCAGTGACAGGAATAGAGCAAGACAGAGACAGTTATGTATATTTTCACATATTTAATACTTAAAGTCGAAGCATCCGTGACCCAGAGATAAAACGTCTGCGTACAGAACATAAAGATACGGGTTCTAATTCCGGATTTCATTCACCTTCTCGAGTTTTTACCTTCGAAACTGTTAGCTCAGAGGTCGACTTGGCTTCGAGAATTTTAAGGGATAGAGAAATTTATGTAGTTACTTTTTAACACCAAGCTCCTATTATTACTTTTCAAAAATATTAGTAACAAATATCAACTCTGATCTTTTTCCCTTGGACATACATTTTTAAAGTGACAAATTTTAGAAAATTTATGACAAGTATTTTTGAATTTGTTACAATCAGTCGAAAAAATTAAATACCAACTAATAGCTAATTAATATCTCCAAATTTACCAATATTGGTCTATGATCGTCCTTCCCCTGGATTCATCATTTTTATTTATAAAATAATAAAAATCAACAGTTATTAAAGCCATATGATATTTGTACTAAATTGCAAGATCAGTTGAATTATTTCATTCATGTGGAATTCGGAAGTAATAAGATATGCATAATCTGTACTTGTAGTAACCTTATTTACTTATCAACTTTCAAGTATTCGGAAGTTCAGAACATCAATTAGATTTCCTTTTCCTGTTTCGTCTGATCCATATTTCAATGTTTTAACCACAAAATGATTCATAGTTTAATCACAAATTCTTCGTATGTGTGAAATTCTCGTTTCTTGTGGTTAAGGAAACGCCTCTTTAACCACATTAAAAGATTTAACCTGTGGTTTCGTCCTTAAAAATATTGCTTAATATTGGAGCGATAATGCATTTCAAGTAATGTTTTAAAATGAAAGATAAAAAATTATAATAAAGTAACAAAGAAAGATTTAATATTTTACTAGAAGAGTATAGATTTGATCTGAACTCCTCTAAAAGAAACAACAGTAACCCCAAATTTAATTAAACATATTTAATTTTTCAAAATACTGCCCTTGCTTTAATTCAAATTTATACAAACGCTCGGGCAAGCTTTTTGGTTGCCCGCGATGACAAATTTGCACCAAACTTCAGAAGAACTTCTTCAACGTTTTCAAATTTAAAGACACGATTTTTTAAATAAATCGTTACCTAGATAAATCTTAGAAAAGCTGTTACATCTATTAAAGCTATACCACTTCAGTTGCTCGCCTACTCATTCCAATCAATTTTAGATCTCTGTCAACGATGTATAGATTCGGAAGGGGTCTAGTTTGAATAAATGATAAGGATTTTTGTAAAAAGTTCAATTATTTTTGTTTTATTGAAGCATTCAAATGTATGTCTTCAGGTAAATTGGTCCAAGACCAAGATATGCCCCTAGGAATCGCAAACGAATAGGTTTACCCAGGCCATTTTATTACGCTTGGGAAAAATAACAAAATAACATAAATATTCTGGTGAAAAAGACTGAGCTGGGCTGCATTTGGGAAACTAGGATACATTATAAAGAATTCAAAGATTATTATATCACTGAAAGCCAAATTTACGACTGGAAACAAGAACGTTGACAATTAAAAGTATTAACAGATTAAGAACAACATAAAGCGCATGCTTGATATAAGTTTTCTTGGTATATGTTGTACAGGGTGGGACACTGTCAACTCTGTTGATTTGTGCGTACCAGGTTGTCAGGGGGGATAAGTGTTGCAGCCTGTCATATTGATGCGTTGATAAAACTTGATATCATTGTATTTATGAATATGTTAATATTGGACAGTTGTATAGTTTATTTAGTCTCGTTTTGAATTGTAAAATTTAAATAATAGGTTCTATTTTTGATCATTATATTACAATATTTAATTGAAATTTAAGTCCTGTTTTCCTATGGTCTGTTTTCTTCAAGTACACATTATTGTCAATGAATTTCTGTAATTCACCATCCTTGGAGATGATTGATGTACAGTCTGTTATAGCTACGTTTAACTAACATAGGTAAATTTTCTTTATTGATTGTATAAGATTGTTTTCTATTATGATGTTATTGTTATAGCACCTGAAGAAGCCAACAATGTTGTTGGCGAAACGTTGTGTTTTGTTAAAATAAACGCTTCTTGTTCAAAAAGCTGAGTGAAATTATTCCCTATTTCTACCTATATTCAAAATTGGACGTTAAATTACTAATCTACTATAAGTTTTCTGGACAAAATCAGAAATACTGAAATTCAGAGACGTAACAAGTGTGCAGACGTAATAAACCATATTGCGAAACACTAAATAGCTGGGCAGGACATTTAGCAAGATAGCACTCAACTAGGAGGACAAATAAGATAGTCCATTGGCACCCGCATCTCTAAAAAAGAAGCGTGGGAAGATCTCAGAAACGCTTGATATATAAAACAGCATCGTCGGGAACCAATGACCTAGAAAAGCCCAAGATAAAGTTACGTGGAATAAGACGCAGGAGGCCTATATCTAGCAATATATACTTTATCACAAAAAGTAATAGCAAAGGTACCTTATTCTATTATATAATTTACCATCGTTTGTAATGACTTGTTACCATTTATCAGAAAGCTCTTAATTTTTTTATTTTATTTTTTTTTTGTTTTACGTAGAATTATATCGATTTTAAGGTGAAAAAGCAGGGATGGGGAGTCGGAGTCGGAGTCGGGAGTCGGGAGTCGGAGTCGGGAGTCGGGAGTCGAGGAGTCGAAGCTTTTTGGAGGAGTCGGAGTCGGAGTCGGGAGTCGGAAAAAGTTATCGACTCCCGACTCTTTGTCTACATATTTATCAAGGATGAGAACAATCCGAAAGCGAAAGCAAAATACCATACTACCAGAATTTGTTAAAGAATGAGAACAGGAACGACATTTTTTCTCTGTTCATGAACGAAAATGAAATTAAAAATATTCAATTCCGGTTTCCTTCATGCTTTTCAGTTAAAAATTTAGTTAATTTTTAGTAATATCTATTTTTTCTTTTTTCGTATACTTTGTTTATTATGTTAAAACGAAACTAAACTGGATTTTAATTTTCTCAAGTTGTAACGGGCTTTGTGATTATTTTATGTTTCATGTTGGCAGCTAAAATCTATATGTCAAAAGAAAAAAGTGACATGTTATGAAAAATAAAGTACAGTCTGTTCCAAACGATTAAGCGGAACTAACTGGAATTTTCATTTTTGTAAGTTGTCATTAGCTATTTTTTTATATATTGAAGTTGGCTTTTCCTGAACAAAATGATCAAAAGCTTCAATCAAACGGTAAAAGTAACTAGTATTGAAAATCTAGTTCCGCCTAAACCAAAGGAACAGACTTTATATAAAATACAAAATAATTTTTTTTTAAAACTAATATATTTGAAAATTTGTATTAAAAATTACTCAATAGTCAAGATGAAATGAAAATGACATTTTATAAAAACAGCTCGCCCCAACCCAAGATATTTAATGTAAGTATAGTCTGTTTGCTTGGTTTAAGCGGAATTAGATATCGAAATCTACTAACTTTTAAGGATTGAATGAAGCTTTGTATCATTTTGTTTAACAAAAGCCCACTTTGATAGTTAAAAAGTAAACTCGTGATAATTTGAGAAAATAAAAATTCCATTTAGTTCCGCTTAAACATTTGGAATAGACTTTACAATTTACCAGTGAAAGGAGTCGGGAGTCGGAGTCGGAGTCGGAGTCGATTTTCATAAATAACGACTCCGGAGTCGAGAGTCGGGAGTCGATAATTTTTCTGTCGACTCCCCATCCCTGTGAAAAAGATCGACAAACTCGCGAACCTGATCTTCATTAGAAAAATTTGTACCCATTAAAGAGTTGTGCAGTGATCTAAAGAGATGAAGGGGCAAGATCAAGAGAGTAATGTGTTGTCTTGGAGAAGAACAACATTTTTCCAATTAACGAATGCAGGGTACTTTTCTAGCAAACTTTGATAGAGATAGAAATTAAATATATATATTGTAAAAGCAAGAAGTGAAGAATTATAAAAATGTATTTATGTTGTTAATATAGATACCGTTAAATAAAATTTTTAACAAAAATTTCGTACACAAATTTTCAAGGAAAGGTTGCATTCATTTAATTATGGTACTTAATAAAGTAAAACGCATTTACCGGTTTTCCATATAAGGTATATATTAATTTAAGATATTGACATTTAAAACCTTTAATTTTTGTAATTATTAATCAATGAAAACTACTTTTTCAAAATAATTAATAGAATTATTTATTAAACTAGAATTACAACTAAATTTATTTGCAGCATTGTGAGGCTTCTATACCTTGATACTTAAAGTTGGGTCACACGTGACCTTTCGTCATTTTTTTTTCTTTTTGTAACACATTTCAAATTTTAAATTTATGGCTTTTTATATTACTTTAGTATAAACATTAGATAATACTGTTTTGGCTAATAAATGTGTAGAATTTATTATAATATTTTTTAAATTTATATTAAAAAAAAAAAATTATCAACATAGATTTCTTTTGAATGTACTATATTCACGGACAACTTTATCTACATAATCAACTCCACTCTTTGTATCGTTATAAATGAGAATGGTATCAGGTTTATATCTATCATGTTTCCCAGATATTTTAGGTCTGTGATGTATAGATGACAGTAAAAGCAGTGCTGCTCAAACTATCTGATGTGGCATACCGGTAGATTTTATTGCCAATGTGGCGCGTATCGGTACCACAATTGTTCCATTTATTATATTCAGTGGCGGCTCGTGACATTATTTTCTGGTGGGGCAAAAAGATTTTTTAGGGCAAAAGCTTATCAAAAAGGTTTATGAATGAAATTTCCTTGAAATAACTTTATTGTTTATTTTTTTTTTTTTTATTTTCTTCGAAACTTGTTAAAATGAATTCTGGTCTTGGTAATCCTAAAGTCTAATTTTTGTATCATAGGTTCAGTTATTTTTGGAAACCAGTTCGAAAATTGAAATCACGCTATTTTCATTCTCATTCATTTTTAAAATTTATTTATTTATTTATTATTATTTGTTTTTCCAAAATTCGCCACTTACAATCACATAAAACAATCATATAAAACACAATCACATAAACTTGAAAATGTAGCGAGTAAATTATTACCAAATATACTAATAAAACACTATTTTAATAATGTAATTATTAAAACATCGAACATACATAACCTTTTAATAACACCTAACAACAAACAAATGTCAAAATAGAGCACTCCAACTGATAATTAAAACTACGGACAAAATATGTTTTGACTCTCTTGCAATGGCTGCTACAGGTTAAATACTATTACTCGTCCTTCACACCCGCATCTACACTCGTACAAATATCTGAGACATTCCCTCTTTTGCCCTGCTTGGAGTATGTCCATTCTAAAAACATTTGTTTTAGGAAGCAAAACACGGCGCGATGCGAATTTAATTTATAAATATTTCAATATAACTAAATATTAATTTAAAATGGGTAAAATGTAAATAATACATTTTATTATTATTATTTTTTAGTAAAGATTTTCTTCTTTTTCAAAAGTAAATAATTAGAAGGGCATTTCCCCGTTGCCATCCCTGCACCAAACGCCACTGATTATATTATTGTTTCTTTTTTGGAAACTCGAGTACCGGCAGTCGATAACTTGCATAACTGCACCGGCACTGGTACACCTACTACACTGTGACTAGCACTGTAGTAAAACTATATACTTGGTTTGGTAATATAAGATACTAACGCCAGTATGCAGCATAAATGAGAAAACAGCTTAATAATAAAAAGTTTGTCGTCCTAAAATATTTTTTATAATTAATTAAGAAAATATAAAAAAACTATATTATATTCAATTAGTGCGGTAAATATGCTCGATATTTGTGATCATATCAATGGTTCAATAATAGATTTTTCATTTAAAAATAAATCAAAATAATGATGCACACATTTTATCATCTTGTAAGCATTGCTGTAAATCATAGTATGAACGAATACAGTAATAATTCTTTTAATTAATATATGATTAAAAATTAATTTATATGCATATAATAATATTGCAAGATAACTGTTTTGTTAGCTAAGTGTTTAATTCATTTTACTTACATTATCTCACTTGAAGTTAAAATGGGAAGGTCACTTTCAATGAAATAATTGCTCACAGTGAAACTACCAGATTACGTGAATAAAAAAATATATATTTTGATTTTTACATTAACATTTTTCAGGATTCCAAGACAACTGATTTAAGTTTACAGAAGTAAACAAATGTTGGACTCCCAGGTAAAAAAAGACCGCGAGCGTGTTTAAACTACTGATGTGATAACCACTATTATTAAGTTTAAGAAAATCTAAATTTGTATTATGGTGTTTCATTAGATCATTTAGGTCCGGTCTTTCCACCTTCAGATAAAGTTCCAGGTAACTATCTGACAGATATGGTTATTTGTAACTTCATCTGCTGAATAAATGTCAATACCAGTCAGTGAATCCAATACGTCAGTCTCATTATCCGTTAGATAACTATCCGATAGATACATTTGTATAGAAAGAAGGGATGACATTTACTCAGCAGATGAAGTTACAAATAACCATATCTGTCAGATAGTTACCTGGAACTTTATCTGAAGGTGGAAAAACTGGGCCTTAAGGTTTCGTAATAAAACTAAGAATACTATGAATAATAAGAAATTTAAGTACACCAGCCATATTGGGCCTGACAGCAACATATTTGTATGTCTGTCTGCCATATATCTGTACCATCTAAATAAGCGCAGTCCAACTTATCTTAACCCGCGGGCCATTTTTTCTTTAGCAGTCATTTCGGGGGCAAAGTCAGTTCATATCAATTCAACAGTTATTTTATTTATACGAAAAAAAAATAAAGACAAAAATAATACATAACTAAATATATAACTAGATATACCTAGAATAATAAAAACAATATTATCAAGGTATTTAATGGGAGCATTGTGGCCGTAGTTGTTGAGCAACAATTTCTTTTATGTCCATATCAATATTTGTTGTGGCAAGTCTATTATATTTTCAAGAGTGGAGTCTTTCAAGCTGTTTCTATATTTTGACTTTATATATTTCATGTTAGAGAATGCACGCTCGCAGATACCGTGTGATCATAATTTCTTGTCAGTTACATAACAGTAAACAATGAGCTTAAAAATATCAAAACTGTATTCTATCTCATATCTAAAAATTCCAATTTAACAAAGAACCGATCAGTACCGATACTGTATTGATAACTTCATGTTGTTCGTTAACTCATTGGTGTGTAGAGAAAAAGTAGTGTTTATTTCATAATTAATTGGTATTTGTTAAGATATATTATTGTTTTTTTCGTTATTATTGTTGTTGTTGATATTATTGTTATTAAGACTGTAATTAGAAGACGATTGTTGATCGAGGTTAGCTCTTAGAGGTAAGTGAAATATTGAACATACATAACCCAATATAAAAATCGAATCTACGTCTATGTGTGCATGTCCTTGGAAATAAATTTGATAACAAAATGTTTCTGTCAACTATTGCATAACTGACAAGAAATTATGACCGCTCTGTATATGTACTTCCGAACATAGAAATCATTTGAAGTCCAAAGTCTCTCATTTTTTAATATTTTTCTTTATCCAAAAGTTTGAACACTTCTATTCCAGTTGCTCCACTAGATGCAATAAATGGGTCAGCCTGCAGGTCGCATAATTTCATTTGATATTTAGGATCAGTGGAGCTAATATCGATATTGAATGGATCGCTGAATAAATTAATACTCAGCTCAATTTGATATTTATTTAAAATTTGATGTAAAATGTACTATATATCGCGTGCTGCCAGTTGGACAGCGCTGATCTAAATTAATAGTAAATGGAGAAGCCGTATGAAGATATCAGTGCCGAATTTTCAAAGCCGAGTATCACACTGGAATTCAGTAAATGACGATTTTAGCGGATAGATACGTAGGATAATAGTAAATAGAAAGGTACAGGTACAGGCACCTCGAATTTTTATAAAATTGTTTGTTTTTATAGGCCGAACAGAAATAATTTCAATTTTAGCAAGCATATACAGTTCTATAATCCGCATAATGAAAAAATAAGGTAGTTTAAAAACAATCATCATTGGCGCGACAGCCCGAGGTGAGCCTAGGCCTCCTGTTTCCAGGTTTTGTGACCATGTTTTCAATCTATGTACATTCAGGTGTAATATTGTCAGTATTAAGTCCATTTTTTACCGTAAACAGAAAGCACCTATAGTTTATAGCCAGTTGCGAACGGCTAAGCAGAACCTGTAATTTGTATAAATATTTTTTACACAAATAATTAGACATAAGCAGGAATTGAACTCTCGTCCGTGCCCTTGCTCAGCGGCCAAATAGCAGATACAGACGATTTCACGTTTGCAACTACAGGCTTGCCCTGTTTAAAAACAATATCGTTTGAAAAATATAGTTTGTTTTTGATTTACATCAGTTCTATTTACGATCGTTCATTCTAACGAACATTGCTATAAAAAACATTATTATTTAATTTTTCAAATCTATTTCATTAAAATTTTATCTCTGCATAGGTTCATACAATTAATAAAGTTTTTTAGTTGGATTTGTAGACTTATTTTAAGACTGCTACTTGTTTGGATATTTGTACCACAATCATATGCACAATTTAAAGAAAACGATGCACAATATAATATTTGCCGCTTGTTATAAATGTTTTTAACATACTTCTTAAAAAGACCAATTGTGTCTGCATTCTACCGATATCTTACAAGTGCCAGGAGAGTGATAGTGGGGTGCATCGGCAACTAATTTATATGAATTGCTTTCTTCCTTGTATCGGAACTCTGTATATTCATCTCTGCTAAAAATGGAATTAGATCGTGAACATTTTCGAGCGATTATTTTTTACAAATTTCGACGTAGATTAACCCAATAACAGTGCATCGATGAACTTAATTCGATGGTTTTCCGACTTCTATCGTGGCCGTATTTCGCTTAAGGACAAATTTCGTGAAGGTCGTCCAAAATCGGTTGTTGTTCCGGAAAATATTGATGCTGTACCTGAACTGATACTGCAAGATCGTCAAGGGACTTATCGTGAGATTGAGGTATCCTTGGGCATTAGAGGGACCAGCATACATTCACTATTGCATTGAATGCATGCATGAACATTGAATCCCACATAATTTGTATATACTGTCGGAAGGTGCCTCAATCGGAGTGGAAAAAGTGCTTCGAAAATTGGTTCAAACGCATGCAAAAGTGTATTGATCTTCGTGGAGAATATTTTGGAAAACAATAAAGCCACTTTTGTTGATAAATAATTGTTTTTGATCTCAAATCCCGAAATATAAAAGGCAACCCTCGTACTCAGGCCTATTAAATTCATTACACTTTATTAATTACTACACCTGCATTAATTCCGTTACGTAGAAAGGCAGTATCTTCTTACGGTTTGGTTTTGTGTGCATCAGCATCTAAAACTTCTTCGAATTGAAAGGGTCACGGAAGAATTATAATATAATGAAGCCATTAAAACAATATAACAAGTAACCTTTAAGAAAGGATGTTACTTTTTAATAATATTATTCCAAACATAAACTTTTCTAAAAAAACTCTTATAACAATAATTAAAATGTTAAACACATCTAGTAGCTGTATCCTAGGTTATTTATATCCTACAAACATGAAATTAATATTTATATGATTTATACTTATATGAAGCGCATGCGCTATTAGAATAATACAAATACTCATTACCAATGATGATAATAACACGGTGGTTTATGAACAGTAACCTTCCCGACAGCCTTGTGGCCAGTGGATCACGTGAAAGAGGTAGACAGATGAGTTGAACCCGCATTTTGATTGGTGTGACATCTCTTTGTTACATAGTAATTAGACTGATAATTGTTACTTCATTGTGTCGTCATTTGAATGTCCGTCACTTACGCGATAACCATATTTCAAACTAGGATTTTCCTTGTATCTCATTTTTGGTGCTTGTAACCTTTGACATATGTCTTTGTTCAGAGTAATTAGCATTTTTATTTTAATAATATACGGAAATGACTTGTACGTCCACATGGGTTTTACCAAATTCCTCATTTTTGCCCCAATTACATTGTATAAGGAAAAGCAACAACGTATAAGGACACATGAAATATTTAATTCGCAAGCCGGATTGGAAACATCGTGGAATATATAGATAGGATGACCAGCCGCCCCGGAATTCGAGGGATATCCCGAATTTCGATTGGGGAATATATAACAGCACGTCAAAATATGTATAATAAGGACAAATGTTGACAAAGCTTGACAAATAAGGACGAATGTTGCACGACGAAATATGTACTCCGCACGGAAAATGACGTCACTATAGAGACAAATGACTTGATGGCAAATTAGATTCTTTCACGACAGAAGATGACATTTAAATGAGGAAAGTTGCAGTAAGCATTAAATTAAATCCTTTTTATTTTGTTATAACGTTATTTTGCTTGTAAATCACTTAGATTTCTTTGTGTTCTTTAAATGACTGCTTGCATAATCTTACTTTCCATATTACGTTAGTTTCTATACGGGTTCATACTAGATAGCGCACCAGGTTTGTCGTTCATTTGCATATTCTGTCATTCAACAACATATTTTGTCGTGATTTAAATATTTTATCGTTACTGGAATAATCTACAGTGCATTTTTTCTATCGCTTTTAAAATCTAAGCAACCCAGGATGTTGATACCAAGTATTGACAGTGTCCAAGTCTGAAGTTGTGGATTTCGATCTAGAGGACTGCCTGTCAGATCGGAATTGTCTGCCAAATGAAACAGCTCTTCTGTGCTAATAATATACGCCTCTTAATTTAACAGGATGTGTTATTGTTGTTGAATGTCAGGACTGATCTAAGGAAAATGAATTCATCCACTGCTTCCAAATTGTATTCTCCGATAACAACATTTCTTTTTGATATGTCTCTGTTTAAGACTACCACGCACTTTTTACATCATCTATCACGTTTCATGCTGTTCTTTCTAGCACTAGAAAAGCTGTATTTATTTCCGCTTCTGATATCAATATCATCAGCATATGCTAGTAGTTGGTAGGCATTGTTGAAATTCCTTCCTCACATGTCGATTTTTGAGTCACGTATGACCTTTTCTAATGCGCCGTAACCCAACCTGCGTCTCAAAAGTCTCTGATGTTGCATTTTTAATCATAACAACAAACTTACGTTCTTTAGCGTAGCTTTGGAAGGTTAATGAACTTGTTAGGGAAATCAGATTCGTGAATTGTGCTATCATAGGCTGATTGGAATCCCAGAAACAGATGGTATCCGCAAAACAATATCAAATTCGAGATCCTCCTTCTTCATTATTTGTCGTAAGACAAATGTCTGGTCGGTTGTTGACCTTCTTGCTCGGAAACCACACTGGTTTTCACCGACAATTTTATCAGCATTAGTAACCGATGAAATAAAATATTCAACAATAATCTTGTAGGCTAAATTAACCAGGATTATGCCCCTGTAATTAGTGCTTCCAAATCAGTCACGTGTTTTATGTTTTGGGCATATTAGGCCTTTTACACATTCAACCAATTGCACGAAAATGCACTTGGTTGTCTTGAAAAGAAGATTCTGCGGCACATATGTGGGGCATCTGTGAACGTGATGGATAACGCCGAAGATATAATTTTGTGTATTATGAATGTTATAAATATCGGAATAAATATAAATAAATTATAAATAAAGTCCGAATGATACAAATTAATATGTTAAGATGGATGGACACCTGGATCGAATTCACAAAAATGATTCAGTGGGAATAATCCCCAAACAGTATGCACTGGGAAAAAGGAGAGTTCGAAGGGCAAGAATGAGATATATGGATCAGTTGGAGAAAAACCTGAATGATCCTTAAAGGTTAAAAAATACAAAACGCTTTCTAAAACAGGACTGGAGGAGAATTCTGGAAAAGACCAGAACTCAGAAAGGATTATCGAACCAGAATTGATGATCCAATATATTCTGTAGGATCTGTTTTGTTCTTTATGGTCTCAAAGGCTGTAGACATTACTATACTAATACAGAACAAAATATTACTTATCTCTGCTTTTTATTTATATAACAAATACCAGGTTATGATAAAAACAAATATTAATACTACAGATTTTTTTTTCCATTTAACTGTATTCCTTACTAACGAATTTTGGAATATAAATATTTTTCCTTGTTATAAATTATCCAAGAAAGGAAACTTGGTTTCGGAAAATACGATGCAACTTCCACGCATTACCTGTCAGAGTTATATACCGGCACAAATACTATGAGATCATTGGACATTTTTACATAAACCAGCATCCAACCGGGCGTCCCTGAACGTATTATTCTAAGAATTCTTTCAATTGCTAATTGATTAAGTAATCTTTTACAAACTTAGTTCGAAACTTAAATTCGAAACTGTTATAAGAAAATCTGCAAGTAGCAATATGTCAGTTGCAGTTTTAAGCACATGATTCTGATACACCGTATTTGAAACCAGTTTGAAAACCAATACATTTGTTACAATAACAATATTTTGCAGGTATGAATTTAAAATTACCAAAACAAAATTAACGAGCTGTAAGCTTTGTAAGAAAGGTATAGTTTAAAGTTTATAGTATGATAAAGTAAGAAAATCTAGAAAAATTGCAGTCATGTCCAATATGCATGCAACCTATTACCAGTATTATTCCCAAAAGATAAAGGGATCAGCTGACAGAAGAATAAGAGGCAATTAAACGGTTTCTATTTCAATCAAAGTTTGCTAGAAAAGCGCCCAACAGTCTTTAATCGAAAAAATGTTGTTCTTCTCCACGACAACGTAGGACCTCATATTGCACGATGATAAACGATAAAAGCGGCGACAGTAGCAAGAGTAAAATCCGTTCAAGAAATATGAAAAAAAAAAATACTAACAGATAAAATTAAATTATACTATGTATATAACATAATGCTCAATATCCTACAAATCTAAATAAATAAAAAGAAAATGTCAGTGTATTAGAATCATTCAAAATAATTAATAAGAGACAAAACCATCATTTGGGCATTTTTGTTATAATAATATTGGATACAATTCAAAATAAAATATAAGCTTAGCCTAATTCGTCCACGAGTTAAACACAAATACGACGGAAAATTCTCTTAAAATAGAAATACGTCGAGTTACACAGAAATTAAACAGAAGTTAATACGACGGAAATACAACATAGCAACCTGCACAAACTCTGTGTATTAGGCATACTGAAGTACGTCACCATCACCCGAAATGAGACAACCGTATAGTTTGCAGACCATGTTGCATTTATATGTTTACGCCACTTTGTTTTCCACGTTCTTCGCTACTTTGTTCTCTGCTTCACTATGTGTTCATCCTAACTCAGAAAAAAACTTTCAAGCCTGGTTGATCTGTTCTACCTCACCCACTATACTCATCTGACCTTGAACATCCGACTATCATCTTTTCAGATAACTGCAAAATCTTTAGTGAAGACAAATTTGTTTCATGAAGACTAGGTTGGATAATTCATTCCGAACTTTTTTTCTCAAAACCGGTGAAATTCCACGCTAAAGAAATCGAATAGCTGCTTGATAAATGGTAACAGATCATTACAAACGATGGTGAATATATAATTCTACTTCTTCTTCAAGAGCCAGCTCTACGTCGAAGGTTGGGCACTAGCATAGCAATCCTAACCTTGGATGCTACCGTCCTGAAAAGATGTATGCTTGACATTCCAAACCACTCTCCAAGTCCTGCAACAAAAATATTCGTCGCCTTTCTGCTGATCTCTTGCTATTTATTTTTCCTTCCATTATTAACTGTAGTAGATGGTATTTAGTATTACACATTACATGATCCAGATATTTCAACTTGGTTTCTTTAATTTGGAACAATAGTTGTACTTTTGTTCCCACAGGTGAGTACTCCTTCGTTCTATTGGTCCACAAAATGTGGAATATTATTGTGTAAATCCATATTTATCTAAATTTATCTATCGAAAGAAGGCATCTATTCTCCTATAATACTACTAGTACTATTATCATTTTGTTATTGAAAAATAAAATTGAAATACGAAAACGGAAGTTATTTAAATCTCGACCCAATATTTTGACTGCTTTGAAGAATATCGTGACAACCTGTTTAATATAAATTAAATTACCTTTGAGGTAATATTTTAGACACATAACATTAAGTTGCTAATTAATAAATAAAATACTCGTATACAAAAAATTGTTTGTTGGAATTAATTTTATAATTTTAGTGTAATAGACACAAATAATTAATTTGAAAAAATAATTGTTCAAAATAACGTGTAGATATAAATATCTTTAAACCTAACTAATAAAAACAAACCAATTAAAAATGCAAATATTCACAAACCTCTTCAGCGTTTATTAAACAAATCCGTAGAACCCAAATCTTAAAAACAACAGTTGTATATAACTTTAGAATAAATAAAAACGGTATTTCATAACATGAGATTTAAACACCTGATTATCTAACTGGTTTAAGAGTAAAAACAGTTCCAGTCCATTAATACGTCATGGATGACGTCACATAGAAAACCAAAACAAATCGCTGTCAGTCAGCTGTTATTGAAAACTTTCATTCTCTAATTTGGCGCATGCGTATTTAGAAATCAAGGAAGAAATAATGTTCATTGATTCTGTTGTAAGATTTTGCTAAAAACGATAAATTTTGCATAATTTTCGATATGCAAAAAACTTTAAGATTTGTAATATTTTGTAATTTACGTGGTTGTGTAATTGCATGTTGAAATTAATTTTTGTATGTGGGGATTTTAATCTTATTTTATAATTCTTTCAATTTTGCAACCATTAAATGTTTATTTTTAAGTTTTTAACCTGAAGATTTAATCAAAAAAGCAAAAGAATTGCAGAATTGTTTGATTAGGTTATATTAACTAGTTTATGCAAAAATATTAAAATATTAATACCAATTTTGCAATAAATGAAATCAAGGTAGATGGACCCGCACTAATTGCGCAGTAAAAATAATTCTGATAAAAAAATTCACATTAAAAATAATGCAATTGTAGACAAGATATTGTCTCTGAGTAATGCCGATGGCCATTTTGTTGAAGTTTATTCACAATCAGGCCCAGATAGAGGACGGCTAGAAGGGCTATATGTCCTGGGCCCCAGGGGCCCCAGTGCCCCGAATATTATTTATATTTTACATAAATTACATAAATAAACGGATGGATATGGGGCCGCCGAACTGTTTGGCCCAGACCCCATTGAAGCTCTCTCAAAGCCTGTTCACAATAACTATGAAATGACGTCATACTTGGTTGCTAATGTTAGAATATAATGTAACTATCATGCAAGTATTATTCAGTCGTTACATTTCACTTCCAAAAGTTCGTAAACCTTTTCCTACGTTGCAACATTTTAAACAGCAATTGAAAGTTAAATCAATTAAAAGTTATATAATATTATATAGAGTAATTAAAAAATTACAATAAATACTGGCAATTAAGTTTCAATAAATATTTGTTATTCAGATAAAATAAATTCAAACATTAGAAATTAATATAATCAAAATATTTTATTCAAATATTTAATAATAAAATATTTGGCCTATTTTGCTAATTCTGTATCATAATTCACATTAACACATTTACTCCCTAGGAAATATAGGATTTCAATCCCTATTTAGAAGTATTGAATATAATCTAACTTTGTTGACATTTGTAGACAAATAACTGACAACACAGCAAATTTATCAACTACTACGTCATTTCATAGTTATCGCGAAATGACTTTACTAGGATTGCCGTAAGTTTGTAGACCCAATACGAGACATGTAATTTGGACCTCGGGGGAAACGGGTAGTTTGTTAAAACGAAATTTTTAAAAGTTTACATATCTACTGCTATAAGCATGTATTACTCATTTACTTATCTAAAATAAAATAAACATCACGATTAAAAACACTTGCATGAACAAATACAAATAACTTAGATAAAAATCCTTTCTAAAATCAGAATAGATGTGTAGGGGGCACTATAAGGCTATAAAGGTACCAAATACTATCTAGTATTACTATACTATAAACACGTAAAAACAAAAGTCAAGCATAAAACAACAAGTGCAACTCTCTCAGAAAGAGAAGCCAACAATCCACGAGAAGTTAGCGTAATACAGGCTAAAGCCTCATGTATTATAGATCCATAGCACACGCAGAGCATGTGCATAAAGATTAGTACAAAGCAGTGTCACTGTTTTGAACATCTGTTACTAATAAACAAAACAAAATGTCCTATAATAATTATGTTATGCTTGGGTTAAATTAGCCATGAGACTTTAAGCCTGATTTATAATAAGTCCATAACATAAGGCAATGCATAGGCATGAAGATGAGTACAAAGCAGTTTCACTGTCTGAACATCTGTTACTAATAAACAAAACAAAAAAGGTCCTATAATTATTATTTTATGCTTATGTTATATTATAAATGATGCTTTAAGCCTGGTTTATAATAGGTCTATAACATAAGACATTGGATGAGCATGAAGTAGTGTACAAAGCCGTATCACTGTTCTGAACATCTGTTTCAAATAAACATAACAAAGACCTATTATGCTTCTGCTATGAATCTATTATAAATAAGGCTTTAATATTTCCCTGATATCCTCGAAATTAAAGCATTTGGTGAATCTGTGACAGACACAAATATGTGTCACACGTTGCACAAAATCCATTTGATCACTTTATTTCAAAAATACGGGACAATTTACACGGCATCTACATACAAGATCTAAAGACGATGACAATCCACTGGAATTGTAATCATATACTGATCCCATATACTGATCTGTATACTAATACGGGCCTTGCCAAGAAACCGCGAAGCTTAGAACATCATCACTATTTCCATCACTGTTCTTGTTGCACTGAAGAATAATATGTCTTGGTATTGCAGGTGGCGCAAAGAAATCTACGTCTTATGTTAAGGTTTAATTCCGAATATATATTTTTTTTTCAGTAAGATTTCAATATATATTCGGAATTAAGAATATATATTTTTTTTCAGTAAGATGGAAACTAAATAATTAAGGTATATGTTTAACAAGTAGTTTACAACTGGCGTTATTTCTCAGTTTCTCTTTGCCAAGCGACCCTGTTCGGTTAAACAGAGTCGCTTGGCAAAGTCGCCCTCTTGAAAACGTCTTGCGTTTATCGCTCCCGTACATTCTTTTTTTTTTTTATATTTAGTTTATTACTGGTTCAACAAATATTATTTGTTATTCACAGTTGTGATGGTTTTACATATACATAATTGAATTACCTAGCTATAGAGATTACATAACTTCCCTAGTAAATAATGTTTCCATTTTTATAGCATTACATACAATATAATTTAATTAATAATTAATCACTGTTATCACTATTATAAATATCTTGCGGTAAGAGTCTTTTAAGTCTGCTGTGTATTCTTTTTTTGCCTATATTATTGATGAGCTCACTGTCACTGTTTTTAGCGTTTTCTAGATATCGTCGGGTCAGATGTTTAATGAATGTAGTGAGGGGTGGTACTAGTAATTCACTTTGCAATTGTTCATTACGGATGAACCAGGGGGCGTTCACTGCAATTCGCAACACTTTATTTTGAAATACCTGGATTTTCTGTATGTTTGTTTTTGATGTGTTACCCCACACTTCACATGCGTATGTCACTAGGGGTCTCAGGAGTGATTTATACAGTAGGACCGCACATGTCGCTTGGAGACTAGATTTTCGATTTAGCAATGGATAGAGCTGTTGTAGTCTTCTATATGCAAGTTGCAGTTTAGCGTTAACATGAGCACTCCAGGTTAGTCGAGTATCGAGATGGACGCCTAGGTATTTGACTGATTTGTCTTTCGGATTCCATTTAATTTGTTGGTCGTTAATTGAAATGTTTTTAGGACTCCGAATTCGCCTTAGAGTAAATATTTTGCACTCACATTTAGTAGCGTTAAGTTTAACATTCCATTTACTAAACCAGTTGATAACTATATTTGTAGCATTTTGGAGTTCATCAATGCCGGTATTCAAATCAGTGTTTTGGGTTATTATGGCTGTGTCGTCTGCAAACATAGCTAGTGTGGTAGTTGATGGAATGTCTCGCACAAAGATCAGGAACAAAATTGGGCCTAGAATGCTTCCCTGTGGTACTCCTGCTTTTATGTTTTTCCAGGTCGATATATCATTGTTAATCTTGACAGAGAATGTTCTGTCTTCAAGAAATGAAAATATAACTGCTGATATATATTGTGGCAAACCGAGTTGTAGTATTTTGTATTTTAATCCTTCGATCCAGACTCTGTCAAAGGCTTGCGCTATGTCGAGAAAAGCAATTGTTGTATATAGTTTGTTTTCAAATCCTTCTTCTATGAGTTCTGATATCCTGGATAACTGTTGAATGGTGCTGTGTCCTTTTCGAAAACCAAATTGGAAGTTCGGCAATGCTCCCAAGGCGTCCAGTTCTGTTCCTAGTCTTTTATAGATTACCTTTTCAAGAAGTTTAGAGAAAGTGTTTAATAAACTTATTGGTCTGTAGCTAGCAGGTTGGTGTTTGTCTTTTCCAGGTTTGTGGAACAATAAAATATGCGCAATTTTCCACTGTTTTGGAAAATATCCGTTCATAAGACAAGCATTAAAGAGCGATGCAATATAGGCTAAGAATTTTCGTGATAGATTTTTAAGTACAATATTAGGTATAAGGTCAGGGCCGGGTGACTTTTTTGGGGGCAGCGTAAAAATAAGGTCTTTTAATTCTGAGGGTCCCGTACATTCTGAGGGTCCCGTACATTCTGAGGTCAGCCTTTTGTTAGTCGCCCTGGCCTTCTTCTGTGCACATAAATTCATTCCTAGATTTTAATGAGCTATCGGTCATCTTGTCTGATTCTCAAATAATAAGATGCGTTTATTATTTATTGCGTCTATGATAGAATTTACAACGTTTATACTGCCTTCCAATATTTATTACTGCCTTCAAAATTAATTTATTTCTCTTATGGCCGGCTGCATAAAAGTCTTAAAAGTAGATGTACGCCAAAACTCGATGTAAAACAAAAAATATTAGATAGCAACGCATTTCGTTTTGATGAGTTTTAGCTTCATCTAGTTTTAAGACTTTTGAACAAATGATACCATAAGTATTAATGGTTTCAACAACTGTCTTATAGATAATCCTTTAATCATGGATTCTTTTATTTTTTCATTGATTTAATTTTGCTAGTTAGTAAAGACTATAAACTGTTTTATAGAGAAATGATTGCTAACTATTATCATTTAGTCATAAACAAACACCGCATTACAAAATAACATGATGTAAAACACATTGTCTTATCAGAAAAACTTACCTCTGGCTTATGATTCACTGTTTTAGCATTAAATATACGTCACTAAAACACGAAAATTTTTATATCTATCAGAACCGCAGTTTGTATTTATTATTTTTACATTTAAGTTATTGTGAAATTTATTTTGTATTATTCAAGATATATTTATTAAATAATGCTAACGATTGAACAAATATTAATTTTCATCACCGGGTTAAACATCGTGAAAGCTTCGTGAAATCGTACTATGGAGGTAAACATTTCACGCGGCTCTGAAGTCGCGCAAACCCTATTTACGGCGCGTGGGGTTCGAACAGCGGCCTCATCTCCCGCTCATATCGGTCAGTGCACAAACCGTCGATCATGCATAAACGTTGGAGGATTCGACGTCAAAGCTCGTTTAATTTATTAATTTAAGAAAAGTTTGGACTTTAAAACTCTAATAATTGAGATAAAAAAAAAATAAAAAAAACAGCGACAGGTATAACTTACTACAACTGGTATTACAAGGCACAGTATATGATCCAATAGGATCCTACCTCTACAGATATTTTTGGGCAGCAAATCTCCAATATGTTAGCTAATGTCTGAACCGGATGGGCACTTCAAGAAGAAGAATATATCATTTCCCTAAGGATGTTTCTGAAGCATATATACTTATTTCCTAACCCAAAATGTCAGAGTATGTAAAACGATGCAACAATAAAATCGTCTCATCCTCATTTAGAAAACTGTCTATCTATTTATTTCATCTGCATTCGATATCCTCATTGTGGTAAATGGCAGAGCAGCAGTGTGGAATTGCTAAGATATTCAAATGTTGCTAAATGTCAAATACATATGCATTTTCTTAATTAATTCACTGCACCGAATAATTATTCATCTCTATTTGAATTTAGTATAAATTTAGATATAACCTAATAACATTTTATCTTTTATTTGTTTGCAATGAGTCGAGTCAATATAAGATAAATACGTGTTGATATCCCATTGATAAGATAGGATTGAGTTCATTAGTTTAAAAGTATTTTTAAAACAATCAGGTATGTCTGTCGTGGTAATGTTTAGTAATTACTGAAATATTTAATCATTTAATCAAAGATTATCCCGATAAAAAATATACTATATTTCTCCGATTTTAAGACAATATATTATCCTTTACCCCTGCTATTTCCAATAACGTATCTGTGCCAAGCAGGATTATCCGCACTAGTAGCTTTAAAAACGAAATATAGAAACTTCCTTCACTCAAAACATGATTTAAGATTCTGAGTTATAACCAAAACATCACAGTTCGAAAAATTAATTGTCATTCAACCACAGGGAAGTCATTGAAAGCAGCTTTTATTGAAAAATATGAAGTTACACAATTTAGTATGTGCTTTGAAATACACTTGCATAGATTAATGAGATAGAAGTCTTTCGACTTTTGTAAAAAATATTTCCAATTTTTTTTTTTTCCTTATTAACCTTACTGCCCAGAAGAGTTTAAAAAACTAAAATACGCTCAGGGCCGGTATCTGAAAGCTTAATAAATTATAAGCAATGGTCAGCTACGGTTACAATATAACATTCCCATAAATAATCATAGCAATCGTTTTCTAAATATTTGGTTATAGTTAACTAAGCTTTCAGACACCGGCCCTCAGAGTTTTTGATCAATCAAAAATCAATTGCAAAAATATGAATTGCTCCCTTCATAAGTTATTAAATGAAAGGGAATAGTAATAATCTCTTATTAGATTAACAGACATTAATGATTTTCAAATTTTTTTACTGAAATTGCCGGCTAAAATTTGTCCGCAATATTTTGTCCCAAACATTCAGATCCGGGCCTTTTATGGACCTGCTCCATTTATTAGATGCCTATGACCCGCTGAAATTATGAGAAGTTACCCTTTTTTATCAGTGTTTTGTTAGATAAGAATGTTCTATCATCATTCTGTTATTCGCTTTCTAGTATTTCGAAACGCTTACCCTACAATAAAAGTAAAGATAGATAATCTAAGAGTAAATTCTGAGGCCCAACCGAAAGTTCAAATGTTTTTTATAGTTGTGCTTCTATTAGAAATTGTAGTAAATGAATAATTTTATACAATAGAGTATATATAGTAAATAAGACACTTGGTTATATTCCAGAAAATATTTTATTAAAACTTGATATATATATATTTCGGCTTGTTATGCCATCTTCAGATAGAGCATATATATGAAAAGTGGCGCAGATGCAGTGCTGCAAATATAGCTTTGCTTCGGTTGCTTTTGTCACTACTGTTCTCGACTTCTGGTACTATATGAATCCACGTGGCCATTGCAATGCCGGATTAAGATTTTTATAGGCGCTAGACCGAATAAATAGAAGGACCCTAAAGGAAGTCGAATCGAACTGGTAAGCAAAAACAGGAAAAGCCAAGCTCCTTCTGCCTACATGGAGCTATAAATAAATCCGATTCTGGGCCATTGTGATAGTTCGACCGGTCCGATTATTAATGTATCCCCTGTATGACCAGGTATTCATTTTAAGAATTAAATATTTGATGCTAGATCCACCTCTGACCTGATTTGATACAAATTGTACCAAACCAAAACCACACCATAAACTTATTGCATAAATGTTATTACACATTAACAAATGAACTATTTGAAAGATTTATTTAACATTTTAAAATAAAAATCTAGTAAGTTATCTAGGACAAAACTTTAACCTTTGAGGAAACGTATCGACTTATTGACATAACAAGGTTAGCATATAGGCTGTAGCCTGAATACATCAAAACTAATAACTAATTCGACCTTTTGACTTGGCAAACAAATAAACTGACTGCAATAACAAAATATATTTAGCATTTTATACCTTGAATAACATATGAAAGTATAGAAAAGAATAAGTTGCACTGTAAAACATATACAAATTTTTCAAAAAAGTTAATTCTGTACACAAAATAAAATTATGTAAACTTATAACAATTGATTTGGGGTAAATAAAAATAAAATATAATCTCAAAAAACTAAACAATGTATGTATGTGACTGTATTTAAAATTATGACAATAAGCTCATTTTATATATATATATATATATATTAGCTATTTTAGCTTAAATTAATATATTTGCCAAGGGCGCCAAAACTATTGCTACGGCTCTGATTATGACATGATTTTGCTTAATATATTTCTAAAAATGTTGTCCCCTGCTCTATCGCAATGGAATAGTACGCCTAGAATTTTCGACTAATTTTTCGAAAGATATTACATGAAAACTCTTATAAATGGATGAAATCTTATACTTAGATTTGTGGCCGAAGAAGATTTCTCAAATATTTGTAATATACTTCAGGAGAGTTAGTTGGTCGGTGATGGGTAAAAAGAGCATGATTCAACCGAGAAAATTATGGAAATTATACATTGCCATTCGTTCAGGTATTGAGAAAGAAATATGGCTGTTTCAGTCACTCTTGTTACTACTACCGTAACAGCGCTGCATATAGAGTTAGTTAGTTAAATTTTTTGGCGCACAGCAACAAAGGCTATTTGCGGCCACTGCATTTACGAAAATCACACATACATTTATCTGAATATATTCAAATATAGTTCGAGTAGTTCTAATACGTTATTAATAGCTTACATAGAATTGTATTAAATAGATTTATATGTGTTTTTAGGTTTTCTGCCGATCGATCGGCATAAGAATTCTCCTGAACTATATTAAAAACAGTTGTGACGAGTTGAAAATCATTGTATGTTATCAAAATGATAAAGAAGCTCTTTGTATTTAAACTTATTAAAAAACAAAAATATTCTATCAGTAATAATTATTATTAATAAAACAAACTAAAACTGAAAAAACTCCCTTCATATTTGTCAAAATAATACACTTTAAATTTAAAATCACCTGTAGTTTATAAGATAACTTACAAATTTCTCTATGAACATTGTTGCCAAACTTGTTAAAACTATTAAACATTTTTACTAGGAATATTACAATATTATTGTTAATGCAACCCATAATAACAGATTTGCTTAATGAGATTCTTTTGACTGCTTTGGTAGAAATTTGTAATGGTGCACTGAGTAAAAACGATGTAGATGAGTCATGGAGTGAAGAGTTTTTATTTACGGAATGTTTACTATAACTTTTACTAATAGATATCATGCTCTTCTGTATAAAGAGGACCGGTTGCAAGTAATTATTTGGAGCTCCAAACAATTTCTCAACTAATTTTCACCGACGAATTAAAAACAATCAAATAAAATGAATTTTTATGACTCTCCAAAAACTGTACGACCTCGCTAAAGATTGTATAGATGCGAATGGATCGTTTTGAATTAAATCCATGTTTAATTTTTTATCTTATGTTTGATTTTTATGGACCACTCTCCATAAAGTTAGGACAAAATTTATAAAATGTAAAAGAAAAAATGTATAAAAAATGTTTCATTTAAGAAAAGCCACATCTATACTTGATAGTGTAAGATTGGTGGGAAGAACCAAAAGTCAACCGAATTGACAAGTATTCAGCCACTACGCTTGTACCGGTTGATTTAAATAATGAAATACTTCAGTACCAGTTGTTAAAATGAATAGTAAGCTAAACAGTAAAAAAACAGTTTAGTTCATTTAGCTTTGACGTTGAGAAAAAGGCTACATCAACAGTTTCTAAAAATCACAAAAGACAGCGTTTTTATTAAATAATTTGCGCCCCATCTACCATTTGGTAAGTTGTTTTGATCATCAGATTCTTCAATTTTCTGCAGCCCTGGTCATGAAGACAGAACACATTTGATAATACTATTCTAAACGTTTGCTTTATACCTTATTTTTATTATTATTATTATACTGTATCAAAACCTTTGCCTGTGGACCTAACCCAGTAGTTGTCAAACTTTTTTAGGTGAAGGCACCCTACTGTTATGATCTGACAAATGCCTGATCCTGACCTATAACTGGTCTATCCTAAAATACAGGTGGATGCAAAAATTTAATTTTTCTTTAAAATTTTAAAGTAAAAGTATAGAAACAGTAAAAAAATTGGAATTTCCTTCTTAATAACTACCAAAAATTTGCCGACCGGCGTAGCGTAGTGGTAACATATGTGCTCTGCGTTGCTAAGGTCTCGGGTTCGAATCCCGTTCAGGAATGTAATTTTCAAAAATAAGTATTGTTCTTAGCAGCAAAAACCATTACAATAAACAAAAAAAAAACAAAAAAAACAAAAAAAACTACCAAAAACTTTAAACTACAGCCTGTTTCTTTGGGTTAGGTGGAACTAGATTTTTAATTTTAGTAACTTTTACTGATTAAGTGAGGCTTTTGATCATTTTGTTTAGCAAAAACCTGCTTCAAACTATAAAAGAAGAGCTCATGAAAACTCATCCAGTTAGTTCCGCCTAAACGTTTGGAATAACCTAATAATTGTTCTTCTCACGAATGGTATCTAAATTAATCCTCTGTTGCATGAGTTTTTAGTTATTAATTAGTAAAACATCATTTAAGTATCAAACAGGAATAAATCACAAACACAACAATACAGTGTTAATAGTGAGAAACATGTTTCTGAAATTTTGGCACCAATTTAAATAATTAATAATAATAATAATAGTAATAGGTTGCTGAAGTTTGCGATTAGTGGACCCTTGTCAAGACCTGACAAACCCCAAAGATAATAATAATAAGATATTGTTCAGTATATGAGCTTCTTATTCATTTAATGTCCATTAAGATCCTAAAAAAATCACAGAAAAAAAAATTCACAAGAAGGAAATGTTACTTGAAGATAAAATTATTACATTTTAAATGTAATTTTGTTTATACGTTTACTTCGTAAAAATCAGACAGTCAGTAAAAGGTTTTTGATAATAGGTTATCTAAAAAACACACATAACTTTAAAAAATGAGTAAGGACATTTATTAAATGAATATCCCCAGGTGGGAACTATGTGCACACTATGATTTTGATTATTTTGTATTTCAGCTGTAAGGACTAAAAAGAATTAGGTAAGTTTTCATTTAGGAACAGTTAGAAATAGTAGGTTAAATAAATTAAAATTTGGAACTTACCATAGCTGTAGTTTGATTTTCAATAGGTGCACATTTTACACAACAAACAGCTACAATCAGAACTGTCAAAGTCCTCGAAAATAAACAAAATTTCTTAATTTCCATTTTTACTTAGTCCGCGAATAAAATTCACTACAAAATAAACTTAAAAATAAAAAACTTCACTTTAAAAAAGTCTGCACAAAAATCACTTTTTCAAATAAAACTTTTCTACATTTATAAAGTAAGATGATTCAAATGTTCGCGGCAGCTTCGCGCCTATACTGTTGGACGCGACCTCGCGGTATCCACTAGTATATTATCAGAGTTTGAATCAGTTTATATATAGTGGAGTAGGGATGCGCATTAAAACAACTCGCCATGGGTTTTATTTCAAACTCAATCTGTCAGATAGTTATCCACAGGTTTACCTGAAAGTGGAAAGACCGGGCCTTAATATAACACTTTATTATCTTTTTCAGTAACAATTTCTCAGCTAGAAAGTATTTTGTTTAAGTACTTTGTGGTCGGCTTTGTGTTGATCACGGCTGACTTTTTATTTTAGTTAATATCTTATATAGGATTATTTTTTGAGGGGAACAAGTTCTGAACTTTTTTAAAGATAAAATGATATAGCATATTTTGATGTAATAATATACAAAGAGATCTATTTTTCATATTGGTCAAGATTCATTTATCCTACTAAATACTACCATTTCATTTGACCTTTTTTTGTATCTCCGAACACATCAGAGAAAAATGGCAGTCCTTATCTTGCTATACCCTGCATATTCAATTTCTCAAATCAAGAGTTTAGAATATTAACTTACAAATACAAAAACTAAATAAGGTAAAAGAACCTAAAAAGTCATCGTAGAAAATATAAACAAAATGCCCGTAAAAGTGACTAATTTTCTTTTCGTAATTATAAACTTTTGGTAGAAATATTTATTTATTTTCATTAGGAAATGTTTCGCACCAATAAATATCCCAATTAAATTCTTCTAAATTAATTCGTTTTACTTAAAAATTCGGTAATTTCCGCGTTACTTTTCTCATAGTTGACGTCAGTTGAAATCACTGGAATTGTGTAGGCATTCCGCCCAACGTACCTGTTATTTTAGTTGCGTCTGAAGATTTTGCTCTACTTTTTCCGAAATGACGTCATGTTTAAACCGAAAAAATTAGAGGTAATTTCTGAACGATGAGTCATAGGCTGTCAGGAAATACTTCCGGTAAATAATTAATTATGACTTACAAAAAATAATTAAATAAATAAACAAGGTATATATTTTTACATATGCAATTGGGAAATAATTATCTGTCTCTTCTTGAACACCCAACGTCAATCAGGTAGAATTTGGAAGCAAAATCTTTGATGTTGTCAGGGCCGTGCGGTGGCATGGAGCAATGGAGCGATCGCTCCAAGCACCTGGGCCCCGAGGGCGCCTTTCAGATATCTCACATTTGTTTATTTTTATAATATTTTCATAATACAAATTATTTGCTTTTTGAATCTTTATAAACTAGGTTTTTATTTATCTTTATTTATAAATATTACATTTTATTTGGTCAGCGTGGAAACAAGTGGTGACTTTGTCGATATAAATGAAAGAAGGTACAGGTAATCGTAAACTTGCAATGTATAGTAGGTGGCCAAATTATTAGGGACAGTACAAATTTTCTGTAATTTTCAAATGAATTTAATGAGGAAATAAGTGGCTTTGGGTCTCGTATTTATTTTTATTCATTAGAGTGCTTTATTTAGAATATAAAACGACATAATTGCTTATTCATATCCATTTATTTTTGTATAAAAAGTGTTAATTTAACAAATTAAGTAAAATGCCACCCTTTGCTGCGATTACGGCTTCCAGGCGTTTGGGCATGCTTTCTATGCAGACTTTTGCGTTGTGTCGGAGATTGGGGTTGTGATACCACTCTCTGATAAGGGTTTCTATAAATTGCCGCTTGGTGGTGATGATTTCTTTGGCGATCTTCCGCTTTTTAAAATAATAATGATACCAGCAACAAGAATATGAAAGATAAATGATTTAAAAACAATTTATTTTCTCACAAAATGCATTTAAACTTGTAAATTACAAAAAAAAGTGTACTGTCCCTAATAATTTGGACACCTACTATATCTAACAGTGCTGTCGCCGCATCTACAAGACTCCGTCTACGCCTCTCTAGCTAAAACGATAGCAATAACCAAACAGAGGAGGATTTTTACGCCGAGAGCAAGAAATGCGATAAAAGCATTTGATAATTTTCACAAATGTTGGATATTTATTAGGCTTTTTTTAGGATTTATTAATATTTATGTTAGGACTTATTTTTAGATATTTATTAGGCTATTTTTAGGATTTATTAATATTTATTTTAAAAATTATTTTTTAGATATT
Source organism: Liopterus haemorrhoidalis (assembly GCA_963971575.1). NCBI lineage: Eukaryota > Metazoa > Arthropoda > Insecta > Coleoptera > Dytiscidae > Liopterus > Liopterus haemorrhoidalis. The sequence goes on along the minus strand of OZ020611.1, from coordinate 145,234,070 downwards.
TATTAGGCTTTATTTAGGTTTTTTTAAGTTTTATTTTAGGACTTATTTTTTAGCTATATACTAGGATTTTTTAGGATTTATTATGCTTTTTAGTGCCGGATTATAAATCCATGTCTCGTTTTAATATCGGTACCTAAAATCATCTCGGAAGCCTATATATTGTCCCACATGTCCCTCTTCAGAAACAGCTCGACAGCAAATTGTATTCAAGTTATTTATAAAATAAATATAAGAACCTGTTCCAGAAAGCAATTTTAATTCGTGCGGGAGCTGACCTTTGATTAGATCTCCGCTCCCCACTTTGACATCAGTAACAATGCTCTTCGATAGATAAGGAGAAGACTATTAGGCGAGGCGGTATAAATACAATAAAACCAACAAATTATCAATGGTTTGCGATATTTAATCTAACGTTATTATTGCACCTAACAATGTGTCCCTCTCTAGACATAGACCATAGACAATCACGTCTAATCATTGCATTATTTTTCAGTGTTCTGTTTTCAGAGTTTAGTCAGTTGTAAGATGTATTTTGCAGTTAGTTTTAGTGTATGACTTTAATGATAATATTATTGGGGTAATAATATCTGTAGTTAGTGTTAAATTATTGGTGTTCAAAATTATGATTGGTGTCAAAACTGTGACTTTGATTGCACTAATATTTATTTACTAATTTCGTTACCCTTAACATTTATTATGACGCAGAAAAAAGGTTTTTGCAAATTTAATTAGAATTTGCAGAAAGATCATCTCTTTATACAAAAGGGGTGTTTCAGTGAAACTTTGCAAAAAATCTTGGAATATAAACATATATAAAAAATGGTGAGTAGATACTTTTATTGGGGGGAGGCATTGCATTCGTAATGAGTTGGCAGCCTTAATAATATGTCATCTCAATATAAATTTTTTTTTTTTCTACAAATAATGACATTATCATTTCTTTATGTTTTTATATAAACAACAATATCCAACAGCAGAGGTGTCAAACTCATTTAGGTCGCGGTCTATTTTTCATATAAAATAATAAGCAGTGACGAAACTTCAAATATCCCGCAGTGCTCATTGAAATTTTGTTATAAAAAGAAAAGGGAGACGCATGTATATATTAAATTTTTAAATAAATTTTTATCCAAAATAAACTCAAGTTTTTTTTTTCATTAACGTTTCCGGACCACAACAAACTATCTTGCAGGCCAGATGCGGCTCTCAGGCTGCCAGTTAGCTGCCTTTTATTTTACAGATAACATCATAAGTGCCCCCGCTAATTATGAGTCCTGTATACGCCACTGCTTAAATGGAAATGGTTTGGTCATATAGCCAGACCAGACCAATGTTTAAACAAAATAGTTCACTGCTGTCCAAGAATTTCTAAACGTAATGTTGGAAGTTCTCAAAAAAGGTATTTGGACGATATAAAAAAAGTAGCAGGTAGAAATTGGTATTAACTGACTAAGGACAAAACGTGTGGAGGGAAAGAGACCTATGTTCAGAAGTGGACAAAATTTTGTTACTAAAAAAAGAAGAAAAAGGTCCATACGGATCAAGTTTGTGGTCATTCAAGTAGTATTGAAAGACCAGCTGATTGCATACAACTGGTCATGAAAATAAAAGCATTGCTGCGGCACATTTTTTTGCTGTACATATACTCTCACGCCACATCAAAAAGGACCAATGGGTTAAGCCAGAAAAATATTCCCTTAAATACGAGTTTTTTAGGGAGGGTTTTGGGGAGGTCAAGCCCATATGCCCTGAGGTGCGCGCTTACTTTAATCTCTTTGTCGGTAATCGGAATCTAGCCCGTAACTAGGACGTGACGAAAGTGGCGCAAGACAAGGACGTAACTCCGTAAAGGGCACAGAATTTGTTTGGATATTCTTTTTTCTTTGCTCATCAATTTTCGAAATATTTGGGCAGTCAAAATATTCGAAACGGAGCAAATCGAACATTTGCACCGGGGCTTAGTACCGTCTTTACGGCCTTGATTCTAATACGTAAAAATACTTGAAATAAGAGTGTTTATAGGTTTGGGGCCCCAAACCCGATTTTACTGCAAACTTTGTTAATTGTTATCTGTTATCATCATTTTCGGCCCTCGGCTTCTTTATGGGGTTTCTGTCGGTAACGCACGGATAGTGGGCACATCACGTAGACATATCCTACTGTGCGTTTTATTATTCAGTTTTCATATTAGTAGTATTATATAACAGAAAAAAATCCTAACTACACGCAGTTTTGTTTCCAGTCATCGAGCCGTCATATTATATATATTATAATTATCGGAATTACCAGGGCCCTGGCTCGCTCTTGGAGACCCTGAATTATAAGAGACAAAAGGAAAAACTAAAAATAATTTAAAAATTTACTGTACATATTATTACGCTACTACCTAATAATTGGTCCAATCTCCATTATTATCAATTATTGCTTGGCATCTTTTCGATACACTTTCTACTTGTGACCTATAATTTAACAACTATAGGCTTAATTAGTCTTGTGGCTAGCCTTTAAACAGCCGAGACGGTCGTGTGGTTCAAAACCAAATGAAAGTATAAAAAAAAATTAAAGGGCGCCAATTGGTCTGAAATCAAATAATTGGGACCGACCAATAGATCCCACGCACAGACTAGATTTTAATAAACACTGAATAAATCAGTGTCGCTAGGCGAAACCTAACCTAAAATGAGGTATTTGGGATATAAGATAATAACAAAGACTGAATATAGTAAATAACAAAACAATAATAGTATATTCTGTAACAAGGTTGGAATGAGAAAATTCGATGCGAGTGGAACCACGAGCAACGAATTTTCTCTTCCAACCGAGTCACAGACCCTACTTTCTCCACGACCACCAAAAAGAAAAAAAAAATAACAAATAATTATTTTAACAAACATTTTATCTTAGCAAATAATTTATATTACATAACAAATTAATCAATTAATTAAACTATTTTTTTTTATTTATTATTTGTTTAATTTTAATTTAATTTGCCGTACATCGGCCACTATTTTAGGTTAGGAAGTTATGTTGCATTTATTTAATGTAAACGTTGCATATATCTTAATGTAATCCTACAAAAACAAAAGACAACAAGCATGGAATAATTATTCCATAACAAGTGATGGAATGAAATACACGCGAAATGCATAAGAAAATAAGTGCTTTAGAATAACATTCCAACTCTTGTGTTAGAATATTAACTTTCTGTAGTCAAAATTGGTTTTAGAATTGGTAAGTTCTATAGTAGTCGTGGAGAAAATGTATTATGATTGCAAATCGAAATGTAAATAAAATATAAATAAATAGCAAAAATAAATTTAGAATAATAAGAGGATACAAATAACAACAAATTATAAAAATTTTAAATAAAGGAAAATTTGATCAACACGATTTTACCAGAATGCGCTGGATTACAGAGATTTCCCGTGTTGGTCGACCAGCGCCACGAAATTCCTACACATTCCGAATAAAATCTAACGTAAAAGAAATACAACTAATATTCAAAATAAACAAGATAGTATATAAATAATAACACGAATAATTTTTTAAATAGCTTATCTGGTCTTTTCTTCTCTGGATGTTTCTTCTCTCCAACCTTCTTCCGACGCTTGGTAGGTGCGCTCCCAAATTCTCTACACCAGTACGCCAATTCCATAAGCTGACTATGAACAATAGCTGCGACGCACCAAGAGGGAGAGAGAGAGAGAGAGAAAAGGAGAACGAATGGGAAGGAGAGCCTTAAGATGTAAAGCGGCTCTCAGTAAACTGAATTTTGTAAGTGACGATTTTGATCCGAAAATATCGTAGGAACACAATGTCCTTTTTCACCTGTATGTTCTCAAAAAATCTCTACACAGGTCTATAAAATATTCGATACTCTTCACAGTATTTTTATTTTATTTTGCTGAGAACAAAGGTGCGTCCACTTACCAATAATTTTCACGAATCAAAAAAATGATATATATTTGTTACTTGTATATTATTGTGTAATCATGGTTACCGAAATTTATGCGATATTGTCTTATTTTAATAAAGTAGGCTGCTGTACATAAGCGTACACTTTTAAATTTGTTTAAAAAATAAACAAATTTTCTTTTAAAACGTTACAGACCAGCTTTTCGTCATACTTTGGCAGTGATCTCCATATCTGCTGTATTTGTCGAGTTAACTGATCCAAATTTTGAACGTTTTTGTTCGAAGCTTGTATTTCATGTAAAAACTAAATTCACCAGAGAAAACCACATCACTCCAATAGCGATCTAAATTTTCCTTGGCCCAAGCTAGTCGTTTTTCGACATGTTTCGCCGATAACAATGGTTTTTGTTTGGTACTCCTAAATTTAATACCATATTCAATTAAACGACTTCTCAGGGCCATTAGGCTTAACTTAATGTTCCTTTTTAACAAAATTACCTGATATTTACGTAAAGATAACATAGGATTATTTTTAAAAACGTTAAAAATCAGTTTATCTTGTTTTTTAGTGTTCACTTTTTTTAATCCACGATTAGGTAAATCATCAATATTTTTATTAATTTTATAACGTTTCACCCAATACTTCACAAAGCCTACTGACTTGTGCATATATTTTGCTGCACTTTAAAAGGAAATTTTTGGCTCTTTTGTGTGGGTACATAAAAATACCGCTTCAAAACGTTTTGCATAAATATCACTCATTATTATACAACCCCAATACTGAAAGACAAAACACTAACTAAACAATTTTTATCATCGGGCGTATTAGGTCTTGATGTTCTTATCATGTTTGAACCTGTTTATTATTTGTGCACATGCCTGATCATAAGTTATAAGCATGCATGTCTTATTATACAGACTGTAGGTATAAAAACAGTGCAATAGAGAACAATTTATGTTTGCATTTCACCTATTTACATTAGTCTAAGAGCTAGCAACGTCACAAAAAAGTTTATTTTAGGTCGGCTGGTTTTTCGATATTTCTCTTTCTTATTCTCTCTATTTTTTTCTTATTTCTCTTTATTATTATTAAGTTAGGTAGGAATGCGGTACGTCTGGCACCTGGGAGCAGTGGATATTTTGAAATCATTTTAAGACATTTTTTTTTTATATAATTTTCTATGTCTTTTTAGCATTATAAATTTATAGTTGCCAGACAGTTTCGTTGTTGCTAACATTGCGCCCGATCTAATTTAAGTATTTAAAAAATAATATTTTTCAAACCATTTTAGTATAGCTGTAATTTTAATAGGATATAGTTCTGTAATCAAAGAATACAATATTAATTTGCCAGACGGAAACTCCGTTGTTTAACTAGGAACCAGACCCATTGAAGTCCCGGGGAGAATAGGTGAGTTAGAAGAGATAACAGTAAAACAATCACAGCTGCTATTTTTTAAGTTGGCGTCGACCACATGAGTGTTTATGTTTGCATGTTTTTATAAAATAAAATAAAGCAGAATTTTATCGTGATGAGTGAGGAAAAAGAAAAATGTGTTTTTTGTTCAGACAAAAGTGGTAAAATAATAATAATTTTATTTAATTTTTAAAAAATTTTTTTTTTTAAGTTTTTTACAAATACTCAGGTTCTAGAAAATGACGATACATCTGAATACAATAATAATAATGATATAAGGAGTGATAACGATGATACCAGTGACGATGATACTGACATTTTATTGTGACAGAATTATTTAATAAAAATACTGAATTACATTTTATGTTTCATTTCCTCCATATTTAAAATAAATGATTTGTTTTATTTTGCTAATAATATTTTTTATCAGTTGTTCTCATCTCATTTTACTTTAATTATTATTCTACTCTATTTTTTTATGAAATTCTAACCTATATAACCTGTCTCTCTCTAACGCCCTCTGTTGCAGTTATCTCTCTCAAGCAACCAACGAATAAGCTGCCACACTCTTCTAACTTACCTATTATCCCCGGGACTTAAATTGGTCTGGTTCCTAGTTAAACAACGGAATTTCCGTCTGGCAAATTAATATTGTATTCGTCGATTACAGAACTATATCATATTAAAATTACAGCTATACTAAAATGGTTTTAAAATTATTATTTTTTAATTACTTAAATTAGATCTGGCGCAATGTTAGCAACAACGAAACTGTCCGGCAACTATAAATTTATAATGCTAAAAAGACATAGAAAATTATATAAAAAAAAAAATGTCTTAAAATGATTTCAAAATATCCATTTTACATGTACAGGCGAGATGCGCACAGGTAAACGCAACCGCTCCCAGGTGCTAGACGTACCGCATCCCTACCTAACTTCAATAAGAAAGGGAAATATCGAAAAACCAGCCGACCTAAAATTCTTTCTCGAAAACGTTGCTAGCTCTCGGACTATTACTATCCCGTTAATTGTTCTTTCGTTAAGCTCACACTATTCTTGGAACGTATCGAAGCTGCATAGTCTATGCTTACCAGGTAAAAACTCAATCCGTAAAATATTTGCTATTATAATTTTTTAAGTATGCATATTACATATTCATATTTATATCATATGAAAAACAGTGCTATAAATTCCATATAAGTAACTATTATATTTAAAATTCTTACATAACATGAAAGGAATAATATAAATTTGAATAAAAAGTGTATTTTATAAATATTCAAAAGCAAAGTGCGTTCAATGCCAAAAAAATGTAAACGTGTTGCAGGAACAAGTGACAGTCATATGCAATTATAATGATGCTTCAATGTCCGATAGACATTTCCCAAGGAAATCGAACACACACTAACAGAAATACAAAGTATTTATATGAAAGGTCGATTATTTATATCAAATAACCTCACAGTTAACAATTTATGCATAGTCTCTTAGAAAATGACTCAGTTTTAAAAATATCGCAGAATCATTATACCTCAAAGAGCCTAAATTATTAAATGCCAAATATCCATAAAAATGTAATCGTATCAGTAATATAGGTGGGTTCGTTTATACCGCAATGTACACATTTTAAACAGTAAAAGTGGAAAGGTTGTACGGGTATCGGACATAAAATAAAGCACAACTATCTACAACTGACCAGTTTCAAAATCATTTATTTCTTCATCTAGGGTTGTGCTTTTCCCCAACATTGTGCCGATGCTGACCCGAAGAAAATAATTATGATATGGGGGGGGGGGGGGGTATGTATTACAAAATGAAATATTTATTGTTTAAGGTAAATATTAATATTACTAGGTTATTACCCGTCAACAATGACGGATTTATAATATAAAAATTTCAATTGTTTGTATGTGTATTTGGTTTTATTTTTTAAAGTATCCTAATTTCGTCACCAGTCTGCTAATCATGGGACAGGATATCACCAGTTAGCTAATCACGGGAGAGGGCGTCACTTGTCAGCCAATCAAGAAACAGGGTGTCCCCAGTTAGCCAATCACGACAACTTTAGAAAAATTGACGTCATAATGTTGCCGACACTACATACAGACACTTGCTAATTATATAGTTAGATTATTTATTCATTAACTTTTTAAGATGAGAAAACGATTCATTTTTAGGGTTTTGTAGGTATGACCAAAAAACCCTTATACCGTCATTTTGTCGTCTGTCTGTCTGTCTGTCTGTCTGTCTGTCTGTCTGTCTGTCTGTCTGTCTGTCTGTTCGGTAAAAATTGTAGCCAAACGGCTAAACCTAGAGAGTTGAAATTTGGCATGCTTATACAACTCTTTGACCCGCACATAGGAAAAATACTAAAACATCTAAAAAACATACCCCCCTAAAAATATAAACAAATATGTGCTCATCGAAAACAAAAATATTTTTTTTAAATTCTGAGTAGGGTATCAAATGAAAGCCCTTAGTACGTGGATTAACGATCAAATTTTTATTTTTGCAAAATAAATTATTTTGATGCGATTTTTGCCAAAAATGTGCAAAAAAAATTTTGTCCCACACCCTGTAGCCCAGATGGTTTAAACTAAAAATCTAAAAAAATTCTAAGTAATGTATATTGGTGTGAACCGAAATAGTACAACAGGAATTTCTGATCAGATTATGTTTTTGGAAAATAACGCATTTTTTGTGGTTTTTGGTTCACAAAGTACAAAAGTTATACCAATGTAAGACACTCACATGCATATGTGCGATGGCTACATGCGTTAGCGCGCTGTTAAACTGGTTGGAAAACGAAGGGTTTCGAGTTCGAGTACGGAGTGATTTTTATTTTTTTTGTTTTTTTTTGAATTTTTATTATGTTGAAATTATTTTGTCAAAATTCTAGTTATATTTTGACAAATGTTGTATTTAATTTTTTTATTTTATATTGTCTAATTATATGATTAACAGACGATAAATTATTTTAAAAATATCGTTCATTTTACCGTGATTACTACAAAGTAAAATTTGTCCTACACACTCAGCATACCGCCTTCACTTATTATATACCTGCGAAACCCTGAAATGTGTGAATATTCACACTTCACATCAATTTTTACTTAGTACATTACATTTATATTGTTAAAACTAAAAATAATTTGAGACGTTAATTTATGCCTACGAAACCCTAGACATTTTTATATGTAATTATATTCGTAGATACTTAGAGAATAAATCTGCAAAATATTGTTCATATTGGTCAAAGGAAACAGGAGTATCTACAGTCTCATTTTTATGCCTGCAAAACCCTAGACATTTATTTATGTAATTATATTTTAGATTCTTAGAGAATAATTGTGCAAAATATTGTTCATATCGGTCAAAGGAAACTAGGAGTATCTAGAGTCTCTTGTTTATGGCTACGAAACCCTAGGCATTTATGTATGTAATTATATTCGTAGATTCTTAGAGAATAAATCTGCAAAATATTGTTTATATCGGTCAAAGAAAACAGGAGTATCTAGTGTCTCTTTTTTATGCCTACGAAACTCTAGATATTTATGCATATAATTATATTCGTAGATTCTTAGAAAATAAATCTGAAAAATACTGTTCATATCCGTCAAAAGATATAGGAGTACCCTAGGGTTTCTTGTTTATGCCCATGAAACCCTATACATTTCTATAGGTTATTTTATCCGCAGATTTTTAAATAATAAATCTGCAAAATATTTTTCATATCGATCAAAGAATATGGAAGTGTCTACAGTTTCTTATTTATGCCTACGAAACTCTAGATATTTCTATACGATGTTTTATCCGCAGATTTTTAGAGAATAAATTTGCAAAATGTTTTTTATATCGATCAAAGAATATAGGAGTGTCTAGAGTTTCTTATTTATATCTACGAAATCCTAGATATTTCTCTATGTTATTTTATCCGCAGATTCTTAGAGAATAAATCTGCAAAATATTGTTCATATCGGTCAAAGGATATAGGAGTCTCTTGTTTATATCTACGAAATCCTAGACATTTATGTATGTAATTATATTTGTAGATTCTTAGACAATATATCTCCAAAATATTGTTCATATTAGTCAAAGGATATAGCAGTTTCGTGCGCATAAACAAGAAACTCTAGACATTTCTGTAAATAATTATATTTGTAGATTCTAAAGCGTGTTCTACATTATACTTTATTCATCAATTTTCTAAACTTTTTTCTTTGAACTAGAAGTTGTCAAAGTTTTAATACAATTTATTTTTCAATTTTTTGGTAGAGAATGAAATTCTTACACGTGTTTCAGTTCATTTAAAGTACCAACATAAAAATATAATTCATATCTTGTCAAATGTTTATAACCTAGCTATTAGATTTGTAATATTACTGATTTACGTACAAAACACAATTTATATATTCGCTTATTCAAACCAATGATCAACAAAACACTATTAAACACGTGGTAATACAAAATATTTACAAGCGTAATTTTAATGTTGGTACTACTGTTAAAACTGTCTACTGCGCATGCACCGAGTTCCAAGTTGGATGTGTTTTCAAGAATAGTTGGATCAAATCTAGTTTTGAATAAAGTTGACCTTGACTATATACCGTGTTCTACACTGTACAATTTCACTGATTTATTTCTAGTACAAGTTCTAGTCAAAGAAATAAGTATGAAAATTTGATGGGAATTGTATAATGTAGAACACGCTTAAGAAAATAAATCTGCAAAATATTATTCATATTGGTCGTAGGATATAGCAGTGTATATAGTTTCTTGTTTATGCCTACGAAACCCTAGACATTTCTATATGTTATTTTATTTGCAGTTTATTAGAGAATAGATCTGCAAAATATTGTTGATATCAGTCAAATGATATAGGAGTATTTAGAGTTTCTTGTTTATGCCTACGAAATCCTACAAATTTCTATATGTAATTATATTCGTAGATTCTTAGAAAATAAATTTACAAAATACCTGTCAATCAAGTCAAACTAGGAACACCCTGTTTCCCAGTTAGCCAATCACGAGAATCTTAGGAAAAATGACGTCACAGTGTTACATAGATCACTAACACACGGTAGCTAATTATATATGTACGGTAATATTTCTGAACAGTTTAACAATCATAAAATAAAATAACAAATTTTATAGAACATTTACGTAAAGCCTGTTTCTTTGGTTTAGGCGGAACAAGATTTTGAAATCTTGTAATTTTTACCGATTAATTGAAGCTTTTGATCATTTTGTTCAGGAAAAGCCAACTTCAATATATAAAAAATTAGGTAATGACAACTTCAATTCCTTTTAAAGTCTATTTCTTTGGTTTAGGCGACACTAGATTTTCAATTATAGTTAATTTTACAGATTAAATGATTTTAATAATTTTGTTTAGCAAAAGCCTACTTTAAATTATAAAAGAAGAGCTCATGACAACTCACAAAATTGAAAATTCCAGTTATTTCCGCCTAAACGTTTGAAATAGCTTATAGTTTCGCCTAAAGGTTTGGGATAGCCTATATATACATTCACAGTATAAAATTAAAAAACAAATTTGTCATAAGTTACAGGAGGTACAGGCTATTCCAAACGTTTAGGCAGAACTAAATGGTACTTCGTTCTTTTAGGTTGTCACGAGACAGGGAACAAGGGACCTTGCTTGAGTTATTTCATATTTCACGTTGGTAAGTGAAAATTTAAAACTCCAACAGTGAAACCATGGAACCGAATGACATTTATTAAAAATTTCCATATATTTTTATAAATTATGAGACAAAAAAATAAATATAAATGGAAATTTTTTATTAAAAATGACAAAAAAATTAAAATGTAATGAAAAGGTCATTTTATAATGACAATCAATTTAATATAAAATTTGCAATTTGAGTATGTTTTACAAAGCTTTAACAAAATGACCAAAAGTCCGAATTAATAGATAAAAATTACTAGATTTCAAAATCTAGTTCCACCTAAACGTTTGGAATAGCCCATGCATAGATTATGAAGATAAAGAATTAAATTTTTATTAAAATAATAAGAATATTTTTTTCTAAAATTATTCTTGTCACTTTGTGATGTCAATGACAAATTGACTTAACATACCACTACGCAGCTAAAAGCGGGCCTTACCGAGCAGCAGGTTGCAGACGTACTGTACATGAGTTTAGCGAAAAATTTTATTGAGAACCTGGGACCCGAAGATTTGTCGCCAAACCTGGAGTCTCTGGGTCAAAATGACTATTTTGGCGATAGGGTTGCCATAAGAGCTGCTACATAGAAGAAAATCAAATATTATAAAAGTGTATAATAGAAAATAAATAATTATAAGTAAATAAAAAAAAAAAAACTTTTTAAACATTTTAAAAAGACACATATATGCCAAAAAGGAGTATATGTTTTGATTCAGAACTGTTATACAACAAGGCAAATTTGTAAATTTTCGTTTATAATATTTTTCTACTATACACTTTTATATTTGATTTTCTTCTATGTAGCAGCTCTGATGAAGAAATAATTTAATTATTTTGAAACTGGTCAGCTGTAGATATGTAGTTGTTCTTTATTTTTATGTCCGATACCCGTACAACCTTTCCACTTTTACTCTATTACGGACACGACCAACTCCTCATTTTAAACAGTGTCTACAATAGCCGTTCGGTAATTCCTATTCATGAATTATGTGCACCCGTCTGTCAGTTCGGAAACAACCGTACTGTGCACTCTGTGCATACAGAACTTGCTCGGTAACTAGAGTCTATTGAGCACTACTATGCACTTGCTGTTTTGGCGCGTAATTTAAAACTTGTGTTTATTCTTGCATCATTAAATAGACCACTTAAAACATAATAGTCAGTCTATTGTTTGCAGTACAAGGATAAACTTAGGGGTGAGTTAACGCGATGAGAGCATCGTGCAATAATTTTATTATTTTTTCTGAGAATTGTCCAAGTCGGAGCACAGTTTTTCGCTGGTATAAACAATTTCAAAGACAAATTTTTAACCTAGATGATGATTTGTAACTCCTGTAAATATTGCTGCGGTTAATAAACTGCTTGATGAAAATAGACAAATTACATACAAACAGATAGAGGACCATCTGGAAATTAGGAATGTTTGCACGCTATGGGTACCCCACAACCTAAATGATGCACAAACAGCAAAAATATTGAAATGAGACACTCGAAATATGTGAACTCTATTGTGACAGGGGACGAAACATGGCTTTTACTTGCCCGACCTTAATATATAAGGGGCAAGTATTGTAATCGCGAAAATTTTCGATGTCGAGATTTTGACTGATGATCACGTTTCATGGTCCAGGGAATCCAAAAAACCTATTTTCGAAGTGCCGTCCGTATGTGCGTGTGTCTGTGTGTGTCTGTGTGTGTGACTGTGTGTGTGTCTGTGTGTGTGTCTGTGTATGTGGCTGTGTGTATACACGATAACTCAAAAACGGTTTAACTTAAAGAGTTCGTTCTGGTACTAAAAAATTCTCCTAATAATCGGGAAGAACCATATTGTTTTTTATTAAAATCCGAAACCGGAAACGGAAGTTATTAAACTTTAAAATTCAATAAAATTCGTAACTAGTAAACCAAGCCTTGGACAAAAATTTGTATTAGACATAATTTGATGTATTTTTGAAGATTTACCTAAATCTTCTTTTAAATTAAAAAAAAAAGGTATTTTTTTTTCTATTATTATTTTTTTTATGAGAGGGCAAGTCTAGCGAAGGTCTCCCTTCGTGTGTTTATTATCGTGTGCCATAAAGGCAAGAAACAAGATACAGCTTTTTGATGACGAAGAAACTCCAACCGCGATAAAACAAAAGATCTGTGAAAAAGAAAATAATTGTCATAATCTTCGTTAAGCAAGGGATTATTACAAGAATTGTCCTAGAAGAATTTCAGTTTTGTTTGCCTAAGTTGATTCAGTCTCTTCAAAACTTACGGCTACATTCACGCCTTGACACTTGGCGCTTGCATGAAGATAATGCACCCGCGCATCGAGCTTAACAAGCTATAGAACTTTTGATAAATTCTGGACTACAAGTGTTAGAACATCCTCCATATAGTTCAGTTTTACTCCTTGTGATTTTGGACTCTTCCCTTTCAGCAAGGATAAGCTTAAAGACCGTCGTTTTAAGAGCGATGATGAGTTTCTAGCAGCTTTGGGCCAATCCTGTGCAGAAGTACCTGAAAAGAGGAAGTGTATTGAACGTGTAGGTAATTTTTTTATTTTTTTTATATACAGCAATGTTCATTAATATTTTGAAAATTGCGCCAATAGCTTCCATTGGTTGTTTTAAGTCATATGCTCTGCCCCTCTGTACATGACACATAGAGTGAAAATATAATTCCAACAATTCCAATTGGTAATCAAATTTACGCTCTTAAAAATTAAATGGTAAGAGAAAGAAAAAGAGTCACTCAGCTTTTTGGACAATACATATATTTTAGAAACACAACGTTTCGCTAAAACATTGTTATGGTTGGTTTATATACGGAACAAGAATAAGGAATAGGAAATAAGAATAGTACTCAAGATGTTAAAACATGGCTGCGCCGTTTATCGGTTTATGTAGGAATGAAATTTAACTTAAACATAAGAATAGTTGGTAACATTCAACATTTTATTCTTATTTCAAGAATAAGACACGATAAGCCTGCGCACAGCAATCTAAATGTCTGCCGTAATAGTTTGTTCAACAGATGTTTTTCAGTTGTGATCAGAGGGTTGTAAACAACAATAAAATGTTTTTATTATTTTTATTTATTCTTCTTGTAAGTTTTAAGAACCTGTCAACTGACAAACGTTAAACACAGGCCAACGCAAGTATGCAGGCGCAGCGACGAAATGTTATGTCCTATATAAACGGTTTAATATTTTTTATTCTTGTGTACTATTCTTATTTCCTATTCCTTATTCTTGTTCCGTATATAAACCAACCATTAGCTTTCCCAGGTGTTATTCTTATGTTACGTTAAACTAATATCATAAGCATCATCCATCACAGAAGATTATAGGTTGTAATGACTGACCATTAGACTATAAGGGATTGACAATCTTGCAAAAAGATTCCACAAGACAATCAGATCAATTCTGTAAAAATTTACTGTGTAGTAACGTTACTACAAGATAAAATATTATAAAAAGTATAATGACTTTCATTAATGATAGTAACTGACCTTGCTCATCGAGACAAATTTAGTTACAATGATCAAAGTAACTGAGTTACAGAATTGGTCTGATTGTAAATTGATCGATACGTGTTCTATCGATTTATCGTTTATCATCGTGGTTTCTTTTGAGTTTTGTTCCACATTTCTTGGATATTATCTCGTCAAAGGTTGTTTTGTAATGATAATTTGAAGAATTGTGGTGACTCTCAAATTGATGTAATAGTTTTCATCTATTTCGTGATTTATGTACTACCATTGTAAATTCGGCTATATTGAAGTTACAAGGTATTTGTATTGAGAAACTCTTGTGGTTTGCTTATCATTCACAATCATATCTTCGGAGGGCATATTGTTGTCAGTTACGATTAAGTCTGCAGCCTTGCAATCTTGAAAACTTTTTAAAGATTGCTTCTAAAACAAGGTACACAAGATAAAATTATATTATATAAAGACAAAATAATATTATATTTAAATCTTATTTTTCAACGCTAATATGTCTGAAAATCACTTTTATTACATAAACTTCAATAGCATCATTGTTGACGACAATTAAACATAGTTACTCATGGCGCCAAACGTAACACTCTTTTCTTATAACTTAAGAGCAATAAACTCATAATTATTTATCAATGTTTATTAAATGAATAATTTGAACATATTGCAGTTTCATTTACTACTGATAAAGACTTACATGTACTCTTGCTCATGGCAGTTTGAATAGGAACAGAGTTAATTTCACAAAAAAAAAACCTATTATTATTTTATGATTGCTATGCAGCATGTAACATAAATATTATCAATATTTTAGAATATGTTTTTAAGTGATTTTGAGATATTTCAAGTGTATTGGTGGCGCTCCCCATGGCCCTCCAAATATAAATTTTATTAAAAAATACATTGAACAGAAAAAATCTAAACCACTTTTCTTGTTAATATTTTTGCTGTTAAGTAAATAATAAGTGAGATATTTCAAGTGTATAGGTACCGTTCCCCGTCAAATATTCACCTTATTGAACATAAAAGAAAATTTTCTTTGTTCTAAATAAAATTTCTAACATTTCTAAATAAAATAAGTGATTATTAAGTGAAATTTTTCAACATATTAGTTTTTGGGTATTCCCCCGTAACTCTCCTTTCAAGTATTCATTCAGTTGAAAAAATGCATATAATAGAAAAGGTTTGTTTTCTTATTATAAATCATTTTTGTCACATATGTTTTTGCTGTTAAGTCAACACTAAGAAATATTTTTCTAAGAAATTTGTAGTTAATAATATTACCAACTTTAACAGCTTATTATTGGACATTGGCTTAATATTTTACCGTTGTTTTTTTTTTTGTTGGAAAGTTACACATCTCGCCTGTTTAAAGAAGTCATGTATGCCCTAAAAAATATCAAAAACTTTTTTTTAAATATTAATAGTGTATTTGGCTCTAGTGTTACTACGCAGCAGACAATATCAAATTGGTTTGCCAAATTTCGTACAGGTAACTTAAACGCCAAACAAAAAAAATAAAAAAAACCTGGCTCATCGATCACAGCAGAAATATACTGCAACCAACTAGACGAAATGATGCAAAAACTTAAAGAAAAACAGCCTAAATTGGTCAACAGATCGACTACTATCTTATTGCATGATAACGCTAGACCACACACTGCACAAATGACTGTGGTAAAACTACAGGAATTGGAGTTGGAACTTCTTCATCATCCTCCAAACTCACCAGACCTAGCCCCCGCTGGCTACCACTTCTTCCGCAATTTGGACAACTTTTTAATAGGAAAACAGTTTAATTCCGACATTGCTGTAAATCTGGCTTTCCAGTAATTCATTGACTCTCGTCCGCCAGGGTTTTATACCACCGGCCTTAACAACCTGCCGCTTAAATGGCAAAAGTATATAGATAATATGGGTGCATACTTTGATGAATAAAATAATTCCTTATATTTGTAAGATATCAACCAACTTTGCCTTTTTTTCTACAAATTTCGTCCTTGACGACATAATAATTCAACCCTAATCCAGATGCAGGAGCTTGCCCTCTGGCATAGGCGAATAGCTTTGTTGAAGAAATAGGCCGATGTAAAATAAATAAAATAAAAAATAAAAATAAACGTTCAATAAAAAATAAATTAATTAAAAGTATTTTATATAAAATTTATTAAAAAACTAAAATATATTCACCATTGAAAGCTAACAAGACTCCTCACAAGCTGGTCCAGTTTGATTATAATTGTTAAAAGTTTTGAACCATTTTATTATAATGTTTATAGTAATTATTGTTTCATATTTTTGCTGAATTTAGGAAGCTATTCCATATATGGTTTAAGGTTGCTTAGTACTTTTGTATATTTATTTTATGACAGACATAATCACGTAAAAAGTTAAACAATATCGAAACGGAATATCCGATTTTTATCTTGCTAATAATCATTTCCGTTCGTAAAATGTAATATTTGTTTGTGTTTGCTGGTTACGATACGTTTGAGATATGTTTATTTAAAGCCAGGAAAATGATCACAAAACTAGAGGGCTTCCGAAAAAATATACGTAACATACAAATTGAATTTCGCAGAAAATACAGGCAATAATACATACAAATTCGAAGTAATTTTAAGTAATACATCTTTTTGTAGGATGATGACAAATGTAAGAAATAATATTATAAGCACGAATATAACAAGTTGGGCAAACAACTTACCAATCAAATCAAAATGGAGATTATGCGAAGTGATCGTTTAGAGATACTGGTTTCCAGTTCTTATTTAGGGTTTTTTGCATTGTTTCCAGGGCCAATATTAAAATATTGTACCGTATTTGGTCAATGATTAAATGCAATTTTATTTATTAATATAAATATCTAACTATCAGCTATACTCAACTATTTTAAAAGAACAACGAATTTTCCACAGTTAATTGTCATTATTTGTCAAGCGGTGTCCACAATGGACAGATTGGTCTATTACACTAGTCAACAAATTTAAACTTTTTTTTGCTGACTTAGATCTGATACTTGTTTTTAACTAATTTTGGGGTGCTAATTTCAAATATGTTAACAGTTTCTGCCTATCACGTCAAATTTTTGTTCTATTGTATTTTGACTTTTTTCACCTTTTCACGTTCTGATATACGTCTACTTTAATTTTAACTTCGTTCTTGTCCAATATATTTCGTAGGAACGCCTTACATGCAGGTACTTGTTATAGACCTTTTTACAACGGCGGGGGTTGCAAGGTCAAGGGTAAGGTACTTAGTATGACCGCTGCATCCATTAAATGTTCAGGTTTGTACTTGTTGTTCAATAAGTTTCCAGGAAAAGGCTTAGTTACAGGTACCTGACAGCAACCTTTTTGCAATGCTGGGAAGGGGAAACAGTATCAGGAGTAAGGTACTTAGCAGCCTACATCCTTAAATAGTCAGTTGGTTCATTCAAATCGAACGTCTTAGACTTGTTTGGTATAAATTAGTGTTTTGAATTTGAACAATGACTACTAGAAAGTGTTTGAATACAGCAGATACATTTTGTTATATATGTGGAAGCTTTACTGTTCCAAATCAGAGGATGAACATTAGTGATTTTGTGAAGAAGATGTATTTTGCGTATTTTCAAGTTAGACTTGGCGACCAGGGCAAGTCTTGGGCTTCACATAAAGTTTGCAAGCCTTGTGTTAAAAATTTACGACAGTGGAAGAAAGGAAAGCGTAAGAAAACGGCATTCGGCATTCTCATGGTTTGGAGAGAGCCTAAAAATCACACAGATGACTGTTATTTGTGCCTTACAAAAACTACAGGCTACAACAAAAAAAAAAAACAGACAGAAAATCATCTACCCAAACCTAGATTCAGCAAGGCGTCCAATGCCCCATTCTGATGATATACCTTTGCCAGTTTTTAGTGAGTCTCCTTTACTTGAGGAAGATCTGTCTAGTGACATGAATGAGCATGATGACGACATGGATTTTGAATGCAGTCCTTCTACTTCTTCAACACCTCAGAGATTTAACCAGGCCGATTTAACCAAATTAAACAATCTAGTAAGAGATTTAAATCTTCCAAAAATTGCATCAGAATTACTAGCTTCAAGACTGAACGAAAAGCATTTACTCGAAGAAGGCACAAAAGTTACGTTCTTTCGTACAAGAAAGAAAGAACTGTTGCAATATTTTAAAGTGGACAATGATTTAGTATATTGCCATGATGTGCCCGGTTTACTAAATTCTATGGGTGTGGCGCAGTATGACTCAAGTGAATGGCGATTATTTTTGGACAGCTCTAAGAGAAGTTTAAAGTGCGTTCTACTCCACAATGAAAATGCATTTGGTTCAATTCCAATTGGCCATTCTGTGCTTCTAAAGGAAGCATACGAAACAATTAAAAATGTGATGGAACTATTTAAATATAACGAACATAAGTGGATCATCTGTGTAGATCTTAAAATGGTAAACTTTTCACTTGGCCAACAAGGTGGATTCACAAAATATCCATGTTTTTGTGTTTG
Source organism: Liopterus haemorrhoidalis (assembly GCA_963971575.1). Taxonomy (NCBI): domain Eukaryota; kingdom Metazoa; phylum Arthropoda; class Insecta; order Coleoptera; family Dytiscidae; genus Liopterus; species Liopterus haemorrhoidalis. The sequence continues at coordinate 145,215,056 of OZ020611.1, read as the reverse complement.
TGGGACAGCAGAGCGAGAGATAAGCATTGGAAATTGGTCGGTGAGAATAGATTTAAATGTTGGAGACCCAAACATAATACACAAACCTTTGGTGAAGCGAACAAAAATCATTTTCCCCCCTCTTCATATTAAACTGGGTCTAATGAAGCAGTTTGTAAAAGCGTTGAACAAAGATGGTGACTGTTTCAAATATATATCTGAAACATTTCAGTCTCAGTAATGAGAAGCTAAAAGCTGGCATTTTTGACGGACCACAAATTAGAATCGTGAATGATCATTTTTAACAGTCATCTTGACAAATTTCCTGTCAATCTTGGAGATGTTAGTGATGAACAGGGTGAACGTTTCCATCAGGATTTAAAAGAGATGGAGAGACGTTATCAAGGAAGGTTGGATACTCACATGATGGCTGACTACTGTTGGAGTATTAAAAGAGACTTTTCGGGAATGGTGCACTCCAGAAGATCTTACAAACGACCATTTAATCCTTAAATTATTTTGTATTTTTATTTTAACACTCCAATGCATTAAAACGTAATTAAAACTGTTCTCATTTTCTTTCTTTCACAATAAATAAAATTTTAAGAATATTTTCTAATAATTTAGTCCTTATTGTTCGCCAAATTTGTATCAATTACAGTATCGACGCCTAAAATTAAACGATAGAAGCATTATTTGGCCGAAAATATGAATTTGTTTTAGAGCAAAAATCTAATGTGATACGCAAAAACTGATGTGATATTTGAGTTCAGCAGCACCAAATTAGTAAGAAATAAGTCTTAGATGTAAGTCAGCAAAAATTGTGTTGACCAATGTTATATATATATATGCCAAGTTGTGTCTCGAAAAATCAGGGAGCGTCCAATATTTACTAGTAATATTGACGAAATAAACAATTATGCCTCGATTCTCCTGTCTATCGTAACAGTATATATATGCCCCTACTTAGTTATTATACATATAGATATATAATCAGTTTCTTTTATTTAAGCGAAACGAGACTTTTCAAGTACCTTTTAACGATTGAAGTTTTTAAAAATTATAATTAGCAAAAGCCGAATTCAATCGTTAAAAAGTGAGCTAGTGGCAATTTAAAAAAATAAATTCACATTTGGTTCCACTTAAACTTTTGGAATAACCTATATATATCTTGTATAGCCTATATAAACTACTCAAAAGTGAATAGGAACATACAAAAAAGTCTTTTATGATAAAGAATCACTACTTATGTTTATTTGCCTCAATAATTACAACAAAAGAAATAAATTGAAATATAAATCAACAAGTTTGATTTCTCATATAGAATCAAGCATTTTAAATCGTCAATATGTTAGAGTAGATTCAAATAGAGAAGGATAAACGACCGTTTCAAAATTGCGCAAACAAGATAACGCCAGTGGCGGAGACAAATAAAATATTTTTAAACCAAATGGGACAGTTAAATAATATTAATAAAATAATTATAACTTAACAACACGACTAGTTTCGTCTTATAAGGACATTTTCAATTATAATTATTTAATAAAAGTGACATATAAACATAGTTATTGTATTATTATTAATACGAATTTTCACAAAGTAATGACCTACACCTACACCATCAACTATACCTCCTATATATATGTTGGCGGTCGGTAAAAATTGGTGAATTAATTTTAATAACACAGAAATTCTGAACATCAATTGTTAAACTTCAAAACTTACGTCACCAAAATGGTTACCGAATGGTTATTGAACCGAATTCTATCAGTTTAACGATCTGTTGATTTGCTAAATTATTGATCTGTCGTTTAGTATCATAAAGTTAAAAAAATATATATATTATAAATAATTCAGAATCAGGAACATGTTCATAAAAATACGAAACCAGATACATAAATAATATATTTTCATGCGGTTTTACATTTTATGAATGAAAAACATGAATGAATGTTGTCACTAGTGAATGTGAAATATAATTTAGAATTCAACATTTTTCTAGCAATTTTGTTACTAATTTTTTTCAAGAAATCACCTTATTTATGATATTAAAAATAAAATAAATAAACAAAAAATATTTTCCTGTTAACTACTTAAATCAGATCAAGTTTAATGGGAATTACCCGCCAAATTTTGGAATATGTAACTAATGGATTTGGATTTAAACTAAAAAAGTTACTTACCTGTGGTTTCATTAGAACAAAAAAATATCAGTCAAGACAATTGGATATTTATTATTTAATTCGAGTTAAATAAACAGGCTCTGGCTGGGCCGGGAAAATATTTAGTACCGGAAATGTGGATGGGGTTGGGCTAGGTCAGTGATCCAAAGGGAAAAAATATTTTCATAACCAAACCAAACTCGTGTTTTGTTTTGTATTTTGTATGTATGACTAAAAAGACCTTATAATCGAGTCTATTCGGTATCTTTTGTGGTTAAAAAGATTAGGTTAAAAATGATGGTTAAAAAGTAACATTTTAACTAGGCGTTAAAATTTTAACTTGTTTCTTATTCTGTATCTCAGGTTATAACCCAAGCGTTAAGTTCTAACTTTTTAACCTTATGGTTAAAATTGTGTTGTGAAATTATCTACAAGGGAAGGTATTTGGCTTGTGTAAGTGTGGGCTTAATGTGAACATGTGTTATGGTTGAATCGTGAATCAACAACGATCAAATATAATAAATCTATATTGCGCAAATGTACAATATTTGCACGTTTTTATTATTTTTATACATAAATAATTATGGGTGCAGAAAGTAAATAATATAATATTACTATAACATGCAAATGTATCAATATTTTTTATCTCTTTTCTTTCTTCTGTATTAAGATACTTTTATTTTCAGGTTATGTTTACCTTATTTTTATTTTTAAACAAACAGAGAAATTAAAATTTATAAATGTATCACAATTTCATAGTTTTAAATATGTATTTACTTGCAATATATTGGGAAATCTTTTGGTTCTTCTCGGATTTTCAAACAACATTTGTAAAACGAGATATTCCGTACAAGTTTTAGACAAATGAAAATATTTTAAAATGATTCTTCAGGTAAATTAAAAGGGTCACTCATATCAGGCAGTTGCCTTTGTTTAATTCGAACTGATCTCCTAAAAAGCATTTTTATATTTTTTTTTTATTCACCTATATTAATTTTTTACTTATTAAACTCTTGATGTTCAATTTGTTCTAGTAATCATTGGTTTAAAATAAACTTGCCATTATTAATTCTAAAAATGCATTTTCTCTGGCTATTTGACGTTTAGAGGTTAAAATTACAGCTGGTTAAAAGTTAACGCCATGTATTTGGCTGGAGTTAAAATTCCGATTATAACCTATTGAATTAACCACATAGAGGTTAAAATTTAAACGTCATAGAGTTACAAAAAGACAAAATATTGTAAAGCGTGATTAAAATTTTTTAACTTCGACCTTGAGGTTAATTTTTAACTTTTTAAGATACAGAATAGACTCGATTGTCAATCATTTGTCTGTCTGTCTGTTCGGTACTAATTGTAGCCAAATGGTTGAATAGAAATTTGGCAAGCTTCTACAGCTCTTTGATCCACATATGAGAAAACTACAGATAGTTAAAAAAACACATCGCAGGAAAAATATAAAGAAATATGTATTATTTAATGAAAAAATTTTTATTTTTTAAAAATTTTGAGTAGGGTATCAAATAGACAGTTATGCATTAAAACTGCTCATTTGATAGTAGAGTATCAAATGGACAGTTTTAATGCCTGGATAAACAAATTTAAATTTTTGAAAAATCTATTTTTATACGTCAAAAATATGTTAAAATACTTTTAACCCCTACCTTATTACCCAGAAGTGTTCATCTAAAATTCTGAAAAAAATGTCAGTCATGTACATTGATGGGAATTGAAATTGTTTAACAGGAATTTTTGATGAGATCAGTTTTTCGAAAAATGATTATTTTTTAAAAAATATTGTGTGGTATCAAATGTAAGCTCTTAAGACGTTGATTAAAAAACGAAAGGTAGATTTTGAAATTTTCGTTACTTTTATACACATTTGCTAAACAAAATCATCAAAAGCCTCATTTAACAAATAAAAATTACTAGTATTAAAATCTAGTTCCGCTTAAACCAAAGAAACAGACTTTAGTATATACATAATACAAGTAGGTAATTACTTGTGACGTCTTTATCTTTATTATAAAAAATATATATTGTTGAGCAATATAAAGTCTATTCCAAATGTTTAACTAAATGGAATTTTTATTTTCTTAAGTTGTCACGAGCGCACTTTTGAACGATTGAAATGGAGTTATGCTAAACAAAATGATCAAAGGCTTCATTCAGTCATTAAAAATTACTAGGTTTCAAAATCTAGCTCCGCTTAAACCAAAGTCACAGACTATAGAAATATTAAATACTGGCTGACGTGCCCGGTGTCTGTTTCTCCCTGATACCGTGGACACGTTGTTTTTTTTTTCATCTTTTTACGAAATGAACTTACTTGTATATTAGTATAGATTTTCTGCGTGTAAAGAATAATGAAAAATGAAATCATATCCTAAAAATAATAAGAACGAAGAAAGATTCTTGTTTAAAACATATGATACATTTGCCAGCTATTGAGAAGTGACATTACCGATAGCGGCGGTGTGCTCCAAAGCAATATGGCTGTTGGCTCTAGTACTCAGCTGTCAATATGCTAACAGCAAACAGGTTAATTTAAGCACAATACATTTTTATTTTATGAAAATGCGAGTAAATTTTTGTGATTTTTTTATATTTTTTAAGCGCTACACATGTATCGAGGTGTATAACAAAAGGTGGGTATCAAATTACAGTATTTAAAGTTTAATTTCAGTAGATTTATTGAAGTGTAATTTATAGTTGAGCAGGTGTTAAATGCCGGGCACGTAATTTTATATGGTACATTTGAGTGTCGGTCATCTGAATTTACAATATATGGATTCTGTTTGCAAATATGTGCATTATGTACATTGCCACATGAAATAAAATTACTTTTAGTTGGACAGGAGCAGCTAACAGTTAAAAATGCAACTTGCAGGTGCAAGCATATTAGTGCAGTTTTGTTATTCTGCGATAAATGTGATGAACAAACTCGCATAGTATCAGTTACTTTTTAACTCAAAATATATTCCCATGTCTTCCTCCTGTACATAACCAAATCTTTTCCCAATCTGGACTTAATATTAACTCTCCCTCCATTTTTCTTAAGAAAAGAAAAAAAAACTAAGATGCCTATCTTTGTCCTGTCTTGAATGACAGCCAGAAACACTACAATTTGTTCTACTTTTATAGTTTTTCACAACTTCTATCGACATTCTAACAAAAAATCCACACTAGAACATATGTAATAAGTTCAAACAGTACTAGAGCGCCTAGTACAATTTTTGACCACCAGACTGCGTATTCGAGCGTGTCAGTTCTCATTTATTTACCTTAGAACCTACTGATTTAGTGAAATATATGGATTAACGTCCCATGTTATCCCTACCACAAATGATCTATCACATGTTTTAACATACTTCTACGCTTGGCTCGGACACTTTGTTGCAAGGCGCCCGAGTACTTTTTTATTTGTTTATAAAATTTAATAAGTTGCAAGGCATTTAAAAGAGGCTTTAACCTTCACAAAGATTTTCTAAACACCTTGGTGCAAACCAGACTCTCGTACGATAATTTAGAACAAAGTTCTAAGCATTTATACTTTTAGAGAATTATTTTCATATAATTTAAATCATTTTGCTAGATTTTAATTATTTTACCAAAATCAGGGGCCCTGAGTGTCTAAAAACAAACCTATTTTACCATAAACGATGCATGAACACGCTGATGTATTTATTTTTTAAATCGGTGCAGCCATTCTTTAGTTTTGGTGGAACATATATACATATATGCACACAAACGAACTAATTTATATATTAGTATACATATACAGTTACTCACAAAATTGAACGTACAAAAGTTTTAGAAATATACCTCTTAGGTAAAGATGCCTATAAAACAGATTATTTAAACCAATTATTTTTTATTTCTAAAATACATTTTAGAGATACAAAACTATCATAAATGGTATAAAATTAAATAATATTTAATAAACATTTGTTAAAGAAAACAAAAAATATATACATTTTCAGAGACACAAAATTGAGCGTACAAAAAGTAGAAATACTAATAAAATAATTAGAAAACAATCAGTTAATTTAAATTAATATTTTGTCACGTCACCTTTTGCTTCTATTACTGCTTGAAGGCGATTTGGCATAGACTGCACTAATTTTCCACAAACTTCTGCTGGTATATTATTCCATTCTTCTTGAGTTAAGTTTCGTTTTAAAATCATTTTTATTAAAAAATGAATTTGTTTTTATCCGAACTTTTAATTATCTCCATAAATTTTCAATTGGATTGAGATCAGACGATTGTGGCGGTGTTTTGAGTAATTTTGGTGCACTGTATAACAGCCATTCTTTTACAATAAGCGCAGTATGTTTGGGATCGTTATCTTGTTGAAAATCATAAACTGGTGGCATATCTATCTTTTTCTGCAGTAGTCGTAAGATTATTTTTCAAGATGTTTAGATATTTCCATTTATCCATGATCTCTTCTATAAATTCTAAATTACCTGGGCCGTTTGAGCCCATAGCACCCCACAACATAACTGTTCCGCCTCCGTGTTTTACTGTCGGAACGGTATTAATTTTTTTAAATTCTGTATTGGGCTTCCGCCAAACAATTTGTCTGCCGTCGACCCAAAAAAATTACTTTTCGTCTCGTCAGAAAAAATAACTTTATTCCAGAAGCTAATTGGTTTGTTTACATACATTTTTGCAAATTCAAAGAGTTTCTTTTTATTCGTTTTTGAAATCAATGGTTTCTTGCGTGCAATTCGACCATTGTAGTTATTTTTCCGGAGTACTCGGCGGACTGTTTCTACTGAAATTTGTTTATTTAATCTTTGTGCCAATTCTGACGTTAACTGTGGTACACTAATTTTAGGATCTTGCTTGATTTTTCTCAAAATAAATCTTTCATCCACAGTTGATAACAATTTTTTTCTGCCTCTGCCCGTTTTGTTTTTGATAGTACCTTCATATTTAAATTTATTTAATATTTTTTGAATTGTGGAATGTCTTCGGTTTACTGTATCGCCTATTTCACGCATTGTATGATCCCAGGCATATAATTTAACTATTAGTTTTCGTGTAGATTCGTCAGTCTGTTTACGTTTATTTTCCATTATAATAGAAACAAAATCACTGTACTTGAATGTAGCCCAATGCAAACTAAACTAATAAAAAAAACATCTGTTGCAAGATAAAACCTATGCAATATAATTTCAGGAAAAGACAGGTCTTAAATCAATCAAAATTAACTAGTACGCTCAATTTTGTGTCTCTAAAAAATTATTATTTTTAGTTTTCCTTAATAAATTTTTAACAAATATTACTATACTTTATACTATTTGTAATAATTTTTGATCTGCAAGGTGTATTTTATAAATACAAATTAATTAGTTTGAAAAAAATCCGTTTTATAGTCACGTTTTATTAAAAAGTATCTTTGTGAAATTCTTGTATTCAATTTAGTGAGTAACTGTATAAGATTGAACCTCAAGATCTGAGCATGATGCAGATACAGTGGCGTAGCGAGCATAATTGGTGCCCGGTGCACGATACCTTTTTGGCGCCCCCCGAAAAACATATAGTAATATAATATATAGAATATCGTCGTCTAAGAAGCAACATGACATAACTCATTTTTGTAAAACTTTTCAGCAGGAAGATAAAAACTGTTTTATTTTAATTTTGTTAACGCTTTCAACGGGATTTCAATACATATTGTGTATTATGTTTTTAAACAATAAAAACAGTTAATATATATTATATATAAGTAGATATATTTATTATTAATAATAATAATATAATATTATTATACATTAATACAATTAATTACTATGTATAAATTTTTCTTTCCTTTGATGAAGCAAATTTATCAATTACTTCATCAAAGTCGATAATTTAAAATGTTTCTCTTTCCACACTTAAAAATGCTAGGTCACTTAATCGATCTTTTCCCATCGTTGATCATAGATATGTCAAAATTAATTTTAATTTGCTAAACGAAAGTTCACAGCTAGCAATTGATACTGAAATAGTAAGGAGTATTTGAAGTGCGACTCTCAGGTTTGGAAAAACATCTTCTCCATACGAGATTATAAAGGTAAGAAGCTCTAATGGAGTTTTAGGTTCAATTTCTTTTCTACTGCGGAGTAACATCTTGCAGTCACATACCACGTCGCTCAATAAGTCTACGGAATAACTAAAAAAAAATTTTTTTTTTAGAAATTCGACTTTATTCTTTAACATACTCTCCTTTAAGAGTGATACATTCATTCCAACGCTCCTAAAATTAAAAAAAAATAAAATTAGTTAATTAATTTTAATTCAGTATACCAATCAGTAATAGTTGATTTACCTGGTGCAGAATCTCTATAACGCTTATCAAGCCACTGTTCAACAGTATTTTTTCCCATCAAAAAACAATGTTTAATCAACACACGAAATTCTTTTTTATCTATTCTTTTGAAAATTACAAAACTGGAGTCACTAAAACCACTGTAACCTCTAAACTAATTGTCAGAATGTCATGAAATTTTCACACGTATCGTTTGAAGGTTAGTACTATCCAGAAATCATATGGGTCTGTCAACAGTGTTGCCATATATATGTCAGATCGGAGACTTATTGAGTGAAGTGTTATTTCGACATAGAGTTCTGTTCTATTAAAATCTCTATTATAAAATTCACCCAGATTTTTACAATTCTTTTCAAGATCGTTATCAACATTATCCTTGTTTAATAAATTTTCAACGTCCAGTAAAAATCCAAATTTGGAATTAAGATCACTTAGTCGTGTAAATCGTGTACTTATTTCCTGCTGTAGACGATCAAGAACGCTTTTCATAACACGAGAGATTTCACACTCTGCGAAAAGGCCAACATCTCTAGCCAATTCACCGGGCATTTTTCGGAGTTGTATCAATACCCCATTTTTCAAGAGACTTAGTCTTTTCTATTGCCTCTTCACAGATCTCGTCTCGAATTTCTGATGGAACGCTTCTCTAAAATTCATTTTAGGATCTTGTAATCTGGGCTGCACACGATCAATTCTCCTCAAGATTCATGCCAGAAATGGACTAAAGTTATGAAATTAAAATTCAGTACATTTTGCAATAAAATTGTAGCTTCACTTCTGATGTCACTTATGGTAGTACCGTCCTCTGCTATTTTTTCTAATAGTTCTACTAATTCTTCCACCCCATCGACAATAACGCTAACCGCTTGTGCTCTGGCGCTCCATCGTGTTTCAGATTCACGTTTAACAGTTTTCTTTAAAGCATTTTTTAATAATTCTCATCGTAATGTTGAACATGAGAAAAAGAGGTATATATTTTCAATTATTCCAAAACATGTTAGAACCATCCCAGCAAACATTTTTATACGGGCCAGTACTGGTAAAGCACATACTCTCCGGCATTGAAAGTAATGGGCCAGTGCTGGCATTTCGTACGGGGCCAGTACCCCGGTGTCCCGTGGCCCTTAGCTGGCCCATTGATGTATCAGTTGCTGGCCCAGCAACGGTAAAGTGCATTGAAAGTAATGGGTCAGTGCTGGCATTTCGCACTGGGCCAGTGCTGGCATTTTGCACTGGGCCAGTACCCCGTTTGTCCCCGTGGCCGTTGGCTGGCCCATTGATTATATTATACCCACTCTCTAGTGTTTCAAATGTAACATATGTGTACTTACCCAGTATTAAAATAAATTAATGGTTAGGTGCAAAATAAATACTCTTTTGGCCATTTTCACCATCGTTGAATAAATTTATTTAACAAATAAAGTTGACAATATCGCATCGGTTTTAAACTATTAATGAAGAAATTAACATGCTGTCAATAGAATGATGCGATATTGTTAACTTAAGTTGTTAAATAAATTTATTCAACGATGGTAAAACTGGCCGATTGTAAATTGTATTAACAGTTATAATTTATTAATTTATTTATAAATATTAAATAAATATAATTTCAGGAATAATAGGAATTAGTTTATTTAATTTATTAATCTTTAAGAAGAATTTTAAGAAAATGGTTTTCTGCCATTTCGGCCAAACCAATTGCATCCTAAAGATAAGGGGTGACTAATAATTTTCGCCAATATTCGTCTTGTATTATCTACCACATCTTTCCCCCCTGACTTGAAGAGTGCCAACCTAAAGAAATCATACTTGTTAAAATAAATTCAATAATCAAATTTTATAAGCATTAATGCTATATATAATAAGCTGTTCACTTTTGTAAGAACAAACTAGATCTGGTTATTTTGGTGATTTTTATAGTGTATTACTGACTTTTAGAAACTTGGTTATATTGTAAAAAAAGCTTTACAGTTTTGGAGTAAGTTTGTATTATTTTAGGTTGGTATTATATTTACAAAATATTTAAGATGTCACTATTCAAAATGACATATGACAAATTATATTTTTTAAATGACATATTTATAATCTTGTAACAGATTTATTAATAATTGAAAATTTTATTACATGAAAAAAACTATGATTGAACTAAACTAAAACTTAAACAATTTAACATGAAATAGTTTGTGTAAACTACGTCCTTAAATCTAACAAAACACACACAAATCACAATAAAAAACTGTATAATGTTCACAAAACAACAACTATTCAAATACACATCTTAACAAACTGTCCACCAACACGTATGAACTTGTACTGGTCCTCGAGGGGGTACTGGCCGTTAGGGCGTTTTATGACTAAGAACAATCAGACCTTTCAAATTATTACATTCAAAACAAGTTTAGTTTTAAGTAAAAAGTATAAAAATGTTTGCTTGGACTAATACAAATAAGGAGTGCTTATAAAATGCTGGTAAAGTACTTCATATAGGCGGAATGCGAAATACAAATGTGAAGTACATTATTAATACTGGCGTTGCACTTACTTTTGGTGCCAGCAGTAAAAGCAGTTTGCCGGCATTCGGCCGTTAGTTAAATGTTTGCTGGGATTGGATCTTGCTTAGCTGCAGTGACTCCTACTAAATTTAATGAGTGGTTATCGCATAAAAGTTTAGCAACAGCAGGAGTACAACCTGAATCTGATTCTGATAACTATCATTAATTTACTGCAAACATTTTTCGAACATATTATATCAAGCAAATCAAGAAAGGAAATAATTAATTATATTACAATAATAATTTATTTAAAATATATTTCCCAGAAATCGATCATAACAAAAAATGGAAATTTTGCGGAAAATCTTATTTGTCTTGGGGACCATTTGGCGCCCCTCTGCGAGTGGTGCCCGGGGCATGTTAGACCCCCTTGCGCCCCCTCGCTACGACACTGTGCAGATACGTACATCTTCCCCACTCTGCGCCAATCGGTATAATAATCTGTTAGAATTTCACGCCGCATCATCATTTTAATATGATAATAATATAATGGACTTAATAATATAGTTGACACCTGAACTGTAGGAGTCAATTCTTATACAATTACTGACAATGAGTTGTGGTCGTACAAAGCAATGATGCACTCGTTATACAAGTTATGAATCATTTAATGTCTCTGACCAGGACTGGTACCCACAGACGTTTTACGACTTCTATTGTTAGTAAATTCGATGACTCAAATTTAAACAAAGGTAATCGAGAGTGTCATTTGGTGAACAATTTTAATCATTTATATTTTTGGTATTTGAATATTAATCGTTAATTTTTGCCAGTATGTAAACCAGTGGCGGTTCTAGAAGATTTTTAATGAAGGGGCTGTAACCAAAAGCGTAGCCAGAATATTTTTCTTTGATGGGGGGTGGGTACTTTAAGCGAAATAGTATCTTTAAGGTACCATTTTGCTGGAACTGTCCACCACGATGGTTGCAAGTCACGGCTGACAGACTCCAACTGTTTTTGAAATTAGAACGGGAACTATTATTTTTGTAATTTAAACACGAAAAATATAATTTTGAGCAAGATTACGGAAGAAGCTTCCTCTGCACTCGTAACTGTCCGTGACACTTCATCCCTCACCATAATCAAAGCAAAATCAAACTGCGATCGGTTAAGCCTGAAAAATTCTCTGAACATATCTTCACCGCAAGTGACATTTTATAGGGTGACCATTTTCTTAAGAAGGCAATGCGGGACGGAGTAAAAAAAAGGTCCTCATCTTCCAAATCCAAGTGAAGAGCAAAAAAAAAATGGTCATCACCTCCCAAATCCAAGTGAAGAGCAAAAAAAAGGTCTTCATCTCCCAAATCCAAGTGAAGAGCAAAAAAAAAATTGATGTGAAGTGTGAATTTTCACACATTGCAGGGTTTTGCAGGTATTTAATAACTGAATGATGATAATTTGGGATGCCAAAACAAATTTTATGTCAAAATATTTTTTTATGAATTTTAATTCGAATGCCTAATACCATTATTTAAGTTTCTAAATATGTGCAGTATTTTTTTTTACATAGCAAGGTTCATTAAGATTTTGAAAATTGCGCCTATGGCTTCTATTGGTTGCTTAAATCATTAGCCCCGCCCTCTGATTTCGTAAACACTTCCCACTGGTTATTAAATTTACGCTTTTAAAAATTATATGCAACATTTGCCAAAATATAGCTAGAATTTTTACTGTTAAATTTTTTAATTTTTAATATTAAATAATTTAAACAAAAGAAAACTGCAAAAAAAAAAAAAAAAAATTGACAGGATTCGAACTCTAGTTTGCAAGTTAACTGTGTTTAGCAAATTAGAAAACCAATGACTAAACACACATCGCTATCAGCGCTGACGTCTGAACTTGGTTACATAGCGAATTAAATATTTAACATATTTTGGTTAAAAACACAAAAAATGCATTATTTTCCGAAAACATAATCTGATCAAAAATTCCTGTTGTACTATTCCGGTTCACACCAATATACATTACTTAGAATTTTTTCACATTTTTAGTTTAAACCATCTGGGCTACAGGGTGTGGGACAAAAATTTTTTTGCACAATTTTGGCAAAAATCGCGTCAAAATAATTTATTTTGCAAAAATAAAATTTTGATCGTTAATCCACGTACTAAGGGCTTTCATTTGATACCCTACTCAGAATTTAAAAAAAATATTTTTTTTTTCGATGAGCACATATTTGTTTATATTTTTAGGGGGATATGTTTTTTAGATGTTTTAGTATTTTTCCTATGTGCGGGTCAAAAAGTTGTACAATCATGCCAAATTTCAACTCTCTAGGTTTAGCCGTTTGGCTACAATTTTTACCGAACAGACAGACAGACAGACAGACAGACAGACAGACAGACAGACAGACAGACAGACAGACGACAAAATGACGGTATAAGGGTTTTTTGGTCATACCTACAAAACCCTAAAAAGGTCCTCACCTCCCAAATGCAAAATGCGGGACAATGCGGGACTTTTGCGGGACTTTTGCGGGACTTTTGCGGGACGCATCTTAATGCGGGACAAAATGTTAAAATACGGGACGAATGGTCACCCTACATTTTATCTAGTTGAAGATAGACGTATAAATTCATCATCCTCTAATATAAACGTTATAATAGTGTTTAAATCTATCTTCCAAAATATCGTGGTATTTAGCCTCCCAAAACTAACACCCTACTTGCCTTCTAGTAGAGCAATCGACCATTACGGAGGGCAGTGTTTATTTAGGGGTGCTTCAGCTGCTAGGGCCATTAGCACCCAAAAATCTTATATATTACACAGTGTGTACATATACAGGGTTCAATCTAAGTGTGCCACCATTGCTATCTCGAGAACTATAAGAGCCACGATGTTGGTTAAATTAGCAAAGAAATACCATTTTGCAAGTCTATTACAAAACTATTCAAATTTTCACAAAAAATTTCCAAAATTTTCCACCCTTGGGCCAACGAGGGACGCATGCCAAATTTTTTATAGGGGTTTTATGACACAAACTTTAGTTCTTTTCATCGGCATGCTGTATGAAAACGCGGAAAATCATATATTTTTATTACAACATCACGTGACCGTTTGAGCCCTTTAGGACCCTGCGAATCGCATGCCTATAATTAAAAGACTTTACATTTGTTTTAACTTTCTTTTGATAAAAGGGCAAGCATTATTAAATAAGAGAAAAAGACAAAATTTTTGTGCAAGTGGAAATGCAATTTTCCATATGACCGGAAGCGCGCAGGGGTTTAGTACCATCCTTTCTTTGTTGTCACAGGGTAAATATTTTTTCCTCCAAAAGGCATGCTGTATGAAATCTGAGACAATAAACTGTCATGAGCTATTATATTTAATTTATGGGTCTATTCTCTAACTTCTCAATGTATCTCTATATCCGTACAGAGCATGTAGCTTACATTAGACTGTAGTGGGTTATTTTATAGAGTTCCATATTTTCCTATTCTGTAACGTCTACTATAACCTTGATCTGTAATACAACAGCTTACAGCGCAACCAACTTCATGTTTATTATTTGTAGCGTCAGTTTCATTCATTATAGTTCTCATATTTATTTTTTTAACGTTTTTTTAAATTTATAACAAACATTTTAAACAAGGCAAGTCATAATTTTTATTTATGCATGTATTGATTACATATAATTAACAAAATTATTTAAAGTATGCAATCTTAACCACACTTTTCAAAAATACCTAAACCATCTAAACGGGTACCTATTACGGGTACATTTTTTAGGGTTTTGTAGGTATGACCAAAAAAAACCTTATACCGTCATTTTGTCGTCTGTCTGTCTGTCTGTCTGTCTGTTCGGTAAAAATTGTAGCCAAACGGCTAAACCTAGAGAGTTGAAATTTGGCATGCTTATACAACTCTTTGACCCGCACATAGGAAAAATACTAATACATCTAAAAAACATATCCCCCTAGAAACATAAACAAATATGTGCTCATCGAAAAAAAAAATATTTTTTTATAATTCTGAGTAGGGTATCAAATGAAAGCCCTTGGTACGTGGATTAACGATCAAATTTTTATTTTTGCAAAATAAATTATTTTTAAGCGATTTTTGCCAAAATTGTGCAAAAAATGTTTTGTCCCACACCCTTGTAGCCCAGATGGTTTAAACTAAAAATCTGAAAAAATTCTAAGTAATGTACATTGGTGTGAACCGGAATAGTTCAACAGGAATTTTTGATCAGATTAGGTTGCTGGAAAAAAACGCATTTTTTGTGATTTTTGGCTAATAATGTACACAAGTTATAGCTTTGTAACACGCCACACTATAACGTGTATGCTGGTCTAGAGGTATTAGACGCTGATTTTTCACCCAAATAACCCGATCCGAAAGGGATCGAACCCTGTGAGAAGAGACTATATTATTTTTTGTTTTTTTTTTTTTAATTTTTATATTGTTTAAATTATTTTTTCAAAATTCTAGTTATATTTTGGCAAATGTTGCATTTAATTTTTAAAAGCGTAAATTTAATAGCCAGTGGAAATTGTTTAAATTATAATTTAATTCTGTTTCAATGTACACGAAATCAGAGGGGCGGAACTTATAACAACCAATGGAAGCCATAGGCGCAATTTTTAAAATTCTTAATGAACCTTGCTATATAAAAAAAAAAAAAAAATACTGCACATATTTAGAAACCTAAATAATGGTATTAGGCGTTCGAATTAAAATTAACAAAAAAAATATTTTAATATAAAATTTGTTTTCGCATCCAAAATATTCATCATTCACTTACTAAATACCTGCAAAACCCTGAAATGTGTGAAAATTCACACTTCACATCAATTTTTGTTATTACATACAATTACGAAAAAAAAAAAATGCACTGTTGGAAGCAGCAAAAAAAAAGAAAAAGAATGGTAAATACTAGTAGAGAGTAGTACGAAAAATAAACAAATCAAACCATCGACAGTTTCAACTTGTCTGGCTGCTCGAAAGTGTCGCCCCAGAATTAACCGAGACCACAGCCCCTCTAGAGTATATGGTCCCGTCAACTAGTGCAGCTCTCACAGTATTTGCACCCTCCATAGCCAGTACACCGTCTACATCCTCCACAGCCTCTGTAGTGTACCTGGCCACCACGTCTATAACTTCGAAAGCATCTACTGCTTGTACACCCTCCACCTCCCCAGGACCGTCCTTTAAGAAGAAGAAGCAAAACGTAAACAAGTCAACATTAAGTGACATAAGTAAATAAATATTCTGAAAATACTAATATATTTTCTACACTGGTGAAAAAAATAAAGACAACTCGAGATCATTATTTGGAGTTGCAAAATAAAAGATTTTTGCTTGAAGTGGTCAAATACAAGTATGAAAACAAACATTTGCATTTTGATGTTTAATTTAAAGATATGTTTTGCTTAGGACTGGTATTTTCATGCTCAGATACATTTTTATTTAAATTTTAAGAAAACCAAGACCAGACCTTATAATTATTGTAGTGTTTTATTAAAATATTCTAGTTTAAAAGATTTTATGTTTAATAATATATTTGTTTGTTTTCTATTTTCATTAGTGATTTTTTTTTCTCCTAGTGAATAATAATTTTTCTTTATAGTAACTAGTTCTTTTTTTTTTAAGTAATATATTATATATATACCTTGCATAGTCTTCTTGTAGCAGTTAATAAATAAATAAGGGAATATCATTGTTCATATTAATGATAAATCTGTCAATAAACGATGAAGAACGTAGAAAATGTCAACTGTACACTTGTTACTATAAGTCTTATGGCGAGATTTTTGTCGCCATAACTTTACAGTCATTTCTTATAGAAATGTAAGGTTTATAGACCGCCTTCGTACATACAGAATAGCGCTGTATTCTTATAGAGTTATGGCGATACAGAGCTAATATTACGTTACAGAATAGACCCATTATTTTAACATAAATTCACAATCTTCATGACTTCAATAGTTGGGCCAACTTCAGTGAGAAGGGGTTCGTATTTGATAGGTATTAAATATAATAATTTGCATGATAGGAAATATGTCCTAAAATAAAAAACATTTCTTCAATGTTTGTTCCAAGAAAAGCCATGAATAGTAAAACTGAATTTTTCCCCACTCCATTATTAATTACAATATCTCTTAGGTGATCGGTATTACCAACTCTCCCCTATTTAGAAGAATAAAATATTTACACGATTTTTTTTTTTTTAATGAATCCTCGTATTCTATCAAGTAACGCAGAGAAAACCCAATTCGTGCAAACTGTATCCACACTTTTTTATTACTACTACATTTAACACTTAATAACTTGTCAATATTATCTGTAATATTCAAATTAACTCATGTAACATAAAATTAAAGTTAAAAAGTTCATTTACATAAGCCAAATCCGCAAAATGTCTGTGATATAAATCAGGGGACATCCCTTAACTTCGATCTACATTGGGGAATATCCAAAAACAAAAAATCGAAATTAAAATGAATCCATTAATTACATTAAAATAAAACAATTATTACATTTGTAATAAATGAGAATCTGTTTTGTGGTCTTTACGTTTAATGAATGAATCATTCATTTCTAGCCAAACCAGGTCTGAGTCATTCTTACTGGTTTCGAAAAATGAATCAAATCAAGATGCAGAAAGAACATCTTTATCAAGTTTTTAGTGTCAATAATTTGTAACAAAGTTGGGATTTTTTTATTTATCACATTTACTGTTAAATTGTGACGTAAATAAAACAGATGGTTTTAATATTATTTAAGTTAATTGAAAAATATTTTAAATATTTTGCAGATGTAAGAGCTTAATCGGCAAGACGCTGATTGCTGATGATAATATCATTTTAGTGGAAAATTTCAAACATCATGTGTAATAACTGGCAGTATATATTATTCAAATTCTTTTGTTTTAAAGCAAAAAATAAATTGGCTTTTTAGAATGTGGGCCGAGAGTTCCAGTTCCTAATAAACTCCCTAATAGTTATTAGACACATAATATATTTATGAAGCTAATAAATTTATTGGTGATTTCCAAGTTACAAAATCCTTTTAATAGTTTATTAGCAACATAATATTTTGTTTTTGTATTGGTATTTCTTATGAAGATAGTAAACACGGTGCAAGAGGGATAGAGCTATACGTAAATTTGTAGAGCTAAATGAGATGAAATTTTGACATTGAATATTTTGACATTAAATATTTTGATATTAAGAGGATCCTATACTCTTTGCATTAGGGTATCTATCGTTCCCGCCTGCTCCCCCCAATTCAAGAAGGCGTGAACTATAACTCTGATGCCTGGGCCACACTTGCGTTATAAGCTTTGCCGATAATTGCGCGCTATATAAATTCGTGCTAAACTGCATCTATCGATATCGTGCTAAAACGCAACTTGTGGCCATAGCTGCGTTTTCGCCGCTACACTTTATTTACGTTTACAAGGTACAAGCGTATTTATTTTGCTGTAAATTAAATAAAATAATGGTGTATATCCATCATAACTGCACCCTAAAATTATTTTTTACATTTAATTTTACAAATTCAAACATAATCTTATCTGATTTTGACACAAATAAGTTGTAAAGAAATATGTATAACATAACCTCAAATGATGCCGGATAAACAACAATACGCGCCAACAGAACATACTACGTTCTGCGCTAAGTTTCTTTGATGTGCGGTCTAAAACCGCCACTTCAGTTATCGTCATGTGTCTAGTGGCGCGCACTGCTAATATTGTGAACGCAAACCGATAGTAGCTGGCCACATTAGCGTGTATGTCACGTTAAACCGAAGTTTAGCGGCGATAGATGCAGGTGTAGCCCAGGCATCAGAAACATATTTAATATTTGTGTGTCAACGATATGAGAAATCTTGCACCGTTTGACGTTTCGATTCATACAGCAAGCAACTAGATTACAATGCCTTGATAAGTATATGTATCAACAAATAATATATTATCTTTACATAAATATTTATTTGATTTTGTTCAGTTGCATAGTATGGGCAAAAACTGAAAAAGCGAGATTTTAGATCATACCTACATATTTAATAATTTGACAGATTTTACTCATGCTATTCAGTCGACCAAAATCTAATAAAAATGTAGGTAAATATCACAAATTATTTGTTGATTCTGTTCTTCTTTAGAAAAAAAAAAATTGGGATAAATTAATTACGAAGATTTAAAAAGATCGGTCAATAAATTATAAATAATTTTTTCCCTCTAAAATATTTTAAAATCTTATGTTTATACTGAAATAATCTATGAAAAAAATCTTCCCAAAGCTAATAATGACCTTGGATAAGTTTTGTCACTTTTCTTACTTGGCTGTACTTGGGGCGGAGTTTTATAGGTTCAGACTTCTGTCCGCTAGAGGCAGCATATTTTCAATTAAAAAAATTCATTTTGACTATCCAAATTTTGCAGTACTACTAACTAATATAAGTCACAGTTGTGTATGTATGTCCAACCGACACATTAAACTTTGCTTGCATTATGTATATTTTTCATTTTTTTTTGTTTTTCTTTACTTTCAAATTGCTTACTTTGCAAGTGCAATTATTCATAAAGAGGAAGGAATTTAAGAAAAAACAATCAACAGGATCAAAGATTTATATATTACTTTACATATGTTTTTGTTAAATTTTAATCAGTTGATTAGCGTAGGTAAAATCCGTCAAGTCCTAACATGTGTTTTACGTGCCGCGCGGACAGAGTATAGGATCCTCTTAAACATAGATAAAGAAAGAAACGTACAAAACATCACAACTTAAAAAAACTCTTAATGCCAATGACAGAAGACGATTTTGACACTAATTTCAGATTTTGACGCTAATGACAGAAGCCGTAACAGGCAACATTCTGTCATGCGCGTAGCTATAGCGACTGGGGCGCTATTCGTGTTGGGTTATGGAACGTAATACGGTTTTCGTTGTGCCATTAGAGTTTCACCCCCCTGACATTAAATAATTTGACTTTACATTCAATAACGTTACGTATATTTTTTGTGTTACTGTTAAAATGGCAATCAAACGGCGTTTAACAAATGTTACAGAAAAGGAGAATAATATAGATATAGAAGAGGAGTTAATAAAAATAACATTTAATAATACAAAAGTGATTGAAAATAAGAAGACAGCAATATTTTGCTTTATTTTAAATTCCTTAAACAATATGAATTAAACTTATCAGCAATTTTCAGCCACACATCTTCTTATTTTCTATCATTTTTATGTAAATAGTAATGCTTTAAGTATTGTTTGTAATGTGTTGTAATCGTAACTGAAAGTAATACATATGTAAAAATAAAAGACAATGTTTATTTAAAAATATATATTTATATATTGTTCTTTATATATCACATTTACAATAAATGCCCAAAATATTCTAAAAACGGTTGTCTATAATTCATAAATTCATCCAAACATATCGTCGATTTCGTCAAAATACAACTAAAATGTATATAAAACACTAAAATCACTATTATAGAAAAAATATGGATGTATAAAAACTACACATTTGTATATTCTTTTAAAATTATACTGTTTTTCAATTAAAATTGAAATATTAACACATTTTACGAACTTGTTTTTGGTTATATGTCACTTTATTAAGCACTTCATGTTGCCTATAAGTTATTAGACAAATAAGCCTATTTATAAGCAACCTAATAACCATTGCAGGGTGGAACTCTCGGGAAAAAATTTATGTTGTTAATAAATTTATTGGACAGTTTATTAGCAACTGGAACTCTTGGCCCTGTATCTAAGTTTTATAAACGCTGCTCATCATAGGCCAGAAATGGGCAAACTTAAAAGTAGCAGGATTTAGTTTTAACATCTTTGCTTCATTGTGCGCAATTGTTCATTTTCGTGGTCTGAAATACATTATGTTTCCAAACTTGTGAATACGAGGGTTACCTTTTATATTTTGGGATTTAAGATCAAAAACCATTATTTATCAACAAAAGTGGCTTTATTGTTTTTCAAAATCTTCTCCACGAAGATTAATACACTTTCGCATGCATAATAGGGTATAACTTATACCTCATCAGTTATACCCTATCTATAATATAATACGCCAATGTGTGTCCCTGCGTGGGTGCGTGCTATGATGTCAAAAACAAAGCGAGATTCCAAAATGTAACGAAATATTCCGAAGCTCACTGAAGTGTATATTGACATATAACGCGTGATAATAATAGTTGTTAATTGATATGTTTACACAAAAATAATATAAATTAAAATTATTAGTAGCAGAAAAATAATTTAAAAAATATTTAGTTTTGATGAAATTATGTAAGAAAAATGTGATTTTCTTTTCTTTATTATTATTTTTTCAATGCTTTATTATTTTTTTAAATCTACGATTAACGTTTTAAATTTTTAAAAATGTAAATATAATGCAGTGAGTAAAACACACTTTGGTAAAAATGAATAATTTTTACCAAAAATTACCGGCCGAGTTTGATCATTCATATCAGCGCCACTAGGTGACAACTTATTTGTGTAAATTTAAAATTGGTTCGAAATATGTAAAATATGTTAGTAAAAATTACAAATTGATACATTCAATAGCTTGCACCTTTGAAATTGTATGCCATGTTGGTATTAAAACATGGTAAAAAAATTCACTTTCTTAAAATGTCATTCTATTTGACATATGTCTATAAAGATAAATGATATCTTAGTTATAATGATCATAACCAACAAATCTGAAGTAGTTTTTACAGTGTAAGGAATATTTTGAAATGACAAATTTACATTTAAAAGTCAGTACTACACTATAAAAGTAACCAAAATAACCAGATCTGGTTTGACATTACAAATGTGAACGCAATATATTAAACCGGGCAAACAATTAAATTTTACTGTTTAATAGTTTTTCTCGATTTATTTCAAACGGATTTGAGCAGAGCCGCAGAAAGGGGAGGGGGCGGAGGGGGCGACGGCCCCTAGCGCACTAAGGAAAAGGGCGCCGCCGACTAAGGAGCGCCACATTACCAAGGTGAGGACCTTTTCTTTTTGCACATCACTTGGATTATGGGAAGTGAGGACCTTTTTTTTTGCTCATCACATCAAGGGCGCCAAAACACAGTTTTGCCCCTAGCGCAAGTTTTCCTTACTGCGGCTCTGGATTTGAGATATAGTGTAAGTACGCTTTTTTCCGCGTGTGTATTTTCACGTGTACGCTTCTTTCCGTGTGTGTATTTTTTCATGTGCCCTTTTTTCTTTGTGCTAAAACGCACACGGATTAATACATCCGTGTGCGTTTTTTCCGTGTGCGTATTTTTATATTATATAAGGAATTGGACAATTTATTTTAATAAATATATTTTAAATTTAACGTCTCAAATCATTTTTAGTTTTAACATTATAAATGTAATGCACTGTGTGAAAATGAATCGTTTTCCTATCTAAAAAAGTTAATGAATAAATAATTCGGAATAATACTCATTATTTGTCCAGTTTTTAATAATGGGTAGAAGAGCTGATTCAATCTGAATTGTATGAAGTAATGCGTATAAGTATGAAGTAAGGCGTAAGGCTAGAGTAAGTAAGGCTAGAGTCTGAGGTGTCGAGCAAGTTCCACATTAAGGTAATGATGTGTTTGCCAACACAGTTGGCAACGGGTGCACTAGTTACATATAATGCTACTTTTATTTTCCACGGCCTACCTAATTTTGTTTTTCCTCAATCATGCTAGCGTGACCGTCGTAACATAAGTGAGTAGATTGGAGAGGTCTTTGTATCTAATTGGCTAAACCGACTATTCCCACCAAACTATTTCAAACTTAATATTAGCTACTATGGTTGAATCCTAAATTCATCAAAAACCGAATCTATAGTATTTAGTCTAAATAGAACTGTTTCTGATGATACTCACTATAGATGTAACAATGTAAAGTTTCTTGGTTTCTATTTAGATACGCAGCTTAACTGGAAAGATCACATAAATTGTGTTGCTAAAAAAATGAATACCTACAACTTTATGTTAAGCAAGATCATCAATAATGTATCGTTCCATGTAGGTAAAATAGTGTATTTTGCCTATATACAATCGGCTATGCAATACGGCATAATATTGTGGGGAAATTCTGTGGATTGGATCAGAATTTTCCAACTACAAAAACGGTCGATACGAATTATTTGCAAAATCGGTAGAAGGGAATCCTGTAGGAAATTATTTTCGGAGCTTGATATTTTAACTTTTCCATCGCTATGCATCTTAAATTTACTGATATATATCAAAGAAAATATCAGTATGTTCCCAAAAAATAATTCCCTGCATGATCACAATACTAGGCATAAAAATGATATTCGTATTCAACTTGTGAAATACAAGGTGACAAAAAATTTGCCTAGCTATATTGGAGCAAAACTTTTCAATAAATTGCCCGAATGGACTACAGGAATACATGGACTTAGATTTAAAAGGGGTAGCAGATCATATTCTGTAAAGTTTGATTAGTGATCATATTATGACATAAGTTATGTATATTTTGTACCTCAACTTAAATAAAATATTATTATGGGGTTTGTCAGGTCTTGACAAGCGTCCACTAATCTCAAACTTCAGCAACCTTTTGAGCCGCGTCATACTAGAGACTAGTGGAGCTAAATACACACGACTGCATCCCAAACCCTGGCGATATGCAGCCGCGGAAATTACGCTAGATCCAGTGCCCGCACAATGCGGAGTGACCCGAGCAGCACTGCTTTCTGCATCCTGCAGATCAAAGAGTTGGCAGAAGATCTGCAGACGGGAATGGACTCGATTTCCCTTCGAAAGGAGGCTTTCATGCCACCCAAAACACCAACTATCAGGACTACAAGCTTAACTTTATAGCCGGGATACAGCTTTCTAAGCTCGGACAAGAGGTCCATATACTTGGACCGCTTTTCCTCCTCCTTGAGAGAGATATTCTTCTCAGCTGGACTTGAGAATTCGATCACAAACATCTGTTTGGTCTCGATATCCAGGAGGGTTATGTCCGGCTTAGTGGCTGTCAGTAACCTCGAGGTGGGGAAAGAGTAATTATTATTATTATTATTATTATTATTATTATTATTATTATTATTATTATTATTATTATTATTATTATTATTATTATTATTATTATTATTATTATTATTATTATTATTATTATTATTATTATTATTATTATTATTATTATTATTATTATTATTATTATTATTATTATTATTATTATTATTATTATTATTATTATTATTATTATTATTATTATTATTATTATTATTATTATTATTATTATTATTATTATTATTATTATTATTATTATTATTATTATTATTAAGATATTGAATAGTTAATTTTATTTTTGTTGTAAATCTCATAAAATGATAATATTTTTTTATATTATTTTTTCCGAAATTTTTGCAAAACAAATGTAAATGATTTGAGATGTAGAAATGTTGTTACCGCAGGTGCCAACACACCCTTCTTATTGTTGTCATTAAAATTCCAAATTTGTGGTTTTATTCATGGGAATATTTTTTATTAGGTATTTTATAGCAGTGTTGTCCTTCCACTGCGTGACCGTACAAATGTTTTTGAAAAACTCATTGGATAAAATATAGGAAGCAGCTCGTTTTAATATTATTTAATTATATGCATTTTCCTTTCCTGGATAAACATTGAAAACATCAATGATAACCATCTTCTTTGTTTTTTCAGTTTATTTGTCATACAATTTGCCATGAATTTCCCCTTTTATCTTGCTCGTCAGGAAATTATTTTAAAACACGATGTTAAATTTCTTCAAAGTATTTTTTAGGACCCCCCCTCCCCAATAAATATCTGCTGACCATTTTTATCTGTGTATATCCCAAGATTTTCTTCGAATTTTATCAATGAGGCATATAATTCACAATTTGTTTTCAAACAATTAGAAAGCGCTTCATACGAAAATATTAATATTTTATTATTATATTATTAAAATTATATTAAGTTATCTTTTCTTCAGCACTTCAGAGTCAGAGTTCAAAATTTCATAAAAGTTCTCATATTTTCCTATACTAAATTTTACTTGCATGAACAGTCTCAATTTTAATCACCGTTTTTTCAGACGTCCACATTGCATTTACAAGGGAGAATACTCACTCAATGGGTCCATTTGTTCCAGATAGACAAAACACATACTGAATGAGTAGTTAATATTATATTAAGGGGAATCCCCTGCTAACTGCTAACAGCGTGAAGATATCAAGATGTTTAGAATTTAAATGTTAAATTTCGGATAAAAAAAAAAATATATGAAATCAAATGAATGCGGGACTTGCAGGACAATTAATAATTTTCCGGGACGAATTTACATATCAATAGTAAACCGGGACATGGGTCGCTAATCCGGGACTGTCCCGCTCTAGTCCGGGACGGTTGGTAGCCTTACCTTAGCACCTTTATCCAAAGGACTAAATCATTATAAAAATTCAAGAAAACGTCCACAAGGCTCTCAACTCTAGGAAAAATATCACCATCATCTGGATTCCTTCCGAGAAGGAAGGATACCTAGCAGTTTCATAGAGTTAAGCATTTTGTTCTGAAATGAAAAAGAAACTTTTAAAATCCTCAACATGATTTTATTAGTAGATTATTACGAAATAAAATACAAAGTAATTATTGAAAGTGGCCGCCATTTTTTCGATCACTTAACACAGGCCTTCACACGCTCTTAATACATGTCTGTTGAGGCGCAGACCTGATACATTGAAAATTGGACAATTGGAATAAACACTTTTTTTAAATTTTGAATGAGGATCCGATGAAGCCCCTTAATGTATAGATTCTTAACCTATGGGTTGCAATTCAAAATTGGGTGGCGATGCATATTCTGTAGGTTGCGGAGAAAACTTTGAAATTCTGGAAATAATATTTTCATCTATCTTATTATTAAAAAATGGTAAATATAAAAAATATATATAAATGCAATAGTATTAAAATGACATAAATAATTCAAATATATATTGTTTGTAATTTTATTCAGTTATTTAAACTTATTTAAAATTAAATAATTGTAAATGAAGCACTAAAAATATTACTATATCTTTTAACAACATATAAGTGCGAATCTTATTACAGTTAAAGGTTTTCATCAAAAATGTCAGGAAGAACAGGAGCAGCTGTAGTGATTGGGGACGACACCAAAATGTACCGCCTACCAGAGACATCATCCATTTTCACGGCAGACACCTACAGTATTCTGAAAGCGGCCGAGTATATAAAAACAAACGGACAGACAGACAAACATATATTATATGCACCGACTCGCTGAGTGTGATTCAAAGTCTCTAGTAGATGTACCTGAAAAACAAACGCAAACGCACAAACGAAAAAATATAAACACCAAAATTATATGGAACCGGCCCATGTTGGAACCATTGGCAACAAAACGGCCGATAAAGCAGCTAAGGAAGCCACAAATAAGACTGCCATCCAAATTTAAGAATCACATAACAAACAAATTCCAAGACACCTGGCAAAATGAATGGACCCGAACGACGAACAACAAACTTAGACAAATAAAAGAACAAACGACGACTTGGGAGACATTAGACAAAAGACAAGACCAAATAATTATTACCAGACTTAGAATCGGATACACTACGGATACCGAACGACAGACTTACCAAATACGATCAGACATAAAATAAGCCCTCAGAAATACAACAAAACTACCAAACATAACGGTAGTCCGTTCACTCAAGGACCACTCAAGGACATAAACCTGTACAACCAAATATAAATAACCTAACCTTATATACAGAGCCGCAGTAAGGAAAACTTGCGCTAGGGGCAAAACTGTGTTTTGGCGCCCTTGGCAAAAAAAAGGTGGTCCTCACCTCCCAAAATCCATGTGATGAGCAAAAAAAAAGGTCTTCACCTTCGCAATGTGGCGCCCTTTTCCTTAGTGCGCTAGGGGCCGTCGCCCCCTCCGCCCCCCCCCCCTCTTTCTGCGGCTCTGCTTATATATAACTAAATCTGTGATATACTATCATGTTCTACAAAATATTTATTATATACACAAAATTGTACAAATTAACCTATATATATGTAATGCTAGGGTAACCATTTTCTTGGAGAAGGCAATGCGGGACGGAGAAAAAAAAAAGGTCGTCACTTCCGAAATATAAGTGAAGAGTAAACAAAAAAAAGGTCCTCACCTCCCAAATATAAGCAAAGAGCAAAAAAAAAGGTCTTCACCTCCCGAATATAAGTACAGAGTAAAATTCGGCCCCGGGGACACCAAATCAAAATGCGGTACGTCCCACGAAATGCGGGACGAATGGTCACCCTATGTAATGCTAATGGCCTAGAAGCCGAAGCGCCTTTTGTAAAAAAAAGGTTTTCATCTTCAGCTGTAATTAAAAACAAATTTCCTCCTTTGGATCGCGACAGGTACGTAGTTCCCTAATTTGGGTTGCGGCTCAAATAGGTTAAGAATACCTGGCATAGATGATGCAGCAAAAAAATGTTTAGTTTCTTTTTTGTAATTTACAGGTCGAGACTTTTCACATTTTGCTCTCCATCTTCAATTCGACGCTCTCTATGGAAAAGTTTCGGCCATATTATTGTAGGAAAGGATACACCCTTCAAACCCAAGAAGAAGCGAATCAAAATGTTAATATACGCAAATTTGCAGTCATAGTTTAGTTAAAAAATAATGGAAATATTTCACCATTTTGATAACATATTCGTAATTTACGAACTTAAGATAATAGAAAACGACTTATAATATTTCAAGTTCCTGAATCACCCAAAACTTTTTAAATAAAAGAAAAAAATGTTCAAATTTCTTACTTTTGTTTCTTTGAGTTATACGAGGTCTGTTCAAAAAGTATCGCGAATTTTGTGTTTTTTCAAAAATTATTTATTTATTCATGAATATCTATTTTGTCCCCTTCAAAGTAATCCCCACCAGATATTATACACTTGTGCCAACGTTTTTTCCAATCCTCGAAGCACTTGAAAAAATCATTTTTTGTGATTTTGTTCAGCTCCTTCTTCGATGCCGTATGTATCTCCTCACTCGTAGCGTAGCGTCGTCCTTTCATGGGCCTCTTCAGTTTTGGGATCAAGAAAAAGTGACAGGGGGCCAGATCTGGGGAATACGGTGGCTGCGACATTATTAGTGTGTTTTTTTTGGCAAAAAATTCGCGCACAAGCAACGATATGTGATGTGTGACCCGTCTCATGCCCAAACCATTGGTAAAAATCGAATGGAACGAGCCAATCGCCACAAAAAAATCGAAAATCGAATATACGTAACCCGCGGAAATTCAAAATTTGCGATACTTTTTGAACAGACCTCGTATATAAAAATCTACAAAAAAATCACTTCATTGATTAAAATCCCAGGCATGTTTTTGCTACTACCAATAACACTTAACAAAGTCAGTATTATCTCATAATATTGACATACATACATGAAACATAATCTTAATGAAGCTAAGAAATTCATTTGCATAAATCAGATCTGTAAAATTTCTGTGGTGAGAATCTTAGAAAAATCGATACAGATTGGGAATAACCAAAATCTTAAAATAGCAATTATTCCGAATTATATATAATTAACTTAACGTAAACCGAAAGTGTAGCAGCGTAAAATTATATTTGTAAAAATTGTATTCTTAAAAATTATAAAAATTCAAAGTTTAATTTTTAAAGAAAACGTTTTCTAATTTTTGTTAGTTAATTACTGTTAGAGTGCCTACGATAACAGTAGTCAACCCAATTTAACAAGACAAAAAAAGGGGGCACTATAAGTTAAGCAGGACAAGTTCATCTAAATGAGGACTGTCCTGCCCAAAGGAGTATAGTTGGTCAACTTAGATTAAGTGATGGATACCTTTAGGCCAGGGATTAAAAAACAAATTTATTAACATTCGACTAAGTTCGAGGGGCGGTTGAAAAGTAATCGGCCTAGAGAAGAGATAGCACCACCAGAGCCAAATCAATGTTCTTTTTCGTAAATTCTAATCTTCAAATGACTACTGTAAAATTTTCAACCAGCTGCGTCATTTAGTTTCGAACATTTAGTTTCATTTAGTAGATCACTGAAATCGAACAACTTTTGCATTTTTATAAAAATGAATATAATTTTGCGATTTCTCAGCGAATATCGTGCAGTGATTAGATACTTATTTTAAAAAAAGAAAACGAACGATAAATCAACAACGAATTGAACGATGTTTATGGGGACTCTGCACCTTCGATCTCAATAATTAAATATTGGACAGCTGAATTTAAAGAGGTCACCACGCCAGAAATGGTCTATAAAATCCATGGAATGATAATCTACGATCGACGAGAGACCAAGCGCGATATAGCTGAGGCTGTAGGCATCTCAACCGAACGGGTGCTTAACATATTGCATGAATATTTGGGAATAAGGAAGCTCCCTGCCAGATGGGTGCCGCATTTGCTCCCAGTTGATAACAAACGCGATTGTCTGATTGTTTCGAAGGAATATTTGGCGATGTTCAACCACGATAAGAAGGGACTTTTGCGCCGTTTCGTAACCTTGGATGAAACATGGATCCAACAGTCGAAACAGTGAACTGGTACTGGCGAATCGAAGCCGAAGAAGGAGTCTGTTGACCAACAAAGTCATAGCCATAGTTTTTTGGGATGCGCACGTAATCATTCACATTGACTACCTGAAAAGGAACAAAACGATCACGGATATATATTATGCAGAACTGTTGGACAGATTCGACACCGATTTGAAGCGAAGTGGCCACATTTGGCAAAGAAAGAAGTGCTGTTCCACCAGAACAACGCACCGATCCACAAGTGCGCAGTCGCAATGGCAAAACTCCATGAATTGCGCTACAAATTGGTTCCTTATTCACCATATTTGCCAGATTTGCCCCCCTACGACTATTATTTATTTCCAAACTTGAAGAAATGGCTCGGTTGTAAGAGATTTGGGTCGAATGAAGAAGTCATCGCTGAAACAGAGGCCTATTTTGAGGGCTTCGAAAAATCGTATTATTCGGAGGGCTTCGAAAAACTGAGGATGAGTTCGACGAAGTGTATAGTTCTAAAAAGAGACTATATTGAGAAATAAATTAAGTATTGCCGAAAAAGTTGTGTTTTCGTGCCTAGGCCGATTACTTTTAAACCGCCCCTCGTGTTTACTTTTTATTTAATCAATTTTATGACTCTTCTATAAGTACAGACAGAGCCGTAGCAATGTTTTTAGCGCCCTTGGCAAATACTTAGAATAGCGCTCTTAGAAAATACTTATAGTAGACATTTTTTAAAAAAATTGTTAAATTTAACTTAAAATAGCGCCTTTTTTTATCTTTTTTCATTTTAATGTTTGTAATTATAATACCCTCTGATTGTGACGATACCTTCTACTGATTTTACGACTACAGCACTGCTAATAGTATTTGAGAAGTTGATTTTATGTATCATGGCGGAATACACGATGGCGCCCCTCCGGCCTCGCGCCCCTGACACTTGCCCCGTTGCCGGGGCGTTGCTACGGCTCTGAGTACAGAATGTAGATTTTTAGACTTTTTGCTTTTTCTTAAATCCTGTCTGGCTAACCCAGTGGCGCAGCCAGGATTTTGTCTTGGGGCGGGCCGAATCAAATTTCGAGGGCACGTGGGCCACATACGGCCCTCAACCTCATTTTTTGTGGCCCCTGAAGCGGTAATCAAAATTACTTGAGCTTATTTAGGGGAAAAATATATTTAAAAATGTAAAATATATTCCCCTTTCCTGTTTATAATAAAATGTCAAGAAACCCTTCGGGATATTTAAAGTTCCGTCACTGCTTATCAATTTGTATGAAAAATAGACTGCGACCTAAATCAGTTCGACACCCTTGCTGTTGGATATTGATATTTATATCAAATAATAATTCCATTAATTGTTGATAAAAAAATGTAATTGTTAATCCATGTATCAAAAACTTTCACTTGATTTTCTTTCTTCTTTTCTTCGATAAATACATATTTATTTATATTTTTCGCGGGATATTTTTTGAAGTCTCAATATTTCTCTTGCTTATGTTCAGTTTTCTAAATCAGTCGCTTGGCCACAATTTGTACCGAACGAACAGACTCATGTGACGGAATAAGAATTTCTTATACCCACGAAAACCTAAAAATAATATTTTCTCTACACGCCAATGAGTTGATAACAGGTATTAAGTTAGGAACACATATTTTCGTTATTTCTCGGGTGAGTTCGGACAAACGAAGTAATCTGATTGGTTCTTTGTTAAATTGGGATTTTCGGCTGTATATTAGAACACAGTTTTGATATTTTTAAACTCATTGTTTACTGTTATGTAACTTACAAGAAATTATGATCGCACGGTATTTCTATTATTTCTATTCTATTTCACGTTTAAGGTGTAATTTTAAAATTACGTTCTGAAGGTTATACCGAAGTCAGATTTCCACTTTATCTTATCTGAATCGAGTAATTAGGTGTTTAAAATAGTTTTATCATTTGACTGGGCGAATGTTTTAATCGATGTGTCAGAGGGGAAAAGGATCAACGCTCTCCTTCATATAATTCGTTGGAGCATATTAGGAAAGTGATGTATTTTCACTTGAACAATAATTATGCCACTTTATCAAGAGTAGGCAATCTTAAAATATGTTTATTTATGCGAAAAAAAAATGTCAATATTGTTTACAATGAATTGATTTAAAAATTAACTACTGCTGTGGTCAACAAATTATATCTTCAACTCCCCGAGTAGCGCCCTGTAATCTGCTGGTCCTGGGAGGGGCCTAGGCCCGGCGGCCCTCCCCTTGGCTGCGCCACTGGTTGTGGTTAACAAATTTTATCTTCAACTGCCCGAGCAGCGCCGTGTAATCTGCCGGTCATGAGAGGGGCCCAGGCCCGTCCGCCCTCCCCTTGGCTGCGCCAATGGGCTAACCCCTAACCAACGCACTTAGCTTATTTGCTTTTAACAGATTTAAGAATACCTTTCCGTAAATACAAGCGTTTAATGCAGTGAGTCCCTAAGGTGGTCGATATCTGAGTGGTGTTGAATATGATCTTGTTAGGGTTTGATGGAAAAAAGGTTGGTCTTTGTTTTCCGATCAAACCAGCATAGTTACTAGTTTTGCGGCCGTGGTCAGCAAATTTGTTACTCTTTATGAATTTTGGATTCCCGCCTTCTCGTCATCACTTGAACATTTTGGTTTCCCTCTTGGTTACCACTTGAAAATTCTGGATTTCGCCCAGTCATTACTTGAAATTTTTGGTTTTCTACAACTTTTCCCTTATTATTTTTGGTTCTCCATCTAATCAGTTTCTTTTTAAGGTTTGCAGAAAAAGGAAAAATTGATGTGAAGTGTGAATTTTCACACATTGCAGGGTTTCGCAGGTATATAATAAGTGAAGGCGGCATGCTGAGTGTGTAGGACAAATTTTGCTTTGTAGTAACCACGGCAAAATGAACGATCTTTTGAAAATAACTTATCGTCTGTTAATATCAGAGCTTTAAAAACAAATTTTATGTTAAAATATTTTTTTGTTAATTTTAATTCGAATACCTAATATCATTATTTAGGTTTCTAAATAAGTGCAGTATTTTTTTTATATAACAAGGTTCATTAAGATTTTGAAAATTGGGCCTATGGCTTTCATTGGTTGTCTTAAATCATACGCTCCGCCCCTCTGGCTTCGTATAAATGACACAGAATGAAAATATAATTCCAATTGGTTATTAAATTTACGCTCTTGAAAATTAAATTCAAAATGTGCTATTAATTTAAACATAATAAATATGAAAAAAAAAACAAAAAATAAAATTGACTCCACAAGGCAGGAACGAACCTGTGTAGTGAATAACGATCCTGTGTAGTTATCGAGCAACTGAGCCACTAGACCACCAAACGCTTATCAACTTAGTGTGTTATAAGAGTATAACATGTATGCATCGTCAAACAAAAAACACAAAAAATGCGTTATTTTCCGAAAACATAATCTGATCAAAAATTCCTGTTGTACTATTCCGGTTCACACCAATACACATAACTTAGAATTTTTTCACATTTTTAGTTTAAACCATCTGGGCTACAGGGTGTGGGACAAAAATTTTTTTGCACAATTTTTGCAAAAATCGCCTCAAAATAATTTATTTTGCAAAAATTAAATTTTGATCGTTAATCCACGTACTAAGGGCTTTCATTTGATACCCTACTCAGAATTTTAAAAAAATAATTTTTTTTTCGATGAGCACATATTTGTTTATATTTTTAGGGGGATATGTTTTTTAGATGTTTTAGTATTTTTCCTATGTGCGGGTCAAAAAGTTGTACAAGCATGCCAATTTTCAACTCTTTAGGTTTAGCCGTTTGGCTACAATTTTTACCGAACAGACAGACAGACAGACAGACAGACAGACAGACAGACAGACAGACGACAAAATGACGGTATAAGGGTTTTTTGGTCATACCTACAAAACCCTAAAAATCAGGCAGATTAATATTAGTTAATTTTTTAATTTATTTGTTACAGAAGTATAGACATTTGTTTATGTGTAATGTAAGATATTGAATAAAGTATATTGGAATCAACTATATACAAAAAAATGTGAGTGATGCATTAATTTGGTCGCTGAGTGTATATAAAATATAAAATAAACATAAAACAAAATTCCCGAAATAAAATACTTTATAGTTACTTCCGAAACGTATCAAATGTATGATTCATTGCTTGGTGGTTTCGATATTTATCAAGAAATATATTTACTATATTTCGGAAGCATTTCCGTAAAAAATTAAATATAAACAACAACAATATTAAAATTAATTGTTGTATATGAAAAAGTTTTGGGAATAACATTGTTTATACTTAATATCAATACAAGTACTGACAAATATAACACTAGCTGACAAATTAGAAAACCCATTCAGTTGCCACAGAAATGTTCAATTGTAACATGCTAATTTTTCATACTGAATCGTAACCTTGAACTTCATAATGCTTTCTACAAAATATGGTGAACGCATAAAGTAATCGCGCAATGTATTTAAATAATCTTCATCAAAATCTCGAGTGACTTCATCCTTTCCACAATTTCAATACAATGCCCGTTTGTTCGATGGGTTTTTCAACACCACTCAGTCCATCTAATCTATATTCCACTTGCGATTCCCTTTGATCTTAATGACTTGCTTATATCAAATTCTTTGCTAATTTTTGTCCATACATAGAGCACAGTGAGGGAATAATACATTCCTTTATGATTATTTGGTATGCTGATTATGGATCATTATTTAAATTAAATGACACATTTATAGGTCTAACATTCAAAATTATTAGTTGTGTCCATTAAGTAGACAAAACAAGTTCAATGAAATACAAAACTTTGAAGAACAGAATATCGTGTAGGACAGAGTTTCCCAAACTGTGCGCCCCGGCGCCCTGTGTCATATATATTACTATTATTATAGGCACCTATGACATATATGTATATATTATTATAGTTACCCATGATAAGTATTTTTAATGGTTTAAATCTGACGAACATCACTAGGGAGACAGTTGTACATAAGAGAAAAATAAAATAAATATAATATTTTGTCAGTATACTCGTACATGACACCCTAGGGCGCCGTAAAGACTTTTTTTTTGTGTGATCGCTTTGTAGTTTAGAAGTGTGGACCTTTTTTTTAGATCATCACTTATAGTTTCATATTTTATACTTTTTACTGTCTAATAAAATAAAATGAAAAATTGAACGTATTGACTTGGGGCGTCGCGGGAAGATTTTAATACATTAAGGGCGCCCGGAACCGAAAAAGTTTGGGAGCCACTGGTGTAGGACATTAAAAAAATATCCTTTTTTAGGGTTGTGTACCGAGAAAAATACTGAGACTTCAAAAAAAAAACACATCTCCAGGAAAATATAAACAAATTTGTTTTTGACGTTATACTATAGTTACATGCCGACCGGCGTAGCGCAGTGGTAACATATCTGTTCTTTGTTGCTAAGGTCTCGGGTTCGAATCCCGTTCAGGCATGGAAATTTTCAAAGAATAAAAATTGTCTTGGCTAATTGCCAAAGCAGCAAAGGTCATTAAAAATAAAAATAAATAAATACTATAGTTACATGTGTACCATGGCCAAAAAGTAGATCTTTTTGGCAAAGGCGCACATTATATTTTTTATGCGGGCGACCAAAAGTAATTTTTATGAGAAAAATTTAATTTATTTATTTACATTGCATAATTAATGGTTATTGTTCACCAATTACAATTATAAATGTTTGATTGTCAGTTGTTTAGAAACCTTTAGATCTAATTTTTGATTAAAATCTAAATTAATTGTAAATAGTTATATATATGCAACTTTATAATATAATAACATATTTTATATATATTGTAAGAAGACTCACTAATGGGTGAGTACTTCATGCATGACAAATAATATGTACAACAAATTTGCTAGTTAGCCTTATAAAAGGGCTAGTTGTAAATAAAATTATATTCAATAAAAAAAAAAAGAAAAGTTTTTGCGTATCACATCAGATTTTTGCTCTACCACAAATACATATTTTCGGTCAAATAATGCTTCCATCGTTTAATTTTAGACGTCGATACTGTAATTGGGACAAATTTGGCGAACAATAAGGATTAAATGCATTAGAGTGTTAAAATAAAAAAACAAAATAATTTAAGGATTAAATGGTCGTTTGTAAGATCTTCTGGAGTGCACCGTTCCATATAAGTCTCTTTTAACACTCCAACAGTAGTCAGCCATCATGTGAGTATCCCACCTTCCTTGATAACGTCTCTCCATCTCTTTTAAATCCTGATGGAAACGTTCAGCCTGTTCATCACTAATATCTCCAAGATTGACAGGAGAAATTGCAACCCCCGCCATTGTAAAAAGGTGTATAACAACTACCTGCATGTAAAGCGTTCCTAAGAAATATATTGGACAACAAGAACGAAGTTGAAATTAAAGTAGACATATATTAGAACGTGAAAAGGTGAAAAAAGTTAAAATACGATAGAACAAAAATTTGACATGATAGGCAGAAACTGTTAACATTTTTGAAATCAGCACCCCAAAATTAATTAAAAACAAGTATCAGATCTTAGTTAGCAAAAAAAAAGTTTAAATTTGTTGACCAGTGTTATTGATGACACTATTGTTTGGATGTCGGATTCTCTTTATGGCAAATATTTTACCTTCACACTTGTCCGTATTTAAAGTTATATTCCAGCTTTTGAGCCAACGACAAATAATATCTACATTGACCTGCAGCTCATGTATTGCTTGCTGTAGTTCGAAGTTTTGCGTGATAAGAATGTCCCCTAATAGGATAAATATCATGAAATCGAAACAATTTTCATGAGTCACATGCCAGATGATTTAAGAACCTTATCATCAAGTAATTCTTTTTACGTACGAATCGCAGAACGAAATGAGACGTTACTGTGCACTCCAATGTTTCTTCCCCACACACTCTCGGATTACAAAGCTTTTTGCCCTGTAAACGCACGTTAAAATAAGTTATAATATATCTTCACTTTAAATGATATCGCATTCTAAATCTTGGCTCAAACCGCATTAAATAGCAATAATATGAAAAATGATCTGGCGTTTTTCTCCGGGACTTTTCATATATTTATGTACTCGTAAGCTCGCAGAATGGGCCGGGTGCGGACTTTAAAGGAACCTCGTGCTGTATAAGGGTCCCGGACTGTACAGGGACTCCGGACTGTATACGGGACCATAGCTACATAGTGGCCCGAGGCTGTATAAGGGCCCCCGGACATCAAATTTTTAGATTATATCGATTTTCTAAATATACTGCTTCTAAATACCGGAAATGATGTACAACTGAGCAAATTAGATGCAAATAGTAAAATTCCATTTCGAGCATTATTTCGAAAACGGATTCATTTTGGGCCAGGTGCTGTGGAAAGAGCTAAGCAAATAGATGCATTCCATATATGCATGGAGCTTTTTTTATTTTATTTCGGAATAAACCCGAATAACAATAATTCATATGCCTTTTTATGTTTCATTTTTGTAATTTACAGCTCCAGTTTGGTCTAAAGCAATATAATATGTATTGAAATAAAACGAAGCTGGGACTTTTCACATTTCGGCCACTATCTTAAATTCAGAGCCCCTTAAGGAAAAATTTCGCATATATTCTGTCAAGAATATGCCGTACAAACGTAGGAAGAATAGAATCAAAATGTTAACCCTCTAGTGCCCAACGCCACCGCAACGCGGATCCTATATAAATCCATGTTAAAATACAATACGTGCAAATTTCATCGAAATGCCCGTGGCCACCTACAGAGGACTGCACTATGAATCACTACAAACGCCTTTTGGGCCAAATTACATGTATTTTTGCTAAAAATAGTTGAGTGCAAGAGTTGACGTATTACGGATGTTGGCTTTACGTTATATATTTTTAAATAAATTAAACAATATACAGAAGTAAAGGGATTGTAATTCTTGAATAATAAATACACCAGAAAAATGAATGAATTATTGATCTTATTTTACATATATAAACCTTTTGGCATACAGAACCGTAGCTAGCTTTTTCTGGGCCCTGTGCAAAGTTGCTCAAAAAGGTTATCCTTTGGCCTCCCATTGACGATTTTTCGGGCCCAGAAACGTAGCAATGTTTTTGGCGCCCTATACAAATGATGAGCAAAATACAAATACAAGTGATGAGAAATAAAAAATGTCTTCTATTTCCAATGTTTTTAATGACCAAATAATATATACACAATGGCGCCCTTTATCAGGCTGTTCCTATGGCTCTCTTCAGGCCCCTTTTCGTCTTAGGCCCGTTACACTTTCCTAGTTACGGCACTGCGCATATATAAACCCTTTTGGCACTACCTGCCCAGATCCGATTCAGGGTGGGCTTACCGATTATAGGTCTACAGGTGATAACTAGCACTTTGGGTTAAATTTAAATACAAAATCAGCATTAGTGGCCCTCCATTATCCTAAAGTAATTTTTTGGCCAAGAAAACAAAAATGGGACAATGGGTTAACATAGTAATAGAGTATAACATTATGTCTCGAAACCGGGAAAAAATTTATCAAAATCGAAGTTTTTCATCATTTTCATCAAATTCGTACATACGACCCATTTCAAACAATATTTATTCGACATTTCGAAAATGACTTTTTTGGGTCACAGAATGAATTATGGACGATATATTGTAAATCAATTGACGGATATTCGCTAACGAAATGGAAGTTGTAGCTATCGGTGCATTTTATAAATATGTATTTCACTATTTTGTAAAAATTAGCTATCGTACTTGGCGGGCTATTTTCGCAGCCATCTTGAATCTGCCGCGGTATACAAAAAAGTGCTGCAGGTCAAAAAGATTTAATTTCCAGAAAGAACTCATGTGCAAAATTGCATTCCATTATCAACAAGTGCAGTATCTTCCAACGTAGACACTTGACTTTATGGTGGACACTTCAAATTAGGGTGTTAATTTAAATTTAGGACCCCTTTATAAAACATGCTACAAGCCCCGCACTAGTTTAATCCGGCACTGGATACGAATTATTACAGTATTAAAAACGCGAAAATGCCATGCAGAAAACAATATAAACAAAATAGGACCAATATAAAATTTGTATTAAAATTTTAGGTTTTTCCTTCATACATTTTGCATGTAATTTGTTTCTTGAAACACCGTACGGTTGCCAATGACCTAATAATTATAAAAAAATTAAAACAAATTGTCATTTCATTAGGAATTCCT
Organism: Liopterus haemorrhoidalis; assembly: GCA_963971575.1. Classification (NCBI taxonomy): domain Eukaryota; kingdom Metazoa; phylum Arthropoda; class Insecta; order Coleoptera; family Dytiscidae; genus Liopterus; species Liopterus haemorrhoidalis. The sequence goes on along the minus strand of OZ020611.1, from coordinate 145,176,303 downwards.
AATATTGTAACATGATTGAGAGCATCGCGTTTATTATTCCAAAAGTAATTTTCATATTCATTGCCAGCACGAGTGCGTAGCCTTGAATTGCAGTACTGTACAGCTGGTTTCCATTGCCCAGATTACGTAGACATTAACGATATAATGATACTCCTTGAATGCGGGTAAATATGAAACAAGGTCCATTATAATCAGCATTCAAACAAAGATGATAGTTTTAAAGGGCGTTTGCAATATTTATGTGGGTAAGTTTAGAAAAATGCCTGGCCTAGTACACTAATACCTCGCTTTACGGCATAGATACGTTGCGGGAAAGTTGGCCGCAAAGCGAAAATCCGTAAAACGAATCAATTATTTTGTTATAAACCCACATAAATTCAATAGGATCGGTTCCAATTTTTAATAAAATAACGTAGTTTTTAGTTTAAAATGCATATTTTCTTTATATGTATTTCATTATAAAAATGCTTACATATAAAATAAAAATACATTACATGTACATATAATAATAAACTGAAACTAAAAACTATACTGTCATCATCACTTTACGCAGTTATAGATTGACCTGGTTTGAAAAATTTGTCCAACGTTGTTTGTCTTGCCTTGCTTTCTGCTTCTTTTTGCAGTTCTTTATAACAGTTAATGGTCGAGTTAATTCCTCGAGAAACTTTAGAGCTGCGTTCTATGTCGTGTGTTTATTCCTTGTTCGAAATAAGAAAGCGCATTCGACAAGTTCTTTGATGTTAGCTGTTTGCATACAGCAGACTCTGGTACCTCATCAAGTACTCGTTCTGCTTCTGATTGGATCAGTTTGGATCAGTCTCTGTCAGCATCTAGTAAATCAAGCACATCACCTTCTTCCAAATCCTCAAAATCAAGATCATGATTTGCCGAAATGGCGCCGAACTTCACATAAATAAACGTTACATTACATATGATTTTTTTCACATTTATTTATTTTTTTGCCGTTTAACAAAACATTTTGGGCCGTAAATTAAAAAAGTGCCATAATTAAAGAAGGAAGTTATAGCGAAAAGCCGTATAAAGAGCGGCCGTATAGCGAGGTATGAGTGTATATAGACTTTGTATGTAATTATTAGTGATAGAAATAAAACTACGATATCATTTTTCAATATGGGCTTCATGTACTTCAACCAACAAGTAAAGAATATGCAGGAAAGAGCATACCCCACTCCAATTGCAACTCAATCTTGGATAAAATCCTGAAACCTGTTTGACGTAAATAAAGATGGCGTATCTTTGTTACAGATTTTTGAGTCTTCATGACATCAGTGATCATGTGTAGAAATTAAGAAAACTGGCGAGATGAAAGAATGAGTGATTAATAAGAAGGTAAGTCAAAAAGTAAAGGCAAATTTGAAAAAAAACGCATCTTTTATAATTTCCCTCAACTTCTATAGTCTGACGAAAACTTGGATTCACGCGGGTGATTCTTCATCGGACCAAAAAGGTGGAAATCAATTGGACCTAGGTTCGAATTGTAAAGCGGGTGGTCCAGCAACTCTAAGCCAAGATCTTGAATGTACAGGATCGTTTTCCTGGCAGTATGAGGATGGATATTGTCCTGAAGCGATTTATTTGAATGCACAGGATCGTTTTCCTGACAGTATGAGGGCGGACATCCTGAAGCGATTTATCCATTCATATTTTTTTACTTCGGCAAGACAATTCTCACCGAACTGCTTCTGCATTCTGCGAATAATCTCCGCAGGTTTCGTCCCGTCAGAGTACAGGAAACGTATCAGTCCTCTTATTTCTTCCTTGGTGCATACGGACAACGAGGCATAATAAAATGCCTTGAAATCACTTTTAACGGAGCTGAGCACTGAACCAACACAGTTAACACACCAACACACTTTGAGGTTATGATGCACTCAGGTTCAGTCAGTGCTGCCAACCGTTTAAGCAAAGGAAATAAAATTTGCCCTTACTTTTTAAATTCCTCTCGTAATTGTTGAAAAAATAAATAGTTCTAGTGCTTCCTTTTGAAAAAAGAAAGAATATGATTCAATTTTTGCCTGCAAACATAGACCAACGAATAGAGTATATCTACTCTGTTCTAAATTTGTTAATAAACTAAAGTGGAACATGCTACAGACATCCCTCTGATGCACCGATATATTATAAGACTTTATTGCAACCGAGCATTAGTAATAGGCTCTATTGGGACAAATGACGACTTAAGGCTGCGTATAACCCCTGGTGGTTACTAGTTTCTTATACAAAACTAACAATTTGAAATAAAATTAGTATCAACCTATACATCAAATTTTGCACCGAATTTGTATCTATCTTATATGATAGTTTTAATTGTAGAAACATTTATTGTCAAAATATTATCGCTCAATAACTTAAAAATAGACATCAGCGATATTGTTCTGTAATTTTTTAAATCTATTTGTGGGTTTCAAATAACTTTTATATTTTTATAGTTTTGTGTAGAAATGTTCAAATAATACGTCAATTTTTTTTTCGACTTGATTACTTATAGTTTAGAGCCTTCGTCGAAAAATATTATACTTAAAGATAATATAATGCCACTTGGTACACGTATTCTTCACGAAAAATAAATTATTTTTACCCGTAACAACAATTTTGAAAACCGCGGCAGATTCAAGAAGGAGGCAAAAATAGATTACCAAGTACAATAAATATAAGTAATTTTCACAATACAACAAAATAGCTAGAATCATATTTGTAGAATGAAGCTTTAGGTACAATTTGCCGTATCGTACGCAAATATGCGTCGATTGGTGTACTATAATGCAATTTTCTTATTTACAACTACCTGACAGTTTTTTCTACAATTAAAAATATCCTATTACATAGATAAAAATTCGCTGCAAATTTTGATATATAGATTGTTATTAATTTTATTTCCGATTATTAGTTTTGTATAAGAAACTATTGAGGACTATAGGGTTGTGCGCGGCCTTAATAAAATAACTGCACGAATTTATTGTACAACCTAATATAAAAATTTACACTTCGCATTAATTACGAGGGTTACCTTTTATGTTTTTACAAACGACCACTAGATAGCAGTATTGAAATGTGTTATTAATATATTCGTAAAATTTGACATTTGTTATTGTGAAATCAGTGGCAGCTTATAAATTGACCGAGTAGTTTGTTGACAGTGAGCATTTAAAAAACAAGTTTGTGAAAAAATGGATATTACTCGTAAAGGTTTTCGTCGGATGATTTTTTATGATTTTAGTAAAGGCCTAACTCAACAAAAATACATAGATTCGCTTCGTTCAACTTTTGGTAATGAAGCACCATTAGAAAACACAATTGGTTTGCAGAATTTCGTCGTGGTCGTGCGTCCGTCAGTGATGAATCTCTGTAGGTCGACAAAAATCGGTTGTGATTCAAAAAAACATCGATGCTGTGGCACATCCTTTGGCATATCGCAGACTACAATACATTCGATTTTGCATGAACATTTAGCTGTGATCTGTTCCCGATGGATTCCACATAATTTGACCGAAGCTCAAAAAAAGGTTCGTGTTGACTGATGTAAGGGAATGCTAAAAAATTTCAACCCAGACACTGAAAAATCCCGTATACAACATCGTTGCAGGTGACAAAACTTGGATTTATTCATATGAACCGGAAACTAAGCAACAATCCACTGTTTGGGTCTTCCAAGGTGAACCCACAAAAGTTGTTCGTTCACGAAGCACTTTCAAGAAAATGATCGCTTGTTTCTTCGGTTGTACTGGAAATGTCGCAACCATTCCTTTAGAGGATTGGAGAACAGTTAATGCTGAATGGTATACTACAATTTGTTTGCCAGAAGTCATCGACAAAATCAGGAAAAACAACCAAAAGCTTCGCAGCATTCTTCATCATGACAATGCAAGCTCCCACACAGCACGTCAAACAATTGATTATTTGAAGGAGAAAAACATCGAATTAACGTCTCATTGCCCAGATTCACCTGATTTATGAACGAATTTTTTTTTGTTCCCCAACGTCAAACAAAAAATGCGTGGACAGCGATTTTCATCACCTCAAGAACTGTTGAAGCCTTTGAAAACCATGTTTTTGAGATACCAACTTCAGAGTGGAATTTTTTTTTCGAGAATTGGTTTGAACGCATGCAAAAGTGTATAAATCTTTAAGGCGAATATTTTGAAAAGCAATAAAACAAAAAGTTAGTTCCAACAAAAAAAAATTCTTTCTTAGTTTTGTAAAAAACTTAAAAGGTAGCCCTCTAGAATGATTAAATTCCTCGTGCAAAATTTGTCAACGATTATCTTATAAGAAACAGTGCTCCAAATATAATTCGATACTGCTATTAAAATCAATAATTATCGACTGCCCTACTTTTTTTCAATTACATGAAAGTAAAACTATAATTACTAACCACATTGCTAACGAACATAAACGATAATTAACAAAGTTATAAAACAAGAAATAAGTGAACTTAACATTTCCCTATCATATTTTAAAATCTGTCTACAATATTTCGATTAAAATTTTAGTGTCGATTAAATATCTAACCGCGACCTAATTTGCGAATTATTAAATGTGTGCGTATGTTTTACGCAGTAAGATGCGTGCGTTGATTGCGAGATTATCGCGAATGGACATGAGTAAAATTTGGCAGTAGTTAAAATGATTTTTTATGTGACTTACAAGAGGTCGTATTTTAAATTAACTTTACTAAAATCTACATACATTAATTCAATCTTGACCATTTTAATGTTTTTAGGATTAACTACAATTTATTTAACTAATGCATATGCAACCAAATGTACATATGTATATGACCATGAATTTGCGTCAAGGAAGTTATTATATCATTATACAGGATGTTTGAATGAAGTTCAGCAGATTTCGTTTTGCCGCCATTTTTGTTTGGTGTGTAATTGACAGTTGTAATTTGAGAGTCGTATAGTTAGGGTGTATTTCACTATGGAGTATTTAACGCAACAACAATGGAGAAGATATTACAGCTCAATCATGTATGACAAAGATCATTTCGACATGCATGGATATGTAGGGGAGCGAAGGGTAATTGCGAACATCGGGCAATGCTGAAAGCCCATTTATGTCCCATGTTGGCACACTTGGGTTTCACCGACCATTCAGTTTGAAAGATAAGTGCGCCACTTTTGCCCAGTTCAACCGTAATCATTTGGAAAAGTTATGGCGACTAAAAATTTTTCACGTGTTGCGATATTATTACGCAGTGTGCTATATTAAGGTAAGTTAACAATATAAGTTAACATTTTGCAAAAGTTTCACAAGGGTTATGATTGCAGACCTCTACGCATAGCAGCTTCGAAATATAGATGTTTGTTTATTACCTATAACCTAAAACAATTTCGATAAACATTTCGGGCAATGCCGAACACACTTTTCGGAATTACTCGACATGTATTGTAGTGCATTAGATAATCATACTTTTATAATTTATTATAATTTTATAACATCAATTAATATATCTAATCATATTTGGCTTCAGATGCCTAACAAACGTGAAAGAACGACTGGAAAATGTTCTTGGTCAGAAGAAAATATGAAATCTGCAATAGTAGTCTGTAGAGAATATGGTAAAAATGAAATTTAGTATCTCTGTGTTGGCTGTGGAGGCTGGATACACAAGCTTTACAGTGGAGTGAATACATCAACAAACTATACATATGATTTTTGTATATTATACTAGCTGAGTACCCGTGCTTCGCTACGGTATACTGACGGACGCATTAGTGTAAAATTAGTGTGAATAAGTAATGAAAATGAAACTCCTGAAAATGAAACTCCTGAAATCCTCAGTTTGTTTTTAAACATGTGTATGGGTAACCTTTGTAAGCAAAAACCTAGTCGATATCTCATCTGTCCTAAGAGATATTGAGGAAACCATGAAAAAGCATTATACCCTTTTACACTATATAGGGCTCGAACTACTGAGTAAAAAAAAAACTGTAAAACTTTTTAAACATTTTAGAAAGACATATATATGTTAAAAGGAATATTATAACTCAACAAACGAAGAAAATGCGAAGAGTTTTATAATTCTTCTCTAGGGGTTGATTAGGGTATAATTTTGACATAACTTTATATTTTTATGGGTAACCTTTGTAAGTAAAAACCAAGTCAATATCTCAATGGTCCTAAGAGATATTGAGGAATCCGTTAAATCACATTTCAGCCAATTTCACCCCCTTAGGGACCGAATTTTGAAAAATTCCATATTAGTGGTTAGTTGGTGCTTACGTCATGGAGGGAATATATTTCCCGAATGTCTGTATGTCAAGGGACGTTCTATCGAATCAAAATACCAATTTACCCCGTTAGGAATGAAATTAAAAAAACTGTAAAAACGCTTTCTAAATATTTTCAATAGAAACCTATGCACCAAAATGAAATGTTATAACTCAGGAAATACAAAGGTTTCTATAATTCAACCCGAATGTAGATTCACCCGTTTTGGGGTTGATTAGGGAAAAATCCTGAATAAAAAAAAAAAATGTATGGGTAACCTTTTTAAGCAAAAATCAAGTCTATATCTCATTAGTCCTAAGAGATATTGAGGAATCCCTGAAATCAAATTGCATCCCTTTTCACCCCTTAGGGCTGGAATTTCATAAAACCCCTTCTTAGTGGGTGCTTACATCATGGACGGAATATAATTACCGAATTTCATGTCTCTATGTCCAAGAGATGTTCTATCAAAAATGAGTGTTATAACTCAACAAAGATTGGAACTAAGAAACTGGAAATACGAAGGGTTCAATTTAGAGGTTAATTAAGACAAAATTCTGAATTCCTATGTTATTTAAACATTTGTTTAGATAGCCATTGTAAGTAAAAACCAAGTCGATATCTGATTGGTCCTAAGAGATATTGAGGAATCCCTCAATATCTCTTAGGATCCAATCATATTTGACCCCCTTTTTAGACCCTTCGAGGTCAACTTCGAAAAATCTCTTATTAGTAGGTGCTTACGTCATGGAAAGAATATACTTTGCGAATTTCATGTATCTATATCCAAAAAACGTTCTATCGAATAAAAAAATACCCATTTACCCCTTTTAAGGTGAAATTTTAAAAAACTGTCAAAATTATTTCGAGGTATTTTAAAAAGACACCTATGTACCAAAAAGAAACCTTATAACTCATAAACACAGGAAATACAACGGGATGTAAAATTCACCCCGATTGTAGATTTCACCCCTTTAGGAGTTGATTAGGACAAAATCCTGAAATAGGTTTTTCGGCATTTGTATGAGTAATCTTTGTAAGAAAAAACCAAGTCGATATTTTATTGGTCCGAAGAGATATTAAGAAATCCTTGAATTGACATTGCACTCCTTTGCACCCTTAAGGGATGCAATTTTAAAACACTGTCAATATTATTTGGATATATTTTAAAAAGACACTTATGTGCCAAAAAGAAATTTTCTAACTCGACAAACTCAGGAAATACGACAGCATGTTTAATTCACCCCGATTGTATATACACCCCTTTACGGGTTGATTAGGACAAAATCCTGAAATAAGTTTTTCGGCATTTGTATGAGTAATTATTGTAAGAGAAAACCAAGTCGATATCTTATTGGTCCTAATAAATATTAAGGAATCCTTGAAATCACATGTCACCCCTTTTCACCCTTTGGGGCTGAAATTTTAAAAAACTGTCAAAACCATTTCGAAATATTTTAAAAATACTAAATCTAAAAAAAGTTTTACGGCATTTGTATGAGTAATCTTTGTAAGCAAAAATTGGACCTAAGAGATATTAAGGAATCCTTGAATTCACATTTCACCCCTTTTCACCCTTTAGGAACGTAATTTTAAAAAACTATCAATACTATTTCGAGATATTTTAAAAAGACACTTTTGTGCAAAAAAGAAATTGTATAACACAACAAACACAGGAAATACGACGGGATGTATAATTCACCCCGTTTGTAGATTCACACCTTCAGGGGTTGATTAGGCAAAATCCTGAAATAAGTTTTTCGGCATTTGTATGAGTAATCTTTGTAAGCAAAAACCAAGTCGGTATCTTATTGGTCCTAAGAGATATTAAGAAATCATTGAATTATCATTTCACCCCTTTTCGCCCTTTAGGGATGTCATTTTAAAAAACTGTTAATACCATTTCGAGATATTTTAAAAAGACACCTACGTGCAAGAAATAAATTTTATAGCTCAACAAACATATGAAATACGACGGGATGTATAATTCACCCCGTTTGTAGATTTACGCCTTTAGGGGTTGATTAGGACAAAATCCTGAAATAAGTTTTTTGGCATTTGTATGAGTAATTATTGTAAGAAAAAACCAAGTCGATATCTTATTGGTCCTAAGAAATATTAAGGAATCCTTGAAATCACATGTCATCCTTTTTCACCCTTTGGGGTTGAAATTTAAAAAAACTGTCAAAACCATTTCGAAATATTCTAAAAATACACCTATGTGCCAAAAAGAAACCTTATAACTCAACAAACACAGGAAATACGACGGGATGTAAAATTCACCCCGAGTGTAGATTCACCCCTTTAGGGGTTGATTAGGACAAAATCCTGAAATAAGTTTTTCGGCATTTGTATGGGTAATCTTTGTAAGCAAAAACTAAGTTGATATCTTATTGGTCCTAGGAAATATTAAGGAATCCTTGAAATCACATGTCACCCCTTTTCACTCTTTGGGGCTGAAATTTTAAAAAACTGTCAAAACCATTTCGAAATATTTTAAAAATACACCTATGTGCCAAAAAGTAATGTCACATCTCAACAATCACAGGAAATACGGCGGGATGTATAATTCGCCCCAATTGTAGATTCACCCCTTTAGGGGTTGATAAGGACAAAATGCTGGAATTAGTTTTTCGGTTTTGTATGGGTATTTTTTGTAAGCAAAAAGCAAGTGGATATCTTATTGGTCCTAAGAGATATTAAAGAATCCTTGAAATCACATATTACCCCTTTTCACCCTTTAGGGATGAAATTTTAAAAAACTGTCAAAACCATTTCGAGATATTGTAAAAAGACACCTATGTGCCAAAAAGAAACCTTATAACTCAACACACACAGGAAATACGACGGGATGTAAAATTCACCCCGATTGTAGATTCACCCCTTTAGGGGTTGATTAGGACAAAATCCTGAAATAAGTTTTTTGGCATATTTATGTGTAATCTTTGTAAGCAAAAACTAAGTCGATATCCCATCGACCCGAAGAGATATTAAAGAATCCGTGAAATCACATTTCACCCCTTTTCGCCCCTTAGGGGTTGAATTTCGAAAAATCCCTTCTTAGTGGGTGCTTACGTCATGGAGGGAATATACTCTCCAAATTTCAAGTTTCTAGGCCCAAGGGTTCCGGCTGGGCGGTGATGAGTCAGTCAGTCAGGACACTTGCTTTTATATATATAGATTAATATTTTATAATTACTCTATTTGGGTTTGTGACTTTTTTACTCCGTTCGGTATTACCCGCCACCTGTACAGCATTACCGGCAACCTTCGGGTAATGCCGAAATTGCAATGTATTCAATAAATGCTACATATATGTTGTCCTAATTAAACTGGGTTGCTCCATTTGTTAAAATTTACTTCCTTAGGGTTTTCTTTGTTATCTACGGCAAGTCGCAGGATCCTAATTTCAATAGTTTCAGATTAATTACTCTTCGCTCCCCTAAACAAACAGCCGTTATTGGAGATAGCAAAACCTTAGATTGAGCCACGGTAGATCATCCATGGATGATCTCTTTGCCCTCTTTGTGTTACTGTTTAGTGTGCATTTTGGGCTAGTGGTATCCAGAGCCATAGCTCTTTTGGCGCCCTGGACAAACCCGCCAAACTGCGCCCTTTTGTTAGAATATGAGTGGTGTACCGAAAAGGGGGGGGGTGTATAACCAAATACTAGTTATGGCTCAGTAAATTTGTTAATACATTGGTACCTCGACTTACAAACCTCTCGACATACGAACTTTTCGGGGTACAAACTACTTTCATATCCTATTTTGACCTCTAGATACGAATCGTGATGTTTTCCTTTTCAAATGAATTAAAGCTTGTTTACATTATACTTTTTTAACTTTTTTCCCTAGTACTAGAAACAAGTTAATAAAAGGCTACTACTACAAGTGTGTGTGTGTGCGTGCGTGCGTGCGTGCGAGTGCGTACGTGTGTGCGTACGTGCGTGCGTGTGTGCGTGTGTGTGTGTTTGTGTGTGTGTGTGTGTTTGTGTGCGTGTGAATAACTCAAAAACGGTTCAACTTAGAGAGTTCGTTCTGTTGCTAAAAAATTTTCCTATTAATTGGGAAGAACCCAATTGTTTCTTATGAAAGTCCGAAACCGGAAACGGAAGTTATTAAACTTTAAAAAATTTAAAAATTCGTAACTAGTAAACCAAGCCTTGGACAAAAATTTGTATAGAACATAATTTGATATATTTTTGAACATTTCCCTAAAACTTATATAATTTAAATATATATATATATATATATATATATATATACTTTTTTAAATTTTTATTTATTTATATTTTTTTATGGGAGGGCAAGTCTAGCGGAGGTCTCTCTTCGCCACTGGTTTAAAATGTATACTGAAAATATGATCCTTCTCACTCCTTCTCCATTTCTTTGCATTTTCTTCATTTAGTTTAGAATGTTTTATTTTAAAATTATTTTATACATTTCAAGCTCGCTGCTGGGCATCTGGCTGTTACGGGCATCAGGCGCTTGTCTTTTTTTTTACTTATTGTTACTGCGTCACTGTGTCAACTAGATGTAGGTATATTTCATTCACCATCTGAAAATCTTCAGTAGTTTATTACGTATTGAAATTAACAAATTTTACAATTTTTTTTCCTTTTTTTTTTAGTTATTCCCAACTTTATTCATCAAAAGCCACAACTTTGTTCTTGCCGTCTTGATGAGACATGCCTTTTGCACCAGAAGAGGATAGTGCGAGACGCCCTTTGCCACTAGCGCCCGGAAGGCATATATCCGTTACATCCTACCTTGAGCCGGCCCTGACTTAACCTTTTTTTAAAATATGTTAATGGAAATACAATTACTGTCACTGGCGGACAAATCGTGCGATACTGCAAAACTAACATATTTGGTTTCAACCGAACGGTGCCACGTCGCAAACAGCTTGCGCTAAGAAGCAAATGTTGCGCATGCATTTCTGACAGAAATTTTCACAATTAGTTTGTAGCTAGCAGGGGGGTGAAGGCTTAATGGGTGAGTTGTGCTCGTGAGAATAGTTTCTGGATAAAAACATAGATGGCGTTAGTAACCAGTTTTAATTTCAAATAACCACAGTAGATGTCGCTAAATGCTACATTAGTTCCATATCATAGTGAAACATATGTCATTGTTTTTTAACGTCCATATTTTAAGGTGTTTTGTGGTTAATTTTGACAAGGAAATCAATTAATTCATGTACAGTGCCACGTGCTACAAATTATAAGTAATTTCCGATGTTTTATGTTCCAATGTTCCGTGTTCTGTGTTGTTTTTCAATCATTTCAATGTTCTGTGTTTCCACTCTTCTGCTTGCTTTATAAGAATGTGTATGAAGAATAATCGAAGAACTGTAGTAGTTTCCACGTAGTAATCACAAATAAATAAAGCAACAATCAACTTATTTATGTATTTCTGTCTCGTACATGTCTTGCATGAATGAGAAAGAAATATATAAATAAGTTGATTGATGATTCGTTCATTTGTGATTGAATAAACTTCTTTGTATTTAAAATATTTACTAAAAAACTGAACTTTGTATTTAAAATATGTGTATATTATTTAAAATAAAACTTGCTTTTATATTATTATCATGTTTCATTAATAAACATTTTTCTGCCTTAAAAATAAAGAAGTAACCTTCAAATAACCAGGCGGTAAATTTTAAATCGAATAGTTCCTGGGCGAAAAAAAAGAGGCGCCACTTTGCCACAAAAGCACAGAAAATAACATGTAGTTTTCGCATCTCCTCTTGGTCATCTGTGGTAGCTAGCTGTACAGAAGGTATCACGTTCAAGTGCCGATGCCGGGAAACATTTTCCAAATAATTCCCCAGCCTCTCCTTCGAAAATCAGACGGCTCGCTACCGAGTTATATGCCAATGAGAGTTTTCCCAAAAACAAAATGGTAAGCCAAGGCATAGATCCAATTCAAATGTGTGGTAAATGCAACAAGCATTACATAGGTGTATGCGGGAAAATCAACATACTCAGTAATGATTGGCAGGATAGCATCACCCAAATTTCCAAATGCCCTAACTCAAACATTCAACTTTACAAGAGAGCACTAAACTATATTTAATTTGTAGTAATGGCATATGAATATTTTCAATCTGCTGTATGACACTTTTAAATATTTTCTAGAGTTTGCTAGTTGGACAGTGAAAAAAAAAAAACTGGTGTTATGGCGTTTGCAAATGATTAGATATATAAAAAAAACCAGTGGCGAAGGGAAACCTCCGCGAGACTTGCCCTCCCATAAAAAAAAAAACTTAAATTAATTTTTTTTTTTTTTTTAAACATTTAGTTAAATCTTCAAAAATATAGTCTGTTCCAGACGGTTAAGCGGAACTAGATTTTGCAATCTAGTTACTTCCATCGTTTAAATCGTGCCTTTCGGCCGTTTTGTTTAAGCTTTGTAAATCATACAGTCTGTTTCAAACGCTTAGGCGGAACTAAATGGGAATTTCGTTCTTTTAGGTTGTCACGACAAGGGACCTTTCTTGGGTTATTTCATTTTTCACGTTGGAATGTCAAAATTTAAAATTACAACAATGAAACCATGGAAACGAATGACCTATGTCAAAATTAAGTTATTATTTTATATATTTTAATGACAAAAAAATAAATAAATGGGAAATTTGTATTATGAATTACACAAAAAATCAAAATATAAAGAAAATGACATTTTAAAATGATATTAACCTTAACCAAACAATGTTTATTGTAAGTATGATTTACAAAGCTTAAACAAAACGGCCGAAAAGCACGATTTAAGCGATGAAAGTAACTAAATTGCAAAATCTAGTTCCGCCTAAACGTTTGAAACAGACTGTACTTACAATAAACATTTTTTGGTTAAGGTTAATATCATTTTAAAATGTCATTTTCTTTATATTTTGATTTTTTGTGTCATTCTTAATACAAATTTCCCATTTATTTATTTTTTTGTCATTAAAATATCTTTAAAAAAAATATTTAATTTTGACATATGTCATTCGTTTCCATGGTTTCATTGTTGGAATTTTAAATTTTGACATCCCAACGCGAAAAATGAAATAACCCAAGCAAGGTCCCTTCTCGTGACAACCTAAAAGAACTAAATTCCCATTTAGTTCCGCTTAACCTTTTGGAACAGACTGTACATCAAATTATGTTCTATACAAATTTTTGTCCAAGGCTTGGTTGACTAGTTACGAATTAATTATCATGACCATGGAAACGTTACATATATGGTAAGTATGAAAAAATTGAGGCTTGGAAAAATTTTAAATAATTTTACAAAAAAATTTCATAATTTTTCGTTTTATCAAAAAACGTCTCAAGTAAAAGTTATTAGTAATTGCATTTATAGTAACTTTTGTTCAATAAATTTTTTCGCAATATTTTTCTGTTGCTAAATATTCGCAAAAATCTTAAAATTAACACGAGTAAACTCCCATTTCTAGTCAACCGATCTTCATAAAAAACAATAGGGTTCTTCCCATTTAATAAGAGAATTTTTTAGTATCAGAACGAATTCTCTAAGTTCAACCGTTCTTGAGTTATCGTGTATACACACAGACACACACACAGACACACACACAGACACACACACAGACACACACACACACAGACACACACACACACAGACACACACACACACAGACACACACACACACAGACACACACACACACAGACACACACACATACGGACGGCACTTCGAAAATAGGTTTTTTGGATTCCCTGGACCATGAAACGTGGTCATCAGTCAAAATCTCGACATCGAAAATTTTCGCGATTACAATACTTGCCCCTTATATATTAAGGTCGGGCAAGTAAAAACGTTCTCGCAGAAGCCAAAAGATATAAATTAAGTCTGGAAGCGGGTAAACGAACCATGAGTTATGCAGAGAAGAAAGAATAAGAAGAACTCCTTGAAAATAAATAGTTTATATCTACTGGCAAGAAATCCCAAAAGAAAAAGAAATACGGCAAAGAACATTTGGAAAGAACATTGAATACGCTATTACCGAAAGAATAGATATTCAACACAAGAAACAGAAAAGCAGAGGCAACAAGGCAGAAGAATAAAAGATGAAATAATAAGAAAGGAAGAAGATCTACAAACCCAATTGATAATAGACAGAATAGAGAAATCAAACCAGAACATCCGATACAAATTCCTTCAATCTCTAGACATCCCGAAATATATGAGGAAGTCCAACCGAAACCTACAAATTGTTGCAAGGTTTCGTGTTGGCAACGAAGAAGCAGCGAATATTGGTTAAAAGAGGAGAAAAGAACATGTAGAATATGCTTCAGATTAGAAGAAACAATACAACATCTAATGAGAAATTGTAAAGAAGATCTAAAAAATTCGAAAGGGTCTATACAAATTCTGCATGAAGGGAACCCAGATATCAAGATGTTGACACCGCAATAAAGCTAGAAATTAAAATTTAATATGTATATAATAACTATTAATGAACTTAAAAACTATTAACATATTAGTACTGTTTTAATGTATTATGACACTATTAATTTAAAAACTGTGAATATTTTTGTAAATTTAATACCGCAAGGTAAAAATAAATGTTAACTACTACTACTACATTAGGAAATATAAACTCGTGACGATTTTTAATACAGGGATCAAACAGTTTTCATTTTTTATTCATGAACAATTTTAAAACAATGCTATGTGTAGAGTTTAGTACATTACTGTAAATCCATGATGGTTTTCACTTGCTTGGCACCTGTTACGTGCACATTCGGATAGTTGAAAATGCCTTAAATTGCACTTATTTTGTATTTTGGTTAGGATTTAAAAGGATACAACATTTATCTTCTCTATTATCCGTCCCTTTGTGCAGTCATTTTGTAAATAATCTTGGGTAAAATTTAGTTTTTTAACATTTTTCTGACAGACGGGTTGAATTTCAAATTCCGAAGCTAGCGCGCCTGCTCGAAGCGTACTTTATGTAGTTAGAATCAGTTGGTGCCTTTCTGGAGATTTTTGAGTTTTTGTTTAGGCGTAGGAACGAATAAGACGTGTGGTACAAATATTGGAATTGATGGAATATTCGGACTGTAATTTGGAATTTTGTTGGAATAATTTGAAAGAGAATTATTGGATTCTATTGGATTCACATAAAGGAACCCAGGAAAATGAGTCTAGGAAATTGTAAGGAATACTATCGGTTTTCGTGATGTTGGAATAAACCTAGGGTGACCATTTTCTTAAGAAGGCAATGCGGGACGGAGCAAAAAAAAAGGTCCTCATCTTCCAAATCCAAGTGAAGAACAAAAAAAAAAATGGTCCTCACCTCCCAAATCCAAGTGAAGAGCAAAAAAAAGGTCCTCATCTTCCAAAATCCAAGTAAAGAGCAAAAAAAAATTTCTTCACCTCCCAAATCCAAGTGAAGAGCAAAAAAAAGGTCCTCACTTCCCAAATCCAAATGCGGGACTTTTGCGGGATGCATCTTAATGCGGGACAAAATGTTAAAATGCGGGACGAATGGTCACCCTAAATAAGATTACCACATGGGTTTGGAATTTTTTAAACTTAGTTGCTAGCCAGTCTTACTTTGGTAAGATTTGGCTCAATCTCTGTAATAGGTACTGATTCTGTTTTTATATTTTTTCCTTGTTTATCTTAGCTGTTTTACGTATGGAACAGGTTTTACGTCTTTGATAAGGTTTTAGGTACAGAGAACTTTCCCGTATGGTGAAGTTTTTAGTTATGGTTTTATGAATGGATACTTTTTGTATGGACTGAGTATTGTTGGTATAGAATAGAACCAAACTGCCTGTTCTATGGTATATATTCGTATTTGGAGGCGTTTTGTATGGATGGCGCCATTGTGTCCTGTGGATATTTATTTGGATACGATATTTTAAGAACGAGAACCTTTTCCGATTGAAGGCACCTCAGCCTCCATTGTAGCCGATAGTTAACTAGTCCAGATACCTATGGAAGTTATTTGTCACCGTATAAACCAATCGTAGATTGCTATTCAGGAATACGAAGCGCCAGCCGGCCCCCGCAATAGAAATTGGTAATTTGTACTATAAAAATCGGCATAGCATAGACAATAATCGTAAACGTTGAATTTTTAACATGAATTACTATTTTTATAACTTATTATTTATTTAATGAAAACAGTATTTTAGTAACAGATTTTCCCATATCCTGTTCTCTTTCATGACTTGTTGTAAAAAAAAACTATTTTTTAACGTATTCATCACGACAATCCAATTATTCATTAATTTAGTATCGATGAAAAAACAAATTATCAATTAATTACCAATGTATCATTTATAGTCATTTGTTAAATTACAGAGTAAGCAAATCGACGTAAACAATAAATTGAGTTCTGATTAACTTTTGAACTATCTTCAGGCCACTGTGTAATTAGATAAAATATTCACATAATGTGAATTTTGTTATATAATACGAGTGTGAGTCAAAAATTAACTTTAATACGGTCATAAAAAAATTATATCTCATCGAGGACGACTAAAACTCCGGTATACTCTGGAAAACATATATTCTGGTACACCTGGCCAGCCCGTGGACTATTGCCACAACAAAAATGGCGTTTTATGGTATAGTTCTTAATATTGGCACGGGGTGAAGTCAAGAACAGAATCTTTTCTACAAAATTTATTATGTAATATTAATTTACATCAGAATACAATTGTTGGTCAAAATGGCTGCTGGTGTTGTCCGTTTAGAACCTGATGTAAGTCTCGTTCTTGCCCCGGCTTCTCCAGGATCGGTCGAATCACCCCAGGTATCCGCACGAGGCGAATACGTAGAGAAGCTCTATAGACAACACTCACATCTCGTTTTGGTGACTTCAACAGCTGGCCTGATCCTTGGGTAGCGTGATACGGACTGATGACTGGTCACAAGAATGACTACTACTTGACTACCAAGAATGACTAACCACTACTCTATTCCCTAAAACCATTTTATAACCAGGACACTATGACGTCAGGTTATACCTCAATTGTTTTGGAAACATTATTTATTTGTGTAATTGTTGGCAGCAATTAATAAAGACCATAGTCATCACAATTGAACAATTTTTATCAACCCCTTAGAATGTAGTTCAAAACTTATGTTGATAAACATGCAACACTCTGCACATTCTCTATAATTCCCAAAACCGTAAGTCAGCAACCTTGACCTACACAGCCTAAAATCCGCTCAAGGAATTGAGACAGTAGAACACAATTATTCCATAATTGTGGCAATGTGCTGTACAGGTTTGTTTTCAGGGAAGAATAGCCTACACCAGTGATTGGCAAAACAGTAAGAAGAGCCAAAAGTCGTAAAATTATCATAGATAACTTTTAGAAGTGCCATATCGACGGAAGAAAATCTACTTTGATGGACCTGACGAGTAAAAACGAAAAAAGGAATGTTGAACTGCCCAATGACGAAAACAAGGCACGTCGAACTACCCGACAAGAAATACTTTCCTACAAATATTCAAAAAGCCGTTGCCGATCCCTGGGCTATATCATATGGCCAAGGTTATAGCACAGGTGTGTAGTAGGCTATATCATCTAAGTTTAAGTACACTCTATCAGGGCCAGCCTTAAGCACATTCGACCGATTCCCTCGCGTAGGGAAATGAAAAAAGAAAAGAGGAATTAAATAAAAATAAAATATATAAAAATAAAAATATAAATACTAATCAATAGCATAGAAATACAAAAAACATGAGATTTTCGCTAAATATATGCCAACAAACTTTTGTCCCCTACCCTATCTCCCAGAGGGGTGTCGGATGTTGTTGGGGTTTGTGTCGTTGAAACAAAACTACTCTTTTTTTTAAAATTTTATTGCGTGGTATCAAAAGAAAACTCTTAAGACGTAGATTTAGGAACGAAAAGTTGTTTTTTAAAAATTTTCATCATTTAACATTATTTTGGCCAAAATTTATGGATAAGTACATTGATCTGAGCCGGAAACGTACCAGAGAAATTAATTATTTTTTTAATTAATTGCTAAATTATGGCTTATTAATTAAATTTAGTTCAAAAAAATTAACTGGAAGCTTTTAGTACTCAAATAACGAATAAAAATGTTCAAAAAAATTTTATCAAAAAATTATTTTTAGTCATCCAGCATTCTGTTGGCTTCTTACACTTATTAAATGCCTACAAAACCCTAAAATGTGTGAAAATTCACACATCACATAAATTTTTATATATTTACTTTTAATTTTTATATATTAACGGGTAGCGAGTAATTAACGGGTAAAGGGTAATTATCGGATAGCGGGTAATTATCTGGTAGCGGGTAATTAACGGGTAACGGGTAATTATCGGGTAGTGGTAGTTATCGGGTAGTGGGTAATACCCGGGCAATTATTGCGGGTACCCGGTTCCTTAAATTTCTAGTTCTCGTCATTCCTAAGTACAGAGGACCGAAATGAAAGTTTACACCCGTGAACGAAGTTTGAGATCCAGCAAATAGTGAAGAGCCTTTATTCGTCGAAAAGTGTAAACTTTTTTTCGGCCTGAGGTACGTACAACGTTTCACGCACAATTTGACATCAAATTTTAATTTTTTTTTACTAATCTATAACGCATTAGTTTGTTGCTATAGAATTGTTGTGGGATAGTTTGTTATGTAGGGTAACCTGGTTAACAGTGAACCAGTGGTACACAGTAAACCACCATACATATACGAAGATCTGTGTATGCTAGAAGGTCGTTCTTATCAGTACATATTTGTGTTCTCAAAACATTAGTAACAAATTAGTCCGCTGTAGTATGCACCCTTGTGTAGATGTGTGTGGAAGATTTTTGTGAATTAGTACCGTGGATTTTATTTTTTAGGTAGGTATATTCTTGTTTATTACTAGGTCACTTTAACATTAAAGAGTAAGGTCTTGTTACCACTATATTTAATACTTATTTATGAATATTTTAACGTTTAAAACATGGACTTCAATTGCTTGGGTTTAGTTGTGCGGTCATTTGAAAATAAAATGGCGTCCTGGTACACAGTGAACCAAAACAAAGTGGTGCACAGTGAACCGGTTCACTGTGCACCATGTTTACTTTTAATAGTGGTATACAAGTGGATTACATAATGATTCTGAGCAGTAATCTTTTATTTATTGAATCTTTATTAAACAGATCAACAAGCACACCTCACCTACACCTACCTCTTCACCTACACCACTTGCAGTAGCAGGACCTTCATTTTTGTCTCCTAAGGAGTTCCGGGATCCAATAAGAGCAGGCCCCAGAAAAAATAAAAGAAAGTCTAGATCGCTTGGCCGTAGTTTAATTGGTACTGACACACCGGAAAAAAAAAGAAATTGAAAATGTAAGATTAGCAGCAAAAAAAAGGAATGAAGCCAAAAATAAGAAGGTAGTTCGGACGATTCTAGCGTCCAGCTCAGAAGACGAGGCTGAAATAGAGTTTCAAGACACAGATGATGACATTGATTGGATTGAAGAAAATGAGAACGAATGTCCAGAGTTGACTGAAGATTTTATTAATAAACCATTGCCTAAAGTTCCTAGCGAGGGAGAATACGTGTTAGTGTTATTTGCTACAAAAAAACAGAAAATTTATTGTCGGTAAAGTGCTTGAAACTAGGAATGAGTCAATGGAATACTTTATCAGTTTCTTGAGACTAAAATCGGAATTTCAAGAACAGTTTTCTCTGCCTGATGTCCCGGATATGTCTTTCGTAAAAGAAGAGGACGTTAAATATATACTCCCTAAGCCTATCATGTGTGGTAGTACAACAAGACAACAATCTTATTACAAATTTCCAGTAAACTTTGCTATAAACTTTCATTAATTTAATTTAGTTTTTCAGAAATATGAGAACCTGTGCAATTATAATTATAAGAATTGTCTGATTTATTGTTTATAATTTTATTTTCCTGTTGATTATATGTATTAATTTATATCTAACTATAGTAAAAATATTCTAAATATAAGTTTTTGGTTTATTTCATGAAATTATTACATGTTCTAAAGCCAAATTCATATATGGTTCACAGTGTACCACAGTGGTTCAATGTTCACCATACCCTTGGTTCACTGTGTACCGTGTCAGTACACAGTGAACCAAAGTGCTATTTTTTAAAAAAAAATCTTAAATCTACTAATTCTTATGACATATTGAAGTTATATCATATAAATATTAAGATTATTAATTGCACAACCACACTATGCATTTTGAGATTTATATGTCTACTCGTTGTGACTCTATATGCCTTTAAAAAAAAGGTGGTTCACTGTTAACCAGGTTACCCTAAATTATATATTAACAAGTCCTTAATTAATTTTGTAATGGATAGTTCGAATAAATTCTTATTCTATTTTATTTTTTAATTTAATTTTTATTTATTTATTTATATCCAAGGTACAAACTAAACTAATTAGATATATTACAAATAATAATAATAGTTTGTACAGTGGATAAAGGCCCATGATCAGTCCTTGTAAGAACACAAGAACTGTTCTTCCTCATGAGCCCTTAAAAAGTATAAAAATATAAATATAGCGCATATTAACATAAATAATCAGGGTTCTTTGCTATTAGCAATTCCACAATTGTCATAACCAACATTGAAGCATATAAATATGTAACATTCCCTAACTTGGGCAGAATTAAGTCTGAAAAGAACATTGAAAAGAATATGAAATTAAAAGGGCAAGATGAACCTATTAGAAGTTAAGACTTTTATAAACTTTAATACATCATTATAAACTTTTATCCCAGATGAGCTCCTTTATATGTTTTTTTTTTTAAAGCTAAAAGATTTAAGGTTTTCAGGAATAATATTATATTTAGCGCAAATGTCAAATGAGAAGCTATGTTTAAATGTTGCAGTTTTGTAAGAAGGTGGAGAAAGGGTACCCTTAAATCTTATATTAACATTATGCACGTCGGATTTGAAGGTGATTTTGTTGTACAAATAAGGGGGAGTTTTGAAAATTAACACTTTATGATAAAATACAAGAGAATGAGAAAGTCTTCTTTTTTTCATGTTAAGCCATGTAGACAAGTGAAGGTAAGAGGAGATATGCGAGCGCCTTGGTACACCCTAGACAAAACGCAAACATGAGTTTTAAACCTTCTGAATTTTTTTTATATCAACTACAAGTAGACAAGGTCCGTAAACAACACTACCATAAGTAAACAGACTCAATATAAGGGAGTCGCATAGATTTAGTCTAATTGCCTGGTTCAGGTATTGTCTGTTTCCATAGAGGATCTTTAACTTAAAGTAGGCTGTTCTTACTATGAAACTGAAATGCTGAGAGAACTTTAATTTATCATCAAAAATCAACCCCAAATTCTTCGCGCTGTCTGATATTATCAGAGCAGACCTGTCCAGAATCAGTTTGCAAGCTGGCTTGATTAAATTCTGATCGTTCCTTGAACTAAAGATTAAAACTTTTGATTTTTATGGTCTGTAGATGCGTTATGCAATGACTGAAGGTCTGCGTTAATATTTGAAATAGCAGCTAAGTGGTTATTAAAAGGAAACGAATAAAAGATTTGGGGATCATTAGCAAAATAATGAACTTGGCAATGTTCAATATACCGTGAGATTAAAGGTATAAATTATGTAAAGTAAGGGTCCCAATATACTACCTTCAGGTACGCTTAGGTGGAGGAAAAGTTTCTTAGAGCTTACATTGTTAATTACAACAACTTGACTTCTGTTCGAGAGGTAACTGGAAAAAAATTTAATCACATCCTTACCAAGGCCAATGAAATTAAAAATTGACAACAGGATTTCATGATTAATGCAATCAAAGGCTTTGGAAAAGTCGAGCAGGATTAATACCGTTAATTGTCCTGAGTCAGTAGCACGTAGAATTTCGTCAGTAATATGCGCAAGTGCAGTTGTACAGCTAAAATTAGATCTAAAACCCGACTGAAAAGGTGGTAGTAAGTTGTTGTTATTTAAGTCAGCGTTTCTCAACCGGGGGGTCGCGGCCCCCTGGGGGGCTTTGAAAGCTTCGTCGGGGGGCCGCGAAGTCATATAGAATCGAAGCATGAAATTATAATAGATAAACGCTCAATTTTGCAAGATATATTCATAAATATATGACATTTATATTCATTAAAATATACCTTTTAAACTTAAATAAAATAAATTATACTTATTTTGACAACTAATTTAAACTAATTAAAACGGTTCGCGTTGGAGGCACTTTCAAGTAGGTACGACTTGAACTTGCAATATTTTTTGTTATTATAATAGATAAACGCTCAATTTTGCAAGATATATTCATAAATATATGACATTTATATTCATTAAAATATACCTTTTAAACAAAAATAAAATAAATTATACTTATTTTGACAACTAATTTAAACTAATTAAAACGGTTCGCGGTGGAGGAACTTTCAAGTAGGTACGACTTGAACTTGCAATATTTTTTGTTATGCTCCGAGCTACTGTTAGTTAAAGAGTAAGGATGCGAAAGTGTTCAAAATGGAAAGCAACTTGGAACAATGGAACACTTGTAAATAAAAATACTGGCAAGCCATTATAGGTAATCGTAACAGATATTAAAAACATGTTTATCTAAAAGTTGTTTCTTTTCAAAAGTTTTATCCAATTGTACCCAACACGCCATACGTTCCTATATAAAAAATCGAAGTTGTCCTTGATATCTTGTACTTCCGGTTTATTCCGAAAATTTAAATACTACCATCCAATTATTTGGGTAAACTCTGGTCACCAATTTTTTTTCCCAACTTGCTCACACATCGTCTTTTCGAGAAAAATCGTGTTTCCTCTATCTTGATACACCTTGAGAGGTCCCATGGCAGAAAAGGTTGAGAAACACTGATTTAAGTAATTACGTAGTTGATTTCAATAATTTTTTCTAAATGGTTTCCAATTATATTTTTAATTTTAACAAATAAATGTATTGTTACTTAAAATAAATGAATCGTATATTTGAACATTACTTTCACATTTAGATATCATGAGCGGCCGTTTTGTCTTTTTTGCAACCCGGCAAGCATTTTTATTTATTTACAGGCGGGCGTAAAGTTTTATTTTCGGTCCTGGTAACTAAGATGTGAACAGTCATGCGTAAAATAACTATTTTTGTAACAGTCGCCTAAAAAACATGTCACATATATTGAATGAAGCTGAATCGTTATTTTTATTTATATAAATCGTTACCAATATTCTTTTTAGACGTATTTATTAAGAGTAAATATTGCAACAGATTTTTATTTCCTTGTAATCTACATATATATTGTTGAAAAACGATGATTGCAATATCCTGTTGAGTCACACTACGCGGCCAGAATTTGGATATTGGGAAGAACCTACACACACCTACAACTAATCTGATACATATACCGATAGATACCATCAGTACGTAAATTATTAGTTAGTTATATTTAACTATTTCCAAATCATCCTAAACAGGCAGTGGCGTAGCGAAGGTGGGGCAAAGTGATCTATAATGAACGGTAAAGGGGTGCGCGAATATGTGACGCAAAATGTTAATTAACTAGCATCGGCCTGAAGGAAGGATACAAAAAATTTACGTGAAGTGTGAAAGTAAGTGAATGATGATTATTTGGGATGGCAAAAAATTTTTATGGTAAAATATTTTTTTTTGTTAATTTTATTTCGAATGCCTAATACCATTCTAAATATTTGCAGTATTTTTTTTTTTATATAGCGAGGTTCATTAAGATTTTGAAAATTGCGCCTATTGCTTCCATTGGTTGTTTCAAGTCATAACTCCGCCCCTCTGATTTCGTGTATTCAATTTCAACAATTTCCACTGGTTATTAAATTTATGCTTTTAAAAATTAAATGCAACATTTGCCCAAATATAACTAGAATTTTGTAAAAACAATTTAAAAAAATTAAAATGCAAAAGAAAGAGAATAAATAAAATTGTCTCGAGACCGAACCCTAGTTTGCAAATTAGAACGCCAGAATGCTAGCCATTACACCATGAAAGCATGCTGGTTTACTGTGTTACATAAATTATTAAATATTTTACATGGTCAAGCAAAAAACACAAAAAATGTGTTATTTTCCGAAAACATAATCTGATCAAAAATTCGTGTTGTACTATTCCAGTGCATACAAATGTACATTATTTAGAATTTTTTCAGATTTTTAGATTAAACCATCTGGTCTACAGGGTGTGGGACAAATTTTTATTTGTATTTTTAGGGGGATACGTTTTTTAGTTTTAGTTACGGGGATATGTTTTAGTATTTTTCCTATATGCGGGTCAAAGAGTTGTATAAGCATGCCAAATTTAAACTCTCTAGGTTTAGCCGTTTGGCTACAATTTTTACCGGACAGACAGACAGACAGACAGACAGACAAACAGACACACACACACACTGACAGACAGACGACAAAATGACGGTATAAGAGTTTTTTTGGTAATACCTACAAAACCCTACAAAAGATTATAGTTTTTTTATAATAAAACAAAAATATGTATTAGAATTTTCAATCAATCAAAATTAAAATGATTTACAATACTTTTTCACTCAATTTTAATGTCTACTATAGAATTAGATTTTTGTATGTAAAAGTAAAATTATAATAAACCAGACCCCCCCCCCTCCTGATTGAGAAACACCGATATGGCCTATATATACTCAGGAAGTTCTATGTTATATACTACTGAAGGAATTATACGCCCGCTCAGCTGGGAAACATTGATATAATCTATAATACTCAGGACGGTCTAACATATACACCACTGAAAGAATTTTTCAAATCGGTTCGATAATTCCTGAGATACTCCAAAGATATAAACAAAGTAACTTTATAATCTAATAAGAAAATAATAAATAAGAATAAAATGAAATAATAAATAGTGAGCTATTTCATGTTTACACTTCACATCAATTTCTTGTACGTAGTTCCTTGATTAGTCCAGTTTCAAACAGTCCGGGATATTGGCGGAATCGATTACCCGAACTATGCGAGGTATTGCTGTATTAAACCAGTGGCGAAGGAAGACCTCCGCTAGACTTGCCTTCCCATAAAAAAAAAATAATAATAAAAAAAAAAACATATTTTTTTTTTTTAATTTAAAAAAATATCTAGGTAAATCTTCAAAAATACATCAAATTATGTCCTATATAATTTTTTGTCCAAGGCTTGGTTTACTAGTTACGATTTTTTAAAAATTTTAATGTTTAATAACTTCCGTTTCCGGTTTGGGATTTTAATAAAAAACAATAGGGTATTTCCCAATTATTAGGAAAATTTTTTAGTATCAGAACGAACTCTTTAAGTTAAACCGTTTTTGAGTTATCGTGTATACACACAAACGCACACACTGACACACACACATACGGACGGCACTTCGAAAATAGATTTTTTGGATTCCCTGGACCATGAAAAGTGGTCATCAGTCAAAATCTCGACATCGAAAATTTTCACGATTACAATACTTGCCCCTTATATATTAAGGTCGGGCAAGTAAAAAGCTATTGAGACTTAAAGTTAATCCCAAGTAAAATCTGTTCTACATTACACCTTTCGTCCCGTTTTCTTTGGCTAGAACTTTTTCAATTTTTCCAAATTGATATTCGTATTTGTAGGGTAAAATAATTTCTTAATTTAAATACCTTCCTATCTTCTCTTGGTGACTCAACTTAACGCGTATCCCTCTAGCGGCAATAAAGCCATTATCACTCCAAAACAAAGATTTAATACTCCTTGTTGTGTGCATGGTTGTCATTCATAGGAAGAACATTGAATTTTCTTAGAAAAATTGTAGTGTATGACAAATTGTCTTTATAGTTCTGCAATTTAATTTTAATACCAATGAGAAAAATGCGTTAAAAGTGAATAAATGCACCATTTATACTTATGTTTTACTACAAGTGAAGAAAAAAGTTTATTAATGATTTTAAAATTTTGTTTGTATGAATTTATCGAAGGGAATTTCAACTGTTCAGATGTTTCTAAACAAGCTTTTAACGTTGCATTTTTCATTTTCCCTGTCTCACATGTGCAAGAAAACTGTTTAATGTTGTGTAAATAATTGTTAATATAATTAAAACCCCTTGTTATTTTTTGTAGGTGTTCCATAAATGTGTTAGTTTGACATTTTCTTGTGTAGAATAAATTACCAGTTCTCTTTCTATAAAATTTCTTAAAAAATGTATAGATATTAAGTATTCAAATAAATGTTTTAAGTTCAAAGTATAATATCTTATTTTCTCTGTGAGTAGAACCTGACACCAACATTATAACCTCTGAAAATATTAATTTACAAACAGCAAATTTTATCATAAAATAGGTTAACATATATTTGTACACTTTTTTAATACTCGGTTTTAATTCCAATATACTGTATACAACAAGAAAACGTAAATTTGACCAAAAATTGTTTATAAACCAATACTGTTTAAATACGTTGACAGATGACTATCATTTTCGTGTCAAAAGTTCACAAGTTGATAGATATTTAAAAGATTCTTCTTCCAGAAGCGTAAATACTGGTTTATTTTAACGTTTTGCATCCATACCAGTCAGATATAGGCTGGGCCGTAGCTTTGTATTTCTGAAAAAAAAAAAAAATAATAATATTAATTGGAAGTTAGTTAAAACAATATTATTTATTTAATTACAAGCAGGGATATCTTCTTTTATGGTTAAAACCCCCCATACACTATGATGCAGGCAGCGATGCATGCATCGAGTCACTAGTGACGCGATGCAAGCGTCATTGTGTGTACGGCGGCCTCTGTGATGTCGCATCACCAAAATCATGAATCGATGCACGCATCGGCATTACGACAATGCTGGAGAGCCTCGATGTCGAATGTTTGTTTACAGTTCTTGGGCGAATTTTATTTAACAGGTATTGAAATTGACGGTCATCCATTCTTAAATAATTGTAATAATATTCTTAATTCAGTTAATAACCGGCAATTAGAATAGACATTTTTATCCTTAAGGGTGCGCATAACCGTATAGTTTCTTATACAAGACTAACAATCTGAAATAAAGTTAACAACAATCTATTCATCAAAATTTTCAGCGAATTTTTATTTATCTAATAGGATATTTTTAATTGTCAAAAAAACTGTCATGTAATTGTAAATAAACAAATTGAATTATAGACACCAATAGTAAATCATTTGACGCATATTTGTGTACCATGCGGCAAATTGTAGCTAAAGCTTCGTTCTACAAATATTATTCATGATATTTTGTTTTATTGTGAAAACTAATTATAGTTATTGTACTTGGTAATCTATTTTTGCTGCCACCTCGAATCTACCGCGGTTCTCAATATAGGAGCTGCAGATAGAAATGATTTATTAGATAGATAAAGAATACCTGCACTAAGTAACATTTCATTATCTTCAAGTATAATATTTTTCGACGAAGGTTCTAAACTATAAACAAATACGTCGAAAAATATGTTGACGTATTATTTGAACAATGCTACATAAAACTATATAAATATAAAACTTATTTGATACCCACAAATATATTTAAAAAATTACAGAAAATTGTTGTGTAATACCTATTATTAAGTTATTGAGCAATAACATTTTTACAATATTTTTTTTCTACAGTCAAAAATATCCTGTTAGATAGATAAAAATTCTGTGCAAATATGATATATAGATTGTCATTAATTGTATTTCAGTTTTTTAGTTTTGTATAAGAAACTAATAATCTCTGGGGGTTGTATGTTGCGTAAAGCCAATTTTTACACCACTTTCTTTTTGGCTTCTTTGATTTTTTAAGTGACACACCAATTAAGGCAATTATCACTGGCAATGGTAAATCACTATTCATGTTCATATTTTATTCAAAACCGGTGACAATGCAACAAACGTCGAGCTGTATGCTAAACAAAGCTGTGTTCAACTGTCGATTCAACGTTTAACATCGAGGCATGCATCAGTAGTGTGTGTCCAACAGCCAGTGATGCCTGTTTCATTATGCCTTGGAATTGATGCCGTCAATCGATGTTTGCCTCATAGTGTATGGGGGGTTTTAAGTACAGTATATACCATTAGTTTCATTTGTTGTCGGCTCGTTTGATGTTGATGGGGAAAATTTTCGTGACCTTGGTCCGACCAGGAAAGTAAAGACGATATTACGTATTTGGATACGGATGAAGCTTTATATTAGAATGGTTGAACTTGGCCAACAGTAAATAGGTGTAAATTAAATTGGGTTGTAAATGAAATAATTGAAAAATTTGAAAATTTGCATTAAGCAGGGAATTAGTTGCAAAATGAATTTAAGAAATATTGTAAGCAAAAATTTAATTTTGGTATTTCTCGAAATTCATATTTGGCATTTAATAACTTTGAAAACGCAAAATTTAATTTTGAAAACGCTACATATTATCATTATTGTTATTTTATGTAATACCAAAGATTATAAAAGAACTTTTCTGCACGACCATTATAGAATTTACCAATTCTAAAACCAATTTTGACTACAGAAAGTTAATATTCTAACACAAGAGTTGGAATGTTATTCTAAAGCTCTTATCTTCTTATGCATTTTGCGTATGATTCATTCCATCCCTAGTGATGGAATATCTATTCCATGCTTGTTGTCATTTGTTTTTGTCCACTATAAGTTATGCATTCCTCCGCGCTGAAAAGTAGTGCAGACAGTATCTATACGCGTAGGGAACATAACATCCTAAAAAGTACTAAAATAGTGACCGATATGCGGCAAATTAAACTAAAATTTAACAAACAATAAATAAAAAAATAGGTCTAATTAATTGATTAATTTGTTATGTATTATAAATTATTTGTAAAAATAAAATGTTTGTTAAAATAATTTCTTTTTTTGTCTGGTGGTCGTGGAGAAAGTAGCGTCTGTGATTCGATTGGAAGGGAATATTCCTCAAGCTCGCCTGCGGCTCGCGCTTGGAATGTTCTACTCGCATCGAACTTTCTCATTTCAACCTAGTTACAGAATGTACTGTTCTAATCTTTGAGAATACTAAAATTATTGCAAGTAGTACAATAATAAAGTAGGGAAATTATTTAAGGGTAGCTAGATTTTTCTTTTCTTATAATTATCGATTTCAATTAAGTAAGTATACATATAATAAAAAACCGTTCCAGATGTTAAAATATTGACAACAATTAAAGACTTTTTTTGTTTGTTTGAAATAAAAAGTTTTTGTTCACTCTTTTTTAAGAGTAGAAAGTTTATAATCGCAAATATACTAAATATTTCATCTGCTGTCAACTAAAACTCATAGATAAAAGTATTTGTCTGCCGCTTTTTTAAAAGATTTGTAATTGACTGTTTCGTCCTGACTCGTATAGCTTTGGAAAAGTTTGCATACTGAACCGTCTCACGCATGCGCATGTAAATTCTGGTACGAAAAAATAGCGAAGTGAAACTATTGTATATACCAGTGTTCTTCAACCTTTTTGCCCCCGCGGACCGGTGAAAATAGGATAAATATTTCGCGGACCAGCTAAGACACAAATAAAAACTAATATAGATAGTATCTTATTATTATATAGGTATATGTTATAGAGTTATATAATTACAATTTTTAGTGCGACATCTGCTACTGCTTCTTTCTTAGAAAATTTGATATACGTGGCTGCAGAGTTGTTTCTGAGAGACGAAGCGCTGCGTTAACATCCATTCGCTTTCTCTGTTTGGTTTTTATTATTGACATGGTTGAAAAAATCTTTTCGCACAAATAGGAAGTCGAAAATATGACTAATAATTTGATAAATTTATAACTCAAAGATGGATATTCTTTTTCTAGCGATTTCCAAAATTGAGACAATGATTGTATTTTATTTCTGAACACCAGAGTGACATCACAAACAACTCGATCAGCTTTTCTTTTTCACGAGGATCAAGTACACATGACTTTATATCTTTCATTATATACATATATTTATTTTATACTTTCTTTATATCTTTCATCGGATTATTAATCCAGAGGTTACCTTGAATCCTCATTTTCAGGGAAATAATTATTAAAATTTTCAGCTAATGCTCTTTGTTGACTTATTGTTGAATATGACTTTCTGGTTGACATTAGCAGCAATAAAAAATTCTTCCAAAAGTGGAAATATTTCTATATCTTCCTCTTATAAGAGACTATTCCAAAGAGCTAGCTTCTTTAGAAGTATGAAAAATAGTCGTGAAAGGCGTTGTATTGGGGCTAGTATATATTAAATAAATCATGGTTCAGACAAAAGTTAGTTTCTGAGTCGAATAAAAAAATGTGCTATATACTCTCGAATAGAAGATAGAAGTGTGCATCTACAGGATTCGATCGAAATATTTCGCGGACCGGCACCGGTCCACGGACCAAGGTTTGAAGAACACTAGTATATACTATGGTTAAAGGTTAAAAATATATACTAAAAGCAAAAATTTTGTAACTGCCATTCGATTCTTTGGAGTCATTTTTTTCCCAACTTTTAAAAAAAAATTGTGAACGGATGGTCTGATACACCCTGTATAATAAAATTATACAGTTGTCTCTATAAAATCAAAAATGGCTAATAACACTCTTCTTTTGTTTTCTGTTTTAATGAATATTTTGGATATAAATTATAAATTTTGTATATAATCGTATTATTGTAGCCAACTATTTTACTAATCAAACAGTAGATACATTCAACCTAACCTGTACTATAGGGGAGGGGGTTAGTTTTTTTTTTTTTTATGGCAACAAATAATATTATTTGGTGGCATATATTTTTTCAAGTTTATCATTAGGTAATAACATTCGTTTAGGATTAGATTACAAAAAAAAATCAGCTGTGGCCACTAAGTACTTGTTTAATTTATGCTGCTTTATCTAAAATGTCTCAAATAAAAGTTGTTATAGTCGGATTGCTGATAGGTGACTGTTACATGTATGTATCAAGTAATGCATTCATATAATAATTTAGTTACCATTTTTCAGCGATTTTGTTATTTGTCTTAACTGTCAGTGTCTGGTAATAAATATTAATTAAAATATGGCTTGCGGCCAATTATTAAATGCACAAACTTTAATTTTAAATCTGCTGGAATAAACAACAAATTATAATCCAAAATTTACGTATGAGTATAAATTTTTCCTTATTTATAATTTAACCTTAACATTAATAATTTTGTTTGTGTGAGTACTGCTGTAAATTTATTTTCGCGCTCTAATTAGTAAAGATATCTATGAATCATGCTGTTTCTTTCTAATGCTTTGTTTTTTATTCAAATAATTTGGAAGGTTAGTTGTCAACTTGCGTCACTATACGTTACTATGGGTATGCAAATAATTATATATAATAATAATGATATAGACAGAGAAAGCATATAGTATTGTGTATCGATACTTGTAGCAACGAACAGTCACTTATCAGCAATCCGACTATAGTTATTGCTTTTATAGCAACTTTTGTTAAATAATTTTTTTCAAAATATTTCTCTGTTGTGAAATATTTGCAAAAATCTTAAAACCGACACGAGTAAACTCTCATTTCTAGTTAATCGATTTTTGAATATGAAGTTTCATAAAAATCCTTTTAGCCGAATTTGCTCTACACGTGTACACGGACCGACCGACAGACAGACAGACCGTCAGACATCATGCTAAAAATAGTCAAAACGTTATGTACGGACCTCAATTCGTGGAGATCCATCGAAATCTCGGAGATCTTGAAATGTCAAAATCGGTATGATCACAATACCTCTCTTATATACATATGTTGGCGATCGGTAAAAATTAAGAAATCCGTGTTTTATTCTTAAAATATTTTGAGCACCTTTCAACAGAGTAATCGAAGCAAACAAAAATGAACAAGTTGTTTCAACATTTTACTTATTATTTTAGGCCTGAATACGATAGTTATTGTTGAAATAATTAACTAACATAGTTAGTTTTAAATTTAATATATTATGTAGAATTTGAATATATATCATTACCGAATTTCCAATTTTGGATTTGTCAAACTTGTAGAAATGTTCATTCTTGAAGAAGTAGATGTATTTCTTTCCATCATAATACGCAGCATCGATGAAAACTGGAATACCTCCAAATACATTCGTTTTACTGCGATCAACGAACAACATTTTCTTAGGATTCTTTTCATTTGGAACATTGAACATCCAGCTGTTCATACCTAAAATAAATATTCGAAGATAAAATTATAATATCTTTTTCCACACCCATTTAATTATATTGCAATTATTAGCACTTTTTTCGTTTCTTTTACGAAAAATAGTACTCATAAATAACTACAGTGAATTATGGTTTCATAATTCACTGTTTAGGGCCAATCACAAACCTACATTTCCATAATTCAGTCTCGCTGATCCAATCATATTTGACAATGGCAATGGGAGAGGTCAAAATTGCAGTGGTAGCAGGCAATATTGGTTAACGCTATCACTTCCAATAAAATTATCAATTTTGAGTCTAATTTATTTGTTTAACACGTTGACTGCCAATAACGAGTTTTCTCGTAGGTAGCGTTCTTGCCCAGGACGCCGACTACGAGATTACTTGTAGTACATTAAAATAATAAATAATAATAATTCTTTAATAATAATTCTTAAAGGGTGAAGAAAGCAAGAATGGTTATGGGGAAGCTATGGAGCATAGGAGAGAGGAGATTTGACGACGATATCAGGTGGAGGATGAAATTGTTTGACGGGTTAGTGAAGAGTATCCGCATGTACGGAGTAGAGATCTGCGGATGGAAAGAATGGGAGATAGTAGAAAGGGTACAAGAGGGATACATGAGATGGATTATGGGATTAGACAGAACGACACCAGGTTATATAGTGAGAGAGGAAATGAAGAGGGAAAAGCAGAGAGTGGGTGCCGGGGCGAGGGCGGCGAAGTATGAGGAGAAAATCAGAAGAGACGAAAGAAGGAAAATATTAAGAGAATGCTGGGAAGAAAGAATGAAGGAAGAACAAAAGGGTAAACTGTCGGAATGGGGTGAAACAAGAAAACAGTACTATTGGAGATGTGGGATGGACATAAGGGAAGCTGAGCGAAAGAGAAATGGAGGAAGAAACATAGTAGAAGAATTGAAGAGGAGAGACAAGGAGGTACAGGAGCAGGAAAGAACAGTAAGAATAGACAATTCAAGGAATGTGAAAAGGTATAGAGAGATAAGGACGGTAGGAATACCTAAATATCTGAAAGGGAGGAGATGAAAGGCAGGGGGCAGAGTTAGAAGGATTGTCAGATTAAGATGCGGAAATGAAGAACGGAGTAACAGGTATTGGGCAAAACCAGAGGATAGGCTATGCAGAATGTGTAGGGAGGAGAAAGTATCCTTGGAACACCTAACAAGAAGATGTGGAAAGATGACAAAATGGGAAGGAGAGATAAAGGAGCTGTTGAGTGGAGAAGGAAAGGGAGAAAGGTGGGTGAGAGTACTCGAGGAAAGAAGGAAGGAATGCGGAGAGGTAAGACAGAACTGAGAACAGGAAGGAAGAGAGAGGCAAAGGAGAAGGAAAGAAAAGAGGGAAGAGAAGCGAAGAAAGAGGGGAAGAACAACTGGAGTCAAGAAGGAAGGAGGCCCGAGACGGAAGCCGAAAAGAGAATAGGAAGAAAGAGAGGAACACCGGAGGAAGAATGTAGAAGAAGAAGAAGAAGAAAGAAGTCATAAAAATGTATTATATTATTATTATGATTTTAAATGTATTGGTTAAAACCCTAAACGCCGCAAGGTCTAGGGTAAATAAAGAATTAGTACATTAAAATATAATATGGCTATATCAAATTAACTTCTGAGACAAGAATCCTGAATCTTGCCTTGGCAGTCAACGTGTTAATAGGTGTGGAAAAAGTATAGTATTACATTCGCGATTATGGCCATTATTCACTCAGAAGATTTGCGCCACTTGCCTGCGGCTCGTGGGCTCAAACATCATCTTCGTGAATAATGGCTGTCATAATCGCTCACATAATAATATACTATTATTTCCGTCAATGCAGATACATTATGGAATTGTCAAATGATTCTACTACAATGATAACTTATGCTACAGTATAGCTTTAAGAACAAATTAGAAGATACAAATTAAATAGACAAATTAGAAGTAATAATAATACTGAACTATACCTACAAATACATGTACATCAATTATAACATAGACATAAATAGAACATTATTGTTTAGTTGATACTTCTGATTACCATTTAGCTCTTACAATACACAAAAAATTTATGTGAAGTGTGAATTTTCACACATTTCAGGGTTTTGCAGGTATTTAGTAATTGAATGATGGTTATTTGGGATGCCAAAACAAATTTTATGTCAAAATATTTTTTTATGAATTTTAATTCGAATGCCTAATACCATTATTTAAGTTTCTAAATATGTGCAGTATTTTTTTTTTACATAGCAAGGTTCATTAAGATTTTGAAAATTGCGCCTATAGCTTCTATTGGTTGCTTAAATCATTAGCCCCGCCCTCTGATTTCGTATACATTCAAATATAGAAATAAATTATAATTTCAACACTTCTCACTGGTTATTAAATTTACGCTTTTAAAAATTAAATGCCACATTTACCAAAATATAACTAGAATTTTGACAAAATAATTTAAACAAAATAAAAATGCAAAAAAAAAACTGAAAAATTAAAATTGACAAGATTCGAACCCTAGTTTGCAAGTTACCTGTTTGGCAAATTACAAAGCAATGACGAAACGCACATAGCTATGAACGCTAACTAATCTACTGGGTTACATAGTGAATTAAATATTTAACATATTTTGGTTAAAAACACAAAAAATGCGTTATTTTCCGAAAACATAATCTGATCAAAAATTCCTGTTGTACTATTCCAGTTCACACCAATGTAGATTACTTAGAATTTTTTCAGATTTTTAGTTTAAACCATCTGCGCTACAGGATGTGGGACAAAAATTTTTTGCACAATTTTGGCAAAAATCGCGTCAAAATAATTTATTTTGCAAAAATAAAATTTTGATCATTAATCCACGTAAAAAAAATATATTTTTTTTTCGATGAGCACATATTTGTTTATATTTTTAGAGGGATATGTTTTTTAGATGTTTTAGTATTTTTCCTATGTGCGGGTCAAAGAGTTGTATAAGCATGCCAAATTTCAACTCTCTAGGTTTAGCCGTTTGGCTACAATTTTTACCGAACAGACAGACAGACAGACAGACAGACAGACAGACAGACAGACAGACAGACAGACAGACAGACAGACAGACAGACAGACAGACAGACAGACAGACAGACAGACAGACAGACAGACAGACAGACAGACAGACAGACAGACAGACAGACAGACAGACAGACAGACAGACAGACAGACAGACAGACAGACAGACAGACAGACAGACAGACAGACAGACAGACAGACAGACAGACAGACAGACAGACAGACAGACAGACAGACAGACAGACAGACAGACAGACAGACAGACAGACAGACAGACAGACAGACAGACAGACAGACAGACGACAAATGACGGTATAAGGGTTTTTTGGTCATACCTACAAATACCTAAAAAGAACATCTTGCTTTTTTTTACTAAAATATCTTTTATTTTTCTTTTAAAATTATTTAAACTTAAAACCTTTATATGTTAAAAAAAAATTGTATATTAAAAAGCTTCGGACCCCAGAAGTACTATTTTTGCTTAGCTCAAGTCATAGCAGGAATTTTAAAATTATTACCATGCCTGGTAACAATCCTATCGCTCGGATTTATTTTGTCAAAATTTAAAACATTTTGCTTGACGTAAATTAAGCAATAGTATATATACATACATGCAATTGTCAAAATGTTTAATGTTCTAATACAGGGGTCGGCAACCCACGGCTCTTTGCTGAAAAAAGTGCGGCTCTTAAATTTTCAATAAAAATCTGACCGACACAGAACCTGTAGTTACCAAAAAAAATCTAGAGGTGTATAGAAAATGTCGATAACACTGTAATGTTCTCGACACTAGCACTAGAAAAATATGAGACAACTATGGAGGAAACACCACAGGACATTATATTTAAATACTGGAACTCCACCTAACTATTCTAATGCCAGAAGATTAGTTTTTGGGATTTAGCTTTATTTGCGTCCACATACAATTGCGAACAATTTTTCTCTACGATGAACTACATGAAAAACAAACATAGAAGCACACTGCAACATAGAACGTATGCAAGTTTAAAAGCGGAACTGCTTCTAAAATGCACGAATTACACTCCAAATTTGACAAAATTGTCAGAAAAATGCTAAGTCCAAAAATCGCATTAAATATTAAAATTAATAATGGTTATATTATTTTTGTAATACTTTGTTGTATTTACGTTTACATAAATAAAATAAATATTTATAAAAAATATCGTTTTATTTAGGGAAATATTAAAAGCACATTAAGATAGATCTTCCGCACGGTAAAATAGGTCTTTCGAACGGTTTGTTAATCACAATGAAAAAAAGGTTTTTGCACGATAAAATTGGTCTATGAACGGTAAGTTACTCAAGATGCAAAAAGATTTATGCACGATAAAATTGGGTCTTTTGAACAGTAAGCTATGCAGGGTTGAAAAGATCTATCAAACTGCAATATAAGCACGGTAAAAATGTTCTTTCACGGTTAAAAAGATCTTTCGAATAATAAGTTACGCATGGCGAAAAATAGTGCAAATTTTTTTAAGGGCTATTCATTTTCTTCCCTTAATAGGAACTCTTTTAACGTTACGAGAACCTTGTTAAAGGAGCTGAAAATTTAAACCCTTTTATTTATTGTACTTAGAGAAAACAATAACTATTTTTTTTAAAGTTCCATTTGTATATGAAATAATGAATAAATAAATCGAATAAAACTGCGGCTCCCTAAATCTTATTTTTTGTACGTTTTTTGCTAAAATGGCTCTTCGTTTCCAAAAGGTTCCCGACCCCTGTTCTAATATAACGTCTGCAGGAAGTCATGTGGTTTAAATTGCATAGGATTCTTATGGCCTTCTTTTGTTAGTTCCGTATTACAAAATGAGACAGATAATAAAAATTATTCATTTTTACCAAAGCGTGTTTTACTCACTGCATTATATTTACATTTTTGAAAATTTAAAACGTTAGATAATTTAAAACGTTAATCGTAGAAGTAAAAAATAATAAAGCATTGAAAAAATAATAATAAAGAAAAGAAAGTCACATTTTTCTTACATATTTTCATCAAAAACAAATATTTTTAAAATAATAATTTTTCTGCTACTAATAATTTTAATTTATATTATTTTTGTGTAAACTTATCACTTAACAACTATTATTATCACGCGTTATATGTCAATATACACTTCGGTGAGCTTCGGAATATTTCATTTCATTTCGGAATCTCGCTTCAAATTTGTTTTTGTTTTTGATAATTATAATTACCTTTAAATACAAGGACTTGTCCATCCAATACAAATGAAATTATTTTATCCTGAATAGCATTATTCCTTATAGAATTCCAGAGGGGGTTCCCTCCAAATTGTTGGTAAATCATGAAATTATATGGCCATACTTCAGTCACCAGTTTAGGATAATTTTCCATTACTTTTTCTTTTTTCATACAGACTTTCCAGCATCTATTCTCTTTTACTACATAAATAGTTTCTGAACTCGTTTGTATTATATTGTCCATTTGTTCCATGGGACATTTTTTTCTAGTTTTTTTAGGTCCATACCAATGCTGAAAAAATATATTTTCTATAAGTATACATTTATATACAGTCATACTTCGCTTAAAAAGATAAAAACCACAGTTCTCACAAATTTTTCTCACAAAACTAAAATCTGAAATAAAATTAATAACGATATATCATTGAATAAAAAGCCTAAATGAAGGAATATTACATGCTAGATCGAAAGACGTAGATGATCGTTTAAAATGACGGACGATAGTTTCCGGTTGTACAGTGACGTAGGGCCATTTATTAAAATAATTTTTTTCGATAAAAAAAGATAAAATACCAATCTTGAAATTTTCAAAAGAAGCTTAAGTCAGGAGATACAAACAATCAATAAATAGTATATTAAAACACAAGTTTCATAAGGCATGATTTTGTCGCACGCGTCTAGGTTTTCTAATAGATAAGTGCGGCAAAAGGACTTATGAAACGAATTTTTTATACTATTTTTTATACTTTGTCATTTATTCTTAAATTTGATAAATTTGTATTGCAAACCGTATTATTTTATGTAATATTTGTTATATGTTGGTATCACTGATTTGTTGTTTTGAAATGTGCTGTCAGCTGTCATTATGTCCGAATTACGGGAAATTGCAGATTGCAGTAAATACCTTGCAAAATTTACTTCCCCGGAAGTCAAGAGAGGCATACGACAGAGAATATAACTTATTTGGGGAAGGTTCATTGAACACCACTATAATGTTGGAGGGGGGGGGGAGTAACCTCATACACCAAAAAAGGAAAAGAAAGGACGTCGTCCTGGCGTTGAAGGATCTACGACTCAATTTCAGAAGGAATTTCAAGATGGATAGTTAAAAAAAAACGAATCATAAATATGAGTTGGGGGGGGGGGGTACACATCACAAAATATGCGGAGTATTAAATAAAGGGGGTAAAAAACACTTTAAAAACTCCAAATTCTGAAGCCGTGAGGCGCTAGGGGCAAAAAACTAAACATTTTCAATCTTTTCAAGAAAAACTGCAAAAAAATTTAACAAAAAATCATAAGTCCACGAATATATTAGGTTAACTTGACAGCATCAGAATTTTACATTTCATTCAGTATTACCAACATCATTTTATTCAATGCGATCTATATAGAGTTGCCGTGGCCCCGTGATAAGACGGTTGACTACGGAGCACAGGGACCCGGGTTCAAATCCCCCCACATCCTTTCAGCTCTGGGGTTCGACTCAGCCTAATGTATATTCAATACTTAAAATGAGCACCTGTTTATACAGGGATAATACGACCGGTCGAAACGTCACAGTAACCACGTTGCTTTCATATCTATGACTGGCGCTCTAGAAACGGAGAACTTATCTATCAAAATTTTCAGCGAATTTTTATCTAACTAATAGGATAATTTTAATTGAAAAAGTGTTCGCACCTCCTCTCCGGTGCGAACCCTTTTTCTAAAGTGTTTTTTTATTTTATTTTTTTTTTGTTTTTAGCTAGATTACATTTTTTAGATAGTACCGAACAAGCTGGCTCTGATAGCAGCTCGTTGTAGTGTCTCGTTAGTGTCGACAAGTCAGGCTATTACAGCCTCGTGTTACCGTAAAAGACCCGTTTTCGGTCTCTACAGAAGACGATCCCGTCTTTTATTATTCGCGATTGTAGACTTATATTTAGTGTATCAACGCGGCTGTGTGTCCCATCTTTTCTCTCTCCAGAGTGGACCAGACTACAGCAGTTCAAAGGGCCCTTTGATACGACCACTCATCAGTACGAGGTAAATCCATTTTTCCAACATTCTACAATCGCGTAGATTACGCATAATACAGTCCACACGCTTATTTTAGTGCTCCTCTGAGCAGGGATCTGGTCAGTGTCCCCATCCGGGAACACCACCAGACCACGCACTTAACAAAAGTGTTGTAGATAAATAAATTAAATTATAGACGCCACCTTGTAAACTAATCGACGCATATTTGCGTATCGCGGCCATTAGGTTAAACTTCATTCTGCAAATATATTTTTAGCTATTTTGTCCTATTATGAAAATTAGTTATTATTATTGTACTTGGTGGTCTATTCTTGACGTCATCTTGAATCTGCAGCGGTTTACAAATAGATAGTGTGGATCAAAATTATTTAATTTTAATGAAGAACATGTGTACCAAGTGGCATTCCATCATCATTAAGTACAATATATTTCGACGAAGGTTCTGGACTATACAATCATATAGAAAAAATATTTACGTATTATTTCTACATTTTTACATCTAAACTATCTAAATATAAAAGTTATTTGAAACCCACAAGACTTTTAAAAAATACGAAAATTTGTTGCCTGCTATTTAGTTGTTGAACGATAACTTTTTACATTAAAAATACCGAATTTGGCCAACTATAAAAAATCAGCTGTGGCCACCACACAAAGTACTTGTAAACAAAATACATTCTAGCAGCAGAATAGAAATAACTTGGCCTATTATTTTCTAACAGAGATATTATTTATAATGACCATGGAAACGTTATATATAAATAGATACATACATGAAAAAAAGATACCTACATAGAAAAAATTTCGAAAATCTTATCAAAAAAAATTCTTTTTATCAAAAAATGTCTCAAATAAAAGTGGTTAGTTATTGCTTTTATAGCAACTATGGTTAAATAATTTTTTTCGAAATATTTTTCTATTGTTGAATATTCGCAAAAATCTTGAAATCGACACGAGTAAACTCCCATTTCTAGTCAACCGATTTTTACCAAAAGTTGAACAACTCCATTGATGTCAAAAGCTTAAATATGAAGTTTCATAAAAATAATTTTAGCCGAATTTGCTCTGCACGTGTACACAGACAGACGGACGGACGGACAGACAGACAGAGAGACAGACAGACCGACATCATGCTAAAAATTGTCAAAACGTTATGTAGGGACCTCAAGTCGTGGAGATCCATCGAAATCTCGAAATGTCAAAATCGGTATGATCACAATAACTCCCTTATACCTAGATATGTTGGCG
Organism: Liopterus haemorrhoidalis; assembly: GCA_963971575.1. Taxonomy (NCBI): domain Eukaryota; kingdom Metazoa; phylum Arthropoda; class Insecta; order Coleoptera; family Dytiscidae; genus Liopterus; species Liopterus haemorrhoidalis. The sequence continues at coordinate 145,135,410 of OZ020611.1, read as the reverse complement.
GTCGGTAAAAAATCAATGAAAGAAATTATTATATTGCTCAAATATAAGATGACACTCGATTTGCATTTTTTTTTTTTTTTTTTGAAAAATCCACTCCGTATATTCGAGAAAATACGGCATCCTATTAAGGTTGTTTTATATTATACTTATCACCACACTATCAAACTTCTGACGTCATTCAAATTTTTAATGGTATATTCTGTAACAAGGTTGAAATGAGAAAATTCGATGCGAGTGGAAAATTCCGAGCGTGAGGAACCACGAGATATTTTACACGAAAAAAAATTTTTTTTTCTATTGTCACATCTTGGTCATGTGAAAAATAAAATTGTTCAGCGTCCATGAAAACAAAATCTCGAACTACAATCCTCTAAAACAGCGTTCCGCAACCATTTGGGTGCGACCCAATTTTGGGTCGTGGAAATTTAAAAATGGGTCGTGACTTGCGACCACTTACGTATAAGAAAATTCAGCTCTGACTGCAATTAAAAATAAATATAGAAATCGACTTCAAAGCATTGACAGAACGTTGAGGATTGTATTAACTAAATGAAATGAAGCCAGAATAGACAATGTGGTGGACGAGAATTAGGAGCAAAAGAGCCATTAGTATGTATTGGTATAAAATTATTGTTTTTTTTTTTTTTTTTAATTAAATTTTATTTTGGGGTGTATCAACTACATGGTCATTAACACCCCGTAACAGTTACAAATATTACATTGAATTAGGTTCATTATACTTGTGTAAGTAATAATTTTGAATTACATACTCGTAGATACATTACACAGTGAAGATTTTACAATAGAAGTTCATTACATTATTGCCTATATTTTATTTGATAGATTAGTGTCTTCTAGATATTTAAAAATTTTCGCTGTACCTTCCATGTTGTTAGATAAGTCCTCTTCCAAGGAGTTTGGGATGCTGTTTTGGGCTCTTTCTCTCGTCTACTTCACACATTCAATGAGAATATGTTTAACAGTTATTGGGCTGTTACATGTTTGTCATATTTCCTGTTCTTTTTCTGCATGAGGTGTTTTTGGGTAATGAGAGTGTGGCCGATTCGCAATCTAGTCATTATAACTTGCTCTTTTCTGTCTTCAGGAGTATACCAGTTGCTGATGGATGATTTTATTCTTCTTAATTTGTTATTATGTAAGGTATTCCAAAAGGAGTTGAAATTTTTGCTGGCTTTCTTTTTTACATAGCTTTTAAAGTCATATGGCATAATTGTTGTATCGAAAACGTTGCTTGGAGTTGCGTTTTTTGCTGCATGGTCTACTTTTTTATTACCCATAATTCCCACATGTGAGGGGATCCATAGCAAAGTGATTTGGTTACCTTTATCTAATGCTGAGTGTAAGTTACTTTGAATTTGTTGGACTACGTGGTTTCTGTTGTACGTCTGCTGGATACATTGGATTGTGCTCAGAGAATCGGTTTGGATAAGATAATTACTTGTAGTCTGATTTCTGCCATTTATAAGTTCACTGGCTTGTAAGACACTGTACGCTTCTGCAGTAAACACGCTAGCCATATTTGGGAGGTGGAAATCAAAAAAGTCTTCGTTAGCTAACACTGCACAGCCTGTTTTATCTTCGATTTTGGATCCATCCGTGAAAATGTGAAAGAAATCTTCGTACTTGCTCAATTGTTCATTATATAGTTTTTTGAACACTTCCGGGTTGGTATCACTTTTTTTATATGACGATTGTATCAGATTGTATCTAGGGTGTTTTCTGATCAAAGGAGGTATTTTGTCATATAGTTTTTTACTGATGTTAGGGAAGGTTATATTAAGTTCTGAGAGGTATCTTATGATGTTTTCGTGGAAAGGGTTATTATTTCGGATTGTTATACGATCATTCACATTGCAGAAAATATGTTGGTATGTCGGTATACTAGGATCTGTTGCCAGATTTATATGTTTATGAAATAAAATTATTGTCCTGCACTTGCATCATTTTTTTCCAACGCACATGGGTCGCCTTATAATTTTGTTATTATTTTTGGGTCGCCAGACACCAAAGGTTGTAGAACGCTGCTCTGAAATATTTCCTGTAGAGTAATTGGGGGAGAGATTTCCATTCGGAAGTGTTTGCCATGTGAATTTCGTACTTGTTCATCCGACTAAAGCTAGCGTCATAGTAATGGCGCCTTGTTACATGTAAGTGTTCATGCAGTTAGTGCGGTTGCAATATTTAGCACTTTAAGGTAAGTAATAAATAAATTTAATTTTTTTAACCTAATTATTTTTTAGACAATTTTACTTCGTAACATATTTTAATAACATATTATTCCTTGAAGCAAATATTGTGCTAGATAATTATATGTAAGTTACCTTCGGTATTATGACGACTCTGTGAGAAACACGCCAGACAGTGTCATGTTAAAACCCCTGACCTTGCTAAATATGTTAAGATTATAAAAGACCATTTTTATGTATTATATTCATTCTGGTATTTAACATAAAACTATGTACTTCTAACATTTTTAACTTGTAATATTAAAATAAATCCTTTTTAAAAAGGCAACTCCAGTAATGACAAATATTATTTGTAAACATGTTATGCGTATATTAACTTGAGTTTTAATACGGTTGTTACGGAATCTTTTACGTTAAAATGTAGTGGCAATCTCTTCTCTATTTTAGGAGAGTTTTTCACATTGAAATGGAGGAGAGATGACCATATCTTCGAATATTGATATCACCTTTGTCGCTTTTTTTAGATGTTTAATCGAAAGCTGGACAATAACCAAGGTAAATGGACAAAAGAAAACCTAATGGCAACAATTGAATATGCCAAAAAAATACAGTAATGGGTGCAGCAGCTTTATATGGTATTCCTCGAAAAACATTGGCAAATCGAGTGAAGAAAAATGATAATTCAGCACTTTCTCACATGGGTCCCTCCTCAATTTTTGGTAGAGAAAACGAGAAATGAATTGTGAAGCACATAAAATCCATGCAAACAAATGGTTTTCCAATGACGAGAACAGATCTACATTGCTTAGCTTTCAATTTTGCAAAAGAGTTAGGGTTGAAACACAACTTTAACCGAGACTCTAGGATGGCGGGTTGCGATTGGTTAACACCATTTTTGACTACGCGTCAAGATATCTCAATAAGAAAAGCAGAAGGTGTGTCACTATCCAGATGTCAAGGGAAGAATATAGAGGAAGTGGAAAATCACTTTAAGTTATTAGAATCTGTTTAAAAGAAAAAAATATCTTTAATAAACCAGGGGTGCTATTCAATGTGGACGAAACAGGTTTGCAATTGAATAATCGCCCTGGCTAAGTAATTGCAGAAAAAGGATCCAAAGCTGTTATGACAGTGACGTCTGGGGAAAAAGGAGAAACCATCTCATTGATTGCTTGTTGCAGTGCTGAAGGTGTTTCCCTACCTCCAACATGTATTATGAAGGGGAAAAACATGAAAAAATAGTATGAAGATGGCATGCCTGCTGGTGCCTATATTTCGATGTCTGAAAAGTCAGCCTATGTAACTAGTGACATTTTTCTGCAATGGCTCAAAACTATATTTCTTCCACGCAATCCAGATGGAAAAGTGCTCCTGCTACTGGATGGCCATAGCTCACATTGCTCATCAGTTGCAGTGATGGAGTTTTGTAATCAAAACGACATAATATTGTTATGCTTACCGAGCTATACTCCTCGTTATCTGTAACCACTAGACAGAGCAGTATTCAAATCTCTTAAGGCTTACTTTTACGAAGCTTCGAGCAATTTCTTGAAAAATAATCCTGGTCGCAAAATAAATAAGATAAATTTTGGTAAGCTGTTAAATTATGCATGGGATAAAACAGCTACTCACTAACTGGCCTCCAGTGCCTTTAAAGCAACAGGTTTGTATCCATTCGACCCTTCGCAAATCCCTGATTATGCCTATGTTACTTCGAATGTAGCTGCAGAGTTAGTGTCTGTAGAGACAAATAAAGAAGCCAGACCAAGCACTTCTAAAGGAGAAAATAGTCCAATTCAGAATAATAGTATTTTACAAGAGACACCAACTAAAGTTCTGCGGAAAATTTTACCAGTGCCAGAATTAAAAATGTAAGCTACCAAAAGAAAACTTCATGCCACGGAGTTAACATCGCCAATACACATTGAATGTACAAAAAACAAAAAAATATCGCGGAAAAGTACACGTAAAACCAGGACATCTAAAAGGTGCATGGGTGACAATGAAGATAAACGGCTGATTTCTCTCAAGCCGACGACGAAGACGACGAATTCTGCCTTTACTGAAGAGAGCCCCAAAAACTGGTGTCACAAAATGTGGAGGTGTTTCACCAAAAACCATTTTTTTTTAAATGTGAGCTCTGCGGATAAATATATTATGTTGATCTTATTTAAGTAATTATAGTTTATCTTATAAATATATGCACCTAACATTATTAATTGAATAAAACTATATTTGAATATCTTTTCTGTGGTTTAAAGTTTGTGGCAATTTCTCTTTCACTATTTGTCAATATCTCCTTTGAAGTGGCAATCTCTCCTCTAAAACATAGATTCAGATATTTTTAAATAAACGATAATGCCTTTTTTATAACAGGAATTCTAATATAAATAATTGAATTACATCTTAGAGCAGTGTTTCTCAACCAAAAACGCACCGCGGACCAGTAAAATACATAATTTTCTACCACGGACCAGTAAAATACATAACTTTGTGCCGCGGACCACTAATAAAAAAATTTGATGCATTTTTTGCAAGAAAACAGATATATTTAATGTGCTAACTAAATACATTTATTTCATTTGTGGAAAATCACAGAAAGTTTACAGAAAATAAACAAAATATAAATTATTTATATAAAAAATTTGCATAAATAATAACAAAAAAACTGCAAAAAATACATACAAAAATTTTCGCGGACCACTAAAATTTTTCTGCGGACCACCTGTTGAGAAAAACTGTATTAGAGTATCTAAAAAAAAAAACAAAATATATTTAATTTAAGTTGTTTTAGTAGAAAAAAATCGGATTCTCCCAAAACATGGCAATCTCTCCCGGACTTACCCTATGTATTTTCATATAATTATATAAAACGCAAGTATCTGTTATGATAAAAAATCATCCTACGATTTAAAAAATTCAGTATAACTTTTAATTTTGTTTATTGGAATTTATCAATACTACTGAACTACCACTAATGAAAAATAATAATTACTTTTTAGAGAATTTCTAAATGAAATCGTGTAACTTTTAACTAAAGAAATATTTAGATTAGGTTAGATTAATAATCAGTGGTCGATTAATCGGTATCGGCCAATAAGGCAAGGCCGATTATCGGTGCAACCGTATTTCTAATATAACATAATAATTATAATGGATAAACTTACTTGTATTCTGGATGTATCGTCTCTATGCAATTTTAGATTAGGATCATAACCAGCGTAATAAGCATACATTAATGCACCTGTAACATTAGAATGTTCTAAACCCAATGAATGGCCGAATTCATGTGCAGCAACAGCAAGTAAGTTGATGCCAGATGTAGTATTACTTGTCCAGTTCTCGTCATCAAAATATGCGTCGCCCTTTTGCTAAAAAATTAAACCTTGTTCAGTGACTTGCTAAACTTTTTGTAAAAAATTTTGAGCCCTTACGCAAGTGTGGACGAAAAAATTTAGAACAGAATATTAGTTTACCTTACTTTTATTTTTATGAATGGAATTCTATTCAAATTTTTAGCGTATTCTATTGAGTGCTCTACTATGCACTAAGGTCACTCTGCGAGCAAGTTTCGCATTCGCTTGGCGGAACAGTTACTCTAGAATTGTTAAAATTTCGTATTCGAGAAGGCCACTGCTCTGAGAGTGCTCGTAGAGCACTTTTTCTTGCTCTGGCTATAGAGCAAGAGCAGCGTCGAGCAATATGGCGCGAAGCGGTATTTCAAAGCTAATATGTATATTTGCCCTGCGTTGCGAAGGTCTCGGGTTCGAATCCCGTTCAGGCATGGAAATTTTTTGAAATAAAAATTGTCCTGGCTAATTGCCACATCAGCAAAGGCCATCAAATAAAAAATAAAATAAAAATCTATATTAGAACTAATTGAGTCTTCATCAAGTAGTGATGTATCTTTTTGTATAATAAATCAAATTAGGAAATTAAAAGACATAAAATAATTTTAAAAAAGTAACATTTTGCTAATATAAATAAACAGAAAACAAATAAATTATTGCAATCACAAAAATAAAATAATAAAAGTTATACATAAAGTATATCCTGCATTGTTTATGCAAGAAAATCACTGTATTTTTAAATAATTAATAATAACAATAATAAAAATCAGCTGTGGCCACCACAGGACCAACCGCCATCACAAAGTACTTGTATAAAATACATTCTAGCAGCAGAGTAGAAATAACTTGGCCCAATATTTTCTAACAGAGATATTATTTATCATTACCATGGAAACGTTACATATATGTAAGTATGAAAAAATAGATACAATTTCGAAAAAAAATTCATTTTTTTTTTTTCGTTTTATCAAAAAATGTCTCAAATAAAAATTGTTATTTATTGCATTTGTAGCAACTTTTGCTGAATAATTTTTTTCTAAATATTTTTCTGTTGCTAAATATTCGCAAAAATCTTAAAATCGACACGAGTACACTCCCATTTCTAGTCAACTGATTTTTACCAAAAGTTGATCAACTCGTGCTTTTGATGTCAACAGCTTAAATATGAAGTTTCATAAAAATCCTTTTAGCCGAATTTGCTCTGCACGTGTACACAGACAGACGGACGGACAGACAGACAAACGGACAGACAGACCGACAGACATAATGCTAAAAATAGTCAAAACGTTATGAAGGGACCTCAATTCGTGGAGATCCATCGAAATCTCGAAATGTCAAAATCGGTGATCACAATACCTCCCTTATATATGTTGACGGTCGGTAAAAACGTATTTGATTGGGAGTTGCTCTGGCGCGCTCGCTCGCAGAGCAATTCCAGAGTGGTCCAATAGATTACGCCATTAGATTAATTAAGGTAATATGCAAGGTAAAAATACATAAGATTTGTATTAAAAGAAAATTTATTGTAAAGAAAACTAATAAAATATAGGTATGATCAGGGTGACCAGGTCTCAGGGTTTTAGCCGAAGTCTCAGGGTTTTCGGCCAGAGTCTCAGGGCTCCGGGTTTTGCAATAAAATCTCCGGGTTTTGCTATAAAATCTCCGGGTTTGTAGTTTGTGAGGACCTTTTTGTATTGCTCATCATTTATGTATTTTGGACGTGAGGACCTTTTTGTTTTCTCATTAATTATATTTTGGAGATGAAGACCTTTTTTTGCTCATCACTTAGATTTTGGAGGTGAGGACCTTTTTTTTGCTTGTCAATCTTCGGGTGTACCACAACTGAAATCTGGTCACCCTGGGTATGATAGTCTTTTTTTAGCACAATGAGTATAAATGTAAAAATCCTAAAAATGGCAACATTTAAATTTAAAAATGTTTATTTAATAATATAAATATTTTATAATAGAATAGTTATCTATGCAACAAATGCGTAAAGCATTACTTTTTTCACGAATGAGAAGTTAAATCAGCATTCCTATAAGTGAAAAATGACGCTTTATGCATGAGTTAGAATTAGAAAAATAAAAAATTAAAATTGATATATGCATATAGTTTTCTACGACTGTCTCAAATTAAAAAAATCAGCTGTGGCCACCACAGGACCGACCGCCATCACAAAATCCTTATATAAAATACATTCTAGCAGCAGAGTAGAAATAACTTGGCCTAATATTTTCTAACAGAGATATTATTTATCATGACCATGGAAACGTTACATTATTTATTTATTTTACATCGGCCTATTTCTGCAACGAGGCTAATCGCCGAGAAACGTTACATATAAGTATGAAAAAAAAAAAATCGAAAAATTTGACAAAAATTATTCGAAATTTTTCGTTTTATCATAAAACTTCTCAAAAAAAGTTATTAATTATTGATTTTATTGCAACTTTTGTTCAATACATTTTTTCGAAATATTTTTCTGTTGTGAAATATTCACAAAAATCTTAAAATCGGCACGAGTAAACTCCCATTTTTGATCAACCGATTTTTACCAAAAGTTGATCAACTCATTTGACAAGCCATTGACGGCAGAAGCTTAAATATGAAGTTTCATATAAATCCTTTCAGCCGAATTTGCTCTGCACAGACAGACTGATAGACGGACAGACAGACAGATAGACAGACGGACGGACAGACAGACCGACAGACATCATGCTAAAGATAGTCAAAACGTTATGTAGGGACCTCAATTCGTGGAGATCCATCGAAGTCTCGAAATGTCAAAATCGGTATGATCACAATACCTCGCTTATATATGTTGGTGGTCGGTAAAAATAAAACCTAAGACAAAATTAATATTTGAGATTTTTGAAGTTACGGTCACGAATTAATTTAAATTGTTTTCAATGCACTCTCTGATTCTTTGTCGGACTGCATGAATACGCCTGCAGTCCTTAGAGAAGGTCCTGTCGTCCCCATAAACACACGCAAGTCCATTGAGATCATTGTGTAGCCTTCTTTAGCCGATGTTTTATCTTAACTACTAATTATGCTACTTGTTAATGAACATTCAGAGCCGTGGCAAATATGATCAGACCCCAAATAAAGATTCAGTACTAGCTGGAGTCAGTGGCGGATCAAGTCTTCGCTGGGCCCAAGATATTTTTGATTTTCGGGCCCCCAACCTATGATTTACGGGCCCTCAACCTATGTTTTACGGGCTCTCAACCTAGAGGCGTTCAAAGTGAAGAGCAAAAAAATTGGGACTTCACCTCCCAAATCCAAATGAAGAGCAAAAAAAAAGGACCTCACCTCCCAAATCCGGGCCCAAGACAAATATCTTTTTAGTCTCATACGAAGATCCGTCACTGGCTGGAGTACCCGTAATTCTTACGGTTTTTGTAATGTACATTTTTACTATAATGTAAGTGATAATTGAGATATTTCCATTTCTAGTAGAACAGAATATAATATGAAAAAGAAACTATTCCTCTCTGTTTAATACAGTTTTTAATAACATATAGGTATATTTGGAGAGCTATAGACAGAGATACCTATAAACGAAGTATTTCTATATTAAGTTATCGTGAAGTATTATTTACTTAATATCAAAAATATATACAAAAGAGTGGTTTGGAATAAATAATCAATTATTTTGTGTTCTACTTGAAATTGAAATATCTCACTTATCATTTACAGCAAAAATATACATATCAACAACGTACGAAGTACTCCAGCTAGTCTATTAAATATTTTCCTGCAATAAATTTTCTACAAAACTCACAATTTCACCGATATGCGATTCAAAAGTCTCTATGCCGACTCGTATCGCATATGGCGTCACCGACAGACAGACAGACACATCATTTATGTCATAAGGGTTTTTTGATTATGTCTACAAAACCGTAATAAAATATATAAGCCAAATAAATAATAAAACTTACTGGGAAATACGCATATGCCAGAGTATCTCCTTCTCCGTCACTACCAAATTCCGATCCAAACGTTATATCTATATCAACAGGACCTTCATTGACCAATTGAAATGTCAAATCAATCTTCTCTTCCCACAATTCAAATGCTCTTTCGATTTCCTTAATTGTAGTACTTCTGCTCAAACCATTTTTTGGGTAGTTATTAATCTTGTAGGTTAGATGTTTCTTCTTCCATTTACCTACATAGACAGACCAATTCTGTAACTCAGTTACTATGATCATTGTAACTAAATTTGTCTCTATGAGCAAGGTCAGTTACTATCATGAATGAAAGTCATTATACTTTTTATAATATTTTAACTTGTAGTAACGTTACTACGCAGTAAATTTTTACAGAATTGATCTGATTGATTCGTATACTATTTATTGTACTACCTACACTATTGACCATAAGTAGAAAAACAAAACTATTTTTTAAATTAAAAATTAAAAAAAAACTATCTCCAACCATGTTTAGAAAAGGACCACATGTTTGATTTTGAAAATTTTAAAATACTAGATTCAGAAGACAATTATTATAAAAGACTAATAAAATAAATGGTATACATAAAACACAATAGGTGTGTTCGATTTGCACATTTGCAGTTACTGTTTACTGCCGCGTTAAAAATATCTGTTCGTTTTGTTTCGCAGTAACTGCAAATCTGTTCGATTTTTCGTAATTTACTGCCAGTTTATGACGCTACTGCGAAAAAGTTACAGCTGCTTCTCTTGCGGATTATTTGTTACGGCTCTGTTTGTTTACCTTTTTGAGTTGGTACCATAGATAAAGAATAAATGGTTGGTACTTTGTTTTTGACTTTTTGACAGGAATATGGCTAGCATATTTGTTTTGATATTTATACTATATTCTTTGATGGCTAATGTCTTACAAATTCTTTTTTTTTTAATATCCTGGGACAATAGTTTCTACAAAATTTTTCAGTTTTTCTATCCTGGGGCATTTTGTAAACCTCGCAAATACAGTTCATAACCTTGATTAGATGAGTTACTAGATAATAACAGTTCATAACTTCATCATCCGAACTCCAAAAATCTAAATCTGAATCAGATGATTCTGAATTTGATAATATTTAAAGATCCATTAAATATATCTAATATTTTTCACCCTTTCGACACTAGGCTGACCAGATTTTTTTCCCAGAAAAAGAGTATAATAAAAAAAAAGGTTACACTTCAAAAATTCAAATAATGAGCAAAAAACTTGAGGTCTCATTCAAAAATACTAGCAAAAAAAAAAAGGTCTTCACTCCCAAAATAGAAGTGATGAGCAAAAAAAAAAGGTCCTCACTTCTAAACTAGAAGTAATAAAAACAAGTGACCAACAAAAAAGAGTATATTCAGGTTTTTTTTTTTATAAAAAGTGTATAGATAAAAGAGTATAGAAAATATTACTCAAAAAAATTGATGTGAAGTGTGAATTTTCACACATTTCAGGGTTTTGCAGGTATTTAGTAAGTGAATGATGATTATTTGGGGTGCCAAAACAAATTTTATGACAAAATATTTTTTTATGAATTTTAATTCGAATGCCTATTACCATTATTTAAGTTTTTAAAGATGTGCAGTATTTTTTTTTTTTATATCAAGGTTCATTAAGATTTTGAAAATTGCGCCTATGGCTTCCATTGGTTGTTTTTAGTCATAGCTCCTCCCCTTTGATTTCGTGTACATTCAAATATATAATTAAATTATAATTTCAACAATTTCCACTGGTTATTAAATTTACGCTATTAAAAATTAAATGCAACAATTGCCAAAATATAATTAAAATTTTGAAAAAATAATTTAAACAATATAAAAATGCAAAAAATAAATAAAAAATAATATTGTCTCCTCACGTAGGACTCGAACATGAGTCCGATTACGAATTCTTGGACAGAACGCAAGTATCTTAGCCACAGCACCAAGAAACACGTTACTGTTTAGCGTATTATATAAGTATAAGTTGTCAACATTATTAGCAAAAAAACACAAAAAATGCTTTTTTTTCCAAAAACATAATCTGATCAAAAATTCCTGTTGAACTATTCTGGTTCACACCAATGTACATTACTTAGAATTTTTTCAGATTTTTAGTTTAAACCATCTGGGCTACAGGGTGTGGGACAAAATTTTTTTTGCACAATATTGGCAAAAATCGCTTCAAAATAATTTATTTTGGAAAAATAAAAATTTGATCGTTAATCCACGTACCAAGGGCTTTCATTTGATACCCTACTCAGAATTAAAAAAAAATATTTTTTTTTTCGATGAGCACATATTTGTTTATATTTTTAGGGGGATATGTTTTTTAGATGTTTTGGTATTTTTCCTATGTGCGGGTCAACGAGTTGTATAAGCATGCCAAATTTCAACTCTCTAGGTTTAGCCGTTCGGCTACAATTTTTACCGAACAGACAGACAGACAGACAGACAGACAGACAGACAGACAGACGACAAAATGACGGTATAAGGGTTTTTTGGTCATACCTACAAAACCCTAAAAAGAGTATAATACTCTTAAAAAGAGTACGTCTGATCACCCTATTCGACACACAAGATAATCTCCGAACCAAATCGTAAAAAGATTCTTAACCTTGTGACGGTTGGGGAATTTATGTACTGGCCATTTTACTCGTCTTGCCCTACGTTGTGTTTTTTTTTTTAGGATTATGAAGTCGGTTCGTTCTTGGAGCGGGAAGCTATGTCTACAAAGAAACGCCGGGACACATTCAAATCAAATAGTTTATTAACGGTCTAGTCATTCAGAAATAGTACAAACATGTTTATTAATGCGTCTGATTGTGATGGCTGTAAGGTAAATTCAGATTAACACATTTATAGTGATAACGTAAGTTTCTACTCAAATATTACTATCAAATCTACACTTCCAAACTAAGCATGCGGTCCATATCATGTCATACCATTGTTAGGATCACTAGCGTTGACTAGGATCTTAGACTTAATTATTTGCAATCAATAATGAGGGGCTGTTTTATCCAACACGGGTTTATTACTCGTGTAGATATAGTTTGATCACCTAACCGCTGCTTTCTGTGCGAGACGGTGTATTCGGTGTTGTTTCGACGGACGGGTCTGCTACCCGCAAATACAGTTTTGTTGGGTCTGTCAACCCTCCGGTGTGTGTATCGGTTTCTACGGTTGTGAACCGTAGAGAACCGGTCAGGCGCCGCGGACCCCTACGGTTGTGAGGCGCAGGGCCAGTATTACCTGGTCGTCCTCCCCCATAGCGTGCCGAACATGGGCGTACCACGGTTCCACACTGTCCTATGAGTTAGCCGTAGACGAGAAACGTAAATATGATACGGAGTGCGGGGATACGTGGACGTCTAACACATAGCGTGCCGAACATGGGCGAACCACGGTTCCACACTGCCCTATGAGTTAGCCGTAGGCGAGAAAAACGTTAATATTACACGGAGTGCGTGGATACCTGGACGTCTAACACATAGCGTGCCGAACATGGGCGAACCACGGTTCCACACTGCCCTATGAGTTAGCCGTAGGCGAGAAAACGTTAATATTACACGAAGTGCGCGGATACCTGGACGTCTAACACATAGCGTGCCGAACATGGGCGAACCACGGTTCCACACTGCCCTATGAGTTAGCCGTAGGCGAGAAAACGTTAATATTACACGAAGTGCGCGGATACCTGGACGTCTAACACATAGCGTGCCGAACATGGGCGAACCACGGTTCCACACTGCCCTATGAGTTAGCCGTAGGCGAGAAAAACGTTAATATTACACGGAGTGCGTGGATACCTGGACGTCTAACACATAGCGTGCCGAACATGGGCGAACCACGGTTCCACACTGCCCTATGAGTTAGCCGTAGGCGAGAAAACGTTAATATTACACGAAGTGCGCGGATACCTGGACGTCTAACACATAGCGTGCCGAACATGGGCGAACCACGGTTCCACACTGCCCTATGAGTTAGCCGTAGGCGAGAAAACGTTAATATTACACGAAGTGCGCGGATACCTGGACGTCTAACACATAGCGTGCCGAACATGGGCGAACCACGGTTCCACACTGCCCTATGAGTTAGCCGTAGGCGAGAAAACGTTAATATTACACGAAGTGCGCGGATACCTGGACGTCTAACACATAGCGTGCCGAACATGGGCGAACCACGGTTCCACACTGCCCTATGAGTTAGCCGTAGGCGAGAAAACGTTAATATTACACGAAGTGCGCGGATACCTGGACGTCTAACACATAGCGTGCCGAACATGGGCGAACCACGGTTCCACACTGCCCTATGAGTTAGCCGTAGGCGAGAAAACGTTAATATTACACGAAGTGCGCGGATACCTGGACGTCTAACACATAGCGTGCCGAACATGGGCGAACCACGGTTCCACACTGCCCTATGAGTTAGCCGTAGGCGAGAAAACGTTAATATTACACGAAGTGCGCGGATACCTGGACGTCTAACACATAGCGTGCCGAACATGGGCGAACCACGGTTCCACACTGCCCTATGAGTTAGCCGTAGGCGAGAAAACGTTAATATTACACGAAGTGCGCGGATACCTGGACGTCTAACACATAGCGTGCCGAACATGGGCGAACCACGGTTCCACACTGCCCTATGAGTTAGCCGTAGGCGAGAAAACGTTAATATTACACGAAGTGCGCGGATACCTGGACGTCTAACACATAGCGTGCCGAACATGGGCGAACCACGGTTCCACACTGCCCTATGAGTTAGCCGTAGGCGAGAAAAACGTTAATATTACACGAAGTGCGCGGATACCTGGACGTCTAACACATAGCGTGCCGAACATGGGCGAACCACGGTTCCACACTGCCCTATGAGTTAGCCGTAGGCGAGAAAAACGTTAATATTACACGAAGTGCGCGGATACCTGGACGTCTAACACATAGCGTGCCGAACATGGGCGAACCACGGTTCCACACTGCCCTATGAGTTAGCCGTAGGCGAGAAAACGTTAATATTACACGAAGTGCGCGGATACCTGGACGTCTAACACATAGCGTGCCGAACATGGGCGAACCACGGTTCCACACTGCCCTATGAGTTAGCCGTAGGCGAGAAAACGTTAATATTACACGAAGTGCGCGGATACCTGGACGTCTAACACATAGCGTGCCGAACATGGGCGAACCACGGTTCCACACTGCCCTATGAGTTAGCCGTAGGCGAGAAAAACGTTAATATTACACGAAGTGCGCGGATACCTGGACGTCTAACACATAGCGTGCCGAACATGGGCGAACCACGGTTCCACACTGCCCTATGAGTTAGCCGTAGGCGAGAAAAACGTTAATATTACACGAAGTGCGCGGATACCTGGACGTCTAACACATAGCGTGCCGAACATGGGCGAACCACGGTTCCACACTGCCCTATGAGTTAGCCGTAGGCGAGAAAACGTTAATATTACACGAAGTGCGCGGATACCTGGACGTCTAACACATAGCGTGCCGAACATGGGCGAACCACGGTTCCACACTGCCCTATGAGTTAGCCGTAGGCGAGAAAAACGTTAATATTACACGGAGTGCGCGGATACCTGGACGTCTAACACATAGTGTGCCGAACATGGGCGAACCACGGTTCCACACTGCCCTATGAGTTAGCCGTAGGCGAGAAAAACGTTAATATTACACGAAGTGCGCGGATACCTGGACGTCTAACACATAGCGTGCCGAACATGGGCGAACCACGGTTCCACACTGCCCTATGAGTTAGCCGTAGGCGAGAAAACGTTAATATTACACGAAGTGCGCGGATACCTGGACGTCTAACACATAGCGTGCCGAACATGGGCGAACCACGGTTCCACACTGCCCTATGAGTTAGCCGTAGGCGAGAAAACGTTAATATTACACGAAGTGCGCGGATACCTGGACGTCTAACACATAGCGTGCCGAACATGGGCGAACCACGGTTCCACACTGCCCTATGAGTTAGCCGTAGGCGAGAAAACGTTAATATTACACGAAGTGCGCGGATACCTGGACGTCTAACACATAGCGTGCCGAACATGGGCGAACCACGGTTCCACACTGCCCTATGAGTTAGCCGTAGGCGAGAAAACGTTAATATTACACGAAGTGCGCGGATACCTGGACGTCTAGCACATAGCGTGCCGAACATGGGCGAACCACGGTTTCACACTGCCCTATGAGTTAGCCGTAGGCGAGAAAACGTTAATATTACACGAAGTGCGCGGATACCTGGACGTCTAACACATAGCGTGCCGAACATGGGCGAACCACGGTTCCACACTGCCCTATGAGTTAGCCGTAGGCGAGAAAAACGTTAATATTACACGAAGTGCGCGGATACCTGGACGTCTAACACATAGCGTGCCGAACATGGGCGAACCACGGTTCCACACTGCCCTATGAGTTAGCCGTAGGCGAGAAAAACGTTAATATTACACGAAGTGCGCGGATACCTGGACGTCTAACACATAGCGTGCCGAACATGGGCGAACCACGGTTCCACACTGCCCTATGAGTTAGCCGTAGGCGAGAAAACGTTAATATTACACGAAGTGCGCGGATACCTGGACGTCTAACACATAGCGTGCCGAACATGGGCGAACCACGGTTCCACACTGCCCTATGAGTTAGCCGTAGGCGAGAAAAACGTTAATATTACACGGAGTGCGCGGATACCTGGACGTCTAACACATAGTGTGCCGAACATGGGCGAACCACGGTTCCACACTGCCCTATGAGTTAGCCGTAGGCGAGAAAAACGTTAATATTACACGAAGTGCGCGGATACCTGGACGTCTAACACATAGCGTGCCGAACATGGGCGAACCACGGTTCCACACTGCCCTATGAGTTAGCCGTAGGCGAGAAAACGTTAATATTACACGAAGTGCGCGGATACCTGGACGTCTAACACATAGCGTGCCGAACATGGGCGAACCACGGTTCCACACTGCCCTATGAGTTAGCCGTAGGCGAGAAAAACGTTAATATTACACGGAGTGCGCGGATACCTGGACGTCTAACACATAGCGTGCCGAACATGGGCAAACCACGGTTCCACACTGCCCTATGAGTTAGCCGTAGGCGCAGAGAAAAAATAATCGATATAGTGACCTACCAGCAGCTAGTATCTGAAACCAACTGCCCCCTTCTGTTCTCAAACTCCAAGATTATATACCCCAAACTCTAGACAAAGAACTTGTCTTCTCTCTCGCTCTCTCTCTCTCTCTCTCTCTCCAGTTCCCATAGAATTGTACATAAAATCATTTACAAAAACCAGACACATAAAATGGTCACTAATTTCGCACGACACAGACCTGTTAACTCTATTTTGACACATTTGGGTTGTAACCCTCACAAAAATGGTTTCTTAGAATTTTAAGTTAAACACTAGACATATTTAAAAATAACCAATATATCAATCAGTGAACAGATGTAAAATGTCAACAGTTGTGGTCAACGTTTTATGACGCCTACTTATATAGTTTTTGTGTGTATAATACTCGAGAAACCTGAACCTTTGCAATACCGCACATCTGGTCGTACGTTCTAGCGGAAACTAGAGGTATAAGAAACCCACTTAAGATAATCTGTTTCTTTTACTATTTTGGAATGCGTGATAAATGATAAAAATGAAAAATAAAAATTAAATGGGGTACAAGTGGCTGTACCATCACAACCTGGAAAGTTATCTGACATTTAACATTTACGTCAGACGTACTTCTTATTCTTTACGTATAAACAAATCGAACAGAAAATTAAACTCGCTGTATGTTACCAGTTTTTAGTAGTAAACTGCTAACTGCAGCGTTTTACTGCTAGCGTTTAGCAGTATAACGCGAAGGTGCAAATCGAACATACCTAATAGCAATAATATAAATATACAACAAGACGCGGCAAATTTAAAGGGGTGCTATGATCACATTATTAACTGTATTAATGATAGCCATACCCCTGGCACTCTTATGGGCGATAAATCCTACCGTGACGTCACCAGTTTTAGTTTGTCATCGATTGTGTAGTGGCGCTGTATTGGCGCTAGATAAAGCAAGCGACAGATAACTATCCTTTTCTATCTGTGTTTTCTATGCAGTTAACGTCATACCAATTCGATGGTATTATTTATTGTGTTTTTCATGACAAAGAATTTTAACAAATCCAAGTTTAAGTGAAGTGTTTTACTGTGCAAATAAAGTGTGTTGTCAAACAATAGCAGTTTATAGTATCGAGAATTAGTGGTGTTTGAGAAATGTGTATTGTAAATCACTCAATTTTCAACTAGTTTTAGGTTATGTTTTTAATATTTACGTTGATAGCGTCTAGTAATTTGTTGTGGCTCATATGAGAAGATATTTAAGAATTAAATAATAAAAAACAAAACCATCGTATTAAATTTTTTTTATTGATTGTAAAATTTGTACTGTTTTTTTATTGTAAATAATGTAAATTTTAATTTTGCAGAATGCGAGCATTCTGCAAAATTATTAACTAATATTTCAAAGCATTTTATAAAAATTATACTATTTAATTATGTAAAACAATTAAATCAAGTAATTATTGGCAAAGACCTTAGAGTAAATGATAATGCATCGAAATATTTTAAAGATGCAAGAAAAATGTATTTAAGGTTAAGATATAAAAAATAAAATGTATTTACAAAATGTACTATTTTATTTACCTATTATACCTGTTTTATTTACCTAAGAATAATAGCAGTAATTTTAAATTTCAAATACTGGCGCCAGATTGGAAATATGTGGTATCTACATTATCGATTGAAAATACAATTAGTTTGGCATCATTTCGCTTCTGGCGCTAGTACTAATGTAAAAAAATTACTGTACCAGTGTCATATCTATCTTGTCTATGATGATAGCAAACACACTGCTTCAACTTGTCATTCTGTAGGTCTGTTCATTTGTCTGCTTAGATCACATTAGAGCAAATCTTGCAACATTTTAGGCGTTCGTTTGTGTAAGAATAGTTGATATAATAGTGTTCGTTTGTCCAGAGCAACTTACGCTAGATCACATCGAGCAAGCTAAACTTGATCGGTCTCAAGAGGTGGAGCAGGTAGAATAGAGCAGGAAATATAACCTCTAAATAAAGAAGTTTTTTGACAAGTGTTATTATAATCATACAAAATACTTATCATTAAAGGTTTTTACGCAATATTCTAAATAATTATTACATTTTAGATCACTGTTTCTCTAACTTTCGATAGTTGCGGACCACTTTCTGAATTTCACGCTAACCTCGGACCACCAACATCAAGAAAAAATGTTTTTTTGCGAAAAGGTCCATTATTAATACTAATGAAATTTTGTGTTCGCGGATCACCAAGAAATGACTCGCGGGCCACAGTTTGATAAAAACTGTTTTAGATCTGGTTAGTGAACAAATAAAAAAATAATCAATAAATATAAAAAATATATTGGTCTTTTAGATAGTATTACCTACGAAATTGCAGCAGGAAATGTTTAGGTGGAGAACAACGCATTAACAAAAGTAAAGGACAATATTTTTCTTTGACAAACAGCCGTTCGTTTGTGAAGATCGGACAGCACAGCTTAAACTTGTTCTTGCAGTCACATGATCATGATCTAACTTCTCGACTTAAGCAACCTAGCAATTATTTTAAAACAATTTTTACCAAAAATTCTCTTGTTCCAAACCCGATAACCCAATCTAAAAATCTAAAAAAATAAAATTCTGGGTAATGCACATTAATGTGATCCGAAATAGTACAACAGGAATTTTTCACCTGATAGTAATTTCGAAAATTACCTAATATTTTGTAGCATCGTGCATATAATATTTATCTTACTAACTAGAGAACTATGTAGATATAGCTAGGTCTTCATGCCTGCGCTATCGTAATTAAGTTCGCTTGTAAGTCTCTAAATAGAAGCACGCGCCATAGGCTACTCGTCTTTTGGACGCGTTTTCATCCTATCCGATCCGATCAGATTTCAGACGACAAGCTGCGAACGATCCCATCACAGCAAAATAAATTGAAGGGCGTCCTTTGGATGCGTTTTCATCCGATCCGAACAGAACAGATTTCGGACGAAAAACTGCGACCGATCCCATCACAGCAAAATAAATTGAAGGTTGTCCAGTGGATGCGAAGTTATCGGTCCGATTTTGTACGAACACAGCCGACATGCCAACGATCCCATTTTGATGGGATTTTACATGCGAATTCATGCGAATGAGAGGAATTGCAGACATATTTATCATATACAGTGCACTCCGCTTAATGTGATCACATCGGTACTCGGGGTTTTTGATTACAATAACCGATTGATAATAATATCCGAAAAAAACATGAACGCAAAACGTTATAAAATGAAAACAAAAGAAAAAAATATTCAAATTCGGCATACCTTAAATTTCCTTGGCTCGCTGCGAGTATTTTTTTATGAACAAGTGTTATATAATAATTGCAACTATTGTATAATTTACCTTAAAGTCATACTAAAACGTTATTCTGGTGAAATAGTTTCACGAAAATTAGAAATTTTCCTTATTGTTGGACTGATAGCATCCAAAATATAATGGAAAGTTGAATCAATCTGAGAAAATTTAAAAAAAAAATTTTCTTCTATTTTTAAATCCTCATATAGATGATGAAAATCTCCAAGACTATTTCTTTTCTCTAGTATATGATTAGTCCAGCATTCTTTTCTCTTTCTTTGTCGGCGTCTAACTAAATAAGAGTTCTCCAAAAAAATAAGGTTATCCATTGCACAACTTGTTTTCAGAGCTTTTTAAAATAAATGAATTTTCCCACTCGCGTCGCATCTGACGCATTCCGCATCCAGTAGACGATATGTGAAATCGTTCGGATCGGATCGGATCGGATCAAAATGCATCCATAGGACGAGCTGTCTTGTCGTCAGAAATCTGTTCGGATCGGATCGGATGAAAACGCATCCAAAGGACGAGCAGCCTTAGTCTTTCAAGAGTTATAGAAATTTGTGATCTTTATTATGTACCAACAATTTGTTATCACTTACTAAATACCTATAAAACCCTGCCATATGTGAAAGTTCACACATCACATTATTTTTTTATTTATGAGTATAAAGAGACGCCAGCGCTACATAAATATTAGGCGCGTTCTTTTTACCACTTTACTTAAGAAATCTAAGCTAAGCTAAGTTAATCTAAGTTGTAAGAGCATTCCATTTATAAGACACTGGCTAATACCCTTTTCACACTAGATCTTTAAGATCGGATGTTAAAGTGAATGTATCTTTAAACGCTAATGTAAAACCGTATGGTCTCGTCTAAATACAAGCGATGTTTAAGACAGAGACCTGCGTCTTAAACTTCGTCCGCATTACCAACTTAATTTCTATTATAAAAAAATACTCCTTGAATTAGTGCTGTCAACATTTTATATTATCATAAACAAGAATACTGTATTATATCGACGTTACAAGAAGTTTATACTTATTGTTATAATAAAATTATTTATTTTAATAATGTGTTTAATAAAATACAGAGCTACAATAATTGAGATAAAATGTATCGACTTACATGTTAATACAGGTGTAATCTATTCTTTATTGTAGTGTGTTTATTGTAGAATGAAATGAAATATCCTTAATTGTTTATAATAATTCAAAATGTGCGTCTGCGCAGACCGTTCAAAACTGGTAATTTCATGACGGTAACTTAAGAACAATATTACTGTAGCTGATAACAGCACCAGAGATTTAAACATCAAGTGTGAAAGCATACCGATCTTAAACATCGGTGAACTTTAAGTTCACTCGTCTTAAAGATCTAGTGTGAAAAGGGTATAAGATAAAGTTTTTTCTTCCTCCCTTTCCCTTGCTAAGACAAGTACAGTCGTGGATATAAACTATTCCACCGAAAGCGTTCCTTTTACGTTACTTAGAATTACTTAGGTTAGCTACCCATTTTACTTCTTAGCTTAGCCAAGCATTTTAACTTGTAAAAGTAACGCTGCTATTAACTTTACCATAATATCCAGAAGATGCCTTTTTCATCATATCTTTCTTATGGTTATTTTTTCGACCACATCTTGGCTTCCTTATAAAGTTTTTAGCTTCTGTTGTTATTTCATCTAAAGAAAAAGAAAAAAGATGTAATTATAATAAATAATTGTAATAAATGTAATGTATATATAACCTTAAGAATCATTTTTACTTGAAAACCTGAGAACGGGCCCGGCCCCAGGATAATAATAATTATGAGCCCATGACCCTTTAAAATAATAATACCAGGTCAGGTGACTGACAGGAAAAGAAATGCATATAGATCAAGGGCGTATCTAAGAGGGAGGGGAGCCAGGGGGCTTCAGCCCCCCTAAACAATTATTACTTATATAGTTTTCATTCATAAAATTTTTTCATGAAAATATTTTTAATATTGAGGAGTCGTTCAACACGACTACACCCTGTCTTGTTGAACGACTCTACAAGTTCACGAGAAGCTCATGAGCGTGCGCCGACGATCCAGAGGGGCCATTACCCTGCTTCAATTATGATTTGATGGAAGGGAGCTATAACAGTACCACTAAGCTTAATTTTTACAGAAAACTGGTAAAAAAATCAGTCAGAATCTACTAGGAAACCGTGCTAAAATCGATAGTTACATTAATACATAAGCCTAGAACCTCTTCTACCCGTAGGTGTTGAGGTGAAAGTTTTATAAAGTTCTTATTGCTCGCGTCGTGTGTGTGCTGGAAGTTTATAGAGCTTCCTCCATTATTTTCTGTCCATTGGCAAAGCTTTCATTTCCCCCGGGTTTATGTTTTTGTATTGAGCTGCTTCCGTGATGCATTCCTGCCAAGTTTTTCTGGGTCTTTCTCTTGGTCTCCTACCTATGCTTCTGGCTTCAAAAGTTCTTCTAGCTGTTCTTTCGTCTGGGTGTCTTACCATGTGCCCATACCACCTCAGTTGATTTTCGTATATGGTTTCTAATGCCGGTTTTGTATTAAGTTCTTCTCTATAAACAGTGTTCTTTATTCTATCTAATCTTGTGCCTCCTTTGATTTTACATAGGAACCGCATTTCTATACTTTGTAGGTTACATTTATGTTTCTGTGTTAACGTCCAGGATTCACTTGCGTAAATTAAAGTTGGCAGATATGTTGTCTTGTACACAGCTAACTTTGTCGATTCGGGAATTTCTTTTATATTGAGAAATTTTGTTTTCAATGAATTGAAGACCTTACTTGCGTTATTACATCTTTCTTTAATTTCGAAGTCTATATTTCCATTCTCTGAAAAGTGGTTACCTAGATACTTAAAGGTTTGTATATCAATCAATATACCAAAATAAGTCACCGAACCAACTAATACCCAAAACAGAAACACCCATCCAAAAAGCAATCACCAATACACTCAACCAACTCCACATACATCTTCCAAAAATAGAGAAAGCTACTCACCACACTACACCACCATGGACAATAAAACTCCCAATAATAGACCTAACACTCACAAATTACGACAAATCAAACACACCCAACAGTAAATACAGACAAGATTTCAAAAATCTATGCAAAACGTTCCATCCGAATACAGACTATATATATACCGACGCCACCAAAAGAAATAACGAAGTCAAGATAGCCTACATCCACAACAACACTGTAAAAAGCTACCAACTTCCAGACACAGTTTCCATCAACACCGCTGAAGTTGAAAGCATATATGAGGCTGTTAAATATGCACTAACATCTGCAGGAAATACCCATTTTGCCATCTGCACTGATTCCCTGGTAGCAGCAACCGAGATACTAAATCCAAAAAGCAGACTGGAAAGTGTGCGAACAATCCAGGAAATGGTCCACCATACCAAATCCACACGAGATGTGAAAGTAACAATTGTTTGGATTCCCAGTCACGCTGGAATTCCAGGCAATGAACTTGCAGACAGCACGGCAAAAAACAGCCAAAACGCTCCACTCAGGAACATCGCAACACCCGCAAAAGACTTCCAAAAAATAATTAGAGAAAAGGCCAAAATATACCAAAACTGTCTATGGACAAATGTTTCAAACAACAAACTGCGCCAAGTTAAAGAAGACACAAATATATGGAACTTGGACAGAAACAGGAAACAACAAACCATGCTCAGTAGATTGAGAATTGGGCACACTAAAATGACACATGAACACCTACTTGCACGAAGTGAACCCACAATCTGCACACAGTGTAATACACCTCTAACAGTGGAACACATAGTGATAGACTGTCCTAAATATTGCACCAGTCGAATCAAATACAAAATACCAAACACCTTTAAAGAAGCACTCCAGAACAATAACATTTCAACCACCAATCTGATCAACTTCCTAAATGAAGAAAAACTTTCAAATGAAATATAAAAGATATATGTATATATGTAATATGTTAATAAATGTAATAACCAATAACTGACGCTAAAAATCATGTTATTGAAGCGTCATTAAATAAAGATTAATAAAAAAAAAAAAAAGGTTTGTATTTGTTCCAATTTTTCGTTTTCTATATGAATTTCGTGTTTGATGTTTCCGTTTCCGATAATCATTGTCTTAGTTTTGGCTTTGTTTAAGTCCAACACTTGTTAGTTCTTCATTGAAGGCCTGCAAATTTAGCTGTAGATTCTCTTCCGAGTTGCCTAGTATTACCATATCGTCTGCGAATGCTAATTCTATTAATTTTACATCGTTCATTTTCCATTTGCCTAGGTTGAAATACATTTTTTTCTAGCTTTTTTTACTGCCTCATCCTAGTATACATATATTAAATTATGTAGGGCTTAGTATACAGCCTTGTTTTAGTCCTCGATAGTTAAAGAACTGAAAAACTTCTTTGCTGGTCACAACTGGAGCTTCCAGCAGGATTCATCGCCAACCCATAAGGTGAGAACTACACAGCAGTGACTTGAAATACATTGCTTTCAAGTCACTGCTGTGAACCTAATTTCTCATACTAAGTGTCCGATTAGCAGCTCCGACGTTTACTACCTAGACTACAAATTGTGGTCCGTACTTAAAGACACAGCCTGCAAGAAAAGGCACCCTAATATTGCTAATATGAGCCGCTCCCTGATGAAGACGGTGGAATGGTTTCCTGTAGAAACGCTTGGAAATTTTTGGCCACCGAGACTTAAGAGCAGTGTTGTAATGTATCTAGTTACAAGTATCTAAATATAGTAACTAGATACTTTTTCAAGTATCTAGATACAAATTATATACTTTTTAAAATATGTATCTGTATCTGTATCTAGATATTTAAATTTAAGTATCTTGTATCTGTATTTCAGATACTTTGATCGTAATTCTGACGTTTACAAATTAAATTTATATGGAATGTCAAAAAAATATATATTCTCACTCGTTTTTCGTAGCTTTTGAACGACCGTAAAAATAGTAGATATTTAGGTACCACAATACTAGGTACAACACTTAAGGAAAATGGGTCATTGTTAATGAAAACTAAGTTGAATAACTATTGTTGCTATTTTGATGAGCAATTTACTAAAAACATATGAAAAATTATATCCACACAAGTGACTTGGGAGTGAACCGTGGTTTTTGAAGCCTTGGGCAAGACAAATTAAGGCCCTTCAAATGTATCCAGTGATTGAAAATACACTTTGATAATAATTTTGAGGCATTTTTTCACTTGAGGCCTGGGATCTAGTCCGCCTCACCGAAGGGCCGACCATGCTAGTGTTGATATTAAGTTCATTTCTTAATTGAAATAAATAAATTGTAAAATAAGTAGATGTGTTTCCTAATGGACGTAAAATTGAATACATTATTAAACGTTTATATAAATTTAATTTGTAAGCGTGAGAATGTCAACTGAAATTTTGTTTATAAATTAAATTTTTATGCATGACATTAAATTTTACACCAGACATTGTTTCGTTTCATAGATAGTGCAGTGTTATATATTACTTATAACATACAAAATATGTGTTATGCTCGCATTTTTAAAAGGTGTCCAATCAAGGCTATATGAAATTTTAATTAACGTACTGTGTCTCATTCACACGGGTAGCTATAAAAATAATTACAAGTGTGTAGTTTGTCTGTTAGATTAGTTTTTTGTTTAAGCAAAGATACAACAAACATGCCTATTCACTGTTAATTTTGCACAATCAATATTGTACAATATCTTCAATCTTCAGTAAATATTGTACAATCAACAAGCAATTTTTATTTGGAATCGCCTGTTCATCGAAATCATAAAAATTTACCTCCATCTACTTTCAGTATCAAGTTGCTTTCTGCCCATTGCTTTAACATATTGTCATCGATGTAATTTGTCAACTGGCATATTTCGTCAAATAAATCATCTTCTTTTATTTTATTAACATTCTCTTGTTTCACATTACTTATGTAATGTTTCAGATGTATCTAATTTCGACTTCAGCCCGCAAATGAAATACTTAGAGGAACGTAATCGTGTTATAAACGGTTTGTGTATTTGGATCTCAGATCACTGAATACCTGCGAAACCTCCGTAAAGCTTTTCGTATCACCCTCCATTGGTTTTACAGCATCATGAAAAATTGCCGATTGTGTGCAGGGCTAGCGCGAGGCATGTGCAGCATGTGCAGTGGCACATGGCCCCGCGGTTCAACAACAGGCCTCGCGCATGATCTTCTCATTTGGAGGTGAGGACCTTTTTTTTGCTCTTTACTTGTATCTGGGAGGTGAAGACCTTTTTTTTGCTCTTCACTTGGATCTGGGAGGTGAGGACCTTTTTTTTGTTCTTCACTTGGATCTGGGAGGTGAGCACCTTTTTTTTGCTCTTCTCGCACATGGCCTCGCAAATCCTAGCGCCGGCCCTGATTGTGCGTATATAAACCTCACCCATATTTCGGAACAGTCATTGGAAAAAAACTAATGAAAGACTGCCGGACATTTATCTTGAGATAAAAATTATGATTTCAATGGCGCGAACATCTGTAATATTCGTTCTACCGCTGGAATAAGGGCCAGCCATCTCGTCTTGCTATATCCTAGCATTTTTTTCTAGTGTACCTCGGCAGACTCACAAAAATCCTTTAGTTCTGCTACGCGAACTGTGTAAATATAAAAGAAGCCGTCAATTTTTGTCACAATGTATTCCGCGTATATGGGCAATAAATCTGCAGTTGTTTGGATAGCATTATGAACTATATGTGCTCCACAGCCCACGCCAATAAGTTTTCTGTCTAAACATTCCTGCAGTTTAAAATTTCTTTGGCCCTCACGCTGTACTCCTCCAAAATTTGTATTTACGTTGTCAGCGCAAAACGCAACAATTTTATTTTCTAGGTAGTTTTTTCAAGAATTTCTATAATGGAAGTATATATCATATCTGAGGTTTCGCCAGATAAACTTGTTAGGTTTAATAATTTCACACAAACTCCCGTTTTAGGATGGAAAACCTCACCAGAATAAGGAACACCTTAATATCCTTGTGATTTGATGCATCGGAAAAAAACACAAACAAATGGAACATCATTGAGTTCCTGTGTAAGAGCAGTTAAAGAATATGGACTAATTACGTGTTTTACGATTGCCTCACATTTAGTTTTTCCGCACGAGAATTTTATATCGAAGACTTTTTGTATAACTTTTGATGTGTATTCCATCGAGTTGAAACTGTGATTATGACTTGCTTTCGCGAATTCGGCCTCTCTATCGCCATATTTTCATGACGAATTCGGTAACTGAATGAGAAGTACTTGCTGCAGTTACTGGCTTTTGTGTTTTTGCTGATGACAAATCGTCGGCTGGCAATAATAAGGTTGTATGTGATATTTTTTGTCAAATGCACTTTTCAATACTATTCGCGACTGCAAATAACAGTGAGACGTCTGGTGGTGACTAGCTAAATTAAACAGAAGCGTATATTTGGATAATATTTGTAGCATGTTGTGCTGCAGTTTATGTGAATTAAGAAGTATTTTAAAATATAGTGACTTAAATACAGTGCTTTTTTGCCGAAATATTGTTTGAACAGATAAATATTAAGAAAAAACTTCTGACATATACGCTTCTCGTGCGCCATCAGCTGTTGAACGCTGCGCCGCCAACGTTAGTTTCAGTCGCGAATAGAGTTGTATGTCACGTAACCTACTTGTTCCAATAATTTCCATAAGATAGCATTACCGGTGTCGGAGAAAAAAGCAGAAAACCATAGCTGTATGTCTTAAAAAATAAATAACTTACAAAACATATTTGTATGTTAAAACATACACCCTTGTATTTTAATTGTTTTTTCTTTTTTAATTCATAACTTATGGTTGTACGTTTGACATACAACATCTTTTATGTTAAATATAAAACATCTTTTTCGGGCACCTGGGTTACAAAAAATATTAAAAAGAATAAAACAAGGTCTTGAAGACTTGTTAAATATATTTAGAGACATACCAGAAAACAGGATAATCGCTTTAAAATCTATGCTGGATTGGATGCCTACTATGGATAAATCTTATTATGAAACAATATTGCCAAGTAAGTAAATCTCAAGAAAATAATAAAAATACCTTTTCTGGTACCTTTTTAACAATTTTCAGAAACCTAAAAACTGAATTTCCCTCCGATATAACTTTTAACTACAAAGCTGTATGTAACGTTAAGGTACTAAGTTTCGTGTTTTTCTTAATCACAAAGTTGTATGTTCATTTTTCAAATTGTTAAAATGGTACCATTCATTTTTTTTTTTTTTTTTTCAAAATAATGCGTTAATGGTAATAACACATCAATATATAGTTATTAAAAAAAATTTCTTCCTTGTATTGTAACCTTATATTGGTTTTTTCCATGTCAAAATTTTTGAAGCTTGTTTTCTCAAATGTAATACACTTTGACATACAACCTTATTATTTTCAGCTGACGAAATGCCGATTAATATCATATTTACCCCCATTAACCACAGAAAAGGTTCAATGGCAATTATTGCAGCAAAGATTAAATGCAGCAACTTTCTGAAGAAATGGAAACTCCTTCAACATGTTCTCTGTTAACTTACAAACTCGTTTATCTTTTTTAGCCGGTGGAGGCATTATTATAAAACAGCGAAACGGAAAACAGAAAATCTGAGAAGACACTGCACTATTAATAATATAAATTATTAATTTAGTTATGTTAGGTACACTTCCAAACGACTTTACGACTGATTAAATGTAAACAAATAATATGTATTGCTTGCACCATTCAATACGTAGCCAAAACTAAACACACAGATAATAATGCGTAATAATTGATATCGTAAATATTTTTTGCACATAAATGAAATGGGGGACTTGTGGGACGAATTTGATGAATGTGGGACAATGTGGGACGCTTTTGATAAGGGGGAACAGTAAAGGCAAATGCGGGACTGTCCCCCCTAATGCGGGATGGTTGGCAGTCTTAGTTATAATCTTATTCTAACTAAACCATTAGCATTACAATTGACCTTGATCGGATATCTTTTAAAAATTATATTATAATGGACTGTTTATGTTCTGGGTAAGGCGTAAGCTTAAGAGTAAGCTTCCGATCAACAGTAGGTTATCAATAGAACGCGAGGACCTATTTTACATTTGAATTACTCAACATAATACAAAATTTACCTGTATCTTCTAGACCAACTGCTACCTTGAAGCCTCTAATGGCTTTCGATTTTTCCTTTGGTGTTAACTTTTGCAATGGTTTATCTGTGTAACCATTTCGTGCAAGGTAATTCTGAAAATAAAATAAATTATATGAAGTGTGAGGTTTCATACTTTTCAGACTTTAGTGGGTATTTCGTAAGAAGGGTTGCCAACTATGATTTTTTTAAAGGAGGACATATACATATACTTACACGTGACCAGACATACCCGCACAAGAAGAATGCTCACGTGAAAAATACCCACAGAAAAATATGCACAGTCATAAGTGCTCACACAAAAACTCCTCACATGGAATTATGCGCACATAGAAAATTACCCACACCAAAAATAACGCAGTGATAAATGCTCACATGAAAATTGCTCACACTGAAAAATTCTCACACGGAAAATTACTCACTTGTATAAATCCTCACATGGCCCGACAAAAATATTTTTGCTAAGTTTGCTATAACAAAGTACTGTGTTTTTAAAAGTATAAATATATAATATATTAATTTGAATATTTTATTAAAATAGTGTTTATTTTTCATAAAATTAAATGATTTTATATTAAATTATCTAAGTTCAAAATAAATTATTAATAGTTATTATAAAAAAGATTTCCTATGTACAATTGAATATTGTACAAAGAAATTTGGCATGCTTAATTCTTTGACCCGCAGATAGTTCAAAAAACACATCCCGAGATAAATATAAACAAATATATATTTAATAAAAATATATATATTTTTATATTTTGGGTGGCATATCAAATGAAACCTCTTAAAATCTTTTCTTTTTACTTGTCCGACCTTAATATATATAAGGGGCAAGTATTGTAATCGCGAAAATTTTCGATGTTGAGATTTTGACGGATGACCACGTTTCATGGTCCAGGGAATCCAAAAAACCTATTTTCGAAGTGCCGTCCGTATGTGTGTGTATGTGTGTGTCTGTCTGTCTGTGTGTCTGTCTGTCTGTGTGTATACACGATAACTCAAAAACGGTTTAACTTAAAGAGTTCGTTCTGATACTAAAAAATTCTCCTATTAAATGGGAAGAACCCTATTGTTTTTTATGAAAATCGGTTGACTAGAAATGGGAGTTTACTCGTGTTGATTTTAAGATTTTTGCGAATATTTAGCAACAGAAAAATATTTCGAAAAAATTTATTGAACAAAAGTTACTATAAATGCAATAACTAATAACTTTTATTTGAGACGTTTTTTGATAAAACGAAAAATTTCGAAAAATAGTCTCAATTTTTTCATACTTATGTGTAACGTTTCCATGGTCATGATAATTAATTCGTAACTAGTAAAGCAAGCCTTGGACCAAAATTTGTATAGAACATAATTTGATGTATTTTTGAAGATTTATCTAAATATTTAATTTTTTTTTTTTTTAAATTTACATTTTTTTTATGGGAGGGCAAGTCTAGCGGAGGTTTCCCTTCGCCACTGGTTTTTTATGGGATTTTCGACAAAAATATATTAAAAAACTTTTGTACCACCCTATCTCCCAGAGGGGTCGATCTAAAAATCTGAGAAAAATATCCATAAACAAAATTAATAAATAAAATAAATAAAATTAATAAATAAATAATATCCGTTTTTGACAAAATTAATTATTTTTTTAAATCATTCTAAGATAGTGTGTGTCTTTTTTTGAAACTAAAAATATAAATAAAAATATATTAAAAAACAGTTGAACAGCTGAGAACCGGGTTTATATGTATTGACTCAACGCATATGTACACCACACTACACTCTACACTGTAGAGTGTAGTTTTCAGTTATTTTATTATACGTTGTGATTCAACCTATTGTTTGAATTACTTTAGATTTTTGTTTTTAATGTTTCAAAGAGGAATAAATCATTTATAGTAATGAAATACTTATAAAACAAATAACACATAGTTAATAGTGAGAAATATGTTTCTCCACGACCACTATTGAATTTACCTAATTCAAAACAAATTTTGATTACAGAAAGTTAATATTCTAACACAAGAGTTGGAATGTTATTCTAAAGCACTTATCTTCTTATGCATTTTGCATGTATTTCATTCCATCACTTGTTATGGAATAACTATTCCATGCTTGTTGTCATTTGTTTTTGTTCAGAATAAGGTATGCATTACTCCGCGCTGAAAAGTAGTGCAAACGGTATCTATACGCGTAGGGTTACATTAAAATATATGCAATGTTTACATTAAATAAATACAACATAACTTCATAAAAAGTACTAAAATAGTGTGCAGTTCTCTCTCTCTCTCTCTCTGGTGGTCGTGGAGAAAGTAGGGTGTGTTACTCGGTTGGAAGAGAAAATTCGATGCCTGCGGCTCGCGCTCGGAATGTTCCACTCGCATCGAATTTTCTCATTCCAACCTTGTTACAGAATATACTATTATAATCTTTGAGAATACTAAAACTATTGCAAGTATTACAATAATAAAGTAGGGAAATTATTTAAGGGTAGCTAGATTTTTATTTTCCTATAATTATCAATTTCAATTTAGTAAGTATATATATAATAAAAATCATTTCCAGGTGTAAAAATATGGAGTAATTAAAGAATTTTTTTGTTTGTTTGAAATAATAGTATATTATGTTACTAGCAGAAGAACGCGCTCTTTTTTTGTGCTGAGCTCAAATGTTGCTGCCGAGGCGCAGCCGAGGCTTGCATATTGAGCGAAGCACAAAAAAGGCGTTCTACTCCGAGTGAAATATACTATTTTTTCTTCAAGCGTAGGTATTAAAAATTTGCAACCATAAATACTTATGACTTTATAGTTTCAGTTGCTATTGCTGCTAATTCCGGCGGTGTACACTGAATTGGTTGAGACATTTTTTAATTTTTGATCTTTATATTGTGTTTTGTAACTAATCACAGAATGATCACAGAACAATAATAAAGTAACTCACTAATAACGTAACTAATTTCTGAATTCACTACAAACCACGCTACAAACATATTAAATTGACAGAAGTTTTGTTTATGGCGACTGCTGCCATCAGTGCCATCTGTTGATAACTATATGAACTATTTACTAGTATAAAAATGTTCACATTTTGTTACTAGTAAAAATTTTTATCATTTCTACCGAATGTATTGAACAATGTAATGTTAGCATTATAATCCGCTTAAAGAAAAAAAATTTTGGTTCACTTTTTTTAAAGAGTAGAAAGTTTATAACCTCAAATATACTAAATATTTCTTCTGCTGTCAACTAACACTCATAGATAAAAGAATTTGGCTGCCGCTTTTTTAAAAGATTTGTAATTAACTGTTTCGTCCTGACTTGTATAGCTTCGGAAAAGTTCGCATATTGAACCAGCGCACGCCCCCACAGATTTTGATGTGATTATAGAACAAATATTCTTAGACATCAAGTATTATGTTGGCTTCTTACACTTATTAAGTACCTACAAAACCATGAAATGTGTGAAGATTCACAATTTACATCATTTTTTAAATAACTTAATAGCAAGCGAACTGATAACAAAAGAAACTAACAGGCTACTGTCTAACAACATAGATACACTACATACAGCCATGTGCGTAAAAATAGCAGTGGTTTAAATCAAATGGTAAAATTGTATTTATTTTATTTAAAGTTATTTATTTATTAGTTATTTGTTATATAGTTTATAGTATATATAATAAGTCTATAATATATTTAAGCTCGCAGCATTGAATTTTTTAAATAAATATGTAAGTTGCCCCTTAAACAAACCAAAAACATCATTTTTAGGGTTTTGTAGGTATGACCAAAAAACCCTTATACCGTCATTTTGTCGTCTGTCTGTCTGTCTGTCTGTCTGTCTGTCTGTTCGGTAAAAATTGTAGCCAAACGGCTAAACCTAGAGAGTTGAAATTTGGCATGCTTATACAACTCTTTGACTCGCACATAGGAAAAATACTAAAACATCTAAAAAACATATCCCCCTAAAAATATAAACAAATATATGCTCATCGAAAAAAAATATATTTTTTTACAATTCTGTGTAGGGTATCAAATGAAAGCCCTTGGTACGTGGATTAACGATCAAAATTTTATTTTTGCAAAATAAATTATTTTGAGGCGATTTTTGCCAAAATTTGTGCAAAAAAAATGTTGTCCCACACCCTGTAGCCCAGATGGTTTAAACTAAAAATCTGAAAAAATTCTCAGTAATGTTTATTGGTGTGAACCGGAATAGTACAACAGGAATTTTTGATCAGATTATGTTTTCGGAAAATAACGCATTTTTTTGTTTTTAAGTAAAATATGTAATATATTTAATCCGCTATTTAGCATAGTAAACGAGTGATCCTGTATAGCACAGTGGTAACGTTCTCGCTTAGTGAGTTGAAACTACTGTAAGAAACTGTGTTCGAATCCCGTCAATTTTAATTTTTTCAGTTTTTTTTTTTTTGCATTTTTATTTTGTTTAATTTATTTTGTCAAAATTCTAATATTTTGGTAAATGTTGCATTTAATTTTTAAAAGCGTAAATTTAATAACCAGTGGGAAGTGTTGAAATTATAATTTAATTCTATATTTGAAG
Source organism: Liopterus haemorrhoidalis (assembly GCA_963971575.1). Lineage (NCBI taxonomy): Eukaryota > Metazoa > Arthropoda > Insecta > Coleoptera > Dytiscidae > Liopterus > Liopterus haemorrhoidalis. The sequence goes on along the minus strand of OZ020611.1, from coordinate 145,101,698 downwards.
GTATCAAAGGGCGAGGCTTATGATTTAAGCAACCAATGGAAGCCATAGGCGCAATTTTCAAAATCTTAATGAACCTTGCTATATAAAAAAAATACTATACATATTTAGAAACTTAAATAATGGTATTAGGCATTCGAATTAAAATTCATAAAAAAATATTTTGACATAAAATTTGTTTTGGCATCCCAAATAATCATCACACAGTTAATAAACACCTGCGAAACCCTGAAATGTGTGAAAATTCACATTTCACATCAATTTTTCTAGTGTTCGTAAAAATAGCAGTGTCCACAAGTTTTCTAATGTTTTAATAAACTAGCTAACCAAACAGTTTTATTATTTAATAATTTTTTTATTATATTGAAAAGTAAGTTGATTTTATATTTAAAAACTTCGCTGTTAAACAAGAGACAGCTGGAAAATAGAATTCAATTTGCCAAAAAACACCAACTTTGGCCGGGTCAAAAAGATGCAATATTCTTTGGTCTGATGCAACAAAAATTGTTTTATTTAATCCTGGTATCTGCCAAAAGCAAGTACGCAGGCCTTCATTCACGAAGTATAATACTAAGTACTCTACAAAGACAATAAAACATGGTGGTTGTAGTGTTATGGCATGGGGATATTTTTCTTGAAACGGAATGGGCCATATTTTCTGGATAAAAGATACAATGGAAGTGAATATTTATGTCAGTATCTTGCAGTATGTCATGCTTCCCTTTGCAGAGAAGGAAATGCCTTTAAAATGAATATTTATGCAATATAATGACCTAAAGCACACCTCGCTCAAAGCGAAAAATAGGTTTAATAAAAATAGGGTTACTATTATGGATTGGCCAGCTCCAACTCTGGACGTAACTCCAAAGTAAACTTGTGGGTTGATGTAAAAATTAAAATATCTTCTTCCAAACCTGCTTACAAAGAAGAATTATGAAGAGAAATTGAAACAGCTTGGAAATCTGTTCCCTTGGAGAAATGCCGGTAGCTGTTTTGGTTCTATGCCAAGAAGAAGTGTAGAAGTAATACGAAAAAGAAGTCATGGAAGCAAATATTACAGAAATAATAAAGAATATTTAATATTAAAATGAATTTTATTTATTTTATGAAGTGTACTGCTATATTTATGAAAAGCGTAATGAGCATATTTTTACAAATACTATATATATATTTTTAATAAATCCACAAAAGTACTTTCTTTTTATCAAAATAATAAAGTTTTTCTTAAAATATAATATATCAGTAAAATTTTGACTTTGTTATTTCTTAAACCAAGTTTTTTTTTTGTATTAATACTAATATTTTTCTGATTCTACTATTTTTACGCACATGACTGTGTATCACATGGAAGCCACTAAATATCAAGAACTGAAAAGTGTTCCAAGGTACATTATGCTCAAGATACGACAGTCTCCCCTATATATATATATATATATATATATATATATATATATATATATATATATATATATATATATATATATATATATATATGTATATATAAATATATATATATATATATATAAATTTGTTTATATTTTTCGGGTGACATATTTTTTTAATCAACGTATATTTCCCACACGTGGATCAAAGAATTATGTAAGCATGCCAAATTTCAACTTTTTAGTTCCAACCGTTTGGCACATGAGTGATGTTTTAAGGATTTCTTAGTCATACCTACAAAATCCTAATTAAACAAAAAATTACTTACCATAAATTCTTCATCGGTTACTTCATTGGGAACGGGAGCACAAATAGACCAATTAAATAAAAATATGACTAATAATAATAAACATAACTTATTTGACCAAACCATTTTGCCTCTGTGTCAAGTTCAAATAAATTACGTTAAAAACTTTAAATCTATATATACGTTCACATTTATCGTTAACCTCTGATCTTTCCTAGAATTTAAAAGGAAATAATGTGATATGAATCAAATAATACGTAATGCCCCATCATATTTTGAAAACTATTGTTTATACTGATAGGAATTAGCGGATATGCTAAACCGCATGATTCAATTTTAGGTTTTATATCCGATAGGGAAGTAGCATATTTTTCCCTATTAGTAAGATGACTATATTTTTTAGTTCAAAGGAGCTCATAGACTGTGTGGGGGGGTATATATTCAAATATAATTGTTTCATTCATTTTACCGACCGCCAACATATATAAGGGAGGTATTGTGATCATATTGTTTTTGACATTTCGAGATTTCGATGGATCTCCACGAATTGAGGTCCCTACATATCGTTTTGACTATTTTTAGCATAACGTCTGTCGGTCTGTCTGTCCGTCTGTCCGTCCGTCTCTCCGTCCGTCTGTCTGTGTACACGTGCAGAGCTAAATATTCAAATATAATTGTTTAATTTTTTTTTTTATACAAATTATTATTATTATTATTATTTATTATTTTGGTCTTGTAATACAAATTGTATGCAATAAATAATTATAATTAGTAACACTAGTTAACTTATATTATTAAAAGGAACATTATTAAAATCCCAGTATTTTTTTAAATGAATTCAAAATTTATTCATAAAAATTGCTCAGTAGACATTTTTTTATATTTTACCGTATGCATCTTTTTTCGTTGGTCTTTTTATCTTTGAAGCATTTTATAAAAATACACAGTTTTCTTCGTAATTTACTTTAATCAGTAATATTGCTTTTAATGTGTCTACATCAAGTTGAGTCTTGTCACTTGTTCAAAAGCTCTTCATCAAGATAAATATCCTTTCGGTAGATTTTTTTTTAGTTTTATTTATGTAAAAATAATTTTAGTTGAAATATATTAAAATTAAATATTGAAAATAAGTACTTTTTCTAAAATTCGGGACATTTCGTCTTAGTACGTCTCTTTTTTTGAAATTAAAAATATAATAAAACATTTTGAAAGCTTTGACTTGAAATTAAAAAATTGATGTGAAGTGTGAATTTTCACACATTTCAGGGTTTCACAGGTATTTAGTAAGTGAATGATGATTATCTGGGATGCCAAATCAAATTATTCAATTTCAACAATTTCCACTGGTTATTAAATTTACGCCTTTAAAAATTAAATGCAACATTTGCCCAAATATAACTAGAATTATGAAAAAATAATTTAAGCAACATAAAAATGCAAAAATACAATAAAAAATAAAATTGCCTTAAAGCGGAGCACGCTGATTAACTGTGTTATGTAAGGTATTAAATATTTTAAGTGGTCAAGCAAAAAACACAAAAAATGCGTTATTTTCCCAAAACATAATCTGATCAAAAATTCCTGTTGTACTATTTCGGTTCACACAAATGTACATTACTTAGAATTTTTTCAGATTTTTAGTTTAAACCATCTGGGTTACAGGGTGTGGGACAAAAATTTTTTTTGCACAATTTTAGCAAAAATCATTTCTAAATAATTTATTTTGCAAAAATAAAATTTTGATCGTTAATCCACGTACTAAGGGCTTTTATTTGAAACCCTACTCAGATTTTAAAATAAATATTTTTTTTTTTTCATGAGTATATATTTGTTTAAATTTTTAGTGGGATATGTGTTTTAGATATTTAAGTATTTTTCTTAAGTGCGGGTCAAAGAGTTGTATGAGCATGCCAAATTTCAACTTTTTAAGTTTAGCCGTTTGGCTACATTTTTTACCGAACAGACAGACAGACAGACAGACAGACAGACAGACAGACAGACAGACAGACAGACAGACAGACAGACAGACAGACGACAAAATGACGGTATAAGGGTTTTTTGGTCATACCTACAAAATCCAAAAAAAGGAATAAATTTAAATTTACTGTAACGAAATTTTCGCAAATTATATCAATTTGGTTATAAAAAATTAAATTGAAGCTCTTAGTACTAGTAAAATGTTATCAGAAAAGTATTGATTTAGATGTGCTTATAGACAAAATATTCCTCGACATCCAGCATTCTATTAGTTTCTTATACTTTTTAAATACCTACAAAACCCTGAAGTGAGTGAAAATTTACACTTCATATAATTTAGGCGCTGACTTCACGCCATTTGTACGCCGACCAAATAAAATTTAATATTTATAAATACAGGTAAATAAAAACAGGAAATAATTTCACTCAGCTTTTTGGACAAGAAGCGTTTATTTTAACAAAACACAACGTTTTTATCTATGTTAGTTAAACGTAGCTATAACAGGCTGTACATCAATCATCTCCGATGTTTTCTAGTATGATGTTATTGTTATAGCACCTGAAGAAGCCAACAATGTTGTTGGCGAAACGTTGTGTTTTGTTAAAATAAACGCTTCTTGTCCAAAAAGCTGAGTGAAATTATTTCCTATTTCTACCTATATTCAAAATTGGACGTTAAATTACTAATCTAGTAAATAAAAACCTAATTTATTTTAAATTCTAAGATGCAAAAGCAAATAATAAAATTTTTATCATGAAAATATTATAAAAATAAACCAATGTGAAATATCTGAAAGATATGTCGTGCCTGGAGCGAACGCTCCATCGTTCCATGCCACCGCACGACACTGTTAGAGACTATGGGTGCGTTTAACTAACGCAACTGCTGAGAATAAGCATTCAACCTGTACTTTGTAATTACAGTCAACTGTTGCAAGCTCATTAAACGAACAGTTATATTGCCATCTGTAAGTCAACATACTCAACAATTGTATTCTCTAAAAGCACCCATTGATTAAGATCGGAATAAAACAAACAAAATCTAGTCTAAGTTAAAAAACCTTTATTTCTCTATTATAATTAATCTTAAAATTCACAATTGTGTTAATTACAATAAATTCGTATATTTAATATCATCTCACTATTATATTACAGTTCATCTTCGTTGTCTTAAAGCTGTATACTTTATTAAATTCTTACTAAATATTAAGTACAAGGTGTCTCAAAAGAAATTTTATATTTATTTAGCTTACTGCGTGAACGCAACGTATCCGAGGGGCGCGGGGGCTATGTCAATCGGTAGCCTGGCTCTTGGGAATTCAGACGCTATGGAGCGTTTCTCGGGAGCAGACCGCGCGTTATGCGTGCGAGAGTTTTACAAAAACGGTGATTCGGCGATTGTAGCGCGTAGAAAATTCTGCAGTATTCGAGGTTTTCGCCACTTAAATGATGCGCCAAGCATTCCTCTCATTCGACATTGGGTTAAAAAGTTTGAAGAGACTGGCACAACGCTGGATAAATCAAAATCCGGGCGACCTAGGTCATCAAGAACGGTAGAAAACGTGGAGAATGTTAATCAGTCTGTTCGTGACGACCCGAACCTTTCAATTCGGAAGCGCGCAAGTGCTTTAAATGTGCATAGATCATCATTACATCGCATTATGCACAAAGACCTAAAGCTGCACCCCTACAAAATTCAATTGGTGCAAGAATTAAAGCTCCAAGATGCCAGTCAGAGGCTTAATTTCGTAAATAAGGTGATTGAGCGATTTTCAACGTTTACCAACATTTTGATTTCGGATGAAGCTTATTTTCATCTTAATGGCCACGTAAATAAGCAGAACTGCCGCTACTGGAGTGCAACGAATCCGAAACACAAACATCAGAAACCCCTACATTCGCCTAAAGTGACCGTATGGGCTGCGATGTCGGCGCGAGGAATTATCGGCCCTTACTTTTTTGAAGACGAAAGGGGGCGTGCAGTTACAGTGAATTCAAAGCGTTATGTGGAGATGTTAGACAACTTCTTGGTACCTGAACTGCAAAACTTTCTTGGCTATAACCAAAGAACATGGTTCCAACAGGACGGAGCAACTTCACACACGTCCAATATGTCTCTGCCACGTGTTCGTGAAATTTTCTCAGGCAAATTGATCTCCCGGAGAGGTGACATAAATTGGCCTCCACGCAGTCCAGATTTAACCCCTATGGACTTTTTCCTATGGGGTTATCTTAAATCTAAAGTTTACGCCAATAAACCAACTTCACTGGCGCATTTGAAAGAAAATATCCGTCACGAAATGGCAGCCATCCCTGAGTCCACCTGCCGAGACGTCATAAGTAATTTTACTGTTCAATTAAATGAGTGCCGAGAACGCGAGGGTCTACATTTAGACGATATTATTTTTAAGAAATAAATCCCCAAAAAGTGTATTTTAATAATTAATAAACATTTTTTCTATATACGGCTTACTTTTTTTTTAATCGATCCACTAAATATAAAATTTCTTTTGAGACACCTTGTATTTCAACTGTAGGAATTACTTTGGAAGAGTCTACCTATAATGCTCCATATCTATTTTAACAATAATTCTTTCCTTTCAAACATTCTAAAATAAAACTCACAATTTTAACTTTTTAATAATTCTTTATAGTTGAGCTCAGGACTGAAGATCTTGTACTATATTTACATAGAGCAAATGAAATCTTAACTAGAAATAATTAGCTATTTGTATATTAAGAGCGAAAATGGATCTATTACTGCTCGCAAAAGACGGTTGCTAGTCAGTCAAGATAGATAATAACCGCTTGGGAGAAACAATGATGCTTTGCAGTTTAATCAGTGGCGGCTCCTCACGAAGAGCCAAGGAGCCATGGCAAAACCATTGCACTACCATTGCAAAATTATGGTAACACTATCACAAATTAATCATTGAAAAGCTTTTATTTTCTTTAAAAATACCGATAAATGTAAACAAATATTCACGCGTTTAAGTACGGAACGCTGCTGTTGTCATGCATTTGATGCAACGAAGCACGCTTTATATTTATTTAAGCAGGCGAGCCAAATCGAAACTGGCTCCGTTTTCACACAGTTTGATGGCCTCCGCGGAGAGTTGGCGGATAGAGCGGCTGGTTAGTTCATGCGGTAGAATTACATTAAAGCGAGCCAGCTAGATGTTGGCATGTTAGTTCGAGTTAAGCATCGCGTAATATAGTGTTTTTTCACTGTGTCGTGTCGTGCGTGTGTGTGTGTGTGTGTGTTGTTTTGTGTTACTATTAGAAATTAGCAGTATCAGTAACCTTTTGAAAAAAACATTTTCTTCGTATTCCTTTGAGGAAAAACTCGAAATAAAACAAATGGCAACTCGCAACCGGATTTCGACATTTCAAACACTCAGAATGTTTCTGCCTCTGCTTGTAAAACACGGACAAGAAAATTTAATAGAAACATTTACTTGATGAACAATTGGATTTGCGGATGCGACGAAAAGCAAGCTGTTTTTTGATTTCTTTGCGTTTTATTTGGAAGAGAATTAACATGGACGAAGAATGGTATTACGGATTTAGTGCACATCTAGGAAAAAATTAAAATACATGAGAAATCGAAGGTACATATGAACAATGTTTTTAGTTTTTCTATACTTGGCAAATCAAATATTTTAACCCAGTTGAACTTAGCCAATAGAAAAGCAGTAATAGAACACAATGAAAGAGTTGACAAGAACAAGTATGTTTTAAACATAATCATAAATTGTATTTAATTTACAAGACAACCTGCTACCTGAGATTTTAGTAAGTGACTTCCATTTAATTTAAGTATCCATATTTAGGTAGATAAGTACCCGCGATAAGTACTTAATACAATTTTCATTTTTAAATGACTTCTCAATTTCTTCTCAACTTCTCAAGTCTAGATTAAAATTTTTGTCGTTTTTACTTGCCCGACCTTAATATATATAAGGGGCAAGTATTGTAATCGCGAAAATTTTCGATGTCGAGATTTTGACGGATGACCACGTTTCATGGTCCAGGGAATCGAAAAAACCTATTTTCGAAGTGCCGTCCGTATGTGTGTGTGTGTGTGTGTGTGTGTGTCTGTCTGTGTGTATACACGATAACTCAAAAACGGTTTAACTTAAAGAGTTCGTTCTGGTACTAAAAAATTCTCCTATTAAATAGGAAGAACCCTATTGTTTTTTATGAAAATCGGTTGACTAGAAATGGGAGTTTACTCGTGTTGATTTTAAGATTTTTGCGAATAATTCAGAACAGAAAAATATCTCGAAAAAATTTATTAAACAAAAGTTACTATAAATGCAATAACTAATAACTTTTATTTGAGACGTTTTTTGATAAAACGAAAAATTTCGAAATTTTTTCATACTTATATGTAACGTTTCCATGGTCATGATAATTAATTCGTAACTAGTAAAGCAAGCCTTGGACAAAAATTTGTATAGAACATAATTTGATGTATTTTTGAAGATTTATCTAAATATTTCAAAAAAATTTTTTTTTTTTAGTTTACATTTTTTTTTAAATATTTTTTTTATGGGAGGGCAAGTCTAGCGGAGGTTTCCTTTCGCCACTGTTTTTTTTTTTTATTTGTTAATAAACAAAGTAATTAATTACATCAAGCTGAGCTGATTCAAAACTTTGGGTAAAATTGGGGGGGAGGAGTAGGGGATAGGCCCGAGATTAGCCCTACCACTCAGTATTGTCACGAGCCGCTACTGGCTTGAATTACACACAAGATTTTGTTTTCAACAATCGCTTTCATAAATTATTATAATAGCAATATTAATTATCATTTACCATTTTATTACCCGTTACTCTCCCCCATAATGAAACAATTATTGTTCATAAAATACTTAAATACAGTCGCAGACAAAACAAATTTACGATTGTGGTTTAAATCCTGATAACAAATTATTTAACCTTTTTAATAGAAAAGCATCTCGCGGTAATACAATGTTTATACAACAAATCTGCATAAACAAACGTTTTTGTTGCTCACTAAACAGGCTCCAACAATAAATAATGCCCGCTTGAAAGAAATTATATGATATCGCATATTAAGTAAATGTATTTAACGCAAATAGCTCGATATTAACACACTATATGCCGGGCGGGTATTTGTACCCGGTTTGAAGATTGCCGTCCAAAGGCTGGGCGGGTATTTGTACCCGTTTGAATGTTTAAACTTTAAAAGCATGACAAGAGATGTTTACTGTATCTCTGTAAAGTGACGAAGAGTTCTTTCATCCTAAAAGACGTAGAGTTTTGCAAATATCGTCCAGTGATTCTGAAGAAAGTGACAATGAAGAAGTGGAGTGGTCCGAACGTGATAATCCTCCAATTATAAATGGAATAATTATTGAACCGTTTTTAGGACAAAGTAGTGTTTATGTGATGCCAAATAATCCAGAAAGTGTGATTGATATAGTTCAACTTTTCATAGGCGATGATTTGTTTGACTATATGTCAAAAGAAACCAATCGTTACCACACAGAATATTAAAATGTTGACAAGTTTAAAGACAGTACAAAAACTGTGAAATGGAAAGACGTGTCAGTGGTAGAATTGAAAAAAATGTTGGGATTACTTCTACTTATGGGCAGAGTTCGTAAAGATAGTAGGGATGAGTATTGGTCTAGAGACAAAACCATTGAAACCCCAATTTTTTCACAAGTGATGAGATATGTCGTGGTATAGCTTGAATTTCAAGTATGCAATTTTTCGCTAATTTTGCCGGCAACACAGCCTGTTTGGTCTGTTTAACAAGCGGCATATAGTGTGTTAAAATAAAATTTTGGGCATTAGTTAGCCATCTTAGTGATATCTAAGCTCTTGCAAGTGTTTCTTGTGCAATCAAATTAAAATGTGACCCGAAGCCGTGTCACGAACTGCGACGCTACATAAAGATGGTCACAGTATTTGAATATCGCTGACGTTTTGGATATACCTTAAAACACTATTAATTACGCTATAAAGCGTCATCGGCGAACCTGTCTCCACAAAAAGAAACTTGGTTTAAGTCATCCACAAGCCACAAGCGCTCGAGAAGACCGATTCCTTAACCTAGCAGTTCTGCGCGATTGTGACTTGCCTTCAACTTTTCTCGCACGTCGTCTCACAGAAGATCGAAATTTGGCACTTTCACCACGAACTGTTCAAAGAAGGTTGAGATAACAAGGACTTGTATTAGAAGACCTGCAACTGGCTCGAATTTTCTCGCAAATCGTCTTGTTTAAAGACTTCGGTTCACTCGTGAGACTCACTGGACGCAGTTTAGAGCAGCATATTGTTCACAAATGAGTCTAGGACGAGTAAACAATCTCCAGACGGGAACTCACACATGTAATGAAAGGCATGGTGAGAAGTTTTCGACATTTCTATTCGGTAGCGGTAGATTTTTGGTTTAGGCAGGCATAAATTCAGTCCCATAGCAAGCTTTCTTGATTGAGCACGGCACTTTGACAGCAGAAAAGCACACCAAGGACTGTTTAGAAGATTATCGTACCTTATCCTCCATATATTGGCAAAATGCCCAATTTTACCTTAATACCCAATAATTCACGTCAACATGTATCGCGAATTGTGAACAAATCTCTGGATGAAGTGGGAATTAGTCAATTACTGAGGTCAGTTCGTAGCTCTCATGTAAATCTGTAAATTTCCTTCGGACTGGCAAGAAGAATTTTAATCACAATAAATTGCCAGAAAGGAGGCTTGACGGACTGCAATATTTGGCGTGGCATTAACATCTTATGCTTAGTAATTATTTGTAGTAAGATATTTTGCAAGATAATCCTTGAAAGAATTGTCACAGCTATCGACAAGAAATTGCGACCTGAACACGCCAGTTTCAGAACAGGCAGGTCTTGTATAGATCAAATTAATACCCTAAGGATTATCATCGAACAGGCAGTCGAGCTCCGTTCTCCTTTGTATCTCCTTTTCGTCGACTATGAAAAAGCATTGGACTCTGTCGATAGAGAATGCATTTGGACTGAAATGCAAAATATTGGAGTGCCTGATAAAATAATATCTCTGATATCTAGAAATAGCTCCAACGACTTCACGTGTAGAATTCTACACAATGGTAGCTTGTCAGAACCCTTTCCAACCATTACAGGTGTTATACAATGTTGTGTGATGTCACCGCTTCTTTTTTTGATAGTTTTAGACACCGTAGCTAGACGATCAACAGCCAATAAACCCAAAGGAATCATTTGGAATCCGCTAACACCATCAGTCAGACTGGAGTCACTGGATTTGCAGACGATAAATGTGAGTTCTGTCATAAGCATGGAGACATAAAGCGAAAGCTGAATGACCACACGATTAATCTGCAAAAGTTGGATTACAAATAGCTCCAAGACGAAAGAAATGCGGATAAATGCAGAAACCGATAGACCTTTACTGCTCGGTAACCATCAAATCGAGCGTGTGGATGATTTCCAGTACTTGGGAAGTGTCGTGTCTGTGGATGGTGGCACGGATTAGATGTGGAAAGCAGAATACGCAAAGCGAGAAGCGCCTTCATCCAACTTAGCCGTGTATGGAATTCTGCGATTTACAGTACTTCCACGAAAACTACCATATTCAGAGCATGCGTGACGTCAGTTCTTCTGTACAGCTGCGAGACTTGGTTCGTTACAGAAGCTATCAAGAGAAGAGTGCGAGTATTTGTAATTCTTCGAAGAATCCCTCGCATTTGTTGGCCACGTAGAATATCAAACGTAGAATTGGGGGAAAGAACTGGTTAAATGGACATTAATTTGCAAATAAAAAGAAGAAAGTATGATTGGTTAGGGCACACTCTTCGAAGAGACCCTAGTGAAGTGTGTCGCTATGCACTAACATACAACCCTCAGGGCAGTAGGCGTAGAGGGCGACCCAAGAACACATGGCGTCGCTCAACCCTGCTAGAAATAAATGCATGGAGCTCTCAAAACCAAGACATAAGACTGTATAACATCACCGACTTGAAGTCTATGGCAGATAGACGAGTTAGATGGAGAAATTTTATTGACAGCCTATGCTCTTTTTAGAGGCAGTCCAAAATTACCCGATGATGGGCAAGGCTTGATGATGATGATGTAAATCTGCACAAAAACCTTTGAGATACAATTGGGTAACGCATTGCATATCAAGTACCAGTGTCCTAACCCCTTCAGTATAGTCCTTAGAGGAGAATAGGAAATTGATCAGCAGATAGAGATCACTAATCTAATTCAAAGTACGCCATATTGTCTTAGAGAAGTATTGAGAAGTAAAAAATTAAGATGGGTATTTGTTAAGAAAAGAAAATCGTCATGATCTGCCTCATTACAATGAGGCAAATGAACATGTTGGACTACTACCTGTTAACATGTATAGAAATGTTTTACTGTTTACTGATATGTAGTGTCTCCTAAAATAACTTTTGTGGTAGTAGCTTGAAAAATACTAGTGCTTAAAGTCTATTCCAAACGATTAGGAGGAACTAGATTTTCAAATCTAGTAATTTTTACAGATTGATTGAATCTTTCGATCATTTTGTTTAGGAAAAACCAACTTCAATATATAAAAAAAATTATTTGAAGTGTGAATTTTCACACATTTCAGGGTTTCGCAGGTATTTATTAACTGTGTGATGATTATTTGGGATGCCAAAACAAATTTTATATCAAAATATTTTTTTATGAATTTTAATTCGAATGCCTAATACCATTATTTAAGTTTTTAAATATGTGCAGTATTTTTTTTACATAGCAAGGTTCATTAAGATTTTGAAAATTGCGCCTATGGCTTCTATTGGTTGCTTAAATCATTAGCCCCGCCCGCTGATTTCGTATACATCAAACAGAATTAAATTATAATTTCAACACTTCCTACTGGTTATTAAATTTACGCTTTTAAAAATTAAATGCAACATTTACCAAAATATAACTAGAATTTTTACAAAATAATTTAAACAAAAGAAAACTGCAAAAAAAACAAAAAAATTAAAATTGACAGGATTCGAACTCTAGTTTGCAAGTTAACTGTTTAGCAAATTAGAAAACCAATGACTAAACGTACATCGCTATGAGCGCTGACGTATGTACTTGGTTACATAGCGAATTAAATATTTAACATATTTTGGTCAAAAACACAAAACAGGCATTATTTTCCGAAAACATAATCTGATCAAAAATTCCTGTTGTACTATTCCGGTTCACACCAATATACATTACTTAGATTTTTTTCACATTTTTAGTTTAAACCATCTGGGCTACAGGGTGTGGGACAAAAATTTTTTGCACAATTTTGGCAAAAATCGCATCAAAATAATTCAAAATGCAAAAATAAAATTTTGATCGTTAATCCACGTACTAAGGGCTTTCATTTGATACCCTACTCAGAATTTTAAAAAAATATTTTCTTTTTCGATGAGCACATATTTGTTTATATTTTTCGGGAGATATGTTTTTTAGATGTTTTAGTATTTTTCCTATGTGCGGGTCAAAAAGTTGTACAAGCATGCCAAATTTCAACTTTCTAGGTTTAGCCGTTTGACAGACAGACAGACAGACAGACAGACAGACAGACACACCGACAGACAGACACACCGACAGACGACAAAATGACGGTATAAGGGTTTTTTGGTCATACCTACAAAACCCTAAGAAATACCTAATGACAACTTACTAAAATGAAAATTCCAGTTAGTTCTGTACATATATGCAGTATTAAGACTCATACCGTAGAAAAAGACCGGCACGTAATATTGCGAGTTCCGGTTTAGACAAAAAAAAAAATCAGAGTAGGTTTTGTTCGGGGCACAACCGCTAAGCTTTACGTGAATACGTCCGCGTAGTTTTCCTACTGTAATGTACTGCGCTCCATTTCAGCTTTGCGGCGTCAGCTCTCATTCTTTCTCTGTAAATCCTCTGAATCCGATCTATTCGATTTTGGTCGTTGAATCGATTTCAATTTGGCTTTTCGACGAGTATATGCCAACATTTTTCAATTGTAGTTCAAAGTTTCACAACCAACACTGTACTCGATTTCACTTCAAATATATTAAATCGACAGATCTTTTTAGTTTTCGTTAAAGACCAATTACGAGATAGTAGCGTTTCGCAATTCAATTTTCGAGTTATACTGATTTGAAGTTTACGTGGCGCAGCGGAAAATATCGAAAAGATATTAACATATGTTTGAAATTTGAATGTTTCAGAAACACTATCGTATACTACAGCGTTTCTCAACCGGGGGGGCGTGAAGTCTTCGACGGGGGGCCGGACAAGATCCAAACATGAAAATATAATAGAAATGCGCTCAATCTTGCAAGATCTAAATTAAATTAAAATATTATATCTAATATACTTATTTTGACAACTAATTTAAACTGCCGGCTATTTCAAACGTTTATGAACTATGAACTAAATGAAATTTCAATTTTCTAAAGTTGTCACTAGCTAACTTTATAATGAGTAAAATGGGCTCTTGCTAAACAAAATGATCAAAAGCTACATTCAATCGATTAAAATTACTTGATTTAAAAATTTAGTTACGCTTAAACCAAAGAAACAGACTATAAGCAAACTATATCAAGGTCAAATAAAGTGTATATGTCGGTTGATGTGTTTCTATGACAATGGTTCGCATTGGAGGTACTTCATGTACTTTCAAGTTGTACTTTGAAGTAGGTACGACTTGAAAATACAATATTTTTTTTATTACTCTCCGAGCTACAGATAACTCAAGAGTTAGGATGCGAATGTGTTTAAATCAAAATGGGAAGCACTTTAAACACTTGTAAATAAAAATACTTTACTTTCAAGTCGTTATAGAGAATATAATCGTCATATAAAATTATCAAAGTTTTTTGTCAACCGTAAAAGATGTTAAAAAAATGTTTAAAGAAAAGTTGTTTCTTTTGAAAAGCTCTATCCAAAGATACCAAATATGACATATGTTCCCATTTAAATATTCGAAATTGTCCTTGATATCCTGTACTTTCGGTTTATTCCCGAAAAGTTTAATACTGCCATTACATTTTTTGGATAAATTTTAGTTCAAAATTTTTCCCAACTTGCTTACTAGTCGTCTTTTCGAGAAAATCGTGTTCCGTCTATCTTAATATGAGGGGGGGGGGGTATTTTAGGGGGGCCGCGGACAATATTTACATAATTTAGGGGATCCCATACCAGAAAAGGTTGAGAAACACTGGTATAGTACACAATATGACAATAGCATTTCTGTGGAATTCTAATATATTTATTACTAAAACAATAAGAGCTGATGCCAAAAGCTCAAACATACAAAGTTTTCATACAAAGTTTTCATTCGAGGTTTCATTATGTGCTTAGCGAGGGGTTTTACTTTTTACTGATTAATTTTGATTATATCTAGCCGACTTATCCATGCAGTCTCCTTTAAGAGAGAACGTTTTCTTGCCGATTACAGTCACGAGCCTCCACTACTATATTTCTGCCACCTCTTCGTAAAACATGAGCAATGCATTTTAATTTTCGTTGGTGACTTTCTGTTTTATCTCTGTCTGCCTAGTTTCCTGCCATAGTTCGTTATATTCTTGCCTTATAAGCGACTGCCTACTTCGGCAGAATCTTTTCATGCCATAGTTCGTTACATTGTTGTAGTAAAAGATACGCATTCAGAGATAAGGATTGTCTTGCCTTATAAGCGACTGCCTATTTCGACAGAATCTTTTCATGCCATAGTTCGTTACATTGTTGTAGTAAAAGATACGCATTCAGAGATAAGGATTGTCTTGCCTTATAAGCGACTGCCTATTTCGACAGAATCTTTTCATCTACGAGATGTGTAAATTATGTAACCGGACTGGCAACATATCGTTTGATTTGGCAACATTTGGGACGCGGGACTTGGAGGGGCGGCAGGTGAACATGTGATACGCCTTTAGTACGCCTTCTTGGTGCTTACGTCATGGAAGGAATCAACTTTGCGAATTTCATATATCTATGTCAAAGGAACGTTCTATCGAACAAAAAATATCTATTTACCCCTTTAAAGGTGAATTTTAAAAAACTGTCAAAACCATTTCGAGACATTTTAAAAAGACACCTATGTGCCAAAAAGTAATGTTGCAACTAAACGAACACAGGAAAAATGACGGGATGTATAACGCACCCCGATGGTAGATCCACCCCTTTACGGGTTGATTAGGACAAAATATTGAAATAAGTTATTCGATATTTGCATGGGTAATCTTTGTAAGCAAAAATCAAGTCGATATCTTATTGGTCCTAAGAGATGTTAAGGAATCCTTGAAATCACACCTCCCCTTTTCACTCCTTTAGTGGTAAAATTTACAAAAACTGACAAAACCATTTCGAAATATTTTAAAAAGACACCTATGTGCCAAAAAGTAATGTTGCAACTAAAGGAACACAGGAAATATAACGGGATGTATAATTCATCACGATTGTAGATCCACCCCTTTCAGGGTTGATTAGGACAAAATCTTGAAATAAGTTATTCGATATTTGCATGGGTAATCTTTGTAAGCAAAAATCAAGTCGATATCTTATTGTTCCTAAGAGATGTTAAAGAATCCTTGAAATCACACCTCCCCTTTTCACTCCTTTAGTGGTAAAATTTACAAAAACTGACAAAACCATTTCGAAATATATTAAAAAGACACCTATGTGCCAAAAAGTAATGTTGCAACTAAAGGAACACAGGAAATATAACGCGATGTATAATTCACCCCGATTGTAGATCCACCCCTTTAGGGGTTGATTAGGACAAAATCCTGAAATATATTTTTCGGTATTTGTATGGGTAATCTTTGTAAGCAAACAGTAAGTCGATATCTTATTGGTCCTAAGAGATATTAAGGAATTCTTGAAATCACAATTCACACTTTTTCACCCTTTTGGGGTAAAATTTTCAAAAAACTGTCAAATTATTTCGAGATATTTTAAAAAGACACCTATGTGCAAAAAAAACGAACACTGGAAGTACGACGGGATGTATAACTCACCCCGATTGTAGATCCACCCCTTTAGGGGTTGATTAGGACAAAATCCTGAAATAAGTTTTTCGGTATTTGTATGGGTTATCTTTGTAAGCAAAAATCAAGTCGATATCTTATTGTTCCTAAGAGATGTTAAGGAATCCTTGAAATCACACCTCCCCTTTTCACTCCTTTAGTGGTAAAATTTACAAAAACTGACAAAACCATTTCGAAATATATTAAAAAGACACCTATGTGCCAAAAAGTAATGTTGCAACTAAAGGAACACAGGAAATATAACGGGATGTATAATTCTAAGTCGATATCCCATCGGCCCTAAGAGATATTAAGGAATTCTTGAAATCACATTTTACCCCTTTTCATCACTCAGGAGTGGAATTTCGAAAAATCCCGTCTTAGTGGGTGCTTCCGTTATGAAGGGAATATACTCTCCGAATTTCAAGTTTCTAGGCACAGGGGTTCGGACTGGGCGGTGATGAGTGAATGATTCAGTCAGTCAGTCAGTCAGTCAGTCAGTCAGTCAGGACATTGGGAAAGATACTTAAAACCATATTTTTTTCCTCTTAGATAAATGAGAACCACTAATTTTAAAATATTTTTACAAAGCGACTTACAATTGAAGGGGCAAGTGGGTGAAGGTGTTATGTAGCATATTTTGAAATTTTGAAATTTTCATTGGAATAAGATTGTATAAGACTCTTTTATCCTAACCACATCACTTTATTTCCAATTATCTATATTTTGGAAGATACTGGTAGATAAAGGTGTTATATACAATGAGCTCAAGTTGTTTTTTAGGTATTATAAAGAAGATGTTAGGTACCAACAAAGGAAAAAAATGCAGTAATTTGGGGCAAAAATCAAATTCTCACTATATAGTGAATTTGACAAGCTTTCAGCTGATGTGACAAGCGGAGAGATATCAAAATAAAAAACACAATAACTTGTTAAATATCAATTGTCTCAGAACTTAAAATTTGTAGCATAACACTTTCATCCACTTGCCCCTTCAATTTTTAATGCAAAACATGCTATGTAAACATAATGTTCAGACAAATTTTAACGTATGGATGGCAGCGTTACGTACGGCGTACTTAGTTACCCACACAACATCGGTATATTTGAGTGAATCAGTGAAGACTCAGTGACGTAATTGTTTTTATAAAAATTTGTTGACTTTATGTAAATTTGTTTACGTCTTATATTATCTGCAATATTGGACTAAGGAAAATTGTGGATCTAGGTAAGGTTCTCATTGCGGACCCTACCAATCAAACAAATCATAAAATAATATAAACATCTTTATGATAAAACCGTTTTACGGACCCCAAAATAAGATAGGCCATAGGCAGTTGCCTGGTCTGCCTAGGCCAAAGTTCGCCCATGTTTCTCAAAGTGATGCGCATTACTTTGATTTTATTGACATTCAAGGCTAATAGATTCTAGAGGTTTATCATATGGACATGACCTACGCAACGTCATGTAACCCGTGACGTCAGTGCCAGTCCTAGGAGTATATTTTAATACACATTATAAGCGTTTCACCTCACATTTATAGTAAAAATAATACGTAATTAAGAAAAACAATATTATTTTAAACAATAATAATGTTTACATTGTTTTAGGATTACCAATTACATAAATATACATTGAATAGTATATTCTGTAACAAGGTTGGAATGAGAAAATTCGATGCGAGTGGAAAATTCCGAGCGCGAGCCGCAGGCGAGCCTGAGGAACCACGAGCATCGAATTTTCTCTTCCAACCGAGTCACAGACCCTACTTTCTCCACGACCACCAGAAAGGAAAAAAAAATTAACAAATAATTATTTTAACAAACATTTTATCTTAACACATAATTTATATACATAACAAATTAATCAATTAATTAAACTATTTTTTTTTATTCATTATTTGTTTAATTTTAATTTAATTTGCCGCACATCGGCCACTATTTTAGGTTAGGAAGTTATGTTGCATTTATTTAATGTAAACGTTGCATATATCTTAATGTAACCCTACTAAAACAAAAGACAACAAGTATGGAATAGTTATTCCGTAACAAGTGATGGAATGAAATACACGCAAAATGCATAAGAAGATAAGTGCTTTAGAATAACATTCCAACTCTTGTGTTAGAATATTAACTTTCTGTAGTCAAAATCGGTTTTAGAATTGGTAAATTCTATAGTGGTCGTGGAGAAAGATTGTTCTCTTAAAACTAACTGTAAAAGAAAAATCTAAAATTAAATCCTAATTTGCATTTATATTTAAATTGATTTAAGTAAGAATTATTTTTAATTTCCAGAAGCAGTTCATTTAATAATTTAATACCATTATTGAAAATATAATTTAATGTATGCTATTTTTTATGTATTTTTTAATATTTAAAAATATTTTTATTTTGCTAATAAAATTTAAAAGTGAATAGTTACTTAAGGTTGTAATTAGTTAATTAAGTGATAAATGGATAGGTGGGCAAATAGAAACAAGATTACATAATGAAAATTATTTTATTTTTTATGAAAAATACCGCAACAACAAAATGTATTTAAGTATAAGCTATTCCAAACCTTTAAGCGGACCAAATGGATTTTAATTTTTTTTAAGTTATCACAAGCTAATTTTTTAATGTTTGAAGTTGGGTTTTGCTAAACAAAATGATCAAAGGCTTCAATTAAACGTTAACAGTTACTAGAATTCAAAATCTAGTTCCGCTTAAAACTAAAGAAACAGGCTATAACTTATATATACATATAATTTTATATGTTGTGTTTCATTTTGTAATACGTAACTAGATCTGATGATTTTAGTGACTTGTGGTGTGTACAGACTTTGATGTATCCATGTGAACAAATACTATGATAATATTATAAATGTATTGTAAATATAAAACATAAAAAATGAACTTTCCCTGTTAGTTACGTGTCACAAAATGAAACATATAATACAGCAAAAATAAAAATAATTTTAGTATTCAGAATTTTATTATTATAATTATTATTATTAATCAGGTATATTAAACATATAAACAAAAGATTGGATAAAAATTATTCCTATATGCTATAAAGAAATTTATACAAGGTTTTTCATTTTTTTAGAAGTTTTTGAACGATCTTTTTCTGTATCGCACTTACTCTTTTTATTTTCCTTTGCTTCTCTTTGTTTTAAATTTAAATATTTAATCCTTATAAATAATCTTTGTTGTATCACATCATTGAAATAACCGTTTACGTTAGACAGTTAAATAAATACTATTCTCTATCTGATTTTGTTAATACTTCCAATAAAACTTCCCTGGATTTCGTTAAAATTAGTTGAACAATACAATAAATCCTCAAATATTATTAAAAGTTTTCGAAAATACTCAAAACTGAAGAAAAAAATTACAATACTAACAACACGTTTATTGCAGTACAAGGACTGGCACTGACGTCAAAGCTTACCCTCGCCGCATACCTACCCGCGCTCTCTATAAGCTGCACTATGAGACAACCTCTAGAATCTATTAGCCTTGATTGACATTGACATTAAAACTGATGCATTTTTGCTCGTTGAGAAGCGATTTAATCAATAAAGAAAATATTAGTAAAAAATGTGAGAATTTGAAAAGCTGTATTAATTATATCTGCTAAATGTCTGATCTCCCCAAATCATCTAATTAACAATTGATTTTAGAAAATCCAGGAATTCGGATGAATCCTGTCTGGAACACATCTCTGTCACTGGCGACGTTCAGAGCGAGAGCCAGTAATTTTTCCGCAGCTAGTGGATGCCACGCACCGAATGTGCATGACGGATTGTCTTCTTCATCATAATAGTGACATCTTCGAGTCACTCGAGTTGAAGGAACATATTCGAATACGTCTACATAATCGCAATGAGGTAACAGTTGAGCTATTCCTGAAAAAAGATTAAAACAAAGAATTAGTAAATGAGAATAAACATTAATGTACGAGGGTCAATTGAAAAGTTCTCGACACGATAGTGAAAGGTTGTATTTTTCTATATGAAATTATTTTATTTGTCAATATAATACCCCTGAACTTCTACGAACTTTGTCTCATGATGTTCCAGTGACATTATCCCAAAACAGAAATGCGATTCCTCAGGCTCCTCAAAATACTTATACTTCTAACTTATCATTTGAAGAAACCGTTTGCCACCAAGGAATATTGAGGTTGTGAAATAGACGGAAGTCTGGCGGAGCTAAATCAAGAGGATAAGGTGGATGGTGCAGAAATTCGTACTTCTTTTTTGACGATTCTTAATATTGAAACGACACTTGCATGGAGACGTGCATTACCCTAATGAAATATGCCTGGAGTGCTATTCTCGAACCTCTCATGAAAATTTCGCATGCGAGAAAAGTCGCATGGTATTTTCTCGCATTCGACAAATCTTAAATGTCATACATCCTGGCAATACTAAACCAGTGGCGAAGGAAGACCTCCGCTAGACTTGCCCTCCAATAAAAAAAATAATAATTAAAAAAATATACATATTTTTTTTTTTACTTTAATTTAAAAAAAGATTTAGGTAAATCTTCAAAAATACATCAAATTATGTCCAATACAATTTTTTGTCCAAGGGTTGGTTTAATAGTTACGAATTTCATTAAATTTTAATGTTTAATAACTTCCGTTTCCGGTTTCGGATTTTAATAAAAAACAATAGGGTTCTTCCCAGTTATTAGGGTAATCTTTTAGTACCAGAACGAACTCTCTAAGTTAAACCGTTTTTGAGTTATCGTGTATACACACAGACACACACACAGGCACACACACAGACACAGACACACACCCAGACACACACACAGACACACACACACACAGACACACACACATACGGACGGCACTTCGAAAATAGGTTTTTTGGATTCCCTGGACCATGAAACGTGGTCATCAGTCAAAATCTCGACATCGAAAATTTTCGCGATTAAAATACTTGCCCCTTATATATTAAGGTCGGGCAAGTAAAAACCAAGCAAAAAATAAACAAGGTTCTTTAATTTTGGGTGGAAAATCGTAACATGGATGCAATCTGTAGTGAGGGATGCATATATCCCACTCATAAAGTTTTTATAAATTAAAATTTGTAAAATTGAAAGTATAATTGGTAACATGTTCTATTTGTCTTTTTATATTTCATTGTTGAATATTAGAGGACAACAAAATCCATTCGTAACGATTTGTATTAGTTTTTTATTTAGTCAGAAAGATATTTTAAAAAGATCACCATTCATTTACAATCAGTGGCGGCGCCAACGGAGGGGTAGAGGGCCCGGCCCCTTCAAATATTGCTCTGGCCCCCGATTCCCCCCCTCCCCAGAATTGCTCGGAGAAAAATGTCTGTGCAACAATGCAACAAGGATCTGTTCTGTTTTTTTAAGGAAGATACTAAGGATCTGTTATGATGTTTTTAGAGGTGAGGACCTTTTTTGTCCTCATCACTTGTATTTTTGAGGTGAGAACCTTTTTTTAGGTCATCACTTAGGTATATTTTCACACTTGTTCATTGTCTATTAGTTCAGATTAAACTCATATATTTCCTGGTCCCTCCAAATTGGTGTAAATGCCGAAATTTAGAACCCCTGACTCTTGCAGTTTGTTCTTGTTGTTCCAAATTATTAATAGAGGATAAAAGTACTAAATCTTCGAAATTTGCCATTGAGTTGGATTTTTGTTGGGTAAGTAAATGTCAAATTGTCGCATGCAACATGTAATGTCGCAGACTTTCAACCAACAGACATATTATCACACAAAAACGTCGCATGCGATATTCAAAAATACCAAAATTCACAAATTATGCGACACATCAGTAATGTCATGTTCAACATTAATGGCCGGTTTCTGAGAAGTTAACCGAGTTTTATCTTTTGGTTAAACTTGGTTACAATATAACAATCCCATAAGTAATCATAGAAACCATTTTCTAACTATTTGATTATAATTAACTAGACTTTCAGAAACCGGCCCTAAGTGTGCAATTATTTTGAAGCGATTTTTGCCAAAATTGTGCAAAAAAGAATTGTCCTACACCTTGTAGCCCAGATGATTTATACTAAAAATTTGAAAAAATTCTAAGTAATGTACATTGGTGTGAACCGGAATAGTACAACAGGAATTTTGGATCAGATTATGTTTTCGGAAAATAACGCATTTTTTGTGTTTTTTGGTTGACGATGTATAAAAGTTATAGTTATTTAACACACTATACTAGAAAGCGTATCCTGGTCTAATGGTTAGCTTTCTCGCTTGCTGCGCAGCAAACTAGGGTACGCTCCCGGGCAGAGGAGACAATTTTATTTTTTGTTTTTTTCCATTTTTATTTTGTTTAAATTATTTTGTCAAAATTCTAGTTATATTTTGGCAAATGTGGCATTTAATTTTTAAGACCGTAAATTTAATAACCAGTTGGAATTGTTGGAATTATATTTTCATTCTATGTGTCATGTATACGAAACCAGAAGGGCGGAGCATATGGCTTAAAACAACCAATGGAAGCCATGGGCGCAATTTTCAAAACCTAAATGAATCTTGCTATATAAAAAAAAATGCTGCACATATTTAGAAACCTAAATAATGGTATTAGGTATTCGAATTAAAATTAACAAAAATATATTTTAACATAAAATTTGTTTTTAAAGCTCTTAAATTAAAAGACGATAAATTATTTTAAAAATATCATTCATTTTGCCGTGATTTCTACAAAACAAAATTTGTCCTACACACTCAGCATGCCGCCTTCACTTATTATACACTGCCGGCCATAAGTTTAGGACCAGTTGTTTTAATATTTGATTATTTGATTTAATTCTCAACGGAGATAAAATTTGATGAGTATTTAATTTTTTCTAGTACACAGAACATAACTTTAGTCTACATAGATCATTTTAAGATGGTTCTTATTTATTTATACAAAATTATCCGAGTTTATATTATGTTTGTTTGTTTTCGCTTACGTTAGTATATTTACATTACGATATCTTTGGATTGTTAAATTAATGCTGACTTGAAATTTCTTTTGTATTTATACTGTTAACTGTTAATATAGTCTTTATTAGTGACTTAAAGTAAGTTTGAAGCGGTAGATATTTTTTTAAGTCAGTTTTTGTTTTGTATTTTTTCCGATACAACTTTTTTCGATTTTTACATCACTGAGACTACCAAAATGGGTAAAACTCGAGAACTTAGTCTTGAAACTCGTTCAGCCATCATAACCCTTCACAATGAAGGTAAATCTGAACGTATTATTGCTGCCCAGTTGAAAACTTCTAAGACTTCTGTGCACAACGCTATTGCAAGATTTAAGGAAACAGGCAGCAATAAAGACCTACCACGTTCAGGACGACCCAGAATCACATCAAAAGTGCAGGATGACTTTGTTGCTATCACAAGTAAAAGAAATAGACGTCTGACCGCCCCTGAGATTCGAGCAGAATTGAACAGAACTGGTTCGAAGGAGGTATCATTAACTACCGTGAAGCGCCGTTTACGTGAAGCTAATTTGTTCGGTCGTGTCGCTGTTCGAAAACCACTTCTTAGGCCCCAAAATAAGAAGAAACGGTTAGAGTGGGCTCTTCTTCATCGCCAGTGGACAGTGGATGATTTTAAAAAAGTACTGTGGACAGATGAATCGAAGTTTGAAATATTTGGTTCCAGGCGTAGAACATTCGTCCGTCGAAGCCAGGGAGAAAAGATGCTGCCTCAGTGTGTGGTACCCACAGTAAAGCATGGAGGTGGTTCCATTATGGTCTGGGGAGCTTTCTCGGGTCTTGGCATGGGAAATCTTGTGCGTATAGAAGGTATTCTCAACAAGGAGCGCTACAAATCAATTTTAGAAGACCATGCGGTACCGTCTGGCCTAAGAGTGATTGGACCTGGGTTCACTCTGATGCAAGACAACGACCCGAAACATTCCTCAAAATTGTGCAAGGGGTTTGTAGAAGAGAAAGAAGCTGCTGGAGTGCTCAAAAATATGATCTGGCCACCACAGTCGCCGGACTTGAATCCCATCGAGTTGTTATGGGAGGAAATGGATCGTAAGGTCCGGGAAACCTGTCCAACGTCCAAAGAACAATTTTGGACAGTTTTAGAAGACACGTGGAATAGCATGCAACATGAAAAAATACAAAAATTAATCGCCCGTATGCCAAGACTAGTTCAAAAAGTTTTAAAATGTAAAGGAGGTTTTTTTGACGAAAAGACTGTTTAACGTTTTTATGTATATTTGAAGGTTATTTTATACAAATTTATGACTGTTTCTAAGTAAAACACATTTATATATGTAAAAATTGATATCATCAATAGAAAATATTTTGTACAGTGACGTTTTGTACTAGTTTTGATTAAATACCGTACTGGTCCTAAACTTTTGGCCTGCAGTGTATATCTGCGAAACCCTGCAATGTGTAAAAATTCACACTTCATATCATTTTTTTTTTTTCTTAGTCAACACTTGTATTTCCGAAGCGAATACCTTTTTTTTAGATCATCACTTGAAATTTAGAAGTGAGAACCTTATTCATAGTTTTGTCTTCCGGGCTCCCTCCAAAAAAACTCCCTCCTCTGGGTGGTTAGTGGTTACTGTCAGTGGTTACATATCGACTAATAAAATGATGGTAATATCCATCTTAAAACGGTTCAAACTATTTTGATAAATCTGCATTCGATTGTATTTGTGATTAATTGTTAGCAAATCAGGCATCCATCTTGCCAATTGCTTTATCATACCTAATTATTTGTCTAGGACAGGGGTCGACAAACCTTAGATGCTAAAAAGCCAAATTCACCCTTTAAGGCATCTGGAAACATGTTAAAGAGCCATAATTTTGTTTTAATATATGACTTTTTTAGCATCGTTTAACGAGTAGTGCATAAATATACATAAATAAATCACAACATGTAATAAGTATGGATTTAAATTATTAAGAACAATGAGCTTGAATTTCCTTAGAAGGTTTTATTGTGTTAGATGTGTAGCTTAACTTAATTTGAAGAGCCACACGAATATCTTCAAAGAGCCGCATGCGGCTCGCGGGCCTCGGTCTGTCGACCCCTGGTCTAAGATATAAAATATTCATTCCTACAACCGTAGAAATTTCAGACGACTTTATTCGGCGATCATTTAAAACAACATTGAGCACTTTAATAATGGTATCATGGCACTATTAGAGTGACCAGCTTTCACTTTATCTAAATCCTGAGATCATTACCTATGTAGGATATTTTCAGGAGACGGTGAGAGAGGATTTAAAAAAGGAAATGCGAAAGAGGGGATGAGCAAAAAAAGAAATTGAAACTGGCTGATGAGCAAAATAAAGGAACTCAAACTAGCTGATGAGCAAAGAAAAGAGCTAAAACTAGTTGAGAAAAACAAAAGAATTCAAATTAGCTGTTGAGCAAAGGAAAAAAAAATTGATGTGAAGTGTAAATTTTCACAAATTTCTGGGTTTTGCATGTATTTAGTAACTGAATGATGATTATTTGGGATGCCAAAACAAATTTTATGTCAAAATATTTTTTTATGAATTTTAATTCGAATGTCTAATACTATTATTTAAGTTTCTAAATATGTGCATTATTTTTTTTATATATCAAGGTTCATTAAGATTTTGAAAAAAGCCCCTATGGCTTCCATTGGTTGCTTAAATCATAAGCCCCGCCCTCTGATTTCGTCCAACATAGAATTAAATTATAATTTCAACACTTCCCACTGATTATTAAATTTACGCTTTTAAAAATTAAATGCAACATTTACCAAAATATAACTAGAATTTTGACAAAATAATTTAAACAAAATAAAAATGCAAAACAAAAACATAAAAAATAAAATTAGCAGCATTTGAACTCTAGTTTGCAAATTACAAATCGCACGACAAAACCAACTACGCTACTAGAGCTACTGATCTGGTATGTTACATAGCAAATATTTAACATATTTTAGTTAAAAACACAAAAAATGCGTTATTTTCCGAAAACATAATCTGATCAAAAATTCCTGTTGTACTATTCCGGTTCACACCAATGTACATTACTCAGAATTTTTTCAGTTGTTTAGTTTAAACCATCTGGGCTACAGGGTATGGGACAAAAAAATTTTTGCACAATGTTGGCAAAAATCGAATCAAAATAAACTATTTTGTAAAAATAAAATTTTGATCGTTAATCCACGTACTAAGGGCTTTCATTTGATACCCTACTCAGAATTTTAACAAAACTATTTTTTTTTTTGATGAACACATATTTGTTTATATTTGTAGGGGGATATGTTTTTTAGATATTTTAATATTTTTTTCTATGTGCGGGTCAAAGAGTTGTATAAGCATGCCAAATTTCAACTCTCTAGTTTAGCCGTTTGGCTACAATTTTTACCGAACAGATAGACAGACAGACAGACAGACAGACAGACGACAAGATGACGGTATAAGGGTTTTTTGGTCATACCTACAAAACCCTAAAAAGAATTCGAGTTAGGGTATGAGGAAAAAATGAACTGAAACTAGCTGTTACGCCAACTAAATAAAGGCAAACCAGTTGAAGAGACGAAAAAAAAAAATAACTCGAACTAGCTGATGAATAAAAAAAAAGAACAAACTGGTTGGCAAAATTTGGAAAAAATATAATAAAATCCGGAGCCCAGAGATACGATGTTGAAACCCTGAGACACCATGTGAAACCTTGAGAGGTGGTCATCCTAGATACTACTATTAGGGCGTCGTCTACGGGTATCATTTTCTAAGCTTCAACGACCAGGTTTAAATTCTGCAGCCGTTGTAAAGCAAGGTGCACTATGACTCAATATATCCTTCATCTCGTTAAAAAACTCATTTGGCGTGAAACCTTTCGTACATAAAAAACATCACTGCACAACATTCCCTTTTATCAATTTTAAAATCGTACTAAGATGACTTTATTTAAACAGGCTTTTACAACAAACTACGTGATCATTCATTTTGATATTTAACAGCTGTTTATAAGACAGGTGTAGTAATTTTTATAAATAGTACCGATATCTACACAACAGGCCGAAAACTTTTCAAATAACCCTGGAATATTATTACGTTAAATTACTTAATATGTTTCAGTGCATAAAAAAATGTCTAACAATTTAATAACATGTTGATGAACTCCATAAATTTTGTACTCACCTAAAAATCCAGACGACGGAGGATTTCTTCTTAACCTATTCGGCGAATTACTCTGCAGATAATCCCACAAATTCCATAGAGATCCTGGATCCAACAAGTAAAAACGTGATTTAGGATATCGTTTCCTGTACTCGGCATAAACCGGAAATAGATTAAAATCTGGATTCCTGTACCACTCTTCTAATGTGGAGGAATAATTGCTCGGGTCCCAAGCTAGCAAATATAAGTTCCGATATAATTCAGAGTTCAGGAAGTTGAATTCCGGTTTTGTAATGACTTGAGAATTTACTATTCTTATTGTAGTTTTCTTTCCTACATCTCTTTCGTATTCCTTAGTTGGAGCGTGGTTGAAACGTAAAACTAAGTCGTGAGAATCTAAAACAAAAAATCATTCATAGTTAATGTAGAAAATAATATTTAATTTTGACTGCATGATTGATTAAAAAATATGCAGAAGGCAGTAATAGTCCAGGAGGCAGCGTTGCATTTTTGATGGTCATTTCATCCCGCTTAATTTTTTTTGTAATTGATAGTTTAGATATGGCTAATAATCGAAACAAGCGTCAGCCGCCAGAATCGTGGTGGGGCTGGTCGTGAGAAAATGCACATATTCGGCCCGATTCTGTAAAAAGTTACTAGGTTAGTTGCTACTGAGTAACGTTGCTACGAAATAACTTTTATAGTAACTTTCTTATCAATCGCCAAACAATTGGTATTCTCCAAGCATAAGCACAAGCAACGTTCTTATAACAAGTTATATTTAGTAACGTTGCTACAAAGAACCGTGAAGCTAGAAGCAGATTTCGTTCTGCGCAGGCGAGGTATTCGTTTTTAATTGAGTTTGACAGCTATGTTGTGAGTTTCTGAGGTTAAACGAAAAATGTTTTATAAACAAAATCAGAAAAAGAATTGCAAACAGATGGAAATTCTGTTGAATTTCCTGGCAAATAACCCGGTCATGGTCGGTGATACGAGTGTTTAAAAAATAATTGACAGGAACGAGTGGTGGTGCTGTGGTGATGTGCTATGTGGTTACTGTTTTCTATGTGGTGGTGCAAGTTATAGTCCAAATTTAAATGAATTGCGTGAAATACAGTTAAAGAAGTTCGGATAGCCATTGAACAGGCGCGCACTTAAAACATTGATCTGGGAAGGGTCCATTTCAAAAAAATATCTGTAATATAATACAAATGTATTGTTGTGTTTTTATGGAGAGGACTGGGGTTTATATATTAATTTAATTTTGATTATAATTTAATTTTTAATAATAAAAAATGTGAATCTTATTTGCAATTGCTTAGTTTTTATTAAATAAGATTTGATTTTTCAAATCCTTGGGGGAGGGGGTCTGAACTCGTCGACCACCCCCTTGTGTGCGCGGCTTCTATTGACAGTCGTAGTTAATACATTTAAAAAATATTGTACTGTTATACTATTATAAAACAAATGTAAATCAACAAAAAAAAAATATATATATAGAAATTGAAATAAAGAACTCGAAGAATTTTGTGCTATACAGAAAATAAAATGAAAATACTTCTATAATTATAGTCTCTATGTGCCCTTCATTGTAAAATGCTTGAAATAATTCATTATTAAACAGAAAAATTGCGATTTTTCACGATTTTAACAAGTTATTTTGAAGTTACTAAGTGTAGCAACTGCTTTCTGTTAGTTGTTATCCATAATAACTTTTTTAGCAACTAGTTACTAATTTCATAGTAACTTTTTTCTTACAGAATACGGATTTCGTGAAAGTTGCTAAAAAAGTTACTGACCTTGTATTTAGCAACTTTTATTGTAACTTTTTTGTAGTAACTTGCTTACAGAATTGGGCCGATTGTAAAACCAAAGATATCCAAAAGTCATTTCAAGCCACTTGAAAATTCGCACAGTTATTGTTTAAGTTATCGTACATATATAATTAGCTACCGTGTGTTAGTGATTTTGTAACACTGTGACGTCATTTTTCCTAAGGCTCTCGTAATTGGTTAACTGGGAAACAGACTGTTCCCAATTTGACTTGACTGACAGGTATTTTGCAGATTTATTCTCTAAGAATCTACGAATATAATTACATATAGAAATTTGTATGATTTCGTAGGCATAAACAAGAAACTCTAGATACTCCTATATCATTTGACTGATATCAACAATATTTTGCATATTTATTCTCTAAGAAACTGCGAATAAAATAACATATAGAAATGTCTATAGTTTCGTAGGCATAAACAAGAAACTATATACACTGCTATATCCTTCGACCAATATGAATAATATTTTGCAGATTTATTTTCTAAGAATCTACAAATATAATTATTTATAGAAATGTCTAGGGTTTCGTAGGCATAAACAAGAAACTCTAGACACTGCTATATCCTTTGACCAATATGAACAATATTTTGCAGATATATTCTCTAAGAATCTACAAATATAATTACATACATAAATGTCTAGGGTTTCGTAGGCATAAACAAGAGACTCCTATATCCTTTGACCGATATGAACAATATTTTGCAGATTTATTCTCTAAGAATCTGCGGATAAAATAACATACAGAAATATCTAGGGTTTCGTAGATATAAATAAGAAACTCTAGACACTCCTATATTCTTTGATCGATATGAAAAACATTTTGCAAATTTATTCTCTAAAAATCTGGGGATAAAACATCGTATAGAAATATCTAGAGTTTCGTTGGCATAAATAAGAAACTGTAGACACTTCTATATTCTTTGATCGATATGAAAAATATTTTGAAGATTTATTATTTAAAAATCTGCTAAAAATCTGATAAAATAACTTATAGAAATGTATAGGGCTTCGTGGGCATAAACAAGAAACCCTAGGGTACTCCTATATCATTTGACCGATATGAACAGTATTTTTCAGATTTATTTTCTAAGAATCTACGAATATAATTATATGCATAAATGTCTAGAATTTCGTAGCCATAAATAAGAGACACTAGATACTCCTGTTTCCTTTGACCGATATGAACAATATTTTGCACATTTATTCTCTAAGAATCTACGAATATAATTAAATAAATAAATATCTAGGGTTTCGTAGGCATAAACAAGAGACTGTAGATACTCCTGTTTCCTTTGACCGATATGAACAATATTTTGCAGATTTATTCTCTAAGAAGCTGCGGATAAAATTTTATATATAAATGTTTTGGGTTTCGTAGGCATACACGAGAAACTCTAGACAAGCCTATATCCTTTAACTGATATGAACAATATTTTGCAGATTTATTCTCTATGTATCTACGAATATAATTACATATAGAAATGTCTAGGGTTTCGTAGGCATAAATTAACGTCTCAAATTATTTTTAGTTTTAACAACATAAATGTAATGTACCAAGTAAAAATGAATCGTTTTCTCATCTTAAAAAGTTAATGAATAAATAATCTAACTATATAATTAGCAAGTGTCTGTATGTAGTGTCGGTAACATTATGACGTCAATTTTTCTAAAGTTCTCGTGATTGGCTAACTGGGGACACCCTGTTTCTTGATTGGCTGACAGGTGACGCCCTCTCCCGTGATTAGCTAACTGGTGATATCCTATCCCATGATTCGCAGACTGGCGACGAAATTAGGATACGTTAAAAAATAAAACCAAATACACATACAAACAATTGAAATTTTTATATTATAAATCCGTCATTGTTGACGGGTAATAACCTAGTACTAATAATAGTAAGTCAGCTGCGTGCGTAGTGGGGGATTATACGTCAGTCGCTTGTATAAACCTGTCATAAAAAAAATGATGTAAAGTCATTTCAAATTCAATGAAACTACTTCGAACTTATTATATAATTAGAATAATGAAAACAACAATCAGCTGTTTGCACAATGGGGGTAAGACCGTCAGCTGAGGGATTATAATTACTGAGTGGGCATTTGGCCTAAGCATTTTATAATGTAATCAGTGATGTAACTGACGATCTTTACCCTGTTATGTCGACAGCTGACAATCATTTTTATTTAATATAATATGTAAACTATTCATTCTAAAAATTTCAAGTAGCTTGAAATCAATTTAGCTATAATTTCATTGTTATTGTCAAAAAATTCATTAAAACAATGAAATTATATCTAAATTGATTTCAAGCCACTTGAAATTTTTATAATGAATAGTTTACATATTATATTAAATAAAAAAAATTGATGTGAAGTGTGAATTTTCACACATTTCAGGGTTTTGCAGGTATTTAGTAACTTAATGATGATTATTTGGGATGCCAAAACAAATTTTGTCAAAATATTTTTTTATGAATTTTAATTCGAATGCCTAATACCATTATTTAAGTTTCTAAATATGTCCAGTATTTTATTTTACATAGCCAGGTTCATTAAGATTTTGAAAATTGCGCCTATGGCTTCTATTGGTTGCTTAAGTCATTAGCACCGCCCTCTGATTTCGTATACATTCAAACATAGAATTGTATTATAATTTCAACACTTCCCACTGGTATTAAATTTACGCTTTTAAAAATTAAATGCAACATTTACCAAAATATAACTAGAATTTTGACAAAATAATTTAAACAAAAGAAAACTGCAAAAAAAAAACAGAAAAATTAAAATTGACAGGATTCGAACTCTAGTTTGCAAGTTACCTCTTTGGCAAATTACAAAGCAATGACGAAACGTACATCGCTATGAGCGCTGAGTTATCTACTGGGTTACATAGCGAATTAAATATTTAACATATTTTGGTTAAAAACACAAAAAATGCATTATTTTCCGAAAACATAAGCTGATCAAAAATTCCTGTTGTACTATTCCGGTTCACACCAATATACATTACTTAGAATTTTTTCAGATTTTTAGTTTAAACCATCTGGGCTACAGGGTGTGGGATTAAATTTTTTTGCACAATTTTGACAAAAATCGCGTCAAAATAATTTATTTTGCAAAAATAAAATTTTGATCGTTAATCCACGTACTAAGGGCTTTCATTTGATACCCTACTCAGAATTTTAAAAAAATATTTTTTTTTTCGAAGAGCACATATTTGTTTATATTTTTAGGGGGATATGTTTTTTAGATGTTTTAGTATTCTTCCTATGTGCGGGTCAAAAAGTTGTACAAGCATGCCAAATTTCAACTCTCTAGGTTTAGCCGTTTGGCTACAATTTTTACCGAACAGACAGACAGACAGACAGACAGACAGACAGACAGACAGACAGACAGACGACAAAATGACGGTATAAGGGTTTTTTGGTGATACCTACAAAACCCTAATGATCGTCAGCTGCCGACATAACGGGGTAAAGACCGTCAGTTACATGCTCACGGCGCGCAGACAGAGCGGTAAAAGGCACGGGCCGTAGAGACACAAAGGGTGAATATGAATGCTTGGGTAAGGTAACAAGCATTTCAGTTAGTAGTTACCCCCAACGATTTTTAAGATAGAACTAAAGTTTAGTTAAGATCTACATTTTATCTCTGCATAATATCGTCATATCTCTAACGATTTAGCCAGCGTTAGTATTTAAAAAGTGCCAATTTTCATCCCATATCAATTTTACCCCTTTGAGGGGGACGGACACTTTCCAAACTTAGCCTATGTCAGGTACGTGCTCATTCCACCCCCTGGTACCAAATTTGGTGCAAATCGAAACAGTACTTTTTGAGATTATCTGGGACATACAAACATACATTTCACTTTCATATATTAGTACAGAGAATTAAGCGTGTTCTAGATTATACAATTCTCATCAAATTTTCATACTTATTTCTTTGACTAGAACTTGTACTAAAAATAAATCAGTGTAATTGTACAGTGTAGAACACTGTATGTAGTCAAGTTCAACTTTATTCAAAACTAGATTTGATCCAACTTTTCTTGAAAACACATCCAACTTGGAACTTGGTGCATGCGCAGTAGACAGTTTTAACAATAGTACCCACATTAAAATTACGCTTGTAAATATTTTGTATTACCACGTGTTTAATAGTGTTTTGTTGATCATTGGTTTGAATAGGCGAATATATAAATTGTGTTTTGTACGTAAATCAGTAGTTTTACAAATCTAATAGCTAGGTTATAAACATTTGACAAGATATGAATTATATTTTTATGTTGGTACTTTAAATGAACTCAACCCGTGTAAGAATATCATTCTCTACCAAAAAATTGAAAAATAAATTGTATTAAAACTTTGACAACTTCTAGTTCAAAGAAAAAAGTTTAGAAAATTGATGAATAAAGTATAATGTAGAACACGCTTTAGTCTTTTTGACTCAGATTTGTCTAAGATAAAATCATATAAAATCATGATATTTTGGAAAAAAACAAAACTCTTATTCTTCTGATATTACTGTATACACATATTACTGTAATTGCAAAATAAATTCTTTCCTGGGAGTAAATATTTTATGTAACTGACACGCTTTCATTGCATTCATAAATGTTCAAATTTGCAATATATTAAAACTATAAGTTCCTAGTTTTTAAATTGCATAAATTATTTCAAAGTTTTGTTTATGTAATTTGATATTTATCAATGCTGTCAACATTGGTTAAATAAAACCAACTGGCATTCAAATTTTTATGGTCAATCAATCATGAAAATAAATAATTCTGTTAAATAAATAGAGCAGAATTACGGAATTATTTAATTCAATTCAGTAGTTTTAAACAACTGAAAGATAATATAGTGAAATATGAAATATTTATGGCCGGTTGGTTTAAAAAAGTTCTCAACTAAATCTACAAACTAAATTAGTTGACAGATTTTCTGGGTACCAAATTCTAGTTGGCAACTATATTTGTATTACATTTAAATAGTAAGCATTTTGTTTACATTGAAATAACTTGTTTTTACTATTTATACTAAAATAGATACCGTATATTCCGGCGTATAACGCGCACCTCAAATCTGAATAGATTTATTTTAATTTTTGCATGTATTCCTCGTATACCGTGCACCCTTATAATCTGCTTTCCTGGAAACACTTTTATGCCAACATTCCTTCATAACAACCGTATGTATAAACTAATGACGAAAGTACATCTGAATTTGATGATATACCTGATAATATTAGCGAAGACGAATTTGATGAACTTTTTATGTCATAATAAAGATTATTTAAATTAATAATTAAGGTAATTTTGTTATGTATATAAATAATATAAATAAATATGTATAATTTTAGATAGTTTAGTTGATTAGTATTTATATTATGTATTCATTATATAACAGGAATCCTATTTATACCCTATTTACACTATTACCATTCTAATCTTCGTACGGGTAAGTTTTATACCCGGCGTATAACGCGCACCCAACAAATTTGACAAAACTTTAATGTTAAAAGTGCGCGTTATACGCCGGAATATACGGTATTTGATAATTAATAACTGCAAAGTAAGTAATAATATTGTACATAAAAAAAAAAATACATATGAATAGATTTATATATATAAACAACACAAAATTTACAGGTTATGTCATCAGTATCATCTGTCAGTAATGTATCATCACCATCCGTAAGCTGTTTTTCTGACAGTGATAATGATGAAAATTCAAGAATACCTCAGCCTAGAGAATTTCTTGAAAGAAGACACCCCTATAATTATCATGACGATGAACAATTTACACACAGATTTCGGTTTTCAAACGATTGATTTTCGAACTGTTTTGTCTATTTTAGAATTAATTGATAATCAAATAAAGCCCTTAACGAACAGAAATATGTCAATATCAGCTTCGGATCAACTCTTGATCGCATTAAAATTTTAAAAAATCGCGAAATAAAAACGCATAAAACCGCGGAATATAGTATAGGCATCTACCGGTCAGTTGTATAACTAACATACGATCGGTAAATCTTGAGACTAAATTAGTTAGTTAGTTGGTTGTCCTGATTTATAATACCGAAATTAAATAACTTGTTATATTAGTTATCGACTTAATTTAGTTTAAACTAGTTAGTTGGACCTTTAGTTGGGTTTTTATATAAGGCTGCCAACCGTCCCGGATTAGTGACCCAGTTGAAACAATTTCCGCTGAAACCGGAAGTGTTGCAGAATTCTTATTATAGTCCTTAAGTGGGCCCTTTTGTCTAGTTTAACTTTTTTTCTGTAGAATTTTTTGTATATCTCAAAATAAAATGGTTATGCGAGGTGAGGTGTTTCAAACTAACACCCTGTATACATACACGCAAACGAACTAATTTATGTATTAGTATAAATTGTGATAGGTGATGAAACTTATATTTCTTTTTCGACGTACTTACACACAGAGAGTCGTATATGGATTCTAGAAGATGGGGAAACTCCGACAATAACTTTTATTAGAACCATCTCCAGAAAAGGTTTCGTACTTTAACTCTGCTTAAAACTAAATAATGTTAAATACATTTACAGTCTAATTTGTTATAAACCTGCTGCGTAGATTGGAAATGTACTTGAGAATAAAGAAACAGAGTTTAAATACCGAAAAGTCAAAGATTATGATTTTTAAAAAAGGCGACGGAAGAGTAAAAGAAGAAATATGGAAATGGCAGGATAAAGAAATAGAAAGAGTAAAAAATTATAAATACTTAGGTTATACATTCCAGCAATCGAACAATGAAAATGAGCATATAAATTATGTTGTAAAGAAAGCCATGGCAGCCATGACCCAGGTGTGGGGAGTAGGTGAAAAAAGGTTTAAAAACAGTTTCACCATCAAACTCACTATGTTCGATAGAATGGTAAAACCCATTATGATGTACGGTGCGGAAATCTGGGGTTAGACGGAGCAACATAAAATGAAAAGACTACATCAAAAATATCTGAGATGGATTTTAGGAGTAGACAGAAAGACACCAACATATATACTCTTGGAAGAAACAAAAAGGGACAAGATGAGAATAGAGAGTGGCAAGATAGCAATGAGATATGAAGAGCGGTTAAGAAACATTCAGGAAGACACAGTTTTAAGAGAATGTTGGTGGGAAATGAGACAGAGAGAAAGGAATTTACAAAACAAGTCCAGGTGGGAGATAAATAGAAGAAAATATTATGAAAGAAATGGGCATTCCACGATCTACATAGAAATGATGCGAGAAAGAGGTGAAAATGTTATCAGCGAAGTAGAAAATAGAGACAGAGATGTATAGAGTCAAGTACAGCATAAAAGAATAAGAAACTCTACTTACTTCCCAATGTACCATCACATTGTCACTCTTGATAAGTCAAGATATTTACTGCACTCCAAAGCAAAACGAATCAGAATAATTGCCAGATTTAGATGTGGTAATGAAAGCACAGAAAATAAAATATGGAAAAGAGCTGAGGAAAAAAAATACAGAATATACGAAAAAAAACAAGAGACAATGTAGCATTTGTTCTATGAATGCGAAAATGGAAAAAAGAGCAGAAGTATGACAGAACTCTTAGATGACTTGGGATCAGGAGAAGAAATAATGAGATTTCTATTAAAAAGAATGAAGATTAAATGATAAAAGAAAGAAGATGGTATATATATATACATATGTAAACAAATAAGGGATTTATTGTTTAAATAAAACTCAAGTTGTTCACAGACTATTTTATTCTAGGTATTCACTCTTACAACGTATGAAAACATCTGATCTCTTTATCAAATTCTACGTGTGTTTTATAAAAACCAATTAGTGTAATGAGCCATCATCATTATCGTTAATGAGTCGTTATCATTAGTGGGTCCAGATTACGGATTGCATCTTGATAACATTTTATGGTGACGTAACAGGGCTTCGTGGAAAGCTGGATACTAACACGGCCGTCCTGCTACTGGCGTGTCCTCACGTCCTTTCTGTAGACGAATATCTGGTAAATGATGATGTGGTAGATGTCATCAGGGGATGATCATGTAGGCCTTAGAATAGTCTGAAACAGTCTTCAAAAAGATTTAAGGAAAAAGAAAAGATTTAAGGTCCAATATCATTGACCTTTTAAGGTCCCTGGCCATTTAAGATCCCTGATCATTTAAGATCCACACTGTTGACCATTTAAGATCCACACCACATTCGAGGGCCCTCATTCTCACTACATACAGACCATGGTCTTAACCTACATAGACGATACCTGACCGTTCAACTGCTCTCAACTGGCAGAGACGGTCCCTTATCGTTCAACTGGCAGAGACGATCCCTGACCATTCAACTGCTCTCAACTGGCAGGTTGGTCCATAATCGTTCAACTGCCCTCAACACGACCAGTGTGTCTTGCGGTACTCGACAAGCTATCAATTCTCAACTCAACTATCCATCAGTTTATTTCATTACAGATTGTCTACAGTACCCAACAAGCTCAGTGACTGTCGCTTCTTCATACTCAGTGCCTTCACAAAGCAAAAACGACCAGTGTGTCTTGCGGTACTCAACAAGCTCAGTGACTGTCGCTGCTACATAATCAAACTAATAAAACTTCTCTTACCATTTTACTCATGTTCTAACCATTACCTTCATACAATTTGTCCATAAACTAAATACCGCTCGTCCCTTCTGACCTTTTTTTTTTTTTTTTGTATTTCTACTTCATTACTGGAACCATTTTATTCATCATCTAAAGATTTTCCTGTATGTAAGTTGTCTGTCCCTAAATAAAACAACGCTTGTCCATTTTAATAATTTTCATCAATACATTTGCTATTTCGTCTTAACTGCACCTCAATCTGTTGTCAATCGCTAAGTATAAATTCCATTAGGAAATAGCTTTACCAGACGTAACTAGTTTGATAGCACGAATAATACCTGAAAAATTAAGCCTGAAAAGTGGTTCATCTAAAAACGTCGGAAATCGTTTTCAAACGTTTCGTTTTCCATCCACGGTGGAAGTTCCACCAATGTGTTCCACCATAATCACTTATTATTTGCAATAATTGAAACGTATCACTTGCGTTTTTCACTTTCAAACTACTATCTTAGACAAACAGTATTATTTTTCCTATTCACAGCCAGATATGGTTTCGAACTGTTCAATCACACAAACTTAAATTCAATAATATCCGAAACAACGCAGACAGGTAATAATTTGTCACATCACTATTTGTTACTTTCATCAAATTCATAATTTAAACAAAACACTGTAAAAATGCAACAAAGCAAGATCTCCAATAAAATAACAAAATATTATTAAGATGTGCATGAATCTCATTCACAAGCAGAAACGTCGACTCGATCCCACTTCTGATGTAAACAAATAAGGGATTTATTGTTTAAATAAAACTCAAGTTGTTCACAGACTATTTTATTCTAGGTATTCACTCTTACAACGTATGAAAACATCTGATCTCTTTATCAAATTCTACGTGTGTTTTATAAAAACCAATTAGTGTAATGAGCCGTCATCATTATCGTTAATGAGTCGTTATCATTAGTGGGTCCAGATTACGGATTGCATCTTGATAACATTTTATGCCTTGTGCGAACCACTGACCAGAGCAGATCGGTATATACACAAGTGCTTAAAGTTAAATATAGTGTGTGTGTCGTTTTAAGTGTAAAATGGAAGAACCTGGAGGAGGGCCTGGCCCTCCAGACAGGGACACGGGGCAAATTACCGAGACGTATTCCGTCATCGGTGGGGCCCTAAATGTAATATTGGACGAAACCATTGAAGATATGGGGTAACATTACCCACTTACAATCATACACAAACTCCTGTTAAAAGACCAGGTGATAGTAACATTTACAATGTACATACCAAATATCAAGCAATCGACAAAATAACCCAAAATTCTCATACAAATAATTCCGGCACTTCACAACATGCAAATAATGCTGTCAATCAATCTCTACAGACAACCACGCAAAATATCACTGACACAAACACAAAAAATTATGATAAAAACACTCATAACACCAACACTTTAAACAACTCTTCAAACAACTCTTCAAACAACTCTTCAAACACAAACAATATAAACAATTATAACGCTATACCGTCAAAAACACCATATGATCTAAATAAAAACAACCGTTACTCTGATCATGACAAATGCAAGTTCATTATATTAATTGAAGGTGACGATGCCAGTAATCAAAACATCGGTAATCTTCATTTAATGAGCATAGGAAAATTACTTATTAATAAACTCAAATTAAAGAACAACGAAATTGTAAATATAAACAGGACCGGACGCAACCATATTAGGGTAGAAGTAAACAATTCTTTTGTAGCCAATTCTATCTTAAATTCAGACCTCTTAGCCAGCCAAGCCCTTCGAGCTTACATCCCTGAAACTGCACTTTTCCGCAAAGGTGTTATCAGGGGTGTCGATCCAAACTTATCAAATGATGAAATTAAAATGGTTATGAATTCGCCAATCACTATTAAAGACCTAAGAAGAATTACCAGGAAAATCGAAAATAATGGAACAACCAACATTATAAACACACAAACTGTCATCATTACTTTTAGAGGTCAGGACCTTCCTGACTATGTTTCCATTTACGGAGCTACAACGCAACAACTACAACTACAGCGCTACAACTACAATGCAACGTATCCCCATACATATACAGGGTAACCCAGTGCGAAAATTGCCTTCTGTTTGGCCACACTGTCCGGCAATGTAAAACAAAAATTCGGTGCAAATCATGTGGTGGAAAACACACCACCGATACGTGTACTAAACCCACAGTAGACAAACCATTTTGCATTAACTGCACAGGGGAACACTTAGCTAACGACAAAAAATGCCCTCTCTTTATTCACCAACAAAAAATCAAAAAATATATGGCACTAAATAACGTAGGTTACAAAGAAGCGTCAAACCGCTATAAATCTTACTCGGAAGCAACATCAGAGATGTCCACCCCATTTAATAACGATCACTTTCCCTCGTTACTCTCTAATAACAGATACGGCACTCTCAGTATTCTAAATGAAAACGATAATTATAATGGACCAATCAATCCAAATTGGTTTTCAAATCCAAAAAATTCACATAACCTCGCGCCACCTAGACAAAATAAACAACAACAAGTAAACAGTTATATGAACATCCCTTATGAAGAAACAGTACCAAAACAAAATCAAACAGGACCCAAAATAGTCAGAAACCCTTATCCTCCTCATTACCACGCAAATACTAATGCAAATTCTCAGGATCTCTCATCAGATTATTTCATCACACATCTGTTTAAATTTCTTTCAACGTTTACCTCCGAAAATAATAGACAAAATCTTACACTATCTCAATTTAAAGATTTATATTTAGTATCGCTCTCGAATAATTTACAACATGGATAGTAGTTTCAATATAATTCAATGGAACATTCGATCAATAAAAGCAAACAAACTATTCCTACAAAATTTACTCACGTCATTCAAAATACACTGTGCTTCTCTATCAGAAACTTGGCTCAAAGCAAATGAGCAAATCTACATTAACGGATACAATATAATAAGATCTGACAGGGCCGATGGATTCGGCGGTGCAGGTCTTCTGGTAAAACATGGTATCAACTTTACTTCTGTTGATTGTACTCATGTTAATACCAATAAAGTACAACTCTGCGCTATCGAACTAAACCTTAATAACAAAATCACTACAATTATATCTATATACGCCTCCCCCAATCATAAAATAACATCTCTCGAATGGTATAATATTTTTATTAATTTTCAATCTCCCGTAATTATCACTGGAGATTTTAATGCCCATCACGAACTATGGGGATGTGAAAGACCGGATACCGAAGGCAAAGAAATAAACGAGCTACTAACGGATTACAGTTTAACAATAATGAACGACGGATCCCCTACACTCTTCCAGCTTCCCGGCCACAGAAAATCTGCAATAGACCTAACAATATGCTCTCCTTCACTCGCCCCAAGTTTGAGTTGGCAGCGTTTATCCAATACATATGGCTCGAATCATTATCCAATCAAAATCACAGTAGACTCAACAATGAGTTACAAATTCACTATCTATCCATCCTCAAAGTGGGATATAAAAAACGCCAACTGGACAGAATATTACAATACATCCAAAATATTAACCAACAACATTAACTACAGTAATTTCGTTTTGTCAGACCTAGATACCAAATATAAAATATTTACCAACCTAGTCGAACAAACCGCCGAAAAATCAA
This sequence comes from Liopterus haemorrhoidalis, assembly GCA_963971575.1. NCBI lineage: Eukaryota > Metazoa > Arthropoda > Insecta > Coleoptera > Dytiscidae > Liopterus > Liopterus haemorrhoidalis. The sequence continues at coordinate 145,059,785 of OZ020611.1, read as the reverse complement.
TACCAAAAAGACATACAAAACAAATAAACTCTTTTAAGTGCAGTTCCTGGTGGGACGATGAATGTAAAAACCTAATTGCTAACAACAAAGTAGCCTTCAACAACTTCAAATCCTCAGCTACAATAGACAACTTTATTTCATGCAAAAGAGCCATAGCAAAAGCCAAACGCATATTCAAACAAAAAAAGAAGCAGTCTTGGATATCCTTTTGCTCCACCATCAATAAAAATACTAACCTCACCGACGTGTGGCGTAAAATTAAAATATTAAATAAAAATAAAACGTCTCAATACCAAAATCAACAACTCAACCAAGATCTACTCTACAATTTTATGGCCAATCTTACTCCATCCTACTGCGAGGAACATATTGATTTAACACAACATTCAAACAATACAGGGACACCACAACTTACTGGTCCATTCACCTTAGAAGAATTGTATCACTCCCTCAAATCTACTACGAATTCTAGCCCAGGGTCAGACAATATCCACTATCCCATGTTAATCAATTTAGCAACCAATTCGAAATTACTTCTGCTCAATATATTCAACCACGCTTGGCTCCACGAAGAAACCCTTCCTGATTGGACAATTCAAACAGTCATTCCAATTTTGAAGCCAAAGAAAGACCCTAACCTACACACCTCATATAGACCAATATCTTTATTCTCTTGTGTTTTAAAAACTTTCGAGCGACTAGTAAAAACGAGACTAGAGTGGTATCTGGAACATTTCTCAATCCTCCCAAGCTATCAATATGGATTCAGACGTGGACGAAATACTATGGACAATTTGGCTAAATTAGTAATAGATATACAGGACAACTTCTCCCAAAACAAATATCTATCTGCTCTATACTTGGATTTGAAAGGAGCATTTGATAATGTTTCAATCAAAATACTATACGAAAAGATGTTGTATCTAGGTATACCAACCAAATTTTGTAACATTGTCGCCACCATATTTAAAAAACGTACACTTCATTTAAAGTACAAAAATATTCAAATAGCTTCCAGAACATCATACCAGGGACTTCCGCAAGGGGCTGTCCTAAGTCCTATATTATTTAATATATATACCTACGATCTAAACCATCTTTTCAACCCTAACATCAAAACCCTACAATTTGCCGATGACATTTGCATTTATGTAACTAAAAGTTCTATAACCGAAACTAAACAGGAATTAAATTTGGCAATGAAACAATTCAATCTATGGGCAATAACTAACGGCTTTAACATAGTCCCAGAAAAAACGATAGTCTCAGTATATACACGCCACCGAACGCCATTTCCAGCTTATTTTACATTAGATAATAAGAACTATGACATAGTACCTACAGTAAAATTTCTTGGGGTATATATCGACTGTAAACTAACATGGAGACCACATGTTAAATATATAGTTAAGAAATGTGAGTCCAGGCTAAATGTTTTGCGAGTAATCGCTCGCTTTAATTGGGGAGCTGATCCTTCCACCGTACTCATGGTATATAGAAACCTCATCCTATCGGTAATAGACTACGGCTGCATAGTGTATGGAGGAGCATCCAATTCAATCCTAAAACCGCTTGACACCTTACAAAATAAGGCACTGAGAACTGCCATTGGCGCTATGCACTCCACACCTATCAATAATTTATTGGCCGAAACCCGTATGATACCACTCAAATCAAGAAGAAAACTACTCTCTTATAGATTTGTAATAGAAAGACTAAGAATTAATACTGACCTACCCTTAGCTCAGCTAGCAACATATGTCTTAACTATACCTTATTGGGCAAGAAAACCTACACCTCTACTAATTGACAGTTTCACACAAGCCATCGTAACTATCACTCCTGACCAGGCAACTACAACTTTACCCTGTTTCACCCACGACTATTTGCTCTCTCTGCCAAATAACCACTTCTTGGACACGGCAGTTTTTCCAACAAATAACACTAAATTCATTGAAAGAATAGTAGAAAAATGGCCTAATGGCTGGTATCTGTTCACAGATGGCTCCAAAACTTCCAACGGTGTCGGATGTGCCTTTTTTGATTCAGCCCATAATTTTAGTCAACAATTTAAATTACCTACACATTTATCGATATTTTTTGCCGAAATGATCGCCATCCATCTCTGCCTTAACTATATTCAAAATCAAAACTGCTTTACAAACAATATTGTTATTTTTAGTGACAGCCAGAGCGTTCTGAAGAAATTAAAATACCCCAATTTTTCTAACAAAAACCCCAATATAATTTACCAGATATTAAACACTATTAAACAATTAAAGGAAAGGAATATAATTATCACCATAGCATGGATAAAGGGTCACTCAGGTATTTACTATAATCAAATAGCAGACTCACTAGCGAAAGAAGCCATAACGTCAGGACATAATTATACCACTCCACTCTCAGTAGAAGACAACAAGTCGAATTTTAAACAAAACATTTGGAAAGAATGGAACAATGAATACAAAGAATCAATCACCAGCAAAGGTCGACACTATGGATTTTTACATCCTCATATACCAAACCAACCGTGGTATAATTCCAGCTTACCAAGAGGTTTAATCACCACCATTGCGCGTCTAAAATTCAACCACACCTTTTCAAAAAGCCACCTTCACAGAATCAGGATGTCCAACACAGATGTATGCGACTGCGATAGTGAAACCATACAAGACGTCAACCATATAATTCTAGCATGCCCCAAATACCACCAAAACAGATCAAACTTTCTAACAGGCATATCAAGACTTGGCCTCCAACTACCTCTAAATACCTCAAACATCCTAAATAGTAACAACATTGAAATTTACAATCTGCTCTACAAGTTCATAGTACAGAACAATATCAAATTATAACACAAAAACAGCTGCCAACCTTATCCCCAACCCTTGTATTAGCTAATTAATAACAATACTGGTTAATGGCCTCTGATGCTAGGACCAAAAATAGAAAAAAAAAAAAAAAAAAAAAAAAAAAAAAAAAAAAAAAAAAAACATTTTATGGTGACGTAACAGGGCTTCGTGGAAAGCTGGATGCTAACATATATATATATATATATATATACAAGGTGTCTCAAAAGAAATTTTATATTTATTTAGCTTACTGCGTGAACGCAACGTATCCGAGGGGGTTATGTCAATCGGTAGCCTGGCTCTTGGGAATTTAGTCGCTATGGAGCGTTTCTCGGGAGCAGACCGCGCGTTATGCGTGCGAGAGTTTTACAAAAACGGTGATTCGGCGACTGTAGCGCGTAGAAAATTCTGCAGTATTCGAGGTTTTCGCCACTTAAATGATGCGCCAAGCATTCCTCTCATTCGACATTGGGTTAAAAAGTTTGAAGAGACTGGTACAACGCTGGATAAATCAAAATCCGGGCAGCCTAGGTCATCAAGAACGGTAGAAAACGTGGAGAATGTTAATCAGTCCGACCCGAACCTTTCAATTCGGAAGCGCGCAAGTGCTTTAAATGTGCATAGATCATCATTACATCGCATTATGCACAAAGACCTAAAGCTGCACCCCTACAAAATTCAATTGGTGCAAGAATAAAAGCCCCAAGATGCCAGTCAGAGGCTTAATTTCGTAAATCAGGTGATTGAGTGATTTTCAACGTTTACCAACATTTTGTTTTCGGATGAAGCTCGTTTTCATCTTAATGGCCACGTAAATAAGCAGAACTGCCGCTACTGGAGTGCAACGAATCCGAAACGCAAACATCAGAAACCCCTACATTCGCCTAAAGTGACCGTATGGGATGCGATGTCGGCGCGAGGAATTATCGGCCCTTACTTTTTTGAAGACGAAAGGGGGCGTGCAGTTACAGTGAATTCAGAGCGTTATGTGGAGATGTTAGACAACTTCTTGGTACCTGAACTGCAAAACTTTCCTGGCTATAACCAGAGAACATGGTTCCAACAGGACGGAGCAACTTCACACACGTCCAATATATCTCTGCCACGTGTTCGTGAAATTTTCTCAGGCAAATTGATCTCCCGGAGAGGTGACATAAATTGGCCTCCACGCAGTCCAGATTTAACCCCTATGGACTTTTTCCTGTGGGGTTATCTTAAATCTAAAGTTTACGCCAATAAACCGACTTCACTGGCGCATTTGAAAGAAAATATCCGTCACGAAATGGCAGCCATCCCTGAGTCCACCTGCCGAGACGTCATAAGTAATTTTACTGTTCGATTAAATGAGTGCCGAAAACGCGAGGGTCTACATTTAGACGATATTATTTTTAAGAAATAAATCCCCAAAAAGTGTATTTTAATAATTAATAAACATTTTTGCTATATACGGCTTACTTTTTTTTTAATCGATCCACTAAATATAAAATTTCTTTTGAGACATCTTGTATATACCTATATATATGTTTTTTTTTTTTTTAAGGAAAGGAAACAATGTAATTTTTTGTTAACAAAATGTAAAAACATACATAACTAAATTTTTAATATATTGTAAAATATTATGTAAGATTCGAAGTAAAGCCTTAGGGCAAGAATAATAAAGTTCTATTCTATTCTATAACAAAGCCCGTTGCTGTTATTTTAAAATATTTTTAGTACAGTTGTTTATCATTTATCGAGGTTTTTGACGTCCACAGTTTACTAATCTAGTTGCAGCAACCGCATGAATCATTGTTAAAATATTGCTAAATATCCGAAATATATTTTTAACTCGTCTTAATCATTTTATCCATTCTAAAACGCACGCCGGCTGTTACACCAGTCATAGAGCAACAATCTCACTTTTTATATTACTTCCCATATGAATATGAGTCACTTCTTTCCTAGAAATAGGGAGCATATATAAAATACTTCAACACTGAGTGTAATAGGGACATGATGAGTTTTTAGGTTCTGAATAGGACAACTAAATTTTAGGTATAGTGGTGATCTAAGGTCCAATAAATTGTCGTCTTCCGGAAATGTTCCTGTATGTTTAATTTTATTACTCTGCATTAAAAGGATCCTACACTTATGCACGCAAGGATATCACTGTATTTGTATATAATTCATAATGAGTTACGAATTTAGGAAAAATAATACAACATAATCAACAAATAATATATGATCTTTACATAAATTTTTATTAGATTTTGTTCGATTAAATAGCATAAGGAAAATCTGTCTAATTATTAAATATGTTAGAAGATCGCGCTTTTGCAGTTTTGTCCAAACTATGCAACTGATCAAAATCAAACAAAATTATATGTAAGATCATATACTATTTGTTGATTTCCTTGCATTATTTTTTCTAAATTCGTAACCCTTTATGGGTTTTAGTAATATAATAGATTTTGTATGATAAATTTCTAGGATTTCGTAGGTATGACCAAAAACCTTTCTTGGGCAAAAATTGTGGCCAAACACTGATTCTTGAGAGAAATTTGACATGTTGTTCAACAATCCAGCCCTACTTGAATTTCGATTTTTGTTTGTCTCACCCTCTAAAATAGTTCCATATTCGGAAAAAAGATTCATCTTAAATTTAGTTCTCCTCGGATAAGATCAAAATCTACCTAATTATTAATACTTCCGCGAAATTACGATAAGTCGTAAAGTAAGCGTAGAAGTACGCTTATTCTGAACATTTTTACACCGTTGTAACGTTAAAGAACTAGCCAGATGTGCGTGTTATAAGAAATGGTCTACGGCAATAACACAGCCGTAAAAACTAACATATCTTGTTTAGACTAGCCCTATTAGTCACCTTGAATATAGTATATGAGTATATGCTATTGATTTTAGTATTACGCAAAACATGGTTTATATTCAATAGTGTTCCGTGACTTCGTCTTGTCTGTCTGTGTACGAGAATCACGTAAAAACGACTAGACATATTTTCACGTTATTTGGTACGATGATAGAGTAAATCAGGATTCGAACATAGGCTATAAGGCATTTCAAAATTTTATTCTAGGGGGGTGATTAAAACAGTTTATGAATGGCGGTATTATAAAAACCTAACTAAAGACCCAACTAACTAGTTGTAAACTAAATTCAGTTGATAACTAATATAACAAGTTATTTAATTTCGGTATTATAAATCAGGACAGCCAACTAACTAACTAGTTCACAACTAAAATAATTTAGTCTCAAGATTTACCAACCGAACGTTAGTTATACTGACCGGTAGATGCTTTTACGATATTTCGCGGTTTTTCTGTTGTAGCTTTAACAATGTAACGTTTATAACCTATAATTTTGAAAAAAAAAGAAACGATATGGAAGTAAAAATTGAAAAAGAACAATTAATAGATATAGTGCATAAATATAAAAATGTAGTGTAAAACAAAAAACTGATAATGTTAGTGTTGTTGAAAAACAAAATTATTGGGACATAATTGCCGTAAAATTTAATTCGATTGGTGAAAATGGCAACAGAAGCAGTACCCAGTACTGATGACATAACCTGTAAATTTTGTGTTGTTTAGATATATATATATATATATATAAATCTATTCATATGTATTTTTTTTTTACAATATTATTACTTAATTGGCAGTTATTAATTATCAAATATATATTTTAGTATAAATAGTAAAAACAAGTTATTTCAATGTAAACAAAATGTAATAACAAAATTCAAATGTAATACAAATATAGTTGCCAACTATAATTTAGTACCCAGAAAATCTGTCAACTAATTTAGTTTGTAGATTTAGTTGGGAACTTTTTTAAACCAACTTTTATAATACCGAAATCTATGGGTTAAATTAGTTTAACTCTTAACTAAAATTTAGTAGCAAACTATTTTGCTTTATAATACCGGCCACAAAATATCTCCGTTATTATTGACTTAACAGAAAAATATATAGGACAAAAATTGTTTATAGTAAGAAAACAAATCAAACCAGAATTATTTTTACCATTTAGTTGTAGTTGATGAGAGGCTTATTGTTCTGTAATGAATGTAGATTTAAGCCAATTAAATGGCAATCCTCCGGTATCATATATTTTATTAAAAAGCTTGGTTATCGTTTCTATATCGTCACCATTTAAAAGTTTTAATACTTCCGTGTGGATTTTGTCGGGTCCCACTGCTTTACCAGATTTGACTTGAGTCACAGCTTTTCTCACTTCATCTATCGTTATTGATGGTCCACTAATAGCTTTATTCATCGGTGGTTTAGTAGAACGATTATCTTTGAATAGTTTTTGTACATTCTCAGACCATATATTCAACTTTTGATGACATAATTAATTGATGATGTCACTTAAAAGAACAGATTAAATATATTTGGGGAAATACAGGGTGTCTCAAAAGAAATTTTATATTTATTTAGCTTACTGCGTGAACGCAACGTATCCGAGGGGCGCGGGGGTTATGTCAATCGGTAGCCTGGCTCTTGGGAATTCACTCGCTATGGAGCGTTTCTCGGGAGCAGACCGCGCATTATGCGTGCGAGAGTTTTACAAAAACGGTGATTCGACGACTGTAGCGCGTAGAAAATTCTGCAGTATTCGAGGTTTTCGCCACTTAAATGATGCGCCAAGCATTCCTTTCATTCGACATTGGGTTAAAAAGTTTGAAGAGACTGGTACAACGCTGGATAAATCAAAATCCAGGCGACCTAGGTCATCAAGAACGGTAGAAAACGTGGAGAATGTTAATCAGTCTGTTCGTGACGACCCGAACCTTTCAATTCGGAAGCGCGCAAGTGCTTTAAATGTGCATAGATCATCATTACATCGCATTATGCACAAAGACCTAAAGCTGCACCTCTACAAAATTCAATTGGTGCAAGAATTAAAGCCTCAAGATGCCAGTTAGAGGCTTAATTTCGTAAATCAGGTGATTGAGCGATTTTCAACGTTTACCAACATTTTGTTTTCGGATGAAGCTCATTTTCATCTTAATGGCCACGTAAATAAGCAGAACTGCCGCTACTGGAGTGCAACGAATCCGAAACGCAAACATCAGAAACCCCTACATTCGCCTAAAGTGACCGTATGGGCTGCGATGTCGGCGCGAGGAATTATCGGCCCTTACTTTTTTGAAGACGAAAGGGGGCGTGCAGTTACAGTGAATTCAGAGCGTTATGTGGAGATGTTAGACAACTTCTTGGTACCTGAACTGCAAAACTTTCCTGGCTATAACCAAAGAACATGGTTCCAACAGGACGGAGCAACTTCACACACGTCCAATATGTCTCTGCCACGTGTTCGTGAAATTTTCTCAGGCAAATTGATCTCCCGAAGAGGTGACATAAATTGGCCTCCACGCAGTCCAGATTTAACCCCTATGGACTTTTTCCTATGGGGTTATCTTAAATCTAAAGTTTACGCCAATAAACCGACTTCACTGGCGCATTTGAAAGAAAATATCCATCACGAAATGACAGCCATCCCTGAGTCCACCTGCCGAGACGTCATAAGTAATTTTACTGTTCGATTAAATGAGTGCCGAGAACGCGAGGGTCTACATTTAGACGATATTATTTTTAAGAAATAAATCCCCAAAAAGTGTATTTTAATAATTAATAAACATTTTTTCTATATACAGCTTACTTTTTTTTTAATCGATCCACTAAATATAAAATTTCTTTTGAGACACCTTGTATTACTCGTAAAGAGTGTTAAAATCGTTTTAATACTATAAATAACATATTAAAAGCTGTTATAAAGCAAAGAGCAACCTAACACGATTTTGATTCATAATTTATTTTTAAGAAGTCATACGAAATTGATTGTTTCTGTTGGAATAATTTAATTTGTTTAATTATGTTATAAATGATGCAAGTGCGATTTTAACGCTCAAGAAAATTGGCGTGTTCCGTGTTAAAGAATTTATTGTAATACTGGGTTGTTTATCCCGAAAACAATTACGGGTTTTAAAAAAAAATATATTTTTTTTTTACTCTATTAACTTGGGCAACATTTTTTCTTTTTAATTTATCAAAATAATATCAGATCAGCCAATCAAGAGAGAGGGGGACTATTTTGAAGGATACAATATAAAAATTGATAAATAAATAAATATTGTTTTATAAATTAAATGATACACGCAATTTTTTAATTTATAAAACAATATTTATTTATTTATCAATTTTTATATTGTATCCTTCAAAATGGTCCCCATCGGACATAATGCACTTATGTCACTTATTATAATGCACAGTCTTCAAAACACTTCTGAAACGCAGATTTGATATAGCGTTTAGCGACTCCCGCTTCATTTCTTCAATGGTCGTAAAACCGTTAGCTACTTTTTTCATCTTTGGGAAGAGAAAAAAGTCACATGGATCTGGTGAATAAGGTAGTTCTGGTATCATTTCGGTGCTATTTTTGGACATAAAATCTCGAATTGGCATTGAAGTATGAGCTGGTGCGTTATCAAGGTACAATTTCCAAGATTTTTTGCCGTTTTCTACGAATTGCTTCTAGCAGCTGACGCAACAAGCTCAAATATTATTCTTTTGGAACTGTAAAACTGTTTACCTTTCGGTAAAAATGCATAGCACACAATACCACGATAATCGAAAAAACGGTGAGAAGAATTCTAACATTTGTAATGGATATCAGAGGCAGTTTCATACAACAAACAATGTACTTCTTAATTCATTTATTGTAATTTAAATATAAGAATACATGTGTACAGTAAGTTGAGTAATTAAATTGATACTGCTTGAAAGACTTGTGAATATCGACTGAGTTAAAAGAAATTTTAGAACAACTGTGTTGGTCTGTGTTATTAACTGTAATATTAACAAAAGTAACAAAAAATATTAAGTATCATTTTGGTTACTCATAGGTTATAAAAATAATGTCCCAAAAAAATTTAAAGGGTGCAGTCAACACTACACAAAAAACATACAAATAGTCAGTCTTCCGTGAAACAAATATATAATCCTAATAATGACGAATAAGGCACGAAATGGTTATAAAAACAAATGTGTTATAGTATTTAGGAATTTAGATGTTTATTTATTTATTTATTTTATTTATTTATTTAATTTTGGCCATACAACAGGCAAAAACCCAATAAAAGTGTGGAAAATTTTAAAACAAAAACTTAAATCATTCTGAATTCATCTGTTTTCTAAAGATAACAGATTGAGTTCCACATTTTGAATTTAAAATTTAATATTTTTAAAAATCTTTTTTGAATATTCTCAATTCGTTTATTATAAACAAGATATTGAGGAGACCAACATACGGTATGTTAGTTGATAATAACGTTTATAATATATGTTAATAATTGTTATATTTAATGAGATAAATGAAGGGTAGGTACATTACACATTCAATTGAACTTGGCGTGCTTTTTGGGTCTTGGTTCATTTGGAAGCTTCCATTGAGATGATTGAGGTTTTGTTTCGATGTCATAACCGTACATCCACGTCTTGTCACCCGTTATGATCCGCTGGAGCAATGTTGAGTCATTGACAGCATCATCTATCATTTCCTGAGTGACTTCAGTACAACACCTTTTTTCTTCAAAATTTAACAATTTCGGAACAAATTTTGCTGCTTCTCGCCTCATGCCCAAAACATTAGTGAAAATGTCCTAGCATGAAGCATACGATATACCAACTTCTTCAGCAACATCTCTAATTGTAATACGACAGTTATCAAGATTTTTTTCCTAACTTCTTCCACGTTTTTTTCTTGTGATTGAAGTGCTGGATCTCTCAACTCTACCATCATCTTCAACTGATTCGCGGCCATCTGGAAAGCGTTTATACCATTTGTAAATCGCTCGTTCATGCATACTCGGCTCTCCAAATAACTTCTGCAACATTTCCACTACATTGCAGTACTTAATTTCATTTTTCACACAAAATGTAATGCATATTCTTTGATCCCTCATTGTGAAAAATAAAAATATACAGAATAACATCTTCTTTAATTAGTTGTCCAATTTAAAATACACATCCAATATGGTTGCCAATTGAGACAGTCGTCAATGACGGGTTAAACAACATGACAACAAAAAAGTTTATCAACCCGACAAATGTAGCGCGGCAGTATCAAAAATTGCACGAACTTTTTGATCACACTTCGTATAAAGAATTTCTTCACATATAAAATGTAATAACGTAAATAGTCCGATTCAGCACGTGTATGTTACGTATTTTCTACATATGAAAATTCATTTAATTGATCTTAATCTGAAAGTATTTTATGCAATACAGTGCAACATGTGTTAACATAATTTCACCAATAACAATATCAAAAATGTATCTAATATATTGCGCTGCGCTGCATCACAATGTAAATGATTATTAAATCAATATTTGTACCTTGTAACCTTGAACTGAAATAGTCTTATCGTATTTTAACCCAAAAAATCAACCTATATTCTTCGAAAAACAAAATTTAACAAGGTCAATGTTACAGTTTACAATAACTGACTAATACTGTCAATGTTTTGTTGGTAAATACCATTTTGTTGGTCACAATTACATTAATTACGTACAAAATATTTAATCACTATTTTGAAATACAAAATACTGCATCAGTAGGATAAAAGGATGCAATAAAAATAAATGCATGTAGGAAAAATATTCTTGCGAATGTCAAGGGTCGACTGTACTCCAGTTTTTTAATGACAGTTTCTAAGGCTTCTAAGTTTCACGTTAAGGTCTACTTTTGTCAATAAATAATTTTTTGTTTGCAAAATTGAAACATCAAAAGAAGTTTTTGTTAATCCATAAATTACATACTGAATTTATCGAAGTTACCTCTGAAACCCTGAAATTAATAAATACATATAAAAACTATTTTTTATTCGAATTCGGAGATCCGACCATAAAGAAAATAGATATACAAAAACTCAAAATAATGCGTACGTATGTTAAAAATGCTTCTTAGATACCGTAGTCCGCTGCGCTGCGTAAAATGTCGAAGACACTAAAGTGGGAAACAGAATGCAACGAGTTTGACAGCGCGTTGACGCCGTTCGTACGGCGCTATCTGTCAGGAGAAAGTTAAACCCAAGCTGTCGTACGCAAGTGCACAGAATGGACAACGTCCTACGCCGTTCGACCGCCGTTGATACTGAATGTTCGTCAACTTCCAACTTTTGACGCCGTTGAACGTTGACGCAGAACACCTAACCTCAGTTTTTACTGAATAATAAAGTGTTTGTATGTATAAATAACTTGCATACAACATAAATAACATCACACACAAGTCTTCATCATCCATTATACTTTTAATAAAAGAAAGCGCATGTATAAACACAGATATAGGTTGTCAAGTGACACTTGACGGCGTTAAAAATGATTGCATTGTGTGCAGGCGAAAATTCTCAACGGCGTTAACGCAACGCTGTCGCAAATGACGGCGCGCTGACGCCGTAGCGGGCTGTGCATTCTGTTCCAGGCTTGAGACGCACACGGGCAGCTGTAAACACCGCCGACGAACTCAAATAAGCTGACTTTAATATAAACCAACAACATTAAGGGCCGGTTTCTGGAACATTTTTTTATTGACACGATATCGCCTCAATAGTTATCGATACAATAAACCTTATCGAGTCGATAACTTTTTGACGGTTTCTCGATTCTCATCTGACATGTTTATTGTATCCAATAACTATTGTACAGTCTGTTTCAAACGCTTAGGCGGAACTAAATGGGAATTTCGTTCTTTTATGTTGTCACGACAAGGGACCTTGCTTGGGTTATTTCATTTTTCACGTTGGAATGTCAAAATTTAAAAATTACAACAATGAAAACATGGAAACGAATGACCTATGTCAAAACTAAATTATTTTTTTTATATATTTTAATGACAAAAAAATAAATAAATGGGAAATTTGTATTAAGAATGACACAAAAACACAAAATATAAAGAAAATGACATTTTAAAATGATATTCACCTTAACCAAAAAATGTTTATTGTAAGTATGATTTACAAAACTTAAACAAAACGGCCGAAAAGCACGATTTAAGCGATGAAAGTAACTAAATTGCAAAATCTAGTTCCGCCTAACCGTTTGGAACAGACTGTAGCGATATGTATGCATTTCAATTCACACAGCCAAAATATTTACAAAATCTATTGTCATTTATGTGATCAATTGTTCACAAATGACAATAGTCAATGTCAGTGTCAAAAATAATTTACAAAAATATATATTTTTAACAATTAGTTTAAAAATAGATTGTTAAAAAATGGCAGAAAAAATGTGTAAAAATTTCACATAGAAAGTTTGCAAAGTAACAGACATATATATATATTTTTTTTTGATTTTTTAAATTTCCTCATTATTTTCCGGCATATAAATAAACTGTGGTCTCAACAGAGCAATTCGATGTATTACTTTTTTACCAATTTTAAAACTGTACTTTTGTGTACATGCACATCATCACCCCTGTTTCCAGAAATCTCAAAGCAATTGAAATTTGAAGTTGTGCCGAAATAGATTTACTTCTTTGGGTCATGGGTTCTAAATCACCTCCAATTAGACGGCATAATTCCATACATTTTCCTTTGCTTAACCGGTATCGTTGGATAAATTCTAATTCGCTATAAATGCGGAATGGGTCACTTTTATCTCTCACAGTTCTCCGATGTAATAAACATACTGCAATTGCAACATCCTCATCAAATTCATCAGAACTTGAATTGTCCATTTTACCTCTATAACAGCATAAGAATATCTTAGTATATATGATTTTAAGAAGCAATTACTAGTATATCTTGTAATATAAATATATTTTTTTCAAAAATATTCTGCAATTGCAAAATAACCTGACCTGTCTTATGTCAGAACTGACATTAGATGACAATTCTCATATTTATCGATACGATAAAGGGTGCTCATCGACAATATAACGTAAAAATAAGTTATGGGTTCAATATCACATCAATAAATAGAAAAATACATTCAAGAAACCCAAATTGTGCTATTGTGTCGATAAGTTGCGGTATCCATGGATATCGATACGATATCGATACGATATCTACAACTGTATTTTTCGAGAAACCGGCCCTTACTCCATTGATATCATTGAAAAGAGCCACTCGAAATGTGGAAATGTTACGCTAAATTAAACTGAACTCAAAGAACTGTATATGCTGCCAAATTTCAACTATCTAGGTCTAGCTGTTTCGCTTCAGTTTCTATCATACGTACAGACCATAGAGATATTGAGTAGACATAAAGCTGTGACGCCGTATCCTGCGTGACGTCATTACCCACATGATCACGAAATAGTCACGTGAACAGAGTTTGTACAAAACATTACTATTTCTGTATATGTTTTATATAGAATGTGCGGTTATTTGACGTTTTTTGTGTGTTTTTTTGGCGTTTATTTTCCCTTTAGAAGACAACAAACTGTGGTTATGCCTACTCTATATCTCTACGCTATTCATAGAGATGAATGCCGCAGTATGCCGTATCATACTAGAACGCCGTATAATGCCGTATCATACTATTTTTTTTTTTTTTTTAATTTTTAATGGCCTTTGCTACTGTGGCAATTAGCCAGGACAATTTTTGTTTGAGAAAATTTCCATGCCATAACCGGGATTTGAACCCGAGCCCCCATGGTTGGTAGTCAAATGAGCTGACCACTACGCCATAGCGACCGGCCCGTATCATACTAGAACGCCATCCAAGTTTTAATTTGAAGTCAGCGGCGGCCGGTGAAGCATGTTTGGGGAGGCAATTGGTATAATCGGACAAGCTCGTACTATATCGCTCAACAGTAGTATAGCAAGGACAAAACACGAGCGTGTCCGATCATGCTGATTGCCCTCCCAAACATGTTTCACCGGCCGCCGCTGTTTGAAGTTTTATTTTTTTCCGGATTCAAGTCTTTAGGTCTTGACTTATAACACAGTATTTGAATATTTGTTATAAGACTTGGAAATTATGACAGTTGACTGTTTTACTTTGATTAATAGTTTATTTAATTCAAAATTATTTCAACGTAAACAAAAGACAAAGACGCATCGCCTTTTCAAAAACCTGGATAAAAAGACAGAGAAATTGAATCATGTTCCATTTTCCTAGTCTTTAAAACCTAGGTTTTTTATTCATACTTAAAGGCCTTATCACATTAGAGTTAATATTAGCGTTTAACTTGGAAAATTAAAGTTTTTGCATTCGAATCGAAGTCATTTTTGTGTGATAGTATGGAAAAAAAAACTAAGTTTTAAAGACTTGGCAAATGGAACATTATACAGCTCCTCTGTCTTTCTATCCAGCTTTTTCAAAAAGCGCTTGCGCCAACTGGTGTTCTCTTGCTCTCAGTTGTTGCGTCTTTGTCTTTTGTTTACGTTGCGGTTTGTTGTATAATTGTTATTTTCGAATATAGTATTTTTAATAAAAAAGATTTTGGAAGAAAAGCTAATTAATTTAGTGAAACCTCACCAATAAACTTTTCAAAGTAAAACTGTCAACTGTCATACAAAACTTGGATAGCGTTGTAGTGTGATACGCCTTTTATCTGGTAAGACATAATAGAACAAGCTAAAGGATTTATGTGACTGAGTGCAAAAATCCAACAGGCAGTGTCCAAGAAGAGAGAGATATTAAATATACAACAAAAAAATAATGATAATAATAATGTAACAACGTACCCAGAGTTTTTAAATGGGGTCTTAAGTGTAAATCGAATGCATATGTATACATTTATTTGCAATATGTGTTTATTTGCATGCTGTTGTAATATTTGTTTAGTAAAATAAATAATTGTCTATAAAAATTAGTAAATATCAATTAAAACAAATACCTATTCTAAGAATTTTACATCATAAAATCATAATAACTATCAGACCACCCGTCCAACCCTTTTTTCTCGAAAATGTGATGTGTAAGAAAGTTGAGAATAATATTAATCACCAAATCCTACCCAAAGAATCAAATGGCAGTATTGAATTTTTCCGGCACAGACTAGAAGGTAACGTATGTCGAGTTTAGTATCTTTGAATAGTAAAACCGAAAAACATTTTTTACGATTTACGAAAAATACTATTCTCTGTAACGTCTTGCGTTAAGGATGGTTTCCAATTGACGTACACGTAGAATTCTACGTTTACGTGAAAATATAAGTAATAAGAAAATGCATACCTTTTATTATTCATATTTTTATATTTCCCGTCTACGTTTTTACGTCCGGCCAATAGTAAAGAATGATAGAAAATGACAAATTATACTCAATATGTCGTATGTAGATAGATAGAACCTGTCAACATTTATAGGATTCACGGTATTGAAATAAGGGAAATAAATAATTACCATGGTTAGATTATTGTTTAATAATGAATATATATATATATATATATATCGTTTAATATAGAATAGATAAATTAATTGTGGAAACTTTTCGTCTATTCTGAAAGGATTTCGACAATCGCTTTTACAGTATCGTGTTGAAAGTGCCAATTTTCAACACGTCGCGTTGGTATTCTGTAACTTATCGATAGTGCACTTATTGTGTGATAGTGCAGTATTGTGTTGATTTTGAGACGACACGTACGAACGTGTCGTTTTTGGAAAGAGATATTGTTTTTAGACTTTTGAAAGTTGTTTACGTTTAATTTGAATATATTGATTTACTTATTTTGAGGTTAGTATGATTTAAAATGTGTTTTATATATGGAAATATGTATATTTTTGTTGTTTTTTATCTTAAATGTTGTAGTTATGGCCGAAGGACTTATTATATTTGAAGTATTGGATGAATTGGAAGAGGAAGAGACAAGAGGATATGTCAATGAATATTTTAATTTATAAAATAAAAATAAAATACATGTCATAAAATATATTATAAAATAAAAATCCTAATAAAACCATAAAAACAAAAACAAAATTAATATACCGTCGTGCGGTTTTGCAAAATTTTTTGTAGGGGGTAGAGAATGGAATTAGATGGAAATTCCAAATTTCTATGAAGGATTAGCATGACGTCATGAATTAAGAGAAACAAGTCAACCTTTTGAATAATACCTGCTGGAAGGGAAGTTTGCACAAAATCCTGCTACAATAATTATTATTGGAGTTATTTTAAACAAATTATATTAACTGTTACGGTGCAGAAAAAATTCAGGTCAGAATATGTCCTATCTTTTAGTAGGTATACCTGGCCAGATTTGGAACATGACAATATTAACTAATATCACTGTATATACTGTGTTATGTACATATATATCCATTGTATATACTGTCTAATAACCTCAAATTTATTCTGTTACAGTACGTCAAAATTTCAAAATGGCCACATTTACTTTCGACACTTTCAAACACAAAGTAACACTATACGATGACAGTGTGATGTGCATAGGCAACACGATACTGTGCATGTGACTGTCGAGAAGTTACAGAATAGACCCCCAGGGCCGCAGCGTGTGCACTGCAGACGGGCGACTCAACAAATGTGCGGAATTTGGGGTCGATTCTATAGAACCCTAGTAGTAGAGGGCGATCTTATGAGAGTTTGCGCACGGGCGATATTCGGTTCGATTCTAGAGAAGCCGGTCTTAGGTATGTTTACACACGGGCGACTGACATTAACGTGGCGTCCCTGGTTGCAAAATTGGTCTAAACTACCATCGTGCTTTAGATATTCTGTGTTTACGACGTTGTTTGCGACTAATTAGCATAACAGTAACAATAAAAATTGCTAACATTGCTAAATCGCCATCCATATTATTTGACGAATACATGTTATTCGACACTTTTTAAGAAACTTCAATTACAAAGAGGTTAACTTAAAGAGTTTTGACACGATATTCTAAGTTTATTGGAAACCAAAGCAACAAAATCTACGTTTTACGTTCTACGTTTTATTTCTACGTTCTACGTCTACGTTAGTTGGAAACCATCCTTTACAGAGAGTGTTTTCCATTTTGATTTAAAGTCCTCCACATCTTTATTCTTGATCTGTCTGTAGCTCAAAGGATTATATAATAAGGGCAATTAATATATAGAGGGTAATATAATATAATACATAATATGATAATACTTAAAAATATTTCACTTTCAAGTCAATTTTTTTACTGTCGCTTGTAGGTTTATTGCATTCACAATTGAAATAATTGTTAAATTAATTCGCAGTGCCGACTGGATTAGTTATTAACTCTCCTGAAAGTGGCAAAAAAGTGAATAGTAACAAAACTAAGTTAAAATCTAATGTTGAATTTAGTTTGGTCAATATTTACTGTGTTTGTGGTGTTGTGCAGAGCTGTAGACGTCAAATAAGCAGAGGGTGTAGACATACATCGAAAAATCAGAGGGTATACTGCCTACTTGTACTTCATAGAACGCCGCCAAAGATGAATCTTAAACTTATTTTACCAATAATCAGAAAGTCGAATCCAAATTTAGTTCGTTCCGGTTTACGGTTTCGTTCCAAGTAAATGTTTTTCGTTCCAGTTTCGGCTTCGGTTCATCTAAAAATTCCGTTTTAGTTCCGGTTCGGTTCCGGTTCTAATAACAAGTTAAAATCGAGTCTAACAAATATCTACCGGCAGGGGCGGATCGAGGAATTGAATCGGCCCGGGCGATTTAGATGATTCGGCCCGGGCGATTTGGATGATTCGGCCCGGGTTCACGGGACTTGTTGGCCATTTATAGGGAGCGTTTTAAGAGGCCCGGGTCCAGGGTATAAATAAAGACCAAAGTATATTTAAATAATCTTATTTAATTTATATTAATATCGAAAATAAAAATACAGCCCAAAAAGCTATCGGCCCATCGGGCGATGCTCGATCGCCCGATAGGTCGATCCGCCCCTGTCTACCGGTATAAATTTTGGTTTAATTTTATTTACCAAATTCCCTTCTAATTCTTATTTTTCAATTATAAAATTGAACATACAAAAGAAATAGAACTTAATTAAAAAATTTATTGTCAAAAACGAAAACAAAATACAATTTAGGAACATAAAAATGAAAATAAAAAAAATATTGCACGTAAATAAAATAAAATTCTGACTAATTAGAAGGAAATTAAATAATTAATAAGACACAGGGTTGGATTAAGGGGGTGTCAAGACAGTCAGTTGCCTGGGTCGCAAGATGCAAGAAGTGCTGAAAATTTTGGTTGAAGACTTATTTTTGCTCAACAAATATATTTGACAACAATGAACAACTTAATTTTCACCGCCCCTAAAAATTTGGGTTCACAATTAAAGATAAACGTTAATTAATAATATGAACTTTTCTCTTACAAAAATAATAAATAACAGTTTGAAGAATCACAATATTATAAGGAAGAAACCGGAATAACACAAACTTCCTTATAAAAAAAAAAAAAATCGTAATTAATTCAGTTCTAAAAATAATATTTGAAATTTGAAATGAAAATAAAATAAAAAATCTATGTTTAATCAACACATTAATATGTTCTTCAAACTTACTTCTGATAGATTCAATCTTTTATCAGTCAATATAAGTTTTATTAGTAAGAAAGCGATTTATTAATTAATTTATTGAAAAAAGAAAAAAATTGAACCGACATTAACCGTTATTAACATTTCGTTCCGATTTCGGTTTCGGTTTTTAAATTGAGCAATTTTACGTTCCAGTTACGGTTCCGGTTCTGTTAAAAAATCCGGTTAATTTCGGTGTTCGGTTTTCAGTTCGGTTCCGGTTCGACTCTCTGCCAATAATACAGTTTGTAAAAGAAAATTATTTTGAAGATCTTCTAGCAAAAATGAAGATGCCGCCGAAAAGGTGCAAAACTTTCCTGAATTGATAGTACTGTTTCATATTCAGTAGTTATCAAAAGTTTTATGTGACCAGGAAGCAGATTTTATGTATTGCAGACTATATTAATTCACCAGCACCCAAGGAAAACTACACATCCTGTATTAACAGGAAAAAAATCAATTCATGATTACGTTTTACTTAAAATATTCGATGTGTATAGGCTATTCCAAACGTTCTCCAGGCAGTGAATCGTATTCCGAGTCACTCTGTTTAATTTCAGACCGCTCGAGGAAACGCGTTTAGGCCTTTTCTCGAACGCTCTGGAGTTAAACAGAGTGACTCGGAACACTCCGAACTTGCTTCCCGATTCCACCTAAAATGTGTGAATACTCACACTTCACTTCAATTTTTTTATATCTGTGACATCAGTGGCGGATTAAGCTATTGGTGACGTACAAGCGCAAGCCCCATTGTGCCCCCCCTTTATTTTATTTTTTTGTTTTGTTTCAAAACATTTATTTGTAGTCACACATAATATAACCAATTTTTCTTTAAATCAAATAAACGTTTAGATCATAATGCCGTCATTATTTTAATGCATTAAAATATTTCCATAACCTAATATTATCGTACAACAAAAAAATAATAAAACTTAATAATAAATTCATAAAACATAAAATCACATACATTTTGGCATTAAAATTACATAACATTTGTACTTAGTTATATCACGCAATTTATTAAAGAATTACTTTTCGGGCTTATAGTTTTGAAAATTTATCAATTAAATTATCATAATTTAATAATTGCACTGTATCATTTTCGATAAACATGAGAGATAAATCTGTTAAATGTAAATTACCCAAAGAATTGCGTAAATAGTTTTTCACTGTCTTCAACACCGAAAAAGAACGTTCGGCTGTTGCATTACATATGGCTATAGTAAGAAATATTTTAAAAATGGTTTCTACATTGGAAAAGGTAGATTGTAAACCATTTAATATGAGTTTGTACATTTCCACGGGATTTGATTTCTTTTCTTCCTTGGTATACTTAAGGAAATGAATAACTTCTTCTTTTAATAGGGTGACCATTCGTCCCGCATTTAAACATTTTGTCCCGCATTAAGATGCGTCCCGCAAAAGTCCCGCATTTTAACATTTTGTCCCGCATTTGGATTTGGGAGGTGAGGACCTTGTTTTGTTTTGCTCTTCACTTGGATTTGGGAGGTGAAGACCTTTTTTTTTTTGCTCTTCACTTGGATTTTGGAGATGAGGACCTTTTTCTTTTTTTTTTTTTTTCTCTTCACTTGGATTTGGGAGGTGAAGACCTTTTTTCTCTTCACTTGGATTTGGGAGGTGAAGACCTTTTTTCTCTTCACTTGGATTTTGGGAGATGAGGACCTTTTTTTTGCTCCGTCCCGCATTGCCTTCTTAAGAAAATGGTCACCCTATCTTTTAAGTATCTACTATCAATATCACTTTCATACTTCGTCGTTATTCTTTTTATGAATTCGTCAAATGCATCTTCACCCAAATTATGATTTAGAAAAAGTTCAAAATTATATATGGCATGGTCGTAAACGGTACATCTATATTTAATTTTGGTTATAAGTGCGTCGCAAATTACGTTGTGTATGTTCACCATAAAAGATATTTTTCCTGTCAATATGGTGTCGTTGTCGGCAGTTTCAACAAATTGAAGCTTTCTTTTTCTTATTCTTATCTCCTTTTAATTCCAATTGTCGGTTAATAATTTAGCTTCTTTTTCAACACGATCAAACGAATTTCGCATGTCCATTACAAATTTAGGAAGAGACTTTAAAAGAGTTGATCCTTGTAATAAATTGGAATCAACATTTTGGAATGATTCACTGGTACTATTTATTCGCTGTAACAATATGATCCACATTCATTTTAATTTGAATTAAAATGTATTTACTAATAATTATGATTTACACAAAAATGTGATTTTTATTTATATCAT
The DNA here is from genome assembly GCA_963971575.1 of Liopterus haemorrhoidalis. NCBI lineage: Eukaryota > Metazoa > Arthropoda > Insecta > Coleoptera > Dytiscidae > Liopterus > Liopterus haemorrhoidalis. Next base: position 145,038,176 of record OZ020611.1, on the reverse strand, counting down.
CACTCCACATTCATTTAATTTGAATTAAAATTTATTTATTAATAATTATGATTTAAACAAAAATATGATTTTTATTTAAAAAAAATAAACAAATTTTGAAGCCTCCCAAAATTTGGAGGCCCCAAGCGGGCGCTTCATGCGTCTGTGCGATAATCCGCCACTGTGTGACATGAAAATAAAAGATTATGGATTCGTCATTTGGCTTCAGTGTTCGCATTTGTCGTTAGTGATAACTGGAAATATTTTTTAATAGTAGATTAAAAATGTAGGGTAGTTTGTATGATACATCCATAATCTAACATAAAAAAAATAAATTCAAGACTACAAAATTCATTACAAAAATTAGTGTGCCGCTTAAAGGTTTAATAAAATAAATAAAATCCTTCTTACCTATTAATGATCCAAGATTTGCTCCATTCAACGATCCAGCACTTGCAATAATAGCACAAGAATTAAAATACCTCTTCTCAAACAATCCTTTCTTTGGAAAATGTTTTCCAATTTCAATCTTTTTAAACGGCGAATCAGATTTTAACACTGTTCTAACTTGCACTTTTTTAAGTTCACATAACAATTCACTAGAACTTTTGTCCATAAAATTACCTTTTCTCCCTTTATAATTAACATTATATGGATTCTGAGTCTCAACACCAGATTTAAAAACATTACTTTCATCTGTAAAAACTCGACGAAGTTCATATAAGAGTTCATTTTTAAAATTCGCGGTTCTTTCATCACAAATATCATCACTAACATTCTCACATTGAAATCTATCAGTATCTAATTCTAATTCTTTTGTTTGAAGGTTAGGAAAACGAGGTTTACTATTTTTAATAACAGTTATTGAAACATTTTTAACTTCTCTTGTTGAGTGTTTTTTCTTTGCTCGCGGTTCACTGTTATTATATTTTGTTTCGTTGGGGTAGCCATGGTTGTAGTAGTAGATCTGTTGGTCATAGATATTTCTGGTCGTAATAGCGTTTGGATTTTGTCTTTCGAGGTATAACCAGTATTGTGACCATAGTAGATAAATGTAGCCTCCCATTCCTAATACAACTAGATTTACGAACACCCATATTGACACTACTAAAGCACGCATTTTTCATTTAAAACCTGCAACAGAAACAGTATATATTAAACTAGATTAAGTTACATTAGATTAAGTAATACAGTCGTAAATGTATTAAAATGATTATCAAATTCATGACAAGTATGAGGAGTGATGAAAAAGTTCGTGCAATTTTTAAAATTTCCGCGGTACATTTGTAGGTCTGATAAATATTTTTGTTGTCATGTTGGTTAACCTGTCTTTGATATCTGTCTCAATTTGCAGCCATATTGGATGTGTATTTTAGATTTGACATCTAATTAAAGTAGTTGTATTTCTGTATATTCGGCGATTTTTTATTTTTCACAATGAGGGATCAAAGAATATGCATTAAATTTTGCGTGAAAAACGAAATCAAGTGCTGCAAAGTATTGGAAATGTTACAAAAGTTTATCGCAAAAATATTAAGAGTCGAGTATGAGGGAACGAGCGATTTACAAATGGTATGAATGCTTTCAAGATGGCCGTGAATGAGTTGAAGATAATGATAGAGTTGGGAGACCCAACATGTCAATCACAGGAAAAAACGTGGAATAAGTTAAAAAAAAAAACAAGAAAAAGATTCTTGATAGCCGTCAATTGGACCGAATATGCATTTTGTTTACCTGGAACCTGGCATCAAGACGTATTCTATTATGGATAATGTCCGTAGAGTTGAAAGGGGTAGACTGCAAATTTCAAAAATTAATGCTTTGCTGTTCGTAAAAATTAACTGTGATATGAATAGCAGCGAATTTTACGATAAATTCAAAAACGTTTTTACAAGAAACTTTCACTGTGATATTTCACTGGGATAAAGATTCACTATAAAATATTGAATAGTCGACTGTTTAACTTTGTGAAACTCGCGTATACATAAGAGGTTGAAAGAAAACATTGTTTTTGTTTCACGTAACATTTATTTTCACTGACTGCAGTTTCGGTTTTCGCCTTTGTCAGAGTTGCAACGATTAAAAATTACATTAAACATTTATATATACAAGAAGAAATAGGTACAAGTAATAGAAGTACAGTATTTCCAAAATGAAATGGCCACTCTTCTTAAGAAGCTTAACAATGCGGTAATGGGTTTATGGCAGTAATCCCAAGACTTATTGCAGTAAAAAGAATATAAAAGGTATTGAGGGAATTTTAAATTTAAATCGAATAGATGTAACACTAGTTCAATTGAAGTTTCTTAAAAACCAATAAGGAGATTTTCAAAATTTATAATCCTATTGTATCTAAATTTTAGGGGTTGTTATACTTCTATGTTAGTTAATTTGGCTCTTTAAAACATGGCTCTTTAGCGACCATTTGATTTTGAAGAAATTCCTAATTTCTGTAGTGATAATAGTGAATCTGTGCAACGTGATTTGGAGTGCGAAAATGTGGACGTGGTTACTAAAGAAAAATGTCAGAAAGAAAATCTTATATCAAATAAGATTTTTTTTCTAACAAGTCATGTACAAAGGCTGAATAAGAGTGGGTAGAGACGGAGATTCACTACTGGCATATGACAAACGAGGACTCGACTTGCAACGATCGTTGCGGAACTAATTAGGTCGTTGGAGGGTTACTGCAGTATTTCTCAAACTTTATACATAGACAAGTTCTAATTTCTAAGTCCTAATATAATGAAATCGTCTTTGATGGCTATCAATACACAGCTAAAGTTACGTTGAAAGCTGATAATTCAGATCGGTGATTCCCTAGCATCATCGAAGAATAGCATTATTCTGTATGCAATGAAACAGATGTAAAGTGAAAAAAAAAATCAACTGAAATTATCGCTAGTAATCTAGTGGCCATAAAGACAGGAGAAGTTTACATAGATCTAGCTCTTCTTGATATTGGTCCAGTGAGGCACACAAGATGATTAACAACTGCAAACAGAATTTGCCGTAAGTGGGTTTCAAACAGGAGGAAAAGTGGGTATATATGTATAGCCGAAAAATGTGAGGGATATACGAGGGTTACTTTTTATGTTTTTACAAACAACCACTAGATGGCAATATCGAAATGTGTCATTACTTATATTGTGAAATCAGTGGCAGCTTATAAACTGACCGAGTAGTTTGTTGACAGTGAGCGTTTAAAAAAGAACAAGTTTGTGAAAAAATTGATATTACTCGTGAAGGTTTTCGCTGGATGATTTTTTACGATTTTAATAAAGGCCTAACTCAACAACAATGCATAGATAACGTTTACTAATGAAGCACCATCAAAAAAGACTGTTACAATTGGTTTGCAGAATTTCGTCGTGGTCGTGCGTCCGTCAATGATGAATCTAGTGAAGGTCGACCAAAATCGGTTGTGATTCAAAAAAACATCGATGCTGTGCACAAAATGATTGAAGAATATCGGCATGTGACTTACCGTGAGATAGAGGCATCCTTTGGCACACCACAGACTGCAATACATTCGATTTTACATTTAGCTGTGAAAAAGATCTGTTCCCGGTGGATTCCGCATAATTTGACCAAAGCTCAAAAAAAGGCTCGTGTTGATTGGTGTAAGGGAATGCTAAAAAAATCAACCTAGGCACTACAAAATCCGTATACAACATCGTTAAAGTTGACGAAACTTGGATTTAATCATATGAATCGGAAACTAAGCAACAATCCACTGTTTGGGTCTTCCAAGATGAACCGAAACCCACAAAAATTGTTCTACAGAAACTACAAGAATTGGATGTATTTAAATTACATATATGTACAAAAATTTACAGTCCTGAAAAATAGATCAGTTTCATGGCGCCAACTTTAAATAAGTCGCTCAAAAGAATTATTTCTCTTTAAGAAAACTGTTGAATGAAAACAAATTAGTCAATACATTGAAATCTTCTCCACAGAAATGTTCTATAAGAATACATCATAAACAAACTTTAAAAATGCCGTTGTATTTTATATTATTATAATAGACAAAAAATTATATTTATTCCACTTTTGTACAACATTCATATCAGCCAACAATAAAATAAATAAATATGACCTTAAGATAAATAAATCAAACAAAATATTTACATTACAACAAAAAGGCTTAATCTTTATATAAATGTAATCAAATATTTTGTATTAACATTTACAAAACTTTTGTAATAATTTTTGTGTTTCCAGATAACTAGCTGCTTACAAAACAATACTTTCCGATTTGCTTGGATGGAAACAATATTTAAGCAACATTATATAATGAAATAAAACAATCCATAATATGAAAGTAATTTTTTATTACAATTAAATCATGCGCTATTTATCTCTTAGTGAAAATAGGACCACTGCTGCTTCTATAAGAATTTATTATTAAATCAATAACAAACTGCTTTAGGTTAGAAAAACATAAGAGAATGATCTTATAACTGAAAAAGTAAATACAAAAATCATCTCTCTACTTGTAATGGAATACGCTAATTGTTACTCACAAATTTATAATTGTGATTGTCGTTTATTATCACACATTTTAATTGAATATTTCTGCGACGATGCGCGAATCACTTTAGAGTTACATTAGCTACACATCACTGCAAATTTTATGCATCCCGCACAACAGATGTGTCAAAAAAGTAGTCTGGTAGGTGGGGGCTTAAGCTGTCAAAAAATTGCATAAGCTTTTGACAGTTTAACCAAAAAATGTTGTGACAGAAATGAATTAATAAATTTTTATATTTAAAATAATAAACAATGAATAATAGTGTTTTAGAAGAATTGAAAAGATCGTGGTTAACATCTTTAATAGGATTTTTATTATTTGGATTTGCTAATTGGTTACTAATATGGAACGAAGTAAAATTGTTTGATAAATTTTAAAAAATTAACCTCTAATTCTGTTTGTTTTTGTAGGGAATTGCAGTGCAGACTGCCCATACACTTGAAGAAGCTTTTAGTAATGTTATTTCATTAAACCCGTTTGAGAAACCGAAGCCAGAATATGATGGTCGTCTTGTACATATTAGTGGAGATTTAAGTATCGAAGAACCTTTAACGGAGCCAGATTATGGTATTTCAGTGCAGTCAGTTAAACTTAAACGGAGAGTGCAGATGTATCAGTGGGTAGAAGAGACAACGTATGTATTAACATAGATTTTTTTAAATACAGAGAATTTTTTCTTAACTGAATGTTGTGAAACTACTGAATTTCATACATATAGTAGCTTAAACTTGCTGATTACTATTTTATTGAATATTATTATTTTTTTTACAGTGATCGTACATTTGGTGATACAGTAACAGAACAGCGAGAAGATACGAGTTATTCTTACATAACAGAATGGAGGGATAAATTAGTTGATAGTACTCGATTTTATATCCGAACAGGACATCACAATCCTAGGTAATTATTTAATTAAAGTCTGTATTAACCTTTATCTACCGAAAGTCTCAAATATGAGTCGGTGCTGGTATTTATTGTTGACCGAAAGACTCGTATTAGAGTGGTTTCATAATTCTAGTGTATATAGAACGGGCGCTAGCAATTTTTAAACAAATGTTTACGATTTCGCGCACTAGAGTCAAAATAAATTCCGGCCAGCAGAGAATACTACCGAAAATTAATGCCGGACGTTAAAGGTTAATACATATTACATACACAGTGGCGAATACAGGACTCATGTTTGGGGGGGGGGGCACTTACGATGTTATCTGTAAGACGGGGAGAATTGAAGGCTCGCAGCCCGCAACTTAATTTCTTTGTTGCACCTGAAGCTATAATGAAAAAAATAAACACTTAAGCTTATTTTGTATAAAAATATATTTAAAAATGGAAACAATACTGTCTTCTCTTTTTTCTATTCTTATAATTTCAAGGAGCTCTTTGGAATATTTGAATTTCCGTCACTGCTTATCATTTTGTATGAAAAATATACCGCGACCCAAATGAGATTGACACCTCTGCTGTTGGATATTGTAAAGAGATGATAATTTCATTATTTGTTGATAAAAAATGTGAGTGTTAGTCCATGTATTAAAAACTTTCATTTGATATCCCTCAAAATTTTACAAACATTTTTTTCTTCGATAAATACATATTTGTTTATATTTTTCGCGAGATATATTTTTGAAGCCTCAGTATTTCTCGTACTTGTGTTCAATTCTCTAAATCCAATCGCTTGGCCATAATTTCTACCGAATAGGCAGACTCATGTGGTGGAATAAGGATTTCTTGATTATACCTATGAAAAATAACATGGATTGGATGGAATAAAATTAACATATGCATTTTCTATTCATTTCAATACTAATCATAATAAAATATAGCATACATTTTGTAAAATACTGAAAAAGTTATTTTGCTGTTTGATTATTTTAAATCTGTTAGTATGTGCCACCAGTGCCCCCTCACATGAATATGCCACTACACCAGGTGTAACACAAAATGTGAGCCATAGTCATTTAACATGGGAAATATGTTTTTTCTTGCACAAAAGTGCCCATTTTATTTTCGAGTAATGAATGTTTCTGTGCGTGTTTAGGGAGTAGTTGTTGATTTATGTTCACCTTAGGGCCGTGTTTCTCAACGTGGGTCCCACGCCCCACATGGGGGCAATTTGATTGTTCAGGGGGGCAATTCAACCTAAGTCTTGTGTCCTGAACAAGTTGTAATTAGGCTTCATTTATGGCAGTGGTTCCCAACCTTTTTTGTGGTGAGCACCCCTTTGAATGTGAAAATAAGCTCCCGCACCCCATAAAAAATGTCTTCAGATTTTCTCAGTTGAGTCATATTTATATGTCAAATTCATCAAAATAAAAAGTGAAGAGCAAAATAAAAAGGAAATCGCATAAATATTTCTTTAAAATTGATCATATTAATCGATGTAGCATTCAGCGGTTCTTAACCGTAATAAAATTAAAGAAAATATACTTATTGAAAAATAATTTTTTATTATTATTTATTACAAAAAAAAAAAAAATACACGGAAAAAATACATAATGATTCTTATTCTGCCCAAAAACAATAAATAATACAATAATACAAAATACAATAATACAATCATACAATCATACAATAATACAATAATACAAATAATAAAATATGTAATACACGTATGTAATATAAATTTTATACATTTCTATAAATCGTCTCGCACCCCTCAAAATGCTTTCCCGCTCCCCCGGTTGGGAACCACTGATTTAGGGCCAAATTCAATTTTTGAATATATATAAATATGTATATGTTACATAGGGGGGCATCAGAATTTAAGAAAGACTTAATGTATTATTTTTTTTCCGCGGCGCCCCAAATCAATTCATTGGTCTATATCATTTTTCATTTTTTCATTTTATTTTATTAGACAGGTGAAAATATGAAAACATGTGATGACCTAAAAAAAAAAAAAAAATTGATGTGAAGTTTGAATTTTCACACGTTTCAGGGTTTTATAGGTATTTAATAAGTGTAAGAAGTCATTCAATAGATTGAATCACAGCAGAAAAATATATATATTTTTTTAATATTTTTAATTTCAAAAAAAGGCACGCACTATCTTAGCTATAAATACAAAAAATCCATAACATTATTAACCATAATTTAGCCATGAATTAAAAAAATAATTAATTTTGTCAAAAACACGAAAACTGCAATCTGATCAAAAATTCCTCTCATACATTTCCGGCTCAATGTACATTACCTAAAATTTTTTCAGTTTATCCCCTTTGGTTAAAAGAGGGCGGGAGAAGAACTTTTTTAGCAAAATTTTTGGCTAGAAAGGTGTTAAAAGAAACTTATTTAAAAAAACTACTTCTTGTTTCTTAATCTATGTCTTAAGAATTATCTTTTGATACTATATAATAAATTTGTAACAAATATTTATTTTTTTATATACAAATATATAATACATATTTGTTTATATATATCTCGAGATATGTTTTTTTGAACTCTCAGTATTTTTCCTACATGTGGATCATAGAGCTGTGTAAGCATGCCAAATTTCAACTTTCTACGTTAAACCGTTTGGCTTCAATTTCTACCGTACAGACAGACAGACACATGACGTTATAAGGGGTATTCGGTGGTCATACCTAAAAAACCCTAAAAAGTTTTCACTTCTAAAATAAAAAGTGATGACCAACAAAAAACAAAAAAAAAGTCCTGAGTCTTCGCGGCGCCCCTGTAGCCCGGCCACGGCGCCCCAAGTCACAGACACAGTTTGGGAAACGCTGCATTAGCGTCTTTAGTGTATGGATATCTAATAAGTATACTGCCATCAATAAATATAAATGACATACAGGAAGGCATAATAAACAGTTTAAATGTTTTCTGTTACGAAACACGATACATTTTTCATCACTTAATTATTTAAAATTTGTCATTAAGTTGCAATTGTTACATTAAAGCATTATAAATTTACTATCCAAATAATAAAAATAAAATAAATATATCAAATGAAGTGAACAATTTTCAGTCGATTGACATAAACCTTGCGACTATTCATAATTACTTCTTTAACTTTACGTTTTCCGAATCGGCACGAAAATTATGAATATTGAGTTCCGGGTTTCTTTTTCGTAAAGGAAATAAACGCCGAAATATTGAATAAATAAATATATTAGTGAAACCAACCTAGTGTTTTTACTTGAATTTTTATTTAACATGTTTCACCAACGTATAACAGAAAAATCTACCTAATCTATAAAATGCTTCCATTTTGCAGAGAAATGCCTCTAAAAACCCATATCTATGTATCACCTCAAGTGCAAGTTGGTCACATGATGTTAGGTACCAGATTAAAAGACAAATTTACAGATTACATAGAAGTGACCAGTGATGAAAGACCTGAAAGGAAAGACATAAAATTGCATCTCGGAATATACTATCACTGCACAGATGTATGGAATCCTGAAGTTGGAGATATTAGGGTACAGTTTTATTATGCTGGCCACACTGGTGATATAGTGAGTATCAAATTATATTATTGCCTTAATGTACGATTTACAGCCCTCTTTAAATTAATATTTTACTCAAATCACGATCACTCGTGAATCTGTCTATGCAAGGACGTCGAGAGCGGGCCTAGGTAGTAAACCAATAATCCCCCCCCCCCCAAACTAATTACAGGCTCAGTGACAGATAAAAAACTACAGTCTGTTTCAAACGGTTAGGCGGAACTAAATGGGAATTTTGTTCTTTTAGGTTGTCACGAGAAGGGACCTTGCTAGGGTTATTTAATTTTTCACGTTGGAATGTCAAAATTTAAAATTCCAACAATGAAACCATGGAAACGTATGATATATGTCAATGTCAATTATTTTTTTATATATATTTTAATGACAAAAATATAAATAATTAGGAAATTTGTAATAAGAATGACACAAAAAATTAACATATAAAGAAAATGACATTTTAAAATGATGAAAAAAATTACCAAAAAATGTTTATTGTAAGTATGATTTACAAAGCTTAAACAAAACGGCCGAAAAGCACGATTTAAACGATGAAAGTAACTAGATTGCAAAATCTAGTTCCGCTTAACCGTTTGGAACAGACTGTACATGTTTTTTTTTACTTCTCTGTTTATTTACAATCTGTTACATAGTAACAATAAGTAAATAGTTTATACATACAGTCATGTGCGTAAAAATAGCAGTGGATTAATGCAAATTGTAAAATTGTATTTATTATATTTAGAGTTATTTATTTATGTAGTTGCATTACATTTATAGTATATATAATAAGTCTATAATATATTTAAGCTGGCAGCATTGAATTTTTTAAATAAATATGTAAGTTTGCCCCTTAAACAAACCAAAAACATAATTTTTTTAGCGTTCGTAAAAATAGAGTGTCCACAAGTTTTCTCATTTTTTACTAAACTAGCTAACCAAACAGTTTTATTCTTGAAAAAATTTTTGTGTATAGCGAAAAGTAAGTTGAATTTATATTTAAAATCACGGAAAATATTAAATATCTTTCTTATTTACGAATAGTCAGTTCATTTTATAAATGTTAAATTCTGGTAAAACTTATAAAGTTATTTAGAATGTGCTAGAATGCTCCGCTAAAATGGTATCTAATGCCAAAAAGTGGACTCTAGAACCTGAAAATCGGGGTCGGACATTTAAAACTTCGCCGACAACGGATAGAAAAATTGTAAGGTGTGCAAAGTTAAATCCTTTTATTACTTCTACACAAATAAAAAACTAATTAGACCTGCCAATTTCTGCATCAACTCTAAGAAAACGCCTTATAAAAGCAAATCTGAAAGCCAGAAGACCAAGAAAAACTCCGCTGTTAAACAAGAGACAACGGGAAAATAAACTTCAATTTGCCAAAGAACACCAACTTTGGCCACAGTCAAAATGGCTCAATTTTCTTTGGTCTGATGAAACAAAAAATGTTTTATTTAATCCTGGTATTGGCCAAAAGCAAGTACGCATGCCTCCATGCACGAAGTACAATCCTACAAAGACAATAAAACACGGCGGCTGTAGTGTTATGGCATGGGGATATTTTTCTTGGAACGGAGTGGGCCCTATTTTCTGGATTAAAGATATAATGGAAGTGAATGTTTATGTCAGTATCTTGCTGTATGTCATGCTTCTCTTTGCAGAGGAGGAAATGCCTTTAAAATAGATATTTATGTAAATAATGACCCAAAGCAAAACTCGTGCGAAGCAAAAAATTGGTTTAATGAAAATAGGGTTACTGTTATGGTTCGCCAGCTCAATCTCCGGATTAAAACCTGATAGTGAACTTATGGGCTGATGTAAAAATTAAAATATCTTCTTCAAAACCTGCTAACAAAGAAGAATTATGGAGAGAAAATGAAACAGCTTGGAAATCTATTCCCTTGGAGAAATGCCGATAGCTAATTGATTCTATGCCGCGAAGATTTGTAAAAAATAAAGAATATTTAATATTAAAATGAGTTTTATTTATTTTATGAAGTGTACTGCTATATTTATGAACAGCGTAATAAGCATATTTTTACAAATACTATATATATTTTTTTAATGAATCGCCAAAAATAATTTCCTTTTCATCAAAATAATGAAGTTGTTTTTAAAATATAATATATCAGTAAAATGTTAGCTTTGTTATTACTTAAACCAACTTTTTTTGTATTTATTCTAATACTTTTCCGATACTGCTATTTTTACGCACATGACTGTATATATATATATACAGCTTGAATGGCTATTGTCCAGTGGCAATAACCAAAAGATATTTAACTTACATATTTACATATGTACTTAAAAACTACATGTAGATAAAAATTGTTCTTTATTTTTTCTGAAATATATAAGATGTGATTATATGATATGCCCATTGTCCGAACGGAAGCAGTGGCGGCGCTAGCTCTTAAAGTCTGGAGAGACTAGGAAATATTTGAGTAAAATCTAGGGGGGAGGCAGGAAATATTTGAGAAGAGCATCATTTTTTATCTTTATTTAATGGACAGGTGAAAATACAAGTGATGACCTAAAACAAAAGGTCCTCCCTTTTAAAATACAAGTCATGACAAAAAAGGCCCCTACTTCTAAAACAAGTGTTGACCTAAAAAAAAAGGTCCTCACTTCTAAAATATAAGATTCTTGTTGCGCACACGGTTTTCTCCATTCACTTCTGGGGGAGGGCAATTGGTGGCCAGAGCAATTGGGGGGGGCAACATTTGGGAGGGCAATTGGGGGGGGGGGGGAACCCCCGCTAGTGCTGCCACTGCGCGGAAGCTACCAACAGAAACGCCTCCAAGGGTCCCACAATATTTATAACTAATGACAGCTAAAGCTAAATCCATAAACAAAGTGTGCAGTCAAATCGGGTCTGGAGCTCGGATCTACAAACCCTATTATTTCAATTATTATTACGTATTAAAATTACCGAAAACTTAATTATGCAACAAAATCACAAATAATAAAATTGTATAGTGATTTGAATGCAGTCCCAAGCCCTTTAGTCTGCCCGGGCCCCGGTAATTTCTACCGGCTTCCCCCAACTCTCGATATCCCTGTCTGTATGGTAGAAATTATGGCTAAACGGCTTTACGTAAAGTGTGGTAATTTAGTATGTATTTACAAATCTTATCAAGTATGGTATAAGAAACCCTTATATTTTACCGCTTATGTATCTGTCTATTCGGTATAAATTTTGGCCAACAGCTGGAAGAAGAGTTGAAATTTAGCATGCAGCATTCAAAAACACACATTTTACGAAAAATATAAAGAATTATGTATTTGACGGGAAATAATGACAGCTCTTGATACGTGGATTAACGGAAATTTATTTATTGTAGAACAAAAAGAGATTTTGATGCTATTTTTACTAAAAATGTAAGATTTTTTTTGTTTTCTCCCATCCTATTTCCTAGAGGCGATGACTTAAAAATCAGAAAAGATCTTGTAGTATCAAGCAACTTTCAAATTTAATGTTATATCCTAAGTTCAATAACAAATAAAAGGTGTGGTTAAGGAATTTAAATACTTGATTATTGTAGGTTAGCCTTATTGCTCTACAAAAAGACGGAATCCTAGTCCCCTTCTACACAAGTAAAGGACATGAAATTCTACTACTCCGTCAAGGACAACTGAGTGTTACAGAAATGTTCCGAATAGAACATTCCGACAACAAATGGCAGACTTGGAAAATAAGAGGGATAGGAATGTTTGTACTTTTCGCTGCTACCAATTGTCTTGCTAGAATTCTACACATTTTAATGAAACGTATGCCCGTCTTAAGACGAATGATTGCAAATGACGTCACAACAACTTGTAATTTTGCTTTTTCATTCTCTGTGTCAATGACAGTAATATCTGTTGCTTGGGTCTTATATAGACCAGCGTTAGGTGCTGGTCTCCTAATGGCGGCCATTTCACCTATTATGTATTGTGCAATGGGGATTTATAATGGTGGTGGTCAACCCAATCCAAATATGTACAACAGACTAAACTGAACTCGATTTTTCAGTAAGTTTGTGTTCCAATTCCACTACTTGCCTTCGTAAGGGTAAGTAAAACGAAGTAATACATGAATTACCGATAATTTTCAGGCGGCATGAACACTTAATTTTTGTAACCATTAGAATTCGACCTTTTGTGACGATCATCTATGCACGGGGGTTAAAATAACAGCAGAATTTTAAAATAAATTTGTCTGAAACTATAAAACATGAACCGGTGTCAATTCAAATTTTAAACATTTATATCAATTGAATTTGCACAATGTTTTTTTACTTATTGATTTTTTAATAGTTTTGTCTAAAATGGCTATTAACCATTAGCCAGATGAAATTAGAAGATAAATTCTTTATAATTTAGATATTTATTTATTTTTTTATACAGAGATTAACAAAATGGAGGGAACGCGATTTTTCTCTGATGTTTCTGAGATACAAATAAATTGTGACAGAAAAAAGTGGTAAAATATTCTTACCCACCTCGGAGAGTAGAGTAAAATTTACCTGACACGAAAACGCGGTAAAATCAAAATAAAAGACTCTTAAGACTGTTGACAAGTAGTTTAGTTTATTGTTTCATTATCATAAAATCAATACATGTAATAATCATTTATGATAGTATGTCATACAGTCATATAATATAAATAAAAATGCAATATAACAAAAAAAAAGAAAAATACAATAAAATAAAAATACAATAAAAATAATACACTACAATACATTTATATAACAAGATCGTTTATGTCGTACAGCAGCGATTCGCAACCTGTGGGGCGCGCCCTCCGTGGGGGGCGCGGCGTTACTACAAGGGGGGCGCGAGTATATTTAAAAACAAAATTAAAACTTTGTTGAAGGTTAAATAAAACAAATTGTATAATTAAAAAATTTATATATATATATATATATATATATATATATTTGGATATTTGGTTCTTGACGAGTATTATATGAAATAAAACGCAGGTTCTCTTTTATTCGTCAGTTTATTAAAATGTTCTTGTGAATTTATAAAATATGAAACGTTTCGTGCATGGGTAGTATGCACATCTTCAGTCAGTCAATCAGATAAAATAAAATCACCACGTAGTCAATTCGAAGTTAAAAAAGTGTGTGACACACTTCGAATTGACTACGTGGTGATTTTATTTTATCTGATTGACTGACTGAAGATGTGCATACTACCCATGCACGAAACGTTTCATATTTTATAAATTCACAAGAACATTTTAATAAACTGACGAATAAAAGAGAACCTGCGTTTTATTTTATATATATATATATATATATATATATATTTAAAATAAGAAAACAGTTTATTATTTATAGCAAACAGTCGCATTTTACTAATAAAATTAAATGTGCGAATATCGGACCGTTTTCATTATGACACTATAATTTTCGATAGATCAAAAAGGGGGGGCGCGAGAATATTTACATTGGTAAACTGGGTCGCAATAACAGAAACGTTGAGAAGCGCTGTCGTACAGAGTTTTTTCTAATAGATGGCTTTTTAACAAGTTTTTAAATATAATGATTAATTTTGCTGATTTAATTGTGCTAGGTAGTGCATTAAAAAATTTGCAGCAATTAAAATATGCCCCTTTTTGGTAGCTACTCGTTTTGTGTGCCTTAGTTTCCAAAAGAGTTTTATTGCGTGTGTTATGGGAATGGACTTTAGAGTGAAACAGGTGCTTATTTTTGTATGTAAATACACATAGCAAAAATACATACACAGATGGCAGGGTCAGAATTTGTAACTTTTTAAACGACTCTTTACAGGACTCTCTAGGACCGAGGGAATCCAAGATTCGCACAGCTGATTTCTGTAATATGAATATTCGCTTCCATTCACTACATTGACCCCAATATATTATATTAAATTGCAAATGTGAATGGAACCAAGAAAAATAAAATGTTTTTAAAATATGTGCGCTACATTTAATTTTTAGCGATCTTAGGGCAAATATAGATGAACTTAATCTATGGGCAAGATAATCTGATCAATACAATCAACTGGTATTCTGTGAGTACAAGTTTCAGAGTGTTCTCACTTAAAGAAACAAATTCTCGGCGGTTCATTTTTAAGAGGGAAAAGACGAACTTCCCTACAGTTTTGTCCGGACGTTCACACAAAATACACTCTATATATCTTAACGTACCCGTGTACTACAGACTCAATCGGCCCGGTCTTTTCATGTTCGTGTTGAAATAGTAAAATGTGAATGTAGTAAAAATATGTTGAAAAATACCCTTTTTATGACTGAGATTTGTTTTGTTGTGCCATGGATTATGGATACCCATAGTGATAATTATAATACGTTTGGTAATGAGGAACGTGCTACAGCCCAGTTAATAATTATAAATAGTTAACGGTTCTAATAAGACAAATGAAAAAGTTTTTTTTTTTTTGGTTCAGTTCAAAAAGTTCGTGGAAAAATTATAAATTTTTTATCTTTTTCTGCTACATATGATTGTGTAATACAAAAATTTATACTTAATAATTTTCAAATTAATTACCCAGCAATTTTTTTATACCCTTTAAAAAAAAGCGATTTGTACGAAATTTTTCTTGAAAATACGATCATTTTGAAGTGTTTGTACGATTTTTTCTTCTTCGACATCTGGCAACACTGTTGGGTTCTCAGCCAATCTTGCACCTCATTAGTGCTGTACCGTTTCTTTCCCAGCCACACTTTCACCCTGATGAACATATTAAAATCGCTTGGTGCCAAAACCGGGCTGTAAGGCGAGTAACCGAATATCTCCCATCCGAAATTCTTGAGCAGTTCAATTGTTTGTGCTGCGGTATGAGGGCGTCCATCGTCATGAAGAATGACAATACCTGATGACAACATGCCACTCCTTTTTTTCTGTATTGCTCTCCGTAGACATCCGTAGAGTTCAGAAATTGTGAACCGTCGGCGCCCACGAATCACTTTGTTCACTTTTTCGTTAATGTCGTCTGTGGCTATGGACTTCCTTCCCTGGCCACCTTCATCATGAACATCAGTTCATCCTTGCCGAAAACTCCTACATCATTTTCGCACTGCACTATAATGTTTCCCCTATACACAATACACTATTCTCGATGAATTTCTGCCGCATTTTTGCCTTTTGCTTGTAGAAAACGAATCACAGAGCGAATCTTACATGCGGCGAGATCTTCGATTGTAATAGCTATGATAACAACGCTTACATCAAAACTACGGCACGTAATGGCCGAACCGGTTGGGAGGTAGTGGCAGAGAGACTGCTAAATACTACTGCGCAAGCGCCGCTTAACAATGTCAACTGAGTTTCCATTGCCAACCTAACGGAACTTGAAAAAAAAAATAGCCTTCGTACTTACTTCAACTCAGATTCGAACACAGGATGGCAAGTGCTAAAAATGTAAACCTCAGGCAATAAATACAATAATTTGAACCATAATTATAATTGTTTATTGACCCCATCTTTACAATAATTGTGTAAAATATGCATGTTCTCAATACCTTGTGAGTATAGTCAGGTAATGTTCGTTGAAAAGAAGTTTGGGACAGGAAAAATGCGAAGTTTTACTATACTCTATCTCTGAAAGACTGATAGTAATAAATCATTTGGTCAGGCAGTTATCAGTGGCGTGCACATTTCAAACACGTTTAAATTGGTTTTGTGTATTTCTATATTACTATTTATCATTTTATTAAACGCACGCCTGTGACCATATTTATCATATCATTAAACACACACCTGTGACCATATTTTTCCTCAAAATTTTAGGGTCAAATTTTTATGGTCTATTGTGTTTAACCCTAGTTCGTATAAAATATGTGCGGCACACTCGGTCGTTTTTAACAATATTTCGTTTCGAACTATTCATATTTTGTCGCTTTTGTTTTACCGCTTCTGTGTGATATACAATAACTTTTTACAAATAATTAATTTTATTACTATCAGTCTTTCGGAGATAGAGTATAGTATTAGTTGCATAGCAAGCCTTCTTTCTACAAACTTGCTTAATTCCAAAACAATCTTTTAAAATAGCTTTGGTGGGCTGTACGCCGTCTTTTGATAGGAATTTCACCGTCTTTTGGTGCGCATTACGTCGTCTTTTGATAGGCATTACGCCATCTGCAGTTTAGAAATCCATATTTTTAAGAGATAAGTTTTTTATTTTAGTTAATACCTAAAAAATTATCAGTTTTAGAGAGCGGTAAGTTTATTTATTATTATTTTTTGTTTTGTTTTGTTTTGTTACTATAATAGTTACCGTGTAGTAACGTTACTATAAGATAACTTTTATAGTGACTTTAAAAGTAACTTTTTTCATATTTAAAAGTAACATTTTTCGTATTCTGTAATATCCAACTATAGTGACGTCGCTATGAAAGTTATATCTTACAGAAGCGCAACATGCATGCGCATTGGTGGTATACAGATGACAGTTGAGGTTAAAAATGTAAAAATATTGTATTGCTTACATTATTTTGTTGTTGTATAATATATATTACGGTATATACATTTATAAAATATATATTATGGTATATACATTTATAAAATAAAAATAAAAAAACAAAATGAGAGAAGAAATAAAAAAAAAACGAAAAGACAAATTCAACCACCGACAATAGAACCAGTGGCGCAGGCGGGTGGGATTTGGGGGTGAGAACCTCCATCGATGCATTTTCCTTGTTTTGTCATTACTTCCATACGTCTCAATTTATAACCCTCCCCCCTCATGAAACTATTTTTGCGTCACTGAATAGAACTTTTGTTAATTTTTTTAAAAACAAAAACTATTTTTTTTAATAATTTAAAAAAGACTCATATTAAAAATGAGGAATTGGAGAAGACTTTTTGATCTTTAATATAATTCATCTCCTGCAATATAAACATTTACCTACACTCATACATACATATTATATATATATATATATATATATATATATATATATATATATATATATATATATATATATATATATATATATATATATATATATATATATATATATATATATATATTATATATATATATATATATATATATTTAATTAATATAATTTTCTTTCATTTTTCTTTCGTCTTCATTTTCTGTTATATCTAAAAATTACACTTAAAATCAAATGTCCGCCATTTTTATCTTCATAAGAACTAAGTTATTCCTTATAAACACCAGCGTTTGGTAGTTACTATGATAGGACCTTTTATAGTAACATCTTACTAAATATTATAGTAACTTTTGTCTTACGGAATACGAAATACCCCAAAGTTACTATAATAGTAACTGACCTTGTTCATAGTTACTAATTTAGTTACTATGATTATAGTAACTGAGTTACGGAATTGGTCTGAATATAGCATCTTTTAGTAAAATAATATACAGAGGCTCTATTTAAACAAATATCAAATTTGATAACATGCAAATATTGAAAGTGATTTTTCACATTGATTTAGTCTAAAAATACTACATATTTCATCTGAACTATTTTTTTTTTTTTTTATGTCCGAACATATCAGAGAAAAATCATGTTCTCTCTATCTTCTTGACAACCTTTATATTATAAGACACATTTCAAAGACTAAATATAATAAGTACTATTTTCAGTTAAAATTAAGCAGCATTCTCGCGAACAAATGTATGTATATACTGAATACATAAAAATGTTGCATGACAATTTCTTTCTCTGTACAGATATTATTTTATCTGTGTAGAATTAGAGTATATTCATATTGAAGACTTTAAAAATAATACTTTTATGAATATAATATTATTTAGTCGTAATAATTTGGAATTTTTTGATTGTACTTAAACTCTTACTGTCCTTACATAAATAAAACTTATAAGGACCAAATGGTATCCGGATCAAATCTTACAGGTCGTATTCCCGCCAGCTGTAGTTTTGGGACCTCTGGTTTGCATGATTTACGGTTAGTTTCCTGCTCGTATACTCACTCAGTTATCACTAGCGGTTGTTTAACCGCCGTGGTTAAAAAACCATGCGCGTTGGCTCTAGAGGGCTCTGTGAAGCCAGAACCAGCGTAGCGTAGTGGTAAAGTCCATACCATATTACTTTTGAAGATCGGCATAAAATAATTATCGCGTATAACTATAATTTATTTATTTACTTTACATTTTAAGAACACAAACAGGACGAACCCACAGCAGTGTTCAAGAATTTTGTAACAATTACGTGCGTAAAATTTACATATTACACTATACTACAAGACTGCAACGATTTTATTTTTGATTTGAAAAATTTTAACGTTTATTTATAGCTATTATATATTGAATTGAAAAAAATCGCGACAGTCATGTACGAAGAAGAGTATTACAATAAGCAAGTTACATAATACAACAATTTAAACAGAAGCAACTGAAGTTAGACTGAGCTTGAATCCAAATGTTGTAATATAATTTTACAATGTGATTTAAATTTATGTAATGTCAAATTTGAAATATCAACATTATTAATAACATTGTTGAATGTGGAAGATAGTCTTTCAATGGGTGAATTGGAAAATATATTATTGTTAGTTTTGGAAACGAAAAATGAATGTTGGTTGCGGACATTATAAGACGGAATTAAAAAAGTGAACATTAACAGATCATTTTATATAATGTAACCATATCCGACAGTGTGCGACGATTCCTTAGTGACAACATATTTAGTTCAAGTAGAGCTGAACTGTAGTCAGTAAGGCGAGTTTTTTCTTTATATAGAATGTATTTCATGGCTTTAATTTGTACTTTTTCTAATTTATTAATGTATTTATCATACATAGGATTCCATATGATGGAGCAGTAATTGAGAATGCTAGAAACATAGGCGTAATATAAGGTCTTGATAGGCTGCGCAGATCGGAAGTGTTTAGTTGTGCGGTTAATAAATCCAAGCATTCGCAATGATTTCGTATAAATATACTCGAAGTGCGGTTCAAAAGTCAGTTTTGTATCAAATATTACACCTAAATCTTTAATTTGAGAAACTCTAGTTAGTGATGTGTTGTTGATGTAATATTCATTTAAGATAATATTTCTGTTACGGGTAAATGTTATGATATGGCATTTGTCACAGTTAAGCTGAAGTTTATTATCTTGACAATAATTGTTGAAGCTAGACAAGTCAGACTGAAGGAGAGTAGCGCCTGCTGGGGTTCTGATACTTCTGAAAATTCTTAAATCGTCGGCAAAAAGCAGAAAACTACTATATTTAAATACTTTTTTAACGTCGTTTATAAAAAGAATAATAATCACATTGTTAAACTACAAAAGAACTAGGGTTCATGTTTACAACCACGTTGTAAACAGTCAACGGTCATGGGCGCAGGCATTTCTGATTTCGCGTTACTAATTTCTTATTTTTGTAACTACAATATTATCAATCTAAATTTAAATTAATTATTTTTTTAATTTAACTTAAATAATTAAGAAGACTGTAGGTATTAAAATTAATTAATAAAATCAATATTTTTCAAATTCTTAGAAGTTATATAAAAATGTATTGATATATGTACACATAAATACATTATAAATTTATTGTGGACAACAAATTACAATAATAATGGTATTATTTGTTATTAATACTAATTTGTTTATACTAAGAAATTAAAATATTTACAATATTAAATAATATTAAAAAAAAAAAACGCTAATAAAAGTTTTATAAGAAACATAAAAATAATTTATAAAATACAGTTAAGTTAGTCTGAGTCACATAAATTAGATTCACTGTCACTACTACTTTCTAAATTAATTACTAGTTGATTTGGTTGATGGTGGTTCTTTTCCCACATATAATTGATAAATTTTTCTTTTGACTACATCTTGAAAAAATGAATATTATTCTTTATAACTTGCTTTGCGTATTCTTTTATTCTTCTGCTTTTCGCCTGTTTCAATTTGTAATGCTGAATTTATTTGATATTGCGATAATTTTGTAAAATCACTGGTATTTTAATTGCACAAAATTCTCCGATTAACTTCACAAAATGCTTGTACACGTTAAATATTAATTTACTTTCGTTTTCTGTCAACAGTACATTTTTAAATTGAGTATTTGCATCACTATATTCCGGATTATTCTACCACTACGTTTTCTTCACCGTCAATATCTTCGTGAGTTCTCCACATAATGTAAATTAAAAATTTTAGTAATTGAATTTAATAATATTAAATGCAAGTATTGTTAGCTAACGCGAGTCGAATAAAAAATGAGCCAATATTTCAAATTTGTATTTATACATACGTTTAAGTACTAACTAAAAATAAGTATACTTGTTTTTGTTAATCCTTTAAGTAAGATGTGTAATGTGAGAAACTAATCCATACGGCTATGGGTTGATACGCCTAGTTATATCACTTCTATTGTAATTTTATGAGTTCCCTAACTCTTATTATTTTATTGCGATCTTCAAAAGTAATATGGTACGGACTTTAACATATGTGCTCTGTGGTTGGAAAATTAAGATGACAGACTATAAACATAGTAACAAGCACAAACTAATTCAGATAACACAACCTATATTTTTATTTACCAATTTTGCGGAAAAGGATTTATTAATATTTTAAACGTTTTTTATATTTAATCTATAATTTACATAAGTTCTTTTTTTGTTTTAGCCTATTTTTAAATATAACAGACTTTCATATGTAAAGGCGCATCCCCACTATGCCGCTGTTTGCCAGTTGAGGTTTTGTTACCGTAATGTAACAAAACATGTTAGGTTAATGTTCACCGAGGAGGATTTACTAATTGCTTCAGCTGCTGTTATCATACTTGACAGTGAAGAAAAAATACGCAAACGGCACAACCGACGATTTTGGGTACGTTCAAGTCTTCAAAGTAGATCACGATATGGAGCACGTGACTTAATGAAGGATTTAGTATTGGACGATGTGGACGAATTGAATCTCGAGTACAGAGGATGTGGTTTCAAAAACTTTTTTCGAATGAGAAGTAGCGACTTTGAAGTTCTTCTAAATTTGGTTGCACCAAATGTCAAGAAGGAAGATACGTCATTCAGGAGAGCTATTCCTGCCCATGAAAGTCTAGCGGTTACTTTGCGATTCCTGACGACAGGAAAATCCTACCATTCGTTAAGTTACATGTTCAATATTTCAAAGTAAACCTTTAAACGATATAGTCCTTTTTTTATAGTCCTTTAAACGACAGTGCCACAAAACAGGACGATCCCGGTATAAATCGATCAAATTAAGCACTTTTTCGTTTGTCCAGTCCATCTATAAACAACGTTGGTCATCGGCGTCTGGATGACAACCCGAATTTAAGCCTAAAACCGCGTGATGCCAGTGGTTGGCACGTCCCCACTCTCCGTTCTTATCGGCTTTCTTTGAAGGAGACCGACACTCGAGCGATTCTTGTTGGCTTGACGCTGGCACGATGGCATGTGTCAACGGTCACGTCTACTTTACTTCTGGCATTGCCAAATGGCCTTGCCAACTGGCAAACAGCGGCATAGTGTGGACACCGCTTAAGGAAATAAGCTGTCTCAATAATTATCCACTACTAAAGGTTGTTTTACAGTATACTTTTCACTACACTTCCATACTTCTGACGTCATTCAAACTTCTAAAACTTTTTTCTGTAGAATTAGTGGCAGAAAAAGACATTCAACACCTTATGTCTTTTGTTACTTATAACTGACAACTTATCAATTTCAAGTGACAGATAAAAGTTGATTATAATAACCAATTTATAAATATACGTAGTTGAATGATGCTAGTTAATATTTAATTATATGCCAATATAGTTTTTATTTATAAGATCAGATCTCTATCAGGATTATTAAGAATTTCAGAAAAAGTAAAACAGTACAGCTTAAAAATAAACGTAAAGTTTGTAACAGTTCAAAGTGGCTAGGAGCCATATTTTAAATACTTATGTACGTTGGGTTTTGGATTTTTTTGTTTTACTTAGTTGAACTCAGATTCGAACACATGATGGCAAGACCTGAAAACGTAAATTCCAGGAGACAAACAATAATTTGAACAACAATTATAATTGTTTATTGACCATGTTTTCGTGCTCTTTATAGTAATGGCGTAAAATATGCATTTTCTCAATACAATGTTCGTTCTAAAGGAAGTTTAAGACAGGAAAATGCTAAGTTAACTAGTAGGGGATAGTACTTGTACCTTGGAACACTTTTTACATTTTCTAAATTTTCATACTATAGAAATTTATTTTTTAAATTTAATACTAATTTAAAATAAACTTTTATTCTCTTCTATCAACTGGTGCAGTTTTTATGTTATTATTTCTTTTTTATATTATTTTTTTAAATTATTTTTAAACCCTTGCAACATTTTCCATTGGTACCTAATGGTCGTATCCTTGGAACATACTCTCATGAACATTAAAACATTCATTCATAATAATTGCTATTAATAATAAATAATTAGTGTTCATTATTTAAACAGTGTATAAGAGTTAAATAACTCATAATAAAGAATTTATAATTGAATTACAAAAAAGTAATATTTTCATGAAAAAATTAACCTTATAACATCACTCATGTGTCTGTCTGTCTGTACGGTAGAAATTGTAGCCAAACGCCCTAACATAGAAAGTTGAAATTTGGCATGCTTATACAACTTTTGGACCAATATGTATTTAATAAAAAAAATAATATTTTTAAAATTTTGAGTGGCATACCAAATGTATGCCGGATCAACAAACACATTTTTATTTTTGAAAAATCACTTTTTTTATTGGATTTTTTAGAGGATTTTTTGATCAGATTGTGTTTTTGAAAAATATGGCAGTTTTTGTGTTTTTGACAAAATTAATTCTTCTTTTATTTCATGGTTACCATAAATTATGGCTAATATTGTTATGGATTTTTTGTATTTATAGCTAAGATAGTGCGTGTATTTTTCTAGAAATAAAAATATTAAAAAAAGAATATATTTTTTTATAAGTTGTGAACTGAGTTCCTCACACCACACCGCACTACACTCTACACTGTAAAATATTTCTTATTAATCTAATGAAGACTTGAATACGAAGCTAATGCAGAAAAAAACGCTGGGATAATTCACAAGTTATTTAAATTTTGTTTAAAAAAATTGAATGGAAGCTCTCAGTTCTCAGATAACGAATAAAAGTGATGATCAAAAAAACTGTTGATTTTGATGTGATAAATATACCTAGACATCCAGTATTATGTTGACTTCTTACACTTATTAAATACCTACAACACCCTGAAATGTGTGAAAATTCACACTTCACTTCAATTTTTATTAAATAATTTCTAAGAAAACAAATTCGAAAACAGAAGTTTCACACTAAAAATAACAATTTTAGATTGTATGAACTGAAATCCAGGAACAAGACTTGTTGTTCCAAGGTCCAAAGTCGTGAAAATTGCAAAAAACTGAAAAGGTTATGTCTGGAGTAAAAAATAATGTTATAGAAATACTCACTAAAGTCTATTGCATAAATGGTTATTACAGATGATAGACAATAACTAAGTAGGAAACACGATACAAGAATATTAAAATGTTAATATATTTTCTTTTAACACTAAAATACATTTTTTTAAAAATAACTTATTAGCAAGTGAATTGATAACAAAAGAAACTAGCAGGCTACTGTCTAACAAAATAGATACTATCACATAGAGGCCCCTAGATGTTAGAGAAGGTCAGGAACTTAAATGTTCCAAGGTACATTATGCTCAAGGTACAACAATCTCCCCTATTGGTGCAAAGCAAACCTCGATACGACAACCATATGTTTGATTCAAAAAATGTTTAGATGGGCTTTACACCTTCTTTTAATTGGACACTATGCCATCTTCTGAGGTATTACGCTGTTTTCTGAGTGGGCATTACGCCGTATATTTTAAACTCCTAATATTGTAAGAATTCAAGTTACATGTATATAGGGTGACCAACTCTCCCGGTTTTCCCGGGACAGTCCCGATTTGAGTACTGAAAGTCCCACGTCCCGGGAAGCAGGTGCAGTTTCAGCAATAACACTATGTTTTGTAATCTTTTCAGAAAAATTAAATAATATTAAAAAAATAAATATTTTTCATCCTCAATTCCTCATATAACTAGATAGTTCCTTAGACATGTTCCTGCAAGATGGTTATTATTACCAGCAATATATAAAATGTTAAAATGTTGGCTAGGTGTAAAAACTTATTTTCAAAGTATGGGACGAATGTCCTACTCTTATTTGGAAATACATTATGGATGAAAATGGAAAGGAAGAATACAGTAGAACCGAATTTACATGTTATTCCTTCAAAATTGTTTGCCAGTTTTTGAAGAGGCTATAAGGAGTTTAAAACAGAACAATCTTACTGCGCCTGAGTTGTTCGATGTTATGTATAGGTTACGTCAAAAACCTGAAGGGTGAAAAAAAAACTCCGTTTTGGAGAACAAACTGCTACAGAGCTCAACAAAATGCTGCCAGCAGAATCTAGAAAAATTGCACAAGATTTGTTTACCAAAACTCTTAATTATTTAGAATTAGAGATGGGTCGTTCATGAACGAACCGGCTCACTGAGCCGGCTCAGTACACTGACCGAAGTGACACGGTTCACCAAATTGAAATGAGCCGGCTCACGGCTCACTGTATAGTTTCAAGTTTCAAGGATACGATTGGTCGGGCGATTGTGAACAGTGACCGGAGTGATCCGGATCTGGATCGATGTCATGTTGAACTTCGCGAGAACTTGGCTTGTAATGTATTATCATAAAGTGTATTTTGTCATCAATTTGTAGGGCAGTTTATTTGAAACTAATAGGGTTAGTCTGTATTTTCTTACAACCATACTATATAAAAATATTAAAAATATTGCCCAAATCCCAGATGTCCGATTTATAAGGGCAATAAACATCGCCATAAACTTAACACATCTGGTTTAAAATACAGTAGCTACATAAAGTGAATTGCTTGTTTCAAAAATGTTAGATAAGAGTCGGGGCTAGCGACGTTCTACCTACGACCGGACGACCGGCAACTGACTGACCTGTGTCTCGGGATCATGTTTAAAAGAACCGGCTCTAAGCAAGAGTCGGCTCTAAGCGACGTTCTACCTCTAAGCTCTAAGCGACGTTCTACCGAACGACCGACCGACCTGTGTCTCTGGATCATGTTTACAAGAACCGGCTCTGAGCAAGAGTCGGTTCTAAGCGACGTTCTACCTAAGACCGAACGACCGACCGACCTGCGTCTCGGGATCATGTTTACAGTTCATATATTGCAAGAATCGGCTCTAAGCAAGAGCCGGCTGTAAACGACGTTCTACCTACGACCGAACAACCGACCGACCTGTGTCTCGGGATCATATTTACAGTTTATATATTGCAAGAACCGGCTCTAAGCGACTTTCTACCTACGAACTAATGACCGTCCTGTGTTTCGGAGACATGTTTACTTAACCGGATCACTGAGCCGGATCAATGAACCGGCTCAACAAACTGAACGACCTCCACTGATCCGGTTCCGCAAACTGAGCCGAAATTCCCATCTCTATTTAGAATCAAATTTTGATTTTTCCAATTCAAATTACTTAAGAAATAAGGCTATTTTCTTTAAAAACAACAAATTTAACATATGATCATATAAAATCTGCCGCAAAGAGTTTGAAAATTACATACGCTTTAGAAATGGACAGCCTCTATGAATGAATGAAGATGAATTCATAAATGAAAAGGACGTTATCGAAAAACAGCTGTCTTACAAAAATAAGCCTGTAGACAAAATGTGGACTAATATTGTTGAAGCTAATGAGTTGGAAGCTAATTCCTACAGTCATAAGAACCTTTTGCTACTAGTTGGCAAATTTCCCAGTATCCCATGCACAACCGCATTTGTTGAGAGGATCTTCAGTTTGATGTCTTCTCATTGGACTGACACCAGAAACCGTTGCAATACTGATTTAATAAAGGCCGAACTACAAGTAAAAATTAATTTTAAAATGGATAGCACTGACTTTTACAATTTTATAAAAGAAAAAAATTATTTATTAAAAGCGGCAAGTAGTTCGGAAAAATATTACTAGAAAAAGACAATGAAACGTATTTCATTCATTTATAATATGTAATTTCATTAATATGTAAAAAAAATGTTAAATAAACTAAATTTTTCTGCTTTTTTTCTTAAGGTCCCGGGTTTGTTCTTCAAAATGTTGGTCACCCTACATGTATATTAGAAAGAATAATTTTAAATTTTATGTAAAGGTGTTTCATAAAATCTTTTCCGTTTATATATACTCTATCCATTAACTAATCTACGTGGAACACATCATAAGAAATATTTCAGTTGTTTACGTCTGGCACCAATATCGTGTGCTGAATAAGGGCTTTTTTGTTTTTATCTATCTGACCTTCAACGTATTTTACTAGTGTCAATGAACATATGATTAAATTTAACAATTGAACAAAACAATAATAAAGCGGAGCTGAACTATTTTAAGTTAGTACGCCTGAAAAAGTATCGATATGTCAAACAAAGTCTGACGGGAGATAGTTTCAAAAGTTGTGTTGGTTGTCGGAATAGCACTGAATGTTTAAAAGGAGTATTGTGTTTTACACTATACTTTTAATGTCAATATTACGCAAAACATCCTTGTAGTGCTTGGGAGAAAAGTATAACGTAGAACAGACTTAATGTGTGTATGTATGTAATATTTACATTATCATGTATATTCTGTGTATAATTTATGTTGAACTCGAAGGTGTATTACTTGATTAGAATAAAAAATACTTTTTTCATTTATTTATATTTTATTTTCAATGTTCAAACATTTTTATGTTAAAACATTTTTATGTTCAAACATTAAAATGCAGTATTGCTCTTATTGGACTCAACAAAGGCCTATGGCGGCGCTGTGATCGCTGTGAAATAGCTGATCGAAACGAGTAATGTGAAAGTTGTCCTCATTTGTTTACATGTTAAATCTTCGACTTACAATGAATAATTAACTGCTATCCTTACTAAATCATTTTAATTTTTTAAGTGCAACACCTTCTTCCAAGTGTGTAGTTGAAGGAGAGGAGTTGTTAAACGCTTTAGTTTAGTCGTTTTATATTAAGGATTCCGCACACCAATGCGGCCGCGGTAGCGGCCGTTTAGCGGTAGCGTTAGCGGTAGGGTCGTCGGTAGCGTTAGCGGTAGCGTTAGCGATACAACTAGCGATCAGGTCTCCTCACACTAACGCGGTGGGAGTGGCGGTAGCGGTAGCGATCAGTTAGTGAATCACGGTATATAGTTTGTGATAATATTGATTGCGAGAATACAATAGAATAATTAATTGTATGTAGAGGAAAAATAATAAACTACTTACCATCAATTTCCAAAACTTTTCCTATTTCGTCCCACACTTTATTTTTTTTTTCCTAATATTCTTGTAATCAGGATGTGCTAAGTCATACAAAATTAAATGATCCTTTACTGATTCTATGATTTTTTCTGTCAAATTATCTATTTTCGACACTATTTTCTTAAATACATTCACTCTGTGGTATATAAACAATGAATATCGCGCGGCCTAACGCAACTTGTCGAGTTCGGCCGCCAGTGTTTGGTGATCGCTAGACTGAACGCTGCATTCGGCGTCGTTCTAAGATAGCTGAACGCTTGTATATGTGTGGTCTCATTGTATTATATAGGTTGCGTTAGGCCGCCTTCGTAACGCTACCGCGGCCGCCACCGCGACCGCCACCGCGACCGCTTTGGTGTGTGGAATCCTTTATACGGAATTTCGGAAAAAAATTATGAGCATGTCGACATATGTGGGTTATGTTTACAAACAAGCACTCTAAAATCAACACCTCACAAAGTCACTGGAAAATTAAAACTGCAAGATAACCTGCACCTGTAAACCGCAACCTTTGTTAGAAACTCGCTGCCTAAAAAAAATAATTCAAAACGAAAGCAAACACTTCAGTGAAGCTGTATCAAAATATCTACGTACAAAATTTGAGACTGCATGCCCTAATCCTGTATTAAAGTTACACGGGTAGGTATTTTTTTATGTTCGAGAAGGAATTTTATAATTGAGTATTTCTTATTTGTTGAATATTTTTAATAAATACTAGTTTATTTAATATTAATAAGTTAACAATATTGATAAGTTAACAATATACAATAGTAATCTGTAGCTTTTAAATGCTTTTAGCACACTCTCACTCTTTTTCCCGTATTTATAGCATTTTCCCATGCTTTTTTACCTATTTATCTCTTCCACAACACCAAATATATTTATTATTTTCACAAATTGTTTTACATTTGGAAAAAATGAAAGTGAATGTTTCTCTCACTTCTTTTCCTAGAGTGACAACCAAATACACCACAGTTTGTGTTATGACAACTCATTATAACACAAAATAATATAAAAAAGAATAATAGTTGCTATCAAAAGTTAAAGTTACAAACAAACTGCAACATTAAAGTTTAGTAAAATATAACAGATACTCGTTGCAATAGTTCAAATTTTGTTCGCTTGGTGTCACTCCATAGCGCTGTTGAGCCCAATAGGAAATGAGACCGGTGTTGCCAAATGTTATAAAAGTGTCAAATATGCCAATGAACCCAAAATATTGTGGTTAATTTTATATTTTTTTGTTTGACAGTTTATTAAAATTAAATGGGAAAAGTGTCAGGGAAAATGAATATCCATTTGTACCGCGTTTTCAACGATTAGCGCGTTGTACAGCTGGCAAACTCGCCAAGAAAGAAAAGGATAGTGTTATTGGGACCCTTTAGAGAGTATGCAAAAGAACTACTCTATTTGCCCTGTACTGCATTCTAACGTTTACACGGACTATTGATATATATTTCAGTACCGTATCAACAGATTGGGGCACGTGCCGCCCCCCTCTTTAGGTCCAGGGAAATAAATATTTAATAAATTTAAAATAATCGTACGGCAATATCAGTTATGCATTTTACTTTAGATAGGCAATCTTTTATGATCAGTATTTTAAGGGATGTCAAATGGTAAACTCTTCTATTAGGTGTACAAATGAATAATCCAAATTATTTTAAGTAGTTAAGAAATTAATTTTAAAATCAATTGATTTTCCCGCTCTTTTGCGGTTATATAGTGTTGACATATAGTTATTAAAAATGAGCGTTGGTATGCCTGAAAGCCTAACATAACCTTAAAAAGTATTTAATTCAGTACAGTCGAAAATGGCAACAGATAAGGTGCATATCCGACACTGTATTCTTTACGAATTCCAACAAGGAAAAAATGCTGCAAGAGCGTGCGAATCGATTTGTTCCTTTCTCGGCGAAGGTGTTGTATCGTACGATATGTGCGCATTTCGGTTTAAGCGGTTTAAAAGCGATGATTTCTGTCTGAACGACAAACAACGCCCTGGAGGCCCTCGAAAGTGCGACAACGATGATTTGGAGAAGCTGCTCACGGAAAATTCGGCACAAACGCAAAAAGAGCTTGCAGAACAGTTGAGAGTAACGCAGCGAACGATTTCTAAACTCCTACGATGGGAAAGATCCAGAAAGATGGGTTCCGCATGAACTCACTGAAATCATGAAAAATCAACGAGTGACAGTATGTCTTTCTCTTCTCAATAAGCAGCGTCGAAAGTCTTTCTTGTAGAAAATCCTTACGGATGATGAGAAATGGATACTCTGTGACAATCCGAAACGCAGAAAGTCATGGGCAAATCCCGGCGAATCATCAAAATCGGTAGCAAAACCAATCGCTTCGGAAAGAAGGTTCTTCTCTGCATTTGGTGGGATATCAAGGACGTGATTTATTATGAGTTGTTAGAACCGGGTGAAACAGTTACTGCGGACTGCTACTAACGTCAGTTAATCTGCTTGAGTCAAAAATTGAAACGAACAGGCCCGTATACTGGCAAAGGAAAATGTCCAGTGAAATTGTTGCATTACAACGCCAAGCCGCACATTGCTTCCAATACAAAAGACACCATAATGAGTCTTGGCTGGGACGTCTTGCAGCACCCGGCATATTCACCAGACATTGCTCCAATCGATTACCACTTGTTCCGGTCGCTGCAACACGCTTTGTCCGATATACACTTCCAATCAGTGGCTGCGATCCGAAAATAGCTTGACGACTATATCGTGTCCAAAGACGTAACATTTTTCCGAGATGGAATTCATTAGCTGCCTGAAAGATGGCTTAAAGTTATTGAAAGCAAGGGCGAATACTTTGATTGAACAATTTAATTTACTTTTGTTTTAAATAAACCTTGAATGTAGCTAAAAAATTGGATTATTCATTTGTACACCAAATATATTCATATAAATAATTCTATGTTCAGTGGCTGCGAACGTCCTGTCAGCTAAAACATATATTTTTGCCCAGCCTCTAGACGCGTGTGTAATAGTCTTGTTTAGAATATTTTGGGGAATATTTTCGGTTAGTGAAATTCTATGTTCAGTGCCTGCCAGGGTGGGGCATTTTGTTACTCGATTAAATGAGTAATGATTAAGATATTCATTATTCCTGATCGAGAGTGATGAATTAATCGTTACTTTTGCTTACTTGGGAGTAAATTACTCCTCACTCATCATTCATTACTCGAGTATTACTATAGAAAATAGTCAATTCTCACGGCTTAGAGAATGGATAATGCAATAGGTATAATGAAGCTGTTTTCTCAAAAGTGGAAAATTATTAAAATTAAATTATGTTTCGAAATCACGTTGCCTCTTTTATAAAAATTTGGTGCACTGAGGATGTTATGTGTAAGAGTGCAGGTGTGCCTGCAAATTTTCATACAAAGTATTCGTAAATCGATCCATTGGGAAAACCTAACATCTACACAGTATTAAGTACAATTTTACAAAACTACAAATGAAAAATGAGAACCTGATCTGAAATTTCGAATGAGTAATGATTGGTAAATAATGAGTAAAAGTAATATTCACGTACTACGAGTAATGAGTAAAGAGTAACAAAAAGTTTCATGAGTGATTAACGAGTGATGATTAATTTTTTAATCATGATTATTCCATGAGTAATATATCACTCGAGTAATGTCCAACACTGGTGGCTGCGAACGTCCTGTTCCCTGCAACGTATAATTTTGCTCAGCCTCTAGATGTGTGTTTAATAGTCTTGTTTAGAATACTTTGCTTAGCACGTTTTCTTTGTCCGGTCTCTGTTGGTTCTTCCCTTGCCCCTTGTCGCGGATCCCTAGGACAGCCAGCGCCCCGAATTACGTGACAACGCGGCCCAGGAGATCGGAAGCCAACAGCAGGACTACTACAGCGACCGTACGGACCCCGGCAGAGGAACCAGCCAACTGTATAAATTTTATACCTATATTAAATTTGTAAATTGAGAGAACGAATAAACCCGGGTTAAGCTTTATACTGGTATTTTTATTGTGTGCCTACGAGAGAGTGTGTGTGTGTGTGTATGGATACCCTGGCCTCGCTCCACTGAAAGAAATCCGAGCAATCGGTTGGCGTCCGAAACTAACAAACAAAGGTAAGCGTCATTGCGACCGAAGTCGAGACTGGAGGTCTTCGGATCGTCCCAATACATGTAAAATAAATGTCACAATTGTTATGTATTTCTAAAATTGTTGTACACAGTTTTCTTCATAATTTATTTTAATCAGTTTTTGCTTTTAATGTGTCTACATCAAGTTGAGTTTTGTCACTTGTCCAAAAGCTGTTCATCAAGGAAAATACCCTTTCGGTAGATTTTTTTTAGTTCAAATTTTGTAAAAAGAATTTAATATATTAAAAACAAATAATTAAAATAAGTATTTTTTCTAAAATTCGGGACAATTAGGGACAAAAGTCCCGAATTCGGGACAAATATTGCCTCTGAAAAAATTCGGTACGCAAGGCGGAAATTCGGGACTGTCCCGGCCAATTCGGGACATATAGTCACCTTAGTAATTTATGTTTTAACATTACTTTTTAGGAACCTCTCGTCGAAATAGAAAAGGCCGAATTCTTGTGCAACCTACAGCTATACCTAGATGGAAAATTAAATTGTCAGGACGATCTAGGAAAAATAATTAAATAAAAAAATTTTAAAAAATGTAATATTGAAAATAATTTTAGGTTTATTTAGAATTAAAAATTAAATTTAATGTTATAATTTTATAAATATAGTAATTTATTTAAAAATAAAATATTTATTTTCTAAACTAAATTTTTACATACCTATATACATTCTATATATTGCGGTTCTTTTCAAAATGAAATCTCCCGTCTCCCCTCCACCTCTTTCGGTCAGCCCTATACGCAATTCAAGTGAATCTGAACTCTTGCCGCACATTGGCAATTTCTTGTTATGTCACGGCGTCATTTGCGATATACATACATGGGATTTGGAACTGCACGCATATTCTTTCGTGAATAATTTTCCAAAATAAATTGGAAAATAGTGTAAAAAAAAGTGAAATTTGTAGTGAGAGTCGAGGTCATTAATTACTACATTCTTGTGGGATTATAAAGGAATTCAAGTCATTAGTGAAATTAACATTGAAATATACAGTTTAATAAAGGCAGGTTTTGCTGGCGGACTGGCGTACAGCCGAAGCCAACAAATTGTAGAATAGAATAGAATAGAAAGGCAGGTTTTATTCGATAAATTTAACTTTTTTAAAGATAATTTGAAATAATAAATGTATTGCCACATATTTTGTTTCTTTCTGTTTTTATTTATTATAATCATGGAATACGTTTTTTCCTTTTTAAAATAGTTTGTTATTTATTTCCAGTCTCAAATTATGTAAAAGTGATTTTACATAATTTTTTTGATTTTCGGTAAATTTTTTCAACTCATTATTGTTGTTATTCAACAATTACAGTAGGCGCTCGGTTATGTGAATTAATAGAAACTAGGGGCGTAGAATTAATTTCATGTTTATTATATATATAAAAGCCCTAATTTCTGTGTGTTTGTAATGCTAACGCTAAGTTCCTTGGTTCTAGCGGGGCTTGAGGTGTGTGGTCGGTCACTCCCCACCAGTGCGAGCGACGTTCCCCGACAAACAACAGCTCACTTGGGCTAAGCACATAGTGAAGCATAGAGCAAAGCAGCGATGAAAGCGGAGAGTAAAACAGCGAAAGAATGTCGCGCTTATAAAAGAGTGTCTACACATAGTGACGCGTTTAAAATCAAGCAGAAAGTTCACAAAATTATAATGGATTTCTTGCTAACATAAAACTCTTCCCTGAAAATTTGGTATTTACTAAAATATAAAAATAAACACACTAGAAGGTGCAATGTTCACAGAATAAATAAAAGTAGACATATAAATGGTGAATTTCATCATTTCTATATGCAACCCCGCGAACATCCAGAAAAGTTTCATTCTTATTTTCGCATGAGTATTTCAACGTTTGATTATATTTTGGAAAAAATTCAACATAAATTGGTAAAAAATGGACAAATTTCAATCGGAACCTACAATAAATACCTCTTATAAATGAGAACTACTTGTAAATGCCTCAATATCCATTTTAAACAACTATGTCAGTAACGATGATAGCAGAGAAATCAAAATTGTTTGAACGCGTCGCCTTGCTCGACTATAACAATGATATAACCTCGCTCCAGTACTGCAGTACATTAAACTTTAAACGACATGCATTGAGCGTTTTTTAGAATTTCCTAGGTATAATCAGAAACAGCTATACCACTGTTGTCCAGCATGTGGCCCGCGGGCCGTATCCAGCCCGATACTAATTTTTAAACTTTAAACGACATGCATTGAGCGGCTTTTTAGGATTTCCTAGGTATAATCAGAAACAGATATACCATTGATGTCCAGTATATGGGCCGCGGGCCGTATCCAGCCCGATACTAATTTTTAAACGACGCGTATTAAGCGGTTTTTAGGATTTACTAGGTATAATTAGAAACAGCTATAACATTGATATCCAGTATATGGGCCGCGGGCCGTATCAAGCCCGATACTAATTTTTAAACGACACGCATTAAGCGGTTTTTAGGATTTCATAGGTATAATCAAGAAACGTTTTTGTTTTGTTAATATACGCAGAATCATGCAAATTTTAATAATTAATTCCTGCTTATATTGATTTTTATTCGATATCAGTTTGCCAACGTTGTTGGCAACGGGGTCTGCTAGTAGCAGTAGCGGCTGGTGAGTAAAATATTTGGGAGGACACTTTTTTTCCCATATATATCTATTAAAATATAGTTATACGAGAAAAAAGTAAATAAATAAAAAATACCTGAAAATATGTTCTGCAACTAGAAAAACTGACAAATCTGGCACTTTTATTAAGATTTATGGTCAATATTATTATTATCATTTTTGTAGTTATTACTTCTATTATTATTATTATTATTATTATTAAAATTGCAATATTATTAAGACAATGCTTTGTAGTCAGAAACATAAAATATTTGGTTACTAGGGGCCTCAGCCCGGCTACGCCGGTCTTCTCCCCTACGTTGTTAAAACTCGTCGCTTCGCGACTCGTTTTACTGCGATAGGTTTTAATATAATAAGGCATTTTGTCGCACTTGTCGATTATAAAACTCGTCGCTCATCTTTTTTTAACACTATTTTATGGAAATTCCCCCTGTAAAAGTCCTAAGTTTTATCGTTAATTCACCTTACATACTTAATTAGTTTTCTTCTGTCAAGAAATACGTTCAAAATGTGAA
Organism: Liopterus haemorrhoidalis; assembly: GCA_963971575.1. Classification (NCBI taxonomy): domain Eukaryota; kingdom Metazoa; phylum Arthropoda; class Insecta; order Coleoptera; family Dytiscidae; genus Liopterus; species Liopterus haemorrhoidalis. The sequence goes on along the minus strand of OZ020611.1, from coordinate 145,002,581 downwards.
ATCTGTTCACATATTAAATTGAAAAAAATTTGACAGATGTCACCTTTTGAAATCTTGTAAGCATATTTTTGTCTCAAAATGATCCAATTATGGCCAAGATCCTTTGAAAAATATTTTCCGATGCTTCAAAATATTATCTCGCACGTCAAAAAAGCTATCTTGAACCATTATCACCACTTAACACTTTCATTAACCCTGAAATTTTTAATATATATAAATCTTTTTTAACACTATTTTATGGAAATTCGACCTGAAAATGTCTTAAACTTTATTGTTACTTCACCTTAAATCCTTAATTAGTATTCTTCTGTCCAGAAACACGTTCAAAATGTGAAATCTCGTCCCATTTTAAAATGCAAACAATTTGACAACTGTCTCATTTTGAAACCTTGTAAGCATATTTTTGCCTCAAAATACTCAAATAATGGCCCACATTCTTTGAAAAATGTTTTCTGATACCTCAAAATATTATCTCGCACCATTATTACCATTTAACACTTTGATTCTCGTCGTAAATATTCTGGACCGGCCGTCTTGTATTTAAGAATATTTTTGAATTATCGTCTGATAAAACCTGTCCGTGCCGATCAATGGTGACTTTGATTCGACACGGTTTCGAGGAAAAAATGCATGATTTTTATCAATAAAAATTAGTCAGTACCCCCTGTCGAAATAAAATTAAGCCTTGGCACTAAAAAAATATCAGCCGGATAAGACGGCGGTTCATTTTCCTGTCTCCGCGTTACCGGAAAAATGAAGATACACCAGAAGTTGAATAGAACATACATACCAACACTTGTACAATATAATAGTAGATTAATTAAGCAGATACCTACACATATTCACATGTATTTAAATATTAGATTTAACCTTTTCGTTATGTTCTTTAATTGAACGTTTATGCGCAGTATCAAGTTGAAATCGTATATTTACCGATCCCAGCATGGCAAATTTGACCGATAATGCATATGTTTATGAGACACATTATGTTTAAGAACTTTATCTTTGAAATGTTTAATATCTTTAACACTATTTACTGTCTTTATTTCATATGCGTCTGATGAACAAATCAAACACAGGAAACAAAAAAAAAAAAAATTATTTATCACTTCCACACAACCAACTTGTATTTAAATATTGTTTTTCACTAAACTTTCTATTAAATGTTCTATTTCCATTTTTATCCTGTTGGGAAATATTCAATTTTGACCGATGAGGACCCATATTTTTACCGACCGCCAATAAGGGAGGTATTGTGATCATACCGATTTCGAGATTTCGATGGATCTCCACCTACATAACGTTTTGACTATTTTTAGCATGTCTGTCGGTCTGTCTGTCCGTCCGTCTGTCCATCTGTCCGTCCGTCTGTCCGTCCGTCCGCCTGTCTGTCTGTGTACACGTGTAGAGCAAATTCAGATAAAATTATTTTTATGAAACTTCATATTTAAGCTTCTGCCATCAATGGCACGAGTTGATCAACTTTTGGTAAAAATCGGTTGACTAAAAATGGGAGTTTACTCGTGTCGATTTTAAAATTTTTGCGAATATTTAGCAACAGAAAAATATTTCGAAAAAAATTATTTAACAAAAGTTGCTATAAATGCAATAACTAATAACTTTTATTTAAGATGTTTTTTGATGAAACGAAAAATTTCGAAAAATTTGTCGTAAATTTTTGTAAAATTTTTTCCAAGTCTCAATTTTTCATACTTATATGTAACGTTTCCATGGTCATGATAAATAATATCTCTGTTAGAAAATATTAGGCCGAGTTATTTCTACTCTGCTGCTAGAATATATTTTATACAAGTACTTTATAATGGCGGTCGGTCCTGTGGTGGCCACAGCTGATTTTTTATTAATAATTTTGTTTCATAGTTAAACACGTTAGTTTTATTAAAATATACAGTATATTTTAATAAAACTAACGTGCTTCATTCGATTCATTTTCACGTTTAAGTACTTGTCACAAATCACAACGACCGAACTAAGCTACGGGACACCGGCCGTAATTCACTAATACACACAACACTAACCTTCGCCGCTGTTGCGGTTCCTAGTAAATTTTTGCTACACATGTAGATAAGAACGTTAGATATTGCATGTGGCAACGCTGTATCTTGGGACACTCCGTGGTGTGTCCAACAACGCTCGGAAGAACGTTGTTGTCTTGATTTAAATTTTTTAAATCTAACATTTATATGACAAATCTTTGAATAAGAAATAATAAAAATAAAAATATGCAGATATATCTAGCTACTTTAATGCAATTTTAAAGAAGTATAAATAAAGTATTAAATTTAGCTTTTTTACTAAAAATGTTTAGGAGGTCACTGTCCCAGCGCCTCCCTGTCTCAGCCGCCACTGGCTAGTAGTACATTAAAATACCAGTACAATACCAGTAAGTCATCAATATCGAAAATATATCTTTGGTTCCAATGAATATTCTTATTAAATACTACTACAGTCTCCAATGAACGTATTTAACTGTTATTTGGGCGATTTCTAGGAGACTCTGCGACAGAGGTAAACAAGCTTTTTGTAATTTTTATTTTGGAACTTCCTTGGCCTTGCAGTTAGACGGTTGCCTGTAGATTTCTCGGGTTCTCTGGTCCAAATCTGTAATTCAAATTTAGATTAACTCAAAAACGGTCTTGGGTTCAAAGTTCCGAGAAACATTTGAGTTCTTATTTTGGAGACGGACTTTGCTAGAAATTCCGAGATAGACGCTGGGTTCAAAATTCAGACACAGATGCGGATTTTAATTCAATAATAAGATTTTTTCATATGTATGAGCAAGGCAACCTTACAATTAAATTTTCAAAAAGTGATTGGAAACATAGTCACCAGCCTCTTTATATGACCAGAGGAAACGGTCGTCTTCATAACCTACCTATCAGCCCTTCCAGTTGGGCCGAAAGCATTCATTTGTTGCAGTATTCCCGGTTCTTCACATTACCTGTGCGGTTGACCTGGCAAACTTTTCGGGCCTAGTTCTCTGGGTCCCGGAGTGTTCTGGGTTCTGCGATACCAACAGTCCCCACCTTACCTCTCGTACTGAGACCACAAATTCCTCGTTTAGAGATTACGTAACTTTAAACATGACACGGATTAGTAATAATTCACCCTCGGTTGGGGTTTTGAATGCACTCCACAGAGATTGTTTCTACAGTCTCTATGAAAACAGGGGGGATGACCGGAGCGAGTTCTGGATTGATAGAGTATGAAGTACGCAGTTCTTTCAGGAGTTGCAGATGAAAAAATACCTCTACGCTGAAATAAGAAATTTATACCTTTGTGCAGATATGGGGACTGAAAAATTCATCGGATGAATAAAGCTGAAAAAAGGATGAAATGAAGTTGGAACGAAGTTAGAAACGTACAAACAGAGCGATTTCTAGGAGACTTTGCGACAGAGGTAAATAAGCTTTTGTTATTTTTATTTTGGAATTTTCGTGGCTTTGCAGTTAAACGTTTGTGTATAAAATATTTTGTTTCTCTGGTCCAATTCTGGAATCCAAATTTCGAAACCAAATTTGGGTAAACGTCTTAAAAACTGTCTTGGATTCAAATTCCCGAGACAGATTTGAGTTTTCATTTTGGAGACGGACTCTGCTAGAAATTCCAGAGATAGATGTTGTACTGAAAATTCGGAATTTCTGGGTCCCAGAGTGTTCTGGGTTCTGCGATACCAACAGTCCCCACCTTACCTCTCGTATCGAGACCACAAACTCCTCGTTTAAAGATTACGTAACTTTAAACATGACAAGGATTAGTAATAATTCACCCTTGGTTGGGGCTTGAACACACTCCACAGAGATTGTTTCTGCAGTCTCTATGACAACAGAGACCAGTATGTTCCAGTATGGACCAAAGTGAAAGTCCAGATTGATTAAGTATGGAGTACGCAGTTCTTTCGGGAGTTGCAGTCGCTAAGCTGCCTCAACGCTGAGACAGGGATTTTATATAGGTACACCAGAATAAAAGTGTATTAACTCGCATTATAACAAATTTACAGAAAAGCAAATTGAAAAACAAATCCCACTACCATCATGGATTTAATATTATTAATGCAATATTTTTAATACACTTAGGTACTAGAGGTACCGTAGCTCTGTAAGGCGGTTATCTATGGAGCATAGACTCGGGTTCAATACCCAGACACCGCTACCGAATTAACATTCCACACTCCAGTGCACTCAGCTCAGGGGCTGACTCAGCTCTCATGTCATAATTAAAATAAGTGTTTATACAGAGATAATAGGACCAGAAACGTCACTTAGGCGATACCTAATATTTGTTTATTATTTATTTAATTAATTGATAATTTAATATTTTTATTTAACATTTTAATATTTAGCGGTATAGTAGTTGAATATATTTCTTGTGTAGGGTGTAAGGGCCCCATTTACCAGGTGTCATTTATTCTTTTCAAATATTTGATTTTCAAATTTTTATATTTTTCTAGTTTATGAAAAAAAAATGGTTTAAATGAACACATGTTCGAAAAAATAGCTGTAGCTCTTTTTCCGGTACCTTAAAAAATCTGAAAAAATCATTATTAATAAAAAATGATATGATCTTTATATATATTTTTACAAATTAGATTTATCTTTTTTAGTTTTCGAGATGTGTGATCATTTGTAAAAGGGTCTCCAACTCTGAGAATGGTACCCCAAAAAAATTGATAAAATTCACACTTATAGATTGAAAGGTGCCCTTTTACAAAATTTTATGAGATCTCTATTACCACTTTTAGATTTTGAAAAAAATGCAATTCTAAATTAGCATAAAGTGGGGCAGTAGAAAAATGACTGTAGTTATTGTACCCCTAAAAAAAATTAAAAACATCATGAATAATAGACTTAGGCATGTCCTTCAGAGAAAGATCATCCCAAATTTTTAGCTTTTTTATTTAAAAGTAATAATACTTTTAACGAACACATGTTCACAAAAAGAGCTCTAGTCCTTTTTTCGGTACTCCTAAAAATCTGAAAAAATCACCACTAATAAAATAAGGTTGAGGTTTTTCAGATATGCTCATAAAATGTATTTATCTTGTTTAGTTTTTGAGATATGTTCATTTATAAAAAGGGATCTAACTCGCAAACTGGTACCCCAAAACAATTGAAGAAATTCAAACTTATTTCAAAAACCCTAAGAGATTTATGTTATCTCTTTTAGTTTTTGATAAAATGCATTTTTTGTATGTATTTAAAGGGAGTAATTGAAAAGTTGCTGTAGTTTTTATTTCTGGTTGCCCAAAAAATTTATAGCTAATGGTAGATTTAAGTATACTGTTTTTAAAATTATTGTCATGTCATTATGTATTTTTATATACAAATTGTACCACATTTTGTCATATGTAGGTATATTTATTTGTATATTACACTTTAATTCTTAATAAAAATATTGAACTAATATTGTGTTTTCTTCCAACACCCTACACCTCCCTCAATGTTTCAAGATACTGAAAAAGCACTGAAATAAGTTAACTATAAATGAGATATTTAAATGTATTTATATATTACACTTCAACTATTAATAAAAATATAGAAATAATACTGTGTTTTCTTCTTAAAACCTAAACCCGTTAATATTTCAAGACACACTAGCAACAGGTGTTGAAAGTGAGTTTTTGAAAATTACGTTTTCTCCCAACAACCTGCGCCCCCTTTAATGTTTCAGGACACGGAAATAAGGCAAGTATGACTGGCATATTTAAATAAAATGTTTAATAACCCTATAGCACAGAGGGATGTAAATTTGATCAGATTGGGATTTGAACCCACGTCCCTATTGAATAGACAGTTGTTTTAACACCAAGCTGTTTCGTTATGATACCACCAATTCAACACCCCTGTGCTCCGGGTTGCATAGATACAGTAATGTCCACTCGCTAGTTCTTCAAACAAGAAACACGGTTTTAATCGAGTAAATGAATTGTGTCCGGTGATTTGGTACCAGGAGACTAGGAATGCAAAGAGATAGCTAAAGGTTTTAAGGGATTATCTCGGGAAATACAAGGTCTAAGGCCCCCAGATTTGGCACAGCTCTTCAATAGGGTCCTTAGTATATGCTATTAAAATTTCATCCCCCTAATTCTTAAGGTTGAGGTGATATTAAGTACTTTTTATATCTCACAACCCTTTTGAGTTAGAGGCTTGGTTTTCGGTACGTAGGTACATCATGACCTACAGACCCTACAACCATCAAAGGTGCCCTACATCCCTTATAGTTTATGAGATATTTAATTAATAATGTTCCGTGACGTCACATATTAGAGCGAAATTTTTATTTTATTTTATTAATAACTCAAAAACCATAAGGGTTGTAAGGCTCCCATTTAGGCTGTAGGGTCCTAAGGTCTTTTAGTAAGTATATACCGAAAACCAACCATCTAATTCTTAAGGGTTGCGAGTTATAAAAGACACTTCACGCCTCCCTTATGGGTTAGAGGGATGAAATTTTTATAGAATATACTAAAGGCCCTAGTGAAGGGACGTGCCAAATCTGGAGGCTTCAGCCCTTGTAGTTCTTGAGATAATCCTTCAAAACACTTAGCTACCTCTTTGCATTCCTAGTCTTCTGGTAGAAAATCACCGGATGATTTGAAATGTGTTAGGACAGTGTTGACAAATAAAATATCCGAAAAAATAAGTGGATGATAAAGTCTGTTCCAAACGGTTAGGCGGAACTAAATTTTGCAATCTAGTTACTTTCATCGTTTAAATCATGCTTTTCAGCCGTTTTGTTTAAGCTCTGTAAATCATACTTGCAACAAATATTTTTCGTTAAGGTTAATATCATTTTAAAATGTCATTTTCTTTATATTTTGATTTTTTGTGTCATTATTAATACAAATATCCCATTTATTTATTTTTTTGTCATTAAAATATGTAAGAAAATTAATTTAAGTTTGACATATGTCATTCGTTTCCATGGTTTCATTGTTGGAACTTTAAATTTTGACATTCCAACGTGAAAAATGAAATAACCCAAGCAAGGTCCCTTTTCGTGACAACCTAAAAGAACGAAATTCCCATTTAGTTCCGCCTAACCGTTTGAAACAGACTGTATAGCTAAATAGTAGAACACTTGTAATATACCCTTATAAGTTTCAACCCCTAATTTCAACCTATCAAGTTCCCGAGATAATCCCTAAAAATCCTTAGCTACCTCTTTGCATTCCTAGTCTCCTGGTACCAAATCGCCGGACACAATTCATTATACAGTAGACATTACTGTATCTATGTAACCCGGAGCACAGGGGTGATGAACTGGTGGTATCATAACGAAGCCACGATACTTAGCTTGGTGATAAAACAATTGTCTATTTAATAGGGACGTGGGTTCAAATCCCAATCTGATCAAATTTACATCCCTCTGTGCCACAGGGTTTTTAAACATTTTATTTAAATATCTCATTTATACTTGCCTTATTTCCGTGTCCTGAAACATTAAAGGGGCGCAGGTTGTTGGAAGAAAACGTAATTTTCAGAAACTCACTTTCAACACCTTTTGCCAGGGTGTTCTGAAATGTTATTGGGTGTAATAATGAAAGATCAGAAATAATGTGTTCTGTGATGCCAGAATAGAACTGGTATAGTAAAGGAGAATTTACTTGACAGATTGATCGATTGAGAACCAATAAAGAAATATATATCTATTTCACACAGTTTTATGTAAGATGTCAAGAACGTATTTCGGATACTTACTGTAACGTACGTTCATATTTTTTGTCTTTTTTGTTATATTACAATATGGTAATTTCAACGTATGTCCCTTTAAAAACACGCGCGCATTCAGGTCTGGGCGGCGCTAATAGTCTTTCCTTCTCTATGAGTGAAACAAATTGTATCTCTTTCTCTATTTCTAGCTTTGTCTGTGAACAAATGATATGGCTCTATTCAAAAATGGAAAATTTATTGCTATAGTTCTCTCCAATTGAACCATATGCTTTAATTAACCGTCATCTGTCAACTAAAGTCTCCTTTACTATATCTTCTTTCATAAATTAAACCAATCGCTCTTGGTTGAAAATTTTAAATAATAATGTTTACTAAATTATTAAAATTTAATTTCAATAAAGCAAACAGAAAAATAAACTTAAAATAAGAAAAAAAAAAAATAATAATAATAAAATCGGTCCCCCGTCCAGGAGGCGAACTCTGAATTCCGGCTTGACAAGCCGGACGGCTAATCGCTTGCCCACGCCGTTCACTGGTAGTTCTTATTTCTCAGTGTAACATTAGCTACAAGGGGCTACACTGCTCGGTGAAGCCTTATGCATCGTCACAGTATGTAATAATATTATATAATAGAAACACTTTAAATTTGTTAATAGATAATTTATTTTTCAGGTTGAAAAACAAATTTGATAATTTATATATGCTGTTCACTTGTGTAAAAACAAACTAAGAGGAAATTTTGATTTCAATAGTTTGCACCTTTGAAATTGTACCTATATCATGTTGGTATTAAAAAATTATAAAAAATATCACTTTCTTAATAATAATCGTAACCAATAAATATAAAGTTGGTTCTACAGCGTAAGAGATATTTTTAATTGACATTTAAAGTTAGTAATATACTATAAAAGTAACCAAAATATCTTTACACTATTTCAAATTAGAAAAAAGTAGGTAGCGCTGCGAACCGAGTACGATTTACACAGGACAAATTACAGTATAGCGGGAAATTTAAATTAAGTTACAACTAGGGCATGGGCGTAGTAACTGGGTTAGAAAGTGGTTATATATATATAAAAGGTTAATAAGATATTGAAATAAACAAAGCAGATAATACACATACGTTATTTATACGACATAAATTCAGAACATTGGGAAATTTGAAATAGTTAAAATAACATTAATTTTTAAAATTTGTGTATTATATATAAAAAGAGAGATTTGGTTAAAAGAACTTAAATAAAACAATAACACAAACAATATATCTTCAGAGCTAAAGATTCATTACGCTTAAGACAAAAAACTAAGACTAAAGCTGCATTCACAGTTACCAAATTATACTTACAATTTATAACTATAATCAAGTATTATATTTATAGGGATTTGCAGCTAAGCACCCTACCATCTGGTGAGCGTTTCATGAACTTGTGTACATCAGATAACATTTCGTTTTCTGTATTGGTTTTGTATGAAGTTTGTTTTTAAAGTTTTATTATAATCATTGAAAAATGTATAATACATATTGTTGTGTGCCTATGTGCAATTCATTGAAAAGAAGAAACCTGGAAATATCGTTTCATTTGTTTCCACTAATATCAGACACCGTACGGTTCGAAACAAAATTGGGAAAGTAAGAGGTTAGGAATCGACGCGATGTTTAGATAAACCATTTAAAAATTGGAAAAAAGTGAGCCCTTATATCAAAGTTTGCTCATTACATTTTAATGATAGTGACTACAAAAAATATTTTCAATTTTGTATTTATTATCGCATATCTTGAAAATTCCTGTTATTGTGTGTGGGTTTGTAATGCACAAGTTTGTAGGCATAATGCATAAATCTTTATGAACTCTCTGTTTTTTTCAGTGACTCCACACAATATTATATGCCCAGCATTGTAGATTTCTATCCCTTGGTAAACAACACGGGAATTATTATTTCCCCCAATATAGTTAAAATAATCGACAATGGAAAACCGCCATAACTTAAAACCAGATCACAAAATGTAGTATTTTAGATGTTTACAAGTAATGTCACTTCACAAAATCAGAAAATCCCAAACAATTATTTATTTTTTGTCGTTTTTTGATACACTTTTCGCCATTATTTACTAGTAAATGTCAAGTGGTATCTGATTTAAAATGGTTTCAAAAAATCCGCGTGGCGCTACGATCTTAAAATTTTTCCCCTATACTTGAGAGCATTCATACATACCAAATTATAATTATGATTAGTAAATGCTACCATCTGTTGTTACAAACAAAAATTACTATTGCATGAACCCACCATCTACGTTTTTAACCTTATTTCTTTTTTAAATATATTAAAATGGTCACAGTTTCTCATCTACGAATTATTTAGGCAGTTATATGATTCATAATTATAGTTTTTTGCATGTCGTATCTATTTTGACATTTCAAATTCACTTATAGGTTAGTTTCTGTCCCTTTCTCGCTGAGTGTAAATCATAAGTATAAGTATAAGCATGAAGTTTGCAAACTTTTAAATTATACTTATAATTAAGACACTTAAGTACGTTAGTGTGAATGGTTACGTAGGAGGTAATATAACAAACTTCTAATTATAAATCGAAATCATAAGTATAATTATAATTAGGGAAGTGTGAATGCAACTTAACACTAAAATTGAAACTAACGCTAAGACTAAAGCTAAGTGTTGACTAAATCCACCATAAATAAACAGACATAGATTAATTATCAAAAAAACATATATACGATTTTAATGTGATTACAATCAAAAATGTATCCAAAAATTATTGTCAACTACTAGATACCTATAAGATTCTAAAATTAATAACAATAATAATATATATATATATATATATATATATATATATATATATATATATATATATATATAAAATAATACACACTTCACATAAATGTTTTCATATCAATACAAAATATTTCTCTATGCACAATTTTAATTCTTGCTAGAATGTTTCAAATTCAGGATCTAAAAGACTTAAAGATGCTCCTACCACATACAATGAACCAGTTATTAATACATCAGGAGATTCAGCACCAATTAAGCTATTTGGTAAACTTTCCATCGCCTCTTCCACATTTGGAAATATGGAAACAATCTGATTTTTGTGAGATTTTTGAATTTGTGTCCAAATTTTTTTGTGATTTTCACACCTTTTTAACTGCATTGAAATGTTATTTTTAGCATCAAATTGATCATTAACAACAATGTTTTTAAAAGCAATATTTGGTACAAAAATGATTTGATTAAATTCGATACTACTTAAACATTCTAAAAAAATGTCGGCGTTTCTTTTACCAGTGATGTTAAAAATTAATACTTTATGTAAAGATTTTGATCTTATTTTAAACCAGTTAACACATTTTTCTATACTTTCATTAGTATGGGCACCATCGAGAAAGACAGTTTTATTTTTGAAGTTTAATATTTGGTAACGACCTGGCCATTTACATTGTTCTAATCCAGTGCTTGTAAGTTCTGGAATATATAATTTATCCTGATAAGTTTTGTTTTCTGAAAGATGCATCCACTGATGAGCTAACTGGATAGCCATAGAAGCATTTTCATGTTGCATTCCATCTATACTAAAAGATGATGGTATTTGGTCTCCCCAATGATAATCCTCAAATTTTGGTATAACATGTAACTGACAATTTTTTGCTAAAGTTCTTTTTTGTAATACTGTCATTGCTGATTCTTTTTGGTTCACAGTAAATACATGTGCATTTGGTTTCATAATTCCACCTTTTTGCCATGCTATTTCTTCTAACGTAGTCCCCAACTTTGGCATATGTTCTAAAGCCAGTGAGGTAATTCCACATACTTTAGTTTTACGTAATATATTTGTACAATCATATTCACCACCGATACCAACTTCTATAACAGCAACATCAACTTTTTCTGCAATAAATATATTGAAAGCTACTATCGTTAAAAATCGAAAATATAATGGCATGTCGTCTTCATTTTCACTTTGTTTCTTTAATTTTTTATATACATTAATTATGTTGTCTGCAAACTCATCTTCACATAACAGTTTACCATTTATTTTGATTCTTTCTCGTAATGAAATTAAATGTGGCGAGGTGTACAGACCAGTTTTGTAACCATGGTGACGAAGTATACTCTCACAAAATGCACAGGTGGATCCTTTTCCTTTTGTTCCGGATACATGTATTACTGGTAGTTTATCAAGCTGTTCTGAAGTTATGCCTGATCGGAGAAGATATTTTTGGGTAACCGCTAATGTTGTTGATTGTGAAGTATGTTTAAGAGCAGCAACATCTAAATTCTGTCTATATGCTGCATTGGACTGTAATGAATTGATATAATTCACTGCTTCTTGGTATTTAGCTGTCATGCTGTAATTCACGACTACTTTGCGCGCACTATGTGATGAATTATTAAGCAAGAGTTCATATTTACTTGAATTGTGTACATGAAGACCGGAAGTCCCCGAATAAGTAGCCGGATCTCTTCGCAAAATGTTTTTATCTATTATCGCTTTCCCGCCAAACACCAATAAAACATATATTTCCAATTGGATTGAAGGATTTTTGCAAATTTATTTACAAAACATACTTACATATATTACGTGTATACATACATACATACATAGATTACACACACATATTCCACAAAAAGAACAAAAAGATTTCTTTCAACAATTCAGGAGTATCCTGTATAAAAAAAATTGATGTGAAGTGTGAATTTTCACACATTTCAGGGTTTTGCAGGTATTTAGTAAGTGACTGATGATTATTTGGGATGCCAAAACAAATTTTATATTAAAATATTTTTTTTGTTAATTTTAATTCGAACGCCTAATACCATTATTTAGGTTTCTAAATATGTGCAGTATTTTTTTTATATAGCAAGGTTCATTAAGAATTTAAAAATTGCGCCTATGACTTCCATTGGTTGTTGTAAGTTCCGCCCCTCTGATTTCGTGTACATTGAAACAGAATTAAATTATAATTTAAACAATTTCCACTAGTTATTAAATTTACGCTTTTAAAAATTAAATGCAACATTTGCCAAAATATAAATAGAATTTTGAAAAAATAATTTAAACAACATAAAAATTAAAAAAAAAAAATAATATTGTCTCTTCTCGCAGGGTTCGATCCCTTTCGGATCGAGTTACTTAGGTGAAAAGCCAGGGTCAAAACCACTACACCAGCATACACGTTCCAGTGTAGCGTGTTACAAAGCTATAACTTGTGTACATTATTAGCAAAAAATCACAAAAAATGCGTTTTTTTCCAAAAGCGTAATCTGATCAAAAATTCCTGTTGTACTACTCCTGTTCACACCAATGTACATTACTTATAATTTTTTCAGATTTTTAGTTTAAACCATCTGGGCTACAGGGTGTGGGACAAATTTTTTTTTGCATAATTTTGACGAAAATCGCTTCAAAATAATTTATTTTGAAAAAATAAAAATTTGGTCGTTAATCCACGTACCAAGGGCTTTCATTTGATACCCTACTCAGAATTATAAAAAAATATTTTTTTTTTTTTCGATGAGCACATATTTGTTTATATTTTTGGGGGGATATGTTTTTTAGATGTTTTAGTATTTTTCCTATGTGCGGGTCAAAGAGTTGTATAAGCATGCCAAATTTCAACTCTCTAGGTTTAGCCGTTTGGCTACAATTTTTACCGAACAGTCAGACACAGACAGACAGACAGACGACAAAATGACGGTATAAGGGTTTTTTGGTCATACCTACAAAACCCTAAAAATGAGAACCAATGCACAGAAAGTTTCAGAAAATGTCACAAAAAATGCCGAAAATTACGATAACTATTTGTGAACTAATAATACGTGAATTATTTAGAAAGATGTTGGGAGAGGCGCACTCTTTAGGCGCTTTGTTTCAGACCATTTATTTTTTTTTTTTTAGAAGAGGTCATGAAACCAATAATATTTTAGAAGTCGCAATTCGCTTACTTTAAGATAAGATATTTGACAGAATTAAAGCTTTTAATCTAGTACATACAAATGTTGTTTTTTTTTTTTTTTATTCAATAAATTTGTAACATACTATGAAAAAAGACTGTTGGATGCTGCAAATAACAGGTCAAGAAAAAATATATTTGGTGGGATAACCAGAGTCCCTCCTTCGGAAATAATAACAAAAATTCAGGAACTATATAATTCTATTCATACTGTTCCAAATGAATCCATTCCAGCGTTAGTATACGAGTACATTGTTAATAGTGAAATATTAAGATGTACATGTGATTTTGGCAGAACAGGTAATATATGCAAACATATTGATTGGGTTTGTTGTGTCGTTAAATCAGAGGAATTTTTTAAAAGAATAGACAGCAAAATTATTAAAAACAAATTTTATTTCGTTGCGACCGGAAAAAAAATGCCTTAAATGATTTTTTAGCACCTTTGTATGGGTATAAAAACGTTGAGACAATGAATAACAATTACTTCGAATACGAGACAATGAGTATGAATGTCCAGGCAAATGGTGAAGATACGAATAAAAATCAGGAAAAAGAAATGGAAGAAATTTTAAGAGAAGGTCGCTTTGTTATAAAAGATATATTTTCGCAGTTCGATTTTTTTTTTTTTTAACAAATTCTGGGTTGGAAATAAAAGAAATTAAAATTTAAGTCTCGATTAAAAAACATCAAAACATCTTCAGCATTTGTGTCAGCATGTAACACATTTGCATTAGGTATGTTTACAGTGCTTCTCAATGATGCAAAAAAATAATTTTAATGTTACTTTATAATTTTACAAACATAGTAATTTATTTAAAAATAAAATATATATTTTCTAAACAAAATTTTTACATACCTATATAACCTGTTCACTTTTGTAAGGACAAACCAGATCTAGTTATTTTGGTTACTTTTATAATATAATACGGACTTTAAATGTCAATTAAAAATATTCCTTACGCTGTAAAACCGACTTTAGATTTATTGGTTCTGAAAGTGACATTTTTTATAATTATTTAATACCAACATGATATACAGTCTATTCGAAACGATTAGGCAGAACTAACCGGAATTTTCATTTTTGTAAGTTGTCATTAGCTATTTTTTTGTATATTGACGTTGGGTTTTCCTGAACAAAATGATCAAAAGCTTCAACCAACCGGTAAAAGTAACTAGAATTGAAAATCTAGTTCCGCCTGTACCCAGTTTCAAATGTGCAAACTATTGAAAACTAAATTTCCTCTTAGTTTGTTCTTACAAAAGTGAACAACTTATAAAGTCTATTCCAAACAATTAGGCGGAACTATGCTCAGCTTAAAAAATTGTGTGTAAGAAGATAGGAGCTGTTTGTCCTTGTTTCTGATTGGTTTAGAACACCATCCCTATTACAATGTTAAAATATTGTTTTTAGTTTAAGTTGACAGATGTACAGTGTCGTACATAGGAAATATATATTATTTATATTATTTTATTTTTTGCGTATATTTTGTTATTATTTACATTTTAGACTTTTATTTATATTCTTGGCGTAGATTTTATGGAGAAAATTCTCCATGTAATTTGTTTTTACGCAGTTACATATTTTTTAGGTTATCTGACATATAAATATTT
This sequence comes from Liopterus haemorrhoidalis, assembly GCA_963971575.1. NCBI lineage: Eukaryota > Metazoa > Arthropoda > Insecta > Coleoptera > Dytiscidae > Liopterus > Liopterus haemorrhoidalis. The sequence goes on along the minus strand of OZ020611.1, from coordinate 144,987,298 downwards.
TTTGACACTTGACAATTAGCAGATCAAGATAGAGAACTAATGCGAGGCCAAAAGACAGCCCAGCTAATAGTGCCCAAAGAAGAAGTTTTTGATATAATTTTTAGACCTTCATATATACATACAGTCTGTTTCAAACGGTTAGGCGGAACTAAATGGGAATTTCGTTCTTTTAGGTTGTCACGAGAAGGGACCTTGCTTGGGTTATTTCATTTTTCATGTTGGAATGTCAAAATTTAAAATTCCAACAATGAAACCATGAAAACGAATAACATATGTCAAAATTTAATAATTTTTTTTACTTATTTTATTGACAAAAAAATAAATAAATGGGAAATTTGTATAAACTGTTCACTTTTGTAAGAACACACTAGATCTGGTTATTTTGGTTACTTTTATGGTGTGTTACTGACTTTAAATGTCAATTAAAAATATTCCTTAGGCTGTAAAACCGACTTTAGGTTGATAAGGTTATGATCACTATAATTAAGATATCATTTTTCATCATGACATATGTCAAATGGATCGACATTTTAAAAAAGTGACATTTTTTAATACCAACATGACATACGGTTTCAAAGGTGCAAACTATTGAAAACAAAATTCCCTCTTAGTTTGTTCTTACAAAAGTGAACTGCTTATATTAAGAATGACACAAAAAATCAAAATATAAAGAAAATGACATTTTAAAATGATATTAACCTTAACCAAAAAATGTTTATTGTAAGTATGATTTACAAAGCTTAAACAAAACGGTCGAAAAGCACGATTTAAACGATGAAAGTAACTAGATTGCAAAATCTAGTTCCGCCTAACCGTTTGGAACAGACTGTATATATTTAATTTTTATTTACAATAAATATTTAAATAAGAAACTTTAGCTCTGAAGATATATTGTTTGTTTTATTGCTTTATTTAAATTCTTTTAGCCAAATCTCTGTTTTTATGTATAAGCAATTCACTTTTGTAAGAACAAACTAAGAGGGAATTTTGTTTTCAATAGTTTGCACCTTTGAAGATGTATGTCATGTTGGTATTAAAAAATGTCACTTTTTTAAAATGTCGATCCATTTGACATATGTCATACTGAAAAATGATATCTTAATTATAATGATCATAACCTTATCAACCTAAAGTCGGTTTTACAGCGTAAGGAATATTTTTAATTGAGATTTAAAGTCAGTAACACACTATAAAAGTAACCATAATAACCAGATCTAGTGTGTTCTTACAAAAGTGAACAGCTTATACATAATTTTTTTAAATTAATATTTTTTTAACTTTTTCAAATTTCACATTATACTGAATTTATGTCGTATAAATAACATAAGTGTATTGTCTGCCTTGTTTATTTCAATATCTTATTAACCAATTCCTTTTTTATATTAAAAAAAAAATCACTTGATGACCCTGTTACTACGCCCATGCCCTATTTGTAACTTATTTTAAATTTCCCGCTGTCCTGTGACAAATACAGTTTTATAAAAACAAATACAGGATTTACACAGGTAAATCGTACTCGGTTCGCAACGCTATCTACTTTTTTCTAATTTGAAATAGAGTATAGATTTTCAAATCTAGTGATTTTTACAGATTGATTGAAGCTTTTTATCATTTTGTTCAGGAAAAGCCAACTATATAAAAAAACAGCTAATGGCAACTAACAAAAATGAAAATTCCAGTTAGTTCTGCCTAATCGTTTGGAATAGCCTGTAGGTAATCCTGTAGGTTTAAGATTGCAGTGTCAAAGTGGCAAAATCGAGTCTAACTGAATAGACAATAACAACTTTTTGACATATTGACAATACGTTGTAATCTGAGATTTATAAAGAATTTATTAATATTTTTGTGTTATCTTAATAAATAGCACTTATGCCAACAGATACAAAATCTAAAAATCCATACTAATGTAACACGTGCGTCAAAACAATAACAAACTTGTCTATTTGGTTAGTTCAACATAATTCCGCCAGATAGAGTTTCTCTAATGACCATTTGCCTCATCTATATATATAAAAGGCAATGTCCTGACTGACTGACTGACTGACTCATTCACTCATCACCGCCCAACTTAAACCCCTGGGTCTAGAAACTTGAAATTTGGAGAGTATATTTCCTCCATGACGTAAGCACCCACTGAGAAGGGATTTTTCGAAATTTAACCCCCAAGGGGCGAAAAGGGGTGAAAAGTGATTTTACGGATTCCTTAATATCTCTTTTAGCCGATGGAATATCGACTTAGTTTTTGCTTATAAAGATTACCCATGCAAATGCCGAAAAACTTATTTCGGGATTTTCTCCTAATGAACCCATAAAGGGGTGAATCTACAATTGGGGTGAATTGTACATCCTGTCGTATTTCCTGTTTGTTAAGTTACAAAATTGCTTTTTGGCACATAAGTGTCTTTTTAAAATATCTCGAAATGATATTGACAGTTTTTTAAAATGATATCCCTTAAGGGTGAAAAGGGATGAAATGTGAATTCAAGGATTCCTTAATATCTCTTAGGACCAATAAAATACAGACTTGGTTTTTGCTTACAAAGATTACTCATACAAATGCTGAAAAACTTATTTCACAATTTTGTCCTAATCAACCCCTAAAGGGCTGAATCTACAATCTGGGTGAATTATACATGCCGTCGTATTTCCTGAGTTTGTTGTGTTCTAAAATATCTTTTTGGCACATAATTGACTTTAAAATATCTCGAAATAATATTGACAGTGTTTTAAAATTGCATCCCTTAAGGGTGAAAAGGGGTGAAATGTGAATTGAAGGATTTCTTAATATATCCTAGGACCAATAAGATATCGACTTGGTTTTTTCTTATAAAGATTACTCATACAAATTCCGAAAAACTTATTTCAGGATTTTGTCCTAATCAACCCCTAAAAGGGTGAATCTACATTCGGACTTAATTATACATCATGTAGTATTTCCTGTATTTGTTGAGTCATAACATTTCTTTTTAGCTGATGGTTGTCTTTTTAAAATATCTCGAAATAGTTTTGACAATTTTTTAAAATTGCATCTCTAAAGAGTGAAATGTGATTTCAACAATTCTTAGGACCAATAAAATATCGATATGATTTTTGCTTATAAATATTACCCATACAAATGCCAAAAACTTATTTCAGGATTCTATAATAATCAACCCCTAAAGGGGTGAATCTACATTCGGGGTGAATTATACATCTCGTCGTATTTCTTGTGTTTGTTGTGTCATATTACCATTTTTGGCACATAGGTGCCTTTTTTAAATATCTCGAAATAATTTTGACAGTTTTTTTAAATTTCACTCTTAAAGGGGTAAATGGGTATTTTTTATTCGATAGAACGTTTTTTGGACATAGATACATGAAATTTGCAAAATATATTGCAACAAGAAGAGATTTTTCGAAAATTGACCCTTAAGGGGATAAAAAGGGGGTGAAATATGATTTCAAGGATTCCTCTATCTTTTAGAACCAATCAGACATCGACTTGGTTTTTGCTTACAAAGGTTACCCATACAAATATTTAAAACAGAAATTCAGGATTTTGCCCTAATCAACCCCTAAAGGGATGAATCCACATTTGGGTTGAATTATAGAAACCTTTGTATTCCTATTTTTTATAACATTTCATTTTGGTATATAAGTTTCTATTTAAAATATTTAGTAACCGTTTTGACAGTTTTTTTAAATTTCTTTCCTAACGGGGTTATTTGGTATTTTTTATTCGATAGAACGTCCCTTGACATACAGAAATGTAATACGGGAAATATATTACCTCCATGACGTAAGCACCCACTAATATGGAACTTTCCCAAATTCGATCCCTAAGGGGGTGAAAAGGCCTGAAATGTGATTCCTCAATATCTCTTAGGACCATTGAGATATTGACTTGGTTTTTGCTTGCAAAGGTTACACACACAAATGTTTAAGAACTAAATTCAGGATTTTGTTCTAATCAACCCTTTAAGGGATAAATTTATTTTCAACAAATTTGTTTGCAACAGCGTATTGCAAATTTGTCTGGAAAGATTTTAAGCTATATAACATAAACTATGTTATAAAAAACTATAAAAAATACACATTCAAAATATATATTAACGAATTTTAGGGTTTAATATTGCTTTAAGTTACCCATACAAATTTAAAATTATTTTAAAATTTTACCCTAATCAATCCCTAAAAGGCTGAATCTGCATTCAGGGTATAGAAGAACCCTTCATATTTCCTTCGTTTGTTGAGTTATAACATTCATTTTTGTCATATATATGTCTTTTTTAAATATTTAAAAAGTTTTAGACAGTTTTTTTTTACTCAGTATGACGTAAGAACCCACTAAGAAAGGATTTTTTGAAGTTAGACCTCTATGTGGTGAAAAAGAGTAAAATGTTTTTTCACGGATTCTTCAATATCTTTTAGGACAAATGAAATACAAAGGTTCCCATACACATGTTTAAAAACAAACTAAGGATTTTACACTAATGAGATCGTCAATATACCGTAGCGAATCAAGGGTGTTCAGCTAGTATATATATATAAACAAATATATGGCGCATAAATGCCATAGAAGGATGGAGCTATGTATTGCCGTCTCCCTTTATTCGTGTGAATTGTTTGCGCTTGTCTAAATTACGACCATGCTAATGGTCGAAAATTTTACAGTTACCAGAGCCGGCCTTAGCAAGTCTGGCGCCCCGGGCGAGATTTTTTTGCCGCCCTCATGAAAAAAATTATTAAGAAGGTCTTCACCTCTCAGATCCAAGAGAAGAGCAAAAAAAAGGTCCTCACCTCCCAAATCCAAGTGAAGAGCAAAAAAAAAAGGTCCTCACCTCCTGAATCCAAGTGGAGAGCAAACAAAAAAGGTCCTCACCTACAAAATCCAAGTGAAGAGCAAAAAAAAGGTCCTCACCTACTAAATCCAAGTGGAGAGCAAAAAAAAAAAAAAGGTCCTCACTTCCCAAATCCAAGTGAGGAGCAAAAAACAGGTCCTCACTTTTAAAATACAAGTGATGACCTGTACGTCCGCCGCCCTACCTAAACTGGCGCCCCAGGGCGGTCGCCCGAATGCCCCCCCCCCCTCCTCAAGCCGCTACTGACAGTTACGTGGCGGGATTTCAGAGATGGAGCAAGGCACGTAGACATGTTGGCGTTATTCTTTCTGTACGAAATATTATCAAGTTACTGTAGAAACATATGAAGATACTAATATAAAAAACTCATTATGAGGGAGCTTACCACTCTGATTAAAATTTCACAACTCTAAATGTAATTTTAATGTAAAGAAGTGTGTTGTTCCTTTTAAATAATCAGTCAATATTCACAGTAAATATTATATTAGCCATTTAAACGGGTACAGCTACGTCTTTTTTGCCAAATAACATAAACCAAATAGACCAGGCGCCATATACTTGATAACTATCCCGAAGAGATCCGAGTACTTATTCAGGGACTTTCGGTCTTCCGATACACAATTCAAGTGAATATGATCTCTTGCTTTTTTTTTTTTTTAGTATGGTGAACGTTTATTTATTTTTCACTAGCAGCGTAAATATCAGGGCTTCGAACCGTTATTTTTTTCGTTTCGGGTTTCGTTCCGGTTTAATTAAAAAATATATATATCGGTTCGGTTCCGGTTTTCGTTCCGGCAAAAATAACGTTTCTTTTCGGTTTTCGGTTTTCGGTTCAGTTCCGAGTGATAAATTTGTAAATGCTTTTATTTGTATTAAAATTTATTTTCTACTATAATTTAGAAGAAGATTTTATTCCTTATTTTGTAATAATCATACCAAAGCCGCTACCAGGGGGGGGGGGGATTCTTGGCATTCAACTCCCCCCCCCCCCTCTGGAAATAATAGAAGCGCATTTTTTTTCTTATCAGTTAAAAAACAGACGATTTTTTTCTGCTCATTAGTTTAAAAAATAATCTTAAATAAAATGTATTTTATATTCACTCACATAAACATTATCTGAACCGAAATTAACCGATTTTTTTTTTCGGTTCAGTTCCGGTTTTCGTTCCGACAAAAATGACGGTTTTTTTCGGTTTTCAGTTTTCGGTTCAGTTGCGGTTCGAAGCCCTGGTAAATATAACCAAAATTAGAGCGGTCACTATATTGTTAGATCATATTAGCGATTAAATATTAACAGAATCATATTAAGAAGATATCTAATAAAGTTCAAATTACGATGTAAACTGCAAAATGTAGGAAATATTAAAAAAACTACATAGGGTAAAAGCAGGCCCGTGCAACCTTTTAAGCGGGAGGGCCACTTGGAAGTTTTGAGAAATCTTCGCGGGCCACACTTTCTATCAAGGATTATAGCAGGGGTTCTTAAACTTATGTAGTCCACGGACCCCCTATTAAACAATTTTTTTTTTTTTGCGGACCCCTTCCCAACCCTAGGCATTTTACGGCGTTCTTGAGACTTAATTTCTGGCTCGATAATCTCATAGGCACTACGTTATAATAAATATTGATAAACATGTATCGCTGGTTATTTTAATAAATGGTTTTGTGCATTTATAGAGGAACATTTTTATTAGCATATAGAATAAAAAACATAAAATTGATAAAAATAGTAGTAAAAAGAATAAAAACAAGTTACAAATAATAATACTTTAAACTCATACAAACATTTCTTGGTCAAATATTGGTCAAAATAGATCTTATTATAATATGTTTTCTGTAAATAATTTGCATTTGAATAAAAATAATTGAAATTTTATTAACTATTGTTTAGGTATGTCAATAACTAGTTAGATAACAACAAATACAAAAAGTCTTGACCATGTAGGATTTTTATTAAATGAGTTATTTGAATAAAAGCGAAAAGTTGGGGGATGTAAAGTTAACGTCAAAATTGTTTCGTGAACCCCCAGGGATCCGCGGGCCACTGTTTAAGAACCGTTGGATTATGGTGTTTCCTGGGTCTGGTGGGTCCAAAGATATTTTGAATAATTAAACACAAATAATTTTGATATTTGTAGCTTTATTATATAAAAAGTTAAAAAAACACCTCATTGGTAAGATACATTGCAGAAGATTACACAAGATTATCAATATTAACTGCTTATGCAGAAAAATAAATAAAAAAATTTATGTGAAGTGTGAATCTTCACACATTTCTGGGTTTTGCAGGTATTTAGTAACTGAATGATGATTATTTGGGATGCCAAAACAAATTTTATGTCAAAATATTTTTTTATGAATTTTAATTCGAATGCCTAATACCATTATTTAAGTTTCTAAATATGTACAGTATTTTATTTATACAGCAAGGTTCAGTAAGATTTTTAAAATTGCGCCTATGGCTTCCATTGGTTGCTCTGATTTCGTCCCGCCCTCTGATTTCGTCAAACAGAATTAAATTATAATTTCAACACTTCCCACTGGTTATTAAATTTACGCTTTTAAAAAATAAATACATTTACCAAAATATAACTAGAATTTTGACAAAATAATTTAAACAAAATAGAAATGCAAAAAAAAAAAAACAGAAAAAAATAACTAACAGGATTCGAACTCTGCAACGTTCGCACTGCAAATTACAAAGTACATTACGAAACCATCTGAGCTACCAGAGTTTCTGTTCTGAAGTGTTACATAGCGAATTAAATATTTAACATATTTTAGTTAAAAACACAAAAAATGCATTATTTTCCGAAAACATAATCTGATCAAAAATTCCTGTTGTACTATTCCGGTTCACACCAATGTACATTACTTAGAATTTTTTCAGATTTTTAGTTTAAACCATCTGGGCTACAGGTGTGGGACAAAATTTTTTTTGCACAATTTTGGCAAATATCGCTTCAAAATAATTTATTTTGCAAAAATAAAATTTTGATCGTTAATCCACGTACTAAGGGCTTTCATTTGACACCCTACTCAGAATTTTAAAAAAATATTTTTTTTTTTTGATGACCACATATTTGTTTATATGTTTAGGGGGATATGTTTTTTAGATGTTTTAGTATTTTTCCTATGTGCGGGTCAAAGAGTTGTATAAGCATGCCAAATTTCAACTCTCTAGGTTTAGGCGTTTGGCTACAATTTTTACCGAACAGACAGACAGACAGACAGACAGACATACAGACAGACAGACAGACAGACAGACGACAAAATGACGGTATAAGGTTTTTTTGGTCATACCTACAAAACCCTAAAAATGCAATAAGAACAGGATTCTGAGCGATCTTTCGTCGCAAATGCACGTCTGCGATATGCACTCGACTGAGAAACGGTGTATTTTATATGTTACTTGTTAAGAGATTTTTTTTACTAGAAATATATTTGAAATATACATTTTATATCTCAATTTGCTTTGCTTTTTTTTTCTAATATTCAATTTCGCAAAAAAAAAGGTCCAGGGCCGCAGGTTGCACGGGCCTGGGTAAAAGAATACCTCTTCGTTTACAGATATTTTACTGATAAATATGAGAATAGTTTTTCTTACTATTATATTTTTTATTCATAAATTTAATTTTATTTTAAGTGATGAAGAACAGGGTTCTAAAGAAAAAAATTGATGTGAAGTGTAAATTTTCACACATTTCAAGGTTTTGCAGGTATTTAGTAAGTGAATGATGATTATTTCGGATGCCAAAACAAATTTTATGTTAAAATATTTTTTTTTGTTAATTTTAATTCGAATAATTTTTGGTCATACCTACAAAACCCTAAAAAACGGAAAATTGTGTTGAGTAACGTGAAAATTATTATTCAACTGGTGGTTATAACCTAAAAATAACAGTGCAACCACAACAAATGTTTGCTCGACACAATTTTGATTGTTTTAGATTTAAATTCGCCTTATATAGATATATTCGTTTTATATCTGTGTTTACATTAAACAATATTAGTTTAATTAATTATTTATTTAAACACTAAATACACAGGTTTACGTACGATCACAAATTATACATATTTAGCCAGTGTTGCCAACACTTTGTGAAGAAAATTGCAGCAAGGTAAAAAATTGGCAAGGCTAATAGATTGGGCTTGGGTCACCGGTCCGACAAAAAAAAAAAAAAAAGAAATTAAGTTGGGAACACTGAAATTTTTGCCAACTTTAATGAGAAGTTATTAGGTACTAGAAGTTATCCCTATTACACGATAACAATGATGAAATTATTGATTTTATTATAATTTTAGTTCCATAAAATTCCAATATAGTACTCTTATAACACATATAACATCATTCTATTTCCTACAGTAGTACTACTATATTTTTAACGATTGCCTTCAAATAATAAATTTTAGTTCTACAGATTTTGCCTCTACAATGTTACCACTAAATAAAAGTGAAATGTTTTTCCACTTTTTTTTGTAATATTGTCGTAATGCACGCAAAATAGCGCGCACTACAAATTAAAATCTGTTTTTATTATACACTAATTTATAATTAAATACTTTAATTGAACATATAAGTAAGAACATATTGATCTATGAAATACGTTTCTATTATTGTAAAGCGAATAATATTTTTATACTTAGAATTTGAGAGAAAACAAATATATATATATTATTAATATAGTTTAAGAAAAACATTAAACTGAAGGAGATCAAAAGTGTTAGAGGCCAAGAATAAATACGCCAATAATAATTCGAAATAAATATCTCGAATATTAAAGACATTTAATTAAAAAAAAACGCCTTACATAATAACTGATATTTTTAAATCTGATATATCAGTAGAATATAATTTTACCTACGATAAGCTGGTCTACAAGATATGCATGGAAATTTAGAACATTTAACTCTTTAACTGATTTATTTTTATACATTTTTGCAATGAATTTGTAATCAGTGATTCTTAAACTCTGGTTCGCGGGTAAAGGCCTTTAAGTGATTACATTTGTTTTATATTGGAACTAGAAACTGTACAACTGCGGATTGGATGTACCTGAATGATATTAATTATAAAAAGGAAATTAGGAAATATGTAAATCCATTATATTTAAAATAACATACATACAGCGACTTGAAAAAGAGGATAGTGAGACAACTATAGTCTCCATATAAATTATATTTAACCAGAACTGTAAAATAATGATTATTTTTGTAATCAACTATTTGTGGAAAACCATCACTCATATAACCGCAATCAGAAATTTGATTGAAATTACCTAAATAAACAGAATACAAAATTCTTGATACGATTAGAAATATTCAAAAAGTAATCAAATCTTTACAAAACTATGTTAAAATTTGGAATTTTTCATATTCTCAAAATATTTAGGTCTACGGCCAACATCCCTCTTAATTTTCGCTTCCCTTGAAATAAAACATTCATAAATAATAATCAATACACTTTATTATTCTAAAAAAACATTAAATTTTTCTTACATTAATCTTCAAAATATTACAATGTAAATAAAAATATATTTAACATACATGTTTATTATTTGAAAACATTTATCGTACGTATATGCAGGGCATATATTCAAAATAATGAGTCTGTGTCAAATGTACTAAAACTGATAAGGGAAGTGTTCCCAACTTCGAAAAAATAAAAAAATATGTGAAAAGTAGAAGCCGTATTTATTGGATAACATTTCTAAAATCCGTAAATTAATTTAACTTATTCATGTAATATTTAATTCATTTTGAAGTATTTTATAAACAATTTAATAAAGAACATTAATTAGAAAGTAAATTACATCAATACATATGGTTTATTCATATATAATATTAATTTAGACCTTATTATTAAAACTTAGAACTACTAGTAAATTTTGATACATATGTCATTTATTGTTTAACCTTTAATAAACATATGTACATATTTTAAATAATTAATGTAAGTAGCTATTATAATGTTATAAATGACATTTAAACTATTTATTATTAAAAAATGTTGGTTTTGACTACTGAGGGAAACTTTTTAAATATTTTTCTGTATTCCAGATTATTTTTGCGAAGTTTTTCAAAACCGTTGCTTACAATGAATCTTGATATAAGATGGTCAAATGTAATAAAAAATGAGGAACAAAGAAACACTGTCCGATGTAACACTATAAGGCCTGGATATCAGAACGAGAAAATACGTGCTGGGCACAGTGAAAATGGTTTTCTTGCTGCGACTTACAATATTTGTAGTGCTACTGCGACCGGATTCAAATGGAAAGACATAATAAAAGTTGTAGTTAACTAAATTAATTTTAATAATTAAATAATAAATGACAGTGCAATAAACTAGTGAAAAAGAGACAGGTCTGGTGATCCTGCTATCCAAACAGCATTCTTTTTATATATAAATATGCATACCTAAAGTGTATCTTGGCCAAATCACTAGGCGTTTACTTAAAACTCTACCGGTGGATATGGTACATCGGCCAATCTTTACTATACCCCACTGAACATAACCTTATGTGCTGCCTCTATACAGAAGGCTTAAATAATCCTTAAAAAGGTTAGGTTAGGCTAGGCTTTAGCCAGAATACTAGTTATGTTAGAATAGTTTAGCTAGAATAAGGTTATATTGAGTGGGGTATAGTAAATCTTCCCCAGTAAATCTATCGGTCGGTAAACAGCTACATGCTTATACACGTTCACCGAACTTGTTTTCGAACGCAGTTGATGTTCCCGGTATCTGCCGGTAGAGTTTTCGTAAACGCCTTATTGCAATTCTAAGCTTACCTTAATTTGGCAGGTTAACGGCGTATTTTTATTTTAAATTATTAAATAAACATTGTCACATGACATGCCGTCACAAAAATTTGCATACCAATGTGTTAAACTATATATATTGTAATAAATACTTAAATTTATGCAGTGACAATATTCAACCGGTACGAGCATATCAGTTCTTAAAATATTGAAATACTTTCATACTGGTTGTTAAAATGAATAGTAGGATAACAGGTGCAGAAAAAGATTTCACTTAGTTTCTACTTTTGGCAAATGACCACATCAACAATTTTTAAAAATCAACAAATTGTATGATAATTATTAAAATAATTAGGGCTACAACTACAGTTATTTTTTTTTTTTTTCTCGTCAGATTTATATATTTCGTGAAGATTAATGTAAGAAAAAGTTAATGTTTTTTTAGAATAATAAAGTGTATTGATTATTATTTATGAATGTTTTATTTCAAGGGAAGCGAAAATTAAGAGCGTGTTGGCCGTAGACCTAAATATTTTGAGAATATGAAAAATTCCAAATTTTAACATAGTTTTGAAAAGATTTGGTTACTTTTTGAATATTTCTAATCGTATCAAGAATTTTGTATTCTGTTTATTTAGGTAATTTCAATCAAATTTCTGATTGCGGTTATATGAGTAATGGTTTTCCACAAATAATTGATTACAAAAATAATCATTATTTAACAGTTCTGGTTAAATATAATTTATATGGAGACTAGTTGTCTCACTATCCTCTTTTTCAAGTCGCTGTATGTATGTTATTTTAAATATAATGGATTTACATATTTCCTAATTTCCTTTTTATAATTAATATCATTCAGGTACATCCAATCCGCAGTTGTACAGTTTCTAGTTCCAATATAAAACAAATTTAATCACTTAAAGGCCTTTACCCGCGGACCAGAGTTTAAAAATCACTGATTACAAATTCATTGCAAAAATGTATAAAAATAAATCAGTTAAAGAGTTAAATGTTCTAAATTTCCATGCATATCTTGTAGACCAGGTTATCGTAGGTAAAATTATATTCTACTGATATATCAGATTTAAAAATATCAGTTATTATGTAAGGCATTTTTTTAATTAAATGTCTTTAATATTCGAGATATTTGTTTCGAATTATTATTGGCGTATTTATTCTTGGCCTCTAACACTTTTGAACTCCTTGAGTTTAATGTTTTTCTTAAACTATATTAATAATCTATATATTTGTTTTCTCTCCAATTCTAAGTATTATTCGCTTTACAATAATAGAAAAGTATTTCATGGATCAATATGTTCTTACTTATATGCTCAATTAAAGTATTTAATTATAAAACAGATTTTAATTTGTAGTGCGCGCTATTTTGCGTGCATTACGACAATATTACAAAAAAAAAAAGTGGAAAAACATTTCACTTTTATCTAGTGGTAACATTGTAGAGGCAAAATCTGTAGAACTAAAATTTATTATTTGAAGGCAATCGTTAAAAATATAGTAGTACTACTGTAGGAAATATAATGATGTTATATGTGTTATAAGAGTACTATATTGGAATTTTATGGAACAAAACTTATGATAAAATCAATAATTTCATCATTGTTATCGTGTAATAGGGATAACTTCTAGTAACTAGTAACTTCTCATTACAGTTGGCAAAATTTCAGTGTTCCCAACTTAATTTCTTTTTTTTTTTTTCGGACCGGTGACCCAAGCCCAAAATAATAAACCAGTTAGATGAAAAATATAAATAAAACACTAAAAAATCTGACGAGAAAAAAAAAATTAACTGTAGTTGTAGCCCTAATTATTTTAATAAATATCATACAATTTGTTGATTTTTAAAAATTGTTGATGTGGTCATTTGCCAAAAGTAGAAACTAAGTGAAATCTTTTTCTGTACCTGTTATCCTACTATTCATTTTAACAACCAGTATGGAAGTATTTCAATATTTTAAGAACTGATATGTTCGTACCGGTTGAATATCGTCACTGCACATATTTAAGTATTTATTACAATATAAATAGTTTAACACATTGGTATGCGAATTTTTGTGACGGAATGTCATGACAATGTTTATATAATAATTTAAAATAAAAATACGCCGTTAACCTGCCATAATTAAGGTAAGCTTAGAATTGCAATAAGGCGTTTACGAAAACTCTACCGGTAGATACCGGGAACATCAACTGTGTTCGAAAACAAGTTCGGTGAACGTGTATAAGCATGTAGTTGTTTACCGACCGGTAGATTTACTGGGGAAGATTTACTATACCCCACTCAACATAACCTTATTCTAGCTAAACTATTCTAACATAACTAGTATTCTAGCTAAAGCCTAGCCTAACCTAACCTTTTTAAGGATTATTTAAGCCTTCTGTATAGAAAACCAGACCTTACAGTCTGTTCCAAACGCTTAAGCGGAACTAGATTTTGCAATCTAGTTACTTTCATCGTTTAAATCGTGCCTTTCGGCCGTTTTGTTTAAGCTTTGTAAATCATACTTACAATAAACATTTTTTGGTTAAGGTTAATATCATTTTAAAATGTCATTTTCTTTATATTTTGATTTTTTGTGTCATTCTTAATACAAATTTCCCATTTATTTATTTTTTTGTCATTAAAATATCTAAAAAAATATTTAATTTTGACATATGTCATTCGTTTCCATGGTTTCATTGTTGAAATTTTAAATTTTGACATCCTAACGTGGAAAATTAAATATCCCAAGCAAGGTCCCTTCTCGTGACAACCTAAAAGAACTAAATTCCCATTTAGTTCCGCTTAACCGTTTGGAATAGACTGTATGTACATATGTTTATTAAAGGTTAAACAATAAATGACATACATATGTATAAAAATTTTACTATGGTCTATTTCAAAGTAGAAAAAAGGAGATAGCGCTGCGAACCGAGTACGATTTACACTGATCAAATACAGTATAGCGGGAAATTTAAAATAAGTTACAACTAGGGCATGGGCGTAGCAACTGGGTTAGCAAATGATTTTTTTTTTTTTAATATAAAAAAGGTTAATAAGTTATTGAAATAAACAAGGCAGATAATACACTTTAATGCAGTTTAGTAGTAAATTCAGTATAATGGGAAATTTGAAAAAGTTAAACAAATATTAATTTTAAAAATTATATACTATATATGTATAAAATGAGAGATTTGGCGAAAACAGTTTAAATAAAGCAATAAAACAAACAATATATCTTCAGAGCTAAAGTTTCTTATTTAAATAATTATTGTAAATAAAAATTAACAATATATGTATATATGAAGGTCTAAAAATTATATCAATAACTTCTTCTTTGGGCACAATCAGCTGGGCTGTCTTTTGGCCTCACATTAGTCCTCTCTCTTGATCTGTTAATTATCAAGTGTCAAAAAATATTTATATGTCAGATAACCTAAAAAATATATAACTGCGTAAAACAAATTGCATGGAGAATTTTCTTCATAAAATCTACGCCAAGAATATAAATAAAAGTCTAAATATGTAAATAATAACAAAATATATGAGAAAAATTAAATAATATATATTTCCAATGTACGACACTGAACATCTGTCAACTCGGACTAAAAATAATATTTTTACAGTGTAATAGGGATGACGATCTAAACCAATCCAAAGCAAGAACAAACAGCTCCTATCTTCTTACACACATTTTTCTACTTTGAAATAGACCATAGTAGTTCTAAGTTTATAATAATAAGTTCTAAATTAATATTATATATAAATAAACCATATGTATTGATGTAATTTACTTTCTAATTAATGTTCTTTATTAAATTGTTTACAAAATACTTCAAAATGTATTAAATATTACATGAATAATGGCCGGTATTATAAAAACATAACTTAAGACCCAACTAAATAGTTGTAAACTAAATTTAGTTGATAACTAATATAACAAGTTATTTAATTTCGGTATTATAAATCAGAACAGCCAACTAATCAACTAGTTCGCAACTAAAATAATTTAGTCTCAAGATTTACCGACCGAACGTTAGTATGCAACTGACCGGTAGATGCCTATACTATATTTCGCGGTTTTTCTGTTGTAGCTTGAACAGTTAAACGTTTATAACCTATAATTTTGACAGTGAAAAAGAATTCCTAGAAGTTAAAAAGTATTTCAAATGGAAAAAAAAAATGGGATAGAGGCAAAAATTATACAGAAATTGAAAAAGAACAATTAATAGATATAATGTAATATAAGTTAAGGACTTTATTTAATTATCAATTAATTCAAAAATAGACAAAACAGTATCTTTTGAAAACCGAAATCTGTGTTTAAATTGTTCATCATTATAATAATTAAAGGGGTGTCTTCTTTCAAGAAATTCTCTAAGCTGACGTATTCTTGAATTTTCATCATCATTATTACTGTCAGAAATACTGTTTACGGATGGTGATGATACACTACTGACAGATACTGATGACCTAACCTGTAAATTTTGTGTTGTTTATATATATATATAAATCTATTCATATGTATTTTTTTTATGTACAATATTATTACTTACTTTGCAGTTACTAATTATCAAATATATATTTTAGTATAAACAGTAAAAACAAGTTATTTCAATGTAAACAAAATGCTAACTATTTAAATGTAATACAAATATAGTTGCCAACTATAATTTAGTACCTAGAAAATCTGTCAACTAATTTAGTTTGTAGATTTAGTTGGTAACTGTTTTAAAACAAATTTTATAATACCGAAATCTATAGGTTAAACTAGTTTAACTTTTAACTAAAATTTAGTAGCAAACTATTTTGCTTTATAATACCGGCCATAAGTTAAATTAATTTACGGATTTTAGAAATGTTATCCAATAAACACGGCTTCTATATTTCACAATTTTTTTTATTTTTTCGAAGTTGCGAACACTTACCTTATCAGTTTTAGTACATTTGACACAGACCCAAAAACAATTCACTTTTATCTAGTGGTAACAATGTAGAGGCAAAATCTGTAGAACTAAAATTTATTATTTAAAGGCAATCGTTAAAAATATACAGTCTGTTCCAAACGGTTAAGCGGAACTAGATTTTGCAAATTAGTTACTTTCATCGTTTAAATCGTTCTTTCCGGCCGTTTTGTTTAAGCTTTGTAAATCATACTTACAATAAACAATTTTTGGTTAAGGTTAATATCATTTTAAAATGTCATTTTCTTTATATTTTGATTTTTTGTGTCATTCTTAATACAAATTTCCCATTTATTTATTTTTTTGTCATTAAAATATGTAAAAAAAAATTATTTAATTTTGACATGTCTTTCGTTTCCATCAATGATGGGCGTTTACACGTAAACTTTAATTGTTTACGTTTACGTGTAAACTTATGTAAACAATTGGTAAACTTGTCAACAATGTAAACAATGTAAACTGTCAAATAATGAGGTTAGTTTTAGTTATTTAATATGAATAATAGAGAGTTAATGAACAAGTATATTCAGTTCAAAACAATAGTTTCAAAGGAATAGTTCTGAAGAACTAGGTTTTGTTTTAATTATAGAAAATGAAAGAAAATATAGGGCGTTATGCAAAATTTGCAATGAATCTTTTCGTTATTAAAAAATATAGGCTGATTTTCTTTAAGGTAAAATTTAATGTTTTGTTAATAAAATTGTTAGACTGAATTTTTTAAAGAAAATTTTTTTTTTATTTTTCATGTTCATATTTACTAATTTGTATGTAACACCTGTATAATGATGCAAATTCGATTTTTATTAATATGTATATTGGTTTGTCCAAATTTTATATACTTACTTTTTCATTTAAAATCGTTTCATTAAAATTTTATAATTTACAAAAATGTATTGAAAATGAGGTTCTGTAATTCAAAACAAGTGCGCATGTCTAAATCATTGTTTACATTGTTTACGTTGTTTACAAAAGTTTTTGTGTTTACTTTACATCATTGTTTACGCGTCAACAATGAGGTAACTTACATCATGTAACTTACGCGCCCATCACTGGTTTCCATGGTTTCATTGTTGCAATTTTAAATTTTGACATTCCAACGTGAAAAATTAAATAACCCAAGCAAGGTCGCTTTTCGTGACAACCTAAAAGAACGAAATTCCCATTTAGTTCCGCCTAACCGTTTGGAACAGACTGTAGTAGTACTACTGTAGGAAATAGAATGATGTTATATGTGTTATAAGAGTACTATATTGGAATTTTATGGAACGAAAATTATAATAAAATCAATAATTTCATCATTGTTATCGTGTAATAGGGATAACTTCTAGTAACTAGTAACTTCTCATTAAAGTTGGCAAAAATTTCAGTGTTCCCAACTTAATTTCTTTTTTTTTGTCGGACCGGTGACCAGAGATGGGCGTCTACGCGTAAACTTGAATTTTTTACGTCTACGTGTAAATTTACCGTAGACAGCGTAGAGATGTGTAGACTGTGGAGACACGTAGAATCTAGCGTAGAATAATGAAAAAGAGGTTATGTAACGTTTAAAAAAATAAAATACCGCCAGTTTTAAGCAGAAGAGGAAGTAAAGAACTCAAATTTAATATTTTTGACAGCTTCCTGATTAAAACAACTACTAACTTTTAATTTTAAACTTACTTTAGTAGTTCATACAGACAGAAACCAAGTAATTTATATTGTCCATAACAACATACGATTTGTGAGATAACATTTTTGGAAACAATATATGTAATTAGAACTGCATAAAATTGAAATAAATATAAACATTAAAGTAAACTATTTAAACTATTACCATTCTATTATTTCAAATATTACATTTAAACGTACTGCGCATGTACAGTTTACATTCTACATTCGACACGTAAACTAGGCATATTCTACTTGACATGTTTACGCGTAAAATCTACATTAGTCTACATCATGTATTCTACGGCGCGTAGATGGGCGCCATCACTGCCGGTGACCCAGCCCAATCTATTAGCCTTGAAAAATTGGTACTATTCTACTTTAGCAAACCCACCAGGCGATGTTGCCAACTATAGTAAAATTAAAACAAGTAAATTTAAACTAAAATCACAATAGGTATGTTCCATTTGCACCTTCGCGTTATACTGCTAAACGCTAGCAGTAAAACGCTGCAGTTAGCAGTTTACTACTAAAAACTGATTACATACAGGGAGTTTAATTTTCTGTTCGATTTGTTTATACGTAAAGAATAAGAAGTACGTCTGAGGTAAATGTTAAATGTCAGACAGATGTCAGATAACTTTCCAGGTTAAAAATCTTTTTACGATTTGGTTCGGAGATTATCTTGTGTGTCGAATAGGGTGACCAGACGTACTCTTTTTAAGAGTATTATACTCTTTTTTGAGTAATATTTTCTATACCCTTATTTTTTATAAAAAAAAAAACCTGAATATACTCTTTTTTGATGGTCACTTGTTTTTATTACTTCTAGTTTAGAAGTGAGGACCTTTTTTTTGCTCATCACTTCTATTTTGGGAGACCTTCTTTTTTTTTTGCTCGTCTCTAGTATTTTTGAATGAGGACCTCTGTTTTTTGCTTATTATTTGAATTTTTGGAGTGTAACCTTTTTTTTAGTATACTCTTTTTCTGTGAAAAAATCTGGTCAGCCTAGTGCCGAAAGGGTGAAAAATATTAGATATATTTAATGGATCTTGAAATATTATCAAATCCAGAATCATCTGATTCAGATTTAGATTTTTCGAGTTCGGATGATGAAGTTATGAACTGTATTTGCGAGGTTTACAAAATGCCCCAGGATAGAAAAACTGAAAAATTTTGTAGAAACTATGGTCCCAGGATATCCAAAAAAAGAATTTGTAAGGCATTAGCCATCAAAGAATATAGTATAAATATCAAAACAAATATGCCAGCCATATTCCTGTCATAAAGTCAAAAACAAAGTACCAACCATTTATTCTTTATCTATGGTACGTACCAACTCAAAAAGGTAAGCAAACACAGCCGTAACAAATAATCCGCAAGAGAAGCAGCTGTAACTTTTTCGCAGTAGCGTCATAAACTGGCAGTAAACTACGACAAATCGAACAGATTTGCAGTTACTGCGAAACAAAACGAACAGATTTTTTTAACGCAGCAGTAAACAGTAACTGCAAATGTGCAAATCGAACACACCTAATAGAATTAAAATTATTTATATAATAATGCTTAACTTTCAGTTAAATAAATCTAATTAAATAAATATGGCGGTATTTAATAATAAATAATAATAATACTTTTACAGCTGATTAAAGAGTAAACCAGTGGCGAAGGAAGACCTCCGCTAGACTTGCCCTCCCATAAAAAAAATAATAATAAAAAAAATACATATATATTTTTTTTAAATTTAAAAAAAGATTTAGGTAAATCTTAAAAAATACATCAAATTATGTCCTATACAATTTTTTGTCCAAGGCTTGGTTTACTAGTTACGATTTTTTTAAAATTTTAATGTTTAATAACTTCCGTTTCCGGCTTCGGATTTTAATAAAAAACAATAGGGTTCTTCCCAATTATTAGGAGAATTTTTTAGTACCAGAACGAACTCTTTAAGTTAAACCGTTTTTGAGTTCTCGTGTATACACACAGACACACACACATACGGACGGCACTTCGAAAATACGTTTTTTGGATTCCCTGGACCATGAAACGTGGTCATCAGTCAAAATCTCGACATCGAAAATTTTCGCGATTACAATACTTGCCCCTTATATATTAAGGTCGGGCAAGTAAAAAGGGGGTCCATAATTTGGCATTCTACACCACTTCTTTATTAGGTGGTTCTTACAAAAGTGAACAGCTTATAAATATTTTATAAATGTATATACCATAATATATATTATATAACAACAAAAAACCAGTGGCGAAGGGAAACCTCCGCTAGACTTGCACTCCCATAAAAAAAATATTTAAAAGAAAATGTAAATTAAAAAAAAAAAAAAATTAATATTTAGATAAATCTTCAAAAATACATCAAATTATGTTCTATACAAATTTTTGTCCAAGGCTTGCTTTACTAGTTACGAATTAATTATCATGACCATGGAAACGTTACACATAAGTATGAAAAAATTGAGACTTGGAAAAATTTTAAATAATTTTACAAAAATTTCGAAATTTTTCGTTTTATCAAAAAACGTCTCAAATAAAAGTTATTAGTTATTGCATTTATAGTAACTTTTGTTCAATAAATTTTTTCGAAATATTTTTCTGTTGCTAAATATTCGCAAAAATCTTAAAATCGACACGAGTAAACTCCCATTTCTAGTCAACCGATTTTCATAAAAAACAATAGGGTTCTTCCCATTTAATAGGAGAATTTTTTAGTACCAGAACGAACTCTATAAGTTAAACCGTTTTTGAGTTATCGTGTATACACACAGACACACAGACAGACAGACACACACACACACACACATACGGACGGCACTTCGAAAATAGATTTTTTGGATTCCCTGGACCATGAAACGTGGTCATCCGTCAAAATCTCGACATCGTAAATTTTCGCGATTACAATACTTGCCCCTTATATATATTAAGGTCGGGCAAGTAAAAACCTCAACCTGTCATCTGTATACCACCAATGCGCTTGCGTGTTGCGTTTCTGTAACTAATTTCATTCTTTTCTCAGTAACTGTCAAGATATAACTTTCATAGCGATGTCACTACAGTTGGATATTACAGAATACGAAAAATGTTAATGTTACTATGAAAGTCACTATAAAAGTTATCTTGTAGTAACGTTACTACACGGTAACTATTATAGTTACTTTTTACAGAATTGATCTGATTGATATTTCTATCGAAATTAGCGTCAAATTCGTAAGTCGTTCCTGACTCATTGAAGGTCGTAAATAATGCTTTACGAACTTCAATTTACTGAACGACCTTTCACAAGATGCTGAGGTTACGGGAATTGTTAAAAAAATTCTATACGCTATCTCCATGTTTGGGTAGCTTCCCACTAATCCGAAATGTTTGCAGTAGGGATGGGCGCGTGAATAAAATTTTGTCACGATCACGCACGCTCACGAAGTCAGATTATAAATAACACGCACGCAAACGAAATCATAATTTTAAAATTTCACGGTCACGCACGCGTGCTCCACGGGCACGCGTGCTTCGTGACTCACGCGTGAATCGTGACTCACGTGTGAATAGTGACACGCGTGAATTTTTTCACATTAGAATGGCCAACCCACACCCGTCTCTAAATTTTGTTAATAAGAAATGAGTGTTATGTAGGTATATAAAAGAATTATATTTCTTCCATTTTTTTCAGCAAATTAAAAAAAAAAAATTCTTAATAATAAAACTAAATTCTTAAATTCATCCTATTATTAAAAGATGAAAATTATATGATGATTTCAAGAAATTTAAGATATTTTTGTTTTTTTTTTTAATTTCATATTAGCTTCATATGTTTTTAAATATGGCAAATTACAACGGTTAATTTTTACTAATATTTCAAAAAATGCAAAAGGAGACAACACGTTACAAAATTATTTTTCAATTGATGAACTGACAATAAATCCAAATAAATTGTTGTATCTACGATTGTTATATAAACTCTACTATATTTAACGAATTAAGTAAGCGTAAAATAGGTCTTTATGGGAAGAGTAAAAAGTAAAAACTTCCGTAACATATCGGAAAATTTGACCGTGGGAAGAGGCGTCTAACCGAAGATTTTATGTTCATGCGCATATTTCGGATAATCGGATATGATATTTTATCCGCATCCGCGCGATTTAAATGATAATTTATCTGCAACCGCGGAAAGATCCACGGATTTGCAGGGCTCAATTTATTATTTAAGAAAATGATACTTAAATGAAGAATACTGGTTATGTTCCGTATGATCCCACCAAATCCAAGTGGTTAGAGAAAAAGCGCAAACTAGTTAGAATGAGATTGTTGCATTATCCATATCCGGCCAGATTCATTCAAAATTAAACAAAAAATAATTCCAACGCATCCATACAACGGAGACATGCTGTCGTAGAAGGAGATACAAAATCCAGCATAGATAATGATACAAAATAGACAATTCTTTCTTCTTATTCCTTCTATTTACTAAAATTTAAACTTCGTGAGTCGTGACACGCCGTGATTGCACGCACGACGTGTCACGGCCAATTTTAAATCACGCACGAAAGAAAAATATTAATCACGTTCACTCACGATTTTACCGTGAACGGCCGTGTCACGAAGTGACACGCAAATTTCACGGCACGCGCCCATCACTAGTTTGCAGTAGTGGCATGGCGTTGGGGGGCCAGGGGGGGGGGGACAAATAACCTGGGCGCCGGCATTCAGGAGGCGCTGAAATAAAGAACGAGGTGATTTTTAATCGGCGGTTTGATGTCAGGGGGGCGCCAAGGTTAAAGTGAAGACCTTTTTTTTAGTTTTTAGGTCTTCACTTGAAATTTAGAAGGGAGGAACTTTTGTTTTTTAGGTCTTCACTTGAAATTTAGAAGTGAAGACCTTTTTTTTTAGGTCTTTTCTTGAAATTTTGCCCTATCTGTATAAGGGCGCCAAAGAAAGACCCTCGCCCCAGTCCTGGTGATTTTCAATTAGGAGCGCTGATTTACCTGGTTGTCCCCGGCCACTGGTTTGCAGTATCTCTAGATGTGATAATTTACTAACATTTTCATTCATCGCTTGTAGTGAGTGCTTCGCACTTATTCCTTCTACAACTAATTCAGCAGCATTCAAGTCAACATGATATTTAAGAGCTAAATCTGAACAATGTTTCAATAAATCTGCTTCTGTCAGCATGCAGATCACCTGACAGATCGCATGGTGATCGATTGTCTAGAAAGGAATTCGAAGTCATCACAGAGCTTTGATAGTTTATGAAACAGCCAATCCAATTGATTATATATCAGATCAAGTATTCCTATGCATATAATTTTAAATTTCTTTTTTTCAGACACATGACTGCTTTCGTCTTCAGCTTGCTCAGAAATAATTCTTTTTACTTTTCTCTATCGTTTTTCTTCAAATTCGCTTGCTAGGTTTCACACACATCACTAGCCTTTTCGTAAATTTCTTGAATAGAACTTCTCAGTTGTTTTATCTGGTCCTCTCAGTTCGAGACAAATTGAGCAAAAACTAGCTGACGCTAGGCTACGGGGATCGCTTACAATAATTAAATTTGACGGGGAATCCCACGATTCCGTGAGGTTTCACCTCACCACGAAAACAATATTTGTACTCTGTTTATCGTGTAACTAATAATTCGTCTTAATTCACATAAACTGCAGCACAACACACTACAAATATACGCTTCTGTTTAATTTACAAAGCCGCCAACAGATGTCTTTGTGCGCCCGGGGCCGGCGCCCCTCCGCCCCCTTTACTGCGGCTCTGTATAAATCAAATAGCTCATGTTAATAGTGAAAAATACGTTCCTGAAATTGCAGAAATATGAAGTGTAACAGGAAAAACACTCACATAACTGCCTACCGCCATGGAAAATAAAGACGCCAAAAATAAATACCGATCTATTGAAACACAATAAAAACACCACAACTACAGAAAAATTCCAAGAATTCGGAAAAATTATTCGAAAACATCCAACAGACACCAAAACCATATTTACTGAAGCCTCTAAGAAAGTAAACAATGTGACAATAGCATATGAAAACAATGACCAAAAAAAAAAAAGCTACCATCTACCCGCATCAACCTTAGTAACAACCGCAGAGATCGAAAGCATCCATCAAGCTATCAAGGACATCCCCGGACGCGAAGAAGGAGGAAACTATTTAATATGCATCGATTCTTTGGGCGCGATTAAGGAAATAAGAAACATCAATACGAAACGAACAAACATCCAACATCTAATACAGAACACAATATAAACAACAAACACAACATAACACTCCTCTGGATACCAAGCCACAAAGGCATACTGGGCAACAAAAACATACACAACACAATACCTACACAATCTCTTAACTTCACACACCAATTCAAGACATCCAAATGATTATCTCACAACAATCACATTCAAAACAACAAGAAAAGTGGTCGGCAACAACCAACAACAAACTGAGGACCGTCAAAGAAGACACAAAAATTTGGGACTTGAACACCGACAGGAAAACACAAACAACCCTCACCAGGCTTCGTATAGGTTACAGGAAGCTAACAAACGAGCATCTGCTTCGATCTGCAACGACTGCAGCGTAATCCTAACAGTGATTCCTTTTGACGGAATGCAAAACATATGCAGACATCGGGGCCAGACATAGCATTCAACAACCAATCAAACACACACTACAAAACACCACAACTGCCAACACAAACTTCATAGACTTCCTTAAGGATGCGCAACGAATCGGTCAAACATAACAACGAAACCATATTATAAATAATATTAAAATCATTGTAACACACCAATGTATGTAATATAATGTAATTTCAAACTGACGCTAAAAACCTAGCAGTTGAATAATAATAATAATAACTTTATTGACATACTTATATTTTACAGTTCAATTACATATTACACAAAAAATAATAAAGTTGGGTATAAGTCACAGAAGATACGGAAGTATCTTGTGGTGACAAATTTTCAGATAAATATACAATTAGATATTAATATGTACTACTCTATTTAAATACAAATGAAAATGAAAAGTGAGTACATGTAAATACTATATACAAACATATTCACACGCACGCACGCACGCACGCACGCACGCACGCACGCACGCACGCACGCACGCACGCACGCACGCACGCACGCACGCACGCACGCACGCACGCACGCACGCACGCACGCACGCACGCACGCACGCACGCACGCACGCACGCACGCACGCACGCACGCACGCACGCACCCACACACACACACACACACACACACACACACACACACACACACACACACACACACACACACACACACACACACACACACACACACACACACACACACACACACACACACACACACACACACACACACACACACACACACACACACACACACACACACACACACACACACACACACACACACACACACACACACACACACACACACACACACACACACACACACACACACACACACACACACACACACACACACACACACACACACACACACACACACACACACACACACACACACATATATATATATATATATATATATATATATATATATATATATATATATATATATATATATATATATATATACATATATATATATATACATATATACATATATATATATTTGTTTTACCGCTTATGCAAGCCAATTCTATGTACTCAATGGACGGTGTCAAACCAAAATTGACGTTTTCAGACCAGGGGAATGGCCTGAAAACGTTTTTCATGTTTTTTGGAGCTCTTGCACCCTGATTATATAGCAGCGATGACAGAGAAAATTTCACAAATGGTCTGAATACGAGGGTAGATCGTATATTTATATACAAATTTAGTTCACTGATTTGTCGTGAAGAGCGCGCGCCAGTAGTTTTTGTATATAACTTTTTATACAAAAAATGTACGATTCCGACTTTGTCAGACCAGCACAATTCAGTCGACGTTGTCAAGCCTTAAATCTGGCAACACTGTATAGAATGAGCTAGATAAATATTCCAGTCATGATAATTTTAGTTCATTGTAAGAACTTAAATATTTTCTTTCAATTTGTCTTACAGAAAAACTTTAAACTCAAATTTAGTTTTGGCAGAATCGTAGATACTTGAAAACAATGCATATAACCGATTTGTTTCAAATTTGTTCAAATTAAAATTTTGGTATTTGCGCCATGAAATTCTTCTTTTTTTCCAATTTAGAAATAATTACATTTTTATAGTTTATAGATTTTTTAAAGCGTGCTGAATGTTAACTTTGCTCATATATTTCACAGAAAATTATTCTAATACGGACATCAATGTCCATAATTTATTCTTAATTTCAAAGAAGAACACAAAAGGTTTCAAATTACAAAGAACTCGTTTGAACAATTACTTTTCTTAATTGTAAAAAATAAAAATAATTGTAAAAAACAAAAGTTCCCATTTAATTTTGAGTATTGAACATTTATGTGTACGTTTAAGAGCGTACTGTACCTGGGTTACGCTCAACGGATACGTGCATTTGAAAGGGCCAAAGAATTTGAACCAAATGTTGTCAGATCAATTTGATTTTTTTTTTAATTTGAAGATAATGATTGGCTCCGTTGGATTTAAGAGTTAAAATTTGGTTTTATTTTTAATTTTCAGTTTTACAATGTTCTAAACTTTGTCTAACTTCACATCACTGTTCCTCCGTAAATCAATAACAATTGCAAATTCCATAGCTAGAATCCTATAGATTGTACTTTTATCTTTAAAATGAGCCCTTATTTATGAAAATTAATTAATATTTAGCACCAATTCTTTGGCCCACACCGAAACACTATTTATATGAAATACTGGCATTTACAAGCATCGAGAGATGTATCCATCTGGTAGCGTGGTTTTAAACTAATCTAATCATAGTAGAGGGAGTCTTAAGCTCCGCCTTCGTTTCCTACACATATTTTTGAATTCGGTTGAAATGGGTAACAGAAGATCTTTGGAATAAAACAGTTTGTGACGTCAAATTTACCTGTTTTATTTTAGACTTTCCGTGGTAGAATACAAATTCATATTGACACAAAAAAATGGTCCCAAAAATGAAGTTAAATAATTATGGCCGGCTTCTGAAAGCTTAGTTAACTATAACCAAATGGTCAGAACATGGTTGTTATGGTAACGTATGGGATTGTTATACTGTAATCGAGTTTAACCAAAAGGTTAAATCAACCCCTAAAGGGGCGAATCTATGATTATTAACATAATTTTTTGATGATAAAAAAAAACTATTATTTCTACAAAATTATCTGTAAAATCAGAATTGGTAATAAATATTAATCACTTTTCACGTACAAGAGCTTATTTTAAAGATAAAATTACAATATAGAGTGGTTAAGTGTTAACATTTGTAATTTTTATTCATTTACTGAGTAACAGTCATGTGAAATTGAAAAAAATATAGCACTGTAAAATTGAAAATTAATAATAAATCAAAATACAAATTTAAACTTATTAAAATATTTAATTTATTTACTTTATTTTTTATTAAAATTTATTTACTTATTTACTTATTAAAATTTTGATATTTTCTTTCATATCTTGATATAAAAAAAAAAATCAAATTGATTCGAATATATTTAATCTATATTTTATGATTCCCAAAAATACAGATTGATTTATAAATATTAGCACTTTTCCCTCTCCCTGTAAGCTACTTCCACTTTGGTCACTCCCCCAATGACGTAATACGACTTCTCGCCACCGCACCCCGCGTGCAACGATGGACTTTGGAGGTGGCTACATTCGCCTCTTAACTTCAGATTTTAAGATGCCATATCATAGGCTCGAAACCTGGTTTCACTCTGTCATGACATTAAATTACGAGAAAATATATATAGCTCTTGTTTTTTGAATGTCAGATAAATAAACCCATAGAAAAAAAGCATATCAGACAGAGATTTTTTTTGTGAATTTTGTCTTACATTCACTTGGAACATGTAGAAACGAAAAATAGGTACCAAGAAAAAATTATGTGAAGTGTGAATTTTCACACGTTTCAGGGTTTCGTAGGTATTTAGTGAATGATGATTATTTGGGAAGCCAAAACAAATTTTATGTTAAAATATTTTTTTATTAATTTTAATTCGAATGCCTAATAATACCATTATTTGGGTTTCTAAAAATTTGCAGTATTTTTTTTTTTATATAGCAAGGTTCATTAATATTTTGAAAATTGCGCCTACGGCTTCCATTGGTTGTTTAAGTCATAAACTCCGCCCCTCTGATTTCGTATGCATTCAAACATAGAATTTAATTATAATATCAATACTTCCCACTGGTTATTAAATTTACGCTTTTAAAAATTAAATGCAACATTTGCCAAAATATAACTAGAATTTTGACAAAATAATTTAAACAAAATAAAAATGCAAAACAAAAAACAGAAAAAATAAAAATTGACGGGAGTTGAACAGTAGTTTGCAACTTACGAAACGAGAACGTTACCACTGATCTACGAACGTTCACTCCTTTACTGTGTTAAATAGCAGATTAAATATTTTACATATTTTAGTTAAAAACAGAAAAAATGCGTTATTTTCCGAAAACATAATCGGATCAAAAATTCCTGTTTTACTATTCCGGTTCACACCAATGTACATTACTTAGAATTTTTTCAGATTTTTAGTTTAAACCATCTGGGCTACAGGTTGTGGGACAAAATTTTGCACAATTCTCGCAAAAATCGCGTCAAAATAATTTATTTTGCAAAAATAAAATTAGTATTAGTATTTCAGTATTTTTCCTATGTGCGGGTCAAAGAGTTGTATAAGCATGTCAAATTTCAACTTTCTAGGTTTAGCCGTTTGGCTACAATTTTTACCGAACAGACAGACAGACGACAAAATGACGGTATAAGGGTTTTACAAAACCCTAAAAAAGAACAGATTTAACCTCCAATTTTATTTATATATGTAAATTTTCCACAACTTTGTAAATTTCACTTAGAAGATAAAAGGTTGTTAAATGATGCTTGTTGTTACGTTTCACAGATTAGTTCACTGACTGTAGTTTCGGCTCACCGTAAATTTGAGAATTGCCAGAGCCGAAACTGCACTCAAAAAAAAAAAAAAAAAACAGTGAGATATAACAAAAAGGTCTAATTAAACAACCTTTTACAAATATTATTTTTTTCTCGTTTATGATCCACCTGACACGCATACTTCTTTTTGGTGTATAGAATTTCGTTTATCGGTGATTCTAAGGATCTTGCTTAATTTTACTTATCACAAGCAAGCCTGCGGCTGCCAGCAATAAATCGTTTGTGCTTGCCGTTGACCGCTCGCAAGTAGATAATAATTAAATTGTTAAAATAATTTGTGTAAAAAATATTTAGACAAATTACGGGCTCTGCTTAGCAACCTGCTATAAGCTGTACGGGCATTTCTGTGTGCGCTAAAAAATAGATGTAATCCTGTCTATATTACTCCTACATGTACACAGATTGAAAATGTTGTCACAAAACTTGAAATCAAGAGATCTAGACTCAACTCGCGCTGTCGCGTCAATGATGATGATGACTTCTCTTTATTTTTCATATGAGAAATATAATTGTAAATATTACCTTTTATTATCACGACAGTAATAGTTTACTGAATTTATACAGTAATAAATGTCCTTAATAACAAAATACGTAAATAATACGCCAATATAATTAAAACCAAGATACAATTTGTAAAAATATATTTTAATGCGCAGTACAACCTAGTGGCTGTGCTTTTCGGGTCAGGTATGCGACAGTATTGACTAATATTTCTTCATTTTAGTGAGTAACAAAATTATTTAATTTGAAGTGTAATCATTTTCAAAAACGCGTGAAAAAAACAGCACAGGAAGATCCCCCGAATATATTTTATGTATAAAATAATAATCGGCATATATTAAATGTAATTACTAACTTATGATCAAAAAGTCTTTCAGTCTCAGATGGCTTATGTATTATAAATCGCAGATCTTTTTTTGTTAATTGAGTATTCATAATGCACGTGTCATTTGTCGAAAAAAAAGGAGATTTTCTTATATAAAACTTAGCCGCCCGAAGAAAGGACATTTTGATCCACATGTTACATTGCAAATACGTATATGAATTATCAACAAGTGTTTTTTCACATATAATATTATTATTATTTATTTAAAATGCACTCTTGAGTGTAAACATACTCCTGAACAGTAGGACTGAATGAGTCGGTTTGAATGTTTTCAACTTTACAAATCATATTATACACTATGATAAAATTGGCAACGTCGCAAGGCCTGACAATGTCGATTGAACAACACTATTTTATACAGGTGATACTGAAAAAGCGGTTCCATATACTGGGTCTAATAATGTTTATTAAACATAGCGAATTTTTTTTTTGAGATTTTCTTACCCCTCTCAGTGTGCCCTGAGAGTTATAACTGGTAGATTCTATATCTGGCATATATACACGCGAAATCCTTTAAATAACGGTAGGTCTTAGGTCGCCTGTTGGATATCATTGGTCTGACCACGTCGGTTGTATCAATATATATATACATATATATACCTGAAAAGGGTTAAACAGAGTTAAATAAACTGCTTAAATCAGTAGAAGAAACATTAAGCAACCAGAATTTAAAGTTTTTTAAAAATATTAATTTGGATGACTGTAAGAAAGAAGATTTAAGGTGATAATGTAGCGAACTCAAAAGTCAAAGTTTGATCGCGGGGTGCGGTGGCCAGGAGACTTAATACGTCACAGGAGGTGTGGTAACAAATTCTCCCACCTCGAAGTAGTTTACAGGGAGAGGGAAAAGTGCACATATTTATAAAACAACCCAGGATTTTTCGGAACCGTAAAATATAGACTAAATATGTTCAAATCAATTTGAGTTTTTTTTTTAAACTTCTAGATATGAAAGAAAAATTTTGATTTATTTTTGATTTTCAATTTTACAGTGCTGAACTTTTTTTTTAACTTCACATCACTGTTACTCAGTAAATGAATAAAAATTACAAATGTTAACACTGGACCAGTCTATATAGTAATTTTATCTTTAAAATAAGCCCTCGTATGTGAAAAGTGATTAATATTTATTACCAATTCTGATTTTAAAGATAAATTTGTAGAAATAATATTTTTTTTTATCATCAAAAAATTATGTTAACCCGTAGTTGACCAAAATATACACATCCAACCAAGTGGGGTGTAGTATACCCCAGGCTTTTCTCATTTAATATCAATTAAAATAAGGTAAAATTTATACAGTTAGATGCTGTCAAGCCTATAGAACAATATTACAAAAAATGCTTTTTTAATAATTTTTTCAATAAAAGTCAAAATCACGCAATTTATTTCCTAAATTGCATCATACTTCAAGTAGCGTCTCGAGTTGACTGACAACATTGCATCTCACGTTCAAACCAACTCTCACAGACTAGCTCTCTGATTGGTCTATGTATTTTGGTGGGGGAGACAATTTCTTTCAACAACGCTTGAATTTTGAACGTTTATTTATTTATAATTCGTTCGAAATGCGCTGTTGCCAAATATAATTTAGACACATTTTTTTGTAAATGGCGTTTTTGATTTTTTTGTCGATTAAAAATTAAATAATTGTTAAATATTAACTAATTCATAAATAGATACATCATTTCCACCATTAATATACTGGGGTGTGACACACCCCATTTGGTCAAGCCTGGGTTAATAATCATTAATGTAATAATAATAATAATATGTGTGTAGAAGTTTCTCTCCAATTCCCCGCCCCCTGCTGCGCCTCTGACCATCATTGTAGACCGGTGGTTCTCAACATTTTTTTTGACTTACCCCTTGGCGTGTCAGAAATTTATTAAGCACCCCTAAAATTATAGTAGGAGAGATAAATAAGAAATTCAAAAAATAATTAGTAAAATAAAAAGTAATTGTAGATTCAGCCCTTTAGGGGTTAATAGGGCTAGGATAAAATTCTGATATACGTTTTTCGGTACTTGCATGGGTAGTCTTTATAAGTAAATAGCAAGTAATTTTATATCTCAACAAACACAGGAAATACAACGGGATGTATAATTCGCCCCAATTGTAGATTCACCCGTTTAGGGATTGATTAGGACAAAATCTTAAAACAAGTTTTTCGGCAATTGTAATTGTAAGCAAAAATCAAGTCGATATCTCATTGGTACTAATATTAAGGAATCCCTGAATTCACATTTCACCCCTTTTCACCCTTAATGGATGCAATTTTAAAAAACTGTCAATAACATTTCGTGATATTTTAAAAATACACATATGTGCCAAAAAGTAATTTTATGTCTCAACAAACACAGAAAATACAACGGGATGTATAATTCGCCCCAATTGTAAATTCACCCCTTTAGGGGTTGATTAGGACAAAATCCTGAAATAAGTTTTTCGACAATTGTATTGACAATTGTAGTCGATATCTCATTGGTCCCAAGAGATATTAAGGAATCCCTGAATTCACATTTCACCCCTTTTCACCCTTAAGGTATGCAATTTTAAAAAACTGTCAATACCATTTCTAGATATTTTAAAAAGACACATATGTGCCGAAAAGTAATTTTATAACTCAACAAACACAGGAAATACAACGGGATGTATAATTTGCCCCAACTGTAGATTCACCCCTTTAGGGGTTGATTAGGACAAAATCCTGAAATAACTTTTTCGGCATTTGTATGGGTAATCTTTGTAAGCAAAAATCAAGTCGATATCTCATTGGTCCTAATATTAAGGAATCCCTGAATTCGCATTTCACCCCTTTTCATCCTTAATGGATGCAATTTTAAAAAACTGTCAATAACATTTCGAGATATTTTAAAAATACACATATGTGCCAAAAAGTAATTTTATATCTCAACAAACACAGAAAATACAACGGGATGTATAATTCGCCCCAATTGTAAATTCACCCCTTTAGGGGTTGATTAGGACAAAATCCTGAAATAAGTTTTTCGACAATTGTATGGGTAGTCTTTATAAGTAAAAAGCAAGTCGATATCTCATTGGTCCCAAGAGATATTAAGGAATCCCTGAATTCACATTTCACCCCCTTTTCACCCTTAAGGTATGCAATTTTAAAAAACTGTCAATAATATTTCGATATATTTTGAAAAGGCACATGTGTGCCAAAAAGTAATTTTATAACTCAACAAACACAGGAAATACAACGGGATGTATAATTCGCCCCAATTGTTGATTCACCCCTTTATGGGTTGATTAGGATAAAATCCTGAAATAATTTTTTCGACAATTGTATGGGTAGTCTTTATAAGTAAAAAGCAAGTCGATATCTTATTAGTCCTAAGAGATATTAAGGAATGCCTGAATTCACATTTCACCCCTTTTCACCCTTAAGCGATATAATTTACAAAAACTGCCAGTATCATTTCGAGATATTTTAAAAAGACACATATGTGTCAAAAAGTTATTTTATAACTCAACAAATACAGGAAATACGGCGGAATGTATAATTCACACCGACTGTAGATCCACCCCTTTAGGGGTTGATTAGGACAAAATCCTGAAATAAGTTTTTCGACAATTGTATGGGTAGTCTTTATAAGTAAAAAGCAAGTCGATATCTTATTAGTCCTAAGGAATGCCTGAATTCACATTTCACCCCTTTTCACCCTTAAGCGATATAATTTACAAAAACTGCCAGTATCATTTCGAGATATTTTAAAAAGACACATATGTGTCAAAAAGTAATTTTATAACTCAACAAATACAGGAAATACGGCGGAATGTATAATTCACACCGACTGTAGATCCACCCCTTTAGGGGTTGATTAGGACAAAATTAGGCCGAAATAAGTTTTTCGGTATTTGTATGGCTAATCTTTGTAAGCAAAATGCAAGTCGATATCTTATAGGTCCTAAGAGATATTAAGGAATCCTTGAAACCACAATTCACCCCTTTTCAACCTTTAGGGGTGAAATTGTAAAAATCTGTTAAAACTATTTCGAGTCATTTTAAAAAGACACCTATGTGCCAAAAAGTAATGTTGCAAATAAACGAACACAGGAAATACGACGGGATGTATAATTCACCCCGATTGTAGATCCGCCCCTTTAGGGGTTGATTAGGACAAATTCCTGAAATAAGTTTTTCAGCATTTGTATGGATAATATTTGCAAGCAAACAATAAGTCGATATCTTATAGGTCCTAGGAGATATTAAGGAATCCTTGAAATCACTGTTCTCCCCTTTTCAACCTTTAGGGGTGAAATATTAAAAAATTGTCAAAACCATTTCGAGATATTTTAAAAAGACATCTATATGCCGATAAGAAATGTTGCAACTAAATAAACACAGGAATACGACGTGATGTATAATTCACCCCGATTGTAGAATCACCCCTTTTAGGGGTTGATTAGGATAAAATCCTGAAACACGTTTTTCGGAATTTGCATAGGTAGTCTTTGTAAGCAAAAACCAAGTCAATATCTTATTAGTCCTAAGAGGTATTACGGAATCTTGAAATCACATTTCACCTCTTTTCACCCTTAAGGGGTGAAATTTTAATAACTGCTAAAATCATTTCGAGATATTTTAAAAAGACACCTATGTGTCAAAAAGGAATGTTGCAACCAAACAAACACAGGAAATACGACGGGATGTATAATTCACGCCGATTGTAGAATCACCCCTTTAGGGGTTGATTAGGATAAAATCCTGAAACACGTTCTTCGGAATTTTCATGGGTAGTCTTTGTAAGCAAAAACCAAGTCAATATCTTATTGGTCCTAAGAGATATTAGGAATCCTTGAAATCGCTATTCATCCCTTTTCACTCTTTACGGGTGAAATTTAAAGAAACAGGCAAAACTATTTCGAGATATCTTAAAAAGACACCTAAGTGCCAAAAAGGAATGTTAATACCCGACAAACACAGGAAATACGACAGGATGTATAATTCGCCCCAATTATAGATTCACCCCTTTAGGGGTTGATTAGGACAAAATTCTGAAATAAGTTTTTCGGTATTTGTACGGGTTATCTTTGTAAGCAAAAACCAATTCGATATCTTATTGGTCCTAAGAGATATTAAGGAATCTTTGAATTCACATTTCACCCCTTATCACCCTTTAGGGATGAAATAAAAAAAAACCGGTCAATATGAATTTGTATTCTACCACGGAAAGAGCAAAGTCTAAAATAAAACACGTAAATTTGACATCACAAACTGTTTTATTCCAAAGATCTTCAGTTACCAATTTTTATAAAACAATAGAAAATTATTGAATAAGCATAGTCAACAGTTTATGTCTTACTAATTAAACACCAAATACAAAGATATGTGTAGAAAATTAAGGCGGAGCTTAAGACTCCCTCTACTATGACTAGATTAGTTTAAAACCACGCTACCAGATGGATACATCTTTCGATGCTTGTAGATGCCAGTATTTCATATAAATAGTGTTTCGGTGTGGGTCAAAGAATTGGTGCTAAATATTAATTAATTTTCATAAACAAGGGCTCATTTTAAAGATAAAAGTACAATCTATAGGATTTCAGCTATGGAATTTGCAATTGTTATTGATTTACGGAGTAACAGTGATGTGAAGTTACACAAAGTTTAGGACATTGTAAAACTGAAAATTAAAAATAAAACCAAATTTTAACTCTGAAATCCAACGGGGCCAATCTTTATCTTCAAATTAAAAAAAAAATCAAATTGATCCGACAACATTTGGTTCAAATTCTTTGGCCCTTCCAAATGCACGTTTCCGTTGCGCGTAACCTAGGTACATTACGCTCTTAAGGGAAGTTGGAAACAAGTTAAATAATTTTGGAATTATTACGTAGTAGCATCTCGCCGAAGTACTTTTTTTTATTCTAATTGAATTACATTTTTTTAGTGTTTTACTTCTCGTACCGTAATGATGATCTGAAAATTGTAGATCTGTTTTATTTGTACCCTGGCTCATAAATTGAGCAACTGATAATAAATAAAGTTTGGCAATATCAAAACATTTTGTTTCTGAAAATAATTGTTCAGAAGAGAATCTAAATGGTTTTTTAAATATTATCTTTAAAATAATTTTTTGTGTGACCTTAACCTTGTTAATAACTGATTTAGCTGCACTACCCCATGCTATGATACCGTATTTAAGGTGAGCTTGTGCTAAACCGTAATATATTATTTTTGAAGCGTCATTAAATAAAATTTGACTATTTTGCCGCGAAATATCTGTTGATTTTGATTTTAGAACAAAATTGTCGTAGACATTCAGCATTCTGTTGACTTCTTAGAGTCGATTCAAATAGAAAAGGATACACGACCGTTACAAAATTGCGCAAACAAGATAACGCCAGTGGCGGAGACAAATAAAATATTTTTAAACAAAATGGGACAATTAAATAATATTTTTTATTGAATTAGTTAAGAAACGATTTAAAAGCTATATATTAAAATATAAATAAAATGCTGTTTAGTATAAATATATCAGTCATAAATGACAGAAGGCAAATTAATTATGAATAGAAAAATAAATTTTTATATAAACACGTTGAAAGCTCCTAACTCACACAAGACTTCTACGGCTATGAGTAACAAACCTAACACCCCTATTATAAGTATATTAGACCCGTCCAGACGAAAAATCATTTCTGCACAGTTTTATTGATGAACTCAACTCTATTTGAATCGACTCTACGTATTTTAAATACCTACAAAACCCTGAAATGTGTGAAAATTCACACTTCACATCAATTTTTTAATTTATTTCTATTATATTTTATTTCATTATATGTTGAGATCAAAGCCAAAGTAGTGAAGTCACATTTTTTACTTTGAATCGCTCTATTGAATTACAAATTAGTCTTGTAAATTTTCATCAATTTAATACCAGAAGAAGACATACGACTTGCTCGACTTTTAGGTTTTTTTTCTTTTTTGAAAAATGTGACTCACACCATTTTGGTTTTAACTCCCTAATATCAAGAAGGGTGTATACAATAAGAATTGTTGTATTTTAACGTTTTACATAAATAAACTTTATTGATAAAATTTGGATTACAAAATAATACTATAGTAATATTTGATCCTGTCATTATAAAATTATGTATACAGGTGAGGCAACACTTATGTTCACCTCGATTATTTCCTTAATAAAAAGAGTTATAAAAATATTGTTCAATTAAAACTTATTTGGCGCAATAGTGTTGCCTCACCTGGTATATTATATACAATAAACAATATATAGTTATAACAGGTGATACAATAACATTTATAGTACTTTCACAATATAGTAAAGCTTTTAGAAACCGTTCGGTATTAGAAATGGTCAGGCGGGACTTATTTTGTTGCCTTGTGCAGAAACCAAATTTCATCCATAACGTCATTAACAAGTCATTTTAACTAATTTTGCTGCTTCAGCTGTTTTCTCGCGCAGTACTGACGACGGCCCTGGCCTTTTTAGGGTTTTGTAGGTATGACCAAAAAACCCTTATACCGTCATTTTGTCGTCTGTCTGTCTGTTCGGTAAAAATTGTAGCCAAACCTAGAGAGTTGAAATATGGCATGCTTATACAACTCTTTGACCCTCACATAGGAAAAATACTAAAACATCTAAAACACATATCCCCCTAAAAATATTAACAAATATATGCTCATCGAAAAAAAAATATTTTTTTACAATTCTGTGTAGGGTATCAAATGAAAGCCCTTGGTACGTGGATTAACGATCAAAATTTTATTTTTGCAAAATAAATTATTTTGAGGCGGTTTTTGCCAAAATTATGCAAAAAAAATTTTGTCCCACACCCTGTAGCCCAGATGGTTTAAACTAAAAATCTGAAAAAAATCTAAGTAATGTACATTGGTGTGAACCGGAATAGTACAACAGGAATTTTGGATTAGATTATGTTTTCGGCAAATAACGCATTTTTTGGGTTTTTAACTAAAATATGTAAAATATTTAATCCGCTATTTAACATAGTAAACGAGTGAACCTGAGTAGTACAGTGGTAACGTTGTCGCTTCGTGACTTGAAACTACTGTGAGAAACTACTGTTCGAATCCCGTCAATTTTTATTTTTTCTGTTTTTTTTTTTGCATTTTTATTTTGTTTAAATTATTTTGGCAAATGTTGCATTTAATTTTTAAAAGCGTAAATTTAATAACCAGTGGGAAATGTTGAAATTATAATTTAATTCTATGTTTGAATGTATACGAAATCAGAGGGGCGGAGTTTATGACTTAAACAACCAATAGAAGCCGTAAGCGCAATTTTCAAAATATTAATGAACTTTTGCTATATAAAAAAAATACTGCAAATATTTAGAAACCCAAATAATGGTATTAGGCATTCGAATTAAAATTAATAAAAAAATATTTTAACATAAAATTTGTTTTCGCATTCCAAATAATCATAATTCACTTACTAAATACCTGCGAAATCCTGAAATGTGTG
Source organism: Liopterus haemorrhoidalis (assembly GCA_963971575.1). Taxonomy (NCBI): domain Eukaryota; kingdom Metazoa; phylum Arthropoda; class Insecta; order Coleoptera; family Dytiscidae; genus Liopterus; species Liopterus haemorrhoidalis. Next base: position 144,948,638 of record OZ020611.1, on the reverse strand, counting down.
AAAATTCACACTTCACATAATTTTTTTAATTGAGAAGTGACATTACCGGTGGCGGCGCTGTGATCCAAGGCAAAATGGCTGTTGACTCTACTACTCAGCCGTCAATTTGCTGATAGCGAACAGGTTAATTTAAGCACAGTGCATTTTTATTTTATTAAAATGCAAGTAAATATCTGCGACAATTTGAATTTTTAAGCGCTACACATGTATCGAGGTGTGTAACAGAAAGTGGGCATCAAATTATAGTATTTAAAGTTTAATTTCAGTAGATTTATTGAAGTGTAATTTATAGGTAAACAGGTGTTAAATGCCGGGCACGTAATTTTATGTAGTACATTAGAAGCTGACTATCAGTCATCTGAATTTACAATATATGCATTCTGTTTGCAAACAAGTACATATATTCATTGCCTCATGAAATAAAATTAGTTTTAGTTGGGCAGGGGCAGCTAAAAGTTAAATATGCAACTTGCAGCTGTAAAGCAGGTGCAAGCATATTAGTGCAGTTTCGTTTTTCTGCAACAAATGCAATGGAGAGACTTGCATAGTATCAGTTACTTTTTTGCCGTAACTCAAAATATATTCCCATGCCTTCCTCCTGTCCATAACCAAACCTTTTCCCAATTTGTACTTAATATTAACTTTCCTTCCGTTTTTCTTAAGAAAAGAAAAACTAAGATGCCTATCTTTGTCCTGTCTTGAATGACAGCCAAAAACACTACAATTTGTTTTGCTTTTATAGTTTTTCACAACTTCTGTCGACATTCTAACAAAAATTCAACACTAAAACATACGTAATAAGTTCAAACAGTACTAGAGTAGCTAGTACAATATTTGACCACCAGACAGCGTATTCGAGCGTGTCAGTTCTCAATACCGAACGGAGTTTACATATATAGTGAATTAGGCACAGAGGTAGAATTATTCTAAAACTAAAAGCTGGATTACAAAATAGTAGCGATCCCAAACTCGTCAAACAGCGGACCGGTCTAACCGTTTATTTATATGTGACGCACCCTAATATATTCAACGTAATAAGACAGATCATAGAATTTAGTAACTTGATGAATTTAAATAACTTTTAAATAAGTTTTTTATTATCAATATATATATATAGGTGTAACAACGAAACCGATCACCGCCAATATTAGCTCAATTATTATAATTACAATAAAATACTATAAAAGAAAGTTATAGGAGACCAAGGGAGACATCTGCTTAAAGAAGAAAATAATTTTTTAAACCAGTGGTTCTCAAGTTAGAGTAGAAAGTTATAATTTTTCAAATGGGATTATACATATTTTTTATACCTATTCAACAGCGTATTTTTTTCTGAATTCACCCATGTATTAGTTTAATATCCTTACATAACGGGTGTTTTTTTTAGAGGTATAGAACTTTAAATTGCAATAAAACAACGATGGATTATTCGATTGACATGAATTTTTTTTTATTCGAAAGATAATCTTGTGGCATTACATTAAATCATACCAACAAGACGGCGCAACATGTCACACAGCTCGTGCCACAATCGATTTATTGAAAGACACGTTTGGTGACCGCCTAATTTCACGTTTTGGACCTGTGAATTGGCCTCCAAGATCTTGTGATTTAACACCGCTGGACTAATTTCTGTGGGGCTATGTAAAGTCATTGGTCTATGCGGATAAGCCACAAACGCTTGACCATTTGGAAGACAACATTCGCCGTGTTATTGCCGATATACGGCCACAAATGTTGGAAAAAGTCATCGAAAATTGGACGTCCAGATTGGACTACATCCGAGCCAGCCGTGGCGGTCATATGCCAGAAATCATATTTAAAATGTAATGCCACAAGATTATCTTTCGAATAAAAAAAAATTCATGTCAATCGAATAATCCATCGTTGTTTTATTGCAATTTAAAGTTCTATACCTCTAAAAAAAACACCCATTATAAGCAGTTCACTTTTGTAAGAACAAACTAAGAGGAAATTTTGTTTTCAACAGTTTTCACTTTTGAAACTGTATATCATGTTGGTATTACAGAAAAATAATTTGAAAAGTCAGATTATAAATATGTCATTTAAAAAAATAGCATTTGTCACATTTCATTTTGAATAGTGACATCTTAAATATTTTGTAAATATAATACTAACCTAAAATAATACAAACATAACGTAAAACTCAAAAACCTTTTTTACAATATAACAAAGTTTCTAAAAGTCAGTAATACACTATAAAAATCATCAAAATAACCAGATCTGGTTTGTTTTTACAAAAGTGAACTGCTTATAATAAAAATATTGAAAAAAATGCGATTTAAATTTATATAAGCTGTTCACTTTTATAAGAACAAACTAAGAGGAAATTTTGTTTTCAATAGTTTGCACCTTTAAAGCTGTATGTCATGTTGGTATTAAAAAATGTCACTTTTTTAAAATATCGATCCATTTGACATATGTCATAATGAAAAATGATATCTTAATTATAATGATCATAACCTTATCAACCTAAAGTCGGTTTTACCTCGTAAGGAATATTTTTAATTGACATTTAAAGTCAGTAACACACCATAAAAGTAACTAAAATAACCAAATCTAGTGTATTCTTACAAAAGTGAACAGCTTATATATTTTTTTATTTTTAATATTAATGTGCAGTAACTAATATAAATATGGATGAAAAACAAGAGTGATAAATTAAAATTCAAAAAATAATAAATGTTATTTAAATTTACATCACATTTTTTTCAATATTTTTAATATGTAAGTATATTAAAATAAAACATGGTTGAATTCAGAAAAAAATACGCTATCGAATAGGTATAAAAATATGTATAATCCCAAAATAAAAAATATAATTTTGTACTCTAACTTGAAAACAACTGGGTTAAAAAATTATTTTCTTCATTAAGGAGATGTCCCCCTTGGTCTCCTGCAACTTTGTTCTACAGTATTTTGTTGTAACTATAATAATAAAGCTAATATTGGCGGTGGTCGGTTTCGCTGTTATACCCTGTATAGTCAACTTACGTTAAAATTATAGTTCCGTAATAATATCACGTGATACAACATTAAAAAACAGTAATAAATAAATCATTTATTATTTAACAAAAAAAAAGTAAAATATAATAAAAATAAACATATATTTAAAGAAAGCAGAAATATCAAACAACTGGACAACACTGTACAGGATTGCCAGCTGTTAATCTGTAAATGACGCTATGTTCAGATTATTTTTACTAATAGTATTAAGTCCATTCTACATTATACTTTTTTCCATCTCTTATTACTTTTCATTGTCAATCAAAAATTTGACCGGAGGTAGTTTTGGATGACAGTTCTGTACTTTTCAGTCGTACCAACACCAACTTTTTAGTTTTTGTTTACAACTTAACTTTTAGTAGTTTATTAAATTGATAAGAAGTTTATTTAGATCATATAATTAAATATAAACTTAGCACAATTAAACAATATTTATAAATTGGTTTACTATAACCAAATTGTTGTCTGCCATCTGAACCTAAAAATTTTTAAGTTGGCAATGAAAAGTAATAAGAATTGGAAGGTATAAAATTTATCACTGTCTCTTATTTTTTTCCCCCACTATATTCTGTAGTATCAAAAGTTTAAATGACGTCAGAGTTGGATAGTATTGAAAAAAGTATAATGTAGAATGGACTTAACGCCTAGGGGACTGATAGTGTTCGATTGCCTAGCTTGGATTATTATTTGAGTAACTATAATTTTAACGTAAAAGACTTTATACAGGATGATTTTAAAAGGACGATATTAAGCAATATATGAGTTATCTTATGCACCACTACAAAATATTTTGCACCGAATTACATTTTCTGAACATTCTCTGCCATTTTGGATTTTAACTCATGTTTATGAAATAAGTTATGCTATGTTAGTATTATGATCTTTTTAAAATTGATTAACTTTGTTTCCAAAAATGATTCATAATTGTCATTACTTACCACATTTAATATCTTTAATGATTTTGTAAAATATAAATTTGAAATAAGTAGCGCTGCAGGCTCCAGCGCTTCTTTAGCGTCGTATAATTTATACTACAACTCTTAGCAGGTGGCACAAAATATTAAGCGATTTTCGGTTATGTAATAACAAACTTTTAAAATCACCCTGTATATTTATGCGTGTATTAGGGTTGACTGGCCAACCCGGTCCTATAGTGAACTATAGGACCCCACAATGGGAAAATGTTGAACGCCACTGACCTAGAAAATTGAAATTTGCCTTACATATACAGATTAGAGATGTGCCAGATTTCTTTATCCACGGATATCCGCAAGAAGTATCTGTATCCGCTAATTTTGTTGCGGATATCATACGGATAATTTATTTTTTTTATAAAATTTATTTCAAAATTATACTTTACAAAATAAATACGACTTTTTTCATAATAAGGTTAATTTAAATTATTTCCAAGCTGTTTTGGGAAAAGTTTTAGGGTTTTTAAATACAAATGTGTAAATAATTATGAAATATGATTATGAAAATAATAAATAAATAATAGAATTTCTAATAAAAATCGTTGTAAACATTATTGTCTGATTTTTAATCCTAAAACTTTTCCAAAAACAACTAAAAAATTATTTAAATGAACCTTAATATGAGTTAAAAATTTTTAAAACAAATTTTATTAATAAATGTTAACGAAACCTTTTTTTTCGCATCCATGGATATTCTACAAAATAATCCGTATCCGTATCAGCGGATATGAAATTTTTATTATCTGGCACATACTTAATACAGATCTTTGACCCTCATATAGGAAAAATAATAAAACTGAAGAAACTTTTCGCGTGAATAATACTAACAAATTTGTATCTATCAAAATATATATAAATATTACGGAGTATTAAATGAAAGCCCGTAGATTAGGAATAATAAATTAATAAAGTGACTATGGAGGTAATTACTAAAGTTATGTTTGGTGGAAGTTATGAGTGACCTGTTGAAATTTTAAATATAGAATATATTGAGATATGCACTCTAGGACTGATGTTAAATAAAGTTTAAGACAACACCTTTATATGACACTTAAATATTTCATAAGTAAAATTTTCAAACTATTTAATTATTCACATTGTTAATTTTCAAAAAAACAAATCATTAATGTCAAGAATTTTGTATATTATAGGCCCTGAATGAAGGCTTAAAGCCGACATATCGGATATTTGGAATAAATGTTGTCTTAAACTTTATTTAACATCAGTCCAAGAGTGCATATCCCAATATATTCTATATTTTAAAAATACATATATATATTTTGATGTGAATTTTGTCAAAAATATTTCCGAAAAATCTTTTGTCATACCCTGTAACTCGGAGGAGTCAGTGTAAAAAATCTGAAAAAATTCAGAGCAATGCACCTTGATGAAAACTTAAATGATGTCGAATTTTATGAGTTTTTGAAATCATAATATGTTTTATTTCATGCGAAGTATTAAATGAAATCTCTTAACATCTAAATAAACAGAAACACATTAATTTAAAAAAAAAAAATTATATATATATATAAAGGTAGGTATATGATTTTGATGTGACAATCAAAAAAGTATCCAAGAATTATTGTCAACTAGTAGATACGTATATGATCCTAAAATTAATAACAATAATAATATAAATAAAAATAATTCACACTCACATACATTTTTTCATATCAATATAAAATATTTCTCTACGCAAAATTTTAATTCTTGCTAGAATGTTTCAAATTTAGGATCTAAAAGACTTAAAGATGCTCCTACTACGTACAACGAACCTGTTATTAATACATCAGGAGATTCAGCACCAATTAAGCTATTTGGTAAACTTTCCATTGCCTCTTCCACATTTGGAAATATGGAAACAATCTGATTTTTGTGAGATTTTTGAATTTGTGTCCAAATTTTTTTGTGATTTTCACACCTTTCCAACTGCACTGAAATGTCATTTTTAGCATCAAAATGATCATTAACAACAATGTTTTTAAAAGCAATATTTGGTACAAAAATGATTTGATTAAATTCGATACTACTTAAAAATTCTAAAATTTTTTCAGCGTTTCTTTTACCAGTCATGTTAAAGATTAATACTTTATTTAAAGATTTTGATTTTATTTGATACCAGTTAACACACTTTTCTATACTTTCATTAGTATGGGCACCATCGAGAAAGACAGTTTTATATTTGAAGTTTAATATTTGATAACGACCTGGCCATTTGCATTGTTCTAGTCCAGTTCTTGTAGGTTCTGGAACAGATAATTTATCCTGATAAGTTTTAGTTTCTGAAAGATGTATCCACTGATGAGCTAACTGGATAGCCATAGAAGCATTTTCGCGTTGCATTCCATCTATACTAAAAGATGATGGTATTCCGTCTCCCCAATGATAATCCTCAAATTTTGGTATAACATGTAACTGACAATTTTTTTCTAAAGTTCTTTTTTGTAATACTATCATTGCTGATTCATTTTGGTTCACAGTATATACATGTGCATTTGGTTTCATAATTCCACTTTTTTGCCATGCTATTTCTTCTAACGTAGTCCCCAACATCGGCATATGTTCTAAAGACAGTGAGGTAATTCCACATACTTTAGTTTTACGTAATATATTTGTACAATCATATTCACCACCGATACCAACTTCTATAACAGCAACATCAACTTTTTGTGCAATAAATATATTGAAAGCTACTATCGTTAAAAATCGAAAATATAATGGCATGTCATCTTCATTTTCACTTTGTTTCTTTAATTTTTTATATACATTAATTATGTTATCTGCAAACTCATCTTCACATAACAGTTTACCATTTATTTTGATTCTTTCTCGTAATGAAATTAAATGTGGCGAGGTGTACAGACCAGTTTTGTAACCATGGTGACGAAGTATACTCTCACAAAATGCACAGGTGGATCCTTTTCCTTTTGTTCCGGATACATGAATTACTGGTAGTTTATCAAGCTGTTCTGAAGTTATGCCTGATCGGAGAAGATATTTTTGGGTAACCGCTAATGTTGTTGAATATGAGGTATGTTTAAGAGCAGCATCATCTAAATTTTGTATATATGCTGCATTTGACTGTAATGAATTGATATAATTCACTGCTTCTTGGTATTTAGCTGTCATACTGTAATTTACGACTACTTTGCGCGCACTATGTGGTGAATTATTAAACAGTTTTTTTAGTATGGTGAACATTTATTTATTTTTCACTAGCAGCGTAAATATAACCAAAATTAGAGCGGTCACTGTATTGTTAGATCATATAAGCGATTAAATATTGACAGAATCATATTAAGAAGAAATCTAACAAAGTTCAAATTACGATGTAAATTGCAAAACGTAGGAAAGATTAAAAAAACTACATAGGGTAAAAGAATACCATCTTCGTTTAGAGACATTTTACTGATAAATATGAGAATAGTTTTTCTCACTATTATATTATTTTTTCATAATTTCCATTTTATTTTAAGTGATGAAGAACAGTGTTCTAAAGAAAAAACGGAAAATTGTGTTGAGAAACGTGAAAATATTTATTCAGCAGGTGGTTATAACCTAAAAATAACATTTGCAACCACAACAAATGTTTGCTTGACACAATTTTGATTGTTTTAGATTTAAATTCGCCTTATAAAGATATATTAAAGTCTGTTAAATCAGGTGTTGAAACATATATTCCTTGTAATAATACAAAATGTACCTGCCATTCAGCAGTGATTTCAAAGGATCTGAAGGTATTTAAATCTAAGGGAGTCAGTAAGGATTTATTACACTCTATCCGGACCAAGTAAGTTTCATTTCATATTTTACTTCAGTTTGTTATTATATCCATTTTCTCAGTTCACAGCTTGCAACATTATTTTACTGAGCATTATCGTAACCTTTTTTGTCATATATTGAGATTCATCAGAATTAACGGTTATTGGTGTGAGTAGCATCATTTTTGGTATACATATATAATTTCACTTATATTTTTGTCTCATTTATACTAACCTGCTTATTATAAGCACCAACCATTAATTTTTGTGTAAGCGCTAACCATTCCTAATCATTATATCGTATTATGAAAAGAGTAAGCTAAAATTATATAATAACTATCAGTTGCTGACCTTCTAGATAAATAAAATAATGTATAAATACAATTTTCTTATACAGCATTGGTTTGATAATTGATGTGTAAAACTGACAAGATGGAACTGTCAAAAAATATAAAACATGAAAGCATCGATAATATATTTTGCCCATTCACCACTTTTAAACATAAATTCTGTTCTCCTTTTACAAACATACGTATTTGCATACTCATTTGCAAGTGCCAAGCTATTTTAGCATTGTAGACAAAATTTTAAATGTATAATATAATTCATTTCTTAAGCGGAACTATATTTATTTTTTATGTTGTCACGATCTCACTTTTTAACGATTGAGGTTGACTTTTGGTTTGGTTTGGATAGAATGATTAAAAGCATCATTCAATCGCTAAAAGTTAATAGATTTCAAAAGCTAGTTTCGCTTACACATTTGGAATAGGCTATAGTGTTTTATAACCAATGTTCTGTAAACATGTTACGAATGCTCTACAAAATTATGACTACTACTGCGGAGTACTTAGGGCTCCGCAGCCATTCCAGGAAATAAAATAAATCAAAATTGAGTAAAATCAAAAGAATAGTAATAAAAAACAAAATAAGAAAATTGGAAATTACATTCTGAAAATTTGCCAAGTTGAATAGGGTGACCATTCGTCCCGCATTTTGACATTTTGTCCCGCATTTTAACATTTTGGATTTGGGAGCTGAGGACCCTTTTTTTTTGCTCTTCACTTGGATTTGGGAGATGAGGACCTTTTTTTTTTGCTCCGTCCTGCATTGCCTTCTTAAGAAAATGGTCACCCTAAAGTTGAATGTATGTCCGAGTGATTCCTGACTCTAGTCGGTTTATGACTCTAGCTGGAATGTGATCGGCGCGATGCATTGTTGTTTGAAAAATCTGCTTTTATTTTGATTACTTGCTTCATTTTATAAAAATCTGTCTATCAATAAGTGACCTATGAAAGAGAAAAGTAAATTTATAGTGAAAAAATCTACCCCCTCCCCAATATTGGTGTAACATTACTTCTAAACACCATTAATTTGGAAGGCATAAGATAGGCCGAAGGGGCTCCGCCATAGAAATTGATTCTAAAAAGGGCACCGCAAGTCAAGAAGATTGGGAACCCCTGCTCTAGGCTTATTTATGCCTATGTAAATATGTGTAAACATATTTCATAGGCATAACAGCATTCCGCTTCACGGATCCGTTTGTGAGCACTGGACAATTCATCCGTTCTACCATTTTCAGCTCTACGCTTAGACAGAAGGTTTTTTTTTTTGTAGCGCAATTAACTTCATTTGAATTCAACCTATTAATAATTAATATTAAATATAAATAAATATTATATAAATATTATGTAAATATTAAATATTAATATCAAATTATTAATATTTAAAAGGAACACAAGGTATTACTTTAATTACAAATATAACTTACGGTTAAACTAGGGAATAGGTACTTACGTTACAAGATTTCCGTTCTACCATTTTCAGCTCTACGCCTAGACTGAAGATTTTTTTTGTAGCGCAACTAACTTCATTTGAATGTTTTGACAATCATTACTATCTTCGTTATTAAGATTCAAAATATTTCTAACACCCTGAATTCAAATTATTAATATTTAAAAGGAATGCAAGGCATTGGTTTAGGCAGAACTAGATTTTCAACTCTAGTTACTTTTACCGATTGATTGAAGCTTTTGATCTTTTGTTCAGGAAATGCCAATTTCAATATATATATATATATACAAAAATAGCTAATGACAACTTACAAAACTGAAAATTCCGGTTAGTTCCGCCAATTCGTTTGGAATAGACTGTATATTCAAAATATTAGACATGTCAATCACAGTTTTGACATGTCAATTTGGTATCTGACATGTAGTTTTTGAGTGACTATAACCTCAGTATAATGAAACTTAACCTAAAATATAAAAGCCAGATTTACAAGTTCACATGGTTCCACAAAAATCTATTTACACCACAACAGTCACCAAAGTAACCAGATCTAGTTTTGTATGTATAATCCGTCTCAATTTGTAATACGAAACTACATTTGGTTACTTTGGTGACTGTTGTGGTGTAAACAGACTTTGGCGTATCCGTGTGAACCAATACTATGACAATATTATAAATGTATTGTCAATATATAACATAAAAAATGAACTTTCACTGTTAGTTCCGTATAACAAAATGAGACAGATAATATTACAAAATGAGACAGATTATACACATTGAAGTTCTATCAGATCGTCAAGGATGAAATTTGCAAATAATATTGCCAACTTTTAACAGCTTATTATTTGACATTGGCTTAATACAGAGCGATCAAGAAATCTTGTCCGTTATGCAACACTTGTCAGAAACATTTAGTTATCAAACTTATTTCCAAGGGAATGTACACATAGGCGTACATTCTATTTTTATTACCTTATACGAATTGATTATTAAATGAACACTATTTTTCTCTACACGCCAATGAGTTGACAACAGGTATTAAGTTAGGAACACATATCCGTAGTTTCTCGGGTGAGTTCGGCCAAACAAAGTAATCTGATTGGTTCTTTGTTAAATTGGGATTTTCAGCTGTGGATTAGAATACAGTTTTGATATTTTTAAACTCATTGTTTACTATTCTGTTTTTTTTTTTTTTTTTGTTTGTTGGAAAGTTACACATCTCGCCTGTTTAAAGAAATTATTGGATTATATATATATATATATATAAATTGTTGAAAATGGAACGGTCGGAAATTCGCACTTTTATGAAGTATGAGTTCTTACGTGGAACTACGGCATCGCAGACCGCGCGAAACATTAATAGTGTATTTGGTGTGTTACTTCGCAGCAGACAATATCAAATTAGTACGCCAAATTTCGTACAGGTAACTTAAAAAAAAAACTGGCTCGTCGATCACAGCAAAAATATACTGCAACCAACTGGACGAAATGATGCAAACACTTAAAGAAAAACAGCGTAGATTGGTCAACAGATCGACTCCTATCTTATTGCATGATAACGCTAGACCACACACTGCACAAATGACTGGCAAAACTACAGGTATTGGAGTTGGAACTTCTTCATCATCCTCCATATTCACCAAACCTAGCCCCCACTGACAACCACTTCTTCCGCAATTTGGACAACTTTTTAATAGGAAAACAATTTAATTCCGCCAATGCTGTAAAACTGGCTTTCCAGGAATCCATTGACTCTCGTCCGCCAGGGTTTTATACCACCGGCCTGAACAACCTGCCGCTTAAATGGCAAAAGTGTATAGACAATATGGGTGTATACTTTGATGAATAAAATAATTCCTTATATTTGTAAGTTATCAACCAACTTTGTCTTTTTTCTACAAATTTCATCCTAGACGACCTAATATATACCGATTTTTTTGTACGAAATCATCGACTTCAGTATATTGAGATCCTACTGTATACACAAGTTATTGCTAAGGGAAATTAAATACCTGAAGCATAGTTACGAAGAACTGATTCTTCTTGAAATTAAAGGTTTTAAAGTAAAATTTCGCATGCTGTATTTATTTTCTATAATGTTTTTTATTTATTAGTAAAATAGTTTAATTAATTAGTTACTTACTTGTTTATTTTTTTGTGCACATGTTTCTTTTCTATGTGTGGTTTTAAATTAACTTACGTTATAAAAATAAATAATCTATGTAACATGCACTGTCTTGACGTACTTCCATTTGAGCAATCAAGTTTAACATTTCTTAAATTTAATAACCTTTCATTGTTTAATTTGAATTTAATATCAATCGAATTTCAGTTATAATCTGTCAGTGCGAGTAACTTGTTCAAAGATATCACGCACTCCTAAAAATCGCTTTATTTGATGTATGATCTTAACTACAAAAAAGTCGACGACATATGGAGATAATGGTCAAGTCCAATTAACAATTTTATTGTTTCAAAAACTTTTTTTTAATCATTTATATCTGTGAGTTAGATCCGTATTAATAGACTGGTATCAAGTATTTTAGAATAATAGGTTAATGTACCCTATGCTCCCACCAAATCTGACTTGGCTAAGCATCACTCGTTTCTTTCAAAACATATCAATTAAGTTTGAGCCTTATCTTTTCCAAAATTTTCATTCAAAACTGAAATTTAAATAAGTATGTATAAGTATTTAAAAAGCATTCATCCTGAAATCTACGTATTTATTTGATAAGTGTTTGTTGCCATTTAGCTTGTATTAACGTATTTAAAGAAAAAGTTTAATGATGAAATTTCAGTATTTATACGGATAAATTCACATTTAAATGATTTCAATGCTCAAAGTACATACACATACTCACTAGAGCTCAGTGAATGTACGTTATACATGCTATGTACAATGGTGCACAATTTTAAATGAACAAATTATGGTGAGGAAATAAAATAATGTGCACCTATAAACTAAATAATTAGGATAGGTTTAGTTAGCAAAAATTTAGAACAGAAAAATCCCAAACTTGCTAGACGTATATAAACGGGTACCCATAAGGAATTGTTGCCTGTTTTCAATGAGATTTATAGTATACATATTTAGAAAAACATTAACTCCATAAAAAGAGAGTCCCAAAAAATATCAATTATATACCGACTTATATCAATAATATCAGGTCTGGGAAAAGTTCGTGACGTTTCTTTAGTAAAATTCAACTGGTTTTGTTATAGTGTGAAAATGAATTTATTTAAACCAAATATGCTCCATTATTATCGACAACGTTTCGCCATTTTTCGGATAGAGCCATGATGCCATCGGTGAAGAACTTGGAAACTGTGGTTTCTGGTTGAAAAACTGAATCAAGTGGTTTTCACAGGCTTCTTTTGAAACCAGCTTAATTCCATTGAGAGAATTCTGCAGAGATCGGAATAGGTGATAATCAGAGGGTGTTATGTTTGGACTATACGGTGGATGCAACAAAATTTTACAACCAAGCTCTCGTAATTTTTGAAGGGTCATCAAAGAAGTGTATGGTCTTGCGTTGTTATGATGAAAGACAATACCTTTGCTATTATTCAATTCGGGCCGTTCTCTTTCAATTGCCTGGCGTAATCTCTCTAGTTGTCCAGAGTAGAGTTGATAATCAATCGTCTAACCAACTGGAAGTAGCTCATGGTGGACGATTCCCTTCCAGTCCCACCACACACACACAGCATCACCTTGTTCGGCGTCAATCCTCGCTTCGCGAACGCTTGTGACGGCTCACCATCCCTTGTACGCGATCTTTTACGCTTCCGATTGTCGTACGTGATTCATTTTTCATCAACGGTTATGACACGTTTCAGAAATGGCTCTATCATGTTTTTCGCGCTCAGCTCATGAGGAACCCATATATCGAGCTTCTTTTTGTAGCCAGTTTTCCGTAAATGGTTCAAAACAGTTTTGTGGTCAATGCCTAGCTGTGTACCAATATCGACACTGCTGATATGCCTATCTTGCTGGACTTTTTCAAGAATTTCATCAGTTTTTTCACTGATTGGACGACCAGAGCGTGAGTCATCTTTCACATTAAAATTACCAGAACGAAAGCGAGCGAACCATTTCCGCGCAGCAGATTTTGATAAAGTACCTTCACCATACACAGCACAAATTTTTTCACAAGCCTGCGCAGGGTTCTTCTTTGTCGTAATAATATTGCAAAATATAGCGCAATTTTTCATTACTTTTCTCCATTTTCAAACGCAAACAACTTTCCAACCACTGCACAAATTTTGATGTTTAGACACTCAAAGTAACGCTCGAACTGTTACCTCTCCAACGAGCACTTAGTGGTGTCGTTGCGATCTGTGTTTCCTGAGTTACTTGCAATTGGCGCCGTCTATCTGCAAAAACGCCACGAACTTGTTCCCAGACCTGATATATCAATGTCATGTTTTATCATCATTGGCGCAACAGCCCGAGGTGAACCTAGGCCTCTTGTTTCCAGGTTTCATGACCATGTTTTAAATTTATGTACATATGGAAAAATCTGTTTTATTTAAAAATAGTTCATATCTTTTAAAGGGTTGGTTTGCGCACTCATGTTGATTTAGCTTTACTCATGTTTTTTTTCCACATATTTTGGTCAGTACATACGTTCTTAAAAATTCCAATCACTTTTTTTTTTAAATCATGTATATTATAAAATTAATAATATTTAAAAACTAATAAATTGTTGGGTATAATTTGGAACATTTACATTTAATTATACTTTATTAGCTGTCAAAATACATATTTAAAAATAAATTTATAAAACTGTTAAAATAAAAAACTAAGATAAATCAGTTATGATTAACCTTTTTTTTTTTTTTTTTTTTTATTTAAAAATTTTAAGACGCTTCAGCTACTGTGGCTATTAGCGTCTGTGTTTACATCGATTTTTACAATATGTGTTTCATTTTGCATAGATAGGTTATACACAGATGTTTAGATTTTATTATAAAGATTTACTTGTGTGATAAAGTTAAGTATATTTGTCATTGTATTTGTGTCGTTCGCGAGGGCTTGTTTCATCGTGTTTGGGATGTTGTTTCTTAGTTTTTCTTGTTGGTATTTTGTGCAGTGTAGTATGATGTGTTCGAGGGTGAGTGGTGTGTCGCAAGTGTCGCATGTAGGTTGTTGTGTTTTTTTGAAGATGTGTTCATGTGTTAACAGGGTGTGCCCTATTCTGAGTCTTGTTAGTGTGACCTGGTCTCTCCTTCTGTGTGTAGATGTCCAATTTTGGGTAGTTTCTTTTATATTTCTTAATTTGTTGGTAGTATTTGTGTTGGTCCATTCATTGCTCCACTCTTCTTTGATTCTTGCTTTAATGATGTTTTTTTGATCTTCGGGTTGTATTGCTATTTTCAGTTCTTCATCTTGAGTTGCTTGTCTTGCATTTTCGTCTGCTTTTTCATTCCCCTTTATGCCTATGTGGGATGGGATCCACACAAAAGTGACTGTATTTTTGTAGTGTGTAATGGCATCGTGTATGTATTCTTGTCCTTTTTTGATGTGAGGATTTTTTGGGTAGGTCTGCTGATATGACTGAAGTACACTAAGTGAGTCGGTGTATATTATGTAGTGTTTGTGTTGTTCTTTGGACGTCTTTATGTGTTCTGTCGCCTTCTGTATGCTAAAAGCTTCTGCTGTGTAGATGCTGCACTGGTTGGGTAGATGGTATCTATAGGTTTTATCGCCTATTATGGTTGCTGATCCCGTTTGTTCATCTATTTTTGATCCGTCCGTATATATTTCTATTCCGTTGGGGTATTTGTTTCGGATTTCGTGGTAAACTTGCTTGTATATTTCAGGGCTGGTTTGGTGCTTAGGATATTTTGTTAGGGTTAGGTCAAACTGTGGAGGGAGTAGCGTCCATGGTGGGGATTTATTATGATACATTTTTTCTATTTTGGGAATGATAATGTTATAATGTTGGGTTAATTTGCGGATATGTTTTTGAAGAGGAGTTTTGTCTAGGAGTTTTTGGTTGTTATTTGTATTTTGGTATATATATTTGTAGGCAGGATTTGTAGGATTTTTTGCAACGGTTGTTACATAATTGAGAATTACTTGGTTACGGTGGTGTAATAAAGGTTTAACTCCGGCTTCGCAGAGAAGGCTATTTATCGGGCTAGTTCTCAGGGCTCCTGTAGAGATTCTTATCGCAGTGTTTTGTATAGTTTCCAAACCACGTATATTAGTCTTTTTTGCTGTTGCGTAGACTATACTTCCATAATCCAGTTTGGATTGTATCATAGTTGTATATATCCTAAGTAATATTTCTTTTTGAGATCCCCATTTACTGTGTCCTAAGGTTTTCAGTAAGTTCATTCTTTGCATGCATTCTTTTTTCAGGGTTTTTATGTGTGGTACCCAGGTTAGTTTTTTATCGAATGTCACCCCTAGGAATTTTATATTATCGACAAAGTTAATATATTGATTATTTAGTTGTAATCCATAATTAAATGTTGGGGTGTGTAGTTTTGTGAAGTGGATTGCGTTTGTTTTTGGGACGGAGAAGCTAAATCCTGTATGTTTAGTCCATTTTTCTAGATTTTTTATTGTTTTCTGTAGGATTATTTTCAGTTGTTTAAGGTTTTTGTTTTTTGCATATATTACCAGGTCATCTGCGAATAATGAAACTTTTACTAATTTAGGTACATAAGCTATAATTTTGTTTATGGCTATTAGAAAGAGAGTTACACTAAGGATTTCTCCCTGTGGTACACCATTTTCTTGGATTTGTTCATTTGAGTAGCATCCATTTGTTCTGACTTTAAATTTTCTTTTTTCAAGGAAGTTATTCGTGTATTTTAATATGTTTCCATCAATTTTGTATTCTTTCATGGTGTTGATGATATATTTGCGCCAGGTTGTGTCGTATGCTTTCGTTAGATCGAAGAATATAGCGATTAGATGCTGTTTATGCTTGAATGCGTATTCTATTTCCGTTTTTAGGCAGACTAATTGATCTATTGTTGAACGTTCTCTTCGGAATCCGCTTTGTGAGTTGTTTAGTAAATTGTTTGTTTCTAGATACCATATTAACCTATTATTCACTATTTTCTGTAATATCTTACTTAAACAATTTGCTAGTGAGATAGGGCGGTAGTTATTGTTGTCTGTTTTCGATTTGTTTGGTTTCAGTATGGGTATCGTTACAACTTCTCGCCAACTTTCCGGGTACGTATTTTGTAGCCATATTTGGTTGTAGATCCTGAGTAGGTAATCTATTATCTCCTCTGGAAGATGTTTAATCATTTCATATGTTATTCCGTCTGGTCCTGGGCTGCTGTTGTTCTTAAGATCTTTTATTGTATTTAATATTTCTCTTTTTGTTATGGGTAAGTTAATTGGTTTATTGTCTTCACTGTTTATTTGAGTTTCTATGTTCTCTACGTTATTTTTATATTCTTTGAATTCGTCTGTATACTGATCATCACTTGAGTTGTTCTTAAATTTAATTGCTAATGAATTTGCTATTTCTTGCGGTGCTGATATTATTTTGTTGTCTTGGATTAATATGGATGTTTGATAGTTTTGTTTTTGGCCGTTTATTTTTCTAATTTTTTCCCATAAATCTTTTACTGGTGTGTTTGTCGTTATTGTTCCTGTATACTCCCTCCAAGATTCTTGTTGGCTGTTGAGGATTATTCGCCTGAGTTTAGCTTTTGTTTTTTTAACTTCAATGAAGTCATCAGGATTTTTGTTTCTTCGGTATTTATTTAATGCTTTTTTATGTTCTTTTACGGCTTTTTTGCAATTTTCATTCCACCATGGAACTTGTTTTTTTAAATTTTGGGGCTCGTTTGATTTTATTGCTTGATTAGCTGCGTTTGTTATTATTGATGTTAAATGCTCTACCTGTTCGTCTACTGTTGCTTCGCCTGGTATTATTACGTTATTTTTTAAGGCTTCTGTAAATTTTTCCCAATTTGCCGTTTTTAATTTCCATTTGGATGCCGCTAATTCTTTTTTTGTGTTAACATTTGGCAGGGTGATTTTGATAGGAAAATGACCGCTGGAGTATGTATAAGATAGGACTTGCCAAGAAATGATAGGTGCTGATTTTGGATCGCAGAAGGTTAAGTCTATGCAGGAGAAATTCCCAGTTCTTGTACATAGGTGTGTTTCTGATCCATCATTAAGTAATATTAAGTTGTCGTTCTTATCTAGAATTTTTTCTATCTTTTTACCCCTGTCATCTGTGTTGACCGATCCCCATAACACGTTGTAGCTGTTAAAATCTCCTGTTATTATAAAGGGTGCCGGTAGGTCTTTTATTAGTTTTTCTAATTTCTCTTCCTCGATTGGTTTATTTGGTGGTAGGTAAAGAGAGCAAATTGTGGTTTTTTGTGGTATGTATGCTGTTACTGCAACTGCTTCCAGGTCGGTGTTAATTTGGAGTTCTTCTGCGTGTATTTTGTTGCTAATTAGTATTGCCACTCCTCCACTTGCTATGTTACAATTTATTCTATCTTTTCTGAATATTGAGAAATGTTTTAAGTTTATATTTTGGTTGTTGATGAGTCTGGTTTCTTGTATGCATACGATTTCCGCTTTTGTGTCTGTTATTAATTGTTTTAATTCAGCCAGATGGGCGAATATTCCATTATTGTTCCACTGAATTATATTCATGTTGTTTAATTTTGTGTTTCTGTTTTGAATATGTAAGGTTTTTACTTTGTAGGAGTTTATTCGTTTTCTGGCACTTCGTCTTCGTTTTCGGAATGTTCCGAATATTCGTTCTCGAGCTGTGTTTTCAGTTTGTTTTCTAGTCTGGTGAATTGTGATTTTACTATTTTTTGTTGGAGCAGGGGATAAAGGTCTTGTATCATTTTTACTATTTTATATGGATCTGTCGTGTAATCTCTAGCGATCGTTAGTGGGTCAGAGGATCTGTATGCGTTGTCAATAAAGTCTTTGAATTCCTCAAATTTTAGTTCATACTGTTTTGGGTTTTTCTTAATTTCGTTTTTTAGATATTTTGTCAGTTCTTCAGTCGTCTGTTGGTGAGACGGACTTGTTGACCTCTGCTTTTTTTGACGTTGTTTTATTTCGAGAATACTGGGCTTTGTTATATTTTGGGTTAGTAAGTGTATATTTTTGTTTCCTTCCATTTTATTTTCTTTTGTATTTTCGTCTCCTGTCAATGATTCTGCAGATTCCGATGAGGTTTTGGACATAGGTCTTTTTAGTGATGATTTTATAGAGGATTTTTGGTTTGTAGGGGATGTGCAGGTTTTTTGATCTTTAGATGGCGCGGATGTTTGTCTTGTGGGGGGTGTGCTATTTTTTTGTTCAATAGATGATATCGGTATTTGAGTTGTAAGGGATGTGCTGTCTTTTTGTTCGTTGGGTGGTGCTGACATTTGACTTGTAGAGCGTGTGCTAATTTTTGGTTCGATAGCTGATGTCGGTATTTGAAATGTAGGGGGTGTACTGTTTTTTTGTTCATTGGATGGTGTTAAAATTTGGCTTGTAGAGGGTGTGATATTTTTTTCTTCGGTAGATATTGTCAATTCATGGCTTGTAGAGGATGTATTTTTTTCTTGTTGTGTGTTGTTATGTAAGGTTTGCGGATTTATCGTTTGGCACTGGGGTGTTCTGTGTCGTTGTTTGCATTTTTGGCAGATGGGTTTGTCCTCCGAAAAGTAAATTCTGTATTCGGTGTCATCGTCGTAGATTAACGTTGTTTCAGGGAGTTGAGTTTTTCCGTCATCGGCTATGTAGACTTGTCTACGAAATCCCATTACGTGGGTGAATTCTGCTTCCGGTATTCCGGCTCTTAAGCGATGTATTGCTGACACGGTTTTGAATCCTAGTTCATGTAAAGTTTTTTCAATTAATGAATTTGAGATTGAAGGGCTGACGTTTGAAATCATAATTCTTTTTGTGGGCATTACTAGGGGTCTGATTTCTAGGTACTCATTTTCTATTTCTATTGTTTTCTGTTGTACTACTTTGTCAGCTAGTTTTTTGTCAGATAGGTATATGCATATACGATTATTTGAGAGCGGTGATGCATATAATATATTTTTGGCTTCTACAATATTGGCTATTTTTTTGAGGTAAATTGATAGAGGGATGATTTCTTTCTTTCCTGCGATTATTATTGCCTGTTGTTTTGATGGGCATGTCTCTGTCTGATTTGGTTTGTTCTTTTTAACTGTTTCTGAGAAAGATAGTGGTTTAGAGGTTGAGCTATGGGTTGGTTTTTGATTGTTTTCATTTTGAGTAGAGTAAGGGTTATTTGTGACATTTTTGGTAATGTGGTTTGTGTCCATGGTGTCCATAGCTGTGGTGTATTTTGGCTACTCGTCCATAGATGGCGTTTGTAGAGAAATTTTAGAGAGAAGAGAGAGACATATAGCCTATTCTTATCTCTATGCTACAACCGGAGTTAACCGAATACGTTTGGAAGTGTCCGGATAAACCGGGAGTAACCCGCCGTTACCGAAGTAACTTTTGGGTTAGGTTTTGACTTAAGAATATTTATGAATTTTTATGATTATATTTTGTGATATATGGATAATGAAAGGATGGATCTGGTGATTAGTGAAATGATAATTCTGATAGGATGAAATATGCAATTTTTGTAAACAAAATACCTGGTAAGTTTGTTATTTTTCTCTTGTCTGATTTCTCATCTGTCACACGTAAGGCGCACAACGTCGGAGAGGGATTAACCTTTGAGGTACTTATTTTAAAATGAGAAGTTCACCTCTTATGGTGGGTTGCTAACGTAAGAGTTTTCTCTAACTCGAGTTAAAATCATTTGTTTTTCTATATTACAACATACAAAAACAAATGATTTTAACCTGAGTTAGGAATAATTATTACTTTAGCAAGCGGCCAATAAAGAAATAAAAAAAAAAAAAAACAAAAGTGAAACAACAAATTATGATCTTTACATAAATTTTTATCAGTTTAGTTGGTTTTACACAGTTCAATTTATTGATCAATAAATTGATCAATTTTTTTTTTTGTATATTAACTGAACGATTTATTGACAACCTTGAAAACAGAAGGATCACTTTACACACATCAATTTATTTATCGATATTTTTGAAAACTTTTACATTACCAACTATAAAACATGTTGACATATTTATCAAAAGTAAAATATCTTCACAAAATTACGAGCTGTGAACAAAAACAAAAGAAATAACCTAGATAATGGTGAATTAGAACGTTTGCGGTTCTGTCACATTTGAAAACGAAACAGAAATTATATATTTCTTGGTTATTTTACAACTAAACAGTTGGCAATAACTAAACAGTAAAAATATACCTAGAATTCCCTAAAAAATGATAAAAGAATGAAAAAAAAAGAAAAATAGAACTTGATCTATTTTCAAAATAAATTTTTCAATTAATTGATCAGTAAATTGAATCGTGTGAAATCCACTTTAAATAGTATGAGCCTGATTTTATAACATATTTAATAATAGACCATATTAGTAACTATTATTATTATTATTAGTACAAACCTTTAAGCGGAACTAAATTGAATTTTAATTTTTGTTAGTTGTCACGAGCTCACTTTTTCCTAATTGAAAAGGGCTTTTGTTAAACAAATTGATCAAAAGGCTGACGTAAAGTAATCTGTAAAAGTTACCAGATTTGAAAATCTAGTTCCGTTTAAAACAAAGAAACAGGCTATGCGTCATAAAATGGGCTTCCGTTCTGCCTCCTATCGGTTGATTTCCTTTTATTTAAATTAAATATGTTGATTTTTTTTTTTTAAATGTATTTTGGAAGTGAAAATTAAGTTTTCAAAGTAAGAAAATGCTTCACATCAAAACTACAAGTGTATACAAAACTATACATTATAATTTAATATGTCATTATTTTTGCAGATTAATTTTGAAAAATTTACGTTAATAATCGCAATAAGTAACATAGCAATAAGTCTGTTTGCCATTTCTTAATAGTTTGAAGGAACAATATGTTGTTCTTATTTTGTACATTTTTGTTTTTCATTTTCATTTGTCACAAAACGAAAAAATTTGCAATTAAGAATGTGGTTGTAATGGTTCCAATTTGAAGCAAAACAATACACCATTATCCATTCTGAAACAAAATATTAATGATTACTTAGTTTTAATTAAGTAAATACTAAAGTTATTCATATTATTTAAAAACGTAATCTATGAATATATCTTCGAATTATTATTTACTGAGAAGTGACACGCTCGAATACGCAGTCTGCTGGTCAAATATTGTACTAGGTGCCCTAGTACTGTTTGAACTTATTACATATGTTCTAGTGTTGAGTTTTCGTTAGAATGTCGATAGAAGTTGTGAAAAACTATAAAAGTAGAACAAATTGTACTGTTTTTGACTGCCATTCAAGACAGCACAAAGAGAGGCATTTAAGTTTTTTCTTTTCTTAAGAAAAATGGAAGGAAAGTTAATATTAAGTGCAGATGGGGAAAAGATTTGGTTATGGACAGGAGGAAGGTATGGGAATATATTTTGAGTTAAAAAGTAACTAATACTATGCGAGTTTGTTCATTACATTTGTCGCAGAAAAACAAAACTGCACTAATATGCTTGCACTTGTAAGTTGCATTTTTAACTTTTAGCTGCTCCTGTCCAACTAAAACTAATTTTATTTCTTGAGGCAATGAACATAATGCTCTTGTTTGCAAACAGAATCCATATATTGTAAATTCAGATGACCAACACTAAGATATACCACAGCGCCGCCATCGGTAATGTCACTTCTCAATACGTTTATAAAAACATTATTCTATAATATAAGGTATCTGAACTGTATATATTAGTATATACTTATCAAAGATATATATTTTTTGCTCAAAATTGAAAACTTATTATTCATTGAATTAAGGTAACAAAAGTAATGTGATACATGTATTTTAAATCTGCCAAAAAAATCAAAAGGAAACCGTTGTCAGATGGCTGCACATGTATGTGACGTCACACTAATATGACCAATTGGTAGTGCTCTCATAAATCGACCATACCTAGGGTGACCATTCGTCCCGCATTTTAACATTTTGTCCCGCATTAAGATGCGTCCCGCAATAGTCCAGCATTTTAACATTTTGTCCCACATTATCCCGCATTTTGGATTTGGGAGGTGAGGACCTTTTTTTTGCTCTTCACTTGGATTTGGGAGGTGCAGACCTTTTTTTTTTGCTCTTCACTTGGATTTTGGGAGATAAGGACCTTTTTTTTTTGCTCCGTCCCGCATTGCCTTCTTAAGAAAATGTAGCGAACCGGTTACGTTACTTTATAACGTACCTTTTATTGTCCACTAGGTAGCGAGCCTGTGGTATTATATTATGTCTAATCTCAAACTGAAGTGAGATATCTGACTAAAGGAGATCGGGTAGTAGGCGTGAATATTATCCAGGGTTCATCATTACGATATGTGAATTAAATGATATGTATTGTTGTACTTACCAACCGACTGATCAGGCATCTTGTATTTAAGTTTGGATCAAAGCTGTTCACTAAAGTTCTTAAGGTGAAGGGTTTACACTCGTGAACACGGTTTAAAATTAATGAATTAAATTTATTAACAGTAATAATTACAAATAGTTTAAATGATTAAAAGTTTAATATGCATTTAAAGGAATTAATAAAATAAAACAAACAGAATTGAGTAGACCACCAGAAAATATCGACACAGTGCCTCTACGAATGCTACTACCTAGATGTTACTACTCACAAGACCGAATACTATCTGATCTCCTCTTCAGAGAGTCGTGTGTTTTTATGAGAAGTTACTAGGTATTTCGTGGAAAAGGGGTTTAGCTTTGTTCAAGGGGACCCTAGTGTTCAGAGTTATTAAGCAATAACTCGGAATACATTTCTCCCTGAACAAATAACCATTTAAAAAATATATTTCTAAAGAAACATAAAATTTCTAAAATTTTATTATTTGAATTCTCAAAAGTATACCCTTTTTAAAAAGCCCAAGAAATACCTTTCAAAGGGATTCTCCCGACGGGTGTTTGTGAAAGTTTCTGATGGACCACTCGATTCGTTACATTACTCCCTCCTTTTAAAAAGTGTGTATCCATTTATATGGATGGACACCTTTTCTCAAGGGTCCTTCGCAGGTTTGGCTAAACCTTCAAACCGGAGAAGGATCCAAAGAGGAGTAAATACTTAACCTTAGGGGGTGGGGATACCAATGGAAAGACCTGCAGAGGGGAAGTCATGGCGGACCGGTTCATCCCTCTTGACCTGGTGGAAGTTGACCTCGCTGATGGTTGTGGAAGGATCTCAGATGTAAACCTGGTGCTGGTACCAATAGGTGGGTACCTGTTTGGATTGAAAATTGTCTCTTGCTGGTTGGTAGGCATCCATCTTGAACATCTCTTCGGACCACGGAAGTAGGAAAATTTCTTTCTTCGTGACTGGCTCGATGTCTTCGTGGAAGATGGCAAACTTGCAGCTCTTCTCCGTATAATGTCTCATGGCTCGCAACGGCTTACATTTAAATTAAATTTCTCAGTGTAGAATTTCTCTATCATATTGTTCTTCAGACCATACTTTATATACAACATCTTTTCGCAAAATATTCTTCTTTAAGCTTTCTTCGTTTTTCGCTTTCGCATCATTTTCGTTTCTCGATTTCATTTTCTCTTCGTGATTTCGTTTTCATTTCGGGGGTGGCAAAGCAACACCTCTGTTTGGCCACACGCAGATAGTTTCAGCTGTTGTTTTGTAACGTGTGCAGTCTCAACTATCGCTCCACGCCCTAGTAATAACGTGAACGGGCGAAACAAATATTTATGGTTCGCGCTACGGGCTGAACCACCACCAATTTTACTAGTATCGTGCACGCAGACTCATTGTACAGTCGCCACGATTTCTCACTTTAATCGTCTCCGCAGACCGGTTTGACAGTCGCTACGATTTTTCTCGTGGATTAAGCGACAATAATCTACAACTCCTGACGATTTTTCATTTCAACGGACGAATATGCATAGGGCAACCCTTTTTGTTTGAGGCTCTACGTAGACAAATTTCTTCTTCTATCCTTTTGTCTGGCCTGCAATACATGTGGGCCTCATTCTTGAGAGGAATGGTAATCGTCAATTGAATTTGAGCGAAACAGGGCCTAACTGCTTGCTCGGGCGGGCTCGTCTTAAGGCCGGACGAGGGCGCTGTCATCAGGGTGGCCATTGTAAATTGATGTGCGGTTAATCTTCCTAGCTAGGCGCTTTAGACAACATGTCTATCTATAACAAAACATAAATTCAACACATAATGTGGATTATTCGTGGATCCATTTCTCATTGCTCGCTTCTTGCGGCATCATTTTCTCGTTAAATACTGCTTTGACTTCCAACCCCGAAATCACAACTCTTCTGCCTTCTTCTGCTTCACATGTATGGACGTATAAAGTATGTCTCTTCTTCGATAATCTGACGTCGATTTCGCCTTTGATTGCCGTTGTAAGCTTCTGAGAGATTACTACGCTGGGCTCTTCATAACATCTTCTTCATGGGTCTTGAGTGGTCTGTTGTTCTAGTCTTCTTTCTTCGGGATACATCAGCTTGATTGCCGTACGTCGATCTTTTGCAGGTCAGTTCCACTGTTAATGACTTCTGTGCGGTTGTTGACGGAAATAACTTTTGATGGTTTCTGCACCCATCGTACTCATAGGTATTGTGTGACGTACCGAGGTACGCAACGGAAGTAAACGGTAGCATTCTTGAGAGGCTCTGGTCGACACCCGGTGGTAAACTCGACATGAAAGATCGTCGGTGGTAACAATACATAAAATACACATATCATAATGCAATTTTTGTATCAGTGATGCTAAAGCAGCTGATACTCCCTGGATGCCGTAAAAGTCAAAACAAATTTAGGAACTAGAAATACACTTGAGCTTTTTCATTCATATACGTATACACCTTTTTTATGTTAAATCAAATTAATCCAATTAAACCCAATAAATCAAATCTCAAATTAATCAATTAACGTTTGTGGTTTACTTCAATGTTTCGTATTGAACAAAAGAACAAATTAATTAAAAATTCTACGCACTATCATTTCTCTGTGTTTCAATTATTATTTAAAAAAAATTAATAATAATTTCATATCCTACAATACATTAGATTCATATCGCCTAGGTGGCGTATAGATAAGGAAAGCTTCTAGGTTGCTTTTATTCTTATGATCACTTCTGATCACTGAGTCAGTTACACGTTATTTTCTCTGTCTAAACTTGTACTAACGCTTAAAATTAAATTTAAAACTGAGTCCAAAAGTTTAAGTAAAATTTACTAAAGTCTGTATCACCTTTTACAACAATGGCTTATCTTCAAACAACCGCTAGCGAGTTGCTAGTCGTTAGTGTAGCATTATGTTAAAAAGTAAATAAAACTAAACTTTTATTTAAAAACATCGAGATTAATGCAATTTTTTAAAATAATTAAATTGTAGTCGAAGTAAGCTTTGAATCTACGCTTTTAAATAAGTACTGTCTTGAGACAAATTTAATAATTATAAAATTTCTCATCACAAAACTGTCAATGCATCTTGCTTATTCATGGCACGCTGTATGGTGTGATACCATTTAAAATTTCAAAAAACTAATAAAACACTCATTATCAAACTCAGTATTCATAAAACAATTTAAATTTAAAAAAAAACTGGATTTTATTTTGCTAATAAAAAAAGAAATAAATTTAGTATTTTCCATGTAAGCAACTTACACATACTTCTCATTTTTTCAACTTTTGTTTTCTGCTGGGTGAACACAAACTAATGTAATATAGTTTACATATACCATACTAACGCTTAAAATTAACTTCAAATAATTTCAAAAATCATGTAATATTACGGGTATAGTATTAAAATACATTTAAAAACTTGTCTAAAACTTTTTCCAATCGTAAGAATTATTCTATTTAGTTTCAATAAAACGAGCTTTACTTAATGAGGAAAATACCAGTGGCGGTTTCGTAAAAATCTTTAATGTAATCATAAACGTAAACAGCATTTATTTTTGACGGAAACATTACTAACGAAATAAAAAACTATAATGCATGATATCTATTAAAATCTTTAACATAATTTTCAAAGTATTCATTATTTATATTCTTGTTCAAAGAGTACCTAATGTGTACAAAATCCGGAGAAATTAATAAGATATTTAAAAAAAAACGTTTAATATTAACGGGCATAAATCTATTAGCTTCAAACTATTATTTGTGTAAAACATGATAATTTTCTAAAACAAACGTGGTAGCGATTACATACATTTTTAGTTGAAAATTAAATAAGTCTAAAAAAAAAACAATAATTATTTATATTACTAAGTAGTACTACTTCTAATGAGTGAAGTGTATGTGTCAAACATTATTTCAAAACTCCCATTTTCAATTAATAAAATTAACAATTACAAATTATTTGTTACAAATATCGCTTTATATACAATTTGATTATTTTCTCAAAGGTTAAAATGGTTTAACAAACGGTATAATTATTTTCGTAAATGTGGTAAGTACTTTCTATTGCTACCTGGGTTGGTCTAAACTTGCCTCGTTCCATGCGTTAAAGGTTGTTGTAAAACCTTTTTTTTCGGTAAACGGACCCTTCGGAAAGGCGTCAATAATCATATTAATTTACGAGTTAAAAATATGTTACTCCTTCATTAATGTTTGTTCAAATTTTTTAAATCAAAATTCAAAGAGCATTGAGTGAAGTGAATAAATAAATATAAATGCGATAGAGCAAATCTTCAAAATAATAATTTTAGTCGATTCTCTAAGATGTCACTTTAAAAAAATATAAGATACTAAATATACGTATGTATTAATTTCATACATTCCTATCAACAATCAAAATTTTAATATTGCAAATTAATGCTATAAGTGTTCCTGGTTCTAATCGTTGCACCAGCAGTAAACAAACAAAACTGTTATATAAGTATAATTAAAATTTTATAAGTTAAAATACATGTGTAATCATGCCTTGATGTTCTTTTCCAAAATATATAAGAACAACATTTTTGCTAAATTACAAATTAATCAATTTAACTTGATTACTGTTGTATTTTTATTTAATATTTACTTAAAAAAATTACATCTACTTTCCCTTTTAACCATCTTTAACTTATCCTATTATGCAAGTCAGGTATAAGTTGTCCCTTATTCATAAATAACTACCATAAATTTTGTTCACAGACTTAGTTGCCATTCTAATAAGTTTTTACAACTAAACCACAAAAGTTACCTGTTTTTTAGTAAATATTTTTGTCAAGTGTATTTCGTCAAGGGGATAATAAAGAATGGGATGTTTGGATAAATCATTTTAAAACCTCAGTTCAATGAGTTAAATTACGAAAACAAGTTGGAAAATTAGAAACGTAAGGAAAGAATAATTTTTTCTACCATTTGAATATTTCGAATTCATCTCTTATTAATATCATTCTCAAATAACTTAATTATATAAATCGTATATCACTCGAATTAATCTTAAATCCACATCTTTTAACTTCATCTATTTCTTTTCTTTTTCTTTTCTCGCTAATCACTCTTGAAACACAGTAACATAAAACACGTGACAAAATCGCAATTGTCGTTTCCCTCAATATACGCATTTAAACAATATTCTCACAAGTATCTCTATTCTCTAAGATAACTATACTTCCAAAAACCAAATATTCTTTCCTTTATCATTTCAATATCCATAGAAAATTGAATTAAATTTCGCTGCCACCATCCAAAGCTAAACCTTGGAAACTTTAATAATTTATATATTACGGCCATAAAAAATATCGCAATATAAGAAATTATTACAAAATGTCATATTTTGTCAACAAGTAGAATAATCTACCCCATGCCAAAATTTTGTCAAAAAATTAAGTAAATCCCACACTAGGGTACCAAATTATGTAATGTGGTCCCTGTACGCGTATTATAAATCTTATAAATCGCACAAATCGCATAAATCGCATAAATCGCACCGCTGCCAACAAATTTGTAGCGAACCGGTTACGTTACTTTATAACGTACCTTTTATTGTCCACTAGGTAGCGAGCCTGTGGTATTATATTATGTCTAATCTCAAACTGAAGTGAGATATCTGACTAAAGGAGATCGGGTAGTAGGCGTGAATATTATCCAGGGTTCATCATTACGATATGTGAATTAAATGATATGTATTGTTGTACTTACCAACCGACTGATCAGGCATCTTGTATTTAAGTTTGGATCAAAGCTGTTCACTAAAGTTCTTAAGGTGAAGGGTTTACACTCGTGAACACGGTTTAAAATTAATGAATTAAATTTATTAACAGTAATAATTACAAATAGTTTAAATGATTAAAAGTTTAATATGCATTTAAAGGAATTAATAAAATAAAACAAACAGAATTGAGTAGACCACCAGAAAATATCGACACAGTGCCTCTACGAATGCTACTACCTAGATGTTACTACTCACAAGACCGAATACTATCTGATCTCCTCTTCAGAGAGTCGTGTGTTTTTATGAGAAGTTACTAGGTATTTCGTGGAAAAGGGGTTTAGCTTTGTTCAAGGGGACCCTAGTGTTCAGAGTTATTAAGCAATAACTCGGAATACATTTCTCCCTGAACAAATAACCATTTAAAAAATATATTTCTAAAGAAACATAAAATTTCTAAAATTTTATTATTTGAATTCTCAAAAGTATACCCTTTTTAAAAAGCCCAAGAAATACCTTTCAAAGGGATTCTCCCGACGGGTGTTTGTGAAAGTTTCTGATGGACCACTCGATTCGTTACAAAAATGGTCACCCTAACCATACCGGAACCAATTTAAAATTTACAAGCGGTTCCAGGTTTACCCGGTTTCGAATACCCGGGCTTAGAACCGGTTATTATTTCATATATTTCTTTAAAAGTAAAAATATGTATTTAATTGAACAAAATCAAATAGAAATACATATAAAGGTAGATGAAATATTTTTTAATCCAACTTTGTTACAATAATGAAAATGCCGGGATTATATATTTATAATTTCGAAATCAAAAACATCCATAAACCCGAATCCCAGGATAGCAGTCCCTTCTTGTGATATAATTATGCGTGTCTCAGTTAACCATAAACGATTATGATTTTGTCTTTTTTTAATGCACTATTCAATGTTAGTTAATATATATTATATTTTTATTTATGTAATTAAGTACTGTAATTTAATTATTGTAATTTTACAGGGGTACAAAATACCAAATAATAAACAACCGCCTTTATCGTGATAAAGACTGTTTATTCCCTGCTCGTTGTGACGGTATTGAACATTTTTTATTAAAGTTGGTTCCTAAACTACCAAATACAGAATTCATATTGAATACGAGGGATTGGCCGCAGATCCATAAACATTATAATCTGTTCGGACCAGTGTTCTCATTTAGTAAGACTGATGAATACCATGATATTATGTACCCAGCCTGGTCCTTCTGGGAAGGTGGACCAGCTATAAGTTTATATCCTAGAGGAATTGGTAAGAATATTTATATAGCTCTGTAAGCATATTTCACACTGGGCATCTTGTTAATCTCATAGGGCCAGTTTCTGAAAGTTTAAGGTGGCTACACACGTAACTGCAAACTTGACAAGCATGCATGATCAATCTTTTTGTACAAGCACGGAAAAATTCCCTTCGACGCATTCTTGAGCTAGCGCCAGTTTGCGCTTGGACTATATTGAACTCGGACGACGATGCGCTCGCTTTGACTACTTTTTGCCTTGTCCATAACAGGAAAACGCGAAAGACCAAACGCGATATATGGTGTAAAGAGTGGTTAATGAAAAGAAAACCCTGTTCCCATATTAATTTACTGAGTGAATCGAAAATATGTCCGCGTGGTTGACATAATTATCTCAGAATGAATGAAGAAACTTATATGAACCTTTTGTCACTCGTAACACCTTTTAGGCGGCGCACAACCCTATAGTTCTCAATAGTCTCTTATACAAAACTAATAATCGGAAATAAAATTAATAACAATCTATATATCAAAATTTGCAGCGAATTTTTATCTATCTAATAGGATATTTTTAATTGTAGAAAAAACTGTTATGTAATTGTAAATAAGCAAAGTGCATTATAGACGTCATCTTGTAAACCAATCGACGCATATTTGCGTACGATGTACTACAAATATTTTTGTAGCTAGTTTGCTCTATTGTGAAAACTACTTATAGTTATTGTGCTTGGTTGTATATTTTTGCCGCCATTTTGAATCCGCCGCGGTTTTCAAAATAGGTGTTAAAATGATTTAATTTTCGTGAATAATACGTGTATCAAGTGGCATTCCATTATCATCAAATATAATATTTTTCGACAAAGCTATTCTAAACTATAAATAATCAAGTCGAAAAAAATGTTGACGTATTATTTGAACATTTCTACACAAAACCATATAAATATAAAAGTTATTCGAAACCCACAAATATATTTAAAAAATTACAGAACAATATCGCAGGTGTCTATTTTTAAGTAATTGAGCGATAATATTTTTACAATAAATGTTTTTACAATTGAAAATATCCTATTAGATAGATAAAAATTCGGTGCAAAATTTGATGTATAGATTGATACTAATTCTATTCCTATAATTCCTCTATAAATTCTCTGGGGGTTATACGCAACCTTAATTAAAAAGGATACGATCATGAGAGAACGTTTGTTTACACAAGCGGGCACGTCCTTGGTACACACGTTCCGTTTCACTTGCGCAAGCGCGGCTTGTCCAAGCTTGCATGATTCAAATTCAATCCATCATCAAGCGGCTTGTACAATTAAAATGCTTGCGCAAAATTATCCTACAGACGCTAAAGCCTACTTGTACAAAAACATGGATCATGCATGCTTGTCAAGTTTGCAGTTACGTGTGTAGCCACCTTTAGACGAGTTAAATCTTTTGTTTAAACTCGATTACAATATAATAATCCCATAAGTAATCATAACAACCATTTTCTAACCATTTGGTTATAGTTAACTAAGCTTTCAGAAATCAACCCATAGTTATCGAAATGACAGTTAAGCTACGTTCACAACTCTAAAGTTAATAGACTATACGCTATGAGTTGTTCACTGTTGATTGTCACTACTAACAAGTTTGTCATATGGTAACGCGAGCGACCGTTCACTGCTCTAAATTTAATAGAATATGTGTTGTCGACTGCAGTGGCGCACCCAGGAATTAGGAGGGGTCTCGGAAGACAAAATTATTTAAATTATGAATAATATTCTCACTTCTGAAATACAAGTGACGACCTAAAAAAATGTCCTTACTTCTGAAATACAAGTGATGACCAAAAAAAAATAAATAAAAAAGTTCCACATCTCATTTAAAATATAAAACGTATATTTACCTAACATCATGGTGATAATCTTTTTCCTCTTTCTTGGGGGGGGGCAGCCTCCTGGGTGCGCCACTGGTCGACTGTCGACTGTTTTCCAAACTTATAGTTAGTGTGTTGTTTTAATGAGACAGACATATAAACACATTAGCTATCTCACTTTACATAACCTAAAAAACACTGTCGCACAAATTTCGGAAATTGTGAAAAGAAAAAGAATTGCTGTAGTTGTGGTTATAATTGTGTTACTAAAATTTAGTAAAAAATCACGATCTGGCTGAAAACATAGATGTCACAACATTCGTTACGCATTAATTTTCAAAGATGTGAACGCTGTTATTAACCGTTAAAACTTAGTCGACTCATTTTATAGCTGTAAATACAGCCTTATGCTATCATAATTTAGATTGTATTCCTTCATTACAAAAATAACCAAAATTATAACGTTTATATTCTAGAACAGCGTTTCTTAGAAATAGTTTAAAAATATTTAAAATCGTCTATTTAACATGGCTTTATTTGACAGCAAATCTTTGTCGTCCCTCCACGAATTAAGATGACATCATAAGAACCACGCGATTATTCTGATCTGTTATCCAACAATTATTAGGATTCGGACATAATTATTCTTTGAACTTGTTTTAATACGTTTTTATAGGCGTAGTTATTAAATATAAAATTGGCATCATTTAAATGCGCAGTTGCCGACCGGCATACCGTACTGATAACACAGATGCCCTATGTTTCTAAGGTACCACAAGGGTCGAATCCTGTTCAGGCATGAGATTTTCAAAACATTATAATCGTCCTAGCTAATTGCCTTAATAACTAAGGCCATATATTAAAAAAAATCGTAATTACTATTGTTGGCTTCTGCAATTATTTAGATACCTAAATTATGTACAGTAATAACCCGCCACTTGACGTTAATTTGTTCTGAAAAAGCGTGGAAGAGCGATTTCGTCGAGTAGCTAATCTTAACTAACGAATTTTAACTAACTCTTTTTCTTCGCTAAGAGAGCTAACTCTTTTTCTTTGATCCACATTAACAATAATTTTTCAATTTCGTCAATAAGTTTGGTTATTGCAAAAATTCCCTTCGCTACATCGGTACTTTTAATTGCTTCCTTATGCTGTACAAAAGTACTGATCGTCGATCTAGGAATGCATTACCTTGTAGACAACTCAGTCGCACGAATACCACTTTCATATTTGGCTATTATTTCTTTTTTCTGTTCCATAGTGATTTTTACTGTTTTTCTTTATGCTTGCATCTCTAGCCTTCTTTGTACCCATAATTATAAATATAAATCACTTATTTTAGCAAAAAACAAAAAGTTCATAGCAGCACTAATTCTGAGTTGTTTTCGTCAAGATATCTAGGCGCGAACTGCTGGCCATGCGTTCATTTCGCTTTGTTTACCAAAATATGTATCACGTGATCGGTACTCGATCACGTGTCGGATAGCGATGCTTCCGTCGACTCTCACTCTCGACATTTACGTCGGATGGCGAAAACTTCGAGTTAAAAGGCAGTCTAGTAGCGGGGTATTACTGTACATGAAATCAAACAATGGTAATGAAAAAATATCTCATTTTATCTGTACAGCCGATTTTTTTATAAAGGCAATGACGTCACTGAGCAATCGAAAGACATACTCATAGACATAGTATTCACTCAAATATACGGATATTGTGTGGGTACCTAGTTACACCGTTCGTTGCGCTATCCATACGTTGATATTTTTCTGAATATTATGTTTACATAAGCATGTTATAATACATAACCTCACAAATTCAAAAACTCTATATAGAAATACTTATAATGAGTGGTTCTCGGATATCTAAGAGGGGCAAAAAGATGTCTTTAAGTGCCTCAATATACGAGGGTCATCTCAAAAGTAAGTTACACTATTTTTTATTTAAATAAATAAAAGTAAAACGTTTTTTAAAAAAGTATATTTCGAAAAGTACATATTAAACATTTTTCTACATAATCGCCTTGTTTTTCAATACATTTTTGGTACCGTGGTAAAAGTTTTTTCAATGCAGTGTCATACCATTTGCCGCCATACTGGTTAGCCATCTTTCAACTTCTTGTTTAAAATTATTCTCGTTTGTGAAGCGTCTTCCCCCATGTTGTTGCTTCATCTGCGGAAACAGGTGGAAGTCACTTGGTGCAGGGGAGTAAGGTGGATGTCCGAAAACATCCCATCGAAACTTCTCAAGCAGGTCTTGAGTCTGACGAGTAGCGTGCGGGCGAGCGTTGTTCTGGAACATAAAAACTACACAACTCGCGATGAATTTCAATAGCATTTTTATTTTTTTGCCGTCAAAAACGAATAACACCACGAACTTCGCAATCGGCGGTAGGAGCAAGTGGAGTCTCTATAGTGTTTATTTTTATCTATCTAATAGGATATTTTTAATTGTAGAAAAAACTGTTATGTAATTGTAAATAAGCAAAGTGCATTATAGACGTCATCTTGTAAACCAATCGACGCATATTTGCGTACGATGTACTACAAATATTTTTGTAGCTATTTTGCTCTATTGTGAAAACTACTTATAGTTATTGTGCTTGGTTGTATATTTTTGCCGCCATTTTGAATCCGCCGCGGTTTTCAAAATAGGTGTTAAAATGATTTAATTTTCGTGAATAATACGTGTATCAAGTGGCATTCCATTATCATCAAATATAATATTTTTCGACAAAGCTATTCTAAACTATAAATAATCAAGTCGAAAAAAATGTTGACGTATTATTTGAACATT
The DNA here is from genome assembly GCA_963971575.1 of Liopterus haemorrhoidalis. Taxonomy (NCBI): domain Eukaryota; kingdom Metazoa; phylum Arthropoda; class Insecta; order Coleoptera; family Dytiscidae; genus Liopterus; species Liopterus haemorrhoidalis. The sequence continues at coordinate 144,913,948 of OZ020611.1, read as the reverse complement.
TCTACACAAAACCATATAAATATAAAAGTTATTCGAAACCCACAAATATATTTAAAAAATTACAGAACAATATCGCAGGTGTCTATTTTTAAGTAATTGAGCGATAATATTTTTACAATAAATGTTTTTACAATTGAAAATATCCTATTAGATAGATAAAAATTCGGTGCAAAATTTGATGTATAGATTGATACTAATTCTATTCCTATAATTCCTCTATAATTTCTCTGGGGGTTATACGCAACCTTAATTAAAAAGGATACGATCATGAGAGAACGTTTGTTTCCACAAGCGGGCACGTCCTTGGTACACACGTTCCGTTTCACTTGCGCAAGCGCGGCTTGTCCAAGCTTGCATGATTCAAATTCAATCCATCATCAAGCGGCTTGTACAATTAAAATGCTTGCGCAAAATTATCCTACAGACGCTAAAGCCTACTTGTACAAAAACATGGATCATGCATGCTTGTCAAGTTTGCAGTTACGTGTGTAGCCACCTTTAGACGAGTTAAATCTTTTGTTTAAACTCGATTACAATATAATAATCCCATAAGTAATCATAACAACCATTTTCTAACCATTTGGTTATAGTTAACTAAGCTTTCAGAAATCAACCCATAGTTATCGAAATGACAGTTAAGCTACGTTCACAACTCTAAAGTTAATAGACTATACGCTATGAGTTGTTCACTGTTGATTGTCACTACTAACAAGTTTGTCATATGGTAACGCGAGCGACCGTTCACTGCTCTAAATTTAATAGAATATGTGTTGTCGACTGCAGTGGCGCACCCAGGAATTAGGAGGGGTCTCGGAAGACAAAATTATTTAAATTATGAATAATATTCTCACTTCTGAAATACAAGTGACGACCTAAAAAAATGTCCTTACTTCTGAAATACAAGTGATGACCAAAAAAAAATAAATAAAAAAGTTCCACATCTCATTTAAAATATAAAACGTATATTTACCTAACATCATGGTGATAATCTTTTTCCTCTTTCTTGGGGGGGGGGCAGCCTCCTGGGTGCGCCACTGGTCGACTGTCGACTGTTTTCCAAACTTATAGTTAGTGTGTTGTTTTAATGAGACAGACATATAAACACATTAGCTATCTCACTTTACATAACCTAAAAAACACTGTCGCACAAATTTCGGAAATTGTGAAAAGAAAAAGAATTGCTGTAGTTGTGGTTATAATTGTGTTACTAAAATTTAGTAAAAAATCACGATCTGGCTGAAAGCATAGATGTCACAACATTCGTTACGCATTAATTTTCAAAGATGTGAACGCTGTTATTAACCGTTAAAACTTAGTCGACTCATTTTATAGCTGTAAATACAGCCTTATGCTATCATAATTTAGATTGTATTCCTTCATTACAAAAATAACCAAAATTATAACGTTTATATTCTAGAACAGCGTTTCTTAGAAATAGTTTAAAAATATTTAAAATCGTCTATTTAACATGGCTTTATTTGACAGCAAATCTTTGTCGTCCCTCCACGAATTAAGATGACATCATAAGAACCACGCGATTATTCTGATCTGTTATCCAACAATTATTAGGATTCGGACATAATTATTCTTTGAACTTGTTTTAATACGTTTTTATAGGCGTAGTTATTAAATATAAAATTGGCATCATTTAAATGCGCAGTTGCCGACCGGCATACCGTACTGATAACACAGATGCCCTATGTTTCTAAGGTACCACAAGGGTCGAATCCTGTTCAGGCATGAGATTTTCAAAACATTATAATCGTCCTAGCTAATTGCCTTAATAACTAAGGCCATATATTAAAAAAAATCGTAATTACTATTGTTGGCTTCTGCAATTATTTAGATACCTAAATTATGTACAGTAATAACCCGCCACTTGACGTTAATTTGTTCTGAAAAAGCGTGGAAGAGCGATTTCGTCGAGTAGCTAATCTTAACTAACGAATTTTAACTAACTCTTTTTCTTCGCTAAGAGAGCTAACTCTTTTTCTTTGATCCACATTAACAATAATTTTTCAATTTCGTCAATAAGTTTGGTTATTGCAAAAATTCCCTTCGCTACATCGGTACTTTTAATTGCTTCCTTATGCTGTACAAAAGTACTGATCGTCGATCTAGGAATGCATTACCTTGTAGACAACTCAGTCGCACGAATACCACTTTCATATTTGGCTATTATTTCTTTTTTCTGTTCCATAGTGATTTTTACTGTTTTTCTTTATGCTTGCATCTCTAGCCTTCTTTGTACCCATAATTATAAATATAAATCACTTATTTTAGCAAAAAACAAAAAGTTCATAGCAGCACTAATTCTGAGTTGTTTTCGTCAAGATATCTAGGCGCGAACTGCTGGCCATGCGTTCATTTCGCTTTGTTTACCAAAATATGTATCACGTGATCGGTACTCGATCACGTGTCGGATAGCGATGCTTCCGTCGACTCTCACTCTCGACATTTACGTCGGATGGCGAAAACTTCGAGTTAAAAGGCAGTCTAGTAGCGGGGTATTACTGTACATGAAATCAAACAATGGTAATGAAAAAATATCTCATTTTATCTGTACAGCCGATTTTTTTATAAAGGCAATGACGTCACTGAGCAATCGAAAGACATACTCATAGACATAGTATTCACTCAAATATACGGATATTGTGTGGGTACCTAGTTACACCGTTCGTTGCGCTATCCATACGTTGATATTTTTCTGAATATTATGTTTACATAAGCATGTTATAATACATAACCTCACAAATTCAAAAACTCTATATAGAAATACTTATAATGAGTGGTTCTCGGATATCTAAGAGGGGCAAAAAGATGTCTTTAAGTGCCTCAATATACGAGGGTCATCTCAAAAGTAAGTTACACTATTTTTTATTTAAATAAATAAAAGTAAAACGTTTTGTAAAAAAGTATATTTCGAAAAGTACATATTAAACATTTTTCTACATAATCGCCTTGTTTTTCAATACATTTTTGGTACCGTGGTAAAAGTTTTTTCAATGCAGTGTCATACCATTCTGCCGCCATACTGGTTAGCCATCTTTCAACTTCTTGTTTAAAATTATTCTCGTTTGTGAAGCGTCTTCCCCCATGTTGTTGCTTCATCTGCGGAAACAGGTGGAAGTCACTTGGTGCAGGGGAGTAAGGTGGATGTCCGAAAACATCCCATCGAAACTTCTCAAGCAGGTCTTTAGTCTGACGAGTAGCGTGCGGGCGAGCGTTGTTCTGGAACATAAAAACTACACAACTCGCGATGAATTTCAATAGCATTTTTATTTTTTTGCCGTCAAAAACGAATAACACCACGCAATCGGCGGTAGGAGCAAGTGGAGTCTCTATAGTGGCTGGAGCCTGACTGCCGGATCGATCGACGCACTCGCATATAAATTTTACAGTGATGCACAAATTTTACACTACACCCAGACGTAAATTCCCTGAGACTCCCAGATTTTCCCGCCAACCACACGCATTAAAAAAAATAGTCTAACTTACTTTTGAGACGACCCTCGTACACCAGGCAAGAAAAGAAACCTATAATGCCCCTATTTTGCCGTATTAGACGTACTTATATTAAGTATTTATACATTTTATGTAAACGTAATTGTATCGTCATTATCTTTATAAAAAATCGAATTGTAGAATAGTTTTGTTTACAATTTTTGTTTGTTTTTTTTTTTTTATGTTCTGAATCTGCAGTAATAAAAACTGTTTATGCTATAATAATAAATATTGTTATTTCTTGTATTCACTGGTATACATGTAAAAGAGAATGTTATCAGTTTAAAGTTGTAGAATTAATAAATAAATATTTTATTGAGCCATTACATTTATTAATAGGTCGTTGGGATAAACACAGGTTAAGCGTATCTAAATCATCTGACGCGTTTCCTTGGGAAAAGAAACTTAATAAAGGATTTTTCCGAGGATCGCGTACCAGTTCCGAGAGAGATAATTTAGTACTGTTGTCCAGAGAAAGACCAGATCTTGTGGATGCTAAATATACCAAAAATCAAGCCTGGAAATCAGATGCGGTAAGATGCCTTCATTTTATTTTTTATTATTATTATTTACTTGTAACTAAAAAAATTACTGTCAATTTTCTTTGTTAGTTTGTGAAATTGCAGCTTTTATGGAACTTTTGTCTTCCTGAATAAATTACTCCACACTGCTGTCTCTTTCATCTTTTTTTCTAATTTCGAACCTATTATACTACGAAATCTATTTAGGTCACTTTCCACCCGGTTACATTATTCGGCCCGTCAAAATAAGGTTTATTAACGATAGATTAGATTTCAGGAGTGAAAGCGTAATGCATAAACACCAATAATAAAACACGGCAAAATATGTAGCTGAACGAAAAAATATGCCAGGTGAACGACAAATCTTGCGGCATCTATGTACCCGTCTACAAACTCCGTCATAGAGTCATATGGAAAAAACGGTTACGTTGCCTATCATGTTGAAGAATTTAAGTAAATATAATTTAGAATTTGGGCTGGTACGCACATAGAAAATGGAACAGGGAAGTCCATTTCGAAACAATTTCTCGGAATAATTTTGTCAGGGCCCCCCCTGGTCATCGGGGGCCGTCTTGTGTGCACGCCTGCATTTCGGTGATTAAAGCGCAAAATGACGGGTTCGTTTGCTCCTGTTCAGCATTTATAAGGCTAAGAAAGATTTAACTGTACAGATTTAAAAAATAAATCTGGAAGAGGATAATTATTACATTACTTTCAAGTAGGTATGACTTGAAAGTGAAATATTTTTATTATTCTCCGAGCTACAGATAGCTCAATAGTAAGGCTTTCAGGTTGTTATAGAGCAGAGGTGGCCAATCCCGCGCCCCCGGGCGCAGCTGTGCCCTCGGGCGATCTGTTATGCGCCCGCGATACGATTCCCGGTAAATCCAAATATTTTTTTAAATTTTATTTCCAATCAATTTCATTCGCCAACTTTTAAGCAAAATTTTCTTTGAATTAAATACTTATTTATTAATTGAAATTTTCAAGTGATTTTTTACTATGCCATATTAAATCCCTCCCCATATAATAAAATATAAGTAGTTCCACTACAAAAAATATTATTTTAGCGAATTCTATCGAATTTTAGCGCCATTTTTTGTTTCATTTTATTAAAACTGATCATTGAATGACAGTTTAAGAGTGAAAAATTATGTCAAGAAACAGTCTCAACCTTCTCATTAACGAATAATAATTTATCATATATTATGTAATTATATGTAATAAATGTCGTTCAATAAAATTATTATTACAAATTATTATTATTATTTTGTTGTATTATGTTATGTTAAAAATGAAGAAGAGCATTTTTTCAAAAAAGAATGGGATTTTAACCTAGAAGTAAAATCAAATAAAAAGATTCAAAATTAAAAATTACAAAAATTAAGAAATTAAAATTAAGAAATGAAAAAACATAACATATATGATGTCATTACATATCACTGCGCCCGCAACGTCTCTGAAAATTCTTAATTGCGCCCTTGCTTCCAAAAAGGTTGGCCACCCTTTTTATAGAGAATACAAATTTTCGTAAACCGTAGAAGATATTTTTAAAAAAATTAAATAAAAGTTGTTTCTTTGCAAAAGCTCTAATCAAAGTTACGTAAAACGACTTATGCTTAAAACTCATCTACTCCTTTTTTCTCGAAAACGCGATTGTGCACAAGTTGGGGAAAAATATTTGATCACCAAAGGATCGAATGAAATTTTACGGAACACACCGGAAGTACAGGATACTAAAGACAACTATAATTTTTTAAATGATAACATGTTGAGTTGGGCAGGGCCGGCGCGAGGGTCTTTGGCGCCCGTAGGCAAGTTTTAATGGAGCGCCCCCAGACAGGGCAAAATTTCAATTCAAGACCTAAAAAAAGATCCTCACATTAACCTTGGCGCCCCCCTGGCATCAAGCGCCCTAATGCCTTGCATTACCTCGGAGTGCGTGGAGTTGGGTATCTTGGGATAATGCTTTTGAAGAGAAACTACTATTGTTTAAACATTTTTTAAAATATATTTTACGGTTTACGAAAAAGACATTCTCTAGAATTACTTGAATTGACTTGATTCGATGTAATTAGAGTTTAGGATTTGTTTTGTTTAGCTCAGGGGTGTCAAACTGGCGGCCCGATTCTTGCATTTTTGTGGCCCGCAACCACTTTTTACTTGCCCGACCTTAATATATAAGGGGCAAGTATTGTAATCGCGAAAATTTTCGATGTCGAGATTTTGATGACCACGTTTCATGGTCCAGGGAATCCAAAAAACCTATTTTCGAAGTGCCGTCCGTATGTGTGTGTGTCTGTGTGTGTGTATACACGATAACTCAAGAACGGTTCAACTTAGAGAATTCGTTCTGGTACTAAAAAATTCTCCTATTAAATGGGAAGAACCCTATTGTTTTTTTATGAAGATCGGTTGACTAGAAATGGGAGTTTACTCGTGTCGATTTTAAGATTTTTGTGAATATTTAGCAACAGAAATATATTTCGAAAAAATTTATTGAACAAAAGTTACTATAAATGCAATAACTAATAACTTTTATTTGAGATGTTTTTTGATTAAACGAAAAATTTTACTTTTTCTGTCTTAATTTTTTCATAATATGTAACGTTTCCATGGTCATGATAATTAATTCGTAACTAGTAAACCAAGCCTTGGATAAAAATTTGTATAGAACATAATTTGATGTATTTTTGAAGATTTATCTAAATATTTTTATTTATTTTTTTAAAATGTTTTTTTTTTTTTGTGTGGGGGGCAAGTCTAGCCGAGGTTTCCCTTCGCCACTGGTTTATACTATAATAAATTTTTATACTATGTCTTAAATAGTATTAAAATTTATTTGAACGAAAATATCTCGTAACTGAATCTGTTCGAGCTGCGATGTCAAGACTTTGGCAAAAGGAGGAAAACACATAGTCAGGCAGTAACTGTTGCAGCTAGCCAAGGCCGTCCTATAGTAGGTAGATCGGTGATTCCCTATAATTCCAAATAATATACTCGTAAGCAGATCTTTCAAATAGCACTTTTCTGTAGGTGAAACTGCTGTGTACAGTACCAGTACGCTGATTTCGACGTATTTTTATTTTTGTTCGATAAAGAACTTAATAATTATATAGTTTCTCGACAGTGGAAAAAACAAATTGATTTTATTTTTAAAATTTTGTTATTAATTGTAATTTCTTTACTTTATCCAAAAAATATTCAGAAAAATTATGGAAAATGAAAATCAGAATGAGTAATAATATAAATACATACCGTGTGGCCCACGTGAATCTTACTGGTTAGAAAAATGGCCGGGGCTGAAATGAGTTTGACACCCCTGGTTTAGCTGATGTTCTTCTCTATATTTCTATTATCTATTTCAGCTACCATATCAAACAGGGACGTAGCCAGGATTTCAGCTTGGGGGGGGGGGGGCAAAAATAACAAAATATTCTAAATTGGGCGGTACGACCTTAATTACATGGCTTGGGTAGAAAATAACAGCGTTCTAGGTCAGGGGTCGGCAACCTTTCAGTGACAAAGAGCCAAATCTATATTGAAAAAAAAATACAATAACATGGGCCGCTAAAAAATATATGCTATATTTAAGAAAAAAACGTAAAAATTGTTTATTTGTTTTAAAATAATCAGGCATTATAATAAATTAATATTTACTTATACATTTAGTTTGTGATACCTATTGTAGTTGCCAGTATATTACAATATAATAATTTTTTTAATGGGACGATTGCTTCTGTATAGTGTTCTACAAGACTTCAATATTTGGTGAATATTCAGTAATCTTTAACTTAAAGCAGCACTCTAGTTTCAAGTCAGTAAGATTACTTCTTAACTGACTCTTTATTAATTTCATATGTGAAAAGACTTGCTCACAGTAATATGTGGAACCGAAAATTGTCAGTAGCCCAAAAGCATAATTTTTTAAAAGATTGAACGATTCTGGAAGACGGTTCCAAGCTTCGAAAAGAACTTTATCTACATTTTGAAGATTGCGAATTTCGGTCCACTTATGCTGGGAAGATAAAATTCACTTTTTTCTTTCTAAATTTTCCAGTTCAGAATTAATTTTTAAGAATATATAATTCCATAAAGCTTTGGATTTCAAATCCACTAATTGAAGGTGATAAATGTAATTGCTACATATCTACTTCAATTGGTTTTGTCAAAAAATCTAGTGTAGCTTTATATTTTCTAAACTCTTAAAATCTATCTCGAAAAGCTTCTTTCATGTAAACAATAGTTTGTTCAAAAAAAAAATTGCATTAATAACATGTTTTTGTAAATTAATAAAATGTAAAAATGTTTTTGCACGTAAATCATTCACAAATACAGATAACTTTTTTTCGAAACAAATAACTTCTTCTAAAAGGGGAATATGCAGTAACTCGGGGAATTACCGGGCGTGAATTGCACCGTAAAACATTCTGAAAAATACAAAACCTGCATAGTACAGGCAGAAAGTTGAAAATTAAAAAATAGATAATATTAAAATAAAACCAGCCAATTTTCAAAGAGTCACAAAATTTTCTAAAAGAGCCGCAGGTTGCCGACCCCTGTTCTAGGTCTTTTGTGAAAAACCTCCGGTGAAGAAAACTTCTAACAACCTAAATTATATTTTATATATGGTAAACTAACCAGGATTTAAACTATCCTGGGGGGGGGGGGCAAATGCCCCCCTATGCCCCCCCCCCGGCTACGTCTCTGATATCAAATATTGTTTTAAGACTTTAGTATTTATTATTATCCTAAGAAGATGGCCAAAAATTGAGCCGAAACGTAAGACTAATAAATTCTAATTAGTGACAAAATATTTATTTAATAAATTTAAAGTGTTTCTGAATTTGATGATTTATAATTATATATTCCATCACAAGCATTATTTTAAATTAGGAAGTAACGTAATTTCTATAAAAATGTATGCTGCGACAGTAGTCCGAATTCTAGTAGACATGGTTAAAATCTTAATTCATATGACACATGTATGCCCTCAAGGGCATGTCTGTTCAAACAGACAACTTTAAAAAATTATACATGTAATTTTTTAATTAATCTTTCCAGGATACTTTAAACGCCCCACCAGCAACAGAAGTATCGCTCGAAGACCATTGTAAGTACAAATATTTATTCAACTTCCGAGGAGTAGCAGCCAGCTTCAGATTCAAGCACTTATTCCTCTGTAAGTCTGTAGTATTCCACGTTGGAAATGAGTGGCTTGAATTCTTTTATCCGTCCTTGAAACCATGGGTGCATTATATACCAGTTCATACCAAAGCTACTAAAGAAGACATTAAAAAATTAATACAATTCGCCATTGACAATGACGACTTAGTTCAACAAATCGCCGAAAGAGGGTTCAATCACATTTGGGATAACGTGAAAATATCAGATGTTTCTTGTTATTGGAATAAACTAATACGTAGATACACGAAACTGTTAACTTATGAACCAACGCTAGATAAAGATTTAATTGAAATTATAACATAATAATTTAGATTTTATATTATTTTATTTAATATTAAGAATGAATTTAAAAGAGGAAGAAGAATTTTTGTTAAATCCCAAAATACATTTAGAGAAAAAAATACCAACATTATTAACAATATGGCTTAGTCTTAAAAATTTAATCCTACGATCAAAATCTGTTGATAGAGCTATAGTTTGGGCTCAACGACATACTCTTACTGTTGTTTTGCAAGGTGACTGGAATCGTTTATCAACTGAATTAAAGAATAGTGTTCGGAAAGTAGTTCAAGAAGTTGATACAGTATTAAAACAGAACAAAAACATCCCAACTTCAAGCTGTAAAATATTACTCGATGTAATGGATGACCCTTGGGGCAATGCGACTTTAAAAGACATATTACTCGATACCTCAAAAAGCCAAAATGAAAAACTAATAGATTTTTTCGCTAATGAATCAGGATATCTCATAGCAATGCGTTTAAATAAACTTTGTCAAGATAAGTGTGAAGATCTTGCTTTGAAACTTGCAAAAACAACCTTGCAATGTTTAAGAATGCCTAATAGTCTAAAATTTCATGCTGTCATCACCGAAGGACAAAAACTTTACATTTTAGACGTCTATATTGCTTTGTTGTTCATCTTCCACGAAACACAACTTATATTAAACGAGTTAAAAAGGTTGAATTTATCAGAAGGTCTGCGTTTAGTGAATAGATTTACGAAAAAACAAGTCCAGGTTTGCGAACTCTGGAGATATGCACCTAATGTTGCTGAGTTAGCAGCTAATTATTTTATAACAGCGGCTATGACTCAGCGTATCGAAGACTGTGGGGCTTATTTAGCAGATTTCTTAAAAGCTAGGATTATTTGTGATAATAAATTAGGCGTTGGTACTATACAGAATACAATAAGAAAAATAATTCAAGCAGCTGATTCATCGTCACATATTTATATATGTATAGAAGTCTTGAATTCACAGTACGGTGAAAGTATTAAGCCTTTTACTACAGAGTTATTCATCAGGGCTCTAACAACAGACATGAATGAACTTGAAAAGCAAAAGCAAAAATCTGATATTAAAAAAGTTGAAGAAACATCCAAGAGACTAGCTAAAGGGTTTTTGTCTCTGGCAGATATTTGGGAAAGTCATTTGAATGTTTGCCGAGAATGTGTTCTTACATCATTTAGCTTAAACCCAACAATAACATGTATGGAACGAATACAGAAGTGTGCGGAATTATCTTTAAATAACGAACGCCCTCTTTCATCGGAACTGAAACTAAATGGTTTTAATAACATATCAAATATAGATCATTCTAAACACACCTCCACGTTTACTAATTCCGAATTACACAAAGTATTAACTCCCGAGGCATTAGGTTTACCAGAGCAACTCTGTGATGATTTAGTTGTAGTAATATCCAGTCCGAGATATCAGTTTTTAAGTTGGGTTCTTACTTGGCCTGAACTTAAAGCAGAATGTGAATCTTATCTAAATAATTCCCAGGGTAAAAATGTAGTTAAAGAACTTAAATTTTTACATATAGATTATAATCAATTTAAAGATTGGCCTGAAGTTGAAGATGATAGCAGTGGAATTGAGAAAGGTTATGAACAGTTTACGGAAGATGATGACGATGATTTAGATTTTGTTGTAGAGAATAATAATGATTCAGATGACAGTACAAATAATGAACAGAACACTAAAAGAAGAAGGAAAGGAAAATCTAATTCTTCAGATTCTGATTGGGCTAGCTGAAAACTAAAACTTATTAAAATGTAACTAAGAATTGACTAGGCGATTTAAATTGTGTTTGGTATTTTAAAACGATTTTTACTTTAGTATTTTTTTAGTTAGTACAAAATGTAACTAATAAAGTATTTGTAGTAAGATTTAAAAATCGTGTGTATTTATATATTGCGACAATGAAAGTATGAAAGATTTATACAGAGTGTACCAGAAAGATTGTATCGAGTTCATTTGTAATGCTTTTTAAAACACGAATGCCGCAGTATTATTTCTAGGGATTTAGTAAATATTATTAACCAGTAAATATTATTAACGATTGGAAAATAAAACTGTTTTTCACAATAATTCCCTTTTTCTTTAAAAGTCCCCATTGGTTATATTATTCGGGCAAGGATAAAATGTTTACATTACTCCCATTTTCACAATCATTCACCCCTCATCCAGGTGTAAGAGCTCGCCCCCTGGCATCGGCGATTAGCCTCGTTGCAGAAATAGACCGATGTAAAATAAAATAAAAAACTGCAAAAATCAAAAAGTAAAAGAGAATAAGAACGCCAAGTAACGAACAGAATTACCACATACATCCAAGAATAATACAAGAAAGTTTTGATTTGCCTTTGTTTGCGACACGTTAATTTTGAGTAGAATAATGCTTAGTTCACAACCTCCAAATTATAAATTAGAATTAACGTGAAATTAGTACTTACATAAAATTTGTACGTAGAAATTAAGTACTGTTCACAATATAAATTAAGAAATTAAGCCACTGACAGAAATTTTCTACTTTATCGATCGATATATGACAGCTGTTTCAAAATGGGAATAAGCAATTATAATCTGTCTCAATTTGTAATACGAAACTAGATCTGGTTACTTTAGTGACTGTTCTGGTGTAAATAGACTTTTGTAGAATCATGTGAACTTGTAAATCTGGCTTTTAAAAGTATGGTTAAGTTTCATCATATTGAGGTTTTTACTAAATTGACATGTCAAATATTTTGAATGTATATATTTTTAGAATGTATATAGTGATCATAACCTTATCAACCTAAAGTCGGTTTACAGCGTAAGGAATATTTTTAATTGACATTTAAAGTCAGTAACACACCATAAAAGTAACCAAAATAACCAGATCTAGTGTGTTCTTACAAAAGTGAACAGCTTATACACACTTTAATATAAAATAAAAATTAAAAGGAAAATGTTTTTATTCGAATGAAGAGAAATTATTTAAATTCTTAATGTAAACAATAAAAAAACAACAATTAAAAATTAACGTCCATAATATTTAATGCATCAGGTAAAAATCTCTGAATATGTGCGACATGTCTGGTGCATTTAGCCAGGGCTGAAGAATTTAAATAATTTCTGTTCGTTCTAATAAAAACATTTTCTTTTTAATTTTAATTTTATTTTATATTAAAGTGTGTAAATGCTTATTCCCATTTTGAAATTGTTTGTTCTCAATTTGAAATTGTTTATTCCCATTTTGAAATCGTTTGTTCTTAATTTGTAATTGTTTATTCCCATTTTGAAATTGTTTATTCTCATTTTGAAATTGTTTATTCCCAATTTGAAACTGTTTGTTTACAATTTGTAGTTGATTAGTCTCAAGTTGAAGTTGAAAAGGTATAGTATTTCAAAATACCGGACAATAGATTTCGTTTGTACAGTGGCGTAGGCCAATTTATTAAAATAATTGTTATCGGTACAAAAAGACAAAATACCAATTTTGATATTTTCAAAGGAAGCTAAAGATAATAGATACAAACAATCAATAAAACACTATTATACATCTCTAATTTATTATTATAAAATTAATGATACACACAAGTAAATAAATACATACAGAACTTATAGTAGAAAATTATGACAGTACGCCATTGTCCAAAAGTAACGTGTATGTTGAGATTTATCAAAATCTCATTAAATCAATTACATAATATGAATAGAAAAAACTTACGAATGAAAAGTTATTCCTTTAGTCTTGGCATTTTGTGTTCTTGATTGTCCAAATGCAATATAGCTAATCATTTTGACAAGATGCCAAATTTCAGGTTAAACGCGTAATTTTGTATTAAATTGTAAAATAACTAAAAACTATATTAGCCTTTTCTTTTATTTATGATTTATAAGTTATGAATATACTTTAAATTAACAAAATTGTGTTAATAATCACTTTTTAATACGTAAACAACAAAATATTGACAGCAATTGTGGTAAAAATTCATATAGCCTCCTTCCTTTAGTCTTTTTATTCAATGGCCCATATTAACGTTTGTGAAAAACAGCTGTCTGAAAAATGCAAATGGATTAAGAATAACTTTCTCACTGTCAAAACAGAAATAAATTACTAGCATTGCTGTCGGCAATAAGTGCAATCAATAAACTCACTATTTGAATGCAGCGGCATAGGCGAATTTGAGCTCGATCATACAATATTTCTGGTAGTCTGTATATACCAGGAATAGCCAACATGTCTATTATTGCGATCGCATTGATACAAGGACTGCACAAAAAGGGTTTAAAAAATTCGTGAATTTACACAGTACTTTAGAAAATTAATCTCATTCTGGATCAACCACACAGTTTTTATGCAGATGGATTTAAAAAATTCACGGCAACAAGTTCTTAGTAATGAAGGAAAATATATTCATGATTAAAAACATGTACGCTTTATTCAAGTCTTTTAAACTTTTCTTAAAAACTACAAACTTGTGGTTTGACCCAATATTACGTATAAATTGAATAGAAATTTAAATTGTGCTATGATCTACTAAAATGCTTCCGCGATTGACTTGTTGGCCATGCTTGGTGTAAAATACTGGCGATAAGATTATGTACTGAACTATTGAGTGAATAGGTCTTATCGAATTTAGTTTTGCTTTTTCAGAAGCGTAACAGTTTTATTTACCTACTCATATATACGAGGTAGATACCAACAGTTTCTAGCCTGACTGTTCCAGGGGTGATAGAAAAAATAAATAAATAAATAAACGATGTCATGTAGAAATATATCCTCTACTGGCGGAAATTTCTTACATCTCTGAATTACCATTTCAATACCCTTAGAAAAATTGTTCACAGTTTTGTCTGCAAAATGCTCATGGACTGCCTCCTGCAACTTTTCATCACTTTTAAATGTTCTACTTCGAATGACTTTTTTAAGTTTTGGAACAAGGTAATAGTCATGGGGGCTAGGTCTGGGCTGTAGGATACGTGGTCGAACTTCTTGAGCCCACACAAACAGCCTTGGCAACGGCGACCATGTGAGCTAGCGTGTTATCATATGCAAGAAAAACATGGCGCAACATTGAAATGAGTGTCTCTAAAGGCGCCTACAGACGGCGTGGTAAGTCACGGCTAATGTTTATACTTGTCTAGCTCCGCGCATCGTGTGTAGGGGCAACAAGTCACAGCCAGCGTAGGATGGGCTTGTTACTGGAAGACATTCGCTTCCGATGCGGTATTCTATCACAAGTCAAAGGAGTTTGACCAAAATCGGTGCAGACTTGTACACGCATGTTAGCACCGTACTCACGATGCGCGCACACTTGTCATCACATTAGTCGAGAGTATTGTGCTCAAAAGAAAGGTTATAACCATTTTTGCGTAATTATGAAGTCTACTTAAAGTAAAAAGTAATTTTTTGTACTTTTAATCTAAAATAAATTTCAAAAGCAAGGTCGAAGCTGCGACTATAACTTCACTTTCACTGTCAGACGCCATTTTACAAGCGCTGGCCCATGTTCGCTATTTTTTTACTTGGCCAGTACTGACAGGTCATCTGTATGGTACGCAAGTACAAGTGTCCGACAGTGCTACATGTTACAGCCAGCGTCAGAACTAGTCAGAACACCGTCTGTAGGCGCCTTAAGCAAGTGATGTAAATTGGTGTCCGAAACTTTTATATTCGTCTACTCATAGATGGCGATACCTGACACTATCGTCGTTTATTTCTATTGCCCTTGTTAGGTGGAAACTTTTAGCGCCTACCTCGTACTAACCAGGGCTTCTATTCTGTAACTTGTAGACAGTCACTTTCACACTGTCAAGGTCACTATTATCCATACTGTACTGTAGGAACTTTCAACAGGATACTGTAAAAAGAATTGTCGAAAAGCTTACAGAATAGACCGCCAGGTAAGCTTAATGTGAACAGTTTTCCTGAACTAAACGAAACAATTTTGTTCACGCGCAGATGCATTTTACTGCCTTTTTCGTTACTATGGAGCTGGGCATTATAGTGGACATTCGAGGTGGGTCGATTAGTGATTGTAGCAAAAGGGTCAAAATACATTTACGCGTGTCTAAAATCGTTCTGAATACTCAAGAAAAGCTGTTGAAACTTTACTTGCTATAATTGGGTGAATAGTGTAGCGAATTCATAAAGCACCATCATTAAAAAATGTTCATTCATCTCTCCCATTCTATAATAGTTGGATAAATTCAACCAAATAATTATCATTTATATTTAAGTTACTTTTTAAGTATTTGTAGTTTTAGTTCGAAAAATAAATATCCATATGTAGGGATCGTAATATAATTAATGTTTGGATTCATGGATCTTTTGGTGTATGTACAAGCATATATAGGATTTATCTGACCAGCCGCCCACTTTTTTTCTTCGAAAACGCAACGTGTTGTCGAAAAAAAAAATTGATGACCAAAGACTACCCAAAGAATACACTGTCATTTTTTTAATTTTCTGGAACAAACCAGAAGTACAGTTTATTAAAGATAACTTTAATTTTTTAATCGGTAACGTTTGTCGAGTTGGGTATCTTTCAGTGATGGAGTGGTTCATTGGGACACCGGGAAATTTCCTTTTCGGAAATCTTTTTCACCGGAAATTAATTTTTTTGACTTAATTTTCACTGGAAATCTGGATAAAACTTTTGAAAAGAAAAAACTATTACTTAAAAATGTTTTTAATATCTTTTACTGTCCACTTAAACATTTGTAAAAAAAATAACTAAGCAAAAGTTTCTTTCCAAAAGCTCTTTAAAATAAATAAAAATATTATTTTATTGTGCTCCTAGCTACAGATAGCAAGAGTAAATTTGCGAAAGTGTTTAAATCAAAATGGAATGTACTTTGAATAATTGTAGATAAAAATATTTTAATTTCAAGTCGAATATAGAAATCAAAGATGAAAATACAATTTTTTGTAAACTGTTAAAGATGTTTAAAAAATGTTTAGAGGAAAAGTTGTTACTTTCCAAAAACTCTATCCAAAGATGCCAACTCGACATATGTTACCATTTAAAAAATCAAAGTGGGCCGTGATATACTGTACTTCCTGTTCCAGAAAATTTCAGTACTAAAGTTTGTTTCAACAGAGATCACCCATTGTATATGAATGACTCAGGGTGTTCTTCTCCGTTCAAACACTACCATTCGATTCTTTGAATAAACTTTGGTCAAGTTTTTTTCCAACTTGCTCACACAAAAAATTAAGGGCGTGAATGGATCGTCTGATAGGGTGTATCAGACCCAGTTCTTTTAAAGCATGTACGAAATGCCAAAATGTACCTAAAGCTAATAATTACTTTATTTTCACTTATCCGTACTTATAATACACTGTAAACATCATGCACGAAACCTAAAGTTCGAAAATAACTAAAATAAACACTGTAGGACTTAATCTAAGAGAAATGGTAGGCATACTAATCACATGACAACAATGTAGGTACGAAACGATTCGGACGGTAGTGTCCTGCCAGAAAACGTACGACTAAGCGAAACAGTATACGGAACAGTGTTGCCACCTTTCAAATGTTCTTCACCCGGACATAAAAATTTTGGGAGCAAAAGAAAAGTGAAATTAATCATTCCAATGTTATAAAATAGGTAACCTCTTTTAAGATTGCAGCGCCAATGTGACAAAATCAAAACTAACCAAACAGACAATAACAACTTTTTGACATATGGACAATACGTTGTAATCTGACATTTAGAAAGTATTTATTAATATTTTTGTCTTGATTTGTGTTTTCTTAATAAATATATCACTTGCCAAACAGATACAAAATCCAAACAAATGTAACATCTGTGTCAGAACAATAACAAACTGGTCTATTTGGTTAGTTCAACATACTTACGCAAGATAGAGTCTCTCTTATGATCATTTGCCTATAATATCATACATTAATGAAACATACATAAGTTTATTAATCTACATATATACAATACAGACATTTTTGATATAATATATTAATATTCGTATAAACAAAAAATTTTAATCTTAAAAATTTTAATCCTAAAATCACAAAATTTTGTCAACAAAACATTTATTTTTTCTCTTTAAAACTATATTTCATATTGCCCGATGTCGCTTCTAAAAGCTTTTTATTGCTTATTACTGTACTACGAAATTCATCACATTTAATTTTTACATTATTACAAATTAGGAGCTCTAATAAACGCTCAAAACTCACTCACACAATTGGTTCAATATTAACATGTGGGATTCCCCTATCTGCCATCTCATTACTGCCAACGCAAAATATTGAAAAAGGGCAATAAAATTTAAAAAAAAATAATGTATTTTTAAAAATAAATAATTATTGACGTTTTGCTAAATTTTCAAAATTCCCGGACATTTTTGGGCTTCACAAACCCGGACAGATGGCAACACTGATACGGAATGTGGGAAGTATACGGATGAAAATAATGTACAAGATGCTGGGTATTAATGTTGTTTTAATCCAAATTAAATGCTTGTTTTAAAAATGCGTTCAGTAGAAATTCTTTTTATAGTAATTTAAAAAAACAATAATAATCAAAATAGATCGTTTTTCAATTATGTTAAATTGTTAAATTTTAAGGTAATTATGCTATTGTTTTATCGTAATTTCTTGTAAATTTCAGAGAACATTACCCATTTCTCTATAAACCAGGGGTCTCCAAACTTTTCGGAAACGGGCCACATAAAAATTTCTTAAATAAATAGCGGGCCGGGTAACTTGAATTCAGCTGGGCTCTTGGTGCTTGATTTTAAAAAGCTTAATAATAATGGTGATATTAATAAAAATAATAATTTTAAGAATCGGATATTATTTAGTTATAATTATGTTTTATTTTTCGATTGTTTTAAATTACTGCTTTTCTGTAAGTAAACTTTTTAAAAACGGTCCATGGGCCTAATGATATCTCCTTGGGGGCCTGATTTATCCCGGGCCGGAGTTTTGAGACCCTTGTTTTAAACGAACACTATAGTGACTGCAGAATTATATCTGTATTTGGATGGCTATTAAAATGAACGCCCATAACGGCTTTGCGGCCAGTTTCGGTGTAGCAAAATGGTTAGAAAGATCAAATCATCTAACTGTACTATATCGTCTTACTGTGAAAAGATTCAACGACGTTATGAACATGACAGTATTCGACATGGACGCCAAGATTCTGGGAGCGCATGGTGTTTGTTAAATATTATTTCATTTAAATACTCGCAGTAAATTTACTGCTCGATGGCATTGAGGGGAGTTAATGTTAACCTTGTCCAGGGCGACAAAAACTCCCGTTATTAAAAAGATTGTACATATTACAAGATCCATGAATCCAGCTTTAATTGAAAATAAGAATTTTGTTTATTTTTTTGTGTTTTTTGTTGCGCCTTAATGTTGAATTTTGTTTGCGCCATATTCGCAGTTATCTGTAAAATATGTTGCTGTACTTACCGTTATAAAAACAGTGTACACTGCAAAATACTTGTTTAAATATGTTAAGATTGTTGTAAATTTTATTCGAAATAAATTTATAAGCAATATACAAGGTGTCTAAAAGTATTGAAATAGTTGTAAATTTAATAAAATAAAAATCAATATAGCCAATCTTGCCATAAATACAGTTACAAATTTTTCAGTGAAATTCCACAAGATGCTTAGAGATATTTTAATTTTCTTGTACATAATACACAGATGCATCTAAAACAAGAAATACCAATCAGTTCTCAAAATTAATACTCCTGGTCATTACACAGCGCATAAATCTCTGCGGCCACACGTCAATAGAGTTACGAAAGGTTTCTACAGAAAACCGACCCGCTGCCTTCATCTGGGAGCGCTTCAAACTAGCAATTTAAGGTGTTTCTTCTTGCATGCCTTGTCCTGAAGGACGGACCAAAATTTGTAGTCCATAGAGTTGAGGTTAGAGCTGCTAGTCACAGTAAAAGTCCAATACATTGTTTTCAAGCCACTGCTGCGCATCCTTCGCATTATGAGCTGGCGCTGAATCTTCCTGGAAATTCCAATGGTGAACGGCGAAGAGAGAGTTTATTAGCTCTTTAACTATCGACTTCAATACGGTTTTCAGGTTTCAGATCAGTAAATACAAAGTTATAGTAAATATAATAAATATATAGGTATTGTCATAGCTTCCACCCCACCAAACCATAACTGAAACAGAGTAATGGCCTATTGGATTGTCTGTGTTTTCTCACAAGTTGGCCGTTGGCAACTTGCGTACTGGCGGTTAAAAGCTTCCTCAATATTAAAAATCTCTTCAAGAAACACTATGTAATTCTATTGACGAGTGGCCGCAGAGACTAAAGAATTGTGTAATGGTCAATGGTGTTCATTTTGAAAATTGATAAGTTAAAATTCATTTATGAATTATGTACTACAAGAAGATTAAATTTTCTTTAAGCATCTTGGGGAATTTCACTGATAACTTTGTAACAGTATTTATGACAATACTAGGTATCTGCACTATTTTGATTGATGACAGAGTGCACACATTTGGGAAATTTACTTTTTTACAACAACACCATTCAGATCTCTTGTTACATGATAGACATTTTCTAATAAGAGGTGTATCTACCTGAAATAGCGTTCGGGGCAAAAAAAAGTAAAATAAAGGAAGGTGGATCGAAGTGATGAGCAAAAAACGGCTCCTCCCCCTTCAAAAAATGGGACCTAGGGTACGTGCCATACAGTAAATACGCCTCTGTTCGTGACACGAACGTAAACTAATGAAAACTCATTGTAGTAGATCATGCGATCTAAGGAAAATTTCCTTCTCGATATTGGCCTTCATTACTGTAATGATTGATTTTTGATTGAGTATTTTCATGTAGCTTGCTCTTAAGGCAGCCAACAAAAAAAAAAAAAAAACTGCCGGAAACCAATTTGGACATTTTGGGGCTAGTTAATGATACCCTGCTGTAGCAATTATTGAACGGCTACAGTGGTGTTGTTAGTTGTATGACAGGTGGCTACATCCTTTTGAAACGAAGAAGCCACGGTGTATTCCAATCGTCGCAGTACACGACCGAAATATTTCTTAATTTCATAACATTTTGAGGTTACTGGTTGACAAACACGAGTTTGCTTGGCTATAGTGGAGCAGATAAATTGAAGTGTTTTAATCCGATTCAAAATTTTAGCAGAAATTGACGCTTCTGTAATATCGTGTAATTCGTAATGATTACGGTGCAGACAGCGTGTGGCAATAAAGTTATGGTTTTGCGTAGGCTCATATTAGAACCTACGCAAAAGGCTTGTTGCTCACCGAAGAAGTTCGCGATGGGCACTCAATTTCTAACACTCTCGCTCGACCCTATGGCGAGTAATTCCAATTTGCAATGTTTAATGACTTTTGAGACACTTTGTATAAAAATGTTAAGTTTTGGTTCACAATCTAGATACGTACATACACATTGTGCTTCACTATAGAGTTTTAACTGAAATAAACACTATAGGCCTTATTTAAGATAAAGGGTAAGCATATTAATCACTGAACCCTTAAAATATAATACAGGTCAAATCCCATTATAGCGAAATACATCGGACCGTCAAAAATATATCTTTATATTCAAATTTTGTTGTACTAAATATTGGAAAAACACTGGAATTTAAAAAAGCTTTTATTTCAGAATAAAAAGGTATACCAATACATCTTTTTAAAAGAATGATGTTATTTTTCTTATCAGCATTCGTAATTGAAGGATTCGGTGCAGTAACCTGGGAAGATCCAATTTTTGAGATTTTACAGTATCGACAAAAGAAAATTTTTCATGAAAATTATTTAAATATGTAAAGATTTTGTTGACACAATTTTTAGTCAAAAAGAGTTTACTAGGAATATTACTCTTTTTATAATGAAAAAAAAAGTTAAATGGAGCTGTCTAAAATCAGAATACAACAAATAATATAGTTTAAACATTATTTTTTATTCACCAAAATTACTGAAAGTTATAAATACAATATATTTTAATGTTTAATACATTTTAATGTAACATTCATCTCTTGAGTATGCTCCTTCCATAGGTAATACTCGTCCAACAGCATTGGTTTCAATATTATAGTATAGTTTGTCTCAGGCTTTAGTGGAATGACTTGACTTCTTAACGAGCAGGGTAACCACAACGCTGCGTGAGTTTTATTTTGTTCTATGAAAGATCCGGATTAAATAAAATTTTGTAGAAAGCTTTACAGTGCTACTGCCTAAGAAACTGTTCAACATTTCAAAAAAATTAAGTATCACCTTGTTTTACTACCCCCTATAATCCTCCTTAAATCCCACCCGCTATGAAAGTCAGATTAATTCATTTTCTTGTAAGTTGAGACAAGCTATACTATAAATTCTTTGAAACATGTTTTTTCAACAAGATGGGAATTTTTTGTTTGTTTTTTGTTTGATAGGTAAAGGATAAACATTATTAAGCTTCTCAGCAGGCCTGTAGTCGTAAAATCAGCAGAAGGAATACATATATAATATCGTAAAAACCACAGGGTATACGTTCTCGAATAACCTTGTTTAACGTAATGAAATTTTGAAAAGCACAGGGTATACGCTATTCATCTGAAACACAACAGAACCGAACATACCGCCGTATACCCTCGACTACAGCCCTGCTTCTCAGTTGGAAATACAGGGAGCTTCTCAGCTCTAGATATAATGATATATCGGTATTTAAGCATCGAAGCTACCTGTTTATTGCACAAATCTATGTAGAATTTCGATACGATTGAAAAAAGTTTCCATTGAAAAAAATGGTTTTCGGAAAAAAAATTGAGTTCACCGGTTACTGCACTTTACCCTCCAATTACATTTTCAATACCACGTAATTGTTAAAAAACATTATTTTGGACATCAGTGCTACAGAATAGATAAACCCAAATCTTTTTCAATCCATCTATAGCTTTCGAAAACGAAACTGTCATATCAAGTGCATAATTACTTTGCCATCCAGAGCCGGCGTCCACACATTCAAGATTGAAGCATGAAAATATATTTTTTTTTGTTATATTTTTTATTATGCTCCGCGCTACGTATAACTCAAGAGTATGAATACAAAAGGGTTTAAATCAAAGTGGAAGGCACTTTGAATACTTTTAAATAAAATACATTCAAGTCAGTACAGAGAATACAATTTTTCGTCAACCGTAAAAGAAATTAAGTAAATGATTAAGTAAAAGTTGTTTCTTTTTAAAAGCTCTATCCAAAGATAACATGACATACGTTCCCATTTAAAAACTAAAAGTTGTCCTTGATATCCTTCACTTTCGGTGTATTCGGGAAAATTTCAATATTATTATTCAATTCTTTTGATAAACTTTGGTCATCAAAATTTTTCTCCAGCTTGCTAACACGTCGTCTTTTCTAGAATAATCGTGTCCCTATTTTGATACCCACAATATATATCGTCCCCTTAATACTACAACTGGGTAACTCGAAATTTGGGTATTTTGAGCTATTTACACCTTCCTATCCAATTATTTATTATCTTTGTAATGCTAAATCTAAATACGAAAACCCAGTAAATCAAATATATAAGTCCATTGATTTTTATTGCTCTTTAAAACTTAAAATTAATTTTCTGAGAAACTACTATTTTCAAGTTACCTGGTTGTAGTATTAAAGGGACGATATATAGGGGGGCCTCAGACAATATGTACATAATTTTGGGAGGTCCCATATCATAAAAGGTTGAGAAATACTGACACAGACTACCATGCTTACTGTGGCTCCGCACAATGCAAAATGGTTAATGAAGTACAGACAGCGCTTACTTGTACAAGGCCCTACAAAGAGTGGGGCCTTGTCACGCAAAGTTTGCAGCCTGCTCAGTCTCCATCTTCACTTTTCAGTTCTGCGTACTATTTTCAGACAAAAAGTAGTAGTTATACTAAAATTTTTATTTCGTAAAACGAGATTTGTTAATATATTATTTTAAGTACTTTCGTTCGATTCAACACAAAATATTTGTTATCCTTAAAATTTCTATAATGAGATTTGATCTGTAATTCCTGTGTAGTACACTTCACTTATCTTTAATGTAGACCTAACTAGGCCACATTGTAGATACAAAACGATGCGGGTGGTAGCGTCATGTTGGAAATTGTACGAATAAGTGAAGCAGCGTACATAATCAAGTCAATGGAAGAGTGCACGTAATGTGAGTGTACAAATTTATATACATTTTATTTTCACATGAATAGCAAATTGGAAATAATTTAATACTGGTTATAAGCTTTGCAAAACATATCATTTTTGATACTGTATCTACATAACTGAACAAAGTCTGTTATAATTCGTTTCTGTTATACCTACAACATTTATATTTAGTTCATATTCAAATGTTATCGAAATATAAAACGAGAATATGAAACAAATATATAGGGCCGGTTTCTGAAAGCTTAGTCGAGTTTAATCTTTTGGTTAAACTCTGTTACAATATAACAATCCCATAAGTAACCATAGCAACCATTTTCTGATCCTTTGGTTATAGTTAACTAAGCTTTAAGAAAGCGGCCCTTAATGTTCAATTGTTGTAGAAATGATATTGACAATAACTGTACTTATAGGAATATAAAAATATGTTAGTATTACTGTATAAAAAAAGTAAACTGTATGGAAAATACACCAATGTAACAAACCCAGTGTAAAAAGAATATAAAGCAACCTTCTTATTTATTTATTTTGTATTATTTATTATTTCCTCGTCTTACATAGAACCAAAGTTAAGTATACAACATTTAATAGGCTACTAATTTATTAGATTGGCGCATAAGAATTGTTGGATTTTTCTTATGTACAATATGTTCGTTTTATGGACTTTGATAGAAGGAAATCCCAGTCAGACCTTTCAGGAACTTAACGGTAAGTATAACCCTCACATCTTACAAGTTTCTTATACAAAACTAACAAAACGAATTTTTAACTATCTAATAGGTATATTATATATATAGGTATATTATTTTTTGGTATAAACAAGTTAAAAATACTCATTTTTTTGCAAGAATTGAACGTTTTTAAAATAAAAATTAATGAAAATAGTGTAAACAATTAAAAGTTAGTACTAATATAGTGTTAATTTTGTGTTTTGTCTTAAAACTGTGTGCAGAGGTTTTTAAAGAAGACTTGGTTCTAAATCTTCCAAAGTGAGTACATATTTTTAATTGCAATATTATAACTAGTGTCCGACAAATATATTCAACGGTACTTTTAGTAAGTGTTTTTTGATAAAAAGCGGCATATGTGTTATCTGTAGAAATAAAATCTAATTATATATATTTGTAATGTGCACTGCTGACAAATAGTGTAGCGGTAGCGTATAAAAATTGAATATCTTATCAAACACTGACCAATGGCAAAGGAGTGACTGGAATCATCTCGGATATAATCCCAAAATAATGAGGTGTCGTTATTAAGATAAGAATTCATTACGGTACAAGTGTTTTATTATTTTGTTTTTTGTTGGTCTTTATTTCCAAATAGTAAAAAATTGAAAAATGAAAAAGTTTATAAACGATATTATTTATTTTTAATAAATAGTATACACAAGCAAAATAAATACAATTTTAATATCAATAATAATAATAGTAAGAAAATTTTCGACTTGGTGTGTGTTGTAGTGAGTTTTTTTTTTTTTCTTTGCTCAATAATAATAATAATAATTAATAATAATATTTATGAAAGTAATAAGTTTTTAATTATTTAAAGAAATCATTAAGTATTTTTCTAAATTTTCATCAGAAAAATTAGTTCTTTTTGATGTATATACTTCCTTGAAAAAAGAAAAAGACCTCTCTACATCAAAACTTGTTATTGGTGCATAGTTATAAAAAGTATATATTTCTTTATATTTATTAAATATATCCTGATTTGATAATAAATTGATAGAAAATTGTAGTGTTACTTGTAGGTCAGGATTTTTATTAAATATACTATCAATTTTTGCAGACAAGTGCAAACCAAACTCCTCGGGAACAAATTTCAGTTTGTTTACTGTCCAATAAATAATATTTAAAGATTCTGACAACGGCCGGTATTGTTTTTCTAAATTTACTATGGTTGAAGGAAGAAATTCAAAATTAGTCTTTATGAACTTTAACTCTTCATAAATATTTGGTTTTTGTACAATATTTTTTGATATTATAATGCTTTGAGCATCCGGAGATACATTGAAAATAAAAAATTTTAAAACTTCAAAATTGTTAACATAAAATAACGCCGCTTCAAGCCATGTTCCCCAACGTGTCACAACTGGATTTGGTGGTAAGGGTAAATTTGGACATAACCCAGCAAACATTCAACTAACGGCCGAATGCCGGCAAACTGCTTTTATGCTGGTAATTTACTGGCACCAAAAGTAAGAGCAACGCCAGTATTAATAATGTACTTCACATTTGTATTTCGCATTCCGCCTATACGAAGTACTTTACCAGCATTTTATAAGCACTCTTCTTCACTCATACTTTTTACTTAAAACCATCAGAAATAAATCTTGCAACTAATGCGATTATTTTGCACTTTACCGTTGCTGGGCCGGCAACTGATACATCAATGGGCCAGTAACGGCCACGGGGACACCGGGGTACTGGCCCATTACTTTCAATGCCGGGGAGTATGTGCTTTACCAGTACTGGCCCGTATAAAAATGTTTGCTGGGAATTCTTTATATAAGGATACTCTTAATAACACTACCCTTTTTTACCAATCTCCTGTGTCAAATAGGCTTTGAGAAAAGAACCTGGTATTATCTGTCTCATTTTGTAATACGAAACTAAGAGGGAAATTTCATTTTTTATGTTGTATATTTAAAATATCAGCTTAGGTTGGTAATTCTGAAGTGGCCTCTTTTAAAATATTTGACATGTCTATCTCAATTTTGACATATCTATCGCAATTTTGACATGTCAATTTGTTATCTGACATATATAGTTTTGAAGTTAATATAACCTCGATATAATAAAACAACCAAATATTTAAAAGCCAGATTTACAAGTTCACATGTTTCCATAAAAGTCTATTTACACCACAACAGTCACCAAAGTTACCTAGATCTAATTTCGTATTACAAAATGAGACAGATTATATAAACGTTTCTTTTGTAAGAACAAACTAAGAGGAAATTTTGTTTTGAATAGTTTCCATCTTTGAAATTGTATGTCATGGTGGTATTAAAAAATGTCACTTTTTTAAAATGTCGATCCATTTGACATATGTCATAATGAAAATTGATATCTTAATTATAATGACCATAACCTAGAAACCTAAAGTCGGTTTTACAGTGTAAGTAATATTTTTAATTGATATTTAAAGTCAGTAATACACTATAAAAGTAACCAAAATAACCAGATCTAGTTTGTTCTTACAAAAGTGAACGGCTTATATACCCAATACAGTCTATATATAGTATGCTAATATCAGAGAGGGCGCTTTATAAGTAAAAAGAAGTTAATAATTATTACAGAATTATTCGTTTAAAATAAAGTTTTTTAAATATATTTGCCGGTCTCTAATTATAACACTAGGTTGGTTCATCCGTCAACAATTACGGGTTTTTAACAAAAAAAAAAAAAAAATGTTTTTGACTATATTAACTTGGTTTTTTACCACCCTTTCTGCATCTTTTCTTTTAATATTCCATTTTTTATGTTGTTTTTCGAAAATACCTGACATGGTGGTATATTTTTTGGTTAATTATACGAAATTAAGATACATTAAAAAATAAAGCCAAATACACATACTAAACAACTAAAATTTTTATGTTATAAATCCGTCATTGTTGACGGGTAATAACCTAGTAGTTTACATAATAGAAATAGTTAAGGCTATATTACCCACTACCAGTGCCGCAGCCAGGATTTTTTCTTGGGGAGGGCCGAATCAAAAATACAAATAAACTAATATGTAAACATTTATTATGTATTATATTATAATTGGACTCATGGACTCTTTTCAGTCGGAATTAGGCACTGAAATGATTTTAAAATTTGTTTATGTTTAATAAATCTCATATTCAATTCTGAGTAGTCCAAGAATGTTATTCTTAGTTGGGTAATATTTGATTTATAATTAAAAATTTTAATAATGATATTTTCTGCTTTTTCATTAATGATTTTTAATTCATTGTCTGAATTTATACGAATAATGCTAAGCACCGATTGAACATTTTTTACTTGTTGAATGGCCATACTTAAATCCCTATTTTCGGATTGCAAATATTTACATTATTGGCAATGTATAGCCAAATACTTTTTCTATTGATAATAACAAGATCAGGACATTAAATATCTGTTAAAGAAGATGTCGTATTTTCTCACCAGGTGGCAATTTCTTCCAGTGCATGAAAGACGATTCTAATAGTTGTACCATAACGATGATCAATTAGTGTCTTTCCACCCATCGTGTTGGGCATATTTTTTTAAGTTTCTGGCGTTTCGTTTCAGTAACGAATTCATCAATTTTTTCGGACAATACTGCATTTCGTTTTGGTGTTTCAAAAAACGCATACATTTTTTCAACTGTTTCAAAACAATTACTGACATCACGTATTGTCGAAGACTTAGACAGTGCTAGATTTAGAGAATGAACTACACAATGTAAATAGCAGTAGGATATCTTTGTCTGACGTAAGCCTGAACTCCATCTGCTAGTATTGTATAATACTTCATAATAATTCGGTTGGCCCCGGGGTGGGGGGAGGGAAGGCGAGCCCCCCCCCCCCCCACCTTGGCCGCGCCACGTTTTTATGGTTTTGTAGGTATGACCAAAAAACCCTTATACCGTCATTTTGTCGTCGGTCTGTCTGTCTGTTCGGTAAA
This sequence comes from Liopterus haemorrhoidalis, assembly GCA_963971575.1. Classification (NCBI taxonomy): domain Eukaryota; kingdom Metazoa; phylum Arthropoda; class Insecta; order Coleoptera; family Dytiscidae; genus Liopterus; species Liopterus haemorrhoidalis. The sequence goes on along the minus strand of OZ020611.1, from coordinate 144,885,647 downwards.
AATTGTAGCCAAACGGCTAAATCTAGATAGTTGAAATTTGACATGCTTATACAACTCTTTGACCCGCACATAGGAAAAATACTAAAATATCTAAAAACATATCCCTCTAAAAATATAAACAAATATATGCTCATAGAAAAAAATATTCCAATTCTGTGTAGCGTATCAAATGAAAGCCCTTGGTACTTGGATTAACGAACAAGATTTTATTTTTGCAAAATAAATTATTTTGACACGATTTTTGCAAAAATTGTGCAAAAAAAAATTTGTCCCACACCCTGTAGCCCAGATGGTTTAAACTAAAAATCTGAAAAAATTCTAAGTAATGTACATTGGTGTGAATCGGAATAGTACAACAGGAATTTTTGATCAGATTATGTTTACGGAAAATAACGCATTTTTTGTGTTTTTAACTAAAATATGTAAAATATTTAATCCGCTATTTAACACAGTAAACGAGTGAACGTCCGTAGTCCAGTGGTAACGTTCTCTCTTTTTAAGTTGCAAACTACTGTTCGATTCCCGTCAATTTTTATTTTTCCGTTTTTTTTTTTGCATTTTTATTAGGGTTTTGTAGGTATGACCAAAAAACCCTTATACCGTCATTTTGTCGTCTGTCTGTCTGTCTGTTCGGTAAAAATTGTAGCCAAACGGTTAAACCTAGAGAGTTGAAATTTGGCATGCTTATACAACTCTTTGACCCGCACCTAGGAAAGATACTAAAACATCTAAAAAACATACCCCCCTAAAAATATAAACAAATATGTGCTCATCGAAAACCAAAATATTTTTTTTAAATTCTGAGTAGGGTATCAAATGAAAGCCCTTAGTACGTGGATTAACGATCAAATTATTATTTTTGCAAAATAAATTATTTTGATGCGATTTTGGCCAAAATTGTGCAAAAATTTTTTTGTCCCACACCCTGTAGCCCAGATGGTTTAAACTAAAAATCTAAAAAAATTCTAAGTAATGTATATTGGTGTGAACCGAAATAGTACAACAGGAATTTTTGATCAGATTATGTTTTCGGAAAATAACGCATTTTTTGTGGTTTTTGGTTCACAAAGTACAAAAGTTATGCCAATGTAAGACACTGCAAGGCGTGCGATAGCGTAATGGTTAGAGCACTGGTGTCGTAAGCTAAAATGCGCTGGAATCGAAGGGTTTCGAGTTCGAGTACGGAGTGAATTTTATTTTTTCTGTTTTTTTTTTGCATTTTTATTATGTTGAAATTATTTTGTCAAAATTCTAGTTATATTTTGACAAATGTTGCATCTAATTTTTAAGAGCGTAAATTTAATAACCAATCTTATTATATGATTAATAGACGATAAATTATTTTAAAAATATCGTTCATTTTGCCGTGATTACTACAAAGTAAAATTTGTCCTACACACTCAGCATACCGCCTTCACTTATTATATACCTGCGAAACCCTGAAATGTGTGAATATTCACACTTCACATCAATTTTTTTGTTTAAATTATTTTGTCAAAATTCTAGTTATATTTTGGCAAATGTTGCATTTAATTTTTAAAAGCGTAAATTTAATAACCAGTGGGAAGTGTTGAAATTATAACTTAATTCTATGTTTGAATGTATACGAAATCAGAGGGGTGGAGTTTATGACTTAAACAACCAATGGAAGCCGTAGGCGCAATTTTCAAAATATTAATGAACCTTGCTATATAAAAAAAAATACTGCAAATATTTAGAAACCCAAATAATGGTATTAGGCATTCGAATTAAAATTAATAAAAGAATATTTTTACATAAAATTTGTTTTGGCATCCCAAATAATCATCATTCACTTAAATACCTGCGAAACCCTGAAATGTGTGAAAATTCACATTTCACATAAATTTTTTTAATAACCACGTGATCAATAAGTAATTTAAAATTTTTCAAATTTTTCAAAAATTGTATTTACACCCGTGTTGTGTGTTGACAGAAGTGTAGCCGATCAAAATTAAGTTTATTTATTATTATTATTATTTTGCAAAATAAGAAGTAGGTATATAAAAAAATCAAAAAAATGTGAGGTATATTTCTTAAGTATTAATTATTTTTCTGCATAATGGCGTTCTAAATCCGAATATTTATAGTAGCATGTTTCCAGATTTTTGAAGTAACTCGTTGTCGGTCGTTTAACGTTTTCCACTTAAATGCAGTTTCAAGTTCGGGAAGAGATGGTAGTCCGACGGTGCGTAGTATAGAGCAGTGTTTCTCTACCGGTGGTCCGCGGACCACGGGTGATCCTTAGAAAAATTTTAGTGGTCCGCGAATGGCTTAAAAATGATTTGCCTGATTTATTAATTTTTTTATGATCTCTTGTTAATTTTTCAGTGAGTTTTTATAACTGAGATATTACATGTAGAGTCTACATATACAATAAATTTGTTTAATAGTACATTTATTTTTTGTGGTCTGCGGTAGAAAATTAAATATTTGACTGGTCCGTGGTACGTTTTTGGTTAAGAAACGCTGGTATAGAGGGTGGTCAAATACTTCCCACTTGAAATTGGTTAGAGGTGCGGGATTTTTGTTTTTTTTTTTGTTTTTTGTGCTGATTACGGCCTCTTGTAATCGTGAATAACGCGCCATCGTTTTCAACGTCAGCTTCATTGTAACTGGCCAGTAGTAATACTTGTCCTAACGCGTGGATGTTGGGCGACAAAACTAATACAGTGGTGTCACATAGATAGGCACTAAAATCCTGTGCTAGCTTTTTTGTATTTATTTATTTATCGTTATTTTTACAATTGCAATAAATTCTTTAGGCTTAATTTGCAGACGGCCCCGAATTACAAACCAGGCCGTGTGCCATTGATCGAAACAAGTGATAGTCAGTGGGAGCAACGTCTGGAAAATATAGCGGGTGGGGTAGGACTTCCCATTTCAACGTTTCCATGTATGTCTTGACCACTTTCGCAACATGGGGTCGAGCATTGTCGGTATGCTATACCGGTCTTCGACGTGAAAATCACCGTTCTTGAAGCGTTGAAACCACTCACGACTCGTGCTTTCACTAATAGCGGCTTCACCATAAGTATTTGAAAGCATTCGATGAGCCTCAGCTGCAGATTTCTTCATATTGAAGCAGATAATTAAAACCTCCCGACATTTTCAATTGAAAATAACTTTATGATGCAGACACAAATCGACTAATGTTTTTATGGGGTTATGTTGATAGATGCCCACGTTTATTGCATAATGTCTATGATCTATTTATTTCAACCACTACTTACCGCTAAAGCCATCTATAGGAAAACGGCGGAAGCAAAAGTTGCGTTCGGCATAACTGTGCAGTGTTAACTCTGTGTCGTGCAAGTTTTTTGTCACGTGGTCTCTGTGCAGACTGTGCAAGTAAGTCAAAGACGAACGCTTTGTTCAGATTATGCAATTATTCAAACTATTATTCTAATCTTTTTTTTTTTTGTAAACAAATGATTTATATGTGTGTATATATGAAGTCTGTCTTCTGCTAATTGTTTTGTACGATAATATATAAATGGCGCATGAAAGTTTTGGGGTGCTTTTAAGTAATATAAAAGAAATTTTATTTGATGAGAAAGACAATTCGGAAGAATTATCCAAACCAGAAAATGTTTTGGAAAAAGTGTTTGAATATGCAGAGAGTACTGTTCCAAACATGACTACAAATCATTTTTTTTTTTTTTAAATTCATTTATTTATGGGTGTTTCAATAGCTAAGATTATTAGCACCCCATCCTATAGATATACATGTTACTTGTTACAGATTACAATTACATAGGTTTTTAGTATTTCGTTCATCATTATTTAATATTTGCGCTAGAGTGTTTGGGAGGTTGTATCTTCGCCTTTCTCTGTTAAATTTTGCGCAGTAGACAAGTAGATGTTCGACAGTAATCTGAGTGTTGCACCTTTCACAGAGCGGTTGTTCCTCTTTATCTAATAGATACTTATGCGTGATACTGGTGTGCCCTATACGCAGTCTTGTGATAATTGATTGCAACTTTCTTGTTTCTGGTGAGTGCCATATTTTAATTGAATCTTTTATACTTCTTAACTTGTTGCCTGTCACTTGTTTCCACGTTGTATCCCAATTGTCTAGTATCCGAGTTTTTATTATGCTTCTGAGGTCGCTAGATGGTATGGCGGTTTCAAATATATCATTCGCTTCTGTTGCCTCTTTTGCTGCTTTGTCAGCTGCCTCATTACCGGTAATATCTACATGCGATGGTATCCATACGACTGTTACTTGTTTATTGTTTGTCTTCGCTACGTGGAATTTTTCCTGTATTTGTTTCACTGTGGTGCACTTGCTATATAATTTTTGTAGATCTTGGATTGCATTTAATGAGTCGGTGAAAATGGTAAATTTATTATCTTGGCTTTGGTTAAGATATTCGGATGCTTTAAGTAAGCTGTAGATCTCTGCTGTATACACGCTTGCATAGTTGTTGAGGCGATATTTATGTGTGCTACTTCTAGATATAACCGATGAGCCCGTTTTGTCGTTTAGCCTGGATCCATCTGTGTATATTTCTATGTGGTCCTTGTAGTTGCTTCTTATTTCTTGAAATTGCTGTTTGTACGTTGTGGGAAGGGTATTACTTTTATTGTTATTTGAGAGTTGAAGGTTATAAACAGGTCTATGTTGGATCCATGGGGGTGTTTCGGGTAAATATAGTTCAATGATTTTGGGAATTGTTATATTTATTGAGTTTAACTGGGATGTTATTTGTCGTTGGAGAGGTGTTTTATTTTTAAGATATATCTTATTATTCCTTTTCTGGAAGACACTGTCATAAAGAGGTATAGTTGGGTTTCTAAGTAGGTTGGCTGTAAATAATAGATGAATTTGTTTCCTTTTTAATTCCAAAGGTGGTTCTCCTGCTTCGTTTAGCAGACTTAACGTTGGACTTGTTCTAAAGGCCCCAAGACAAATTCTAACAGATGTAGTTTGGATGGAATTTAGTTTGATTAAGACACTTTTTTTTGCATTACCATAGCTTGTACAACCGTAGTCTAACTTCGATCTTATTATGCTTCTGTATAGTTTAAGAAGTATAGTTTTTTCTGAACCCCAATTATAATGACCCAGAGTTTTTAATAAGTTAATTTTTTGTGTACAATCTTTTTTTAAATAGTTGACATGATCCTTCCAAGACAGTTTTTGATCAAAAAATACTCCTAAAAATTTTATTTTCGTAGCATATTCTATAGTATTGCCGTTGAGGGTTAAACGTGGTTTCTGGTTGGCAGCTTTGGATTTTGTAAATAGAAGTGCTTTAGTTTTTGTTGGGGAAAATGATAATCCAGTATCTGATGACCATTTTTCAAGTTGTGATATAGCAGTTTGCATTTCTTCCTGTATTGTAGTGATGTTTCTGTTTTTATAGCATATTATAAGATCGTCGGCAAAAAGTGAAGCTTTTATGTGTGTGGGTAAACCAGATGTTATGTCATTTATGGCGACTAGAAAAAGTGTAACGCTTAGAATTTCACCCTGAGGCACCCCATTTTGCTGTTTTTTTATCTCTGATATTATTCCATTTAGGCTAACCATAAATTTTCTATCAGACAGAAAATTTTTGATAAAATACAGAATATTTCCATTAAGACCACACAGTTTTAACGATTTTAAGATATGGTACTTCCAGGTCGTATCATATGCTTTTTTTATGTCAAAGAAGATCGCTAACATATGCTGTTTATTTTCCTGGGCATTTCTAATTTCGTTGGTTAAATTTGTAATGTGATCCATAGTAGATCGCCCTTCTCTGAAGCTGCTTTGTATTCTGCTTAATTTGTTGTATTTCTCAAGAAACCACATCAGTCTTTTATTTATAATTTTTTGCAATAATTTACTTAAATTATTTGACATGGAAATCGGACGATAATTGTTAGGGTCTTTGTTTGAGCTATTTGGCTTATATATTGGCACTGTCTTCACCATCTTCCAGTCGTCCGGGTAAACATGGTTTTCCCATATGTAGTTAAAGATGTTCAGTATGTGGTCCAATAAGTCTGCTGATAAATGCTGGAGCATTTCGTTCGGTATATCATCCAATCCAGGGCTTTTATTTTGTTTTAGATCTTTGATAGCCCAGTGTAGTTCTTATTTTGTGAATCGAGTATTTACAATGTGATCACTGTTTTGTATAAAGATTTCATCTTGCTCACAAGCAATTTTATGTTGTAAAAACTCTGCTTGGTAAGAATTATTACTTGAACTTTTTTCGAAATTATCAGCTAGGGCATTTACGACTGATTTTGTGTCTGTTACTATTGAGTTATTTACAATAATGGCTGGTATTGTTCTTGCTTGTTTTGTACCTTTAATTTTCCTTATTTTTTCCCATATCTCAGAGGTGGTCGTCTGACTATTTATACTTTCCACATATTCCTTCCAGGATAATTTTTTACTTTCTGTGAGAGTTCTCCTAGCTACGGCTCGTGCCTTTTTTAATTCAATTAGATTTTCTATACTTTTATTCTTCCTATACCTGTATAGAGATTTTTTGCAATTTTTTGTGGCCTCATGACAAGCTTCGTTCCACCAAGGTACAGTATATTTATTTTTTGGTTGTTTCTTCATAGGTATAATATTAGTTGCCACATTTTTTATAAAGTCAGTAAGGTTTTTAACTGTAGAGTTTATGTCATTTTGTATTATTTTTAGATTGTGGTTGTTTGTGTGTTGACAAAATAGTTCCCAATTAGCATTTTTTAATTTCCACTTTATTTCATGGATTTGTGACGTATTTGTGTTATCCGGGGGTAGAGTCATTAAAATAGGGAAATGATGACTGCCGATTGTGTATTGTAGTACTTGCCATGTTAAATACGGTGCGATATGGGTATGGCACAAGGATAGATCTATACTGGAAAAGTTGCCACTTCTAGCACAAAAGTGGGTGCCTGAGCCATCATTTAGTAGAGCGATATCATCGTCCATAATATTTTCAATCATTGTACCTCTTCTGTCATTCTGCGAAGATCCCCAAATAACATTATGGGCGTTAAAATCGCCCAATATAACAAACGGTGTCGGTAGTTGATCAATTACTGATTTTAATTCGGCCTGTGTAATTATGGTGTTGGGTGGTAAATATATGCAACAAAGTGTGATTTTTTGTGGAACAAATGTAGTGATCGCAACAGCCTCAAGATTTGTATTTAAATTTACTTCTTGGGCATAATTTTTGTTGTGTACTAGTATCGCCACCCCGCCACTTGCTATGGAGTTTTGTGTTCTGTCTTTTCTGAATATATTGTACTGTTTTAAATTAAAAGTTTGATAAGTAGTTAGACGTGTTTCCTGGAGGCATATATACGATGGATTTATTTTTGATATTAAATACTGTAGTTCTGGAAGGTGTGTTTTTAAACCATTTAAGTTCCATTGTAGAAGAGACATATTAAGATTCTTTTTCCTCCTCCTCCTCCTCCTCTTCCTCAGCTAATTGTTGCTGTATTTTTGTATTTAGTCTAGTCAGTCTGTATTTTAAGGTTTTTGTTGGAGCGTATTTATATAAATCCATAATCATATCAATGAAGTTATCTGCGTTAGGTATATATTCTCTTATTATGGAGAGAGGATTATTGTTACCGTGTATGTTTTCAATAATGGTTTTAAAGATTTCATATTTCACTGGATATTTATTTTTAGAAAAAATATGCTTGAAAGGTTTTAATATGTCTTCAGTTTGTTGAGGTGTTAAACTGGGACTTAAGGATCTCTGCTTCGATTGTTTAGGTTTTTTAACTTGTCTAGGTTTGGTTATATCCTTCTCAGGGGTGCTAAATTTTTCCATTTCTATGGTATTATCTTTATGTAAGGAATCATTACTGCTAGAAATTGGTCTTTTCTGTCCACAATTTGTTGATTTGTCCTCAGATAATTGGTTTGCTTGAAGGTTTGAGGCACTATTTGTTAACTTTGTTTGCTGGTCAGTATTTTCTTGTAGATCTGATACTTCTTCAATGGTTTTGTCATTTTCCTTGTTACTGTGGCATGATGGTTCCATGAGTATTTGTTGTGAGTGAATTAATGGTTGTACAAGTGTTTTTTCTTGTTGTGAATTATTTTTATTTTCCAGATCAGTGTTTTGTGGGTTTTCAATTGGGTGTCGTGCAAATTGTTTATTTTGAACAGGTTTATGTTGTGGTAGTTGAGCTTGTGTGGGTACTTGGTGATTTTGGGCCTGCTGAATTACTTGATCATTTTCATAAGAATTTGATGTGCTAGTTTCTGGGGTTATTTGTGTTGATTCTATGGGGTTAGATTTACTGTATTTACAGTATTCTGTTTTATGACCAATTTTTTTGCATGTTTCACATGGGGAACTATCTTCAGCTATAAACATTATGCCGTTATTACCTTCGTATGTAAAGTGAATTGATTCTGGGATTTCAAGATTTTCATTTGGATGTACAAAAATTTGTCTTCGAAAACTTAGGATATGCTGATATCCGTCTTTTTTAATGCCAGCACGTAGAAAACCTAAACGTGATTGTAGGTTAAGACCATATTTTTTTTAGTTCTTGTTCAATAATTTCGTCAGGTATTGACGGACAGAGATTTGAGATTATCAATCTTTTTGCCGGTATTATATACCGTCTAACAGTGGTAATGGTGTTGTTAATTGTTAGTGTCTTATGATTATTTACAAATTTGGTGACAAGGTCTTCATTTTTCATGAAAATGCAAATTCTTTGTTTTGAATGTGGGTGATATTTGCAGCGCCAATTTTATCTCCGACTGCAAAAGCATATTCTTCGAATAATGTGTTGTCAATGGTGTCCATGACAATTGCTAATTTTTTTGAAGGGTTGTAGTGGGATTTATTTGTTAATTTTGTAACATTTGCAAATGTTAATTTTGTTTGATTCTGCGTTGTATTTAAATTTGGCTGGCTTGATGTCGGTCCAATCATGTTTGCGCTGGTGCTTGGCCCGGGGTCGAGCCATCCAGTGTCAACATTAACACTCATTTCTTAGTATTTAATTTACTTTTTGACAGATGTCGTTAATAGTACTAATTTTAATATAAATGTGTAGAGATTTAAGTTTAGGGTTATGGTTATAATAGTTTATATAGTGAATAGTAGTGAATTATTATTAGGAATAGATGGATGAATTATTATTAGGAAAACAACGTACAAGTAAGCAACTTACTTTTTTGTATTGTTGACTGTAGAAATACTGCTCTGTTTAGGTCGCTGTGACACAGGTATGTTAACACTTTTAACTAACTCCACAAATCAATTTAAAGTACATTTCCACTTGTATCCAGAAAATTTTGAGTCTTTTTGAGTGTATTTACATATTCCATCATATGGTTCATGTCTGTACTATTTATGTTGTAAAGGCTGCAGGCATAAACAATGATATCTTGATTGTTTTCACTCATATTGTTTTGTAGAAATAATAACTTTGTATTTTTACCGCGAAAATCATTATTGCACAGACTGCCGTACGATCTGAATTTGTGACGATTGTGCAACACAAACTACACTGCACAGTATATGCCGAACGATCTTCGTGCAGCACAAAGCACACAGAAACTTTATGACGAACGCTTCTTGTGTAAATTATGCAGAATGTGTAGATTATTAGCGTATGCCGAATGCACCTAAAGTTGTACTCCTAATATTTCTTCAATTCAACCGTACCATGAATTCCACCCGCAAAGGATTATATTTCCACCACAATGATCAACAGCTTTTTTTGTATTGATTGTTTATCAAGGATTTATTCTTTATTGCGTGATCTGGTAATATAAGTTCTGCCATCAGAACCGAAGAGAATTTTCGTCGCTCCACAAGATATTACTCCAGGTAAATATTTCAAATTTTTTGTTTTGTACATATTTTGTTCTACCACCATTAGGGTAACTGCAGCGAATTTCGACTACCAAATTTATTTATTTTTTAATTTACGTACTATTCAATATTTTGGTAGGAAAGTGGTCCCAATCGATACCTCATTCACTTATCTTTAGGTGCTAAATATTTTCACGATGAAACAAGCTGTTATTACAACATAAATTCGACATAAAAAAATGTGAAAAAAACGTTGATTTCAAAAAAGTGATGTTAATATCGACTACCCTAAAATTTTAAGATAATCAACGTTTCTTGTCTCTTTTACATTTTGACGTGATTTTAATTGTCTTCAAATTGGGTAAGTGAAACATGCATGCATGTAATATCGACTAGTCCGTAGTAGCTTCATTCCTCTAGTCGATATTACCTGCAATCAAATCTGTTTTATTTAGCCTGTGATATTGTAACAAAATATTATGAAAATCAAATTTTACCAGCTAATATATATGTATTTGGATCAGTTCTTATCGGTTTATTCAATGCAAAATATTTTGTTCAACTTTCCTTTGATAAACAACTGCTAATTAAAACCAATAAAAAAATATTTTAACACCTAAATAATATAAATATCTACACTGTTCGTCTAACGATATTCACACGTGGCTTAAAATAAAGTGAAGTTAGTTTTTCACATAAACATAGTGTTACGTTATACTACCGCTATATGGCAGCAATTATTTAGATAAATAATGGGATAGTCGAAATTACCTGCGTAGTCGAAATTCGCTGCAGTTACCCTATATAATATATAGAACACGTAAAGGAACAAAAATAAAAGCAGTTATTATGAAAAAATATTTTTATTCATCATAATGTCACATCAATCAAATTTTAGCAATAATAACATCATGATTTCTATTGCTAAAATTCAATAACCTTTTTTAAATAAATTAAATAGTACTTAAAAATAAATTGAAATGTAATACTAATGCTGCTATTTTAAATATGAAATGTTTTTAACAAAGTGCCAAACTGGTGTTCAAGATAAGAAACTTCGAAATTTTTGAAGTCATTAAAAAACGAAAACTATATCGCACTGGTTAAACACAAGTTGAATCTTGTTTAGAAATTACTGGTATAGTAATACCTAGTTCTATTGAAAGATTAAATTATGTTAAGTATATCTTGGCTAAATTATTATATTCAATAAATAACACTATGTTAAAAATGTTTGAAATAAATGATCATTTATAAAATTTCATTTAAATCACTTTCATTTCCAAAAAGAAAATCGAAGATACTCGTTGTAAGTTCTTCACTGCTTGTTTTCTCGTTGCTATCAGTCTTAAGGCTTTTAGCTCTTCTGAACAATTCTTGGTCAGGAATATTATCAATATTATCATCAGACATTCCAGCAAATCTCTCACGAACATCTTTCATGATACATGCTTCTAATTTCTTGTGTTTGTAACATCTGAAGAAGAACATTGGTTTCATCATGACGTTGGAGAATGGTGACTTATCGCTAGATGATTCTGGAATACATTGGGAGAATTGTTTGCAGAAATCAATTCCATCTTCGATGTCTTTCTTCAGTTCGTCTTGAATGGTCAGACTGTTGATTTTGGCGATGATTTTATCGTATGCAGGTTCCAGGTTGTTGTCCAAGTAACCAAGTTCTTGCATGACGCACGTTACATTACGAACTTTGCCATTAAGACGTGCTTTAAGGCTTTCAACTTGAGAGGTCAGGTCCAAGTCACGCTGAAAAGAAGAAATTATTTTTTTAATAAAATTCAAATACAAAGCTGAAGATTTTCGTTAGTAAGTGTCGTAATATTTGTCGCATTTTCTGAATAAATTGCATTTCAAATCTACATTAGAGCAAGATTTTGGAGGATCACAACACAACATCACATGGCAGCTCTTCTAAAACTCTTTCCAACGCAGCGTTTAGATTTGTAGTAAAGAACCAAAAATTATCATTGTAGATTAGGTATTTCCTTGAAACCGAAACACGTGCAACCGTAGCGTTAATGACAACACTGGGAATACAAATACATACAAATATATTAATTTTTGACTGGAATAGTTAGTGCCCTGAGATCCCATTCTCAAATTTAATTAACGAAGGTAACTCAAATAATTCTATGTTGTTTGGAGACAACTCTTGATTACCACTAGCAATCTAACGTTGGAGAAACATTCAGAGATTATTTTCTTCAAATGGAAGATTAGAGAACTTGAAACTGGGATTAGAGATCCATTTTACTGTGAAATAGAAATGAAAAGTCCAATCGTCATAGACAGGACAAACTTGGAGTAATATCATGTAATGGACCTTAAAGTTTACTTTTAAGGAAAGCACTTTACCGATTTTTCTATTTCAGAGCAACTTCTTTAACAGGCGTTAGAAAAAAAAAAAAATGTTGTATAGTGTGAATTATCACACATTTCAGGGTTTCGCAGGTATTTAGTAAGTGAATGATGATTATTTGGGATTCCAATACAAATTTTATGTTAAAATATTTTTTTGTTAATCTTAATTCGAATGCCTAATACCATTATTTAGGTTTCTAAATATGTGCAGTATTTTTTTTATATAGCAAGGTTCATTAAGATTTTGATAATTGCGCCTATGGCTTCCATTGGTTGTTAAGTCATAAGCTCCGTCCCTCTGATTCCGTATACATTGAAAAATAGAATTACATTAAAATTTCAACACTTCCCACTGGTTATTAAATTTACGCTTTTAAAAATTAAATGCAACATTTGCCAAAATAATTTAAACAAAATAAAAATGCAAAGAAAAACAGAAAAAATAAAATTGACAGGAATCGAACTGGAGTTTGCAACTTAGGAAGCGAGAACGTTAACCGTTAGACCACGGACGTTTACTCGTTTATTTTGTTACACAGCGAATTAAATATTTTACATATTTTAGTTAAAAACACAAAAAATGCGTAACATAATCTGATCAAAAATTCCTGTTGTACTATTCCGGTTCACACCAATGTACATAACTTAGAATTTTTTCAGATTTTTAGTTTAAACTATCGGGGCTACAGGGTGTGGGATTTTTTTTTTTTGCACAATTTAGGCAGAAATCGCGTCAAAATTATTAATTTTGCAAAAATAAATTTTTGATTGTTAATCCACTTACTAAGGGCTTTCATTTGACACCCAAGCCAAGAATTAAAAAAAAAAAAATTTTTTTTCGATGAGCCCATGTTTCTTTATATTTTTAGGGGGATATGTTTTTTAGATGTTTCAGTATCTTTCCTATGTGCGGGTCAAAGAGTTGTATCAGCATGCCAAATTTCAACTCTCTAGGTTTAGCCGTTTGGCTACAATTTTTACGGAACAGACAGACTGACGACAAAATGACGGTATAAGGGTTTTTTGGTCATACCTACAAAACCGTAAAAACAACATTATCTGAAATCCAGGCGCGCATCCATAGGTAAGGGGCTCACGGACTTGAGCCCCCATCCAAGCACTCAAAAAACACATTTGTTTTGTAATTGAATTTGTTTTTGGCTTCTGAGCCTCCTAGGATACTTTTTTGTATGCGCGCCTGCTGTGAATCCATCATCACTCTTTAGTAACCAACCTTGCGTTGCAATTTCAGCGATTTTAATTCTAATGTTTTCCCGGTTCCTTGATCTTGACAAAAAAAAAAAACATTCTTGTCCAAGGAAAAAGACTGTCTCAGAGAGAAATAATCCCACATGTTCATTTCAAGTACGTATAATTAAATTAATAAAAATCAGTGGTGGTTTTCAAGAAAAGGTAAAGGAAACCCCGCCTCTTCAAACAAAAATTACAATTCAACACGCTAATTTTATATTAATTGGGAACAGTATTTATTTATTTATTTATTTTAAATAAAATATTTGTATTCAAATAATTTATAAAATACGAATATAAATGAACTATTAAAATATTTATTAGCATGTCGTTCTCCTACCACTAAGCATGTCTGACCGAAAGGTCCGCACGTCTTTACACCCGCTCCATACCTCGAGCGTTCTGCAAAGAACGACACAGAGCTTTTATATATATTTTACACAAAGAATAATAAAAGGGCCATTCAGTATAGCAAAACATGTAATCTATAAATTGGCAAAAACATGAACTTAGAAATAAAAGAATATGCTAATTTGGGAATCACTTTAATGAATGACAAGATGGACATTTATAACTATTAATCGTCAGCTAAAGTGATTCTCTTAACTGGTAATTTTTCCGAAATTGCAAGACGAAAATTGTAATTCAGGATATTTTGTAACGTTAGATACGATGACTCATAACAAGATTTTAAAATCTCCCTGCGATATCGAATAAAGTCCATTCTACAGTCTGTTCCAAACGGTTAAGCGGAACTAAATGGGAATTTAGTTCTTTTAGGTTGTCACGAGAAGGGACCTTGCTTGGGTTATTTCATTTTTCACGTTGGGATGTCAAAATTTAAAATTCCAACAATGAAACCATGGAAACGAATGACATATGTCAAAATTAAATTATATTTCTTACATATTTTAATGACAAAAAAATAAATAAATGGGAAATTTGTATTAAGAATGACACAAAAAATCAAAATATAAAGAAAATGACATTTTAAAATGATATTAACCTTAACCAAAACATGTTTATTGTAAGTATGATTTACAAAGCTTAAACAAAACGGCCGAAAGGCACGATTTAAACGATGAAAGTAACTAGATTGCAAAATCTAGTTCCGCTTAACCGTTTGGAACAGACTGTACATTATACTTTTGTCAATACTATCCAACTTTGACGTCATTTCAACCTTTTATACTACAGAATATAGTCGGGGAAAAAAAATAAGAGACCGCGATACTTCCATCTTCTATTACTTTGTGATACTCTTCACTGCCAACTTAAAAAATTCTAGGTTCAAGTGACAGACAACAGTTTGGTTATAGAACCAATTCTAGTAACCAATTTATAAATATTGTTTAATTGTGCTAAGTTGTAAAAAAAACTAAAAAGTTGGTAGTTGGTACGACTGAGAAGTATACAACTGTCATCCAAAAATTTGACCGAAGGTAGTTTTGAAAATAGTGTAGTTTGTAGTGTAGCCAGGGCTTCGAACCGTTATTTTTTTCGTTTCGGTTTTCGTTACAGTTCAATTGGAAAAAATATATATATATCAGTTCGGTTCCGGTTTTCGTTCCGGCAAAAATAACGGTTTTTTTCGGTTTTCGGTTTTCGGTTCAGTTCCGAGTGATAAATTTTGAAATGCATTTATTTGTAGATATTAGAAATTTATTTTCTACTATATAGAAGAACATTTTATTCCTTATTTTGTAATAATCATTCCAAGGCCGCCAGGGGGGGGTCTCTGGGCGTTCACCCCTCCGAAATAATAGAAGCGCATTTTTTATTACTTATCATTTAAAAAATTGCGATTTTTTCTGCTCATCGGTTTAAAAAATAATCTTAAATAAAATGTATTTTATATTTTGGTTCACTTCCATAAAAAGTTCCTGAGAGAATCGAACTTGTTGTTTTATGTGTGAAGTCTTGCATCTTATTTTAATGTGTTTCTAGTTATTGACTGTGATATTCGATGGTAATTGGCCCCTTTACAGCCTCTTACCATCACCCTGAGTCTGTTCAAATTTTCGAACAAACTTTTTATATTATTTATTTGTGTTTGTCAGTGTAAGATTTCTTTTATTGAGTATGCGTATTTTTAATGATTTTATCTATTTATTTATTGTCTAATATATTGTTTTTAATATATAGTCTAGTCATTTAAATGGGCTGCGTTAGGCGCAAATAGCTCTTGTTGCTGTGCGCCAAAAATTTTAACTAACTAATTAACTAACTAACTTCCAAAAATAACGGTCTTTTTCGGTTCAGTTCCGGTTCGAAGCCCTGAGTGTAGCATCGAAAGTTGGAAGGAAATATTGTGTTTCACATTATACTGTAGTGCTTGGCAAAAAAGTATAATGTAAAAGCCTTTAGATTTAATTGCTGCCAAGTATTTGTTTAATTTCTTAATTTGTTTATTAATATTTTAATAAACCTAAAATTAAAGGTTCCCTCAGCAGATATGCCACAAAGAATGTATCCGTGGGCTTACAAAGTTTTGGAAGCACTGCGCTTGCTATAGGAGCATGCAGAAATACAAATTGTTGTAAATAATGTGTAATTTTCCACACTTACCGATAATCTTCCATTGCTGAAGTACTGTTGGTTTTGCAAGAATGGTGGGAACTGTGGATAGTTGGGGTTGAAGAAGTTAGGGTTGCCTTGATAGAAGCTGTAAGGAGATCCAAATGCGGCCGGGTTGTTACCAAATACTCCATTTGGATAGTAAGAGCTGCCTTGTACTTGTAATGGCCTCAAACTTGGTTGGAATGGATTTTGCGACGCAATCTGTAAATCATTTACATAACTTCGTTAAAAAATCGTTTATTAATTTTTAGGTTACCAGACGCGGCTGATTAATATGGGGTTCAGGGTGCAACCTCTCCAGAATTATAAAAAAGTCCTATTTTATTTTCGGAAATATTTTTTTTAACTTATACTTTTTTAAATGGCTTTCGCTGCTTCGGCAATTAGGACAGTTCTTATTTTTGTAAATACCATGCCTGAACGGGATTCGAACTCGAAACTTTAGCAACGCAGAGCACATGTGTGACACAGCGATTATTTTGATAGACAAAAAACGTTTTTCTTAATTTTTCATATTATTTACGAAAATAAAATAGGACTTTTTTATATGGTTGAATACTAAGAAAAAAGCTCAATTCAGAATTATCATAACCTACTATTACTTAACCTAATTACCTAACCTAACCTAACCTCCATGTGGAAAATTAAAATTGACCCCTAAAAGTTGAAAACGGTACGCGATAGATAAAATTTGAGAACCACTGTAAATTCTCCATGAAAAAGAGCCTAAAGAAAGTGCACACCAAAATCACTTAATATTTTAATTTTGGAAGTTCTGAGCAAACATTAAAAACCGAAAAATTTGCGGCAACTTTGGTCTAATTTAAGCGACTTCGTATCTCTTACCGTTCTCGAGATCCTCATGCTTAATAAGTTATTTCGGACACCCTGTATATAAGTTTAACTTTTAATTGCTGTTTAAGATGTTCCAACGTAGGAAAGGCTTACCAACATTTATTTGGGAGCCAAATGTGACGACTGAGTTAAGCTTGCATGATAGTTACATTATATTTTAACATTGGCAACTAAATTAACCAAGTATGATATGTAATTTCATAGATATTGTAAATGAACTTCAGTTCACAACTTCTAGGTTAAAGTTGTAGGTCGTAGTTGTGACGTTTGAAATGACGAAATCGCTTTGTTTCGCATGAATACTTACTGGTCTGTATGACAAAATAGCCTGGTGCAATTTTTCTGGATCAAAACCTTTGATGAAGTTAGTCGGTTGATCTCCATGTTGAATCTGGCTTTCAGACAATAGTCCTTTGGTGTCCTGTTGTAGGGGCTGTACGGCGATTGGCACAGTATTGGTGAATACTGGTGCAACAACATTTACTGGTTCTGGTGTTGGCTTTTGGGTACTCGGAGGAGGAGATGGTTTAGAATCGTCCAATGTATCTAATTCCAATGCAGCGCATTTGGCTACAGCGAATTTCATTTCATCGCGAATTTGTTGGATTACTTCAGGACCAAAACAGCTTTCGTATATCTGTAAATGAAAATGTTTCAATTATTTTCGTAAAGCAAAGGCATGAATTACAGTGAACATTCGATATTGTCACCTTGGTTGAAAACAAAATTTTAAAAAAGTTGCCTTTATAAAATGTTGATTATATCAAGATGAGTAGTCAAAATTAAAAAAATAAATAAATAAATAATTAAAGTCAAATATTTGAACGGTTACATGAGCTTTTATTAACAAAAGAACATATTGTAATAAGAATTTTATTCAAACTTTTTAAGAACTGCTTTTTCTCGAATTTTTCTCAGGAGGAGAATATCATTAATAGGAAGGCAAACACTATATGAACACTCAATAACTAAATTGAACGAGTTGATAACTTTGTCAATATCAAATATTTGAACATTGTTACTCTCATCTAAATTTTCTTTGACATGTTCCATAGGGTCAATGTTCATAACGGAATCCAAATCATGAATAGTTCATTTTGTTCTTTCGCCTATTCCATTATTTCATCATCTGTTGTGACATTTTCGCTGATTACTGAATTGAGTAAACTAGCAATAGGAATATCATCCTCTTCTGTAAAATGGCCAATTGGTAAATTAAAATAAATATCTTCAGATGACGAGTAAATGCATTTACAATTACACTCTGTGGAACTTCGTTCCGAGACTCCACTGCCATATAAGCTGCATCTTTAAGCGTAATGCTGTTTAAAGCAATGTTAATGTCCTCAAATTGAGACGTTAAAAAAAAGCGAGGTTCGAGATTTGTTCGTTTGTGTTGCACCAAACTTGTACAGGACAAGAGCAGCTGACGTCACATTGCAACTAAAAACTTCTTCTGAACTGCTCGAAACAGGAATACAAACGAACGGCTTTCCAGGGAGGCGAATTACATTTCCAGAAAAAGTTGATAACCTCACTTTTTAAGACAAATTTGTGCTAAAGTAATAGTAAATAAATAAGATAATATGAAACAGTTTAAATGATGAAATAAATTTTATAAAAATAAATAATAAAAATACAAGTTTTGACCGATTTTATAAATCTTCTGAATTTATTTATGTTAGTTTTTATACCAGCATTGTAGGAAAAGTACTTTCTTTCTGTTCATATTACTTGATTCATGATCGATATATTATAGATAGATTAAATAGATAGAAAAATTTCCGCTAGACCAAATACAGATTATTGAGAAGTGACGTTACCGTTGGCGGCGCTGTTTTTCAAGGCAATATGGCTGAATTGTCTAGTATTCAGCTGTCAATATGCTAACAGCGAACAGGTTAATTTAAGCACAGTACATTTTTATTTTATGAAAATGTATCTATCGACATTCTAACAAAAAATCAACACTAGAAAATATGTAATAATTTCAAACAGTACTACAGTCGCGTATCCGACCACCAGACTGCGTATCCGAGCGTGTCAGTTCTCAATGACCATGTTAGATTAAGTTTGCCGCCTTTTTACAGGTTGCCTGAAGCTACACTCACTCCCGAGCATGTGTAAACTTTGCCTGTCCTGAACAAATTCATAAATACAAACGAACACTTTACGTACAGGTAAAACACAAACGAACACAAACGAACGCCATAGTGTAGCTGTTCAGTTCATGTAGTTCAGTGTAGGTGGGGCAACACAAACGAACACACCTTCGGTTTCATAATGAACGCATTATACGCGAGAATAAGAAAAAGTATTTTTAAAGATGTATACAATAAAATATTTGTATCTATGCTGGTTTTATTTTTATAGTCAAACGGAGGTTACTTTCCGAATAGCCCTCGTAACACATGTTGGGTTATACTTACTTATAAAAACGGGGATAATTTATGAGACACTACATAAATATTTTACACTTGGCCCCGTGTTTTGTCACTCTGACTTTTATGTCCGATTTAAGACAGTTACGATTTTAATGAAGTTGTTTCAGTTCATGTTAAAATGTGTCAAATGCATAAATTGCCAATAAAACAACAGTTAAACGTGAAATTTGCTAATTTTTGATAGCACTACAAGATTCTTTATGTTCTAATAAATAAACAGATGGTTCATGGGAAATATAATATGCAAATTATGGTGAGAATTTTAAATTGGTTTTAAAAAATAAGGTAACAACTCTTAATTTAGCTCGTTGTTGGACAGTTATTGTTAATTATATTACTAAATACAACTTAAATGGCACTTGAATTTTTTAAAATGTATTAATAATAGGTCCACATCGCCTGGTGGCTCGTAAGACAAAGAAGGTGTTCTTTCTTTATAGACCGTCGACATTTATATGACAGACACGTGGTAAACGCGACGGTTCGACTGGTCCAATTGACCCCTGTATAATAAGGTACTCAATTTAAGTAAAGGCAAAGACGGCGCTTGCTTTTAAAATTTGGATGAGCTAGCAGACACCCAGAAATATTTAATGGGGGCACAAATTTAAAATATAATAATACTGAAAAGATGAAGGTGGCTCACTATCGGCCCTTTGTCTCACGTCAATCTTTCACAGTTCGAAATATTTCCAAATCAATCATGCTGAGCATAAAGGTTTTATCTAAAATTTTTAATTTTCTTCAATCCTATCTAGGGGCGGCAGCTTAGAGGCCACAAAAGTTTTTAGGAAGGCTCGGGCCCCTCCAGGACCCCCTAGTGGTGCCACCACTGAGTACAGGGCATTTGAATGCACGTCTGCCGAATTTTTCTTTTAATAACTTTTACTTAAACTACAAAACACTTTTAATTAATTTTTTTTTTTATGAATCCTTTATTTAACTCTTAATGCATTAAGTATGAAAAACGATATCGAGCAAATAATCGCTTTTTGCCGTGCTCCAATACAGGCTCTTTCAATCACATTTGTCATGAGATTTCCGCATATATCTGTTATTTTTTGAGCGTTCTTGTTAAAGGTTGTCTTTAACCTATTGAATTGTTACTGACTTGTTAGTATTTCTTCAAGTATAGCCGGAAAGAAAATAGTCTATCTCAACCAAATTTGTTCAATGAGATGACCAATCGGTGTCAACAAATATTGAAATTTTTCGAAATGCACCTCGTAAAATTTATATTGCAGCGCGTCCTGTTAAAACCACATGTGCTGACCTTGTTTATTAATTTAAGGCTTAAAGAAATTTTATAGTATCACACGAACCATTCATCAGTGACAGTAGATAATAGCATTTCTAGAAGCAGCTTCAATAAAGGAGGGCCCAGTGATGCTCCAGCCCGAATTGCACACTAAACAGTCACTCTAAAGGCTGGTTTCCAATTGACGTAGACGTAGAATTCTACGTCTTTTTTACGTCTGGCCAATAAGAAAGAATGATAGCACATGACAAAACATACTCAATATGTAGTATATAGATAGATAACCTTTCAATATTTGTTATAATTTGTAATAAATAATTACCATGGTTAGATTATTGTTTAACAATGAATATATATATATATATATATATATATATATATATATATATATATATATATATATATATATATTGTTTAATATATAATAGATAAACTAATTGTGGAAACTTTTCAGCGTACAGGACCACAGCCTGTGCGCTATACACAGGCGAAGCAGCAAATCGGCAGAATTTAGGGTCGATTCGAAAGAACCCTACTTGTAGAAGGCGATTTGGTATAACTAGGGAATAGGTACCTAGGCATCTGCGCATGTGTCACACCGCGTCATACCACACATGATTTGTTCAATGTACGGTGATTCTAAATAGGTGGAATTGTTATAGTAATGTGAGTTTGTTTTGTCATTAAACTAGAAGATGGGTAGCTATGTGACTGATCTTATAAAACCTTGCGCACGGGCGACATTCGGTTCTATTCTAGAAAAACTGGTCACTTGTGTGTTTGCACACGGGCGGCTGACACCATTGTAGCGTACCTGATTGCAAAATTGGTCTGAACTACCATCGTGCTTGAGATATTTTGTGTTTACGACGTTGTTTGCGAATAACAGTAACAATAAAAATTAGCATTACTAAATCTTCGTCTATATTATTTGACGAAAACATGTTATTCGACACTTTTAAAGAAACTTATTTTATAAAGAGGTTAACTTAAAGAGTTTTGACACGATATTCTAAGTTTATTGGAAACCAGAGCAACAAAATCTACTTTTTACGTTCTACGTTCTACGTCTACGTCAATTGGAAACCATCCTTAAGAGTGTGAAAAGGTTGTACATGAACCAACCTTCGGTGTTTCGATCCCAAATAATGGCTATTCTGTTTGCTTAGATATGCAGACATGAAATGAGCTTCGTCACTCATGATAACATTTTTAGAAAAAAAAATGTTTATTGTTTTAATCACCGTTACTGTTAAATTCTCCATAATGAATACCTACTTCCAGATTACAGGACTGCCAATTACAACACACAACTATAAACCAAACAAAAATGGCGGTATAACAAAGTCGACCGTAATCCGTAATTATTCAAACACGCTATATTCAATACTTGAAGTTGAGTTCTCCCCTGAGTTGATTACACAGTATCAAAAGATAAAAGTGGTGCCCAGGATTAAAACCCTCTTCCCTGTGCTCCATAGATAACCATTTTACTAGAGCAACCCTTATATAAATGTAGTACATATTTTATGTGTTTACCTTCATCATGGCATATTTTTTGATGAATTTGTCGTCACTTCCTGAAAAGGCTGAAGCGGCCAGTACACACGCAGCAAATAATGTTAGAAATCTCAGCGCCCTCATCTGAAAAATATAATTTCAAATTAAAAACTTAAAATATATCAGTTACAAGAAATAACTATCAACTAGCTATCATATATTATTAACCAAAATGAGGCTCGCACACAGAAATATAGTGTGGGGAGTCCGTTTCGAAAAAATATCCATAAAATAATGCAATTTTATTACTATTTTTTACGGAGAGGGGTAAGTTTATATTTTAATTTTGATTACACATTAATTTTTATTAATAAAAAATGTAATTTTTATTTTTAGGTGCTTAGTTTTTGTTAATTAAGTACTTAATTTTTACATTCCTGGAGACGGTCCAGACCCGAGGACATCCCCCTTGTGTGCACGCCTGATCAAAATATTTTTTAATAATTGGAAAACTTCTTTTTATTTTAGATCCAAAATGACTATGTGACCATCCAAAGTGTACTGAACAAAGTGAATAAGCGCACACTCAAAGGGGGCCTCGGGTCCGGAAATGTGTTATGAAGTACACATATTCATCTGGTCACAGTAGACTCATTGTCCCGCGCACAGTGGATCACAACCGAACGCTTCGCGCACTGATCTATCTGCGCTAACAATTAAAAATGTTTTGCAGTGGCGTGTTCTAAACCCGTCTTAACCCCCGAATATAAATCAATTTTCTCAAAATGTTTAACTTATTATTTGTTGATTACCCTATATTCCTAAAAATTAGCCGCCCCCAAAAACCTGCTGCCTGGGTGCTCGTATCCCCGGCTTGCGTCCGCTCTTTGTACATGTGCAAGAAGTGCGCATTGCAGACAGATTTTTAAGAATATTAAGTTTTTCTTGAATATATATATTGCAAATGTTATTATATATAAAAGAAAATGGTTATTTATTGAATAGTGGAAGCGATCTTCACAACTACAATACCAGAGCCAAATCTGATATTCGTCTACCGAAAATAAGATTAACTATTTCAAAGTATCTTTCTTCATTTATAGGCGTTTCCCTATTCAACAAATTACCTCTGCATATCAGAGAATTAAATATCAAAAAATTTAAAAAAGTTATTTATAAATTTTATTGGAGAAAACGTATTATAGTGTACAAGAATTTATAAATGATAATATTGATAGCTGCAATTTTGTGAGTGTGTAATTGCGTATAGCATATTTTTGTATTTTTCTGTATTTTAATTTGTTTTTATGTACATTTTTTGTATTTGGCAAATTAAATAAAGTATATTATTATTATATTATATTAGCTTTAGAACTGAAAAGCAGGGATAGGTAGTTAACTGACAAATAAAAGACTCTCGACTCCCGAGTCGATATTTTTGTGAACCGATTCCGACTCCCGGCTCCGACCCCGATTTCCGGCTCCGACTACCGGATTCTTTAATTCGTACATCGGACTTACATTAAATATTTAAGATTGGGGTGAGCTGTCATTTGTCATTATAAAATGTCATTTCCATTACAGGCTAGTCCAAACCTTTAAGCAGAACTAAATGTAATTTAATTTTTCTTAAGTTGTCTAGCCAACTTTTTATATATTGAAGTTGGCTTTTCCTAAACAAAATTATTAAAATCTTCAAACAATCGGTAAAAGTTACTAGATTTTAAAATCTAGTTCCCCTTAAAGCAAAGAAACCGCCCATACATCTTGAGTTTTTGTCATTCTTAATACAAATTTTTGAATATATTATGTAGTTTCATTTTTTTTATTTATTTATTTTTTTTTTATTTGTGTATTTAATTTTTCATAATACGCCACTTTTTCCTTTTGACATTTAGATTTTGACTGCCAACATGAAGCATGAAATAATCACGGAGGTCGTTACAACTTAAAAAATTACTCCGGTTTAGTTTCGCTTAAACATAATAAACAGGGCATACAGAAAAAGATAAAAATGGATATGTGTAAAAACAAAAAATCTTTACTTCCCCATTGTATAAATCTGTTAATACGATTAGTTTAATCAAATTATAAACTGGAGAACATGAACAACCGGTATTGAATATTTCCATTTTCGTTTTCGTTCTTAAAGAAAAAAAAAAAACAATATGTTGTTCCCGTTTCCGTTCTATAAAAAATTCTGGTAATATCGTTATTTTGTTTTCATTTTCGGTTTATTATCGTACTTGATAAAAATGCAATCAAAGAGTCAGGAGTCGACAGTTTTTTCGATTCTCTACTCCACATTCCTGCTACAAATACTCCAATGTTACCAATTTGTCCAGACAATAAAAATGAACTCATACAATAGTCTGTTCGTTTCGCTACTTGGCGTCTACGGTTTACGGCGGCGTCAAAATTTTCTGTTCGTTTGAATTGTCAGTTAACTGAAAAGTCACTAGATTCTGTTGGTTTCGTTAAAACAACTGATGGCAGTAAGATGCCGCGAAAAGAAATCTTACAGCTACTTCTGAGCCATAACGGAAACAAATCGGCAGTAAATTGAAAATAATTGAAAGTGTGTATCAGGTCGTCAAGGATGAAATTTGTAGTTAATAATATTGCCAACTTTAACAGCTTATTATTTGACACTGGCTTATTATTTTACAGTTGTTTTTTTTTTTTTTTTGTTGGAAAGTTACATATTTCGCCTGTTTAAAGAAATCATTATATGCTCTAAAAAATATCAAAAACTTTTTTTAAAAATTAATTTTGTTAAAAATGGAACGGTCGGAAATTCGTACTATTATGAAGTATGAGTTCTTACGTGGAACTACGGAATCGCAGACCGCGCGAAACAGTAATAGTGTATTTGGCTCTAGTGTTTTTACGCAGCAGACAATATCAAATTGGTTTACCAAATTTCGTTCAGGTAACTTATAAATAAAACAAAAAAAAAAAAAAATCCTGGTTCATCGATCACAGCAGAAATATACTGTAACCAACTGGACGAAATGATGCAAAAACTTAAAGAAAACAGCCTAGATTGGTCAACAGATCGACTCCTATCTTATTGCATGATAACGCTAGACCACACACTGCACAAATGACTGTGGCAAAACTACAGGAATTGGAGTTGGAACTTCTTTATCATCCTCCATACTCACCAGACCTAGCCCCCACTGACTACCACTTCTTCCACAATTTGGATAACTTTTTAATAGGAAAACAGTTTAATTCCGACAATGCTGTAAAACTGGCCTTCCAGGAATTCATTGACTTTCGTCCGCCAGGGTTTTATACCACCGCCCTGAACAACCTGCCGCTTAAACGGCAAAAGTGTATAGACAATATGGGAGCATACTTTGATGAATAAAATAATTCCATATATTTGTAAGTTATCAACCAACTTTTCCTTTTTTTCTATAAATTTCATCCTTGACGACCTAATATTTATAATGGATATTGTACATATGAATGACTATAGCAAAACAATGTATATCCAGAATTTATTCGTCATCTTTATCGGTGTTTGAAGAATTACTCTAATAATCAGATACAGACAATAATAATAGTTCCATACGATTCAATAATAAAGCAAAATAAATATAATAAATAGCAAAATAAAGCAAAATAAATAAAGAAAAATTCAAATACGATTGAGAAATGATAACTATCAACTGTTTACGTCAAGTATTCGGTTGATATCGAAACGAACAGAATTTGCGTTTTTAGTATCTTAAATTCTTGCAGCCGCGTTTTGCAGTAATAAATTTAACGTCTCGTCAGATACAGCCGCGTCGTGCAGTAAAACGCTAGGTTGCGAAAAGAACAAATCTAATAGTCAAGATGCGCAGGCATAGAGAACCTGTTATCCAACAAATTAGCTTTGGAAACGCCTTAAGCGCCTTATACTCCCTCGCGGAATAAATGAGGAAAATGAAAAAAGAGAGAGAAAAAAAAATTACTTACATCGATTATAGTTGAAGTGATATTAACAGATCGTGAAGATAATTACTGACACACTCAACGTAACTGAATGACTTTATTACTTCCATTAATCGTTATATATCAAAAGAAATTGTTTAAAATCCTTGTAAATTAACTTGTTTATTTATTTATCTACGGATGTATCGATTTATTAACTATATCCGGGCTCAATTAATTATCAATGAAAATTAAATATGTTTATTATTATTCGAGCAAATAAAAACAAAAAACAATAACATTTTTATTAATGAATGAAATTATATCAAAATAATGGTCTAAAAATAATTGTTTATGAATGAAAATGACATTGAAATGTTGCGTTATCAGCAACCGGTGTAAGTGGTTCAAGATCTAGGCTGTTATGCGTGAGGGGGTCAACGTGTTGAATAGAATATTTTCAAGGTAAATATTGAATGAATGAAATATTAAACGTTATTGTTTTCAAAATAATTGTCAATGAATTTTTGCAATCAATAATAATTATTTGAATTCATTATTTGTTTACATTTTTAGTTTTTGAACGGAATAATACTTGAAATAATTATGAATAAAAAATTGATATAATTAAGAATTTGCACACATTTAAGGAATTATCTTAAGAATATGAGGGGGTTCTCAATAACTGAGACAAAAATTTGAAAAATATTTTTGTTGGTTAATCTAAGTATTAAGAGATTTCATTTATTATTCTAATTTATATTTAAAAAACATATTATGGACCAATTCCTATGGACCATAGGATGAGAGACACATTTTTGGAAATATTTTTAACAAAATTCATGACATCTTTCCTTTCATGAAATATTGTATTTCAAATACACCAAAAAGAAAATGCTCTTGGTATTTGGATTTGCAAATTCTTTCTCTGTGGTATTTGTATTTAATATTTGTTGTCTGAAAACGTCAGTATTTGAAATACTTTAGAAGTATTTCACATATTTCCTAGTATTTCAAATATCTTCCTAGTATTTCAAATCTTCCTTAGTACTTCAAATCTTTCGTAGTACTTCAAACATTTCCTTATCATTTCTAATACTCTCTTATATTTCGAATAATTTTAAAGTATTAAGTTAGGTTTTTTAGGTGTCTAATTTTGAGGAGTGAATAAAATAATATTTTAATGACTGTCACAAAGAAATATATTTCACCCACGTGAAAACTTAGGACTGACTCTTTAATACCGTACATAATTTACCAAAACTGCAAAAATTTTTCTTGGTTCTGAAGTAGAAATTTTGATATTTTTCTTCTTATTTATTTCACTTATTTTGTGAAACTAATTTAGCCATTATAATTCTTAGTGTACTTATTTTTCTTTTAGGTCATAATGCCTAAGATACGAGATATTTAAACATATGCATAACAACTGGAGTACATATGCATAACAACTGCATTATGAATCCATAACGCCCTCTCATTACGCCCTCAACAAATATTAGTCTCATTTACGGCCGGTACCTTATTTTTTTATTGCCATAGGCTAAAGGTTTCGTATTCTTTTTCATATTTCTGTTGAGATTTAAGTGAAAACAAACTTTCTTTTGTTTTTGTGCACTTTTCTCGATATATTCGGGTAATTCTTGCATATTAATTGTGATTATAAAATTAATTCTGCTAATTAAATGAT
Organism: Liopterus haemorrhoidalis; assembly: GCA_963971575.1. Classification (NCBI taxonomy): domain Eukaryota; kingdom Metazoa; phylum Arthropoda; class Insecta; order Coleoptera; family Dytiscidae; genus Liopterus; species Liopterus haemorrhoidalis. The sequence goes on along the minus strand of OZ020611.1, from coordinate 144,857,942 downwards.
TAAACAAAATCATTTGATATTTGTCTATAAACTGTTTATTGTCACAGGCTACCAGATAGGTGTAAATATCTATTAATTTTTACTTTTTATTTTATGTGAAGTGAAAAATAAAATCTTGTATGCATAAAATATTACTTGTCCCGATATTTTATCTCAAATAAATATCAGAACACCAGGTTGTGGAATAAGGTTTTCAGAAAAACATGCACGGAGAGAAACTTATAAAATGGGCCCCTTAAAAACAATGACAACACTTTTTAATACATCTCTACATAAACACAAAGTTGAAATTGGTATTAGTTTCACTTCATCTAAAAAAAACGGTTCATAACTTATTGTGCAGCTTTATTATTGTAATTATTGTAACTGTATGTAATGTGCATATATTGTAATATTTATAATTTTATTTTTAATTTCCTCTGTTTTTGTTACTTTTTATTTATCTACTTTTCTCATGTATTGTACATAAAAAACAAAGCATTAGAAAGAAATGCCACGATTCGTAGATATCTTTACTAATTAGAGCTCGAAAATAAATTCACAACAGTAATCAAACAAACAAAATTATTAATTTTAAGGTAATAATTATAAATAAGGAAAAACTTATACTCATACGTAAATTTTGAATTATAATTTGTTGTTTAATTAAATTAAATTTTTATGTTTCCCCTAAGTACAAAGTAATAAAATATTAAGTAAAAATATATTTATTCATATAATATATTGCTACAAGTTGTATTTAAATGTTTATTTTTATTTTTTTAAATTAGTCACTGTAATGCATGATATCGTCGTCATCTGAACTATCGCTGTAATTTCTTGTATTTATTATTATTGGATTAATATCATCAACAATCCTTTCCCTTTCCCACCATTCATTTATTAAATTTTTTTAACAGATTTTGCCCAAGTTTCACAACTAATTTGATCACAGGCCCTTTTTTAAAAACTTCGTTATCACTATATCCGTTTTGACCAATATGTCTATCATAATATTTTTTTGTTATATCCCAAATTAGTTCAATGGGGTTAAACTGGCAGTGATAAGGAGGTAATTTTAGTACTTCATGACCATAAGTTTGTGCCAATGTATCAATAAAATAAACTGGTTCAGATTTTAATTTCCTTCGTTTTCTCGTGATTTTGTTAGTGAGAAGTTCAGATTTATTATATTTTATAATTCTACGAATTGTTGATTCCGAAATCTTTAAGGCAGCTGCTACTCTTTGATGGATACAAGATAGAGGAATAAGTGGCCCATTTTTCTCTTTTTCGGAACTAAAATACTCCAGCAGATTTAAAAATAAAGTTTGTGAATTTAATAATTAGTCGCAAGCTCTATTAATTGATATTATTAGACACTGACAGCTAAAACAAATAACAAAAAACATTTTTAAAATCGCTGAAAAATGGTAACTAGATTATTATATGAATGCACTACTTGATGCATACATGTAACAATCACCTATCAGCAATCCGACTATATTTGAAGTATTTTTCATCAGTGATGACTTATAGTATTTGTTATTTCAAATAGGTACTTTGATCGGTATTTGATATTTGAAATACTTTTACTGAGTGTTTGGCACAATTCTGGTGCAACTGATAAGTATAGACATCAATATTGATGCTGTGCACGCAAAAGTACATTGAAACTGGATACATTTCTCGCAAAATATGTCCATATGACAAAATGAAGCAAAGACTACAAAGCAATGTCCAAACCGTTGAGCCACTGAAGAACATTAGGTGTTAAGTTGTGTATGACGTCTGGGTTCCTTTGAAAGCTGTAGATAGGACAAGAAGATACAATGTGTTCCATAGTTTGGGATGGGTGGTTGCAAGTACAGCTTGCGTCTTGAGAGTAGCCCCACTTGTTTAGGAAGCTAACACAACGACCATGTCCGGTTCTTAGACGATTTAGTTTCTTATCATGGCAAGTCAAATCCAGCTGCATTTGTTGTAGGCATAATGGTAAATGGTCCTTTATAATTGAATTTCATAAATGAAGCCATGCTTCAACCCAAGCTTCGTGCAGATTGAAACTGTCGTTGAGATGTGTTAAGAGAGCTGGATGCGATTTAACCTAGTCGACAAGTCTTCATGAAGATATGTATATCTGTGTATCTTAATGAACTCTAAATAAAAAATCTAAATTCACTTTTATATTCTAGTCCATTATTTCCAATTAAAAATCTATTTCCTTTATATATAAATATATAATATATAAATAATTAATTTATAAAAAAACAACATTTTTTAGATACATCTAAAAAACTGTTCACAACCAACAATTTAAAAAATAACAGGTTTGAACATGAATGAACATTAGTTATTTTAAAGATCTAAATTGTTTGAGACTTACGTGAGTAGTAATTTCCAGATCACTGATAATTGCATAAATTATCTCCCAGATCTATGTTTTAGATTAACGGTTCGTCTTAAAGCAGGTTGTTTCTATTCATACATACGCACATTCTTCGCGTATTCTCTTCTATAATGAACGTACATTTCCTGCAGAGAACGACGATATTTTGTTGCTTCGAGCTAGTTGGATTGATATTGTATGATTACAAATAGTTTTTTAGCGATCGAATTTTATTGGTTAATGACATATCATTTGTTTTTTGTTCGTTTATTATCTGGCATTTTATTTTATGTTTAGTCATTATGTTAAATTGATAGATGGTTAAAGCCGCATGTGTAAGCTTAGTTTTTTTCGAATGCGAAGTGTGGAAATAACTTCCAAGATTGCTAACTTCATGTAATAAAGGTCCTGAAAATTAGTACTTAGTTACTTAAGAGATGTTAAAGACTAACGGTAATAAACACAAAATTAATGTGAAGCGTGAATTTTCACATACTTCATGATTTCGTTGGTTAAAACCAACCCTCTATTGGTCGCCTTCACCTATTAAAATACGTAAAGGCAATCAAGAGAAGGCTTGAATGCATGCCCGGCCATAAACGCATTTTTGTAATTTTATTTATTTTTTTTTAAATTTATTTGAGATAGGACAGCCAACAGATTTGCTTGAACAAATCCAATTACAGGTTGTCACAAAAGTATTACAACAAGAATTATTACAAAGTATTACAGAATACAGAAATTTACAATATAGCAGAAACATTATATTTTACAGAAAATTTTACAAAAATAAAAAAAAAATAGAAATTTTCTTATTTATTTATTATTATTATTTTTTTTTACAATGTTATTAAATATTTGTAAACCTATTGGCAGCAATTTAGGCCAATAACTGGCGCAAATAGGATTCAACCGTTTAACAGAAACGTGGAAGCGACAGAAAATTAATGTGAACATAGACATTTACTTATAGTTGAAGGTAATGGGATTCGGACCAGTCAGAAAATAAAAACAAATTTATTAACTTTTTTAAATCTTCATCAGAACTTCAATAAAAATCGAAACGTTAGCGAAGTTAATAAATTTGTTTTTATTTTCTGACTGGTCCGAATCCCATTACCTTCAACTATAATTACTAACATACGGACGTAACTCATCTAATCATAGACATTTACTGCGAGGTTGTTGAAATTATTACACATACGGAAAAATGGTGAGTTTCTGGACAGGTTTGTGGACGCAAATCTTGGGTGAAAGACTAAATGAGACCTGGTATGATAAGTTAGTTAAGAGTTATGAATTATCTTATACAGATGTTTTAAGTCAAGTAGTTCCCTCCTATTTTTCAAACTAAGCTTATGAAAATACGATAAACGACTGTTATTCGAATCAAGGAAATATATACTTCGGAATTTATAGGTAATTATTCTTAAAAACCGACGTTGAATATTTTCCAATCTATTTATGTGAGTTTCATAGAGAGGGTTCCATACACCGCTACAGTACTCAAGATGAGTTCGGATCATTGAATAAAAAAGTAACTTAATTGATTCTGGATTGTGAAAGTACTTTGTTACTCTAAATATGAAACGCAGCATTTTGTTCGATTTTTTAGTTATGAAACTTATATGTTGACTAAAATTTATTTTCTCATCAAATATCACTCCCAAGTCTTTTATTTCGGAAACCCGTTCTAGTATTTCATTGTTAAGAGAATAATCAAAATTTATTTTATTACGATTTTTCGAATATGTAATATGACATTTATTGGCATTTAAGTTAAGCAAATTTAAAGCACACCATTCAGATAAGTTATTAAAATCAAGTTACAACTGTAAACAGTCCGTAGTACTACTTATTTCACGATAAATTTTTAAGTCATCCGCGTATATTAAGTAATGTGATTTCAGAATACAAGATATATCATTTATAAACATTAGGAACAGCGTTGGACCAATGTTACTTCCCTGTGGTACTCCGGAAGTGACAAATATAGGGGTAGACTTAACGCCATTCACTACCACATACTGAACCCTGTTACTTAGGTAACTGCTTATCCATTTAAGCAACGTGCCAGAAACATGATATTTTTCTTATGAGCATAGAAATATTAACCGTGTCAAACGCCTTTAAAAAATCGGTGTAAATTGAGTCTAATTGAATACGTTTAGACAGAGAGTTGTTAATATGTTCCGTATAGATAAGCAAGTTCGTACTTGTGGATCTACCGGGGAAGAAACCGTGTTGGTGAAAAGTAATTGATGGAGAATATGTCAAAATGCTTACCATTTTGGTTTGAAAATCGATTGTCTCCTGTTAATCTAATTATTAAGAGATTACACTTACCATCCTAATAGAAATTTTAACAAATTATTTTTTCATAAACATTATAATATCTTTCGATAAAATTAAATGATCAAAAATTCCATGTGTTATTTTGATTCACACCAATGTGTATTACTCCATTTTTTCAGAACTTTATACCTATCCCTTTGAGGGATAGAGTGATGCAATAATTAGACACTCAAAGTTACCAGAATAATAAAAATATCCTCTTTAGTTTTTGAATATGTATATTGTTTATTAATACAATTAATAATGTTACACTTCTGATAGATAAAAGAAAATTAAATTATATATATTGTCAGTTGATGTCGATTATATTTTCGACTGCTCTCATTTCCTTGTAACCAACCACATTACCAGGATCACTATTCTGTTTTGCATCTTTAGAGCAGTAAAGAGCAAAATGATATTTTTTTGTGATTTTTGCGAGTTTTGTGTATTATACGTTATGCATACGGAGCAAACAAATGCAAAAAGCCGTTCAAAACAATATTTGGTGGTATATTCTGACACATTTCTGACCTCTCGATTATTAATTTATTGTTTTATAAATACGAAACCGAAATTTAACAGTTATAGAATCCGTGAGAATCGTAACTTTACTAGAAGCGGCAGAAATCAATGACAAGTAACAAGAGATGTGGTAATTTCCCAATCGACAGCGCCTACCAGGGGATACCGAGGAACTAGATAACATAACAGAAGACCCACCCAAGGCTTTAAGACCATCCTAGGTCCAAATCGGTACTGAAAGATCGATTTATGCAATTACATTCCCTGCGAAATAGGACGTTAACAGTTCCAGAACTTCAGACTTCACTAGCAGAGCTGCGTACTGTTATAAATAATAAAATAACAGTTAGAAGGAGGCTGATTGAACTTAGAGTTATTGCCAGAAGACTTACAAGAAGCCCACAACTTCTCCTTGGCCACTGTGCAGCAGGAATGATATTCATTAGCCGTACATTTTTTTCAGCGACGAGTCCAGGTTTGCTCTGAGGTCACCAGATGGATGCCAAAGAGTCTACAGGAGTGCGAAAGAACAGTATGCTCCGTGTGTTATAGTTTTTGGCAAGGGTTCAATAACGATCTGGGCCGGAATGATAAGCAATTTGCGTTCCGAGCTGGTCGTCTTTAAAAGGAACAAGGTGATGGCTGACAGGTACATAATACTTGTTATTGACCGAAACCCAATAAAACACCAATTTTATTTATCTACAAAATACGGACAAGAATCCATTTTATTCAACTTGTTAATGAACCTTATGTAATGCTCAAAGCCTATACGATGGGCTATTAATTCGTTCTCATGCATGCTAATGCGCTGGATCAAGCTCACGCTGCTCGAATGGTATGGCCTGATCGTAGCCTGGACTTGAATCTGATTAAACATATCTGGGACATGCTTGGGAGAAGATTACGAGCTCGACCACATCGTCCAGACAACATGCAGTAACGTAGACACGCAAAATTATGACGAACGGATGTAAACATAACATACGCATAAAAAATAATAATATGGAGATCGTAGAAAACCATAGTTTACCTAAGACTAACCCTTGAAAATTATGGGCATGATGGCACGAATCGAAGTGATGAGCAAAAAAAAGAAAACGACAGTCAGATTGAAGTAATGAAAAAAAAGGAATGCTGATCGAAGTGATGACAAAAAAAAGTAGACGGATCGAAGTAATGATAAAAAAAAGTAATAAACAAAAAATCTGTGAAAACGTTTGTTTTTCGAGGGCTGTCTAGGACAATTTCCTCTTTTCGAAAACAAAACAGAAAATGGAATGGACAGAAGAAATATCACGGAAAAATTAAAATTTGATATTTTTCAAAAACATAATCTGATCGAAGGTTCCTGTTGGTCTATTCCACTTTAGGAGCTAGAGGTGTTGCTAGAGCAACTCCTCTAACCAGTAGCGGCTTTAAGGGGGAGCGGTCATTTTTAGGTCATCACTTATATTAAATAGAGTAATTAATTTTTTTTTATGGGGGCGACAAAAAAAAATCTCGACCGGGGCGCCAGACTTGCTAAGGCCGGCTCTGCCTCTAACTTATGTAATGTGGAAAGAAAAAGCTTCCATGAAAAATAGTCTTAAAATTTTATTATATCTCTAGGTCCAGCCTTTTTGCTACAATTTCTTCCGTACAAATAGAAAACAGACGCCGAAGACACAGACAAACAGACAGATACATGAGTGACGGTATAAAAGTTTCTTGGTTATACCTACGAAATTCTATTTTATGTAGTGGCGGCTCGTGACATTATTTTCTGGTGAGGCAAAAAGCTTTTTGAGGGCAAAATCTTATCAAAAATGTTTTTGAATAAAATTTACTTGAAATAACTTTGTTTTTTTTGTTTTTTTTCTTGGGAACTCGTTAAAATTAATTCCGGTCTTGGTGGTCCTATAGATTTAAGTCTAATTTTTATATCATAGGTTAAATTATTTTTGGAAACTAGTTCTAAAATTGGATTCACGCTATTTTCATTCTCATTCATTTTTAAAATTTATTTACTTATTTATTATTATTATTATTTTTTTTTCCAAAATTCGTCACTTACATATAACACAATCACATAAACTTCAGAAAATGTAGCGAGTAAATTATTATCAAATATACTAATAAAACACTATTTTAATAATGTAATTATTAAATCATCGAACATACATAACCTTCTAATAACACATAACTACAAACAAATGTTAAAATGAAGCACTCTGACTGATAATTAAAACTGCGGACAAAATATGTTTTGACCCCCTTGCAATGGCTGCTACAGGTTAATACTATTGCTCGTCTTTCACCCCCGCTTGTACCCCGCACCTACACTGGTACAAAGATACGATACATTTGCTCATTTGCCCTGCCTGGCATATGTACATTCTAAAAACATTTGTTTTAGGAAGCGAAACGCGGTGCGATTCGAATTTAAGTTATAAACATTTCAATATAATTAAATATTTATTTAAAATGGGTAAAATGAAAATAATAGTAGTATATGTTACTATTATTATTTTTTATTAAAGATTTTCTTCTTTTTCAAAAGTAAATAATTGGAGGGGCATTGCCCAGTTGCGCTCCAGCACCAGCCGCCACTGATCCTATGTGGTAATTTTTTAATTTTATTTTTAAGGCATATTGACATACATTTCGGACCGTAACAACGATAGTTCTTGGCTAAAATATCTGTATACTGAATTCTTCCACACTAATAAAAAAATTGCTTACACTTAAAAATTATACCCACACCTAGGCCAGGTTACAAACCTTGGAACATAGTTAATGAAAGCAAATATTCAACAAGTCGCATCACACCGCGAGTCGGAATATATTATATAACAAATAATCAGTAGAATATCATCTTACACATCTTCATTAATTCTTGATTTAAAATATTTAAATAAATCTTAACATCTAATCTATTACACGATGTCTAATCTATGAATATTAATAAGAACTATTCATCATTTTGAAATGATCAATACTAATTTAAAAACATTAGTTAAATTAAAAAAATATAAATAAGAAACATATAAAAAAATAATCACATCTCAACTAGAGCCATAAACTTTATAATTCAAATTTGAGTTCAACGTATCTTAGAATCCGGATCTCTCAATGATTAAGATAAACATTACGAGTCCGGTAGCTACATGCTAATAAAAAAGTTGAGAAACAGTCATATTTTACCGTTAAACGCGAACTGCCATGACTACTCAATATCAACAATTTTTCTCCGTCACAAAAAAATTGAATAAATATTTGCTTAATCATTTGTCAATCGAACAACTTTTTATGATAAATTTGAAGTGTGTAACAGTCCTAATGAATCTAATGGAGTATTTATATTACAAAAAATAAGTTAATGGCCGTATAATCTGATTATATTAGATTTTCAGCCGCGCCTTGAACGCTAATATTTTCAACTTTTTATCTTGGGAAAAAAAAAACACCCCAGGAGAAAAATAAAATAATATAAGCTGTTCACTTTTGTAAGAACACACTAGATCTGGTTATTTTGGTTACTTTTATGGTGTGTTACTGACTTTAAATGTCAATTAAAAATATTCCTTACGCTGTAAAACCGACTTTAGGTTGATAAGGTTATGATCATTATAATTAAGATATAATTTTTCAGCCGACGGAGTGGCCGAGCGCACTAAATCGCAGCAGTTTGAACTGGTGAATACAGTCGGATTGTGTGGTTGGTAGTTCGATTCTCCGTCGGTGATATTATTCGGGCGAGAATAATATGTTTACATTACTCTCATTTCACAATCATTCACCCTTCATCCAGGTGTAGGAGCTCGCCCCCTGGCATCGGCGATTAGCCTCGTTGCAGAAATAGGCCGATGTAAAATAAATAAATAAATAAAAAATATAATTTTTCATAATGTCAAATGGATCGACATTTTAAAAAAGTGACATTTTTTAATACCAACATGACATACAGCTTCAAAGGTGCAAACTATTGAAAACAAAATTCCCTCTTAGTTTGTTCTTACAAAAGTGAACAGCTTATATGTATAAAAAGATAAAAATAAGACAAAATACTTAATTCAGCAATTATTTTTAATTTAAATAATTGGTGAATAGTTCATTTTTACAACTTTAAAACTTAATTAGTGGTCGCGGACGGTAGAAATTAAAAAGAAATTTGGCGAGTAGTTTAGGGATCCCATTGGTACAGTTTTGACCGTGCCAGTCCCGTTATCACAGATGATGTCCCCGTGTCCCCCGAACGTGCTGTGGGACATGAAAATGTCCCGTTTTTGGAAGTAAATGCCATCTAAACTTTAGTAATACATGTTTATATTATTTTCAAATCATTTTTATAAAACTTTATATCGAATCCGTTTTTTTTGCTAATAACACTGTGCGACAAATAAAAACTTTTTTTTCTAACATGGATAAAATTAACTATTTTTGTATAATACTGATCCGCTGAAAACGAAAATGACCTTAAAATTTTCCTAACACGTACAGTTTTTTTTTTGTTATGGCCTGGTATCATAAATCAATAAATACACTGATTAGTTATTTATCAAATACGTTATTTCTTTTTATTAAGTTTAGTCTGCGGTCTAATATTACGAAATGAAGAAAATGAACTATTTCTGAACTATATTTTATCATATTTTAATTAACCACGAACAATAAAAATAAAACGTCAAATTTAAACTTCAAATAGGGGATACGCATAATATTTATATTTCCTTAAAACTACATTTTTTTGATATGTTAATGTTAGTTATGTCACCTAACAAAACAAAAATCACATTTTAATTAATATTATAGCCAAATTTTTTAATTAAAATATTGTAAATTTGAAATAAGCCGACAACGGCGCGAAGGTTGCCGAGTAAATACTACTGAGTATGACGTCAAACGACTGGGGTTTGACGTCACAGGTACAGTTACAACATAATCTTTACGTGTGTATATTGTATTGTTCGAGAGTTTTGTATTTATTTTTAAACAATTTTTCACGCATTTATTATTAAAATGGCAGATAAAGATTTCGTTAGGGCTCAGAGTGATAATTTACCCAACATTGATATAATCCATGAGCATAAATGATGCTCATGGAATATATGAAAAACCATATACAAACATAAAGTTTACTTTTTTCTGATATATCGGTTTTATTTCGCCTATTTCATAGCTTCCAGCCACAAATTTCGCCTTTTCTGTTGTTTTTCGCCATCAGGTAATGATATAAATTGTTTTTTTGGATTTCTATTTGAACTATTTGTGCACATCGGTACTAAACAATATTTTCGACTATGTTTCGAAGTACTGGGGCCTGGATCTTCCATATTTTATATATTTTAATATAAAATTTAATTCCGTAAACATGTATAAATTGTTTTTATAGAATTAAACTTTATTTTAATTAAAACCACTCTAACTTTACATAACCTATAAAAGTTATACAAGCAAATAAGTTCACGACTGTGTAGGCTGCACGCTGTACACTGGGTAGGCTAGTAGTGTACTGCGTCACTTAGACTACATACATTTATGATTTTTTAAGCCTTCAAATTAAAAAAAAAAAAAAATGCAAAACTGTTTTTTATGTTTATATGCAACAAGAGGAATATAATTAAAAAAATTAAAAATCATGCTTATCCCCTATTTAGGACTTGACGAGTCCTCCCGTAGCATTAACCAGCAATAATCTCCCAACAATTTTGAATTCCATTTTCGATAGTAACGTTTCTCTAATCTTTTTATCTCCTGATGGAAACGTTCTCATTATTCGTCACTCACCATTCCAAGATTTTTGGGGAAAAAGTCGAAATGGGAATGCAAGAAATGTATTTTTAAAGATATTCGGCAACCCAGTATTATTAACCATGCTGCCAATTCTTCACTTTTGATGAGGTTTTGTTCACAAATGAAGAATAACCCACAAATCTATGTATAGTAAAATAATTTGATGTTGAGTATGAATTTATGCACATTGCACATTTCCGTTCTTCGTAGGTATTTATAGTCTGTTTTTTTAACTAAGAGGAAGTTGACAATGCTACATTTCCTATGAAAAATAGTAGGTATGGAAATATTTGGCAATAAATTTAAATTATTTAAATATTTATATTTATTTAATATAAAATAGCATTAAAATACTTCACACAGACAGTTTGTAATAAAAACAGTTATTTATGTATATAAATAACTATATTATATATATTTCTCCTCTATATAAATGTCTGAGTTCTAGCCAATCGCAAGCGATTATTTTAGCGCAATAATTTGAAACTACTCCCCCTAATTAAAAAGCAAACTATTGTGACAGCATTTTTAAATACATTTTTGACTATACGTAAGCACGTCAAACCCTTTTTTTGAATATCTTCCCATATTTATAATTATTTCAATATTATCAAATTTTTCGCAGGCCGGCAAAAATATTTGACAGACCAACGGTTGCAAAACAGTGATTTCTAGATTCTATAAAAAATAAGAATCTTTCATTTTTCGCTCTCCCTGTATATAACTCAGTTTCAGGTTCTTGTCAATATGGATAGAATTTAATTACATAAACCGATTAATCTCTGTTATTTTAATCTATATAACTCTATTTGATTTCAGAATCAATGTTAATAAAATTTATATGTTAATCGAATGGTTCTCTGCAATCTAATTTGTAATTTGTGATTCATGCGTAGGTATTAAGTATGTGTTATGTAGTAGCGGTTAGCCTCTAGCTACCATTAACAAACTCATTATACATCAAATTTGTATTAACTATTAGCTACCTGAAATTATATTGCAGCTACTTATTTATTAAGATTACCAATAAAAAAAGATACTTTAACGCCTTTGGCTTTCGTGTTAATAAACTTAAGAACATTACGAATAAATTTCTTATTTCTTAGTCAGATAGTCTCCTGAGAAAAGTTATGGCGCTAGCTTTTAAAATCTGGGGAGAGGGCAAGACATATTTGAAAGGGAACCATTTTTTTATCGTTATAAATATTAATGAAAATATGATGGTTTTGAATTTTAAAAAGATGAAACCGGACAAGGAGGACCGTAAACCGACCTTTGATTCGCTTCCATCTTTCACAATTCGATATGTTCCCAAAATTAACCAGGCACTTAGTATTATCTAAAATTTTTAATTTTCTTTAAGCATATCTTGGAGGTGGAGTAGCTTGGGGCCAGAACAATTTTCAGAACAAAACCATCATATTTTCATTAATATTTATAACGATAAAAAAATGGTGCTCCCTTCAAATATGTCTTGCCCTCTCCCCAGATTTTAAAAGCTAGCGCCATAACTTTTCTCCGGAGACTATCTGACTAAGAAATAAGAAATTTATTCGTAATGTTCTTAAGTTTATTAACACGAAAGCCAGATGCGTTAAAGTACAAGGTGTCTCAAAAGAAATTTTATATTTATTTAGCTTACTGCGTGAACGCAACGTATCCGAGGGGCGCGGGGGTTATGTCAATCGGTAGCCTGGCTCTTGGGAATTCAATCGCTATGGAGCGTTTCTCGGGAGCAGACCGCGCGTTATGCGTGCGAGAGTTTTACAAAAACGGTGATTCGGCGACTGTAGCGCGTAGAAAATTCTGCAGTATTCGAGGTTTTCGCCACTTAAATGATGCGCCAAGCATTCCTCTCATTCGACATTGGGTTAAAAAGTTTGAAGAGACTGGTACAACACTGGATAAATCAAAATCCGGGCGACCTAGGTCATCAAGAACGGTAGAAAACTTGGAGAATGTTAATCAGTCTGTTCGTGACGACCCGAACCTTTCAATTCGGAAGCGCACAAGTGCTTTAAATGTGCATAGATCATCATTACATCGCATTATGCACAAAGACCTAAAGCTGCACCCCTACAAAATTCAATTGGTGCAAGAATTAAAGCCCCAAGATGCCAGTCAGAGACTTAATTTCGTAAATCAGGTGATTGAGCGATTTTCAACGTTTACCAACATTTTGTTTTCGGATGAAGCTCATTTTCATCTTAATGGCCACGTAAATAAGCAGAACTGCCGCTACTGGATTGCAACGAATCCGAAACGCAAACATCAGAAACCCCTACATTCGCCTAAAGTGACCGTATGGGCTGCGATGTCGGCGCGAGGAATTATCGGCCCTTACTTTTTTGAAGACGAAAGGGGGCGTGCAGTTACAGTGAATTCAGAGCGTTATGTGGAGATGTTAGACAACTTCTTGGTACCTGAACTGCAAAACTTTCCTGACTATAACCAAAGAACATGGTTCCAACAGGACGGAGCAACTTCACACACGTCCAATATGTCTCTGCCACGTGTTCGTGAAATTTTTTTAGGCAAATTGATCTCCCGGAGAGGTGACATAAATTGGCCTCCACGCAGTCCAGATTTAACCCCTATGGACTTTTTCCTATGGGGTTATCTTAAATCTAAAGTTTACGCCACTAAACCGACTTCACTGGCGCATTTGAAAGAAAATATCCGTCACGAAATGGCAGCCATCCCTAAGTCCACCTGCCGAGACGTCATAAGTAATTTTACTGTTCGATTAAATGAGTACCGAGAACGCGAGGGTCTACATTTAGACGATATTATTTTTAAGAAAAAAATCCCCAAAAAGTGTATTTTAATAATTAATAAACATTTTTTCTATATACGGCTTACTTTTTTTTTAATCGATCCACTAAATATAAAATTTCTTTTGAGACACACTTGTATCTTTTTTTATTGGTAATCTTAATAAATAAGTAGCTGCAATATAATTTCAGGTAGCTAATAGTTAATACAAATTTGATGTATAATGAGTTTGTTAATGGTAGCTAGAGGCTAACCGCTACTACAAAACACATACTTAATACCTACGCATGAATCACAAATTACAAATTAGATTGCAGAGAACCATTCGATTAACATATACATTTTATTAATATTGAAATCAAATAGAGTTATATAGATTAAAATAACAGAGATTAATCGGTTTATGTAATTAAATTCTATCCATATTGACAAGAAGCTGAAACTGAGTTATATCCAGGGAGAACGAAAAATGAACGATTCTTATTTTTTATAGAATCTAGAAATCACTGTTTTGCAACCGTTGGTCCGTCAAATATTTTTGCCGGCCTGCGAAAAATTTGATAATATTGAAATAATGATAAATATTGGAAGATGTTCAAAAAAAGGGTTTGACGTGCTTACGTATAGTCAAAAATGTGTCTAAAAATGCTGTCACAATAGTTTGCTTTTTAATTAGGGGGAGTAGTTTCAAATTTTCGCGCTAAAGTAATCGCTTGCGATTGGGTAGAACTCAGACATTTATATAGAGGAGAAATATATATAATATAGTTATTTATATACATAAATAACTGTTTTTATTACGAACTGTCTGTGTGAATTATTTTAATGCTATTTTATATTAAATAAATATAAATATTTAAATAATTTAAATTTATTGCCAAATATTTCCATACCTACTATTTTTCATTGGAAATGTAGCATTGTCAACTTCCTCTTAGTTAAAAAATTGATGTGAAGTGTGAATTTTCACACATTTCAGGGTTTTGCAGGTATTTAGTAAATGAATGATGATTATTTTGGATGCGAAACCAAATTTTATATTAAAATATTTTTTTTTGTTAATTTTAATTCGAACGCCTAATACCATTATTTAAGTTTCTAAATATGTGCAGTATTTTTTTTTTATATAGCAAGGTTCATTAAGAATTTTAAAAATTGCGCCTATGGCTTCCATTGGTTGTTATAAGTTCCGTCCCTCTGATATCGTGTACATTGAAACAGAATTAAATTATAATTTAAACTATTTCCACTGGTTATTAAATTTACGCTTTTAAAAACTAAATGCAACATTTGCCAAAATATAACTAGAAATTTGAAAAAATAATTTAAACAATATAAAAATTTAAAAAAAAAAAAACAAAAAATAATATAGTCTCTTCTCACAGGGTTCGATCCCTTTCGGATCGGGTTACTTGGTTGAAAAATGAGCGACTAATACCACTACACCAGCATACACGTTCCAGTGTGGCGTGCTACAAAGCTATAACTTGTGTACATTATTAGCCAAAAATCACAAAAAATGCGTTTTTCTCCAAAAACATAATCTGATCAAAAATTCCTGTTGTACTATTCCGGTTCACACCAATGTACATTACTTAGAATTTTTTCAGATTTTTAGTTTAAACCATCTGGGCTACAGGGTGTGGGACAAAAAATTTTTTGCACAATTTTGGCAAAAATCGCTTCAAAATAATTTATTTTGCAAAAATAAAAATTTGATCGTTAATCCACGTTCCAAGGGCTTACTCAGAATTATAAAAAAATATATTTTTTTCGATGAGCACATATTTGTTTATATTTTTAGGGGGATATGTTTTTTAGATGTTTTAGTATTTTTCATATGTGCGGGTCAAAGAGTTGTATAAGCATGCCAAATTTCAACTCTCTAGGTTTAGCCGTTTGGCTACAATTTTTACCGAACAGACAGACAGACAGACAGACAGACAGACGACAAAATGACGGTATAATGGTTTTTTGGTCATACCTACAAAACCCTAAAAAACAGACTATAAATACCTACGAAGATCTGAAATGTGCATGAATTCATACTCAACATCAAATTATTTTACTATACATCGATTTGTGGGTTATTCTTCATTTGTGATTAAAACCTCATCAAAAGTGAAGAATTGGCAGCATGGTTATCTTTAAAAGATGTAATCAAAGGCTTTTTGGGTAACCACATGGCATTGAGTCAAACATGGCCCCTACAAGGGAGGGGACTGGCAGGGCTCTAGCCTGGGAGCCCGAGCTTGGGGCCTGGAGTAAATTTTTTCTGATATTGTGTTTTTTGTATTTGAATATAATTGTAAAATATAAATAATATAAAAGTAAAACATCCATTATAAAATGAATTAATAAACAAAATTTCAAATGACACCTTGTGAATTGTTCTTTTGATTCAATTGTTTGTAGATTTTGTTATATTTTTTTTGTGTTATTCATATTTTTTTCAATATAGTTTAAATTAAAATTTTCACCAATTTTGAATTTTTATAACTTGGACGACGATGAACTTTCCTCCAAAGCAGAAAGACTTATAAAAACGTAGGAAAAAGATCTGTCAGAAAACTTGCTATTTGAAATTTTTCATTTAAAAAGTATTTATAAGACAGTTTTTAACAATGAAAAAAGTCCCATTAAGCTACTGATTGCAATATATGAGAAAAAATTACAAGCTATATTTGCAAATATCTGCCTTGCCATTAAATTGTTTTGTACAATTCCACTTACAGTTTCTTCAGCAGAAAGATCGATTAGTAAGCTGGCAAATTCATTGAGAACGTGGCAAAGAAGTACAACAAGTCAGGAACGACTTAATCATTTAGAAATTTTGTGCATTGAAAATGATTTAGCAAAATTAGTTGATTATACAGATATAAATCACGACTTTGCGTCAATAAAAGCTAGAAAATATAATTTATAAGAATTTTGTAATTTATTTTATTTATTTATTGTAATTTAAAGTGATTTTTACTATGCTATCCTTAGATTACATCTACATGCCATATTTAATTTTGCATAATAAAACGTTTTTTTTAAAGTAGACAAGACAAATTTCTTTCAAACCTTTTTTAAAATTTATTTACTATTAATCAAAATTATGTATGACCTATAAAATTTCTATTTTAACAGTAAAGGGAGTGTATAAGGGCCCGCCCAGGGATGCGGGGTAAAGGTATTTTCTTTTTTTATTATTAATCGCAATTATTACTACAATTGTGCCAAAAAACTTTTGTCGCACACCCTATAACCTAGAGGAGTTGGTTTAAATATTTGAAAAATTTCTTAATAATGCACATTAATGGGTATCGGATTAGTTCAACAGAAATTTTTTAATAGATTATTTTGGTCGAAAAGATTTTGAGTGGTTTTTACTTATGACGCGAATTTTGTTAAAAACTATTTGTATAAGGCCCGGTTTTTCCACCTTCAGATAAAGTTACAGGTAACTATCTGACAGATAAGGTTATTTGTAACTTCATCTGCTGAGTAAATGTCATCCCTTCTTTCTATACAAATGTATCTATCGGATAGTTATCTAACGAATAATGAGACTGACGTATTGGATTCACTGACTGGTATTGACATTTATTCAGCAGATGAAGGTACAAATAACCTTATCTGTCAGATAGTTATCTGGAACTTTAACTGAAGGTGGAAAGACTGGGCCTAAATCTGGTATCACATCTTGTAATGTACAGAAAATTATAAATAAAAATTTGAAAATATTCAGAGTAATGAACATTGATGTGAACCAAATAGTACAGATGGAATTTTTAATGGGAGAAGTTTTTCGGAAAGCAAAGAATTTTTTGCATTTTTGCATATATTTGTTATGTAGGATCAGAGATGTGAGTTGGGTACATACCCAGTGGATAGGTAAATATAAATTTATCTATCCGGGCATTACCCAAGATTTATTTACCTACCCAAATATTGGGTATTAATTTATTTTTTTGGCTTTGGTGAGTTTACCATTCCGCCATTGCTCTTTATATTATTATAAATTTATGTTGATTTTGTTACTTAAAAAATATTGGATTATTTTTTTATTAATTTGATTATTTCATAGATAAATTTGTTTAAGTTGAATACTTATGTTAGTTGTTGATTCTTTAATACATTGTATTAATTATAAAAATAAAAATGCGAAATATCATATGTTTAAAATAATTATTAATTGACTTCATTTTGAGAGTTTAATTGAGTAAAAAATAATTCCAATCCTTGTGATAGTTAACATAATTTTTTTTATAACTTGCTTATATTTTTAATCAAAAGAAATACTCATATTGTAAGTTTTCAGTCAATAAATGTATACCCACGTATTTATCATAAATTTACCCAAAAAAATAAATACCCGGGTATTTTACATCACTGTGTAGGATATTAAATGAAAGATCTTGATAGTTAGATTGATTTTTGATGAAAATTAAAAATCAATAAAAAAAAATTGAAAATTAAAATAAAATGGACGAAAAAGTTATTCAAGAGTGTCTTGATTTTGACGATATGGGTTGCCTCTTATGTTTCGGGATTGCGCTAAACTAGCCATCTAGCAACTGACGCTTCTATCGTAAAGTTTGACATTTTGATGGTATACGTACTCAGTATACGTTTTGACGTACGAGCGCTATGTGTGTTGTTTACAGTAAAAAATTAATCTCGGTTAAAAATAGAATTAAATCGTGAACATTTTCGAGCGATTATTTTTTAAAACTTTCGACGTGGATTAACCCAACAACAGTGCATCGTTGAACTTAATTCGATGGCGATGGCGATGGCGTTTTGGCGATGAAGCACCATCAACGACTACTGTTTATCGATGGTTTGCCGACTTCAATCGTGGCCGTAGTTCGCTTAAGAACGAATTTCATGAAGGTCATCCAAAATCGGTTGTTGTTCCGGAAAACATTAATGCTGTGCGTGAACTGATTCTGCAAGATCGTCATGTGACTTATCGTGAAATTGAGGTATCCTTGGGCGTTAGTGGGACTAGCATACATTCACTATTGCATGAACATTTAGCCATCAAAAACATTAGTTCGCGTTGGATCCCATATAATTTGACAATCGGAATAGAAAATGCCGCAATCGGAGTGGTAAAAGTGTTTCAAAAATTGGTTCAAACGCATGCAAAAGTGTATTGATCTTCATGGAGAATATTTTGAAAAACAATAAACCCACTTGTTTTTGATCTCAAATCCCAAATATAAAAGGCAACCCTCGTACCGACGAAATCCTGAAATGTGTGAAAATTCACATCATTTTTTTAACATTATGTATCATTAATAAATTACGGCTTGGACTATATTAATCATAAGAGGAAATTATGCATAATCACCATCACTTTTAATAAATAGATTTTATTTTTCATAAATTATATTTTACAAAACGTTGGCTGGTAATTATGCATAATCACCGTAGAATTTGATTTCATAAAACATGTTCTACAAAACAATTGATTATTAATAATATCCATTATTATTCATTATCTCCGAATTTATCAAATAACATACACTATATTGTTTTCTTCCAAAAAATAACTAAATAAATAACTTAGTAATATATCATTGGCGCGACTGCCCGAGGTGAGCTTAGGTCTCCTGTTTCCAGGCTTCATGACCATATTTTCAATCTGTGTACATTCAGGAGAAATATGGTCAGTATTACGTCCATTTTTAGCGTACACAGAAAGGCACCTACAGTTTATAGCCAGTTGCGAAATGCTAAGCAGAGCCTATAATTTGTGTAAATATTTTTCACACAAATTATTTGACATAAACAGGAGTTGAACTCAAGTCCATACCCTTGCTTAAAGATCAAAGAACAAGTACAATCGATTTAACGCTTCCGACCACAGGCGTACTCACATAGTAATATATTTGAGCCGGAAAATAACAGTATACAAGTTTCCCAAAAAATAAAGTTCAAGTTCACTTACTTTTATGTTGAGATTGATTCCAAAGTCACTAAACTAGCAGTACAATGTCAATGTCAGTTATGGTGTAAGTAAAGAGAGAACCTCAACTGTGTCTGTGATCTAGGTACCGTTTCTTATATACCTCCGTGTCTCTCACGAAGATGCGAGCATGCCTGATGCTCTTAAGTGGTGTGAGATTCCTCGCTTTATTTACCTATTATCACAATAATCAAACACTGTCATTTTATAGAGCGTATTTCGTCTTATTAAATTAATTACAGGCCTCCAATAACTTGTTAACTAATTAATTAAGTTATTAAGTAATATAACTGCACTTTTTTATGTGTAGATGTTTATAATATAGATGCATCAAGCGTTCAATGGAAATATTATTTTTATAGTAAAAAATAATGGAAGTACTGTAATAAACCTGCTGATTTTCAGCTGGTACACTCGTAAATGTTGATAAAAATCTGAACATATTTACGTATTGGTTGTTAAAATTTTAATATTTGTTCGCTTACTTTGTTGAAAAGCGCTCAATATATTTTTAGAGTAATATTATTTTATTTTACAGGCATATAATGGAGGCTGCATTACACGAGGATGTGTTTACCATCCAAGCACTAGGTGAGGGTTGTATCCATCCAAGTAAAACATATCCATAATATACGATCAGGGCCGGCCCGAGAAAAAGCGGGGCCCGGTGCAAGATGCTCGTGCGGGGCCTACTTCATCTAAAAAAAAAAATCTAAATATTTTTATTTTGCAATATGGCACTTATTATTTGTACATATTAGTTACACTAATAATTTATGAGTAATTATAATTAATATTTAACAAAATAATATAAATAGCTAAAAAGATCTATAAATACCTATTTCATAACGACCATTGCCCATAGAAAATCTATTGTTATGAAATCTCATTCTGAAAACAGTACTGAAATCATGACGCGACCCAAATGCCCATAGAACGTTTTAGACCGTATGCAAAATGGCCTTATTGAGATGCGGATATAATTTAAAACGGTTTAATTGGCAAACACAGAATATCTAAAGCACGATGGTAGTTTAGACCAATTTTGCAATCAGGTAGGCCACATTGGTAGCAGCCGCCCGTGTGCAAACATACATAAGATCGGCTTTTCTAGAATCGAACCGAATGTCGCCCGTGCGTAAGCTTTCATAAGATCGCTCGCTACTAGTAGGGTTCTATAGAATCGACCCCAAATTCCGCCAATTTGTTGCGTCGCCCGTGTGCAGCGCACACACTAACGCCCTTTACGCCGTTTCCACAATTAGTTTATCTTTTATATATTAAACTAAAGGAGGAGCTGTCATACATGAACGGTTTAAACTGCATTACATAACGTAGCAAATGGAAAAAATTTAGTTCGATCCTCAGCTATTAATTTTTTGTTGTGTTTTATTATATATCAAATGAAGACGTACATTACATTAGCCAATACAAAAAAAAAAAACATAAAATTATTACTTAGCCATAATTTAGCCATGAAAAATAATCAATTTTGTCAAAAACACAAAAATCTTCTACAATTATAATCTGATCAAAAATTCCTGTTGCATAATTTCGGTTCACATTAGATTTCCCCCCTGGGTTATAGAGTGTGAAACAAGAGATTTTTTTTAGCAAATTTTAGGAAAAAATCGTGTTAAAATCAGGGATGGGGAGTCGACAGAAAAATTATCGACTCCCGACTCTCGACTCCGGAGTCGGTTTTTTTGAAAATCGACTCCGACTCCGACTCCGACTCCCGACTCCTTTCACTGGTAAATTGTAAAGTCTATTCCAAATGTTTAAGCGGAACTAAATGGAATTTTTATTTTCTCAAATTATCACGAGTTTACTTTTTAACTATCAAAGTGGGCTTTTGTTAAACAAAATGATACAAAGCTTCATTCAATCCTTAAAAGTTAGTAGATTTCGATATCTAATTCCGCTTAAACCAAAGAAACAGACTATACTTACATTAAATATCTTGGGTTGGGGCGAGCTGTTTTTATAAAATGTCATTTTCATTTCTTCTTGACTATTGAGTCATTTTTAATACAAATTTTCAAATATATTAGTTTTAAAAAAAATTGTTTTGTATTTTATATAAAGTCTGTTCCTTTGGTTTAGTCGGAACTACATTTTGAATACTAGTTACTTTTACCGTTTGATTGAAGCTTTTGATCATTTTGCTCAGGAAAAGCCAACTTACAAAAATGAAAAGTCCAATTAGTTCCGCTTAATCGTTTGGAACAGACTGTACTTTATTTTTCATAACATATCACTTTTTTCTTTTGACATATAGATTTTAGCTGCCAACATGAAACATAAAATAATCACAAAGCCCGTTACAACTTGAGAAAATAAAAATCCAGTTTAGTTTCGTTTTAACATAATAAACAAAGTATACAAAAAAAGAAAAATTAGATATTACTAAAAATTAACTAAATTTTTAACTGAAAAGCATGAAGGAAACCGGAATTGAATATTTTGAATTTCATTTTCGTTCATGCACAGAGAAAAAATGTCGTTTCTGTTCCCATTCTTTAACAAATTCTGGTAGTATGGTATTTTGCTTTCGCTTTCGGATTGTTCTCATCCTTGATAAATATGTAGTCAAAGAGTCGGGAGTCGATAACTTTTTCCGACTCCCGACTCCGACTCCGACTCCTCCAAAAAGCTTCGACTCCTCGACTCCCGACTCCCGACTCCGACTCCGACTCCCCATCCCTGGTTAAAATAAAGAATTTTCTTTAGATACAACACAATAAATATTAAAAGAATATTTTTTTATTAACGCCATAAAAAATCGATAATTTTCGAAAACTATTCCAGTTCCCATCAATACATATTATTGAAAGTTTTTCCAGGTTTTTAGATCAACCCTCTTAAGAATTTAGATGAGGAACAAAAGTTTTTTTACACATTTTTGGCCCCAAACTTATAAAAAAAAAAATGATTTTGCCAAATTCTTATCTCATTTACAGTTTACTTAACATGAAACAATAATCAGCTGTGGCCACCACAGGACCGACCGTCATCATAAAGTACTTGTTTAATTTATGCTGCTTTATCAAAGAATGTCTCAAATAAAAGTGGTTAGTTATTGCTTTTATAGCAACTTTTGTTTAATAATTTTTTTCTAAATATTTCTCTGTTGTGAAATATTCGCAAGAATCTTAAAACCGACACGAGTAAATTCCCATATCTAGTTAATTTTTACCAAAAGTTGATCAACTCGTGCCATTGATGTCGAAAGCGAATTTGCTCTGCACGTGTACACGGACCGACAGACAGACAGACATACCGACAGACATCATGCTAAAAATAGTCAAAACGTTATGTAGGGACCTCAGTTCGTGAAGATCCATCGAAATCTCGAAATGTCAAAATCTATATGTTTAGACGTATAGATTGCAAAAAAAAAAAACAACGGCTCTTTTTGTTCTATTCATTTTTTCAGTAGGATGAATATTTAAGGGCTATGGGCCACCACCTGTGATAGATTCTCCTTAATCTCAGACAAAGAACATCTACCCCAGCTAGTCTTTTATAAAATTTTCCCAACATACTTTTGTCTATCAATATATTAGTATGAGATATAAAAACAATAAGAGGAAATGAAAAAAAAAAAACAAATTTACTTTTAAAGTGCCATTTTCCTTTCATTTACTATTTTTTACAAGTATTTTTTAGATCTATGTGCGTCGTGTGCGTGTGTATTTTGATTTATAGGTACTGGCCATTGATCTTTACAAATAAAAAAAAACAGGATGTCAATTAGAGAATACCAGATGTTCTACAATCAGTTTTGCTTCATTTATCTATACAATTTTTTCGTTTATTTTTTACAAATGTAAAGCAATTAATATCACAATACATGATTTATTAAATATTTTTATTTTACAAACATCAATATTTGATTCCAATTAGAAATTATTTATTCTAATTAATATTACAAGTTCGTATTTGTAATAGAACAAAATGGAAAACAAATAATGGCTTCAGGCCATCTCGAGGTGACGAACAAAACTCTTGCCCCAACCTTAAAGGGAGACATAGCGGTATAGCATAGTTCTTAAAAGTTTATTTTAGTTATATAGTTAAAAATGTTGGCGCTCAGAAACAATGGCTATTTGCGCCAAAACTTTCTTGTACAAAACTGACAATCGGAAATAAAATTATAAAATAACTGTCCAAATGTTCTTAGTCAGTTTTTAAAAAAGTTTTATTTTCGTGATTAACAAAATTGAATGGTTTACAGTATAAGATATTAATTAAGACTTAAGAATAATAAACAAAACATGTTAATATAGACTGTAAGAAAATGCTGATTCGTAAAAGTGTCAAATAAATCTTGGGAATAATTCTGTATAAAATGGTGGTGTCAGCGGGAACTGTTGAGGTAACTTATAATAACGTAGCCGTTAATTATAACGGCTACGTCGTATCGACGAGAGCACTTCATTACTAAAAGAAAAATATTTCACAAAGTTCGAAAAGAGTGGGCCCTGCTCGCTCATGATTAAAGACGCATATTCTGGATACGAATATTTTGACACAAATAGCGCAGAGATAATAATTAGGTCGTCAAAGATGAAATTTGTAGAAAATAAGGCAAACTTGGTTGATAACTTACAAGTAAAAGGAATTATTTTATTCATCAAAGTACCCATATTGTCTCTACACTTTTGCCATTTAACGCTACGCACAACCCCCAGAGATTATTAGTTTCATATACAAAACTAACAATCTGAAATAAAATTAGTGACATTCTATACATCAAATTTTGCACAGAATTTTTATCTATCTAATAGGATATTTTTGATTGTAGAAAAAATTATTGTAAAAATGTTATTGCTCAATAACTTAATAATAGGTATTACACAACAATGTTCTGAAATTTTTTAAATATATTTGTGGGTTTCAAATAATTTTTATATTTATATAGTTTTGTGTAGAAATGTTAAAATAATACGTTAACTTTTTTTTCGACATGATTGTTTATAGTTTAGAGCCTTCGTCGAAAAATATTATAATTGAGGATAATGAAATGCCACTTGGTACAAGTATTCTTTACATAAAATGAAACATTTTTATCCGCCACATTGAGAACCGCGGCAGATACGAGGTGGCGGCAAAAGAGGATTACCAAGTACAATAACTATAAATAATTTTCACAATAGAACAAATTATCTCCAAATATATTTGTAGAATGAAGCTGGCGTCTATAACGCAAGTTGTTTATTTACAATTACATGACAGTTCTTTTGACAATTAAAAATATCCTATTAGGTAGATAAAAATTCGTTGAAAATTTTGATGTATAGATTGTTACTAATTTTATTTCAGGTTGTTAGTCATGTATAGGATACTGTACGGTTGTGCGCACCCTTAAGCGGCATGTTGTTCAGGCCGGTGTTATAAAACCCTGGCGAATGAGAGTCAATAAATTCCTGGAAGGCCAGTTTTACAGCATTGCCGGAATTAAACTGTTTTCCTATTAAAAAGTTGTCCAAATTGCGGAGGAAGTGGAAGTCACTGGGGGCTAGGTCTAGTGAGTATGAAGGATGATGAAGAAGTTCCAACTCCACTTTCTGTAGTTTTGCCACAGTCATTTGTGCAGTGTGTGTGGCCTAGCGTTATCATACAATAAGACAGGAGTCGATCTGTTGACCAATCTAGGCTGTTTTTCTTTAAGTTTTTGCATCATTTCGTCCAGTTGGTTGTAGTATATTTCTGCTGTGATCGATGAGCCAGTTTTTTTTTTTTTTTTGTTTTGTTTGGTTTTTAGTTACCTGTACGAAATTTGGCGAACCAGTTTAATATTGTCTGCTTGGTAGTAACACTAGAGCCAAATACACTATTAATATTTCGCGCGGTCTGCGATGTCGTAGTTCCACGTAAGAACTCATACTTCATAATAGTGCGAATTTCCGACCGTTCCATTTTCAACAAAATTAATTTTTTAAAAAAGTTTTTGATATTTTTTAGAGCATACAATGATTTCTTTAAACTGGCGAATGTGTAACTTTCCAACAAAATAACAGAACGGTAAAATATTAAGTCAATGTCAAATAATAAGCTGTTAAAGTTGGCAATATTATTAACTACAAATTTGATGCTGCTGATAGCATGAGGTTATTTTTTAGCTTGTCTTTGTAGCGTGGCTTAGGACCTCCATCACCTCTGTGGCCTCCTTCCAACTCTGAGTACTGTAATCCTTTAAGTCAGTGGTTCCCAACCTATTTACACCGGCGGACCACATTTCCAAATCACATTAGAGTTGCGGACGACCACCACGTATTGTTTCGATTTAGATTAGTGACAAATTAAAATCTTTAAATATTCGCTACTAAAGGAATAGTCATATATTCAATAATACAAATTGGTATTCACTAAAACATAACAAGGAAAATATAACAAGAAAAAGCAGTCACAGCGTCTAAAAATAAAGTTTATGAAAAAAAGAAATGTATAGGTGTAGAAATAAGAATTAAATTATTTTTTATGTTGTTTATTCGTAACAACAATTTACAATACATTCTGTGGGAGCCTTGTGCTTGCATATCGCTTACCAGTTTTTCAATATTAGGCCTTAAAGAACTTAAAGACAATCTCAATGCCGGCTTCACATCTAAACGGTTTCTATGCTTCGTCTTAATGGCATTAAGCGCAGAAAATGCAGTTTCACACATGTATGTTGAATGGAAAGGAAGGAGTATTTTAAGTGCTTTTTCGCTCAGTGCTGGATATTCTTCACGAATTATAATCCAAAAACTAAAAATATTATTGCAGCTACTTTTCGTTGCCTTTAGATGCGGATCCGAAGAGAGTTTAATTAGTTGTTCTTTTTGTGACAGAGATAAATTGTAATTTTCACAGGGTAAAAATGGAACAATTACCCCCAAGTTCCTAGATCTAACATCATATCAAAACAGTCTTCTTGTGTTCTTCTTCTCCATAGTTCACATAGTGGGGGTAGGGGACAGCAGATTTTTATATTAGCTTCGTTGCTACAGCTGATTGGTAAGTACTTGAAAACCATTCACTCTACAAATGAATTAAAAGTTACTAGTTTCAAAACTGGTACTGATCGTGTATAAAAACATTTGCAATTTTTTTTTCAAAGTGGTTTTCAACCACTTACAGAATGAATCTTTTATTGCTGCAGAAGTCGCGGACCATCTAAAAACATACCGCGGACCACGAGTTGGGAAACACTGCTTTAAGTAACCTGGCATTCTTATGACGTGTTCAACCCACCGCAACTGGTAATAATGTAAGCTTTAGCCAAAACTTCTGTATTCGGCACATAATTTTGCTCTTCCATTTGACTCTCAATATCGTTCTAAGACATCTTTGGTGGAATCTTTCTAGACTTTTTA
The DNA here is from genome assembly GCA_963971575.1 of Liopterus haemorrhoidalis. NCBI lineage: Eukaryota > Metazoa > Arthropoda > Insecta > Coleoptera > Dytiscidae > Liopterus > Liopterus haemorrhoidalis. The sequence goes on along the minus strand of OZ020611.1, from coordinate 144,830,836 downwards.
TGTGCCGTCTATAGAGACACTATGGTTCACTGCTGTACAGTAGTACAAGGAGTATAGCTGCTTTATACACCATTATCTTCGATTTAAGCTGTAAATCTCGGCAGATCGATAAAGATGTTCTTAGAGCACCGAAGATCTCATACGCAGTGGATATTATATATGCCACTTCATCATCAAGCAAACTGTTGCAAGATAATATGCAACTAAGGTACTATAAAGACGTTACAATAATTACGTTTTTGCCATTTACATTAAAAATGTGAAGACTGTTGCTATAACTATTGTGAGACAGTTTTTTCTAAATTAATGTTTAAATCAAAGTTTGTAGCAACTGTTGAAAACAGATTTATTGTAGCCTGCAATCCAGTTCTTGTTGAGTAGAAGGCCACACAAACGTCTACATATAATAGTTCGTTTACAGCTCCATGTATAGTCTTGCGCTTTGCAGTGAACTGGGAGAGATTCAATAATCCACCATCGCAACGGACTCGTATATTAATTCTTCCAGTGTAATTATTAAAAGCAAACTGAAGCATTTCATTTAGGTACAGTACCAATAAAAAATCAGCTGTGGCCACCACAGGACCGACCGCCATCATAAAGTACTTATATAAATTTCATTCTAGCAGCAGAGTAGAAATAACTTGACCTAATATTTTCTAACAGAGATATTATTTATCATGACCATGGAAACGTTACATATACCAGGTCTACAAGTATGAAATGCGGATTTTTTTTTTTAAATAAAACATATTAAACTCAAAAGAACAGTAAAAGTTTATTTATTCAAAGTATGCTCCATTAGAAGTTATACATTTTTCCCATCTTTCAAGCAATTTGTGAATACCTCGCCAGTAGAACTCTTCCCCTTTCCTCGCAAACCATTCATCTAGCAATTCTTTCACATTTTCATATGAACAAAAGTGCTGCTCGGCAAGTGCGTGACCCATCGATGCGAACAAGTGGTAATCTGAAGGGGCCAAGTCTGGTGAGTAAGCGGCATGGGGTAGCACTTCCCACTTGAGTGCCTCCAATGTGTTGCAAACTGTTTTTGCCTTATGTGATGGAGCGTTATTATGAAGAAAGATTACCTTGTGCTGTCTTCTTTCGTATTCTGGTCGTTTTATGAGCAGCGAATGGTTCAATTCGATCAGTTGTTGATGGTAGCGTTGGGTATTAACTGTTTCACCAGGTTTTAACAATTCATAATAGACCACACCCTTTTGGTCCCAGCAAGTACAGAACATTGTCTTTTTGCCAAAGCGATTCGGTCTTGTAGTTGATGTGGATGGTGAGCCTAGGTTCACCCATGATTTTTTGCGTTTGGGATTTTCAAAATAAATCCATTTTTTATCGCCAGTAATAATACGATGCAAAAAATACTTTCTTTTGTATCGTGCAAGCAAAATTTCACAAGTGTTTTTGCGTTTTTCCATCTGCCTCTCATTCAATGCATGTGGAACCCATCTGCCGACTTTCTGGATCTTACCCATCTCTCGTAGGCGATAGGAAACAGCTTGTTGACTAACGCCTAACTGCTCTGTTAGCTGTTTTTGTGATTGACTATCGTCTTCCTGTAGCAACGTTTCCAATTTCGTATCTTCTATATTTGTTTGGAGGTTTTCCATGTTCTTTGTCTGTAAGATCAAAGTCACCACTCTTTATTTGGCACAAAATTTTACATTTTTAACACAGTAAAACAAAACTATATGATCACTTTTCAAATTATAACCTATACGCATTTGACACTTAATGATAACTTAACAAAACGCCATATGTGTTGAAACTTTGACCTATACACTCTGTTTGTGCGGCAAGTTTGAAAAAAATCCGCATTTCATACTAGTAGACCTGGTAAATGTGAAAAAATTGAGACTTGAGACTGAAAATTTCGAAATATTTTACCTACAGAAATTAATTGAAATTTTTCGTTTTATCAAACAACGTCTCAAATAAAAGTTATTAGTTATTGTTTTTATAGCAACTTTTGTTTAATAAATTTTAAATTTTAAAAATCTTAAAATCGACACGAGTAAACTCTCATTTTTAGTCAACCGATTTTTACCAAAAGTTGATCAACTTGTGCCATTGATGGCAGAAGCTTAAATATGAAGTTTCATAAAAATCCTTTCAGCCGAATTTGCTCTGCACGTGTACACAGACAGACGGACAGACGGACAGACAGACGGACAGACGGACAGGCAGACAGACGGACAGACGGACAGACGGACAGACGGACAGACGGACAGACGGACAGACGGACAGACGGACAGACGGACAGACGGACAGACGGACAGACGGACAGACGGACAGACGGACAGACGGACAGACGGACAGACGGACAGACGGACAGACGGACAGACGGACAGACGGACAGACGGACAGACGGACAGACGGACAGACGGACAGACGGACAGACGGACAGACGGACAGACGGACAGACGGACAGACGGACAGACGGACAGACGGACAGACGGACAGACGGACAGACGGACAGACGGACAGACGGACAGACGGACAGACGGACAGACGGACAGACGGACAGACGGACAGACGGACAGACGGACAGACGGACAGACGGACAGACGGACAGACGGACATCATGCTAAAAATAGTCAAAACGTTATGTAGGGACCTCAATTCGTGGAGATCCATCGAAATCTCGAAACGTCAAAGTTGGTATGATCACAATACCTCCCTTATGTATGTTGGCGGTCGGTAAAAAGGAGCTAATACACAACCCTGTTTAATTCCGTAGTTAACTTTAAAACCTGCCGATGTCATACCATCATAAGCAATAGTCGCCTCCATATCGTCTTGTAAATTGTGTATCAGATTTATGATTTTACAAGTGCAGCTATATTTTTTTAAAACTAACTAAATGGCTTCGTGGGTTACTGAATCAAAAGCTTTGGTGTATGTTCTTTCGCCTTTTTCAGAGTAACTGTCTTGCAACGAAGATCATGTCGTTAGTATCTCTATTAGGACGGAATCCACATTGAGATTCAGTTTGCTGTCCATCAAATATGGAACTTAAGGCTACGTATAACCCCAGAGATTACTATTTTCTTATACAAAACTAACAATCTGAAATAACATTAGAATCAATCTACATATCAAATTTTGCACAGAATTTATATCTGTCTAATAGGACAGGGGTCGGCAACACGGCGCCCTCTGTGGGATTTTTAGGCGCCCTTGATGACCTTTTTTGGTTTGCTCGTCACTTGGATTTTGGGAGGTGAGGACCTTTTATTTTTTGCTCGTCACTTGAATTTTGGGAGGTGAGAACCTTTTTTTTTGCTCATCACGTTTTATGCGCCCTCAATAACATTTGAATTTATATTGCGCCCTTATTGACAATAAAGGTTGCCGACCCCTGTAATAGGATATTTTTAAATGTAGAAACAATAATATTAACGGTCAATAATTGAAAAATAGACAACAGCGATATTGTTGTGTAATTTTTTAAATCTATTTGTGGGTTTCGAATAACTTTTATATTTATATAGTTTTTTTAGAAATCTTCAAACAAAACGTCAACATTTTTCGACTTGATTACTTATAGTTGAGAACCTTCGTCGAAAAATATTATACTTAATGATAATGGAATGCCACTTCGTACACGTATTATTCATGAAAATTAAATCATATTTACACGTAACTCCTATTTTGGGAACCGCGGCAGATTCAAAATGGCGGCAAAAAGAGACTGCCAAGCACAATAACTATAAGTAGTTTTCACAATAGAGCAAAATAGCTAAAAACATATTTGTAGAATGAAGCTTTAGCTACAATTTGCCGCATCGTACGCAATTATGCGTCGATTGGTTTACAAGATGGCGTCTATAACGCAATTTGCTTATTTACAATTACATAACAGTTTATTCTAGAATTAAAAATATCCTATTAGATAGATAAAAATTCGCTGCAAATTTTGTTGTATAGATTGTTATTAATTTTATTTCCGAATACTAGTTTTGTATAAGAAACTATTGAGAACTATAGGGTTGTGCGCCGCCTTAATCTGCGCAGTAATATTTTAGATAAAACTTTACTGACAACATAGAGGATACTAATGCCACAGTAATTTCTGTAAGCCATTTTATTTCCCTTCTTCTTGTAGATCAGAAGAATATGGGAATATATCCTTTGGAAAGAAAAGGCTTTAGGAACCTTTTCAGTTTCCCAAATTTTAACGATCAACTTATGAACTGCTGATAATGTATCGTCTTTGCCATACTTGCAGGGCCGCCGAGAGGACTTCTGGGGCCACGGGGAGAAACTTTCTTTGCGGGCCCCGGGTAATGATCAATTCTATACCCGGGACCTTCAAGAGCGTGAAAACAAATTCTTTCAGCTCGGACTCTGGTACATATCCAAATGAAGCGGGAATTTTTATTATAATACAGGTGAAAACACAACTGACGACCTAAAAAAAGGTCCTCACTTCCAAAATACAAGTAAAGAGGAAAATAAAAGGTCCTCACTTGTATTTGCACTTGCCAGGCCGTTCTTACGGCTCTGCCCAGGACTCCAGGGCCCCAAGAATTTTACCCCGCTACCCCCCTCTTGTGGGGCCTGCATACTTGCATTATAGACGACGTCTTGTAAACCAATTTACGCCTATTTAGGGACGATGCGGAGAATTGTAGCTAAAGCTTTATTCTACAAATATGATTCTAGCAATTTTCTTCTATTGTGAAAATTATTTGTAGTTATTTTACTCGCATCAGTGGCGTATGCAGGATTAATGGTTAAGCTGGGCACTTATGATGTTATCTGTAAGATGGCGGGACTGGCGGCTCGCGGGACACATACGGCCTACAACATAAATTTTTGTTGCCTCTGAAACTTTAATGAAAAAAAAACTTGAGCTTATTTAGGATGAAAATATATTTGAAAATATTATGAGGAAGTAATGGAATTCGAACTGGTCACAAAATAAAACAATATTTTAATTTCGCTAACGTTTCGATTTATATTTTATATCAGAGCTTAGTTAAATAGTCAATAGTTCAAGATTCAATGACTTTACAGATATGTGGACGTTGCATTTTAATTTTCAACTTTATGTTATTTTATTTAATGACTTTTATTTACTTTTATTTAACGACAACTTTTATTTAATGACAACTTAATGTTTTTATTTAACTAAACTCTAATGAACATATAAAATATCAATCGAAACCTTAGCGAAGTTAAAATATTGTTTTAATTTCTGACTAATCTGAATTACATTATTCTCTTCCCTTTCCTGTTAATAAAACATTGTCAAGGAGCCGTTCGGGATATTTGAAATTCCGTCACTGCTTATCATTTTGTATGAAAAATAAACCGCGACCCAAATGAGTTTCACACCCCCCTGCTCTTGCATATTGATGTTTATATCAAAAACAAAAAGAGATGGTAATTTCATTAGGTATCCCTCAATAATTTACAAACATTTTTTTCTTAGATAAATACATATTTTTAGCAGGATATATTTTTGAAGTCTCAGTATATCTCGTATATGTATTCAATTCTTTAAATCCAACCACTTGGCCATAATTTGTGATGGAATAAGGATTTATTGATTATACTTACGAGAACCTAGAAATAACATGGGAATATGCATTTTCTATTAATTTCAATCCTAATCAAAATAAAATACAGCTTATTATATTTGTTAAAATTTAATTTCATTAGAGCTTAAGGGGGGGGGGGGAGGCACGTGCCCCCAGTGCCCCCCTTCGAATATTCTACTGACTTGCAAAACTATTGGTGTTCTATTTTTGCGGCCATCTTGTATATACCACGGTTCCACTGCCTTATGGCTGGTTTATACAACTTAGCCATAATTTTGCTTAGCCGTAACTGAGAAGTACTTTATCCATAAGTTTTTAACGATCCCCAGAACGAAAGTATTCGGTTTATACAACCTTTTCTTTAACTTTTCCTTAATCTCGATCGTCAGCCGCAGCCAATGAAATGCGCTGTTTAGAGTTTGCGCAGTTCCGAGTAAACATCGTAAACATAACCTTTATTCTAAACGTCAATTGCGAATTTTGGAAGCTATTTAGTAAAATGAATAATGAGCAAATTATTGTCATATTCCTTTATACTTAGGGTTACCAAAACGACCCATTAAACTTTTTAAACTTAAATTGTATCATCAGTAAGTTTTTTACTGATTCTGGCAAGAGTCTATTTCTTTCATCAGTCCAAATACTCTTCATCATGCAGAAAATCCTTTCCGCGTTTGCGTTGTGCGCTGGAGTCGTGAAAAAAATGAACATATCTTTCGGAATTCTGAAGATGTTGTTTGATTTCTTTCTTCAAAACATATAATCCATTTTAAATCAGCTGACAGTTTTGAAAATTATTCATTTCTTTAATTCTTTTAAAAAAAAGAGTACATGTAATGAATTTTTAGAAAAAGTAAGAGTACATAATTTTACTTGCTCAAAAAGAGTACATGTACTCTTTAAAGAGTACGGTTGGTAACCCTATTTATACTGCCTTGGCAGCATCTGCCGCGTTCGTGTCATCTTTATTATTTCCAAAAATAAAGTTCGTTGCCTATTTCATAATACCCTTTTCACACTAGATGTTTAAGACGATTGAACTTAAACTTCATCGATGTTTAATATCGGTTTGCTTTCACACTTGATGTTTAATTTGAAGAAGAAATCTCCATGTAAAGCTAGTATGTATTGCCAACATAATTTCATATCGTTTGAAATTATTCTGTCATTAATTTGTATATCGAGGTTAGGAGAAGTTTATTTTTTATATTTATTTAAATAATAACGCAAATAATCTTCTCATAACTTCGATATATAAAATGATAACAGCTGAACATAGATAAAAGAAGAGAAGCACAAATTCAAGGATTATTTTTCTATAACGGGAATTAAGTTGGCAATGCGGGCGAAGTTTAAGACGCAGATCTCTGTCTTAAACATCGGTCGTGTTTAGACGAGGCCGTACGGTTTCACATTAGCGTTTAAAGATCCATTCACTTAAACATCCGATCTTAAAGATCTAGTGTGAAAAGGGTATAACAGTCATATTTTCGCGCATGCGCTGTTCAGTGAGTTAGCCGTAATTTAACTACGAAAGTTGAAATGTTGGGAACTTTCAAGGTTACGGAATTCTTATTGCTAAGGTCTGCTTATGGATAAATTACGGCTAAGGTTGTATATACGTACATAGGCGTTTTGTATAGTTTATCTTTTGCGGGTTAAAGATAAGGTAAGGAAAAGTTACTGTTAAGGTTGTATAAACGGGCCATCAGTCTTCCTTTCTTCTCCTCTTTCACTTATTTCTTCTTCCAGATTTTTTTAAAGCCAGTTCTTCGTTCTGACAAGAGGTTGCTATTACAACCTAGATATACCACCAATAACTTGTGCTGTTTGTTTTCTATTGCACCCAGTGGCGGATCTACATACGGGTTAATAGGGCTTAAGTCCGAACCTCTCGGATATATACCTATTATATTCTATACCAAGCACGGCTTATAAGAGAAAAGATCAAAACATAAATATTACTTTAAAAAACAACACAAAAAAAATGAAAACACTTTACTAATATTTATTAAAAATCAACATTGAACATGATTGTGATTGTACTTTAATATTCTTGTTTGTACTTCTTAATACATATATTTAATAAAAATGTAATAAATAATAAATAACCTTTAATATTGTCTTTTATATTTTAAATTTTTTGATTGAAACATGTGTAGGGCCCCTTGGTATTTTTAAGCCCTGGGCCCCCAAAAAGCTAGATTCGTCACTAATTGCCCCATAACCTTTTACCTTGCCTCCAAGTTTCCGATTAATATTCTTATTTGTAGAATATAATACTTCATCTTTTATAATTTAACCTAATTCGTATCGCTTTTAATAGAGAATTTGCTTAAACAGTTCCCAAAAAACACCCGATATAACTGTAATATATGACGATAAAAAAATATTTCGAGAAACCTAACGAGCAAAATATAAAGAATTTCGTGAAATCTAACAAGCCAAAAAAAAAAAAATTTCTGTAAATAACGAATGTGATTCCGCGACCCTCCAAAACTCTTTAGCGACCCACTTGGAGTTTGGGATCCACTGGTATAGACAAACACATTAGTAGAGCCCTGCACGGATACGTTTTTCTGCATCCGATCCGCATCCGCATAGACAGGATCCGCATCCGCAGTCTTTGTAAATATGAATATCCGCATCCGCAAAAATATCCGCACTATCCGCACAGGATTTGCTGTATGTTTGGAAATAACTAACCTTTTTCGCCTATTGGAATATCGCTGTATACATTACAAATTACTGGGTACAGAAATTAGTTTTCTATCTAACGTCGTACTGAAATTATATAAATTAAAAAATAAAGATGGAAATTTATATAAAACGTAAAACTTTAAACAGTAGTATCTCAAAAACTTAGTTTTTTAAGTTATCTCACTATTGTTTTAGAGCAGCGATATTTAGATATAATTAAACAGATTAATTTATCACATTTATGACCAATAAATAACAAGGAAAATCCTATACGATCAGCAAATTTATAAAAATGAGTTTTTAATAATAAAATTAAATTCTTAAAATCATCCTATTATTAAAAGATGAAAGTTATATGACGATTACAAGAATTTTAAGGATTACAAAGATGGTTTTTCACCATCCTTGGAGATGACTGATGTACAGTGTGTTAGAGTTACGTTTAACTAACATAGGTAAATTAATTTATAATTATATGAGATTGTTACTTTACTGTAATGTTATTGTTATAGCACCTGAAGAAGCCAACAATGTTGTTGGTGAAACGTTGTGTTGTTTAAAATAAACGCTACTTGCCCAAAAAGCTGAATGAAATTATTTCCTAATTCTACCATTATACAAAATTGGTTAATTTTGACTAATATTTCCAAAAATGCAAAATAACAGGCGATACAGTAAAATCTATTCCAAACGATTAGGCGGAACTAACCGCAATTTTCATTTTTGTAAGTTGTCTATTTTTTTATATATTGAAGTTGGTTTTTCCTGAACAAAATGATCAAGAGCTTCAATCAATCGATAAAAGTAACTAGAATTGAAAATCTAGTTCCGCATAAACCAAAAGAACAGACTTTCCATAATTATTTTTTAATTAATAAACTGGCAATAAATCCAAAGAAATTGTTGTATCTACGACTTTTAAAAAAAGTAAAAAGTGCCGTAATGTATCATTATTTTACTCTTGCCATAAGCCCAATACAAATGCCAACGATACATTTTTGAGGTTCTAAACGCGTCTTCCGTAGGAAGAGGCGTCCAACCGAAGATTTTACATTCACGCGGATATGATATAAAATCCGCATCCGCACGATTTAAATGATAATTTATCCGCGTCCGCAGAAAAATGGTGGATATCCGCGGGTAATCCGCGGATATCAGGGGATTTGCAGGGCTCTACACATTAGTGATGGTATAGTTCACAAGATATGCCGACTGATCGACAAAGAACCTATAAACATATATTTATTTCACACAGTTCTATGTAAAATTCAATGACGTCTGTGTATTTCTTTTATCTAACGTACCTCTGTAGTTTTTATTTTTGTTTGTTATATTTAATTTATTCAGATAAACGTCTGTGTGTTTTTGTATATGATGCGCTTCTATTGCAGCTGTGACTAGAGCGACTGAAAGAAGACAATAGTTCTTTCTCACCATCCGAACCAATAGCATCGCTGAATTTTTATGACATTCTAGATTGAACCTGATACCCTTTCTTTTGCAGGCGTAGGTCAAGTAGATCCTCCTCGAGTATATAAATGTTTCTTAGTTATATCAACGAAGTTCTAAAAGTGGTAAAGATAAACGGTAATTGCAAATATACATATTAAAACACATATAATGCCAGAAATTGTTAACAATTATTAGTGTTAGACATTAATTTAGAAAGCTTAAAACCTTTTATGTTCACACATTTTTGGTTGAAAGAATTGTGCTAAAAATCTATTTTAAAAATTTTGAATCAATTTATCAACTCTCTCTATAAAATAAAAAGCCAAAATAAAACGGATATCATAAAGTACCGTTAAATTTATGACATCTATTAAGAGAGCATTTTTGCGAAGAATTAATATTGGTACTTTATAATATGTGTCACCACACATTAGACTCATTACGTCAGATTTATGTCAGATTACCGCTTAGATTTTTCTGCGAATGCGAACTGTTAAATTCGTTTTACTGTTTTGCTTTTTTATTTGAAATATGGATCGCAAGATATCACTGAATACCTAAATTAATGGCACTCTATCTTTAGTTCCAAGCATTGACGTCATATAATTAGACACAGCACACTTTGTGCCAGTGATAGCGAACGAATGACCCGCGAGTCACACAGTGACCCGTATGACTAGGGTTGCCATCCGTCCCGATATATCGGGACTGTTACCGTTATTGAGCCTCATGTCCTGACGTCCCGACTGTGCTGTCAAAAGTCCCGATAATACTCATTTATATTATTTTTAATTAAACAATACTATTTAATTTAACAATACAATTTAATTAAAAAATACGCGTCTGGACCACGAGGTGTTCATCAAAGGATGAACGCTGCGTAGTCTAAACGCGACGTAGACTATAACTCATGTATTTTTTGAACTCTCAGTATCTTTCCTATATGTAGGTCAAAGAGTTGCACAAGCATACCAAATTTCAACATTCTATGTTCAACCGTTTGGCTACAATTTCTACGGTACATACAGACAAAGAGAGATAGATAACATGTGTGACGTTATAACGGTTTTTTGGTGGTCATACATGCAAAACCTTAAAAAGATATTTTGAAAGAAATCAAGTCATTAGAAAAGTATTATTTTTAAACTAAGTAAATAAACTGTTTTGTATATATGCATTTTTGATGAAAAAACTAAATATATATTTGATTTTTAATTTTTTTTACATTACTTTAACATTTCCGGCTTTACATTTGTAAACATAATTTTAATTTTCGGTTGTCCCGATATCGGATATGAAATTTATGCCCGTGTCCCGATATCGTCTGAGAGATTGATGGCAACCCTACGTATGACGATTTTAAAGGACCCATATAAAAGAAGATCTTTGTAGTTCTGAAGATTCTAAAGAAAAATTCTGAGATAACTAAGGTTCTTCTAATCAAGCGCATTCACGAAACAGAGTAGGGAAATCGACAAATATGATAATAATGGCGAGATTGAATTCAACTATTTCCTGTATTATACACATTATACACATTATACACAAGTCTGATAGCTCAGGTAGAGTTAACGAGATTAACAGGAGGTTCCACACCAATACTTACACCTTAAAGCAGCAGATTTTTATTTACACATTATATATTTGACCCGCAACTTGAATCTACAAAATTTCAAACACAATTTTGACCCGTCTGGGAAAAATGATTCGCCATCGCTGGTATTTGTCTTAGCACTGTGTGTTAGGATGTCAAGACCATGTGAAGACGGAAGGGAGATTTGCCCCTAGGAGTATAACAAGTTACCTAATTTAAATTTATTTTGTAAAGCTACCGCTCGGAGAAACGCCAACGCCACATTGTGTTTATGATTGTTTTCTTGTTCATCAGCATTGTTTTGTTATGTTATTTTTTCTAGTTCTCTATTTTAGCTTTCCATCATCTTTCAACTTTTAATAATAATGTTGTAAATTGCAATTTTGGAACTTTGAAATGTATTTCAAATACTTAGTACTTTAGATTCTAAAAATGTTTAATTAAAATGTTACATATATAGTTTTTTCCTGAAAAAAGTATTTGCATTCAGTACTTTGAATATATCAGAAGAGTATTTTTACCCAACACTGCTTATAGATATACATCTTTATAATTTATCAGATAAATTTTAATTCATCTTGTGTTCAGAAGAACAGGCGACTAAATTGGACTCAACAATGCAAAAATTGGCCGGTAAGTAGGGATGGGAACGATATTTCGATATTTCGAAAATATCGATACTTTAGAAAAATATATCGATATTTTTATATCGATATTTGAAATGCGATATATCGCGCAAAATATCGATATTCGCACAAAATATCGGTATTCTTGTATATTTTTTACATTTAAATATATGCTGTTCATTTAAATGTATGTAGGCGGAACTAGATTTTGAAATCTAGTAATTTTTATCTATTAATTCGGACTTTTGGTCATTTTGTTTAAACTTTGTAAATCATGCTCACATTTAAATTCTAGATTAAATTGATTGGCATTATAAAATGTCCTTTTCATTGCATTTTAATTTTTTGTCATTCTTAATAAAAAATTCCCATTTATTTATGTTTTTGTCTTCAAAATATGGAAAAATGTATTAAAATATTTGACATATGTCATTCGTTTCCGTGGTTTCACTGTTTGAATTTTAAATTTTCACATACCAAAACTGAAACATGAAATAACCCAAGCAAGGTCCGTTTTCGTGACAACCTAAAATAACGAAATTTCCATTTAGTTCCGCCTAATCGCTTGGAATAGCCTGTAAGACGAAATTTTGATTTTATAATTTGCACCTTTAAAATTATATGTCATGTTGGTATTAAAAAATTATAAAAAATGTTACTTTCTTAATAATGATCATATCCAATAAATTTAAAGTCGGTTTTACTGCGTAAGGAATATTTTTGATTGACATTTGCGCTAACAAGTCCATAATACACTATAAAAGTAACCAAAATGATCTGGTTTGTCCTTACAAAAGTGGACAGCACATATATTTTTAATTAATTAGGATTAAGAGCAGTAACTAGGAAAATATTAGAAAGTTGGTTGGTAGCTGGGTGAGTACTAACTGTAAAGTGATTGTCTGTCAAGTGGCGACTTCTTTTGCCGACAAGCCAACAAAAAAAACTGTAATTTATATATCTTACATGATACGTGTTAATTATTTCGATATATCGAAACTATCGTTATTTTTACTTCGATATATATCGAATATCGATATCACACTTACGATATATCGAATCGCGTATATATCGATATTCACAAATAAATTCCCATCCCTACCGGTAAGGCAATGGAAGAGTATAATTGAGAGAGATGAATCTCACTTTGAGCTGTGTGTTGAGGATTCGAGGTCAAGAATATTGAGACGGCCAAATGAAGAATTTCCTTTTGATTGTTTAAAAATAAAAACCAAGATTCCGGCGTCTGCGATAGTTTAGGGGGCATGTCGGTAAGAGGGAGAGCTAACCTGCGCTTTGTAAAGGGCACAGTTAATACCGACAAATATCAAGAAATATTTAATCAAGACCTTTTGTCGTCAATTCCATGGCTTCAAGCAGAAAGAGGAATAAATATTTCAGCAGGATGGTGCTACATGTGAAACTGCTAAGAAAATTATTAAGTGATTTTCAAGAAAATGAGTTTATTTATTTATTTATTTATTTATTTTACATCAGCCTATTTCTGCAACGAGGCTAGTCGCCGATGCCAGGAGGCGAGCTCCTACACCTGGATGAGGGGTGAGTGATTGTGAAATGAGAGTAATTGTCAGAGTTGCAGTATTTTCATACGTGTGTACACCAACGTAATAATAAGTTAAAACAAATATTTTTTTTATTTTTTTTTTTATTTAACTAATTAATGGTTGCCTCAGCTTCTCAGGCTATTGGCCACCAGATACATATGTTACTTATGTTAATATTGCATATATACATTTGTGTGTCATTATACATATAGTTTTAACAATATATTACATAAGTAGTATTTTCATTAAATTAGATAGTTATATTTTTGAGGCTATTTTTATGTCCTTTAAGAATTGGATAACCCGAGATTCTGTGTCCGTGTTGTTGGCTAGCAGGTCCTTAATTGTAGTTGATAAGGAGTTTGAGTCTCTTTGCCTTTGGTACTGGTCACACTCTAGGAGGAAGTGTTCCACGGTTAGTTTGGTATTGCATGTACTGCATATTGGTGGATCAGTTCTCTCAAAGATGTACTTATGGGTGTACATAGTAACGCTAAGTCTCAATCTTGTCAGAATGACTTGTTCTCTTCTGTTTGTGAAAGAATTCCACTGTTTTACAGTATCTTTTATTCTGTGGAGGTGATTGGTGTCTGTTGTATTTTGCCATGCAATTTTCCATTTTTCTTCCATTTTTCTTCGAATATAATTCTTCCAGTCATATTCAGAAAACGAAATTATTTAAATTATTAAAAAGGTTCTCACTTCTAAACTACAAGGGATGACCTAACAAATTTCCTCACTTTGAAAATATAAGTGATTACCTAAAAAAAAAGTCCTCACCTCTAAGAACAAGTGATGACCAAACAAAAACTAAAACACGTAACAACCACATATTTTTGGAGCCCCTGGGAGGAGCTTATCACTTAGCTTTTGACAAAAACACGTAAAAACCACGTGTTTTTTTTTTGTGCTGTTGGGAGGAAGGATCCCATCCTGGGTACGCGCCTGTTTTGGGATGCAGTAACAACTGAAAAATATTGTTGTTTAGTAGAACTCTCCCAAGACGTGTAAATGCCGTTAATAAACAAAAAGGAAATACAACACAGTGGTAAAAAACTTCGTAGGCAAGTATTTTGCAACGATAAACGTATAGGCCACGGGTGTTCAACCAGTCGATCGCTGGACAATTTTTGGGTGATCATCTACCGGTTTCAACCTTCGGCGAGATATTGTTTTTGAATTGAAAAAATAATGTAAAAATAAAATTATTAATTACACATTTCATAAAATTAGACAGTTTAATAGACATGATAAGTTCAATAAGATCTTTCAAACAATTCTTAATTTTACTGAAGGAAAATTTAAATCATCGTGAATTACGATATTTTCATACTTGTTAAAGTTTTTCAACGAAAATCCAGAAATAAGTAAGTGTGACTTTTAGTGTGATATTTATAAATGAAATAGAAATAGTAGAAAATGAAATTCAAGTGAAGTTCGTAGATTAAATAACATTGAAGGAATTTCCTCTTTTGTTAACAATCCTTTTTCAACAAAATTTAAACATCGCAGAAATTTCAAACCAAATTTCTAAACTTTTTGATACAAACCAATCCGAAATAGAACTTGAAATAATCAACATACAAAATAATATTCATTTAAAATCAGCAAATCAGGAAGTAGTTTGGAAATACACACATGAGAAATTTCCAATATTAACAAGTATTGCTCAAAAAATCCTGGCTTATTTTGGATCAACATATTTATCAGATCCGCGTTTTCAAACAAGAATAACATAAAAAACTAAGAAATCAAATTACAAATGACCATTTGGATCAATGCTTGCGATTAGCTATGTCATCATACCAACCTCACTATGAAAATATTGCGAAATCAGAGAAATGCCTAATTTCATATTGATTTTCTTTATAATAAATAAAAATGTTTATTTACATTTATTTAATTGGATTTATGAATGTAACTTTGTAAATATTTATGTATTTCGGAAATGATCAATATACACATATATAATTTTCTTCCAATTAATTGTTTTATTCGCATTATAACATATCGATCGCCAAATAACTTGGTATGCAAAAGTAGCTCGCATAGTACAAAAGGTTGAACGCCGCTGGTATAGGCGAATTATTTTGCGACTCTATACGTATAGGCCAACTATTTTGCAACCATACATTGTTTAAAAAATATTTTTACTTTTGTTATTGACACTTATTTTAGTCTAATGCAGTGGTTCCCAAACTTTTTCGGTTCCCGGCGCCCTTAATGTATCAGATATTTTCCGCGGCGCCCCAACTCATAACAGTGGTGTAACTAACGCACTTAAAGGAATATTGGAACGTTTTCGCGGTGCCCTAGGGAGCCGCGGCGCACAGTTTGGGAAGCGCTGGTCTAATGTGTAAATTTCGTATAATATACTAGTAGTAATGACAAGCACAAAAGAAAAGTTATTTATCCATAGCTAGTCTAATGTGTAAATTTGGTTTAATATACTTGTAGTTATAAAAAGCACAGAAAAAAATGATTTCTCGATAAATAGTTCCTTAAAATATTCAATAATTGAAGATGTTGTCTAAATATTTCTCAACAGGTCAACTATTTTGCTACAAGGCTCAGATTAATTATTATTATTACCATTTTTTTTTTTTTATCGCTGTAGCTGTTCTTTATTTTTGAGGT
This sequence comes from Liopterus haemorrhoidalis, assembly GCA_963971575.1. Lineage (NCBI taxonomy): Eukaryota > Metazoa > Arthropoda > Insecta > Coleoptera > Dytiscidae > Liopterus > Liopterus haemorrhoidalis. Next base: position 144,814,695 of record OZ020611.1, on the reverse strand, counting down.
ATACACACATCACACAAAAGAAGTAATACTTATATTTATATAAATTACCATATTGGTAAAATAGTCAAGTATATTTAGGATGTAGAGGTCAGTGCCAGAAATATATTCATTTTAAATGCATATAAATTTAAATAAATTACCATTTTATACCACTTAATTTATAAAATTCCTAAATTCCAATGTAGCGTTTTGTTATGAAAACAATAAACAATCACGTTTCGAATTTTTTGTATTCACTTAGTAAGAAATTTATTGTAAAAGGGTTAAAATATATTATATAGAAGTGGGAGGATCTCTACACCTACAACCAATTTTAACCAGTTTTTGTTGTTTCAAACATGAAATATTTTTTAAAAAAATGGTTGAAAGATGAAATGACAGAAAAATTGTTTGTTACAAAAAAAAAATAAATAATAAGTTTTGCGATATATATACATATATATTTTTTTATTCAAAGGAATGGCCTTAGTTTCGTGACTATCATCTAGAAGTTTTGTGATATTGAAATGTCAAGATTGGCTCACAAGTGTTTTCAAAATAGAAGACACAAGTACTATATTACAATTAAATTCCAAAAAGAAAATAACCCAAAAATGTTGGTACTATTCTACTTTAGCAAACCCACCTTACTGCGCATGCGTGCAGTGTTGGCAATAGTAAAATGTAATATATCAATTTTAATAATTTAAATTTAATATCAATTTATTAATGGCCGGTTGCTAAAGTAAGAATTATCCCTAACTCGAGTTAAAATCATTTGTTTTTGTATGTTGTAGCATACAAAAACAAATGATTTTAACTCGAGTTAGAGAAAACTCTTACGTTAGCAACCCGCCATAAATGAGTTTATTTATAAGAAATATAGAAATAAGTAATATTCCCTTAATTTCTACTGTGATTAGAGTTTTAATATACAAATGTAGTTTAAATTTAATTTAATATTATTTATTTTCACTTTTTTCTGTTGTAGTGATTTATTATGTATTGTATTGTATCGATATTAAAAAAAAAAAATAATTCAGGTGGACAATGAACTGGCCCTCTGCACCACCATGTTATAAACGTATGCACAATGATACACAATTTTAATTAGGCTAATCTGGGGGGAAAATTAAGTACTGTGCACCTAAAAACAAGGTAATTAGGTTAGGTTTAGTTAGTAAAAATCTAGGACAACATAAGCCGAAAGACTCAAAGTAACATAAAGGAGTTCGTGTGAAAAATATATATATATATATATAAAGAATGTATACACTTTACAAAATATAACAACAACAAGGTATAACTACTGAATTACATCCTACACCGCACAAACGTTTTTTACACAAACTTTTTTAAGCTTACTTTTAGTTTTTCGGCTTCTTCTGTCCTAGACTTTTACTAACTAAACCTAACCTAATCACCCAGTTTTTAGGTGCACTAAATTATGTTCCCCCTTTTTTAATCTTTAATCGGCTGTGAATGTAATATTATTATTTATTCTTATTATAAAATACCGAAATATTAATTTAATTAGATTTATTTAACTGAAAGTTAAGCATTATTATACAAATAATTTTAATTCTATTTTGATTTTAGTTTAAATTTACGTGTTTTAATTTTACTATAGTTGGCAACATTGTCTAGTGGGTTTGCTAAAGTAGAATAGTGCCAAAATGTTGAGTACCCATATCATGGTACGCCACATTAATGCATAGAAATTGAAAAAATAACAAAACTGGAACGAATATGGATAAAGTAAGTTAAGGCTAGTCATGAGGGCTACAAAAACACTACAATGATGCAAAAAAAAAATCGATAACATTGCGAAGATTAAATAAATAAATAAGCTAAAGGTGGTATGCAAATTATAAACCAGATAAAAAGAGAATTAATAGAATTATGAGGTATACGAGTTAAAGTATTTCCAATTTGTTCTTGCTAGTTTAGAAATTTGGAAGATTAAAAAATATGTCAGAATGGACGAGCGTTTGTATATTGACAGATAAATAATACGAAAGTAACCGATTAAATTGAGGATGACTAGGATGGTAAGAGATATTTTATTGTTTTGACTAAATGATAAGGCGCTGAGTATGAAGCGCCGACAGTTGGGTACTGTAGACAACCTGTAATGAAATAAACTGATAGATAATTGAGTTGGAAATTGATAGCTTGTTGAGTACCGCAAGACACACTGTACAATGCTGATGATATGGTACATGTTAGCCATAATCAGTTGTTTGAATCTGGATGGATAGGGACCTCAAAGAGTTCAGGAGAACTCTGGATGGTCAGGGACCTCAAGGAGTTCAGGGGAACTCTGGATGGTCAGGGACCTCAAAGAGTTCAGGGGAATTCTGGATGGTCAGGGACCTCAAGGAGTTCGGTGAAACTTTGGATGGTCAGGAACCTCAAGGAGTTAAGGAGAACTCTGGATGGTCAGGGACCTCAAGGAGTTTAGGGGAACTCTGGATAGTCAGGGACCTCAAGGAGTTCAGGGGAACTCTGGATGGTCAGGGACCTTAAGGAGTTCTGGGGAATACTGGATGGTCAGGGACCTCAAGGAGCTGTTTGCTTTGTTTGATTCTGCATGTTCAGGGACCTCAAGGAGTTCGGTGAAACTCTGGATGGTTAGGGACCTCAAAGAATTAAGGAGAACTCTGGATGGTCAGGGACCTCAAGGAGTTTAGGGGAACTCTGGATGGTCAGGGACCTCAAGGAGTTAAGGAGAACTCTGGATGGTTAGGGACCTCAAGGAGTTTAGGGGAACTCTGGATGGTCAGGGACCTCAAGGAGCTGTGTTTGCTTTGTTTGATTCTGCATGTCCAGGGACCTCAAGGAGTTCCGTGAAACTCTGGATAGTCAAGGACCTCAAGGAGTTAAGGAGAACTCTGGATGGTCAGGGACCTCAAGGAGTTTAGGGGAACTCTGGATGGTCAGGGACCTTAAGGAGTTCAGGGGAATACTGGATGGTCAGGGACCTCAAGGAGCTGTGTTTGCTTTGTTTGATTCTGCATGATCAGGGACCTCAAGGAGTTCGGTGAAACTCTGGATGGTCAGGGACCTCAAGGAGTTAAGGAGAACTCTGGATGGTCAGGGACCTTAAGGAGTTCAGGGGAATACTGGATGGTCAGGGATCTCAAGGAGCTGTGTTTGCTTTGTTTGATTCTGCATATTCAGGGACCTCAAGGAGTTCCGTGAAACTCGGGATGGTCAAGGACCTCAAGGAGTTAAGGAGAACTCTGGATGGTCAGGGACCTCAAGGAGTTCAGGGGAACTCTGGATGGTCAGGGACCTCAAGGAGCTGTGTTTGCTTTGTTTCATTCTGCATATTCAGGGAGTTTGGTGAAACTCCCCAATAATAACTACTAACTTTAATTGAATATTAATTACTATTCATCTAAGAAGACGTCGGAAGAAGACGTCTGTTCTTCCGACGTCTTCTTCGTCCGAGGTTATGATTGTTTTTAAACTTTATCATAGCAGTGAGAGCCGTACTCAAATCATATTACTTCTAAGTTATATCTTCGGTAAATCATTGTTATATCATTATCAGCGTTACTTTATTGAGCGCTCGGGCTAGTGCTAATAAAACAAATTGATAAGTCTGGTGAGTAAAATATTTGGGGGTATTAAGGATCAAAAACACTTTTTGATCCATATACTGCAATGGTGTCCAGCCTGCAGCCCACCAATAAGATTGAAATGGCTCGCATGAAATTTCTGCGCCTTGTTTTTTAGGAATCACCCCCCCCTCCTTAAAAGATTTTCGAAATTTTTCCATTCCCCTTGTCCTTAATTGATTTTCAGCATTTCTTCCCCACGTTCTCAAATGATTTTCAGAATTTCTCCCATCCGTCCTCTGTGATTTTTAAATATCTGCCCCCAATCCAACTCACTCTGCCCCGTGAAACATATATAGAATTGATATACCTACACGATATATCAAGATACCCAAACAACTACAGAGGTATCGCAATCATAAATACAATAACGAAATTATTCACTCAAATATTAACATCTCGTCTGAACACCTGGGTAGAAAGTTTCAACATTCTTCCAGAATCACAGTCTGGTTTTAGGAAAAATAGATCTTGTACTGACAATATATTTTGCCTGACTGCAGTTTTGCAGAGCCAGTTTATAAATAACTCAAGAAATATATATGCTATTTTTGTAGACTTCAGGAAGGCTTTTGATTCGATAAACCATGAAAAATTATTCAACAAACTGTTTCAGACAGGCGTAAGTGGAAAACTTGTAAAAATCTTAAAAAAAAAAATTTACTCTGAAGCGACAATAAAAGTAAAAACTACAACAGGACATACGGAACCTATAAGCATCACCAAAGGTGTTTTACAAGGAGACCCTCTAAGCCCACTCTTGTTTTCACTCTTCATAGCAGACATCGAACAACATTTTAGGAACCAGGGCCTAGAAGGGGTATACATGGGTAACAATAAGGACATCATGATGTTATTATATGCAGACGACCTGGTAATCTTAGGAAAATCTGTATATGATGTTTCAAACAAATTAAAAGCATTGGAGGTCTAGTGTAACAATAACTCCCTAACCATTAATCCAGAAAAAACTAATGTAATGCATTTCCACAAAGGTAGACCTAAAAACTACACGATAAATTATAGATGTCAGGGCTATCCCATACCAACTGTAAACAAGTACACATATCTAGGAATAGTATTTAATTCTTCAGGGGTATTCCTAGAGGCAACAAGAACAGCTCTTAGTAAACAAAGAATAACTTTGGGTAACGTAAAGCAATTAATGTGGAGAGCAAAAATGTCCTCATGGGAATCAAAATTAAAAATTTACTCAGCTGTAGCCCTACCTGTGTTGCTATACGGTTCAGAAATCTTTGGCTTAAGATACCCCGATATGTTAGAAACATCGCAAGTTTATTTTTATAAGTCAATATTTGGTTGGGCAAGAAACACCCCAAATTACATAGTACGCAAAGAAACAGGTTGTGCAAAAATTGAACTTCTCCTATTTACCAGAGCTACCAAATGGTGGATCAAAATGCTCAAAATGAACGATGACAGATTCCCAAGATTTAATTGGGTCACGCAATACAGAGAAATGCTGAGTAAAATACATTTTGACTGGTTATGGGAGAGACAAAATATCACTGATACCGAAAATAATTTGGAAAACCTTCTGCAGTGCTACAAAAATTATTTAGAAGAAAATGACAAAAATAGGATAATTTTATCATCCTATTCCACATTATATAAAAACATTGCACTTTCTGATCAGAATAATTATTTGTTGTACAACTGTCATTTTAAATTCAAGAAACTGGTAAGTCAGCTACGAACAGGAAGCACTAGAAGTTCGAGCTTATACCATAATGGCTTTAGTCACCATTTCAATGACATTGAGCCCTGCCCCGTATGCAGCTCCGGCGAAAACAACTCAACCAGTCATTTTATGTTCAGATGCGCTCACTTCATGAAGCCTAGAAATACCTACCTACAGAAATATATAATAAGGGACAGAACTGATCTGGTGGACATACTAACCTTTAGTAACGTGGAACAGGTTGAGAAAGTAGCCCTGTACGTAATATGTGCACTGAAGATCAGGCAATTTATTCTGGAGGAGCAAGCGATTGGAGACGTCGCCCCCAATTAATATACGTACGAATAAATACCGAGGATAATACAAAAAATAAATAGGTACCTAGAATTTAGTACAGAATAAGGGTAATGTGCTATACATGTTTTTTATTTATTATTATTTATTTTTTTATTTTTTTTATTTTGATAAAATTGATGTAATAATTTATAAGTACTTATTTATCTATTTATTTATTTATTTATTTATTTATTTATACACATTTTATGTTAGTTTTATATAAAAAATTATACGTACGAACAAATACCGAGGATTATACAAATATTAAATAAGTACCTAGTATCTAGTACAAAATAAAGCTAATGTGCTATACATGTTTTTTCTTTGAGAAAATTGATGTAATAATTTATAAGTACTTATTTATCTATTTATTTATTTATTTATTTATTTATGCATATTTTATGTTAGTTTTATATAAAAAATTATACGTACGAACAAATACCGAGGATTATACAAATATTATATAAGTACCTAGTATCTAGTACAAAATAAAGCTAATGTGCTATACATGTTTTTTCTTTGAGAAAATTGATGTAATAATTTATAAGTACTTATTTATCTATTTATTTATTTATGCATTTATTTATTTATTTATTTATTCATTTATTTATTTATATATATTTTATGTTACTTTTAAATAAAAATTATGAAACATGGTGTACTTCTGTCTCCAACTATTATATTATATAAACAAAAAATGTTAATTAAACTCAAACTCTTTTGTATGGATATATGTCCGAACACAAATAAATATTATTATTATTATTATTATTATTACACGATATATCAAGATAGAGGGAACACAATTTTTCTCGAAAAAGCGTTGTGCAAGTTGGTAAAAAAAATTGAGGACCAAAGTTGACCATAATAGAAATAAAAATAATTAAAAATATTTCGTTTTCAAATCATACTTTCAAGTACGACTTGAAAGTGAAATATTTTTTATTATATATATTTTTTTTATTACCTATACTCCGAGCGACAGATAGCTCAATCATCGGTCGTTAAAAAAATTGTAGCTTTGGATGCCGCATTCTAAATTATTACCATTGTTTTTTACTGAACTCTATTAATGTTCTAATTTCATTTTTGTTCGATTGTGAAATATTCTATTTTGGCCAATGAGGACTAATAATTTAGTTTCATAGTTAAGCACGTTAGTTTTAATATAATGGCACTGTATCCAGTTTTACGTATAAGTAGTTATCACAAATCGAAACAAACGAACTAAGCTAAGGCCGAAATTCACTAATACATACACACGGAACGTCGCCGCTGTTGCCCTTTCCAGTTAATTTTTATTACTTGCGTAGATAAATGCATTAGAAATTGTATGAGGAAACACTGTGCATTAGGACACTACGAGTAGTGTCCACCTAAGCATTGTTTTCTAGATCAAAATTTTTGATACCTAACACTAATATGAAAAATCTTTGAATTAGAAATAATAAATATAAATATATGCAGATATAATCAAGTACTTGCAATTTTATTTAATTGCAAGTATAAATGAGATTTTAAATTCAGTTTTTTCATTAAAAATTTTTAGGAGGTCACCGTCCCAACGCCATCCTGTCTTAGCCGCCATTGCCTTTCCATATTCGTGTTGTTACCATGAGGTGTAGAGCTACATTTCTATGAAGTGGAGAGACTCATGCCCAATTGAGAATTGACACGCTCGAATATGCAGTCTGGTGGTAAAATATTGTACTAGGCGCTCTAGTACTGTTTGAATTTATTACATATGTTTTAATGTTGAATTTTTATTAGAATGTCGATAGAAGTTGTGAAAAACTATAAAAGTAGAACAAATTGTAGTGTTTTTGGCTGTCATTCAAGACAGGACAAAGATAGGCATCTTAGTTTTTTCTTTTCTTAAGAAAAATGGAGGGAAAGTTAATATTAAGTCCAGATTGGGGAAATATTTGGTTATGGACAGGAGGATGGCATGGGAATATATTTTGAGTTAAAAAGTAACTGATACTATGCGAGTTTGCTCATTACATTTGTCGCAGAAAAACAAAACTGCACTAATATGCTTGCACCTGCATGTTGCATTTTTAACTTTTAGCTGCTTCTGTCCAGTTAAAACTAATTTTATTTCATGAGGCAATGAACACAATGCACTCGTTTGCAAACAGATTCCATATATTTTAAATTCAGATGACCGACACTCAGATGTACCACATAAAATTACGTGCCCGGCATTTAACATCTGCTCAACTACAAATTACACTTCAATAAATCTACTGAAATTAAGCTTTAAATACTGTAATTTGATGCCCACCTTCTGTTATACACCTCGATACATGTGTAGCTAAAAATTTAAAGAAATCGCAAAAAATGTACTGTACTTAAATTAACCTGTTCGCTATTAGCCTATTGACAGCTGAGTACTAGAGACGACAGCTATATTGCCCTGGAGCACAGTGCCGCCATCGGTAATGTCACTTCTCAATACAGTAACAGTAGTAATCAGTTCTACGGCTCGATGAGACTACTGTGGGACATTGATGCCTTGCTAATAATATGCATATTAATCAATTTTGTTCTGATTAAGCGCTTTTATATATTTGTCTCGCAACAACTGTTCAATTTAAATTTGTTTGAAATAAATTAGACTACAATTACTACATCAAAGAAAACACAAATTTATTTGTTTATTTAAATTTAGACAAATTTTTTGTTATCTAATTAATCTAGTTCCCACAAAAATGTACAAAAGCCACAATTAACAACACATGGCTTTTTTTTATATATCTTGAAACTATTATCATTTAAAATCAATTAAAATACTGGTTGTCAACCATTTATTTTAAAAGAGGAAATATTTGTGTGTCACTGATTTTAATAGTTAACTGGCGAAACACAATCGGCAAGTTTGTTAAAAATAAAAAATTCTTCAGGTATCTCATTTATTCAGGGCAAAGTAATTGAACTGGTCATTAGTTTTAAATACCTAGGAGATACAAGCTGAAAGCAAAGAAAGATACAAGGAAGAAGTAAACAACAGAATTAAATCCACATCTAATGCAGGGTGGCCACTGAAAGACTGAGGGCCGGTTTCTGAAAGTTTAGTTAAGCCAAATAGTTAGAAAACGGTTGCTATGGTTACTTATGGGATTGTTATATTGTGACCGTACTTGACCATTTGTTACTAAGCTTTCAGAAGCCATTTTCCTGCTTACAAATACGGGCACAGCATTTTCCATGAACATACGCAAGGTTTCATGTTCTAAATGTCGGATTTCGGCAAGAATATTCTCATTTAGTTCTTTAATTGTTCGAGGTTTCTTTACGTAAACCCGTTCTTTCAAGTAGCCGCACAAAAATAAGTCTGGAGCCATCAAATCAGGTGGACGCGGAGACCAAATTAATTCAGCATTTATTGAAAGTATTCTTTCACTCAAAATTTCTCACAAGAGATCCATCGTTGCCCTGGCAGTGTGCGCAGTAGCTTCATCCTGTTGAAACCAGGGTTTCTATTCGAGAATTCTTCCTCGAGAAATTTGCAGTATAATCTGTCTCAATTTGTAATACGAAACTAGATCTGGTTACTTTAGTGACTGTTGTGGTGTAAATAGACTTTTATGGAAACATGTGAACTTGTAAATCTGACTTTTAAATTTATGGTTAAGTATTATTATATCAAGGTTATATTCAGTCAAAAACTACATATTTCAGATAACAAATTGACATGTCAAAATTGCAATTGACATGTCAAATATTTGAAAGGTGCCACTTCAGAATTACCACCCTAAGATGATATTTTAAATATACAACATAAAAAATGAAGTTTCTCTGTTAGTTTCGTACTACAAAATGAGACAGATAAAGTCTGTTCCAAATGGTTAGGCGGAACTAGATTTTGCAATCTAGTTACTTTCATCGTTTAAATCGTGCTTTTCGGCCGTTTTGTTTAAGCTTTGTAAATCATACTTACAATAAACATTTTTTGGTTAAGGTTAATATCATTTTAAAATGTCATTTTCTTAATATTTTGATATTTTGTGCATTCTTCATACAAATATCCCATTTATTTATTTTTTTGTCATTAAAATTTGTAAAAAAAAAATAATTTAATTTTGACATGTCATTCGTTTCTATGGTTACATTGTTGGAATTTTAAATTTTGACATTCCAACGTGAAAAATGAAATAACCCAAGCAAGATACCTTCTCGTGACAACCTAAAAGAACGAAATTCCCATTTAGTTCCTCCTAACCGTTTGGAACAGCCTGTAATATTATAATTTCTCAAATGAGAAATTATAATAAATCTCGAGAAATTTCCTAAAATTCTAGAAATATTTCATTTTTGTTTACTGCAGTTTGTATTCATATTTTGTCGGTCTAAATGCGAGGGAGTTCTTCTTTTCTAATTTAACAATTTAAATACATTACCACCACTAATAGAAAGCTTTCTTCACATTAAAAACACCCTTCCACTACAAAACCCAAACCATATATTACCGTGCTTTACTACACACTACTCGTATTCACTTCCAAATAGCTCTTTCATAATTGACGCTAATCTTCCGCAAAATAATTTTCAGTTTATGAAAGAAATAAACAATAAATGGCCCAACACGCGTTTCTTGTTCACAGATGCGTCCAAATCATCTGACGGTACAGGTTGCGCATTTATTGACTCTTCAAACAATCTCAATCAATCTTTTAAACTACCCGATTACTACACTATTTATACCGCAGAAATGCAAGCAATAAAATTTTGTATTAAATACATCTTAACTAATACCCGTATCCAACAAAACTGTATAATTTTTTCAGATAGTAAAAGTGCTTTACAAAAACTTAAATACCCCAATTTCTCTCACAAAAATGTTAACGTAATCTACGACATACTACAAGACATAAATATTTTGTATTTAAAAGGCATTAAAGTAAAAGCAGTCTGGATCAAAAGTCACGTTAACATTGAATATAATGAAAGAGCTGATATTATAGCGAAAGAGGCGATTTTTTCCGGACAGTTAATAGAACCAACAGTTATACCATCTGACGCGTGTTCCTACTACAAAAATTATTTAAACAAAACATGGGATAAAGAATATCAACTGTCTATAAAATATAAAGGTAAACATTATGGAGCCTTACATCCTTCTCTGCCCAATAGACCATGGTTTCATTCCGACCTTAATAGAGGACTCATAACAACTGTCTGTCGTATGAAATTTGACCATACGTTTGCAAAGAATCATTTATACAAAATAAATATGGCGCCAACGCCATTTTGTTCTTGCGACAACTCTACTCCAGAGGACGTGAACCACATAATATTCGCCTGTCCAAAGTTTAATAATGACCGAATAACTCTTATATCAAATTTAATTTCAATGGGAGTTTCTTTACCAACTAATATAAGCTGTCTCCTTATGAGTAAAAACGAAAAATTATTAAAACTTATTTATGATTTTATTACGAGGAATAAAATCAAAATATAAATAATTATGATACATAACTCTGTTTTATAATTTTCCATGATCCCTAGATTAGTCTAGCTACAGTTTACTGACGTTCCGCTGTGACGGACGCTAATGGCAACGCAATAACAAACATTAATGGCAACGCAGATACACCCTTCAGTATATTTATCAATTTATTTATTTAACTCCTATTTTTCCCCATAAATGTTTAAATACTGGTTAATGGCCACAGTCGCCAAGACCAAAAAAAAAAAAAAAAAAAAAAAAAAAAAAAAAAAAAAAAAAAAAAAACAATTTAAATAATCAAAATTCTATTCTTGCCCAGGAATTGCTAGCTGAGATTAAAACAGAAATTTAAAAACATCGAAACCCAATTATGATTTTATGTCTAATAAAGTATTTAAATAATTCCAATTTTAATGAAGAGTCAGATACTTTTTTAAAATGTCAACCATAACTGAAATGATTAAATTAGGAAAATCTGTCATGATAAGACTTTTTGGCAGAAACCAAGATGAGAAAATTCCGCCTACAAAAGTGTGCGAAGAAAATATAATTAACTCTTCTGAAAACACACTTGGCGATCAATTAAAAACTTTAATATCTTTATATTTGGCTAAATCACAGCAAGAGCAGACCAATGACACATTTTCATCAATACTTAGAGAATTTAACATTTCCGAATCCACAGGTAATATTACTACTAATAGACAATTACTTCTAGACATACTATTGACAGTAAGACCAACTTCCACACAAAATGAGGGAAATTTTATTTCAAACTCTGGCAATTTTATTTCAAAATTAAGAACAAGATTATCGGATAAATCGGCTAGTGTTATGGGTTTTTTTAAATTTTATTTAAAAAATAAGGTCCAGTAAACCAACCGTATTATATCGTATAGTCGGATTGCTGATAGGTGACTGTCCGTTGCTACAAGTATCAATATACAATACTATATGCTTTCTCTGTCTATATCATTATAATTATTTACATACCCATAGTAACGTATAGTGACGCAAGTTGACAACTAACGTTCCAAATTATTTTAATAAAAAACAAAGCATTAGAAAGAAACGGCATGATTCATAGATATCTTTACTAATTAGAGCACGAAAACAAATTCACAGCAGTACTCAAACAAACAAAATTATTAATTTTAAGGTAATAATTATAAATAAGGAAAAACTTATACTCATACGTAAATTTTGGATTATAATTTGTTGTTTAATTAAATTAAATTTTTATGTTTCCCCTAACTACAAAGTAATAAAATATTAAGTAAAAATATATTTATTCATATAATATATTGCTACAAGTTGTAATTAAATGTGTATTTTTATTTAAAAAAAATTAGTCACTGTAATGCATGATATCGTCGTCATCTGAACTATCGCTGTCATTTTTTGTATATATTATTATTGGATTAATATCATCAACAATCCTTTCCTTTTCCCACCATTCATTTATTAAATTTTCGATTTTTTTTAACAGATTTTGCCCAAGTTTCACAACAAATTTGATCACAGGCTACTTGCCACATTTTCAAAACTTCGTTATCACTATATCCGTTTTGACCAATATGTCTATCATAATAATTTTTGGTTATACCCCAAATTAGTTCAATGGGGTTAAACTGGCAGTGATAAGGAGGTAATCTCAGTACTTCATGACCATACTTTTGTGCCAATGTTTCAATCAAATAAACTGGTTCAAATTTTAATTTCCTTCGTTTTCTCGTGATTTTGTTAGTGAGAAATTCAGATTTATTACATTTTATAATTCTACGAATTGTTGATTCCGAAATCTTTAAGGCATCTGCTACTCTTTGATGGTCACCTATCATCAATTGGACTTTATGACGAATTTCATGTATTAATATTTGACTGAATAAGACTTATGTTTCATATGCTAGTTTTTCGTAATTTAATACTTTCAATATAACATATAGTTATGCCACTATGCCTGTGTTGTTAATTAAAGTATAAAAGTATGTAGATGTAGTATATAGGTGAATAACAAATAACGTACCCAAGGTGGAGACTTATATCGATGTTTATTTAAAATTCTTTGTAAGATAATAACTTACAGATAATGAAATATTAAACGAAATTATAGACTTCTAATTTGAATATATTGGTATATTTGCTGAATATTTCAGAAAAGTCTCGATTTTCTCGAGAAATGCAAAAAAATAATTCTCGATTCTCAAGAAACAAAAAACCTCGAGAAATCAGAAACGCTAGTTGGAACCATAGTTAATAAACAGTAAACAATAAACAGAATTCCCGTAGATGACATTAAAGCCACGATAAAACTTAAAATGGGACAATTGTGGGTGCGCGAGTGGCGTGACACGAAAAAAGTTAAGAAGCATTAAAAATTCCACCAAGCCTTAGAAAACTATCGCACAAAGAAGACCTCAAACCATCATTACGCGTCTGCGCATGGGCCACACCAATATGACGCATAAACACATATTTGAGCAGACAAATGCCCCAATCTGCGACTCATGTCACGAACAGATAACAGTCCAAAACATTATCATATACCCTTTTCACATCAGATGTTTAAGGTCGGATGTTAAAGTGAATGTGTCTTTAAACGCAATGTGAAAACGTATGACCTCGTCTAAATACAAGCGAAGTTGAAGACAGAGATCTGCGTCTTAAACGTCGTCCGCATTGCCAAGATAATTTCTATTATAAAAAAATACTGTTTGAATTTGTGCTTCTCTTCTTTTATCTATGTTGTATAATCAATAAACTAATAATAACTATAATACTTTAACAATTACGTACATCAAATGTGAAAGCAAACCCATGTTAAAGATCGGTGAACTTTAAGTTCACTCGTCTTGGAGTTAAGAGTAATAAACAGAGTGCAGAAAATATACCATGGAAAGAAGAAGGCACCAAATTCCATCAACTCTCCCAAACGCACTTGCGAACAACCCGAAAACAACAGCTGCAATATTCAACTAGCTGATAGACATAAAACTCGCCTCACAAATATAAAACTTACCCACATCATTACCAACATATTTACTTGTATATTTGACATACATAAAATTTTCTGTACATAATCTAAAAAAGTATTATAATGTATATGTATACAAATTGTAATTATATGTAATAATCTTAGAAACTGAAGCACCATAAACAATAAAAAAAAAAAACAGAGTCTTCTGAAGCGATATTCTAGCGATGCCTAGTTGAGGAGAGCAACAACGGGTAGAGGAAGATGGATCCTCAAGGATACTTTGCCGTAAAGCATCCACCGCTGCGTCAGTGCTCACAGTGCTTAGGGCCTTTTATCGAAAGATCGCCGACTGATCCAGTTCTTTCAAACCGGGCGATTAGGTTCCGAATCATGTTATCGCTTAGAGATATTCTGACATTAAAATGTTGACAGTATTTTCGTTGAATTAGAATGATTGATCTTTCACTGGAATAGAAAACGTTTTACTAATATCCAAGGAATACTCTGTAAACTACTAAAAATAAAAGGAGGAATATATACATATATATACATATATATATATATATATATATATATATATATATATATATATATATATTTGTTTTACCGCTTATGCAAGCCAATTCTATGTACTCAATGGACGGTGTCAAACCAAAATTGACGTTTTCAGACCAGGGGAATGGTCTGAAAACGTTTTTCATGTTTTTTGGAGCTCTTGCACCCTGATTATATAGCAGCAATGACAGAGAAAATTTCACAAATGGTCTGAATACGAGGGTAGATCGTATATTTATATACAAATTTAGTTCACTGATTTGTCGTGAAGAGCGCGCGCCAGTAGTTTTTGTATATAACTTTTTATACAAAAAATGTACGATTCCGACTTTGTCAGACCAGCACAATTCAGTCGACGTTGTCAAGCCTTAAATCTGGCAACACTGTATAGAATGAGCTAGATAAACATTCCAGTCATGATAATTTTAGTTCATTGTAAGAACTTAAATATTTTCTTTCAATTTGTCTTACAGAAAAACTTTAAACTCAAATTTAGTTTTGGCAGACTCGTAGATACTTGAAAACAATGCATATAACCGATTTGTATCAAATTTGTTCAAATTAAAATTTTGGTATTTGCGCCATGAAATTCTTCTTTTTTTTCCAATTTAGAAATAATTACATTTTTATAGTTTATAGATTTTTTAAAGCGTGCTGAATGTTACTGCTTCAAATGAGACGTTAAATTTATTTAATATTTTTATTAGAATCCCAAATAAATGTACATTTTAATAAGTTTGAACTTTGTTCATATATTTCACAGAAAATTATTCTAATACGGACATCAATGTCCATAATTTATTCTTAATTCCAAAGAAAAACACAAAAGGTTTCAAATTACAAATAACTCGTTTAAACAATTACTTTTCTTAATTGTAAAAAATAAAAATAATTGTAAAAAACAAAAGTTCCCATTTCATTTTGAGTATTGAACATTTATGTGTACGTTTAAGAGCGTACTGTACCTGGGTTACGCTCAACGGATACGTGCATTTGAAAGGGCCAAAGAATTTGAACCAAATGTTGTCGGATCAATTTGATTTTTTTTTTTAATTTGAAGATAAAGATTGGCTCCGTTGGATTTAAGAGTTAAAATTTGGTTTTATTTTTAATTTTCAGTTTTACAATGTCCTAAACTTTGTCTAACTTCACATCACTGTTCCTCCGTAAATCAATAACAATTGCAAATTCCATAGCTAGAATCCTATAGATTGTACTTTTATCTTTAAAATGAGCCCTTATTTATAAAAATGAATTAATATTTAGCACCAATTCTTTGGCCCACACCGAAACACTATTTATATGAAATACTGGCATTTACAAGCATCGAGAGATGTATCCATCTGGTAGCGTGGTTTTAAACTAATCTAATCATAGGGAGTCTTAAGCTCCGCCTTCGTTTCCTACACATATCTTTGAAATCGGTTGAAATGGGTAACAGAAGATCTTTGGAATAAAACAGTTTGTGACGTCAAATTTACCTGTTTTATTTTAGACTTTCCGTGGTAGAATACAAATTCATATTGACACAAAAAAATGGTCCCAAAAATTAAGTTAAATAATTATGGCCGGCTTCTAAAAGCTTAGTTAACTATAACCAAATGGTCAGAACATGGTTGTTATGGTAACGTATGGGATTGTTATACTGTAATCGAGTTTAACCAAAAGGTTAAATCAACCCCTAAAGGGGTGAATCTATGATTATTAACATAATTTTTTGATGATAAAAAAAAAACTATTATTTCTACAAAATTATCTGTAAAATCAGAATTGGTAATAAATATTAATCACTTTTCACATACAAGAGCTTATTTTAAAGATAAAATTACAATATAGAGTGGTTAAGAGTTAACATTTGTAATTTTTATTCATTTACTGAGTAACAGTCATGTGAAATTGAAAAAAGTATAGCACTGTAAAATTGAAAATTAAAAATAAATCAAAATACAAATTTAAACTTATTAAAATATTTAATTTATTTATTTACTTTATTTTTTATTAAAATTTATTTACTTATTTACTTATTAAAATTTTGATATTTTCTTTCATATCTTGAAATTTAAAAAAAAAATCAAATTGATTCGAATATATTTAATCTATATTTTATGATTCCCAAAAATACAGGTTGATTTATAAATATTAGCACTTTTCCCTCTCCCTGTAAGCTACTTCCACTTTGGTCACTCCCCCAATGATGTAATACGACTTCTCGCCACCGCACCCCGCGTGCAACGATGGACTTTGGAGGTGGCTACATTCGCCTCTTAACTTCAAATTTTAAGATGCCATATCATAGGCTCGAAACCTGGTTTCACTCTGTCATGACATTAAATTACGAGAAAATATATATAGCTCTTGTTTTTTGAATGTCAGATAAATAAACCCATAGAAAAAAAGCATATCAGACAGACAGAGAGATTTTGTTTGTGAATTTTGTCTTACATTCACTTGGAACATGTAGAAACGAAAAATGGGTACCAAAAAAAAATTATGTGAAGTGTGAATTTTCACACGTTTCAGGGTTTCGCAGGTATTTAGTGAATGATGATTATTTGGGAAGCCAAAACAAATTTTATGTTAAAATATTTTTTTATTAATTTTAATTCGAATGCCTAATACCATTATTTGGGTTTCTAAAAATTTGCAGTATTTTTTTTTATATAGCAAGGTTCATTAATATTTTGAAAATTGCGCCTACGGCTTCCATTGGTTGTTTAAGTCATAAACTCCGCCCATCTGATTTCGTATACATTCAAACATAGAATTAAATTATAATATCAACACTTCCCACTGGTTATTAAATTTACGCTTTTAAAAAATAAATGCAACATTTGCCAAAATATAACTAGAATTTTGACAAAATAATTTAAACAAAATAAAAATGCAAAAAAAAAACAGAAAAAATAAAAATTGACGGGAGTTGAACAGTAGTTTGCAACTTACGAAGCGAGAACGTTACCACTGATCTACGAACGTTCACTCCTTTACTGTGTTAAATAGCGGATTAAATATTTTACATATTTTAGTTAAAAACACAAAAAATGCGTTATTTTCCAAAAACATAATCTGATCAAAAATTCCTGTTTTACTATTCCGGTTCACACCAATGTACATTACTTAGAATTTTTTCAGATTTTTAGTTTAAACCATCTGGGCTACAGGGTGTGGGACAAAATTTTGCACAATTCTCGCAAAAATCGCGTCAAAATAATTTATTTTGCAAAAATAAAATTTTGATCGTTAATTCAGGTTTCAAGGGCTTTCATTTGATACCATACACAGAATTGTAAAAAAATTTTTTTTTTTTTTTTCGATGAGCATATATTTGCTTATATTTTTAGGGGAATATGTTTTTTAGATGTTTTAGTATTTTTCCTATGTGCGGGTCAAAGAGTTGTATAAGCAGGTCAAATTTCAACTCTCTAGGTTTAGCCGTTTGGCTACAATTTTTACCGAACAGACAGACAGACAGATAGACAGACAGACAGACGACAAAATGACGGTATAAGGGTTTTACAAAACCCTAAAAAAGAACAGATTTAACCTCCAATTTTATTTATATATGTAAATTTTCCACAACTTTGTAAATTTCACTTAGAAGATAAAAGGTTGTTAAATGATGCTTGTTGTTACGTTTCACAGATTAGTTCACTGACTGTAGTTTTGGCTCACCGTAAATTTGAGAATTGCCAGAGCCGAAACTGCAATAAAAAAAAAAAAAAACAGTGAGATATACCAAAAAGGTTTAATTAAACAACCTTTTACAAATATTATTTTTTTATCGTTTATGATCCACCTGACACGCATACTTCTTTTTGGTGTATAGAATTTCGTTTATCGGTGATTCTAAGGATCTTGCTTAATTTTACTTATCACAAGCAAGCCTGTCGCTGCCAGCAATAAATCGTTTGTGCTTGCCGTTGACCGCTCGCAAGTAGATAATAATTAAATTGTTAAAATAATTTGTGTAAAAAATATTTAGAAAAATTACGGGCTCTGCTTAGCAACCGGCTATAAGCTGTACGGGCATTTCTGTGTGCGCTAAAAAATAGACGTAATCCTGTCTATATTACTCCTACATGTACACAGATTGAAAATGTGGTCACAAAACTTGAAATCAAGAGATCTAGACTCATCTCGCGCTGTCGCGTCAATGATGATGATGACTTCTCTTTATTTTTCATATGAGAAATATAATTGTAAATATTACCTTTTATTATCACGACAGTAATAGTTTACTGAATTTATACAGTAATAAATGTCCTTAATAACAAAATACGTAAATAATACGCCAATATAATTAAAACCAAGATACAATTTGTAAAAATATATTTTAATGCGCAGTACAACCTAGTGGCTGTGCTTTTCGGGTCAGTTATGCGACAGTATTGACTAATATTTCTTCATTTTATTGAGTAACAAAATTATTTAATTTGAAGTGTAATCATTTTCAAAAACGCGTGAAAAAAACAGCACAGGAGGATCCCCCGAATATATTTTATCTATAAAATAATAATCGGCATATATTAAATGTAATTACTAACTTATGATCAAAAAGTCTTTCAGTCTCAGATGGCTTATGTATTATAAATCGCACGTATTCATAATGCACGTGTCATTTGTCGAAAAAAAAGGAGATTTTCTTATATAAAACATAGCCGCCCGAAGAAAGGACATTTCGATCCACATGTTACATTGCAAATACGTATATGAATTATCAACAAGTGTTTTTTCACATATAATATTATTATTATTTATTTAAAATGCACTCTTGAGTGTAAACATACTCCTGAACAGTAGGACTGAATGAGTCGGTTTGAATGTTTTCAACTTTACAAATCATATTATACACTATGATAAAATTGGCAACGTCGCAAGGCCTGACAATGTCGATTGAACAACACTATTTTATACAGGTGATACTGAAAAAGCGGTTCCATATACTGGGTCTAATAATGTTTATTAAACATAGCGAATTTTTTTTTTGAGATTTTCTTACCCCTCTCAGTGTGCCCTGAGAGTTATAACTGGTAGATTCTATATCTGGCATATATACACGCGAAATCCTTTAAATAACGGTAGGTCTTAGGTCGCCTGTTGGATATCATTGGTCTGACCACGTCGGTTGTATCAATATATATATATATATATATATATATATATATATATATATATATATATATATGTATATATATGTATATATTCCTCCTTTTATTTTTAGTAGTTTACAGAGTATTCCTTGGATATTAGTAAAACGTTTTCTATTCCAGTGAAAGATCAATCATTCTATATGTATATATAATATATATATATATATATATATATATATATATATATATATATATATATATATATATATATATATATATATATATATATATATATATAATCAAAAAGTTCTGATTTTTTCAAACCCTTCAGTCTTTCAGTTGCCTCCTTGTATAGACCAAGCCCTGAATAAATTATAATAAATAAGAAAGACATTATTAAGAACACAAAACTCTTAAGGTAAGTGTTCACTAGGCCGCGCCGCACACACAATAGGCAACGCTTTAATCGCATCTTTTTCAGTAAGTGCGACCAGTGAGCCGGAGTGAACGCACTGCAGACATAACATGAATCGCACTTTCCCCATGTGAGTCCATCGAGCCGGCTTTCAACCACTCTTAATGTTGCTACCTATGAGTCCCGCGACATTTTGATGCGGGTGGCAATCTTGCGGACCGCGGGCCGCGTATGGCTCTTGCCTTGCTTTTTGCGGCCCGAAACGACTTTTTATACTATAATGAAGTTTTATACTATCTGTCGTATAGTATACAAATTTATTGTATACTATGCAACAACAGTGCATCGATGAACTTAATTCGACCTTTGGTACTTTTTCGGTAGTTCGATTAAGGATGAATTTCGTGAAGGTCGTCCAAAATCGGTTGTTGTTCCGAAAAACATTGATGCTGTGCGTGAACTGATACTGCAAGATCGTCATGTGACTTATCGTGAGATTGAGGAGATTGTGAGATCCTTGGGCATTAGTGGGACCAGCATAAATTCACTATTGCATGAACATTTGGCCGTCAAAAAGATATGTTCGCGTACATAATTTGCTATATACTATCGGAAGATGCCTCAATCGCAGTGGAAAAGGTGCTTCAAAAATTGGTTCAAACGCATGCAAAAGTATATTGATCTTCATGGAGAATATTTTGAAAAACAATATAACCACTTTTGTTGATAAATAATTGATTTTGATCTTAAATCCCGAGATATAAAAGGTAACCCTCGTATACACCAAAGTTGTCTATTAATTTTGTATAATAATATAATAGGTAATTATTTATTTATATAAATTTTATAACAAGAGTTAACTATTGCAATGATTTTCAGCACCTGAAGAAGCTAAATATTATTTAGCGAAACGTTGTGATCCTATAATAAATACATTGACCAACAAGTCGTACAAGTTTTATTTCATTATATATTCATTGTATACATTATTCATCAGACCATTACATACTCAATTATTTACTTTACGACAAAAATTTATAAAATAAAAACTTACAAGTCAGCTAATATATATATCTATATATTATTATTATTGGTTTTAGTACTATATAACGGTTTCAACTTCCTTTTAAGGAACACAAATTTTGTAGATAAGATACTACAAAAACTGTAAATGGAATTTTTTACCATACTCCTACACGTTGTATTTTTTGTTATATATGTTATAATAAGGCGAGGCAATACAAAAAATCCACAAATTATTATCGACGTATATTTTTACAATGTAGTAAAAAAATATACACACATTCAATTTTCAATAGCATTAGTAAAAAGATATTTACATAACCGGCGCGAGATTCTCTAGAGCCCCTAGGCAAGACATAAGTCTGTGCTCTCAAAATACAATTCAATGGAGATATAAGATAAATACTAAAATAGAATGTTTTTAATGGGTGATACTACAGGTCAAAAAAAGGCCAAAATCCTTAAAACACCTTTGTAAAAGTTTTATAATAAAAGAGATATTCATTTTTTAAGTTTTTAATTTTTAGGGTTTTTCCGCTATAACTTTATATTTAACTAAATATTTATCCAATCAAAACTGCATTTAGATAAATAATTTGTCTTCTTCTTGTTAATAATATTTGTAATATATATTTTTGTTGAAAAGTCAATAATAAGAGTAATTTAAAATATTAAATTTTAACAGCTACAATTTATATTACAAATATTGTTAAGAATAAGAAGAAAAATCTTTTAATTAAATGATTTTTTTTTGATTGGATAAATATTTGGAGAGTTATGGCGGAAAAACTCCAAAAATTTAAATTTTAAATTACTCCCTTAGTATTACTTATATGACTTAACAGCAAAAACTTATAATTCAATTCAATTCAAATAGTTTATTAAAAGTAAGTTGTACAATTATTTACATGTTACTAAATAATATTAAGGTCGTAATGTAGCGAACTACAAAGTCAGTGTTTGGCCGCGGGGTGCGGTGGCCAGGAGACTTAATACGTCACAGGAGGTGTGGTAACAAATTCTCCCACCTCGAAGTAGCTTACAGGGAGAGGGAAAAGTGCTCATATTTATTAAACAACCCAGGATTTTTCGGAACCGTAAAATATAGACTAAATATGTTCAAATCAATTTGAGTTTTTTTTTTAAACTTCTAGATATGAAAGAAAAATTTTGATTTATTTTTGATTTTCAATTTTACAGTGCTGAACTTTTTTTTTAACTTCACATCATTGTTACTCAGTAAATGAATAAAAATTACAAATGTTAACACTGGACCAGTCTATATAGTAATTTTATCTTTAAAATAAGCCCTTATATGTGAAAAGTGATTAATATTTATTACCAATTCTGATTTTACAGATAAATTTGTAGAAATAATATATTTTTTTTTATCATCAAAAAATTATGTTAATAATCATTAATGTAATAATAATAATATGTGTGTAGAAGTTTCTCTCCAATTCCCCCCCCCCTGCTACGCCTCTGACCATCATTGTAGACCGGTGGTTCTCAACATTTTTTTTGACTTACCCCTTGGCGTGTCAGAAATTTATTAAGCACCCCTAAAATTATAGTAGGAGAGATAAATAAGAAATTCAAAAAATAATTAGTAAAATAAAAAGTAATTGTAGATTCAGCCCTTTAGGGGTTAATAGGGCTAGGATAAAATTCTGATATACGTTTTTCGGTACTTGCATGTGTAGTCTTTATAAGTAAATAGCTAGTAATTTTATATCTCAACAAATACAGGAAATACAACGGGATGTATAATTCGCCCCAATTGTAGATTCACCCCTTTAGGGATTGATTAGGACAAAATCTTAAAACAAGGTTTTCGGCAATTGTAAGAGTAATCTTTGTAAGCAAAAATCAAGTCGATATCTCATTGGTCCTAATATTAAGGAATTCCTGAATTCACATTTCACCCCTTTTCACCCTTAATGGATGCAATATTTAAAAACTGTCAATAACATTTCGAGATATTTTAAAAATACACATATGTGCCAAAAAGTAATTTTATATCTCAACAAACACAGAAAATACAACGGGATGTATAATTCGCCCCAATTGTAAATTCACCCCTTTAGGGATTGATTAGGACAAAATCCTGAAATAAGTTTTTCGACAATTGTATGGGTAGTCTTTATAAGTAAAAAGCAAGTCGATATTTCATTGGTCCCAAGAGATATTAAGGAATCCCTGAATTCACATTTCACCCCTTTTCACCCTTAAGGTATGCAATTTTAAAAAACTGTCAATAATATTTCGATATATTTTGAAAAGGCACATGTGTGCCAAAAAGTAATTTTATAACTCAACAAACACAGGAAATACAACGGGATGTATAATTCGGCCCAATTGTTGATTCACCCCTTTATGGGTTGATTAGGACAAAATCCTGAAATAAGTTTTTCGACAATTGTATGGATAGTCTTTATAAGTAAAAAGCAAGTCGATATCTTATTAGTCCTAAGAGATATTAAGGTGAATTCACATTTCACCCCTTTTCACCCTT
The DNA here is from genome assembly GCA_963971575.1 of Liopterus haemorrhoidalis. Classification (NCBI taxonomy): domain Eukaryota; kingdom Metazoa; phylum Arthropoda; class Insecta; order Coleoptera; family Dytiscidae; genus Liopterus; species Liopterus haemorrhoidalis. The sequence goes on along the minus strand of OZ020611.1, from coordinate 144,791,025 downwards.
AAGGGATATAATTTTAAAAAACTGCCAGTATCATTTCGAGATATTTTAAAAAGACACATATGTGCCAAAAAGTAATTTTATAACTCAACAAATACAGGAAATACGGCGGGGTGTATAATTCACACCGACTGTAGATCCACCCCTTTAGGGGTTGATTAGGATAAAATCCTGAAATAAGTTTTTCGGTATTTGTATGGCTAATCTTTGTAAGCAAAATGCAAGTCGATATCTTATAGGTCCTAAGAGATATTAAGGAATCCTTGAAACCACAATTCACCCCTTTTCAACCTTTAGGGGTAAAATTTTAAAAATCTGTCAAAACTATTTCGAGTCAGTTTAAAAAGACACCTATGTGCCAAAAAGTAATGTTGCAAATAAACGAACACAGGAAATACGACGGGATGTATAATTCACCCCGATTGTAGATCCGCCCCTTTTGGGGTTGATTAAGAAAAATTCCTGAAATAAGTTTTTCAGCATTTGTATGGATAATATTTGCAAGCAAACAATAAGTCGATATCTTATAGGTCCTAGGAGATATTAAGGAATCCTTGAAATCACAGTTCTCCCCTTTTCAACCTTTAGGGGTGAAATATTAAAAAATTGTCAAAACCGTTTCGAGATATTTTAAAAAGACATCTATATGCCGATAAGAAATGTTGCAACTAAATAAACACAGGAAATACGACGTGATGTATAATTCACCCCCGATTGTAGAATCACCCCTTTAGGGGTTGATTAGGATAAAATCCTGAAACACGTTTTTCGGAATTTGCATAGGTAGTCTTTGTAAGCAAAAACCAAGTCAATATCTTATTAGTCCTAAGAGGTATTACGGAATCTTGAAATCACATTTCACCTCTTTTCACCCTTAAGGGGTGAAATTTTAAAAAACTGTCAAAATCATTTCGAGATATTTTAAAAAGACACCTATGTGTCAAAAAGGAATGTTGCAACCAAACAAACACAGGAAATACGACGGGATGTATAATTCACGCCGATTGTAGAGTCACCCCTTTAGGGGTTGATTAGGATAAAATCCTGAAACACGTTTTTCGGAATTTTCATGGGTAGTCTTTGTAAGCAAAAACCAAGTCGATATCTTATTGGTCCTAAGAGTTATTAAGGATTCTTTTAAATCACATTTCACCCCTTATTACCCTCTAGGGGTGAAATTTTAAAAAACTGTCAAAACTATTTCGAGATATTTTAAAAAGCACCTTTGTGCCAAAAAGAAATGTTACATCTCAACAATCACAGAAAATACGACGGGATGTATAATTCACCCCGATTATAGATTCACTCCTTTAGGGGTTGATTAGGATAAAATCCTGAAATAGGTTTTTTGGAATTTGCATGGGTAGTCTTTGTAAGCAAAAACCAAGTCAATATCTTATTGGTCCTAAGAGATATTAGGAATCCTTGAAATTGCATTTCATCCCTTTTCACTCTTTAGGGGTGAAATTTAAAGAAACAGTCAAAACTATTTCGAAATATCTTAAAAAGACACCTATCCAAAAAGTGCCAAAAAGGAATGTTAATACCCGACAAACACAGGAAATACGACAGGATGTATAATTCGCCCCAATTGTAGATTCACCCCTTTAGGGGTTGATTAGGACAAAATTCTGAAATAAGTTTTTCGGTATTTATACGGGTTATCTTTGTAAGCAAAAACCAAGTCGATATCTTATTGGTCCTAAGAGATAGTAAGGAATCTTTGAATTCACATTTCACTCCTTATCACCCTTTAGGGATGAAATAAAAAAAAACGGTCAATATGAATTTGTATTCTACCACGGAAAGAGCAAAGTCTAAAATAAAACACGTAAATTTGACATCACAAACTGTTTTATTCCAAAGATCTTCAGTTACCAATTTTTATAAAACAATAGAAAATTATTGAATAAGCATAGTCAACAATTTATGTCTTACTAATTAAACACCAAATACAAAGATATGTCTAGAAAATTAAGGCGGAGCTTAAGACTCCCTCTACTATGACTAGATTAGTTTAAAACCACGCTACCAGATGGATACATCTCTCGATGCTTGTAAATGCCAGTATTTCATATAAATAGTGTTTCGGTGTGGGTCAAAGAATTGGTGCTAAATATTAATTAATTTTCATAAACAAGGGCTCATTTTAAAGATAAAAGTACAATCTATAGGATTTCAGCTATGGAATTTGCAATTGTTATTGATTTACGGAGTAACATTGATGTGAAGTTACACAAAGTTTAGGACATTGTAAAACTGAAAATTAAAAATAAAACCAAATTTTAACTCTGAAATCCAACGGGGCCAATCTTTATCTTTAACTTAAAAAAAAAAATCAAATTGATCATACAACATTTGGTTCAAATTCTTTGGCCCTTCCAAATGCACGTTTCCGTTGCGCGTAACCTAGGTACATTACGCTCTTAATAAACATAGCCTTGTATGGCCGTACTCCACAATAAACACAGTTCATCGTGTGGTAACAATATCTACATGTAATAAATTAAGGATGTGACTGGTCCAATAAGATTTAATGTTTTCAATTTTTTTTTATGAATGAATGATCAATGAACAGAAAGACAACAATATCAATTGGATTTAACCAAAATATTATTAATGTCGACAGTAGACAGCGATTGTACCCATTTTTTTATATACAATTTATAATTAACGCAAGTTAAATTAAAGTTATATTTTCGTATAAAATTATTAAAAGAGTTCTGAATTTTGCTTAAAAAATAATAGTAATAGCATTCTAACTTTTGTTTAGAATGTTTACGTGGTATAGCTTGTTTATTAATTTGAAATCTAGTAGGATAGTTATGATTAGCATAAGCAATGATTGAGGGATTTTGAAGTTGTGTTATGACCGATTGAACATAGAGATGATTTAGACTTAAAATTTATCAATAGATATTTGATTAGACGAGTAAATTCTAGGTTTAAAAGTCATAACCTTTAGAATAGTCTTTTGTAGTATATTAAACTGGTTTATATGACTACTATTAGCACCACCCCAAGTTAAAATAGCATATTGTAATATTGATTGTGCTAGACCATAGTAAAAAAAATAATTTAGTTAATGGTAGTATATGTCTAAGTTTTTAAAAAATATATATAGTTTTTCTTAGATTTTTACTAATTTGATTAATATGGTAGTTCCACCTAAGATGTCTATCTATTGTAACTTCTAAGTATTTCACAAATTCCTTTTTTGTTAATTTACTACAGTTACAGGCATCAGTATGATCACATTCACTGTCATGTATATTGATTATATCGAAACTTGATTGTGTTGTCTTATTACAAGAGAAAGTAATAAAATGTGATTTCTGAACATTAAGTGTTAGCTTATTTAGAGCCAACCATTGTTTAATTTTTTTTAAATCTTCCATAGTAAAGTTCGTAACTTCGTGCCACGAGTTTCCTTCCGTATATATATAGAGCGTTCGAAGGTGAGTTTGCAGTATAGCTCTTATGGCATATGGGAGCGGTGTTGCCAAATGTTGTAAAAGTGTCAAATGTGTCAATTATAATAATATGAAAAACTCGTATTATTTACAAAAATCAACTCTTATAAAACTCAAAATAACACTCAACAAAAACAAATGGCCATTTGTAGAATACTGCGTCTTCACAGATCAGCGCGTTTTAGAGCTGGCAACGTCGACTAGCAAGAAAAGGATAGCGTCATTCTGTAAACCCATTAAAGAGTATGAAAAAGAACTACTCCATATGCCCTGTACTGCAAACTCACCTTCGAACGCACTATAGCAGTGTCATCCACATAAGAGATAATTTTAGAGTGTAATTTAAGACTAAAAAGACTATTAACATATAAAATGAAAAATAAAGGACCAAGTAAAGTTCCCTGCGGAACACCTGCAGTTAAGGTTGATTCAGAACTCAGTTGATTCCTTATTTTTGTTTTTTGTGTTCTATTTGAGAAGTAGCTTTTAATTAATTTAAGTGGAATACCTCTTATGCCATACATTTCTAGTTTGATAATACAAATATTGCAATAATACAATAATACAAATATTGTTAAGAATAAGAAGAAAAATCTTTTATCTAAATGCATTTTTTTGATTGGATAAATATTTGGAGAGTTATGGCGGAAAACCCCCAAAAATTAAAAACTTAATATCTCTTTCACTATAAAAGTTTTACTAAGGTTTTTAGCCTTATTTTGACCTGTACTATCACCCATTAAAAAAGAAATAAGAAGACCGTAAACACTCTGTATACATAAGTACATAAAAGAAATAATTTTATAGCTTTCCAGCACCCCCATTCCGTAGCGCCCCTAAGCGGCCGCCTAGACTCGTCTAATGGTAAAACCGGGCCTGTTGATAAATTAATTTTAAAACTTTGGTAAATGAATTTCAAACATTGTATTTCAATCCATTTAATCAGTGCTTTCCAACCAGTGTGTCGTGACATGTTAGGCACATTAATGTGGTACGCCTCTTTAGTAAATATAAAGTAGCTAAATTTATGGTTTAAATGCTTATACTGCTTACTGTACAAATCTAAATAAAACTAAAAAAATCCAATAAATATCTTTGTGTAACTTTACCGTCCTTCAAGAACCCTTTATGAAGTGTTTCAGTACAGTAATACAAATGAACCAAGGTCAAATTTGGGAAAGTATTCCTAAAGAAGATTCAGAATCAAATAAGTTTTGTAGTTATTCATTTACACCAGTTATTTTTACAGAATAATTTTGTAATAATAATACAAGGTGTTTATTCAGTACCTGACAATGAACAGAACAAGATGGAGGACCTATGTGAGGACGGCCAAAAGTCATTCCAACTGGCAGTGCTTAAAGAAGAAGAAGATTTACTCAGTAAGTAAAACAATATAGGGTGATTTTAAAGTCTTGTTATAATACAATATGTGAGCCAACGTAACTACCGCTACTTATATTTCCAAAATAAGTTTAATAATATTATTGTTATGATATGACCCTTTTAAAATGAATATTTTTTTTTTTCCCAAAATGTTAACTAATAACTTTCATTGAAAATTAATTACTATACAACTAACATTTTAAATCAGACGTTCTCTTCGTCCGAGTTATGATTGTTATTAAACTTTATCATAGCAGTGAGCGCTATATTCAAAACACATTATTTCTAGGTCACATTTTCGTTAAATCATTGTCAGATCATTGTTCATAATATTGTATCAGTATTACTTTAATGAGCGCTCGGGCTTATGGAATCAAATGTTACAGCGTTTTCAAATAACCAGTACTTATTGTTTTTTATTTCCTTCTTTCCTACTTTTTTAGGGGGGGGGGCAACCCCCCTGGGTGCGCCACTGATTCTGTCTGTCTGTCTCTGTTTACTGGTCTATTGGTTATACCCTTTTCACACTAGATCTTTAAGACGAGTGAACTTAAAGTTCACGGATGTTTAAGATCGGTATGCTTTCACACTTGATGTTTAAATCTCTGGTGCTGTCATCAGCTACAGTAATTTTGTCCTTAAGTTACCGTCATGAAATTACCAGTTTTGACCTGTCTGCGCAGAGGCACATTTTGAATTATTATAAACAATTAAGGATATTTCATTTCATTCTACAATAAAGGCACTACAATAAAGAATATATTACACCTGTATTAACATGTCGGCTGCATTTTGCAAAAACACAGTAATTGACATTTTTGTGAAAAGTGAGTTTAGGACAATATTGAACTTGCTGTGTTCTTTTGCACCTTTTAATATAATTTTTTTTTAAATCGGCGGTCCCAGTCAGAAGTTATGCATATGTAGCAACACAGTAACTGCATTTTATGGAACAGAGTAACCAGTCTAAAACACAGCATAAGACAATGTCCAAGGAAAAACACAGTATCTGCTACGGTGATACTGTGTTTTTGTGTGGTATTTGTAATTACTGTGTTTATTATTGGTCCTTAACTTACCGTGTCTTAATGTCTGAACTTGATATAACATGTTTGAACAAGTCATTTCCAAACACAGTAAAGCATATCATTTGTTGTTTTCTAGTAATCTTATTTTTATTCCTAATTATATTACCACTTTAAAACACAGTAATGGCTAATGCTGTGGTTTTGTTCGTGTGGTACCTCATACAATTCTAAATATCCCCATTAAAAACAATGTATCATGCTGCCGATCTATGTTTTTTCTATGCTAATCCGTTGGAGTTATCATGAAAAGAAAGCCAAGGGTAAGTAAGATACACTATCGGAAATTCATAGGCCTCAGATACTCCTGTTCGAAAGGCTGATAATTTTTACAAATTCCTTTTTTCTGACGAATCTGGTTAAGAACAATTACTGTGTTTTTGCAAAATGCAGCCGATGTAAGTCGATACATTTTATCTCAATTATTGTAGCTCTGTATTTTATTAAACACATTATTAAAATAAATAATTTTATTATAACAATAAGTATAAACTTCTTGTAACGTCGATATAATACAGTCTTCTTGTTTATGATAATATAAAATGTTGACAGCACAAATTCAAGGAGTATTTTTTCATAATAGAAATTAAGTTGGCAATGCGGACGAAGTTTAAGACGCAGATCTCTGTCTTAAACATCGCTCGTATTTAGACGAGGCCATACGGTTTCACATTAGCGTTTAAAGATACATTCACTTAAACATCCGATCTTAAAGATCTAGTGTGAAAAGGGTATTAGCCCCTCTTTATCTAGTATATCTCCATAAAGATCATGTGACTAAATGGCCAAACTGATTTAACTCCACGAGTATCTCGTACATCATTATCTTTCTAGAAACAAAAATACAATGTATCACAGTCTGTTCACGAGAAATCCGTTAGCAGAAGCGTAATTAAAAAATTTGCAAATAAATAAATAAGATTATTAGCAATAAAACTTTACTGCTACTAATTGTAATTTATGAGATTTTGTTATATTTAATAGTAGTATATTTATAAAGTGTCTATGAAAACAAAATTATATGAAAATATAAACAGTTATAAAATACGTCTTTCGGAAAAAGAAAAATGACTCTCATAAAATTCTATTAAAATATTTCCTCACATTAACTAAACATACATTTACTAATGTGACTTTTATAGTATAAATAGAATTAATTTATTTTTGGTAGCAGGCCAATCATTAAACCCAGCAGGTGTCTGACAAGCGATTCATGATTCAACTAGTAAGGTGTGAAAACGAATACATGGATATTTAGTTATTTAAATTACATGTAATGTATGGATTTCAAAGCATGTTAATTTTTCAATTTAATGTTGTTCATATTTTATTAAACTGTTTTATTAATTGGGCTTTTAATAGGAACACATTCCTTGTAGTTTAAATTCTGTAGTTGTTTTATTTTTTTAGCAAAAATAATCCGATTCATGTTTGTGACAGTTTTATTTATTATAAACATTTTTTTATTTATTAATTCATTTTTGAAATTTTTGTTTAAATTGTATTTATAAAAACTTTAGATAAAATCCTGTTGTAAAATTCTAGATAGTCATGACCATCGTCTTCAGCGTTATATAGTCAATTATGGATATAAGCTGCCCTTTACTCTATAGGTAAAAAACCTCAAAGTGGGCCAACCAGGGAGCGTAAAAGCTGTAGGAAAGGTATGGCCTTTTCTGCAGCTTTTACGATGTTATCTTTTTATTTCGTACTAGGCCCTAGAGAAGGTATGTTCCAACTTCCATGTTTCCAATAAAAAATATAACAATTTACTCCTTTACAGGTGAACTTAAAAAAAAAGTTTATCTAAAGATTAAAAAAATAACATGCCAAAAAGGAATGTTATAACTCAACAAACAAAGAAGATATGAAGGCCTCTATAATTCTCCCTGAATTTATGTATATTCCATCAATCAAGATTATGTTGATCCAATCAACCCTTTGACGGTTTATTGGAACAAAATCCTGAATTACATTTTTATTCATGTATACAGGTAACCCTAGTAAGTGAAAAACAAGTCGATATCTCATTGAACCTAATATATATTGAGAAATCCAAGAAAAAACATACCCTTTGCACCCCCTTAGGGGTTGAATTTCAAGAAATCTCTTCTTCGTGTGTCGTCATGGAAGAAATAAACTCTCCGAATTTCAATTGTCTACTGAAAAATACCAATGTACCCATTTAGGGGTAAAATATAAAAGATCTGTCAAAATACTTTCTAATGATTCTAAAAATGCACCTATATGCCAAAAAGAAATATTATAACACAACAAACATAGGAGATTCAAAGGTTTCTTTAATTCACCCAGAATCTAGAAACGCTCCTTTCGGGATTGATTAAAGCAAAATTCTGAATTTCATTTCTAAACATATATAACATATATCGATATCTCATCGAGCGTTAACGACAATATTGACAAATCTATTAAATAAAATGTAATCCCTTTGCATCCCGTCAGGGATAAAATTTCGGAACATCCCTTCTTAGTAGGTGCTTACGTCATGAAAGCAATATACTCCCCGAATTTCATGTTTCTAGGTATAAGGAATGTTATATTGAATAAAATATACCAGTTTGCCCCTTTAGTAGTGAAATTAAAAATAATGAAACGATAATAACTCTTATAAAGATTCTAAAATGACACTTATGTGTGATATGAGTGAAAAAGAAATGTTATTACTCAACAAACACAGAATATACGAAAGGTTTTATAGTTCATCCTGAATCTAGATTATTCTCTTTATGGATTGAATAGGACAAAATCCTAAATTATGTTTTTGTACATGTGTATAAGTAATCTATGTAAGCAAAAACCAAGACCATATCTCATTAGTCGTTTTCATCCCCTTAGGTTTCGAATGCCCTACTTAGTGGGTGCTTGCATTATGGAGGGAATATACTCCACGAATTTCACCATTCTAGGTCTAGTAATTTGGGCTGGGCATTGACGAGTCAGTTAGGACTTAGTTTTTATATATACAATATATAGAAGATTTTTGTTTTTTTTTTTTTAACATTAATGAATATAATAAGGGCTCCAAAAAAAAATTCGCGGTGTGGGGACGAAATTTGAAGCTATGGCACTACTATGAAATGTGAATTTTCACACATTTCATGATTTCTTAGATACCCAAGTAAGTGAAGGGCGCCTAGAAAAGGTCCGTATACTGAAAGTGTTCAGGCGACATTTTTAGGATTTCCTAGGTAAAATTAATACACCCTTATACCGGCACTCATGTGTCTGTCTGGCTAATATCTGTCTGTCCTTCTTTCTGTATATCTGTCGTCTATCAGTCTGAGCCGTGCTGAGGGCGATTGTGGCACTCGCCACACCTTTACCGGTAAAAAGGGCCGCAATTTTTTTGAATAACACTAAAGCCTGGTTTATAATATACTCATAACATAACGCATAGTATATGCATAGTATGGCTCCATAACATAATTAAGTTTAATCATAGTACTATCGTTGTCCTGTTTATAATACGACCGCACAACACAGACACACAACACCATAACATAAAACTTCATCAAATTGAACATTCATGTTTGTGGAGGCTATGCGTAGTCAATCACAGAAGGGACTGGCGAGCATGCGCCGTGTTTGACAATTGTCATAAGAAGTTTTTGTATACTTTTTTGATTATTATTTTGTTTACAAATTTTAAAAAGAGTTGAGTTAGTGGAAAATAATCCAATAACTGTATGATATACCAGTATGAAAAATCAAGAGGAGCTCCACGTTCCGACTAATGTACTAATGCGATACACCGGTTCTATTATAAACACCGTAGTTGTGCGTTGTGCTGTGGAGACATGCTATGTTATATGCCATACATTATGTTATGTAGCTATTATAAATCAGGCTTTACAGTGCTGTAGACAGGAAGGGGACAGGGGCGGATAAGAACCATCCTTATTTGATTTTTGAATTGCTTCCTGAACTCAATACAAATTTTGAAAGATGGAAGCGGCCCACTTCCATCGTTTGGCCATTTCTTCAGTTCTTTGTCATCACATATGATGTTTGGAGGGGAGCGCCATTAATACAATCTTTCTCTGGAGCCAAAATTGATTGGCATAGCCCTGGTCGCTACAAAACGCTTGGAAATAAATTGTTTTAAATGCTGTACATTTAACTGACGAATTGCAAATAATCTTTAATGGGAGACAAGAACAACGTAGTACAAGTTTTTACGGCATTAGAAATATGTTATTTTAACATCATATTTATTATCACCCATTTCAAATAATAAAATTGGAATAAATAGCAGTTTCCCATCACTTCTATCTAAAAATTGATCAGACTAGATCAGCATCTGAAAAACGTTCCAGCTATTACCTTGTTAGTTTTACCCCAATTAATTTATCATAATGTCCATAGTATAATTAAATAGTATGTGAATAATTATTATCTGTATATAATTTTTTCCGGTACCGTTACTGTGCTGCATTTAAACTAATAAGATGCATGTTTTTTATAATAATAATCAGCTTTGTAAAAAGAGGGCAAATTAAATTGGTTACAGTTTATCACATATTTAAATCTAAGAATTATCACATTATGTAGTAGAACGTGATTTTCATTTAGAGAGAAACAATAGTTAATGGTTTTATTTATTAGACGCCACTTAAAACTAAAGTGGTCAGATTACACTGCCTAACAAAATAATTTTTTTATCTAGGTGCCGTAAAAGTAAGAACTGATTTTGGATATTTTTGATGTGCTGATTCCAAAAATACTTGACTCTTATTCGTAGCAGTTCTAGTTTTTGAGATACAGACTAATTGATTTTAGTTTTTTATCTAAAAACGGTAAACTTCGTCCTTGGACAGCAAAGTGAATATACAAAACATCCTTTTTTTTAATGTTTTTGGGACAGCAGAGCTAAGGATCAGCACTGGGTTAACAGAAACTGGGTGATTTCCATTAAGAAATGTCATAATTCAAGAAAAACAAAACATTGTCAACGAACCTTTGGTTGCGAGAGAGAAAATTGTATTTCCACCCTTGCATATCAAGTTTGGGCTTATGTAGCAATTTTTGAAGGCTTTAAATCGAGATGGACTTTGTGTAGGCTACTTGACACGTAAATTTCCTGGGATTAACTCTGAAAAACTGAAAGCCAGAATATTTGATGGTCCTTAGGTAAGGCAACCTACTGAAGATCCACAATCCAATCCAACCGCATCAATGAACTAGATTGAATCTAATTATTGGTGTTCATTTATTCAAGTAGTACAAAATTTTCTTGGAAATCATAATGCAGAGAATTAGTGGAAAATATGCTTTCCAACTTTAATATTCTCGGTTGTATTATGACCACTTACCAGAAAACCTAGGTGATTTTAGAGAAGAACCGGGGGAAAGATTCCATCAGGACATAAAACTATGGAAGATAGATAGAAAAAGAACACAAGGAAGATAAGATAGCCACATGATGGCCTACTACTGTTGGAGTCTTCAGAAAGACTGTTCTGGTAATCTCAATGCTAGAAAGTCGTACAAAAGGACATTTTAAGTGATAAATGATGAGTGTATATTTATCTACTTTGTGAAATAAATACCTTTTTTTTATTATTTTTTTTTTATTGTTTATTTAGGGGTGCTTCAGCTGCTAGGGCTATTAGCACCCACAAATCTTATATATTACAATGTGTATACATATATATATCTACATTTATATACTATACATTTATAAGAGTTATAATTCAAAGTGTAACATTATATTTTATTATATAGATCTATGCTTTTAAGATATGAGATGACATTATTTATCGAGTCTGAGTTATTGCCTAAAATGTCTTTTATTGAGTGGTCTGTAATTTTGTTGTCTTTTCGTTGTGTGGTGTATTTTGGGCATTCTACTAGGATGTGTCTGGCTGTAAGTGTCGTGTCACATGTGTCGCATTTTGTTGGTTCGGTATGTTCGAATAGATGTTTGTGGGTGAGTAAGGTGTGTCCAATCCTAAGTCTCGTAATTACTACTTCTTCTTTTCTATTGTTTCTTTCGGGCCATGGGGTAGTGTCGGTTTTTATTTGCCGGAGGTGGTTTCTAACTTCATCTATTTCCGACCATTGACTATTCCAACTATTTCTTATATTTTTCTTTATGCTGGTTTTAAAGTCTCTAGTTGGAATAGGCATATCTATCTGTTCCGTGGACTTGGTGGCTTCTTTGGCTGCAGTATCAGCTTTTTCATTGCCTGTTATGCCGACGTGGGATGGTACCCATACTATACAGATGAATTTACTATCAGTTATGCAGTTATTTATTTTTTGTAGAATTTCTTCTATCATTGGGCTTGTCGAATACATTTTCTGTAAGTTTTGTATAACACTTAACGAATCGGTGTGGACTATAAAGTTTCTCTTTGTATTATTACTGTAAATGTACTCGACAGCCTTCAGAAGCGCAAATTCTTCAGCCGTGTATGTAGATACAACATCTGGCAGGTGGAATTTTTGTACTTCTTCTTCAATAACTAGTCCTGCTCCTACTTTGCCGTCGATTTTTGAGCCATCGGTGTATATCTTGACATGATCCATTTCGCTGAAATCTTCCTTTATTTGTTGATAAACAGCTTTATATACGGTTGGGGAAGTGAAGCTTTTTGTATATTCTGTTAGGGTTAGGATAAGTTTTGCTTGTTTTCTAAGCCAAGGAGGAGTATTACGAGGTTATATTTTTTGTATCGTGGGAATTGTTAGATTTATATTTGTTAAAATGTTGTGAATTTTCAGATGGAGTTCATTGAAGGTTTTAACTGTATAATTGTTTTGGAATATATGTTTGAATGTGAGATAGAATTAGTTCGTTTCTTCTTGATTGTAGGGGTGATTCAGCTGCTTCGCAGAGAATACTTGTGATAGGGCTAGTCCTGAAGGCTCCAGTTGCGTATCTGATGGCAGTATGGTGGACTGCGAAATAAATACCTTACTTTGTCTCTTTTGTGTTTGTAACTGGTAGTTGGAGCAAATAGTAACAGTAATAACGTGAAAAATACACAAGTTAAGAAATAAGATATTTTATTGTAAAAGAGGCCAATATAGCATATCGATGGTGACCTGGCAATACCTCCTATCTGCATAAATAGAAATTTAAAGGAGAGGTAAAAAACTGCTTTATGTCAGCCGTTTTTGCGTAGTTTAATATAAAAGGTATTGCTTTGTACGGAATTTAGACCTTAAATATTTTTCTTGTTTAAGAATTATTGTCACAACTTGTGCACCGATACGTGGGTTACAATGCAAACCAAGAACAAGTTTTCGCTTAAAATTGTAGATAGGAGGTATTGCCAGGTCACCAGCGATATCTCAAAAACTAGATCTGATATACCAAATCTGACGGCTATTTTGGATTCTCTGTCGAAAAATTACCTAGAAACAATTAAAAACTCGCAGGCACCAAAATGTCTGTTGGGCTGTGTTATCAAGAAAATGAAATATATGTATCAATGGAAATTTTTAATAATCCTTAATTATTTGTAATATTTTTGCAACTTTTTTCGTAAAAATTAGCAAAATTGCTCTACTATACTTGCAATATTTCTTTCGAAGTTGGAATCGGTGTTTCATTATCATTCCCTTGATTTTTTCACATTGAATGATACAATGATCACACAATGAATTTATAATTTGCGAAAATATTGAAATAAAAAAAACTTCAATCAGTTTTTTGATTAATGTCCAATATTAACATTCTGTCTTCCTTTTTAGGGATTTGTAGGTATGACCACCAAAAAACACATATAACATCACTCATTTGTCTGTCTGTCGGTCTGTGCGGCAGAAATTGTAGCCAAGCGACTGAACATAGAAAATTGAAATTTAGCATGCCTGTACAAGTTTTTAATCCACATATAGGAAAAATATAGAAAATTCAAAAACATACAGTGCGGAATGAATATAAACAGATGATTATTGAACGGAAAAATAAATATTGTTTTAAAATTTTGATTGGGGTACCAATTGAAAGCTCTTAATGCAAGGGTAAAAAAACAAATTTTTAATTTAAGGAAATCATTTTTATGGCATTTTCGCCAAAAATATTACAAAAAATTTGGTCCCCTAGAGAGGTTGATCTAAAAATCTCCCTAATGTACATTGATAGGACCCAAAATAGTTCAACAGGAATTTTTGATCAGATTAGTTTTTAGATTTTTTTTGTGTCGTTGACAAAATATTTATATTTATAAAATTTATTCTGATATCAGAAGTGTGGAATTAGTGTGGCATCAGAAGAAAGCTCTTACGACGTAGATTAAGTAACAGAAAGTAGTTTTTTACATTTTTTTAACACGTTTTTTTCTATGATAATAAAATAAATACTGTCCCAAGCCCTTTGACGCAAAGGGTTAAAACCTGAAAAAAATTAGGTAGTAAAGTAATGTATCAGGTCGTTAAGGATGAAATTTGTAGTTAATAATATTGCCAACTTAAACAGCTTATTATTTGACATTGGCTTAATATTTTACCGTTCTAAAGTTACACATCTCGCCTGTTTAAAGAAATCATTCTATGCACTAAAAAATATCAAAAACTTTTTTTTTAAATTAATTTTGTTGAAAATTGAACAATCGGAAATTTGCACTATTATAAAGTATGAGTTTTAACGTGGAACTACGGCATCGCAGACCGCGCGAAACATTAATAGTGTATTTGGCTCTAGTGTTACTACGCAGCAATATCAAATTGATTCGCCAAATTTCGTACAGGTAACTTAAAACCAAACAAAAAAAAAAATCTGGCTCATCGATCACAGCAGAAATATATTGCAACCAACTGGACGAAATGATGCAAAAACTTAAAGAAAAGCACCCTAGATTGGTCAACAGATATCTCTCTATCTTATTGCATGATAACGCTAGACCACACACTGAACAAATGACTGTGCCAAAACTACAGGAATTGGAGTTGGAACTTGTTCATCATCCTCCATACTCACCAGACTTAGCCCCCACTGACTACCACTTCTTCCGCAATTTGGACAACTTTTTAATAGGAAAACAGTTTAATTCCGACAATGCTGTAAAACTGGCCTTCCAGGAATTCATTGACTCTCGTCCGCCAGGGGTTTATACCACCGGCCTGAACAACCTGCCGCTTAAATGGCAAAAGTATATAGACAATATGGGTGCATACTTTGATGAATAAAATAATTCTTTATATTTCATAAGTTATTAACCAACTTTGCCTTTTTTTCTACAAATTTCATCCTTGACGAAGTGGCAGCAAAGACAACTACAGTAGAAATCACCTGTGCAACCCCTCATTACGATTTAACGAATATCGCATATAAAAACTTGAATGCAGAATGGGAACAAGAGTGGCAAGAAGACAGAGGAAAATTTTACGGACAAATAGAAAATAGTCTAGCGAAGAAACCCTGGTTTCATGCTTGTGGCGAAAAAAGAAATGTAATTACAACTATGTGTAGGATAAGATTTGGCCATGCATTTTATCCACAACATTTACATATAATTGGTATAATTAAGTCACCGTACTGCCCCTGCGACAATAGTTAGTTAGTTAAAAAAATTTGGCGCATAGCAACAAAGGCTATTTGCGCCTAATGCAGCCCATTTAAATGACTAGACCATAGGTTCTCAAACTTTTTTTTTGAGTACCCTTAATGTCAATTCCAGAACAGGCGCGTACCCCCAAAAAGGTAAAAAAATCGGAACAATTTGAAAATTGTTAAACAAAGCAGACTTGACTGAAAAAAACATACATGAAAATACACTTACCTACTTTAGTGGGAAGGATGAAGCTGCATGCTTGAAATAAGTGATTCAATATCGGGCTCTCGATTACTCAATTTTAACCGCATATTAGGATCGATATTTAATTTATTTCGATATTTGTTTTTTAAAATCACCATGGAGGAAAACCCAGATAAGTTGTTGAAAAAGGTATTAAAAACAATAATGCTTGTTTGGCTAATTCTGGATATTCACTTTTAGCCATGAGCCAGAACTCTTCAAGTTTCAATTCATTAAACTTCATTTTTAAATCTCCATCGCACGATATTTCAATCAATGACTCTTTATTATTATTATTGAGATTTGATGGATACTTTTCAATAGCGAATGGATTCCTTATCCATAGCATTTCGGAAAAGTCTTTTTGAAAATATTTTTCAAAAGATTCTGCGAGCATTTTACAATGAATTTTAATATTTTTAATAAGATTATTGTCAATTTTTGTTTCATGTTCCGACACGAAATTTTCCAAATTTGGAAACGACTGCAGATTTTGATCAGATACACATTCCTCCATCAACACTGCGCACAAATATCAAGGGATGGCGCCAACATTAATGCACATTGGCGTAACAAAAAGTGCTAAATAAAAATACACAATTAAAATTTTAAATAAAATATTAGAATCAATTTCCAATTTTGATAAATTAAAATAATACTTGTATATATGGCTTTATGAGTGTATGTTTATGTGAATGATCTCGCGTACCCCCAATAGATGCTTCGCGTACCCCCAGGGGTACGCGTACCCCAGTTTGAGAACCTATGGACTAGACTATATATTAAAATCAATATATTAGACAATAAATAAATAGATAAAATCATTAAAAATACGCATACTCAATAAAAGAAATCTTGCACTGACAAACACAAATAAATAATATAAAAGGTCTGTTCGAAAATTTGAACAGACTCAGGGTGATGGTAAGAGGCTGTAAAGGGGCCAATTACCATCGAATATCACAGTCAATAACTAGAAACACATTAAAATAAGGTGCAAGACTTCACACATAAAACAATAAGTTCGATTCTCTCAGGAAGAGTATCAGCCTGTCCATGAGTACCCTGTCGTCACCTAAAGCAACTGACAGGTCATAGCACAGGCCTAACCTCTCCCTGACATCCTCGAACTGTATACACTCAGTTAAAAAGTGTAACACAGACAAATCTGTGTTATACGTCTCACAGATAGGGGACTCTTCTCCTCGAAGGAGGTTTCCATGGGTCCACCAACAGTGACCTATACGGAGGCGTGTGATGGTGGTTTCCTCCCTGCGGTTAATCCTGCAGGAAGAACCCCATTGTTTAACGTCTCACTTAATCTGTCGTAACTTAACGTTCTGTGTGCGGCTCCACTCATGTTGCCACATGTCTAAAACCAGATGTTTCAGATGACTCTTTGCGTCATCTGGAAAAACGAAACTCACATCAGTCATAGGTCTGTGAGAGGCGGATTTTGCAGCTGCATCTGCCACTTCGTTGCCTTTAATACCAACATGTCCCGGTATCCAAAACAGCTCTACCCTCACATTCTGAGCATTCAGATTGTAGAGTAGCAACCGGATCTTTAGTACAAGAAGATGCACTGGATCTGGATCTTGGATACTGTTCAGAGCGCTCAGCGAGTCCGTTAAGATAACACTTGACCGACTTTGCTCTGACGAAACAAAACACAGGGCCTTGAAAATAGCGTACAGCTCGGCAGTGTACACACTCGTTATGGAGTGCAGACTGTACTGAAACGGTTGGCGTGGATTCAAAACAACGAACGCACACCCAACCCTGGTTCCGGATTTTGATCCGTCAGTAAAAATGACAGTATCCTCGCCCCTGCGACAATAAAACTATTGGGACCCTAGATCATATTTTCTTCCATTATCTAAATTTTTGTAATCAAAGAAAAGATCTTACTATGGAACTGGGAAAAATTAATATAAAACCACCGCATTCTACTATAAATTTATTAAAACATTATAAATCATATGTATTTTTGGTCAAATTTATTATCAATTCAAATTTAAAAATGTAATAAATTATATCAGTACATAAATTATATAAAATGTGTAGATGGCTAATATGGTCGAAAGACCAATGGCCAATAAAACAAAAAATCAAAAAAAATAAAAACAATAATCAACAGCGTCTTTAGTTACGGTCGTCATTTGTCTATCTCTGTCAGTCGTCTGTCTCAGTTGGCTCTGACTGAGACTTATGTATGTGTGGAAATAAATAAAAATCCCATATATATTTATATTGATGGTCATATAAACTTAATGAAGATGCCTCCATAGTGTACGTCCATAAAAGTATTACACACCATAAATCATCACTAAAGTGACCATCACTAACCGAAGAAGTTTTCAGTAAGATGGGTGCGGGTGTACAATGAATAAATTAAAAATATACTCGAATGCAAATTACTTAAAACAAAAAGTTTAAACAAAACCGCTGTATTATTTAGTGGCGTAGTGTTGGGTGTACAGACGGGGACATAATGCCTAGAGCGCCAATTTTCGGGGGCGCAATGAAAACAGGCTCCTGATTCTGTTCCAAAAGAACAGGAAATAAAAACCCGATTTATTCGTCTAACGCCCAGTTGCACCAGCTTTCCTTTAATTTGAAGACAATGGAGACATCTGCGTTAAATTTATACTCCCATAAATATAAGTATATGTATATTTAAAATTGAATAAAATTTCAAGAATATGTATCAACGCATTGCGTTGCTAGGTAGGTATTCTTGCAATTTAAAGAATGTTTAAAATTTAAGGAAAGGTGGTGCAATTGGGCGCCAGAGATCTAAATTGTAAATTTGGATTTCTACTCGATGTAGAAACCTTGTTGAAAGATGAATGCGGTAACATTAATTTATATCTAGTATACAGACATTGATGGATCAGAACTGTACAGAGAAATGTGACTGCAAGATGTCCGTAGTTAGTAGAGAAACGTTCGATTAAAAACTTAATAGACCTTTCTACATTTATAATTTCATACGGTGAAGATGTTTTACCATATCTGCGAATTTCGTTACAAATTATCCTGACGATTTCAGCGTCGTTGCCAGCTGTGAACTCTCTTTCAGCAAATTAAAATTAATTGTCATTTTTAAAGCATCCATGAAGCAAGATTGTTTCAGTGTTCTTATACTTTTTAGCGTCAAAAAGGCAACATTGCACGAAAATAATTTTGATGAAGTAATTGATTACTGATCAGTATATAATGCAAGAAAAATCATGTATAGTATCTACCATTAGCGTATTTTAATTTTGTTACACCAATTATTATATTTTATTAATATGTCCTACTATAAAAAAATTACAGTTTTACATTAAAAACCTTTTTAACACATACATTCATATTTTTACACTGCCATATATGGTTCCTATAGTTATGAAATCATCTTTTCTATTTGTATGCAATCCTATCAAGTCCCCAAAACTAAATGCACCAAATAGAAAAGATTATTTTAAACCTAAAATTTCATTGAAAACTTTTGTTTTCATTCCTCCTATACTTTTAGTCAGATAGTCAGCAACCATTTTTCCAGTCTCAATATATTCTATTTTAAATCTTCCCTTTAAAATTTCATCCCGTATTTTTAAATTTTTTAGCTCTATATGTTTAGTTCTTTTTGTGTTTAGGCTTTTTCCAACTGTTATAGCAGCTTGATTGTCGCTAAATAATAAAATTTGTTTTACATTTTCATCCAATTCCTTTAATAAATTACTTATCCAGATTCCTTCTTTAATTGCTTCGCACATTGTTACATACTCCGCTTCACAAGTTGACAGCTCCACCACTCATTATATAAACAAATCCTGTTGTGGATTTCCCATCTTCAGTTTGCGCTGTATTCCAGTTTGCGTCAACATATCCAGTAATTTCTTCCCCAGAAATGTTAAGGACATATCTTTTGTAGCTTTTAAATATCTTAAAATTCTTTTTAAATGGGTCCAATGTGTTTTATTATGATTATAACTAAATCAACTTAAATAATTTACGGGATATGCTAGATCTGGTCTTGTGCCTTGTGTCAGATACATTAAGGATCCTATTAATTCTGGATATGGTAAATTTTCTTTAATAAATGACTTATCCAGATCCCTTCTTTAATTGCTTCGCACATTGCTACATACTCCGCTTCACAAGTTGACAATGCTGTAATTTTATACAACCCATTAGCTACTGTAACTTCACCAGAGTACTTTACTTCATAAATTTTCTTCAAATTTAAGCTCGTAATCGTTGGACGAAGTGTATATTTCTAAAAGGAGACTATGTTGAGAATCAATTTATTTCTCAGTTTTGCCGAAAAAGTTGTTTTCTTGCCTAGGCCGATTACTTTTCAACCGCCCCTCGTATGTGACATACTTTCCTGTGAAAATATAGATTTTAATGAAAAAGAGGACTGTGACAGATATTAGGAGGCTTGGAACAGTGTCCCCTGCTTCCCACTCAGTTGCTGGCCTGAACTCCCACCGACGCATTTGGTTACTGAATAATGTATGTTATATTTAAAACGAGGTTTAGAAGCATACTTTTAACAGATATAACAAGACATATGTTAAATGATCATAAACATAGTTAAACTATATTATGTATATCTCTTTGATAAACTCATATAAATAAGTAACAAATTATTTACTAAAACAAAACAAAACAGTTACTACCTTCGAAAACAGGAACAAACTTCGCAAATCATAGTTGTTTTATTTGTCCTGTATTGGCGTCACTGATAGATACATGCAGATACAAGTATGCCCAGATTTAGGAGATGAGGAGCAAAATGGCTATATGGCCCGGATCCCGGCGACACCATAGGCCCCGGCGCCCCGAAAATTATTTATATTTTACATAAATTACATAAATAAACGGAGGAGTATGGGGCCCCCGAATTGTTGTTTGACCAAGGCTCCATTGAAGCTCTCTCAGAACCTGGATGCAAGATTTCAATATTTGTTAGTACTATATATACTAATAATTTTACAAAAATTGTCTGAAGCCAAATCTGTCCCAAGGGTGCCTTCCCTACTATTTAACAAAAAAATGTTTGCATCTTCGGAGCATTTCTAAACGAGCAATAAAATGTATTTGTGTTACATATTTATTTATTTATTTATTTATTTATTTACTTAAGTGTATACAGGATAAAATTACCTAAATTACACATTATTAAAAAACAACAAAAAATTACAAAAAATATATTAAAAAATAAAAATGCTAAATAAACAGGACTAAAGTAAACG
Organism: Liopterus haemorrhoidalis; assembly: GCA_963971575.1. Lineage (NCBI taxonomy): Eukaryota > Metazoa > Arthropoda > Insecta > Coleoptera > Dytiscidae > Liopterus > Liopterus haemorrhoidalis. The sequence continues at coordinate 144,770,068 of OZ020611.1, read as the reverse complement.
GTTTAGATTATTTTTAAATGCAATATAAGAAGAGCACATAATATCCAAATCCGGGGCCAGGTCATTGTAGAGCTTACACATTCTGTCCAGGCTGGAGTTGAGTCCGTAAGATGTTCGGCACCTGGGCAGGTGGAATAAATCCACGTTTCTTGTTGGGTAAGGTGCAACTCTCAGTCCAACTTTAGCGAGGATGTCAGGAACGTCAGTGGTACCATTCATTATTTTATGTAGTAGACATAAGTCAAAAATCCGACGCCTATCTTGTAGAGGTTTCAAATTAAGTGCGGATAGTCGTTCACCTCTCGGTACAGCACTGTAATGAATACCCAATTTATAAAGTGCATAATTACAAAATTTGATTTGCACGTTTTCCAGTCTGTTAATCAAACTCTGTTGGGTTGGAGACCATATAGATGTGGCGTATTCTAACTGACACCTCACTAAAGAATTGAATAGAACTTTGATAGTATGTAAACTTCTGAAGCTCACCGACTGTCTTTTTATGAAGCCCAACATGCGTAACAAGTTGCTGATGATTGTGTTGATGTGGGCAGTAAAATTAAGGTCGCTACTAAATAAGACGCCCAAATCCCTGATATCTTCGATTTGCTCTAAAGGTGTATTGTCTAGTGAATACACAACATTCGATGGTTCTCGTTTTTTAGAGAAGTTGATATACTTGCACTTGGCGATGTTGAACCACAAGTTGTTTGCTGTGCACCATTGGAAGATTGAATCGAGATCCTCTTGCAACGCTATATGATCAGCTGCAGTAGAACTTATCTTGAAGATTTTTAAATCGTCCGCAAATAATAAGAAATTGCAGTGTTTTATATAAAGTGCAATGTCATTAATAAATAGAAGAAAGAGAATAGGCCCTAAATGTGACCCTTGTGGAACTCCTGAAGTCACGGTTATAACTTCTGAGAGACAGTTGCTTATTTTAACATACTGTGAGCGACCAGTTAGGTAAGAAGTGAGCCAAGACAACAGGGGATTGCTAATGCCATATCTCTTGAGTTTACCAATCAAGATATTAGTATCGACCTGGTCAAAGGCTTTTCTAAAGTCGGTATAAACAGTATGAACTTCTTTACCTTCCTCCAAAGCAGTGATGATGAAATCTTTGTACAGTAGCAGGTTCGTTGATGTAGAACGACCTCTGAAAAAGCTATGTTGTTGAGGTATTATTGCATTTTTAAATGTTTCAAATAACAAATCAGTGATGATTGATTCGAAAATCTTGCCTATAGAACAAAGAATAGAGATAGGCCGATAATTCTCAACATTGTTCCTAGATCCCGTTTTATGGACAGGGACGACAAAGGCCGACTTCCAGAAGCTGGGAAATATACCTATGCTCAGGGATTTGTTAAAAAGAATTTGAAGAGGTTCTGCTATTGTAGAATTACATTTAATTAAGAAAATTGGTGGAATACCATCTGGGCCTTGAGATTTGTTTTGATCCAGTTTGTTTATTTTTTCTGTAACAGCCTCTGGGTCGATAATTACAGAAGATAGGTGGTTACTATATGGGTAATCCGGACCAATGAATGTTTGAGATGATGGTGTCGTGTAAACAGAGCTGAAGAAATCAGCAAATAGATCACAGGTGTCTTTACAGTTATCCGATGATTTGTTATTAAAAAACATGTTACATGGAATACCATGTTCGTTTTTCTTGGCGTTTACAAAAGCCCAGAACGATTTTGGATTTTGAGAAATTTCATTTTCTATTAATGAGGTATAATGATTATAATCGTTAAGGATATTTGTTTTGCCAAGTTTACGGTACTCAGAAAAAACATCATAGTCTGTACTGTTGCCAGAAGATTTGAATTCAGTATGCCGGCGATTTTTTTCCTTAATGATCTTGATTGTTTTCTTGCTGAACCACTTTGGGTACTTAGGACTTTTTTTAATTTTTTTGGGAACGTAGCATTCAATGATTTCATATATGACTTGATAAAATTTTTGAACACATTCATTAACGGATAGATTCAGAAATATGTTATCCCAATTTAAAAGGCTGAGAGAATGATTTATAGAACCGAAATCAGCTTTGTTAAAGTTAAACACATGATATGAGTCATTAGTGAGTGTAGCAACGTCACAAACCTCGAGAGAAAATTCAAGAGATGGATGGTAAGGATCTTCAGGTACCATGGGGTCAGTGGAGCGCCACACTTTGGTACTAGTATTGTTTGAAAAGATCAAGTCAAGTGTGTCACCAAGGTGGTTGGTAAGGAGATTAAATTGACTTAATTCGAGTAAGTCCAAACCATCTATAAGACATTCTGCTGAAGCTACGCCCGCTGTACTAAATACCGGGCATACTGCGGTAGTAACAGTGTCCACAGTCCATTTAACTTGGGGTAAATTAAAATCACCCACTATCACTAATTGTGATGACGGATATTGGTCAGCGATAGAAGATGCTAGTTCGACGAAATCTGTGTAGCAAGAAGCTGGGGACCCAGGCGGAAAGTAAACACAGCAAATAATTACGGACTTGTTGCCGCGTTTTATAAGAATCCATGTATTCTCGATTCCAAAAATGGGGTCAACCATGATATTGGACGACAAAATATTTTGCTTCACTGCTATTAGTGTACCTCCACCTCTGCGGTTACGACTAGTCTCGCTACCGCGGTCATACCGAAACACTGTATAAGCGGAAGAGAACAGTTCTGTGCTTAAAATATTAGGAACGAGCCATGTTTCAGTGAGTGCGATTACATCGTAATTCGCACAGAGGTTTGATTTGAAAAAAATACTAGTTTTTGTTCTTAAACCTCTGACATTTTGATAGAAAACGTGCATAAGATTATTAGTAGAACTTAAATCTGATAAATTGGAAGGAGATTTATTCAGATTTTCTGAAGAAACGAAAGGGCTTAATTAAAATGCCAGTTGGCCAGTTTATAGGGTTAAGCAGTTCGTTAATATCAACAGCAGAAAAACCTACTTTGAAGGAGCTATTGTTACCTTTGTTTTTAAGGTCTGTGCAAGAAAAAATTGCATCAGGCCACTTTTCCTTTAAATATGCGCAAACATTTTCGACAGGAGTGTCTTTCTGCAGTCTACCAACATAAACCCACGAATAAGAGGGGGTGGCGATAAGCATAGGGTTAGCTGTGCCAGTACCAAAAACAGGACTCGATTTATTAGTTTTATCGGATGCTTTGATTTTATTTCTTGTTGATTTTTGTTGTGGATCTTGTGTGATAGAATTTTCAGAGATATTTATAGATTCAGCTATTGTGGAGACCTCTTTTGGTTTATTAATTACAGAAGCTACCTTACTGTAAGTTAGCGTCTTGATCGGCTTGACAACTAGTTCAGGGTTTGTAACCAAGTGTAAGGAGGATTCAACCATAGTTTTTAAATCGCAAAGCTCTTTAGACAGTTGAGCGTTAGTCTCCCGTAGTGATTTTACTTCTCTGAGTAGTTCTTTTATAACTGGAGACTGGTTGATGCTACTGGCAATAGTGTGTCTGAGATAGTTAGCAACTTCGATGTTCTCAAGAACCTTTTTGACAATTCTGAATCTAGGCGAGACATAGTGTATATAATAAATTGTCGTACAGAGGTCAAAAAGGGATCAAACTGGGACACACACTTCACCGCTAGGGGCCTATCAAGCGGACTTTAGTTACACAAACAAGAAGGCCACGGAGAAGGTTAAGACAAAAAATACATATACTATACAACGTGAGATGATGATGATGTACAAATTAATGAATTAGTGATATAATGGTAGTGAAATAAAATAAAATAAAAAATTTAAAAAAAATAAATAAATAAATAAAAAATAAACTAAAGTATGAAGTGAGAAAACAGTAAGAGAAAAAAATATTTATAAGTAAGAATAAAAATACAAAGCAGGCATAAAATTTTTATAAAAATTAAAAAATAAATAAATAAAATTAAAAATAAAATTAAAAAATATAAAAAAATAAATAAAACAATTTGAACTTAGGACTTTGCAATTTGTATACAATGACTATAGCCACTGAACTGTATTAATGCAAGTTAAAACGTAGAATGTACAGAAATATTAATAATTTATGCTTGTTGTAGGATCACCTGATTTGATTCAACAAGCAAAATGCACCTTTATGAACACACGTACATATAATGATTCTTTAAAAAAGAATGCATTAATGTGGCTGCATAATAAAATCTTACACACTTATCTCGAGTGCTGCTGCCCAATATTACTTTAATGAAATAAATTTAATTTTCGCAGCACAATTAATATTGAAATTTGATTAAAACACAGGGAGCACAAAACTAAAATACTTATTTCCACTACCACTCAATTATGTAACACTTTAGCTTTAAATACTTTAATGTTTAAATAAATATCAGTCGTGGCAAATTTTATGATTCAACAAAGGAAGAATGGGACAAAAAATTCACGCTCCACCACTGATGTGTTTAAAATAGAAATATTTTATTTCTCAAAATTTAATTATTTATATAATTTACTCTCATGTTAACTTTCTTACAAGTATGTGTAGGATTACAATATTGTCAGCTATAATATTTTATGCTTATATCCTTAACTTCTCAAATTTCATTAAGCAATAAGGTCGTATCAAAAGATTTATAGATAGATTAAAAAAGATTAACTATGTGATGTGCTACTGACTTACACAAAATTTGAAAATTTTGATGGAATTCAAAAGGTTTTGCAGAATATATAGTAAACCAATATCAGTTACATTTTTATGTTAAAGTATACATTTCGTATTTAGTGTACAATATAACGGATACAATAATTTAGTTAATGTATCCAATACCAAAATGTATTATTTCTAAAAGAGTTTTGAGATGTTAATAAATTATATTACTGACTTTGAAGTAAATATATAGAGGGAGGTTCACAATAGACCTGCATTTTAATTTTTACCGTAATTGTTCTACGAGGGGAGGTCAAAAAGCGGAATGAAAGGATTATCGATGGATTTGTATAAAACTGTGCAGGTAGTTCAATTGTACGACTCATCATTAGTAACTGTACCAAGTTTCAACTTGATTACTTTATTAGATCGTGAGGTATTGCCGAATAAATAAGTACAAACGTGTAGAGCACCTCAACTATGGACAAAATTGAGTTTCGCTCCGTTATAAAGTTCCTTACAAAACAAGGAAAAACAACTCAAACCATTTTGGAAGAGAAAATCCATGGTTTATAAATGGCATAGCTTTTTTAAGCAAGGCAGACAGTCGCCTGAAGACGACGCTCGCCAAAGACGACCCGCTGAAATAAATTACAGTTACCATACTAAATTTTAAAAAAAATAATAAATTATAACCTTAAAATTAATAATTTTGTTTGTTTGAGTACTGCTGTAAATTTATTTTCGCGCTCTAGTTAGTAAAGATATCTACGAATCTTGCCATTTCTTTCTAATGTTTTGTTTTTTATTCAAATAATTTGGAAGGTTAGTTGTCAACTTGCGTCACTATACGTTACATATAGTATTGAATATCGATACTTGTAGCAACGAACAGTCACTTATCAGCAATCCGACTATAGTATTATTTCATCGAAGTTAAAATTATTATTTTTATTAAGGCAAAAGTACAAATTCAAAATTCAATTTCAATATCATAAAAGGAAAAAAATCACAGGATATAAGGTAGGTGGTATCTACTGCAATTACCAATATTTACATTTTAACTACAAAAAAAACTTAAAAATGATGAAATTATGTAAAACATGGTATCTACAGAAGTTACCATTATTTACATTATAGTACTTAAAACTGATATTATCACAGTTTTTTCCTCAATTGTTGTGGATTCATCCCCGGGAATGTAATCTGAGTCTTCAGCAGTAGAATAAGGATCAGATTCAGATAAAACACTCATTTTTTCATCACTTTTAATAGGTTTTGTACTAACAGATACTTGTGGACGTGCGGCCATTTTGTACACTTACCATGTATTTTCGCTCTAGAACATGCAAATATCACATATTACATGATACATCCAGAGCTATCTATTGATATTTTTTGTAAATTTGAAGTGAAATCTAGTTTATGATTACATTTACTATATTTTACATACAGTAATTCAGTTTTAAAAAATATGTCAGTTACCAGGTTTTACACCCGAACCCTTCAATTATGAGCCTGAGTCGAAACAAGTGTGAATGCAGAGGATTAAAAGAGCACAAAACCCCCAAAAAGTTCAAAACTTCACAGTCAGCAGGAATAATCATGCTGATTGACTATAAAAATAAGAGTGTCACAATAACTGGAGAATACTACTCTAATCTGCTAAAACAGTTAAAAGAAGCTGTGAAGGAGAAAAGTAGAGGAAAATGGACCAAAGACAATGCACCCGTGCATAAGAGCAATATTGCGGTGGCTGCTGTTTACGACTGTGGCTTTCAAGCTTTAAACCACACTTCCTACAGTCCAGACCTGGCCTCGTCAGTCTATTATTTGTTCCCGAAACTGAAAAAGAGCTTCGAGGGAAGAAATTACAAGCGACGAACAAGTTAAAGATGCCGTTTCAACCTATTTTGAGGAAAACGACAAAACATTTTTTTGAGGGTATAAATAAATTAATTGAAAGATCGGATAAATGTATTAGGATTAAGGCTGCGTTTAACCCCCAGAGGTTACCAATTTCTTTTACAAAACTAAAAATCTGAAATGAAATTAGTATAAATCTATACATCAAATATTTTTATCTATGTAATGGGATATTTTTAATTATAATTATTGTAAAAATATTATCGCTCAATAACATTAAATGACATCAGTAACATTGTTCTGTAATTTTTTAAATCTATTTATGGGTTTCAAATAACTTTTATATTTATATAGTTTTGTGTAGAAATATTCAAATAATACGTCAACATTTTTTCGACTTGATTACTTATAGTTTAGAACCCTCATCGAAAAATGTTATACTTGATGATAACGGAATGCCACTTGGTACACGTATTCTTCACAAAAATTAAATCATTTTTACCCGTAACACCTATTTTTAGAACCGCGGCAGATTCAAGAATGCGGCAAATATAGAATACCTATAATAAGTACAATAACTATAAATAGTTTTCACAATAGAACAAAATAGCTAAAAACCTTTTTGTAGAATGAAATTGCTGCTAAGTTGCTGAGACTATTGGCCAGACAGTTATTTTTTTTTTTTACATAACATACAATAAAATATACATAACATTATAAATTACATACATATTCTTATATTAGAATTTTTTATAAAAGAACAAATGGTTTCCAGAATTTCTTGATTGTGAGTAGCCAATAAGGTCTAAAAGTTAAGAGGGAATTAAATGCTCATGTTGACGAACTTTTGTAGAAAAAATATTTCTAGATCGGTTGTAAAGTGGACAGGAAAAAATTAAATGATTGGGATCGCCAATTACATTGTTCTCACAAATGCAAAAGTGCTACTTTGTATATTAATTTTATGTAGATGATATGGGGAGAAGTTATGATTGAATTTAAGGCGGCAAATAGTAGAAATAAAATATCTGCTTTGGCTAGGGTTAAACCATTGATTTAGAGGTAGAAAAGGATGAATTTCCAGACCTATTAATCTCCACAAACAGTGACACCAATTGGCCGCCAAAACAGATTTAATTGTTCGACATTTGTTTCTGTAGATTCATCTTAAAGGACATGTTATCCAACAAGCCAATGTCGATTGAACAACTGAAAAACAATTATTCAAGCATCAATAGTTCATATACCGCCTGAAATTTGTGTAAATATTGTAAGAATTGCTTTTAAAAGTGCTCGCATTTGTGTGGCATAGAGAAGCTGGTATTTAACCGATATTATATTCTACAAAAAATTGCAAGGTTCAAATAAAGTATTTATATATTATTATTATTTTTAAATTGTTTTGGATTTAATATAGGCATTATTTATAATGAAACTTATAAAGTTGATTTTTGACCACTCTGTATGTTTGTGACAGCCTCGTCCAAAGGTATTGTTTTGAAGAAAGGTGTTTATATTATTTATATGAATTCTGGGAAGTTAAAATCCAAATGCCAAAACTCTTGATAACCGTCGAATTACAATTAGAGAAGTTTCTGAAGAAGTTGGTATATCATATGGTTTATGCAAATAAATTTTCATGTTTTGGGCATGAGGCGAATGGCAGCAAAATTTGTTCCGAAATTGTTACATTTTTAACAAAACATATGTCGTAAAGAAGTCGCTCAGGAAATGATAGATGATGTCGTCAATGACTCAACATTGCTCCTGCACATCATAACGGGTGACAAAACGTTGGTGTACGGTTATGATATCGAAACAAAGGCTCAATCATCTCAATGGAAGCTTCCAAATGAACCTCAAAAAAGAACGCCAAGTTCGATCGAATGTTAAAGTTCTTCGCACTATTTTTGTCGATTATCGTGGTATTGTGTACCATGAATTTTTACCGCAAAGTGGTACGGTTACTAAAGAATACTATTTGAGCTTGTTGAGTCGGCTGCGTTAAGCAATTCGTAGAAAACGGCAAGATTTACAAAGGATTCTTCGAAATTGTACCATAATGAACACATCAGCTCATACTTCATTGCTTGTTCGAGATTTTCTGTCTAAAAATAGCACCGCAAGGATACCGCATCCACCCTATTCACCAGATGTGACTTTTTTTTTTCTTCCCAAAGATGTAAAAAACAATGAAAGGACATGTTTTACGATCATTGAAGAAATAAAAGCAAAATCGCTGGAGGAGCTAAACGCTATACCAAAATCTGCGTTTTGAAGACTAGAAAACACGATGGTATAAGTGCATTATATCCGATGGGTACAATTTTGAAAGGCACAATATAAAAAGAAATGAATAAATAAATATGGTTTTGTAAATTAAAAAATTGCACGAACTTTTTGATCCTACCTCGTAATTGGTATCAGGACACTAACCCCCGGGAGTCTAACCCCCGGGACATTAACGCCGTTATTTAAAGTCGACTTAGAACTTCTTCCTTGCAATTCAACACAATTTTAATCAGAATTCGCCATTTTGTCAGAACTGTCACTTTAATTTCTCTGTTTTTTATTTCTGGGATTTACTTTTGACAGTATCAGGACACTAACCCCCGGGACATTAACCCCCCGTCAAAAAACCCCGGGACATTACCCCCCCATGTCAATAACCCCCCGTGCCATTAACCCCCTGGACAATAACCCCCGTGTCATTTACGAAGTATTGAATTTATGAAGTAAATAGTTCCCTTAAAAATAAATTTGTTAGTATTTATTTTAATATTATTTTATTTATATCTTAAATTAATTTGTTTTATACTTACGTAACTTGGTAGTTGAGAAAAGAAAATTCGATTTTTATACATTAATCTGAAAAAATGTCTTCAACCTTGAATTTTTAAAACTCAAATAATATCGAAAAAAAGCCATCAACTCGAAATTGTAAACCAAAACATTATTAAAAATATTTAAATTTCATTTAAGGCTCAGAAAGAATCCAATTTTCAATAAAAAATTCTTCATTGGGCCCCTATGAATTTTTGATAATATTGATAAGGGCGTATTATTACATCCCTTAACTCACATTCACACAAAAAAAAATTAATCAAAATCGTTAGAGCCATTTTTGAGAAAAAATGATTTTTGTAAGTTAACCTTAAAAAAAGGTCTTCGACCTTGAATTTTTAAAAATATTGAAAAAATGCCATTAACTCGAAATTGTAAACCTTAAATTATTTAAAATATTTAAATAGCACTTGTGGGTCCTTGATATTATTTTGAAAATATTGATAATAGACCGGGAGCTCATGCTCTTTTAAATATATGCATGCGATTCGGAGGGTCCCAAATGGCTCAAACGGTCATGTGATCTTGTAATAAAAAAATATGATTTTCCGCGTTTTCATACAGCATGCCTATAATTAAAAGACTTTAAATTTGTTATAACTTTTTTTGACAAAAGGGCAAGCAATATTAAATCAGAGAAAAACACAAAAATTTTGTCCAAGTGGAAATGCAATTTTCCCTATGACCGGAAAGCGTGCAGGGGTTTAGTACCATCCCTTTTTTGTTGTCACAGGGTAAATATTCTCTCCTCCAAAAGGCATGCTGTATGAAATCGGAGACCAAAAATGTCATGAGCTCCCGGTCTATAACGTTTTATTATTACTTTAGTTAACCCACATTCACAAAAAGTTTAATCGATTGCCAGGGGGTTAATGGCCCGGGGGTTATTGGTACGGGGGGTTAATGGCACGGGGATTGTTGACGAGGGGATAATGTCCGGGGGTAAATGTCACGGGGGTTATTGTCGAGGGGTTTAATGGCACAGGGGGTTATTGACATGGGGGGTAATGTCCCGGGGGTTATTGATGGGGGTTAATGTCCCGGGGGTTATCGACGGGGGGTTAATGTCCCGGGGGTTATTGACGGGGGGTTAATGTCCCGTGGGTTATTGACGGGGGGTTAATGTCCCGGGGGTTAATGTCCTAGAAGCCTCGTAAATCGTGTGCCTGATCATATTTTACTTTAAATTTAATTAAGTTCGTATGTAGTTCAAATTCTAACTTCATGAACTTTCAAAATTACGTACACACTTATATACTCACATACTCAAACATATAAATTATAAAAATATGCAAGACTAGACGCACCAATACTTATATGTCGAATAAGAACAGGTTTTTTAAAATTATTTTCAACAACTTCCATATAGACATAACGGTAAGAAACCGTTATTCATGCTCACTAATTTTGGAAATAATTTTACCATTGAAACATACTGCGAAACAAAATTTATGTTACCTTATTAACCTTTGCTTTGATACATAAACTAAATATTATTATTATATGAGATTTAACATGTTAGATTATAGTTGTAAAGTGTTATAGACATACTATTTGTCTTATGATCTGATAAAAATTATGAAATATTGTGGTAATAGACAGTACAGTTCAAAGATTACGTCACGATCTGGTAGTACACAAAGTTGTTTGAATGAATTATTTTTCATAACTGTCATTTCTCGACAAGTGATGTATGAACATTACTGTACCTATATATTGAAGAATTTCAGTAAAGAAGTTGACATGACTTCGAAGTAACCTTTCGAAGAAAAAGGTTATGACGAATCACATATAAAATAACTTCAAACATAAAGATGAAAACCTGGAGTATGTCGATAAATTTATCTACTTAGGACAATTAGTACAATTTAAGAACAGACAAGAAGATGAACTAAACAGAAGAATAAATCTAGCATGAAATAAAAAAAATCTTCAAAGGGCGCTTAAATCAAAGACACGTGTTCCCGCACGTCCCCAATTTAATAAACAGGCGCACAACCAGGATTTTTTGGAGAGGGGGGGGGGGGTTAAGAACTCAAAATTGTTTTACAAGGTCTGGGATGAACCGGGACCCACATTTTTATAGGGAAATTACAGACCAAACCGGCTCAATCTAAAGTGGGTTTTACACGATTCAATTAATTGAAAAAGTTGACATTCAATTAATTGATGTGTGTAAAGCGTAAAAATTTCGTCAATTAATTGATCAATTAATTGACAAAAAATTTGATCAATTAATTGACAAAAAATTTGATCAATTTATTTTGAAAATAGAACAAGTTCTATTTTTCGTCAATTTTTCATAAGTTTTTAGGGAATTTTAGGTATATTTTTATCTGTTAAGATATTGCCAACTGTTTAGTTGTAGCATAACCTCGAAACATATTATTTGTGTTTCAGTTTCAAATCTAACATAACCTCAAACGTTCTAATTTATCATCATCTAGGTTATTTCTTTTGTTTTTGTTCACAGCTCGTAATTTTGTGAAGATTTTTTCAATATTTTCATTTTGATAAATATGTCAACATGTCTTACAGTTGGTAATGTAAAAATTTTCAAAAAAATTGATAAATAAATTGCTGTGTGTAAAGTGCAGTTTTTATTCCCAAGGTTACCAATAAATTTTTCAATTAATTGACAAAAAACTTGATCAATTTGTTGATCAATTAATTGAACTGTGTAAAACTAACTTAACACGGGCCTATCTCTAATCACAACAAGTGCTGACCAAAAACCAAAAGACTTTACCTTCAAAATTCAATTGATGACCGAAAAACAAAAAGGTTTCGCCAGTGGCATAACTAGAACTCATGGGCCCCTATGCGAAATATTTCTTGGGCCCCCTTGATTTATGAAGCTTAAAAAAGAAGAAATTTAAAATAAATAGTCTCAATAGCTAATTGTTTGAATAATAATTTTGGGGATTTTGGGGTTGGATTAACTATTAATCAATATAAGCACGTGTTTAGGACACCAAATTACTATTGCATGGACCCACCATCTACGTTTTTAACCTTATTTCATTTTTAAATATGCTAAAATGGTCACAGTTTTTCATCTACGAATTATTTAGTCAGTTATATGATCCATAATTATAGTTTTTTGCGTGTCGTATCTATTTTGACATTTCAAATTTACTTATAGGTTAGTTTCTGTCTCTTTCTCGCGTAAATGTAAAGTGTAAATCATAAGTATAAGTATTATCTGTCTCATTTTGTAATACGAAACTAACAGGGAAACTTCATTTTTTATGTTGTATATTTAAAATATCACCTTAGGGTGGTAACACCTTTCAAAATATTTGACAATTCATAATTGACATTAAATTACGTATATGTCAACTTACTAACACAAATTGTATAAAACACAAATTGACAAGCATTTGAAATATATTTTATGCAACCAGACCAGAAAATATGAATAAGCGAATTAAGATGAAATAAATATTTGTATACAATTCAAAATATTTGACATGTCAATCACAAATTTGACAGGTCAATTTGGTATCTGACATGTAGTTTTTGAGTGAATATAACCTCAGTATAATGCAACTTCACTAAAAATGTAAAAGCCAGATTTACAAGTTTACATGGTTTCAAAAAAGTCTATTTACACCACAACAGTCACCAAAGTAACCAGATTTAGTTTCGTATTACAAATTGAGACAGATTATATAAGCATGAAGTTTGCAAACTTTTAAATTATACTTATAATTAAGACACTTAAGTACGTTAGTGTGAATGGTTACGTAGGAGGCAGTATGAAACTTCTAAGTATAAATCTAAATCATAAGTATAATTATAATTAGGAAAGTGTGAATGCAGCTTAAAGCCGTACTCAACAACGTGAAAATTTCCTGTCCAACCGTATATTCGACATCTGAAATTCTCTCCCGGATGAAGCAGTCTCGGCCCACTCCGTCAACAGTTTTAAAAACAAAATTGCCTTCCTGTTTTCTTAAAAATTTATAATAATTGCTGTATATATTGATGTTACCTCTTTTGTTTACTATAAGCTGTTCACTTTTGTAAGAACAAACTAAATCTGGTTATTTTGGTTACTTTTATAGTGTATTACTGACTTTAAATGTCAATTAAAAATATTCTTTACGCTGTAAAACCGACTTTAGGTTGATAAGGTTATGATCATTATAATTAAGATATAATTTTTCATTATGACATATGTCAAATGGATCGACATTTTAAAAAAGTGACATTTTTTAATACCAACATGACATTCAGCTTCAAAGGTGCAAACTATTGAAAACAAAATTTCCTGTTAGTTTGTTCTTACAAAAGTGAACTGCTTATAGTGTATATTCTGTATTGTAACATTTTTAATTGTGATTTGTTTGAATATTAATGTACAGTCTGTTCCAAACGGTTAAGCGGAACTAGATTTTGCAATCTAGTTACTTTTACCGTTTAAATCGTGCTTTCCGGCCGTTTTGTTTAAGCTTTGTAAATCATACTTACAATAAACAATTTTTGGTTAAGGTTAATATCATTTTAAAATGTCATTTTCTATTTATTTTGATTTTTTGTGTCATTCTTAATACAAATTTCCCATTTATTTATGTTTTTGTCATTAATATCTAAAAAAAATAATTTAATTTTGACATATGTCTTTCGTTTCTATGGTTACATTGTTGCAATTTTAAATTTTGACATTCCAACGTGAAAAATGAAATAACCCAAGCAAGGTCGCTTTTCGTAACAACCTAAAAGAACGAAATTCCCATTTAGTTCCGCCTAACCGTTTGGAACAGACTGTATGTATATGTATTGTTTCATTGAGCACAACAAGCCACTGGCTTCTGCTCTAATCAGTGTAATAATAATAATAATATTAATAATAAAGCATATACAAGAAAACATACATACATACAAAAAAATCATTAATTTTAATATACTGGGGTTACCTTTTACGTTTTTACAAACGACCACTAGATGGCAATATTGAAATGTGTCATTACTATATTCGTAAAATTTGACACTTGTTATGGTAAAATCAGTGGCAGCTTATAAATTGACCGAGTAGTTTGTTGACAGTGACCGTTAAAAAAAACAAGTGTGCGAAAAAATGGATATTACTCGTGAAGGTTTTCGTTGGATGATTTTTTACGATTTTAGTAAAGGTCTAACCCAACATCAATGCATAATGAAGCACCATCAGAAAAGACTGTTTATAATTTGTTTGCAGAATTTCGTCATGGTCGTGCGTCCGTCAGTGATGAATCTCGTGAAGATCTACCAAAATCGGTTGTGATTGAAAAAAACATCGATGCTGTGCGCAAAATGATTGAAGAAGATCGGAATGTGACTTACTGTGAGATAGAGGTATCCTTTGGCATATCGCAGACTGCAATACATTCGATTTTGCATGAACATTTAGCTGTGAAAAAGATCTGTTCGCGATGGATTCCGCATAATTTGACCGAAGCTCAAAAAAAGGCTCGGGTTGACTGGTGTAAAGGAATGCTAAAAAAATTCAACCTAGGCACTGCAAAATCGGTATACAGGTGACCAACATCGTTACAGGTGACGAAACTTGGATTTATTCATATGAACAGGAAACTAAGCAACAATCCACTGTTTGGGTCTTCCAAGATGAACCGAAACCCACAAAAGTTGTTTACACACGAAACACGTCCAAGAAAATGATCGCTTGTTTCTTCGGTTGTACTGAACATGTAGCAACCATTCCTTTAGAGCAGTGCTTCTTAAACTTTTTGATGTCACGGCTCCCCTGCAACTCAAATCAATAACCCACGGCCCCCCTATTTTTTGTTTTTGGAACCAAGATTAGTTAAAATATATTTATTTATTTATTTGGTTTTTCAAACATATAGTTTTTACGCTCAGATCATTCAATAACACTGGTCAACAAATTTAAACTCTTTTTGCTGACTTAGATCTTATACTTGTTTTTAACTAATTTTGGGGTGCTGATTTCAAAAATGTTAACAGTTTCTGCCTGTCACGTCAAATTTTTGTTCTATCGTATTTTGACTTTTTTCACCTTTTCACGTTCTGATATATGTCTACTTTAATTTCAACTTCGTTCTTGTTGTCCAATATATTTCGTAGGAACGTCTTACATGCAGGTACTTGTTATAGACCTTTTTACAACGGCGGTGGTTGCAAGGTCATGGGTAAGGTACTTAGTATGACTGCTGCATCCATTAAATGTTCAGGTTTGTACTTGTTCAATAGGTTTCTAATAAGTATTGGGCTCAGAAAAATTGGCCGGTGAGAATAGATTTAAATGATGGAGACCCAAACATAATACACGAACCTTTGGTGGAGCGAACAAAAATCATTTTCCTCCCTCTTCATATTAAACTGGGTCTAATGAAACAGTTTGTAAAAGCGTTGAACAAAGATGGTGACTGTTTCAAATATATATTTGAAACATTTCAAAGTCTCAGTAATGAGAAACTAAAAGCTGGCATTTTTGACGGACCACAAATTAGAAAATAAGTGAATGATCCACATTTCACTGTACATAAGGATGATATGGAGAAGAATGCATGGCAGTCTTTCGTGGCGCTCATCAAAAATTTTCTTGGGAATAAACTATGTGGAGGTAAACCGAAAACTATGTGGAGGTCGTTGAAAATTTGATTGAAAATTATCCTCATCTGGGGTGCAACTTGAGCGTGAAACTTCATCTTGAAAATTTTTCTGTCAATCTTGGAGATGTTAGTGATGAACAGGGTGAACGTTTCCATCAGGATTTAAAAGAGATGGAGAGACGTTATCAAGGAAGGTGGGGTAGGATACTCACATGATGGCTGACTGTTGGAGTATTAAAAGAGACTTATCGGGAATGGTGCACTCCAAAAGATCTTACAAACGACCATTTAATCCTTAAATTATTTTGTATTTTTATTTTAACACACCAATGTTAAATTAAATTAAAACTGTTCTCATTTTCTTACTTTCACTATAAATAAAATTTCAAGAATATTTTCTAATTATTTATCCTGTCCTTATTGTTCGCCAAATTTGTACCAATTACAGTATCGACGTCTAAAATTAAACGATATAAGCATTATTTGGCCGAAAATATGTATTTGTTTTAGAGCAAAAATCTGATGTGATACGCAAAAACTGATGTCATATTTGAGTTCAGTAGCACCAAATTAGTAAGAAACAAGTCTTAGATGTAAGTCACCAAAAATTGTGTTGACCAGTGTAATCTATGTATAATGAAGATTAATATTTATGTGGCATTAAAGTTATAGCTACTTATCCTTTTTAAATAATACAATAATTAAGTGTTATATTTGCGGCTCTTCGCGGCCCCCTTGTGGGAACACCACGGCCCCCTACGGGGCCGCTGCCCACCACTTTAAGAAGCACTGCTTTAGAGGATCGGAGGACAGTTAATGCTGAATGGTATACAACAATTTGTGTGCCAGAAATCGTCGACAAAATCAGGAAAAGCAACCAAAAACGTCGCATCATTCTTCATCATAACAATGAAAGCTCCCACACAGCACGTCAAACAATTGATTATTTGAAGGAGAAAAACATCGATGACTTCTAGCAAACAAATTATTGTATACCATTCAGCATTAATTGTTCTCCGATCCTGTAAAAGAATGGTTGCGACATGTCCAGTTCAACCGAAAAAACAAGCGATCATTTTCTTGGTGCTTCGTGAACAAACAACTTTTGTGGATTTCGGTTCATCTTGGAAAACACAAACAGTGGATTGTTGCTTAGTTTCCGGCTCATATGAATAAATCCAAGTTTCGTCACCTGTAACGATGTTGTATACGGATTTTGCAGTGCCTAGGTTGAATTTTTTAGCATTCCCTTATACCAATCAACACGAGCCATTTTTGAGCTTCGGTCAAAATATGCGGAATCTATCGGGAACAGATTATTTTCACAGCTAAATGTTCATGCAAAATCGAATATATTGCAGTCTGCGATATGCTAAAGGATGCCTCTATCTCACGGTAAGTCACATGCCGATCTTCTTCAATCATTTTGCTCACAGCATCGATGTTTTTTTGAATCACAACCGATTTTGGTTGACCTTCACGAGATTCATCAAGGACGCACGACCACGACGAAATTCTGTAAACCAATTGTAAGCAGTCTTTTCTGATGGTGCTTCATTACCAAAAGTTGAACGAAGCGAACCTATGTATTGTTGTTTAGGTAGGCCTTTACTAAAATCATAAAAAATCATCCAACGAAAACCTTCACGAGTAATATCCATTTTTTCACAAACTTGTTATTTTTAAACGCTCACTTTCAACAAACTACTCGGTCAATTTATAAGCTGCCACTGATTTCACAATAACAAATGTCAAATTTTACGAATATAGTAATGACACATTTCAATATTGCCATCTAGTGGTCGTTTGTAAAAACATAAAAGGGAACCCTCGTATTAAAAATAAACAGTATCTTCGTTTTTGTCTAGGGCCTCAAATCTACATCATAAATATGTTATTATACAGGCAAAAATCACAGTCTAATTCAGCAAAATATCTAAGGGTCCCCTACAGCATCGTGTCCCTATGCAACGGCATAACTATCATACCCCTACTTGCGCCACTGGCCCTCGTTTCCAAAATACAAGAGATGACTGGAAAAGCACTTGAACTCTAAAATTCAAGTGAAGAAGTGAAAACTCAAGTGTGGTCCTTTATTTATATCACGTTTATGTTCTTTGCTACGGCGACAATTAGGCAGGACAATTCTAATTTTTCATAATGATAATTCCATGCCTGAACAGGATTCGAACCCGAGACCTTAAAAACGCAGGGCACGTTGTTACCACCACGCTACGCCGGTCGGCTAAGGGTGCATTCGAGTTGGACAGAGTAGAGCGAGCGCTGAGCGAACAGTTGATGGTGACGTCATGAATAGAGCACTAACGGAGCGAGAGTTCTAGTGACGTAATGTTTATAAAATCTAACCCTACAATTTTAGGCGGCGTTTTTACTGTCAGATTAGTTCACGTCATCATGAATCAAAATTATATACAGTCTGTTTCAAACGGTTAGGCGGAACTAAATGGTAATTTCGTTCTTTTAGGTTGTCACGAAAAGGGACCTTGCTTGGGTTATTTCATTTTTCACGTTGGAATGTCAAAATTTAAAATTCCAACAATGAAACCATGGAAACGAATGACATATGTCAAAATTAAATTATTTTTTTTACATATTTTAATGACAAAAAATAAATAAATGGGATATTTGTATTAAGAATCACACAAAAAATCAAAATATAAAGAAAATGGCAATTTAAAATGATATTAACTTTTACCAAAAAATGTTTATTGTAAGTATGATTTACAAAGCTTAAACAAAACGGTCGAAAAGCACGATTTAAACGATGAAAGTAACTAGATTGCAAAATCTAGTTCCGCCTAACCGTTTGGAACAGACTGTACCTAGGTTTTTCCTTGATTTTTTTTTTTCAATGATGAAGAAATAAAATTAATTAAAAATTAAATAATAATGAATGAATTTAATGAATTTTTTCCATTTTAATTTTATGCACGGTGTATTTTAATAATTTTTTTGCTGTTTACAGAACGTCACAAATACATAAAATGGCCGTACTCCGTAGCTATAGACAAATAACAATATTATTTGTCTATTGTTATTGGTCTAAGGCTATTATTTTTATTTTATTTATAATTTAATTTTAAACTTTCATTTCTTTCCCGCCGTTCCCCCACTTTTTTAAATCATACTCCATATGCTCGGTCTTAAAACCCCGAACACATAGAGCGCACTCTAAATGCTCGCTTGATCGCAAAACGAATGCAATTGAGTGTACTCCGAGCGTCAAATCGAACACGTTTGAGTGTACAGAACGTGCTCGGAACGCTCGGAGCGTCAATTCGAATGTACCCTAAGTGAGGCCCTTAAAAACACTAGAAATACTTGATGTCGTTAATGTCATTTGTTGATAATGTAGCCTATTTATTAAAAAAAATATCTTAAAAAAATGTCTTTTTTTTATTTTTTATTTTTGGAATGCTTTGGAATATGAAATCGTGAATTGTAACGAATCGTGATTTTATTTTTTGTCATCATACCAGAATTTTCATCATGAATAATTAGAATTTTTCTGTTACAGTTCCCAAAAACGTCTGAATATAAAATTAAAAAGGAAGTACATAAAGAGCAAATTAAAGTTTATTAACTAAATCACAACTACACTGTTTTTAACAGCATCATTCCTATTTATAACTATCTTTTATTATCATCTTTAACAATCATCACATTTCACTAATACTAATATAAAAGTTATACAATTTTTTTATCCAACAGTAAGAAGATTTGTACTAGTATCAAGAGTATAATACGGAACTTCCAGATTAGTTGGTGCTGGTCCTTTTCTTGTTCTTCCAGATCCATCAAAATGTGAACCGTGACAGGGGCAGTAGTAACCATTGTAATCACCGGCATCAGCAATGGGCACACAACCCAGATGAGTGCAAACACCAATAACAACTAGCCAGGCTGGGTCTTTTACTCTATCCTCATCTCTTTCGGGGTCTCTAAGAGTCGAGATATCAACCTGAAAATCAATCATAGTGTTATCGTCATTAAACTAGAAACTAGGTAGCTCTCTCCGCTCGGTTCTACTAACCTGATACTTTCCTAATCTAACCTAAGATAGTGTTGTCATTAAACTAAAAGGTAGGTAGCTCGCTTCGCTCCGCTCCGCTTGTATTCTACTAATTTAACCGAACCTAAGGTAGTCTTTTTGTCATTAATCTAGAAGATAGATAGCTCGCTTCGCCCGGCTTCTTCTAACCAAACCTCTTACTAATATAACCTAACCTATGCTAGTGTTTTGTCATTAAAATAGAACATAGGTAGCTCGCTCTACTCGGTTCTACTAACCTAATACTTTCCTAACCCAACCTAACCTAAGTTAATGTTTTGTCATTAAACTATAAAGTAGATAGACTTCGTTCAACATAATAAAAACACAGGCGGATGTTAGCGGCTCCTATGTGCAGAAACCAAATTTCGTCCATTACGTTATCAACAGTTAGTTTAACACATTTCAGTGGCATCACTTTAATTTGTTTTTGACTACGCGTATTGTGCGATGTTGTTTATTTCCGTTATTATTATTTAATTATCGTTGGTTTCGAGGTATATAGTGCCACGAAGCAAACAAAAACCCTGGTAAATATGTGAACTAATTTGAAAATTTTTAGGCTGGTTTCCGTCTGATCAATTAGGAACCACCTTAAGGAATGTGTACACAGAACTGATAAGTACTGATTTTACGCTTTATTTGTATAATTTGTGCTTTAGTATTTGTGTTTGATGTAATAGACCATGTTAGTGTGTCGTCACATACATGTTGTGCTGCCATCTGAGAGCTGAGTCCTTATGAAGTTTAAAATACATGGGACATTACTTTTGTTACCTTAATTTTATAAATATTTTCAATTTTGGAGCAAAAAATATGTATTTTTGATAAATATATACTAATATATACAGTCCAGACACTTTATATTATAGAATAATGATTTTATAAATATATAAATAAGGATTCGAAGATATATTTATAGGTTACGTTTTTAAATAATATGAAAATCGGAATATCTTTAGTATTTATTTAATTAACACTAAGTAATCATTAATATTTTGTTTTAGAATGCATATTGGTGTATTGTTTTGCTCTGAATTGTAACAATTACATCTACAGTATTAATTGCAAATTTTTTCGTTTTTTGACAGATGAAAATGAAAAACTTTGAACTACTTTACACTTTTTGGATGCAACATATAAAAAGTTTAATTAATATCATTGAATAAAGCCCATAAAGTTGTACAAGTAGGCAAAATTTCGTGCATTTTGAAAAGCTTGTGAATGAGATATTGGGACTCAAAGTTGTTGAAATCTCGCTGGCGTACTGTCGCGGGTTCCAGTATGGGGTCAAACAAAGGGCTATAGCTCCACATATATTCCGCCGGCGAACCTAAAATTTTACCAAAGTTTGTTTGGGACATAGGGAGTCCTCCACACAAAATTTCAGCTAAATCTGAAATGGTCGCGTGGTGAGCCCTAGACCACTTGACATGGAATGACCCATATGGAATTTCGCGCGAGTGTAATATGCCGTTGAGTGTACTTGAGAACGCATAGAGCGCTAAAACACGCCTACCCAGGGACTTTGTTTGCTTCGACGGACTATACCGTGTACTAAAATGAGTAAAAATGTGTTTGAAATACATGATTTTGTATGTTTGGTATCCACAACAATAGTTTAAAACCCTTATGTACGTCTATGTGATAAGCTATTTTCTTGCGCAGAATTGATGACGAAATTTATGATACCCAGTGTTTTTCTTATGCTGAACGAAGACTAGCTCGCTCCGCTTGCATTTTATAACCTAACCGAACCTAGCGCTGCGATTGCCGTCAAAATTTCGTTGATATGTAGGGAATTCTAACCTAAAATTGCAAGTTTAAAGTGAAAATAATGAAAACTGAGTAAAAAAATATCAATTTCCATACCTACTATAATCTATTATTATCTAAGAAACATGTCTCTTCAAAAAATCATGAAAATAATGCAAATTGAATGTGTATATATATGACTCCGGAGTCTTATTATTAGATTTACAAGATTTACAATATCCCACTTCAAACTCTATACAGATGGCAGCACGTAACGACTACACTAAATAATTCAAGAATTATCAGTGGCTCTAAAACAAGGGATTCTGTTTATTTATCACATTAAAATATCATTTACTTTTTAGTTTAGGTTAGAATCACCTTAAAAGCACTATCACAAAAGGTTATGGTTAATAACGGTTTATTTTTTTTTTATAAACCGCCTAAAAATAAATTGTATTTTACCTGTTCTGTGCAGGGCCAGGGACAGTGATTCACTTAAAAGCACTATCTTAGGTTATGATTGATAACTGTTTATTTTATTTTTTTTAAACCACCTAAATATAAATTGTGTTTTAAAAGTTCTGCACAGTCCCACCTGTTTAGAATCTCTGTATATTGAACAAATGACGTGTGTGTGACGCATGCGCAGTGTGCAGTGGGATGTTGTAAATCTACACGTTTTATTATTATTATTTTAAGAATTATGAAATTTTTGAGTAATACTCACACTTCTTTCGAGATCAATTTGCTGCTGTGTACGATGTCTAATAAACAATGGTTTCCCCCTCCATTTAAATGTCACAGATTGTCCTTCTTTTATCTCTGACAGATTTATTTCAATTTTAGCCAAAGCTAAAACTTCAGCTGAAGCAGCCAGAAAATAAACATAATGTGATCCATGTGACTTTAAACCATACAAAAAGAACAAACCACCCAACGCCTCAATCGCATAAGTTACTAATCTTCTTTGATCCATAGAATCGATAGAGCGAACATTAGGTGATTTTACTGCGCTTCGTCGATATGCAGAAAAATCAGGTACTTTCATATCATTATGGTAAATATACCTGACGAAGACGGTGTACGCTGGCCCAGAACTAACTGTCAAATTTCCTCGAATCAAAAGTTTTTGCAGTGAAAATGAAGTTAGTTTGGCGTTCCTCTTTTCCCCAGAAATTAATTTATGGACTGAAGGTTGCAAATTATGATGAACACCATGGTATGAACTTGAAATAACTTGTGTTAAGTTTTTTATCTTTTTAAAAACTGCTTTGTAATTTGCAACTGTTTTGGGTAATTTATTCATTTTTCTATGATGCAATGTCTGTAATTTCACTTATATGACTGATAATACAGTTTTAGTTATGTATTTTCGAAAGTGTACCAATTTTTGCAATGCAATTTTATGTAATTGTCAAACTAATAAAGCAAATGAATAAAACAAAAAATAATTTATAATTTATTAAAACTGTTGTCACTGGTGTCATTATGAAATTCACTTGTCATCACAACACACTTGATTAACAAAACATGTACCAGGTTTGATTAGCCTCATAAATAAAAATTGTAAGGCCAGGTCTTTCCACTTTCAGATAAAGTTCCAGGTAACTATTTGACAGATTAGGTTATTTATAACTTCATCTGCTGAATAAATGTCAATACCAGTCAGTGAATCCAATACGTCAGTCTCATTATCCGTTAGATAACTATCCGATAGACACATTTGTATAGAAAGAAGGGATGATATTTATTCAGCAGATGAAGTTATAAATAACCTTATCTGTCAGATAGTTACCTGGAACTTTATCTGAAGGTGGAAAGACCGGGCCTAAATGTTTTTTTTTTAGGGTTTTGTAGGTACGACCATCAAAAAACCCTTATAACATCACTCATATGTCTGTGTGTCTGTCTGTCTATACGGTAGAAATTGTAGCCAAACGCATTAACATAGAACGTTGAAATTTGGCATGCTTATACAACTCTTTGACCCACATATAGGAAAAATACTGAGAGTTCCAAAAAAACCCATCCCGAGATAAATATATATATAAATATATATTTCATAAAAAAATATATATATACCTCTTAAAGCGTGAGTTATGTGCAATGCAGCACAACACAAGCAAGTCAACGGACCCAACCTGCTGCCTCAGCAGCAACATTCCCATAAAAATATAAAAATGTTGTTAACATTAAAAATTATATAGTTTATAGTTATATAGTTACATAGTTAGACACATTGTTAAATAGTCATTCATATAGTTATGTAGTTAATTGTAATACTTTAAAGTATAATTGTCGAATAAAATTTAATCTTTTTAAAAATCTCATTTCGATTTCCAATCATAAATATCGTGGATCAACAAACAAATTATTATTTTTGAAAAATATATATTTTATGGGATTTTTGCCAAACATGTGTCAAAAAAATGTTGTCCCCACCCTATCTCCCAGAGTGATTTATCTAAAAATCTGAAAAAAAAATCCGTAATGAATATTGATGGGAACCGGAATAGTTCAACAGGAATTTTTGATCAGATAAGTTTTTCGAAAAATGTCAATTTTTTGTGTCGTTGATAAAAAAAAATGGTATCAAAAGGAAGCTCTTAAGGCGTAGATTAAGACATTTTTGATCAAATTGTGTTTTTGAAAAATATGGCAGTTTTTTGTGTGTTTGACAAAATTAATTATTTTTTTAATTCATGGCTAAATTATGGCTAATAATGGTAAGTGCTAAGATAGTGCGTGTTTTTTTGAAATTAAAAATTATACTATTATACGTTGTGAATAATCCTATTTTTGAATTACATTAGATAGTTGTTAGATAGATCAAAGAGGAAATAAATTATTTGTATTAATAAAATACATATAAATCAAATAACACATTGTTAATAGTGAGAAATACGTTTCTGAAATTGAAAAAAAAAGCCATTTATCAATTTATTTTTTATTAATCTAATGAAGACCTGAATACGAACCAAATGCAGAAAAAAAAAACGCTGGGATTTTTGTCAAATAACAAAGAAAAGTGATTATCAAAAAACTGTTGATTTTGATGTGATTATAGAACAAATACTGTCCTAGACATCTAGTATTCTGTTGGCTTCTTACACTTATTAAATACCTACAAAACCCTGAAATGTGTGAAGATCACACTTCACATAATTTTTTTTTTTTGCTAATTGCCTCATTTGGAAAGGACAAAACTTGATATAAAAAAGATGATTTTTTGACACATTTAAGGGTTCCGTATGTATCTATACTCTGTTTTAAATAAGAAAACAGTAGTTAGCGCTGTACAGGACAAATAGCAGCAAATTAAAAAAAGGGTATACAACTATAGCCTGTTTCTTTGATTTAAGAGGAAATAGATTTTGAAAACTAGTAACTTTTAACGTTTAAACGAGGCTTTTGATCATTTTATTTAGCAAAGGCCCACTTCAATCGTTAAAAGTTAACTTATAACAAATTTAAAATAATCCATTTAGTTCCGCTTAAACGTTTGGAATAGCCTATAAAGCCCAGGGATAACTTTGATAAGAGATGGCGCTCAGATCGCAATTTTGATATCATTTCTGACATTTGCCATTCTTTGTAGACATACACACTAACTATTTATTTGCTTATAATAGAAATAAAGAATTCGGTGTGTTGATAAAGCACTACTTTTTGCATGAAAAAAACATCAGCAGATGACTTAGTGATATATTTCAAAAATATAAATACAAAAAATATTAAATGGAAACTTCAAGAAACAATAAATAATTTACAAAATTGGACAACAACAACGGGATTTAAATTTTCAACAGTAAAGACAAAAGCCAGGCATTTCTCAAAAAGTTGAAAATATCAATACGATCCAGAACTTAAAATAAACAATAGAGAAATAGAATATGTCAACAGTATAAAATTTTTGGGACTGATTTTTGAAAATAGATTAGCGCGGAACAAAAACATAGAAAACCTTAAAAAAGAATGCCTTCACAGACTGCTTTCACTGAATATATTAAAAACAATACCAAATCATAATTGGGGAGCATATAGAGATACAATGATAAATATCTATAAAACGATGATAAGATCAAAACTGGATTACGGGTGTTTTTAATGTGGACAAGCCGCCAAAAACAAATCTAAAAAAACTAGATACAATCCACAATCAAGCGATGAGACTAGCAAAAGGAGCTTTATAGAAGCTTATAGAGCTTTATAGGAGAACTAGTCCGGTTATAAGTAGTACTAAATTAGGCAGGAGAACCAAATCTACATAACAGGAAAAAAGACTTATAATATCTTACACAATAGCAGTAGCAAAAAACCCATATAATATAGCAATCAAATATATTTTTCAAAATCCGTTTGAACCAAAAACAATTCGCAACATTACAAATTTACAAAATAAAATAAATAGTCTATTAAACACTTCAAACATTCCGTATCAGTCCATATTTCAAATACAGTATCAAAACACACCTCCTTAACAATACCATCCACCTGACATTAACCTTAGTCTGACCAAATATATAAAGAAAAACACTTCATCTAACGTCTGCCAAAACAAATTAAAGAAGAACACCAATCGTATCTTTTCTACTACACAGACGCATCAAAATTTTCAAATAAAACCGGAGCAGCAATAATACATGGGAACGAAAAATATGTATATCACCTACCAGAACATATAAGTATTCTCTCAGCAGAAGCTTTCAGCATTAAAAAAGCATTGGATATAATAATCAAAGAAGGTTGAAATATTATATCCGACTATATAATATGTACCGATACACTCAGTTTCCTGGAAAATCTGCAAGATACTTTCAATAAAAACATGCAGATAAAAGAAATTCAAGAAATTCTGCACAATATCAAACAAGAGATGGGAAAAAGAATAAAATGTATCTGGGTTCCGTGTCATTCAGGAATACAAGGAAATGAAGAAGCCGACAGAGCAGCCAAACAAGCCTCAAAAGAGTTGAATCTAATGAACATGAAAATTTCCCCAGAATACCTAAAAAGCCACTTACAAAGAATAATAGAACAAACGTTACAAGAAGAATGGGGAAACACTACCCAAAATCACCTGCGAAACATAAAAGAAGATGGACAGCACAAGAAATTAGAAGACAACAAATAGGATTTACTAGGCTTAGAATAGGACACACAAATCTAACTCACAAACATATACTAGCAAAAACCGAACCTACAAAATGTAACACATGTAATAAATAGCCAGTAAAACGTACAACATATCATAATCGATTATCAAAAATACATCACACACCGCAAAACGCACAACATTCCAAATAATTTAAAAGACGCATTATCAAACAAGCACATACACCGTACAAATTTCATCCATTACCTAACCGACACAGAGCTAATAAACAAAATATAAAATCACAAGTAATTTTACATATATATTATACATAACTACAGATATAAGATTGTAGATATAGAATACATTATAGAATTCAAAATATGTACATGTAATCTATGTAACTGCACAAATGACCTAACGTTCGAAGTGCCTTGACTTAAATAAAAAATAAACCAGTGGCGCAGGGAGACCTCCGCTAGACTTGCCCTCCCATAAAAAATATAATAATAAAAAAAAAAAAATAGGTAATTTTTTTTTTTTAATTTATAACAATATTTAGGTAAATCTTCAAAAATACATCAAATTATGTCTAATACAAATTTTTGTCCAAGGCTTGGTTTACTAGTTACGAATTTTTTAAAATTTTAAAGTTTAATAACTTAACCGTTTCCGGTTTCCGATTTTAATAAAAAACAATATGGTTCTTCCCAATTATTAGGAGAATTTTTTAGTACCAGAACGAACTCTTTAAGTTAACCCATTTTTGAGTTACCGTGTATACACACAAACACATACACAGACACACACACACACATACGGACGGCACTTCGAAAATAGGTTTTTTGGATACTCTGGACCATGAAACGTGGTTATCAGTCAAAATCTCGACATCGAAAATTTTCGCGATTACAATACTTGCCCCTTATATATTAAGGTCGGGCAAGTAAAAAGAAACATTAAGGAAACTGAAACAAAGCTAAAATATTATTAAGCGAACTCTGTTTTCTTTGCATGGAATAGTTCACTACGTACGATCACAAATGATGCTAAGAGACCGGGACGACCGAATGAAGTCAAAACTCAACAGATTGTCAATAAAATTCCTGATATCGTGTCGGATGACCGGCAAGTGAAGATAGGAAAGATAGCGAAGATAGTAAATATCTCAAACGAACGTGTGAGCATGTTTGGAAATGCACAAGCGCAATCCAAGTGAGTTTTTGTGCAGTTTCATAACCATTGAAGAAACATGGATCCATCACTACACACCAGAAATGAAAAACATTCAAAACAATGGTTTTCTCCTGTTGAACGTGCTCCGAAAATGGAAAAAGGGGTTCATGGCCACGTTTTCTAGGATTCGCAGGTCTTAATCTTCATCGACATCTGGAAAAGGGAAAAACGATCACGGGACAATATTACAAGACAAGATCGCTTTATTAGATCATTTACGTACTGCATTAAAAGATACAAGTTGGCCGAAGTAAATATATTGGTCAATATATTCTCTCTTTTTGACCAAAATCAAGAGACAGTTTCTGGTTTTTTACCTATGAAATCCTTTTTTCTTGTTACTACCAGACCTCTAGCTTTTTCATCCTGATTTGGGACAGACAATTGCGAAGATTATTTACTTTAGTTTCTCCATTTAATAGAATGCTTATAATATGCCGGCGCCAGGAAATACCTTGTAAATTCTTCCCCAGTTCAACAATTATTGTTTATTATATGTTTTTACAGGCACGTTTTTGCAATTTTATCCTCACATTCAAACATAGCCATTATAACGGTTAAAAAACCTGCAAAAACCAACACAATTTTAAAATCGCCTGTAATATATCCCTAATTAATTTTATACTGTTGATTGAGGAGTACTTCCATAGACTATAAAACATGTTTTGTCAGAAAGATTATGGTGATTTTACTATAGACCTTTATAAATTACATATCCTAGGAAGGATATGTTTATTAGAAGTGGATAAACGTTCTTGTTAAGAATGTAACGCGTTGTAATTTGAAGATGAATGTTCTGATATTGAGAATTCTTAAGAATTAATAGACTGAAATAATTGGATGTTAACCTCATATTTGCTTTGTAATATTCGCACAACAGTAATATCTATTTTAAATATTTCCACTATACCTAGGAAGTAACCTGGTATTTTAATAAAGCGAGAGATAACTTTTAACGTCTAAATGAGACTTTTAATCATTTTATTTAACAAAAGCCAACTTCCAATAGTTACAAAGTCAGCTCGTGACAACTTACAAAATAAAAAATTCCATTTGAAATGAAAAAATCATGACATTTTTGGTCTCCGATTTCATACAGCATGCCTTTTGGAGGAGAGAATATTTACCCTGTGAAAACAAAAAAGGGATGGTACTAAACCCCTGCACGCTTTCCGGTCATAGGGAAAATTGCGTTTCCACTTGCACAAAATTTTTGTGTTTTTCTCTGATTTAATATTGCTTGCCCTTTTGTCAAAAGAAAGTTATAACAAATTTAAAGTCTTTTAATTATAGGCATGCTGTATGAAAACGCGGAAAATCATATTTTTTTATTACAAGATCACATGACCTTTTGAGCCCTTTGGGACCCTCCGAATCGCATGCATATATTTAAAAGACTTTAAATTTGTTATAACTTTCTTTTGACAAAAGGGCAAGCGATATTAAATCAGAGAAAAGCACAAAAATTTTGTGTTTAAGTGGAAATGCAATTTTCCCTATGACCGGAAAGCGTGCAGGGGTTTAGTACCATCCCTTTTTTGTTGTCACAGGGTAAATATTCTCTCCTCCAAAAGGCATGCTGTATGAAATCGGAGACCAAAAACTGTCATGAGCTCCCGGTCTAATAGCTAATGACAACTTACAAAAATGAAATTTCCGGTTAGTTCCGCCTAATCGTTTGGAATAGACTGTACATTTGTCGGATTGATAAACATTTTTGTTATCATGTCGGTTATCCTGTTTTTGACGACTGTCTCAATTGGTGCCATATTGGATGTGTATTTTAGATTTCACAGTTAATTAGAGAAATTGTGTTTCTGTATATTATTTATTTTTCACAATGAGGGATCAAAGAATATGCATTAAATTTTGCATGAAAAATTAAATCAAATGCTGTAAAGTAATGGAAATGTTGCAGAAGTCATTTGGTGAGTCGAGTATGAATTAACGAGCAATTTACGCTTGGTATAAGCGCTTTCAAGATAGCCGTGAATCAGTTGAAGATGATGATAGAGTTGGGAGACCCAGCTTCGAATATGATCTTCGAATTACAATTAGAGAGTTTGTTGAAGAAGTTGGTATATCGTATGTTTCATGCAAAGAAATTTTCACTAATGTTTTGGGCATGAGGCAGCAAATTTGTTACGAAATTGTTAAATTTTGAACAAAAAATGTGTTGTAAATAAGTCGCTCAGGAAATGATAGATAATGTCGTCAATGACTCAACATTGTTCCAGAGCATCATGACGAATGACGAGACGTGGGTATACTGTTATGACATCGAAACAAAAGCTCAATTATCTCAATAGAAGCTTCCAAATGAACCAAGACCCAAAAAAGCTTGCAAGTTCGATCGAATGTTAAAGTTCTTCTCACTGTTTTTTTTTTTCTTTTTTTTCGATTATCTTGGTATTTTGTACCATGTATTTTTACCGCAAGGTGTTAAGTTACTTAAGAATACTGTTTGCGCTTGTTGCGTCAGCTGCGTGAAGCAATTAGTAGAAAACGACAAGATTTGTGCAAAGACAATTCTTGGAAATTGCATCATGATAACCATGATATCAGCTCATACTTCATTGCCTGTTTGGGATTTTCTGCCCAAAAATAGCACCGTGCTGATACAACAACCACCATATTCACCAGATATGGCCCTATATGACTTTTTTCTCTCCCCAAAGATGAAAAAAATAATGAAAGGACAACGTTTGTCACGAGGGAACTCGATAGAGGAGCGCAACTTAATCTGCGCTAGCTCAGCGTGAACAAATACCTGTAGTAATTTGTTGTAGACCAGACGCTTGAAAAGAAAGACTCTCCCTGGATGCAGTAAAACACACCAAATATGAGTTTGAACTAATGTTTATATTCTCTTGATCAACAAAAATTTAGGACGGAACGAGTATAAATTAATAGGAGCAGAAGGCCATTTCAATGCACTCCAGGGCAGGCGAGGATGGCAGAACACACCGAGAGACGATCACCGAGTTGGGAGAGAACACACTCCAATGTGCGCACGGCGTTGGAGGCATCATGAGGCGTTTCGGAGGCGTCTCGGGACCGAAAAGTTCCTCGATCTGGAGGCAGACTTCCGTCGGTGTTGTCGATTGCGGTGGTTGAGTCTATGTTGCTTTCACCGATGATCCCAGAGCGAGATTATTCCTGGCATCTACTCCATCACCGTCGAAAGTAACATCTAGAATAATTTTAGCACAAATTTTAATTGTAAGCAGTTATTTACAGATACCTATAGATACATTCTGTATATAAAAGTAGACAGAAACAAGTTGTGATACTAAAAACAATGAATTTATACGCACAGTTCTTGAGACAAGGTAAAATTTGCTGAAAATTGCGGCGTACCAGTAATCTGTTGTCTTATAAATACAATACGAACAATTTTATAATAATATAAATAACGCTGTTATAGAATCTACTGAGCAAACGAAATTTCAATGCGGTAATTTTATAAGTAAACCATGGTATAATGAAAATATTAAAAATGCTAGAAAGCTCAGGGATAATAATTATGAAAAATATGTGATTACAAAAGCAGATGAAAACTGAGATAGTTATAAAAGAAGTAGGAACGAATGCAAATATGTAGTGACAGAAGCAAAACAAAAATTTTATGAAAGAAAGATTGATAACTGCAAATCACAGCCTATCTTAATGTGGTGAGCATTAAAAGATATTTTAGGTCAAAAACAAAAACAAAAAGAAACAGAAATAATTTTCGATGGAAAGTTAATAAAATATGATTTAGAAATATCAAATGCCTTTACAGCTATTTTATCAACAGTATTAAAGAAATTAATAATTCAATACCATCAAGAAGATATATTCAGAAAGATGATCAGAAAGACCAAAATTATACATTAATTTACAACTTTGAACTCATTAGTTTACAGACAGAGTTACAAAAATATATTTTCACTATGGCAAATAAGTCAAGTATAGATAATATAAATATTAAACTAATCAAAGACTTATTTGATGTTGTTTGTTACCCTTTGCTGAACAGGCCGAACGTCTCATTGGAAAAGGGAGAGGTTCCTGCAGTTTTAAAACTGTCAGTAGTTGTGCCGATACCAAAAATTGAAAAAACCAAAAAGGCAAATGAGTTCAGGTCACTGAACATGCTCCCTGCTTGTGAAAAAATACTGGAAAAAGTTGTATATCAACAAATTATTCAACATTTGGTTAAAAATAATACTTTATCAAAGTTCCAGTCGGGATTCAGAAGTAAACATTCATGTGAAACTGCGTTGCAGCATGTTATAAATGAATGGAAAGCCTCTAAATGGTTCAACAGTTACATGCTGAACAGAGAACAAAAGGTAAAATGGATTGGTGTGCTTGGTGAGAAATTTGAAAACTGTATAGGAGTACCACAGGGAAGTGTGTTGGGACCACTGCTATTTATTGTATACATTAATGACATCACAAAAATATTAAAAAAGTGTAAAATAAATATGTTCGCGGATGATACTTTAATATATGTTGAAGGAGATAGTTATAAAGAGGTAGTTAGTGGATTAAAAGATGAACTAAAAATAATGAATGAGTATTTTGAAATGAACAGACTGAAACTTAACTTAGATAAATGTAAATATATCATATTATGTAAAAATAGTGAGTACGATTTAGATATAAAAGACAATAGGGTGGAAAGAGTAGAAGTTAATAATTGTGTGTTAGAATTGGTTGATAAATATAAATACTTAGGAGTTGTACTAGATAGGAAGTTGAAATCTAAAGAGCACGTGCAATACGTAATTAAGAAAGTGGCAAAAAAATAGGCTTTTTCAGCAGAGTTTCTTATAGGTATAGTTTAAGTAGATACACTAGATTATTAATATATAATACAATTATACTGCCACACTTTACATACTGTGCAACTGTCACTTTTATGTGCAATAAAACAGATATAGATAAGTTACAGAAATGTCAAAATAAGGTCCTAAGAATAATATTAAAATGTGATAAGTATGCAAGTATAATGTCTATGTTAAAGGCGATGAACTGGCTACATATCAGTAGTAATCTTGAATTTAAAGTATTAACATTTATTTATAAAATACTAAAAAATATGGTACTTGATTATCTAAGAATTAGAATAAAACAAAATAAAGATGTACATGTTTACAACACAAGAAATAAGGAAGATTTTTCCATAACTTGTGTTAGAAAGGAAGCAACTAAGAGCAGTGTTTTTTCTAAAGGTTTGACTTTATATAACCAACTTCCTAAGGAAATTAAAGATAGTGAAAGATACAAATTATTTGAGTGTAAAGTACGTGAACATCTTTCGAAAAAGTTGTTTTGTTGATTTTTAATACTTATTAGATGTAGTTTATTTTAGTTTAAATGCTATTTTAATTTATATTTTGTATTTTTGATTGGCCACTGTGCTATTAAATAAAGATATTATTATTATTATAAATAACCACTTTTCACGTGTTGTCCTATAACTTTTAAATGTGGTGACTGATTTAACCACAAAATACTTACCGCTTGCAGCCAAGTGCTTAAGGCTCAGTATCGACTATTTTTGGATTTAAATATCTTAAGGCATCGACTTGGTTGGATCGAATGGACCTGGTTGGTAAATTAACCATAGCGAGCGAAAATGTTAAAGGGTCTAAATCAACAAACCAACATCGATTAAACAACTTAAGAACAATATTAATGAAGCAGTAGTTAAAATATCGCCTGAAATTTGTGTAAATGTTATGAGAAATTCTCGCAACGTTTCTTGTGGAAACAGGAGGCGGACATTTGGTTGAAATTATGTTTTACAAGTATTTGTAAAACATGTCGAGATAAAGCATATATATATTAAAAAAATGTATTTATTTTAGGAATAATTTAAAATGAAATGGTTATCCTGTTTTCATATGACAATTAAGAGAAATAATAATAAAGAATAAAAAGATTTTTTTTCAACCACAATTAATTATAAGAACCTAGAAATAACAGTAACATATTGTTCAGTATATCATTATGATATAAATTTTAACACACGAAAGTCCAATTTAGTTATTTACTATCTCGTTAATTATGAAAAGTAGACATGAAATAGTAATTTGAAATTTTAAGTACTATATTTAGATTTTTTGCTGCTTTTTTTTATTTCATATACAATTTTTCAATATGCGACATAAGTTGGTTTTACTCAGTTCAATTTATTGATCAACAAATTGATCAAGTTTTTTTGTCAAATAATTGAAAAATGTATTGGTAATCTTGGAAACAAAAGCATCACTTAACGCACATCAATTTATTTATAATTTTTTTTTTGAAAACTTTTACAGTACCAACTGTAAAACATGTTGACATATTTATCAAAATGAAAATATTGAAAAAATCTTCACAAAGTTACGAGCTGTGAACAAAAACAAAAAAAATAACCTAGATGATGGTAAATTAGAACGTTTGAGGTTCTGTCACATTTGAGAACGAAACACAAACTATATATTTCTAAGTTATGCTCCAACTAAACAGTCGGCAATATCTTAACAGATAAAAATATACCTAGAATTCCCTAAAAAATTTATGAAAAATAGAACTTGTTCGATTAGAATTAGAAATTGTTAAATAGAACTTTTTCATCAATTAATTGTTAAAATTTGAACACTTTACACACTTCAATAAATTGAAGGTCAACTTTTTCAATTAATTGAGCAATAAATTGAATCCTGTAAAACCCACTTTATGTTCAAACAACCCTTGAAAATCCCACTCACACACTTGCATTATGCGGGTGGGAAAACGTCTTTTGCGTGTGATCACAGACTGTTTTAGTTTTTTCATCAATTCCATGAATCTTCCTTTTTTTGTCATCACTTCTTTTTTCCCTATTTTGTTTTTTTGTTTACTTGAATGTGCGAAAATTCAAACTTCATTCTTTACTATTTTACTTCTTTTTCAGTGATAAAAAACCAGCGAACAATTTCCACTAACTAATATGCGTAAAACATATTGTAATTCGTTTAAAATAAAAATACAGTACGTAAAGATATATTCGGGTGTATTCTGTAAGAAATGCGTTAAAATTAGCATCAGGTTAATATTTTTATTTTAACTCCATATCTAACGTCATTATCCAAAAATGCTACTCTGTAAGAGCATTTGTTAAGGTAAGCGTTATACAATATTTGTTAACGCAAGGCGCTAACTCACCCTGTAGAGAGGCTAATATTTACTGCACGCGCATTCGCTGTTACGTTGAATTTTAACAGGAGTATTTATTTAGTCAAATGCCAAGAGAATCTTAACCTAATATTTAGGTGTTGAATTAAATATTCAGTGTCGAAATTTATTTTAAAAATGGAACAGAAATGTTTGGTCTTGTGATACTCATTATAACTGGTTTCCACAGTGTATTAAAAAAATATATAACTTTATTCAACTTTTATTTAGTCAATTTATATACTACATTGTATTATAACAGTTTATCTAATTTTTTAATAAAATGTGAATTATATATTCATTCTATTTTTAAAAAGGTGTTCGGTGATATTAATTATTAAATAATTAATTGATTTATTACGCTATTTCTACCCTGGAATAACACTATTTTGATCGTCATTATCAATCTCATCAATTGTTTCTTCAAGTAATACACCATTAAAATGTACTGTGATATTTTGAAACACGGCGGAGGCATAAGTGAAGTTTTGTAGCTTTCATATGATTATAATTTTAAGTTCCGTGTCTCAACAAAAACCAAAACTGCTCTTCAATACTCCATTTACTTCCTTTCTATACAATTACTTGAACTTGCGTCTGGGTTACTTGTATAACAAAAATTATGAAGCGTCATTCTTATCTCTACTGTAAAGAATTCACTTTAAAAAGTAATAGAAAGTTGATTAATATTCCTACTGTCTTGTGTTTTATTCTATTATATTATATAGTT
Source organism: Liopterus haemorrhoidalis (assembly GCA_963971575.1). Taxonomy (NCBI): domain Eukaryota; kingdom Metazoa; phylum Arthropoda; class Insecta; order Coleoptera; family Dytiscidae; genus Liopterus; species Liopterus haemorrhoidalis. The sequence goes on along the minus strand of OZ020611.1, from coordinate 144,734,070 downwards.
ATATATTCAGCTAACGTTATTGTAGAACGTTAACTGGCTATTTTAACGCCGCCGCGCTATAATTTTAACACATATATGTTTAGCGAATAGCATTTACGTTAAAAATGGTGTTAAAAATATTAACGTCAGTTTCTGACACTAAGATTTTAACATCATGCTTAGAGAATAGACCCGATTATGAGCTGTTCGATCTTGCTCATAATTGATTTAATGCCTAGCTAAGTTCACAATGAATAAAATAGTACTTATCAAATTCTTAATTTTTATAAGTATTATTTATTAGAAATTTTAGCTCTGAAACCCCCTCGTACATCACTTTCTCTTATTCTCAATTTTAACACAAAGTTGGAAAATCCTGAATCGATGAATAATATTAATTTTATTTTGAATATAGGCTAGTTTTGCTGAAACTGCGTAAAAGAGTTTGATGTTTGGTTCGCAGTGAACAACCATTAACGACTAACATCCAGAGTCGAGTTTTCATTATACTGCCAAAGGCCTTCGTATATTAGGCCACCAAAACACAACGTCGAAATTTACTTTTAAGTACATTTTTTTGTCTTAATTAAGCATGTAGTAAAACGATGTAGTTGAATCTTAAGGTTACGAATATATTACTGACGATTATTGATTATTAAAAAATATATTACTTTATATTTGTTAAATTAAAAGTAAAAAAAGTTCCGCTTTAATATATTTTTTAATTTCTCAGAATGGCATATGCCCTTTACCCATTTGGAAAAATAAAGCAGCCGTCACAACCTGGCATAAATTTGAATCTACAACGTTACACGAAAATCTACTAAATCCTCCAAATCATAGGCTTGAATCTGAAAATCCTATTTGGAACGATCCCATCCTTGTTTCTGCCTATAACGCTAAAGACGAATGAGCCAAAGAATAAGATAGTTTCTCCCAACAAAAATTTAATCCCAGTTTTAGAACTGGGAACAGGGTCATTCCATATCAAGTGGTCTAGTGGTCCCTGCTCGACCATCACGGATTTTGATGAAATTTTGTATGGACATTCACACATGTCCTCAACGAACATTGGTAAAGTTTTACGTTCATCCATACAATACTTGCTGAGATTTAGTAATTTGTTTGACCCCATACCGCAGCCTTCTATGGTATGACTCCGAGATTTCGGCAACTTTGAGACACAGTATCTCTGGCAATATTTTGTTGAGAGAAACAAAACTTTGCCAACTTATACAACTTTTTGCGCTCTATTAAACAAAATAATAAACAAATCTTCATGAGCGATTCCCGTGAAGAAAATTTGGATCAAATGACACAGTTAACTTTGTGGCCAAACTTTCCAATTCTGTCGATCCTAATTTAAAATTAGCTGAACTATTTCCCGGTTGTTATGTTGCCTGCATTTATGACAATAAGTGGTGGGTAGGCAATGTTGTAAAAATTTCTCTGGTACAAAATGATGCTAGAATAAGCTGCCCAATCATTGGCTTGGGAACCGGACAGATACCCACACAAGGCTTTGGAACCTTAACGAAGAAACCAAACTAGAGGCTTGAGATCCTCAACCAAGAAACCCACCCGTGGCTGGTATTGCACGGCTATCGAGCGTGAACCCTATGGCGATGGGGTTACTGGTTCAAGTTTCTGAACTGGTAGTGACAATGTCACCATGGATCAACAGAATTTAGGTACTTATAATGCCTGTATAAAATAAACAAGATGAAAAATAATGGAATGCATGCGATATTGCGATTGCAGCATGTGATAGAAACGTTCTCAACTTTGTCCCTATTTCTAAGGCCTTATATACCAGGGATGAAAAACCAATCCTACTTTTTTAGGGGGATTAAAACATGCTCTTTCTAATGAAAATAATTTAAAACAGTTTCCAGAAGGCATATTTTTGTAAAAGCGGGCTAAATATACCCTGTTTTTAGCATTTTCACAAAAATCATCAACTTTACACTCAATTCCTGAACTAATGAAAAATATTAGGAGTGTGAAATTTTATATTCGTTAACCTTGTATTGATAAGTTATTATGTGCAAAATTTCACGTTTATCGTACCTTTACTTTCAGAGGTATAAAAAGTCAAACTTTAAAATTTTTTCGAGTTGCAAATTTTTTATGCCAATTTTGATCTAAATTTTCTTCACGGGAATCGCTCATGAAGATTTGTTTATTATTTTGTTTAATAGAGCGCAAAAAGTTGTATAAGTTGGCACAGTTTTGTTTTTCTAGACAAAATATTGGCAGAGATACTGTGTCTTAAAGTTGCCGAAATCTCGGAGTCATACCATAGAAGGCTGCGGTATGGGGTCAAACAAATTACTAAATCTCAGCAAGTATTGCATGGATGAACGTAAAACTTTACCAATGTTCGTTGGGGACATGTGTGAATGTCCATACAAAATTTCATCGAAATCCGTCATGGTCGAGCAGGGCACTTCTCTGAAATCAGACCACTTGACATGGAATGACCCAACATTTAGATGTTCAGCCAAACGGTTACTCGCTACCCCACATGGCCAGCCACGGCAGATGCAGCTACATGCTCCATAAATGGGCCTTAGCCAACTCTCTCTTCTGTGACTGTGGCGCGCCTGACGATGCAATATATCGTAGAAAAAAAAAACTATATCCCCATCGTGCTTTGCCAGGTTGTCTCCAATCCGGCGTACAGCTGTCCAATGAAACTATCCAATGGCTTTTAAATTTAGATATAAATATTTAAGGTATTAGCATATTTTCTTTGTAATTATAAGTAGAGAGGGGTCGTTCATGAACGAACCGGCTCACTGAGCCGGCTCAGTACACTGACCGAAGTGACGCGGTTCACCAAACTGAAATGAGCCAGCTCACGGCTCACTACATAGTTTCTCACGGCTCACTACATAGTTTCAATGATACAATTGATCGGGCGATTGTGAGCAGTGACCGGAATGATCTGGATCTGGATCGATGTCATGTTGAACTTCGCGAAAACTCGGCTTGTAATGTATTAACATAAAGTGTACTTTGTCATCAATTTGTAGGGCAGTCTATTTGAAACTAATAGGCTTAGTATGTACTTTCTTACAACCATACTATATAAAAATGTTTAAAATATTGCCCAAATCCCAGATGTCCGATTTATAGGGGCAATAAACATCGCCATAAACTTAACACATCTGGTTTAAAATACAGTAGCTACATAAAGTGAATTGTTTGTTTACTATTAACCTGTCAAAAATGTTAGATAATTCACTTCTATCGATTTTTATTTATTTAACTTGTTCATGTGATGCAAGACAACAACCGTATTGAACGAACGACCGACCTGTGTTTCGGGAACATGTTTACAGTTTATATAATGCAAGAGCCGGGTTCGCTGAGCGATGTTCTACCTACATATTGTAAACCAACAACCGTATTGAACGAACGACCGACAACTTACCGACCTGTGTCTCGGCAACATGTTTACAGTTTATATAATGCAAGAGTCGGCTCCGCTGAGCGACGTTCTACCTACATATTCCAAACCGACAACTGACCGACCTGTCTCGGGAACATGTTTATTTTGCTGGATCAATGAACCGGCTCAGCAAACTGAACGACCTCCACTGATCCGGTTCCGCAAACTGAGCCGAAATTCCCAACTCTAATTATAAGTAATTTAAATGTACCATGTAAATAAAAAAGTTTTTTTCATTAAACATTTATTTATTTGTTTCAATTATGTTTTGGTTTTCGGGGTGGGGCAAACCAGATTGCACAGCGTGGGTGACCATTCGTTAAAAGTTGAAATCTGGGACAAGAGGGCCGGGAGATGGGATCTCAACTTATATAAATAATATAAAGAAATTAATATTTCTCATCTACGAACTACTTTTGATAGCAACTTCTATACTGTTTATTCCTTTATTCGAGTTAGGTGTTTTGAACATCACAAATTCAACGGAATCATAACAAACATAATTTAATTTTCCTGACAACTCTTTTTAGCCTCGGCACTCTGGTAGCGCTTCAAGAAATATCGCGCGAAGGGCACGTCAAATTTAATAAAACTTAAGATAGAAACTAGACGGCTTTACAAATCTGGGATATTTTCCAGGACATTTACTGATGCGGGACAAAATGCCAAGATCCGGGAATGTTCCGGAAAATTCGGGACGAATGGTCAGCCTACCCTAAGTGCAACCCAATTCAAATAATCCGCCACTGAGTAGTAATTGACTTGTGTGAATATTGGCTTCTATAACTGCTACATGGATCAAAGGGCTATAATGAAGTGTTTTCATCGGGTACGGTTTGACGCTAATCCTTTAATCTGGTTCCACCTTTTCCCGTACGCATTCCCCTTCTTCTCTATTGACCGTCGCCTGATTAGTTTGGGTCTACCAATGCGCCTTTGGCCCTGCGGGTTCCAGTCCAAAGCTAGTTTTGCATTGTTATCCGGTTTTCGCTTAAGGATATGACGTGCGAAAGGGGGAGGGCAAAGGGGCACCGGCCCCGGACGCCTAATCTAGGAGGCGCGAATATCGTCACTATGTTAGTTGTCTTATCGTCACTATGGGTTAGGAGGGGTGTCAAATTCAGGCTTTATTTCAGACGCAGATTTTTCTTCGTACGGTCCTAAGTGAATGCCTGCTATAATTTGTTTATTGATAAATGTTCGTAATTTGCTGGTCATCGTATCTGGAACTCGCCAAATTTAACATGCGTACAATAGGACAAACTTTACATTGCTGTTAAAAATGCGCAGTTTGGTCTCTCGAGAGGTAACAGCCGAATGCCAGAGATTGTTGAACAAATCACAAAATGATTGTGGAAAAGGCAAATATTGCCTTACATATTTTGGCATTTATATCAGCATCACTTCCCCTACTTTCGGTAACTATACTTCCTAAGTACCAGAACAAGTCTATTCGATTGAAATATGTGCCATTTAATTGCCGTTGTTGGTTACTGATGGTATATACTCTCATCTCTTTGGCTTTGATATTGATTCGATATTAATGTTTAATCCAATCTTATTTACAACTGTGCATACTGCATTGAATTTTTCTTGGGCATCGTGGAAAGTTTGGGCAATCAGACAGATATCGTCCAAGTTATCGAGGTCTTCCAGTCGATCGGTATGTTCCCATTGTAGTCATTGGTTGCAGTTATTAACAGCTCGCATAACTACATAAATTGCAAGTTGAAATAGTTGAATTGTCAACACGCAACCTTGTTTGACATCTTGTTTATGGACTACTCTACTGGTAGAATCTTTGTACATCTCCTGCATTATCCGAACAAGCTTATTAGGTACGCCGTTTCTCTCCTGGATTTTGCAAAGGGCTCTTCTAAGCGATTAAATGCCTTTTCAAAGTTTAAAATCGAGTTTTCGATTTAGCATTTCTAACGGTTTGGTTATTCTTTGCAGGATGATGAGACAGATTTTGCTGACGACATTTAACAGAGTAATCTCTCTGAGTTGCTGCAGTTAGACTTATCACCCATTTCTAAGAGTTTTACGATAATTCCCTCTTTCCACTCATCTAGTATGGTCTTCAAGTTCCAAATGTCTACTATGAGAGAGTAAAATATCAGGTCTGGTGTTTCTGCGTATAGACGGCGCCAATTGCAAATAACTCAGGAAACACAGATCACAGCGAAACCACTAAGCACTCATTGGAAAGATGACAGTTCGAGCGTTACTTTGAGTGTCTAAACATCAAAATTTGTGCAGTGGTTGGAAAGTTGTTTCCGTTTGAAAATGGAGAAAAGTAATGAATAATTGCGCTATATTTTGCAATATTATTACGACAAAGGGAAAAACGCTACACAGGCTTGTGAAAAAAATTGTGCTGTGTACGGTGAAGGTACTTTATCAAAATCTGCTGCGCGGAAATGGTTCGCTCGCTTTCGTTCTGGTAATTTTAATGTGAAAGATGACTCACGCTCTGGTCGTCCAATCAGTGAAAAAGCTGATGAAATTCTTGAAGAAGTCCAGCAAGATAGGCATATCATTAGTGTCGATATTGGTACGGAGCTAGGCATTGACAACAAAACTGTTTTGAACCATTTACAGAAAGCTGGCTACAAAAAGAAGCTCGATATATGGGTTCCTTGTGAGTTGAGCGCGAAAAACATGATAGACCGAATTAACATCTGCGGTGCGCTGCTGAAACGCAATGAAATCGAACCATTTCTGAAACGTGTCATAACCGGTGATAAAAAATAGATCACATACGACAATCGCAAGCGTTAAAGATTGTGGACAAGGGATGATGAGCCGTCACAAGCGTTCGCGAAGCGAGGATTGACGCCGAACAAGGTGATGCTGTGTGTGTGGTGGGACTGGAAAGGAATCGTCCACCATGAGCTACTTCCAGCTGGTCAGACGATTGATTCTCAATTCTACTGTGGAGAACTAGAGAGACGCCAGGCAATTGAAAGAGAACGGCCCGAATTGAATAATCGGAAAGGTGTTGTCTTTCATCATGACAACGCAAGACCACACAGTTCTTTGATGACTCGTCAAAAATTGCGAGAGCTTGGTTGGGAAATTTTGTTGCATCCACCGTATAGTCCAGACATAGCTCCCTCTGACTATCAGCTATTCCGATCTCTGGAGAATTCTCTCAATGGAATTAAGCTGGTTTCAAAAGAAGCCTGTGAAAACCACTTGATTCAGTTTTTCAACCAGAAACCACAGAAGTTCTTCTCTGATGGCATCATGGCTCTACCCGAAAAATGGCGAAACGTTGTCGATAATAATGGAGCATATTTGGATTAAATAAATGCATTTTCATACCATAACAAAACCAGTTGAATTTTACTAAAAAAACGCCGCGAATTTTTTCCCAGACCGATATCTATATCGGTACAGAGATTTGTATTGCATTTCCAGAGTTCAGCTAGAATGATATCTCTGCTTTGGACTTTATTCTTTTACAGGCTTTCTATAGCTTTCTTAATTTCGAATCTATTTAGGTGTCGATGTTCAATTTTTGTCATCTGCCATGAAGCAGAAGAGTTATTAGCCATTCCGAATTACAATCTTGGGGTAAGTCATTAAGTTATTAGTAATGAGTACAATAATAAAAAAATTGGTGTACATGGTTTTGTAATATCCAAAAACAAATAATAAATAAAACACAAAAATTCCTTAAACAAATGAAAAGTGTCCGCGAAAGGGCTAATTGATGTACAATATCTGAAATTAGATTTGAAATTAGCATCAATATTCCATACAAAAATATACAGAACAAAAACAAATTAAAAAGTTAATAAAATAAAACGTTGGCCTACATAATTTTTACTGTCCTTTACTTAAACATATGTAGGTGGATCCACATCAAAAGCAACAGATTTTATAGGCGATTTTTCTCCGTCACTAAGATCATCAATAAAGATTTTAGTTGGTATTTTCTCAATTGTAGCTTCAACACTTTCTTCCTCTGGAAGAGTTGTAAGAGTCACACCAGTTGCCAGAAATTCGTCAGTTATAAATTCATCAACTCCAAAATCAGTAACTTCATAATCAAAATTATATCCAGTAATATATCCTTCAGCATCAAACACATGATCAAATATTTCCTCAGTCATTTCATGCGCAACGTCAAACGCAGTTTCTGAGTATGGTTCATCATCAAACCAAGTCAAACCAATACTAGGAGGTCGACGTTTTCTGGAAGCAGTTGCTGTATCCAACATGCTATATATAAGTTCTTTAACGATTACATCTTTCTCACTTATTCTTTCCATTTCTTCTTCTTCTTCTGGTGCTGGTATTTCCAAAGATACTGACCCTTCACTGTAGGTGGTGTAAGAATAATCTTTCAGTTTACCATGACGTGCTAACTCTGATGATATGCTAACTTCAGATTGGACGTTGCTGTCTGCTTCTTTCTTCAGTGGTTCTCCCTGTAATTAAGATAGGTACATTTTAGTATATTAGTATATTTTATATGCATTTACGAACTAAAGTTGCGTTCAGAGCTCTTAAATTATTCGACTATAGGCACTGTGACTATGACTTGTGCACTGTTGATTGTCACTACAAGTTTCTAAATTTAATACGTAATACGTTGTCGATCGTCGATAATTTTCCAAACTTATAGTTAGTGAGTTGTTTTAATGAGACATACATATAAACACATTGGCTATCTCAGTCTATATCGGGGGAGAACGTTCATATTGTATGCCTTTACATTACCTGACAAAATGTCATCGCGCCGATTATAACAAATCTCGCCCAAAATTACAAAGACGAACAGTAAATAAGATCAATTTAGGTACTTAGGTTAGGTTTAGTTAGTAAAAATCTAAGACTGCAGAATAAGGAAAACGATAATAGGTAATAAACATTTTACGAAGCCACCGTAGTTGGTTTAAAAACACACACACACTATTCGTAACGCAGTAATTTCTTTATACCTTTTTCACACTAGATGTTTAAGTTCTGCTGTTAAACTCAAGGGGCCGGTTTCTGAAAGCTTAGTTAACTATAACCAAATAGTTAGAATATGGTTGCCATGGTTACTTATGGGATTATACTAGTGACCGTAGTTAACCATTTGCTTATAGTTTTCTAAGCTTTCAGAAATCGGCCCAAGGTGTCTTAAAGTACTAGTGTGAAAGCGTGTGATCTCTAAACTCAAGCTAACTTTAATACGGAGATCTGCGTGTTAAAGTTAGTCCGCGTAATACATGTGCTCTGCGTTGCTAAGGTCTCGGGTTCAAAACCCGTTCAGGCATGGAATTTTTTACAAATAAAATTGTCCTGGCTAATTGCCACAGCAGCAAAGGTCATTAAATTTAAAAAAAGAATGTCTGCATTGTCAACATAATTTCTATTATAAAAAAACGATGTTTGAATTTGTGCTGTTAACATTTTATATAATCATAACCAAGGATGCTGTATTATATCGACGTTGTAAGAAGTTACACTTATTGTTATAATTAAATTAGTTAAAACAGGTGTAATAAATGCTTTATTGTAGCATCTTTATTGTAGAATGGAATAAAATATCCATATGTGTTCAATAATAATTCAAAATGTGCGTCTGCGCAGAGAGTACAAAACTAGTAATTTCCTAACTTAAGAACAAAATTACCGTAGCAGATGGCAGCACCGGATATTTAAACATCTAGTGTGAAAGCAAACCTATGTTCAACATTGCTGGATATAAGTTCACTCGTCTTAAAGTCATAGTGTGAAAAGGGTATTAGAAGCAGGAATTATGTCTATTTTCTTCTTAAACGCGGGTTACAGACCACTCAGGGCACCAATTGTTGAGACTACGATTTTTATTTTATATCCAGGGTACAATTAGGAAATAGTTCAGACAAGCCTAATTACTTGTTTCTCTTTCCTTCCTCTTTGAGACCGACGTTTTTCTCAGCAGGACAGGATAGTTCGATGACAAATAATTGTTTAGCCTCTAAGTTCAGAAGGGTTATGCCTGGCTTATTTGCAGAGAGTTGTCTAGTGGTGGAAAAAACGTAATTGCAAAAAATTAGGCATTTTGAATTTTCCACCATCGATTCCATGTCGGAAGGGACGTATGGTATTACAGGTGTCTTATCTATACCATAGATATGTCTGGTCATTGAGCACCGCCGGGCGAGAAGCGAGAATGACGGGAGAGCGTGGTAAATCTGTTGAGCACTGCATCAAAAACGGCTGTGTAAAAACCAGTGAAACTTAATCGAAATAAATGGAATTCATTGATAACCATTGTTTCATTACCATACACAAAAGACAATGACGTTATCTACATAGCGTGTTTGTACCCGATAATGCTCTGCACGTTTTTTTTTTTTTTTCAAGGTTCGTAGGTGCTTAGATTTATTTATAATATATTATTCAAACGAAATTGGTGTCGTAACTTACTCTGGCAATAAGATATTCTTCAATATCCGTTTCTATATCCATTCTAGCTCTTGAAAAATATTCAGCTGCTTCTACACCAATTGATAAACAATGCGTTCCTTTTTTCAAAATATGTTGTAATAATAAAGAAACCAGAGCTCTAACCTGCAACAACATAATTTTAATTACACATTATGCCAACGGTTCTCAGTCTTTTTACCTGACGCAGCCCCTAGCGTGTTAGCTGTTTCTCAAGTGCCCCAGGATTATTATTGTAAAATATAAGCATAATCTTTATTATTGCAAAATAAAAATATTAACGATTGTGGGAATATTTTGCATTAGATTTTGCAATCTAGTTATTTTCATCGTTTGAATCGTGCTTTTTGGCAGTTTTCTTTAAGCTTTGTAAATCATACTTACAATAAACACTTTTTGGTTAATGTTAATATTATTTTAAAATGTCATTTTCTTTTTTTTTTGTTTTTTTGTGTCATTCTTTCCCATTTATTAAATTTTTGTCATAAAAATGTCGCAAAATATGTAAAATAGTATTTTATTTTTGACATATGTCATTCCTTTCCATGGTTTCACTGTTGGAATTTAAAATTTTTACATGCCAACGTGAATAATGAAATAACCCAAGCAAGGTCCCTTCTCGTGACAACCTAAAAGAACGAAATTCCCATTTAGTTCCGCCTAAACGTTTGGAATAGCCTGTACTACACATAGTAGTGGCAGCGCTGGTTCTTAAGTCCGGAGGGGCTAGGAAATAGTTCAGAGAAATCTGAAGGGGGCCAGGAAATAGTTGAGAAAATCTGAGGGGGGCCAGGAAATAGAAAATATTTGAGGAGGGTATCATCAATATTTACCGTTATTAATGACCTAATGGATAAATATGTAAATATAGTGATGCCCTAAAAAAAGGCCCTCACTTCAAAAATACAAGTGATGAGCAATAAAATGCCCTTACCATTATAATAATACAACTAATGAACAAACAAAAAGGTTCTTACCTTTAAAATAATACAAGTAATGGACAGAAAAAAAGTCCTCATCTCTTAAAATTCGAGTTGTACAGAGTAGAGCGAGCGCTGAGCGAACAGTTGATGGTGACGTCATGAATAGAGCACTAACGGAGCGAGAGTTCTTGTGACGTAATGTTTATAAAATCTAACCCTACAATTTTAGGCGGCGTTTTTACTCTCAGATTAGTTCACGTCAGTCATGAATCAACATTATATAAATACCTCGGTTTTTCCTTGATTTTTTTAATGATAAAATTAATTAAAAATTAAATAATTAATGAATTAATTTAATGAATTTTTTCCATTTTAATTTTATGCACGGTGTATTTTGATAATTTTTTTGCTGTTTACAGAACGTCACAAATACATAAAATGGCCGTACTCTGTAGCTATGGAAGAATAACAATATTATTTGTCTATTGTTATTGTATTTGTCTAAGGCTATTATTATTTTATTTATAATTTAATTTTAAACTTTGATTTCTTTCCCGCCGTTCCCCCACTTTTTTACGTCATACTCCATATGCTCGGTCTTAAAACCCCGAACACATAGAGCGCACTCTAAATGCTCGCTCGATCGCAAAACGAATGCAATTGAGTGTACTCCGAGCGTCAAATCGAACACGTTTAAGTGTACAGAACGTGCTCGGAACGCTCGGAGCGTCAAATCGAACGTACCCTAATACAACTGATTGATGAGTAAAACAAGGCCCTCTCCTCTAAAATATCAGTGATGAAAATAATAAAACAGAATAGATCCTCCTTGTTGCATTATACATATTTTTCTCCGAGCAATTCTGAGAGGAGGCAACTGGGGACCAGAGCAATATTTGCGGGGGCCCGGGACCCCCGCCTCTCCGTCTCTAGCGCCGCCACTGATACGAGATTTGCAGTCATTGAGAATATCATAATGTCTCAATTTTGGGGAAAAATCTATCAAAATCGAAATTTTTCGCCAGTTAGATAACAAATTCCTATTCTACAATATTAAGTAAATCCAAAAAACGATCCATTTCAAAAGAAATTCATTAGACATTTTGGAAAACACTTTTTTGGATCACAGAATGAATTATGGATGTTATCATGTAATTCAAGTAAATAAAATATCCATATTTGTGTACGATGCGGAAAATTGTAGCTAAAAATCTATTCTACAAATAAATATTTAGCTATTTTTCTCTAACGTAAAAATTAGTTATCGTTATCGTACTGGGCGGGCTATTTTCGCCCCCATCTTGAATCTACCGCGCAGGATATGAGCTAGGGTACTTGGCGCCCTTATGCAAGAATTTATGTAGCGTCCTAGAATTATTGTTATTATAATTATACAATATTGCTAGTTATAAATTTGGCGCCTCTGGCATCAAGCGCCCTTATACCTCGTATAAAATATGATGTCTAGGTACTAGTTTTTATGTTTATGCAGGTTGCAATCAGCTGATGATTCGGTAGCCATCTCGATGACGTGAGTTCTGAAGTTTTACAATTGACGCACAGAACTTCTGTTTTTAAATTAAATTAACTATTTTTCTAGAGATAAAACTATATAGTTGAAGATAAAATATTGTATTTGGTTCGGATATAATGGCTATATTATACTTGACTATAAAATCTATATAAAGTTCAACCCTCGCCTATGGCTTGGGTGATAAACTTCATATTCGTGAAATATAACCTCCATTACATGCTTGTTAAATAAAATACTATTGTTCAATTATTTTTGTAATCATGCTTTCGTTAAGCGCGTTGAGGGTAAAACTTTAGTATGTAACGGCATGTAACGAAAAGTAGACACCATGAAGTTCATTCGTAAAAATCTGCCTGCGCGTTGTATCCAGTTGTGTTTAAAGACTATGTAGAGCACTGGTTCCCAACCTTTTTTTAATTGCGACCCTTTTTAGAATTTTTAAAATTTTTTACTAATATTCGAAAAGAAAACATGTAAACTTTAGGATACGAACGACGCATAGCACACCAAAATTGAGATAACGATTTTTCCTGAAGTATATCACACTCAGAGGAGCCATTTCTCAGCTTCAAAAATTCAACCTGTACTTCATCGGAAACGTCGGTAACATCCAAAGATACATGAAATGGGTTTCGTACTAATGCAGCTTCTTGTTTAGAGAACTCCGGGAAATAACGTTGAATTTCAGATTCAAGGGCTTTAAGGTCGTTATTAATTTCCTCTCTTAGATTATCTACAATTCCCGTCTGCGATTCTTCAGTCTTGGTGCAAAGATTTTCAAACATGGCGAAGTTTCCAAGATTTACTTTAAGGCGCCAGTTTTGCAGCTTTAATACGAACGCTTAGATATTATCTCTGAAGTGAATAATGTGCGTTTCTTTACCCTGCAGTTTCAAATTTAGCTTGTTTAGTTGATCTAAGATATCAGATAAATAAGCTTACTCTTTGGATCCAGGTCTCATTATTAAAGTGTGTCATATGCTCATGTTTTCCATTTATTTCTAAGAACTGTTTTATTTCGTTTTTCAATTCAAAAACTCGGCCAACTACATTTCCTTTTGTTAACCAACGAACAACAGTGTAGAAAAGAAAAACTTCGTGATCAGAGTTCATGTTTTTGCATAGTTCTTTGAACAGACGAGTATTGAGAGTTCTAGATTTTATATAATTGACAATTGTCACCAAAGAGTCGAGCACTTCATTCAAAGGCTTTGGAAGAGTCTTAGTAGCAAGGGCAAATCGGTGAATCATGCAGTGTAATCCCTTTGCTTGGGGTGCAAGCTCTTTATCTTTTGACTGAAAGCCCGACCTCGATCCAAGCATGGCTGGTGGTCCATCGGTACACAATCCAGACAAGTTTTTCCATTGTCAATTACAAGTCATTACTTTCAAAGAATGAACTTATCATCTTCATGACGTCTTCATCTTTCGTAGTAGTTTTTAGTGTTCTACAAAACAGAAACTCTTCTTTGATCCTCCAAGTGAATATATCTCACGAAAGCGACCCCTCCAAAAAATCCCCCGAGTGGTTTGCGACCCACCGGTTGGGTACCACTGATGTAGATGGTAGATAAGACCCGTTCCTAATTTCTCGTTCATTATTTTAGTAGGACAACTCTATTATATACATAGCACGTGGCTTATCTTCAATTGAGTGTATTTTAAAATATTTTAGGTTAATTTTTCTTTAATTAAGTATGTTTTAAAACATTTGAGGTTAACTTTCCGTAAGTATAAATTTTAAAAGTCTTCCCAAATAAACTCAATAAAATAATAAAATAATTAGCAATGAATAATGTAGATATTTAAAACTAAGTTCAATTATTTGAGCTTTACTAATATGTAATTTTATCTCTATTTAAGTAAGGCAGAGACTAATGCTGAAAAGTGATTACTTGATTATACATTAATGCTTTGTTTACGCGATATCTGGAAAACGTTAATTCAAAGACATTTATATCGTACTTCAGCTATCACAAACCGATAGTTACATTTGTACCAACTCAAAAATAAATATTAATTGTTTTACTTAATTGAAGTTTTATCAATCATATTTGCCATCTCCCTGCACTCCTTTTATTGTTCTACTTGTATAGATTTTTAGCATGCATGTAAACCTTTAATATTACAATCACGCCAAAGAAGTGTAACTTTAACGCTCGTACATGAGTACACGCAACAATTTTTTTTTTTTAAATTACCTCTGGATGTTGCGCCAAGTATTTATTATTGTCTTTAATTGCAGATTCCTTAAAAATATTCAAACTTCTCTGTTGTCCAGCATTTAGTACGGCACCAGCGTAAAATTCTGTTCCTCTTGGCGATTGTGTTGGATGAAATGGCAATGGCAGTCGTAGCTGATCATCTGTATAACCCCCATGGAAGCTTTCTGATTGATCAATGTAAGCAGATTCAACAATATGATACTGTTGAAGGCTAATAGGGCGAGGTTCATGTTTTGTCTGAAACAAATTTCCATAACTAATGGCGTGCCTACACTGAATCGATAGTCTACTATTATATTGTACAAGTGTTGGTATGTATGTTCTATTCAACTTCTGGTGTATCTTCATTTTTCCGGTAACGCGGAGAGAGGAATATGAACCGCCGTCTTATCCGGGTGATATTTTTTTAGTGCTAAGGCTTAATTTTATTTCGACAGGGGGTACTGACTAATTTTTATTGATAAAAATCATGCATTTTTTCCTCGAATCCGTGTCGAATCAAAGTCACCATTGATCGGCACGGACAGGTTTTATCAGACGATAATTCAAAAATATTCTTAATACAAGACGGCCGGTCCAGAATATTTATGGCGAGAATCAAAGTGTTAAATGGTAATAATGGTTCAGGATAGCTTTTTGGACGTGCGAGATAATATTTTGAGGTATTAGAAAACATTTTTCAAAGAATCTGGGCCAGTATTTGAGCATTTTGAGGCAAAAATATGATTACAAGGTTTCAAACGGAGACAGCTGTCAATTTGTTTGCATTTTAAAATGGGACGAGATTTCACATTTTGAACGTGTTTCTTGACAGAAGAATACTAATTAAGGATTTAAGGTGAATTAACGATAAAGTTTAAGACATTTGCAGGGCGAATTTCCATAAAATAGTGTTAAAAAAAGATTTATAGGTATTAAAAATTTCAGGGTTAATCAAAGTGTTAAGTGGTGATAATGGTTCAAGATAGCTTATTTGACGTGCGAGATAATATTTTGAGGCATCAGAAAACATTTTTCAAAGAATCTGGACCTTTATTGGAAATATACTTACAAGATTTCAGAAGGTGACAGCTGTCAAATGTTTTGCATATTAAAATGGGAGGAGATTTCACATTTTGAACGTGTTTCTTGACAGAAGAATACTAATTAAGGATTTAAGGTGAATTAACGATAAAGTTTAAAACATTTGCAGGATGAATTTCCATAAAATAGTGTTAAAAAGATTTATAGATATTAAAAATTTCAGGGTTAATCAAAGTGTTAAGTGGTGATAATGGTTCAAGATAGCTTATTTGACGTGCGAGATAATATTTTGAGGCATCAGAAAACATTTTTCAAAGAATCTGGACCTTTATTGGAAATATACTTACAAGATTTCAGAAGGTGACAGCTGTCAAATGTTTTGCATATTAAAATGGTAACGTATTTCTTGACAGAAGAATACTAATTAAGGATTTAAGGTGAACTAACGATAAAACTTAAGATATCTGTAGGGGGAATTTCCATAAAATAGTGTTAAAAAAAGATGAGCGACGTGTTTTATAATCGACAAGTACGACAAAATTATATTAAAACGAGTCGCGAAGCGACGAGTTTTAACAACGTAGGGGAGAAGACCGGCGTAGCCGGGCTGAGGCCCCTAGTTATAATATATTGTCGCTTGATCATGTTTTCCGACAAAGTGTGACAAGCACGAGCACTTCAAGAATAACTTATAAAAATATGGCATATGCTACAGACCCCTCAGAAACTATATATAATACGCAGATAAATTATGTAAAAAGTTTCTATAATAGTTACAGTGTAGTAACCTTACTACAAGATAATTTTTATAATGACTTTCATAGTTTTCGTATTCTGTAATATCCAACTGCTGTCCAAGTGTCGTTGCTATGAAAGTTATATCCTAATAACAGTTACTGAGAAAGAAATGATTGCTAATTAAGTACAGAAAAATATTCATGTACTTCATGTACCCGTATGCTCGTAGAGCCGTTTCAAATTTTTTCGGATCTGCTGTCCGCAGGCACAGCTTGTCAAAGCTTATCACGAAGGCTTATCAAAAGGTGAAGTGCGGTTTTGAATATCTTCATCAGTTACGATCATTTATACTTGAAATTATTAGTTAAATTATTTGAAATTAAGTTATTATATTAACTTATACATATTGAAAAGGTGCATAAATACTATCTATATTCACTTGTCCTACCTGATCAATGAAAATTTTCAAAGTGGCTCGTTTCCAAAAACCCTTAAAACAGGCATCATTATCCCTATATTTAAAAAACCCAGCAAACATTCAACTAACAGCCGAATGCCGGTAGACTGCTTTTACTGCTGGCACCAAAAGTAAGTGCAACGCCAGTATTAATAATGTACTTCACATTTGTATTTCGCATTCCGCCTATACGAAGTACTTTACTAGCATTTTATAAGCACTCCTTATTTGTATTAATCCAAGCAAACATTTTTATACGGGCTATCGTCTCTTCTTCACTCATACTTTTTACTTAAAACTAAACTTTTTTTGAATGTAATAATTTGAAAAGTCTGATTGTTCTTAGTCATAAAACGCCCTAACCGCGTGGCCTTGGAGGGCCAGTACAAGTTGATACGTGTTGGTGGACAGTTTTTCAAGATGTGTATTTAAATAGTTATTGTTTTGTGAACATTATATAGTTTTTTATTGTGATTTGTGTGTGTTTTGTTAGATTTAAGGACGTAGTTTACACAAACTGTTTCATGTTAAATTGTTTAATTTTTAGTTTAGTTTAAATTTAGTTAAATCATAGTTTTTTTCATGTAATAAAATTTTCTATTATTAATAAATCTGTTACAAGATTATAAATATGTCATTTAAAAAATATAATTTGTTATATTTTATTTTGAATAGTGACATCTTAAATATTTTGTAAATATAATACTAACCTAAAATAATACAAACTTAATTCAAAACTGTAAAGTTTTTTTTACAATATAATCAAGTTTCTAAAAGTCAGTAATACACTATAAAAATCACCAAAATAACCAGATCTAGTTTGTTCTTACCAGTGATGGGCGTGTAAGTTACCTCATTGTTGACGCGTAAACAATTGATGTAAAGTATACACAAAAACTCTTGTAAACAATGTAAACAACGTAAACAATGTAAACAATGGTTTAGACATGCGCACTTGTTTTGAATTACAGAACCTCATTATCAATACATTTTTTATAAATAATAAAATTTTAATGAAACGATTTTAAATGAAAAAGTAAGTATCTAAAATTAGGACGAACCAATATACATATTAATAAAAATCGAATTTGCATCATTATACAGGTGTTTCATACAAATTAGTAAATATGAAAAATAAAAAACTTTTTTCTTTAAAAAATTCAGTCTAATTTTTTTAATAATAAAATACATTAAATTTCACCTTTAAGAAAATCAGCCTATATTTTTTAACAACAAAAAGATTCATTGCAAATTTTGCATAACGCCCTATATTTTATTTCATTTTATTTAATTAAAACAAAACCTAGTTCTTCAGAACTATTCCTTCGGTTTCTTCCCACCATTTTTTTAATAAATTTATTGTTTTGAACTGAATATGCTTGTTCATTAACTCTCTATTATTCGTATTAAATAACTAAAACTAACCTCATTATTTGACAGTTTACAAAGTTTATTTGTTTACATTGTTGACAAGTTAACCAATTGTTTACATAAGTTTACACGTAAACGTAAACAATTAAAGTTTACGTGTAAACGCCCATCACTGGTTCTTACAAAAGTGAACAGCTTATAGCATTAATGCTTATAAAATTTGATTATTGAATTTATTTTAACAAGTATGATTTCTTTAGGTTGGCACTCTTCAAGTCAGGGGGAAAAGATGTGGTAGATAATACAAGCCGAATATTGGCGAAAATTATTAGTCACCACTTATCTTTAGGATGCAATTTTTTGGCAGAAATGGCAGAAAACCATTTTCTAAATTTTTAAAATTCTTCATTAAATTAATAAATTAAATAAACTAATTCCTGCTCTTCCTGAAATTATATTTATTTAATATTTATAAATAAATCAATAAATTATAACTGTTAATACAATTTACAATCGGCCAGTTTTACCATCGTTGAATAAATTTATTTAACAACTTAAGTTAACAATATCGAATCATTCTATTGACAGCAATGTTAATTTCTTCATTAATAGTTTAAAACCAATACGATATTGTCAACTTTATTTGTTAAATAAATTTATTCAACGATGGTGAAAATGGCCAAATGAGTATTTATTTTGCACCTAACCATTAATTTATTTTAATACTGGGTAAGTACACATATGTTACATTTGAAACACTAGAGAGTGGGTATAATATATGCACTGGTCCGTCAGAAATAAATCTTGCAACTAATGCGATTATTTTGCACTTTACCGTTGCTGGGTCAGCAACTGATACATCAATGGGTCAGCTAACGGCCACGGGGACACCGGGGTACTGGCCCAGTTCAAAATGCCAGCACTGGTCCAGTGCGAAATGCCAGCACTAGCCCAGTGCGAAATGCCAGCACTGGCCCAGTGCGAAATTCCAGCACTGGCCCATTACTTTCAATGTACTTTACCGTTGCTGGGCCGGCAACTGATAAATCAATGGGCCAATAACGGCCACGGGGACACCGGGGTACTGGCCCAGTACGAAATGCCAGCACTGGCCCATTACTTTCAATGCCGGGGAGTATGTGCTTTACCAGCACTGGCCCGTATAAAAATGTTTGCTGGGAAGGCTTAAAAACTCAAGTCGAAAATTATAGTACGGACACAAACCTGTAAAACTCGGAACCTCCGGGTCAGATCCGAAGAGGTGGCAACCCTAATCTTAAGACGTCTGAACGTGCATTCTTTATTGCTTAAGCCACATCACACGCAGAACGGATAATATTTGGAAAACCATCGTCCAAAGTAAATTAAATAGCAAACGAAGACGAGGAAGGCTATGAAGCTTATAAAAAAATAAAAACTTTACACTGGCAATTTTGTACTTAAAGAGAGGATCTATAGCAATGTCTGCCATTTAGATCATAGTGTACCATAAATGTATCCTGACGAAGAAGAAGACATTACCTACCGGATCACGAACTTTTTCTCTTCTTGTAAGACTTCTAGTTGTCTCTAAAGTTGCCCTCAAAGATCTATAATCGTAATCTTCTGTTAAATATTTTTCTTCACACCTTATAAGCGATGCTGTTTCTTTTAAAAGTGATTCTATCTGCTCATCTTTGTCCATTTTTTCATAAAATAAAAAAAATGTTTAATTATTATATAACTATATTTATTTACGATACGTCAATTTGGTTACTAGAGTAACCCAGGATGTCATGAAGACGACATCCAAAAATGCTCACAAAATGTCGATAGTTAACATCAATGTTGCCGACGGGCGTAGCGTAGTGGTAACACACGTGCCCTGCGTTTCTAAGGTCTTGGGTTCAAATCCTGTTTAGGCATGCAGGGCCGCCCCTAGCATTTGCGGGGCCTGGGGCAAAACTGGAATTGCGGGGCCTGGGGCAAAACTGGAATTGCGGGGCCTGGGGCAAAACTGGAATTGCGGGGCCCCATCTATATATATATATATATATACAGTGACGCACCCAGGAATTGGGGGGGGGACAGAACACAAAATTATTTAAATTATGAATAAGGTAATTCTAAATTTCAAGTGATGACCTAAAAAAAAGGTCCTCATTACTATTTTTAAATACATATATTTACCTAAGACGATAGTGATATATATATTAATAAAAAAGGTATTTTATGAATAATAAGACATGATTTTATTGATCAACTAATACGTCTCGCACATCATATGATATATTTTATACTATTCTATTTACATAAAACAATATGCCTTAGCAACGATATAGCACCCCACGATCGTTAATAAGGATAAATGTCGCATAATTGAAAATGTTAGATCGCAGATCGTTAGTGTACACATTGGTATTTGTGCTCCTAATATAATTCATAATTTATAACTATTTACTCGACGTATTAAATTGAGAGTTATACCGGTTAGTGCAGTTTTTAAAATCGAAATTTTTATAAACAATAATATTGTTACATCTTATCAATAATAAAATATATACACATTAATAGTTTAATTCAGTTTTTCACTTTAACTAACAAGTGATTAACCAACCTGTGCAAGTTCGTTCGCCGCTGAAGAACCAGTGTACGCCAAAAGTTTTACTCAGTGTCCATCGACATTTTTTTTCAAAAATATATATAATATCTATTAAATAATTTTCTGTGAGGTGTTATAAAAATAATTCCATCATGGCACCATCTCCTACGTGTTCAATATGCAGCCAAATCGTCAGCCGAACCAATCCTGGAGTTCAGTGTGGCAAAAAATGCAAATTTTGGTTTCATCTTAAATGTATCAATTTACCAGCCAGCTTCGCAGATTACAAACCACCCCCTGGTGAGGCCTGGGCCTGCACTTCTTGCTGTAGCAATATGGCAAAAAATGCAGCTGATTTCGATCAATTTTCTGCCAAAATCACTGAACTATTGGCAAATTTTACGACCTTAAAGGAGAAACAAGATACCATGTTGCATTCTATTGAATTCTGCTGCGAAAATATCGATGATTTCAACTCAAAAATTAAGGAATTAAATGTAGCCCTGAAAAAAATTGATTCTTTTGAAGAAAAAATTAAAAATCTAGAAGAAGAAAACTCCGAACTAAAATCTAAATTGGAAGATGTAAAACAATACTCCCGACGTAACAATATTGAAATAAATGGTGTGCCAGAATCAAGAAACGAAAATGTTGTGGAGGTTGTAAAAAATATAGGGACTGCTGTCGGAATTAATATTGATGAAAAAAGTATAGATGCATGTCATCGAGTACCTCGTATGTCAAAAGACAACAAACCTAAGGCCATTGTTGTTAAATTCATATCAAGATTAACTAAGCAAAATGTAATTGCTTCAGTGAAATCTAAGAGATCAACGTTAACATCGGCAGCACTTGGATTTCAGCAACCATCTACTCCTATTTTCGTAACGGATCATCTGAACCCAGCAAACAAAAAACTTCTGTTCGACACGAAAAAATTTTGCTATGAAAACCATTTTAAATTTGTGTGGGTAAATGACTGCAGAATTTTAGTGCGTAAGGACGAGAACTCTAGAGTATTTCAAATAGCTAGTGTCAATAGTTTAAACAAGCTGCGTCAACAAGGGTAATGTAATGTATACTTCTAAGTTTTTTTCCCTCTAAATATATGATTTCATAATGTCAGTTTTAAAAAATTCTCTTTCATGTTATTTTCAAAATGTTCGAGGCCTAAGAACTAAAATCAGTGACATATACAAAAATACCTCATCTCACGAATATGATATAATAATACTTGTTGAAACTTGGTTAAATGACAATATCGATAATAGTGAATTGTTTGACAATGGTTATTATACTTTTAGAAGAGATCGAGATGTGCACACTTCTTTTAAAAAAGATGGAGGTGGTGTTCTCATTGCCACCTCTAAAAACCTTATAGTAAAAAAAAATCCTAACTGGAACACTAATTGTTGCGAGGATTTATGGATATCTATTTCTCTACCTGGCTTAACATCCAAACTTTATATATGTACCGTCTATCTACCTAGTTATAAAACTCTGACAGAATTAAACATTTTTGTCGACAATGTAGTAAATCTTTGCAACACACACCCTGATGATAAATTTTTAATAATAGGGGATTTTAACTTACCAAACATTTCATGGACAGTTAAAGAAAACGTCAGTTACTTGAATCCGTCAGTTCTCACTGATCTTAAATCTTCCCTTTTCTTAGACTGTTTTTCTCTAACTAATTTACATCAATTTAATTCTTACAGTAATTGCGATAACAATATTTTAGACTTAGTTTTATCAAACAATGAAAATTTAATAGTAAATGATTGTAACAATCCCCTTGTTAACATTGATAAATATCACAAACCACTTGACATTTTATACAGTTTAGAGAAAAATGCTTTTCCAAATAAGCATAATTTTAAAAAGCGCGATTTTTATAAAGCTAACTACGATAATTTGAACACCGACTTAGCTTTGATAAATTGGTCGGAACAGTTTGTATCTGAAGACGTTAATCATGTTCTATATAAATTCTACAATATAATAAATAGTATGATTGACAAACATGTTCCTTACAAAAAAAATAAAAATACATGTTTTCCTAAATGGTACAAATCATCTACTATAAAAATTACGAAAGAAAAAAACAAGTTCCATAAAAAATGGAAATTATATAATCAAGCTTCGGATTATAATTCTTTTTCCATATTAAGACGACGCTTGAAAATTGCCATTAATAAAGACTATAAAGACTGGATAGATCACACTGAAAAAAGCATTATTGCTGAACCTAAAAAATTCTGGTCTTTTATAACATCTAAAAAATCAAAAAGTGTCATTCCCAAGACGGTTAACTTTTTTGATGCTCAGGCAAATGATACTAGTGCAGTGTGTGAACTCTTTAATAAATTTTTTAAATCATCTTTCGAACCCAAAATTTCAGTAAACATAAACCAAAATAATGAAAAAACTTGTGGTGAAATAAATTTGAATTTTATAAGTGAAGAAATAATTTTAAATAAATTGAATCAAATCGATATTAGTAAAGGCAGCGGCGCTGATAATATACCCGCAACTTTCTTTAAAAAATGTTCATTTTCTTTAAGTGAGCCATTATTTATAATCTATAACAAATCTCTGAATAAAGGCACCTTTCCAGATATTTGGAAAAAAGCACTAATAACACCTATACATAAAAGCGGTTCACTTACCGATGTAAGCAACTACAGACCAATTTCTAAACTTAACATACTTGCTAAAATATTTGAAAGCATTGTAACAGATTTTCTATCAAGAAAATTGAAACAATTAATTATACCCCAACAACATGGTTTCTGCAGCAAACGTTCAACATTAACTAATTTACTCCCATATTCAGAATTTATTAGCTCTACTCTTGATGCCTCTGGACAGGTAGATGTCGTGTATACCGATTTTCAAAAAGCATTTGACAAAATTAATCACGATCTACTTGTTCAGAAATTAATTGAAATCGGTATACATGGCAACTTATTGAGGTGGCTCGAAAGTTACATCGGGAATAGATCACAAGCTGTAGCAATTAATGGTGGCATCTCAGATTTCATAACTATAACCTCCGGTGTTCCCCAGGGGTCGCATTTAGGGCCGTTCCTGTTCATTATTTATATTAACGATATTCATACTATTATAAAAAAATCAAATTTTCTGTTATTTGCAGACGACCTTAAAATCTATAGGAAAATATCTTGTATCCAAGATTGCGAAGATCTTAACAACGACCTAAAACATTTACATTCATACTGCTCTGCAAACTATCTTTATCTAAATTTTAAAAAATGTCACAGTATATCATTCACTAGAAAACGGTTCCCCATCAAATTTAAATATCAGTTAAATAATACACCCCTGATTGAGGTTAATACAATGAAAGATTTAGGAATTCATTTTGATTCAAAATTCAAATTTGACTACCATGTAGCAACATTAACTAAATCAGCATTCAAACAACTTGGCTTTATCATGCGTTCATGTAAACATTTTTCGAAATCTAAGAGTATAATAACTATATACAAGTCATTAGTTTGTAGTAAGTTAGAGTATAATTGTTTAATTTGGAATCCGCAATATGCTATTTATTCAAACAAGATTGAAAGCATTCAAAAACGCTTTTTAAGGTATTTAGATTATAAATTTGATTGCAATACTCCATCTAATTATGATGTTCAATTAAACAGATATAACCTACATACCTTGAAAGACCGTAGAACTAAATTAGAGATGAATTTTGTCTTTAAAATTGTAAATAGTATGATTGATGCTCAAGATATTTTGAGTCTGATAAACTTTAATGTACCAGCTACAAATCTGAGGCAAATAAATACGTTTTACTCTGGAAACTATCATACAAATATTAGACAGAATTCACCTCTTAATAGAACTATGTGCACATTTAAC
Source organism: Liopterus haemorrhoidalis (assembly GCA_963971575.1). Classification (NCBI taxonomy): domain Eukaryota; kingdom Metazoa; phylum Arthropoda; class Insecta; order Coleoptera; family Dytiscidae; genus Liopterus; species Liopterus haemorrhoidalis. The sequence continues at coordinate 144,709,453 of OZ020611.1, read as the reverse complement.
CATCACTTTAATACTTGCGATATATTTTTTCTGTCATTTTCTGCCTTTAAAAAACTAGTGGAATGTAAATTGAGAGCTTAACTCAACGATATGTATTATATTTATATGTAAAAAAAAAAAAAACTCTTTTTGTTGTATTAATTTTTTATGTAAATATTTTTCTTTTTTATTAATTGTATCATTGTATTTATAATTAATATCTAATTGTAAATTTTTCGTGGAGGTCTATAGGAACTATGTTCTGTTTGACCACCCAAACAATAAATAAATAAATAAATAAAATAAATAAATAATTATATTTTCGCTAACATATATATATAGATTTTATATACCAGGCGAAACGTCTCTTAATATTTTATAATAAACTTTTGACGAGTAATCAAGAATTTTTATTTCCTCCTTATATATATATTATATATTAATTCCTTCTTTCAAACGGGGGGCCAGGGCCCTATATATATTGAATAACGATATTTTCTTTAATATATCCGTCTTTTTCAGAATAAATCTTATATATTATCAGAGACGTTTCGTTTATATTTCATAAAATAAAAAATTGAAGTGAAGTCTGAATTTTCACACATTTCCGACGGGCGTAGCGTAGTGGTAACACACGTGCCCTGCGTTTCTAAGGTCTTGGGTTCAAATCCTGTTTAGGCATGCAGGGCCGCCCCTAGCATTTACGGGGCCTGGGGCAAACCTGGAATTGCGGGGCCCCATCTATATATATATATACAGTGACGCACCCAGGAATTGGGGGGGGACAGAACACAAAATTATTTAAATTATGAATAAGGTAATTCTAAATTTCAAGTGATGACCTAAAAAAAAGGTCCTCATCACTATTTTTAAATACATATATTTACCTAAGACGATAGTGATATATATATATATATATCACTATCGTCTATATATATATTAATAAAAAAGGTATTTTATGAATAATAAGACATGATTTTATTGATCAACTAATACGTCTCACACATCATATGATATATTTTATACTATTCTATTTACATAAAACAATATGCCTTGGCAACGATATAGCACCCTACGATCGTTAATAAGTGTAAATGTTGCATAATTATATTTTCGCTAACACGGCCAGACTGACATGCGGAACGTTCTCGGGACGCAACTGTATTCTTCACACCATTAACAGCATTGTTGTTATCAGCAACAGCAACCTGCATACCACCAATGGTCTGCTCCATACCAACAACAGCATCCTGCATCTTGCGTACTAGTAACAGCATCCTGCATACCAGGAACTCCATTCTTGAGCTGGTCCACCATTCATCTTCTACTGCATCTTCAAATTCTTCACCTAATTCGTAATCTGTAAATAGAGCAATTTGGGCGCAGAATTGATCTTTCACAAAATCAACCATGCACCAATGTCAATTAATAAAAGTAAATATTTATTTAAAACAGAACTCTCCAGGAATACTATAACTTATGATCTGAAAGCTTAGAGACTATACGTTAACATTTCATTTATCTACCACGAACTCAGTGACTAGATCAACAAGCTCAGATACTCAATAACTATCTATTAGGTTCCTTCATTACAGATTGTCTACAGCACAACAAGCTCAGAGACCGTTTATTTGTTTCTGCACACACAGTGCTTTATCATCAACATCATCAGCCCGTTGCCATAGCTCACCATCTGCCACCATGGTTACAGAGCTATTACCGGACTGATGCCACTGGCAGCGGCATGTCTTGCGGTACTCGACAACCTTTTCTCTCAACTCATTAGCAATTACATTTATCAGTTTATTCTGCCAATCCGATCCCAGTGATCTGTCATTTATCTTTTCCAATAAACGTTCAACTTTAAAACTCAAATCTCGAAACTCAGATCTTAATTATCAAATCTCAAATATCATAACTCAGACATTAAATCACAAATATCAAAAACAAAATCTCAAATCTAATTTTTACACATTATGGCTAACACGTGCCACATGATTTAACCAAAACAATAAAATGCCTCTTACCATTTTAGTCATCATCAATCTAACCAGTTACCTTCGTAAATTGTGTTTGTTAATAACAAAGCAACGCTCGTTCATCCTGACAATTTTTAGGGATCTTTGTTAAGATTCTGCATTTTTCAAACAAATGTCACATTTCATATTTATTCCAATAAGTGTCATTTCCTTAGAAACCACTTGAAATAATTTTTGACAAAATAACTTGAAATTTGCCAATTTATTATCTAGTTCATAATTCATACTACCATATATGATTCTCAATCGTCACCTTTAACTGAAAACTTTACATTAGCCTTTGCAATATTATACGACAATTTCTTTGCATCAATATAATGGTTGCATTAAAAAAAATATTTTTAATATAGCACTTATTTTATATATATATATATATATACATATATATATATATATAATATATTAATTCCTTCTTTCAAACGGGGGGCCAGGGCCCTATATATATTGAATAACGATATTTTCTTTAATATATCCGTCTTTTTCAGAACAAATCTTATATATTATCAGAGACGTTTCGTTTATATTTCATAAAATAAAAAATTTAAGTGAAGTCTGAATTTTCACACATTTCAGGGTTTTGTAGGTATTTAATAAGTGTAAGAAGCCAACATAATACTGGATGTCTTGGTATATTTATCACAACAAAATCAACAGTTTTTTTGATAATCATTTTTATTTGTTATTTGATAAGAAGAATTAAGAGCTGCCATTTAATATTTTTAAATAAAATTTAAATAATTTGCCAAACATTCCAGCGTTTTTCTGCATTTGCTTCGTATTAAAGTCTTCATTAGATTAATAAGAAATATCTTACAGTGTAGAGTGTAGTATGGTGTGGTGTGAGTAAATCAGTTCGCAACTATTAAAAAAATATATTATTACAGATTCCACTGGTTATTAAATTTACGCTTTTAAAAATTAAATGCAACATTTGCCCAAATATAACTATAATGTTGAAAAAATAATTTAAACAAAATAAAAATGCAAAAAAAAAACAGAATAAATAAAATTGTCGCGAGACCGGAACCCTAGTTTGCAGATTAGAACGCGAGAGCGCTAATCATTACACCATGAAAGCATGCTGGTATACTTTGTTATATAAGTTATTAAATATTTTACATGGTCATGCAAAAAACACAAAAATGCGTTATTTTCCGAAACCATAATCTGATCAAAAATTCCTGTTGTACTATTCCGGTTCACACAAATGTACATTACTTAGAATTTTTTCAGATTTTTAGTTTAAGCCATCTGGGCTACAGAGTGTGGACCAAATTTTTTTTTGCACAATTTTTGCAAAAATCTCGTCAAAATAACATATTTTGCAAAAATAAAATTTTGATCGTAACTCCACGAACTAAGGGCTTTCATTTGATACCCTACTCAGAATTTAAAAAAAAATATACAGTATTGGCCATAAAGATTGCAACTTTTAACATATCTCAATTTTTCAAATTTTAATAATAATATTGGAAAATAAATACACTTAGTTCTATAATTTAATCATATTTTGTCTGCTACATCAATTAATAGTCAAATAATCTGACTTACAGATTAATAATAAATTATTTCTTCATTTTAGCTTGGACAAAAATATGGCAACTACTTGAATTTTCTTGTTATATGCAGATTTTATCCATAAATAATATGTTGTGCACAAGTAATATTTCAGTTTATATTTGTCAATCATGGGTCGTAGTAAAACTGTTTCAAGTGAAATTAGAAACTTCATAATTTCTGTTTTTAAAGATTTTAAAGTTTTAGTGATGTCACAAAATTTAAATGTTCATAAATCTACTGTGTCGCGAATTATAAAACGATTTCGAGAAGAAGGTACGTTACAAGTTTCAATAATCCCAGGACGGCCACGAAAAACTACAAAACGAACTGATAAAAAAAATATTTATTTATCTACCAATAACTCCTTTCTGTCATCGGAGAAAATTTTGGGCCTTTTGCCACATATGGATCAAGAAAACATCTCAACAAGAATTATTCGCAGAAGATTAGTTAGTGAGGGTCTTTTTAGTCGCCGTCCTGCTAAAAAACTACTTCTATCCAAAAAGAATGTGAAGGCCCGATTAGAATTTGCTAAAAATCATATTGACTGGACTGTGGATCAATGGAAAAAAGTTATTTTTAGTGATGAATCTAAGTTCAATTTGTTTAAAAGTGATGGTGTAAGTTACGTTAGGAGGCCTGCTAATAAAAGATTAGTTCTAAAATACACCTTTCCAATAGTTAAACATGGAGGAGGCGGTGTGATGGTATGGGGCTGTTTCTCGAGATATGGTATGGGTCCTCTATACCACATTGAAGGAATAATGGATCGATTTAAATATAAAGACAGCATTCAGAATGTTATGGAACCTTATTCTGATGAGTTCATGCATTTAAAACATATTTTTCAGCATGGTAATGACCCAAAACATTCTTCGAAGTTGGTCAAAAAATGTTTCGAAGATTCAAAAATTAACGTAATGACTTGGCCGTCACAGTCACCCGATTTAAATCCAATAGAAAACCTTTGGGAGATTGTCGACAGAAAGATTAGAAAAAAAACGCATTCAAATATTGAAGATTTGTTTAAAGCTTTGCAGGGTGCCTGGTCTAATATTGATAATGAAATAATCACGAAATTATTAGAATCAATGCCGAAAAGATGTCGGGAAGTTATAAATACTGGTGGTTACTATACAAAATATTAAAAATGATCTGTTAATAATAATTCATTTTCTTAATTAATAAGAAAAAAGATTTTTTTTAAAAGTAGTTGCTATCTTTATGTCCTGGTAAAAATAATAAATGCTATAAAAAAAAATAGAATTTACTATTTAAATTTAATTTTTTACTATAATATATGTAGAGCATTGTTAAAGGTAAGAATAACATTTTTTAATTTTAAAAATATTGAATAGAATAAAAATAAAAGAGGATTATCAAAAGTTGCTATTTTTATGGCCAAAACTGTATATATTTTTTTTTTTTCGATAAATCGATATTTATTTATAGTACAGTATTTTTCCTATGTGCGGGTCAAAGAGTTGTATAAGTATGCCAAATTTCAACACTCTAGGTTTAGCCGTTTGGCTACAATTTCTACCGAACAAACAGAGAGACAGACAGACATTGACAGATGACCCAAAGAAGTAAATCTATTTCGGCACAGTTTCAAATTTTAATTGCTTTGAGATTTCTGGAAACAGGGACTTTTCAAATGCTAGTTGGTGATGATGTGCATGTACATAAAAGTACAGTTTGCAAAATTGTTAAAAAAATAATACAGTCTGTTTCAAACGTTTAGGCGGAACTAAATGGGAATTTCGTTCTTTTAGGTTGTCACGACAAGGGACCTTGCTAGGGTTATTTCATTTTTCACGTTGGAATGTCAAAATTTAAAATTACAACAATGAAACCATGGAAACGAATGACCTATGTCAAAATTAAATTATTTTTTTTTGTATATTTTAATGACAAAAAAATAAATAAATGAGAAATTTGTATTAAGAATGACACAAAAAATCAAAATATAAAGAAAATGACATTTTAAAATGATATTAACTTTAACCAAAAAATGGTTATTGTAAGTATGATTTACAAAGCTTAAACAAAACGGCCGAAAAGCACAATTTAAGCGATGAAAGTAACTAACCTGCAAAATCTAGTTCCGCCTAAGCGTTTGAAACACACTGTACATCGAATTGCTCTGTTGCGACCGCAGTTTATTTCATATGCCGGAAAATAATGAGGAAATTTTGAAAATAAAAAAAAATATGTCTTTTGCAAATTTGTCTGCCATTTTTTAACAATCTATTTTTAAACTAATTGTTAACAATTCAATCTGTTCCAAACGGTTAAGCGGAACTAAATGGGGATTTAGTTCTTTTAGGTTGTCACGAAAAGGGACCTTGCTTGGGTTATTTCATTTTTCACATTGGGATGTCAAAATTTTAAATTCCAACAATGAAACCATGGAAACGAATGACATATGTCAAAATTAAATGTTTTTTTTAGATATTTTAATGACAAAAAAATTAATAAATGGGAAATTTGTATTAAGAATGACACAAAAAATCAAAATATAAAGAAAATTACATTTTAAAATGATATTAACCTTAACCAAAAAATGTTTATTGTAAGTATGATTTACAAAGCTTAAACAAAACCGCCGAAAGGCACGATTTAAACGATGAAAGTAACTAGATTGCAAAATCTAGTTCCGCTTAACCGTTTGGAACAGACTATATATTTATGTAAATTATTTTTGACACTGACACTTTTGTTCACTTTTGTGAATAATTGATCACATAAATGACAAGAAATTTTGTAAATATTTTGGCTGTGTGAATTGAAATGCATACATATCGCTACAATAGTTATTGGATACAATAAACATGTCAGATGAGTATCGAGAAACCGTCAAAAAGTTATCGACTCGATAAGGTTTATTGTATCGATAACTATTGAGGCGATATCGTGTCAATAAAAAAATGTTCCAGAAACCGACCCTTAGAGCTATACAAGTCTTATGACTTTTGCTCTTAGTTGTAATAATAATAATAATAATTTACTAAAACTGCGGATGAGGATCCTGGATATGCATATGTGGTTCAGATGCGGATATAGAAAATCTCATCCGCGCAAAGCTCTAGTAATTCCCCGGTCAAATTTTAGGTTCCAGTCCGTTCCTGCTACTAAATATCCACAAAATTTTATAACGTGTGAATACTCACACTTCACATCACATCACATTTTTTTGTTATTACTGTACTATTCATAGGTCATTAATCGCATGTTTATTAATTTTGTTGCCCCCGCCCATATTTTGAATCTAATACTTTGTTTGATTGTTTAATGGTTAAACGAAGTTTAAAAGTGCCCATAACTGTTTACACAGCATGTTATTTTAACACATACAACACTTAAATGTTTAGATACTTATCATAATAAACGTTTTTCAATTCTACCTGTCCATTTTAAAGATTACGCAATAAGAACACTTGCCTTTTATTTACGTACGGCGTTAGTAAAAATGAATTAAATTACTCGAGGAAATTACGAAATCGTGACTTTATACCTTGCAGGAAGAATTTACAGTAAGACAATTTAGTTTTTGATATGATTGCATGTATGTAAATTGTGTGCCTGTTGTCAGGTTGACTGGATGTTGCTTTGTGACATCAATGAGACGAATTTATAATGTTAGATGAAGTTCTAACTACATATAAGAAATATTAATATTTTTTATTGGTGATTAAACTATAATTAAATTATAGTAGTAAATTTTTTGTCTCTAAAGGAAGAAGAGAATCATCATTATATGAACGTGATATCTTTTCCGTTCACAACTGTTTTTTACAAAGAAATTGTTTCCATTAAATGCAAAAAATATGTTATTACTAAATATATTAGAATTTGACCTACGATACTTCAAAAAATAATTGCAGTTATTAAATTTTAAGCAATTTCATAAAGATCTTTTGGGTCGGCAACCTATAATAATAATAATAGATCCAACGCTTAGGTTACGCATAAGGGAAAAAATTTATGTGAAGTGAGAATTTTCACACATTTCAGGGTTTCGCAGGTATTATATAAGTGAATGAAGATTATTTGGGATGCCAAAACAAATTTTATGTTAAATATTTTTTTGTTAATTTTAATTCGAGTGCCTAATACCTTTATTTAGGTTTCTAAATATGTGCAGTATTTTTTTTTTATATAGCAAGGTTCATTAAGATTTTGTAAATTGCGCCTATGGCTTCCATTGGTTGTTTTAAGTCATAAGCTCCGCCCCTCTGATTTCGTATACATTGAAACAGAATTAAATTATAATTTCAACAATTGCCACTGGTTATTAAATTTACACTTTGAAAAATTAAATGCAACATTTGCCAAAATATAACTAGGATTTTGAAAAATTAATTTAAACAAAATAAAAATGCCAAGAAAAAAAAACAGAAAAAATGAAATTGTCTCCGACTGGAAACGAACCATACTTTTCAATTTAGAAAGCGAGAATGCTAACCATTACACCATAAAAGTGTATTGGTTTACTGTGTTACATAACATATTAAATATTTACATCGCCAACAAAAAAACACAAAATGCGTTATTTTCCGAAAACATAATCTGATCAAAAATTCCTGTTGTACTATTCCGGTTCACACCATTGTACATTACTCAGAATTTTTTCAGATTTTTAGTTTAAACCATCTGGGCTACAGGGTGTAAGACAAAAGTTTTGACAAAAATCGCGTCAAAATAATTTATTTTGCAAAAATTAAATTTTGATAGTTAATCCACGTACTAAGGGCTTTCATTTGACACCCTACACAGAATTTATTTATATATATATATATTTGTTTATATTTTTGTGATGTTTTTTAGATGTTTTAGTATTCTTTATATGTGCGAGTCAAAGAGTTGTATAAGCATGCCAAATTTCAACTCTCTAGATTTAGCCGTTTGGCTAAAATTTTTACCGAACAGACAGGCAGACATACAGACAGACGACAAAATGACGGTATAAGGGTTTTTTGGTCATACCTACAAAACCCTAAAATTGTCCCATAAAGGTTAAGAACTGCGCATAAGGTAAGTGAGTACTAGGGTTATCTTTTATGTTTTTACAAACGACCACTGGATGGCAATTTGACATTTGTTATTGTGAAATCAGTGGCAGCTAATAAATTGATCGAGTAGTTTGTTGACAGTGAGAGTTTAAAAAAACCAGTTTGTGAAAAAATGGATATTACTCGTGAAGGTTTTCGTTGGATGATTTTTAACGATTTTTGTCAAGTCCTAACTCAACAACAATGCATAGATTCGCTTCGTACAACTTTTGGTAATGAAGCATCATCAGAAAAGACTGTTTACAATTGGTTTGCGAATTTCGTCGTAGTCGTGCGTCCGTCAGTGATTTGTATTGTGTCAGTATTTTGTAGATAACTGTGAATATCAATATCATTTTAGGTATTTTTGAAATTATGATGTTTTACACACAAAAAGGACTGATATAAGTTGTACTGAACAACAGTGGCGTATTCAGAGGGAGGAGGGCAAAAGCCTCCTCTGAAGCTCCAATGAAATGAAAATTTAACAAATTTATCATAATCGTCCAGCAAAATAACTTATGTATTTTACAATAATAATAAGCTACATTTTATTATGATTAGTGTTGAAATGAACAGAAAATGCATGTATTCGTAGGTTTAATCAAGAAATCCTTATTCCGTCACATGAGCCGTTCGGTACAAATTGTGGCCAAGCGGCTGATTTAGAGAACTGAACATAAGTAAGAGAAATATTGAGACATCAAAAATATATCCCGCGAAAAATGTAAATAAATAAGTATTTATCGAAGAAAAAATCAAGTGTAAGTTTTTGGTACATGGATTAACAATTACATGTTTTTATCAACAAATAATGGAATTATTATTTGATATAAACATCAATATCCAACAGCAGGGGTGTCGAACTAATTTGGGTCGCAGTCTATTTTACATAAAAAATGATAAGCAGTGACGGAACTTTAAATATCCCGAAGGGTTTCTTGAAATTTTTTTATAAACAGAAAAGGGGAAGAGAGTATATTTTATATTTATAAATATATTTTTCCCCTAAATAAGCTCAAGTGATTTTGATTACCACTTCAGGGGCTACAAAAAATGAGGTTGAGGTCCGTATGCTGCCCGCGTGCCCTCGAAATTTGATTCGTCCCTCCCCAATACAAAATCCTGGCTGCGCTACTGGTAACACGTTATTTTGTAATATTTAAATTCTATCGTGTGCTAAACTTGAGTTACAAGCAGTTGTTTAAAAATGTTATTGTTTGTTGTTATATGTGAGTTTATTTATTTTTTTACCTTGAGGTCATTCAGGAAAATAATAACAAATAAAATAACTATTAATAAATATACTTCTAATATCAATGAATGAATTATGAATGAAGTGAAAAAATAAACATTATAGTCGGATTGCTGATAGGTGACTGTTACATGTATGTATTAAGTAGTGCATTTATAATAATAATAATCTAGTTAATTTATTCTAGTTAATTTAACTTTTTTAACAACAATTCGTAGAATAATAAAATGTAATAAATCTGAACTTCTCACTAACAAAATCACGAGAAAATGCAGGAAATTAATATCTGAACCAGTTTATTTTATTGATACATTGGCACAAACGTATGGTCATAAAGTACTACGGTTACCTCCTTATCACTGCCAGTTTAACCCCATTGAACTATTTTGGGGTATAACAAAAAATTGTTAAGATAGACATATTGGTCAAACGGATATAGTGATAACGAAGTTTTGAAAATGTGGCAAGTAGCCTGTGATCAAATTAGTTGTGAAACTTGGGCAAAATCTGTTAAAAATATCGAAAATTTAATAAATGAATGGTGGGAAAGGGAAAGGATTGTTGATGATATTAATCCAATAATAATAAATACAAGAAATGACAGCGATAGTTCAGATGACGACAATATCATGCATTACAGTGACTTTTTTTTTTTTTTTTAAAGAAATAAACATTTAAATACAACTTGTAGCAATATATTATATGAATAAATATATTTCTACTTAATATTTTATTACTTTGTACTTAGGGAAAACATAAATATTTTATTTAATTAAACAACAAATTATAATCCAAAATTTACGTATGAGTATAAGTTTTTCCTTATTTATAATTATTACCTTAAAATTAATAATTTTGTTTGTTTGAGTACTGCTGTGAATTTATTTTCGTGCTCTAATTAGTAAAGATATCTACGAATCATGCGGTTTCTTTCTAATGCTTTGTTTTTTATTAAAATAGTTTGGAAGGTTAGTTGTCAACTTGCGTCACTATAAGTTACTATGGGTATGCAATTAATTATAATGATACAGACAGAGAAAGCATATAGTATTGTATATCGATACTTGTAGCAACGAACAGTCATCTATCAGCAATCCGACTATAGGGTTCCCTTTTTTCCAAGACTGTAAATTATTAATGATTCGTGGATTATCGAACGTCATTAGTAATTATCTAAACATTAAAGATTTTCAACGTTCCCGTCAAATGGACAATGGACATTATGAGGAACAGTGTAAAATAATTTCTGCCGACCCCTCTTCATCATCTACACATCTACACTAGTGCTTCTTAAACTATCTGATACGGCGGACCGACAGGTTTTATTTCGAATGTACCACGGACCAGTACCATATTTGTGTCATATATTATATTATTGTTAATTTCTGTTCTAGAAGCTCTAGAGCTTTAATCGGCGGCCGCCGAGCCGAATATTACTCACCATGTCACAATCCCACCATGTGAAAATAATCACTTATGTCTGAAAATAATCCCATTTGGAAGGTTAGAACTATTCATATAACCTAAGACGCTACAAAGATATTGAGCAAATTTAAATTTTGCTTCAACAATTAGATTTTCTTAAAAATAAAACTTGTTTATTTATTTATTAATTTATTTGTTCATAAAATAGCTACAGTCTGTTCCAAACGGTTAAGCGGAACTAAATGGGAATTTAGTTCTTTTAGGTTGTCACGAGAAGGGATCTTGCTTGGGATATTTCATTTTTCACGTTGAGATGTCAAAATTTAAAATTCCAACAATGAAACCATGGAAACGAATGACATATGTCAAAATTAAATATTTTTTTAGATATTTTAATGACAAAAAAATAAATAAATGGGAAATTTGTATTAAGAATGACACAAAAAATCAAAATATAAAGAAAATGACATTTTAAAATGATATTAACCTTAACTAAAAAATGTTTATTGTAAGTATGATTTACAAAGCTTAAACAAAACGGCCGAAAGGCTCGATTTAAATGATGAAAGTAACTAGATTGCAAAATCTAGTTCCGCTTAAGCGTTTGGAACAGACTGTAGTAGAAATGGACACAAACACTTGAACAAACGACCTCAAATATATGAAATAATAAACTTATACAGTCTGTTCCAAACGGTTAGGCGGAACTAAATTGGAATTTCGTTCTTTTAGGTTGTCACGAGAAGGGACCTTGCTTGGGTTATTTAATTTTTCATGTTGGAATGTCAAAATTTAAAATTCCAACAATGAAACCATGGAAACGAATGACATATGAAAAATTTAATATTTTTTTTTCTTATTTTATTGACAAAAAAATAAATAAATGGGAAATTTGTATTAAGAATGACACAAAAAAACAAAATATAAAGAAAATTACATTTTAAAATGATATTAATCTTAACCAAAAAATGTTTATTGTAAGTATGATTTACAAAGCTTAAACAAAACGGTCGAAAAGCACGATTTAAACGATGAAAGTAACTAGATTGCAAAATCTAGTTCCGCCTAACCGTTTGGAACAGACTGTAAACTAAACAACATGGGATATGTGACCACCGTTATCACAGTTGTAAATTCTGATTTTCCTGTTAAATGATTTAAATAATTGACCTTTGTTACTTCAGCAATTAGCCGGGACAATTCTAATTTTTGAAAATTCTATGCCTGAATGGATTCGAACCCGTGACCACTATGCTATTATCTGTCTCAATTTGTAATACGAAACTAAGAGGAAAATTTCATTTTTTATGTTGTCTATTTAAAATATCATCTTAAGGTGGTACTGCTGAAATGGGACCTTTCAAAACATTTGACAATTCATATTTGACATTAAATTATATGTCAATTTATTTTTTTAATTGAAAAGTATTTTTATACAACCAAAATAAGAACAAAACATCAGAAAATATGCATAAAAGACAACAATTAGATAAATATACAAAAAAACACATATATAACGCTTATTGAAAACTTTTGAAAAAAAGAAGCGAAATTATAGACCTTGTGGCAGATATTTTTTCAGTAAATCTTGATGTCCTTTTTGTTGTGAAATATAAAATAATTTACCCATTTCAATTTCTTTAGATTTCTGACGGAGAAGTAAGAAAAATTTTAAATGAAGGTGCAGAAAATTTAAGACCCACGAACATGGGAAGAGGTAATAATAAGAAAACAGATAGAACCACAGACTACATGTTTCGGAAAGATTTGCAGAGAAAAATTTGGGATTTACATTCAAAAAAAGAATATTTTTGTTTAAATATGTTATTAAATTTTGCAAAACAAGAATGAGATTTTAAAGGCAGCACAATAAAATGATAAATTATTATTATATAATATGTATTTTTGTTTTTTATATTTTATCACGATATTTCATTGATAATCGTAATATTATTATACGAGTAATAATCGAAAGTTTGATGAAATAAATATTAATATATACATTCAAAATATTTAACATGTCAATCACAATTTTGACATGTCAATTTAGTAATAACCTCAATATGATGAAACTTAACCATACTTTTAAAAGCCAGATTTACAAGTTCACATGATTCTACAAAAGTCTATTTACACCACAACAGTCACTAAAGTAACCAGATCTAGTTTCGTATTACAAATTGAGACAGATTATACGCCGGCCAACCACAAGTTCTTTAAAATTGCTGAACTGTCAAAAATGACATTTTTTTATAAAAATGCTGCAGGAAATTATAATTTCAAAATATACCGTACGCTTTCTTGAAGCAACTAAAATCAGTACTAGAAGAAAAAATTCAATAAATCAGCATTTTAAAAATCCTGCTAAAATCAAATTTGAAGCAGCGGAGGGTGCTTCACTTTCAAAATAAAAAATATATAATTATAATTTCACTTAAAATACTAGAGGAATTTTAATATTTATTATATAATAAAATTTACTTTCGATATATAAAACATGTTACTAATACATTTTTTTTTATTTTCCCTTTTGTTTAATTCAGTACCTATCTTCAGATTAAAAAAGTAAGAATATTCATATATAAATATATTACCCAAATTAATCTATTTGAAAACCAAAGTCTTCTATCATATTAATGTTTGGCCACAGAAGTGCTATAATATTTTATAAGTACTAACATTAGAAAACTATAATTTTTACAATTATTTAAGTATATATATATATATATAAAGAGACTGTATTTGTACATTAAAAATTGTAATTTTTACGGGAGTACTTGGTACTTAGTACTTACGTAGGCCCGCTTAAAGAATCTTTTTTTTTCTTTTTTTTTTAAACCACATAAAAGACTAAATGTCCCAATTATAGAACATACCATATTATTTTTGAAGATCGGCATAAAACAATTATCCCGTTGTGGGGAGCTCCGATATATAAACATATGAAATGTCACGGTTGGCTGATTTATTTATTTCATTTGTACTTACTTTGTACATCCCTCAACTTTTGGTCTCCCTCACATTATGAGTATCCAGACTTGCGAGCGGATCAAGTCTGGACCCCCCCCCCTATTAGTCCGCAAGCTGGTTGCTATGATTCTTGGAAGGATTAAGGGTTGTTCAATTAAACTCAACATTTTAACTAACCCACTTTAATTACGATTACGGTTTAAATATTTACACTAATTACACTAGACTTAAAATTACGTCGATACAGCTAAATCCAAATGAGACACACATTCGCACAAACTACACACTTTACACCACACTAATTTAACCACTACACGTTTCTAAATATTGTCTCTCCACTTTTTAGCTGGTCACTACACTAACGTTCCATACGGAATTACTTGTTACATTTTACTTGTCTGACCAAACACACTAATTGTCTCTAAACCCATGATTAACAAAATCTCACTCTACTTAAAAACACGACTTAACTTCTTCATTCTTTAGACTCAACTCTTAAACATGGTCCTAACCATATGACGGGTCAAATTCAACTACTATAAAAAGAGAGAACCACCCTGAAAAACTTACATCGCCCAACTGTTACATGTCATTTTACACCTCCTTGACTGTCCGCCTTGTACTATCTTAAAATTCACAATTTATTGGTGATAACTTAGATAAGTATCCCATTAGAATATAACCCAACCATAATATTTATATTTCAGACAGAATTTAATTATTATATATGTGCATATGGTTGACGTATATTTTTGAAACAACAATTTACGATTCACTTTTCATGTTACATTTTCAAAAGTGTCAAGTTAAAATAATAAACATGTCTACCCTTATCTAGAATGCCCTTTCTAAGAAATAGATTATTATTATTTTTTTCATTTAACATTTTAAATATTTTACTCTAATTGAATGATTATAATGAATTTATTTATGAAATTTTATTTCTGAAACAATACCAAAATTACCTCCGTTACACTGTATAACTATAATCACATTGTTAAACTACAAAAGAACTAGGGTTCATATTTACAACCACGTTGTAAACAATCAACGGTTAGTGCTGCATGCATACGTTTAAGTTCTAGCTATAAATAAGTATACTTGTTTTTGTTAATCGTAATGTGAAAAACTAATCCCTACGGCTATGGGTTGACACGCCTAGTTATATCACTTCTGTTGTAATTTTATGAGTTCCCTAACTTTTATTATTTTGTTGCCATCTTCAAAACTAATTTGGTACGGACATACATTGTGGCTCACAAACATCCATGCTCTGACCGAGATTCGAACCCGGGACCTTTGGCTCGTGAAGCAGGAGCGCTACCTCTACGCTACCAAGGCCGACTTTATGCCTACGTTATGCTTGTTAACAAAGATATTTTAGACCGGGAGCTCTAGACATTTTTGGTCTCCGATTTCATACAGCATGCCTTTTGGAGGAGAGAATATTTACCCTTTTGCATTTCCACTTAAACACAAAATTTTTGTGCTTTTCTCTGATTTAATATTGCTTGCCCTTTTGTCAAATGAAAGTTATAACAAATTTAAAGTCTTTTAAATATATGCATGCGATTCTGAGGGTCCCAAAGGGCTCAAACGGTCATGTGATCTTGTAATAAAAAAATATGATTTTCCGCGTTTTCATACAGCATGCCTATAATTAAAAGACTTTAAATTTGTTATAACTTTCTTTTGACAAAAGGGCAAGCAATATTAAATCAGAGAAAAACACAAAAATTTTGTGCAAGTGGAAATGCAATTTTCCCTATGACCGGAAAGCGTGCAGGGGTTTAGTACCATCCCTTTTGTGTTGTCACAGGGTAAATAATCTCTCCTCCAAAAGGCATGCTGTATGAAATCGGAGACCAAAAATGTCATGAGCTCCCGGACTATTTGTAAATTTACTGTTTTAAAACCAATATTTTTGATGAAACTTCGTTGAAACGCTGTACTTTTATAACAATAATAAATGTCAAAGCATATTTATAAGGGTATTTAGCGAGTGATAGCAAATTGTGGGTAGTTACAAAAATATTGATCAGATCCTGATGAAATTTGGTATTTATGGTTAAAATATTGCCACTTCCATGAGAGAATACTTGTTATGTCCGTACCCCGGTTAACGAACTTCCGCTATAACGAACTATTTTGTAAATCTATTAAACGGTTCTAGGACACTAACCCCCGGGACACTAATCCCCGGGACATTAACCCCCCGTCAATAACCCCCGGAACATTACCCCCCATGTAAATAACCCCCGTGCCATTAACCCCCTGTGCCATTTACCCCCGGACATTAACCCCCCGTACCAATAACCCCCGGGCCATTATCCCCCTGGCAATTGATTAATATTTTAAAGGTTCACTTACAAAAATTAATTTTTCTCAAAAATAGCTCTAACGATTTTGATTAATTTTTTTTGTGTGAATGTGAGGTAATAATACGCCCTTATCAATATTTTCAAAAATTCATAGGGGCCCAATGGAGAATTTTTTATTGAAAATTGTATTCTTTCTGAGCCTTAAATGGAATTTAAATATTTTTAATAATGTTTTGGTTTACAATTTCGTGTTGATGGATTTTTTTCGATATTATTTGAGTTTTAAAAATTCCAGGTTGATGAAATTTTTTCAGTGTAATGTACATTTAATGGCGAGACGACGTCACCGAATTTTACGTGCCTCCTAGCAGAATACTATGACTATAATAACCTTGAAGAAAATTTGATTATGAAGAAAAAAGATTATGCGCATGTGCGCATAATCACCTGCTACGATGTGTATGAAACGGCAAATTATTAAAACTTCCAGTGACGTCGTCTCGCCATTAAATAATCACTCCGTATAAAAATCGAATTTTCTTTTCTCAACTATCAAGTTACGTAAGTATAAAACAAATTAATTTAATATATAAATAAAATAATATTAAAATAAATACTAACAAATTTATTTTTAAGGGAACTATTTACTTCATATATTCGATACGAAGAAGTCTGTCAACTTTTGTTGACCACTGGTTATTCTTAACTTTTAATTACACTAATTCTTACCAATTATTAGTTTTCGTGATTACTAATATGATATTTCTCTAACTTAACTATCTTACTAAATGTTGTACCATTGCATTATTATTTACACTATTGTATAAACTCTGAATAATAACACTATTGAATAGTTTACATCATTAGAAACCCGGGGGTTATTGGTACTGGGGGTTAATGGCACGGGGGTTGTTGACGGGGGGTTAATGTCCGGGGGTAAATGGCACGAGGGTTATTGTCCAGGGGGTTAATGGCACGGGGGATTATTGATATGGGGGGTAATGACCCGGGGGTTATTGATGAGGGGTTAATGGCCCGGGGGTTAGTGTCCTGGGGGTTAGTGTCCTGATACCCTATTAAACAACCAATATACACCTGTAGGTCCGTCATTCTGTTTCTCTCTTATTAAAGACCCAAGTAAGGGTATTTTTTAGTGTGTACCCCGCTTATCGAATCCTTCTTCAACGAAGCAATTTTAAGTCTACTGTTTTAAAACCAATATAAGACAGGATTATTTATTTTACAATTAACTTTACTAAACATAATTGAACTTATCCAGTGCAAAGATCGCGTACTCTGCTCGTAAGGCTACAAACTTTTAAAGTAGAATTCCCAAAATTTACAAAAAGTTAGATAAAACAATGTAACTCTCAGATGACGAATAGTGATCCATTAAATAAATAAATTTATGATTGTTATAAAATATTTTAATTTTATACAATTTAATTTTTTCTTAATAAGTATTTACTTTCAATATTTAGTATTTTCGGCTACAGTTTCTCCAATATAAGACCTCCGGATTTCGAAATATGAAATGGTGGCAACCCTAACAATAACAGAATGCTGTCATATTCACTACCTGTTTTAATTTTTGGCCAAGACTTAAAACAAATATAATATAAAACATTTGTGATGGTAATTTTTATCATTCGTAAGTAAAAGCAAGTATGAATTAATCGATGTTGATCTTAGGTTCCGCCCATATAATTTTGTAATACTTCCAGGCACTGCCTCTTCAATGTTTACCAACATGAAAGACAACATGTATAGGAGTGTTAATCAATATTTAACAATTTTACAGTTAACCGATGTACGTCGTTTCAATTTAACTGTTATTTGGAGTCAAAGAACTTCTGGGAAAATAAAAACTAATCCTGTTTTCATACTAACGAATTTTCCGTAATTATTCTCTTGGCAGATATTTACATTTACTCACGCCATCTACTCATTTCACAGATAACTAAAAACCATCAGTACATAGGCGCACAGTTGGTGCATATAATGTTGATGGAACCATCCTCTTATAGATTTATATTACTGCAGGGAACCGAAATTAGTTTTTCAATTACCAAGTTCCAGTTTTCGCCTTTTTCGTAAAACCCCTTGATCGTAATTTTTAGGTAACCCAGTTCCGGATACCTGTTTTTGGATACCAAATTCCTGATGTCCGGTTTCTGAGACCTGGCTCCGGATACCAGATTCCGAATACTTTTTTTTTTGCTTTTTTGCTCATCGTTTCCTCCAATCTTTCGTTGTTTTGCTCATCAATTCCATTGTCTTTCGTTGTTTTGCTCATCGTTTCGATCCATTCTTTTTTATACCCGATCCTGAATACTCGATTCTGGATACCCGGGTCCGGATACGCAGTTCAAGATACCCGGTTCCCAATACCCAGTTCTAAATACCCAGTTTCGAATACCATGTTCCGGTTACCCGGTTTTAAATATCCGATTCTAGGATCGAATACTCTAAACCAGGTAAATCCGGAACGGATTCTTTTTTTTTTTTGAACCGGTTCCGGTTCCGGAATGGTCCAATTCTAACAGGACAAAATTATATAGCTCAAGATTAGGGTTGTCACCTAGACTAGAGGTCTCAACGGGGTCCATATTGTTCTCAAATGGGCCACGCCATATTTCTTGGCGGCACTAATATAAAACAGAATATGAGGAGGCCATGGAAACTTCTTAGTGGGTCACGAAAATTCACTTCTCCGCTATCATTTTATTCAAATAAAGTTTATGCACAGTGGAGCTAGTGAGAAACCCCTGTTCATAAGTAATTTAGCCATATTTTTCAAAAAAAGTTGGGACAGGAGATCAAATAAAATATTAAAATAAAAAATAATTCAAACATACTTGTAAAAATACAATTTATGTATCATAAATAAACATTTCTTAAAACAGATGTTTATAATTTATATTTGTTATATTTTATATTTGTGTTATAATTTATGCACGTATATTAAATATTATTCTTATTATTATTATTAGTTTTTAATTAGTCTAAGTAAAAAACCATTTATATTTTTCCGAACTATGGTTTTATTCGGTCTGCTTTGAAGCATTTTATAAAAATCTTAATATCGCGTCGCTTTGTTTGTATTATTTTGTTGATACATACAATTTACGAGTTGCAATATAGTTAAAGTAAGTAAAGGCAGTCATTATCGAAAATAATATTAGCAAATATTATTATTTACACAAG
This sequence comes from Liopterus haemorrhoidalis, assembly GCA_963971575.1. Lineage (NCBI taxonomy): Eukaryota > Metazoa > Arthropoda > Insecta > Coleoptera > Dytiscidae > Liopterus > Liopterus haemorrhoidalis. The sequence continues at coordinate 144,689,643 of OZ020611.1, read as the reverse complement.
TTTCATTTAATTATTTTTTTAAATTTGAGACAAATCGGGGCAAAATCATTAAATTCGGGAAAAAAGTTGTCTGCGAAAAAAATCGGAACAAAGGGTGAAAATTCGAGATTATCCCGAAAAAATCGGGACTTATAATTACTGTATCGAAATTTATTTGGTTTGCTTGGATCATTTAGTAATAGTATATTCTGTAACAAGGTTGGAATGAGAAAATTCGATGCGACTGGAACATTCCGAGCGCGAGCTGCAGGCGACCATGAGGAACCACGAGCATCGAATTTTCTCTTCCAACCGAGTCACAGACCCTACATTCTCCACGACCACCAGAAAGAAAGAAAATTATAACAAATAATTAGTTTAACAAACATTTTATCTTAACAAATAATTATTACATAATTATTATATTACATAACAAATTAATCAATTAATTAATCTATTTATTTATTTATTATTTGTTTAATTTTAATTTAATTTACCGCACATCGGCCACTATTTTAGGTTAAGAAGTTATGTTGCATTTATTTAATGTAAACTTTGCATATATCTTAATGTAACCCTACAAAAACAAAAGACAACAAGTATGGAATAGTTATTCCATAACAAGTGTTGGAATGAAATACACGCGAAATGCATCAGAAGATAAGTGCTTTAGAATAACATTCCAACTCTTGTGTTAGAATATTAACTTTCTGTAGTCAAAATTGGTTTTAGAATTGGTAAATTCTATAGTGGTCGTGGAGAAAATATATTCCCAATTCAAAGATACGCCATTGTGCAGGTGAAAATTACAAAAGAGTAATTCGTACACAATGCAAACCAGTGGCGAAGGGAGACCTCCGCTAGACTTGCCTTCCTATAAAAAAATAATAATAAAAAAAAATACATAAAAAAAAATTAAATGAAGATTTATGTAAATCTTAAAAAATACATCAAATTATGTGCTATACAAATTTTTGTCCAAGGCTTGGTTTACTAGTTACGAATTTTTTAAAATTTTAAAGTTTAATAACTTCCGTTTCCGGTTTCGGATTTTAATTAAAAACAATAGGGTTCTTCCCAATTATTAGGAGAATTTTTTAGTACTAGAACGAACTCTTTAAGTTAAACCGTTTTTGAGTTATCGTGTATACACACACACAGACACACACACATACGGACGGCACTTCGAAAATAGGTTTTTTGGATTCCCTGGACCATGAAACGTGGTCATCAGTCAAAATCTCGACATCGACAATTTTCGCGATTACAATACTTGCCCCTTATATATTAAGTTCGGGCAAGTAAAAATGTTAGGTTGGCGTATGTATAACTTGTTTAGCTTAATTTCTTCAAAAATAATGTATACTGTGCAGGCGCTCATCCAGAATTTGGGGGGGGGGCTGATACACAACATTTTATCTTAGGGTAGCTCATGTTCAATTTCAACAAAAATGTGTCCCATAAAACCATGTTTCTTTTTAAGTATTTGAGGGCTCAAGCCCGTAAAACCCCATCCCGAAATCGACCCTGCAGATTCTAAATTACGTTTATTCAGACGCTAGGGAGTAGGTAGGTAGATGCAGCTATATTGGTTCAAAATTAATAATAGGAATAATTATTAATTTGTGGAAATTAACCATTTGTGTATCTGCTTTGTCGGTCACTTTGACACTTATCAGACATATCAAAATACACTTGTTAAAAAAATAAAGTAGTAAATTCCTAGAACAGTAAATGCAATAATATGATCAAACAAACTATATATGAATAAAATAATATGCAAAAATTATGCAAAAATAATAATGCAATAATATGATCAAAAATGCTGAAATATATATGATCATGGCTCTTTTTTCCTAAACTAGCATAGATATTGAAATAATATTTTATCAGTGGTACGACATTTCATTAAAAACAGATGTCTTCATATGGTATAAATAATATTTCCAAGCCTTTTAATTATTGACCGTTAATGACCGGTCTAATATGGATCTTTTGATGGAGTGACATAGCATCCCGATACTGTTCTAGATCGTTGGCGGTTTACTTTTAGCAGATTCGAAACTCAATAGTTTTTATATAAAAAAAAAAATAAAATAAAATAAAAACAAGAAAAAATTAGAAAAAATTTTTGTTTTCATGAATGTGTTGCAATCCAATATGTGTATATAGATAGGGGAATCAAGATTACACAATAGGTGTATCAAGATAGGGGAATACGATTTTTCTCGAAAAAATGAGATATGAGCAAAGTGGGAAAAATAAAATTGATGGCCAAAGTTTACCCAAAGAATCAAATGATAGTACTGACATTTCCCGGAACAAACCGAAAGTACAGGATATCAAGGACAACTTTGAATTTTTAAATGGGAACATATGTCGTAATGGGTATGTTTGGATAGAACTTTTGAAAAGAAACAACTTTTACTTAAACAACTTTTAATATCTTTTACTCAGTTTACGAAAACATTTATTCTATATAACGACTTAATGTAAATTATTTTTACTAACAAGTGTTCAAAGTGCCTTCCATTTTGACAGTTTCAGTTTCGCATCCATACTCTTGAGCAATCTTTAGCTTTGAGCATAAAAAATATAAATAATTCAAAATATTTCACTTTCAAATTGTTCTGTCAAGTAGGTACTACTTGAAAGTGAAATATATTTTTATTATTTTATTTTATTTTATTTTATTTTTTTATTACGTTCCCAGCAACAGATAGCTCAAGAGTAAGGAATTCCGGTTAGTTCCGGAAAATGTCAATATTTCAATTCGATTCTTTGGGTAAACTTTAGTTATTTATCTTCAATTTATTTCTCAACTTGCTCACACGTCGCGAGAATAATCGTGTTCTCTATAACTTGATTATATATCAGGTCTAGGAAAAAGTTCGTGGCGTTTTGGCCGATAGACGGCGCCAATTGCAAATAACTCAGGAAACACAGATCGCAGCGACACCACTAAGCGCTCGTTGGAAAGGTGACAGTTCGAGCGTTACTTTGAGTGTCTAAACATCAAAATTTGTGCAGTGGTTGGAAAGTTGTTTGCGTTTGAAAATGGAGAAAAGTATTGATAAATTGCGCTATATTTTGCAATATTATTACGACAAAGGGAAGAACGCTGCGCAGGCTTGTGAAAAAAATTGTGTTGTGTACGGTGAAGGTACTTTATCAAAATCTGCTGCGTGGAAATGGTTCGCTCGCTTTCGTTCTGGTAATTTTAATGTGAAAGATGACGCACGCTCTGGTCGTCCAATCAGTGAAAAAGCTGATGAAATTCTTGAAAAAGTCCATCAAGATAGGCATATCAGCAGTGTCGATATTGGTACGGAGCTAGGCATTGACCACAAAACTGTTTTGAACCATTTACGGAAAGCTGGCTACAAAAAGAAGCTCGATATATGGGTTCCTCATGAGTTGAGCACGAAAAACATGATAGACCGAATTAACATCTCCGATGCGCTGCTGAAACGCAATGAAATCGAACCATTTCTGAAACGTGTAATAACCGGTGATGAAAAATGTATCACGTACGAGAATCGGAAGCGTAAAAGATCGTGGACAAGGGATTGTGAGCCGTCACAAGCGTTCGCGAAGCGAGGATTGACGCCGAACAAGGTGATGCTGTGTGTGTGGTGGGACTGGAAGGGAATCGTCCACCATGAACTACTTCCAATTGGTCTGATGATTGTTTCTCAACTCTACTGTGGACAACTAGAGAGATTACGCCAGGCAATTGAAAGAGAACGGCCCGAATTGAATAATAGGAAAGGTGTTTTCTTTAATCATGATAACGCAAGATCACACACTTCTTTGATGACCCGTCAACTGGAAGGGAATCGTTCACCATGAGCTACTTCCAATTGGTCAAACGATTGATTCTCAACTCTACTGTGGACAACTAGAGAGATTACGCCAGGCAATGGAAAGAGAACGGCCTTAATTGAATAATAGGAAAGTTGTTGTCTTTAATCATGCTAACGCAAGATCACACACTTCTTTGATGACCCGTCAAAAATTGCGAAAGCTTGGTTGGGAAATTTTATTTCATCCACCGTATAGTCCAGACATAGCACCCTCTGAGTATCACCTATTCCGATCTCTGCAGAATTCTCTCAATGGAATTAAGCTGGTTTCAAAAGAATCCTGTGAAAAACACGATTCAGTTTTTCAACCAGAAACCACAGAAGTTTTTCACCGATGGCATCATAGCTCTACCCGAAAAATGGCGAAACGTTATCGATAATAATGGAGCATATTTGGTTTAAATAAATTCATTTTCACACTATAACAAAACCAGTTGAATTTTACTATAAAAAAAAAGTCACGAACTTTTTCCCAGACCGATATTTATTTTCAAGTTCTGATTTTTTTTTACGAAAATAGTATAATAATGCTAAAATTATATATGAGAAACAGACAACTACGTACAAAGATTGGATGGAGTTTTCCGTTATTTCCAGGTGAAACATCTTGAATAAAAATTAAATGCAAACTACTAGGTATGTTTCACTAATGTTACTGAATCTTACCTAGTGTTTTTAATTTTTTTTTTTTTTATCTACATTTAAACTAAATACTATATATATTTTTAAGATATCTTAATTACCGCACCGGGTGACAACACTGCTAGCGACGCCTCTGTCCAGTTATAGGATGAAAAAAATCTATCAAATAGGTACAAAAAATTTAACATTAATTGTAATATACTAGCGTCGGCGAATCAGTGCAGTTACGACACAATACGTAACAAACGAATGTATTGTTTGGAACAATGCAATTGTTTGTTACGTCGTGTGACGTAACTGCACTGATTCGCCGACGCTAGTATAGTTTCCTCGTAGTAATAAGTAACACTGTATTTATTACTGATCGTACAAAATGTAAATTTAACACCGTTAATGTATAAACAAAAAATATTGACTCATCGTCTCAGATGATGATTATAAGACGATATACTTTACTTATTATTTATTACTATGACAAGACTCAGAATCAGACACACCAGACACACACACGAACACCTCATGGCAAGACAAGACAACAAACTATGTGAGACATGCAACGAACAACTCACCGTTAACCACATACTAATTAACTGCCAACTCTACACTAACTTACGTACAAACTACAATTTACAACAAGACCTTAATGACAATTTAAGACTAGACTCAACAATGACTAATAAAGTACTCAACTTCTTACAGGCAACCAATATTCGTCATCTAATATAAGTTTAAAATTAATAATGTATCAATAAACTAATTATGTATCAATCATGTAACCATAGTAATATCAGACACTAATAGCCAAGGAGCTGAAAAAAAATATATATATATTATAATAAATAATATATAAATTATTTATTACTAGTAGAAAAGTCCGTTATTCGACGGGGTAAAAGTAATCAACAAATTAAAAGACACTCTCGGTAAAATATTAGAACAGTGGTGTCGTTTAGTGTTAAGTCATATACCTTATTTTTATAATAAATTTTCAAGTAAATGTTTAGTTAGACAAACGAAATAAACTGATTAAAATATAAATAAAACATAAACATCTTTAAAACAATTATAAAGGATAGCGAATATTTAAGCCATCTTCGTCACAGATTGCAGAAATAGAAATTAATATGGAGCTACTGCTCATGTTAAACAGCAGCTTAGGTTATCCATATTTAATAATTACAGGGAAAAATTGATAATAATATTTTTTTTAAATCAGCTGTGGCCACCACAGGACCGACCGCCATCACAAAATACTTGTTTCATTTATGCTGCTTTATCAAAAACTCTCTCAAATAAAAGTTGTTAGTTATTATTTTTATAGCAACTTTTGTTAAATCATTTTTTTCGAAATATTTCTTTGTTGTGAAATATTTGCAAAAATCTTAAAACCGACACGGGTAAACTCCCATTTTTACTTAACCGATTTTTACCAAAAGTTGATCAACTCGTGCCATTGATGTCAAAAGCTTAAATAAGTTTCATAAAAATCCTTTTAGCCATAGCCTACAGACAGACCGATAGATCAACAGACAGACAGACAGACATCATGCTAAAAATAGTCAAAACGTTATGTAGGGACCTCAATTCGTAGAGATCCATCGAAATCTCGAAATGTCAAAATCGGTATGATCACAATATCTCCCTTATATACGTATGTTGGCGGTCGGTAAAAAATTAAGTTGTGTTAATATGTTGGCAAGCACACCACAAAACTTCTATAAAAACTAATTTTTTTGTAAAAAAAGATTCAGACTGCTCTATGAGTTTCCCATTAGTACTCCCATTGGTTATGCCCTTCACCTTAAGGTCCGTCGCACGGCGTACCCGTGAAAAGGCCATGTAGAGCTGCCCATGACTGAACACAGCATTGGGCAGGTAAATTCCTACCTTGTCCTTGGTTTGACCTTGCGATTTATTAATCGTGATGGAAAATGCCAGTTTAACTGGAAACTGCCTTCGACGTAAGATCCTAAGAATGAAAGCTGGATTTCCTTGAAAAGATCCAGTTAAAACAGTAAAAGTTATTAGATTTTTCAACAATTTCGTCATGACCAGGAGTCTGCTATTACATAGGCCCTTTTTTACATGGAGGTTTCGTAACAACATAATTATTGCCCCTACTTTTAAGTTTAATTTGTGAGGTGACATCCCTGAGGGGTAAGACTATTCGAAAATTCTATTGGATACTTTTCTGTTCATAAAGCGTCCTCACATATCGCCCTTCTAAAAGTTCAGAACCTCTTCGTTGATGCTTGTAGCATCTTCATTTTGGTGGCAAAGGATGGCTGTATTGGAATAGTTAAAGACATCGCTGGCAGTCAAACTGCTTCCAAATGTAGCCGTCACTATTGATTCATTGATGATGAGCTTATCTGGAATTTCAATGATATCCTCCCCTAGACCCGCGGGGCTCATAAGCGGATGCCTATTCGATTGTGTTGAGCAGTAACAAAGCGGTAGACAATCAACATTTCGGAAAACTGATAAAATGGTCATGTTTAGGAGTCTAGAACACACCCAGATATTGAAATTAAACGTAATCAAATAAATTGTATTTTCTTGTTCCAATTTTTGGCCCTTCTGGGAAAAAGTTTTTAGATAAATTTTGAGCAAAAATCTTTTTTTACAAAAACAAAATTTTGTTTGTTAATCTACTTGTCAATAGCTTTCATTTGATACCCCACCCATATTTTTATATAATATACCAGTGGTTCTTACCCTTTTTTTGATGATGGCACTCTAATGTAAAATATGAAAAATGCAAGGCGCCCTACCATCAGTGATGGGCGCGTAGAATACATGATGTAGACTAATGTAGATTTTACGCGTAAACATGTCAAGTAGAATATGCCTTTGTTTACGTGTCGAATGTAAACTGTACATGCGCAGTACGTTTAAATGTAATATTTGAAATAATAGAATGGTAACAGTTTAAATATTTTACTTTAATGTGTATGTTTATTTCAATTTTATGTAGTTCTAATTACATATATTATTTCCAAAAATGTTATCTCACAAATCGTATGTTATGGACAATATAAATTACTTGGTTTCTGTCTGTATGAACTACTAAAGTCAAAGTAAAATTAAAAGTTAGTAGTTGTTTTAATCAGAAAGCTGTCAAAAATATTAAATTTGAGTTCTTTACTGCTCTTCTGCTTAAAACTGGCGGTATTTTATTTTTTTAAACGTTACATAACCTCATTTTTCATTATTCTACGCTAGATTCTACGTGTCTACACAGTCTACACTTCTCTACGCTGTCTACGGTAAATTTACACGTAGACGTAAAAAATTCAAGTTTACGCGTAGACGCCCATCTCTGCCTACCATCATGTATGACATCCGTATTAATTCTACGAAATTCGCCTTTCATATACCTACGGCAGGGTGCGGCGACACCCTGGTTGAAAACTACTGGTGCAGGTAGATAGTCATACGAAGCCGGGTTGTGTTCGTCAGTAAAAAACACCCCAACAAAAGTAAAAAACGATTTTGAAATTTTAAGCTATCATTCGGGTACCTGTTTAGGAGTAGATGGTCAAAATTTCGGAAAACTAATACAAGGGTCGTGTTTAGGAGTTTCGAACACCCCCAGATATTGAATTGCAACGCAATCGAACAAACTTCATTTTTTGTCCCATTAAGATAACATGGGACCTTTTTGAATTTTCTAGGTTTAGGATTTTTTCTCATCTTAAGAATGTTCCTAGAAAACCGCATGCCAAATTTCAACTTTCTAGGTCACCGGGAAGTACGCAAAAATCATCTAGAAGGACATCTGACAGACACCTCAGCGATTTTATATACAAGGGATGTTTCCTAAATTCTGGGAATTGTGCTATAATTAAATTACGCAGAACTTATAGGCATTTAGGCAATGTTATTGGTGCCAGACAAATATTGACATGTTTATGCAACTATCTAGTGCTATATTGTTCGGTCTGATTTAGGTGTTCGACTGATATAGACGCGTTTTCATAGCACTGTTTTTTTTAACCATGGAAGACGCAGCAAAATCTCAAAGAGCAATAATTTTCTTTTTGTGGAAAGAAGGTGTGAAAACATCAGAAATTATTCAGCGTCTGCAAGGAGTATTTGGTGAGTCTTCAGAATCCAAAAGTACTGTTTATCGGTGGATCGATCGTTTTAAAACCGGTAGAACATCACTAGAAGACGATCCACGCAGTGGGCGCCCAAGCACGTCGGTAAATGAAAGTTATTTGAGAACGGCTTAAAAAAATTAGTTTATCGTTGGGATAAATGTATTCAGTTAAATGGAGATTATGTTGAAAAACTACATTGTAATATTGACGAAAATTAACAAATTAATAAAAATTATAGCTAAATTCCCAGAACTTTGGAAACATCCCTCGTATAAAGATTGATTAACAGCAGAAATGTATATGACACAAATTATTTAAAATAAAATATATTTCGTTTTTATTATATGCATGTTTTCAGTTGGATGAGTATTTGGAGAGTTATGAGAAACGCCAACAAAAAACTTTATCTTTTAAAAAGTATCTCATATATTATTTACTTTACAACAATATTTTGTATAAGAAAAATTGTTTAGAATTTTAAAAATATATATTTTTGTGGTAAGAACTTTTCAATCGAATGAATATTTGGTAGGCTTGGTGAACGCCTACTAATATATAAATAAAATATTTTGAAATATTTCACTCATTATATCCGTTCGACCAAAAATGTATACAACGAAAAAAAAAACTAAAAATTAATGGAAACTTAGCTAGTACTTTATATTTTTAATAAAAACTAAAGGATGGGGAACAGAATAAAATTATTTCTCCTATTCTACTTAAGGGTACATTATGTTATTCCTATTTACTATTTGGAAATACTGAAAATCTAAAGACTGTCCACAAAAAAATTGATAAAAATCTATTTACTTTGTGAGAACTGTGAAAAAACTGTACCTGCGCCAATGTTCCAGCTCTCAGTATTTCTTATTACTTCTTCATATTTTTTGTGACACTGATTTCATAGAGCTCGGTTATTATTAGTTATTTCATGTTCTTGTTACTTTATACAATTATAGAAGCTTGTTACAGAAATTGTTGTCTCACACGAAATCGTCAAAAGCATGTTAGAAATATGTTAAAATTAATATTGAAAAAAAATTTAACGCAAATTATCTTTACAGTTGTTTCCTGAGAGCTATCAATAATGTAAATTATTACTTGTACCATACAATTCATGTTAAATTATTTCGTCAAGTACTTTGCTAAGTAGATATCATTTTATAAAAATAAACATTGTTAGAATTTCAACCGCTAGTAGGTAGTAGAGCTGAGAATAATTGAAATAAAGTATTTCTAATACTTTCTGGTATTTCAAATATTTCTCCCCTTGTATTTCAAATGTTTCCTAGTATTTCATATATTTCCTAGTATTTCAAATATTTTCCTAGTATTTCAAATCTTCCCTACTATTTCAAATCTTTCCTAGTATATCAAATCTCCTCTAGTGTTTCAAATCTCCCGTCATATTTCAAATCTTCCCTATGGTCTATTTTAAAGTAGAAAAATGTGTGTAAGAAGATAGGAGCTGTTTGTCCTTGCTTCGGATTGGTCTTCATCCCTATTAGACTGTTAAAATATTGTTTTTAGTCCAAGTTGACAGATGTTCAGTGTCGTACATTGGAAATATATATTATTTAAATTTTTTCATATATTTTGTTATTATTTACATATTTTGACTTTTATTTATATTCTTGGCGTAGATTTTATGGAGAAAATTCTCCATGTAATTTGTTTTTACGCAGTTATATATTTTTTAGGTTATCTGACATATAAATATTTTTTGACACTTGACATATACAGATCAAGAGAGAGGACTAATGTGAGGCCAAAAGACAGCCCAGCTGATTGTGCCCAAAGAAGAAGTTATTGATATAATTTTTAGACCTTCATATATACATATATTTTTAATATTTATTTACAATAATTATTTAAATAAGAAACTTTAGCTCTGAAGATATATTGTTTGTTTTATTGCTTTATTTAAACTCTTTTAGCCAAATCTCTCTTTTTATATATAGTACATCATTTTTAAAATTAATATTTTTTTAACTCTTTCAAATTTCCCATTAAACTGAATTTATGTCGTATAAATAACGTAAGTGTATTATCTGCCTTGTTTATTTCCATATCTTATTAACCTTTTTTAAATTAAAAAAAAAAATCTCTTGCTAACCCAGTTACTACGCCCATGCCCTAGTTGTTAACTTATTTTAAATTTTCCGCTATACTGTATTTATCCAGTGTAAATCGTACTCGGTTCGCAACGCTATCTACTTTTTTTTTTATTTGAAATAGACCATAGTATTTCAAATATTTCCCTAGCGCAGTGGATATCGTTTATAACAAGGTTGAAGCAGTGGCGGCGCTAACTCTTAAAATCTGGGGGGGGGGGGAAATGTTGAGTAAAATTTAGGGGGGCTTACACCATCTGGGCTACAGGGTTTGGGACAATTTTTTTTGCAACTTTTCTTATTATTTATGATGTGATGGGCTTCCTCGGCATGCATGCCATTTTGTATTTGAGCTAAAAACAACATTATTTAGTGAAATGCAAAATGGCATGCAAAATAATATGACCTAAGTTTTCCAATTTTTTTTGCAACTTTTCTTATTATTTATGATGTGATGGGCTTCATCGACATGCATTCCATTTTGTATTTGAGCTAAAAACAACATTATTTAGTGAAATGCAAAAAGGCATGCAAAATAATATGACCGAAATTTTCCAATTTTTTTTTGCAACTTTTCCGATGCATTCCTCTGTTTTAGGACCTCCTTATCTACATGCCAATTATGTTATACAGCAAAGCATTATATCAATAACCTATAGTTAAAATGGCATGCAAAAAGAAATCAAGTAAAATCCTATTAAAATATTCACAAATATTTTCCGAAATTTTCCACCCTTGGGCCAACGAGGGCCACATGCCAATTTTTTTATAGGGGTTTTATGACACAAACTTTAATTCTTTTCATCGGCATGCTGTATGAAAACAAGATCACGTGACCGTTTGAGCCCTTTGGGACGCTCCAAATCGTATGCCTATAATTAAAATACTTTAAATTTGTTTTAACTTTGTTTTGACAAAAGGGCAAGCAATATTAAATCAGAGAAAAACACAAAATTTTTGTGCAAGTGGAAATGCAATTTTCCCTATGACCGGAAAGCGTGCAGGGGTTTAGTACCATCCTTTTTTTGTTGTCACAGGGTAAATATTCTCTCCCCCAAAAGGCATGCTGTATGAAATCGGAGACCAAAAATGTCATGAGCTCCCGGTCTCTAATAATATAGATCATTTTAAATATTACACCTCGAAATATTCTCAAATATTATTTCCTTTAAACATTGTATTTTACAAATTGTTAACATTAATTTGACAAAATATGTAAAATTAATTTATCAACTAATCATATTTTTTTTTTTTTGAAAATTTTTAAACTAATTTGCCTGTAATCATAATTTGATTATTTTTTTTCAAATAATATATATATATATATATATATATATATATATATATATATATATTAAATATATATATTAAATATATTTTATTGCCTTAAAATGTTTCAAGATTAAATTTATTTATTATTATTTTTTTTGAAAATATCCGTTAAAATATTTAACTCTTAAATATATTATTATTCCCACATAAGGTGTAAACATTTACCAGGCGGACCCACACCTGGTAAATGGGGCCCATACGCCCTACACAGGAAATATATTCAACAACTATACAATTAAATATTGAAATGTTAAGTAAAAATATTAAATTTTTAATTAATTAAGTAAATAATTGGTGCCCAACGGCTAGGTGACGTTTATGCTCCTATTATCCCTGTATAAACAATCATTTTAATAATAAAATGAGTGCAGAGTCGATCCCTGGATTGAGTGCACAGGAGTATGAAAATGGTGTTCGGGAATTGAACCCGAATCCCTATGCTTCATAGACAACCTTCTTACGAAAGCACACCTCTAGTTAATAACATTTTTCAAAAAAGAAACATTGTTAGTGGTGAAATAATTTCATTTTCTTTTTTTTTTTCAGTAAATCAGCATATTATCAATTAATTTCATAATGTCAATTTTCTAAAAAAAATTGGACATCATAGATTTGTTTTTCAGACAAATTAGAAACTTCCAAACAGTTTGGACGTTATCGTTTTGTTTCCAAAATAATTTAAATTAAAATATAGATTTCATCTTCTAAACTAATTTTTAATTAAATAAAAGCGAAAAAGACATTATTTTAGTCATCGATTAATAAAAAATTATTAATTGACAAACTAATTTTTAATTAAAAATGTTATTGTATATTATTGTTCAGTTTTTAGACCAATATTAAATGTCCAAACATATTGGACTTAATCGACTGCTCTCGAACAAATCCAAAAAAAAACAGCATGAATCACTTTTTGAATAAATCAAATATATCCATATTGGATATTAATCGTACTTAAAAACAAATTGAAAATATTTTGTGTTGAAATCAGAAATAATCTCCCTAAAATATTTCATTACATTGCTTTAAATTATCTGCAGGTACCCCAAAATAAAAGTGTATTAACTCCATTTGTTCATAAAATTATATTTTTATTGAAAGACATGTGGTATCAAGTGCTCATTCAAATGTAATTTTCTATTTTTATTGTTATTATAAATATTGCTTTAATCATATTAAATACATGTATGGTCTAGGATTTGATATTCAATTTGCTCTTAGATAAATTTGTCATAATGTGAGTTAATATACTTTTATTCTGATGTACGCACTTAAAATTATTTTCTCAGCGAAGAGGCATCATTGCGTCTTCATCTCCCGGAAGAACTCCTTTCTCCGTACTCCATGAATCCCGACCTCCGCTTCAGTACATACTGGAATATCTCTCCCTGTTGTCATAGAGACTACAGAAACAATGGTCTCCATGGTGTGCATTTAATTCCCAACCGAGGGTGAAATATTACTAATCCTTGTCATGTTTTAGGTTGCGTAATCTCTAAACGAGAATTTTGTGGTCTCGGTACGAGAACAGAGGTGGGGGACAGGTGGTATCGCAGAGTTCAGAACACCCCGAGACCCAGAGAACCGGGGCCGAACTAGCTGGCCATCACCCGCACAGGTAGCGTGAAGAACAGGGGAATACTGCAACAAATGAATGCTTCTGGCCCAACTGGAAGGACTGATAGGTAGATTATGACGACGACCGTTTCCTTTGGTCATATAAAGAGGCCGGTGACTATGTTTCCAATCTTCCCCCTTGCCCAATGAGGGAGTTCCATACAAGGTTGAGGTATGTTTCAAGCACTTCCGGCGCCAGACAGAAATAAAACTTTCCGCTGGCGGCGATAATGCCGGTTATTCGGGTTAATCCCTTAAGGGCGCTCCTCAAAAGGGTTGATGGATAGCCAGAACCCAAGTATGTTAGTAAACCAGCTCTGAATGTGGGGGAGTACGATCTGACGCATGGCACGTGAGTCCAACACCGGTCTCCAGGTCGGGAGGCCCCGAGTCGCGATACTAGCCGTTCCCTCTACCCCACCTCCTCCATACGCGCCCCAATACTCCACGAGAGAAAACGCAACCCTCATGACAAGAATAGTTTTAATTTATCACCAAATGCCACCACGGAGATGGCTTCCACAGTCTCCACTTGGAGACAACGTACAGTTACCCACAAAATTGAGCATACAAGAATTTGACAAAAATACTTTTTACAAAACAGATTTTTTTAAAACTAATTAATTTATAAAATACACCTTACAGAGCCACAATTATTACAAATAGTATAAAGTATAGTTTGTTTCACGAGAAGATGAAGTGACTATCTACTTATGGTCCTAAACACAGCGGGTGGTAATTACAAATAACACTAATCCCTTGTTGGTACCCATAAACTAGTCAGTGATGTATCAGGTATAAATTGCAGATGTTTTAAATATCTTTTCATTTCGCTTTGAATTTTTTTGAATCAGATAACTTGTGATTTGTGTTAAATAGTTCAGTACGTGTTAAAAACATGTTGCGTCCTTGGAACGAACAATTAACTTCTGTGCAAGCAAATGAAGCAGATGACTATGTGACCATGATAGAAAATGATTATATAATGCAAGATCCAATAAAAAAAAATCGGGAAAAAACTTGTATATATTTACCTGTAGAAGCTAAAGAAATTGTGGCCAATATTTAAGGAACCGCAAAAACAAACAAGCGGCATTAGAAGAGACAAGCAAGGCAACGAAAGTAGCGATGACAACAGTATGGAATATTGTAAATAAATCCATTGATAGGAGAAGAAAACGAAAGGATTCAGGCATATCAAAATGTTTGGATGGTTTCCAGAAAGATGTAATACGGCAAAAAAATTACCAAATGTACACCGAACAAAATGTGCCAACATTGGACATATTGCTCAAAAGATTAATCCAAGACCAGTGTGAAATTAATTGTTCAAAGGTGACCTTATGGCGTGCCCTTAAAAGTATAGGGTTTCAATTTAAAACTTTAAATAAAAAGCAGTTCCTTATGGAGTCAGAGCGATTAAAACTTTTGAGACAAAATTATTTAAAAAACATTAAAAAATACAGAGAAGATAAAAGGTCAATAATTTATTTAGATGAAACTTGGTACGACACACATGAAACAAAGTCAAAAGGTTGGGTGGATACGTCAAATAAATGTCAAACAAGAGCACCGTTTAATAAAGGTAAACGTATTACGATACTTCATGCAGGTTCTGAAACTGGATGGATACCGAATGCACTCTTGCTTTCTGCGAAAAATATCAAAGATTCTAGACTCGACTACCATGACGATACCACGGCGGAAATGTTCGAAAACTGGTTCGAAAATAAATTACTCCCGAATATACCGACTAACAGTGTTATTGTTATGGACAATGCAAGTTACCATAGTCGGCAACTAAATAAAGTACCGAATAGTGCAAACAGTAAGAAGGAAATCCAAGACTTTTTATATAAATGATATTTACATTGAAGAAAGTTATAAAAAAAATTGTTTAATTAAATTATTAAAAAATTATAGTTTTTCTAAAGAATATGTTTGCGATAATATTGCTCAATGCAAAGGACACACGTATTATTGTATATTCAATCCTATTGAACAAATGTGGAGTCAGTTAAAGGCGAGAATAAAACGGAATAATTTTTCTCCCACTTTAAACGGCACTGTGATAGAACTTATACAAAAAAGAAGTGGAAAATATCCCTGTAGATAGTTGAAAAAATTGTGTAAATCATGTTATTAAAACTGAGGACAGTTATATTCAAATAGAACGTACTATAATCATTAATTTAGAGACTGATTCAGAGAATGATTTGGACTTGTAAGATTTTTTTTATCTTAAACATTATTTAATTTAAAATTTATTTTATTGTAATGTTTTAAATACTAATTGTAATGTTTTAAATTTCATTATAAGTTCTATAAATTAATTGTATTTATAATAAAAATAAAGTTTATTTTGATGATATCTTATGTTTATTTCTTGTTACAATTGTGTCATTACATGGTGTAATGTAATTTATACCTGATACTTCTCTGGCTAGTTTATGGGTACAAACAAGGGATTAGAGTTATTTGTAATTACCACCCACTGTATTTAGGACCATAAGTAGATAGTCACTTCAACTTATCGTGAAGCAAACTATACCTTCATACAATTTGTCCATAAACAGAATACCGCTCGTCCCTTCTGACAATTTTTTTTGTATTTCTTCTTCATTACCATTTTATTCATTATCTAAAGATTTTCCTGCATGTAAGTTGTTTGTCCCTAAATAAAACAACGCTTGTCAATTTTGATAATTTTCATCAATACATTTGCTATTTCGTCTTAACTGCACCTCAATCTGTTGTCAATTACTAAGTATAAATTCTATTAGGAAATAGCTTTACCAGACGTAACTAGTTTGATAGCACGAATAATACCTGAAAAATTATAGTCTGAAAAGTGTTTCATCTAAAAACGTCGGAAATCGTTTTCAAACGTTTCGTTTTCCTTCCACGGTGGAAGTTCCACCAATGTGTTCCACCATAATCACTTATTATTTGCAATAATTGAAACTATCACTTGCGTTTTTCACTTTCAAACTACTATCTTAGACAAACAGTATTTTCATACCCATTTGTTCAATTTTTCCCATTCACAACCAGAAACGTTTTCGAACGTTCGCCTTCGCAAATTGATTAAATAAGTTTTTCATGAACAAAATTGCATAATTAACTTTTGTAACTGTTCAAGCACACAAACTTAAATTCAATAATATCCGAAACAACGCAGACAGGTAATAATTTGTCACATCACTCTTTGTCACTTAATCATCAAATTAATAATTTAAACAAAACACTGCAAAAATGCAACAAAGCAAGATCCCCAATAAAATAACAAAATATTATTAAGACGTGCATGAATCCCATTCACAAGCAGAAACGTCGACTCGATCCCACTTCTGATGTAAACAAATAAGGAATTTATTATTTAAATAAAACTCAAGTTGTTCACAGACTATTTTATTCTAGGTATTCACTCTTACAACGTATGAAAACATCTGATCTCTCTATCAAATTCTACGTGTGTTTTATAAAAACCAATTAGTGTAATGAGCCGTCATCATTATCGTTAATGAGTCGTTATCATAAGTGGGTCCAGATTACGGATTGCATGTTGATAACATTTTATGGTGACGTAACAGGGCTTCGTGGAAGGCTAGATGCTAACATATATATCTAGGGATTTGTAGGCATAAATTAACGTCTCAAATTATATTTAGTTACATTGTTAATTATCTCGTCATAATTTAGTTTTCTTGCCAACTCGGACTCGATTGACAAAATTGCCAATGAAGAGAATCGCTTATACAAGATCATAAATAATTTTTTATTATTTTCAGTTTTGAAAACGATCTCTCTGCCGATGCAACTGTTACTGGACTTGTCAGTATTACTTTCAAAAGAGTTACAAAATTGGGATACAGTTCAGATAAATTGATCTTCTAAATATATTCTAAAAATTCTAATATTGTATTTCTGGGCGACAATACCCGTCGACACATTTTAATTTCATAAAAAAGGTCTGTACAATCAATGTCGTCTTTTAAACACAAATTTAAATCTTTGCAACATTTAAGCACATTGTCTTCAGTCATCTTTTGTATATTGTCTGAATTGTACAAAAAGTCAAATAAGTTTTCGTGGTGGTGATAAATTTCGAATCTTTTTTTAAATGATAAAATTGCATTGTCGATTGCATTGTCGAAAAACACAAATGTCAGTACTGGCTGCATTGTTGCATTGTTTATACATATTTAGTAGAAACAAGTCCAAATCATTTCATATTTTGTATAAAGGTAAACTGCAACTATGAAAATAACCGATTTAGTTATTCTATAAATAAAACAAAAAATCGGGTCGCGCGGGGCCTTGTGCGGTCGCACCGTTCGCACCGCCCTCTGGCCGGCCCTGTGTATATCCGGCTCACATATTTTTATCAGTAAAGGATGAAATTATCATTTTTTAGGGTTTTGTAGGTATGACCAAAAAACCCTTATACCGTCATTTTGTCGTCTGTCTGTCTGTCTGTCTGTCTGTCTGTCTGTCTGTCTGTCTGTCTGTCTGTCTGTCTGTCTGTCTGTCTGTCTGTCTGTCTGTTCGGTTAAAATTGTAGCCAAACGGCTAAACCTAGAGAGTTGAAATTTGGCATGCTTATACAACTCTTTGACCCGCACATAGGAAAAATACTAAAACATCTAAAAAACATACCCCCCTAAAAATATAAACAAATATGTGCTCATCGAAAACAAAAATATATTTTTTTAATTCTGAGTAGGGTATCAAATGAAAGCCCTTAGTACGTGGATTAACGATCAAATTTTTATTTTTGCAAAATAAATTATTTTGCTGCGTTTTTTGCCAAAATTGTGCAAAAAAATTTTTGTCCCACACCCTGTAGCCCAGATGGTTTAAACTAAAAATCTAAAAAAATTCCAAGTAATGTATATTGGTGTGAACCGAAATAGTACAACAGGAATTTTTGATCAGATTATGTTTTCGAAAAATAACGCATTTTTTGTGGTTTTTGGTTCACAAAGTACAAAAGTTATACCAATGTAAGACACTGATATACAAAGCGTCCGATGGCGCAACGGGTTAGAGCGCTGGTGTCGGAAGCTAAAATTCTCTGGAATACGAAGGGTTTCGAGTTCGAGTACGGACGGGGAGTGAGTTTTATTTTTTCTGTTTTTTTTTTTTTGCATTTTTATTATGTTGAAATTATTTTGTCAAAATTCTAGTTATATTTTGACAAATGTTGTATTTAATTTTTAAGACCGTAAATATAATAACCAGTCTTATTATATGATTAACAGACGATAAATTATTTTAAAAATATCGTTCATTTTGCCGTGATTACTATAAAGTAAAATTTGTCCTACACACTCAGCATACCACCTTCACTTATTATATACCTGCGAAACCCTGAAATGTGTGAATATTCACACTTCACATCAATTTTTTTTTCTTTTTGATATTTACATCAATATCCTACAGCAGGTATCAATCTCATTTGGGTCGAGGACCATTTTTAGGGTTTTGTAGGTATGACCAAAAAACCCTTATACCGTCATTTTGTCGTCTGTCTGTCTGTCTGTTTGTTCGGTAAAAATTGTAGCCTAACGGCTAAACCTAGAGAGTTGAAATTTGGCATGCTTATACAACTCTTAGACCCGCACATAGGAAAAATACTAAAACATCTAAAAAAACATATCCCTCTAAAAATATAAACAAATATGTGCTCATCGAAAAAAAAAATATCTTTTTTAAATTCTGAGTAGGGTATCAAATGAAAGCCCTTGGTACGTGGATTAACGATCAAAATTTTATTTTTGCAACATAAATTATTTTGATGCGATTCTTGCTAAAATTGTGCAAAAAAATTTTTATCCCACGCCCTGTAGCCCAAATGGTTTAAACTAAAAATCTGAAAAAATTCTATGTAATGTACATTGGTGTTAACCGGAATAGTACAACAGGAATTTTTGATCAGATTATGTTTTCGGAAAATAACGCATTTTTTGTGTTTTTAACTAAAATATGTTAACTATTTAATACGTTGTGTAACATACCAGATCAGTAGCTCTCGTGGCGTGGTTGGATTTGTCGTACGCTTAACAATATAACTTTACTTGCAAACTAGGGTTCGAATCCTGTTGATTTTATTTTTTGTTTTTTTTTTGCATTTTTATTTTGTTTAAATTATATTGTTAAAATTCTAGTTATATTTGGTAAATGTTGCATTTAATTTTTAAAAGCGCAAATTAATAACCAGTGGAAAGTGTTGAAATTATAATTTAATTCTATGTTTGACGAAATCAAAGGGCGGGACTTATGATGTAAGCAACCATTGGAAGCCATAGGTGCAATTTTCAAAATTTAAAAAAGTGTACATATTTAGAAACTTAAATAATAGTATTAGGCATTCGAATTAAAATTCATAAAAAATATTTTGACATAAAATTTGTTTTGGCATCCCAAATAATCATCGTTCAGTTACTAAATACCTGCAAAACCCAGAAATGTGTGAAAATTTACACTTCACATCAATTTTTCATACAAAAGAATAATATGCAGCGACGGAAATACAAATATACCGAAGGGCTACTTGCTTTTTTTTTTTTTTTTTTTTCTTAATAGTCGAGCACAAATACTAAATTACCTTCTTATAAGGAGCGTACGTAAGCAGTCACTGAAATAGCCAGCCGCGAGACATAAATATGCATATAATGCAATTATTTTAATGCATTTTCCAAAAAAAATTCCCCCGGACCCCCCATTCTTCCAGAAAGTAGGGAATACTTAAATGAAGAAGGATAAGTCATAAAAATCAGCCAGTTTCTCACTGTTGTTTTCATTTCGTCGTTTACCAACCAGAAATTTCTTGAGATGGGAGAATAAATGATAAGTAGAGCCCTGCGCGGATAAGCTTTTCTGTATCCGCATCTGATCCGCATCCGCACATCCATGATCCGCATCCGATCCGCATCCGCAGCTTTTGTAAATAACAAATCCGCATCCGATCCGCATCCGCAAAAATATCCGCACTATCCGCACTACAGGTTTTGCTGTCAGTTTGGAAAGAACTAACATATTTCGCCTGTTTATGTAATCTCTGCTCTAAAACGCTACTGAAAATTTTTGGATTTACCAGCTTATTTATTACTAACCTAACCTAAGGGACCCCAAAAGTTTTAAGGCCTAGATGCGCTAATAACTTATTTAAATCTAGAGAGAGATAGCAATTTTGGGGGGTCTAAGCGTTCTTTTTCGTAGGGAGTAAGTGGCGTGCTGCTTTTTTTAATACTGAATTTTTAAAAAAATCAGAAAAGTTACTTGATAGAAGGTGCTTCATATTTTTAGGATCAAGTAATTCTCTTACGCCATTTCGTGCATGAGTTAGGCGTTGCAACTTTTTCAAATAGCAACATGTGTCATTTTTCAAATTTTTGGGATCTGCAAGACTTTTTTCTTCGGGTAGTATAAAAAAATTGGCAGGTTACATAATAGAATTTTCGAGAAAAAATTATGTAGGTAAATTTTGGTATTTAAATAAAACTTACTAATCAGTTTTATGTAAAAAAAAACCTTTATCAGATTTAAAAGCCAGAATTAGAGCAGAGGTAGGAAGAATTACGTCGAAAGTGTACCAGGAAAGTTTTATCCGAAATATTATTTTCTATAATATATTCAATAATAAAAAGAAAGTTAAGTTGATTGTCTCAACTCAGTCTTGATCATGGACAATTGTCTTAATAAAAATAACATAAAGTGAAATTGAATGCTACAAAATATCATGTATATACAGACAACCTAAAATAACCGAGGACTGCGTAGTCAGAACACAATTGCTTGTTTTTCCGAAAGTAACCGAAGATTTAATGTTCACGCGGATATGACATTTAATCCGCATCCAATCCGCATCCGCATGGTTTAAATGATAATTTATCCGCATCCGCAGAAAAGTTGCGGATATCCGCGGATTTGCAGGGCTCTAATGATAAGCAATTGGCGCAAGATCGAGACTATATAATGCGAAAAATTGTCCCAATGAAATTCGGCAAGTCAAGTGTGTATATTATATTTGAATGTATATATGGGCCGCCTTGATAGAGGTACCACCAACATCAAAAAACGTTACAGGAGATTCATGATGCCAAAAATATTGAGCAACACATTTCCTCACATTTCCTATATTAAGCAATTTTTTTTTTCGGATCAAACGTTCAGATTAATCTTTTCCGATTAAGTCCGTATTATCGGGGTCGGAATTAACGAGATTATGCTGAACGGCAACATATCTTAAAGATAAAAATTGATGTGAAGTGTGAATTTTCACACATTTTAGGATTTTGTAGGTATGTAGTAAGTGTAAGTACATACTAACATTTATAAGTTTAGATAACTTATGGAGATGGAGAAACACTGATCTACATCATCAAATTGTGTTTCGTTTATTATATTCGCGTACCAACTACGTATTTATGACTAGAATATGGTCCTTTTTTACTAATTAACAAAAATCAGCTTAATACAAGGGCCACGGCAAATTTTTCAGTCAGGGACCCCATGTAAACTTGATCCACCTTTGCTTGCCGGGTCACAAAAAAATATGTTGTGGGCCACATGTGGCCCGCGATCCTACCCCCTTCTTATAGAAGCATAGAAGTGCCCCCTAACCATGAATCCTGGATACGCCACTGCAAATAGTATTATATATACATATAGTAATCAATGAATTTGTTGGCAGAATTTTAAGCCTTGAAACTGCTGTTATATTGACAAATTTTTGTTTACACCTTCCAATAATAATTTTCAACAAACTATTTACATGAATTAGACAGTAAGCATGACTTAGAGGTAACGGCAAAAATACACACAATACCCTT
This sequence comes from Liopterus haemorrhoidalis, assembly GCA_963971575.1. Classification (NCBI taxonomy): domain Eukaryota; kingdom Metazoa; phylum Arthropoda; class Insecta; order Coleoptera; family Dytiscidae; genus Liopterus; species Liopterus haemorrhoidalis. The sequence continues at coordinate 144,667,150 of OZ020611.1, read as the reverse complement.
TTATATTAAAATTGATTTGCATAGAGGAGGCACCAGTCACTTCTTGTCGAGTTAATATTTTACAGCCGTAAAACTGTCAGCCAACAATGTCATCTAAAATACCCAAAAATCACTTGTCTTTACAAAAACATATGGTTTAGATTTATTTTAGCTCTTACTAAAAGATTGTTTACATTTTTAAAAATTCAGCACCATGGGCGCCAGCAGAATTTGTTTTTTACATGGGTAAGAGCAAAATATTAAGGCATATTTTAGAAAATATTTAGAAATTTATTAATAAACTTTCATAAAAACACTATTTAAATAGAAACTGAAGGCGGCAGCGATTATTGGTGCGAGGGGCGGTTGAAAAGTAATCGGCCTAGGCAAGAAAACAAAACTTTTTCGGCATAACTCAATTTATTTCTCAACATAGTCTCGTTTTAGAACTAAACACTTCGTCCAATTTTTCGATGCCCCCCGAATAATACGATTTCTCGAAGCCTTGAAAATAGGCCTCTGTTTCTGCGATGACCCCCACATTCGACCCAAATCTCGTACCACTGAGCCATTTCTTCAAGTTTGGAAATAAATAATAGTCGCAGATGGTCCAAATCTGGTGAATATGGTGGATGAAAAACCAATTCGTAGCGCAATTCATGAAGTTTTACCATTACGACTGTACACTTGTGGATCGGTACGTTACCCTGGTAGAAATGAACTTTTTTCTTCAGCAAATGCGACCACTTTCGCTTAAAATCGGCGTCGAATCGGTCCAACAGCTCTGCATAATATATGCCTCTGATCGTTTTGCCCTTTTCCAAGTAGTCTATGTGCATGATACCGTGCGCATGTCAAAAAACTCTGGCCATGACTTTGTTGGCCGACAGACCTACCTTAACCTTCTTTGGCTTTGATTCGCCAGGAGCAGTCCACTGTTTCGACTGTTCCTTGGTATCTGGTGTGTTATGATAAATCCATGTTTCGTCAATGGTTACGAAACGGCGCCAAAAGGTCATTCTTATCGCGGTTGAGCATCGCCAAAAATTCCTTAGAAATGGTCAGACGATCACGTTTGTTGTCAACGGAGAGCAAATGCAGCACCCATCTGGTAGAGAGCTTTCTCGTTCCCAAATATTCATGCAAAATGTTGAGCACCCGTTCGGTTAAGATGTCCGCAGCCTCAACTATCTCGCGCTTAGTCACTCGTTGATCTTCGATTATCATTCCATGGATTTTATCGACCATTTCTGGCGTGGTAACCTCTTTTGGACGGCCTGGACGCTCATCATCAAAAATGCTCTTACGACCGCGTTTAAATTCAGCTATCCAATATTTAATGGTTGATATTGAAGGTGCAGACTCCCCATAAACATCGTTCAATTCGGCGTTGATCTGATCGTTCGTTTTCTTTTTCAAAAACAAGTATCTAATTGCTTCACGATATTCGATTTTTGTAAAAATTAAAGTTGTTCGCTTTCAATGACTGTCAAACACAAACTTAATGACGCAGCTGGTAGAAAATTTGACAGTAGTCATTTGAAGAATAGGATTTACGAAAAACAACATTGATTTGATACAGGTGGCGCCTACAAAGTAACCATAACAGCCCCTTAACAATTACTAACAACCCCAACTAGAATTATACCTCAGTACACAGTATATAAAGATCTGTTCTATGTATTATATTTAGTTATTTTGTAAACTCTTGTGAAAATGGCGTAATAGTCGAAATACGTATCAAGAAATAAATATATTATACTCTATCTCCGAAAGACTGATAGTAATATAATTTATTATTTGTAAAAAGTTATTGTATTATCACACAGAAGCGGTAAAACAAGAGCGACAAAATATGAATAGTTCGAAACGAAATATTGTTAAAAACAACCGAGTGTGCCGCACATAGTATTTCCCATATACTATGTGCGGCACACTAGGGTTAAACACAATAGGCCATAAAACTTTGACCATAAAATATTGAGGAAAAATATGGTCACAGGGGTGTGTTTAATGATATGATAAATATGATCACAGGCGTGCGTTTAATAAAATGATAAATAGTAATATAGAAATACACAAAACCAATTTAACGTGTTTAAAATGTGCACGCCACTGGTAACTGCCTGAAAAAATGATTTATTACTATCAGGCTTTCAGAGATAGAGTATAGTGAAACCCTGAGATGAATATTTGGGGTCCTACTGTGGAATACCCCAAAAGCTAAAATTTTAAAATATCTTATTATTGTTCCGATCATATCCGCTGTCCTGCAAAGAACTGATTAAATGTTTGTACAGCTACACAGGGGGGCACACAGATTTTTGGCTTGGGGGGGGTCCAATTATACATAATTTTTATAAACACAGGGCAAAATTTCAATTTCAAGTGAAGAGCAAAAAAAAAGGTCCTCACTTCTAAGTTTTAAGTGAAGAGCAAAAAAAAAGGTCCTTACTTCTAAGTTTTAAGTGAAGAGCAAAAAAAAGGTCCTCACTTCTAAATTTTAAGTGAAAAGCAAAAAAAATGTCCTCGCTTCTCACAGTACGGGGGGGGGCTCCGAATGAAAAAATTCCCATCAAGCTACTGAATGCAATATATGAGAAAAAATTACAAGCCATGTTTACAAATATCTGCCTTGCCCTTAAATTGTTTTGTACAATTCCACTTACAGTTTCTTCGGCAGAAAGATCGTTTAGTAAGCTGGCAAAATCTTTAAAACGTGGCAAAGAAGTACAATAAGTCAGGAACGACTTAATCATTTAGCAGTTTTGTGCATTGAAAATGATTTAGCAAAATTAGTTGATTATACAGATATAATTCACGACTTTGCGTCAATAAAAGCTAGAAAATATAATTTATAGGAATTTTAATATTTTATATTTTGTATTTTTATAATGTAAATTAAAAATATATTGTAATTTAAAGTGATTTTTACTATGCTATCCTTAGATTACATCTACATGCCATATTTAATTTTTCATAATAAAAAGTTTTTTTAAAGTAGACGATACAAATTTCTTTTAAACCTTTTTTAAAATTCATTTATTTTTAGTCAAAATTAAGTATGACCTATACAATTTCTATTTTAACAGTAAAGGGAGTGTATAAGGGCCCGCCCAGGATTGCGGGGACCATGATCATCAGTAAATGTGTATGTCTATAAATTCAATTATGTATATATAGGTACAAGGGAATATCCAGAAATTTGTCAACGGAGAGAAGAACTAACTTTAAAAAATCGTGAAATATAAAACAAACAAAAAAATATTTTTTTTTTTATTTACCTAATTTGGTTTGATCTTGCATCTGACGTCATTAACCATAAAACAAAATAACGCTGCCTATGATGACCAACTATAATACTACCCAACAAAATAAAATTCTTGCACTGCGCACTGACACTACATTATATATATATATACTCTGGTCAAAAATTGTTAAGGGCTGCACCTCCTCTAAGAAGGGTGCTTAGGTACGCCCCTGTGTATATATGCATATAAATATATAGTCCGTCCAAAGGTTAGAATGCAGTACAGGGCAAATGGAGTTGTTCTTTTTCATACTCTAATAGAATTTTCTAATTACACTATCTTTTTCTTTTTTTGGAGTGGTTGCCATCTATAAATCGCGCTGGTCGTTGAAAATGCGGTACAAATAGTTAATCATTTTTCCTTGATGCTTTTTCCATTTAGTTTGAATAAATTATCAATAAAAGAATATAAAATTACGCATAATTTTGTCGGTTCTTTGGAACTTATTTGACTCTTTTACAACATCTGGCAGCACCGCTCCCATTTCCCATAAGAGCAATACTGCATTCTGACGTTGGTACGGACTATAGAAATAAAAAATCAGCTGTGGCCACCACAGGACCGACCGCCATCATAAAGTACTTCATAAAGTAATACATTTTAGCAGCAGTGTAGAAATAACTTGGCCTAATATTTTCTAACAGAGATATTATTTATCATGACCATGGAAACGTTACATATAAGTATGAAAAAATTGAGAAAAAATTGAGAAAAAATTGAGAAAAATTTTACAGAAATTATTCGAAATTTTTCGTTTTATCAAAAAACATCTCAAATAAAAGTTATTAATTATTGCTTTTATAGCAACTTTTGTTTAATAAATTTTTTTGAAATATTTTTCTGTTGTGAAATATTCATAAAAATCTTAAAATCGACACGAGAAAACTCCCATTTTTAGTCAACCGATTTTTACCATAAGTTGATCAACTCGTGCCATTGATGACAGAAGCTTAAATATGAAGTTTCATAAAAATCTTTTCAGCCGAATTTGCTCTGCACGTGTACACAGACGGACAGACGGACAGACAGACAGACGGACAGACAGACGGACAAACAGACAGACGGACGGACAGACAGACCGACAGACATCATGCCAAAAATAGTCAAAACGTTATGTAGGGACCTCAATTCGTGGAGGTCCATCGAAATCTCGAAATGTCAAAATCGGTATGATCACAATACCTCCCTTATATACGTTGGCGGTCGGTAATTAAATGAAATCATATATTTTGTGCCTCCTTCATAAATTTCTGGATATGTCACTGAGAAAATATATACTTAGCGCTCGTTTTAACGCCCCTAAGAGTATGGTGACCTGGGCCTGTGTCCCTCTTGCCTTGCCTTTAGGCCAGTGGTTGTTAACCTTTTAAGAATTACGAAACACTTACCATTTTACAAAAAATTTGATTCAGTGATGACCTAAAAAAAAAGGTTTTCACCTATAAAATACAAGTTATAAGCAAAAAAAATCCTTGTTGCATTGTTACACACACATTTCTGTCCGAGCAGTTCTGAGGCGGTCAACGGGAGGCCACAGCAATTTTAGGAGGCGGCGGACACCCCCGGACCTCCGCTAGCGCCAACACTGCGCTAATAGCTATACCAGCTGTACACCAAAAATTTTAACACTAATTTTTCAATCTATTTTTCTTTTAATTTCAGCCTAAAGTTATGCAACTTACATGTCTTTGCTGTTTTGTTGTGGATATAACAAACTAGGGCCTCTATTGGCATATTCGTAAACCATGGGCTATAGTTATAACTGTAAGAACTTTCTACTAGAAGGCAGCACAAACACATTTTTTAAAAAGAAATCTTAGAACCTTTAAACATGAGTGTTATTGCATGAAGTCTGATTATGATTGCCTGTTTAAACATAAAGGTCAAATCAGACAGACGTTTTTGAGTGATTTACCCTTTTTAAATAACTAATAAACAAATTATAGCATGACATCATCAAATATCCTTTAATTTATAATTGAAGATTTTAAACACAAATCTCATATCTTTATGTTTCTGATTTGTGAAAATCATAAATAATAATAAGTTTTAAAAAACTCTTCCCAAACAATCGTTGCGCGCATTTTAAACTTAGTAACTCGACAATTAAATTAAAACATTTCAGAGCATTTTTAGGATTTCTGCATCTGTACAGTAAAATTTGTGGCCCTACGACTGGATCTAGAGTTGAAATTTGACATGTATATACAAAGCGTTTATTAATGATTGATAGGCGTTTGAATTTCACTTTAATTAGATTAATTTTAAACGTCGGTAATTACCAGGGACTGTTTTTAAGGAAACTAGCAAAGACAAATTATACTCTATCTCAGAAAGACTGATAGTAATAAAATTTATTATTTGTAAAAAGTTATTGTTTTTTCACACAGAAGCGGCAAAACAAAAGCGACAAAATATGAATAGTTCGAAACGAAATATTGTTAAAAACAACCGAGTGTGCCGCACATATTATATGGGAATACGAATTAGGGTTAAACACAATAGATCATAAAAATTTGACCCTAAAATTTTGAGGAAAAATATGGTCACAGGGGTGTGTTTAATGATATGATAAATATGGTCACAGGCGTGCGTTTAATAAAATTATATATAGTAATAATAATAATAATAATAATAATAATATTTATTTCATGCTAGACATCTTACGACGTTTACATTTGTCAGTACATATATGATAATTTAATTAAACAAAAGTAGAAAAACATTTGAAAACATTGAAAAATCAAAATAATTATGATAGATAAGAGAGAAAAAAATGTATATATAAAATTAACAAAGGTAGAAAAAACAGCTTACATGTTAGGTGTAATTATTGAAGTTAATTTTGAAAAATTCGTCCGAATTGTAGAGACAATTCTCAATAAGAATTTTTTTAATCTTGAACTTAAATAATCTAATTGACAAAGTTTTTAGAGAGACTGGTAGGTAGTTAAAGAAAGTGGCTGCCAAAAAAATACCATTCCTAGATTTAGACAATCTAAGTCTTGGTAGTCTGATGTTGCCAGCAGAGCGAACATTGTAAACATGTCTAGAAGATACGGTTACAAATTTGTTCGGGTTTTCTTTAACGTATACCAGACAAACATAAACAAATAAACTATCGAAAGATAAAATTCTGCATTTCTTAAAGAGCTCTCGGCAGTGGTGCCTGTTAGGAACATTATTCAGGATTCTTACAGCACGTTTTTGAAGCAAGAAAATTCTGTTAACAGATGAACTTAAACCCCAATGAATTATGCCGTAAGTTAAGCGCGACTGAAAAGCAGCAAAATAAAACATACGCAGCATATCGAATGACACAGACGTTTTCAGCGTGATGAACGCATAGATAACCCTTTTAAGAACGTTAGCCAAATAGTTAATGTGATCGTGCCAGCTAAGTGTACTATCGATATAAATCCCAAGAAATTTGACTGGCCCCCCGAACTGAATATTAATATCAATATTGCGGTTCAGTGAAAAAACAATTTGTTGGGTTTTATTATTATTAAGAGTAAGACGGTTTGAAGTGAACCAATCTTTAACTATCACCATTTCTTGTTCTGTATTACTGACCACATCGTTAACAGACGTATGATTAGTCAGGACAGTAGTGTCATCGGCGTAAAGTATTTATTGTATTTATTGTAAGTAATATAGAAATACACAAAACCAATTTAAACGTGTTTAAAATGTGCAAGCCACTGGTAACTGCCTGACAAAATGATTTATTACTATCAGTCTTTCTGAGATAGAGTATAATTAGAAATAATTCCAAATTCCGCATTCCTTACCTATCTCCGATCAAAAATGTGTTTAAGTAATAAATGTATCGTCTAGATCAGTGTTTCTCAACCGGTGGTCCACGGACCACTGGTGGTCCGTAGCAAAATTTTAGGTCCGCGAAAGGCTTATAAATTATTATTTTTGAGAATTTTTATTATTTTTTTTTATGATGTTTTATCCATTTTCTGTGGTTATTGTTCACTTTTCAGTGATTTTTTATTACTGAGATATTATATAAAGTCTGTTCCAAACGGTTAGGCGGAACTAGATTTTGCAATCTAGTTACTTTCATCGTTTAAATCGTGCTTTTCGTCCGTTTTGTTTAAGCTTTGTAAATCCTACTTACAATACACATTTTTTGGTTAAGGCGGCGTATAACCCCCGGAAGTTACTAGTTTCTTATACAAAACTAACAATCTGAAATAAAATTAGTATCAACCTATACATCAAATTTTGCACCGAATTTGTATCTATCCAATATGATAGTTTTAATTGTAGAAACATTTATAGTAAAAATATTATCGCTCAATAACTTAAAAATAGACATCAGCGATATTGTTCTGTAATTTTTTAAATCTATTTGTGGGTTTCGAATAACTTTTATATTTATATAGTTCTGTGTAGAAATGTTCAAATAATACGTCAATTTTTTTTTCGACGTGATTACTTATAGTTTAGAGCCTTCGTCGAAAAATATTATACTTAAAGATAATAGAATGCCACTTGGTACACGTATTCTTCACGAAAAATAAATCATTTTTACCCGTAACACTAATTTTGAAAACCGCGTCAGATTCAAGAGGGCGGCAAAAATAGATTACCAAGTACAATAACAATAAGTAATTTTCACAATACAACAAAATAGGTAAAATCATATTTGTAGAATGAAGCTTTAGGTACAATTTGTCGCATTGTACGCAAATATGTGTCGATTGGTTTACAAGATGGCGTCTATAATGCAATTTGCTTATTTACAACTACCTAACAGTTTTTTCTACAATTAAAAATATCCTATTAGATAGATAAAAATTCGCTGCAAATTTGGATATATAGATTGTTATTAATTTTATTTCCGATTATTAGTTTTGTATAAGAAACTATTGAGGACTATAGGGTTGTGCGCCGCCTTAAGGTTAATATAATTTTCTTTATATTTTGATTTTTTGTGTCATTCTTAATACAAATTTCCCATTTATTTATTTTTTTGTCATTAAAATATGTAAAAAAAAATAATTTAATTTTGACATATGTCATTCGTTTCCATGGTTTCATTGTTTGAATTTTAAATTTTGACATTCCAACGTGAAAAATGAAATAACCCAAGCAAGGTCTCTTCTCGTGACAACCTAAAAGAACGAAATTCCCATTTAGTTCCGCCTAACCGTTTGGAACATACTGTAGATGTAGAGTACATATACAATAAATTTGTTTAATATACTAGCGTCGGCGAACCAACGCAGTTACGTCACACGACGTAACAAACGATTACATTGTTCCAGACAATACAGTCGTTTGTTACGTCGTGTGACGTAACTGCGTTGATTCGCCGACGCTAGTATAGTACATTTATTTTTTGTGATCCGGGGTATAAAATTTAATATTTTACTGGTCCGTGGCCCCTTTTTCGTTTGAGAAACGCTGCTCTAGATGTCAAAGCCATCACGAATCTAAAATCATATTGCATAGGTCATAGTATCTACAATAACATTTGATTTGTTTATGTTGCTATTTTTTGCAATGAAATATATAAAAAAAAGTGGCGATAAAAAATCCCTTCACTGATATAAACGCAAAACTAAATATTCAAACGCCAGTGTCAAAAATATCCAATATACGCTTATGGTTAAATGCGTCATGTGTAGCTAGGAACCCAACCTTGTCAGGCGAAAATTACTAACACGACGAAAAAAAGGACAATTTTTTTTTGTGGACCCCATCTCAACCCTAGGCATTTTACCTAGCAGGTTTGGTAGGAACTCATATCATTGGTACTTTTTTTTATAGACAGAAACCTTACTGCCCAAAAATATGTGGATTTGTTAAAAAATAGAGCAATACCTGCATTAAATGCACTAAATATTTCAGGTGAAATGTGGTTTCAACACGGCGGTGCCCCAACGCATAATGCCAGAATAATTTAAACATATTTAAATCATACCTTTCCTCGATGTTGGATTGGACGTGACGGCGAAATAGAAAAGCTAAATTTTACTATAGAGAGAATTAAAAATTTAATCCAACAGAATAAGACCGATGCAATTAATTAATGTTATGCAAAATTTATTTTTACGACCGTTTGGGTATTGTTTAGCAGTTAATGGCGGAATATTTGAAAATTTGTTGGAGATTATTTTAATTTTATGTTTTTCCCAAATTTTAAATTTTATGTTTGTTTAAGTAATAGATATTTTAATTTTTCATTTCTATTTATTTCCTTAAGAAAAAATGTTTTGCGTTTATATATTTCTATAATCGAAGAAGCTATGCAGTATGTTCTATTTTAAAATAAACGCTTTTTACATTACTGTCAATCGATGGTTGTTATAGAAATGAAACCTCTATGTACTATGATAAAATAAACTCATAGTATATTAATGATAAAAAATCAGCTGTGGCCACCACAGGACCAACCGCCATCATAAAGTACTTATATAAATTACATTCTAGCAGCAGAGTAGAAATAACTTGGCCTAATATTTTCTAACAGAGATATTATTTATCATGACCATGGAAACGTTACATAGAAGTATGTAAAAATTTCAAGAAATTATTCAAAATTTTTCGTTTTATCAAAAAACGTCTCAAATAAAAGTTATTAGTTATTGCTTTTATAGTAACTTTTGTTTAATAATTTTTTTCGAAATATTTTTCTGTTGTGAAATATTCACAAAAATCTTAAAATCGACACGAGTAAACTCCCATTTTTAGTCAACCGATTTTTACCAAAAACTCGTGCCATTGATGGCAGAAGCTTAAATATGAAGTTTCATAAAAATCCTTTCAGCCGAATTTGCTCTGCACGTGTACACAGACAGACAGACGGACAGTCAGACGGACGGACAGACAGACAGACAGACCGACAGACATCATGCTAAAAATAGTCAAAACGTTATGTAGGGACCTCAATTCGTGGAGATCCATCGAAATCTCGAAACGTCAAAATCGGTATGATCACAATACCTCCCTTATATATGTTGGCGGTCGGTAAAAATTGATGTGAAGTGGGAATTTTCACACTTTTCAGGGTTTCGCAGGTATATAATAAGTGAAGGCGGCATGCTGAGTGTATAGGATAAATTTTGCTTTGTAGTAGGTAATCACGGCAAAATGAACGATATTTTAAAAATAATTTATCGTCTGTTATTCTAAGAGCTTTAAAAACAAATTTTATGTTAAAATATTTTTTTGTTAATTTTAATAGAATTTGTGCAGTATTTTTTATATAGCAAGGTTCATGAAAATTTTGAAAATTGCGCCTATGGCATCCATTGGTTGTCATATGCTCCGTCCCATTGGTTTCGTATACATGACACATAGAATGAAAATATAATTCCAACATTCCAACTGGTTATTAAATTTTCACTGTTAAAAAATAAATGCAACATTTGCCAAAATATAACTAGAATTTTGACAAAATAATTTAAAGAAAATAAACATGGAAAAAAAAACAAAAAATAAAATAGTCTCCTCTGACCGGGAGCGAACCTAGAATTCTGGGTAGCTAGCGAGTATGCTAACCATTGCATCATGATACGTCTTCTAGCCTAGTGTGTTACATAACTATAACTTTTGTAAATCGTCAACAAAAAAAAAAAAAAAACACAAAAAATGCGTTATTTTCCGAAAGCATTATCTGATCAAAAATTCCTGTTGTACTATTCCGGTTCACACCAATGTACATTACTTAGAATTTTGTCAGATTTTTATTTTAAACCATCACAATTTTGGCAAAAATCACATCAAAATAATTTATTTTGCAAAAATAAAATTTTGATCGTTAATCCACGTACTAAGGGCTTTCATTTGATACCCTACTCGAATTTAAAAAAATATATATATATACTTTTTTTCGATGAGAACATATTTGTTTATATTTTTAGGGGGATATGTTTTTTAGATGTTTTAGTATTTTTCCTATGTGCGGGTCAAAGAGTTGTATAAGCATGCCAAATTTCAACTCTCTAAGTTTAGCCGTTTGGGTACAATTTTTACCGAACAGACAGACAGACAGACAACAAAATGACGGTATAAGGGTTTTTTGATCATACCTACAAAACCCTAAAAACAATTATAATTTTATTTATCAAGAGTTTTGACTAGTTTTAACTCTTAATAAGGAAAAATTTAGAAGTTTATGTTGCTGCTATTGACAGTATTGACAATGGCGATGTTTATGTTGTGGTTTAGCATTCAACCATATTCAGCCTATCGTGTAGGGAACTGCCGCATGCTATATGTGTGGAACATAGCACCTGAGAAACACTGAAATATGTGAAAATTCACACTTCACATCAATTTTTTATTAGTTTCAACATATTTACTAATTAGTACATCATAAACTGCAGCCACAAGTTTTTTTAGAATTTCCTTAGAAATCCAGAAATGTGTAAAAATTCTCACTTCACATCTATTTTTCAATATTTGTTTCAACATTTTTACTAATAACTATATCTCAAGCTGCATCCACAAGTCTTATTCGAATTTCAAGTATATTATATTCCTTCATTTTGACAGTTGTCAGCAGGGCCGCCGGAAGCGGGCATGCAAGGCATGCGATACATGCGGGCGCCGCTGCGAGGGGGGCGCTGACGTGAGACTCAAAAGGGCGCCAAATGCCATATGAATGTAAAAGTAATGTAGTTAAATGTAATTTTAGAATTGTGGACCTTTTTTTTTTAGGTCTTCACTTAAAATTTAGAAGTTACGCCCTGCCTAGGGGCGCTCAATTAAATCTTGCCTACGGGTGCCACAGATTCTCGCGCCGGCCCTGGTTGTCAGTGTTTTGGGTTAATGTTAATGATAGAAGTTTGAAGTATACAAACTTTTAACATTATGCGTTCAGAGCCGCAGTAAGAGGGGGGCGGAGGGGGCGACGGCCCCTAGTGTACTAAGGAAAAGGGCACTGACGGGCTTGCTAAGGGGCGCCATTGTGAAGATGAGTACCTTTTTTTTGCTCGTCACTTGGATTTTGGGAGGTGAGGACCTTTTTTTTTTCATCACTTAAATTTTGAGAGGTAAGAACCTTGTTTTTATTTACCAAGGGCGCCAAAACACGGCTCTGCCCCTAGCGCAAGTTTTCCTTACTGCGGCTTTGTATGCGTTAAATAGTTTCTTACGTTCATGCTCTAAATTGGAGCTATGAACGGTTATACGGATTTGTGTAGAACAAACATTCTTACCCGTTAACATTAACACTATGAATTATGTACTATCTATTAAAACATGAGCTGTGAATGGTACTTTAACGTTTAAGCAATATTACTTATGCACACATTCCTTTAACAGGAATATTAAATCTTAAGAGACAGTGATCGAAAAATTCCCATATTCTAAAATTCCCACACCCCTATACAAAATTTTTGTGTAGCTGTACTTTTTTGCAAAAAATTTCATCTGTCGGTCTCACAAAGAAAACTTGTTCTAAAAAGGGTTATAAAAACTGCCTGCTTTCTATTGACATTTTGAAGTAGGTACAATAGAAACGAAAGGGTTAAAATTCTTACAATTTAAACATTTTATTATCGATGATCTACACATTTTATATCTTTAGAAATATAAACCATTTCTTACAAAAAAGATTTGAAAATAAATTATATAGATAACTGTAAAGTGTATTTTCCAAAAATAGGGAATCTTTCTTAGAATATTTCACTGACGCCATATTGTTGACAAATGTCAAATTTAAAAGTTAATATTACGAATATTTATACCACCAGTAAAATTTGCATTTTACCCTTTGCAAATTTTGGGCTGGTTAGTTTATGGTAACCATAAAATTACAGAGTGGTTTTTCAGGTCAACCACTGATGCCAAATGACGAGTTAATAGTCTGAAAATATCTGGTTGTTACGGATTTGTTAAAAGTTAAGCTAAAGATTATAATATAATCTTGAACAACGAGTCCAGTTTATGTTTTAAGAGTAGCTTATCCAAGGATTTTGTTTTAATCCCGGTAATGCTAAAATGTGATTCCAAAAAATATTAATTGTTGAGTTAACGTGAAGTTTTGGATAAGGTAAACTTAAAAAATGTCTTTGCTTCATAAATTATTTTCTCCACGACCACTATAGAATTTACCAATTCTAAAACCAATTTTGACTACAGAAAGTTAATATTCTACCACAAGAGTTGGAATGTTATTCTAAAGCACTTATCTTCTTATGCATTTCGCGTGTATTTCATTCCAACATTTGTTATGGAATAACTATTCCATACTTGTTGTCTTTTGTTTTTGTAGGGTTACATTAAGATATATGCAACGTTTACATTAAATAAATGCAACATAACTTCCTAACCTAAAATAGTGGCGGATGTGCGGCAAATTAAATTAAAATTAAACAAATAATAAATAAAAAAATAGTTTAATTAATTGATTAATTTGTTATGTAATATAAATTATTTGTTAAGATAAAATGTTTGTTAAAATAATTATTTGTTAACTTTTTTTTCTTTTTCGTGGTCGTGGAGAAAGTAGGGTCTGTGACTCGGTTGGAAGAGAAAATTCGATGCTCGTGGTTCCTCACGCTCGCCTGCGGCACGGGCTCGGAATGTTCCACTCGCATCGAATTTTCTCATTCCAACCTTGTTACAGAATATATTATTATCATCACCAGATGTTCATTTCGGCTACGAAGTAGCCATCTTCAGTAGCTGAATAAAACTCATTCCAACTGATTCCAATAGGGCAGCCAAGGCGGTACCTCTTGAATCGGCCACTGTATTAAATATCATTTTTTCACCAATTGACGTACGAGGGGTGTTTGATAAGTAAGTGACTTTGATAAAAGATGGCGCTTAGATAACAAGTTTGATATTATTTCTGATATTTGCCATTCTTTGCAGACATAAACTCTGGATTTCAAGTAGATTTGTGAAATAGTAGAGGAGAAGGTCCTAATTGGTATTAGCTTAAAACACATCTACCTACCTCTCGTTCAACAAATTTAATGCAGTTGAGTTCTTGTTCCGTTAGAAACTAATTACAGTAAATGTGTTTGCTTAATTTTGATTATTTTATTAAGATAAGTTGTTGTTATAAGAATGGTCAAGATTTTTATTCGATCTGCTTGCAAATTATACTTGAAGCTGCTGTTTAGTGATAATCTATAGTGAATAACTCAATAAGCACAGTGCATTAATTTATAGCTCTGAATGCGGTTTAAAGCTGCGTCCAGAGCTCTTAAATTAGTCGACTATAGACTATAGCTTGTGATGATTGTCACTAATAAGATTGTCATATGGTAAAGCGAGCAACCGTTCAGAGCTCCAAATTTAATAATTTATGCGTTGTCGATTGTGGATAGTTTTCCAAACTTATAGTTAGTGAGTTGTTGGAATGAAGCCGCATTCAGAGCTCTTAAATCAATAACTTATGCACTGTAGCCTATAGACTCATCACTGTTATCAAAAAGTTTGTCATATGGTAAGACGTGAAACCGTTCAGACCTCCAAATTTAATACGCTGTTTGTTGTGGATTGTGCATAATTTTCTAAACTTATAGCTAGTGAGATGTTTTAATGAGACAGACATATAAACACATTGTCTGTCGCATTCTATCGGTGACACCGTAGTTATCGAATGCCTTTAGGGTCATTCCATGTCAAGTGGTCTAGGGCTCCCCGCGCGACCATTTCAGATTTAGCTGAAATTTTGTGTGGAGCACTCCCTATGTCCCAAACAAACTTTGGTAAAATTTTAGGTTCGCCGGCGGAATATTTGTGGAGCTATAGCCCTTTGTTTGACCCCATACTGGAACCCGCGACAGTACGACAGCGAGATTTCAACAACTTTGAGTCCCAATATCTCATTCACAAGCTTTTCAAAATGCACGAAATTTTGCCAACTTGTACAACTTTATGGGCTTTATTCAATGATATTAATTAAACTTTTTATATGTTGCACCCAAAAAGTGTAAAGTGGTTCAAAGTTGGCCAAAAATTTTACGGTTCAGAAAAAATGTAAAGTTTAGTTTTCTACAGCTATGGCTGTAGTTAAGCTACAGTCGTGATACTTTGCACATAGTGTCTCTGCATAACTCTCTTTTCAAATGTTTGGTTTTAACTTTCTAGCTACTCTTGTTAGCTTACAAATTTAGTGTAAAGTTTGTGATTTGTGTAAAGTAGCCAAAAATAGGGTATTTTCAAACCGATTTTGCGGAAAAGAGTCACCCAGAAACTTTTTGAAACCTACTCCATTAGAAAGAGCATATTTTAGACCCCCTAAAAAAGTTGGATAGATGTTTCAACGCAGACATATAAGGCCCTAAAACCAGGTGTAAATCAGGGCGTCATTGCCACGGCGATGCTGTATGCTACAACATGCAATTCTCCTTTATCTTTCAAGAGGTCCCTACATAACGTTTTGACTATTTTTAGCATGATGTCTGTCGGTCTGTCTGTCCGTCCGTCCGTCCGTCTGTCTGTCTGTCCATCCGTCTGTATGTCTGTGTACACGTGCAGAGCAAATTCGGCTAGAAGGATTTTTATGAAACTGCATATTTAAGCTTTTGACATCAATGGCACGAGTTGATCAACTTTTGGTAAAAATCGGTCGACTAGAAATGGGAGTTTCCTCGTGTCGATTTTAAGATTTTTGCGAATATTTAGCAACAGAAAAATATTTCGAAAAAATTTATTTAACAAAAGTTGCTATAAATGCAATAACTAATAACTTTTATTTGAGACGTTTTTTTGATAAAACGAAAAAAATTTAAAAATATTTGTAAAATTTTTCGAAATTTTTTTATACTTACATGTAACGTTTCCACGGTCATGATAAATAATATCTCTGTTAGAAAAATAGGCCAAGTTATTTCTACTCTGCTGCTAGAATGTATTTTATACAAGTACTTTATGATGGCGGTCGGTCCTGTGGTGACCACAGCTGATAAGCTGCCAATGAGAATGAATCCGATTTGTTTTTGCAATTATAAACTATGGCACTTCGATGACAATTTTTGTCCAATAATGCACTCGGAAGCGGAGGAGGAATGTGCCACCGATGTGTCAACACTCATTTTGGAATCAAATTATATAATGATAATATGCAACGGGCATATAAAGTTTAGGAGACTCTGAAAAATAACCTAGAAATAATATATGACAACCTATAACTGTTCAGGCTAACAAATATGGCATTAATAAAGCGGAAAATTTGAAGAAAAAAAAAAAACTGAAGAAATGGCGGTTATGTCATAGGTGATTGCCATAGAAATGTGTTTTAGGTATAGGAGGTTGCCAATGCAATGAGATCGGTACGACAGTAAGACTTGGGTACTTATGCAGTACCTGTATGTAGTATAAAAACAACTAACAATCTGAAAGATAGAAAATTGCATGTTGTAGAATTCAGCATCGGCGTGGCAATGCCGCCCTGTTTTGCACCCTGATTTTAGGGCCTTATATGTCTGCGTTGAAACATCTATCCAACTTTTTTAGGGGGTCTAAAATATGCTCTTTCTAATGGAGTAGGTTTCAAAAAGTTTCTGGGTGACTCTTTTCCGCAAAATCGGTTTGAAAATACCCTATTTTTGGCTACTTTACACAAATCGCAAACTTTACACTAAATTTGTAAGCTAACAAGAGTAGCTAGAAAGTCAAAACCAAACATTTGAAAAGAGAGTTATACAGAGACACTATGTGCAAAGTATCACGACTGTAGCTTAACTACAGCCATAGCTGTAGAAAACTAAACTTTACATGTTTTTCTGAACCGTAAAATTTTTGGCCAACTTTGAACCACTTTACACTTTTTGGGTGCAACATATAAAAAGTTTAATTAATATCATTAAATAAAGCCCATAAAGTTGTACAAGTTGGCAAAATTTCGTGCATTTTGAAAAGCTTGTGAATGAGATATTGGGACTCAAAGTTGTTGAAATCTCGCTGGCGTACTGTCGCGGGTTCCAGTATGGGGTCAAACAAAGGGCTATAGCTCCACAAATATTCCGCCGGCGAATCTAAAATTTTACCAAAGTTTGTTTGGGACATAGGGAGTCCTCCACACAAAATTTCAGCCAAATCCGTGAGGGTCGCGCGGGGCACTTTTTTAAAATTAGACCACTTGACATGGAATGACCCTTTACATAACCTAACATAATGTCATAATTATCAAATCTTGCTCAAAATTACAAAGGCGGGCAGTAAATATGATCAATTTAGGTAATTAGGTAGTTAAAATCTAAGACAACAGAATTATAAGAACCATAATACATATAAAATATTTTACGAAGCTAAATAGTAGGTTTAAAATTTCACAGATGGCGGACTATTCGTAACATATTAATTTCTAATTCGCTATGAACGTTGTGAGCAACGTTAAAAAGAATGCATAGAAATATAAGTTACAGCTAATAAAGCACAGTCTATAACCTCTTAATTTAAACAGCTCTGAATGCGGCTTTAGACAGACTTATAAACACATTGGCTATCTCAGTCTACATAGGAAAGAACGTCCAGGTAATTAGGTTAGGTTTAGTTAGTAAAAATTTAGGACAGCAGAATTAGAAAAACGATAATAGATAAGAAACATTTTACGAAGCCATCGAAGTTGGTTGAAAGACATATAAATGTCGCACTATTCGTAACCCACTAATTTCCTCAGCTGTAAACGCTGCCTTGAATGTTAAAATTATCTACTAAACATATCCATAACGCACAGCAGAGCCAGCCTTAGCAACTCTGGCGCCCAGGGCGAGAATTTTTTGCCACCCCAATAAAAAAAAATAATTACTCTATATAATACAAGTGATGTCCTAAAAAAAAAGGTCGTCACTTCTCAAATACAAGTGATGTCCTAAAAAAAAAGTACTCACTTCTAAAATACAAGTGATGACCTAAAAATAACCGTCCGCCGCCCTTCCTGGCCTGGCGCCCTGAGCGTTCGCCCGACCCCCCCCCCCCTAAAGCCGCTACTGACGCACAGTGAACAGTCTACAAATTTAATGTCTGCAAACTTAAGCTCTGAAAGTAGCTTAAGTTTGCAAACTCTGTCTATGGTCCACAAGGAACAGTGCATTAAATTTAGAGCTGTGAACGATCATTTGAGTTACCATAAGGCAAACTGATTAGTGATAATCTGCAAAGAACAACTCACTAAGTACAGTGCAGTAATTTATAGCTCTGAAAGCGGCTTTACTGTTTCATTTACGTTTTCAGAAAAATTTCACTAACATTTCAATAAATGTTTACAACTATAACATCCTTGCATTTTGTACTATAGGAGAAAAAAATCTTTACTGCCTAATGTAAAGTAGTAAACAAATTTCTAATTTTTTCTGGTTGTTTTTGCTGACTATAATATATTTTTTGCTGATTCTTCTGTGAGAACACTTTGTAGTGTTTATTGAGTAAAGCGCTATTTTCAAGATAAGAGACAAGTAACGTCCGGTTAGGATAGGTTAGGTAACGTGAGTAACAAAACGTAATACTCTTACATGTGCAAGCAGACTTCATATTGATCTTACAACCAATATTACTCACCCTTGTTATTATTTTGTTCTATTCAGTTAAGTTTTGTTATCTTTAGACAATTTATTGTTTATTTATTTTTATTACAATCACAATGAAGCTGTGCATATGTATAGAAGTACATCAGCGTTGATTGTGGAATTATGCCATTTTCAATATGGCTTCCAGCAGTAGCGGACTTGCAAAATTTTCAGGCCTTGGAAAATTGCAATAAATCCATACCATAGGGTCAAGAGATCCAAGAATCTGTCCTATTGGGACTAGCCCACCGAGAATTTGCTGAGTGTCGCGGCAGGCCAGTCCGCCACTGGATTCCAGGACCCGAGCTAGCTATTACGCCGCTCTGGGCCAAAATTACTTTAGCCGCTCTGGGCGAAAATTATTTTAGTCATTCAATTATAAATAACACAGGTCAACAAAAAAAAAAATATATTTTTTTTTGAGTCTTTATTTTAATGACTATTTTCTGATTCTTTATATCGAAAAATAACTAAAACCTTCGTTTATTTTTGAAAAACTTTGCTTTTGTACATTTTACAACGATCAATATATATTTATTTATTTTTATGACCATATAAGGAGAAACGCTTTATATTAAGTAAGGGTGGGGACGAGCGGATGGAAAACAAGTGGCATTTCACTTACGTGGTTCATAGTCGGTATGCGCATGCGCATTGCAGCGATCCAACAATCTTAAAATCCCCTATCACTGGTCAGGTATACTCATCATACTTTGAACTCTCAAGCACCATTTTCACACTTTCGTAATTTTCTTTGAGCATTACGGAATGAGCCAAAGGAAGAGATGAAAATTTATTTCTATTGTGAAGAAGGACAACTTTTAAACTTTTTGTAGAACTGTCTATGGAAAGACACCAGTCAGAAGGAATGCATGAGATTCCGACCGCCTTGCATAGGCGGTTATACTAAATATCCTTGCTACCTTTATTTTTGTCGGACCACAAATAAACAAAATAATGGCCAGTGACGAATTTTCACAGATACTCAATACTCATGAAAGGAAAGCCTGAAAGCAGTGGTTCATGGTTTTATCGGAAACAACAGAGCAAACAATTAAAAAGAGCTTATTGCAACTATGCTTGATAACTTTAAGAATGTCCCTTAACGTGCATATGTTACATGCATATTTGGACCAATTTAAAGATAACATGGGAGCCTATTCGGAAGAACAAGGTGTACGTTTTCATCAAGACGTGATGGACTTTGAACGTCGTTATCAAGGGCAATACAATGAGAGTATGATGGGGGACTATATTTGGGGGCTAATTCGAGAAAGTCCATACAATCACAGAAGAAATACGAAAAATAATCATTTCTAAAGTTTTTATATATTCTGTTACAGTAGTTGTTTGTTTCGAATGGTTTTCTTGTAAATAAAACTGATTCAAATTCATAACAAAAGTTTGTATTATTTTTACATACAATAAAGGTCTGAAAAAAGGGAAATTTTCTTAAAATCCGTAATTTCATTCTGATAGCTACAAAAGTAAACTTTTTCGGGTAAAACTATTTTTTCTTTAATTAATAATGTGGAAGAAATAAAAATCAGATATGCAGAACCCAGACTCAATATTCCTGTTGACCGGTGTAATTAATTAATTAATTATGATTAAATTTAATACTAAATTCAAAGATATATTGCTTAAGGCGCGCACTTAGGATTTATTTTTAGTTAGGCTAGTTCATAAGACAAAAAATATGTTTTTTTTTTCAAAACTCATGTAAAAATGTACAAATGTACAGGAGTACAAATAAGTTTCCGCCGTTTGACAAAAGATGGCCCCACCAGAAGGTTATGTTGAAATTGTCAGATGTAAACCGTAATATCGTAAGTTGGACATCTGGTAACAACATAACCTTTCAGTATTAGTGACTCCGTATCAGCATCACATAATTTTTATCCTACGAAAATGTTTTGTGCCAAATAAGCGTCATTTGCGAGAAATTTTGATTTACTTCTTTAATTTGAAGAAATCTGCAGCTGAGGCGCATCGATAGCTTGTAGAAGCATATAGTGAGGCTGCTTTAAGTGAGAGAAATTGTCGTGAGTGGTTTCAAAAGTTTAAAAATGGTGAGTTTGACGTGGAAGACAAAGAACGTAGTGGAAGGTCGAAAGTGTACGAAGACACGGAATTGGAAGTATTATTGGTGGAAGTTTCGCACCAAACGCAAGAAGAACTTGCACTTACATTAGAAGTGACTCAACAAGCAATTTCACATCGTTTAAAATCGTTGGGAATGAGTAAAAAACAAGGAAATTATTTTCCATATGAACTGAAACCGAGAGACGTTGAACGCCGATTTTGCACGTGTGAAATGCTGCTTGCCAGGCATAAAAGAAAGGGTTTTTTGCATCGTATAGTCACTGGTGATGAAAAATGGATCCACTACGATAACCTAAAGAAGAGAAAATCATGGGGACCACCTGGCCATGCTTCAACATTGACAGCCAAACCGAATATTCATGGAAAAAAACTCATGCTGTGTATTTGGTGGGACCAGCTTGTTGTCGTGTATTATGAGTTACTCAAACCGAGCGAAACCATTACTGGAGCTCTCTACCGAACACAATTAATGATATTGAGCCGAGCACTCAAGAAAAAACGCGTTCATTACTACTCAAGACATTACAAAATTATTCTCCTACATGATAATGCTCGTCCGCATGTTGCGGCGCCGGTCGAAACCTATTTGGAAACACTTAATTGGGAAGTCCTACCCACCCGCCGTATTCACCAGACATTGCCCTTTCCGATTATCACTAGTTCCGGTCGATGGCACATGGTCTGTCTGAGCAGCGCTTTACATCATATGAAGATACCAAAAATTGGATCGATACGTGGATAGCCTCAAAAGATGAAGTGTTCTTCCGGCGTGGTATCCGAATGCTGCCAGAAAGATGGGAAAAAGTAGTGGCTAGTGACGGACAATATTTTGAATAAAACATCAAGTACCGTTCTTTCACAATAAATTCCTATTTTTTTATAGAAAAGTTTCAAAATGCAAAGATGACACTGGATGCATAAACTGTTTGAGGAATCCCCGATTTTGTTATTAGCAATAGTTCTTGGCAGAATGCTTTGCCCACGATATGAAGCCAGTACATCACCTGCACAGAGACCCGAATTCGTACAATCGCTTAGTTGCTAAGCAATGGACGTAGAACCGGCTGCAAACTGCATGGCGATTGGTTTTACGTCATTGTTTGGCGCATATATGATAACGGCCCTGGCCTCAACTCCTGCGAAAAGCACTCTAGTAACAAATATCAGTCACGTTTTTATTTTTCGGCGTGCTGTGTATCTCTCGTTTCCCGTAATTGGTCCAGCGAAACTCAGTTTTGTGATTTCCAAGTCCGTGGCCTTTCGAGACTGCTTCAAATGCTACAAACTTGATCCGTCAAGCCAGATCCCTGTAATTTTTCAGCATTTACGTTCCATAAACGAAGAGATCTGGTCCGCTATAAGCGAGAAATTTTTAGGTTTTCCCGGAAGTTTCCGTGGATCATCCAAAAATTTTCAGGGTCCCAAATATTCAGAATGTTTATTCTTGACCCCCTAGAAATACGTTTGGTTCCCTAGCGACCGTATGGCCTCCGTTGAAATCCGTTGATTTAGTGAATCGTTGGGTCCCTAAATGGTGCCCCCCTCAGCGATTGCGAGCTTAGCGGGTCCATGGCCATGATGTAATTATCTCATTGAGGCGTATTTTTTATTAATAACTAGCTGAATTCCTATGCATCGCTACGGTATATTGACGGTCTGCTATCATCCTGCAATTATTAAGTCATGATTCTTTGTAGATCACGTTGGTGACTCTTCCTTAAGGTGCTAGGATCACCAGGCTGCTGGGTGAGTTCACTCTAGGGCAGGCCACGTAAATTGCCCATGTGAGAAGCAGTTTTTCCTGTCTATCCTGTACTCCTTACCTAAATTCACCCCATCAGGGACTAATTAGTGTAAAATTCTCAGTTATGTTTCTAAACATGTGTATGGGTAACTTTTTTAAACAAAAACCTAGTTGATATCTCATCTGTTCTAAAAGATATTGAGGAATTCGTGAAAAAAACATTTTACCCCTTTTCACCCCTTAGGTCGAACTTGGAAAAATCCCTTCTTAGTGAGTTCTTACATCATACGGAGGAATGTACTATTTTTAATAAAAAATATTAATTTACCTTTTAGGGGTGAAATTTAAAAAACGTATCTAAAAACAACATATATGGGTAACCTGTGTAACCAAAAAGTCGATATCTTATCAGATCTAAGAGATATTGACCCTCTTAGAGGGTGCTTGCGTTATGGAAGAAATATACAATCGGAATTTCATGTTTCTAATAAAAAATATCACAATTTACCCCGTTGGGGGTGAAATTTAAAAGAACTGTAAAAGTGTATAGAAAAAGACATCTTTATGCCAAAAAGGAATAGTATAACTCAACAAACGCAGGAAATACGAAAGATTCTATAATTCACCCCGTATGTAGATTCACCCCTTTAGGGGGTGATTAGGACAAAATCCTGAAATATGTTTCTCAACATTTGTATGGGTAACCTTTGTAAGTAGAAACTAAGACGATATCTGATTGATCCTAATAGATATTGAGGAATCCATGAAATCACATTTCACCCCCCTATTTACCCCCTTAGAGGCTGAATTTCGAAAACATCCTTCTTATTGAGTGCCAACGTGATGGAAGGAATATACTTTGCGAATTTCATGTCTGTATGTTCAACGGACATACGATATCTATGCGTGTCCATGGACGTTCTATCGAATAAAAAATACCAATTCACCCCTTTAGGATTGAAATTTTGAAAAACTTTAAAAATACACCTTTGTACTAAAAAAGAACTTTATAACTCAACAAACACAGGAAATACGACGGGTTCTAATAATTCACCCCGATTGTAGATTTACCCCCTTTAGTGATCACTAAAGACAAAAAGGACAAAATCCTGAAATTAGTTTTTCGACATTTGTATGAGTAAGCTTTGTAAACAAAAACCAAGTCGATATCTTATTGGTCCTAAGAGGTATTAAGGAATCCATGAACTCACATATCATCCCTTAGGACAAAAAAAGGTGAGTCAGTCAGGACACTTAGCTTTTTATATATATATATAATGTAGCGGGTGATTAACAGGTATCAGATTACTAACGGGTAGCGGATAATTAACGGGTAATTGGGTAATTGTATTTTGAGTATTTATTTATCTGTGATTATTTTGTTCTCGGTTACAGTAGTAGGAATTAAGTATGCGTATTACATAATGCACCTGTGCTAATTTTTAGGGTATTGTAGGTATGACCTATCTCCCAGAGGGGTTGATGTTGTTGGGTTTGTGTCGTTGAAAAAAGTTATTATTTTTTTAAAATATATTGTGTGGTATCAAAAGAAAGCTCTTAAGATGTAGATTAAGGAACGAAAAGTTGTTTTTTAAAATTTGTTTCTTTTAACACGATTTTGGCCTAAAATCTGTAAAAATTATAGGTAATGTACATTGATCTGAGCCGAAAACGTAGGAAAGAAATTAATTATTTTTGTAATTAATGGCTAAATTATGGATTATTATTTAGTCTAAAAAAATTAAATGGAAGCTCTTAGTACTCAAATAACGAATAAAAATGTTTATCAAAAAATTATTTTTAGACATCTAGCATTCTGTTGGCTTCTTACACTTATTAAATACCTACAAAATCCTGAAATGTGTGAAAATTCACACTTTACATCAATTTTGCTATACTTACTTTTCATTTTTATATATTAACGGGTAGCGGGTAATTAACGGATAACGGGTAATTATCTAGTAGCAGGTAATTAACAGGTAACGGGTAATTAACGGGTAGTGGGTAATATGCGGATAATTGTTGCGGGTACCCGGTTCCATAAATTTCTAGTTCTCGTCATTCCTAGGCAAGTGCCTTGCTCCCCGCATCATAGACCCAGACCTGCTCTTGCACACACCTAATGAAAATATATTTATTTTAATAATTTAACAGCTTGAAAAGGTTGCCTTAGTTTACACATATTTAAACATTTAACACCATTTAGAACTTGCTAAGATGTCCATAACATATCCAAACATGGTTATCGACCGTAATGCTGACCTACCTCAAAACTCAACTGCATTATACAATTCGTTAAATAATAAACAACCAAAGATAACACTATCTAAACGTACAAAAGTTAAACAAACAAAAAATTTATGGAAAAAAACATGTTTTGTAGAAAATAAGTCGTGAGTCAGTTTCGGCAAGACCTAGTTTTTAAAATACAAATACACAAGGGATATAACAAACAGATAATAGTTTATTTTTATCTTAAATTATAGTTTTGTCAATACTTATTATTAAATATAAATAATAACTATGGAATTTTAATATTTGCTTTAAGAAAAATACATTAGTTTTTTTGTTTGAATTTGTCTGTCCTAAAAATAGTTCTACGAATTATATTCAAAAACAAATGATAAAGATATATAATGTTATTTTTTTTTTTTTTTAATTTATATTTATTTTACATCGGCCTATTTTTTCGACGAGGCTAATCGCCGATGTCAGGGGGCGAGCTCCTATACCTTGATGAGGGGAGAATGATTTTGAAAATGGGACTAATGTTAACATATTATTCTCGCCAGAATAATATCACCAACGGGGACTTGAACTAGTAAGTTCACAATTCGGACTGTTTTTATCAGAGAACTGTTCGATTTAACGAGGTCGGCCAACCCGTTGGCTATATATCATGTTTTGTAATCAGTTTAGGGGCCCATTTTAAAATCCCAATTTTCAGCATCGTTATCCTTGGCGCTACAAACCCTAGTGGATCTAGGCCTTCGTAAGAATTTTTCGTCAATATGTCCTCGACTGAGCACCATCCACCATTTCATTATGCTTAGTTTCCTTATATCTTGTATAATACCATCCTCCCACCTGAGTTTTCCCACCTACTTTTCTCTTGCCAATAAGATTCAATAAAAATATTTTTATTGGGATCCTGGGTTCCTGGGGTCATACTTTTAGGTGACCAATCCATTGTAGTTGACTAATTTTTATGTGATGTGTCACATTTTCTTCTGAAAAGACTTTATAAAGTTCAAAGTTCTCCAGCAACGCTCTTCCTGTACAAGTCCATACATCGTTCTCAGTATAAATTGTCCAACACAAGGAGATCTTTTTGTTGTTAGATGGGCGGGCACTCCTACCCTCTACTGTTCGTCGTTTTGAACCGGGAGACTCAGTGGCGTTCGTAATATAAACTCTAAACTGAAACTATTAATTTGATTTACAAATCTCAAACAGCAAATAATTTAAAGAGAATTTATAACTTTGAAATTGAATCAGCTTACGCTGGACAACTTATACTTTCAGCTCAAACACTTTAAGTTGCTCCTAAACCTCTTGTTCAGTGCCCAAGTATCAGAAGTTTATGTTAGAATGGGTTTTCCGTGATAAAATTTGGGCCAACGGATCAATTATTTTAGGTTGATTCACTTTTATTTCTCAACATAGTCTCCTTTTAGCTCGACACTCCCAGCTTTTCTCCAACTTTTTCACGTCATCCAAAAAGTCCTTATATATCACTGTCTTCAGTATTGCGGTAGGTCGTTTGGCCAAAGTCTCTTTAACCTTCTGTTGTCAAGGTCATTTATTAAATTTCCCACAAGTTCATTGTCATATCCAATGAGTTGGTCATGGTATTTGTTGGCAACTTTATGAATTTCTTCCGTGATGAAAGGAATTTTGAGGTCTTCATGGATCATTCTATTTGAGATGTACCAAGATGTACTAAAACTCGAAGCACTTTTGATTGGAATCCCCATAATTGAAGTCCATACGACCATATGAGCTTGAGTATGGTCTTATAGAGCAAAATTTTATTTGAAACTGATAATTTTGATTTTCTACCAAGAAACCAGTACATTCGGCTAAATTTTAGGTCTAGCTGCTTACGTTTGGCTTGTATATGATTACTCCAGGCCAATCGTTGGTCTAAATGCAATCCAAGGTATTTTACTTCATTTTTATGGGAATTGGAATGTCGTTGATTATTATTTGTGGACAAGTACTGAGCCTGCTTGTATACGTAACTTGGACAGATTTAGACTGATTTACTTTAGTTCTCCATTTATTGTACCAATCGTTTATAAAATTTAAATGACTTTGAAGAATTGCAGAAGCTTGGTTAGGATCATAGTTTGTTGATAGTATAACAACGTCATCAGCAAATGCAGCTATCATAGTGTCGTCTGTCTCAGGTATATCTGCAGTATAAACTAGGTAAAGGAATGGCCCAAGTACACTACCTTGAGGAACACCAGATGTTATGGGATAATAAATTGATAGGGCATCATTATATTTAACTGACAAGTTTCTATCTGTCAAGTAGGACTTAAAAAGAAAGTAACAATTGTTTGATAGGACATTTTTTAGTTTATAAAGCAAACTTGTATGCCACACCTTATCAAATGCTTGTGAAACGTCAATAAATACGGCAGCACAATATTTCTTCTCTTCAAGGCTCTTGGCTATTTGATTCACTATTCTATGGGCTTGCTGAATCGGTTGTGTTTCTAAAATAAATATTTTTGCCCAAAAACTCCACTGATTTTTAATTACACAATTGTTTATCTATGTAATAATTATTATCGTTCAAACGGACCTGATACTTTTTGAGGCCAGTGACAAAACTCACAGATGTCAGCAGTGGCGGAACAAGACATTTTTGATTTTCGGGCCCCCAACCTATCATTTACGGGCCCTCAACCTATGTTTTACGGGCCCTCAACCTACTCAACCTAGAGGCGTTCAAAGTGAAGAGCAAAAAAAAGGACCTCACCTCCCAAATCCAAGTGAAAAGCAAAAAAAAGACCTCACCTCCCAAATCCGGGCCCTTGAAAATTATGGGCCCAAGACAAATGTCTTTTTTGTCTCATGCGAAGATCCGTCACTGGATGGCAGTCTCTCTCGGCGGCCCGGATTACAAATAAGTTATGAAAAAAGAATGAACATCAATTAATTTTCCAGCTGGAGAACCTTCCAAATGATGAAGAACTCAGTTTATAGAAGAGCAGCAGAGTATTTGTAACAAAACACCAAGAAAACCGTTAACAGAGCAAGATGGAGAATTTATGTAAGTGAGTTGAAATGTCTCCCAGGAAGAATGTTTATCGAAAAATTGTGTCACTAATAATAAAGTTACTTAAATCGTAATTGTATTAATTAAATGCATTAGTATCTGAAAAAGAGCACTCTATTTCTAGCGATGGTGAGATTGCATGGGCATTCGAAACGTAGGGGAAACCCCAATCACTGTAATAAATTGATCACCACGTCATATCCAAGGATCAAAACTTTCTTGACATACTGTACAATAAAACAAAAGTATATAGTCCAATACTGTACACTCTAGCCCATAAAATGTATCTTAAAACATTTTCCTATTGAACAGTGGCGTCACATAAAAGTTTTTAGCAGGCACATACAAAATACCAATAAAGATAGGTGAATGATGTATTTCGGTTGCCATTTTGGTTTGGTGTTAAAAGTAAAACAATGCAAATATTACTTCGATTCCGGAGAAAAATCATTATAACTATGGTTGCCAGTTGCTCGGTTTTGACTAGTGCTGTCAGAAATTGATCTAGACGGAACCGGAACCGGTTCCAAAAAAAAAAACCGGTTTCGGGTTTACCCGCTTATCCGGTTTCGGAACCGAGTAATCGGAACCGGGTATCCGGGTAACGCGAAAATTAGAAACCCGGTTTTACTCGAAAACCGGAACCGGGTATCCGAAAAACCGGTTTCGGTTCCCAGCACTAAAATTATCTCGCCTATATTTATGGCTAGGAGTTTAGGAAATTCGCACTATTTTCTGTCTGACTTTATTTTCTGGCTTCGGTTCCCAGCACTAATTTTAATATATTTATGTTTACAGTTTACTTACATCAACATCGGGAATTTGTATTCATTCGAATTCCTCTGGTGTTTTCCCAACTCTAGAACCGGGCATATAATCTAGGAACTCGGAATCGCGTATATGGAGCCGGGTATTCGAAACCGGTTATCCAAAACCGGGTATCCGGAATCAAGCATTCGGCACCGGGTAATTGGAACCGGGTAATCGGAACCGGGTATCCGGAACTGGGCTTTAGGAACCGGGTATTTAGAACCGGGTATCCGGGTAACGCGAAATTACAAACCCGGTTTTACCCGGAAACCGGAACCGGGTACCCGAAAAACCGGTTTCGGGTCCCAGCACTAGTTTTGACTCTAAGATTTCGGTTTTAAGTACAATGTTCGGGTTTAGGCATCAGTTACAGCGAGTTATTATCTTGAAATTGTTTAATAATTGTATTATATCAAAATATGATTATGCGTCTACGCTAGGGCTGCCATAATTGTCGGACTACCGACCGGGACACCCCCCCCCCCCAAAAAAACTTAAAAAAAACTTTTATCGACATTAATACCTTTCCCAGCAAACATTTAACTAACGGCCGAACGCCGGCAACCTGCTTTTACTGCTGGCACCAGAAGTAAGTACAACGCCAGTATTAATAATGTACTTCACATTTGTATTTCGCATTCCGCCTATACGAAGTACTTTACCAGCATTTTATAAGCACTCCTTATTTGTATTAGTCCAAGCAAACATTTTTATACTTTTTACTTAAAACTAAACTTTTTTTGAATGTAATAATTTGATTGTAACAAGTCTGATTGTACTTAGTCATAAAACGCCCTAACGGCCAGTACCCCCTCGAGGGCCAGTACAAGTTGATACGTGTTGGTGGACAGTTTGTCAAGATGTTTATTTGAATAGTTATTGTTTTGTGAACATTATACAGTTTTTATTGTGATTTGTGTGTGTTTTGTTAGATTTAAGGACGTAGTTTACACAAACTATTTCATGTTAAATTGTTTAATTTTTAGTTTAGTTCAATCATAGTTTTTTTTCATGTAATAAAATTTTCAATTATTAATAAATCTGTTACAAGATTATAAATATGTCATTTAAAAAATATAATTTGTCATATCTCATTTTGAATAGTGACATCTTAAATATTTTGTAAATATAATACCAACCTAAAATAATACAAACTTAATCCAAAACTGTAAAGCTTTTTTTACAATATAACCAAGTTTCTAAAAGTCAGTAATACACTATAAAAATCACCAAAATAACCAGATCTAGTTTGTTCTTACAAAAGTGAACAGCTTATAGCATTAATGCTTATAAAATTTGATTATTGAATTTATTTTAACAAGTATGATTTCTTTAGGTTGGCACTCTTCAAGTCAGGGGGGAAAGATGTGGTACATAATACAAGACGAATATTGGCAAAAATTATTAGTTACCCCTTATCTTTAGGATGCAATTGGTTTGGCCGAAATGGCAGAAAACCATTTTCTTAAAATTCTTCATTAAATTAATAAATTAAATAAACTAATTCCTGTTATTCCTGAAATTATATTTATTTAATATTTATAAATAAATCAATAAATTATAACTGTTAATACAATTTATAATCGGCCAGTTTTACCATCGATGAATAAATTTATTTAACAACTTAAGTTAACAATATCGCATCATTCTCTTGACAGCAATGTTAATTTCTTCATTAATAGTTTAAAACCGATGCGATATTGTCAACTTTATTTGTTAAATAAATTTATTCAACGATGGTGAAAATGGCCAAAAGAGTATTTATTTTGCACCTAACCATTAATTTATTTTAATACTGGGTAAGTACACATATGTTACATTTGAAACACTAGAGAGTGGGTATAATATAAGCAATGGTCCGTCAGAAATAAATATTGCAACTAATGCGATTATTTTGCACTTTACCGTTGCTGGGCCAGCAACTGATACATCAATGGGCCAGCTAACGGCCACGGGGACACCGGGGTACTGGCTAAGTGCAAAATGCCAGCACTGGCTCAGTGCGAAATGCCAGCACTGGCCCAGTGCGAAATGCCAGCACTGGCCCATTACTTTCAATGCACTTTACCGTTGCTGGGCCAGCAACTGATACATCAATGGGCCAGCTAAGGGCCACGGGACACCGGGGTACTGGCCCAGTACGAAATGCCAGCACTGGCCCATTACTTTCAATGCCGGGGAGTATGTGCTTTACCAGTACTGGCCCGTATAAAAATGTTTGCTGGGTTATTATAAAAAATTGCACAATATTTTAAACAAATAAAAAAATTTAAAGACAAAAAAAAATAATTAAAGTAGAGATTGATAATAAGTATTCCAAGAGCAAAACGTTGGGATCAATGGTGAATCATTTTGGAACACTCAGTTCGACTGGAAAAATTTGATGTTTTTTTTGTGGATGCGTCTGTGCTGCCAATTTCGTTGTTGCCAATGTGCTGCGTGCGCATATCAACATTAGACACTAGCTGACTGGTACTCGGCATTACTCCGGAAGATTTCGGACCTCGAATCTGTTATATAATTTATATATAGTATGTATATATGTATATGTACAATATTATCGAAAAATAATTTTTAAATATGCATAAATTTTAAATCGACCGGGACAAATGACTCTTGGACCGGGACACTGGGACACAAACCTCAAAACCGGGACATGTCCCGGTGTACCGGGACGTATGGCAACCCTAGTCTACACCAAAGATGATAGGAGGTCCGCGAGCTGATTCTAGAGCAGTGGTTTCCGACGTCTGGGCCGCGACCCTATTGTAGGTCGTGAGTGATTTTGAATGGGTCGCGTGTAAATATGGGTAGGTTCATGAAATGTTTAATATTAAATAAAATAAATTGAAAATTCTTGTAGAATTTTCGAGTAATGCAGATAAGGGGCGCTTATGTGGGACATTGGCCATGTGACACTCTTCAGGCGGTTTGACAGCTAAAATTGTCCATTTGTACCGGCCGACACTTGTATGTGTCATTGCATGATGCCATTTGATGTGAATGTTCTGGAATTTGGTGATGACATTATTGGATTTCAAGAAGAACTTATTGATTTGCAAGAAATCATGTTCAAAAAATAAAATTTAGACAGATTCCATACTCAAATTTTTGGGCTACATTAGAAGACAAACCAGTATTTAGCAACGAAGCTGAAAAAATATTATTGCCATTCCCCACCACATACCTATGCGAAGCGGAATTTTCAAGTCTTGTGGCTATAAGAACCAAAGCAAGAAATAATGTGAAGCCTCGATATGAGACCTTACTGAAAAAAATCGACCAGCATCAAGGATGTCACTAAGATTAATATTGATGTTGTTTTTGTCTTTAATGAATACCTTTAAATTAATATAACAGTGTATTTTTGTATTAGTTTATGATTTTTACCTTTCCATGCGTTGGGTCGCAAAGGAATGGTTTTTTGAAAATTTGGGTCGCTAACATTAAAGGTTGGGAACCTCTGTTCTAGAGGGTCCGCTTTTGCTGCCATTTTCTGCCACATATAGTGCCACGAAGCAAACAAAAACCCCGGAAAATATGTGAACTAATTTGAAAATTTTTAGGCGGGTTTCCGACTGACTAATTAGGAACCACCTTAAAGAATGTGTATGGTCTGACACAGAACTAATAAGTACTGCTTTTACGCTTTATTTGTATAATTTGTGCTTTAGTAGTTGTGTTTGATATAATTCAAGTTGATTTGAATTTATAACTCAAATTTGATTTGTATTTATAACTATTGTTAATATTTATATATAATAGTTCACACATATATAGAATTTCGCGCGAGTGTAATATGCCGTTGAGTGTACTTGAGAACGCATAGAGCGCTAAGACACGCCTACCCAGGGACTTTGTTTGCTTCGACGGACTATATATATGTGAAAGAGGATTTTCGATTATGACTTCAATAAAATCGAAAAACAGAAACAAACTACATCCATCTCTTGACGCTTGTATACGCCTATACCCTGTTCAAAATGTAGAAATAGTAATAAAATACGTGAAAGATTGTACGTGAAAGTCGCTACACTATTGGCTTTCGCATAAATTTAAGTGCTCAAGAGCCAACGAATGACGAGAGTTCGACAAAATTATCACGTGAACATTGTATGATTACTACTTCTTGATTTTGAACAGAGTTTAGCGCTTCTGAACTCCATTGAAACCAGGTTGTATTTATGAACAAAACAAATTTAAGAACAGAAATCCCATAGTGAATAGCGAATTTATATATATTTACATATATTTACCTATTATATATATATATATTGATACCTGTACAAACCATCGTAGAGGTATCATGTGTTTCATTTTATTAACTTGACATATGCAATTAGCATTTATTTGTTAAGAAATTGACTGATGATGTGTAAATTGGATGTACACGAAATGTTTCATTTTATTTTATTTTATTTTATTGACAATATAAACTGACGAATACCAAGAGAATATTGTTTTATTTATATATATATATATTGTTATTTTTTATGAATTTAATTTTAATTTATAATAAAATTATTCAGAAAATGTGTTTGTTTGTTTTTTTACCCAAATACAGCCATATTTTAACCCCCCCCCCCGGTCTCTTTGATGGTGATCCGCCAACTGTAAAACGCATTGTAGGCGGTCCGTGATGCCAAAAAGGTTGAGAAAGGCTGATCTAGTGCGCTGGTGGCCTATCTACGGTCCGCGGACCATTTCTGTCCAGATGATAAATTTCAAACGGCTCGCACGAATTTTCTGTTCCTTCGTCCTCCAGTGATTTTTGGAATTACTATCTCCAGTTCTCAAGTGGTTTTTAAATATCCGGTCCAACTCAATGCGACCCGTGTAATATATCTAGAATTAAATATTATGATTTGTTCATGTGTTTCATTCAAGGCACGCTGATTCCTGGGCGATTTGATTTAAATGAATGTCAATTTAATATGAATTTTTCGCAACATTTTAAACTGTGTATTCATTGAATTTTCCTTAAGAATAAAACTCCCTTCCGAACAAAAATATAAAAAATATATGTATGTTCTCATTTAAAATAAGAAAGTTGGGTTCCATATTTGCAGAACCACTATTAATAAAAAAAATTTATTAATAGTTTTGTAATACACTTGCATAATGATATTTCTTTGGTAATTTAACCAACTTCGTAACTATATATAGTTATTATAGTTCTCGAGATAGCAATGGTGGCACACTTAGATTGAACATCCTGTATATATCAGGCTGTGAACTTTTCATATGATCCTCGTAATAGATAAAATCATAATGCGCCGCCTGTGTGCTACAGGGGATCTGTCAAACTTTCCCCCGTGATTGTACAGGAGTCTGTGGTCCACCCCCACAGTGAGTCACTGTCGCGAGGGGTCCGCACTCGGCTCTCAGACCTGCGTCCAGTCCAGCACGGAGCCCGAGACACAGCGAGAATATATAAAGAACAACCCTCTGCATTCTCCAACGTCCTGCTACGTCCACCCTGCGTCCTCGAGAAATCGGCCATTTTAGATTTTATTACTGTCGCGCTAAAACATATTGATCCTTTTAACAGACACAATAAACATTGACGGTTATAGCTTTTCTGTGCAACTATAAAAAATATACGTCAAACTTAGTAATTAAATCTTCTAATGCTTTTACACGTTATGACGAATAAAATTGAAGGAAGGATTTTTTAGAGCATCGAAGGGTTCCAGAAAATCACGAACTTTATATCTAAACATACAGCATACTAAATAAAAGTATCGCAAAATATATTTTAGATGAAGAAAGAAAAAATTCGCAGGATGTGTGGAAAAGAAAGAGAGATAATTGAGAAATAAGAAGCAGGGAAAGAATAAGAGAGGAGTTTTCGAGGAAAAGTGGAGAAGCATATTCATGGATGAAGAATGTAAAAGCAAGAAGGAAGAAGATTAAAGAAAATGAAAACAACAAAAGAAAAAGGTAGAGAAATCTACGTAATCAATAAATTGGCAAACAGATTTCAAGTCAACCTACAGAAATTAAATATTTTATTTAAAATATTATGTTTTGGCAATTATATAAATAAATATAGGAGCATAAAAACATTCCAATACAAATTTAAAAATATATATATATCAGAGTTATGTAGGTATTTAATCAAAACCAACAATCATTTTTATTCGTTATTTGGGTAAAAAGAGCTTTCATTTAAATGTTTTAAATTTCGAAAATTTCACAATAAAATTTAAATTAAAAAATCACAGCGATTTCCCTCTCCATTAAATTAATAAGAAATATATTGATAATTATTAATACCTTTATTAATTAATTTGTTTGTAGAATACAATGACTTGTAGAATACAATGATCATTATTTAATACGTAAAATATACACTATTTTGATTCATAATTGTGTAGGTACAAAAAAAATCTGCTCAAGCAGATTGTACACCACTTAGACTGAGTCTGTGTGTGGTATCTTATTAAAACATTATTAGCACAGTGTCAGTTTTATAATTTGATTATAACTCTGTTTATAAAATATGTTTAGAGTAAAAATATTAATTAATTAGCATTAATAATTTATATCTTAATATTTGCTGTAAATGTTAAAGCAAAGTAATAAAAATAGAAAACAATATTTGTCGATAAATCATAAATCATCAAATTTAGCAGAATTTAGCAAATAAACAAAAAATAAAATATAACAAAATTAAGTAAATAAAGAAAATAAAACAAAAATACAGTGTACTAAGTATACAAAAAAAAAAAACACTAAATAAAATAATTAAATAAATAATTAAAATAAAATAAGATAAAATAAGACAAAATAAGTGAATGAAACAAACAAGTTATGGTTATGTAAAAGATGTCTAGTAATACCAAATAATACATTTGCACATTATTATTATTTTTCCCTGTATTCTCTTATCAGGTACCAAATATTTCTAGTAGATCTACGTTAGTTAGTTGCATTATGAATTGCTTAGCCCTTGTATTAAAATTTTTAGCGTGTTCAGTTTAATTATGAATGTTTAAAAAGTATTGAAATTTATTGAAAATTTTAGGCGCAAAATATAAAAAGCTTTTTTGACCAATATTTTTATTTACTTTTTTTGGCACAGCTTGTTCTTTTTGTCTGGTACTGTAACTATGGTTAGGGTAATTGATAGCATCAGAGTTCTTTCCTAAATATTGTAAGATAGAGAGCGAATATAATTGTGATATTTGATTTATTTTAGATTCACAGAATAATATATTAGATGGACAAGTGATACTTTTATTATACATTGTTTTAATAATTCTCTTTTGCAAAGTTATAATTTTTTTAATGTGTATGTTTGCAGCTCCACCCCATCCAGTCAATCCATATAAAATTGTAGACTGCACGAGTCCATAATAAAATATTTTAAGTTTTTCGGTTGTCAGTACATGCCTATAATTGATTAATTCCTCTTCCATACTACAATATTTTTCAAAAACGCAATCTAATCAAAAATTTATTTCGTACGTTTCCAGTTTAGATCGTACTTTGATCTGAACTATTTGATTAGAATTTCTTCAGGTTTTTCTTTAACCCTTTAAAAGTTTTTTTTTTTTTTTAATTTACGATTTAAAAGCTTTTTTTTGATACCACACAATAAATTTTTAAAAAATTATTATTTTTTTTCACAGCAAACTAATCCGTCAAAATTTCCTGTTGAATTATTCCGGTTCCCATCATTTTACATCGTTGAGATTTTTATGAACTTTTAGACTAACTTCTGGGAAATAGGGTGGGTGCAAAAGTTTTCGGCATATTTTTGCTGAAAATTCCAAAAAAATAAAAATTTGCTTGTTTATTCAAAATTTTCTACTTGATTTTCCACTTAAAATTAAAAAATATATATATTTACTAGCAGACCCCGTTGCCAACAACGTTGGCAAACTGATATCGAATAAAAATCAATATAAGCAGGAATTAATTCTTAAAATTTGCATGATTCTGCGTATTTTAACAAAACAAAAACGTTTCTTGATTATACCTCGGAAATCCTAAAAACCACCTTAATGCGTGTCGTTTAAAAATTAGTATCGGGCTGGATACGGCCCGCGGGCCATATGCTAACAACAGTGGTATAGCTGTTACTGATTATACCTAGGAAATCCTAAAAAACGCTCAATTCATGTCATTTAAAGTTTAAAAATTAGTATCGGGCTAGATACGGCCCGCGGGCCATATGCTGGACATCAATGGTATAGCTGTTTCTGATTATACCTAGGAAATCCAAAAAAGCCGCTTAATGCATGTCGTTTAAAGTTTAAAAATTAGTTTCGGGCTGGATACGGCCCGCGGGCCATATGCTGGACATCAATGGTATAGCTGTTTCTGATTATATCTAGGAAATCCTAAAAACACGCTCAATGCATGTCTTTTAAAGTTTACAAATTTAGTATCGGGCTGGAGACGGCCCGCGGGTCATTATACGTTGCGTAACATCAATTCAAAACCTGCCCCAGACACAACAACTTTCCCTCGAGTCACCGTATGTACTGCAATGCTCTTCTCTAGTGTCTGGTAAGCTATCTATTTCGTCGTATACGTCGCCCCCTACTACTAACTTCGTTACCGCCCACACCCCGCAAAACCCATTCACACCACGCAACTTAGCGTTACGTGGAACACACAGAAATTAGGGCTTTTATATATATAATTTAAAAAAAAGGAAGTGTGTACTTTGAACCACACGTAATAAAAACAGTAAAGAAAAATTATTATATGTAACATCAATTGCCACGACAATCTTTAAGTAAGCCAAGATACTGACTGCTCTGGTCTTGGTAACAGAGCTGCTGTCTGCTGTCGGGGAACGTCGCTCCCCCACCCGTTAGTTCGTGACCGACCACACACTTCAAGCCCCGCTAACACCCAGGAACTTAGCCTTACGTGGAACACACAGAAATTAGGGCTTTTATATATATAAATTTAAAAAAAGGAAGTGTGTACTTTGAACCACACGTAATAAAAACAGTAAAGAAAAATTATTATATGTAACATCAATTGCCACGACAATCTTTAAGTAAGCCAAGATACTGACTGCTCTGGTCTTGGTAACAGAGCTGCTGTCTGCTGTCGGGGAACGTCGCTCCCCCACCCGTTAGTTCGTGACCGACCACACACTTCAAGCCCCGCTAACACCCAGGAACTTAGCCTTACGTGGAACACACAGAAATTAAGGCTTTTATATATATAATTTTTTCATTAAATACATATTTGTTTATTTTACCTCGCAATGTGTTTTTTTTTTTTTAATTCTCCATATCTTTCCTATATGTGGCTCAAAAAGTTGCAAAGCATGCCAAATTTAAACTTTCTATGTTAAATGAAACGAATTTTGAAAAACTACTTTTTGGTCCTTAATTTACGTCTTAAGAGCTTTCTTTTGTCCCCATTACAATACATTTTGAACAAATATATATTTTTTTATTAATTTAATTTTTTTATAACGTCAAAAAAATGGACATTTTTCGAAAAAATAATCTGATCAAAAATTCCTCTTCCGGTTCCCATCAATGTACATTATGAAGATTTTTGAGATTTTTAGATCAACCCCTCTGGGAGATAGGGTGGGAGACAAAAGTTTTTTAACATATTTTTGGCGAAAATCTCATAAAAACAAATGATTTTTAAAAAATAAAACTTGCTTTTTGATCCACGTATTAAGAGGTTTCATTTGATATGCAACTCAAAATTTTAAATAAATATTTATTTTTTCATTAATTACATATTTGTACCTATCTCGGGATGTGTTTTTTGAACTCTCAGTATTTTTTCTATATGTAGGACAGTTGTAAAAGCATGCCAAATTTCAACTTTGTATGTTAATCCGTTTGCAGGGGCGGCTCAAGACGGTATGCAGACATTGCGCCGCATCGGGACACCAAGACCAAGGGGCGCCGAGTCGAAGAAAAAATTTATAGCCTATTACAATATCAAAATAGCTTTAATTAAAATAATATTTATTTTTGTAATAAGTATTGTGACCTTAATGTGACGTAATTAAATCTAGCAAAAACTACTTTTTTTTACTGGGGGGCACTTCAGGCTTCTAGTAAAAGGGGGCCGCCAAAAGAAATTTAGAAAAAAAAAACTACTTTTTTTACTGCGCGGCACTTCAGGCTTCTAGTAAAAGGGCCTCATGCAAGGAAATTTAGCGAAAAAATAAAAATCTAAAATGCTTCTAAAATGCGAGAAATGTAAACAAATGGAAAATTAAACTTACTACGATATTAGAAATCAAAATAAAGTCCATAATACCTCTATGTTTTAGCTACAAAAATACAGTAAAAAAAAGTTTCATTCTGTCTTCGTAACGCTATGAAATATACCCGTAATATTTCGAGTTTGCGCGTATGCTCGTTGCTGGGTTAAAAGAGGAGAATTAAAAGATGGTTACAACTTATAATCCGTTATACCCTTTTCACACTAGATCTTTAAGATCGGATGTTAAAGTGAATGTATCTTTAAACGCTAATGTGAAACCGTATGGCCTCGGTTAAATACAAGCGATGTTTAAGACAGACATCTGCGTCTTAAACTTCGTCCGCATTGCCAACTTAATTTCTATTATAAAAAAATACTCCTTGAATTTGTGCTGTCAACATTTTATATTATCATAAACAAGAATACTGTATTTAATCGACGTTATAAGAAGTTTATACTTATTGTTATAATAAAATTATTTATTTTAATAATGTGTTTAATAAAATACAGAGCTACAATAATTGAGATAAAATGTATCGACTTACATGTTAATACAGGTGTAATATATTCTTTATTGTAGTGTCTTTATTGTAGAATGAAATGAAATATCCTTATTTGTTTATAATAATTCAAAATGTGCGTCTGCGCAGACAGTTCAAAACTGGTAATTTCATGACGGTAACTTAAGGACAAAATTACTGTAGCTGATGACAGCACCAGAGATTTAAACATCAAGTGTGAAAGCATACCGATCTTAAACATCGGTGAACTTTAAGTTCACTCGTCTTAAAGATCAAGTGTAAATAGAGTATAAAATCACATTTTGAAAAAATGCCATTTTAATGTCTTGATCTATAAATAAAATTTAGACCTTAAGACTTTTAGTCAATAATTTTGGTCATTCATATCTTATATGAGAAACTCACGAACAAAAAAAATCCAAAATTGGGCAAATTATTAAAATTTTATAGCTTACCAATCATGCCAATGTCATTGTATTAAAAGTTTCATTAGATTAAAAATTACCACTACACTTTATTTTCACGCATATTTTCTTTATATCACGCATATTTACAAAAATTAAATTTTCCCATACATCCTTTCGCCACATTATTACCAAGTTCTTCTATTAGTTCTTCAACTTGCAAATTTTAATCAAAATCATTAGAGCTGTTTTTGAGATTATTTAATATTTATGGTTCGAGACTCATGTTAATTTGGAAAAATCATACCTAACAAACCACTAAAAAAGAAAAAAAAAAACAGATAGCCTCCAATTTTATTTATATAGATAGTATTTAAAGTGATGAACTTTCAAGAAACATAAGTCATAGTTATACTTGACTTTTCCCCTTGAGCAGAGAATACAAGTCAAGTGTTACAATCCCATCCTGGAATTTCCTGACGGACCAAGGCGCTGCAGACCGGCTACTGATATAATGGGTCAGTGATTTATGGCTCTCGGCTTATAGGCAAATTCGCAAAACTTCTGTTCTATTATTGTACGGTCAATTTTTGTTAACTGTTTGAAAGTATTGCGTGCCTGCCTGACATGCAAATAGATACTCTGTTACTTTATGGCTTTTACTTTGTACTTTTACAAAAAGTTTTGTTATTTTTAGATTGAAGTTTTAGAAATGACAATATTTTTTATTTCACTGACAGAATATTTTACACCTTTTCTAAATTTCAATTATGCAATGATTTTGGTCAAACAGCTGGGATTTATTGCCTAGTAAATAAGTGATGTATTGAAATCGGATAATACTTCACACTATTATAAACAAAACACTACTTGGAATATTTGATTCAGATGCCATGTAGTGCCTTGATTCGTATTTTTACATCAATCCTTTTGGGTTGTTAGGTTGTAAAGTACCTATTGATTTGATACCCCACTCAAAATTATTTTTATTATTTTTAAAAATATATATATATGGTTTGTATACAGAGTGTTTGTGGGAACTGCTTAAGCATTGCTGATTTCTTCATTAATTAAAGATACGAAAGAGGTTAAATTTGGAAAAATCGAGTATATTCTATTCCAGATGATTAAGCGGAACTTTTAACGATTAAAATTGGCTTTTTGCCATTTTATTTAAGCTTTATAAATCATACATACACTACAAATTCTATAGTATGTTTTTTTGGTTTAAGCGGAACTATATTTTGAAAAGTAGTAACTAGTAACGTTTAAATGAGGCTTTTGATAATTTTGTTTAACAAAAGTCTACTTCAATCGTTAAAAAGTCAGCTCATGACAACTTACAAAAATAAAAATTTCATTTAGTTCCGCTTAAACGTTTGAAATAGCCTACTAATTGACTGTCATTACTTCATCACTTCCTGTCTTTTTTATTACAATTTGATTTTTTGTGTCATTCTTAACTCTTACGGTGCTACTTAAAATGTACCCCACAAAATTTGAATAAAATAATCGTTCTTGAGTTTTATAAATACCATAAATACATTTTTTATTTTAAACACCTAATATTAATTGATTTATTTTTCATGAATTTTATTGGTTATTTTTAAGTAAAGGGCGGAGTCAACTTGATTGTGACGGTGATTTCCCCGATTATTGCAAAGCAGCTACCGCCTAAACAAGCGCTTCAGTCTGAATCTGGACGTCGGACCGGACGGACGTATCAGGTTGGGCGAATACTATGCTTTGCTAGAAATTTAGTTAGTATGAAACAGTATTTTATGAATGTTGGACGTATGAAAAAATTGCAATTGAAAATATTGTAATTTCAGCTAAAAAACATTTTTAATATATTCCATAGTAAACCTGAATACAAATTATTAATACATTATTTATTTACGATAAAATAAAAATGGGGTACATTTGTACCCCACACCGCAACCAAAGGACAC
The DNA here is from genome assembly GCA_963971575.1 of Liopterus haemorrhoidalis. Taxonomy (NCBI): domain Eukaryota; kingdom Metazoa; phylum Arthropoda; class Insecta; order Coleoptera; family Dytiscidae; genus Liopterus; species Liopterus haemorrhoidalis. The sequence goes on along the minus strand of OZ020611.1, from coordinate 144,625,330 downwards.
CGTAACGTAAGGGTTAATATAAATTTCCCATTTCTTATGTTTTTGTTGTCTTCCAAAATTCTAAAAATATATTATAGATATAGGTCAGTCGTTCAATCAATGCAGTTCGTCATTTTGCGTCATAACTTCAACGACAAACTTAGTGGCGAAAAACTAAATAAATCCACTTTTTTTGCATGTTAATTATAGACTAATATTGCTCCTCACTCTTTTATTTTACTCAAACAAACCTTTTGAAGTCATATTTAATTTGTGTTTGATATTCATTTTGACGATTTGCAAATTTTAAAAGTTTTTATTTAATATAGGGACATTTGTATTGGTATCGCTATATAAAACTATGTTTACATTTGACATTTTATAATACGTTCTGATTTGTTTTGATACTTGTGTTCACATATATAACTTATAGTAATTTCTAAAAATCTTTTTTATTTAGAAGTTTTGTGTTTAGTTATATATTTTCCTATAACTGTCTTTTTAGGACTAATTTGCCTATTAGAATAGTTTATTTGTTTCTATTCTGTTCTTATTCTTATATTTTCATTTCATTTCGATGCAAGTGACAGGTACGAATATTACATTCGTTATAAGGATGCATGTAAACGTACTTAATATGACGTCACAAAAAAATATGACGTCTCCGGTGTCGCAACTACACTGACTGGCCTACTACCCTATATAAGGGTTTCTATGTAATACCTACCTAACCCTAAAATCACATAATCTATTTATATATAGAGAATGTAAAGAATATATGATGAAATAAAACTCATACGGCTTGTTGGGCAATGGATTTATTATAGGTATCCAAAGTTTCGCAAAAAAATATGTAGCTTCTTCAGGTGCTGAAATAGCATTACAATAGTAAACTTATGTTATACAAATTTATATAAATAAAATATGACCTATATATCGGTTATCTTTATCGGTTTATTATCTGTCCATTAATACAAAATTAATGGACAGCTTTGGTGTGTAACATCAAAATGTTGTGGGACTTCTAAATAGCGACATAAGAGATGTTGAAGGCCATTGAAAGATGTGAAAATATATAGTTGTTCATCGACATATTAACCGAGTAAAGCTGGATAGGTAAATGAGATAAATGATAGAGGGGGATTTACATAGATTCTATCCCTTCTATCCGTAACATCATTTACCTATCCAGCTTTACTCGGTTAACATGTCGACGAACAACTGTATATCATCACATCTTCCTATGGCTTTCAACATCTCTTATGTTGCCACTCATGAGTCCAATTTTGATGCTACACACCAAAGTTGTCTATTCATTTTGTGTTATAATAGAATATGTTAATATTTGTTTATATAAATTTGTACAACATAAGTTAACTATACATATATATAATTCTTTATTTCCCCTAGGCCTTGCGGCGTTTAGGGCTTTAGCTATTACATTAGAATAGAAATAATCATAATAATAATAACACAATTTATTAATTTCTTTCTTTTTCATTCTTCCTCCGGTGTTTTTGATCTTTCTTCCTATTCTCTTTTCGGCTTTCGTCTCCGGTCTCCTTCCTTCTTGACTCCAGTTCTTCCTCCCTTCTTTCGTCTCTTTTTCGCTTCTTTACCATCTCTTAAATCCACTAACAATGGATTACTTTATGAATCTCTCTTTGCCTCTCTCTTCCTTCCTGTTCTCAGTTTTGCCTTACCTCTCCGCATTCCTTCCTTCTTTCCCGAGTATTCTCGCCCATCTTTCTCCCTTTCCTTCTTCCCTCAACAGCTCCTTTATCTCTTACTCCCATTTTATCATCATTCCATACCTTTTTGATAGATGTTCCAAGGATTCTTCCTCCTCCCTACACATTCTGCATAGCCTATCTTCTGGTATTGCCCAATACCTGTTGCTACGTTCTTCATTTCCACATCTTAATCTGGCAATCCTCCTAACTCTGCCCCCTGCCTTTCCTCTCCTCCCTTTCAAATATTTAGGTATTCCTACCGTCCTTATCTCTCTGTACCTTTTCACATTCCTTGGATTGTCTATTCTTACTGTTCTTTCCTGCTCCTGTACCTCCTTGTCTCTCCTCCTCCATTCTTCTAGAGTTTCTTTCTCCGTTTCTCTATCGCTCAGCTTCCCTTGTGTTCATCCCACATCTCCAATAGTACTCTTTCCTTGTTTCTCCCCATTCCGACAGTTTACCCTTTTGTTCTTCATTCATTCTTTCTTCCCATAATTCTCTTAATATCTTCCTTCTTTCGTCCTTTCTGATTTTCTCCTCATACTTCGCCGCCCTCGCCCCGGCACCCACTCTCAGCTTTTCCCTCTTCATTTCCTCCCTCACTATATATCCTGGTGTCGTTCTGTCTAAACCCATAATCCCTCTTGTACCCTTTCTACTATCTCCCATTCCTTCCATCCCTAGATCTCTACTCCGTACATAAGTATGCTCTTCACTATCACGTCAAATAATTTCATTCTCCGCTTAATATCGTTGTTAAACCTCCTCTCTCCTATGCTCCATAGCTTCCCCATAACCATTCTTGCTTTCTTCACTCTTTCCCTAACGTGCTGCTCTGCCCTGTTGCTCCTCATTAGAACGTATCCGAGGTACTTCATACTTTTCACTTCTTCAATTTCGGTCCCATTTCTGTACATAATACCCTTTTCACACTAGAACTTTAAGATCGGATGTTAAAGTGAATGTGTCTTTAAACGCTAATGTGAAACCGTATGACCTCGTCTAAATAAAAGCGATGTTTAAGACAGAGATCTGCGTATTAAACATCGTCCGCATTGCCAACATAATTTCTACTATAAAAAAATGCTCTTTGAATTTGTGCTGTCAGCATTTTATATTATCATAAACAAGAATACTGTATTATATCGACGTTATAAGAAGTTTATACTTATTGTTATATTCCTCGTGATATTTCTCAATGAATATTATTATTATTATTATTATTATTATTATAAAATTATTTATTTTAATAATGTGATTAATAAAATACAGAGCTACAATAATTGAGACTTACATGTTAATACAGGTGTAATATATTCTTTAATGTAGAATGAAATGAAATATCCATAACAAATATGGATATTTCTTTTATAAACAAATTATAATAATTCAAAATGTGCGTCTGCGCAGACAGCTCAAAACTGGTAATTTCATGACTGTAACTTAAGGACAAAATTACTGTAGCTGATGACAGAGCACTGGAGATTTAAACATCAAGTGTGAAAGCATACCGATGATAAACATCGGTGAACTTTAAGTTAACTCGTCTTAAAGTTCTTGTGTGAAAAGGGTATAAGTTAACTATCGTAATGCTGTTTCAACACCTGAAGAACCTACATATTTTTTAGCTAAACATTGTGTTCCTATAATAAATACATTGTTCAACAATCCGTACGAGATTTATTTCATAATCTATTATATAACATAAACAAGAAATGATCTATTCGTTTCAATGTCTGTCTCTATTTAGTCTTTAAAATAATTCTTCCTATTGTCTGGAAACATTTATATTTATCAAGTATTTTTCTGTTGTAGTAAATATCTAACATTAATATTTTATCTCTTAAGAAAAAAAAAGAAAGTTTAAAAAGAATATAATCTATTTTTACAAAAATTCTCTCGTTTCTTAGAATTATAGCCAGTGTCCTATTTTTGCGCAAGTAAAAAGATCATTGCGGCAATAAGTTAGTGTGGCATTGTCGTTATTGCTTTTGAAAGAACATTCTTTTCAGACCCAAAAAGTGAAAATGTCAGCCGGAACAACTTAAAAACTTTCCTTTCTGTCCTTTTGTACCCGCTTGTCTCGCTTCTCTGAAAGTTTTCATCTCCTGGCGCTCTGCTCTTAACTGAAAAAGATGTTTCATTATTATATCACTGACATTTTTAAGATCAATACACGTATTTTACAGTTATGAAATATTATATAACATTTTTAAATGGGTTGTTTACGTTCAGCTACTTCGAAAATGCTATTTAATTAAATATATTTTTATGGTCGCTCATTCAAGGAAAAGGAATATTCGTATTATAAAATGGTTACGTATTTTGGAGACACATCAACGAATTCTAAACTCTTTTCTCCACGACCACTATAGAGTTGACCAACTCTAAAACCAATTTTGACTATAGAAAGTTAATATTCTAACACAAGAGTTGGAATGTTATTCTAAAGCACTTATCTTCTTATGCATTTTGCGTGTATTTCATTCTATCACTTGTTATGGAATAACTATTCCACGCTTGTTGTCATTTGTTTTTATAGGGTTACATTAAAACATATGCAATGTTTGCATTAAATAAATGCAACATAACTCCCTAAACAGTACTAAAATAGTGGCCGATGTACGACAAATCAAATTAAAATGAAACAAATAACCAGTGGCGAAGGGAGACCTCCGCTAGACTTGCCCTCCCATAAAAAAATAATAAAAATTAAATTTTTTTAAAAAAATTTAAAGGAAGATTTATGTAAATCTTCAAAAATACATCAAATTATGTCCTATACAAATTTTTGTTCAAGGTTTGGTTTACTAGTTACGAATTTTTTTAAATTTTACAGTTTAATAACTTCCGTTTCCGGTTTCGGATTTTAATAAAAAACAATAAGGTTCTTCCCAATTATTAGGAGAATTTTTTAGTACCAGAACGAACTCTGCAAGTGAAACCGTTTTTGAGTTATCGCGTATACACACACACAGACACACACACACATACGGACGGCACTTCGAAAATAGGTTTTTTGGATTCCCTGGACCATGAAACGTGGTCATCAGTCAAAATCTCGACATCGAAAATTTTCGCGATTATAATACTTGCCCCTTATATATTAAGGTCGGGCAAGTAATAAATAAAAAAATAAGTTAATTGATTAATTTGTTATGTAATATAAATTATTTATTAAGATAAAATGTTTGTTAAACGTTAAAACGGTTGGAAGAGAAAATTCGATGGTCGTGGTTCCTCACGCTCGCCTGCGGCTCGCGCTCGCAACGAATTTTCTCATTCCAACCTTGTTACAGAATATACTATTCTATACCCATTAAAATCAAATTCTACTCCATAACACGAACCATAGAAGGAACTCGTACTTGTACATCTTTTTTGTTTACCCAAAGAATCGAATGGTAGTACCTAAGGTACGTTCGGCATAAGCTAATAATCTACACCAGTGGTTCTTAACCGGTGTTTCGTGAACTTAGAGAAAGTGTTACGCAAAAATTTGAAAATCAGTGAAACATTAAAACTGTTAAGACGAAAAAGAAAAAGCTTAAGTTATGTTTTTAGTTTTCTCGCCTTTGCTTGTACTCTTTACTTGTACTTATGTTAGTTTTTATCGATTTCTATAACGGATCGTACTCTCAAAATTTCGAGTCCAATCCTGGTCCAATCGACGGGCCGCACCGAGAAAGGGTCGCTTTTGGGCCACCTTGTTCAATTCGACTTCCTTTTTTGCCGTCCAAGTCCTAAGTGTTTTTATTTTCTCACCACGAAAAAAGTGATTCCAGCAGCGGCGAAACGCAGAGGCGAGTGGGGCACAGGCTCAGGGCGCCAGCTGTTAGGGGCGCCAAAATGAGCGCTCGAATATACACATTCTCAGTGGCATTCTCAGAAAATTATGGAGGTACCAAAAAATTTTTTAAAAACTATTCAAAACATCAGTTTCATTTATATGCATAATATTTATGTATCGATAACAAAAAAAAACAGCTGTGGCCACCACAGGACCGACCGCCATCACAAAGTACTTGTATAAAATATATTCTAGCAGCAGAGTAGAAAGAGATATTATTCATTATGACCATGGAAACGTTACATATACATTAGTATGAAAAAATAGAAAGATTACAAAAAAATTTCAAAAATTTTTCATTTTATCAAAAAATATCTCAAATAAAAGTTGTGAGTTGTTGCTTTTATAGCAACTTTTGTTAAATAATTTTTTTCGAAATATAATTTCTCTTGTGAAATATTCGCAAAAATCTTAAAATAGACACGAGTAAACTCCCATTTCTAGTCAACCGATTTGTACCAAAAGTTGATCAACTCGTACCATTGATGTCAAAAGCTTAAATATGAAGTTTCATAAAAATCCTTTTAGCCGAATTGGCTCTACACGTGTACACAGACAGACAGACAGACGGACAGACAGACAGACAGACAGACAGACAGACAGACAGACAGACAGACAGACAGACAGACAGACAGACAGACAGACAGACAGACAGACAGACAGACAGACAGACAGACAGACAGACAGACAGACAGACAGACAGACAGACAGACAGACAGACAGACAGACAGACAGGCAGGCAGGCAGGCAGGCAGGCAGGCAGGCAGGCAGGCAGGCAGGCAGGCAGGCAGGCAGGCAGGCAGGCAGGCAGACAGGCAGACAGGCAGACAGGCAGACAGACAGACAGACAGACAGACAGACAGACAGACAGACAGACAGACAGACAGACAGACAGACAGACAGACAGACAGACAGACAGACAGACAGACAGACAGACAGACAGACAGACAGACAGACAGACAGACAGACAGACAGACAGACAGACAGACAGACAGACAGACAGACAGACAGACAGACAGACAGACAGACAGACAGACAGACAGACAGACAGACAGACATCATGCTAAAAATAGTCAAAACGTTATGTAGGGACCTCAATTCGTGGAGATCCATCGATATGTCAAAATCGGTATGATCACAATACCTCCGTTATATATGTTGGGGGTCAAAAGTTCATTTAAACGATCTTCTGATAGTATTTAGAAGATAGTTTTTAAATAATTGAACGTAGATCTTTCAGCAGTACACAAGCGCGGATCCAGAGGTTTTTCATACGTGGAGCTCGAAAGCCAGATTTTTTTCTGGTTGGGGGCTCACATATGTAATCGTTCAATTACACGAAAAATGCGTAAATTATGAGGGGGGGGTCAAACCCATAAGCCCCTCCGTAATATTTTTAACATTTTTTATAAGAATATGTTTGGATAAACTTATTTATTAAATACCTGCAAACATTCTATAGCTGAATAGCTAAATATTCTAATATATGAGTATGTTCTATAAATCTATATTTTAGATGTTTAGGGCCGGTTTCTGAAAGCTTAGTGAACTATAACCAAATGGTCAGAAAATGGAACGGTTAAACTCGGCTAAGCTCTCAGAAACCGGACCTTAAGGGGGGTAGGGTCTGATAACCACATTTTAAGCATATTTTTGTGAATTTGTTTTAAATCTATGCTTAAATTTATTCATTTTGAAACTAAGTACTTATATAAAGTATGTTTAGAAGAATATAAAAAAAATTTTGTAGGCAAAATATGGCGAAATGTGCCAGCTGTGGCAAATCTTCTCAGACTCCGGGAAAAAAATTAGATTTTGCGGTGACCAGCATAACTCGTCACTGGATCATCTGAAATCAAAAATTCAAAAAGATTTTGTTAGTTTATGGGTTTGCCGAGGTAACGACGTTGAGATATTTTTTTTTATTTAACAATTACAAATATACTCATTTTTAGGTTTTTTTAGGGGGAATTAATTTTTTTGTCTTCTAAGTAACGATAAAAACTGAAAAATCATTTTAAAAATAAAAACTCAACGTCATTATCTCGGCAAACTCATAAACTAACAAAATCTTTTTGGATTTTTGATTTCAGATGATCCAGTGACGAGTTATGCTGGTCACCGCAAAATCTAATTTTTTTCCCAGAGTCTGATAAGATTTGCCACAGCTGGCTCATTTCGCCATATTTTGCCTTTAAAATTTTTTTGTATCTTCTTCAAAACATACTTTATATATGTACTTAGTTTGAAAATTAATAAATTTAAACATAGATTTGAAAAAAATTCACAAAAATATGCTTAAAATGTGGTTATCAGACACTACCCTCCCCCCCCCCCTTAATGATTGAATTCAAAAATTGATTAAATACGGTTATTCTATTGTTAATTTCAAACATTTGTACGTTTATATTGTTATATTTCTAATAAAATCAGAATATTTACTAAAAATAGTTATGTAATTATTAAAATTATACAGATTTATAAAATGATATTTCCTTATTTCTGTTGATATTGCTATACATAAAAGTGGGGGAGGGCACATGCACCCCCCCCCCACTTCGGAATGCCATTGCACATTCTAATAAAAGGACGCAGTTTTGCTGGCCTTGCCCCGGGCGCCAAAAGAGCTCGCTCTGGCCAATTCTAATAGCCGGGTCGACATGACAATCTCAGTGCGCCCCTGCTGAAAGGGTATGCTACACGACAACGAAAGTCCGCAATTTGCTTTTAATACTCAGAAAACCATCTTTAACTAGGCTGGGAAGTTCTCCCGCACGCAGTATTCGTCCTGGCGCCTTCGAATTATCATTTATTTCGGAAAATGTAGAACTATTAATCTGGGCAACGTTTTCGAAAATTGCAAACGGCCAGAGCTATTCAAAACTACTTACATTAAGCCCTCATTTGTTTCAAAGTATTTTTAATATGTCGGTGGTTTCAAATATCAAACCGTGAAAACCGAAAAATCGTTAAGAAAAAAATTAAAGTACTCCACCCATTTTTCACAAAAATTTTACTCTTAAAAACATCTGCCCAGTAAATTAAACAACATCATTTTAAATAAATCTCTTCAATTATAAACTGTCCGACTTGGGTGCATTCGAAAAAACGAACATATGTTGGTCAATACCATCCAGCACACATTTTAAACCTTATGTAATACTGTATCAAGGTTGAAAATCTATTGCCCTATTATTTGAGCAGTGACATTTGTAAATGTTAAGTTTTTTGTACCTCTGGTCAGTTAATCTTGTAAATGACACCACGATGGGGGAGGTAAAAAAGACTTTTGTTAATTTTTAGCATTTTTCTCGGAAATGTCCAGAGGGAATTACATCTGTAATGTATTACGCACGATAAAGTAGAATGAATGAAATACAGGTTTAAGGAAGTGAACTACAAAGCATTTTTAACTCATAAAAATTCTGGTTTTGTTAAAAAATTGAATGAAATGGTACTAATGACTTTATTTGTTATAAATATGTAAAGTGCGAATTTTATACATTTCAGGGTTTGGTAGGTATTTAGTGAGTGAGAGCCACCAAAAGAGGAGCAGATATCTGAGTAATTTGTCTTGTATACGCTTAAATCCATACTAGTATATCAATTTATTTGTTTGTGTATATGTATGTTATACTAGCGTCGGCGAATCAACGCCGTCACACGACGTAACAAACGACTGTATTGTTTTGGATAATGCAATCGTTCCCTAGGCACGAGCCAACCGGGGCGCCGCGAAACATGGAGCGCAAAATTAAGGATAATGAATTTTATATTATGTATATATATTTTTATTTCGCTCTTTTGTGAGAGAAATTGTTTTATGGTAATAGATGAGTTAAAAATAATGAATCACGTACTATACACCTACAGAGTGATTATTTAATGGCGAGACGACGTCACCGAATTTTACGTGCCTCCTAGCAGAATACTATGACTATAATAACCTTGAAGAAAATTTGATTATGAAGAAAAAAAAGATGATGCGCATGCGCGCATAATCGCCTGCTACGATGTGTATGAAACGGCAAATTATTAAAACTTCCAATGACGTCGTCTCGCCATTAAATAATCACTCTGTATATAAAAATATACCTATCATTCAATAAGGGGCGCAATTCAAATATTTGCACGGGGCGCTAGAATTCGTCGGGCCGGCCCTGGTCGTGTGACGTAACTGCGTTGATTCGCCGTATACCTCAAAACTAAAGTACACTTCGTCACTCATGTGTCTGTCTGTCTGTCTGTCTGTCTGTCTGTCTGTCTGTCTGTCTGTCTGTCTGTCTGTCTGTCTGTCTGTCTGTCTGTCTGTCTGTCTGTCTGTCTGTCTGTCTGTCTGTCTGTCTGTCTGTCTGTCTGTCTGTCTGTCTGTCTGTCTGTCTGTCTGTCTGTCTGTCTGTCTGTCTGTCTGTCTGTCTGTCTGTCTGTCTGTCTGTCTGTCTGTCTGTCTGTCTGTCTGTCTGTCTGTCTGTCTGTCTGTCTGTCTGTCTGTCTGTCTGTCTGTCTGTCTGTCTGTCTGTCTGTCTGTCTGTCTGTCTGTCTGTCTGTCTGTCTGTCTGTCTGTCTGTCTGTCTGTCTGTCTGTCTGTCTGTCTGTCTGTCTGTCTGTCTGTCTGTCTGTCTGTCTGTCTGTCTGTCTGTCTGTCTGTCTGTCTGTCTGTCTGTCTGTCTGTCTGTCTGTCTGTCTGTCTGTCTGTCTGTCTGTCTGTCTGTCTGTCTGTCTGTCTGTCTGTCTGTCTGTCTGTCTGTCTGTCTGTCTGTCTGTCTGTCTGTCTGTCTGTCTGTCTGTCTGTCTGTCTGTCTGTCTGTCTGTCTGTCTGTCTGTCTGTCTGTCTGTCTGTCTGTCTGTCTGTCTGTCTGTCTGTCTGTCTGTCTGTCTGTCTGTCTGTCTGTCTGTACAGTAGAAATTGTAGCCAAACGGCTGAACATAGAAAATTGAAATTTGGCATACTTGTACAACTTTTTGACCCACATATAGGAAAACTATAAAGAGTTCAAAAAAATACAGAGCGGGATAAATATAAACAAATATGTATTTAATAAAAAAATAAATATTTTTTAAAATTATGAGTGGCATACCAAATGAAATCTCTTAATGCGTGGATCAACTAACAAATTTTTATTTTTTAAAAAACATTTTTTTTTATTGGATTTTTGCCAAAAATGTGTCAAAAAACTTTTGTTCCCCACCCTATCTCCCAAAGGGATTGATCTAAAGATCTAAAAAAAATCTTCGTAATGAACATTGATGGGAACCAAAATAGTTCAACAGGAATTTTTAATCAGATAAATTTTTCGAAAAATGTCTATTTTTTGCGTCGTTGATAAAAAAAAAATATTTTTTAAAAATTTATTTTGTGGTACCAAAAGAAAGCTCTTAAGATGTAGATTACGGAAACGATAGATAGTTTTTTGAAACTCGTTTCTTTTAATACGAATTTAGCCAATATGTGCAAAAGTTCTTGTCCCGCACCCTTTACCAAAAATGGATAAACCAAAAATTGAAAAAATTATAGGTAGTGTATATTGATCTGAGCCGGAAACGTACGATGGGATTTTTTGATTAGATCGTGTTTTTGGAAAATATGTCTGTGTTTTTGAAAAAATGAATTATTTTTTTAATTCATGGTTAAATTATGGCTAATAATGTTATAGATTTTTTATATTTATAGCTAAGATAGTGCGTGTATTTTTTTGGAATTAAAAATATTAAAAAAATAATATATTTTTTTAATAGTTGCTAACTCAGTTACTCACACCACACCACACTACACTCTACACTGTAAAATATTTATAATTAATCTTATGAAGACTTGAATACGAAGCAAATGCAGAAAAAAACGCTGGGATATTTGGCAAATTATATAATTTTGTTTAAAAAAATTAAATGGAAGCTCTTAGTTCTCAAATAACGAATAAAAGTCATTATCAAAAAAACTGTTGATTTTGATGTGATAAATATATCTAGACATTCAGTATTATGTTGGCTTCTGACACTTATTAAATACCTATAAAACCCTGAAATGTGTGAAAATTCACACTTCACTTAAATTTTTTAATATATACGTATTTGTTTGTATTTTTCGGGAGATATCCTTTTGTTCCTGTGTGGATAGAAGAGTTGTATAAGCATGCCAAATTTCAACTTTTCAAAATCATCAACCGTTTGAGCACAATTTCTGCCGAACCGGAGCGAACACAGAAAAATTATCTGGAGGGAACCATTTTGAAAAAATATCCGTAAAATAATACAAATTTATTATTAATTTTTACGTAGTGTTGGCTTATATATTAATTTAATTTTGATTATGATTTGATTTTTATTAATAAAGCGGTGCTTTTTATATTCAATTGCTTATAGTTATTATTAAATAAATATATGACTTTTCTATGCCGAACATACAGACCCATGAGTGATGGTATAACGGTTTCTTGGTTATACCTACGAAATCCTAAAAACGTAAAAAATATAGGAACCCAGTTATTTAATATTTTCTCATTTTTAAGCATCATATTCTGTTAACATCGAACATTTGTTACTGTAAATTAAAACCACTGTCTAATTACTTTTTGAAAAATAATATCCACTCATCATAATTAGTAAATATCCATAACATACCACACACAAAATATTTTGAACCTCAAAAGCGTGAATGACAAAACTCATCGCCATAGTCAAACATCATCGTGAGTAAACCATCGACAAAAAATCTCGTCCATTCAAAGTTCAGGGGTTGTGGACCCCATGTGCAGGAAAGAGGAAGTCCTCTGCAATATGGCGGATTTAGTATTTTTTTCTAACAGATACCGGCAATGGAATAACTTTGTAAGGTGATCCGTTTGCATACACCGTGAACAGTTAAAAACGTGAGTGACTTTAGTCTGATCCGTGGCAGATTTTAAGAATGTCTTAGCGAGAAATTAACTCAAATGATTTATTTTATATTTTTTGTTTTAAGTTATAGAGAAGTGTGAAGAATCTTTTATGCCAATTATTTTTGTGTCAATTAACTGACTAATGAAATTTAGATATTTGGTGTCTTCATTTTTGTGTTAATTCTGTAGTTCCTGTTAATGCTTCGTTCAGAATCTCCAAATTATAAATTAGAATTAACTTGAAATTAGTACTTAACATAAAATTTGTATAATATAATTAAATGTCGACAAATTAACTTTGTGAAAATGTTGTATATTTAATAATGGTTGAAATAAAAAACATTGTAAATGAAAACATTTCATTGCTTTGAAAATGGCGAAAGCCGAAACTAGTAAGCAGTTAGTTAATAAAAATAGTGAAAATTTACAATGTTTTTTATTTCAACCATTATTAAATATAAAATTTGTACATAGAAATTAAGTAGTGTTCACAATATTAATTAAGAAATTAAGCCACTGACAGAAATTTTTATAGATTTCCACTTTATCGATCGATATTTGACAGCTGTTTACATTTGTTAATGAGTTTTTGCGTGTTTCATAGTTCTGAAGAGAATTAAAATAGAGGAAAAATTTATATTTATGCTCATAGAAAACATAAAGATGTGGATAGAAATAAAAAAATAGGGTCATAGCAATTTTTAGGTTGACAAGTGCTTACTGTGCTTGCGTCAATTATAAATTAACATAAGGGTTTGAAGTTTACAAACTTCTAATTTTAATTTATAAGTATAAATATTAATTTTGAAGGTTGTAAAGAATAACGTACCGTTACGTAAAACAAACATTTACGTTAATTCTAAGTACTAATTCTAATTCCTAATTTCGAGATTCTGAACGCAGCATAAAGTAAAAAGATAACACATTTGAGCGCTAATTAGACTAAATATAAAAGTACGGATGGGTATAGGTAAACGTTTTGAACACTGCAGCGCCAAGGTGATAAAATCTAAACTAATCTAATAGATAACAACAACATTTTGATGCATTTAATGACATCAAGAAGTAATTTAATTATATTTTTATGTCTTGTTTGTGTTTTTTATATTTTGTTTTTATTAATAATAAGGGATACGTTTTCAGTGTCTTGAAATATGTCGATTTAATGTCTATTAGATTAGTTCAACACAATACCGCCTGCTAGTCTCCCTTATGTCCATTTTACAGTGGCTTTATTTATCACAGTAGCGACATACTGGTCAATATTTATTATTGGTCCTGCCGAAAAAAGGCGAAGCCAAAGTAAACATTGTTTATCGTATAAAAGTTAATGAATTTACACATTTTTAGCTGTTTTTATAGAAAATATAGTGTTACAAACAGTACAGTTAGCCTCAACCAAAGTGTAATAAGGTATTTAAACAAATATAACTTCTCATATAAATTGCATCAGTCTCAAAGCTTACATTTAACATAAATAATAGAAATTCATATATATTCACTAGCAGACCCGTTGCCAACAACGTTGGCAAACTGATATCGAATAAAAATCAATATAAGCAGGAATCAATTATTAAAATTTGCATGATTCTGCGTATATTAACAAAACAGAAACGTTTCATGATTATACCTAGGAAATCCTAAAAAGCCGCTCAATGTGTGTCGTTTAAAAATTAGTATCGGACCGGATACGGCCCGCGGGCCATATGCTGGACATGAATGGTATAGTTGTTTCTGATTATACCTAGGAAATCCTAAAAAGCTGATTAATGCGTGTCGTTTAAAAATTAATATCGGGCCGGGTACGGCCCGTGGGCCATATGCTGGACCTCAATGGTATAGCTGTTTCTGATTATACCTAGGGAATCCTAAAAAGCCGCCCAATGTGTGTCGTTTAAAAATAAGTATCGGGCCAGACACGGCTCGCGGGCATAACGTTAATTGACACAACATACTTTAATTAAGCCAAGGTATATACTGACTGGAGAGCTAAGAGCTATATTCTCGCTAAGGCTAAACACATAGTGAAGCAGAGAGCAAAGCAGCGATGAAAGCGGAGAGCAAAGCGGCGAAATTAAATAAATGAATTCCTGTTAACACGCGCATAGTGGAGCGTACTGTAGCGAGGTTATATCATTGTTATAGTCGAGCAAAGCGACGCGTTCAAAGAATTTTGATTTCTCTGCTATCATCGTTGCTAAAATAGTTGTTTAAAATGGATATTGAGGCATTTACAAGTAGTTCTCATTTATAAGAGGTATTTATAGTAGGTTCCGATTGAAATTTGTCCATTTTTTACCAATTTATGTTGAATTTTTTCCAAAATATAATCAAACGTTGAAATACTCATGCGAAAATAAGAATGAAACTTTTCTGGATGTTCGCGGAGTTGCATATAGAAATGATGAAATTCACCATGTATATGTCTACTTTTATTTATTCTGTTAACATTACACCTTCTAGTGTGTTTATTTTTATTTTTTAGTAAATACCAAATTTTCAGGGAAAAGTTTTCTGTTAGTAAAAAATCCATTATAATTTTGTGAACTTTCTGCTCGATTTTAAACGCGTCACTATGTGTAGACACTGTTTTATAAGCGCCACATTCTTTTGCTGTTTTACTCTCCGCTTTCATAGCTGCTTTGCTCTCTGCTTCACTATGTGCTTAGCCTAAGTGTGATGTTGTCGGAGAACGTCGCTCGGACTGGTGGGGAGTGACCGACCACACACCTCAAGCCCCGCTAGCTCCAAGGAACTTAGCGTTACGAGGATACACAGAAATTAGGGCTTTTATATATATATAATATGACTGCGTCCACTCTCAGCATAAGAAATAATTGTTGCAAATTTTAGATGTTATGTTTGTTTAATAAATATATTTTTAATATGTAATTCCAGACTCTTTCCAGGAAAAAAAATGCGTTTGTATTTCTACAATCAAGCAATCTATGCAGTATGTTCAACTAAAAAAAGTACAATTTACATTGCTGTCAATCAACGGTAGTTATGGTAAGAAAACTGTATGATCAGAATATATATATATACGTCTGAGTAGACCGAGAAAAAATCACGTATGTCTTTGAATAAATTTGTACGTTAGAAATACTCTCATAACCCTTAACACTTTCAGCAAATCTAACAATTCAACAATTTTAATTTTTGCCTTAAACAGTTAGTTTTTCTTTAAGTTATTTATTTATTTATTTTATAATATAGCAAGCAAAAATCGACCCAATCACTTAAATGAATAACCTCAAATAAATAAAATAAAACACATACAAACTAACCAAAATGCGATATATGACCACCGTCGTCATCAATACAGATTCATAAAAAACTGGTGACCTTTTTTTTCAAGAATGTACTTCAGAAAGAAGGTTTATAGCTTGTTACTTTGGTTTAAGTGGAACTAATTTTGAATTATAGTAACTTTTACCAATTAAATGAGGCTTTTGATCACTTTGTTTAGCAAGAGCCTACTTCAAACCTTAAAAAGAGATCTCATGACAACTTAAGAAAATGAAAATTCCAGTTAGTTCTGCTTAAACGTGTTTTGAATGTTGTTTGAACGTGTGACGAATTGTTGTGTTTATTGAGAGAATCAATAACTGATTAATCAAAGGTTAATTGATGAATAACAAATTAATAATTTATATCAATTCACTAATTAATGACTGTTTAATAATTTATAATATCGCAATTCGAATAATTCTTATAAGACAATTCTCATATGCCATTGCAAGATTCGATCTCTAAAATAAATCTCTCCAAACTCATTGTGACAATTTTGCACAAGTATGGTCTCAGCAGTCAGTGGCGTACGCAAGGGTGATAAGGGGTAATCCCCACTGTCAATTCAACAAGAACTAAATTTTAAAATTGCGCGCGTTTCAATACGTAACTAGTCCTGCCATAAATACGTTTACAAAATAATAAAAAACAGTGCATGTTACACATGATTTTTATATTGTTGCACTTACACATATATCATATTAAATAAAAATAATTCTTATTCAAATTGCCTTCCCTTCGCCTTCACACAGAACTTTAAACTTGATGGCCAATCATCACTGGCTGTATGCACGACATCCATTGGAAAACTGGCCATTACTTTCTTCAACGATTGCTTAAAATCTCCAAATGTAGTCTGCTACAGGTCATGCCTCCAACACTGATCAGAATTTATAGTCCAGCAGATTTAAATCTGGCTTCCAGTCGATCAATCTGCAGCTCTAATGAACTCCGGTGTGCGAGCTTCTAGCCATTGCATTGTGGACTTTGCCTTGTGAGCTAGACATCCTGAGCTCAAAAATGTAGCTCAGTAACTCCTTCATACGAGAAACCCCACCAAACCGTCACAGATGCTGGATGATGACTTCTCTGAACTCTGTGAATGACTTAAGCCGTCTCTGGAGAGCTATGTGCATACACCCGATCATTTTACTCGACGCTGAAAATTTTTTCATCGCAATTTTTTGTTTTTTGCGATTTATGTTGTCTGCGAACCGGTGAATAAGTTTTTTAGCTCTGGTCTTCCTGATGTCCCTTAGAGATGGATTAAGCAAGTGTCCAGTGCTTCTTCGGTAAGCCCCCATCTTTAGGTCTGATTTGATAACACGGGACATACTCCGTGTCGATATACCCATCTTCCTGGACATAATATTTTGTTTACGGAGTGGATTTCTCCGAATTCTGTTACTCACGGCTTTGATCACTGCTGGAGTTCGTACAGTTCGAGAGCGACCACTTCTTTGTCGATCTTCAATACCTTGAGTATGCTTGAACCGACCAAATCGGGATTTTTACCGAATAAATTAACGGGATTAAGGCACAAAATGCGGGACAAACTAATAAAATGTACAGAAAGAAATGACGAGCAAAAAAAAAGGTCTTCACTCCCAAAATAGAACTAATGAGCAGAAAAAAGGTCCCCATTCCCAAAATATAAGTGACGATAAAAAAAAAATGTCTTCGCTCCCAAAATAGAAGTGATGAGCAAAAAAAACGTCCTCACTCCCAAAATATAAGTAACGATAAAAAAAAGGTCTTTACTTCTATTCTAAAAAATCTGGTCAGTCTCAACTGATGCCATTTTTAAACACGATTTATTTCATTTTGAATATTTCGTGAATGTAGCTGTCCCGCGCGGGACAATCTATTCTTGTTCATAAAGCGGGACGTCCCGCAAAAATCGGGACGTCTGGCAACGCTGCCACTGACATATCTATAGAAATAGATTATTCTAGGTATCTATGGAGATAATATATATTATGTAGGAGTTGTCAAATATATAAAATATATAAGTTTTAATTGAATATTTATTACTGTTCTGCAAAGGACATATCTTTATAATATAATTTTCTTCACCATCAGTAGTCGTAACAGTTGGAAGCTTCAGATTGGTCTCCGGCAACTGGTCGGCAATATACAGAAGAATGTAATATGCAACGCGCGAACGCTTGTTAAATGTTGGGCTTTTCCAAATAATTCTGACTATTTCATTCTTATACGTAACCGAATTATATATATATATATATATATATTTACGTATACAAAGAAATACTCTTTCAAAAGGTTGGGGACCACTGGTCTAGAGTGTAATCTTGAGTAATTTTCAATTGCACAGTAAAACATTACCTAATTTCATTATTAAACCTGTTGCCAAGACTTGTGCCAAACTAAATAATTTGGGAATCCCTTATCCATCAGCCAAAAATTACATCTTCATTTATAAACAAAACATTATTTTATTTATGTAACTTTCATGAGGTTCAGTTTCACTATTTGCACTTTCTTTTTATAACGACCTATTGATGCTTCCAAGATTTGGAGTCATATTTTGTTAAAACGAATTTATTTGACATTATTTTCTATAGTCTTTAGCTTTCTAATTATTCATATGTTGCCACAAATAATTAGTTAATATCTCCGTCTTTTGCTGAAAGGTAGTTGTCTCTCTCTTGCAGGGGTGCGACAGATGCAAATAAGGTTTGGCAGACGTCTCTACTTATGAGAAACAGGTGCCAAATGTTGGCTAGACCACTTTACTTCATTTACTTTTTGTTTCTAATATGCTGCGCTTTTTACCTATGTCTTTATAATGTGTTTTGTTAATGTTTATGACATTTTAATACAGCATAAATTGATAGTTTACTAAAAAAAATTATATAATAATTTGTGGATGAGCAACATTGGATGTTATACATCGATATTAGAGAAATATCGAACAAAAAACATCGATGATTTCTACATCGTTATTTCTATAAAAATGTTGTTGCTATATTTCTATAAACAAAAAATCAGCTGTGGCCACCACAGGACCAGCCGCCATCACAAAGTACTTGTTTAATTCATGCTGCTTTAAAATGTCTCAAATAAAAGTTGTAAGTTATTGCTTTTATAGCAACTTTTGTTAAATAAATTTTTTCGAAATATTCGCAAAAATCTTAAAACTGACATGAGTAAACTCCCATTTCTAGTTAACCGATTTTTACCAAAAGTTGATTAACTATTGCCATTGATGTCAAAAGCTTAAATATGAAATTTCATAAAAATCCTTTTAGCCGAATTTGCTCTGCACGTGTACACGGACCGACAAACAGACAGACGGACATCATGCTAAAAATAGTCAAAACGTTATGTAGGGATCTCAATTCGTGGAGATCCATCGAAATCTCGAAATGTCAAAATCGGTAAGATCACAATACCTCCCTTATTGGCGGTCGGTAAAAAGTAGCTAAAAATAATTTCATTGTTTACCATAGTTCATCTTTAATTTCAGAAGTTCTGAAGAGGGAAGGTTTTCTTCCGAAGCTCAATAAAATCATTATAATGATAAACCGAAAATTTTAAGACTTTCATTATTTAAAATAATCACTCTAAATTTTCAACAAAAAAGAACTATAACATCTGTATCTTTTTAATCAAGGATGTGAAGCAATAATATAAACTTTACATTAATTTTCGTGCATATAAATTTTATTTCTATTGGACAAAATAAAAGTTTTAAATCGCAATGAAATTTGACATGCTTGGTTATGTGACCCACATTTAAGAAAAAAAGCGAGAATTTAAAAAAATATGTGAAACGTGAATTTTTATACATTTTGGCGCACAGCAACTTAGGCTATTTGCGCCTATACATTTCTGGGTTTTGTAGTTATTTAATAGTAGTAAGAAGCCAAGGATGCCTAGGACAACATTTTTTCTATAATTACATTAAAATCAAAAGCGTTTTCATAATCATTTTTGTCGATATTTGAATACTAAGAGCTTGCATTTAATTTCACAATAAAATTTAAATTAAAAAATCCCAGATTTTTTTTCTGCATTTGCTTCATATCTAAGTCTATATTAAATTAATAAGAAATATATTGATACATGGCTTTTATACCTCTCACTATTAACAATGTGTTATTTGATTTATAAATATTACACTACGATAAATTAATTATTTCTCTTTAATACCTTAAATAAAAACTAAAATAATTAAAATAGTAAGTGTAATCATAACGTATAATAGTAGGTGGAACTAACTTACACACATGGACGCTACACATCATATAACTTGCATTACTTAACGTAGTTTAGCCAGCGTTTAAACTCAATTCTCAGCTGTTAAAATTTTATATTATATTTATAGTTTTAAAAGAATACACAGAATGCCTTCACAAAAAATCCATAACATTATTAGCTATAATTTAGCCATGAATTAAAAAATAATAAGTTTTTTCAATAACTCAAAATCTGGAATATTTTTCAAAATAGCAATCTGTTCAAAAATTCTTGTCGTAATACAGATCCGGTTCAGATCAATATACATTATTTAGATTTTTACAGATTTTTAGTTTAACACCTTTGGGTTAAAGGGTGCGATAAACAATAAGTTTTTAGTACATTTTTGGAAAATCGTGTTAGAATAAAGAAATTTTAAAAAACTACTTTCCGTTTCTTAATCTACTTCTTAAGAGCTTTCTTGTGATACCACGCAATAAATTTTTAATAAAATATTTTTTTTTTTTCAACGACACAAAAAATATATTTTTCACTTTTCTGATCCAAAAATTCCTGTTGAACTATTCAATTTCCCATCGTTGTACATTTCTGAAATTTTTAGATCAACCCTGCTGGGAAATTGAGAGGAAGACAAATATTTTTGGTCACATTCTTGGAGAAATCCCATAAAAAATTTATTTTTCAAAAATAAAAAATTGCTTATTTATCCGTGGTTTTATTTGATATCCAATTCAAAAATTTAAAAATGTATATTTAGTTTTTCATTAAATACATATTTGTTTATATTTATTTCGCGATGTGTATTTTGAATTCTCTTTAATTTTCCCAAAGAGTTCAAGAGAGTCAAAGAATTGTAGCCGTTTGTCTACAATTTCTACCGTACAGACAGACAACACATGAGTAATATTATAATGGTTTTTTGGTAGTCGTACCTACAAAACCCTAAAAAAAAAAAAAACATCGCGCGAATGTTATAAACACTGTATTTAACGGAAAAAATATATGTAATTTTTAATTTGAGTGGGTATTAAATGAAAACTCTTATGCGTGGATTAACGACAACCTTTTTATTTTGGAAAAACAATTAATGTTCAGATTATTTTTGCAAAAAACGTGTTAAATATTTTTCGTCCAACTTTTTAAGAAAGAAAAGTAAATAAAAAAATCTGAGTAATGAACACTGATGTGACCCAGAACAGTGCAACAAAGATATTTGATCTGATTAATTTTTCTGAAGTTATCAAATTTTTAGTCGTTGCACATTTGGGAATTGGAATATAGAATTTTATGAATTTTGAAAAATATATATTTTTTTTTCATATGAGGCATTAAATGAAAACTCTGAATAGTTAAATTGCCAGACTTAAATTGATTTTCAAAAAATAAATAAATAAATAAATTTACAGAGAGGTTATCTTCATGGTTAAATATACAGATAATCTACAATGTAGAATGGTCTTTTCCAGAGATCCCAGGTAATCATCATTCTCCAATCGGGTCTCGCACTTACTTAACTCTGTTCAAAATCAAGAAGTAGTAATCATGCAATGTTCACATGATAATTTTGTCGAACTCTCGTCGTTCGTTGCCTGTTAAGCACTTAAATTTATGCGATAGCCAGTAGGGTAGCGACTTCAATCTTTCACGTGATTATATTACTATTTCTGCATTTCGAACAGGGCTACACGACTTTCTCCAGTTTATCACACCAGCCGTGTCTATGATAAGGACTTCAAACTATTCTGGGCATATTTTCTCTAGTTTGGTGCATCTATCTTCACTGTGTCTTCACCGACTCCCGACTCCGTCTTCGCTAATACTCTTTTCACACTAGATCTTTAAGACGAGTGAACTTAAAGTTCACCGATGTTTAAGATCGGTATGCTTTCACACTTGATGTTTAAATCTCTGGTGCTGTCATCAGCTACAGTAATTTTGTCCTTAAGTTACCGTCATGAAATTACCAGTTTTGAACTGTCTGCGCAGACGCACATTTTGAATTATTATAAACAATTAAGGATATTTCATTTCATTCTACAATAAAGGCACTACAATAAAGAATATATTACACCTGTATTAACATGTAAGTCGATACATTTTATCTCAATTATTGTAGCTCTGTATTTTTTTAAACACATTATTAAAATAAATAATTTTATTATAACAATAAGTATAAACTTCTTATAACGTCGATATAATACAGTATTCTTGTTTATGATAATATAAAATGTTGACAGCACAAATTCAAGGAGTATTTTTTCATAATAGAAATTAAGTTGGCAATGCGGGCGAAGTTTAAGACGCAGATCTCTGTCTTAAACATCGCTCGTATTTAGACGAGGCCATACGGTTTCACATTAGCGTTTAAAGATGCATTCACTTAAAACATCCGATCTTAAAGATCTAGTGTGAAAAGGGTATAAGAGTTCTGATCTTTCCCACTTTCCAAATGGTTGGTTTTCTGCGCAATCCTTTCTCTCTCTGCGCAGACTTTTCCCATCTGCCACGGGTCGCTGGTTGAGGTATAATATTATTAATGAAAAGCAAACAATCTTATTTATCCAACAATAAAGTTTGTCAAATCAAATATAAGTCATGAGTAATATCCCTTCTTACATTCTCATTATTTTAATGAGTCAAATAACAAATTCATTGTTTATGCACATTTTTCAACTGAACTGTGAATGGCAAACATATTAGTTATTTTGTTATTTTTAGCCAGGTCGGAACTGAACTTCACAGTTCCGAAACATAAGCTCATTTCAGCCGTCACTGTGACAGAGAACTGACAGATGTATTATTTTAAGCACATGTGCTAAAGGAAAGATACATTTTCATCGATTTTTCTACTCAACTATAGATACGTTTATTTTTTGTTTTGAAATGGTTATCTTAAGGGTCTCCTAGTTTCATATTTTGGAGCGTGCTCTAGACGTATTTGATAGAGATTAGTTTTGTTTTAGTCATTTGTTTTTTCACACTTCAGATGTTATTGCAATTTTGTGACAACGATGCAGAAATATGTAAGGTTTTTTTTTATCTCTGTTGAACTAAAAATCCTAGGTGACTATCTATTCCCTTCAGCTTCCCTCTCAGATTATCTTTTTTTGGTTTCTTCCATTCTCGAGTGTCAGTGGCGTAGCCAGGACTCATGGTTGGGGGGGCACCTATGATGCCTATCTATAAAAACGGGGAAGTTTTAGCTATCGAGCCGCATGCGGCCCGCAATGTAATTTTTTGTAACCCGTCAAGCAAAGGCGGATCAAGCTTACATGGGGTCCCTGTCTGAAAATTTTGCCGTGGCCCTTATGTCAAGCTGACTTTATATACAAGCTGTCCATATACATTCAAATATAATATGTACATTTGACTTGTCGAATTCCACTGGGACACTTTTCCGCATTATCTAGTAGATCTTGCGTCAAGTGATTATCATTTATACTCCCATCTCGAGAAATATTTGGGTGGTAGACAACACCAGTTTTCAAAAATAAAATATTACGCCGAATATTTGGGTTCATTCAAATTAATGGTGACTGGAGAATTCGCAAGAACAAACATATCCGAGAACTGTACTCAAGGCAGAGTACCACATAGAAATTGAGAAGTAGACGATTACAGTGGATAGGACACGTGATGACGTAGAAAAGGACAAAATGGTTAAGAGGATATGGGAGGGAAAATTGAATACCCGTCGATAAGTAGGAAGACCACGCAAGAGATGGAGAGATCATCTAATCGAAGATCTAACAAGTATGTAACAGTATGTTATTCATGTCAATGCAAGCTCCCACACAGCACGTCAAACACTTGAATATTTGAAGAAGAAAAACATCGAATTAATGTCTCATTGCCCGTATTCACTTGATTTATCCCCTAACGACTTATTTTTGTTACCCAATGTCAAACAAAAAATGTGTGAACAGCGATTTTCATCACCTCAAAAAGTTGTTGAACCCTTCGAAAATCATGTTTTTGAGATACCAACTTCAGAGTGGAAAAAATGTTTCGAGAATTGGTTTGAATGCGCGCAAAAGAGTATAAATCTTAAAGGCGAATATTTTGAAAAGCAATAAAACAGTTTGTTTCTTTCTTAGTTTTTGTAAAAACTTAAAAGCCTTCGTATAATAGTCATATAAAAGGTAAGAGTTGTCACATAAAAGAACATACGGATAGGTACAATTTCCAATTATATCCATTCAAGTAATATGAAACATTAAGAAAATTTACGAAAATTAAATTTTGAAACTACAACTCTCATATTACTTCCTTTAAAACTTATTTTTAATGCAGTAAATAGCAGAAATGGCCCATTGTAGAAATCCATTTAATTCGGTTTCCTGTTGTCCGGCTGACCAGTGGCTATACCGTGGTAGCCGTGGAGTCGAACCGATGTCCGTGTGCTTATTGTGAGAGATGGGGGTGGCAGCCGATCATTATTCCAGATTAACAGACCATGGGAGACTGTTCCTAAAGGGTGTTTTTGTGCGAATTTCATTTTAGGGCGTACGCTCAACGTCTGTCACTTATTTTTGTTACCGTTTCAAGTATTTTGTTGCTTGAATTATTGAATTAAATATGTTTTGAAATGATGGACACAGGAAGTGTTATGGGAAATGAGCATGGGATTCACAAAACAATTTATTATGAGGCTCTTGAAAGTTTTCTTTGTACTGACACTTGCGAGATATGTGATTGTTGTACAGTGCCGCAACAACATAAATTGGCGCCTGGTGCGTAAATTTATTTGGCGCCCCCCCCCATCCTCACTAATTACGTACGCAATTTTTAAAATTTTATGGTAGGGTGATTGCATCAGTAAGGGAACGTTTAAAACATTTACTTATGTTGTTTTCTTCACCAAAATGTTATTTAAGATATTTACTTTTTATATTTTATAGAGAATCCTTAAAATCTTATTGTTTTATTTTGATGCAAGTGAAAATAAAAGAATAACTTAGAATAATAAAAAACATAACTTTATTCATAAAAATCACAAAATCGCCAGAAAAGGAACACTTACTCCTAATAAAGGAACTATCTTATTACCAGTAAAGGAACATACAACAATATATATTATTAAGTCATTTTTTTAACAATAAATGTATAAAAAAAAAAATTTTTAAAAAACATTCGTTGGTATTATTTTTTAGTTTAGTTTTAACCTTTTTCTTTGGTTTGGTTTAAATTGCAATATTAACGATTATATTAATATCAAATTATGTTACAAATCTTTTAATAAACTCAAAAATCATGATAATCAACTAATATAAAAGGGGACAAAATATAAACTCTAGGTCAATAAAACACAAAATGAAAAACACCTAAAATGAAACACAAAAGGGCTAAAGAAATATATTACATAATTGAATAACAAAATAAATAAAAAAATATATATTTAATGACAAAAAAAGGGATATTTGAACAAACAATAATAAATATATAGGTATTTTAATAATATATTATATAATCACTTTAACGGAATGGAAAATTAAATAATATGAACTTTTCTGGCTTTTAATTGCGAAAATTCGTTAATTAAGTCTTCATAATTTAATGACTGCGCTGTATTTTCTAGTATTTTCTATTAAAGCTAAATTTTACAAGCTCTTGGCCCATTGTAGAACGCAAATAATTTTTTATTAACTTTAATTTACTAAAACTGCGTTAATTCGAAGCAACAGTTACAGGGAGCGTTAAAAATATGCGCAGTACAATGCCAATGTTAGGGTACACATCTTTTAAATCGTAAGTGTGGATCACTTCTAATAATTGCATTACAGTGGCAGTTGTACAGTCATCAATTAATGATCTTGTCTGCCATTTGAAACTTTCGATTATGAAATCAAATTTGTGTTGATTGTAGTTTATATAAAAGATAATAATAAAAAAAAAATTGGCCATTCGGCGCCCCTATGAATGTATGTGCCCCACCCTTGTTGCGGCACTGTTGTTGTATTACATTATGTTTGTGAACAAAATAATGTATTATACCACAAATCTACATTAATAAATTTGTAGATTATAAATAGAGCCCTGCGCGGATACATTTTTCTGTATCCGCATCCGATCCGCATCCGCAGCCTTTGTAAATATAAAATCCGCATCCGATCCGCATCCGCAAAAATATCCGCACAATCCACACAGGATTTGCTGTCTATTTGGAAATATCTAACATGTTTCGCCTTATTTGGCATATCGCTGTTTTAAAATACTACTAATTTTTTAAAAATTTTATCACATTAATATTACTTGGTCCAAAAATACATGTTTTCTATCTAACCTCGTACTGAGATTATATAGATTAAAAAATAAAGATGGAAATTACAATTATTCGACTCTTAAAACAAGTTTATATAAAATGTAAAACTTTAAACAGTAATATCTCAAAAACTTATTTTTTTAAGACATCTAACTATTATTTTAGAGCAGCGATATTTAGAAATAATTTAACAAATTTATTTATCACATTTATAACCAATAAATAACAAGGATAGTCCTATAAGATAAGGAAATTTAAAAAAATAAGTTCTTAATAATAAAACTAAATTCTTAAATTTATCCTATTATTAAAAGATGAAAGTTATATGACGATTTCAAAAATTTTATGATATTTTTATTTTTTTAAATTTGATATGAGCTTCTATGTTTTCAAATGTAGCAAATTACCATGGTTAAACTTTACTAATATTTCCAAAAATGCAAAATAAGGCGATACATAATTATTTTTAAATTAATAAACGCAATAAATCCAAAGAAATTGTTGTATCTACGACTATTATATAAACTCTACTATATTTAACTATTTAAGTAAGCGTAAAATAGGTCTTTACGGGAAGAGTAAAAAAAGTAAAAAGTGCCGTAACGTATTATTATTTCACTCTTGCCATAAGCACAATACAAATGCCAGCAATACATTTTTGGGGTTCTAAACGCGTCTTCCGTACGAAGAAGCGTCCAACCGAAAATTTTATGTTCACGCGGATATTGCGGATAAGCGGATATGATATATAATCCGCATCCGATCGACATCCGCACGATTTAAATGATTATTTATGCGCATCCGCAGAAAAATGGCGGATATCCGCGGATTTGCAGGGCTCTAGTTATAAACTCCATTCACAATAAATATGAGATGACATCACACTTGGCTATTTTAAGTACCAATGTCATAATATGATTTAACCAACATCAGACCATTAATCAGTTGGTACATTTTTTTACTGAAAGTTAGGAACTTTTTTACACGTTGTCTCGTTTAGATTGTACTGTTCAGTTGTTTTTAAGTCAGGTTTGACATTTAAGTGAGGTTAAACTTTATTTTACATTAAATAAAATTTTATTGTAATAAAAATGCCGAAAGCACTTAGTAGCCGCGTTCAAAGGATGATTTTGTCTCTTATTAATTATTTTGAAAGAGAGCGAGATAATGGACCTTTAATGGATTTGAAATGTGTGGAGACGTAAGTAAATATTAAATTTTGTTGCCGACCGGCGTAGCGTAGTGGTAACACATGTGCTCTGCGTTGCGAAGGTTTCGGGTTCGAATCCCGTTCAGGCATGGAAATTTTCTCAAATAAAAATTGTCCTGGCTAATTGCCACAGCAGCAAAGGCCATTAAAATAAAAAAAAAATTGTTTATATCTATGGTTTTTTCACTTGAACATTTTTCTACAAATAATTATTAATTAACTTTTTAGAGTGTTGCTGTTGCATTAGATGTCAGTATTTCTAAAGTGAATTAAATCGCTGCACAACAATCGAGAAGAAAATCTGTCAGTAGCCCGAAAAAGAAACGAACACGTACTAAATCTGTTATAAAATTAAACAATTTTACAACAGTTGGGATACGTAATGTAAAAATGCCAAATTTCCACATTCTATGTTAAGCCGTTTGGCTACAATTTCTACCGTACAGACAGACACATGAATGACGTTATAAAGGTTTTTTGGTGGTCATACCTACAAAACCCTAAAAAAGGACTATCAAGAATTATTTACTGAAAAATCCAATACATTGACAATATATGGACAATATGCTGTAGGTATGCTATGAAGTAAATACGTGCCCTATTGCAATTTTAAAATATTTTATTTTTACTGTATTTGAACTGTTTGTATATTTAAGTATTTTCCATGTTGGGTGATATTCCTATAACGTACTTTTATCTTATTCTGTATATTGTGTTTGTATATTTTAAAAGGTTTTGTAATTTGTAATGTGTCTGTCCAAAAACAATATTTCATTTTGTATCTTGATCGATAAATAAATATTATATTATATTAATAAAATATGTTCTATTTACATTTGCTACGTTCTTTTTTCTAAATTTAACCTATAGGTCTGTTACGTAGAGTCATAATGGTTTATTATCATCAGGTGGGAATTATTCGAACTTGCAATAATATTTGAATATTCATTATTTGAAGTAAAATTGTATCGAACATCTGAAAATGAAATATTCAAAACTTTCTATTCGAATAAAAAATTTGACTCTTTATCATTGCTTTCCGATCTCTTTAGTTGGGTTCGGGAAACAAGCTCGGAGTCACTCTGTTTAACTCTAAAGCGTTCGAGAAAAAGCCTAAACGCGTTTCCTCGCGCGGTCTGGAGTTAAACAGAGTGACTCGGGTTACTCCGATTTTGCTTCCCGAACCAACTGTGTGTTTGTGGCACCAGGCGAAAAATTAAAGTAAATTTTATAAAAAGGATGAAAAAAACATGCCACATTTCTAAAAACAATTATTTATGATGATTCTTATACACTGAAATTTTCATTTTATTTGTATTACATTACACACTTAATCATATATAGTCATAACATACATTCACAGTCATAATTTAAACCATAATTCCTTTTCTCCATAGGAAATATTGGTTTTAAATCTTTTTTTAGAAGTTGTTCGATATAACCTAACTTTTTTGACAATTATAGAAGTGGCAACAAGGGAAATTTTGCAACTGTGACGTCATCTCATTGTTATGGTAAATGGACTCTATCTTTTTTATTATTTTTTCGGCCGCATATTTAGTTTCTACACGTTTCAGGCGATTATAAGCAAAAAAATCAATTTATGTCTGTCTGTCTGTCCGCGATTAGGGTTTCCAATTATCCGATATTAATGAATATCCGGATATCGAATACAGAAAATTCAAAATATTCGGATATATCCGGATATCCATTATACTTATTATCCATTACACTTATTTGTTATCCGGATATCCGGATAACAAATAAGAAATTAAATATAATAGATTGAATCCAATATTCATGGTGTTTTATAACTCATTTACTTTATTTTATTTAAGTATTTTAATTATTATCTTTCTCATTTTGTAATACGAAACTAACAGGGAAACTTCATTTTTTATGTTGTATATTTAAAATATCATCTTAGGGTGGTAATTCTGAAATAACACGTTTCAAAATATTTGACAATTCATAATTGACATTAAATTATATGTCAACTAACTAACACAAATTGTATAAAACACAAATTTACAAGTATTTGAAATATATTTTATACAACCAGAACAGAAATTATGAATAAGCGAAATAAGATGAAATAAATATTTGTATATAATTCAAAATATTAGATATGTCAATAACAAATTTGACATGTCAATTTTGTATCTGATATGTAGTTTTTGAGTGAATATA
Organism: Liopterus haemorrhoidalis; assembly: GCA_963971575.1. Classification (NCBI taxonomy): domain Eukaryota; kingdom Metazoa; phylum Arthropoda; class Insecta; order Coleoptera; family Dytiscidae; genus Liopterus; species Liopterus haemorrhoidalis. Next base: position 144,595,716 of record OZ020611.1, on the reverse strand, counting down.
ACCTCAGTATAATGAAACTTCACCAAAAATGTAAAAGCCTGATTTACAAGTTTACATGGTTTCAAAAAAGTCTATTTACACCACAACAGTCACCAAAGTAACCAGATCTAGTTTCGTATTACAAATTGAGACAGATTATATATAAGCTGTTAAATTTTGTAAGAACACACTAGATCTGGTTATTTTGGTTACTTTTATGGTGTGTTACTGACTTTAAATGTCAATTAAAAATATTCCTTACGCTCTAAAACCGACTTTAGGTTGATAAGGTTATGATCATTATAATTAAGATATAATTTTTCAATATGACATATGTCAAATGGATCCACATTTTACAAAAGTGACATTTTTTAATACCAACATGACATACAGCTTCAAAGTGCAAACTATTGAAAACAAAATTTCCATTTAGTTTGTTCTTACAAAAGTGAACTGCTTATATACATTAATAATTCACAAAATATAAGCAGTTCACTTTTGTAAGAACAAACTAAGAGGGAATTTTGTTTTCAATAGTTTGCACCTTTGAAGCTGTATGTCATGTTGGTATTAAAAAATGTCACTTTTTTAAAATGTCGATCACTTTGACATATGTCATAATAAAAAATGATATCTTAATTATAATGATCATAACCTTATCAACCTAAAGTCGGTTTTACAGCGCAAGGAATATTTTTAACTGACATTTAAAGTCAGTAACACACCATAAAAGTAACCAAAATAACCAGATCTAGTGTGTTCTTACAAAAGTGAACAGCTTATATAATCTGTCTCAATTTGTAATACGAAACTAGATCTGGTTACTTTGGTGACTGTTGTGGTGTAAACAGACTTTGTTGTATCCATGTGAACCAATACTATGACAATATTATAAATATATTGTCAATATACAACATAAAAAATGAACTTTTACTGTTAGTTCCGTACTACAAAATGAGACAGATAATACTAAAAATTTATTTCATTTTTAAAAATGCATATTTTAAAAATATAATTGCATTGAAAGTTTCAAAATTCAAGCGAGTTCTAATTTTTGTCCTAGTCAGGCCTGCAATTGAAAAAACGCGCTCTGTTGCAGTAGATGTTGGTTTTATTGTAAGAAGTGCATTAAATAATGTATTTAAATTATCTTTTGATTTTCCTGATTAATTTGAAATGATCAATGAAAAATAGATCGATTAACGAAATGAAAGCTTTAATTCATTTACATATTTCGTCATGTGATTTAAAGGAACTCTTGTAAAGGCGAGAAGGTATAAAAAAAGTACCAGGTAAATTGAAAAAATTGTTGAAAAAAAATTTTTTTTTGTTTATTCAAAAAATATCCGGATTATTGGATATTCAATGAAAATGATCCGAATTATCGAATAATCCAAATTGGTCAGATAATCCGGATATTCGGATATCCGGATTGGAAACCTTATCCGCGATTCAAGCAAAAACGGCGCGCAACGCGATGCGTTGCTAGGCAATTTTGTGTTATGCTTCGTTCAGAACCTACAGTTTGTTCCAAACGGTTAGGCGGAACTAAATGGGAATTTTGTTCTTTTAGGTTGTCACGATAAGGGACCTTGCTAGGGTTATTTCATTTTTCACGTTGGAATGTCAAAATTTAAAATTCCAACAATGAAACCATGGAAACGAAGTATATATGTCAAAATTAAATTATTTTTTTTATATATTTTAATGACAAAAATATAAATAATTGGGAAGTTTGTAATAAGAATGACACAAAAAAATAACATATAAAGAAAATGACATTTTAAAATGATGAAAAAAATCACCAAAAAATGCTTATTGTAAGTATGATTTACAAAGCTTAAACAAAACGGCCGAAAAGCACGATTTAAACGATGAAAGTAACTAGATTGCAAAATCTAGTTCCGCTTAACCGTTTGGAACAGACTGTACAAATTATAAATTAGAATTAACGTGAAATTAGTACTTAACATAAAATTTATACGTAGAAATTAAGCAGCATTCACAATAAAAATTAAGAAATTAAGCCACTGACAGATATTTTTATCGATTTCTACTTTATCGATAGATATTTGGCAGCTGTTTACATTTGCTAATGAGTTTTTGAGTGTTTCGTGGTTCTGAAAAGAGTTGAAATAGAGAAAAAATGTATATTTATACACATAGAAAACACAAAGATGTTGATAGAAGCAAAAAAATATGGTCATAGAAATTTTTAAGTTGACAAGTGCTTACTGCGCATGCGTCAATTATAAATTAACGTAAGGGTTTGTACTCTACAAACATCTAATTTTAATTTATAAGTATAAGTATTAATTTTGAAGGTTGTGAACGGTAACGTACAGTTACGTATAACAAACATTTACTTTAATTGTAAGTACTAATTCTAATTCCTAATTGAGAGGTTCTGAACGCAGCATTATACATCATGTTTTAGCTTACATCTAGTTTTAAGACTTTTATGCAACTGGGCACAACTGCAGTTTCAGTTGCAACGTTGCAACTTGAGCCATAGACCAGTTTCATATTTAAATTACGTAACATTTAATGTTCTATTCTTTTATGCATTTTAAAATTGTCCCCATTTCAGTTAAGTACCAGCTACTGGTAATTCTCATAGGCAGTATCTGCTCTAAAACCAAACAGACCTGGACAATTATGAATGCATTCTAAATGGCACGATGGCCTTCAGTTTCAAATTTATGGGTCAGCAGGGTCAGCTGAACCCAATAGTAAACAGTGGGCATTCTATTGTCCGAATGCTTCGTTGAAAAATTACCAGATTCGTTTCATTTTTGCGTAAATGCGTTAATTTTGTGGAAGTTTGCTTGATCGGTTTATTTTAAAAACAGGGTGGGGATTTGAAGTAACCAATACATAATTAACAATATTTAAGACCCATTAGATATCCAAATTAACCTCTAATGGGTTTTAATTTTGTTTGATTTTAAATTATTTAATTTATATGTGCCTTGGAGTACCATAGAAACGTTGCGTGCAACAAATTAGTGTGCGTTATTAATGTACTCGGTTTTAATATTATTAAAGCTGCGTTCACAGCTCTTAAATTAGTCAACTATAGACTATGACTTGTGCACAACATGTTTGTCATATGGTAACGCTATCGACCGTTTACAGCTCTAAATTTAATGCATTATTCTTTGCCGATTGTAGTTAGTGCTTGGTTTTAATGACAGACATATAAACACACATTAGCATTCTCACTTTACATAACCTAAAAAATACTGTCACACTTATTTCAACAAATTTCGGAAATCGTGAAACGAAAAAGAATTTCTGTAGTTGAAATTTGGCATGCATTTAGTATTCTTCGAGCAGCATAGAGGAAAAATACTCAGACTTCGATAAAACAAAACGTGCGAAAAATATAAACAAACAAATAATTCGAAAAGGGTTACATATTTTTAAATTTTGGCTAGGGTATTACATGAAATCTCTTACCAAAAATGTTATTTTTGAAATATATATATTTTCAAGTGATTTTTGCCAAAGGCCTGATTTAAAGCCTGACAAAATTCATGCACGTTGATCAGATTATTTTTCAAAAATAAAAATAAATCAGAGCAGTGCACATTGATATTATATCAAAAATGAATAATTTTTAATCGAAATAGTTATTTAAAATTACATTTCACTACGTCCGTTTGTCATTATATTCGTGTAGTATTTAATTATTTTTGTGACAATATTATTTCTCTTTGATGTATTTAACTATATTCATGTGAAAATTTATTTTCTGTTGTGACTTTTACATATCCCAAGAAAGTAATACATGGTTCGCTTAATTACATTCCTTAATGTAATACATAATAAACAGCGCAGATATTTATTTGTGAATACCTTTTAAATCTTCTCAGTATTAACTATAAGTTTTTTTTTTAAATTTTGTTATTAAAATTTAGTTATACTCTATCTCCGAAAGTTATTGTATTATCACACAGAAGCGGTAAAACAAAAGCGAAAAATATGAATAGTTCGAAACGAAATATTGTTAAAAACAACCGAGTGTGCCGCACATAGTACAAGGTGTCTCAAAAGAAATTTTATATTTATTTAGCTTACTGCGTGAACGCAACGTATCCGAGGGGCTAGGGGATTATGTCAATCGGTAGCCTGGCTCTTGGGAATTCAATCGCTATGGAGCGTTTCTCGGGAGCAGACCGCGCGTTATGCGTGCGAGAGTTTTACAAAAACGGTTATTCGGCGACTGTAGCGCGTAGAAAATTCTGCAGTATTCGAGGTTTTCGCCACTTAAATGATGCGCCAAGCATTCCTCTCATTCGACATTGGGTTAAAAAGTTTGAAGAGACTGGTACAACGCTGGATAAATCAAAATCCGGGCGACCTAGGTCATCAAGAACGGTAGAAAACGTGGAGAATGTTAATCAGTCTGTTCGTGACGACCCGAACCTTTCAATTCGGAAGTGCTTTAAATGTGCATAGATCATCATTACATCGCATTATGCACAAAGACCTAAAGCTGCACCCCTACAAAATTCAATTGGTGCAAGAATTAAAGCCCCAAGATGCCAGTCAGAGGCTTAATTCTCAGGCAAATTGATCTCCCGGAGAGGTGACATAAATTGGCCTCCACGCAGTCCAGATTTAACCCCTATGGACTTTTTCCTATGGGGTTATCTTAAATCTAAAGTTTACGCCAATAAACCGACTTCACTGGCACATTTGAAAGAAAATATCCGTCACGAAATGGCAGCCATCCCTGAGTCCACCTGCCGAGACGTTATAAGTAATTTTACTGTTCGAGTAAATGAGTGCCGAGAACGCGAGGGTCTACATTTAGACGATATTATTTTTAAGAAATAAATCCCCAAAAAGTGTATTTTAATAATTAATAAACATTTTTTCTATATACGGCTTACTTTTTTTTTAATCGATCCACTAAATATAAAATTTCTTTTGAGACAAGGTGTATATGGGAATACGAACTAGGGTTAAACACAATAGGCCATAAAAAGTTGACCATAAAATTTTCAGGAAAAATATGGTCACAGGGGTGTATTTAATGATATGATAAATATGGTCACAGGCGTGCGTTTAATAAAATGATAAATAGTAATATAGAAATACACAAAACCAATATAAACGTGTTTAAAATGTGTACGCCACTGGCAACTGCCTGACAAAATGATTTATTACTATCAGTCTTTCAGAGATAGAGTATAGAGTATAGAGTACAAAAATGTTGCTGATGAGGTGTGCGTAAAAAGTCACATAAATGCATTTATTCCTTCGTAGTTGGTTTGAAAAAACATAGATGTCATAACATTAAATAAATAAAATAAATAAATAAATAAATAAACATTCGTTACGCATTAAATTTCAGACCTGTAAACGCTTTTGTTAAACGTTAAAACTATCTACTCATTTTATACAAAATGCATAGTCTATAATCAACTAATTTTAGAGCTGTGAATGCAGCTTAAGTTTCATGATGTTATGTACATCGCAAATATTTTACTTAAAACTAGAGATGGGAATTTCGGCTCAGTTTGCGGCACCAGATCAGTGGAGGTCGTTCAGTTTGTTGAGCCGGGTCATTGATCTGGCTCAGTGATCCGGTTAAGTAAACATGTTTCCGAAACACAGGACGGTCGTTAGTTCGTAGGTAGAACGTCGCTTAGAGCCGGTTCTTGCAATATATGAACTGTAAACATGATCCCGAGACACAGGTCGGTCAGTTGTCTGTCGTTCGTTCGTAGGTAGAACGTCGCTTAGAGCCGGTTCTTGCAATATATGAACTGTAAATATGATCCCGAGACACAGGTCGGTCGGTCGTTCGGTCGTAGGTAGAACGTCGCTTATACCCTTTTCACACTAGATCTTTAAGACGAGTGAACTTAAAGTTCACCGATGTTTAAGATCGGTATGCTTTCACACTTGATGTTTAAATCTCTGGTGCTGTCATCAGCTACAGTAATTTTGTCCTTAAATTACCGTCATGAAATTACCAGTTTTAAACTGTCTGCGCAGACGCACATTTTGAATTATTATAAACAAATATGGATATTTCATTTCATTCTACAATAAAGACACTACAATAAAGAATATATTACACCTGTATTAACATGTAAGTCGATACATTTAATCTCAATTATTGTAGCTCTGTATTTTATTAAACACATTATTAAAATAAATAATTTTATTATAACAATAAGTATAAACTTCTTATAACGTCGATATAATACAGTATTCTTGTTTATGATAATATAAAATGTTGACAGCACAAATTCAAGGAGTATTTTTTTATAATAGAAATTAAGTTGGCAATGCGGGCGAAGTTTAAGACGCAGATCTCTGTCTTAAACATCGCTTGTATTTAGACGAGGCCATACGGTTTCACATTAGCGTTTAAAGATACATTCACTTTAACATCCGATCTTAAAGATCTAGTGTGAAAAGGGAATTACTTTGATTTGTGTTTAACTATGCGTATTGTGCGATGTTTTTTGTTTATTTCCATTATTATTATTATTTATTTCTCGTACGTTTCAAGGTATACCGTGTACTAACATGAGTAAAAATGTATTTGAAATATTATAAATTTTGTGTGTTTGGTTTCCACAACAATTGTTTAAAACCCTAATGTACGTCAATGTGATCAGCTGTTTTCTCGCGCAAGATTGTTGACGTATTTTATGATGCCCTGGCATGAAGTTATCTTGAACGTACTCTAGTATTTTATTTAACAAGCATGTAACAAATTCAAGGAGTATTTTTTTATAATAGAAATTAAGTTGGCAATGCGGACGAAGTTTAAGACGCAGATCTCTGTCTTAAACATCGCTTGTATTTAGACGAGGCCGTACGGTTTCACATTAGCGTTTAAAGATACATTCACTTTAACATCCTTTAACATCCTCGAAAACTCGATCGACTTTGTTGTTGTCGAAGAGTTCGTGAGGCACCCATCCAGCAAATTTCCGCATGAGTCGACATTGAAGTCTTCGGGTTGTCATGCTATCGTCCTCTTCCACGGCTGACTAAAGTGCCTGATCATCGAAATCCGATGGCCGTCTTCTTCCGTCATCATCCTTAAGACTTGTGTCACCCGATTTGAACTTGTGGAACCATCTTTCAACTTGTTTTTGACTAATTGTTCCTTTGCCGAAAAGCTCGTTGAGATCGCCAAACAACTGTGCCGCTTTCCATCCTTTCTCGAAGTGGTAGAGCATTATATGACGAACATGAATATGATTTTCGACACGCATTTTTTTCACCTAAAAACAGAAGGATATTTTTATAATTATTATATAAAACAAGCGTCATTTTTAAACTCAAAATAAAATTCCAAAAAAATCGTCGTTAATTTTGCATCAACCAATAATTTTAGTAAAATTAAATATAGCGGTAATAAATAATCAAGATTAAAATTAGGTCTCATAATCGCTTTAATCGCTTAAATTGCAATATTTTTTCTTAATTTGACTTGACTTCTCCTGGGAGGAGGGCCTGTTAAATACCTACAGCCTAGGGCCCTTACAATTCATAAGACGGTCCTGCCTGGAAGAAACCCTTAATTTTGACAGTTATGTTTTGAATATTTTGTGGTTATGGTAAGATATATGCGCGGAATTGTTAACTTTACAACTTTGGCTATAATTTTAAAAACTCCAAATAGACTTAGACAATGACGATGGAGAGAGTAAACTATTTTTGAAAACCACGATTGGAATAATCTCGAGCAGAAAGTGCTCTTAATTTCTGCTTAATTTTACTGGTAAATCGGACATATCAGTTCTTAACCCGCTGGGGGGGGGACTCCTTCTGGGGGTGCAAGTGAAAGATTTGTTTAAACTTCTTGATTCCATGTATGTGCTCAAAGTGGTTAGTGTAAATAATACCATGTGCATTATTCCATTTTTATCGAAATTATCGTTATGAATCCAAATAATACAAACGGAATTTTCGATCAAAATATATTTTCTCAGCATCACGGCTTCTTATATATAAACATTAATAATACTTGTATTTGCTCGTTTATTTTCGTACTTGATTTGTTACTGCTTTTTTGCACAAAAAAAAAATCATTCATTGCTATAAAATAAAGTTTTGCTCAATTTAATTATACTTTCATACTCAATTTGCATAAATATTTCCATAATTAAACAAATTAAGGATGCATTATTTTATACATTAAGGATGCAGACTGCAAATTATTTTTGGAAAAATACGCAAAACTATTTAAAACACTATATTAACTAGACATTAAAATGACTGCTACATTAAAATTCAATTATATTTTACATTTGTATTTTATGTGTAAACATTACTAACGATAATTTAACTCGGTCAAAGGTTCATTATTTTTAAATCAATTTTTGGAAGTGTCATTGAATTGCAAACATACCCTACTCTGTCCTACAGACTGACGAATTTATTTACATAAAGTGCGTACACAAATAATGCAAATGGAATGCATACGTAATGAGTATATGATTCATTCACAATAAAGCTTACCGCAGAATTTTGTAAAAATATGCGAACTTTGCACTTATGAACCTGCATATGTTTAGTTGCTACCTGTTACAAATTATAATAATTGACGTGTTTAAAATACGCGTTCCACAACAGTGCACATATTTTAATTAGTAATGATGCCATCTTGTACTCAGTAGCGTATTCAGGGGGGGGGGGGGCATTGGCTGAACCTAAGGAGTTGAAATATGGGATGCATATGCAGTATGCATTTAGAGTTCTTCAAGCAGCATAGACGAATAATATGCAAAAACTATAAACAATCGTGTATTATTTAAAAAAAGTTTTTTTTAATTTTAAGTTGGGTATCAAATAAAAGCTCATCTGTAACAAAAAAGTTGTTTTTGTAAAGAAAATATCTTGAAGCTATTTTTGCCAAAAATATGCCAAAAACTTTTGTCCTCCACCTCATTTTCCAAAGTAATGCACATTACTGTGAACCAGAATAGTACAATCTGAATTTTAGATCAGATTATTTTTCAAAAGTTAACGAAGTTTTATTCAAAAGCTCTTGAGAGGCAAACCCGAATATAAATTAATTTTTAAAAAGGCTCTTCATTTTGACGCATTATTTGTCAAAAATATATTGTAGCCTAGAGGGATCGATCTAAAAATTAAAATAAATCAGAACAATGCACTTTGATTATATCAAAAGATGAATGTTTTCATTGAATCTTATAAATTTTTGAGTTGATGCTTAGAATCATAAAATTTCATAGGCCGAATGTTATTCTCTTTCCAATTGATCTCCTGCCACTGATATAAGTTGAAGGAATTTATGTTTACTGTCAAGTTTGTTTTACACAATTCAATTTATTGATCAATAAATTGAGCAAGTTTTTTGTCAATTAATTGAACAATTTATTGGTAAGCTTGAAAATAAAAAGATCAATTTATTCACATCAATGTATTTATCAATGTTTTTGAAAACTTTTACATTACCAACTGTAAAACATGTTACTTATCTTATATATTTATCAAAATGAAAATATTGAAAAAATATTCTATATATTATATATATTACGAGCTATGAACAAAAACAAAAGAAATAATCTAGATCAGCGGTTCTTAAACTGTGGTCCGCGAAACAATTTTGACATTATCTTTACATCCCCCAACTTTTCGCTTTTATTCAAATAATTCATTTAATAAAAATCCTACATGGTCAGGACTTTTTGTATTTGTTGTTACCTAACTAGTTATTGACATAACTAAACAATAATCAGGAAAAATTTAATTATTTTTATTCAACTGCATATTATTTACAGAAAACATATTATAATAAGATCTATTTTGACCAAGAAATGTTTGTATAAGTTTAACGTATTATAATTTGTAACTTTTCAAATTTTTTTTACTACTTTTTTTATTAATTTTATGTTTTTTATTCGTAATGCTAATAAAAATGTTCATCTGTATAAATTCGCAAGACCATTTATTAAAATAACCAGCGATACATTTTTACCAATATTTATTGTAACGTAATGCCTATGAGATTACTAAGCCAGAAATTAAGTCTTAAGAACGACGTAAAATGCCTAGGGTACGGATGGGGTCCGCAAAAAATATGTTGTTCAAGTGGGGGTCCTCGGACTACATAAGTTTAAGAACCCCTGACCTAGATGATTGTGAATTAGAACGTTTGCGGTTCTGTCACATTTAAAAACGAAACACATAACTTATACATTTCTAGGTTATGCTACAACTAAACAGTTGGCAATAACTAAACAGATAAACATGTACCTAGAATTCCCTAAAAAATTGATGAAAAATAGAACTTGTTCTATTTTCCAAATAAATTGGTCAATTTTTTCGTCAACGTCTCCTATTAATACGTAGTTCAGGTACTGCTATTTTCTTATTATCGTGTGTTTTTTCAATGGTTTTTTGTTAATTTTCTTGCGTGTTTTTACTTTGATCACTCTGTTCATGTAATCAGCAATCCAGATATTTGTATATGGATAGTTTTTCAATCTTTTCAGTATTAGCTGATCTTTGAAAAGCTAAAATACAAACGGAATAATTTCCACACGGGGCACAAAATGTACAAAAATGTACCCAATTTTTCTTGACACTTACTAGTTACCAACGAAATCCTGAAATATATATTAACTCACACTTCACATAATTTTTTTATATTCGTTTTCTTTGACCATGAAATTTGACCCCTAATATACATCGTCAACAGTCAAAATCCTAACCACTAGCCACAAATTTCTTGATGATGTCTTTCAGCGGTCGGCAGTCATCTTCCTAATGTTCACACCTCCACTTGTTGAAAATGTCAAGTTTCTTTTCCCGCCCAAACACTCCAAAGTCTCAGACCGTTACTCTCAATATTTCCAAAACTAAAATTTATTCCAGAACGCCACTCTAAATTGTTTCCAAACAAAACTGCAACAATTCAACACAAGGCAATGAAAAATAACTGATATATTTATTCACGGTACAATTATAATAGGGTAACAAACTAACAAACGAAAATTTTAACCCCTCGGGGTTAGGAAATTAACAAAGACTCATTGTTAAAATGAATAAGGTCACACATTTGGGGTAACATCGGGTTAAAAATATTGTTCTATTGACCATAGGTCAGTTATATATCCAGTTAAAATAGATCACATAAATCAAGGTATTGATGTATTGTTCTCCGGGAATCTGTGGTCACCTTTTCCACCGGATTTCTCACATCTGTCTTGAAATAAAAGATTCCAACTCGTATTCCACTCCTACCACTCGTTGCTTTAAACTGTTTGGTTTTGGATTTGAAAAGAATTTTTAAATAGGTCTGTTACATTTGTAATTACTGGAACTAGATTGAAAGGGAGTTGACGACAAATGTGTGAGAAATTTTTGATACTAAATTATATTCGTTTCAAAGTAAATACATTGTTGTGATGGTGATAAAATCAATGCTTTTGATAACTTCTATTACAATTTTTATCTGCGTATAGGGTGATTCTATAATACTCTTTTCTTCTTATTGTTTACGGCTTCAGTACTGGTATATCCAGTTAATTATAAATGAGCTATATATGTTTTAATTTTTACCTTTTTATTTAGCAAATTATTAAATCTTTTATATATAATAAGAAGACACAATAGCTCTAAGAAGTATGAAAAAGTGATTTTTAACCAGTTTTTTTTTTTACTAAAATTTATTTCAGGCATAACATTTTTTTATAACAAATATTGTAATTTAATAGGTTCTCTCTCTCTCTCTTTTTCTCTCTCTCTCTCTCTCTCTCTCTCTCTCTCTCAATTCTCCGTCTTGCTTTATTGCGCCATGTCTTTTATGGTATAAATTAATTTACGAACATTCAGTTTACGAACACTCGCTATAACGAACAACCAATATGACAGTTTCATTAACTTCCAATGCTCGAAAAAAAAAAAAATAATAAATAAAATAACAATAATAAATAATGAAAAGTAACAATTTTTCAAAATTAACATTTCATTAGAATAAATTATGATATATTTTTGGATTGCATAAAATTATAAAATGTAATTTACGATCACATCTTATTCATGAAATTGTCACCGAATGTATCGTCACAAGGTATGACAAATGTCTCAATCTAAATGGCGACTATATAGAAAAATAAGTGACCATATATTTTACGGAAAAAGTAAAGGAGAAAACTGGGAAAGCATCATATAAATAGAAAAATACTTTTTATTATTATTATTATACATGGATAATAGGACCGGTAGACACGTCATACTGACCTCCTGGCTTTGTTAGGTACCACCGGAAGTCTAACGGATGCAGTATGCTATATGGAAACTATTAATTATTTTTGTTTTTATACACATAGGCTCAAAAATAAAACTGTAAGAGATAAAAAAATTCAAAATGTCTATCAAAATTCCTTTTCTGATTGTCGCATCGGTATTGGCGCATGACTAATTAAATAAGATTGGACAAAAATGGGGTTTTGAGAAAAAAATAAATCTAAAGAAGGACAGCTCTCTAAAATAAAGGACTGTCCTCTATAATAATGGACGTATGGTCACCATAGTTATATGTTAACAATAAATACAGTGGCGAATTAAGTTGCTTGGTGGCCCTGGGCGGTAAATTTAAAATGGGCCCTCTATTATTTTAAACCAATTTAAGTTGTAAATTGGTTGAGCCTCGGTGGGCCCCCCGGATTCGTGGGCCCCGAGCGGCCGCCCAGTCCACCCGCCGCTTAATTCGCCTATAAATAAATACCGTTTTAATTGATATATACAGGGGACAATCTCTCTTTCGCCGGTCTGAGTTGATTTTGGCCGCATTTTTTTGAACATTGGAAGCGGATCAAAGGTCCACTTGCGACCCGGTTCCATCTTTTAAAAATGTAGGCGGTGGTGTCCATCCCTGGTTGTGGATTATCAGTGGCCCGAAATTACAGGCTACACCACTGTTTGCTGCCCTCCCCCCTAAATTTTCCGCTCCGCGCAGTTGCCGTGCTTCCACCCCCCTAAATCAGGCCTTGGAAATATATCAGCTTTCATGTTACTAATATCCAAATGTTCTTTACTTTTTGGACGACAATCGAATTATTCTTAAAAAAATTGAGCATAAAATGGAAGCCGAACCAATTTGGATTTAGGACAGGGAGAGGAAGGAGAGAAGCAATACTAGCACTTAAACTTGAAACAAAAAAAATCGAATGAGGAAAAACATGGGCACATTTATTGCCTTCATTGATTTGGAAAAGGCGTTCGATAAAGTGAAATGGGAAGTATTATTTAGAATACTAAGAGGAGCTGGTTTAAAGTATAGGAACCGAAGAGTGACGTGGAGCCTATACCAGGAGGAAAGAACTGTGGTGAGACGCGGTATATATGAGCAGGAAGCTAAGACCAAGCAGGGTTGCTCACTGTCTCCCATTTTATTTAACGTTTACATTCAAAGAGGACTAGATGAGGTGAAAGAAAAGGATATCGTAACTGGAAGCGTAATGATACAGGGAGAGAGAGTGGTAATGGTTCGTTTTGCGGACGACATTTCGGTGCTAGCAAAGAGTGAAGAAGAATTAACAGCAATATTGGCGGAGATGGAGAACACCCTTCATAACCAATACGGTAGAAAAATAAATTAAATTAAAACAAAAGTACTGTTGATAAATAAATACAGAACTAAAACTCAAATATTGCTGGACAGTAAACCACTCGAAAGTGTTAAAGAATTCACTTACTTATACCCTTTTCACACTAGATCTTTAAGATCGGATGTTTAAGTGAATGGATCTTTAAACGCTAATGTGAAACCGTACGGCCTCGTCTAAACACGACCGATGTTTAAGACAGAGATCTGCGTCTTACACTTCGCCCGCATTGCCAACTTAATTCCCGTTATAAAAAAATACTCCTTGAATTTGTGCTTCTCTTCTTTTATCTATGTTCAGCTGTTATCATTTTATAAATCGAGGTTATGAGAAGATTATTTGCGTTATTATTTTAATAAATATAAAAAATAAACTTCTCCTAACCTCGATATACAAAATATTGACAGAATAAATTCAAACGATATGAAATTATGTTGGCAATACATACTAGCTTTACATGGAGATTTCTTCTTCAAATTAAACATCAAGTGTGAAAGCAAACCGATATTAAACATCGATGAAGTTTAAGTTCAATCGTCTTAAAGATCTAGTGTGAAAAGGGTATTAGGATGCAAGATGACAACAGATGCAATATTCAAAAAAGAGAATTGACGAGCCGAACAAATCAAGCAAAGTGGCATTTAATAAAAAGAGAAAAGCAGATCTTTTATATCCACTCTTATCCGGCTTAGATTTAATCACAACTTATCTCCATATCATCTGCATAGAATTAACATGGTTTCGTCTCCTTTCTGTCCGTGTGATAATTTGTTTGTCAGTGATTCGAACCATTTATTATTTGAATAAATTTATTTTTGAATTCATTTTCGTAATCGTAACTTATTCATACAAAATTTAGTTGTCCAAAAAATATCCTTACCTACCAATATTCAAACGCTTCTTGCTACTAATTCTCTAGACATATATGAAATTATTTATAACTATATTAAAGCAGAAAATATCAAATTATAAATGTAATTTTTAAAATATTGTAATCTCTGTATTTATACATGGCTAATAGCCAAAGCAGCTAAAGCCAACAAATAAAAGGAAAAAAAATAAATAAAAAGAGAAATATCTTCACGTCATCAACATAAACAAAAGACTAAGAAAAAACTGCTTAATACCTTTGTTTGAAGCATCTTACTGTACGGAAGTGAAATTTGAATACTAGGGGCCGTTTTCTAAAAGCTTAGTTAAATATAACCAAATGGTTAGAAAATGGTTGCTATGAATACTTATGGGATTGTTATACAAATGATTAAATTCGGCTAAGCTCTCAGAAACCGAACCTAAGAGTGATAGAAAAAAAGAGAATTGAAGCATTCGAAATGTGGTTCTATCGAAGAATGTTGAAAATTCGATGGGTAGATAGAGTGACGAATGAAGGAGTATTGCGACAAATGGAAGAAAAACCAGGTGTGAGGAGAATGTTGCAGAAGAAAAGAAATTTGCTATACATGAAACAGATAATGGAAGATATGAATTGCAACACGGACGTGGAACTAAAAAGATTGACTAAGAACAAAAAATCATGGAGAAATACTGCGAACCCACCTGGCTTGAAACCTTACGGAGGAGGACACTCCTGTGAATAAAGACAACAAAAATATATAAGGTTCAAAATAAGATTTATGAACGTCAGCCCTAATTCACATAGGAGTTTTTCCAAAAATCTTCATAATAAATTATAATAAAGTGACATATCTCTAGTTCAATTATTTTAATTACTTCTATCTACTTAATATAAATCACGTTGTGTCATTATGAGAGTGATTCAGTTTTGTCAATTGTAGCCCATGTGGGTATCGTTTTCAAGTATTGACTTATCTGCGATCGCCCGTTATATTACTTTGGTTTGTTTGATAGTTATCAGTTACCTCATCAGATATTGTTTTGACCTTCCAACCAATCAGGGAGCTCCGTTTCGCACCCCTATATTCATCAAAACTAGCAATTATTTTATTTATTTTGTTAGTCAGTTGTTCTTTTTTCCCATGATGGCTATATTGACAGTTGATAACTAGGAAAATGGCGATTATTGTTTATGACTTAGAAATGAAATTCATTTTTATGATGTCGTTAATATTAGCAGATAAATGGAAAGCAGTTTATAGTTATTGTATTTAATTTTATATATTTTTTTATTATTAAGTGTTAATCAAAATTTTATTCTTCAATGGATTGGGACATTAAAATTGAATGGTACTTAGTTTTATTGACTCGGAAGAGGAATAATAAGTTATAGCAATTTTTCAGTAGAGCACCAACGAATAAATGTAAAATTTACACTTGACATCTATATTTAAATGAGGGTAATATAGGGTACTTGTATACAATTCCATATTTATAAATTTACATATTCATACATACACCTGTAGTCTCTAATTTCCATTTGACTGGTGAAAAAATTCCGAGCATTTTAGTGAACGTTAATATGTCTTAATCAGATATGTATTTTTCTGATTTTTAAACCAACCTTACTGGAAAATATGGTGGGGAACTAATTTTTTAACAAATATGAAGTCATAATGAGATGTTTTTTAAAATTACTTTTCGTCCATTAATCCACCTATCAAAAATATTCATTTGGTAAAATCAGTCGCCAATAAATCCATAATTTCCAGCAGACAAAGAAAAAGTTGCAATTAAACTTCTAATTATTTTGTTCAAATTTAATACATACTTTTCATTAAAATAATAAAAACGCTTAAAACAGTTTCGTTTTTATTGAAGGTATGACCAAAAAAACATTATAACGGCACTTATGTATCTGTATGTATTTTCAATATAATACCTGAGAAAATAAAATCCCTACCAATCAAGACATTTTCAAACAAACTTAAAGAATATTTATTGACAAATCCTATATATGAAATTGATGACTTTAATAATGTTCATTTTTAATTTATATTATTTCATTATGTAACTTAGACTGACTGTAAACATATTTATGTAATGTGGTCAATAAATGTATTATTATTATTATTATTATCTGTCTGTTCGGTAGAAATTATGGCCAAACTGGTGAATCTAGAAAGTTGAAATTTGGTGTGCATGTCCAATACTTTGTCCCACATATAGGTTTTCCTATATGTATTGAGAGTCCAAAACACACATCACGACACAATTATAACCATAATTGAAACAAAAAATATGTATTTTTTTAAATTTTTATATATCAACAAACTTATTTTTTTTAGATCATATTTTTTATAGATTTTTCGACAAAAATGTGCCTAAAAACTTTTATCCTCCACTCTATTTCCCAAAGAGGTTGATCTAAAATTCTAAAAAAATCTCAATAACGAACATTGTGGGAACCGGAATAGTTCAGATTAATTTTTCAAAAAATATCATTTTTTTTGTGTCGCGGTATCAAAAGAAATCTCTTAAGGCGCAAATTAAGAAACAAAAAAAAGTTTTTAAACATTTCTTTATATTGATACTATTTTTTCCAAAAATGTGCTAAGAAAACAATTGTCCCACACCTTATAACCCAGGGGGATAAACATAAAAATTAGAAGAAAAAAAAAAAGAAATCTTAGTAATACACATTTTTGTGAACCTTAACAACAGTACAATATGAATTTTTGATCTGATAATTATTTGTAAAGTTATCGAATTATTTGCAACACCGTGTCTACAATATTTATTCGACTAACTACAGAACAGGGCAGCTATAGCTGGGTCTTGATACAAGCTTATCCGAATTACGCTTGTAAACCTTTAGGTACAAGTACGTGCATTATTCTTCCAAAAGTTATCGAAATTTATGATTATTCATATGTACCCACACATTATTATCACTTAGCTAATAAATATCTACAAAATTCTGAAATGTGCAAAAATTCACACTTCATATCATTTTTTTATCCTCGTAAACCTCCATATTTTGAGATCTTTTTAGGGTTTTGTAGGTATGACCAAAAAACCCTTATACCGTCATTTTTTCGTCTGTCTGTCTGTCTGTCTGTCTATTCGGTAAAAATTGTAGCCAAGCGGCTAAACCTAGAGAGTTGAAATTTGACATGCTTATACAACTCTTTGACCCGCACATAGAAAAAATACTAGAACATCTAAAAAACATATCCCCCTAAAAATATAAACAAATATGTGCTCATCGAAAAAAAATATATTTTTTTACAATTCTGTGTAGGATATTAAATGAAAGCCCTTAGTACGTGGATTAACGATCAAAATTTTATTTTTGCAAAATAAATTATTATAGTTGAAGGTAATGGGATTCGGACCAGTCAGAAAATAAAAACAAATTTATTAACTTCGCTAACGTTTCGATTTTTATTTTAAATCTTCATCAGAGCTACAAAAATCGAAACGTTAGCGAAGTTAATAAATTTGTTTTTATTTTCTGACTGGTCCGAATCCCATTACCTTCAACTATAATTACTAACTTACGGACGTAACTCATCTAATCAAAATAAATTATTTTAAAGCGACGTTTGCCAAAATTGTGCAAAAAAAAATTTGTCCCACACCCTGTATCCCAGATGGTTTAAACTAAAACCGGAATAGTACAACAGGAATTTTTAATCAGATTATGTTTTTGGAAAATAAAACATTTTTTGCGTTTTTAACTAAAATATGTAAAATATTTAATCCGCTATTTAACACAGTAAACGAGTGAACGTCCGTAGTCCAGTGGTAACGCTCTCGCTTCGTAAGTTGCAAACTCTGTTCGATTCCCGTCAATTTTTCTATTTTTTTTTGCATTTTTATTTTGTCAAAATTCTAATTATATTTTGACAAATGTTGCATTTCATTTTTAAGAGCGTAAAAAAGTGTTGAAATTATAATTTAATTCTATGTTTGAATGTTTACGAAATCAGAGAGGCGGAGTTTATGACTTAAACAACCAATGGAAGCCGTAGGCGCAATTTTCAAAATATTAATTATATACCTTGCTATATAAAAAAAAAATACTGCAAATATTTAGAAACCCAAATAATGGTATTAGGCATCCGAATTAAAATTAATAAAAAAATATTTTAACATAAAATTTGTTTTGGCGTCCCAAATAATCATCATTCACTTATTAAATACCTGCGAAACCCTGAATGTGTGAAAAGTCACACTTTACATAATTTTTTTATAATAACATTCTTTTTCTTTTTTGAGCATTGTCAGTCGGGTTGACTTTTGGCTTCACTCACATAAGTCCTACAAGGTTTCTTGCTTTCAGTCTGCTTATGGATTCGGACACACACACACCATTGTAATCTTGATAAGTTTACTAGGGATGCCAAGTTCGCCCATTATGTCTCATAGTTTGTCACGTGTAATTCTGTCATAGGCTTTCCTGAAATCAATAAAGACATGAACATCGGTGTTATGTTCCCAACATTTTTCAAGAAATAGTCTTAATGAATAAATTTGATTTGTTGTCGATCTGCTAGTTCGAAAACCTACCTGATAGTCATCAATAAGTTCTTCTCCGAATAGTGCAAGTCAATGCAGAACAATGTTTGAGACAATCTTATTTACATAAAAGTGAGATCCCACGATAATTTCTACAATCCAGATTATATTTTTATAAAAACCACTGAATTGATATTTTATTTGGTTATCTTTTATAAGTAGAGTATAATAAATCTAAAGTATCTCAATAATTTTAAATAAAAATATTGCCTTCAATGCCCTGTAAAATTATTTGATCTATAAATAGGCATACAGACATTTATGACAGAAAACCAATTGCCAATAGGCCTTTTGGTCTGAGGACTTTCGCCATTTTAAGCGATATTGATTTGACTTGCCGAAATGGCAAGTTACGTTTTGTGTGCTGTTCCACCATGGACGCTACCGCGTCCGCTTGTGAATCTCACATTAACTAAGTTTGATAAAGATACTACGTTGCCTATTGAATACCAACATGAGTTACAAAGAACACTGGTCCCTAGGTTCGAGGATACTGTCATTTTTACGGACGGATCAAAACCCGGAACTAGGGTTGGGTGTGCGTTCGTTGTCTTGAACTCACGTCAGCAGTTTCAGTACCGTTTGCACTCCATAACGAGTGTGTACGGCCCTGTGTTTTGGGTCCTCTGAGCAAAGTCGGTCAAGTGTTATCTTGACGGACTCGCTGAGCGTTCTGAACAGTATCCAAGATCCAGATCCAGTGCATCCTCTTGTAATAAAGAGCCGGCTGCTACTCTACAGTCTGAATGCTCAGAATGTGAGAGTAGATCTGTTTTGGATACCGAAGTGGTTGATTAAGCTGCAAAAGCCTCCTCCCATAGACATATGAGTTTCATATTTCCAGATGACGCAAAGAGTCATCTGAAACGTCTGGTTTTAGCCAGGTGGCAGCATGAGTGGAGCAGCATACAGAACGTTAAGTTGAGACAGATTAAGGAAGACGTTAAACCATGGGGGTTCTTTCTGCAGGATTAACCACAGGGAGGAAACCGCCATCACACGCCTCTGTATAGGCCACAGTTGGTGGACCCATGGACACCTCCTTCGAGGTGAAGAGTCCTCTATATGTGAGACGTGTAACACAGATTTTTCTGTTTACACTTTTTAACCGAGTGTGTGCAGTTCGAGTGTGTCAGGGAGAGGCTAGGCCTGTTCTATGACCTGTCAGTTACTTTAGGTGACGACAGAGTACTCATGGACAGGCTGATACTCTTCCTGAGAGAATCGAACAAACTGTTTTATTTGTGAAGCCTTGAACCTTATTTTAATGTGTTCTATTTCTAGACTGTGATATTCGATGGTAATTGTCCCCTTCACAGCCTCTTATCATCACCCCGCGTCAGTTCATTTTTTCGAACAGATTTTTATTTTATTTATTTGTATTTGTCCGTGCAAGATTTCTTTTATTGAGTATGCGTGTTATTGATTTTAGCTATTTATTTATTGTTTTTAATATGTATTGTAGTCATTTAGGTGGGCTGCGTTAGGCGCAAATAGCTTTTGTTGCTGTTCGCCAAAATTTTTAACTAACTATTTAATCTCTACTGTAAAATGGCAGAGTGGACTTGGAAAATTTTGCATGTAGTCATTCATGGAAAATAATAAGGTTGTATGTCGAAGTGTATTACATTTGAGAATACAAGCTTCAAAAATTTTGACATGGAAAAAACAATATAAGGTTACAATACAAGGAAGAAATTTTTTTAATAACCATATATATTGATATGTTATTGTCATTAACGCATTATTTTGAAAAAAAAAAAAAATTTAATCATACCATTTTAACAATTTGAAAAATGAACATACAACTTTGTGATTATGAAAAACACGAAACTTAGTACCTTAACGTTACATACAGCTTTGTAGTTCAAAGTAATATCGGGGGGAAATTCAGTTTATAGGTAAAGCTTCAGTTTTTAGGTTTCTGAAAATTGTTAAAAAGGTACCAGAAAAGGTAAAAGAAATGTTAGTCACGTATTAAATTTTTATTTGATTAAATAACACAAATTAAACAATATGCCTGCAAAATAATAACAAATTAAACATTAATCTTACAAAAAATTAAGATAAATTAAGATAATTTGAAGTGAAACTGAAACATTCATAATAAAAAAAATTAAACGAAATAAATTTTATTTTTATTATTTTCTTGAGATTTACTTTCTTGGCAATATTGTTTCATAATGATTTATCCATAGTAGGCATCCAATCCAGCATAGATTTTAAAGCGATTACCTTGTTTTCTGGTAACGGATTTTTATTTGTAGAAACCTTAATGTCTCTAAATATATTTAACAAGTCTTCAAGACCTTGTTTTATTCTTTTTAATATTTTTTGTAACCCAGGTGCCCGAAAAAGATGTTTTATGTTTAACATAAAAGATGTTGTATGTCAAACATACAACCATAAATTATGAATTAAAAAAAAAAAAACAATTAAAATACAAGGGTGTGTTTTAACATACAACTATGTTTTGTAAGTTTTTTATTTTTTAAGACATACAACTATGATTTTCTGCTTTTTAGGGTTTTGTAGGTATGACCAAAAGACCCTTATACCGTCATTTTGTCGTCTGTCTGTCTGTCTGTCTGTCTGTCTGTCTGTCTGTTCGGTAAAAATTGTAGCCAAACGGCTAAACCTAGAGAGTTGAAATTTGGCATGCTTATACAACTCTTTGACCCACACATAGGAAAAATACTAAAACATCTAAAAAACATACCCCCCTAAAAATCTAAACAAATATGTGCTCATCGAAAAAAAAAATATTTTTTTAAAATTCTGAGTAGGGTATCAAATGAAAGCCCTTAGTACGTGGATTAACGATCAAAATTTTATTTTTGCAAAATAAATTATTTTGATGCGATTTTTGCTAAAATTGTGCAAAAAAAATTTTGTCCCACACCCTGTAGCCCAAATGGTTTAAACTAAAAATCTGAAAAAATTCTAAGTAATGTACATTGGTGTGAACCGGAATAGTACAACAGGAATTTTTGATCAGATTATGTTTTCGGAAAATAACGCATTTTTTGTGTTTTTAACTAAAATATGTTAAATATTTAATTCGCTATGTAACACTTCAGATAAGAAACTCTGGTAGCTCAGATGGTTTCGTAACGCACTTTGTAAATTGCAGTGCGAACGTTGCAGAGTTCGAATCCTGTTAATTTTATTTTTTTCTGTTTTTTTTTTTTTGCATATCTATTTTGTTTAAATTATTTTGTCAAAATTCTAGTTATATTTTGGTAAATGTTGCATTTATTTTTTAAAAGCGTAAATTTAATAACCAGTGGGAAGTGTTGAAATTATAATTTAATTCTGTTTGACGAAATCAGAGGGCGGGACTTATGATATAACCTAACCAATGGAAGCCATAGGCGCAATTTTAAAAATCTTACTGAACCTTGCTTTATAAATAAAATACTGTACATATTTAGAAACTTAAATAATGGTATTAGGCATTCGAATTAAAATTCATAAAAAAATATTTTGACATAAAATTTGTTTTGGCATCCCAAATAATCATCATTCAGTTACTAAATACCTGCAAAACCCAGAAATGTGTGAAGATTCACACTTCACATAAATTTTTTCTCACACCGGTAATGCTATCTTATGGAAATTATGTAGGTAAACAAGTAGGTTACGTGACATACAACTCTATAGTATTGAAAAGTGCATTTGACAAAAAATGTCACATACAACCTTATTATTTTCAGCCGACGATATGTTAACTATATAATCTCCAAGAAAATTAAACGAGGATTACAACTTATTTTCAACAATTTAAACATTCTGTTTAGTATAAAACAGTTGACATCTTCGATGCGATCTACCGGGTGTACCGTGCATCTGTCTGAGAGAAGCACGTGCTAGGGAGGAAGCTGGTAGCGAGCGAAGAGCGGCTGGCAGGGTGACAGGGTGAATAGCGAGGAATGGGGATGTGCGAGGAGGTCGGAGCCGGTGAAATGTGTCTCTCATTATCCTCCAACCGACCTGACCTGCTCAACCTCACACACGCACACATTCATTCATTCATTTCATTCATTATCCTCATCTTGATTGGTGGTAGACAATTATTTTCTTAACAAACATTCAAGATCATGTGATAATTGGTATTATTATTGAATAATATCTAACGTAACAAAATAAATATTAACTTAGCTTATTTTATTTTTTCTGTTTTATTCGTAGTCGATATCCAAGGGAGTATCTACGAAAAAATACTTCTATGGCAACCACTGAAATTGCGCCCATGTCCAAACATCTGACACCAACCTTTTAGTTAACTAAGGTTTAAGACAACTTTACCATAATAGCAAGTAAAAAATGCGAGTTAAGCTAATTAATCTTTTTATTAACACCTTATGATGTAAACACGGGAAATCCAGCGCCGCATAGGATTGAGTAGCGTTTTAAAGCCTAAAAAAGGTTTTCGTAACCGACTTACCTACGAGGGTTGCCTTTTATATTTCGGGATTTGAGATCAAAAACTTTAAAATTTAATTTACCAAACAGAATTATATGATGTAAAGCTGGTAAATTAATTTTGAAAGTATCCTCTATCTGCCTGTACGTTTAATAACGATTTTTTATTATTTTTTTAACAGCTGCTACATTTCCCGGAATTACAACTTCATCAGATCGCCCAGAACGTGGATTGTCCTCTAGTTGAAAAGCACCACGTTAAAATTTTTTATACCATTTGCACAATATTCGTTAAGAATGGACTATCATCATGGAATATACCAAACATTTTTTCATAGCACTCTTTATTTGATAGCTCCTATCAAAATTATTCAAAATTATTATCCCATAATTTTGACTTGATATCTTTTTCAACTTTATTAAACAAAATCTCAACACACACTGAAGATAAAAAATAAAATCGTGGCTGTATGTATAAAAGACTTATCTTTAAATTGGTACAAACTCGATATCGCTGTTTACTTTTGTTAAACTTTTCTAGCGCATATAAATATTTTACAATAAAGGTTTCGTAAGATTAAGAATTTTTTGCTTAAATTCATGGGCCCCAAAATGATTATTAGCGTCAGGCCCCAAAACGCGATCGGCCAAGGCGTTTTAACATGGCTCAGAAACAACAGCTCAATAAAGTTTTTTAAAAGTCAATTAAGACTTCAATGCTTCAAGTAATCAAAGCTTTGATTCTTCTTTTGAGAAATCCACATTAAAATCTCCACTCAAAATCATAGGTAATTGATGTAAGTTCCGTTTGAGCAGAATAGATCCGGCTGTTGCATAAATAAGCAAATTTTCATGAATTCGATGATTCAAAGTGTACCTAACACTTTGATTAGGTGAGATTGTTTGCAACAATTATAATAATGAATCCATTTTCCGTTTCACAGTGTACTACACAAATTTGATGATTTGTTGAAGTCATATGATTTAGAATTACTTAATACTACACAAAAAAATTGATGTGAATTGTGAATTTTCACACATTTCTGGGTTTTGCAGTTATTTAGTAACTGAATGATGATTATTTGGGATGCCAAAACAAATTTTATGTCAAAATATTTTTTTATGAATTTTAATTCGAATGCCTAATACCATTATTTAAGTTTCTAAATATATGCAGTATTTTTTTTATATAGCAAGGTTCATTATGATTTTGAAAATGGCGCCTATGGTTTCCTTTGGTTGCTTAAATCATAAGCCCCGCCCTCTGATTTCGTCAAATATGAAATTAAATTATAATTGCAACACTTTCCACTGGTTATTAAATTTACGCTTTTAAAAATTAAATGCAACATTTACCAAAATATAACTAGAATTTTAACAAGATAATTTAAACAAAATAAAAATGCAAAAAAATACAGTAAAAATAAAATTAACAGGATTCGAACCTTAGTTTGCAAGTTAAGTTACATTATTAAGCGTATGACAAAACCAACCACGCCATTAGAGCCACTGATCTGGAGTGTTACATAGCGAATTAAATAGTTAACATATTTTAGTTAAAAACACAAAAAATGCGTTATTTTCCGAAAACATAATCTGATTAAAAATTCCTGTTGTACTATTCCGGTTCACACCAATGTACATTACTTAGAATTTTTAGTTTAAACAATCTGGGCTACAGGGTGTGGGACAAAAATTTTGTTGCACATTTTTGGTAAAAATCGCATCAAAATAATTTATTTTGCAAAATTAAAATTTTGATCGTTAATCCACGTACTAAGGGCTTTAATTTGATACCCTACTAAGAATTTAAAAAAAAAAATTTTTTTTGATGAGCACATATTTGTTTAAATTTTTATGGGGATATGTTTTTTAGATGTTTTAGTATTTTTCCTATGTGCGGGTCAAAGAGTTGTATAAGCATGACAAATTTCAACTCTCTAGGTTTAGCCGTTTGGCTACAATTTTTACCGAACAGACAGACAGACAGACAGACAGACAGACGACAAAATGACGGTAGAAGGGTTTTTTGGTCATACCTACAAAACCCTAAAAATGTATCACACAGTATACACACTTATAATATTAAATTATATATAAAAACGTATAAATTAATTATAATTGCATAAGAAACATAATCATTAAGATAGTAATAAAAATATTCCATAATAAAAGAAAACAGCGAAGCACAGCAGCGATGCACAGCTTACTCTGCTTCGCTCGGCTAAACTCGTCTCCCTCGAATTTACTCGAATGATAGGGTCTGTTCTTTTCCCGCTCGGCTAAACTCTGGAAAATCGAATAAGCGTTTCACTTCGGGACCTGACAGATCAAACTCATTCATTCCCAAATTTTCTGTATGCGGTGTGCGCCCAAAGAAGTTTTCACTTCAAAAATCTGTCTTCCTTGATACTTTTTACAATTTGGACAGTTTTAAGATGGTGCTGCGATCTACTAGTAAATATTCTGTGATCAATTTGTTGGCCATGCCTAATACAGAACACTTAGTTCAAATACTGAAACATAAGTACAGCATTAATTATATATAGTACTGGATTTATATACTCTTTTTACTTTTTTCCCTAGCAGTAAAAACAGGCTACCAACAAGCTACTACTACTGTAACAAATCGAAAACTCTTTTCCTTCATTTAGTTGAAAATAGTTATTTAAATTTTTTGGATTTGCTTTATTATTTTTTAATCTGGGAAAGCATTAATTGATTTTCCATTGCGATTTTAGATACATACTTTTTAATATACGAAACACGGTCAGGAGTCAAGGTGCCATTGTATATATAAATGTGCCACCAAAATCAGTTATAAATGTTTTCAGATGTGTAAGAAAGTTAATCAAATATATTCCTATGAAAGCTGTTAAAATAGTATATTCTGTAACAAGGTTGGAATGAGAAAATTCGATGCGAGTGGAACATTTCGAGCGCGAGCCGCAGGCGAACGTGAGGAACCACGAGCAACGAATTTTCTCTTCCAACCGAGTCACAGACCCTACTTTCTCCACGACCACCAGGAAGAAAAAAAAATTAACAAATAATTCTTTTAACAAACATTTTATCTTAACAAATAATTTATATTACATAACAAATTAATCAATTAATTGAACTATTTTTTTATTTATTATTTGTTTAATTTTAATTAAATTTGCCTCACATCGGCCACTATTTTAGGTTAGGAAGTTATGTTGCATTTATTTAATGTAAACGTTGCATATATCTTAATGTAACCCTACAAAAACAAAAGACAACAAGTATGGAATGGTTATTCCATAACAAGTGATGGAATGAAATACACGCGAAATGCATAAGAAGATAAGTGCTTTAGAATAACATTCCGATTCTTGTGTTAGAATATTAACTTTCTGTAGTTAAAATTGGTTTTAGAATTGGTAAATTCTATAGTGGTCGTGGAGAAATATTAGTAACGTTATCAGTAAACAACATACTGCTGAACAATCATTTTCTACGTTAAATTATTTAAAAATCTATGTCCGAAACAGCGCTTTAAACAAGTCAGAAGATTGAAAATGGACTTTCTTTGTATTTATGGTATATACAAATATATGCAAATATGATGCTTTATATATTTTGCAGAAGTTCAAAAGAAGAATGAATATTATTATATAATCAATAAATGTGTACATCTTTAAATTCAATTTTGTATTTAGTATGTACGAAACTGATATAGAAATGAAAATTTATATTTTTGATCTAAATAAAAACAGAAAAACTTAATAAAAATTTAATATGTATAATTAAGTGTTTGTTTTGGCGCCCTGGACCTGTGCCCCTATTGCCCTTGCTTTTCACCGTTGCTGTCTACAACTTAAAAGGATATGCAAGAGTGAACTATGTTAATTAGGTCTGTACCCAGAGTAATTTCCAATGGTTTATTATTATCAGACGCAAGCACAGAGGTCGTCAAAATGCGTTAAAATTACTCGGTGCTTGCGTCTGATGATAATAAATCGTTACAAATGACTATAAAAACAGTCCTATTATCTACCATTCACAGTCAGCGCCCGCTTAACGTACACAATGCGTACACAGATTCCCGTACGTTCATCGAACGTACGTTAAGCGGACGGTATATTTCCGTATAAATGCATGTAAATACGACTAATTGGTACATACTTTCGGTCCCTATGTTCATACGAACGTACATTTGTTCGTACGAACGTACATTTTTTCTTACGAACGTACATTTGTTCGCACGAACGTACATTTTTTTTTTTATAAATGACCAATATTCATTGATTGTTTTGAAGTTATATTTAGGCAAGATATGCGTATGAAGCTTGAAATACAGTGTTACCAACTTCTATCTTTCAATTTTCCCCCTTCACTCACACTTGCAGAGAAGAATCAGTAAATACGTCGAACGCAGCCGAATATGTATACGTATTTACGAGTGCTTTTCTGTGTGTGAATACACAGCAGTGTATTCACATGTATTTTTTAAAAAAATGGAACTGAATATGGACACTGAAGATATTAACGATTTGTTCACATGTGGACGAACTCACAAGTAATGAGTTATTAGAACTATAAGAGCAAATGAGAACTGAAAAAGAAGACCCAAAAACCAAGAACGAAACAACCGAAATACAACTAAAAACAGTAAGTGGAATATTAGGCAAAGTGGAAGAACTCATTGACACTATCGAGAATTCGGACCAGGATATTGAAAGATGTTTCAGTGTTGTTAATAATATACGCAATAGCACCGCTTGTTATAAACTTTTATATCAAAACAAAAAGAAAACTGCGGTACAATTGACAATGGACAAATTTCTAACTAAAAACAACAAATAATAATTTTTTAAGTACTTATTTATTTTTCTAAACATGTTTATTTTATATAATGTATGGTTTATTTTTATTTTTTTTAACATGTATTTATATGTTAGTACTACGTGTTTACTGTTCTATTCGGATTTACGAAAATATTAGGGGCATTAAATTAATAAACTTCAATATCTTGCAAAAAAAAAGTGTAACAATCTTTTTTTGTAGATAATTTTAAAATCTGCAAGTTTTATTCAAACACATTTTACGTTAAGTTTACTCTTTCAAAATTAAATGCGGTCCCATCATTTAATAATCGGACATTTTTCGTGAATTCGATTATACATTTATACATTGTGTGCTATTTCTTTTCCCTTTTTTTTAACCATAAAGTTGCCATATCAAATACGAAAACGATGTTTTCGTGTGACGCGATGTACGTTCGCGCGGACAATGTGTACGTTCGTACAAAAGCGACATTTTCATGTTACGCGATGTACGTTCGTACGAATAACGTATACGTTCGTACGAACATAGGATCCGTAATTAATCATGTACGTATCATCGAACGTACGTTAAGCGGATGTACGTTAAGCGAGCGCTGACTGTACTGAATTTAGCGTATCAAAATGTTAAATTTTGTATTTTTTCCAAATGTATTTGAGTAGGTAGGTTAT
Source organism: Liopterus haemorrhoidalis (assembly GCA_963971575.1). Taxonomy (NCBI): domain Eukaryota; kingdom Metazoa; phylum Arthropoda; class Insecta; order Coleoptera; family Dytiscidae; genus Liopterus; species Liopterus haemorrhoidalis. The sequence goes on along the minus strand of OZ020611.1, from coordinate 144,566,777 downwards.
GAAGACTGTAGCTGATCTCTGGAGTGTGATTTAGAAGGTTAAGTCAGTTCCGCTCACGCACGCTTCCTTCTTGCACCCTTGTTGCATTTCTTCAACGGAATCCCAAAAATACAGAAGTGACAGCCATATGTAAGAAAAGCAGGTTGTATTTATAAAGTAAATATGCACTCTGACTTTAGAAACTTGAAGACAAAAAAATTACTCGAGGGTTGCACTATTTCACTTTTAATGAGTGAATTTGACGATATTTTTATTTGCTTCACAACAACAAAGACAACCAGACATTTCGCAAGATAATTATATGCATTTTATTTTTGTAATGCAAGCTTAAGATTGTAATATGAAGATTGTGATATGGAAATTATATTGCAATATATTCATCTAGTCATATGAAGTTGTACAAGATAATAGTATTACATTTAACAATCATATAATGGCGGCTATATTACACGAGGATGAGATTTATCACCCGAGCCCTAGACGAAGGTTGAATCATCCGAGTGAAATATAGCTTCCATTATAAAAAAACTCAGAACTGACGTCACAAGATGGCTACCGAACCATCAGCATATTGTAATCTACAAAATCTACAACAATGTTTAAAATACTATTATTTATTGTTTTATTTATTCTCACTTATAAATGATATTCTAGTTATAAAGACGGGCTGTGAGAGGCGCAAATAGTTATCATTTCTGAGCGCCAAATATTTTAACTAACTAACCAACTTAAGCCGCATTCAGAGCTCTTTAAATTAACAGGTTGTAGACTGTTCTTTGTTAGCTGTAAGTTATATTTCTATGCATTGTTTTAACGTTGTACGTCCCGTTCATAGCAAGTTAGAAATTAATATGTTACGAATAGACCGCCATCTCTGTTTTTTCAAACCAACTACTTGGTTTCGTAGAATGTTTTATATGTATTATCGTTCATATAATTCTGTTGTCTTAGATTCTAACTACCTAATTACCTAAATAGATCATATTTACTGACCGTCTTTGTTATTTTGAGCAAGATTTGTTAATGATGACATTATATTAGGTTATGTAAAGGCATTCGATAACCACGGTGTCACTGATAGAATGCGATACCCAATGTGTTTATATGTCTGTCTCATTAAAATCTCTCACTAGCTATAAGTTTAGAAAATTATCCACAATGCACAACGAACAACGTATTGAATTTAGAGGTCTGAACGGTTTCACGTCTTATCATATGTCAAAGTTCTAGTGACAGTAAACAGTCTATAAGATACAGTGTATAAGCTTTTAAATTAATAGACTGTAAACTATAGCTCGTGCACTGTTGATTGTCACTACAAGTTTGTCATATGACGAGCAACCATTCAGACCTCTAAATTGAATACGTTGTACGTTGTCGATTGTGGATAGTTTTCTAAACTTCTAGCTAGTGAGTTGTTTTAATGAGACAGACATATAAACACATTGGCTATCTCAGTCTACATCGGTGAGGACTTTCATATTATATGCCTTTACATAACCTAACAAAATGTCATCGCGCCATTTACAACAAATCTCGCCCAAAATTACAAAGACGAACAATAAATATGATCAATTTAGGTAATTAGGTTAGGTTTATTTAGTAAAAATCTAAAGCAGAATTAGGAAAACGATAATAGATAATAAAAATTTTACGAAGCCACCGTAGTTGGTTTAAAGACACACAGATGTCACACTATTCGCAACTCACTAATATCCTTAGCTATAAACGAAGCCTGTTACGTTAAAACTATCTATTACATTTATGCATAACTCACAGTCCACAGTCAACTAATTTAAAGAGCTCTGAACGCGGCTACAGTAAGTGACTGCGGTCCAAGATTACTAAATTAAAGGTTGTCTCGTAACTTCTGACCAATCATAGCGTGAGAGGGAATACGTCACATGCATGCGTAGTTCAAACTAGCATACAAAATTAATATAGATGTTGCAAGTTTTTAAATATTTTTATTGACTATATTCATAATAGATATTTATTTGAAGACAGTTCTACTGAATAAATTATAAATAAAAAATTGATGTGAAGTGTGAATTTTCACACATTTCAGGGTTTTGCAGGTATTTAGTAAGTGAATGATGATTATTTGGGATGTCAAAACAAATATTATATTAAAATATTTTTTTTGTTAATTTTAATTCGAACGCCTAATACCATTATTTAGGTTTCTAAATATGTGCAGTATTTTTTTTTTTTTTATAAAGCACGTTTCATTAAGAATTTTAAAAATTGCGCCTATGACTTCCATTGGTTGTTATAAGCGCCGCCCCTCTGATTTCGTGTACATTGAAACCAGTAGCGGCTGGTGAGTAAAATATTTGGGGGGACACTTTTTTTTCCATATATATCTATTAAAATATAGTTATACCACAGTATATCCAGTAGTTTCACTCGACCGTTTTTCTCTACCAGATTTTTCATGCGCATGTGTGAATCCTGGTTAGGTCGCGCAGTTTTGCGAAGTGAATAAATTAAAAAATATTAAATAATATTTTATATTTAAGTAATTTTCTGACTTTATTATTATACTACTTTCAATAGTTTTTGTATAATATTTTTTAAATTCATTTTAGAGTCGTAAAATGCAAAATTCTTTTGGTAGTTGTCATATAAAGCTTATTCGTCCGTATCCATACGCGTAATAGTCTGTATCGTTCTTTAGAATTTTGGTCAGGACGAGGTAGCTCGAGATCACGAAAATGTGGTACGCCAAGATCAAAGATTCCGATACGAGTCGGCCTACTGGTTCTACTGTGGTTATACGAGAAAAAAGTAAATAAATAAAAAATACCTGAAAATATATTCTGCAACTAGAAAAACTGACAAATCTGGCACTTTTATTAAGATTTATGGTCAATATTATTATTATCATTTTTGTAGTTATTACTTCTATTATTATTATTATTATTATTAAAATTGCAATATTATTAAGACAATGCTTTGTAGTCAGAAACATAACATATTTGGTTATTAATTAAGCAGATACCTACACATACTCACATGTATTTAAATATTAGATTTAACCTTTTCGTTATGTTCTTTAATTGAACGTTTATACGCAGTATCAAGTTGAAATCGTATATTTACCGATCCCAGCATGGCAAATTTGACCGAATAATGCATATGTTTATGAGACACATTATGTTTAAGAACTCTATCTTTGAAATGTTTGATATCTTTAACACTATTTACTGTCTTTATTTCATATGCGTCTGATGAGCAAATCAAACACACGAAACAAACAAAAAAACATTTTATTTATCACATTCACACAACCAACTTGTATTTAAATATTGTTTTTCACTAAACTTTCTATTAATATTCTATTTCCATTTTTATCCTGTTGGGAAATATTCAATTTTGGCCGATGAGGACCCATATTTTTACCGACCGCCAACATATATAAGGAAGGTATTGTGATCATACCGATTTCGAGATTTCGATGGATCTCCACGAATTGAGGTCCCTGCATAACGTTTTGACTATTTTTAGCATGATGTCTGTCGGTCTGTCTGTCCGTCCGTCTGTCCATCTGTCCGTCCGTCTGTCCGTCCGTCCGCCTGTCTGTCTGTGTACACGTGTAGAGCAAATTCGGCTAAAAGGATTTTTATGAAACTTCATATTTAAGCTTCTGCCATCAATGGCACAAGTTGATCAACTTTTGGTAAAAATCGGTTGACTAAAAATGGGACTTTACTCGTGTCGATTTTAAGATTTTTGCGAATATTTAGCAACAGAAAAATATTTCGAAAAAATTTATTTAACAAAAGTTGCTATAAATGCAATAACTAATAACTTTTATTTGAGATGTTTTTTGATGAAACGAAAAATTTCGAAAAATTTGTCGTAAATTTTTGTAAAATTTTTTCAGTGGCTAATTTTCATACTTATATGTAACGTTTCCATGGTCATGATAAATAATATCTCTGTTAGAAAATATTAGGCCAAGTTATTTCTACTTTGCTGTTAGAATATATTTTATACAAGTATTTTATAATGGCGGTCGGTCCTGTGGTGGCCACAGCCGATTTTTTATTAATAATTTTGTTTCATAGTTAAGCACGTTAGTTTTATTAAAATATACAGTATATTTTAATAAAACTAACGTGCTTCATTTGATTCATTTTCACGTTTAAGTACTTGTCACAAATCAGAACGACCGAACTAAGCTACGGGACACCGGCCGTAATTCATTAATACATACAACACTAACCTTCGCCGCTGTTGCCGTTATTAGTTAAATTTTTGCTACATATGTAGATAAGAACATTAGATATTGCATGTGGCAACGCTGTATCTTTGGACACTCTGTGGAGTGTCCAACAACGCTCGGAAGAGCGTTGTTAAAATTATTTTTTTAAATCTAACATTTATATGAAAAATCTTTGAATAAGAAATAATAAAAATAAAAATATGCAGATATATCTAGCTACTTTAATGCAATTTTAAAGAAGTATAAATAAAGTATTAGTTTAGCTTTTTTACTAAAAATTTTTAGGAGGTCACTGTCCCAGCGCCTCCGTGTCTCAGCCGCCACTGATTGAAACAGAATTAAATTATAATTTAAACAATTTCCACTGGTTATTAAATTTACGATTTTAAAAATTAAATGCAACATTTGCCAAAATATAACTAGAATTTTGAAAAAATAATTTAAACAATATAAAAATTTTAAAAAAAAAAAACAAAAAATAATATTGTCTCTTCTTGCAGGGTTCGATCCCTTTCGGATCGAGTTAGTTGGGTGAAAAGCCAGCGTCATAACCACTAGACCAGCATACACCTTCAAGTGAAGCGTATTACCAAGCTATAATTTGTGTACATTATTAGCCAAAAAAACACAAAAAATGCGGTTTTTTCCAAAAAAATAATCTGATCAAAAATTCCTATTGTACTATTCCGGTTCACACCAATATACATTATTTAGAATTTTTTCAGATTTTTAGTTTAAACCATCTGGGCTACAGGGTGTGGGACAAAAATTTTTTTGCACAATTTTAGCAAAAATCGCTTCAAAATAATTTATTTTGCAAAAATAAAAATTTGTACTTTAATCCACGTACCAAGGGCTTTCATTTGATACCCTACTCAGAATTATAAAAAATATTATTTTTTTTCGATGAGCACATATTTGTTTATATTTTTAGGGGGATATGTTTTTTAGATGTTTTAGTATTTTTCCTATGTGCGGGTCAAAGAGTTGTATAAACATGCCAAATTTCAACTCTCTAGGTTTAGCCGTTTGGCTACAATTTTTACCGAACAGACAGACAGACAGGCAGACAGACAGACAGACAGACAGACAGACAGACAGACAGACAGACAGACAGACAGACAGACAGACAGACAGACAGACAGACAGACGACAAAATGACGGTATAAGGGTTTTTTGGTCATACCTACAAAACCCTAAAAACAAAAGAAATTTTATACTGATTACTTTTTTGATAACTTTTTGCATTCTAGCAGTTCACTAATTTAAACATCATTGCGCATATGTTTAAAACATGGAGGTGTAGGGATTTATACTTCAGTTGAGGGTGTTCAAATAATAATATACAATTATTGGGTCCGGTGTCATATATATACATATGAATTTTCAAAATTTTCTCTCAGATAGTATTTTCCAGAAAAAAGAAAAACGGATTACCGCGATTTTCCTGAGTTACAAAGGTAAAAGTTTTGTATAATGCCTTGTTGCCCAGGGCCCGGAAAATCTAGTTACGGCCCTGACAATTGGCATGACTGATAACAATATTTGTGAAACTTTTTCAAGTGCTTCATTTAAAAACCTTTTATGAATCGGCAACTTGATTTGTGTTTTTACTTGCCCGACCTTAATATATAAGGGGCAAGTATTGTAATCGCGAAAATTTTCGATGTCGAGATTTTGACGGATGACCACGTTTCATGGTCCAGGGAATCCAAAAAACCTATTTTCGAAGTGCCGTCCGTATGTGTGTGTGTGTGTGTGTGTGTGTGTGTCCGTCTGTGTGTCTGTGTGTATACACGATAACTCAAAAACGGTTTAACTTAAAGAGTTCGTTCTGGTAATAAAAAATTCTCCTATTAAATAGGAAGAACCCGATTGTTTTTTATGAAAATCGGTTGACTAGAAATGGGAGTTTACTCGTGTCGATTTTAATATTTTTGCGAATATTTAGCAACGGAAAAATATTTCGAAAAAATTTATTGAACAAAAGTTTCTATAAATGCAATAACTAATAACTTTTATTTGAGACGTTTTTTGATAAAACGAAAAATTTCGAAAAATTTTTGTAAATTTATTTAAAATTTTTCTCAATTTTTTCATACTTATATTATTATTATTATTATTATTATTATTATTATTATTATTATTATTATTATTATTATTATTATTATTATTATTATATGTAACGTTTCCATGGTCATGATAATTAATTCGTAACTAGTAAAGCAAGCCTTGGACAAAAATTTGTATAGAACATAATTTGATGTATTTTTGAAGATTTATCTAAATATTTAAATTTTTTTTTTTTTTTTAGTTTACATTTTTTTTTAAATATTTTTTTTTATGGGAGGGCAAGTCTAGCGGAGGTTTCCTTTCGCCACTGGTTTGGTTTCTTGTTGAATCAGATTATCATGGTAATCTTGATATTCGGAGGAATAAAATCACTCTATGGTTTTCCGGGTTTCGAACCTCAAAACTTTTTAATGTGTAATAGTTAATATTTGGGACTAGACCTCTATCGTCTTGGGATTACTTCTTATTCCTCTTATCAAATACTATCAGACATTAATAGCACAACCGAGTCATATTTCTCCTAGATAAGGGAATATATATTATTTATATGACAATGAGTACTTAGAGTACATTTAGTGGTTTTTGGCATCCGTGGAGTGGGTGTCCTGTCCTGTGGGTGATTGATAGTATCCTGGTTGCAGGAAGCCGCAAGCCTGTACTTGGTAGCCGCAGCTTGTTAGTAGCTTCTTCATGTCGGAAGTTGGACCGTTTAAGGACAGGAGGAATCCCTGGAATCCCCAGAGATTTTAATGATGCCCGGACAATGTCCGATCAAGACTCTTCACACTACAAAAAATAACAACATGTGTATACTTGATGGTGGTTAGTATTTCCGGTCCACTGTTTTGCACACATACACAGAGACCTAAAATTCTACCTAAATAACATTTCTAAGTACGGTAATAATTCGAACAGTGCTAGTAATTATTATTTCCGAAATATGTATCACTGTTAAAATCACATTGTTATAAATATGACATTAATGGATTGTATTATAGGTAATCTGTGTAGTATAAAAAACTGGCATATTTAGGGTTTCGTACAACCAAGAAATCTATATGATGAGGTAACATTCAAAATGTGTTTTGTCAAACAAAAACCAAAATTGATATATTGGTATCAGTCTTTCTCTTTATTAAATGCATACATTAAAATCACTAAATTAACCTAAACCGTGTTTTGTACAAACTAAAACACACAAAAGAGTACAAAAAATATGAAATTTCATCAGCAATTAAAAAAGCGCGTTTTTTAATTGCTGATGTTTATAAAATGGTTCAAAGAACTGATCTATGATCTTTCATCTGTAGAAGTTCCTAAATAACTTCTCCTACTTCTCAAATGTGCAGTCCACCTTAGCATATGGCAGGGTTTCCCAAATGGTGGGTCGCAACCCAGTACCGGGTCGCGGTAAGCGAAATGCCGAGTCGCATAAAAACTCGCGAAACCTAGGTGTTTTTTTCAAGAAACACTAGAACATTGTTTCTCAACCTGGGACCGCATGGGACCCCCCGAAATTGTATCAATATTGTCTGCGGCCCCCCTATATATATATATATATATATATATATATATACTCGCGAAACTCGCGAAACCTAGGTGTTTTTTTCAAGAAACACTAGAACAATGTTTCTCAACCTGGGACCGCATGGGACCCCCCGAAATTATATCAATATTGTCTGCGGCCCCCCTATATATATGGTGTATCAAGATAGAGGGAACACGATTTTTCTCGAATAGGCAACGTGTGAGCAAGTTGGGAAAAATTTTGAACTAAAATTTATACAAAACATTAAATGGTAGTATTGAAATTTTCCGGAAGTAGAGGATATTAAGGACAGTTTCCAATTGTTATATGGGAACGTATGTCATATTGAGTATCTTTGGATAGAGCTTTTCAAAAGAAACAACTTTCACTTAAATATTTTTTCAGTATCTTGTACGGTTGACAAAAAACTATAATATATATGACGATTATATTCCCTACGATTTGAAGGTAAAGTATTTTTATTTACAAGTGCCTTATATTTTGATTTAAACACATTCGCATCCTTGCTCTTGAGTTATCTGTAGCTTGGAGAGTAATAAAAAAAATATAATAAAAAATATTGCAGTTTTAAGGCGTACCTACTTCAAAGTACACCTTGAATTTTGATTGCTTTTCATCAGTTTGTTTAGCAAAAGCCCATTTTACTCATTATAAAGTTAGCTAGTGACAACTTTAGAAAATTAATACTCCATTTAGTTCCGCTTAAACGTTTGAAATAGCCTGTAGCTTAAATTAGTTGTCAAAATAAGTAATTAGATAGAATAATAAATAAAATATTTATTTTATTTATGTTATGAAAGGTATATTTTTCTGAATATAAATATAAGATTCGTATTTATAAATATGAATAAAATTTATTTTCTTGCAAGATTGAGCGCATTGCTATTATATTTTCGTGTTTTGGTCTTGTATGACTTCGCGGCCCCCCGGTTGAGAAACGCTGCACTAGAATACGATTAAATATCACTGAATCTGGACTATTGAATAATACTTGCGTAGCGGCAAACGGACCGAGAAACATCAATTACGCTTTTGCGCCACCCGAAAATGGTTCTCATTAATAATTTTTGTTTAATTTCTACAAATTTTTGTAAAGGTTAATGCTTTTTTATTATAATTATTATGTGAATAAACGAAAACTGTATGGATATCCATATGTTCTAGCTTACCTATGGGCTATTATAGGCGGAAAAATTTTAGTGGGTCACGAAGAAAAAATGTGAAAATTATCGGGTCACGGAAAAAAAAGTTTGGGGAACGCTGGCATATGGCATAATTCTATGGGGCAACTCTGTATATTCATTAAGATTGTTTCGATTGCAGAAACGATCTATTCGAATTTTAAGCAAAGTTAAGTGGAGTACCTCGTGCAGGGAGCTTTTCATACATCAGGAGATATTGACACTCCCATCGCTCTTTATTTTAAATATACTGACACACATTAAATAAAACATCACAAGTTTTCATACTTATAGTGACACTCATGGATACAAAATAAATACCCATAGATATTGGCAATGAATTTCCAAATCAAATGATTTTGTTTCAAAAAACTTTTAAATCAGAGATGAAAGACGTTGAAAATATTGCAGATTTAGTCAAATTATTAACAATTACATATTGCGATGTAAGTAGTACATTCACAGAAGTAATTGCATCACTTATGCTATATTTGACATTATCCGTCAGCGGGGCCACTGCAGAAGGTCCTTCAGTACATTGAAAAAAATTAAAAATTATTTAAAGACAACGATGACTCAAGATCGTTTCTCAGCACTAAGCATATAAGCCATTGAATCAGAAGAAGCTGCTCAAATAAATTTAAAAGATGTCGTCGACCAATTTGCAACTATAATGGCCAGGAAAAACAATACCGTTTAGTTTGTGAGAAATTTTTAATCATTATTTTAAGATAATATTTTCAAAAAATTTGTGTTGTTTTCTTATTATACCATTACTATTATTTTTTGCGGGGGTGGATGAAAGTTTTGCGCGGGGGGGAGGGCAAATTTTGTTGGTACGCTACTGCTGAGACGGGGCTCGTATATAAACCAGAATATACTCGGATTTATTATCTATATGTACATGTTATTATTAGAGCCGTGCGCGGATAGAACTTTTTCGATATCCGCAACTAAACCGCATCCGCATATTTGACATCCGCATCCACAACTTGTACAAATAGCAATCGATCCGAAATTACATACATTAAAACTGCATCCGTAAATTTGTTTTCATTGAATGTCCAACATATTTTAAAAAATAAATAAACATATACATATCTATACTCCAATCAGGCCGAGTAATTGGTAAAAAATTAATTGGTTAACCGTAATATTTTCCAAAATTTTATATACTACGAGGGATGTTTCCAAAGTTCTGGGAATTTAGCTATAATATTTATTATTTTGTTAATTTTCGTCAATATTGCAATGTAATTTTTCAACATAATCTCCATTTAACTGAATACATTTATCCCAACTATATACTAATTTTTTTAAGCCGTCCTCAAAGAACTTTGAAATTGAGTTTCTGTTCTGGTCCCAACAGCCTTGGCACCCAGCGCGGCGAAACCTTGCTAAAGCCCAAACAATCATGCAAGATGTCATGAACTTGTCGTGTACCTATCCCTAGGCGCACACTAATTTGACGAATAGTCATTCGCCTGTCCTCTTTCAGTAGGTCTTCGACGGCAGTAATGTTTCTTTCATTTACCGACGTGCTTGGGCGCCCACTGCGTGGTCTTCTAGTGATGTTCTACCGGTTTTAAAACGATCGATCCACCGATAAACAGTACTTTTGGATTATGCAGACTCACCAAATACTTCTTGCAGACGCTGAATAATTTCTGATGTTTTCACACCTTCTTTCCACAAAAAGAAAATTATTGCTCTTTGAGATTTTGCTGCGTCTTCCACGGTTACAAAAATAGTGCTATGAAAACGCGTCTATATCAGTCGAACACCTAAATCAGACTGAACAATATTGCACTAGATAGTTGTATAAACATGTCAAGACTTGTCTGGCACCAATAACATTGCCTATAAGTTCCGCGTAATTTAATTATAGCATAATTCCCAGAATTTAGGAAACATCCCTCGTAAATCCGAGACCAAAACTTAAATAATTATTTGATGAAATTCGTATAAAATGATCAAGAGGATAGTAGTTGTAATACTGTTTTTTTTTTTTTTTTTTTATCTCCTGTTGGAGAGGTGCTCAAGCGCGTGAGCCTCCCGGGTGTTCCCTTGGCACACGATAAAAAAATTCTATCGCCCTACGTACGAGAGTTATATTTTATATTTCGGGATTTGAGATCAAAAACAATTATTTATCAACAAAGGTGGCTTTATTGTTTTTAAAAATATTCTCCATGAAGATCAATACGCTTTTGCATGCATTTCAACCAGTTTTCCACTCCGATTGGGGGTTTTTCCACTGCGATTGTCAAATTATGTGGGATCCTCGAATAAATCTTTTTGACGGCCAAATGTTCAAGTAATAGTGAATGTATGCTGGTCCCGATCTTACAGTATCGATTCACGCACAGCATCAATGTTTTCCGGAAAAACAATCGATTTTGGACGACTTTCACGAAATTCGTCCTTAAGGCGGCGCACAACCCTATAGTTCCCTATAGTTTCTTATACAAAACTAATAATCGGAAATAAAATTAATAACAATCTATATATCAAAATTTGCAGCAAATTTTTATCTATCTAATAGGATATTTTAAGTTTTAGAAAAATATGTTATGTAATTGTAATTAAGCAAATTGCATTATAGGCGCCATCTTGTAAACCAATCGACGCATATTTGTGTACGATGCGGCAAATTGTAGCTAAAGCTTCATTCTACAAAAAGGATTTTAGCTATTTTGTTCTATTGTGAAAACTACTTATAGTTATTGTACTTGGTAGTCTATATTTGCCACCATCTTGATTCTGCCGCGGTTCTCAAAATAGGTGTAATGGGTAAAAATGATTTAATTTTTGTGAAGAATACGTGTGGCATTCCATTATCATCAAGTATAATATTTTTCGACGAGGGTTCTAAACTATAAGTAATTAAGTCGAAAAAAATGTTGACGTATTATTTGAACATTCCTACACAAAACCATATAAATATATAAAAGTTATTTGAAACCCATCAATAGATTTAAAAAATTACAGAACAATGTTGCTGATGTCAATTATTAAGTTATTGAGCGATAATATGTTTACAATAAATATTTCTACAATTAAAAATATCCTATTAGATAGATAAAAATTCGGTGCAAAATTTGATGTATAGCTTGATACTAATTTTATTTCAGTTTGTTAATTTTGTATAAGAAATTGGTAACCTCTAGGGGTTATACGCAGCCTTAAGCGAACTACGGCCACGATTGAAGTCTGAAAACCATCGATAAACAGTAGTCCTTGATGGTGTTTCATCTCCAAAATTCGAGTTCATCGATGCACTGTTGTTGGGTTAATCCACATCGAAAGTTGTAAAAAATACTCGCTCGAAAATGTTTACGATTTAATTCCATTTTTAACCGAGATGATTTTTTTCAACATGTAAACTGTAAACTGTTTCAAACTGTAAACAACACAAATAGTGCTCGTACGTAAAAACGTTCTGAGTACGTACCTATACCGTCAAAAATGGCAAACTTTACGATAGAAGCGTCAGTTGCCAGAAGGCAGCACTAGTTTAGCGCAATCCCGTAACACAAAATTAATATTAAAAATTAATAATAGTAGAATTATAAATATTTATATTTTTCTTTTCAGTATATTAAATCGTCCCTTCAAAATATTGCTGGCTCATGGATTCTTGGATGTATTGTAACCTATTAGCTGAAACTAGGTAATTGAAATTTGGCATGCATAAATAATTTCATACAAGACGCAACCCTCGTATATATACTTTCGTAAAATTAAAGACTTTTTGCTTTGACTCAATTGCCCCAAAATTAATATTAGCTTCTGGTCCCCGAAAGTCTAAGTCCGCCACTGAATAACGTACTTCCCAGCTAAGTTCAAATCTCAACAAAAATTAAAATCAACATAAAACTAACTATTTTTAATGAATTTATCACTAAATTAAACAAACCAATATTTATTTCCCAATAGATAGCAGTCAAATACAGCTGCCAAAATATCACAAGAAAGCTAATTTTTAGAAAGCCCTTTAAATCGAAGTAGTATTTTGAAAAGTACCTGCGAAACTAAAGAAAACGATTACTCACTGTCAAAACTAAGTATTATATTTAATATCAAAAAACCAAACATAATAGAATTCACAATAAAAAAACTAACAAAAATAGTGTACCATTTTTAGCAACATCAATATTCACCTGACATCAAAAAATGAATAGAATTCCACACCTTACATACAGGTTCGCACAAAAAAATCTTTTTTTAGGTTATACCACAGTTAAATATAACTACAATTTATATGTACGTAAATTATGTTTTAGGATAATGTTACTGAAACCATATTATGGTATAACCTTCTTTAACCTAAGGGTGGCAAAACATAATAAAAAACCGACTTTTAGGGTCGATTCATAGGATGAACCCCAATAAGTAAGCTACTAAACGCTTTACACACCGCAAAAAATCGACCCCTCATAAAAAAGCAGGTTAAAAATCTTGCAACCACATGGTTCCTAAAAACCCTAGTGCTGTCTTTTTTTAGGTATTATGGTTTGAGAGTATTGAAGTAGGATAGAATGTTACACCATAAAAAAATGAGCGAATAGTTTGCATTCTTTTGTATATTAGATTTAGTAATTTTGTTTGTATAACAAGTGCTAAATATGTTGTAAATCAGATAGAACATTGCGGTTTTTAAAAACATGAGTTTTGCCAAAGTTTTTATGACTTTTTGGGTATTTTGTACAATGGTTACAGTAGCTATACCTACAATACTGTAAAAATTATGATGAGTTATTTGCCGTTAACAATGTTAGTAAATTTTTGACTGTAGGAATTTAGTATTTCATTTTCTTTTTAGGGTTTTGTAAGCATAAATAAGAAATCTTTCACTAATCTGTTTGTCGGTCTGTACGGAACAAATTGTATTCAAACCACTGGATCTGCGAACTGCTGTCATATGAAATTTGGAATGCATATACAGTTCTTTAACCTGCAAAAATGTGTGTGCTTTTTTGAGTATTTTGTAGCAGATATAAATGAAGTGTTCGAACTGGCGTAAAATATGATTCAGTTTTGGTTAACAGTTTTCTCAATTTCTGCGGGTCGGTTTGTTGTTCCAATTCATCAATCAGATTAGTTCCGGTTTTATACGGTTCAGTTTTGTTTTTTTAATTTTTAATTAGAGTGACATTCGATTCCGCTTAATCAGGCCACCGATTAATCGGATCAGCCGCTTATTAGGGACAAATCCTAAAGAACGGGAACAAAACTGAGGAAATAACACAAATTTACTTCGCTTTTTCGGGACAATATTCCAATATTGCACGTAAAATATTAATTATACAGGCAATGTTGGAGCAAATACAGTTTTTAACTGACAGTTGGCGAGTTGTAAATCCAGCGCAATACAAAACTGTTTTCGTTATAGTGGTTTAAAATCTACAGTGATTCCAGAACACAGCAGCGACGAAGAAAATAAAATTGTTAATTGTCTTGAATTTTCGACAATTGACACCAATTTACCTTGTTATGACGAGAATGGAGATTTGGAGAACGTAATTGTCGAATGCATTAAATAAAAACATCAAAATTTGGAGTAACCCGGTGACAGTGATGATGATGATCTTCCTGTGCCCGTAACTAACCATGTGGCAAAACAATGTATTGATAGATTACAGCGTTATTTTATGCAAGATGGAAATGACGGGAATCCCATGTCAGCATTAAACATTTGAGCTGATTTTGTACAACTATAATCCCGCAAAAACAAAAGGCAAACCACATTGGTGGAATTCTTGCAGAATACATAATTTAATTTAAGTTGGAACTTTATTTTTCTTTCAGTATTTATTATGTAATTTATTCTTTCAGAATTTATATTATTTTTTTATTATGTAGTACGCATATAAATTTTTAATATGTATGTACCTATACGCAGAGTTTTGAACAATTTATCAAATCCAATATTAAAAAATTGATGTGAAGTCTGAATTTTCACACATTTCAGGATTTCACAGGTATTTAGTAAGTGAATGATGATTATTTGGGATGCCAAAACAAATTTTATGTTAAAATATTTTTTTTTTTGTTAATTTTAATTCGAATGCCTAATACCATTATTTAGGTTTCTAAATATGTGCAGTATTTTTTTTTTTTTTTCTAATATAGCAAGGTTCATTAAGATTTTTATAATTGCGCCTATGGCTTCCATTGGTTGTTTTAAGTCATAACTCCGCCCATCTGATTTCGTGTATTCAATTTCCACTGGTTATTAAATTTACGCTTTTAAAAATTAAATGCAACATTTGCCCAAATATAACTAGAATTTTGAAACATTAATTTAATCAAAATAAAAATGTAAAAAAAAAAGAAAAAATAAAATTGTCTCGAGACCGGAACCCTAGTTTGCAAATTAGAACGCGAGATTGCTAACCATTACACCATGAAAGCATGCTGCTTTACTTTGTTACATAAGTTATTAAATATTTTACATGGTCAAGCAAAAAACACAAAAAATGCGTTATGCCGAAAACATAATCTGATCAAAAATTCTTGTTGTACTATTCCGGTTCACACAAATGTACATTACTTGGAATTTTTTCAGATTTTTAGTTTAAACCATCTGGGCTACAGGGTGCGGGCCATTTTTTTTTTGCACAATTTTAGCAAAAATCGATTCAAAATAATGTATTTTGCAAAAATAAAATTTTGATCGTTAATCCACGTACTAAGGACTTTCATTTGATACCCTACTCAGAATTTTAAAAAAATATTTTTTTTTCGGTGATCAGATATTTGTTTATATTTTCATGGGGATATGCTTTTTGGATGTTTTAGTATTTTTCCTATGTGCGGGTCAAACAGTTGTATACGCATGCCAAATTTCAACTCTCTAGGTTTAGCCGTTTGGCTACAATTTACCGAACAGACAGACAGACAGACAGACGACAAAATGACGATATAAGGGTTTTTTGGTCATACCTACCAAATCCTAAAAACACTAATCCTGTCATTTTTGTCGAACTTCGGGCCAGCCGCTTAATTGAGACAAAATGTACTAGTCCCGTTATGTCCCGATTAAGCGGAAAGAACTGTACTAGGATAAAATATAATTTTATTTAAAATTATAAAATATGTTAATAAAGCAGAAAATCTAGTATTGCCTCCATCATATCAATTTAATTCAAACATATAAAAGTAAAATATAGTTCGAGTTTCGGAAAAGGACCGGTTCGTTCCGGCTTTTTGCTCCGGTTCTGGTTTGTTTCAACCCTTGCTATACATATAATACAATAACATGGTAATTTAGGATAAGTTACTTGTTATTAACAATATATTATTATATTACAATACTAGGTTATTACCCGTCAACAATGACGGATTTATAATATAAAAATTTCAATTGTTTGTATGTGTATTTGGTTTTATTTTTTAACGTATACTAATTTCGTCGCCAGTCTGTGAATCATGGGACAGGATATCACCAGTTAGCTAATCACGGGAGAGGGCGTCACCTGTCAGCCAATCAAGAAACAGGGTGTCCCCATTTAGCCAATCACGAGAACTTTAGAAAAATTGACGTCATAATGTTACCAACACTACATACAGACACTTGTTAATTATATAGTAAGATTATTTATTCATTAACTTTTTAAGAGAAAACAATTCATTCTTACTTAGTACATTACATTTATATTGTTAAAACTAAAAATTTGAGACGTTAATTTATGCCTACGAAACCCTAGACGTTTCTATATGTAATTATATTCGTAGATACTTAGAGAATAAATCTGCAAAATATTGTTCATATCAGTTTAAGGGTATAGACTTGTCTAGAGTTTCTCGTTTATTCCTACGAAACCCAAAACATTTATATATAAAATTTTATCCGCAGTTTCTTAGAGAAAAAATCTGCAAAATATTGTTCATATCGGTCAAAGGAAACAGGAGTATCTACAGTCTCTTGTTTATGCCTACGAAATCCTAGATATTTATTTATGTAATTATATTCGTAAATTATTAGAGAATAAATGTGTAAAATATTGTTCATATCGGTCAAAGGAAACAGGAGTATCTAGAGTCTCTTGTTTATGGCTACGAAACCCTAGGCAGTTATGTTTGTAATTATATTCGTAGATTTTCAGAGAATAAAGCTGCAAAATATTGTTTATATCGGTCAAAGGAAACAGGATTATCTAGACTCTCTTGTTTATGCCTACGAAACTCTAGACATTTATGCATATAATTATATTTATAGATTCTTAGAAAATAAATCTGAAAAATACTGTTCATATCGGTCAAAGGATATAGGAGTACCCTAGGGTTTCTTGTTTAAGCCCACGAAATCCTATACATTTCTATAGGTTATTTTATCCGCAGATTTTTAAATAATAAATCTGCAACATATTTTTCATATCGATCAAAGAACATGGAAGTGTCTACAGTTTCTTATTTATGCCTACGAAACAGATAAAAAGATATTTCTATACGATGTTTTATCCGCAGATTTTTAGAGAATAAATTTGCAAAATGTTTTTCATATCGATCAAAGAATATAGGAGTGTCTAGAGTTTCTTATTTATATCTACGAAACCCTATTTATTTCTGTATGTTATTTTATCCGCAGATTCTTAGAGAATAAATCTGCAAAATATTGTTCATATCGGTCAAAGGATATATGAGTCTCTTGTTTATGCCTACAAAACTCTAGACATTTATGTATGTAATTATATTTGTAGATTCCTAGAGAATATATCTGCAAAATATTGTTCATATTGGTCAAAGGATATAGCAGTGTCTAGAGTTTCTTTTTTATGCCTACGAAACCCTAGACATTTCTGTAAATAATTATATTTGTAGATTCTAAGAAAATAAATCTGCAAAATATTATTCATATTGGTCCAAGGATATAGCAGTATATATAGTTTCTTGTTTATGCTTACGAAACCCTAGACATTTCTTTATGTTATTTTATTCGCAGTTTCTTAGAGAATAAATCTGCAAAATAATGTTGTTGATATCAGTCAAATGATATAGGAGTATCTAGAGTTTCTTGTTTTATTATATTTTTAAATTCTTAGAGAATAAATGTGCAAAATATCTGTCAATCAAGTCAAACTGGGAACAGGATGTTCACGAGAACCTTAGGAAAAATGACTGTCACAGTGTTACACAATCACTAACACACGGTAGCTAATTATATATGTACGATAACACTATATTATGAAAATCAAGTTCAAAATGTGACAGATTTATAATTTTGTTTTGATTTTCAGAGGATTTTTTCGAAAAATGTGTATGACCACAATTTTTTGTTCCTTACTTTATTTCTCAGAGGGGCAGGTTAAAAAATCTGAAAAAAAACGTAATTTACAATTAATCTAAATCATAATATAACACACGAAATTTTATTTATGAAAGATCAAATTTAGTGAATTTTTTTTTTTTTTAATATAGATTGTTAAATGAAAGCTTAATGAAAGTTTAAGGGATGAAAAATAATTTCCAAAAAGTTGTTAATTTTAATGCGATTTTGGCAGAAAATAGCATCTGACACATTCAGTATACAGCAAAAAATTCATAAGTGTAAAAGTTCATTCTCAATTTGGTTAAAATTTTCATTTAAAAAAAAGTAAAAAGTTCACTATTTTTAACCAAATCACCATGTAAATATTAATTTATACAGATAGTGTTATTTTTATGAAATATTATTTTTTTCGTGTTAAAATTAACCTATTTATTTTCTAACACTATAATTTAACCAGTATGTAAGTGAATATGTTCTACTAAATTTAACCAAAAAAGTGTAGATTATTAACACGAAAAGCGAGTACACTAAAAGTTCATTTTTTAGTGTATAGCTCAGTCGCTAAAACATTGCAGTTCGTCATTTTGCGTCATAACTTCAATTAGACCGGGAGCTCATGACAGTTTTTGGTCTCCTATTTCATACAGCATGCCTTTTGGAGGAGAGAATATTTACCCTGTGACAACAAAAAAGGGATGGTACTAAACCCCTGCACGCTTTCCGGTCATAGAGAAAATTGCATTTCCATTACACAAAAATTTTGTGTTTTTCTCTGATTTAATATTGCTTGCCCTTTTGACAAAAGAAAGTTAAAACAAATTTAAAGTCTTTTAATTATAGGCATGCGATTCGCAGGGTCCCAAAGGGCTCAAACGGTATGAAATCGGAGACCAAAAATGTCATGAGCTCCCGGTCTAAATGACAAACTTAGTGGCGAAAAAATAACTAAATCGATTTTTTGGCATGTGAATTATAGACTAATATTGCTCTTAACTC
Organism: Liopterus haemorrhoidalis; assembly: GCA_963971575.1. Taxonomy (NCBI): domain Eukaryota; kingdom Metazoa; phylum Arthropoda; class Insecta; order Coleoptera; family Dytiscidae; genus Liopterus; species Liopterus haemorrhoidalis. The sequence goes on along the minus strand of OZ020611.1, from coordinate 144,547,473 downwards.
TTTTATTTTACTAAAACATACCTTTTGAAGTCATATTCTTTTTTTATTTAGTCTGTTGTTTATTTAGCAGTTTTGTGTTTAGTTATACATTTTTTTTTATAGATTTTCTTATTTGATTTTGTGTGTACTGCATAGTTTTTAGGAGATATTCAATTTATTCTTATTTTATTTTCTTTGATCATATTTTTGGACCACATCAGTCCTTTATAGGACTATTTTGCCTATTAGAATAGTTTATTTGTTTCTATTCTGTTCTTATTCTTATATTTGCATTTCATTTCGATACAAGTGACAGCGTACAAACATTACATTCGTTAAATAGATGAATGTAAACGTAATAAACCTGACGTCACATTTTTTTGTGACGTTTCAAGTGACGCAACTGCACTGTTTCGCCTATTTCCCTAAACCAGGGGTCGGCAAACTTTAGAAGCCAAAGAGCCCTCACCCTTTACGGCATTTAGAAACATTTTAAAGAGCCATAATATTGTTTTAATTCATGACTTTATGAATATTTTCTAAATTTTATTCCTTTATCAACTTAATTTAAAGAGCCACACGAATGTCCTCAAAGAGCCGCATGCGGCTCGCGAGCCACGGTCTGCCGACCCCTGCCCTATACCATGAAGTCACTTAACCCTACTTTTTTTAGAGTGTATGCGGACCTCTTTTACTTATAAAATACATACAAAATCCTGAATTATACGAAAATTTGCAATTTGTATAAATTTTTATTATACTACATTATAAAGTAACTGATATGTTTAGTATTTCTAGGTAATATATTATTAGGGGTATACTAAGGGAAAATACCAATTGAAGAAAATAAATTGTTTTTCTCACAATTATTTATTTTTCTCCAAAAAGATCTAAATAATAATTTTCGTAGAAGCTAAATGTTCTAGAACTACCTGAAACTAATCCTATTTTTGGTGAACTCGTTAACTGTAACAGCACGTAAATTACCCAACATAACTGCCTCACTTACAACTCTTTGCAAATAGGATTAAATTTTAATCCTTGTTTTAGTAGGATTACAAAGTGTTAAAATATCCTACTTCAGAAGCAAAGTATGTTAAGAGGGATTAAGTCCCAAATGGCACAATTTTAGTCACGTTTCACGCTTTTGCAAAATGTTAAAGTAATATTTCGCTAAATAGTTGTAACTACAAAAGATGTAAAAATATCGAGTTTAGCGATAGACTAAAAGTCCTCCATACAGGGTGAGGCAACACTTATGTTATTCACCTAATAAAAAACAGTTATAAAAAAATTGTTCAAATAAAACTTATTTGGGGCAATGGGGGTCAGACGATAACCGAATAATTTGTTTTTTATGCGTTTGTTTGGCAAAAGGTATGACAGTAAACAAATTTACTTCAAATTACACTACACCAGGGGTCCCCAAACTTTTTTGACCGTCGACCCCCAGAAGAGTTTCTCGACTTCTTATCGACCCCCTCTATTTTACATTTACGTTATTATAATAGAACAAGCAAAAAATACGCTTATGTGATTTTTTATATTGTTTATTATAGTTTTTTATTTATATTTCATTTATCTAATATAATTATATCTAATCAGAAGCAATACAATAATACTATTAAATAAAATTTACTGTCATTGTCAATGTGGCGGGTGTGGTTGGTGACTCTTTCCAAGATTAGCAATGTCGGGTTCAAAATGATTTAATTTCAGCCTTAAACCGCCACGGAATTGTACTTGTTTCTCTGTTTTGCAGGATGGAATTAACATGGCTAAATCCAGCTTCAACCATATACGAGTTTGCAAATGCTAGCAAAAAGTGAACTAGCATTTCCGAAAGTTTTGGATATTTCTGTCTAACATTTACATTTGACCAAAAGTAGCTTAATGTAACATTTTTAAAAAGCGTTTTAGCTTCAATATCAACCGACAATTCAATAAGTTCATCTTGTATAGTACTTTCGATGTTTTCAAGATCTGCAGAAAAGGGCGCGATAATCCAATCTGGGATGTGCATTTTCTCTAAATCCTCAAAACGTAATTTAAAATCCACGCTCAATTTTTGAAGATGCTTTGTGTATATTTCCAAGTCTTCATTCATCTTTTACTTCCAATTGTCGCGAATTCGAAAAATACTGAAAATCTCTTCGTAACAATGAAGATCTAAATAAATCTAATTTAACTTATATTTATATATAACTGTGTAGTTATTATTCTAGTAGTTTTTAACTTTTTTCCATCGACCCCCAATCGACCCCCAAGCCAGAATTGACCCCTAACAATGTCATATCGACCCTCGGGAGTCGATATCGACCACTTTGGGGACCCCTGCACTACACAAAAGGGAAATAATTCATAATATCAGTATTTTGTCTGTAATTGACAGAATTTATTTTTTGAAACTGATACTTGTTACTAATTTCTGTTAAGTTTTTGGGTAATAACGCAATTTATAAAAATTTCAAGTTATTTCTGTTTTGAACTCATGTAGCGATATTATTTTACATATTATTATAGAACTTTTTTTTATATTCAACGGTGTATAACTTGTATATCCTTACACAACAAAAATGTTGAGAAAATCTCGTTTAGTGGCCTTCAAAATGACTTATTTGTTGGTTAATAATGAAAACCATTGCCTCCTGGAATTGTTTCTAATAGGTAGATTACTGTTATGAGTCACTAATCAATTATTAAGAATAATAATAATATTTTATTAACAGCCTTGTGGCCTATAAAAAATAAATAGTACATACAAATTAAAGAAACAAAATAAACTATACAAAAAAAAAAAAATAACAAAAGCAATAAAAGAAAGCACATACAAAATAGTTTGAATTTGCCCTCAATCGTAATGTACAGTTAATTTCAAGACCACAAAAAGTACTGGGGGCACGTGCGTCCCCTCCCCCCTTTTAGGTCCAATGAAATAATATTTTAACAAATTTAAAATTATCGTACAGCAAAATAACTTATGCATTTTACAATATATAAACTATGTTTTATTATGTATAGTATTGAAATTTATAGAAAATGCATATTCCCATGTTATTTTTAGGTATTAGTACATATAATCAAGAAATCCTTATTCCGTCACATGACTCTGTCCGTTCAGTAGAAATTAGATCAGGCGGCTGAATTTAAAAAACTGAATACATGTTCGAGAAATACTGAGACTTCAATACTATATCCCGCGAAAAATACAAACAAATATGAATTTATCGAAGAAAAAAATTTGTAAAATTTTGAGGGATATCAAATGACAGTTTTTGTACATGGATTATTTACAAGTTATTAACAATCAAATTTTTTTTATTAACAAATAATGACATTTAAATCATCATCTCTTTTTGCGATTTTGTAGCTATCTATTTTTCATACAAAATGATAAGCCGTGACGGAATTTATATAATAACAAATATTACAACCAATATTTTGAAGGACTCCTTGAAATTTTTTTAAAAACTGAAATGGTAGAAAAGAGTACATTTTACAATTTTAAGAATATTTTTATTCTAATTTAATCTAATCCTATAAAACAATTATATGTTGTGGGCATATGAGGCCCGCGAGCATCCAGTCTCCAACCTACAGATGACGTCATAAGTACCCCCCCCCAACCATAAGTCCTGTATACGCCAATGAATGATACCGTACGTTAATCGCGACCGAAAAGCAGCATAATAAAACATGCGCAACATATAAAAAAATACAGAAGTGCTCATCCTGATGAAAGCGTAGAGTGCTTTTTTCAAAACTATATTCCAAATGGTCAGCAGTTCGGAGATCCAGTGGTTTGGATACAATTGTTCCGTACAGACCGACAAACACATTAATGAAGGATTTCTTGTTAAAACCCTAAAAAGAAAATGAAAAAAACCAAATTCATACAGTCAAAAATTTACTAACATTGTTGGGGGGGGTCAGAAGACAAAATTATTTAAATTATTTATAAGGTTCACACTTCTAAATTTCATTTCATTTACTGTAGGTATAGCTACATATTATAACCATTGTATAAATAGTTAATGTGATCATGCCAGTTAACTTGAGATGCTAATCAGCATAAGCTGGTAATCTACACATTCGGCATAATTTACACAAGAAGCGTTTGTCATAAAGTTTCTGTGTGCTTTGTGCTGCACGAAGATTGTTCGGCAAAAACTGTGCAGTGCAGTTTGTGTGCACAATCGTCACAAGTTCAGATCGTACGGCAGTCAGTGCAATAGTGTTTTTCGCGGTAAAAATACAAAGTTATTATTTCTACAAAACAATATGAGTGAAAACAATCAAGATATCATTTTTTATGCCTGCAGCATTTACAAAATAAATAGTATAGACATGAACCTCATGATGGAACATGTAAATACACTCAAAAAGACTTAAAATTTTCTGGATTCAAGCGGAAATGTACTTTAAATTGATTTGTAGTCATGTTTGAAACAGTACTCTCTGCATATTCAAACACTTTTTCCAAATTAATTTCTGGTTTGGAAAATTCTTCTGAATTGTCTTCCTCATCAAATAAAATTTCTTTTATATTACTTAAAAGAATCGCAAAACCTTCATGCGCCATTTATATATTATCGTACAAAACAATTAGCAGGAGACAGACTTGATGTAATCACACACATATAATTCATTTGTTTACAAAAAAAATAGGTTAGAATAATAGTTTGAATAACTGCACAATCTGAACAAAGCGTTCATCTTTGACTTTCTTGTACAGTATGCACAGTGGTCACGTGACCAAAAACTTGCACAACACAGACTTAACACTGCACAGTTATGCCGAACGCACCTTTGACTGTTGATGTGAATCCCAAGAAATTTAATTGGTCTCCCAAATACAATATTCAAGTTGATATTGCAACTGAGAGAAAAAATAATTTGTTGGGCTTTGTTATCATTAAATAATAATATATTATTGATTACTATATCATAGTAAATTCTTTTTAGAAAGTGATTTACATCCTCAGTATGCCTTTGGTAAGAAAAATATTACCTATTTGAAAACAACTTTGTCCAGCAAATATATTTAATTTTAAAATGAAATTTTCAGGTATAAACTCGCACGTGATAAACAAGTAACATATAAAAACATTTAGCATATGTGCATATGTGCCGGCTGCAAACCCTTTTAACACTATTCTATACAATATTATCAAACCTCACTCAAGTACTGCATTATTATGATGAATTGCCAAAAATAGACTAAAAATGCCATATGGTAACAGCCCAAAAATGCATGAATCGGGTAAAATAGAAAACAGATTTCACTAAAAAGGGTCAGTGTCCTTCAATTCACCCTTTATGCCTGGACTGTGGGTAGCCCACCACCTACAGTAACCCTATACCTCGCAGCTGCAATGTTAATGCTTGATATGGTGTTTTTTTGCAAAACAACCAAAATGTTACAATCAAGGGTGGGTTGTTAAAATTGTAACAACCAGTTCTCTCAGGGAAAACATTTTGCATCTAAAATATTTTAGCAATATTTATTTTAAAATAGGGTATTTGAGATAAATGCAATAGGCGGTTTTGTCTGTTTTTTTATTTTTCGGCCTCATATTTGGTTTCTACATGCTTAAGATAATTATAAGACAAAATACGCAAAAAAATTTTTAATTTTTTTGTCTGTCTGTCAGTCTGCCTCTCTGTATGTCTGTCTATTTGTCCGAGATTCAGGCAAAAACTAATGGATATATTTCCACGTAATTAGATTTGATGATAGAGTAAAACCAGGATTCGAACATAGGCTATATGGAATTTCAAAATTTTTATTCTAGGGGGGTATTTCCGGGTAAAACTGTTTATTAGTAAACTTACTATAGACCACATTATTCTTTTGCAAAAACTTTATAACTGTGGAGTTCATGGTAATCATGGGTATAATTCAGAGTGGATTCACTGTACATCCGGTGTGCCTCAAGGATCTCACTTGGGACCTTTATTGTTCTTAATATTTATTAATGATATTGTTAAATGTTTTAAGTTCTGCAAGTGTTTACTCTATTCAGATGATGTAAAAAATTTCACTCTGTAAGTAACTTGGACGACTGTTTGAAAATACAATCTGATCTTAACAATTTCTATCAATATTGTTTTGAAAATAAATTATTCCTAAATGTTAAGAAATGCTGAAAATGTCATTTGGAAGAGTCAGGCAAACTATTGATTTTAATTATAAATTTGACGACTCTATTATTAGTTCTGGGAATAATGTTAAAGATCTCGGCATCACTCTAGATAACAAATTAATTATGGATATACACATTGATAAAATCGTTAAAAAGGCTTATAAAATGCTTGGTTTCCTTATCCGGTCATGTAAAAGTTTTAAAAATCCCTTATCTGTTATGACCTTATACAAAACATTGGTTAGAAGCCAGCTTGAATTTGCTTGCGTTTGTTGGTCGCCCCAGTATTTTGTATATATAAACAGAATTCAAACCATACAAAACAGGTTTATTAATTATATGAAAATTAAATTTCCAAAGTTTTCTGTGGATTTAGTTGACCTGGAAAAAAGTCGTAAAGTAATTGACCTGATATTTCTATACAAAATTATTAATGGCTTGATTGATTGTCCTGATCTCGTTAGAATGGTCTCCTTACGAGTACCCTCTTACGCTATCAGAAATTTTGAGTTAATATCAGTTTCATCAAGTCGTACAAATTAGTGTCTTAATTCAATTAGTAATAGATTTTCGTCACTTCATAATAATTATTCGGATTTGCCTGATTTTCCAGATATATTCAGCACATCGCTTACACAATTTAAAAAACTGATCTCTAATTTAATTTAATTTATTGTATGTATTTTGTATGCTGTGTATATATCATATCTACTATTATATTGTACAAGTGTTGGTATGTATGTTCTATTCAACTTCTGGTGTATCTTCATTTTTCCGGTAACACGGAGAGAGGAAAATGAACCGCCGTTTTATCCGGGTGATATTTTTTTAGTGCTTAGGCTTAATTTTATTTCGACAGGGGGTACTGACTAATTTTTATTGATAAAAATCATGCATTTTTTCCTCGAAACCATTTCGAATCAAAGTCACCATTGATCGGCACGGACAGGTTTTATCAGACGATAATTCAAAAATATTCTTAATACAAGACGGCCGGTCCAGAAAATTTACGACGAGAATCAAAGTGTTAAATGGTAATAATGGTGCGAGATAATATTTTGAGGTATCAGAAAACATTTTTCAAAGAATGTGGGCCATTATTTGAGCATTTTGAGGCAAAAATATGCTTACAAGGTTTCAAAAGGAGACAGTTGTCAAATTGTTTGCATTTTAAAATGGGACGAGATTTCTCATTTTGAACGTGTTTCTTGACAGAAGAATACTAATTATGGATTTAAGGTGAAGTAACAATAAAGTTTAAGACATTTTCAGGTCGAATTTCCATAAAATAGTGTTAAAAAAGATTTATATATATTAAAAATTTCAGGGTTAATGAAAGTGTTAAGTGGTGATAATGGTTCAATATAGCTTTTTTGACGTGCGAGATAATATTTTGAAGCATCGGAAAATATTTTTCAAAGGATCTTGGCCATTATTGGATCATTTTGAGACAAAAATATGCTTACAAGATTTCAAAAGGTGACATCTGTCAAATTTTTTTCAATTTAAAATGTGACGAGTTTTCACATTTTGACGGATTTCTTGACAGAAGAAAACTAATTAAGTATGTAAGGTGAATTAACGATAAAACTTAGGACGTTTGCAGGGGGAATTTCCATAAAATAGTGTTAAAAAAAGATGAGCGACGAGTTTTATAATCGACAAGTGCGACAAAATGCCTTATTATATTAAAACGAGTCGCGAAGCGACGAGTTTTGACAACGTAGGGGAGAAGACCGGCGTAGCCGGGCTGAGGCCCCTAGTATAGTATATATGTATTATATATGTATTATACGTGTATGTATGCTTACATGCAGTATGTTCTATATTGATATATTTGTATATATGTATTCTTTTTGCCTGATGTTTTATTATCTTTGATTTCTTTCTGTGTGTTAGTGCCATTCCTGTTATTGGAATTTGTTGTCCTGTTGGAATGGCCAAGTTGTATAAAATAAATAAATAAAAACTTAAAATCGTTATTATTGATAACAGAAAATATATAGACCAAAAATTGTTTATAGTAAGAAAACATTTTTACCGACCGTCAACATATATAAGGGAGGTATTGTGATCATACCGATTTTGACATTTCGAGATTTCGATGGATCTCCACGAATTGAGGTCCCTACATAACGTTTTGACTACTTTTAGTATGATGTCTGTCGGTCTGTCTGTCTGTCCGTCCATCCGTCTGTCTGTCTGTGTACACGTGCAGAGCAAATTCTGCTAAAAGGATTTTTATAAAACTTCATATTTAAGCTTTTAACATCAATGGCACGAGTTGATCAACTTTTGGTAAAAATCGGTTGACTAGAAATGGTAGTTTACTCGTGTCGATTTTAAGATTTTTGCGAATATTTAGTAACAGAAAAATATTTCGAAAAAATTTATTGAACAAAAGTTACTATAAATGCAATAACTAATAACTTTTATTTGAGACGTTTTTTGATAAAACGTCTCAATTTGTTCATAATTATATGTAACGTTTCCATGGTCATGATAAATAATATCGCTGTTAGAAAATATTAGGCCAAATATTTCTACTCTGCTACTAGAATGTATTTTATACAAGTACATTATGATGGCGGTCGGTCCTGTGGTGGCCACAGCTGATTTTGTTTTTGTTGACTATTTGGGATATAGTGGAGGCACACCTTGAAGCTAAACTTTTGAAATATCTCCCTTATTATAGACTTAACAGCAAAAATGTATATTACAATAATTGTTTATAATAAGAAAACAAAACTTTTTTGTTCTGTATATAGTTTTCAAACTAAAATCTTAACGCATTTTTCTATTTTCTTAATTTTGAGTAAAATATCAAATAAGAGCAATCTCACTTATTATTTACTTTACATCAAAAACGTTTATGAGGAAACATTATTTTCTCGTCAGGGCAGTTTGGAAAATATTACGCAGAATCTGTGGCCCCATTCAAATTAATGGTGACTGGAGAATCCGTAAGAACAAAGATATCCGAGAACTGTACTCAAGGCCGAGTATCGCACAAGAATTGAGAGGCAAACGATTACAGTGGATATGACAAGTTATAAGGATGAGCGAGGATAGAATGGTTAGGAAAATATTGGCAGGCCCAAAAAGAGGGGGGGTAGCCGAGGAAAAATCCCGGGGCCCCGGGATTCTTGGGGTCCCAGGGTCCTGGGCCGAGCCGTAGGAACCGCCTGGCATCGAGACAAGTGGCCGTCACTCACTTGTATTTTGGAAATGAGGACCTTTTTTTTAGGTCATCAGTTGAATTTTCACCTGTATTATAATAAAAATTCCCGCTCCATTTGTATATGGTCCAGACTTCAAGCTGAAAGAATTAGTTTTCACCCTCTTGACGGCTTGGATATGGGAAGGAATATTGAATACCCGTCGACCAGACCACGCAAGAGATAGAGAGTTCTAGCGAAGCTTCCAAAATACAAGTGACGACCTAAAAAAAGATCCTCACTTACAAAGAAAAGGTCACCACTTGTACTTTAACAAAAACACGTAAAACAACGTGTTTTTGGAGCTCAACCCATGCCCCCCCAACGCGTCTGACCATACTAATCAATTAACACACTTATATTCCAAATAGCAAACAATTAGATACTAATTGAAAATTTTATGTTGCCATGGTAATCATCTGTCATAATTCTCAAAATTAATACATTATTGACATTGGTCTGCCTTCTTGTGTAGAGCTTGGTACTAAATACCAATATAGTAGAATATGTAGTTAATTTTTACCAAATTATTTTGAATTTATTATTAATATTTTCGGTGTTAGAAAAAATGTTGTGTACAATCAGTAGCGGCTGGTGGGTAATATATTTGGGGGGACACTTTTTGATCCATATATTGCAATGGTGTCCAGCCTACGGCCCGCGGGCCTAATCTGGCCCAACAATAAGTTTCAAACGGCTCGCATAAAATTTCTGCCCCTTGTTGTTTTATAATCAACCTTCCCCCTTCCTCAAAAGGTTTTTGTAATTTCTCTACTCCCCCTGTCCTTAATTGATTTTCAAAATTTCCTCTCCGCCAGAGCCGCAGTAAGGGGGGGGGAGGGGGCGATGGTCCTGGGCGCACTAAGTAAAAGGGTGCTGACGGCTTGACTAAGGGGCGCCATTGCGAAGGCGAGGACCTTTTTTTTTACTCATCATTTACAATTTGGGAGGTGAGGACCTTTTTTTTTGCTCATCACTTAAATTTTGGAGGTGAGAACCTTGTTTTTATTTGCCAAGGGCGCCAAAACACGATTTTTCTCAAAAACGCGATGTATAAGTAGGTAAAAAAATGTGATAACCTAAGTTGACCATAATAACATTAAAAATGATTAAAAATATTTTGCTTTCAAATTATACTTCCAAGTACGACTTGAAAGTGAATAATTTTTTATTATATATATTTTTTTATTAAGCTCCGAGCTACATACAGATAAATCATCGGTCGTTAAAAAAAAATGTAGCTTTTTTTACTGAACTTTCTATTAATGTTCTATTTCCATATTTGTTCGATTGTGAAATATTCAATTTTGGCCAATAAGGACGAGGAGCCATATTTTTTATTAATAATATATTATTTCATAGCACGATAGTTTTAATATAACGCACTGTATCCAGTTTCACGTCTGAGTACTTTTCACAAATAAAAACAAATGAATGTTAGGCCGCCGGCCTAAATTCACTAACACATACACACTAACAACTCGCCGCTGTTGCCCATTCCAGTTAATTTTTGTTACTTGTGTAGATAAATACACTAGATCGCATGTGGTAACATGACACAACGAGGTAGTGTCCAGGGCATGGATTTCTAGATCTAAAGTTTTAGAATCTAACACATATGAAAAATATTTGAATTAGAAATAATAATAATAAATATATACATATATATGTAGCTGGTTTAATGCAGTATAAATAAAATTTTAAATTCAGTTTTTCTTATGAAATTTTTTTAGGAGGACACTGTCCCATCGACAGCCTGTCTCAGCCGCCACTTTATACAATACGCGAGTAAAAGACTTTTCAATCTCATGCTACCATTTATGGCACTTGAATGACTCCTTGTGCAAAAATTTGCATTATTTACTAAATTGCAAAAATGTAGATATGAATATTGTTTAGAATGAAGAAACAATTCCTTATTGTCAATGCAATTTTTAATTAAATGATTTAATTAACATAATTTACTTATTAATTACGTTACTGCAAAAATCGTAACGTAAAAATCGTACGAAGTACGAACACATCTGCTAGTAATTAATAACATTCCAACAATATAACAAAAATTGAAAATAAGTTTGAAACAAATTTTAAGAATTAAGTAAAATGGAAAGTAAAACTTATTGAAAAGAGTTATTTCACCCTTTTTGCCTGGACTTTAGGTAACCCTATACCTCACAGCTGCAAAAATGCATGCACAAACTCTCAGTATTCGTATACTCGTGAGATTTTAAGTTATTTTGACACCTTTGAAAGAAAAATTATTTTTAAAAATGGTATTTTGCACAAATATTAGGTAACTCCTCCTATCTTTGTGTAGGATGAGATGATAGAAATGCCCAACTCTATCTGTGTAAATACTGTGGGAAAAAGTTAAATAAGTAGCGTAGAGAATGGGTAAAAACGTTGGTTATGGTTGGTAATGAAGGTTTAGGGACAGGCCCAGTTTTTTTGGAGTTCTGCGAAAATGTTGACAGACGGAAATGGCTGACAGCATTGTTTTTCTTACAGTAGTAAATCAATTGGATAAATACATGACATACGTCTAACGACACGCAAATGAACAAAATAAATTATTTACGAGAATTTTGCAACATACACAATTTTGAAACAAAGATCTACTCAACTTTTTTCTTCCAATTTTGCCAAGGCTATCAACTTTAGGGCCAGGGGCGGATTTACCATGATGCTAATAACGCTACTAGTGTCAAGCCCCGGAACGCTATCGGGCCTTTAAAAGTACCCGTCGAATCGTCTTTCTAACTCATACATGGACGAATATGTTCCACATTTGAGTATACATTATGGAGGGCGCTAGGAAAGTTTTGTCGTACAACATTATTTTTTACAATTTTTCAAAATAATTTCGTCGAAACCAGTCATCAAAAGAGTTTTCCCACTTATCCATCGGCACAGAATCATATGATTCTTCCCACGTGACTAATAGCTAGTTTTCATTAGCAAAACGGCGTCCTTTTAGTTAATTTTTAACATAAAGGAACGATCCGAAATCTCATACAAGATCTGAACTATACGAAAGATGTGTTGTTACGAAAGATACTGAATTTTCCAAAATATTTTGTGTAACACGAGCTTGTTGTTTTTTTTTTTTTTATTATGTAGTACCCAAAGCATACAAATCTTTTTAAAATGTAATTTACCATGCAGAATTGTATGCAGAACCGGCGCATTAATTCTTCCTCTATCTGTTTGTATGTTATATTGTGATTTTTTATCAGTTTTATAACAGCAGCTACATTTTTCGAAATTATCAGTTCCGCTGGCCGGCCAGAACGTGGATCCTCTTCATATTCAAAATCTCCATATTGAAAGTTTTTACATCAGCGATCAACAGTCATTAAGAATGAGCAATCATCATGGACTAAATTAAACATTTCTTCATAGCATTTTTTGCTTGATAAACTATAGTGTATTACAGCGTTTCTCAACTGGGGGGCGCGCCCCCCTGGGGGGCCTTTAGAGCTTCGTTGGGGGGCCGCGAAGTCATACAAGATCGAAACATGAAAATATAATAAAAATGTAGTCAATCTTGCAATTTCGTTCATATTTGTAAATACGAGTATCTTATATTTAAATTCATAAAAATATACTTTTCATAACATAAATAAAATATATTCTATTTATTTTTATAGATAATATACTTATCTTGACAACTAATCTAAACTACAGGCTGTTTCAAACGTTTAAGTTGTCACTAGCAGAGCCGTAGTAACTGCCGTGTGTTTTTATTTGTTTTTGATCATCATTTGTAGTGCAAAAGCGAAGACTTTTTTTAGGTCATCACTTGTATTTTAGAAGTGATGATTTTTTTTTAGCTTGTATTTTTACTGGTTTATTAAAATTAACTTAGTATTAAGTATTAAGTTAATTTAATTTATTTGCCAAGGGCGTTAAAAACATTGCTACGGTTCTGGTCACTAGCTCACTTTATAATGAGTAAATGGGATTTTACAACAAAATTATCAAAAGCTTCATTCAATCGATAAAAAATACTAGATTTGAAAATCTAGTTCCGCTTTAAACAAAGAAACAGACTATAAGTAGACTATATCAAGATCAAATCAATTGTGTCGGTTGATGGGTTTCTCTGACAATGGTTCTCGTTGGAGGTACTTCAAGTATTTTCAAGTTGTACTTAGCAGGTACATTTGAAAGTGCAATATTTTTTATTATATATATTTTTTAATTGCTCTCCGAGCTACAGATCGAGCGATCCGAGCTAACTCAAGAGTAAGGATGCAAATTTGTTTAAATTAAAATGGAAAGCACTTTGAGCACTTTTAAATAAAAATACTGGTTAATGTTCCGTATAAGTCCACCAGGCATAACTCGTCAGACAGAACGTGTATGCTTGTTGGAATGAGATTTGGTCTCGACGAAGCGCCGCCCCTTTCTTTCAAAATATAACATTTACGATTCTGAAATCTTAATAAGTACTTGATAGTTATACGTTTTGAAATCCAAGCAATTATTTAATAAGTGTTTGTTAACATTTAGCTCGTATTTAGGTTTTTAAAGAAAAACTTGAATAACGAAATTTCAGTATTTATACGCTTAAAGTCATATTTAAATAGTTTGAATGAGATTTATAGTATACATATGTTGAAAAACACTAACTTTATTAAAAGAGAGAATCCTCAAATTATCAATATATTCCGACCTACCAATTTAATGTCTAAAATAGGACATTCCGTTTTTCATCGCATTCATACATACCAAATTATGTAAATGTATTAAAAAGGTATAAAGCATTTATATATCTTCACTATATGCAAACAAACAATGATAAAACTAGTAGGCAAATCCAGAGCCGTGAAAATCGCCACAGAATACCTTTTTATATAAAATTATCCATCCTTTTTATAACTCTTTGAAGTTGTACGCGATAAAATTTAGCTATCACATTTTGGGTTTAAATTTGGGAAAAAATGGATAGCATTTAGATCACATTGCAATTATAATACAGGAGTCTGGGAACTTTTTGGGACATTTACATTCAGACACAATCAGACCCTCATTCATACACCATCTTAACACCTCTTTCATATCCTTACTCTCCATATTACTTCAAAAATTGAAATAATTATCAGCCATTTTCCAAGTTTCAGGAACTAACTATGTAAATAACACCTGTGTAGACACCGTCCTCCCTTGATTCTAAATTGCACAAAAGTTGTGTCTGATTACACCGAGCACATATGCAAGAATGATTACTATTGGTTCCCCACTCTTACATATATTCTATTCTAAACATACAGCCTAGTTCTAATTTGACGCGGTGGACTTATACGGAACATTAACCAAAATACTTTAATTTCAAGTCATTATAGGGAATATAATCGTTATTTAAAAATATCACAGTTTTTTGTCAACCGTAAATTAGATAGTAGATATTAAAAAAATGTTTAAGTAAAAGTTGTTGAAAAGCTTTATCCAAAGATATCCAATATGACATACGTCCCAATTTAAAAATTCGAAATTGTCCTTGATATCCTGTACTTTCAGAAGACCTCTCAAAAGATCTCATTATCTTGATACACCATAATATAGGGGGGCCGCAGACAATATTTACATAATTTCGGGGGGTCCCGGGCCATAAAAGGTTGAGAAACACTGGTGTATTATATAATAATAATACAAATCTATTGTCCAATAATCTCGTATCGACGTGGATAGCCTTTTTCAGCTTTATTAAACAAAATCTCAACACAGATTGAAGATAAAAAATAAAATCGTATCTTTGTTTATATGAAAGACTCATCTTTAAGTTGATTCAAACTCAATATCGCTGTTTATTTACATTAACCCACGATAAAACTTTTCTAGCGTTTTAGGTATAATATTTAAACTTACGTATAATTTTGCAATAAAGCTACCGTAAAATTAAGGTTTTTTGCCCCAATTGTTTTCGGCCCCAAAATGATTATTAGCTTCAGACTCCTGAAAGTCTAGACTTGCCACTGTTTAGGGCATCTCTCCGCCCGTTCTTAACATATATTTTCTGTAGATTCTTGAACACGTTCTCAATTAAATGGTTTCTTGTTCATTGAATCACTGGTCTCTTTCAAATTAAAAGCACCAGTTATTTGCAAACTGCTAATTTACCTTAGTTCTCAACTTTCTCTGCAAACCAACACATGATAAAACAACACCAAAATCAGGTTTTATCAAACTAGTATCTTCTTCTTCTTCAGGTACTGACTTCGAATGTTAACACAGCGATCTTAACAGATCCACGGTAAGATAGTTTTGCGCATCATCCTTGATGATGATCAAAAAAATTGATGTGAAGCGTGAATTTTCTCACATTTCAGGGTTTCGCAGGTATATAATAAGTGAAGGTGGTATGCTGAGTGTGTAGGACTAATTTTGCTTTGTAGTAATCACGGCAAAACAAGAATATTTTTAAAATAATTTATCGGTTGTTAATCTAAGGTCTTTAAAAACAAATTTTATGTTAAAATATTTTTTTGTGCATTTTAATTCGAATACCTAAGACCCTTTAGGTTTCTAAATAATATGTGCAGTATTCTTTTATATAGCCTATGGCTTCCATTGGTTGTCATATGCTCCGCCCTTTTGGTTTTGTTTACATGCCACATAGAATGAAAATATAATTCCAACATTCCAACTAGTTACGCGTTATTAAATTTACGCTCTTAAAAATTAAATGCAAAATTTGCCAAAATATAACTAGGATTTTGACAAAATAATTTAAAGAAAATAAAAATGGAAAAAAAAAACAAAAAATAAAATTGTCTCCTCTGCCCGGGAAGGAACCCTAGAATTCTGGGTAGCTAGCGAGTATGCTAACCATTACACCATGATACGTCTTCTAGTCTAGTGTGTTACATAACTATAACTTTTGTAAATCGTCAACCAAAAAAACACAAAAAATGCGTTATTTTCCGAAAATATAATCTGATCAAAAATTCCTGTTGTACTATTCCGGTTCACACCAATGTAATTACTTAGAATTTTTTCAGATTTTTAGTTTAAACCATCTGGACTACAGGGCGTGGGACAATTTTTTTTGCACCAGTTTGGCAAAAATTGCATGAAAATAATTTATTTTGCAAAAATAAAATTTTAATGGTTAATCCACGTACTAAGGGCTTTCATTTGATACCCTACTCAGAATTTAAAAAAAATATTTGTTTTTTCCCTCTAATTCCCTTAAAATTTTAACCCTCTAAATTTAGCTGTTTGGCTACAATTTTTATCTAACAGACAGACAGACAGACAGACAGACAGACAGACAGACAGACAGACAGACAGACAGACAGACAGACAGACAGACAGACAGACAGACAGACAGACAGACAGACAGACAGACAGACGACAAAATGACGGTATAAGGGTTTTTTGGTCATACCTACAAAACCCTAAAAAATGACACATTTTTGTCAAAAACCGCGTGAAAATATGTTTTTTTTTTAAATATATATTTTTCTCAACTATCCACGCTTGATGATTGAGCTTTCATTTTGTACATAATTCAAAATTAATTAAAATAAAAGTTTAGTTTTTTCGTTAAATGTATTTTCTGGACTTCTTTTAGCTCATCAGCTCGGTTAAATTCGTCCTTTTCGTTCAAGAACTAGTTTAAGATATTTTTTGTCGTAATTTAAACTTTAAGCAAGCTTGTAGCTGCAAACTTTAAATCGTTTGTACCTGCTATTTGACCGCTAAGCTGGGGCACGGCCATGAGTTCTTTTTTTTTTTTTTTATTTATTTGGAGGTTTACCCACAGAAACGTCCTAATAGACGTTCCCAATTACAGGTCAATACAAGTAAAGTAGATAATACACAGTACAGAAAATAAATGGGTTACATTAAATGTCTTACAGAAGAAAAAAATAAAAATAAAAATATATATATAGTAGAAATATGGTTCTTGACGAAAAATGATATGAGGAGAAATAATAGTTCTTATTTACTCGTCAAATTTTATTAAAAAATATTATTACAAAATAATAATTTTACGAGACGTTTCGACTGGGACATCCAGTCATCTTCAGTCTATAAATAAAAAATATACAATTTTACAAATTTTATAAAACAGTCTTCAAAATAAAAATACAAATAAAATGTGAAAAATACTTAAAAATCAAGTTGAAAAACATTAAAAGAATTATAGATGATTAAAACAAAACATTAAAATAATAAATAATATTAAATAAATGAATAAAAGTTTAAAATTTAAAAAAATTAAAATGGCGCCTAGCACCATTTTGTGAGAAAAATATATATTTTTTTTTTTATAAATTACCATTAAAAAGGATTACAAACAAGTACAAAGAGTCACAGAAAAATTATATGACATACAAACTGTGTGACAAAAAAGGAAGGAAGTGTTCTTAACTGGACAGACTTACCTAAAGTTAAAAAAGTTAAGTTTTTAACTTTATAAGTTATATATAATTAGTTGCCTAGACAGCGTTTTTTAAATTATTGTAGTGAACAGGAAAAAATGTCCAGATCAGTGTTGACTCTGTTAAAAGAAGAAGATATTCTAGCAATTGGTGAATTTATTCCCAGATTACTGTTGTAGCGGTGATTGTGTAACAACATACGATTTCTCAAAACATATGAGTTACAATTAAATCCAAAGTAAGGAATTAAGTTGATAGAATCTATTTCATTATTTAATATTCTATATAAGAAAGCTAGATCATGGACGGTTCTTCTATCACGCAGACTTTGCATCTTGTAGAATTTTAAATTTTCTTCGTATGAGCGAAAATGCAGGTGTCTGTTAAACTTATAGTTTAATTTTTCGATAAATTTCTCTTGAAATTTTTCTATTCTGTCAATATATGTATTATATCGAGGATTCCAAGTCGGACTAGCATATTCGAGTGTGCTTCTAACTAAACTGTTAAACAGATAGATAAGCGCTTGATGATTGGAAAACTCGCTCGTGACTCTGAAGATAAATCCTAAGTTTCGGAGTGATTTTTTGACAATAAGGTCGATGTGTTGATCAAAAATTAATTTAGAGTCCAAGATGATTCCAAGGTCCTTAATTTCTGATACTGGTTGCAGTGGCAAATTTTTTAAATTGTAATTGTATTTTAAAAGATTCAAGTTTTTTGTGAATGTTATAACCTTGCACTTTGTTGGATTTAGTGTTAGTTTATTAATAGTACAGAAATCAACAAGTCTGTTCAAGTCATTCTGAAGTTCTACACAATGTACGTTCTTAGTGATACATTTAAATAACTTTAAGTCGTCAGCATACATTAGATGTTTAGAATATTTGTTTAGATGTTTAGAACAGTGGCCCCAAGTGGGAACCCTGTGGCACGCCTAATGTGACATGAACTGTAGGAGACTTAAAATTATTTACCACATCAAATTGAGTACGTTTGAAAATGTATAATTCATTCCACCACAAGAGATCACCACTTATTCCAAACTTCTCTAGTTTAAATAATAATGTAGGATGATGTACTTTATCGAATGCTTTAGAGAAATCGGTGTATACTGCAGTGACCTGTTGCCGAAGATCAACTCACACACTTAAATATTGAACAAAAGGCACCATATTAGTCAAAACCGATCTACCTTTGTAAAAACCATGCTGTTCACAGGGAATAAATTGTTTTATCATAAAAAATAATTTTTCAACAACACAAGCTTCAAAGATTTTTGCAAATATTGGCAACAAAGAAATCGGTCTGTAGTTTTCAACATTCGACTTAGAACCATTTTTAAAGACGGGAGTTACCTGAGAAAAAATCCTGATTCATGCTTAAGTCAAATAATTTGTGTAAAAATATTTATAAAAATTACAGGTTCTGCTTAGCCTTACGCTACCGGCTATAAACTGTAGGTGCCTTTCTGTGTATGCTAAAAATGGACGTAATACTGACCATATTACTCCTGAATGTACATAGATGGAAAACATGGTCACCTCGGGCTGTCGCCCCAGTGATGATGAATTTAAATATTTTGTCGTTACAGAAATAATCTGTCGTGCTTGTTTTTTCAGTCGTTCTTAAAATCTAATTATTTTGTCGGGCCGAAAAATTGAGCCCCTCATTTTTTACTTAGCTAATTTGTGTCTCTTTTTGTATTATTCTTAAATCCTTATTCGAGACTCCTTATTGTTTAAGATCATGAAACTTATCAACTATTCTGAAAATTCGTATTTGTTTTCTCTTAAACAATAGAGCCTTATCATTGTATTTTTCGTAAGTTCAGTTTATTTTTTCTCAGCGATAATTGCCCTTTGGTTTTGGCGAACAAATATGAAAAAGATAAAGACTTATCAAAGGGCGGAAACCAGATAGCAAGTGTAAACTTGTTAGTTTGACAGAGATACAATTCAGATACAATACAAACATTTTTAAAAAGCCACCTTTTTCGGTATTTTTTAATCTGATTAAAATGACATTTTATTTTTGTCATGTATATTAGTAAATAAATTTATCTTTTGTGGTCTTGTATTTTTAGAAATTCAAATATGTGTTAGTGGTGTGAACGATGTTATCAACTAAATAATTCAAATTCCATAAAAACAAATTATTTTATGTAAATTAAAAAAAAATAAACTATTTTCTTATAGGTCTTTTCTGTTAAACCGTAACGCGTTCGCAATAAGCAATCTGTCGGGTCTATTCTCTAAGTTAGATGTTAAAATTTTAACGTCACAAACTGATTTTAATTTTTTTTTTTTTTTTCACGCCATTTTAAACTTAATGCTATTCGCTAAGCATAGTTGTGTTAAAATTTTAAATTTGCGTTATAATTGCCTTATAACGTTCTACAATAAGCGCAGACCAAAACGGTGGCTTTAAAAATTAACGCTGGTATTTAGTTTGCAAAAATGGCTGATCCCATTTTCGAAAATGTCATGTTGTTAAAAGAAACTGAATAAAATAAAAGATGGTATGAATATTAATTATTATAAGACAAAATTCAAACTTCATATTAAGGATGGTATTCAATTGACATAGACGTAGAATTCTGCGTCTACGTGAAAATATAAGTAATAGGAAAATGCATGCTACGGTTTCCAATCAGACGTAGATAGACGTAGACGTAGAAACGTTCACGTAGAACAGCGGTTCCCAACATGGGGTACGCGGAGGACCGGTTTGGGGTAAGCAAAAATAATATAGACAATGGCGAAAAACAACAGTTTTACAGAGACTTACGTTAAAGTTGAAAAAGAAAATTTGATAGACCTCTCGACTTCTTCTTTTGAATTTGATTTCAAAAAAAGAAATCTCATTTACTTCTGGACAATAGTGAAAGAAGAGTACCAAGAACTTAGTAACAAAGCAATAAAATATTTATTACCTTTCACGAACACAGAGCTAGTCCAAAGAGCATTATCGTCTTATGCGTACATTAAAAATACGCAATAAGCTTGATGCCGCTCCTGATTTCAGGTTATATCTGTCTTCATTTGAACCTGATTTTAAAAAATTCGGATCCATGAAGCAAGCTCAAGGATATCATTAAAATTATTAAGAACCACGATGGAAGACTCTTATCAAGACGAATAATTGCTATTTAAAATCTGACGAATAATTATTCTACTTTCAATATATGTTAATGTGGGTAAAAATTATTTCAATGCTGTTTTTATTTGTTTTGATCTTCGCTAATAAAAAATAAATAAATAAAAGCATATAAATGTCATTGCCTAACAACCTAACCTAAGGAAATTAAAAAAAATAAATAAATAAAAGGTTGGGGCGGGTATTGAAGATAGGAGGTACTCATAAATGAAAAGCCTAATCAAGGGGTACGTGAGGGAAAAAAGGTTGGGAACCGCTGACGTGGAATATTCATATTTTTATATTTCACGTCTACGTTTTTACGTCCGGTCAATAGGAAAGAATGATAGAACATGACAAAACATATTCAATATGTCGTATGTAGATAGATAGAACCTGTCAACATTTGTTTGATTCACGGTATTGAAATAAGCGAAATAAATAATTACCATGATTAGATCATTGTTATAGATAAACTAATCGCGGAAACTTTTTGGCGTACAGGGCCAAGCGTATGCCCTGCACACGGGCGACGCAACAAATGGGCGGAATTTGGGTTCAATTCCATACTAGTAGAGGGCGATCTTATGAAAGCTTGCGCACGGGCGACATTCGGTTCGATTCTAGAAAAACAATGTATGTTTGCACACGGTTGGATGACACCAATGTGACGTACCTGATTGCCAAATTGGTCTAAACTACCATCGTGTTTTAGATATTATGTGTTTACAACGTTGTTTGCGAATAATTAGCATAACAGTAACAATAAAAACTGCTAGCATTGCTGAATCGTCGTCCATATTATTTGACGAATACATATTATTCGACACTTTTTAAGAAACTTCTTTTATAAAGAGGTTAACTTAAAGATGTATGACACGATATTCTAAGTTTATTGGAAACCATAGCAACGAAATCTACGTTCTACGTTTTATTTCTACGTTCTACGCCTACGTCAATTGGAAACCATCCTTTACTTTTTATAGTGAATTCTTTAGAGTAGAGCTAAGAATTAAGAATGGTCATCTTTGTAATACAAGTAACCCTTTTGAGTTACCAGACGCAAGTTCAAGTAATTGTATAGAAAGGAAATAAATCGAGTATTGAAGACCAGTTTTGGTTTTTGTTGAGACACAGAACGTCTATTAAAATTACAATCCTCCGAAAGTTGGAAAAATCACTTATGCCTGTGTTTGGCAATATCGCAGTACATTTTAATTATATATTATTTGAAGAAATAATTGATTACAATTATATGAAGATCACAACAATGTTATTCCACATAATCCAGGTTGTAACAATTAGTTTATGTTTTGAATTTCTTATGATTAAAAAATGTTTTTAGGCATTCTTATAAATGGTAACTGGTTACAAGAAGGGATACGAATTAGAAATAGCCTAATAAATCATTTAATTATTTAATAATTAATATTACAAAACACCTTTATTAAAATAAAATAAATTCACATTTTATTCAAAAATTAGATAAACTTTTTACAATGTTATATATAAAATTGATTTAATATAGTTATATTAAATTTTATTTAATATACTGTGGAAACCTGTTATAAATAGTATCATAGGCCCAAATATTTTTGTACAATTTTTAAAATAAATTTCGCCGCTGTTAATATTTCAATTTAGACCGAAATATTTATTTTCATGACCATCTGACACTTTGTCACCCCAATTTTGGTTTGTTTTAAGTCCACTTTTCAGTAATACGAGAAAATGAGATGTTTATGTTAGGAGGGATATTATTTGTATACTACATCACATTCAGACAATTTTTCTTTAACATAAAGTGGTAAAATTATGTTAACTTTAGAGTATGAGTAATTTTCTTAGCAAATAATTAATGTAAGAAGTGTCTTAATTAACAAATTTTAATTTGGAGATAGAAAAATTAATGTGAAGTGTGAATTTTCACACATTTCAGGGTTTTGCAGGTATTTAGTAAGTGAATGATGATTATTTGGGATGCCAAAACAAATTTTATATTATTTTTTTTTTTTTGTTAATTTTAATTCGAACGCCTAATACCATTATTTAGGTTTCTAAATATGTGAAGTATTTTTTTTTTATATATATAGCAAGGTTCTTTAAGATTTTGAAAATTGCGCCTATGGCTTTCATTGGTTGTTATAAGCTCCGCCCCTCTGATTTCGTGTACATTGAAACAGAATTTAATTATAATTTCAACAATTTCCACTGGTTATTAAATTTACGCTTTTAAAAATTAAATGCAATATTTGCCAAAATATAACTAGAATTTTGAAAAAATAATTTAAACATAAAAATGCAAAAATGCAAAAATGCGTTTTTTTCCAAAAACATAATCTAATCAAAAATTCCTGTTGTACTATTGCGGTTCACACCAATGTACAACACATAGATTTTTTTCATATTTTTAGTTTAAACCATCTGGGCTACAGGGTGTGGGACAAAATTTTTTTTGCACAATTTTGGCAAAAATCACTTCAAAATAATTTATCTTGCAAAAATAAAAATTTGATCGTTAATCTACGTACCAAGGGCTTTCATTTGATACCCTACTCAGATTTATAAAAAAATATTTTTATTTTCGATGAGCACATATTTGTTTATATTTTTAGGGGGATATGTTTTTTAGATGTTTTAGTATTTTTCCTATGTGCGGGTGAAAGAGTTGTATAAGCATGCCACATTTCAACTCTCTAGATTTAGCCGTTTGGCTACAATTTTTACCGAACTGACAGACACACAGACAGACAGACAGACAGACAGACAGACAGACGACAAAATGACGGTAAAGGGTTTTTTGGTCATACGTACAAAACCCTAAAAATTGATAAAGCAAAAAACATCAATATCAAAATAAAAATATATTTTATTAATCTATATATTATATATAACTAGTGCACCAGTTGTCAACTGGGTTGGCAAACACATCATTACCTTAATGTGGAACTTGCTCGACACCTCAGACTTCTTTCTCCAGCCATACGCCTTACTTCATCCAATTCAACTTGAATCAACTCTTCGCCCATTATTAAATTCGCGGACAAATAATGAGTATTATTCCGAATTATTTATTCATTAACTTTTTAAGATGGGAAAACGATTCATTTTCATTCACATTTATAATGTTAAAACTAAAAATGATTTGAGACGTTAAATTTAAAATATATTTATTAAAATAAATTTTCCAATTTCTTATATAATATAAAAATACGCACACGGAATTTTTGTTTGCCCGCTTTAATATATTGTGTTCACATTTGTAAGGTCAAACCAGATCTGGTTATTTTGGTTACTTTTATAGTGTAGTACTGACTTTTAAATGTAAATATGTCATTTCAAAATATTCCTTACGCTGTAAAACCTACTTCAGATTTGTTGGTTATGATCATTATAACTCAGATATCATTTATCTTTATGACAAATGTCAAATGGAATGACATTTTAAGAAAGTGAAATTTTTTACCATTTTTTAATACCAACATGACATACAATTTCAAAGGTGCAAACTATTGAATGTATCAATTTGTAATTTTTACCAAAGCGTGTTTTACTCACTGCAGTATATTTACATTTTTGAAAATTTAAAACGTTAGATAATTTAAGTTAATCGTAGAAATAAAAAAATAATAAAGAAAAGAAAGTCACATTTTTCTTACATACTTTCATCAAATCCAAATATTTTTTTAAATAATTATTTTTCCGCTATTAATAATTTTAATTTATATTATTTTTGTGTAAACATATCAATTAACAACTATTATTATCACGCGTTATATGTCAATATACACTTCGGTGAGTTTCGGAATATTGCGTTACATTTCGGAATCTCGCTTCAAATTTGTTTTTGACGTCATAGCACGCACCCACGCAGGGACATACGTTGGCGTATTATATTATAGATCATTGTTATTGGATTGTAAATTTTAATTTAATACAATATATTTTTAAAATTAAGAAAACCAAATATTTATAGTACATTTATTAATTTTATTAATTAATTAGAAACTAGAACAGAAAATATATTCAGAAAAAAGACAAAACTATTTTAATATAATATTGATCTACCGATGGCATATAGGATAACATGTTTGTGTTTAGTTTGGGAACATCTAAGGTGTTATTATTCGTTATGTGCGTATCCTTCTTAGTCCTTTTTCTAATTAATTGATATGCTGTTATATTTTCTTTGTAAAATGAAGTATTAAAATTAATAGAAAAACGACTTTTTTATAAATTAAATGTTATTTATATTCAGTATATTGTAAAAATCAAAAGATTTTGAAATGATTTGATAATCAAAAAAAGTGTTCCTCTTTCAATTGAATAAGTTTCAGTTTTACTTTAGGATAGTGTAAACATGCTGAAACGTCAAAAGCAATTTAGGATATATCGTACATTCGCTTTAATGAAAAGTTGGATATAAAATAAAATTATGAGAGTTTTAAGACAGGGCATAGAACAAAACAATATTAGAATAGTAATCGTTTTTGAGATATACATATAACAAAGTATATAGTCAAAAATATCAAATGTGGCTGCAAAAAGTAAAATATATGAATGGATTGAAACAAAACAGTTCAGAAAATCCCAAAAATAATATTAACTCAAAAAACTAAAAAATTGAGCTAGGACAAACCAATTCTGGGGTGACGACTTGTCAAAAACGTTAAAAATGTAGGCTCTTCACAAGTTGCTATAACCTTATAAGAAATCTGTATTTTGTTTGGTTTTTATTATCATTAACTTCTGCCCATTTTTGTCATCCTACATTGACTAATTCTGAAGACAAGAAAATATTTGTAACTGATTATTTAGAGCAGTGTTTCTCAACCTTTTCTGCCATGGGACCCCCCCGAAATTATGGAAATATTGTCTGCGGCCCCCCTATATACAGGGTGTTAGGTAAATGTCCGGCACAATTTAAAAAACTGCATGGTGACGTAGAATGCAATCGATTTTTCCTTTGCCAATTTTCTCTAAAATGTGAATTTCGTCCAAAAATAAACAAACAAAAAGATGCCCCAAATTTTGAAAACCACTGACTTTTTTTTATTTTTCATATTAATCCAGAAGTTGTGTAGTTGCCATAGAGAAAAAAACACGTACTTTGATATTCTATTATTGAACTACATATAAAAAAAAAATTTTCTCTATGGCAACTACACAACTTTTTTAGTATTTTTTACGGTTGACAAAAAAACTGACATTTTGATATGACCATTGTATTCCCTATAACGACTTGAAAGTAAAGTATTTTTATTTACAAGTGTTCAAAGGGCCTTACATTTTGATTTTAACAAATTAGCATCCTTACTCTTGATTTATCTGTCGCTCGGAGGGTAATAAAACATATATACAGTGAATTTCTTTAATCCTGCAATATAGGTATTATCGTTACTATGGTAATTGAAATCTGACAGCAATGTAAAATTGCGTTTCTTTTAATTTGCAACATAGGCTTACATTACATTGCTGTCAAAATAATTTGTCGTTACTAGGGAAACCATGTATAATATTAATTTCAATGTGGCAGGATAAAAGAAATTCACTGTATTAAGAAAATATTGCACTTTCAAGTCGTACCTACTTCAAAGTACATCTTGAAAGTATTTGAAGTACCTCCAACGCGAATCATTGTCATAGAAACGTATCAACAGATACATACATTTTATTTGACCTTGATATAGTTTACTTATAGTTTCTTTGGTTTAAGCGGAACTAGATTTTCAAATCTAGTAATTTTTATCAATTGAATGAAGCTTTTGATCATTTTATTTAGCAAAAGCACATTTTACTCATTATAAAGTTAGCTAGTGACAACTTTAGAAAATTAAATTCCATTTAGTTCCGCTTAAAGGTTTGAAATAGCCTGTAGTTTAAATTAGTTGTCAAAATGAGTATATTAGATATAATATAGATTAAATAATTATTTTATGAAAGGTATATTTTTATGAATATAAACGTATATAATTATAAATATGAATAAAATTTATGTGTTGAAAGATTGAGCGCATTTGTATTATATTTTCATGTTTCGATCTTGTGTGATTTCGCGTCCCCCCGACGAAGCATTCACGGCCCCCCGGTTGAGAAACGCTGATTTTGAGTACACATATATTGTAAAACATAGCACTTATCTGGCATAATTTATTTACATATTTCTCTTAATTTCGTTCATTCTTGATTTCTAAAAGACGCAAGTAAGAGACCATCACAAATCCAGTCTTAAGATTATGAATCAATATATCGAAAATATATTAAAAAAATATCAAACCATACTTCCAATATTTAGAGAATTTGCCAATATTTTACATCCCCGATCTCTCTTCCACCCACATGCAATATCCATTTAGAACCCTCGCGAAACAGTTATATATATTCACCCTGTTCGATCCTCCCCTAACAGCTATTGGCCATCTTTAACCGGGCACTGCTGCACGCTGCACACCCCAACATCAATGCACTACCTACCCTTTTCTGTTTTGTTGTTTTCGACGAAAAAATAAAAATGCCACGTCATCTGCAGCAAATGTTTGCGATTCTCAAATGTTATTTTTTCTTGACTTGTTTTCAGTTGAATAGGGCCAGTTAAACAATGAGATGAATATTTTGTTTTTAGTTTAGAGTTTGTTTTTCTGAAAGATAATAGAAAATCGCTGAGGTTGTTTTGCAGAATCATTATTTTGATTTAGATATTTATTACATTACATAATTAATTAATATGACCTGATCATTCTATGTTAATATTATAATATATGTATTTGACACAAAATTTATGTCATAGAATGTCATATAACAAATGTAAATGTTCTTAAAAGGTTTTTCACTGTTTACGTAAGGGAATCATTGATTTGTAAATAATTTGTAAAGTAAAGTAAAGAATTAAAATAGTGCAATGTGTAACTAGCGCGGAATGCCATATATTCTGCACAAGAATGAAGTTAGCTGAACAAGCCGCAGGCGAATGAAACAATTCATTTGCGTGCGAATTAGGCATTCTGCGCGTGTTGTACACTATGCTTTTCCTCCGATTAGCATTTTTAGGGTTTTGTAGGTATGACCAAAAAACCCTTTTACCGTCATTTTGTCGTTTGTCTGTCTGTCTGTTCGGTAAAAATTGTAGCCAAACGGCTAATCCTAGAGAGTTGATATTTGGCATGCTTATACAACTATTAGACCCGCACATAGGAAAAATAATAAAACATCTAAAAAACAAATCCCCCTAAAAATATAAACAAATATGTGCTCATCGAAAAAAAATATATTTTTTAAAAATTCTGAGTAGGGTATCAAATGAAAGCCCTTAATAAGTGGATTAACGATTAAAATTTTATTTTTGCAAAATAAATTATTTTGATGCGATTTTTGTCAATTATGTGCAAAAAAAAATATTTGTCCCACACCTTGTAGCCCAGATGGTTTAAACTAAAAATCTGAAAAAATTCTAAGTAATGTACATTGGTGTGAACCGGAAAAGAACAACAGGAATTTTTGATCAGATTATGTTTTCGAAAAAAATGCATTTTTTGTGTTTTTTTGGTTGACGATATACAAAAGTTATAGTTTTGTAACACACTAAACTAGAAGACGTATCCAATGGTTAGCTTGCTCGCTTGCTACGCAGTAAACTAGGGTTCGCTCCCAGGCAGAAGAGACAATTTTATTTTTTGTTTTTTTTTTTCATTTTTATTTTGTTTAAATTATTTTGTCAAAATTCTAGATACATTTTGGCAAATGTTGAATTTAATTTTTAAGAGCGAACATTTAATAACCAGTTGGAATTATATTTTCATTCTATGTGTCATGTATACGAAACCAGAGGGACGGAAAATATGACTTAAAACAACCAATTGAAGCCATAGACGCAATTTTCAAAATCTTAATGAACCTTGCTATATATAAAAAAAATACTGCACATACAGTGGGTGGCCAAATTATTAGGGACAGTGCAGATTTTCTGTAATTTTCAAATGAATTTAATGAGGAAATAAGTGGCTTTGGGTCTCGTATTTATTTTTATTCATTAGAGTGATTTATTTAGAATATAAAACGACATAATTGCTTATTCATAATCATCTATATTTGTAAAAAAATATAGTTAATTTAACAAATTAAGTAAAATCTTAATATTTTGTAATGCCACCCTTTAATGCGATTGTGGCTTCCAGGCGTTTGGGCATGCTTTCTATGCAGACTTTTGCGTTGTGTCGGAGATTGGGGTTGTGATGCCACTCTCTGATAAGGGTTTCTATAAATTGCCGCTTGGTGGTGATGATTTCTTTGGCGATCTCCCGCTTTTTAAAATAATATTGATACCAGCAACAAGAATATAGAAGAAAAATGATTTAAAAACAAAATATTTTCTCACAAAATGCATTTAAACTTGAAAATTACATTTTTAGTTTAAATCATCTGGGCTACAGAGTGTGGGACAAATTTTTTTTTGCACAATTATGGCAAAATTTACGTCAAAATAATTTATTTTGCAAAAATTAATTTTGATCGTTTTACACGTACTAAGGGCTTTCATTTGATACCCTACTCAGAATTTTAAAAAAATATTTATTTTTCGATGAGCACATATTTATTTATATTTTTAGGGGGATATGTTTTTTAGATGTTTTGGTATTTTTCCTATATGCGGGTCAAAGAGTTGTATAAGTATGCCAAATTTCAACTCTCTAGGTTTAGCAGTTTAGATACAATTTTTACGGAACAACAGACAGACAGACAGAGAGACAGACAGACAGACAGATGACAAAATGACGGTATAAGGATTTTTTGGTCATACCTACAAAACCCTAAAAATGATATCTTAATTATAATAATCATAACCAAAAAAATCTGAAGTCTGAATTACAGCGCAAGGAATTTTTTAAATGACATTTAAAGTCAGAAATACACTACAAAAGTAACCAAAATAACTAGATCTGGTTTGTCGTTACAAAAGTAAACAGCATATATGATCGAAATCAATAAAACAATAAAAAAATTAAAAAATAGAAGATAATTCTACAAATAAAGATAAATATGTTGCTCAGACCGGAATTAGCTACTCCTATATTATTTTGGACATTATTATTATCTATTAAATTTAAATGTTGTTAAATTATACTAGAGAAGATTACACTATTGATCTATTGACATTGTTTATTATTATGACAGAGACTGGTTTTTAGTAATTAAAAAATCATTTATAAACAAAAAAATCACTGTTGATTACTAGTTACTTAGAATCAGGTTATTAATGTCAAAAATATGTCTTCTGATGATAGAAGAATCGTTTAGTGAAAGGCATAGAACAAAATTTATTTACACAGAAGATTTTATAAACTTAATAGACCATATTAGTAACTACGTCACAAAATGGGATTCAGTGCTGCCGTCTCGCGGTTGGATTCCTTTTATTTGAATTTAGCATGTTGTTTTTTTGTTAAATTGTATTTTGGAAATATAAATTAAGTTTTCAAAGTAAGAGAGTGCTTCACATCAAAACTACAAGTCAATATTTATTTATTAAAATTCTTATTTTATACATTATAGTTTAATATGTCATAATTTTTGCAGAACAATATTATTTTGCAGGTTAATTTTGAAAAATTTACGTTAATAATCGTTATTATGGCAAGTAACATAGCAATTAGTGTGTGTGCCATATCTAAATGGTTAAAGGAATAATATGTTGTTTTTAATTTTCCATTATTGTTTTTCATTTTCATCTGTCAAAAAATGGAAAAAATTGCAATTAATAATGTAGATGTAATTGTTACAATTTGGAGCAAAACAATACACCAATATGCATTCTAAAACAAAATATTAATGATTACTTAGTGTTAATTAAATAAATACTAAAGATATTCCGATTTTCATATTATTTAAAAACGTAACCTATAAATATACAGTCTGTTTCAAACGCTTAGGCGGAACTAGATTTGGCAATTTAGGCTACGGTTACAGTGGAAGCGTGTTCGCCCGAAGTACAGTTCGGGCGTATTAGCGCGTAAACGGGCATTTTCGCCCGTATACGAGCGACTAGATAGGTGGTGTTTAGTTCTAGCAGTTATTTTAATGACAAAAAAATAAATAAATGGGATATTTGTATTAAGAATGCCACAAAAAATGACATTTTAAAATGATATTAACCTTAACCAAAAAATGTTTATTGGAAGTATGAATTACAAACCTTAAACAAAACGGCCAAAAAGTACAATTCAAACGATGAAAGTAACTAGATTGCAAAATCTAGTTCCGCCTAAACGTTTGGAATAGCGTATAATGCTCCAATTTCTTAGTAATATAGAAAATATCAAGAATGTTTGCATAATAAAGCAGGTTAATTTTGACACAATTCACCTTTGAGTAATTTTATATATATTTTTTTCTTCATTACATTAATTTAAAAAATACATCACTGTTATTCACGTACCACCAAGTCTTCTTTCAGGTACCACTAGTGATACGCGTACCACCGGTTGAGAACCACTGGTGTAAACCATTCATATGTTGTTTTGTTTTTTATTATGTTTAGAATATGTAAAAAATAAATATTTCTCCTTATCGCTAACTTTTAATTCAGTCGCCACTTCATCCCATAATTTACGTGATTGATCAATGGTAAGTTTTACATTTTTGATCCCATAACGATCTTCGATCAAAAACTAATGATATTAATTTCTCAATATTCATTTTGTAGACATAGACTGTACCACAGAGCAAGTAAAACAAGTGGACTGACTGTACGGAGATAAGAACTGTAGGTAGAACGCATACTCGCGCGAACAAAACAAACAATTTTGAATTCAGCTATTCGGGCGATTTACAATACACAGATGTGTACTTCTACACGCTAGAATTAGTCGCTCGAATGCGGGCGAGTACGAGCGTAGTTCGCGCGATTGATAAGCTTCTACAGTACCTAAAAACCTGTGTATTTCTACACGCTTTTATCAGTCGCGCGAATGCGGGCGAGTACGAGCGACTCACTGTTCGGGCGAACACGCTTCCACTGTAACCGTAGCCTTAGTTACTTTCATCGCTTAAATCGTGCTTTTCGGCCGTTTTGTTTAAGCTTTGTAAATCGTACTTACAATAAACATTTTTTGGTTAAGGTTAATATCATTTTAAAATGTCATTTTCTTTATATTTTGATTTTTTGTGTAATTCTTAATACAAATTTCCCATTTATTTATTTTTTTGTCATTAAAATATATAAAAAAATAATTTAATTTTGACATAGGTCATTCGTTTCCATGGTTTCATAGTTGTAATTTTAAATTTTGACATTCCAACATGAAAAATGAAATAACCCAAGAAAGGTCCCTTGTCGTGACAACCTAAAAGAACGAAATTCCCATTTAGTTCCGCCTAAGCGTTTGAAACAGACTGTATCTTCGGATCCTTATTTATATATTTATAAAATCATTATTCTATAATTTAAAGTATCTGGACTGTATATATTAGTATATATTTATCAAAAATACATATTTTATGCTCCAAAATTGAAAATATTTATAAAATTAAGGTAACAAAAGTAATGTCCCATGTATTTTAAACTTCAAAAGGACTCAGCTCTCAGATGGCAGCACATGTATGTGACGACACACTAATATGGTCTATTTACGATTTATAATGTACATATTAAGAGGATAACGCTCATACTATTCTACTGATCAAAATCAAATAAAAATGTATGTAAAGATCATTTATTATTTGTAGATTTTGTTGTATATGTTTTTCAAAATTCGTAACTCTTTATGAATTATTTACAAATACAGTAATTTCCTTGCGTGTGCAGTGTAGGGTCATCTTAAGAGCATTCTTCAAATACCTCACATGAAATTTAAAATAATATAATTGATGAAAAATTCCAGTTTTACAATCTAATTTTTAAACCAGACCTAGAAGGGCTAGTTTAAAATATTAAAATTATGAAAATAATGCACACTGATGTGATACGGATTATTGCTGATTTCGATTTATTTTGCTTTACACTTCGATGACAAAATTCTATTTTTGCGGTAAGCATTCAAGTTATTGCAGTATATCATAAATCAGTGTTTCTCAAACTTTCGACAGTTGCGGACCACTTTCAGAATTCCACACTAACCGCGGATCACCAACTTCAAGAAAAACATAATTTTTGCATAAAGGCCTATTATTAATACTAATTAAATTTTGTGTGCGCGGACCACCAAGAACTGACCCGCGGACCACCTGTTGAGAAACGCTGCCCCAGTTTATAAGCATACATATTTTTCAATGTTTTTAAGGTACAATTCGAAGTGCTGGACCCCTTTTTACAAATACATGTATCCCTAAAACTCAAAAACTGAAAAAGATAAATAATTTTTGTAATTATATTTGAAAAGCCCTAACTATTTTCTATTAAGAGTAATTTTTTCAGATTTTTTAAGGTACCAGAAAAACTATCAGATCTCTTTTTGTAAACATGTGTTCGTTAAAAGATAAATGTCTCAAAAAATAAAAAAGATAATAATTTGAGGTTTAAATTTTTGAAATTTATGGACCTCGGACAATAATTTCTGTTTTTTTTCAATTTTTTTAATATACAGGTACTTACAAGAGCTACAGCATTTTCTACTACCCCACTTTATGCTATTTTAAAATTACATTAATTCAAAAAATAAAAAAGATAATAGACATCTTATATTATTTGAAAAAGAACACCCTCTAGGTCAGTGTTTCTCAACCCTTCAACAGTTGCGGACCACCAACTTCAAAAAAAACATTATTTTTGCATAAAAACCCATTATTAATACTAATGAAATCTTGTGTGCGCGGACCACCAAAAACTGAACCGTGGACTACCTGTTGAGAAACACTTAATCATAAATAATATAGAACGTAATTGTGAAGCTTTGAAAAAGAAAATAAAACATGCAGTTCTTAATGTAGGCGTGCAATTAGGGCCGTGCCGAGTGTGAGGCGAGTGAGGCACTCAGCTCACTTTTTACTGGCAAAAGGGGACTGCATTGTTTTACTTATCACCTGTGTTTATATATATTTAGTTACAAGTATCTAGATACAGTAACATAGGGCCGCCCCTAGCATTTGCGGGACCTGGGGCAAAACTGGATTTGCGGGGCCCCATCTATATATATATTGAATAACGATATTTTCTTTAATATTACTAACTATTAACAAGGTACACATACTTATATTCAATGAAAATATAAATTTTTTCCAGCTGTTTATAAAACTTGGAAATATATTTTTAATGTATTTTATTATTTTATTACTTGACGGTCGAAGCGCGGGGCGCTTAAAGGCGCGGGGACTGGGGCAGGTGCCCCCGCCTAGGGGCGGCCCTGCAGTAACAAGATACTTTTTCCAGTATCTAGATACAAATTAGATACTATTTGAAATATGTATCTGTATCTGTATCTGTATCTAGATATTTAAATTTAAGTATCTTGTATCTGTATTTCAGATATTTTGCTCGTTACTTTATCTTCATACCGAGCTGATATAATAGTTTAATTGTAAATTGTGAATATTTTATTTTTGCTAGTATTGGTGATATTGCCTTCAGATCAAAACAAAATGTTATTCTCACTCGTTTTTCGTAGCTTTTGAATGGCCGTAAAAATAAGAGGTATTACATGCTTAACACTAAAAAAAAATGGGTCAATATTAATGAAAACTAAGTTTTTGAATAAAGATTGTTGCTATTTTGATGACCAATTTACTACAAAAATATGAAAAATGATACTCAAACAAGTGGCTTGGGAGTGAACCGTGGTTTTGTGAGGCCTTGGGGAACACAAATTATGGCCCTTCAAAAGTGTCCAGTGATTTAAAATACACTTTGATAATTTTTTCAAGGCATTTCATCACTTGAGGCCTGACTCTAGTCCGCCTCACCCAACGGCCGGCTATGCTAGTGTGGATATTAATTTCATTCCCTAATTGAAATCAGTAAGGTAAGTTCTTTAGGCAACACACCGTTGCCTAAAGAACGTTGATATTTTATATAAATTTAATTTGAAACCGTCAGTTTTGCATATCAACTGAAATTTTGTTTATAAATTAAATTTGTACGGAATGCAAAAAAAAAAATAATAATAATCACATATTTCTTATCAATAATTTTTTATTAAAATGATTTAATAATCATATACATGCAGAAGACCTCCTCCTCTTGAAGTTGGTTGGTCGACTGATCAGTTGTAATGAATAGGATTCAGTACTTACAAACCCTGTAAGTGAAATAATAAAGGATATCTGCAAGACTAACTAGTCTTTAATTTCAATCAAAATGAATTTCTTAAACATGTTTTTTATATTTTAATTTTTCAGTGTTTTTTACCGACCGCCAACATATATAAGGGAGGTATTGTGATCATACCGATTTTGACATTTCGAGATTTCGATGGATCTCCACGAATTGAGGTCCCTACATAACATTTTGACTATTTTTAGCATGATGTCTGTCGGTCTGTCTGTCCGTCCGTCTGTCCGTCTGTGTACACGTGCAGAGCAAATTCGGCTAAAAGGCTCTGCACGTGTACACAGACAGACGGACGGACGAACAGACAGACAGACAGACATCATGCTAAAAATAGTGAAAATGTTATGTAGGGACCTCAATTCGTGGAAATCCATGGTAATCTCGCAATGTCAAAATCGGTATGATCACAATACCTCCCTTATATGTTGGCGGTCGGTAAAAAAATGATAATATGAAGATTAATTAAGGTCTATGGTTTTGAATCCAGTGGGAAATTCATCGGAATAATGCTAAATATATTTTCACGTAATTTGGTATGATGAAAGATCCAAACAAAGCATTAAACAACTTCGGCCACCTAAAAACCTTGAAATTTCTCTTATTATTTCCACACACTCCATCCTTTAAAAAACTAGTGTACACGTCACTGTTAATAAAAAACAAATATATAAAACATAAATTATACATTACATAAAAATAACTTGCAAACCCACGTTTATGAAACATACAAAAAACTAAATGTTTGTCTTATCTATTCTGATTTTTTCCAAAACAAAACCAGAGATATCGCGTTACAACACTTGTTTTTTAATTTGAAAGTTATCGTAAATCAGTATTTCGCATTTCCTAGTATTGTAGAATGTGTAAATATTTTTTTACTTTTAAAAAAATAACTGTCTTGTTGATATTTAATATTTTTGTGCTCGTAATATAAACAATTTTATTTGGAAATTATTTGTGAACATAAGTAAGTAAATATATTTTTTATACTTTTAAATAATAGCTAAATATGTTTGTTACATATTTTTGTACTTTATTTGCGTTCTAATATAAAATGATTAGAACGTATGATTATAATAAATAAATATAATCAAATATTATTAAATACATATAATTCTAGACAAGGAAATTATTATAATTTAATACATCACTGTTTGGTAATTTTCGAACTGCTCACTTGCTACCATGCCTTAAATTACCCATTGAAATTTTGTACAATGTGTTTTAATATCATCATTCCTCGTTATTTCTTCAATAAATATTGCACTTAAGGTTTTTTTTAAATATTTAATATTGATAGTGGTCAACATAGACTATAAATACTGTACCACAGATAAGGCTCGCAAGCCCCACAGTGCGGGGGGCGAAAAGTTTTAGGGCCCAACTTATATATAATTCTTTATTTCCCCTAGGCCTTGCGGCGTTAAGGGCTTTAGCTACTACATGAGAATAGAAATAATCATAATAATACGATAAAATAGATGACAAATTTGAGTATTTCAATAATTTTATATGAATTTCTTCCTCTTTCTTCCTATTCTCTTTTCGGCTTCCGTCTCCGGTCTCCTTTCTTCTTGACTCCAGTTCTTCCTCCCCTCTTTCGTCTCTTTTTCGCTTCTCTTCCTTCTCTCCTTTCCTCCTCCTTTTCTTCTCCCTTCCTGTTCTCAGTTTTGCCTTACCTCCTTCTTCCGTCCTTCTTTCCTCGAGTACTCTCGCCCATTTTTCTCCCTTTCCTTCTTCACTCAACAGCTCCTTTATCTCTTCCTTCCATTTTATCATATTTCCACATCTTTTTTTAGATGTTCCAAGGATTCTTCCTCCTCCCTACACATTCTGCATAGCCTATCCTCTGGTTTTGCCCAATACCTGTTGCTCCGTTTTTCATTTCCACATCTTAATCTGGCAATTCTCTTAACTCTGCCCCCTACCTTTCCTCTCCACCCTTTCAAATATTTAGGTATTCCTACCGTCCTTATCTCTCTATACCTTTTCACATGTCTTGAATTGTCTATTCTTACTATTCTTTCCTGCTCCTGTACCTCCTTGTCTATCCTCCTCAATTCTTCTACTATGTTTCTTACCCCGTTTCTCCGATTATTTTAAATTGCTATTTTTATGTAAGTAAATTTTATAAAAAATGTCCTCGAACCAGATAGTATATTCTTGCGGGCCTGATTTGTCCTGCGGGCCGTAGTTTGGAGACCCCTGTGATATATTATAGTATAATCAAGTTATGTAGCTTTTACATACATTTGCAAGCAAAATATGTTCCACTTTTTGTCAATTTTCGTTTTGCGGCAGATTCCAGGAACCTGTTTCGCTCTATGAACAGGGTCTTCATTACATTCATCAAGTGCATTCATCAAATATGAATTAGACGCAAATTTATTCCAAATAAACATCTTATATATAATTTAAATATATCAAGCACGTATTATGACAGGGGTAGTTGCGTTACCAAAACCTACTTCCGGCTGGAGGGGATGTATGTCCAGCTTCTCCCTCGACCCTTTGACCCTCTCTGCCCCCTAACAAAACCATAACACTACATCCGCAATTCTACATCATCAGTTGTTTACTGTTTGTCAAAGATATCGCAATAGTTTTTACTAATCAGTGTTTTTAATATTCTATCATTCAGTAAAAAAGATTGGCATCTGGTGAGTAATTTATTTTTTTGTTTATAATTTTTAATTTTTTTAATTTTGTTGTGTTTTAAATCAATATTTATTTTTTTAATCAATTGTACAGATCTGATTACTATATATTTTTTTGTTATCTTTATCAGCAAATAATATCTTTTAATTTAAAAAATTCGGCGATTTGTTCTACAACTTATAATTTAGACCGGGAGCTCATGACATTTTTGGTCTCCGATTTCATACAGCATACCTTTTGGAGGAGAGAATATTTACCCTGTGACAACAAAAAAGGGATGGTACTAAACCCCTGCACGCTTTCCGGTCATAGGGAAAATTGCATTTCCACTTGCACAAAATTTTTGTGTTTTTCTCTGGCTTAATATTGCTTGCCCTTCTGTCAAAAGAAAGTTATAACAAATTTAAAGTCTTTTAATTATAGGCATGCTATATGAAAACGCGGAAAATCATATTTTTTATTACAAGATCACATGACCGTTTGAGCCCTTTGGGACCCTCCGAATCGCATGCATATATTTAAAAGACTTTAAATTTGTTATAACTTTCTTTTGACAAAAGGGCAAGCAATATTAAGCCAGAGAAAAGCACAAAATATTTGTGTTTAAGTGGAAATGCAATTTTCCCTATGACCGGAAAGCGTGCAGGGGTTTAGTACCATCCCTTTTTTGTTGTCACAGGGTAAATATTCTCTCCTCCAAAAGGCATGCTGTATGAAATCGGGGACCAAAAACTGTCATGAGCTCCCGGTCTAATTCAAACAAATACACAATTCGCAAAACTAAGCATATTTTCACATATTATAATGCAGGCGCGCACGCTGATTTTTTTATTGGGGGGGAGTACCCAGAAGCAAACATTTTTTTATTAGAAGTCTCAGAAGCCATTATTTTTTCTATCGACGGCACACTGTCAATTAAGCCGCATTAAGAGCTCTAAAATCGCTTTAATAGCTTATAGACTGGAGCTTATACTCTGCTTACTGTCACTACTAAGTTTGTCATGTGGTATGTTCGTTGTAGACTGTGAATAATTTTCTAAATTTATAGTTAGTGAGATGTTTTAATGAGACAGACATATAACACATTGGCTATCTCAGTTTATCAGTGACACCGTAGTTATCGTATGCCCTTACATAACCTAACATTATGTCATCATTAGGGATTGTATACCGGTTTACCGGTTTACCGGTTAACCGGTAAATTGACAAAAAAACGTTCGGTAAATTTACCGGTAAATTTTTGTAATTTACCGGTAAATTTTTTTACCGGTAGTAAAAAAAGGTAAGTGTAAGTAACAATATACCTAATTATTAATTTTATGGGAGATATTTTTTGTTTAATTTTACACTATTTTGGGTTTGAGAGCCGCTGTAAATCGTACAGATATCGCCAGTTAGCATTTGTATGTCATTTGTGCTCTGCAGTCTGCACGCTGCAGTTTTTTGTGATTTTTAAAAGTTTAACCCCTTTCCTGTGGAATAAATTTTTTCTAAACTTTCGCTCATTGAGTTTATTTGCGAAAAAAATGAAAAAACATTTTGTTTTATTTTATTTATTATATCTAATTAAAACAATCTAAGTGACATATTATAACTAAAAATGGTTTTTAACAAAAGTTTTTCAAGCTAGCAATGGAAGAAAAGTCAGAATTGTGGGAAAATTTTGGTAAAACGTAATATTATGGACACCCCAGGAAAGGGGTTAAAATCGTTACAATCAACCTTTTTCTTAAAGAGTAAGTAAATATCTTCTTTTTTAATATTTAAAAAAAATAATATGTAAATATTTCACGTATTTTTTAAATTAATAGGAATTTTGAATACACCACATTATGACAAGACACTAAACTAATGCAATATTATTGTAAAATAACATTAAAATTTGAACCTTAAATAAATCTTTTACTTCTAACAACTGTTTAAAATAATTAAATACAAATATTTAATACAAGATTCTAATATTATGCCTTAAGATTGTGCAAAATACATATTATGTATTATTCTAAGTGACTAAATGGAAATCAAAATGAATTATATTTTTATCACTTTAATTTTATTTTTCAGGGAAAAAAACCGGTAAATTACTGGTAAACCGGTAATTTAATTTTCATTTACCGAATTACCGGTAAATGAAAAAGTCGGTAAATTTACAATCCCTAGTCATCATTAACAAATCTTGCTCAAAATTACAAGGAGGTACAGTAAATATGATCAATTTAGGTAATTAGGTTAGGTTTAGTTAGCTAAAATCTAAGACAACAGAATTATAAAAACGATAATACAAAGAAAACATTTTACGAAGCCATGTAGTTAGTTTAAAGACACACAGATGTCTGACTTGCTGTGAACGGTACGTAGAACGTTAAAACAATACATAATGACATAACTTACAGCGAACAACGAACAGTCTACAACGTGTTATTTTAAAGAGCTCTGAATGCGGCTTTACAAATCAAATGAGTTCTTTAAAAAAATGTTTTTTAAGTGCAAGGATGGGGGGGGGGGGGTATTCAAGCCCGTGAGCCCCTCACAATGAGTCGTTTTGTATTGTCTTATTCAGGAGTGGCAGAAAAGTTTGGTAAATTTTTTTGTAAACACGGAATGCGTTACGGAACTTTATTCTAAATGTCATAATAGAAAAAAAAACTTTAAATTTATATTAGGAGTATAAGGGGGAGGGGAAAAATAATATCTATTTTACCCTTTGTTACTAAAGATATATATGTATTAAGTAACCTTTAAAATCAATAGATGTATTTCTTTATAAATTATTTTTTAATTTTTTTGATATTGATTTTTAATTTCGTAATTTATATTAAATAGTTATGTATAAATAAATACTGAACTAATATTCTAATCTTTAACTTATTTATTCTTGCAGTATATGTAGGTATAGTCTGTAGCGGAACTAGATTTTGAAAACTTTTAATGTTTAAATGTGGCTTTTTATCATTTTATTTATCATAAACCCACTTCAATAATTAAAAAGTGAGCTCGTGGAAACTTACAAAAATAAAAATTCTATTTAGTTTTGCTTAAACGGTTGGGACAATCTATAACTATTTGTAGTTACATTTTCAAAAATAAGTTCTAATACGTTCTAATAATAAAAATTTGTAATAAAAACATTGTAATAAAATTTAGTAAATTTATTATTGTTAATCTTATTTTTAAACCTAAAACTTTACTCAAAACAGCATAAAAATTATTTAAATTAACCTTAATATGCAATACGATTGTTTGCAACAATCGTATTTATTTTGTTAATTAAATTTTAAAACAAATTTTGTTACCAATGACAATGGAAAATAAACATTTTTATTCATAATACATTATTATTACTAAAAATATCCGTATGATATCCGCAACAAAATCAACGGATGTGGATACGTTTTTTCTTGCAGACATCCGCAGATTCGGATACAGTTACTGTCTCTAATAGATAACTCAAATAAATCAAAAATTTCTTTTGAACTTGAGATTGCATATAATCTGGGATTCTAATCAGAAATAATAAAACTAAGTATTTATTCAGTTAAGCTGCGTTCAGAGCTCTTTAAATTAGTTGAATGTTTAGTAGATAGTTTTAACGTTCAAGGCAGCGTTTACAGCCAAGAAAATTAGTGCATTACAAATAGAGCGACATCTGTATGTCTTTAAACCAACTACGGTGGCTTCGTAAATGTTTATTAACTATTATCGTTTTCCTAATTCTGCTGTCCTAGATTTTTACTAACTAAACCTAACTTAATTACCTAAATTGATCATATTTACTGTTCGCCTTTGTAATTTTGGGCGAGATTTGTTCTAATCGGCGCGATAACATTTTGTTAGGTTATGCAAAGGCAAAAGGCGCGTTCGGCATAAGCTAATAATCTACACACTCTTCATAATTTACACAAGAAACGTTCGGCATAATGTTTCTGTGTGCTCAGTGCTGTACGAAGATCGTTCAGCAAATATCGTGTAGTGCAGTTTGTGTTGCAAAGTCGTAACAAGTTCAGATCGTGCGGAAATTTGTGCAATAGTGTTTTTCGCGGTAAAAATATAAGTTATTATTTCTACAAAACAATATGAGTGAAAACAATCAAAATATCATTGTTTATGCCTGCAGCACTTGCAAAATAAATAGTACAGATATGAACCTCATGATGAAACATGCAAATACATTCAAAAAGACTCCAAATTTTCTGGATACAAGCGGAAATGTATTTTAAATTGATTAGTAGTCGTGTTTGGAATAGTAGTCTCTGCATATTCTTCTGAATTGTCTTGCTCATCAAATAAAATTTCTTTGATATTACTTAAAAGCATCCCAAAACATTTATGCGTCATTTTTATTTTATCGTACAAAACAAGTAGCAGGAGACAGACTTGTAATTAAACACACCTAATTTGTTAACAAAAAAAAAAGGTTAGAATAACAAGAATAACTGCACAATCTGAACAAAGTGTTCGTCTTTGACTGTTTGCACAGTGTGCACAGTGGTCACGTGATAAAAAACTTGCACGACACAGAGTTAACACTGCACAGTTATGCCGAACACACCTAATGTAAAAGTTCTCTCCGATGTTGACTGAGATAGCCAATATGTTTATATGTCTGTCTCATTAAAACAATTAGATAATCGACAACGCATAACGTATTAAATTTAGAGGTCTGAACGATTGCTCGCGTTTCTATATGACAAACTTGCAGTGACAATCAACAGTGCACAAGTCATGGCTTAAAGTCGATTAATTTAAAAACTTTGAACGCAGCTTAAGTAGAACAGTACAGGATGATTTTAAAGTCTTGTTCTTATACAATATATGATACTTTTTTCTATAACTATATACATAAGATATACGTAAAAATAGCAGTGGTTTAATGCAAATGGTAAAATTGTATTTATTCTATTTAAAGTTATTTATTTATGTATTTGCATTACATTTCTAGTATATATAATAAGTCTATAACATATTTAAGCTGGCAACATTGAATTTTTTAAATAAATATGTAAGTTGCCCCTTAAACAAACCAAAAACATCATTTTTCTAGTGTTCGTAAAAATAGCAGTGTCCACAAGTTTTCTCATGTTTTACTAAACTAGCTAACCAAACAGTTTTAGTAATGGTTGGTTTATATACGGAACAAGAATAAGGAATAGGAAATAAGAATAGTACACAAGATGTTAAAACATGGCTGCGCCGTATATCGGTTTATGTAGGAATGAAATTTAACTTAAACATAAGAATAGTTGGTAACATTCAACATTTTATTCTTATTTCAAGAATAAGACACGATAAGCCTGCGCACAGCAATCAAAATGTCTGCCGTAATAAAGTTTGTTCAACAGATGTTTTTCATTTGTAATCAGAGGGTTGTAAACAACAATAAAATGTTTTTAACGGTAATAAACGAATTTTTTTTAAAGGTTATATGAATCAGAACCTGTCAAATGACAAACGTTAAACACAGGCCAACGCAAGTACGCAGACGCAGCGACGAAATGTTATGTCCTATATAAACGGTTTAATATTTTTTATTCTTGTGTACTATTCTTATTTCCTATTCCTTATTCTTGTTCCGTATATAAACCAACCATAAGTTGAATTTATATTTAAAATCACGGAAAATAATAATATCTTTCTTATTTTTTAGTAAAGATGGGTAGGGCAAAACATCATACACAGGAAAAACGTACCGCCAGTTCATTTTACAAATGTTAAATTCTGGTAAAACTTATAAAGTTATTCCGAAGGTGCTAGAATGGTCCGCTAAAATGGTATCTAATGCCAAAAACTGAACTCTCGAACCTCAAAATCGGGGTTGGACATCTAAAACTTCGCCGAAAACAGAAAAATGGTAAGGTGTGCAAAGTTAAACCCTTTTGTTACTTCTACACAAATAAATAAAGAATTAGACCTGCCAATAGAAGACCAAGAAAAACTCCGCTGTGAAACAAGAGACTACGGGAAAATAGAATTCAATTTGCCAAAGAACACCCACTTTGGCCACAGTCAAAATAGCGCAATATTTTTTGGTCTGATGAAACAAAAATTGTTTTATTTAATCCTGGTATCTGCCAAAAGCAAGTACGCAGGCATCCATGCACGAAGTACAATCCTAAGCAGTGGCGCATCCAGGGGAGCGGCCCGGGGGCCTGTGCCCCCCCCCCCCCTAAGAAGGAAGGAAATAAAAATAAAAACACACAAACACACTAGAAAATAGAGATGAAGATCTTTTTTTTTCGGTCGTCAATTGTATTTTAGAAGTGAGGACCTCTTTTCTTAGGTCATCACTTTGTATTTCCGAAGCGAGGACCTTTTTTTTAGGTCGTCACTTGTATTTTAGAAGTCAGGACCTTTTTTGTTTTAGGTCATCACTTTTTATTTCCGAAGTGTGAACCTTATTCATAATTTAAATAATTTTGTATTCCCCCCCCCCCCCCAACAAAAATTCCTGGGTGTGCCACTGATCCTAAGCATACTACAAAGACAATAAAACACGGCAGCTATAGTGTTATGGCATAGGGATATTTTTCTTGGAACGGAGCGGGCCCTATTTTCTGGATTAAAGATATAATGGACGCGAATATTTATGTCAGTACCTTGCAGTATGTCATGCTTCCCTTTGTAGAGGAGGAAATGCCTTTAAAATGGATATTTATGCAAGATAATGACCCAAAGCAAATTTCGCGCAAAGCAAAAAATTGGTTTAATGAAAATAGGCTTACTATTATGGGTTGGCCAACTCAATATCCGGATTAAAACCTGATAGTTAACTTGTGGGCTGATGTAAAAATTAAAATATCTTCTTCAAAACCTACTAACAAAGAAGAATTATGGAGAGAAATTGAAACAGCTTGGAAAACTATTCCTTTGGAAAAATGCCGGTATACTAGCGTCGGCGAATCAATGCAGTTACGTCACACGACGTAACTGCGTTGATTCGCCGACGCTAGTATAGCTAATTTATTTTATACCATGCAGATGTGTAGAAGTAATACGAAAAAAAGGTCATGGAACCAAATATTACAGAAATAATAAAGAAAATTTAATATTA
Organism: Liopterus haemorrhoidalis; assembly: GCA_963971575.1. NCBI lineage: Eukaryota > Metazoa > Arthropoda > Insecta > Coleoptera > Dytiscidae > Liopterus > Liopterus haemorrhoidalis. Next base: position 144,502,639 of record OZ020611.1, on the reverse strand, counting down.
AAATGAGTTTTATTTATTTTATGAAGTGTACTGCTATATTTATGAACAGTGTAATGAGCACATTTTTACAAATACTATATATATTTTTTTAATGAATCGACAGAAAATCTTTCTTATTCATCAAAATAATGAAGTTGTTCTTCAAATATAATATATCAGTAAAATTTTGGCTTTGTTATTACTTAAACCAACTTTTTATAAATTTATTCTAATATTTTTCTGATACTGCTATTTTTACGCACATGACTGTAACTATAACTAATAACTTTAAGTGAATGATTAATTACTGTATATCTAACATTTTAAATCAGACGTCTTCTTTGCCCGAGGATATGACTGTTACTAACTTTATCACAGCAGTTAGCGCTGTATTCATATCACATTACTTATAGTTATATTTTCGTTACATCATTGTTATATCACTGATATATCAAAGACCGCTCGGGCTACTGAAGATATTGTTCTAAATATTTTTAAATCGTCCGCATATAACAGACAATTTGAGTAGTGAAAATTTTCGTTTATATCATGAGTCGGCAAAATTTTTTATGTTTATTTTAACACTTAAAAAGTATAAATATCTACACTGTTCGTCTAACGACATTCACACGTCGCTTAAAATAAAGTGAGGTTAGTTTTTCACATAAACATAGTGTTACGTTATACTACCGTTATATGGCAGCAATTATTTAGAGTAATAATGGGATAGTCGAAATTACCTGCGTAGTCGAAATTCGCTGCAGTTACCCTATATCTGCTAAAACATGCCCCTTATGCAGACTATATGTTGGAAAGCAAATTCATAACAAAATAATAAAATTTATTCTGCCAATAAGTAATTGTAAATGTCGGTAATTCGCAACATCAAAGAAATTTTATCAATAACTATAAAAAAATTAACAAAATATCAGGAAACTAATTGTCAGCTTCTTGTAAGCTGATAAATAATGTTTCAAAGATTCCTGGTACTCATCGGCGTATGTTTCAAGTGCCAACAAGCGTTCTACGTGCCCCGGTATAATTGAAAGTAAATCAATATTTATTCTCGCTGGCCGGCGTAAGTTAGCAAGCGCTGATAGGCGCCCGTAAGTGTTCTTACCCTCAGTTTGCATGCTTTGATTCGTAGGAACAGCACGACACATCTAACTATCGCTTCAAAGATCCTTCAAAGGTCGTTTGTTTTTCTACTGCAATGCAAGATCCGTATCCGTATCCGCGGATCTGACTTTTATCTGATCCGGCACATCACTAATCTTAATAGATCTCCGTGCAGCCCGACTTCTACCAACTTTGAATGAAGAATATTATGATTTGGATTATCAAAAGCTTTGCTAAAGCCTGTGTGTACAGAGTCCACCTGAAGGCAAGAGTTTATTGCCTGAAAAATAAACTTTGTGTTTGTTTATGTTTGTTAATATTTTTAGCGTACAGCAAGTACGAATATTTGCGTATTTTGTTTAACATAATCGCTGGGGTCGAATTACATTTCTTCGCATTTTTCCGAGATTCGCCATAACTGAAGACCTTTTTTCGTAGTACCTCCATGTATCCATGTATCAATGGATTGTTGAATCGTAGAACACTCTATAACAAATTTGCCACGTCTGCACTGTTCGACTTTCAAATATGAACTATGAAACGTCAAAATTGAACAAAACCAAAATGGCAGCCGATATAAGTTGTAAAGTAAATTTTTAGCCAGCCAGTATATACTTTAATAAAAATCTCTAGCGGCTACCTCTTCTTACAGATCTACCTTTTAACTGCATACAGACCTACCTTTTGACTGCGTTCAGACCTCCGGTTCGTGAAAATATGTCCAACAATATTTAGGGCCATACCGAATTCACATAAAAACAAACTAACAAATATTTTTCGTTCAACCCTTTTTGCTCAATTAAAATAAACAAAAAAATTCAAATATTTTCGAAGAATTTAAATAACAAAAACTGCTAAAACGTTCTACACATAGGCGCCGGAAATTTTCTGTGAAATTATAATTGGTCGTTTTATCAAATCTAATTGGTAATTTTAATAAACGCTAGATAAATCTCGGACCTTTACATGAAAATTTATGCACAACCACTGATTATTAAAATCATTGTTTTCCAAAATTTCTTGCTCGAGACCCTAAAATATAAAAACTTATTGTCTTGGCGACCAATTGTTCCTATATCCGTAATACCTGTTATATTAATCATAAAAAACCGTTTTCGGAAAACCTGACGAATAAATAAAACTGATTTCGAGAAATCTAATGGGCAAAAAAAATTTTTTTCGAGAAATCTGACGAGTAAAATAGTTTATAGAAAGCTAATGACCAAAAAATAATAATTTCAGCAAATATCAAAGTGAGGCCGAACACACCAAAATTGTTTCACGGCCAAAATTTGAGTCACAGCCCAGAGTTTGGAAGCCACTGATATAAAGCAACAAGATGTTAACAATTTATCTAACTAATTCAAAAATTTTATTTAAAACTTGTTAATACCTACAAAACTCTGTAAATGTTTTAAAAAACACAGTTTTTTCTGCTTTAAAAAGTGCGCGGATTGCTATAATCATGTTCGTGGGTACTTAAGTTTCCGTAAGCACAAAGAAATACTGTCCTAAGACAGTTAATCCTAGTGTCCCTCCAAAAAGACACTGCCCTTGTCAGCCTAAAACTGCGTTAACAGCTCTAAAATTAGTCGACTATGCATTGTACGTTGTGGATAAATTTAGTAGACAGTTTTAACGTTTAATGACAGCGTTCACAACTCTAAAAATGAATGCGTAACGAATGTTGTGACATCTATGTTTTTTCAAACCAAATACGATGAAATAAATGGATTTATGTGATTTTTTACATTTCCGCCATCAGCGAGATCGTGATTTCTTACTAAATTTTAATAACAAAATTATAACCGCAACTACAGCAATTCTTTTCGTTTCACGATTTGTGTTGAAATTTCCCGAATTTTGTTGAAATTTGTGCGACAGTATTTTTTAAGTTATATAAGTTAGATAGCTAGTGTGTGTTTATATGTCTGTCTCATTAAAACAAAGCACTAACTATAAGTCTGGAAAATAGTCGACAGTCGACAACGCATAATCTATTAAATTTAGAACTATGAACGGTCGCTTCCGTTACCATATGACAAACTTGTTAGTGACAATCGACAGTGAACAACTCCTAGCGTATAGCAGGCATTTGTAACTTCCAAAAGACCGAGGGCCGGATAGCGATATGAAATACATTCGCGGGCCAGAACTTTTTAAGGATCCTTTTTTTTTAGAATTATCAGATTTTTTAAACTTCTTCACTGACATTGTCTTTATTATAAAAATATAAGACATTCTAAATTTTCTAAACTATACAAAAAAGTATATAAGTTCATAACATTCATAAAAAAACACAAGAAAAAAAATCTTTTATTATGCATAAATATTGTTAAATAAGAACAAACTGTTTATTTAATTTTAATGGGACGATTGGGACTTCATATTGCTCACAAGTTTGTCAATCTTCGGGGAAACAACTGATGTAGCAACACGTAACGTGTTTTCTAGGTGCGAATCCGTTATTCACGTCCTTGATTTTGATTTAACGAACTTCAACCGACAAAATAACTGCTCACATTTGTAAATGCTGCCAAAGAGCGTAATTCTCTTCTGAGCAAAATCTGTGAGTTTCGGAAATTTGTCAGCTAGGAAATATTTGTTATAAAACTCAATTAGTGAAATGTCCTTCATTTTTGACCAAGTGTGAGTTCTCCTGTAGCTCAAGTAGCTCCATGCAGGGCTGTATTGGAGGATATACGGCGGTATACGGCGTATACACTGTGGTTTGATCTTAACGAATAGCGTATACCCTGTGCTAAAGTTGTAGGATGCTATAAAAGATGTACGTGGCATGAACCATTTTAAATCTTTTCTAGATAAACTATATACGTCATATAGCCAGTCTCCTAAAAATTAGCATGCGTTAGAGTGTATATGCCATGAACTAGGACTAAATTTTAAAAAGGTAGGACAAATTCTTGGAAATCGATGGGTAGCGAGTAGTTTTAAAACAGTGCGAGCTATATGGGATTCATATGAAGCGTTACACCGCCACTTCAAAAACTCATGTGAAAATCAAAATTCTAAAACTACATTTCTGTGTTTAATGAAAAAACTTGAAAGTCCTGAATTTCTATTAGATTTAGGGCTCATGTATGACATCCTTCAAGAATTGTCAGTATTATCTACAGAACTACAGTCGCGAACAACAACACTACCAAGAGCTGAACATTTAATAAAAAGAACCATACGAATTATAGAGTTTCAAAGAAAATTCTGGCGAAAAAAACAAAACTAACTTTAATAGAAAACGCGGAATTAACATTTAAAAATATCCCTTTGGTTCGCAATACCAAAATTATACCGATTAATAAAAACCAGTTTATTCAAAGCATAGTTGATAGGATGAAATCAAGAATTTGTTCTGGGGGTCTATTCTGTAAGCATTTCGACAATCGCTTTTACAGTATCGTGTTGAAAGTGCCAAATTTCAACACGTCGCGTTGGTATTCTGTAACTTATCGATAGTGCACTTATTGTGTGATAGTGCAGTATTGTGTTGATTTTGAGACGACACGTACGAACTTGTCGTTTTTGGAAAGAGATATTGTTTTTAGACTTTTGAAAGTTGTTTACGTTTAGTTTGAATATATTGATTTACTTATTTTGAGGTTAGTATGATTTAAAATGTTTTTTATATATGGAAATATGTATATTTTTGTTGATTTTTATCTTAAATGTTGTAGTTACGGCCGAAGGACTTATTATATTTGAAGTATTGGATGAATTGGAAGAGGAAGAGACAAGGGGATATGTCAATGAATATTTTAATTTATAAAATAAAAATAAAATACATGTCATAAAATATATTATAAAATAAAAATCCTAATAAAACCATAAAAACAAAAACAAAATTAATCTAAATATACCGTTGTGCGGTTTTGCACAATTTTTTGTAGGGGGTAGAGAATGTATTCATTGAGTAAATGTTATTTAGGGGATTAGATGGAAATTCCAAATTTCTATGAAGGATTAGTCATGAATTAAGAGAAACAAGTCAACCTTTTGAATAATACCTGCTGGAAGGGAAGTTTGCACAAAATCCTGCTACAATAATTATTATTAGAGTTATTTTAAACAAATTATATTAACTGTTACGGGGCAGAAAAAATTCAGGTCATATGTTATGTACATAGGTGTTATGTACATATATGTGCCTTGTATATACTGTCTAATAACCTCAAAGTTTATTCTGTCACAGTACGTCAAAATTTCAAAATGGCCACATTTACTTTCGACACTTTCAAACACAAAGTAACACTATACGATGACAGTGTAATGTGCATAGGCAACACGATACTGTGCATGTGACTGTCGAGAAGTTACAGAATAGACCCCCTGATTCAAATTCTGAAAATGTACAATTTCTTAAGGATATTTCTGCTTTAAATCAAATTAATATAAACACTGATAATATACGTTATGGAGAATCAGAAGTAACGAGAATTTGTAGACGATTTAATATCGATGAGCTAGAAGCCCTTATAGGATTAAGAGACTTTATAGAAAATACAGAATCTGTGCCGGATAAATTAAAACGTCTTTTAACAGCAGTATCAACTTTACCTTGTTCGACAGCCGAGTGTGAACGCGGTTTCAGCTTAATGAATAATATCACAATTGACTTGCGAGCGTCTCTGCTTATTTCAAATGTGTCGAATCTAATGTTCATTAATGCTAATGGACCTCCAGTTAAAAAGTTTCAACCAAAAAAATATGTACGATCTTGGTTAGTAAACCACCGCTCAGCAACAGAGACACAGTCCGAGTGAGACAAGTGCTGATTTATCTCACCAAGCCCTTTGGAATATATTTCAAGAAATATAACAGTTAGTTATAACGCTATGTTCTACGTTTTTCAAATAAAATTTTGGCTATTTTTTAACCACCCTCCCCTCGTTTATAGCATATACCTGCTGATTTTTACGATGAATGGACCGTATACCTTCTGCTGATTTTACCAATACAGCACTGGTTCCATTTGCAGAGAAAATGGCGCTTGTTCCACATCAACATCAACCGTTTAACTGCATTTGATCTCTGAAAACAAAGATATACTCGCGGACTAGTTTCAATGGGTTTTTAAATAGTTATCGCGGGCCGGAAAAATTAGAAACCGGCCCGGCTTCGGACCGCGGGCTTTATGTTTCACATGCCTGGCGTATAGTCTATTAATTTTAGAGCTGTGAACGTAGCTTAATAGTTTATAAGTTGAGAATCAACATATGATTTTAGGGAATTGTAGAAATTAATATTTGTTTTTGGCTAATACTGTAAAATTAAATGCAATAAAGATTAACTGCAATAATGATTAATTTGATCAAAAATTGTGTTACTGGAATCTATATCCCTATGAAAAAGTAATGTAATGAAATTAATACATAAGAATTATATGCATTCGTATTAAATAATACGTTTATCAAAACTATTTTAATGTACCTACCTTAACCGGCGCCTATGGTTACTAGACTGTTTTTGTCCCCAGTTGTAAAATGGGTATTTTCCAAAGAGTTATTTTAAGGGTTGAACATATTTTTGCGTAGTACCGTTCGAATTTTTAAATAAACCCAGCAGTAAAACTCCGTTAACTTTGAATTGTTAGAATTTTCAGTAAAACTTATTAGGTGTCATAAAATATTTCTATGAAACTAATTAACTTTAGATATTTTTATGTTTATATAATGGATTTGGATAATACTCTAATATATTGTACGGAAAATTTTAGCATCTTGTCTGGAAACTGCGACAATTTTTGCAATAACTATAAAACTTAAAATAGGGTTATTTAGAACTGTTGGACCGGACTAAATATGTAGTTATATCTATGTACACAAGTCAATAAGCCCCAATTAACAGTATATTTATGGGTCAATTCTGTACAACCTGTAATGCGTTTCGTAAGTAATCTATAGGCTTTCCGGGTACCTATAGACAATTAGCACATTCTGCGCGCACTCGTAATATTTACATGTAACATTACGACTGCGCGCAATAACCTGTAGCTACCCGTAACGCCTATATATTGCTTACTGAACGTGTTACGGGTTGTACAGAATGACCCAAACAGCATTCAGAGCTCTTTAAATTAAGAGGTCGTAGACTGTGCTTTGTTAGCTGTAAGTTATGTTTCTATGCATTCTTTTTAACGTTCCATGTACCGTTCACATCTGTTATAAATTAGTCCGTTACGAATAGCCCTCCATCTATGAATTTTGAAACCAACTATTTAGCTTCGTAAAATATTTTATATGTATTATCGTTCTTATAATTCTGTTGTCTTACATTTTAACTACCTAATTACCTAAATTGATCATATTTACTGTCCGTCTTTGTAATTTTGAGCAAGATTTGTTAATGATGATATTATGTTAGGTTATGTAAAGGCATTCGATAACTACGGTGTCACTGATAGAATGCGATAGCCAATGTGCATATGACAAACTTGCTGGTGACAGTGAACAGTCCATAAGATACAGTGCATAAGCTATTGATTTAAGAGCTCTGAATGCGGCTTTAGTATTTATGGTTTAGTATCAGTGTAATAATAGATACATTTAAAAAATATCTAGATACAGATACAGATACCTAAGAAAAAATATATCTAGATACAGATACAGATACAGAATTATGAAAAATATCTAAATACAGATACATGCCGAAATTTTTGTATCTAGATACAGTTACATACTTCTGAAAAAACACTGAAAAATGAAAATACCATATAAATGTGCACGTTAATCAGTATTATACAGGCTGTTCAAAAATAACGGTGACGTCACCAAAAGCTCACTAAATTCAAAGTAAATCACTATTCTAAGGAATAATTTTGTACTAAGTAACGTATGTATTTTATATTATGTTAGTCACAGTGGCGCAGCCAGGATTTTGTCTTGGGGAGGACCGAATCAAGTTTAGGGGGACGCGGGCCACATACGACCCTCAACCTAATTTTTTGTGGCCTCTGAAACGTTAATGAAAAACACTTGAGCTTATTTATCGGAAAAATATATTTAAAAATGTAAAATATACTCTCTTTCCCCTTTATTTTTATAAAAAAAAATGAAAAGAAACCCTTCGGGATATTTAAAGTGCCGTCACTGCTTATCATTTTGTATGAAAAATAGACCCAAATCAGTTCGACACCCCTGCTGTTGGATATTGATGTTTATGTCTAATAATTTCATTACTTGTTGATAAAAAAAAAGTAATTGTTAATCCATATATCAAAAACTGTCATTTGATATCCTTCAAAATTTTAAAATCTTGTTTTCTTCGATAAATACATATTTTTTTATATTTTTCGCCGGATATATTTTTGAAGTCTCAATATTTCTCGTACTTAAGTTCAGTTCTCTAAATCAGCCGCTTGGCCACAATTTCTACCGTACGAACACACTCATGTGACGGATTAGGATTTCTTGATTATACCTACGAAAACCTAAAAATAACATGTAAATATGCATTTTCTGTGAATTTCAACACGAATCATAATAAAATATAGCTTATATATTTTAAAATGCATATGTTATTTTGCTGTACGATTATGTTAAAAAAAATTATTAAAAAAAAAAATTACTGTTGTGGTTAACAAGTTTTGGTCATATGTACTAATGTATAAGACTAATGTTAGTCTTACAGCTATGTTCTTGTTAAGGGGATGTTCCTTTAAATCAAATTTTAGCTCCAATTTTGGATCAGGAATAAAAAAATTACTGATAAGAAATATGTGATTTTTTTTTCGACATTCCATAAATTTAATTTATAAACAAAATTTCAGTTGAAATTCTGACGCTCAAAAAATAAATTTATATGAAAATTTAGAAAACACACCTACTTATCTTACTAATTTCAATTAGGAAATGAACTTAATATCCACACTAGCATGGCCGGCCCTTGGTGATGATATGCCTCAAAAAAATTCTCAAAGTGTACTTTAAATCACTGGATAGTTTTGAAGGGCCTTAGTTTGTTTTGCCCAGGGCCTCACAAAACCACGGTCCACGCCCAAACCACTAGTGTGCATATATTTTTTCATATGTTTTTAGTAAATTGATCATCTAAATAGCAACAATATTTATTCAAAAACTTAGTTTTCATTAATAATGACCTATTTTCCTTAAGTATTGTATGTAAAACCTACTATTTTTATGGCCGTTCAAAAGCTGCGAAAAACGAGTGAGAATAACATTTTTTTTGACATTCTATATAAATTCCATATAAACGTCAGAATTTCAATTGCTTTCTGCATTTTGTTTATACCAAAAATAAAATATTCAAACTGATAATTTATAATTAAACTATTATATCAGCTCGGTATCACGGTATAAAAATAAAGTAACGAGCAAAGTATCTGAAATACAGATACAAGATACTTAAATTTAAATATCTAGATACAGATACAGATACATATTTCAAAAAGTATCTAATTTGTATCAAGATACTTGAAAAAGTACCTAGGTACTGTATCTAAATACAAGTATCTAGATATATGACAACACTGGTAAGTACAAGGTGTCTCTAAAGAAATTTTATATTTATTTAGCTTACTGCGTGAACGCAACGTATCCGAGGGGCGCGGGGGTTATGTCAATCGGTAGCCTGGCTCTTGGGAATTCAGTCGCTATGGAGCGTTTCTCGGGAGCAGACCGCGCGTTATGCGTGCGAGAGTTTTACAAAAACGGTGATTGGGCGACTGTAGCGCGTAGAAAATTCTGCAGTATTCGAGGTTTTCGCCACTTAAACGATGCGCCAAGCATTCCTCTCATTCGACATTGGGTTAAAAAGTTTGAAGAGACTGGTACAACGCTGGATAAATCAAAATCCGGGCGACCTAGGTCATCAAGAACGGTAGAAAACGTGGAGAATGTTAATCAGTCTGTTCGTGACGACCCGAACCTTTCAATTCGGAAGCGCGCAAGTGCTTTAAATGTGCATAGATCATCATTACATCGCATTATGCACAAAGACCTAAAGCTGCACCCCTACAAAATTCAATTGGTGCAAGAATTAAAGCCCCAAGATGCCAGTCAGAGACTTAATTCTCAGGCAAATTGATCTCCCGGAGAGGTGACATAAATTGGCCTCCACGCAGTCCAGATTTAACCCCTATGGACTTTTTCCTATGGGGTTATCTTAAATCTAAAGTTTACGCCAATAAACCGACTTCACTGGCGCATTTGAAAGAAAATATCCGTCACGAAATGGCAGCCATCCCTGAGTCCACCTGCCGAGACGTCATAAGTAATTTTACTGTTCGATTAAATGAGTGCCGAGAACGCGAGGGTCTACATTTAGACGATATTATTTTTAAGAAATAAATCCCCAAAAAGTGTATTTTAATAATTAATAAACATTTTTTCTATATACGGCTTACTTATTTTTTAATCGATCCACTAAATATAAAATTTCTTTTGAGACACCTTGTATATAGTGAACATCGATCAAATCTGAAAAAAAGGCTTCACTGACAGCACTGTGGAACATGTAACGTAACATTAGCAAATTCGTTTGTCGCAACCCCAGTGGATCTAGTTATATTCAGGTGCAAACATTTTTAATTCATGGTTTTTAAATCCACACACAAAAGGACTTATAAAAAATTGTTTAGCAGGTTGATTTACTTTTTGTTAAAAAACACCCTACTAACCCTGCTTTGCCAGGGGTCGGTTATTGCCCTTTTTTATAAATGGTTTTAAAAAGAGGGTAGCTTTTCACAAACAAGTCAGGTGTCAACCTAAAAAAATATTTTGCCGGATCATACCCGCCTGTTCATTTTATATTTTGTTTGTCGTCTATAAATTTACCTTGATATTTACGGGGAAAATAAAACCGCGCTACAAAGTATGTATTTAGCACGCCAAATTCCGTCATTTTATCGACAAATGAGTTAACAACTTATTAGGTTCTATGCACGACAAAAAGTAACATTTGAATTAGGGATGTTGCACGAAGCATTTATTTAAATCCGAACTGTGGGATTAATGTACCAAAAAATGAAAAAAAAAATCTTTTACAGAAAACAGAAAATATTGTAAGAAACCTGTTTTGTCCCCCTCGCTATTTCACTGACCCCCTCAGGGGAAGGGGGGTTGGTTTAAAAATCTGAAGAAAAACCTCTACAATGTATTGTACATTTATTAGAACCGGATTAGTCCAACAAGACATTTTGATCATATTATTATTTCGAAATATATTTTTTGATCAAGGTGGTTAAATTGAATGTACATTAATGTGAACCGGAATATTACCACAGGATTTTTTTATATGTTAATTATTTCGAAATTATCGATTTTTTGCAACACCGTGCATACAGTAATTATCTGCATGACTGGAGAACTGGATAGATATAGCTGGATCTTGGATGCGAGCTCTAGATGAAAGCACATGAAATTCTTTCAAAATTTCTCGAAATTTATGATTTTTAATATGTATCACAATTTTTTATCTCTTACTAGATACCTGCAAAGCCTTGTAATGTGTGAAAATTCACACATCAATTTTTTGTCACACTGTCTTCTTTTTATTTCGGCCCCGCATTTATTTTTCACTCAAACCCTAGGACCGTTTCTGATTACGTAATACGTTCAGAAAATTACACTATTTAAAAAAAGTACACTATTTTCTTCGCATACCAAATGAAATAAGATAATTGTTGAAATTTTTAAAATAAATAAAAATATCATTTATCAAAAAATATGACATATGCTTAATTAATAATTAAATAAAAGTAGATATTCCAGTAACAAGTCAACATTAACGTCATGCAAAGCGTTTTTCTGCAAAACTGATGCCATGTAATAATACATATCGGAAAAGTCTAGGGATATTGAAAAAATTTGAAAATATATTGCTTATTGTTCATTTAATGTTGTATTTTACTTAAAGTAGGCAATTATGAGTAGTTAGTTATGGAAAACAAGTAAAAACAATAACCAAGAAGTCAAAACAAATACAAATTTGACAAATATTATAGTACATGATCCGTAGGTTGATCACATGTTTCTTTTTAATTGGATTTAAAACGTTTATATTAATAATTGCAGTGTTTTTAAGTAGTGGCATTCTTTTCTAATAATGGAGCGACAGCATTTAACTATCCACGAGATGAATCATGCAGTCGGGCTTCTCCAAGCTGGCTTCAGGCAAGTTGATGTTGCCGAGCGGATAGGAGTTTTTCAAAGTGTCATCAGTCGGTTATGGAGACGTTACAGAGAAACAGGGATTCCGGCCGAACAACATCCGGGACGTGGTCGCTGTACAACAGTAGGTCAAGGCAGATTTTTGGTCTTAAATGCTAGAAGACAACCTACTATTACAGCACCCGAATTAGTAAGGGAGCTACAGCGAGCGCATAACTTAACAGTTAGTCGTGATACTGTAAGATATCATTTCCACGAAGCTAATATTCTATCTCGACGACCAATCAGATGTCCACCCCTCTCTAGAGGTAATCGCAGAGCAAAATTAGACTGGTGTCACAATTTTCAATATAGGTGTGATAATGATTGGGCTACAGTTTTGTTTACTGATGAGTCGAGATTTGGAATTCATCCAGATTCTCGTCGAACAAGGGTATGGAGAAGATCCGGTAATTTGGAACATTTGAGGCACGTCCAGGAAGTTCACAGTTACAGAGGTGTTACTGTTATGGCATGGGGTGGGATAATAATTGGCGGTAGAACTGATCTCGTTTTTCCCAATGGATTTTTAACAGCACAACAATATTTGGTTAATATTCTTCAACCTATTGTGCGTCCATTTCGTGGTGCTGTTGGTGATCAGTTTCATCTTGTCCAGGATAATGCTCGGCCACATGTTGCGCGAATTGTAACGAACTGGCTTGATAACGAAGGTATTGAGCGATACCATGGCCAGCACAGTCACCGGATCTAAATCTGATTGAACATGTGTGGGTCATGCTTAAGAGAAGAATTAATCCACATATGGATAACGTCCACGATAATTTTAGATTTAGATAGCTTCTAAAAGCAGAATTGGCACAGTTTCCTCAAGAAGACATCGATAATGTTATTTTGTCCATGAATCGCTGAAGTAGGGCTATGATCAACCTACGTGGAGTTCATACTCTCTATTAGCATTTGTTATTTTTTTTTCATTTTTAGGGTTTTGTAGGTATGACCAAAAAACCCTTATACCGTCATTTTGTCGTCTGTCTGTCTGTCTGTCTGTCTGTCAGTCTGTCTGTATGTCTGTCTATCTGTCTGTCTGTCTGTCTGTCTGACTGTCTGTCTATCTATCTGTCTGTCTGTCTGTTCGGTAAAATTGTTGCCAAAACGGCTAAAAAAGAGAGTTGAAATTTGACATGCTTATACAACTCTTTGACCCGCACATATCCCCCTAAAAATATAAACAAATATGTGCTCATCGAAAAAAAAAATATATATATAATTCTGAGTAGGGTATCAAATGAAAGCCCTTGGTACGTGGATTAACGATCAAATTTTTATTTTTGCAAAATAAATTATTTTGAAGCGATTTTTGCCAAAATTGTGCAAAAAAATTTTTGTCCCACACCCTGTAGCCCAGATGGTTTAAACTAAAAATCTGAAAAAATTCTAAGTAATGTACATTGGTGTGAACCGGAATAGCACAATAGGAATTTTTGATCAGATTACGATTTTGGAAAAAAACGCATTTTTTGTGATTTTTTGCTAATAATTTACACAAGTTATAGATTTGTAACACGCTACAATGGAACGTGTATGCTGGTGTAGTGGTTTTGACGCTGGCGTTTCACCCAAGTAACTCGATCCGAAAGGGATCGAACCTTGCGAGAAGAGACAATATTATTTTTTGTTTTTTTTTAAATTTTTATATTGTTTAAATTATTTTTTCAAAATTCTAGTTATATTTTGGCAAATGTTGCATTTAATTTTTAAAAGCGTAAATTTAATAACCAGTGGAAATTGTTTAAATTATAATTTAATTCTGTTTCAATGTACACGAAATCAGAGGGGCGGAACTTATAACAACCAATGGAAGCCATAGGCGCAATTTTTAAAATTCTTAATGAACCTTACTTTATATAAAAAAAAACTGCACATATTTAGAAACCTAAACAATGGTATTCGAATTAAAATTAACAAAAAAAATATTTTAATATAAAATTTTTTTGGCATCCCAAATAATCATCATTCACTTACTAAATACCTGCAAAACCCTGAAATGTGTGAAAATTCACACTTCACATCAATTTTTTACAATTCTGTAGATAAATCTGTACACATTTTTTTTTTCAAATATTGTTTATTTTTATAAATAACATTTAGCATATTTTGTTGTAAACTATTCTTTACTGAAACCATACGCTATTTATTTTCATATATTTTTTTATATACCTAGACTTTTCCGATGTGTGTAGTTACTGTGTAGAAAAGTATCACATTAATAAACTGTTTTAATAAAGAAATATAAGACATTTCCGTATAGTATGCAAAAAAATGTTATATTGTTTTTGAACTGACTCACGAAAATGTAAAATTTGCAAAGTACCAGTATTAGCAGACAAAACTAGAGCTGTTTTGCAAAGTTGAGAAGGCTTATCCTACCCCAGACATTTTCAAGTAATCTTATACTTGTTGTGAACCGGTTCGAATCTGTTTTAAATAAAACATGTTACCTGTGGTACAACCTTCAAAGAATGGGATTTTACTAAGAAAAAGTTTCTCGGAAACGTTCTATAGGGTTATTTTGCATGTCTGATTTTATTGCTTTTTGCTTTCTTTATTTAAAATTATTTTAAACCCTTAAATATGCAAAACAGTTTCTCATGAATCTTAAAATGTCAAAACTTTCAAAAATACTTTTCTACTTGAATAGATTTCAATACTGGCTTCTATGTTTGAACATTTTTCATTTGTTACATCTTTAAGTAATTTTGTATTATTTCCACTAGAACTGTGTTAAAAAATTAATAATTGTGAGGAGGAAGAGAAATTCTAATTAAAATACAAAAGTGAGGAAAATTTTCTTAAATATGAAACAGAGTTTTTAACTGTTTGCTTACATATTCGGTTGAGAAGCACCGATCTTCGAAAATGCATTAGTAACTCGCAATTTGTTATAATAAAAAATAAGAGTGCTGAAAATGTTAGTCGAATTGATTGCTAGTAATTAAATTGTTTGTTTAAAAGTATTAAAGTTTAAAAGTAAAAATGTAATCTAAAAGCCAGTGCCGGCTTAACATAATATTCAGCCGATGCGTCATATCGGGGCTCCTTCTTTAAGAGGCGCTGAAGTGATGAAGTTTTCAACTTTTAACTATATTAAAAAAATCTTAATGATGCTCACCTTAAAATTACATCGTGGCTCCAGGGCCCTTATACCCTTTTCACACTAGAACTTTAAGATCGGATGTTACGGTGAATGTGTCTTTAAAAGCTAATGTGAAAACGTATGACCTCGTCTAAATACAAGCGATGTTGAAGACAGAGATCTGCGTCATAAACATCGTCCGCATTGCCAACATAATTTCTATTATAAAAAAATACTCTTTGAATTTGTGCTGTCAACATTTTGTATTATCATAAACAAGAATACTGTATTATATCGACGTTGTAAGAAGTTTATACTTATTGTTATAATAAAATTATTTATTTTAATGTGTTTAATAAAATATAGAACTACAATAATTGAGATAAAATGTATCGACTTACATGTTAATACAGGTGTAATATATTCTTTATTGTAGTGTCTTTATTGTAGAATGAAATGAAATATCCATATTTGTTTATAATAATTCAAAATGTGCGTCTGCGCAGACAGTTCAAAACTGGTAATTTCCTGACGGTAACTTAAGAACAAAATTACTGTAGCTGATGACAGCACCGGAGATTTAAACATCAAGTGTGAAAGCAAACCGATGTTAAAAATCGGTGAACTTTAAGTTCACTCGTCTAAAAGTTCTAGTGTGAAAAGGGTATTATTAGAGCTGGCACTGTTAATATCTCTAAAAATTATTTCTCTTAGCTATGTTGGAATTTTCTTTTTCATTTATTTCAAAATCACATTTTCAAGTTTTCATAATCTCAATATTTTCCTCTTATATGCCATATAAAAATATGAGAAAAATATGTGAAATAAATTTATCCACCACCCTATTTCCCAGAGGGGTTGGTCTACAAACCTGAAAAAAAAACTCAATAATGTACATTAATGAGAACACGTATAGTTCAACAGGAATTCTTGATAAGATTATTATTTAGAAAAAATTAGATTTTTTTGGTTTCGTTGAAAAACATATTTATTTTTGCAAATTACTGTGTGGTATCAAAAAAAAAAACTCTTGAGACATAAATTAAGAAACAGAAAATAGTTTGTTTCGTTGATTTTTTTAAATTTATTTATTGTTTGTTATCAAAAGATCTCTTAAGACATAGATTAAAAACGGAAAGAAGGTTTTTAAAATGCCTTTATTTTAAGACGATTTTAGACAAAAATGTGCTTAAAAGACTTTTCCCACACCTTAGAACCCAAGAGGGGTAATCTAAAATCTGGTAAAAAATTCTGAATAATGCACATTAATGTGAACCGGAATAGTACCACAGGAATTTTTAATTTGATAATAATTTTGGAAGAAATTTTTTGCAACACCATGCTTATTAGTGCAACAATATTTATCTAACTAACTGAAGCAATGAATAGCTACAACTGAGTCTTGATGCGAACGCATCTCAAGTACGGTTCTCAAGTACAATTCTTTAGATGGAAGAACGTGGATTATTCTTTCAAAAACTATCGAAATTTATGATTTTTATAGTTTAGAAAAAACATTTACGCATCGAATTACACACACCATGTCACACTACACTCTACACTGTAGAGTGTAGTGTTTAGAGTTCAGTTATTTAATTATATTATTATACGCTGTGATTCAACCTATTGTTTGAATTACTTTAGATTTTTGTTTTGCTGGTATTAAAGAGGAATAAATCATTTATTGTCATGAAACAGTTATAAATCAAATAACACATTGTTAATAGAGTATCGGAAAAACCGCATTTTTTGAAAACCGCGGTTTTCGGTTTTTAAAAATCAAAAACCGCGGTTTCGGTTTCGGTTTTTCAAGATTTAATTTATTTCTACTATAGATACTCTAAAATAATTCAATAAATTTTTATTATGTTATGAAATACACTATTGTACGTTACAATAAAAAAACTAATACTAATAAAAAACCATACAACACAATACGTAGCTTGTACATACTAACTTAAGGTTTATTTAAATTTAAATAAAAGGTTTTTAAAAACACTAAACTATTTAAATGTTTATCGTTTAAACGTGAACGCAATTTGGAGCAGAAGTTGGCGCTTAATGAAAATGTTCTTTCGGCGTAGGTGGCTGTTGCTTTAATAGTGGATAGTGCACTCTGGCGCACCGACTTTCCCATGCGCATTGCGTCTGGCGCCAATACATTTCTTTATGTTTGATATCTAATAAAAAAGAAAAAGTCTAGTTGGTAGCATACATTATGCACCTATTTCCTGATATTTTTTTTAAATCTAATAAAGCCTTTATTCAAGAATAATACATTTGTTGTCATATTTGAGAGATTTTCTTCTTTGTATCTTTTTGCTTAAGGATAAACCGAAAACCGCCTTTTTTGCGGTTTTGCGGTTTCGGTTTTTGCACTGAAAACCGCGGTTTTGCGGTTCGGTTATAACCGTTTCATAAACACTAATTGTTAATAATGAGAAATATGTTTCTGAAACTGAAAAAAATTAAGCCATTTGTCAATATATTTCTTATTGGGATTTTTGGCAAATTATTTAAATTTGGTTTGAAAAAATTAAATGGAAGCTCTTAGTTCTCAAATAACGAACAGAAGGGATTATCAAAAAACTGTTGATTTTGATGTGATTATAGAACAAATATTCCTGGACATCCAGTATTATGTTGGCTTCTGACACTTATTGGGTGTTCGCCTGAGTCACCCTACTGGCGTCATAGCTCAAAATATAATTTAGTATCTATGATACCTCAACTATAGAGTACAAATACATCAAATTGTATATTAATATTCTATGATGAATATGCAACATTACTACAGCATGACAAATAAAAACACATTACCAAAAATCTCTCCATTTTTCCTAACTCTGTACCTCAAATGTTATGTAAATCCATCCGAAATACAACTTGACTTCCGTCCATCCCTGGATGCTGCGTATAATATAATCTTTTGACGTATTTCATGCGAGAGCGAGCGTTAAAGAGGGTAAAAACCATAATGTATTCGCGTGCCAAGCCCCGAACGTAGGGTAAAACACGTAATATATGCAGTTATATGCATACGAGATCCAGTGATGAAATCTCGGGGTGGGTTCCAGTTAGCTCGCGCACGACTCGTGCCTGACTCCCCTTACTTTATAAAATAAAATAAAATGGCAGATGCACATGTGTTGTTTAAGAGGAGATGTAGATAAAAATGAAAAAATCTGTCATGGAAACTACAGTTTAAACATTTCCACAATCAAGTGCCTAACTTCAAATTTTGCCCCCCCCCCTCACAGACTTTTGTTTGGGCCCCCTCCCACAAAAACAAAAAGTAATGAAACATTTTTATTTTAACTACAAAATATAATTTAACAAAAAATAATAATTAAATTCTAAAAAAAAAAAAAAAAATACATCACAAAACGAAATAATAATGTATGCTATTGGGTATTGATTAGGGTGACCATTTTCTTAAGAAGGCAAGGCGGGACGGAGCAAAAAAAGGTCCTCATCTCCCAAATCCAAGTGAAGAGCAAAAAAAAGGGTCTTCACCTCCCAAATCCAAGTGAAAAGGAAAAAAAAAGGTCCTCATCTCCCAAAATCCAAGTGAAGAGCAAAAAAAAAAGTCTTGACCTCCCAAATCCAAGTGAAGAGCAAAAAAAGGTCCTCACCTCCCCAATCTAAATGCGGGACAATGCGGGACTAAATGTTAAAATGCGGGAAGCATCTTAATGCGGGACAAAATGTAAAAATGCGGGACGAATGGTCACCCTAGTATTGATGCTAATTATTGTTTTAACTACAGTGAAACCTCGATATAACGGACCTCGATACAACGGACTTCGGATATAACGGACAGCATGTAAGAGATCGTAAACTGCGCACTCGAGGTAATATAATTTATCGATGATTCGGCAGATAGCGAAATGCAATTATATTACACGCACTTTCGCATTTCGAGTTAATAATTAAGAAACAACAAACTTCAAAAATTTATACATGTTTCAAACCAGTGTCACCGAAACCAGAAAGTTTAAAAACAAACATTGACGACTTTCCTCAACGAGCGTATAATGACATATCATCTGAAGACGAATAAAGTGCAATTTTAAAGTATAATTAGAATGTAAACTTTCGTTTATAATACATATATTTCTATTTGATAGTTAATAAATAGCTTATTCCGAAAATTTATTTTTATATAACGGACATTCGGCTATATCGAACACCCCCTCGACCGCATTGGTCCGTTATATCGAGGTTCCACTGTATCTACGTTTTTTTAAAATTATATCTTCTAAATTTATCTGCGGCAAAATCAACA
The DNA here is from genome assembly GCA_963971575.1 of Liopterus haemorrhoidalis. Classification (NCBI taxonomy): domain Eukaryota; kingdom Metazoa; phylum Arthropoda; class Insecta; order Coleoptera; family Dytiscidae; genus Liopterus; species Liopterus haemorrhoidalis. The sequence continues at coordinate 144,482,973 of OZ020611.1, read as the reverse complement.
ATTAAATTTGAAACATCCATTTCTTTAGCTTTTTTTGCCTCAATATTTAAAATTGCTAATTCGGATATACGCAATTGTGACATACTGTTTCGAAGGTAATTTTTTATGAATTTTAATATTGAAAAGGATCTTTCTGCGGTAGAAACTGTGACTGGAATAGTTAAAAATAAAATTAATAATGAACAAACTTCTGAGAAAGAGCTACTCGTACTGTAATATTTGATTAGTGCTAAATTAGCTAATTCTCTAACAATTGAAATTTTTTTATTTCTTTTTTGAAAACGTCAATTGTAGTATTAAAGACTCAATTAAATCGTATTCATATTTTTATTGTAATTCGGTAGCGTTTCGAACTATTTCAGAATCTGGTAAGGTTATTAAAAATTTTGGCAAAAGAAAAGAAAATTGTTTCGACAGAGTCACCGTACTTTCAAATAGATGCTTTAGTTGAAATATAACTATGTCAAATATTTGATAATAAACATTAATCTTGATTAGATGAGTTACGTCCGTAAGTTAGTAATTATAGTTGAAGGTAATGGGATTCGGACCAGTCAGAAAATAAAAACAAATTTATTAACTTCGCTAACGTTTCGATTTTATTTAAATCTTCATCAGAGCTACAAAGATATATAGAAACATAGAATTATTCAATTGGTAAGTTTATATGTATAACATTATGATAGTGTTCAAATTTAACAAGTCAAGTAGTTAAAATAAGCATTACAAAATTGTCGGAATTTAAAATATAACATAAAATAATTATTAAATAATAAAAACATATCAAATATGAGTTAAAGAATAAAAAACACAATGTTAAATTTATATTACCTTAGTTAATAGTCACGATATAAAATAAAAGTTTTAAAATTAATAACGAACACATCATATTGTCCGGTTATTGAACTCAGAGATAAGTAATGAATAAGCCACGTATGAATTTGAAAAAGGGTTTGAGATGGTTGAAACCAGTAAGTAACGCTATCTATTAATAAATTAGAATTTGATTATTAGGTGAAATATGTTAGATTTAGAATTTAATAGTAATAAATTAAAAAAATTCTAAATCTAACATATTTCACCTAATAATCAAATTCTAATTTATTAATAGATAGCGTTACTTACTGGTTTCAACCATCTCAAACCCTTTTTCAAATTCATACGTGGCTTATTCATTACTTATCTCTGAGTTCAATAACCGGACAATATGATGTGTTCGTTATTAATTTTAAAACTTTTATTTTATATCGTGACTATTAACTAAGGTAATATAAATTTAACATTGTGTTTTTTATTCTTTAACTCATATTTGATATGTTTTTATTATTTAATAATTATTTTATGTTATATTTTAAATTCCGACAATTTTGTAATGCTTATTTTAACTACTTGACTTGTTAAATTTGAACACTATCATAATGTTATACATATAAACTTACCAATTGAATAATTCTATGTTTCTATATATCTTTGTAGCTCTGATGAAGATTTAAATAAAATCGAAACGTTAGCGAAGTTAATAAATTTGTTTTTATTTTCTGACTGGTCCGAATCCCATTACCTTCAACTATAATAAACATTAATTGAAATAATGTGAATAATTTGTGAAACTATAATCTTCTGTTAGTTCTCCTATAAGATTCTTTCGTAAAAGGTCGGCTCCCGCACGAATTAAAACTGCTTTCAGGAACAGGTGCTTATATATATTTTATACATAACTTGAATACACCTCGTTGCTGAGCTGTTTTTGAATGTGGGCAGAGCCGCAGTAAGGGGGGGGGTAGAGGAGGGGGCGTCGGCCCTGGGCGCACTAAGGAAAAGGGCGCTAACCGGCTTGACTAAGGGGTGCCATTCCGAAGGTGAGGACCTTTTTCTTTTTTGCTCGTCACTTGGATTTTGAGAGGTGAGGACCTTTTTTTTGCTCATCACTTGGATTTTGAGAGGTGAGGACCTTTCTTTTTTTTTGCTCATCACTTAGAGTTTAAGGTGAGGACCTTTCTTTTTTTTTGCTCATCACTTGAATTTTGAAAGGTGAGAACCTTTTTTTTATTTACCAAGGGCGCCAAAACACGGCTCTGCCCCTAGCGCAAGTTTTCCTTACTCCGGTTCTGAATGTGGGACATGCGGGATTATAAATAGGCTTCCAGGACGATTTTAGGTACCGATATTAACGCGGTACATGGATCGGTTGTTTTTTTTTTTAGTCTTTTGTTTTGGTATTCAATACTTACACCCGATTTATCCGACACATCAGATTTTGACCAATGAATTGGGGATGACAAAAGTCTGCGCAATAAGAGTTTTTGGCCAGTAAAAACATTCCTGTGGCTGCTCAGCCTCCTTATTCACCTGACTTGAGTCCTTGTGACTTTTTCCTCTTCCCAAGATTGAAAAATCACCTCAAAGGACGTCATTTTGGGACTAGCTGAAAGCTATTCCACTATCCGAGTTCCAGCACTGCTATGAGGATTGAAAGAACCGTCTCCAGCATTCCTGAAATCGTCATATAACTTTCATCTTTTAATAATAGGATGAATTTAAGAATTTAGTTTTATTATTAAGAATTTATTTTTTTAAATTTGCTGATCTTATAGGACTTACCTTGTTATTTATTGGTCATAAATTTGATAAATTAATCTGTTTAATTATTTCTAAATATCGCTGCTCTAAAATAATAGTGAAATGTCTTAAAAAACTAAGTTTTTGAGATATTACTGTTTAAAGTTTTACATTTTATAAATAAATCATAATTTAATCATAACTTGGTTTAAGAGTCGAATAATTGTAATTTCCATCTTTATTTTTTAATTTATATAATTTCAGTACGACGTTAGATAGAAAAAATATTTCTGGACCAAGTAATATTAATGATATAAAATTTTAAAAAATTTAGTAGTGTTTTAAAACAGCGATATACCAAATAAGGCGCGATACATGTTAGATATTTCCAAACAGACAGCAAATCTTGCGGATTGTGCAGATATTTTTGCGGATGCGGATTTTATATTTATAATGGCTGCGGATGCGGATTGGATATGGATCCTGTCTATGCGGATGCGGATCGGATGCGGATACAGAAAAACGTATCCGCGCAGGACTCTAGTTATTTTGAGAGAAACAATATTGAATTGTAATTCTATTCGAATAAAAAAATAAATAAATAAAAAATCAGTACAGTTACTTAATTTACACACGTTGTACATATTTTAAAAGTATTAATTATGAACAAGTATTATTGTTAAAATAAAGAAAATACATCTAAATGTAAATGTAATGATAGATTTGTAAAAACAAATCATCCAAAATAATAATTAGAAATACGTAAAAATTTGGGAAATTTGTTATCATTTTCAAAAAAAATCCCAGATTGTGCAACATTTATCAAAAATCATGTTATTTACAAATATAAATAAATTAAAAATGTGCAGTTGAAAACAACATTTTGAGAAAACAAGGCAAGCCCCTACCGAGCGGTTAGTGGTGGGGACTAGTCCTGTCAATTGGAGTGGGGGTGGGGGTGGACATGCGGATAGGATGCAGGAGCCATGCTTTCCAAACGCCCGCTAACGTTAGAGCCGGTCAGTATCTCTTTTTCTGGCAACTTGTTTGGACGTTCTCATATTTTTAATATTTTTGTGAATTGTTTATGTGAAGTGTTGTGAATTCATATTGGATATTTTAAAGGTAAATTTTATTTTCTTATTTGTATTCAGATAAATATTAGGTCTACAAAAAAAAATATTTTTGAAAATTTTTATCTAATTTGGTTGTATTTATGTTCGATTATTTGATTTATTGTATACCAAATTATTATAATTATATAAGTGTTAAATACCCAAAATTTGAATATTCATTAATTAGTTTTTATCTATATTTTGTCCGAAATCATTCTATTTTTTTTTAAATCTAATTTGCACAACACCTTGGATATTAGCGCCTACCACAGATTTTTATTATTTCGATTTTTAGTTCATAGTAATGTATATTTTCAGTTTTAAAATGAGACTAAATATTAGTAATAAGAATAGTTTATCTTTAAAGTTTTATCTCATACATTTTTGATGCTATAGACCAGTGGTTCCCAAGTGTTGTTCCGCGGAACCCTAAGGTTCTGCTAAAAAGATTTTGCGTTCTGTGTGAAAGTCACTATTCCACATATGATTTCCCAAAATGATTTTGCTGCAAATTAGTAACTTTTTAATAATTTCATTTTTGTTTGTAGTTTCAGTATAAATAAAGCATTAGATAACATCCATTGTGTTTTTAAAGCATTATTTAATATAAATTAATAAGGGTTTCAAGTTAAAGGATAAAGTTGGGAACCGCTGATACAGATGTACCCCATAATTATAGGTTCATTTCCAGACTGTTGTCGTAAAGCGAATTTCGTTGTAAAGTGGAACATTGCATTTTTTTATTTGTTGACGTATGTACTGTATTGCAGTGCACCCAAGTGGGGGGTGTCACCGGCTTAAGACTTCCTCAATCACAAAAAAGACACTTTTTTAAGGGTCTTGCAACTGAACGTGAGTAAGCCTCAAACAAAACTAGAGCCCGCTAATTTTTTTTTTGGTTTCTTAATAATAATACATAGAAATTTGCAATGGTCCAATGATAATGCGGACACCGTTATTTTGGACGTTTGCCATTGCTGTTAGTACTAGGCTAGAATAGTACAATATAATGAGTATTAGTATCAAAAAGATATAATACTTCATGGCAATACCCGGTATAAAAACTCGAAACTAGATTATAATGTTTATTACTTCTCGTGATCGCTGAAGACTGAAACAGATTGCAGTTTCCGAAACGTCAGAATATATATTTATATACTCATGAAGTATTAGGTATATCTTTTTGATACTAATACTCATTATATTGTACTATTCTAGCCTAGTACTAAGAGCAATGACAAACGTCCAAAATAACAGTGTCCGCAAAGTTCTACATGTTGGCATTTTGGTAATTTTTTTGAATTACATCTTGTATGTATAAAATTTCAACGTTATTTATAGAAATTGCGCGGTTTCGCAGTTGCATGTTGAGTAATTACCAGGGCTGTAAGGGAAGGTATCCGGCGTATACCTTCTGCTTTGTTTGGAATGAATATTGTATATATATGACAATTTCAACTCAAAAATCACAGTAACTCGCAACATTTTCTTCTTCTTTTTTTCCCGCAATATACAATGCACGTACTTTAGTAAAATTTCGATGCGTTAAACGAGAATATTACAGACCGTGTACCCTCTACGGTTTTTTTCGGAATGTAACCCCCGCTCAAATCAAGGAATGACTATATATTTAAAGTAAATACTGATTCCACCTCTGCATTTTTACTCCCATAAAACCATGGGGTCCGCAGGAGGATGCGAATAGGGCACGTACCGTCCAATCCCGATTCGAGAAAAAAAGTTATTTTTACTTCATACATTTATAAAAGAAAGCATTACTTAAATTTATGGTTGTTATTATTTACCATCAAGTTGGAGGAAAATTTTCTGTGGACACTCCTTGAGAAAAAAGTCATCAGTGGGCAGCTGACGAATGCTGACAATCACAAATTAAAACCAACGCAAAGTTATGCCTATTTTCGTTATTTTATCTGCACGGCCTGTTTGATCTACAGCCTACTTGGTTGTGTGCATTTTTACTCTGCGCCTATAGATGCTTCTCGGTCAGAGACACTTTTGGGTCCGTAACAGCATTGTGACCCTGGTACCCTACCTAAAAAAATGATCTAATCTTCTACTGATAGTTTATTTGCAAATACAATTTAATCACTCACAAAATACCAGCGTGCGAGTAGTGTTTCTTCTCGATAATTTGTCGAGAAAAAGTTATAATTCTCATTTTTCATTTCTCGAGAAATTTAAAATTTTCTCGACGCCACGTTGAACGCATTGTTCTTTTAAAAGACTATTTAAAAAAATATAATGTTTAGTGAGTCACTGATTATAATTTAATTTTGATAAAATTTGTCATCTGTCTCCCGCAACGCAACTGTGGCAACAGATAAGAAGCGATTTATAATATTTAGCTAATTAGCATTTATTGTTACAATATTTTATTTTAATTTAGTGTATTATTTATAATAATCAATTGCATTTCATTTTTGTTCAGCTTAAAACTGTTATGTAAAAGATTACCTATAAGTTATTACTATTTTTATTACATTCTTAATTTTTTTTAAATTTCTCTATACATATGTATTTTCAATTAATATGCAATTACGTGCCGTTTTCGTAATAATTTTCAAAGCCCCGCTATCCATTTGTTCTAATGTTATTTAAATGAATACTTTCGTACTTCGACTATAATTTTATCCTCAACAATATTTTCAACATTAAAAAAAGATATAGGGTTATTGTGCTAGTGGTCAGCCATTTAAGGACATCATGATTTTCAACAGGTCGCAATTACCGTACTTGTACTAATTAAAAATTAAAAAACACATATTTAATTATTTAAATGTTTAAGTTTATTGTTCATTTTTTATTTTACAAAAATGCATAATTGTGTAATTAATAAAAAATAAAATGTAAAAATGTATCAAAATTACTAGTAGTCAGCCTTTAATGTTTAATAGTCAGCCGCATAGGTGCTGGTAGTCAGCCTTGTTACTACTTACATTGAATTAGGTACATAAATTAATCACTCAATAAACACTTTTAAGAATTTCATCTGTAATATGGTTATATATATATACATCAAAAATCATAAAGACAATTAATGAACTAAAAGAAGAGATAAGAGAACTTAAAAAGAAAGAAGAAGTGTGAAAATAGAAAAAAAAAGTATGATACAGAGAATCGAAAAACTGGAAAATAAAGAGGAAGAACCAGAAAAAACAAGCAGGAAAAATAATATCATTATAAAAGGAAATTTAGGAAGAAATAACCTGGACATGAAGAAATTCATAAAAACAGCTGGGAGTGGATGTTGGCATCAAAGAAGCTAATAAAATAATTACGAAAACTTAGACTGATTTAACAGTGTGACGATGCAAAATTGGGAAAAAAAGCAAAAGATTCTGGCAAGTAAAAACAAATTAAAGGAAAAAAAAGATACATAGATCATGACTTTATCTCAAGAGAAAGGACGATTCATGGAAAACTGAGGAATGTGGCGAAAGTAGAAAGAGAAAAAGGTAACCACATGGCCGTAGGATACAAAACAATTAATATCGGCGGAAAATGGTATAAATGGAACGAGAAAGAAGAAAATTCTACTATTCCTATTCAAAACTAATGTAAAAACAATTTGTGGCCGACTGCTGGTATTCAATGTTCAATAGTCAGCCAGGTCCTAAAAAGACAGGCTGACTTCTGGTTTTTAAATTAATGATAGAAAAAGAAACAAATTTATCCGAGCAAAACAGAAATATTATTTTCCTGAATATAAGAGAGAAATAAAATATTCCAGTTTCTAAAACCCCAGTTGTCAGCCGCGTAGGCTGACTACTAGAATTTTCCAAAAATTGTTCGCCAGTGGTCAGCCTCATTAAGTATTTAATAAATCGAAGACATCTATGTTGAAAAACTTTTTTATTATAATAATTAATGTTCTAAATATTTGTCCTAAATAAATTTATAGTAAAACATACAATAATTACCTCGTACAATATTCGAATCATACACCGCCTCACTAACCATAACTGGACTCAACACAGAGTATATGTTCAGACATGTTGTTGAGATTTACTTCTTTTATTTATATTTAATGTTGAGAGACATCTATTCTTATTGGTTGAAAGTAATCCAAAAGAAGAAAGACGGCTGAATACTGGCATATAAAATTTTAAATATTTAATTGGGATATTAAACTATTATTTAAGTTTTAATTTTAAAAAGGCCGACTACTGGAACAGGCTGACTACTTGCACACTGACCCTATATTCTAATAATTATTTTTCTCGAGTTTCGAAACAATACGTGCGAGTGGGGTTTTCGAGGTTGATTTTGTATTCGCAAGATATAATTATGTTCAACAAATATCCAAGTCTGTATTATTGGGGTCCATATTGTAAAACATTGTTTGATTTTTTTAATGCTTTATCTCAAAAATTCCTGACATTTTCATTTTTTAAGTTGTTTATTTATTTCTGATATTTCATCAAACATATATGTTTACATTTTTTTTTCAAATACGAGTTATTTTTATCGCTTAAATTTTTTACTTGTTTTATCGTAATGAATCAGTTATTTTAATAATAAAATGCTAGTTGTTACAAGATCTAACTATTAAATACATTTGAAACACTGTTCCAGTGAAATATTTAATCAGTTTTTTATAGTCGTTCATGTGTTAATGAACAAATGAATGTAATATTTTAAAAAGTTTTGACATAGTATATATTTTAATTAAACTTAATGATAGAGGCGAATATAGACCAAAACGTTGCGCTGACCACTTAGCTTTCAAATATATAGTGTCGAAGATCTGAAAACGGAGCTTACCTTTTCGGGTCTATGCTCCACCTAGGTGATGGGGATCTAACCAATATATAGTACGGGTACCTAAAGAATCCAGAAGACAGAATGTACATATATAATAGGTTCCAAACGTCTAGGTGGCGCACAAGGGTAGCGGTAAAGGATGTTACCTTAAGACCGCTGAAGACCCGCAAGTATGGTTTCCAATCCGAATATCCGGATTATCCTACCAATTTGGACTATTCGATAATCCGGATAATTTTCATTGAATATCCGATAATCCGGATAATTTTTAAATAAGCAAAATATTTTTTTTCAACAATTTTTTCAATTTACCTGGTACTTTGTTTTATACCTTTTCTCCTAAGAGTTCCTTTAAATCACGACGTAATATCTACATCAGTGTTTCTCAACAGGTGGTCCGCGGACCACCAGTGGTCCCCAGAAAAATTTTAGTGATCCGCGTAATTTTTTTATGTGTTTTTGCGGTTTTGTTTTTATTTTTTATGCACATTTTTTATGTAAATAATTTATATTTTGATTATTTTATTGTAGCCTTTCTGTGATTAAGAAAAAAGTAGATCTTTCCTTACACGTGATGTAATATTTAGTCTATTGATAATGTTCACGTGGTGAGCGAAATGTATAAAAATTAAAATTTTGAAGGAAAGATCTACTTTTTTCTTAATTACAAACCCTTCAATTTCAACAATTTATATTTGTACTTTCTGTGATTTTCTACAAATGAAATAAATGTATTTAGTAGCACATTAATATATTCATTTTTTTGCAAAAAATGAACCAACAATTATTATTAGTAGTCCGCGCTAGAAAATTATATATTATACTGGTCCGCGGTGCGTTTTTGGTTGAGAAACACTGATCTTAATGAATTAAAGCTTTCATTTCGTTAATCAATCTATTTTTAGAATTAAATCTTTCATTTCAAATTTATCAGGAAAATCAAAAAAAAAAACAAAGACAGATAATTTAAGTTTATTATTTAATGCACTCCTTACAATAAAACCAACATCTACTGCAACAGAGCGCGTTTTTTCAATTGCAGGCCTTACTAGGACAAAAATGCAATTATTTTTTTATAATTTTATGAATTATTAATGTATATAATTAAAATACTTAAATTAAATTAAATAAATGAGTTATAAAACACCATAAATATTGGATTCAATCTATTATCTTTAATTTCTTATTTGTTATCCAGATATCCGAATATTTTAAATTTTCTGTATTCGATATCCGGATATTCATTAATGTCGGATAATTGGAAACCCTACCCCCAAGCACTCAAAAACGTTTTTAAGGGACACATTTTTCTTGTTAGTGAGTGTGAGCCCTCCTCATGAAAAAGTTTTGGCTTTTGAGCCACCCTAAGAAAAGCTTTTGACCTAAGAGACCATCCCCAACCCCAAAAAAAAATGATGGATGCGCGCCTGAAGGATAGAGAATGTAAATAATAGTTTTGACCGGTTCTTTATCTTTATTTGATAAGATAAGCAGATATTTATTTGATTTATTACATACTTGAGTCTGAGTCGACCCCTGAGCAGTGGTGATATCCCCCCCCCCCCTTCAGAAATTGAGTATGTTGCGCCTGTTTTACTCGAATTACTCAAATTTAACTTACCTATTTAGGTTCTGCGGGCCTATATCTCTGCCTTTGAGTTGCACAAAATCCGAAGAAGTATTCCGGGGTGGGACCTATTAAACAACGTAAATTTTATTACATTGTACATAATGTATATAATCAGGACCAGCCTTCTCCGTAAAGAAGCGGTGCAAGTAATTTTTGGAACTCCAAACAATTTTTCAATAATACAATAGTCAAACTTTTTTCACAAAAGAAAAATAATAAAAATCAAATAAGTAAACCAATTGCAATTTAATGTATTGAATAGTTGATAGTTTTACTTGGTGAAAGTCGAATATAGGTAAACGGTTAAATGATGCACTTGGTATAGTTTCACAAATTGGTTGAGAAACACTGTTATAGAGGACAGTCCTTTATTTTACAGCGTTTTCCTTTAGATTTACTTATTTCTTAAAATGCATTTTGTCCTGTTTGTTTTGGCATTTAAAGTACAGAAGTTTAGAACCCGTGTCAACCAGGGTGACCAGATTTCAGTCGAGGTAAACCCTAAAACTGAAAAAAAAAGAAATGGAAATACAGTATATTTTATTCAAATTTGCTTACCTCCAAAAAATTTAAGTGATGAGCAAAAAGAAAAAAAGATCTTCGCCTCCAAAATATAAGTGATGAGCAAAAAAAAGGTCCTCACCTCCAAACTACAAAACCGGAGATTTTTTAACCAAACCCGGAACCCTGAGACTCCGGGTGAAACCCTGAGACCTGGTCACCCTGGTGTGAAAAGTCCATTCATGCAAAAAATATCAACGTTAAATTTCCTTGATATAAATAATTTCATTTCAGTTATTTTTATCAGAAAAAACATTTTGGTAGATACACATTTTATGACTGTCAAAATATAAATACAATACTTTTCAGATATGACCTTTATTTTTTCCAAAAAAATTTGATGACTGCATATATTGTTTATTATTTTTATATTGAGTCGTGTTATTGTACAATACATGCAAAAGTTTATATTAATCAAACGAATATCTCCAGTCGGTCAGGCTGTCGATGTAGTGTCGGTGCCGTAACAGCCCCATACATGTATGTTGTTCGGTGGCGGTACACTTTGATTCGGTTGGTAGCAGTAAGTATAGGTTTATTGCCCAGAATATGTGCTATACCGACGCGCGGCACGCTTTAAGTGTACAATTATCTGCCGCCTTTGCCATTTTAATATTTAACGGTCAGTTTTACTCTTTCGGCCACCTGTCCTGTTAATCAATTGCCATAAATGATATATCGTCTTTTTAAATCTAACTTTTAGCACAATAAATAATGAATATCTTCGTTAAATAGTTTAATATCAGTAAAGGCAACAATATGCAAAGTTTTAAACGATTATTGTAACTCAATTTTTCTAGATTCTACTGGTAGCATTTTGTTGAGTTATGTAGTAGTTTTTCTCCAAAAAAGGAGTATTTTTTCGCCTTTTTAAGTTTTTAACGTAACCTATACATAACATCGAACAACTCAGACGCAGTAAGATTGTTCTGTTCTAAACTCCTTATAGCCTCTTCAAAAACTGGCAAACAATTATGAAGGAATAACATGTAAATTTCGGTTCTACTGTATTCTTCTTCTCCATTTTCATCCATAATAGTCAAACTCAAATCAAAAATATATTTCCAAATAAGAGTAGGACGTTCGTCTCGTCCCATACTTTGAAAATAAGTTTTTACACCTGGCCAATATTTTAACATTTTATATATTGCTGGTAATATTCGGTGGTGTGTTGGTTTTCTCACTATTGTCTTTTTTATCACCGGAATTCATAGACTGTATTTAAAAATTTAAATTAAATACTAATTACGAAAATTTAAATATTTATAATTTTCGCTTTAAAAAAATATATATTACTTACCGAAATGAATATTTGTAATATGCGAATAATATGGACACAAAATGCTGCAGCGTGTGTTTCTGGCCACTACTCATAGCAAAATGAATAAATATAAAACAAAAAATTATATTTTAAATATAAATTATTCTTATTAAATATGTATATTTTTATTCGTCGGAACAGTAACGGACTTATTTCTCGTCATAAAATTTTATGTCGGCGATTGACTCGTAATGTAATATCGCAGAAACACTCGCCGCCTTTATAATGGTCAATATAAATTATAATAAAATGTAAATCTAACAAGACATAATTCTAAAAGATAAACAATAGACCATATTAGTAACTACGTCACAAAAGGGATTCAGTGCTGTCGCTTCGCAGTTGGATTCCTTTTATTTGAATTTAGCATGTTGTTTTTTTGTCATTTAGCAAATTGTATTTTGGAAATATAAATTAAGTTTTCAAAGTAAGAGAATGAGAATGTCATTATTTTTGCAAAACAATATTATTTTGCAGGTTAATTTTGAAAATTTTACGTTAATAATCGTTATTATGGCAAGTAACATTTAACATTATTTAACAGTATTTTTCATTTTTATCTGTCAAAAAAACGAAAAAAATTGCTTTTAAGAATGTAGCTGTAATTTAGCTGTAGCGATTTGGAGCAAAACAATATACCATTATGCATTCTAAAACAAAATATTAATGATAAATTAGTGTTAATTAAATAAATTCTAAAGATGTTTCGATTTTCATATTATTTAAAAACGTAACCTATAAATATATCTTCGAATCCTTATTTATATATTTATAAAATCATTATTCTATAATTAAAGTATCTGGATTGTAGATATTCATAAAATTAAGGTAACAAAGTAATGTCACATGTATTTTAAACCAGTCTAAAACTTCCAAAGGACTCAGCTCGCAGATAGCAGCACATGTATGTGACGACACACTTATATGGTCTACTATTGATAGGGTGATCATCCGTCCCGGTTTTAGGTCAATTGTCCCGGTGTCCCGAAAAATGTTCTCGGGATGTTCTTGGATCTGGGAGGAAACAAAGACCTTCTTTTTTTTTCTCTGTGTCCCGGTTTCCCTTCACTGAAATCTAGTCGCCCTAACTATTGATATTATTTTATGTATACTCTCTTTCTAATCTTTCTATTCGCTGAAAAAATTTCTAAATTAAATGCAGTTAGGGCCGGCGGAAGCGGCATTTGGAGGCCTTTGGGAGGGGGTGGGGGTGGCGCTGTCGTGAAACTCAAAAGGGCGCCAAATGAATGTAAAAGTAATTAGTGAAATGTCATTTTGGAACGAGATAATTTTTTAGGACAATTTTTTTTTTAGGTCATCACATTAAATTTAGAAATGAGGACCTTTTTTTGGTCATCACGACCTTGTTTTTTTGTCATCACTTATATTTTAAAAGTAAGAATTCGATTTGTTTCCAGAACATTTGTAAAATCTTACCCGGGGCTCGAAAAAACCTAGTTACATCCTGCCTGGGGGCGCTCAATTAGGTCTTGCTTATGGGCGCCAAATCCTCGCACCGGCCCTGACTGTAATTATAAATTACTTCACTTTATAATAGTCCATTTCTTAAGTCAGTATCATTTGAGGAATTGAGGATGAAAAATTAAATCAATTAATTATTTAAGTTTTCTGATAAGATATCCAAAGCATTGTGTTATTGCTGAAACCGGGACTTTTCGTATCCCGGGCACGTGCTTCTCGGGACGCGGGACTTTCAGTGCTCAAACCGGGACTGTCCCGGAAAAATCGAGACAGTTGGTCACCCTACCCTCATCCTCATCACGTGTCCTATCCATAGTCTACCTCTCCGTAATCTGTGGTGTTTCCCCTGCCCGTCAAATCTATGACCAAGATAAAAGAACATCACTGTGTAAATACATATCGACGACGCGCGTGCAATATATCTTAAGTGACATGGACATAGTTTGTCAGAAAACAACAACAACCTGTTTTACTTGCATACCAATTAATTATTTCTTTTTCTAATATACTCTAGTTATTTAGATGGGCTGTGTAAATAGCCAGCACTGGTGTGCGCCAAAAATATTAACCAACTATTAGAAAATAATATACTATACACAAAACAGAAACTAGCCCCATTTTATAGGAACTATGAAAGTATTAAATATAAAGCATTTATAATTTTTTCTAGATAAGATAACTTGCCACTAGATTAGGGTGACCATTCGTCCCGCATTTTAACATTTTGTTCCGCAAAAGTCCCGCATTTGAGGACCTTTTTTTTGCTCTTCACTTGGATTTGGGAGGTGAAGACCTTTTTTTTGCTCTTCACTTGGATTTTGGGAGATGAGGACCTTTTTTTTGCTCTTCACTTGGATTTGGGAGGTGAGGACCTTTTTTTTTGCTCCGTCCCGTATTGCCTTCTTAAGAAAATGGTCACCCTACACTAGATATATTTTTATGTTATTTATTTAGATATATCAAAAACGCAGTTTATCAAAAAATGTCAGTTAGAAAAATGTTTCGTATGAAAATCTAATATTATATTTCTTTTGTTTCAGGCCAGAAAATAAAGAAAACATTTGCGGTTTGCTGGTAATGAAATGAGAGGCGGCAGTTGGGACACGATGAGTTCAACGTGCGTACAGAGCGGAGCCATGCGTGCCCTTGGGGGCGGCGGCTACATTATGGAGGCGCGATCACCGGCAACTGCAACACACTGGCATCTCGCACATCACAATATCACCGCCACCGCTACTGCCACAGTGGTAAGTAACTGTTTATCAACTTAGGGGTATTATATAGGGGTTGCAATAACAATAGAATTATATAAAAATATTTACATATCGATTTCATACGCGGATTAATGGAATATATTATGGAGATATTACTAGTTTTATTACTAAAATTGCAATGAAATGGGGTTTATTATTTTAGTATGTATTGTTATTTGTAAACCTAACATGGCGTGCTTTTATTAAATTAACTCAATAAGTTTTTGTTACATTTGTTTTTTTTTTACATTTATAATTAAAACTTAGCTTAATGTATTATAACTTTAAAGGTAGGTGTAATATAGATTACAATTTTTTTTTATACAAAATTAACAATTGAATATAAAATTAGTAACAGTCGATACATCAAAAGTTGCAGCGAATTTTAATCTTATAGGATATTATATACTTTATTGGATATAATTGTATAAAAATTTGTAAAAATGTTATCGCTCAACAACTTAAAAATAGGAATGAGACAACAATTTTCTGTAATTTTTTAGGTATAATTGTGGGTTTCAAATAACTTTTATATTCATATGGTTTTGTGTAGAAAACTACAAATAACACGTCATTTTCAACTTGAAATTTTCACTTTGTCTACATCTGCTCGAAAATATCTATTGATAGCGATTACCGATTAATCGGTCTTGCCTTTTCGGCCGATACCGATTTATCGACCACCAATTATTTATAATGTATATGGAATCTGACGGTTAACGTTACATGATTAGTATCACTGAATACATATATGGTTTGTACGTCAAAATTAATGTTTCGTTGACCAGATATTATGAAAATAAATATTTTTTTAAATGGAATACCCTGTATATTACTAGGCCACAAGAACAACATTTTTTTTTGTCTTTATAAAAAATGATTTTTTTTAATAACGGAGATATCAGTAGTTGAAAACTTATGATATTACTTATTAATCGTTTTGTTACTAGATGGTACTGAGCAAAATAATTGAATTAAATCTGTTATTTTGTTAAAGTTTCTGGTAATTGTTACCTTTGTAGACGAATTTTAAAGAATGCAATTATATAACTGGTTCATGCAAGCCTCTACAATCGATAGCAAGTTAGCTTATAAAATATTGTGGACGGACAAGGCTAATTTTACACCGGTGTTTTTAAAAGAAATAATGAACATATGTGGACATATGTAAGTTTTGAATCGTACTATTTTTATAAATTTGTAACGTTGATTTCGAAGACAAAAAAATCATTGTTCCATTGGCCCAACAATATACAGGGTATTCCATTCAAAAAAATGCTTATTTTTAAAATATCTAGTCCACGAAACATCCAAAAATATTTTTGAGTCATAATATTTCCTACAAAAAATACTCGAACTTTGTCCATTTAACCGAAGGTTTGTTCGTTTGTGTTGCACCAGACTTGTCCAGGACAAGAGCAGCTGACGTCACTATATAAGATAGCATTGGTGGGGGAAGCTGTGGTGTAGTTCAGTGTAGGTTGGGCAACACAAACGAACACACCTCGAATCTCTATCTATATTATTAACAAAGATAGCAATGGTTAGCCACTTGGCTGGGACACCCTGTATACCAGGCGTGACAAAACGTTCTTCTGCGGGCCTCATGCGGCCCGATATAATATTTAATTACATTATTTAAAAAATATTTAATATCTGCGTAAAAAGATTTTAATTTGTTTTTCTTTTGTTACAGAAACAAGAACCTATTGACGTAGACTCAAGTGCATATGGAAGCGGCAGTGATTTCCACTCCTCCAGCCCAGGAGGCAGTGACCACCACAGTCGTGATTCCGATCAACAAACAATGTTCATCAACCACGACAACATGAACATGGGCTACTACTCAACACCAATACCCAACAGAATACCCGTCTCCACCGCTACACCCCTGCAGCATACAGGCTTCAACCCTCTCACTCCGCCTAGTTTCGAGCCCTTGATCTCACCAAACATGCAGGGAATCATGACTCACACAACTGAAATCAAAACGGAGAATACTGAAACACCCAGATATTCTGAAATTGAGAGAGACCCAAATACTACTTTAACTCCATGTAACACACCACCAACTGAAGACACTCCGCCGAAATCCCCAAAGAATGGTGAAGATGATTATTATAAAGGAGATGAAGATCATCTGAGACGCTTACAGTTGGCTTTCGAGAAGAATGGGATGTTGCCAACAACTATTTCAACACCAACGTCACCAAAAGGTAGTGATTCCGGTAATCGCGATTCAGGGGAAGATGATGGTAAATCCGATTATGATATGGATGAAATTGATGAGAATGGCATCAGGGTTCCACGTGTAAATTCGCATGGTAAAGTAAAAACGTTTAAATGCAAACAGTGTGACTTTGTAGCTGTTACAAAATTAGACTTCTGGGAACATTCACGTGCCCATATCAAAGCAGACAAGCTACTTACATGCCCCAAGTGTCCCTTTGTAACCGAATACAAGCATCACCTAGAATACCATTTACGAAATCATTTTGGATCGAAGCCTTTCAAATGTGACAAATGCAGCTATTCCTGTGTCAACAAATCAATGTTAAACTCTCATCTGAAAAGTCACTCAAATGTTTACCAATACCGTTGTGCCGATTGTACTTATGCCACTAAATATTGCCACTCACTTAAACTTCATTTGCGTAAATACAAGCATAATCCAGCAATGGTACTGAATCAAGATGGAACGCCAAATCCTTTGCCTATCATTGATGTTTATGGAACCCGCAGAGGACCTAAACAAAAATCACAGAAAGATGAAATCATTCCAATGCAAAGTCCTCCTCACAACACTTTTCCCCCTCACTCAATATTCAATCCTTTTATGTCCAACGGACAACAACCTGTCCAACTACCTTTTCCTTGGCTTGGAGGTTTCCCAGGACTTGCAAACCCATTACTATTTCCTCAAATGCAAGAGCAATTGTCTCCTACTCACTCAAACGAACGTTCATCCCCTGATTCAGTTAAAGACGATATTCCTGACACTACAAAAATGGAGAGTGATGAAGAAAAAGCACCATCTCCTGTACCAGAAGAGACAAATGAGGGTAGTGTTTTGGATTTAAGTAAACCAGAGATAACACTTCCGATAAACGTACCAGAAGTTCCTGTCCATACTCCTCTAACAGTTCCTTTAGTAAGTAAGAATCGCCGCAAGGGGCGCGCATTTAAGTTAGAAAGGATGCAAGTTAACCAAGAAGTGTCTTCTGAAGAAGATGAGGTTGAAGAGAAAAAGATTGATAATAAAGAAGTTAAAGTAACAGATACTCCAAAAAAATCAGATATTCATAATTGTCAATATTGTGACATTGCTTTTAGGGATATTGTTATGTACACTATGCATATGGGGTACCATGGATTTAAGGATCCATTTACATGTAATATGTGTGGGGAGCAAAGCGGAGATAAAGTAGCTTTCTTCCTGCATATTGCCCGCACTTCGCATTCTTAGTATTTTAAAGACTGATATGATCTGATGAGTTTGATTTTTGTAGAACTATCAGTTGTATTTTTTAATTCTAGTCAGGATTTAGTCTAATGTATCGTTACCTAAAGGTATTTAGTTACCTTAAGCATTTGCAGTAAATGCTAAAACGTAAGATTCTAGATTTGTTCATACGCTTTGAGCTACGAAGAGTGCAATTTTTATTTTTTTTTGTCATTTTGTTTCTAAAAGAATCTTACGAATTTGAGCCTGTATATAGTTCCTATTTTGTAAGTGAATGTTTTTTGATACGATTTTTCTAATATTTATTTTTATATATTGACGACATGGTCCTATACGGATACATTTTATTTTATTTTCAATTTGTAAATTGTGTTTTAATTTTGTTGTTTTTCTTCAATTATCAACAAATATTTTAATGAATTTTTAATGTTTTCTGTCTAGATGTAAAGAAACTATTAAAAATTCGTTTATAATTTTTTTATTACAATTAATTTTTATTCAAAGATTAAATCTATTTGATTTTGTGTTTGGATAAAATTTTTTTTTTGTGAATTATCGAATTTGGGACCAGAATAAGACTGAATGTAAATAGTAATTCTTAATAATATATATGTTTAGTTATGTAAGACATGTTTTCGAGCAACAAATCAAATCTATTGTATTATTTTGTGAATGTTTAGTCATAATTATTAGAGACTGCTGATATACCAAATATCTCATATGGAATATATAACTTTTGAAAATAAATAATTTTAAAAATTAATGGCATTGTTTGATTCTTTATCCAATCACTTTTACAACTTACTAGGGCTGGATTAAAAAGGTACGTGAATAGGTATACTAAATCATGTAATACATTAAAAATACATTATATAAAAGCCCTAATTCCTGTGTGTCTTAACGTAACGGTAAGTTCCAGGGTACTAGTGGGGCTTGAGGTGTGCGGTCGGTCACGAACTGACTGGTGGGGAACGACGTACTCCGACAACAGCTCAGTTACCGCGACCAGAGCAGTCAGTACCTTGGCTTAATCAAAGAATGTTGTGTCAATTGATGTTACATTTAATAATTTTTGTTTACTGTTTTTATTAGGTGTGTTTCAAAGTACACACTTCCTTTTTTACCGACCGCCAACATATATAAGGGAGGTATTGTGATTAGAGATGGGTCGTTCATGAACGAACCGGCTCACTGAGCCGGCTCAGTACACTGACCGAAGTGACACGGTTCACCAAATTGAAATGAGCCGGCTCACGGCTCACTGTATAGTTTCAAGTTTCAAGGATACGATTGGTCGGGCGATTGTGAACAGTGACCGGAGTGATCCGGATCTGGATCGATGTCATGTTGAACTTCGCGAGAACTTGGCTTGTAATGTATTATCATAAAGTGTATTTTGTCATCAATTTGTAGGGCACTTTATTTGAAACTAATAGGGTTAGTCTGTATTTTCTTACAACCATACTATATAAAAATATTAAAAATATTGCCCAAATCCCAGATGTCCGATTTATAAGGGCAATAAACATCGCCATAAACTTAACACATCTGGTTTAAAATACAGTAGCTACATAAAGTGAATTGCTTGTTTCAAAAATGTTAGATAAGAGTCGGGGCTAAGCGACGTTCTACCTACGACCGGACGACCGGCAACTGACTGACCTGTGTCTCGGGATCATGTTTAAAAGAACCGGCGCTAAGCAAGAGTCGGCTCTAAGCGACGTTCTACCTCTAAGCTCTAAGCGACGTTCTACCGAACGACCGACCGACCTGTGTCTCGGGATCATGTTTACAAGAACCGGCTCTGAGCAAGAGTCGGTTCTAAGCGACATTCTACCTACGACCGAATGACCGACCGACCTGCGTCTCGGGATCATGTTTACAGTTCATATATTGCAAGAATCGGCTCTAAGCAAGAGCCGGGTGTAAACGACGTTCTACCTACGACCGAACAACCGACCGACCTGTGTCTCGGGATCATATTTACAGTTTATATATTGCAAGAACCGGCTCTAAGCGACTTTCTACCTACGAACTAACGACCGTCCTGTGTTTCGGAGACATGTTTACTTAACCGGATCACTGAGCCGGATCAATGAACCGGCTCAACAAACTGAACGACCTCCACTGATCCGGTTCCGCAAACTGATCCGAAATTCCCATCTCTAATTGTGATCATACCGATTTTGACATTTAGAGATTTCGATAGATCTCCAAGAATTGAGGTCCCTACATAACGTTTTGACTATTTTTAGCATGATGTTTGTCGGTCTGTCTGTCCGTCTGTCTGTCCGTCTGTGTACACATGCAGAGCAAATTCGGCTGAAAGGATTTTTATGAAACTTCATATTTAAGCTTCTGCCATCAATGGCACGAGTTGATCAACTTTTGGTAAAAATCGGTTGACTAAAAATGGGAGTTTATTCGTGTCGATTTTAAGATTTTTGTGAATATTTCACAACAGAAAAATATTTCGAAAAAAATTATTGAACAAAAGTTGCTATAAAAGCAATAACTAATAACTTTTATTTGAGACGTTTTTTGATAAAACGAATAATTTCTATAAAATTTTTCGAATTTTTTTTATACTTATATATACCGTTTCCATGGTCATGATAAATAACATCTCTGTTAGAAAATATTACACCAAGTTATTTCTACTCTGCTGCTAGAATGTATTTTATATAAGTACTTTACGATGGCGGTCGGTCGTGTGGTGGCCACAGCTGATTTTTTTAATTTATAAAAATATTTAGATAACATAAATTGAGATAAATGGAAAATCCTATGGCGAAAAAGAGGCGATTAAATAAGGAGAGGCAACAAAGATGGAGAAATCGCCAGAAGAATGAAAATTCGGAGAGATATGTACGTCGCAAGATTTATTTGACTCCTGAAGAGACGGAAGCACGTCGTGCTTCTGATGCGCTTTTGCATGCACGCAGCCGAGAACTTGAAACACCTGAAGAGACAGCAGCACACCGTGCTGCTGATACGCTATCGTATGCACGTAGGCGAGCGCTTGAAACAAATTAGTATCTGGTCCGATACTAATTTTTAAACGACACGCATTGAGCGGCATTTTAGGAATTCCTAGGTATAATCAGAAACAGCTATACCATTGATGTCCAGCATATGTCCCGCGGGCCGTATCCGGCTCTTTATTAATTTTTAAACCACACGCATTAAGCAGCTTTTTAGGATTTCCTAGGTATAATTAAGAAACGTTTTTGTTTTGTTAATATACGCAGAATCATGCAAATTTTAATAATTGATTCCTGCTTATATTGATTTTTATTCGATATCAGTTTACATACTTTGTTGGCAACAGGTATGCTAGTTTGTAATTAAAAGACAATTTTAAATATAAAGTTTAAAAAAAATGTAGATTACATTACGTTAAATATAGGTATGTTGTTATTACACGTCATATAAATAAATTTTGTATATTGAGAACTGACACGCTCGAATACGCAGTCTGGTGGTCAAATATTGTACTAGGCGCTCTAGTACTATTTGAACTAATTACATATGTTCTAGTGTTGAATTTTTGTTAGCATGTCGATACAAGTTGTGCAAAACTATAAAATTAGATCAAATTGTAGGGATTTTGGCTATCATTCAAGACAGGACAAAGATAGGCATCTTAGTTTTTTTAGCAATTTTTGAGTTACGACAGTTGTCTAAAATATAATGCCTGTAGTACACGTGCGATTTCTCGTTTTGAATCTCGTACGATTTATAGTACACAAATTATTGTATCGTGTACTACAAGATTTTCGTACGAGATCTTGTATGATATTGAAAACCAACCAATATTTATTGTCTCGACCTAAAATATTGGACAGAATGAACCAATAATGGCGCAGTATAGGATGCGCATAATCATGTGAACGTAGCATAACTGTTCATCTGTCAAATATATTTCGAGGTTATTTAGTATCAACTTTAGCAATATTTTTTCTTATTTTGTTTAAAATAAATTGGATTTAGCTGTTCACATTCTCAGGACATTTATATATATGTTTGGATTTATTCAACATCTTATTATCCAACATACTTAACTAGTGACTTATCTAAGGTGACCATTAAACTATTAAACATTCCAATGCGGGAAAAAAGTACCGGGGGAATTATTAATTTTTTTTTTTTGATTATGTTTGTAGATTTTTTTTTAAACATTTCTAGTCCACAAACTTCTTTTGATTACAATTTCTATACTCCTCTTTTATTTATACAAGTTGGGTGTTATGCATAAAACAAATTCAACGAAATCATTATTAATATAATGTTTTTATTTTCTTTAAACTATTTTATAACGATAATAATGACAAGAATAATATTTTTTGTTAAAAAAAATCGTAGTTTTATAGACAAAAATAATAATAACAAAAAAATAAAAATAAATAAAATAATAATTCCCTTCAATTTCAAATGTAATAAATTAGAACAGAAAACAGTACGGATTTGCGAATCCAGGAGATTTATTGATTTGGGACAAAGATTAATATTATCAGTCTTTAAAAATTGGTAAACTATCTGTCCATCCTAGGTTAAATACAATTATTTGAATTCTGCCAACTTATAAAAATAGACGTAGTGCGCATCAGTTGATACAGATTCAAAGCGATAAATATTGGATGGTATATAATAATCTTACATCCGATAATTCTGAACAAAATTCTCAATGCAATAATTGTCGTACGACAAATCGTACGAGATTCAAATCGAGAAATTGCATCGTGTACTACAGGCTTAATATGTTGCTGGTGCGGGGTATGCCTGTATCAGCGTTGCCAGACGTCCCGATTTTTGCGGGACGTCCCGCTTTATGTATAAGAATAGATTGTCCCGCGCGGGACAGCTAAATTCACGAATTATTCAAAAAGAAATAAATCGTTGAGGTAAGGTCAAAACAATACGATGGATGCGTGTGTACTAGAGATGGGTCGTTCATGAACGAACCGGCTCACTGAGCCGGCTCAGTACACTCACCGAAGTGACACGGTTCACCAAATTGAAATGAGCCGGCTCACGGCTCATTGTATAGTTTCAAGTTTCAAGAATACGATAGGTCGGGCGATTATGAACAGTGACCGGAGTGATCCGGATCTGGGTCGATGTCATGTTGAACTTCGCGAGAACTTGGCTTGTAATGTATTATCATAAAGTGTATTTTGTCATCAATTTGTAGGGCAGTTTATTTGAAACTAATCGGCTTAGTCTGTATTTTCTTACAATCATACTATATAAAAATATTAAAAATATTGCCCAAATCCCAGATGTCCGATTTATAAGGGCAATAAACATCGCCATAAACTTAACACATCTGGTTTAAAATACAATAGCTACATAAAGTGAATTGTTTGTTTCAAAAATGTTAGATAAGAGTCGGGGCTAAGCGACGTTCTACCTACGACCGAACGACCGGCAACTGACTGAACTGTGTCTCGGGATCATGTTTAAAAGAACCGGCTCTAAGCAAGAGTCGGTTCTAAGCGACGTTCTACCTACGGCCGACTGACCTGTGTCTCGGGATCATGTTTACAAGAACCGGCTCTAAGCAAGAGTCGGCTCTAAGCGACGTTCTACCTACGACCGAACGACCGACCGACCTGTGTCTCGGGATCATGTTTACAGTTCATATATTGCAAGAACCAGCTCTAAGCAAGAGCCGGCTGTAAACGACGTTCTACCTACGACCGACCGACCTGTGTCTCGGGATCATATTTACAGTTCATATATTGCAAGAACCGGCTCTAAGCAAGAACCGGCTCTAAGCGACTTTCTACCTACGAACTAACGACCGTCCTGTGTTTTGGAAACATGTTTACTTAACCGGATCACTGAGCCGGATCAATGAACCGGCTCAACAAAATGAACGACCTCCACTGATCCGGTTCCGCAAACTGAGCCGAAATTCCCATCTCTAGTGTGTACGTAATGCCAGCGTGCCGTACGGGAATTTGCACGGAACTTTGCACGGAACCAGAAAGAAACTCTTTCTAAAGTAAAATCGTCAGCCAAACACAAATAGGCGCGTTACTGAAAAAAAAAAAAAAATGGTCAGTATCAGTATTTAGATTAAATTGTACAATTTTGATATTTAAGATAAATAAACATTTAGAAATATTTAACTGTACATTTTATTAGGTTGTCCCGCTTTTTGCGCCTTAATCCCGATTTTTTTAAATTTATTTGGTAAAAATCCCGATTATGTAAAATAATAATCTGGCAATGCTGGCCTGTATACTGATTCTACATAATTTCGAATTTATTTGTAACCTTTTTATAACAACCTATTTAGTGTGTCCGTTTTCTAAATCTGAACACAATAAATACATTTTAAGATATTTTTCTATGTATAAACTGCTAATACATATTTAAGCTACAAGGTGATCGAATACCAAAATCCGAACGAAAACCATATGTATATTTAAAAAGTAAGACATATCTTTACTGCAGATTGATGATCTGAACATCTGCGTTTGCAGGGGTAGTTATTATTTGTGCAACTACATTTTAGACCTCTTAGTTACTTCCGTTTTGTGACAAAACTGGTGACATCTGAACCAAAAAGGCACGTGGATGCTTATGGTTTTGTTACGTTTCAAAACATGACGCCCTTCTTTATATGTGTCTATTGAAATGTCCACAACTGCACATTTCAAAATAACGTATATCAGAAACTTAATTATAATATAGAAAAAAACTTTTGAATGATAAACTTAATCTTAGGCGAATTATATTTTTCCTATTAGAAAATATTGATCATCACATAATTCTAGTTTGAGCAAGAAAATATTTATAAAATACTATTCAGTTGTTGAAAGCAACAACAGATTTGTTTATATATTTATGTCTCGTACACAGGGCCGCGCGGTGATATTTTGGCGCCTGGAGCAGACATTCTTACAAGGCGCCTTTATACTGACAAATTATTAAGGCTACCATTTTTAGGGTTTTGTAGGTATGACCAAAAAACCCTTATACCGTCATTTTGTCGTCTGTCTGTCTGTCCGTCTGTCTGTTCGGTAAAAATTGTAGCCAAACGGCTAAACCTAGATAGTTGAAATTTGGCATGCTTATACAACTCTTTCACCCGCACATAGGAAAAGTACTAAAACATCTAAAAAACATATCCCCCTAAAAATATAAACAAATACGTGCTCATCGAAAAAAAAATATTTTTTTAAAATTCTGAGTAGGGTATCAAATGAAAGCCCTTACGTGGATTAACGATTAAAATTTTATTTTTGTCGATTTTTGTCAAAATTGTTCAAAAAAAAAAAAAAAATGTCCCACACCCTGTAGCCCAGATGGTTTAAACTAAAAATCTGAGAAATTCTGAGTAATGTACATCGGTATGAACCGGAATTTTTGATCAGATTATGTTTTCAGAAAATAACGCATTTTTTGTGTTTTTTTGTTGACGACGTATGTATATAATATGTTATGTAAGACAATAAAACAGTATACCTTTATGGTGTAGTGGTTAAACATCTCGCTTCCTAAGTAGCAAACTACAGTTCGCTTCCTGTCACAATTTTATTTATTCTGTTTTTTTTTTGCATTTTTATTTTGTTTAAATTATTTTGTCAAAATTCTAGTTATATTTTGGCAAATATTTCATTTAATTTTTAAAAGCGTAAATTTAATAACCAGTGAGAAGTGTTGAAATTATAATTTAATTCTATGTTTCAATGTATACGAAATCAGAGGGGCGGAACTTATAACTTAAAACAACCAATGGAAGCCATAGGCGCAATTTTCAAAATCTTAAAGAACCTTGCTATATAAAAAAAATACTCCACATATTTAGAAACCTAAATAATGGTATTAGGCGTTCGATTTAAAATTAACAAAAAAATATTTTAACATAAAATATGTTTTGGCTTCCCAAATAATCTTCATTCACTTGCTAAATTCCTGCGAACCCTGAGATGTGTGAAAATTCACACTTCACATCAATTTTTTAATATGTTTAAAAGATTTTTTACAAAGTTTCACTGAAATACCCCTTAGTATAAAAGGATATTCTTTATGCAAATTCTCATTAAATTTGCAAAACATTTTTCGGCGACATAATAAATGTTAAGTGTAACGAAATTAATAAATAAATATTAATGCAAAATATTAATGCTAATAATATTATTATATATTCTTTATTTCCCTAGGCCTTGCGGCGTTCAGGGTATTAGCCATTACAAAAAATAAAACCAAATAAAATCAATCCAAAAATAAATAAATAACAATTCACTACAATTTACAATGTTTTTTCTCTTTTCCATCTTCTTGCTCCAATGTCCCTCTCCTTCTTCCTGTTCTCCTTCTGGTTTCCCTCTCCGATCTCCTTCCTTCTTGCTTCCTGTTCTCTCGCCCATCTTTGCTTTATTTTATTTTATTTTATTTCATTCTCTTTCCTTCCAACCATTTCTTCACCCCTCCTCCTATCTCTCTTCCTTCCTCCCCATTTCTAGGTAACCTCATCCCCCTTCCTTCCTTCCATTTCTCCCCTTCTGCTTCCCACCGGGTCTCCTCCTTCTTTCCTTTTCCCCTTTCTGTTATCCTTCCCCAATCTCCATCCTTCTTGCCTCTAATTCCCTCGCCCACCTCTCCCCCTTCCATCTTCGTGCAACAGGTCTAAGGTGCTCCCCGATCATACTGTCATCTCTCTACACCTCTTCGCGAGGTGCTCTATATCTTCCTCCTCTCCCTCGCACATCCTGCACATCTTTTCCTCCTGTTTCCTCCAATATCTATTTCCTCTCTCTTCATTCCCGCACCTTAGCCTCGCAATCCTCCTAACTCTCCCTCCTGACCTTCCTCTTTCTCCCTTTAAGTAGCTTGGTACTCCTATAGTTCTGACCTCCTTATATCTCCCTGCACTCCTTGATTTGTCTATGCTGACTGTCCTTTCTTGCTACCCCACTTCCTTATCCCTCCTCCACAACTCCTCAATCACGCTTATCCCGTATTTTCTTCTCCTTTCCACCTCTGTTGCATCCAATCCGCATCTCCAGTAATCCTCTCCTTTCTCATCTCCCCCTAATAATATTATTATTAAAGTTATAGACTAAAACTAATTGCAAAAGACATCTTACAACTGACTAAACTCAAAACACTGAAAAATAATGCACTCATCCACTAAACTCACTACAATAGACTTCGTAAACGTGATTGTCTATTGTCTGTGGCTAGAGGGAGACATGTTGTAAGGTGTAAAAAACCATTGATTAGATGCCACAAAGCTTTGATAATAACTTGCCATTTTTATTGCATTTATACCGCGTCGCCTAACAGTCTTCTCCTTATCTATTGAAGAGCATTGTTACTTACGTCAGAGTGGGGAACGGAAATCTCGTCAAAAGTTGGCTCTCGCACGAATTAAAATTGCTTTCTGTAACAGGTACTTCTATTTATATCATAAATAACTTGAATACACTTCGCTGCCGAGCTGTTTCAGAATGCGAGACATGCGGGACAATAAATAGGTTTCCGGGACGATTTTAGGTACCAATATTGAAGCTGGACATAACTTGGTAATCCGGCATTAAGAGGCCTAATAAATCCTTAAAAAAACCTAATAAATATCAAGCGCTCAGATATTCAAAACATGAGCTCAGTTATTTGGAAAGTCTAATGAAAAGGCGCAGTTTCTGCTCTTGCCCCGGGCATCTAAAAAGCTAGCACCGTTACTGATTTCAAGAAAAAAAAGTGGTTTAACTAGATTCGCTATAATAAATTACAGTTAGTCAGTTTGGTGCACAGCAACAAAGGCTATTTGCGTTGTAATAAATTAAAATCAGTGGCGTAACTATCTGCTCGGAAGCAGGCCCGACAATAGGAGGGGGCTAGCCGGGGAAAATTCCCGGGGCCCCGGGGTCCTTGGAGCCCCAGGGCCCTGGGCCGTATGAACGGCCTGGCACCGAGGCAAGTGCCAGGCGCGCGTGGGCAACACTCACTTGTATTTTGGAAGTGAGGACCTTTTTTTTAGGACATCAGTTGTATTTTCACCTGTATTATAATAAAAATTCCCGCTTCATTTGTATATGGTCCACAGTCCGAGCTAAAAGAATTAGTTTTCACACACTTGACGGCCCCGGGTATAGAATTGTTCATTACCCGCAAAGGAATTTTCTCTCCGGGGCTCGCAAAGAAAGTTTCTCCGCAGGGCCCCAGAAGGGGGCAGGCCATCATCAATCCTCTAAATGATTTTTTTCCACTGGGTCTCTCTAGACTAGTGTTTCTCAACCTTTTTGGGCCAAATGCCCACTCTGTCAGTTCCGGTACACCCACTTTAATTTTTAACAGCTTAAAATTACACGATAATCCCTAAAATAATGTAGGCTAGGTTTCGGTTAGGCGTTAGTGAGCCATAAACAAAGAAATTTGAAAGCAAAAAATTAAATTAACATTTATTACCTATAATTTTAACTTAACATACAAAAAAATAACAAACATGAAAGTAAAATATTTACTATCATTTTAATCTAACATACAAATAAGCTACATGAAATTTAAAGTTTTAATGAGATCCTTGAGGTTGGTGATCTTTGCAAAGTTTATTAATATTTGGTTCTAATTTCGAAAGATATAACCTTTTTAGCTGATTTCTTTGCTTAGTAATCAACATCTGGGAAACAGCACTGAAACCCTTTTCAACTAAATATGAAGTTGCAATTGTTTTAATTAAAACTCTAATTTCCATCCACATCGTGGCAGTCGGGTATTTAAAATGCATTCGCCCACACAAAATGACCATCGCCACCCAAAACCCCCAAAAGCGATAGTCAGATAATCACCCACTTTAAAATGTCGACCGCGCACCAGGGAGAGATATCGTCCATGTTGAGAAACACTGCTCTAGACCAGTGTTTCCCAACCACCGGTCCGTAAGATTTTTTTGCCGGTCCGCGAGATTTTTTACTTGCCCGACCTTAATATATAAGGGGCAAGTATTGTAATCGCGAAAATTTTCGATGTCGAGATTTTGACTGATGACCACGTTTCATGGTCCAGGAAATCCAAAAAACCTATTTTTGAAGTGCCGTCCGTATGTGTGTGTGTCTGTGTGTTTGTCTGTGTGTGTGTCTGTGTGTGTGCCTGTGTGTATACACGATAACTCAAAAACGGTTTAACTTAAAGAGTTCGTTCTGGTACTAGAAAATTCTCCTAATAATTGGGAAGAACCCTATTGTTTTTTATTAAAATCCAAAACCGGAAACGGAAGTTATTAAACTTTAAAGCCTTAAAAAATTCGTAACTAGTAAACCAAGCCTTGGACAAAAATTTGTATAGCACATAATTTGATGAATTTTTGAAGATTTACCTAAATATTCTTTTAAATTTTTTTAAATAATTTTTTTTTTTTTTTAATGTATTTTTTATATTTTATTTTATTTTTTTATGGGAGGGAAGTCTAGCGGAGGTCTCCCTTCGCCACTGGTTTAACTATGCAACTATTTGCCTAATAAGTTTTAACCCACTTAATTTTGAGATGAACATCTCGGTCCTTAATCTGTTAATTGCTTAAGAAATAATTTGTTTCTTTTTTCACTAATATATGTGATTTTTTATTTGTTGTTTTTTTTTTGTGTTATAAAATTTTTGATACATATTAAGTACTTTCGAAAATTGCCGGTCCGCGATTTTTTTCTAGGTCGCTTGCCGGTCAGTTATGAAAAAAGGTTGGGAAACGCTGCTCTAGACAGTCCACAAAACTATTTGGGCCAAAAAAAACTTCAAAATGAAGTAGAGCAAAATACGAAGTTATGTCACTGATTACTCTACACACTATTTAAAATATGGGGGGCGGTCCGCAAAACAGTGATGATAAAACACTTATTTGTTTGGTGAAAATCAAAAAGTTTAAAAGGGTATCATCAATTTTTAGTCAGTTATAAATATTTTTAAGCTCCTCTTTTATTAACCCAATTAACCCTTTCACTGCGCAATACGATTTGAGATTTCGTGCTCGCTGTGCGCACAAATTTCAGTGATTGCGAGTTTATTAGTGTAGAGTGGTAGGCCGACATCGAGTGCAGCGTGTTTGCAGAAATTCTTCTTCACTATCACAATTCGATAATATCTCCTCTAATTCAGCATTACTTAAAAAAAAAATCTTGCCATTGTCACCGAGAAATTAAAAAAATATAGATAATATAAACTGAAAATCCGTTAATAATATAATTAGGAATATATTTACCATATACAGAGTGATTATTTAATGGCGAGACGACGTCACCGAATTTTACGTGCCTCCTAGCAGAAATACTGGTGAATACTATGACTATAATAACCTTGAAGAGATATAATAACCTTAATGCGCATGCGCGCATAATCGCCTGCTACGATGTGCATGAAACGGCAAATTATTAAAACTTCCAGTGACGTCGTCTCGCCATTAAATAATCACTCCGTATATTTATATAAAATGAATATAAATAAGTAGATATACTGAATGTAAGACGCTATCTAACTGCGATTTTACTATTGAGAAGTGACATTACCGTTGGCGGCGCTGTAATACAAGGCAATATGGCTGTATTGTCTAGTATTTAGCTGTCAATATGCTAACAGGGAACAGGTTAATTTAAGCACAGTACATTATTATTATATGAAAATGTATCTATCGACATTCTAACAAAAAATCAACACTAGAAAATATGTAATAATTTCAAACAGTACTACAGTCGCGTAGTACAATATTTGACCACCAGACTGCGTATCCGAACGTGTCAGTTCTCAATACTAAAAGCGCAACATCGCCTCCTTAGCATCTAACGTGCTTGTAGATACTTGACTTGTTGGGATTCCCAGCGTAAATAGTCATGTTGAGCAGGAAACAATTTAAAAGCACGGCGCGAGTTAACTCGCTCAGAGCGTATGGGCCACACTTTTATTTTACGAGTATAGTCGGATTGCTGATAGGTGACTATTACATGTACCAAGTAGTGCATTCATATAATAATCTCGTTAACATTTTTCAGCGATTTTAAAAATGTTTTTTGTTATTTGTCTTAACTGTCAGTGTCTGGTAATAAATATTAATTAAAATATGGCTTGCGGTCAATTATTAAATTCACAAACTTTAATTTTAAATCTGCTGGAATAAACAATAAATTATAATCCAAAATTTACGGATGAATATAAATTTTTCCTTATTTATAATTATTACCTTAAAATTAATAATTTTGTTTGTTTGAGTACTGCTGTAAATTTATTTTCGCGCTCTAATTAGTAAAGATATCTACGAATCATGCCGTTTCTTTCTAATGGTTTGTTTTTTATTCAAATAATTTTGAAGGCATAAATACTGTTACAAATATTTTATGAAATAAAATGAAAACTACAATTAAGTTTTTTACCAATTTTATTGACATTAGCACTTATACATAAGTTATTCATAATTGGTAAAATTATTCAAAATGACCACCTTTGGCTTTAATGCAGGCCTTAAGTCGTACAAGCCAATCATCGATAGCCGCACGTACGACTTCCATGGGAAAATTGGCTACAGCTCGAGCTAAAGCCTGTTTCAGAGATTCAATATTTGGCTATCGTTTGTGGCAAACCATGTCCTCTAAAACGGTCCATAGCTTGTAATCTAAAGGATTCAAATCTGGACTTGCAGCGGGCCAATCTTCTACGCCGATAAAATCGGGAACATTGTTTAAAAGCCACGTTTGGGTTATTTTAGCCTTATGGCCTGGAGCAGAATTCTGCCGGAATGTCCATGAATAATCTTGAAAGAGAGTATGATTGAGGGGTTTCACAACATCTTCCAGGACCGTTTGTTAGTAGACTCTAACTGATGTTTTCACCCCTTTTTCACAAAAATGAAGGTCAGTTACGCCATCATAGGAAACGCCTCACCAAACCATCACTGAAGTTGGGTGGTGACCTTTTTCTATCCTTGGAACTACTTCCGAGGCTTCAGTTAGAGGCACAGTTAGTAATTGTCCAGTGCGGAGTTTGAAGGCCCCAAGACTCAAGTCTTTTTTCAAAATGCGTGCCATTGATTTTCGCGAAATTTTCATTTCGCGGGACATAATTTTTTGTTTTCGCAACGAATTTCATGCTATTCTGGCCTTAACAGCTTTGATAACTTGTGCCGTGCGTACTGTTCTCCGGTGCCCGGATCTATTTCGGTCTTTTATGTCCCCAGTTTCCTTAAACAATTTAATGCATCGATATACAAACATTCGATTAATGCCGAGCGGACGTAGCGTCTTAAAAATGTTTGATTTTTCCCTCTTACATTTATAAAGCGCAATAACTGCAATTCGGTTTTCTTTGTCTGACCATTCCATGGTAACACACAACACAAAATCAAATTCTTTCCACAGTAAAGTAATTTATAGGTTAACTCACGATTATCAACTGTCTAAATTTGGGTGCGCTCATTTGTATTATTTTTATTGGGTGCGGTCATTATTGTAACTGTATTTATGTCCCTACTAGGTACGTTACTATGGGTATGCAAATAATTATAATGATATAGACAGAGAAAGTATATAGTATTGAATATCGATACTTGTAGCAACGAACAGTCACATATCAGCAATCCGACTATTTATACGGTTTAAGCAGCGAAAAGGTTAAATGTTAAAACATTTTCCTTCCCATATATTCTTATTACAAATTGCTATTACAGGATAATTGCTAACTTTTCTTATTACAGGAGCAATATTAAAGGAGAGACGCAGGATAAATGCAATAGAAATTCCTTAAATAATAGATACTGATGTTATGACGTTTCACAAAAATAAATTTCATATGTTTATATATCCACTGTATTTTGAGCTTTTTAGGGTTTTGTAGGTATGACCAAACAACCCATATACCGTCATTTTGTCGTCTGTCTGTCTGTCTGTCTGTCTGTCTGTCTGTCGGTCTGTTCGGTAAAAATTGTAGCCAAACAGCTAAAGCTAGAGAGTTGAAATTTGGCATGCTTATACAACTCTTTGACCCGCACATAGGAAAAATACTAAAACATCTAAAAAACATATCCCCCTAAAAATATAACAAATATATGCTCTTCGAAAAAATAAATACTTTTTTACAATTCTGTGTAGGGTATCAAATGAAAGCCCTTGGTACGTGGGTTAACGATCAAATTTTTATTTTTGCAAAATAAATTATTTTGTAGCGATTTTTGCCAAAATTGTGCAAAAAAAATTTGTCCCACACCTGTAGCCCAGATGGTTTAAACTAAAAATCTGAAAAAATTCTAAGTAATGTACATTGGTGTGAACCGGAATAGTAAAACAGGAATTTTTGATCAGATTACGTTTTTGGAAAAAATCGCATTTTTTGTGATTTTTGGCTAATAATGTACACAAGAATAAAGTACAAAGTTATAGCATTGTAACACGTTACAATAGAACGTGTATGCTGGTGTAGTGGTTTTGACGCTGGCGTTTAACCCAAGTAACTCGATCCGAAAGGGATCAAACCCTGCGAGACGAGACAATATTATTTTTTGTTTTTTTTTTTTAATTTTTATATTGTTAAATTATTTTTTCAAAATTCTAGTTATATTTTGGCAAATGTTGCATTTAATTTTGAAAAGCGTAAATTTAATAACCAGTGGAAATTGTTTAAATTATAATTTAATTCTGTTTCAATGTACACGAAATCAGAGGGGCGGAACTTATAACAACTATGGGAAGCCATAGGCGCAATTTTTAAAATTCTTAATGAACATTGACATATAAAAAAAAATAATGCACATATTTAGAAACCTAAATAATGGTATTAGGCGTTCGAATTAAAATTAACAAAAAAAATATTTTAATATAAAATTTGTTTTGGCATCCCCAATAATCATCATTCACTTACTAAATACCTGCAAAACCCTGAAATGTGTGAAAATTCACACTTCACATCAATTTTTTGTTTACTTATATGGTATAATTACAAACATTCGCCTTGAATCTTAGGGGCAGCCCGAGCCCATTGGTCCAACCCCCTGTGTGCGCCCCTGTAGCGACCATTCCAAGATCAAATAATTTGATCGTACAATTTATTGAATCAAAGGTAAATAAGAGAAATTGCAGTAATTTACTCTAGATCTAATGGTCCAGGGGCGGCGAAGACAAGTTGCCTTCGTATGTCAATTATGCACCTACTGAACAACACATTTCTTTAATTATTTATATTAAGTACTTTTAAAACCATGTAATACATCAGGATAGTGACAAAATAGCCAAAAACCAATTGTACAGGTAAGTCATTTTTCTTCTTTTCCTTACGCATTTTCCTGTTTCTGTCTGAACATTAGTTTGATCTTACTACGGTTTTGATTTCCAATTCCTATCCATCGTTTCCGGTATCTTCTTGATTGTTTTCTGCTTGCCTTAAAAATGTTACATGGCGTGTTACATTACGCGGTACATTACAGAATCATCTCTCTAATCTGGATCTTTTAATATCACAGAATAAACTTTTAAAAACTTATTAATTTTTTCAATGACTCAAAAAATAAATATTTTTAAAAAAAATAACGTGATGTAAAATTCTTGTTGGACTATTTCTGTTCCCATAAATGTACATTATTGAGATATTTTCAGATATTTAGACCAAATCCACTGGAAAATAGGATTGATTTTTTGGTACATTGTTGGAAAAAATCTTACAAAAATATTTGTTTTTACGTATCAAGAGGTTTCATTTGATGAACCACTCAAAATTAAAAAACATATATTTGTTTTCGTTTATATATTAAGTTATATGCATGCCAAATTTCAAGTCACTAGGTTTAGGCCATTTAACCAAAATTTCTGCCGGACAGACAGACAGATTTGTGACTGTATAATGTTTTTTTTTTGTTATTTATTATTTATAAAACCTTAAATTGAACTACCAAACTTATTTCAATTATTGAACTGGGGACCCCTATTGATAGAGGCCATAGGCACGTGTGTTCTGTGCCTATTTAATAATCTGTAGGCATATAGAAGGAATAAAAAAGTAGGGACCAAAACGCCGAAATCGTTACTTTTATAAAGCACAGGACCTTAAGATATACTATGATGATTGATAACTATGGATATATAAGTCCAAAAATAAGGCTGCTCGTCCTTTGGACGCGTTTTCATCCGATCCGATCAGATTTCGGACGACAAGCTGCGAACGATCCTATCACAGCAAAATGAATTGAAGCGCGTCCTTTGAATGCGTTTTTATCCGATCCGATCAGAACAGATTTCGGACGAAAAACTTCGACCGATCCCATCACAGCAAACTAAATTGAAGGTCGTCCAATGGATGCGAAGTTATCGGTTCTATTTCGTACGAACACAGCCGACGTGTCAACAATCCCATTCTGATGGGATTTTACATGCGAATTCATACGAACGAGGGGAATTTCATACATATTTGTCATATAATTATTTACCTATCATGGACGTCGAAAAGTTAATTAGTTTAATAAGTGAAAGAAAGGTTTTATGGGACATGAGCTGAATGAGAAAAAATGTTAAAAAAACTCTAGTTGGCTTTGGAATTTTTATGAAGTCTAAGTTAAAAAATCAGCTGTGGCCACCACAGGACCGACCGCCATCATAAAGTTCTTATATAAAATAATGTATTTATATAAAATACATTCTAGCAGCAGAGTAGAAATAACTTGGCCTAATATTTTCTAACAGAGATATTATTTATCATGACCATGGAAACGTTACATATAAGTATGAAAAAATATGAAGACTCGGAAAAAATTTCGAAAAATTTTACAAAAATTATTCGAAATTTTTCGTTTTATCAAAAAACGTCTCAAATAAAAGTTATTAATTATTGCTTTTATAGCAACTTTTGTTCAATAAATTTTTCAGAAATATTTTTCTGTTGTGAAATATTCACAATAATCTTAAAATCAACACGAGTAAACTCCCATTTTTAGTCAACCGATTTTTACCAAAAGTTGATCAACTCGTGCCAATGATAGCAGAAGCTTAAATATGAAGTTTCATAAAAATCCTTGCAGCCGAATTTGCTCTGTACGTGTACACAGACAGACGGACAGACATACGGACAGACGGACAGACAGACGGACAGACAGACCGACAGACATCATGCTAAAAATAGTCGAAACGTTATGTAGGGACCTCAATTCGTGGAAATCCATCGAAATCTCGAAATGTCAAAATCGGTATGATCACAATACCTCCCTTATATATGTGACGATCGGTAAAAATCTTCATACTTCTACGTTATAAAATGAAAACAAAAGAAAAATTATTAAAATCCGGCATACCTTAAATTTCTTTGGCTCGCTGCGAGTATTTTTTATGAACAAGTGATATAATAATTGCAACTACTGTATAATTTACCTTAAAGTCATAATAATACGTTCTTCTGGTGAAATAGTTTCACGAAAATTAGATATTTTCCTTATTGTTGGACTGATAGCATCTAAAATATAATGGAAAATGTATTGATTCAATCAGTGATAATAAAAAAAAAAATATAGATGATGAAAAGACTATTTTTTTTCTCTAACACCTGATTAGTCCAGCATTCTTTTCTATTTCTTTGAAGTCGGCGTCTAACTAAATAAGAGTTTTCCAAAAAAATAAGGTTATCCATTGCACAACTTGTTTTCAGAGCTTATTGAAACAGATGAATTCTCGCGTCGCATCTGACGCATTCCGCATCCAGTGGACGATATGCGAAATCGTTCGGATCGGATCGGATCGGATGAAAACGCATCCATAGAACGAGCTGTCTTGTCGTCCGAAATCTGTTCGGATCGGATCGGATCTGACGAAAACGCATCCAAAGGACGAGTAGCCTTAAATAGAAATAATACTTAAAGTTAAATAACACCGGGCCCTTTTGGGTCCCAAAAACGTGGAACACCGGGCCCGGGCCTACTTTGCCTATAAGTAAGTCTGGCAGTGGTTGAAAATTATATTTCTTCTGCATTTTCATAAAGATGTTTTAAAAACATAAGTACATTTTTACTACATAGACGTCAGTAATGTTGACCTGTACTCATTGTTCAGTTTCTAAGAAAAAATCTAGCATTCTTTTGTTTATGAAGTGGTTTGCCCGGAAGAGGATATGTTTTCCATAAAGAAACCAAGTGATCTGAAACACACTCAAGACATAAAATATATTAGCTGGAGCATGTGTCAGTAATCCCAGTAGAATACAAAAAATACCAAAAGTTAATAAGGTTAAGTGTGAAAGCGTGTCCAAAAATATTAAAACTCTTATGAAAAGAATATTACAGGAAACAGATTATTAAAAACATGGAATATACGGAAAACAAAATTTAAATCCCACAGATCCAAAACCTTTTCTTCAGTGTCAAGTTACCTGATTTTTACAGGAATTGCTATAATTATAAATGATTCGTTTTACCATTTAACACCATTGGTCGGGCTAACTTTGAACCTCTCGAGTAAGGAATGAGAGATGGGAGTCGGGAATCAAGAAGTCGAAGTTTTTTACAGCAGTCGAAGTCGAGAGTCAGAAAAAGTTATTGACTCCCGATTAGTGGTGTAGTGGGGCGGGACCGTACGGGGTTGGCGCTCCCGTACTTTTTAATTGAGGTGGAGCGCGCCTCCAGAATTTTTTACTCCAGATATTTAAAAATATGAACGGTTGAAATCGCTCGAAATCGATATCACTCGTCTAAAACCACCTTTCCTTTAATTACTTCTTAAATTGGAAAAAATGCAAAATTTAGTAAAATTAGAACTGAATTAAAAAGATTAATAAAAATAAGACACTTAGATTACCTAAATGAATGTGAGTCTAACATCTCCACAAACCCAAACCAGTTCTGGTCGTATAGTCTATTTCACGATAAGTTGAAGTGACTATCTACTTATGGTCCTAAACACAGTGGGTGGTAATTACAAATAACTGTAATCCCTTGTTTGTACCCATAAACTAGCCAGAGATGTATCAGGTATAAATTACATTACACCATGTAATGACACAATTGTAACAAGAAATAAACATAAGATATCATCAAAATAAACTTTATTTTTATTATAAATACAATTAATTTAGAGAACTTATAATTAAATTTAAAACATTAGAATTAGTATTTAAAACATTACAATAAAATAAATTTTAAATTAAATAATGTTTAAGATAAAAAAAAATCTTACAAGTCCAAATCATTCCCTGAATCAGTCTCTAAATTAATGATTATAGTACGTTCTATTTGAATATAACTGTCCTCAGTTTTATTGACATGATTTACACAATTTTTTCAACTATCTACAGGGATATTTCTATCACAGTGCCGTTTAAAGTGGGAGAAACATTATTCCGTTTTATTCTCGCCTTTAACTGACTCCACATTTGTTCAATAGGATTGAATATACAATAATACGGAGGTAGTCGTAAAACTGTGTGTCCTTTGCATTGAGCAATATTATCGCAAACATATTCTTTAGAAAAACTATAACTTTTTAATAATTTAATTAAACAATTTTTTTTTAACTTTCTTCAAAGTAAATATAATTTTTATATAAAAAGTCTTGGATTTCCTTCTTACTGTTTGCACTATTCGGTACTTTATTAAGTTGCCGACTATGGTAACTTGCATTGTCCATAACAATAACACTGTTAGCCGGTATATTCGGGAGTAATTTATTTTCGAACTAGTTTTCGAACATTTCCGCCGTGGTATCGTCATGGTAGTCGAGTCTAGAATCTTTGATATTTTTCGCAGAAAGCAAGAGTGAATTCGGTATCCATCCAGTTTCAGAACCTGCATGAAGTATCGTAATATGTTTACCTTTATTAGACGGTGCTCTTGTTTGACATTTATTGACGTATCCACCCAACCTTTTCATGTGTGTCGTACCAAGTTTCATCTAAATAAATTATTGACCTTTTATCTTCTCTGTATTTTTTAATGTTTTTTAAATAATTTTGTCTCAAAAGTTTTAATCGCTCTGACTCCATTGAAACCCTATACTTTTAAGGGCACGTCATAAGGTCACCTTTGAACAATTAATTTCACACTGGTCTTGGATTAATCTTTTGAGCAATATGTCCAATGTTGGCACATTTTGTTCGGTGTACATTTGGTAAATTTTTTGCCGTATTACATCTTTCTGGAAACCATCCAAACATTTTGATATGCCTGAATCCTTTCGTTTTCTTCTCCTATCAATGGATTTATTTACAATATTCCATACTGTTGTCATCGCTACTTTCGTTGCCTTGCTTGTCTCTTCTAATGCCGCTTGTTTGTTTTTGCGGTTCCTTAAATATAAATACACATTGGCCACAATTTCTTTAGCTTCTACAGGTAAATATATACAAGTTTTTTCCCGATTTTTTTTTTATTGGATCTTGCACTATATCATCATCTTCTATCATGGTCACATAGTCATCTGCTTCATTTGCTTGCACAGAAGTTAATTGTTCGTTCCAAGGACGCCACATTATTCTAACACGTACTGAACTATTTAACACAAATCACAAGTTATCTGATAGAAAATTCAAAGCGAAGTGAAAAGATATTTAAAACATCTGCAATTTATACCTGATGCATCACTGACTAGTTTGTGGGTGCAAACAAGGGATTAGTGTTATTTGTAATTACCACCCACTATGTTTAGGACCATAAGTAGATAGTCACTTCAACTTATCGTGAAATAGACTATACGTATCTAGTAAAAAAGGTAACTCCAATATACCAGGAGAAGTATCCTACATGGGAAGCACATATTCACAACCCATTCAAGTGGCAGAAGCCTTCGCAACTTTCTTCAAAACTATATTTGATGATCATCTTACCAACGACCGCACTGTCAGTCAGGACTACAAGCTGGATAATTTCAATTTCGAACAAATAACTGAGGAAGAAATTATGTCAGCTATCAGTATATTTATTCAATATGGCGATCCGCATGACTGTTTTTTCCTAGAGCATGGAAACACGCCAGAGTGACCCCTATTTTTAAAGCAGGTAGTAAAAAATGTGTAGAAAATTACCGCCCCATTACTATAATATCTGCATTTGCCAAAGTGTACGAAAAACGCTTCATGAGAAGCTATATCATTATTTTCGCAGCAAAATATCTCCAAATGAACATGGGTTCATCAGAATGAAGTCAACTGAAACAAATCTTATGACTTTCTCACACTACATAGCCACATCAATAGAATCAAAATCTCAAGTTGACTGTGTTTATACCGATTTCACTAAAGCCTTTCGCAAAGTAAGTCACAAAATCCTGCTCGACAAAATGAGTGCCTTTGGTTGCAGCCCAGAAGTAGTCAGTCTTATCTAGTCTTATCTAACACAGAGAAGAACTAAAGTTAGAGTCAATGACACGGAATCGAATTCCATATTCCCTACATCTGGCGTACCCCAAGGAACAATTCTAGGCCCCTTTCTGTTCCTCCTACTCATTAACGATTTACCTGTGGATGTAGGAACAAGTGAGTCACTTCTTTATGCGGACGATCTTAAGCTGTTTCGTGTAATCAACAAGTCAGAGGACTGCCTGCTGTCGCAAAAAGACTTAAATAGTGTAGTGAACTGGTGCGACAAAAATAAACTTAAATTGAACATTAACAAATGTAAAGTAATATCCTTTACACGTAATATAAACAAAATAACCCATGATTACCAAATTGACAATATAGTGAACCCTCGATCTAACGGACTACTCGGAGGAAGGGGTGTCCGTTAAATGCGATTGTCCGTTAAATCCGAATATCCGAAAATGGTGTCTATATGTATTAAATTAAAAGTACATTAATTAAATTACAAATCATATATATTTTTTTATAGAGAATTTCGCGATATTTTTGCTATACAATGAGTTAGAACAATAACAAAGTAATATTTATTTATGAACAAAGTATAACATAAGAATTTATCTGTACAATATTTACAATACATAACATGAATAATTCAATAAAAAAATTATTCGGAATCTGATGACAGAAGATTTGCAGACGACGTGCTAGGTTGAGGAGATTTTTGTTTAATTGGCTTGAAGAATGCGTCCAATTTTAATTGCATTTCGTAAGTGTGAACGCGCTCACCCTTTGTTTTAATATATACATACATAATTTGTTGAAAATAACTGTGAGTTAAGAAAAAAAATTATTTTTGAGCTCTGAAAATTTTGTCCGTGAAATCGGAAGTCCGTTAAATCGGACTCCATTAGATCGAGGATTTACTGTATAGTGCTGCTTAGACATAGTAAAGTGAAATACTTGGGTGTACTGTTTAGACACGATTTTAATTTTAGTGACCACAATATAGTGAATAGTGCCCTAAAAACTTTAGGATTTATACTAATGGGTCTATTCTGTAAAAAAATGTTTACAGTACTGTATCACTATAGCGCTGTAGTGAACTTAGCACTGTAAAGTGCCCAGTTACGGCGGCTCTGTAAATATTGAGCATTAGCTATTCTATAACACATTCTGTAATTTCGGTCGATTTAAACTTTGCTTACATTATAGCTAACTTCACTATGTTTATTTCTAACCTCAAAATTTGAGGTATTGATCAATGTCATCGATCGGTAATTGTATATCATATTTGTATATACACATATACTCATGTTTTTTACGTTTGTAATTTTTATTAATTATTGTTATAATTTGTTTATAAAAATAAAAGTTACTCTTTGCATCTTATGTATCTTTATTCCATATAAACATATTTTTTACATCAAATTATACAATCAAATTATACTGAACATATAAAATACTAATCTGCTTTCCCAAATTCATATGTTGATTAGCTGTTAAAAAAAAGTTTTAAAACAGTTTTTGAAAATTTTAAATACTTTTCAAATATTTTACCATTTGGTACAGGATCTTCACTATTTACAGGTTCAGGATCTTCATTATTTTCAGGTTCAGGATCTTCATTATTTACAGGTTCAAGCTCATCATCATCAATCTCAGCATAGTTAGGTATTCTTGCTTTTGTTGCTATATTATGCAAAACTTACCCTTCTTTCACTCCAAGGTTTTCTTCCCTCGTAGTCGGGAACTTTATATGAATTGGCATTAGATGTGTTGTTATCAGATAACAAATTTCTATTATCGATCTACTAACCACAGGCTGGCTCAAAGAAGTGTAATTGTGAGCCCCTGTAGTAGCCTGATAGTTTAGTAGCCCATGTAGTAACGTGATATTTTAAGCATAATTACCTGTTATGATCCTCTTGCAGTAGTGCATTAGAAATAGGGCGAAATTTGGATCATTATTTTTTGTTTTTAGGTGACACGATACAGTACTGTAACTGACTTACGGCCAGAAAAATATCGCCGTAACGTTACAGCGATATTTTACATCGGTGTAGAGTTTCCAGAGCAACGCGTGTCAATACAGAATAGCACTTTCCTTACAGCGCTGTATTTTACAAAGTTATAGCGCTTACAGCCGTAGAAAACTCATACAGAATAGACCCATAAAAGAGAGTGATAGTTTGAAGATATCTACAACGGTTACTGTACTGTGCACTAGTTCGACCTAAATTAGAATACGCGAATACAATCTGGAGCCCAAAACAATGTCCTACAAAA
Organism: Liopterus haemorrhoidalis; assembly: GCA_963971575.1. Lineage (NCBI taxonomy): Eukaryota > Metazoa > Arthropoda > Insecta > Coleoptera > Dytiscidae > Liopterus > Liopterus haemorrhoidalis. Next base: position 144,440,267 of record OZ020611.1, on the reverse strand, counting down.
ATCAAATAGAAAAAGTACACAAGAGATTTGTAAGAAACCTGACCCTGAAATTAACCGGAACATATCCTTTTTGTATCTCTTATGCAAACCAGTTAAATACCTAGCTTTCAATAATAGCAAGAAATTTCAAACATTAGAATCCACACTTTGAATTTCGCTTTTAAATTATTTAATAATAATCTAGATGCCCCAGAACTTCTTCAAAATTTAAATATTCGAGTCCCTGACATAAGATTGAGAATTAAAAATTTATGTGAAGTGTGAATTTTCACACATTTCAGGGTTTTGCAGGTATTTAATAACTGAATGATGATTATTTGGGATGCCAAAACAAATTTTATGTCAAAATATTTTTTTATGAATTTTAATTCGAATGCCTAATACCATTATTTAAGTTTCTAAATATGTGCAGTATTTTTTTTTACATAACAAGGTTCATTAAGATTTTGAAAATTGCGCCTATGGCTTCTATTGGTTGCTTAAATAATTAGCCCCGCCCTCTGATTTCGTATACAATCATTATAATTTCAACACTTCCCAGTGGTTATTAAATTTACGCTTTTAAAAATTAAATGCAACATTTACCAAAACATAACTAGAATTTTGATAAAATAATTTAAACAAAAGAAAACTGCAAAAAAAAAAAACAGAAAAATCAAAATTGACAGGATTCGAACTCTAGTTTGCAAGTTACCTCTCTGGCAAATTTCAAAGCAATGACGAAACGCACATCGCTATGAGCGCTGAGTTATCTAGTGGGTTTCATAGCGAATTAAATATTTAACATATTTTGGTTAAAAACACAAAAAATGCGTTATTTTCCGAAAACGTAATCTGATCAAAAATTCCTGTTGTACTATTCCGGTTCACACCAATGTACATTACTTAGAATTTTTTCAGATTTTTAGTTTAAACCATCTGGGCTACAGGGTGTGGGACAAAAATTTTTTTGCACAATTTTGGCAAAAATCGCGTCAAAATAATTTATTTTGCAAAAATAAAATTTTGATCGTTAATCCACGTACTAAGGGCTTTCATTTGATACCCTACTCAGAATTTAAAAAAAAATATTTGTTTTTTCGATGAGCACATATTTGTTTATATTTTTAGAGGGGTATGTTTTTTAGATGTTTTAGTATTTTTCCTATGTGCGGGTCAAAGAGTTGTATAAGCATGTCAAATTTCAACTCTCTAGGTTTAGCCGTTTGGCTACAATTTTTACCGAACAGACAGACAGACAGACAGACAGACAGACAGACAGACAGACAGACAGACAGACAGACAGACGACAAAATGACGGTATAAGGGTTTTTTGGTCATACCTACAAAACCCTAAAAATGATCACTTTTTCAAAATTTCAGAATCTATGTTACCACTGAACAAAATGCTCAGATTAGTAAACAAGCAAATCTCTGATAGAGATGTAGATATCTTTTACGACAATTATAAAAAGTTTGTTAATAAAAAATAAATTAGACTGTATATATAAAAAGATATTGTATCTTATTGTTTTATTCTTTATTTTATTCATTATTAGTATTTCTATATTATTGTTATTATGATTGATATGTATTTTTTTCTCCAGTACTATGTAACTGGACTTGTGCACTACTGTACAAGTCTGTATAGTTACTGGTTAAATAAGTAGATAAATAAATAAATTGAAATTCGCAATTTGCGCACATGACTGTTATCGCGTGAAACCGGGGAATCCCCGAATAATATATTGTTTGTTTACTTCCATTAAGATTTAAATCCATTACTCCAGTGTTAAATTCGTTCTACATTATACTTTTTGCGTAGCACTACAGATTTTTTGCATAGTACTGACGTAAAAAAGTATGATGTGAGACACAATACTTCCTTCCAACTTTTGACGCTACACTAGAAACTACACTATTTTCAAAACTACCTTCGGTCAAATTTTTGGATGACAGTTGTATACTTCTCAGGCGTACCAACAACCAACTTTTTAGTTTTTGTTTACAACTTAACTTTTAGTAGTTTATTAAGTTGATAAGAAGTTTATTTAGAACATATAATTAAATATAAACTTAGCACAATTCAACAATATTTATAAATTGGTTACTAGAATTGGTTCTATAACCAAACTGTTGTCTGTCACCTGAACCTAAAATTTTTTAATTTGGCAGTGAAGAGCATCACAAAGTAATAAAAGATGGAAGTATGGCTGTCTCTTATTTTTTTCCCCCACTATATTCTGTAGTATCAAAAGTTGAAATGACGTCAGAGTTGGATAATATTGAAAGAAGTATAATGTAGAACGGACTTTATAAGACAATACCGTGTAGTTCTGCTGAATGCGAAAGAAGATTAAGCTGTATGAATTTAATAATAACTGAAGCTAGATCTCGATTATAAATAGAGCATGTGTCAAATTTAATGTTCATAGATCTGCATGGTCCTATACTCGAAATTTGGAAACGAAAAAATTATGTGCAAAAGTGGATCAGAAACCATCGTTCATTTACAGAGCCACAAACAAGTAAATGCAAAGTTCAAGTTAAGTAGAATGCCATCTAGAAACTTTTATAAGTAGAGTCCGGCAAAATTATGCAACGGTAATTTAGTTAGGTGTTTTTCGATAAAAAGCGGCACATGTGTTATCTGTAGAAATAAAATGTAATTATATATATTTGTAATGTGCCCTGCTGACAAATAGTGTAGCGTATAAAAATGTAATATCTTATGAAAAACTGACCAATGGCAAAGGAGTGGCTGGAATTATCTCGGATATAATCCCAAAATAATGAGGTGTCGTTATTAAGATAAGAATTTTTTGCCGTACAAGTATTTTATTCTTTTGTTTTTTTGTTGGTCTTTATTTCCAAATAGTAAAAAATTGAATATATATACGATATTATTTATTATTAATAAATAGTATATACAAGCAAAATAAATGCAATTTTAATATCAGTAATAATAATAATAATAATAATAATAGTAAGAAATTTTTCGACTTGGTGTGTGTTGTAGTGATTTTTTTTTTCTTTTCTCAATAATAATAATAATAATTAATAATAATATTTATGAAAGTAATAAGTTTGTAATTATTTAAAGAAATCATTAAGTATTTTTCCTAATTTTCATCAGAAAAATTAGTTCTTTTCGATTGAAAAAAGAATAAGACCTCTCTACATCAAAACTTGTTATTGGTGCATAATTATAAAAAGTATATATGTATTTCTTTATATTTATTAAATATATTCTAATTTTACTATGGTTGAAGGAAGAAATTCAAAATTAGTCTTTATGAACTTTTAACTCTTCATAAATATTTGGTTTTTGTATAATTTTTTTTGATATTATAATGCTTTGAGCATCCGGAGTTAGATTGAAAATAAAAAATTTTAAAACATCAAAATTGTTAACATAAAATAACGCCGCTTCAAGCCAAATTCCCCAACGTGTCACAACATGATTTGGTGGTAAGGGTAAATTTGGATATAATTCTTTATATAAGGATACTCTTAATGGCACTACCCTTTTTTACCAATCTTCTATGTCTTAGAGCTTTGAGAAAAGAACCTGGTATAAGCGTTTCACTTTTGTAAGAACAAACTAAGAGAAAATTTTGTTTCGAATAATTTCCATCTTTGAAATTGTATGTCGAGTTGGTATTAAAAAATGTCACTTTTTTAAAATGTCGATCCATTTGACATATGTCATAATGAAAAATGATATCTTAATTATAATGACCATAACCTAGAAACCTAAAGTCGGTTTTACAGTGTAAGGAATATTTTTAATAGACATTTAAATTCAGTAATACACTATAAAAGTAACCAAAATAACCAGATCTAGTTTGTTCTTACAAAAGTGAACAGCTTATATACCCAATACAGTCTATATATAGTATGCTAATATCAGAGCGGGCGCTTTATAAGTAAAAAGAAGTTAAAAATAATTACAGAATTATTCGTTCAAAAAAAAGTTTAAAATAGCACGCCTATGGCAAAAGTACCGTTGCATATTTTTGCAGGATTTTATTTATAAGTAAAAATTAATAAGATTATATTTTGATAAATGGATTAATTCTTTGTTTTTATAAATTTTGATTAAATAATTAAAAAAGGTATTTAAGAATTTATTATTATGCATTCCCACATTTGCAGTTGGTTCAATAATAAAGTAACCTACATAATTTAATTTTACATTAAAACATTCCTACGTCTTCTGAATATGTCCCCAACAAAAATACGTTTTAGGAATGATATTGTCAAAGGAAGTTATAGAAAACTTTTTTTTTAATATTAGACAGTATTATTATGCTAATAGATAATACATTTAAGGATTTTACAAATTTACTTTTTTTAGGATTAATATGTCCCGCGAAATTCAATACTTATATAAAACAATTTCCTGATCATGCATTTGAAAATTAAAAATCTGTTTATGGTAAATATTTTGCTTTCCCTAGGTTGAGAAATTAATTGATAGGCATGTATAATTAGAGCCCTGCAAATCCGCGGATATCCGCGGGTAATATTTCTGCGGATGCGGATAAATTATCATTTAAATCGTGCGGATGCGGATCGGATGCGGATTATATATCATATCCGCTTATCCGCAATATCCGCGTGAACATAAAATCTTCGGTTGGACGCTTCTTTCTACGGAAGACGTGTTTAGAACCCCAAAAATGTATCGCTGGCATTTGTATTGTTTATATGACAAGAGTGAAATAATAATACGTTACGGCACTTTTTACTTTCTTTACTCTTCCCATAAAGAATTATTTTACGCTTACTTAAATAGTTAAATATAGTAGAGTTTATATAACAGTCGCAGATACAACAATTTCGTTGGATTTATTGCGTTTACTAATTTAAAAATAATTATGTATCGCTTTATTTTGCATTTTTGGAAATATTAGTAAAGCTTAACCATGGTAATTTGCCACATTTAAAAACATAGAAGCTCATATCAAATTTAAAAAAATAAAAATATCTTAAAATTCTTGAAATCGTCATATAACTTTCATCTTTTAATAATAGGATGAATTTCAGAATTTAGTTTTATTATTAATAACTTATTTTTTTAAATTTGCTGATCTTATAGGACTTTCTTTGTTATTTATTGGTCATAAATGTGATAAATTAATCTGTTTAATTATTTCTAAATATCGCTGCTCTAAAATAATAGTGAGATGTCTTAAAAAACTAAGTTTCTGAGATATTGCTGTTTAAAGTTTTACATTTTATATAAACTTGGTTTAAGAGTCGAATAATTGTAATTTCCATCTTTAAATAAAGATGGAAATTATTCCATCTATATAATCTCAGTACGACGTTAGATAGAAAACATATTTCTGGACCAAGTAATACTAATGTGATAAAATTTTAAAAAATTTAGTAGTGTTTTAAAACAGCGATATGCCAAAAAAGTTGAAACATGTTAGATATTTCCAAACAGACAGCAAATCCTGTGCGGATTGTGCGGATATTTTTGCGGATACGGATCGGATGTGGATTTTATATTTACAAAGGCTGTGGATGCGGATCGGATGCGGATCCTGTCTATGCGGATGCGGATCGGATGCGGATACAGAAAAACGTATCCGCGCAGGGCTCTATGTATAATTCAGAGGATTTAAATAATAAAGATGTTGGTAACCTGCTGGAATTTATTAATTTTACAAATTTAAATTCTTCATTTCCGCAATTGGTCTTCTTATGTACATTAATTATAACTATACCTGCTACTAGTGAATCTGTAAAAGATCATTTTCGGCCTTTAAAAGATTACAACCTACATTAGAAATTCTATAGGACAAGAAATTTTGTCTAAATTCGCATTATTATCCATAGAAAATTCATTACTTATTAATTTAACTGAAAAACTTAAAGAGATATTTATGGGAAAAGTAATCATTTTATAACGCAGAATCGAAAAATTGATTTAATTTATATATATATATATATATATAAAATGATTACTTTTCCCATAAATATCTCTTTAAGTTTTTCAGTTAAATTATATATATATATATATATATATATATATATATATATATATATATATATATATATATATATACGAATTATGTGGTTTATTTATTTATTTTTTTAATTGCTTCCCCTTGTTGTGATATCACCGCACGCCCCTGAATAAACTCCATTTTCATTGAAATGTACTTGTATTTGCTTTCATGTTGCTAATAATCAAACGTTCTTAGTTATAATTCAAAACGAAAAAAAATATATATATATATGTATGCTATAAAACCTATTAAATTTATATTTTACCAGTTAATTTATCACTTTTAAAATTTTACCGAAACACTTTTTCTTTGTAAAGTCAGTTTAAAAAATAAATTAAAACTATTTTCCAAAAATAACCAAATACAAACATACCTAGAAAAACTATTATACCTAAGCTCTATTTGAAAACATAAAGTCATTAAAACTCATTAGTAAAATAAATGGTTCTAAAGTTTTCAAAAAATCGTCTTTCCGAAAACCTAACCGCAATCATTGATTGATGGAATTGTAGGCAGCCTCCCTCGATCCGGGCAACAAAGCACGTGGCATTTGTTACACCCCAGCCCATCTCGATCTCACTGTATAATTATAGATTTCTACCATATCCAACATCTGGCATTGTTTTAAACTAACCTATAACAAACCACAACTTATTTTTGTCGCCAATTAGAAACGAGGTATTTTTGGGGTTGTTCTACAACATCCTGCAACATTTTTGATAATTTTGGAAAGTTAATATCTGGCTTTTAGATCATTTTCTCTTTCGATTACCCGATTAATACGTAATAAAATCAAATACTTCACGATCAAGGTTAAATGCTGACCAAAGTTGGCGAATTTTTCCCAAGGTTAGTGACTGTACATTGGCTTTATTTATCACAGTGACGACATACAGTAACTAACCGCCATTTACTCACATGAATTTATTATATCTCGCGTCATAGTTTTAATTTTCATAACTGCCGTTGATTGACAGCAATGTAAAATGCGTTAGGGTCTTGTAGGTATGACCAGTGATGGCATCCTACCGGTTCGGGCCGGTTCGCGCGAACCGTTTCATAGAATTATTAATAATAAATGAATTACTCTGACTTCAGTTTTGAATCGTGCGCCGTGCCCTGCAGTGTTGCAAACGTAATATTTATTTAATAGGTTATTAATAATACGCTCTTCAAATTTTTTCCTTATAGTCAATAAATGGAAGTAAGTGATTTGTTTTCACTCTTTAAAATACAGAATAGATTCCTAGATATCACATGACTTTATAGAACCGCTTCCTGAAAATTTAGGATGCCATCACTGGGTATGACCACCAAAAAACCTTCATGTGTCTGTCTGTCTGTACTGTAGAAATTATAGCCAAACAGTTTAACATAGAAAGTTGAAATTTAACATGCTTATATAACTCTTCCCGAGATACATATAAACAATTATTTATTTAATAAAAAATAAAACTATTTGGCAACATGAGCATTGGCGCTGTCATAGAGAAGGATGACTTTGCGTCCATTTGCGGCTATTCGGAGACTCCTTTTGATCAGTTCTCTGTTTAGTTACTGTTGATTTGCTTATTGTAGCTATCTCTAATCACAATTTGACATAGTTGTTGCAGTTCACAATAAATTACTCCTTCCTGACCCCACCAGATATAGAGCAAAACCTTATAGCCGTGAATGTAAAGACAAACCGTGAAGTGGACGATCAAGGAATATGATAATTGCAGAAGACGCTGTTCTGCGAAAAACAAGTTTAACTGATTGGAGCCTAAATGGTACAGGAGTAAGTGTTTGTACATCTACAAAAAGAAAGAAACTCCAGAGTTTTGGATTTCGAGGATGCCGAGCACGAAAGAAGTTAGTACTCTCGATGAAGAACTTTTAATACGTTTATTAACGATCAGTTAATTATAATCAATTTAAATAAACATCTTCTGACATTCTCTCAATATATTTTATCCATTTACTGAATATTCTAGTTTTTAAATCTACTTTTAAATCACCAATCCAGTAACGATACCACGAATATTCACCTGTAGCTGCCTAACTATTTATGGTTTGTTGGCGTAGTTGGCAATTTTAAGTATGTGGAATATTACAAATTATGTATCAAAAAAAGGGATTATAGACCATCCAAAGTATATGGCAACGATTTTGAGTTCTAAGTGATGATATAATATGATACTCCCTCCGTCTGAAAATATGGTATACCTACATTACTTAAAAATTTGGACTTAATAAAAGTGATATCACCCTAACCTTTTTTTCCGTCAACTCAACAATCAACTAGCCATGCACACTACTCTACCTCTGCTACAAAATATAGAAAACTATCTAAATAAGTATAGTATCACATTAAGTCACGTCGAAAAGCACCGCTACAATAAATTTCCACCATGGAGTTTAAATCGAACGCAGTTTAACACAACACTAGCCAAATATCCGAAACAAGAAACGGACCCACAAGTATATCGGGAAAGATTCAAAGAAATCATGACCAACTACAACAACCATGTACACATCTATACAGACGGCACGAGAATAGGACATAATACCGGCGCAGCAATCATCATAGATAAACAGGAGTACAAGATCCATTTACCTTCTGTAAGCAGTGTGTACACAGCAGGACTGTACAGCATCCTAGAAGCGAACAGACTAATCAATAAAGATCATAGAAATAAATTCATAATAATAACAGATTCTCTAAGTTCTGTCCAAAGTATCCAAGAAACTACTCGAAACATCCCATGATACAAGAAACACAAGACAACATACACAACGCATTAGCCCAAGACAAAGAAGTAACCATCTTATGGATCCCATCCCATTTTATTTCTATATAAGTGGTTGCTTGGAAACTAATAAACAAAGGCGCGCAAATAGTTTTGCATATGTCAAAAGTAATTCCCAGAAAAAAATAAATAAAATAAGTAAATAAATAAAACAGAGAAATTAAAGTGACACCCGCTGTTCTAACAAAATGGCGAATTCTGATTAAAATTGTGTTCAACTGCAAAGAAGAAGTTCTAAGTCGACTTAAAATAAAATCGCCAAATAGTCCAGATTTCTATACAATCTATACAATCCTAACAACATACAGCTTCACCAAATACAATCCACGAACTGATTGAATGCGTACAAAATGCATTTAATGCATTAAACATACAAAACTTTGATAATGTTTCTCTAACATTGCAAAAATGTCTAGAAGCAACCATGTTGGCAAAAGGAGGGAATTCTTATAAGATTCCGCATATTAATAAGACAAAACTTCATCGTAAGGGATGATTACAAACAACATTATCATGTTCCATAAAAGCTGTGGAGACAGTCACGTCCTTGTTAAATTAAAACTTTTTGTATTATTCTTTGTTTTATTCTAACTAATTCATAAATTAAATCATTCTAATTATTTAAATTGTAAATGTATATCATATTTTCGGACAAGAAAAAATCAAAATGTATACCATATTTTCGGAGGGTTGGAGTATAATGTTACAAAAAAGTATTTGAGGATACATATAAACTTTTAATTCGATAGAAGATTTCTTCTTCCTTTCCTTCAAATTCAATGGTGGTTGGGTTGGTTCATTCTTCCAAGTTTTTAATTGGAAGATCTTCGATTTCGGTGTTTAATAAATCTAAAATTATAGTCTGTATTTACTTCTTTAAAACCAATTATGTGGGCAATTTCTCGACCTTAATGCTGCGTTCAGAACCTCGATATTAGGAATTAGTGCTTAGAATTAACGTAAATGTTTGTTATACGTAACTGTACGTTATCGTTCACAACCTTCAAAATTAATACTTATACTTATAAATTAAAATTAGAAGTTTGTAGAATCCAAACCCTTACGTTGATTTATAATTGACGCATGCGCAGTAAGTACTTGTCAATCTAAAAATTTATATGACCATATTTTTTTGTTTCTATCCACTTCTTTGTGTTTTCTATGAGGATAAATATAAATTTTTCCTCTATTTTAATTCTTTTCAGAACTATGAAACACTCAAAAACTCATTAGCAAATTTAAACAGCTGTCAAATATCGATCGATAAAGAAGAAATCAATAGAAATTTGTCAGTGTCTTAATTTACATTGTGAACACTACTTCATTTCTACGTACAAATTTTATGTTAAATACTAATATTTCACGTTAATTTTAATTTCTAATTTGGAGGTTCTGAACGAAGCATAAGCATTCTTGTTTGACTTCTTTCTCTCGGTGTTTTTTTAATTGTGTAATTCATCCAGAAAATTTAAATCGGCATTTATTTTTTGTTATCTAATTTTATTAATTCATCTAGTGCAGCGTTTCTCAACCGGGGGGCCGTGAAGACTTCGTTGGGGGGCCGCGTAGTTATTCAACATCGAAACATAAAAATATAATAGAATATTTTATTTAGGTATTATTATATCTAACATATTTATTTTGACCACTAATTTAAACTACCGTAATTAATTTATAATAAGTAAAATGGGCTTTTGCTAAGCAAAATCAAGCTTCATTGAATCGAAAAAAATTACTAGATTTGAAAATCTAGTTCCGCTCAAACCAAAAAAACGGATTATAAGTAAACTATATCAAAATCAAATAAAGTGTATGTGTTGGCTAATGCGTTTCTATGACAATGATTCGCGTTGGAGGTACTTCAAGTACTTTCAAGTTGTACTTTGAAGTAGGTACGAATGGAAAGTGCAATATTTTTTATTATATTATTTTTTATTACTCTCCGAGCTACAGAGAACTCGAGAGTAAGTACGTGAATGTGTTTAAATCGAAATGAAAGACACTTTGAACACTTATTGTAAATAAAAATACTTTACTTTCAAGTTGTTAATAGAATCGTCATATAAAAATATCACAGTTTTTTGTCAACCGTAAAAGATATTGAAAAAATTTTGTAAAAAAGTAAAACTTGTTTCTTTTCAAAATCTCTATCCAAAGATACCCACAATGACATACATTCCCATATAAAAATTTGAAATTGTCCTTGATATCCTGTACTATTTTTTTTTTTTGTTTAATTTTAGTTTAGTTTTTAATCCCAACTTGCTTACACGTCGCCTGTTCGAGAAAAATCGTATTCCCTCTATCTTGATACACCATATATGTAGGGTGTTTGTTTGAAACGGGGCACCCGAAAATCTCCTTTATTTGTAAAGATACAAAAAATCTTCAGAACAAAAGTTAAACTAGACAAAAATGCCCATCTAAAGGTTACTATAAGAATTCTGAGGCACTTCCGGTTGCACCGGAAATGATGTCAACTTTTGATCTACCATAGCATAAGGAATCGATAATTTTATATTTTTTTCCTAAAAGTACATTAAATTAGCTTTACAATGACACCAAAAAGTCATATTTTTATGTTAACCATTTCAAAATGGCGACCATTTATTTACAAAATAATAATCAACATAAGTTTTACAAATTTGAACGTAGCAAGCTTTGAAAACAATAAAAAAAAGAAACAAAATATCTCTAAAATAAACTGTTATAACTAGTTATTATATGAAATAACATGAAATAACTTAAATTTTTATTTTTCAATTAAATGTTTTATAAATAACAAGAGTTTAATAGTTTATTATGCTTATTTTTGATTGAAAAAAAAAAAAAAAAAAAATGTATTAATTGGTAGTAAGTCGTTATTTGTACCTAATTATGGTTTATGTACGATACCAACGAAGAGATGACAGATATTGTTCTGATATACAGAGAGTGCCAAAGAAATGCGGTTAGGGCCCAGCGACTCTATCAGTTACTAGAATAACTAGTTATAACAGTCTATTTTAGAGATATTTTGTTTTTTTTTTTTTATTGTTTTCAAAGCTTGCTACGTTCAACTTATGTTGATTATTATTTTGTAAATAAATGGTCGCCATTTTGAAATGATTAACATAAAAATATGACTTTTTGGTGTCATTGTAAAGCTAATTTAATGTACTTTTAGGAAAAAAATATAAAATTATCGATTCCCTATGCTAGATCAAAAGTTGACATCATTTTCCGTGAATCCTCAGAATTCTTATAGTAACCTTTAGATGGGCCTTTTTGTCTAGTTTAACTTTTGTTTTGAAGATTTTTTGTATCTTTCCAAATAAAGGAGATTTTCGGGGTGCCCCGTTTCAAACAAACACCCTGTATAGGGGGGCCGCAGACAATATTTACATAATTTTGGGGGGTTCCATGCCAGAAAAGGTTGAGAAACAATGATCTAGTGTACGTCAATGTAGATGTAGTCGGCTGTTAATTTCGTTGCACTGAAACGTTCTAGAGCAATAATCGTTTAATTTATTTCGCTCATCGTACACATATGAGAAATTATATAAGTTTAGTTTAGGAGCTGTTATTCTAGTGCACAAATGTTAAATTACTAATAATGTAACATTTGTTAAATTTATTAATGAAAATATCAAATAATTAATAATCCTGACAGTTTTATCGGCACATGTGTTCGTTCATTATAAGTTTGAATTGTTGTAAATTAAATTTTCACATAATATCTGCCATGAAAATGAGTAATCCTTGAAGGACGTGGATGAGAAATGTATGTATGAAGCGAGCATATTGTGGGGTGGAGGGTAGACCCTGTCAATGCCAGAGATTAACACTTACAATTCTAATGCCAACAATTACAATTCTGACCATTGTGCTGGACACTGGATACATTTGTACTTGATGGGAATTAAGTATGAACAAGACCAAATGTATCACAGATTAAGTTTACACATCAGTAAGTTGATAATTTTTATATGACATATTAAGCCGCGGACACACCTAATGAATAAATGGAAACAATAACAAACAAGCACACAAACAAACAAGAATGTAGAAAAAGAAAAATTAGGATTGCATCGATGTTTCACCAATCTATTTAGCAGTTCCACTGTACACAATTATAATGGCGTGCCGCAGGGATCAAACCTGGGAACATTTTCTTCTGGTGGTCAATGATATTGTCGTGCCCTGGTAAGGAACAGCCATTGTTTGCTTTTTGCGAACGATATCAAAATATACAGATATATACAAAATGACACACAATGTCACGGTTTAGAAATAGATTTACAATGGTTGTGAGACTTGGGTAAATCCAGTGGATTGCTTTTCAATGTAGCAAAGTATAAGGTAATGTCCAGGGCCGGCGCTGACGGGCATGCAAGGCATGCGGTGCATGCGGGCGCCACTGTGAGGGGGGCGCTGATGTGAGATTCGAAAGATCCGATCTTCACTTTAAATTTAGAAGGGAAGATCTCGAAAAACGCTAATTGCGCCCTACTTAGGGGCGCTCAATTAAATCTTGCCTACGGACGCCGCAGACCCTCGCGCCCGACTGGTAATGTCTAATTATTCTAGGAAAATAGATGTAATTCTGTTTAATTATAAAATGGAATATCGTTGAATGAAGGGATACAATGCGGAATCTTGATGTATTATATGACGTGGGTTTAAATTTTCAACAAATTACCGCATATACAATTAAAAAGCGTCTAAAAGTATGGGTTTAAAGCTACGTTCACAGCTCTAAAATTAATAGACTATATGCTATGAGTTGTTCACTGTTAATTGTCCCTAACAAGTTTGTCATATGGTAACGCAAGCAACCGTTCACAGCTCTAAATTTAATAGATTATGCGTTGTCGACTGTCAACTGTTTTCAAAACAATAGTTAGTGCGTTGTTTTAATGATACATATAAACACACATTAGCACTTATAAATAACATAAAAAATACTGTCGCACAAATTTCAACAAATTTCGGAAATCGTGAAAAGAAAAAGAATTGCTGTAGTTGCGGTTATAATTTTGTTATTAAAATTTAGTAAGAAATCACGATCCCGCTGATGGCGGGTTCGTAAAAAGTCACATAAATGCATTTATTCCATCGTAGTTGGTTTGAAAAAACATAGATATCACAACATTCGCTACGCATTCATTTTCATAGCTGTGAACGCTGCCATTAAACGTTAAAACTATCTACTAAATTTATCCCTAACGTAAAGTGCATATTCGACTAATTTTAGAGCTGTAAACGCAGCTTTATTTTGCATGTAACAAAGAATTTGCATCATGTACAATAATTTGTAGCGCTATTACCTCGCATGTACGTCCTATTCTAGAAAACGCCTGTATGGTCTGGTTTCCTTCTTACGCGCTTTATATACTGTGCATTGTGTATGTCCAAACCAGATATTTTCGTAAATTTTGAATTACGCGCAACAGGAACATATCCCAGATTTAAGCCATCGGCTGAAATCCTAAGATCATACGACCAGAAGACGCTGGCCGGGAGGACAGATGTGACTTCGATGATCTTCCTACACAAATTAGTTAATGATCTTGTCGATGTTCTAATATTCTGTCTTGTATTTACCACTGGCGTATTCAGGAGAGGCACGTCCCCCCCCCCCAAAGACCAGTGAAACGAAAATTAAAAAAATTTAAAATAATCGTGTTGTAAACTCACGACGTTGTACAATTTATAGACTATTTTGTATGAAGATCAGTATTGAAATTAATTTTAAAATGAATATTCATATGTTCTGCGTGATTTTTTGTTGCCGTAGGTTTGATTAAGAAATCCTTATTCTTCCACCCATGAGTCTGCCTATCTGTTCGGTAGAAATTCTGGCCAAATTACTGAATCTTAGAGAATTGAAATTTGACTTGTATATAACTCATTGCCCCACATATAACAAAAATATTGAAAAAAAACATGTTGCGTAAAAAAAAAAAACAAATGTGTTTATCGAAAATAATATATATACATATGTTTGTAAAATTTTGAGGGTTATCAAATGAAAGCTCTTGATACGTGGCTTAACAATCACAATTTTTTTTTACAGTAAAGGTTGAAATTGTCATCCTTTCTTTTTACCGACCGTCAACATATATAAGTGAGGTATTGTGATCATACCAATTTTGACGTTTTGAGATTTCGATGGATCTCCACGAATTGAGGTTCCTACATAACGTTTTGACTATTTTTAGCATGATGTCTGTCGGTCTGTCTGTCCTTCCGTCTGTCTGTCTGTCTGTCCGTCTGTCTGTCTGTCTGTCTGTCCGTCTGTCTGTCTGTCTGTCCGTCTGTCCGTCTGTCCGTCTGTATACACGTGCAGAGCAAATTCGGCTGAAAGGATTTTTATTAAACTTCATATTTAAGCTTCTGCCATCAATGGCACGAGTTGATCAACTTTTGGTAAAAATCGGTTGACTAAAAATGGGAGTTAACTCGTTTCGATTTTAAGATTTTTGTGAATATTTCACAACAAAAAATATTTCGAAAAAATTTATTGAACAAAAGTTGCTATAAAAGCAATAACTAATAACTAATAAACTTTTATTTGAGACGTTTTTTGATAAAACGAAAAATTTCGAATAATTTTCTGTAAGTCTCAATATTTTCGTACTTATATGTAACGTTTCCATGGTCATGATAAATAATATCTCTGTTAGAAAATATTAGGCCTTCTACTCTGCTGCTATAATGTATTTTATACAAGTACTTTACGATGGCGGTCGGTCCTGTGGTGGCCACAGCTGATTTTTTCTTTTTGATATTTACATTAATATCCCACAGCAGGTATCAATCTCATTTGGATCGAGGGCCATTTTTCATACAAAAGAATAATATGGTGCGACGGAATTACAACTATCCCGAAGAGCTACTTGTTTTTTTTAAATTTTTTTCCTGTAAAACCAAGAACAAAAAATAAATTACCTTCTTATAAGGTGGCATAGTAAATTACAAATTAAAACTAATATTTCTTCGCACTACACGTGTACACGCACGTAGGCGGTCACTGAAAAAGCCAGCCGCGAAGACATAAATATACAAAAAATGCAAATTGTTTAATGAATTTTCCAAAAATTTTCTTCCGGAGGAACCCCCATTTTTCCACAAAGTATGGAATACTCAGTGGCGTATCCAGGATTTTGGTTTGGAGAGGGCCCGGAAGACAGAATTATTTAAAATATAACTAATGTTCTCACTTTAAAAAAACAAAAAGAAGGTCGTTACCACCAAAATCCAAATGATGAGCAAAAAAAAGGTCTTCGGTCCTCACCTCCAAAATTCAAATGATGAGCGCACAAAAAAGGTCCTCACCTCCAACATACAAGTGATGAGCAAAAAAAAGGTCCTCACCTCCAAAATATAAGTAATAGCAAAAACCAAAAAGTCCTCGCCTCTTCCTTGGGGGGGCGTCAGGCCCCTCTTGGCTGCGCCTCTGGGAATACTTAAATGAAACGTATCTTATTACTCATGATATTTCATAGTCACCATTTAGAATATTGAAACAGTTTAGACAAATTTTTTGGATAAGTTTGTCATAAAAATAAGCCAGTTTCTCACTGTTGTTTTCATTTCGTCCTCTACCACTCAGAAATTTCTTGAAATGGGAGCTTAAATGATAATCATTTGGCGCAAGATCGGAACTATATGATGCGGAAAAGTGTACCAATGAAATTCGGCAAGTCAAGTATATACCAGGTCTACAAGTATGAAATGCGGATTTCTTTCAAACTTGCCGCGCAAACAGAGTGTATAGTTCAAAGTTTCAACACATATGACATTTTGTTAAGTTATCATTAAGTGTCAAATGCGAAAAGTGATCATATAGTTTTATTTTACTGTGTTAAAAATGTCAAATTTTGTGCCAAATAAAGAGCATTCGCGGATAGTACTACTGTTTTGTTTTCATTTGAAAAAAACTGCTGCTGAATCATACCGACTGCTTCGAGAAGCTTATGGTGAATATGCTCCATCGCAAGATACGTGTGAACGATGGTTTCGGCGTTTCAAAAGTGGTGACTTTGATCTTACAGACAAAGAACATGGAAAACCTCCAAAAAAATATGAAGATACAAAATTGGAAACATTGCTACAGGAAGACGATAATCAATCACAAAAACAACTAGCAGAGCAGTTAGGCGTTAGTCAACAAGCTGTTTCCAATCGCCTACGAGAGATCCAGAAAGTTGGCAGATGGGTTCCACATGCATTGAATGAGAGGCAGATGGAAAAACACAAAAACAATTGTGAAATTTTGCTTGCACGATACAAAAGAAAGCCTTTTTTGCATCGTATCATTACTGGCGATGAAAAATGGATTTATTTTGAAAATCCCAAATGCAAAAAATCATGGGTAAACCCCGGGACACCATCAACATCTACTGCAAGACCGAATCGCTTTGGCAAAAAGACAATGCTCTGTACTTGGTGGGACCAAAAGGGTGTGGTCTATTATGAATTGTTAAAACCTGGTGAAACAGTTAATACCCAACGCTACCAACAACAACTGATCGAATTGAACCATTCGCTGCTCATAAAACGACCAGAATACGAAAGAAGACAGCACAAGGTAATCTTTCTTCACGATAACGCTCCATCACATAAGGCAACAGCAGTTTGCAGCACATTGGAGGCACTCAAGTGGGAAGTGCTACCCCATGCCGCTTACTCGCCAGACTTGGCCCCTTCAGATTACCACTTGTTCGCATCGATGGGTCACGCACTTGCCGAGCAGCACTTTTGTTCATATGAAAATGTGAAAGAATGGCTAGATGAATGGTTTGCGGGGAAAGGGGAAGAGTTCTACTGGCGAGGTATTCACAAATTGCCTGAAAGATGGGAAAAATGATGGGAAAAACTTCTAATGGAGCATACTTTGAATAAATAAACTTTTACTGTTCTTTTGAGTTTAATGTGTTTTATTTTTAAAAAAATCCGCATTTCATACTTGTAGACCTGGTATATATATATATTATTTGAATGTATATATGGACCGCCTCGATAGGGGTCAAAAATATTGAGAAACACTGATCTATATCATCAAACTGTATTTCGTTTATTATATTCGCGTACCAACTACGTATTTATGACTAGAATATGACCCTCTTTTACTAATTAAAAAAAAATCAGCTTGATACAAGGGCCACAGCAAATTTTTCAGGCAGGGACCTCATTTAAACTTGATCTGCCTTTGCTCGACGGGTCGCAAAAAATTATGTTGCGGGCGTGATCCTACCTCCATTTCTTATAGATAAGCATCATAAGCCCTAACCCCCCCCCAACCTAGTCCTGGAAACGCCACTGGTATTTACCTTATATTAATGTGCCATCCTGGGAATATAAAATGAGGGATAAACTTTTTGATTTCAAAAGAACGAGATTTTGGATGTAATTACAGATACAATTTTGTAATTTACTACTGGGTATCTAAATTTGACTTTCCGATTCAAATTGGCCGCCAAGTATACCTGTCTTCATTGAATGTTGTATTATAGTGACAGAAGTCAAGTAAAAACGTTGCGATTAGTTGTGGCTTGTTTATTATGGAACGATATTCTATTGAAGAAAGCATATTTGTTGTAAAAACTTATTACCAAAATGGGGCATATTATAATGATGCGGTTACTGTGAATTGAGCTCGATAAAGGACAATTATAGCAAATTATTTGTGGAATGAACTGGAAAGTATGGATGTCTAAAATATGTGGTTTCAACAGGACGGTGCCACTTGCCATACAGCGGATGAAACAATCGATCTTTTAAGGGAGAGATTTGGTGATCGAATAATTTCTCGAGGAGCTGACGGTAATGGGCCGCCTAGGTCGTGCGACCTCACACTACTGGATTATTTTTTGTAGGGATTTTTTAAAGAAATAGTTTACGGTAACATTCCTCAAACCACTGAACAGCTTCGAGATAACATTATCATTTCCATTGGAGAAATTGGTCAGAAATTTTGCGAAAATGTAAAATTTTTAGGAAAACAATGTTAGAATGCCAAAGGAGCAGAGGGAGTCACTTGGAGGATATCATTTTTCATTATTAACCGCAACATTTGTACTTTAAAATAAAATTATAACATTCAAGTATCTTGTGTAGAGGTATTATTATTAAATTTCAATCGGAGAGTCAAATTTGGACACCATTTAGATATCTGAAATATATTGATAGGATAAATATTGAAAATTTACATTTCACATCAATTTTTAGGGTTTTGTAGGTATGACCAAAAAACCCATATACCGTCATTTTGTCGTCTGTCTGTCTGTCTGTCTCTCTGTCTGTCTGTCTGTCTGTCTGTCTGTCTGTCTGTCTGTCTGTCTGTCTGTTCGGTAAAAATTGTAGCCAAACGGCTAAACCTAGAGAGTTGAAATTTGGCATGCTTATACAACTCTTTGACCCGCATATAGGAAAAATACTAAAACATCTAAAAAACATACCCCCCTAAAAATATAAACAAATATGTGCTCATCGAAAACAAAAATATTTTTTTTTAATTCTCAGTAGGGTATCAAATGAAAGCCCTTAGTACGTGGATTAACGATCAAATTTTAATTTTTGCAAAATAAATTATTTTGATGCGATTTTTGCCAAAATTGTGAAAAAAAAATTTTGTCCCACACCCTGTAGCCCAGATGGTTTAAACTAAAAATCTAAAAAAAATCTAAGTAATGTATATTGGTGTGAACCGAAATAGTACAACAGGAATTTTTGATCAGATTATGTTTTCGGAAAATAACGCATTTTTTGTGGTTTTTGGTTCACAAAGTACAAAACTTATACCAGTGTAAGATACTCACATGCAAGGCGTGCGATAGCGTAATGGGTTAAAGCACTGGTATCGTAAGCTAAAATGCGCTGGAAAACGAAAGGTATCGGAGTTCGAGTACGGAGTGAATTTTATTTTTTCTGTTTTTTTTTTGCATTTTTATTATGTTGAAATTATTTTGTCAAAATTCTAGTTATATTTTGACAAATGTTGTATTTAATTTTTAAGAGCGTAAATTTAATAACCAGTCTTATTATATGATTAAAAGAAGATAAATTATTTTAAAAATATCGTTCATTTTGCCGTGATTACTACAAAGTAAAATTTGTCCTACACACTCAGCATACCGCCTTCACTTATTATATACCTGCGAAACCCTGAAATGTGTGAAAATTCACACTTCTCTGCTATTTTTAACATTTGTCGTGTAAACCTGGTCGCCAGGTCTATTTGATCTACTAGGTCTTGGTCAGTTTAAAACAACACTGACCATTCCTAAGCCTTCGAATCCCACACCCTTCATTTACACCCCCGAATAAATATCATTTATTTAGTATATTTACAACAAAGTAACGGCCATATTCTTATTTTCAGAGCACAATGCACGTTCCGAATGTATTGTTTTGTCATTTCAAACGGAAATAGTACACATATCCTGTGAGAATATGGTCGAAAATGGCACAGTTTTTGACATCTGAGATAATGAGAAAGTGTGCAGTGAGTCACAGCGAGTGACCAATGGTCATTTATTTAAGTTCGGGGGTGGAAATACGAAATACGTTCGATACTGACCATAGATCTATGTTATAAATTAACTGCTCACAATAGATGACGTAGGAGATAGAACTGACACTTCACGGAAGGGGAGATTGTTCAAAATATATTTATTTCATGAAATTTTAAAATTTATTTCCATTTGATGAAGCATATTTTAGCCAATGTCATTATGAAAATTTGCTTTGTTGTAATACTTAAAAAACTATCTACTGATGGAAGATGTTGGAAGAAGAAAACTTAATTCAAATCTTCTATTATTATACAGTCTCATTACTACTACTCATCATCATTGGAGCGACAGCCTGAGGTGAGCCTAGGCCTTCTCTTTCCAGGTTGAATGGCCATGTTTTCAATTTGTGTAATAATAATAATAATATAGCATCTTTATTTATGAAATGTAGTACATTTATCATAGCGTCACATAAATTAATTTAATCCTAAGATAAATGAAACAAAGATATTAACAAAACATATTGTCCCTATTTGGGAACTGGACGAAAAATCTCTTGAATATCACTTTTAATTTTCCATATTGGGCTATTATATACATATATTTATTAATATTGATGGATGTAGCTGTTACCTCTTACATATATTTATATTTAAATCCTTCTCAAACTCTTCTATATTATAGTATACCTTTTTTATTAGGATATTTTTTAACGTAGATTTAAATTTTGCACTGGTTAGGCATTTAATTTCCTCAGGCAACTTGTTAAATAATTTTATTCCAACTATGTTTATTTGATTTCTATTGTTATATTTAGTAAAAGGCACCTTGATATCATGTTTCTTTCTAGTATTATATCCATAAGTGTCACTATTAGTATGAAAACTTGTGATGTTTTCTTTAATGTGTGTTAGTATATTCAAAATATAGAGCGATGGGAGTGTCAATATCTGCTTGAGATTCGAATAGATCGTTTCTGCAATCGAAACAATCTTAATGAATCTACAGAGTTGCCCCACAGAATAATGCCATATGCTAAGGTGGACTGTACATATGAGAAGTAGATTATTTTACAGGTCAAGTAACTTGTAACCTTGATCAATTGTAAAAGAGCAAAATTGAATTTATTTATTTTCCCAGCTACTGACTCAATATGAGCCTTCCAATTATTTTTGGTATCTAGATGGAACCAATATATATTTATTCTCGGATTGAATGAGAAGAGTATGTTAATTGTTTTACTGGCATTCAAACTTAGTTTATTAGCACGGAATCAGCATGTACATTCAGGTGTATTATGGTCAGTATTACGTCTATTTTTAAGAATACACAGAAAGGCACCTACAGACAGGCGGTTGCGAACGACTAAACAAAACCTGTAATATTTATATTTTTAACCAAATTATTTAACATAAGCAGGAGTTGAACTCCACACCCTTGTTTAGCGGGCAAACAGCAAGTACAAACGATTTAATGCTTGACGCCAATACTTGCACTGCTGTATCTACCGATTTCATATAAATAAAATTTGAGCTTTTAGCTGTCTCTTTATTAGGGTTTTGTAGGCATAACCCAGGGTCGGCTTGACGTAGTAAAGAAACGATGCGACGCAATGGACGCCTTCTTCTAGTGGTGGTGAAACAAGTAATTGAGGATCCCTTTTTCTTTTTATTTTTCTTGTTCATCACTTGATTCATCTTTCTTTTTTAGGGTTTTGTAAGTATGACTAAAACCCTCATACCGTTACTCATTTGTCTGTCTACCTGTACGGTAAAAATTATAGCAAAACGGCTATATCTAGAGCAGCGTTTCCCAAAGTGTGTTCCGCGGAACCCCAGGGATCCGCGATAAAATTCAGGGGTTCCGTGGGTCAAGGTGCTCTTTATATAGATAGCTTTTGTTTCATAAAAATTGATATAAAAAATTTGATATAAAGAATTTAAGATATAGTTAAAAAATTATTCAACAAAAATACAAAAACCCAGAAAAAACTGATGTGAAGTTTGAATTTTCACACATTTCAGGGTTTTGCAGGTATTTAGTAAGTGAATGATGATTATTTGGGATGCCAAAACAAATTTTATATTAAAATATTTTTTTTTGTTAATTTTAATTCGAACGCCTAATACCATTATTTAGGTTTTTAAATATGTGCAGTATTTTTTTTATATAGCAAGGTTCATAAAGAATTTTAAAAATTGCGCCTATGGCTTCCATTGGTTGTTATAAGTTCCTCCCCTCTGATTTCGTGTACATTGAAACAGAATTAAATTATAATTTAAACAATTTCCACTGGTTATTAAATATGCGCTTTTAAAAATTAAATGCAACATTTGCCAAAATATAACTAGAATTTTGAAAAAATAATCGAAACAATATAAAAATTTTAAAAAAAAATAAACAAAAAATAATATTGTCTCTTCTCGCAGGGTTCGATCCCTTTCCGATCGAGTTACTTGGGTGAAACGCCAGCATCAAAACCACTACACCAGCATACACGTTCCATTGTAGCGTGTTACAAAGCTATAAACTTGTGTACATTATTAACAAAAAATCACAAAAAATGCGTTTTTTTCCAAAAACGTAATCTGATCAAAAATTCCTGTTGTACTATTCCGGTTCACACCAATGTACATTACTTAGAATTTTTTCAGATTTTTAGTTTAAACCATCTGGGCTACAGGGTGTGGGACAAAAAAATTTTTGCACAATTTTGGCAAAAATCTCTTCAAAATAATTTATTTTGCAAAAATAAAAATTTGATCGTTAATCCACGTACCAAAGGCTTTCATTTGATACCCTACTCAGAATTATAAAAAAAATATATTTTTTTTTTCGATGAGCACATATTTGTTTATATTTTTAGGGGATATGTTTTTTAGATGTTTTAGTATTTTTCTTATGTGCGGGTCAAAGAGTTGTATAAGCATGCCAAATTTCAACTCACTAGGTTTAGCCGTTTGGCTACAATTTTTACCGAACAGAGAGACAGACAGACAGACGACAAAATGACGGTATAAGGGTTTTTTGGTCATACCTACAAAACCCTAAAAACAACTTTCTGGTCTGATATATATAACGAATATCCCCATTAATCAAAAAGAGCTATTCAGTTTTTGTTACCGTTTGCAACTACGTACATGTAGTCAAAATATGCTGAAACAAAATCAAAATATCGCAGCAAACTAAATGCTGCACCAGATATGTGAATTCTATTTTCCAAAATTTTGAAAGGATATAAGAATCCAAAACGCAAAAGTATTATTCTCATTAAACCTAGCTGTGTTATCGAAGAGTCTCTCACTTTTTTTGAAAAATATGGATATAAAATAAAAGCAAATCTAGCTCACTTATTTCATGATTTTTTTAAAAATTTTTATCAAGAATATTTCCAATAGAAGGGTTCCGTAATTTTTTGAACAGCGCATATAACAGGTTCCGCGACAAAATAAGTTTGGGAACCTCTGATCTAGAGAGTTGAAATTTGGAATGAATATACAGTTCTTTGACCCGCATATAAGAAAAATATTGAGACTTCAAAAAAAACAAATCGCTCAAAAGATTTAAAGAAATTTGTATGTAGTAAAAATTAAATATTTTATAAAAAAATTGTGTAGAGTATCAAATAAAACCTCTTGATATGCAGACAAAATTTTATTTTTGGAAAAAAAAATCTGTATGATTTTCGGCAAAAATATCAAAAATTAAACTGCTCCACACACTATTTCTCAAAGAGGTTGTTTTAAAAATCTAAAAAGAAATCTCAAAAACAGACATTGATGGTAACCGAAATAATTCAACTGCACAAGATGATAGTTCCGCAATGGTGTCCGGGAAATGAACCCGCGTCCTTGTGCTTCGTAGGCAACTGTCTTACCACGGATCCACTACAACTTTTGTAATGGTAATATATTATTTGTCATTAGCTGTAGAATATAGATTTATTAAATTAAAGTTTTTATTGCAAAAAGCTGCAAAGTTGCAAGTAATTAAATTATATCTACAAAATAATATTAATTACCTAACTTCCTGATAATGGTTCGGATTTCTTTCGGCAAAAAACTTTTTCTTTTATCATTTAGTTAGAAAGTTCCGCCCAGGGCGTGTCCTCCGGTGCTATATCTAACTTGCGACGTAAAACAACACATCTGTTACGTCAAAATTTGTAAAAAAAATACTTTTCAACTTTAAACTCCGAAATAACATTTGGAAAGAATGTGTCGCTTTTCAACGAAATATCTTATTTCAAACCTATCGACTTTTAAAAGTTTCAAATTTAATTTAAAAATTTCTTGTTCGTATTTTTGCCACACACGTTAACGAACATGTACCTATTGGATTTTTGAAAATCCTATATGAAAAGGATTTATTGAATTGAACATTTTTAAGAGTACCGAAGGGGAAGTGTTGTAGTAGAAGTGTGAAGAAATCTATGAACGATCTCGTTCAAGTAGATGCAATTTATACTGATTTTAATCAAGTTTTTGATAAAATAGATACCAAAATATTATTACATAAGCTTGCTTCTTTTGGAGTGAGGGGTAATTTGTTAGCTTGGTTTAAATCTTATCTCTCACAGAGAAGTCAGCGTGTTGTTGATGGATTTAAATCAAATAGAGAACCAATTACCTCAGGGTACACCTGAGGTAATTGGTGGTAAACCAAGGAAGCCATTTAGCAACACTTCTGTTCATAATTTTCATAAATGACATTGCAAATTGTTTTTTTATACTCGAATATGTAGAATTGCTTCCAAACTTTTACTAGAAACATAAATAAAGTAAATTATAAATAGTCTTTGTGGGAATAATATCACTTCCGTTACTCTTATTAAGGATCTAGGAGTAACTTTGGATAGTAAGATTAGATTGGATATTCATGTTAATAATGTAATTAAAAATCATACAGGAGGTTAGGATTTATAATAAGATCAAGAGCAAATTTCAAAAATAATTTAACCATGAAAACTATAATTTTCTTTCGTTAGGAGTCAGCTTGAATTTGACACAGTTTGTTGGTCACCTCAATATAATATTTACACAGGGCCGGATCCAATAAATGCGAGGCCCGTTTGGATTTATTTTGCGGGTCCCTCAAATTTTAAACAACAAAATTAATTAACAATTAGAATTTACACATTAAAATATAGATTTTAAATATTTATACAAAACAAAATCCAAAATCCAATTATAAAAATCAAAAGTCTTGAAACATAAGGTAGACAAATTTCTACATTAAAAAATCTGTACCAAATATAAAAACAACTACATATTATTGAATAAAAAAAAACATAGATATGTTTTAGTATTTCTATATTTTTAAATGAATGTAAGGTACCATTGCAATTTTTAAAAATTTACTCTACCAATATCTCGAAAACTATTGCTACGATCAAACTAAAATTTGATATCTACAACTCTTTTATGAGTTTTAAAAAACACTTAAATTTTGGTTTCAATCGCTTTGTTAGAAATAGTAGTTTACTGAGGTACCATTGCAATTTTAAAAAATTAACTCAACCAATATCTCGAAAACTATTGCTTCGATCAAGCTAAAATTTGATATCTACTACTCTTTTATGAGTTTTAAAAAACCCTTAAATTTTAGTCTTAATCACTCTGTTAGAACTGGTAGCTTACTAAGAAACCCCTTTCATGTAATTTTATATTAATAGTGTCGACAGTAACATCCTCTCCTAAAATCAAATTAATTATCTTTCAAAATAATTAATAAGAGACAAAACCAACCTTTGAGCACGGCTACTGAGAGCTTTGGACATTTTTATTACAGTAAAATTTAGAAAAAATAAAATATAACCTCACTAAATAAGCATTTAAATGTCAACCTGACAAATAACGATTGAACAATCCAATTACAAACTGACAACATTGGAAACATTTACCAACATTATATAAATAAATGTACTAAATGACTTATGGATTAATGTTGATTAAAACATATCATAACGTTGGTACTTAAATTAACCAAGTGTGACGTCATCTCATATTTATTGTGAATGGAGTTTATGATCTGAAAGCCTCAACTTAAAACATTTTATCTTCTTGTTTATTATTGTCTTCCTCTTTTGTTCTTTTTTTTTGCTTCTTACAATCAGGTCCATCTTCAGCATCTATACAAACAATCACGAAACAAAAGAGTTACTGCCGCCAATCCGAACAATATCGTTTTTTCACACTAACTAAAAACTCTATCCGTCCGTAATATCGCAGTTGTATTGTAGTTTATTAATTTTAATGATGATGATAAACGTAAATATAAACATCCATACCCTGGCCGGGGTTTGAGTCCCGGGTCTTTATTACGCGACACGTTACCTCTGCGCTACTGAGGCTGGTTCATTTTTTACATAGCCTCCATTTTATTTTACTTCAGATAGGCGGAGCGAAATCTATATAAAAAACTTCCCCACATCAAAATAAACATACATAACCCTCTTTCAACATTTTTTATACCCCTATTAGTATTAAATTGAAGGGCGTGAAACCTAAAAAACACCCTTGACTTTTTACCCTCTAGCACTTGTTAATAGATCACAACACAACCCCTCTAGATTTTTTTATATAAAGGAATTTAAAGTGAACCCTCTTTTAATTCCCCTACATTTAAAAAATAGGGGAAGCGCGTGCCGTTTTTTGTAGGAACAGGTAGTTTTTTGCTTCCTGTATCTTAATTTATTGCGCGTGTGACCTTTGATGTAAAAGATTATTTCCCCTGCTATGTGATATGGAGGGTTCCACCCCAGTTTTTTAGATTTTTTATGCTGTTTTTAATGTTTGTTAATTTGAGAGGTGAAAGGTGAGATATAAGGTGTAGGAAAGTAGTTTTGATAATATTGGAAGAATTATATCCAAATTAAAACTATTTTATATGAATATGTGACCAGGTGCGCACCCATGATTTTTCTGCGGGGGGGAAGGTGAAAAACAAAATTATTTTATAGGGGCAAGGATGGACCAGGGCCTATATTTTTATCGGGCCAAAATTGTACAAAACTCAAACAGGATTTTACCTTACAAATTCAAGTAATGACCTAAAAAAAAGGTTATCACTTTCAAAATGCAAGTGATGACCTAAAGCAAAGGTTCTTCCTTCCACAATATAAGAGATGACGCTAAACAAAAAAAGTCTTCCCATCCGAAATGTAAGTGATAACTTAACAAAAAATACTCTTCAGCTCTAAAATTCAAGTGAGGAAGTGAAAACTCAAGTGTGTTTCTTAAAAACACGTATTTACAATAGTTCGACATGTACCACTTGTAATAATAAGAAGTGATACTGTTTTTGAATTACTGCTCTTACGTAATAACAATTTTATTTTGATGCTAAATAGACAGATTTTACATATTATAATTTAAGTACATAATATTCCAATATAATTATAACTTTTTTCTGCAACTGATGAAAATGTCAAGTTTCAGGTATTGTTTTTCATGTGAGATGTACGTCATTTTTAGGGTTTTGTAGGTATAATTAAAAAACCTTATAACGTCACACATGAGTCTGTCTGTCTGGTAAAAATTGTGGCCAAACGACTGAACATAGTAAGTTGAAATTTGGCCTGCTTGTATAACTCTTTGGCCCTACATACATTGATGACTAAAATACATGAAAACAGGGGAAAATGCGTTTAAAAAAATATATATTTTTATTATTATTTTATATTTATTTTTTACATTTTAAGTGCGGTATCGAAGGCTATTAATGCATAGATAATCCGACAAAATTAAATTTTTAATTGTAAAATCAAATATCTTTACGGAGTTTTCTTCAAAAATGTGTCAACAAACTTTTGCCACATCCTATTTCCTAGTGGGATTGGTTTAAAAATCTGGGAACATTCTGAGTAATGCACATTAATAATATGATTGGGAATAGTACAACAGGAATTTTCGAGTATATTATATTTTCTAAAGATATCGCATTTTTGTGTTTTTGATAAAATTGGTTATTTTTTTTATTCTTGACTGAATTATGACTAATAACGTTAAAGTTTTTTTGTTTTTATAGTTAAGGTAGTGTACGTCTTCTTTATAAATTAAAATTGTAATAAAATATTTTTAACAGCTGAGAATCGACTATGTACGCTAGGTAAAATACGCTATGTAATGCAAGTTGCGTAGCGTTCATGTGTGAACGTGTAATTCTGGTGTATTATAACCATATATATAAATATTTTTTGAATTATTTTAGTTTGCAATTTTTAAGATAACAGAGTAAATCATTTATAGTAGATATAATTACATATAAATCAATTGAAACATTGTTAATAGTCAGAAATACGTATCTGTAATTAAAATTGCCATAGATGCAAAGCAAATTGTATAAAAAGCACTGGGACTATTTAAGTAAAATTTTAAGTGAAATTTTCTGAAATTATTTAAATTTAGTTTAAAAAATCAGCTGTGGCCACCACAGGACCGACCGCCATCAGAAAATACTTATATAAAATACATTCTAGCAGCAGAGAAGAAATAACTTGGCCTAATATTTTCTAACAGAGATATTATTTATCATGACCATTGAAACGTCACATGTAAGTATGAAAAAATTGAGACTTGGAAAAAATTTCGAAAATGTTTCATAATTTTTTCGTTTTATCAAAAAAATGGCTCAAATAAAATTTGTTAGTTGTTGCTTTCATAACAACTTTTGTTCAATAAATGTTTTCGAAATATTTTTCTGATGCTAAATTTTCGCAAAAATCTTAAAATCGACATGAGTAAACTCCAATTTTTAGTCAACCGATTTTTACCAAAAGTTGATCAATTCGTGTCATTGATGTCAAAAGCTTAAATATGCAGTTTCATAAAAATCCTTTTAGCCGAATTTGCTCTGCACTTGTACACAGACAGACCGACAGACATCATGCTAAAAATAGTCGAAACGTTATGTAGGGACTTTCATTTGTGGAGATCCATCGAAATCTCGAAATGTCAAAATCGGTATGATCACAATACCTCCCTTATATATGTTGGCGGTCGGTAAAAACTAAATGAAAGCTACACAAATAAACGAATAAAAGTGATTATCAAAAAACTATTAAATCGTCAGTGTGACGTTTCGACCGGCTCCGTAGACCACCATGCTGCCACGGAGCCACGGCAACTGTTTTGTTCAAATGGAAACAAAATTTTAAATATATGTACACCATCCAAATAGCATTAAATGGACACTAAACTATAGGTATAGGCTATTCCAAACGTTTAGGCGCAATTAACTGGAATTTTCATGTTTGTTAGTTGTCATGATCTCTCCTTTTATGGTTTAAAGCAAGTTTTTGCTAAACAAAATTATCAAAAGTCTCACTTAATCTGTAAAAGTAACTAGAATTGAAAATCTAGTTTCGCCTAAACCAAAGAAACAGACCTTATAACAATATTATTTTTGCAAATTTGGTCTAGCCAGGGTCACAAACCTGCGGTGGCATCTGGAAAGGTACTTATATTTTAACATTTCAATAATAATTATTCAATACAACATTTTAAAATTATTCCAAAATGGCAACATATTATACGTTTCGACAATTTAATTTATTGCCCTAATATATAAATGCGTGGGAGAAAAGAAATGAAAAGCCTAAATTTAATATCGGAAACGGACGCTACATCAGAATGTGACTATCTAAACATCTCAAACTTTATCTGGTAACTTGCCACACGAGAAAAATTAAACAAATTATTTCTAAACCAATTAGAAGTTTAAACAAGAAATAAGTACAAAAATTGAGAACTGCAAAAAGGGTAAAACAAAGTTAGAAGGTGTATAAAAATCTTTTTAATTTATATAGTTAAATAAACACGGTCACATTCTAGTGTGAGGTACTTAAAGTAAGGTTATGAAGGGTCACAAACACAATGGCAAAGCCATAGTGGACAAAGGACGGGGTGAAATTCTATTGTATTCATTTATAACATATATCACAACTTTCTGTTAAAATTAAATCTTTTGACCAATGCTATAGCACAACTGTAAAGAAATAGTAAAGCTGGATTAAGTATGTAATTTAATGGTTTTAATTGGAAGCTGCAGAGGTCACTAGATGCTGGGGTGGTTTTTGTCCGTTACTGACATATGTAATACTCTCCGTATTATTTCTTTGTGCGTGGGACGAATGTGGTCAATATTCAATTCACTGAAAAAGATGTTACTTTTCAATTGGTATTTTGAGAATCGTTAGTCTGAAAGGTTTGCTTAATGATATATGCCATATGGCCGGGTAGATTTGTAACTGAAATTTTGGGTTTAATATTTTGTATTTCAATTATCCCACGACTCCGTTCAGAGAAGGGTATACATTTTATCGAGTTTCTATGCTCTGCAAATATATTTTTCCCACTACAAATAAGAGGGCCGTATTTAGATCGAGGACCAAGGCGCAAACGGTTTCTGGGGCCCTCCCCCCTAACTAATATATATATATATATATATATATATATATATATATATATATATTCTTTATTCCCCTAGGCCTTGCGGTGTTCAGGGTGTAACATTTACAAAAAAATAAAAATAAAATAAAAAATAAAACAATCAATCCAAAAATACATAACAATAACATCCAATACAATTTACATTTTACAATATTTTTAGGGTTTTGTAGGTATGACCAAAAAACCCTTATACCGTCATTTTGTCGTCTGTCTGTCTGTCTGTCTGTCTGTCTGTCTGTCTGTCTGTCTGTCTGTCTGTCTGTTCGGTAAAAATTGTAGCCGAACGGCTAAACCTAGAGAGTTGAAATTTGGCATGCTTATACAACTCGTTGACCCGCACATAGGAAAAATACCAAAACATCTAAAAAACATATCCCCCTAAAAATATAAACAAATATGTGCTCATCAAAAAAAAAAATATTTTTTTTTAATTCTGAGTAGGGTATCAAATGAAAGCCCTTGGTACGTGAATTAACGATCAAATTTTTATTTTTCCAAAATAAATTATTTTGAAGCGATTTTTGCCAATATTGTGCAAAAAAAATTTTGTCCCACACCCTGTAGCCCAGATGGTTTAAACTAAAAATCTGAAAAAATTCTAAGTAATGTATATTGGTGTGAACCGGAATAGTTCAACAGGAATTTTTGATCAGATTATGTTTTTGGAAAAAAAAGCATTTTTTGTGTTTTTTTGCTAATAATGTTGACAACTTATAGTTATATAATACGCTCAACAGTAACGTGTTTCTGGGTGCTGTGGCTAAGATACTTGCGTTCTGTCCAAGAATTCGTAATCGGACTCATGTTCGAGTCCTACGTGAGGAGACAATATTATTTTTTATTTATTTTTTGCATTTTTATATTGTTTAAATTATTTTTTCAAAATTTTAATTATATTTTGGCAATTGTTGCATTTAATTTTTAATAGCGTAAATTTAATAACCAGTGGAAATTGTTGAAATTATAATTTAATTATATATTTGAATGTACACGAAATCAAAGGGGAGAAACCTTGATATATAAAAAAAAAAAAATACTGCACATCTTTAAAAACTTAAATAATGGTAATAGGCATTCGAATTAAAATTCATAAAAAAATATTTTGTCATAAAATTTGTTTTGGCACCCCAAATAATCATCATTCACTTACTAAATACCTGCAAAACCCTGAAATGTGTGAAAATTCACACTTCACATCAATTTTTTCTCTTTTCTTTCTTCTTTCCGTTTCCCCTTCCTGTTATCCTTCCCCAATCTCCATCCTTCTTGCCTCTAATTCTCTCGCCCACCTCTCCCCCCTTCCATCTTCGTGCAACAGGTCTAATGTGCTCCCCGACCATACTGTCATCTCTCTACACCTCTTCGCGAGGTGCTCTATATCTTCCTCCTCCTCCCCGCACATACTGCACATCTTATCCTCCTGTCTCCTCCAATATCTATTTCCTCTCTCTTCATTCCCGCACCTTAGTGTCGCAATCCTCCTAACTCTCCCTCCTGACCTTCCTCTTTCTCCCCTCAAGTAGCTTGGTACCCCTATAGTTCTAACCTCCTTATATCTCCCTGCGCTCCTTGAATTGTCTATTCTGACTGTCCTTTCTTGCTCCCCCACTTTCTTATCCCTCCTCCACAACTCCTCAATTACGCTTATCCCGTCTTTTCTTCTCCTTTCCACCTCTGTCGTATCCACTCCGCATCTCCAGTAATACTCTTTTCTCATCTCCCCCCATGCGTACCATCTTCCTTTCTGTTCCTCTTTCTTCCCAGCATTCCCTCATTATTTTTTTGTCTGTTTCTATTCTAACTTTCTCTTCGTACTTAACCGCCCTCCTTCCTGTACCCTCTTTCATCTTATCCCTTTTCAGTTCCTCTCCTACAATATACTCTCTACAATCCCCCCTAACTAATAAAGCAATTTAAAAAATTGATTTTTAAATTCACATTTTTCTTCCAAACCTTTTTAGGGATTTGTAGGTATGACCACCAAAAAACTATTATAACGGCACTCATGTGTCTGTCTGTACAGCAGAAATTGTAGCCAAACGACCTAACATAAAAAACTGAAATTTGGCATGCTTGTATAACTCTTTGACCCACATATAGCAAAAATAATGAAATCCTAGAGAGGTTGATCTAAAAATCTGAAAAAAATCTCCGTAATAAACATTGATGGGAACCGGAATTGTACACCAGGAATTTTTTATCAGATTAATTTTTCGATAAATATCGAAATGTCGATTTTTTGTGTCGTTGATAAATAAATATTTATTTAATATTTATTTTGTGGTATCAAAAGAAGAAAGCTCTTAAGACGTCTTAGACGCTCTTAGATTAAAGGGCGAAATGCAGTTTTTTAAAATTCGTTTGTTTTAACACGATTTTAGCTAAAAATGTGCTAAAAAAGTTCTTGTCCCGCCCCTGTTATCCAATGGGGTAAAAATAAAAATCTGAAAAAATTATAAGTAATGTACATTGATCTGAGTCGGAAACGTAGAAAAATTAAAAGAGGAATTTTTGATCAGATTGCGTTTTTGAAAAATATTGCAGTTTTTGTGTTTTTAACAAAATTAATTATTTTATTATTATTATTACTAAGTATACTGAACAAAGCCAAATGTTTGTGTGTTCATACAGATTGAAACAAAAAAACTTATAGAACATACAGAAATAAATATAAATATATATAAGTTAACACGTTCGCAGACAGTTTTGTACAATGAGATTTACCCAAAATGTCACTTTTTTATATTTTTGTTTATAATAGGACATTTACTGTGTTTGGTATGTTCCTGATAGGACAGTTTATACTAGTTTTCATATACTTAAATGGAATTAAAACCTGCCCCAGCCGTCATTTGTATATTGAATAAAAAAGTAGGACGGTTTAGACCGTCATGACCTGAGCTAGGAAAAATATTGGACGGCTATAGCCGTACTGTCCGCGAACGTGTTAATATATATATAATACATCTCAGCATAAATATAGTAATATAGCAGATCATATAAGTAGATAGCAAAAAGACGTAATAGCAACCAATGAAAACAAAAAGTTAACTTATATGGTATAAATTAATGTACTCATCCAGTCGGTTCTTGAAAGTGTTGATACTTGGAGCTTGGACAACTTCTGCAGGCAGACAATTCCAAGATACAAATATTCGGTTGGTCAGAAAATTAGCACGCACGTTCTTTTTGTATTTTTCATGGTTTAGTTTGTACCTGTGGCCACGAAGTTATTCGTCAGTATTCAAATTCATTAACGAAGTCATATCGCAGTTAAAGCAGTTGGTAATGATACGGTACATAGTTATCAAGTCACCACGGGTGCGACGAGCTTCAAGAGACGGTAGTCCTAGTTCGCGTAGTCTTGCTTTATATGATAGCAATATTTTGTTTAGTTCATGGCCAAATAATGGCTAATAATGTTTTGAATTCTTTGTATTTATGGCTAAAATAGTGTATGTCTGATTTAATGCCAGAACCTTAATTTCTAATAGATACATTGATGCTAATAGTGGCGTTTATTTCCCTTTGTCACTACTCCCGGATTCAAAGAGTAATATTCCTGTTTTTCCCATTTCTTGACCAATTTTCCTGGCCAAATTGATCTATGCATCTAAAAATATAGCCTCTTCAAGTTGGGGGCCGGAAAATACGTAGCTTCACACAAACTCATAACCTTTCTTAGAGAAGCAAATATTTTATCGGCTTGCATTAAACTAGGTTTTAATATCGAAATCGATTTGAATTTAATGCCAGAACCCTGTATAAGATTAATTGAAGTCCATTTCTAATAGATACATTAATAGTGGTGTTTATTTCACATTGTGAGTATACCCGGGTTCAAAGACAAAAATTCCTGTTTTTTCGATTTCCATACCCATTTTTCTCGGGATTCGGGAATTATAAAATTCAATTTTTGTCTAGAGATTCTACATACAGGTTATAAGAACATTTTAAGTTACAACTGTAACTGTACAGGTAGTTATTTTGTGTTAAAAAAAAAAATCAAAGGGTAAAATTGCATAAACCTAACTGTTAACAGTTATAACGGTTTCACAAAAAAAGTGTATTACATCTAACTGTAATTGCAATACAGTTAAAGAAAGTACCCTTAAAGAGTTACCGACATGCCGACAAAGGGTGAAAGAATTTTTCTTGGTCTAAAAAATCATTCATCCAAATAATAATAGCATTATTACTTTCAAAAATATAAATACATACCAACAAAATTACAATATAGTAACGGTTTTAACGATAATAAACTGCTGGAAATTATTCTACAAAAAAAGAAAAAAAAAATACCGTACGTATAGACAGAAATATGAATGACACTATCACGGTTTTTTTGTTACACCTACGAAATCCTGAAGACTGCAAAATTTAGACAACCCACGTGTTCAGTAGCTTATGTGGTGTATTCTGTTACGAAATATTCGATACTATAATTTACCAGTTAAGCATAACATAAAAATGAGATTATACTCTAAAAATATTTTCACAAATAACATCCTTATAAAATTTCAAAACAACAACAGGGGTCCTTATTCATATAAAATATGAACATTATAGATTATATCATATTACAGCACGCGTGCCACGGGGCCGAGTGTGTTTTATCCCCTGTCTCATTGTTAAAAATCCTAGGGTGAAAAAAATTGAGTACCCTTATGGTTCTACCTCACAAAAAAACCTTTTTATATACACTTATTAAGGTATCTGTTTAAAAAGGTCGATAGCCGACCCTTGATAAAAAATATTAATAGTGTTATAAATGGTTTTTTAAATCACAAAAAAACAACCTGTTAAAAAGGGAAGTTTTTTAAACAAGTGTTTAAAGGTGTATAAAAAAGGTTTGTTAAAATAAAAGTGAACTTGCATTTGTTTTTTACAGTTAAGACATTTTTTTCTAGTACTATCAAAAAAATAGGGTTTAACGTTTTAATCCTTTAGACTGGGGCGCGCCAAGTATGTTTGCCGCTCGGGTGCAAGAAAAAAATTACCGCCCTTGAAAATTAATTAATGTTAAGATAATTTCGATTCATATACTTGTTTTTAATATTTTAAGGGAAAAAGAGGAAGATCTGGGGGTAGATTCAGGAGGATAGCAAGGCAGAGATGCGCCAACGAAAAGAGGAACAATAATTACTGAGCAAAGCCAGAGGACAAACTCTGCATAATGTGCAAGGAAGAAGAGGAAACCTTGGAGCATTTAGCTAAGAGTTGCAAGAAGATGGCAATCTGGGAGGAAGAGATAAAGGAACTAATGAATGAGGAAGGCAAGGGAGAAAGGTGGGCGAGAGAACTGGAAGCAAGAAGGAAGGAGAGGAAAACCGGAATGAGAATAGGTAGAAAGAGAGAGACACTGGAGGAAGAAGAAAGAAATGAGATAAAAAGTATTGTGAATTATGAAATGGAAATCTTAATCTTTTCATGAACCGGAAAAACATTGTCATTAATTTCAAGAAATGACGCGCCCCTAATACTCGACGTATGGGTACGGTGCACCCTCTGCACTCCCGGTTGGCGCGCCACTGCTTTTAGATCAATACTCAAAGTGAGCCCCTTCAGAACACTGAAGGAACCATTGGACAATAACACGCAACAACCACGTTTACGTTTTGGAACTCTTGGGGGGGCTCATCACTTATATTTTGACAAAAACACGTAAAAACACGTGTTTTTACAGTTCGGGGGGGGGGGGCTCAAGCCCTTTAGCCGCCTCCTGGATGCGCGCCTGGTCTACTGTATTTGTTATTGATTTTATGGCGACTTAAATTTCATTTTTTCAGTTCTTGAAAGCAGTCGCTTTGGGAAATAGAGTGGAGGACAAATGTATTTTAGCATATTTTAGACACAAAAAAACGCATCTAAATAATGATTTAAAGTATTTAGTAGTGTATCTAGTAGTGCTTGGGACCGTAACCGGTTTTTCGGGTACCCGATTCCGGTTTTCGGGTAAAACCGGTTCCGTAATTTTCGAGTAACTAGGTTTCGGATATCTGGTTATCCAGATTAGGATAGCCGGGTCTTGAAACCCGATACCGTATTACCAGTTTCGGATACTTGGTTTCCGATACCAGGTTTCGGATATCCGGCTCCGGATAGTCGGTTTCAAATACTCGGTATCGGATACACGGTTTAATATTTCCGAATATCGTTTTTTTTTTTTTTTTTTACTTATTACATCATGCGTACTTTGTTGCTTATAATTTCTATCCGTCTTCCTCTTTTTACTCTTCACGTATTTTGCGGATACTCAGTTCCGGATACTCCAATTCGGATGCCCGATTCCAGATATCCTGTTTCGGATACCCGGTTCAGGATATCCAGCTCTGAATACCTAGTCCTAGAGTAGGGTAAACCGGGTAAACCCAGAACCGGTTCTTTTTTTTTAACGTGTTCCGGCATATTCGATTTTTGTCAACACTTGTATCTAGTTTTATTTTTCATAGGAATTATAAGAATCTCGACACTAGAGACTATATATTCAGTTGTTATGCTACCAGGTGCGCACACAAGGGTGGAGGGGTTCTCGAATCCGGACCCCCCCTCCTCAGGATTAAAAAAAACGTATACGTATTTAATAAAAATTAAACAATTGAAATAAAAATCACATTTTATTAATCTATAATATAATAAGCCAACGTGTGTACCTGCGTGGGTGCGTTCTATGACGTCAAAAACAAATTTGAAGCGAGATTCCGACATGTAACTAAATATTCCGAAGTTCACCGAAGGTTATATTGACATAATATAACGCGTGATATTAATAGTTGTTAATTGATATATTTACACAAAAATAATATAATTTAAAATTATTAGTAGCAGAAAAATAATTATTTTAAAAAATATTTGGTTTTGATGAAAGTATGTAAGAAAAATGTGACTTTCTTTTATTTATTATTATTTTTTCAATGCTTTTTTCAATGCAATATTTTTTTATTTCTACGATTAACGTTTTAAATTTTCAAAAATGTAAATATAATGCAGTGATTTTACTCACTTTGACCACGCTTTGACCAAACTCAACCGGTAAAAATTATTCATTTTTACCGGCCGAATTTGGTCATTCATATCAGCTCCACTAGGTGACAAATTTTATGTGTAAATTTAAAATTGGTTCGAAATATTTAAAACATTTTGTTAAAATTACAAATTGATACATTCAATAGTTTGCACCTTTGAAATTGTATGTCATGTGGGTGTTAAAACATGCTAAAAAATTTCAAATGGTATCTTAGTTATAATGATCATAACCAACAAATCTGAAATAGGTTTTACAGCGTAAGGAATATTTTGAAATGACAAATTTACATTTTAAAGTCAGTACTACACTATAAAAGTGACCAAAATAACCAGATCTGGTTTGACCTTACAAATGTGAACGCAATATATTAAAGCGGGGAAAGAATTAAATTTTACTGTGTAATAGTTTCTCATGATTTATTTCAAAATGATTTGAGATATAGTGTAAGTACGCTTTTTTCCGTGGTTATTTTTCCGTGAGCGCTTTTTTGCGTGTGTGAATTTTTTCATGTGCGCTTTATTCTGTGTGTGTATTAATCCGTGTGCGTATTTTTATATTATATAAGAAATTGGAAAATTTATTTTAATAAATATATTTTAAATTTAACGTGTCAAATCATTTTTAGTTTTAACATTATAAATGTAATGCACTGTGTGAAAATGAATCGTTTTCCCAGTTAATGAATAAATAATTCGGAATAATACTCATTATTTGTCCAGTTTTTAATAATGGACGAAGAGTTGATTAAATTTGAAATGGATGAAGTAAGGCGTATGGCTAGAGAAAGAAGTCTGATGTGTCGAGCAAATTCCACATTAAGGTAATGATGTGTTTGCAAACACAGTTGGCAACGGGTGCACTAATATCAAAATAAAATTATAAACAAAATCAGAATAATATATAATTCCCCGTGGTGAAATAATGAATTTGTATTATCTATATACGGATATTTTATCAAAATGGACCCCCCCCCATAGCATTTAACTGTGGGCGCGCCTGAAGACTACTATTGCTCTGATAGCCTCAAACATAAATCAAAATTCCAATAAAACTAAATTTAGGTTTTTCTACAAAAGACAATTTTTATACCGTTCAAAAATGATTAAAGATTTGTCAATATGTACCTTCTTGTAACGTATTTCAAAAAGAACACACAGGGTGTAAGGTCGTAAGCATTGGTCTTCGGTCTTCGATTGATTTCTTAACATTTTAACGGTCTCGTAAGACCCTAACAGCTGTCCTTAAGAAAAAATTGTAGCGTGTGGTCAATGAACATCTACATCTTTAGGAGGGA
This sequence comes from Liopterus haemorrhoidalis, assembly GCA_963971575.1. Classification (NCBI taxonomy): domain Eukaryota; kingdom Metazoa; phylum Arthropoda; class Insecta; order Coleoptera; family Dytiscidae; genus Liopterus; species Liopterus haemorrhoidalis. Next base: position 144,401,197 of record OZ020611.1, on the reverse strand, counting down.
AACTGCTACAAGTATCTGCCGTGAAATCGGCTTTAACATTTGGTTTAGTACTTGGTCCAAACAGTTTAAGGAAAAGCAATCAAATCTCACAAAAAATTTGGGTATTTCCAGGAATATTTTAAACAAAAAATGAGAGCTTTTAAGGTTTTGTTATGTTGCGTAAATTTAGTTCAATAAAATTCAAGGACGGGCTTAACACTAAAAATGTTATTATCAGCAGTACTTTAGATCAGTGTTCTTCAACCATTTTGCCCCTGCGGTCCCGTGAAAATAGGATAAATATTTCGCGGATCGGCTGAAAGCTAAGACACAAATAAATACCAATATAGATAGTATTTTATTATTATATACGTATAAGTTATACAGTTATACAATTACAATTTTATTGCGACATCTGCGACTGCTTCTTTGTTAGAAAATTTGATATGGCTGCAGAGTTATTTCTGAGAGACGAAGCGCTGCGTTAACATCCATTCGATTTCTCTGTTTGGTTTTTGATATTGGCATGGCTGAAAAAGACTTTTCGCACAAATAGGAAGTCCAAAAAATTACCAATAATTTGATAGCTTTATAATTAAAAGATGGATAAGTATTCTTTTTCTAGCGATTTCCAAAATTGAGACAATGATTGCATTTTATGTCTGGACACCAGAGTGATATCAGGAAACAACTCGATCAGCCTTTCATTTTCACGAGGATGAAGTGCATATGACTTTATATCTTCTAAGAATGGATTATTAATCCAGAGGATACCTTTACTAAGATCCTTATTTTCAGGGAAATAAATGTTGACTTTGTTATGTTGAATATGACTCTGTTTGACATCAGCAGCAATCAAAAATTCTTCTAAAAGTAGAAACATTTCTATATCTTCCTCTTGTAAGTTTCGACTAGCGACTGTTGAAAAATAGCTGCGAGAAGCGTTGTATTGGGGCTAGTAAATATTAAATAAATCATGGTTCGGACAAAAGTTAGCTTCTGCATCGACTAAAAAAATGTGCATATACAGACGATTCCGCTTAATTGGATCACCGCTTAATTGGGGCAGCCGCTTATTTGGGCCAAATACCAAAACGAACAGAAAACAAACCAAGGAACCAACAGTAAATTTACATGTTTAATTGGGACAACATTCCGCTTAATTGGGACAGTAAATTTAAGATCACAGTACATATTATGTTACACATATTCTCAAGAAAAAATATGTACAAAGAATTTAATATTACAGCGTTATTTTATGCAGGAAGGAAATGAAGGGAGCCCTACATCCGTACTGAATACCTGTGCTGATTTTGTAGAAGTGAAATGTTACAAAAACAAAAGACAGACTACACTTGACGCATTTTTGCATTGAATTAAATTGTATGTACCTATTTATTATTTTATTTTGGAATTTATTATTATTTTTTCTTAAAAGTTTATATTTTTTGGTTATATGTAATTTATAGTTTTGTCCAACGGTTTATAAAATAAAATTATTGAAAGAAAAATATGCATTGTTTAATTTTATGTGAAATTCGCTTAATTGGGGCAGCCGTTTAATTGGGACAAAATGCCTAAGTCCCGATGTGTCCCAATTAAGCGGAATCTACTGTACTCATGAACAGAAGTGACTACATTATTCGGTCGAAATTTTTCACGGACTGGCAGTAATTTTCTGCGGACCACGGGTTGGAGAACACTGCTTTAGATTTCTCAATCCTCTGGCATGGGACCCCCCGAAATTATGTACATATTGTCTGTGGCCCCCCTTTATATCGTCTCCTTAATACTACAACCATAGGTATCCGAGCCACATCCGCATAGACAGGAGCCGCATCCTATCCGCATCCGCAAAAATATTCGCATAATCTGCACAGGATTTGCTGTCTGTTTGGAAATTACTAACATGTTTCGCCTTATTTAGCATATCGCTGCTTTAAAACATTACTGAATTTTTTTAAATTTTATCACCTTACATATTACTTGGTCCAGAAATATGTTTTCTATCTAATGTCGTACTGGGATTATATAGATTAAAAATAAAGATAGAAATTATTCGACTCTTAAACCAAGTTTATATAAAATGTAAAACTTTAAACAGCAGTATCTCAAAAACTTAGTTTTTTCAGATATCTCACTATTGTTTTAGAGCTGCGATATTTATAAATAATTAAACAGATTAATTCATCACATTTATGACCAATAAATAACAAGAAAAGACCTATAAGATCAGCAAATTAAAAAAAAATAAGTTCTCAATAATCAAACTAAATTCTTAAATTCATCTTATTATTAAAAGAATTTAAAGGTATTTTTATTTTTTTAAATATGATATGAGCTTCATATATTTTTAAATGTGGCAAATTACCAAAAAATGCAAAATAAGGCGATACATTACATATTTATTTTTAAATTAATAAACTAGCAATAAATCCAAAGAAATGGTTGTATCTATGAGTGTTATTCGAGTGTTAACTTTACTATATTTAACTATTTAAGTTAGCGTAAAATAGATCTTTATGGGAAGAGTAAAAAGTAAAAAGTTCCGTAACGTATCATTATTTCACTCTTGCCATAAGCAAAATACAATTGCGATACATTTCTAGGTTTCTAAACGCGTCTCCCGTGGGAAGAGGCGTCTAACCAAAGGTTTTATGTGCATGCGCATATTTAGGATAAGCGGATATGATATTTTAGCCGCATCCGCACGATTTAAATGATAATTTATCTGCAACCGCAGAAAAATCTACGGATTTGCATTTATTTTAAGAGCAGGATACTTAAAAGAAAGATAACTCATGAAGAAAATTTTCTAAGAAATGAAGAATTTTAGTTAATGTTCCGTATGATCCCATCAAATCCAACTGGTTAGAGAAAAAGCGCAAACTAGTTAGAATGAGATTGTTGAGTTATCCATATCCAGTCAGATTCACCCAAAATTAAACAAAAAATAATTCCAACACCTGCCTACAACGGAGACATCTTGCTTCGTCGTAGAAAGAGATACAAAATTCAGCATAGATAATGATACAAAATAGACAATTCTTTCTTCTTATTCCTTTTATTCACTAAAATTTGTCGGCCTTGGTAGCGTAGAGGTAGCGCTCCTGCTTCACGAGCCAAAGGTCCCGGGTTCGAATCCTGGTTAGGGCATGGATGTTTGTAAGCCACAGTGTAATTGGGATATTTAGTCCTGTTCTGTGGTTTTTAAAGAAAAAAAAATTAAACTTCGTGAGTAGGTCTTTATGGAAAGATTTAAAAAAGTAAAAAGTGCCTTAACGTATTATTATTTCACTCTTGACATAAGCACAATACAAATGCCAGCGATACATTTTTGGGGTTCTAATCATGTCTTCCGTAGGAAGAGGCGTCCAACAGAAGATTTTATGTTTACGCGGATATTGCGGATAAGCGGATATGATATATAATCCGCATCCGATCTGCATCCGATCCGCATCCGCACGTTTTAAATGATAATTTATCCGCAGCCGCACAAAAATTCATATATCCATTTTTTTTTTTTTTATTAAGAATGACACTTAAACTCAAATGATAAAACTCAAGTAATGAAAATGATATTTTATAATGACAGCTCACCCTAACCTAAAATATTTAATGTGAGTACGATTTACCAGTGAAAGGAGCCGGAAGTCGGAGTCGGTTTTCGTTTATACTTACTCGGGAGTCGTATATTTTTTTGCTGACTCCCCATCCCTGCTATTAAGTGCCGATCTCTTTTGTATACCAAAACTTGTTAGATCTTATATCATTTAATATCTCCATATTTGCAAAGTCTTCTTACTGACAGTCGTCAAACCTCCTTTACCGTTTTGTCCTCTTTCATCCTCATTATGTTTTTTTAATCCACTGTAAACGTCTGCCTCTCAAATCATCATCTCATCCCAGATGTGTATGATGTGTCAAGTATATGTGGAGTTTTAACAACATCAGCGTCTCTAATTTTTGAGTGACATTTCGCACTCCTGAAGAGTTTGGCAAATAACATTCATAGCAGATTTATAAAATGGTTCTAAGCAGCGTATATAATTCGCACCGTAACATTTCCTATTACAAATTGTTGACAAAAATTGTATTATATAAAAAACTTCTTTCATAACAAGTAAGTATAACATGTGAAGTGTGAATTTTCAGACAATTTTAGGGTTTTGTAGGTGTACGTATTTAATAAGTGTAAGAAACCAACAGAATGCTGTCACATCAAAATCAACAGTTTTTTAATAATGTTTAAAATAATTTGCGAAAATTTCATCACAATAAAATCTAAATTAAAACATCCCAGCGAGTTTTTCTACATTTGATTGGTACATTCCTACATTTCTACGTTTTTTCTACATGTCTATAAATTAATAAGAAATATAGTGAAAAACAGCTTCATTATTTTTAATTTCATCGTATTTATCATTATTAACAATGTGTTATTTGATTTATAAATATTTCACTACTATAAATGATTTAGTCCTCTTTGCTACATTAAAAACAAAAAAGTAAAATAATTCAAACAATAGGTTCAATCATAACATGTAATAGTAGGTGGAGCTTAAACACATGAACTCGATTCTAAGCTGTTAAAAGAAATATAATATTTTTAATTTCAATGGAAGGCATACATTATCTTAGACATAAATACAAAAAATTCATAACATTGTTAGCTATAATTTAGCCATGAATTAAAAAAGTAATTAATATTGTCAAAAATACAAAAACAGCAATATTTTCCAAAACCATAGTCCGATAAAAAAATCATTCCGTACGTTACCGGTTCAGATCAATGTTCATTACGTAGAATTTTTTCAGATTTTTAGTTTAACCCCTTTGGATTAAAGGGTCCGGAACAGTATTTTTTAGCACATTTTTGCATAATTAAGCATTAATATACGCCAGTTCAAATAAATAAAAAATTACTTAAAGATCGTGTACACTGAACCCCCTCTTTACGATCGGTACACTGTATGATTTTACGCTGAGTCCTTTCTATAAAGATCCCGAGTAAAAAATATCTAATATTCCGAGCCGTGCCGTGAAATTTTAGCGTCTGGAGCAGACATTCTTACAAGGGGCCTTTATACTGATGTGACAAATTATTATGGCTGCCAACTTATTACGAATAATTTTCCAGTCTTATTGCATTTATACCGCCTCGCCTAACAGTCTTTTCCTTGTCTATCGAAGTGCATAGTTACTTATGTCAGAGTGGAAAGGTTGGCTCCTGCACGAATTAAAATTGCTTTCTGGAACAGGTGCTTATATTTATTTTATAAATAACTTGAATACACCTTGCTGCCGAGCTGTTTCTGAATGCGGGACAATAAATAGGTTTCCGGGACGATTTTAGGTACCGATATTAAAGCGGGACATTGATCGGTAATCCGAAAAACCTAATAAACAGGGCGGATCTAGGGTGTGGTGAACGAGGCACTCCTATCGGGCGCAGAGTTGGTAAAGGCGCAAGAAAGAGATGAGGCCCAAAAATCACGCATCCTTTTTTTGCTCATTACTGCGATCCGTCTTGCTTTTTTATTTAGTTAAGGATGGGGGCACAAGACTGGTACTTTGTCTCAGGCGCAGATATACTTTTGTCCGGCTCTGCTATTAAATATCTAAAAAATAATCCTGATAAATCCTAAAAAAAACCTAATAAATATCAAACTTTTGGAAATTATCAAAGTCCTTTATTGCATTTCTTGATTTCTTGCACTTGGCGTAAGAATCCTCCTCTGTCTGGTTGTCGATATCGTTTTAGCTAGAACGGTGTAGACCAGTGTTTCTCAACAGGTGGTCCGCAGAAAATTTTTAGTGGTTCGCGAAATTTTTTGCATGTGTTCTTTGCATTTTTTTTGTTATTTTTATACACTTTTTATGTAAATAATTTATATTTTGTTTATTTGCTGTAAACTTTCTGTGATTTTCTACAAATAAAATAAATGTATTTAGTAGCACATTAAATATATTTGTTTTCTTGCAAAAAATGAACCAACCATTATTATTAAGTGGTCCGCGTTAGAAAATTATATATTTTACTGGTCCGCGGTGCGTTTTTTGTTGAGAAACACTGGTGTAGACGGAATCTTGTAGAGGCGGCGACAGCACTGTTAAATACATTGTTAGTCGCCGCTCATTTGTACGCCGATCAAATAAAATGTAATATTTATTAACAACGATAAATAAAAACCTAATTATAAAGGTGCAACAAGCAAATAATAAAAGTTTTGTTATAAAAATATTATAAAAATAAAGAAATGTAAAATATCTGAAAGGCGCCCTCGTGGTCCAGGCGCCTGGAGCAGGGGTCGGCAACCTGCGGCTCTTTTAGAAAACATTGTGGCTCTTTGAAAATTGGCTGGTTTTTATTTTAATATAATTTATTTTTTAATTTTCAACTTTCTGCCTGTACTATACAGGTTTTGTATTGTTCAGGATGTTTTACAGTGCAATTCACGCCCGGTAATTCCCCGAGTTGCTGCATATTCCTTTTTAGAAGAAGTAATTTCTGATGAATGATATATGTGCAGAAACATTTTTACATTTTATTAATTTTCAAAAACATAAGGACAATAACAACTTTATTAATGCATTTTTTTTTTTGCACAAACTATTGTTAACATGCAAGAAGCTTTTGGAGAAAGATTTAAAGAGTTTTTTTTTTTTTTTTTAATTTAATGGCCTTTGCTACTTTGGCAATTAGCCAGGACGATTTTTATGTGAGAAAATTTCCATGCCTTAACGGGATTCGAACCCGAGACCTTCGCAACGCAGAGCAATTAAAGAGTTTAGAAAATATAAAGTTACACTAGCTCTTTTGACAAAACCAATTGAAGCAGACAGTGGCGCACCCAGGGAGGGGTCCGGGGGCCTAGCCCCCCCCCCCCTAATAAGGAAGGAAATAAAAATAAAAACACACAAATACACTAGAAAAATTAAAAAATACGGATGAGGACCTTTTTTTTAGGTCATCACTATGTATTTTCGAAGCGAGGACCTTGTTTTTTTTTTAGATCATCACTTGAAATTTAGAAGTGTAAACCTTATTCATAATTTAAATAATAATTTGGTCTTCCGCCCCCCCCCCCAAATTCCTGGGTGCGCCACTGGAAGCAGATATGCAGCAATTACATTTATCACCATTCCCATTGATTAATCAGGTAAAATTTGAACTTCAAATATTGGATTTGAAATCCAAAGATTTATGGAATAATATATTCTTAAAACTTAATTCTGAACTGGAAAGTTTAGAAAGAGAAAAGTTCATTTTATCCAGCATAAGTGGACCGAAATTCGCAATCTTCAAGATGTAGATAAAGTTGTTTTCGAAGCTTGGAATCGTCTTCCAGAATCATTTAAAAAATTATGCTTTTGGACTACTATAAAGACAATTTTCGGATCCACACATTACTATGAGCAAGTCTTTTCACATATGAAATTAATAGTCAGTTAAGAAGTAATCTTACTGACCTGAAACTTGAGTGCTGTGAAGTCTTATCGAACACTATGCAAGTAGCAATCGTCCCAGTAAAAAAAATATTATATTGTAATAGACTGGCAAGTGTAATAGGTATCACAAACTAAATGTATAAGTAAATATTAATTTATTTATACATTATATATTAATAACAATTTTTACGTTTTTTTCTTAAATATAGCATATATTTTTTAGCGGCTCTTCCATGTTATTGTTTTTATTTTCAATATATTTTAATTTCAATTTGGCTCTTTGTCACTGAAAGGTTGCCGACCCCTGGCCTGGAGCGATCGCTCCATTGCTCCATGCCACCGCACAGCCCTGCTAATATTTTAGCGGTCAGACAACACTCGTACAAAAGTCAATGTTTGAATGTTTATAATGAAATTCTGTAAGTCTGAGTTTTTTCGCCAAACGGATGGTGTTTGACCGTTATAAGCCTCTTATTTTTACTCGGAATATAAATCATTTTACAATTTAATATTCATATTGCGATTGTCGTCAACTAGAACATGTGTGTGGGACTATTAGCTAGGGTGACCATCCGTCCCGGTTTTCGGTCAATTGTCCCGGTGTCCCGAAGACTGTCCTCGGGACGCCCGATTGTCCCGGTTTTTGAATCTCTTTGCTCTTCAGTTTGAATTTGGGGAGGTGAGGACCTTTTTTTTTTGCTCTTCACTTGGATCTGGGAAGAAACATAGACCTTCTTTTTTTTTTCCTGTGTCCCGGTTTCCCTTCACTGAAATCTGGTCACCCTACTATTAGCATATGAGCCAATAACGGCGAAGTTTTCGCAAGTACATAAAGATGTTTTTTAAGCGCGTTGAAGAGATATCTGGGGATAGAGCCATCACCATGAAAGTACGTTCCTAAGAAGTTCCTATTACAATATATGTTCGCGTCTGTAGACCTGATTAGTATCGTAAAGCGGGGGTCTACTGCATACTTCCCAACCATGAAAACTTTAGCACGAAAATAAATAATTTTATTTGATATTAACTAGAATTTTCAAGTATGCTGATCGTATTGCTTGTAACTAACGTTAGTTATAAAATACGCACGCGCACGTCCCCCCCCCCCCCCCTCTAAAGAAGCCCTGGTGTTCAGTGTTGCCAATTTAGCGGTTTTGCCGCTAGATCTGGCGGATTTCAAATTGTTTTAGCGGTTGAAAATTTCATTTAGCGACTAGCGGAAATTCTAGCTTAATAAATATTTTTTTGACGGATAATCTGACGATTTGTGACAAACACATATAAAACAATATATGCAAAAATAAAATATGTTCGGTATTTTATTACTGGTTTTTATTATCAAAAAATTAATTTTTACAATCCTATTTCGATTTTTGCGTCAGGCGTCAGGCCGTCGGGCAACAATAAGGGACTACCCCTAGATTCTATCACACATACAAGAAATTTTACCGCTGTTCGCCGTACACAATATTCTTCAAAAACAGCAATTTACTTAATAAAAGTTGAAGTTCAGGTTGCTATAGGAACCAATACACTGCAATTCGTAATAATATAGTTTGAATTTACTTTTTTTAACTAAAAAGTTTCTAAAAAAAATATATTTTTTTTCTTTTATGAAATCATTTTGTGTTGATTATAGTTTATTAATATTAAAATAATTTAAAAAAATGAAATTTGGTCATTTGGTGAACCTATGAACCCGACGCCTGGTGCGACCACCCTTGTTGCGGCACTGATCAAATAAGTCTACAACATTTAATTTCAAAAATAAAAAACAATAGTACTTATGTTTGTGATGAGGCTGATGAATTGTTTGATAATTTAATTTAATGTATTATCTGCCTCATTTTGTAATACGTAACGAATAGGGAAAGTTCATTTTTTATGTTGTATATTGATAATATATTTATAATATTATCATAGTATTGGTTCACACGGATACGCCACATCTGTTGATACCTGGATACGCCAAGTCTGTTTACACCACAACAGTCACCAAAGTAACCAGATCTAGTTTCGTATTACAAATTGAGACGGATTATACCAAAATTTTGAAAATGCTTCACTACTTTCATTCATAAATTAGACTGCTATATAATTAATTTCTTAAGACCGTGTAACTAAATATTATAGTTTTTTTTTTTTTGTTTTCTGACACTGACACTGAAAACTTGTAAGCTATGTTAACTATATATTTTTAATTTTATTTTTACCTATAGTCTATTTCTTTGGTCTAAACGGAACTGGATTTTGAAATCTAGGAACATTTAACGATTGAATGGATACTTTAGACAGACCATTTTGTTCAACAAAAGCCCCATTCAATCATTAAAAAGCTCGTGATAATTTAAGATAAGATAAATTTCGCTTAGTTTCACTTAAATTTAATTTGGGATAGACTATATAAATGTTTATAAAAGCCCGATTTACAATGTTAAAAACAATTAATTAAAATTTTCAATCAATCATTAAAAGTCACTAGATTTCAAATTCTAGTTCCGCACGGTCTTTAGTGATTAATTATAATAAATTTTTGTATTCAATAAAAATGTATTCAAAAATAATTTGCTTTTTTATCTCCCTCTTTGACCCTAGATAAATTTAAAAATATAGCGGATTTCTAGCGGAAACTCGCTCTTTAACCTAGAAATTTTTAGAAATCTAGCAGATTTCTAGCGGATTACAGGTGCCCATCTAGCGGAATGGTACATCCAGTAGTTGGCAACACTGCTGGTGTTATGTAATATAATGTTCACTATAGTGGACTGTTTATAAAGCTACGACATTTCTTCTGTTACTAATAACCATCGCAAATTTTCCATTAAGGATATCAAATAACTTATTTAGGTAAATATAATTATTTTAATATTAGATGTACAAAATATACCGAACTATTTTAAAAATAACAAAGAAAGAAACAGTAGAAAACCCTATACATCGATAATATTATTGAAAAGACTTGGTTATTTGATTCCAGGTGAACCTGAACAATACAAAAGTGTAATCACTACTCTGACAGAAGTAATACCAAAGTACTTATGGCTCTATCTATTATTTACTTCCACAGAAAAATATATTCGGTAGCCCACACAAAAAATAGAAAGGAAGTGGTTCATACCACAATATAACTACACTGGCCCATATAAAGTAACCTTTTAAAAAAGGTCTTCACGTTTAAAATAGTACTGAAATTTTCTTATGAAACAGAATGACAATAGCAAATAATGGTCAAAAAATCTATCTATTTATTTAAACGTTTAGAATTTTACTCAAATATCTAAAATACGAACACTACCTCACATTCTAAGTTCACTTGGAGGCGGACAGTCTTTATGATGGATAAGATTTTTGCAGACCACATTTTAAATACAGTTTATTGGAGCTAGTTCTATTACTTTCGGTGTATGTTTAAAAGCTGATTTTTTATCGTGATAAAATGTGTCTGGTAAACGGAAGGACATTTTAAAAGATGCAAAAATAAGTCAACAATGAATGTGCACTGTGGTTGACAGTATGATGTTTTGATGTGTTTTTGACAGGCTGATCGATTTTTTACTGTATCAATATTCATTTTGCTTTTTATATTGATTTTTACCTACCCACTATTCTAAAGATATTTATCATTCTGTGTTTATTTAGAAGCGTTTTTTCGTCTATCATAAATGTATAGGTAAGGTATTTATTCTGTCAGAAATTGATCTTCCGAAAAAGCCGGTTCCGGGTTTACTCGGTTTCGAATACCCGACCGTAGCTAAAAAAAACTTGAAACTAAAAAAATTGAGTAAAGTGGGAATTTTCACACATATCAGGGTTTTGTAGGTATTTAACAAATGTAAGAAGCCAACATAATACTGGATGTCTAGGAATATTTGTTCTATAATCACATCAAAATCATTTGATGTGATTAATAAATAATTTTTGATAATCATTTTTATTTTTTATTTGAGTACTACGAACTTCCATTTATTTTTACCGACCACCAACATATATAAGGGAGGTATTGTGATCATACCGATTTTGACATTTCGAGATTGCGATGGATCTCCACGAATTGAGGTCTCTACATAACGTTTTGACTATTTTTAGCATGATGTCTGTCGGCCTGTCTGTCCGCCCGTCTGTCTGTCTGTCCGTCTGTGTACACGTGTAGAGCAATTTCGGCTGAAAGGATTTTTATGAATCTTCATATTTAAGTTGTATAAATAGATTCTTTGACCGTATTAAATGGTTTGGATAAGTATTAATTTTTTGGGGTATCGGTCTAATAAAACTACGTTCTTTTCTTGTCAAATAGTTAAAACATATTTATTTGCTTACTAGTTTCGATTCTTCTCTGAATTATTTTCAAAGTTGCAAGCAAAATTTTCATATTTGCAAGCTTTGAAAATGATTCAGAGAAGAATCGAAACTAGTAAGCAAATAAATATGTTTTAACTATTTGACAAGAAATGAACGTAGTTTTATTAGACCGATACCCCAAAAAATTAATACTTATCCAAATTCATATTTAAGCTTCTGCCATCAATGGCACGAGTTGATCAACTTTTGGTAAAAATCAGTTGACTAAAAATGGGAGTTTACTCGCATCGATTTTAAGATTTTTGTGAATATTTCACAACAGAAAAATATTTCGAAAAAAATTATTGAACAAAAGTTGCTATAAAAGAAATAACTAATAACTTTTATTTGAGACGTTTTTTGATAAAACGAAAAATTTCGAATAATTTCTGTAAAATTTTTCGAAATTATTTCGAAAAAATTACCAATAATTTGATAGCTTTATAACTCAAAGATTTCCAAAATTGAGGCAAGGACTGCATTTTATGTCTGGACACCAGATTGATATCAGAAGACAACTCAATCAGCTTTTCTTTTTCACGAGGATCAAGTGCACATGACTTTATATCTTCCAATAATGGATTATTAATCCAGAGGTTACCTTTAGGAGAATTTTCATTTTCAGGGAAATAATTATTAAAATTGTCAGCTAATGCTCTTAAATTTTGACTTTTTATGTTGAATATGACTTTCTGGTTGACATCAGTAGCAATCAAAAATTCTTCCAAAAGTAAAAACATTTCTATTTCTTCCTCTTGTAAGCGACTATTCCAAAGAGCTAGCTTCTTTTTGAACGTATCCATTTTATTTCTTAAACATTTGTATATGACCTCTGCAGAGAAATATTAACTTCATTGGGCAGACTGAATATGTCTGCCATGTAAGCATGTTTTGCCAGCACTCAAATGCACGGCAAAATCTGGAAGCACGATCTAATGAAGTATTAAAAATAACCGAGTAACGTTATAAGGGTTTTTTGGTGATCATATCTACAAAACCCTAAAAAAGACTAAGTAAAATAATTTAAATCTATTTTTGTTAAGAAAAATTCATTCAAACCAGATTTTATCATTGCTTTGTCCATTTAAACCATAATTTCAAAACGTGATTAGTTTAAATTTCGCTGATTAAAAATTTAATGACCTGTTTGATTTAAATTTTTGAGACTTTAGAAATAAGTAGGTTGAAAAATTAAGTTCCCAACTTGTTGCAAACAAGCTTATAATGTTTTATGCAAATATCTCAAAACTGCATTACTGTGACAATCACGTTTTGCCTGTTATCTCCTTATTTAATTTTTTGTACTGTTAAAAATGTATACCGAAAGGTGATGGTCTACAAAATGCTCTAAAAATGTATTACAAACGAAATTTTTGATCATATTATTTAGAAAATTGTTGAATTTTTGGTATTAAAAAAAAAAATATTAAAGAAAATTAAATATGGGAATAAAAAATACCTGCTTTTAAATAAATTGTTTAAGAAAACATCAAAAAAACATTTTTTAACAAACAAGTTTTTACCTGCAAAAAAATCCCTTATTAAAAAATACCATAATAAGAAAGCAGTTGAAAATATGGTACATATTCTAAAACCCTTGCCAAAATTTCGAAAAAACGTAAACAAGCATTGTGGCAAACTGCAATCTCTCAATGAATAGATTCAGATCAGGGTTAAGTTTTATTTCGCATTGTTAGACACTAATCCCTCTAGCGGTAAATTTACAAAGGTGCAAGTACTCGTCCATTCATGTTTGCAGCCACTGAAGTAGTCGATGCACATTTTTTGGGTACTTTTTGGAGAAAAAGACGGATTCTGAGTGAAAGTGTATTTAAAAGTATTCACAGGGTATTTTTCAAGTTTCTTTGTTGCATATTTTTTTGAAGAAATTTTTTTGTGGTGATTTGACACATGAAGGAATTTGAATAGGTCATTCATATCTTAGAAATTATTGTTAGAATTTATTTAACGCAGAAATGTTTAGGTAATGAGGAATAATCCTAGTAGAATAGCAAGATAGATATACTTTTGAAAGAAAAAGTTTATAGATATAAATTGTTTTAGATCAGGGGCATCAGAGGTGAAAGGCAGGGGCGATAGGGGCACAGGCCCAGGGCGCCAGCTCTTAGGGGTGCCAAAAAATCACTTAGAGATACTTATTCTAAGTTTTTATTTTTTTATTAAGATCCAAAATATAAATTTTCATTTCTATATCATTCTCGTACATATTAAAAATATACACTTGAATTTAAATATGTACACATTTATCGATAATATAATAATATTCAGTATAATTTTGGACACCTGCAAAATATATAAAGCATCATATGCATATATTTGCAGTGTTGTAATAGATACATTTGAAAATATATCTAGATACAGATACAGATACTTGAGGAAAAATGTATCTAGATGCAGATACAGATACAAATTTTAAAAAGTATCTAGATACAGATACTTTTTTTTTACAATGTATCTAGATACTTCAAGATACTTTTAAGATACTTTCGGAAAAATGAAAACACCACAAAAAAAAAGAAATAACTAGAGCAAGGAATATATTTGTTCACAATAAAAAATAAGTTATGCACTATTATTACTCTTAAAATAAACACAAATAGCCTTTGAAGCTGTGTGTCAGAAATATTAACTAACTATATACCTATGTAATTTTTAAAAATATCACTTTTTTATTCCAATTTCAGCGGATATCTCGAACATTTTTTGTTCGCTAATAAATTACTGATTATTAAATGAGTATTTAAAATTTTATATAGTAGGTATTGCAAAACTACGTCATATCACACTCATGTTTAGATTCAGAGTGATGGTTGGTTTATATACGGAACAAGAATAAGGAATAGGAAATAAGAATAGTACACAAGAATAAAACATATTAAACCGTTTATATAGGACATAACATTTCGTCGCTGCGCCTGCGTACTTGCGTTGGCCTGTGTTTAACGTTTGTCACTTGAGAGGTTCTTAAAACTTACAAGAAGAATAAATAAAAATAATAAAAACATTTTATTGTTGTTTACAACCCTCTGATCACAACTGAAAAACATCTGTTGAACAAACTTTATTACGGCAGACATTTTGATTGCTGTGCGCAGGCTTATCGTGTCTTATTCTTGAAATAAGAATAGAAGTTGAATGTTACCAACTATTCTTATGTTTAAGATAAATTTCATTCCTACATAAACCGATATACGGCGCAGCCATGTTTTAACATCTTGTGTACTATTCTTATTTCCTATTCCTTATTCTTGTTCCGTATATAAACCAAGCATTAAGCATGTTTTTATTCCCACCAAGCAAGAAAGAGTTTTCTGGTCGCTGATTGGTTAATTTAAACTTAAAATTCAAATATCTGAATGATGCTAAATGTATTACCAACTTGAAAAATCGTAAGGACATATTTTGTAAAAAGACCTTGAAAAAGACAAAATAGGAAAGTATCTGAAAAAAGTACCTGAAATACAGATACTTAGATACTGATTTAAATATCTAGATACAGATACAGATACATATTTTAAAATGTACCTAGATACAGTAACTAGATACTTGCACAGTATCTAGTTACTGTATCTAGATACAAATGCCTAGATACATTACAACACTGTATATTTGTATATAAATAACAAAGAAAGTCCATTTTTCAATATTCTGACTTGTTTGAAGACGCTGTTACGGACATAGTTTTTTAAATAATTTAACGTAGAAAAGGAGCGTTCAGCAGTACGCTGTTTACTGATAACGTTACTAATATTTTTAACAGCTTTCATAGAAATATATTTGATTAACTTTCTTACACATCTGAAAACATCTATAACTGATTTTGGTGGCACATTTAGATATACAATGGCACCTTAATTTACAAACTTAATTTGTTCCTGACAGCGGTTCGTATCTTAAAAAGTATGTATCTAGAAACCCAATGGGAAATCATTTAATCCATTCCCAGATTAAAAAATAATAAAGCAAATCCAAAAAAATTAAAAAAACTATTTTCAACTAAATGAAGAAGATGCAAAGAAATAGAGAATGAGTGAGAAGAAGCATTTTTTATACCATTACATATTATCTGTCTCATTTTTTAATACGTAACTAACAGGGAAAGCTCATTTTTTATGTTGTATATTGACCTAACCTAACCTAACCCAATGGGAAATCAATTAATCCATTCCCAGATTAAAAAATAATAAAGCAAATCCAAAAAAATTAAAAAAACTATTTTCAACTAAATGAAGAAGATGCAAAGAAATAGAGAATGAGTGAGAAGAAGCATTTTTTATACCATTACATATTATCTGTCTCATTTTTTAATACGTAACTAACAGGGAAAGTTCATTTTTTATGTTGTATATTGACAATACATTTATGATATTATCATAGTATTGGTTCATACGGATACGCCAAAGTCTGTTTACACCACAACAGTCACCAAAGTAACCAGTTTCTAGTTTCTAGTCTTTCATCTAGTTTTCTATTACAAATTGAGACGGATTATATTAATTTTTATTTATAAATTTTTTTGTTTCACATAATTAATATGAAAATCATCTTCCTTTGATGTGTAAAAAATGAACAACTTTCTTGTGTCTGGTTTTGTGGTTCAGGAGTTTTCGATTTGTTACATGTAGTAGTAGCCTGTTGGTAGCCTTAATTGGTTTCTAGTACTAGGGAAAGAAGTAAAAAAGTATAATGTAAAAGAGACTTAATAAAATAGGATATGAAAATAGTTTGTGCCTCGTATTTCGAGAGGTTTGTAAGCAATGTTCCCTCTAGTTGGGCGGGAGAACGGCCGCGCACTAGTTTTTCGAAAATTGCGCAGTCGCTTTTGTATTTTGCGCACAATGGGCAAAATTTTTGACTACAAGAAGGGGGGACCTGTGACAGGACCCCCCTACTTGCACACTTTTACATACGTGTTGAACATTTTTGCTCCCATATACATGTGAACCGCGCAGTCAGCGAAAAAATTAGATGGAACATTGTTTGTAAGTCGAGGTACCATTATATCAGCAAATTTACTTAACTATAATTAGTATTAGTTTAAAATGTAAAAATATTAAAATTGCAACCATCTAAATTAAAAGAATATGTTTGAAATAAGATTGCGAGCACCTTACCCCCCCCCCCCCCGTTTAGTACACCACTGCATATTGTAAAAAATCGGCGCAGTTTGGCGGGTTTGCCCCGGGCGCCAAAAGAGCTAGCATCGGCTCTTATCAGGGGTCTCAACACGCGACTCGCGGACCGTTCGTTGCGCCTCTATATAATTTATGCCCACGTAAGTTGTTATAATTACAAATGAGAAAAATATAATGGCAAGTCGGAATATGTACTCAGCACGACAAAAGTTACACGGAAAAATGTGTCTCAGCACGACCAGGGACCTGAAGCTGAATTTATTTAGGTTCAGGGTCAGGTTCAAGTTCAATATATTAATTTTTGCTCAGTTTTAGATTCAGGTTCAATAACATAAATTTCTTAGGTTCAAGATTCTAATTTTGATTACTTTCGAATTCGGGTTCGGATTCAATGAAAATTACAAAAGTACAAAATTATACTTCAAAATTAATGTATTTAATAATCACAGAAAACATAACCAAGTTATAATTTGTTCCCTTACATTGAATATTCTATGTTAAAATGATTGTCATTATTAAATGTTATTTTTATTAAATTTTGAAGTATAATTATTAATACAAAATTCACATTTCTTAATTTTTTTTTTTCCAAAAATATGAAAATGTATTATATATTTATGTCATTCGTTTTCCTTTTTACATTTGAATTATTTCTGCCAACATTCGTGACAACTTACGAAAACGAAATTCTTGTTTACTTTTGCTTAAGCCAAAGAAATAGACTTTACCTAACATTAGACTTACCATAATATTTTTTTCTCAAACTGGGACAATTTGTACGCATAATTACGATAAAAACGTTTTTTTCCAACATTTTTCCCATTTTTTTAGCACATAACCTCAAAAATCATTTTGCCGTTGATTTTTGATGTGATTCAAAAATGGTGGTTTTTGAATTTTGGAACTTGACAGTACCAAAAAAAAGTGTGAAAAATCATTTCTCCATTGTTTTTTTGAGGTTATGTGCGAAAAAAATGGGAAAAAAGTTAAAAAAAAACAGTTTTTTCGATTTTTGAGCTTGTTCCGGCGTGAAACTGACAATTCTAACACCGCCATTCGAAAGAGGAAAAAAAAAATACACAAAATGTATGTACTTAAAAGTTGGCCAAACATTATTTACATAACCTAAAAAATCGTTGAAAATTTCAAAGATTTTTCCTGAGCTTAGTTTCAGTCGAAAAAATCTGAAAACATTCATGGTTATTTGTAGTGCTGAAACACACATCTGATTTTTTGGATGAAAGAAGCGCCCAGGAAAAATAAAAGTCGAAAAAACGTTGTTTTCGCATAGAGAACACCCTAGTGGGTTTCGGGGGCTGAAAATTTTTTTGAGGGAGTTTTCTACCAAGTACTTTCGAATGGTCAAATAAAAATGGAATTCTGGAGCGGTGCAGTTTTCACTATCTTATCCCGCTATAGCCTTTAATACATGTTACCATATTCTGAAAACAAAAAAATAAATGGGAAATTTTTATTAAGAATGACAAAAAAAATCAAATGCAGTGAAAAGGACATTTTATGATGACAATCAATTTAAGCTAGAATTTGCAATGTGAGTATGATTTACAAAGCTTAGGCCGAGAACATACAGAAAGCCGGTACCGGCTTTACTGGCAATAAGCGCTGATCTGCCGCAGTATTTGTCCATATTTTTAAATATAACCGCACACGCTGTGTACTGGTCGGCGCCGGTTGGTGTCGGCTACCTGCTTACCGAAACGTTTAAGCAGTTTAAGAAGCTTGTTGTCAGCGCCGAAACAAAAAAATATTTAAAAAATCTTGCATCATCTTCTTTTAACTAAGGAAAAAGGTGGTGGTATTCCCCATATTTACATCTCTCTTGGTTTATTGCATGTATACCTTTTCTTTTTGGTTCCATTTTTAAATATAGTGATTCTGTTAAAAGCAACTCATCCAAAGATGAATCAGAACTCGCAATTTTCACTTATTTCAACATATAATTGAGCCAATACACGAAAGAGTAGCTATATACTTTCAAAACTAGCGTTCACTCTATGCTAGGCCAATATAATTAAAAAATGTACGATAAATAGAAAAAAATAAATAAAAACTTCAATTTATAGGTTACGTCATCTGTCAGTCTCACTTGCAATATCAGCGTTTAGTGTGTGCGCAACCAGTAACCCAGGACGCTTGTTTTCGGTACCGACTGTCAGCGCTGTTTTACCGGCTTTCTGTATGTTCTCGGCCTTAAACAAAATGACCAAAAGTTCGAATTAATAGATAAAAATGACTAGATTTCAAAATCTAGTTCCGTCTAAACGTTTGGAATAGCCTATAGTTGACTAATCGCCATTTTCCGAGGCTGTACTTTTTGTACTGCGAGTATATTTTGCACTTTTTAATTTTTACGAAATATCCAGAACAAATTGACAAACTGGCCGGGACGCCGGGACCATACCTTCATACCGGAACAATCTCGGTCAAACCGGGACGTATGGTAAGCCTACCTAACATGCATATTAAATAAAATTATAAAATATATATAACATAAATAAATGGCCATCTAAAAAATTTGGTTCGGTTCAGGTTCAGGTGCATGAAAAATAGAGGATTTTTCGGGTTTTCCGTTCGGACTCGGGTTCGGGTTCAGCTTCAGGTCCCTGAGCACGACAGAAAATGACATTTGAACTTTAAATATTGTACTTATTACGAGTACCTTATAATATTGTACCTTTTATGTTTTTACAAACCACCACTAGATGGCAATATTGAAATGTGTCATTACTATATGCGTAAAATTTGACATTTGTTATTGTGAAATCAGTGGCAGCTTACAAATTGACCGAGTAGTTTGTTGACAGTGAGCTTTTAAAAAAATTGATATTACTCGTGAAGGTTTTCGTTGGATGATTTTTTTACGATTTTAGTAAAGGCCTAACGCAACAACAATGCATAGATTCGCTTCGTTTAACTTTTGATAATGAAGCACCATCAGAAAAGACTGTTTATATTTGATTTGCAAAATATCGTCGTGGTTGTGCGTCCATCAGTGATGAATCCCGTGAAGGTCGATCAAAATCGGTTGTGATTCAAAAAAACATCGATGCTGTGCGCAAAAGGATTGAAGAAGATCGGCATATGACTTACCGTGAGATAGAGGCATCCTTTGGCATATCGCAGACTGCAGTACATTCGGTTTCCGATGGATTCCGATGGATTCCGCATAATTTGACCGAAGCTCAAAAAAAGCTCGTGTTGATTGATGTAAGGGAATGCTAAAACAATTCAACCTAGGCACTGCAAAATCCGTATACAACATAGTTACAGATGACGAAACTTGGATTTATTCATATGAGCCGGAAACTAAAAAATAATCCACTGTTTGGGTCTTCGAAGATGAACCGAAACCCACAAAAGTTGTTCGTTCACGAAGCACTTCCAAGAAAATGATCGTTTGTTTCTTCGGTTGTACTGGACATGTCGCAACCATTCCTTTAGAGCAGAGTTTCCCAAACTGTAAATTAGGAGTAGGTCTTTCAAGTATTTTTGTTTCAGTCTTATCGGTTGAAGATCAACTAAAAAATGGCTGCGTTATTAAACGTTCCATAAAATGCATTATTGCGAAAATAAAAACGCTGTTAACACACATGCACATGTTAACACGGTAGCAGTATGTTTGAATCGTGTGATTTTAAGATAAAGCGCTCAGTGTTTTTAGTAAATTATGTATTAAAATGAATAATTTGGGCTGATTATAATTACGAAAAAGGAAATATTTTTCGTTATTTTTTTTTTTTTTTTGGGTTGGGCAGACCTACAAATCAAAGCAAAAGTCGCCCCTGATCACAATAGCACACACTGAAAATTTTACATAACAATATTTTAATTTAAATTAGGATATCCAAAAAACGACATATGTCATATGTCAAAAAATTTCAGGTATAGACGTAAAATACGTGGTCAAGAATAACTAAAGATTGTAAAAATAAGTAACAAAATATAAGATATAGAGTGAAAGAACTTAGGAACCCCTTATCTGATTGTGCAGAATACTGAAGTGAAATCAAAGCATTAGATCTTTTTTACGGCGGATGAACTGATAGAGTCCTCCATACATAGAATACAGGATTAGAAACGTGCTGTTGAATATTTTTTGTAGTTTTTATTTACTTTTAAATTTACGACAGATTTTACGGAGAGTTAGCTTTAATCTGCAATGCAAACATGTTTACTGGAAATGGTTCAATTTATTTTCAATTGAGAAATTTTATGCTTTGAACATTTGAAAGAAATTTGCATTTAACATTCAATTACGATGTTAGAAAAGATATACAAGGATGATTTTGAAACTAAATTTTCAACTCTTTGTAAAAATCCCGATATTTTTCAGTTTTGGGAGTCGGGATTTGAATCCCGGAAAAATCCGGAATACCCTGGAATTGTTTTAGGGTTTTTTAGGTAGGACCAAAAAACTCTTATACCGTAATTTTGTTGTCTGTCTGTCTGTCTGTCTGTCTGTCTGTCTGTCTGTCTGTCTGTCTGTCCGTCCGTCTGTCTGTCTGTCTGTCTGTTCGGTAAAAATTGTAGCTAAACGGCTAAACCTACAAAGTTGAAATTTGGCATGCTTATCCAAGGATAAGGACTTTTTTGGCTAAAATCATGATAAAAAAACGAATTTTAATAAACAACTTTTCGTTAATTATAAATATTTTTGGCAAAAAACATATTAAAAAAAAAATAAAACAATAAAATACTAGTGTGCGTTCTCTAATTTACGTCTTAAGAGCTTTCTTTTGATACCAGACAATAATTTAAAAAACAATTTTTTTTTTTGAACGACAAATTAATCTGATCAAAAATTCCTATTGAACTATTCCGGTTTCAATCAATATACATTATGGTGATTTTTTCCAGATATTTAGATCAATCCCTCTGGGCCAGGGGTTCTTAAACTTATGTAGTACGAGGCCCCCATCTTGAACAACATTTTTGTTTTGCGGATCCCATCCCAACCCTAGGCATTTTACGTCGTTCGAAAGAGACTTAATTTCTGGCTTAATAATCTCATAGGCACTATGTTATAAAAAATATTGGTAAAAATGTATCGCTGGTTATTTTAATAAATGGTCTTGCTCATTTATAGAGATGAACATTTTTATTAGCCTATAGAATAAAAAACATAAAATGAATAAAAATAGTAGTAAAAAAAGAATTAAAAAAGTTACAAATTATAATACATTAAACATACAAACATTTCTTGGTCAAATATTGGTCAAAATCGATCTTATTATAATATATTGTGTGTAACTAATTTGCTGTTTAATAAAAATAATTACATTTTTACTAATTATTGTTTAGTTATGTTAATAACTAGTTAGATAACAACAAATACAAAAAGTCTTGGCCATGTAGCATTTTTATTAAATGAGTTATTTGAATAAAACCGAAAAGTTGGGGAATGTAAAGTTAATATCAAAATTGTTTCGCGGACTCCAGTTTAAGAACCGCTGCTCTGGGCGATAGCCTAAGGGAGAAAAGTTTCGTATTAGACATATTTTAGGTAAAAATCCTGAGTTTAAAAAATAAAACTTTGCTGGTTTATGTACGTATTAAGGGGTTTAATTTGATACCCTACTCAAAATTTTAAAAAATATTTATTTATCTATTAAGTACATATTTGTTTATATTTATCCCGCATTGATTTTTTTTGATTTCTCTACTTTTCCTATATGTGGGCCAAAGAGTTGTATAAGCATACCAAATTTCAACTTTCTATGTTCAGCCGTTTGGCTACAATTTCTACCATACAGACAGACAGACATACAGACACATGGGTGATGTTATAAGGGTTTTTAGTGGTCATAAAACGCTAAAAAATCAACATAAAACAATATGTAATAAGTGTTAATAATAATGTTGATAATAACAAATATAACATTGACTTTTATGGAAAATTCCATTAACGATCAACATTGTCTTCGATTATATCATCGTAATGAAAGCAGAGTTTCAACGATCACAAAGTTCTATAAATGATAACAAGACATCATTACCTGAAAAATATGTATTATAAGAATTCTTTAAGAAAGCTTTTGCTTGCTTTCTTAAAAATCCCTTCACGGTAAAATAAGTAACATTACTTTCATCAAACATTTTTTTTGCCAAAAATATCGAATATAACAAAAGATCTAATTTCCTCGGCTCGTGCTTCAATACACAGACCCCTATAAATAAAATATCAGTGACATGTTGGCGCATGTTCTCGACATATCCTGACGGCTTTGTCCCCAAAACACGCATAAAAACTGCAGCCGTAGCCAGTAGCCAGGTGGCTAATGCCGAGTGGACCTGAGGTCACCGCCAGGACTATGGTCAGGGCATTCACGTGCCCACTGCCCCTGCATCAACCCCACTCCGAGACCATGATCTCTGATCTCAGATTGGACGCAGACTGTCGAGTTACCTTTAGAATAGTGAGCCCTATTAATCTAAGGGTGATTAAAGGAATAATTAACTCCCATTCTGTTGTTACAAATTAATAAAACGTGTGAATGAGAAAGTCCTATTAAAATTGAAAAGGATAATTCTCATAATAATTGTAATGATAAATAATTAGTTGCCTATGCCTTTCTCAAGAAAACCGGACAGCTTGATGGAAATACAAAGAAGGATTATGTCAGCAAATCGTAGTCTATTTGGTTTGAGAAAATTTTTGTATAACAAAAATTTATCCAAAAGATTAAAAATTAGAATCTATAAAACAATAATAAGACCGATAGTTGTGTACGGAAGCGAGATATGGACGCTGAATACAAAGGAACTAACAAGGATAAAAGTGTGGGAAAGGAAGATCCTAAGAAAAATATTCGGAGGAAAAATGACTCAAAACGGATGGGAAAGACGAACAAATAGAGAATTACAAGAGTTATACAAAGAGCCGAACATAGTAGGAGTAGTGAAAAGTAACAGACTTAGATGGATGGGGCACATAATGCGAATGGACAGTAATAGAACACCAAGGAAGATATTAGAAAGTATCATAGGAGGCAAAATGAGACAAGGTAGGCCAAGAACGAGATGGAAGGTAGAAGTTTTAAAGGACATAAATGAATGCAACATCAGCAACTGGAAGGAGAAGACGAAGGATAAAAAAGGATGGAGGATAATTGTAAACCAAGCCATGGGCCAACTGTATATATATATATATGCCTTTCTCAGAAGGGCATTATAACCGTAGTTGAGTTTTTCTCCTCAAGCGTTTCTACCTTGTAATAAATCAATCCTTCTCTCTTGCTCTTGGGTTTCCTTTTGGTTAATTGTTCTCTAGCTCAGTGTTCTTCAACCCGTGGTCCGCAGAAAATTCCTGCCGGTCCGCGAAATATTTCGATCGAATCATGTAGATGCACACTTCTATTCACGAGTATATAGCACATTTTTTTAGTCGACGCAGAAGCTAACTTTTGTCTGAACCATGATTTATTTAATATTTACTAGTTTCCGCTTCTATTACTTCAGGGGGGGGGGGCACGCCCAGACCAGATAAATGTGTATTAAAAATTACACAAAAAATCAAGATGAAATGAAAATGACTTATTTATAAAAACATCTCACCCCAATCCAAAATATTGAATGTAAGTGTAGTCTGTTTCTTTGGTTTAAGCGGAACTAGATCTTTAAATCTACTACAAAATATCACTTCGATCGTTAAAAAGTGATCTTAAGTGATATTTGATCAGATGTTTTCGGAAAATAACGCATTTTTTGTGTTTTTTGGTTGACGATGTAAATATTTAATATGTTATGTAAGACTGTAAAACAGTACGCCTTCATGGTGTAGTGGTTAGACATCTCGCTTTCTCAATTGCGAACTAGGGTTCGCTTCTCCAGTCTGGAGACTATTTATTTTTCTGTTTCTTTTTTTGCATTTTTATTTTGTTGAAATTATTTTTTCAAAAATCTAGTCATATTTTGGCAAAAGTTGCATTTAATTTTTAAAAGCGTAAATTTAATAACCAGTGGCAATTGTTGAAATTATAATTTAATTCTATGTGTCAATGTATACGAAATCAGAGGGGTGGAGCTTATGACTTAAAACAACCAGTGGAAACTATAGGCGCAGTTTTCAAAATCTTAATGAACCTTGCTATATAAAAAAATACTGCACATGTTTAGAAACCTAAATAATGGTATTAGGTATTCGAATTAAAATTAACAAAAAATATTTTAACATAAAATTTGTTTTGGCATCCCAAATAATCATCATTCACTTACTAAATACCTGCGAAACCCTGAAATGTGCGAAAATTCACACTTCATATCAATTTTTTTTACCATACTGGTTTCTTATATCCTCTTTACCTTTCATTGTTGTGTGATCATGGCCGGCGCGAGGCATGTGCAGCATGTGCGGCCGCACATGGCCCCGCGGTCAACAGCAGGCCCCGCGGTTCAACAACAGGCCCCGCGCATGGAGATGAGGACCTTTTTTTTTGCTCCTCACTTGCATCTGAACAGCAGGCCCCGCGGCTCTTCTCGCACATGGCCTCGCAAATCCTAGCGCCGGCCCTGTGTGTGATATTATTTATTTATTGAATGCCCAGTTTGTTCCCGCCCTAAATATGACCCTGAAGCATATATTTTTTTGGTAATCAACAAACAATCTCATAATTCCAATAATAAACCACATTTTATTTATTTTTTCTTAAGGTATCTATGTATGTACTCAGAGGTGTCGTATCTAGACGTTTCTAACAGTCTTCGTCTTTAGCAATGTCCAGGAGCGGACAGTGGTAAGGGCGAAGCCGCAAGCAGGTGTTGCTGGCTACTTACGGTTGCTCTGACCATTATCAACTACAAAAAGGCCAGATTTATCCCACTTCGCCAAAAAAATCATATAAATTGTACCTTCTATGACACGACTTATTACTGGTCTTTTTATTACGCTCTATGAATACAATAGCCATTCTTTACACACACATACTGAATAAGGAATTTCTTTCTTAAAAATGTAGACAGCTATGGACAGTGCTTAGCACAAATATAATAAAAATTAACTATAAAACTAGAAATTAAACACTAAATGGAAAAGAGAAAATCTTCCATCGTGCCACTTCAGGAAAAATAAAGCATCTAAAACTATTATATAACTAGCGACAAATCTTACACATTATTATTAATCTAGTTCTAATGAAAGATTCAAGAAGTTGTATTCCTTACATATAACAATAATTGTAATGATAATATTAAGCCTATCTAGTCCCATTAAGGACAATGGCTTTTTCTTGTCCAGAAAGGATCTATGCAGAGCCGCAGTAAGGGGGGCGGATGGGGCGACGGCCCCTAGCGCACTAAGGAAAAGGGCGCTGACGGGCTTGTTAAAGGGCGCCATGGAGAAGCATGAGGACCTTTTTTTTTTGCTCGTCACTTGGATTTTGAGAGGTGAAGACCTTTTTTTTGCTCATCACTTAAATTTTGAGAGGTAGGAACCTTATTTTTATTTACCAAGGGCGCCAAAACACGGTTCTGCCCCTAGCGCAAGTTTACCTTACTGCGTCTCTGGATCTATGTCGTGTAGTTCTTTCTTCCATCTTCTTAGATCTCTATCTTCAGGGCCGGCGCTATGTTTTGCGAGGCCCAGTGCAAAATAAAGAAATGGGAATAAACCTCTCAAATATAAAAATTATAGGTATTTACAAAATTGACACATGGTAATTTATTTAATGCTTTAATTTTTATACGTTCATATATATATTATATAAAAAAATATAGTTTTTTCTATATGTAAGTTACAAGATCCAATACATTAGTACTTATTTATAACAAAAAAAAAAATTAAAACAATTGTAAATTTTACCAAAATTTGTTTTAATCTGATACGCTTATTTACAAAATTATCTGTTACATTATCGTAATTAATATTCTTTCCGATTTCATGTTCAATTGAAATAACGGTGAGCGATGTTAGGCGCTCTTGAGACATGGAGGACCACATGTAGTTCTTTATTAATTACAATTTAGAGAATGATCTCTCTGCTGTTGCAACCGTAACAGGGTTGGTCAATAAAATTTTGTATGCAATAGTGACATTTCGGTATATATCAGTCAAATTATCTGTGATTAAATATTTCAGGATATTAAGTGGAGAATATTCCTTTGGCACAATATGCCGCAATATAAATAACTCGGTAAATAAATCTGTTTCATCAATATCTGTATTTAATTTGGCATTAATTGATTTGCAACATGTCTCTAATTGTTTCTCTGTCATTTCGCGTAAAATTTTGATGTTGTAAAGAAAACCAAATGATTTTTCGATATCTTCATATAATTCGAAACGTTTTTTTATAGATTGTAAAGCAACATCAATAATAACAAAAAAGAAATGTATTTTAAAATATTCTTTCTTGTCACTTACGTCAGACTCGTCAGGACTTTCATAATCGAAGAATCGTCGTGTGCGACGCACACGTACGTCTTTAAATTTTATTTCGATTTCAAGCTCATTTGATAAATTTTTAGCTGTTTGATAACATGTTTCAAATCCTGAAATTCTGAATTTTTCAAAACAATTCTTTAATGTGTTTTTTTGCCACATCTATTGGTGTTTTTTCATTTTGCAATGTTTTACTTACTATGTTTACTTTGACAAAAGTTCATACCAAATAACTAGGCTTAAAATAAATTCAAATGAATCAATATGTGCATATATGGAACTGATTTCTGTTTTAATATTATTATCAGATACAATTGTAGACAACTCTTTGAGTGCATTTAAAAATTCCCGCATTTGAAAGCGCAATGCTCTGACAGATTCTAATCTGCATTCCCACCTTGTCTCACACAATGGTTTTGGTGTTAATTTTTTATTACAAAATTTTTTATAACTTTCCAGCGTGATGTTGAGGGACCGAATAATGTATATATTTTTGCATAACATTAAAAAAATTCATTGCCATTAGTAAAGATTTTGCAACGTCTCCCAATATCAAATTTAAGTTGTGACAAGCACAAGGAGTATAACATACCTCGCCGCGCGAGGCCATGTGTCACAGAACTGCTCGCATACCCACTCCGCCGGTCCTGTCTATTTGGTGTCTTTTCCATCTCTAGGCAAGCACGCACCGAATGGGACCCTCCAAGGACTTGAGCTTCCCCCCCCCCCCCCGAGTTCTCAAAACGCCATTGCGTGTAGGTGCATTTTGTTGGCTAGCCACAGGCGCTATTATTGCAAGTTTTTAAAAGTACCATTATTTTTGTTTTATCGCAGCATTACTAGCCATAACTTGGCGTAGGGTAGACCGGGGACAAAAGTAACAGCGTAACACTGGGAATATTTCTGAAACTATAGTGCGCAAATTGTCGTAATAGTGACAGCGTATGTGTCTAATAAGTTGTCACTTGTTGTGTTTATCTTGCCCACATACACCGTGACTGAACGGTGTTTGGTGGTGAAATTAGTTTTTAACCTCTTCAAGTACGTTTTTCCGTCAGCAGAAAATTTTAAATATTTCTTATTATGTACATTAATTTTTAGATATTATTTTCAATTCGATTTTAGTAGATGTTAACTTATATTTGTTATACATTATTATTATTATTATTATTATTATTATTTTGTGTAAATTGAATGAGATAAAGGGTTTTTAATGTTCAAAAACCACTTAGGTACAGTTGTAACAATCTTGGCAGGGGACAATTGTAATGTGTTAATCCCCATCAATTTTCGATAGAGATAATGTTGAAGCCAAAGATATTTAAAATGTTGTACTTACTTATCTCTAGTGCTTTTATATATAATATTTTCTCACTTTAAATTAATTTTGATTTGATTCTAAAAATTTACTTTTCTTTTTACCGACCGCCATAGGTAAGGGAGTATTGTGATCATACCGATTTTGACATTTCGAGATTTGGATGGATCTCCACGAATTGGGATCCCTAGATAACGTTTTGACTTTTTTAGCATGATGTCTGTCGGCCTGTCTGTCTGTCAGTCTGTGTGTCTGTCTGTCTGTCTGTCTGTCGGTCCGTGTACACGTGCAGAGCAAATTCGGATACCAAATGCTAGTGTTTAAAAGTAATAACTTAGTTCTTATGAAGAAAAAATGGCGGACATTTGATTTTAAGTGTAATTTTTAGATATAATAGAAAATGAAGAAGATTAGTAAAGAAAATTATATAAATTAAATATATATAAAACATGTATGTATGAGTGTAGGTAAATGTTTATATTGCAGGAGATGAAATATATTAAAGATCAGAAAGTCTTTTCCAATTCCTCATTTTTAATATGTCTTTTTTTAAATTACTAAAAAAAATAGTTTTTGTTTTTAAAAAAATTAACAAAAGTTCTATTCAGTGACGCAAAAATAGTTTCATGAAGGGGGAGGGTTATAAAATGAGACGTATGGAAGTAATGAAAAGGAAGGAAAATTCATCGAAGTAATAAAAAATCTAGCTTCATGGGAAGGTTCTAATCGCCAAATCCCACCCGCCTGCGCCACTGGTTCTATTGTCGAGAATTTGTCTTTGCATTTTCGATTTTTTAATTTCTTCACTCATTTTGTTTTTTTTTTATATTGTATAAAAGTATATACCATAATATATATGATAAAACAACAAAATAATGTAAGCAATACAACATTTTTAACCTCGACTGTCATCTGTATACCACCAATGCGCAGGCGTGTTGCGCTTCTGTAACTAACTTCATTCTTTTCTCAGTAAATGTCACTAAGATATAACTGCCATAGCGATGTCACTACAGTTGGATATTACAGAATACGAAAGATTTAAACTTACTATGAAAGTCACTATAAAAGTTATCTTGTAGTAACGTTACTACACGGTAACTATTATAGTAACTTTTTACAGAATTGATCTGATTAACTACACTGTTATGTTTCTAGACTTGTATTGTGATTAATTACTGACTAGACTGTACTTACCAGTGATTTTTCAACAAATATCTACAAATGTCCTCTACAACTATTACAACTATCCCGGGTGTCGGTACAATTGTTACACTTTTCCTGCACGACTTAAAAGGTCAATAACTTTTTGAAATTAAGTTTTTTTTGTCTTTTTACCATATTGTAGCTAAAAATAATATCTTTCTAATGACGTCAAATTATTTAATATCAATATTAAAATACAGCTTCCACAAGGCCTGAAAGCGAAAATGTTACTGTTGTCCCCGGTCTACCGGTATGAGAGTTCAATACTCTCATACCGTTCTCATACGTATTCGTATTAAAAATTAAATAAAAGGTATCAAAACAGCAGACACTATTTTAGTAAGTAATCAGATTTATTTGTCTACAGACAAAGAAATAAATCTAAAATATAGATTTGCCACAAAATTTGTTTCTTTTTTGATAGCTGTACAACTAATCCCAAGACAGCCGTAACCTTTCTTGAATCTGGCGTTTATATCTTATTTCGCCATAACTTTTACTGCACCCTGTATAAAAAATGATGATGGCTAATAGCAATAGGGGAGCCGATTCAAACCTCCAATCAGAAATAGCGAAAACCTGTCGTAACCACCATTTTTTATAAGAGTAAAAAGCATCATTTTTCACGATCACAAAAAAAAGTTTTTTTTAACGTTTTTTTTACAAGCACCTATAAGAGGGGCGTTGACTAGCACACCCCTAGTTTAATGTATAAAACGAATCAATACTAAATAAATAAGGGTCTTTTTTCTCTTTTTTACCCTAAACTGGATAAATTATTCAACCTGTGCCTGAAAATGATTATGAACTAGCCCAGCGTTTCCCAAAGTGTGGGTCGCAGAAAAATTTTGCCGGGTCGCGAAAAAAATTGTAAAATACACAAAAGATTTTTTTTGTACATATTATTTTTTTTACGTCAGTTAATCACTAGAATAGTGCGTATTTGTGCTCTTTATTACAATACTATATTCTTTATTACTATACTATACTCTTTATTACTATACTATACTCTTTATTACTATTTATTACTCTTTATTACTATAAAGCTACTGCTTTACAATAAAATTTGTTTTGTAATTAAATGTTTTTTTCTCATAAGGTGGGTCGCGAAAATTTTTAAAACTTCGTACCGGGTCGCGGTCAAAAAAGTTTGGGAACCGCTGAACTAGCCTATTAAAAATGCAAAAGTTTGATCTTGAATTTTAAACAGAAAATTGATGGGAACAGTGATGGGAAAATTGATGGGAATTTTGAAATGTTTTAGGATTTCGTTAATATTAAGTAAGTGAAAATATTTTTGAATGCAATAGCGTCAAATATATATGAGGAAATATTAGTTTATAGATATTAAATTATTATAATAATTTATTATTATAATTATTATTATATTAGTTTATAGATATAAAATACAATATAGAATTCAAAATAACATCCCAGAAAACATTTTTATACGGGTTAGTGCTGGTAAAGCACATACTCCCCGGCATTGAAAGTAATGGGCCAGTGCTGGCATTTCGTACTGGGCCAGTACCCCGGTGTCCCCGTGGCCGTTATTGGCCCATTGATGTATCAGTTGCCTGCCCAGCAACGGTAAAGTGCATTGAAAGTAATGGGCCAGTGCTGGCATTTCGCACTGGCCCAGTGCTGGCATTTCGCACTGGGCCAGAACCCCGGTGTCCCCGTGGCCGTTAGCTGGCCCATTGATGTATCAGTTGCTGGCCCAGCAATGGTAAAGTGCAAAATAATCGCATTAGTTGCAGGATTTATTTCTGACGGACCAGTGCATATATTATACCCACTCTCTTGTGTTTCAAATGTAACATATGTGTACTTACCCAGTATTAAAATAAATTAATGGTTAGATGCAAAATAAATACTCATTTGGCCATTTTCACCATCGTTGAATAAATTTATTTAACAAATAAAGTTGACAATATCGCACCGGTTTTAAACTATTAATGAAGAAATTAACATTGCTGTCAATAGAATGATGCGATATTGTTAACTTAAGTTGTTAAATAAATTTATTCAACGATGGTAAAACTGGCCGATTGTAAATTGTATTAGCAGTTATAATTTATTGATTTATTTATAAATATTAAATAAATATAATTTCAGGAATAACAGGAATTAGTTTATTTAATTTATTAATTTAATGAAGAATTTTAAGAAAATGGTTTTCTGCCATTTCGGCCAAAAATTGCATCCTAAAGATAAGTGGTGACTAATAATTTTCGCCAATATTCGGCTTGTATTATCTACCACATCTTTTCCCCCTGACTTGAAGAGTGCCAACCTAAAGAAATCATACTTGTTAAAATAAATTCAATAATCAAATTTTATAAGCATTAATGCTATAAGCTGTTCACTTTTGTAAGAACAAACTAGATCTGGTTATTTTGGTGATTTTTATAGTGTATTACTGACTTTTAGAAACTTGGTTATATTGTAAAAAAAGCTTTACAGTTTTGGATTAAGTTTGTATTATTTTAGGTTAGTATTATATTTACAAAATATTTAAGATGTCACTATTCAAAATAAAATATGACAAATATTATTTTTTAAATGACATATTTATAATCTTGTAACAGATTTATTAATAATTGAAAATTTTATTACATGAAAAAAACTATGATTTAACTAAACTAAAAATTAAACAATTTAACATGAATCAGTTTGTGTAAACTACGTCCTTAAATCTAACAAAACACACACAAATCACAATAAAAAACTGTATAATGTTCACAAAACAATAACTATTTAAATACACATCTTGACAAACTGTCCACCAACATGTATCAACTTGTACTGGCCCTCGAAGACCACGCGGTTTGGGCGTTTTATGACTAAGAACAATCAGACTTTTCAAATTATTACATTCAAAAAAAGTTTAGTTTTAAGTAAAAAGTATGAGTGAAGAAGAGACGATAGCCCGTATAAAAATGTTTGCTTGGATTAATACAAATAAGGAGTGCTTATAAAATGCTGGTAAAGTACTTCGTACAGGCGGAATGCGAAATACAAATGTGAAGTACATTATTAATACTGGCGTTGCACTTAGTTTTGGTGCCAGAAATTTACCAGCAGTAAAAGCAGTTTGCCGGCATTCGGCCGTTAGTTGAATGTTTTCTGGGATGTCATGTAAACTATGTAAATGCACAAATGACCTAACGGTCGAAGTGGCTAGATTTAAATAAAAAAATATATATTTTTTTTGCGTACCCCTTGTTAAATATTTTGAATATCAGCACTGAGTATACATATTAAGAACTCTTGTGCTAATACTTAATTTTTATAAATGCTGAGTCACATTTCAGCAGCATCTGTAATGTTTTAACGAGTTCAATTAACGTTTCTCTTTCACAACTGTAGGTCCAAACGTAGCAGAATCAATTTATTTGTTTTAATTGTTCTATAATTAAAACAAATAATTTACTGGTTAATATGCTTTTAAAATGACCGAACCTTATTTTGCCATAATCCATACAGAAAGAATTTATACTTAAATCAAATGACCACATTATTGCTGAGCTAAGTTAGTCAACGATACGCTGGTATTAGGATTTGGCTTTATCGAGTTAATAAAATGCGAAGTGTGGAGTAGAAGTGGCGATGTTATCCGTTGGCTGATCCTGTCAGTGACCGCGTGCTAAACGTGTGCCCTTTGTTCGCATGTCCGCCCGAGCCTCTTATATCAAAACACACAAAGCACCGCAGGATACACCTCATACCGTGATACCGCATCATCAGATCACAGCCACCAGTTACCTTCACGTCCACACACAAGACACTGTTCTAAAAAATTGATGTGAAAAACAAATTTTCATACATTTCAGGAGTTTGTAGGTATTTAGCAAGTGATAACAAATTTTGTGACGGAATTAAAATCATGAATTTAGATAAGTTTGAAAACCAGCAATAGTTACAGCTATCCAGTGCTCAGTCGGATAAATATTGCAAGCGCGGTGTTGCAAAAAAATCGATAACTTTCGAAGTAATTATCAGATCAAAAATTCCTGTGGTACTATTATATTCCGGTTCACATTAATGTGCATTATTCAACATTTTCCATATTTTAGATTAACCCTCGTGGATTAAAGGATGCGGAACAAAAAATTTTTTGGATATTTTTGGATAAAATCGTATTAAAATAAAGGGATTTAAAAAAACTAATTTTCGTTCTTTAATCTATGCCTTAAAAGCTTTCTTTTGATACCACACGAAAAATGTTTAAAAATATATATATATTTTTCCAACGATATTTTTCGAAATAATGTGTGAATATGAACCAATTTATGATTAAAAAACACAATTAACGAAAAAATACATAAGTATTTATTTCAAAAAAAAAAAAGAAAGTATTATACACAGTACATACCCTAACAACTCATTATGTATGCATACACTATTTACAGTTGTTAAAAAAACTTCCTCATTTCTTGCTGAACCAAGCCCATAGAATAGTAAATCAAATAGCCAAGAGCCTTGAAGAGAAGAAATATTGTGCTGCCGTATTTACAAGTCTGCTTTATAAACTAAAAAATCTCCTATCCAGCAATTATTACTTTCTTTTAAAGTCCTACTTGACAGATAGAAATTTCTCAGTTAAATACAATGATGCCCTTTTAATTTACTATCCCATAAAATCTGGTGTTCCCCAAGGTAGTGTACTTGGGCCATTCCTTTACCTACTGTATACTGCAAATATACCTGAGACCAGTGGCGCAGCCAAGGGGGGGGGTCGACGGGCCTGGGCTCCTCCCAGGACCAGAAGATTACACGGCGCTGCTCAGAGAGTTGAAGACAAAATTTGTTAGCCACAATAGTATAATTTTTAAATTACTTCATTGTAAACAATATTGGCTTTTTTTTTTCGTATAAATGTATATTTTTTTAAGATTGCCTACTCTTGATAAAGTGAAATAATTATTGTTCAAGTTAAAATACATCACTTTCCAAATATGTTCCAACGAATTATATGAATGGGACCGTTGATCCTTTTTACCCCTGACACATCGACTAAAACATTCGCCCAGTCAAATGATAAAACTGTTTTAAACTACTAATTACTCTATTCAGATAAGATAAAGTGGAAATCTGACTTCGGTATAATCTTCAGAATATAATTTTAAAATGACACCTCAAACGTGAAATAGAGTAGAAATAGTAGAAATATAATAAAGAGAGTAGTTTTGGAGACAATCGTGCTCTTAAAATCGGTATTTGGTTTTATTTTGTAGATAAATTTGAATATCAATATCTTCTTAGGTATTTTTGAAATTATGATGTTTTACAGACAGAAAGGACTGATATAAGTTGTACTGAACAACAGTGGCGTATTCAGAAGGGGGGGCACAAGCCCCCTCTGAAGGTCCAATGAAATGAAAATTTAACAAATTTATCATAATCGTACAGCAAAATAACTTATGTATTTAACAACAATAATAAGCTATATTTTATTATGATTAGTGTTGAAATTAACAGAAAATGCATATTTACATGTTATTTTTAGGTTTTCGTAGGTATATAAATATATATAATATAAATAATTTATTTAATATTTTTCTATACATTATACACAGTTTTATCACTTACATCAGATACATAGAGAAATATAAAACAAATTGACTTCGAAAGAAGTAACACCACAATGAACAGTGTTCAGTACGTGGCTTATCAGTGTTAGGTATTTAATCTGATAAGGTTACGTAGTACAAAAAATTACAAAAAAAGTACAAAAAAAAAAAAAAATGTACAAGAAAAAAAGTATGAATTAACAAATTAATAAAAATTAATAAAAATAAATAATAATAAAAATAAAAAAAAGAGTATGTAAGTAGGTAATGAAATATATAAAAAAGTAATATCTTCTTAGATTATAAAATTACAGTATACATGATTACATATCAATAATGTTATTTACATCTGTCACATTTAGAGAATTTAGCCATTTTTTAATTTTTTGCTTATTATTGTAAACATTATTTTCTTTATCCAATAATTCCAGAAAATTATTGAAGAGATTATAGACATTATGCATATAGAAATAATAATAGTTTTTCATTTTGTATTTATAAAAATTTTTCTGCACTGCCTGATTTGCTGTCATCAGCCTAGTGCTGTATGAGTGTGATAAGAATGACAATAGGGACGGTTTTTTGATAGCGTGACTGGCGATTGCAGAAATGTATATTTTATTTAGGTCGTTAATATGAGTTTCATTGAAAATGAGGTTGGAGGGATACAGTCGTGGTTTGCAGTACATAATTTTTAAAATAGTTCTTTGTAGTACAAAGAGCTTCGATTTGTATGCATTAAGTGCCCCTCCCCAACTCAGTACTGCATACTGGAGAAAAGATTGTGTTAGACCAAAATAAAAGGTTCGTAGCTTATTTGAGCTAAAAATATGACTTAATTTTTTTATAATAAACATAGTTTTACGGAGGTTGCCAGCCACATGATCAATATGGTAGTTCCATCGTAAGTGCTGATCTATTATCACTACATGATATTTTATTTTATTTTTTCTTACCAGGGTAGTAGCGCAAATACAGTTTGCGGAATTCTCATCACACTCATGCAACACTATTTTGTCTAGATCAGGTTGATTTGAAATATTGCAAGTAAAAGTTATGAAGAAAGATTTATCAGAGATTAATATCAGTTTATTAAAGTCTAGCCATTTTTTTAATTTGTCTTAAGTCATCTGTTGCATATTTATAAGCGTCATGCCACGATACTGCATCAAAAAAGAGGACAGTATCATCTGCATATGATACAATTTTTGCATTAAGTTTAATCTTAAAGATATCATTTGTGTACAAAATAAAAAGCAAAGGTGCTAACACACTTCCTTGGGGCAGACCGCATGTAAGTACATTTTTATCACTTAATGTGTCACCCACCCTTGTTTGTTGTACCCTTCCCGACAAGTAATTTTTTAAAAGTTGTAGAGTTAGTCCCCTGATTCCATACGTTTCTAATTTTTCCATTAATAACGTGTGGTTTACTGTGTCGAACGCTTTAGTAAAATCTAAAAAAATTGCCATTGCTGCACGGTCTTTATCGACTAATAATCGATATAATCAAGAAATCCTTATTCCGTTACATGAACCTGTTCGTTCGGTACAAATTGTGGCCAAGCGGCTCATTTAGAGAACTGGACATAAGTAAGAGAAATATTGAGACTTAATATATATAATATATATCCCGCGAAAAATATAAATAAATATGTATTTATCGAAGAAAAAATCAAGTGAAAGTTTTTGATACATGGATTAACAATTATATTTTTTAACAACAAATAATAGAATTATTATTTGATATAAACATCAATATCTAACAGCAGGGGTATCGAACTGATTTGGGTCGCAGTATATTTTACATACAAAATGATAAGCAGTGACGGAACTTTAAATATCCTGAAGGGTTTCCTGACATATTTTTATAAACAGAAAAGGGGAAGAGAGTATATTTTACATTTTTAAATATATTTTTCCCCTAAATAAGCTCAAGTGATTTTGATTATCGCTTCAGGGGCCACAAAAAAAGAAGCACGCGGACCGCATACGGCCCGCGTGTCCTCGAATTTGATTCGGCCCTCCCCAAGACAAAATCCTGGCTGTGCCACTGCCTGAGATAGACGACACTATGATAGCTGCGTTTGCTGATGACGTTGGTATACTATCAACAAACGATGATCCTAAAGAAGCTTCTGCAATTCTTCAAAGCCATTTAAATCTTATAAACGATTGGTACAATAAATGGAGAACTAAAGTAAATCAGTCTAAATCTGTTCAAGTCACGTTTACAATCAGATTCAGTACTTGCCCACAAGTAACAATCAACGACATTCCAGTTCCCATAAAAACTGAAGTAAAATACCTTAGATTGCATTTGGACCAACGATTGACCTGGAGTAAACACATACAAGCCAAACGTTAGCGTTACAAAGCAGTTAGACCTAAAATTTCGCTAAATGTTCTGGCTTCTTGGTAGAAAATCAAAATTATCAGTTTTAAATAAAATTTTGCTTTATAAGACCATACTCAAGCCCATATGGTTGTATGGACTTCAATTATGGGGATGTGCCAAGCCTACCAGATTAAAAATAATACAACGATTCCAATCAAAAGCGCTTCGAGCTTTAGTGAATGAATCTTGGTACGTCTCAAATAGAATGATCCATGAAGAACTCAAAATCCCTTTCATCACGAAAGAAAATTCATACAATTGCCAACAAATACCATGACCGACTCATTGGACATGAAAATGAACTTGTGGGAAATTTAATAAATGATCTCGACACCAGAAGGTTAAAGAGACTTTGGCCATTCGACCTACTGCAACACTGAAGACAGTGATATATAAGGAGAAGCGTCACTGGATGTCTCTCTTACATATCGACTACTTTCAACTAATTTACTTAATACCCGCAATGAAGTAGATTGTAAATTAAAAAATAAATTAAAAAAATATATCTTTGTGAACACAACATTTCAATGACATTTCTTCAAAAAAATGCTCATGAAAAACTTCGCTAGGAACATTTTCAGAAAATTGAAAACTACGCTTTTGATATAAATGAGACCAAAATAAAAAAATACAGAAAGAGTTTTGAAAGTCATGCTGTATATACTTTTTCATCATTATAATTTATATATTGAAGCTGCCGTCTTTGAATTTAACAGATTTTTGTCTCGTTTGTGTTACTACATGTAGTACAATTTTTTTTTTAAATGTTACTTATACCACTTCGTATTTGACTCTTTCAATTGTTATTACGAAAACATATACTAGCAAACCATATATTTTTTCTAGAGTTTCACTAAAAATTACTGAAATATTTTACAGTGTATCCACCATTGAATAGAGCTTCCGCGTATTTGAAAAAGTTGCATAATCGTTAAGGGCGTCCACTGTGATTTTTGGTCGTGTGTAGACACAATAGATTTCTTTTCTATATATTTTCAGGCACAGAGAAAAAAAACGGAGGGTTGGTAAAACTCGCCCCTGCGTATATACGGAGGGAGAAAAACGCGTACAGTCGTGTGTATGGCACGTTCTAGGGGTGAATTCCACCGTCAATATATAAATATAAAAAATATAAGGGAGAAAAAGTTGGGGTCTTTTACATAAGGGTTTTAAATAACTTAATGGTTGAGATATTTAAATGGTGAATTTAGTTTTTATGGGCGAAGGTTACAAGGTGCTACTGATATTTATTCAATTTTAAAGTGTATTTTAAAAAGAAAAAAAAAAAATAAATAACGTGAGAATATTTTTTTTTACTTAAGGTTATGTTATTTTGGGGTAATATTTGATAAAAATTCCCACGATTTTTGCGATTTACAAGTACAGATATAATACACAGAAATATTTTGAAAATACAACAGATGAATTATTTGCTTGAAATATCGAAACTTGCGTTTCAGTATGGAGCCTCGACTAAATGTCTTATCACACTAGAGTTATTATTCAAGTCTAAACTTGGAAAATTAAAGTCTTTGCATTCGAATCGAAGTCTTGTGTGTGTGATAGCATGACAAAAAACCTAGGTCTTTAAGTCTGAGCAAATACATCGAGATATATTTCCCCTGTCTCTAGAAGACAGACGAAATCCAAGTCGTCAAATGCGCGTGCGCGGTCTCGCCCTCTCAGTCAGATCAAGTGAGATGGGTGTATTGTTAACGTTATGTACGCAGACGCAAGTTACTTTTCCCTGTTTCGCGTGTGATACCAGAAGTCGTGAATCCTCGAAAAAGACTTACAAAATAAAACTTGGATAGCGTTCTAGTGTGATACGCCCTTTACGTGGGATCACAACTTCATACGTATAGTCGATTTCTTTGATTTAAGCGGAACTAGATTTGGAAATCTAATAATTTTTAACGTTAGAATGAAGCTTTTGATAATTTTGTTTAGCAAAAGCCCCATTCGATCGTTACAAAGTGAGCTTGTGACAACATGGCCGTGCGGTGGAATGGAAAAATGGAGCGATTGCTCCCGGCGCCTGGACCACGAGGGCACCTTTCAGATATTTGACATTTATTTATTTTTATAATATTTTAATAAAAAAGAAATAATTATTTGCTTGTTACATCTTTATAAATTTATTTTTTATTTATCTTTGTTTATAAATATTACATTTTATTTGGTCAGCGTACAAATGAGCGGCGACTTTGTCGATTTAAAACTGCGTTCAGAGCTCTTTAAATTAGTTGACTGTTCACTGTGCGTTGTGGATAAGTTTAGTAGAAAGTTTTAACGTTGAAAACAGCGTTTACAGCTAAGGAAATTTGTGCGTTACGAATAGTGCGACATCTGTGTGTCTTTAAACCAACTACGGCTGCTTCGTAAAATGTTTATTGTTTATTGACGTTTTCCTAATGCTGCTGTCTTGGATTTTTACTAACTAAACGTAACCTAATTACCTAACTTGATCATATTTATTGTTCGTCTTTGTAATTTTGGGCAAGATTTGTTGTAATCAGCGCGATGACAATCTGTTAGGGTATGTAAAGGCAAACAATGTAAACGTTATCTACGATGTAGACTGAGATAGCCAATATGTGTTTATATGTGTATGTCATTAAAACAATCCACTGACTATCAGTTTGGAAAACTATCGATATTGCCTAGGATATGTTATTGCAGTAGTATCCTTATGCACTAACCTTTGAAATACTTCTGGAATATTACAAAGTCCAAATGGAGCTCTTAAAAATGTATAAGTTCCGTAAACTGTGCTAAACGAACAAATTTTGGTTGATTCTTCTTCAAGTTTAATATGGTAGAACTCATCCTTAATGTCTAGAACAGTATAAAAAATATTATTAGCTAAATTTGGGGCAAGTTCTTTTAGAGTGGGTATTGTATATCTTTCTCTTATTCTATCCTTGTTCAATTCTTGAGGATCTATACACATTCTTAAGGAACCATTTGGCTTCTCTACTATTACTATATTGTTAACCCAGTCTACAGGTTCATAAACTGGTACTATGATTTCTTTTTTAACTAACAATTTTAAATGCTCTTTAAACTTCTCTTTAATCTTCAGTGGTATTCTTCTTGCTGGGCAAACCTGTGGAACTGCATTCTTTCTTAATTTAATTTTGCATTGGTCTGGGATGTCATCCGATATCAATAATTTAGTAAGTAGTTGTAATGTTTGCCAAAAATTTCAAAAATCGAAAATTAGAAACACATTACTAAGTCATGATATACCAAATGTGCCATTCTATAAAATAGGAGTAGACATTGCAAAATATTCTGGGAAGAATTATCTTGTAGCTATCGATTATTTTTTCAGATGGATTGAAATTTTTAAATTAAGTAGTAAAAATAGTGCATGTGTTAAAACAAAGTTAAAAGAGCTTTTTGCGCGTTATTGCATTCCTGCCATAATCATTGCTGATAATATGCCCTTTAATTCATTTGAAATGAAAAAATTTGCAAACGAATGGAATTTTGAATTTCATACATCTAGCCCGCATTATCCTAAAAGTAATGGTATGGCGGAAAAAGCAGTTGGACTTGTAAAAAGAATGTTTAGGAAAGCTAGTGAAAATAAACAAGATATCGAATTATATCTTTTAAATTATAGAAATGCTCCAGTAGCCAAATTAAATTTTTCTCCATCACAACTCTTAAACAGCAGACAGTTGCGTTCCAAATTACCTGTACAAATAAACAATTTGAAACCCAAACTAGTTTCTCAAAATGTTTACCAAGATATGATTCGAAATCAGGAAAAGCAAAAAATTTATTATAATAAAAATTCTGTAAAAGAGGTTGAATTTAAAGAGGGAGAAGAAGTATTAGTACAAAATAATAACAATAAGCTATGGGAAAAAGCTGTTTTTATTAATAAATTACCACAACCTCATATTTAATTAAAACTAAAGATGACAAACATTTAAGACGAAATATTATTCATTTAAGATAAATAAAAAATAATTTAAAAAAAAGAACTTTAATAAACCAAAGTACTTATACATGTAACAATGTCTTATTATGCATATACAATTAAAGAGGGAGATGTTGCATAAGGATACTACTGCAATAACATATCCTAGGCAACAGATCTAAAATGATAATAGAATAACTGAATTATATCAGCTTGATGTAAAACTGTTAATATAAATAAAGAACATTAAAACAATCGACAATCGACAACGTATTAAATTACACAATAAAACACATTAAATTTAGAGGTCTGAACGGTTGTTCGCGTTGCCGAATTTTGACGAAATCTCCGCTCCCCACTCTGACATAAGTAACTATGCACTTCGATAGATAAGGCGAAGACTGTTAGGCGAGGCGGTATAAATACAATAAAACTGGCAAATTATTATCAAAGGTTCGCGGCATCTAATCAAAC
Organism: Liopterus haemorrhoidalis; assembly: GCA_963971575.1. Lineage (NCBI taxonomy): Eukaryota > Metazoa > Arthropoda > Insecta > Coleoptera > Dytiscidae > Liopterus > Liopterus haemorrhoidalis. The sequence continues at coordinate 144,358,970 of OZ020611.1, read as the reverse complement.
GATTTTATTTCAACTAACAATGTGTACCCCTCTAGCCATAGACAATAGATAATCACGTTTAGTGAGTGCATTATTTTTCAGTGTTCTGAGTTTAGTCAGTTGTCAATATACCTTATTTTGCAGTAAGCGTTACTGTACGACTTTAATAATAATATTATTAGGGTAGTAATATCTGTTTATTATTGTTAGTGTTTAATTATTGGTGTTCAAAATTATTATTGGTCATCAAAACTGTGACTTTGACTTGCACTTATATTTATTTATTAATTTCGTTACCCTTAACATTTATTATAATGCCGATAAAACGTTTTTGCAAATTTAATGAGAATTTGCAGAAAGAATATCCTTTTATACAAAGGGGTTTTCAGTGAAACTTTGCATAAAATCTTGGAATGAAAACATATATAAAATATTGATGTGAAGTGTGAATTTTCACACTTTTCAGGGTTTCGCAGGTATTTAGTAAGTGAATGATGATTATTTGGGATGCCAAAACAAATTTGATGTTAAAATATTTTTTTTGTTATTTTAATTCGAATGCCTAATACTATTATTTAGGTTTCTAAATATGTGCAGTATTTTTTTTTACATATAGCAAATTTCATTAAGATTTTGAAAATTGCGCCTATGGCTTCTATTGGTTGTTTTAAGTCATAACTCTGCCCCTCTGATTTCGTGTATTCAATTTCCACTGGTTATTAAATGTATGCTTTTAAAAATTAAATGCAACATTTGCCCAGATATAATTAGAATTTTGAAAAAATAATTTAAACAAAATAAAAATAAAAAAGAAAAAAAAACTGAAAAATAAAATTGTCTCGAGACCGGAGAGAACCGTAGTTTGCAAATTAGAACGCAAGCATTCTATAGCATATACCATATTAGTTAATCAATCAAGATAATCACATTGTTAAATTACAAAAGAACTAGGGTTCATGTTTACAACCACGTTGTAAACAGTCAACAGTCAGTGGCGCAGGAATGTTTGTTTTTGTTTATCCTTTAAGTAAGATGCGTAATATGAAAAACTAATCCCTACGGCTATGGGTTCACACGCCTAGTTATATCACTTCTATTGTAATTTTATGAGTTCCCTAACTTTTATTATCTTATTGCGATCTTCAAAACTAATATGGTAAGGACTTAAACCATTATACTATCAAAGCTGGTTTACTGTGTTACATAAGTTATTAAACATTTTACATGGACAAGCAAAATACATAAAAAATGCGAAATATTATAAAATATAAAATATTTTCCGAAAACATAATCTGATCAAAAATTCCTGTTGTACTATTCCGGTTCACACAAATGTTCATTATTTAGAATTTTTTCAGATTTTTAGTTTAAATTATCTGAGCTACAGGGTGTGGGACAAAAAAATTTTTTTTACACAAGTTTGGCAAAAATCGGATTAAAATAATTTATTTTGCAAAAATAAAATTTTGATTGTTAATCCACGTACTTTCATTTGAAACCCTACATATAATTAAAAAAAAAAAAAATCTATGAACTCATATTTATTTATATTTTTATGGGGATATGTTTTTTAGATGTTTTAGTATTTTTCCTATGTGCGGTTAAAAGAGTTGTATAAGTATGCAAACTTTCAACTCTCTAGGTTTAGCCGTTTGCCTACAATTTTTACCGAACAGACAGACAGACAGTATAAGAGTTTTTTGGTCATACCTTCAAAACCCTAAAAATTTATTTTGATGCAATTTTTGCCAAAATTATGAAATAAAAAAAATGTCCCACACCCTGTAGCTAAGATGGTTTAAACTAAAAATCTGAAAAAATTCTAAGTAATTTAAATTGGTCTGAACCGGAATAGTACAACAGGAATTTTTCAAATTATATTTTCGTAAAATAACGCATTTTTTGTGTTTTTTTTTTTTGTTGACGATGTAAAAAAGTTATAGTTATGTAACACACTATACTTGAAGGCGTATCCTGGTCTAATGGTTAGCTTGCTCGCTTGTTACGCAGCAAACTAAAGTTCGCTCCCGGGCAGAGGAGACAATTTTAGTTTTTGTTTTTTCAATTTTTATTTTGTTTCAATTATTTTCATAATTCTAAATATATTTTGGCAAATGTTGCATTTAATTTTTAAGAGCGTAAATTTAATAACCAGTTGGAATTTTTGGAATTATATTTTCATTCTATGTGTCATGTATACGAAACCAGAGGGGCGGGGCATATGACTTAAAGCAACCAATGGAAGCCATAGGCGCAATTTTCAAAATATTAATGAACCTCGCTGTATAAAAAAAAATACTGCACATATTTAGAAACCTAAATAATGGTATTAGGAATTAGAATTAAAATTAACAAAAAAATATTTTAACATAAAATTTGTTTTTAAAGCTCTTAGATTAACAGATGATATATAAAAATATCGTTCATTTTGCCGTGATTACTACAAAGCAAAATTTGTCCTACACACTCAGCATGCCGCCTTCACTTATTATATACCTGCGAACAGGGCCGCCTTAAGAAATTCGGCGCCCATGGGCTACTAAAAATAATGCACCCCTCTTGGTAAGAAAATTTACAGAATAGCAAACGGGGAAATAAAAATTGCCGCCCCAAAAAGCTTGCGCCCTGGGGTTATAGTCCATTTAGCCCTGTGGTTAGGGCGGCCCTGCCTGCGAAACCCTGAAGTGTGTGAAAATTCACACCTATTTTTAAATAATAAATGAATTATTACCTTTACAACTGTATAATATAACAATATCACATAATTAAAATAAAAATTTTTCAATTGAAACATTTTTACCAATTTCTACCTAGTTCCGTACGAAACTATGAAACGGATAATACCATTGCAAATATAGGGATTTCCAAACGTCTAAATTGAATTTTAATTTTTGTAAGTTGTCACGAGCTCACTTTTTAATTATTGTAGAGGACTTTTGCTAAACAAAATTATCAAAAGCCTAATTTAACCGATAAAAATTACTAGTTTTACTAATAAATTCTTACTTAAAAATTACTACAAAATCTAGGTCCGCTTAAACCAAAGAAACTGGCTATAATCAACTTTATTGCACATATAGCAGCTAGTGGATTAAAATATTGACAAAACCTATGTGCAAAGTAGTTTTTTTTGCGCTATTAAATAATAATAATAAATATAATAATTTTATTCCAGTCGATCTGTACACACAGACATAGGATATGTCAAAGAAAATACATAATATGATACACAATTACAGTTACAATAAGTTACATTAGTTAGATATAAAATACTTATAATTACAGGACACTATTTAATTATGCAGCAGAATCTTTCATGTTTTTTTTTTTTTTTTTAACGTATTTATTAAATATTTCTGTTTACAACTAATTAACAATGTTAGTGATTTAGGCATCGAGATTACACCATCTAATAATCCTAAAATACTTAAAATACTTTTACAAGACTTATAAATTAATGATTACAATGTTAATTTTGGTAGGAGAAAAAATTGTACAAAACCTACACTCTAGTAATTCGTATTCGAACGCACATCACTCACTTCGCATTTTATTGTCACTGAACTGGTTTATTTCCTTCACTGTAGTAGGATGTGTTTCGTTAGTTTATCTTTATAGCGCTTATAGCGTAATTCGTCAAGTTCATAGTCACCTATTTTATTAATCAAGGGGTTATCGTTGATAAGGCACCTGGAGAAGAAATTTTCTGTTAGTTTATGAATAGAGTCCTTTATATATTCCATTTGCAGCTCTTCATGTATCTCCGTTAGCTGTTTGTACCTTGGGTAATTACCGGCTATCCTGAGGCATTTATTTTGTACCACCTGAGTTTTATTGTAGTTGGTTTCTGCGGTATTGCTCCACACAGGGCAAGCATATAAAAGTGATGGTCTAATAATGGCTTTATATAGCAGTGTTTTGTTTGCTTGCGATAATCTGGATTTTTTGTTAAAAACTGGGAATAGTGCACTCATGTTTGTTGTTGCTGTTTGACATATTTTCTTACAATGCTGTGTGAAATTTAATTTGTTGTCCATATGTAGTCCAAGATATTTGACTATTGGTGACCAGCAGACATTTTCACCATGTATTTGTATGTTATTATACATCCGTGGTCTTCTTCTCGTGAATAAGATGGCTTCAGTCTTAGCTTCGTTTAACTTTATTTTCCACTTATCCATGAACTTCATAATTTTTTCAGTTGCATTTTCAAGTCAGTTGACGATGGTGTCTGGTCTCCAAGATCGAGTGAAAATAGCTGTGTCGTCTGCATATAGCGAGTAGTAGACATTATTTACCCTAGGAAAGTCGTTAATGTATATACTGAAGAGAATCGGTCCAAGGATTGATCCTTGTGGTACGCCTGCTTCTATTTTCCTTGTGGTGGACTTGCATTGTCCTATCATTACTTGAAATCTTTGGTCTTGAATGTAGGAATTTATCAGATGTATCAAGTATGGTGGAAAATGCATTCTGATAAGTTTTAAGATTAAACCTTTGTGCCAAACTGTGTCGAAAGCTTTTTCTATATCCAATAGTACCATTCCTGTATGCTTATTTAGATTAAATCCGTCGGTGATACTGTCCACTAATCTTGCTAGTTGGGCAGTAGTCGAGTGTCCTTTTCTAAAACCGAACTGTTCGGGAATTATTAAATTGTTGGCTGTAAGGTGATCATTAATTCTCTTCAGGTATATCTTTTCGGCTACTTTGCTTAGGGTGTTTAATAAGCTGATGGGTCTGTAACTGGAAGGAATATCAGAGGGTTTTTTCGGTTTTTTTATGGGCACTAATTATGAATGTTTCCATGTTGATGGGAAGTGAGAATGTATGATAATATGATTTATTATTTTGGTTATGAGTACTATTGCTTTGGTGGGTAGTTGTTTTAAAAGTCGGGAAGAGATGTCATCGGGTCCGGGTGCTTTCCTATTTTTTAGTTTTTTAATTGTGGATTTGACTTCAGTCGGAGTTGTTATGTCTACATGGTCTGGTACTACTGGATGTGCTTTCAGGTAATTTCTGACTTCAAGACAAACTTTTCTCGTGTTCTGTATTGTTCCTAGGTCAACATTCTGTTTGTGTACTTTCTCAAATTGGTCAGCTAAGATGTTAACTCTCTCTACGGCTGAGTAACTATAGGTGTTATTGTTTTTCAGAGGTGGGATGAGAGTAGTTTTCTTCATTATTGTCTTGGTAATTTTCCACAAGTTTCCATTTTCAGGTTGCAAGGTTGACAAAAAATCGTTCCATTTGCTGTTGCGAGTTTTTGCAACCATCTGTTTAACCAAGTAGTTTAATTTGTTGTATAGAGTTTTAAAAAAATTATTTCTGGTCATTTGATGTTTTTTCCTGAAGAAATTTTTTAGTTGAATCAGAGCTTTCGTGTTGTCAGGTAAATCTACGTGGTGTTTTGTAATTTCTTTCGTTGGTATTGTGTTTTTTGCGGCTGTGCGGATAACAGAGGTGAGTGTGTCCAGAAATGTATCGATATCTTGAGGAGTGTCAATAAAAGCGTCATAAGGAATATTACTTTCTATTTCTCTTTTAAATTCTTCCCAGTCAGCTTTGTTATACTGGTATACTATTTTTTTCAAGTTTTTAGCAGGGATTTTGCCGATTTTAATATATACGGGATTGTGGTCGGAGCTAAGTATAGATTTCGTTACTGGTTGTGACACTGTCAAGTTGCTTCTTGTTATTGCTATGTCCAAAACACTGGGTTGTCCTCGTCCGTTGGTTGGGTAGTAGGTTGGCTCATCAGGAGCGTGAATTTTTATGGAGGGATTTTGGAGTTGAAAGTTGTACAGCAATCTTCCATTTTTGTTACCATTGTGACAGTTCCATGATACATGTTTGCAATTCATATCTCCTATTATAATTGTTTTGTTATTAATTGCTAGAAAGTCATAAAAATCGTTCGTCAGAGGTATGTATACTGATATAAGAAATATTGGGTCAGTGTCCGTGTATATTTTCAAACATACAGCATCAATTTCTTGTCTAACTCCATGAAGTGGATATTCTTCATGTTTGATATTACGTTTTATCAGTATTGCCGTTCCTCCGCCATCGCTGTTTCTGTCTTTCCTGTATGTGTTGTATCCGTTGTTTTTTAATTTATGTTTTTCATCTAGGTGTGTTTCGTAGATAGCTATTACATCTATCGGTTCTACGCTAAGTTCATGCACTAGCTCATGGATTTTGTTTTTAATGGAGCGGGCATTCCAAAACATTATTTTTAGGTGTTTTTTGTTAGCAGCCATAATTATCTTTCATGTATTCATCTACAGAGTAATATGCTTTCTCTGGTAGGAATAATTTCAGTTTTTTTTAAATAAAGTTATAGAGTTAATCCGCTTAATATCAGAACTTAGTTTATTAAATAAGCATATTTGATTGCACATAGGTACATAATGTAGATAATTTGTGTCTAGGTATTTCTAGTGAATGAAGCCTAAACCTAGTGTTATACCTAGGTATAACACTAGGGTGACCATCCGTCCCGGTAAAAATGTTGTCGGGACGGTCGATTGTCCCGGTTTTTGAGATGAGGACCTTTTTTTTGCTCTTCACTTTGAATTTAGGGAGGTGAGGACCTTTTTTTTTGCTCTTCACTTTGAATTTGGGATGTGAGGATCTTTTTTTTTTTGTTTGGTCTTCACTTGGATCTGGGAGGAAAAAAAGACCTTCTTTTTTTTCCCTGTGTCCCGGTTTCCCTTCACTGAAATCTGGTCACCCTAGTTATACCTGTGATTGTAATTTAATAGTTTAAAGTCATTTATATTATTTTTTACGTATATCAAATTTTTGTATATGTATAAACAAGTAAAAGTTAAAATTTTTAATTCTCGAAATAGATTTCTACATGAAAAGTTTCTGCGCACGCTGCTCATTATTCTATTTTTTTTTTTTTTGCAGTCGAAAAATTCGTAAAGAATAGCTTACACCTCCCTAGAAAGTAATACCATATGATATGATGCTATAAAATTGCGCATAATAATATATTTTTAAAGTAGAAAAAGGGGTAAGAGTTTTTAATCTTCTCATTGCATAACAGATGGAGGTTAATTTATTTGCAATTAAATTAATATAAGTACACCATTTGAGATTACTGTCTATTCGCGACTCCAAATAACAATGAGACATCTGGTGGCGACTTGGTAAATTAAACAGAAGCGTATATTTGTATAATATTTTTAGTGTGTTGTGATGCAGTTTATGTGAATTAAGACGTATTTTTAAATATAGTGACTTAAATACAGTGCTTTTTTGCCGAAATATTGTTTGAACAGATAAATTTCAAGAAAAAACTTCTGACATATACGCTTCTCGTCGGCCATTAACTGTCGTACGCAGTGCCGCCAACGTTAGTTTGATTCGCTAATTGTTATTCCCAAATGTTTAATACGCTTGGCAGAATGCAAGGAACTTTTATCGCTCTTTATTAATAAATCAAAATTATGTGTCAAAAGACAAATAGGTCTGTAATTTTTGACTTAAGTTATTAAGCCTTTTTTAAATATAGGGATAATGATGCCTGTTTTAAGAATTTTTGGAAACGAGCCACTTTGATAAATTTCATTGATCAGGTAGGACAAGTGAATGTTGATAAGTATTTATGCACCCATTCAATATAAATATAAGTTAATATTATCAAAACCTGCTGAGTTTTGACCTATTTAATTTATTTATTATTTCAATTATTTCAGTTTCAGTTATTGGCTCAAGAGAAATTGAATTGTTTATGATTATCTCGGCAGTGTTTTGATATTGAGGCGATGAATTCGAACAAAGCTTAAGAATACTATCAACAAAGTAAGAATTGAAATGATTGGCAATAGTAAGTTTATTATCTGTAATTTTGTTGTTAATACTTGTATTTACATTTTTTTAAATAATGTTCCAAGTAGCTTTTCCAAATTGTTCGATTTTACTAAGTATATGCATTAAATTGTTTTTTTGCAGTTGTGATGATTTTTCTTAATATTTTTCTATAATTATTATAATAAATTACTTTTTAGCCAGTACAATTCCTTCAACCTTAATATAGACTTTTTAATTCCACTTGTGATCCAGCCATTTGAATTTTTGTTTTTGTTTGAAAATTTTTGCAGAGGAAAAGCGATATTAAAATTAAATGTGATCGAGTTCAAAAAAGTTTCAAATTTATCATCGATGTTTGATAATTTATAAATTGTGTTAAAATCGGTATTTTGTAATAAATAATTAAAATAATTGACATTGACAAACAATTGACAAATGATTACCCGGTATTAATTGTTTCAAAGGTTACCATTAATTTGTAAGTTATTAATAGAGTCCGGCAAAAATATGCAACGGTACTTTAGTTAGGTGTTTTTCGATAAAAAGCGGCACATGTGTTATCTGTAGAAATAAAATGTAAATATATATATATTTGTAATGTGCCCTGCTGACAAATAGTGTAGCGTATAAAAATTTAATATCTTATCAAAAACTGACCAATGGCAAAGGAGTGACCGGAATTACCTATCTCGGATATAATCCCAAAATAATGAGGTGTCGTTATTAAGATAAGAATTCATTGCGGTACAAGAGTTTTATTCTTTTGTTTTTTGTTGGTTTTTTGTTAAAATAAAGTTTAAAATAGCACGCCTATGGCAAAAGTACCGTTGCATATTTTTACCGGTCTCTAGTTATTAAGAATATACTCTTTGTTCAGATTAAATTAATCTCGAATACAATTTATTTATTCATTGCAGCAAAATAAATCCAATCTCATTTATGGTTTTCTTTTTGTTAGGTAGAAAAAACTTTTATCTTTATTGGTGGAATAAAATGGTCGTTGTTGGTATTAAATACGAGGAAGTTCACTGCATCCGGAATGACTCTTCTACCGAGATTGCATTAATTAAAGCTTGTGTAAGCTCTTTCACTCCATTGTCATGTAATTTAAACCTCACACCACAACTGTCACTACACTTTGCGACATTCGCAGGACGTTTCGAGAGTTTTCTTTTGTTTCGGGGTATTTCATCAATTGACTCCTATTTGAAATTGATAAACGCGAATTTAAGAAATTGCTTTACCTTGCAACTTTTTACAACGTTTAACAGCAGCATAAATCATTTCACAGTTATACAGGCAGCCCAAAATACATTTAAAATTATTCCTATAATAAATACAAAACAATAAATATTTTTAAATTTAGTTTGTTTACGTTAAAATTACAGTTGGGCAATAACATCACGTGATGCATTGTTGCCACATTGCCCCTTCACGGGCAGTATCACAAAACACATATGTGTTCAGCGGGTATGATCTAATCTATATTAATAAAATTAGAGATTATATCTATTTTTTTATATTAGGCCCAATCTTATTCAACATCTATGCTATCGACATTCCAACAGCTCAAGCAGAAATTGACATGTATGCGGATGATACCGCAATTATCACGCAAAACTTCGAACTACAGCAAGCAATACATGAGCTGCAGGCCAATGCAAATATTGTTTGTCGTTGGCCCAAAAGCTGGAATATAACTTTAAATATGGATATTTGCCTTGAAGAGAATCCGAAATCCAAACAATATTATCATCAATAATAAGACATTAGAATGGAATGCAAAAGATAAAACTGTGAGGTATTTAGGACTACATTTAGATACCCGTCTAACTTGGAGCCACCACATCAACATTAAACTGCAACAAGCATACACCAGACTTCGTTAACTATACCTCCTATTAAATCGAAAATCCGCCCATAAAACAAAGTGTGCACTCCTAGTATATAAATCTTTAATAAAACCATTAGTACTTTACGGGTGTGAAGTGTGGAGAAATACCTCCAAAACTAATTTAAACAAAGTGCAAGTGCTCCAAAATAAAATCCTAAGAATTAGTGTAAATGCCCCTTGGTTTATTAGAAACGAACAATTGCATAATGTACTCCTAATATCCAGGGCCGCCCCTAGCATTTTTTTTTTTTTTTTTATTGACAGTGTTACTATTGTATTGTTTACAGTCAGTCATACATACATATATAATTAAATATTAAAGAAATTAGTTACAGTTAACATCTTTTGCATAACACTATATTATAAATATCACAAGTAAAACAATAATTTATGTGGTGTACCTATCAAAATTAATTTCCGTAAATTCAGCAAAAGTATAAATCGGGTTTTCAGATAATATTTTTTTTATTTATAAGGTGAATTTGGAGTAGTTTAAAGATTTTAGATTTGCTGGGATAGAGTTCATAAATTTTATGCAATAATAGTTGGTGCTGTGTCTAGACGCATTAAGTCTTAAATAATTTGGATATATATTCGTTTGGTTTCGTGTGTTGTAACTATGGACAGCATCATGTGTTTTTAAAACATTCAATTTTTTATATGCGTAGATTAGACAGTGGTATATATAAAGAGAAGGGAATGTCAAAATTTTTAAATTTACAAAGAGGTTGTGACAGTCTTGTCTGTATGAACAACCTGCAATTATTCGTATTACACGTCTTTGTAATGCAAATATTCTTTCCGCGGATGGAGAGTGGCCCCAGACAAGTAACGCGTAAGTAATGTGAGATTGAAATAAAGAGTAATATGCTGTTAAAATGATACTACTGGAAACTGAATTAACTAGATTTATTAGTAAATAAATTGTCCTACAGAGTTTACTACTGATGTTGCTAACATGTTGATCCCATTTGAGACTCGGGTCAAGATGTACACCTAAGAACTTAACAAACTGGGGATTTTCATAGTTATTTGGTCTTGTAGATATTAATAACGTCTGTGTTTTGTCCGATCCATTTGCGGGGCCTGGGGCAAAAATGTAATTGCGGGGCCCCAAAACTGGATTTGCAGGGCCCCATCTATATATATATATATATATATATATATATATATATATATATATATATATATATATATATATATTGAATAACGATATTTTCTTTAATATTATTAACTATTAATAAAGTACACATACTTATATTCAATGAAAATATAATTTTTTTCCAACTATTTATAAAACTTGGAATAATATTTTTAATGTATTTTATTATTTTATTACTTGACGATCGAAGTGCGGGGTCCTTATAGGCGCGGGGCCTGGGGCAGGTGCCCCACTTGCCCCCGCTTTGCCCTGCTAATATCGTCAATATCCACCCAAGTCAAAAAACAAACTCAACGTTTTCTAGAAAGCTTAAACAACTCTGAAAGTGCTGTACACTACACATTGGTAACAAAGGACTACATAAAAGACTGAAGCGACGCTTACTCCAAGATCTCTGCTCAAATGTTTCTGACATAGAAGATTAGCTCTAAATCTAATTTTAATATTATATTTAAATCTAAATTATATTTAATCTAATTAATATTATATTTTTAATAATTATATTTTATAACATATATTTAAACTAGGGAAGTTATGTAATCCCCACTAAGGAATAAGAACTATTGTTAACACCTATAACCCTGCTGTGAATAACAAATGTATTTGTTGAACAGGCAATAAAAGATTATTAAAAAAATCTATTTTTTTTATTTTTTCGGCCTCATATTTGGTTTTTACACGTTTCAGATGATTATAAGACAATATCATACTTATATTTTCACGTAATTTGGATGAAAAAGTAAAATCATCATTCGGAAATAGGCTATAAGGCATTACAAAAATTTTATTTTAGGTGGATATTTTGGGGTTAAAACTGCTCATGAAAAACTTAATATATCTCTCTTATTATAGATTTATCAGAAACATGTATATAATTAAAATTGTTTATAGTAAAAAAGCAAATACATCTTGCATATATCTCCCTTATTATTGACAACAGCTAAATCATATATGACAAAAATAGTTTATAATTAAAGAAAACAAGTATTTAGTTCTATGCATTTTTTCGTTTAGATGAATATTTGTAAACGGAGTTAAGCGGGGATACCCTAAAGCTAAATTTTTGAATTATCTACATTATCATTTATTTAAAAGCAAAAACGTATACCTATGATAAAGATTGTTTATAATAAGAAAATAAATCTTTTCTCTTTAATGTAGTTTTTAATAAGAAGATTATTTAAGGGGCAAGGAGAGTATTACTTATAAGATTGAAATATCTAATTTATTATTTACTCAACAGCTAATATGAATATGAGAAAATAAACTATTCTTCGGTCATAATAAACGGTCAATGCAGTTTTTACGATCTATATTTGGGGAGCTATAGGGAGAGCTACCTATAAACGAAGTATCTCACTTATTATTTACTTAACATTGAAAATATATACAAAAGAGTTGTTTAGAATAAACAAACGATTATTTTCTGTTCTCCTTGAAATTGAAATATCTCACTTATCATTTACGTTACAGCAAAGAAGTATGGGTACTATACTCTATCTCCGAAAGACTGATAGTAATAAAATTTATTATTTGTAAAAAGTTATTGTATTATCACACAGAAGCGGTAAAACAAAAGTGACAAAATATGAATAGTTCGAAACGAAATATTGTTAAAAACAACCGAGTGTGCCGCACATATTATATGGGAATACGAATTAGGGTTAAACACAATAGGCCATAAAAATTTGACCCTACAATTTTGAGGAAAAATATGGTCACAGGGGTGTGTTTAATGATATGATAAATATGGTCACAGGCGTGCGTTTAATAAAATGATAAATAGTAATATAGAAATACATAAAACCAATTTAAACGTGTTTAAAATGTGCACGCCACTGGTAACTGCCTGACAAAATGATTTATTACTATCAATCTTTCAGAGATAGAGTATAGTAAAATATAATTGTATAATACGAGAGTATAATAATTGAATAACAATAAAAAAATACTTATGGTTGGTTTATATACGGAACAAGAATAAGGAATAGGATATAAGAATAGTACACAAGATGTTAAAACATGGCTGCGCCGTATATAGATTTATGTAGGAATGAAATTTAACTTAAACATAAGAAAAGTTGGTAATGGTTGGTTTATATACGGAACAAGAATAAGGAATAGAAAATAAGAATAGTACACAAGATGTTAAAACATGGCTGCGCCGTATATCGGTTTATGTAGGAATGAAATTGAACTTAAACATAAGAAAAGTTGGTAACATTTAACATTTTATCCTTATTCCAAGAATAAGAGACGATAAGCATGCGCACAATGGTCAAAATGTCGGCCGTAATAAAATTTGTCCAACAGATGTTTTCCTGCTGTGATCAGAAGGTTGGAAAAAACAATATAATGTGTGAAACACAAGCAAACAAAATTTACAAAATCTTCTAAATCCATATTACAGAAAACGATTTTTTTTTAAAGGTTATATTAAACATAACAACCTGTCAAACGAGAACCGTTAAACACAGGCCAACGCAAGTACGCAGGCGTAGCGACGAAATGTTATGTCCGATATAAACGGTTTTATATTTTTATTCTTGTGTACTAATCTTATTTCCCATCCCATATTCTTGTTCCGTATATAAACCAACCATTAGTTCAATGAGCGTTCGGGTTTAGATATGCAGACCCTATATTAAACATAAATACTACATATGATGTATAGGAGCAATAATTTACGGACTGTCCTAATATTTTCAGTATGCAAATCTTTAAATTAACTCCATTTTCGAAATCTACGACTTCAATATACCCGAAATTTATATATAACTCAACAAATTTGATTTAAATAGCAAAGTTCGATTTTCGAGCGTTATATCGAAAGCGGCTTCATTTGAGACCAGGTGTTGAGAACAAACCTAAGCAAATTGATGCATTCCGTATATGCATGGAGTATCTTACTCTAATGTCATAATTTACAGCCGTTCCAGCCGGATAGGTCAATTTTTTATTTAATTTCGGGCAAAACCCGAATAATAACAAGTCATATGCCATTTTTTATTTCATTTTTGTAATTTACAGGTTCGATTTGGTCGAAAATTATATGAAGAGGTTCAAAATAATACGAAGTTGAGACTTTACACATTTCGGCCGCTACCTTAATTTCGGCGCTCTGTAGAGAAAAATTCCGCACATATACTTGAAGCCAAGGATAAGCCCTACAGATTTAGGAAGAATTGTAACAAAATGTTAATATACGCAGATTTGCAGTGATAGAGTATAATTTAATGGCATCATGGCTCAAATTTGAGAAAAAATCTATCAAAATTTAAAATTTTCGCCATTTTGATAACAGATTCGGAATCTACGGCATTAAATTAATAGAAAACGAGCCATATTATACGCAATTCGTTAGCCATTTTGGAAATCACTTTTTTGCGTCTGACAATGAATTATGGACGGTATCTTGTAAACTAAGTAACGAATATACGCGTACGATGTGGCAAATTGTAGATAAAGGTCCATTGTACAAATATGTATTTAGCTATTTCGCTCTATCATAAAAATTAGTTACCGTTATCGTAATTGGCGCGCTATTTTCACCGCCATCTTGAATCTGTCTTGATTCACAAATAGGTGCTGCGGGTCTAAATGATTTAATTTTTATAAAGAACACGTGTGCCAAATGACATTCCATTATCATCAAGTACAGTATCAACGTAAAATATGGTGCGTAGGCACTAGACCAGGGGTCCCCAAAGTGGTCGATATCGACCCCCCGGAGAAAAATTACTAGTATAATTTTAATATATAACTGTGTAACTACACAGTGGTTGAGGCTGGTTTTAGCCATGTTAATATCATCCTGACAAAACCGAGAAACAAGTTAGATGTAGAATTCAGTGGCGATTTAACCCTTTGTTGCCGGCAGTCAAAAATAATTTCAAATTAAAAATTATTTACAAGTTTTATAAATGGTACTGTTAAAAGAAAGCTATATATGCAATTATTATTTTATTATTTCATCCCTCCTCTTAGTTACACCCCCGGTACTTGCAAGTACCGTTAGGCTGTGAAGAGGTAATTTTAGAAGAGAAAAGCGATTATATTGTCTTGTTATTTTACGTATTTATTTAATTTTCATTTACATTATGATAATCACAAAAACAATTTTTCTTATCATTACAACATAAATAAATTTTGCATGTTGAACAAATAGAATACGGTCTAGACTGCACTCCATTTATGCTGCAATTTTGTAACATATAAGAATAAACCAGGGGATCTCCGAGACCATAACCCTGCTAGCTTTATTTTCTGACGTATCTTATAGTACACAATGGTACTTTGATATACCGTCTAGCAAAAACGATAATTCTTATTATACATAGAAAGTAACGGGCGAAAATCAACTGGGTACTTATAAGTACCGTCAGTCAACAAAGGGTTAAGGCTGAAATTAACTATTTTTGAACCCGACATTGCCAATCTTGCAAACTGTCACCAACCATACCCGTCACATTGACAATGATAATATAATCATACTAGCTGAGTACCCGTGCTTCGCTACGGTATATTGACGGTTTGCCATCATCGTGTAATTATTATAAGTCGAGGTTCTTTATAAATCACATTGCTGACTCCGTCCTCAGGTGTAGATTCACCCCGTTAGAGGCTCATTAGTGTAAAATTCGTAGTTTGTTTCTAAACATGTGCACGGGTAACTTTTATAAGCAAAAACCTAGTCGATATCTCATCTGTCCTAAGAGATATTGAGGAATCCGTGAAAAAACATTTTACTCCTTTTCACCCCATAGGGGTCGAAAAATCCTTTCTTAGTGGGTTCTTACGTCATATCGAGAAATGTACTCTTGGAATTTCTTATTTCTAATAAAAAATTCTTTAGGAATGATGAAAAAACTGTCAGAACACTATCGAAAGATTTTAAAAAGTCACCTATATGCCAGGAAGCAATTATATAACTCAAGAAGCACAGGACATATAAAGGGTTCGATGCTTACGTTATGGAAGGAATATGTTCCCGGAATTCCATGTATCTAATCAAAAATATACCTATTTACCCCTTTATAGATAAAAAAAACGTTTAAAAGACTTTCTAAAGATTAGAAAAAAAAATGACCAAAAAAGAATGTTATATCTCAACAAACAAATAACTTACGAAACATTATATAAGTCGTCCTAATTTAATGTAGATTCGGCCCGTTAAGTGTTAATTGAAGCAAAATCCTAAATTACATTTTTATACATACGTACGGGTAACCATAGTAAGTAAAAAGCAAGTCGTTATTTCATCAAGAGATATTAAGAAATCCGTTTTCACCACCTAGGGGTCGAATTTCGAGAAATCTCTTCTTAGTGGTTACTTACGTGATGGAAGAAATATAGTCCCCGAATTTCAATTGTCTACTAAAAAATACCAATGTACCAATGAAATTTTGGGAAATATAAAAATGCAATTTAGGGGTGAAATATGAAAAAAACTGTCAAAACCATTTCGAGATATTTTAAAAAGACACCGATATGCCAAAAAGGAATGTTATAACTCAATATACACAGGAAATACGAAAAGTTGTATAATTCACCCCGATTGTAGACCCCTATAGGGGTTGATTCGGACAAAATCCTGAAATACATTTTTCGGCATTTGTATGGGTAATCTTTGTAAGCAAAATCCAAGACGATATCTTATTGGTCCTAAGAGGTATTGAGGAATCCTTGAAATCACATTTCATCCCTTTTCACTTCTTAGGGGTGGAATTTCGAAAAATCCCGTCTTATTGGGTGCTTACGTCATGGAGGGAATATACTTCACGAATTTTATTTATCTATGTCCAAGGGATGTTCAATCAAATACAAAATTCCCATTTACCCCTTAAGGGTGAAATTTTAAAAACTGTCAATACCATTTCGAGATAATTTGAAGACACCTATATGCCAAAAGGAATTTTATAACTCAACAAATACAGGGAATAAGATGGGTTGTATAATTAACCCTGTTCGGAAATTCACTACTTTAGGGGTTGATTAGAACAAAATCCTGAAATAAGTTTTTCAACATAGGGTAATCTTTGTAAGTAAAAACCAAGACGATATCTTATTAGTCCGTAGAGATATTTAGGAATCCTTGAAATTACATTTCACCCCTTAGGGGTTGAATTTCGAAAAATCCCGTCTTAGTGTACGCTTACCTCATGGAGGGAATATACTTTGCTAATATCATGTATCTATATCAAAGAGATGTTCTATCAAATAAAAAATATCCTTTTACCCCTTTAGGAGTGAAATTTTGAAAAACTGTCAAAACTATTTCGTGATATTTTAAAAAGACATCTATATGCAAAATAGGAATTTAATAACTCAATAAACACAGGAAATACGTCGGGTTCTATAATTCTCCCTGATTGTAGATTCACCCTTTTAGGGGATAAATAGGACAAAATCGTGAAATCAGTTTTTCAACATTTATATGGATAATATTTATAAACAAAAATGAAGGCGATATATTATTGGACCTGTGAGATATTGAGGAATCCGTGAAAACACATTTTACCCCATTTCACCCCTTAGGGGTTGAATTTCCAAAAATAATTTCTTAGGGGGTCCTTAAGTCATAAAAGGGAGGGATATACTCCCTGAATTTTATGTTTCTTTGTCTAGACGACATCCTATCGAATAAAAAATGCCAATTTACCCCTTTAGGGGTGAAATTTAAAAAAACGGTCAAAACACTTTCTAGATATTTTAAAAAGACACCTATATGTCAAAAAGGAGTGTTATAACACAATAAACACAGAAGATGCGAAGGGTTCTATAATTCACCCTGATTGTAGATTCACCCCTTTAGGGGTTGATTAGGACAAAATCCTGAAATAAGTTTTTTTATATTTACATGCGTAGTCTTTGTAAGCAAAAACCAAGTCGATATCTTATTGGACCTAAGAGATATTAAGGAAACCGTGAAGCCACATTTTACCCCTTTTAACCCCCTTTTCACCCACTTAGAGGATGAGTTTCGAAAAATCCGTTCTTAGTGGGTGCTTACGTCATGGAGGGAATATACTCGCCGAATTTCATGATTATAGGCCCAGTGGTTTGGGCTGGGCGTTGATTATGAGTAGGTAGCTTAGTTACGATTTTATATATATAGATTAGATAAATGTAATATAAATAAAAAACACTGTACAATAAACGATATAAGAAATCACATAAGAGAATTTTTTGCTTGCCCTATTATAATAACGTAATTGTAAAATAGAGGGGGTCGATACGAAGTCGAAAAACTCTTCTGGGAGTCGACGGTCAAAAAAGTTTGGGGACCCCTGCACTAGACTATATAGTTAATAAAATAATAAAATAAAATTAAAATAACTGTAACTTATATATGTTTATATACGAATGTTTAAAAATATATCTCATCATTAAATAAAGAACTTAACGGAAATATTTACGAGAAATGAAAGTCAGAAATAAAATCATTGCTTGTTTGTTAGAAAATCTTCGTCCGTCAATATATCTTATAAAATAACGTCACGGAAAAGTTTGTGCACCTCCAATATCCAGTCTCCAGTCGAAATAAAACGAATCGGAAATACAAAAACACGCAGCGACTATCGATTTCGTCTATCCCTGTGACAGGATATATTTTCTATCGTATCGTCCCCTCCTTGAGGAGGGAACATCCCGATCTACGAACACTTCCATCAGATAGGGAGCTGTGAATGATCTTATTTTCCTTATCGTTCTAACAGGCTCAAGGGTGTTTTATATGAAATCTCATTAAGATTTGGTTATGGGCAAATATAAAATTAGTGGGTGGTAACAGGTGAAACTCCCAATTTTATACAACAATTATAGATCCGTAACTAGACAGGAGCAGGCGCAAATAGTTATCGTTGCTGTGCTCCAAAAATAAAATTTTACCTAACTAACTAGACAGGAGCATCGGGACACAGGCCCGGGGCCTAGAACAAAGAGAATTCTAAAATAGTCTGCCAAAAAAAATAACAATTAAACTAAATTAACACAATTTTTTCAATAAAACTGTTCACCTTTATTATTAAAAAATTACGGAATCCAAAAAGCTTAGACTCCACGACTCCGAGTTCGATTCCCTATCCCTGCTATAAACTCCTTGTTAGCATTAAAATCGCCATTATGGGCACAGAGCCGGCGCTAGCTTTTTTAGCGCCCGGGGCCAACCCGCCAAACTGCACTCTTTTGTTACAATATATAGTGCCGTACCGAAAGGGGGGGGGGGGGAGTTAGGTGCTCGCAAAGTTATTTCAAATATATTCTTTTGATTTAAATGGTTGCAATTTAAATATTAATTATGGCTAAGTAAATTTGCTGATACAGTGGTACCTCGACTTAAAAACCTCTCGAAATACAAACTTTTCGAGGTACAAACTATTTTTATATCCCATTTTGACCTCTAAATACGAACCCTGATGTTTGTCTTTTTAAATGAATCAAAGCCTGTTTAAAGTCCATTCTACATTATACTTTTTTCAATACTTTTTTCAATACTATCCAACTCTGACGTCATTTCAACTTTTGATACTACAGAATATAGTGGGGGGAAAAAATAAGAGACAGTGATAAATTTTATATCTTCCATCTGTTATTACTTTTCATTGCCAACTTAAAAATTTTTAGGTTCAGATGGCAGACAACAATTTGGTTATAGTAAACCAATTTATAAATATTGTATAATTGTGCTAAGTTTATATTTAATTATATGATCTAAATAAACTTCTTATCAACTTAATAAACTACTAAAAGTTAAGTTGTAAACAAAAACTAAAAAGTTGGTGTTGGTACGACTGTAAAGTTTAAAGACTGTCATCCACAACTACCCCCGGTCAAATTTTTGATTGACAGTTCTGTACTTTTCAGTCGTACCAACACCAACTTTTTAGTCATGAAAAGTAATAAAAGATGGAAGATATAAAATTTATCACTGTCTCTTATTTTTCCCCCACTATATTCTGTAATATCAAAAGTTGAAATGACGTCAGAGTTGGATAGTATTGAAAAAAGTATTGAAAAAAGTATAATGTAGAATGGACTTTATACTTTTTGCAATACTATCCAACTATGACGTCATTTCAACTTTTGATACTACAGAATATAGTGGGGGAAAAAATAAGAGACAGTGATATATTTTATACCTTCCATCTTTTATTACTTTGTCATACTTCTCATTGCCAACTTAAAAATGTTTAGGTTCAGGTGGCAGACAACAATTTGGTTATAATAAACCAATTTATAAATATTGTTTAATTGTGCTAAGTTTATATTTAATTATATGTTCTACATAAACTTCTTGTCAACTTAATATACTTCTAAAAGTTAAGTCGTAATCAACAACTAAAAAGTTGGTAGTTGGTACGACTGACAAGTATAGAACTGTCAACCAAAAATTTGACCGGAGGTAGTTTTGAAAATAGTGTAGTTTGAAGTGTAGCATCGAAAGTTGGAAGGAAGTATTGTGTTTCACATTATACTTTTTACGTCAGTACTACGCAAAAAATCAGTAGTGCTACGCAAAAAATCTGTAGTGCTCCGCAAAAAAGTATCATGTAAAACAGTCCGTTTTACATTATTATTTTTTAACTTTTTTCCCTAGTACTAGAAACAGGCTACCAACAGGCTACTACTACATGTAACAAATCGAAAACTCCTGAACCACAAAACCACATGAAAGTTGTTCCTTTTTTACAATTTAAAGCAGGGATGGGGAGTCGGAGTCGGAGTCGGGAGTCGGGCGTCGAGGAGTCGAAGCTTTTTGGAGGAGTCGGAGTCGGAGTCGGGAGTCGGAAAAAGTTATCGACTCCCGACTCTTTGATTACATATTTATCAAGGATGAGAACAATCCGAAAACGAAAGTAAAATACCATACTACCAGAATTTTTTAAAGTACGGAAACAGGAACGACATTTTTTCTCTGTTCATGAACGAAAATGAAATTAAAAATATTCAATTCCGGTTTCCTTCACGCTTTCCAGTTAAAAATTTAATTCATTTTTAGTAATATCTAATTTTTCTTTTTCTGTATACTTTGTTTATTATGTTAAAACGAAACTAAACTGGATTTTTATTTTCTAAAGTTGTAACGGGCTTTGTGATTATTTTATGTTTCATGTTGGCAGCTAAAATTTATATGTCAAAAGAAAAAAGTGACATGTTATGAAAAATAAAGTATAGTCTGTTCCAAACGATTAGGCGGATCTAGATTTTCGGTTAGTTCCGCCTAATCGTTTGGAACAGACTAACCGAAAATCAGACTAACCGAAAATCTAGTTCCGCCTAAACCAAAGGAACAGACTTTATATAAAATACAAAACAATTTTTTTTTAAACTAATATATTTGAAAATTTGTATTAAAAATGACTCAATAGTCAAGATGAAATGAAAATGACATTTTATAAAAACAGCTCACCCAAACCCAAGATATTTAATGTAAGTATAGTCTGTTTCTTTGGTTTAAGCGGAATTAGATATCGAAATCTACTAACTTTTAAGGATTGAATGAAGCTTTGTATCATTTTGTTTAACAAAAGCCCACTTTGATAGTTAAAAAGTGAACTCGTGATAAATTAAGAAAATAAAAATTCCATTTAGTTCCGCTTAAACATTTGGAATAGACTTTACAATTTACCAGTGAAAGGAGTCGGGAGTCGGAGTCGATTTTCGAAAATACCGACTCCGGAGTCGAGAGTCGGGAGTCGATAATTTTTCTGTCGACTCCCCATCCCTGATTTAAAGGAAGATGATTTTCATACTAACCATGTGAAACATAAATTTGTTATAAATAAAATTAATATGTCACTTCTTCTCCACTTCTCACTCCTTCACCATTTCTTTGCATTTTCTTCATTTAATTGAAAATAGTTTTTTTATTTTTTTTTTTTTTTGGATTTGCTTTATAATTTTTTAATCTGGGAACGGATTGATTGATTTCCCATTGGGTTTCTAGTAGTGCTGGGAACCGAAACCGGGTTTTCGGGTAAAACCGGGTTTGTAATTTTCGCGTTACCTGGATACCCGATTCCGATTCCGAATACCCGGTTCCGGATACCCAGTTTCGGATACCCGGTTTCGGATACCCGGTTCCAGGTACGCAATTCCGCATTCCTAGATTAGATACCCGGTTCTAGGGTCGGGAAAACACCAGACGAATTAGAATGAATACAAATTCCCGATGTTGATGTAAGTAAACTGTAAACATAAATATATTAAAATTAGTGCTGGGTCCCGAAGCCAGAAAATAAAGTCAGACAGAAAATAGTGCGAACTTCCTAAATTCCTAGCCATAGCCATAGGCAAGATAATTTTAGTGCTGGAAACCGAAGCCGGTTTTTCGGGTACCCGGTTCCGGTTTTCGGGTAAAACCGGGTTTGTAATTTTCGCGTTACCCGGATACCCGGTTTAGGATACCCGGTTCCGATTACCCGGTTCCGAAACCGGGTAACCGGATAAACCCGAAACCGGTTTTTTTGAACCGGTTCCGGTTCCGTCAAGATCGATTTCTGGCAGCACTAGTTTCTAGGTACATACTTTTTAAGATACGAACCGCGGTCAGAAACAAATTAAGTTTGTAAATCAAGTTGCCATTGTATATCTAAATGTGCCACCAAAAAAAAGTTAATCAACATGTCTATGAAAGTTGTTAAAAATATTAGTAACAGTACCGATAAGCAACGTACTGCTGAACGATCATTTTCTACGTTAAATTATTTAATAAACTATTTCCGAAACAGCGTCTTCAAACAAGTCAGAAGATTGGAAAATGGACTTTCTTTGTTATTTATATACAAATATATGCATATATCATGCTTTATATACTTTGCAGAAGTCCAAAAGAAGACTGAATATTATTATATTATCAATAAATGTATACATCTTTAAATTCAATTTTGTATTTAATATGTACGAGCCTGATAGAAATGAAAATTTATATTTTTGATCTAAATAAAAACAGAAAAACTTTATAAAAACTTAGAATATGTATATCTAAGCGCTTGTTTTGGCGTCCCTAAGAGCTGGCGCCCTGCCTTTCACCGCCGCTGTATGGGCACAGTCCACTTTAACGTAACTTTAGTATTCGATTTTAGAAAATTACATATTTTGCGACCCTGATCTTTTTTTCCTAAGTTCTTCACTTTCTTTTTCTTTTATTTTTTTCTTGTTAAATATGAGTTAAACCGGATACAAACAATTATTGTGAAGTAGAAGTATAGACATAATATATTTTTTTAAATATCTTCGTCATGATAATCCATTTTTCTAAATGTCCCACATTTCAATAGCGCAAAAAATGGGTACTCCATATTTATGTAGTGGGTGAATACGCAAAATGACATCTCTGATAAATGATGTCTTGTGATTTTTTCTACAGAATAACAAACTCAAAGATTTTGTTGTTATTCTGTATTTTTCTTGCACTCCTATCATTAATGTCACTTTTTGTACATTTTGTAAAGTGACTTGCATGAAAATTTTTGATTGAATGTTTTTAAAGGACAAAGTATCATTAAATGTTAGCGTAAAAATTGAATAGACATTGTTATTTTGAAGCATTTTTAAGTTGGTTTAAAAAGTTTTTCGATTGCATTGAAAATATATTCTATATCCTTTATGACGTATAAAAATACGTATAAAACGTTATAATGTTTAAATATATAAAAATACAAAAATAAATAAATAATAACCCATACTGATATATACGGAGGCCATTAAGTTGAAACCAATAGCTATTATTATTATTATTATTAATGATCAGTAGCGTCAGCAGAAAAATATTTCGGAGGTGGGGTGGGGATTTTTCCCAACATCGGAATTTATACGTAATGAAAAGGGCGCAGTTTTGAATCAGTTGTCATCAGCGTGTTTATGGTAAAATAGGCCTACTTTTATGATTCTCAGGGGGATTTTGGGGAAATTTTTAGGATCTTGTAGGTATATCAAAAAATAACTTATAACGTCACTCATGTATCTGTTTAAACTCCATTCACAATAAATATGAGGTGACGTCACACTTGGTTAATTTAGATACCAATGTGATTTAACCAACATCAAACCATTACTCAGTTGGTATATTTATTTACTGAATGATGGTAAGGTTTTTAGACGTTGCCAGGTTTAGATTGTACTGTTCAGTCGTCAGAGCTAACGTCAGAGCTAAATGCTTTAAACTCAGTTTATCATTAACCCGAGTAAAAATGATAAAAAATGCGTTGCTAATGTGTAAGCTAGTTCTAACTAGGATTAAAATAAACAAAATATTTAACTCTCCAATATGGGCGGTTTAATATCTAACTTTCGATTTTAACTCGAGTTTTGACAGTGACGTTTCTGAAAAACAACTATTCAACACTTAATTTAATAGGATTGAAGTTACTAAATTAGAGTATATTTTTTTAATTATAAAATATAATACAGGTTTGTACCAATAAATATCATGTCTTTTGACATATACAATAAAGTTATGTTATGTCAATAAAACAATTATTTTTAATATTTATACATATTTATTTTATGCTTAGATCCTATATTTACTATGAGCAGTGGCGCACCCAGGAATTTGGAGGGGGGTGATAGACAAAAAAAAGTGAAGATATAAAAGAAAGCTCCTCGTTTCTGAAATACAAGTAATGACCAAAAAAAAAGGTTTTCACTTGTAAAATACAAGTGATGAGCAAAAAAAAGGTCCTCACTTGTACAATACAAGTGAAGAGCAAAAAAAGGTCCTCATCTCTACTTTTAAATCCATATCTAAATATTTTCCTAAGATCTACTGCTAAAAGATTTAAAAATTTGGTATTTCCATCTTTCACAAGGGGGGGCACCCCCCTGGGTGCGCCACTGACTATGATCAGTTCCTAACAGTCCTCTTCCTCATTCTCCTCTTTCGAATGAACTGTTCGAATTGGCAATAATATTTGAATATTCATAATTCGAAGTAAAATTGTATCGAACATATTAAATTCAAATATTCAAAAATGGTCCCCGGGCCACCCCCCTGGGTGCGCCAGTTTGCAGCGTACATAGTAATGTACATAATTAGTAAAAAAAAGAATAAACAAAACAAACGGTGATGGATGACACAACTATATACAAGCAGGGAAATATATAATGGTTCAAGTTTGCTAGCCAATCTGCAAATGCAAGAAGTTAGTGGAAAATTTCATAATTTTGTTCGAATTTCAGCGACAGATTTTGAACTACTCGCTAATAAAAGGTGCGTTCGACATAACTGTGCAGTGTTGACTCTGTGTTGTGCAAGTTTTTTGTCACGTGACCACTGTGCATACTGTGCAAGAAAGTCAAAGACGAACGGCTTGTTCAGATTGTGCAGATATTCAAATTGTTATTCTAAACTTTTTTTTTTGTAAACAAATGAATTATATATGTGTGATTACATCAAGCCTGTCTCCTGCTAATTGTTTTTTACGATAATATATAAATGGCGCATGAAGGTTTTGCGATGCTTTTAAGTAATATAAAAGAAATTTTATTTGATGAGGAAGACAATTCAGAAGAATTTTCCAAACCAGAAAATATTTTGGAAAAAGTGTTTGATAATGCAGAGAGTACTGTTCCAAACATGACTACAAATCAATTTAAAGTACATTTCCGTTTGTATCCAGAAAATTTTAAGTCTTTTTGAATGTATTTACTTGTTCCATTATGAGGTTTATGTCTATACTATTTATTTTGCAAATGCTGCAGGCATAAACAATGATATCTTGATTGTTTTCACTCATATTGTTTTGTAGAAATAATAATTTTGTATATTTACCGCGAGAAACACTATTGCATAGACTGCCGTAAGATCTGAACTTGTGACGTTTGTCAACACAAACTGCACTTGCACAGTATATGCCGAACGATCTTCGTGCAGCACAAAACACACAGAAACTTTATGACGAGCGCTTCTTGTGTAAATTATGCAGAATGTGTAGATTATTAGCGTATGCCGAACGCACCTAAAGTTGGTCACAAAATTGGGAAGAAAGATACAAAATTGGGAAGAAAGATACAAAATTTAGAAAGGCTGTTCCCGTGTAAGAACGACTAGCCATAACCCTACGTTTTTGTTTCAACTGGGGATTCGTTTTCCATCAAGCATACCATTTGGAAATATACAGGATGTTAGGTAAATGTCCGGCACAATTTAAAAGACAGCATGGTGACGTAGAATGCAATCGATTTTTCCTTTGCCATTTTTCTCTAAAATGTGAATTTCGTCCAAAAATAAACAAAAAAAAATATGCCCCAAATTTTGAAAACCACTAACTTTTTTTAATTTTTCATATTAATCCAGAAGTTGTGTAGTTGCCATAGAGAAAACAATATTTTTAGTAGTTCAATAATAGAATATCAAATTTTCTCCATGGCAACTACACAACAACTGGATTAATACGAAAAATTAAAAAAAGTCAGTGGTTTTCAAAATTTGGGGCATCTTTTTGTTGGTTTATTTTTGGACAAAATTCACATTTTAGAGAAAATTGGCAAAGGAAAAATCGATTGCATTCTACGTCACCATGCTGCCTTTAAAATTATGCCGGACATTTACCTAACACACTGTATATTTCGTGACTTCCTGTAAAAAATTCTTAATTATTATTTTAAAACATTTGAATATCTACATGTTCCAAGTATCATAATTGAAATACAAATAAATTACTTTTTGCTGTACCAATGCTTTTTCTTTCTTTTGCATTTTCCCTTGCGAACGACCCTAAAATGCTGGTTATTTTTTGTTTCATTTCAAAAATACCAGGTTTTTAAATTGTGTGCCATCGTCTCCCAAGCATTTACCTTTTTATTGCGTGAAAAATGAATTTCGTGCTTAGAAACCCATAATACAGGATATTTTTCATACGAGTTCAGATCAGGAGTTTATTTAAAATTTTCTCAAATTATGTAATTTTTGTAAAAAAAATAAATGAAAGCTCTTAGTACTCAAATTAACGATTAAAATTTCGACATCTAGCAGCCTGTTGGCTTCTTACACTTCTTAAATAAAAATCGTGAAATGTGTGAAAATTCACACTCCATAACATTTTTTTTTAAATAATTAAAATCAAGCGAACATTTTAAAATATATTTATAGAAATAGATTCCCTAAAAACATAAATGGTAATAACTTTACGTTCCTAATTTACGTACGACAGTCTGATTTTCACAGTCTGAAGCTTCTTTTTTGTACTTCATAATTTTATAAACAAACTTAAAAACACTTCGGCGCTCTGTGGACAGAGCGTTGATAGGCGAGGGAAAGCAGAGAGGCAGAGACAGAGAGGCGGGGAGAAAGAGAGAGAGAGAAAGAGAGAGAGAGAAAGAGAGAGAGAGAGAGAGAGAGAGAGAGAGAGATTTATCCCACAACTGGCACACTAAAGGTGTGTTCGGCATAACTGTGCAGTGTTAACTCTGTGTCGTGCAAGTTTTTTGTCACGTGACCACTGTGCACACTGTGCAAGAAAGTCAAAGACGAACGCTTTGTTCAGATTGTGCAGTTATTCTTGTTATTCTAACCTTTTCTTTTTAACAAATAAATTATGCGTGTTTGATTACATGAAGTCTGTCTCCTGCTACTTGTTTTGTACGATAATATAAAAATGTTTTTGGGATGCTTTTAAGTAATATAAAAGAAATTTTATTTGATGAGGAAGATAATTCAGTAGAATTTTTCAAACCAGAAAATATTTTGGAAAAAGTGTTTGAATATGCAGAGAGTACTGTTCCAAACATGACTACAAATCAATTTGAAGTACACTTCCGCTTGTATCCAGAAAAATTTGAATCTTTTTGAGTATATTTACATGTTCCATCATTAGGTTCATGTCTGTACTATTTATTTTGCAAATTCTGCAGGCATAAAGTATGATATCTTGATTGTTTTCACTCATATTGATTTGTAGAAATAATAACTTATATTTTTACCGCGAAAAACACTATTGTACAGATTGCCTCACGATTTGAACCTGTGACGACTGTGCAACACAAACTGCACTGCACGATATTTGCCGAGCGATCTTCGTGCAGTACAGAGCACACAGAACGTTTCTTGTGTAAATTATGCAGAATGTGTAGATTATTAGCTTTTGCCGAACGCTCGTCAACTAGTATGTTCTAAAATCTCTCGTGCGCAAGTTTTACGTACGTTATTCAAAATCGAACATAAATATATGTAAAGACCATAGATTGTTCTTTAGTTAGTTAGTTAGTTAAAATTTTTGGCGCACAGCAACAAAGACTATTTGCAAATAAAAGAAATCTTGCACGGACAAATATAAAAAGTCTGTTCGAAAAAATGAACAGACGCAAGGTGATGCTAAGAGGCTGTAAAGCAGTGCCGGCTCCACACGGTAAGCAAAGGATGCGTCGCATCGGGGCGCCTTGTGCTAAGGGCGCCGAAATTACATTTCGGAACACTTTTATAATTAAAAATCTGACGATACGCCAAAAATCTGATAACAGAATTATATTTTAAACAAGTCTACTCATATAGATATATTATAATCACAAGTGAATAAAACTTTAATTTGCGCTAGTTTAGTTTTAACAGTTACGCCATAAACTACAATTTTAAAGTCATAAACCAAAGCAATGCCGGCTCCACAATGGATACAAAGGTTGCGTCGCATCAGGGCGCCACGATCAAGGGGCGCCATCGCAACGAACGATTGAGCGGCGCCGTTTTTATACTGGCGAGCTAAACAAAAAGTCTTCGACAATTTTTTCTTCACAAAGAATTTTAAATTTTTTAAAAACGGGGCGTCATTTTTATTTTCGGGGCTCCAGGTACCTATACGCATAAAACTAGTGTTTATTCGTATCGCTTGTGTGACGTATAAAACTTAGAATTCAGTTGCATAAAATCAGTGAATTAGTTCAGATCAATTCCTGCTATATATCGATGGTGATTTGCTAATATGGTGTATCTCGAAATACCGAATATTCCAATTTCCACTTTATTACTACTGATACCCCACAAGGGCAAATAATAAATGTTTTAAATAATTTTTTATGATCGCCTTATGTTTACAAGTTAATGGTGGTATTTTTGAACATTTAATTTAGATGATTTTTTTTATAAGCACTTAGGTATTTTATTATTACCTGTTTCATAATTTCTAATGAAAATATATTGTGTCAATACAGGGCCCCGCCAAGCGAGGGTGTTAGGGGTGCACAGAACCCCGGTGGCAGGCCTTAGGAGAGGAAAATATTGGCAAATAGGGGCGGTAGATAACAACATACAAATTTCTGGTCAACTTTTTTTTTAAGGGCGCCGAATCAATCTTTGCATCGGGGCGCCATAACCCCTAGAGCCGGCACTGCTGTAAAGGTGCCAATTACCATCGAATATCACAGGTTAATAATAAAACATATTAAAATAAGGTGCAAGACTTCACAAATAAAACAATAAGTTCGATTCTCTCAGGAATAGTATCAGCAGATCCGGCGAAAGCGGTGCATGCGGGCGCCAAATGCCAAATGAATGTAAAACTAATTTAGTGAAATGTAATTTTAGAAGTAAGGACCTTTTTATTTTTTGGTCTTCACTTGAAATTTAGAAATAAGGACCTTTTTTTTAGGTCTTCACTTGAAATTTAGAAGTGAGGACCTTTTTTTTGTCTTCACTTGAAATTTAGAAGTGAGGACCTTTTTTTTAGGTCTTCGCTTGAAATTTAGCAGTGAGGACAGTGCTATTTGACATGCTCGAAAAAAGCTATAGTCTATCTCAGAAAGACTGATAGTAATAAATCTTCTTGTCAGTTACCAGTGGTGTGCACATTTTAAACACGTTTAAATTGGTTTTGTGTATTTCTATATTACTATTTATCATTTTATTAAACGCACGCCTGTCACCATATTTATCATATCATTAAACGCACGCCTGTCACCATATTTTTCCTCAAAATTTTAGGGTCAAATTTTTATGATCTATTGTGTTTAACCCTAGTTCGTATTCCCATATAAGATGTGCGGCACACTCGGTTGTTTTTAACAATATTTCGTTTCGAACTATTCATGTTTTCGAACTATTCACACAGAAGCTGTGTGAAAAAACAATAACTTTTTCAAATAATAAATTTTATTACTATCAGTCTTTCTGAGATAGACTATAGTTACGCCCTACCTAGGGGCGCCCAATTAAATCTTGCTTATGGGCGCCATAGACCCTCGCGCCTGCTCTGAGTATCAGTCTGTCCATGAGTACTCTGTCGTCACCTAAAGCAACTGACAGGTCATAGCACAGGCCTAACCTCTTACTGACATCCTCGAACTGTATAGATTGTTTTTTGATTCAGTTATATTATTCTTTTAAAACTTGTACTCTTTATGATTTATTTACAAATACTATGATTTCCTTGCGTATATAATTCATTTCTTAGCTTCGTGAGGAACTACAGTCTATTCCAAACGATTAGGGTGAACTAACCGGAATTTTTATTTTTGTAAGTTGTCATTATAATAGTTACTTTTTTATATATTGAAGTTGGCTTTTCCTGAACAAAATGATCAAAAGCTTCAATCAATCGGTAAAACTAAGTAAGAATTGAAAATCTAGTTCCGCCTAAACCAAAGAAACAGACTTTAGATTTTTAAATCTAGTAACTTTTAACGATTGAATGAGGCTTTTGATAATTTTGTTAAGCAAAAGACCACTTTAATCATTGAAAAAATGAGTTCGTGACAACTTAAGAAAATAAAAATTACCTTTGGTTCCGCACTAAGCTATGAGCAGTTCACTTTTGTAAGAACACACTAGATCTGGTTATTTTGGTAACTTTTATGGTGTGTTACTGACTTTAAATGTCAATTAAAAATATTCCTTACGCTGTAAAACCGACTTTAGGTTGATAAGGTTATGATCACTATAATTAAGATATCATTTTTCATTATGACATATGTCAAATGGATCGACATTTTAAAAAAGTGACATTTTTTAATACCAACATGACATACAGCTTCAAAGGTGTAAACTATTGAAAACAAAATTCCCTCTTAGTTTGTTCTTACAAAAGTGAACAGCTTATAAGAAACGAATTTTACAGTGCAGAATTATCTTAGTGCTGCCCTCCGTTGTACACTGGCAACATTATTATTTTTATAAATATTTTAAAGCATGACTAAAAAATAAACCAGTGGTTTTAAAATGTTATATTTCTGAAAGCACCATCTATGACCAAAAGTATAAACTAATTGCACAGAAATATTTGGCAACAATGCAAAAGTTTCTACTTGACGTTTAGTTGTTTGTCAAACGGTTAGTATTTTTTTCTAATGTTCCATATTTCTTGATTAGACATTTTATATATTATTCTACGTATACTTAATGTATTAATCATAATTTTAACTCGTGATATTTCAGAATTTGATAGAAATAAGATTTAAAGTGAACAAACAATTTATAACCTAAAAAATGTCAAATTCCGCACCACATATTGATAGAGATTTGGATTTATCTAACGCAAGTAGAGGAGTATGGCTTGTAAAAGTTCCAAAATATATCGCAAATCGATGGGAAAAAGCACCTGGAGATATAGAAGTCGGAAAATTGAAAATATCAAAGTACTTATATTTTAACATATTATTAGTGACATGATTACAAGTTTTTAATCTACAGAAATCCAGGACAAAAAGCACAAGTATCTCTTACATTATCTGAAGCTGTTCTTTGTTTGAATGAGCCTGGAGAAGAAAACATTCCAAAGGATCATAGGTTAGATGTGTCAACAGTAACTCAACAAACTCTTGGCGTTTTCTCACACATGATACGTAAGTCTTTTGCAGTATTTTGTAAAAGGAAATTTAATATAAAACAGCTGAGAACAATTATAAATTTTTATAATATCAAACAATAGCTCATGAATTGCACATGACTTTTTCATGTCTTAGGTGCTCTTTATTATGTGTTAAATTTCCATAATATTTCTTTAAAACTCTCAATTTGTGTATTTTTTTGTTAGAGTATCGTATGTTAAACTTTATAAATGGTCTCCAAATACAGGATTTTCCCTGTGTGCCTTTTTTTACTTATTAGATCAGAATTGTGCAAACTTTTCATGCCGCACCCTACTTTTTGTTAAAATACAGTAATCCCTTCATTTAATTAGTACCATAAAAACTCTACGTAAATGGAGCCATGGAAAACTTTTGAATATAAGGATATGTTACATATTCTCAAATTTTTTACACTTATTGGTGTAAAAAATTTTAAGTATTAAGTGTACCGGAAAGTTCTTTCATTTTTATTATTAGTGCAATATGCAAACTAGTCACGACTTGTAAAAATTGAAAAAATAAAAATTCCATTTAGGTTCCGCACGAGGTTCAAGAAACGAAATATAGTTCATATATTATTAATGGCGTATTCCAGCGGTTCTTAAAATGGGGTTCTCGGAGCCTTGGGTGTCTGCATAGCCATTATCGGGGGTCCGCGTAACAATTTTGACATTAACTTTACAACCCTCAATTTTTCGCTTTTATTCAAATAACTCATTTAATAAAAATGCTACATGGTCAAGACTTTTTGTATTTGTTGTTATCTAACTGGTTATTGATATAACTAAACAATAATTAATAAAAATGTAATTATTTTTATTCAGCTGCAAATTATTTACAGAAAACATTTCATAATAAGATCTATTTTGACCAATATTTAACCAAGAAATGTTTGTATGAGTTTAACGTATTATAATTTGTAACTTTTTTAATTCTTTTTACTACTACTTTAATTCATTTTATGTTTTTAGGATTTTGTAGGTATGACCAAAAAACCCTTATACCGTCATTTTGTCGTCTGTCCGTCTGTCTGTCTGTCTGTCTGTTCGGTAAAAATTGTAGCCAAACGGCTTAACCTAGAGAGTTAAAATTTGGCATGCTTATACAACTCTTTGACCCGCATATAGGAAAAAAAATACTAAAACATCTAAAAAAACATCCCCCTAAAAATATAAACAAATATCTGCTCATCGAAAGAAAATTCTGAGTAGGATATCAAATGAAAGCAGTAGTGAAGGTACGTGGATTAACGATTAAAATTTTATTTTTGCAAAATAAATTATTGTGACGCGATTTTTGCCAAAATTGTCTAAAAAAAATTCTTGTCCCACACCCTGTAGCCCAGATGGTTTAATCTAAAAATGTACATGTACATTGTTGTGAACCAGAATAGTACAACAGAAATTTTTGATCAGATTATGTTTTCGGAAAATAAAGCATTTTTTGTGTTTTTGGTTGACGATGCACAAAAGTTATAGTTATGTAACACACTATATTAGAAGGCGTATCCTGGTGTAATGGTTAGCTTACTCACTTGCTACCCAGCATACTACGGGTTCGCTCCCAGGCAGAGGAGACTATTTTATTTTTTGTTTTTTTTTCTTCATTTTTATTTTGTTAAAATTCTAGTTATATTTTGGCAAATGTTGCATTTAATTTTTAAGAGCGTAAATTTAATATCCAATTGGCATTGTTAGAACACCCAACCGAATACGCTATTAGATAGTTCCTTAGTACACAATGCTGGGCCAATAGCGTTGATGTATGTGACCTTACTAGTGGTACGTAGTTCGAAAAGAATCTGCGGTTTCTAATCAGTTCGGAACGAACTACTTGCACTATTGCAGTCTCATACTGTTTACTCAAAAATATATCGAACTGGCCCGTACATGATTTTTCTGTTATAACTTTTAAATAAAATTAAGTATGCTATAGTTCTGCAATTTTTTTCGATACTTTTCGATTACTTTGTCGATTTATTGTCGATTTTACTTATTTGTTTTAACTGTAAAGATATAAAATAATAAAATATCTGTGAAATAACTGCTTGCTGATCGTTGCATAACAAAGAAAAAACGTTTTTACTTGCCCGACCTTAATATATAAGGGGCAAGTATTGTAATCGCGAAAATTTTCGATGTCGAGATTTTGACGGATGACCACGTTTCATGGTCCAGGGAATCCAAAAAACCTATTTTCGAAGTGCCGTCCGTATGTGTGTGTGTGTGTGTGTGTGTCTGTCTGTCTGTGTGTCTGTGTGTATACACGATAACTCAAAAACGGTTTAACTTAAAGAGTTCGTTCTGGTACTAAAAAATTCTCCTATTAAATAGGAAGAACCCTATTGTTTTTTATGAAAATCGGTTGACTAGAAATGGGAGTTTACTTGTGTCGATTTTAAGATTTTTGCGAATATTTAGCAACAGAAAAATATTTCGAAAAAATTTATTCAACAAAAGTTACTATAAATGCAATAACTAATAACTTTTATTTGAGACGTTTTTTGATAAAACGAAAAATTTCGAAAAATTTTTGTAAAATTATTTAAAATTTTTCCAAGTCTCAATTTGTTCATACTTATATGTAACGTTTCCATGGTCATGATAATTAATTCGTAACTAGTAAAGCAAGCCTTGGACAAAAATTTGTATAGAACATAATTTGATGTATTTTTGAAGATTTACCTAAATATTTAAAAAAAAATTTTTTTTTAAATTTACATTTTTTTAAAACAGTTTTTTTATGGGAGGGCAAGTCTAGCGGAGGTTTCCCTTCGCCACTGGTTTAATTATGTAATTCATTTTTATCTTCCGATATTGTGCAGTCAGCTCTAGGGTCAATCCAGTCTCAAGTATTTAATACTAAAAAATTCAGGGATAATAGGAACGGTCGAAACGTCCCAATGACCACGTGACTTTCATATCTGTGACCGGCGGTTTAGAAACGGAGATCTTATTTTCCTTGTCCTTATGCCCCTATCTAGGCGTTTACGAACCTATTATTTATTTACCTTTTAATTACGTGATTCAGGGTGTTCTCATAAATATTTTTGACGGTTAATGTTCCGTATAAGTCAACCACAAACAACTCATCAGAGAAAACGCGTATGCCAGTTAGAATGAGATTTGGCCTTGGCGAAGGGCCGCCCCTTTCTTTCAAAACAACATTTACGATTCACTTTCTCTTTTCCAATATTTTTATTCAAAACTGAAATGTAAATAAGTACTTCATAGTTATCCGTTGTGAAATCCAAGCAATTATTTAATAAGTGTTTGTTAACATTTAGCTCGTATTGACATTTGTAAAGAAAAATTTGAATGAAATGTCGGTATTTATACGGTTAGTCACATTTAAATGTTTTAAATGAGATTTATAGTATACATATTTTGAAAAACATTAATTTTATTAAAGGAGAGAATCCTCAAAAATAACAATATATTCCGACCTACCAATTTTATGTCTAAAATAAAATATTCCATTTTTTGTCGCATTCATAGATGCTAAATTATGTAAATGTATTAAAAATGTATAAACCATTTATATATCTTCACTATATGCAAACAATCAATGATAAAACTAATTAGGTTAGGTACAGTTAGCAAAAATTTTGGACAGAAAAACCTGAAACTTGATAGACGTATATAAACAGGTACTCATAAGGAATTGTTACGTGTTTTCAATGAGATTTGTATGGCATCAAAAGAAAGTTCTTAAGACGTAGATTAAGGAACAAAAATTAGTTTTATAAAATTAGTTTTTTTTTTTTTTTTTAACACGATTTTAACCAAAATATGCTAAAAATAGTTCTTGTCCTGCCCCCTTTTACCTAAAGAGGTTAAATTAAAAATCTGATAATATTATAGGTAATGTATATGATCACCAAAAAATTCTTGTAACGTCACTCATGTGTCTGTCTGTCTGTCTGCACGGTAGAAACTGTAGCTTAATGGCTTAACATAGAAAGTTGAAGTATACATATTTTGAAAAACATTAGCTTTATATATAAATTGTTCCAAAAATATCAGTTATATTCCGACGTATTGACATCTGACACTACCGATAGAGGAGCTACTGCATTTTACATCATGGCTGACTTTGGTAGGATATTTTTGACAGGTTCAATGGTATCTTCATGTGATATTTATTGAAACACACGGGAACACACTCTAAAATGGTCTTTAACTGTCTTTCCACTTCTAAGAACATATTCCCATGCTTGTCTTCTATCCATAACTACACGTGCACCACCACGTAAATTCAGAAACACGTTTTTTTTGCCACGTTTCGGAACACGATGAAAACTTAGGTCTCTATCACGACCTACTTTTGCATTGCAAAGATAAACACAACAATTCACGTTGCATTTAATTTTTTCTTGCAATTTTAAAGACATTTTTTTTAAAACTTGCTATGAAAACAACAGTAAACAAAATCGACTATCCTACAACCGTCAGTTTCTCAAAATCTCACTAGAGGCGCTTCAGTTATTGTCAGTTGACAATAGGGGAAATATTTTAAGATCGCAGCGCTGTTGCGGCAT
Source organism: Liopterus haemorrhoidalis (assembly GCA_963971575.1). Lineage (NCBI taxonomy): Eukaryota > Metazoa > Arthropoda > Insecta > Coleoptera > Dytiscidae > Liopterus > Liopterus haemorrhoidalis. Next base: position 144,322,793 of record OZ020611.1, on the reverse strand, counting down.
ACTTGGAACTTCAAAATAGACATTCATTATATATAATCATATGGGCAACAAAGTGAATTTTAATGTTTACTGGTGGTTTTTGTAATTTTGCTATAATATTAATACGTGTTTTTATGCAAAGTAATCAGTGAAATATTATAACATCTAATATTAATAAATAAGAATAATTTTAGGCATGTTTTTACTATTTTTTAGGTTGAAATGGACCTTTTAGGTTATTTAGGTTGAAATGGATTTCTTTTAATACACGAATTACACTCACATATACAGCAATAATAGTTCGACTTCAACATGATTTTTGTCGTCTTCCACTTAAGTTTAAGGTTATTTTCACTTATTATCACTTGATACCAGTAAAAACAATTTAAAACTGATATATAATATAAAATAACATAAAACTTATAAAACGCAACAATATACCAATATAATAACCACTAAACTATAGTAAAATGCAAAAATATATTTTGATCCCATATAACTCAATGTAAAAACCGCGATAGAATGTCTATTTCTGTAGTTGCTTAAAATCTCACCAGATGTCATATCGCTTAGCAATTTTTCCATATCGTCATGTTAAAAATGCGTATCACAGAACGCATATTTCCCAACCAACTACAGATGCATGAATTATTACTATTGGCTCCCCACTCTTACAACCATGCCTTCTCGTTTCTAATGTTATAATATACTGCATTCTAAGCGTACTGCGTAGTTTTGGTGGACTCATATGGAACATTAACTTTTTGACTGCTAATGATTTTTAACAAAATAAGAATTAACGTAATTATATTCGTAATGTATATAATATTCCATTTATTATTTAAAAACCAAATTATAATAAAACTGACATTTTATCCTAAATTGTCTTATAGAGCCCTATTTACTATGTTAAAAATAATCAGCCTCAAAGTCCCACACAATCATACGAATTCAGTAGATTTCAAAATCTAGTTCCGCACGAAGCTAAGAAATGAATTATAAACAGAAATAAACAAACAATTGCCAATAGACCATATTAGTAACTACGTCATAAAATGGGAGTCAGTGCTGCCGCCTCACGATTGGATTCCTTTTATTTGAATTTAGCATGTTGTTTTTTTGTTAAATTGTATTTTGGAAATATAAATTAAGTTTTCAAAGTAAGAGAATGCTTCACATCAAAACTACAGGTCAATATTTATTTATTAAAATTCTTATTTTTTACATTATAATTTAATATGTCATTATTTTTGCGGATCAATATTATTTTGCAGGTTAATTTTGAAAATTTTACGTTAATCTATATATATAAAATCGTAACTAAGCTACCTACTCATAATCAACGCCCAGCTCAAACCACTGGACCTACAATCATGAAATTCGGCGAGTATATTCCCTCCATGACGTAAGCACCCACTAAGAACGGATTTTTCGAAACTCATCCTCTAAGTGGGTGAAATGGGGGTTAAAAGGGGTAAAATGTGGCTTCACGGTTTCCTTAATATCTCTTAGGTCCAATAAGATATCGACTTGGTTTTTGCTTACAAAGATTACTCATGTAAATATTAAAAAACCTATTTCAGGATTTTGTTCTAATCGACCCCTAAAGGGGTGAATCTATAATCAGGGTGAATTATAGAACCCTTCGCATCTTCTGTGTTTATTGTGTTATAACATTCCTTTTTGGCACATAGGTGTCTTTTTAAAATATTTAGAAAGTGTTTTGACCGTTTTTTTAAATTTCACCGCTAAAGGGGTAAATTGGTATTTTTTATTCGATAGAATTTCGTCTAGATAAAGAAACATAAAATTCGGGGAGTATATCCCTTTTATGACTTGAGAACCCCCTAAGAAATGATTTTTCGAAATTCGACCTCTCAGGGGTGAAAAGGGGTGAAATGGGTTTTCACGGATTCCTCAGTATCTTTTAGATCAAGAATATATTGCCTTGCTTTTTCTTAGAAAGACTACCCACATAAATGTTGAAAAACTTATTTTTCAGGATTTTGTACTAATCAACCCCTAAAGGGGTGAATCTACAATCAGGGTGAATTATAGAACCCTTCGCATCTTCTGTGTTTATTGTGTTATAACATTCATTTTTGGCATATAGGTGTCTTTTAAAATATCTCGAGTTAGTTTTGACATTCTTTTAAAATTTCACCTCTAAATGTAAATGGGGGGGTTTAAATGGGTATTTATATTCGCTAGAACTTCCCTTGGATATAGAGACATGAAATTCGGGAAGTATATTGCTTCCGTGATGTAAGCACCTACTAAGAAGAGTTTTTTCGAAATTCGAGCCCTAAGGGGTGAAATGTGATTTAAAGGATTCCTCAAGGGGCTATTCTAGATTCGGGGTGTATTATAGAACCCTTTGAAGATTCTGTATTTGTTGTACTATAACTATGTTGTACTTTTTCGCATTTAGGTGTCATTTTAATATCATTAGTTCCAAGATCATTTCATGTTGACCGTTTGTTTTTTATATTTCACCCCTAAATTGCATTTTTTATATTTCCCTAAATTTCATTGGTACATTGGTATGTTTTAGTAGACAATTGAAATTCGGGGACTATATTCTTCCATGACGTAAGCAACCACTAAGAAGAGATTTCTCGAAATTCGACCCCTAGATGGTGAAAACGGATTTCTTAATATCTCTTGATGAAATAACGACTTACTTTTTACTTACTATAGTTACCCGTACGCATGTATAAAAATGTAATTTAGAATTTTGCTTCAATCAACACTTAACGGGGCGAATCGACATTAAATATGTAGGGCGACTTATATAATGTTTCGTAACTTATTTGTTTGTTGAGTTATAACATTCTTTTTTAGTATATAATTTTTTTTTTCTAATCTTTAGAAAGTCATTTAAACGTTTTTTTTTATCTATAAAGGGGTAAATAGGTATATTTTTGATTAGATACATGGAATTCCGGGAACATATTTCTTCCATAACTTAAGCATCGAACCCTTTTATATCTCCTGTGCTTCTTGAGTTATAACATGTCTGGCATATAGGTAGGGTGACCAGATTTCAGTGAAGGGAAACCGGGACACAGGGAAAAAAGGTCCTCACCTCCCAGATTCAAGTAAAGAGCAAAAAAAAGGTCCTCACCTCCCAAATCCAAGTGAAGAGCAAATAAAAAAGGATCTCACCTCTCACATTGACTAGTTGTAATATTTCTTTTCTTACAAATGCATAATTATGTAAAAACCGGGAAAATCGATCGTCCCGAAAACATTTTTTGGGACACCGGGACAATGTACATAAAACCGGGACGGATGGTCACCCTACATATAGGTGACTTTTTAAAATCTTTCGATAGTGTTCTAACAGTTTTTTAAATTTCATTCCTAAAGAATTTTTTATTAGAAATAAGAAATTCCAAGAGTACATTTCTCGATATGACGTAAGAACCCACTAAGAAAGGATTTTTCGACCCCTATGAGGTGAAAAGGAGTAACATTTTTTTCACGGATTCCTCAGTATCTTTAAGGACAGATGAGATAACGACTAGGTTTTTGCTTATATGGTAAAAATTACCCGTGCACATGTTTAGAAACAAACTACGAATTTTACACTAATGAGCTTCTACAGCTGAGGAGAGAGTCAGCAATGTGATCTATAAAGAACCATGACTTATAATAATTGCACGATTATGGCAGATCGTCAATATACCGTAGCGAAGCACGGGTACTCAGCTAGTAATCTAATCACTTGCCATAGCAAGTGACATAGCAATAAGTGTGTATATGTCTAAATGGTTTGAAGGAACAATATGTTGTTTTTATTTTATCCATTATTGTTTTACATTTTCATCTGTCAACAAACGAACAATACACCATTATGCATTCTGAAACAAAATATTAATGATTACTTAGTGTTAATTAAATAAGATATTTCGATTTTCATATTATTTAAAAACGTAACCTATTAATATATCTTCGAATCCTTATTTATATATTTATAAAATCATTATTCTATAATATAAAGTATCTGGATTTTATATATTAGTATATACTTAACAAAAATACATATTTTTTGCTCCAAAATTGAAGATACAGTCAGCGCCCGCTTAACGTACACAATGCGTGCACAGATTCCCGTACGTTAAGCGGGCGGTATACTTCCGTATAAATGCATGTAAATACGACTAATTGGTACATACTTTCGGTCCCTATGTTCACACGAACGTACATTTGTTCGTACGAATGTACATTTTTTTATATGGACGTACATTTGTTCGCACGAACGTACATTTTTTTTTTTTTTTGTGTAAATGACCAATATTCATTGGTTGTTTTGAAGTTATATTTAGGCAAGATATGCGTATGAAGCTTGAAATACAGTGTTACCAACTTCTATCTTTCAATTTTCTCCCTTCACTCACACTTACAGAGAAGAATCAGTAAATACGTCGAACGCAGCCGAATATGTACACGTATTTACGAATGCTTTTCTGTGTGTGAATACACAGCACTGTATTCACATGTATTTAAAAAAAAAATGGAACTGAATATAGACACTGAAGATATTAACGATTTGTTAGAATCACATGCGGACGAACTCACAACTAATGAGTTATTAGAACTACAAGAGCAAATGAGAACTGTAAAAGAAGACCCAAAAAACCGAGAACGAAAAACCGAAATACAACTAAAAACAGTAAGTGGAATATTAGGCAAAGTGAAAGAACTCATTGACACTATCGAGAATTCGGACCCGGATATCGATAGAAGTTTCAGTGTTGTTAATAATATACGCAATAGCACCGCTTGTTATAAACTTTTATATCAAGACAAAATGAAAACTGCGGTACAATTGACAATGGACAAATTTCTAATTAAAAACAACAAATAATAATTTTTTAAGTACTTATTTATTTTTCTAAACATGTTTATTTTATATAATGTATGGTTTATTTTTATTTTTTTAACATGTATTTATATGTTAGTACTACGTGTTTACTGTTCTATTCGGATTTACGAAAATATTAGGGGCATTAAATTAATAAACTTCAATATCTTGCAAATGATCATTCATGAAAAAAAAAAGTGTAAGAATCTTTTTTTGTAGAAAATTTTAAGTTTTATTCAAACAAATTTTACGTTAAGTTTACTCTTTCAAAATTAAATGCGGTCCCGTCATTTAATAATCGGACATTTTTCGTGAATCCGATTATACATTATACATTGTGTGCTATTTCTTTTCCCTTTTTTTAACCATAAAGTTGCCATATCAAGTACGAAATCGACGTTTTCGGGTGAAGCGATGTACGTTCGCGCGGGGACTGTGTATGTTTGTACAAAAGCGAAATTTTCATGTTACGCGATGTACGTTCGTACGAACAACGTGTACGTTCGTACGAACATACACGTAATTAATCATGTACGTATCATCGAACGTACGTTAAGCGGATGTACGTTAAGCGAGCGCTGACTGTATTCATAAAATTAAAGTAAGAAAAGTAATGTCACATGTATTTTAAACCAGTCAAAAACTTCCAAAGGACTCAGCTCTCAGATGGCAGCACATGTATGTGACGACACACTAATATGGTCTATTTGCGGGTAGCATAAATGACGTCATACTTCTCAGCATATAAATCACCATTATGGACACAGTGGACTTACCTTTTATTTTGGTATCGTGAATGTTACTGAAACAAAAAACACTTTATGATTTAAATCATTTTCATATTTAACCGCGTTAAAGTGAATTCGCGTAAATGAAGGAATTGCTGTACTTACTCCTGGCGCCCCCGAGCGGGGAATACATCCCTCTGGTAGATGCATGATTCCTAACCCTAAAATGTGAAAATTCACACTTTTTTTAAAAATTTTTTTAGCTGGAAATACTGATGCAGTGGTGCCAGAAACAGAAAAATTATTTATGGAAGGTCGAATTGTACAAAAATTGGAATGTAGGCCTTATGCAGACACATGCTATATGAAACTAAAATTAGAATCTATAAGAAAAGCATCAGTACCTGCTAGGCAAGTTAAACAATTGGATAAGATCGTACAAAACTACAAGCCAGTCTCAAATCATAAAAACAACGTGAGTATTTACTATTTTATTTATTTTTAACCTCGATTGGATCTTACATAAGAGAGAAACAGAGTGACGAACATACAGATAGATATTGGTTCGTTAATAGCAGAGTTATAAAATAGTTCGTTAAAGCGGGAATTCGTTATCCGAGTTACGACCGTAAAAATCATCGTATCATGGAAGTGGCAATAATTATAACCATATATATAAAAATTTCATCAAAATCCGACTAGTAGTTTTTGTAATTACCCAGAATTTGTTATAGGTTACTAAATACCTACAAAACCCTGAAATGTGTGAAAATTCATACTTAACATCAATTTTTTTAATAGGGGAAACTTTTTAAGATCGCAGCGCCTTATGCGGCAAAGCTGGAACACTCGAAAGTGACATTAAACTTTTACTCGTGTATTTGTTTACATAGTGAAAATGAACACCAGTTGTATTTTTACTGTTTTCCGGGCTTTTTTTTTTTTATTTAAAGGTAATCTACGATTTACAAGATATGTAATAATATACTATTATAAAGAAATTTCAAGGAATTTTTTAGTTTTTCATTGTATTTTTAATTCTTTTTGACTGTCTGTCAATATAATAGCAACAAAAATATGGTAAAAATATTAGTAAAAATTAATATCTCTGCCTGAAAAAGTAGAAGGGCCTTTTAATATATCAACTGATGATTTAGGTAAATTTTGGATGGGGTAAGTGCTTTTTTCAGTCTTTTCTTGGACGTAAAAAATCTACGATCCACTTTCTCTTTGCCTCCAAACGTCGTTTCAATTTATATTTTTTTCGATTTAGATAAATTATGGAATGTATAAGAGGGATTCTTCCTTATTAACATTTTACATTTCGGCACACAACAAAATTGATAGTTTTTTTCCATGATTCACATAAATAAAACACAAACAACAAAAAAACACGTATTTCTCCATTGAACAAAACAAAACAATGTCACTTTCGTATCTTCCGCAAATTGCAACCAGATGTCAGGGCGCTTAGGAAGTTTCCCCCATAGTGTTTAACGTTTATTATTGTTATTAATTTCTATATAGCGTTAAGCTATAAAGCGTTTTAACAAAATTTCATCAAAAAATTGGTCTTAAAACAGTATATTTACAAGTACTTGCCTTGAAGTATCCTCAACTGAGTCTTAGATAGAGAGAAATACACTAATGTACAGAAGATGGATATTGGTTGTTCAATGGCACATAACATAGTTCGTTAAAGCGGAAATACGTTAAGCGAAGTACGCCCGTAAAAAGTATTCTATCATTGAAATAGCAATATTATAACCATATATACAAAATTCAACCAGTAATTTTTGTGTTTTCCTTGGATTAACAGGCAGGCAGACAAAAATTCTAAAAATGGACATTAGACCATTTTATGCTTTGCTTACTAAGCATATTAAATAGCAATAGTAATAGTATTTATTTTCATGCTTAACATCTTACGACGTTGACGTTTGTTATTATAGTATTTCCAAAATGAAATGGCCACTATCACTTGCTGATTCCAATAATGACTGATAGTATAACCATTATACCTGCTGAGTTTATGGTTCTGTTAAAAATAGTTGCCAGGACCGTAATAATTATTTAAAATAAACGTGTTTTCTTATATGCTTTTTAGAATGAACTGTATATACTCACATAACATTCCTTCACATTTTTATCAGGCTTAGGACTGGCTATATTTGAATTATAAATATAGGCATGTTTAAAAATCGTTTTATTATAAAGTGTATATTAAATACTTCAAATTAGCACAAACAAAAATCATTCTTTTTTTGAACTTGTCAATTTATGGTAATTTAAAATTATTAAAATATTAATCATTATCACTATTATCATTGTTTATATCACTATCAGAGTTTGTGCCACTCACACTGTCATTTAAATTAATAATTATAGAAGATTTATTTGGTGGATTTATAAAAACTTAATGCACTTGTTTCGTTTTTAATTAAATGTACTACAATGTCAATTTCTGTCGGTGTTGTATTTTCCCGGCGCACATTACATTTTAATTGGCTCCATATTAGTTGTATGAAGCTCAGTATACTGAGTAAACTATAGTATGCATCTCTCACATCTTTTTTACCCACCTTGTACTAGGATTAAATGAATACCGATTGACGATTGTAAAAATGTAAACATTTAATACATAATAAATATTATTATTATTATTATAGGGTTTAAAACACAATAATATGGCGGTAGCCTTAAAATAGTAGCTACGTGCACATTTTTGCATTCCACGTCAACGTCCACATTTTCGCACTCCAAATCACCTTGCACAGATTCACTATTTTCACTACAGAAAGTAGGAATTTCTGCAAAATCAAATGGTCATGTTGTTAATGTATGCACGCTATGAACGTTGAAAATTAACTAACAAACAAGTATAACAACCCCTAAAATTTAGAAACAATAGGATTATAAATTTGTAAAATATCCTGAATGGTTTTTAAGAAACTTCAATTGAACTAGTATAACCTTAATGCCCCTTATATTCTTTTTACAGCAACGAGTCTTAAGATTACTGCCAGAAACCCATTACTGCCCTGTTAAGCTTCTTAACAGGAGTGGCCATTTAATTTTGGAAATACTATACATATACATACAGGGTGCCTAACCAATTGGGATCTCGTGAACCGTCAGAGATACGAAATCGGTTAAATTTTGTTAAAGTTGCCGCATTATGCTGCGTTCAGAACCTCAAAATTAGGAATTAGAATTAGTACTTAGAATTAACGTAAATGTTTGTTATACGTAACTGTACGTTACCGTTCACAACCTTCAAAATTAATAGTTATACTTATAAATAAAAATTAAATGTTTGTAGACTTCAAACCCTTACGTTAATTTATAATTGACGCATGCGCAGTAAGCACTTGTCAACATAAAAATTTCTATGACCATATTTTTTTGCTTCTATCCACATCTTTATGTTTTCTATGAGTATAAATATAAATTTTTCCTCTATTTTAATTCTTTTCAGAACTATGAAACACTCAAAAACTCATTAGCAAATGTAAACAGCTGCCAAATATCTATCGATAAAGTAGAACTCGATAAAAATATCTGTCAGTGGCTTAATTTCTTAATTTTTATTGCGAATGCTGCTTAATTTCTACGTACAAATTTTATGTTAAGTACTAATTTCACGTTAATTGTAATTTATAATTTGGAGGTTCTGAACAAAGCATTAGTTGGCCACTTTAATGATGTATTTGGTTTTCCGGAAAATTGTACAGGTCAATAGATACGAGCAAAAAAACTGATTTTGGTCGATTTACTTTTTGGCTTATACATTTTTTGTTTCAATTCATACAAGTTTCTAATTTGCATGTTTTAAAAGCACCTTTTTTATGAAGAATTCACAGCCGTCTTCAAAATTTTTATAGCTCGTATCATTTTCGAGAAATTCATACTATAGTCGGATTGCTGATAGGTGACTGTTCGTTGCTATAAGTATCGATATTCAATACTATATGCTTTCTCTGTCTATATCATTATAATTATTTGCATACCCATGGTAACGTATAGTGACGCAAGTTGACAACTAACCTTCTAAATTATTTGAATAAAATACAATGCATTAGAAAGAAATGGCATGATTCGCAAATGTCTTTACTAATTAGAGCGCGAAAATAAATTTACAGCAGTACTCAAACAAACAAAATAATTAATTTTAAGGTAATAATTATAAATAAGGAAAAATGTATACTCATACGTAAATTTTGGATTATAATTTGTTGTTTAATTAAATTAAATTTTTATGTTTCCCCTAAGTGCAAAGTAAAAAAATATTAAGTAACAATATATTTGTTCATATAATATATTGCTACAAGTTGTATTTAAATGTTTGTTTTAATTTTAAAATAATTAGTCACTAATGCATGATATCGTTGTCATCTGAACTATCGCTGTCATTTCCTTTATTTATTATTATTGGATTAATATCATCAACAATCCTTTCCTTTTCTCACCATTCATTTATTAAATTTTCTATTTTTTTTTAACAAATTTTGCCCAAGTTTCACAACTTATTTGATCACAGGTTACTTGCCACATTTACAAAACTTCGTTATCACTATATCCGTGTCGACCAATATTTCTATCATAATATTTTTTTGTTATACCCCAAATTAGTACTTATATACAGTGATAAGGAGGTAATCTTAGTATTCTGTCTCATTTTGTAATACGTAACTAACAGGGAAAGTTCATTTTTTATGTTGTATATTGACAATACATTTATAATATTATCATAGTATTGGTTCGCACGGATACGCCAAAGTCTGTTTACACCGCAACAGTCACCAAAGAACCAGATCTAGTTTCGTATTACAAATTGAGACGGATTATACTTCATGACCATACGTTTGTGCCAATGTATCAATAATATAAACTGGTTCAGATTTTTCTTTCTTAACAATTTTTAAAAGATCACATTTTAAGTCATTTTTTGAAAAAGTTATGTTATTATTTATTAAGCAATTTTGAATTTCGGAATACCAGACACTGACAGCTAAGACAAATAACAAAAAACATTTTTAAAATCGCTGAAAAATGGTAACTAGATTATTATATGAATTCACTACTTGATACATACATGTAACAGTCACCTATCAGCAATCCGACTTTAACTTTCAATTTTCATATGGGGCTCAAAGTTGTTTTTAAATGCATTAAATCGAGATTTTTTTGTTTTTCCAATGATATAAAACACACCTAAATTAAAATGAAAATTAACTGAGAAATTAGAAAATTGTTGGTTGTAAAGTTTTTAAGTTGTAAAGTTAATTTTTGGTTATTCTGTACTATAAAAATGCCAAATTTCTTTTATTAAAACATCTTCTTTATAATTTTCAGATTGAATATACAGAACGTAAAAAGGCTGAAGGCAAGAAAGCTAGAGATGACAAAGATGCAGTACTCGAAATGTTATTTGCTGCATTTGAAAAACATCAGTATTACAATATCAAAGATCTCGTTAAAATTACTCAACAACCAATTGTATACTTGAAAGAAATTCTTACAGAAGTCTGCAATTATAACCTGAAAAATCCTCATAAGAACATGTGGGAGTTAAAACCTGAATATAGGCATTATAAGGAACAGAGTGCTCCTAAGGAAATTAAAGAAATGGACGACAATTCTGATGACGACTAAATGACTAAATTAATTCAGTGGCGTTGCTAGAAAAGTGTAATTAGTGAATCCAATTAAAATTTTGTACAAGAACTCACACATCTCTACCTACACCACTGATTGTGATCATTAACACTGATTAAGGAAAAGGATATTTAAATACAATCCTTTATATTTCTATTGTATTTTGTTGTTATATGGTGTAAGAATCACGTGAAAATAAATAATATTATTTTTAAATAAAGCTGTTTTATTAACCAGAACGATTACAGTAACAGTAACCACATAATCTGGTCTATTCTGTATCTTAAAAAGTTAAAAATTAACCTAAAGGTCGAAGTTGAGAAATTTTAACCACGCTTTACAATATTTTGTTATTCTGTAACTCTATGCCGTTAAAATTTTAACCTCAATGTGGATAATTCAGTAGGTTATATTTGGAATTTTAACTCTAGCCATACACAGTGTTAACTTTTTAACCAGCTGTAATTCTAACCTCTAAACGTCTAGCCAGAAAATATCCATTTTTAGAATTAATCATGGCAAGTCTGTTTATTTTAAACCAATTATTACTAAAATAAATTGAACAAAGAAAGGTTAATAAGTGAAAAATGAATATAGGTGAATAATTTTTTTTTTTAGCTTAAGAAACATCTGTAATATAATCTGTGTCTGCCAACGTGTGTCCTTGCGTAGGTGCCTGTCTGTTTTCTAAAATCTAAAACAATTGAAACGAGATTCCAAAATGTAACGAAATATTCCGAAGCTTACCAAAGTGTATATTGACATATAACGCGTAATAATAATAGTTGTTAATTGATATGTTTACACAAAAATAATATAAATTAAAATTATTATTAGCAGAAAAATAATTATTTTAAAAAATATTTGTTTTTGATGAAAGTAAGTAAGAAAAATGTGACTTTCTTCTCTTTATTATAATTTTTTCAATGCTTTATTATTTTTTTATTTCTACGATTAATGTTTTATATTATCTAACGTTTTAAATTTTCAAAAATGAAAATATAATGCAGTGAGTAAAACACGCTTTGGTAAAAATGAATCATTTTTACCAAAAATTACCGGCCTATTTTGATCATTCATATCAGCGCCACTAGGTGACAACTTATTTGTGTAAATTTAAAATTGGTTCGAAATATTTAAAATATATATATATTCTGGTAAAAATTGCAAATTGATAAATTCAATAGTTTGCACATTTGAAATTGTATCTCATGTTGGTATTAAAACATGGTAAAAAAATTCACTTTCTTAAAATGTCATTCCATTTGACAAATGTCATAAAGATAAATGATATCTTAGTTATAATGGTCATAACCAACAAATCTGAAGTAAGTTTTACAGCGTAAGGAATATATTGAAATGACAAATTTACATTTAAAAGTCAATACTACACTATAAAAGTAACCAAAATAACCAGATCTGGTTTGACCTTACAGATGTGAACGCAATATATTAAAGCGGGCAAACAATTAAATTTTACTGTTTAATAGTTTCTCACGATTTATTTCCAACTGATATGAGATATAGTGTATGTACGCTTTTTTCCGTGTGTGTATTTTTCCGTGTGCGCTTTTTTCCGTGTGTGTATTTTTTCATGTGCGCTTTTTTCCGCGTGGGTATTAATCCGTATGCATTTTTTCCCTGTGCGAATTTTTATATTATGTTAGAAATTGGAAAGTTTATTTTAATAAATATATTTTAAATTTAACGTCTCAAATCATTATTAGTTTTTTTTTTTTTTTATTTAATGGCCTTTGCTGCTATGGCAATTAGCCAGGACAGCAAAGTTTAAACATTAATTAGTTTTTTAGTTTTAACATTATAAATGTAATGCATTAAGTGAAAATGAATCGTTTTCCCCCATCTTAAAAAGTTAATGAAAAAATAATTCGGAATAATACTCATTATTTATCCAGTTTTTCATAATGAGCGAAGAGTTGATTCAATTTGAATTGGATGAAGTAAGGCGTATGGCTAGAGAAAGAAGTCTGAGGTGTCGAGCAAGTTCCACATTGAGGTAATGATGTGTTTGCCTACACAGTTAGCAACGGGTGCACTAGTCTTAAAATATTTTCATATCTAATACTTCTACGGAATATCTAATACAGAATAAGAAACAAGGTTAACATTTTAACTCCTAGTTAAAATGTTACTTTTTAACCATCGTTCTTAACGAAATATTTTTAACCACAAAACATACAGAATAGACTCGAATATAAACTATAAAATTAATAACAAATTTTTAATTAAACAGATGGAATAACATGATAAACAGGGATACTATGACAGTCTAACAAATAAGCGTCTCGTTTTCTATTGGTTCAAGTGATCGGCTGCCAGAGCCGCAGTAAGGTAAACCTGCGCTAGGGGCAGAACCGTGTTTTGGCGCCCTTGGTAAATAAAAATAAGGTTCCTACCTCTCAAAATTTAAGTGATGAGCAAAAAAAAGGTCTTCACCTCTCAAAATCCAAGTGACGAGCAAAAAAAAAAGGTCCTCATCCTTTCAGCACCCTTCAGCGCCCTTTTCCTTAGTGCGCTACGGGCCGTCATGAATATAGGCCCCGCACGGATATCTTGCACCGGGCCCCGCAAATTGTTGGACCGGCCCTGAATATACTGTATCAAATACTGAACTTAAAATTAATGTTTCATTTGACGGTAATTAATATTTTTGGTTTTATAACTAAAACAAGATTATTAACCTAACTGTGACAGGTTTTATTTTATGTCAATAATAACGAAAGAAGTTTTAGAATCATAATATCAATATTTAAATATTTCAGCTTTATTTTTACATTCATTTTCATATAAATTATAGAGAACATCACTTTGCAATAGACCATATTAGTAACTGCAGTCTGTTTCAAACGGTTAGGCGGAACTAAATGGGAATTTCGTTATTTTAGGTTGTCACGAAAAGGGATCTTGCTTGGGTTATTTCATTTTTCACGTAGGTATCTCAAAATTTAAAATTCCAACAATGAAACTATGGAAACGAATGACATATGTCAAACTTAAATTAATTTTCTTACATATTTTAATGACAAAAAAATAAATAAATGGCATATTTGTATTAAGAATGACACAAAAAATCAAAATATAAAGAAAATGACATTTTAAAATGATATTAACCTTAACCAAAAAATGTTTGTTGTAAGTATGATTTACAAAGCTTAAACAAAACGGCTGAAAAGCATGATTTAAACGATGAAAGTAACTAGATTGCAAAATCTAGTTCCGCCTAACCGTTTGGAACAGACTTTACGTCACAAAATGGGATTCAGTGCTGCTGCCTCGCGGTTGGATTCCTGTTATTTGAATTTAGCATGTTGTTTTTTTGTTAAATTGTATTTTGGAAATATAAATTAAGTTTTCAAAGTAAGAAAATGCTTCACATCAAAACTACAAGTCAATATTTATTAAAATTCTTATTTTATACATTATAATTTAATGTGTCATTATTTTTCAGGTTAATTTTGAAAAATTTACGTTAATAATCGTTATTATGGCAAGTAACATAGCAATAAGTGTGTGTGCCATATCTAAATGGTTTGAAGGCACAATATGTTGTTCTTATTTTGTCCATTATTGTTTTTCATTTTCATCCGTCAAAAAACGAAAAAATTTGCAGTTAAGAATGTAGTTGTAATGTTTTCAATTTGATGCAAAACTATACACTATTATGCATTCTAAAACAAAATATTAATGATTACTTAGTAGTGTTAATTAAATAAATACTAAAGAAATTTCGATTTACATATTTAAAAATGTAACCTTTAAATATATCTTCGAATCCTTATTTATATATTTATAAAATCATTATTCTATAATATAAAGTATATGGGCTGTATATATTAGTATATACTTATCAAAAATACATATTTTTTGCTCCAAAATTAAAAATATTCATAAAATTAAGATAACAAAAGTAATGTCACATTTATTTTAAATCTGCCCAAAATTTTCAAAGGAATCCGCTGTCAGATGGCAGCACATGTATGTGACGTCACACTAATATGGTCTATTGTGATGAACCTACTTTAATACTGTCGCGAAAAAATAACTGATTTCACGGGTCCAATATTACACTTCTCCAGGCCGCGATTGAAAAAATGTTGATTATCACTGATCTAAATAACAATATTTTTTGGAAACTGCATAGTTTTTATTTCTTTATACATTATTCCTTTGGATGATTGTTTTGAAAAGTCTTGCCTAAATATATCTGGTTTCTTTTTAGTTTCGATTGGTAATTTTGTTTCAACTAATTGCGTTGTTGACCTGCAGTACAGTTCATTGTTCTTCGTAAATATGGTGTAAGATTGAGGTTCTTCTGAAATCTAAATAACAATCATTTAAAAAATTAAAAAGGTTCTTGAATTATTATTTAAAAGTAACATATTCAGGCCCGGTCTTTCCAACTTCAGGTAAATCTCTAGGTAGCTATCTGACAGATAAGGTTAACTGGAACTTCATCTGCTGAATAAATGTCAGTTCCAATCAGTGAATTCAATACGTCAGTCTCATTATCCGTTAGGTAACTTTCCTATAGTTAAATTTGTATTGAAAGACGGGATGACATTTACTCAGCACAGAAAGTATCACATAACCTTATGTGTCAGATAGTTACCTAGAGGTTTACCTGAAGGTGTAAAAAAATTGTTATTGGTCAGCCATCTTACATTGTTATAGCAACCCGTAAACAGGTGTCAAAATTTTAAAAAATTATACATACGGACAAATATTAATTATTGATGTTGAGTTAACATGAAGTTTAAGATAAAGTAAAATTAATAAATGATTCTTTACTTCACAAATTTAGGCTATAATTTGTACATCACATTCATTATGGACATTGCCATCTTGTATGCAATTTTGGTACTAAGTACCAAAAAGGTAGATACCAAAGGTGCGTTCGGCATAACTGTGCAGTGTTAACTCTGTGTTGTGCAAGTTTTTTGTCACGTGACCACTGTGCAAGAAAGTCAAAGACGAACGATTTGTTCAGATCGTGCAGTTATTCGAACTATTATTCTAACCTTTTTTTTGTAAACAAATGAATTATATGTGTGTATATATGAAGTCTGTCTCCTGCTAATTGTTTTGTACGATAATATATAAATGGCGCATGAAGGTTTTGCGATGCTTTTAAGTAATATAAAAGAAATTTTATTTGATGAGGAAGACAATTCAGAATTTTACAAACCAGAAAATATTTTGGAAAAAGTGTTTGAATATGCAGAGAGTACTGTTCCAAACATGACTACAAATCAATTTAAAGTACATTTCCGCTTGTATTCAGAAAATTTTAACTCTTTTTGAGTGTATTTACATATTCCATCATGAGGTTCATGTCTACTATTTATTTTGCAAATGCTGCAGGTATAAACAATGATATTTTAATTGTTTTAACTCATATTGTTTTGTAGAAATAATAACTTTGTATTTTTACCGCGAAAATCACTATTGCACAGACTGCCGTACGATCTGAACTTGTGACGATTGTGCAACACAAACTGCACTGCACAGTATATGCCGAACGATCTTCGTGCAGCACAAAACACAGAAACTTTATGACGAACGCTTCTTGTGTAAATTATGCAGAATGTGTAGATTATTAGCTTATACCGAACGCACCTCAAATATCATTTATAACACTGCCCAACAAAATAATTTTTTTATCTTGGTGCCGGAAAAGTAAGAACTGATTTTGGATATTTTTGATGTGCTGATTCCAAAAATACCTTACTCTTATTCGTAGCAGCTCTAGTTTTTGAGATACAGACTAATTGATTTTAATTTTTTATTTAAAAACGGTAAACTTCCTCCTTGGACAGCAAAGTGGATATACAAAATATCCTCATTTTTTATGTCTTTGGGACAGCAGAGCTAAGGATCAGCACTGGGTTAGCAGAAATTGGGTGATTTCCATTAAGAAATGTCATAATTCAAGAAAAACAAAACGTTGTCAACGAACCTTTGGTTGCGAGAGAGAAAATCCACCCTTGCATATGAAGTTTGGGCTTATGTAGCAATTTTTGAAGGCTTTAAATCGATATGGATTTTGTGTAGGCTACTTGATACGTAAATTTCCTGGGATTAACTCTGAAAAACTGAAAGCCAGAATATTTGATGGTCCTCAGATAAGGCAACCTACTGAAAATCCACAATCCAATCCAACCGCATCAATGAACGAGATTGAATCTAATTCTTGGTGTTCATTTATTCAAGTAGAACAAAATTTTCTTGGAAATCATAAGGCAGAGAATTAGTGGAAAATATGCTTTCCAGCTTTAATATTCTCGGTTGTATTATGACCACTTACCAGAAAACCTAGGTGATTTTAGTGAAGAACCCGGGGGTAAGATTCCATCAGGACATAAAACTATGGAAATAAATACCTTACTTTGTCTCTTTTGTGTTTGTAACTGGCACTTGGAGCAAATAGTAACAGTAATAACGTGAAAAATACACAAGTTAAGAAATAAGATATTTTATTATAAAAGAAGCCAATTTAGCGTATCTCAAAAACTAGATCTGATAGGCCAAATCTGACGACTATTTTGGATTCTGTGCCCAAAAATAACCTAGAGACAGTTAAAAACTCGCAGGCACCAAAATGTCTGTTGGGCTGTGTTATTATACAATTCTTTTAAATTTTTATTAATATTTCCGGTGTCAGAAAAAATGTTGTATACCTATGCAATGCGTGTGAAATGGACTCTTTTCAATCTCGTACTACCATTCGCTAAAATTCGCACTCAGTTGTAAACAATTCATAGATACGTTAATAAAATATATTTGGTATAATACGCGCTTCCAGGTGGACGGCAAATAATTACAGGTTGTATTAAAAACAATGTGAGATTTAAAAAAATATATCGTCTGAGTAGGCCGAGAAGAAATCATGTATGTTTGTGAATAAATTTGGAAGGTTAGAATTACTCACATACAGTGGCGGCTCCTCATGGAGAGACAAGGAGCTGTGGCTCAATCATTGCAAAATTATGGCAACACCATTAAAATTGAATTATTAATCATTAAAAAGGTTTTATTTTCTTTAAAAAATACCGAAAGGTAGAAAGGCTTAGGATTAAGTAAGTAAAGTAAAAAATACCGATTAATACAAATAAACATACACTCTTTTCCGTACGGAACGCTGCTATTGCAATGCATTTAATGCGACGAAGCACGCTTTGTATTTATTTAGGCAGGCGAGCCAAATTGAAACTGGCACCGTTTTCAGACGGTTTGTAGGCCTCCGCGGAGAGTTAGCGGGTGGTCAGTTCATGCGGTAGAAATACCTTAAAGCGAGCCAGCTAGAGCTTGGCCCGAGTTATGGTTGCATGTAGAAAGCATCGCGTATTATAGTGTTTTTTTACTATGTCGTGTCATGTATGTGTGTTTTTTGTGTTACTATTATAAATTAACAGTATCAGTAACCTTTTGAAAAAAAAATTCTTCGCATTCCCTCGAGGAAAAATTTGAACTAAAACAGCTGGGGAGACAGCTACCGGATTTGGACATTTCAAAAACTCAGAATGTTTCTGCGTCTGCTTTTAAAACACGGACAAGAAAATTTAATAGAAACATTTACTTAAAGAACAATTGGATTTGCGGATGCGACGAAAAGCAAGCTGTTTTTTGTTTTCCTTGCGTTTTGTTCGGGGGAGAATTAACATGGACTAAGAACGGTATTACGGATTTAGTGTACATCTGGGAAAAAAATAAATTGCATGAGAAATCGAAAGTACATATGAACAATGTTTTTAGTTTTTCTATGCTTGGCAAATAAAATATTTTAGCCCAGTTGAACTCAGCCTATAGAAACGCAATAATGGAACACAACGAAAGAATTGACAAAAACAGGTATGCTTTAAACATAATCATAAATTATATTCGATTTACAAGACAACCTGCTACCTAAGATTTTGGTAAGTTCCATTTAATTTAAGTATCCATATTTAGTAGATAAGTGCCCGTGATAAGTATTTAATGCATTTTTACGTTTGCATACCGTCATTTTGTCGTTTGTCTGTCTGTCTGTTTGTTCGGTAAAAATTGTAACCAAACGGCTAAATTTAGAGAGTTGAAATTTGGCATGCTTGACCCGCACAAAGGAAAAATACTAAAACATCTAAAAAACATATCCTCCTAAAAATATAAACAAATATCACTCATTGTATAGGCCAAGTAATGCCGTGAAACTAATGAAAACACGGGTTTTAGGTTCCTTGCTTGGCAACGCAGCGACTGTACGAATTCTGGTTTCTGCGCATGTGACATCACTGGCTTCTTCTCGTTAGAAATTTACTCTATTGGATACAACAATGCCCGATGGCGGCGCTACGAGCGCTGTGAACAGCTGATTGAAACGAGTAATGTGAAAGTTGTCCATATTTGTTTACATGTTAAATCATCGATTTGCAATGGATAATAAACAGCTATCCTTATTAAATTATTTAATTTTTTTAAGTGCAACACCTTCTTCTAGGTGTGTAGTTGAAGGAGAAGAGTTGTTAAACGCCGGAAATCTTATGTTGTGCGGAATTTTGGACAAAAATGATGAGCATGTCGACATATGTGGGTTATGTTTACAAACAAGCAGTTTGAGAACACCACCTCACGAAGTCACTGGGAAATTAAAATTTAGTAATGATGTTGAAGTTTTAAATATGTCCTGCACATGTAAAGCAGGAACTACATGCAAACACATTTCAGCTATCCTATTATTTTGTGCCAGGTGGTTAACAAACCAAAATGAAAGAAGCCAAGATCAGGGCATTGATTGATTGTGAAATATTTGATTTATCTTTTTTTTTGTGTGGTTTCTGTTGGTTTTACTTTTTGTTCCAGAAACAATATATTGAGTATGGAAATATTAACCAGCACAGATTTAAAATGCCTGTGGTCTACTTTTAAGAAACCTGTCTTACAACAGTATGAACCGAAACCTCTGTTAGAAACTCCTTGCCTAAATAAATTGATTAATAACAAAAGCAGGCACTGAAAGTAGAGTGAAAATGTATTAGAAAAGCTGCGTACAGAATTTGAGACCGCTTGCCCTAATTCTGCATTAAAATTACCCGGGTAGATATTTAATTATGTTCGAGAAGGATTTTTATAATTTAGTGTTTGTTTTTTATTTAATTTGTTTAATAAATACTAGTTTATTATTATCACTTCCACAGCACCAAATTTATTAACAGTTCACAAATTGTTTCTCATTTGGAAAATAGTGGAAGTAAATATTTTTGTTACTTCCTTTTCTAGAGTGACAGCCAAACACACACCAATTTGTGTTATAATAACTCATTATAACATAAAGTAATATAAAAAAGAATAATAATTGCTATCAAAAGTTAATATAACAAACAAACTGCAACACTAACTTTTAAAAGCAATACAAACTACACGAGAAAACACATGTAAACCAGATGTAAACAATAAACTATTACTCGTTTCGCTTAGTTCAGTTATAGTCCGCTTGGCGTCACTTCATAGCGCTGTTGAGCCCAATACACCAACTTACACTGAATATGCTAAGAAATAAACATGCCTAGTTCCGGAATGCAATATATTTTACTTACCCTTTTGTAATTTGGAGATATTAGACAATATTTATCCGGCGGTAAAAGTAAACCGTCGTAGCATTTAATTTTTGACAACGGTTTTTGGTTAATTTTTATAGCTAACTCGTGGGTTTTCTAGAACAAGAAATATTTTATAAATAATACTCTAAAAAGAAATAAGGCAGGAAATTTAAAAGCGTACATGAGTAAAAGATAATATCCGTCATTTAGACCTTCTGTATACCTTAGGGTGACCATTTGTCCCGGATTTTGATACTTTGTCCCGCCTTAGTAAATGTACCGAAAAATGTTCCAGATTTGTTCAGCTGTTCCGTTTCCAAATCAAGATTTATTATATTTGAAATTGATAGATGTAACTTAAATAATACGAGTATATACATACACTGAAATTAAATATGCACAACGGAAAGTGCATAATCTTACCAATGAACAACCCATTCTGAAGACTATGGTCAGTGGTATTTCCTAATCCCTTTTCACACTAATTAGTACGAGGGTATGTCAATAAGTCCTTACCAAACAATATAAAATTGTTGGGTTATTCATTATTTTGGTTTGATTCATTTTTATTTCTCAACATAGTCTCCTTTTAGCTCGATACACTTCGCCCAGCGTTTCTCCAATTTTTTCAAACCATCCTAAAAGTAAGATTCCGGAAGGCCCAGAAAATAAGAAAATAGGTAAATCTGTTTCAGCGATGACTTCCTCGTTCGACATGAACCTTTTTCTGGCGAGCCATTTCTTCATGTTTGGAAACAGGAAAAAGTCAGGTGGATGCGGCAACAATTCGAAGAGTAATTCACGCATTTTCGCCATGGAAACTGCACAAGTGTGCAACCGTGCATTGTCTTGATGAGATTTCACCGTCTTCGCCTTCTTTAGAGTCTGATCGCCTCCAAAAACCCACTGTTTCGACTCTTCCTTTGTCTCTGGAATGTAGTGGTGGATCCATGTTTTTTAATTTTTTTTTTATTAAGTTTATTTAGGGGTGCTTCAACAGCTTGGTTATTAGAACCTCGGGACATTGGTTTACATTTGATATTGTACTTATTTGTTTAGTTACATTTATATGTTTTACAATAATTTGTGATACATTTGTGGTTATATGTTATGAATATGGTATATATGTTAGATTTTATCAAATAAATTGAGTTCTTTTTGGAATTTGATGATCTTGCTTTCATTTTGGTTTGACAGAATTTCGTCTGGGTCTGTTGGTAGTTGGTTGGAACTTCTTTCCGTGTGATATTGAGGGCATTCTATAATAATATGCCTTACTGTTAGTCTGGTGTTGCAGGTCTGGTAGTTAATTTGGGTTAATAGAGTGTGCCCGATTCTTATTCTAGTTAATACTATCTGTTCTCTTCTAGTAATGCTGTTTTGGGGTTTACTTCTGTGTATGTTGATGCGAGTGTTGTACCATGTTTCTTTTGCTTTGTTTTTGTAGTGTCTTTTTGTGTCGTATGTTTGAGGTGGATAGGGGTAGATTTCTTCGTGTATTGCTTCTTTTACCGCTACGTCTGCTCTCTCATTTCCTATGCATATTTTGGTGCGACGGAACCCATAAGATTGTGACTTCTTTCCCTTCTGATATGGAGTCGTGTAGATTGTCTTGGATTTTTTGGATTACGGTGTTTCTGTTGAATGTTTGTTGTATGCTGGTGATGGTACTTAGAGAGTCTGTCTGTATTATGAACTTTTGGCCTGGATGGAGTCTTATGTATTTTGTCGCCTGTAGAATAGCAAATGCTTCAGCAGTGAAAACGCTTGTTTGATCTGGTAGGTGGAATTTATTTTCGTTTTCTGTAACTAGCGCGGCACCGGTACTACCTTGAATGTTGGCCCCGTCATTGAAGATAGGGATCCATGTTTCATAAACGTTTATGTATCGACGCAGAAACTCATTAGGATTGCGACGTAAAAGCGCTAAACCGTTAAACCAGTCATTGAATCGACCACATTTGCGTTTATTCTCCACTTGCTTGCCGATATCTTTTTCATACCCAATTTTTCGTGTAAATTGAAACCAATGACCCATGTGATATGCCTGTGACCTCAACAAGTTCGCGCACTTTGACTCGTCGATCACTCAAGACTAGGGTGACCATTCGTCCCGCATTTTGAGTTGTTGTCCCCAGGGCCGAATTTTGCTCTGTACTTATATTTGGGAGGTGAAGACCTTTTTTTGCTCTTTATTTATATTTGGGAGGTGAGGACCTTTTTTTTGTTTGCTCTTCACTTACATTTCGGAAGTGACGACCTTTTTTTTGCTCCATCCCGCATTGCCGTTTCCAAGAAAATGGTCACCCTACTCAAGACCATATCATGGATTTTGTCAATCATTTCTGGCGTAGTCACCTCAAGTGGACGTCCCGAACGATGTTCATCACTTGTGGTTGTATGACCTCGTTTAAACTCATTCACTCAATTGTAAACAGTTTTAAACGCTGGTGCAGATGTGCCATGAACTTCATCCAAATTGGCGTTGATTTCTTTCTGTGTTTTGTCATTCGGTGTTTTGTCTTTTTCCGTTGTTCGAAAATAACAAAAGTTGTTTACTTCAATCGATTGTAAAAATTAAATCATGCGATGGATATTGCTGAAAATTTGACAGAAGTCTATTGACAGATGGCACTTTTCAGAAACAAACTTGTTTCGGTACTAATAGCGCCATTTTTTAGAGTTTGTAAGGACTTTATGACCTACCCTCGTAAGTAATAGTTAACCCTGTCTATATAGGTGAAATTGTCATATATTTGACATTGCTTCCTACGCTATTGGACAACTAGAGTGGGAACTCGACGCTTTTCGAAGTTCGTCGTTGGTACATTCCGACCGTGTATTTTAAAAGTCATGATGATACCTTCGCACGCTATTTCTCGAAGCGGTGCGAGTGCTGAGGCTAAAAAGGTCGACTTGTAACGACTAGAATACAGTTAAAATAAACAATGTTATATATTTGTCCGCTGGGTTTGGAATAAGGAAAAATTAAACTTGTTAACTATGATTCCATTGAATTTGTTCTGTCGTAAATACCATCTCGAATAAATAAATGGAAAGTATAGAAACTGCAATCAAATGTGGATAAGAAATGCTTATTTTTCTTGATTTTTTAGAATTTAATTTTTTTTTTTTATAAAAAAGCAGGTGCCCTTCTTTCGGTCCTCTTGTAGCGGATTTCAATGCCTAACAAATGGTCACCGTAGTATAACTGTGTTAGCGTAGTATACATTAATGAATGATAGGCGTTTGAATTTAGTGCGTTGCCGTGGTAGTAATTTTTATTCCTAGCTGTGTGTACCCATCATGGGACTCATTTGAACATAAACGTAGATAAGGATAAATTTTGACACTGACAGTTGTCTGACATTGACAATTTCTAGTTTATTTATTATCAGAAAAGACTGTTTTTATAGCATCTTTTGTACATTATTTCACTGTTAACCAAAAAACAGCCCCATAAGCAATAGCAAATGTAAGTAGAACTCGTTTATCTTAACTTCATCACAGGGTATCATAAATTACGTCATCAATTCTGCGCGAGAAAACAGCTGATCACATTGACGTACATTAGGGTTTTAAACAATTGTTGTGGAAACCAAAAACACAAAATCATGTATTTGAGGGTGCATTCGAGTTGTACAGAGTAGAGCGAGCGCTGAGCGAACAGTTGATGGTGACGTCATAAATAAAGTACTAACGGAGCGAGCGTTCTTGTGACGTAATGTTTATAAAATCTAACCCTACAATTTTAGGCGGCGTTTTTACTGTCAGATTATTTCACGTCAGTCATGAATCAAAAAAAATTATATACCTCGGTTTTTCCTTGATTTTTTTTCAATGATCCGAGCATGCTCTGTACACTCAAACGTGTTCGATTTGACGCTCGGAGTACACTCAATTGCATTCGTTTTGCGATCGAGCGAGCATTTAGAGTGCGCTCTATGTGTTCGGGGTTTTAAGACCGAGCATATGGAGTATGACGTAAAAAAGTGGGGGAAGTTTAAAATTAAATTATAAATAAAATAAAAATAATAGCCTTAGACAAATAATATTGTTATTTGTCTATGGCTACAGAGTACGGCTATTTTATGTATTTGTGACGTTCTGTAAACAGTAAAAAAATTATTAAAATACACCGTACATAAAATTAAAATGGAAAAAATTCATTAAATTAATTCATTAATTATTATTTAATTTTTAATTCATTTTATTTCTTCATTATTGAAAAAAAATCAAAGAAAAACCGAGGTATAATCTGTCTCAATTTGTAATACGAAACTAGATATGATTACTTTAGTGACTGTTGTGGTGTAAATAGACTTTTGTAGAATCATGTGAACTTGTAAATCTGGCTTTTAAATTATGGTTAAGTTTCATCATATTGAGGTTATTACTAAATTGACATGTCAAAATTGTGATTGACATGTCAAATATTTTGAATGTATATATTAATATTTATTTCATCAAACTTTCGATTATTACTCGTATAATAGTAAAAAAAATATCAATGAAATATCGTGATAAAATATAAAAAACAAAAATACATATTATATAATAATAATTTATCATTTTATTCTGCTGCCCTTAAAATCTAATTCTTGTTTTGCAAAATTTAATAACATATTTAAACAAAAATATTAATTTTTTGAATGTAAATCCCAAATTTTTCTCTAAAAATCTTTTCGAAACATGTAGTCTGTGGTTCTATCTGTTTTCTTATTATTACTTCTTCCCATGTTCGTCGGTCTTAAATTTTCTACACCTTCATTTAAAATTTTTCTTACTTCTCCTTCAGAAATCTAAAGAAATTGAAATGGGTAAATTATTTTATATTTCACAACAAAAAGGACACCAAGATTTACTGAAAAAATATCTGCCACACGGTCTATAATTTCGCTTCTTTTTAATTTTGTTCCATTTTTTTCTAAAAGTTTTCCATAAGCGTTATATATGTGTTTTTTTGTATATTTATCTAATTGTTGTCTCTTATGCATATTTTCTGATGTTATGTTCTTATTTTGGTTGTATAAAAATACTTTTCAATTAAAAAAAATAAATTGACATATAATTTAATGTCAAATATGAATTGTCAAATGTTTTGAAAGGTGCCATTTCAGCAGTACCACCCTAAGATGATATTTTAAATAGACAACATAAAAAATGAAATGTTCCTCTTAGTTTCGTATTACAAATTGAGACAGATAATACATATATAATTTTGATTCATGACTGACGTCTTTATCTTTGTAATTAATCTGACAGTAAAAACGCCGCCTAAAATTGTAGGGTTAGATTTTATAAACAATACGTCACAAGAACGCTCGCTCCGTTAGTTCTCTACTCATGACGTCACCATCAACTGTTCGCTCAGCGCTCGCTCTACTCTGTACAACTCGAATGCACCCCGAATGTATCCTCAAATACATTTATAAAATTAATCTAATGAGCGGGACATTCAAACGCCCATTAATCATTTATGAACGCTCTGTAGTAATATATGTTGTAATATACCCTGTTCGAAATGCAGAAATAGTAATAAAATCACGTGAAAGATTGAAATCGCTACCCTATTGGTTGTCGCATAAAATTAACGGCTCAACAGCCAACGAATGACGAGAGTTAGACAAAATTATCACGTGAACATTGTATGATTACTATTTCTTGTTTCCGAATAGAGAATAGAGTAAACCAGTGGTCGGGGAACCGGGGTAAATTACCCCAAATGGGGTAAAAATAAAATTTTTGGGGGTAATAAGAAAATTTCTCCAACTTGATATTTTATAAACGTGTTTGTAGCGCACTAAGGAAAAGGGCGCTGAGGGGCTTGACTAAGGGGCGCCATTGCTCATCATTTAGATTTTGGGAGGTGAGGACTTTTTTTTTGCTCGTCATTTGGATTTTGAGAGGTGAGGACCTCTTCATTTTGTTCATCACTTAGATTTTGGAAGGTGAGGACCTTTTTTTTGCTCATCATTTAGATTTTTGGGAGGTGAGGACCTTATTTTTTTTTTTTGCGCGTCATTTGGATTTTGAGAGGTTAGGACCTTTTTTTTGCTCATCACTTAGATTTTGGGAGGTGAGGACCTTTTTTTTCATCATATAGATTTTGGCAGGTGAGGACCTTTTTTTTCTCATCATGTAGATTTTGAAAGGTGAAGACCTTTTTTTTTGCTCATCATTTGGATTTTGAAAGGTGAGGACCTTTTTTTTGCTCGTCATTTGGATTTTGAAAGGTGAGGACCTTTTTTTTTCTCGTCATTTGGATTTTGAGAGGTGAGGACCTTTTTTTACAAGCCAATGGGGTAACGTCAGTGTAAAAAAAATATATCTTTGGGTAATGGGTAAAAATGTTCCCCGAACCCTGGAGTAAACAATAAATTTATTTCACCTGTAATGGGATATAGGTGTCTTGAAATCCAGTCATTGCTATAGCCAACTGAATATCAGTTGCATTAATTTGTTTCCTCTGAGCTATGCTTGAAAAATATTTAGCATCTCTTATTAAAGTTGTAGCGCTATCTGGAAACAAAACAATCAGTTTTTAAAATAAAAGTATCTGCAAGATCAAATACGAGAACTTAGCCATAATAGGATCCTGTACTGTTTCTGCAAGAAAATCACTGTATTTTTTAATAATTCGTAAAAAGTAACGTATTAAATAATAATACAACTGAATCAACGAACAATCTATTGAGAAGTGACACGCTCGAATATGCAATCTGGTGGTCAAATATTGTACTAGGCGGTCTAGTACTGTTTGAACTTATTACATATGTTCTAGTGTTGAATTTTTGTTAGAATGTCGATAGTAGTTGTGAAAAACTATAAGTAGAACAAATTGTAGTGTTTTTGGCTGCCATTCAAGACAAGACAAAGATAGGCATCTTAGTTTTTTTTCTTTTCTTAAGAAAAACTGAGGGAAAGTTAATATTAAGTCCAGATTGGGAAAAGATTTGATTATGGATAGGAGGAAGGCATGGAAATATATTTTGAGTTAAAAAGTAACTGATACTATGCGAGTTTGTTCATTACATTTGTCGCAGAAAAACAAAACAGCACTAATATGCTTGCACCTGCAAGTTGAATTTTTGACTTTTAGCTTCTCCTGTCCAACTAAAACTAATTTTATTTCATGAGGAAATGAACATAATGCACTTGTTTGCAAACAGAAGCCATATATTGTAAATTCAGATGGCCGACACTCAGATGTACCATATAAAATTACGTGCCCGGCATTTAACACCTGCTCAACTACAAATTACACTTCAATAAATCTACTGAAATTAAACTTTATATAATGTAATTTGATGTCCACCTTCTGTTATAAACCTCGATTCACGTGTAGCTACAAAAACTTAAAAAAATCACAAATATTTACTCGCATTTTCATAAAATAAAAATGTACTGTGCTTAAATTAACCTGTTCGCTATTAGCATATTGACAGCTGAGTATTAGAGACGACAACCATATTGCCTTGGAACGCAGCGCCGCCATCGGTAATGTCACTTCCCAATAGGCTTTACATATAATTTTGTAAGGCTTTGATCAATTGAATAGCATGAGTAAAATCTGTCTAATTACACTGGTAAACAAAACTGAACTTATTTTTTGTGACATGGCCAAACATGGTGTATCCCAGGTAAAATTTGACCTAAAAGCTGAAAATGACCTCAGAGATCACCCATAATATTTTTGCTATGAGGTATTGTTGGTTTTTAACGAAATATACCGATAGACGTATTATTATTAATTTTAACTTACCTCAAAACGTTGTTTATGATATTTTACGTCGATATTTCGTTTCTGAAGCATCCCTAATAAATGTCCAGCAGTAATCAGCAAGCAAATTTGGGCTCCATTTACCTTGATATCTCTTTTCCATGGCGGAAATGTCTTGGTGGAATCGTTCTCCATGTTCATTACTTATTGCACCCAGATCTTCTGGAAAGAAATCTAAATGAAAGTCCAGAAAGTGAATTTTTAAAGACATCCTACATCCCATTTCTTTGTAGGCATCAAGTAGTTCATTCACGATATCTCTGTAATTGGTCAAATTAATCAGGTCTCACATTTCCAAGAAAATTTGAAACAACTGTTTTAGAAGCTCTCCAAGCTCTTATTTCAGCTTCATTTAGTATACTGTCAAATGTATCATCTTTCATTATTTCTCTTATTTGTGGGCCCACAAATATGCCCTCTTTAATTTTTGCTTCACTAATTCTCGGAAATTTTTGTTTTAGATCAGTGGTTTACTTCTAATGTTTTTTAGTCCAAGAGTTGGTGCCTGACGTAGTGGCCATTCCTTCTGTATAGTGAATTACTTAGAACTCAAAAAGTAACCATTCTCGAGTCACGACATAGAAAATCAAATAGATTCGGATACCTGTAGTTTACTAATGGACGCAATCTATTTTGAAGCATACTTTTTGACCTGATAAACAAGAATAAACAGATCTTAACCCAATGTTTCTCAATCTTTTTACTCTCGTGGCACATTATACAAAGAAAAAAAAAATTTTTTTTCGCGCCACACCTACCTAGTCATAGAGGAATTCGAATTGGTCTTTATTCAAATAGTGTTGGCTCCTGAATGCAGACGCCTCGGTATTCAGGATATGTTAATTTCATTTCGTCATAAAGAGATCCTTCGTGTACTTTATTTTTATTAATGGTATTGTACGTATATTCGGAGAACGACGCTAGTTTTTTTCTTTTAAGATTTCGCGGCACAATTTGAAAACTTTGTGGCACACCCTTTGAGAAATATTGGGTGCGTTTTGTTGTGCCAATTCTGGTTTCGGTTTAATCAGAATACGCGTTTTGTCGAGACAATATTCTCATTCTATTCATTCTACTCATTCGATGATTTGAGGTCGAACGACTGGAATGAATAAGTGTGGTGGGGATGAAAAGTAATATTTGAATGTGTTTGTTTTCATTTGATTTTTCAATGTATTAGAATTAAATCTTGGTATTACTGCTTCAAAATAATTTTCACTTTTAGGTATTTTCTCATTTTGTGTCCTAAAATAAATATATACCTATATGATTTTAATATAGTATTGTTAAATCTAAACTTAAAATGTATGTACAATTCAATTATTCCTTCTAAAACATTACGTTCTAGAATATTTGCTTCAAATATAAAGTCTTCCTATTCTGCATTTATTATTTAGATTATCCATTTAGGTGAAATATGTTCGTTATTTGTTCTACAACCATATAACTTAACCTCCATGCAAATGTCATTCCATGTTTACTTTCGACGATCAAAATTGTCGTTTTCTTGCGCATCAATTCTAGTACTTCTAACCAGCCACCAACAAAACGCACCCACTGTTTTAACCGCATTGTCGCCGTGTAACATTGTGTATTGTCGCCGCAGATGTATCTCGTGAATTGACGCAATATGAAAATGTTGCATATTGCAAAATATAAATGTGCCTGTTACAGAAAATATATGGGTTATAGAAAAATTCACATTTCAGATTTGTTTTTAGCGTATCAAAATACATCAGAAATACCCAGAAATTGCCATGTCACAAATAGTGTGTTTATCAGTGTAATATAGGGTTACCAAATGTCTCTCGTGACAGAGTAGGATATTTCTGCTAAAAATAGTAGTTTAGTAGGACAAAGTAGGACAGTTTTTATTTAATTTTTATTATTTTACGAAATATGAAGGTATCTAATTAAGGTCAAATCTCATAACAAGACGTTTTTTCATAATGAGGCAATTACGTTATTTATACGACATAAAATCAGTTTAATGGGAAATTAGAAAAAGTTAAAAAAATATTAATTTTAAAAATCATGTACTTTATATAAAAAGAGAGATTTGGCTAAAAGAGTTTAAATAAAGTAATAAAACAAACAATATATCTTCAGAGCTAAAGTTTCTTATTTAAATAATTATTGTAAATAAAAATTAAAAATATATGTACAGTCTGTTTCAAACGCTTAGGCGGAACTAAATGGGAATTTCGTTTTTTTAGGTTGTCACGACAAGGGACCTTGCTTGGGTTATTTCATTTTTTACGTTGGAATGTCAAAATTTAAAATTACAACAATGAAACCATGGAAACGAATGACAAATGTCAAAATTAAATTATTTTTCTTACAAATATTAATGACAAAAAAATAAATAAATGGGATATTTGTATTAAGAATGACACAAAAAATCAAAATATAAAGAAAATGACATTTTAAAATGATATTAACCTTAACCAAAAAATATTTGTTGCAAGTATGATTTACAAAGCTTAAACAAAACGGCTGAAAAGCATGATTTAAACGATGAAAGTAACTAGATTGCAAAATCTAGTTCCGCCTAACCGTTTGAAACAGACTGTAATTAATTTATAAAAAATATTAATTTTAAAAATTATGTACTACAGTCTGTTTCAAACGCTTAGGCGGAACTAAATTTTGCAATTTAGTTACTTTCATCGCTTAAATCGTGCTTTTCGGCCGTTTTGTTTAAGCTTTGTAAATCATACTTACAATAAACATTTTTTGGTTAAAGTTAATATCATTTTAAAATGTCATTTTCTTTATATTTTGATTTTTTGTGTCATTCTTAATAGAAATTTCCCATTTATTTATTTTTTTGTCATTAAAAATAATTTAATTTTGACATAGGTCATTCGTTTCCATGGTTTCATTGTTGTAATATTGAATTTTGACATTCCAACGTGAAAAAATGAAATAACCCAAGCAAGGTCCCTTGTCGTGACAACCTAAAAGAACGAAATTCCCATTTAGTTCCGCCTAAGCGTTTGAAACAGACTGTATATACATATAAAAAGAGAGATTTGGCTAAAGGAGTTTAAATAAAGCAATAAAACAAACAATATATTTTCAGAGCTAAAGTTTCTTATTTAAATAATTATTGAAATAAACAAGGCAGATAATACACTTACGTTATTTATACGACATAAATTCAGTTTAATGGGAAATTTGAAAAAGTTAAAAAAATATTAATTTTAAAAATTATGTACTATACATAAAAAGAGAGATTTGGCTAAAAGAGTTTGAACAAAGCAATAAAACAAACAATATATCTTCAGAGCTAAAGTTTCTTATTTAAATAATGATTGTAAATACAAATTAAAAATATATGTATATATGAAGGTCTAAAAATTATATCAATAACTTCTTCTTTGGGCACAATCAGCTGGGCTGTCTTTTGGCCTCACATTAGTCCTCTCTCTTGATCTGTTAATTGTCAAGTGACAAAAAATATTTATATAATCTGTCTCATTTTGTAATACGAAACTAGATCTGGTTACTTTGGTGACTGTTGTGGTGTAAATAGACTTTTATGAAAACATGTGAACTTGTAAATCTGGCTTTTAAATTTTTGGCTAAGTTTCATTATATCGGGGTTATATTCACTCAAAAACTACATATGTCAGATAATACATTGACATGTCAAAATTGCGAATGGCATGTCAAAATTGTGATTGACATGTCAAATATTTTGAAAAGTGCCACTTCAGAATTACCACCCTAAGATGATATTTTGAATATACAACATAAAAAATTGATGTGAAGTGTGAATATTCACACATTTCAGGGTTTCGCAGGTATATAATAAGTGAAGGCGGTATGCTGAGTGTGTAGGACAAATTTTACTTTATAGTAATCACGGCAAAATGAACGATATTTTTAAAATAATTTATCGTCCGTTAATCATATAATAAGACTGGTTATTAAATTTACGCTCTTAAAAATTAAATATAACTAGAATTTTGACAAAATAATTTCAACATATTAAAAATGCAAAAAAAAAAAACAGAAAAAATAAAACTCACTCCGTCCGTACTCGAACTCGAAACCCTTCGTTTTCCAGAGAATTTTAGCATCCGACACCAGCGCGCTAACCCGTTGCGCCATCGGACGCTTTGTAAATGAGTGTCTTACATTGGTATAACTTTTGTACTTTGTGAACCAAAAACCACAAAAAATGCGTTATTTGCCGAAAACATAATCTGATCAAAAATTCCTGTTGTACTATTTCGGTTCACGCCAATATACATTACTTGGAATTTTTTTAGATTTTTAGTTTAAACCATCTGGGCTACAGGGTGTGGGACAAAAAATTTTTTGCACAATTTTGGCAAAAATCGCATCAAAATAATTTATTTTGCAAAAATAAAAATTTGATCGTTAATCCACGTACTAAGGGCTTTCATTTGATACCCTACTCAGAATTAAAAAAAAATATTTTTGTTTTCGATGAGCACATATTTGTTTATATTTTTAGGGGGGTATGTTTTTTAGATGTTTTAGTATTTTTCCTATGTGCGGGTCAAAGAGTTGTATAAGCATGCCAAATTTCAACTCTCTAGGTTTAGCCGTTTGTCTACAATTTTAACCGAACAGACAGACAGACAGACAGACAGACAGACAGACAGACAGACAGACAGACAGACGACAAAATGACGGTATAAGGGTTTTTTGGTCATACCTACAAAACCCTAAAAATGAAATTTCCCTCTTAGTTTCGTATTACAAAATGAGAAATTTCGTATTACATAATATGTCAGATAACCTAAAAAATATATAACTGCGTAAAAACAATTTACAAGGAGAATTTTCTCCATAAAATCTACGCCAATAATATAAATAAAAGTCTAAATATGTAAATAATAACAAAATATATGAAAATAATTAAATAATATAAATAATATTATAAGCAGTTCACTTTTGTAAGAACAAACTAAGAGGGAATTTTGTTTTCAATAGTTTGCACCTTTGAAGCTGTATGTCATGTTGGTATTAAAAAATGTCACTTTTTTAATATGTCGATCCGTTTGACATATGTCATAATGAAAAATGATATCTTAATTATAATGATCATAACCTTATCAACCTAAAGTCGGTTTTACAGCGTAAGGAATATTTTTAATTGACATTTAAAGTCAGTAACACACCATAAAAGTAACCAAAATAACCAGATTTAGTGTGTTCTTACAAAAGTGAACAGCTTATATCTGTCTCATTTTGTAATACGAAACTAACAGGGAAACTTCATTTTTTATGTTGTATATTTAAAATATCATCTTAGGGTGGTAATTCTGAAGTAACACCTTTCAAAATATTTGACAATTCATAATTGACATTAAATTATATGTCAACTTACTAACACAAATTGTATAAAACACAAATTGACAAGTATTTGAAATATATTTTATACAACCAGAACAGAAATTATGAATAAGCGAAATAAGATGAAATAAATATTTGTATATAATTCAAAATATTAGACATGTCAATCACAAATTTGATATGTCAATTTGGTATCTGACATGTAGTTTTTGAGAGCATATAACCTCAGTATAATGAAACTTCACCAAAAATGTGAAAGCCAGATTTACAAGTTTACATGGTTTCAAAAAAGTCTATTTACACCACAACAGTCACCAAAGTAACCAGTTCTAGTTTCGTATTACAAATTGAGACAGATTATACATATATATATTTCCAATGTACGACACTGCACATTTGTCAACTTGGACTAAAAACAATATTTTAACAGTGTAATAGGGATAACGATCTAAACCAATCCGAAGCAAGGACAAACAGTTCTTATTTTCTTACACACATTTTTCTACTTTGAAATAGACCATAGTTTCGTATTACAAATTTTTTTTTTTTTTAATTTTTTTAAAATTTTTATGGCCTTTGCTGCTGTGGCAATTAGCCAGGACAAATTTTTATTTGAGAAAATTTCCATGCCTGAACGGGATTCGAACCCGAGACCTTCGCAACGCAGAGCAGATGTGTTACCACTACGCTACGCCGGTCGGCGTATTACAAATTGAGACTGATTATAATAAAAAATATAATTAACAATTGACAATAGATTTCGCTCGTCTGACCATTGTGCTTCCATTAAACTAAAAATTCTTTCAACAACAGCATTATGCGCTGGAATAGCAAACATAAACTGGCATATTTTTAAAAATTCAGAAAATTGTTCTTCGTGTTTTACACTTTGAAAAAAATTTGACCACTTATCATTAACTGTTTTTGCATTTTAATTTAAGGCGTCTTCAAAAGTAAAAATACTATAAAGTAGGGCATTTCCGATATTTTTTAACAGTAGGTAGGACGTAGGACAAGGAGGTAAATTGTAGGACATATCCTACTAAAGTAGGACGGTTGGTAACCCTAGTGTAATACAAATGAATCAACGAACAATCTTTAGTCTTTATATATAATTTTGTTAGGCTTTGATCAATTGACTAGTATGAGTAAAATCTGTCTAATTATAATTAGACAGATTTTTAAATAATTATTATATACTAGCAGGAGTACCCTTACTTTGTACAGTTTTTATAATGTGCCTACATTTTTGCTGTAGCGTAAATGATAAGTGAAATATTTCAATTTTGAGTAGAACAGGAAATAATCGTTTCTTTATTCCTAACAACTATTTTGTATATATTTTCAATATTAAATAAATATTAAGTGAGATACTTCGTTTATAGGTAACTCTCCCCATAGCTCCGGAAATATATATCTTATTAAAAACTGCATTGAACATAGAGGAACAGTTTATTTTCTAGTATTCATTTTTGCTGCTAAGTAAATGATAAATGACGATATCAAGTGGAGGATGAAGATATTCGATGCAATAGTGAACAGTATTCTTTTGTACGGTGGAGATTTAGAGCTGGTAGGAATGGGAGATGATAGAAAGGGTACAAGAGGCTACATGATATGGCTATTAGGGGTAGACAGAACGACACCAGGATATATTGTGAGAGAGGAAATGAAGAAGGAAAAGCTGAGAGTGGGTGCCGGAACGAGGGCAGTGAAATATGAGGAGAAAATCAGAATGGAAGAGAATAGAAAAATATTAAGGGAATGCTGGGAAGAAAGAATGAAGGACGAACAAAAAGGCAAATTGTCGGCATGGGGAGAGACAAGAAAAGAGCACTTTTGGAGGCGTGGAATGGACATAAGAGAAACAGAGAGAAAGAAAAACCGAGGAACAGATATTGTATAAGAATTGAGAAGGAGGGATAAGGAGGTACAGGAACAGGAAAGAATAGACAAATCGCGGAATGTGAAAAGATATAAAGAGACAAGAGTGATCGGAATACCGAGATACTTGAAAGGGAAAGAGGATGAACGTAGGATCAGAGCCGCAGTAAGGGGGGGGGGCGGAGGGGGCAATGGCCCTAGCGCACTAAGAAAAAGGGCGCCACATTACGAAAGTGAGGACCTTTTTTTTGCTCATCACTTGGAATTATTTGCCAAGGGCGCCAAAACGCAGTTTTGCCCCTGGCGCAAGTTTTCCTTACTGCGGCTCTGTGTAGGATTAGGAGGATAGCGGAGGTTAGCTGGGCAAAGCCAGAGGACAGGCTCTGTAGAATGTGCAAGGAAGAAGAGGAAACCTTGGAGCATTTAGCGAAGAGATACAGAGTGAGGAAGGCAAGGGAGAAAGATGGGTGAGAGAACTGGAGGCAAGAAGGAAGGAGAGGGAAACCGGAAGGGGAATAGGAAGAAAGAGAAGTACACTGGAAAAAGAACAAGGAAATGAAATAAAAAATATTGTAAAATATCCATTGTATTGTATGTTATTTTATTTTTCATTTCTTTGCAATCGTTAATACCTTAAACGCCGCAAGGCCTAGGGGAAATAAAGAATATATATATAAATGATAAATTAGGTATTTCAACTGTATAAGTAACATTTCAGTCAGAGCCGCAGTTAGGAAAACTTGCGTTAGGGGCAAAGCCGTGTTTTGGCGCCCTTAGCAAATAAAAACAATCTTTTCACCTCACAAAACTTAGGCGATGAGCAAAAAAAAAAGGTCCTTACCTCTCAAAATCCAAGTGACGAGTAAAAAACAACAAGGTCCTCACCTCCCAAAATCCAAAAATGACGAGCAAAAACAAGGTCGTCACCTCCCAAAATCTAAGTAATGAGCAAAAAAAAAGATCCTCGTCTTCGTAATGGCGCCCCTTAATTAAGCCCGTCAGCGCCCTTTTCCTTAGTGCGCCCAGGGCCGTCGTCCCCTCCGCCACCCCTTACTGCGGCTCTGACTTCAGTCATAATCGTGGACCAGAATCGGACTCTTCGATCAGACATCGGAAAAAGACCGGGTCTTCTCAGACCCTCGTCGTTTGCTCTGATTCAGGTTGCGAGTACCATATTCATCCGCCATTATCCTGCGCACAGTGGTGCGCGGAGTCCGATAGGGACCGGGCCCCCCTAAGAACTGTTGTAGCTCCCAGATAGCCCCCCAAATATGCATGGAGAAATAAAATTTTAGATAAAGTAACGATTAATTCTGACGCAGTACAAAAACTTAATTTAATTTTTGCTTAGCCTTAAGGATGGACTGAGCATCCGTAGTTTGGGAAATTTCGAATTGTGAAAGATGGAAAGGGTCACTTGCGGCTTGCTTTCATCTTTCCAATATATTGTCATAATGATAATTTTTGTTGTATCAGTATATAAATATCTATATCCAGTGATGGCATCCTACCGGTTCGAACAGGTTCACGCGAACCCTTTCTTAAAATTATTGAAACCTTAGGGAACCGGTTGTTAGAATTATTAAAAATAAATTAATTACTCTGACTTCAGTTTTGAATCGTGCGCCGTGCCCTGCACTGTTGCAAATGTAATATTTATTTTATAGGTTGTTAATAATACGCTCTTAAAATTTTCTCCTTATATTTAATAAATGGAAGTAAGTGATTTGTTTTCACTCTTAAAAACACAGAATAGGTTCCTAAATATCACATGACTTTATAGAACTGCTTCCTGAAAATTTAGGATGCCATCACTGTCTATATCAATAACAAAAAATGTACCCGCTGGCCCCCAAATTTTAAAAGCTAGAGCCGCCACTGATTGTACACAACCAAAAACTGAACAATTCGCGCACTGATTGTTTTGTACGAACAATTTAAATTATTTTGCGCTGTTCTGTGTTGTGTAGTTCAGGACCTAGCTTTAGCGTGTTGTTGATATGAAAATATAATAGAATATTCTGTGCGCTCGAAATGTTCCACTCGCATCGAATTTTCTCATTCCAACCGAGTCACAGACCCTACTTTCTCCATGACCATCAAAAAGAAAAATAAATTAACAAATAATTATTTTAACAAACATTTTATCTTAACAAATAATTTATATTACATAACAAATTAATCAATTAATTAAAATAATTTTCTAAGACTCTCTTGTCCCACCGGGTTGCGGAGGCTCTGTATTTAATTATTGCGCATTAACATTTGCGCGCACGTAAAAAAATATATTAAAATAATTAACTTTTAATAAAATAATTTTCTGTTTATACTATCGTAATAAAAATAATTTTTTATGTTAAATTGATCTTTATAATATTCTTACCGTAAACATACTGCAGCAACTGATGCACTGATGTTGGATCATAATTATGTACACCGGCCTCTTTAAACATAGATTTAATTACAACAGCATCTTTTGGACCTAATTTATAATTATAATTAGGTTTATGTTTATATCGTTCTTCCTTTCTCATCATTTTTGTTTTTATACTCGTTATTTCTGCATACAACAAGGTAGCGCGAAAACCAAATTTGTTAACACCTGTTTGTTTTAGTTCGTATAAAATCGGACGCAGATTGCATCCATTCGGTTACGTTCGTATGTTTAAATTTGAAAATAACGGCTAGTTTTCAAACTTATTTTCATTTGTAATCTTTTGGAAGAATAGTTACGAATTCACTATTTGTGAAATTAACGTCTTTGTTTTGTTTAATTTACAGTAAATAAACTACATAATTAGTTAATGTATTGATTGTTTTCAAGGTAATTTATATATATTTTTTTGTTGTTTTTAAGTTAACCTATATAGCAAAATATGTTTATTTTGTTTTAGATGGGTACTCAACTTACAAAAATTGGACATGCTGTTGTCGAGAAAGAACCAGATACAGCAAGTTTACCTTCTACACCGATTTTGACTCCTAAAACTAAAATACTTGATCTTGATCCAAGATCTCCTACGGCTAACATTATAAGGACTCCGATTCAGGTGATTTTTTTTTCTATCTCTTACGTAATAGCAATAAATTTTAACTCATAAAATGTTTTGAGTTTATTTTATAGTTGTTTTAATTTACAAGAACTAGAATTGAAATTGATAACATATTGAAATATATAATTTCATTATTTTAAATATGAAGTTACGATAACTTTTCAATCGATATTTTAGTTAGACTTTAACAATAATAATAAATAAATTGGCTCTAATAGTGCATTTTTTTTTCTCTAATCATTAAAGATTTGGCAGCTAAATAAGTTTATGTGGTTTTTCGTGTTACAAATAATATCATATTATTATTACTTTAAAATCATTTTTATTGTAATACTCATTTTCAATATTTCTCGTTACAAGACAACATTTTTATACTATTTTTAGGGTTTCATAATCATAACTAGAAACCCTTATAAAACCCATTTGCATGATTGCATTTGGAAGTGGAAAAATGCCATTTGTCAGTAAGCTATTCGAGACTTTTTTGGTCATATCTGTGGTCCGTCTTTTTTTAGCTAGTAAGTTATTGTGCAGTCAAATCACTGCTTATAAAGGATTTTTTTGGGAACTGATTAAGCATTGCTTGATTAACTTCTTAATTATAAAAGATACGAAGGAGTATAAATTAGGAAAGATGAAGGATACTACTCCACAAATATTAATATTAAATTGAAAAACAATTGAACATCAAATAAATGAGTTATTACAACAAAAAAAAAAGATATATATTTTTAGCATGATGGCTGTCTGTGTACACGTGCAGAGCAAATTCGGCTAAAAGGATTTTTATGAAACTGCATATTTAAGTTTTGGACATCAATGGTACGAGTTGATCAACTTTTGGTAAAAATCGGTGGACTAGAAATGGGAGTTTACTTGTGTCGATTTTAAGATTTTTGCGAATATTTAGCAACAGAAAAATATTTCGAAAAAATTTATTTAACAAAAGTTGCTATAAATGCAATAACTAATAACTTTTATTTGAGACGTTTTTTGATAAAACGAAAAATTTCGAAAAATTTTTGAAAAATGTTTCGAAATTATTTCTAAATCTCAATTTTTTCTTACCTACATGTAACGTTTCCATGGTCATGATAAATAATATCTCTGTTAGAAAATATTAGGCCAACTTATTTCTACTCTGCTGCTAGAATGTATTTTATACAAGTACTTTATGACGGCGGTTGGTCCTGTGGTGGTCACAGCTGATTTTTTTTATTTAAGCACAGTAATTTGTGTTGGCTCTAACATAAGAATAGGAATTGGTTTAGTTCAGAATTTTTGCAGCTTAATTTGAGCCGCACGGATTCTTCTATAATGCATTCTTTATTATCATAACCTAATCTAATGTCCTTAACCTAATCTAATAATATGGAACTACAGGTTACAGTTTGTTGAGTGTTGAGTCAACCAAATTATATGAAAATATGACCAACCGTTTTTATGTGAAATTTTAACATATCGACAAATAGGAAGCATTTTTTGATGAATATAATCTTATAAACGCCTAAAACGTGGAGAAACGCCTATTATGAGGGCGAAAATAAATATAAAAAGCTGTGTTCAATTTATATTATAAATAAGAAACAAAATTACAAAAATGATATTAATCTTTATACATTCTAATTTTAGATATCAACTGGCTTAAATAAAAACCACACACCAACTATTGGCGAAATAAACACAGATCTATTTGAAACTAGTTTTGATGACATTTCTTCAAAAACTGCATTGGACCCACGCTCTCCATCTATAGACTTTACCCGTACACCAATAATAATTGAAAAATCAGCTGTAAAATTACGTAACAAAAATCTAGACAATGTCCGCAAACATATGTCTTGTGAATTTAGTCCAGTTAAAAAAACTGATATTACAAAA
The DNA here is from genome assembly GCA_963971575.1 of Liopterus haemorrhoidalis. Taxonomy (NCBI): domain Eukaryota; kingdom Metazoa; phylum Arthropoda; class Insecta; order Coleoptera; family Dytiscidae; genus Liopterus; species Liopterus haemorrhoidalis. The sequence goes on along the minus strand of OZ020611.1, from coordinate 144,282,030 downwards.
CAAAAAGGACCTATATTACTTGAAAGTAGCCCTTTTGTTAAAAAAGATGAAAATAAAGAAAAGAGAAAATCTTATGTTGGATTGTTGGAAACAAATTTAGATTATGTTGAAACTAATTTGGATACGTATAACAAAAACAAATTGGAAAATGAAGTATTAATGGATCCGTTGCCATCTGTTGATGAAGAAGAGAAACCAGAAACAGCTGCTAGTGAAGAAACATCAGTAAATCCTAACGAAGAACAACTGATAGAAGAAACAAAAGAAGAACTTCAAATATGTGATGAAGTACAAATTGTAGATAAAATAAACCAAATTGACCAAGATATTAAAGAAGTATTAGAAGTTTCAATTGACCCTACAAGTAATCGAAGCACAAATGATCTAAGTCAAATCGATGAGGAAGATATAATCACACAACTAAAAACAATAATTGCAATTAATGAAAAACCAATCGAAACATCAAATCCTGAAAAAGAATTTGATAAGAAGGTCACAAATCTTATTTACGAAGATAAACACACTCCTGAAGTAACCAATAAAAACTTTAAACCAAAAGATGCAAACCGTACTCCATTGGGAGATAGAAATAGAGTAAACCATAAGTCTAAGAATTCAATAAGTAAACTTAGAGTACATGATAAACCAAAAGGTGATTACACTGTTAGTAAAATACCTATTTTTAAAGATAAAAAATCAAAAACGCAGTGTGAAAATACACCACCCCCTTTTAAAACAACAGAGAGTAGAATCAAAAAATCACAATGGGATACAGATAGAACACTCATTATTTAATTTGTATATATTTGTTTTACTTCTTATTTCCTTCAATTTTTGTTTTTATTTTTGACAGTGAGTTTTAAAATAATGTAATATACATTCTATTATTTAATTTTATAAAATACTTTACATTACATAGCTATTCTTAAGATTTGATGCAGGGCTGGACTGGGAACGTACTTGGTACTGGGATCTGGATCGGGCCAGGCTAGTGCTGGGATTACGAGTAATAGAATTCTATTTTATAGTTGACAAAGAAACAATAGTTACTTGGCAACCGCAAATAGAATTGCTTTATTGGCATTGATAGAATAGAATTCAATCCATCGTAATCCCACCACAGGTCTATATTTATAATTTATTTTTTAGTCTTGTCAGATCACAGACAACTGGAAATTTTCCTGGTATCTGTCGAAGCAGCCTAGCTCTAGTCCGAAGTACATTGGGATCACGTATTCGTAGTTTCATGCTAACAGGCGGGTTCAATTAGGATTGCACCCAGAGAATTTTCTTAGGGGGATATGAAGCCAAAATCTTTGATTTTACAATTACAAGATATTTATTTTACATCGGCCTATTTCTGCAACGAGGCTAATCGCCTCAATTACAAGAAAGATGTGTCCTTTAAAAACGTGTTTCTTTAATGTTGGGAGGGCTTAAACCCGTGAGCCCCTCCGAGTTCGCGCCTGGTTTCAATCCAGCCTACTGCGTTTCAGAATTTTTGCGGCACTCTACAAATTAACTGACGGGTCTATATATTAATACAAACGAAATTTTTCATTGATTTAGAATTGACTATTAGAATATTTTCGTATATTTTTTACTATGTAGTAAAATATGTAGCCAATTGTGCTATTTAATAAATATTATTTTTATTTATTTTTCGGAAAATGGTTAAGGTTTTATATTTTTGAAAAACAATTTTAAATTCTCGTAGGGTAATAAATGAAAGATCTTAATACATAGATTACTAGAACATATTATTAAAATATTATTCAATTTGATGTCATTCCAAAAACTTTCCCAAACATTCAGACCTTTTGATTACCTTCATTTACTAGATACCTACGATATCCTGAAATATGTAGATATGAAGCATATGAAGATAAAAAATCACATTGAATTTTTAGGGATTCATAGGTATAACAAAAAAAAAAAAAAAAAAAATTATACCGTCATTTATCTGTATGTGCGATTGAAATCGTTGCCAATCAGCTGGACTCAGAGAGTTGTAATTTGGCACACTTACACAGCTCTTTGATCCACATATGGTGTGTGGGGCATCAAAGGAAAGATCTTGATACCAAAATTATCGAGCAAAAAATTAATTTTCTAAAAACTTTATTTTGTGCAAAAAAACTTGTCTCCCACCACATTTCTTAGAGGATCTGGTTTAAAAATCTGGAAAAAAATCACAGTATTACAAATGGATGAGTACCGGAATAGTACGCCCGAAATTTTTGATCAGGTTGTTTTGTTTAAAGTTATCGAATTTTTTGTATTTTTCGAATAAAAGGTCTTACATTGCAGACAAAAAAAAAAAAAGAAACTGATTTTATTTGATCCGATTTTTGTGAAAAATGTGTTTGTTCGTCTTATGGCCGGTTGCTAAAGTAAGAATTATCCCTAACTCAAGTTAAAATCTTTTGTTTTTGTATGTTGTAACAAAAACAAATGATTTTAACTTGAATTAGAGAAAACTTTTACGTTAGCAACCTGACATTAGTGGATCTGACGTAGTACGTCGACAATATATTTAATTAGTCAAATATTAATTTGACAGTACTTTTTTTCCATAAATAATTTGTTAGTTGCAACTTTTCTTGCCAATTTATTTAAATGAGTTAATTTAATTTTAAATTTCAATATTACATTATTTTCATTAGATTAAATACTCACACTTTGTAGTAGCATGTAATAATATTTGTAAAGTATTTATTTTTTGTAAATTAATAAATAATTAAACACAAATTGTTTGAATTTTTTATTTAAGTATTAAAATTTGTAACATATTTATGTACATACTTCAGTATTTCTGAAACAGTAGTCCGCGGACCTCTAGGGTCGTAATTTAGTCGGTGAGAGTCCGCCATTTATTTAATACTTCTACATACAAGCATTGGCGGATATTAATTAAACATCGAAAATTGGCGCGTTAAAAAGACAGTTTTACGCATCAAAAATAATTGGAAACATTTACATTTTGCAGTGAGTTTCGTATTCTTTGCAAGGTTACTTAAATAAGATACTGGCATACGTGTAAATGACAAAACGACTTGTGCCAGTACTTGCACAAGTTACAGGCATCGTGTAACCGGGCCATAAGATTAATTGCAACCAGCTAGCGACCACAAGTAAATGCCACGGTGTTCATGTCCGAAACCGCTCACGGATTATGAGCTCATTATGTGGGAGACCTCGAGTTTTAGGTAAGTATAAAAATGAGTAATTAACATATATTCTAAATTAAATGGTCAAACTGCTCATATTAAGGGGCCATCACATATTAATTTTATCATATTATTGACTTTTAGTACTGTTTTTTTTTATGTTCTTAAAATCATCATAACTATGCTTCTGAGCAAACAACGTCTCTGGACGGGCGTGCCCCGCACTGCGATTGCTTTATAAGTATACTAATCTGTATAAATACGATCTACGACGGTTTTAGTACCTAGTCCTGCCATAAATACTGTTACATAGTGTTGGGATTATAATAAAAAAACAATTAATTTTTTATATTGTTGCACTTACACATATATTAAATGAAAATAATTGCTTGAAAAAACGTTTACCTCAAGACATTCTAATATCAGACTGAAAGTGAATTACAAAAATTAAATAAATAAATGCAATTGAAATTTATATAGGTAGTGGGTTTTTAGGTAGAATGTTTGGTGGGGTTTCGCTGATATTTTTATTGGTTGTGTTGGCTGCAGTTTCGAGCCTCTCAGGTGTTTGATACAGAGCGATCAAGAAATCTTTTAGTTATCAAACTTATTTCCAAGGACATGTACACATAGGCGTACATTCTATTTTTATTACCTTATACGAATTGATTATTAAATGAACACTATTTTTCTCTACACGCCGATGAGTTGACAACAGGTATTAATTTAGGAACACATATTTTCGTTGTTTCTCGGGAGAACGAAGTAATCTGATTGGTTCTTTGTTAAATTGGGATTTTCAGCTGTGGATTAGAATACAGTTTTGATATTTTTAAACTCATTGTTTACAGTTATGTAACTGACAAGAAATTTTGATCGCACGGTAGGATAATACAGGTGGTTATCTGGATAAAATGTAACAGATAATAACACTAGTATCTAGACACTTTTAGTTAATTTTTCTAGATAAGCCCTACACTGGCTGGGATGAAGAATTTATACATTTTACAAGATTTGCTTGCACTGTGAAAAGTGTATTACTCTTTATTTTTCAGTGGTGCAGATATTTGGTCCTTTTTCTTCAGTGAAGTCGAGAATGTAGTTTTAACTGCAGGTTTATGCTTGGCACAGCATTTACTAGGACTTGAATCCCATTGGTATATATATGACTTCCTTGTGACTTTTTCTTCCAGACATGGTTTGTCTGTTGCTTTAACATTCCTGTACATATTCTTCATTTCTCCTAGGGATATTTTATGGAAGACTAGATGGTGATTGAGGCAGCCTCTTGATTTCCATTCTGTATCAAAACGTATGTCGTGTATACGCATTATATTGGTAACTGGAGCTAGCCATGCTCCTACACTGACATCTTCTGAATTAAATGTTCTGGAAATAAAAGAGGACAATTTATACAAACAAAAGTTATCGAATATTTGCATTGTTCAAAAAATTTATAATTTTTTGGATTTTTTAGGTATGACTACCAAAAAACCCCTATAACGTTTTGTATGTCTATCTGTATGGTAGTAATTGTAGCCAAACGTCCAAACATAGCAAGTTGAAATTTGTCATGCTTATACAATTCTTTGACCCACATATAGGAAAAATACTTAGAGTTAAATAAAAACACATAACAAGATAAATATAAACAAATATGTATTAAATGAAAAAATAAATATTTTTTTAAAATGTTAATTGGCATATCGATTGAAATCTATTAATACGTAGATCCAGGACCGGACCGAGGGTCTTTGGCGCCCTTATGCAAGATTTTAAGTGAAGAACTAAAAAAAAAAGTCTTCACTTCTAAATTTCAAGTGAAGACCTAAAAAAAAGGTCCTTCCTTCTAAATTTCAAGTGAAGACCTAAAAAAAAGGTCTTCACTTCTAAATTTCAAGTGAAAAGCTAAAAAAAAGTCTTCATTTCTAAATTCCAAGTGAAGACCTAAAAAAAAAGTCCTTTAACCTTGGCGCGCCCTCTGGCATCAAGCGCCTTAATGCCTTGCTTACCCTGCATACCGCGTTCCTCCGGCCCTGCGTAGAAAATTTTAATTTTTGATATTTTTTGTTGTTGTAATTTTCGATAAAAATATGTCAAAAATCTTTTGTCCCCCACTCGTATCTCCAAGAGGAGTTGATCTAAAAATCTCCACAATGAACATTGATGGGAACCGGAATAGTTCAACAGGAATTTTGATCAGATTAGTTTTTAGAAAAATATCGATTGTGTCGTTAAAAAATAATCATTTTTTTAAAAATTAATTGCGTGTTAACCCTTTCAGAGCAACTAGTTACTCCTGCTAACCACATATCTAAGAATTATTTACTAAATTTATCTTGGTTTTTGGTAATAACCATAGTGCAAGATGTGTTGCCTTAATGGTGCGCACAACCGTACAATTTCTTATACAAGACTAACAACCTGAAATAAAATTAGTAACAATCTATATATCAAAATTTTCAGCGAATTTTTATCTATCTAATAGGATATTTTTAATTGTAAAAAGAACTGTCATATAATTGTAAATAAACAAATTGCGTTATAGACACCATCTTGTAAACCATTCGACGCATATTTGTGTACCATGCGGCAAATTGTAGCTAAAGCTCCATTCTATAAATACGGAGTGATTATTTAATGGAGAGACGACGTCATTGGAAGTTTTAATAATTTACCGTTTCATACACATCGTAGCAGGCGATTATGCGCGCCTTTTTTTCTTCATAGTCAAATTTTCTTCAAGGTTATTATAGTCATTGTATTCACCAGTATTTCTGCTAGGAGGCACGTAAAATTCGGTGACGTCGTCTCGCCATTAAATAATCACTCTGTATGTTTGGGGATAATTTGTTCTATTGTGCAAATTACTTATAGCTATTGTATTGTATAGCTTGGTAATCTACTTTTTCCGCCATCTCGATTCTGCCGTGGTTCTTAATATAGATGCTGTGGATAAAAATGATTTATTTTATGTATAGAATACTTATTCCAAGTGGCATTTCATTATCATCAAGTATAATATTTTTCGACGAAGGGTCTAAACTATAAACGATCATATCGAAAAAAATGTTGTCGTATTATTTGAACACTTCTACACAAAACTATATAAATATAAAAATTATTTGAAACCCACAAATATATTTAAAAAATTACAGAACATTCTTGTGTGATACCAAACATTAAGTTGTTGAGCAATAACATTTTTACAATAATTTTTTCTACAATCAAAAATATCTTATTAAATAGACAAAAATTCTGTGCAAAATTTGATGCATTGATTGTCACCAATTTTATTTCAGATTGTTAGTTTTGTATAATAAACTAATAATCTCTGGGGGTTGTACGTAGCGTTATACAGAATACAGAATTTATTGTTTGTACAGTTTACAAGTTGTTTGCATCTTCCTGAAAATCATTTTGCGTAGCTAATAATATTAAATCATTTTTATCAATAAAAATGTATTTAGAAATTGGTTCTTAACCCTGTCCTCCAAGGGTTAACAAAAGAGAGCTCTTAATACGTAGAATAAGGAACGAAAAGTAGTTTTTTCGTTTTATTTTAATGCGATTTTAGCAGAAAATGTGCTAATACGGTTCTTGTCCTATACCCTTTTACCCAAAAAGGTCAAACTAAAATTTTGAAAAAAACTATAACTAATTTACATTGACTTGAGCCAGAAACGTACGAGAGGAATTTTTAACCCGATTGCGTTTACGAAAAATATTGCAGTTTTTGTGTTTTTGCCAAACTTAATTATTTTTTTAATTCATGGCTAAATTATGGCTAATAATGTTATGGATTTTTTGTATTTATGGCTAAAATAATATTTTAATTAAAAATATAATAAAAAACAATTAACAGCTGATGACACACTACATACTACTACCATGAGTTCAAAAAGTAATTACATAAGGGTTGGCTATGGAAAAATAAAATAATGTCTACTGCAAGCTTTAGAATCAATTAACTGCCATCACTGTTGTTTTTGTCATAAGTTATTTGTTGTTATATAAAGCTTGTAGTAGACATTATTTTATTTTTCCATAGCCAACCCTTATGTAATTACTTTTTGAACTCATGGTATTATACGTTTTGATTCAACCTTTTGTTTTTAAGGTATTGAAGATGAATAAATCATTTATAGTAATTATATACTTATAAAACAAATAACACATTGTTAATAGTGAGAAATATGTTTCTGAAATTGAAAACGAAGCCACTTATCAATATATTTCTCTTTAATCTAATGAAGACTTGAATAAGAAGCAAATGCGGAAAAAAACGCTGGGATTTTTGACAAATTATTTAAATTTTGTTAAAAAAAATTAAATGGAAGCTCTTAGTACTCAAATAACAAATAAAAATGATTATCAAAAATTATTAATCAATCACATACAAACACCTACAAAACCCTGAAATGTGTGAAAATTCACACTTTACATCAATTTTTAATCCTTATATAAGTAAAACTTTTGTCATAAAACAAATATCTGCGGACTAAAATGATTCATATTTACATATACAAATCCATATTTTTAACACTATAAGTTCAGTTATATTATATGGCTGTGAAACTGAAAATAGACCTCATGACAACTTACAAAAATGAAAATTCCAGTTAGTTCCGCTTAAACGTTTAGAATATAGCTTCTTTCTTTGGTTTAAGCAGAACTAAATGGGAGTTTCATATTGGCATGCAACAAATTAAAATTCCAAACAGTGAAACGAATTATATTCCACAGGCTATTCCAAACATTTAGGCGGAACCGGAGAAGGAACTTTGCTTGGGTTATTTCATGTTTGACGTTGGTATGTGAAAATTTAAAATTCCAACAGTGAAACCATGGAAATGAATTACATTTATTAAAAATTTTAATACTTTTTTACATATTTTGAAGAAAAAAAAAAAAAATAAATAAATAAATGGGAAAATTTTATTAAGAATGACAAAAAATTTAAATGCATAGAAAAGGACATTTTATAATGACAAGCTATTTAATCTAGAATTTGCAATGTGAGTATGATTTACAAAGCTTAAACAAAATGACCAAAAGTCCGAATTAATAGATAAAAATTGCTCTGCCTAAACGTTTGGAATAGCCTATAGACCAGGGGTGGCCAAACTTTAAGACGTTGGGGGCGACTTTTTTGGAGAAGGTGCTCCCGCGGTCGACTACGTTTTTTTAGAAGGTACTTACGAATTTGTGTTATTTTTAAGGAATTTTTAGGTACTCATAAATCGACGTATTTTGTTTTTTTGGAAGACGAATTGGTAACGTTTTTAGAAGATTCTTACGAACTGATGACGAAGACATTTCACTATGACTGCTATTAAATTACATATAATAACAAATTTCTAGAACTGGTCCTGAATTTTAAAAAAATTAAGAAAATGTAGGGAAAAAAAGAAAATATTGTTTTACAATTTTATTAAAATAAATTAGGAGCTATTTTTCAAAAAAAAAAAAAAAATACAGTGACAAAAACAATGGAATTTTTTTAATTTGATGACACTTGATATTGCATAGTTTCGACAAGTTTGTCAAAATTTAGCTCGTACGAAGTTAAACTAATTCTTAAACACGATTACAAATGTAGATTCGATAATTGTGATCTGTTTAGTTTTTGCCGCATTCATGCAGGAAAATGCTGATTCACATAAATATGTTGAACCAAAAAAGACATTGAAAACAACTCAACCCAAATATTTGGATATTTATCCCTGCTTATTAATTTCCAGAAGCTCACATTTGAAGCCATTGATTTTATATGTACATCGCATTTAATATTAACTGAAATAATTCTTTTTAGCTGCGTTTTCTGCAGAAATAAGTTGCTATTGAAAATATCTGTTAAAAAATCTACTAATTGCAGAGAATAATTTTGAATTTTTACTTTTTTATTATTTTTTTATCTAAGTACGCTCTGAATTTATCACTATATTTTGTCAATGTTCAAGTCAGCTTCGCGGGCGACTTCTAGAGGCCTTTGGTCATCCCTGCTATAAAGAGTTTCTTTACTATAAGCGGAACTAAATTTTCAAATCTAGTAACTTTTACCAATTGATTGAAGCTTTTGATCATTTTGTTTAGGAAAGGCCAACTTCAATATATTATTTATTTATTTATTTATTTTACATCGGCCTATTTCTGCAGCGAGGCTAAGGGGCGAGCTCCTACACCTGGATGAGTGGTGAATGATTGTGAAAATGAGAGTAATGTAAACATATTATTCTCGCCCGAATAATATCACCAACAAAGGAGGCTCGAAGCACCGACCGCCCAGTCCTGACTGTTTCTAACAGTCTAAAACCGCTTGACTTAATGCGCTCGGCCACTCCGTTGGCTAACTTCAATATATAAAAAGTTAGCTAGTGACAACTTAAGAAAATTTAAATTACATTTGGTTCTGCTTAAAGGTTTGGAATAGCCTATAAATATATTCAAACAATGTTTGTTATATTTGTAATATCTTGTTCTTTGTTAGTTGTATATGCTGTTTCGGTTATGTATATTGTGGAATTTTTTGTAAATATGTTTTTGGCTCTTGAGCCGTTAAATAAATTTATTTATTTATATATTAAAGGCAGCTAATTTCTGAATGTGCTGTTATGTCTTGTATGTATGTATTACTTGTTGTATGCAATACTGCAACTAAAACTACATAAGATTGTATACTTACGCAAGATTTTCAGCATTTAATGCAATAAACTTGACGAGTCCTTTGGTGAGAATATAACCACCTCCTTGGGCATATGGTAAATAGTGATCACACAAAATCCAATTAGTTTCTTGCCATTTTCCTACTTTCTGTACCCTCGAATTACCATCAAAATATCCCCAATACACTTCAACATCTTTGTCTCTTACTTCATCATTTTTGTGAATATGAATACTTTGAATATCTTTGTCTACCTTATAATTTCTTGTCTTAATTTTGCTACTTAAATCTTTAAGTTCTTTAGTTAAAGCATGTAATCTTACAAAAGTATCATCATCACATTTTAATAAATAATTAAATTCTAAGCCATAATTAATTTGTTCACGTAACCATATAAAACTGTGTAAAATCTTTTGCGTTAACTTACTGTAATGGTCTTCTATAGGTAAAATTAATAAGTCATTATATCTTGATTGTTCGCCACTCAAATGTAACATTTCATCTGTAGAGAGTCCACGACTTCCAACCACAAAATAATGTACGTAACTCAAATTTTTAGGTTTATTATCTAAATTCAGCCAAGTTTGTCTAATCACATTTCTACGTTCTAAGTTACCTGGTGCTGATATGATTAAAATAACTAAATTTGGATTTATGAAATTCGCTGTTCGATAATATATCTTATTTTCATTTTTATTTTTTTCTGTTACACAACTATCAGTATTTTGTACTGTATTAATCGTAACTATCAAACCCCATAAAAAGAATATTGAGCAACAAAATATTAATTTTAAATTTTTCAGCATATATAGCATGGCTTTTTAGTTAACTTGAACTTTTCTTCTCATTTTTTTTTTTTAATATTATAATTTATTATTTTTATCAATACATATTTTGAACATAGAGAGCTTGTTTTGTTTGACAATTTTGTTGCTATACATAACCTCAATATTTATTTTTGACAACTATGTGCATCCGTGTTGCCAACTCTGTGAAAATGAAGTATATTGCGCAGTGTTGCCACCTGCTAAAATTTTGTGGTATAAGCAGTTAACTTTTGTAAGAACAAACTAAGAGGAAATTTTGTTTTCAATAGTTTGCACCAGTGATGGGCGCGTAGAATACATGATGTAGACTAATGTAGATTTTACGCGTAAACATGTCAAGTAGAATATGCCTTTGTTTACGTGTCGAATGTAGAATGTAAACTGTACATGCGCAGTACGGTTAAATGTAATATTTGAAATAATAAAATGGTAATAGTTTAAATAGTTTACTTTAATGTTTATGTTTATTTCAATTTTATGTAGTTCTATAGTGCGTTCAAAGGTGAGTTTGCAGTACAGGGCTTATGGAGTAGTTCTTTTTCATACTCTCTAATGGGTTTACACCAGTGATGGGCGTTTACACGTAAACTTTAATTGTTTACGTTTACGTGTAAACTTGTGTAAACAATTGGTAAACTTGTCAACAATGTAAACAATGTAAACTTTGTAAACTGTCAAATAATGAGGTTAGTTTTAGTTATTTAATACGAATAATAGAGAGTTAATGAACAAGTATATTCAGTTCAAAACAATAAATTTATCAAAAAAATGGTGGGAAGAAACCGAAGGAATAGTTCTGAAGAACTAGGTTTTGTTTTAATTAAAGAAAATGAAAGAAAATATATGCAATATGCCGTTATGCAAAATTTGCAATGAATCTTTTCGTTATTAAAAAATATAGGCTGATTTTCTTAAAGGTGAAATTTAATGTATTTTGTTATTAAAAAAATTAGACTGAATTTTTTAAAGAAAAAAGTTTTTTATTTTTCATATTCATATTTACTAATTTGTATGTAACACCTGTATAATGATGCAAATTCGATTTTTATTAATATGTATATTGGCTTGTCCTAATTTTATATACTTACTTTTTCATTTAAAATCGTTTCATTAAAATTTTATTATTTATAAAAATGTACTGATAATGAGGTTCTGTAATTCAAAACAAGTGCGCATGTCTAAATCATTGTTTACATTGTTTACGTTGCTTACATTGTTTACAAGAGTTTTTGTGTTTACTTTACATCAATTGTTTACGCGTCAACAATGAGGTAACTTACACCATGTAACTTACGCGCCCATCACTGACTACAATAAAGAATATTACACCTGTATTAACACATAAGTCGATACATTTTATCTCAATTATTGTAGCTCTGTATTGTATTAAATACATTATTAAAATAAATTATTTTATTATAACAATAAGTATAAACTTCTTATAACGTTGATATAATCGTTGATTGAAAAATATATTATTATTCAGTCAACGATATAATACAGTATAACTGTTTATGATAATACAAAATGTTGACAGCACAAAGTATTTTTTTATAATAGAAATTTTGTTGGCAATGCGAACGATGTTTAACACGCAGATCTGCGTATTAAAGTGTGTTGAACGTAAACCTTGGCCACACGCTTTCACACCAACACTTTAACTCACCTTCACTTTAACATCCGAACTTAAACATCAAGTGTGAAACGGGTATTAACAGCGCGCCCTAGGGCGCCGCGGCGCACAATTTGGGAACCGCTGCTCTAGACCGTTCCTCGAGCGATCTGGAGTTAATCAGAGTGACTCGGGACACTCCGAGAACTACTTGAAAAATACACAACTAACAGAAAAATATTTCGAAAAAATTTATTTAACAAAAGTTGCTATAAATGCAATAACTAATAACTTTTATGCCTCATTTTCATGCGGGTGTTGGAAGTGTGGAACAAAAAATTCAACCAATAGGATAGCTTTATTTTGAAAAAACCCGTACCATGGTATCGTAGGCGCGGTGTTTTACCCTTTTCACACTAGATCTTTAAGACGAGTGAACTTAAAGTTCACCGATGTTTAAGATCGGTATGCTTTCACACTTGATGTTTAAATCTCTGGTGCTGTCATCAGCTACAGTAATTTTGTCCTTAAGTTACCGTCATGAAATTACCAGTTTTGACCTGTCTGCGCAGACGCACATTTTGAATTATTATAAACAATTAAGGATATTTCATTTCATTCTACAATAAAGGCACTATATACAATAAAGAATATATTACACCTGTATTAACATGTAAGTCGATACATTTTATCTCAATTATTGTAGCTCTGTATTTTATTAAACACATTATTAAAATAAATAATTTATAACAATAAGTATAAACTTCTTATAACGTCGATATAATACAGTATTCTTGTTTATGATAATATAAAATGTTGACAGCACAAATTCAAGGAGTATATTTTTATAATAGAAATTAAGTTGGCAATGCGGGCGAAGTTTAAGACGCAGATCTCTGTCTTAAACATCGGTCGTGTTTAGACGAGGCCGTACGGTTTCACATTAGCGTTTAAAGATACATTCACTTTAACATCCGATCTTAAAGATCTAGTGTGAAAAGGGTGTTACAAGCGCGGTCTCGCAAGTTCAGAAATTTCAACTCTAGCGCCGGCCACACCGTCGAAACCATAGAAACATATATTTTTTCGGAATGGTGAATTGGTTGGTGTCATTCTCATGTAATTTAAATAACTCTCTGTGTCTATTAGCCTCATTTCTTGCAACAAGTTAAAATAATCACCCTGTTGCCGTCTGTTTTTAGGGTTTTGTAGGTATGACCAAAAAACCCTTATCATTTTGTCGTCTGTCTGTCTGTCTGTCTGTCTGTCTGTCTGTCTGTCTGTCTGTCTGTTCGGTAAAAATTGTAGCCAAACGGCTAAACCTAGAGAGTTGAAATTTGGCATGCTTATACAACTCCTTGACCCGCACATAGGAAAAATACTAAAACATCTAAAAAACATATCCCCCTAAAAATATAAACAAATATGTGCTCATCGAAAAAAAAAAAATATTTTTTTATAATTCTGAGTAGGGTATCAAATGAAAGCCCTTGGTACGTGGATTAACGATCAAATTTTTATTTTTGCAAAATAAATTATTTTTAAGCGATTTTGGCCAAAATTGTGCAAAAAATTTTTTGTCCCACACCCTGTAGCCCAGATGGTTTAAACTAAAAATCTGAAAAAATTCTAAGTAATGTACATTGGTGTGAACCGGAACAGTTCAACAGGAATTTTTGATCAGATTAGGTTTTTGGAAAAAAACGCATTTTTTGTGATTTTTAGCTAATAATGTACACAAGTTATAGCTTTGTAACAAGCAACACTCTAACGTGTGTGCTGGTCTAGTGGTATTTGACGCTGACTTTTCACCCATGTAACCCGATCCGATAGGGTTCGAACCCTGGAGAAGAGACTATACTTTTTTTTTTTTTTTAATTTCTATATTGTTTAAATTATTTTTTCAAATTCTAATTATATTTTGGCAAATGTTGCATTTAATTTTTAAAAGCGTAAATTTAATAGCCAGTGGAAATTGTTTAAATTATAATTTAATTCTGTTTCAATGTACACGAAATCAGAGGGGCGGAACTTATAACAACCAATGGAAGCCATAGGCGCAATTTTTAAAATTCTTAATGAACCTTGCTATATAAAAAAAAAAAAATACTGCACATATTTAGAAACCTAAATAATGGTATTAGGCGTTCGAATTAAAATTAACAAAAAAAATATTTTAATATAAAATTTGTTTTCGCATCCAAAATAACCATCATTCACTTACTAAATACCTGCAAAACCCTGAAATGTGTGAAAATTCACACTTCACATCAATTTTTATATATGGGGCGTACCCACTATTGATCTTCATATCTCATTAAGTCTAAATATGCATAAAAAAGAGCTAGACGTCTCCTTCGATTTGACGACATATATGTATAATGAAATTGAATAACCGTTTACTCCAAACACTTGTATAAACTTTTAGGTTAAATTTGGGTTATATACAAATGTCAAAACCGAAAACGCGCCCTTATCACGCCTCCAACCCCACCATGAAATTCGAACTTGTAAATATAACACCACGCCTCTCACCCCTGTCACGCCTTTGACACTACCATGAAAATTAGGCATAATGCCTCATTTTGACATTTGTATATAACCCACCTTAAATTTGGGTTATATACAAATGTCAAAACCGAAAACGCGCCCTTATCACGCCTCCAACCCCACCATGAAATTCGAACTTGTAAATATAACACCACGCCTCTCACCCCTGTCACGCCTTGACACTACCATGAAAATGAGGCATTATTTGAGACGTTTTTTGATAAAACGAAAACTTTTCATACTTATATGTAACGTTTCCATGGACATGATAAATAATATCTCTGTTAGAAAATATTAGGTCAAGTTATTTCTACTCTGCTGCTAGAATGTATTTTATACAAGTACTTTATGATGGCGGTCGGTCCGGTGGTCGGTGGTCGATCTGGCAGCGTGTGGTGGCCACAGCTGATTGTTTATTGTTGAAAACGTAATGTTGCCCAATATGTACGTGTGTTTGTATTTATTTATATACACACATGCATATTCTGTAATATATATTGTAAAATATTGTAACAATAAATAATAATAATAACGACTGCGTAACCAACAAAAAAAAAAAAGAATATAAGGTACCCTTTTCAAAACTTTTAATATTTTTTTAATATCGTTTGTTGTTTTGAAAAAAATACATTTTTAAAATATACAATAAGAAGGGTAGTCGTAAAGTGGCTGTAGCTCTTGTACCCATACCTCAAAATAATTGAAAAATTGAGAAATGATAAATTCAAATCTGCCTTTTCCAAAAATTAATAACTCAAATTTTTATCTTTTTTATAAATTAAACTTTTGACGAACACTTGTTCACAAAACTATCAGTAGTCCATTTTATGGTACCCCAAAAAATCTGAAAAAATCAAAATAAGTAGAAAGAGATTAGGACTTTTAAAATATTTTCACAAAATATCTCTTTATGAATTTTTGAGATATGGGATCATTTGTAAAAATGTCTGCAGATCTGAGAATGGTACCCTAAAAATTTTTTAATTATAATAAAAGTCATTCGTTTCCATGCTTTCATTGTTAATGAATTTTAAATTGTCACATGCCAACATAAAACATGAAATAACCCAAGCAAGATCCCTTCTCGTGACAACCGAATAGAACGAAACTCCCATTTAGTTCCGGTTAAAACCAAAGAAACAGACTATACACAAAAAAACAAAATGTAATGAAACTTATATTTTATAATGAGAATTTACCCTAACCTAAAAACTTGCAACGTAAGTATGATTTAGAAAGCTCAAACAAAGTGGCCAAAAAGCCCGATTCAATCGATAAAAGTTACATACAAAATCTAGTTCCGCTTAAACGTTTGGAATAGCCTATATTTAATGTATTTTATTATTAATTTATCAACACAACGTGTATAAGTCATTTCTTTGGTTTAGGCGGAACAAAATGGGGGTTTCGTATTTTTAAGTTGTCACGAAAACAGAGCTTGGCTAGGTTATTTCATTTTTCATGTTGGCATTTATTATGAAGTACCATTTATTAGAAAAATAAAATAAATAGATAATACATTTTAAAATTTTTGGAAGATGTAAGAACTTAATAAATGCCACATTTGTATTAAAAATTACACCAAAAATCAAAATGTAATGAAAATAACATTTTATTATGATATTACAATAACTTTAACCTAAAAATGTTTATTGTAAGTATGATTTACAAAGCTTAACCAAAATGGTCAGAAGCTCGAATCAAACTATAAAAGTTACTAGATTGCAAAATCTAGTTCCGCCAAAAGGTTTGGAATAGCCTATACTTGTTGTTATTTTCTTTTTATTTATTTCGCTTTTATGGTTTTTGCTATTATACTTAGACAATTAGCCAGGACAATTCTAATTTTTCGAGACCTTAGCAATCCTGGGCACGTGTGTTACCACTACTCTACACCGGCCGGCTTTGTTGTTAACTTAATTTGTTAAAAATTTATGTGAAGTGTGAATTTTCACACATTTCAGGGTTTCGCAGGTATTTAGTAAGTGAATGATGATTATTTGGGATGCCAAAACAAATTTTATGTTAAAATCTACTTTGATAATTTTAATTCGAGTGCCTAATACCATTATTTAGGTTTCTAAATATGTGAAGTATTTTTTTTATGTAGCAAGGTTCATTAAGATTTTGAAAATTGCGCCTATGGCTTCCATTGGTTGTTTTAAGTCATAAATTCCGCCAACTGATTTCGTATACATTGAAACATAGAATTATATTATAATTTCAACAATTGCCACTGGTTATTAAATTTACGCTTTTAAAAATCAAATGCAACATTTGCCAAAATATAACTATTTTGAAAAAATAATTTTAAAAAAATAAAAATTCAAAAAAGAAACATAAAAAATAAAATTATCTCCGGACCGGTAGCAAACCTTGGTTTGCAACTTAGAAAGCGAGAAGGCTAACCATTAACCCATGAAAGTGTACTGGTTTACTGTTTTACATAACGTATTAAATATTTATATCGTCAACCAAAAAAACACAAAAAATGCGTTTTTCCCGAAAACATAATCTGATCAAAAATTCCTGTTCACTATTTCGGTACTATTCCGGTATGTACATTACTTACAATTTTTTCAGATTTTTAGTTTAAACCATCTGGGCTACAGGGTGTGGGACATTTGCACAATTTTGGCAAAAATCGCGTCAAAATAATTTATCTTGCAAAAATAAAATGTTGATCGTTAATCCACGTACTAATGGTTTTCATTTGACATCCTACTCAGGATTTAAAAAAAAAATATTTATTTTTTCGATGAGCACATATTTGTTTACATTTTTAGGGGGATTTGCTTTAGATGTTTTAGTAGTTTTCCTATGTGCGGGTCAAAGAGTTGTATAATCACGCCAAATTTGAACTATCTAGGTTTAACTGTTTGGCTACAATTTTTACCGAACAGACAGACAGACAGACGACAAAATGACGGTATAAGGGTTTTTTGGTCATACCTATAAAACCCTAAAAACGACGAAGTGCCACACTATTTTCAACCTGTTCCTGGGCCTGGCCAAAAAGTCAATAAATTATTAAACCATACGTCATTATGGTTATTTATATAAAGACCTTCGGATATACTTTTAAGAAAAATGCTTCCAGCCTCGTAAAAACAATGACGATACTTAAAAATAAATATTATTTCATACAGTTATTTTTGCTTATCATAATTAATGCCGGAATTTTCTGCTTTCTTAATGTAGGATTGAACCACATATAATGTATCATTTTCATTCTAGTGTTGGAAGCGTGGAATAAGAAATTCAACCAATAGGATCGCTCTATTTTAAAAAAACCCATACCATGGTGTCGTAGGCGCGGTGTTACAAGCGCGGTGTCGAAAGTTCAGAAATTTCAACTCTAGCGCTGGCCGCAACGTCGAAACCATAGAAACAGATATATTTTGTCGGCATGGTGAGATCTTTAGCGAGATTAATTTCCTAAAAAAAAAAAAAATTAAAAAACGTAAATTGATGTAGCGAAATAACGACTTTTACTATGTTGTCGGCAGTCATAAAGTTTATTATTATGGATTCGGTTTCAAATATCTGGTCTGCAGAAATGTCATGCAGTGGGTATACTAATAATACACCCCCCAAGCAGGGCCAACATAATCTTCATTCTAAACTGTGATGTCAAGTAAAGAAAAATGTGTATTAAATTATTTTCTTGTAATTGAAGTAACTGTCTGTGTTTTTTGTGTCTCATTTCTTGCAACAAGTTAAAATAATCTCCCTGTTGCCTTCTGTTTCTATGTATATATGGGACGTACCCACCATCGCTTTTCTTCATATCGCAATAAGTCTAAATATGCATAAAAAAGAGCTAGACGTCTCCTTCGATTTGACGACATATTTAATGAAATTGAATAACCGTTTACTCCAAACACTTGTATAAACTTTTAGGTTAGATTTGGGTTAGATATAAATGTTGTCAAAACCGAAAACGCCACCATAAAATTCGAACTTGTAAATATAACACCATGCCTCTCACCCCTGTCGCGCCTTTGACACTACCAGGAAAATGATGCATTAGAACCGAGGAAAACGTTGCTATATACACATATTTCAATAGTCGTTGATGATCTAGTATGCCGAGATGACATTTGAAAGACAGTAGAAAGTTTGATATTTGTTTATATACTCTAATTATATTTCAATGATTTAAACAAGGTTGATTGTAAGACGTATGGGTTAGTATCTGACAAATTCTTGTGAGAAGTAATTTATAAAAAGAAGACAAAATGACTTCGTATATCGCAAAAAAGGATCGGGTATTTCTTGACGCCAGTCAAGGAGAACCGGAGCTGGCTAGAAAACGCAGTGAGGGGCGTATGAAACAATACTCATCGGCGACAGACACACGTGCATGGGGTATACCAGATGAAGAACGCAGAAGATATATTCTGGATCTTATGAGAGGACCCCATCGGAAGGTAAAATATAATTTATAATTACAGAACCGTTACACATGCCATTTACACATTTAATTAATTCTTTTTATATTCGTAGTGAAAACAAAAATCGCTAATCTTGCACAATAGCATAGAGCAGTTTTCTTTAACCTTTTTGACCCGCGGACCGGTGAAAATAGAATAAATATTTCGCGCACCGGCTGAAAGCTAAGACACAAATAAAAACCAATATATATATTATTTTATTATTATACAGGTATATGTTATACAGTTATATAATTACAATTTTTAGTGCGACATCTGTTGCTGCTTCTTTATTAGAAAATTTGATATACGTGGCTGCAGAGTTGTTTCTGAGAGACGAAGCGCTGCGTCCATTCAATTTCTCTCTTTGGTTTTTATTATTGACATGGCTGAAAAAATCTTTTTGCACAAATAACAAGTCGAAAAAATGACAAATAATTTGAGATTTATAACTCAAAGATAGATATTCTTTTTCTAGCGATTTTCAAAATTTAGATAATGATTGCATTTTATGTCTGGACACCAGAGTGACATCAGAAGACAACTCGATCAGCTTTTCTTTTTCACGAGGATCAAATGCACATGACTTTATATCTTCTAAGAATGGATTATTAATCCAGAGGTTACCTTTTCAAGGATCCTCATTTTCAGGGATATAATTATTAAAATTTTCAGCTAATGCTCTTAAATGTTGTTCAAAAGTGGAAACATTTCTATATCTTTCTCTTGTAAGCTACTATTCCAAAGAGCTAGCTTCTTCACAAGTATGAAAAATAGCCGCGAGAGGCGTTGTATTGAGGCTATTAAATATTAAATAAATCATGGTTCGGACAAAAGTTAGCTTCTGAGTCGATTAAAAAAATGTACTACATGATTCGTTCGAAATATTTCGCGGACCGGCAGGAATTTTCTGCGGACCACGGGTTGAAGAACACTGGCATAACGCACCCTGAGAATAGTTTTCATAGGTTAGTGTGACTCCTTAACGGTGATTCACCTTAAAGGCACTATCATAGGTTATTTTTAAAAACCTTGCTGATTATTTTTGTAAACCACCGAAAAATAAATTGTATGTTAAAATAAATTGAAATATGGAAACAGTGCAACAGTGGAAACTCTGGGCATTGATGTGCAGGATTCAGAGGCGTACCTGGGGGTATGGCAGGCATGGCACGTGCCCTGGACGCCACTTGAAGGGGGCGCAAAATAGCAAAAAAAAAAAAATGAAAAGGAAAACAAAACAAAAAGAATAAAAAAAGGGAAAAAGCATTTTGCACCTTTAGGGGTGAAACTATTTTTAAAAAAACTCAATAAGTTTCTAAAGATTTTAAAAAGACACTTATATGCCAAAACGGAATGTTATCTCAATAAACATAGGAAATGCGAAGTGTTCTACAATTGACCCCGAATGTTGATTTAAGGGTTGTTTAGGGCAAAATTCTGAATTTCGTTCATAAGTATTTGTAACCTTTATAAGCAAAAACTAAGTCGATATCTTATTGGTTCCAAGATACATTGAGGAATCCTTGAAATCATATATCACCATATTTTACCCCCTTAGGGGTCGAATTTCAAAAAATGTCTTCTTTGTGGGTGCTTACATCATGGAGAAAATATGCTTTCCGAATTTCATGACTATGTCCAAGGGACGTTTTATAGAATAAAAAATAGCAATTTACTCTTTTCGGGGTGCAATTAAAAAAATATGTTAAAACGATATTTTAAGCTTTTAGGTTAACAATTTTAATCCCAAAATACTCTCTTAGAATGAGAATTTTGAGATGCTATATGGCCTCTGTTCGAATCCTGGTTTTAATCTATTATCATACTAAATTTGGTTAAAATATGTCAAACTGTTTTTAAAAAAGATTCGTCAAAAGCAAAAATAAATAAACCAAAATAAAAAAGTTCATAAATATCGGCAAAAATAAAAAAATATAATATAGATGTTGTCTCGTTCTACATAGACTAATCATAGTTTTGCTAAATAACTGAATAAAGATCAGTGCTATGTACCGACAATATTTGAGCCGAACATTTCCGATGCCACTATCAGAATATAGTCATCCAATCAACTATTGAACGAAAATTCCTATCCCCTCACTACATATTTAATAGATATTCCAATGGTCCAATATAATTAAAAACAAAATTATTAATTTCTCGTTTCTAGTGGGACTTTTTTGAGATTTTCGATTTTTCTAATTATGATTAAGGCATTTCCTACCTGTATGCAAAATTTCAACTCGGTAGCACATCTGGAAGTGGGTTAGAATTTCCGGACATACCCACAAATATTCAGTTTTATATATAAAGATTTCCAGCAAAGTTATTTTAAATTTTAATTTTCAATAAGTGGATGTGACATGTTTGGATAGGGGCACAATTTTAATGTTTGCCATGGGCGCCATTTACCCTAGGTACGCCCTTGGCAGGATTACCCAAAAATCTTTATGATTCTTATATAATTTTTGATTCTTGCAATACTTCTGTATTGCTCATCTTAGAGGAGAACGTTCTCCGTCAAACGGAGATAAATTCTGGTGGTAAATACTAGGATACGCGCATGCATCCGTTTAGACCAATAAAAATACATATATTTGGAAGGTCGCTCAGAAAGCAACGGTCGCTCACTTCAGTTCATTGTGGTTGTCAGTTGTGGCACTCAGTTATATTCTTCTCTCTTTTTCGAATCAATAAACGATAATTATTAATTATAGGTAAAGTCTGTTCCTTTGGTTTAGGCGGAACTAGATTTTCAATTCTAGTTACTTTTACCGAATGATTGAAGCTTTTGATCATTTTGTTCAGGAAAAGCCAACTTCAATATATAAAAAAATAGCTAATGACAACTTACAAAAATGAAAATTCAGATTAGTTCCGCTTAACCGTTTGGAATATACTGTATTACAGTCTATTCCAAACGACCTTTCTTTTACATTTCTTTTACCTTTCTTTTACATCTTTCGTAAAATTATATTGTACGTAACTGATATTGTTTGAATCAATTTGAATTTGTTATTTGCTGTACTGTATTCCTGTTCAAAATTTATATACTTATTTATACTATTTCGTCGGCTGAAAATAATAAGGTTGTATGTGACATTTTTTGTCAAATGCACTTTTCAATACTGTAGAGTTGTATGTCAAGTAACCTACTTGTTCCAATAATTTCCATAAGATAGCATTACCGGTGTCGGAGAAAAAAGCAGAAAACCATAGTTGTATGTCTTAAAAAATAAAAAACTTACAAAACATAGTTGTATGTTAAAACATACACCCTTGTATTTTAATTGTTTTTTTTTTTTTTAATTCATAATTTGTGGTTGTATGTTTGATATACAACATCTTTTATGTTAAATATAAAACATCTTTTTCGGGCACCTGGGTTACAAAAAATACTAAAAAGAATAAAACAAGGTCTTGAAGACTTGTTAAATATATTTAGAGACATTAAGGTTTCTACAAATAAAAATCCGTTACCAGAAAACAAGGTAATCGCTTTAAAATCTATGCTGAATTGGATGTCTACTATGGATAAATCTTATTATGAAACAATATTGCTAAGAAAGTAAATCTCAAGAAAATAATAAAAATACAATTTAATTCCTTTAATTTTTTTTATTTAGAATGTTTCTGTTTCAGTTCAAATTATCTTAATTTATCTTAATTTTTTGTAAGATTAATGTTTAATTTGTTATTATTTTGCAAGCATATTGTTTAATTTGTGTTATTTAATCAAATAAAAATTTAATACGTGACTAACATTTCTTTTACCTTTTCTGGTACCTTTTTAACAATTTTCAGAAACCTAAAAACTGAAGCTTTACCTATAAACTGAATTTCCCCCCGATATTACTTTGAACTACAAAGCTGTATGTAACGTTAAGGTACTAAGTTTCGTGTTTTTCTTAATTACAAAGTTGTATGTTTATTTTTCAAATTGTTCAAATGGTATTATTTAATTTTTTTTTTTCAAAATAATGCGTTAATAACAATTACATATCAATATATAGTTATTAAAAAAAAAATTTCATTGTATTGTTACCTTATATTGGTTTTTTCCATGTCAAAATTTTTGAAG
Source organism: Liopterus haemorrhoidalis (assembly GCA_963971575.1). Taxonomy (NCBI): domain Eukaryota; kingdom Metazoa; phylum Arthropoda; class Insecta; order Coleoptera; family Dytiscidae; genus Liopterus; species Liopterus haemorrhoidalis. The sequence continues at coordinate 144,258,687 of OZ020611.1, read as the reverse complement.
TTTGTTTTCTCAAATGTAATACACTTTGACATACAACCTTATGCCTCATTTTCATGCGGGTGTTGAAAGTGTGGAACAAAAAATTCAACCAATAGGATCGCTTTATTTTGAAAAAACCCGTACCATGGTATCGTAGGCGCGGTGTTACAAGCGCGGTGTCGCAAGTTCAGAAATTTCAACTCTAGCGCCGGCCGCACCTTCGAAACCATAGAAACAGATATATTTTTTCGGAATGGTGAAATCTTTAGCGAGAAACTTATTTTAATTTCCTAAAAAAAAAAATTAAAAAAACGTAAATTGATGTGGCGAAATAGCCCCAAGTAGGGGCCAACAGAATCTTCATTCTAAACTGTGATGTCAAATTTATTTCAGTAAAAAAGATTGTGTATTAAATTCTTTTCTTGTAATTGAAGTAGTTACTTCATATATGACAAATTTAACAAAGTTACAGACAGTCGTCTGTGTACTTTGTGTCTCATTTCTTGCAACAAGTTAAAATAATCACCCTGTTGCCGTCTGTTTTTATATATGGGGCGTACCCACCATTGCTTTTCTTCATATCGCATTAAGTCTAAATATCCATAAAAAAGAGCTAGACGTCTCCTTCGATTTGATGACATATTTAATGAAATTGAATAACAGTTTACTCCAAACACTTGTAAAAACTTTTAGGTTAAATTTGGGTTATATACAAATGTCAAAACCGAAAACGCGCCCTTATCACGCCTCCAACCCCATCATGAAATTCGAACTTGTAAATATAACACCACGCCTCTCACCCCTGTCACGCCTTTGACACTACCATGAAAATGAGGCATTATTATTTTCAGCCGACGATTTGGCGAATACAACACAATTTCAATCAATGTATGTCCTTCTTCGACTTGCAACATAGAGCTTTCCAATGTTAAATTTTCCATTGCATATTCTATCCGCATATACTATGAGTTTTAGACAAAAACTTTATTAATAAAAATTGTTCAGTATTTTATTCTCAACACATTGTGCTTAATTTTGAATACAAAAATTCCAATTTGTTTAAAAAAAGGCACAAAATATTTTTCCTACGACTACTATGGAACTGTCTCATTTCGATACTGTTAGTTGACAGGAAATTAGCTTAATTTACCCTCATGCGCGCGCAGGCGATACGGGAATGATAAATGCACCCCAATGCGCATGTGCGTTGTGCAGGAAAGTTTTTTTTTTTTTACAATATTATTTTACAAATGCCCATGTTTAGGCCAACAAGTAAATTTGTTGACTATAATTGTCTGGAACGGAGTAGTCACCCAGTGGTGATTCTCCTGGCTAGTTTTTAATTTTTATTTTTTATTTTATTATTATTATTATTTTTTTTTTCGCGGCACTACACTACACGACACTTTACACATGTCTTGAGTCTATGAGTCAGCTGGTAAGTCTGTTGACTTTGTTCTGTGGAGTCTTCTTGGCTGATGTGGGTTTAGGAGTTCTGGCACTAGGTGGTTTGGATGGATCTGTAAGCGTGTGGAATGTCTTGTGGCATATGATGCTATAACGTCACTGACCCAGGGAATTTTTAGGTCCCTGTGGAGACATTTATTATTGACGTACCAGGGAGCATTGCATAGCATTCTCAGAGTTTTACTTTGGAACCACTGAATTGTGTTTACGTTCGATTTTTTGGGACAGCCCCTCAGCCTGTATGCCGTATGTCCAGACAGGTTTTAAAATTGCTTTTTAAACATACAGCTTATTCTGAAGTGACAGTTTGGATTTTCGACCTAGCAGACAGTACATTTGCCTTACTTTTAAATCGAGTTGCTGACGTTTGGTGGTAAGATGTTTTTTCCATGTCAATCGTCTGTCCAGATGCATACCAATTACCAAGGTATTTTACACAGGCGGTTTCAGGTATAGCTTGATTATTCAATGTCACTTGCAAGAATGTTACATGTCTGGTTGTGAATGTGATGTGACATGATTTAGTGGTGTTCACTTTGATCCTCTATAGTTTTAGCCATATCTGCATTTGATTGAGGGCTCTTTGCAGATTTAGCACTGCTTGATTAGGGTCACAGTCAGAAGAGAGAATTGCTGTGTCATCTGCATAGGTAGCTGGTATTGTGCGCTCTGTGGATGGCAGATCTCCGGTAAATATTTGATAAAGTGTGGGACCCAGCACACTACCTTGTGGGATCCTGCAGAAATCTTTTATTCATTGGATAGTTTTCTATCATGTTTCACTTTGAAGTATTAGACCGGGAGCTTATGACAGTTTTTGTTCTCCGATTTCATACAGCATGTCTTTTGGAGGCGCCTGCACGCTTTCCGGTCATAGGGAAAATGGCATTTCCACTTGCACAAAAATTTTGTGGTTTTTTCTGATTTAATATTGCTTGCCCTTTTGTCAAAAGAAAGTTAAAACAAATTTAAAGTCTTTTAATTATAGGCATGCGATTCGCAGGGTCCCAAAGGGCTCAAACGGTCACGTGATCTTGTAATAAAAAAATATGATTTTCCGCGTTTTTATACAGCATGCCGATGAAAACAATTAAAGTCTGTGTCATAAAACATCTATAAAAAAATTGGCATGCAGCCCTCGTTGACCGAGGAAGCCCATTATATCATAAATAACACGAAGAGTTGTAAAAAAAAAATTGGATAATTTAGGTCATATTATTTTGCATGCCTTTTTGCATTTCACTAACTAATGTTGTTTTTAGCTCAAATTCAAAATGGCATGCATGCCGAGGAAGCCCATCACATCATAAATAATAAGAAAAGTTGAAAAAAAAAAAAAAATTGGAAAATTTCGGTCATATTATTTTGCATGCCTTTTTGCATTTCACTAAATAATGTTGTTTTTAGCTCAAATACAAAATGGCATGCATGCCGAGGAAACCAATCACATCATAAATAATAAGAAAAGTTGTAAAAAAAAAATTGGAAAATTTAGGTCATATTATTTGGCATGCCATTTTGCATTTCACTAAATAATGTTGTTTTTAGCTTAAATACAAAATGGCATGCATGCCGAGGAAGCCCATCATTATTTAATGAAATGCAAAAAGACATGCAAAATAATATGACCGAAATTTTCCAATTTTTTTTTTTTGCATCTTTTCTTATTATTTATGATGTGATGGGCTTTCTCGGCATGCATGCCATTTTGTATTTGAGCTAAAGCCAACATTATTTAGTGCAAAGGCAAAAAGATATGCAAAATAATATGACCGAAATTTTCCAATTCTTTTTTTACTTTTCCGATGCATGCCTATTTTTTAGGACCTCCTTATCTGCATGCATATTATGTTATACAGCAATGCATTATATCAATAACCTATAGTTAAGATGGCATGCAAAAAGAATTCACGTAAAATCCTATTAAAATATTCATAAATATTTTCCGAAATTTTCCACCCTTGGGCCAACGAGGGCCATGCCAATTTTTTTATAGAGGTTTTATGACACAAACTTTAATTCTTTTCATCGGCATGCTGTATGAAAACGCGGAAAATCATATTTTTTTATTACAAGATCACGTGACCGTTTGAGCCCTTTGGGACCCTCCGAATCGCATGCCTATAATTAAAAGACTTTAAATTTATTTTAGCTTTCTTTTGACAAAAGGGCAAGCAATATTAAATCAGAGAAAACACAAAATTTTTGTGCAAGTGGAAATGCAATTTTCCCTATGGCCGGAAAGCGTGCAGGGGTTTAGTACCATCCCTTTTTTGTTGTCACAGGATAAATATTCTCTCCTGCAAAAGGCATGCTGTATGAGATCGGAGACCAAAAATATCATGAGCTCCCGGTCTATATATGTCTTCGAGGTAGGACTTGAATAGGTTGTAATATTGGTAAGTTAGTGTCTTTTTTATTTTATATAGCAATCCAGTGTGCCACACTTTATCAAAAGCCTGGCTTACATCAAGAACACCGCAGTACAGATTTTTCGACTTTCAAAGCTCCTTTCTATTGTATCAACAACACGGTGGCCTTGGTCTATAGTCGAGTGGTTTTCTCGAAAACCGAATTGATGACTGGGTATCACTTCTTCCTCTAATGTGTGTTTTAGTCATTTTAGTATTAGTTTTTCTAGGATTTTTGACAGGATAGGAAGTAAGGATATGGGCCTATACGAGGTAACTTCATGTGGTAATTTTCCAGGTTTGTGGACTAGGATTATTTGTGCAAATTTCCATTGGGGAGGGATGTACTGTATTCTTGTTACTGCATTAAATATTTGTGTGATTAGAACTATTGTTTTTTTTTGCAATTCCTTTAGCATGATAGCTGTGATTCCATCATATCCAGGAGCTTTATTATTTTTGAGCTGATTTATTATTTCTTTATTTATCTTCTCCTGGCGAGAAGTGGGTAATGGGAAGCGACATTTGGAAATCTGAATTCAAGAACTTACTGATATTATTTTCTTCGTCAGATGTTATTAGGGATGGAAATGGTTTGAACACTTCTGATAGGTGTTTCGCAAATGTTTCAGCTTTTTCATTTGGATCCCATCAGGTTAACGAATTGGAGGTACATGTGTAGTGGGTTTTTTAAATTTCTTTGTTGCCCTCCACAGAGAATAATTGTTATAGGGTGATATGGACAGATTACGTAAATATTCGTTAAAATTATCATTTTTTATTTTGTGCAATAGCTGTTTTATTTCTTTGGTGATTTTGTTTAGTTTTTATTTATCGACTGGGTGCCTTGTATATTGCCACTGTCTGCGGATCTGGCGTTTTCTGCTATTTTGTTTCTAACAAATAGTGGAAGATTAAGGCCTGGTCTTTCCACCTTCTGATAAACTTCTGGGTAACTATCTGATAGATAAAGTTATCTAATACTTTATCGGTTGGATAAATGTCATCCCGTCTTTCAATTAAAATCCATCTATCAGATAGTTATCTGACGGATAATGAGACTGACATATTGAATCTTCAGATTGGTAACACTGAATGTGTAACTGAAATATAATCTGTCTCATTTTGTAATACGAAACTAGATCTGGTTACTTTGGTGACTGTTGTGGTGTAAATAGACTTTTATGGAAACATGTGAACTTGTAAACCTGGCTTTTAAATATTTGGTTAAGTTTAATTATATCGAGGTTATATTCACTCAAAAACTATGTATGTCAGATAACAAATTGACTTTTCAAAATTGCGATTGACATGTCAAAATTGTGATAGACATGTCAAATATTTTGAAAGGTGCCACTTCAGAATTACCACCCTAAGATGATATTTTAAATATACAACATAAAAAATTAAATTTCCCTCTTAGTTTCGTATTACAAAATGAGACAGATATTAGGCGTTGAGAAAGATTTTTTTTTTGTTTCTCTATGGAAATAAATAAATAAATTGGTAAACTGACAGCTGTCGAGTCGTTTTTTTGGTTATTGTCATTAACAAAATTAAATTTATGTATGCGTTATACAAGATTTTAGCAATTATTAATGTCGTAAGCATGTAATAAAATTGGGGGAATGAAAAATAGGTAGTAGATATTAATAATAATTGTTCTACGTTTATTTAATGTTTTAATTTTATTATGATTGATGTAAATACAAAATAAGTTATAATAAATTTGAAAATAAGAAATTAAATCACGGAGTATTCTTTCATTTTCATTTCTTTTGAGTAATCAGTTTCTTCAAGTACGTCACCGACACAGTACTGATCTTTCGCGAGTGTTTCTTCATATCCACTCTTGTAACGTTAAAATTGCGTAATACTGCAGTTGCTACTATACCAATTATAATCTTATTGCTAAAATTCGAAGCGAATATTGGAATTATTAAACATTCTATTGTAAAGCGTGGATCCCGGCTAACGTTTAATATAAAATATCCTTCTCGATACCGTTTACTTCAGCCTTTTTATCACAGAAGAAAGCAGTTTCACTAACATTTCATCCCAGACTGCAACCACTGGTGGATAGAGGGCAATTTCGTAAAATACTCGTTGAAATTTGTGTATTTAATTTTCCGTACAAGGCATACAAATGAAATTAGACATAAGCTGGATATTGCACGAGATACTTTTTTCATATTTTTTCTCACCATGGACTGGTACACTGTTATTTTGGAGTTAAGCCGCATTCAGAGCTCTTTGAAATTATCACGTTGTGTTGTTATGGATTGTTTTAACGAGGATGAGTGGAGCCGCACACAGAACGTTAAGTTACGGCAGATTAAGGGAGACGTTAAACCATGGGGTTCTTCCTGCAGGATTAACCGCAGGGAGGAAACCGCCATCACACGCCTCCGTATAGGTCACTGTTGGTGGACCCATGGGCACCTCCTTCGAGGTGAAGAGTCCCCTATCTGTGAGACGTGTAACACAGATTTGTCTGTGTTACACTTTTTAACTGAGTGTGTACAGTTCGAGGATGTCAGGGAGAGGTTAGGCTTGTGCTATGACCTGTCAGTTGCTTTAGGTGACGACAGGGTACTCATGGACAGGCTGATACTCTTCCTGAGAGAATCGAACTTATTGTTTTATGTGTGAAGTCTTGCACCTTATTTTAATGTGTTTCTAGTTATTGACTGTGATATTCGATGGTAATTGGCCCCTTTACAGCCTCTTACCATCACCCTGAGTCTGTTCATATTTTCGAACAGACTTTTTATATTATTTATTTGTGTTTGTCAGTGCAAGATTTCTTTTATAGAGTATGCGTATTTTTTAATGATTTTATCTATTTATTTATTGTCGAATATATTGTTTTTAATATTTGGTCTAGTCATTTAAATGGGCTGCGTTAGGCGCAAATAGCCTTTGTTGCTGTGCGCCAAAAATTTTAACTAACTAACTAACTGTTTTAACGAGGTCAATTGGTATGATCGGACATGCTCGTGCTTTGTCGTTGCTATACTACTGTTGAGCGATATAGTACGAGCTTGTCCGATCATACTAATTGCCCTCGTTAAAACAATCTATAGCAACACAACGTGTTAATTTCAAAGAGCTCTGAATGCGGCTTTAAGGCATTATTTCTATAATTAATAAAATTCGAACAAATTATATTTTTTCAAGTTCATTTTGCAATTTATTGTTCCAAGAAATCATTTAATTTCTAACTTTTTGACAGCGACAGCACTTATTTGTTACTTATTCGCTACTTTGACTACCCAATAACTTATCTGCCAGATAGCAAGTTTATTCGTAGGAATAACTTTATCTGAAGGTGGAAAGACCGGCCCTAAATGTTGAATCAACTTGGCTGTTGGTTATAGGAGTTGCGGGTTGAGCAGCTTGTTGAATTTTTTTCAACCATCTTAGTCACAGCTTAGTTGATATTATCTTCTGGTTTAAGTGGAATAGTAAGCGAGGTATTTTCTTCAAGAAATTGACGAAAGATTGTCCAGTTTGTATATTTATTTGTTAACATATCGCACCTAGTTTTTTTTATAAACAGTTGAGTTGCTACTACCAATTACAGAGGAATGACCAGAAGAGATGTCATAGTTTGAGGTAACTTGGAAGTAATTTAGGGACACTCCGCTTGTGAGAAAAAAATCCAATAAGTCAGGCACCTTGTTTGGGTCTGTTGGCCAGTATGTTGGCTCCCCTGTGCTTACTGTATTATAGTTATTAGAATTTATTACCTTGAGAAGTTCTCTTCCTTTGGTGTTGTCAATTCTGGAGCCCCATGTGGTATGTTTAGAATTAAAGTTACCCCCGGCTATAAATCGATTTCCGAGTTTGTGAAAGTAAGTTTCAAAATGATTTTTCTTTAATTTATATTTAGGCGGACAGTAAATTGCTGCGACTACAAGAGGTCCGGAAAAGAATAAATTCGCAGCAATGCGCATGTGCAGTTTTCGAGAATTTTCATTCCCATATTGGCTGCGCGGGCATTAATGGCTGTTAACCATATTTATATTGTATTTTCTTGATTATTTATTTATTGAAAAATGGTAATCGGAGGCAATGCATAGTGAGCAACACGCGTAGAATACATACAGGCCATTTACCATAACTATGAGATGACGTCACAGTTGCAAAACTGCCCATATTGCCGCTTCTATAATTGTAAAATTGTCAAAAAAGTTAGGTTATCTCGAACTACTTCTAAAAAAAGTTTGGAAACCAATATTTCCTATGCAGATAGGAATTAGCAGTTCTTTCCAATCGATTTGTCGCGAAATTTATGGTTTAAATTATGACTGTGAATGTATGTTATGACTATGTATGATTAATTGTAATCGGTAGGCCCCCGGCTTCGGGTTTACTTTAATTTGTCGGCTCATGTCACATAAACACAGTGGGTTCGGGAAGCAAACTCGGAGTGTCCTGAGTCACTCTGTTTAAATCCAGACCGCTCAAGGAACGCTCTAGAGTTAAACAGAGTGACTCCAAGCTTGCTTCCCGAATCCACCTAAAGAGATCGGAAAGTAACAATAAAGAGTCAAATTTTTTATTCGAATAGAAAGTTTTGAATATTTGAATTTTAATTCGAATAATGAATATTCAAATATTATTGCACAGTTCGCATCTGATGATAATAAACCATTATGACTCTACGTAACAGACCTATAGGTTGAAATTAGAAAAAAGAATGAACGTAACAAATGTAAATAGAACATATTTTATTAATATAATATAATATTTATTTATCGATCAAGATACAAAATGAAATATTGTTTTTTGTCAGACACATTACAAATTACAAAACCTTTTAAAATATACAAACACAATATACAGAATAAGATAAAAGTACGTCAGTAAATAATTCTTGATAGTTCTTTTTTAGGCTTTTGTAGGTATGACCACCAAAAAACCCTTATAACGTCATTCATATGTCTGTCTGTACGGTAGAAATTGTAGCCAAACGGCTTAACATAGACTTTGAATTTTGGGATTTTTACATTACGTATCCCCAACTGTTACAAATTTGTTTAATTCTACAACAAATTTAGTTTTGTTCGTTCCTTTTTCGGGCTACTGACAGTTTCACCTCTCCATGAACGTGCAGCATTTTTATTCACTTTAGAAATGCTGACATCTAACGCAGCAGCAACTCTCTAAAAAGTTAACTAACAATTATTTGTAGAAAAATATTCAGTGAAAAGACCATAGATATAAACAAAATTTAATATTTACTTACATCTCCACACATATCAAATCCATTAAAGGTACAGCATTATCTCGCTCTCTTTCAAAATAATTAATAAGAGATAAAACCATCCTTTGAGCGCGGCTACTAAGAGCTTTCGGCATTTTTATTACAATAATATTTTATTTAGTGTAAAATAAAGTTTAACCTCACTTAAATGACAAACCTGACTTAAAAATTACTAAGCAGTACAATTTAAATGTGACAACGTGGGAAAATGTTACCAACATTCAGTAAAAAAATGTACTGTAACTGATTAATGGTCTGATGTTGGTTAAATCATATTATGACATTGGTACTTAAAATAATCAAGTGTGACGTCATCTGATATTTATTTTGAATGGAGTTTATTCCGCGCTAGTTGCACAATATACTATTTTGTATTTTTATCTGAAAATAACAGTTGCCACAAAGTTTATTTTCAGGTTAGACATAAAATTACAAAATATATGACAATATATGACATCTAAATTAAATTTTCAAATAAATTTCCATTATTAGCTAAACAAAACCCTAATCTAGTGTAGGAATTTGTGTTTACATTTATATTTTGAATTTGATTTTCATTCGTGCATAACAACTGTCATTTTCAGTTATAAATACAAAAAATATTGTGTGCCTTTTTTAAGATAAATTGGGATTTTTTTATTCAAAATTAGACCAAATGTATTGGGACAAAAATACTGAACAATTTTTATTAATAAAGTTTTTGTCTAAAACTCATAGTAGAGATAGAATATGCAATGGAAAATGTAACATGGGGAATCTCTATGGGAAATCTCTAGGACGAAAAAGGATATACAGTATTTTGAATTATGTGTATTTATAATTTCATGATTACTCTCCTTAAATTTAGTAAGTACTTATTAAATAATGTAACAATAATTATTACCAAATAAATAAAACAATTTTAGATGTTATTTTTAATAATTATTCAACAGTTATAATCTAAAAAATGAACATGACATTTCACCAAACAGATTTTAATTAAAAATTTGCAGATTAGAATAAAGAAATAATTTTTTTTTGGTCCAGCATATTTCAATCAACAAGAGGCATTAACTTGCTTATTTATAAAATAAACATTTGAACATTTAAACTTGAGTATTCAATAAGAAAACAAAAAACTGTACCATTCGTGTGTTTTACTTCGGTTATAATTAATTTAATTTTAAAAAATTCTTTTTTTTTGTAAGTGAAAATTTATTTTACAATTAAAAATGGGCAAGGGAGGAGATTTAAGCACTGCCGAAAGAGAAAGAATTCTCGTTTATCACGAAGAAGGCTATTCGCAAGTCCAAATTGCATAAAAAAATGAAAATTTCAAGATGTTGTGTGCAAAGGACATTGCAACGGTACGAAGAAAATGGTGCTCATGCAAGTAAAAAATGCTCTGGAAGATCTAAAAAAACTAGTAAATTACAGGATAGAGAAATAAAAAAGATTTCTTTATCAAATAGAAGGTACACCGCCGAAAAAATCAGGTCTGTGTACAATCAATTCAATGATGTTAAGATTAGCACTTCCACTGTCAAAGAGCGACTGGAGCAATTCGGCTTACATGGGCGTGTAGCCGCTCGTAAACCCTTATTAAGACCAGTTAATAAGACAAAAAGGTTAAACTGGGCTAGAAATCATGAAAATTGGTCAATCGAACAATGGAAGAACGTCCTTGTACGAACGCATGGACAGATGAGTCAAAATTTGAACTTTTCGGTTCAAAACGCCGTGTTTTCGTTCGAAGATATGCGGGAGAAAGGTATTCTGAAGAATGTTTGGTACCAACAGTAAAACATAGGGGTGGATCTATCACTGTTTGGGGATGTTTTAGTGGAGAAAACGTTGGAATTTTACATAGAATCGAGGGAATAATGACAAAAGAAATTTATAAAGACATTTTAGAGCATCAAGTACTACCATCTGGTGAGAGATTATTTTCCAATCAGTATGTTTTTTTTTTATCCAAAACATACCAGGAAAATCTTTAAAAAATATTAAAAAGAACTTGAAAGTCTTCAAGTTCTAAAAATAATGGAATGGCCACCACAGTCATCAGATCTTTATTGAAGATGAATCACGCAGCGAAAAGCCTTCATCTTCAAGAACCGATGAAAATGTCGACAGAATACGGGATCTTTTGCGTTCAGATCGTCGGTTGACAGTCAGAATAATCGGGGAAGAGTTGCATTTGACTCACACTGCCGTTCATCAGATTTTGACCAATGAATTGGGGATGAAATAAATGCGCCTTGTTACACAGCAATTTTAATAAACGAGTTTTTGGCCAATAAAAACATTCCTGTGGCACTTCAGCCTCCTTATTCGCCTAACTTGAGTCCTTGTGACTGTTTCCTCTTCCCAATATTGATAAAATCACCTCAAGGGACGTCATTTTGGGACACTCGAAAACATTCCAACGTCCGTAACCGACCAGCTGAAAGCTATTCCTATATCCGAGTTCCAGCACTGCTATGAGGATTGGAAGAACGGTCTCCAGGGCTGTGTGGCTTCCCAAGGAATTTATTTTGAGGGAGACAATACTGAATTGTAATTCTATTCGAATAAAAAAATTTTTAAAAAACAGTCCGGTTACTTAATTTACACACCTCGTATTTACCTAAGACGATGGTGAAAATTTTCTAGTGTGTTTGTATGTTTTTATTATTATTTCCTTCTTTCTTAGGGGGGTCCGGGCCCCCGGTCCTCTCCCCTGGGTGCGCCACTGTCCCCAATCAACTGCAGCAACATTAATTCTAAACCAGGCCATTTTTAGGGTTTTTTAGGTATGACCAAGAAACCATTATACCGTCATTTTGTCTGTCTGTCTGTCTGTCTGTCTGTCTGCCTGTCTGTCTGTCTGTTCGGTAAAAATTGTAGCCAAACGGCTAAACTTAGAGAGTTGAAATTTGGCATGCTTATACAACTCTTTGACCCGCACATAGAAAAAATACTAAAACATCTAAAAAACATATCCCCCTAAAAATATAAACAAATATGTGCTAATCGAATTTTTTTTTTTTTTTTTTTAAATTCTGAGTAGGGTATTAAATGAAAGCCCTTAGTACGTGGATTAACGATCAAAATTTTATTTTTGCAAAATAAATTATTTTGAAGCTATTTTTAGCTAAGTAATGTACATAGGTGTGAGCCGGAATAGTACAATAGGAATTTTTGATCAGATTATGTTTTCGGAAAATAACGCAATTTTTGTGTTTTTAACTAAAATATGTTAAATATTTAATTCGCTATGTAACACAGTAGACAGTATAAGCGCTGATAGCATAGTTGGTTTCGTCGTTGGTTTTTGTAATTTGCAAGCTAGAGTTCGAATCCTGCCAATTTTTATTTTTCTGATTTTTTTTTGCATTTTTATTTTGTTAAAATTCTAGTTATATTTTGGTAAATGTTGCATTTAATTTTTAAAAGCGTAAATTTAATAACCAGTGGGAAGTCTTGAAATTATAATTTAATTCTATGTTTGAATGTATACGAAATCAGAGGGCGGGGCTTATGATTTAAGCAACCAATGGAAGCGGTAGGCGCAATTTTCAAAATCTACCCTAACTTAACTTAACCTAACCTTGCTATATAAAAAAAAAATACTGCACATATTTAGAAACTTAAATAATGGTATTAGGCATTCGAATTAAAATTCATAAAAAAATATTTTGACATAAAATTTGTTTTGGCGTCCCAAATAATCTTCATTCAGTTACTAAATACCTGCAAAACGCAGAAATGTGTGAAAATTCACACTTCACATCAATTTTTAATGAGGAAGTTTAATAAACCATTGTCTGTAACAATCTTTCTATGTGTAAACTAATCGACAGCAACAGCGCCTTTAGCTCAAAAACAAGTCTTCCACGTGTCATAACCTTACGGTTCAGATTGACTCTTGAGCCTGGAACAGAATGCACAGCGCGCTACGCCGCCAGCGCGCCGTTATTTGCGACGGCGTTGCGTTAGCGCCATTGAATTTTCGCCTGCACACAATGCAATCATTTTTAACGCCGTCAAAGTGTCACGTGACAACCTATATCTGTGTTTAGACGTGCGCTTTCTTTTATTAAAATTATAATGGATGATGAAGACTTGGTGTGATGTTATTTATGTTGTATGCAAGTTATTTATACATACAAACTTTACCATTCAGTAAAAACTGAGGTTAGGTGTTCTACGTCAACGGCGTCAAAAGTTGGAAGTTGACGAACATTCAGGTTCAACGGCGTTGGAACGCCGCTAGGACGTTACACATTCTGTGCACTTGCGTACGACAGCTTGGTTTTAACTTTCCTCTGACAGATAGCGCCGTCCAAACGCCGTCAACGCGCCGTAGAACTCGTTGCATTCTGTTCCCCACTTTGTATTTCATCTGGTTAAGCGCAGTGAATTTACTTAGGCAACACTTAATAATGTATGTTGTATATGATATATTGTAAACCATTTTTTACTTTTACAGTCTATGGCTTTGGGAAATTTAATACCCATTGAAGTACTAATTGATCTGCTGTTAGCAAATAAAATTGCTGATCTAGAAAGGCTTCAAAAAGAGTTAGAAAATTTACAGAAATTATTAGCCGTTTACGAAAGTTTAGATCTAACACCAGACCAACGAAATAAAATAAATCAAATGGTAAGTACGTTTAATTTATCTAAATTATACTAATTTTACAATAGCCTCTTCCTTTTAAAACAGTTATTATTATTTTATTATTATTATTTTTTGACCCAGACGGGTCAAAATTGAATTTGTTGTTTTGTAGATTCAAATTGCGGGTCAAATATACCTAGGGATGCCATGCGTCCGGGTTGTCCCGGACATGTCCTCTTTTTTAATAGGTCGGGGAATGTCCGGTATAGATTTTGATTGATGTCCGGGATTGTCCGGGATTTTGAAATATTGTAAAAATGCATAACGGAACACATAAAGAAACAATTTAGAATTGAGGATTTTCGCGTAATCTTTAATTACCTTTCAGCGAAAAGTTTTGACACATTTTGTTGAATTTCTTAGAAAAAAAGAGTCATAATTTGCCTGGGAAGCATAGAGAATTTGGGGCTACCTGAAGTTAGGCATCTTTTTTGGAAAAAGCAAATAAATGAATATCTACTAATTGTTTACAAAATTGTTATGGTAAACCCACTTACAGCCGTTTGCACCGGTCTTAATTAACTCTTAACTAAAAATTAAAAATGAAATTTTATTGCACCGCATACTTAATTCAGGCTTAAGATGTTAACTATTAATAAAATTTAATCACTACCATGGGTACGGATTAAATAGTTATTAAGAATTTGACTTTTATTGTTTGACATTTGACTATGATTGATTACAATTTGAGTACAATTTTATTTAAATATGGATGAAGAATAGACCTAGATATACGATATACCTAGATATTTTTTTAGATTTGATGTTGCTAAAAAAATCTCAAAGTGCAAATTATTTATGAAAAATAGGTAATGATTTTGTTCATCCAAAAATACAGTTTTGTGCTAAAACGACGGTTCCAGTATTGGCTTATTTAAAATAGATATCAATAATAATTGTTGCTTGTGCACTTATACGGAAATGTAAGAAATAAATATGAAAGAATATTGTACTGCCATTCTGAGCTCAAACAAGGTATTGCTGTACCCGAGGTAAAGTACCTATTTTGCGCTCCCTCTCATCGGTGATAAGCAAAAGAAAAAGTGATGAGCAAAAACAAGGAAAATAATTTTTGCTTCCCTGTCTACTCAGTGCTGCCTGTACCTGAAGAACTAGATGAATACGTGTTGCATCAACTGATAATAGATGGACAAATACCAGACGAAAATTTGAATGCACGTGACGCAGCTGAAATTGAATTACGTAAACAATTAATAAATGAATATTTAGAACGACTTTTGTAATTAAAATATTGTAGAATAGTGTAAAATAATAATTATCCCTTAAACCACTGAAATAGAATTACGAGGAATTTTGTCGTAATAATTTTTGTTTTAGTATAACTTTAGCCAAAAACACATGAATGTGAATTTTATTTGGAATAAAATACTTACCTGAGAGCGTCAGGTGAGAAAAATGAAAGACCGTTTGTAGACAGTCTTAGTGGGTTAGGCTAAAAAAATAAAACTATGAGCATATGTATAAGAAATTAATGTTTTTTATTCAAGCATTATGATATAATTTAAAACAATTTTTAGCTTTGGAAAAACATAAATGCAAGTTACATTTGCTGCAAAATGTGTGCGTATCTGATTTCTTGCAGTATTTGCAAGATTTTTGGACCCCCATTCCGGAAAATGATTAATCTCATCGAATCTTACATTTGCCACTGGGTGAACTGCTTTTTTACCAACACAATTGCTGGAAATTGGTTGGGTAGATGGACGGCCAACTGTGCGTTTTTCTACAGAAACACTAAGTTCTTTTGCAATACTCACGCGAAATTCTCTCATTGTCATGTTTTTAAATTTATCGTTACTATCTGTAATTTGGTTCTTTTCAGCGTTTGTTATGCCCATATCCAGAAAATGGTAGAATATTCTGGTTGCCATGTTCTGCGTTTTAATTTTAAGTCCATTGCGACCGATATAAGAATCCATTAAATCGACACCGCCCATATGGGCGTTGTACTCTCGGATAATTTGTGGACAATCAATTTCATCATATGATTTTTGTTTTCTATTGTATCGGGCTATTTTTGATTGTTGATTCTCTGTATTATGTCTTAGGAAAGGCTTTGTGCCAACGTAGGTTGAGCACAGTTGTACATTCTTCGCATCCTTCCACGAAACTGTGACAATATCGACACCGTAAGCTGATCCAACGAATTCCGTTGAATAACCTCGAGGTGCTTTTTTTAATACTTCGCTGTTTTTATTTGGAAGTTTACAGTTAGGAATGCGATTAGCTCTCACAGTACTAAGGGAATAAATGCCACGTGCCCTGAGATACACCATAAGCGGCAGAGAAGTATAGAAATTGTCAAAATACAATATATGATTCACCAAATTTAGCACTGTTTGGGTCAACCTGATAACAATATTTCCTGTTGCTCCAATGTCTGGTGTATCAGGTATAATAATGTCATCATTTCTGGCTCCAGTATATATTTCGAAGCGGTATGAATAGCCATTGCTATCACACATGACAAATATCTTTACGCCCCATTTATGGGGTTTATCCGGTAAAAACTGGCGTAAATGGTGAGCCATTTTTGTTGAACACATTTGCTCATCAATGGATAATCGAGCATTTTTCGGGATAGAATCAAAGCGCTCAAGTAGATGTGTCGCAACTTTTCTGATTCGAAAAATGGGATCATATCCTATATCACCCTTTTTTATACGTTTTGATTCATCGTTAAACGATAAATATTTTTTTATCTGCTCAAATCTATTTTTTGACATCGACGCAGGTATGTGTCGAAACCCGAATTCACTCCAGTGATCTTCTATGTTTGGATAACGGAAAACTGATATAAAAATCAAAACTCCAATGTATCGAGAAATTCCGTGTTTGTCAATTTTAAACTGTGTGTTCACGTTTTCTGCAGTTGCAGCTCGCTGGGTTTCCGCACTTATCAACTCCAATAGATCTTCGGTAAAAAAATAATTAAAAAAATGCAACGGTGTTTGCAATTTTTTCACTTCAGGGGGCAAATCTGTATTTCCTCTAAATGCAACTTCATTGACGTGAAACTGAATGCACTTTTTACGCCATAATATTTCTTTGAACTCTTTTGATTCCTTGTCAATATTCGCTAAACTATCTCCAGTGAATCCACCAGATGATGGTATTACATGTGGTCCTGAAGCTTCTCGGTAATGGTGATCGAGCTCTTTTCTTAGGCTTAATTGACTTTTTTCCTTCTGGAACTGTAACTACATCCTATGGCGTTGACGTTGTTGTTTCTGTTGGTAGTTCTTGAAGTTCTTGAACCTCAGTAGAGAGCGGAGCTACAGCCAGTTCACCTAAAATATCAATTTTATCAATGTTTATTTCAGGTTGAAGTTCATCACAAAGATAATCTGGATCTTCAAAATTATCATCAAAATCAGATTCATCGTCAGTTTCATTTGAATTCAGTAATTCTTCAATTTGTTTGTCAGTCATTAGGGAAAATTTTAACTTTTTATGTTTATCGAATCCTGACATTTTCTGAAATCAAAAAATTATACAAAAATGTACAAAATAACCCTAAAATAATATAACAAGCTTTAAAGATATTCGAGCCCCACTCGAAATATGGTAGCGCATTTTCTAGGGCCATATTTTGGGCCCCCTGGGCCCCATAAGGCCTGAAAAATATCATTATGCTCCTATTTGAGCTTTATAACCATTATAGGATATGTGTACAAAATTTGGTTATGATCGGACAAAATTTTATAAAATGGTCTTTTGCCCCAGGCGCCCCTGGGCCCCATAAGGCTTAAAAATATTATTGTACACCTATTTGAGCTTTATAACTGTTATAGGATATGTGTACAAAATTTGGTTATGCTCGGACAAAATTTAGTAAAATGTCTCTTCGCCCCGGGGCCCCATGAGGCCTCAAAAATATCATTGTGCACCTATTTGAGCCTTATTCTACAAGATGCAAAAAGGTCTGTTGCAATACCTTTTTTCGTTTTTTAGTTATAAAATAACGGACGGACAGACGGACGCACAGACGGGCGGACGGACGGACAAAGCGAGTAAATAAGCGCTTTTATTTTTAATAATTTATTTTTTTGAAAATGCGCTAAAAATAGAAAGCGCTGAAGATGAAATTGCATAATGGTAAAATATCAGGAATTTTTTTCGGGTTAACAACTAACACCGTCTGTAGAAGGTGTTTATAAAATTCTCATTTCGAACACAAAAAATTTAAAAAAATTCAAACTAAAAATTTATTATCAAAAAATAAGAACAAAATATTTACCATAAAAATTATCAAGTCGATGGAGCTATGGAATTATGACTATTTTTTAATTTTAATTTGTGTGCGATCTCTAAATATTATTAACGGCCGCCGACTCCGAAGTTCTCAATCAAACTGACCGTAATAACAAGCAAACCATGTGTTTGATCGTGTTCAAACCTGCAAGTTGTGGTGGGAAGTTTTATAGACGAAAAACGGTCTTAGTGGTTGGAACGCGAAAATGTTTGATTTGAATTGAATGGGGTTTTTATGATGACCGTCTGTAAACGGTTTTAGTGGTTTAAGGGTTAAAATAAAGTAAACATTCAAATATATATTTTTATGTTTATATTTGTTTTTTATTACATTTGTGCACATTTTTTTTTTTTATAAAATTATCAGCATGAATTCCTTTTAGTTTTTTCCACCAATATTCATTGTTAATTTACATTTTTAGCAGATAGAATTTTAGGAGCGCTAGACAAAACGTCAACTTGTCGAAACGTTAAACGTCAATAACATATTTTATTTTTGACAGTACTTCACTCAAATTAAACAAACAAAAGAAAAATTATTTCAAATGCTGATTTTTTCATGACAATGTCGCCAAGTTAAGAAAAATAATTACAGATGTTCTGTTTATTCAATATTACCAACAGTAATTTTTGTGGTTTTCTTAGCTACTACTACAATGTTCCGTAACTGCACATCTAACTACCGCAGTCGCGGTTACGGTAAAGTCGTGGTAAGTTGTGGTTACCCAGTGGTTACCTGAAAACGCGTTTTAGTTACGGAACGGTAGTCGCCTCACAGTTGATAAAACAGACAACTGAACTGTCATTTTATGGACGTTATAGGTTATACAGTCTGTTCCAAACGGTTAAGCGGAACTAGATTTTGCAATCTAGTTACTTTCATCGTTTAAATCGTGCCTTTCGGCCGTTTTGTTTAAGCTTTGTAAATCATACTTACAATAAACATTTTTTGGTTAAGGTTAATATCATTTTAAAATGTCATTTTCTTTATATTTTGATTTTTTGTGTCATTTTTAATACAAATTTCCCATTTATTTATTTTTTTGTCATTAAAATATCTAAAAAAAATATTTAATTTTGACATATGTCATTCATTTCCATGGTTTCATTGTTGGAATTTTAAATTTTGACATCCCAACGTGAAAAATGAAATAACCCAAGCAAGGTCCCTACTCGTGACAACCTAAAAGAACTAAATTCCCATTTAGTTCCGCTTAACCGTTTGGAACAGACTGTAGATATTAGGTGTGTTCGATTTACACATTTGCAGTTACTGTTTACTGCCGCGTTAAAAAAATCTGTTCGTTTTGTTTCGCAGTAACTGCAAATCTGTTCGATTTGTCGTAATTTACTGCCAGTTTATGACGCTACTGCGAAAAAGTTACAGCTGCTTTTCTTGTGGATTATTTGTTACGGCTGTGTTTGTTTACCTTTTTGAGTTGGTACCATAGATAAAGAATAAATGGTTGGTACTTTGTTTTTGACTTTCTGACAGGAATATGGCTAGCATATTTGTTTTGATATTTATACTATATTCTTTGATGGCTAATGTCTTCAAATTCTTTTTTTTGAATATCCTGGGACAATAGTTTCTACAAAATTTTTAGTTTTTCTATCCTTGGGCATTTTGTAAACCTCGCAAATACAGTTCATAACTTCATCATCCGAACTCGAAAAATCTAAATCTAAATCAGATGATTCTGGATTTGCTAATATTTCAAGATCCATTAAATATATCTAATATTTTTCACCCTTTCGACACTAGGCTGACCAGATTTTTTTCACAGAAAAAGAGTATACTAAAAAAAAGGTTACACTCCAAAAATTCAAATAATGAGCAAAGAACAGAGGTCCTCATTCAAAAATACTAGTGAAAAACTAAAACTACGAGCAAAAAAAATAAAAGGTCTTCACTCCCAAAATAGAAGTGATGAGCAAAAAAAGGTCCTCACTTCTAAACTAGAAGTAATAAAAACAAGTGACCATCAAAAAAGAGTATATTCAGGTTTTTTTTATAAAAAGTAAGAGTATAGAAAATATTACTCAAAAAAGAGTATAATACTCTTAAAAAGAGTACGTCTGGTCACCCTATTCGACACACAAGATAATCTCCGAACCAAATCGTAAAAAGATTCTTAACCTGGAAAGTTATCTGACATTTAACATTTACGTCAGACGTACTTCTTATTCTTTACGTATAAACAAATCGAACAGAAAATTAAACTCGCTGTATGTTACCAGTTTTTAGTAGTAAACTGCTAACTGCAGCGTTTTACTGCTAGCGTTTAGCAGTATAACGCGAAGGTGTAAATCGAACATACCTATTCTCTTACAGACTTAAAAATATTTGTTTTATTAGTATTTGTTTACAATGGCACATTATATAAGAACATATATGATTTTTCCCAATATTATTTTTCACGACATCGATATTGATCGAAAATAGTAATAGTAATTGATAGTAAAGTAATATTGATTACTAAAAATCAGTTACTTACACTTTTACTTTTTTTATAGACCTGTTCTGAAATTTCCGCCTTTTATAGTTTACGTTAGATTTGAAGTTTGTAGTGGGAGGAAATAACCACACTAACCGCGATATTTCCACGGTTAGTTTGGTAACAAAAAAGTAACCAAAATTTTCAGTAACCGCGTTCCGAAACCTAACAATTTTCCTGAAAAGGATAATGTCGTACACTTTCGGAACGGGAAACTTCAACCGCGGTTACTTTCGTCGAGTAATGGAACATTTAATTAAACTTAACTCGTAAATAGTTAATCAATTTTTTAACTCTGACCGGTGCAAACGGCCGTTACTTATTTACTACGTACTAAGTAAGTAAGTAAGGGAAACCACTATAGCGATATAATTATGGAAACTAAGGGTAGCTTAAACACAATAGGGGATAGGTATGATTTTTTAATTTTTTTTTATATTACTCTTGTTGCATATAACATGAAAAACAGTTTTGCATTTTTTTTTTAATTTGAAGTCTTAAAAAGATCATAAATGCATGTAGCGCGCGAAAACCACGTGTGACGTCATACCCTACATAAGTGTACTGCGTACAGCCTACCCAGTGTACAGCGTACAGTCTACCCAGTGTACAGCGTACAGCCTATAGGCTTTATAAGAAAGAAGAAAATAAGTTCACGACAGACTGTATACAGTCTGTCGTGAACTTATTTACTTGTATAACTTTTATAGATTGTGTAAAGTTAGAGTGATTTTAATTAATATAAAGTTTAATTATATAAAAACAATTTATACATCTTTACCTATATTGCAGTATTTCAATTATGCCTCCAACGTTTTGTAACTTCATGTAAACAATGTAGTAAAATTCTGACATCTAAATTACATAAATATTTACATTTTACAGAGTTGCAGCGTTTATTGTTTACATAAAGTTATAGAATACATAAATGGTTTACTTACAAGTATTTTTTGACACCACGTATTTCTTCAGCACTGTAGCATTCATTATTTTTCATATATTCCATGAGCATAAAAGCATCAATGTTGGGTAAATTATCACTCTGAGGCCAAACAAAATCTTTGTCTGCCATTTTAATAATAAATGCGTGAAAAATTGTTTAAAAACAAATACAAAACTCTCGAACAATACAATATACACACGTAAAGATTATGTTGTAGTCTGGGCTGTCTGGGGTTTGACGTCATGCTCAGTCGTTTTTACTCGGCAACCTTCGCGCTGTGGGCGGCTTATTTCAAATTTACAATATTTTAATTAAAAAATTTGGCTGTAATATTAATTAAAATAATAATATGTTAATGTTAGGTGACATAACTAACATTAACATATCAAAAAAATGTAGTTTTAAGGAAATATAAATTTTATGCGTATCCCCTATTGTAATTATAATTCATGTAATTGTTCATTACAGTAATTAGATCTGATAATCCGTTTTCAAGATATTTGGATTTCAATTTATCCAGGGACATTTTATCCAGGGACATTTTATCAGCGGACATTTTATCCTGGGTCGTTTTAGCCTGGGACATTTTGTCCGGGGACATTTTATCCTAATACCGGTATATTATTTTTATTGTACGATCAAAGCTTTTTTGGCTTTCGATGGTTGCCCCCGCTTTCGTTTTGTTCCAATTTCCAGATTCTTTGCTTCTAGAGGCGGATGAGTATATTTAAATTTTATTGCAACGCCTAACAAATGTTACACATGTACTTTTTTTAAAAATTTGGGCAAGTACAACGATAATCTAATGCACAAGTTATTCATTCTAAGGCACGTTTTATATTTCTGGTGGTTCAAATACCTTATTGATTGCGCGCATTCGGTGTTTAAGTGGCAATTTAATTAAAATATTGCGCATGTAATTTTTGTAATGCTCAAATATTTTTTAAGCTGTTAAAATTTTTTATATAGGTTAGGAAATTTTAGTTTAGTTATAAAAAGAACATTTAAATTCATTAAATGCACAAACCTGTATTTTAATGCCGTTCTTTTTTTAATATTGCAAAAAAAAAAATTATTTAACAAAAAAATAATTTATTGCACATTTACTTTTTTGATTACAATGGTATTTGTTTATTGTACAATTATTTTATAAAATGCTTACAACAAATGCACAATTTATTTTATATATTGCGCATTTAAATTGTAGTGTTTTACAATTTCCTTGAGAAGGAACATTTCAAATAATATAAATTTCAATTCACCAGTAATTGTTGCTAAACGATTATGAGAAGAGAAATCATTTAACGAAATAATGATGAAGAGAATTAATAATAATGAAAATAATGTAAATCCAATTCTTTTTACTGATGAGACTCGTTTTACTTTCATGGTGAAGTTAATTCTCAAAACTGCCGGTATTGGAGTCGGGAAAATGTATACAGGTGTCCCAGCCAAGTGGTTCACCATTGCTACCTTTCTTAATATTAATTATAGATAGAAATTTGGTTAAATGGACAATGTTCGAGTATTTTACATAGGAAATATCATGGCAGGCTTAAAAATTTTTTTTAATGTTTCGTTCACCAGATATCATTAAAAAAATATATTTTTAAATAGAATATCCTGTATATTACTAGGTCATAGGAACAACGATTTTTTTTGTCTTTATAAAAAACTAAACATGTTTATAATGATTTTTTTTGTTGAAAACTTATGATATTACTTATTAATCGTTTTGTCACTATAGTCGGATTGCTGATAGGTGACTGTTCGTTGCTACAAGTATCGATATTCAATACTATATGCTTTCTCTGTCTATATCATTATAATTATTTGCATACCCATAGTACCGTAGGGTTACCAACCGTCGGAATATCGGAAATGTCCTACTTTATAGTATTTTTACTTTTGAAGACGCCTTTACCGCTGAGTCGACGTTTGCCGATGAACGCGATCGAGGCATAACATTTTGACTAAATTTCTATGATGTCATTAAGGATAAAGCTTTATTAAAACCAGTGGCGAAGAGAGACCTCCGCTAGACTTGCCCTCCCATAAAAAATAATAATTAAAAAAAATATATTTTTAATTTTTTTTTTTTAATTTAAATTTTTTTAAGTAAATCTACAAAAATACATCAAATTATGTTCTATACAAATTTTTGTCCAAGGCTTGGTTTACTAGTTACGAATTTTTAAAAATTTTAAAGTTTAATAACTTCCGTTTCCGGTTTCAGATTTTCATAAAAAACAATAGGGTTCTTTCAATTAATAGGAGATTTTTTTAGTACCAGAACGAACTCTCTAAGTTAAACCGTTCTTGAGTTATCGTGTATACACACAGACACACACACAGACACACACACACACAGACACACACAGACACACACAGACACACACACACAGACAGACACACACACATACGGACGGCACTTCGAAAATAGGTTTTTTGGATTCCCTGGACCTTGAAACGTGGTCATCAGTCAAAATCTCGGCATCGAAAATTTTCGCGATTACAATACTTGCCCCTTATATATTAAGGTCGGGCAAGTAAAAAGCAGGTACATCTAAAAAATATGATTTTATTAAAAAAAAAAAAAGAAAATGTGTCAACCAATAAACATATCTAATTATATTTTTTATTACCATATATATTTAAACTTGATTGTTAATTATTTATTGGTTGTTTCTTATTAATTATATACAAAGAAAATCAAAAAACAAAATCTTATGATTTATTTTATATTTTTATTTCTAAAATGTGATTTTGTTAAATATAAAGAAAGATGTGACCCAATAATATAATTTAATTTTCATAATAGTGCTTAATTATAATGTTACTTATTATTTATTGACTGTTTGTTGTTAATTATATGTTATGTTGGATCCCATAATAAGGCCTTTTTCCATAATGAGGCCTTTTTAAAAATTTGTTTAATAATATATAATCTATAATAAAATGTTTTTATAATATTATCAAACAAATTATAAAAAAGGCCTCTTTATGAAAAAAATGCCTTACTATGAAAAAATGGCCTTGTTATGGGATTTGAACTTAATTAGGTACCTATATATTTCATAGCATAATAAAAATTAAAAAAAAAAAAACTGTCCTACTGTGTCCTACTAAACTACTATTTTTAGTTGAAATATCCTACTCTGCCACGAGAGACATTTGGTAACCCTATAGTAACGTATAGTGACGCAAGTTGCCAACTAACCTTCAAAATTATTTGAATAAAAAACAAAGCATTAGAAAGAAACGCCATGATTCGTAGATATCTTTACTAATTAGACCGCGAAAATAAATTTACAGCAGTACTCAAACAAACAAAATTATTAAGTTTAAGGTAATAATTATAAATAAGGAAAAATTTATACTCATACGTAAATTTTGGATTATAATTTGTTGTTTAATTAAATAAAAATTTTATGTTTCCCCTACGTGCAAAGTAATAAAATTAAGTAAAAATATATTTATTCATATAATATAATGCTACAAGTTGTATTTAAATGTTTATTTTAACTTTAAAACAATTAGTCACTGTAATGCATTATATTGTCGTCATCTGAACTATCGCTGTCATTTCCTTTATTTATTATTATTGGATTAATATCATCAACAATCCTTTCTCTTTCCTACCATTCGTTTATTAAATTTTCGATTTTTTTTTTATGAAATTTTACCCGTGTCGACCAATATGTATATCATAATATTTTTTTGTTATACCCCAAATTAGTACTTACATACAGTGATAAGGAGGTAATATTAGTACTTCATGACCATACGTTTGTGCCAATGTATCAGTAATATAAACTGGTTCAAAATTTTCTTTCTTAACAATTTTTAAAAGATCACATTTTAAGTCATTTTTTGAAAAAGGTATGTTATTATTTAATAGGCAATTTTGAATTTCGGAATACCAGACACTGACAGCTAAGACAAATAACAAAAAACAAATTTAAAATCGCTGAAAAATGGTAACTAGATTATTATATGAATGCACTACTTGATACATACATGTAACAATCACCTATCAGCAATCCGACTATAGATGGTACGAAGCGAAATAATAGAATTCAATCTGTGATTTTGTTAAAGTTTCAGGTAATTGTTACCTTTGTAACAGTTTTGTAGACGAATTTTAAAGAATGCAATTCTGTAACTGGTTCATGCAAGCTTCTACAATCGATAGCAAGTTAGCTTATAAAATGATGTGGACGGACCAGGCTAATTTTACAAATACCGGTGTTTTTAACAGAAATAATAAACATTTGTGGACATGTCAAAATACACATGCTTTCCGCACTGTGCGACAACAAACAAGATTTTCTATAAATGTTTGGTGTGGAGTTCTAGGAAATACTGTAATAGGGCCGTATCTTTATGAAGGAAATTTGACTACTGTAAAGTATTTATATTTTTTGGAAAATAGTTATCAAGATTTATTTGACGTTCTTTGATGTGCCCATAGCTAACAATTATTAATTTTGTTTTTATTATATGTAAGTTTCTAATCGTACTATTTTTATAAGTTTGTAACGTTGATATCTCCTTTATTAAAAAAAATTCATTATAAACATATTTAGTTTTTTATAAATACAAAAAAATCGTTGTTCCAATGGCTTAACAATATACGGGGTGTAGCGCCCGCCTACTTTGGGTGGTGACCGTAGGACAAGACAGCGCTACACAGGGGTCGACAATTTAAAAACTCGAAGGACCGATGTGTATGGAAGCGCAGCGCGCCGGTATATTGAGTGGACTATTGTGTCGCGGACGTACGCGCAGTGAGTTGAGTAACCGCCGGTTTCAACCTTAAGGAAAGAGGGGGGATTTTAACTCTTCTGCTCCTAGGGGCAAATCTAGGAGACTGCACAAAGGAGTGGAAGCCCTCGCTGGGGAGAGAAGGGTTAAAGTCCAGGCCCACAAATAAGGTGATAGGAGGAGCCAATACTTGCTGTTTCCCTCGATGACTCCTACCGACGATGTACCTAACACGAAAATATCGTAGACTCAACTCACTGGATACAAAGGACACCTGGCAAGATACGGTGCAATGTAAGCTGGCCAGTGTACTTTGTCGGACACAATACAATAAACTGTACAAACTTATAATTTACACTCTATATCTAGACGTGTTTTGGTGAAAGCCAAGCCTTAGTTCAGTAATAGAACTAGAAATAAATATGCAACAAACAGATGGTTAAATTGCATTAATACATAAATAAATATCAGCTGAAGGCACGTGAAAATAAACTACAATTAATTAATGTTAATACTAGAACATTAATATCTGCAAATTAACAATAATATGCAGTATTATTGTTACTAAAATATATTAGCTGAAGGCTATACTAAGAATTAACAACAATAATAAATCTTAAACTGAAAATGAGTAAGTTCGGAATGAACTTACTCCAAAGTAAACAATATTTTAATACAAACAAAATTCTAAATAGAATATTTTTAAGTACAAATAAACAGAATAAAACTACAGTGTACAACACTTAGCTGGATTCTGGATCTGGATTCTTCCTGGTAGCCGGATAGCTCGTCTGGATGAATCAGCTGATCTGGTTTTCACTCTAAATTATAAGATGCACTGATATGATTTGTCAGGTTGTAAATCTGACAAAGAGCGGTTTAAATCACTGATATTTCGGGTTGTAAATCCGAAATATACAGCATAAAAAATAGCCGGGAAGCAAAAAACTAATTTTTTAGGTTAAAAAAACCATGCGGTCTCGAAAAAACGTTATATTAACGAACAGGTTAATTTTTTTTTGAACGGTCAGCGACCTGTTAATTGCGGTTAATTTATGCATTAAAATTGCATAAAAGTGCAATATATAATGTGTAGATGGCCCTAGTTGGCCTAAAACATGGAAAAATATACAAGAATTGTTTTTGAACATTTAAATAAATTAAAATTACTAAATAAGGAACTTGGGGTGCCTAGCGGGCCCAACACGGGGTATTTATTTAAAAAAATGTTTATTTTAAAAATATCTGGTCAATGAAACTATATATAAAAATATTTTTGAGTCATAAAATTTCTTACAAAAAATACTCAAACTTTGTCCATTTAACCGAATCTCTATCTATATTATTAACAAAAATAGCAATGATGAGCCACTTGGCTGGGACACCCTGTATTTATGTAATACTAGCAGAACACAACGGCCAGAAAAGGTGAACGTTTAGGCAGGTTTGGTAGTAACCGCTTTTTTACCGACCACCAACATATATAAGGAAGGTATTGTGATCATACCGATTATAACATTTCGAGATTTCGATGGATCTCCACGAATTGAGGTCCCTTCATAACGTTTTGACTATTTTTAGCATGATGTCTGTCTGTCTGTCTGTCTGTCTGTCTGTCTGTCTGTCTGACAGTCTGTCTGTCTCTGTCTGTCTGTCTGTCTGTCTCTGTCTGTCTGTCTGTCTGTCTGTCTGTCTGTCTGTCTGTCTGTCTGTCTGTCTGTCAGTCTGTCTGTCTGTCTTTCGGTCTGTCTGTTGGTCCGTGTACACGTGCAGAGCAAATTTGGCTAAAAGGATTTTTATGAAACTTCATATTTAAGCTTTTGCATTTTTGGCACGAGTTGATCAACTTTTGGTAAAAATCGGTTAACTAGAAATGGGAGTTTACTCGTGTCGGATTTAAGATTTTTGCGAATATTTCAAAACAGAGAAATATTTCGAAAAAAAAAAATTAAACAAAAGTTGCTATAAAAACAATAACCAACATCTTTTATTTGATAAAGCAGCATAAATTAAACTTTGTGATGGCGGTTGGTCTTGTGGTGGCCACAGCTGATTTTTTATAGATGGAAACCTTGCTGCCAAAATATATCAGGATTTGTTAGATAATAGAGCAATACCTGCTAAATATTCCAGGAGAAGTGTGATTTCAACACGACGGTGCTCCAGCGCATAATGCCAGAATAATTAAAACATATTTAAATAATATATTTCCTGGATGTTGGATTGGACGTGGCGGCGAAATAGAATGACCCGCTAGGTCGCCGGACTAGCATCGAACAATTTTTTTTATTGCTCGGATTTTACAAAGCTCGGATAAAGCTCGGATTGGATAAACATCGGAATAAACACCAGATTATCTTATCTTGCCAACGACACTTCAGATAAAAGACAGTATAAGTTATTCCCTTGCTCTGATTGGCGAATAAGTATTTGTTACCCAGCAACAGTGAAAACATTAAATTGACATGATAAATGTCACATTACAACGTTGTATTTGAATTTTTATTACAGCTATATAATTGTGGTTGCAGCACAGTAGTTGTTAGGTCACTTGCTTTGAAAGTGTGGAATCATGAGATCGACCTAGTATGGGCAAAAATGATAAAAAAATACTTGGCTGTTGCAACCATAGGCTTAGATACATACAGAAATACAGGTAGAAAAATAGATTTCTGTCTCAACTTATTCTATTTGGCTCTGTTATTTTAACCCAAATTTGTCAACAATGAGTGCCTGTATCTCTGAATTAATTTTCGGAAATATGGGGCATGCTTCACAGGGCACGGTAGTCTCGGCTACTGTAAAAAGTAATCGTTAGGTTAAAATCTCTAAAACCTAGACATTGCCATACGAAATAATAATAGTACGTAATCCCTCGTTATCCATGTATTTGTTCAGCAGTTTTGATTGCAGTTGTGAAATAATAATTTAATTAATTTTTTAAAAGCGGAGCAATGAACAGTAGCAGCCGATTACCGATGGAATATGCTCCTAGCACTTTGAGCGCTTCGAATCCTACTGGCCACTATCACCACTTCCACACTATGTACACATAATGCCAGTTTTTGTATATGTACCATATATATGCAGTATTGGGCTGGAGCCAGTTCGAATGAACCGGCTGTTATTTATTTATATATTTTTCAAAATGCGAACTGGTTGTTAATATTGCTTTACACTGAAAAAAAAACCTGTTATTAATAAATTTTGCTCTTGAAAGAAACTGGTTGTTACAATTTTGGCAGTCCACAACTATACATAATCAGACCAATTCTGTAACTGATTTACTATGATCATTGTACCAAAATGTGTCTCTATGAACAAGGTCAGTTACTATCATGAATGAAAGACATTATACTTTTTATAATATTTTATCTTGTAGTAACGTTACTACACAGTAAATTTTTACAGAATTGATCTGAATATGTATGATAGTGGAACATAAGCTCCGCGATGACAAGGCATTACAGTATATAAATATGAACCACAATCAGAGCCACCGCGTGCGGTTGTACATAATCTGCACGGCACACGAGCGGCTCATCAAATGGACGGCATTTGGTATAGATTCTAATAGAATTCTACTAGTAGAGGGTGATCTGATGAAAATTTACACATGGGTGGTATTTGGGCTCGATTCTATTAGAGGGCGGTTTTATGAATATTTGCACAGGAGAGGCTGTGACACTAACGCAGTAGATATAACACAATAAAAGAATTATCAGAGTCGAATATTTCGAAATCTTCCAATATTTCCCCAAACATGCTCAAATGTGTTGCTAATAGTAATATCAATTTAAAATACGACTTTTTTAATATGTCAGTTTATACCAACTTTATTTTATTTACAATAAAACCATGGATAACTATCCGAGTATATAAAATGCACTGTAGAAGCGAACGTTGGAATAAACATCGGAATAAACTTATACCTTAGATGGTTATACTGCTACGTATCCGAGGTTTGTAAAAGCCGCCCTTATTCAAATAAATATAGTAAAAATTAAAAAAAAATAAATAAAATAATAAAAAAAAAACTACAAAAGACTAACAATATATTTTAACAGCGAAATAAGAAATTTAAAATCTCCAAATACAAAATTTTGTATCTGTAGATGTACAATTGTGATGTATTTTTATTTCCGAATTCGTTTTTCCCGTCGCGTTTTATTTATAAATTCTTTTAATATTTCACTATCCGAATCGCTATCAATAACAATTCTATGGTTAGCCATTTTATAACTATGATTATGATACTAAAATTCCACGTTGTTAACTTTTACCGGATACTTTTTCACTTGTTCGTCCCTGTTTAGATCTAATTTTCAGCTAACAACAATTTCAAAGCAGCTGTTACCTTAGCGCCAGTTAACGGTCAAAGTGACTGTTAACTGAAAATTGTAAAACGATAATTTTCGCTAACTAGCAGCTAACTTTGACAGTGACCATTAACAGTCGATTGTAAAACCAGGCATATATAATTGGATTAAATTGCTATGCATCAGTGTTAAATTTTATGAATAAACGTTGTATTTTTTATTAATTTAACTGTTTATTGCAGAAAAAACAAATGGCAGTGTCATCAGATGATCTAGGAGGTCTCTCGGAGACGACTTATAGTGAAGCTGGAACTAGAAGTAAATCTCAATATGATGACGACACCGATAAAGGTGAATTTGATGAAGAGTTGGAAGACGATAAAGACGGTAAAGACGAAAAAGGAGAAAAAGGAGAAAAAGGAGAAAAAGGAACCGCAAAAGCAAGAGCAAGATCAAAATCACCAGCAAAAGCTGCAGCAGGATCCAGGCCAGATTCCAAGCAGGCTTCTAGGCCAACATCTAAGGCGTCAGCGTCCAGGCCAGGGTCCATTCCAGGGTCCGCACCAGGGTCCACTCCAGTGTCTGCCCGATCTTCAAAGGCAAAGGCGGGAATCGAAGGGAAGGCGGGAACCGAAGGAAAGGCGGGAACCGAAGGGAAGGCGGGAGCAAAAACCCCACGGGGATCAAAGGCGGTATCTACACCGGGTTCTGAGGCCTCATCTCTTCGTGAGGGAGAAGAAGGAGTGGATGATGCTACTTCAGCGCCTTCAAAGTTTGGTAACCTGGACAATAATGATTTGATTAAATTGTTGAACGTAAGAAATTAATTTTGAATTATGTTTTGAAGGTGTAAATCAGCGTTACTCAACCTGGGGACCGCGATCCTCTGGGGGGCCGTGAAATCATCGTGGGGGGCCGTGAAATCATCGTGGGGGGCCGCGATATCAGGGCATTAAAATGTACCTTCCATGACATAAAATAAATTATACTTATTTTGATAACTAATTTAAATTATAACGGTTCGCGTTGGAGCTACTTCAAGTACTTTTAAGTTGTAGTTTTAAGTAGGCACGACTTGAAAGTGCAATATTTTTTATTATTACTATTTTTATTTATTATGTACCGAGCTACAGATAACTCACGAGTAAAGAAGCGAAAGTGTTTAAATCAAAATGGAAGGCACTTTGAACACTTGTAAATAAAACTACTTTACTTTCAAGTCATTATAGGAAATAAAATTTTTCGTCAGCCATATAAGATACGAATGTGCGTTTTTATATTCGCGGAATGGGGGGTAAGAAGAATAAATAAAAATACAGAACTATTTTTCTTTTTCAATATATTCACCCTTAACTCTAATACACTTTTCAGATCTATGAATTAATTTGTGCATGTCTGCGAAAAAAAAAAAAAAAAGATTTCTCTATATCTTCAGAATACGCAAAAACAGCAGCTTTTACTTCTTCATCGCTGGAAAAAAAAAAAATATACACGTAGTTCTTTTTTCATTTTAGGGAACAGGTAATAATTAGAGCCCTGCAAATCCGCGGGTATCCGCGGATTATCCGCGGATATCCGCAACTTTTCTGCGGATGCGGATAAATTATCATTTAAACCATGCGGATGCGGATTAAATGTCATATCCGCTTATCCGCAATATCCGCGTGAACATTAAATCTTCGGTTACTTTCGGAGAAACAAGCAATTGTGTTCTGAATACGCAGTCCTCGGTTATTTTCGGTTGTCTGTATATACATGATATTTTGTAGCATTCAATCTCACTTTATGTTATTTTTATTAAGACAATTGTCCATGATCAAGACTGAGTTGAGGCAATCAACTTAACTTTCTTTTTATTATTGAATATATTATAGAAAATAATATTTTGGACAAAAGTTTCCTGGTACACTTTCGACGTAATTCTTCCTACCTCTGCTCTAATTCTGGCTTTTAAATCTGATAGAGGTTTTTTTTTTACATAAAACTGATTAGTAAGTTTTATTTAAATACCAAAATTTACCTACATAATTTTTTCCCGAAAATTTTATTATGTAACCTGCCAATTTTTTTATACTACCCGAAGTAAAAAGTCTTGCAGAACCCAAAAATTTGAAAAATGACACATGTTGCTATTTGAAAAAGTTGCAACGCCTAACTCATGCGTGAAATGGCGTAAGAGAATTACTTGATCCTAAAAATATGAAGCACCTTCTATCAAGTAACTTTTCTGATTTTTTTTTTAAATTCAATATTAAAAAAAGCAGCACGCCACTTACTCCCTACGAAAAAGAACGCTTAGGCCCCCCAAAATTGTTATCTCTCTCTAGATTTAAATAAGTTATTAGCGCATCTAGGCCTTAAAACTTTTGAGGTCCCTTAGGTTAGGTTAGTAATAAATAAGCTGGTAAATCCAAAAATTTTCAGTAGCGTTTTAGAGCAGAGATTACCTAAACAGGCGATATATGTTAGTTCTTTCCAAACTGACAGCAAAACCTGTAGTGCGGATAGTGCGGATATTTTTGCGGATGCGGATCGGATGCGGATTTGTTATTTACAAAAACTGCGGATGCGGATCGGATGCGGATCATGGATGTGCGGATGCGGATCGGATGCGGATACAGAAAAGATTATCCGCGCAGGGCTCTAGTAATAATCGCTGGGTGCTAGGTCCGGACTTTAGGGTGGGTGATTTAACACTTCGAAGCGTGCCTTGTGCAGGGCAGCCTGTGCAACTCGACTTTGGTGCACGGGCGCGTTGCACCGAAGTGGCAAGTTTTCCTCTTCTCTTTTCTTTGATGCTGTCCCTCAAATGCTCTACAGGTGTAGCATAGTATTCTCCTGTTATGGAGAAACCTTTTTCTTTATAATCGATGAGTAGGATTCCATCTGTGTCCCAAAAAACGGTCGCCATAAGCTTCCCAGCCGACTGTGTCACTTTAAACTTTTTTGGCGGCGGTGCATCCTTTTTATGTCACTGCATAGAGTCTTGCTTGGATTCGGGTTCATAATGATGAACTCACGTTTCATCTCCAGTAACAATCCGACTCAATACTCCATCCTGGTCAAGTTTAATCTAGAACTTTATAACGGCACGGTACTCAACTTTACCCATATTCGATATTTCTTTCCGTATTGACTTGTGTAACTGACAATAACTCACACTAATGATCTGATTATGATGCGGTTCGGTATTTATGGTCACGCCAGAGAATCCGATTGGCGTACCACTCCTCACCCCTCGGCATCCCCTCCATTCCGCGAATATAAAAACGCACACTCGTATTTAAAAAATTGTTTCTTTTAAAAAACTCTATCCAAAGTTGATACACCTTCGCATTTAAAAAATCAAAGTTGTCCTTGATATCCTGTACTTCAGGAGAATTTCAATAGGTATTACTATTCAATTCTTTGCATAAGCATCAAACTTTTCTCCCAATTAGCTCATACATCGCCTTTATTGCTTGTCGCCTTGCAAACATCATTTTATAAAACTTACTAATGTAAATATTTTTTTTTTTTTAATTAGTATTTATTGGTCTTAGTTGCACTGACTATTAACCAGTGATGTAAATATTTACTTATGTAGTCTGTTAATGAAAAATTTGAAGAACTGAACTTTTAAAAACTACGTTTTTTCATTGCGTTATTTACAAGTGTTATTTCTACAAATATATAATCGTGCTATAAGCATTTAAAATGCGGCACAGGCACAGGCATAATAAAAAGCTGACGCCACAGTTCACCTTCTATATATTCACCTCGTATATATATAGGGGGGCTGTAGACAATATTTAAATAATTTCTGGGGGGGTTCCATGCCGGAAAAGGTTGAGAAACGCTGGTGTAAACCTTGAATAAAACACTACATCTTTTCTTCAATGCAATGGCCACGCTATATCCCCAGGTTGAATTTTCAATATATATATAACAGACGGTTTGAATTATATTTTCATATTTGGGAGTTAAAATCTACGGCTCTGTTTATATATAATTTAGCCATGCAAATAATATTTTATTCTTGAGGCCATATTGTAAGGATTCTTTTTTTTTTAACAGTGGAGACGGTCGTGCGGTTCTTATTTTAATTAATGTAAATTATCTGGGCGCCAGCTGGTCTAAATAACTTTGTCTATTAGACCGATCAACAAGTCTAATATTGAAAGAGAGAGAGACATATGAAATATGTTGCAATTTAATTAAATAAATATATTGTAGTTAAAAAAAAGACAATTGAATGAATGAAAATAGAAATAAATAAGGAGTTAAATTGGATCACAATTTTAACGATGGTCGACAAGTAAACTTAACGTTAAAAAAAGTTATTTCCTAGTTAACTCCAAATATAATATTGAAAAATATAGTAATTGCACGAATATATCGACAATTTAGATAGTGTTTATATAGCTCTATCCCTGCTAATCGTCGATGGTATGAGTGAAGAAGTACGATAGAGAGGGGGGCGGAGGTACAGAAAGGTTGGAAACCACTGTACTAATACGAATCTGAATGAATTAGAAAAATATTCTTGGTTATACAACCCTTCTTTAATGTTGGGAAAAAATCCTCCACAACTGGAGTCACCAAATGAATAGTTTTTAATTGTTATCCAACAAAAAAAAATCACACTAATAACCACATTGCGATACCACATTAAAAATTACAGTTTCGTATCTTTTTTTTTGTCTGTTTATTCTTTTTCAACTAATTATAACCAGCATTTTGTTTCTTAGGTACCTATTGCCTGCTATATCTGTGTACGATACCACAAGAATAAAACGCCTACTACGAAATTAATAAATAATAACACCCCCAACTTAAAAAAAAAATCTCAAAAATTTCTAACCTGGATCTGGTTTTAAATATTTCACATGCGAAGTAACATTAGAATTATCATCTAACCTATAAACTAAATTGGAAACTTTCTATTATCCTATATGGGCCAATGTATTTCGGGGTTAATTTCGAGGTGAAGTTTTTTGACGCATCGGATCGTATAAATGCGTGGTAAATCACAAACAAGTTTAAACTGCATCAGTTTACCCCCACTACAAACGAACTCGAAGTTGAGTAAGAACTCGAACTAAAATAAAGATAAATCCTAAAGGAGACGAGAGAAAATAATTTAAAGGTAGTTGAAAACATAAAGTACTTTTACTTGCAACAACTAGTGAACTGTTGGAATAACTCGGAGCTACACTTTTCGATATCTTGGATCTTGATAGCGCTTATTATTTAACAAAACATGTTCCTCATATTTCAAATTAAAACACAAATATTATTATAATACTTTAGAACTCGTTTATTATTCATAGATAAAAAGAAACAAACATTTGAAAATATATCTGGGGTAATAATATAACTGATATAATAAATAACTTCCCCAAAGTACCATTCATTCTAATTCATTTATTATTTCTTCCGTAATATATGCATCGTGAAAACCTAAGATGGAAAATTGTAGGGTAGTTTTCGATGTCTCAAATTGTATGGAGTTCTGCTCTTATGATAAGCTTTTTGAAGACGTTCATGGACTTCAGCGTGAATTATGCCTCGCTACGTGTAATACATTCATCTCTGGGTCCAAAAACTATGAGCTTATCTACAGCAATCGTTTCGTAATCTTTGCCGTTTATTATCATTTCTCGACCAAAGTTAATAAAATAAGGTGACATGCTGGTAGTATCATGTTTTGCGGTACGTATAGCGAATCCTATTTGATTTAGATTATCTGCCAAACTGCGATGATCTTTGTCTGTATCGGTCGCAAGCATTGTTTTCAGTACGCGATTCACTCGTTCTGTTGGATTAGCTTGTGGATGATAAGCTGGATTCCAAATTATTTTAACTCCATATTTGGACATTGAATTTACAAATTCTTTACTTTTAGATTGTGGTCTATTGTCACATAAAATTAATTGAGGTAGGCTAAATATTAAAAATACACAATTTTCTATACACTCAATAACTGAACGAGCCACAGCTTTGCGTAAAGGAAAGAAAAATGAAAATTTACTAAAGCAATCTGAAACAACAAGAATAAATGTGTAGCCTTTAGATGGCCGAGGAAGTGGACCAAAAAGATCTGTGCTAATATTTTGCCATGATTTGCTCGCGATAGGATGTTTTCCTAAAAGTCGGCTTGAGGTTTCTGTTTTGCAACTTTATTTTGCAAGCAAAATCAGCAAGTTCGTATGTAGCGTGCGATCTAAAGTTTTGCTTATACCAAAATGACCCATTAATGGTGGTTCATGATGGTTCCGAATCACATCTTTACGTTCTAATTTAGTTGGAACTATTTTCCAGCAAGAATTTTCGTCCTCTAAGTTCGGGTATCGACATCTAACATATTTATATAAGTTATCGCTATCTACGCGCCACTGCGGGTGTTCTTTTGGTTTATCGATAACGTTCCGAATTGGTTTTTTGTACCACTTATCATTTATTAATTGATCAGTTATTATTTCATCAACTATTGGTACCGAGCATGACCGCATATCAGGTACGACATGATCTTTACCTTTACGATGTACAATTTCATAATCGTACGCTCGTAGTCTGACAGCCCATCGAGCTAATCGACCTGTAGGCTCCTTTAACCGATCTAACCACAATAAAAAATGATTTGCCACTGCCCGACGTTCGCTTCGAGGCGGTATTCTATCACAAGTCGAGAGTGTTCTGGTCAAAAGGAAGGTTATAACAATTTTTGCGTAATTATGAAATCTACTTAAAGTAAAAAGTAATCTTTTGTACTTCTAATCCAACTTAAATATCAAAAGTAATGTCGAAGCTGCGACCATATCCTCACTTTGACTGTCAGACACCATTTTACAAGCGCTGGCCCATGTTCGCTATGTTTTTAATTGGCCAGCATTGACACTTCGTCTTTAGGGTACACAAGTACAAGTGTCCGCCAGTGCTACATGTTATGGCCAGCGTCAGAATTAGCGCTGACACACCGTCTGTAGGTACCTTTACGTGTCCAACCCATCCAAGTTGGTTTAACATGACCAAACACTCTATACTGGAGGAGTTGGCCCCATTGAACGTGATCCTGTCATTTTATTTTCAAGATTATTTTTAGATATCATTGATGAAATCTGTACAAATTGCGATAGTGTCTCATGTTTCTGACGTGTATAGTAGAATTGATAGCACTACAGATTTATAGACAACAAGTTTAGTATGGACTATAAGATAATATCAATTAAATAAAATCATTACCACTAGTCACTCCACTTATACCACAATTTATCTGTAGTTAACTCTTTTCACAATGTTGTCCAGAGCAGCCCAGGTATTCACTGAATAACGTATCGCTGTAACTCACTTAACTCAATTAAAACTAAATAACTTAATGACTTGTCTGACTCAACTATGAAATCAACTTCAATGTAGCAGTCGACAAAGTAATATATTAAATCGATAGATTTAGTTGTAGGCTCTCGTTGAAACATATTGAATAACAGGAAAAGATAAATAAAACACTTGGTTAGTTTCAAAGAATAAAACAAGTTTATTTGATACGTATTTCGGCCTATGAAGCCATCTTCAGAAATACAAAGGGTATACAGAAATTCATTTTTATAAATAGAAAAACCAACTATTAGAGAGGAGAGGGTATTGGAACAAATGTGGCTATAATTAGGAAACTCCTACATAAATGGTAAAATTTTATGAGAGAGAGGATTAAAAGGGGTTAAGAAGTGGCGACCATCTACACTCAACTTGTTCATTCATGAGATTTCTTGACTTAGAAATCGCTTTCTTGATTTCAAATACATCTAATAAATCTAATTTTAATCCTTTTGGCTGTACATGTAAAATTTCAATGTTGTCAAAACTAAAAGTATGTTTATGCTTAAGCCTATGTTTAGCTACATTAGACTTATCACTATGGTCCAATCTGCACGCTCTAATGTGCTCTCTTATTCGTATGTTGAAATTACGTTCGGTTTTACGTATGTAAATAAAATCGCAATTGTTACAATTGATTTGTTAAACCCCATTCTTATCCAACTTATCCTTTCGATCAATTTTATTATTGACTAAAATATTTTTTAGAGTGAATTGATTATGAAATGCGGCTGTAACTTCATGATTTTTTAAATGCTTAGATATTTTAATGCTGCTAGGACCAAAAAATGGAAATTTTCTATATAGTTTTACCAGTTTTGAAAGTTTATTGTTATAAAATTTATTTTTATTTTTCTTAAGAATATCATGTACAACTGTGGGGCTATAACCTTTAGATTGAGCTATTTGTACCAATAATATCAAGTTCCTTAACATAATCAGCTTTCGGCATAGGTTTCCTAATTAATCTGTATATGTGACTATGCACTACCGATAATTTAATATTATAAGTAGAGACCGGCAAATATATGCAACGGTACTTTTAGTAGGTGTTTTTCTATAAAACGCAGTACATGTGTTATCGGTACAAATAAAATGTAATTATATATATTTGTAAATAGTGTAGCGTATAAAAATTGAATATCTTATCAAAAACTGACCAATGGCAAAGGAGTTAATGGAATCATCTCGGATATAATCCCAAAATAATGAGGTGTCGTTATCAAGATAAAAATTCATTGCGGTACAAGTGTTTTTTTCTTTTGTTTTTTGTTGGTCTTTATTTCCAAATAGTAAAAATTGAAAAATGAAAAAGTATCTAAACGATTTATTTATTATTAATAAATATATACTCAAGCAAAATAAATGCAATTTCAAAATCAATAATAATAATAGTAAGAATTTTTTCGACTTGGTGTGTGGTGTAGTGAGATTTTTTTTCTTTTCTCAATAATAATAATAATAATTAATATAATATTTATGAGAGTAACAAGTTTTTAATTATTTAAAGAAATCATTAAGTATTTTTCTAAATTTTCATCAGAAAAATTAGTTCTTTTCGATGTATATACTGCCTTGAAAAGAGAAAAAGACCTCTCTACATCACAACTTGTTATTGGTGCATAATTATAAAAAGTATATATTTCTTTATATTTATTAAATATATCCTGATTTGATAATAAATAGATAGAAAATTGTAGTAATACTTGTAGGTCAGGATTTTTATTAAATATACTATCAATTTTTGCAGACAAGTGCAAACCAAATTCGCCGGGTACAGATTTCAGTTTGTTTACTGTTCAATAAATAGTAGTAATATTAAAAGATTCGGACAACGGCCGGTTTTGTTTTTCTAAATTTACTATGGTTGAAGGAAGAAATTCAAAATTAGTCTTTATGAATTTAAGCTCTTCATAAATATTTGGTTTTAGTATAATATTTTTTGATATTATAATGCTTTGAGCATCCGGAGTTAGATTGAAGATATATATTTTTTTAACTTCAAAATTGTCAAAATAAAATAACGCCGCTTCAAGCCAAGTTCCCCAACGTGTCACAACAGGATTTGGTGGCAAGGGTAAATTTGGACATAATTCTTTATATAAGGCTACTCATAATGGCATTACCCTTTTTTACCAATCTCCTATGTCAAATAGGCTTTGAGAAAAGAACCTGGTATGCCCAATACAGTCTATATATAGTATGCTAATATCAGAGAGGGCACTTTATAAGTAAAAAAGAAGATAAAAATTATTACTGAATTATTCGTTCAAAATAAAATTTAAAATAGCACGCCTAAGGCAAAAGTACCGTTGCATATATTTGCAGGTCTCTAATTATAAGGATGAGAAGAAGAAGCCGGAATTATAATATCTGTAGCAGTTTGTTTTCTGGCTGTAAACCCTTTGTATTTCTGAAGATGGCTTCATAGGCCGAAATACGTATCAAATAAACTTGTTTTATGTGAAAGGTGAAAGTAATACTTTTTATTGTATTGGAACATATATATGTAACAGAGAGTAATTGTACTGAATTTTTTAAAGGAAAAAGATGCGGAATTAGACTCGAAAAGGAAACTAGCACTTGAAGCTATTAAACAGTTGGAAGCTCTAAAAGCTATAATGGAAGAAAGGGATTCATTGAGGCAGAGATTATCACATTCTGAAATTAAGATAGCTTGCTTGCAATCTGATAAGGTATGTACATTCTTTCGTTATTATTTTTAAATGTTGCAAAGGATTAAGGTAGTGGCGTACTGTTTATATGTGCAGATTGTGCACTGCACACCCTAAATATTTTTCTGAATTGTGCTCTAAAATATTTTGTGAGCTGCACTTATTCTACATGTTTTAGTTTAATATTTAAGGGGTATTTTATTGTAATGCGAGACTTTTCTGTACAAGAATGAACTCACTTACTGAATAATTTACTGCGAGTCTATGCGCCTTACTTTACATTAAGCCACATAGAACAAAGCGAGACAGTAACACATATAAAATCCGTGGTCTATATATGACGGCTAGTCACCTGGAATATATTCTGGGCACGACGCACACAAATTAAACCGAATATAGGCCAATTGAGTAAATCTGTGCGCTCTAGAAAGACAGCAATTGTCGCGTTATCGCAGTTTAAGCTATAATTTAAAAGTAGTAGGTTATAAGCCTTCCAAAAAGTACGATTTCTTGAACTCTGCAAAATAGGCGTGTGTTTCAGCGATGATCTCCACGTTCGATGCGAATATTTTTGAGAGAGCAGTTCGTAGCGTAATTCGCAGCAGTTCGTAGCGGAATGACGGGAATTTGTAAATCCAATATTGGGTAACCTGTCCAGTACCATGATATGTCTATATGAATTTATTTCAATTTAGAAACAAATGGCGAAGGCAATAGTGTCACACAAGATACCACCAGAAATAGAAGCACTAGAAACGGAATTAGCGAAAATGCGCATAGCTGGTGAACTCAGTCCAGAGCAGGAGGCTGAGATCATCAAGAGGGAAGTAGATGTAATGAAACGGTATCTTGATAATTTATTGAATATTCAAGAGGAGAATGAAAACCTTAAACGAGAAGTTGATCATATTAAGAGGTTAAGTGGATCGGGACCATCTGCTCAAGGTAAGTTTAGAAATAGGCTTTAGATAAGGTTACCTAACTAGCACAAATTGAGTTTTATAAAAATTGTATAAACATTTTTACAGCAATATAATACAACTGATAGCTTTATAATTCAGTAACTAGGATGTTTATCGAGCAACAAAAAAACATTTCAACTTCCAAAATAGGCGCAGGTTTATAAAACATTTTGGCTATATTAATATTGCATACGCAACATTTTGAAAACCTAATGGCACTCTTTGGAAATGTTCTTAAAATAGTTATAAATATAACTAAAGACCCAACTAACTAGTTGTAAACTAAATTTAGTTGATAACTAATATAACAAGTTATTTAATTTCTGTATTATAAATCAAAACAGCCAACTAACTAACTAGTTCAAAACTAAAATAATTTAGTCTCAAGATTTACCGACCGAACGTTAGTATACAACTGACCGGTAGATGCCTATACTATATTTCGCGGTTTTTCTGTTGTAGCTTTAACAGTTTAACGTTTATAACCTATAATTTTGACAGTGAAAAATAATTAGTAGAAGTTAAAAAGTATTTCAAACGGAAAAAAAACGTGATAGAGGCAAAAATTATACATAAATTGAAAAAGAACAATTAATAGATATAGTGCATAAATATAAGTTAAGGCCTTTATTTAACAATCAATTAATTCAAAATTTAAATTGTTCACAATCATAATAATTAAAGAGGTGTCTTCTTTCAAGAAACTCTCTAGGCTGACGTATTCTTGAATTTTCATCATTGTCACTGTCAGAACTATACTGCTTGGTGATGGTACACTACTGACAGATGATACTGATGACCTAACCTGTAAATTTTGTGTTTTTTATATGTATATAAATCTATCCATGTTTTTTTTTTTTTTTATGTACAATATTATTACTTACTTTGCAGTTATTAATTATCAAATATATATTTTAGTATAAATAGTAAAAACAAGTTATTTCATGTAAACAAAATGCTTACTATTTAAATGTAATACAAATTTAGTTGCCAACTTTAATTTAGTACCCAGAAAATCTGTCAACTAATTTAGTTTGTAGATTTAGTTGGGAACTTTTTTAAACCAACTTTTATAATACCGAAATCTATGGGTTAAATTAGTTTAACTCTTAACTAAAATTTAGTAGCAAACTATTTTGCTTTATAATACCGGCCATTATAAAACTTTTTGATTAGTTATGTAGCAGCAACTATAGATTTGCTCTTTTGTAGCTGCATGTTAAAACAGTTTTGCAACTACGATACATGTAGATGAAAAATCTTATTAAAGTATAAAATTACTATGACATTGAAACATATATGCATTTTTATATTTATCCTATTGCCACTTCTGAACTAAAATACATAGTAATATAAAGGACTATAATATACCTATTTACCCCTTTATAGATTAAAAAAAAAAACGTTTAAAAGACTTTCTAAAGATTAGGGAAAAAAATATTATATACCAAAAAGGAATGTTATAACTCAACAAACAAATAAGTTACGAAACATATAAAAAATGCAATTTAGGGGTGAAATATAAAAAAAAAAAACGGTCAAAATGAAATGATCTTGAAACTAATGATATGAAAATGACACCTAAATGCGAAAAAGTACAACATAGTTATAGTACAACAAATACAAGCTACAAAGGGTTGTATAATTCATCCCGAATCTAGAATCGCCCCTTTAGGGATTGATGATTAGAGCAAAATACTGAATTTAATTTTTAAACACATATACGGATAACATTGTAAGCAAAATCCAAATCAATATACCATTGGACCTAAGAGATAATGAAGAATCCGAGGAAAAACATTTTATCACTTTTCATCCCCTAGGAGTTGAATTTCGAAAAATTCCATATAAGAGGGTGCTTGCGACATGGAGGGAATATATTTCCTGAATTTCATATCTCTATGTCAAGGGGCGTTCTTTCAAATAAAAAATACCAATTTACACCCTTTAGGGATGAAATTTAAAAAACTTTCAAAACGCTTTATAAATATTTTAAATAGAAAATTATGTACCAAAATGGAATGTTATAACTCAGGAAATACAAAGGTTTCTATAATTCACCCCAAATATAGATTTACCACTTTAGGGTTTGTGCTTACATCACGGAAGGAATATACTTCCCGAATTTCATGTCTCTATAGCTAAGGGAAATTCTGTCGAATATAAATACCCATTTATACCCCCCCCCCATTTACATTTAGAGGTGAAATTTTAAAAGAATGTCAAAACTATCTCGAGATATTTAAAAAAGACACCGGTGTGCCAAAAATGAATGTTATAACTTAATAAACACAGGAAATACGACGGGTTGTATAATTCACCCCGATTATAGATTTACCCCTTTAGGGGTTGATTAGGAAAGAATCCAGAAATAAAATTTTCGGCATTTGTATGGTTAATCTTTATAAGCAAACGCCGTACCAAAGTCGATGTCTTATTGGTACTAAGAGATATTAAGGAATCCTTGACATCATATTTCAGCCCTTAGGGGTTGAATTTCGAAAAATATCGTCTTAGTGGGAACTTACGTCATACAGGGAATATACTTTACGAATTTCATGTTTCTTGTCCGGAGGACGTTCTATCGAGTAAAAAATACCCATTTACCCCTTTAGGGGTGAAATTTTTAGAAACTGTCAAAACCATTTCGAGATATTTTAAAAATACACCGATATGCCAAAAAAGGATTGTTATAACTCAATAAACACAGGAAATACGAAGGGTTGTATAATTCACCCCGATTGTAGACCCCTATAGGGGTTGATTCGGACAACATCCTGAAATAAGTTTTTCGGC
Source organism: Liopterus haemorrhoidalis (assembly GCA_963971575.1). NCBI lineage: Eukaryota > Metazoa > Arthropoda > Insecta > Coleoptera > Dytiscidae > Liopterus > Liopterus haemorrhoidalis. Next base: position 144,214,322 of record OZ020611.1, on the reverse strand, counting down.
ATTTGTATGGGTAATCTTTGTAAATAAAATCCAAAACGATATCTTATTGGTCCTAAGAGGTATTGAGGAATCTTTGAAATCACATTTCACCCCTTTTCACTTCTTAGGAGTGGAATTTCGAAAAATCCCGTCTTAGTGGCTGTTTACGTCATGGAGGGAATATACTTCTCAAATTTTATTTATCTATGTCCAAGGGATGTTCAATCGAATACAAAATTCCCATTTACCCCTTAAGGGTGAAATTTTAAAAACTGGCAATACCATTTCAAGATATTTTGAAGACACCTATATGTCAAAAAGAATTTTATAACTCAACAAACACCGGGAATATGATGGGTTGTATAATTAACCCTGTTCGGAAATTCACCACTTTAGGGGTGGATTAGAACAAAATCCTGAAATAAGTTTTTCAACATTTATATGGGTAATCTTTGTAAGAAAAACCAAGACGATATCTTATTGGTCCGTAGAGATATTTAAGAATCCTTGAAATTACATTTCACCCCTTAGGGGTTGAATTTCGAAAAATCCCGTCTTAGTGTATGCTTACCTCATGGAGGGAATATACTTTGCGAATATCATGTATCTATGTCCAAGGGATGTTCTATCAAATAAAAAATATCCTTTTACCTCTTTAGGGGTGAAATTTTGAGAAAACTGCCAAAACTATTTCGAGATATTTTAAAAAGACATCTATATGCCAATTTGGAATTTAATAACTCAACAAACACAGGAAATACGTCGAGTTCTATAATTCTCCCTGCTTGCAGATTCACCCTTTTAGGGGATGAATAGGACAAAATCCTGAAATAAGTTTTTCAACATTTATATGGATAATATTTATAAGCAAAAATGAAGGCGATATATTATTGGACATGTGAGATATTGAGGAATCCGTGAAAACACATGTTACCCCATTTCACCCCTTACGGGTTGAATTTCCAAAAATCATTTCTTAGGGGGTTGTCAAGTCATAAAAGGGATATACTCCTCGAATTTTATGTTTCTCTGTCTAGACGAGAGTCTATATTCTATCGAATATAAAATACAAAGGTACCCCTTTAGGGGTGAAATTTAAAAAAAAGATCAATACACTTTTTAAATATTTTAAAAAGACACCTTTATGCCTAAAAGGAACGTTATAACACAACAAACACAGAAGATGCGAAGGGTTCCATAATTTACCCTGATTGTAGATTCACCCCTTTAGGGGTTGATTAGTACAAAATCCTGAAAAATAAGTTTTTCAACATTTATGTGGGTAGTCTTTGTAAGCAAAAACAAGGCGATATATTCTTGACCTAAAAGATACTGAGGAATCCGTGAAAACACATTTCACCCCTTTTCACCCCTGAGAGGTCGAATTTCAAAAAATCATTTCTTAGGGGGTTCTTAAGTCATAAAAGGGATATACTCCCCGAATTTTATGTTTCTTTGTCTAGACGAAATTCTATCGAATAAAAAATACCAATTTACCCCTTTAGGGGTGAAATTTTAAAAAACGGTCAAAACACTTTCTAAATATTTTAAAAAGACACCTATATGTCAAAAAGGAATGTTATAACACAAAAAACACAGAAGATGCGAAGAGTTCTATAATTCACCCTGATTGTAGATTCACCCTTTTAGGAGTCGATTAGAACAAAATCCTAAAATAAGTTTTTTAATATTTATATGAGTAATCTTTGTAAGCAAAAACCAAGTCGATATCTTATTGGACCTAAGAGATATTAAGGAAACCGTAAAGCCACATTTTACCCCTTTTAACCCCCTTTTCACCCACTTAGAGGACCCGCTTACGTCATGGAGGGAATATACTCGCCGAGTTTCATGATTGTAGGTCCAGTGGTTTGGGCTGGGCGTTGATTATGAGTAGTAGGTAGCTTAGTTACGATTTTATATATATAGATATGATCTGGTAATAAAAATGTGTAAAAATACAGACAATTTTTATGAATAAACCCATATAATTCGATTTAAAACTAATTTTATTTTATTAAAAACATTTTTTATTCCAGAAAATAAGTTGGAACATCAATGCAAGGCATTAGAAGAAAAATTATATCAGTCACATGAAAAAATTTGTACGTTGGAAGACCAACTTTCAACTGCCAGAGATGAAGTTTTGCAATCAGATGAATATCAGACTCACGTACGAAGATCGGAACAGTTAGAAAAAGTAGTTGAAGAAAATAACGACCTTGAACAACGTCTACAACGAGTGGGTAATTTAGAGGACAAATTAAAGAAATTAATGAAACGTGCAGAGGAAGTGGATAATTTAGAAAAGCAACTGCAAATTTGTAGACAAGAATTAGATGAATGCCGAGGATTTAAGCAACAATCAGACATGCAAATGACAGAAATTGGTAATTTGCAAAACGAAAATTCTGATTTAAAACAACAACTAGCTGAATTAAACAAGTATGCACAAGAATGCCAACAAGCAATTTGCGAAAGGAATTGTTTAGAAATGGAGTTGGAACAGATACGATGCAAAGCTCAAGAAGCTGATGTATTGAGATTAGAAAGAGATAGATTGAGTCTTAAGATTGAGGAATTACAAACGTTAGAGTCAGAAGTATTACAGTTGGTAAGTAAAAACATGAGATTTGTGAGTTTTTACATGTTTAAGGGTTTCACAAATATCTAATAAAGGAAGGAGGCCCACAATAGATTGTTGAATATCTGGGTCAAAAAAAAAAAAAAAATATATAATAAAAATATTTCACTTTCCAGTTGCAGTTAGTTGAAAGTACAATATGAAAGTAAAATATTTTTATTAATATTATGTTCCGAGCTATAGATAGCTCAAGAATAACGATACGGCAGTGTTTAAACCAAGATGGAAGGCACTTTGAACTCATAAAAATACTGGTACTATTCTACTTTAGCAAACCCACCAGGCAGTGTTGCCAACTATAGTAAAATTAAAACAAGTAAATTTAAACTAAAATCACAATAAAATTAAAATTATTTATATAATAATGCTTATCTTTCAGTTAAATAAATCTAATTAAATATATATGTCGCTGTTAAACTGTTAACTAAAATCACAATAAAATTAAAATTATTTATATAATAATGCTTATCTTTCAGTTAAATAAATCTAATTAAATATATATGTCGCTGTTTAATAATAATAATAATAAATAATTATATTACTTTCACAGTTGATTAAAGAGTAAAAAAGGGGGACCATAATTTGACATCTTACACCACTTCTTTATTATAAATGCATTAAAAATGATACACAATTTTAATTGGACTAATATGGGGGAAAATAAAGTACTGTGCACCTAAAAACTGGGTAATTAGGTTAGGTTTAGTTAGTAAAAGTCTAGGACATTAGAAGCCAAAAAGCTCGAAGTAAACTAAAAGGAGTTTGTGAAAATGGTGATGTAGGATGTAATTCTGTAGTTTTACCTTTATTTCTTTGTTGTTTTATTTTGTAAAGTGTATACATTACTTATTTTTTTTTTTCACACATACTCCTTTAAGCTTACTTTGTTGAACAGAAGCCATTCGGCTTCTGTTGTCCTAGATTTTTACTAACTAAACCTATCCTAATTACCTCGTTTTTAGGTGCACAGTACTTTATTTTCCCTCACATTAGCCCAATTAAAATTGTGCATCATTATGCATCCGTTTATAACAAGGTGGTGTAGGTGCCAATTCCTTGTCCACCTGAATTAAAATTTAAAAAATATCCATATAATGGATGATAACTACGACAAAAAAAAGTGGAAATGAAAAGCTATAATCACAGTAGAAATTAAATTAATATTACTTATTTCTATATTTCTTATAAATAAACTCATTTAATAAATTGATATTAAATTTTAATTATTAAAATTGATATATTACATTTTATTATTGCTAAAACTGCACGCATGCGCAATAAAGTGGGTTTGCTAAAGTAGAACAGTACCAAAATACTTTACTGTCAAGTCGTTATAGAGAATACAATTTTTCGTAAACCGTAGATCTGAATTTTTAATTTAATAAAAAATTTATCAACTGGAAATTAAGTAACCAGGACGGTAAAATTATTCGAGAAACACAATCATGGTTAAAGTGTTGGTTAACTTGTAGTTAAATGTAACTATTAGTTGCCTACCCAGAGACTTAACTACCGTTTGGAAAACCAGCCGTACTATACTGACGTAAATACAGGTAAAAAAGCTCTTCAGCAGTATCTAGGATAGGGAATTTAGAAATTGAACGAGGAAATATGGTCCACAAAAAATATTGAATCGATTCGCGACTAAAGGTTGTTGACTTCTTATCTCGTATCTTCACTGTATTAAGGCCAGCATTACACTATAAAAGATTATTGTAAAATATCTTTTATAAAATATATTTTATAAACTTTCTTTTTTACGAAACCCAAACAAGTTACACAAGTTTTATATAAGATAAGTATGAAAAATAGACGAAGAACGCACACTTACTTTTGCAGCGCCGATTAGTGCAATAATAACAATGGGCCATGTTCATATATTTTACTAAATCTTAAAAAAAGGTTAAAGTACAAGTTGTATCCAAAGATATCCAAAATGACTCACGTCCCCGCCGGCCCGCTCTCGGCGCCTCTGCCAACGATAGACGTTAAACCAAGAAGTTCCTTTTTCGTCTTAAAATATGTGACCAATTGTATGGTATTTTATAATCTTTTTATACTTTTCAACTAAGGGCCGCTTTTACAAACCTTGGATACGTAGCGGTATAACTATCTAAGGTATAAGTTTATTCCGATGTTTATTCCAACGTTCGCTTTTACAATGCATTTTTTATCCTCGGGTAGCTATCCATGGTTTTATTGTAAATAAAATAAAGTTGGTATCGTTTGACATTTAAACTGACATATTAGAAATGTCATATTTTAAATTGACATTACTGTTAACAATGAATAGATCGAGATGAAGGGCTTATGTGAGTGAGGCTTGACTTGAGGCAAAAGTCAACTTGACTGATAGTGCCCAAATAAAAAGAAGAAGAATTACTATTAACAACTCATTTGAGCATGTTTATGAAAATATTGGGAGATGTCGAAGTATTCGACTCAGATAATTCTTTTATTGTGCTATATCTACCGCGTTAGTGTCAGCCTCTCGTGTGCAAATATTCATAAAACCGCCCTCTAATAGAATCGAGCCCAAATACTGCCCATGTGTAAATTTTCATAAGGTCACCCTCTACTAGTAGAATTCTTATTATAATAATTCATATTTCAACCAACATTATGTACAGTTGTGGACTGCCAATATTGTAACAAGTTCTTTCAAGAGGAAAATTTCACTAATTAATAACAGGAGTTTTTTTTTTTTTTTTTTCAGTGTTTAACAACATTAAGAACCAGTTCGCGTTTTGAAAATGCTATAAATAAATAACAACCGGTTATTTCGAACTGGCTCCAGCCCAATACTGCAACATATACAAAAATTGGCATTATGTGTACATAGTGTGGAAGGGATGATAGTGGCCAGTTAGATTCGAAGCGCTCAAAGTGCTAGGAGCATATTCTAGCGGTAATCGGCTGCTACTGTTCATTGCTCCGCTTTTAAAAAATAAATAAAATAAATCAAAACTGCTGAACAAATACATAGATAACGAGGGATTACGTACTATTATTATTTCGTATGGCAATGTCTAGGTTTTAGAGATTTTAGGGTCGCGACTAGCCTCCTCTGAAATGACCTAACGATTACTTTTTACAGTAGCTGAGACCAACGTGCCCTGTGAAACATGTCCCATATTTCTGAAAATTAATTCTGAGATACAGGCACTCATTGTAAAGAATCTGAGCTTAAGGTTGCAACAGCCAAGGTTTTTTTTTTTAATCTTTTTGCCCATACTAAGTGGATTTCATGATTCCACACTTTCAAAGCAAGTGAGCTAACCACTACGTTGCTGCATCCACATATATATACCTGTAATAAAAATTCAAATGAAACGTTATAATGTGACTTTTATCATATGTCAAATTAATTGTTTTATCGTTGCTGGGTAACAAATACTTATTCGCCAATCAGAGCAAGAGAATAACTTATACTGTCCTTTATCTGAAGTGCCGTTGACCAGATAAGATATTCTGGTGTTTATTCCGTTGTTTATCCTATCCGAGCTTTATCCGAGCATTGTAAAAGCGATTTTTTGACTTTATACCGGGAATAGCGTTATCCGAGCTTTATCCAACGATTGTAAAAGCGGCCCTAACTCCACCAATATTGTTTTTTCCTTTTCTAAATATTCTTTTCTGTTAACCTTGTTCTGGTTATTAATAGAATATATAGTGTATAATAAGTTTATTTATTTATAGCACATACACATTTTTATATTAGTATATTATTTTCTATACATTCTGTCAAAAACAAACCCATCTGTCATATCTGGTTACTATATGTAGTTCTCAAATCATCTTTTCTATTTGTATGCAATTCTAACAAGTCCGCCTTATGCACCAAATAGAAAAGATTATTTTAAACCTAAAATTTCATTGAAAACTTTTGTTTTCATTCCTCCTATACTTTTAGTCAGGTAGTCAGCAACCATTTTTTCAGTTTCAATATATTCTATTTTAAATCTTCCCTTTAAAATTTCATCCCGAATCTTTAAATATTTTAGCTCTATATGTTTAGTTCTTTTTGTGTTTAAGCTTTTTCCAACTGTTATAGCAGTTTGATTGTCGCTAAATAATAAAATTTGTTTTACATTTTCATTTTCCAATTCTTTTAATAAATTACTTATCCAGATCCCTTCTTTAATTGCTTCGCACATTGCTACATACTCCGCTTCACAAGTTGACAACGCTATAATTTTTTGCTTTGTAGATTTCCAAGATATAGCTCCACCACTCATTATATAAACAAATCCTGTTGTGGATTTCCCATCTTCATTTTGCACTGTATTCCAGTTTGCGTCAATATATCCAATAATTCCTTCCCCAGAATTTTTACTATATGTTAAGGACATATCTTTTGTACCTTAAATATTATAGTATATCTTAAAATTCTTTTTAAATGGCTCCAATGTGTTTTATTATGATTATTACAAAATCTACTTATGGTCTATTTCAAAGTAGAAAAATGTGTGTAAGAAGATAGGAGCTGTTTGTCCTTGCTTCGGATTGGTTTAGATCGTCATCCCTATTACACTGTAAAAATATTTTCAGTCCAAGTTGACAGATGTTCAGTGTCGTACATTGGAAATATATATTATTTATATTATTTAATTTTTCTCATATATTTTGTTATTATTTACATATTTAGACTTTTATTTATATTCTTGGCGTAGATTATATGGAGAAAATTCTCCATGTAATTTGTTTTTACGCAGTTATATATATTTTAGGTTATCTGACATATAAATATTTTTTGACACTTGATAATTAACAGATCAAGAGAGAGGACTAATGTGAGGTTTAATTGTGCTGATTGTGCCCAAAGAAGAAGTTATTGATATAATTTTTAGACCTTCATATATACATATATTTTTAATTTTTATTTACAATAATTATTTAAATAAGAAACTTTAGCTCTGAAGATATATTGTTTGTTTTATTGCTTTATTTAAACTGTTTTAGCCAAATCTCTCATTTTATACATATATAGTACATAATTTTTAAAATTAATATTTTTTTAACTTTTTCAAATTTCCCATTAAACTGAATTTATGTTGTATAAATAACGTAAGTGTATTATCTGCCTTGTTTATTTCAATATCTTATAAACCTTTTTTATATTAAAAAAAAAAATCATTTTCTAACCCAGTTGCTACGCCCATGCCCTAGTTGTAACTTATTTTAAATTTCCCGCTATACTGTATTTGATCAGTGTACATCGTACTCGGTTCGCAGCGCTATCTACTTTTTTCTACTTTGAAATAGACCATAGATAATTTACGGGATATGTTAGATCTGGTCTTGTGCCTTGTGTCAGATAAATTAAGGATCCTATTAATTCTTGGTACATTTTCTTTAGTACTTTGTGAAATTTCTAAATTTAATTTTGTCTCCATAGGAGTTGAAACTGTTTTTGCGTTTTCCATATTATATTTTTTTAATAGTTCCTCTACTAGATGACCTTGGCTTATTTTTATTTCCTTACCATCTGGACTCCTGTTTATTTTAATTCCCAGCATCATTTTTGGTTCACCTAATTCTTTCACTTCAAAATCTTCTTTCAAAATTGCAATGTTATTTTCCATTATATCTTCATTTGTTCCTGTCAATATAAAATCATCCACAAATATTCCAACAATAGACTCTCTCCATTTTCCCTCTTCTTTAAAGCGTATACCCATTTTGAATTTAGTACATGCATATTTTCTTTTCTCTCTTCGATATCCCATGTTTCCATATCTCTCAATGATTGTATTTGGCATATTGTCCATGGCTTCTTCCCATTCCTTACTAAACGCACATGTTACTGCTTCTTTGTAATTTTTAGGAATAAATACTTCCTCTATTTCCTCTTCCTCTATCTTATTACAATGTGATTTTAGTTTTGGATCTACATTTAACTTATCTGTTCTTTTCGTTTGTCTCTCTGATCTTCTTAACGTATTTGGATCATTTGGAAGTATATTTGTTTGTGGGTTTTCTTTTTGTTTCACTTTTTCAAATTTTACAAAAATGTAATTATTTTCAGTTTCTGGTTTCGTAACATCTCTGGTAGGTTCCACATTTCTAATTATAGTCTCGTACCCTCTTTGATCTTCAAAAAATTTTGGAAGTTTAGATGTAAAAATTTTTTTAATAACAGGATCATACAATCTGTAAGCCTTCATATTTTCAGCGATCCCATCATGATGGCTGGTGTTGATTTCGCATTAAATTTTTTGCGAAACTGTTTTGGTATCCACTCATAAGCAAGGCATCCAAAAGTTCTTAGATGTGCTAGGTCGTCTCTGTTTCCAAATTTCTTCAGGTGTTGTCTCATTATATGAATTTAAAGTTCTATTTCTTACGTAAACGGCTGTGCTAATTGCTTCTGCCCAAAATGTTTCTGGCAATCTTGCTTCTATTAATAATGTCCTCGCCGTATCTAGAATTGTCCTATTCATTCTTTCGCAAACTCCATTCTGCTCAGGTGTATAAACAATACTTTTTTGATGTTTTATTCCTTTCTTTTCTAGAAATTTCTGAAGTTCAGCGTTTACGAATTCAGCGCAGTGGAAGCGTGCTGGGCCCATAACCCTTGTTAACCTTGTTCTGGTTATTAATAGAATATATAGTGTATAATAAGTTTATTTATTTATAGCACATACACATTTTTATATTAGTATATTATTTTCTATATATTCTGTCAAAAACAAACCCATCTGTCATATCTGGTTACTATAGTTCTCAAATCATCTTTTCTATTTGTATGCAATTCTAACATTTTCTAATCTTTTACTTTAGGCATTATGTTCAATAATAGTTGGAGTTTTATAATAAATTTTCCACATAAACGCACAGTTTTTGATTGAGAAATAAATAAAAATTGTCGAATGTTATTCGAACTGAATTTCCAATTTAAAAAAAAATAATTAACTGGAAGTTAAGTAACCAGGACAGTAAAATTATTCGAAAAACAATCATGGTTAAAGTGTTGGTTAACTTGTAGTTAAATGTAACTGTTAGTTGGCTACACAGAGACTTAACTACCGTATGGAAAACTAGCCGTACTATACTGACATAAATACGGGAAAACTGGCGTAAAAAGATCTTCAGCAGAATCTAGGATAGGGAATTTAGAAATTGAAATGTGGTCCACAAAAAAAATATTGACTCGATTCGCGACTAAAGGTTGTCGACCTCTGATCTAGTACCTTCACTGTATTAAGGGTAGCATTACACTATAAAAGATTATTGTAAAATATCTTTTACAAAATCTATTTTATAAACTTTCTTTTACGAAACCCAAATAACTTACACATGCTTTATATAAGTATGAACAATAGACGGAAAACGCAGTCTTGCTTATGCAGCGGCGATTAGTGCAATAATAACAATGGGCCATGTTCATAATCTTTTACTAAATATTGCAATTAAGCGTTACTCGTTAAAATAAGAAAGTGTGATGCTAACGTTAGTAGTACGTTTGGCAACGTTGTTTGTTGTCGGTATTATTTAGTGTTAAAAAAAAACTATATAAAAATATTTAGCAAAGGAAACCAGTATTCCGTAGGCTTACTTAAATAAAATTCTATTATCTTTTATAAAATATCTTTTGTATAAAGCTGTTCACTTTTGTAAGGACAAGCTAGATCTGGTTATTTTGGTGATTTTTATAGCGTATTACTGACTTTTAGAAACTTGGTTATATTGTAAAAAAGGCTTTACAGTTTTGGGTTATGTTTGTATTATTTTAGGTTACTATTATATTTACAAAATATTGAAGATGTCACTATTCAAAAAGAAATATGACACATGATATATTTTTGAATGACATATTTATAATCTGACTTTCTGACAAATTATTTTTCTGTAATACCAAGATGACATACAGTTTAAAAGGTGCAAACTGCTGAAAACAAAATTTCCTCTTAGTTTGTTCTTACAAAAGTGAACAGCTTATAAAAGAAATATTTTATAAGAGATTATAACATCCCAGCAAACATTCAACTAACGGCCGAATGCCGGCAAACTGCTTTTATTCTGGTACATTACTGGCACCAAAAGTAAGTGCAACGCCAGTATTAATAATGTACTTCACATTTGTATTTCGCATTCCGCCTATACGAAGTACTTTACCAGCATTTTATAAGCACTCTTCTTCACTCATACTTTTTACTTAAAACCATCAGAAATAAATCTTGCAACTAATGCGATTATTTTGCACTTTACCGTTGCTGGGCCGGCAACAGATACATCAATGGGCCAGTAACGGCCACGGGGACACCGGGGTACTGGCCCATTACTTTCAATGCCGGGGAGTATGTGCTTTACCAGTACTGGCCCGTATAAAAATGTTTGCTGGGATTACACTCATTTTTCATCAAATATTTTATTTTATGAAAAATCTTTTACAAAGATCTTTTATAGTGTAATGCAGGAGTGTCAAACACGTTTCAGCCTCAGGTCATTTTTCTAACAAGTAAAATTCACGCGGGCCGCACGATATGTATTTGTATTATTACTCATTCTGTTTTTCATTTGCTACCATTTTTCTAAATATTTAGTGGAAAGAAGCAAATAAATAACATTTAAATAATAACAATTACACAACAGTTGCACCGATAGACAAGCGCTATTTGAAAGATCTGCTTATGAGTATATTATTTGGAATCACGGGGAATCACCGATCTACCAAGTATCGCACGGCCTTGGCTAATTGCAACAATTACTTCCTGACTATTGGTTTTTCGCCCTTTTCAGATTCTGTCACGAGGTATTTTCGTTCAAATAAATTTTTATATTATATATATTTATTACAGTATAAGAAGTCGTTACGGGCTGCAAAAATGGAAAATTTGGGCCACCTGTGGCCCACGTACCTCCAATTTGTCACCCCTGGTGTACAGTATGCCTGAGTAATGTTCACCTAATTAAACTGTTTCTTTGTTCTGTAGGTTGAAATAAACCAAATAACGATTCGAGAAAAAGATGCCCTCAGGAGACAGGTTTGTGATTACGAGTGTGTAGTCGCCGATCAAGAGGACGAGATACGCCAGCTTGTGTATGAAATAGATCACTTATCAGCTAGCGGTGACAGCCAGCAGGTATTTCTTATTAATATCAACGCCAAGGATGTCAATCAATATGCTTACTAAACACCATTGCAATGTCGAAGTCTATGTTTTATGTCTAAAATGTAATGTTTCAATAAATGTTTTCAAAGCTAAAAGTTATATTATTTTTTATCATCTTATCGTTGGGCATATTGGTAAAAGTGGTATATTGTTGGACATCCTTGATAATTATATCACTGTTACCGTCAAAGCCCTAATAATCACCCAGAAGTATAGACGCGTCAAAGATATTTTTTAGGGCCTGAGGTTTTGAAGAAGGACACGTGGGTTATATACGATCCGTTTTTGAAATTCTATGAAAATATGGTAAACAATACTTTATTTTTTTTCAATAAAAAAAGAAAAATATACAGCAATGGTCAAACTTAAACATTCAAAGTGTGCAAACAATGCACAGAAAATACAGGCCGTGTGTTTTGGCGAAAAACATTGAGGACAAAGTCGGACTAAGATAATTTCGGCTGACTTCTTGTGTGGAGCCACTATTTTTTATCATTTTTTATGATATCGCTAAATTATCTCCATGGAGCAAAATGATCTTCTTTTACTTGTATCCATTTTTTTTTCTTTCTACTTTTGTGTTGCTTTTATTATCAGTGTGTCCTGTAATGTGGTTCATTATATGTTGATTAAATCAACTTGATTTTGACATTATTTTTGAATTCTAAGAAAATATGTCTTAGAAAACAAATTTTGCTTCTTGTTAAACTCTAATTTTATTCAAATATTTTCGATTCGTCCACAATGAAAGTTTTCAAATACTTTTAACGAAATGACAGAGCTTACAACAAAAAACATGTGCTCATTTAAGGTTAAGAACTAATTCTGAGTGCTGAAGCTACGATGACCGAAAATCGCTTCTCACTCTGTCTGACTTATGTGTTGGTAATAACAGGTAATATGAGAGCTCTGTCGCAGAACGTAACTGAATCGGACTTGCAAGTGAACAAAAATAGGACTGAGTAGATCAGTCTATCTCCTGAAAAACTGTATATCTATCTCTCTTGCTCGTGTTTCCAACTTTACCTGTCTATAATGGCGCGTCTAAATTTGGTAAAAACATGGTAGCATACGACAAGTCTGACGAGACCGTCAGACCATGTCGCATTGACAAGCTAGTTTCTACACCAACACTGGGAGCGTGCTACTGTTTATTGTTGCGAGATCTATCAGTTTACTGAATAAATTAAAAATAAACGTTATCATAACTAGAATATTTTGATATATTATTACATTTTATGACTCTAAATAATATTAAGCTAATTTATACTATTTTATAACAAATTTTAATTCCATAACAAAAACATAACCTTACTTAATTATGTTTATCATTATTTTTCATACTCTTTTTTATCAAAACTTATATTTACTCACTTACCTTAAATAAATTTAAGTTGCTTAATAATTTTTGTTGATACAGCAACGCTTACAACACTAGTTAATTTAAAAAACAAATACTTCTATAATAACAACTATCAAATATCAAAATGGCGACCATGTGGCTTTCATAACTGGTAGCGTGTCGCACGAAATCTCTGATGTTTACCGCCAAGTAACGGGAACGAGCAACAGTTCGCACGGCTCCCATCAGACCGCTGCACGTTGGTAGCATGTGACATGTTGATCGGTCGCACGCCACCATATTGCCTCGATGTAGACGCGCCATAATAGAACCACCGTGCGATCTTGTGGTCTAGTATGATACTTACCAACGATAATGTTGCTCAGTGGTGTAGTGAAACAGATTAATTGTACAACTTTTTTGCAACTTTGCGATCATTTACATCGTTTATCGATTTACATTCTTTGAATAAAACGGTTTGATGATTGTAAAATGTAATTTATGAAATAATTTTCTCTAATCTTTCCTCGCATATTAAGTGTTTTTTAAGAATATCACAGTTCGTCGGCGAATTAGTTTTTTAAGCGGGCTCTTAAATATTGACTGATGAATCGGTAGGTAGATTACTTCTTCTTTAACAATTCTTTCAATAGACGATATCCAATTTAAAATCGATAGTAGTGACAGTGGGCCATCAGTCGAACTATTCTGACAAACATTTACTTTCCTGATACTTACAAATTAACTTTTTGTAAATGAGTTTATATTTTATATTACAATTAATTAATTATTATTATTATTATTATTATAAAAATTCGATTTTCACTTAAACCTAACCTCTCTATTAAAACTTTCATGTTTCCAGTTTTTTGTAGTGCTCGACATCTACTCACCTTTTTATTTCTTGAATAGAATGTTCTTCTATTTTAACATATTTTAATTTCGCACCCGGTACGTCGTATTCGTTGAAAATAAAGTTATTCATTATACTCGGGCAATGAATTATAAGTAATGGGTTATTTTTAAGATTAGTTTGACAAAATAACACTCGTGCTACAATTGCTGGCGTCATTTTGGACATAGTCTATTGTTCACGTTGCTGTCCCAGTTGCAGAACACAACATTTCTTTGCAATTAATTATGCAAAGCTTTGTCGCCCAAAGTAGAAGACTTATTTCAAATTCTAAAATAATATCACAAGTGAACAATATTGAAGCTGAAAGTAAACTAATTTAAAAACCGTTGCACCACATTTTATATTCGGTTTTTCTTTTCAGTAGGGTAGGACTGAAATTAGTGAAATTCGTCATTAAGGGTAAGTAACCTCTAATGCCTGTGTGCAGCACTCGCTAAAAAAATATTTGGGGTATATTCAGTGATGGGATTCAATTTGCTCAATAACCGGTTCGCAGGGGTCAAATACCCCTGCGAACTTTAAAAACACAAAATTTTCACAAAATTCAAAATAGTATATTTATTTAAATTGAGATATGTAAAACATTAAGATATGTAATTATTTTAAATATTACCAAATAGCCCTCTGGTTTTCAGTCACTTCTACTTCCGTTTTTGTTTTTACACGAGGATCATCCGAACTGTGGTTGCTTCTTAACCAATTTAGCACTATCGGTACTGGATCCCAATCTAGGCAAACCATTCAAATTAATAACCATTATATTACTTATATTTGAAACGATCAGTCTGTTTCGTTTTTCTGTGCATATATTATTCACAGAAAAATAAAGCCTCTTCTGCTGAACTGACGGCTATGGTCATTCCCTGTATCTAAATTATTTTAACAAGCGGTTCGCCGAACTTAAAATTTCTTAACAAACGGTTCGAGCGAACCGGGTGAATCCCATCACTGGGTATATTACGCATGATTCCAATAGTTTTAATTAGAATCAGGCTGGAACTAAGCTAATCGCTATCCTTTGCAACATTTTCTAAGAAATATTTGATATCATTGTGCTCATGGAAAATTTTCAAGTTTAAACAAATAATAATATTTAAAATGTACCTACTTTATAATATAATTTATGTGTTACGTTAAAAGTATAAAGAAATACTACCACGCCCCTGTTGCATTTCAAATTTAGCGCCAGTGCCCATCTTTGCTGTTCGCCAAGATAAAACACACGGTCTGTATGTTTGTTTCGAAAACTATACCTTTTACAGTATGATTTCATACTTATGAAATATAATTTCACATTAACGAAAACTAATTTCACACTTATGAAATATAATTTCACATTAATGAAAACTGATTTGACATAAATGAAATATAATTTCACATTAAAGAAAACTGACTTCACACAAATGAAATATAATTTCACATTAAAGAAAACTGATTTCACACAAATGAAAAATGATTTTGCATAGTAAGCTTCCGTCAATAAAAACAAAACACTAATGATAATAATTACTCCTAGGCCTAACTTGAATAACAGTTAATAAAATGCCTCGTGGTAAATATAATAAAATTTCGTCAAATGACAGAGCCAGGATTATTAAAGCTTGTAAAGCAGACAAAGATTGGAAAGAAACAGCAAATGCATTAAGTGTGAATATACGTACAGCCTATGAATAGATAAAAAAGGGCAAGTTTGTACTAAAAACAAAGGTGGTAATGCGTCTACAAAAAAACGCCAATTATTGAAGATGCATTGGTAAGATGGATTGAGGAAGATTGCACGTTAACATTAAAAAATATATGTGATCGTGTTAATAACGAATTCCAAGTTTGTGTTTGCCATAACACTATCAAAAACTGGCTGGATGGTAAATTATTTTAGGTCAAAGCTCTTAGGCCACATATTGGAAATATGAATTTCAACGAAAATAAAGAAAAGCGAAGAATGGTCGAACATTAATTTGGATTGACGAAACTTATTTCAACCTATACTGCCGCAGAAAGGAAGGTAGGTTAAAAATAGGTCATAGAGCAAGAATAGTCATACTGATAAGTAAAATAAGCAACCTTCATTGCATTGGTGCAGTAAGTTCCGCACGCGTTTTGGCGTTTGAGCACCGATGTGGTTCTTACAGAGCGGAAGACTGCAAATCGTGGCTGCGTCAGTTAATAGGAACATTTGATGATGAAGGAATTCAACGAACAACATTTATTATTGATAACGCACCTGTCCATTCAAATCTTGAGAGTGTGCTTAGACCAGGAGAAGACATAGAAATAGTGCGTCTTGCTCCGTACTCTTAATAATAATAATAATAATAATAATTTATTCAAGTTTTTTGTACATTAAATATACAGTAACTTAAGTCTAATTTAGCCCATCATGCCAGTTCAGTTATACTCATACGGAATTCGTCAACACTGTATAATGCGCGGTTAGAAAGGAATATCTTCATTCTTTTTTTAAATATATTTCTATTAAGATTTTTGATCTGAAGCGGAAGCATATTATACAGGTTGACTCCGATTACCGACGGTAACTGTCTGGTCGTGGTATATCTACACAGAGGCGTCCGAAAAAGTTCCTTTTGCCTGGTGTTATAATTGTGAGTGTTCTGGTTTTTTTCCAGAACACTTTCATTGTCTTTAATGTACAAAAGTACATTTAAGATGTACAATGATGGAAGCGTCAATATGTTCAGTTTCCTAAACAGATCTCTACAATGTGCGTAGCGTTTAGCTTTCGCTAAAATGCGTATAGCTTTTTTTTGGACTTTAAATATACGCCTCCATTCAGTGGAGTTGCCCCATAGCTCGACACCGTAAGAGAGTAGACTATGGAAGTAGGCATAATACAACATTCTGACGGTGTCTTCGGAAACACATTCGGTCATTCTCTTTAGCATATACGTAATTCTATTCAGTTTAATAGATAGTACGTGGATATGCTCTTTCCACGTTAGCCGGCAGTCCAAATGAAATCCAAGAAACTTAACGGTATTTTCATTGTACAGAGTATTGTTATTTAACATCCTATTTAAGCTGAAAATAATTGTTTTGGTTTTTGTAGTATTTAAACACAATTTGTTACTAGTGAACCATTGTAAAGCTTGATCTTGGGTCTTACGTACTTAATCCAATTGAATTGATGTGGAGTTCCTTTAAATCATCAGTAAAACGACATATTCAGGGCAGAATGCATAACATATTGAACTATATACGTGTTAACAATCAAGCACCAACCATTTCAGAATTTCGAATGCGTATTTTGGAAGACATTATTAATGTGGCAATTCAAGAGATTTCACAACAGTATCTTTTTGGATATGCAAACCATGTTGAATGATATTATGCTGCATCATTGCGTGAAGAAGACCTTATTGAAATGTATTATAATTAAAAAGTATATTTAATATTATAAGGAATAAAAAAACCTTTGAATCTGATACATTTGTTGAAATTAATTTCACACCAGATAAATTAATTTTCGTATATGTGAATTCAGTTTTCATTTGTGTGAAATCAGTTTTCGTTAATGTGATATTATATTTCATTTGTGTGAAATCTGTTTTCGTTATTGTGATATCATGTTTCATAAGTGTGAAATCAGTTTTCGTTAATGTGATATTATATTTCATAAGTGTGAAATTATACTGTAAAAGGTACAGAAACACATTATTTTTTTATGGCCTTTGCTGCTTTCGCAATTAGCCAGGACTAATTAATAGTACTATGGGACTATTAATAAGTAATCGTAATAATATAATTAGTAGTGTCGGTAACATTGTGAAGTCAATTTTTCCTAAGGTACTCGTGATTGGCTAACTGGGGACACCCTGTCTCTTGATTGGCTTACAGGTGACACCCTCTCCCGTGATTGGCTAACTGGTGATACCCTGTCCCGTGACTCGCTGACCTGCTATTATTTTGATAAATTAAAAAAAAGGTTGCCGAAATTAATACAGCCAAAAAAAATTTTTGTTGTTGTTAAAAACCTGTATTTGTTGACGGGTTAAACAACCTAGTATAATAGTAATTAAATTAAAGTATAATGTATACAGTAAATAATGTATTGCAATAAGTATTGGCAGTAATGTTGGCGAAAAATTGTTAACCGAAGAAAACAAATTTGAACATTTGAAATTAAATTTTTTATTCGAATAATAAAGTATTTACATTTTTTCATACTTCATACAACTCTATATCATTTCACATTAGCCACTTTACTCCTTAAGAAATATAGGCTTTCAATCCCTTTTTATTGTCTGTTTGTTTGGTTTAAGCGTAATTAGATTTTCAAATTAGTAAATTTTAACAATTGAATGAAGTTTTAAATAATTTTGTTTAGAAACAGTCCACTTCAATCGTTAAAAACTAAGCTAGTGACAACTTTAGGAAATAAAAATTCTATTTAGTTCCTCTTAAACATTTGGAATAATTTATAGAAGAGGTTGAATTTACTAACTTTTTTGACATTTTTAAACTAATAACTGGCAACTACTACGTCATTTTATAGTTATCGTGAAAGAACTTTATTAAATATTTTTTATGTAAATTTACATGCGATTTATGTTTTTTCAACAGTGCAAAATGAAAGATATGCTTCATGAGTTGGAACTAAAAAATAAAATTATGTTGGATTTGGAACGAAAAGTGGCTAAACTTGATATGTTACAAGAGGAAATATTAGAAATGGAAGAAACTTTCCATCTAAAAATAGAACATTTAAACCAAGAATTATGCCATAAAGAATGTATTAATAAAGCTTTACAAGAAGAACTAGCAGATTTTGAACAAAAGTTAGAAACGGTGAAGTTTAGTTTAAAACAATGCACAAATAGATTATGTGCTAAAGAAATGGAATGCGAACAATTTGAAAATAAACTTGAAGACAAGAACGAGGAATGCAGACAATTTAAAAGTACTCTTGAAGTCAAGAGCGAGGAATTCGAACGATGTAGGTGTAAACTAGAAGTAAAGAACAAAGAATGTCAAGAATATAAGATTAAAGTTGACGATAAGACCAGAGAATGTAGAGATTGTAAGAACAAATTGGATTGTAAGAACAAAGAATGTGAACACTACATAGCTAAAATACAAGAATGCCATTGTGAAATACACAATACGAGAAGAAAGTTGGACGAAATGGATGATAACGAAAAGAAATTTAAAGCAGAAATAAAAGACTTATTAACTAAAATGCCTAAGAAGATAAGGAAGAAGGACACAGGTGTTGCTACATGTGAAGGAAATGTATCCAAATGTATAGTAGAAAATATGGCGAACCAATTAAAATTCGTCCAAACTGAAAACACATGCTTGCAAAAGCTTGTAGACCAATTAAAAAACAGTTGTAAGGGTGAGCATGTTAGTGAATTATTAGCAAGCACAAAACAAGCAGTTGCAATTATTATTAAAAAAATTAGAAAACAATACACAGGTATACAAAATGAATTAAACATAAATGAAGACCCAATTGGTGGTCTAAAAAGCCGAAGTACTCCGGAACTTAATAAAGAAAAACAAAGTACAGCGAGTGTTGAAACATCAACAGAGCCAACCAATAGATGTTGTAAATGCAACGTTGATAAAAGCGAAGTTGCCAATTTAAGAAAACAATTTGAAGATGCAATATATAGAATAAACAGATTAAAAAAAGAGATAGAAAATTTAAAAAATAGCGGTGATTTACAAAAACTTGATGAAGAAAATCAGGTTTTGCGGTCTCATATAATGGAAGTTCAAGATGCAGCTAGATACGAAATTGCAGAACTATCAACAGAATTACAAGCGAGTTGTGAAAAATGTTCAACTTTAAAGAAAAATAATAGTTTCCTCATTTCAATGACCCAAAGTATAAAAGGCCAATTAAAAGAGGTCCAGTGTGGTTTATCAGCTCAAGGTATTACATCAGATGTGGTGGATGGCTTAAGAGATAAACTTGAGTGTACAGAAACTGACCTCGAAGAGAAGCGCGAGAAATGTTCAAGTCTGGAGAAGGAAAATGAAATTATCAAAAGCAATTGTTCTGATTTACATAAAGAAGTAGACACGTTGGCTAAAAAATGTGCTTGCTTTGAAAAGGAAAATCAAGAACTACAAGAACAAAAAAGAATGTTTGTTAATAAATCGAAAGACGCTATCTCTGACATCAATGTTGTTAAGCAAGAATTAGAAAGATTAGAGAGGGAAAATGAAAATTTGCGTAATTTATTAGATTCTGGTGAGGCAAACAAGCCAAGCAACACCTGTTCTGAAGTAATGACTTTAATAGAACAAATACAAATACTACAGAATGAAAACAATATGTTAAAGACTACTATTGCAGAAATGTCCGTAGAAGTCAGAAAAAGCAATGAAGAAAATGCTAATCTTCAAAAACTTGCTGTTGGTATCAATAATAAAATGCGTACATTAAGTACAGAGATGACTTCTAAGGGCATTTGTTCTACAACTATTGACAGGCTAACCACTGAATTAGAAACAACACAGTGCAAACTACGTCAATCAGAAGAAGAGAGAAATAAACTGATACAACGTTTAAATACATTGCAACAGGCAGGGCAACAAAAGCAAGATGAAGTGCAGCAAACGAATGATGCAGTGCAACAAATGAGCTATGCAGTGCAACAAACGAGCTATTCAGTGCAACAACAGAACGATGAAGTGCAACAACAGAATGATGAAGTGCAACAACAAAACGATGAAGTGCAACAACAGAATGTTGAAGTGCAACAACAGAATGTTGAAGTGCAACAATTGAATGTTGAAGTGCAACAACAGAACGTTGAAGTGCAACAACTAAATGTTGAAGTGCAACAACAGAACGTTGAAGTGCAACAACAGAATGTTGAAGTGCAACAACAGAATGTTGAAGTGCAACAACAGGACGTTCAAGTGCAACAGACAGATGAAATGCAACAAAAGAAAGAAGAAGTGCAATGTACCACACAAACAGATGGCAATGAAGTGCAATGTACCACCCAAACCGATAACAATGATGAACTTGAATTACTAAGAGCAGAAAATAAAAAATTAAAAGAAACTATTATAGAATTAGGAAATTATGCTTACAGCACCGAAAACTTATTAAAAGAAGAAAACTGTCAAAGTCAAACGAGAAACAAAACTTTACAAAAATATGTAAAGAAACTAGAAGATTGCATTTGTTCCAAAGATAAAGAAAACAAAGCCCTTACAAATGAAAATGCAAAACTTCGTTGTGAAGTTGATATGCTATCATCATCTAATGTAGATATGAAGAGAGTAGGATTTTCTGATGAAAAAATATCTCGAACCGATTCCTGTAGACGTTCGAAGAGCAATCTAGCAGTTTCATCGCAACAAATCACTGAATTACAAGTAAAAAACGCTGAGCTAGAGAAAATGATTAAAACTCTGGAAAATGAAGTTTGCCAGCATAAAGAAGCCTGTGAATGCCAAAAAAGTGCATTTAATCATGAAAAGAAAGTAAACGGCGACATGCAAGAAGAAAATACGTTTCTTAAAAACGAGCTGGGAGCTAAAATAGCAGAACTAAACGAATTGAGAAATCAATATAAACAACAAGAAACCTCATTGACAGCAAGTACACAATGTCAAAACTCATCTATAGAAGAAATACAAAAGTTAGTAGCAGAAATAGAAGATTTACGATGTGAAAATAATTGTCTGAAGCAATGCTTAATGGAAAATGCTAATAATGCTCCAGACGCAGCGTATGTAGAAGAACTTGAACAGGAAAATGAAGTCATGAAAAGAGAAATAATGTGTCTAAGGGCTTGTCAAGCCCCTGAAGTGAGTGTAATAAGTCCTAGACAACAATACATAGCACAGTTAGAACAAGACATTCAAACTTTAAAATGCGAAATTCAACGTTTCAAAACTACTAACGTTTCTGGTGGAAATCTAGAAGCCCAGCAAGAATATATAGGACAATTAGAAAAAGATCTTGTCAAACTAAGAACTGAAATTCAGTGCATCAGGTCATGCGATGTGGCAAAGAGTAAGAAAGAGCAATACGTCCAGAGAATTGAGACAGAAAATGAAAATCTGAAAAAGGAAATTAAGTGTATCACAAAATGTAGGGCTTGTACTGCTGCACAAAGAAAGTCAGAACAAAGACCAGGGTCCAGAAGTGGTCCAGACCAACAATATGCCCGGCCACAATCGATAAGTTCTGCAGACCGACAATCTGTTAGGCGAGGGTCAACAAGCGTATCAGACCAGCAGTATAGCCGGCCAGGGTCAAGAAGTGCTCCAGACCAGCGATTTGACCGGAAAGAGTCAACATGTTCTGCAGACAGAAAATCTGTACAGCCAGGGTCAGGAGATGATCCAGACCAGCAAATTGACCGCCCAGAGTCAGTATGTTCTGCAGACAGGAAATCTGTCCAACGAGGGTCCAAAGGTGCTCTAGACCAGCAAATTGACCGCCTAGAGTCAGTATGTTCTGCAGACAGGAAATCTGTCCAACGAGGGTCCAAAGGTACTCTAGACCAGCCAATTGACCGCCCAGAGTCAGTATGTTCTGCAGACAGAAAATCTGTCCAACGAGGGTCCAAAGGTGCTCTAGACCAGCAAATTGACCGCCCAGAGTCAACATGTTCTGCAGACAGGAAATCCGTCCAACAAGGGTCAAAAAGTGCTCCAGACCCGCAATATGTCCAGCATTTGGAGAACGACATTATCGAATTAAAGGAAGAAATTAGGTGTCTTAGAACCTGTTACGGTGATAAAGGCCGGGGAAGTTCACAGCAATTTATAGCTGATTTGCAAGAAGAAATAAAAGATTTAAAAAATGAAATTAAGTGTCTCAGATCTTGTTTTGTCCCAGGAATACAGATACCGTCAACAAGACCATCTTCAGCGCCAGGCTACGTCCCAGAAATCGTATCGCAAATTACAGTAGCTGAAAGTTACAAATCAACTCGTCCATCATCAATGAGAAGAACATCAATGTTTGACAAAGAATCAGCGTATAATATACCAGGGACCGAAGGAGGAAGAGTAGAATCTAGACGACCGACAGACCAACAACCAGATCAGATCGCAGATAGCACATATCCAAAACGTTCTACGGCAACACAACAACCAGAGATCCCCGAAAGTGAACAGAAACCAACAGGAGTAGAACAACAAACAGATAACATCCAGGAAACAGCATCAGCATATTCTAAACAAACAACCTGTTCTGCGGCAGGTGAACAACAACCAGGTTCTAGTGCAGAGTCAAGACAACCAACATTATCAACGCAGCAACCAGATATTACCGAAAGCGCAACTGATAAAAGATCGATACAAACACAGAAAGGAGTAGACATGCAAGTATCCATAATTAAAACGGAAGCAAGGGAAACATATTCTAGAATATCTGACGATGAAAAAGAAATTACAAGTAGAAAAATTGAAGCTACCATTGTTGCAAAAGTGTCGTCGGTAGCACGACCGCCAACCATATGTTCGGCACTATCAACACCGGAAACTACAGGACCGACAGCAACTGAGCCAGAAACCACAGGACCGGCCACCACAGATTCAGGACCCGCAACTACAGAGCCCGATACCACAGGACCGGTAAAGTCAGAACCGGAAACCATAGCATCAGTAGCTGCAGAATCTGCAGCAAAAAAAAGAGCAAGATTATCAACAGCTCCAGATCAATACGCCATTGATTACAACAGACAAATACAAGAACTCGAAGATAAACTTAAAACATGTGAAGATAAATTGATTAATAGTTTGGAAGAAAAAGGAAATGATGACAAGGATTTACAAATAAAAGATCTTCAGAAACGAATTAACGAGTTAGAAACAAAAAATAAACAATTAGTAGAGGAAAAAAGAGACATAGACGCAAAGTTATCAACTGTCAAAAGAGAATCTGATTCATTTGCTGACAAAATGCAAAATGAAATACAACGTAGTTCTTTCTTAGGTGTAGAGTTAGAAAACGAAATTAAAAACTTAAAAGACAGATTGAAAGAATGTCAAGATGAAAATAAAATATTAAAGGATCAAGGTATTTCTCCTTCTGATAACAGAACCCAACAGTTATTAGATGAAATAGATGACTTGAAAACTAAATTAAAAGACCTAGAAGAAATAAATATTGATTTAGAAAACGAAATTGATGATTTGAAAGATAACCTTGGAAGAAGTACTTCTAAACTAGAAACTCTAGAACAAGAATATCTTCCCTGTTCTGAAGGACTGCAGGAGGCACTTAAAGAAAATAAACGACTTAATGAATTAATTGATGAACTGGAAGCTAGAATAGCAGAACTAGAAGCCACATTAGGCCCAGCAGATATATTAGACCAATTGAAAGCATGCCAAGAAGAAAACAAGGCATTAAAAGAAGCACAAGGTAAATAATTATACCCCATATTTTGCTTAATTTAACCAACTCTACTATTAGATGTGTGCAAAAGCTTTAGTCTTTTTTCACAAATTTTCGCTGTACTTTCGCAACATTAAACAAAATAGTTGCTTTCGATTTCTATGGCCTTCTGCCATCTTTCGGGTCAGTTTCGAATTCTTGCGCAAAAAGAGGTGTTGGTTTGGAGGCAGTAATACGCTGACCCATTTTTGTATCTTAGCCGCATTCAGTGTGCTGTCCAGTGTTCTCTTAAAGAACTTTGCATCGACTAAATAATAATCCAGAAGCGTTAAGATCGACGAATACTCATACTGAGTAAATGATCATTTCTTTACTGCTAGACTTCTGTATTTTGTTGTATAGTGTCACGGCGTAGACGCTCATGGAAAGAACAAGCAAAAATCTAGTGTCTTTCGAGATGTAATTAATTTAATTTAATTTATTTATTAGTAAATAATTTACAAGATGTAAAAATTCACAATATACAAGGTGTCTCAAAAGAAATTTTATATTTATTTAGCTTACTGCGTGAACGCAACGTATCCGAGGGGCGCGGGGGTTATGTCAATCGGTAGCCTGGCTCTTGGGAATTCAATCACTATGGAGCGTTTCTCGGGAGCAGACCGCGCGTTATGCGTGCGAGAGTTTTACAAAAACGGTGATTCGGCGACTGTAGCGCGTAGAAAATTCTGCAGTATTCGAGGTTTTCGCCACTTAAATGATGCGCCAAGCAGTCCTCTCATTCGACATTGGGTTAAAAAGTTTGAAGAGACTGGTACAACACTGGATAAATCAAAATCCGGGAGACCTAGGTCATCAAGAACGGTAGAAAACGTGGAGAATGTTAATCAGTCTGTTCGTGACGACCCGAACCTTTCAATTCGGAAGCGCGCAAGTGCTTGAAATGTGCATAGATCATCATTACATCGCATTATGCACAAAGACCTAAAGCTGCACCCCTACAAAATTCAATTGGTGCAAGAATTAAAGCCTCAAGATGCCAGTCAGAGGCTTAATTTCGTAAATCAGGTGATTGAGCGATTTTCAACGTTTACCAACATTTTGTTTTCGGATGAAGCTCATTTTCATCTTAATGGCCACGGAAATAAGCAGAACTGCCACTACTGGAGTGCAACGAATCCGAAACGCAAACATCAGAAACCCCTACATTCGCCTAAAGTGACCGTATGGGCTGCGATGTCGGCGCGAGGAATTATCGGCCCTTACTTTTTTGAAGACGAAAGGGCGCGTGCAGTTACAGAGAATTCAGAGCGTTATGTGGAGATGTTAGACAACTTCTTGGTACCTGAACTGCAAAACTTTCCTGGCTATAACCAAAGAACATGGTTCCAACAGGACGGAGCAACTTCACACACGTCCAATATGTCTCTGCCACGTGTTCGTGAAATTTTCTCAGGCAAATTGATCTCCCGGAGAGGTGACATAAAGTGGACTCGACGCAGTCCAGATTTAACCCCTATGGACTTTTTCCTATGGGGTTATCTTAAATCTAAAGTTTACGCCAATAAACCGACTTCACTGGCGCATTTGAAAGAAAATATCCGTCACGAAATGGCAGCCATCCCTGAGTGCACCTGCCGAGACGTCATAAGTAATTTTACTGTTCGATTAAATGAGTGCCGAGAACGCGAGGGTCTACATTTAGACGATATTATTTTTAAGAAATAAATCCCCAAAAAGTGTATTTTAATAATTAATAAACATTTCTTCTATATACGGCTTACTTTTTTTTTAATCGATCCACTAAATATAAAATTTCTTTTGAGACACCTTGTACATTGGACTCGTCATTACATACAATACAATCATACAAAAATTATAGAAATCTATCTATTTTCAGGTGTTAGCAATATATCTTTAAACTCATCAACAGAATATACAGCATTTTTTTTTAATGTTCGCTTTAAACTTACATGTTGGTGACGTAATTTTATAACTATGCGGCAAAATATTATAAAGATTTAGACCCGAATCATATTTATTTCTGGTTAGTTCAATTATGTGTAGCATGATTTGCTGAGGTGCGTTCCAGAGTAGGGGAGAGCTTGGTACAGTGGCCAATTTTCAACAAAATTATCTGTAAAAATGTATCTTTTAATTATCTTCTCAATTTTTTAAGTGCGTTAAAGTAACACTAGGTAGATCTTAATCTGCTAATTTAATATTAAGTAAAGTTTATAAAACATGATTTATATCACAATTAAAAATAGTCTCCATAAGTGACCACTGTACTTGATTGACTGGTACTGTGGTCATGTGTGTGGTCATGGTCATCTGTTATTTCATTTAGAAAGTAAATAAAATATCTTGATTAAGTAAGTTTTAACTAAAAAATTGATGTGAAGTGTGAATTTTCACACATTTCAGGGTTTTGCAGGTATTTAGTAAGTGAATGATGATTATTTTTAAATTATAATTTAAACAATTTCCACTGGTTATTAAATTTACGCTTTTAAAAATTAAATGCAACATTTGCCAAAATATAACTAGAATTTTGAAAAAATAATTTAAACAATATAAAAATTAAAAAAAAAAAAAAAAAAAAATAGTCTCTTCTCACAGGGTTCGATCCCTTTCGGATCAGGTTACTTGGTTGAAAAATCAGCGACTAATACCACTACACCAGAATACACGTTCCAGTGTGGCGTGTTACAAGCTATAACTTGTGTACATTATTAGCCAAAAATCACAAAAAATGCGTTTTTCTCCAAAAACGTAATCTGATCAAAAATTCCTGTTGTACTATTCCGGTTCACATCAATGTACATTACTTAGAATTTTTTCAGATTTTTAGTTTAAACCATCTGGGCTACAGGGTGTGGGACAAAAAATTTTTTGCTCAATTTTGGCAAAAATCGCTTCCAAATAATTTATTTTGCAAAAATAAAAATTTGATCGTTAATCCACGTACCAAGGGCTTTCATTTGATACCCTACTCAGAATTATAAAAAAATATATATATATATTTTTTTTTTTCGATGAACACATGTTTGTTTATATTTTTAGGGGGATATGTTTTTTAGATGTTTTAGTATTTTTCCTATGTGCGGGTGAAAGAGTTGTATAAGCATGCCAAATTTCAACTCTCTAGGTTTAACTGTTTGGCTACAATTTTTACTGAACAGACAGACAGACAGACAGACAGACAGACAGACAGACAGACAGACAGACAGACAGACAGACAGACAGACAGACAGACAGACAGACAGACAGACAGACAGACAGACAGACAGACAGACAGACAGACAGACAGACAGACAGACAGACAGACAGACAGACAGACAGACAGACAGACAGACAGACAGACAGACAGACAGACAGACAGACAGACGACAAAATGACGGTATAAGGGTTTTTTGGTCATACCTACAAAACCCTAAAAACGTAGTAAAAAATAATAATTTTTCAAAGAATTTATTGACAACGAAATTAGTTTTAACATACATTGTAATTTATAAGAAAAACAATCATATTGGATGTTCTAGCAGTACCACCTACTGTTTTCGGTTTGGATAAATGATTAATTATATCTTCGGCTGAAATTACAGCGCATTAGCTTTTGTAGGATAGGAAAGTTTATCAAATTTATTATTTAGTAAGAAGCAAATATTAATTTCATCATTTGTAACATCTATTACTCGTCCGGCATAATATTTACAAGTCTTTTTGGTAGCTAATCTTGCCAAAATAATTTGATGTTTTCTACATTCAATTCTAAATCACTATTTTTGTCCGTATCTGAAGCAAATTACACGTCGGAATCAGTAATTTCAGGTGTTTCTAAATCACCAATACTTTCATCGCTAGAATCTATACTTTCGTTTCCAGTAATAGTTACATCTTTAGAATAATCGAAATTAAGATTTCGTTCTATACCTTTTCGCCTTAATGGATCTGTTTTTCTTATTTCTTTACGTTTGGCCTTTTCTTGTAGCCTTTTATAAACAGATGACAGGGGCGTATCCAGAAATTTGTCAAGGGAGGGGGTAATTTAAAAAAAAGTTATGAATGATATTCCCCCTGGATGTTTGTGAAATAGGAAAAAAATTAAATTTCTTTCGCAATAAACTATTTATTGTCGGAGATTAACAGAAAATCAGTCATAGCCAAAATCACAGTAAATGAAATTAAACTTATTTAAAAGTAATTATTTCTCATAATATAACACGAAAAATAACAATTAACAAAGAATATCTGTCATGTACTAACAAAGATCACAGTAAACTAAATTAAACACTTATTCAAAAATAATTATTTTTTATAACTAAAGAAATATAGTAATTAACAGAAAAAATCAGTCAAAATCGTTCATAACCAAAATCACAATAAATGAAATTAAATTCGTGTAATAAACTTAATGATAGTAATAAACTAATTACAAGATGCAAAGCAATTGTATGATAAATGAAAATAATATTTTAAATAAACTTTTAAATTAATATTCGGCGAGGCATTTTTTTTTCATTTCTTCTAATACTTCGTCTTCTTATATATCAATTTCCCAGTTAATGTTTAGTGCTGTTAATCCATTAAGCCGATCTTCTTTCATGGAGTTTCTTAAATAATTTTTAAGACGCTTTAAGGTCTAAAATAATCTTTCAGGTGACACCGTCAGTCTTTCAGGACACTAGTCAGCTACTGTTTTGTGGTTTATTTGAATATTCAATTAAAAATCTGAATCTTAAAAATCAAGAAATCAAAAGACTAGTAAATTTGACCGACATAGTTGTATACCAGCCGGAACAAGGGCTGAAAACCGGGACTGTCCCGGTCAAACCGGAACGTATGGTAGCCCTATTTAAATTATAAAACACTAACATTGACTAAATATCATAATACGATATAAAAAATAATGGTATCACAATTTTCCATTTTTGTAAATGAAAACTACATATTTAAAAATTGTTAGGGGGGCTGCAGCTCCCTAGCCCGCCTCCTTAAATACGCCTCTGACAGATGTACTAGTTAGTATTTCCGTAGTCTTTTTTTTTTTCTTTTTTTTGTAGGTGCCGAAGTTACTTTTGGATACGGTTTAATAATTTGTGAACTAATCAAATGTCTTTCTGGTATTTCCTGGCGAAGACATTCCGATCAATTCTGTAAAAAATTACTGTGTAGTAACGTTACTATTATCTGTCTCAATTTGTAATACAAAACTAAGAGGAAAATTTCATTTTTTATGTTGTCTATTTAAAATATCATCTTAGGGTGGTACTGCTGAAATGGCACCTTTCAAAACATTTGACAATTCATATTTGACATTAAATTATATGTCAATTTATTTTTTAATTGAAAAGTGTTTTTATACAACTAAAATAAGAACATAACATCAGAACATATGCATAAGAGACAACAATTAGATAAATATACAAAAAAACACATATATAACGCTTATGGAAAACTTTTAGAAAAAAATGGTACAAAATTAAAAAGAAGCGAAATTATAGACCTTGTGGCAGATATTTTTTCAGTAAATCTTGGTGTCCTTTTTGTTGTGAAATATAAAATGATTTCTTTAGATTTCTGAAGGAGAAGTAAGAAAAATTTTAAATGAAGGTGTAGAAAATTTAAGACCGACGAACATGGGAAGAGGTAATAAAAATAAAACAGATAGAACCACAGACTACATGTTTCGGAAAGATTTGCAGAGAAAAATTTGGGATTTACATTAAAAAAATGAATATTTTTGTTTAAATATGTTATTAAATTTTGCAAAACAAGAATTAGATTTTAAGGGCAGCAGAATAAAATGATAAAATATTATTATATAATATGTATTTTTGTTTTTTATATTTTATCACGATATTTCATTGATAATCGTAATATTTTTTTTACTATTATACGAGTAATAATCGAAAGTTTGATGAAATAAATATTAATATATACATTCAAAATATTTGACATGTCAATCACAATTTTGACATGTCAATTTAGTAATAACCTCAATATGATGAAACTTAACCATACTTTTAAAAGCCAGATTTACAAGTGCACATGATACTACAAAAGTCTATTTACACCACAACAGTCACTAAAGTAACCAGATCTAGTTTCGTATTACAAATTGAGACAGATTATACAAGATAAAATATTATAAAAAGTATAATGACTTTCATTCGTGATAGTAACTGACCTTACTCATAGAGACACATTTAGTTACTATTATCATAGTAACTGAGTTACAGAATTGGTCTGATTGACTAATAGATGGCGAATTAGTAGCAAACTGTTCGCGATTACATCCGTCATGAGCTAGATGCGTTACTGTTGTAGCCATGAAATCATTTTCACTAAATATTTCTTCATTATATGGCAAAAATCCAGCTGCTCTAAATGCCAAAATTACATTTTTTGAACAAAAAGCAAAAGGGTACGCGTCACCTAATATTTCTGCGATATTATAGAGATTCTATGCCTGTGTTATTCAGAAACCGTATTTTTCCAATCCCAGGCTTTTCGGGTTTTGTACGCAGCATTTTCCCTGAAACAATTTTGCAACAAATATAAAAACTGAGGAACAGTGGTCACTCCTTTTTCGATGTAAGAAGTAGTGGCCACTGTTAATGCAGTTTACGTGTAATAACCTTTCACTTTTATCCTTATCAAGGTCAAGATCAAGATCAAGCCTTACTGGATAAGTTAAAGGGTTGCGAAGATGAACTAAGCAAGGCAAGAGAGGAGCACAAAAATAATCTAGCTTTGTTGAAAGAGCAGTATGACAGGGATATTCAGTACACACATAAAAGACATAGTCAGGGTATAGAACAGTTGCAATCATCTCACGAACTGGAACTAGAGAGTGTTCAAACTGATCATGAAAAAGAAGTGTCTCAACTAGAAGATGCGAATAAAACAAAAGATGAGCAAATAAGGAGGGCAAGCAAAGATTTACAAAAAGAAAGAAGGAAGAGCCAAGAACTACAGGTAAGTAATAATTTTGAAAAAGTGATATATAATATTGTTAATAAATAATCTAAATTAAAATGCCCCCTCTCCGAAATAGTTTCCTTAAAGGTGCGCACAACCGTATAGTTGTTAGGGTTGTACATCAAAGGCAAAACATCGATGTTTAACATTGATGTTAACATCGGCGCTTACTATCGATGTTGAAAAAACATCGATGTATCGGAAACATCGATGTTTTATTAAAATTTAAAAAAGCTATTTATTTATATTATATAGGTTTTATTTAATAATGTAAAGATAAAATACGAAAAAAGTAACACATAATACACAAAAAGCATTTATTAGATTTTGAAATAGAAATATTCCTTTGTAATAGTAATTAATTTCACATTAATATTATTATACCCAATGTAATAATCCTAATTTGTACCTACAGTCTATTGCAAACGATTAGGCGGAACTAACCGCAATTATCATTTTTGTAATTTGTCATTAGATATTTTTTTATATATTGAAGTTGACTTTTCCTGAACAAAATGATCAAAAGCTTCAATCAATCGGTAAAAGTAACTAGAATTGAAAATCTAGTTCCGCCTAAACCAAAGGAACAGACCTTACTATTTTTACATTTCTAAAATGAAATATTGGATTTTATTACAATACTAATATAGTAATCTTAATGTTAATTTTATATTATTTAACATAAAAATAACACTGTCATACACAATTATTTTTATACTTTTTTAAGTTGAAATAAAGTCTGTTCGTTTGGTTTAGGCGGAACAAGATTTTCAATTCTAGTTACTTTTACCGATTAATTGAAGCTTTTGATCATTTTGTTCAGGAAAAGCCAACTTCAATATATAAAAAAATAGCTAATGACAACTTACAAAAATCCAGGGATTGGAGGAATAACAACTGGGAAAGTGTCAACAGGACTCAAAAAAAAAAAGAGTGTTGGTGTCGTTGGTCGTTCGCATTGTTTGCAAAAATTATAAGTTTCTTCTTATTTTTTCGTATTCTGCTAACTGCTAAGAAGAATAATAACTAACACTATTAGTATTGTTATATCACAATAGATGGCGAGTACTAATTTTAATAAAAATTAAATTTTTAAGATTCCAGCGCCTCTAGCGGTAGTTTCTGAATTTCAAAGTTTAAATATCGACATCGCTAGTAGACATCGATGTTTTATCGATACTATCGCCAGCTGACCATCGATGGTAAAAACATCGATGTTTTTAAAACAAACATCGATGTTTTCGATACATCGATGTTTTTTTCCCATCCCTAATAGTTGTCACAAATTTCTTATACAAAACCAACAATCTGAAATAAAATTATTAACAATCTATGCATCAAAATTTGCAGCGATTTTTTATCTACTCGTATCTAACAGGATATTTTTAATAGTTAAAAAACTATTGTGTAATTTTAAATAAACAAATTGCATTATAAACCCCATCTTGTAAACCAAACAAATCAATAAGCAAATTGTAGCTAAATTTTCATTGAATAAATACGTTTCAGAAGTCCGTTCAAACGTTAGAATGCAGTATTGCTCTTATGGGAAATAGGAGCAGTGTTGCCAAATGTTGTAAAAGTGTCAAATATACCAATGAACCCAAAATATTATGCGTATTTTTATATTCTTTTGTTGATATTTTATTGAAATTATATGGACAAAGTAATCTTGTGGATTGATTAAACGTAAATGTCTATTACGTGGGCTACATTTTAATTTTTTACAAAAACTAAGAATTTTTTTTTTTTTTTAACAAACTGTTTTTGCTTTTCAACTTATTCGCTTTTAAGATTTATACACTTTTGCATGCATTCAAACCAATTCTCGAAACATTTTTTCCACTCTGAAGTTGGTATCTCAAAAATATGGTGTTCGAAGGCTTCAACACAGGGCCGTGCGGTGATATTTTGGCGCCTAGAGCAGACATTCTAACAAGGCGCCTTTATACTGAGGTGACAATTTGTTAATTCTGCCAACTTATTACGAATCTAATGCCCCCTGCCCCAAGTTAAAGTATCTACTCACCATTTTTTATATATGTTTATATTTCAAGATTTTATGCAAAGTATCACTGAAACACTCCTATGTATAAAATATTCTTATATATGTAAGGTGCAATAAAAACGTTTGATTAGATTCCGCAAACCTTTGATAATAATTTGCCGGTTTGATTGCTTCATACCGCCTCGCCTAACAGTATTATTCTTATCTATCAAAGTGCATTGTTAATTATGTCAGAGTGGGGAGCGAAGATATTGTCAAAGGTCGGCTCCCGCACGAATTATGTCTAGCGCACACGACAGACTGTCCGACTAAAATTCGAGGAATCAACGTACACGATAGACTTTTTGTAGCAGTCGGAGAGTCTAACGAGTTGTTGTTGACCGTTCCATACCAAATTTTGCACTGTGGTGCTTTGTACTCAAGGTATCACTGAAAAAGGAGCCTTAGGAGACCATTTTGGATTCATCCCATAATTAGTCAACGTTTGTTGAAAAATCTGTTTCTTATATTATTCGATGTTTTGATAGAGCATCCAGTGGAATGTTTTACCATAGTCGAATGTCAAAAAAACTCGACAAGTTACTATTCGAACTAAGATTATTAATTTCGTATTAAGATACCGTAATGAGAAAATCCATTTCAGAAAAACAAAGATGATCAATGACATTAGAATAAAAAAATATTATAAAAATAAACAAATGTGATTTTTCTGGTGGCCCAGGCGCCTGGAGCAATCGCTCCAGTGCTCCATGCCAGCGCACGGCCCTGCTTCAACAGCTTCTTGAGGTGATGAAAATCGCTGTCCACGCATTGTTGGTTTGGCATTGGGGAACAAAAAAAAAGTTGTTAGGGGATAAATCAGGTGAATACGGGCAATAAGACATTAATTCACTGTTTTTCTCCTTCAATAATCAATTGTTTGACGTGCTGTGTGGGAGCTTGTATTGGCATGATGAAGAATGATGCGCGTTTTTGGTTGTTTTTCCTGATTTTGTCGATGACTTCTGGCAAAAAAATTATTGTGTACCATTTCGCATTAACTGTTCTCCGATCCTCTAAAGGAATGGTTGCGACATGTCCAGTACAACCGAAGAAACGAGCGATCATTTTCTTGGAAGTGCTTCGTGAACGCAGAACGTTTGTGGGTTTCGGTTCTCTTGGAAGACCCAAGTTGCTTAGTTTCCTGTTGATATAAATAAATCCAAGTTTCGTCACCTGTAACCAGGGCTTCGAATCGGAACTGAACCGAAAACTGAAACCCGAAAAAAACCGTTATTTTCGTCGGAACGAAAACCGGAACTGAACCGAAAAAAAATATCGGTTTATTTCGGTGCAGATAATGTTTATGTGAGTGAATATAAAATACATTTTACTTAAGATTATTTTTTAAACTGATGAGCAGAAAAAATCGTAATTCGTAATTTTTTTAACTGATAAGTAAAAAAAAAATGCGCTTTTATTATTTGGGAGGGGGGGGGGCGAACGCCTAGAACCCCCCCTGGCAGCTACCTTGGTATGATTATCACAAAATAAGGAATAAAGTGTTCTAAATTATAGTAGAAAATAAATTTCTAATACAAATAAAAGCAATTAAAAATTTATCACTCGGAACTGAACCGAAAACCGAAAAAAACTGTTATTTTTGCCGGAACGAAAACCGGAACCGAACTGATATATATTATTTTAATTGAACCGGAACGAAAACCGAAACGAAAAAAATAACGGTTCGAAGCCCTGCCTGTAACGATGTTGTATACGGATTTTGCAGTGCCTAGGTTGAATTTTTTTAGCATTTCCTTACACCAATCAACACGTTTTTTTTTAGCTTCGGTCAAATTATGCGGAATCCATCGGGAACAAATCTTTTTCACAGCTAAATGTTCATGCAAAATCGAATGTATTGCAGTATGCGATATGCCAAAGGATGCCTCTATCTCACGGTAAGTCACATGCCGATCTTTTTCAATCATTTTGCGCATAACATCGATTTTCTTAAACTTGTTTTTTTTAAAGCTCACTGTCAACAAACTACTCGGTCAATTTATAAGCTGCCATTGATTTTACAATAACAAATGTCAAATTTTACGAATACAATAATGACACATTTCAATATTGCTATCTAGTGGTCGTTTGTAAAAACATAAAAGATAACCCTCGTATGTATTTCATGGAGATTATACGAAAATATTATGGATCTTTGTTACTGTAAATACTTTTGGTCCTTATTCTTCCACAACTGAACAGATTAAAAAAAATCGAATACTGATTTAGATCAGCGATTGAGAATCGTTCCTATATTCTCAAAAGTGCTTACAAGGATAGTTTCCAAAAGTGGAAAAAGTGTAGCTGCTGCAGGAATCTATTTTAAGGGGGGAACCATTTTAATTAAGAATCAGTTTTTTATTAACAACCATATAATTTTGGACGAACATATAATAATATATATATATATATATATAATCGAAAGAAAGTTCTTGACGAAATTAATATGGTTATTAAATAAAATTCTTATGTTATACTCGTCATATTGACGAGATAACATAAGAATTTTATTTAATAACTATATATATATATATATATATATATATATATATATATATATATATATATATATATATATATATATATATATATATATATATATATATATATATATATATATATATATCACACCTCGAGTATGAAATTCATTATATATTATTTTACTTTTTCAGAAACAATTGAAAGAACAAACGGTAAGTAATTTGGAAAGTACAGTAAAAAGTATCTAGCAGTAAGTATTTTCTTTGTTATACACTGGAGATGTGTCGTTTCCGAACGATTCGTTCCAAAAGAACGAATCGTTGCGATACAAATAAATAGTTTGAGAGAGACAAAAAAAAAAAAAAAAAAAAAACTTCACTGTCACTGTCAAAAATATTTCTCCATGCTTTAACTTTTTTCAATCACTGTAAACAATCGCCTCTGTAAGAATAGAAAGTATCCTGTATTAAAATTTTTCATGATGTTTTAAAGAGTGTTATTGCAACGGTGCTCTTGCTTCATACTTTATTTTGACAAATATGCCATATTGATAGATCGAAATCGTAATGAATATAGAAGTTAACTGCAACTCTTATATGAGTTAACTGCAGCAGACTATTTTTAACTTCTTCCCATACGGCACAACCATTCGCAAAACGGTTTCGTGACGCAATTTCTCGGAGAAGAATAACATCGTCCTCGTATTTAAATCGTAAACGTTTTTTATCTTTAGCTTGCATCATTACTCACAAGAAAAGTCAACAAATTTTATGTTCGAATTTACTCCGTTGTTAATTTTGAGGTTAACCTGTGAAAATTAAGGCGCTTTAAATAAAAAATGCTTTGCCGTTATTTAAATTAAATATAGGTTGCCTGTATTTTAATAAAAGAAAGAAATTAAGGATATATCAACTGCGCATGCGCACATGTCAAATAAAGGAAAACTTTATTAAAAGATCAGTAGAACAGAGGTTGCAATAACTCTCTAATGACTGCAATTTATTTCATTGTTTCATCCGTTGCCTTTATACGACAAAAAAAAAAAGAGGGAAGCTGAGGTACCCAGCCTATTCAAAATCAGTATTGTGATTCTATAGGGAAATAAATTTAAGATCCCAGCGCTACGGTGGTCAATTTTTAACTTGGCTAGACGATATTGAAAATTTGATTCTGTTGTGTTTACACAGCTGTCAAGCTAAAATTGTAGGAATAAATATTTTTTACAATATTTTATGAATCTGCTTATCTTTTTATCAACAAATAGATGTCCAGAAATGTTTAAATAGCATATCTAATTCCAAAAAAATATCCTCTAGCCTAGTTAAAAATTGACCATCGTAGCGCTGGGATCTTAAATTTATTTTCCTATATCTCCGAGTACCGTCGTATGAATGCTTCCATTTGGATTAACGTAAATCTTTCATACCGCAATTTACGAATCGAAATTAAATGAAACCGTTCTAATAATATATGCAATTCTTTACAATATCATTTATATTTTTAGAAGGAAGGTATAGCTGAACAAGGTGTTCAAACAGAACCTCCACCGAAAGGAACCGCCATAGTTACAGAATTAAGTTATTCTTGTCCATGCAAGTCTGGAGGAACAGAAGGAAAATTGGCCCTGACCAAGAAAACACTTATTTTAACGAATGTTGTTCCTGAGAGAATGGACGCCATGCCACCAGCACTCCTTGGCTCAGCGCCACCAAAAGGAGCTACCAGTTTAGACAATATTTTACATAAAGCAACTAATACTGGTTTAGAGGTAAGATGGCGTTACACAAACTATCTATATATAGTTTGACACAATACTGTTCTAAATTGTAAGAAACAACGTGTACTAACTGCAGTGGCGCCGCCAGGATTTTGTCTTGGGGAGGGCCGAATCAAATTTCGAGGGCACGCGGGCCGCATATGGCCCTGAACTTTATTTTTTATGGCCCCTGAAGCGGGAATCAAAATCACTTGAGCTTATTTAGGGGAAAAATATATTTAAAAATATAAAATATACTCTCTTCCCCTTTTCGGTTTATAAAAATATGTCAAGAAACCCTTCGGGATATTTAAAGTTCCGTCACTGCTTATCATTTTGTATGTAAAATAGACTGCGACCCAAATCAGTTCGACACCCCTGCTGTTGGATATTGATGTTTATATCAAATAATAATTCCATTATTAGTTGATAAAAAAAAATGTAATTGTTAATCCCTATATCAAAAACTTTCACTTGATTTTTTCTTCGATAAATACATATTTATTTATATTTTTCGCGGGATATATTTTTGAAGTCTCAATATTTCTCTTACTTATGTTCAGTTCTCTAAATCAGCCGCTTGGCCACAATTTGTACAGAACGAACAGACTCATGTGACGGAATAAGGATTTCTTGATTATACCTACGAAAACCTACAAATAACATGTAAATGTGCATTTTCTGTTAAATTCAACACTAATCATAATAAAATATAGCTTATTATTATTGTAAAATACATAAGTTATTTTGCTGTACGATTATGATAAAATTGTTAAATTTTCATTTCATTGGACCTTCAGAGGAGGCTTGTGTCCCCCCCCCCCCATCTGAATACGCCACTGTTATTCAGTACAACTTATATCAGTCCTTTTTGTGTGTAAAACATTATAATTTCAAAAATACCTAAGAAGATATTGATATTCACATTTATCTACAAAATAAAACCAATATATTTCTACTAGTTTTACTCTATTTCACGTCTGAAGTGTCATTTTAAAATTACATTCTGAAGGTTATACCGAAGTCAGATTTCCACTTTATCTTATCTGAATCGAGTAATTAGTTGTTTAAAACAGTTTTATCATTTGACTGGGCGAATATTTTAGTCGATGTGTCAGGGGGAAAAAGGATCACCCCTTCATATAATTCGTTGGAGCATATTTGGAAAGTGATGTATTTTCACTTGAACAATAATTATGTCAC
The DNA here is from genome assembly GCA_963971575.1 of Liopterus haemorrhoidalis. Classification (NCBI taxonomy): domain Eukaryota; kingdom Metazoa; phylum Arthropoda; class Insecta; order Coleoptera; family Dytiscidae; genus Liopterus; species Liopterus haemorrhoidalis. Next base: position 144,175,509 of record OZ020611.1, on the reverse strand, counting down.
TTTATCAAGAGTAGGCAATCTTAAAAAAATGTTTATTTATACGAAAAAAAAAAAAAGCCAATATTGTTTACAATGAAGTAATTGAAGGTACTGTTGTGGTTAAATTTTATCTTCAACTCCCCGGGCAGCGCCGTGTAATCTGCTGGTCCTGGGAGGGGTCCCCCTTGGCTGCGCCACTGGATGTGGTTAACAAATTCTATCTTCAACTATCCGGCGAGCGCCGAGTAATCTGCTGGTCCTGGGAGGGGCCCAGGCCCGTCGGCCCCCTCCTTGGCTGCGCCACTGGCTAACTGCAAGGGGATTTCCGTATAACACATTTAATTCGTAGGTGTATTACGTCTTCAACCTTATTTGTAATAATATAGAGATTTTGCATGTACATAGTATAAATAACTAACATACAACTTAATTTATCATTTTATGGAAAAATAGTTTTTGCGTAACTTCACTTAGTTTTCACGTTTAGCCCTTCCTCTATTACATAATGAGTATATATTTAAGACAAAAATGTTATTTTATATATTAAATATACCATGAGTTCAAAAAGAAATTACATAAGGGTTGGCTGTGGAAAAATAAAATAATGTCTATTGCAAGCTTTATATAACAATTGACTAACGTTTAGACACTGCCTTTGTAATCATTAAAATTGGAAATTATTTTTTATTTTTTTTTAATTATATTGTTTTATTGGCTAATGGCCAATAAAACCATTTTTTGATTTCACAGGTACAGAAAAATAAACATAAAAAACTAAAGAAGCTGTTCAAAATCACCACCGTTTTCCTGCAGACACAAATTTACTCACCTTTTCATACTATTAAAAGCATTTATATTAATTTGAGGAGTTATATTGGCACACTATTCAGTAATTCTGTTTTGCAGTTCTTCGATATTGTTAATAGGAGTCTTGTATACATTATTTTTCAGATAAGGGAATATAAAGTAATCTAAAATAGTCAAGACTGGTGAACTAGGTGGAAATTCTAGATTTGAACGTAAACTAATTATTCGATCGTCAAAAAAATCACGAAGGTAATTGACGGTCTCTTGAGCGGTGTGGGCAGTCGCGCCCTGTTGGAAGTAGCCTTACTGGAGCTCATCCTCATGAAGCTGATTAATAAATTCATGTAAAATATTCTGGTATCTCTGAGCAGTAACAGTTTCGTGGAAAAATATGGGTGCGATAATACTTCTTCGAGACACAGCAATCCAAACACCAACTTTTAACGGGTTAAGGGGAGTTTCATAAAAAGTATGAAGATTATGAGCACTCCATAACCTCACATTTTGTGAATTAATATACCCCGAAAGGATGAAACAGGCCTCGTCAGAAAAAAACGTTAAATTTTAGAAATCATCATTATTAATTAAATTTTGTTGGAACCAGTGGCAATACACAATTCGCCTATTGTGATCTGCTGGCAGCAACTCATGTAAAGCAAGAATTTTGTATGGGAATAGCTTAAATCTTTTTTGACAATAGTATGGCAAGTTCCTAATGATAACCCAGTTTCTGGCGACAGTGTACGTAGTGATGAAGTGGGTTGCTCGTTCATACGTTGACGAACATCATCAACTGTATTTGGAGTACGAAGTCTTGGCCTTCCAGTTCAGTCTCTATGAGTAATGCTCCTTGTATCTTGGAATAAATCAACTCACAACTTCAAGGAAAGCAATATCTGGAAATTGTAGCCGAAATGCCTGTAAACATGACACCGCATTGTAAATCCATTCGCCGTTCACTCGAAGACCATTTAGAAAATATGATTCAATCATAAATTTTTTGTATTCTATTGTAAAAACCATTATAATTGTAGCTTAATTGAATTTTCAATAGAAAATTATGACAACAACAGTGATGAAAGTTAATTAATTGACAGTTAAAGCTTGCAGTACATATTATTTTATTTTTCCACAGCCAACCCTTATGTAATTTCTTTTTGAACACATAGTACAATAAAAAGTATATAGGTCTGTTAAAACAATTTACCATTGTAAGTATTTTCAATTAAGTGTCTCTTTTAAGTTACCGAATACAACGTCAAAGCTTTAGAGTATATTTCTCTGGAGTTGATATCAGGGGCGTTATCGCATATTCGTCGAACAATGATGTAAAACCTGTTGGTAAACTTTAATAAAATTTCACACACAGGTTCTACTATATCTGATATTTTATTTAACTGAACGTTTTCTTAATCATGTTACAAAACATTCACCAAAAAAAGAAAAGAAAACAAAAAATGAAACTTGACAAGTAAAATTTATTGACATTTTTGAAAGCAGCTGTCATCAACTTTTTGGTACTAAATACAGATCGGGAGTCATTGCTGATCCAACACCCCTCCTCAATGTTTGTTGATCGTGTTTGTGTCAGTCCCAGCAATCTTCTCATTTCCCGTAGTTCTATGTATCCCAATGGTTTTGTTAGGACATCTGCAAGCATATTATGTGAGGGACAGCATGTATAAGTTACTTTACCTTTATCTATCAAATCTTGAGCGTAGAAGTACAAGGTGGCGCGTGGCAGACGCATGGACTTGAAAATGGAATAAAACGCAGACTGTTACAAAATGACCAATTTTTTTATTTTTTCCTGATTCATTATCATGGGAAATTTAAGTTTTGTTACATGGTTTTGAACAAAATTTCTGCTAAATAGCGCCCCCTACACTCCACACACTGAACAAGCCTTTTTCTGAAGTTTTCGTGCACTCTGTGACGCATTGCCACAGGAATTTCGACGATTTGGGCTCGAATGTTGTTTTTGAGTGTTTCCAGGGTCCTGGGACGATCGTTGTAAACTAAGGATTTTAGGTATCCTCACAGGAAAAAAATCGCAAGGGGTCAAATTAGGAGAGCGCACTGGCCAGTTCAAATCGCCTCTTAGGGAGATGAGGCGCCCGTGGAATCTGTCTCGCAAAAAGTCCATGCAAACCCTTGCTGTGTGGGCTGTAGCCCCGTCCTGCTGAAACCGACGTCTTCCAGCTCCATCCCTTCCAATTCAGGCAAGAAAAAATCCTGGATCATGGTCAGGTAACATGCAGAAGTGACTGTAGCCGCTCGATCATTTTCTTCAAAAAAGTAAGGGCCGATGATCCCAATTCTTGAAATTGCACACCATACTGTCACTCTGTCGGAGTGCAGGGGTCTTTGATGGAGCTCCCTGAGATTCGTACTGCTCCAATAGCGCATATTCTGCTTATTGACATGTGTCGATAAGCTATAATCATTGAGGTGAAAATGTGCCTCGTCAGAGAAAAAAACAATACCGTCTCGAGGCAACGCAGCAAGCATGTTTTCACTAGCGATCTTGTAGGGGTGCAAATGAAGATGTTAACGATTCGTTGAATGGAACGTCTCGAAATGTCAAGGGCACCTGCCTGTTTCCGAATTGAACGCCTGGGAGATCGTTCGATTAAAGCTCGTACCCTCTCGATGTTTTCTGGGGTAGTGACGGTATTCTGAGGCCCCCTTCTTTTCGTGGACACATTTCCGGTATCCTGGAATGCTTTAACCCACGCAAGAATTCGATTTCGATCAGGAATTCGGCCGCGGGGGGCGATATTAAACCTTAAACGGAAGGCTTGCTGCATGCGGATGATCGAGCGGGCGTTCGAAAAATAGGTCTGCACACAAAAAAACACGTTGTTCAACAGACCTTCTAGGACCTATTTTGAAACCCCCCCTCCTTCAACCTTCTAGGACCGTTAGGAAGGGAGCATACGTCTGCCGCGCGCCACTCTGTACTTGGTATCTATGTGTTTAGTTCGTTGATTTGTCCTTTCACTCTCCAACAACTTTAAACAGTTTTGGTTGCCTTCATAGATAATAACTGGTAATGGATTTTTCAACTTTCAGGGTCGGTTTCTGAAAGCTTAGTTAACTATAACCAAATAGTTAGAAAACGGTTGCTACGGTTACTTATGGGATTGTTATATTGTGACCGTAGTTGACCATTAGCTTATAGTTTATAGATAAGCTTTCAGAAACCGGCCCTAAATTTTTAATAAGTCGAATAATCCAAATTAGTATCAAATTATCTTCACAGAGAGCAATTAGCTCTTCCTCGGTGGACGAAAGTACAATGAGTTTAGTTTCAGACTGGACCACGACATCGTACTTCTTAAAAATTTCAACACGTATCCCGAGTTTGTCTTCCTGTCAGCTGCGTCTTCGCTCCAATCAGCATCTGTATATCTGACCAAATTATTGTTCACTGTATCAGCTCCCAATGTTAATTTTTCGTCTGTAGTACCATTGCGATATCTGAATACCCTCTTAACTTCTGTCCAGTCATCTTCGGATGGTTCAGATAACTTTCTACCTAAAATAGAGACAGGCTGCTACGTCTGGCCTTGCATTTGTGGCAACGTAAATCAGTGATCCTATTGTTTCTCGATATATGCGGTAATTTCTTTTCTGTCGTTCCCTTCCTTAAATATCCAGGATCTAGCGGCACTCTAGACGGTTTCGCTAAAATCAAGTTGTACTTTGCTAACTTTCTGGTAATATAGGATTTTTGATGGCATCTTGTTGCCTCTCTATTTGTAGACCTAAAAGAGCTTCAACTCTGCCAGGTTCGTGAGTACAAAATTACTCTCTAGCACTCTCACAATTTCATTGATCATGTAATAATCTTCACATTTTATTATAACGTTTGATTTGAATTAATGTTTATTAACAAAAATATGTCTAAATTATTTTATTTAAAATTTGTTTTAAATATTATTTATTTATCACTTTTAAATATGTAAATATGTAAACCTCTTATTGGCGAACTTCTATAGGCGGAAGATCGTAGATTAATTGTTTGTACCATTTTATTAGTTCATCAATATAAAAATGGCACATTATATTTTTTTTGTTCTTTTTTGCGCGTTTTGATTACAGGAAACACGTTATAGTTTCCTTTTTATCATTTTTGATTCCTAGAAGGGAATACTAGAGGGGATACAGTTCCATATTCTATGGCGCCCCAAACCATAAGTCCTGGGGTAAACGCTGTCTTGCGTTCCATACAATACTGAACTTCCCGCCTTTCTCCACGTCTTTGATGGAACAAAATCAGGATTGGTCTCTAAATACAACCCGACTCTTGATCCTATGATGGACATAGAATGTTCCGCTGAAGACGTAGAGAAAGGCGGGAAGTTCAATATTGGATAGAACGCGAAACGCCGTTTATCCGAGGACTGGTTTAAGGTGACTAAATTTCATTAATTTAATCTTGGGCTTTGCTAAAATCAATAAAAAAAACATTATGAACGTCAATGTTATGCTCCTATTTTTCAAGAATGTCGTCAGGCAAATTGATTTGTCTCTTTGACAAAAATATAAAATGTTTTTAAAATAATTCTAGAGTCTAACACCAGAAGAAATGATGCGTTTACATAATAGCACGGATCCAGACGTGGCACTGAGAAAAAGAGGTGGAGCCGACGCAGCAGAAATGGGAAATCAAAAACTATCATTATTGCGCCATATTGCGATATTAGAAAACGACATGGCAACTAAAGCGAAATATGCTTGGGAAAAAAGTATTTCATTAAATTTAATTGTTATTTTACAAAGTTTATAATATTTTCATTTGCAGTAAATGCTTTGGAATTAAGTTTACAACATGAAAGGAAGATTTTGCAAGATACAAAATCTCGCATGATGGAGGAAAAGAAGAGAAATAATGAACTAATGAACCGCATTAGTAGTCAAAGTAGAGAAAGTGCCAAGATTCAAGTTGAAAGAGATTTATTAAAGGGGCAGATTTCGTACCACGAAACAAGTCTACATAATCTTATGTATGTATTTTCAAGCCCTCTCATGCTTTTGCTACACAATTGTTTTACCGCCGCAGGAAACCGCGTCGTTAATAAAACCGCGTGTTAAAAACTATGCGGTGGTAGTTTTCCACTGGCGTTTTTGACCATTCTCAAAATGGATCCCGCTCCCGCAGCGTTTATTTTATTAATATAATTAAAACGTTAAAGAGAACGCAGTATTTGGGTCAGAACCGTCGCTTGCGGTTTTTCAAGGTTCGCGATGTTCCCTTTTCTATTACTCATAACTTAATTTTGAAATGATTAATAAAATAATGATTTGTTGCCATTTTTTGCTTATTAGTTGATTTTGTAATGTTTCCTTTTTTTTGCTCATCATTTGATTTTGGAATGGTGTTTATTTTCTTTTGCTCCTCACTTGATTTTTTAAATGATTGGGGGAGAGAGACAGACTTATGTGCGGCTAACACCCACGCGGCCTATCTAATTTGGAATGAGCCAGTATTAACTAATCTATTAATTTCGGGAATATTTCATTCTATATTTGATATCAATCAAAATCTAAAAAATTCTTCATATAATACTAGGGTGACCATTTTCTCGAGAAGCAATGCGGGACGGAGCAAAAAAAAGTCGTCACTTCCCAAATATAAGTGAAGAGCCAAAAAAAGGTCCTCACCTCCCCATACGAGTCAAGTGCACAAAAGAATTAGAATTAAAAATTGATGTGAAGTGTGAATTTTCACACATTTCAGGGTTTCGAAGGTATTTAGTAAGTGAATGATGATTATTTGAGATGCCACAACAAAATTTTATGTTAAAATATTTTTTTGTTAATTTTAATTCGAATGCATAATACCATTATTTAGGTTTCTAAATATGTGCAGTATATAGCAAGGTTCATTAATATTTTGAAAATTGTGCCTATGGCTTCCATTGGTTGTTTTAAGTCATAAGCCCCACCCCTCTGATTTCATATACATTGAAACATAGAATTAAATTATAATTTCAACACTTCCCACTGGTTATTAAATTTACGCTTTTAAAAATTAAATGCAACATCTGCCAAAATATAACTAGAATTTTGACAAAATACTAACCATTAGACTACGGACTTTTACTCGTTTACTGTGTTACATAACGAATTAAGTATTTTACATATTTCAGTTAAAAACACAAAAAATGCGTTATTTTCCGAAAACATAATCTGATCAAAAATTCCTGTTATACTATTCCGGTTCACACCAATGTACATAACTTAGAATTTTTTCAGATTTTTAGTTTAAACCATCTGGGCTACAGGGTGTAGGACATTTTTTTTTTTTGCATGCTAAATTTCAACTCTAGGTTTAGCCGCTTGGCTACAATTTTTACCGAACAGACCGACAGACAGACAGACAGACGACAAAATGACGGTATAAGGTTTTTTTGGTCATACCTACAAAACCCTAAAAATGCGAAAATTTTGCGGGACATGTCAAAGTCAAGTGCACAAAAGTTAGAATTAAAAATGCGGGACATTTTAGGAAGCATGTTATAAGGCGAGACACCGAATCAAAATTCGGGACTGTCCTACTAAATGCGAGACGAATGCTCACCTATACAATACAGAATGTCAAACTCGTTGATAAGCTTATCCAGTGGCGTAGGCAGGTAGGGTTAAGAGGATTAGAACTCCCCCATGAAGCCGATATTTTTTTGTTATCACTTCAATTCGTTCTCTTTAACACGTTTTACTTTTTTTTTGTCATCACTTCAGTTTGTCCTCCTTTCTTCTACAACTGTTAAAAAAACTCTACAATATTTCACTTTATTTTTGTGCATAAAATGAGTGTTTATGATGACTGTTAAAAAATGTAGAAAGTGTTAAAAAAAGTCTCATAAGGGAACATTATTTCACATAAGCATAATACAGCAGCTACACAACTATCTTCATGGACTTACTGAGCTCATGGGGGCGGCTGCAGACATGTCCGTGCAGGCCGAAAAATAATCAAAGAGTGCATTGAAATGGATTAAAGTCAATTTGTGATCTTAATTCAAAAAATTTTATTTCAGTGTTTTTTTTTTTTCAATTAGAGACAGCCGTAGAGAAATACATGTATATATCAAATTTTTTTTCCAAATTACAGACAGTTATAGAAAATATATTGTATGAAACTCGTGCATAACGCGTTTTTTGTTTTCATTATGGGATACCTGCACTCGTCTACGGCTCGTCCGATCTTACTTCCTATTCGTGAAAAAAGTACTGCTTTATGCACTTGATGCATAAAAAACTATTATATAAATAATTATATATTTTTTATTTTGAGTAGAACATTAAATTCTAAAAATCAAAATTGAGGTAAAAATTCATATCTACCTTAGCATGGGTTTCTTGTACCTATTTTGTACCTATTTTACGAATAACTTCTTTAGGTAAAACATAATTTTGCAGGAATTATTCTAATCTAATATTCGTTCCAACAGACAAACAGTTGAAGGTGAAAAAGCAAGGCTGCACAAATTAGATGAAGAGCTTAGGAATGAGAGACTTAACAATAGGAAAATGAAAGAAATGTTAGATCGAGAAAAAGATAAACAACACAGCATAAGGTCGCACGCAACTGAAACAATAGAAGTAAGTTTTTTTATATTTAATATTTTTGTTTGAATAATGTAAAATTTGCTTACGGAAGTCAGTTTTCCGTTAAGGAAAATCTTCAGAAATAGTTTATTATTTTATTTTTCATAATTATAATAATAGTCCACATTTGGGGAGTCCACTCAAAGTGATGTGAAATTCACCCCGAGCTGGACTTCATGGCGCAACAAAATCTATGCGTCCAAGTAGCACGTTTGCGACGTAGGATGAGGCGATCGGGACGAAGAGAGTCGAGGAGGCTGTCCCAAATACCTGGACTGCCTTAGATACCTGTAAGCCCGCCAGCTACAGGTGAGCAAAAAACAACTGGTTCATCTCCAGTAAGTCCAGGGTTCGCACCCTCTTGTCTAGAAAAAAATCTTCGACAGTAATTTTTGGCCCTTCTCTCGCACTATTCGGAACGCACCCTGTTTGGAGACAATAGGTTCAAAGTTCGTGTTGCTGACCTCACATGACTTAATGAACCTATTGACAAGTAAATTTTCGCTCAAAGTAGACTCTGGTTATCGACTGTAAGAGGCCCATAACGGCAAACGGCGTATAGAGAAATTAGAGGAGAAAATTGCTCGTTCACGCCAGGATGTTTCTCGTATTCAGTGTGCTATTGATGATTTACGTAGTAGTAAGCCATTAGGTCCATTACGCCATTTGAGCAGAATAGATTATCGGTACACTAGACTAATAGATAGTATTTATAGTAATACTACAGCTTACATAAAACTCCATACGAAAACGGAGAAATTTGGGATAGTATAGAGTTGTCGAACACGGTGTTCGACAAGGCGATCCGATTTCTCCCAAATTATTCAACGCAGCTCTGGAGTTGGCCTTTAAAAACTGTGACTGGGCGAATCGTGGTCTAGATATAGACGGAGTGAGACTCAACCATCTTAGATTCGCAGACGATATTATTCTACTATCAGATAATGTAGCAGATATGGCGTACATGCTGAAAGAACTAAAAAGGTAAACTGAAAAAATTGGATTGAAGGTAAATATCTCTAGAACGCAATTGATGACGAACCTAGTATTGAGTGACCATCTATACCTCGGTGGCAAACAGATAGAACAGGTAGTCAGCTACAAATATCTAGGGCATGATATTAGCATTGACCGAGACAATCAAACCCGTAAAATTAAATGCTGAATCTGTCTAGGGTGGGCGGCTTTTGGCAAGTTGAGAGATGTTTTCACTAGCAACTTACCAAATTGCTTGAAGATAAAAGTTTTCAACCAATGCGTACTACCTGTTCTAACATACGGATCGGAAACTCTGACATTAACAGCTAAGTCAGCTGAAAAATTAAGAGTTGCCCGAAGATCGATGGAGAGGTCAATACTAGGAATTAGTTTAGCTGATCGAAAAACAAATCAGTGGATTTGAAAACAAACAAAAGTATGTGACGTCATCGAAAGAATTGATCGTCTTAAATGGAACTGGGCTGGACATGTGGCTAGACATCAAGATGACAGATGGACAAAGAAGATCCTAGATTGGAGACCCAGAGATACCAACAGAAGAAGAGGAAGACCCCCAACTAGGTGGACGGATGACGTAAAGAGAGTTGCGGGGAACTGGAAATCGTTAGCACCAGATCGTTCCGAATGGAAAAAGCTTGGGGAGGCCTACGTTCAGCAGTGGACAAGAAAGGCTGATTAATGATGATGATGATGATCATATTACACCAACTGCGCACAAAGCATCACACACTGAATTTGTCCACTTTCTCTCTGCTAAAGCAGAAATCGGTGGACAAATTGAGAGCACTAGCCCTGGCTAGAAAGAAACTGGTCAACTGAGTTAGGACCATGGAGGATAATACAATGTTCCTCACGAGCCCGTCACGCCTTTTCATGACCAAATCTAAGGTTTCTGAACCGTTACTATCAATCGACAGGATAGAGACTTTCTGGAAGGAAATTTATGAACAAGAGAAAAAAATAAATAAAAACAAAGGGTATAGAGTTAAGCTTTTAGTCCTGATAGTTGGTGTTTTGACTGGTATAAAAGCCTCCTACCGAAGGGAAATCGAATCCATTCCCGCCGACAGATCTTCTGCCACCTCTTTGGTGGCAGATGCTTTCAAAGTACGGGCACTGGATCTGGTGTAATTTCCACGTCTGCATATCTCCAGGGTTTGGGATGCAGCCGTATGTATTTAGCTCCACTAGTCTCTAGGAAATGATGTGGCGCAAAAGGTTGCTGAAGTTTGCGACTAGTGGACGCTTGTCAAAACCTGACAAATCCCAAATAATAATTATATTTATTTCACTATACAGAATACATGTTGCAAATTAAAACGGTGTGTAAAAATTCTGTAATGCGTATTCGGTTAATTATTATATGAGTTTTTTAGAGATTCTCGTTGTTAATAATTATCATTATTACTAAACCTATACATAAAAACCATCAGGGGCGTACACAGATTTTTTTTTAGATATGGTCCGGCAAATTGGACTTGTAAAACACCGATTTGTTTGGTGAAAAGCAAAAAGTATAAAAATGTATCATCAGTTTTTAGACACTTATAAACATTTTTAAGCTTCTCTTCATCTAAAGGCCTTATCACACTAGAGTTATTATTCAAGTCTAAACTTGGAAAATTAAAGTCTTTGCATTCGAATCGAAGTCTTGTACGTGTGATAGTATGAAGAAAAAACCTAGGTTTTGAAGACCAGGCAAATGAAACAGGATACAATTTCTCGGTCTCTTTACCCAGGTCTTACAGCTGACGCGTCTTTGTTTTAAAATAACCTTTCAAAATATAACTGTCAACTGTTATAATTTCACAATGTGCGCATGGGCAAACAAACAATTTCCCAGTCTTAACTAATATTCAAATACCGTGTGATATGTCAAGACCTAAAGACTTGGATCCTAAAAAAAAACCTACAAAAATAAGACTTGGATAGCGTTCTAGTGTGATACGCCTTTAAATAGTTGCAAACATAGTACTCTTTGTCCAGCGAAAAAAAGAGCGGTGCGGCAGAGGAAGTATATTCCAAGGATACTTATAACAATGCTTTATTGCAACAATAAATTTAGATAACGTCACTCGAACCTCAACCATTTAACCGATTATTGAATAAAGTTCTGATCTATATCAAATACAAATATACAGCTGAGCGACTTTTGTCTTATTACAGGAGCAGTATTAGAGGAGCGGCGTAAAATAAATTCAGTAGACATTGCTTAAACAACAGATACTGATGTTATGACGTTTCATAAAAATAAATATCGTATGTTTATATATCCACTATGTTTTGAGCTTTTTTACTTATTATAGTATAATTACAAACATTTACCTTGAATCTTAGGAGTGGTTCAGACCCATTGGACCACCCAAATGTGTGCTCCCCTGAAAACCATAAAAATTCATAATGTGAATCTATGCAACACGCATACGTAACTATCCTACATCAAAATATTATTGCGCCGCTTATGTTGTAAGTAAGTAATGAAATTAGCAAACAGTCCTCTTACTTCAAGCACTGCGTTGTTGACCTTGAAGGCTCAAATGAAAAATCAAAGTATACAATAATTTTTTTATATTTCAGTCTTTGCAGAAGAGATTAAAAAAGGCGCTTGAGAATGAAACAGAACTAAGAATGAGAATAAGTTATCAAAGTCCACAACATGAGCCCAGTAGAGAAGAACGTCGAGGATCATCTTACAGTAGCAGCCGGTCACCAAGAACTCGGGAGACAACTCATTACATCACCACTGAAGTTGATATACCACCTGTTAGAAAAAAGAGTTATCGTTCACCAGTTAAACGTCCATAAGTTTTTATAAGGCGATTGCGAAGTTTAGTTAGGAATATAGTTTAGGATATTAGATATATTGGCCAACTGAAATTTACGTTGAATATTATTTGAGCTAAATGTCAAATGATATTTCTTAATTCTTACTGTTAAGTAAGGCTGTAAAAATATTTCGATGGCCAAAAATGAAGTTAATGGAGAATTTTATCGAAATAGATATGTCTTATGTATAATGTAAACTGTCTTATGCATTGTTTATGTTGTGAAATTGATAGTAAACAGTAATGTTTTATTATTTAAATGATTTGTGTTATATTTGAATTGTTCCATCTAGGGCTGAAGTCAAGGGTGTACGGTCAGGGTTGCCAGATTATTATTTTACCAAATCGGGATTTTTACCAAATAAATATAAAAAATTCGGGATTAAGACTCAAAAAGCGGGACAACGTAATAAAATGTACAGTTCCAAAATTTTCAAAATGTTTATAAACAAACTCCCTCTCAAAATAGTAGTGACGAGCAAAAAAAAGGTCCTCACTTCCAAAATAGAAGTGATGAGCAAAAAAAGGTCTTCACTCCCAAAATAGAACTGATGAGCAAAAAAAAGGTCCTCACTCCGAAAATAGAAAGTGAGGAGCCAAATAATTTTTTTGATTAATTCGGGATTTAAGCTGTCCCGCGCGGGACAATCTATTTTTGTTCAAAAAGCGGGACGTCCCGCGAAATTCGGGACGTGTGGCAACCCTGTGTACGGTATATCGTCTGCTTCGTTTTAAATGACCAGCACATATCCTGTGCTTCTTATAATATCGGTGCGTTAAATAGACCTATTATTTTGTAGCCTATTACATATTTAATTAGTTAAAATATTCTAATAATATTTTTTTTTATAAACACATTATTGTAAACGCTTTTATCACAGGACCTGGATTTATGGCAGCAAAAGAATAAACCAAAGGATCTGTCTTTGTCTTTATCGGGTCAATTCTATATTTTTTGTGGTTAAAAAGATTTGCTTAAACATGATCGTTATAAAGTAACATTTTAACTAGGAGTTTTTAACCTTGTTTCTTATTTTATAATATTTGAGTTATAACTTTTAAACCTAATGATTAAAAGTATATTTTGAAATTATTGAAGCGAACCCGGGGACGTTACATGAAATCGTGTCATTTATTGTCCACTAGGTAACGAGCCTGTGATATACATATAAAGTCTGATCTCAAACTGAAATGAGATTCCTGACTAAAGGAGTTCGGGTAGTAGGCGTGAGTGTTCATCATTACGAAATGTGAATTAAATGATATATATTAGTACTACTTACCAACCGACTGATCAGGCATCTTGTTAATAGTCTGGATCTTACCTGTTCACTTACGTACTTAAAGGTGAAGGTTTACACACGTTAAGTAAGACGGTTTAAAATTAATCAATTTGATTTATTAATAGTAATATTTACAATAAGTTTAAAAGATTAAAATATTGATAAAAATAATGACAAAGATTAAAACAAATAGAATCGGATAGACCACTAGAATGCCGACACAGTGCTCTAAGAATACAACAAATTATATGTTAATGCTAACCGGACCGAATACTGTCTGATCTTCTCTTCAGAGAGATGGAAGTTTATATAAGCAGTCTAGTCGTGTTTCTAGGAAAAAGGGTGGTTAATGTTCCTTATAAGTCCACCACGGACAACTCGTTAGAGAAACCGTGTATGCTAGTTGGAATGAGATTTGGCCCTGGCGAAGCGCCGCCCCTTTCTTTCAAAACACAACATTTACGATACACTTTAACATTTCCAATATTTTTATTCAAAACTGAAATCTAAATAAGTACTTGATAGTTATCCGTTTCGAAATCCAAGCAATTATTTAATAAGTGTTTGTTAACATTTAGCTCCTATTAGCGTTTTTAAAGAAAAAGTTGAATAATAAAATTTCAGTATTTATACGCTTTAAGTCACATTTAAATGGTTTAAATGAGATCTATAGTATACTTATTTTGAAGAATATTAACATTATTAAAAGAGAGAATTCTAAAAAATATCAATTCTATTCCGACCTAACAATTTTATGTCTGAAATAGAAAATTGCGTTTTGCGTCGCATTCATAGATGCTAAATTATGTAAATGTATTAAAACTGTATAAAGCAATTATATATCTTCACTATATGCAAACAATCAATGATAAAACTTATTAGGTTAGGTTTAGTTAGCAAAAATTTTAGACATAAAAAACTTAAACTTGCTAGACGTATATGAACAGGTACTCATACGGAATTTGTACCTGTTTCCAATGAGATTTATAGTATACGTATTTTGAAAAATATGAACTTCATAAATAGTTCAAAAAATATCAGTTATCTCTGCCAACTACAGATGCATGAATGATTACTATTGGCTCCCCACTCTTACGACCGTGCCTTCTCGTTTATAAAGTTAGAATATAATTCATTCTAAATATACAAGCCTAGTTTTGGTGGACTAATACGGAACATTAACCCTTTGAACAATGAACCATTTAAAAATATATTTCTAAAGTTACGTGCTGTAATGTAAGGTTTCCAATTTTATTTTACTATCTGAATTCTTAAAAATGTTTATTTTAAAATACCCCTTGCAAAAAAAAACGCCTTTCAAAGAAATTCTTGTGACGGGTGGTTTGTGAAATTTTGTCTTTGTCCGGACGAACTAACCGATTCGTTACATTATATACAAGGGAACGTATTTTGCTAGTGTGAGTGTGGTTTTAAAGTAAACAAGTGTTATAGTTGAATCGTGAATCAACAACGTTCAAATATAATAAATTTACATTGTAGAAATATACAATATTTATATATAAATAATAAAATTATATATAATAAAATAATTATGGCTGCAGAAAGTAAATAATGTAATATTACCACAACGTGCAATTGTATCAATATTTTTTCTTTTTTTTTTCTTCTATATTAAATTACAGGTAAAATTCGATATACGCCAGTTCGATATACACCTATCCACTTTTACATCTGCGCTGAATTAACTATCGTACGAGAAGAAAATGGAAGTTATTAGACGAATGGAAAGTGGGGAAAACGCCCCGATGTATGCAGGATAATGAATTTACCGCCTTCAACTGTTACTACCATTATGAAAAATAGTACAGATAAAATCATACATTCTGCTTAGCAAACCAAAGATGAAAACACTAAGTACGCGTCAACGAGTACTAAGACAAATAAAATAGTATTATAGATACCCGTTATGTCTATAGTTTATTTATTTGAAACTTAACCCTGTACGATGATTACCTTTTATGTTTTTACAAACGACCACTAGATGGCAATATTGATATGTGTTATTACTATATTCGTAAAATTTGACATTTGTTATTGTGAAATCAGTGGCAGCTCATAAATTGACCGCGTAGTTTGTTGACAGTGAGAGTTTAAAAAAACAAGTTTGTAAAAAAATGGATATTACTTGTGAACGTTTTCGTTGGATGATTTTTTACAATTTTAGTCAAGGCCTACTCAACAATAATGCATACATTCGCTTCGTTCAACTTTTGATAATGAATCACCATCAGAAAAGACTGTTTACAATTGGTTTGCAGAATTTAGTCGTGGTCGTGCGTCCGTCAGTGATGAATCTCATGAAGGTTGATCAAAGTCGGTTGTGATTCAAGAAAACATCGATGCTGTGCGCAAAATTATTGAAGAAGATCTGCATGTGACTTACCGTGAGATAGAGGCATCCTTTGGCATATCGCAGACTGCAATACATTCGATTTTGCATGAACATTTAACTGTGAAAAAGATCTGTTCCCGATGGATTCCGCATAATTTGACCGAAGCTCAAAAAAAGGCTCGTGTTTATTGGTATAAGGGAATGCTAAAAAAAAATCAACCTAGGCGCTGCAAAATCCGTTACAGGTGATGAAATTTGGATTTATTCATATGAACCGGAAACTAAGCAGCAATCCACTGTTTGGGTCTTCGTTGTTCGTTCACGAAGCACTTTCTTTTTAGAAAAAGATCGCTTGTTTCTTCGGTTGTACTGAACATGTCGCAACCATTCCTTTAGAGGATCGGAGAACAGTTAATGCTGAATGGTATACAACAATTTGTTTGCCAGAAGTCATCAACAAAATCAGGCAAAACAACAAAAAAATTTGACAATGACAAGATCTTCATCATGACTTAATTTAACCCCTAAAGACTTTTGTTTGTTCCCCAATGTCAAACAAAAAATGCGTGGATAGCGATTTTCATCACCTCACGACGCTGTTGAATCCTTCGAAAACCATGTTTTTGAGATATCTACTTCAGAGTGAAAAAAATGTTTCGAGAATTAGTTTGAACGCATGCAAAAGTCTTAAGCTGCATTCACACCTCTGTAAATGAACACGTTGTACGCTATGGATAATTTTTAAACGAGGTCATTTGGTATGATCGGACATGCTCGTGCTTTGTCGTTGCTATACTACTGTTGAGCGATATAGTACGAGCTTGTCCGATCATACCAATTGCACTCGTTTAAAAACTATCCATAACGCACAGAGTGTTAATTTACTGAGCTCTGAATTCAGCTTAAAAGGCAAATATTTTGAAAAGCAATAAAACAGTTTAATCCATTTTTTTTTTTTTTCTTAGTTTTTAGTAAAAACTTAAAAGGTATCCCTCGTACCCTCACTATAAGTTAGGTTCATTTTACGCCAGTTCGGTTTACGCCGGTTCTCCTAGGAATGGAACTCCAGCGTATATCGAGTTCTACCAGTACTTTTATTTTCAGGTTACATTTACCTTATTTTATTTTAATTTTTAAACAAACTGAAAAATCAATATTTTAAATTTATCATAATTTTAATGTTTTAAATATTTACTTGCAATATATAGGAAGTTTTTAGGTGCTTCTTGGATTTCCAACAAAAAAAAAAAGCTACATTTGTGAAATGCGCATTGGCAAACCGCCAACACAGGTAAATACTATAAGACCCAGCAGATTTCAAGATCATTGCAAACTTAGAACGCTCGCTACCGTGGCGAATGTGCTAATCGCGATTTTTTTTCATAAAAATAAATTCTTTGTAAAGTTTAATAACGGAGCTATTTTTTCATCGATCTTCCACCGATAAAGCTTTGGAAGACATACTCCGAATTTAAATATAAAGTAATCCGTCTCCAGTAAAAATCGAACCTTTAACAGAATATTTAATCCAGACATTTATAACAAGAACATGTGGCCGAGCGCATTGAGTCGTGTGGTTTAGACATGTGAAAACAGTTTGGGCTGGGCGGTCGGTGGTCCGAGCCTCCTTCGTTGGTGATATTATTCGAGTGAGAATAATATGTTTACATTACTCCAATTTTCTTAATCATTCACTCCTCATCCAGGTGTAGGAGCTCGCCCTCTGGCATCGGCGATTCGCCTCGTTGCAGAAATAGGCCGATGTAAAATAAATAAATTTAAAAAAAAGAACAAGAACACGTAGATTTGTGGTTATCATGTAAAAAAATTGTTTCCTTCGATTGTTATTTAGAGGAGAGGAATAAAGCAAAATATTGGTAGATTTGATAGTTAGTTCATTTTAATTTCATTATAAGTACTCTTCTACAAAAATACATGTTTATCTAGAAAACATATGTAGTTAGTAACTTTTAACTTGCATTACCTGCATAACTGGTACCAATAAAAGTTGCAATATCACATTTCTACAGCACGAGCTGCTACTGTAAAGATGGCTTGCATCTATTGTGCTATTGGCGAAGTGAGAGGTGTCTCCTATTCTACCGTGGGATCATGTGAATCCTTGATCTTTATTTATTTATTTACTTATTTATTTTATTTATTTATTTATTTATTTATTTGTTTGTTTGTTTGTTTGTTTGTTTGTTTGTTTGCTTGTTTGTTTGTTTGTGTTCCTAGATATTTGAAGTCGTTTAATTAATTAAACAGCAGTAAAATTTGAACGAAAGTTCCGACCAAAGATATTTTCTGAAAAAGAAGACACAATATTAGTAAAAGGAACTACAAAACAGATCTTACCACACAGTATTGAGCTTACTATGTAATTTTTTATCAACAGTATATTGTGCAATTTGCGTGAACTACCATATATTCTGCATGAGAATGAATTTTGCCGAACGAGCCGTAAGCGAGTAAAGTAATTCATTCGAGAGCGGAATATATGTTCTGTGAGCGTTGCTATTCCTACGATTGCCATTTTTTTTAAATAAAAAAATTTAATCTAGAAAATACATTGATAATATTATCTGTCTCATTTTGTAATACGAAACTAACAGGGAAACTTCATTTTTTATGTTGTATATTTAAAATATCATCTTAGGGTGGTAATTCTGAAGTTACACCTTTCAAAATATTTGACAATGTCAATTATGACATTAAATTATATGTCAACTTACTAACACAAATTGTATAAAACACAAATTGACAAGTATTTGAAATATATTTTATACAACCAGAACAGAAATTATGAATAAGCGAAATAAGATGAAATAAATATTTGTATATAATTCAAAATATTAGACATGTCAATCACAAATTTGACATGTCAATTTGGTATCTGACATGTAGTTTTTGAGTGAATATAACCTCAGTATAATGAAACTTCACCAAAAATGTGAAAGCCAGATTTACAAGTTTACATGGTTTCAAAAAAGTCTATTTACACCACAACAGTCACCAAAGTAACCAGATTTAGTTTCGTATTACAAATTGAGACAGATTATACCACAATATATTTGGTTTTCTGATGGTCAGGGTGATGTTTATCTAATGTAAAATATTGTTGACAGACATTAATTCGCGCGCAACCGGTATGGGAATTAAAATACCCACACCAACTGCGTGCGCATGCTGTACGAGAATGAATAAATTCACACCAATGCGCATATGTATTATTAATTCTTGTACCATCTGCGCACGCTTTAAATTCAATGAAAATAGAATACTGAATTATGTAAGTTTATTACCTGTCAACTAACAATATCAAAATAAGACAATTCCGTAGTAGTTGTAGGAAAAATATTTTTCCCAGTTACTATTGTGATAAAAAATTATTGAACTTACTTCTAGAAACATGGATAACTTGAAAGGAAAGAGGTCAAAAACTGTAAACTTGATTTTGTAATGCAAACCACGCAAGAGCAGAGAATTCATTCTGGTACACAAATTTTCCTTACTTAGACATAAAGTTACATGTCCCAGTAATACGAATGTTTCTTTTGCCTACAAATAAAACAATACAAATTATTTTTCTCGTAGCTATATCACAGTTTAAATTTTCTTTTTTAATTTTATTGGACCATTATACATTGGACTAATGAGTGAATTACTTATTTGTAGGCCATGATAAACTACATCCATACCTGAATCGAAATTAACCCAGGGGCCTTTTTAACGTAAAATTTAATTCAGAACATACATGCACAAATATACTTTTGGCAGGTCTATTCGTAAAGTCGTTTCCAAGGTATGCAGCTATCAGTCTCATGACATCACTAAAGCACATGCTCAGTTCGAAAAATCGTATTTTTTGGAAGGATTAAAGAAGTTGGTAGTACACATATTAATCCATTACACAGTCCAACAGACATTTTGGTACCTGCGATGTTTTAACCGTTTCTAGGTAGTTTTTAGGTGCAGAATCCAAAATAGCCGTCAGATTTGGTCTATCACATCTAGTTTTTGAGATACCCTACATTGGCATCTTTTAGAATAAAATTATCTTATTTTTTAATTTATATAAATAAATAAATAAATAAATAAATATACATTTCACGTTACTACTATTACTTTTTGCTCTAACTGCCACTTAAAAAACAAAATAAAAAGTAGATAAATATACATTCATCACTTATCGCTAAAAAATTTCTTTTACATAACTTTCTAGCATGGAGTTTATCAGAACAGTCTTGCTGAAGACTCCAACAGTAGTCAGCCATCATGTGGCTATCCCATCTTCCTTGTTATCAATCTTCCATAGTTTTAATATCCTGATGGAATCTTTTCCTATTTTTCACTAAAATCACCTAGGTTTTCTGGAAACAGATCTAAGTGGTTGTGGAGGTAGTGAACTTTTATGCTTATGTTACAACCGAGAATATTAAACTTGGAAAGCATATTTTCCACTAATTCTATGTAATTCTCTGCTTTCTAATTTCCAAGAAAATTTTGTACTAGTTGAACAAATGAACACCAAGCATTAGATTCAATCTAATGCGTCACGGTAATTGAGGACAATCAAATATTTCGGTTTTCAGTTTTTCTGTGCTAATCCTAGGAAATTTACGTGTCAGGTAGTCAAAACAAAGTCCATTTCAATTAAAGCCTTCACATATTGGTTCATAAGCCCCAACTTGATATGTAAGGGTGGAAATGTGATTTTCTCTCTCGCAACCAAAGGTTCGTTGATTACGTTTTGTTTTCCTTGAATCACGATATTTCTTAGAGGCCAATTTCTGTTAACCCAGTGCTAATCCTTAGCTCTGCTATCCCAAAGACTAAAAAACCAGGATATTTTGTATTTCCACTTTGCTGTCCAAGGACGAAGTTTACCATTTGTAGATCCACACAAATCACCCACAGATGTTCTTCATACTTGATCTTTTTCAGGACTAGTGGTATTGTCGGGTTTTACGGCAACGGGTAATACCAGATAATTCGAACTAGCTAATAAGATTCTAGTTTTAGGTACGAAATCTCAATTTAGGCCTCTAAAGACATCATTATTTCATTATTTTTACCTTTCGTCTGAACTAAAATCAATTAGCCTGTATCTCAAAAACTAGAGCTGCTACGAAAAAATCCAGGTATTTTTGGAATTAGCACATCAAAAATATCCAAAATCAGTTCTTACTTTTCCGGCACCAAGAAAAAATTTAATTTTTGGGCTGTTATCTATTGCTACAACCTAACAAACTTAAGAACAAAATACAAAATAATTTACCAGAAGCTTTGAAGAACGACTCTACTGCCTAAGGCTGCGGTTACAATGGAAGCGTGTTCACCCGAACTGTAAGTCGCGCATACTCGCTCGCATTCGGTCGACTGATTCTAGAGTGTAGAAATACACAGGTGTAGTTACTGTAGAAGCTTATAAATCGCGCGAAACTACGCTCGTACTCGGGCATTCGGGCGAGTGATTCAAGCGTGTAGAAGTACACATCTGAGTATTGTAAATCGTGCGAATAGCTGAATTCAAGCTTGTTTGTTTTCTTCGCGCGAGTATGCGTTCTACGTACAGTTCTAATCTCTGTACAGTCCACTTGTTTTACTTGCTCTGTGGTACAGTCAGAATATACAAAATGAATATTGAGAAATTAATATTTTTAGTTTTTGATCGAAGATCGTTATGGGATAAAAATGTAAAACTTACCATAACCGTGATCAATCACGTAAATTATGGGATGAAGTGGCGACTGAATTAAAAGTTAGCGATAAGAAGAAATATTTATTTTTTACATATTATAACATAATAAAGAACAAAACAACATACATATGAATGGTGTACACCAGTGGTTCTCAACCGGTGTATACGCGTATCACTAGTGGTACCTGAAAGAAGACTTGGTGGTACGTGAATAGCAGTGAAATAGTTTTTTAATTAATATAATGATGAAAAAATATATATAAAATTACTCTTATCAAAGGTGAATTGTGTCACAAAAAAAAAACTTGCTTTATTATACATTCTTGATATTTTCTATACTAATATAAAATTGGAGCATTATAGGCTATTCCAAACGTTTTGGCGGAGCTATATTTTGCAATATAGTTACTTTCATCGTTTGAATTGTGCTTTTTGACCGTTTTGTTTAAGTTTTGAAATTCACATTTACAATAATCATTTTTTGATTAAGGTTAATATCATTTTAAAATGTAATTTTCTTTATATTTTGATTTTTTGTGTCATTCTTAATACAAATTTTTGTCACTAAAATAATTTCTATAGTGCGTTCAAAGGTGAGTTTGCAGTACAGGGCATATGGAGTAGTTCTTTTTCATACTCTCTAATGGGTTTACACAATGACACTATCCTTTTCTTGCTTGTCGACGTTGCCAGCTCTAAAACGCGCTGATCTGTGAAGACTCAGTATTCTTCAAATGGCCATTTGTTTTTGTTGACTGTTATTTTGAGTTTTATAAGAGTTGATTTTTGTAAATCATACGAGTTTTTCATATTATTATAATTGACACATTTGACACTTTTACAACATTTGGCAACACCGCTTCCATTTTCCATTGGTGACTCAACTTAACCCGTATCCCTCTAGCGGCAAAAAAGCGAACACTTCGAAAAAGGTTACTGTCATTGTTGACGTATAATTCACCATGTGTTTTATTGTTTCTGTCCATTCTCACTCCATTTTTACAGCGAATAAAGTGATAAATTTAAGAAAAAAAGATTAAATACTCCTTGTTGTGTGTATGGTAGTCAATCACAGGAAGAACATCTTCGAATATTAGATTGAAAGATTATCAGTGATTCTAAAATTTTGTTTCTAAGGGAATTTATACTGTTCAGATGATTTTAAACAAGTTTTTAACGTTGAATTTTTCATTTTCCCTGTCTCACATGTGCAAGAAAATCGTTTAATGTTGTGTAAATTATTGTTAATATAATTAAAACCCCTTGTTATTTCATGGGAGTGTTCCATAACTGTGTTAGTTTGCAAATATTTGACAGTTTTCTTGTGTAGAATAAATTACAAGTTCTCTTTCTATAAAATTTCTTGAGATATGTGTAGATATTAAGTATTCAAATAAATGTTTTAAGTTCAAAGTATAACATTTTATTTTCTCTGTGAGTATAAGCCGGCACCAACATACAATATATAACCTCTGAAAATATTCATTTACAAGCAGCAAATTTTATCATAAAATGGATTCACATATATTTATACACTTTTTTAATACTCGGTTATAATTTAAATATACTGTATACAGCAAGAAAACGTAAATTAGACCAAAAATTGATTATAAACCAATACTGTTTACATACGTTGACAGATGACTATCCTTTTTCGTGTCAAAAGTTCACAAGGCGATAGTGGCGCCGTTTCGGTAATTATAGTCGCGAATAAGAGTTATAGTGCAAACTCACCATCGAACGCACTATAGACCTAAACACCACATATCTAATCGCTGGAATATGCGCTAATATGCCCGAACTGTACTTCTGGCGAACACGCTTCCACTGTAACCGCAGCCTAAGTCAACATCCTGAGCTTCATAAAAGAAGCAGAACTCTTACGTGAAATATAAACGTATAATAGCTCACTTATATTTAACAAATTATATCAAATTGAAACAAAATATTTATTGTATTTGATAAGACTACATAAGATACATAATATAAAAATATGTATTACAAACCTAAAATGGCATGTAAATTTACGTACACATTATAAACGACGCTAAAGGCCTAGTAGTTGAAGCAGTCACTAAATAAATAGTATGAAAAGAAGTCGGAATATCGTTGGGCAAAATGCATCCAGCAAAAAGGAGACTACAGGTAGGACTCGATATACGCCGCAGTTTTGTTTCTAGGAAAACCGGTATTAACTGAACTGGTGTAAAATGAACCTAATTTATAGTGAGGGTATAGGGTTAGGTTCCAAGTAAATCAACAACAACCATCAACTTTCTCCAGCTACTCTGCGGAATTATATGAAATCAGGCAAGCTCTTTATTACATTATCAGTAGCACAGACAGCCCAAAATTTATTATTATTAGCGACTGGCTCAGCGCTTTACTCACCATCAAGAATGTCGAAAAACATCCTAGCGATGAAAACATCCAAGAATAGCTAAATTTAATTAATATTGCACACTTAAAAAATATTACAATAGTGTTTCTCTGGATCAGATCAGATACGGGCATTTCATTAGGCAATGATAAAGCAGACTCTCTAGCCAAAGATGCAGCCAACCTGATTTGTAATACTGGAATCAAACTATCTATTTCAGACGCATTTAATAAAATAAAGAGTAATATCAGAAAGGAATGGGAAGACCAGTGGTGTATCACCAGTCAAGATAAAGGTAGACATTATTATAGCATAACCGGGCACCTACCAAAGAAATCATGGTTTCAAAATACCGTCAACCGCCATACAATCACAACGTTATGCCGTTTGAGATCAGGTCATGCATGCTATCCAGAACTACTACATAGATTTAATATTATTGATTCTCCCATTTGTAAATGCGATAATACCACCTCTGCTTCCTTGGACTATATTTTTTTACATTGTCCTTTACATTGCACACCTAGACAAAAATTATTATATAATATCTCTAATGTAAATCAGTTTAAAGAAATACTTATAAATACTGCTAACTATAAATCTTTATATACAAGGTGTCCCAAAAGAAATTTTATATTTAGTGGATCGATTAAAAAAAAAGTAAGCCGTATATAGAAAAAATGTTTATTAATTATTAAAATACACTTTTTGGGGATTTATTTCTTAAAAATAATATCGTCTAAATGTAGACCCTCGCGTTCTCGGCACTCATTTAATCGAACAGTAAAATTACTTATGACGTCTCGGCAGGTGGACTCAGGGATGGCTGCCATTTCGTGACGGATATTTTCTTTAAAATGCGCCAGTGAAGTCGGTTTATTGGCGTAAACTTTAGATTTAAGATAACCCCATAGGAGAAAGTCCATAGGGGTTAAATCTGGACTGCGTGGAGTCCAATTTATGTCACCTCACCTCAATCACCTGATTTACGAAATTAAGCCTCTGACTGGCATCTTGGGGCTTTAATTCTTGTACCAATTGAATTGTAGGGGTGCAGCTTTAGGTCTTTGTGCATAATGCGATGTAATGATGATCTATGCACATTTAAAGCACTTGCGCGCTTCCGAATTGAAAGGTTCGGGTCGTCACGAACAGACTGATTAACATTCTCCACGTTTTCTACCGTTCTTAATGACCTAGGTCGCCCGGATTTTGATTTATCCAGCGTTGTACCAGTCTCTTCAAACTTTTCAACCCAATGTCGAATGAGAGGAATGCTTGGCGCATCATTTAAGTGGCGAAAACCTCGAATACTGCAGAATTTTCTACGCGCTACAATCGCCGAATCACCGTTTTTGTAAAACTCTCGCACGCATAAAGCGCGGTCTGCTCCCAATAAACGCTCCATAGCGACTCAATTCCCAAGAGCCAGGCTACCGATTGACATAACCCCCGCGCCCCTCGGATACGTTGCGTTCACGCAGTAAGCTAAATAAATATAAAATTTCTTTTGAGACACCTTGTATAAAAGAGAATATTTGTGGCTATGTCCGGAAATTCTAACCCACTTCCAGATATGCTACCGAGTTGAAATTTTGCATACAGGTAGAAAATGATTTCATCATAACTAGAAAAATCGAAAATCTCAAAAAAGTCCCATCAGAAACGAGAAATTAATAATTTTGTTTTTAATTATGTTGGACCATCGAAGTATGTATGATGCGTTCAGTGAGATCGCGGGAATCTCGTTTCAATGGTTGTTTAGACAACTATAGTAAGTTCGTGGAACATCGGCCAATATCGTTCGGCACGATTCATTATTGTTCTGCTATGGGTGATTTTATTCAGTTATTTAGTAAAAATTATACTTAGCATATGCAGAGCTAGATTTAAGTCGAGCAGCTGTTTTCTGGTTTTTTATTTTTGCGTATTTTTAAGAATTTTGTTAATATTATTTATTTATGTTTTATCTATTATTTTATATAAATATTTAAATATAATAGTAAAATCTTTTATATATATAAAACAGAAAATCTGTGTATACCGAGCTGAAATTTGGTATATAGGTAGGAAATGCAGTCAAAATAAGGAGGCAAATCGAAAATCCAAAGAAAAAAAAAATGTATCACTTAAGACGTAGACTTAACAGAAAAATTGCTTATAAAAAGAAAACAATTTTTTTTAAATGATTTTGTTTCAATTGTATTGATATTACGGGAGTTACAAAGGGACAACCTAAAACTGAAGTTTTGAAATATCTTATTTACTATTGACTTACCATTAAAAACGCACATGAGAAAAGTTGTTCAAAATAAAAAAAAAAAAAAAACAAATATAATATATTGACCTATAAATTATTCAATTGGTTGAGAAGCTGGAGAAGGAAGGAGGGGGTGGGTGCTAAAACTAAAATACTGGAAATATCTAGCTTATTATTTACTTTACATCAACAATTTATAAAGACAATTTGTTTTGATTGAAGAACGATTATTTTCTGTTTAGTGTAGCTTTTGAATATTTAGGGGGACAGAGGGAGCGCTACTTATAAACTTGAAATTTCTCTCTTATTATTGACTTAACATTAAACATGTGCATAACAAAAGCTGTTATAATATCAATAATATAAATAAATAAATAAACAAATCTTTCCTCAATATATCAGACCTATAATGACATATCGACTTAGTTTTTGCTTCCAAAGGTTACCCATGCACATGTACAAAAACGCATTTTGCTCTGATCAACCCATAAACGGAAAATCTAGATTCAAGGTTAGTTCTAAAACGCCTCGGATGTTTAGAATCTGTACATGTATTAAAACTAAAAAACGGCTTAACCGATTTTAGTGTTATTTGCAAACAGCTAACAGCGTATTGCAAATTTGTCTGGAAAGATTTTAAGCTATATATCATCGCTGTATGACACCAGGCTTCCGATCAATTAAGAAATATTTAGAAAAAATAGAAAAAAATTTCCGTATTATAAAAAACTTTAAAAGATACGCGTATTCAAAATATATATTAACGAATTTTAGGGTTTAATATTGCTACAAAAATGTTCCCGAGAATATATATATCATTTTAATACAATTTTTTTTATTTTAATTTTTGACAACAATTATAACGTTAAATTCGCTGTTGAACATTATTGTAACCCCCTAAAGCAATACGAAGAAAAAAACTTCCTTGGGTGGCAAGAATATTTACTATCGAAAAAAAGTGCTCCGACCTATATAGGTACGATTTATAAATCAGGAATTATCACGGAGTAATTATAATAAATATCATAAAAATTATAATAAACAATTTCGTAAGGTGCAAAATAAAATGTTTCACGTGATCGGCGCTGCTTTTGGCGATGAGTGATTCTCAAATGGGCATTTTATGTGGCATTTTCCTGGGTTAGCACAACGGGCCAATTAGACGTGTTGTTACTAAATGTCTATGCTACCAATGTTTACAAAGAAGTTCGTACTTAAATTATTTGTATAAGAAGCACATATTAATACAATGGTAGATTAAAACAAATAAATATATTTGAATATAAAACGATTCGCAGCAACCAGTCTTGAACCGATTTCGAAATGGGTCCGATCTAAGCCGTCTACGACTATTTTTTTCGGCAGCGAAGCAGCGGGTATACTGCTAGTATGTAATAAAATTTATTTACCAATGCAAATTAAAATTCTAAAAGATTTTTCAAAGCTGGATGATATGGTTTAAAATGCCAAAAGGAAGGTTAAAAAAAAAACCTTTATGCAAGAAGAAAATAATATTCTTACCACTAGCCACTGAAATCAATGAAATTAAAAAAAGATACCTGAAGAAATCTAAATTTTTGTCGAGAAGAATATTTTTTATAAAATTATTGTATATGTATTATTGTATTTTTATTGTGTATAATGTATAAATTTGTATTTAACTGGCTAATATGGTTGCATAGACTAATGGCCAATAAAAGAATACATTAAAAAGAAAATCAACAATAGACAGAAAGGGTATATATAACGCTATTTTATTTTACTTAGGACTCGTTGACTGTTACTTAGCGTTTACTTCTGTAGTTTGCTGAGCAGATTGTTTTATTTTATCTGCATTTTTGATAATGGTAGTAACAGTTGAAGGCGGTAAATTCATTATCCTGCAAACATCGGGACGTTTCCCCTCACTTTCCATTCGTCTAATCACTTCCATCTTCTTCTCAAGGGAGATAAAAATTCTGGCCCATTTAGGTCCATTTCCTTTTACATTTTCTTTCTCCTCTTTTTAGACATGGTATTTGTTTTATTGTACCCTTTTGTAAATGCGTATGCAAAAAACACCTATTTCATAGAAACAAAACAAACTAATTTAATTAGGAATAACTAAACTAGATATGCGCCAGACGTATAGAAGGAGACTTATACGCGATGATACTGAAGCGATGTCCAGTCCAGTTGTCGCGGTATTTTCCTGATCAGATCGGGGAATGCCAGGTGTACGATAGTTAATTCAGTGCACGCGTAAAAGTGAATCGGCGTAAATCGAGTTCTACCTGCATATTGAAAAATAAGTCGCATTTTGGCAAACATTTTTTACTTTGAAACTTTCGTTTCAAAGTCATTGACTTATCAAACACCTACCGTATTAAGCAAACGTTTAAAACAATGTATGATACTTGCAGCAAGTCGCAAGTGATTGTGCCGCCACAC
The DNA here is from genome assembly GCA_963971575.1 of Liopterus haemorrhoidalis. Lineage (NCBI taxonomy): Eukaryota > Metazoa > Arthropoda > Insecta > Coleoptera > Dytiscidae > Liopterus > Liopterus haemorrhoidalis. The sequence goes on along the minus strand of OZ020611.1, from coordinate 144,146,869 downwards.
GATCTACTAATCAAAAAGTTATCTTGCTGTAACATTAGCAGAGCCAGTTATAAACTGATTGCACCTTTACTGGTAGACCGAAAGCAATACGTGTGGTCAAACAACTCTCAGTCAAAGGAAAAAAACCATTCTTTTTGGAGTTCCACAAGGCTCAATTTTGGGTCCACTGTTGTTTTTGGTCTACATAAATGACTTACCAGTTTATATACAAAATGCCAAAACTATTCTATACGCAGATGATACCACACTACTAAATCAGTATCCATCGTTTCATGAAGTAACAACCAACATCACATTTTTTTAGCGAATAGATTAAGCCTGAATGAGACGAAAACCAAACATTTATTATTTTCCCTACGGGAAGTGCCAAATGATATTAGCCAAGACCCTGTAACATTTTTGGGCGTTACCATTGGCGTTAATCCCAGCTGTGAAAGTCATATTGGACAGATCGCTCAGAAATTGCAGATCGGTATTCTGCATATGAAACTTAAAATCCAATGTATCTCGAAATGTTCTATTAACTGCTCGTTATGCGCCGTTCGAATCCCATATCACGTATGCGTTGCTGGCTTGGGGACAGTCTACCCATACTAAGCGAATTTTTCGCTTACAGCGACGAGTTGTTAGAATTATTTGTGATCTAAAGTATAGACAGGACTGTCGAAAATATTTTAACATTTTAGTTAGTTAAAAATTTTGGCGCACAGCAATAAAGGCTATTTGCGCCGTTAACATTTTAGGAGTGATGACATTCCCGTGCCTGTACATCTTTCACTGCCTGATTTACATGCACATAAATAAAATTAAGTTCAATAGCCAACAAGAAGTCCATAGATATGAGACAAGGGTTAAACACTTAATACACCAGACTCAGTTGTACCAGATATTCGGTTAATTATTACTCCACCAAATTTTATAATATCTTGCCAAAAAATAGTGAAAAAAGTGCTTGCCTCTCAGCTCTTTCCGATATACTTTCAAATCGTTTTCCAAGGAAAATCCATTGTATTCCTTGAAGAATTCTTGAATAACGATTTTAATAACTTAGGTTAAAATGATATGTACACATATATTTTTATTTAAACTATAATATAATATTTTTACTTGCCCGACCTTAATATATAAGGGGCAAGTATTGTAATCGCGAAAATTTTCGATGTCGAGATTTTGACGGATGACCACGTTTCATGGTCCAGGGAATTCAAAAAACCTATTTTCGAAGTGCCGTCCGTATGTGTGTGTGTGTGTGTGTGTGTGTCTGTCTGTCTGTGTGTCTGTGTGTATACACGATAACTCAAAAACGGTTTAACTTAAAGAGTTCGTTCTGGTACTAAAAAATTTTTCTATTAAATGGGAAGAACCCTATTGTTTTTTATGAAAATCGGTTGACTAGAAATGGGAGTTTACTCGTGTCGATTTTAAGATTTTTGCGAATATTTAGCAACAGAGAAATATTTCGAAAAAATTTATTGAACAAAAGTTACTATAAATGCAATAACTAATAACTTTTATTTGAGACGTTTTTTGATAAAACGAATAATTTCGAAAAATTTTTGTAAAATTATTTAAAATTTTTCCAAGTCTCAATTTTTTCATACTTATATGTAACGTTTCCATGGTCATGATAATTAATTCGTAACTAGTAAAGCAAGCCTTGGACAAAAATTTGTATAGAACATAATTTGATGTATTTTTGAAGATTTATCTAAATATTTAAATTATTTATTTTTTTAATTTACATTTTTTTTTAAATATTTTTTTATGGGAGGGCAAGTCTAGCGGAGGTTTCCCTTCGCCACTGGTTTTCAATTGTACTTATGTTAAAGTGTGTAAAAATGTAAAAATTTCAAACACAAATAAATATTATTATTATTATTATTATTATTAAATTACTTACCTGAACTTCAATTGCATATGCAAAATATAACAATGTAGTCATCTGCAAAGACTGGCTTAGCAGTTGCAATGTTAATTCCAATAATGATATCTCAGCTGAACATCCTTTGATAAAAAAATATATTGCAAACAAATACTGCACCAGGCTGTCCAAATAATTCAAAAATTCAACACCAGCGAAAGTATTTATAAAGATACGACAAATACCAACAAGTTCATTATGTAAATCTGCCACTTTCTGCAAAATAAAGTTTACAGATCTTCTTCGATAAAGTGTTTCTTCTTCAACATTTCTTTCAAAAAATATATCTTCAGTATCCAGTTCTTCGAGGCAATTGTTTATCAACACAAACTTTTCATGTAGAATTCCCAGAAAAAAAGTCATTGAAAATGTGAATGTTAATTTTACAAAAACAGGATGACAAATACATAACAAATCTAGCATCTTCTTTAAGAAAGTTCTTTCAGTTAAAATGACAGAACCTCCTATTAACGGAATTCCGAAATTCAATAGCCATGCAACGATGTGAAAATTAACATAACTAAATCGTTTTCTTAGTTGCAGTAATTCTACGTCTATTTTATCAATATGATTTATGATATCAACGACAACGTGATGATAAAATAGTCTTGTTAACTGAAGGTAAGCGGTGGATACGAACATTCCAATATAACGAGCCATTATACCAACGAAGGATACTAAGTCACTGGAGTCCGTTACTACGTATCTTATGCACATACTCGTAAATTGCAAGGATTGGAGAACTGAAATAAATATTCTTATGAATTTCACATTAATTTCACAAAAAAAAAAAAATTGTGTTATTAGTAAACACAATTTTTAGGGATTTATAAGTATGACCATCAAAAAACTCTTATGACGTCATTCATGTGTCTATCTGTCTGTCTGTACGGTAGAAATTCTAGCCAAACATGCCAAGTTGAAATTTGGCATGCTTATACAAATATTTGCCCCACATATAGGAAAAATACTGAGTGAATATATATATATATATCTATATATATATATATATATATATATATATATATATATATATATATATATATATATATATATATGCCAATACGGAGAATTTTTGAATTCCTTCGCATTCTTCTTTATCCCAAATAATTCTCATCATTATATATATATATATATATACCAGGTCTACAAGTATGAAATGCGGATTTTTTTCAAACTTGCCGCGCAAACAGAGTGTATAGTTCAAATTTCCAACACATACGGCGTTTTGTTAAGTTATCATTAAGTGTCAAATGCGTATAGGTTATAATTTGGAAAGTGATCATATAGTTTTGTTTTATTGTGTTAAAAATGTCAAATTTTATGCCAAATAAAAAGCATTCGCGGACAGTACTGTTATGCTCCATCGCAAGATTTGTGTGAACGATGGTTTCGGCATTTCAAAAGTGGTGACTTTGATCTTACAGACAAAGAACATGGAAAACCTCCAAAAAAATATGAAGATACAAAATTGGAAACATTGCTACAGGAAGACGATAGTCAATCACAAAAACAACTAGCAGAGCAGTTAGGCGTTAGTCAACAAGCTGTTTCCAATCGCCTACGAGAGATGGGTAAGATCCAGAAAGTCGGCAGATGGGTTCCACATGTATTGAATGAGAGGCAGATGGAAAAACGCAAAAACACTTGTGAAATTTTGCTTGCACGAAACAAAAGAAAGTCTTTTTTGCATCGTATCATTACTGGCGATGAAAAATGGATTTATTTTGAAAATCCCAAACGCAAAAAATCATGAGTGAACCCAGGCTCACCATCCACATCAACTGCAAGACCGAATCGCTTTCGCAAAATGACAATGCTCTGTACTTTGTGGGACCAAAAGGGTGTAGTCTATTATGAATTGTTAAAACCTGGTGAAACAGTTAATACCCAACGCTACCAACAACAACTGATCTAATTGAACCATTCGCTGGTCATAAAACGACCAGAATACGAAAGAAGACAGCACAAGGTAATCTTTCTTCACGATAACGCTCCATTACATAAGGCAAAAGCAGTTTGCAACACATTGGAGACAATCAAGTGGGAAGTGCTACCCCATGCCGCTTACTCACCAGACTTGGCCCCTTCAGATTACCACTTGTTCGCATCGATGGGTCACGCACTTGCCGAGCAGCACTTTTGTTCATATGAAAATGTGAAAGAATGGCTAGATGAATGGTTTGCGGGGAAAGGGGAAGAGTTCTACTGGCGAGGTATTCACAAATTGCCTGAAAGATGGGAAAAATGTATAATTTCTAATTGAGCATACTTTGAATAAATAAACTTTTACTATTCTTTTGAATTTAATGTTTTATTTAAAAAAAATCCGCATTTCATACTTATAGACCTGGTATATATACAGGGTGTTTGTTTGAAACGGGGCACCCCGAAAATCTCCTTTATTTGTAAAGATACACAAATATTTTGTTTCTTTTTTTATTGTTTTCAAAGCTTGCTACGTTCAACTTTGTAAAACTTATGTTTATTATTGTTTTGTAAATAAATGGTCGCCATTTTGAAATGGTTAACATAAAATATGACTTTTTAGTGTCATTGTAAAGCTAATTTAATGTACTTTTAGGAAAAAAATATAAAATTATCGATTCCCTATGCTAGATCAAAAGTTGACATCATTTCCGGTGAAACCGGAAGTGCCTCAGAATTCTTATAGTAACCTTTAGATGGGCCTTTTTGTCTAATTTAACTTTTGTTCTGAAGATTTTTTGTATCTTTACAAATAAAGGAGATTTTCGGGGTGCCCCGTTTCAAACAAACACCCTGTATATATTAATTTTGAGTGGGGTATCAAATAAAACCTCATAATATGTGAATAGGTGGGCAAATATTCAGTGTTTTTTATGGGATTTTCGCCTAAAATATGTACAAAAACTTATGCCCCCCACCCTATCTTCCAGAGGACCCTATCATTGATAGGAACCGGAATAGTTCAATAGGAATTTTTGATCAGATAATTTTTCCGAAAAATATCGTGAAAAATATTTTTGTCGTTGAAAAAAATTATTATATTTTTAAAATTTATAGTGGTATTAAAAGAAAGCTCGTAAAACGTAGATTAAGGAACGAAAAGTAGTTTTTTAAAATTCGTTTCCTTTAACACGATTTTAGTTAAAAATGTGCCAAAAAAGTTCTTGTCCCGCCTCGTTTTACCCCAGGGGGTTAAACAAAATCTGAAAAAATTATAAGTAATGTACGTTGATCTGAGTCGGAATCGCACAAGAGGAATTTTTGATCAGATTTCGGTTTTGGATTTCAGTTTTTGTGTTTTTGACAAAATTAATTATTTTTTAAATCATGGCTAATTTATGGCTAATAATGTTATGGATTTTTTGTATTTATGACTAAGGTAGTGTATGTTTTTGTTTCTTAATCAAAAATATAATAAAACATTGTTAACAGTTAACAACAAATGGCCTTCTTAAAGAGCTTGCACTCATAAACTCGGTCATTTGGCGGAACACCTATCCTTATACGTCTTGTATTTAAGGTATCAAAAAGAAATAAATCATGAATAGTAGTTAAATACGTATAAAACAAATGGCACATCATTAATAGCAAGAAATAAAGTTCAATTAAGATAACTATGAGATGACGTCACAGTTGAAAAACTTCTCTTGTTGCGAAATTGCCTTGTTCGCAAATTGTCAAAAAAAGTTAGGTTATATCGAACTACTTCTAAAAAGAGATTGAATATAGGTTAGGGTGACAATTTTCTTGGAGAAGGCAATGCGGGACGGAGCAAAAAAAAGTCGTCACTTCCGAAATATAAGTGAAGAGCAAACAAAAAAAGGTCCTCACCTCCCAAATATAAGTATAGAGCAAAAAAAGGGTCTTCACCTCCCAAATATAAGTACAGAGCAAAATTAGGCCCTGGGGACACCAAATCAAAATGCGGGACGTCCCGCAAAATACGGGACGAATGGTCACCCTAATATAGGTTATTTTCTATGGAGGAAAGGAATTAATGAAAATTATGATTAAGAGCAGTTCTTTCCAAAAGATTTGTCATAAAATTTATGATTTAAATTATATTAAAGTGTGTATTATTATCTGTCTCATTTTGTAATACGAAACTATGGTCTATTTCAAATTAAAAAAAAGTAGATAGCACTGCGAACCGAGTACGATTTACACTGGATAAATACAGTATAGCGGAAAATAAGTTACAACTAGGGCATGGGCGTAGTAACTGGGTTAGCAAGTGATTTTTATTTCAATTTAAAAAAGATTAATAAGATATTGAAATAAACAAGGCAGATAATACACTTACATTTATACGACATAAATTCAGTTTAATGGAAAATTTGAAAAAGTTAAAAAAATATTAATTTTAAAAATTATGTACTACAGTCTGTTCCAAACGGTTAAGCGGAACTAAATTTTGCAATCTAGTTACTTTCATCGTTTAAATCGTGCCTTTCGGCCGTTTTGTTTAAGCTTTGTAAATCATACTTACAATAAACATTTTTTGGTTAAGGTTAATATCATTTTAAAATGTCATTTTCTTTATATTTTGATTTTTTGTGTAATTCTTAATACAAATTTCCCATTTATTTATTTTTTTGTCATTAAAATATAAAAAAAATATATTTAATTTTGACATATGTCATTCGTTTCCATGGTTTCATTGTTGGAATTTTAAATTTTGACATCCCAACGTGAAAAATGAAATAACCCAAGCAAGGTCCCTTCTCGTGACAACCTAAAAGAACTAAATTCCCATTTAGTTCCGCTTAACCCTTTGGAACAGACTGTATATATAAAAAGAGAGATTTGTCTAAAAGAGTTTAAATAAAGCAATAAAACAAACAATATATCTTCAGAGCTAAAGTTTCTTATTTAAATAATTATTGTAAATAAAAATTAAAAATATATGTATATATGAAGGTCTAAAAATTATATCAATAACTTCTTCTTTGGGCACAATCAGCTGGGTTGTCTTTTGTCCTCACATTAGTCCTCTTTCTTGATCTGTTAATTGTCAAGTGTCAAAAAATATTTATATGTCAAATAACCTAAAAAATATATAACTGCGTAAAAACAAATTACATGGAGAATTTTCTCCATAAAATCTACGCCAAGAATATAAATAAAAGTCTAAATATGTAAATAATAACAATACATATTAAAAAAAATTAAATAATATATATTTCCAATGTACGACAGTGAACATCTGTCAACTTGAACTAAAAACAATATTTTAACAGTGTAATAGGGATGACGATCTAAACCAATCCGATGCAAGGACAAACAGCTCCTATCTTCTTACACACATTTTTCTGCTTTGAAATAGACCATAGCTCTGGTTACTTTGGTGACTATTACAACCCAATAGTCACCATAGACTTTTGTGGAACCATGTGAATTTGTAAATCTGGCTTTTAAATTTTTGGTGAAGTTTCATTATACTGATGTTATATTCACTCAAAAACTACATGTCAGATACGAAATTGACATGTCAAAATTGTGATTGACATGTCTAATATCTTGAATTATATACAAATATGTGTTGCATCTTATTTCGCTTATTCATATTTTCTGTTCTGGTTGTATAAAATATATATCAAATATTTGTCAATTTGTGTTTTATACATTTTGTGTTAGTAAGTTGACATATAGGTAATTTAATGCCAATTATGAATTGTCAAATGTTTTGAAAGGTGTCGTTTCAGAATTACCACCCTAAGATGATATTTTAAATATACAACATAAAAAATGAAGTTTCCCTCTTAGTTTCGTATTACAAAATGAGACAGATAATATAATGTTAAATATCATATATACAAATCTAAATCAAATTAAATGAAAATTTCAGTGTGTAAGAATTATCGAAAATAATTGTTAGAAATATTTCCTGTTCTTTTCATCCTTTTTGTACAATTTATTTTAATTTTTCGCCTGGTTTGTGACAGACAAAAAGATCAGGAAGCAGTAATAAAGTGTAAAATTTTCTATAATTCGAATCGAAATTTTTAATTTCAAATGTTTGATACAATTTTACTTCAAATAATGAATATTCAAACATTATTATCAGTTATAATTGCAGTTCTTGGTAATTTTGTACTGACCGGTCCGCTCAAACTTCATTAATTATATATGTCTCTCAAGTTTAGGCTTCTATTCGACTACTTTCTGTCCTAATCATATACTAACTAAACCTAACCTAACTACCTAGTTTTTAGGTGCACGCTACTTTATTTTGCCCCACGTTAGCCCAATTAAAATTCAGCATTAATTTATATTATAAATACATAAGAGGAGTAGAGATTAAAATTAACCCCAGTTCTTTTTTAGGGATAATAGAATTAGGAAAATAGCAATAAAGCTGTTCGTAGTCAGTTCAAATAGATTTTTACCATTAGCCACAAGCGCAAGCTTCATGACTCTGTTAAAATTACTTTGCGCTTGCATATGATAATAATACACCATCGTGGTTCTACGGACAGATTTAATGTTAAAATTGCTAATTCTATCACAGATTCAGTATGTCCGTATTTTTTTCGAGTGACTGATCACTTCACCCCTATATTGCTGTACTGCATTTTTTTAATTTTACTTGATGGGAATTTCTGCTCAGTTTGCGGAACCGGATCAGTTGAGGTCGTTCAGTTTGCTGAGCCGGCTCATTGATCCGGCTCAGTGATCCGGCTAAGTAAACATGTTCCCGAGACACAGGTCGGTCAGTTGTCGGTCGTTCGTTCAGTACGGTTGTTGGTTTGTAATATGTAGGTAGAACGTCGCTCAGTTAAATGAATAAAACTCTATAGAAGTGAATTATCTAAACTTTTTGCCGGGTTAATAGTAAACAAACAATTCACTTTATGTAGCTACTGTATTTTAAACCAGATGTGTTAAGTTTATGGCGATGTTTATTGCTCTTATAAATCGGACATCTAGGATTTGGGCAATATTTTAAATATTTTTATATAGTATGGTTGTAAGAAAGTACAGACTAAGACTATTAGTTTCAAATAGACTGCCCTACAAATTGATGACAAAATACACTTTATGATAATACATTCCAAGCCAGTGGCGCACCCAGGGGGTGGCCTGGCCCCCCCCTAAGAAGGAAGGAAATAAAAATAAAAACACACAAACATACTAGAAAATATTAAAAATAGAGATGATGACCTTTTTAGGGTTTTGTAGGTATGACCAAAAAACCCTTATACCGTCATTTTGTCGTCTGTCTGTCTGTCTGTGTGTCTGTCTGTCTGTCTGTATGTCTGTCTGTCTGTCTGTCTGTTCGGTAAAAATTGTAGCCAAAGGGCTAAACCTAGAGAGTTGAAATTTGGCATGCTTATACAACTCTTTGACCCGCACATAGGAAAAATACTAAAACATCTAAAAAACATACCCCCCTAAAAATATAAACAAATATGTGCTCATCGAAAACAAAAATATTTTTTTTAAATTATGAGTAGTGTATCAAATGAAAGCCCTTAGTACGTGGATTAACGATCAAATTTTTATTTATGAAAAATAAATTATTTGATGCGATTTTTCTCAAAATTGTGCAAAAAAATGTTTGTCCCACACCCTGTAGCCCAGATGGTTTAAACTAAAAATCTAAAAAAAATCTAAGTAATGTATATTGGTGTGAACCGAAATAGTACAACCGGAATTTTTGATCAGATTATGTTTTCGGAAAATAACGCATTTTTTGTGGTTTTTGGTTCACAAAGTACAACATACCAATGTAAGACACTCACATGCAAGGCGTACGATGGCGTTATTGGTTAAAGCACTGGTGTCGTAAGCTAAAACTCGCTGGTAAACGAAGGGTTTCGAGTTCGAGTACTGAGTGAATTTTATTTTTTCTGTTTTTTTTTGCATTTTTATTATGTTGAAATTATTTTGTCAAAATTCTAGTTATATTTTGACAAATGTTGTATTTAATTTTTAAGAGCGTAAATTTAATAATTATCTTATTATATGATTAAAAGACGATAAATTATTTTAAAAATATCGTTCATTTTGCCGTGATTACTACAAAGTAAAATTTGTCCTACACACTCAGCATACCGCCTTCACTTATTATATACCTGCGAAACCCTGAAATGTGTGAATATTCACACTTCACATCGATTTTTTTTAGGTTGTCACTTATATTTTAGCAGTGCGGACCCCTTTTATTTTTAGGTCATCACTTATTTCCGAAGCGAGGACTTTTTCTTTAGGTCATCATTTGATCCTTATCCATAATTTAAATAATTTTGTTATTCGCCCCCCCCCATCAAAAATTCCTGGGTGCGCCACTGTTACAAGCCGAGTTCTCGCGAAGATCAACATGACATCGATCCAGATCCGGAACACTCCGGTCACTGTTCACAATCGCCCGATCAATCGTATCCTTGAAACTTGAAACTATGCAGTAAGCCGTAAGCCGGCTCATTTCAATTTGGTGAACCGTGTCACTTCGGTCAGTGTTCCTGAACGACCCATCTCTAGTTCTAGCGTCAAACGAATGAGATAAATCCCGAGTGAAACGTCGCAACGTTGCAAAATGATACCACTCTAGAAAAATTATAAATGACAAATTTACAACTGAATAGTGCTAAAAATTCGGGTACATTTCATTTTGAAATTGGTAATTAAATTAACCAAGTGTGACGTCATCTCATAGTTACGGTAAATGGACACGCTTTAAAGTGACACATTTTTCTTGTAATAGAACGTGAGCCCGTAGAAAATATGTTTACTTCTAAGACCCTCTGCGAAACAATTTTTGCTTCTGAGACCCTCTCCCCAAATTAAGGGTGCGCACCTGCACAGCACTACCGTCGTTTTATTTCTATCACCTTTAGAACATCAATCAGGCCTGAAACTTTTAGCGCCTACTTCGTAGTTCTGAATAGTATTGAACTTACTTATAATCCATCCGAAATTTTGAAAGCCGATAGATTTTTTCTTATACTTTATTTTACCATCTTCCCTGGTTCTGTTCCAAGGCGCTAAACCACATACCATTAAAACTAAATGCTGTTTGTCAACAAATTCAACCATATTGCGTGGGTGACTAAAAAATTTAAAATTTTTAATATATGTTTTTACGTTTGAAAATACCATTTTCGTCTCTTGATGATAGAATAGCTAAAATGTTTGTGGTAATTATTGTGATAGTGTAGGTCAATTTTAATATGTAAACAAACAATAAGAACTAAACAAAATTACAATAATTTGAATTATACATTAAGAGAAATAACAAAAAAATAATCATGAATAAATAAATCTCATTTGAACAATAATGTAATTACTAAAAAGTATACAGTAGCGAATTAAGTTGCTTGGGGGCCCTGGGCGGTAAAATTAAAATAGGCTATCTATTATTTTAAATAGAATGGAAATGTTTGTATAAAGATTCGGTAGGCCCCCCGGTTTCGTGGGCCCCGGGCGGCCACCCAGTCCGCACACGGCTTAATTCGCCTCTGCCCGTATACAAATATTTTTATATTACATTTATGTTTAAAAGTAATGCAAATTCTTCTTCTTCTTCTATGTTCTCTCTTTGTCAAGGTTGGCAATTATTATCACAACTATGTGAAGCAGGCGAACCTTCACTGTACAATCGTCGTAAAATTATATCCCTGCGATATATGGCTGCACTTAGTGCCAAGCTGTATACCTATTCTACAAAATAGGTATACAGGGACTTATGACAGAAAATCAAGAGCTAATAGGCCTTTTGGTCTGAGGACTTTAGACATTTTGAGTTATATTGATTTTAATATGCTCGAAAAGGCAAGTTTCGTTTTGTGTGCTGTTCCACCATGGACACTCTCGCGTCCGCTTGTGAATCTCACATTAACTAAGCTTGATAAAGTTACTGCGTTGCCTATCGAATATCAACATGAGTTACAAGGAACACTGGTCCCTAGTTTTGAGGATTTTTACTGACGGATCAAAATCTGGAACCAGGGTTGGGTGTGCGTTTGTAGTCTTGAACCCACGTCAACAGTTTCAGTACCGTTTGCACTATCTAACGAGTGTGTACACTGCTGAGCTGTACGCTATTTTCAAGGCCCTGTGTTTTGTTTCGTCAGAGCAAAGTCGGTGCACTGAACAGTATCCAAGATCCAGTGCATCCTCTTGTACTAAAGAACCGGTTGCTACTCCATAATCTGAACGCTCAGAATATGAGGGTAGAGCTGTTTTGGATACCGGGACATGTAGGTATTAAACGCACCGAAGTGGCTGATGTAGCTGCTAAAGCCGCATCCAACAGACCTATGATTGATGTGACTTTTATATTTCAAGATGACGCAAAGAGTCATCTGAAACATCAGGTTTTAGTCTGAGACAGTTAGACGTTAAGTTGAGACAGATTAAGGGAGATGTTAAGCCATGGGGTTATTCCTACAGGATTAACCACAGGGAGGAAACTGCCACCACACACCTCCATATAGGCCACGGTTGGTGGACCCATGGACACCTCCTTCCTTATCTGTGAGACGTGTAATACAGGTTTGTCTGTGTTACACTTTTTAACTGCGTACATTTCGAGGATGTCAGGGAGCGGTTAGGCCTGTGCTATGACCTGTCAGTTGCTTTAGGTGATGACAGAGTACTCATGGACAGGCTGATACTCTTCCTGAGAGAATCGAACTTAATAATAAGAGAGATATTTCATAAGTTTAGTTTTAGGTTTTTGTTTTTTTGTTTTTAGTTTTAGGGTTTCAGTTTTAACCCCGAATCACCTCCCTAGAATAAAACTTTTGAAATACCTTAGAGCAGTGTTTCCCAACCGCCGGTCCGCGAGATTTCTTTGCCTGTCAGCGAAATTTTTTTTTTTTTACTATGCAACTATTCGCCTAATGAGTTATAACCCACTTAATTTTGAGATGAAAATCTCGGTCCTTAATCTGTTAATTGCTTAAGTAATAATTTATTTCTTTTTACTTGCCCGACCTTAATATATAAGGAGCAAGTATTACAAAAAATCTATATGTCTGCCTCTTTGTCTTTCTGTGTGCCTCTTTGTCTCTCTGTCCGAGGTTCACACAAAAACGGCTGGCCATATTTTCACGTAATTTAGTATGATAGAGTAAAACCAGGATTCGAACATAGGCTAGAATGGCATCTTGAAATTTTTATTCTATAGGCATGTTTTGAGTTTAAAACTGTTTACTAAAAAACTTAAAATATCTCCCTTATTATTGGCTTAACAGAAAAATATATGATAAAATAATTGTTTATAGTAAGAAAACCATTTTTTTTATGCATTTCTCAATTGGATTAATAATTGTGCAGTTACGGGGGACCCCCTCAAAGAAAACTTTTGAAATATCTCCCTTATTATTACTGACTAAACAGCTAAAACGTACATGACAAAAATTGTTTAAAATAAGAAAACTAATCTTTTTTCCAGTACATAGCCCTGAAACTAAACTTTATATATCACCCTAATAATTATTGACTTAACAGAAAAAGGGTTAGGGGACACACTAAAACTAAAATTTTGAATTATTTTTTGGATATTTTCATGAGAAAATTTCTCTTATGTTCAATTTAGTTTTTAGTAAGAATAAAGACCCAATTCTCCTCAGTCCAATACATAAGAAAAGTTATTTGCCGTGCGGCTACTGCGACCACCGCACTACTTACGGAAGCCCCCCTCCCACTCCAAGAGCTTTAAAAACATGTGGTTGTTACATGTTTTTGTTAAAATAGAAGTGAGGAGCTTTTGCGTTTTTGATCATCACTTGTATTTTAGAAATAAGGACTTTTTTAGGTCACCACTTGTAGTTTAAAAGTGAGAACCTTTTTAATAATTTAAATAATTTTGACTTCTGAGACTCCCCAAGAAAAAATCCTGGGTGCACGCCTGGCGGAAGTGGTGTGACTCAATCATGGTATTATTACGCACCTTTCAGATAACAAATATGTATTTTTAGTACATTGTCGCTTTTTTAATCATCTGTGAACTCTACCGATAGTTGCAGCGTTATTAATAACAACACTTTTTTGAGCACATATTTGAAGTAAATTTAAAAATATTTGCAAAAAACAAATAACAAATCCAACCCATGTACATTTTTTTCTTTATTATGTAGCTAATAGGGCTTAAAAAAATGGATATAGGCTCCAAATTTATTAATATAGATTTATTTACCTATTTATTTTTTCTTTCTCCCCCTAAATAGTTCCAAAGCAGGAAAGAAATATTCTCCTTAACTTAGTTTCTTCTCGGATAATGGGAAATGGTGCTGTCGGGCTTAATTAATACTAATTACCAAACCCTATGCTTGCCGGTCCGCCGTGAAAAAAGGTTGGGAAACGCTGGTTTAGTCGATGTGTCAGGGGGGAAAAAGGATCAACGCTCCTTCATATAATTCGGTTGAGCATATTTGGAAAGTGATGTATTTTTACTTAAACAATAATAGAAGAGTATAAAATTAAAAGGGTCTAAGTGCCAAAATGAATATTCCTAGATAAATAGTTTTTTTGTGCAGTAAACTAAAAAAATGTCAATTTAATTTCAAAATATTTATTATTCTCTTTTAATAACACAAAGAAATAAAAAACTATAAACCAAATACAATTTTACAAAGAAACAAAATTAATACTAACATAAAGTCAACTTTCTGAGAAAAGGTCTAAGTACCATATTCGTTTTCGTTAATAGGATTTATCTCCTTTAGGATTTTATTCAACAAGGGATAGATAAAATTGTTTGTGGTTCTTTTCCTTCAAAAAACTGAACATTGATTTCAAATTTTCTTTCTTCTTTGCAGCAATGTTAAAATCTTTTCTTCTGCCTTTTTTCAGTACATTTATTTCAGCCCACAGCTCCATTTTATTGAAAGATTTTCGAATATATACCGTTGTTGGTATATTTTTTATTAATTTTAATCCAGGAAGCTTTGATTATATTCAGCTTTATTTAACAAGGTTTCAGCCGCGGTTTTCAAATGAAGAAAGTCGTCCTTGCACATTGTAACCACATTAAAATGATTTATCACTTGTTTTTTTACGTTTATTTTCTTTCCGAACACTTTCTGTACCTTTAGCACGCCGTTTTTTGTTTATCGTCTTCCATTATTTAAACAAAATGTACAAAATAAACAACATGTAACCGCGTGCTAACAATCTGACAGTTGGCACATAGACCCTTTTGAATTAAACAACTACCGGAGATCAAACTGGAGCTATCTTTAAATTTACATTATAACTATTATCTGAATACAAGGCACGTAGAACCGTTTTAAAACGATCAGGCATGACACTTGGATCTATGTTAGTGAAGAAAATTAAAATCTTATTTTTTGGCACTTAGACCCTTTTAATTTTATGCTCTACAATTATGTCGCTTTACCAAGAGTAGGCAGTGTTAAAAAAATGTCAATATTGTTCACAACAAAGTAATTAAAAATAAATTACTGTTGTGGTTAACAAATTTTATCTTCTACTCCCCGAGCAGCGCCGTGTAATTTGCTAGTATTGTAAAACACTTGATAAAAATTGTGCTAATCCTACTGACCCTGGGTGGGCCGAGGCCCGTCGCCTCCCCTTGACTGCGCCACTGCTGTTCATACTGCAACAAGTGTAACAAAATAACACGTATGCATGCTCATCTGTCGAAAAACTTTTTTTTTAAACTGAAGTTTTTATTTAGTAAGTTACTTAATTAGATAAATTGATTGACGCTCAGCAATGATGGCTATTTGCGCCTCACAGAGCCTATCTTTATAACTAAAATATTATTTATACGAATAAAACAATAAATAATAGGATTTTAAACATTGTTGTATAATATAATCAGCTGATGGTTCAGCAACCATATTGATAACGAGGTCTCTGAAGTTAAACAGTACACTCAGAATTTCTGTTTTTAAATTTTTTAATTATAAAACTACATAATTGTAGATAAAATATTGTATTTGACTCGCATATAATGGCTATATTTCACGAGGATGAAGATTACCACATGAGCCGGACGAGAAGATGGCGGGTGGCGTCTTTTTTTTAACGGGGCACTTAAAAAAACACTCTTTTTGCAGAGGGAGCGCTCTTTTACATTAAGATACTCTTACAGAGAGACAATTGATGAAATTATTTCAATACAGTAAGTTAAATTTAAGATAATGATTATATTTAGCTATTCCTTTTCTTTTTTAAGAAGAGCTGGCTCTAAGGCCAACCTTAGTTTTGGCGCCCCCTTGCGTTTGGCCCAGTCAACAAACCGTCACGCGTCCATCGCCCTAGTAGAATATATTTCTCTCTTATATATAACAGAAATTTATGTCACTTTCTTATCTTTTATCTTATCAAAATAAATACACTCGCGTAGAACAAACAAATGTATAGCTGAATTTTTACGATGTGGATATTACTATAGTAAAGGAGACTTTAGTTGACAGATGACTGTTAATTAAAGCAT
The DNA here is from genome assembly GCA_963971575.1 of Liopterus haemorrhoidalis. Lineage (NCBI taxonomy): Eukaryota > Metazoa > Arthropoda > Insecta > Coleoptera > Dytiscidae > Liopterus > Liopterus haemorrhoidalis. The sequence goes on along the minus strand of OZ020611.1, from coordinate 144,130,547 downwards.
ATGGTTCAATGGGAGAGAACTATAGCAATAAAATTTCCATTTTTGAATAGAGCCGCGGTAATATTTGCGCGTATTTTATTTTTTTTATACATAAATAATTATGGGTGCAGAAAGTAAATAACATAATATTACCATAACATGCAAATGTATCAATATTTTTTATCTCTTTTCTTTCTTCTGTATTAAGATACTTTTATTTTCAGGTTATGTTTACCTTATTTTTATTTTTAAACAAACAGAGAAATCAAAATTTATAAATGTATCACAATTTTAAAGTTTTAAATATTTACTTGCAATATATTGGGAAATCTTTTGGTTCTTCTCGTATTTTCAAACAACATTTGTAAAATGAGATATTCCGTAGAAGTTTTAGACAAATGAAAATATTTTAAAATGTTTCTTCAGGTAAATTAAAAGGGTCACTCATATCACACAAATGCCTTTGTTCAATTCGAACTGATCTCCTAAAAAGCATTTTTATATTTTTTTTATTCACCTATATTAATTTTTTACTTATTAACCTCTTGATGTTTAATTTGTTCTAGTAATAATTGGTTTAAAATAAACAGACTTGCCATGATTAATTCTAAAAATGCATTTTTTCTGGCTATTTGACGTTTAGAGGTTAAAATTACAGCTGGTTAAAAGTTAACTCCATGTATTTGGCTGGAGTTAAAATTCCGACTATAACCTACTGAATTAACCACATCGAGGTTAAAATTTAAACGTCATAGAGTTACAGAATAACAAAATATTGTACAGCGTGGTTAAAAAATTTTAATTTCGACCTTGAGGTTAATTTTTAACTTTTTAAGATACAGAATAGACCCGAATATGTGTGATAACCTAAAAAAGATTATTTTTTTGCAAATTTTGCCATATTAAATGCATATATTCTTTAAATAAAACTTTTAGAAAGATTAGGGGAAATATAATATGAAAGTAATTTTTGAATTTTTTTTTAATAATTGTGAGTAAATAATAAACAACTGACCTATAACGTTTAATAAACAACAAAATTCAATTTTAAAATTCTGAGTGTAACTGAAATGCATGGTCAACCTTCACTGGTGTATTCTATGTTTACCAAGTTGAATGGAGCTGGTTGTAGTGTAAATTTAAAAGAAATTGAATTATGAACAAACAGCTGACAGTCATACACTTGGGTGATTAACAGAATGTTTAAATAATCTATTTTGATTTTAAAATTGCCGAGTTGAAAAGTTTTTAAGTAACTATGTCCAGAAATACACGTGGAACCCCTTCCACTACACTATTAGCGACCGCCCAGACCTGAATGCTAGCGCGTGTATACAAAGGGACATATGTTGAAGTTACCATATTGTAATATAACAAAAAAGACAAAAACTATGAACCTACGTTACAGTAAAAAGCAGAAATACGTTCTTGACATCTTACATAAAACTGTGTGAAATAGATATAATAATAATAATAATAATAATAATAATAACGCCAGGGTTTGGGATGCAGTCGTGTGTATTTAGCTCCACTAGTCTCTAGTATGACGCGGCTCAAAAGGTTGCTGAAGTTTGAGATTAGTGGACGCTTGTCAAGACCTGACAAACCCCATAATAAACTTTATTGACCTAGATACATATACATGTTTTAAGTCAGTCAACAAAAAAAATTAAGATAAAATACAAAAAAATAAAGATAAAAATTGTCACATTTTAAAATTATAATTAAGAAACTCCTCTGTGGAATAAAACACATTTTCCACAAAGAATGACTTTAAAAAGGATTTGAATTTATTATATTCCAAATTTCACGGTTCCAAGGTTCGCAGGAAATTTGTTCATAAATTTCACAGCAAAATAATTTGTACTATTCCTAGATTTGGCTAACCTCAGAAAGTTGGGATATATGTTAGTCTTGTTTCTTGTGTTGTAGCTATGTATATCGGCATAAGTTTGATTTTCTCTCTCCTTTTTGTGGAGGTATAATAGACAATGGTACATATATATTGAAAGTACAGTCATTATTTTTAATATGTTAAACTGACTTCTACAGTCGGACATGTAGTGTGTAGACGTTAGAAGTCTTATTGCACGCCTTTGCAGAGAAAACACTCTTGAGGCTGCTGAAGAATGGCCCCATGCTAAGATGGCGTACGAAATTTGAGAATGGAATAACGCATAGTACGTTGTCATTAAAACATCTTTTGAAACAGCATTCATTAAATTCCTCAGGAGGAACATGGTTGAGCACAGTCTACCAGTCAAAACTTTAACATGGTGATTCCACGTCAAACCGGGATCAACATGCACTCCGAGAAACTTAACATGATCCTGGTTAACATGGTCATTTTTTCTTAATGTTATTAAAATTTCTTGTATATATATTTCTTGTATATATAATGATATATATTTCTTTATCGGTTCTCAATCGATCAATCTGTCAAGTAAATTCTCCTTTACTATATTAGGTACTGTAATTATATTCTATTTTTGTGGCTTTACTCTATCAGTGTCATTGTGCGTATTCCAAGTACAAGATATACGAAAATTGGTTTCAACGATTGGTATTTAGCTTTTAGCTCGTCTCACTTCCATCGCCCTAATAGAATATACGAGGTGTGTAAATTAAGTAATCGGACTGGCAACATAACGTTTGACCTGCCAACATTTGGGACGCGGGACTTGGAAGTGCGGCAGGTGAACATGTCATACGCCTTCAGTACAAGTTTGAACTCGTTAGAGTAATTTTGTTGTCCGTAGCCAATTTTTTCGTGAAACTGTTTTTTCTAGTGCGTTCTTAAACTGAGTGACTTTCATTTCGAGCAACGGTGTGCTATCAGGTTTTGCTTCAGACTTGGGCACAGTGCAACGGAAACTTTTGCAAAACTTCAGCAGGCCTACGGTGACAGTGTTTTGTCAAGAACCCAGGGTTTTTGGTGGTTTAAGGCATTTTCAGAAGGAAGATGAATCACGCAGCGGAAAGCCTTCATCTTCAAGAACCGATAAAAATGTCGACAGAATCCGGGATCTGGCGCGTTCAGATCGTCGGTCGACAGTCAGAATGATCGGGGAAGAGTTGAATTTGACTCACACTACCGTTCATCAGATTTTGACCAATGAATTGGGGATGACAATGCGCCTTGTCACACAGCAATTTCAATAAACGAGTTTTTGGCCAGTAAAAATATTCCTGTGGCTCCTCAGCCTCCTTATTCGCCTGACTTGAGTCCTTGTGACTTTTTCTTCTTCCCAAGATTGAAAAATCACCTCAAGGGACGTCATTTTGGAACACTCGAAAACATTCAAACATCCGTAACCGACCAGCTGAAAGCTACTCCAGTATCTGAGTTCCAGCACTGCTATGAGGATTGGAAGAACGGTCTCCAGCGCTGGGTGGCTTCCCAAGGAAGTTATTTTGAGGAAGACAATATTGAATTGTAATTCTATTCGAATATTTTTTTTTTTTAAATCTATGCGGATACTTAATTTACACACCTCGTATATCTCTAACATAAATTTATGTCAAACTGTACCTTCGTATCTTTTATCTTATCAATATAAATGCACTTTCGCGCTGAATTTCTACAATATGGGTATTAAATTTAGGCGCTGTAATTATATTCTAATTTTTATAGTGTTACTCTATCAGTTTCATTGGACGTATTCCAAGTGCGATAAATACGAAAATTGCGCGTATTGTATTCAAGATTTCAAGTGCTCCTGGTGCTCAGAAATAAAGGTAGGCAATTTATTTATATTATTATTACAGGTAACCAGACAACTGGGGCAGTAAGACAATGTGGGCCGTTCACAATTGGGGCTTTTCACAACTAGGGCCATTAACAACTGGGGCAATGGACAATTCGGGCCGTACACAATTGGGGCTTTTCATAACTGGGGCCATTAACAACTGGGCCGATGGACAATTCGGGCCGTACACAATTGGGGCTTTTGACAACTGGGGCCATTCACAACTGGGGCGATGGACAATTCGGGCCGTACACAATTGGGGCTTTTCACAATTGGGGCCATAACTATAAGAGCTAGAGTCTTCTTTTGTTTAAAATTAAAAATAATTATTTTAAGAGTTGGATTAAGTAAATTTGTGTGTTCTTTAGAAGAAAAAAAATTTTTTTTAATGGTTTGATTAAGTATATTTTGGTGGGAATTAGAATAAATAAAAAAATTGTATTTTAAGGGTTGGCTTAAGAAAATTTTCATGATTATTTGATTAAAAAGAAATTGTATTTTAAGAGTTATATTAAGTAAAATTTAGTGCTCTTTTGACTATATAAATAAAAAATGTATTTTAAGGGTTGGCTTAAGTAAATTTAAGTGTTCTTTTGAATAAATAAATAAAAAATGTATTTTAGAGTTGGATTATATACATATTAGTGTTTTTTAAAATAAATTTCAAATTTTGTATTTTAAGGGGTGGATTAAGTTAATTTTAGTATTGATTTGAATAATTCAAAAAAAAAATCATTAAAGGGTTGGAAATAAGTAATTTTTAGTGTTTTTTTAAATAAAAATTACCGACCGTCAACATATATAAGGGAGGTATTGTGATCATACCGATTTTGACATTTCGAGATTTCGCTGGATCTCCACGAATTGAGGTCCCTACATAACGTTTTGACTATTTTTAGCATGATGTCTGTCGGTCTGTCTGTCCGTCTGTCTGTCCGTCTGTCTGTCTGTCTGTCCGTCTGTTCCTCTGTCCGTCTGTCCGTCTGTCTGTGTACACGTGCAGAGCAAATTCGGCTGAAAGGATTTTTATGAAACTTCATATTTAAGCTTCTGCCATCAATGGCACGAGTTGACCTTTTTTTTTGCTCCTCACTTGGATCTGGGAGGTGAAGACTTTTTACCGACTGTCAACACATATAAGAGGTATTGTGATCATACCGATTTTGACATTTCGAGATTTCGATGGATCTCAACGAATTGAGGTCCCTACATAACATTTTGACTATTTTTAGCATGATGTCTGTCGGTCTGTCTGTCCGTCCGTCTGTCTGTCTGTCCGTCTGTCTGTCCGTCTGTCTGTCTGTCTGTCTGTCTGTCCGTCTGTCCGTCTGTGTACACGTGTAGAGCAAATTCGGCTGAAAGGATTTTTATGAAACTTATATTATTAACTTTATATTTAAGCTTCTGCCATCAATGGCACGAGTTGATCAACTTTTGGTAAAAATCGGTTGACTAAAAATGGGAGTTTACTCGTGTCGATTTTAAGATTTTTGTGAATATTTCACAAAAGAAAAATATTTCGAAAAAAATTATTGAACAAAATGTGCTATAAAAGCCATAACTAATAACTTTTATTTGAGTTTTTTGATAAAACAAAAAATTTCGAATAATTTCTGTAAAATTTTTCGAAATTTTTTCAAAGTCTCAATTTTTTCATACTTATGGTGACCACAGCGGATTTTTTTAAAAATATAGTTTAAGGGGGCGCCCCATATTTTGGCTGCGCCCGAGGCAAAGTGCCTCCCGAAACCGGCGCCCCATAGTTTGGCCGCGCCAGGGGAAAATATTCGCACGTATTCGAGCGAGTAGATAGGAGGTGTTTGTGTTTAGTTCTAGCAGTTACGCACGATTGTACACAAAGGAAGTGGGTGTGATATATTATTTACAAACATGGATAGCGACGAAGAATTGTATTTAACCGAAAATTCATTACTAAAATCGTTTATATGAATGACATATGTCAAAAATAAAATACTTTACATATTTTAATGACAAAAAAATAAATAAATGGGATATTTGTATTAATAATGATACACAAAATCAAAATATAAAGAAAATGACATTTTAAAATGATATTAACCTTAACCAAAAAATGTTTATTGTAAGTATGATTTACAAAACTTAAACAAAACGACCGAAAAGCACAATTCAAACGATGAAAGTAACTAGATTGCAAAATCTAGTTCCGCCTAAACTTTTGGAATAGCATATGCTGCTCCAATTTCCTATTAATATAGAAAATATCAAGAATGTTCGCATAATAAAGCTGGTTATTTTTGTGACAGAATTCACCTTTGATAAGAGTAATTTTATACATCTTTTTTCATCATTACATTAATTACAAAATTTCGTCACTGTTATTCACGTACCACATGGTCTTCTTTCAGGTACCACTAGTGATACGCATACCACCGGTTGAGAACCACTGGTATAAGCCATTCATATGTTATTTTGTTTTTTATTATGTTTAGAATACAGTCCCTGCTCACATTATTAGACTCACTCGTAATATTTGATTTTTTTCTTTTTACGTTAAAATATCGCCTATTAGCGTACGCAAACCTTAAAACTTTTGTAATATTAGGACTGCCTAATGACATATTAGAATTATTAAAATTAAGATACAGAAAATAGTGGATAATATATAGTATTCTTCAAATAATTGTGATGGTAAGATTAGACACTTACAGTGTTGTATAAAAGATATAATTTTTTACGTTTACGAAGTTATTTTATCAAGGTAAGTGGTTAATTATAAATAATATAGTTGTAATACATATTAGGTTATGATTTAAAACATTTGTTAAAATCATAACTTGAAATATTAATTTAAAAATTTGAGATTAAAAATTAGGTTATATTTTTAAGATGGGGAGGTCCAAAGACCTTACAGAACAACAAAAGAGTGCTATTAAAGCATTATTAGAAAACACCGAGTGTACCCAACGTCAGGTAGCAGCAAGGTGTGGAGTATCACAAGCCTCAGTACGCCGTATCCAGGAAAAACTGAAATCAGGCAAGCCTTTCGACGCAGCTTGGCAAGGAAGGTGTGGCAGAAAATCCATTGTAACTGCCAGGGGGAAAAGGATACTCCGAAATATTGCTATGGAATATCAAAGGGGAGCCACAGTAAGACGAAATCAGAGACTTACTTGATCAAATGCTCATAAGCATTTAACTGTTGATGACTGGTGTATAGTAAGTTGATTTAAATCCTTTAGTTTTTCTTTTTATTTAATTTTTTACCCTATTACAGACATGCTTTAGTGATGAATCCACTTTTTGAATACTGGATGATAAGGCACAGTTTGTCAGGCGTCGGCCAGTCGAAAAATGTAATAATGACTGTGTCGTAAAAACTGTTTAACATCCTGTGTCAGTGATGGTATGGTCCGTCATCAGCGAAAAAGGTATGGGACGCTTATATGTGGTCGAAGGAATGATGCGACAAGATCAATACAAAAAGGATTTGGAAACTAAACTCCTTCCTCAGATGCAGGAATGGTTTGGAAATGGCAGAAAGGTCTTTATGCAGGATGGAGCACCATGTCGTACAGCAAAATCCATTAAATTTTTTTTAGAAGATTAGCAGATTCCACTTTTGCTATAGGCTATAGGCAACTCACTGGACATGAATTCGATTGAAAATGTTTGGGAGTGCTCAAAAAGAGAAGTTGCCAAAGAAAGCATAACAACAAAATATCAGCTCATAGAGAGGATTATCCACCATTGGAACCACAATGAAAAATTGAAACAAACGGCAATAAATTATATCGACAGTATGCCAAGAAGGGTTGCTGCTCTACTGGCAACGAAAGGCGGTTTAACCAAATATTATTATTTTTTCTTTTACAATAAATAATATTTGTATTTTTTATAATAAATAGTTTGTAACATAACAGTTCTTTATTAATTATTATTTACACCAATATTATGCTACTCAAAACAGTTATATTAACCAAAAACTTAGATTTGGGAAGTGAGTCTAATAATTTGAGCAGGGACTATATGTAAAAAATAAATATTTCTACTTACCGCTAACTTTTAATTCAGTAGCCACTTCATTCCATAATTTACATGGTTGATCACGTTTATGGTAAGTTTTACATTTTTCATCCCATAACGATCTTTGATCAAAAACTAAAAATATTAATTTTTCAACATTCATGTTGTATACACAGACTGTACCACAGAGCAAGTATCGTTAAAATAGTGGACTGTACGGAGATTAGAACTGTACGTAGAAAACATACTCCCGCGAAAAAAACAAACAAGTTTGAACTTGAAGCGGCAATCAGCTATTCGTGCGATTTATAAGCTTCTACAGTAATCACATATACGTACTTCTACACGCTTGAATCAGTCGATCGAATGCGGTCGAGTACGAGCGTAGTTGCGCGCGATTTATAAGCTTCTACAGTAACCACACAGGCGTACTTCTACAGGTTTGAAGCAGTTGACCAAATGCGGTCGAGTACGAGCGTAGTACAGTTCGGGCAAACACGCTTCCACTGCAACCGTAGCCTAAGGCTGATATACTATTAATAAATAGTATATTACTATACGAGTTTTATTAGACGTTGTATTCAGAGGCGGATCTACATACGGGCTAATAGGGCTGAAGCCCTGGGCCCCGGATCTGAAAGGGTCCCCCAACCTCTTCACTTGGATTTGGTAGGTGAGGACCTTTTTTTTGCTCTTCACTTGGATATGGGAGGTGAGGACCTTTTTTTTTGCTCTTCACTTATAAAAATATTCAACATAAGTGAAGAGCATGTGTAGGGCCCCTTGGAATTTTTAAGCCCTGGGCCCCCAAAAAGCTAGATCCGCATCTGGTTGTATTATCACATGAGTTGTTTGGAGTAGGACGAGCATAGCGAGGAGTGCTGCAATGAAACAAGTGTGACAATACATCACATAAAACGAGCATAATATACTATTTCTTATAATTTGCGTGACTTATCTTATAGAAATTTTAAATTTACATTTATAAAAAATATCGGAATACAATCTAGGGATTTTTGTGAAATGCGGTCACCACAGCAACAATGTATAATAAATGAATTTCTATGATAACACAACACAAGAGTAATTTGACAGAAGCAAAACAACATACTTTATTTTTTAATATTCGTATTAATAATATTATAAAATAATTATCTGACATGGAAATACTTACAAATTGTATTAAATAAACATTTTAAAATATTTGAGGTTATCAATAACTCGCCGTAGACGAGTAGTACTGCTAAAATAAAAAGTCACCAAAAACAGTGTAACAATAGTTCCTATTGTTAAACTGTTTTCAGTGTAACAATGATATTATTGTGAATGTAAAGTATAAAAACACTATTATACATCTGTAATTTATTATTATAAAATTGATACACAATGATACACACAAGTAAATAAATACATACAGAACTTAAGAGCAGAAAATTATGACAGTACACCATTCTCCATTGATGAGAATTATCAAAATCTCATTAATTCTATTACATAATATGAATAGAAAATACTTACAAATGAAAAGAACTTCTTTTAATCTTTGTATTTTGCGTTTTTGCTCAGCCGCAAACAGTATACTAGCTAACCATTTTGAAAAGATACCAAATTTCAGGTTAAATGCGAATTATATAAAAACTATTTTAGCCCTGTCTTTTATTTATGATTTATAAATTATGAATATACTTTAAATTATCAAAATAAATGTTAATAATCACTTTTTAATACGAAAACAACAAAATATTGGCAGCCATTGAGGTTGTGGGAAAGACGAAATTTTCGTCAGAAAAATGTGTATGTAAAAATTTATAAAGCCTCCTTCATTAAGGGCCGGTTTTACAATTCATGTTTACCTGTTGGTTAGCTCAAATCAATGGCTAACGACATATTTGCAATATAATAATTACCATAAGTTTCAACTGTAACCACTAGCCAGAGACTTAACTGCCAATTGTAAAACTAGCCGTTAGTCTTTTTAGTCAATGGTATAGATAATATTCATGGAAAACGTGTTTGTTTTTAGCATGGCCCACCTGGATGCTGGAATAAAGAAGAAATACACGGCAATTGCACAGAAAATTATATTGTTAATCCACAATCTAAATTAGAAATACAGGGAAACGAGCCTTTACAAACAAAAGATTTAAACAAAGAGGTAGTGCAAATTTCACCACAACAAATAAAATTATCGTTGCGTCAGGGCGAAGCTCGGAATGTTACCTTTAGAGTATCGCGTGCCAAAAATCCACTGGACTTATACTTTTTAATTGATTTATCAGCAACTTTGCGAAGTCAGCGAGCGGAACTGTCTATTTTAGCAGAAAAACTACCAGAAGCAATAAAAGAAATTACAAGAGAATGCAGAATAGGATTTGGAAGTTTTATTGATAAAGTCGAATTACCATTTACAAATACAGTACCTGACAAGTAAGTAATAATGTCATTCTTTTTGCATGGCTTTCATAATAAATTTATAAACGTTCTAGAGCAATGTACATATATGCTTCTACGGTGACAATTTGATATGAGAACTTGCTATCAAATTATGGCGCGAAGGAAAGGTACGATACAATTAATATTTAATTATATATAGAGTAATAATAATATATATATATATATTTTTTTTTATTTAAATCAAGGCTCTTCGACCGTTAGGTTATTTGTGCAGTTACATAGTTTACATGTTATTTTGTATTCTATAGTGTATTCTATATCTATAATCTTATATCTATAGTTATGTATAATATATATGTAAAATAAATTATGATTTTATATTTTGTTTATTAGCTCTGTATCGGTTAGGTAATGGATGAGATTTGTACGGTGTGTATGATTGTCTGACAATGCGTCTTTTAAATTATTTGGAATGTTGTGCATTCTGCGGTGTGTGATGTATTTTTGACAATCGATTATGATATGTTGTACGTTTAACTGGGTGTTACATGTGTTACATTTTGCAGGTTCGGTTTTTTCAAGTATATATTTGTGTGTTAGATTTGTGTGTCCTATTCTAAGCCTAGTAAGTCCTATTTGTTGTCTTCTAATTTCTTGTGCTGTCCATCTTTTTGTTTCTTCTTCTATGTTTTGTAGGGATTTTTGGTAGTGTTTCTCCATTCTTCTTGTAACGCTTATTCTATTATTCTTTGTAAGTGGATTTTTAGGTCTTCCGGGGAAATATTCATGTTTGTTAGATTCAACTCTTCTGTGGCTTCTTTGGCTGCTCTGTCGGCTTCTTCATTTACTTATATTCCTGAATGAGACGGTATCCAGATAAATTTTATTTTTTTTCCCATCTCTTGTTTGATATTGTGCAATATTTATTGTATTTCTTTTATTAAAAGATCTTGAAGATTTTCCAGGAAACTGAATGAATTGGTACATATTATATAGTCAGATACAATATTTCCCTCTTCTTTGATTATATCCAATGCTTTTTTAATGCTGAATGCTTCTGTTGAGAGAATACTTATTTGCTCTGGTAGGTGATGTGGGGGCCTATGATATATAAATATTAAATTTCACGGTTGGCTGATTTATTTATCTCATTTGTACTTACTCTGTACATCCCTCAACTTTAGGTCTCCCTCACATTATAGGTTCCAAGACTTGCGAGCGGATCAAGTCTGGACCCCCCCCCTATTTGTCCGCTAGCTGGTTGCTATGATTCTTGGAAGGATTAAGGGTTGTTCAATTAAACTCAACATTTTAGCTAATCTACTTTAATTATGATACGGTTTAAATATTTACACTAATTACACTAGGCTTACAATTAACTCGATACAGCTAAATCCAAAGAGACATAGTTACACACACTAGGCACACTACACCAAACTAACGAACACTACCTTAACGTAAATGCGAAATTACTTGGTTACATTTTACTTGTCCGACCGAAAACTCTAAATGGCTCTAACCCATGATGAACATATTCTCACTCTACTTAAAACACGACTTAACTTCTTCACTCTTTAGACTCAACTCTTAAACATGGTCTTAACCATACGACGGGTCAAAATCAACTACCACTTAAAACGCGACTACGTGAAAAGTTAACTACGTTAAAAGTAAAGCCCAACTGTTAAATGTCATTTAACACTTCTTGACTGTGTGTCTTGTACTATCTTAAAATTCATAATTTATTGGTGATAACTCAGAAAAATATCCCATTGGAAAATAGCCCAATCATAATATTTATATCTCAGACAAAAATTAATTATTATTTATGTGCTTATGGTTGACGTATATTTTTAACACAATAATTTACGATTCACTTTTCATGTTACATTGACAAAAGTGTCAAGTTACAATAATAAACAAGTCTACCGTTTTCTTAAATGCCCTTTCTAAGAAATAGATTATTTTTTATCATTTAACATTTTAAATATTTTACTCTAATTGAATGCTTATACTGAATTTATTTTTGAAATTTTATTTATGTAATAATGCCAAAATTACTTCCCTTACAGTGATATACATATTTTTCGTTCCCAAGTATTATTGCTGCTCCGGTTTTATTTGAAAATTTTGTTGCGTCTGTGTAATAGAAAATATACGATTGGTGTTCTTCTTGAATTTTTGTGAATTTGTTTTGGTAGACGTTAGACGAAGTGTTTTTCTTTATATATTTGGTCAGACTAAGGTTAATGTCAGGTGGATGGTATTGCCAGGGTGGTGTGTTTTGATACTGTATTTGAAATATGGACTGATATGGGATGTTTGAAGTGTTTAATAGACTATTTATTTTATTTTGTAAATTTGTAATGTTGTGAATTTTTTTTGGTTCAAACGGATTTTGAAAAATATATTTGGCTGCTATGTTATATGGGTTTTTTGCTACTTCTATTGTGTAAGATATTACATGTATTTTTCTCCTGTTGTGTAGATTTGGTTCTCCTGCCTCATTTAGTATACTTATAACCGGACTAGTTCTAAAAGCTCCTGTTGCTAGTCTCATCGCTTGATCGTGGCTTGTGTCTAGTTTTTTAAGATTTTTACTTGCCCGACCTTAATTATATAAGGGGCAAGTATTGTAATCGCGAAAATTTTCGATGTCGAGATTTTGACTGATGACCACGTTTCATGGTCCAGGGACTCTAAAAAACCTATTGTCGTAATCTTTAGTAATTTTTACTGTATTTTTATAATAATGTAATTCCTTATTTTTGTATCTTATTTATTATTTTATTTACTAATTACAAAAGACAATCATGTAACTAACATTTGTATTATATTTGTTTTTCCCTGTTTCTATGAAATATATATTGACGTTTAAGACGTCAACATGACAACATACATGTCAACTGTAACCTTAAAATATATAATAATCACCCCCACATAATAAAAAGGGTAATTTTAATAATACGTGAGCCTGTCTGGTTTCTGTGTAGGTCTTGTTGAATGTCGTATGGAAACAGGTGGTGGTGATGGAGTCACTGACTCATTTGAGTCTGTAACTTCCTTTTGCTGAGTTTCATTTTCTACTCTTGTTTCTTCAAATGTATTTTTAGATGTACCTTCTTGTATTGTTCTTTCTTGATTTTTCTCTTTCGGTTGTTCTGAAGCTTTTCCCCTAATGCTAGGTGAAAGAAAAGAATAATCTGAAACATAACATTTGTTTTTATTAACTAAATTAGTCTGTCTTTGCTCTTCCTTTGGTATGGTATTTTCATCTTCCTCTTCTGTCTTCAAGTTCTTGCCTCTTCTTTTTAATTGATCAACATGTCTTTTAATAATGTTTCCATTTATATTTACAGTGTAGTGTAAGTTTCCTATTTTGTTAATTATTTTTCCATATTTCCATTTTTCCTCTCCTCTGTAATTTCTGACTAACACTATTTCGTTTGGACTGTACTCATGTAGATTCTTCAACTTCTTAGGGAAATTTTCTTGTCTTACTTGCATTTCATTTGTAAAATTTAGTTTCATTAAATCTAATCGTGTACGTATATTATGTTTAAAGAGTATTTCTGCTGGACTTCTTTGTGTTGTAATATTCGGCGCTTTCCGTAGTTGCATTAAAATTCTGCATAATTTTAAGTTTATGTTTCCCGGTTCATCTGACATAGATTTCAGACTCTTTTTAATTGTCTGTACGTAGCGTTCCACTTGACCATTAGTTGCTGGATGGTACGTTGCTGTTAATTTGTGTCTAATTCCATTTTCTTTCAAAAAACTTTGAAGTTCTTCTGAAACGAATTGTTTGCCATTGTCAGAAACCACAGTGACAGGTAATCCAAATCTTGCGAAAACTTCACGAAGTTTTTGAATTGTCTTTGTAGTTGTAATTTTTTTCATAGAGAAAACTTCAATCCATTTTGAATATGCGTCAACAATGATAAGAAAATAATTATTTTGACTGGGGTAAGCAAAATCAATGTGTATACGATTCCAAGGAGAAGATGGATAAAGCCAAGGGTGATGAGATTTAGCGTTTTCATTTTGAGTCATATGACACGCTGTACATTTTGCTGCAGTTTGTTCGATATCATGATCGATACCTTTCCAGAAACAGTAACTTCGGGCTAACATTTTCATTTTTGTTATTCCAATATGGGCTTCATGTAATTCTTTTAGTACCTTTGACTGCAACTTTCCTGGAATAACAACTCTTATACCTTTGAAAATACAACCTTGTTCTAATGTAAGTTCTGTTTCGCAACCTTGATATATAGTATTTTGTAAAGAATTTCCTGATAATAACGCCATGTAAACTTTCTTTAAATCCTTGTCTTGTAATGTAGCTTCTTTAATTTCTTTTGCGGTCACTGGCAATGTATTTAATTGATCCACATGAAAAATAGTTACTACATCTTCTGCAATTTCTTCTGTATCTTTTATAGGAAACCTTGATAGGTAATCAGCATTGTTATGCTGTAATGTAGACCTGTATTTAATTTCGTAATCGAATCCTGCAAGGAATTGTGCATAACGTAACATTCTAGCTGCTGGAAGTGTAGGTAAACTTTTATGAGGATTCATTATTAATGTCAGAGGTTTACTATCTGTAATTAATGTAAATTTTCGTCCATACAAGTATATGAAAAATTTATGTAATGCCCAATAAATTGCTGTTGCTTCTTTATCAAGTTGGCTGTAATTTTGTTCTGCCTGTGTAAGTGATCTAGACGAAAATGCAATGGGTCGTTCTGTTCCATCTGGCATTAAATGTGAAATGACTGCTCCTAATCCAAAAGGTGATGCATCCGTTGCTAGTAATAGAGGTAGTTTTGGATTATGAGGAATTAAGACCTTATCGCTTGTAATTTCTTTCTTAATTAAATCCAAAGAATTTTGGCAAGATTTTGACCAAATAAACTTTGAATTCTTTTGTAACAATTTATTTAAAGGTTGTAATACCATGGCCATATTCGGTATAAATCTATTGTAATAGTTAATTAAGCCTAGAAAGCTACGTAATTCGTTCACATTATTAGGTTTCGTTGCTTGTAAAACAGCTTTTATTTTACTATCCGTTTTATGTATGCCATATTTGTCTAAACGAAATCCAAGATATTCTATAGAATTTTCAAAAAATTGGCACTTACTTTTGTTTAGACGAATGTTATAATGTCGTAATCTGTCAAAAACAGCTCGTAGTCGACTTGTTAACTGTAGTATGTCATTACCTTGTATACGAATATCATCGAAGAAACTAACAACGCCATCTAAATTTTGTAGAAGTTGATCCATGAAACGTTGCCAAATACTTGGTGCTACTTTTGTACCAAACATCAATCTCTTTACCTTGTATGCTCCTAAATGTGTACTAATCGTTTGTATCATGGAGCTTTTTTCGTCAACCTGCATATGTAAATAGGCTTTATGTATATCAATTTTACAAAATAACTCACCATTCATTTTAGAGAAAATTTCTTCCAGTGTAGGAATTGGGTACTTGTCATCTTTTAATTGTTTATTTATCGTAACTTTGTAGTCTGCACATATTCTAATTTTTCCACTTTTATTAATTACAGGTACAATTGGAGTTCCCCATGATGGATGTTGTACTTTTTCTATTATGCCTTCTTTTTCCATTTTATTAATTTCCTCTTCAACTTTTTCTTTAATTGCGAATGGGACTGGTCTCGGTTTCATGAAAACCGGAACTGTATCTTCTTTAAGAGAAAGCTTGCATTTAATTGGTATTTTTCCAATTTCATCTGTAAATAAATCTTCGTATTCTGTCAGTAATTTCTTTAAAACTCCTTTCTGTTCCCTTGTAACTTCTTTTGATTGTAAAGAATTTAGTGATAATAAATTTTGATTAAGTAAATTTAATGATTTAATCCATTCTCTGCCACAAATAGGAATTACATTTTTATTAAGCACAAACAGTCTTGTATTTTCTGTTTCCCTTCCATTGTATACAATATTAACATAAGCTACTCCTATAGGTTTAATAATTTCTCCAGAATAGGTCTTAAGTTTTATTGTAGTTGGATGTAATTTTAAATTTAAATTTAATAAATTGAAATCCTTACTATTGATTGTAGAAACAGCTGCTCCAGTGTCAAATTCCATTCGACACAGTTTTCCATTAATTTGTATATTCAGGAATATGCTTCCAGAGTCATTTTGCTTACCCATGGAATTCATTTCATAACATATGCCATTTATTTCTTCTGCATCACTATGCTCTTCATAGCTTGTAATATAATTTGCTTTCTTCTTTCTGCCAAAAAATGTACTTGCATTTGCTTGACAAACCTTTGATAAATGACCTTTTTTATTACATTTACTGCAGTTGTATTCTTTAAATTTACATTTATCTGCTCTATGATTTGTAAAACCACATCTGTAACAGCGTTCTCGCTCAGTTTCTTTTATTACTTTCTTACCCGTTTTCTTCTTTGATTGCGATTCATTTTTAATTTTATGCACATTAGCAGTTGTAGAGTTTGTAGAAGTTGTAGCAATCTGTTTACTCTCCAGCTTTGATGCTTCGACAGATAGAGCAAAATTTACTGCGTCTTCAAATTCTATCGTCTCAACTTGTTGCAAAAGTCTCTCTCTTATGCTGTTATCCAACAAACCTCGAATGAACTGTGAACGTAGGTGTATATTTAAGGTTGGCTTTCCACAATTGCTACAATTAAAATTACAATTTGTTATAAGTTTCTTTAACTCAGCTACATATTGGCTAATTGATTCTCCTTCTTTCTGTAAACGCAATAAAAATTTGTGTTGTTCCGCTATTTCATTTGGAATTGGATCAAGGTGCTTTTTTAGTAATTTTATAAGTTCGTTGTAAGATTTTGAAGAAGGTAATTCGGGAGTGGTTAAACTAGTTAGTAGATTATAAGTTTTAGGGCCTAAACAGCTTATTAAAATTTGTACACGCTTTATATCGTTATCCTTTCCTGGGTCATCCCCCATAAGGTTTTTCATAGATAAATAATTTTCCCATCTTTGAATATAGTTTGTAAAGGTTTCATTTTGTTCGTCATAATGTTGAAAATTTATTCCCTGTACTGTATTTGCTTGTGGTTGAGCTAATTGACTAATAGCTTGTACGAGTTGTTGTAAAATTTGATTTGCATCCATTGTGTATCTTTTTATTGTGTAATTAAAAAAATATATACTGGCCTTCCTTTGATCCTCGTCGCCAATCTGTCGTAATCTTTAATAATTTTTACTGTATTTTTATAATAATGTAATTCCTTATTTTTGTATCTTATTTATTATTTTATTTACTAATTACAAAAGACAATCATGTAACTAACATTTGTATTATATTTGTTTTTCCCTGTTTCTATGAAATATATATTGACGTTTAAGACGTCAACATGACAACATACATGTCAACTGTAACCTTAAAATATATAATACCTATTTTCGAAGTGCCGTCCGTATGTGTATGTGTGTGTGTGTCTGTGTGTGTGTCTGTAAACTCAAGAACGGTTCAACTTAGAGAATTCGTTCTGGTACTAAAAAATTCTCCTATTAAATGGGAAGAACCCTATTGTTTTTTATGAAGATCGGTTGACTAGAAATGAGAGTTTACTCGTGTCGATTTTAAGATTTTTGCGAATATTTAGCAACAGAACAATATTTCGAAAAAAATTATTGCACAAAATTACTATAAATGCAATAATTAATAACTTTTATTTGAGACGTTTTTTAATAAAACGAAAAATTTTGAAATTTTTTCGTAAAATTATTTAAAATTTTTCCAAGTCTCAATTTTTTCATACTTACCAGGTCTACAAGTATGAAATGCGGATTTTTTTCAAACTTGCCGCGCAAACAGAGTGTATAGTTCAAAGTTTCAACACATATGGCGTTTTGTTAAGTTATCATTAAGTGTCAAATGCGTATAGGTTATAATTTGAAAAGTGATCATATAGTTTTGTTTTACTGTGTTAAAAATGTCAAATTTTGTGCCAAATAAAGAGCATTCGCGGACAGTACTACTGTTTTGTTTTCATTGGAAAAAATCTGCTGCTGAATCATACCGACTGTTTCGAGAAGCTTATGGTGAATATGCTCCATCGCAAGATACGTGTGCACGATGGTTTCGGCGTTTCAAAAGTGGTGACTTTGATCTTACAGACAAAGAACATGGAAAACCTCCAAAAAAATATGAAGATACAAAATTGGAAACATTGCTACAGGAAGACGATAGTCAATCACAAAAACAACTAGCAGAGCAGTTAGGCGTTAGTCAACAAGCAGTTTCCAATCGCCTACGAGAGATGGGTAATATCCAGAAAGTCAGATGGCAGATGGGTTCCACATGCATTGAATGAAAGGCAGATGGAAAAACGCAAAAACACTTGTGAAATTTTGCTTGCACGATACAAAAGAAAGTCTTTTTTGCATCGTATCATTACTGGCGATGAAAAATTGATTTATTTTGAAAATCCCAAACGCAAAAAATCATGGGTGAACCCAGGCTCACTATCCACATCAACTGCAAGACCGAATCGCTTTGGCAAAAAGACAATGCTCTGTACTTGGTGGGACCAAAAGGGTGTGGTCTATTATGAATTGTTAAAACCTGGTGAAACAGTTAATACCCAACGCTACCAACAACAACTGATCGAATTGAACCATTCGCTGCTCATAAAACGACCAGAATACGAAAGAAGACAGCACAAGGTAATCTTTCTTGACGAAAACTCTTGCAACACATTGGAGGCACTCAAGTGGGAAGTGCTACCCCATGCCGCTTACTCACCAGACTTGGCCCCTTCAGATTACCACTTGTTCGCATCGATGGGACACGCACTTGCCGAGCAGCACTTTTGTTCATATGAAAATGTGAAAGAATGGCTAGATGAATGGTTTGCGGGGAAAGGGGAAGAGTTCTACTGGCGAGGTATTCACAAATTGCCTGAAAGATGGGAAAAATGTATAACTTCTAATGGAGCATACTTTGTATAAATAAACTTTTACTGTTCTTTTGAGTTTAATGTGTTTTATTTTTATAAACCTCCGCATTTCATACTTGTAAACCTGGTATATGTAACGTTTCCATGGTTATGATAATTAATTCGTAACTAGTAAACCAAGCCTTGGACAAAAATTTGTATAGAACATAATTTGATGTATTTTTGAAGATTTATCTAAATATTTAAAAAAAAAATTAAATTAATTTTTTTTTTTATGGGAGAGCAAGTCTAGCGGAGGTTTCCTTTCGCCACTGGTTTTGATATATAATACACCAGTAATCCAGTTTTGATCTTATCACAGTTTTATAGATATTTATCATTGTATCTCTATGTGCTCCCCAATTGTGATTTGCTGTTGTTTTTAATATATTCACTCTGTGAAGGCATTCTTTTTTAAGGTTTTCTATGTGTTTGTTTCACGTTAATCTTTTTTCAAAAATCAGTCCTAAAAATTTTATACTGTTGACATATTCTATTTCTCTATTGTTTATTCTAAGTTCTGGATCGTACTGATATTTTCGACTTTTTGAGAAGTGCATGGCTTTTGTTTTTACTGTTGAAAAGTTAAATCCTGTTGTTGTGACAGTTCAACATAAATGTTGTGAGAGGGTGGGAAATCTGCGCGTGAAATTAGTAATGGGATTTCCAATCTTTGACGAATTACATTCTTTCATAGACACACTTCTACAGTCAAATGCATAAACACATACTGACATTTTATATTATTCTATTTGGCGTGAGAATACCTCTCTATTATTACGTAGCATATGAGACATTGTTCACAATACTATTTGTAACAGCATGAGTTTGGAAAAAGATGCAAGAGGGAACTCTGGCTAATGAACAAATAGATAAAATGATCGCCAAGTGGATTTATCATATACTAAAGCAGGCAGCTGCGTTTCTATAGTTTTTATGTCCGACTGTGATGGATTTAAGATTCTACGATACTGTATAGATTTATAGTATTCTCCGTACCTTGCACTTGTGGGGTCTCCGGGGATACTTGACTTTCTTTATAAAAGATTTTCTGCTGAACCGGCGTTTCAGAGTGCGGGTCGGAAATAACTTATCACAAATGTTTACACCGGATAACGAGATCCCACAAGGCTCTATATTAAGTGTTATCTTGTTTTTGATGGGCATCGACAGTGCAGCCCAACGTACTAGACAATATGTGCAGGGTTCCATATTTGTGGACGACATCGGCCTCTATGTCTCTGGACAGAAGATAGCATCATAGAGCGTCAGCTGCAGCTAAACATTAATCGTCCAAATGCTTGGGCCACCGAAAGTGACTTTAAATTCTCTCTGTTTGGGTCCATTTTTGTAGGAAAATGGATATCCATCCCTATCCTACGCTTACACTAAATAGAACACAATTACTTTTTACAGATACTACCCGATTTCTGGGCCTCGTTTTTGACACACGTCTAACTTGGCGGAGACATTTTTTGTCCTTAAAAAAGAAATGCCAAGTATCTCTTCATTTGTTGCGAATCCTCAGCCACAAAGTATGGGGTGTTGATCGCACCATCATTATATGTGTGATTATACCGCTCTTTAGTGCGCTCTAATCTGGACTATGGATGTTTGGCCTATGGGTCAACACCAAGATATATTCTCGACATTATACATCACAGTGGAATGGGATTGGCAACAGGTGCATTTGGCACTAGCCCGATATCAAGCCTGTTGGGTGAAGCAGGTGAACCGATACTGTACAATCGTCGAAAAATTCTTTATCTGCGTTACCTAGCTGCACTTAGAGTCAAGCCAAAACATCCAACCTATGATCCAGTTTTTCAAAACAGACACTTAGCACACTACAGCAGGAAGTCAAGCCTGCCGGCCTTTCAGTCTGCGGTCTTTTGATATGTTGACGGATTTTGGTAGAATACCTGAGATGGCTAATACACTTTTGTGTGCCGTTCCGCCGTGGACACTGTTATGTCCAATAGTGAATCTCACATTGCCCAGATATGATACTACACTGCTTATTGAATGGAATGTTATAACTCAACAAATACAGGTCATATGTAGGGTTGTATAATTCACTCTGAATCTACATTCACCCATTTAGAGGTTGATTAGGGTAAACTTTGTTAGCTAAAATCATCTCATCGAGCCTAAGAGATATTGAAGAATCTGTGAAAAAATATTTTACTCTCTTTTTACCAGCTTAGGACTCGAATTCCTTCTTAGCAGGTCTTTTCACGTTATGGAACAAATATATTTCCCGAATTTTATTTTTCTAATAAAAATATCCCAGTTTACCCCCCCTCTAGAGGTGAAATAAAAAGAAAACACGGCCAAAAGATAAAAAACCTATATGTCAAAAAGGATTGTTATAACCCAACAAACACAGAAGATATGAAAGGTTCTATAATTTACCCTGAATATATGTAGTTTCGTTCCATTAGGGGTTGATTAGAGCAAAATCCCGAATTACAAGTCGTTATCTCACCGAGCCTAAGAGATATTGAGGAACCCGTGAAAACACACTTTAAGCCTTTTCACTTCCTTAGGGGTTGAATTTTGAAAAATCCCTACTTAATGGGAACTTACTTCATAGAAGAAATATACTCTCCGAATTTCATGTGTTTAATAAAAATATACCAATTTACCTCTTTAGAAATGAAATTACAAAAAACGATAAGAACGCTTTCTAATAATTTAAAAAAGACTTTAATGTTGACCGTGGAAAGTCCTGAAAAACATTTTTATAAATTTGTACGGATAACCTTGTAAAGGAATCCGTGAAATCACATTTCACCCCTTAGGAATCGAATTTCGAAAAATCCCTTCTTAGTGGGTGCTTACATCATGGAGGAAATATACTCCCTGAATTTCATGACTCTAGGTCCAGTGGTTTGGGCTGGGTGTTGATGAGTCAGTCAGGATATTATATATACTCGTATAGATAAGGAGCGAATTCAGGCTGTTAGAAAGCATTCGACTGCTCTCAACAATTCATCATCTCCACAACTAACTCTGTTCTCTCTCTATAGTGAAGTGAGGTGGCAGTGCAATTGCAATGGAGATTTAGATACCAGCGGGCATGGGTTCTGGAAGAGTCGAAAACCTATCAATGGGGGAAAAGAGGATCGCCGCCTAGAGTTTGGGGGTATGATAGACTGGTGACAGGGATTCCGAGAGACTACGTGTTCAATTGCGTGTTATTTAGGGACTTTGCATGGATCGTGTTGTGTCGGGTTAGGCCGATCGCGAACTGCACACATTTCGGTTTCACGTCACTATACTTCATGTAGTACGAGGTGATTATCACCTGGAAGCCCGCCATGCTGAAGTTAACCCCTCAGTATTGGTGCCGATTCCCAAGGGCCTGTAAGTCATGAGACACCTACTTGGTGATCTTGGAGGATACGTGTTCGATTACGCACGTATTCTTTAGGGTGTTGCGTAGTTAGAGTTTTGTTGGTATAATCCAGATTGCAGACTACACATCAGGCTATGTGTGCTACTTTGTGGCCGTAGATACCTGATGCCGTTGCTAAGCTTGCTATATTTTGGAAAGTATGCAGCCACCTGCGTTCTACTGGCCCGTACACACTGAATCTCTAACCAGGCATAATGAGTCACTCTCGCGACTAGTGTTGATTACCGAGAGCCAGCAATGTCTGGTGTGTAGTTTCCCAGTGTTGGGGTGTCCTGGAGAGTATATCTTCAATCGTGCATGTGTTTTTTAGAAGGCTTTGCGTGGTCAGCGTTATATCGGCTTAGACCGGGTCGCGAAACGCACACTTTTCGATTGCAGGTCATTTCGGGGGCCGTAGTTGGTGCCATTATTATGAGATTACTGCATATGGAGATTACTCTTGCGTCATCAGTATTTCGAGGCATAATCCTTAACCTATTAGGGGTTAAGGGGTAATTATATATCACTACTGTAAATACATCAAACATGTAATCAAGCACTAAGAACTAATTAATACCCCGCCCATATTACCTAGTGTCTACCACTGTCTTACCTAGTTCAGTTAACTAATGAGTTTTCGTAAGTTGTGCTATCATTTTGTGTAAATTTTCGGCGTTTTTTACTAATAAGACCTGTACTGAATTCTGAAGAAATACCCATTCCATCATTCAGCAGTCTGCTTAGACTTCCGGAAGATGATACGGGAACTTCATCAACGTCTGATGAAGTTCAATGTATGCAATCAGAAAACGACAGTGATTTTGAAGCAGATTCAGCAAGTCCCCAACGTTTTAATCAACAAGAACTGAATGATCTCATTAGAGACCTGAACCTCTCAAAGGAGTCTTTCGAATTACTTGCCTCCAGATTAAATGACAAGAATCTACTTTATCCAGGTACTAATATTATATTTTATCGTAAAAGAGATAAGGATCTGCTGCCCTTTTTCTCTCGGGAAAATAACCTGGTATTCTTTAGCGATATAAGAGGACTCCTAGAAAAAATGGGATTGTCAGAATACACACCAGACGAATGGCGCCTTTTTATTGACAGTTCAAAACGTAGTTTGAAATGTGTCCTTTTAAACAACGGTAACAAATATGGATCAATACCCATTAGTCATTCCACCAGCATGAAAGAGGAATATGAGATAATATCATTAGTCCTGAAAAAAATTAAGTATGAAGAACATCAGTGTATGAAGATTTGTGTCGATCTAAAAATGGTAAACTTCATCCTTAGCCAGCAAAGTGGATATACCAAATATCCTTGCTTTTTATGTCTTTGGGAAAGCAGAGCTAAGGATCAGCACTGGGTTAACAGAAATTGCTCTTTAAGAAATGTCATGATTCAAGGAAAACAAAACGTAATCAACGAACCTTTTGTTGCGAGAGAGAAAATCATATTTCCACCCTTGCATATCAAGTTGGGGCTTATGAAGCAATTTGTGAAGGCTTTAAATCGAGATGGACTTTGTTTTGACTACTTGACATATATATTTCCTGGGACTAGCACGGAAAAACTGAAAGCCGGAATATTTGATGGTCCTCAGATAAGGCAGCTTATTAAAGATCCACAATTTACCGCATCAATGAATGAGATTGAATCTAATGCTTGGTGTTCATTTGTACAAGTAGTAGAAAATTTTCTTGGAAATCATGAGGTAGAGAATTAGTGGAAAATATGCTTAAAAATTTTAATATTTTCGGATGTAATATGAGCATAAAAGTTCACTACCTTCACAACCACTTGGATCGGTTTCCAGAAAACCTAGGTGATTTTAGTGAAGAACAGGGGGTAATATTTCATCAGGACATTAAAACTATGGAAGATCGATATCAAAGAAGATGGGATAGCCACATGATGGCCGACTACTGTTGGAGTCTTCAGCGAGACTGACCTGGTAAACTCGAGTCGTACAAAAGAAAATTTTGTGATAAGTGATGAATGTATATTTACCTACTTTGTGAAATAAACACCTTACTTTGTATTTTTTGTTTTTTTTTAACTGGCAGTTGGAGCAAATAGTAATAGTAATGTAGCGGTTATCAAGTAGCTTCAATGAAGTTTGAAGTTACTTGCTATTTTCAAGACTTACAATTGGTGACCCCGACGTGATCATGCAACAAGATAATGTAGAGGAACATTTTGTGCAAGAAACAAACTCAGCTAAGTTGAGGTTAACTCCGTTCTGGGCTGATGTTGAGCTTTGGTTTGTACAAATTGAAGCAATTTTTTCTAATGCGAGAGTTTTTTCCCAAAAATCTAAGATAACTCGACATACTTTGTCACAGATCGAAGGTATACCACTACCTGATAAGAGATTTGACTGCATTCATATAGATATAATTAAAGTTAACACTTGTGGACCATTTTCCAATATTTTAACCTGCATAGATCGTTTTACAAGATGGCCGGAAGCATTTCCTCTATCTAATACTAGTTCTGAATGTGTAGTTCAAACTCTTATTGAAGGTTGGATATCTCGTTTCGGCGTTCCATCAACGATAACTACGGATAGAGGAAAACAATTTAACTCTCGTCTTTTTCAACTTTTAATGCAAATGGTAGGGAGTACCTTCATTCGAACCACCCTTCGTCTAATGGGATTGTAGAAAGATTCCACCGACAGCTCAAAGCTTCGCTAAAAGCTCAAAATAGTCCCAATATGTGGCTAACGAATCTACCATTGGTGCTTTTAAGTATTAGAACTACCTTAAAAAGTGATGTAGAATGTAGTCCTGCAGAATTAGTTTATGGTACAACATTAAAATTACCTGGTCAATTCTTTACCACGCAAAATTTTACTAAATATGTGATTTAAATTTACCAGAATATTTACGTAAGTTAAAAACTTGCATGAATAACATTCATGCAATACCGCATAGATTTTCCAGTAGAAAAGCTTTCGTTACGCGTGATATTTACACTTGCAAGTACGTTTTTGTTAGAAATGATAAAATTAAGAAACCATTAGAGAGACCTTACGATGGCCCATTTAAGGTTATAGAACGCCATAAAAAATATTTTAAGGTGCAATTATCTGATACAATCGACACTGTTTCGATTGATCGTTTAAAACCGGCGTATGTAGACGAAAATTACATGATAACCTCAGCGTTTGTCTCAACACGAGCAAAATTTAAGCGTGGTACATTTTCTTCTCATATTGAGTTCATAGAATAATTTAGGAGGGGGAGTACCTGTAGCGGTTATCAAGTAGCTTCAATGAAGTTTGAAGTTACTTGGTTACCAAAAAAAATATATGAATTATGATTGTGATATTTTTGTAAAAACTATAAACCTGAAATAAAAACATATTACATTTCCCAATCTATATATAGTAAGACTTGCTATTTTCAAGACTTACAGTAATAACGTGAAATGTACATAAGTTAAAAAATAAGATGATCTTATTCTAAAAGAGGCCAATATAGCGTATCTCAAAAACTAGATCTGATAGACCAAATCTGACGGCTGGTTTGGATTCTGCACCCAAAAATTACTTAGAAACAGTTACAAAATCGCAGGCACCAAAATGTCGGTTGGGCTGTGTAATAATATATATACACATATTCTATTTCTAAGATTATTATTTTTGTTTTATTATTTTAGATGTGCAAAACATGCATGCATTTTTCCCTGTAATTAATAATAATAACCTTATGCAACACAAATTAAGTTATAATAATTATGTCAAATTCTTTTTTTTTTCAGACTGCAAAATCCAGGAAATGGTTATGTACCCACATACAGTTTTAAAAATCATCTACGCTTATTTAATCACGAATCTAAAGTTGTTCTCCAAGCACTGACTGACGCAAAATTTGCAGAAAACATAGATTCTTTAGAAGGTGGTTTCGATGCACTTATGCAAGTTCTCGCCTGCGATGAGATAATAGGCTGGAAATCTGATGCCACACGTTTAATTCTTTTTGTAACAGATGCAGGTTTCCATATCGCGGGTGATGGAAAACTTGCTGGTATAATTGATCCAAATGATGGAGAGTGTCATCTGGAGAATAACACTTATACTTATGGTACCAAGCAAGATTATCCATCTGTTGGGCAAATCAATGCAAAAGTCATTAATAAGAGCGTCTACATCATTTTTGCGGTAAACCAAACGCAGAAAAATATTTATAACGAATTGTCCAAATTGATTCGTGGATCAATGGTGGAAATTTTAAAAACGGATAAAATTCTTCATATAACCGAAAAGGCCTATAGAGTAAGTATAAATTTTGTTTATTTTTATTTGAAATACGGATTTACAAAAATATATATACAGTGAATTTCTTTTATCTTGCAATGGGTGCATTCGTGTTGTACAATTTCGAGTTGTTGTAATTTTTATTCTGTTATTATTTTGAATTACAGATTTAATATTTACGGCCGTTTTGAAACGATTCCTTAAAGAAATGCGTTTAATAATCTGATCTTCTCTAAATGTTGTTTTTCGTCGTGGTCCTGTGTCTTTTTACGAATTATTTGCCCTGTTATAGCGAATTTGTTTAAAAACTTTACCACAGCGAACTGACTATACTTTATTCTTCTCGCTATAGCACGCGTAGAAAATGTTTCCTTGTGTAGAGTCACTTTTTTACACTTTTCGTTTTCTGTTTTCCTTTTGCCAAATTTTCACTTTTAAATTACTTTACAGTATTAATAATAATACAACAATACACTTGTACAAACTTGCATAATCCTGTTTTAACGTGATAAATGATTATACGAATATTTTAAAGTGAGTACATTTCTGTGACCGCTACTAGGTATTATACCATGTGTTAAAAAAGAAATTACATAAGGTTGGCTGTGGAAAAATAAAATAATGTGTACTGCAAGCTTTAACTGTCAATGAATTAACTGTCATCACTATTGTTGTCATAAGTTTCTATTGAAAATGCAATTAAGCTACAATTATGATTGTTTTTTACAATAGAACACAAAAAATGTATGATTGAATCATATTTTCGGAATGGTGTTCGAGTGAATGGCGAATGGATTTACAGTGCGGTGTCATGTTTAGAGGAATTTCGGCTACAATTTCCAGATATTGCTTTCCTTGAAGGAGATTTTTACAACGCACTTAGAAGATGTGTTGATTTATTCCAAGATACAAGGAGCATTACTCATAGAGACAGAACTGGAAGGCCAAGAGTTCGTACTCAAAATACAGTTGATGATGTTCGTCAACGTGCAACCCACTACATCACTACGTACACTGTCGCATTAGACTGGTTTATCATTAGGAACTTGCCATACTATTGTCAAAAAAGATTTAAAGCTTTTCCCATACAAAATTCTTGCTTTACATGATTTGCTGCCAGCAGATCACAATAGGCGAATTGTGTATTGGCACTGGTTCCAACAAAATTGAATTAATAATGTTAAATTTAACGTTTTTTTCTGACGAGGCCTGGTTCACCCTTTCGGGGTATATTAATTCACAAAATATGAGGTTATGGAGTGCTCATAATCCTCATACTTTTCGTGAAACTCCCCTTCACCCGTTAAAAGTTGGTGTTTGGATTGCTGTGTCTCGAAGACGTATTATCGGACCCATATTTTTCCCACGAAACTGTTACTGCTCAGAGATATCGGAATATTGTACGTGAATTTATTAATCAGCTTCATGAGGATGAGCTCCAGCAAGGCTACTTCCAACAGGATGGCGTGACTGCCCACACCGCTCAAGAGACCATCAGTTACCGTCGTGAATTTTTTGACGATCGAATAATTAGTTTACGTTCAAATCCAGAATTTCCACCTATTAACAATATCGAGGAACTGCAAAACAGAATTACCGAACAGTGTGCCAATATAACTCCTCAAATTCTTATAAATGTTTTTAATAGTACGAATAGAGGAGTAAATTTGTGTCTGCAGGAAAACGGTGGTCATTTTGAACAGCTTCTTTGACCAATAAAACTATATATTTAAAAAAAATAAAAAATAATTTCCAATTTTAATGATTACAAAAGCTGTGCCTAAACGTTAGTCAATTGTTATATAAAGCTTGCAATAGACATTATTTTATTTTCCACAGCCAACCTTTATGTAATTTATTTCTGAACTCATGGTAGTTACTATGGTAATTGAAATCTGACAGTAATGTAAAATTGCGTTTTTTTTTTAAATTTGCAACATAGGCGATTTAACATTGCTGTCAAAATAATTTGTCGTTACTAGGGAAACCATGCGTAGTAATAATTTCAATGCTGCAGGATAAAAGAAATTCACTGTATAAGAGATGTGTCAAGACAGAGGGCACAATTTTTTTGAAAACGCGTTATGTGAGCAAGTAAATTTTACCCAAACAATCGAATGGTAGAGTGATTTTCTCACGAGATCAGGCCAGTGACGTAACATGAGTAGAAATCAGAACTTGTAGTCATTTCGTTGCTAAGCAACGGGCATAGAATCGCCTAAAATCTGTGTTCTTATTGGTTTGACGTCATTATTTCGCGTTACATTGAGTTAAACCTTTGTATACGAGATCGGAGACCTTTTTTTTTACCAAAATGCGACATATTTTTAATAATCAGCAATAGCAGAATATAGCAGCTAATAAACTTGATACATTTTGCCCAACGATATTCCAACTTCTTTAAGCTTTCCAAAAAGTACGATTTCTCGAGTTCAGCAAAATAGGTGTGTCTTTCAACTATAATTTCTTCGTTCTATGCGAATCTTTTTCCAGCGAACCATTTTTTCATGTTTGGAAGAAGAAAAACGTCGCAGGGGACTAAATTTGAAGAATAGCATGGGAAGCCGTTTTATCATTTGCCTGCGGTCCGTAATATTTCTAATTCTAATTCACATATCCATAATTCAATTTCAGATATCTCGAATTTCCCTCCACATATCCGTAATTCGTCTTGACATATCCTTATCCTTAAGATATCTGCAATTCACGGAATTACAGATATCTTAAATTCATTTAAGGATATGTCCGTTAAGGATATGGCCGTTACAATTCGGAAGAGATACACCTTGCGTATTCTAGAAAATCGTGGCCACGACCTTTTTATAAACGGAACCCTTTTTGTCTTCTTCAGCGTACGTTCGCTAGGAGAAATCCACTAATTTGACTATTTTTTTTAATTTCTGGTGTGTAGTGAAGAGATCATGGTTCATCAACGGTTAGGAAACGCCGCAAATACTCACTTGGATTGCGCTTGTACATGTTCAAACATTGCAAATGGTCATGCGATTCTGTTTTTGATCCACTATGAGCAAAATCATCTTGCCGATAGCTTTTTCATGCCCAAATGTTCGTGCAGAATATGACACACGTTTGTCTGCGATGTTTACTGTCTTGGCTATCTCGCGTATCTTTATCCGGCGGTCGTCCATCATATAATCATGAATTTTATTGACCCTCTCTTCAGTTGTGCCCTCATTCGGACGGCCCGGTTAGCATCAATCGTGCTCTTGCGACCACAACGAAATTCAGTAAACTTCTTGCTTACCATGCCATGCGACGGAAGTGGAGTTCCCATAAAACTTTTTTAGCTTTGCTTCAGTTTGCTTTATAGTTTTTCCACGCAACAAGTAGCCAACTAACACAAAAGGTGCAACATAAAACCTAAATGATATATAGCATATTTATTATGGAAACAAATATAACTTAACTGTTTTATATAACCTTCAAATATACTAAATGGCTGTATAAGCAATTTGGTGTCGAAAAATAGTTTTAATAGTATTCTATCAGCTTTAATATAAAGTAATTATATACTATATTTATTATTATTATTATTTTGTGACGTCCAGCACTCATGTTATAAAACTAAATTCTCATATAAAAGTTTTTTAACATTATTTTAAAATTTGGTGGCATAAATATATCTATGAAAATCATTTATACAGCATACCTAAACTAGAACAACTTATAATGAACATAAAATAATTGACCTAGGAATAGTTCAGATCCTGATAAACAATTTAGTTTTTAGGATTTTATTTATTTTTTTTTATTACAAATTAATGATATATCAAATCAAAAAATAAAATTCCTAATTAAAGCATGAGAGCAGATATTTTGTTAACATCATTTATAGTTTATTTTTGTTTTATGCATACAAGCAATTATAATTACCTAGGCTGGCACTTAAAAATAAATAAATAATACTGACGTATGTGGCTCTAGTCTACAGCCTGTAGATGTTTAATATAAGCAAATGTTCAACTAACCCCTTTTTTTAACCTTTTTAACTAAGAATTCTGAGAATGTTTATAACATACAGTCACTATATTATTACAAAGGTCTCGGGTTCGAATCCCGTTGAAAGCATGGGTGTTTTATAATAATAATAATATAACTTTATTTTAGGATGCCAAACAAGTTCGTAATAAATAAAACATATTTCCTGTTCAACAGCCATAATTGCTATGAAAAAAGGTTTATAACACTAGTAATCAAACCTAAATAAGAAATTAAGTTTAATAGTATATATAATCGATTTGAAAACAATTATAAAGCCAGTTTATAACTTTTATCTGATATTTTGATGTTATAAAAACTGCAATAGATACAACATAAGAATGTCTTATAAATATTTTATATTTCTTAAAATAGAATAATTATAAAATAATTTTCAGACTATTGTGGTTCTTGCAATTTATTAGATTACAGTATAAAGAAAAGTAAATCCAAAACTTCAAGAAATGATAAAACAAAGTCAAAGAGTCAGGGCCAAAATCAACAAGCAAATTTATTTGTCACTTCTTCATGATTACTAAAACACAACATGTTAATGTCAAATAAAGCATTTATTAAATATGTTAAGGTCTAATAAATGCTTTATTTAGAAGGCAAGCAAATACATTGGTGCAATAATGCGACTTTTTAAAAACTTCACCTAATAATAAATGAAAAATGTTTTATTAAGGTTACGATCAACTACAAGGTGTCTCAAAAGAAATTTTATATTTATTTAGCTTACTGCGTGAACGCAACGTATCCGAGGGGCGCGGGGGTTATATCAATCGGTAGCCTGGCTCTTGGGAATTCAGTCGCTATGGAGCGTTTCTCGGGAGCAGACCGCGCGTTATTCGTGCGAGAATTTTACAAAAACGGTGATTCGGCGACTGTAGCGCGTAGAAAATTCTGCAGTATTCGAGGTTTTCGCCACTTAAATGATGCGCCAAGCATTCCTCTCATTCGACATTGGGTTAAAAAGTTTGAAGAGACTGGTACAACGCTGGATAAAAATCAAGATCAAAATCCGGGCGACCTAGGTCATCAAGAACGGTAGAAAACGTGGAGAATGTTAATCAGTCTGTTCGTGACGACCCGAACCTTTCAATTCGGAAGCGCGCAAGTGCTTTAAATGTGCATAGATCATCATTACATCGCATTATGCACAAAGACCTAAAGCTGCACCCCTACAAAATTCAATTGGTGCAAGAATTAAAGCCCCAAGATGCCAGTCAGAGGCTTAATTTCGTAAATCAGGTGATTGAGCGATTTTCAACGTTTACCAACATTTTGTTTTCGGATGAAGCTCATTTTCATCTTAATGGCCACGTAAATAAGCAGAACTGCTGCTACTGGAGTGCAACGAATCCGAAACGCAAACATCAGAAACCCCTACATTCGCCTAAAGTGACCGTATGGGCTGCGATGTTGGCGCGAGGAATTATCGGCCCTTACTTTTTTGAAGACGAAAGGGGGCGTGCAGTTACAGTGAATTCAGAGCGTTATGTGCAGATGTTAGACAACTTCTTGGTACCTGAACTGCAAAACTTTCCTGGCTATAACCAAAGAACATGGTTCCAACAGGACGGAGCAACTTCACACACGTCCAATATGTTTCTGCCACGTGTTCGTGAAATTTTCTCAGGCAAATTGATCTCCCGGAGAGGTGACATAAATTGGCCTCCACGCAGTCCAGATTTAACCCCTATGGACTTTTTCCTATGGGGTTATCTTAAATCTAAAGTTTACGCCAATAAACCGACTTCACTGGCGCATTTGAAAGAAAATATCCGTCACGAAATGGCAGCCATCCCTGAGTCCACCTGTCGAGACGTCATAAGTAATTTTACTGTTCGATTAAATGAGTGCCGAGAACGCGAGGGTCTACATTTAGACGATATTATTTTTAAGAAATAAATCCCCAAAAAGTGTATTTTAATAATTAATAAACATTTTTTCTATATACGGCTTACTTTTTTTTTAATCGATCCACTAAATATAAAATTTCTTTTGAGACACCTTGTACTTTGTATAAGCTTATAGCTGCGAAGCAAGTTTTATTAAAATTCATATAACACTGAAAGCAATGAATTGCACAATTATAAAATCAAAACATTGTATACATATTATATTATAGTAAAGATTATATAATATATAAACCATTTAAATAACAATTTGGTTCTTCTGTTGTCTAAATAATTTTTTAGTAGCTTTATAGGGTTTCTTAAGGTTTTATAATAAAAACAGATATATTTTTATGAACAATGTAAATACAAAGTGACGTCCATTTTGACTGAATGTATATTTTACTTAGAAAAAATAGTTTTTTTTTGCATTTTGTTTTGAATACAAACTTTCCCCGTTTATTGAAATAATAGAGTTACAATTTTTTTTTTTTTTTCTTTAACATTTTTAATTGTGAAAGTGAAAGGCGTCCTCGTAGCCCAGGCGCCTGGAGCGATCGCTCCATTGCTCCATGCCACCGCGCGGCCCTGTGTATATGTCTACAAAGAATGGTAAATGTCATAAATAATAGGAATTTTGCGACAGATCGCAAAATTATTTTTGTTGGCACTCAGAAGTACCATCTCTTATCAAAGTCACTGACTTATCAAACACCTGTATAATGCTAATTGTCAGTATTCGTATGTTCACATAGCTAATTCGCATAATTAATTTTTCAGAATATTCTGTCAAGTGTGAAAATGTTTGGACAAAATCCAAATTATCTGGATGTTAAATTTTATACAGACTGTAACACTGGAATAGAAAAAAATACAAATGAATGCCAAAACTTAGGTTTGGAATATGAATTAGAATTCAAAGTTGAAATTACTTTAAAAAAATGCCCAAAAACTGAAGATATACCAAGAGTAACTATTGGACCTCATGGAATAAATGAAAAGTTAAACATCGAAATAGAATCGCTTTGTGATTGTCCTTGCAATGTAAAAGGAAATGATGGATTTGAAGAGGATTCCTCTCAATGTTCACACAGTGGAAATTTACAATGCGGATTATGTGTTTGTAATCAAGATAAAATAGGCACTCAATGTGAATGCCCTGCAAGTACCTTTGAAGAAAGCAAGAGTACTAAAGAATGCAAAAAGAACAATGAAGACGAAATTTGCTCAGGGAGAGGAACTTGTAAATGCAGTGTATGTGAATGTAATAAACCTCGACCACCAGAAGTATATTCTGGAAAGTATTGCGAATATTCTAACATGGATTGTATTAAGGTTGATGATAAAATATGCGCAGGAAACGGAGAATGCTTGTATAAAAAATGCGAATGCATTGATGGATTTGAAGGAGAAGACTGCAGTTGTAAAATAAGTGATGAAGAATGTCGAAATGAAGAAAACATTCTTTGTTCTGATCATGGTAAATGTGAGTGTGGGAAATGTAACTGCTCTGCCACACAGTACAAAGGGCAATATTGTGAAGTATGCCCTTCTTGCACTCAAGACGTATGTCAAATTTTAAAGAAATGTGCTGAATGCGAAATATTCAAAGAGGGCGATAAAGATTTTTGCAAGAAGAACTGTATAAATGTAAACTTTGCGGATAAACAGTCATTTGACTATGCAGTAGTAAAGGAATGTGAAGTTTATGACGATGCAGAATGTCTCATAAAATTTGAATATCACACTGAAGACGGTAAAACTATAGTTAATATGAAAGCTGAAAAAATTTGTCCCAGTCCAATTACCACAGGTAAGAGTTTCTTTCATTAAATACAATCATGTGCGTAAAAATAGCAGCGGGATTTTGTAAATGTTAAATTAGGGGATAGGCATGATTTTCATTTTATTTTTTATTATATTCCTTTTGTTACATATAAACATAAAAAACAGTTTTGCATTTTTTTTTTTAATTTGAAGGCTTAAAAAAATCATAAATTTATGTAGCGCACGAAAACGACTCCGACTGTTTACAAACTTGGCTGTGACGTCAGAGCCTCCCCAGTCTACAGCGTACAGCCTACACAGTCTGTCGTGAACTTATTTGCTTGTATAACTTTTATAGATTGTGTTAGTGATTTTAATTAAAATAAAGTTATTTTACATGTTTACCGAATTAAATTATATATTAAAACTAGCAGACCCCTTGCCAACAACGTTGGCAAACTGGTAACGAATAAAAATCAATATAAACAGGAATCAATTATTAAAATTTGCATGATTCTGCGTATATTAACAAAACAAAAACGTTTCTTGATTATACCTAGGAAATCCTAAAAAGTTGCTTAATGCGTGTCGTTTCAAAATTAGTAACGCGCCGGATACGGCCCGCGGGCCATATGCTGGACATCAATGGTATAGCTGTTTCGGATTATACCTAGGTAATCCTAAAAAGCCGCTCAATGCGTGTCGTTTAAAAATTAGTATCGGACCGGTCAGTCCGCGGGCGTAACATCAATTAACACAACATCCTTTCTTCGAGTAACCAAACGTACTGATTTGAGAGCTCTGGTAAGTCAGTTTTGTCGGGGTACGTCGTTTCCCCACTCTATTCGTGGCCGCCCGCTTGCCACAAGACCCGCTAGCACCCAGGAACTTAGCGTTACATGACACACAGAAATTAGGGCTTTTATTATATATAATATATAAAATATGGAAGATCCAGGGCCCAATACTTCGAAACATCAAAAATATTGTTTAGTACCGATGTGAACAAATACTTTATTTAGAACTCCACAAAAACAATTTATTTCATTACCTAATGGTGAAAAACAAAAAAAAAAGGAAGAAAAGAATCAATGTTGGGTAAATTGTCACTCTGAGGCCTAACGAAATCTTTATCTGCCATTTTAATAATAAATGCGTGAAAAATTGTTTAAAAAACAAATACAAAATTCTCAAACAATACTCGCTAGAGTTGGCAATAACAATTAATCAATCAATTAATTGATCATTTGATTAATAGAAATGTTTTAATCGATTTTGATTAAATTGGTAAAAAATAATCGATTAATTGATTATGAAATAAAAAAAGAAACTTGTTCATTCGCCGACAAAAAAAATGGGACAGTCTTAATGTTGTATTTTGAAGGCTGATATAAAATCATTTGACCGTTTTATTAGGAAAACATAAGTAATGGAAGGTAATATAGTGTCTGCATAAACAAATATATATATTTTTTTACAAACAGGCTGTAACAGTAAATAATGCCCGTTTGAACGAATACTATATAATATTGATATTGTATATTAAGTACGTAAATTTTAATACAAATAATTCATTGTTAAAATTAATTTTTGCTTATTGAAAAGAAGAGAGCAAAGTCATCTTACCGACCAGTGTTTCAACAATACAACTAAGTAATTTCTTGAAAATAAAATAAAATAATCGATTAATAATAAATTATTTATTAAAAAATAAAGCAATATTTATTAAAATATATTGTATGATTAAACGATTAATTGAAACAAAATAATCGTTTTTTTCAATATTCGATTAATCGTTGCCATCTCTAATACACACGTAAAGGCTTGTGTAGGTAGTCTGGGACGTGTAGCTTCTGACGTCATGCTCAGTCGTATTTACTCGGCAGCCTTCGCGCTGTGGTCGGCTTGATTTTTGTTTTGTTAGGTGACATAACTAATATTAACGTATAAAAAAACTTTTATGAAAATATAAATTTAATGCGTATCCCCTATTGTGTATTTTTTTTTTTTTTTTTTTGAAATTTGTTGTTAAGTTACGTGTATGTTAAATAACTCTCACCATAGTACCGAACCAATGTCAAATCGGTATTCACAAATCTCAGAGTGACCTGCCCACAGTTAATTCACGCCAACATTAATACGTTCTGTAGATCTTTGTACATGTTTTACATTTAGCCAATCAAATAATAGTATTTCCTGACAATTGAAATAATCTGTCTAAATTTATTATTTTATTTACAAACCGTTATTCCATACTTCTTTTATGATTACACTGGTCAACAAATTTAAACTTTTTTTGCTGACTTAGA
Organism: Liopterus haemorrhoidalis; assembly: GCA_963971575.1. Classification (NCBI taxonomy): domain Eukaryota; kingdom Metazoa; phylum Arthropoda; class Insecta; order Coleoptera; family Dytiscidae; genus Liopterus; species Liopterus haemorrhoidalis. Next base: position 144,093,793 of record OZ020611.1, on the reverse strand, counting down.
TCCGATACTTGTTTTTAACTAATTTTGGGATGCTAATTTCAAAAATGTTAACAGTTTCTGACAATCACGTCAAATTTTTGTTCTATCGTATTTTGACTTTTTTCACCTTTTCACGTTCTGATATACGTCTACTTTAATTTCAAGTTAGTTCTTGTTGTCCAATATATTTCGTAGGAACGCCTTACATGCAGGCACTTGTTATAGACCTTTTTACAACGGCAAGGGTTGCAAGGCCAAAGGTAAGGTACTTAGTATGACCGCTGCATCCATTAAATGTTCAGGTTTGTACTTGTTGTACAATAAGTTTCCCAGAAAAGGCTTAGTTGCAGGTACATGACAGCAACCTTTTTGCAATAGCGGGAAGGGGAAACAGTATCAGGGGTAAGATACTTAGCAGCCTACGTCCTTAAATGGTCAGATGTTTCATTTAAATCGAACGTCTTAGACTTGTTTGGTATAAATTTGTGTTTTGAATTTTATACAAGCAACAGTGCACAATTTATATAAACAATGGCTACTAGGAAGTGTTTGAATACAGCAGATACATTTTGTTATATATGTGGAAGATTTACTGTTCCAAATCAGAGGATGGACATTAGTGATTTTGTGAAGAAGATGTATTTAGCGTATTTTCAAGTTAGACTTAGCGACCAGGGGGTCTATTCTGTAAGCATTTCGACAATCGCTTTTACAGTATCGTGTTGAAAGTGCCAATTTTCAACACGTCACGTTGGTATTCTGTAACTTATCGATAGTGCACTTATTGTGTGATAGTGCAGTATTGTGTTGATTTTGAGACGACACGTACGAACGTGTCGTTTTTGGAAAGAGATATTGTTTTTAGACTTTTGAAAGTTGTTTACGTTTAGTTTGAATATATTGATTTACTTATTTTGAGGTTAGTATGATTTAAAATGTGTTTTATATATAGAAATATGTATATTTTTGTTGTTTTTTATCTTAAATGTTGTAGTTATGGTCGAAGGACTTATTATATTTGAAGTATTGGATGAATTGGAAGAGGAAAAGACAAGGGGATATGTCAATGAATATTTTAATTTATAAAATAAAAATAAAATACATGTGATAAAATATATTATAAAATAAAAATCCTAATAAAACCATAAAAACAAAAACAAAATTAATCTAAATATACCGTCGTGCGGTTTTGCACAATTTTTTGTTGGGGGTAGAGAATGTATTCATTGAGTAAATGTTATTTAGGGGATTAGATGGAAATTCCAAATTTCTATGAAGGATTAGCATGACGTCATGAATTAAGAGAAACAAGTCAACCTTTTGAATAATACCTGCTGGAAGGGAAGTTTGGGAGTTTGAGACTGTCCGCTGTATAGTACGGACGTGTTTTTTTTTGTGTATGTATGCTGTGTATTCTGTTAAGTGAAAATGTGTAATATAAATGTGCAATTGATTGTATGTGAGCTCTTAATGTTCATCCAGAATAAACTTAATATCCTGGATGAAGTTATGGTGCTAAGGCTGTGTCAGGAGCATTTTAGTGAGAGTGATGTGGAGACCGCAAAGATCCTACTCGCCTCACACTGTGGATCTAAGGCGGTCAAAACGCGGAGAACAGGAGAGGATAAAAAGAAAAAGAACCTTCAGGACATAATACAGATGCTGAGGGTCACTGATCCGGATAAGGTCCCTTTATATGTGGCTAGAGACCTCCATAAACTTCCGGCAGTGACATTTGACTATGTAGATGTCACGACCATACTTAAGGATGTAGTTCTCTTGAAAAAGGAACTGCACAACCTGAAAGTGGAACGTGGCATTGACAAGACCAGAGATGAGGAGCTGCGGAAGGAATTTAAAGAACTGAAAAGTTCATTAAATAGTGCTCAGATAGGGAAGAAGGTAGCTAAAACACCAGTTAACATCGCTTCCCTGCCCCCGCTCCCCCCGAGCCCAAGCCCTAGCTACTCAACTGCTGCTAGCAAGTCTGTACCACAAAGCAAGAAGCAGCAAGCTAGTGCGAAGACCTTCGCTATGGCTGCTAAAAACAGGGGGGACAAGGGAAAGAAATGTAGTGACGTAACACGAATCGGTAATAACAAACATGCTGCAACCGTTGACGGTTTTACAACAGTCACCCGTAGAAAGAGAAAACCGAATATAAACAAAACATTAATTTTGGGAACATCGGAGAATATCGGAGCTATGAGTGGCGTGCAAAAACGGAAATGGTTGTACGTGTCCAGAGTAAACCCGGAGGCTACGGAAGAGGATGTCAAGGGTGTTCTTTTGCGTAACCAGGTACCCACTGATAGAGTCAAAGTTGTCAAGATGGACTGCAAATCCAAGTTTTACTCCAACTTTAGAATATGTGGCAGATGTGCATAAGCTCTTATCGCCAGCGTGCTGGCCTTATGGAGTTGCAATACGTGAATACGTGTGGAAGGAGAAGAGAGATGTAGTGAAGAACAGTGCAACCGATGAAAATTCCAAAATAAATGGCTAATTTGAAATTTGTCACGTTCAACTGCAAATCACTCAAACGTATTGTGAGTGAACTGCACGAAATTTGTGAATCTGTTGACATATGTTTATTGCAAGAAACCTGGCTGCGCCACAGTGATTTACCGCTGCTAGAGAACATCCACGATAGTTTTTTGTCTACGGGAACTACTTCTTTGGATCCTTCAGCATCTGTACACTTGGGGCGTCCATATGGCGGGGTGGCTATCCTATGGAGGAAGTCGCTCTCCCATCATATCAGCGTAGTGCCCGTTCCTGAGGAGCCGAGACTTGCTGCGATTAAGATAAAAACAGGAGAAGACTGTCTACTTGTCATAAATGTATACATGCCTACTAATTCACTTGAGAATGTGCCTGATTATCTAGACATCTTGGGGAAAATAGAAGCTGTCGCATCTGACAGTGACGTCACAAATGTTTTAATCGCTGGCGACTTTAATTCTGATCCAGATTCTATATTCGTGAATGAACTGTTAGAATATTACCATGAGTTCGACTACGCAGTGGCGGACTTGGAAATGTTGCCGCCTGACAGTTATACGTATGTTAGTGACGCATTTCACACAACATCTTGGCTGGATCACTGCGTGGTTTCAAGATCTTTTGCGAATAGCATCTCGAACGTGAAGATTGATTATCTGTGTCCCTACTCAGATCATCTACCCTTATACTTCGAGGTGGATGCTTCGGTACGAGAATCTGCGAATCATCATCATGCCTCGACAGACTGCAGTAAGGTGCCGTGGAGTGATAGTAAGAGTGAATGTTATAGCAGAGTAATTGTGAACGAGTTAGAGAAAATTGAGATTCCGCGTGAACTAGTTATGTGTGACAGAACAAACTGTGTGAATGTGCGCCATCTAACATTAATTGATGACTTTTACGGTCGAATAGTCAGTACCATCACTAGTGCTGCTACGTCGGTGTGTAGAAGAAACAAGAAACGTGTTGGACAGCGCAGAATAAGAGGATGGAATGAGAACGGAGAATTATTATCAGCGAAAAGAGCGGCCAAGTTAGCACTACGTAACTGGTTTGACGCCGGTAGACCGAGGGAAGGTAGTATCAACCAGAAGAGAATTGTCACTCGTGCCCGCTTTAAGCTAAGTCTCAAAAATCATCTGCGGTCCCAAGAACAAGTCAAGGCTGATGAGCTTGCCTATAGGTATCAGTCAAGAGATTTTTCAAAATTTTGGCAACATACCAATACCAAAATTAGGGCTGGGAAGCCAGCTCATATTGATGGGATTACAGAAGATCAAGAGATCGTCGAACATTGGAGACAGACATTTCTAAATGGCTCGGTAGGGGGTGTCAGCACTGCCTTTGCTGATGACTCCGACCTAGTTCCTACGGAAGATTGTCTTATCACATGTGTGGACGTGCAGGAAGCTGTGAATATGCTGAAACATGGTAAATCCGCGGGTCCAGACGGTTTGAGGGGGGAACACATCTTACATGCCCCTCCTCAGGTACACATTCTACTCGCGGTTTGCTTCACATTCATGATGGTTCATCGTCATCTACCGCCGAAACTGATCGAGACGGATGTTGTTCCAGTTCCGAAGGGCAAAAGCGGCACAGTGACATCAAGTGCGAATTACCGCCCCGTAGCCATTGCCACAGTACTGTCAAAAATCTTAGAACAAATTTTAATGTCAAAATGTGCTCATAGATTAAACTGTGCTGATAATCAGTATGGCTTTAAAAAGGCACATGGTACTGATATGGCAATATTCACTCTGAAGTCAACCATTAATCAGTATATTAGGAAAGAGACGCCTGTATACGCATGCTTGCTCGACCTTAGCCGTGCTTTTGAAAGAGTAGATCGTGGAAGGCTGTTAAATATACTGGAAAGAAGAGAAGTCAAGCCTAGAATTATCTCAATACTATCCGAATGGTTTGACAAAGAACAAAAAAAGAGTGCGCTGGGGGTCGGTGAAATCCAGTACGTATATGCAGGACACTGGACTAAGGCAGGGTGGGCTTCTATCTCCACTTTTGTTCAACGTATATATGGATGTTCTTAGTACACTGTTGGACAAAGAACGCGTCGGCTGTGTGATTGGCTCTACACTTATAAATCACATAAGCTACGCGGACGACATGGTATTTCTTGCCACATCAGTATCCGGTTTGAGAAAACTATTGGGAATTTGTGAATCCTATGCTATGGAACATGGTATGGTGTACAACGTCAACAAAACCGAGTACATCGTATTCCAGCCCAGATCTAAGAGACATGAAGTGCCTGGTGTTAAGCTCAACCGTGAAAATGTGAAAAAAGTGTCCCATGTGTGTTACCTTGGTCATGTGATTAGCGATAATCTCTCTGATTGTTTAGATGTCGATCGACAATGTCGCTCTTTGTGTGTCAGAGCAAATATGTTAAACCGGCGATTCTCTAAATGCAGTAAAGATATACGCAGATACTTGTTTAATACATTTTGCGGAAGTTTTTATACGTCTGCACTATGGATTAATACAACCCGATCTAGCGTACGTAAATTAACAACATGTTACAATAATGCATTTAGACTTATCAATGGGTTACATAAATATTGTAGCGCTAGTGAAATGTTTGTAATGAATGATGTATGTACTTGTATGACTGTCCTCAGGAAATACGTTTTTAACCTGCGTGACAGATTAATGAAGTCTGTGCACAAGCTTGTTCATAACTGCATTACTTGTGATAACACTTTTAATATGAAATGGTCAGCTGTTCATAGACAAATTTAGTCTGTCACCACATTATTTTACAATAATGTGTTAAAACGTTATTTCTTATAATGTAATTGTATAATAGTATTATTGAGGACAATTTCAAACTTTATATGTTCTTTATTTTTGTTCATTATTTATTTTTTTTTGTACAGTTTATCTTGTTTGTTTAATTTGTATGTATTTGTCTTTTTATTGGCCGCAAGGCTGTTAATAAATAAAATATATATATATATATATATAAAATCCTGCTACAATAATTATTATTAGAGTTATTTTAAACAAATTATATTAACTGTTACGGGGCAGAAAAAATTCAGGTCAGAATATGTCCTATCTTTTAGTAGGTATACCTGGCCAGATTTGTAACATGACAATATTAACTAATATCAATGTATATACTGTGTTATGTGCATTGTATATACTGTCTAATAACCTCAAAGTTTATTCTGTCACAGTACGTCAAAATTTCAAAATGGCCACATTTACTTTCGACACTTTCAAACACAAAGTAACACTATACGATGACAGTGTAATGTGCATAGGCAACACGATACTGTGCATGTAACTGTCGAGAAGTTACAGAATAGACCCACTGGACAAGTCTTGGGCTCCACATAAAGTTTGCAAGCCTTGTGTTGAAAATTTACGACAGTGGAGGAAAGGAAAACGTAAGAAAATGGCATTCGGCATTCCCATGGTTTGGAGAGAGCCTAAAAATTACACAGATGACTGTTATTTCTGCCTTACAAAAACTACAGGCTACAACAAACAAACCATGCAGAAAATCACCTACCCAAACCTAGATTCAGCAAGGCGTCCAATGCCCCTTTCTAATGATATACCTGTGCCAGTTTTTAGTGAGTCTCCTTTACTTGAGGAAGATCTGTCTAGTGACATTAATGAGCATGATGACGATATGGATTTTGAATGCAGTCCTTCTACTTCTTCTACACCTCAGAGATTTAACCAGGCCGAATTAAACGATCTAGTAAGAGATTTAAATATTCCAAAAATTGCATCAGAATTACTATTTTCAAGACTAAACGAAAAGCATTTACTCGAAGAAGGCATAAAAGTTACGTTCTTTCGAACAAGCGAGAAAGAACTGTTGCAATATTTTAAAGTGGACAATGATTTAGTATATTGCCATGATGTGCCCTGTTTAATAAATTCTATGGCTGTGGCGCAGGGTTGCCAGACGTCCCGAATTTCGCGGGAATTCCGCTTTTTGAACAAAAATAGATTGTTCCGCGCGGGACAGCTAAAATCCCGAATTAATCAAAAAAAAAAATATATATATATATTTGGCTCCTGACTTTCTATTTTGGGAGTGAGTACCTTTTTTTTTGCTCATCAGTTCAATTTGGGAGTGAAGACCTTTTTTTCACTTCTTTAACACTTAACACTCATTTAACCACTGGACATCACAGTCCTGACTAACATCCTCTAAAACCATTTGCCTCTCACAAGTAGGGTTGTACATCGAAGGCAAAACATCGATGTTTAACATCGATGTTAACATCGGCGCTTATTATCGATGTTGAAAAAACATCGAAGGAAAAACATCGATTTATCGGAAACATCGATGTTTTATTAATATTAAAAAAAGCTATTTATTTATATTATATAGGTTTTATTTGATAATGTAAAGATAAAATACGAAAAAAGTAACATATAATACACAAAAAGCATTTATTAGATTTTGAAATAGAAATATTCCTTTTTAATAGTAATTAATTTCACATTAACATTATTATACCTAATATAATAATCCTAATTTGTACCTACAGTCTATTCCAAACGATTAGGCTGAACTAACCGCAATTTTCATTTTTGTAATTTGTCATTAGATATTTTTTTATATATTGAAGTTGACTTTTCCCGAACAAAATGATCAAAAGCTTCAATCAATCGGTAAAATTAACTAGAATTGAAAATCTAGTTCCGCCTAAACCAAAGGAACAGACCTTACTATTTTTACATTTCTAAAATGAAATATTCGATTTTATTACAATACTAATAGAGTAATCTTAATGTTAATTTTATATTATTTAACATAAAAATAACACTGTCATACACAATTATTTTTATACTTTTTTAAGTTGAAATAAAGTCTGTTCCTTTGGTTTAGGCGGAACTAGATTTTCAATTCTAGTTACTTTTACCAATTAATTGAAGCTTTTGATCATTTTGTTCAGGAAAAGCCAACTTCAATGTATAAAAAAATAGCTAATGACAACTTACAAAAATCCAGGGATTGGAGGAATAACAACTGGGAAAGTGTCAACAAGACTCAAAAAGAAAAAGTGTGTTGGCGTCTTTGGTCGTTCGCATTGTTTGCAAAAATTAGAAGTTTCTTCTTATTTTTTCGTATTCTGCTAACTGCTAAAAAGAATAAGAACTAACACTATTAGTATTGTTATATCACAATAGATGGCGAGTACTAATTTTAATAAAAATTAAATTTTTAATATTCCAGCACCTCTAGCGGTAGTTTCTGAATTTCAAAGTTTAAACATCGACATCGGTAGTAGACATCGATGTTTTATCGATACTATCGCCAGCTGACCATCGATGGTAAAAACATCGATGTTTTTAAAACAAACATCGATGTTTTCGATACATCGATGTTTTTTTCCCATCCCTACTCACAAGTCTCTATGAATATATTTTCCATCTATTTAGCTGAACACTACACTAACTAACATACAGAGTATACGGAGTTACTCGTTACACGACAGAATACTCTAAGTATCTCTAATCCATGATGGACAAAATCTCCCTCCTTCAAATACGTCTTAACCACATCACTTTTAAAAACCCACTCTTTACCTTTAACATTTCTTCCCCTTATGACTATCTAAACTGCACTACTTGAAACACGACTACCATGAAAAGCTTACATCACCCAACTGCGTAATATCATTTCACACCCCGGTCAATCGAGACGACATTTATTATTCATAAATTATATTATATAATCTCCCCAGATAAGTAACCAACTATATTTCCAATTTATATTTCAGACAAAGATTAATAGATTTTCCCATATGGTCCTAATACTTTTAATCTAATTTATTGATAAAGTTGTCATCAATATTACAAGTTTACAAAAGTCTCACGTTACAATAATAGTACAGGAAATGAAGCTCAAAAAATGACAAAACCTCGCAATTTTTTCGTCCAGCATCGATTTGGATAAAAATTTGGAATTAGGCTCATTTCACCCTCTAGTTCATTTTCTACATTGTGCCGTTGTACGCTTTTTGTTTTTTAAGGGTGAAAACTACCCCTAATTGTAAAAAATTATAAAATAACATTTCAAACCTTAATATGGGTAAAATTTGGTTTGGATTAGCTAATTATGGATCGTTTTATTCTTTAGAATACAATTTCATAATGTTTCAACCCTTAAAAATCAACCCTTGTTGGATTAAAAAATGATTTCATCTTGCATCGATTTGCACCAAAATTTGAAATTAGGTTCGTCTCACCCTCTACTTCAAATTTTATATCATGCTCATGGGCACTGTTTATTTTTTAAGGGTGAAAACTACCCCTAATTGTCAAAAATTATTAAATAACGTTGTAAACCTTAAGATGGGTAAAATTTGGTTTGGATTAGTTGAATAATGATTGTTTCATGTTTTGGAATACAATTTCTAATGTTTCAACCCTTAAAAACCAACCCTTGTTAGAGCTTGATATAAAAAAAAAATTATTTATCCTAAAAAAATGATTTCGTCTTTCATCGATTTGCATAAAAATTTGGGATTAGGCTCATCTCACCCTCTACTTCAAATTTTATATCATGCTCATGGGCACTGTTTATTTTTAGAAGTGAAAACTACGCTCCGAATCATGCTATTCGAATGTTTCGAAAAAAAATTTATTGGTTTTTTAAACATAGCTCCTTCATTTTTAGTGATAGAAAGTTTTTTCAAAAACGATTTTGTAGGGCTTTTCAAGAGCTATAAGACTATGTAAATTAAATTCCTTAAGATCCCTTAGTTTTTAAATGGGGTGAGTTTGAAGGGCTCGAATAAGGTGGTGTTCGCTTGTAAACAGAGGTTTTAAACGGCTATATCTCGCCCAATATTCACTGTACAGAAAATATATGCACAGGGAAATTTAAGTCATGAAAAAAGCTACAATTTAGTACTCTATCATTTTTTTCGTATCTCTATTAATTTCGGAGATATTTTGAAGAAAAGGGTGAAAAATACGAAATCGCAATAAATCGTTTTTTCTTTAAACTCCAATTTTTCTAAAATTAGGCATTTTAAATTGGTCAAACTTCTTGGGTGTACTGAAAATACATATATGAAGAGAACCATAGAAGGGTGAGGATCAATTTTAATTAGGGCGGTAAATAGGGGGTTGTTTTCACTGATTTTTTCGTAGAAAAAAGTAGGTACCGACCTTATTTTGATCATAAGTCGCTTAATTTTTATGCTAGAGACTTTTTTTTTTTTGTTTGAAAGGTTTAATCAAATACTTTAAAAAAAATTCAATGAGTTTTCCTCGAAAAATGCAAATTTTTCCTGTTATTTGACTTTGAATCTTTCAAATTATGCATTTGGCGAAAAAAAGTTAACCATTAACATGCCGTATCTCGGTTCGTATTGGTCGTAGAAAAATAATAAAAAAAGAATTTTGTTTGTTTTTTTAAAAGCTACAATTTTACTTTCTACAGTTTTTTTGATAAAATGCATATTTTTCGAGTTATTCGCAAAAAACTTTTTAAAAACATCGATTTTTTCGACGAAAAACTGTTACTTTCAACCGCGAATAACTCAAAAAATATTAGTTTTACGAAGAAAACGTAAAGAACATTTTTTTCTTACAATTACTTTTCCCATCGATTCCTATAGTTAAAATGTAGTAAAAAATTTCCATCCCCGAGATGGGGTGGCAACCACCCCCAAGGTTTTAGCGTACACCGGCATGATGTAGAAAATGATCCTTGGGCTATTCCCTACCTTCTGTGAAAATTTCACGTAATTCCATGCTGGACGAAAAAATTGAGAGCCAAAATGCTTCATTTCCTGTACTATAATAAACATATCTGTTTTTATTTTAAATGCCCTTTCTAAGAAATAGATTATTTTTTTATCGTTTAACATTTTTAATATTTTACTCTACGTATTTGAATGATAATACTGAATTTATTTATGAAATTTTATTTCTGATATAATACCATAATTACCTACCTTACTGACAATCATTTCTTAAAGATTTTTTTAGTTTATGACCCAAATTTTCGATTGGGCTTAGATCTGGGCTTGACGATGGTCAGTTATGAGTGGTGATTTCATTGTCAGCAAGTCAAGCTTTTGTACTTCGAGCAGTGTGGCAACTTGCTCCGTCTTGTTGGAAAATAAAGTCGCAGTCTGGGTGCAAATATTGAACTGACGGAAGAAGTTCATTCGCTAGTATCTGTTGATATTTCGCTGCATTTACAGTGCCTTCTATAAAAAATACAAGAAAAAGCTAACAAATTACTACATGATATAAATAATTTGTTTGCATTTAATAAATTTTATCTTAATTTCGAAGAAACTAACTTCTTACATTTTCATATTATTAATAATAAAAACTTAGCAGATATTAAATTAAATGTTGGTACCAAAGACATTACTAGGGGTAAATAATAGAAAGTTTCTAGGTTTATTAATTGATGAGAACTTGAATTGGTCTTATCACTGTCAAAGTCTCATCAGCAAATTAAATGTATTATGCTTTCAAATCACATCTTTATAAAGTCATGTTAATTTCAACTACTTAATTACATTTTATTTTGACCATGTACCCATTTTATTGTATGGAATTAGGTTTTGGGGTTCAATAAAATCATCTAATGACGTCTTCATTGCTCAAAAAAGGATAATACGATGCATTGCTGGAATAAATACTAAAACTTCCTGTAGGGATTATTTTACTGAATATAAGATCGTAACACTGCCCAGTATGTTCATAATAGAGGGACTGTGCTATACACACAAATCAAACGTCAAAGTGTACTTAGGATTGTACCTCGTGCATGAAGGCTTGCGTACTACAAGGTGTCTCAAAAGAAATTTTATATTTAGTGGATAGATTAAAAAAAAAGTAAGCCGTATATAGAAAAAATGTTTATTAATTATTAAAATACACTTTTTGGGTATTTATTTCTTAAAAATAATATCGTCTAAATGTAGACCCTCGCGTTCTCGGCACTCATTTAATCGAACAGTAAAATTACTTATGACGTCTCGGCAGGTGGACTCAGGGATGGCTGCTATTTCGTGACGGATATTTTCTTTCAAATGCGCCAGTGAAGTCGGTTTATTGGCGTAAACTTTAGATTTAAGATAACCCCATAGGAAAAAGTCCATAGGGGTTAAATCTGGACTGCGTGGAGGCCAATTTATGTCACCTCTCCGGGAGATCAATTTGATATATTCTCAATCACCTGATTTACGAAATTAAGCCTCTGACTGGCATCTTGGGGCTTTAATTCTTGCACCAATTGAATTTTATAGGGGTGCAGCTTTAGGTCTTTGTGCATAATGCGATGTAATGATGATCTATGCACATTTAAAGCACTTGCGCGCTTCCGAATTGAAAGGTTCGGGTCGTCACGAACAGACTGATTAACATTCTCCACGTTTTCTACCGTTCTTGATGACCTAGGTCGCCCGGATTTTGATTTATCCAGCGTTGTACCAGTCTCTTCAAACTTTTTAACCCAATGTCGAATGAGAGGAATGCTTGGCGCATCATTTAAGAGGCGAAAACCTCGAATACTGCAGAATTTTCTACGCGCTACAGTCGCCGAATCACCGTTTTTGTAAAACTCTCGCACGTATAACGCGCGGTCTGCTCCCGAGAAACGCTCCATAGCGACTGAATTCCCAAGAGCCAGGCTACCGATTGACATAACCCCCGCGCCCCTCGGATACGTTGCGTTCACGCAGTAAGCTAAATAAATATAAAATTTCTTTTGAGACACCTTGTAGTACAGGAAATGAAGCTCAAAAAATGACAAAACCTCGCAATTTTTTCGTCCAGCATCGATTTGGATAAAAATTTGGAATTAGGCTCATTTCACCCTCTAGTTCATTTACTACATTGTGCCGTTGTACGCTTTTTGTTTTTTAGGGGTGAAAACTACCCCTAATTGTAAAAAATTATAAAATAACATTTTAAACCTTAATATGGGTAAAATTTGGTTTGGATTAGCTAAATATGGATCGTTTTATGCTTTAGAATACAATTTCATAATGTTTCAACCCTTAAAAATCAACCCTTGTTGGAGCTTAATGTAAAAAAAAGTATTTATGTTAAAAAATGATTTCATCTTGCATCTATTTGCACAAAAATTTTAAATTAAGTCAGTCTCACCCTCTACTTCAAATTTTATATCATGCTCATGTGCACTGTTTATTTTTTAAGGGTGAAAACTAATCCTAATTGTCAAAAATTATAAAATAACGTTGTAAACCTTAAGATAAAGGTAAAATTTGTTTTGGATTAGTTGAATAATGAATGTTTCATGCTTTGGAATACAATTTCTAATGTTTCAACCCTTAAAAACCCACCCTTGTTAGAGCTTGATATAAAAAAATTATTTATCCTAAAAAAATTATTTCGTCTTTCATCGATTTGCATAAAAATTTGGGATTAGGCTTATCTCACCCTCTACTTCAAATTTTATTTCATGCTCATGGGCACTGTTTATTTTTAGAAGTGAAAACTACTCCTTATTGTCAAATATTATAAAATAACATTGCAAAACCTTAATATGGGTAAAATTTTGTTTGAATTGGTAAAGTAATGATTGTTTCATGCTTTAGGATATGATATCATAATATTTCAACCCTTAAAAACCACCCTTAATGACATTGCAATTTTTATAAAGTACTTCAATAGATCTACATAGAAAAAAAAGTAGTTACATAAAAAAAAATTATTAATTTCAAATTACACTGCATATTCACATACATTTAAGCATACATAGCTCCTTCATTTTTAGTGATAGAAAGTATATTTAAAAACGATTTTGTAGGGCTTTTCAAGAGCTATAAGACTATATAAATTCCTTAAGATTCTTTAGTTTTTAAATGGGGTGAGTTTGAAGGGCTCGAATAAGGTGGTGTTCGCTTGTAAATAGAGGTTTTAAACAGCTATATCTCGCCAAATATTCACTGTACAGAAAATGTATGCACGTAGAAATTTAAGTCATTAAAAAAGCTACAATTTAGTGCTCTATCATTTTTTTTCGTATCTCCAGTAATTTCGGAGATATTTTGAAGAAAAGGGTGAAAAATACGAAATCGCAAAAAATCGTTTTTTCTTTAAACTCCAATTTTTCTAAAATTAGGCATTTTAAATTGGTCAAACTTCTTGGGTGTACTGAAAATACATATATGAAGAGAACCACAGAAGGTGGAAGATCAATTTTAATTAGGGGGGTTGTTTTCACTGATTTTTTCGTAGAAAAAAGTAGGTACCGACCTTATTTTGATCAGAAGTCGCTTAAGTTTTATGCTAGAGACTTTTTTTTTTTGTTTGAAAGGTCTAATCAAATACTTTAAAAAAGATTCAATGAGTTTTCTTCGAAAAATGCAAATTTTTCCTGTTATTAGACTTTGAATCTTGCAAATTATCCATTTGGCGAAAAAAAGTTAACCATTAACATGCCGTATTGGTGTTCGTATTGGTCGTAAAAAAATAATAAAAAAAGGATTTTGTTTGTTTTTTTAAAATCCACAATTTTGCTTTCTACAGTTTTTTTGATAAAATGCATATTTTTCGAGTTATTCGCAAAAAACTTTTTAAAAACATCGATTTTTTCGTCGAAAACTGTTACTTTCAACCGCGAGTAACTCAAAAAATATTAGTTTTACGAAGAAAACGTAAAGAACATTTTTTTCTTAAAATTACTTTTCCCATCGATTCTTATAGTTAAAATGTAGTAAAAAATTTCCACCCCCGAGATGGGTTGGCAACTACCCCCAAGGTTTTAGCGTACACCATGCCGGTGTACGCATGATGGGTACGGCATGATGTAGAAAATTATCCTTGGGCTATTCCCTACCTTCTGTGAAAATTTCACTTAATTCCATGCTGGACGAAAAAATTGCGAGCCAAAATGCTTCATTTCCTGTACTATACTTGCTTTTGGCAGATACCGGGATTAAATAAAACAATTTTTGTTTCATCAGACCAAAGAATATTGCATCTTATTGGCCCGGCCAAAGTTGATGTTCTTTGGCAAATTGAATTCTATTTTCCCGTTGTCTCTTGTTTAATAGCGGAGTTTTTCTTGGTCTTCTGGCTTTCAGATTTGTTTTTATAAGGCGTTTTCTTACAGTTGATGCAGAAATTGGCAAGTCTAATTCTTTTTATATTTGTGTTGAAGTAAGAAAAATGTTTAACTTTGCATACAATTTTTCTATCTGTTGTCGGCGAAGTTTTAGATATCTGACCCCGACTTACAGGTCTTAGAATCCACTTTTTGGTATTAGATACCATTTTAGCGGAGCACATTCTGAATAAATTTAGAAGTTTTACCAGAAATCAACATTTATAAAATCAACTGACGTTTCTCCTGTGTGCAATCTTTAGCCCTACACATATTTACTAAAAAATAAGAAAGATATTTAATATTTTCCGTGGTTTTAAGTATAAAATCAACTTACTTTTCAATATACTCAAAAATTTATTAAAGAATAAAACTGTTTGGTTAGCCAGTTTAGTAAAACATGAGAAAACTTGTGGACACTGCTATTTTTACGAACACTAGAAAAATAATGTTTTTGGTTTATTTAAGGGGCAACTTACATATTTATTTAAAAAATTCAATGCTGCCAGCTTAAATATATTATAGACTTATTATATATACTATAAATGTAATGCAACCAGGGATGGGGAGTCGACAGAAAAATTATTGACTCCCGACTCTCGACTCCGGAGTCGGTATTTTTGAAAATCGACTCCGACTCCGACTCCCGACTCCTTTCACTGGTAAATTGTAAAGTTTATTCCAAATGTTTAAGCGGAACTAAATGGAATTTTTATTTTCTCAAATTATCACGAGTTTACTTTTTAACTATCAAAGTGGGCTTTAGTTAAACAAAATGATACAAAGCTTCATTCAATCCTTAAAAGTTAGTAGATTTCGATATCTAATTCCGCTTAAACCAAGCAAACAGACTATACTTACATTAAATATCTTGGGTTGGGGCGAGCTGTTTTTATAAAATGTCATTTTCATTTCATCTTGACTATTGAGTCATTTTTAATACAAATTTTCAAATATATTAGTTTAAAAAAAAAATTGTTTTGTATTTTATATAAAGTCTGTTCCTTTGGTTTAGGCGGAACTAGATTTTCAATACTAGTTACTTTTACCGCTTGATTGAAGCTTTTGATCATTATGTTCAGGAAAAGCCAACTTCAATATATAACAAAATAGCTAATGACAACTTACAAAAATGAAAATTCCAGCTAGTTCCGCTTAATTGTTTGGAACAGACTGTACTTTATTTTTCATAACATGTCACTTTTTTCTTTTGACATATAGATTTTAGCTGCCAACATGAAACATAAAATAATCACAAAGCCCGTTACAACTTGAGAAAATAAAAATCCAGTTTAGTTTCGTTTTAACATAATAAACAAAGTATACAAAAAAAGAAAAATTAGATATTACTAAAAATTAACTAAATTTTTATCTGAAAAGCATGAAGGAAACCGGAATTGAATATTTTTAATTTCATTTTCGTTCATGAACAGAGAAAAAATGTCGTTCCTGTTCCCATTCTTTTCCAAATTCTGGTAATATGGTATTTTGCTTTCGCTTTCGGATTGTTCTCATCCTTGATAAATATGTAGTCAAAGAGTCGGGAGTCGATAACTTTTTCCGACTCCCGACTCCGACTCCGACTCCTCCAAAAAGCTTCGACTCCTCGACTCCCGACTCCCGACTCCGACTCCGACTCCCCATCCCTGAATGCAACTACATAAATAAATAACTTTAGATAAAATAAATACAATTTTACCATTTGCATTAAACCACTGCTATTTTTACGCATTTGACTGTATTAATCATTAGCATAAAAAAGTTTTGTGACATTTTATTCACGAAATTAGAGAACACTAAATGAAAATAACTATTCTAAACCTTTTTGAAGCGTACGAATTTGACTCTGCCTGGGTTCGTACAACGCTTATGGAGGACCATATGTAGGGTGACCATTCGTCCCGCATTTTAACATTTTGTCCCGCATTTGGATTTGGGAAGTGAGGACCTTTTTTTTTTGCTCTTCACTTGGATTTGAGAGGTGAAGACCTTTTTTTTGCTCTTCACTTGGATTTTGGGAGATGAGGACCTTTTTTTGCTCTTCACTTGGATTTGGGAGATGAGGACCTTTTTTTTTTTGCTCCGTCCCGCATTACCTTCTTAAGAAAATGGTCACCCTAACCATATGTATAGTCCGTACCAAATTAGTTTTGAAGATCGGCATAAAACAATTATCCCGTATTACTATAGTCACATTGTTAAACTACAAAAGAACTAGGGTCCATGTTTACAACCACATTGTAAACAGTCAACGGTCAGTGGCGCATACATACGTTTAAGTACTAACTACAAATAAGTATACTTGTTTTTGTTAATTCTTTAAGTAAGATGCGTAATGTGAAAAACTAATCCCTACGGCTATGGGTTGACACGCCTAGTTATATCACTTCTATTGTAATTTTATGAATTCCCTAACTTATATTATTTTATTGCGATCTTCAAAACTAATTTGGTACGGACTATACTCTGTACATTAAACATATTCAAATACCATGATAATATTATATCAAACGACTTTTTTAAAAATGTTCAATGAATTTATTTGTTTCAGCACTTTTATCCGGAGTAATTGCTGCAACAGTAGTGCTTGGGATATTGATAATTGGTTTGTTTAAATTTTACTTATACTACAAAGAGAGAAATGAATATAAGTTATGGAAATTAGAATCGGAACAGTCTAAATTCTCAAATGAACATAATCCATTATATAAAAATCCAACAACTGAATTTAAAAATCCACTCTTTGGAACAACATCAGATTAGTGAAAGGGTTCAAGGGAAACGTCAGCAATGATGCCTATTTGCGTCTCGCACAGCCCATCTTTATAACTAGAATATTATTTATAAGTTAGAATAAATAATAGTATTTTAAACATTGTTGTTTAATACAATCAGCTGATGGTCTGACAACCATCTTAATAACGTAGGTTTTAACGTTAAACAATTGAAGCTCAGAATTTCTGTGTTTTTAAATAAATTTACTAATTTTTTTAGGATAAAACTATAAAGTTGCAGATAAAATATTATATTTGACTCGCACATAATGGCTTTATGTCACTCGGATGAATACAACCCCCGTCTACGGCTCGAGTAGTATACTTCATCGTCGTGCAATATAGCCTCCATTACATGCTTGTTAAATAAAATACTAGAGTACGTTCAAGATAACTTCATGCCAGGGCATCATAAAATACGTCATCAATCTTGCGCGAGAAAACAGCTGATCACATTGACATACATTAGGGTTTTAAACAATTGTTGTGGAAACCAAACACACAAAACAATGTATTTCAAATACATTTTTACTCATGTTAGTACACGGTATACCTTGAAACGTACGAGAAATAAATAATAATAATAATGGAAATAAACAAACAACATCGCACAATATGCGTAGTTAAACACAAATCAAAGTAATACCCTTTTCACACTAGATCTTTAAGATCGGATGTTAAAGTGAATTTATCTTTAAACGCTAATGTGAAACCGTATGGCCTCGTCTAAATACAAGCGATGTTTAAGACAGAGATCTGCGTCTTGAACTTCGTCCGCATTGCCAACTTAATTTCTATTATAAAAAAATACTCCTTGAATTTGTGCTGTCAACATTTTATATTATCATAAACAAGAATACTGTATTATATCGACGCAGAGATGGGCGTCTACGCGTAAACTTGAATTTTTTACGTCTACGTGTAAATTTACCGTAGACAGCGTAGAGAAGTGTAGACTGTGTAGACACGTAGAATCTGGCGTAGAATAATGAAAAATGAGGTTATGTAACGTTTTAAAAATAAAATACCGCCAGTTTTAAGTAGAAGGAGAAGTAAAGAACTCAAATTTAATATTTTTGACAGCTTCCTGATTAAAACAACTGCTAACTTTTAATTTTAATTTTACTTTTGTAGTTCATACAGACAGAAACCAAGTAATTTATGTTGTCCATAACAACATACGATTTGTGAGATAACATTTTTGGAAACAATATATGTAATTAGAACTACATAAAATTGAAATAAACATAAATATTAAAGTAAATTTAAACTATTACCATTCTATTATTTCAAATATTACATTTAAACGTACTGCGCATGTACAGTTTACATTCTACATTCGACACGTAAACAAAGGCATATTCTACTTGACATGTTTACGCGTAAAATCTACATTAGTCTACATCATGTATTCTACGCGCCCATCACTGTATCGACGTTATAAGAAGTTTATACTTATTGTTATAATAAAATTATTTATCTTAATAATGTGTTTAATAAAATACAGAGCTACAATAATTGAGATAAAATGTATCGACTTACATGTTAATACAGGTGTAATATATTCTTTATTGTAGTGCCTTTATTGTAGAATGAAATGAAATATCCTTAATTGTTTATAATAATTCAAAATGTGCGTCTGCGCAGACAGTTCAAAACTGGTAATTTCATGACGGTAACTTAAGGACAAAATTACTGTAGCTGATGACAGCACCAGAGATTTAAAAATCAAGTGTGAAAGCATACCGATCTTAAACATCGGTGAACTTTAAGTTCACTCGTCTTAAAGATCTAGTGTGAATAGGGTATAAGTGACGCGACTGAAATGTGTCAAGCTAGCTGTTGGTAACGTAATGGACGAAATTTGGTTTCTGCCCAGCTGAGTCGGTAACATAGGCCTGGCATGAAGTTAACTTGAACGTACTCTATTATTCATTATATAACAAAATATTTTCCAAAATACTTATTCTCACAATATTAATCTTTTATGTGATTTAAAATTCATGATAAATTTTAAAGATGACTTACGAAAAATAAATATACAGGTGTATTAGACCAGCAGTTCACCGCTTTTTCTCGAAAATGCGATGTATGAGCAAGTTGGAAACAAATCATAAAATGTTTAAATAATAGTTGTTTTTTTTTTCAAAATCTTTATTCAAAAATACCCAACTCGACATACGAGGTGTGTAAATTAAATAACCGGACTGATTTTTTAATTTTTTTTATTGGAATAGAATTACAATTCAATATTGTTACCCTCAAAATAACTTCCTTGGGAAGCCACACAGCGTTGGAGATGGTTCTTCCAATTCTCATTGCTGGAACTCGGATACTGGAATAACTTTCAGCTGGTCGGTTACGGACGATTCAATGTTTTCGAGTGTCCCAAAATGACGTCCCTTGAGGTGATTTTTCGATCTTGGGAAGAGGCAAAAGTCACAAGGACTCAGTTCAGGCGAGTAAAGAGGCTGAGGAGCCACAGCAATGATTTTACTGGCTAAAAACTTGTTTATTGAAATTGCTGTGTGACATGGCGCATTGTTCTCATCCCCATTTCATTGGTCAAAATCTGATGAACGGTAGTGTGAGTCAAATTCAACTCTTCCCCGATCATTCTGACTTCAACCGCCGATCTGAACGCACAAGATCCCGGATCCTGTCAACATTTTCATCGGTTCTTGAAGATGAAGGCCTTCCGCTGCGTGATTCATCTTCAATCAACTCTCTTCCTTCTGAAAATGCCTTAAACCACCAGAAAACTGGGTCCTTGACAAAAACACTGTCTCCGTAGGCCTGCTGAAGGTTTGCAAAAGTTACCGTTGCACTGTACCCAAGTCTAAAGCAAAAACTGATAGCACATCGTTGCTCGAAATGAATGTCACTCATTTTTTAGAACGCACTAGAAAAAACTGTTTCACGAAAAATTCGCTAAAATTACTCTAGCGAGTTCAAACTCGTACTGAAGGCGTATCGCATGTTCACCTGCCGCCCCTCCAAGTTCCGCGTACTTAATGTTGCCAGATCAAATGCTATGTTGCCAGTCCGGTTACTTTACACACCTCGTATGTTACCATTTAAAAAAATAAAAGTTGTCCTAGATAACAATAAAATATAAAAGATAAAAAAATGATTTAAAAAAATGTAAAAGATAAATAGATATCCTGTACTTTCGGTTTGTTCCGGAAATTTTCAATACTACCATTCAATTCTTTAGGAAGATTTAGTCATAAGATTTTTTTTTTCAATTTGCTCACACATGCATGTCTTTTTTTTGAATAAATTTTAATTCTTTTGGTACATCATTTTTATAAATTCTGCTGATTGTATTTTCATGTTGTGTAAATTCGTTTTGTTCATTCCTATTCAGAATAAACAAAAACGATTAAGATACTCGCTTATCGACTGATTCGCTTAACGACCTAGTCGTAGGAACGAAACTCGATCGTGAAGTGAGATGTACCTGTATTACTCTTATGAGGTGCTTTCCAGATAGATGTGAAACACTCTGAACTACTCCGAACTGTTCTACTCCAAACTACTCTGAAAATTTTTGCATGTGGAACAGTTTAGTTGAGTATTTAGTGGAAAGAGGCGCTGCTATCTTACGAATTAACAAATGTCAACGAAAAACTATTCTAAATGTACAAATTATTTAAAATTTTACATATTTATGATAAGATAAATGGATTTTATTTGATATTAAAAAAGTACACAGTTATAACTACGTGATAAATCTTTAACAAGTTTGAATTGCATCAGCTGTTTACCCTCACTACAAAGGAACTCCAAGTTCTAAAATAAAGGTAGGAACTTCAGGGGACAGGAGAAGGAAATTCTGGTTACAGCAACCTGGAAAGCGCCTATTGTAAATGAGAGCGGTGTTGCCAATTGTTGTAAAAGTGTCCACTTTTATGTTGTTTTGTTGTTAATTCATTAAAACTAAATGGAAAAAGTACCGGAGACTGGTATAACTTATGAATAACCATTAGTAGAATACCGTGTCTTCACAGATCAGCAGTTTTACAATCGTCAATATCGCCACGAGAGAAAAGGACCGAGTCATTGGGAGAACCCATTAGAGTATGAAAAAGAACTAGTCCTTTTGCCCTGTAATGCATGCTAACGTTTGAACGGACTATAGATATGAAGCAAAGAACCAACCACTAAATTTTTATTTTTGTGTTGATTATATTTTTTCCCATCGTCCCATTATTAATTCATAATTTTTCTATTAATTGTGCTGCAAATTGAAATTCTACATTTTATCATTTCACAATAAGAAAACAAAAAATATATAATTTAATACTACATTGGCATAACATTATAAGATCACAGACGATCTTGAAGCATTTTGATATTAACAGTGAAAATTGCGGTAGTTAAAAATATGTTGATGTTGTTCTTTGTTGAAGATCTATATCCATTTGTTTAACGATAAAACACAAACGCACACCTATACGGTTCTATTATGAACTATTTTGTAAAAATGGTTTTATATTATTCTAATTTAAATCACATCGATTTACATTATTAAAAAAAAAAATGAATACTAAGTTGCACAATTTAATATTCGTTTTTTTTTCACTTTCATTATCTCTGGGTTAGCACTAGTTTTCGAATATTTTATAACATTTGTATTGATTTTACGCGAATAAAGATGCTTTATAATGAAATATTGTCTATTTGCATTCAGATAATACAGCAGCTGGTCATCCATCTAAACATTTGTTTTAAAACTCCTTATTCCAGCGTTTCCCAGACTTTTCAGACAAAGGATCGGTATGTTATGTTTATGTAATATTTTGTCGCGGCCCATCCTAATAAATATTGTCACAATTGTGGTATAATTGTGTCTCAATTCCTTGAGCGGCCTTTAGACTGTGTAGGTCACTTGCTGACTTTTGGGAATTATAGAATGTGCAGAGTGTTGCGTGTTTGTTAACATAAGTTTTGAACTACATTCTAATGTGTAGATAAACATTATTCAATTGTGATGACTATGGTCTTTAATTGCTGCCAACAATTACACAAATGAATAATGTTTCCAAAACAACTGAGGTAGAACCTGACGTCATAGTGTCCTGGTTAACAGTTATAAAATGGTCTTAGGGAATAGAGTCGTGGTTAGTCATTCTTGGTAGTCAAGTAGTCAGTGGGGTACCTAGGGGGGGAGGGGGGTCGGAGCGTGCGGCACATATTTTTGGGCGGCATTGTTTATATTTATTTATAGTTGTAAAAAACAATTTGTTCATTTCATAAGTTTACTATTCGATTTCCACGAATTATGAATTACTATATGATTTCAAATATTTTTCCTCGTCGTCAAGTCAATGAAGTGTAGAAAATATTATCTCTAAAAATTTTGCTCGGATACAGACATCAATGGTGCAGACGTCGAGTAGAAGTTCTATGTACTACTCCGTGCTCGATGTTTATCGAATGCAGTATAGATTGAAAAATTCTGTACCCAACATTGTAATTTTGCTAAACATTTTTTTAACAATTGCTATTAGTGTCGCTAGTTGCGAAAGAAGCTTCTCCGAATTGAAGTTTATAAAAAATTATCTTCGTTCCACAATGAGTGATTTAAGACTGCAAAATCTTGCAACATTGTCCATAGAACAAGAAATTACAAATACTATAAATTTTGAGAGCATTATACACGATTTTTCTACTATGAAAGTTAGAAGAGTAAATATATAAATAAGTTTACATACACATATTTGTACAATTTGTTTGTTTATCCAAAATATAAAATAAAAAATATTTAATGGTAATTTAATCGTAAATTAATATATATGTTTCGTATCATAGGTGGGGAATGTGCGGCCTCCGTAAGTATCTTGTATTTTTATAAAAGTTGCATTTATAGGTACATCAACTTATGCGGCCTCGTTTATTACTGCCTAATTTAAATATGACATCCAATGGTAAACAAGTTCCCCACCTATAGTTTGGTTCAATTACAATTATTTATTTATGTTTATTAATTTATAAAAACCACCATTTGATTGACTTAGAAAAGTCGGCAAATTGGAGACCGCCCCGGGCGGCAAAAGATGTAGGTACACCACTGTAAGTAGTAGTCATTCTTGTGAGCACGCTGCACAAGGACAAGCCCAGCTTCTCCACGTGCGGATACATGGGGTGGTTCGACCGGTCCTGGAGAAGCCGGGGCAAGAACGACACTTACATCAGCTTCTAACGGACAAGACCAGGAGCCATTTTGACCAACAATTGTATTCATTGTATTCTGATGTAAATTAATTAATCTATATGTAATCTAAAATCTCAAAAAAGTCCCATCAGAAACGAGAAATTAATAATTTTGTTTTTAATTATATTGACCCATTGAAACCTTTATGAGACTTTCAGCGAGAACGCGGAAATTTCTCTTCAATACCGACTTCGTCGAGCGTTTGGCCAATATCGGAAATGAAGCAACCGTAAACATACATGTCAGTGGATGGATGCTTTGTTAGAACTGATTAGAGTTTTCGTTATTCAATTATTTAGCAAAACTTAAGATAAATAGTTTTTGATTAGTGTATGCAGAGGCAACACCTGTTTTCTGGTTTTGTATTTTTGCGGATATTTATGAATTTTGTTATTTTATTTATTTATTTTTTCGACGAAGGTCCATTAGATTGCGCTCGATTAGCATTTTTTTTTTAGTGTGAGCTATTTGCTTATTCTTCTATTTTTGTTTAATAAAATCTTATTCTATACATATAAAAGAGAATATTTATGTGTATGTCCAGAAATTCTAATCCATTTCCAGATATGGTACCGAGTTAAAATTTGCTATACAGATGAAAATGTCGTTAATATAACAGAAAAAAAGTCGTTTCAGAAAAAAGAAATCATGAATTTTCTTTTTAGTTATATTGGTACGTCTATATACTTCTGAAATATACATTTAGAATTTCCTGTACCTGTTGAAGTCGCCTGAGATTTCATATGCTAACATTGAGTTTTATAATTTTTAATAACTGAAAAATTTCTCAATTCATTTAGGCTTACATTATCTATATAAATAAAACTAAAGGCTACATCTGTTTATTTATTTATTTAAATATTTATCTTTCTTATATTTGGTTTTTACACATTTCAGAATATCATAGTGACGTAAATATAAGAAGATATTAGCAATATAATCAATTTCTCTCTGTCCGTTTGTTCGAGTTTCACGCAAAAACGGCTGGATATATTTTAATGTAATTTGGTGTGATGATAGAGTAAAACCAGAATTAAAACATAGGCTATAAGGCATCTCAAAATTTTTATTCTAAGACAATGTTTCGAGGTTAAAACTATTTACTAAAAAACTTAACATATCTCTGGTTCTTATTGATTTGACAGCAAAAAAATATATAACAAATATTGTTAATAATAAGAAAAAAAATCTTTTCTGTTCTATGCATTTTTTCAGTTGGTTGAATATTTGGGAAATTAAGAGGGAAATCCTAAAATTAAAAATTTTAAATATCTCCCTTATTATTTACATCAGCAAAAACGTGTATATAGTCGGATTGCTGATAAGTGACTGTTCGTTGCTATAAGTATCGACATTCAATACTATATGCTTTCTCTGTCTATATCATAATAATTATTTGCATACCCATAGTAACGTATAGTGACGCAAGTTGACAACTAACCTTCAAAATTATTTGAATAAAAAACAAAGTATTAAAAAGAAATAGCATAATTCGTAGATGTCTTTACTAATTAGAGCGCGAAAATAAATTTACAGCAGTACTCAAACAAACAAAATTATTAATTTTAAGGTAATAATTATAAATAAGGAAAAATTTATACTCATACGTAAATTTTGGATTATAATTTGTTGTTTATTCCAGCAGATTTAAAATTAAAGTTTGTGAATTTAATAATTGGCCGCAAGCCATATTTTAATTAATATTTATTACCAGACATTGACAGTTAGAACAAAAAACAAAAAACATTTTTAAAATCGCTGAAAAATGGTAACTAGATTATTATATGAATGCACTACTTGAAACGTACATGTAACAGTCACCTATCAGCAATCCGACTATAGCAAATATTTTTTCTGAATGAATTATTTCATTTAAATCTGTGGCGCAGCCAGGATTTTTTTTTTGGAGGGGGGCCGGAAGGCAGAATTATTTAAATTATAAAAATTCTCGCTTCTAAAAAAAAAAAAATGTTAAGAGCAAAAACAAAACGTCCTCACCTCCCAAATTCAAACCAAGAGAAAAAAGAAGGTTCTCACCTCTTCTTGTTATCGTTCCTTTATCTACGTCTTAAGAGCTTTTTTTTTAAATATTATTTGTTTCAATGGCAAAAAAAAAAACAATATTTTTCGAAATAATAATCTGATCAATATTTCCTCTTCAACTATTACAGTGAGCATCAATGTACATTATTGAGAATTTGTTCAGATTTATAAACCATTTCTTCCCCCGTTAATTTATAATTGACGCATGCGCAGTCAGCACTTGTCAACCTAAAAATTTCGGCACTATTCTACTTTAGCAAACCCACTAGACAATGTTGCCAACTATAGTAAAATTAAAACACGTAAATTTAAACTAAAATCAAAATAGAATTAAAATTATTTGTATAATAATGCTTAACTTTCAGTTAAATAAATCTAATTAAATTAATATTCCGGTATTTATAATAAGAATAAATAATTATGTTACATTCACAGCCGATTAAAGATTAAAGAAGGGGGAACATAATTTGGTGCACCTAAAAACTGGGTGATTAGGTTAGTAAAAGTCTAGGACAGCAGAAGCCGAAAAGCTCAAAGTAAACTTAAAAAAGTTTGTGTAAAAAACGTTTGTGAGGTGTAGGATGTAATTCAGTAGTTATACCTTTATCTTGTTGTTGTTATATTTTGTAAAGTGTATACATTTATTATATATATATATTTTTTTTTTTTTTCACATGAATTCCTTTGCGGTTACTCTGAGTCTTTCGGCTTCTATTGCCTTAGATTTTTACTAACTATACCTAACCTAATTACCTTGTTTTTAGGTGCACAGTACTTAATTTCCCCCCCACATTAGCCTAATTAAAATTG
Source organism: Liopterus haemorrhoidalis (assembly GCA_963971575.1). NCBI lineage: Eukaryota > Metazoa > Arthropoda > Insecta > Coleoptera > Dytiscidae > Liopterus > Liopterus haemorrhoidalis. The sequence continues at coordinate 144,067,365 of OZ020611.1, read as the reverse complement.
TGTATCATTGTGCATACGTTTATAACATGGTGGTGCAGAGGGCCAGTTCATTTTCCACCTGAATTATTTTTTTTTTTAAATATCGATACAATGCTTAATAAATCACTACAACAGAAAAAAGTGAAAATAAATAATATTAAATTAAATTTAAACTACATTTATATAATAAAACTCTAATCACAGTAGAAATTAAGGGAATATTACTTATTTCTATATTTCTTATAAATAAACTCATTTAATAAATTGATATTAAATTTAAATTATTAAAATTGATATATTACATTTTACTATTGCCAACACTGCACGCATGCGCAGTAAGGTGGGTTTGCTAAAGTAGAATAGTACCAAAATTTCTATGACTATATTTTTTTGCTTCTATCCACATCTTTATGTTTTCTATGAGTATAAATTAATTTTTTTTACAATTTTGCTACATACAACCCCCAGAGATTATTAGTTTCTTATACAAAACTAGCAATCTGAAATAAAATAAGTGACAAACTATTCACCAAATTTTGCACAGAATTTTTATCTATCTAATAGGATATTTTTAATTGTAGAAAAAATTATTGTAACAATGTTATATCTCAATAACTTAGGTAATACAATAATAGGTATCACAAAACAGTGAAAAACTATACACCAAATTTTGCACAAAATTTTTATCTATCTAATAGGATATTTTTGATTGTAAAAAAAAAAATATTGTAACAATATTATAGGTCAATAACTTAGGTAATACAATAATAGGTAAACTCCATTTATATACCGTAACTCTGAAATGACGTCACAGTTGAAAAACTCACCTTGTTGCCAATTCGTAAAGTGTCAAAAAAAGTTAGGTTATATAGAACAACTTGTAAAAATATATTTAAAACCAATATTTCCTATGGAGGAAAAGAATTAATGTAAATTATGATGCACAACAGTTCTTTCTAACCGATTTGTCGCGAAATTTATGGTTATATTATATTAAGTGTGTAATGTAGTATTTTAAAAAAAATAAATAAATTTCAGTGTATAAGAATCATCAGAAATATTTGTTTTTAGAAATGTGTCGTGTTCTTTTAATACAATTTACTTTATTTTTTCACCTGGTGTCACATTGACACAGCGGGTTCGGGAAGCAAACGCGGAGTGTTACGAGTCACACTTTTTAACTCCAGACCGCTCAAATAAACGCGTTTAGACCTTTTCTCGAACGCTCCGAGCTTGCTTTCTACACTCACTAAATGATATCGGAAAGCAATGATAAAGAGTCAAATTTTTTATTATTCAGATAGAAATTTTTGAATTTCAGATGTTAGATACAATTTTGTTTCGAATAATGAATATTCAAATATTATTTCCAGTCGAACAGTTTATTGCCACTAGCTGCAAGTGTAAATTTCATGAGTATGCTAAAATTATTTTTCGATGATAATAAACCGTTCTACGTAACAGACCTGTAGGTTAAAATTACAAAAAAAAAAGAACGTAACAAATGTAAATAGAATATATTTTATTAATCATATATAATATTAGTGTATCGACCAAGATACAAAATTAAATATTGTTTTTGTTCACTTACATTACAAATTATAAAACCTTTTAAAAAATACAAACACAATATACAGATAAAAGTACGTAATAGAAATATCACCCATCATATTTGATATCTATTACTCTTTTATGAGTTTTAAAAACTCTTAAAGTTTGGTCTGAATCGCTCTGTAAAAATGGTAGTTTACTAAGGTACCATTGCAATTTTTAAAAATTTATTCTACCAATATCTCAAAAACCATTGCTACAATCAAGCTAAAATTTGATATCTACAACTCTTTTATGAGTTTTAAAAAACACTTAAATTTTGGATTCAATCGCTCTGTTAGAAATGGTAGTTTACTAAGGTACCACTGCAATTTTTAAAAATTTACTCGACCAATATCTTGAAAACTGTTAGTACGATTAAGCTAAAATTTGATATCTACAACTCTTTTATGAGTTTTAAAAAACACTTAAATTTTGGTTTCAATCGCTCTGTTAGAAATGGTAGTTTACTAAGGTACCATTGCAATTTTTAAAATTTAACTTGACCAATATCTCGAAAACTGTTGCTACAATCAAGCTAAAATTTGATATTGATTGAACGATTTGGGAAGGTTCCATTAGACCACGTCTTGGATCGTCCTTTTTATATTTAAAACCTATATTTCTTAAAATCTTCCAAAGGGAAGTCTTTCCACCATCATACAGTCTCCTTTCATGTAATTTTATATTAATAGTGCCGACAGTAACATGCTCCCCTAAAATCAAATTAATTTATTAAGAGGCCTCACGTAGAGATGTTGTATCCTTACTATTACGGTACATCTCATAAATTACATTACGTATCCCAACTGTTGTAAAATTGTCTAATTCTACAACAGATTCAGTATGTGTTCGATTCTTTTTCGGGCTACTGACAGTTTCATTTCTCGCTTGTTGTAATACCATCTTATTTACTTTAGAAATACTGACATATAAAGCAGCTGCAACTCTAAAAAGTTAATTAACAATTATTTGTAGAAATATATTCAAGTGAAAAGACCATAGATATAAACTAAATTTTATATTTACTCACATCTCTGACACATTTCACATCTATTAAAGGTCCACCATTGTCTCGCTCTCTTTCAAAATAATTAATAAGAGACAAAACCATCCTTTGAGCACGGCTACTAAGAGCTTTGGGCATTTTTACTTTTAAATTACAAATATATTTAATAAGTATAAAATATAACCTCACTTAATTTCTCACTAAACGTCAACCTGACGTCAAAATAACGATTGAACTATCCAATTTAAAACCGACAACATTGTATAAAATTACCAACATAAAATAAATAAATGTACTAACTGAGTTATGGATTGATGTTGATTAAAACATATCATAACGTTGGTACTTAAATAAACCAAGTGTGACGTCATCTCACGTTTATTGTGAATGTAGTTTATCACAAAACAACGTTCTGTTTTTATTCTATTTTTTAAATATATTTATGGGTGTCAAATAAGTTTTATATTTACATAGTTTTATGTAGAAATGTTCAAATAATACGTCAATATTTTTTTCGACATAATTGTTTAAAGAGCTCGTTCATCTTAACTTCATCACAGGGTATCATAAATTACGTCATGAATACGCGAGAAAACAGCTGAACACATTGACGTACATTAGGATTTTAAACAATTGTTGTGGAAACCAAACACACAAAATCATGTATTTCAAAAACATTTTTACTCATTTTAGTACACGGTATACCTTGAAACGTACGTGAAATAAATAATAATAACGGAAATAAACAAACAACATCGCACAATACGCGTAGTCAAACACAAATCAAAGTAAGTGACGCCACTGAAATGTGTGAAGCTAACTGTTGATAACGTAATGGACGAAATTTGGTTTCTGCGCAGGGGAATTGGTAATATCCGCCTGTGATGAAGTTAAGTTGAACGTACTCTAGTTTAGAACCTTCGTCGAAAAATATTATACTTGAAGATAATGAAATGTTACTTGGTACAAGTATTCTTTACACCTAATAAATCATTTTTATTCGCAGCACCTATATTGAGAAACGCGGCAGGTTCGAGGTGGCGGCAAAAGTAGATTACCAAGTGCAATAACTATAATTAGTTTTCACAATAGAACAAAATATCACGAAATATATTTGTAGAATGAAGCTTTAGCTACAATTTGCCGCATGGTACACAAATATGAGTCAAATGGTTTACAAGATGGCGTCTATAATGCAATTTGTTTATTTACAATTACATGACAGTTCTTTTTACAATTAAAAATATCCTATTAGTTAGATTCTGTAGATTGTTACTAACTTTATTTCAGATTGTTAGTTCTTGTATAAGAAACTATACGGTTACGCGCATCCTTAAGAAAAGATTTAAAATTTTATGTACCTATAATGAAAGTTTTCAATTTTTAGATGACATTTTTTCACTAAAACTACTTGATAGAGAAACGAAATTTAAATATTGTCTGGATTTACAGATTAAATTATCAGATACAACAAAACAAGAATCTGACATAAATGCATTGGAAATATGTGATGAAATCGATATTCTTTTAACATAATATGTTAATTTATAATTATTAATTATGAAATATTTGTATTCTTATACAGAGCGATCAAGAAATCTTGTCCGTTATGCAACACTTTTTTTTTTTTTTTTTAATTTAATGGCCTTTGCTACTGTGGCAATTAGCCAGGACGATTTTTATGTGAGAAAATTTCCATGCCTTAACGGGATTCGAACCCGAGACCTTCGCAACGTAGAGCACATGTGTTACCACTATGCAACACTTGACAGAAACATTTAGTTATCAAACTTATTTCCAAGGACATGCACACCTAGGCGTACATTCTATTTTTATTACCTTATACCAGGGGTCGGGGAACATTTTAACCCATTACCCAACGATATATTACTTTACACCGACACTACCCCATTGGCTTGTAAAAAAAAAGGTCCTCACCTCCCAAAATCTAAATGATGAGCAAAAAAAAAGAGGTCCTAACCTTCACAATGGCGCCCCTTAATCAAGCCCATCAGCGCCCTTTTCCTTGGTGCGCTAGTAACACGTTTATAAAATAGCAAATTGGAAAAATTTCCTTATTACCCCCAAAAATTTCATTTTTACCCCATTTGGGGTAATTTACCCCGGTTCTCCGACCGCTGCCTTATACGAATTGATTATTAAATGAACACTATTTTTCTCTACACGCCAATGAGTTGAAAACAGGTATGAAGTGAGGAACACATATTTTCGTCGATTCTCGGGTGAGTTCGGACCAACGAAGTAATCTGATTGGTTCTTTGTTAAATTGGGAGTTTCAGCTGTGGATTAGAACACAGTTTTGATATTTTTAAACTCATTGTTTATTGTTATGTAACTGACAAGAAATTTTGATCGCACGGTACATAAAATTAAGACAAAAATGTTGGATTATAAAATGTATTATTTTCTAACGCTGTTACTGACGAAAGATATGTACTTTATTTGTACCTTTTCTGGAATAACTTACTTACAAGACGTAAAGACGTTAATCCTGAAAAAAACAAAACTACAAAGAAAAAACTTCCACACCGTTCTAGTGAGAAACTATTTTTTATTTTTTTTATTTCAAGTTAAAAAGATATAATATGTGCATCTATTATAATATTTTATTGATAGCTATACAAATATTATATAAAATTTACTTAAATAAATATCAACATTTAAAAATAATGATATAATATTTTCCTATTTCTAGAAAAATCACCAGAATTCTTGAGAAATTTAATCTGGTTTCTGATTTGTCGGTAGATGAAATATGTCAATAAATCTAAGCACAAATCAAACTTTTTTGACAGACTCAAATATTGAACCTTCCGAATGTATTGTGTAGCATCTTTAACAGCCCTGCTTGCTATATTCTTAACTTCACAGTTAGTACGACAACCGACCAATTATAAAATGCCTTTTTTAACAGGCTTCGGGGCAACACAAACTTTTACAGGTTTACAGAGATCTAATAAACAAGCCGATGAATCAGAATGTGCTCTTCTTCTTGCCACATCAGCTTCAGGTACTGCCAACGCAATATTAATGTCAATAAAACACGCTTCTGTCCACACTTGATGCGATATCAATACTGTAGTTAACAACCTCAAATTTCCCCCACCATCTCCTCTCTCTTCAGCTTCAGGGTCTAAAGGTTTGAGATCCGCTACACGAGGTACCACGACTTGTGTTCTCTGATCTGGGTACTTCACTTTTAATCGCAGTCTACTGGGATCTGCAAGATTTGTCAGTTCTGCTTCTAAGGGGACAGCCATTACTAAACCAGCTGTGAATTTGAGAGCAGAATCATTTTGTCCAGTTGGTTCTAATATGACTGCTTTACTCATATTTATCTGAAAAAAAATTAAATAGTAATAAATTTGTGTAGACATTAGAAAAAATTGATGTGAAATATGAATTTTCACTTTTTGGATATTGTAGGTATACAGGAAGCCCGACACCAGTGATGGTAAAAGGGCTCAACGATTAAGTAAGTAAGGTATACAGGGTATTATAAAAAGTATTGATAATTTATTAAACATAAGATTTTATCGTATGCAGAAGACCTAGATATTATTTCAAATTAGCTTTGATGAAGATTTAAATTAAATCGAAACGTAAGCTAAGTTAATAAATTGGTTTTATTTTCTGACTGGTCCGAATCCCATAACCTTCAACTATAAAAATTATTTATTGTATATAATATGTATTAAAAAAATGAATTAAATAATTATATTTGAATAATCAAATCCCCTCCCCTCGTCTATGAGCTCCCGTCCCGAATTTTGAACTAAAAATATGGTCACCTTAACATAGGCGTACATTCTATTTTTGTTACCTCATACGAACTGATTATTAAATGAACACTATTTTTTAGAGGTCTGCACGGGCCTATTTTGGACCACCTTTACCCGGCCCGGCTCTTTATGTTTCCAGGCCGGCCCGGCCCGATCCCGAAAATATTAATACAATTATTGCATCTACCCGGCCCGAACTCGACAAAATTTTAAGTTCGGCCCGAATAAACCTCGTTAAAAAATATTATGAAAATTGCTTACAATTTGTAATAATTATAAAACTAGAAATTTAATATATATATATATATGTGTGTGTGTGTGTGTGTGTGTGTGTATATATATATATTAACAAAAGTTTAAAAATATATTATTTAAAGGTATTATTGTTCTTATCCGGCCCGAGCCCGAGTATAATACATGTCAGTCGGTCCGAACCCGGCACTCGTGCCGGGTCGGGCCTGGGCCCACGGGCCAATCCCGAGCCCGTGCAAATCTATTTTTCCTTACACGCCATTGAGTTGATAACAAATATTAAATTAGAAACAGATTCCTCGGGCGAGTTCGGACCAACGAAGTAGTCTGATTGGTTCTTTGTTAAATTGAGATTTTCAGCTGTGAATTAGAATACAGTTTTGATATTTTAAAACCCATTGTTTACCATTATGTAACGGTCAGGATTTAATGATCACTGTACATCATTTTTCCAAAGTACTCCACGTTTACAACAACATTTTTTATTTCAGTAAATATGTAAAAAAGGATTCATTTTATAGACGGGTAAGTATTAAACATTTTTGTAAATAAATATATCGTCTTTTAGTATAATAATATACAGAGAGTTCCATTTAAAAAAGTGTAAAATTTTATATATCTTCTAAAATTGAAACTTTTTTTTCAAATTGGTCAAGTCATATAGCTAGGGATGAAACGATAGTATTGATACTAATAATGTTTCGATACTTTTATTTCAATACTAGTATTTCAGTACTCGAGACTTTTTGTTTTGATATTTTACTGATATCGATACTTTTTTACAGGTATAGCCTGTTTCTTTGGTTTAAGCGGAACTACATAGATTTACAACTCTAGTAACTTTTACCGATTAAGTAAGGGTTTGGATCATTTTGTTTAGGAAAAGACCACTTCAAACGTTATAAAAAGAGCTCCTGACAACTTAAAAAAATATAAAATCCATTTGGTTCCGCTTAAAGGTTTGTACAATGTGTATCTGCGATCCTAGCGGTGAATTAAGGTATTTGATATTATGAAATGTTGATAACGTTGTAACAATTTTGACTTTAACCTTTAACTATAAGCCTAAATAGCAGCAACAAATGAAACGTATCACGTGCGAATTTAAATAATTAGACGCCAATGTCAAATCAGTATATTATTATTTTGGTAATTTACTGCAACTCACAACACTACATAATACGAAAATTCGAATTATGTAACCAATATTTTAATTTGACAAGCCAAGTCGCTATTTTCATTAAAAACACCCTGAAAGGCTTGTTTGTTTTTTCTCAATCACGCATAAGCCTGTCTAAACATATCTGCCTTATTAATAAAGAATTTTTTATACTCAGTTTTTTATATCATACTAGTACATTAATCGATACCACGAAATATTGACATTCTTTTCCGCTACCGATATTACAAAACAATACTGATTAATACAAAATATCAATACCTTTCATACCCCAGCGCTGACTGCACCGTACTCTTTTCTATTTTTACAGAGGGCCGGAATACTGCGTGATAAGGGCCTATGGCATCAATATTTAAAAAACAAACAATCCTTGTTGCATTATTCTGGATCGCATCAATGTACGAGGGACATTCAATAATTAAAGAGACAAATTGATGTAGAAAAAAAAAAAAAACGGTTTGTAGGAGGAGTTTGGTAGTTTCATGACTTTAGGTTGGTATCACTGGGATGAGCTGAAAACACCTGACGGATAAACATTGTTTTGTTTATAACCTCAAAATTGCATTTAACGTTGGCGTCCGCTTGAAGTTTCCACATTAGTTGAACAACGTTCGGTGATCCAGTTTTTGCTTTTTGAAGGTAAAAAAACGGCTGAAATCTTTTCTCGAATGATTTTACAGTATGGTGAAAGTTGTATGAATCGTGGAAACTTTTATAAGTGGGTAGAACAGTTCAAAAATGGTCGAACCTCAGTGACTGACGAGCAACGTCCTGGCCGACCAGTTGTCAACTCCAGGGCTTCGAACCGTTATTTTTTTCGTTTCGGTTTTCGTTCCGGTTCAATTAAAAAAATATATATCAGTTCGGTTCCGGTTTTCGTTCCGGCAAAAATATCGTTTTTTTTCGGTTTTCGGTTCAGTTCCGAGTGATAAATTTTTAAATACTTTTATTTGTATTAGAATAGCATATTCTGTAACAAGGTTGGAATGAGAAAATTCGATGCGAGTGGAACATTACGAGCGCGAGCCGCAGGCCAGCGTGAGGAACCACGAGAATAACATTTTCTCTTCCAACCGAGTCACAAACCCTACTTTCTCCACGACCACAAAAAAAAAAAAATTTAACAAATAATTATTTTAACAAACATTTTATCTTAACAAATAATTTATATTACATAACAAATTAATCAATTATTTAAACTTATTTTTTTAGTTATTATTTATTTAATTTTAATTTAATTTGCCGCACATCGGCCACTATTTTAGTACTTTTTAGGAAGTTATGTTGCATTTATTTAATTAAAACATTGCATATATTTTAATGTAACCCTACAAAAACAAATGACAACACGCGAAATGCATAAAAAGGTAAGTGCTTTAGAATGACATTCCAACTCTTGTGTTAGAATATTAACTTTCTGTAGTCAAAATTGGTTTTAGAATTAGTAAATTCTATAGTGGTCGTGGCGAAATTTATTTTCTACTATAATTTTTATAGTAGAAACACTTTATAACTTATTTTGTTATAATCATACCAAGGTAGCTGCCAGGAAAAGTTCTGGGCGTTCACTACCTCCCCCCCCCCACCCGAAATAATAGCTCATTTTTTTACCTATCAGTTAAAAAAATTAGATTTTTTTGTGGTCATCAGTTTAAAAAATAATCTTAAATAAAATGTATTTTATATTCACACACATAAACATTATCTGAACCGAAATAGACCTATATTTTTTTTCGGTTTTCGGTTCAGTTCCGGTTCGAAGCCCTGGTCAACTCCTTCGCTTGAAACCCGCATTGACGGCATTATTCGTGAGGACCTACTACTCAGACATGCTGATAAACAAAGTAAAGTCAGCAATGAAAGAAAAACGTCACGGATCTCAAAGAAAAGGCGTGATATTGCTCCACGACAATGCTCGCCCTCATATCGCCAAGCTGACCCAAGAAACCATTGAAAAAATGGGTTTGGAGATTCTACCTCATCCTCCCTACAGTCCAGATTTGGCTCCCTCTGATTTTCATTTGTTTGGTCCACGCAAGTAGGCATTATGTGGAAAAAAGTTCAGCGACAACGAGGAAGTCAAAGAATTTGTGGGAAACTGGCTCAAACAATAAGACAAAGATTTCTTTGCCTCAGGTTTAAAAAAACTAGTTCATCGTTGAGACAAGTGTATTAATATTCGTGGAGAATATGTTGAGAAGTAGGGTTGTAAATCGAAAGCAAAACATCGATGTTGAGCATCGATGTTAACATCGGCGTATTACTATCGATGTTAAAAAAACATCGAAGGGATAACATCGATGTATCGGAAACATCGATGTTTTATTAATATTAAAAGAAAAAACTATTTATTTATATTATATAGGTTTTATTTAATAATGTAAAGATAAAATACGAAAAAAGTAACATATAGTACACAAAAAGCATTTATTAGATTCTTAAATAGATTGTGTAACAGACACATTCAAATGTCCCTCCGCTGCTTTTGCTGCGTTCACTTTTGTAAAAACAAACTAAGAGGAAAATTTGTTTTCAATAGTTTGCACCTTTGAAACTGTATGTCATGTTGGTATTAAAAAATTTCACTTTTTTGAAATGTCGATCCATTTGACATATGTCATAATGAAATATGATATCTTAATTATAATGATTATAACCTATAAACCTAAAGTCGGTTTTACAGAGTAGGGAACGGGTAAAGGGAACAGCTTATATAAGCCGTTCACTTTTGTAAGGACAAACTAAATCTGGTTATTGTGATTTTTATAAAGTATTACTGACTTTTATAAACATGGTTATATTGTAAAAAGGGCTTTACAGTTTGGGGTTATGTTTGTATTATTTTAGATTAGTATTATATTTACAAAATATTTAAGATGTTACTATTCAAAATGAAATATGACAAACGATATTTTTTTAAATGACATATTTATAATCTAATTTTTCAAATTATTTTTCTGTAGTGCCAACATGACATACAGTTTCAAAGGTGCAAACAGCTGAAAACTTAATTTCCACTTAGTTTGTTCTTACAAAAGTGAACGGCTTATAATTAGTTTATATTAATAAATTCACATTTCCCAATTGGGCAATTCTAGAAATTGTAGGAATAATAACTGGGAAAGTGTCTTTCCCTTTAATCTATTTTTCTGTTGTGATAATGTAAGGCCTGCTTTAGAAAATACCTTTCTGATGGTACAGAGGTGGCGACAACATTTAAAAATTTCGGGGCTATTTTATATAGGGACGGATATATGGTAGACAACTCTATATACAATATATAATTTCTGGCGGCATTTTTAGCAAGTAAAAATAGATTATTTCTATTAAATTTCACTTTATTTACCTCGTTCACTTATACAAAATATTGCTCGACAATAAAACTCAAAGAGCAAAACAGGTGTGTTGATGTCGTTGGTCGTTGTCATTATTTGCAAAAATTAGAGAAGTTTAATTAAAACAGAGAAGAAAATTAAATTAAGATTCCAGCGCCTCTAGCGGTAGTTTCTGAATTTCAAAGTTTAAACATCGACATCGGTAGTAGACATCGATGTTTTATCGATACTATCGCCACCTGAACATCGATGGTAAAAACATCGATGTTTTCAGAAAAGACATCGATGTTTTCGATACATCGATGTTTTTTTCCCATCCCTATTGAGAAGTAGTAAATGTCTCATTTTGTAAAAATACACAGTTTTTTTTCTACATCAATTTGTCTCTTTAATTATTGAATGTTCCTCGCACATTACTCATTTTTTATTTTTTTTTAATCCTTCTGGTTGTGTAACAAAAATTGTAAACATAAATTATTAACAATACTAAAATCAACTTACATTTATGTTAGAAGGGGGCGGTTTTCCTAACAAATCACCTTGTAACAGAGGCAACAAACATCTAGCAACCTGTCCAGGTTTAGGTTCATCTAAAGCACTCAATTCTCTGAAGACAGCAGCTGTAAAAGGATCCGGTTCCAGTCCTTTTGAACTAAGAGCACGTTCTGTTTCTTCGACAGCTGCCAAAAAATGATGGCATGGTGCTAATGCAGATGCATTACTAGCCCGAACCACAAACACTAAATGTATGGCAAGAGCTTTTAATCGAAACTGTTTAATTGCGCATATTTCTACGTCGCTTACGCCAACAAATAAATGTTCCAATCTAAAAAAATAAAATATATAAATAAGTAAAATTTGATTTACTTTTAAATTGTTTTTTTTTTTTAGTAATAGATTATTGTGCTTCTGCTTTCCTCTGTTATTTGTAGTAGAGTTCGTTTTAATAGAAAAAAAAACCAATTACGTCATTGTGTATGACCAAAACTTACAGTCGGATTTTTTTATAAAAGAATGACGCCACCGAGCAATCAAAGACATATGCACATACATAGTATTCACTCAAATGTACGGATGTTGCATGGTTACCTAAGTACGCAAACATCCATACATTGAAATTATATGTTGACATCATCACATTTTATACTTAATGTTAAATAATTTATATCGCTGTATATAAATATTTTAAAAGGAGTTGTTCTCAGTTATCATATGACGGGAAAAAAAGATGATTTTAAGTATCTTTACAGACGTATCTTTATATAAATGAAACCTGACAACGAAATTGCATATCTGTCACTAATAAGTTTGTCATATGGTAACGCGAGCAACTGTTCAGAACTAAATTTAATGCGTTATACGTTGTCGATTGTAGACAGTTTTCCAAACTTTGTAGTTAGTGATTTGTTTCAATGGGACAGACATAACACTTCACTCAATAAGTCTCCGGTCTGACATATATATGGCAACACTGTTGACAGACCTATATGATTTCTGGATAGTACCAACCTTCAAACGATACGTGAGAAAATTTGTGTGAAAAATGACATTCTGACAATTAGTTTAGAGGTTGCAGTGGTTTTAGTGACTCCAGTTTTGTAATTTTCAAAATAATGGATAAAAATAATTTCGTGTGTTGATTAAACATTGTTTTTTTATGGGAAAAAATACTGTTGAAGCCAAACAGTGGCTTGATAAGCGTTATAAAGAGTCTGCACCAGGCAAATCAGCTATTACTGATTGATATGATGAATTTAAATTAATTAATTATTTTTAATTTTAGGAGCGTTGGAATGAATGTATCATTCTTGAAAGAGAGTATGTTGATGAATAAAGTCAAATATCTAAAACAAAAAAAAAAATAGTTTTTCTTAGTTAGACTTATTGAGCGACGCGGTATGTCTGTCTCATATAAACCAATGTGTTTATATAAACACATTGGTTGTGTCAGACTACATCGTAGAGTATGTTTACATTGTATACCTTTACATAACCTAACAAAATGTCATCATAATTTAGGTAATTAGGTTAGGTTTAGTAAGTAAAAATCTAGGACAGCAAAATTAGGAAAACGATAATAGATAATAAACATTTTACGAAGCCGCAGTAGTTGGTAGGACACATAGATGTCGCACTATTCGTAAAGCACTAATTTCCATAGCAGTAAACGCTGCCTTGAACGTTAAAACTATCTACTAAACTTACCCACAACGCACAGTGAACAGTCTAATAATTTAAAGAGCTCTGAACGCAGCTTTAATCGCACCAATAAAATATCACTACCATACTGGCAATATCTGTTTCAGATTTGGTAAGAAACATTCTTTTCAACTACGCAAATATTATATTGTAAGTAAAACACTAATTTTATTATTTAATACAAGAAAATAAATTGCTTTACTGTTAAACTATATTGGAGGATAGATTTGTAGGTTAACCTGAATAGTTAACCAAACAGACAGACAGACACAGATAGATAGACAAACAGACTGCAAAACCCTAAAAATGACAATCGACCCATAGGGGAAACTTCCTAAGCACCCTGACATCTGGTGGCAATTTGCGGAAGATACGAAAGTGACATTGCATTGTTTTTTTCAATGGAGAAATACGTGTTTTCTTGTTGTTTGTGTTTTATTTTTGTGAATTATGGAAAAAAAAACAATCAATTTTGTTGTGTGCCGCAATGTAAATCGTGAATAAGGAAGAATCCCTCTTAAACATTCCATAATTTACCTAAATCGCAAAAAAATAAATAAATAAAACTGAAACAACGTTTGGAGGCAGAGAGAGAGTGGATTGTAGGTTTTTATGGACCCAAAAACTAAAAATTGGCAAAAATCCGAGCCCATGCATGCACGTTTGCTCGTTGCATTTTATGGAAAGTGATTTTTTACGTCCAAGAAAATACTGAAAAAAAGCATTTACCTCACCCAAAATTTGCCTAAATCATCAGTTGATATATTAAAAGGCCCTTCTAATTTTTCAGGTAGAGATATTAATTTTTACTAATATATTTACCATATTTTTGTTGTTATTATAAGCTGTTCACTTTTGTAAGAACAAACTAAGAGGGAATTTTGTTTTCAATAGTTTGCACCTTTGAAGCTGTATGTCATGTTGGTATTAAAAAATGTCACTTTTTTAAAATGTCGATCCATTTGGCATATGTCATATTGAAAAATTATATCTTAATTATAATGATCATAACCTTATAAACCTAAAGTCGGTTTTACAGCGTAAGGAATATTTTTAATTGACATTTAAAGTCAATAACACACCATAAAAGTAACCAAAATAACCAGATCTAGTGTGTTCTTACAAAAGTGAACAGCTTACAGTCTGTTCCAAACGGTTAAGCGGAACTAGATTTTGCAATCTAGTTACTTTCATCGTTTAAATCGTGCCTTTTGGCCGTTTTGTTTATCATACTTACAATAAACATTTTTTGGTTAAGGTTAATATCATTTTAAAATGTCATTTTCTTTATATTTTGATTTTTTGTGTCATTCTTAATACAAATTTCCCATTTATTTATTTTTTTGTCATTAAAATATTTTTAAAAAAATATTTAATTTTGACATATGTCATTCGTTTCCATGGTTTCATTGTTGGAATTTTAAATTTTGACATCCCAATGTGAAAAATGAAATAACCCAAGCAAGGTCCCTTCTCGTGACAACCTAAAAGAACTAAATTCCCATTTAGTTCCGCTTAACCGTTTGGAACAGACTGTATATATTGACAGACAGTCAAAAATAATTAAAAATACAATGAAAAACTAAAAATTTCTTTAGAACATTATATTATTACATATCTTGTAAATCGTAGATTACCTTTAAATAAAAAAAAAAAGATCGGAAAATAGGAAAAATACAACTCGTTTTCATTTTCACCATGTAAACAAACACACGAGTAACAGTTTAATGTCACTTTCCAGCTTTGCCGCATATGGCGCTGCCATCTTAAAAAGTTTGCTCTATTTGACAATACTGTCGGAAAACCATCTGATATTGAGGACTAAAAAAATCACAATAGGTACTTGTGTAAATCTTGGACTAGGGAAACCAATAAATAAAAAATAAATGCTGAACTAAAGGCTCATGTTGCTTGTCGTTCAATTATCAAAACTGTCTACTTCGATTGACAGTAAAAATATTTTATGGGTTCACTTTATAGATATTAACAAAATACACTTTCTCTCAAATGAATATAGTGAATACATCTTACTTTCGGCATAATACACATATATTCCTAGCGCCACAAACGAAATGAATAAAATTATTATAAGTTCAAAAATAAATAAACAACTTACTTTAAACATTTCTGCAGGAGTTGCTGGATATTATTACGAAGCATTTGTGCCTGCTGTGATGCTAGAGTCACTGGATTTGCCCAGAGTTCATGGCTGAGAATTTGAGCCATTAAAAGTTGAGCTCCAATATACAAAGCAGTAAATTGCGCCGCACCAGCTACAGCTTCGTCCATTTCTGCCAACCTAAAACAATCACAAATACTGTCAGCACTCGATTTAACACTGTGGCTTAAGTTAGTATTCTCAACATGTTATTTATTTATACATAAAACAAGCTGAGTAACCCGTATTTCGACATTCTTTAGTTATATAAGCGTAAATTAGTAGTGATGTTAAAATTTTAAGTAGCGTTCTCCATAGCTTTCCAAATATTCATCTTATTAAAAACCGCATAGAAAAGAAAATAGTTTCTTCACACAATTGAAAGAATGTATAGAACAAAACAGATTTGTTTTCTTATTTTTAAACATATTTTGTTCTATACGTTTTTTAATGTTATATTAATAATAAGTGGGAATTCAAGATTTTAATTAGAAAATTTTGATATTCTAAATTCAGGAACTCCTTCATATCTAGCGGACAAAATCAAACTTAGGCACGAGCTACATAATTTCAACTTCCGTAACAGACACATCTTAAATGTTCCTAAGCATACCAGCAAACTATACGAGAGAAGTTTCTCCTATATGGTTCTTTCATTATTCAACTCAATTCCCAATTATATAAGATCTCTGAATACTACACAATTTAAAAAATATATGAAACATAAACTTTTAAATTAATACTTTTTTATCATGTTTTACTTGAGAAAGCACGTCTTATCAATTCTATGAGGATTTTGATTTTGTGATTTATTGTATTGGGTCTATTCTGTACGAGTTTTCTACCGTTGTAAGCGCTATAACAGCGCTGTAAGGAAAGTGCTATTCTGCATTGACACGCGTTGCTCTGTAAACTCTACACCGATGTAAAATATCGCTGTAACGTTACGGCGATATTTTTCTGGCCGTAAGTCAGTTACAGCACTGTATAGAAGTCAAGTTGTATATGTTTGTATTGTTCGTGTCACTTAAAAAAAAATTAATGATCCAAATTTCGCCCTATCTAATTCTAATGCAACTACTACAAGAGGACCATAACAGGTAATTATGCTTAAAATATCACGTTACAACCACACATAACCTTTTTTTTATGCATACATGTTGTCATTTATATATTTTTATATACAGGTTTTAGAAACACTGTATTTTTTAAGTAATGGATCCTACAGGCTACTACAGGGGCTCACAATTTCACTTCTTTGAGCCAGCCTATGGTTAGTAGATCGATAATAGATATTTGTTATCTGATAACAACATATCTAATGCCAATTCATATAAAGTTCCCCAAGAGGGAAGAAAACCGTGGAGTGAAAGAAGGGTAAGTTTTGCATAATATAGCAACAAAAGCAAGAATACCTAACTATGCTGAGATTGATGATGATGAGCTTGAACCTGTAAATAATGAAGATCCTGAACCTGAAAATAATGAAGATCCTGAACCTGAAAATAATGAAGATCCTGTACCAAATGGTAAAATATATGAAAAGTATTTAAAATTTTCAAAAACTGATTAAAAACTTTTTTTAACAGCTAATCAAGATATGAATTTGGGAAAGCAGATTAGTATTTTATATGTTCAGCAGTCCATTGTATAATTTGATGTAAAAAATATGTTTATATGGAATAAAGATCCATAAGATGCAAAGAGAAACTTTTATTTTTATAAACAAATTATAACAATAATTAATAAAAATTACAAACGTAAAAAACATGAGTATATGTGTATATACAAATATGATATACAATTACCGATCAATGACATTGATCAATACCTCAAATTTTGAGGTTAGAAATAAACATAGTGAAGTTAGCTACAATGTAAGCAAAGTTTAAATCGACCGAAATTACAGAGTGTGTTACAGAATAGCTAATGCTCAATATTTACAGAGCCGCCGTAACTTGGCACTTTACAGTGCTAAGCTCACTACAGCGCTATAGTGATACAGTACTGTAAACATTTTTTTACAGAATAGACCCATAAGTTTTAATTTTGTTGCTTAATTTATATATTTATATAATATTTATTATGTTAATTATTGTTAATTTAATATTATATTATTATATTCTTTTTTGCACATGTATGGTATTTTTATCTAATTGTAAAAAATTTCATTTTCGCAAGGTTAAAGTGTAATCAGCCGTTGGCTGTTCTTTAGACCAGTGTTTATCAACAGGTGGTCCGTTTTTTTACATTTTACTTTTTATTTACATTTTTTATGTAAATAATTTACATTTTGTTTATTTTCTGTAAACTTTCTGTGATTTTCTGCAAATCAAATAAATGTATTTAGTAAGACATTAAATATATTTGTTTTCTTGCAAAAAATTAACCAACAATTATTATTAGTGGTCCGCGTTAGAAAATTATATATTTTACTGGTCCGCGGTGAGTTTTTGATTGAGAAACACTGCTTTAGACCAATTAATTATAATAATAATAATAATAATAATTATTATTATTAACAAATAGTCTCTGATCGAATGCCGTTTTTTTTTTCGGTTATCATAACAAGTTACACGAAAATATGTACAGCTGTTCTTGCGTAAATCTCAGTCAAATAGGCAGACAGAAGTTAAGGGGGATGCCAAATAAAATCTTGATACATCTCAGTTATTATTTAGTTAACAACAAAAATGTTTATAAGACAGTTGTTTAGAATAAAGAAATTATTCTACTCTCTTAAATTATTATTGGTATTAAATGCAGTATTTAATAAGATGACTATTTGGCTACTGGGAATAAAAACTCAATAGTAAAAATGCTTATAAAAAGTACTTTGGATAGAAGAAAAGATTATTTTTGTTCAATGTAGTTTTCAAAACCTAATATCTGTCTAAGCAAATACTGTCTGTTTGAAAAAATATGTAAACTAATTTGAATAATTTTAGACGGGATACGGTTTGACTAATCAGCGACCATCGCAGCTAACCTGTACACTCTTAGATAAGAGTTGACATATTATTTGCGTTTTAGTATTTATGTTCTATGTATTGTGTAATAGAGACAAGTTTAACTGGGTGTTATTTATATTTATTATAAATGTATAGATATTATATATAATAGTTATTTCATTGTAACTATACACAGTACAAATTTTTGAACATAGCCTGAAACCGGACGTGATCGTTATTATGAATTTGAATGTACTTGCAAAACGTAAACATCGTCGTACACACCTATTCAGGGTTCTTGTTCGCTTAGACCAGGGGTCCCCTAACTTTTTTGACCCTCGACCCCTTCAAGAATTTTTCGATTTTATATTGACCCGCTCCATTTTACTATAGGGGAAAAATTTTAAGACCGTAGCGCCACGCGGATTTTTTTGAAACCATTCTAAATCAGATACCACTTGTTATTTACTAGTAAATACTAGCAAAAAATCAAAAAACGACAAAAAATAAATAATTGTTTGGGATTTTCTGATTTTGTTTTAAAATTTTATAATCAAGTAAGTATACACACGTATTGTGAGGACATTTTTTTTAAGTGACATTACTTGTAAACATCTTAAATACTACATTTTGTGATCTGGTTTTAAGTTATGGCGGCACAGTTTTCCATTGTCGATTATTTTAACTATATTGGGGGAAATAATAATTCCCGTGTTGTTTACCAAGGGGTAGAAATCTACAATGCTGGGCATATAATATTGTGTAGAGTCACTGAAAAAAACAGAGTTCATAAAGATTTATGCATTATGCCTACAGACTTGTGCATTACAAACTCACACACAATAACAGGAATTTTCAAGATATGCGATAATAAATACAAAATTGAAAATATTTTTTGTAGTCACTATCATTAAAATGTAATGAGCAAACTTTGATATAACGGCTCACTTTTTTTCCAATTTTTAAATTGTTTATCTAAACATCGCGTCGATTCCTAACCTCTTGCTTTCCCAATTTTATTTCGAACCGTACGGTGTCTGATATTGGTGGAAACAAATGAAACGATATTTCCGGGTTTCTTCTTTTCAATGAATTGCACATAGGCACACAACTATATGTATTATACATTTTTCAATGATTATAATAAAACTTTAAAAACAAACTTCATACAAAACCAATACACAAAACGAAATTTTATCTGTAGTACACAAGTTCATGAAACGCTCACCAGATGGTAGGGTTTTTAGCTGCAAATCACTATAAGGCAATTATAATAGGACAAGGAAAACAAAAAAAAAACGCATGTGTTTATTCAGATTATTTAACTTGTTATTAAATAATTTGTTCTTAACAAAATATTTAAAAAACCAGTGGCGAAGGGAGACCTCCGCTAGACTTGCCCGACCCCGAAAACAAGAGCACGGGGAAGAATATAAAACATAAAATTGAAAAAAGAAGATTTAGGTAAATCTTCAAAAATACATCAAATTATGTTCTATACAACTTTTTGTTCAAGGCTTGGTTTACTAGTTACGATTTTTTTAAAAGTTTTTAACTTCCGTTTCCAATTTCGGATCTTCATAAAAAACAATAGGGAGACCAATTAATAGGAGAATTTTTTAGTACCAGAATGAACTCTCCAAGTTTAACCGTTCTTGAGTTATCGTGTTTACACACATACGGACGGCACTTCGAAAATAGGTTTTTTGGATTCCCTAGACCAGAGGAAACTTTCTTAAACTTATATAGTCGCGGACCCCCTCTTGAACAACTTTTTTTTGCGGACCCCATCCCAATCCTTGGTATTTTACATCGTTTTTGAAACTTAATTTCTGGCTCAATAATCTCATAGGCACTACGTTATAATAAATATTGGTAAAAATGTATCGCTGGTTATTTTAATAAATGGTCTTGCGCATTAATAGAGATGAACATTTTTATTAGCATATAGAATAAAAAACATAAAATGAATAAAAATAATTGTAAAAAGAATTCAAAAAGTTACAAATTATAATACGTTAAACTCATGCAAACATTTCTTGGTCAAATATTGGTCAAAATAGATCTTATTATAATATGTTTTCTGTAAATAATTTGCATTTGAATAAAAATAATTAAATTTTTACTAATTATTGTTTAGTTATGTCAATAACTAGTTAGAAAACAACAAATAGAAAAAGTCTTGACCATTTAGGATTTTTATTAAATAAGTTATTTGAATAAAAGCGAAAAGTTGGGGGATGTAAAGTTAATGTCAACATTGTTTCGCGGACCCCCAGGGGTCCGCGGACCACATTTTAAGAACCGCTGCTCTTGACTATGAAACGTGGTCATCAGACAAAATCTCTACATCGAAAATTTTCGCGATTGCAATACATACTTGCCCCTTATATATTGAAGTCGGGCAATTAATAAATAAAAATGAAAGAAATGAATAAAAAATTAAATTCTTTTAAAAAGATGCAAAACCTCTGTTGAGATGGTAGGGAGATATAAGAACACCTGTCGTAAAAATTTTAAAATAAAACTCGAAAACTTGACACTAAACACTGTTTTGTTTAAAAACAGCTCATATATTTGAAACCGTTGGTCTACGTACACTGATGCTGTTTAAGTATTTTTCTGTTATTTTGGTCACTGCTATATGCTCTTAAAATGTCCGACCAGCTTCCTTACATCCTGTGTAAAAGGTAGAACAATAAAAATACAAGAATGATAATTCGGAATCTGTTATAAGACATGTAAACATATAAAATGTTTACATATAACATTGTCTTTATATTAGTGTTTTTTTAATTAGCTTTTTTCTATCAATCCCCAATCGATCTCTGAGCCTGAAACGATCCCTAGCAATATCGTATCGACCACTTTGGCGAGCCTTGGCTTCGACACACAGTATCAACCTGAAATATCTCACTTAATATTTACTCAACAGCAAAAATACATATAAAAAGTTGTTTAGAATGAAGAAATGCTTATTTTTTGTTTAAAGTTGGAGGTACAATTTTTTAGGTGTTATGGGGACCGCTAACTGAATTTGAAATAACTCTTATAGTCGGATTGCTGATAGGTGACTGTTCGTTGCTACAAGTATCGATATACAATACTATATGTTTTCTCTGTCTATATCATTACAATTATTTGCATACCCATAGTAACGTATAGTGACGCAAGTTGACAACTAACCTTCCAAATTATTTTAATAAAAAACAAAGCATTAGAAAGAAACGGCATGATTCGTAGATATCTTTACTAATTTGAGCACGATAATAAATTTACAGCAGTACTCAAACAAACAAAATTATTAATTTTAAGGTAATAATTATAAATAAGGAAAAATTTATACTCATACGTTTGTGATTATAATATAATTTTGGATTATAATTTGTTGTTTAATTAAATTAAATTTTTATGTTTCCCCTAAGTACAAAGTAATAAAATATTAAGTAAAAATATATTTATTCATATAATATATTGCTACAAGTAGTATTTAAATTTTATTTTTATTTAAAAAAAATTAGTCACTGTAATGCATGATATCGTCAACAATCCTTTCCCTTTCCCACCATTCATTTATTAAATTTTCGATTTTTTTAACAGATTTTGCCCAAGTCTCACAACTAATTTGATCACATTTTCACAACTTCGTTATCACTATTATCCGCTTTGACCAATATGTCTATCATAATAATTTTTTGTTATACCCCAAATTAGTACAATGGGGTTAAACTGGCAGTGATAAGGAGTAATCTTAGTACTTCATGACCATACGTTTGTGCCAATGTATCAATAAAATAAACTGGTTCAGATTTTTCTTTCTTAACAATTTTTAAAAGATCACATTTTAAGTCATTTTTTGAAAACGTTACGTATATTTTTTAAACGATTTTAGATGAGTTACTTGTTGGTGCTTTATTAATTATTCTACAATGGTATGATGCATTGTCCAATACTATTATTGAAGGTTCTTCTAAATTTTTTAATAATTTATCTTCAAACCATTTTTCAAATAGTTCTACTGTCATGTTATCGTGATAATCAGCCTTTTTAGAAGTTGTTGAAAATATTAATCCTGCACCTGCAATCCATCCATTTGAGCAACCTGCGTGTAGCACTACAAAACGTTTCCCCTCTGTACAACTTATATTTTTTACAGTAGCTGGAGTTTCATCTTGCCAAGTCCTTTTATTCCCACCTTTAGAAAAAATCCATGTTTCGTCCAAGAAGATAAATTGAGAAGGAATATTACTGTTTAAATTTTTATGATATTGCCTCAAAAAGTTCGTCCTTAAACTAACTACTTCACTTCTTTCGCATAAAGCTCTTCGATTACAACTACGTTTAAATGAAAAACTAATTTTTCGCAATAATAAATTTAAACTTGATAAACCAATGTCCAAAATAAATGTTTCTTTGAGATTTTTATTAAGCGATTTTAATGTAATATGTACTTTATTCTTATACATGTTATAAATAACATTGCGAACTTCAGTTTTCTTATTTTCAGATATATCTTCAGATTTTAATTTCCTTCGTTTTCTCGTGATTTTGTTAGTGAGAAGTTCAGATTTATTACATTTTATAATTCTTCGAATTGTTGATTCCAAAATCTTTAAGGCTGCTGCTACTCTTTGATGGACACAAGATATAGAAATAAGTGGCCCATTGTTCTCTTTTTCGGAATTAAAATATTCCAGCAGATTCAAAATTAAAGTTTGTGAATTTAATAATTGGCCGCAAGCCATATTTTAATTAATATTTATTGATTTAATAATTTTAATTTAATTATTATTTAACCTGACGCTGACAGCTAACACAAATAACAAAAAACATTTTTAAAATCGCTGAAAAATGGTAACTAGATTATTATATGAATGCACCACTTGATACATACATGTAACAGTCACCTATCAGCAATCCGACTATATATTATTTATATTACAGTAAAACTGTACATAACAATAAACGTACGAAGAACGAGCACGTCAGCTAGTGAATTACAAAAGAAGAACAGATATGGATTCCACTAAAACCTACCTGTTTAGATGCGTTTGCGCTGTCTCTAATAAAGTCAATCTTACTCTATTTGAGCCCACAACCATATCCAGATTA
Organism: Liopterus haemorrhoidalis; assembly: GCA_963971575.1. Taxonomy (NCBI): domain Eukaryota; kingdom Metazoa; phylum Arthropoda; class Insecta; order Coleoptera; family Dytiscidae; genus Liopterus; species Liopterus haemorrhoidalis. The sequence goes on along the minus strand of OZ020611.1, from coordinate 144,043,797 downwards.
TTGATGATTTTCTCCAAGAAATGTTTACTTTCAGTAGGGCCAACCTCTCGTTTCTGTGTTGAAGATGTATCAGCTAATTTTAACATTGGCACCAGAGTGGGCATTGTATCCCTGAGGTAGCTGTAATGTCTTAATGTGTGTTGCTCAAACAGATCTATCATCGTTGGACAGTGTTGAGCAGCATTGAAAACTAAGATTAGAATGCACACATCTTTTAAACTGTTAAGAAATATTATTAAATTATAACAAAAATAGATTTTTTTACAATTAACTTTTATGTACACTTTTGCGGGATTAAAGTAATAGACTAATCGCTATGGAATAAAATAGACATCATTTCATAAGAAGCTGTGCAAATACTCAGTAATAATATTTCAAATACCAATCCAAGTCTTTAAATTAGCAAATACTAATACTCAACACTGATAAAAAGCAATTGAATGTAAGTGAAGTACCAGAAGTATATCAAATACCACTAACGCAATTCAAATACTAGAAGTATTTCAAAAACTAATTCTTCAATCTCTTAAGTGTCTGAAATATGAAGAGTATGTCAAGTATGAAAAGTATTTAAAATGCCAAAATATTTAAAATATAGAAAAGAAATTTTTAACATGCATAATCTACGCTCGAAATAAATATAAGGATTATACTGACTGTTACGAGGGTTGCCTTTTATATTTCGGGATTTGAGATCAAAAACAATTATTTATCAACAAAAGTGGCTTTATTGTTTTTCAAAATATGCTCCATGAAGATCAATATACTTTTGCATGAATATGAACCAATTTTCGAAGCACTTTTTCCACTCCGATTGTCAAATTATGTGGGATCCAACGCGAACAACAAATCTTTTCGGCCAAATGTTCATGCAATAGTGAATTTATGCTGGTCCCACTAATGCCCAAGGATACCTCAATCTCACGATAAGTCACATGACGATCTTGCAGTATCAGTTCACGCACAGCATCAATGTTTTCCGGAACAACAACTGATTTTGGACGACCTTCACGAAATTCGTCCTTCACGCTACGTACAACCCCCAGAGATTATTAGTTTCTTATACAAAACTAACAATCTGAAATAAAATTAGTGACAATCTATACATCAAATTTTGCACAGAATTTTTATCTATCTAATAGCATATTTTTGATGCTAGAAAAAATTATTGTAAAAATGTTATTGCTAAATAACTTAATAATAGGTATTACACAACGTTCTGTATTTTTTTTTTTTTTGTGGGTTTCAAATAATTTTTATATTTATATAGTTTTGTGTAGAAATGTTCAAATAATACGTTAACATTTTTTTCGACATGATTGTTTATAGTTTAGTGCCTTCGTCGAAAAATATTATACTTGATGATAATGAAATGCCACTTGGTACAAGTATTCTTTACATAAAATGAAACATTTTTATATGCCGTACCTATATTGAAAACCGCGGCAGATTCGAGGTGGCGGCAAAAGTAGATTACCAAGTACAATAACTATAAGTAATTTTCACAATAGAACAAATTATCTCCAAACATATTTGTAGAATGTAGCTTTAGCTACAATTTGCCGCATGATACACAAATATGCGTCGAATGGTTTACAAGATGGCATCTATAACGCAAGTTGTTTATTTACAATTACATGACAGTTCTTTTGACAATTAAAAATATCCTATTAGCTAGATAAAAATTCGCTGAAAATTTTGATGTATAGATTGTTACTAATTTTATTTCAGGTTGTTAGTCTTGTATAGGAAACTGTACGGTTGTGTGCACCCTTAAGCGAACTACGGCCACGATTTAAGTCGGCAAACCATCGATAAACAGTAGTCCTTGATGGTGCTTCATCGCCAAAAGTCAAATTAAGTTCATCGATGGACTGTTGTTGGGTTAATCCACGTCAAAAGTTGTAAAAAATATTCGCTCGAAAATGTTCACGATTTAATTTAATTTTTAGCCGAGATGAATTTTTTCTGTTAACTGTTACTGTAAACAACACAAATAGCGGTCGTACGTCAAAAGGTTCTGAGTAAGTATAACGTACTCAGAACCTTTTCTTTGCTCTGAAGTAGATTTTTTTCTAATTTATTTCATTTATTTTTTAAAACTAATTACGAGGGTTGCCTCTTATATTTCGGGATTGCGCGAAACAAGTGCTGCCATCTGGTAACTGATGCTTCTATCGTAAAGTTTGACATATTTGACGGTATACGTACTCAGAACGTTTTGCCGTACGAGCACTATTTGTGTTGTTTACAGTAACTTGAAAAAATTCATCTCGGCTAAAAATGGAATTAAATCGTGAAAATTTTCGAATGATTATTTTTTACAACTTTCGACCTGGATTAACCCTACAAGAGTGCATCGATGAACTTAATTCGACTTTTGGCGATGAAGCACCATCAAGGACTACAGTTTATCTATGGTTTGCCGACTTCAATCGTGGCCGTAGTTCGCTTAAGGACGAATTTCGGAACGTCGTCCAAAATCGGTTGTTGTTCCGGAAAACATTGATGATGTGCGTGAACTGATATTGCAAGATCGTCATGTGACTTATCATGAGATTAAAGTATCCTTAGGCGTTAGTGGGATCAGCATACATTCACTATTACGTGAACATTTGGCCATCAGAAAGATTTGTTCGCGTTGGATCCCACATAATTTGACAATCGGAGTGGAAAATGCCTCAATCGGAGTGGAAAAAGTGCATCGAAAATTGGTTCAAACGCATGCAAAACTGTACTGATGTTCACATTTGTTGATAAATAATTGTTTTTCATCTCAAATCCCGAAATATAAAAGGTAACCCTCGTATATAAATTGTCATTTATAGTTATATTTATTTTTAAATGTTGGTATATGTAACATATTGGCATTATTGGTTTCATGTATTTGCTCTGTAAATGATTAGGAAAGTTACTTAATAAATGAGTATCAAGCAGACATGTCTTATTTCTCAACAGAACATATAACATGACGCAGCCGATACTAGCCAGTAGCTAGTAAGAACCGAATAAGTATAAAGTGAAAGAAAATATATTTTTTTAAATAATTGATTAAAACTTGTGTTAAAAAAAAAGTAATATAGATATGGGTAAAAGAATTCCTATTTCACCTTTAAGAATTGAAGGCAACGTGTCTATCAACTGGACAAAATGGCGCAAACGCTTCGAAAATGACGTAAAAGCTAGTGAACTAACGAAAAAAACGGACGAAACACAGTGCGCTACGCTCTTACACTACATTGCTGAACAGGCTTTTGACATTTTTCAAACTTTTAATATAAGTGAGACTGATAAAAAAGTATTAGCTAAAGTAATAGACAGTTTCGAAAAATACTTGATGTCATATATAGTTATATACAGTTATGGTTAAAATAATAAATACACCTAATATACCAACTTTATTACTTGTAGTTGGAACACTAAATAAATTTATATTTTTATTCTAACTGGCATAACCAATAAAGCACTTTATGATCTATTAAAACCATTATATTTATCAAGAAATATTATATGGTGATAGAAATATTTTGATATTTGTGAAAACATTACCTAAAACGGTTGGTCAAAATAATAAATACAATCGAGAAAATTTAGTCAAATATAAAATTTATTATTCATTTTACTGTTACTAATTGCATAATACCAATTTTTATAATCTTAGTAATCAATAGCATGCCTTTTATTTGCCGAAACGGCCCGACATCCTTTGGGTATCGACTCAATGAGCCGTTGACAGCTCTCTACAGGAATGCTGTACCAAGCTTCTCGAACAGCAGTCCATAATGCAGTTTTGTTCCTTGGTTTTTTTCTGCTCAACCCCATCCTTAACTAGTTTCCAAAGATTTTCTGTTGGATTCAAATCGGGTAATTGAGCAGGCTAAGGTAAAATTTGAAAATTGTTTTGCTGGAACCATGTTTTTGTTGCACGAGCCGTGTGTTTAGAGTCGTTATCTTGCTGGTAAATCCATATTAGTGACATATTCCACTCCGCATAGGGTAGCATACTAGTTTCCAAAATTAGGATGTAAATTTCTTTCGTCATTATCTCATCTATGCGAAATAAGGGACCTATACCATACCAAGAAAAACAACTCCAAACTAAAATCTTACCTCCTCCATGTTAAACGGTTTTTTTTTTTTCGCGTACTTAAGGTCAAACGCCTGGTTTGGAGGACGCCTAACAAATTTTTCCCATCATTTCCAAACAACATAAATTTACTTTCGTCACTAAACGAAATATTTCTCCATTATTTAATACCTTCTGCACCATACCAGTAAATGTGTTCTTGAGCATATTCCTTAAGGGCTTGTAAGAGTCTTGGTTTTAATGATGGTACTTTTCTAGGCGAACATGATCTTAAGTTATGCTCTACCAACCTCCTTCTAATGGTTCGTGCAGAAATATTCGGTTGTAGTTCGGTTAGTAAATTAGTTGATGACATGAAATGATTTTTTTCACTTCCTTTACCAAGCGTCTATCTTCGTTCTTTAAAGTCTTGTGTGGTCTACCCCGAGTTTCTTCTTTAAATGAGTGACTGATGACATTTTGTACCATTCCCAAAGAGCAACCCATAATATTAGCAAATCTTCTAAAAGAATTGCCATCATTTTTAATTTTTTAATTAAGTTGCTCATTTCACTACCACAATGTTTATTCTTACCCATCTTTGCAATAGTTTGAACAAAACTAAATAATTTTCTTTGTAAAACATATACTTATAAATACATTATGCACTTGTATGAACCTGTCTTAACTCCGTTATCAAATTATTTTTATGAGTTTTAGGAAATGTATTTATTATTTTGACCAACCATGTCAGGCAGTGTTTTCACAAAAATCAAAATATTTCTTTGACCAAATAATATTTATTGATAAATATTATGGATTTAATAGCTCATAAAGTGCTTTATTGGTTATGCCAGTTAAAATAAAAATATGAATTTATTTAGTGATCGAACTACAAATAATAAGGTTACTATATTAGGTGTATTTATTATTTTGACCGTAACAGTATATATTTAGCTGTTGGTATATGTAACATATTGGTTTCTTGTATTTGCTCTGTAAATGATTAGGCAAGTTAGTTAATAAATTACTATCAAGCAGACTAGACGAGTCTTATTTCTCAACAGAACATATAACATAAATCTTGTCGTTTATTTATCCTCGATATCCGCAAAACTTAAAAGTAGCAACCCTTGTGAAAAAATGTTGTGTCATAAAACGAAAGTGATAAGTTAATAATCATTTGTTATATACATTACAGTATAAAATAATAAGAAGGATACATGATGGCGTATCAACATCAGGCTCAGCAGTATCAAAGAACGGATGTATAGTCAACAATTGCGGTACTAACGGCAACGTCAATTCTGGATGTTGAGATCCAACCCTTTGCAAACATCTGTAAGTTGATCTCTTGTCCTGCGGATATTTTCTCAAATTATCCAACAACTTCTCCACGCACATCTGCAAACATGTAGTCGTAGCCAATCGACAGCAAGCCAACATCCTATGTAATCCTTCTCTAACATCAAAACTAAAATCCTCCAACGCTCCAAGTATAGTTTCCAACTGATCTTCTCTTAATATAATATATCTACTAATTTTTCTTAAGCTGTCTATTGCTTTAATTCGTACATCTTCGATTTCATCACTTAACATATCTACGAGGAAATCGAGTGATACTACAGAGAACTCTGAGTTATTGAGTGATAATTGACAGATGGAGTCTACAGTTGCGGATCGTACTTCGTAATATTCGTCTTCTAAGCCGTGTACGAAAGCGCCGCAAGCACCACTACTCATTAAACTGACGCTATCTGCGTCAACTAGTTCACGAGGAGCGTCATCTGCCCATTTTTTTCCTGATGCCCATTCGCCACTTGTCACATTTTCCCACGCTAATTCATGGGCTGAACATTTTTTCTGCGGAAGAAAGTAAGTATCAATAAAATTTTATATAATAAATATACACTGGCCGACAAAAAAAAATTGACATCTTACAATAGGGGATAGGCATGGTTTATTTTAAATTTTTTATTATATTCCTCTTGTTGCATATAAACATAAAAAACAGTTTTTAATTATTTTTTTTTAATTTGAAGGCTTAAAAAAATCATAAATGTATATAGCGCGCGAAAACGACGTGTGACGTCATACCCCTTCTAACTGACGCATGACACTACTAGCTTACCCAGCGTACATAGTCTGTTATAAACTTATTTGTTTGTATAACTTTTATAGGTTATGTAAAGTTAGAGTGATTTTAATTAAAATAAAGTTTAATTCTATAAAAACAATTAAATTAAATTTTATATTAAAATATATAACCTATATTGCAGTATTTCAATTATGCCTCTAACGTTTTGTAACTTCATGTAAACAATGTAGTAAAATTCTGACATCTAAATTACATAAATATTTACATTTTACAGAGTTGCAGCGTTTGTTTACATAAAGTTATAGAATATAAAATAAAAATTACTTACAGGTCTGCTTTGACACCACGTATTTCTTCAGCACTGTAGCATTCATTATTTTTCATATATTCCATGAGCATAAATGCATCAATGTTGGGTAAATTATCACTCTGAGCCCTAACAAAATCTTTATCTGCCATTTTAATAATAAATGCGTGAAAAATTTTTTAAAAACAAATACAAAACTCTCGAAATACAATATACACACGTGTAAAGATTATGTTGTAGCTGTATCTGTGACGTGAAACCCCTATCGTTTGACGTCATACTCAGTCGTTTTTACTCGGCAACATTCGCGCCGTGGTCGGCTTATTTCAAATTTACAATATTTTAATTAAAAAATTTGGCTATAATATTAATTGAAATATGATTTTTGTTTTGTTAGGTGACATAACTAACATTAACATATCAAAATAATGTAGTTTTAAGGAAATATATATACTATTATACTTAAAAGGCTGATAAAATAATAGTTAACCGTTTTAATAGGAAACTATAAATATCAGCGGTAATAAAATGTTTATAAAATTTAAGCCAGCATAAACAAACATTTTTTGTTGTTAACTTAACAGACTGTAACAATGAATAATACATGCTTGCACGATAACGCATATTCGGAGTTATTCTGTATTTTTGTGGTTAAAAAGATTTGGTTAAAAATAATGTTTAAAAAGCAACATTTTATCTAGGCGTTGAAATTTTAACCTCGTTTCTTATTCTGCATCTCAGGTTGTAACCCAAGCGTTAAGTTCTAGCTTCTTAACCTTATGGTTAAAAGTATGTTGTGAAATTATCTAAAAGGGAACGTAATTTGCTCTTGTAAGTGTGGATTTAATGTAAACCAGTGTTTTGGTTGAATTGTGAATGAACAAGGTTCAAAGATAATAAATCTATATTGCGGAAATGTACAATATTTATGTATACAAAATTATGGGCGCAGAAAGTAAAAAATATAATATTACTATAACATACAAATGTATCAATATTTTTTCTTTCTTTTCTTTTTTCTATATTAAGATACTTTTATTTTCAGATTACATTTGCCTTAATTTTATTTTTACACAAACAGGGAAATCAAAATTTATAAATGCGTATTACAGTTTTAAAGTTTTAAATATTTACTTGCATTATATCGGGAAATCTTTTGGTTCTTCTCGGATTTTCAAAAAAAAAAAAACATTTCTAAAACGAGATATTCCGTAGAAGTTTTAGACAAATGAAAATATTTTAAAATGTTTCTTCAGGTAAATTAAAAGGTTCACTCATATCACGCAGTTGCCTTTGTTTAATTCGAACTGCTCTCCTAAAAAGCATTTGTATATATTTTTATTCCAAATATAACCTACTGAATTAACCACACTGAGGTTAAAATTTTAACGCCATAGAGTTACAGAATAACAAAATATTGTAAAGCGTGTTTAAAATTTTTTAACTTCGACCTTGAGGTTAATTTTTAACTTTTTAAGATACAGAATGGACCAGATTAAATTCGAATTTTAACACAGATAACACATTATTAAAATAAAATTTTGGGCATTAATTACCCATCTTAAGGATTTTTAAACTCTTGCAAGTGATTTTTTTTTGTGTAATTAAATTAGACGTTGTACAAGCTGCATCGTTGAATGAAGATGGCCGTAGTATTCTAATATAGCTGGCGTTTTGGATGTAACTAAAAACATTATTAATTACTTAAATATTATTATTAAAGCGTCATCAGCGAACACAGCTACACAGAGAAACCTGGTTCAAGTTGACTACAGACAACAAGCGCTTGTGACGACTGATTCCTTTCCCTAACTGTTCTGCGCGTTGCAACTTGCCTATAAATTTTCTCGCACGTTGTCTCGCAAAAAATTGAAATTTGGCAATTTCACCACTAACTGTGCAAATAAAATTGGGGTATAAAAAACTCAACAAGGGCTTGTATTCTAAAGACCTGTGACTTTCCCGAACTATCCCGGAACGCAGACTTGAGCAGCATATTGTGCACAATGAGTTACGGTTGAGTTTAAAATCTTAAGATCCCTAAATTTTCGTATCATAAAAACACGTACGCAAAAAAAAAAAACTGTGAATAAGACTAGTGTTACATATACCGTGCGATCATAATTTCTTGTCAGTTACATAACAGTAAACAATGAGTTTAAAAATATCAAAACTGTGTTCTAATCCACAGCTGAAAATCCCAATTTAACAAAGAGCCAATCAGATTACTTTGTAGGTCCGAACTCACCCGAGAAACAAGGAAAATATGTGTTCCTAACTTAATACCTGTTGGCAACTCATTGGCGTGTAGAGAAAAATAGTGTTCATTTAATAATCAATTCGTATAAGATAATAAAAATATAATGTACGCCTATGTGTTCATGTCCTTGGAAATAAGTTTAATAACTAAATGTTTCTGTCAAGTGTTGAATAACGGACAAGATTTCTTGATCGCTGTGTGTTTTATTCAGTAGTATCGTTTTATCTGGAATTCAGTGGACTTTTTGTGACATCATAGTCATTTTAGATCAACCTGTATAATTCTGATTAACATGTACTTTGCACTATTTGTTTTGTAATACTGGAATAATGTATGGTTAGCTATTTCAATAAAAATGGTATATTCTTAAACATGTTTTTATGTCGTGTTTTCATTTTTAGGGCTTTTTCAAAAATATATAAATGTTCAGTTCTAACACGGTATATACAATAGTTTCAGTCAGGCATTTTTATTGTACCTAAATTTTCATGCGCATGCGTGAGCGTGGCAAGTATGCTAACTTTTTCGAGCTACACGAGTCGTGACGAAGCAGTAATTTTCTAAAACTTTTAAACAAGCTACAGCTATATTCTTTTATCGACAAGTATCCGTTTACAGCATATTATTTTTGGTTTATTTGTCTCGTCAATACAATGCATTTATATATTATGCTATTCCATTTGTCTATTTTTATGGACAAGCATTTCTTTATTAAATCTATTTTTACTTACATAAATGAAACTGACAATTAAAAGAAAATAAAGATCTAGCTTCCCTTAAATAATTTTCCTACTTTATTATTGCACTATTTGCAATAGTTTTAGTATTACATAAAATAATAATAATATGTAGAGTTTTCAAAATTAATTTTTTGTCATAAGATATAACAATATACAAAATATTTTGGTTGAACCTCAATTTACAAACTTAATTTGTTTCTGACTGTGGTTCGCATCTTGAAAAGTATGTAACTAGAAACCCTATTTTCCATCATATCTTATGGCAATTAATTAAACCCAGATTCAATTACTTTCCAGATTCAAAATTTAAAATAAAAATCCGAAAAATAAAAAAAAAAAATCTCAACTAAATGAAGATAACTCAAATAAATGGAGAAGGAGTGATTTTTACGCTACAAAATATGCATTTTGGCTATCATGATATATTAATTTTTATTTATAGAGTCTTTGGTTTACATGATTAGTATGAAAATCATCTTCTATTAAATTGTACAAAAAAAAAAAACTATATTTTGTGGCTGGTTTTGTAGTTCAGGAATTTTTGATTTGTTGCCTGTAGTAGTAGCCTATTTCTAAGTACTAGGGAAAAAAGTTAAAAAAATATAATGTAAAACAGGCTTTAGATAATTTGAAAACAAAGCATGAAAGTATAGTAGTTCGTATCTAGAGGTCAAAATAGGATATGAAAAAAGTTTATATCTCGAAAAGTTTGTATGTCAATAGATTCATAATACGAGATACCACTGTATTTAAATACAAAAATTTCCTTAAGTATCTGTATCTAGATATTTTTTTAAATGAAACAACACATTCTTCAAGTTATACCAATAAGATACTTCGAAGAAATTTAAGCCAAAACTGAATTAGTCTACTTATTTGTATAAAAACAATTTACAACTTAACAAAGAAATATTTGAAACTTACCCTCATGTTAGACATCAACTTCTTATCCAAAGTCTGATGTAAAAATCTGGAGCTAACCAACTTCATGGAACCCAGCAACTGTGCAGCTAGCGTCCTTACAGCCATGGACAGATCATTAACTGCATTACACACTTTACCAAAAGAATCATCAATCATTCTTAATTCCTGATCACTATCCGGTAAAATCACAACATTTTCTGGATATGTATTACCCAAAACCCAAACGAGTTTCAACGCCACTTGTCTAACAATCTCATAATCATCTTTCAATGCTGATATAACATCAGAGTACATTGAGGGATTTAAAGTAAATCCACGTTCATGAAATGATATCATTGTACTAAACGCTTCACTTCTGACGCGTGCGTCTTCACTAAAAAAATAGTTTCCAACTAACTTTAAGACTGAATCAGTCTCCGGTCCAGTTCCAAAAGGCAATAAAACACCAATCAATGTCAAACAACGACATTTAACACTGTGACTAACATCTGTTAAATACTGTTTAGCGATATCAACAAGTTTCAAATGATATGTTGGGTTATCCGTTATTAAAAGTCCTAATTTTTGTATCGTAGATATTCCTTGTGCAATTACCTTATGCGACTTTTCTGATTTCAGTAACAAAATAGTTTCTTCTATGATCGCTGTTAAATCAGCACCCTGTTCACAACCTATATCAGCAAATAAAGCTAATATTTTTACTCTCACAGCAGATTCAGCCTCTAATTTAAAATGATCTGATAGTTTTCTAATCGCTTCTGGAATATGAGCGCTTTCAAATTCCAAACAATCAGATATCCGTAATAAAGCTTGTAAAGCTTCATTACTGTTTTTACATTTTTCTAGTAAGTTTACAAATGCTATTGCTGAGCTTCCTATTACAGGCTTTTTAACTAAACGCAGCTTTTTAAATGGTTGAGGCTGTGGAACTTCCTAAAACATAACCATGTTGAAGTAAAAATTTTTAAAATTAACTTATAAATTTATACCTGTATTTGCCCGTATTCTGCTAAAGCACGTTTTTTCAAAACCGCTGCCATTTTTTAAACCTATTGCTGTATTTCTAATTAAATAATTAAATCATATTTGACAGACAGAAACTTCTGACATTTCAAAATATTTAAGTGATTAGGTTAACACAAAATTTCGACACGAAAAAGCGATTGATATTACCGACCAGCGTTACCAGACGTCGGAAGCTAAAAATTTAAGATCCCAGCGCTACGGTAGTCAATTTTTAACTTTGCTAGACGATATTCAAAATTTGGTTGTGTTGGGTTTACACAGCTGTCAAGCTAAAATTGTAGGAATAAATATTTTTTACAATATTTTATGAATCTGTTTTGCCGTTTAATCAACAAATTGGTGTCCAGAAATATGTAAATAGCATATTTAATTCCAAAAAAATTACCTCTAGCCTATGGTCTATTTCAAAGTAGAAAAATGTGTGTAAGAAGATAGGAGCTGTTTGTCCTTGCTTCGGATTGGTTTAGATCGTCATCCCTATTACACTGTAAAAATATTGTTTTTAGTCCAAGTTGACAGATGTTCAGTGTCGTACATTGGAAATATATATTATTTATATTATTTAATTTTTCTCATATATTTTGTTATTGTTTACATATTTAGACTTTTATTTATATTCTTGACGTAGATTTTATGGAGAAAATTCTCCATGTAATTTGTTTTTACGCAGTTATGTATTTTTTAGGTTATCTGACATATAAATATTTTTTGACAGTTGACAATTAACAGATCAAGAAAGAGGACTAATGTGAGGCCAAAAGACAGCCCAGTTGATTGTGCCCAAAGGAGAAGTTATTGATATAATTTTTAGACCTTCATATATTTATATATTTTTAATATGTATTTACAATAATTATTTAAATAAGAAACTTTAGCTCTGAAGATATATTGTTTGTTTTATTGCTTTGTTTAAACTTTTAGCCAAATCTCTCTTTTTACATATAGTACATAATTTTTAAAATTAATATTTTTTTAATTTTTTAAATTTCCCATTAAACTGAATTTATGTCGTATAAATAACGTAATAACGTGTATTATCTGCCTTGTTTATTCCAATACCTTATTAAAAAAAATCACTTGCTAACCCAGTTGCTATGCCCATGCCCTAGTTGTAACTTATTTTAAATTTCCCGCTATACTGTATTTGATCAATGTAAATCGTACTCGGTTCGCAGCGCTATCTACTTTTTTCTACTTTGAAATAGACCATAGTTAAAAATTGACCACCGTAGCGATGGGATCTTAAATTTATTTCCGTATACGTCACTAAACTGATAAAATTTGAAAAAAGCCAGCCTATTGAGAAGTGAAATTACCTATAGAGGCGCCGTTGTCGCTTACAAAATGGCGATTGGAATAGGATATTTTTGACATTTGCCATTTGATACACAACAATTCACATTGCAGTTAATTTTCTGTTGCGATTTTAAAGATGTTTTATTAAAGTTTTCTTCACTTTAACATATACAAACAATGTAATTAAATGAGCCACATCCAACAAAATCCTATTCCGTTAAGTTCCAAATATACCGCTAGGCGTCACTTCAGTTATTGTCAGTTCTCAATTGGCTAATCCAAACGTTTAATAAAAATATTTTGAATATTTTAGTTGCTTATTGCCTTTGAAAATAAAGAAAATAGGTGAATGTTCATTTATTTTAAAATATAAGGCCCTAAATATTGAAAATTTTGATTCTTATAGCATTTTTTGCTATTTTTTATAATATTTCCTTGTTATATTTTATTAATTTTTTGCATCACAAAAATCGAGCTCATTAATTAGTTTTTTTTATCGTGATTATATCGATAAGGAATTAAAGTCATTAGTGAAATTGACATTGAAATATTCAATTTAATAAATACAGGTGTTGCCAACGGAGTGGCCGAGGGCATTGAATCGTGTGGTTAAGACTTGTGGAATATACAGTCTGGGCTGGGCGGTCGGTGGTTCGAGCCTCCTTCGTTGGTGATATTATTCGGGCGAGAATAATATGTTTACATTACTCCCATTTTCACAATCATTCACCCCTCATCCAGGTGTAGGAGCTCGCCCCCTGGCATCGGCGATTAGCCTCGTTGCAGAAATAGGCCAATGTAAAATAAATAAATAAAAAATAAAAAAAAAATAAAAAAAATACAGGTGTTCATATAATTTTATTTAAAACTTTTAAAGATAAATAATATAGCAGACAAAAATTATTCCAACAATTTTTGTATTTCTTGTGTTTTTATTTAATATTACCGTGGAATAAATTTAATTTTGATTAATTTATTATTTATTTCTAGTCTCATTTCTGTGAGAAAGATTTTACGGGCGATGCCATGCGATACCGGCAAGTGCCAGGCCGGTTTCCGCCAACATATCGGACGCCTGGACTCAGCTTACAATGCGGTTTTCAAAAAGATAATTTTTGGTGAGTCCTAATTTTTTTAATTCATTATTGTTATTATTTATCCAATTACAGTAGGTGGTTTAAAAACTAATAAAAACCAGGCGTAATTAATTTCATATTTATAATGTGTACATTGAAATATTGGGTTATTTGTTTTTGTACTTTTTTGGTAGCTAAATACATATCTTATTAATACATTTTCAAAATACAACTAAGTCGTCAATATCAAAAATATTTCTTTGGTTCCAATAAATGGCATTATTACATGTTTCTACAGTCTTAGATGAATTTATTTAACTGTTTGTTTATGATTGTTTCCATATTCTTCAATTATAATTACAGAATTCTATAGAATCTAATGTGTTAAATTTTGAATGTTCACTATGGTGGATGGTTCAGAGTGTACTGTATTAATTATAAAAGTTTATAGTTGTTATTTTTCTATTTTCTAATCGTAAACGAAATTTGTAGGTCTCATATTTGTGACATCCCGAATTCTGAGCCCCAAATGTTTCGTACGATTGGATAGACTTATGTTCCATCGTGATGGAGTTTGTGAATACCGTTTTTGGAGAATAACTTTCCAACGGTGCGCAGATATGGAGACTAAAAAACATGGAATAAAAGAAGACGAGGACAAGGGCGAAATGAATTTGGAAGGGAGTTAGAAGTGGACAAGTAAAGAGATTTTAGGAAACTACGACAGAGGTAAATAAGTTTTTTTTTAAATTTTATTTTGGAACTTCAGTGGCTTTGTAGTTAGACGATTGCCTATAAAATACTTGGATCTCTGGTCCAAATCTAGAATTTAAATTTGGATTAACGTCTCGAAAACGCTCTTGGGTTCAAATTCCAGAGAAAAAATTGAGTAATCATTTTGGAGATGGTCTCTGCTATAAATTTCAAAGATAGGCGTTGGGTTCAAAATTCAGACAAATACTTATATAATTTTGATTCATGACTGACGTGAACTAATCTGACAGTAAAAACTCCGTATAAAATTGTAGGGTTAGATTTTATAAACATTACGTCACAACAACGCTCGCTCCGTTTTAGAGTTGCTGCGTTTCGTTAGTGCTCTATTCATGACGTCACCATCAACTGTTCGCTCAGCGCTCGCTCTACTCTGTGCAACTCGAATGCACCCAATAAGGTAAAAATGTAACTTTTTGATTTACTTGATAATTTTTTGAAAATATA
Source organism: Liopterus haemorrhoidalis (assembly GCA_963971575.1). Lineage (NCBI taxonomy): Eukaryota > Metazoa > Arthropoda > Insecta > Coleoptera > Dytiscidae > Liopterus > Liopterus haemorrhoidalis. The sequence goes on along the minus strand of OZ020611.1, from coordinate 144,028,783 downwards.
TTTCTTCAAAAATTCTTAATCTTCAATATCTTTCAAATCAAATTTCCAAGCGCATTATTCAAGCTCACATTAATGTATTATATATTACTCTGAATTTATTGCAAATTTAATTGTAAGGTTGCCTTGCTCATATATATGAAAAAATCTTATTATTGAATTAAAATCCGCATCTGTGTCTGAATTTTGAACCCAGCGTTTATCTCGGAATTTCTAGCAAAGTCCGTCTCCAAAATGAGAACTCAAATGTTTGTCGGAACTTTGAACCTAAGACCGTTTTTGAGTTAATCCAAATTTGAATTAGAGATTTGGACCAGAAAACCCAAGTATTCTACAGGCAACCTTCTAACTGCAAGTCCAAGAAAGTTCCAAAATAAAAATAGCAAAAAGCTTGTTTACCTCCGTCGCAGAGTCACCTAGAAATCCTTCTGCTTGTCCACTTCTAACTCCCATCCAACATAATTTCGCCCCTGTCCTCGGCTTTCTTCATCCGATGGCTTTTTAAGTCTCCTTCTCTGCACACTGTTGGAAAATTCTTCTCTAAGAATGCTGGCATAACCTTAATCACGATGGAACATTGGTTTATCCAAATATACGAAAGATTTGGGGCTCAAAACGGTTATGTGAATACTCAAATGAAACATCTACTAAATTGAACAGTCAAAATTTAACACTTTAGATTCTTAAAATAGAGTTCTATGTGATGATTATAACTGAAGACTATGAAAATAATCATGAACAGTTAAATAAGTTCATCGGAGACTGTAGTATTATTTAATAAGAATATTCATTGGAACCAAAGATATATTTTCGATATCGATGACTTACTGGTATTGCGAAAATGCACAGAAAATGCATTAGTAAAATGCTTAGCTGCCAAAAATATTTTAATGTATTATAAACATGAAATTAATTCTACGCCCCTAGTTTCTATTAATACACATAACCGAGCGGCTACTGTAATTGTTGAATAACAACAATAATGATTTGAAAAAACTTGCCGAAAATCAAAAAAATTAGGAGTATGTAAAATCACTTTTACATAATTTGAAACTAGAAATAAATAACAAATTATTTTAAAGAGGAAAAAATGTATTCCATGGTTATGATAAATAAAAACAGAAAGACACAAAATATTTGGCAATAAATTTATGTGATGTATTATTTTAAATTATCTTTAAAATTTCCAAGTTAAATTTATTAAATAAACACCTGCATTTATTAAACTGTAGGTATATTTCAATGTTAATTTCACTAATGCCTTGAATTCCTTATCTTTATAATCCCACAAGAATGTACTAATGGCCTCGATTTTTGCGACGTAAAAAATTAATAAAATATAACAAAGAAATATTATAAAAAATAGTCAAAAATACTACAAAAACCCAAAATTTTAAATATTAAGGCCTTAACATTTTGAAATAAATGCACGCTTACCTATTTTTCTTTATTTCCAAAGTATTTGAGGTATTCAAGATCACCAACATTTTTTCTCGAATTTCTCAATAATTATTATTTAAATTGTTTCAATTTTTATTTCACTGCCCTTCTAAATTACTTACAGTTACTCACAAAATTGAGCGTACAAAAGTTTTAGAAATATACCTCTTAGGTAAAGATGCCTATAAAACAGATAAATGGTATAAAATTAAATAATATTTAATAAACATTTGTTATGGAAAACAAAAAATATATACATTTTCAGAGACACAAAATTGAGCGTACAAAAAGTAGTAATACTAATAAAATAATTAGAAAACAATCAGTTAATTTAAATTAATATTTTGTCGCGTCACCTTTTGCTTCTATTACTGCTTGAAGGCGATTTGGCATAGACTGCACTAATTTTCCACAAACTTCTGGTGGTATATTATTCCATTCTTTTTGAAGTTTCGTTTTAAAATCATTTTTATTAGAAAATGAATTTGTTTTTATCCGAACTTTTAATTCTCTCCATAAATTTTCAATTGGATTGAGATCAGACAATTGTGGCGGTGTTTTGAGTAATTTTGGTGCATTGTGTGAATGGCAACAACCATTCCTTTACAATAAGCGCAGTATATTTGGGATCGTTATCTTGTTGAAAATAATAAACTGGTGGCATATCTAACTTTTATGCAGTAGCCGTAAGATTATTTTTCAAGATGTTTAGATATTTCCATTTATCCATGATCCCTTCTATAAATTCTAAATTACCTGGCTCGTTTGAGCCCATAGCACCCCACATCATAACTTATCCGCCTCCGTGTTTTGCTGTCGGAACGGTATTAATTTTTTTAAATTCTGTATTAGGCTTCCGCCAAACAATTTGTCTGCCGTCCGATTCAAAAAAATTAATTTTAGTCTCGTCAGAAAAAATAAATTTATTCGAGAAGCTAATTGGTTTGTTTACATACATTTTTGCAAATTCTAAGCGTTTCTTTTTATTCGTTTTTGAAATCAATGGTTTCTTGCGTGCAATTCGACCATTGTAGTTATATTTCCGGAGTACTCGGCGGACTGTTTCTATTGAATTTTTTTTATTTAATCTTTGTGACAATTCTGACGTTAACTGGGGTACACTAATTTTAGGATCTTGCTTGATTATTCGCAAAATAAATCTTTCATACACAGTTGATAACAATTTTTTTCTGCCTCTGCCCGTTTTGTTTTTGATAGTACCTTCATATTTAAATTTATTTATTATTTTTAGAATTGTGGAATGTCTTCGGTTTACTACATCACCTATTTCACGTATTGTATGACCCCGGGCGCATAATTTAACTATTAGTTTTCGTGTAGATTCGTCAGTCTGTTTACGTTTATTTTCCATTATAATAGAAACAAAATCACTGTACTTCAATGTGGCCTAATACAAACTAAACTAATGAAAAAACCATCTATTGCAAGATAAAACCTATGCAATATAATTTCAGGAAAAGACAGGTCTTAAATCAATGAAAATTAACTAGCTCAATTTGTTGTCTCTAAAACCTTATTATTTTTAGTTTTCCTTAACAAATATTACTATACTTTATACTATTTGTAATAATTTTGGATCTGCAAGGTGTATTTTATAAATAAAAATTAATTAGTTTAAAAAAATCTGTTTTATAGTCACGTTTTATTAAAAAGTATCTTTGTCAAATTCTTGTATGCTCAATTTTGTGAGTAACTGTATTTATCATCTTCTCTACAAATTTCACTTTTTTTTTGCACTATTTTCCAATTTATTTTGGAAAATTATTCACGAAAGAAGATGCGTGTAGTTCCAAATTTCATGATGTCGCAAATGACGCCCTGACGTAACAAGAAGTTGCCAATATGCGACAAGAGTTCATATTCACTTGAATTGCGTATAGGGCTGATCGAAAGAGGAGGAGGGGAACCTGGAGATTTTATTTTGAAAAAACCGCAATATATAAAATGTAAATAGGTATGTAAAAATTTAGTTTAGAAAATATATATTATATTTTAAATAAATTGCTATATTTATAAAATCATAAAATAACATTAAAATTAATTTTTAATTCTAAATAAACATAAAATTACTTTCAATATTATATATTTTTTAATTTTCTTGTTTAATTATTTTTCCTAGATCGTCCTGACAATTTAATTTTCTATTAATGTTTTTAAAAAAGTAATTTAAATGCATAAAATTGCTATTATTCTTAATTTCTAAATAAATTGTAAAATATAGATAAATGAACAGTTCAATAATTAAAATTCATTAAAAATAAGTTCAATAATTATATTTTCTTACTTTCAAATAATTTAAAATTTAATTAAAATATATTATTTATACAAAACTTATAAAAAATAATTAAGAAAAATATATAAAATAATATTGGAAATCAGTCCGAATTATCAATGGATTCTTCTTCACTTCAAGTTTATATTTAATCGACACTATAACACAAACGTAATACGGACGTAAATACATATAACGGCAACACAAATTATTAATATGGCGCTCGTTGACAGCAAAGAATATGAGAGTTGCCAGTAAAACAACTGTTGTGTTTGGTACCAGAGGCTTAAACTTAGTTTGTATGCCTATGTTTACAAATATGGGTTAAAATAACAGTGAAAAATAGAACAAGTTGAGACATAAATCTATTTTTCCATAGTGTAAATTTTTCCACGTTTTTACCAAATCAAAAACAAGATCGAAATAGCTCCTATCTTGCCCACACTGCATTCTTAAAAAAATGAAGTATAGTTATAACTTAAATTATAGTGATAGGGAAAACAAAAGAGTATAATATAGGTTATTCCAAACGATTAGGCGGAACTAGATTTTGCAATCTAGTTACTTTCATCGTTTGAATCGTGCTTTTTGGCAGTTTTATTTGAGCTTTGTAAATCATACTTACAATAAACATTTTTTGGTTAAGGTTAATATCATTTTAAAATATCATATTCTTTATATTTTGTTTTTTTTTGTGTCATTCTTAATACAAATTTCCCATTCATTTATTTTTTTGTCATTAAAATATGTAAAAAAGTATTTTTTTCGTTTCCACGGTTTCATTGTTGAAATTTTAAATTCTTGCTTCTCGTGACAAACTAAAAGAACGAAATTCCCATTTAGTTAGGCCTAAACGTTTGGAATAGCCTGTATTAAATTATTTTTATGTTTACACCGGTTATAACAGTTTAGTATATATGGTATTGCCTTGTGTAATACCACCTGGTAACATTTATTGTACAACGAAATAAACAATAAAAGTAAAGTAAATACTGAAAAATATTTATTTATTTTTACATAATGTACACTTACATTTGCTACTTAAAATTCCTATTAAAATATGAAAGAGATCCTAATTCATATAAATTAAAAAAATAATTTGTTTCTTATATTATTATTCACTAATCACGGGTATGATGATTGTAACTTTTGCATGTAACTCTGTAACAAAAACAACGGTATTAATATAATATATAGCAATGTTTTGCAACAAATCTTATTTAGACATAAATGTACATAATTTTATTACCGAGTATAACCAAGAAACCCTGTCTGCTTGGGAGTTAGAAATTGCGACCAGACGGCTGCATCTAATTCTTGAAATTTGGCATACATATACACCCAGATCCCATTACTTAACAATTATAAAATGTCAAAAAAGTAATATATTTCTTAGAAAAGGACCTTTGATATAAGTGCCGACATATTTATTAGTAAAACTTGAATCCCAATTATTATCAAGCCAAAGGAAATCGTAAATTCTATATTAGTTTACAAAATTATCAAATTAATATTAGACGTATGTGAAGCAATCGCAGAACTGCAAATAGAATCCGTAACACGTTTTAAGTACCTCGGAAGCAACGTGAACAGCAACAGCAACATCACGGAAGAAATAACTTTAAGAATCCTGTCTGCGCACAACGCCTACTATGCCCTTAACAGTCTGCTCAGATCACGCTTGCTATTCCGGCACACAAAAATAAGATTATACAAGACCCTTCTTCAACCCATACTCTCACAAAGAGTTCCAGAATACGTTGTATCGGACACGTAATCAGAATGCCCAACAACATGCCAGTGAGAAGAGTATTCGATAGCGTTCGAGGCACAAACAGACCAAGAGGATGAACTCGAATAAGATGGGTGGACAATGTGCACAAAGACCTGCAAAGAATCGATGCCCACAACTGGAGAAGATTAGCGGGTGACCGCGGAAGATGGAAGAAGTTTGTGGAGGCGGCAAAAACCCTCTAAGGGTTGTAAAAGCCAATTGATTGTATGTGAAAAACTTCTGTAACACCAGTTTTTGAAATTTGAAGTAAGAATTTAATTACAAATTTTACGCCCAAGTCAAAACTTTGAATACTTGATAAAATATTTAAAAAATTCATTTATAAAGTTTTATTTTTATAAAAATTATGAAGTTTTAAGGCATAAAAAAGAGGTTGTAGCCTACAGAAAGGTTTTCTGGACACATTGGTACAAACCAGACATTCGTAGGATAGTTACGTTATCTTAGCATTTTTTAGGGAATATTTTTGCATATAATTTTAAACATTTCACTCGATGTTAATTAATTTTAAAAATTCAAGGATCCTGAGTCATACGTACGTACATACACACCAGTGCCGCAACAACGGTGGTGCGAGCGGTGCCGTCGCACCATGTGCCGGATGCATAGGGGCGCCAAATGGCCATTTTTTTTAAAATTTATATAAATTGACACAAAATATCACAAAATTGATTTCATAAAAGAATTTTTTTTTTTTTTTTTTTAAACTTTTGTGTTTAGAAACGTAAATTCAAACTATATTATTTCGAATTGCAGTGCATTAGTGCACGCCTATGTAAAGATAAAACTTGTGTATTGGTTCCTATGGCAACCTGAACTTCAACTTTTATAAAGTAAATTGCTGTGTTTAAAAATTTAATAAATAAAATATAAACACAAAGATGCGCATAGATGGCATTGCTCTGCGCATATTTTTAACGCTCCCTGTAACTGTTGCTACGAATGAACGCAGTAAGTAAATTAAAGTTAATAAAAAATTATTTGCGTTCTACTGTACAATGGGCCAAGATAGATAGTCAAATATAGCTTTAATATAAATAGAAAATACTATAGCGCCGTCATTAAATTATGAAGACTTAAAGTCTGTTCCAAACGGTTAGGCGGAACTAAATTTTGCAATCTAGTTACTTTCATCGTTTAAATCATGCTTTTCGGCCGTTTTGTTTAAGCTTTGTAAATCATACTTGCAACAAATATTTTTTGTTAAGGTTAATATCATTTTAAAATGTCATTTTCATTTTTTGTGTCATTCTTAATACAAATATCCCATTTATTTATTTTTTTGTCATTAAAATATGTAAGAAAATTAATTTAAGTTTGGCATATGTCATTCGTTTCCATGGTTTCATTGTTGAAATTTTAAATTTTGACATTCCAACGTGAAAAATGAAATAACCCAAGCAAGGTCCCTTTTCGTGACAACCTAAAAGAACGAACTTCCCATTTAGTTCCGCCTAACCGTTTGAAACAGACTGTAATTGTTAGTTAAAAGCCAGAAGAGTTCAATTTATTTAATTTTCCATTCCGTTAAAGTGATTATATAATATATTATTAAAATACCAAAATATTTATTATTTATTGTTCAAATATCCCATTTTTTTTATCCCGATGCAGCAAACAACTTTTGTTATTATCGAACAATGGAAAAAAATCTAATTTCATGCAGTAAAGAAATCAAAGCCGAAATAGATGAAGTTCATGGCACATCTGCACTAGCGTTTAAAACTGTTTACAATTGGGTGAATGAGTTTAAACGTGGTCGTACATCCACAAGTGATGAACATCGTTCGAGACGTCCACTTGAGGTGACGTCAGACGCCAGAACTGATTGTCAAAAACCACGGTCTTGAGTGATTGACGAGTCAAAGTACGCGAACTTGTTGAGGCTACAGGCATATCACATGGGTCAGTGGTTTCAGTTGTATACGAAAAAAATTTTGAAGCCAAAAAAATCTTGTGGTCCAGACAATCTTCCACATTATGTTTTGAAAGGATGTAAGGATATCCTAGTTTGTCCCCTTCGCATTTTATTTCAAAAGTCAATTAAATCATTTGTTTTTCCTGCGAAGTGGAAGTTATCTAGAGTATGTCCCATACATAAGAGTGGCGATAAGTAAGACGTAAAAAATTACAGACCGGTATCTATCATCTCATCTCCAGCCAAGGTATTTGAGCAAATTATCTATAAGTATGTTTTTCAGCACGTGTCCCCTGCCATAAGTACGAAACAACATGGATTTATGCCGCGTAGGTGTACGATTACTAATTTATTATCAATAACCGATTACATGGGCAAAATTTCGGCAAAAAGATATTGTAAGCACTTATCGCAAGCCGAACTAAAAGTTATTTAGCTAAACAATATATGTATGTATGTATGTATAATCTGTCTCAATTTGTAATACTAAACTATATCTGGTTACTTTAGTGACTGTTGTGGTGTAAATAGACTTTTGTAGAATCATGTGAATTTGTAAATCTGGCTTTTAAAAGTATGGTTAAGTTTCATCATATTGAGGTTATTACTAAATTGTCAATCACAATTTTGACATGTCAAATATTTTGAATGTATATATTAATATTTATTTCATCAAACTTTCGATTATATAATAATAATTTATCATTTTATTCTGCTGCCCTTAGAATTTAATTCTTGTTTTGCAATATTTAATAACATATTTAAACAAAAATATTCATATTATTATAAATCCCAAATTTTTCTCTGCAAATCTTTCCGAAAAAATGTAAATCCCAAATTTTTTTATATATGTGTTTTTTTTTGTATATTTATCTAATTGTTGTCTCTTATGTATATTTTCTGATGTTATGTTCTTATTTTGGTTGTATAAAAATACTTTTCAACTAAAAAAATAAATTAACATATAATTTAATGTCAAATATGAATTGTCAAAGAAAGAAATTTTGAAAGGTGCCATTTCAGAAGTACCACCCTAAAATGATATTTTAAATAGACATAAAAAATGAAATTTTCTTCTTAGTTTCGTATTACAAATTGAGACAGATAATATGTATGTATGTATATGTATGTATGTATGTATGTATACATATATATATATATATATATATATATATATATATATATATATATATATATATATATATATATATATATATATATATATATATATATATATATATATATATATATGTATATGTATGTATATTATATACGGACATCATTACATGTTTGTCTATGCATATGTGTATCTGTATATACACATATGCATGGATATACAGTTAGATAAATATACATGCAGACATAAAAAAAAAAAACAGGTTTCACAGTATGATGTATTTGTACCTGCATGAATATATGTATATGCGTATTTTATTTTGTTTACATTTTTTGTTAATGTGTCTTGCAACTGATGTTATGTTTTTTCACATTGGGCAATGTCTAGATACCGGGATTTAGGTAGATGCAGTGTACCTCGACATGACTAAGGTCTTTGATAGAATAGGGCATTCTCGCTTACTTGGGGTGCTGGAGTACTTCGGCATGTCACTTAACATACATATGTATTTGGTTCGAATCATATCTACGCGAAAGATGGCAATACGTGGAATTTAATGGCTCAAAATCCGACAATTATTTATCAACCAGTGGCGTCCCCCAGGGATCGAACCTTGGGCCCCTGATGTTTCTCCTGGTGGTTAATAATATCCCAGATATCGTGATCAATAGTCAGTGTGAAATGTTCGCGGATGATATACAAATTTACCGCAGATTCACTGATGTATCTCACTGTCTTGAATTGCAAGGCGACTTGCAAAGATTATGTGAGTGAAGTGCAGCTACTGGTTTATCATTTACCGCTGCAAAATGCAAAATTATGACTTACTCCCGTAAGAAAGATGTTATAACCTACGATTATACAATGAGGGGCTGCATTATACCACGAACTGATACCGTAAAAGACCTGGGAATACTGTTTGATTGCGAGCTGAAACACCATATTGACCACATATTGAACAGTGCCTTAAGCAAGATGGGTTATGTTCTCCGTTTGACCAAGGATTTTCATCAGAGTCGGACGTACATTGCATTTTTTAATTCCTATGTAAGGCCTACACTTGAGTATGGGAGCATTATATGGACACCCTCTCAAGTAAAATACCAAAAAAGTATTGAAAATGTTCAATCGCGGTATTACCGCGTTGTAGAATTACGCATGACAGGGGTATATCCAAGATACAAACAATCCCAAGAAGTGCTGAAAGCATTTGATGTCAGGACTATGGCGGTGAGGATGGATGTAATGTCGCTCATGTTTCTATATAAGACACTAAATACTTTAATCGACGACGTTAATATCTTGTCTAGAATATACGTCAGAGTGCCTTCTCGGGAATTTAGAATCAGAGACACATTATTTGTTTGTAAAAGGGGCAACACGGAGCACTATGAAATGAGCCCACTGCATTAAATGGCGGCTCTTTACAATCAACTTTTGTCTGCAGACAGATCTATTGATATATTTAATGTAAGTTATAAAAGATATCGCAGTATTGTCTTAAACTTGATGTAATGAGTCACATTATAGTAATAATCCAAGTAGAAAACAACGTGCAATTTCCTACCTCCAAAATAAATCTGTGTAGTACAAACGACCTTCAGTGTTTCTGTGAATATATGAAATGTTTTGATTATGCTTGTATAACGGAAAAAAGATATTGTATGTTGGAACATGTAAATGTAAAACAGAGTTACTGTATATACCAAAAATGTCACTATATGTACTGTTCTTTTATATATGTTTGGATGCAAATGTTGTATATATGTAATGTATGAGTGTATGGGCACAAAAAGGGACCATTGGGCTGTGGTGTCCAATAATAAAATAAAATTAAAATTAAAATAAAATTAGGCATAAAAACGATATCGGCAAGATAGATGCCGCGTTTGCTCACAGTGGAGAAAATAAATGCAATCGTGTGATCAATACAATGGCTGGTTTGCAGCTTTTCCGTCGCAATCCTAACGAGTTTACCACCAAAGCCACCAAATTTGGCCCCAGAGACTTTTTCCTGTTTCTAAACATGAAGAAAAAGATCGCCGGAAAAAGATTCGTGTCGAACGAGGAGGTCATTGCCGAAACATAGGCCTATTTTGAGGGCCTTCCGGGATATTATTTTTTGGATGGCTTTAAAAAGTTGGAGAAGGGTGTATTGAGCTAAAAGGAGACTATATTTAGAAACAAAAATGAATCAACCCAAAATAATGTGTTTTTCTTTAGTTTTGTAAGGACTTATTAACCTCCTGTCGTATAGTTTGTTTCACGATAAGTTGAAGTGACTATCTACTTATGGTCCTAAACACAGTGGGTGGTAATTACAAATAACTCTAATCCCTTGTTTGTAGCCATAAACTAGCCAGAGATGTATCAGGTATAAATTACATTACACCATGTAATGACACAATTGTAACAAGAAATAAACATAAGATATCATCAAAATAAACTTTATTTTTATTATAAAAACAATTAATTTATAGAACTTATGATTAAATTTAAAACATTACAATTAGTATTTAAAACATTACAATAAAATAAATTTTAAATTAAATAATGTTTAAGATAAAAAAAAATCTTACAAGTCCCAATCATTCTCTGAATCAGTCTCTAAATTAATACTTATAGTACGTTCTATTTGAATATAAATGTCCTCAGTTTTAATAACATGATTTACACAATTTTTCCAACTATCTACAGGGATATTTTCCACTTCTAAGTTCTATCACAGTGCCGTTAAAGTGGGAGAAACATTTTTCCGCTTTATTCTCGCCTTTAACTGACTCCACATTTGTTCAATAGGGTTGAATAAACAATAATACGGAGGTAGTCGTAAAACTGTGTGTCCTTTGCATTGAGCAATATTATCGCAAACATATTCTTTAGAAAAACTATAACTTTTTAATAATTTAATTAAACAATTTTTTTTTATAACTTTCTTCAAAGTAATTATCATTTTTATATAACAAGTCTTGGATTTCCTTCTTACTGTTTGCACTATTCGGTACTTTATTTAGTTGCCGACTACGGTAACTTGCATTATCCATAACAATAAAACTGTTAACCGGTATATTCGGGAGTAATTCATTTTCGAACCAGTTTTCGAACATTTCCGCCGTGGTATCGTCATGGTAGTCGAGTCTAGAATCTTTGATATTTTTCGCAGAAAGCAAGAGTGCATTCGGTATCCATCCAGTTTCAGAACCTGCATGAAGTATCGCAATACGTTTATCTTTATTAGACGGTGTTCTTGTTTGACATTTATTTGACGTATCCACCCAACCTTTTGAGTTTATTTCGTACGATATAGAACATACTATAATCATTAATTTAGAGACTGATTCAGAGAATGATTTGGACTTGAAAGGTTTGTTTTTAATCTTAAACATTATTTAATTTAAAATTTATTTTATTGGAATGTTTTAAATACTAATTGTAATGTTTTAAATACTAATTGTAATGTTTTAAATTTAATTATAAGTTTTATAAATTAATTGTATTTATAATAAAAATAAAGTTTATTTTGATGATATCTTATGTTTATTTCTTGTTACAATTGTGTCATTACATGGTGTAATGTAATTTATACCTGATACATCTCTGGCTAGTTTATGGGTACAAACAACGGATTAGAGTTATTTGTAATTACCACCCACTGTGTTTAGGACCATAAGTAGATAGTCACTTCCACTTATAGTGAAACTAACTATACCTACGAAATTTTTAAAATGGATAATAGTCTAACTTGTATTTACATACCTCTTCAGCAACTTTAGTTAGAGTTTCAGTCATGGCAGCCCCAGTTTGTTGCACCATTCCATATAAAAATCCGTTACGATTTTGTAATAATTCATGTGGGTGTCCAAATTCCACCATTTGTCCAGCATCCATAACCATTACTTTATCTGAGTCCATAACCGTGTGCAATCTATGGGCAATAGTCAATACGGTACATTCAGCAAATTTATTTCTAATAGTCCTCTGAATCAATGCATCTGTCTGTGGATCAACATTGGCCGTAGCTTCATCTAATACCAGAATCTTATTATTGCGTACAATTGCGCGAGCAAGACACACCAGTTGTCTCTGCCCTACACTAAAATTAGATCCACCTTCTGACATTTTACTATCTAATCCACCAGCCAAATCTGTAACTGCTTGTTTCAATTCGACATCTTCTAATGCTCTCCATAAATCCTTGTCGTTATATTCGTCGAATGGATCCAAATTTTTGGCCATTGTGCCGGAAAATAGGACTGGTTCTTGTGGGATTATGGATATTTTAGAACGTAGGTCATGTAAACCGAGGTATCTTATATCTCTTCCATCAATTAATATAGCACCTTGTGTTTCAGTAAGTTGGAAAAGGGCAGATATTAATGATGATTTACCAGCTCCTGTTCTACCAACAATACCAATTTTTTCTTTAGATTTAAACATGAAGTTCAGATTCTTCAACACTGGAGGTTCTTCTGGAGCATATCTATAACAAAAATATTAATATTAATGATGTATGTCTTATAGTGACTTTAGTCGTAGGATGTACATAGTGTTGAACGAATTAAAAAGCAAAAATACAGAGCGTTCATAAATGATAAGTGTTTGGATTGCCCGCTCATTAGATTAATTTTATAAGTTGGTAATTACCAGTGGTGCACATGAAAACTTACAAAGATAAATTGGTACTATTCTACTTTAAACAATGAGGTAGTATAACATAGAGACTGAACGAGGACGAGTTGTTATAAAGCCAACACCTCCTTAGGTGGGGAGACAGGCCCCGATGAGTTGTACAGTTTGCATACATCAATGGTTTGCCGATAAGAATTGAAAGTAAAAATATATTTTTTTAATACTGTAAACTGCAAATTTTAATAAAATAAATTTCATAAATAATATTAAATTAACCTGAATTTATTAGTATACATTTAAGATAATTAGTAGGTTTCTAAATTACATACATTTAAAATACAATATGATCGAAAAAAGTTTAGTAGGCCCTGAATTTAAAATGTTAAGTGGACAATGCTGTTAATATAAAAATAAATGAATTCCATGTCTATCTAGACACCTTTTTTTCTCGATCATATTGTATAGCAATGCTTCAGACGTGATTAATTAAAATTTATCTGACAAATTATAAAGATGTATATCTATAATCAATGCTGGGTAAAATACTTTTTTTTAAGGAAAAACTATATGAAACATTTTAATTAAATATTACTTTTTAGTATTTAAACTCTACGTAGTTGAAATACAGTTCGCAACTCTTAAAATGCAATGTACGGAAATATTATTAAAAGTTGAAATGTGATGAAAAGGAAAAATAGTAAAATAGAAAAATAGCACAACAAAACAAATATTAACACAATACGGCGCCGGCATTTTTCTTAGCAATAGTTGAATAAAATAAATGTGAAGTAGGCAACTTGTTATACTCCTCGGGGCAAATACCCCTTTCGTCTCCGAAGGGTCTTGGCTTCATAACAAATAATGCTAAGGCAGAGAGCGTGCTGTGTCTATTAATATGACGTTAATGACTTTAATACACCCACCTTATTGCGCATGCGTTGGTGCATGCGTTAGTGTTGCGTTAGTGTCGGCAATAGTAAAATGTAATATATCAATTTTAATAATTAAAATTTAATATCAATTTATTAAATGAGTTTATTTAAAAGGAAAATAGAAATAAGTAATAATCATTTAATTTCTACTGTGATTATAGTTTTAATATATAAATGTAGTTTAAATTTAATATAATATTATTTATTTCCACTTTTTTCTGTTGTGTTTATGATCCATTGTATGGATATTTTTTTTAAATTTTAATTCAGGTGGACAATGAATTGGCACCCTACACCACCATGTTATAAACGCATGCACAATGATGCACAATTTTAATTGGGCTAATGTGAGGGAAAATAAAGTACTATGCACCTAAAAACAAGGTAATTAGGTTAGCTTTAGTTAGTAAAAATCTCGGACAGCAAAAGTCGAAAGGCTCAAAGTAAGCTTAAAAGAGTTTATGTGAAAAAAAAAAAATAAATAAAAAATAAAAATAATGTATACACTTTACATAATAAAAGAACAAAGTAATAAAGGAAAAACTGCAGAATTACATCCTACACCTCCATTTTCACAAACTCCTTTAAGCTTACTTCGAGCTTTTCGGCTTCTGCTGTCCTAGACTTTTACTAACTAAACCTAACCTAATTACCCAGTTTTTAGGAGCACAGTACTTTATTTTCCCCCGTATTAGTCCAATTAAAATTGTGTATCATTGTTCATGCATTTATAATAAAGAAGTGGTATAGGATGCCAAATTATGGCTCCCCTTAAGCATTATTATATAACTAATTTTAATTCTATTGTGATTTTAGTTTAAATTTACTCGTTTTAATTTTACTATAGTTGGCAACACTGCCTGGTGGGTTTGCTAAAGTAGAATAGTACCAATAAATTATTGAGTCACTGACAAAGCAATATATTAATAACATACATTTGCGATTGTTTATGTGGCTATTTTTGCTTACCAATGAAATAAAGTACAAAAATAGCAATAGAAAAGCCATTTCTGATCATAAATACTTTGGAAATTTTCATTGTGAGACAGCTGTCAATGACAAATAATATCCGTTTCTACGTTTATGATTAAATGCGTCCTGTACAGCTAGAGTACAAACTTTTACAATGTTCCGTAACTGCACACCTAACTACCGCGGTCGCGGTTACGGTAAAGTCCTGGTAAGTTGTGGTTACCCATTGGTTACCTGAAAACGCGTTTTTGTTACGGAACGGTAGTCACACCTCACAGTTGATAAAACAGACAACTGAACTGACATTTTATGGACGTTATAGGTTATAGATATTCTCTTATAAACTTATGAATACAAATATTTGTGTTATTAGTACTTGTTTACAATGGCACATTATATGATTTTTCCCGGTATTATTTTTCACGACAACGATCAATATTACTAAAAATCAGTTACTTACACTCACTCTTACTGTTTTAATTATAGACTATAGTAAAATAATATTTTAATTTACTACTTACACTACAGAGAAACGATTAATTCCCTCCACTTAACTCTCGCCTTATAGAAATTGTTCTGAAATTCCCGCCTTTTGTAGTTTACATTAGATTTGAAGTTTGTAGTGGGAAGAAATAACAACACTAGAGTACGTTCAAGTTAACTTCATTCCAGGCCTATGTTACAAACTCAGCTGCGCAGAAACCAAATTTCGTCCATTACGTTACCAACAGCTAGCTTGACACATTTCAGTGGCGCCACTTACTTTGATTTGTGTTTAACTACGCGTATTGTGCGATGTTGTTTGTTTATTTCCATTATTATTATTTATTTCTCGTACGTTTCAAGGTATACCGTGTACTAACATGAGTAAAAATGTATTTGAAATACATGATTTTGTGTGTTTGGTTTCCACAACAATTGTTTAAAACCCTAATGTACGTCAATGTGATCAGCTGTTTTCTCACGCAGGATTGATGACGTATTTTATGATGCCCTGGTATGAAGTTAACTTGAACGTACTCTAACCACGATATTTCCACGGTTAGTTTGGTTACAAAAAAAAATAACCAAAATTGTCAGTAACCGCGTTCCGAAACCTAACAATTTTCCTGAAAAGGTTAATTTCGTACACTTTCGGAACGGGAAACTTCAAACCGCCGGTTACTTTCTTCCAGTAATGGAACATTGTATTGGTGATATAAAAATTATTAATACGGCAACGCTCTAAATTCAAACACCTATCAGTTATTAATATACCTTATATTTTCATTAATGACCGCCTGTATTTTGTGATTAAAATATGATTTTTACACTCGTTTATAGGAAAAAGAGTATTTCTTATTTATAAATTAATTCAACTCTTTTTTTATTTATTTAAGAAGTGCATAATAATTGAGGCAACAAGACACAGGGTCTACCATGTTTATTTTTGCAGGAAATGTTCGACACGATCAAACTTTTTGTAATACACTGTTTACACTTGTACTCATTTTGGATAAATAATTTTATTTATTTTACCGTGCTTATTGAAATAAAAAATCTCAAAAAGAACTACCAAAAATAATATTTACTAAAATAAATAGGTACCGAGCTTTTTTTTATTTATTATTATTTTTTTTATGTGCAACACTGTTGTCATTTCAGAAAATTGTTTAAAAGACGAAAGTTCTAAAATATATGCCACTCAGGAACGAGTACAATTTAGTGAAGTGGTGCAACAGTAATTTTAGTTTTAGGAGAACCGCAACAGTATAGTTCTCACAACTTTATTATACAAAACTAACAATCTAAAATAAAATTAGTAACAATCTATACATTAAAATTTTCCGTGATTTTTTATCTAATAAAATATTTTTAATTGTAAATAAACAAACTACATTATTTACACCATCTTGTAAACCAATCGACGTATATTTGTGTACGACGTGGCAAATTGTGGCTAAAACTTGATTCTTTATATATGTTTCTACCTAGACTTACCATAATATTTTTTTCTCAAACCGGAACAATTTTGAGATTTTGCTCAAAATAGCAATTGTGCCGTTACGCTAAGTACTTATGATTGAAAAGGCTAAATAACGGAGTGGTTAACAAAAATTAAGTAGTAATAATTTTTAATTACTCTTAATTGAACATAACTTATTAAAAAATTATTCATATTTATCACAAGATTGAAATTTCTAAAAAAAATTCTTTGTTATTTTTTACTAGTTGCCTTATCGTATTTTTCCGATGCTGCACTTTTTTTACTGTATGCACAGTGCGATCATTAATTCTTGAACGTTATGCAATACTTGACAGAAACATTTAGTTATCAAACTTATTTCCAAGGACATGTACACATAGGCGTACATTCTATTTGTATTACTTTATACGAATTATTTATTAAATGAACTCTGTTTTTCTCTACACGCCAATGTGTTGATAACACATATTAAGTTAGCACTAGAATCGTTGTTCCTCGGGTGAGTTCGGGCTAACGTAGTAATCTGATTGGTTTTTTGTTAAATTAGTATTTTCAGCTGTAAATTAGAATACAGTTTTGATATTTTAAAATCCATTGTTTACTATCATGTAACGCTCAATATTTAATGATCGCACTGTATATTCGGCACTTTTTAATTTTTTATCAAATATCTGGGATAAAACGACAAACTGACCGGGACGCTGGGACCATACCTTTAAACCGGGATGTATGGTAAGTCTATTTCTACCTATTTTGTTCGATTCTGAAAATTACTTATAGTAATTGTACTTGTGTTGGTGTTTATCCTGAATCTGTTGCGGTTCTCGACATAGGTGTTGTGGGTAAAAATGATTTATTTCGTAAAGAACACGTGTACCAACTGGAAGCCCATTATCATTAAATATAGTATTTTTAGATGAGGGTTCAAAAAAATAATAGACGCATTATTTGAACATTTCTACACTAAATTACATAGATGTATAAGTTATTTGAAACTCACAAATGTATTTAATAAATTACAGAACATTGTTGTCTGATATCTACATTAAATAAATAAATAAAAAATGAAGTTATTAAGTGGTAATATTTATACAATTTTTTATTTTTGAATTGAAAATATAGATATATAAAAGTTCGCTAAGAATCTTGTTATATGAATTGTTACTAATTTTATTTCAGGTTGTTAGTTTTGTATAAGAACACACTACATATTTCATTTCAAATATATATTTTTTTTTATTACCGAACACATCAGAGAAAAATCATGTTGCGACTATTTTCTTACATCCAGTATATTAAAAACAAAAAATAAACACACGCATATTTCAACTTTCTCTTGACCACCCCTGTACTGTATCATACATAAACAAAGGAAATAATGAAGAATATTAAACAATAATAAACTTACTTCAAGTAAACTCCCTTGAATTCAACTTTCCCTTCCTCTGGCCAAGATGGTGGTGGCTTTTTGTCTGGTTCTGATTCTAATGGTGGTTCAGTTTCCAAATGACTATACTCCAAAACTCTCTCTACAGATGTCATCTGATTCTCCAATTCCGTTGACTGTCTCATACCCCATTGGAACATTCCAGTCAAACCAATAGATTGCGTAATAGCCAGACCAACATTACCACCAAATTCAGTTGAATCCATAAAAAGAAAACTTAAAGTAACTAGAGCGATGTAAATAATACAAATCAAATCCAGCCAAAAACCAAACGCTCGAGAAGTACCGATGAAAAGATACCAGGCACTACTATGCAGGTCTTGGTGATTGTCAAACTCTCTTTCTAAGATATCCTGAGCTTTAAAAGCACGAATTGTTGTAAGACCTTGTAAGGATGCATTTAAGTGTCCGAAAACAGGACTTCTAGTAACTCCTTCTAATCTCTTAACACTACGACTTGTTCTGAGGTAGAATATTCTGACGAAGTAAAAGATAACACCAGCACCAAATGTTGGTAACAACAACCATGGGTTTACAACTCCAACAACTACAATTATACCTATCAACTGTAAACCAATCTGTAAACAATCGACTAATGCGTTTGGTAACTGTTCATCTATAGCACCCATGTCTTTTGAGAATCTATTTAATATTCTTCCTGAGGTATTTGTGTTGAAAAATCTCATTGTTGTTCTTGTGATACTCGAGAACATTGTGTCATGTAGTTTTGTGGAAGCTCTCATACAAGTTATGAAGAATACGAAAGAACGAATTAATGTTACGATTACTGTTGCTGCAGTTAGGCCTGTATATATGTAGATACAGGTGTCTCTGGAGAAATCCCACCATTTATCAGGATCAGGTACATATAAGGTTGAGTTTGTTGACTTTGCATGTCTTATTTCCTCTAAGTTTACCCTGAAACAAAATAATATATTAAGTTAATGAGTAACGAAAAATTTACTTTACAATTTATATTAGCCAACACTTTGGTTTTTTTCAATATTGGTAGTTCATATTTAAGTCGAACAGTGTACAGTTCAACATAAATGTGATAGGGCGTAAAACCTGTGCGTGAAATCCTGAGAAAGTCTCTCAATTATTACGTAGCATAAGAGAGATTGTTTACAATAGTTTTTGAAATAGCATGCGTTTGAAATAAGACGCAGAACCCCGAGAAGGGGGAACTGTGGCCAATGAACAAGTATCTACCATCGAATTTGACGATAGAAATTTGAATCTTGAAAAACAGTCGTCAAGTAGATTTATCATATATTAAAACAAGCAGTTATGTTTCTATAGTTTTGATGTCTGAGTATGATGGGTGGTATTTAAGTTTGTAGACTTAACTACTAGATATAATATACAGCGTTATAATGTGAACTGGTTTCTTTCACTGTTCTCTGTATCCGTCACGATACTTCCGATTTGGTCGAGAACGATATAAAAAGTGTGAAAATAATAGGAAGTTGAGACTTTACACATTTCGGCCGCTACCTTAATTTCGGCGCCTCGCAGAGAAAAATTCCGCACATATTCTTGTAGGCAACGATATGCCCTACAGATTTAGGAAGAATTGAAACAAAATGTTAATATACGCAGATTTACAATGATAGAGATGATATACTCTATCATTGTAAATCTGCAAATGTCTCAAATTTGGGGGAAAAAATCTATCAAAATTTAAAATTTTCGTCATTTTGATAACAGATTCGTAATCTACGGCATTCAGTTAGTAGAAAACGAGCCATATCATACGAAATTCGTTAGCCATTTCGGAAATCACTTTTTTGCGCCTGAGAATGAATTATGGACGGTATCTTGTAAACTAAGTGACAGATATTCGCTTACGACGCGGCAAATTGTAGCTTAAGGTCCATTGTACAAATATATATTTAGTTATTTCGCTCTATCATAAAAATTAGAAATCGTTATCGTAATTGGCGCGCTATTTTCGCCGCCATCTTGAATCTGCCTCGATTCACAAATAGGTGCTGCGGGTCAAAATGATTTAATTTTTATAAAGAACACGTGTGCCAAATGGCATTCCATTATCATCAAGTGCAGTATCAACGTAAAATATGGTGCGCAGGTACTAGACTAATAAGTTTACTGATATGTCTTGTCGTGCAAGTATCGAGCAACCTTGGGAGGCGCCGTGAATGTCTCAAAATATTTTTGCGTTTACTTCAACTATATACAACTATTTAAGATCAGAAGACAGAATTCTAAAATATACCATTTTACATTGAAATCTTCAACACGAATTAAAATCGCGATTCGCTTGCCTGAATGATCTAAATTTGAATTTTTGCTCGATGTTGAAAATTTATTAAAAGGAGAATGTGATAAGGATATTGAAACAAACTTTCAAATTCTTAGTGAATTTAACGATACGTATATTGATAGATCAGAACTGTACAACGAAATATTTGACTGCAAGATGTTGCTTCTTAGTAGAGAAGACGTTCAACCAAAAACCCCAATAAACCTACCAACGTTTATTATTTCCTATGGTGACGATGTTTTCCCGAACCTGCGAATTGCCTTATAAATTCTTTTGACTATTTCTGTGTCTATTACCAGCTGTGAACGCTCTTTCAGTAAATTAATATGGCCATTTTAAAGAGCAAAGTGAAAGGCAGTCTCGTCTCAGTGATCTTGCACTTCTTAGTATCGAGAAAGAAAATAATTGATGATTTTGCAGCAACAAAACCAAGAAAGACACATATTTAATCGTATTTTTAGTCTCTAAATTCTACACTGTTAGATTCAATTATTTGTTAACCGATAAATATATGAATGAGAAACAATTTAATTTGTAGAGTAAGACCATCTATTGAAGCCCAATTTAATTCTAACTTGTTTACTGGTTTGTTTACTTTTTGTTTATATTTGTAAAAAAAAAATTGTAACAAATGTTTTTGAACAACAATCGTAGAGTTCGTTTTCCACAAATTTTTTAAGGAGGGAGGGGGGAGCGCAAAAAATATCATGCCCCGAGCGTCATTATGTCTCACTATGCCACTGTATATCGCTAACCCTTTGAAATGCTCTTGAAAGAGCTCATAAGAGCTTTGTGTGGCAGCAAAAGGCGGGCATTTAGAAATTATATTTCACAAATAATTGCAAGGTCCTAGTAAATGATTTATGTAAAAAAATTGTTTGTAAAAATGTTTAAGCACAGTAGGTGTACTCTAGTTAACCGCTAGACCACAATTTTTACCATATACAAAGACAAACAGTCACTATATAAGAGTTTATATACACAAAAAATTTATATACACAATAATCCATCTACTTTCGCGAATTCACTTTACCGCCGTTGACATTTTTTTTATTTTTAGTAATCTGCTAGACACCGTATGTCAAAAAGTGGGTTTTTGTTGTCAGTAACCTTTTATACTGACATATAATATAAAAAAAAACTACTCAAAATTGTCTACATTATTTTAAACAGGTTTTCAAGACTCCATTTACGCGCTCTTTTTGTATGAACCATTTACGCGAGTAATTGCTGTATTTGCTATATAATTGCTTACCAGTAAGTGATGAAATAATCCCCCGCGCTAGCCGCAACTTGTGCAAGTACGAACAACATAAACATGTTGAAAATCCAGCAGCAATTTCCACCTGCAGCAAAATACGCTTTAAAAACACCAGCTGATATACTTCCTGTACTCTTCTGTTCTTGTATTTCAACAGGAGCTTCAATAGTCTTATCTTCAAATGAAGACACACTCTGTACAGAGTTCTGTCTTTGATGTACCATATTCTGAATATCTTCTTTGGTATCTTCTTCTTCTTCTGTCTGATGTTGTAACAATTTGGCAAAATTTAATCCACTGTCCTGCAATTGTTGGTAAGTACCTTCAGCCTGAATAGCACCATTATTAAGGATAACAATATGATCTACTTCTTTTAAGTACTGCAGTTGATGGGTTATTAAAATCACAGTTTTCTTGCGTAAGTACCCTGTTATACAATTTTCAAACAACTCCTTTCCTACATGTGTGTCTACAGCAGATAATGGATCATCTAATAGGTAAACGTCTGCTTCTTTGTAAACAGCTCTAGCTAAATTAATACGCGCTCGTTGACCTCCACTTAGAGAAACACCTCTTTCTCCTACAATAGTTTTATCGGCGTAAGGCAACAAAGTAAAATCTCTTTCGAGGGAGCATTTACGAACAACTGTTTTGTATCGTGGCTTATCCATTGGTAATCCAAAAAGTATGTTCTGTCTCACACTTCCAGCAAACAGCCAAGGTTCTTGGGAAGCGTAGGAGACATCGCCAATAACTTCAACAGTACCATGAGATACGGGGAGTTCTTTTAGTATAGCGTGGAGTAAACTACTTTTACCTGATCCAACAGGTCCGATAACGGCTACTAATTTTCCTGGTACTGCCTTTAAAGTAATGTTTGCTAGAGTGCTTTCTGATGATTCTCTTATCCATTTGGCAGTTGCATCTTTAATAAATATACCCTGTCTACCATCACTTTTAACTATATTATTAGTAGTTATCTTTTCAGGTACTATAGTTCCATTAGTATCACCGTGATTTTCTACTACGGGTGGAATACTTCCATCTTGTGCCTCTTTTTCTATGGCAAGTGTGGTTTCTTCATACAGTAAAAACTTTTGTAAACGATTTATAGACACAAGAGCTTCTGCGGTCAAGGCAATACCTTGTGGGAAAAACACAGTCATAGTCTGACGTAATATATTGTAATATGACGTCATAACGAAAACCTCCTCTGCTGTGATGTATTCGTGCACTAAAACGTATGCTAGTACACTTATAAATATGGACATTCTGGTGGTGAACATTATGAAGGAACCGAGAATGCCTCTAATATATGAAGTTGCTGTGATTTCTTTTATTTCTTTCTTTCTTGCTAATGATACAAGAGCGGCAAATGGCTTTTCCCATGTATACATTTTTATGACTTGTATTCCTGATATAATTTCGTTCATAAGACGGACTCTTTCGTCAGTACGTATTGCAGTTTTCAGTCTTAGAACTGAAGTACGTTTACCTAAATAACCTGAAAAAGAATGAATAATAATTAGTACAGAAAAGCAACTTATATAATGGATGGACTATCTATTGGCTTCTTTTTGAACTGCGTGTTATTTCGACACTGGCAGCACTGACGCGCTTGAAATAATTACAGATATGTAGTGTAAAACCTCAACATTAAGAAAAGTTTTACGCTTGAGTTTCAAATTGAGTGCTGTGTTGCAGAAACTGTGCGAAATTTTAAAATAATTTTTGGTCGAAATGAAGCCCCTTCAGCGGCTGGTGGAAGCAAATTCATAAAGAAAGTTCGTGAAACTGGCATGCTTGTGGATAACAAAAGCTAACCGCGTGCTCGTCTGATGCGCACAGACGTAATAATTGCTGCTGCTGCCTAAAGTTTGAATGAAAACCTAACTCAACTCGTCACAAAGCTCAGCAACTGAACATCAATCGTACTTCTCTGAGGAGGATATTCCATAAAGATCTGGATTTATTTGTTTACAAGGACCAACTTACTCAAGAGTTGTAGCAAAATGACCATCCATTTCGCTATCGCTTCTCTGTGTGGTCTTTAAATGAGTTGGAAAACGATTTATATCGCAAAATCATCGTATACGAAAATCCCACACGCAGTCGTAGAGAAGCCAATGTATCCTCAAAGAGGGACTGTTTGGTGTAGGTTTTGAAGTGGTGGCATCATTGGTCCCTACTTCTTTAAAAATGAAGCTGGCAATAACATTACGGTGAACGTGCGCTACAGAGACATTATAACTGATTCTTTTGTGGCCACAATTTGACGATTTGGATTTAGACGAGCTTTGGTTCGACCAGGATGGCGCAACGTGCCACACCACTCGTCAAGCAATCAAATCTATTGCGCATTAAGTTCGGTAACCTTGTTTTCAGCCGTTTTGGAGACGTGCGTTGGCCACCGCGCAGCTGCGATTTTATGCCATTGGACTTTTTTTATGGGGAACTGTTAAGGACTTGTTACTCCAACGACCACAAACAATTGACGCACTAAAGGAAAACATCCATCGAGCTATTCGCGAAATAGAGCCATAACCATCCACAATGCAACTCCTGCAAAATTAGGCTAACAGAAACGAATACAGCAATGCCAGCCGCGGAAGCCATTACAATAAAATTATTTTCCATAAATAATCGGAAGATATACTCTCTTAAATAAAGCAACAATTATTAAAAAATAATGAACGGTGTAGTTTTAATAACAATTTCAAAAAGAAACCAACCGATGGCCCACTCCTTTGTAATATTTGAGATATCAACTCTTTAACGTAAAATAAAATTAAAATAAATTTTGCTTATAAATATTACTTAATTTCGTTTGGATCTGCATATTGACTTAGGTCAAACAGGATGCAAAATATTTCATCTTAAAACTAATACAGAGCGATCAACAAATCTTGTCCGTTATGCAATACTTGACAGAAACATTTAGTTATCAAACTTATTTCCACGGACATGTATACATAGGCGTACATTGTATTTTTATTACCTTATACGAAATGATTATTAAATGAAAACTATTTTTCCTTACACGCCAATGAGTTGATAACAGGTATTAAGTTAGGAACACATATTTTCGTTGTTCCTCGGGTGAGTTCGGGCAAACGAAGTAATCTGATTGGTTTTTTGTTAAACTGGGATTTTCAGCTGTGAATTAAAATACAGTTTTAATATTTTTAAACTCATTGTTTACTGTTATGTAACTGACAAGAAATAATGATCGCACGGTATATTTGTATACGTAAAATAAATAATTTTACTTGTATATATTAATATCAAATAACTTGTAAATATTAATATCAAATTATAGTTGAAGGTAATGGGTTTCGGACCAGTCAGAAAATTAAAATAAATTTATTAACTTCGCTAACGTTTCGATTTAATTTAAAGGATTCCACACACCAAAGCGGCCGCGGTGGCGGGCGCGGTAGCGATACGGCAGTGGCCTAACGCAACCTATACAATACAATGAGACCACGCACATACAAGCGTTCCGCTATCTGAGAACGCCGCCGAATGCAGCGTTCAGTCTAGCGATCACCAAACACTGGCGGCCAAACTCGACAAGTTGCATTAGGCCGCGCGATATTCATTGTTTATATACCACAGAGTGAATATATTTAAGAAAATAATGTCGAAAATAGATAATTTAACAGAAAAATTCATAGATCAGTAAAGGATCATTTAATTTTGTATGACTTAGCACATCCTGATTACAAGAATATTAGGAAAACAAATAAAGTGTGGAACGAAATAGGAAAAGTTTTGGAAATTGATAGTAAAGTCTGTTCCAAACGGTTAGGCGGAACTAGATTTTGCAATCTAGTTACTTTCATCGTTTAAATCATGCTTTTCAGCCGTTTTGTTTAAGCTTTGTAAATCATACTTGCAACAAACATTTTTTGGTTAAGGTTAATATCATTTTAAAATGTCATTTTCTTCATATTTTGATTTTTTGTGTCATTCTTAATACAAATATCCCATTTATTTATTTTTTGTCATTAAAATATGTAAGAAAATTAATTTAAGTTTGACATATGTCATTCGTTTCCATGGTTTCATTGTTGCAATTTTAAATTTTGACATTCCAACGTGAAAAATGAATTAACCCAAGCAAGGTCCCTTATCCAACCTAAAAGAACGAAATTCCCATTTAGTTCCGCCTAACCGTTTGAAACAGACTGTAAGTAGATTATTATTTTTCCTCTACATACAATTAATTATTCTATTGTATTCTCGCAATCAATATTATCATACAACTATATACCGTGATTCACTAACTGATCGCTACCGCTACCGCCACTCCCACCGCATAAGTGTGAGGAGACCTGGTGCGCTTTGGTGTGTGGAATCCTTAAATCTTCATCAGAGCTTAGTTAATAGTCACGATATAAAATAACAATTTTAAAATTAATAGAGAACACATCATATTGTCCGGTTATTGAACTCAGAGATATTATTATGAGATGTTATTGATCTCTGAGTTCAATAACCGGACAATATGATGTGTTCTCTATTAATTTTAAAATTGTTATTTTATATCGTGACTATTAACTAAGCTCTGATGAAGATTTAAATTAAATCGAAACGTTAGCGAAGTTAATAAATTTGTTTTTATTTTCTGACTGGTCCGAATCCCATTACCTTAAACTATAATTACTAACTTACGGACGTAACTCATCTAATCAAAATTAATATCAAATGTTATAAAAGTTCATAACAAAATAATAAAGAGAGTCTAATTCACAGGTGAAGTGAAAACGCTATTCCAAGAATGGATCCGTAAAACTCCAATTCTTTAAAGCTGGTGTTAAGATATTAATTTGTAGGTGGAATTAAGATGATATTATAATATTTTATGACGATATTTTCAACACTTTTTGAAAATATCACCTCGTAAACATATGAAATTCAAATTTATTTAATTTGCCATTTAAATTTGTTAAGAGATTGAAATTTCACTCCTACTATGTACTTATAAATGTCATATTTATAAATAAGACTCCGACAGTGTCAAGTCTGTTCTTAGGTATATATTTAGAACGTGCAACAATTATACTGACGTTCTGCCAAACCACTTCTGTTGCTAAACACCGTTTTTCACTGTTTGTACCATACAGACGGTGGTAAGTGGTGTACAATCTGCTTGAGCAGATTTTTTTTGTACCTATACAATTATGATATCAATCAAAAGAATGTATATTTTATGTGTTACATAATGATATTTTGTAAATCATTGTATTCTACAAATTAATTAATAAAGGTATTAATAATTAATAATAATAGACAGACGGACACACACATGCGTGGCGGTATAAGAGGTAACGTGGATGACCCAGTATTTGGAAGCAGCTTCACTTGAGATTTCTTTTTGTTTTTGCTGATCACTTCATTTGGATTTTCCTTTTTATTTCTACCTGAATCCGGTTTCGCAAAATAGGAATTTCCTTTTTTGTTGTAGTCTGAACCCGGACCCGCAATATTACAAGTCGACTCTGTATGCGCAGACGACCGGCAGAATAATCGCATAACATGCAAACGGAAACACTCAAATGCAAGCAGGTCAGATCGCAATGAAAATTAACTTTGAAGAAAATACAGTAGTTTGTAATCTTTACACCTTATACATTTTATATTCCATTCACGATGTTTACTTATTTGAGTAGGCCATTATATATATATATATATATATAAGGAGAAATGAAAATTAACTTTGAAGAAAATACAGTAGTTTGTAATCTTTACACCTTATACATTTTATATTCCATTCACGATGTTTACTTATTTGAGTAGGCCATTATATATATATATTGTTAAATTAGTTATTAAAAAATTCAACTAAATATATTTCCAGGGTTGGCGAATGTATATCTATATTAATAGAATTGAAGGCTATATCTGTTTTCGATTTTTTTCGGCTGCATATTTGTTTCCTACTCGTTTCAGCTGATTATAAGATGATGTCCGCAAAAAAGTTTTGTCTGTCAGTCTGTCTGCTACTATGATAGAAGAAAACCAGGATTCGAACATAGGCTATATGTCATCTCAAAATTTTCATCCGAAGGGGGTGATTTGGGGCTAAAACTGTTCACTGGAAAACTTACAATATCTCCCTTATTATTGACTTAACAGAAAAAAGTAATTAACAAAGATTCTTTATAATAAGAAAGAAAATCTTTTTTGTTCAATTAATTTTTTCAATGGATGAATATTTGGGGAGTTAGGGACACACACCCTAAAACTAAACTTTTGAAATATCTTCCCAATTATTGATTTGGCAGCAAAATGTATTTCACAAAAATTGTTTATTGTAATAAAAAAAAAAAAAGAATTTGTTTTTTCTTCTATGCATTTTTTCAACTAAATGAGTATTTGGGGAGTTATAGGGGTACACCCTAAAACTTATTATTTACTTTATATCAAAAATGTATATAAGAAAATTTGTTTAGAATGAAGGATAATTTTTTTCTATTCAATACAGTTTTTAAAAAGAAAATTATTTAGGAGGCTGAAGGGTTATCATTTCTTAGAAGCAGAAATGCATATTAGAAAAATTATTAAGAGTGTAGAAACGACTCCTCTCTGTTCGATGTAGTTTTTAATAAGAAGATTATTTAGAGGGATAAGGGAGGTATTACCTATGAATTTAAAGTATCTCACATATCATTTACTTAACAGCAAAAATGTATATAAGAAAAGGTGTTAAGAATGAAGAAACGATTACTCTCGGTTCAATGTAATTCTGAATAAGAGGTAATTTTGAGTTCGTTTTACGCCGATTCGATTTGCGCCGGCTCTTGTAGGAACGGAACTGCGGCATAAACCGCAGGGCTACCTCTATTATAATTATTTTATTTTTTATGAGTATTAATTTATTTTACATGTCTAATTATATTTCGTGGCTACCAACAAAAATGCCATTCTAACATAGCCTACTCCGATAAGGAAACATCATGAATGTATTAGAACTACAAAATAAATAATTTAATATATGTACAGTATACTTTCTGCTTATTTCAAGACTGCTAATACGTGCAAAGACCTTAAGATCATAAAAAGTTGAAATTGCAAAAGCAAGTATGACCAGCCAACAAATTTTGTTACAGAATGCAGCCAGCGAGTTAAAAATGGTTACAAACCCGTAATTTTAATGACTAATTTTACAATAAGGCATTAATCCTCCATTCTTAATTAATAATAAATTGAATAAGCACTCCCTAAACATCACACGAGACTAGTTACACATTAAAATAAAAAAGCTATTCTACAGGTCGTGGGTGCGTCTGTATCTGTTTCCATTGGTTCAATTTAAAAAAGCAGCAACCGGCGCTTTTCTATAAGAGAATGGAACTTGTTCTGTGCACTCATCATAGACAATGTCTAATTTAATGCGGCTAAAAAACCGCAACCGCTTGCCGGATAAAAACTGATTGTCCGCGTTATGTGTAAGGGTTTCTTGGCTACGTTTCATACCAAGGAATAATAAAAAATGCTGCCACTTACCTTGCAAAGGTACGAATAGTAACAAAAACACGATACCACAGACAGCGGATATACTAATTCTTTGATACATAAAATATGTAACAATCACAGTCTCAACTGGTCCAATCCAGAGGTAATGTAAGAATATAATAGCAATATCAAATCTATTGACATCGTTTGATAACAAGTTGACCACCTGTCCAGCAGTGGTCTGTCCAAGCGCAGTCTTACTCAGCCTCAGTGCTTTTCTGTATATCAACGAGCAGCAGGCAACTCGCATTTTCATGCCCATGTGCAAGATTGCCATCATGTAGGGATGCTGAACGATAACATTGATGAAAGAACAACCAATTACACCACCAGCATAGAGATAAGCATCGTGTAGGGATATCGCTGTTTGATTTGGCTTATAGTATTCTATTAGTTTTCCTAGTGCCAAGGGTTGAAGCATTCTGGAAAATAAAATAAAAATTATTAAAATATTGAAAAATTCAAATAACAAATCAATGAAAATAAAATTGGAGGCTATAACTTCTTTATTTCTCGTTTTCAGACAGGGTCAGGGCGTGGGGTGAAGCAGCACTTTCAGAAGGGCAAAATTTTTGAATCACATTTTAAAAGATTTTTTTTATATATTACGCTATAAGAACAGCGCTGCCCAACCAATCGATCACGATCTACTGGTCGATCGCGGCGTGATTTTAAGTAGGTCTTTAGTTTCTCTTGCTTGCATGTACTTAAAAATACATTTTATAAATATAAAGTAAAAATTGAAACAAGCTTTTCGCTAGCCTACGTTCAAATGTCGAATTGAAATGTTTAATAAACGTTGTATGTAAACGTTATATAATAGATTCTTATTTTTTCAATAAATTCATTGCCATGGGAGTGACTGGGAAAGATATTCAAATCAAAATTACAAACGATAAAAGGCGCGAAAAGTAATAGGAAAAAATTGCTAAGCGATATGACATCTGGTGGGATTTTAGCAACTACAGAAATAGACATTCTATCGCGC
The DNA here is from genome assembly GCA_963971575.1 of Liopterus haemorrhoidalis. Taxonomy (NCBI): domain Eukaryota; kingdom Metazoa; phylum Arthropoda; class Insecta; order Coleoptera; family Dytiscidae; genus Liopterus; species Liopterus haemorrhoidalis. The sequence goes on along the minus strand of OZ020611.1, from coordinate 143,998,220 downwards.
TTTTTTTAATAAAAAATGTTTGCATAAAAATATAATTGCATAAAAACAAGTATTAATATTGTAGCAAAATTACAAAAACCACCAGTAAACATTAAAATTCACGTTGTTTATATGTAACGAATGTCTATTTTGAAGGTTCCAAGTATGCCGAAATAGCGCTGCATTCTTAAAATACTTCCCCTATTGTCCGCACAATCGATCACGTTAGTTTGAGAGAGATAAGTAACTGGCAAGATAAGTAAATTTTCCGTAACGAAGACTGATGATCGCATATCAAAAAGCCTCTAATTTTTAAAAATACACCTTACGTTGACATATCCTAACCAACAAAACTTAAAAACAAAGAACCATTTACTAATCATCTTGCATAAAATTCGTTGGCGATCAATGTGTTAACCGTCGGGTTAAAAGTGCAGCCTTGGAGGGCCTATGAAGAATCTTCATAAACATTTTTTTGTAAATTTCGTTTAGCGAATTAGGTTATTTTTACATGAAAACAGCTTTAAGATTGCAATATGTAATGATATTTTTCAAAATCTTCTTCATGAGGTAGGACCCCCCCCCCATCGGGAGGGCACTATATAACCTCCCCCCCCCCGTGTTAACAATGTATATAAAAAAAGTAGATCCCAAATACAAACACCCCTGCTATAGAACAACTAAATTGTAAAAAATAATGCTTAAAGTGTTTTTGGATCGCGAATAGCATTTGTATTTATTCGATTTGGAGGTTAGATCTTTAGGGGTGTCCACTACGGTGTCCAAAGATGAATTTTAGTTAGTTAGTTAAAATTTTTGGCGCGCAGCAACGATGGATATTTGCACAAGATGAATTTTAATTCAAAATCTCATAACCTTATTTGCTTTCTGCCAACGCCATTCTTTGAACCCTGTTGTCACTGATGCACCTGCAGATTCTCGAGAGATTAGTATTATTATTTTTATTTTATTTTTTTACTGGTACAAAAAGTGTTTGCTTTTTCCAATATCACTAATAGATGGAGTGCTTAAAAAACATATATAATACCTAACTTTAAAGGGGCGCACAACTGTATAGTTTCTTAAACAAAACTAACAACCTGAAATAAAAATAGTAACAATCTACACAGCAAAATATGTAGAGAATTGCAATCTGTCTAAGAGGATATTTTTAATTGTAAAATAAAAACTGTTATGTAATTTTAAATAAACAAATTGCATTTCAGACGCTATTTTGTAAACCATTAGGCGCATATTTGCGTATGGCGTGGCAAATTGTGGCTAAAGCTTCGTTTTACAAATAATTCTGTTCTATTGTGAACACTACTTATATCTGAATCTGCCATGGTTCTCAGTATAGATCCTGCATGTAAAAATGATTTAATTTTCGTAGAAAACACTTGTATCAAGTGGTATTCATCATCAAGTATAATATATTTCGACGACGGTTCTAAACTATAAACAATCATGTTGAAAAAAACAACATCATTATCATTGGCGCGACAGCCCGAGGTTAGGCCTCCTATTTCCAGGTTTCATGACCGTGTTTTCGATTTATGTATATTCAGGAGTAATATGGTCCGTATCACGTCCATTTTTTAGCGTACACAGAGAGGCACCTACAGCCGGTTGCGAACGGCTAAGCAGAACCTGTTATTTTGTTTAAATATTTTTACACAAATTATTTGACATGATCAGGAATTGAACTCACGTCCATGCTCTTGCTTAGCGGTCAAATAGCAGGTACAAACGATTTAATGTTTGCAGGTACAGCCTTGCTCGAAAAAATATTGACATATAATTTGAACATTTCTGTACAAACCTATATAAATATAAAATTTATTTGAAACCCATCAATATAGTTAAAAAATTACAGAACATTGTTGTCTGATATCTATTATTAAGTTATTGAGCAATTACATTTTTAAAACGATTTTTTTCACACTTAAAAATATGCTATTAGATAGATAAAAATGCGCTTCAAATTTTGATGCATAGGTTGTAGCTAATTTTATTTCAGATTGTTAGTTTTGTATAAGATACTTGTAATCTCTGAGAGTTTTACGTAGCGTTAACTGCTAAGTCCATCAGTGCTAAGAGATGAAAAAATCATGTTGATGCATAATTTTACAAATTTACTTTCACAGCTATGTAACAATAACATTAAGTACCCTCTACCTAGGTTTCAAAATTGACCACCGCGGCAATACGATCTTAAATTTATTTCCCTGTAAGTTGGAGATGAGAGAATATGTTGCTTCATATAAACTCATTTCCTTCCATTTTTCTTAGAGTGCCATGCTCGATGCTCTGAACTGACAAGTTCGTACTGAACATATTCCGAGCATTGACCATTTCCCCGCATACAGTTGTGTTGTGTGTGTTGCCTGTATATAACACAATCGTATGGGACCAACAATTTATTACCGTGAAATCCAAACCACTAATTATTTTCGGGAAATTTTACTAGGGCCTGCCCGATTACTTTAGTGATTGCCCGATGTATTCCGAGGGAGAAATGATCGGGAAAATGTAAGGTGTTTTGCCGGTACGAACCCTGGCCCGCCGCTCAGTAGTCCACACACTAACTAACTGAGCCACGACCGTTCTCGAGCAGCAAATTACATATTTTGACTGCTTGCATAGATCTAGATTTTGATATTTCTTTAACCAGTTCACACTTCAAAGCAGATTCTGAGTTAATGTCAGAACCCTTTGTAAGGTTAATTAAAATTAATTTCTTACAAATAAATTGCAAAGAGTGGCTTGTTTTTTCTTATTATGAGTACTCCCAGGTTTCAAGAGCAATTTCCTTGTTTTCCCGATTTCACGACCAATTTTTTTTTGGTATTCAGGAAATATAAAATTACCAATTTCTGGATTACTGAATCCCAGATTAAAATACTAAATATTTTAAAATAACTTACCTAATACCAAGCTCCACAATGGCTAAGATAATTCCATACGCCAATATTTCCCATCCAAAAACTTTAGTGAGCGCCCATCTTAAGCTAGGTTTTCCTTTTTTCTGTAACGCTTTTTCTTCTTGTTGTTTCCATGCTTTGGCCAATTTATCTCCTAGTTTATCTGATCTATGTGTGCGTAATGTTTCTGGCAGATCTGTCATTTCTAAATCACGAGTGAATCCCTTGAAGAATGTGGGCATAGTCCATCTGAAAAGGAAAATATATGGTTTTATAGTGATTCTCACGAAAGGGGCGAAACAATTAAAATTGAAACGGTTAAAACTAATGTTAAGTGAAAAATATTAAATTATCGCAAAAAAAATTTATGAAGCAAGATGAGAACTATGTAAATAAATATTTATTTTACTTTTTGTCCTCATACTCTCTTTCTACATGTTTCAGGTCTAGACCAACCTGAGAGGAAGGCCTAAGCCAGAGTTTCCCAAACTTTTTGAGCCGCGGAGCACTTTTTACGAGAAGAATTCGTCGCGGAGCATTATCGTTGCTATACATATAGCAAGAGTAGTAGATCGCGGAGCACTAGTAGACGCTCGCGGAGCACAGTTTAGTTTTGGAAACTCTGGCCAACAAAGCCAACAAAGCGCAGAATATGCCAAATGTCAACAAACGCAGGTAAAGGATATAGCTAAAGAAAGGAATAAGTGATGAACTGTGCGTAAAAGTAATATTCTGCATTAGTGATGCCGAAAGTGAGGACTCCCCTCAAAAGGACTAGAAGATTCAAGGGGACTACAAGAGGCGTTGGAAAACAAGAGGCTACAAAGGGCGTTGGAAAACAAGAAGCGACAGGGGGCGTTGGAAAACAATGGTCTGCAGAGACTACTCAAAAGAGGCAAAGAATACAAATTGCTAACTCCTACGTATAAATTCGTGTGTCTGAAAATCTGATTAATCATTAAGTTGTTTGAAGTATAAATATTTTCTATTTTCCTGATTTATAACATTCTCTTAACTTATTTAAATAACTTCATCACAAGTATATTAATTCCAACAACAAACATCTAATCCGAATCGCCATTGCAATCACAAAAGCAATAATTCGCACGCGTATAATGCTGTAAGGTATATGGCAGGGATGTCAATAACGTAGAACGCGTTCGATCGGTCAAACGTTTAATTATTTTTGGTCATCGATTTCTCTATCGACTCTGCAAGTCAAGTAAACAACAAGAAAAGGTCTACAGTGTAGACCTTTTTTTTGAGAGTCTACACCTTGGAGTCCAAGCCTTAATTTTTGAGAAAGTAGAACGACCATAAAAATTTACCGGCAAAGGAGAACTTTCATAAAAATTAATTGCTACCCCTGCTGTATGGGATCCTGTGAGCAATCGTAACGCTACATGTAAATATTACGGGTGCGTGCAGAATCAACAAATTGCCTATAGGTACCCGTATCGCCTATAGATAGCTTACGGATTGCGTAAGCGTCAGTGCAACAATTTCTATGACATTATAAGAAATGTTGATTAGATGAATTACGTCCGTAAGTTAGTAGTTATAGTTGAAGGTAATGGGATTCGGACCAGTCAGAAAATAAAAACAAATTTATTAACTTCGCTAACGTTTCGATTTAATTTAAATCTTCATCAGAGCTACAAAGATAAATAGAAATATACAATTATTAAATTGGTAGGTTTACATGTATAAAATTATGATAGTGTTCAAATTTAACAAGTCAAGTAGTTAAAATAATCATTACAAAATTGTCGGAATTTAAAATATAACATAAAATAATTATTAAATAATAAAAACATATCAAAAATGAGTTAAAGAATAAAAAAAAAAAAAAAATTAATATATATAAATATAAATTATAAGAAATTGTACAAATGAATTTACTTCCCGCACACCACTGTTTCAATTCATTCTTGTTTAATTTTATACAAAAAAATTAACTTGATAACCCATTTAATCTTAGTCTAATTCAAATATTAAGGGTAAACTTTCTTATACAAAACTAACAACCTGAAATAAAATTAGTAACAATCTATACATCCAAATTAGCAGCGAATTTGTATCTATCTAATAGGATTTTTTTGTAAAAAAAAAAACCGTCATGTAATTGTAAGTAAATTGCATTATAGAAGCTATCTTGTAAATCTTTCGACACAAATTTGTGTACCATGTGGCAAATTGTAGCTAAAGCTTCATTTTACAAATATGTTTCTAAATATTGTGTTCTATAATGAAAGCTACTTCTAGTTATTGTACTTGGTAATCTACTTTTGCCGCCATCTCGAATCTGCCGCGGTTCTCACTACACATGCTGCAGGTAAAACTGATTTATTTTTTGTAAATAATATGTGTACCAAGTGGCATTTTATTATCATCAAATATAATATGTTTTCGACGAAGCTTCTAAACTATAAACAATCATGTCGAATTTTTTTTGACGTATACTTGAACATTTCTACAAAAAAACTGTATAAATATAAAAGTAATTTGAAACCCACTAATATATTTAAACAATTAAAAAACATTGTTTTGTGATGCCTATTTTTAAGATATTGAGCGATAACATTTTTACAATAATTTTTTCTACAATCAAGAATATCCTTTAGATAGACAAAAATTCAGTGCAAAATTTGATGTACAGATTGTCACTAATTTTATTTCAGATTGTTAGTTTTGTATAAGAAACTAACAATCTCTGGGAGTAATACGTAGCGTTAAATATGTTTGTTATACTGTGTCTCACTTAAATTTGTTACAAAGTGTGGTGTATAATTAAAAAGTTCAACGCCATTGCCCATTTTAATTTTAACATTATAACCGATTTCGATCACAAAACTGTAAAGTTTGTTGAATTTTTTGACGCACTGCCTCAACGGCTTACCGGCAAAATAGAACTTAAAATTATTTGAAACCCCTGCAATATTGCATCTCACAATTTTTATTTTTAGGGGAGGTTACTGGGGAGGCTAACAAAAAAAACTTCAAATATCTCACGTGTTATGTATTATAAAAGTATCTTAATAATTTTATGAATGATAAATACGACCCAATGCGCATATGCGTTGTGCGGGTAAGAATAAATTCGCTGCAATGCACATGTGCAGTTTCCGAGAATTTTCATTCTCGTAATGGCTGCGCGCGCATTAATAAATAGTAATCGGAGGAAAAACATAGAGAGCAACACGCGCAGAATGCATATTCCGCACTCGAGTGGTTTGTTCACTCGCCTGCGGCTCGTTTGCAAACTTCATTCTCGTGCGGGGTATATGGCATACTGCACTAGTTGCACAATATTGAGAACTGACACGCTCGAATACGCAGTCTGGTGGTCAAATATTGTACTAGGCGCTCTAGTACTTTTTGAACTTATTACATATGTTCTAGTGTTGAATTTTTGTTAGAATGTCGATAGAAGTTGTGAAAAACTATAAAAGTAGAACAAATTGTAGTGTTTTTGGCTGCCATTCAAGACAGGACAAGGATAGGCATCTTAGTTTTTTTCTTTCATTAAGAAAAATGAAGGGAAAGATTTGGTTATGGATAGGAGGAAGGCATGGGAATATATTTTGAATTAAAAAGTAACTGACTCTATGCGAGTTTGTTCATTACATTTGGCGCAGAAAAACAAAACTGCACTAATATGCTTACACCTGCAAGTTGCATTTTTAACATTTAGCTGCTCCTGTCCAACTAAAACTAATTTTATTTCATGAGGCAATGAACATAATGCACTTGTTTGCAAACTGAAACCATATATTGTAAATTCAGATGACCGACCTCATATGTACCACATAAAATTACGTGCCCGGCATTTACACCTGCTTAACTACAAATTACACTTCAATAAATCTACTGAAATTAAACTTTAAATACTGTAATTTGAAACCCACCTTCTTTGTTATACACCAAGATACATGTGTAGCGCTTAAAAATTAAAAAATTTCGCAAATATTTATTCGCATTTTCATAAAATAAAAATGTACTGTGCTTAAATTAACTTGTTCGCTATTTGCATATTGACAGCTGAGTACTAGAGACAACAGCCATATTGCCTCGGAGCACAGCGCCGATAATGTCACTTCTCAATACTATATTGTGCCGACCAGCGTAGCGTAGTGATAACACACAAAGACCATAAAGCGTGAAATTAAACAAAATATACATTTTATTGTAACCTTGCGCTACCAATAATTACTTGTAAAATAAATCACGAGTAAACTGACAAGGTCCAAAAAACTTACGAGTGGAAAATATGTAAATGGTTAAATACGTAAAATGAAACTTACCCAAAAAAGACTGCCGATATTGGATTTGCATGTTCTCGAGCATTTGGTTGTCTTTGTTGTTTAATTTTATCGGATTCCATTTTGTATTGTCAAAAGTATGCTGCTTGCGTAAACCTGCAAAACAAACTCATTAGAAAAGTGTTCTTGAGAAGTTTCTATCGGTGAATCCCTAGCAATGGTAAAACCAGTGACCACACATATACATATTTACTCTCGGCAAATAAACTCTCAATAGGATTTTCCATAAAAAATACATGAAATAAATGTCCAACTACTTAATATGACAAAAAAATAATGTGAAATGGGAATTTACATACATTTCAGAGTTTCGTAGGTGTATATAACAGTAATTGACGACCAACAAGGTGAGCCGCATGCTAAATGTGCGAGGAGTGTTTGATAAGTCAGTGACTTTGGAAAGATATGGCGCTCAGGTCGCAACTTTTATATTATTTCTGACAACTGTCATTCTTTATAGACATACACACTAAGTTTCAAATAGATCTGTGACATAGAACATTTTTAACAAAGTTCGAAAGTGGATAAGTAAACATTTAAACATGATAAAAATGATGTCATAAAAGTATCTTGTGGTGACAATAATGAAATCATAAGCAAGAAATTTAAAAAAGGAATATCAAATAAAATAAAAATTTAAATCAAAAAATAAAAAAAAAAAACCTTCGTAGACAAAAGAAGAAGCAAATTACTAAATAAATTAATGTATGATAAAGATAAATATATTAAAAATAATTAAATAAATAAAATAAAATATACAAATAAAAATAATAGATAATTATAAATAAATTAACTAAAAAAATTGATGTGAAGTGTGAATATTCACACATTTCAGGGTTTCGCAGGTATATAATAAGTGAAGGCGGTATGCTGAGTGTGTAGGACAAATTTTACTTTGTAGTAATCACGGCAAAATGAATGATATTTTTAAAATAATTTATCGTCTGTTAATCATATGATAAGACTGGTTATTAAATTTACGCTCTTAAAAATTAAATACAACATTTGTCAAAATATAACTAGAATTTTGACAAAATAATTTCAACATAATAAAAATGCAAAAAAAAAAAAACCAAATAAAATTCACTCCGTACCATCTGGGTTAGTTTAATCTGGGCTACAGGGTGTGGGACAAAAAATTTTTTGCAAAATAATTTTATTTATTTGATCGTTAATCCACGTACTAAGGGCTTTCATTTGATACCCTACTCAGAATTTAAAAAAAATATTTTTGTTTTGATGAGCACATATTTGTTTATATTTTTAGGGGGGTATGTTTTTTAGATGTTTTAGAATTTTCCTATGTGCGGGTCAAAGAGTTGTATAAGCATGCCAAATTTCAGGTTCATGCTCTCTAGGTTTAGCAGTTTGGCTAATTTTTACCGAACAGACAGACAGACAGACAGACAGACAGACAGACAGACGACAAAATGACGGTATAAGGGTTTTTTGGTCATACCTACAAAACCCTAAAAAATAGTATTTAACCATATTTAGAAACCTCAATAATGGTATTAGGCACTCTAATAAAATTAACAAAAAAAAATATTATAATATAAAATTTGTTTTTGCATCCCAAATAATCATCATTCACTTACTAAATACCTGCGAAACCCTGAAAAGTGTGAAAATTCACACTTCACATCAATTTTTAAATTGTGAAATGCATTAATATATAAAAGGATGGTACAGAATGAATTTATTATTGAATATTTAATTTAAAAAATATATTCAAAATTCGTTTTTCCTTGCTTTTAGAGATGCAAATTTCTTTACGAGTACATCTAAATCGAGTGAAGCACTTAACTGATGCTCAATTAAAATCATCGCCAGTGCTCGACAGTCTTTCTTGCGACATAGTAGACCGCAAATAATTAATTAATAATTTATAATTTTGAAAAGGTGGAAGGTAAATTATTATCGTGGATATATTTTAACATATAATTATTAATTAGCACATCACTATTTTTGCACGGATTAATTTCAGATTCAAATAAATTTAGAGGGCTCTCAGTTCCTCAAACAACTTTATTCCAATTATATTAGACTGTTTGTGAGCTAGATTTGTAAGTTTTGATTCCAGAGCTACACATTCAGACCAATTCTGTAATTCAATTACTATGATCATTGTAACAAAATTTGTCCCTATGAGCAAGGTCAGTTACTATCATGAATGAAAGTCATTATGCTTTTTATCTTGTAGTAACGTTACTACACAGTAATTTTTTACAGAATTGATCTGATTGTTTCTTTAATTCCTCGTCGTTAATCTATTTGCCATTGCTGATAGTACTAGGCTAGAATAGTACAATATAATGAGTATTAGTATCAAGAAGATATAATACTTCATGAGTATATAAAATATATTCGGACGTTTCGGAAAATGCTCAACAATCCGTCTTCAGCGATCACGAGAAGTGATGATTCTCGTGTTCTAGCCTAGTACTATCAGCAATGGCAAACGTCCAAAATAACGGTGTCCGCATTAATGTTAGACCATTGCAAAATAATTTCAAATATATTGTTAATCTATTTTATGTGGCCAATGTCGTACAATATTTTGAATATTTTTGTATGTTTTTTAACAGTTGAAATGTTTCCTGCAATGCATTAATTGTTATATCAATTGGAAAAGAAAAAAGGAACTTTAAAATCTTTTTCAGGATCTGCAATACTTTCATCGATATTCTTATAATCAACCATACATTTTTCTTTTAATCCTTTTCGCTCCAGCTTTCGAAAATGCTATATCTGCATTTGATTATGTTTTTTTTTAATGACATGTATATGATAAAGTGATAAAATACACAAATTTGAGCGCCCCTTGATTCGGCTGCCTGCGTGTTTTGCACACATTGCGCAAGAGGACAGGCGGCCCTGCGTAAACATTTGAGCATCATTTGTTTTATTTTTTAAAGCTTAGATTTTAATGTAGAGTTTATATTATACTAAATGTATCAGTCCACCCTTATTTTCTAGAAAGCGCGATGTGTGAGCAATTTGTGGGAAAAATGAACCAATGTCTGCTCAAAAAATCGAATGGAAGTACTGACATTTTGCGGAAATACCAGAAGTACAGGAAATTAAGGATAACTTGGATTTTTTAAATGGTAACATACGTCGAGTTGAGTATTTTTGGATAGAGCTTTTGAAAACAAACAACTTTAACTTAATTACTTTTTAAATGTCTATTATGGTTAACGAAAAATTGAATTCAGTATGTCAGGAGTCTCCAAATTACAGCCCGCAAGAAGATATCATCCGGCCCGTGGATATTTTTTAAAAAGTTTACTTATATAAAAACAGCAATCTAAAATAATCAGTAAATCTCAAAATAAAAGATAACTATAACTAAATAATATCCGATTCTTAAAATTATTATTTTTATTAATAATATCATCATTATTATTAAGCTTATTTTTAAAATCAAGCGCCAAATGTCAAGTTGAATTAAAGTTGTCCGGACTGCCATTTATTTAAGAAATTTAGATGTGGCCCGGTTCCGAAAAGTTTGAAGACCCATGCTCTATATGAACTTGAAAGTAAAATATTTTTATTTCCAAGTGTTCAAAGTGCCTTCTATTTTGATTTAAACACTTTCGTAACCTTACTCTTGAGCTATCTGCAACTCGGAGCACAATAAATAAAAATTGATGTGAAGTGTGAATATTCACACATTTCAGGATTTCGCAGGTATATAATAAGTGAAGGCGGCATGCTGAGTGTGTAGGACAAATTTTACTTTGTAGTAATCACGGCAAAATGAAAGGTATTTTTAAAATAATTTATCGTCTGTTAATCATATAATAAGACTGGTTATTAAATTCACGCTCTTAAAAATTAAATGCAACATTTGTCAAAATATAACTAGAATTTTGACAAAATAATTTCAACATCCAAAAACCACAAAAAATGCGTTATTTTCCGTAAACATAATCTGATAAAAAATTCCTGTTGTACTATTTCGGTTCACACCAATATACATTACTTAGAATTTTTTTAGATTTTTAGTTTAAACCATCTGGGCTACAGGGTGTGGGACAAAAATTTTTTTGCACAATTTTGGCAAAAATCGCATCAAAATAATTTATTTTGCAAAAATAAAAATTTGTTCGTTAATCCACGTACTAAGGGCTTTCATTTGATACCCTACTCAGAATTTAAAAAAATATTTTTGTTTTCGATGAGAACATTTTTGTTTATATTTTTAGGGGGATATGTTTTTTAGATGTTTTAGTATTTTTCCTATGTGCGGGTCAAAGAGTTGTATAAGCATGCCAAATTTCAACTCTCTAGGTTTAGCCGTTTGGCTACAATTTTTACCGAACAGACAGACAGACAGACAGACAGACGACAAAATGACGGCATAAGGGTTTTTTGGTCATACCTACAAAACCCTAAAAATCAGCTGTGGCCATCACAGAACCGACCGCCATCACAAAGTACTTAACATCATAAAATACATTCTAGCAGCAGAATAGAAATAACTTGGCCCAATATTAAATAGCAGATATTATTTATCATGACCATCGAAACGTTACATATAAGTATGAAAAAATAGATACTTAGAAAAAATGTTCAAAATTTGTTCGTTTTATCAAGAATTGTCTCAAATAAAAGTTGTTAGTTATTGCTTTTATAGCAACTTTTGTAAAATATATTTTTTGTTGTTAAATATTCGCAAAAATTTTAAAATCAACACGAGTAAACTCCCATTTGTAGTCAACGATTTTTACCAAAAGTTGATCAACTAGTGCCATTGATATCAAAAGCTTAAATATAAAGTTTCATAAAAATCCTTTTAGCCGAATTTGCTCTGCACGTGTACACACAGACAGACAGAGACAGACAGAGAGACACACAGACAGACAGACAGACAGACAGACAGACAGACAGACAGACAGACAGACAGACAGACAGACAGACAGACAGACATACAGACAGACAGACAGACAGACAGACAGACATCATGCTAAAAATAGTCAAAACGTTATGTAGGGACCTCAATTCGTGGAGATCCATCGAAATCTCGAAATGTCAAAATCGGTATGATCACATACCTCCCATTTATATATCTTGGCGGTCGGTAAAAAAAGAAACAAGTGAGAGGTATGCAAATGGGAAATATATTATCACAGTTTATACGTTTGAAATTAATAACGTCAACGGGAATACTGAGTATACATTTTTAAATAGTTTTTTAAGTGAATGACTGGAGAACGTAAAAAGATTATTTTTAATTTTCTCAGGGAGAACATTAAATTATTTTGGTAAAATATTAAGGAAGAACTGGTTCGTCTTCTTTTTGAAATCGTTTGAGCCCTTAGAACGTCTCATTTTTTTACCCTTCGTAAAATATAAATGCTTGGATAATTGTAGCGTTCTAAAAAGCGTATGTTTTTCCTTAAAAAAGATTGAGCGATGTTAAACAAGAAGAGTTTCGGTACACTAAAAACACCCATAAATTCAACTTTTCACAGTTTTTCACTTGTAAATCTACGTGGTTTGTTTAGAATGACTTTTAGTATTAATTTTTGTGTAGTTTTAATATTATAAATTACTGTTTTACTAGCACCTCCCCAAAATAAAATACCATAAGTTAAAATTGATTGAACTACACCAAAATATATCATTTTAAGGGTAGACAGGTTCATACAATATACATACGTAGTCTTCCAATAACATGGTTCACATGTGTTTTCCAAGTGAGACAACTATCCAGATTAATCCTAGATATTTTGTTGAATTTCTAATATCTATTTTGCTGGGGCAACTACAATTTATTAGCTCAGCATACTTGCAATTATGATCATGAAGTATGATTTCACTAAAATTAGGTAATCTGGTTTTCTGGCACATAAAAGGTACTATGTAAGTTTTAGTAAGGTTTAGCGATAAGAATTTAGCCATGATTTCATTTTCTGAAGACTGACTGAGATGTTATGTTAAATCACATTGGAGTCAGACAAGGAGACGCCACCACATCTTTCTGTTTAACCTCGTGCTGGAGATGGTGTTACGAAAAGCCCAAAATACCAACCAACGTGGTCTACAGCTTAATGAGTACAAGATTTTAGATTATGCAGATGACCTGGATATGATTTCAAATAAGGTTGAAGACGTAATATACTTACTAATAGGACTCATCATCAGTAATGAAAAAACCAAGTATCTTATTGTTAGTAGACGCAGTCATGAGAATACGAGCGACTTAAAAATTAATGACACTTTTGAGAGAATTTCTACTTTCAAATACCTGGACACCATGATAAATCAGGTGAATATGATACAGCAGGAAATTACGAATAGAATTAAAGCTGCTAATGCATCGTATTTGCACTTGGTCCCCTCTTCAAAACGAAACTCTTGTCTAGGAACACCAAGATCAGGTTATACCTAATAGGTAAACCTATAAGTAATAAATATACCTATAAGTTATAGTAGGGATGGGAAAAAAGCATCGATGTATCGAAAACATCGATGTTTTTACCATCGATGGTCAGATGGCGATAGTATCGATAAAACATCGATGTCTACTACCGATGTCGATGTTTAAACTTTGAAATTCGGAAACTACTGCTAGAGCGCTGGTATCTTAAAATTTTAATTTTTATTAATATTAGTACACAAAATAACGTAAAATACCTCGACACATATTTAGGACAATTCAAGATATACCAAATGAATGACGAATACATATGAACCATGAAATACAAACAGAATTACGACGTTTAAGGTAGAGATTAACTAAGAGGTCGCTGAACTGATGGCACGGCTCAGCATTTTAAGAGGGCAATTATTTTATTTTATTAGGACAAAAAAACGGAAAATATTCCTGTATGTAGCCATGTACATACAATAGGTATACATTTATATAAAGTTCAGGTTCAAAGACATTACACAATAATGAATTATACAATAACATATTGATAAATTTAAAGTTAATTTTATTTTTATAAATTTATATTTTCATTCAAAATTTTATTTAGTTCTACTTTAAATTGGAAAAAAAAAACGAACAAAAAATATATCACAAGAATTGAAAAATTAATCGAATGAAAGCATTAATCTATTTAGGGGAAAATTTTTCCCGAATTTGTCTTTCTTTTACTACAGTAAAAGTTGATTTATTTCAGGAATTTACTTGAGTTACATTAAAATTAATCAAATCGATTGCGACTGGACATTCAATCATGTTGTTCACTATTTTGAAAACAGTACACAAGTCAACTTTTAATCTTCGGCTGGAGAGGATGGTTAAGTTGTATAATTGAAGATTATTTTTGGAATTTAATGAATGTGAATTTTTGAAAAATTATATTCTTGATACGAAACGAATCGTTTTTGACTGACTCAAGTCGGTCTATATAAGCCTTATATTGCGGGTTCCAAATGACACTTGCGTAGTCCAAGCGACTGCAAACCAATTACTTGAATAAAGTAATGAAGCTCTCAGGCTGTTAAGTCCTTACAAGATCTCATTATGAAGCCAAGCATTTTAAATGCAGACCTCACAATATTGTCGACGTCGACATGTTTGTTAAATATAAGTTTGCTGTCAAAATATACACCGAAGTCCTTGATTAGGTCACAACGTGTTAACGTAGTATTATCTATAAGATATAAAAAGTGTACAGGGTCTAGTTTTTTAGTAATATACCTAATATTACATTTATTTAAATTAAGAAAAAGCTTATTGTTATTACAATACTTGAAAAAAATTTGCAGATCGTTATTTAGATCCGTACAATCTTGCAGACACTGAATATGTTTATAAATCTTAAGTCATCTGCGTAAAGGATAAATTTTGAATTTAGGAAACAAGAGTGTATATCATTTATAAAAATTATAAATAAGATGGGACCTAAATGAGAGCCTTGTGGGACACCGGAAGCAATGTAAATAAAATTAGAAATGCCATTATTAATAAGTACAGCCTGAGATCTGTTAGAAATATACGACTCTAGCCATCGCAAGAGATTACCATGAATACCAATAGAACGAAGTTTACGAACAAACTTATGGTCGACTTTATCAAAAGTTTTTTTGAAATCCGTAGATATAACATCAACTTGTCCAGCCGTATCAAGTTTAGAGTGTATAAATTCTGTATTATTATTATTTTATTATTATTATTATTTATTTTCCAAATCATACATTATATACATAATATACACATTGATGTTATCAATGAACAGTAATAATTAGTGATTTGTATGAGGTTTAGAAAAATAATAATACAGCCCCCATAATTATATTATTTAAAAAATTGAGAATAAGCACATACATATACTTGATAAATTGGGCAACTGCCACGAAGATCTCAAAGAGGTCTGTGTGTGGCTATATTATTTCTTGCTTGTTTATATAAAAAACGAGGGTTGTAGTTAACTAAATGAGTCGTAGTGACAAAAAAGGGTCTTTTATGGAATATTATTTAATTTATATAGTTTTTAAATTTATTTTTACCGACCGCCAACATATATAAGGGAGGTATTGTGATCATACCGATTTTGACGTTTCGAGATTTCGATGGATCTCCACGAATTGAGGTCCCTATATAACGTTTTGACTATTTTTAGCATGATGTCTGTCGGTCTGTCTGTCTGTCTGTCCGTCCGTCTGTCTGTCCGTCCATCCGTCCGTCTGTTTGTGTACACGTGCAGAGCAAATTCGGCTGAAAGGATTTTTATGAAACTTCATATTTAAGCTTCTGCCATCAATGGTACGAGTTGATCAACTTTTGATAAAAATCGGTTGACTAAAAATGGGAGTTTACTCGTGTCGATTTTAAGATTTTTGTGAATATTTCACAACAGAAAAATATTTCGAAAAAAATTATTGAACAAAAGTTGCTATAAAAGCAATAATTAATAACTTTTATTTGAGACGTTTTTGATAAAACGATAAATTTCGAATAATTTTTGTAAAATTTTTCGAAAGTCTCAACTTTTTCATACTTATATGTAACGTTTCCATGGTCATGATAAATAATATCTCTGTTAGAAAATATTAGGCCAAGTTATTTCTACTCTGCTGCTAGAATGTATTTTATATACGTACTTTACGATGGCGGTCTGTCCTGTGGTGGCCCCAGCTGATTTTTTTGATAAAAAAAGGGAATAAACAAATAAATAAAAAATAAATTATTTTGAATAGGAAAAAGTGTAAATAAATTTTCTCATGTGTTTTTTTAAATTACTCTTATTAAGATTAATTGAATTTATATTAATGTACGTTTGAAAATCATTATTCAAACTCGGTATAACAGCAATAAAACATTTTAAACCAGTGGTTTTATGTGCTCGTACAGGAATGGCTCGATCTCTAGGCCTAGTGCAGTAATCATGAGATAATTTATTCGTATTAATAATACCTTGATTTTTTTCTACATATCTCATAATTGAATAGTAGTACAATTGCTGGAGAGTAAATATCTTAGTGTTGTTAAAAACTTGTGTAGTGGAAGATAGTTGTGGTATTTTGGGCATTCTTTTAATTATTAGTTCTTGTATTATACTAATTTTATCAATATATGTACTACTAGCATCACCCCAACCAATAATTCCATAAGAAAGTACTGATTGTACTAATCCATAGTAAAACATCTTTATTAAATTTGTTAGCATGAATTGTCTTAGTTTATAGAAGACAAATATTAATTTTCTTAACCTTTTACATAAATTAGTAACATGTAGGTCCCAACGTAAATGTTGATCTATAATAATACCCAGGTATGTCATATATTGCACTCTATCAATACTAGTCCAACAATTACAAAAATCATGTCTTGAACAATTTTTAGTGTGAATAAAAATTTCATTAATATCAGGTTGGCTGTTTTTATAGATGCTGAAAGTAATAAATTTAGTTTTTTTTTATATATAATTTAAAGACAGAGCGTTAGAATCTAACCATACTTTTATGTTTTGTAAATCCAGTATTGCTGCTTCGATAAATAATACGGTATAATCGGCGTATAAAATTAATTTTTCTTGTACAGTTGGCAATTGTAGTAAGTCATTTAAATATATAGGGTAGTAAATTAGAAACCGTTGAGCGCTTCATCATGAAACCGTGTTGCTCAGAAATAATAATATATTTTGTAGAATTAGAAATATAAGAGACTAAAGAGCAAAAGTGGAAAACAGGATCGAATTGAGGAAAATCGGGCAGGAAGCCACAATCCATCTGAGATTATAGAATTACGATGATGATGGTGATTATGACGATGATGACGACGATCATGACGATGATGATGATGATGATGTTGATGATGATGGTGATGATGGTAGCTGGAAAGATGACAGTAATAACTTACTAGTCCAAAAAATATGCACCACCTATTAATAGTCCTTAAAACACATAATCGTCACTATAATTTTTTTAAACAGTATTATTTAACAAGCTCGGCTATCACTAAAGCTATGTCATTTAAACTATCGTTTACATCAAATGATCAAGAAATAAGATTACACAGAATTTTAAACCCATCGCATTGCACAACTGAACAACTGATACTAAAAAAGTCGACTGTCAGATAATGTACAATTCAAATCATATCAATTGATATTTTCCACGTGATTATATATGTTCGTAAAACTGCGATTCATTGTATTAGTAATGTGTTTAAATAAGGAATAGATAAATGACTTCTAAATTGATAAGGATGTCTCGGAATTTTTTAAATATGTCGAATACTGAGTGATCAACCTTAATGTGGCAAACCAGGATTCTTGACAGGGGCGGACTGAACGCCAAGAAAATGTTTTCACTGAACCAAAAAAAAAAATGATGTGAAGTGTAAATTTACACACATTTCAGGAGTTTGTAGGTATTTAATAAGTGTAAGAATGCTGGATGTCCAGGACAATATTTTTTCTAAAATCATATCAAATCAACAGTACTAAATCAGAGTACTAAAGCTGCATTCACAACTTCTATTAATACATTGCGAGGTGTAAATTGTGGATATATTTAATAGACTGTGATTTTACATAGACTTTATTTATTGACGCTTCAACTCCAAGGTTTTTAGCGTCTTTCTTAATACAGTTAGTACTTCAATATATAATATGAGATATAATATATAGAGCCCTGCAAATCCGCGGATATCCGCCATATTTCTGCGGATGCGGATAAATTATCATTTAAATCGTGCGGATGCGGATCGGATGCGGATTATATATCATATCCGCTTATTCGCAATATCCGCGTGAACATAAAATCTTCGGTTGGACGCTTCTTTCTACGGAAGACGCGTTTAGAACCCCAAAAATGTATCTCTGGCATTTGTATTGTGCTTATGACAAGAGTGAAATAATAATACGTTACGGCACTTTTTACTTTTTTTACTCTTCCCATAAAGACCTATTTTACGCTTACTTAAATAGTTAAATACAGTAGAGTTTATATAACAGTCGTAGATACAACAATTACTTTGGATTTGTTGCGTTTACTAATTTAAAAATAATTATGTATCGCCTTATTTTGCATTTTTGGAAATTTCAGTAAAATTTAGCCATGGTAATTTGCCACATTTAAAAACATAGAAGCTCATAATAAATTTAAAAAAATAAAAATATCTTAAAATTCTTGAAATCGTTATATAACTTTCATCTTTTAATAATCGGATGAATTTCAGAATTTAGTTTTATTATTAAGAACTTATTTTTTTAAATTTGCTGATGATAAATTTGCAATGATCTTATAGGACTTTCCCTGTTATTTATTGGTCATAAATGTGATAAATTAATCTGTTTAATTATTTCTAAATATCGCTGCTCTAAAATAACAGTGAGACGTCTTAAAAAACTAAGTTTCTGAGATATTGCAGTTTAAAGTTTTACATTTTATTTAAACCTGATTTAAGAGTCGAATAATTGTAATTTCCATCTTTATTTTTTAATCTATGTAATCTCAGTACGACGTTAGATAGAAAACATATTTCTGGACCAAGTAATATTAAAGTGATAAAATTTAAAAAAATTTAATAGTGTTTTAAAACAGCGATATGCCAAATAAGGCGAAACATGTTAGATATTTCCAAACGGACAGCAATTCCTGTGCGGATTGTGCGGATATTTGGCACTGCACACAGATCTTGGCATTTTCCTTTTGTAATAGATGTTCGTGTGGCCAATTCGTACTCTTGTGAGTGATGATTGTATTTTTTGGTCACTATAGAGATTCCATATGTTCGTATCCTTTTTTATATTTCTTAATTTGGTAGAGATGTCAGTACTTAACCATTTATGACTTTGTTGCTTAATCATGTAGTCTGTGATTATTTGGAAGATGTCCTCCATTGGTATCTCGGTCCTTACTTGTGGTGCGTCACTTCTGTTTTTTATAATGTTGTCTATTTCCTCGTTTCCTGGTATACCTTTATGACTTGGGACCCAAAGAAGCGTTATTATTTGTTTGGTATATTTCTGGTAGTAGTGGATTATTTCCTGGATCTTCTGGATATTTTGTTGTTTAGTTTTTATATTATTTATGCTTTTAATGGCAGTGATGGAATCTGTGTATATGACGATGTTGTTTTTTTCTGGTACAGCAGCTATATATTCTAGCGTTATTTTTATGCTATTTAGCTCAGCAGTCTTGATGAATATTGTTGTTTCTAGGCTACAGCATTTAATAGTGGAACCAGTTTTAAATCCTATAGTGACCATATTGTTGTGGCATGAGGCGTCCGTATAGTAGAATATTGTATCAATTGGTTGTTTTTCACAGATTTTATTAAATTCTTCTCGGTATTTTTCGTTAGTGGTGGATTTTTTCTTGAATTGATTGAGGCGTAGATTTGTAATTGGTAGGTATATTTCCCATGGAGGTGTATTGTGATGAGTGGTTTTATCTAATTTGTTTGGTTTGGTTTTAAGGATTGTGAGGCTATCATTGACATTTTTTTGGATGGGAGTTTCTGATTTTGGAGTGATCTTTTTTGGATAAATAGGGAATTTAATGTTGGGTGGGATAGGTTTATGGCTATTTTCACTGCATATTTAGTTAACAACATTCTACTCCTGTCTTCCAATTCAGCCTCGCCAGCTTCATTGCGGATGCTTGTAACAGGACTGGTTCGATATGCTCCAGTAACAATCCTAAGAGCTGAATTCTGAATTATATTCAGTTTTTGGAGGATATGAGTTTTGGCTGTTCCATTTATTGTGCTACCATAGTCTAACTTAGATCTAACAACTGTAGACTGTGTTAACGTTTAATAAGAGCGTTCACAGCTTGAAAATTAATGTTGTGACATCTATTTTTTTTTCAAACCAACCAAGAAGTCGTAAATTGTCTTGTGTTACTTTTTATGAACCCGCCATCGGCGAGATCGTGATATCATATCGAGATCGTGACCATTCGTCCCGATTTCTGCGGGACTGTCCCGCATTAAGATGCGTCCCGCAAAAGTCCCGCATTCTAACATTTTGTCCCGCATTGTAACTTGTATGAGGACCTTTTTTTTGCTCTTCACTTGGATTTGGGAGGTGAGGACCTTTTTTTTCGTTTGCTCTTCACTTAGATTTGGGAGGTGAGGACCTTTTTTTTGCTCTTCACTTATATTTGGGAAGTGACGACCTTTTTTTTGCTCCGTTCCGCATTGCCTTCTTAAGAAAATGGTCACCCTATTTTAATAACAAAATTGTAGCCACAACTACAGCAATTCTTCACCATGTTTTAAAATCTTTTTTGTTGTATGTACAAACAAATCTTTTTTATTATATGTACTTTTTCAACTCGATGAATATTTGAGAAGTCACCCTAAAACTAAAATATAATTGAAATATTTCACTTATTATTTACTTTACATCAAAAATGTATGTGATAAAATATATGTAGAATGAAAACCCATTTCTTTTCTGTTCAATGCTGTTTCTAATAAAAAAATTAATTAGAAGGCCAAAGGTACGTAACAACAAAACTAAATATAATAAAACATGTTAAAATTTAAAAAATTCGATTACTCTCTGTGCCATGCAGCTTTTAATAAGATATATTTGGGGAAATATGGGGAGAGCTACATGAATAAACTTTAAATACCTCGCTTATTTTTTACTGAACAGCAGAATTGTACATAAGAAAATTTTTAAAACTTGTTTGGAATGAAAAAAACGTTTCTTTTCTGTTCAAGACTGTTTTTAATTAGACAAATATTGGGAGGCTATTAGGAGCGCTACCTATAAATAAGTATCTCATTTACTATTTACTTAGTTTTTTCTGTTCTACTTGATTCTCACTATTTACGATATAACAAAAATGTACACAACAAAAACCCTACGAAGTACGGGTACAACAGCAAGTTGCTTTATAAATCACTGTTAATTATACATATTATTTTGAATTTTGATAATTATAATTTTGGAAAAAGGAAACTTGAGGGAGCGAAAGACTGGTACTTTGCCTCGGGCACACATAACCTTGGTCCAGCTCTGTTGAGGGACGGACGTCTATCCGTTGAGAATTGCCATATAAAATAACAAAATACATTGAAATCTCACTTATTATTTCCGTTGCAGCAAAAATATAGGTATATAACAAAAAAATTGATGTGAAGTGTGAATTTTCACACATTTCAGGGTTTCGAAGGTATTTAGTAAGTGAATGATGATTATTTGGGATGCCAAAACAAATTTTATGTTAAAATATTTTTTTGTTAATTTTATTTCGAATGCCTGTATTTTTTTTAATGCAGTATTTTTACCGACCTCCAACATATATAAGGGAGGTATTGTGATCATACCAATTTTGACGTTTCGAGATTTCGATAGATCTCCACGAATTGAGGTCCCTACTAACGTTTTGACTATTTTTAGCATGATGTCTGTCGGTCTGTCTGTCCGTCCGTCTGTCTGTCTGTCCGTCTGTCTGTGTACACGTGCAGAGCAAATTCGGCTGAAAAGATTTTTATGAAACTTCATATTTAAGCTTCTGCCATCAATGGCACGAGTTGATCAACTTTTGGTAAAAATCGGTTGACTAAAACTGGGAGTTTACTCGTGTCGATTTTAAGATTTTTGCGAATATTTCACAACAGAAAAATATCTCGAAAAAATGTATTTAACAAAAGTTGCTATAAAAGCAATAACTAATAACTTTTATTTGAGACGTTTTTTGATAAAACGAAAAATTTCTAATAATTTCTCAAGTCTCAATTTTTTCATATTTATATGTAACGTTTCCATGGTCATGATAAATAATATCTCTGTTAGAAAATATTAGGTCAAGTTATTTCTACTCTGCTGCTAGAATGTAATTTATATAAGTACTTTATGATGGCGGTCGGTCCTGTGGTGACCACAGCTGATTTTTCTTATATAGCAAGGTTCATTATGATTTTGAAAATTGCGCCTATGGCTTCCATTGGTTGTTTAAGTAATAAGCTCCGCCCCTCTGATTTCGTATACATTCAAACATAGAATTAAATTATAATTTCAACACTGCCCACTGGTTATTAAATTTACGCTTTTAAAAATTAAATGCAACATTTAGCAAAATATAACTAGAATTTTTGACAAAATAATTTAGACAAAAACTTAAGAAGCGAGAACGCTAACCATTAGACTACGGACGTTTACTCTTTTACTGTCTTACATAATGAATTAAACATTTTACATATTTTAGTTAAATACACAAAAAATGTGCTATTTTCCAAAAACATAATCTGATCAAAAATTCCTGTTGTACTATTCCGTTTTACACCAATGTACATTAGTTAGAATTTTTCAGATTTTTTTTAAACCAGGGGTGGCCAACCCAAATGATCTTGCTGGCCACTTTGGAAATGCATCAAAACTCCGCGGGCCGCATATAAAATTGTATATCCCCATATTTTCGTTATATTTTCATATTTTCTCATAATTTCGACAGTTAATTTTTAAATATATGGATGCACAAATAATGTATTTTTTAATACATTGTTTTTCACTACTTTGGCCATTATAAAATAAATATATATAGAGTGTGGGACAAATTTTGCACAATTTTGGCAATAATCGCGTCAAAATAATTTATTTTGCAGAAATAAAATTTTGATCGTTAATCCACGTACTAAGGGATTTCATTTGATACCCTACTCAGAATTAAAAAAAAAAAAAAATACGGTAAGCACATATTTGTTTATATTTTTAGGGGGATATGTTTTTAGATGTTTTAGTATTTTTCCTATGAGCGAGTCAAAGAGTTGTATAAGCATACCAAATATCAACTCCCTAAGTTTACCCGTTTGGCTACAATTTTTACGGAACAGACAGACGGACGACAAAATGACGGTATAAGGGTTTTTGGTCATACCTAAAAAACCTTAAAAACGAACAAAATACAAGAATCACCGCTAGTATATACCATTTAAATACCTTGAATGCTAATTTATAATCAATATATTTATTGACAAACTCTCGAGATTTGATTCTGGATCGATATCTGTTATCACATCACAATATATCGCATAATTATAACTCTTGATAATAATTTAGGTTTCATGTCATAGCTTAAAACGTCATTTATATCTGAGTCGAATTTTTACAATAATGATTATCAGAAAATCAAGATAATAAATAACAAATTCCTGATAAGAACATTTTTGTCGTATGAAGTACCGATAAAATATTCATAGAAAAGTTTTAACGGAAATTTACTGTTGAACCGTTTGATAATATTTAGCAGAATAAAATTCTGTATATAATAAACTAGTTATATCTTGTTGCATGTTATGTTTACTATACACGAAACAATGCAGCGTTAATCAAAAACTATGTTTTTTAATCTAAATTGTTTTCGAACGCGAATGAAAAGTCATGTGTGTTCAGTGGCGTAACTATGGGCCGGCGACGCTCCACCCACGGGGGTCATTTAGGGTCCCACAAACCTTTTAATTACTTTTTTTCATTACTTAGTGTCTTTAGACAAAAATGACAAACCTACTACGGAACCCACAGAAAATAATGCCGGGGGCAAAAGATTAAATTAAGCCACTGTGTGTGTTATATAGAGCAGTGATGGCGAACCTTTTGAGCTCGGTGCGTCAAAATTGGGTAAAAACCTAGCTTAACTCGGGTATCGTGTCACGTCTAGAAATATCCATAATTTTGTTTTATTCGCAGCCCTAGTAAAATAGTTATATTTTTGATGTATTTATTTGTTAAAAACACAAAAACAAATAATTCTTTACATTAGTGACTTTTTTGTTGCTGATTTGCATTTGCTAAATTCAATTGAAGGTTGGTATTTCGTGCACTTCAAGCCTAAGCAAGCGCTACTAACTTCATCTATCAGTCGGTTTCTTTTATTGGTTTTAATATTATTTAACGCCGAGAATAAGATCTCACAAAAGTACGTAGTTAGAAAAATAAAGCCATCGCTAGATTTTTCAGTGCTTAAGTGTCCAGTAATCGGTTCCAAGCACTCCAAATTTCCTGTTCGTAGTGGCACTCTTTTTCATTCCCCAAACGATTTCTCTCCAGATTCTCAACTTTGGACCTCAAGTCGACAAATACTTGAGCCCAGATGCGTTTATTGTTCTTGGTCGAAGACCGTCCGTGTCACCTAAAATGTCTTGGCGTGTCATCCGTGACACGCGTGTCATATGTTCGCCATCACTGATATAGAGCAAAGTCGGCAAACTTTTTAACATGAAGGGTAATAACGTCTTGAAATCACGTCAAGTGAGCTTATAAGCATCGAATTTGTATAAAAATGTAGGTATATAAGAAAGCAGGATTCAAATAGACAATTTATTTTATTATGTTTTATTATATCTATTAATTATTATTATTATTATTGTACATTTATGTTACACAGTATAACAATAGTTACACTGGGAGAAAAAATGTCCTCTTCACGAATCGGGTCCTAACCAAGGACCTAAGAGTCGCAAAGGTATCTTCGCAAAATTCGTGCTGTTCCCAACAGGGCTGCCTTTTGCAACTGTCCGGTTGTAATCCTTTGCAACCCTAACGCGTCCAAGTGTTTTTGGAGATTAGGTGGTATTGCTCCTAGGGCGCCTATTACTATGGGAACTACACTGCTTTTCCTTTCCCAAAGTCACATAATTTCAACCTTGAAGTCTTTGTGCCTCGTGATCTTCTCCAGCTCCTTATCCTATACTCTGGTGTCTCCTGGTATCGCTATATCAATGATCCAAACTCGTTTTCTTTCCACTACTGTGATGTCTGGTGTGTTGTGCTCAAGGTGTTTGTCGGTTTGGATTCGATAATCCCACAGTATTTTAGCCTGCTCATTCTCAGCTACCTTTTCTGGAATATGGTCCCACCAGTTGTTGCCAGATGGTAACCCGTACTTTTTGCAGAGATTCCAGTGTACTGACGCGGAAATTACGCCTGATTCAGTGCCCGCACAATGCGGAGGGACCCGAGCAGCACTGCTTTCTGCATCCTGCAGATCAAAGAGGCGGCAGATCTGCAGGCGGGAATGGACTGGATACAGTTTCCTAAGCTCGGACAAGAGATCCATATACTTGGACCTCTTTTCATCCTCCTTGAGACAGATATGCTTCTCAGCCGGACTTGAAAATTCGATCTCAAACATCTGTTTGGTCTCGATATCCAGCAGGGTTAGGTCCGGCTTAGTGGCTGTCCGAAACCTCGAGGTGGGGAAGGAGTAATTCCAATAAATTTGGCACTTAGAATTTTCAACCACCGATTCTATGTCAGAAGAGACGTACGTAAGATGGTAGTAGAGCACGCAGAGAACAACATTATGTCGAGACACGAAGTTCGACGCTACAAGAGATGGACAAGCAGACAGAATGTGCATAATGGTTTCAGGATGGTAGTGGTACAACCTACAGTGTGGACTCCGCCATTTGGAATATGCAGGCCTTGTACGCCAAAATATTTATATCTCCATCCTGACACGCAAACAAAAAACGATTTGTACATTATCATTAGATTCAGTAGTTTTGTACAGAGATATTTTTAATCAAAACTATTTAAACGATATTGTAAGATCTTAGAACCTATACTAGAATTCTTTTCAAGGCGAGATATTTGATAAGATTAAATAGATTTTCGTTTTTTATACCTAAATTTATAGAATAATTGTTAAAGTCTGTTAAAGATACCTATGAAATGACGTCACAGTTGAGAAATGTGCTGTGTTGTCAATTGTTTACAAATATCAAACAAGTTAGGTTGTATCCAACCACTTATAAAAAGCGATTGAAAAACCTACATTTCCTAGGGAGTAAAAGGACTAATGTAAATTGTGATATAGAGTAGTGCTTTCTAATCGATGTGTTGCGACTCAATAGTAAGGTTGTCGCGAAATTTATGCTTTAAATTATACTATGTATACAATATAATGCTCAATATCGTACAAATAAATAAAATAGAATGAAAATTTCAGTGTATAAGAATCATTGAATATAATTAATTAGAGTCAAAAACATACCTTGGCGCGGCTATTGAAATATTTTATCATCATAGATATTACAGTCATAAATGCTTATAACAAAATGGTAAAATATTTATTGGAACTAGGTAATCAGCTAATAAAAAGAAATGTTATCCGAATAGATCGCGATGCATGACTGATTTCTTTCTATTCTGAGCTATTGAAAATTGCTCACGAAAGAGATTTACAGAAAGAGCCGAAATAGTTATTAGGTTTCTAACAGTGGCGGCTGAGTCAGGGAGGCGCTGGGACAGTGACCTCCTAAAAATTTTTAGTAAAAAAGCTAAATTTAATACTTTATTTATACATCTTTAAAATTGCATTAAAGTAGCTAGATATATCTGCATATTTTTATTTTTATTATTTCTTATTCAAAGATTTTTCATATAAATGTTAGATTTAAAAAATTTAAATCAAGACAACAACGCTCTTCCGAGCGTTGTTGGACACACCACGGAGTGTCCCAATGCAATATCTAATGTTCTTATCTACATATGAAGCAAAAATTTACTAGGAACGGCAACAGCGGCGAAGGTTAGTGTTGTATGTATTAGTGAATTACGGCCGGTGTCCCGTAGCTTAGTTCGGTCGTTGTGATTTGTGACAAGTACTTAAACGTGAAAATGAATCGAATGAAGCACGTTAGTTATATTAAAATATACTGTATATTTTAATAAAACTAACGTGTTTAACTATGAAACAAAATTATTAATAAAAAATCAGCTGTGGCCACCACAGGACCGACCGCCATTATAAAGTACTTGTATAAAATATATTCTAGCAGCAGAGTAGAAATATCTTGGCCTAATATTTTCTAACAGAGATATTATTTATCATGACCATGGAAACGTTACATATAAGTATGAAAATTTGAGACTTTTTGAGAAATTTTACAAAAATTTACGACAAATTTTTCGAAATTTTTCTTTTCATCATAAAAGCATCATTTATAGCAACTTTTCTTAATAAATTTTTTCGAAATATTTTTCTATTGCTAAATATTCGCAAAAATCTTAAAATCGACACGTTTTTAGTCAACCGATTTTTACCAAAAGTTGATCAACTCGTGCCATTGATGGCAGAAGTTTAAATATGAAGTTTCATAAAAATCCTTTTATCCGAATTTGCTCTACACGTGTACACAGACAGACAGACGGACGGACGGACAGACGGACGGACAGATGGACAGACGGACGGACAGACAGACCGACAGACATCATGCTAAAAATAGTCAAAACGTTATGTAGGGACCTCAATTCGTGGAGATCCATCGAAATCTCGAAATCGGTATGATCACAATACCTCCCTTATATATGTTGGCGGTCGGTAAAAATATGGGTCCTCATCGGCCAAAATTGAATATTTCCCAACAGGATAAAAATGGAAATAGAACATTTAATAGAAAGTTTAGTGAAAAACAATATTTAAATACAAGTTGGTTGTGTGGAAGTGATAAATAAAATGTTTTTTTTTTTTTTGTTTCCTGTGTTTGATTTGCTCATCAGACGCATATGAAATAAAGACAGTAAATAGTGTTAAAGATATTAAACATTTCAAAGATAAAGTTCTTAAACATAATATGTCTCATAAACAAATGCATTATTCGGTCAAATTTGCCATGCTGGGATCGGTAAATATACGATTTCAACTTGATACTGCGTATAAACGTTCAATTAAAGAACATAACGAAAAGGTTAAATCTAATATTTAAATACATGTGAATATGTGTAGGTATCTGCTTAATTAATAACCAAATATTTTATGTTTCTGACTACAAAGCATTGTCTTCTTAATAATAATAGAAGTAATAACTACAAAAATGATAATAATAATATTGACCATAAATCTTAATAAAAGTGCCAGATTTGTCAGTTTTTCTAGTTGCAGAACATATTTTCAGGTATATTTTATTTATTTAATTTTTCTCGTATAACTATATTTTAATAGATATATATGGGAAAAAAAGTGTCCTCCCAAATATTTTACTCACCAGCCGCTACTGGTTTCTAATAAATAGGCTTATTTGTCTAATAACTTATAGGCAACATGAAGTGCTGAATAAAGTGACATATAATCAAAAACAAGTCCGCAAAATGTGTTAATATTTCAATTTTAATTGAAAAACAGTATAATTTTAAAAGTACCTATATACGAATGTGTAGTTTTTAAACATTTCATGGTGATTTTAGTGTTTTATATACGGACAACTGTTTTTAGAATATTTTTTTATATATAAAGAACAATATATAAATATTTTATATATGTATTTATTTCAATTACGATTACAACACATTGCAAACAATACTTTAAGCATTACTATTTATATAAAAATAATAGAAAATAACAAGACAGACGCCTCTTTTTCCTCTTTGTCTGTGATAAAATTTGTTGAACGCCGTTTAATTGTCATATTAACAGTAACAGAAAAAATATACGTAATGTCATTGAATGTAAAATCAAACTATTTATTGTCAAAATATTTAATTTCCAAATATTCAGTGTCAAACTTTCATCTCACTTTAGCTCTACAAATTTATGTATAGCTCTATCTCTCTTGCACCGTGTTACTATTTTCATAAGAAATACCAATACAAAAACAAAAAATTATGTTCCTAATAAACTATTAGAAGGATTTTGTAACTTGGAAATCACCAATAAATTTATTAGCTTCATAAATATATTATGTGTCTAATAACAATTAGGAAGTTTATTAGGAACTGGAACTCTCGGCCCTGAATCTTGTAAAAAACAGGATTTACATCTCATAGTAACAAAAAACATTGTTATAAAAAAATAACATATCGAAACCTAGAATTAGATTAAAATATGCTTTTTACTATAAAGTAAAAATCAAATAATCTCAAAAACAGCTCTAATGATTTTGATTAAAATTTGCAAGTGGATGAACTAATAGAAGAACTTAGAAGAAGAAGTAATAATGTGGCGAAAGAATATATGAGAAAATTAAATTTTTGTAAATATGCGTAATATTCAAAATAAAGTGTGGTGGAAATTTTTAAACTGATAAAACTTTTATTGCAAAGACAATGGCTTGATTGGTAAGCTATAAAATTTAAATAATTTGTCCAATTTTGGATTTTTTTTGTTCGTAAGTTTCTCATATAAGATATGTATGACCAAAATTTTTAACTAAAAGTTTTGACTAAGGTCGATGAATTTTATTCAAAGATCAACACATAAAAATGGCATTTTTTTCAAAATGTGATTTAACGACTAAAAAGGTTGTGACCATCTTTTGATTCTCATCTTTTATCCCAGCAACGTGCATACGCGCAAACCCGAAATATTACGGGACGAAGACAGAATGAAACTTTTTTACTATATTTTTGTAGACAAAACAGAGAGGTATTATCGACTTTATTTTGATTTCTAATATCGTAGTAAGTTTAATTTTCCATTTGTTTACTAATATCTCATTTTAGAAGTATTTTATATTTTTATTTTTTCGCAAAATTTTCTTGCATGGGGCCCCCTTTTACTATAAGACTGAAGTGCCGCCCAGTAAAAAGTAGTTTTTTTTTCAAATTTTTTTTTCGACAGCCCCGTTTTACTAGAAGCCTGAATTGCCGCCCAGTAAAATAAGTATTTTTTTTCTAAATTTCCTCTTCGCCTGCCCCCCTTTACTAGAAGTCTGAAGTGCCGCCCAGTAAAAAAGTAGTTTTTTTCTAAATTTCCTTTTTTGCCCCCCCCCCCTTACTAGAAGCCTGAAATGCCGCCCAATAAAAAAGTAGTTTTTTTCTAAATCGCCTTTCATGGCGCCCCCCTTTTACTAGAAGCCTACTTTTACTAGAAGTGCCAACTAGGAAAAAAAGGTAGTTTTTGCTAGATTTAATTAAAGGTCACTATACTTATTACAAAAATCAGCTGTGCCCACCAAAGGATCAACCGCTATCATAAAGCACTTGTATAAAATACATTCTAGCAGCAGAGTAGAAATAACGGTCTAATATTTTCTAACAGAGATATTATTTATCATGACCATGGAAAATGTAACGTTTAAATAAGTATGAAAAAATTGATACACACTTGATTTTTTCACAAATTGATTGAAAAAACACTGAAAAATTCAGTATTATTCAAAAATTGATGTGAAGTGTGAATTTTCACACATTTCAGGGTTTTGCAGGTATTTAGTAAGTGAATGATGATTATTTGGGATGCCAAAACAAATTTTATGTCAAAATATGTTTTTATAAATTTTAATTCGAATGCCTATTACCATTATTTAAGTTTCTAAAGATGTGCAGTATTTTTTTTATATATCAAGGTTCATTAAGTTTTTGAAAATTGCGCCTATGGCTTCCATTGGTTGTTTTTAGTCATAGCTCCTCCCCTTTGATTTCGTGTACATTCAAATATAGAATTAAATTATAATTTCAACAATTTCCACTGGTTATTAAATTTACGCTTTTAAAAATTAAATGCAACAATTGCCAAAATATAACTAGAATTTTGAAAAAATAATTTAAACAATATAAAAATGCAAAAAATAAAATAAAAAATAATATTGTCTCCTCTCGTAGGATTCGAAATCATTTTCTTGGGCAGAATGCCAGTATCTTAGCCACTGCACCAAGATACACGTTACTGTTTAGCGTGTTATATAACTATAAGTTTTCAACATTATTAGCAAAAAAACACAAAAAATGCTTTTTTTTCCAAAAACATAATCTGATCAAAAATTCCTGTTGTACTATTCCGGTACACAGCAATGCACATAACTTAGAAATTTTTCAGATTTTTACTTTAAACCATCTGGGCTACAGGGTGTGGGACAAAAATTTTTTTGCACAATTTTTGCAAAAATCGCTTTAACATAATTTATTTTGCAAAAATAAAAATTTGATCGTTAATCCACGTACCAAAGGCTTTCATTTGACACCCTACTCAGAATTTAAAATAAAATATTTTTTTTTCGATGAGCACATATTTGTTTATATTTTTAGGGGGATATGTTTTTTAGATGTTTTAGTATTTTTCCTATGTGCGGGTCAAAGAGTTGTATAAGCATGCCAAATTTCAACTCTCTAGGTTTAGCCGTTTGGCTACAATTTTTACCGAACAGACAGACAGACAGACAGACGACAAAATGACGGTATAAGGGTTTTTTGGTCATACCTACAAAACCTAAAAATGACAGTGACGTTACAAAAAGCCTGCTAAATTCAAGATAAAATATTATTCTACGGAATAATTTTGTGCTAAATAACGTATGTATTAAGTTAGTCATATGTGCCATCGTATAAGGCCCCGGGTACGATACGAGCGGTGAGCGGTAAGCGGCGAGCGTAACTCCCCAAATATTCATTAAATCGAAAAGTATATACAATAAAGATTTGATTTCTTGTTATAAATTACATCATTTTTTTCTGTTAAGTTAATAATAAGGGAGATATGTGCATTTAAGTTTTACGGTGTCCCCCCATAACTCCCCAAATATTCATCTAAATGTAAAAATACATAAAAATAAAAGATTTATTTTCTTAATTTAAACTATTTTTGGCATACATGAATTTTCTATTAAGTCAATAATAAGAGAAATATACGTACATTTTAGTTTTACGATATCCCCCCGTAAATATTCATCTAAATGAAAAAATTCATAGAAATAAAAGATTTATTTTCTAATTATAAACTATTTTCGTCATATTAGTCTAGTGCGTACACACTAAATACGATTCTAATGATGGCCGAAAACTGTTCTTTCGAAAATGGTTAGGTTAGGTTAAATATTTTTTGAAATTTTTACTAGTTAATGTGTTGATAGTTCCTCTATATGTGCCAATAATACTGACAACATGACGGCGACTGCTGGAAGTTACCGCGCAACCGTTCTGTATCGTAACCGGCATCGCTTGCCGCTCTTCTGCTCTGCCGCTCTGCCGCTCTACCGCTTGCCGCTCACCGCTCGTATCGTACCCAGGGCCTAAGACTAATGTTCCCAAACCACTTGTGTGGATATAATTTTTCATGTTTTTAATAAATTGGTCATTAAAATTGCAACAATATTTATTCAAAAACTTGGTTTTCATTAATAATGACCAATTTTTCTTAAGTGTTGCATATAATACCTACCTACTATTTTACGGCCGTTCAAAAACTACGAAATACAAGTGAGAATAACATTTTTTTTTTAAATTCCATATAAATTTAACTTCAGAATTTCAACTGTTTTCTGTATTTTGTTTATAGCAAAAATAAAATATTCAAAATGACAATTTATAATTGAACTATTATATCAGCCCGGTATCACGGTACAAAAATAAAGTATCTGAAATACAGATACAAGATACTTAAATTTAAATATCTAGATACAGGATACAGATACATATTTCAAAAAGTATCTAATTTGTATCTAGATACTTGTAACTAGATACATTACAACACAGTGTATTGGAGAGACAATTCGATGGGCACGTTTGGGGCCCCATAGTGGGCATAGAGCTCCCAGTATATAGAAGTTTCTTCGATATATAAATATACAGAAACATTTTCTTATGTAATGGTTATGGAGACTAACGAGAACTTCGATATACCAAGAATTTCGGTATAATAATAATAAACATTTATTTAACTTCAAAACAATACAAGTTAAGTCACAAAGAAATAATAATAATAATAAAAGGTTTTACAAAAGATCATTTACAAATTCATTTAAAGAATAATATGACTTACTAGCTAAGATATTTTTAAAAGAAAGTTTAAATTGTTTTAAATTTTTATTTCTGATTGAAAGGGGGATTTTATTGAATATAGTGTAACCAATATTCATTTTGCTGGATACTTGCAATCGAGACCTTGGCACACTAAGATCCTCTTTGGAACGTATATTGTAGGAATGGCACTCTTTGCGGGTTGAAAGATTTCCACTACTCTTCTTTACTTCTAGAGCTTGTAGCAAAATGAATTGCAAATGGAGTGTCAGTATATCCAGTTTCTTGAATACTGGTTTACAAGAAGAGGTTTTTGGTGCGTTTACTACAGCCCTTACTGCCTTCTTTTGTAATATAAAAATCTTCTCTGCTTGTGGCGCATTGCCCCAGACTAATAGACCATAAGACATAATGGAATGGAACAATGCGTGATATACAGTCAAAGCTAAATCTTGGTTGGTTGTTTTTCTTATACGACGAATAGCATAAATTGCTCTGTTGAGTTTACCACTAATGAGAGTTACATGACACTTCCATGTCAATGCAGAGTCTATTCGTAAACCCAGAAAATCGGCTACGCCAGGTTTAGGGGATCTTCTATTGGACGTAAAGGTAATAGTTTGTGTTTTTCTATGATTTAAAGTTAAATAATTCTGCTGGAACCACTTAGTAGCTTCGAGATTGGCAGTATCATGCTTGATTTGTAACATATTTTCATCCCTGTCGTTCACCAGTAGAGTTGTGTCATCAGCGTATAACACACTGTTGCAGGAAATATTATTGGGAAGATCATTTATAAATATAATGAAAAATAAAGGCCCAAGGATACTGCCTTGGGGTATTCCTGTTTTTAACTTACATGGCTTGCTCAATTCGGAGTTATTATCAACTATTTGTATCCGATTTGTTAAGACGAGAGCAATTGAAGGAATGTACCTCTAACGCCGTAATATTCAATTTTTTTCAAGAATAATTTGTGAGGCATTCGGTCAAAAGCCTTACTAAGATCGCATAGGTGAATGGTGCATTCTTCTTTATTTTCAAGAGCGTTACATATGTTCTTCATTAATGTCAATGCTGCATCGATGGGTCCCCGCATAGCACGAAATCCATATTGATTTGTTGAAAAGTACGAAAATTTTTCGAAAAATTGTGTTATTTGCCTCTCTATGATACGCTCGAAGATTTTAGAGAACACAGGAAGAAGAGATATTGGCCTGTAATTATCAATACTAGATCGGTCATTTTTTTATGAATCGGTCGTACTTTGGCAATTTTCATATTATCGGGAAACACACCGTTTTCAATGCATTTGTTAATAATATCACATAGTGGATCTGCTAGATCTGAATTTCAGACTGGATGGATTTTATTAACTTACAGTCTAAACCATGGATATCTTTGCTTATTTTGGGTTTCATGTTATTAATTATTATTTCTATATCCGCCGATACCACTGGTTTAAAAAAGATTGTTGAGCCATTAACTGGTATTTTTTTCATCATTTCTTCTTGTTGAATATCATAATTTGGATTATGTAATATATTTGTAACAGTAGTGAATATGGAGGTCCTACTGTAATTAAATTTCTTGTCAACTGAAGAATAGGTTAATATTCTGTTATATAATTTCAGTATAGCTCGAAGGCATAATATGTAGCCGTATAAATATTGTGTAAGCGAAGGTTAATATAGCAGACTCATGGTCAGATTACCGCTATTAACCATAATTCTGTGAGAATTCTCGTGTAATAATTATGATGATGGTTATATTATAGTTTTTTATTTGATATACACAAAAGAAATAATACTGATGTAGTAGAACTAGTTCGTTTAAATTGTTTTAATAATGTTTTACTTGTTTTAACTTGTTGATTACTCTTCATACATAACTTGTTATTATTTTTACTCGTTATTAAACAGTATTTTTATCTAAATTTCAACAATGGAAGCTTATCTTCACACTTATGAATGTCTGAATGGAGAATTTTGTTTACAATTAAATGCATGTTTATTCTGTTTTCCCGAGAATTAATTTGTGATACTTGTAAGTGTATTGAGTTATCTATGTAAAGCTGGGTCCACACGTGAATCGATCAATGTATCGGCCGTGTAACATTTTTGTCTATTTAGGATGGGATCACGCGCACTAGCTGAGCGGTTCGCAAAGCGCTCGACTTGATCTGCTCTGTGTCGTTCGATGTAATTTTCACGCTCGCAAGCAGAACCGTAGTAACGCCGTGGCATCGGGGCAAGTGCCAGGGTTGCGAGGTCTGATAAGGGGCGCAAGGCCTAATGAGGGGCACCATCGTGTGTTTTTAGTTATTTGGGCAGGTCATTATTTGTAATTTAAAAGCGAAAACTTTTTTTTGGGAGTGAGGACCTTTTCTTGTCATCACTTGTATTTTGGAAGTGAGGACCTTTTTTGTTGTAGGTCACAAGTGATGACTTGTATTTTGGAAGGGAGGTCTTTTTTAGGTCATCTCTTGTATTTTCACCTGTCTATTAAAAGGGCGGTATTTTAAGCTAATTTAATTTATTTGCCAAGGGCGCCAAAAACATTGCTACGGCTCTGCTCGCAAGCATGTACGTTTGACACAAAGTTTACATCACAATACATTACAGGATCGGTTCTCTAATGTGCACCAATCTTTATATGCAACTTAATGGATAGCACGCAACTCTGAAACACACTTCTTAATTAGTCGTTTTCACAATAACAATTATCCAGATAGCACATGTATGTATTTTCCAGAAACTGTTATTTAAGTTACAAATTAATTTTACAATGGAAGGTCAATTTTTATGTGCTGTGCGTCCGTTTATAAATCTCACATTAACAACGTTTGATTATAGATACTACCATTGAATATCGAATACCAACATGAGTTGCAAAGAATATTGGTTCCTAGGCTAGAAGATACTCAGATCAATTCTGTAAAAAATTACTGCGTA
This sequence comes from Liopterus haemorrhoidalis, assembly GCA_963971575.1. Classification (NCBI taxonomy): domain Eukaryota; kingdom Metazoa; phylum Arthropoda; class Insecta; order Coleoptera; family Dytiscidae; genus Liopterus; species Liopterus haemorrhoidalis. The sequence continues at coordinate 143,961,945 of OZ020611.1, read as the reverse complement.
GTAACGTTACTATAAGATAAAATATTATAAAAAGTATAATGAATTTCATTCATGATAGTAACTGACCCCGCTCATAGTGACATATTTAGTTACTATTATCATAGTAACTGAGTTACAGAATTGGTCTGATTGTGATTTTTATTGACGGATCAAAACCAGGACTAGGGTTGGGAGTGCATTCGTTGTCTTGAATCCGCGCCATTATTTTCAGCAGGTGCGTACCCTGGATTTTTCTTCGAAGGGAGCTTGGAGGATAATATTTTATCTAGGGAGGGCACACGTTCAATTACGAGAAAATTACAAGTCCCTTAAAAGACAACACAAGAAGGGGAGTGTTTTGTAAGTGTTTGGAGGGGGAAGGTCAGGCCCGTATTCCCCTCCTGAGTGCACACTTGATTGCGCATTTGCACTCCATATCGAGTGTGTTACAGATTATTTAATTCATTAGGAGATAATCCATAATTATTAATAATCACCATAGCCATTATGAAGAATTGGTAGTAGCAATTATTTATAATCTCAGGCTATTATGAACAATTTCTAATTTATCAAATTCCTTACCCTCCGTGCAGGCACAAGCGTGGCATTTGGGTTCGATCTAGAAGAATCCTTCTAGTAAAGAAAGATCTTTTGAATGATGGCACACGGTCGGCTAATACCCTCGTGCCGGCCCTGAACATATACTCTTCTAACCTGTACGCTATATTCAAGGCTCTTTTTTCCGTCCAAGCAAATTCGTTCAAGTGTCATCTTGAAGGATTCGCTGAGTGCTGTATACAGTATCCAAGATCCAGAAGCAAAGCACTTTCTTGAAGTAAAATCCGGCTGCAACTCTACAGCCTGAATTTTCTGATTGTGATGATCGAAATGTTTTGGATATCGGAACATTTTGATATTAAAGATAATGAAGCTGATGTGACTTCCCACATACCTATGATTGATGCGAGTTTATTGTGATATTGAAAATTTATGCAAAATATTATCTGACACAACTAATGTTATCTAAATGGAAGCATGAATGGTTATCTTCTGTTTATATGAAAATATGCAGAGGCGTTTAAATACATAATACCAGATTTGCGAATTGTTTTCCTGTTTCGGTCTGTTGTTTAAACAGTATTATTCCAAGCAGACCAAAAGAATGGACCGCTTCATGTACCAGGTCTACAAGTACGAAATGCAGATTTTTTTTTTTTAATAAAACACATTAAACTCAAAAGAACAGTAAAAGTTGATTTATTCAAAGTATGCTCCATTAGAAGTTATACATTTTACCCATCTTTCAGGCAATTGGTGAATACCTTGCCAGTAGAACTCTTCCCCTTTCCCCGCAAACCATTCATCTAGCCATTCTTTCACATTTTCATATGAACAAAAGTGCTGCTCGGTAAGTGCGTGACCCATCGATGCGAACAAGTGGTAATCTGAAGGGGCCAAGTCTGGTAAGTAAGCGGCATGGGGTAGCACTGCTTTTGCCTTATGTGATGGAGCTTTATCGTGCAGAAAGATTACCTTGTGCTGTCTTCTTTCGTATTCTGGTCGTTTTATGAGCAACGAATGATTCAATGCGATCAGTTGTTGTTGGTAGCGTTGGGTATTAACTGTTTCACCAGGTTTTAACAATTCATAATAGACCACACCCTTTTGGTCCCACCAAGTAGAGAGCATTGTGTTTTTGCCAAAGCGATTATATTTTGATCAAAGACGTCATAACCGGGTATACGGTTATGACGTCTCGTCACCCGTTATGGTGCTCTGGAGCTACATATATTGGGATTCACGGCCATCTTGAAAGCGTTTGTACTATTTGGAAATCGCTCGTGCATTCATATTAGACTCACCAAATGACTTCTGCAACATTTCCACTTCAATTTTTCACAAAATATAATGCATATTCTTTGATCCCTCATTGTGAAAAATAAAAAATCAGTGTGGCCACCACAGGACCGACCGCCATCACAAAGTACTTGTTTAATTTATGCTGCTTTATATAAAAATGTCACAAATAGAAGTTGTTAGTTATTGCTTTTATAGCAACTTTTGTTAAATAATTTTGTTCTAAATATTTCTCTGTTGTGAAATATTCGCAAAAATCTTAAAACCAACACGAGTAAACTCCCATTTCTAGTTAACCGATTTTTACCAAAAGTTCGTAAAAACTCGTGCTATTGATGTCAAAAGCTTAAATATGAAGTTTCATAAAAATCCTTTTAGCCGAATTTGCTCTGCACGTGTACACGGACCGACAGACAGACAGACAGACAGACATCATGCTAAAAATGCTGTTTTCTTTTGCATGTGAAGCCGTTTTTTCTTGATTACTACACTCAATCGATCCAATAATGCCATGAAGTATTCGCTGTTGATAGTTTTATCTTTCTCAAGATAGTCGATAAACAAAATAACATGCGCGTCCCAAAATACGGATGCCATAACCTTGCCAGCTGACTTTTGAGTTTTTAGTCGCTTTCGATGACTTTCACCGACTGCTGTCCACTCAGCTGACGATCTTTTTGATTCAGGTGTATAGTAGTGGATCCATGTTTCATCCATTGTCACATACCGACGCCAGAAATCCTTTCTATCTCGCTTGAACAGCTCCAAATAGCGCTCTGAATCGTCGACGCGTTGTTTTTTTTGGTCCGGTGTAAGCGAACGCACCCACTTCGAAAGCAATTTACGCATGTTCAAATTTTCGTGTAAAATTGTAAACACACTACCTTCTGATATCTTTAAGGTGTCAGCTATCTCACGCAACTTCACTTCACGGTCTTTCAAAACTATTTTGTGAACTTTTTTTATGTTTTCCGGAACAACTGCCGATTTTGGGCGACCAGAGCGTTCAGCATCATCGGTGTTTGTACGACCACGTTTAAATTCAGCATACAATCAGTAATAGTTCATTTGCCTGGTGCAGAGTCTCTATAACGCTTATCAAGCCACTGTTAGTACGGACTGCAACCCCCTACTACCCCCCCCCCCTTAGGTAGGCCCCTGATTCCAAGTATTCTATTGGGGAATGAAGACTCGTTTATAATAGGTATGCTATGGATACATAGCATATAAAATACACTACTCTCTTTGTTCTGTTTATATAAGATATTTTGAAGGGTCAAACCCTTTATTCCATCCTTACTTACTTACTTAATCGTTGAGCCCTTTTACCATCACTGGTGTCGGGCTTTGTATGTAGAGTTTGATTACTTATACTTGTTCTCTTCTTTCGTGGGAGAACGGCGCCATAGCTTTTTCCATTCACTCCTATTCATCGTCCTACGTTTCGCTCCATTCCAGGTGATGTCTCTTCTCTCTATTGCACTTTTGATTTCGTCACTCCACTCCTTTCTCGGTCTTCCTCGGCGTCTTCCTTTAGTTACTTTGGCCTCGTAAACTTCCTTCGTGTCTCTACTATCTTCCATCCTTTGAATATGACCGTACCATCTAAGTTGCCCTTCTTCTATTACTTCTTCTACTGGTTTGGTTCTCAGTTCTTCACTATATTCTGTGTTCCTTATTCTGTCCAATTTTGTCTTTCCCTTTATCTTTCATAGGAATCTCATTTCACTACTTCCTATTCTGCTTCTTAGCTTCTCCGTTGTTGTCCAAGCCTCTGACCCATATGTCATCACTGGTATGGCCACTTTCTTAAATATCTGGACTTTTGCTTCAGTCGGAATTTCCCGTTTTGCCAAGACAGTTCTTAATGCTATTAAATAGCCTGCCAGCAGATCCAACTGCTTCCGTTATTTATCGGTCTATTTTTCCCTGAAAAAACGGATCCGAGATATTTGAAATGCTCGACCTGTTCTATGGGTTTTCCTTCTAATTTAATGTGCTATTTCACCGGTCTTGTACTTATGACCATACTTTTGGTTTTCTCGCAACTTATTTTCATGTTGATCATGCCTAGCCAGTAATTATAAATATCAAGGTTACCTTGTAGACTTTCCTCATTGTTGACAATTAGGACCTTGTCGTCTGCATAGCACAGCTCTGAGATGGTAACCTTCTTCATTTTCCAATACTCTACAGAATACTTTTGTATTTCTTTTCTTGCGTTTTTAATAACTGTATCGATTACTATTATAAACAGAAATGGGCTCAATATACATCCTTGTCTTAGACCGATTTTCGTTTCAAAAAAACTAGACCGGCAGTTGTTGGTTTGTACATATAGGCTTTGCATTCCTGCTACAAGATAATCCTCTACTCCTCTAGATCTGAGTACACTCCATACATCATCTCGCTTTATCCTGTCGTTGTGTCTAGGTCTACGAAGCAGACATGTAACTCCCTGTCTTCTCTAAGCGCCTTTTCACTGATCTGGCGCAACATGAATATCGGATCCAACACTCCTCTGTTAGGCTTGAATCCGTATTGATTGTCTTCCAGAGTACCTTCTAATTTACTTCTTAATCTTTCTTCTAAAATTTTAGCGAAGATCTTAGCTACTGTACTTAAGACCGTAATTCCTCGATAATTACTGCACTCTTTCGGATCTCCTTTCTTCAGTATCGGCGTAATTATCCCTATTTTCCATTCCTCCGGGGCCTCATAGTTCTTTAGTACCCTATTCATTATGTTTAACATCTTTACTCTTGCTTCTTCTGGAGCTGCTTTTATCATGTCCAATGTTATCTTATCATTCCCGGGCGCTTTTCATACTTTAGCTTTGGTAATGGCTTTTTTCAGTTCTTCTGATGTTATTTCTACTATTATTTCCTCCTGTCTTATGTTTTCTTCTCTTAGCTGTCCTTTATTTTCTTCTAATAACTCCTCAAAATAAATTCTCCACCTCTCCATAATATCTTCTTCTTTCTGTAGCAAATTTCCTTGTTTATCTTTGATTTATTATTCCATCCTTATGCATTATATTAATGGTTTATTATAAACGAGGCTTTACGCAAAGTCAGGTACTGAATTGAATATGTATACAAGGTCGTGTTAATATGGCTAAGCAGGGAAATGCCACGAGCGGAAAAGATACACGGGGGAAAAATAAGCAAGGGAAATAATTTGATATTGTTTGAGAAATTAAATTTCATAATTAAATTGAATAAAAATAGATATAATATCTATCAAAATTAGAGTAAATGATTATAAATATTAAAGATAAAAGTTAATCTATTTCCTAGAAAGAGAACTTGAGATAAGTGTAGCCTTGGTTATTATTAAAGTTTGCATCCCTAATATTATGAACAAGAAAAGGAAACATCTTCTAACCATAGCTGGAGAGAAGAATATTTAAACTCTATTCTACAGAGGGGCTCAAACTATGGACAAATTCATCCGTCTCTACCTCTAAAATAATGGATCAACCTCCAGCCAAAACAGACATTTTATTTCAATCAAATGCCGACTCAAATTGAGTCATAACTTTTGCTCATATCTTCTACATAAAGTTAGTATGCGAAGTAAACCATTTTGCATTAGTGACAACAACGTAATTGGCGATCCCAATCTTTTTTTTTTTTTCTGCCCACTTTACAACCGATCCAGAACCACTTTCTGCAAAAGCTTGTCAACATGAATATTAAATTCCCTACTAACGTTACGATTTTATTGGCTACTCACAATTAAGAAATTCTAGAATCTCTTTGGACTTATATCAAAACTGCTAATATAAGAATGTGAAGTAAACTGTAACGATTTGTATTATTTAATGTACGATATTATGTAATAATCTAACAATAATAAACATCTGGCCAATAGTCACAGCAATAGTGGCCAGAAAATAGATTTACAACAAAAAAAATTATAGCAACCAACTAGTGAACCCGGAGTTCAAGTCTGAATCCGATTGCGGACCATAGTCCGTTCATAACTTATAAACTCATAAGTTCATAAAAATATATGTGAGAAATCTCGAGTTAGGTATGTACAGACAAAGTACAGTCATGAAATGTTCACAACTATATTCGAAATTAATTGGCAAATCTTATTCAATAATTCTGTTGAGATTCTCCATAGTGCGTAAAAGGACTTTACAACTTTAAAAGAGTATGAATATTCATTCAGAGGACATACTCAATGTTTTGAAGTGTGACGAGTGCAGCAAAACACTTTAAGTTTGATGCGTATTTGATGTACGTAAGTGCCGGGTCAGTACCCGGCACTTACGTACACCAGTACAGTTACTATCCAATATTGCCACTAGGAGAGCTTGCTGCCGCAGCAGGTGTTGCCACGCAGGTGACATAAAGATGGTTACTTTCACAGGCGCAGAGTATACTCATTGTATGTTTCAGCTTGAAGAAACTAAATCTGTCAGCTAAATTCGAAGTAATTTGTACACACCATATCACGAGGAAAAAATGTTCTAAATGTTACACCCGGTCGTTCACGTGTTCCTGAAACTGCCGTGGAACAGGTTAGAAAGAATTTCTTTCTGAGTTCACAAAAATCAACAAGATTGTGCCTCGGCAAACCGGGATTCCGAATTAAATACATGTGGGACGACTGTCGCATTACCAGTGGATATTAGATCGAACCAGTGGATAAAATCATACGAGGTAAAACTTAAACTATTTTACTACATTTTGACACTTCGAAACATTTTATATGTCTTGTAAATAAATATGCAAACTCAAATTTGTAAAAACCTTCAAAATTATATTATGGATGATATGACAAGATATTTCTAAATGACGCGTCGTATGTTTAAAACCAATATAAGTAAATTATATAGCGCTCACTGAACTTAGAAATCACTTACATCGTCACCTCTCTGTTATTTACAAGTTTTGTCATGTCTACAAAATAAAACACGCTTCATTTTTGTCAGTGACTTTTAGGTGTTAGCTTGTAACATTATTATAAGAGACGAACACGATTTTAATATTCATTTTGTCTCTCTAGTTGAGAAGCAAAGATATTTAAATCGTAATACTTGTGCAACACAATGCTTGTGTCAGTAATAAAAGTGAATGTATTGCTAAAGAAGTTTCAGAATCAAATTAATTTTGTAGTTATTTAATTGCAAGAACTGAGAGGTAGACGATTACAGAGCCACGTAATGAGGATAAAGTAAGAATGGTTTGGAAGATATGGGAGGGAAAAACTGAATACGCGTCGATCATTATGTTTTATTTAATATAAAATACGCACACGGAAAAAACGCGCACGGATTAATACGCGCACGAAAAAAAGCGCACATGAAAAAATACACACGGAAAAAAGCGCACACGGAAAAATGCACACACGGAAAAAAGCGTACTTACTCTATAACTCAAATCAGTTTGAAATAAATCGTGAGAGATGGAGAGATCAACTAGTCGAAGATTTAACAAATATTAGTGTACAGGACACATGGAAATACCGATGAAATGAACATATCAAGATGGAGGATTTATGTGAGTGAAGCCAAAAGTCAACCTGACTGCCAGTGCCAAAGAAGAAGAAAAAGTTATTTAATTATACCAATTATTTTTACAGAATAATACTTGTAATCTATATATATAAAATCGTAACTAAGCTACCTACTCATAATCAACGCCCAGCCCAAACCACTGAACCTACAATCATGAAATTCGGCAAGTATATTCCCTCCATGACGTAAGCACCCACTAAGAACGGATTTTTCGAAATTCATCCTCTAAGTGGGTGAAAAGGGGGTTAAAAGGGGTAAAATGTGGCTTCACGGTTTCCTTAATATTTCTTAGGTACAATAAGATATCGACTTGGTTTTTACTTACAAAGATGACGCATGTAAATATAAAAAAACTTATTTCAGGATTTTGTCCTAATCAACCCCTAAAGGGGTGAATCTACAATCAGGGTGAATTATAGAACCCTTCGCATCTTCTGTGTTTATTGTGTTATAACATTTATTTTTGGCATATAGGTGTCTTTTAAAAATATTTAGAAAGTGTTTTGACAGTTTTTTAAATTTCACCCCTAAAGGGGTAAACTGGCATTTTTTATTCGGTAGGATGTCGTCTAGACAAAGAAACATAAAATTCGGGGAGTATATCCCTTTTATGACTTAAGGACCTCCTAAGAAATGATTTTTTGAAATTCGACCTCTCAGGGGTGAAAAGGGGTAAAATGTGTTTTCACGGATTCCTCAGTATCTTTTAGGCCAAGAATATATCGCCTTGCTTTTGCTTACAAAGACTACCCACATAAATGTTGAAAAACTTATTTTTCAGGATTTTGTACTAATCAACCCCTAAAAGGGTGAATCTACAATCAGGGTGAATTATAGAACCCTTCGCATCTTCTGTGTTTGTTGTGTTATAACATTTCTTTTAGGCATATAGGTGTCTTTTTAAAATATTTAAAAAGTGTTTTGACCGTTTTTTTAAATTTCACCCCTAAAGGGGTAACTTGGTATTTTATATTCGATAGAATGTCGTCTAGACAGAGAAACATAAAATTCGGGGAGTATATCCCTTTTATGACTTAACAACCCCCTAAGAAATGATTTTTAAAAGTTCAACCCCTAAGGGGTGAAATGGGGTAATACGTGTTTTTACGGATTCCTCAATATCTCACAGGTCCAATAATATATCGCCTTCATTTTTGGTTATAAATATTATCCATATAAATGTTGAAAAAATTATTTCAGGATTTTGTTCTAATCAACCCCTAAAATGGTGAATTTCCGATCAGGGTTAATTATACAACCCATCATATTCCCTGTGTTTGTTGGGTTATAAAATTCCTTTTGGCATATAGGTGTATTCAAAATATCTCGAAATGGTATTGACAGTTTTTAAAATTTCACCCTTATGGGGTAAATGGGAATTTTGTATTCGATTGAACATCCCTTGGACATAGATGAATAAAATTCGCGAAGTATATTCCCTCCATGACGTAAGCACCCACTAAGACGGGATTTTTCGAAATTCTACCCCTAAGAAGTGAAAAGGGGTGAAATGTGATTTCAAGGGTTCCTCAATACCTCTTAGGACCAATAAGATATCAGCTTGGATTTTGCTTACAAAGATTACCCATACAAATGCCGAAAAACTTATTTCAGGATTTTGTCCGAATCAACCGCTATAGGGGTCTACAATTGGGGTGAATTATACAACCCTTCGTATTTCCTGTGTTTATTGAGTTATAACATTCCTTTTTGGTATATCGGTGTATTTTTAAAATATCTCGAAATGGTTTTGACAGTTTTTAAAAATTTCACCCCTAAAGGGGTAAATGGGTATTTTTTACTCGAAAGAACGTCCTCTGGACAACATACATGAAATTCGTAAAGTATATTCCCTCTATGACGTAAGTACCCACTAAGAAGGTATTTTTCGAAATTCAACCCCTAAGGGCTGAAATGTGATATCAAGGATTCCTTAATATCTTTTAGTACTAATAAGATATCGACTTGGCTTTTGCTTATAAAGATTAACCATACAAATGCCGAAAATTTTATTTCTGGATTCTTTCCCAATCAACCCCTAAAGGGGTAAACCTATAATCGGGGTGAATTATACAACCCGTCGTATTTCCTGTGTTTATTAAGTTATTACATTCATTTTTGGCGCACCGGTGTCTTTTTCAAATATCTCGAGATAGTTTTGACAGTGTTTTAAAATTTCACCTCTAAATGTAAATGGGGAGGGGGGGTTAAATGGGTATTTATATTCGATAGAACTTCCCTTGGATATAGAGACATGAAATTCGGAAAGTATATTCCTTCCGTGATGCAAGCACCCACTAGGAAGAGATTTTTCGAAATTCGAGCCCTAAGGGGTGAAATGTGATTTGAAGGATTCCTCAATATACCTTAGGACCAATGAGATATTGACTTGGTTTTTGATTACAAAGGTTACACATACAAATTTTTGAAACAGTAATTCAGAATTTTGCCCTAATCAACCCCTAAAGTGGTGAATCTACATTTGGGGTGAATTATAGTAACCTCTGTATTTCCTGAGTTATAACATTCCATTTTGGTACATAATTTTCTATTTATATTTAGAAAGCGTTTTGAAATTTTTTAAATTTCATCCCTAAAGGGGTAATTTAGTATTTTTTATTCGAAAGAACGTCCCTTGACATAGAGATATGAAATTCAGTAAGTATATTCCCTCCATGTCGCAAATACCCGCTTATATAGAATTTTTCGAAATTCAACCCCTAGGGGATGAAAAGTGATAAAATGTTTTTCCTCGGATTCTTCATTATCTCTTAGGTCCAATGGTATATTGATTTGGATTTTGCTTACAATGTTATCCGTACATGTGTTTAAAAATTAAATTCAGAATTTTGCTCTAATCATCAATCCCTAAAGGGGTGATTCTAGATTCGGGGTGAATTATAGAACCCTTTGTAGCTTCTGTCTTTGTTGTACTATAACTATGTTGTACTTTTTCGCATTTAGGTGTTATTTTAATATCATTAGTTTCAAGATCATTTCATTTTGACCGTTTTTTTTATATTTCACCCCTAAATTGCATTTTTTATATTTCCCTAAATTTCATTGGTACATTGGTATTTTTTAGTAGACAATTGAAATTTGGGGACTATATTTCTTCCATGACGTAAGCAATCACTAAGAAGAGATTTCTCGAAATTCGACTCCTAGGGGGTGAAAACGGATTTCTTAATATCTCTTGATGAAATAACGACTTGCTTTTTACTTACTATGGTTACCCGTACGCATGTGTAAAAATGTACTTTAGGATTTTGCTTCAATCAATACTTAACGGGGCGAATCTACATTAAATCAGGGCGACTTATATAATGTTTCGTAACTTATTTGTTTGTTGAGTTATAACATTCTTTTTTGGTATATATATATATATATATATATATTTTTTTTTTAGTAAGTCTTTTAAACGTTTGTTTTTTATCTATAAAGGGGTAAATAGGTATATTTTTGATTAAATACATGGAATTCCGGGAAGATATTCCTTCCATAATGTAAGCATCGAACTCTTTATATCTCCTGTGCTTCTTGAGTTATAACATTCCTTTCTGGCATATAGGTGACTTTTTAAAATCTTTCGATAGTGTTCTGACAGTTTTTTAAAGTTCATTCTTAAAGAATTTTTTATTAGAAATAAGAAATTCCAAGAGTACATTTCTCGATATGACGTAAGAACCCACTAAGAAAGGATTTTTCGACCCCTATGGGGTGAAAAGGAGTAAAATATTTTTTCACGGATTCCTCAATATCTCTTAGGACAGATGAGATATCGACTAGGTTTTTGCTTATAAAAGTTACCCGTGCACATGTTTAGAAACAAACTACGAATTTTACACTAATGAGCCTCTAACGGGGTGAATCTACACCTGAGGAGAGAGTCAGCAATGTAATCTATAAAGAACCATGACTTATAATAATTGCACGATGATGGCAAACCGTTAATATACCGTAGCGAAGCACGGGTACTCAGCTAGTAATAATATAAAGTATTTATTGTGTAAGTAGAACAGTGCAGGGTGTTTTTAAAGTCTTGTCATTATACAATATCTGAGCCATCGTACCTAATACCCTATTCACACTAGATATTTGAGATAGGATGTTAAACCCAAGGTGAGTTTGAGTGCTAATGTGTAAGCGCGTGACCTCGACTTAACACAGCTGTTAAAGTTAGTACGCATTGCCAACATAATTTCTAATACCGTTTGAATTTGTGTTGTCAATATTTTATATTATCATAAACAAGAATACTGTATTATATCAACTTTATAAGAAGTTTATACTTATTGTTATAATTAAATTAGTTATTTTAATAATGTATTTAATACAATACAGATCTACAATAATTAAGGTAAAAATGTATCGACTTTGTATGTTAATACAGGTGTAATACATCCATTCTTCTAGTACTTTTATTGTAGACTGGAATCAAATATCCATATATGTTTAACAATAATTCAAAATGTGCGTCACTTGAAAACTGGTAAATTCGTGACACCAAATTAAGAATAAAATTATCATAGCAGATGGCAGCATGGACGATTTAAACATCTAGTGTGAATTCAAACCGATCTTAAACATCGCTGGACTTTATATTCTCCCATCTTAAAGTTCTAGTGTGAAAAGGGTATACGTTCCGCTACTTCTATTTACAAAATACGTTAGGTTATTGGTATTATATGATTTATTTAAATTGCTTATTTTCCCCCTAATAATAACTAATAACTTTCACTGAATATTAATTACTATTCATCGAACATTTTAAATCAGATAACTTCTTCGTCCGAGGATATGATTGTTACTAAACTTTATCATAGCAGTGAACATTTTATTCAAATCACGTTACTTATATTACGTTAAGTCATATCTTTGTTAAATCATTGTCAGATCATTGTTATATCACTATCAGTGTAATGGTTGGTTTATATACGGAACAAGAATAAGGAATAGGAAATAAGAATAGTACACAAGATGTTAAAACATGGCTGCGCCGTATATCGGTTTATGTAGGAATGAAATTTAACTTAAACATAAGAAAAGTTGGTAACATTTAAAATTTTATTCTTATTCCAAGAATAAGAGACGATAAGCATGCGCACAATGGTCAAAATGTCGGCCGTAATAAAATGTGTCCAACAGATGTTTTCCTGCTGTGATCAGAAGGTTGGAAACAACAATATAATGTGTGAAACACAAGCAAATAAATTTACAAAATCTTCTAAATCCACATTACTGAAAACGTTTTTTTTTTAAAGGTAAAATATTGAACCGTTAAACACAGGCCAACGCAAGTACGCAGGCGTAGCGACGAAATGTTATGTCCGATATAAACGGTTTCATATTTTTTATTATTGTGTACTATTCTTATTTCCCATTCCATATTCTTGTTCCGTATATAAACCAACCATTAGTTCAATGAACGTTCGTGTTTAGATATGCAGACCCTATATTAAACATAAATACTACATATGATGTATTTATTTATTATTATTATTTATTATTATTTATTTTCTATATAAATTTACATTTTATACATATTAAATACATAAATTACATAATATTATACATGATGAACGAATTGTCCTTACAAGTACATAATTTACAGTAAATTACAGAAAATAATAATAAGGCCCCTTGTACTGAATAAATAACATAAATATACATAAATATAATAACAATGGCCAACTACCACATAGACCTGAAGGTCTGTGCGTGGCTTTACCTTATTTAATAAATATAGAAAAACAGGGCTTACAAAAAATTAAAATTAAGAAAAAATGTTTGGGTATTACAAATTGATAATACTTGCAGTTATAAATGAAAAATTCAAGTTTTACAATGGAAATGGTTTGAAAGTTACTTTTTTTTTAAGAACATTATTAATTTTTTTCGAGGGTATAAATAAAACGTTTTATATGTTTTTTAATGTTATTTTGATTAGGTTTTATAGAGTGTGTATGAATAAAATTATTGAATTTATTATAGAGTATAGGTATAACAGAGACAAAACTTCTTTGACCGGTTGTCTTGAGATTTCGAGTGGGCATTGCATTATCTTTAAATCTAGTATTGTAGTTATGTGCTGGCAGAATGATGTTATTAACATTTTTATATAGATATCTCATGATTGAGTAGTAATATAATTGTTGTATAGTGAAGAGATTGGTATCATCAAAAAGTCTTTCAGTTGAAAACAATTGCGTCAATTTGAGCATTCTTTTAATAATTATTTTTTGAATTATATTAACTTTATCTAGATATGTTCTACTAGCACCTCCCCAACCGATAATTCCGTAGGATAGAACTGATTGTACTAGGCCATTGTACTAGGATTGTATAGGAGCAATCATTTACGGACTGTCCTAATATTTTCAGTATGCAGTATGACTCTTACTACTATTTGTAGTATCAATACTATTATTTTCTAACACTATAAAGATATCCTAAATAGACCAAAAAGACAAAACAAATATTTAAAGAAGAATTGTTTGTACATGTGACACAGATTCTTTATCTTTTCCTACAATTATAATCTAACCTGGAATGTCCAGTGATAATCAAAAATGTATCCGTACAAATAAAATAAATATAATAGAGCGATTTCCTAACAATATTAGGAATAAGATACTATCGGCGCAAATAAAATATGGGTGGAAAAGTAAAAAATACGAATAATCTTTTTCATGATGTCATTTATGCACTGTGACCCCAATGGAGGAGGCGTAGCATATTATATACTTTCTTTAATTAGCGTTTGTCACTTCTCCCTATCTTGTGTCACACGAAGGGCCGATTCAAGAGCCTCATGGAATATAATCTGTAAGGTCGAGCTATCATTGTGATGATCTTCCTCGTCATGGATTGCCGTTCGTTTTACCTTGGACTATGGTTTGAGATAAGCTAAGCTGCGGCTGTATTCAACTAGGATTGATTTGTGATCAATATACGAAACACACATTCGTCTAAGAAGTTTACCATCTTGGCTATCTCGCATATATTCCCGCGGTGGTCGACTAACACGATATCATGAATTTTATTGAAGTCCTTTCAGTTGTGACACCATTAGGGTGTACCGGTAACTTGGCATCATTAGTATCCATACGAATGATGCAAACACTTTAGTTTCCTTAATCATTTTTCCACGCAAAAAGTAATGCTGTATCAGCACACGAAGCTCACTTTTTTCTATTGTAGCAAATAAACACAAACTTATCCGCTTCAGAAAGCTGTTAAAAATCTACTAATGCACAGACCTACTTGAAACTTAGTGGAAATATCTACAAATAATGGCAAATGCCAGAAATAATATCAAACTTGCAATCTGAACGCCATCTCTTATCAAAGTCACTGACTTATCAAACACCACTCGTATAACCATCGCGTTCACGTTTTCGGGAAGTTAGTAATTCGTCAATGTGTCTGTATGGAAATACCAAAGATTTGAGTTACTTAGTGAATATTTTGAGTAATTAAAAGTTATTATTGTAAAATAATTGTATAGTCTAATATTTAGATATTTTAACAAATATATAAAAACATAACAAAATTCTAGAACGTAACAATATTTTGGACTTACGCAATGCAGCTGTTGTTACTGAACTGCCAAAATAATGTTATCATAGTTAAGATAATCATCTTACAGATGTGAAGAGTGATGAAATATGTCAACCATAGCATATTTCTTTATCAAAATATCCAAAGATAACCAAACCTACTTATGTCAGAAGATTTGTTTTACAATGAACAAATTTCGCAACATTTTTTAATTTATGTGTAAATTATTAAAACAATTATTTATTATACATTCAAGCACGAATTTGAAGAGTAAAAGCTTAGGTCGATGACCGGGTTTTTTAACTGTTTTTTTTTTTTTTTATTTCATAAAGAAAATACTGTAATTTTTACTAATAAATTAACAATAAAATATTATAGTATTACTACTAATGATTTCATAAAGTTAATTTACCAGGTCTACAAGTATGAAATGCGGATTTTTTTTTTTTTAAATAAAACATTAATCTCAAAAGAACAGTAAAAGTTAATTTATTCAAAGTATGCTCCATTAGAAGTTATACATTTTGCCCATCTTTCAGGCAATTTGTGAATACCTCGCCAGTAGAACTCTTCCCCTTTCCCCGCAAACCATTCATCTAGCCATTCTTTCACATTTTCATATGAACAAAAGTGCTGCTCGGCAAGTGCGTGACTCATCGATGCGATCAAGTGGTAATCTGAAGGGGCCAAGTATGGTGAGTAAGCGGCATAGGGTAGCACTTCCCACGTGAGTGCCTCCAATTTGTTGCAAACTGCTTTTGCCTTCTGTGATGCAGCGTTATCGTGAAGAAAGATTACCTTGTGCTGTCTTCTTTCGTATTCTGGTCGTTTTATGAGCAGCGAATGGTTCATTTCACCAGGTTTTAACAATTCATAATAGACCACACCCTTTTGGTCCCACCAAGTACAGAGCATTGTCTTTTTGCCAAAGCGATTCGGTCTTGCAGTTGATGTGGATGGTGAGCCTGGGTTCACCCATGATTTTTTGCGGTTGGGATTTTCAAAATAAATCCATTTTTCATCGCCAGTAATGATACGATGCAAAAAAGACTTTCTTTTGTATCGTGCAAGCAAAATTTCTCAAAATTTTCTCTCATTCAATGCATGTGGAACCCATCTGCCGACTTTCTGGATCTTACCCATCTCTCGTAGGCAATTGGAAACAGCTTGTTGACTAACGACTAACTGCTCTGCTAGTTTTTTTTGTGATTGACTATCGTCTTCCTGTAGCAATTTTTCCAATTTTGTATCTTCATATTTTTTTGTAGATTTTCCATGTTCTTTGTCTGTAAGATCAAAGTCACCACTTTTGAAACGCTGAAACCATCGTTCACACGTATCTTGCGATGGAGCATTTTCACCATAAGCTTCTCGAAGCAGTCGGTATGATTCAGCAGCAGTTTTTTTCAAATGAAAACAAAACAGTAGTACTGTCCGCGAATGCTCTTTATTTGGCACAAAATTTGACATTTTTAACACAGTAAAACAAAACTATATGATCACTTTTCAAATTATAACCTATACGCATTTAACACTTAATGATAATTTAATAAAACGCCATATGTGTTGAAACTTTGAACTATACACTCTGTTTGCGCGGCAAGTTTGAAAAAAATCCGCATTTCATACTTGTAGACCTGGTAGTTCCAAATTTATTACTAAAGTATTTTAATTTTTACCATAGTTACTGACCACGTTAAATTTATATTTGTTTCAAAAAATTACTTCAAAAATAATTACTATAGTATATAAATAATTACTGTATTACTCTAGTATTATCCAGTATTGCCAGTGAATAATAAACAAAGCTTTAGTTATTGTTAAATATCATGTACAACAATACTATATTACATTAAAAATTGTATTGTTTGAACTATTTATTACGTTAGAATAAAGTGTATATATAAAGGTTTTAAGGGATGACTTCGTCTAGTGACTCAGATGAAGAAGTAGTTGAATATAGAAAACCTAGATCCTTTCGTGGAAGGCTAAGTTATGAAACACTGATTTTAACTAAGAATATAATGAACGGTTTATAATGTCTTACGAAGTATTTAATTCTATCCTTCAAAATATTGAACCATATTAAAAACATCCAACTCACCGAATTAAAGCGTTAACTATAAAACAGCAATTGCAAATTGCTTTACATTGGTTGGGTACTGGCAGTGATGGGCGTTTACACGTAAACTTTAATTGTTTACGTTTAGGTGTAAACTTATGTAAACAATTGGTAAACTTGTCAACAATGTAAACAATGTAAACTTTGTAAACTGTCAAATAATGAGGTTAGTTTTAGTTATTTAATACGAATAATAGAGAGTTAATGAACAAGTATATTCAGTTCAAAACAATAAATTTATTTAAAAAAATGGTGGGAAGAAACCGAAGGAATAGTTCTGAAGAACTAGGTTTTGTTTTAATTAAAGAAAATGAAAGAAAATATAGGGCGTTATGCAAAATTTGCAATGAATCTTTTCGTTATTAAAAAATATAGGGGAAGTATTTTAAGATCCCAGCGCTATTTCGGCATACTTGGAACCTTCAAAATAGACATTCGTTACATATAAACATCGGGAATTTTAATGTTTACTGATGGTTTTTGTGATTTTGCTACAATATTAATACTTCTTTTTATGCAATTATATTTTTATGCAAACATTTTTTATAAAAAAAGCGCGATAGAATGTCTATTTCTGTAGTTGCTAAAATCCCACCAAATGTCATATCGCTTAGCAATTTTTCCCTATAGGCTAATTTTCTTTAAGGTAAAATTTAATGTATTTTGTTTTTAAAATTATTAGACTGAATTTTTTAAAGAAAAAAGTTTTTTATTTATCATATTCATATTTACTAATTTGTATGTAACACCTGTATAATGATGCAAATTCGATTTTTATTAATATATATATTGGCTTGTCCTAATTTTTTATACTTACTTTTTCATTTAAAATCGTTTCATTAAAATTTTATTATTTATAAAAATGTATTGATAATGAGGTTCTGTAATTCAAAACAAGTGCGCATGTCTAAATCATTGTTTACATTGTTTACGTTGTTTACATTGTTTACAAGAGTTTTTGTGTTTACTTTACATCATGTAACTTACGCGCCCATCACTGGGTACTGGTACTTAATACCATGCAATTGGAGATATGCATGGGATATCTAAAGCTTCTGTTTGTTGAGGGATTAAAAGTGTTGTTTTTGCAATAATTATAATTTTAAAGAGCTTGTTAAATGGCCTGAAGATAGCTCAGGTACAGTGCCGGCTCCACACGGTACGCAAAGGATGCGTCGCATCGGGGCGCCTTGCGGTAAGGGCGCCGAAATTTCCTTTCGGAACACTTTTATAATTAAAAATCTGAGGACACGCCAAAAATCTGATAATAGAATTATATTTTAAACAAGTCTACTCATATAGATATATTATAATCACAAGTGAATAATTCTTTAATTTGCGCTAGTTTAGTTTTAACAGTTACGCCATAACCTACAATCTTAAAGTCATAAACCAAAGCAATAGGATACAAAGGATTCGTCGCATCAGGGTGCCACGATCAAAGGGCGCCATCGCAACGAACGATTGAGCGGCGCCGTTTTTATACTGGCGTGCTAAACAAAAAGTCTTCGACAATTTTGTCTTCACAAAGAAATTTAAATTTTTTAAAAACGGGGCGTCATTTTTATTTTCGGTACTACAGGTACCTATACGCATAAAACTAGTGCTTATTCGTATCGCTTGTGTGACGTATAAAACTTAGAATTCAGTTGCATAAAATCAGTGAATTAGTTCAGATCAATTCCTGCTATATATCGATGGTGATTTGCTAATATGGTGTATCTCAAAATAGCGAATATTCCAATTTACACTTTATTACTACTGATACCCCACAAGGCCAAATAATAAACGTTTTAAATAATTTTTTATGATCGCCTTATGTTTTCAAGTTAATGGTGGTATTTTTGAACATTTAATTTAGATGATTTTTTTTTGTTATTTTTGTATTAAATAATTGTATTTTCAATGTATTTTCAATAAAAAATGTTTAGCCTTTTCAATGAATATTTATCCCTATGTTGCAAAATAAATGGAAGGCAACTTGCTATCTATATAGTTTACCGTTACTAGGGAAACCATGCATTATAATAATTTCAATGTTGCACGATAAAAGAAATTCACCGTATTATATTATATGTTTGCGTACTATTTACACTTAAAAATAAAATGTAATACTTATAAGCACTTAAGTATTTTATTATTACCTGTTTCATAATTTCTAATGAAAATATATTGTGTCAATACAGGGCCGCGCCAAGCGGGGGTGTTAGGGGTGCACAGAACCCCGGTGGCAGGTCTTAGTAGAGGAAAATATTGTCAAATAGGGGCGGGAGAACAAACAAAATTCTGGTTGACTTTCTTAAAAGACTAGCAGTATACCCGCTGCTTCGCTACAGAAAAAAATAGTCGTAGCCCGCTTACATCGGGCCCATTTCGAAATCTGTTCAAGACTGGTTGTTGCGAATCGTTTTACATTCAAATATATTTATTTGTTTTAATCTACCATTGTATTAATATGTGCTTCTTATACAAATAATTTAAGTACGAACTTCTTTGTAAACATTGGTAGCATAGACATTTAGTAACAACACGTATAAGTGTCCCGTTGTGTTAATCCAGGAAAATGCCACATAAAATGCCCATGTGAGAAACTCTCATCGCCAAATGCAGCGCCGATCACGTGAAACATTTTATGTTGCACCTTACGAAATTATTTATTATAATTATTATGATATTTATTATAATTACTCCGTGATTATTCTTGATTTATAAATCGTACCTATATAGGTCGGAGCACTTTTTTTCGTTAGTAAATATTCTTGCCACCCAAGGAAGTTTTTTTCTTCGTATTGCTTTAGGGGGTTACAATAATGTTCAACAGCGAATTTAACGTTATAATTGTCGTCAAAAATGAAAATAAAAAAATTTGTGACATATATTGTCGGGAACATTCTTGTAGCAATATTAAACCCTATAATTCGTTAATATATATTTTGAATATGTGTATCTTCTATATTTTTTTATAATACGGAAAAATGTTCCGACTTTTTTCTAAATATTTCTTAATTGATCGGAAGCCTGGTGTCATACAGCGATGATATATAACTTAAAATATTTCCAGAAAAATTTGCAAGACGCTGTTGCAAATAGCACTAAAATCGGTTAAGTCGTTTTTGAGTTTTAATACATGTACAGATTCTAAACAGACGTCTATGTGCCAAAAAGAAATAAAACACAGGCCATACGAAGCGTTTTATAACTAACCTTGAATCTAGATTTGCCGTTTATGGGTTGATCAGAGCAAAATACGTTTTTGTACATGTGTATGGGTAACCTTTGGAAGCAAAAACCAAGTCGATATCTCATTATAGGTCTGATATGTTAAGGAAAGATTTGTTTATTTATTTATTTATATTATTGATATTATAACAACTTTTGTTATGCACATGTTTAATGTTAAGTCAATAATAAGAGAGATAGTTCAAGTTTATAAGTAGCGCTCCCTCTGTCCCCCTAAATATTCAAAAGCTACACTAAACAGAAAATAATCGTTCTTCAATAAAAAAATATTGTCTTTATAAATTGTTGGTGTAAAGTAAATAATAAGCTAGATATTTCCAGTATTTTAGTTTTAGCACCCACCCCCCCTCCTCCCTATCCCAGCTTCTCAACCAATTGAATAATTTATAGGACAACATATTATATTATTATTATTATTATTATTATTATTATTATTACAATAAGAGCTGAAGCCAAATGGCTTGTTAAGCTCAAAATATATATAAAACAAGAACAAAATATAAAGTGTACAGTGTAAAGTATAAATATTACAGTGATAAACAAAAACATAAAATAAAATAAAATACAAAATATAAATATTGCGGCGTGAAAATATATTAATATAAAGTCTTTATTCGAACATGGGTGAAATCTTGGCCTTGAAAGAATTAATAGTCGGCGCCGAAATAGTATCTTCAGAGAGAGAGTTCCATAACTCAAAGACACGGTTGGACAGAAAGTTTTCCCTATTTTGCTTCTTGTAGATCTCGTGTTTTAGTTTCAGTCTATATTTTTTTTTATTTTAAACAACTTTTCTCTTGTGCGTTTTTGCTGGTAAGTCAATAGTAAATGAGATATTTCAAAAGTTTAGTTTTAGGTTGTCCCTTCGTAACTCCCGTAATATCAATCCAATTGAAAAAAAAAAAACATTAAAAAGAATTATTTTCTTTTTATAAGCAATTTTTCTGTTAAGTCTTCGTCATAAGTGATACAATTTTTTTTTTCTTCAGATTTTCGATTTGCCTCCTTATTTTGACTGCATTTCCTACCTATGTATATACCAAATTTCAACTCGGTATAAACAGATTTTCAGTTTTATGTATATAAAATATTTTACTATTATATTTAAATATCTATATAAAATAATAGATTAAAAATAAATAAATAAAATTAACAAAATTCTTATAAATTCGCAAAAATAAAAAACCAGAAAACAGATGCTCGACTTAAGCCTCGCTCTGCATACACTAAACATAAATTTTGCTAAATTCACTGAATAAAATCACCTATAGCAGAACAATGATTAATCGTGCCGAACGATATTGGCCGATGTTCCACGAACTTACTATAGTTGTCCAAACAACCAATGAAACGAAATTCCCGCGATCTCACTGAACGCATCATACATACTTCGATGGTCCAATATAATTAAAAACAAAATTATTAATTTCTCGTTTCTGATGGGATTTTTTTGAAATTTTCGATTTTTCTAGTTATGATGAAAGAATTTCCTACCTGTATGCAAAATTTACACTCTGTAGCATATCTTGAAGTGGGTTAGAATTTCCGGACATAGCCACAAATATTCTCTTTTATATATAAAGATTAAAATTAAACCATTAAAAAAAAAAACTTTTGACCGACTTCTTTTTTTTAGCAAGCGAATTTCTGGGTGACTTCTTTTTCTGTATAGAACAAACAAATTTCTGGTCAACTTTTTTTTTAAGGCCGCCAAATCAATGTTTGCATCGGGGCGCCATAACCCCTAGAGCCGGCACTGCTCAGGTAGTAGATGAATTTTATGAAATAACTGGAATTCCTTTAGTTTGTGGGGCCTTGGATGATACTCTGATTAATATTGATGCACATGGTGACCATGTATTTGTTGTTCGCCATGGCAAACATTCCCTAAACGTAATTCTAGTAAGTGGTTTCGATTATTACTTTTATTTTTGCTCTCCTAACTGGCCTGGAAGTGTCAACGATGCAAGGGTGTTAAAGAATAGTAATTTATATCACAGAATGGAGCCAGGCTGATGCCCAATACCTGATGATGTCTTATTAGGTGATTCTATGTGCCTATTAAAGGCATGGCTTATTCCACCAATAGTTCAAAACCCCATCTCAAAACAGATTTGCTCGTGCTCATAAAAAAACTAGACGAATTGTAGAAAATGCTATAGGTATTCTCAAAAAGAAATTTCCGTTCTTGAACTATTTGAGAGTAAATCCACTTTTCTCTGGTAACAATGTTAAGTGTTGTATTGCTTTATGTAATGCGACAAAAGAAAATGTTAATTTTAATAACGATTCTGATAACGAAATTGAACATAATAATTATGATGAAGACACTGAAACCCAAAGATATGGCATATTCCTTTACTTCTTCCCACTTCTCTTGTTTTTGCGTTCTTGTTAACGTATCAGAAAATTTTCCAAAAATAATATCTTTATTTTCAAGAATTTTACGCATAAAAATTATTTGTTTAAACTTCTTATTTGCGTAGTGTTACCACTACGCTACGCCGGTCGGCAAACTTCTTATTTTGTTTCGACATGTTGTTCGATTCTACATGTACTCGTTATTATATATTTTTAGGTTCGGAAACTGTCACTATCAAAGTTTTACTGTAGTAAATCTATGAAGTGATTTTACTAAAGTAAAAATAACTTTATGAAACGGAACTTATTTACCATAGTAAAAAAAAAATACTATTGTAGTATTAGTCCAGTCAAATTAGACTCAAAAGAGGGCGCGACCTTTCAAAAGGTCATGTAGTTCTATTTTTACCGACCGCCAACATATATAAGGGAGGTATTGTGATCATACCGATTTTGACATTTCGAGATTTCGATGGATCTCCACGAATTGAGGTCCCTACATAACATTTTGACTATTTTTAGCATGATGTCTGTCGGTCTGTCTGTCCGTCTGTCTGTCTGTCTGTCTGTCTGTCTGTCCGTCTGTGTACACGTGTAGAGCAAATTCGGCAGAAAGGATTTTTATGAAACTTCATATTTAAGCTTCTGCCATCAATGGCACGAGTTGATCAACTTTTGGTAAAAATCGGTTGACTAAAAATGGGAGTTTACTCGTGTCGATTTTAAGATTTTTGTGAATATTTCACAACAGAAAATATTTCGAAAAAAATTATTGAACAAAAGTTGCTATAAAAGCAATAACTAATAACTTTTATTTGAGACGTTTTTTGATAAAACGAAAAATTTCGAATAATTTCTGCAAAATTTTTCGCGGTCTCAATTGTTTCATACTTACATAAGTAACGTTTCCATGGTCATGATAAATAATATCTCTGTTAGAAAATATTGCGCCAAGTTATTTCCACTGTGCTGCTAGAATGTATTTTATACAAGTACTTTGTGATGGCGGTCGGTCCTGTGGTGGCCACAGCTGATTTTTTTAAAGAATTATGTTAATTGTCATTGATTGAAATTGAAAGCGGTGTGAATATATCAGTTTTTTAAAGCTTCTCGTTGTCAATAATTATCATTATTACATTAGTACTAAACCAATCTAATATATGAAAGTCAATTTCACTTTGTCTGTCTGTCTGTCTGATCTTTATGCAAAGTCAAACGGATAGACCATTTTTTACCAAATTTAGTACAGGGGAGTAATATAATTCGAGAAAGGTTTTAGTAAACCATCAATTTCGCACTCTCCTTGCAGTTTGATTTGATTACATTAGCTAAACTTTAAAAGATATATTAACATAATGTATACAAAAAATGTAGATCGTAACCTGATCTAAAAAAAAAGTCGGCGAGAGCATATACCTATCAAGCACCGATATCGTGTATTGGGCAATTTTCTGTTTTTAATCGTAATAGTTTTTGTATTATAAAGTTTGTGGGTGCATAACATCGGAGTGTTATAGTGATGTATCATTATTTTGGAATAATAAATTAGAGCATTTCACGCAGAATCAAAAAGTATTTTACACTATACATTCAAGATTGATAATAACGAAGTTATCACAGTGTAAAGTGTACGCATGCACAGAAATGTTGAAATATTAGGCCAAGTTATTTCTACTCTGCTGCTAGAATGTATTTTATATAACTACTTTACGATGGCTGTCGGTCCTGTGGTGGCCACAGCTGATTTTTTTTATATGTGGTTGGGACTTAAGCCAATAGTAAAAACCCAAGTTTGCAGCTTTGAAAAACCTGTGCGAGCGGCGTAACACCCAAAAAACTGCTAAATTTTTTATATTTTTTCACTTTTTGCTCAATAACTCAAAAAATATTAGTCTTACAGCAAACGTGTTTAGTTATTTTAAAAAGTACGTTAAAGTTCCTAAAATTTGATATTTTGACGGGCTCCATATGTCCAATACTTACCAAGATACAGCTCTTCAAAGTTAAGCATTTTTTCCCAAAAAAAAAAATGTTTATTTTACTTTCATTAGCTATAGCACAATGAATAAGGACCGACCTGGTATGAAATATAAAGAACCTAACTTGTGTATGAAATATGATGAACCTAAGTTGATGAAGGATACCTTTTAAATAAGGTTCTCTGGCAAAGGAAAAAATCAGTATCAGACATTGTTTCAGGTTACGTCAGTTACGTTACAAACCACTTTGGTACCAACGTCTCGATTGTTTTCGATGGTTACCCCGAGGGAGTCAGCAACAAAAATACAAAAAGTGCTGAACGACTGCGACGCTGTGGTGCTAGCTTTTGCAGTGATATAGTGATTGAGAAATCCACAATTATTCAACTACCTCAGGATAAAGTACTGGCCTACGAAAACAACAAGAGGCGTCTCAACACTTCTTCATTGCGTATTTGGGTAGCGAGGCGTAAAAGTAAGTGTCTGAAAAAGACGCTGATCGGGACATCATTGACATGGCAATATCCAAAAGTCCAATATTTGATAGAGTCATCATAGTAGGAGAAGATCGTCCTTTTCAATGGTTTGGGCTCGGAATATCTACCTACAGAAGAGTAGTAAAGATGACGGTTGTTGTCATTACTCAAGCTTCTCTTTTGCCCAGGAACCAGCTTTACATTCACCAAAGGTACTACTGTTTATACATGCATTTAGTGGGTGCGATGCTACATCTGCACCTTTTGGCCCCGGTAAAACGAAGTTGGCCACCAGGAGAATCCCCACCTTATAGAAATGGCCGATGTTTTCTTGCAGTCAAATTCCAGTCATGAAACCATAGCAAAAGCTGGGGAAGTGCTTTGTGGCTCTGTACGGAGGTTATTTAAAAAAAGATACCTTGAATAGCGTCCGCTACCAGTTATTCGTTAAATCTGCAGGCAATGCCAAAATTAATCTTGTCCGTTTGCCCCCAACAGAAGAGGCAGCAAGTCACCATTCATATAGAATGTATCACTAAGTTCAAAAGTGGTTGGGGACTAACAAAAGTCCTACAGAATGGGGATGGAAGCTCGATGATCAGGGGATTATCTCCGTCACCGCTACCACGGATCCTGCTCCTGCGTTTCTATTGCGCATGATTTCCTGTAAATGTAAACCAGAAACCAGTTTTACCTAAATATTTTAAAAAAATATTTAGGTAAATCTTCAAAAATACATCAAATTATGTCCTCAATTTTTTCCCAAGGCTTGGTTTACTAGTTACGAATTTTTTAAAATTTTAAAGTTTAATAATTTCCGTTTTACAACCACCTTAGAACCATCAAAGAAGAGGCCAAATTGTGGGAATTTAGACAAAACAGAAAGGACCAAACAATACTAACAAAACTGCGACATGGACACACCTTGCTGACCCATAAGTATATTTTTGAAAAATCTGACCCCAGCACTTGTACTAACTGTCAAGTACGAGTAACAGTGGATCACATCATAATCTCCTGTCCAAAATATAATGCTGAGAGAATTAAAAACAATATACCGACAACAATAAAACAAGCACTGGCTCCAACCAAGAATTCAGAAGATCAGACGCTTCAATTCCTTAGAGACATCAACATCTCCCACCTAATATAAAATCTGTTCACCTATCTCTTTACTTACACAATGTTTAAATACCCCCATTTTTGTTCTAATACTTACTACCTATAATTGTAACCAATATATGTATATGTATGTATCATGTATATAATGTAATTATACTCAAGTGCTAATAGCCTCGTAGCTGAAGCACTGAAATTAATAAAAAAAAAAATAATAATAACTTCCGTTTCCGGTTTCGGATTTTAATAAAAAACAATAGGGTTCTTCCCAATTATTAGGAGAATTTTTTAGTATCAGAACGAACTCTTTACGTTAAAACGTTTTTGAGTTATCGTGTATACACAGGTCGAAAATAGGTTTTATGGATTCCCTGGACCATGAAACGTGGTCATCCGTCAAAATCTCGACATCGAAAATTTTCGCGATTACAATACTTGCCCCTTATATATTAAGGTCGGGCAAGTAAAAAGGCTGCAGTGGCAGATGCAGCTGTCGCAGCTGGACTAAAATGCTCGGATCTTTGTAAATTTTGTGCTGGCAAATCATGCCAAAACGTGCCATCTTTACAACTTGAAGATTCTGACGATGAAGAAAACTGCCCTATGTTTACTGAAGGATGTGAGGAGCCTTCACCTGCTCAACAGGACGATTTTTCGGAGCCGGAGCCGTCAAAACAGACGAAATTTTAATAAGATATACCTCAGTAAATAAAACAGAAATTTACGTTCAAAAATTCAAAATTTACGTTCAATTTGTTGACAACTGGTGTACCCAATCATAATATATATTTTTTTAGACGTCAGTTGATACCAGTTTTGCGGCTTAGTTCCACCTGCATATTTATTATACTTTTGCTGACTTAAATTGTTAATAAAAAATAATATTTAATGTAATGAGGTAAGTAACAAAAACAATAAATTTAAAAAAATAATTTGTTGCAAGTTGACATATAATCTAATATTATTATGCAACCTATGTATTATGCATTTACTGACCTTAAATTGTTAATAAAATATTCAATCCATAATATACCTTCTATTTTTTTTTTTTTTTTAGTTTAATAAAATTTAATAATAAAGTACTAGGTAGATATTTTTCTTAAATTTAAAATTTATTTAACAATACAGCTTATAATCATAATATACAATATAATAATATTTATTCTAAGTTTTGCACTCTTTTTTAGGCTTTTGTAGGTATGACCAAAAAACCCTTATACCGTCATTTTGTCGTCTGTCTGTCTGTCTGGCTGTCTGTTCGGTAAAAATTGTAGCCAAACGGCTAAACTTAGAGAGTTGAAATTTGGCATGCTTATACAACTCTTTGACCCGCACATAGGAAAAATACTAAAACATCTAAAAAACATATCCCCCTACAAATATAAACAAATATGTGCTCATCGAAAAAAAAATTTTTTTTTTGTAATACTGAGTAGAGTATCAAATGAAAGCCCTTGGTACGTGGATTAACGAACAAATTTTTATTTTTGCAAAATAAATTATTTTGAAGCGATTTTTACCAAAATTGTGCAAAAAAATTTTTGTCCCACACCCTGTATCCCAGATGGTTTAAACTAAAAATATGAAAAAATTCTAAGTAATGTACATTGGTGTGAACCGGAATAGTACAACAGGAATTTTTGATCAGATTACGTTTTTGGAAAAAAACGCATTGTTTGTGATTTTTGGTTAATAATGTACACAAGTTATAGCTTTGTAACACGCTACAATGGAACGTGTATGCTGGTGTAGCGGTTTTGGCGCTGGCGTTTCACCCAAGTAACTCGATCCGAAAGGGATCGAACCCTGCGAGAAGAGACAGTATTATTTTTTGATTTTTTTTTAAATTTTTATATTGTTTAAATTATTTTTTCAAAATTCTAGTTATATTTTGGCAAATGTTACATTTAATTTTTAAAAGCTTAAATTTAATAACCAGTGGAAATTGTTTAAATTATAATTTAATTCTGTTTCAATGTACACGAAATCAGAGGGGCGGAACTTATAACAACCAATGGAAGCCATAGGCGCAATTTTTAAAATTCTTAATGAAACTTGCTATATAAAAAAAAAAAAAAAATACTGTACATATTTAGAAACCTAAATAATGGTATTAGGCGTTCGAATTAAAATTAACAAAAAAAATATTTTAATATAAAATTTGTTTTGGCATCCCAAATAATCATCATTCACTTACTAAATACCTGCAAAACCCTGAAATGTGTGAAAATTCACACTTCACATCAATTTTTATTATGTAACATGTACCTAGTTAAAACATTTTTTCATTGCTCTTTTCCCCAAATTAACTTCCGTATATTTCTTGGATAAATACTTATGCTGATATTTGAGGAAAAATTATGACAAAATGTGGAAAAAATGCTTAACTTTAAAGAACTGTATCTCGCTAAGTATTGGACATACGAAACCTCGTATGTGTCAACTTTTAGGATATTTAACGTACTTATAAAAATAACTAAACACGTTTTGCTGTAAGACTCATATTTTTGGACGTATTGAGTAAAAAGTGAAAAAAGATAACAAAAATTAGCAGTTTTTTGGGTGTTACGCCGCTCGCACTGATTTTTCAAAGCTGCAAATTTGGGTTTTTCCTATTGGCTACATGACCTTTTGCAAGGTCGGATCTTTATTTTGACTGGACTATTTATAACTGTGGTAAAATTTCGTTATTTTATGGAACAGGCTACAGGAAGTCAATAAATAATTGATACCGAATTTGGAAGAAAATTCAGTATATTTTGCTTTTTTGCACCTTATATCTTTGTGCACATGTGCTCTTTATACCTCGATCTGTATCTGCGATATATCATTCTGCACTTTAGCTACAAAATAAATTACGTAAAGAGACCTAATAAAATTGTTATATATTATTAAATCCAGTGATTTAATTGATTTAATCTGTTGGTTTTTTGTGAAGATAAATCATCTGAGATTCGCAGATGATATTGTTCCCGTGTCAGACTGCCTTCAGGGTGCATTCTAAATACTGCAGGAACTAAATGAGGCAGCTAAAAAAGTAAGGCACAAGATAAAAAAACAAAAAAAACCAAAATAATAACAAGCCTTGTATTGAGCGAAGCGCTGAAAATTTACGATGCCAACATTGAACAGATTGATGTTTCAATGCAGTAAATTGTAACGTTTTAAAAGAAAATTTGTTTATTTTATAAACAAATTTAAAACTGTACGCTAATGTACAGCAGCCTACTTTATTAAAATAAGACAATATCGCATGAATTTCGGTAACCATGAGTACACAATAATATACAAGTAACAATTATTTTTTTGATAGGTAAAAATTATTTGTAAGTGGACGCACTTTTGTTCTGAGCAAAATAACATAAATATACTGCGAAGAGTACAGAATATTTTATAAACCTGTGTAGGGATTTTTTTAGAACAAAAAGGTGAAGAAGGACATTGTGTTCCTACGAAATTTTTGGATCGAAATCGTTACTTACAAAATTCTGTTTACTGAGAGCCGCATTACATCTTAAGTAGGGTGACCATTTTCTTAAGAAGACAATGCGGGACGGAGCAAAAAAAAAGGTCCTCATCTCCCAAATCTAAGTGAAGAGCAAAAAAAAAGGTCCTCACCTCCCAAATCCAAGTGAAGAGCAAAAAAAAACAAGGTCCTCATCCCCCAAAATCCAAGTGAAGAGCAAGAAAAACAAGGTCCTCACCTCCCAAATCCAAAATGTTAAAATGCGGGACAATGCGGGACAAAATGTTAAAATGCGGGACTTTTGCGGGACGCATCTTAATGCGGGACAAAATGTCAAAATGCGGGACGAATGGTCACCCTAATCTTAAGGCTCTCCTTCTCAGTATTTCTCCTTTTTTCTCTCTCTCTCTCTCACTCCCTCTTGGTGCGTCGCAGGAAATATCCAGAGCCAGCTTACGGCATTGGCGTACTGATTTGGATAATTTGGGGCTGGACGAACCGAGCGTCGGAAGAAGGTTGGATAGAGGAAACTTCAGAGAAAAATCCAGATAAGCCTTTTAAAAAATATATATATATATATTTGTGTTATTGTTTATATATATTTTCTTTTTCGTTAGATTTTATTCGGAATGTGTAGGAATTTCGTGGCGCTGGTCGACCAACCCGGGAAAATTTTGTAATCCAGCGCATTCTGGTAAAATCGTTTTAGCCAAATTTAACTTTAAATTTTATACATTTGTTTGGTACTCATAATATAATTATTCTAAATTTGTTATTGATATATATATTTACATTTCTATTTGGAATCACAATAAATTATATTTGTTTGCTATTTACTATATTCAGTCGTTGTTATTGTCTTATGTCCCAAATATCTCATTTTAGGTTAGGTTTCGCCTAGCGACACTGATTTATTCAGTGTTTATTAAAATCTAGTCTGTGCGTGGGATCTATTGGTCGATCCCAATTATTTTTATTTCAGACCAATTGGCGCCCTTTAATTTTTTTAAAATACTTTTATTTGATTTTGAATCGCACGACCGTCTCGGCTGTTTAAAGGCTAGCCACAAGACTAATTAAACCTATAGCTGGTGAATTATAGGTCACAAAATACGAATTACCAAAGACAATCAAACGTGCAAAATCTTCAGAAGAATATTACACGTATGGGCAGCATTTGATAAACTACGAAACATCTTTAAGAATGGTATCTCAATGTGCGTTCAAAAGAAAGCTTTCGAACAATGTGTTATGCTCGTCTTAACCTACGGGGCAAAAACTTTAACGCTGACTAAAGCTTCTGCTAGAAAGCTGCAAGTAACCCAGAGGGCCATGGAATGAGCTATGTTC
This sequence comes from Liopterus haemorrhoidalis, assembly GCA_963971575.1. NCBI lineage: Eukaryota > Metazoa > Arthropoda > Insecta > Coleoptera > Dytiscidae > Liopterus > Liopterus haemorrhoidalis. The sequence goes on along the minus strand of OZ020611.1, from coordinate 143,930,900 downwards.
GGTATAACGCTGAGGGATAAAATACCAAATCCTAAAATTCGACAATAAGCGAAACTAACCGATGTCTTTGTAAAAGTAGCTACCATGAAATGAAAATGGGCAGACCATCTAGCCTAGAATATGTGCAGAAGCTAGAATATGGGCAGATAAACGTAGCCGAGGAAGGCAACTCACTCGCTGGACAGATGACTTAAAGAATATATCTACGAACTGATACGAGAAGCTCAAGACAGAGAAAACTGATTTTTTTTAAGGGCGGCCTATTTACATTTTAACAGTGGATTCGAACGGTTGAAAGATCATGATGATTATTATTATTAAATCTCTTTCAATATTTCTTGTATATATACAAGGTGTTTTTCGGAATACAACTGTTTAAGAACTGCTAACTTCTTTATTATAAGAAATACGAAGGAATTTAAATTAAGAAAGATGAAGTATTTTACTCCACAAATAAGTAATATTAAATTAATATTAAATAATAATAATATTAAATTGTAAAAACATATTAAATTGCAAAAACAATTTTTTCCATCTCTCGCATAGAAAATGTATTTTTCTTTAATAAACCATAATGGCACTATAAGTCTCAGCCCAACATTAAAAAAAAGTTATTAAAACTTAATTAAACAAGTATATTCCAACTAAAACAAGTATAATCTTTATGTTTTATAGCTACCTATTTTACTAAGATTAATTTAATGTATCAATTATTTTTCCTACCACCGTGCGTAAAGTAGGCACTTTACGCACGCATTACACTGTCTAAAATGGCTCTTTTAAGCACTGGTGCGTAAAATGTTGCCATGATAATCAAATATCAATGCCAAAAATTATGAAATATAAGCTTTCATGTTATAAAATAGTATTTTAAATGGAATTTTTAGTTATCACGAGTTCACTTTTTAACGATTGAAGTAATCTTTTGCTAAATAAAATTATCAAGAGCCTCATTCAGTTGTTAAAAAATACTAGATTTCAAAACCAAATAAACAGACTATACTATCTATTTTAGGGACTATAAAAATATGTAAATGAAAGACATGAGTATGTGAAAATACTTTAATAAAATTCTTCAGTTCCATTAAAACACTTAATTTACGAATAAAAAACAATTATTTAGTGGTCGGCCATCCTATGTTGTCATAGTAACCAATATCCAGCTGTCTAAATTCAAAAAAATCGTACATACCGGACAAATATTAATTGTTTAGTTAACGTGCAGTTTAAGATGAGGTAAAATTAATAATAAAAAAATTAATAAATGATTGGTTTCTTCAAACACATACCGTTAAATTTTACTTCATACATAACAGCTACCATTTTTGGCACTCCGTTGAAAGGGTGTCCGGAAAGTTCAGTGTCCACAATTCACCGCGGAATATTCACCGCTGGGAATATTCACCGTGCACAATTCACCGTGCACAATTCACCGCGGAAATTTCACCGCCCACAATTATCCGGATATGGAATTCAAATATATGGAAATTTATAAATTGTATTAAAAAAGAACAAAGTCTAAATGAAGTGCGATTTGAACAATATATACGAGGGCATATTGAAAACTAATGCCTCCATGGCCATAACTTTTACAATGACGGGCCAGACCGTGTCAAAAGTGGTTTGCCATTTACCTTAAGTATCTGTACATAAGTCCTCCTAGCGGAGATTCTCAGCAACATCGCGTTTGCGCATGACAGTTCTAAACATGGCGGCCGGCATGTATATGCGGTTAAAACAACGAGCTGTCATTGAATTTCTTACTGCGGAGGGTGTAGCGCCTTATAGCCCAGATCTTGTGCCTTGTGACTTTTTCCTCTTTCCAAAGCTTAAGGAACAACTCAAGGGAAAGCTTTTCTCTTCGGATGCAGAGGTGATAGCGGAGGTGCGGAAATGGTGCCGTGGGAAGTCTTCAGACTTTTTCCGTGACGGACTTGAAAAACTCGTACCACGTTGGCGTAAATGTATTACTGTCAATGGCGATTATGTGGAAAAGTGAATATATCAGTGCGTAGAGGACAGTTTATACTATTATTTCACATTTATATGTAAACCATATATCAATTAATAATAATAATAATAATAATATACCCTCGTACATAAGTGGGCAAGAACCACAGAAGCCCAAGAAAAAAAATATAGAAAAAACTTGTCGATGAGTGAGATCCAGATAATGTCCTACATTTTATTAGAGGAATTGCTCATAATATTTCTTATTAAATTATTACATTTTATTTTTGTTGTACATATTATTATATTCTCACGTATCCATAATACAGATGTTATTTATAAACTTGATTATTGTTTGCAATAAATATTTTATCATTATTATTACTACTATTATTTATTTACTCATGACAGCCCAAACTCAAATGGTGTTCATAAACTTAAAATCGGCAACAGTGTCATTAATAACCCTTTAGAAATATCAAATATATTCAATAATTATTTTATTAACGTACCTCATGATATAATTAGCCAAATTCCTGAATTTAAATATAGAGATGAAATAATTACCCCGAACCCTAACAGTATGGCTATTATACCCTATGACAATGCTGAAATACTGAATATTATTAGCAATTTAAAAAATTCTAGCTCATCTGGCATTGATGGTATTCCGACCACTTTAATTAAAGAATTTAAAATGTATCTCCTAAACCCTATTACATATATTATTAACGAATCACTTTCTAATGGTGTTTTTCCCGAGATGTTAAAAACTGCAATTATATGCCCTGTTTTCAAAAAAGGAAGCCCTCTACTCATTGAAAATTATAGGCCTATAGCATTACTATCTGTATTCTCCAAAATATTAGAATATGCTATGTTTCACAGATTGTTGCCATTTTTAAACAATTTTAACGTCTTAGTTGAATCGCAACACGGGTTTGTTAAAAATAAGAGCACTATTACTGCTATCAGTAGCTTCTATGAAAAAATTATATCACTCCTAGAGCTAAAACAAAATCCTCTGGCTATTTTCTGTGACCTTAGTCGTGCTTTTGACTGTGTTAGTCACAGTATACTTCTAAAGAAACTTGAACTTTATGGCCTACGTGGCATTGTTTTAGACTGGTTCAGATCCTATCTACATGGTCGCTCTCAATGTGTAACTATAAAAAATAGTTGGTATGATTCAATTTCTGAAGCTACATCCTGTATTCAATCAGTTAGTATTGGTGTACCGCAGGGTTCTATACTGGGCCCGGTGCTCTTCATTATTTTTATTAATGACCTTGTCAGAATCATCAATAATGCTGTGACTATAATGTACGCCGATGATACCTCGATAATTACTAGTGGCCAAAACTTAGAACAGGTCTTAGAAGATGCACAAAATATACTCACTGCATTGTTTGAATGGTTCTGCGCTAACAAATTATTTCTTAATTTCAATAAAACTGTTTTCATGGTTTTTTATGCTCGTAGAATTTTCCATGCGGATTTAAATCATTTGGCTTTGGACAGTACCACAATCAATAGTGTTAATATTACCAAGTTTTTAGGCCTAAATATCCAGTCCACACTTAAATGGGATACTCACTGCCAAATTCTATGTGACAAACTCAGTGTTATCTGCTATCAAGTACGATGTCTGAAACCAATTATGCGTATTAATGTCCTAAAAAACTTTTATTTCGCTGAAGTGCAATCTAGACTCTCATATGGCTTAATTTTCTGGGGTTGCTCTCCACCAAGTAAACAGGTTTTTCTAATTCAAAAGCGCATCATTAGAGTTTTGTTTGGTGCTATGTTTAGGGAATCATGTCAACCTATATTTAGGAAGCATGAAATTTTACCTCTCCCATGTTTATATATTTATGAGATGGCAATACATGCTCGTAAAAATTTAAATCATTATAAGGAACGAGGTAAAGTGCACCAATTTAATACTAGGCACAAAGACAATTTAGTAATGCCTCCTCACAGATTAGCAATTACAGATAACAGCCCTCTGTGTATGGCTGTAAGAATCTATAATAAAATACCACCAGCTATAAAAAACAACTCTTCCTTAAAAATATTTAAGAGTCAAATAAAACTGTATCTCACAAATAATTGTTTTTATAGCCTATCTCAATTTCTTGGAAATAATTAATTGCACCGCACTAACCTGTATTTATGCCTAGTTATTAGCTAATTTTAATTTATTTATATTATGATATTCTTTTATTTCATGTATGTTGATTTTGTTCTTATTTAATTGATCAATAATTGTATACTGACGCATTTGTGCAGAATCTGTATAAATTAAATAAATACAATACAATACAATACAATACAATGTCGCAACAATTCCTTTAGAGCATTGATTCTCAAAGTGAGCGCTGGAATGATCCAAGGGGCGATAGTAGCTTCGGGTGCATTTGGGACAAGATTATTAAAGTAAAGGTTGTCTCATAACTTGAACTGGTGGGGGTAAATGTACATCATCTCTATGCTAACGGTACTCAGCCTTTGTTTATTATAAATGTTATATACACGTGAAGTTTGAATTTTGTATATAAATATAAAAATATCGTTTAATTTTTTGATTTTCTACTTGTGTTAATGTGTTTTTCCTTTGAAAGGAATGTTTCTTTGTTCGAAATAAATTTTCTTACATTCATTTTTGATGTGAAGAGAATAATAAGTGAAATATTTCAATATTTTAGTTTTAGGATGTCCCCCTGAAACTACCCTAATATTCATCAAATTGAATAAATGCATAGAACAAATAAGATTTATTTTCTTATAAACAATTTTTATTGTATAGTTTTTTCTGTTAAGATAGTTCTGTTTATAAATGAAATATTTTAAGTTTTTTAATACCAGTTTTTACCCAGAAACACCCCCTAAGAATTTTTTTTTTTTGAGATTACATGCCTATATTTGATCCTGGTTCTACTCTATTGTACCAAATTTCGTTAAAATACGTCCAGCCGTTTTTTAAAACTGATAAAACCTCCAATTTTATTAATTACTATATTATTATAGCAACTTGTTTTTCTATTTTTATTTAAATATTCGTAAAATTATATTTGAATTCGATTTTATTGTTATTTATTAACTATAATACAAATACCCATCACCTTAAATTTTACATAAATCAGTATAAAATTATCAGCATTTATATTAATTCTGTATTCTAGTTTGAACTTATCCGTATTATGACGTATTCCCTCTCACGCTCTGATTGGTCAGAACGTTACGAGACAACCTTTACTTTAATAATCTTGCATTTGGGAGGCATTGAAAATGATGAAGACTTGCTTACCTATTGTCAGCACTTGGATGCTCTCCATTCTGACTTCTACCAACGATTTGAAAATATTTTTAAAATGAATATACCCGATTGGGTTTTGGATCCTTTTTCAAGTGCAAACACTCCAAAATTACAAGAAAAACTGATGGAAGTAACAACAAATTACGAATTAAATTCAAAGACGGCTACCAACACTTCTGGCTGCAAAAGCAGATTCCTACAGCTTATCCTGGTTTATGGGCTATAATACAAAAGTTGTCAATTGCATTTTCTTCGTCAAATTTAGTGGAACGTGGGTTCAGTGCGGTCACAAATCTATTAAAAAAAAAAAAAAAACGACTGCAAATAGCTAATCGTGGTGATTTAAGAATACTGCTGACAAAAATAGGCCCAAGGATTGATACATTGATAGGATTGCACCAGGTTCATCCTTCTCATTATATGAGATTATGATTTTAATAAATAATTTTTAATTTCAAGCTTTAGGGTATCTTATTTACAACATCTTTCTTTTCTATATTTTAGAACGTAGGTAGAAATATAGATACATATATCTTTCTGTTTGTTCGTTTAAAGAATGTAGATTTCCAGGGGGCGGTAGGCTAAATAAGTTTGAGAGCCACTGCTTTAGAGGATCGGAGAACAAACAGTCAATGCTGAATGGTATACAACAATTTGTTTACCCGAAGCCATCGATAAAATCTGGAAAAACAACCAAAAATGTCGCATTTTTCTTCATCATGACAATGCAAGCTCTCACACAGCTCATCAAACAATTGATTATTTGAAGGAGAAAAACATCAAATTAATATATCATTGCCCGTATTCACCTGATTCATCCCCTAACGACTTTTTTTGTTCCCCAATGCCAAACAAAAAATGCGTGGACAGCGATTTTCATCACCTCAAGAAACTGTTGAAGCCTTCGAAAACCATGTTTTTGAGATACCGACTTCAGAGTGGAAAAAAATGTTTCGAAAATTGGTTTGAAAGCATGCAAAAGTGTATAAATCTTAAAGGCGAATATTTTGAAAAGCAATAAAACAGTTTGTTCCAAAAAAAAAATGTTTCTTAGATTTTGTAAAAACTTAAAAGGTAGCATTGTTATCTTCACAATGAAGGGCTGTAAACACTTGAAACAGGTATGTAAAATATATATTGTTTGTATCTGCAGTTATTATATTAGTTGCCACTATTATTATTAATTTCATTGCTGACACAAAATCAGCTAATATTTTGCATTATATTTCTGTGGGTGTGACCAATATCATAGTAATTGTAAATATTACTTAAACTAGTAAATAGTAAACATGTGGCCTAGAAAATATTAAATAAACTAATAAAACAAACACGGTGGCATTTTAGGAGGTTAGATTGTAGAGGTTAAAAGTTAACAGCATGGTTTGTCGACCTTTGATAGAATTGTCATGATAGTATGAAGATGCATTTTTCAATCTGGATATTACTTGTTTCATTGTTTTTATGTATGTAATTGTCGTATATTTACATAGACTTGTAAATTATCCAGAATACTAAACATATCGCCACTATATCTGTGAAATAAAATATTCCATTAGTTATTTGATCTCATTACTTGAAAACTGATGTGCAAATGTAAATTTTCCTACAGTAGGAGAGAAGAGACACGGTTTTGGGTTGGGACAGTCTTTATAAAACTATTATACGCTGGCTACCTTTTAAGTTTTAAGAAAAAGTAAGAAAGAAAAAAAATTTTTTTTGAATAAACTATTTTATTGCTTTTCAAAATATTCGCCTTTAAGATTTATACACTTTTGCAGGCGTTCAAACCAATTCTCGAAACATTTTTTTCACTCTTAAGTTGGTATCTCAAAAACATGGTTTTCGAAGGCTTCAAGAGCTTCTTGAGGTAATGAAAATCGCTGCATTTTTTGTTTGACATTGGGGGACAAACAAAAGTCGTTAAGGGATAAATAAGGTGAATACCGGCAATGAGACATTAATTCGATGGTTTTCTCCTTCAAATAATTAATTGTTTGACGTGCTATGTGGGAGCTTGCATTGTCATGATGAAGAATGACGTTTTTAGTTGTTTTTCCTGATTTTGGCGATGACTTTTGGCAAATAAATTGTTGTATACCATTCAGCATTAATTGTTCTCCGATCCTCTAAAGAAACCGTACAACCGAAGAAACAAGCGATCAATTTCTTGGAAGCGCATCGTGAACGAACAACTTTTGTGGGTTTCGGTTCATCTTGGAAGACCCAAACAGTGGATTGTTGCTTAGTTTCCGGTTCATATGAATTAAGTGTCTAGGTTGAATTTTTTAAGCATACCATTCAACACCAATCAACACGAACATTTTTTTGAGCTTCGGTTAAATTATGCGGAATCCATGGAAAACACATCTTTTTCACAGCTAAATGTTCATGCAAAATCGAATGTATTGCAGTCTACGATATGCCAAAGGATGCCTCTACTCCGTTTTTCTGAATCACAATCGATTTTGGTCGACCTTCACGAGATTACTAAAATCGTAAAAATCATACAACGAAAACCTTGACGAGTAAGATCTATTTTTTCACAAACTTGTTTTTTAAAAACGCTCACTGTCAGCAAACTACTCCGTCAATTTATAAGCTGATTTCACGATAACATGTCAAATTTTACGAATATAGTAATGACACATTGCAATATTGGCATCTAGTGGTCGTTTGTAAAAACATAAAGGTAACCTAAAGGGTTTTCCTGAAGAAACCCTTCGTACTTCAAACTATTAAAGTAAGACAAATTTTGGTTTTTGTTTTTAATTTCTGGCAAGTTCACAGAGTACAGTAACATACTGTTTAAACTTTTAAGTTTAGTGAATGTTCTGTGGACAGAGACTCGAGAATACCGTAAACCTGGTAAAATCTATGACGAGCATTAAATTACAGACTAAAATTTAATTTAATTTATTTTTTCATGAAGACGATGTTATTATATTAAATATTGTATTTCAAATACTTCAAAAATTTGCTTTTGATATTTGTTGTCTGAAAATGTCAGTATTTGAAACACTTTAGAAGTTTTTCAAATATTTCCCCAGTATTTCGAATATTTTCCTAGTATTTCAAATATTTTCTTCGTAATTTTTCAAATATTTCCATACTATATGTTTCAATTATTTCCTAGTATTTCAATTACTTGCCTATTATTTAAAATATTTCCTAGTATTTCAAATAATTCTAATATTTGAAATACATTATTTCAAATATTTCTCTAGTATTTCAAATATTTCCCTATTATTTCAAATATTTCCTTATTATTTCAAATATTTCCTAGTATTTCAAATACATCTAAATTATTTTAAATGTATTATTTCAAATACTTTGATCGGTATTTGGTATTTGAAATACTAACTGAATATTTGGCACAGCTCTGGTTATAATTAATGCACATTATAGTAAAATGCACGGAACAACAATTAATTTGGTTTTAGATGTTTTTACTGATTACAAATTTCTAACGGGAAACGAAACATTATATAGTTAAGCAAAAAAAAAAAAAAAAAAACAGGATGGAAGGGAATTTACTAATATGATCAACGACAAAACCTAAAAACTGTAGTAACATGTTTTGCTTGACTTTTTTTGTAACATATAGCTTTTTAACATAAGGCTTTTTATGAAACTTCATATTTAAGCTTTTGACATCAATGGCACGAGTTGAACTTTTGGTAAAAATCGGTTAACTGGAAATGTTTGAGTTTACTCGTGTCGGTTTCAAGATTTTTGCGAATATTTCACAACTGAGAAATATTTCGAAAAAATTATTTAACAAAAGTTACTATAAAAGCAATAACTAACAACTTTAATTTGAGACATTTTTTGATAAAGCAGCATAAATTAAGCAAGTACTGTGTGATGGCGGTCGGTCCTGTGGTGGCCACAGCTGATTTTTTCTTCTTCTTTGCTTACCCCAATGAAGATGATACCTGAAGAGATTAGAAATCGAAACCTTTGACACGCGAAGGTCAAGCAGTGATATACACTATCTAGATCGGATCAAATTAGATCAAGTTAGTCGGCCTTGGTAGCGTAGAGGTAGCGCTCCTACTTCATGAGCCAAAGGTCCCGGGTTCGAATCCTAGTCAGGGTATGGATGTTTGTGAGACAGAGTGTAATTGGGACATTTAGACAAGTTCTGTATTTTTTTAAAAAATAAAAAAAAATTAAAAAAATTTATAAAATGAAAATGACCACAAATATTTTATTTTATAAATTCAGTGACTATTGTATAGTTCATTCCACGCTTATTCGGAATTACGTTATCCTTTGTAAATTGCTAACCAATAAACTCAGCAGGTGGTCGATGGTTAGGATAGTCATAACAAATGAATATCAAATCAAATCAAATAATTTATTTAAGCTGATTGTACATTTAGTATACAGTAACTTAGGTCAAACAATAATATGTTTCAAAATTTTACAACACTAATCGTATCTACAAATTCAGACGCTATAAAACGCTCCTTCAAGCAGTATGTTTTTTAGGCCTCTTTTGAATTTGACATGGCAGCTATTTCTGAACACAGCTGGCAGGGCATTATAGAGACCGATACCTGCAATTAACGGTAGATTTCTAGTATTGTACTTATGAATCTGACTGTGCCTTAGTATGTCGTTTTCATTGTTCTTTATATACATTAATATATGTAATATATACAAAGACGGGAGTGTCAGAATTTTGTATTCCTTGAAAAGCCACATCTCAATGCCATAGCTAATGGCACATTGAAAAAAGGAGAAGTACGCAATTCTGACAATCTCCGTTGACACCGTTAGCATCAGTCGTTTTAACATAAATACAACACTATTGAGTTTTTTGGACACGTGGTTTATGTGCTCTTGCCAAGTGAGTCGGGCATTCAAGTGGAACCCAAGGAACCTTACAGTGGCATCCGAGTGAAGTTCAGTATTGTCCAAATGTCTGTTTAGACTAAAAACTAATGTTTTTGTTTTTTCAGTATTTAAACTTAAGCCGTTACTTGTGAACCACTGTAAGGCCTGAGACTGAGTGTCAATTAGTGCCCTTTTGACATTGTTCACGTTAATGTAAGTTAAAAATAAGAAAGGGCCAAGTATAGTACCTTGTCCAATTCCATGTCTATATTCATTGCCGGCGACCAGCCACAATTGAAGTGAACAAATTGCTGCCTATTCGATAGAAAGTCCATTATTAGTTTTAAATTTATTCCTCTAACACCATAATATTGGAGTTTTACACCTATGTTGAATGCTGCACGAATATTTGATTTCTTCTTTTGACTTGGAATAATTTTTTACTTTATTATTCTAGAAATCGTGCATTTCACACGCCTACTTAAATTTGTGTGAATGTGTTTTTTCTTTTTGTTGATGTTCTGCATACAATATTCCCACTATTGAGCTCTTATTTAAACTCAATAAATAATTCTTCTTGGACTTTGATGAAATGTTTTGTAATTTATTTATATAATATTTACATGTCAAAATCAATATTAATTATTTTTGTATCTGTTGAATTCTGTTGCTTAGCAAAAAGCATAGCACACTTTTTTACAAGAAATACATAAAATTATTATATAAGACGAACGTCACATGACGTAACATATTCGCCGCCTTGAACGATTCAGCGTTCAAAATAAAACATAAATAAGGATAATAGTAAAATTAAACAATAACAAAATTTTGTCTGATATTAATTGTAATCAAGTTGTAAAACACACATTTTCACTTTTAAATTTGCACTGTATCCACTGGTAAGGGGCACAAATTCTTGACACCACGTTTATATGTCCCTGTTGCGGTTTTTATCGTGGCTACTCGAACAACATGGTCGTCACCAGGATGTATGTGAGTGATACGACCAAGGCTCCATTGCATTGGAGGCAGGTTGTCCTCCTTGATTATGACCAGCGTTCCAATTTCAATTTTAGCAGAACCAGGTTCATGCCATTTAGTGCGTGTGCGTAATTCATTGAGGTACTCTTTGTGCCATCGTGTCCAGAAGTGCTGTCTCATTTTTTTTATGTGTTGCCACATGGATAGTCGATTGCTAGGCACTTCGCGCAAATCGTCTTCTGGTATGTTCATTATCGAGTCATTTATTAAAAAATGGGCAGGAGTTAAAGCCACAAAATCATTAGGATCGGGTGATAACGCAGTTAAAGGCCGTGTGTTCAGAATAGCTTCAATCTCGATAATATATGTATTGAAATGTTCATATGTAAATAAAGCATTTTCGACCGTTTTGTAAAGATGCTTTTTAAATGATTTTACCGCGGCTTCCCATAATCCCCCGAAATGTGGTGATTGCGGTGGTATAAAGTGCCAATTTACACCTTCATTAACCAAAAGATGGCGTAGGGCATCGTTATGAGCAGATGATAACAATAATGCCCGTGTTTTTATTAATTCATTTTTTACACCGATAAAATTTGTCGCATTATCTGAGTAAATATTTTTCGATCGTCCTCTTCTACAGAAAAATCGTTTAATTGCTGCAAAACATGCTTCGGTAGTCAAATCAGTAACTAATTCTAGATGTACAGCTTTTGTACAAAAACAGACGAAAACAGCTACATAAGCTTTGATTTTATTTTTGTTCCGAAATCTTTTCTCTTTCAGGTAAAATGGACCGCAGTAATCGAGTCCAACATTTTCGAAAGGACGAGTTTTTGTTAGGCGATTTTCTGAGAGATTTCCCATTATGTACTTTGGTATTGAAGGACTTAGTTTGAAACAACGTATGCATTTATGTATAATTCGTCTTACGGTATTCTTGCCATCAACAATCCAATAATTTTGTCGGATGGCATTTAATGTAGCAAGGACGCCCGGATGAAAATATCTTTCATGTTCGTGACGTACTATTAGATCAGTCATATGATCTTTTCGTGGTAATAAAATCGGATATTTTTTGTGGAATTTGACAGGAGCATTTTGAAGTCTACCACCGACACGTAAAATACCTTTTTCTTCAATGAATGGTGACAAAGTAAATACCTTACTAGTTTTACTTATAACATTTTCCTTGACTAAGTCATGTATTTTCTTTAAGAAATGTCTTTCTTGAACTAATTTGATTACCCGAATGTGGGCATCGTAAATTTCCGATACAGAAAGTTCACCGCGATGCCTGTGAGAGGCTACATCGCGAAATCTTAGAGCATAAGCGACAAATCGATTTAATGATGTGATAGATGAAAATCTTTCAAGGATATCACATGAACTATTAATTAATAAAGATATTTTTACTCGCTGTTCCGGTATTTCAATTTTTGGAGTGTTTTGAATTTTCCAATGTTTTTTGTCATGCGATAGCCAAGTGGGACCGTGTAACCATCGATAATTCTTGATATAATCTCCAGGTAACTGACCTCGTGAGATAAAATCGGCAGGATTGTCCTGTGTTTGAACATGGAACCACTGACTGCTAGTTGTATGCAATTGAATGTCCGAAACTCGTTTAGCAATAAATGTCTTTAATAGATGAGGGGAAGTTTTTAATGTTCGTTCTAGACTATAGAATCGTTTTAACACCATTTTGTATGAATGGCTTAAGTTATTTTTGTTTTCTTTAAATGGTAAGCGAACCGTATACCGCCCGGTATCATCACGAACCGTATTTTGTAGAAAATGATTTTCGCACGCTTGCTCCTCTTTTGATAAATAGTTAGGTTGTGGAATTTCTTCCACTTCCCAAAATTTACTTAACTGATCCTCTAAAGTGGTAACTAGATTGCAATAATTACGATTTCTATTAGGCGGTTGCTTGTTACTAAAATTATCAACTTCTCCGGTTACTATCCAACCTAAACCAGTCTTTTGTAGTGCAATATTATTATTACAAATTCTGATTTGTCCTACGCGTAATAATAAATAGGATAGTTTATTGCCTAATAAGATATCAATTTCGCCAGGTTTATGAAAGTCGCGATCAGCTAACGTAATGCTTTTAGGAATAGGAATCGACGTTCGATTTATTTGCCTGGATGGAAGCATACCAGTTATTTCAGGTAGCGCTACAAATGTCATATCATATGAAAATGATGAGTCTAAAGACTTCACGGTTGTTTTAACTTTGTAACTCGAATTTGTTGTTCCTTGTGACAACTAATCTTTCTTGTGAGGTTAATTTTAAGAAATCAAGACAAGTATAAATGGAGTGCGACTGTTTACAAATAGGACACGTATTTTGTCCTTGGGTCCCGACAAGAGACTTTGTTCGTTTTGAAAATTTAGTATTTTGTGAATTATGGATATCAGATGATGTTGTATCATCGCCGCGTGATTGTTTTTGTAAGAATTTAATCATTTCATTAAATGTAGGCATGTCTTCATTGTCAAGAGTGCGTTCCCAAGCTCTGCGCGTAATTTTGTCTAATTTTCTCCTAATTATATTAACTAAAAATGCGTCCCACTTATCAGTAGGCTGCTTTAAAGCGTGTAAGGCACTGACATGCATCTGAGCTTTTTCTAATAAGGAGCGCAAGTTTTTGGGCGTATCTTTGTCGATATCAGGTAAATCTAATAACGCATTAATATGTTGTTGTATGATTATTCGTGGTTGGTCGCATTGTTTTTTTAACAAATCCCATGCCACAGTATAATTTTCTTCCGAAGCATTTAGTGACTCGATTACTGACGAAACATCACCAATAAGAGAATTCTTTAATAGATGGAATTTATGAACCGCGGGGTATTCATCATTATCATGAACTAAACTTTTAAAGCTGTCATGAAAACTATTCCAATAAATAGGATTTCCGTCAAACGGGCGAATTTTAATTCTCGGCAATAGTGCATTACTATGTTTTGATGTCTGCATCACAACGGTTGTTGGTGTCTGGTTAGTTATTTTCGGCGCCTCAGAATGTACTTTTCTGATCGCCTTTGTCAGAAAGTCTGAACATTCGAAATAGTGTTTTTCAAATTGATCGCGTTCTGAATCTTGTTCAGTATCGTCGTCATACAAATCCTCTATAGAGCTTTGAACATTCTCGAAAGAATTTTCGATCTCTTTTAATTTTGATAGACGAGTTTGAAATTCATCTAACCCTAAATCTTGAGAGGTTTGTAAATTGTTTAATAAACGTGTTATTTGACCTTTTATAACACCGCGACTCTTTACAAGCGATTTTAATTGTTTTTCGTTTTCTGACATATTGTAATCGAGATTGAAGGGTTATATAGTACAGTAAAAGGGAATAAATGACTTGTATGAACTGACTCGTATGAACTTACCAGACGATTTTCTAAAATCACAGCCGATGAAGAAGTATATGAAGTATATGTCCAGGTAGTAATCTGGGCTAGTAGTAATTGAAGTCCTCGATCTTCAGTCGCTGAAGTCGAGTTGTCCAGGAAGATGTCCAATTACAGATGTGGGATGTAAACTATTCGGTAACTTCCGAGTTGAATTGTTTGCAGATTGTAGTTCCTAAAATATCGCACTGCAATAGTGTGATATAATGTGATATACTCACGAAACGTATCTCGATAGCACTTATCGTAGATATCCGGCTCGAAGGACCAAAATGTTGAATGCTGCACGAATATTTGATTTCTTCTTTTGACTTGGAATAATTTTTTACTTTATTATTCTAGAAATCGTGCATTTCACACGCCTACTTAAATTTGTGTGAATGTGTTTTTTCTTTTTGTTGATGTTCTGCATACAATATTCCCACTATTGAGCTCTATAATTCTTCTTGGACTTTGATGAAATGTTTTGTAATTTATTTATATAATATTTACATGTCAAAATCAATATTAATTATTTTTGTATCTGTTGAATTCTGTTGCTTAGCAAAAAGCATAGCACACTTTTTTACAAGAAATACATAAAATTATTATATAAGACGAACGTCACATGACGTAACAACCTAGTTTTTCAGGGCACACTCAGTCGAACGCTTTGCTCAAATCACAAAACGATCTTGCAACGTGCAAACCCTTTTCAATATTCTCCATTATTAAATAAGCTTTACTGCGTAAAATTTGAAATGAAAATTGAAGATAAAACGAATAGACTACTCCGAAATCCAGTTATCCAGACTAGTCTGAAATAATTTTTTACCTAAACCAGACCATGTATCTTTTCAAATATTGCAGATTATGGTAACCATCAACTGCGATAATGGCCTCAGATAACTGCAGTTAATTCGTGATTTAAAAGAAAGCGTGAAATGAATATTAATCACACTTCATCATTGTTTTTTTTTTTCAAATCTACCTCAAAATCAATTGAAATAGCATATGCATAATACAAAGGTTGATAAGAATTTCGATAATTTAAAAACAGAAACTACTAAATATTAATTAAATAATTAATCTTCAGACAAATAAAAATAAAAAATAATTCTAATAGCTTAGATGACACTATCTCCCTAAAATTGTGAAAAATAACACGGACAAAACAAAAAATAACACAACAAAAGATAATGTTACGCCTTATCAAGGAAATGATTGCGCAATGGGCACTTGAATGGAGATAAACAATCTGTGATCTGGGTATTTTTTAGGAGTAAGGTACACTGGCAAACTATCACAATATGTAGGCCGCAAATATTGTTAGCTGCTGAGAATACAAAAACTTATCTCTGTGGCTCACGCATCTAATACGAGGGCTACCTTTTAAATTAAAAAAAAAAATAAAAAACAATTTATTATTATTTTTTTTTTTTTATCAAACTGTTTTATTGCTTTTCAAAATATTCGCCTTTAAGATTTATACACTTTTGCATGCGCTCAAACCAATTCTCGAAACATTTTTCCACTCTGAAGTTGGTATCTCAAAAACATGGTTTTCGAAGGTTTCTTGAGGTCATGAAAATCGCTGTCCACGCATTTTTTGTTTGACATTGGAGAACAAAAAGTCTTTAGGGGATAAATCAGGTGACTACGGGGAAAGCTAAAGATGGTATTGAAATTTGACACCAAATAATGACAGAATAATGAGGTATGGTTAATTCGTTCTTGGTAATTTAGAAATTTTGGATAGACTTAACAAGGTAATTCAAAAATAGTTGAATGAATGAGGTACATATTGGATGAAAATGCCAGTATAAGTGACGGAGGTTTTATAATTGATGCACATGCCATGTAATACTAAATGTGTACTATGTAATTCTGTGCACATTGTTTGCGCAGACCTTTTTTTTTAAGTGACAAGTTCTTGGAGAACTCCAACAAGAACTAAAATAGTGAGAACCGTAGGGTTCTGCTTAATTTTACTTGTTTTGCCATTGCGATTGATAACAGACCAAGGTGCAGTTTACCTGAAATGGCAAATGTAATGATCTGAAGACAAATAGAAAAAATATATGTCAGAATGTACGAGCGTTTGTTTAATGGCAGATAAATAGAACGAAGGTAACTGATTAAATTGATGATGATTAGAATGATAAGAGACATTTTATTGCTTTGACTAAATGATAAAGGCACTGAGTATGAAGCAGCGACAGTCACTGAGCTTGTTGGGTACTGTAGAAAATCTGCAATGAAATAAACTGATAGATAGTTGAGTTGAGAATTGATAGCTTGTTGAGTAGCGCAAGATACACTGTACAATGTTGATGATATGGCACCTGTTAGCAGTAATAAGTTGTTCGACTCTGGATGGTCAGTGACCTCAAGGAGTTGTGTTTGTTTTGTTTGACTCTAGATGGTCAGGGACCTCAAAGGGTTGTTGGACCTAAAATGGTCGTGTTTGTCTTGTTGACTCTGGATGGTCAGAGACCTCAAGGAGTTCAGGGAAACTCTGAAGTGTCAGGGACCTCAAGGAACTCTGTTTGTTTTATTTTACTCTGAATGTTCAGGGACAGAGCCGGAGTGAGGGGGGCGGAGGGGGCGATGGTCCTGGGCGCACTAAGGAAAAGGTCGCTGACGGGGTTGATTAAGGGGCGCCATTGTGAAGGCGAGGACCTTTTTATTTTGCTCGTCACTTGGATTTTGAGAGGTGAGGACGTTTTTTTTTTGCTTGTCACTTGGATTTTGAAAGATGAAGACCTTTTTTTATTTGGTAAGGGCACCAAAACACGGCTCTGCCCTTAACGCAAGTTTTCCTTACAGCGGCTCTGTTCAGGGACCTCAAAGATTTCGGTGAAACTCTGGATGGTCAGGAACCTCAAGGAGTACAAAACTAACATTATGTTTTCATTTCCTCTGTTTTATTTTGCAGATATTAAATTCAGAAGATGCCCCGAGGACGTGGCAGGAGCAGGACGGCCAAGTTAAGATACCAAGTTGTTTTATTTTGCAGTTAAAATTGGTAGATGCCGCGAGGAAGCGGCAAGATCTGGACGGTCACGACTAGTTCTTGGACGTCCTTTGTTATATGTTACGTTAGCAACTATAATATGATAACATGTATGTGATAGATTGTAAATAGACGTTGTAACAAATGCTCGTTTGTGCTTGAATCTGTGTGTTTTAATTGATATTATTACAAACGCTATAAAGCGTTTATCATGCATATTATTTTACTGTACCATTATTTTAAATTTGTTAAATTTTCATTTCATTGGACCTTTAGGAGGGGGGGCACGTGACCCTCAGTACTCCCCCCTATATACACCACTGCGTACATACCTAAAAATGCTCACTCATATTAACTTATATAAATATGAACCAAAAAATTCAATTATGTATACATACATTATCGACATATGTTTAAAACAATTCCTAATATCTTGCTGAATATTACATTTTGATGATATTTCTTCATAAAAATGCACATATGAAAACAAACAAAAATTTTTTTTTTTTTGTTATACAGAGAATTTCGATATACTGAAGTATGATAAATGATCATACTTTTGTATATACCTATATAATTATAATTTAGGAAAAAATAAGGAGCTCAAGACTGGTACTTTACCTCGGGCGCAGAAATACTTTCGGCCAGCTCTGGTCAAAAGTATAAAATTATATTGTAAATATTAAGCGTTTTTAATATATATTTTATCACATTCATATATGTTTATACATGTAAATTATGAAACAGTTATTGTTATTTTTACCAAGGTTATGTCAAATACAGAAATGGGGAAATGTCACATTTCGTAGAATTACCGAGATAAATATGTGCAGGAATTCCTATACAGCAAAATAGGCGCTTCTAAAGAAAAATCAATACGAAACAGGAAACTGTTCTAAAATATATTAACTCAATATTTTGCGTAAACCATGCGTATGATCAATTTTTAAGATTTCGTTAGTATAACCAAGAATTCAATATACACATCGATGCATCCGACACTCATGTGTTTGTCTGTCTGTCTGCACGGTAGATATTAGGCGTTTACGTTTAGTCAATCTACAAGAGTGCTCAGATTGATCTGGTGACGTCACAAGATTAGTCGGATTGTTCAGACTTTGTTAACACTTTTCGTAAGAAATATAAGTAGTGACGCCTGGTGACGGTAGCGCTAAATACTACTGTCAAATTTCTGTCGTTGATTATAACTACTACCGCGTTTTGGTTTATAAATATGAGTTTATTACCAATAATAAAATTCTATCGCAACCGGCACTTATTTCGTCTATTTTGTTAAGTTAGGTTTTCAACTCATTCCAATTGGCTGTAAGATTCAATTTACCCGCGTTAATTTACCCTCACCACCAGCAATCCTGCCAGAACTACGGATTGCTTGGAAACGCTTGGAGTGCTCTGGCGGATCAATCGGATTGACTAAAAATAAGCTAATGTGTACGCTCCAACTGACTTTACGAACGGATCGGGAGCACTTGGATCGCTCGAATTGATCTGAATGGCTAAACGTAAACGCCTATTGTGACCAAACGATTAGATCTAGATATAGATAGTTTAAATTTGGCACGCATATAGAGCGCTATGATCCACTTATAAGAAAAATGCTGAGACTTCGAAAAGACACAAAAAACATAATCTTTGATTATCTAAAGCAGTGCTCCGCAACCTTTTCTCACCTACGACACACCAAACTTCTTCCTATAATTCCGCGGCACATCAAAACAAAAATATATAGATATTAATTTGATACACAAATTTAACAATAAATTTTTATTTATTATTTGATAAGTATACATACATAAAAACTATACTATATTTACTTTTATGCAATCTTAATAATTATTATAAAATAACGCCTAATTAATGTGATACCTGCGCTTGTTTCAATGAACACGAAATTTTTATATTCGGCTCGATATTTGACAGCGCAACCCGAAGTTCTTGGTCAAGACCTTTTAAGCTTAAAAAATTTCGAATTATCTAGTAGTATTATATTAACAGAAACTCATTTTCACCGAAATTTTCATCATTTTCACGAAATGAGGCATATTATAAAAAAAAAAAAAACAAAATTCGATATGATTGGATTTCATTTTGAGTAGCAATTTAAAACCAGTGGCGAAGGGAAACCTCCGCTAGACTTGCCCTCCCAAAAAATAAAACAAAAACAAAAATTAATTTTTTTTTTTTTTAAATATTTAGATAAATCTTCAAAAATACATCAAATTATGTTCTATACAAATTTTTGTCCAAGGTTTGGTTTACTTGTTACGAATTAATTATCATTACCATGGAAACTTACATATAAATATGAAAAAATTGAGACTTCGAAAAATTTTAAATAATTTTACAAAAAAAATTCAAAAATTTTCGTTTTATCAAAAAACATCTCAAATAAAAGTTATTTGTTATTACATTTATAGCAACTTTTGTTCAATAAATTTTTTCGAAATATTTTTCTGTTGCTAAATATTCGCAAAAATCTTAAAATCGACACGAGTAAACTCCCATTTCCATTCAAACGATCTTTATAAAAAACAATAGGGTTCTTCCCATTTAATAGGAGAATTTTTTAGTACTAAAACGAATTCTCTAAGTTGAACCGTTCTTGAGTTATCGTGTATACATACAGACACACAGACACACACACATACGGACGGCACTTCGAAAATAGGTTGCTTGGATTCCCTGGACCATGAAACGTGGTCATCAGTCAAAATCTCGACATCGAAAATTTTCGCGATTACAATTACCCCTTATATATTAAGGTCGGGCAAGTAAAAATATATATATTTTTCCAAAACGTCAATATGGGCTCTAAAAGCGTGTGTGCCTTAAAAAAATGCAAGTCGACAATTCCCAAAAGTCGTAAACGGCAATTTAAAATTTTTGTTCGATCAATTTTGTGCGATAAAATATTGCGCATTTATTTACTTGTTCAAATTTCAACGAAACAACATGACTTTTTTGAATTTTTTGTCAACATCTTGATTAGATACCTAGTTTTCAGTATTTTATGTTACAATCAAATAATTGTTATTTTAATGGTATTTTTAAGATAGAAACATTGCAAAATTTTTGTTCGAAAAATTTTGTGTATCAGTGTATATTAGCTGAGCGCAGATAACGCGAATATTTTATTGCACGTATTCTCGTTATTGTTTTTCTAAGGAGGACAGTTGAAAAATTATTTAGTTAAAATATTGTCTTATTTGACCGCGTCACACCTGTATCAGCTCAAGGCACACCAGTGTGCCGTGGCACACCGGTTGCGGAGCACTGATCTAAAGAAGTCCAGTCAAGGTCATATGACTGAAATAATAATTAATGTACTGATGTGTTTCTCTCTTATTCACATTGGCTAATAGTAAGAGAAATACAAATGAAGTTTGTCAATCAATTTTGTTTATTGTTCAGCTATAGCTATGACAAACGTACTTGTACATACAAACGTGTACCGTAGGTTATGATTGGGTTAAGTTAGTAGAATATGAGCGGATCAAGCTATCTGCTTTCTAGTTTAATGACAATACGTTATCTTAGCTTAGGAAAGTGTCAGGTTAGTAAAACCGATTGGAGGGTGCTACCTATCTTCTAATTTAATGACAAAACGTTATCTTAGGTTAGGAAGGTGTCAGGTTAGTAGAACCGAGTGGAGCGAGCTTATTTAAGTTATTTAACGAACTAAATCAACAACAAAGAATTAATCACGTTATGGAAACCAATAATTAAAATAAAGAATATTAAATGTTTCTGAATTAAAAGCCCTCAAGATAAAAATGTTTGCTACGCCAATAGTCTGATTTTGATAGGCGTGACTAAAATCTTAGTTCGGAACATTCGAATATGACCTTGACTGGACTTCTTTAGATAATCAAAGTATATATGAATTTTAGTCGTGAACCAAGTACATTTCCCTACGGAATGGCTGACAGTATCGGAAATACAATAATAATAGGTTTCCAACGCCTAGATAGGCGTATAAGGGACAGAGAAGGTAAGTTTCCCGTTTCTAGAACTCCGGCCATAGACGTGAAAGCCACGTAGTCAGTGTGACGATTCGACCCATCTTATTATCCCTGTATAAACAGGCAATATGGTATTGAGCATTATCTGACGCCATATCTAGGTAATTGCCAAAATTAATAATGAATTATCAAAAACAATCAGTTTAATAATCTTTTTTACAAAAGTTAGCTATTGCACTTACAAAAAAAAATGAGAATTAATATAGGGTAGTGGGCGAATCAGTGCATTGGGTCACTGGACACGTCACATATTTTTGTGACGACATATTTAGTACGTTTACATTCATTCATTTAACGAATGTAATACGCTGTCACTTGTATCGAAATGAAATGAAAATATAAGAATAAGAACAGACTAGAAACAAATAAACTATTCTAATAGGCAAAATAGTCCTAAAAAGGGCTGATGAGATCAAAAAATATGATCAAAGAAAGAAAATAGAAGTACGTTGAATTTAACCTAAAAAGCTATGCATTACACACAATATCAAATGGAAATCTATAAGATATCTATAAGAAAATATATAACTAAACACAAACCTTGTTTTAAACATTGTTTTATTTAGCGATACCAATACAAATGTCCCTATATGCAATAAACACTAAATATGACTTCAAAAGGTATGTTTTAGTAAAATAAAAGAGTGAAGAGCAATATTAGTCTATACTTCACATGCAAAATAATCGATTTAGTAATTTTTTCGCCACTAAGTTTGTTATTGCAGTTATGACGCAACATGACCAACTTCGTTGATTGAACGACTGACCTGTCCCCCAATGAATAATAAGAAATTTTGTCGAAAGTCGCCCTAGAAGAAAATTAGGTCATTCAAGCAAGATACACATTACTAATTTCCTATAAAATCAGCCGCGAACACAAGTGGGTGGTCCATACCAAATCCAAGTGAAGAGCAAAAAAAAAAGGATTTCACCTAACAAATCCAAGTGAAGAGCAAAAAAAAAAAGGACTTCAACTCCCAAATCCGGGCCCTTGAAAATTACGGGCCCTAGACAAATGTCTTTTTTGTTTAAGGGGATAATCCGGCTCTGCCTGGATATGTGCTCTGTATGTGTGTATTGTATGAATCGATGTGAATGCCAAGACAGGACTGCAGTCTGTGCAGGCCGGGTCAAACCGCACAGTGAGTGTATTGTGTAGGTAGGGGAACGCCTGATATATGTTTTTGTGATATGGTTATCGTGGCCTGCGAACATTGCAGTCCGCACTACGTATTTTATTTATAATTGTGTCTTATTATGTTTAAAAAATTTTAAAAGGTAAGATTTTTGTAGTTAAAGACTATATTTAATTTTAATTACACCTTTAAAGAAATGAACTTTAAAGAAATGAAGCAAAAAATTCAGTGATGTATTTTAGAGATGGGAATTTCGGCTCAGTTTGCGGAACCGGATCAGTGGAGGTCGTTCAGTTTGTTGAGCCGGTTCATTTATCCGGCTCAGTGATCCGGTTAAATAAACATGTTTCCGAGACACAGGTCGGTCGTAAATTCGTAGGTAGAACGTCGCTTAGAGCCGGTTCTTGCAATATATGAACTGTAAACATGATCCCGAGACACAGGTCGGTCAGTCGTTCGGTCGTAGGTAGAACGTCGCTTAGAGCCGGCTCTTTCTTAGACCCGGTCGGTTGTCGGTCTTTCGCTCGTAGGTAGAACGTCGCTTAGCCCCGGTTCTTATCTAATATTTTTGAAACAAACAATTCACTTTATGTAGCTACTGTATTATAAACCAGATGTGTTAAGTTTATGGCGATGTTTATTGCCCTTATAAATCGGACATCTGGAATTTGGGCAATATTTTTAATATTTTCATATAGTATGGTTGTAAGAAAATACAGACTAAGCCTATTAGTTTTAAATAAACTGCCCTACAAATTGATGACAAAATACACTTTATGATAATACATTACAAGCCGAGTTCTCGCGAAGTTCAACATGATATCGATCCAGATCCGGACCACTCCGGCCACTGCTCACAATCGCCCGACCAATCGTATCCTTGAAACTTGAAACTATACAGTGAGCCGTGAGCCGGCTCATTTCAATTTGGTGAACCGTATCACTTCGGTCAGTGTACTGAGTCGGCTCAGTGAGCCGATTCGTTCATGAACGACCCATTTATACGACTGGAGTTTCAAGAAAAAACTTAAATTAAATCTTTGGGACGGTTAACTCCAGATTTAAATACTTGTCGTGTATTGTCGAATATTTGTCGTGGCACAAAGTCGTTTAAATGATTATCACCGAAAATTTAATTACGGAATATATATGAAGCTGAAATATGTTTAAATACATGTGATATGTCAATAAAAATGCAGTTTTTTTCAACTCGTACTTATTTTTTATTATAATTTTTTTCAGACCTCCCACAAAAATCTTCCAGGAGCCGCCACTGTTCTGAATTTATTTAAGTAGTCAGTGTCGTATTCTTAAATAAATGTGTGGGGTTCTTTTGAAATCAAATAAAAAGTAACTTTTATACTACGTTCACAGCTCTAAAATAAATAAGTCACATAAATGCATTTATTCCATCGTAGTTGGTTTGAAAAAACATAGATGTTACAAAATTCGTTACGCATTAATTTTCAGAGCTGTGAATTCTGTCATTAAATGTTAAAACTCTCTACTAAATTTCTCCACAACGTACAATGATTAACTTCGTTTAACTTTTGGTAATAAAGCACCATCAGAAAAGACTGTTTACAATTGGTTTGCAGAATTTTGTCGTGGTCGTGCGTCCGTCTGTGATGAATCTCGTGAAGGTCGACCAAAGATCTGTCCCCGATGGATTCCGCATAATTTGACCAAAGCTCAAAAAAAGGCTCGTGTTGATTGGTGTAAGGAAATGCTAAAAAAATTCAACCTAGTCACTGCAAAATCCGTATACAGCATCGTTACAGGTGACGAAACTTGGATTTATTTATTGCTATGAACCGGAAACTAAACAACAATTCACTGTTTGGGTCTTCCAAGATGAACCGAAACCCACAAAAGTTGTCCGTTTACGAAGTACTTCCAAGAAAATGATCGCTTGTTTCTTTGTTTGTACTGACTGGTATACAACAATTTGTTTGCCAGAAGTCATCGCCAAAATCAGGAAAAACAGTAAAAAAGGTCGATCATTCTTCATCATGATAAAGCAAGCTCCCACACACCACGTCAAACAATTGATTATTTGAAGGAGAAAACCCTCAAATTAATGTCTCATTGCCCGTATTCACCTGATTTATCCCCTAACGACTTTTGTTTGTTCCTCAATGTAAAACAAAAAACGCGTGGACAGCGATTTTCATCACCTCAAGAAACTGTTGAAGCCTTCGAAAACCATGTTTTTGATATACCAACTTCAGAGTGGAAAAAATATTTCGAGAATTGGTTTGAACGCATGTAACAGTGTATAAATCTTAAAGGCGAATATTTTGAAAAGTAATAAAACAGTTTGTTCAAAAAAAAAAATGTCTCTTAGTTTTTGTAAAACTTAAAAGGTAGCTCTCGTAAGATTGGGAACCAATGATTTATCACTAGGAAACGATTTTAAAACTATTCAAGCCATATCTGGTAACATTCTTTTCAATAAACAGCAAAGCATGTTTATTGATAACAATAAACATGCCACCAATAATCAGTTAGGAGTACAATGAGCACACAGAAATGTTTCAATTGTGTAACAATATTTATAACATACAACTCTGTCACGTGATTAAGATTTTAACGTTCCCATTTAATTTTTACAAATTACTTTCGCCTGCGACACTTTTCAAAAGATGAGGCCAGTACTCTGCAGAAGGGATGGGAAAAAAACATCGATGTATCGAAAACATCGATGTTTGTTTTAAAAACATCGATGTTTTTACCATCGATGGTCAGCTGGCGATAGTATCGATAAAACATCGATGTCTACCACCGATGTCGATGTTTAAACTTTGAAATTCAGAAACTAACGCTAGAGGCGCTGGAATCTTAAAAATTTAATTTTTATTAAAATTAGTACACAAAATATAAACGCCATCTATTGTGATATAACAATACTAATAGTGTTAGTTCTTATTCTTCTTAGCAGTTTCTAACACTTCTAATTTTTGCAAACAATGCGAACGACCAACGACGCCAGCACACTTTTTCTTTTTGAGTCTTGTTGACACTTTCCCAGTTGTTATTCCTCCAATCCCTGGATTTTTGTAAGTTGTCATTAGCTATTTTTTTGTATATTGAAGTTGGCTTTTCCTGAACAAAATGATCAAAAGCTTCAATTAATCGGTAAAAGTAACTAGAATTGAAAATCTAGTTCCGCCTAAACCAAAGGAACAGACTTTATTTCAACTTAAAAAAGTATAAAAATAATTGTGTGACAGTGTTATTTTTATGTTAAATAATATAAAATTGACATTAAGATTACTATATTAGTACCCAGCAAACATTCAACTAACGGCCGAATGCTGGCAAACTGCTTTTATGCTAGTAAATTACTGGCACCAAAAGTAAGTGCAACGCCAGTATTAATAATGTACTTCACATTTGTATTTCGCATTCCGCCTATACGACGTACTTTACCAGCATTTTATGAGCACTCTTCTTCACTCATACTTTTTACTTAAAACCATCAGAAATAAATCTTGCAACTAATGCGATTATTTTGCACTTTACCGTTGCTGGGCCAGCAACTGATACATCAATGGGCCAGTAACGGCCCCGGGGACACCGGGGTACTGGCCCATTACTTTCAATGCCGGGGAGTATGTGCTTTACCAGTACTGGCCCGTATAAAAATGTTTGCTGGGTATTGTAATAAAATCCAATATTTCATTTTAGAAATGTAAAAATAGTAAGGTCAGTTCCTTTGGTTTAGGCGGAACTAGATTTTCAATTCTAGTTACTTTTACCGATTGACTGAAGCTTTTGATTATTTTGTTCAGGAAAAGTCAACTTCAATATATAACAAAATATCTAATGATAAATTACAAAAATGAAAATTGCGGTTAGTTACGCCTAATCGTTTGGAATAGACTGTAGGTACAAATTAGGATTATTATATTGGGTATAATAATGTTAATGTGAAATTAATTACTATTAAAAAGGAATATTTCTATTTCAAAATCTAATAAATGCTTTTTGTGTATTATATGTTACTTTTTTCGTATTTTATCTTTACATTATTAAATAAAACCTATATAATATAAATAAATAGCTTTTTTTAATATTAATAAAACATCGAAGGAAAAACACCGATGTATGGGAAACATCGGTGTTTTTTCAACATCGATAGTAAGCGCCGATGTTAACATCGATGTTAAACATCAATGTTTTGCCTTCGATGTACAACCCTATTCTACAGCCACAATCTGAGCCTGAACACTAAAGTCCGCATTCTGAAGGCGTACGTATTCCCTGTATTAATATACGGAATGGAGGCATGGACCCTCACTGAGGCTACATCCAAAAGAATTCAGTCGTTTGAGATGTGGTCGTATCGTAGGATACTGCGAATTAGCTGGGTCGACAGAGTAACAAATGCCGAAGTTCTCAGGAGGATGCAGAAAGAAGTTGAAGTCTTGAAGAACGTCAAGATCAGGAATCTGGAATACCTGGGACACATTATGAGAAACCCAGTTAAATATCAGCTCCTCCAACTTGTCATACAGGGGAAAATCGAAGCCAGTAGAGGGCCAGGTAGAAGAAGGACTTCGTGGCTGAAAAATTTACGACAGTGGTATGGAAAAACTTCAATACAGCTATTCCGTGCTGTTGTCAATAAAACGATAATAACCAGAATGATCGCCAACATTCGTTAGCGGATAAGGCACCAGATGAAGAAGAAGAAATTACTTTCTCATATTTTTAGGGTCTCGTAAGCAATGTTCCCTCTAAGATGTGCGGGTGCGCAGCCGCGCAGTTATTTTTCGAAAGTTGCGCAGCCGATTTTGTATTTTGCGCATAATTGTCAATTTTTTTGACTTCAAACAGGGGGGGTCCTGTAACAGGATCCCTCTTTTTGCACACTTTTACATATGTTTTGAACATTTTTGCTCGCATATACTTTTGAACCGCGCAGTCAGCGAAAAAATTAGAGGGAACATTGATCGTAAGTATAATCAAAAAATATTTATACTGTTCTCATCTGTCTGTACAGAAGGAATTAGGTGGCATAACTATGAGCAGGCTGGGCCCGCAAATGCAGGGGCACCCAAGGCATTTTAGGAGACCATTGAAGCTTTAATTGAGTTGTTGACGTGATAACGTCGGTATGAAATTTAACGTGAATTACGAACTAAATTTTATTTTTGGAAAAAATAATAATTTGACGCACATTTCGCCCAAAATATGTAAAAAAAAAACGTAACTTATTCAGAGTCCTATGAATGTCTTGTATCACTGAAGGTCTAGTTTAAGAAAGTACGCTCGGAATTGTTGATCAGAGTATTATTTTTGAAAAAAAAAAAAAAAAATGGTTCGTTAATTCACGTTAGATTTTATACCCATTCACTATGGGGTACCCACAAAAAAACAAATCTTTAGTACTGTATTAAATGTGGGGATATCAAATGAAAGGCTCTAAAACGTGGTTTAATGAACTTTTTTTATGCTATTTTTGTCATAAATGTGAAACTTTTGTCCTCCCCCAGTGGCGGTGCTAGCGGGGTAGCCAGGGGGGCAGCCCCCCAAATTGCTCTGGCCCCCATATGATGAGTATTAGTATCAAAAAGATATAATACTTCAAGAGTATATAAAAAAATAGATTCGGACGTTTCGGGAACTGCTCAACAATCTGTTTCCGTCTTCAGCGATCACGAGAAGTGATAAACATTTCAGTTTTCTTCGAGTTTTTATACCGAGTATTATAAGAGTGGGAGCAGGTTATAGGTGCGTTGCTATTGGTTGGGTGGTTGGGATCAGGTATGGGTAGGGACGGGACTACCTGCGGAGGATTAACGACCGGATTAAGGTTGTTTGTCACGTTATTGTGTGGTAATGAGTTGTTTGTTACCGGATTAGTGAGTTGAGAATTAAAAGGATTGTTTTGAATAATGAAAAGCCAGAGTTGAGGAAAAAACTGATTTGCGTTCCTTAATTTACGCCTTAAGAGCTTTCATTTGATACCACCAGAGAGTCGAACCGGAACCGAACCGAAAACCGAAATTAACCTGAATTTTTAACAGCACCGGAATCGTAACTGGAACGTAAAATTGCTCACTTTATAAACCGAAACCGAAACGAAATGTTAATAACGGTTAATTTCGGTTAGAACGAAAAAAAAATATATATCGGTTAATTTCGTTCAATCAAAACCGATGAATAAGTTATAGTTATGTAACACACTATACTAGAAGGCTGGTCTAATGGTTAGTTTGCTCGCTTGCTACGCAGCAATCTAGGGTTCGCTCCCGGGCAGAGCAGATATTTTTTTTTTTCATTTTTATTTTGTTTAAATTATTTTGTCAAAATTCTAGTTATATTTTGGCAAATGTTGCATTTAATTTTTAAGAGCGTAAATTTAATAACCAGGTGGTATTGTTGGAATTATATTTGCATTCTATGTGTCATGTATACGAAACCAGACGGGCGGACATATGATTAAACAACCAATGGAAGCCATAGGCGCAATTTTCAAAAATGAACCTTGCTATATAACAAAAATACTGCACATATTTAGAAACCTAAATAGTATTAGGTATTCGAATTAAAATTAACAAATTTTATGTTAAAATATTTTTTTGTTAATTTTAATTCGAACATAAAATTTGTTTTTAAAGCTCTTAGATTAACAAACAGGGGCGTAGCCAGAAAATTCGCAAGGGTGGGGGGGGCTAATTCCATTTTCGGAAGAATCTGTCTAAAATATAATAAAACATTTTGATGCAAAATATATGCGGATATAGTTATTTTTAAAGACAAATATAACATAGATCATTAAACTGTAACTGTGACATGTGTAAATTTAAACGATGTGCATATAATTATGAAACGAAATCAAATAATATTTATTATTAATGTACATTTTACAATGAACAGGATGGAACATGAAACAGGAACATGAAAAACTGTAACATTATTTCTATAATACAAATCGGCGAGGCGTTTTTTTCAATTCATCAATTACATCTTCTTCTTTCACTTCTATCTCCCAATGAACATTAAGAGACGCCAAGCTATTGAGGCGCTCCTCCGACATTGTATATCTTAAATACGTTTTGATCCACTTTAAAGTTGAAAAAGATCTTTCTGACGTCACTGTTGTCACCGGCAATGTCACCAGAATTTTCAATAATGCATAAATATTGGGATATAATATTTTATCACACTCAATAATTGATTTTATAGCATTAGTAGGTTTTTGTGACGATTTAATATATTTTCCAAACTACACAATATATTCATTCATTAGAACCTCTTCATTGATATAATTTAAATCATCCTCATAAAAGTTAGCTAAACGTCTTAGATGGCTCTTATCTTCTGTTGTCGGAAAATTGCCTGTGGGTATTAAACACTGGAATGATTCTAATATTTCTTTATGTTTCAAAAACCTAGCATTTAACTGGGAGCTTATATGGTCAATAAAGGGAATAAAAATAGTTGTCCTCTAATATGCTTCAGGTGAACTCGAAGTAGTGTTGTTTCGATATATTTGATTAGAGATTACTCGTGGAATTTCGAAATTTTGGGAAGAAAAAATCCACCCATGGGATCGCGCGGACGAAATAGCATGGTAACACGAAGGTTAAATAAACAAACTAACCTCAGTTAAATACACTCATCTACTATAGATCTCTAGATGTAACATGTAAGCACGAATCAAATAAATTATATGTAACAAAATATTACAATTTGCATTTCACAGCAGCCACGTGTATATAAACGGTGTGGTTTGACTGGACGGTTGTGATGTTTCGCGCGTAAACGTTCAATGCTAGCCGGGCTAGCCTAGCCCAATACAATATTCTACTAAGGCGGGATTATGGTCAGTTACTGTTTATTTGAATTTCAAATAATGAAACTATAGTTTCAGCAACACAATTTTTTTGCTAAAAACCGAATATTTCAATTTAGACATGAAATATAATTAAGATGCTGTATTTTCGTTGTTGTATAATCCAACGCAAATTTGCACTATCACCAGCTCACGTGAGGCTTCGCGCTTCGCATTGAAGGACGGAGGGGGCTGCAGCCCCCTAGCCCCCCCCCCTCTGGCTACGCCCTTGTTAACAAACGATAAATTATTTTAAAAATATCGTTCATTTTGCCGTTATTACTACAAAGCAATATTTGTCTTACACACTCAGCATCTCCTTCACTTCACTTATTATATACCTGCGAATGTGTGAAAATGCACACTTCGCATCAATTTTTTCTTCATAATATTGCGATTCTAAGAACTGTTATTTATTAAGAATATTATATATTATAATTATATAAAGAGAAAAGTTCATATTATTTATTATTGTTTATTAACATTTTTCTTCTCTATAATTGTGATTATATGAACTATGTGTGATCAGGGTCGGACTAAAGTATTTCCGCGCCCCGGGCAGACTCTTTATATGGCGCCCCAAGATATGCATAATTACGCAAAAATTAGGTTGAAGTTACTAGCCAGCTGAACCCAAATTTTTAGGGCGCTGAAAATTAAGTTGAATGCTTTCGTTTGTTCATTGTTGTCAAAAATATTTGTTAAGTAAAAAATAAGACTTCAACCAAAATTTTCAGCACTCCTTGAATCTGGCGCCTCAAGCAACTGACTGTCTTGACACCCCCCTTAAGACGGCCCTGTATCTTATTAATTATTTTTGTAATTTCCTCCTAATTTGTTAGAATTTTATTTTATTTACATCCAATATATTTTTGGATTTTCAATTTTATAATTGAAAAACAAGAATAAGACGGGAATTTTCCAAAATTAAACCAAATTTATACCGGTAGGCATTTATTATAATTTGTTATTCGATCCAGAACCGAACCGGAACTGAACCGGAATTTTTAGAAGAACCGAAACCGAAACCTGAACGAAAAACATTTACTTGGAACGTAACCGTAAACAGGAACGAAATAAATTTGACTTCGACTCTCTGGATGCCACACAATAAATATTTTTTAAAAAATTATTTTTCAACAGCACAAAAAATCTGATATATTTCCAAAAACTAATCTTATCAAAAATTCCTGTTAAATAATTTCGGTTCCTATCAATGTATATTATTATTCTTTTTTTTCAGATTTTTAGGTGAAGCCTTCTGGGAAATAGGCAGTGGTGGCGCTAGCTCTTAAAATCTGGGGGAGCAAAAAAAAAAAATGAGTAAAATTGGGGGGGGGGGCACGAAATATTTTTTTTATTGTTTACATATGAAAATACAAGTAATGACCTAAAAAAAAGGTCCTCACTTCTAAAATATATTTTTTTACAAGAAATTCTAGGGGGGCCAACAGGGGGCCAAACCAATTTTTATCTTATTAATTATTTTTGTAATTTCCTCCTAATTTGTTAGAATTTTATTTTATTTACATCCAATATATTTTTGGATTTTCAATTTTATAATTGAAAAACAAGAATAAGACGGGAATTTTCCAAAATTAAACCAAATTTATACCGGTAGGCATTTATTATAATTTGTTATTCGATCCAGAACCGAACCGGAACTGAACCGGAATTTTTAGAAGAACCGAAACCGAAACCTGAACGAAAAACATTTACTTGGAACGTAACCGTAAACAGGAACGAAATAAATTTGACTTCGACTCTCTGGATGCCACACAATAAATATTTTTTAAAAAATTATTTTTCAACAGCACAAAAAATCTGATATATTTCCAAAAACTAATCTTATCAAAAATTCCTGTTAAATAATTTCGGTTCCTATCAATGTATATTATTATTCTTTTTTTTCAGATTTTTAGGTGAAGCCTTCTGGGAAATAGGCAGTGGTGGCGCTAGCTCTTAAAATCTGGGGGAGCAAAAAAAAAAAATGAGTAAAATTGGGGGGGGGGCACGAAATATTTTTTTTATTGTTTACATATGAAAATACAAGTAATGACCTAAAAAAAAGGTCCTCACTTCTAAAATATATTTTTTTACAAGAAATTCTAGGGGGGCCAACAGGGGGCCAAACCAATTTTTAGGGGTTCACCCCCGCTAGCGTCGTCACTGGAAATAGGGTGGGGGTTTGACAAAGTTTTTTTGACACATTGTTGGCGAAAATCCCACAAAAAAATAGATTTTTCAAAAATAAAAATTTGTCTATCCAGGCATCCAGGTTTCATTTGATATCCCACTCAAAATTTTTAAAACATATTTACTTTTTCATTAAATACATATTTGTTAATATATTTCCTGCGATGTATTTTTTGAACTCTCTAGTTTTCCCGTATGTGGGTCAAAGAGTTGTACAAGCATGCCAAATTTCAATTTTCTATGTTCAACCGTTTGGCTACAATTTTTACTGAAGAGATAGACAGACACATGAATAACATTAAAACGGATTTTTTGTTATACCTACAAAACCCTAAAACAGCTAAAATCCTCAATTTTATTTATACAGATTTAATACCCCACAAGAAAATTAACAAAATTAATTTCAGTTTCAAAAACCGGCGTCCACAAAAAGGTCTGCATGACTCATAGAGAGGCAATACCGTTGAACTACTGATAAAATTAAGACGCGAGTAAAAACAATTAAATTACATTGTTGTAACAATGAAAATTCATTGTCACAAATTTCTTTATATCAATAATTGCGTGTGCGTACATTTTAATTCTCAGAATTATATAAATTTCAATTATAGTTGATGTATGTCCTTCAAATTAAGTACAAATCTGAACATGTGTTTGAAATGTAAAAACTATCACTTAACGGCAAAAGTTTAGCCACAATTTTAGCAAAAAATACAAAATTACACATAAAAATGTTGTTAACTAGACAGAGAATGCTTTATAAACAAACAGATAACAAAAAAATGATATAGTAAACAAAAACAACAATATCAAATGTAACAAAAAATTATAATAAATAGTTATAACAATTTTAATTAGAAATGACAGTCGAACAAAGATTATTACCTTCAATATTCATAAAATGGAGGTTCTGTTTGGCGGGATGTATGAAGTTATTTTCAATCACAATATTAAATATTTTAGAAATATTTTTAAGTCTTCATTGCGATTGTAACATGGTTAAAAACGGTCAGTTTACGCAACTACATATAACCTAAAACACTGTTACTTTCGAAGAACATAAACCACTACTGACAAGTATGTTCATATCAAGTTTGATTCGAGTGCAATACCATCTGCTGTTTGTTTATTAAACTAGTATGAATAATATTTAAAAAACACGGGACGTGAATTACATAAATAATTGGCGGTAATGATCCTTTGTTCTTGGTCGTTGTTTTAAAAGCGTTTCCACGTTATGAAAATTAAATCCAAGATATGATTATTTCAAATACCTCGTAAATTAATGTAATTTTCAGTCTTTTTCCGTATTGATTTTATATATTTAATATTGTATATATCTTTCATAGTTTTTTTTTTCAATACTCCAAAGTATAATAATTTAAAAATAAAAATGTGATAACAATGTCTCCCTAGTTCAGTACACCCATCTGACACAGATGTATTGCGGGCCTGCCTACATAACAACTTTTCCGCGGTAACCAGACAACTAGGGCGATGGACAATTCGGGCCGTACACAATTGGGGCTTTTCACAATTGGGACTATTAGTAATTCGGGCTATTAACAAATCGGGCCATTCACAATTGGGGCTTTTGACAACTGGGGCCATGGACCATAACTATAAGAGCTAGAGTCTTCTTTTGTTTAAAATAAAAAATAATTATTTTCACAATTGGGGTTTTTCACAACTGGGGCGATGGACAATTCGGGCCGTACACAATTGGGGCTTTTCACAATTGGGACTATTAGCAATTCAGGCCATTAACAAATCGGGCCGTTCACAATTGGGGCTTTTGACAACTGGGGCCATAACTATAAGAGCTAGAGTCTTCTTTTGTTTTTTGTTATTAAAGCCCGTACTCATAGTCAATTCTTAGACTTTTCGATTTGTAATTATTTACACGAAATAAATATAGGACGAAATAATAGGAGTAAAAAAATATTTGGAGTATGTTGTACAGCATTACACCGACAATCAGATAGTGTGACAACAGAGTGTGCCGTCAAAGATTGATTTCAGAGTGACTTCAGGGTAATCTCAGATCAATTCTTTATAGATTTCTGTTTATCTGATTGTCGGTGTAAAGCTGTACAATATTCTCCACATCATTTTTAACTCCTACTATTTCGTCCTACTATTTATATTTATTTCGTGTAAATAATTACAAATCGAAAAGTCTGATTCTCTGTCTTAACTAGTAGACCGGGAGCTCATGACATTTTTGGTCTCCGATTTCATACAGCATGCCTTTTGGAGGAGAGAATATTTACCCTGTGACAACAAAAAAGGGATGGTACTAAACCCCTGCACGCTTTCCGGTCATAGGGAAAATTGCATTTCCACTTGCTCAAAATTTTTGTGTTTTTCTCTGATTTAATATTGCTTGCCCTTTTGTCAAAAGAAAGTTACAAATTTAAAGTCTTTTAATTATAGGCATGCTGTATGAAAACGCGGAAAATCATATTTTTTTATTACAAGATCACATGACCGTTTGAGCCCTTTGGGACCCTCCGAATCGCATGCATATATTTAAAAGACTTTAAATTTGTTATAACTTTCTTTTGACAAAAGGGCAAGCAATATTAAATCAGAGAAAAGCACAAAAATGTTGTGTTTAAGTGGAAATGCAATTTTCTGTATGAAATCGGAGACCAAAAACTGTCATGAGCTCTCGGTCTATAGACAGAGAATACTTTATAAACAAACAGATAACAAAAAAATGATATAGTAAACAAAAACAACAATATCAAATGTAACAAAAAATTATAATAAATAGTTGTAATAATTTTAATTATAAAGGACAGTCGAATAAAGATTACTACCTTCAATCTTCATAAAATGGTTGTTCTGTTTGTCGGTGTAAAGCTGTACAACATTCTCCACATAATTTTTTACTCCTATTATTTCGTCTTTTGCGAATATATGTTTCACGCATTCAATAATTTCATCATCCTCCGATTCGCTAAAATATAATAATTCCTCCAATGATTTTTTTTTTTTTTTTTGTAGCCATAACCTACAATGCGAATAAATCAAGTTGAAAACTTAACCGAAAATCAAATATCTAACAAAACAATGAGGATATATTTGTATTTTGACGCGATTTTTTAAGTTTGCTCTACTTGATCTGTATAGTGAGACAGATCAAATTGAGCGCTCCGAAAATATCGAGTAAATCGAAAATGAATTTGAGAGCGCTGTATAACAAACAACACACAAAAAACCGATTCCACATTCGCTGTACATCTGTCAAAACATTTGTCAACTTTCAAGCCAGAGACAACCAAAAGGCCCCAAATTAAATTTATTGGAGGCGCACCAGATTATGAAATTGAACAAATAAGTAAAAACCCTTAATGAGATGATCGACTTGTCTACCTCCCCTCTCATAGGATTAACATTATTAAATTTTTACCTGTAAACAGTATATAAGTTGTAATGTTTTGTATCTTATTTCATTGCTTTGAAAATGCGAAAGCCGAAACTAGTGAGCAGTTAATAAATAAAAATAGTGAAAATTTACAATGTTTCTTATTTCAACCATTATTAAATAAATTGTATTTATTTATAACCTTGCGGTCTAATATAATCTACATAAGTAAATTCTTGTGAAGAAAATGTTTAGCCAAATGTGATTAAATTGTCTTTCAGTGAAAAACACATAAATTGAAATACAGCAAATTGACACAAATTGAAAAATATTGAAGTCATGCTGAGAAAACAGAAAAACAGAACTGTGGTTAAATGAGTCACTACAAAGTCTACAAATAATCTATCTGAAAGACAAATCAGAAAACAAAAAACTTTTAAACAAAAAAATCGAGTAATTAACGGAGTAAAAATACACAATGAAAGCAGAATTGAGAGAAGCTTAATTAAATACTTCGTTTCTAATTATTATACAAACACAACAATTTACGATATCGTTGCTTCCATTTCTCTTTGCCTAAGGTGACTATACGTCCCGAATTTGCCGGGACAGTCCCGAAATTTTTCAGAGGCAATATTTGTCCCGAATTCGGATTTTTTGTTCCGAATTGTCCCGAATTTTAAAAAATTGATGTGAAGTGTAAATTTTCATACATTTCAGGGTTTCGCAGGTATTTAGTAAGTGAATAATGATTATTTGGGATGCCAAAAAATTTTATGTTAATTTTTTTTTTTTTGTTAATTTTAATTCGAATGACTAATACCATTATGTAAGTTTCTAAATATGTGCAGTATTTTTTTTATATAGCAAGGTTTAATAAGATTTTGAAAATTGCGCCTATTGCTTCCATTGGTTGTTTTAGTCCTAAGCTCCGCCCTTCTGTGTTCGTGTATTTATAGGAATATAAATAGCAGTATAGCAGTAATATGTTTAGGCACTAATTTTTTTAATATCATTAAATATTTTACATGGTCACGCAAAAAACACAAAAAATGCGTTATTTTCCGAAAACAGAATCTGGTCAAAAATTCCTGTTGTACTATTCCGATTCACACAAATGTACATTACTTAGAATTTTTTCAGATTTTTAGTTTAAACCATCTGGGCTACAGGTGTAGGACAAAATTTTTTTGCACAATTTTGGAAAAAATCGCATCAAAATAATTTATTTTGCAAAAATAAAATTTTGATAATTAATCCACGTACTAAGGGCTTTCAATTGAAACTACTCAGAATTAAAAAAAAAATTTTTTTCGATGTGCACATATTTGTTTATATTTTTAGGGGGATATGTTTTTTAGATGTTTTAGTATTTTTCCTATGTGCGGGTCAACGAGTTGTATAAGCATGCCAAATTTCAACTCTCTAGGTTTAGCCGTTTGGCTACAATTTTTACCGAACAGACAGACAGACGACCAAATGACGGTATAAGGGTTTTTTGGTCATACCTACAAAACCCTAAAAAGGTACTTATTTCCAATATTTATTTTAAATATTTTTCAACTAAAATTACTTTTACAAAACTTGAACTAAAAAAAAATTTACGGAAAGGGTATTTTCCTTGATGAACAGCTTTTGATGTAGGCACAATAAAAGCAATATTATTGATTAAAGTAAATTATGCAAATTTTTATAAAATGCTTCAAAATAAAAAAGACCTACTCAAAATGATCCATAGTTCGGTCCTAAAATATAAAAAGTTTTCTACTGAGTAATTTTAATGAATAAATTTTGAATTCATTTAAATAAATAATGTTCCTTTAAATAATATAAGCTAATTATCTGGGATTGGTAATTTTTATTTATTATAAATTATAATTATTTATTGTATATAATTAGTATTAAAAAAATTAATTAAACAATTATATTTAAAAAAAAATCGGACAAGCCAGACAGGCAGACAAATACATGCTTAAAAGAAAAGGCTCACCAACCTGTGACGAGTGTAATACAAGACTAACGGTCGTTAACATATTATATGAGGGTTACTATATTCGTTATTATATTCGCCTTTAAGATTTATACACTTTTGCATTTGTTCAAACCAATTCTCGAAACATTTTTTCCACTCTGAAGTTGGTATCTCAAAAACATGGTTTTCGAAGGCTTCAAAACAGCTTCTTGAGGTGATGAAAATCGCTGTCAACGCATTTTTTGTTTAACATTGGGGGAAAAAAAGTTGTTAAGGGATAAATCAGTTGAATAAGGGGCAATGAGACATTAATTCGATGTTTTTCTCCTTCAGATAATCAGTTGTTCGACGTGCTGTATGGGAGCTTGCATTGTCATGATAAATCATGATGCGAAGTTTTTGGTTGTTTTTCCTGATTTTGTCGATGACTTCTGGCAAACAAATTCCTGTATACCATTCAGCATTAACGGTTCTCCGTCCTCTAAAAGAATGGTTGCGACATGTCCAGTACAACTGAAAAAACATGTGATCGTTTTCCTGGAAGTGATTCGTGAACGAACAACTTTTGTCGGTTTCGGTTCATCTTGGAAGACCCAAACAGTGAATTGTTGCTTAGTTTCCGGTTCATATGAATAAATCCAAGTTTCGTTACCTATAATGATGTATACGGATTTTGCAGTGCTTAGGTTGAATTTTTTTTCACAGCTAAAGCTTTATCGAAACAGATCTTTTTTACAGCTAAATATCCATCCAAAATCGAATATATTGCATTCTACAATATGCCAAAGGATGCCTCTATTTTACATAATAACAAATGTGAAATTTTACGAATATAGTAATGACACATTTGAATGTAAAAACATAAATGGTAACCCTAGTATAGTGGCTGTATTTATCATTTTTTACATATATTTACACGTGGGGAAAAACAACCCCAAACATGTCTATGCCATGAATGACGAACATCTAACGTCAATTAGTTCACAGCATGATCTGGGCGTCACAGTTACTGTTAAAAAGGCCAATACTCCAATTTATTTAATCAAGAGGAGCTTCCAACATCTTACACCCAAGAACTTTTCTATAATACACAAAACTTCTGTGCGACCCATATTAGAGTTTGCTTTTATAATTTGGTCTTCCTATCTCTTAAAAGACATTGAAATCCTAGAGAATGTCCAACGCAGATTCACAAAAACTGTCCAAGATCTTAAAAATAAGACTTATGATGAACGACTGCGAGTTCTAAATCTGCCTCGTTTATCAGAAAGAAGAATCAGAGGAGATTTGATCGAGACTTACAAAATACTAAGTGGACATTATAACTGCGAAGCTATTCCCAGCATCTTTATCAGAAATACTAACTCTCGATTGAGAAGTCACAGCGCCAAACTAAAGAAAGATAAATTTCGTCTGCTAATCAGGCAAAACTTTTTCTCAAATCGAGTAGTTGACAGGTGGAATAACCTTTCCGTATCAGCTATTGAATCAAGAAATATAAACTCATTTAAGAACAATTGAAACAGAGCTTATATTTATAAGATAAGTGTTGTTCGCGTTGTCTATGTGGAGTGAATTACGTGATGGACTTTTTTATGAACTGTCGCAGATGGACTGTTTCGGTGAAAGTGTTTTAAATTGTTAAGAACTGTTATTTGTGCTTTAAATTTCATATCTCTGCAAGCTAACTTATATATTTATGCTATTTATAGTTTTTCTGTAATGTAATATTAGTTTTTTTTACTATTGTAATGTATAATTATCACTTGTGTGTACTTTTATATATTCGGGAGTATAACCAGCTATGTTAGCTGCCTTCTCCCAAAACTGTAAATAATAATAATAATTATTATTATATAAGATATTAATTTACATTAATATAATCATAAATTATATTTTTAACAACTAGGTTATTACCCGTCCACAATGACGGATTTATAATATAAAAATTTCAATTGTTTGTATGTGTATTTGGTTTT
This sequence comes from Liopterus haemorrhoidalis, assembly GCA_963971575.1. NCBI lineage: Eukaryota > Metazoa > Arthropoda > Insecta > Coleoptera > Dytiscidae > Liopterus > Liopterus haemorrhoidalis. The sequence goes on along the minus strand of OZ020611.1, from coordinate 143,890,842 downwards.
ATTTTTTAACGTATCCTAAATTCGTCGACAGTCTGCGAATCATGGGACAGGATATCACCAGTTGGCTAATCACGGGAGAGGGCGTCACCTGTCAGCCAATCAAGAAACAGGGAGTCCCCAGTTAGCCAATCACGAGAACTTTAGAAAAATTGACGTCATAATGTTACCGACACTACATACAGACACTTGCTAATTATATAGTTAGATTATTTATTCATTAACTTTTTAAGATGAGAAAACGATTCATTTTTACTTAGTACATTACATTTATATTGTTAAAACTAAAAATAATTTGAGACGTTAATTTATGCCTACGAAACCCTAGACATTTTTATATGTAATTATATTCGTAGATACTTAATAATCTGCAAAATATTGTTCATATCAGTTAAAGGATATAGGCTTGTCTAGAGTTTCTCGTTTATGCCTACGAAATCCAAAACAATTATATATAAAATTTTATCCAGAGTTTCTTAGAGAATAAATCTGCAAAATATTGTTCATATCGGTCAAAGGAAACAGGAGTATCTACAGTCTCTTGTTTATGCCTACGAAACCCTAGATATTTATTTATGTAATTATATTCGTAGATTCTTAGAGAATAAATGTGCAAAATATTGTTCATATCGGTCAAAGGAAACAGAAGTATCTAGAGTCTCTTGTTTATGGCTACGAAACCCTAGGCATTTATGCATGTAATTAAATTCGTAGATTCTTAGAAAATAAATCTGAAAAATACTGTTCATATCAGTCAAAGAATATAGGAGTACCCTAGGGTTTCTTGTTTATGACCACGAAACCCTATACATTTCTATAGGTTATTTTATCCGCAGATTTTTAAATAATAAATCTGCAAAATATTTTTCATATCGATCAAAGAATATAGAAGTGTCTACAGTTTCTTATTTATGCCTACGAAACTCTAGATATTTCTATACGATGTTTTATCCGCAGATTTTTAGAGAATAAATTTTCAAAATGTTTTTCATATCGATCAAAGAATATAGGAGTGTCTAGAGTTTCTTATTTATATCTACGAAACCCTAGATATTTCTGTATGTTATTTTATCCGCAGATTCTTCTGCAAAATAGAATAAATCTGCAAAATATTGTTCATATCGGTCAAAGGATATAGGTCTCTTGTTTATGCCTACGAAACCCTAGACATTAATGTATGTAATTATATTTGTAGACTCTTAGAGAATATATCTGCAAAATATCAATTTGTCAATTAACCTGTCAATCAAGTCAAACTGGGAACACCCTGTTTCCCAGTTAGCCAATCACGAGAACCTTAGGAAATATGACGTCACAGTGTTACAAAATCACTAACACACGGTAGCTAATTATATATGTACGATTATATTTTATTGTAAAATCGTTTCCTCTATATCTAGTTCAATATGCATGAATAGTAATAAAATCATGTGAAAGATTGAAGTCGCTACTCTATTGGCTGCCGCATGAAGTTAACGATTCAACAGCCAACGAACGACGAGAGAGCGACGACATTATCACGTGAACGATGCGTGATTACTATCTATTCATTCTGAATAAAGTATAGTGTGGTATTTGCTGAGCTTCTTCTAACATTGGGGTTATCTTGTGTCTTCTGCGTTCAGCATCATATTTTGGACACTATATTATGATGTGGCAGACTAATGGATCAATTCTGCGCAACCTGTAATGTGTTTCATAAGCAGTCTGTAGGCGTTAGACACCTATGGTCAATTGGTTGATTCTGCCCGAACCCGTAATATTTACATGTAACGTTATGGGTGCGCGCAGAATCAACTAATTGTTTACAGATATCCGCAACGCCTATACGGGTCTATTTTCTAAGCAAGACGTTAAAATCTAGGCATAAAAAAAAATGTCGTTCATTTTTTTAACACCATTTTAAACGTAAATGCTTTTCGCTAAGCATATCTGTTAAAATTTTAACTCGGCGGAGTTAAAATTGCCTGTTAACGTTCTACAATAAGCGTCGACCAAAACGGTGGCTTTAAAAGTTAACGCTGGTGTTTAGTTTGCAAAAAATGGCTGATCCTATTTTCGTAAATATTGTGTTGTTAAAAGAAATTGAATAAAATAGAAGATAGTAAGAATATTAATCATTACAAGACAAAATTTAAACTTCATATTACTATTTAATGTGAATTCTTTAGAGTAGAGCTAAGAATGTACCTTCGTCATCTTTGTGATACAAGTAACCCTTTTAAGTTACCAGACGTAAGTTCAAGAAATTGTGTAGAATGGAAGTAAATGCAGTATTGAAGAGCAGTTTTAGTTTTTGTTGAGACACAGAACTTACAATTATAATCTTCCGAAAGCTGGAAAAATCACTTGTGGAATGCCTGTGCAGTGTTCACAATATCGCAGTACATTTTAATGACATAATATTTGAAGAAATATTTGATGACGGGGATAATGAAGATCACAACAATGTTATTTCATATAATCCAAGTTGTAATAATAAGTTTATGTTTTGAATTTCTTATAATGTGTTTTGTTTTAGGCATTCATATAAATCGTAACTGGTTGCAAAAAAGGATATGAATTAGAAATAGTATAATAAATCAATTAATTAATTAATAATTAATATTACAGAACACCTTTATAAAGATAAAATTAACATTTTATTCGAAAATGAGATAAACTGTTATACTGTTGTATAAAAAATTAACTAAGCAAAAGTTTTTTTTTTTTTTAATTATGGCCTTTGCTGCTGTGGCAATTAGCCAGGACAATTTTTTATTTGAGAAAATTTTTATGCCTGAACGGGATTCGAACCCAAGATCTTCACAACGCAGAGCACATGTGTTACCACTACGCTACGCCGGTCGGCATAAACAAAAGTTGAATATTAAGTTTTATTTAATATACTATGGAAACCAATTGTAATAAATACTCCTATCTCAGAACCAAACACTTTTGTACAATTTTTAAAATAAATTTCGCCACTGTGAATATTTCAATCAGGGATGTAACGTAACGATACCCGATAACGTTATAATAACGATTCAACTACAATTTTTAATACAATAACGTAACGATACAATAATAACGTTATATAACGTTATAATAACGAATAACGATTCATAAAAAGTTATTTTATAACATTATGGTGAGATTAAATAAATCTTTTTAATTATGTGTTTGATAATCTATAAATCCTTATAATTTTGTGTTTGTTATACTCTATCTCCGAAAGACTGATAGTAATAAAATTTATTATTTGTAAAAAGTTATTGTTTTTTCACAAAGAAGCGGCAAAACAAAAGCGACAAAATATGAATAGTTCGAAACGAAATATTGCTAAAAACAACCGAGTGTGCCGCACATATTATATGGAAATACGAACTAGTGTTAAACACAATAGGTCATAAAAATTTGACCCTAAAATTTTGACGAAAAATATGGTCACAGGGGTGTGTTTAATGATATGATAAATATCGTCACAGGCGTGCGTTTAATAAAATGATAAATAGTAATATAGAAATACACAAAACCAATTTAAACGTGTTTAAAATGTGCATTCAGAGATAGAGTATAACCTATAAATCTTTCTGATTTTTTTTTTACATAAATCTTACTAATTTCGTGTTCGTTAACCTTAAAGACTTAAGGTATCTTTCTATATGATCGTAATTTTAGTCATTGTTAATTCGACTGATTATTGTAAGTTCGACTGTATTTTTATTATTTATAACTTATTATTTATAACTTATTATTTATAAATTTATATTTTATGTGATATAAGTTTTTTTTTGGGAATTTAAAATTTAATATGATGTTTGTATTTCATATATGAAAATAAAATTAGAATATTAAAATTAGAATAATTAGATCTCAACCTAATTTGATATTATTATTTTAAATTTACACTGTACAGATCCCAGATACAGTAATAAAATACCTCACACATTACGGTAAATCGGTTCCGCTAATATACAGTGCTTTTTGAATCCATACTAATCGAGGCATGGAAACAAACAGTTTTGTCAAACAATAAATTAATAAATTTTTTTTTTTTTATCCGTACTATAGAAGCCGCTTTGTGCGATGTATTACAGTATAGGTAATTTCAGTTACAATGAAAAAAAAAAAAAATTATAACGTTATATAACATAACAATTCATTTTTTAGTGTTATTTATAACGTTATGTAACGAAAACAAAAAATAAATACCGTTATACAATAACGTAACGATTTGAAACGTTATCCCATCCCTGATTTCAATTCACTCCAAAATATTTGGAAGATTTCCTTGACCCTTGTCAAAAGCATTAAAACTCAAGGTAGTAGCGCATGCGCTTGCAAAACTATAGGCTCTTCGCAAGGTATTTTATCATCTCGCGGTGACAATTATAATATTAACGCTTACCTTAACACATTTTCTTACAGAATAGCATTTGCGAAAAAGACATTAGACATGGTGTTAAAATAAAAAAATTAACTTGACGCTAATTTTAACGAATTTCTTACAGAATACACCCGATAGATTGTTTATGAAACGGGTTAAGGGTTGCACAGAATTGACCCATAAGTTTCTAGTTACATGTTCCACATGTGGTGGATTCTGTTCACTCGTAGATGTGCTTATGTGTGTGCATCGTGTGGCCTATTCTAGACTGGTTAATGATATTTGTTCCTAACGATTTGTTCTTGTTTCCCAATTCTTAGTTCCAGATTCACTTTTGCTGGTTCTTAAGTGTTTGTGTTGTCGTTCCAGTATAAATTCCATTTTACCTTCATCTGTCTCTTTATAAAGCTCTTAACATCATATGTAGGTATTGGCAGTACAGTTTAGCGGCATTATTTGCGTTTTTATTGTCCCTTATGCCGAAGTGAGATGGAATCAATAAAATGGGATGTATTGATTATTACTAATTATATTTCAGATTGTTAGTTTTGTATAAGAAACTTATCTGTGCAGGTTATACGTACCGTTTAATCAAGAAAATTAAACAAGTCAAGACAAACCTTATTACCATATATCAGTAGTTCTTAACCGGTGGTGCGAGAGATCATTTCTAGTGGTGCGAGAGAAGTTTCTAAATTTTTAATAGAAATTACTGCCTAACCGCTTATGAGAAATATGCCTTATTGTCTTCTCCTCCACGCCTATGGCTGAAACCAGACCAGGGTTTTTGAATTGCCCGAAGAAATTATACAATTTCTTATTAACCAAAATAGTGATTTAGTGACAGCTTTTAGAAATAGAGACGCAATACTTCGGCTAGCCTACTTAGCAGATATATTTAACCACCAGAATGAATTAAGTACATCAATGCAAGGATTTGGTAAGAAAATAATAACAGCACCAAGCATTAGCCTCATTTAATGAACAATTATTACTTTGGAGACATCGCGTTGAAAATGGGAATTTAGCAAATTTTCCTTTTCTGAATTCAATTGTTTTGGAAAATGAAAAAAATATACCCAATATAAAATTACACCTCCACCAATTGAGTGAATCCGATGGATACTTTTTCACGGGAAATATAGGCAAAATTAAGGATTTAGTGGACGACAACGTTTTATTAAAAGACGATCTTATCGCAATACGAGCTAATGCACGTATTGAAATGGAATTTGAAAAACTGAACTTAGAACAGTTCTGGTGTACGCAGTTTTATCCAGAATTGGCAAAAGCAGCATTAGATACACTTTTACCATTTTCCATCACTTACCTTTGTGAAATGAGTTTTTCATCACATTTGCACATCAAAACAAAATCCAGAAATCGCTTAAATGCTTCTGACGCCTTAGGCGTGGCTCTTTCAAAAAAAGAGCATCGTTTTTGAGGTTGTATCTTCGCCTTTCCCTGTTAAATTTTGCGCAGTAGACAAGTAGATGTTCGACAGTAATCTCAGTGTTGCACCTTTCACAGAGCGGTTGTTCCTCTTTATCTAATAGATACTTATGCGTGATACTGGTGTGCCCTATACGCAGTCTTGTGATAATTGATTGCAACTTCCTTGTTTCTGGTGAATGCCATATTTTAATTGAATCTTTTATACTTCTTAACTTGTTGCCTGTCACTTGTTTCCACGTTGTATCCTAATTGTCTAGTATCCGAGTTTTTATTATGCTTCTGAGGTCGCTAGATGGTATGGCGGTTACAAATATATCATTCGCTTCTGTTGCCTCTTTTGCTGCTTTGTCAGCTGCCTCATTACCGGTAATATCTACATGCGATGGTATCCATACGACTGTTACTTGTTTATTGTTTGTCTTCGCTAGGTGGAGATTTTCCTGTATTTGTTTCACTGTGGTGCACTTGCTATATAATTTTTGTAGATCTTGGATTGCACTTAATGAGTCGGTGAAAATGGTAAATTTATTATCTTGGCTTTGGTTAAGATATTCGGATGCTTTAAGTAAGCTGTAGATCTCTGCTGTATACACGCTTGCATAGTTGTTGAGGCGATATTTATGTGTGCTACTTCCAGATATAACCGATGAGCCCGTTTTGTCGTTTAGCCTGGATCCATCTGTGTATATTTCTATGTGGTCCTTGTAGTTGCTTCTTATTTCTTGAAATTGCTGTTTGTACGTTGTGGGAAGGGTATTACTTTTATTGTTATTAGAGAGTTGAAGGTTATAAACAGGTCTATGTTGGATCCATGGGGGTGTTTCGGGTAAATATAGTTCAATGATTTTGGGAATTGTTATATTTATTGAGTTTAACTGGGATGTTATTTGTCGTTGGAGAGGTGTTTTATTTTTAAGATATATCTTATTATTCCTTTTCTGGAAGACACTGTCATAAAGAGGTATAGTTGGGTTTCTAAGTAGGTTGGCTGTAAATAATAGATGAATTTGTTTCCTTCTTAATTCCAAAGGTGGTTCTCCTGCTTCGTTTAGCAGACTTAACGTTGGACTTGTTCTAAAGGCCCCAAGGCAAATTCTAACAGATGTAGTTTGGATGGAATTTAGTTTGTTTAAGACACTTTTTTTTGCATTACCATAGCTTGTACAACCGTAGTCTAACTTCGATCTTATTATGCTTCTGTATAGTTTAAGGAGTATAGTTTTTTCTGAACCCCAATTATAATGACCCAGAGTTTTTAATAAGTTAATTTTTTGTGTACAATCTTTTTTTAAATAGTTGACATGATCCTTCCAAGACAGTTTTTGATCAAAAAATACTCCTAAAAATTTTATTTTCGTAGCATATTCTATAGTATTGCCGTTGAGGGTTAAACGTGGTTTCTGGTTGGCAGCTTTGGATTTTGTAAATAGAAGTGCTTTAGTTTTTGTTGGGGAAAATGATAATCCAGTATCTGATGACCATTTTTCAAGTTGTGATATAGCAGTTTGCATTTCTTCCTGTATTGTAGTGATGTTTCTGTTTTTATAGCATATTATAAGATCGTCGGCAAAAAGTGAAGCTTTTATGTGTGTGGGTAAACCAGATGTTATGTCATTTATGGCGACTAGAAAAAGTGTAACGCTTAGAATTTCACCCTGTGGCACCCCATTTTGCTGTTTTTTTATCTCTGATATTATTCCATTTAGGCTAACCATAAATTTTCTATCGGAAAGAAAATTTTTGATAAAATACAGAATATTTCCATTAAGACCACACAGTTTTAACGATTTTAAGATATGGTACTTCCAGGTCGTATCATATGCTTTTTTTATGTCGAAGAAGATCGCTAACATATGCTGTTTATTTTCCTGGGCATTTCTAATTTCGTTGGTTAAATTTGTAATGTGATCCATAGTAGATCGCCCATCTCTGAAACCGCTTTGTATTCTGCTTAATATATTGTTTTTCTCAAGAAACCACATCAGTCTTTTATTTATAGTTTTTTGCAATAATTTACTTAAATTATTTGACATGGAAATCGGACGATAATTGTTAGGGTCTGTGTTTGAGCTATTTGGCTTATGTATTGGCACTGTCTTCACCATCTTCCAGTCGTCCGGGTAAACATGGTTTTCCCATATGTAGTTAAAGATGTTCAGTATGTGGTCCAATAAGTCTGCTGATAAATGCTGGAGCATTTCGTTCGATATATCATCCAATCCAGGGCTTTTATTTTGTTTTAGATCTTTTATAGCCCAGTGTAGTTCTTCTTTTGTAAATCGAGTATTTACAATGTGATCACTGTTTTGTATAAAGATTTCATCTTGCTCACAGGCAATTTTATGTTGTAAAAACTCTGCTTGGTAAGAATTATTACTTGAACTTTTTTCGAAATTATCAGCTAGGGCATTTACGACTGATTTTGTGTCTGTTACTATTGAGTTATTTACAATAATGGCTGGTATTGTTCTTGCTTGTTTTGTACCTTTAATTTTCCTTATTTTTTCCCATATCTCAGAGGTGGTCGTCTGACTATTTATACTTTCCACATATTCCTTCCAGGATAATTTTTTACTTTCTGTGAGAGTTCTCCTAGCTACGGCCCGTGTCTTTTTTAATTCAATTAGATTTTCTATACTTTTATTCTTCCTATACCTGTATAGAGATTTTTTGCAATTTTTTGTGGCCTCATGACAAGCTTCGTTCCACCAAGGTACAGTATATTTATTTTTTGGTTGTTTCTTCATAGGTATAATATTAGTTGCCACATTTTTTATAAAGTCAGTGAGGTTTTTAACTGTAGAGTTTATGTCATTTTGTATTATTTTTAGATTGTGGTTGTTTGTGTGTTGACAAAATAGTTCCCAATTAGCATTTTTTAATTTCCACTTTATTTCATGGATTTGTGAGGTATTTGTGTTATCCGGGGGTAGAGTCATTAAAATAGGGAAATGATGACTGCCGATTGTGTATTGTAGTACTTGCCATGTTAAATACGGTGCGATATGGGTATGGCACAAGGATAGATCTATACTGGAAAAGTTGCCACTTCTAGCACAAAAGTGGGTGCCTGAGCCATCATTTAGTAGAGCGATATCATCGTCCATAATATTTTCAATCATTGTACCTCTTCTGTCATTCTGCGAAGATCCCCAAATAACATTATGGGCGTTAAAATCGCCCAATATAACAAACGGTGTCGGTAGTTGATCAATTACTGATTTTAATTCGGCCTGTGTAATTATGGTGTTGGGTGGTAAATATATGCAACAAAGTGTGATTTTCTGTGGAACAAATGTAGTGATCGCAACAGCCTCAAGATTTGTATTTAAATTTACTTCTTGGGCATAATTTTTGTTGTGTACTAGTATCGCCACCACGCCACTTGCTATGGAGTTTTGTGTTCTGTCTTTTCTGAATATATTGTACTGTTTTAAATTAAAAGTTTGATAAGTAGTTAGACGTGTTTCCTGGAGGCATATATACGATGGATTTATTTCTGATATTAAATACTGTAGTTCTGGAAGGTGTGTTTTTAAACCATTTAAGTTCCATTGTAGAATAGACATATTAAGATTCTTTTTCCTCCTCCTCCTCCTCCTCTTCCTCAGCTAATTGTTGCTGTATTTTTGTATTTAGTCTAGTCAGTCTGTATTTTAAGGTTTTTGTTGGAGCGTATTTATATAAATCCATAATCATATCAATGAAGTTATCTGCGTTAGGTATATATTCTCTTATTATGGAGAGAGGATTATTGTTACCGTGTATGTTTTCAATAATGGTTTTAAAGATTTCATATTTCACTGGATATTTATTTTTAGAAAAAATATGCTTGAAAGGTTTTAATATGTCATCAGTTTGTTGAGGTGTTAGACTGGGACTTAAGGATCTCTGCTTCGATTGTTTAGGTTTTTTAACTTGTCTAGGTTTGGTTATATCCTTCTCAGGGGTGCTAAATTTTTCCATTTCTATGGTATTTTCTTTATGTAAGGAATCATTACTGCTAGAAATTGGTCTTTTCTGTCCACAATTTGTTGATTTGTCCTCAGATAATTGGTTTGCTTGAAGGTTTGAGGCACTATTTGTTAACTTTGTTTGCTGGTCAGTATTTTCTTGTAGATCTGATACTTCTTCAATGGTTTTGTCATTTTTCTTGTTACTGTGGCATGATGGTTCCATGAGTATTTGTTGTGAGTGAATTAATGGTTGTACAAGTGTTTTTTCTCGTTGTGGATTATTTTTATTTTCCAGATCAGTGTTTTGTGGTTTTTCAATTGGGTGTCGTGTAAATTGTTTATTTTGAACAGGTTTATGTTGTGGTAGTTGAGCTTGTGTGGGTACTTGGTGATTTTGGGCCTGCTGAATTTCTTGATCATTTTCATAAGAATTTGATGTGCTAGTTTCTGGGGTTATTAGTGTTGATTCTATGGGGTTAGATTTACTGTATTTACAGTATTCTGTTTTATGACCAAATTTTTTGCATGTTTCACATGGGGAACTATCTTCAGTTATAAACATTATGCCGTTATTACCTTCGTATGTAAAGTGAATTGATTCTGGGATTTCAAGATTTTCATTTGGATGTACAAAAATTTGTCTTCGAAATCTTAGGATATGCTGATATCCGTCTTTTTTAATGCCAGCACGTAGAAAACCTAAACGTGATTGTAGGTTAAGACCATATTTTTTTAGTTCTTGTTCAATAATTTCGTCAGGTATTGACGGACAGAGATTTGAGATTATCAATCTTTTTGCCGGTATTATATACCGTCTAACAGTGGTAATGGTGTTGTTAATCGTTAGTGTCTTATGATTATTTACAAATTTGGTGACAAGGTCTTCATTTTTAATGAAAATGCAAATTCTTTGTTTTGAAATTTTTTGAATGTGAGTGATATTTGCAGCGCCAATTTTATCTCCAACTGTAAAAGCATATTCTTCGAATAATGTGTTGTCAATGGTGTCCATGACAATTGCTAATTTTTTTGAAGGGGTGTAGTGGGATTTATTTGTTAATTTTGTAACATTTGCAAATGATAATTTTGTTTGATTCTGCGTTGTATTTAAATTTGGCTGGCTTGATGTCGGTCCAATCATGTTTGCGCTGGTGCTTGGCCCGGGGTCGAGCCATCCAGTGTCAACATTAACACTCATTTCTTAGTATTTAATTTACTTTTTGACAGATGTCGTTAATAGTACTAATTTTAATATAAATGTGTAGAGATTTAAGTTTAGGGTTATGGTTATAATAGTTTATATAGTGAATAGTAGTGAATTATTATTAGGAATAGATGGATGAATTATTATTAGGAAAACAACGTACAAGTAAGCAACTTACTTTTTTGTATTGTTGACTGTAGAAATACTGCTCTGTTTGGGTCGCTGTGACACAGGTATGTTAACACTTTTACGGTTTAAACGTCCGATCAATCAAATTTTATATCACTGAAATTCACTCTTTTATCGATGTTGATGGCAGTAAAGAACCTCTTCAGAGCCTGATGCTTAATTGCTCATTTTATTTCCTCTAAAATGAGTTCATACGGTGCCATTTGAACTTTTAATCCTCTGTAGATTTAGCCACTCCTTTAGCCGTCAGGATCTATGTTTTCGAACCACCCAATAGCTTTTTGAACCATAGACATGGAATCTTTAATGTTCTGCCTTGTAAACCGGTAAGATGCTTCTTTTTCATCATTGCTCTTCTTCTTCGCCGTTCTTTTCTTGGTTTAATAAGATCATTAGATATCAATCCAGCATGATGTTATTGTAAAAGTTCTTCAATATCAGAAGTAGTCAAATCCAATTCTTCACCATCAAAATGTTGTCTTGTTGTCACTATCTCGGCAATTTCGGTGTCAACAGTTTCTAATAAACTGGAATCGTTTATTAAGCTGGAAGCATAATCTGGCCAAAGATATTTCCAGACAGCATTAATGGTTGTGTTCTTTAAGTCATTCCACCCTTTTTTAATATTTTTGATGGCATCAACGATGTTATAATTGCACCAAAACTCGAGCAATGTTATTTGTTTACCCGCCTCCAGCTTATCAAACAATTGTTGAAAAGTGTATTTCAGACAATATTTTTTAAAACTTGCAATTACTCCTTGGTCCATGGGTTGTATTAATCCTGTTGTGGATATGATTTAGCAAATCAAAATTTTGTGGATAGGCCTGGTGCATTATCTAGTTAATGTGAATTCGCATAAATGGAGATTGTGTTTACGGAGAGACAGTGGCGTATCCAGGACTCATGGTAAGGGGGGGCAGTTGCGGCCCGCTCCATAATTTTTTATGACCCGTCAAGCAAAGGCGAATCAAGCTTACATGGGGTCCCTGGCAGAAAATTTTGCCGTAGCCCTTGTATCAAGATGATTTTTGTTAATTAGTAAAAAAGGACCATATTCTATTCATAAATACGTAGTTGGTACGCGAATATAATAAACGAAATACAATTTGATGATATAGATCAGTGTTTCTCAATATTTTTAGCATCATGGATCTCATGTAATGTTTTTTGAAGTAGGCGGTCCATATATACATTTAAATATAATATATACAGAAAAATTTTGAAAAATATATTAAAATAATTGCATTTTTAGCATATTTATGTCTTCGTGGCTGGCTTTTTCAGTGACTGCCTACGTGCGTGTACACGTGTAGTACGAAGAAATATTAGTTTTCAATGTGTAGTTTACTATATCTCCTTATAAGAAGGTAATTTATTTTTTGTGCTTGATTTTGAGGAAAAAAAAACAAGTAGCCCTTCAGTATATTTGTAGTTCCGTCGCTACATATTATTCTTTTGTATGAAAAATGGCCGTCGTAAATATCAAAAAAATGATGATCATTTCATCCTTTACTAATAAAAAAATATGTGATTGTTAAGCCACATATCAAGAGCTTTCATTTGATAATCCTCAAAATTTTACAAAAATATATACATATTTTTTTATATATTTTTTACGCAATATGTTTTTTCTCAATATTTTTGTTACATGTGGGGCAAAAAGTCATATTTCAATTCTCTAGATCTAGAAATTTTGCCACAATTTCTACCGAACAGACAGACTCATAAGTGACAGTATAAGGATTTCTTAATCAAACTTACGAAAACAAAACATCACAGAGAACATAAGAATATCCATTTTATATTAATTTCAATACTGATAAATACTAATAAAATAATGTATGTTGTACAACGTCGTGATTTTACAGTACCTTAATTTAATTTTTTTAAATTTTCATTTCACTGACCTTAACGGGGGGCACGTGCCCCCAGTGCCCCCCCTGAATAGTCCAGTGCGGAGAGATTACTTTATTTTATAAAATAAAAATTCGCACGTTTCGGAAACTGCTAAAAAATTGTTTCCGACTTTTACTTAAACTTTTTATACCAGGTATTGTAGGGATGGGATGACGTGGTGAGTGTGTTACCATTGGTCGGTTAATTAAGGGCATGGGGCTGGATTACGTACCTATTCCCGGGCTTAATGACCGGATTAAGGTTGTTTGTCGCATGTATATGCGATAATAAGATAAATGAACCAAAAAAATAAAAAAATATTCTTTTGCAGAAAACATAAACATGATAAGACAACACGCAGACACGTGCATTATTTTCTGTCATTCTTTAAATCTAATCCGCCGTTAATAAACCTTATTTTGACGGGCCGAATAATGGAACCCTTTGCGATTTGCGTGTACTATCACGCAATGCGTCATTCTCTGTTCGCTGTATCACGCTTGTTGACATAAGATGTGAACATAAAACAAATAGTATGGTAACATGTCAGAATGTAATCTTATTTAGAATTGTATTATGTAGTATATATTTATAGTTTAAAAAATGATATGTTGTATTTTGTTATCTAAGTTGTTATTTTAAAGTAGATAGTGTTTAATTAACTAAAAGAACATGTCATCATGGAAAACATTTAATGATTATGGTGACTTATGCGTGGGAACAATGTAATAAAATCAGTGACGGCCCGTAAAAACTTCTAATGGAGGGGTTGCAACCAGAAACGTAACCAAGATTTTATCTTGGTGGGGAGCGATATTAAAAAGAACGTCAAAAATATTATTGTTTTTATCCCTTTAAAATATTGAAACAAATTGTGCCTTTTCACACATTTACAAGGATTTCTAAGTAGATAATAAGAGGCCTCCTCTTATTATCCCCCAAAAGACATACAAAAATGTGCCACATTTTTGTCTATCGCCACATGTATAAAGTCTGTTCTATATTATACTTTTCTCCTTAGCGCCAGGCGCGCACACATGGGGGATGTTTCTGGTGTCCAGACACCCCCCAGCAACACATTAATAATAAAAATTCAATACGAAGCCACGGAATAAAGATTTTCTAATATTCCAATCTAATAATAAATAAGTAGGTAATTAAATAAATATGTAGTTTGAAGTGAAATGTTGTATACTTAACGATAATATTAAGAACTTTGAAAAATACTGTGGTGATTCAAAAAAATAAAAATATTTCAAATGTGTTCTACAAGGTGGATAGACAGACACGATTCGGTAATTGTTTTAGTGAAGCTTTTTGAAGCAATTCGCCATCTCAAAAATTGATTTTTTGATTTCTTTATTAACAATAAGCAAATTTTTTGCTATTACTAAAATGTTAAGTAAATATTTACAAACGATTAATATAGATTTTAAATACACTGGTACAGAAGTTAAACTAGTCTGGATCCCAAGCCAGAAACCCTCACAAATCACCAGCACGAGAATTTTGTAGAAAAAAGATTACAATCGTTTTTATAAGGGGAATTTAAAGAATACATTTTAAAAATTCAGATAATCAGATAAAAATTAGGATTTTTACTTCAAAACACGTATTTTTAGGAATATATGTTTTGATGGTTCATTGTTCGAGAGGACTTTTATTCAAAGTTATTGCCTAATAACTTTGAACAGCTTCCTCCTGATCAAAGATAAAACCTTTTGTTTTTCTTGGAAATACGACCAAAACTGTTTATTTAAACCCCTAGCTCTCTGGGGAAGCGATCAGAACGTATTCGGCTGGGTTAACTTAAAGATCAAACTTGTTGGGTTCTAGAGGAACTGGTTTGGCATTCTGGTGGGCAACTCGATTCTGTTTGTTTAACATTTTTATTTTAAATACATATTAATCTTTTAATCATTTAAACTATTTGTAAATATTACTGTTAATAAATTTAATTCATTAATTTTAAACCGTGTGAACGTGTGTAAACCTTCCCTTTTAAACTTTAGTGAACAGCTTAGATCCAAATCTAAATACAAGATGCCTGTTCAGTCGGTCGGTAAGTACAAATACATACCATTTAATTCACATATCGTAATGATGAACCCTGGATCACACTCATGCCTACTACCCGATCTCCTTTAGTCAGTAATCTCACTTCACTTTGAGATTAGACGTAATATTATACCACAGACTCGCTACCTAGTGGACAATAAATGGTACGTTATAAAGTAACGTTACGACAGTTACGACGTTACGACAGAACGGGTGCGATGATGGAGGGACAACCATACATCTAGCAAGTCCCTTTTAAAGATATTTTGCCAGTAACAAATAACGAGATATTTTCAAAATGGCAACATGAATGGGACATCTACGCTCAACAAAAAGGCTCATATTTCTACTCTATACCTCCCTACATTTCTATACATCTCTACAACCTCACATAGCCGTAATACCATGGTTCCATAATTTACAGGTAGATATGAAAACCATCTCAACAATCATCCGAATACGTTTTAATCACTGCCACTCCGAAGTCCACTTGAACAAAATCAATGTGCTAGCCTCCAACCTCTGCCCTTGTGGAGAGAACCAGGTACTGTTGAGCACATTTTATTCAACTATACCGAGAACTCGGACAAACAATTGAGACACCATTATCCATGAAAACAACCTTAACTCGACCAACCCCTGAAATATGCAGTACAATTTTACTCTACTTACAGACAATAAGAAGAAATATGTAGTTCATAATGCAGCTAAGCATTGGCGGAGTGGGAAACCGAAGCCAGTAAATATAGAAGAAGATCAAAAAAACAAAAATTAGTTCAAATGTGTTTTACAAGGTGGATAGACAGACACAATTCGGTAATTGTTTTAGTGAAGATTTTTGAAGCAATTCAGCTTTGACTAAAAGAAATTGTTCAGCGGAAGGACTCTAAAAAATTGATAATAATAATACTTTTATTCCAGTCGATCTGTACACACAGACATAGGATATGTCAAAGAAAATACATAATATGATACACAGTTAAGTCCATTCTACATTATACTTTTTTCAATACTTTTTTCAATACTATCCAACTCTGACGTCATTTCAACTTTTGATACTACAGAATATAGTGGCGAAAAAAATAAGAGACAGTTATAAATTTTATATCTTCCATCTCTTATTACTTTTCATTGCCAACTTAAAAATTTTTAGGTTCAGATGGCAGACAACAATTTGGTTATAGTCAGTGATGGGCGCGTAAGTTACATGATGTAAGTTACCTCATTGTTGACGCGTAAACAATTGATGTAAAGTAAACACAAAAACCCTTGTAAACAATGTAAACAATGATTTAGACATGCGCACTTGTTTTGAATTACAGAACCTCATTTTCAATACATTTTTATAAATAATAAAATTTTAATGAAACGATTTTAAATGAAAAAGTAAGTATATAAAATTAGGACAAGCCAATATACATATTAATAAAAATCGAATTTGCATCATTATACAGGTGTTACATACAAATTAGTAAATATGAATATGAAAAATAAAAAACTTTATTCTTTAAAAAATTAAGTCTAATTTTTTTAATAACAAAATATATTAAATTTCACCTTTAAGAAAATCAGCCTATATTTTTTAATAACGAAAAGATTAATTGCAAATTTTGCATAACGCCCTATATTTTCTTTCATTTTCTTTAATTAAAACAAAACCTAGTTCTTCAGAACTATTCCTTCGGTTTCTTCCCACCATTTTTATAATAAATTTATTGTTTTGAACTGAATATACTTGTTCATTAACTCTCTATTATTCGTATTAAATAACTAAAACTAACCTCATTATTTGAGAGTTTACAAAGTTTACATTGTTTACATTGTTGACAAGTTTACCAATTGTTTACATAAGTTTACACATAAACGTAAACAATTAAAGTTTACGTGTAAACGCCCATCACTGGTTATAGTAAACCAATTTATAAATATTGTTTAATTGTGCCAAGTTTATATTTAATTATATGATCTAAATAAACTTCTTATCAACTTAATAAAGTACTAAAAGTTAAGTTGTAAACAAAAACTAAAATGTTGGTGTTGGTACGACTGAAAAGTACAGAACTGTCATCCAAAACTACCCCCGGTCAAATTTTTGATTGACAGTTCTGTACTTTTCAGTCGTACCAACACCAACATTTTAGTTTTTGTTTACAACTTAACTTTTAGTAGTTTATTAAGTTGATAAGAAGTTTATTTAAAACATATAATTAAATATAAACTTAGCACAATTAAACAATATTTATAAATTGGTTTACTATAACCAAATTGTTGTCTGCCATCTGAACCTAAAAATTTTTAAGTTGGCAATGAAAAGTAATAAGAGATGGAAGATATAAAATTTATAACTGTCTCTTATTTTTTTCCCCCACTATATTCTGTAGTATCAAAATTTGAAATGACGTCAGAGTTGGATAGTATTGAAAAAAGTATTGAAAAAAGTATAATGTAGAATGGACTTTATAGTTACAATAAGTTACATTTTTAGATTTATTGATATCTTTATCAATGAAGCGCCCCCATAGGGCGTACCATCTTCTATTTTTCTTTTATATTCCAAATTATATTTTATTTCCATTTAATTATCATTTTTACCATTTTTACCGAATTTAAATAACAATTCATTTTATAGAAAAAAAAACATGTTTAGAACCTCGCTATATTTATTTCCAAAATACAAATCTGTTCCATATACTTTACCCGATACAATAATATTTTATATAATATTATATAATACTATAATAATTTATTATTGTATTAATTTAAACCTAATTTTAATTTATTTAAAATAACAATTTGTTTTCCTTAAAATAAAACATGTTTAGAGCCGCTGGTAAGATTTTTGCTAGTCAAAATCATGCATCTTAATTTCATTAATAATTTTCTACCAAGATGAGCAGACGTGTTTTTGATTTTATATTGAAGTAATAGTTTAAAATCAGTTTCAATTTAATCAGGATCCCCTGATTCGTGTAGATTGTAAATTAATATATCAGGGTATATTAATTATTAAATTTATATTTTGTTATAGTTATTTTTTCTGGAGTTTTCCCTCCAGATTTCTTGTGTGTTTAAAGTCATTGTGGCAGTAATTATTTAATTACTTCATTTTTGTGAGACCAGAGATAGGTTGTTAATAATGTTCTAAATTTTATTTATATAATCTGTCTATTTTAAATTTATTTCAACTTTTGTCATTTTATTGAGTGACGTCATAAGTCGCTGCACTCAGTACGAACTCGTGTTATACCGTTTCTTCCTGCGGTTTGTTCTGCTTAAATAATTTTTCTTTTGTTTAAGTTTAAGTTTAGTCAAATATATTTGTTATAAATTTACTAGTAGATCTTTACCCATTTCTCAACATTTTGCGTTGAGAAATCATTTAAATTCATCCTTTTTTTGTAGACTTTTAATATAAATTTTCCTTTAAATTTAGAATCAAGATTTTTTATGTATTTGTTGTGGGATTAATTTACAGTATAATAGATCGTCTTCACCGCTGCGCTTACCGCTATTAATTGTTGCAGTCCGCAACAATTATAATTGTTTAATTTTTTTTTGTACGAATTATTTTTTTTATTCAACTATTTTTTTAGATAATATATATTTTTTTTTATATAATTATTATTGTTCCTGGCAACGCTATACCACCTGTTATTATTAATTTTACACTGTAAATTTCCCTAATATATTAGCGATCCCCAAAACTTTTTCTCTCTTTTATTCAATTTAATGGCAACGCATTTGCACCAAGAACCTGACCTTATTTTTTTTTATAATAGATTCTACAATCCGCGCCGCGCCGTCATATTTTTGACTTTCAAAGTCAACACTTGTGTGTCGTCGTCTGGACTCCTACCCTACCTGGGCCAGGAGCGGACGCCACAATCAACAATAAGCAATTTTTTTGCTATCACTAACATGTTAAGTAAATATTTAGGTACAAACGATTTATATAGATTTAAAAAAAGTAATGACATATGTCGATTCCATATTACAAATGTTAATTAATTTGAGGGAAAATGCTGAAGCATCTTTTAGTGAATTTTTCAATCAAGCATCGTTGTTGTTTTCTAAGTTAGAAGAAAATAAAATAACGATGCCCAGGTCATATACCTACTCAAAAATGGCAATCTAAATTATTTACAGTAACTAAGAATTTCACATATAAAATCCCTATTGTATTTACACATAAATCAATTCAAAATTACGTTAATATGAAATAATATACATAATTGCATAAGGTCCCCCTTGTCTCGTGCCTGCACAAAACCAGTAATAATTTATATGCTCTGACTTATATTTTATCTAAATAGACACCCCTAGGCCATATTTCTGTGTGCGCGCCTGCTTAGCACTATGGATGTTTTGAGATGAACTGACGTAAAAAGTATAATGTGAAACACAATACTTTCTTCAAACTTTCAGTGCTATCCGACTTCTAACTTAACTTCTAAAACTACCACCAGCAGATTTTGTTTGAAGTTTAGATACTTTTTCAGGCGTACCAACGGGACGGTTATTTTTGTGCTGTACTGTTTTACTTTTTCTGACATTCTTAATAATCTTAACTAGAGATGGGAATTTCGGCTCAGTTTGCGGAACCGGATCAGTGGAGGTCGTTCAGTTTGTTGAGCCGGTTCATTGATCCGGCTCAGTGATCCGGTTAAGTAAATACGTTTCCAAGACACAGGTCGGTCATTAGGTCGCAGGTAGAACGTCGCTTAGAGCCGGCTCTTGCTTAGAGCCGGTTCTTGCAATATATGAACTGTAAACATGATCCCGACACAGTGAGAGACACAGTGGCAGTGAGAAGTAACAAAACATAGAAGGTGTCGAATGCTTATTTCTGTCGCTTTTTACTTCAATTTCTTCAATTTACTTCAAGGAAGTTTCAAAAGTTTGAATGACGTCGGTTCGAAAATGTAGTGAAAAGTATAGTTGCTGTACAACATGACAGTATAGTTTTCCTAAACTTACAAGAGAATGACTTAATCTGACTTTCATAACGAGTGGGATCTAAAGAGGATTATAGGGGTAGCAAAACAGGTCAATACTTAATTTTTTTTTAAATGTTGTATATTTTCTTTGGCAGTAGCACTGTACAGCTTTCTGCAAAATTTTGTTTAATCCGGATCTTTCACATACCAAAATAAAAGCGTTGGGGTTACCCTGCTCGTTAAGAAGTCAAGTCATCCCACTAAACCTTGAGACAAACTATAACAATTTTTATTTGCTTTTTATTTATTTATTTATTTATTATTATTATATATATATATATATATATATATATATATATATATATATATATATTTTTTGATTTAGTGAAATATTTTATTTATTAGATTTACCATATAGATAAACGTTCGGCGTGGGAAAATGCCAGCCGAAATTCTTAATTTAGTTTAACAAAGCATAAAACATGTTAAAAAGCATTTTATTTGATTACGTACTCTGTGGTGGCGGTCAGATTGCGTCAAAATCAACAATTTTTGATAACCGTTTTCCTTCTGATGGTTTAAGTATTATACTCTATCTTAGAAAGACTGATAGTAATAAAATTTATTATTTGTAAAAAGTTATTGTTTTTTCACACAGAAGCGGCAAAACAAAAACGACAAAATATTAATAGTTCGAAACGAAATATTGTTAAAAACAACCGAGTGTGCCGCAGATTTTATATGGGAATACGAACTAGGGTTAAACACAATAGACCATAAAAATTTGACCCTAAAATTTTGAGGAAAAATATGGTCGCAGGGGTGTGTTTAATGATATGATAAATATGGTCACAGGCGTGCGTTTAATAAAATGATAAATAGTAATATAGAAATACACAAAACCAATATAAACGTGTTTAAAATGTGCACGCCACTGGTAACTGCCTGACAAAATGATTTATTACTATCAGTTTTTCTGAGATAGAGTATAACTGCTTTTATTTAATAGGTACTCTGCTTGAAAATAAAAAATTTAAAAAAAAAAAACAATACGCACTACATAAAATTTTTTAGATTTCTGGCTATTCTTTCTGGATTTATACAATTTTTTTAACAAGTTATTCGCAAAAAACCTTTTCAAATAAAGAGCGTTTTTTAAATTATATTTCATTAACTCGAATCGGAACTATGTAGATACATTTTTTATGCTCAAAATTAGTGAAGGTATACACCCTTGAATCTTGGCAGATTCCTTCTAGGACACCCAGGGACGGCGCGAGGGTCTGGCACCCTTAAGCCTGGAACAGAATGCAGAGCGCGCTACGCCGTCGCGCGGCGTCATTTGCGACAGCGTTGCGTTAGCGCCGTTGAGAATTTTCGCCTGCACACAATGCAATAATTTTTAACGCCGTCAAGTGTCACTTGACAACCTATATCTGTGTTTATACGTGCGCTTTCTTTTATTAAAAGTATAATGGATGATGAAGACTTGTGTGTGATCTTATTTATGTTGTATGCAAGTTATTTATACATACAAACACTTTACCATTCAGTAAAAACTGAGGTTAGGTGTTCTGCGTCAACGTTCAACGGCGTCAAAAGTTGGAAGTTGACGAATTCAGTATCAACGGCGTTCGAACGCCGGAGGACGTTGTTCATTCTGTGCACTTGCGTACGACAGCTTGGTTTTAACTTTCTTCTGACAGATAGCGGCGTACGTACGCCGTCAACGCGTCGTAGAACTCGGTGCATTCCGTTTCCCACTTTAGGCTAGACATAATATGACGCCCCTTGGCAAGGCATAATACGTCACCCTCTAATTATAATTTAGTGAAGATTTAAGAAAAATATTAAAATAGAGTTTAAGTACGAAGGGAAGTCAAAAAGTAAGGGCAAATTTTATTTCCTCTGCTTAAATGGTTGGCAGCACTGAATGACCCTGAATGTATCATAACCTCAAAGTGCCTTTGTGTGTTACCTGTATTGGTTCAGTGCTCATTCGTTATAAGTGATTTCAAGGCATTTTATTTTGTGTGCCCCGTTGTCCGTATGCACCAAGGAAGAAATGAGAGGAGGACGTAATCTGCGTAGATTATTCGCAGAATGCAGAAGCAGTATGGTGAAAATTGTCTCGCTGAAAGAAAAATGTGTGAGTGGATAAATTGCTTTAAAAAAGGTCGCGAATATGTCTGCGACGAAAAGCGTTCGGGTAGGTCATCCACTTCGAAGATGGACAAGAACATCGCGGCTTTTAGCTTCAAATGATTTCCACCTTTTTGATCTGATGAAGGAGCACCTGCGTAAATCCAAGTTTTCCTCGGCACAACACGAATAAACTTTTTCCAGGGTGGAATTAGAAAGCTTATAACGAGATGGACCAAATGTATAGAAGTTGAGGGAGTTTTATGTAGAGTAATAATAGTATTTGTAATTTTATTGGCACAATAAAAGATGCGTTTTTTTTCAAATTTTTCTTTACTTTTTGACTTACCCTAGTATTTAAAAGTAATAATTTGGCGCCCCTACACCAAGACTCGTTTAATAGTAAAACTTGCCCTGTGGACACTCTGTATAAGCATAATTTTGAAACTACGTAATTATTATCTTCGTAATTCAAAGGGTACAATGCACTCATAGTACAGAAATAGTCAGTCCATGAACTTTTAGAATGATTGATTTAAATAATCGAATCGTAGAATTTTTAACATTCTTCGTTTCAATTGCGGTACGAAATGAAAGAAAATGTCTCACAAATTGCTGAAATATATCTCCCTGATGAAAAGTATTTCATTAGAACTAATGAAAAGATACCGTAGCGATGATTGCTTTCTATTCAGAAATAAATTAACTAAGTTATATAGTGGAAAATTTTCCATTCCGTTAATCTGCTAACAATCCAATGTGAAAGAAAAGTATCTTCTTTATGCTTTATTAAAGTAATAAATTTTAGGGGGTAATACAATTAAGCTTCATCTACACCAGTGGTACTCAACCTGGTCCCACTAGTGGGCGGTAGGGGTTTTGTACAATTCTGGCTACTTACCGTTTTTTTTTTTTTTTTTTTTTTTATTTAATTGACGTTTTGGTAACGATAAAATGGAGTATTATTTAAAAAAAATTCATAGCATTATTAAAAAACATTTTCATTAAGTTTTCATAAAATTCTTTACTGTTTATAGTTAAATTTGTGCATGTATATTTGTTGTGTTTAATAACAAGAGATGATGCTGTAAGTTGTTTTATAAAGATTTTTGCAGCTAAATTTTGCGAAAGTATTTGGTAAGTTATTATTATTATCAGTGGCGCAGCCAGGATTTTGTCTTGGGGAAGATCGAATCAAATTTCGAGGGCACGTGGGCCGCATACGGCCCTCAACCTTATTTTTTGTGGCCCCTGAAGCGGTAATCAAAATCACTTGAGCTTATTTAGGGGAAAAATATATTTAAAAATGTAAAATATACTCTTTCCCCTTTTCAGTTTATAAAAAAATGTCAAGAAACCCTTCGGGATATTTAAAGTTCCGTCACTGCTTATCATTTTGTATGTAAAATAAGACTGCGACCAAATCAGTTCGACACCCCTGCTATTGGATATTGATGTTTATATCAAATAATAATTCTATTATTTGTTGATAAAAAAATGTAATTGTTTATCCATGTATCAAAAACTTTCACTTGGTTATTTTTTTCGGAAAATACATATTTATTTATATTTTTCGCGGGATATATTTTTGAAGTCTCTATATTTTTCTTATTTATGTTCAGTTCTCTAAATCAGCCGCTTGGCCACAATTTGTACCGAACGGACAGACTCGTGTGAAGGTTATACCGAAATCAGATTTGCACTTTATCTTATCTGAATCGAGTAATTAGTTGTTTAAAACAGTTTTATCATTTGACTGGGCGAATCTTTTAGTCGATGTGTCAGGGGAAAAAAGGATCAACGCTCCCCTTCATATAATTCGTTGGAGCATATTTGCAAAGTGATGTATTTTCACTTGAACAATAACGGCCCCTATCAAGAGTAGGCAATCTTTAAAAAATGTTTATTTATACGAAAAAAAAATAAATAATAAAAAATGCCAATATTGTTTACAATGAAGTAATTTAAAAATTAACTACTGTTATGGTTAACAAATTTTATCTTCAACTCTCCGAGCAGCGCCGTGTAATCTGCTGGTCCTGGGAGGGGCCCAGGCCCATCCCCCCCCTTGTCTGCGCCACTGATTATTATACAACAGGTGGGCGGTATGAAATTTTTCTACCAATAGAGATGCTAAAGTGGGCGGTAGGTATGAAAAGGTTGAGTACCCCTGATCTACACAGTATCCTAGGCTGCCTCACAAAGTTTCCATTTAATGGGAGATATATAGATGGCATAACACCGAAGTTCATAATATTTTTATTGATTTCAGGAAAGACTTTGGCAGCAGTGACAAACTCTGGAACATCATGGAAGAATTTGGTATCCCCAGTAAACTTGTCAAGATGGCAATGGTGTGTGTATCGGGATTTATAAGTAAAGTGAAAGTAGAAAATCTTTCGTTACAACCATTTGAAATTCATACTGGAGTCAAACAAGGAGATGCCACTTCACCATTGTTATGTTATGTTATTTAATCTCGTGCTGCAGATGATGCTACGAAAAACCCAAGTTATAAACCATCGTGTTCTACAACTCAATGGGCATCACAAGATTTTAGGATATGCAGATCACCAGGATATTATTTCAAATAAGCTTGAAGACGTATTATCAATAAGGTCAAAGGTCGTAAAGTAGGACTGATCATCAGTAATGAAATAACAGTGACGACCAACTTAAAAATTAATAGCAAAACTTTTGAGGGAATTTATACTTACAAATACTTGTGCACTATGATAAGTCAGGTGAATTTGATACAGCAGGAAATTACAAACATAATTAAAGCTGCTAATGCATCGTATTTTGCACTTGGCCTCCTCTACAAAACGAAATTTCTGTATAAAAACACCAAGACCAGGTTATACCCAGGTATAACATAGCCAGATCGACACACCTCATAGTTTTCCACAATAAAATATAACGGTGGCCCCATTCAAATTATGTACGTAGAATCCGTAAGAACAAAGTAATTCGAGAACTGTGTTCAAGGTCGAGTATCACACAAGAACTGAAATGTAGCCGATTAGAGTGGATAGGACACATGAAGAGGATGAGGGAGGACAGAATGATGATGACTCGGAAGACCTTTGAAGATATGACGAGATCAACTAATCGAAAATCTAACAAGTATTGGTATACAGGACACATGAAAAAACTTGAAAATTAACAGATCAAGATGGAAGACTTGAGTGAGGCCAAAAGTCAACCAGACTCAAGATTATTAAAGTAAAGGTTGTCTTGTAACTTCTGACCATTCAGAGCGTGAGAGGGAATACGTCACATGTATGCGTAGTTCAAAATAGCATCCAAAATTAATGTAGATGTTGCATGTTTTTAAATATTTTTATTGAGTATATTCATAATAGATATTTATTTCAAGACAGTTCTACTGAATAAATTATAAGTAAAAACCTAAGGAAATTTTATACTGATTTATATAAAATTTAAGGTGATGGGTATATGTATTAGAGTTAATAAATATCAATAAAATCGAATGCAAATATAATTTTAGGAATATTTAAATAAAAATAGAAAAACAAATTGCTATAATAATATAGTAATTAATAAAATTGGAGGTTATATCAGTTTTTAAAAACGGCTGGACGTATTTTAACGAAATTTGGTATAATAGAGTAAAACCAGGATCAAATATAGGCATGATACCTCAAAATTTTCTTTCTTAAGGGGTGTTTCTGAGTTAAAAATGGTACTAAAAATCTTAAAATATTTCATTTATAAACAGAACTATCTTAACAGAAAAAACTATACAATAAAAATTGTTTATAAGAAAACAAATCTTATTTATTTTATGCATTTTTTCTATTCTGAATATCAGGGTAGTTACGGGGGGACACCCTAAAACTAATATATTGAAATATTTCACTTATTATTCTGTTCACATCAAAAATGAATTTAAGCAAATTTATTGAGAACGAAGACATTCGTTTCGAAGAAAAAAGAAATTAAAACGAGTAGAAAATCAAAAAATTAAACGATATTTTTATATCTATAGCCAAAAATCAAACTTCACGTGCATATAACATATACGATAAACAAAGACTTAATGATTACAATTTTATTTTATAAATTAATATACAACACAATATATACAGTCTTGTTCATATGTATGGAGCACCCTTGGAACATCTAAAAAATAAATGCAATTTATGCGAATTTTATTTAGTAAACCAAATTAAAATACTTTTACACATTGTTTTTAATTATATTTCATAGAAAAACGTCTCGTTTGCAGCTTTGAATATGTTCGTAACCTTTTAAATATTGTAGTTTGCAAGTTAATACTCGTTTATATGCGTTAGGTACATAAATGTTTTAGATTAGAATGAGACTTGGGCAAGAGGTAAAGTGATTTTTTTTTCGTTTAGTTCAGTTACTTCCACTTACTAATCATGAGTGTGAATACAAAAAGTTTGAGAGAAGTTAAACGTGCACAAATTGTAAGTCTTAATCAAAAGGGATGGAGTCAAGTTAAAATTTCTCAGGAAGTAAATTGCTCCAGGAAAACGGTAAAAAATGCTATAAAACTGTTCGCTACGACTGGTTCTCATAAAGATAGGCCAAAACCTGGAAGAAATCGTAAGACATCAGAGAGAAAAGCTAGAAACTTAATTCGACTATCACTGAAAAATAGAAAGAGAACATCGTCTGAATTGGCTACAGAGTTTAATACTGTTGCGACTATGAAAATTTCGGCACCAACCGTTAGAAGAAGACTACTAGAACATAGTTTGAGAGGCCGCAAAGCGCGGAAAAAACCCTGGCTTTCAGAGAAAAATAAAAAAAGAAGGCTTCATTGGGCGAAAATTCACATAAACTTGAAACCTGATGATTGGGTAAAGGTACCTTGGTCAGATGAGACAAATATTCAAGTAATTTTGAAGCATATTTATTGCTGCTTAATGAAAAAATTTGAATAACAAAAAATGTATTTATTGAAAAAAAAAATCATCAGTTAATACTGAGACTTAAATTGAGATTATTGTTTATAGCTTTTTGGCACCCCTGGGGCGGTTTATGTAAGACCAAGGACCGGAGAAGAGTTTCACCCTGACTGTGTGGTCCCTACAGTTAAATTTGGTGGGTGTAGTGTAATGATATGGGGCTGCATGGCAACGTCAAGCGTGGGAGAAGTGTTTGTGTGTGAGGGAAGGATGAATTCTTCTACTTATATCAAAATGTTATCGGCTGTTTTAAGACCTTCTGTACATAAAATGTTCACGAACGATGACCAATCAACATATTTATTCCAAGAAGATAATGCACCATGCCATGCATCTGCCACTTCTCGAGAATGGTTTCAAAGACAACAAATTTCCGTTTTGGATTGGCAGGCACAGTCTCCCGACTTAAATCCAATTGAGTATTTTTGGCAAATTTGGAAGAAAAATGTTGCTCAACATAAGCTTGAATCAAAACTGGAACTAGTTAAGAAAATAAAGGAGGAATGGGGTAAAATTTCTGCAAATACATGCAAGAAATTAGTTGCCAATATGCCACAAAGGATAGCTGCTGTTATAAAAGCAGGTTGGGGGGGGGGGGGTTGACAAAATATTAAATATATCAATTTTCATAATTATTTTGAATAATAAAATAGTTTTCATTATTTAATTTTCTTATTCTTCCAAAAAAATCACAAATATTTAGGGTGCTCCATACATATGAACAAGGCTGTATATTAGAGTAAAATATTTTCAGTACTTGTCAATTTTAAGAAGTCACCATCATACTTGATATTTAATTTATCAATCCTATTGATTTATTTATTTTAACTATTTTCTCTGCTGGTAATGCTTTGGTTAATCCATCTGCTAACATCTGATTCGTTGGTATATATTTTAATTCAAAATTTCCATCTTCAATTTCCTTTCTTGCATATAAATATCTTAAATCCATGTGTTTTGATCTTCTACTATTTATTCCATTCTTTGCCATACTAAGTGCAGATTGTTTATCGCAGTATATTGTTAATTTATTACCATTTTTGGATAATTCCATTTCTAGTTCAGTAAATACATTTTTTATCCATTTTCCTTCTTTCATCGATTCACAAAGAGCTACATATTTAGCCTCACACGAGGACATAGCTATAATTGGCTGTTTTTTTTTTGAAGCCCAAGAAATTGCTCCACCGTTCAATAAATACAAATATCCTGAAGTAGATTTTCCATCTTCTTTTCCAGTTGCCATCAGTATAACCCGTCAAATTACTTTCTTTTCTAAAGGATAGTTTCAAATTTTTTGTTTCTTTTAAGTATCTTAAAGTTCGTTTTAAGTGTTTCCAATGAGTACTATCGAAACAATTATTGAACTGACTTAAATAATGTACCGGGTAAGTAATGTCTGGTCTACTACCTTGTACTAAAAACATTAATCCGCCAACCAACAACTGATAAGGAATATTTTGGTCAAGGGTTTTTCATTTTTCTCCAGTACCAATCCTATTACCATTTTTATTCCTTTAGCGTCTTCCAAGAGTTACTTATATTTTTTAAGTAACTCTTCGATATATTTTTCTTGATCAATTGTTATGATTCCTTTTTCTTTATCTTGCTTTATTCTCATCCCCAAGATTATATTTGGTTCTCCAAAATATTTTACATCAAATATTTTCTGTATTTCTTGCACGTATTTTGTCATTAATTTTTCATTTGATGCAGCAATACAAAAGTCATCTACATATACTCCTAACATTATTAAACCTTCTTCATCTTTCCGTATATACACACATCTGTCACTTTCCAATCTTTTGAAGTTCAGTTTCTTTAATTCCATGTCTAAAGCAAAATTCCACTCTCGTCCTAATTGTTTTAGACCATACAGTGATTTATCCAGCTTGCACACGTATTCTTCACTAGATTTATCTTTATAATAGCCTTCCGGAATTTCCATGTATACATTTTCATTTCATTTTCCATGTAAATATGCCGTCTTCACATCCATTTGTTTCAGTACCAAATTTAGTTTATTTGCTTGAGCTAATATAATTCTAAGGCTGGCTAACTTTAGTACAGATGAATAGGTTTCATAATAATCAACATTTTTTTCTTTGAAAATAACCATTTGCTACTAGCCTAGATTTAAATCTAATACCTTCTAAACCATTTTTCAACACATATACCCATTTTGATTTTAAGATATGCATATGTTTTTCTCTCTTAATTATCTTCCATGTACTCATCTCATTATGTGATTTCATTTCTTCATCCATACTCTTTAATCCTCTTTACATTGACCATTTATTGCTTCTTTGAAATTTCTGGGTGCTGTTTATTCATTTTTTGATAATTTACAATAACTTTTATTTTCAAGATGTAAAATAAGTCTATCAGGCTTGTTTCTTATTCTTTGAGAACTTCTATTCTTTGATTCGTTTTCAATCATTCTTTCTTCTATTTCATTTTCTAATATTACTTTTTCTTCATTTTTAATTCTTGTTCTTTCTCTAATAATGATTATAATTTTATTTTATAAATTAATATACAACCCAATATATATATTAGAGTAAAATATTTTCAGTACTTGACAATTCCTTCCAACATTATCAGTAACAATGGTTCCATGAATTTTAAGAAGTGCTTATCTCATTAAAAGAAACAACAAGACTGACGTCCCGTTAGCATACAGATGACGCGTAGCTTCGCTATTTACCCCCACCACTACAAGTTACGAGACAGCCTTTACTTTAATAATCTTGAACCAGACTGACAGTACCCAAAGAAGAAGAAAAATAAGAAGAATATAGATGGCATATAGGGACTAGACTTGGGCCTAAACTCAAGAATGGACGCAAGTCAAAGCATAGCCTTTATTTAGCTATAAAACCGCGTGATTTGGACCATTTGGATGGTAGTTTTATTACATTTATTAGTTTATTTGTGCATTAGTAACATATCAATAGCAAAATACCTTATGTAAAAATGTCCTTAAAATAAACAACTACGACACAGAATGTAAAATTGTTTTAAATTTTGCACAATTTTTGCCTTGTTTCAATTTTCTCAAAAATACCCCCACATTTATAAACTGATAAATAACTGTTACGAATATCAAGGTCCGCCTATCGCCTGCACGAACTTTTTCAACATCTGCTATAAGATTTTTTTACTGTCGAAAAGATCTATTAGTGTTCCTGATTACTGAACAATATCTCATTACAAGGAATTTCGTAGCTTGTACTAACTTTACTAACAGCTGCATATTTTTCCAGCTGAACTTTGTCTAAATGATAGTCTACTTTTAGCACAGAGACCTTGAAGGAGTTTGTTTCTTTCTCCAACATATAATTTCATTTACTCTTTACACCGAAGATAAATTTGTCGCAAATCCACGAGGTTAATCCTAATGCCTGGGCCACACTTGCGTTATAAGCTTTGCCGATAATTGCGCGCTATATAAATTCGTGGTAAACTGCATCTATCGATATCGTGCTAAAACGCAACTTGTGGCCATATCTGCGTTTTCGCCGCTACACTTTATTTACGTTTACAAGGTACAAGCGTATTTATTTTGCTGTAAATTAAATAAAATTATGGTGTATATCCATCATAACTGCACCCTAAAATTATTTTTTACATTTAATTTTACAAATTCGAACGTAATCTTATCTGATTTTGACACAAATAAGTTGTAAAGAAATATGTATAACATAACCTGAAATGATGCCGGATAAACAACGATACGCGCTAAGAGAACATACTACGCTCTGCGCTAAGTTCCTTTGATGTGCGCTCTAAAACCGCCACTTCAGTTATCGTCATGTGTCTAGTGGCGCGCACTGCTAATATTGTGAACGCAAACCGATAGTAGCTGGCCACATTAGCGTGTATGTCACGTTAAACCGAAGCGACGATAGATGCAGGTGTAGCCCAGGCATAAAAGTAATACACACTGTGCTATAATTTAAAACCATTTTATCATCTTTAGTCTTTGAAAACAAAATTCAACACCAAATCTTTGATTTCATTCAAATCAATGATAAATAATGAAGCTGCAAGAATTTAGGTATCAGAAAACTGTACTCAACTCAAAGACAATTATCATAAAAGAAATTAGAGTTAGACAATTAACAGGCTAGAATAGTACAGTTTGTCTCAAGGTACAAGAGAATGACTTAATATGACCGTCATAACGGGTGGGCATAAAATAGGTTTACAGGGGTAGCAAAAAAGGTAGTATTAATTTATTTTTATTTTTTTGAAAAGTTGTACATACAGCATTCTACAAAATTTTATTTAATCCGGCTCTTTCAAATAATAAAACCCTGCTGCGTTGGGGTTACCCCTGCTTGTTAAGAATTTAATTTGTTTTCTTAGAGTCTGAGACGAACTATAAAGAAGGCAAGGAAAGGAAAACTGAGTACCAGGCGACAAGTGGCAAAACGTTGTAAAAGTTGAAGAAATCATCTGACAAAAAATCTTGCAAATATATTATACTTTTCCTTTTCTCTTATTTTTCCAACCTTTTTCTGGTCTTCTCAATTTTTGTCCGGTCCTGAACATAGGCCTGCTCTATTTTCTTCCATATTTCCTCGCTTTTAGCTATTTGATGCCAATTTCTACCTGGTACTTTCTTTATATTGTTCAACCTCCTTGTTTGCGGTCTGCCAAATCTGTTTGAAAACGCCAATGAACTATTTTGTTTGTCCATCGGCTAGTGCGGAGCTGGCCCGAAAACTTGCGGGATCCGGTGCAAGATATCCGTGCGAGGCCTATGATATTAATTTTAGTTTTCTTTTTAGTTGATGGGTATGACGTAATCAAATAAAACATTTAAATATATTATAATAAAATTTTATTCTTGGCATATAACCAATAACAAAACAACCAATTCAAAATAAAAAATAAATAAATAAATAAACGTATTTGCTTGTGTGCATAATATGATATATTTTTTTCCCATTTTGTTTTCAGTAGATAAGATAGACAAACTTGAAAATCTCTCTAGAGATATAGTTGATCTTAAATAGTTTTTTATTTTTTATTTGGAAAACGATCTTTCTACGGGCGCAACAGTTACTGGCATAGTTTATGCTATTATAAAGTTAAGCCTGGAACAGAATGCACAGCGCGCTACGCCGGCAGCGCGCCGTCATTTGCGACGGCGTTGCGTTAGCGCCGTTGAGAATTTTCGCCTGCACACAATGCAATAATTTTTAACGCCGTCAAGTGTCACGTGCCAACCTATATCTGTGTTTACACGTGCGCTTTCTTTTATTAAAAGTATAATGGATGATGAAGACTTGTGTGTGATGTTATTTATGTTGTATGCAAGTTATTTATACATACAAACACTTTACCATTCAGTAAAAACTGAGGTTAGGTGTTCTGCGTCAACGTCAACGGCGCAAAAGTTGGAAGTTGACGAACATTCAGTATCAACGGCGTTCGAACGCCGTAGGACGTTGTCCATTCTGTGCACTTGCGTACGACAGCTTGGTTTTAACTTTCTTCTGACAGATAGCGTTGTCCGAACGCCGTTAACGCGCCGTAGAACTCGTTGCATTCTGTTCCCCACTTTAGGATACAATTCAGAAATATTATTGCAATATTAGAACTAAAGTATCATGGAGCCAGGGGCGGATCTAGCTTTTTGGGAGCCCAGGACTTAAAAATGCCAAGGGGCCCTACATATGCTCTTCACTTACGTTGAATATTTTTTAACATAATAAATGAAGAGCAAAAAAAGGTCCTCACCTCCCAAATCCAAAGTAATAGAATATAATAGTTATCTGTCCGAGAGATTGGGGGCCCCTTGCGGATCCGGGGCCCAGGGTTTAAGACCTATTAGCCCGTATGTAGATCCGCCACTGCAAGGAGCCTAACTGATCAGAACGGATTTAGCAACACATTTTAATTGCACAAAATAAATCAGTGCCGTCGATATCACTCTCTAGTGATATTTGCAAATCGATGCAACATTTTATAAGATCGTTTTCCTGTAAACTTTCGAGATTTTTGAAATTTTTGAACATTTCTCTAAATAATTTTATTGCTTTATCAATTATAGTTAAGAAATAACTAATTCGAAAATGTTAAAATAACCTCTTCAGAAATTGTGTCCTCGTCTGATCCTTCATATAAGAATTGTTTTTTTTTTTTTCTTTCCAATCGCTTCATTTAAAATTCTGCTTCCACATTTAATTCATAAGCGAATTTTTTGCATTCATAATAGATGAAGTGAAAAGGTTTGTTCGATAATCTTTAAAAAAATGATGTTTTTAAATGAAAATTTGCAGTACCAATCGACGCAAATGATATGTCTTATTTTGTAATTCGTAACTAAGAGGGAAACTTAATTTTTAATGTTACATATTTATAATTTCATCTTAAAATAAAATAATAAATAAATAAATAATAGGTTCCGAATCGTCTAGATAGGCGCATATGGGCCAGAGAAGGTAAGTTCTCCGTTTCTAGACCGCCGGCCATAGATACGAAAGCCACGTGGTCAGTGTGACATTTCGACCAGTTCGAGACACAATTTCGTTTTCACAATTTTGACATGTCAATTTGATATCTGACATATGTAGTTGTCGAGCGAATATAACCTCAATGTAATGAAACTTAACCAAACAGTTAAAAGGCAGATTTAAAGGTCACATGGTTCCATAAAAGTCTATTTCCACCACAAACGTCACTAAAGTAACAATATCTAGTTACATATTACAAAATGAGACAGATAATACCCATAGTCGAATTTTGAAATATTTTGCTAACAATATTAATCTGACCTATATGGTAAGGTCACTAGGTTTACTAAAAGTTGAATGAAACTAGTTTGTTATCAAGTGATTTTATTTCTGATTTAATTATTTGGTCACCAGTATTTTAGATAACTTCTTGCAAAGCGCAATGAAATTTTGTAATTTGATACCTCACAGCTTTAACATGTTCAAAACGGCACTCCATCTGGTATCCGATAGTGGTTTCGGTATAAGTTGTTTAAAAAATTGTTTTCGTAAGTCCTAGCGGTTTAGTTGATGACGCAAAACAACACTATATTTTTGTGTCGCAAAAAATGATATTACTTCAGCAGATAATTTTGCTAAATCTCCAAGGAGCATTTATTCTGAATTCTCCTGAAATTAATTTTTTTACGAA
Organism: Liopterus haemorrhoidalis; assembly: GCA_963971575.1. Classification (NCBI taxonomy): domain Eukaryota; kingdom Metazoa; phylum Arthropoda; class Insecta; order Coleoptera; family Dytiscidae; genus Liopterus; species Liopterus haemorrhoidalis. The sequence continues at coordinate 143,856,517 of OZ020611.1, read as the reverse complement.
AATCAGTGCACGGTATCGACGGGCGGGATCTCAGTAGGCGCGGGGACCGTCTGCACCGGCCTTAGGCCGGCTCTGGGCTAGTGTCATGTTATAGATCAACGCTAGCTATATGACCAACCCAATTCCCTTTAAGGGATGCAACTCTGTGTCCAATATTACAGAGGTTTTTTTGCGGTTATCCGCGTTCCTTAGTTTATTCCTTAAACTTATACCAAGCATGGTACATTTCATGGATCGCTGAGTGGTCTTTAGTTGGATGACATATTTATGCTTTCTCGACGTTGCGACCAGAAGAATGCATGGGTCATACACATTTGATGACAAGTTGACATGCACTTTTGGGTTTGTAAATTCGAATCCTTACTTCTCAAATGCCGCCCAGCTGAGTAATTTCGTTTCTGGTAATTTCGGTTATTTGGTTGCTTTTTTCAAGTTGGATTGTATGCCCTAAGTGTATGTACTCCTTAACATTCATCTAGGTTGATATGATTTTTTATTTGCCAGGTGTCAAGGTTTATTTTTGTTTTCGTAAAGTTCATTTTGTTTTCACAAAATTCATTTTTAAGCCACCGTGCCTAGAAGCTAAATTTAAGTAAGACAACATATCTTCCTCACTCTCATATGTGTTAACTTTTCTTCTTCAGACATTCATAATTGTCCAATATTGGACATAGACCTGCCCTTTTTCTTTCCAACTTGCATGGTCCTTTTTTTTTTCTCAACCAGTGTTTGCCGGCTACCTCCTTTATATCGTTAGATCATCTTTGAGGCGGTCGGCCTACGCTTCTTCTGGCGTTTCTGGGACGCCAGTGAACGATATTTGTTGTCCACCTTTCATATGTTCTTCTAATGTTACGCCCAGCTCAGTTCCAGTTTTGCTTCGCCACTGCTTGTACAATGTCCGTAACACCAGTTTTTTGCCGTATCCAAATGTCACGTTTCCCGCAGGGTTATTTCCAACATTCTACGCTTTATGATTCTTTGACATACTGCTAGTTTGTTTAAAATTTTTAGCGTGAACGTAGTTGCTTTTATCTCATAAGTTAGGATGGTCAGCACAAAACAGTAGAAAAATAGGGAAATTTTTTATTGCGGAGGAAATGACAGAGCTTAGAGAAGGCTACCCACCCAAGTTAATTCTCTTATTTATTTCCGTATCCTGGTTTTCTTTCTCCAGTTTAATACTACGACCCAAGTATGTATAGGACGTCGCATTTTCAATATACTCGACATCTATTATTATATCTCGGCGTTAACAATTTAATGGCATTATGTTGTTTTGTCTTTATTCACGAGTAGTCCTTATTATATACACTCCATGAACGGTTCGGTTGGCATACCTTCGATTTCTTCTTCACTATTTGCTATTAATACTATTACACCCACAAAGCGTAAATTCATGATTTAACTAGTTTGTCTTATTTTTTCTTCATACAGATCGCATTTGCATAAACTTTTAACACGCAAATAAAAAGTAAACCTCATCATGACTTGCCTAAAACACTGGTCAAAATGTTTTAACAAAACCCGTATGATTTGACCTCTCTGACAGTCAATCTTCGATTGATACGAATTAATTGGTGAGCCTGGATAATCTTTTCGTCGCTTTTATAAATTTTTCAAAACACCTGAACCGAGTAGCGGACTGGGCCGGCAGAACACCGGAAGAATTCCCGGTAGACCGGCCACAGTTAAAGCCGGCATAAAAATCTTAAAGAAATAAAAATATGAAATAAATAAATATGTAAAATAATTAAATACAATAACACCTTTTCAACATCTAATAGTACTAAACTAGTGTGTCTTTTTATATTGTATTTTTTATGGTTATATGATTTGTAAGTCCAGCAAGTTGTACAGTGTGTATTTCGAAAGCCGAATTGTTTTGATATTAATAAGTTAGCATTTTGCATCTATAATTTTTTTAACATTAACTCTTTCAATTAGTTTGCTAAAACTGGATAACAAACTAACTGGCCTTAATTTGATGAATTTACCGGGTTTTGGAAAGCTATGATTTTCGCTACTTTCCATGCAGCACTGGCGTTAAGACCCCCATACAGATGCTATCCATCAGTCCAAATGGCCCCGAGCCGATCCAAAAACTTACCGTGTATGGGAGAACTATGATGGAACGGTGAACTTTATCTGGCCGGCTGGATTTTCGACCGTTTCAAAATTCCTGACGCCAAACCATCGAGCCATTCTTTGGCCTTCCCGTGTATGGAAAAACCCCGATCCGAATGAACCCGAGCCATCCATTGGACTCGCCGTGTGTGTGCAATCATCAATCCAAACTACTGTTAGTTTTAATTCACACGTCGAACTGTCAACATTGTTCTATAAAAATTTATGTAAGGGCTACTAACGGTCGTGATTTTTTTCTTGAAGTGACAGAAATATAAACAACATGAATGTCTTTGGCAAGTTAGGCATGATGACTATCACGATAAAACGAAAATAAATTGTGCTCTTGATGATATTCTAGAATTATTCAAAATCGCTTGACACGTGTCAGATATTATCCTCCCCAAAGCCTGGGTCGAAATAGCTGTAGGGAATTTGGGGACCTCATAGGTACATTCGCTTGATAAGTACCGAAGAGTAGCAGTCAATATCTCGTGAGGAGTGATGGCTTGTCTCATATTAGTGTCCTTTCTCTTGATTCTTGGGATGATAATTTGAAGCAACGTATTGTATGTCGTCTCATCCATCCGTAGGTAATTATGCCAACCACCAGGTTCCAGCGAGAGTTGTTGAACCAAATTTAAATGACTTATTTGTTTTTCTGCCATTTGGGTTTTGGTTTTCTTTTCTTCTTCAATTCAAGCTTCTGTGGCAGCTAAAGTTTCTAATTTATCCATTAATTATTATCAAAATACAAAAACGCAGGACCACAAAAGTGCACTAAAAATGACACAGATCGACTGGCTCGATAACATAATGGCTCCCTGTTTCGGACTGAGCTTGAATGGACTCGGACCGTATGGATCGCTCGTGTATGGGGACTTTTATGCATAGGTAGAGCCGCCTGTAGCGGCAAATTTAACGGAGCGGCCGAAGGCATCTATCATGTTGTTACTATTTTATCACTCAACAATCTAGCTTGGGTGGCATAAACAATCTAGCCTGTGGCGGCAAAAAATCTATATATTAAATATAAAAAATAAAACAACTATCTTGTATATTCGTCAGTTTTGATAATATAAAAGATAGTGGTTTTATTTTTAATATTAAAATTTGTCGAGAAACTCCAACATAACATTATATTAAATATATAGATTTTATTATACTAGGGATGTTTCCTAAATTCTGGGAATTGTGCTATAATTAAATTACGCAGAACTTATAGGCAATGTTATTGGTGCCAGACAAGTCTTGACATGTTTATGCAACTATCTAGTGCAATATTGTTCAGTCTGATTTAGCTGTTCGACTGATATAGACGCGTTTTCATAGCACTGTTTTTGTAACCATGGAAGACGCAGCAAAATCTCAAAGACCAATAATTTACTTTTTGTGGAAAGAAGGAGTGAAAACATCAGAAATTATTCAGCGTCTGCAAGGAGTATTTGGTGAGTCTGCAGAATCCAAAAGTACTGTTTATCGGTGGATCAATCGTTTTAAAACCGGTGAACATTACTAGAAGACGATCCACGCTGTGGGCGCCCAAGCACGTCGGTAAATGAAAGAAACATTACTGCCGTCGAAGACCTACTGAAAGAGGACAGGCGAATGACTATTCGTCAAATTAGTGTGCGCCTAGGGATAGGTTCATGACATCTTGCATGATTGTTTGGGCGTTAGCAAGGTTTCGCCGCGCTGGGTGCCAAGGCTGTGGGATTGAGGAGACACCGAAAAAGTTCTTTGAGGACGGCTTAAAAAAAATAGTTTATCGTTGGGATAAATGTATTCAGTTAAATGGAGATTATGTTGGAAAACTACATTGTAATATTGACGAAAATTAACAAAATAATAAAAATTATAGCTAAATTCCCAGAACTTTGGAAACATCCCTCGTATATATGTGTATAGAAAATAGGCGTAATGTAATATAGCATTATTTTTTTTATAATGTAAACCATTGCTTTTTTAATAAGTATTTTAAAAGTATTTGTAATTTCAACGTTCCCTGGTGCCTTTTTATTTTTAAAGTTTTTTACTGTCGATATTTCTTTAAAATTAATCTACTCAACTGTTTCAAAGTTTATTTGTTTATTTCTTTTTATATAATTCCTATTATTTATATTGACTTTTATTGAATGACTTTTGTTGTTGTTTTGTAAATTAAGAATATATTTTTATTTTTATTCATGACATTTTTTTTTTATTTATAGTTTGATTATTTTGTTACATGAGACCGGTCTAGAGATGGGAATTTTGGCTCAGTTTGCGGATCCGGATCAGTGGAGGTCGTTCAGTTTGTTGAGCCGGTTCATTGATCCGGCTGAGTGATTCGGTTAAGTAAACATGTTTTCGAGACACAGGTCGGTCGTTAGTTCGTAGGTAGAACGTCGCTTAGAGCCGGTTCTTGCAATATATGATCTGTAAACATGATCCCGAGACACAGGTCGGTCAGTCGTTCGGTCGTAGGTAGAATGTCGCATAGAGCCGGCTCTTGCTTAGACCCGGTCAGTTGTCGGTCGTTCGCTCGTAGGTAGACGTCGCTTAGAGCCGGCTCTTGCTTAGACCCGGTCAGTTGTCGGTCGTTCGCTTGTAGGTAGCCGTCGCTTAGAGCCGGCTCTTCCTTAGACCCGGTCAGTTGTCGGTCGTTCGCTCGTAGGTAGAACGTCGCTTAGCCCCGGTTCTTATCTAACATTTTTGAAACAAACAATTCACTTTATGTAGCTACTGTATTTTAAACCAGATGTTTTAAGTTTATGGCGATGTTTATTGCCCTTATAAATCGGACATCTGGGATTTGGGCAATATTTTTATATAGTATGGTTGTAAGAAAATACAGACTAAGCCTATTAGTTTCAAATAAACTGCCCTACAAATTGATGACAATAAATAATACACTTTATGATAATACATTACACGACGAGTTCTCGCGAAGTTCAACATGACATCGATCCAGATCCGGATCACTCCGATCACTGCTTACAATCGCCCGACCAATCGTATCCTTGAAACTTGAAACTATACATTGAGCCGTGAGCCGGCTCATTTCAATTTGGTGAACCGTGTCACTTCGGTCAGTGTACTGAGTCGGCTCAGTGAGCCGGTTCGTTCATGAACAACCCATCTCTAGACCGGTCTACAAAAGATTTCCTGGGCCTGTTTTCTTTTTTACCAGTCCGCTACTGCCGGAACCACTTAAAACAAGCAGTCCGACAGAGCATCTTCTCCGAACACTGTTTTCAAAAGTTCAGGTGTTTCCATCATCGTCTTTCCAAATTTGAACAAAATTTCACATAGATGCTGCTGTTTTATCAAACCTGCAAAACAATCTCAACGGCAGTCAACTCACAAATGATAGCTGCATCATATGAGCCATCAATCCTCTCTCCACTTGCTAGGTATTGCAGAAGGAGTGCAGTTGGTGTATTTTTAATCAAAGCTCGTTAGTGCAAATAAATACGCTGTAATGGTTCTGTCATTGAATAGTTAATATTGCTAATTGTGCATACTGATAATGAGTTAATGTTTTATTTATCAAACAATTTAACAACCTGATGAATATCATTCTTGAAACAATAAACTTTTAAACACACTGGACATAAATATTTTGCAATAAAATGTCAAACGGCAAAAATATGTGAAATATGATTATCATAAACACATGATACGGCCTTGCCAATACTCTTAAAAGCTATTAAATTTTATTGTTTTGTGTAATTATTTGATATGGGTGAATAGAACATAACTGCATATACAAGTTTAAAATAAAACTCAAAACACATGCACAGGTGTAACGGGGAGTTGTTTTATTTTATCTGAAAATGATATGCACAGACAGGGTTATTACGGATCGCTGGACAGAATAACAAACGTACTACGTGATCGAACAAATGGTTTCATAGAATGAATGACATACTGGGATGCCTCTTGTTTTCAATGAGGTGTTCTTTTCCTGGAAAAATACTGAGTATTTCACCTACACATGAGTGAATTCAATTTTGGTAGCATTTGTTGTCGATTTTAATTTTTAAATACGATCAGTTTGCACCTTTAACTTGAATTATAAAATTTTAAACCCCGTTCGTTCATCGCTTTCCACTTTCCTAATACATCATCAATGTGCGAAGGGCGGTTGAAAAATAATCGGCCTAGGCAAGAGATGGGGCCACCAATATCAAATCAATGATGTTTTTCGACATCCTAACCCTCAAATGACAAGTAATATTTTCAAATAGCTGCGTCCAGGCCCGACAAGAGGGGGGAGGTAGCCGGGAAAATTCACAGGGTCCCGGAGTTCTTGGGGCCCCAGGGTTCCCCGTAGAAACGGCCTGGTATCGAGGCAAGTGCCAGGGGCTCGTGGCCGTCACTCACTTGTATTTTGGAAGTGAGGACCTTTTTTTTTTAATTCGTCAATTGTATTTTCACCTCTATTATAATAAAAATTCCCGCTTAATTTGTATATGGTCCAGAGTCCGAGCTAAAAGAATTAGATTTCACCCTCTTGACGGTCCTGGGAATAGAAGTACAGACGATTCCGCTTATTTGGGCCACCGCTTAATTGGGGCAGCCGCTTATTTGGGACAAATCTCAAAGAACAGAAACCAAACCAAGGAACCAACAGTAAATTTATATGTTTAATTGGGACAACATTCCGCTTAATTGGGACAATTAAGATCACAGTACACATTATGTTACACATATTCTCAAGAAAATGTACAAAGAATTTAATATTACAGCGTAATTTTATGCAGGAAGGAAATGAAGGGAGCCCTACATCCGCACTGAATACCTGTGCTGATTTTGTAGAAGTGAAATGTTACAAAAACAAAAGACAGACTACACTTGACGCATTTTTGCATTGAATTAAATTGTATGTACCTATTTATTATTTTATTTTGGAATTTATTATTATTTTTTCTTAAAAGTTTATATTTTTTCGTTATATGTAATTTATAGTTTTGTCCAAGAGTTGGTAAAATAAAATTATTGAAAGAAAAATATGCATAGTTTAATTTTATGTGAAATTCGCTTAGTTGGAGCAGCCGCTTAATTGGGCTAAAATGCCTAAGTCCCGATGTGTCCCAATTAAGCGGAATCGACTGTATAGTATTGATCATTACCCGGGACCCGCAAAGAAAGTTTCTCCCCGGGGCTCCAGAAGTCCTAGCGGCGGCCCTAGCTGCGTCATTTAGTTTGTGTTTGACAGTTATTGAAAGCATTTGCATTTTTACAAAAATGAATAAAATCGAATATCGTGCAATAAGTAGATACTTGTTTTTGAAAAATAAAACGAACGATGAGATCAACACCTAATTGAACGATGTTTATGAGGACTCTGCACCTTCGATATCAACAATATTGGACACCTGAATTTAAACGCGGTCGTAAGAGCATTTTTGATGATGAGCGTCCAGGCCGTCCTGATAAAATCCATGAAATGATAATCGACGATCGACAAGTGACAAAGCGCGAGATAGTTGAGGTTGCGAGCACCTCACCCGAACGAGTGCTCAAAATTTTGTATTAATATTTGGGAATGAGGAAGCTCTGCCAGATGGGTGCCACATTTGCTCCTAGTAGACAAAAAACGCGATCCTGTGACCATTTTAAAATGTTTGGCGATGTTCAACCGCGATAAGAAGGACTTTTTACGATGTTGTCGTAACCATGGACTAAACATGGATCCATCACAACACACCAGAGACCAAGTAACAGTCGAAACAGTGGACTGCTCCTGGCGAATCGAAGCCGAAGAAGGCCAAAGTGGGTCTGTCGGCCAACAAAGTCATGGCCACAGTTTTTTTGGATGCGCACGGTATCATTCATATAGACTACTTGGAAAAGAGCAAAACGATTATGGGCGTATATTATGAAGAGCTGTTGGACTGATTCGACGCCGATTTGAAGCGAAAGCGGCCACATTTTGAGAAGAAAAATGTGCTGTTCCCCCAGGACAACGCACAGATCCACTAGTGCGCAGTCGCAATGGCAAAACTCCATGATTTGCGCTACGAATTGGTTCCTCGTCCACCAGATTTGCCCCCCTGCGACTATTATTTATTTCCAAACTTGAAGAAATTGTTCGGTGGTAAGAGATTTGGGTCGAATGAGGAGGTCATCGCTGAAACAGAGGCCTATTTTGCGAGCTTCGAGAAATCGTATTATTTGGAGGGCATCTAAAAATTTGAGAAACGCTGGACGAAGTGTATAGTTCTAAAAGGAGACTATGTTGAGAAATAAATTGAGTTTTGCCGAAAAAGTTGTTTTCTTGCCTAGGCCTTAGTTGGAGATACACTGCAGCCTTGTCTATGTCAGGTTTTTAAAAATTGCAACAAAAAGATTTTTCATTTTTTTTTAAATTGCTTCTTGTACGTTAAAAGTAAAATAGTAAAATGTCTACTACGAAAGATCAGGATAACAGACAAAAAAATAATGAGGGAATGCTGGGAGGAAAGAGCCAGAGAGGAACAGAGAGGAAGATGGTACGCATGGGGGGAAATGAGAAAGGAGTATTACTGGAGATGCGGAGTGGATGCGACAGAGGTGGCAAGGAGAAGAAAAAACAGGATAAGCGTGATTGAGTAGTTGTGGAGAAGGGATAAGGAAGTGGGGGAGCAAGAAAGGACAGTCAGAATAGACAAATCAAGGAGCGCAGGGAGATATAAGGAGGTCAGAACCATAGGGGTATCAAGCTACTTGAAGGGACAAAGAGGAAGGTCAGGAGGGAGAGTTAGGAGGATTGCGAAGCTAAGGTGCGGGAATGAAGAAAGAGGAAATAGATATTGGAGGAAACAGGAGGAAAAGATGTGCAGGATGTGCGGGGAGAAGGAGGAAGATATAGAGCACGTCGCGAAGAGGTGTAGAGAGATGACAGTATGGTCGGGGAGCACATTAGACCTGCACGAAGATGGAAGGGGGAGAGGTGGGCGAGGGAATTAGAGGCAAGAAGGGTGGAGATTGGGGAAAGATAACAGGAAGGGGTAAAGGAAAGAAGGAGGAGACCCGGTGGGAAGCAGAAGGGGAGAAATGGAAGGAAGGAAGGGGGATGAGGTTACCTAGAAATGGGGAGGAAGGAAGGGAGATAGGAGGAGGGGTAAGAAATGGTTGGAAGGGAATAGAATGAAATAAAATAAAATAAATCAAAGATGGGCGAGAGAACTGGAAGCAAGAAGGAAGGAGATCGGAGAGGGAAACCAGAAGAAGAACAGGAAGAAGAAGAGGGACATTGGAGCAAGAAGATAGAAAAGAGAAAAAACATTGTTAATTGTATTGGATTGTTATGTATTTATTGTTGGATTTATTGTTTTATTTTTTGTAATGGTTAATACCCTGAACGCCGCAAGGCCTAGGGAATAAAGAATATATAGTAAAATGTCTACGTTGAAAGATACCGCACTTGATGGTAATGGAGTACCATTTGGCTCACTTCTCCTTATTTAAATCATTTTGACCCACAGACCATATTTTTGAACCGCGGTAGATTCAACATAGAGGCGAAAATATCCCGCCAAGTACGATAACGATAACTATTTTTTACGATAGAGCAAAATAGCTAAATACAGATTTATAGAAAGGACCATTAGCTACAATTTGCTGCATTGTGCGTGAATATCTGTCACTTGGTTTACAAGATATTGTTCATAATTTATTCTGTGACCCAAAAAAGTAATTTCCGAAATGTGTAATGAATTTTCTATGAAAAGAGTCGTTTTCTAATAACTCAATGTTGTAGATTACGAAATTATTATCAAAATGGCGAAAAATTTTGATTTTGATATTATGACTGCAAATTTGCGTATACCAGCTAGCTTTTATGTTTTTACAAACGACCACTAGACGGCAACATTGAAATGTGTCATTCTATATTCGTAAAATTTGACATTAGTGATTGTGAAATCAGTGGCAGCTTATAAATTGACCGAGTAGTTTGTTGACAGTGAGCGTTTAAAAAAACAAGTTTATGAAAAGATGGGTATTACTCGTAAGAGTTTTCGCTGGATGATTTTTTAAGATTTTAATAAAGGCCTAACTCAAGAACAATGCATCGATTCGCTTCGTTCAACTTTTGGCAATGAAGCACTATCAGAAAAGACTATTTACAATTGGTTTGCAGAATTTCGTCATGGACATGCATCCGTCAGTGATGAATCTCGTGAAGGTCGACCAAAATCGGTTGTGATTCGAAAAAACATCGTTACTGTGCGCAAAATGATAGAAGAAGATCGGCATGTGACTTACCGTTGAGATCCTTTGAGGCATCCTTTGGCATATCGAAGACTGCAATACATTCGATTTTGCATGAACATTTAGTTGTAAAAAAGATCCGTTCCCGATGGATTCTGCATAATTTGACCTAAGCTCGTAAAAAAGATTCGTGTTGATTGGTGTAAGGGAATGCTAAAAAAATTAAACCTAGGCACTGCAAAATCCGTATACAACATAATTACAGGTGAAACTTGGATTTTTTCATATGGACCGGAAACAAAGCAACAAAAAACTGTTTGGGTCTTCCAAGATGAACCGAAACCCACAAAAGTTGTTCGTTCACGAAGTACATCCAAGAAAATGATCGCTTTTTTTCGATTGTACTGGACATGTCGCAACCATTCCTTTAGAGGATCGGAGAATAGTTAATGCTGAATAGTATACAAAAATTTGTTTGCCAGAAGTCATCGACAAAATCAGGAAAAACAACCAAAAACGACGCATCATTCTTCATCATGACAACACAGCAAGGCAAACAATTGATTATTTGAAGGAGAAAAACATCGAAATAATGTCTCATTGCCCATATTCACCTGATCTATCCCCCAACGACTTGTTTTGTTCCCCAATGTCAAACAAAAAATGTATGGCCAGCGATTTTCATCATCTCAAGAAGCTGTTGAAGCCTTCGAAACCCATGTTTTTGAGATACCAACTTCAGAGTGAAAAAAATATTTCGAGAATTGGTTTCAACGCCTGCAAAAGAGTATAAAGCTTAAAGGCGAATATTTTGAAAAGCAATAAAAGTTTGTTCAAAAAAATTATTTTTTTTCTTAGTTTTTGTAAAAACTTAAAAGTTAGGTCTCTGGTTGAGTTTTATATGTTGATTCGATTATTCCTAGATTTGTAAGGCATATCCTTCGTTACAAAAATATGGGTGGAAATTTTCTCTGAGGGATGTCGAATTTAAAATACCTGTCGAAATGTAAAAAGTCCCAATTTACTATTATTTCGACACATCATATATCGCTTTCGATCAAATCGGACCTGTAAATTACAAAAATGTAATAAAAAGATGCATATAATTTATTACTATTCGGCTTTTGCCCGATATAAAAGATAAAATCTGACATATCCGGTAGTTACGGCTGTAAATAATGATATTTAAGTAAGAAACTCCATGCATATACAGAATGCATCTATTAATGCATCTTTGTCCGCAGCACTTGGTCTCAAATGAAGCAACTTTCGAAATAATGCACTTAAATGGAATTTCATTTAATTTGAGTTGTATACCAATTTCGGGTACAGTGGAACCCCGCCATTCGTACACAATTCGTTCCAGAAGGTAGTTCGAATGGCGATTTGTACGAATGACGAATCATTTTTTCACATAAGATATAATGTAAATTGGATTAATCAGTTCTAGATCCATAGATGATCGTTTATTTAAACCTATAAAAACAATAAATATACAGTACTGTACATGAAATACATAAATGAAAATTTAACTGCGCTTTACATGTACTTAGGTGAGCTGATGGCGTAAGTAGAATATGAAGAGGAGGAAGAGGGATGTTGATGTTACTGTTTGGAATTGGAGTCACTTTCCACAAAAATATCAATATATCCCTTCAGGTGTTTTCTCTCTTTCTAGTGTTCTTTATATTTTCAGTCTTTTTGCACTAGAAGAATCTTAGGATTCTTTCTCTAAAAACCTGGCCAGTGTTGTCTGCCTTTGACGATTTTTCAGAATTTTTCTAAAATAGTCAATAACATTTTCGTTGAACAAATCGATGCTCCTGCTGACCACATCAGTGTTAGAATGCCATTCTTTCACCACTCTCTGTGTTTTCTCCCAGTGGATAACAATTTTAACAAAAATAACAACTAATAGCACAAAGTTTCACGGAGCTTGCAGAAAAATGCGTAGCGTACGGAAAGATTGACGAACACGAACTGACTGTGCTGAAGGGTAACCGACGAGTTCATCGAAAATCAATTCATCGAATATCAATTCATCGAAAATCAATTCATCGAAAATCAATTCATCGAAAATCAATTCATCGAATATCAATTCATCGAAAATCAATTCATCGAAAATCAATTAATCGAAAATCAATTCATCGAAAATCAATTCATCGAAAATCAATTAATCGAAAATCAATTCATCGAATGATCAATTCATCGAATGATCAATTCATCGAAAAAAAATATTTTGTAAATATTTGAGAGGAATGCCGAGGGGATCGGAAAGTCAAAAGAGCAGTGGTCAATAAAAGTAGAGAGACTAAGAAATAATTGCGTAATTTTTTTTATATGGTTTAAAAAAAGGTAAATAAAGTGACATAGTGTTTGAATATAAATAAAGAAATATAATAAGAAAACTTATATAATAAAAGAAATAAATGTTTTATTTTTAAGGTTTAATAAGACAGGTTATGGGCAATTGCACGCAAATAATATTTATAAATTCATACACAATGATACGCATTTGAATTGGGCTAATATGGGGGAAGATAAAGTACTATGCGCCTAAAAACAAGGTAATTAGGTTAGGTTTAGTTAGTAAAAGTCTAAAACAGAGCGGAGCGAGTTACCCATCTTCTAGTTTAAGGACAAAGCACTATTTTAGGTTAGGTTAGGTTAGTAAGGGTTTTGTTAGAAGAAGCCGAGCGAAGCGAGCTACCCATGTTCTAGTTTAATGTCAAAACACTATATTAGGTTAGGTTAGTAAGGGTTTGGTTAGAAGAAGCCGAGCGAAGCGAGCTACCCATCATCTAGTTTAATGACAAAACAAACTCACACTAACATAACAATGCCACCTGTTTAGAATCACCGTACATTGAACAAATCATGTGTGGTATAGTAAATATGAATAGTAAAACTATGTACATAACACAAAACCCTTAAGACTTAACAGATGGGGAAATACCATTTTTATAATCCTTTAAGAATGGGTGTATTAAGTACATTTATGATCCCATTAACCGGGTTTTTCTGATCTAAGGAGCCCTGTTCGATTTCAAAATAATCCAGCAGGTATCTTTTACCTGGCGTATTTTCTGAATGGAAAATTTAAAAATTATTAATAGACGTATGATAGTTATTTAATAAGTGTAGTCTGTCAACTTTTATTGACCACTGCTTTTTTGGCTTTCCGACCCCCTCGGCATTCCTCTCAAATATTTACAAAATATTTTTTTCGATGAATTGATCATTCGATGAACTGATCATTCGATGAATTGATTTTCGATGAATTGATTTTCGATGAATTGATTTTCGATGAATTGATTTTCGATAAATTGATATTCGATGAATTGATTTTTGATGAATTGATTTTCGATGAATTGATTTTCGATGAACTTACCGTGAATCGTACTGAAGCGACCGCGTGGCGCCGACCGCACACTGTCCGAATAGCGGGCAAGCGTACGAATACCGAGTTGAATTTTACTTGAATAAGTTGGACGAATATCGAGTTGTACGAGTAGAGAGGCGGACGAATGGCAGGGTTCCACTGTATTTAGAAGTCGTAGATTTCGAAAATGGTGTTAATCTAAGCATTTGCTGCATTGTGTCAGGCAAACAAAAATAAAAGTAAATTTTATCAAAAATTACGTCAAAACAAAACTGCACTTCGTAGGTAACCGTCTTACCATTAAGCAACGGCATAAAACGCGAATATTTATGTTCAGGATTGAATAGCTAGCAGAGACGGTTGTTCTATTTGATAAAGATCATTTGCAAATGTACGTCAACGCTTAGTAAGTTTGCAAACAGTTCCAGTTTGGATGCTGACAGATCTAAGAATACATATTTTATTGTGAAAGTACAGGGGACTTACATGCTTCTTCGAAACTAACCGGACATTGAAATGTTGCAGCAGTTTAAACATTATTTATCCACGCACATTTAAAGCAAATTAGCCATTATCTTTAAATAAATAAAGCTGTGTTCTGACATAAATAGGATATTTGATTTATAATTCCTCAACGAAAAGAATCGTCGTTATAAATTTTAACTAACAAATCATTAATATTTTTAAATGGTGACTCAAAGAAGAATATCTAAACTTGTGTTTGTGGAGTGGTGTCGCAAATATCGTGATATCAGCTGGAAGTTCTAAAGTATTTTGGTATGCTTCGGAAGACAGCCAATCCATTTTCATTTTCATCAGCGAATTTCTAGATTTAGCATTGCCTGTTTAATTAATTGTTATAATTCGTAGTTCATTAAAATCTGTTTAAGAGCAGGCTACAAGACATGCGTACATAAGAGGACCGGGTAAAAAGTAGTGCAAATGCAAATGAAAGATATTTTTTTTTAATTTTAATTTCCCAGTGACTTTGTGAGGTGGTGATATTAGACTGCTTGTTTGTAAATATAACCTACATATGTCGTCGATATGCTAATCATTTTTTTTCCGAAATTCCGTATAATATAACACGACCGGCGTTTAACAACCCCTCTCCTTCAACTACACACTTTGAAGAAGATGTTACACTTAAAAAAATAAAATGATTTAATAAGGATAGATGTTATTTATTCATTGTAAATCGAAGATTCAACATGTAAACAAATAAGGACACCTTTCACATTACCGAAACGAGAAATCAGCTGTTTCACAGCGATCACAACGCCGCCGTCGGCCATTGTTGAGTCCAATAATATGTCTAATTTTGTAATACATAACTAAGAGGGAAACTTCTACATATGGAAACACTAAAATATGCAACATAAATAATGTTGCATATTTATATTATCTTAGGGTGGTAATTCTGAAATGGCACCTTTCAAAATATTTGACATGTCAATCACAATTTTGAAATGTCATTTTGGTAACTTATATATGCAGTTTTTGAGTGAATATAATCTCAATATAATGAAACTTAACAAAAAAATTTAAAAGTCAGATTTATAGGTTCACAGGGTTCCATAAAAATCTATTTACACCACAACAGTCACTAAAGTAACCAGATCTAGTTACGTTAACACATAATACATAACAAAATGAGACAATATTACAGTAGTTTTTAGTTGAAAATTATACGAGGTGTGTAAATTAAGTAACCGGACTGGCAACACAGCGTTTGATCTGGCAACATTTGGGACCGGGTCTTGGAGGGGCGGCAGGTGAACATGTGATACGCCTTCAGTGCGAGTTTGAACTCGCTAGAGTACTTTTGTTGTCCGATTTTTTTCGTGAAACAGTTTTTTCTAGTGCGTTCTAAAAATGAGTGATATTCATTTCGAGCAACTGTGTGTTATCAGGTTTTGCTTCAGACTTGGGCACAGTGCAACGAAAACTTTTGCAAAGCTACAGCAGCCCTACGGAGACAGTGTTTGGTCTAGGACCCAGGTTTTTTGGTGGTTTAAGGCATTTTTAGAAGGAAGAGATTTGATTGAAGATGAATCGCGCAGCGGAAGGCCTCCATCTTCAAGAACCGATGAAAATGTGGACAGAATCCGGGATCTTGTGCGTTCTGATCGTCGGAAGACAGTCAGAATGATTGGGGAAGAGTTGAATTTGACTCACACTACCGTCCATCAGATTTTGACCAATGAATTAGGAATGAAAATGTGCCTTGTCACACAGCAATTTCAATAAACGAGTTTTTGGCCAGTAAAAACATTCCTGTGGTTCGTCAGCCTCCTTATTCGCCTGACTTGAGTCCTTGTGACTCTTTCCTCTTCCCAAGATTGAAAAATCACCTCAAGGGACGTCATTTTGGGACATTCGAAAACATTCAACCGTCCGTAACCGACCAGCTGAAAACTATTCCATTATCCGAGTTCCAGCACTGCTATGAATTCCAGCGCTGTGTGGCTTCCCAAGGAAGTTATTTTGAGGGATACAATATTGAATTGTAATTCTATTCCAATGAAAGATTTTAAAAAATCAGTCTTGTTACTTAATTTACACACCTCGTATATGCTTAAAGGAGATAAAATAAAGACGTTCATAATTGTTTTGAATGCCTAAATCCATCTAATATTGGAGGGACTGCAGCCCTACAGTTATTACTGACAGCCACCCCTGCATGTTGCATATCAAACCTCTGAAGGTGTGGCCCTGGAAAAACCCTACACATATATTTCTTGATATTTAGCTAGATCACTTTACAAGTCCCCCCGCCGGGTGCACGCCAGCATGTCTTTGTAACTTTGTGTAATATGTTTATCACGTTTTAAAAGTAATGATTCATAATACGTTGGATAAAGACTCATCTAGTAAGACATGAGTTTTTGTTTGTTAATTGCTCTATTCTTATATTATGATAAAGTTTTACGTATTCATTTCCTAAATATAACACATATGCTCTTGAGTAATGAGCCTTTCTAAAATCGTTCTTCTTATTCTTCGAACCTATTATTTTAAACACTTCATGTCAATTGTGTCCAATTTTAACAGTAAATAGGCGGCCTGGAAACCGAATTATGTTATGCTATTTTCGTATGGATTTGAACTGAGTTCCTTTACTATTTCTAATTCTTGTTCCAAGTTAAATATCTGTACTGTTTCTTTTATTGCAAAATATGCAAGAAATATAAGTAATTCAATATAAAATAATTTCAATAAGACATATACAGAGCGTTCATAAATGTCTGATAAGCGTTTGTATTTAGCACTTTGCCGTGTTAGTAATTTTCATCTCATAATGTTCGTACCCCAGCTGTACATGACGTATTTCAGTGTTTCCCAAAGTATCGACATCTGTGTACCACTTTTAAAGTTTGCGTAACGCTAAATATCCCCCTCCATTAGAAAAAATCGCATTTTTACCGTCCGCCAACATATATAAGGGAGGTATTGTGATCATACTGATTTTGACATTTCGAGATTTCGATGGATCTCCACGAATTGAGGTCCCTACATAACGTTTTGACTATTTTTAGCATGATGTCTGTCGGTCTGCCTGCCTGCTGTCTGTCTGACTGTCGGTCTGTGTACACGTGCAGAGCAAATTCAGCTAAAAGAATTTTTATGAAACTTCATATTTAAGCTTTGGACATCAATGGCACGAGTTGATCAACTTTTGGTAAAAATCGGTTTACTTGAAATGTTAACTCGTGTCGATTTTAAGATTTTTGCGAATATTTAGCAACAGAAAAATATTTCGAAAAAAATTATTTAACAAAAGTTGCTATAAATGGAATAACTAATAACTTTTATTTGAGACGTTTTTTTGATAAAATGATTTTTTTTTTTCATACTTACATGTAACGTTTCCATGGTCATGATAAATAATATCTCTGTTACAAAATGTTAGGTCAAGTTATTTCTAAAGTCACTAGATTATACAAAGAACCGCAACGGCGGCCATGCTGGGGTTAAAAATGTCGCCAACACAAATGATGTTCAGTGATTCCAACATTACAAAAATAAGAAACTAGTTTTTATTTTAAACATTGTAATCACGATTTTTTTAATCAAAGATGCACTATAACAAATTTGTGGTACAATTTCAATTATTTTTTTAATTTTTATTAAATAAAATCGATATAATATATAAATTTAAATTAAACTTAACCTTAAATATTCAAACCGCTGACAAAGAAGGTTATTGAATGAGAGCGAGAGAGGGAGATGTGACAGCGCAGACGTAAACTTAAGAACGTAAAAATTGCTGCTTTAGTTTGCTTAATAGGGGAAGCAATGTTGCCAATCAAACCCTGGGGTCTGTCGGCTTCTTCAAAGGCTTGCGGTACTTTGTATAATCCAGTTACTTTAGTTATTTCTACTCAGCTGCTACAATGTATTTTATACAAGTACTTTATGATGGCGGTCGGTCCTGTGGTGGCCACAGCTGATTTTTTTATTAACAATCAAAAACATTTATTATTTAAATAGTTATTGTAATAGACGATATAAAACGAAATATATTATATAATAACATTAATTTTATTTATATTAGTTAATGAGAATGATGGCATTGTTTATGTTGCGACTACAGGACGATGCGCCGGCTATCACTGTAAAGCGTAAATCAATCGTCACTCATTCACAGCGTACCCATTGCAAAGCCTTCCACACTTTGGGAAACACTGACGTATTTAATCATAAACATGGTTAGGCATATTATTTGACATTTGTGAATTTTCAGGGTATTCATTATCAGACAATGTCTTTTTTACTGCCACTTTTGTATATTATTTCATTGATAAGCAAAAACTAGCCACATAAACAAGAGAAAATGTATGTTATTAATAAATTGCTTTGTCAATTACTCATTAATTTGCCTTTGTTATCTTTGTAAGTAATCCCACGTTCGCCACTAGTAAGTACCAACCTATAAAATTAATTTAATGAGCGGGAAATTCAAACGCCTATCTATCATTTATAAATGCTTTGTACCTAGATAGATACAAGGTACATTCGATTTGACGCTCCAAGTGCTCTGATCACATTCTTTACACTTAGTCTAAGAGCTAGCAACGTCACAAAAAAGTTTATTTTAGGTCGGTTGGTTTTTCGATATTTTCCTTTCTTATTGAAGTTAGGTAGGGATGCGGTACGTCTGGCACCTGGGAGCGGTTGCGTTTACCTGTGCGCATCTCGCCTGTACAGCTAAAACGTGGATATTTTGAAATCATTTTAAAACATTTTCTTTTTTTTATATAATTTTCTATGTCTTTTTAGAATTATAAATTTATAGTTGCCAGACAGTTTTGTTGTTGCGAACATTGCGCCAGATCTAATTTAAGTAATTAAAAACTAATAATTTTCAAACCTTTTTAGTATAGCTGTAATTTTAATATGAAATGAAAGCCCTTAGTACGTGGATTAACGACAAAATTTTATTTTTGCAAAATAAATTAGTTTGAGGCGATTTTTGCCAAAATTGTGCAAAACAAATTTTTGTCCCAAACCGTGTAGACCAAATGGTTTAAACTAAAAATCTAATTCTAATGTACATTGGTGTAAACCGGAATAGTACAACAGGAATTTTCGATCAGAATATGTTTTCGGAAAATAACGCATTTTTTGTGTTTTTTTGTTGACGATGCACAAAAGTTATAGTTATATAACACGTTAAATTGCAAAGAGTATCGTGGTCTAGTGGTTACATTGCTCGCTAACTAAACAGATTTTTTGTTCACTACACGGGTTCGTTCCTTGCTAGAGGAGTAAATTTTATTTTACAGACAGACAGACAGACAGACAGATAGATAGACAGACAAACAAACAGACAGACAAACGACAAAATGACGGTATAAGGGTTTTTTGGTCATACCTACAAAACCCTAAAAACAGCAGCTGTGGCTGTTTATCTCTCTTATAACGCTTCCTATTGCAGCTATCTCTCTCACGCAACCAACGAATAAGCTGCCACACTCTTCTAACTCACCTATTCTCCCCGGGACTTAAATTGGTCTGGTTCCTAATTAAACAACGGAATTTCCGTCTGTCAAATTAATATTGTATTCTTTGATTACAGAACTATATCATATTAAAATTACAGCTATACTAAAAAGGATTGAAAATTACTGTTTTTAAATTAGGTAATTAAATTAGATCTGGCGCAATGTTAGCAACAACAAAACTGTCTGGCAACTATAAATTTATAATGCTAAAAAGACATAGAAAATTATAAAAAAAAAGAAAATGTCTTAAAATGATTTCAAAATATCCACGTTTTACCTGTAAAGGCGAGATGCGCACAGGTAAACGCAACCGCTCCCAGGTGCCAGACGTACCGCATCCCTACCTAACTTCAATAAGAAAGGGAAATATCGAAAAACCAGCCGACCTAAAATACTCTTTTTTGTGACGTTGCTAGCTCTTTATGAAAAAAATCTTATCAAAAAATGACAGTCACCTGACATACATTACACGTACACAGTGAATTTTATTATTTTAAATCTTGACTTCCAATTTTTTAACTTTTGACAAAAATTTTGGACTTTTACCATCTGACCACTGTGTACCATGATTGCTTCTATCTACTGGCTGAAGATGCGTTAACTAATAAAACGCGAAACGTACCATGATACTTGTTTTTTTAATTTTCCTAACTAATACTGACGATTAAAGAAGAACATTTTATATCTGTATATTACTCGTCAAGAATTTACATCTATATATATATATATAATCAAGTAATCTCCACGAATTGAGGTCCCTACATAACGTTTTGACTATTTTTAACATGATGTCTGTCGGTCTGTCTGTCCGTCCGTCTGTCTGTCTGTCTGTCTGTCCGTCTGTCTGTGTACACGTGCAGAGCAAATTCGGCTGAAAGGATTTTTATGAAACTTCAAATTTAAGCTTCTGCCATCAATGTGCCTCGTGCCGAGTTGATCAACTTTTGGTAAAAATCGGTCCACTAAAAAAGGGATTTTACTAGGGTCGATTTTAAGATTTTTGTGAATATATCACAACAGAAAAATATTTCGAAAAAATTTATTGAACAAAAGTTTCTATAAAAGCAATAATTAATAACTTTTATTTAAGACGTTTTTTGATAAAACGAAAAATTTCGAATAATTTTTGTAAAATTTTTCGAAATTTGTCTCAATTTTTTCGTACTTATATGTAACGTTTCCATGGTCATGATAAATAATATCTCTGTTACAAAATATTAGGCCAAGTTATTTCTACTCTGCTGCTAGAATGTATAACAGCTGTTTTCCTGACAAGCTTAAACTTGCCAAAGTTTTGCCACTTTTTAAGAAAGTAGATGTCGATGATGTTAATAATTATCGACCCATATCAATATTGCCCATATCAAGATTTTTGAAAAGGTGTTGTACAAACAAATTGTGCAGTATTTTACAAGCAAAAATTTTTTCTCCAATAGTTAGTTTGGTTTTAGAAGTGATAAGAGCACTATAGATGCAGTTTTGGACTTTGTCGCGTATGTTTCGGATGCATTAGAATCAGGGAAATACTGTCTTAGTGTTTTTCTTGATTTAAGCAAGGCTTTTGACTGCATATCTCATGATATTTTATTAACCAAACTATCTTTTTATGGTTTTGACGACAAGAGCCGTGCCATGCTTAAATCATACTTATCTAACCGGAAACAGTTTACCCAATTTAAATGTAGCGTTTCTGAGTATCTTCCTTTATATTTTGGTATTCCCCAAGGTTCAGTTCTCGGACCGCTACTATTCTTAATATATGTTAACGACTTGCCTCTCGCTATGACATCTAAATCAATTCTTTACGCTGACGATACAACATTACTAAATAGCAACCATGATCTAGATTCCCTTATTACGGAAAATGTTTCTCTGGTGAACAGTGCAAACTCTTGGTTGTCTAGCAATAAACTAATTTTAAATGCAGATAAAACCAAGACCTTGCTACTGAGCACCAGAAAACATGATTTTGCCAATCCCCCTTTCGTTAAATTTCTTGGTATCCACGTTGATCCTTACCTTCGTTGGGATCAGCACGTGGATGTACACAGTCGTAAACTGCGATCGACCGTGTATCTAGAAAGGAATCTGAAGCATGAAATCAGCATAGATGTTGTATTGAAAGCCTATTTCTCCCTCTTTCAGTCCCACCTAACCTATGGGTTAATAATTTGGGGACATTCACCTGCAGCCAAAATAATTTTCAGCTTACAACGTAAAGTTGTAAGAATAATTGCCAGTGCTCCTTTTAGAGCGGATTGCAGAGATCTTTTTGTAAAGCTGAAAATAATGTCATTGCCTTCACTATTTATTTATTTGTGTCTATTGTTTGTACGCAAAAACTTACACAATTATATCACTTTTAGTGAAACGCACGAGCACAACACGCGTTGTAAAAATAATATTCGTGGTAAGTTTTTGCGCTTAAATAAATCCAGGAATAGTTCAAATTACTTTGCTGTGAAATTTTATAATCTTTTACCAGAGACCATTACTACACTACCACTAGACAAATTCAAACTTAAACTTAAACACTTATTTATAAATAACCCATTGTACACAATTGATGAATTTAACAACGTTAATTTTGATGAACTTTTATGACTTTGTCTCTTAATATTGTATTGACTGACTGAAAGCAGTTCTTTGTATTTGTAATTTGGTCAATAAAACTATTATTATTATTATTATTATTATTGTATTTTATACAAGTACTTTATGATGGCGGTCGGGGCTGTGGTGGCCATAAGCTGATTTTTTAAAATGTGTTTTAGTTGGAAATAAATTAAATTAAAATTGTCAATAATATCCACAAGCGTATGTATAGCGGACCTTACACTATCAATAATAATAATTACAATTATAAAATAATGACAGTAATATTGACGACCTAATGCAAGTACTGATGGAATGATGGAGAGAACTGACTAAATCTAGATTTCTTGAAATACAGCCTTCAGTATCGTAGGTACTAGGGAGAACTGTCAGTTTTACTGATAGCCATTCACAGTGTATTAGTATTATGGCCCGGTTACACGATGCCAGTAACTTGTGCAAGTACTGGCAGTACTTGCACAAGTCGTTTTGTCGTTTACACATATTTCAGTATCTTATTTAAGTAACCTTGCAAAGAACCCGAAACACACTGCAAAATGTACATGCTTCCAATTATTTTTTATGCGTAAAACCGTCTTCTTAACGCGCCAATTTTCGATGTTTAACCTAATTTTATGTATTTTATGCGTACGTCTTGCCAAACAAAAATGAATCGGCGCCAAAAACTACATTTATTAAAAAAAGGTGAAAAAGTTTTTTTTTGTAACCGCGGAAACACATCAGCTGTTCACGACGGCCATTTTTAAGTCACTGGCACGGCTACTTGTGCCAGTAAATAGGAACGACTTCTATTCACTTGACTTGCATGCAGTACTTGTGCCAGTACTGGCACCAGTACTGCATGTACGTTTACACGATGCCAATGGCTGGTGCAAGTACTTACTGGTGCAAGTTACTTGCATCGTGTAACTGAGCCATTACTGTCAGTATTGATCTTCAGTTTTTAGTTTTTAGTTGTTGCTAGTCTCGTGTCAAGTTAGTAATAGTTATTATCGTAATCAATGGATTTAATTGATGATTTTACTATACACGATTTTGTGGATGATGATGAAATTGAAGTTGAAACGACGGACCGTCTGCTGCTACAAACCTTTATTGAAACGTATGAGTCAATGCCACAGCTCTGGGATGCTTGTTGACCTGACTACATGAACAAAGTGAAGCGGAATGAAGGACTTTTAAAATTGTTAGAAGTGTATAAAAAAATAAGGCCAAATGAAAAACAAAATGACGTTCGAAAAAAATTAAATACTTTGCGCTCTAATTATAGGAAAGAATTGAAGAAAATCGAACTTTCTGAACGATCAGGAGCAAGTGCCGACGATGTTTACAGTCCAACATCCTGCGTATTTTATGCACTAAAATTTCTTGGTTACACTGAACGTCGACTTAACCTTACTGAGCCACAAAATTTAACACAGGTAGTTAGATGGGGTACTTCCAAATTCTCAAGAGAGTTGTAGGTGTCTGCATCCATCCGAATTTAATTGTGGTAGTCATTTGGATCGGTGAGAAGAATTTGTTTTAATAAATTAATATGAGAATATTCTGTATGTTTTTTAAACCACTCCTTCATCCATCGTTTTCGATTTACAAATCGCTTTGTACCAAAATACAACACTAAAGCCAAGCAGGCTTTTGCTTATTACTCTTCATAATAATAATATTCACTTGTTTGATGTTCTCCAGATAACTTCTAGTGATTACTGACTAAAATACTGTCAGTAATAATGATAGTGTAAAGCAGCGGTTCCAAAACTTTTTTGACCGCGACCCGGTACGAGGTTTTAAAAATTTTCGCGACCCACCTTATGAAAAAAAAAACATTTATTTACAAAACAAATTTTATTTTAAAGCAGTAGCTTTATAGGAATAAAGAGTATAGTAAAGTAATAAAGAATATAGTATAGTAATAAAGAATATAGTATAGTAATAAAGAGCACAAATACACACTATTCTAGTGATTAACTGACGTAAAAAAAAAAATTTGTACAAAAAAAATCTTTTTTGTGTTTTTACAATTTTTTTCGCAATATAACTCAGATCAGTTATTTATTGTTTTTTTACCGACCGCCAACATATATAAGGGAGGTATTGTGATCATACCGATTTTGACATTTCGAGATTTCGATGGATCTCCACGAATTGAGGTCCTTACATAACGTTTTGACTATTTTTAGCATGATGTCTGTCGGTCTGTCTGTCCGTCCGTCTGTCTGTGTACACGTGCAGAGCAAATTCGGCTGAAAGGATTTTTATGAAACTTCATATTCACGCTTCTGCCATCAAGGCACGAGTTGATTAACTTTTGGTAAAAATCGGTTGACTAAAAATGGGAGTTTACTCGTATCTATTTTAAGATTTTTGCGAATATTTCACAACAGAAATATATTTCGAAAAAATTTTATTAAACAAAAGTTGCTATAAAAGCAATAACTAACAACTTTTATTTGAGAAATTTTTTGATAAAACGAATGGACCCGATTTTCATTTTTAAACAGTGAATTTTGAATTTATAAGTTTTTATGCACAATGTATAGAATAAGATTAATACTTAGAAAACGTTATTTATTTAAAGTCGAAGTAATAGAATCCAATGATAAAACCGACAAATATACAAATAAACATATTTTTGTCCAGCAAAGCGAAATGAGAAATGTAAAAATATCATAAGACATAATTTAATATATAATATTTAATCTTTCAATAACTTGTAAAATTTTTGCGAGGCCCCCTCAAGCGCGAGACCGTCGGCAGTCGCCGACGTCGACGACGCCTAACGCCGCCACTGCCTTAAGATTACTACTTAAGTGGGAAACAGAATGCAATGAGTTTGACGGCGCGTTGACGCCGTTCGTACGGCGCTATCTGTCAGAAGAAAGTTAAAACCCAGCTGTCGTACGCAAGTGCACAGAATGGACAACGTCCTACAGCGTTCGAACGCCGTTGATACTGAATGTTCGTCAACTTCCAACTTTTGACGCCGTTGAACGTTGACGCAGAACACCTAACCCCAGTTTTTACTGAATGGTAAAGTGTTTGTATGTATAAATAACTTGCATACAACATAAATAACATCACACACAAGTCTTCATCATCCATTATACTTTTAATAAAAGAAAGTGCATGTATAAACACAGATATAGATTGTCAAGTGACACTTGACGGCGTTAAAAATTATTGCATTGTGTGCAGGCGAAAATTCTCAACGGCGCTACGCAACGCTGTCGCAAATGACGGCGCGCTGACGGCGTAGCGCGCTGTGCATTCTGTTCCAGGCTTAAATAACATCATACACACGTCTTCATCATCCATTATACTTTTAATAAAAGAAAGCGCATGTATAAACACAGATATAGGTTGTCAAGTGACACTTGACGGCGTTAAAAATTATTGCATTGTTTGCAGGCGAAAATTCTCAACGGCGCTACGCAACGCTGTCGCAAATGACGGCGCGCTGACGGTTAGCGTGCTGTGCATTCTGCTCCAGGCTTAAATAACATCACACACAAGTCTTCATCATCCATTATACTTTTAATAAAAGAAAGCGCATGTATAAACACAGATATAGGTTGTCAAGTGACACTTGACGGCGTTAAAAATTATTGCATTGTGTGCAGGCGAAAATTCTCAACGGCGCTAACGCAACGCTGTCCCAAATGACGGCGCGCTGACGGCGTAGCGCGCTGTGCATTCTGTTCCAGGCTTTAAACTTATATATTGCGCCTGTGTATAGAGGTCTGCACGGGCTCGGGCTTGGCCCGTGGGCCTAGGCCCGGCCCGGCCCGAGGGCCGGGTTCGGGCCGACTGACATGTATTATATTCGGGCTCGGGCCGGGCCGGGCCGGAGAAGAACAATAATACCTTTAAATAATATATTTTTAAACCTTCGTTAAAAAATATATATTTTTTTTTAATTTCTAGTTTTATAATTATTACAAATTGTAAGCAATTTTTGTATCAGAATATTGTTTTAACAAGGTTTATTCGGGCCAAATTTAAAATTTTGTCGGGTTCGGGCCGGGTAGATGCAATAATTGTATTAATAATTTCGGGCTCGGGCCGGGCCGGACTGGAAACATAACGGGCCGGGCCGGGTAAAGGTGGTCCAAAATAGGCCCGTGCAGACCTCTACCTGTGTATTCAACCTGTCCGTACTTGAATTCTTTCCGTTAGGACATATTTAAATAAATAAACAAATCATCCGGCATACCTGCATACCCTAAAATAGCATGAGGTTAAACAGCAAAGGTGTTTAAATATTTAAAGAAATTTCTACATCTTTTAAATCAAAACGAGTCGCTACTGAATATACCAATCTTTTACATCATTTGGAAAAATATAGATATTTCTCATATACATAGTAAAAAAATTGAAGAAATATCTAAAATCCAAGTCAAACACGAGTTAATTTTAAGCCATTGTGAAATATAAATATTTTAAACATTTCCTGGTCAATCTTATTTTAAATTTGAAACAAAATGCTTCACCTAACAACAAATTGGTGTAAAATTTTACACTTAATGAATAAATAACTAAACAAACAATTTAAGATGTTAATTTAACAATTATAAATCTCAAACTTCACACATTAAGACATTTTTTAAACAAACATTACGTACTCAATGTACTATAACCTCCAAAAGACAGCTGTTGCGCTTGCTTAACCTCCCTACCATTCGCACATTGAATGAGTTGCCGCGACGCTCGACTACAGACTAGAATTGACGGACTCTAGTGCCGTTTGATTCAGTGATAGATCGCCCGGTCTGTGTGAAAGGCTGGGACAAGTGTTTGAATATTTAACGCGTGTGTTTGTGCGGTTTTTGTTTTTTGTGAAATATTTCTTGAGAATTTAAGTGTTGCATTATTTTAACGGTAAAGACTTTTTTAATATATATTTTTTTATATAATATCAAACAACTAACAGTAAAAAAAATACTAACAATTGTAATAATAAACCAATGAATTATTAACAATTTTTCATTAATTAACTATATTATTCGTCCACTCCATAATAATGTTTATATATTACAAAACAGAAAAGTTTTGGTTCTTAAAGTTTAATCGGAGAGAGTAGATTATATTTAATAGACAACAATGTGTAATTGTTATATATGCAGTCAGGAGCGCCGCGGCGGTCTCGTCGTCTGCGTACGACCATCATATTGCCGCCCTTAAAAAATAAGGCGCGAGTGTACAACTTGAAAGAAAAAACTAATTTTTAGAATTCTGATAGATGAAAGCGGGTCAGAGGACTGTAGCCCGCCTCCTTTATTTGAAAATACGAATGCACTGCGCATTCACTGGAAATACTATTGAAATTTTCCAATACTGATTTTTCTGTACTAACAGTAATGAATGTTTTATTCTAAAAATAAAAATTTGGCACCCCTAAAATTTGCAGCCCGGGTTGAGGCGGCCCTATATGCAGTGTCCTTCGGAGCCTTTGGGCATAAACATTTTTGAGGTTCTGCAAGTATATGTATTAGGGCCCCTAGGCACGTGCCTACCGTATGTACAGTAGTGATTCTCAACCAAAATCTTACCACGGACTGGCTAAAAGACATTTTTTTACTTGGACTTGTGAAAATATTATTTTAAAGTATAAGTTATTGTAAAACTCTGTAAATATATATTAAAAAGTTAATATTTTTTAGTTACTAGTAAAAGTAAAAATTTATAATTTTATGTACGTTCTACTAGCCTAAATTATTTCACAAAATATATTACTCTCAGTTTTTAATATTTACGCGCAAGGCCGGCGCGAGGTTCTTTGGCGCCCGTAGGCAAGATTTAATTGAGCGCCCCTAGGCAGGGCGTAACTAACTTTTTTCGAGCCCTGGCTAAGAACTTCAAAATTTCAAGTGAAAACCTATAAAAACGTTATGTAGGTGCTTCTAAATTTCAAGTGAAGACCTTAAAAAAAAGGTCTTCACTTCTAAAATTACATTTCACTAAATTACTTTTACATTCATTTGGCATTTGACGCCCTTTTGAGTCTCACGTCAGCGCCCCCCTCGCAGCGATGCCCGCATC
Source organism: Liopterus haemorrhoidalis (assembly GCA_963971575.1). Classification (NCBI taxonomy): domain Eukaryota; kingdom Metazoa; phylum Arthropoda; class Insecta; order Coleoptera; family Dytiscidae; genus Liopterus; species Liopterus haemorrhoidalis. The sequence continues at coordinate 143,828,164 of OZ020611.1, read as the reverse complement.
CACACCTAAATAAATATAATAATTATAATAAATAATTCAGAATTTTGTAGGTATCCAGCAGAGCTGGGTAAAATACATTTTAAAAGTATTTAAAATATAAAATACTAAATAAAAAGTATTTGAAATACTTTTCCGTTTTAAATTTTTCGTTTTATCAAAAAATGTCTCAAATAAAAGTTGTTAGTTATTGCTTTTATAGCAACTTTTGTTAATAATAAATTTTTTGGAAATAGTTTTCTGTTGTTAAATATTCTCCCATTTCTAGTCAACCGATTTTTACCAAAAGTCGATCAAATCGTGCCATTGATGTCGAAAGCTTAAATATGAAGTTTCATAAAAATCCTTTTACCCGAGTTTGCTCTGCACGTGTACACGGACAGACAGATCGACAGACATGCTAAAACTAGTCAAAACGTTATGTAGGGACCTCAATTCGTGGAGATCCATCGAAATCTCGAAATGTCAAAATCGGTATGATCACTATCAGACCAATTCTGTACCTCAGTTAATATGATCATAGTAACTAAATTTGTCACTATGAAAAACTAAAAAAAAACACGCTTTTAAGGGACACATTTTTCTTGTAATTGAATGTGACCAAATTCCATGAAAAAATGATAACTTCTGAGCCACCTTAAAAAAAAATAGCTGTGGAGCCTCTACCAAGAAATATTTCTGGGTGTACGCCTGTTTAGCAGTCACTCTGTTAATAATCACTAGATCTTCTTGAATCTTTGGAAATTTTCAAACATCTTAAGTGGGGCGCGCCCATCCTCAACGAACAACAGGATTTAGTTTATTCGCCCTTTTTCCAGGTATTTGTTAATTAGCTTTTTCTGTACTGTTAGTAGCTATATACGTGTTGACATTTGTTCCATTGACTATTGTTCCATTCATTCGTTTATTTGAATCGCTTGATAATGCCATTGTATAGCGAAATTATAGTCGTGTTTTTTGATTTTTTGACAATAATAGTTATTTATTCAACAAGTGCATAAAACAGTTCTTTTTTCACCGATGAGAAGTTAGATCGCATGACCCGTAGGTAGGGATGGGAACGATATATCGATATTTCGAAAATATCGATAAATATATCGATATTTTTATATCGATATTTGAAATGCGATATATCGCGCAAAATATCGATATTCGCACAAAATATCGGTATTCTTGTATCTTTTTTACATTTAAATATATGCTGTTCACTTTTGTAAAAACAAACTATAGGCTATTCCAAACGTTTAGGCGGAACTTATATCTATTAATTCGGACTTTTGGTCATTTTGTTTAAGCTTTGTAAATCATACTCACATTGCAAATTCTAGATTAAATTGATTGTCATTATAAAATGTCCTTTTCATTGCATTTTCATTTTTTGTCATTCTTAATAAAAATTTCCCATTTATTTATTTTTTTGTCTTCAAAATATGAAAAATGTATTAAAATATTTGACATATGTCATTCGTTTCCATGGTTTCACTGTTGGAATTTTAAATTTTCACATACTAAACCTGAAACATGAAATAACCCAAACAAGGTCCCTTTACGTGACAACTTAAAATAACGAAATTTCCATTTAGTTCCGCCTAATCGTTTGGAATAGCCTGTAAGACTAAATTTTGATTTCAATAATTTGCACCTCTGAAATTGTATGCCATGTTGGTATTAAAAAATCATAAAAAATGTCACTTTCTTAATAATGATCATAAACAATAAATCTAAAGTCGGTTTTACAGCGTAAGGAATATTTTTAATTTAAAGTCCGTAATACACTATACAATTAACCAAAAAGATCTGGTTTGTGCTTACAGAAGTGAACAGCATATATATATATATATATATATATTTAATTATGAGTGAGTACCAACTGTAAAGTGACTGTCTGTCAAGTGGCGACTTCTTTTCCCGCGAAGCCAACAAATAAAACCTGTAATTTATATATCTTGCATGTTACATGTTAGTTACTTCGATATATCGAAAATATCGATATTTTTACTTCGATATATATCGAATATCGATATCACACTTACGATATATCGAATCGCGCATATATCGATATTCAAAAATAAATTCCCATCCTTACCCGTAGGCGAGAACAGCAATCCCATGAGTGAAAAAAAGGCCCGTTATGCAATATTTTTTCTACGACTGTCTGCAATTAGAAAAAAAAAAGGTATATACATACATTTTACTACAGCTGTCTCTAATTTAAAAAAAAAGATTTGAGATTTTTGGCATAAAGATCACGAATTGATAATTCTTCTTTGGACTGCACAGACATGCCTGCAGTCCTTGGAGATGGTTCTGTCCCCCCCATATGAGCTCATGTAAAGGCTGTTTTACATTATACTTTTTACTACACTTTCAAACTTCTGACGTCATCAGAGGCGAATTAAGCGGTGGGCGGCCGGACGGGGCACACGAAGCCTACCGAAGTTTTATATTTTAAGCCTTACCATTTTATTTAAAATAATAGAGGGCCCATTTTAATTCAACCGCCCATGGACCCCAAGCAACTTAATCCGCCACTGGACGTCATTCATACTTTTCAAACTAATTTCTGAAGTAAAAAGCGACAGAAATAGGCATTCAACACCTTCTGTCCTTTGTTACTTTCCACTGTCAACTTAACATTTAAAGTGACAGATAAAAGTAAGGTTATAATAATCAATTTATAAATATTGTTGAATTATGTTAGTTTATATTTAATTTTATTACTCATTAGCCAGTGTAGCTTTTATTTACAAGACCAAATCTCAATCAAGTTTATTAAAACTGTCTGAAAAAGAGTAAAAAGTAATATTTTGCATAGATATTTAGTGTGTTAATTTTAGAAAAAACAATGTTTGCTTACAATATTAGAAAACATCTCATGGTACCAGGCACACCCTGTTTTTTTTTGCGGGTGGCTCAGCAACATTTTTGTAGTCCTGCGAGTCTCACATTCAATTACAAAAAAAAAAATGTGTCCCTTAAAAGCGTGTTTTTGTGTGCAGGAAGGGGGGGGGGGTCAAGTCCGTGAGTGACCCACCTGAGTGCGCGCTTTCTTCGTACATACATAAGTACCCCATGACACAACGATTGAGAAATTCTTATTTAAACAAATCTAAGTTTTGACAGAACGCAGTTAGAAATACTTCCCTCTGGGTTTGTAGAACAGACATTACAATTTAATTTTAGAATAGTTTATTAGTAAACTAAAGATAAATAAATATTGAAGCAGCACTAATTGAAGTCACTGGTACAGCAGATAGAGAATAGAACTATTTTAGAATTGAATTTGAAATATTTCAAAATCTAATTTTAAAGGGAAATGAATATTGCATGTTTCTCTGTTTGCTGCAGTGAAACAGCTGTTTCCTATCATTGAAATGTCAAAATTATGCGGCGTAACTTGGCACAACATCGCCTTCAAACAAAAAATGTGAGTTTTCACACAATTCAGGATTTCAGTGCGGGACAACAGTTTTTATTGCAGTTTGCAGTAGCCGCGAAATGTAGATTTTTTTTTAAAACTTTCATCTATTAATCTAAATATAACTAATAAATAAATAAATAAAATGCTGTAGACATAAATATGAATTTTTAGGTAAATGAAAATAAGCAGAGCGAAGTTATAATTACGAGATGAAATATTACCTTACTTTTTACTATTCGCGACTCAAACTAACGTTGGCGGCGCTGCGTACGACAGTTGATGGCCGACGAGAAGCGTATATGTCAGAAGTTTTTTCTTAATATTTATCTGTTCAAACAATATTTCGGCAACAAAACACTGTATTTAAGTCACTATATTTAAAAATACGTCTTAATTCACATAAACTGCAGCACAACACACTACAAATATTATACAAATATACCCTTCTGTTTAATTTACCAAGCCGCCACCAGATGTCTCACTGTTATTTGTCGCGAATATACATTGTCGCGAATATACATCAGGCTTGTCCAACCCGCGGCCCCTACCGCTATAAATGCGGCCCAACGAAAAATCGTAAACTTACAAACTTTATAAAACTGCGATTACAAGTACCATTAATAACACTACAAATACAATTTCAACTTGCTATTAATTTATAAACAATGTATTGTTTAATTTAATGCGATCTTTAGAGAGTATCATAAAATCATTTTTAGGGTTTTGTAGGTATGACCAAAAAACCCTTATACCGTCATTTGTCGTCTGTCTGTCTGTCTGTCTGTCTGTCTGTCTGTCTGTCTGTCTGTCTGTCTGTCTGTCTGTCTGTTCGGTAAAAATTGTAGCCAAACGGCTAAACCTAAAGAGTTGAAATTTGGCATGCTTATACAACTCTTTGACCCGCACATAGGAAAAATACTAAAACATCTAAAAAACATATCCCCCTAAAAATATACACAAATATGTGCTCATCGAAAAAAAAAATATTTTTTTATAATTCTGAGTAGGGTATCAAATGAAAGCCCTTGGTACGTGGATTAACGATCAAATTTTTATTATTGCAAAATAAATTATTTTGAAGCGATTTTTGCAAAAATTGTGCAAAAATTTTTTTGTCGCACACCCTGTAGCCCAGATGGTTTAAACTAAAAATCTGAAAAAATTCTAAGTAATGTACATTAGTGTGAACCGGAATAGTTCAACAGGAATTTTTGATCAGATTAGGTTTTTGGAAAAAAACGCATTTTTTGTGATTTTTGGCTAATAATACGTATAAGTAGTGTATAATAAGTATACAAGTTATAGCTTTGTAACACGCCACACTGTAACGTGCATGCTGGTCTAGTGGTATTAGACACTGATTTTTCAACCAAGTAACCCGACCCGAAAGGGATCGAATCCTGTGAGAAGAGACTATATTATTTTTTGTTTTTTTTTTTTAATTTTTATATTGTTTAAATTATTTTTTCAAAATTCTAGTTATATTTTGGCAAATTTTGCATTTAATTTTTAAAAGCGTAAATTTAATAGCCAGTGGAAATTGTTTAAATTATAATTTAATTCTGTTTCAATGTACACGAAATCAGAGGGGCGGAACTTATAACAACCAATGGAAGCCATAGGCGCAATTTTTAAAATTCTTAATGAACCTTGCTATTAAAAAAAAAAATACTGCACATATTTAGAAACCTAAATAATGGTATTAGGCGTTCGAATTAAAATTAACAAAAAAAATATTTTATTATAAAATTTGTTTTCGCATCCAAAATAATCATCATTCACTTACTAAATACCTGCAAAACCCTGAAATGTGTGAAAATTCACACTTCACATCAATTTTTTTAAACTATATAATCAGTAGGATTCTGAAAAATGGCATGGGCAAAAATAGCTGTGGGATTTTGTAAATGTTAAATTGTGTATTTTTTTTTTTTATTCTGAAATCTGGCGTTAAGTTACGTGTATGTTAAATAACTCTCACCATAGTTACGATCAAATGTCTAATCGGTATTCCCAAATTTCAGAGTGACCTGTCCACAGTTAATTCAGGCCAACATTAACAGGTTCTGCAGATCTTTGTACATGTTTTATATTTAGCCAATCAAATAAGAGTATTTCCTGACAATTGAATTAATTCAATCTGTCAATTTATTATTTTGTACAATCCAGTTATTCCATACTTCTTTAATGATTATTATGGAAAATATAAAAATAAATTTTATTTATATAATTTATGACTGTATTAATTTATATAATTGTTGTCATATATTTATACTCTATTGCAGTGGTGTTCAACAGAAGACCTAAATTTTTGCCTCCCCAATTTCATATTTGGAATTTCTGACCCTCGCCATCACCAAGTGATATTCTGAATTTTACCCCACGCCCCCAGGTGATGTTTTGAATTTCTACACTCGATTCCCAAGTGATTTGTTTTTAAGTTGCCACCTCTCCGGGTTTAGTGATTTTTAGAATTTTTGTCCCCACTTGGCTCCAACTTATTTTCTGAATTTTTACCTCCCCCGTCCACAAGTGATTTTTTTCATGTACTTCTGCTTTCTTTTAAAGTAATTTTTAGAATTATTGTCTCCCCTTGTCCCCAACTTATTTTCTGAATTTTTAGCTCCCTCAACCTCAAGTGATTTTGTTTGGACTTCTGCTCTGTCTTAAATTAATTTTTAGAATTTTTGTCTCACCTTGCCCCCAACTTATTTTCTGAATTTTTACCTTACTCATCCTCAAGTGATTTTTTTGTGCTTCTGCTCTCTCTTAAAGTGATTTTTAGAATTTTTGTCCTTCCTGCCCCAAGTTTGTTTTCTAAATTTTTACATCATCCGCCCTCAAGTAATTTTTTTTTGTACCTCTGCCCACCTTACAAGTGATATTTAGAAAAGGTTGCCTCCACCCCCTCTTAATATTCTGAGTTTTTACCCCCTCATTATCAAATCTAGAATTTTAGAGATTAAAATATGTTAATGTTAGTACAAGCTACCTCTCAACGCTGCGATTCATCTAGCGTCAAATCACTCCAACTTTCAGCGTTAACCCTTTACCGCATAGTGTGCCATATATGGCACATTCCGATTTTTATTTTTTATTTTACTTTTAAAACTGAATCAGAACGATACTTTAATATCTCATCTCGTATACGTATCTCAAGTAATGGGCTGCAATAGATTTGAGTATATCAAGCGGAATTTGCACTTCAACGATAACTCTGAATTTATTGAGAAAGGACAACTAGAAGATACGACCTTTTCTTTCAAAAATTCGAGGGCGACTGCTTTTAATCCCTAATGAAGAACACCTAGCGATTGACGAGCAAATAAGACGGAATCATTTTCTTTTGTAACATAATCTAGAATATCTATAATCATAATGTTCCATGTATGGCGCAAACCCTAAATTATTATTTTAATTATTATTTTTTCATAAAAATAATAATTAATATTTTATATATATTTTTTAAATTAATTCTTCTATCAATAAGAACCAATTCCTAATGCCCATGAATTATTTCAGTCAAAAATAAAAATTCATGCAGTAAAGGGTTAACGTGCACGGAAACTTTCGTTCAGAATCGCAATTCGACAAAAACCGCCGTGACCTAACGTTAACCCTTGTAGTGACTTAACGCAAACTTTCAGAATCCCACTGAATATATTAATTAGTATTAGTGTATTTTATGTATGGCCCAAAACAATTCCTCTTCTTATAATGTGGCCCAGGGAAGCTAATTATATTCGGACCTACGGGTTTTATGGTTTTGTAGATATGACTACAAAAAAAAAAAAAAAACGCTTATAACGTCATGTGTCTATCTGTCTGTCTTTCTCTCTGTTTACACGGTAAAAATTGTAGTCAAACGTTTGAACATAGAAAGTTGAAATTTGGTATGCTTATACAATATTCTTTAATCCACACATAGGAAAAATTCTGGGAGTTCATAAAACACATCATGAGATAAATATAAACAAATATTTAATGAATATATACAAGGTTATCAAAATTTTTAATTCGAGTATCAAATAATCCTCTTGTTGAGTGGATAAACAAGCAATATTTTATTTTTTAAAATTATATTTTATAGTATTTTCGCCAAAAATATGTCAATAAAACTGTTGTCCCACCCTCTTTTCCAGTGGTTGGTCTAAAAAATTTAAAAAAACTTTAATACTGTGCATTGATGGGAACCGGAATAGTCCAACAGGAATTTTTGATCAGGTTAGTTTTCCGAAAAATAAAGAATTTTTTGTGTCGAAAAAATGATTATTTTTTGTATTTATTGTTTAAAAGAAAACTAGTAAGTAATGTACAATGCTCTAAACCGGAAACGTACGAGAGGAATTTTTGATCAGATATTATTTTTGGAAAGTATTTATTATTATTTTAAAGTATTAGTTTTACGTTTTTGACAAAAATTATAATTCATGTCTAAATTATGGCTAGTAATGGATTTTAGTATTTATTTCTAAGGTAGTGTATGTCTTCTTTTGAAATTAAATATATAATAAAAAATGTTAACAACTGAGAATCGAGTTCATGTTTGTAAGCTCCACCTTCTATTATACAGTCATGATTCAACCTATTGTTTGAATTATTTTAGTTATTTGTTTTTAAGGTGTCAAAGAGGAATAAATCACTTATAGTAGTAAAATACATATAAATCAAATACCACATTATTAATAGTGAGAAATACGTTTCTAAAATTATTTAGATATATAGGTATTCAGAAATGGACGTAAGAGACTTAAGAAGAGATGCAAAAAGTCCCTGGAATACTCGGAACTCATTTACTTATTTCTAAACATCCAGCATTATGTTGGCTTCTTGTGACCCGCTAGTGCTTTACATAATTTAAATACAGTAGTCTACTACAGTGTTTCTCAACCTTTTCTGGCATGGGACCCCCCGAAATTTTATCAATATTGTCTGCGGCCCCCCTATATATATATATGGTGTATCAAGATAGAGGGAACACGATTTTTCTCGAAAAGGCAACGTGTGAGCAAGTTGGGAAAAATTTTGAACTAAAATTTATACAAAACATTAAATGGTAGTATTGAAATTTTCAGGAAGTACAGGATATTAAGGACAGTTTCGAATTGTTATATGGGAACGTATGTCATATTGAGTATTTTTGGATAGAGCTTTTCAAAAGAAACAACTTTTACTTAAACATTTTTTCAGTATCTTTTACGGTTGACAAAAGACTATAATATATATGACGACTTGAAATTAAAGTATTTTTATTTACAAGTGTTCAAAGTGCCTTATATTTTGATTTAAACATATTCGCATCCTTGCTCTTGAGTTATCTGTAGCTCGGAGAGTAATAAAAAAAAATATAATAAAAAATATTGCACTTTTAAGTCGTACCTACTTCAAAGTACAACTTGAATTTTGATTGCTTTTGATCAGTTTGTTTAGCAAAAGTCCATTTTACTCATTATAAAGTTAGCTAGTGACAACTTTAGAAAATTAATACTGCATTTAGTTCCGCTTAAACGTTGAAATAGCCTGCAGCTTAAATTAGTTGTCAAAATAAGTAATTAGATAGAATAATAAATAAAATATTTATTTTATTTATGTTATGAAAGGTATATTTTTCTGAATATAAATATAGGACTCGTATTTATAAATATGAATAAAATTTATATCTTGCAAGATTGAGCGCATTGCTATTATATTTTCATGTTTTGATCTTGTATGACTTCGCGGCACCCCGAGGAAGCCTTCACGGCCCCCCGGTTGAGAAACGCTGGTCTACTATACATTGTTTACTTATAATTAGTGTTTTCGGGTTTCGTTAAACCATATTTTGATCCTCCGTAAATATAATAACCACGTGACCCGCCGTAGAAACAGTCACGACATGACCCACGGGTCACGTAGACAACTGTTTTACCACGGCAGCTCATTAATGTGGCATGTTGTCTGCTAAATGTATCAAATTACTTGCATAATTATTTATTACCGCCTTAATATTTATTTGTTGTACACAACGCATCGGATAATATAATAGTACCATCGTTATTAATATCACGTAGACTGCAACTAAAATTGTAAAAGAAATATTAAAACTGTTATCAGTTCCACAATGCAGCCTTGAGTCCCGACGTAATGAATTTCATTTTAATGCATCTAATAAGTATTGAACTTTACGTTAATGTGAACGTAAATTTTGGTCACGTACACACTTGCATACATTACATACTCATAAACACATTATAAACATTTATTACCCATACTTAGAAACAATACTTTAGTGTAACTAATCTACTAAACTTGAACATATTTTAAAACTGTCTACAGATATCTTCTTTCTGCTTCTTCTTTGAGCATTGTCAGTCAGGTCACTCACATAAGACCTCTCACATAAGACCGTCTTAATGTGTTAATTGTCAGGTCTTTCCATGTGTCCTGTGTACCTATACTTGTTAGGTCTTTGGTTAGGTGATCTCTCCGTCTCGTGTGAGATCTTCCAACTGGTCCACGGGTATTCAATCTCCCCTCTCATATCTACAGATATGGAATCTATTGCTTTTGTAAGATATACCACAGAAAATAGTTCATATGTGTGCACACTAGAGCAGGGGTAGGCAAATCTATTGGTTGTCGAGACACATTGCGGATAAAAATTTGAACGTGGGCAAAAAAAAAAATGGTTTCTAATTTTAAATATTGTTTTTGTTACAAATTAAGACAGATTATACTGACTTTAAATGTCAATTAAAAATATTCCTTACACTGTAAAACAGGTTTGCAGGTTAAGATCATTATAATTAAGATATCATTTTTTATTATGACATATGTCAAATGGATCGACATTTTAAAATTCAGCTGTGGCCACCACAGGGCCTACCGCCATCATAAAGTACTTATATAAAATACATTCTAGCAGCAGAGTAGAAATAACTTGGCCTAATATTTTCTAACAGATATATTATTTATCATGACCATGGAAACGTTATATACAAGTATGAAAAAATTGATGTGAAGTGTGAATTTTCACACATTTCAGGGTTTTGCAGGTATTTAATAACTGAATGATGATTATTTGAGATGCCAAAACAAATTTTATGTCAAAATATTTTTTTATGAATTTTAATTCGAATGCCTAATACCATTATTTAAGTTTTTAAATATGTGCAATATTTTTTTTACATAGCAAGGTTCATTAAGATTTTGAAAATTGCGCCTATGGCTTCTATTGGTTGCTTAAATCATTAGCCCCGCCCTCTGATTTCGTATACATCAAACAGAATTAAATTATAATTTCCACACTTCCCACTGGTTATTAAATTTACGCTTTTAAAAATTAAATGCAACATTTTACCAAAATATAACTAGAATTTTGACAAAATAATTTAAACAAAAGAAAACTGCAAAAAAAAACAAAAAAAATAAAATTGACAGGATTCGAACTCTAGTTTGCAAGTTACCTGTTTACAAATTAGAAAACCAATGACTAAACGCACATAGCTATGAGTGCTGACGTATCAACTTGGTTACATAGCGAATTAAATATTTAACATATTTTGGTTAAAAACACAAAAAATGCATTATTTTCCGAAAACATAATCTGATCAAAAATTCCTGTTGTACTATTCCGGTTCACACCAATATACATTACTTAGAATTTTTTCAGATTTTTAGTTTAAACCATCTGGGCTACAGGGTGTGGGACAAAAATTGTTTTGCACAATTTTGACAAAAATCGTGTCAAAATAATTTATTTTGCAAAAATAAAATTTTGATCGTTAATCCACGTACTAAGGGCTTTCATTTGATACCTTACTCAGAATTTTAAAAAAAAATTTTTTTTTTTTTCTTTGAGCACATATTTGTTTATATTTTTAGGGGGATATGTTTTTTAGATGTTTTAGTATTTTTCCTATGTGCGGGTCAAAAAGTTGTACAAGCATGCCAAATTTCAACTCTCTAGGTTTAGCCGTTTGGCTACAATTTTTACCGAACAGACAGACAGACAGACAGACGACAAAATGACGATATAAGGGTTTTTTGGTCATACCTACAAAACCCTAAAAATTGAGACTTTACAGAAATTATTCGAAATTTTTCGTTTTATCAAAGAACGTCTCAAATAAAAGTTATTAGTTATTGCTTTTATAGCAACTTTTGTTCAATAATTTTTTTCGAAATATTTTTCTGTTCTGTAAAAATCTAAAATTGACACGAGTAAACTCCCATTTTTAGTCAACCGATTTTTACCAAAAGTTGATCAACTCGTGCCATTGATGGCAGAAGCTTAAAATGAAGTTTCATAAAAATCCTTTCAGCCGAATTTGCTCTGCACGTGTACACAGACAGAAGGACAGGCAGACGGACGGACAGACAGACAGACAGACCGACAGACATCATGCCAAAAATAGTCAAAACGTTATATAGGGACTTCAATTCGTGGAGATCCATCGAAATGTCAAAATCGGTATGATCACAATACCTCCCTTATATATGTTGACGGGCGGTAAAAAGGTTGATTTTCTAAATTCCCTTGCATGGCGCCCGCTTTTACTAGAAGCCTGAATTATTTACTGGGCGGCACCCAGTAAATAAAAGTAGTTTTTGCTAGATATAATTAAAGGTCACAATACTTATTACAAAAATGAATATTATTTTAATTAAAGCTATTTTGATATTGTAATAGGCTATACATTTTTTCTTCGACTCGGCTCCCCTTGATCGTGGCGCCCCGATGCGGCGCATTGCCTGCATACCGTGTTGAGCCGCCCCTGCCGGTGTTAACAATATAGCAGGAAAAGCTCTGAAAATAAAAATTTAATCTGGTAACTACGAGCCTTGATTTTCTCTGTCGCAGGACTACAAACGGACCGTATTTTAATCACTGCTACGACAGATGTTGATTAAGTGCTCATATATTCGGTTTTTAAACGAACAAATTTCACTGCTGTCATTCGCATTACACGGTATTTATTTAAGTAATATATGACCCTTCAATAACAAACCGACCCTACTGAACAATCCCTTCAAAAATTTTCCAAATCTGCCTTTAATCCTAATCCTTAAATAATACACACAACCCCGATTTTCAGTAATGCTATTTTTGTGAAATCGTGCGGACAATACTTAAATAATTCCGATAATTATCAACAGCTATTATCTAATATGTTCAACTGTCGTTTCTCATTTTCAAGTAAATTTAACATGCAGTTATTCCAAATGGAAATAAGGCGCAATGAGGCATGACAGAGATACAGAGAATTCAAGTCTGCAACTTATTAACATGTTTTGTTGGATGCACTGTTTGAATTATGAATAAATAATCAGGAAGTTGTGTATTGATACAAATAATAATTAGACAGCAGGATGTGAATAAGCAAATCTGATTCTTGTTAACTATCCTTGAAAGAATTAATAAAAAAAAAAACGTAGATAAGGGATGAATAATTTTAATGTAGTTTTTATTAAAACTCTAGCTGGTGTACCCATATTTCGTACGCATTTTGTAATGTATATTTTGCTGTAAATCAAGGTTGTCAAATTTATTTCAACCACGGGCCATTTTTCTAATAAGTAAAATTCACGCGGGCTGCATGATATGTGTCTATTATTACTCATTCTGTTTTTCATTTTCACCATTTTTCTCGATATTTATTTGAAGGAAGTAAAGACGTAACATTCAAATATGTAATAACTATTACACAGCAGTTGCACCCATAGAAAAGTGCAATTTGACGGCAAATCTTGGGCAGCTTGAAACATGTAGAAACCAAATAGAAGGCCGAAAAAAAAAACAGTTATGGCCTCCAATTTTATTAATATAGATTAATGTGAAGTGTGAATTTTCACATATTTCTGGGTTTCGCAGGTATATAATAAGTGAAGGCTGAGTGCGTAGGACAAATTTTGCTTTCTAGTAATCACGGCAAAATGAACGATATTTTTAAAATAATTTATCGTCTGTTAATCTAAGAGCTTTAAAAACAAATTTTATGTTAAAATATTTTTTTGTTTATTTTAATTCGAATACCTAATACTATTATTTAGGTTTCTAAATATGTGCAGTATTTTTTTTATATAGCAAGGTTCATTAAGATTTTGAAAATTGCGCCTATGGCTTGCATTGGTTGTTTTAAGTCATATGCTCCGCCCCTCTGGTTTCGTATACATAACACATAGAATGAAAATATAATTCTAACAATTCCAACTGGTTATTAAATTTACGCTCTTGAAAATTAAATGCAACATTTGTTAAAATATAACTTTTTATATACGAGTAGTAATTGCAATACCGGTATACTGAATATTGACCGGTATACTGAATAATACCGGTAAATTGAATCTTACAGCCAACTGGAAAGTGATGTAAACATAACTTAACAAAATGCACGAAATAAGTGCCTGTTTGTGATAGCACTCTATTATTGGTAATTAATAAACTCATATTTATAATCCAAAACCCGGTAGCAGTTTTAATCAACGACAGAAATTTAACAGTTGCATTCCCCCCCCCCCCCAAAAAAAACTTTAAAAAAACTTTTATCGACAATAATACCTTTATTATAAAAAATTGCACAATATTTTAAAAAAATAAAAAAATTTAAAGACAAAAAAAAATAATTAAAGTAGAGATTGATAATAGGTATTTCAAGACCAAAACGTTGGGATCAATGGTGAATCATTTTGGAACACTCAGTTCGACTGAAAAAATTTGATGTTTTATTTTGTGGATGCGTCTTTATCAAATCTAAAATAATATAATATAAATTAATGGGCGATTCAATTTAATAAAACCAAATAGAACCTTACATTCCATTCTTCTCTTGCCTTTACTCTCCCCCTTCCCCGACTTCGGTGGCTTCTTTATCATCGCTCTTCTTTGCCCAATCATACTTCTCCGATGTTTTCGTTTTTTGGAGCAGTTCTTTTTCCCCTTTTATATAATTATAGAATTCAATGCATGACATTTTATAATTTAAAACACATTGAATTATGCTTTTCACGGTGTCAATAGAAAGCGAATTGCGCTCATCTGTCAGTACCAGTCAGCTAGTGACTAGCTGACTGGTTCTCGGCATTACTCCGGAACATTTCGGACTTCGAATCTGTTATATAATTAATATATAGTATGTATCGATGTATATGTACAATATTATCGAAAAATAATTTTTTAATATGCATAAATTTTAAATCGACCGGGACAAATGACTCTTGGACCGGGACACTGGGACACAAACCTCAAAACCGGGATGTATGGCAGCCCTAATTTAGTGCCACCGTTCCAGGCGTCACTACTTAAGTTCAGACATATTGCTTATGAAAATGTGACCAATCTGACTAATCTCGTGACGTGATCAGATCAATCTGAACAATCTCGTTGATTGAATAAACGTAAACACCTATAGAGATTACACAGCAACACAAGGTGCAATACAACCCATAAAACAGTAAGTTCGAGTCCCTCAGTAATAGTATCAGTTTGTACATGAGTGTTTGATAGATACCTGAGAAACCCCAGAATATATAAAAAGTAACATTTTCTGAAAAATCATGAAATCTTCGAGGAATGTGCTTATTTTCACTATTCTACAAACTTTGTTTAGTTCACGGACCTGTCAGTTTTAATTATGCATCTTTATGAATCCTATGTGTTTGCCTGACCGTGATCCAAACCCCAATAAACCACCGGGTCTAACCAGGATTTATTTATTTTTCGAATAACTCCAGAAGTACCACTTTGTTATTCAGTAAAATTGTCCAAAAATAAATCCACTCTGTAAAAGAATGTGTATATTTTATGAAAGCATAATGTAGCACACTATAATTGTAACAATATTTATAAGATTTCATCAGATCGCGGTAAGAAAAATAAACAAATGAATAAAGAAATATAAAAATAGATAAGCAATTACATACTTTTCAACAAAAGCTATTACCGACAAACGGTATATGCCTCCAATGTATGTATACGATTAATTTAAGAATTAATAAAAATAAACCTTTGTATCCCGAAACCAGTGGCGAAAGGAAACCTCCGCTAGACTTGCCCTCCCATAAAAAAAATATTTAAAAAAAAATAAACTAAAAAAAAAAAAAAATTTATATATTTAGATAAATCTTCAAAAATACATCAAATTATGTTCTATACAAATTTTTGTCCAAGGCTTGCTTTACTAGTTACGAATTAATTATCATGACCATGGAAACGTTACATATAAGTATGAAAAAATTGAGACTTGGAAAAATTTTAAATAATTTTACAAAAAATTTTGGAAATTTTTCGTTTTATCAAAAAACGTCTCAAATAAAAGTTATTAGTTATTGCATTTATAGTAACTTTTGTTCAATAAATTTTTTCGAAATATTTTTCTGTTGCTAAATATTCGCAAAAATATTAAAATCGACACGAGTAAACTCCCATTTCTAGTCAACCGATTTTCATAAAAAACAATAGGGTTCTTCCTATTTAATAGGAGAATTTTTTAGTACCAGAACGAACTCTTTAAGTTAAACCGTTTTTGAGTTATCGTGTATACACACAGACAGACACACACACACACACACACACACACATACGGACGGCACTTCGAAAATAGGTTTTTTGGATTCCCTGGACCATGAAACGTGGTCATCCGTCAAAATCTCGACATCGAAAATTTTCGCGATTACAATACTTGCCCCTTATATATTAAGGTCGGGCAAGTAAAAACAATAGAATTGTTATGGCATAACAATAAAAAAATTTTAGTATCAAAATAGTATTATTTATTACATACACGTGTATTTACTTTTGAATTAGACACCAAATTTAACCTTGCAAAATTTTTCCAAAATAACAGACTATGTCTGTCGTAATTATTAGCTAGACAGGCTAATCTACTTCAAAGTATATTTAATATAAAGTAAGGTGACCTCTCCAAATGACCTATCAAAATCTATCCAGTTACGTATTTAATAATACTGCTATTAAATGTTAATAATAAATTATTATACAAAGTATTATGGTAGAAGACGGTAATGTAGGTAGAAAAAAAGTCTATTTACTATAACAATGAGACGACGTCACATTTGCAAAACTTCCCATGTTGCCACTTCTCTAATTGTCAAAAAAGTTAGGTTATATCGAACTACTTCTAAAAAAATATTGAAAACCAATATTTCCTATGGAGGAAAGGAATTACAGTTTTTTCCAACCGATTTGTCGCGAAATTTATGGTTTAAATTATGACTGTGAATGTATGTTATGACTATGTATGATTAAGTGTGTAATGTAATTAAGGTGACCATTCGTACTGGTTTTACCAGTACTGTACTGTTTTTTTGGTCATTGGTCCTGGTTAGTCGTGAAATATAACCAATACAGTTTAGGGACATAAAATCAAAAATTATTCATTTTTCAAAACATCGAGTAATCGTTCCATCTTTCAGTACGCGCGTAAATTTAAACACAAAATACGGCTCAGCAGTGTAGCGGCCTTTTCAAAATTACTTTCTTAATCTACAATATAAATAAGAGAAGTACATTTTATTTTTTCACTTAAAGGCAAAAAAAAAAAAAAACTAAGCTTACTCTGCAATATTTTTTTAATATATATTCTACGATAGCCACTTTTCTTCATGCTGACTGAGCAGGCGCGCACCTAGAAAAATTCACTGAGAGGGGGGCCTATTTCTAAAAAATATCCGATAAATAATATAAAATTTATTATTGGCTTTTTACGGGGAGGGGTGGTTTAATATGTTAATTACATTTTGACTATGATTTGTTTTTTTTATCAACAAAAGAGATGATTTTATTTTCAGTAGCTTAGTTTTTATTAAAAATGATTTTTTAGTTCCTGGGGGGGGGGGGGGAGTCAGGACCCAAGGACCCCTCTCCTATTGCACGTGCCTGTACTTGGACTATTTTAAATGTCCTGGTTTTATATTTGACAAAAAATAGTCACCTTAAATGTAATACAAAATAAAATGAAAATTTCAATGCATAAGAATCATCAGAAGTAATTGTTTTTAGAAATGTGTCGTGTTTTTCTCATCCTTTTTATACAATTTACTTTAATTTTTCGTTTGGTGTCACATACACAGAGTGGGTTCGAGAAGCAAATTCGAAGTGTCTTGAGTCACTCTGTTTAACTCCAGAAGGCTCGAGGACCGCTCTAGAGTTAAACAAAGTGATTCCGAGCTTGCTTCCCGAACCCACTTAAAGAGAGCAGAAAGCAATGTTAAAGAGTAAAATTTTTTATTCGAATAGAAAGTTTTGAATAATTGAATTTCAGAGGTTCGATACAATTTTACTTCGAACAATGAATATTCAAATATTATTGCACAGTTTGCATCTGATGATAATAAACCGTTATGATTCTACGTAACAGACCTATAGGGTAAAATTAGAAAAAAGAATGAACGTAACAAATGTAAATAGAACATATTTTATTAATATAATATAATATTTATTTATCGACCAAGATACAAGATGAAATATTGTTTTTGATCAGACACATTACAAATTACAAAACCTTTTAAAATATACAAACACAATATACAGAATAAGATAAAAGTACGTTATAGAAATTTCACCCAACATAGAAAATACTTAATTATATAAACAGTTCAAATAGAGTAAAAATAAAATATTTTAAAATTGCAATAGGGCACTTATTTACTTCATAGCATTCCTAGATAGATTTTTTAGTAAATTATTCTTGATAGTTCTTTTTTAGGGTTTTGTAGGTATGACCACCAAAAAACCCTTATAATGTCATTCATGTGTCTGTCTGTACGGTAGAAATTGTAGCCAAACGACTTAACATAGTATGTTGAAATTTGGCATTTTTACATTACGTATCCCAGCTGTTGTAAAATTGTTTAATTCTACAGCAGATTTAGTACGTGTTCGTTTCTTTTTCGGACTACTGACAGATTTACCTCTAGATTGTTGTGCAGCGATTTTATTCACTTTAGAAATGCTGACATCTAATGCACCAGTAACTCTCTAAAAAGTTAATTAACAATTATTTGTAGAAAAATATTCAAGTGAAAAGACCATAGATATAAACAAAATTTAATATTTACTTACATCTCCACACATTTCAAATTCATTAAAGGTCCAGCATTATCTCGCTCTCTTTCAAAATAATTAATAAGATACAAAACCATCCTTTGAGCGCGGCTACTAAGAACTTTCGGCATTTTTGTTACAATAATATTTTATTTAATGTAAAATAAAGTTTAACCTCACTTATAAGTTTAACCTGAGTTTAAAATGACTGAACGGTACGATATTCAGTAAAAAAATGTACCAACTGATTAATGGTCTGATGTTGGTTAAATCATATTATGACATTGGTACTTAAAATAACCAAGTGTTACGTCATCTCATATTTATTGTGAATGGAGTTTAGGTTTTGGTTTAAAGATTAACCCCGGTGTATTCGTGTGTTGAAATTTTGTTTGATTTTTTATTTTTAGTTTTACAATAACCTAAAATGTATCTAACTTCATTGTAAAAACGTTTTCCAGTGGAACAGTATACACACAGTGTCTGATTTATTTTCTGTTAAATTTAGTCGAAGACCTGTGCTTTCTCAATAAGCCATTTAATAGTCTAATTTGAGAATACTGGAAGCATTTCAGATAAAATAAATCCAGGTAATTTTAAATTAAATTACTACCGTTAAATTAGTTACTTAAAATTACTACCATTTTATATATTTAACTTTAACGTTGTGAGCGAATGTTCTACTTTCTTGGAATTAATGTAGAGAAATACCGTAGAGAAACACGGGTACTCCTGCTGCTAGTCTTATATATAAAAATCAATTTCTGTTTGTTTGTTTGTCGGTTCTTTATACAAAGTCAAACGGATAGACCAATTTTCTCAAAACTTAGTACAGGGGGGTAAAATAATCCGAAAAAGGTTTTAGTGTGGGTTCCAACTTCGCCCATTCCCCACTAGGGTGCGTTATAAAGCGGACCTTACACTATCAATAATAATGTCAGTATTAAAAAATAATGACAGTAATATTGACGACCTAATGCAGGTACTGATGGAATGATGGAGTGAACTGACGAAATCTAGATTTCTTGAAATACAGCCTTCAGTATCGTAGGTAGTGGGGGAACTGTCAGTTTTACTAATAGCCATTCGCAGGGTATCAGTATTACTGTCAGTATTGATCTTCAGTTTTTAGTTTTTAGTTGTTGTTTGTCTCGTGTCAAGTTAGTAATAGTTAGTATCGTAATCAATGGATTTAATAGATGATTTTACTATACACGATGCTGTGGCTGATGATGAAATTTAAGTTGAAATGTCAGAATGTCTGCTGCTATAAACCTTTATTGAAACGTATGAATCAATGTCACAGCTCCGGGATGCTCGTCGGCCTGACTACATGAACAAAGTGAAGCGGAATGAAGGACTTTTAAAATTGTTAGAAGTGTATAAAAAATTAAAGCCAAATGCAAAATAAGTTGAAGAAAATCAAATCTTCTAAACGATCAGGAGCAAATGCCGACGATGTTTACAGTCCAACATCCTGCGTATTTTATGCACTAAAATTTCATTGTTACACTGAACGTTCACTTAACCTTACTGAGCCACAGAATTTAACACAGGTAGTTAGATAGGCTGCTACCAAATTCTCAAGAGAGTTGTAGGTGTCCGCATCCATCCGAAAGTAATTGTGGCAGTCATTTGGATCGATGAGAAGAATTTCTTTTAATAAATTAATATGAGTATATTCTGTACGTTTTTTAAGTCACTCCTTCATCCATCGTTTTCGATTTACCAATCGCTTTGTACCAAAATACGACACTAAAGCAAGCAGGCTTTTTGCTTATTACTCTTCATAATAATAATATTCACTTGTTGGATGTTCTCCGCATAACTTTTAGTGATTACTGACTAAAATACTGTAGGTAATACTGATAGTGTAAGGTAATTTTTTGCAACTGACAAAAATACTAGTAATGTCATTATTATTGACTCAGTATTACTGACATTATTATTGATAGTGTAAGGTCCGCTTAAGGGGTAAACCATTAGTTTCGCAAAGTTTGAATTGATTACGTAGACTAAACATTAAGAGATATATTGACATAATGTAGATCTTAACTAGATCTTAAAAAAGTCTGCGAGAGCATATACCTATCATGCACCGATATCGTGTATTGGCCAATTTTCCGTTTTTAAACGTAATGGTTTTTGTATTATAAAGTTTGTGGGTGCAAAACATCGTAGTTATATAGTAATGTATCAATTATTTTAGAATAATAAATTAGAGCATTTCACGCAGAATCATAAAGTATTTTACACTATACATCAAAGATGGATAATAAAGAAGTTATCACAGTGTAAAGCGTACGCATGCACAGAAATGTTGAAAGTTGTACATGTATGTCGCTATTTGATGCGGAACTTACTAATAGATGGCTGCTGGAAAATTCTTTATTTTCCATCGCCTAATAGTTAATTGTATATTATATTATCGTTTTATATAATTAACCTTAACGTTGTGAGCGTTATGTTCTATTTTCTTGGATTTAAAGTAGTTAAATGCCGTAGCGAAGCACGGGTTATACCAGCTAGACCTGTATAAAAATAAGCGCGGGGCCCTGACGTGATGATTGAAAAACATACATCTGAGCCGGCACTGAGCATAACATCATTGTCTTGAACAATGAGAAGTTTTATTGACAGCCAGCTCTTTTTAGCAGGGATGGGGGAGTCGACAGAAAAATTACCGACACTCGACTCCGGAGTCGGTATTTTTGAAAATCGACTCCGACTCCCGACTCCTTTAAAGGATTCCACACACCAAAGCGGTGGGAGTGGCGGTAGCGGTAGCGATCAGTTAGTGAATCACGGTTTATAGTTGTATGATAATATTGATTGCGAGAATACAATAGAATAATTAATTGTATGCAGAGGAAAAATAATAATCTACTTACTATCAATTTCCAAAACTTTTCCTATTTCGTCCCACACTTTATTTGTTTTCCTAATATTCTTGTAATCAGGATGTGCTAAGTCATACAAAATTAAATGATCCTTTACTGATCTATGATATTTTCTGTTAAATTATCTATTTTCGACATTATTTTCTTAAATATATTCACTCTGTGGTATATAAACAATGAATATCGCGCGGCCTAACGTAACTTGTCGAGTTTGACCGCCAGTGTTTGGTGATCGCTAGACTGAACGCTGCATTCGGCGTCGTTCTCAGATAGCTGAACGCTTGTATTTGCGTGGTCTCATTGTATTATATAGGTTGCGTTAGGCCGCCGACGTATCGCTACCGCGGCCGCCACCGCGGCTGCTTTGGTGTGTGGAATCCTTTACTCATAAATTGTAAAGTCTATTTTTATTTTCTTACGTTATCACGAGTTCACTTTTTAACGATCAAAGTGGGCTTATCTTAAATAAAATGATACAAAGCCTCATTCAATCCTTAAAAGGTAGTAGATTTCGATATCTAATTCCGCTTAAACCAAAGAAACAGACTATACTTATATTAAATATCTTGGGTTGGGGTGAGCTGTTTTTATAAAATGTCATTTTCATTTCATTTTGAGTATTGAGTCATTTACAAACAAATTTTCGAATATATTAATTTTAAAAATTTTTGTTTTGTATTTTATATACTTTATTTTCATAACATGTCACTTTTTTCTATTGACATATAAATTTTACCTCCCAACATGAAACATGGAATAATCACAAAGCTCGTTACAACTTGAGAAAATAAAAATCCAGTTTAGTTCCGTTTAAACATAATAAACAAAGTATACAGAAAAAGAAAAATTTTATATAAATCAAAAATCTTTATTCTACATCATTAATCTGTTAACACTAACAATATTAATTAAATTTTTAACTGGAAAGCATGAAGGAAACCGTGTAAAACCGGTTTTGAATATTTTTAATTTCATTTTCGTTCATGAACAGAGAACAAAATGTCGTTCCTGTTTTCGTGCTTTAAAAAATTCTGGTAGTATGGTATTTTGCTGTCGTAAAAAAATGTAATCAAAGAGTCGGGAGTCGATAACTTTTTCCGACTCCGACTCCTCCAAAAAGCTTCGACTCCTCGACTCCCGACTCCGACTCCCATCCCTGCTTTTTAGAGCCAGTCCAATATCTAGGGATATGCGATACTGAGAATCGATATTTGGGTATCGATAGTATCGAATAACAAGTATCGATACCGGTATCGTAGGAAAAATGAATATATTTTCTACTAGCTGAGTACCCGTGCTTCGCTACGGTATATTGACGGTCTGCCATCATCGTGCAATTATTATAAGTCATGGTTCTCTATAGATCACATTGCTTACTCTCTCGTCAAGTGTAGATTCATCCCTTTGGAGGCTCATTAGTGTAAAATTTTCAGTTTGTTTCTAAACATGTGCACGGGTAACCTTTATAAGCAAAAATCTAGTCGATATCTCATCTCTCCTAAGAGATATATAGGAATCCGTGAAATAACATTTTATTCCTTTTCACCCAATAGGGGTCGAAAAGTTCTTTTTTAGTGGGTTCTTACGTCATATCGAGAAATGTACTCTTGGAATTTCTTATTTCTAATAAAAAATACTAATTTACCCTTTAGGAATGAAATTTAAAAAACTGTCAGAATACTATCGAAAGATTTTAAAAACTCACCTATATGCCAGAAAGGAATGTTATAACTCAAGAAGCACAGGAGATATAAAGGGTTCGATGCTTACGTTATGGAAGGAATATGTTCCCGGAATTCCATGTATCTAATCAAAAATATATCAATTTACCCCTTTATAAGTAAAAAAAAAGTCTAAAAGAAAAAAATGATATGCCAAAAAGGAATTTTATAACTCAACAAACCAAGAAGTTAAGAAAGAATATATAACTCGCCCTGATTTAATGTAGATTCGCCCCCGTTAAGTGCTGCTTGCAGCAAAATTCTAAATTACATTTTTTACGGGTAACCATAGTAAGTAAGAAGCAAATCGTTATTTCATCAAGAGATATTGAGAAATTCGTTTTCACCCCCTAGGGGTTGAATTTCGAGAAATCTCTTCTTAGTGGTTGCCTACGTCATGGAAGAAATATAGTTCCCGAATTTCAATTATTTACTAAAAAATACCAATGTACCAATGTAATGTAGGGTAATGTAAGAATAGAAATTTAAGGGTGAAATATAAAAAAACGGTTAAAATGAAATGAACTTGAAACTAATGATATTAAAAAGACACCTAAATACGAAAAAGTACTACATAGTTATTGTACAACAAAGACGGAAGATACAAAGTGTTCTATAATTCACCCGGAATCTAGAATCGCCCCTTTAGGTTGATGATTAGAACACTGTAAGCAAAAATTAAATCAATATATCATTGGACCTAAGAGATAATGAAGAATCCGAGGAAAAACATTTTATCATTTTCCATCTCGTAGGGGTCGAATTTCGAAAAATTCCATATAAGCGGGTGCTTGCGACATGGAGGGAATATATTTCCTGAATTTCATATCTCTATGTCAAGCGACGTTCTTTCGAACAAATAATACCAATTTGCCCCTTTAGGGATGAATTATGTACCAAAATGGAATGTTATAACTCAGGAAATAAAAAGGTTTCTATAATTCACCCCAAATGTAGATTCACCGCTTTAGGGGTTGATTCAAATTGATTCGGGGCAAAATCCTGAATTACTGTATCAAAAATTTGTATGGGTAACCTTTGTAATCAAAAACCAAGTCAATATTTTATTGGTCCTAAAGTATATTAAGGAATTCTTCAAATCACATTTTACCCCTTTCGAAAGCTCTCCTAGTGGGTGCTTACATCACGGAAGGAATATACTTCCCGAATTTCATGTCTCTATATCTAACGGAAGTTCTATCGAATAAAAATACCCATTTACCAAAAAGGTGCCAAAAAGGAATGTTATAACTCAATAAACATAGGAAATACGACGGGTTTTATAATTCACCCCGATTATAGATCTACCCCTTTAGGAGTTGATTACGAAAGAATCCTGAAATAAATTTTTCGGCATTTGTATGGGTAATCTTCATAAGCAAAAGCCAAGTCGATATCTTATTGGTCCTAAGAGATATTAAGGAATCCTTGATATCACATTTCACCCCTTAGGGATTGAATTTCGAAAAATCCCGTCTTAATGGGTGCTTACCTCATGGAGAGAATAAACTTTGCGAATATCATGTATCTATGTTCAAGGGATGTTCTATCAAATAAAAAATACCCATATACCTTTTTAGGAGTGAAATTTTGAAAAAAATGTAAAAAAAAATTCGAGATATTTTAAAAAGACATCTATATGCCAAACAGGAATTTTATTACTCAACGAACAAAGGAAATATGACGGGTTCTTCAATTCTCCCTGATTGTAGATTCACCTTTTTAGGGGATGAGTAGGACAAAATCCTGAAATAAGTACTTCAACATTTATATGGATAACCTTTATAAGCAAAAACCAAGGCGATATATTATTGGACAATGTTATAACACAACACACACAGGAAATACGACGGGTTCTAAAATTCACCCCGATTGTAGATTCACTCTTTTAGGGGTTGATTAGTACAAAATCCTGAAAAATAAGTTTTTCAACATTTATATGGGTAGTCTTTGTAAGCAAAAGCAAGGCGATATATTAATGACCTAAAAGATATTGAGGAATCCGTGTAAACACATTTCACCCCTAAGAGGTCGAATTTCGAAAAATCATTTCTTAGGGGGTGCTTAAGTCATAAAAGGGATATACTCCCCGAATTTTATGTTTTTTTGTCTAGACGACATTCTATCAAATAAAAAATACCAATTTACCCCTTTGGGGGAGAAATTTAAAAAAACGGTCAAAAAACTTTCTAAATATTTTAAAAAGACACCTATATGCCAAAAAGGAATGTTAGAAGACAATAAACACAGAAAATCCGAAGGGTTCTATAATTCACCCTAGTTGTAGATTCACCCCTTTAGAGGTCGATTAGGACAAAATCCAGTAATTAGTTTTTTAATATATACATGATTACTCATTGTAAGCAAAACCCAAAGCGATATCTAATTGGACCTAAGAGATATTAAAGAAATCGTGAAGCCACATTTTACCCTTTTTAACCCCCTTTTCACCCACTTAGAGGATGAGTTTCGAAAAATCCGTTCTTAGTGGGTGCTTACGTCATGGAGGGAATATACTTGCCGATTTTCATGATTGTAAGTCCAGTGGTTTGGGCTGGACGTTGATTATGAGTAAGTAGCTAAGTTACGATTTTATATATATAGATTCGGGGTGAAATTTAAAAACAAAATCCTGAAATAAGTTTTTCAACATTTATCGGTAATCTGTGTAAGTAAAAACCAAGACGATATCTTATTGGTCTGTAGAGATATTTAGGAATCCTTAAAATTACATTTCACCCCTTAGGGGTTGAATTTCGAAAAATCCCGTCTTAGTGTATGCTTACCTCATGGAGGGAATATACTTTGCGAATATAATGTATCTATGTCCAAGGGATGTTCTATTAAATAAAAAATATCCTTTTCCCCTTTAGGGGTGAAATTTTGAAAAACTGTCAAAACTATTTCGAGATATTTTAAAAAGACATCTATATGCCAAATAAGAATTTTATAACTCAACCAACACAGAAAATACGGCGGGTTCTATAATTGTCCCTGGTTGTAGATTCGCCCTTTTAGGGGACGATTAGGACAAAATCTTGAAATAGGTTTTTTAACATTTATATGGATAATCTTTATAAGCAAAAACCAAGGCGATACATTATTGACCTAAAAGAAATTGAGGAATCCGTGTAAACACATTTCACCCCTTGTCACCCCTGAGAGGTCAAATTTCGAAAAATTATTTCTTAGGGGTTCTTAAGTCATAAAAGGGATATACTCCCCGAATTTTATGTTCCTTTGTCTAGACGAAATTCTATCGAATAAAAAATACCAATTTACCCCTTTAGGGGTGAAAATTAAAAAAACGGTCAAAACACTTTCTAAATATTTTAAAAAGGCACCTATATGCTAAAAATTAATTGTATAACACAATAAACACAGAAGATGCGAAGGGTTCTATAATTCACCCTGATTGTAGATTCACCCCTTTAGTGATCGATTAGAACAAAATCCTGAAATAAGTTTTTTAATATTTACATGAGTAATCATTGTGAGCAAAAACCAAGTCGATATCTTATTGGACCTAAGAGATATTAAGAAAACCGTGAAGCCACATTTTACCCCTTTTAACCCTCTTTTCACCCACTTAGAGGATGAGTTTCGAAAAATCCGTTCTTAGTGGGTGCTTACGTCATGGAGGGAATATACTCGCCAAATTTCATGATTGTAGGTTCAGTGGTTTGGGCTGGGCGTTGATTATGAGTAGGTAGCTTAGTTACGATTTTATATATATAGATAAAACGTAAAAAACATTTTATTCTTATAATATCAATTTAATTGTTTTACAAAAATAAATAGATTAAAGTATAAAGGCTATTTCAAACGTTTAGGCGGAACTAAATGGGAATTTCGTTCTTTTAGGTTGTCACGAGTCACGAGAACGGACCTTGCTTGGGTTATTTCGTTTTTCAGGTTGTTATGTGAAAATTTAAAATTCCAACAGTGAAACTGTTCTGTGAGTGAAAACATGGAAATGAATGTCATTTATTAAAAATTTTAATACTTTTTTACATATTTTGAAGACAAAACAAATAAATAAATGGGAAATATTTATTAAGAATGACAAAAAATTAACATGCAATGAAAAAGACATTTTATAATAACAATCAATTTAATCTAGAATTTGCAATGTGAGTATGATTTACAAAGCTTAAACAAAATGACCAAAAGTCCCAATTAATAGATAAAAATTACTAGATTTCAAAATCTAGTTTAGTCTAAAGGTTTGGAATAGCCTATATATGCTGTTCACTATTGTAAAAACAAACTAAGAGGAAATGTTGATTTCATTAATTTTTAGTTTTGAAATTGGATGTCAGGTTAGTATTAAAAATAGTAAGGCAATGGCGCCTATAGGTCTGAGTGATTGTTTAATTAAACACTCCACTCTTCTTCATTACAAGCACCGATAAAAAACAGTTTAGTAAGCCTTTTGCCTATATCTGTCTCTGCATACAGTGGCTCCTGCTTTCGAAAATAAGCGCTCTGAAGGAACTGACGTCGCTACTACAGACATGAATTTCTGAGCAATTTTATATGTTAGGGAAGACTGTCTTCATATCGTCCCAAACCAGTAGCGGATTGGATTTCAGAGGTGAAACTGGATTTTTCAAATACTCAGTTTATGTTCAGTTTTGTTAGAACCACGTTGGCCTGTGTCTGATTTTAGTTTCCTCTTCTCATGTGCAATGTCAGTATGGTGACTCCAAAGAGCTACTAGAGCTACTAGTTTTCACCAGATTACAATTTTTAGAAGTGTTTCTTATTAAAAAAAAATGTAATCACAAAAAAAAGGATTCGATACGGTACTGGGTCAAATGTTCTGATATTAGTTAAGTATCCGAAGATTAGTATCGATACTAAAAACGTGATATCGAATGAAAAATATCGATACTGGTATCGAATCAATAGTATCGGATCATCCCTACCAATATCAACTAATAATGGACAAGGCTTGATGATGACCTATCACAATATTCAGTGGCTACATATATGTATACAAGTGGATTATTTTGAATTAGAATGTTCATGATGTATCTATTTCCAGATTTTACTCTACACTGTAGAGCAGGGGGTGGCTAACCCGCGGCCCGCGGGCTGCATGTGGCCCGCCTTGAACATTTTTCAGGCCCGCGAGATTCATCACACTTTTACAAAATATATTTATTTTATAATGGTCAATCGCAAAAGCTAAATGAAAGAGTGGAGAAACAAATATTGCACTAGTAAAATAAATATTTTTTAATGATTTAATTTTTTCATCAATAGCTTATCTATAAACTATTAATTTATTTATGTATACTTAGTATCTCAATCCATTCTGCTGTAGTTTTATCAATGTATTCTTATAAAAACTGAGCCTGCGCAAACGGGCATGCTAGGCATGTGGTGCATGCGGGCGCCTCCTTGATGGGGGGCTGACGTGAGATTCGAAAGGGTGCTTAAAAAAAGTAATGTGAAATGTAATTTGAGAAGTGAGGACCATTTTTTTTAGGTCTTCACTTGAAATCGAGAAATGAGGACCTTTTTTTTAGGTCTTCACTTGAAATTTAGAAGTGAGGACCTTTTTTTTAGGTCTTTATTTAAAATTTTAAGGTGAGGATCTTTTTTGATCTAGGGGACGCTCAATTCAATCTTGCCTGCGGGCGCCGCATACCCTTGCGCCGGCTCTGTATATAATAATAATTAATTATGTAATTTTCAAACTAATTTATATTCAAAATCTTTTCAGCTCTGAGAAAGATTTTAATAAAAATCGAAACGTAAGCTTAGTTAAATAAACTTTTTTATTTATTTTTACACCTGTCCGACTGCCATAAACTCAATTATTATAGTAAACACAATAATAATAATACATTATGTTTCAATTTTTCACTCCAAAAAAATGTCTATAGTGGGTCTAAATTTAATATGGAGATATATAATTTTATATGCGGCCCGCAGAGTTATGATGCATTTCCAAAGTGGCCCGCAAGATCATTTGGGTTGGCCACTTCTGCTGTAGAGTCTACAGTATTTTATGCATTACTTTTGGAATAACCATCGTATTAACGAAAGAAAGTATTGGCTTGTTAATCTCAGACTTTCTTTCATTTTTATTATTAATAAACACAATCTCAGTCCAGTTTATTATACTTCTGTGGTTATAAGACTCATCTAAAATTCTATGAGCTGTCACTGAGCGCAGTTTTAGGAATAAATAAACTGGCATTGAAGCGAGGCGCTTGGTTTATTGTGAACCTTGAACGTTCTCGCTCTGAACATGTGTCTCCGCGTACTGATTGTGAATTATTAATTTATTATGTATCAAATGCTGACTTGGCACAATCTGCATTACGTTGCAATGCTTCAATATAATTAAAGGCTATCAGTGTTGTTATACTATTCAATGTTAAATTTATTAAAACGTTTATCAGTTCAATGATTCTCTATTCACTCGACTGGAAAGCGTTTAATGAAATGCTCTCCTAATTCATAGAATAATGACAACATGTTTTTGTATATTGTACCACTGAAACAATTTTAAATATTTTTCCTTATCTACATTACTTGGACATTTATAAACTCAGTTCTTGATATCACAGTTACTATATAGTTTTTCAGGTTTCCGCCAAAGACGTTCACGGTCATCTGGTGATCGTAAGATTATATGTGATTCATCTGTAAATAAAATTGAACACCAATCTTTGACAGTCCAGCTGCCGTGATTTTGAGCGTATGAATGCGTCCGGGACAGGTCAACTCTACGACGCAAACTCGGCGGTGGTCAACTCGGCGAAGAGAACTCAAACAAATATATTTACTTATTTATTTTATTTGGACAATCTACAACAGGGGTCGGCAACCTTTGTAGCGGTTGTATTTTTTTTTTATTTTTACGTCGCAGGCCGCTTTTATTAACAAAAAATTAGGCGTCGTAGCGTTTTAGATTGATTTTATTCACATCTTTGATCGTTATCTTTATTGGTCAGGTTCTTGTGGGTAGTTGGAGCACAAAAGAATAAAATTAACATGGTTTATTGACTTATTAGTATTACAGATTAATCTAAGTATTTCATTCAGCAAACAGTGTCTCAAATTGAACATTATTATATTTATTTACGAGGGGGTGAACTTATGGTTCGTGGCTTTGATACTTGTGATCTTAGAGTGTGATTCTTTCGAAGATGGCGTCTAGGTAGGA
The DNA here is from genome assembly GCA_963971575.1 of Liopterus haemorrhoidalis. Classification (NCBI taxonomy): domain Eukaryota; kingdom Metazoa; phylum Arthropoda; class Insecta; order Coleoptera; family Dytiscidae; genus Liopterus; species Liopterus haemorrhoidalis. The sequence continues at coordinate 143,797,896 of OZ020611.1, read as the reverse complement.
TGTATAGGCTATTGCATAGTAGAAGCAGACAGTGCATGCCGGGGTACTGGTTTGATATCGGGTTGAGTGGACTATTGGTCCCTGATGTCGGTAACGGCGACTGGGACTCGTAGTTGACAATGATGTTGGCCAGTGAACACTGTGTGGTGGTGGTAGCGATGTTTAATCACAGCTTGCGCTGCCATAACGTCCTTCGCTGTTGGAACCAGCCGTCAACGCCAGTTCTCGGGGCATGGCCCTTTCAGACATGACGGCAGAGTAATCTCTAATAAGGTTACAGCCACAAAGTAGCTCGCACAGCCTAGAGTGCTAACCACGACCCGGGTTACGCCAACACAACGCGGACAGGCAAAACACCCCAAGAATACATGCGTAATTGAGCACGCATATCACGAGACCACATAACTGACATAACTGGCTCCCGATAGTCAACGTCAGGCGCGGGAATGACCCTGGGGGGGCATTCACTATATTCGGGCCAGCAGACCGCTGGTGGCTGCATACTCTCCGAAATATATAAGCCCTAGCAGCGACACATGGATACGGCCACAAAGTAGCACGCATAATCTGGAGTGCTATCCACGACCCGATCTTGCCTATTCCACGCGGACTAAGCAAAGCCTCTAAATAACACATGCGCAACTGAGCATCTTCTCCGCAGGAGCTCCCGTCACAGGTTATTATATCCCCGATCTCTAGGCAGCGATCCTCTTCTTCCCCATTGATTGGTCTCAGGCTCGTCTGGAACCCGTGATTGCCGGCCTCTATGGTAGCTTCCATGCCAGCCGGGACTCTTACGGCCAGCCCACTCCACCTACAGCCCGTCTCAAGTTTAAAGTGTTTAAAAGTGTTACGATAATTCCGATATAATCTACCTACTTAGAAATTTCCAAATCCCGAACATCTTATGCTGGATGGAAATAAACATAAGGGTGCATTTATCAATTTGGATTATAATTTGATATTTGTTTATGATAAAGTAAAACCAGTAGCGGCTGGTGACTAAAATATTTGGGGGGACACTTTTTTCCCATATATATATATATATATATATTAAAATATATTTATACGAGAAAAAAGTAAATAAATAAAAAATACCTGAAAATATGTTCTGCAACTAGAAAAACTGACAAATCTGGCACTTTTATTAAGATTTATGGTCAATATTATTATTATCATTTTTGTAGTTATTACTTCTATTATTATTATTATTATTATTAAAATTGCAATATTATTAAGACAATGCTTTGTAGTCAGAAACATAACATATTTGGTTATTAATTAAGCAGATACCTACAAATATTCACATGTATTTAAATATTAGATTAAACCTTTTCGTTATGTTCTTTAATTGAACGTTTATACGCAGTATCAAGTTCAAATCGTATATTTACCGATCCCAGCATGGCAAATTTGACCGAATAATGCATATGTTTATGAGACACATTATGTTTAAGAACTTTATCTTTGAATTGTTTAATATCTTTAACACTATTTACTGTCTTTATTTCATATGCGTCTGATGAGCAAATCAAACACACGAAACAAACAAAAAAACATTTTATTTATCACATCCACACAACCAACTTGTATTTAAATATTGTTTTTTACTAAACTTTCGATTAAATGTTCTATTCCCATTTTTATCCTGTTGGGAAATATTCAATTTTGGCCGATGAGGACCCATATTTTTACCGACCGCCAACATATATAAGGGAGGTATTGTGATCATACCGATTTCGAGATTTCGATGGATCTCCACGAATTGAGGTCCCTACATAACGTTTTGACTATTTTTAGCATGATGTCTGTCGGTCTGTCTGTGTACACGTGTAGAGCAAATTCGGCTAGAAGGATTTTTATGAAACTTCATATTTAAGCTTCTGCCATCAATGGCACGAGTTGATCAACTTTTGTTAAAAATCGGTTGACTAAAAATGGGAGTTTTCTCGTGTCGATTTTAAGATTTTTGCGAATATTTAGCAACAGAAAAATATTTCGAAAAAATTTATTTAACAAAAGTTGCTATAAATGCAATAACTAATAACTTTTATTTGAGATGTTTTTTGATGAAACGAAAAATTTCGAAAAATTTTTTCAGTCTCAAATTTTCATACTTATATGTAACGTTTCCATGGTCATGATAAATAATATCTCTGTTAGAAAATATTAGGCCAAATTATTTCTACTCTGCTGCTAGAATATATTGTATACAAGTACTTTATAATGGCGGTCGGTCCTGTGGTGGCCCCAGCTGATTTTTTATTAATAATTTTGTTTCATAGTTAAGCACGTTAGTTTTATTAAAATATACAGTATATTTTAATAAAACTAACGTGCTTCATTCGATTCATTTTCACGTTTAAGTACTTGTCACAAATCACAACGACCGAACTAAGCTACGGGACACCGGCCGTAATTAACTAATACATACAACACTAACCTTCGCCGCTGTTGCCGTTCCTAGTAAATTCTTGGCTACATATGTAGATAAGAACATTAGATATTGCATGTGGCAACGCTGCATCTTGGGACACTCCGTGGAGTGTCCTTCCGAGCGTTGTTGTCTTGATTTAAATTTTTTAAATCTAACATTTATATGAAAAATCTTTGAATAAGAAATAATAAAAATAAAAATATGCAGATATATCTAGCTACTTTAATGCAATTTTAAGGAAGTATATATAAAGTATTAAATTTAGCTTTTTTACTAAAAATTTTTAGGAGGTCACTGTCCCAGCGCCTCACTGTTTCAGCCGTCACTGAGTAAAACAGTATCTGCGTTAAATGTAAGACTTTAATTTGTATTAAAAAATATCTTACCATGTAATGTGAACATAATTTATATAATTATGTAATTTATCTAATTTGATGTAGTAAAAGAAATAAAATTTACAGATACCGCAATTTTCATGTATTCTTAAAAAGTGACATTTTTATTTGATACAAGGAGAACTCACACATATTTATTTAAAAATCTATATTACTTACATAAATAAATTCAAAACTTGTTGAAGAAACTGTATAATTTAAAAAATATACAATTTTATCTTTTGTAATACCCCACAGCTCTTTTGACGGATTATATTTTCTTTACAATATAATTTTTGTCAGTGAGATTTCTCTCCGTCGTCGAGTTGACCGTTTCCGAACCGAGTATCCGGAACCGAGTTGCTCGAAGTTACATATCCTGTTTTGCCCGAAACCCGAAACTGTATACCCGACAAAATGGTTTCGGTTCTCAGCACTTCTTGTCACAGATACTTAACTAAACTTGAGATTCTTTATATTTCTATAGTTTAGTCTCTATATTCAATAGCCAGATAAAAACAGCAACTGGATTATCAGGATCATGTTATTCCATAGCAATGTCAAAAATTTTCAGAAAATCATTTGGAAAACGGAGAGCATAAATTTAGAAAATAACTTGAAAAATGGTGGGCTGAAAATCATTTGAATAGCAGGGGCAGAATTTTTTTTGCCTCATACAAGGTGTCCTGTTGGAACCATGTTCTTTGGTTATAGCCAGGAAAGTTTTGCAGTTCAGGTACCAAGAAGTTGTCTAACATCTCCACATAACGCTCTGAATTCACTGTAACTGCACGCCCCCTTTCGTCTTCAAAAAAGTAAAGGCCGATAATTCCTCGCGCCGACATCGCAGCCCATACGGTCACTTTAGGCGAATGTAGAGGTTTCTGATGTTTGCGTTTCGGATTCGTTGCACTCCAGTAGCGGCAGTTCTGCTTATCTACGTGGCCGTTAAGATGAAAATGAGCTTCATCCGAAAACAAAATGTTGGTAAACGTTGAAAATCGCTCAATCACCTGATTTACGAAATTAAGCCTCTGATCCATTGAATTTTGTAGGGGTGCAGCTTTAGGTCTTTGTGCATAATGCGATGTACTGATGATCTATGCACATTTAAAGCACTTGCGCGCTTCCGAATTGAAAGGTTCGGGTCGTCACGAACAGACTGATTAACATTCTCCACGTTTTCTACCGTTCTTGATGACCTAGGTCGCCCGGATTTTGATTTATCCAGCGTTGTACCAGCCTCTTCAAACTTTTTAACCCAATGTCGAATGAGAGGAATGCTTGGCGCATCATTTAAGTGGCGAAAACCTCGAATACTGCAGAATTTTCTACGCGCTACAGTCGCCGATTCACCGTTTTTGTAAAACTCTCGCACGCATAACGCGCGGTCTGCTCCCGAGAAACGCTCCATAGCGATTGAATTCCCAAGAGCCAGGCTACCGATTGACATAACCCCCGCGCCCCTCGGATACGTTGCGTTCACGCAGTAAGCTAAATAAATATAAAATTTCTTTTGAGACACCTTGTATAACGGATTGGGGTCCTGTACAGCCCGGAGCCCGGGTGCGTGTATCCATTTCACCTCTCATATGTCCCGGCCATATCAGGCATACCTACAATTTAAACAATATGTTTAAAGAATAAGACCTAATTCCGTTTGAACCTTATTAGTTGGTAGCACACATTGATTAAATAATTTGGCCCTGTTCCAAATTAAGAAACAATTTCAAATCAAATTAACGTAAACGTTTTTGAACTAACGACTCGTATGTTAAATCGCTCTTAAAGACAAACTTGAGTTTTAATATAAATAAGATTTCGTATTCAAGGTCTTTTAGCAGCAGTGATGAAATGATGAAGTTTTTTGTAATTCCGATATAAGTTAAAACATTAACTTGTTTTGCAACTTCATTGATTTAAAACATTAATGTCATAGTATTTGAAACACCTTGAGATATTGTTTTATTGTTTTCCCGCAAATAAATTTATATGAAATTTATAAGCTTATAAATGACGGTGGTATACGATCATTGGTAATATAAAACAGGTTAATCACTATACATGTTCATTTATCTGGAAAAATGTCACATAATCTTCCACCAGGTCTGGGAATAATGTATGAAATTCTTCAGAACATAATTTTTTTGTTTATATTGGGGAACCAAACTTTCTTTACTTTTTTATTTGCTCTTCTTCTATTAATATTGAACTAATTACAACCAATTATTTCTTGCTATCACTCATTTTGTGAACAGGCAACTGAAACGCGGCTCGGTAGACTCACGTAGGAAAAAGTGCGACTTATGTTATGTTTGCAGTGTCTTCCCTGCAGCTCAATGGACGCACTCAATGAAAAACATACGACTAGCCTAGCGTTTCCCAAACTTTTTTTCCCGTGACCCGGTAATTTTCACACTTTTTCTTCATGACCCACTAACATTTTTCCTCCTATAATAGCCCATAGGGAAGCTAAAACATATGTATGTCCATACAGTTTTCATTTATTCACATAATAATTATAATAAAAAAGCATTAACTTTTACAAAAATTTGTAGAAATTAAACAAAAATTATTAATGAGAACCAATAGATTATTAATGAGAAGTGTGGTGCTGTTTATTTTTTACTAATAATTTCAGATTAGGAGAAAACGATGATAGCTTTATCCCTAGATCCGGTTCTACTTCCAATCGGTTTCGGTACTTATTTGTAAGGAAGACTAAGGTTGAGAAACCTGCTTCGCACTTATAGGTCGTTACGAAAGGCATTAGAAATTTTATTGCTTTTTCCGCTATAAGTGGGTATTCCTGACGACAATTTATCCAAAAATCTATCAATGGTATTCTGTCGAAGACGGCTTTCAGTGCTGTATCACACGACAGTTCAATTATAAAATCAATATGTGAATCCTCAATCAATATGTCCGCTACGCAAGTATTAATCAGTAGTCCGGATTCAATGATATTTAATCGTATTCTAGGGTTTCTTGAAAAAAACATCTAGGTTTCGCGAGTTTTCACGACCCGGTACTGGGTCGCGACCCACCATTTGGGAAACCCTGGAGTTTCCTAAACTGTGCTCCGCGAAGCGTCTATTAGTGCTCCGCGAGCAGATTAGACAGAAAAGTAAATAAAATAAATGTGATCAGTTGTGAAAATAGTGTACATTTTTTCAAAACAAAAGTTTTACTCAGAAATGATACGCTACTGAAGATACAGTAAACATCTTTTATCCTGCAACATTGAAATTATTACTCTGCATGGTTTCCCTAGTAACGACAAATTATTTTGACTGCAATATATATATGTATGTATCATAAATTTAAATATCCCTAGTAATTTGGCCACCTACTGTATATATATATATATATATATATATATATATATATACAGTAGGTGGCCAAATTATTAGGGACAGTACACCTCCCCTGCAATTTTCAAGTTTAAATACATTTTGTGAGAAAATAAATTGTTTTTAAATCATTTTTCTTCTATATTCTTGTTGTTGGTATCATTATTATTTTAAAAAGCGGGAGGTCGCCAAAGAAATCATCACTACCAAGCGGCAATTGATAGAAACCCTTATCAGAGAGTGGCATCACAACCCCAATATCCGACACAACGCAAAAGTCTGCATAGAAAGCATGCCCAAACGCCTGGAAGCCGCAATCGCAGCAAAGGGTGACATAACAAAATATTAAGATTTTACTTAATTTGTTAAATTAACACTTTTTATACAAAAATAAATGGTTATGAATAAGCAATTATGTCGTTTTATATTCTAAATAAAGCACTCTAATGAATAAAAATAAATACGAGACCCAAAGCCACTTATTTCCTCACTAAATTCATTTGAAAACTACAGAAAATCTGCACTGTCCCTAATAATTTGGCCACCCACTGTATATATATATATATTGGATATTTGGTTCTTGACGAGGATTATATGAAATAAAACGCAGGTTCTCTTTTATTCGTCCGTTTATTAAAATAGTTTGTCAATTTATAAAATTTGAAACGTTTCGTGCATGGACAGTTTGCACATCTTCAGTCAGTCAATCGGTTAAAATAACCACGTAGTCAACAGTGACCTTGCTATATATAAAAAAAAAATACTGCACATATTTAGAAACCTAAATAATGGTATTAGGCGTTCGAATTAAAGTTAACAAAAAAAAATATTTTAATATAAAATTTGTTTTGGCATCCCAAATAATCATCATTCACTTACTAAATACCTGCAAAACCCTGAAATGTGTGAAAATTCACACTTCACATCAATTTTTTTATTGTAAGGAACGTTTTTTTTTTTTTTTTTTTGTTTATAATTGATAAAGCATATTTTCTACCTTTTCCTTGGAGTTTTGGCTCCTGACTGTGTCTGAGGTGCGGCCCAATGGACACTTACATTTATAAACCAAGCTTAAAGCCTCATTTATAATAGATACATAGCACAGGCATAACATGAGAATCACAAGACTATATTTTCAATAAAATCATTATGCAATTGTCCAAATACCTACACTAACTGGTTGTGTGAAAGTGGACAGTTATATAGCCAATCCGCCCCTGATTTTATTATAATATTATTTTTATATTCTTTTCTGTTTCAGATCTCTTCCTAACGTCTTCCAAAACTACATTACCAATTCCGCTACGATCTATCTGTACTTTTAATGTGTTGTAATATAAAGTTATTTAAATAAATCGCCTAAAATAAATTAGTTTTTATTATTGAAGCAATAAGCGTCAATTGTGTCATCACAATACCAAACAATTAGTGAAACGAAGCATTTCGAGACAAGTGTTTCTATAAAAAACAGAGTGATTAGTCTGTTGGGAGAGTTCTGTTGTGTATGTTGTGGCAGTGAATTGGAGTGCATCAGGATTGTGAAGAGGAGTAATTTATCAGTGAAAAGGACACGTGCATGGTACTAGAGTGATATACTGGAATAAACTGTCCATGTGCCGTCTGCAGACATGGATGCAAGTAAACAGATATACAACCCTAATCCTAAGGATACCGCCAATATTTTCTCATCGTGCTTCTTCTGGTAAGTTATTTATAGTTATCAATTAACTGTACTTTATTTTGAGACTAATAGTTTTATGTTATCTAAACATGTACTAACAAGTACAATGTGTACTGTAAAGTCCATTCTACATTATACTTTTTTCAATACTTTTTTCAATACTATCCAACTCTGACGTCATTTCAACTTTTGATACTACAGAATATAGTGGGGGGAAAAAATAAGAGACAGTGAAAAATTTTATATCTTCCATCTCTTATTACTTTTGTTGCCAACTTAAAAATTTTTAGGTTCAGATGGCAGACAACAATTTGGTTATAGTGAACCAATTTATAAATATTGTTTAATTGTGCTAAGTTTATATTTAATTATATGATCCAAATAAACTTCTTATCAACTTAATAAACTACTAAAAGTTAAGTTGTAAACAAAAACTAAAAAGTTGGTGTTGGTACGATTGAAAAGTACAGAACTGTCATCCAAAACTACCCCCGGTCAAATTTTCGATTGACAGTTCTGTACTTTTCAGTCGTACCAACACCAACTTTTTAGTTTTTGTTTACAACTTAACTTTTAGTAGTTTATTAAGTTGATAAGAAGTTTATTTGGATCATATAATTAAATATAAACTTAGCACAATTAAACAATATTTATAAATTGGTTCACTATAACCAAATTGTTGTCTGCCATCTGAACCTAAAAATTTTTAAGTTGGCAACAAAAGTAATAAGAGATGGAAGATATAAAATTTTTCACTGTCTCTTATTTTTTCCCCCCACTATATTCTGTAGTATCAAAAGTTGAAATGACGTCAGAGTTGGATAGTATTGAAAAAAGTATTGAAAAAAGTATAATGTAGAATGGACTTAATATATGATCATAGAAAGAATGTTGAGAATGCATATAATCTTATGACGTAATAGTGTTTTATTTTTAAGAGGATTTACAAATCTTTGTAGGTGGAAAGCACACATACATTTTGTTCTCTATCGTTAAGTTGATAATCAAATAAAATGTTCGTAGGAAAGGAAATTATTGTAGTAAAATTTAATTAAGTTTCACGTGAAGTGTGAATTTTTATCACATTTCAGGATTTCGTAGGTATAACTTAACCCAGTGGTTTCCAACCTTTCTGTACCTCTGCCAACCTTTTTTATGAAAACATTGTTGCCCCCCCCTCAATTTTCGTAACAATCTAATTTCACAAATACACACCTGATATTGTAATTTATTTAATGGGCTACAAGATAATATACCGTATTATGTATAAATATATACATATCAAATATTTATTATAAGTAATAATAAGTTTAAATGGAAGAAAAACAAAATAAAAATACAAAAATTAGAATACATAATTAATAAAACATAATTATATTTTAACTATGTGATGATTGGGCTTGTTTTTCAGCACACATTTTCTCAAACCGTGGTATCATTGTAGATATCGCTGTTCTTAGTTCCTTTTCAATCACTAAACGTGATCGATACTTCGTCTTTAAAACAGCTCGTTAAGGAACGCCGAAGGCGTGACATGAGGCGCGACCCCCTTGCAATAGTCTTGACCCCCCCCAGACTGACTTAATCAGTAAGCCGTGGCGTACGAAATTTTGATGCGAGTTGAACTAACAGAAAAGTAGTAGTGGAGGCTGTTAAGATTTCATTCTTTTAACTAATAAAGATTAAGGTTTCAAGTAGTTAAAATCAAGTCAACAAAACCAAAATATAAAGCTACTATTGTTCTAATATACAAACATAAATTTTAGGCTGAGGCTGCATAATAATGCGGTGACATCATGGCGTCAAGCTTTCATATTAAATAAAATACTTATGCTGAAGTAGTTCTTTTCTGGCTATGATTGAATAAAGATGCTTAAAGCCTATGTATGAGTTTTATTTAACAATCTCCAAAAAACCCATATTCCAACAGGGGCGCATTTAGTTTCACGTTTCGTGTCTTTTTCTTTCGTTTTCTCTCTCTGCGCAGACCTTCTCCCATCCGCCACGAGTTGCTGATTGAGGTATATCTACAGTGGCGTAACTAGGAATTTTAGTTCCTTAAGCAAAATATGTCAAAGCCCTCCTCTCACGTAAAAAAAAAAAAACAATCAAGAAAGATACAAGTTTATATATAATACAAATTACTGCGGAAAGATTTCTAGGCACTTTATAACATTGGGTGCGTTTAACGAACGCAACTGTTGAGTATCGTAACTTCAGTGGTTCGCTAAACGAATCCGCTCACATGACACTGTAAGCAGCTTAGTTTTCTAACCGACAAATTTAGTTTTTTCTTTATAGTAACCTCGGTTATAGTGACAAGTGACAAATTAACAGTCAGTAGTTTTTCATTTGCTGTTCGTTTAACGAACAGTTGACTGTAATCACCAAGTAAACAAATTTGCGCTGTTACTCAACAGTTGTGTTCGCTAAACATGACCATTGACAAAATTCAGATACATTTTTCTTAAAAACAAAAATGGTGATATTATGTAAGCGTAGCTTTTATAGAAGAAGCAAACGGTACTGATTATGATAAATAGTTTTAGAGTTATACCGAAAAATGTTTCGTTCTCAGCCCCCAAAACGTTGCCTTTAAATTAAAATCCTAATATGAAATATAGCCTATAACCTGCCCGCGGATTCACCTTCAGGGATGTTGAAAATCTCATGAAAATCAGTCTAACCATTTGTGTGTGATGTCCGTACTAATAGACAAACACACTTTCACACTTAAATATACACACACACATATATATATATATATATATATATATATATATATATATATATATATATATATATATATATATATATATATATATATATTTAAATGCACGTACAGGTACCATATTTGTGCCATATATTAGGTCTATTCTTTTGTGTGATCTAGATTGCTTTAGAGTCGAGCAGTTAGATCAAGATCATGTGACTGCTAGAGCAAATTAGATTTGTGCTCTCCGATCTTCACAAACAAATGACTATTTACCAAAGAAAAAATATTGTCGTTTATTTATTTATTTTTTTTTAATGCTTTGTTCTCCACCTAAATTTTTCTTACTGCAATTTCATAGGTATCACTATCTAAAAAGAAGACCAGTATATTTTTTGTGTTTATTCATTCTTCTTTATTTACAGATTATATTTCCTGCTCTACTCTTCCTGCTCTACCTTTTGACACCGAGCAAGTTCAGCTTGCTCGATGTGATCTAGTATAAGTTTCTCTGGAGAAACGAACACTATTATATCAACTATTCTTACATAAAAGAACGCCTACAATGTTGCTAGACTTGCTCTGATCTATACCTACAAACGAACAAACCTATTATACCAGCGGTTCTTAAACTGTCGTCCGCGGACTCCTGGGAGTCCGCGTAGCCATTACCGGGGGTCCACGAAACAATTTTGACATTAACTTTACATCCCCCAAGTTTTCGCTTTTATTCAAATAACTCATTTAATAAAAATCATACATGGTCAAGACTTTTTTTATTTGTTGTTGCCTAACTAGTTATTGCCATAACTAAACAATAATTATTATTCAACTGCAAATTATTTACAGAAAACATATAATAAGTTCTATTTTGACCAATATTTGACCAAGAAATGTTTGTATGAGTTTAACGTATTATAATTTGTAACTTTTTTAATTCTTTTTACTACCATTTTTATTCCTTTTATGTTTTTTATTCCCTATACTAATAAAAATGTTTATCTCTATAAATGTCCAAGACCATTTATTAAAATAACCAGCGATACATTTTTACCAATATTTATTACAACGTAGTGCCTATGAGATTATTGACCCAGAAATTAAGTCTCAAGAACGACGTAAAATGCCGAACAAAAAAAATAGGGTTGAGATGGGGTCCGCAAAAAAAAATGTTGTTTAAAAGGGGGTCCTCGGACTACGTAAGTTTAAGAACCCCTGTATTATACTATTGTTTCTTCCTTTTCTGGAGACTCGCCGCGTACTGCCAGACGATGACTCGCTAATCGGCGGCGATACGCGTACCTCACTTTGAGTAGCACTGTTTTAAACAACCCCTAGGTTTACAAAACAAAGTTATTACAAGGAATTGATCTAAGAAAAAAGTCTTTCAAGTCAAAAACTTTGTTATAATGTAATAAGGAATGTATATTATAGTAAAGTACATGGAACAGCACTGCAATTGGTTTTAAATGTTTTTATTGAACAAATCTATTGATTGTGATTTCGAGCCTAAAAGCGATATACAGCAAAACCTCTATCTATCGTTTTGAAGGGGCTTGTTGAACTAAACAATAAATGGGGGAAAACAACAGACGCGGAAATATATAACGCAGAATGAGACTGGATGAAATAAACGACACGGACGGGTAAACGATTATTCGAGGAACGATCGATCTAGATTTCATTGTATGATTTATAAATTGCACGGCCATCTTAAATTAAAAAAATAAACTATTAAAGAACACATTTAAAAAGTCAAGAACCCCAAAAGTCTGAATATTTAAGTCTGTACATAAACAACTTGTATTCCACTTCCTTTGTAACGTGCATTTACCATTAAAACTTATAGGAAAATTTGTAGACGATAGTGTGCATGCAAATTTTCCACTTAATTTGCATGACTGCTGATTTTCTTTATTGTTAAATGAGCTAAGATTACACACGTTGAAAAAATTAGAAGCAAGGTCATACACCTGTAAGTAAAGTGTTTGTTTAGTAGTTTATTTTGTAATACATATTATGTTGTTACCTAATGAAATATACATGTTAATTTAATTATAAAATGTGAACAAGCATTTTAACAAATAAACTGTATACAATAGTGCATAACAGTGGTTTCTAACCGATGTTTCGCGGAACACTAGTAGGTATTCCGTGAACTTGTTACAAGTGTTCCGCAAAATTATGAAATATTATATTATCAGGAAAATAACACTTAGTTACGGTTTTACAGATATTGTAACTATTTTTTTTTAAATTAAATTTTTTGTTTTATTACCATGTAATCTGTAGGTACTAATAGTTAATGAAATATATGTTCATTCATATTTTTAATATTACGTAGTTTTATAACCGTGTCGACTTTATACTTTGTTACTGATTTTCCCGCCCCACTTGCCCCCGCCTAGAGGCGCGCTGTGCGTACACTTAGTTTTTCACCATAAACAGTGCAAATGTTTTATGTAGCAACTGTAGCAAGTTTTTTTTTATGGTACTCATACAACAGTAAACAGCATTAAAAATGTTTTGATGAAAATTCTTCCGCCATTTTAAAATGCAAAGGTATAAAATGAAACGAAAACAATAATTAGGTACTCAAGATTACAGAGTTTAATTAAAATGCAAAAGACGTCTGTTTAATTCAGCAAATAAGTCGTGACTAGTTCGCATACTGCGCTAATAATAAAAACGAAAAAACTTTCCGGTACACCTAATACAATGAAAGTTTATTATTTTAAATTTATTAAGGCATGAAAAGTCAAAAAAGAAAAATTCGATGCATCATCACTCATTAAAGTTATAAAAATCATTTACTTCTATTGCTAAATATCTTCTTATTGCAGTTTGCTAAGATTTCTATTTATTCCATGGGGCGATAAATTCTATCTACCGTTTTTTACACTAGCACTGAACGGATTTAATTCCTTTGTGTACCAATCGACGTAACAACCAAGTGATTTTCTGGATCAATGAAGTTATATTAAAGAAACAGATATAACAACAAAAATAAATTCAAACGAGCAGTCGTAGCTCGTAGCCGACAAAGCCAGACACTTTTTTATACCACTGGTATCGTATAGTTACTAAAGAGATGTCATATGTGTACAGGGATTATATATATCTCTAAGTCTGTCTAAAGTACGAGATTTTTTTTGTCTTCCCTCTTTGCATATATTAATTCAATCAGAACGAAATTCGTGGAACAAGAATATGTGAAGAATAAAATTGATATCGTATAGCAATTATTTGTTTACTTATTTTTACCGGCATTATTTTGTTTCTATTGCTCCCCTTTTTATTATTTTTGTGTAATATTGAAATATTGTAAGATGCCGAGTAACACGTTCAACTCTTGTTATAACTAGTGGTGTGCCGGATATCCGTGTCCATATCCGTATCCATGTTCGTATCCTTTTACCAAAGCGGATCTTAAAGCGATATAATATAGACAAATTTGAATTAGTTTTCATATAAGCTTGCATTTAAAAATGCTCAAGGAGGAGTAAATTTTACTCTGACGTTTAAATTTATGTTTATTCACATTACTTACTGGTGGGTTTCGAACGGTCTAATATATATTAAATATTAGAGTAAAGTTAATTTAATCAAAGACAGCGAGTGAGTGATTTTGAACACAACTAAATTGTGCCTCGGTTTACAGGGACAAAAAATGCTATATTTCAACTTGAGCTCTCGCCTCGCAGTTAGCTCGTCGCGTGCCAATTAGCATGATTTTGTTTGTAAAACCGCGCGATTATCCTATTATAGACCTTATCCTAGATCATTGCCTTCGATCTATTGATCAACAACCTTAAGTCCTAAGAACTGAGCAGTTTTTTCATTTTACCAAAAGCTGACCTTTGCTTTATTCTGCTTATTATTTCAAGAGAATCTTCTTCAGTGTCTTTTTTTCAATTTTGTCTATACCAACGTATAATTTGAGGGACGGTACTTTGAGAAACCGTTCTTGATTCCTAAGGAGTTTAATTTATTTAACAGACTTTCCAAATATACTTATGTTTCAGCCAAAAGAATTGAATCATCTGCGTATCTGATGTTGATACGTACTCTATTCTAATCCCAGCGTCTTCATTTTCAGTAATTTCTAAGTATATAGCATTCTAATAAATATTAAATAGCAAGGGAGACAAAGTATTTCCTTCTCGAACATTCGAAATTTATATTTCTTCAGTGAGTTGTTTATCTACCAATACTTTCCGATTTTAAATACTAGATGGAGTACCCGTACTACGTACGGTTATTATAATGTATATTTTTGCTATAACGTAAATGATAAGTGAGATATTTCAGTTTCAAGTAGAACACAAAATAATCTTTTCTTTATTTTAAACCACTTTTTTGTATATATTTTTGGTGTTAAGTGAATAATAAGTGAAATGCTTCATTTATAAGTAGCTCTCGCCATAGCTTCAAAAATATATATTTTATATATATATATATATATATATATATTATTAATTTTTTGCTCTTCAGTAAATGATAAATGAGATATTTCAACCGTATAAGTAACACTCCCCTTGCAAATTGAAGAGAAGAAAAAAAGTTTACTCATGTACATTTTTGATGTAAAGTAAACAATAAGTGAAATATTTGAAGATTTTAGATTTAGGATGTACCCCTACTACTACCTAAATATTCATTCAATCTAAAAAGTATAAACAAAAAGTTTTCTTGTTATGGTTAAATAAGGAATTCCGATAACATACAGTTTTATCAACACAGTGTTATAAACTCCACATTTAGAGTTTAATAACAATAAATTCTATGAAATGTTCATTCTTCACACATAGTTTTATTTTTCCCGAGACCAGTTCCTAATTTTGTACAATAATATCAACAAATTCCGTTGAAGTACTCACTCATTTAAGATTAAAATGGAAAGTACAAGATTCAAATTAATACATCACCAATTCCAGAGTTGCAGGTCATACTTCGAGTCCAAGGTTATCGCATAATCGTTTCTTGTTAGTTGATTGTTTTGTTTATGCATCATTTGTTTATTTTCAGAGAGTACAAAAATTATTTCGGTATTTTTAGTATTCGCAGTAAAAATCTCACATCTCACGTCATCCAGAGGAAAAAGTTTAAGAAGATGAGTGCTTAAGTGTTTAAGTAATTCAAATTACACGCTTGATGAAGTTGTTCTGTGTTATCTTATACCTGTCATTCAGTATTATAATGTCTTTGTTACTTCCTTCCAACTTTTATTACAATACATCTCAAATTTACATACATACTACTTTTTTAAAGCGTTTATTTTTTATTGAACTGAATGAATTTTAAAACGATTATTATTAGTGCTGGGAACCGAAACCGGTTTTTCGGGTACCCGGTTCTGGTTTTTGGGTAAAACCGGGTTTGTAATTTTCGCGTTACCCGGGTACCCGGTTTCGAATACCCGGTTCCGATTACCCGGTTCCGAATGCCCGGTTTCGGATAACCGGTTTCGGATACCCGGTTTCAGATACTTGGCTTCGAATACCCGGTTCCAGACACGCGATTCCGAGTTCCCTGATTCAAACTTGATATTTGGTACAGGAGTACCAGATGTTTAAAATTACAAAATTTTACGATAGTAGGTACCTCTACTTAGGAATTTCCAAATTCCAAACATCTTGTGTTAGATGAAAACGAGATACCTATTTAGAATTTAGAATATTCATTCATATTTTGTCTTTAATAATGACAACAAATCCTTGGCCTCGCAAAACCTAGGCTCCGGGCCTGGTACAGAGTCTGACTATTGGAGAATTTTGATAAGAATTCGTGTTCGCAAAAGGTATACAAAGAAGCGAAGAAGATCGCGTATTGTACACTGGAACATTAATAGTGATTAAATTTTGTAGTTCAACACATGATAATAGATTATTAAGAATTTTATGCAAAATTTTCATGTCACTCAAAGTGCGACGATCCTTTAGTGTGAGAAAATTAAACTTGGCGCAACGTATATTATAATTGATATAGTTATATTATATCAAAAATATATATTAAAAAGTAGTTGTTTAGAATTAAAATAAAGAAACGATTACTATTTTTTTTTCTATTCAAAATTGAAAATGTATATAACAAAAACCGTACGTAGTAGATGCACGTCAGCAAGTATATAAGGATATTACTTAACGTATCTCAGTCACAATAACCATAACTGTTATGATGCTGGAAACCGAAACATGTTTAACGGGTATCCGGTTCTGGATTTCGGGTAAAACCGGTACGTAATTTTGAAGTAACCCGGTTCCGGATACCTCATTCCGAATATCCGGTTCCGATTACACGATTCCGGATACCCGGTTCCGATTACCTGGTTCCGGATACCCGGTTCTGATTACCCGGTTTCGAATACCCGGTTCCGATTACCCGGTTCTGAATACCCGGTTTCGGATACCCGGTTCCGAAACCGGGTAACCGGGTGAACCCGAAACCGTTTTTTTTTTTAACCGGTTCCGGTTCCGTCAAGATCGGTTTCTCACAGCACTAATTATTATCTTCCAACCAATGTCTTATGGAAGTGTATACGTAAATAGCGGAACATGTTAATTCGGAGATGATCAACTCGGCAATGTTAACTCAGTGAGAAAACAAGAAAATATATATACAGGATGTTTGTTTGAAACGCCGCATCTCGAATAACTCCTTTATTTTAAGAGATACAAAAAAATCTTCAGAAGGAAAGTTAAACTAGACAAAATGGCCCACTTAAGGATTATAATAAGAATTCTGCATCACTTCTGGTTTCAACGGAAATTGTTTCAACTTTTTATCTAGCATACGGAATCGGTACTTATTTTTTCTTGAAAACACATTAAATGAGCTTTACAAGGATATCAAAATATCATACTTTAATTTTAACCATTTCAAAATGGCGACTGTTTATTTACAAAGTAATAAATAATATAAATCGTACAAAGTTAGCATAGCGAGCTTTGAAAATGATTTTGTAACATAAAAAAACCAAATAAAACCTGCACATTTTCTTGCCTGTTAGTACGAGTTTGATATTAAAGATGATAACATCAAATCGTTTGAAATTATGGCTTACGTACGTTATTCAAATGAAGAAATGACAGATATGGTTCTGACATTCGGGGAATTTCAAATAAATTATATTAGAGCCCAGCAACTCTACCAAAAAGGTATTCTGCAGGTAAAGGTTAGAAGACTTAGAACATAGGGTAAAAACAGCCGTCAAGGAAATTCAAGAGTCTATCTTTCTAAATGTAATGGAAGAGTTTTTATCACGAATGAGAAACAGTGTGGATGACAACGGCGGTCATATTACACATCTGTAAATTTTCCTTAGTTTATTACTAACTTTAGTCATATTTTGTTTTATTGTTTTTCCTAGTTACATAATGTTATATCTTTTTATAATTTAGTTTCTACGATTTTTATGTTATTTATTATTTTGTAAATAAATGGACGCCATTTTGAAATTGTCAAAATTAAAGTATGATATTTTGATATCCTTGTAAAGCTGATTCAATGTACTTTCAAGAAAAATAAATTAAGTACTAATTCCCTATGCTAGATAAAAAGTTAAAACAATTTCCGCTGAAACCGGAAGTGATGTAGAATTCTTATTATAGTCCTTAAGTGGGCCCTTTTGTCTAGTTTCACTATTCTTCTGAAGAATTTTTTGTATCTCTTAAAATAAATTAGTTCTTCGAGGTGCGGCGATTCAACCAAACACCCTGTATATACTACTCTGTCAAAAAAGTAGCGGGAATTTGTGATTTAAAAAGCCCGCGCTAATTATTTTTTTAAAATCTTTTTTCATAAGATGGCAGCACTGTCCCTAATTACTGTGTCAAGCATGAGCGCCATCTGTCAACCAGTTTGATTACATCGGCTGTTTTAGTTAACACACTTCAGTAGTGCGTCGCGATTTTTACAATGAACAAAACTACTGAACAAAGAGTTTGCCTTAAATTTTGTGTTGTGAATGGAATTACGTGTACCGACTCGTTAAAAATGTGGGGAAAGTGTTATGGTGAATCAGCTTTATCAAAAACACGGGCGTACGAGTGGTACAAAGCGTTTAAAAATGGTCGAGAGATCGTCGAAGACAAACAACGTTCCGGACGGCCTTCGACCGCTTCAACCGACGAAAACATCGAAAAAGTAAAGGAAATTGTTTGCGTGAGAAAATTCGTCAAACACGACCAAAATTATGGAAGAACAATTCCTGGATTGTACATGATGATAATGGACCATCGCATAGATTAGCAATAATGACTGAATTTAAGTCCAAAAACGGGGCAAATACCATCGAGCAACCACCGTATTCACCAGATTTGGTCCCGTGTGACTTCTTTTTATTTCCGAAATTAAAATTGCCTCTTCGTGGAACCCGTTTAAAGTCGATCGAAGCCATAAAAGAAGATTCGTGGAATTCGCTGAAGGCTATACCGGAAAGCGCCTATATAAAGTGTTTCGAAAACTGGAAAAAAACGCTGGAAAATGTGTGTTGCATCAAATGGAGCCTAATTTGAAGGCGACAAATTAAATTTTGATGATTAAATGAAAATTGTATGCTTCATTTAACAATTCCCGCTACTTTCCTGACAGAATGTATATATTTGTAAGTATATATTTTAAATGCCGGTTTCTGAAAGCTTAGCCGAGTTTAATCTTTTGGTTAAACTCAATTACAATATAAAAATCTCGTAAGTAACCATAGCAACCATTTTCTGACCATTGGATTATAGTTATAGTATTTCCAAAATGGCCACTTTTGTCAACAAGCTTAATAATGCCGCAATGGGTTTATGGCAGTAATCTAGGATGTGCTGTTAAGGGAATTTTAAATTTAAATTGAATAGATGCAACAGTAGTTCAATTGAAGTTTCTTAAAAACCATTAAGGATATTTCCTAAATTTATAATCCTCATGTTTAAAATCCTATTGTTTCTAAATTTTAGGGTTTGTTATACTTGTGTGTTAGTTAATTTTCAACGTTCATAGCGTGCATACATTAACAACATGGCTCTTTGGCTACCATTTGATTTTGAAGAAATTCCTAATTTCTGTAGTGAAAATAGTGAATCTGTGCAAGGTGATTTAGAGTGCGAAAATGAGAACGTTGACTTGGAATGCGAAAATGTGGACGTGGCTACTATTTTAACGCTACCGTCATATTATTGTGTTTTAAATCCTATAGAACTAATATGGAGCCAATTAAAAGGTAATGTGCGCCGGAAAAATACAACACCGACAGAAAGTGACACGGTAGTACAATTAATTAAAGACGAAACCAGAGCAATAAGTGATTTGTGGAAAAAATGTGTAGAACATGTAAAGACAATTGAAACAATTTTATTTTATAAATCTTCAATAATTATTAATTTAAATGATAGTAGTAGTGACACAAACTCTGATAGTGATATAAACAATGATAATAGTGATAATGATTAATATTTTAATAATTTTAAATTACCATAAATTGACAAGTTCAAAAAAAGCATGATTTTTGTTTGTGCAAATTTGAAGTATTTAATATAGACTATAATGCAGGGGTGGGCAAATCTTTTGGCTGTCGGGCCACATTGCGGTTGAAAATTTAAGCCCGGGCAAAAAAAAAACTTTTTTTCTTATTTTAAATATTGTTTTAGTTACGAAGGATATTTTATAAATTTTAAAAGCAATATTTTTAAACCAAAACGTGTATTTATTTTGCAATTTCAAGAAAAAAAATTAAAAGAAAATTGGAAAGAATGATAATTAGAAAGAATATTGGACAGACAATAATATTTTTGCAGGACATAATAATTTATAAAATGCTTCGCGTCCGGATCCGGCCCGCGGGTCGCTATTTGCCCAGGCCTGCTATAATGACTTTAAAATAAAACGATTTTTAAACATGCCTATATTTATAATTCAAATATAGCCAGTCCTAAGCCTGATAAAAATGTGAAGGAATGTCATGTGAGTATATACAGTTCATTCTAAACAGCATATAATAAAACACGTTTATTTTAAATAATTATTACGGTCCTGTCAACTATTTTTAACAGAACTATAAACTCAGCAGGTATAATGGTTATACAAGGTGTCTCAAAAGAAATTTTATATTTATTTAGCTTACTGCGTGAACGCAACGTATCCGAGGGGCGCGGGGGTTATGTCAATCGGTAGCCTGGCTCTTGGGAATTTAGTCGCTATGGAGCGTTTCTCGGGAGCAGACCGCGCGTTATGCGTGCGAGAATTCTGCAGTATTCGAGGTTTTCGCCACTTAAATGATGCGCCAAGCATTCCTCTCATTCGACATTGGGTTAAAAAGTTTGAAGAGACTGGTACAACGCAGGATAAATCAAAATCCGGGCGACCTAGGTCATCAAGAACGGTAGAAAACGTGGAGAATGTTAATCAGTCTGTTCATGACGACCCGAACCTTTCAATTCGGAAGCGCGCAAGTGCTTTAAATGTGCATAGATCATCATTACATCGCATTATGCACAAAGACCTAAAGCTGCACCCCTACAAAATTCAATTGGTGCAAGAATTAAAGCCCCAAGATGCCAGTCAGAGGCTTAATTTCGTAAATCAGGTGATTGAGCGATTTTCAACGTTTACCAACATTTTGTTTTCGGATGAAACTCATTTTCATCTTAATGGCCACGTAAATAAGCAGAACTGCCGCTACTGGAGTGCAACGAATCCGAAACGCAAACAACAGAAACCCCTACATTCGCCTAAAGTGACCGTATGGACTGCGATGTCGGCGCGAGGAATTATCGGCCCTTACTTTTTTGAAGACGAAAGGGGGCGTGCAGTTACAGTGATTTCAGAGCGTTATGTGGAGATGTTAGACAAATTCTTGGTACCTGAACTGCAAAACTTTCCTGGCTATAACCAAAGAACATGGTTCCAACAGGACGGAGCAACTTCACACACGTCCAATATGTCTCTACCACGTGTTCGTGAAATTTTCTCAGGCAAATTGACCTCCCGGAGAGGTGACATAAATTGGCCTCCACGCAGTCCAGATTTAACTCCTATAGACTTTTTCCTATGGGGTTATCTTAAATCTAAAGTTTACGCCAATAAACCGACTTCACTGGCGCATTTGAAAGAAAATATCCGGCACGAAATGGTAGCCATCCCTGAGCCCACCTGCCGAGACGTCATAAGTAATTTTACTGTTCGATTAAATGAGTGCCGAGAACGCGAGGGTCTACATTTAGACGATATTATTTTTAAGAAATAAATCCCCAAAAAGTGTATTTTAATAATTAATAAACATTTTTTCTATATACGGCTTACTTTTTTTTTAATCGATCCACTAAATATAAAATTTCTTTTGAGACACCTTGTACTATCAGTCATTATTGGAATCAGCAAGTGAGAGTAACCATTTCATTTTGAAAATACTATACCTTCAAGCTGAAAAAAAAAAAAAAAATAGAAAAAGTTATTGAATGTTTTAAACTCTATGTTAGCATCTGTGCCATTCTATAATTACATAGAGCGCAGTATAAAAATTGGTGCAAAATGTGAATCTTCACAATAATTATCTAATTGAATACTCCTAATTTGTAAATGACATTTACAAAGCATAATACCTAATAACAAATTCTATGAATTAAAATCCGTTCCGCATAATTTTTGCATTATCATCGTAACTAAGCAACAGTCTTCACTGCGGTTAACCGCTTTACGATATTTGTTTGTTTTATATAATAAGATAAACAATGTTTGATATCTAAAAAAGCATAGCCCAATAGAGCTACAGTCATGTGCGTAAAAACAGCAGTATCAGAAAAATACTAGAATAAATGAAAAAAAAAAGTTTGTTTAAGTAATAACAAAAGCCAAAATTTTACTGATATTTTATATTTTAAGAACAACTTTATTATTTTGATAAAAAGAAAGTATTTTTGTCGATTCATTATAAAAATATATGAGACAGATTAAGGGAGACGTTAAACAATGGGGTTCTTCCTGCAGGATTAACCGCAGGCAGGAAACCGCCATCACACGCCTTCGTATAGGCCACTGTTGGTGGACCCATGGACACCTTCTTCGAGGTGAAGAGTCCCCTATCTGTGAGACGTGTAACACAGATTTGTCTGTGTTACATCTTTTAACTGAATGCGTACAGTTCGAGGATGTCAGGGAGAGGTTAGGCCTGTGCTATGACCTGTCAGTTGCCTTAGGTGACGACAGAGTACTCATGGACAGGCTGATACTCTTCCTGAGAGAATCGAACTTACTGTTTTATGTGTGAAGTCTTGCACCTTATTTTAACGTGTTCTGTTTTTAAACTGTGATATTCGATGGTAATTGGCCCCTTTACAGCATCTTACCATCACCCTGACTCTGTTCAAATTTTCGAACAGACCTTTTTATCTTATTTATTTGTGTTTGTCAGTGCAAGATTTCTTTTATTGAGTATGCGTTATTTTATTGGTTTTATCTATTTATTGATTGTTTAATTTATTGTTTTTAATATGTAGTGTAGTCATTTAAATGGGCTGAGTTAGGCGCAAATAGCCTTTGTTGCTGTGCGCCAAAAACTTTAACTAACTAACTAATTAATAAAAATATATATAGTATTTGTAAAAATATGCTCATCACGCTGTTCATAAATATAGCAGTACACTTCATAAAATAAATAAAACTCATTTTAATATTAAATATTCTTTATTATTTTTGTAATATTTGGTTCCATGAAATTTTTTTCGTATTACTTCTACACATCTTCGCGGCATAGAACCAAAATAGCTATCGGCATTTCTTTAAAGGAACAGATTTCCAAGCTATTTCAATTTCCCCTCATAATTCTTCTTTGTTAGCAGATTTTGAAGAAGATATTTTAATTTTTACATCAGCCCACAGGTTCATTGGATTTAAGTCCGGAAATTGAGCAGGCTAACCCATAACAGTAACCCTATTTTCATTAAATCAGTTTTTTGCTTTGCGCGAAATGTGCTTTAGATCATTATATTGCATAAATATCAATTTTAAAGGCATTTCCTTCTCTGCAAAGGGAAGCATGATATACTGCAAGATACTGACATAAACATTCGCGTCCATTATATCTTTAATCCAGAAATAGGGCCCACTCCGTTCCAAGAAAAATATCCCCATGCCATAACACTACAACCGCCATGTTTTATTGTCTTTGTAGTGTACTTAGGATTGTACCTCGTGCATGAAGGCCTGCGTATTTGCTTTTGGCAGATACCAGGATTAAATAAAACAATTTTTGTTTCATCAGACCAAAGAATATTGCATCTTTTTGACCCGGCTTAACTTGGTGTTCTTTGGCAAATTGAATTCTATTTTCCCCTTGTCTCTTGTTTAACAGCGGAGTTTTTCTTGGTCTTCTGGCTTTCAGATTTGCTTTTATAAGGCGTTTTCTTACAGTTGATGCAGAAATTGACAGGTCTAATTCGTTTTTTATTTGTGTAGAAGTAAGAAAAGGGTTTAATTTTGCATACCTTACAATTTTTCTATCTGTTTTCGGCGAAATTTTAGATATCCGACCCCGACTGACAGATTCTAGAGTCCACTTTTTGGCATTAGATACCATTTTAGCGGAGCATCCTAGCACATTCTGAATAAATTTAGAAGTTTTACCAGAAATGAACATTTGTAATATCAACTGACGTTTCTCCTGTGTGCAATGTTTAGCCCTACCCATTTTTACTAAAATATAAGAAAGGTATTTAATATTTTCCGTGGTTTTAAATATAAAATCAACTTACTTTTAAATATACTCAAAAATTTATTAAAGAATAAAACTGTTTGGTTGGCTAGTTAAGTAAATCATGAGAAAACTTGCACTGCTATTTTTACGAACACTAGAAAAATAATGTTTTTGGTTTGTTTAAGGGGCAACTTACATATTTATTTAAAAAATTCAATGTTGCCAGCTTAAATATATTATAGACTTATTATATATACTATAAATGTAATGCAACTACATAAATAAATAACTTTAAATAAAATAAATACAATTTTACCATTTGCATTAAACCACTGCTATTTTTATGCACATAACTGTAAATCTTTGGCAACAATTGATAAATATTAAGTGTTAAGATTAATTCTGTGCCTATTTTTAAGAATTTAAATGTTTATTTATGGAAGACTTTGAGTTCATAAATTGAGTTGGCAATGCTTTTCGACTTCTTTGTATTTTCCACTGTTTTAAAATATAATTCAGGTCATGTTAAAGAGATAAGAACTGATGGAATTTCGATGAAGCCAGGTCCGGTGAATATTGTGCATGAGGGAGAACTTACCAACTCAAGGAAGCAATAACATTATTTGTCCCTTTTTTGACATGTGACCAAGATTATTGTTCAAGTTATTGTTCTGCAGAATGATTTGTGTGATTTCGTGACTAGTAAATGTCTAGTAAGTCTTCACAAGTTGCTTGCGACACAGCAACTTCCCCCACAAGCTTAACAAATCATACCCGTAGCTTTGGCAGTATTTTTTCTTCATAGTTTCTCTAGTTTCTCTTCGGTTTGAAACCTGAAATTTAATTCTATAAAATCGAATTTAGTACTTATGCATGTGTTTCTTTAACAAAAAATAATATCGACCCCCCAGAATCGTAAAAATACACCTACGCATTGGCTAAATCCTCCCGGGACAGATGTCGTTTAATTTTCAACTCCCCGTCTTACCGGAAAACAGCCTTTAGCCAAAGAACGAACGACGCATACGTCTTCACAGCCCTATTCACTTTTTTATTATGTAGCTTTCCATATGTCGAAGTATAAGTTCTATGAAAATTTTTCTACAATTAAAGTAATAATTCACGAAAAGAATTCTTCTTTCAGGGAATCGATAAAAGCAAAACATAAAAGCAAAAAATCTCACAAGTTCAATAAACTTTTCGCCATCGATCTTTAAGTATGCAAATAAATGATCTTAAATTGTTACGTGAATTGAACGTATTTACGTACATACGTTCTTATTCAGTATGCAGCACGTCTTACGGGTCTATTTGCTAAGCTAGATCTTAAAATCTTAACGTCAAAAACTGACCTTAATTTTTTTAACACAATTTTAAACGTAAATGCTATTCGCTAAACAAATTTGTGTTAAAATTTTAAAGTGGCGATGTTAAAATAACCAATTAACGTTCTACAATAAGCACCTACCAAAACGGTGGCTTTAAAAGTTAACGGTGTTTAGTTTGCAAAAATGGGTGATCCTATTTTAGTAAATGGCATGTTATTATAATAATTTGAATAAAATGCAAGATGGTAAGAATATTAATTGTTATAAGAAAAAAGTCAAACTTTATATTACTCTTTAAAGTGAATTATTTAGAGTAGAGCTAAGAATGGTCTTCGTCATCTTTGTGATACAAATAACCCTTTTGAGCTACCAGACGCAAGTTCAAGAAATTGTATAGAAAGGAAGTAAATGGAGTATTGAAGAGCAGTTTTGGTTTTTATTGAGACAGAGAACTTAAAATTATAGTCCTCTGAAGGCTACAAATATCGCAATACATTTTAATGGTGTATTATTTGAAGAAATAATTTTTTTATTTTTTTTATTTATTTATTATTTAAATATTTTTGGACTGAGGCCATTATCCAGTAGAAGCATTTTTATTTAGTAAATTTTACAGAATAATACATAGTACATTTTTTGGACAACAAAAAATATCCATGCCATGACCGGGATTCGAACCCGAGCCCCCATGGCCGAGAAGTTAGTGCACTGCTACGCTAACCACTGCGAAAAAGAAATAATTGAAGACAATGATTATGAAGATCACAACGTTATTCCACATAATCCAGCTTGTAATAATTAGTTTGTTTTGAATTTCTTGTGTTGTATATAGTTATATTCTTATGATTAAAAATGTTTTCTTTCCGGCATTCAAATAAATGTTAACTGGTCACAAGAAGGCATACGAATTAGAGATAGCGTAATAAATCAATTAATTATTTAATAATTAATAGTACACAACACCTTCATAAAAATAAAATAAACTCACATTTTATTCAAAAATGAGATAAATTATTACAATGTACTATATAAATTGACTCAATAAAAGTTGAATATAGTTTTAATTTTAACTAATGTATTATACTGTGGAAACCAATTATAATAAGTATCACATTTCTATACCATTTTTAAATTTCGCCACGGTGAATATTTAAATTTACACCGAAATATTAGGTTAAGATTTTCTTGGCATTTGACACTTGTAAAAAACGTTAAAAGTCAACGTAGTAGCGCATGCGCGTGCTAAAATATAGCCTCTTAACAAGGTTTTTTAACATCTTACGTTAACTAATATGATGTTAACTTTACCTTAACGAATGCTCTTACAGAATAGGATTTTTCGTTAAGGTGTTAGACATGGTGTTAAAATAAAAATAAATTAACCCAGCGCATTTTAACTCATTTTAATTCATTTCTTTCTCACAATACTGAACGTAGCTGAACACAGACTTCATGTAAGCGGATCGTAATATGTTTATACGGTAATTTAATTTCTGTTTAAGAATATTTTACGTATATGGAATGAATTGGAACGTAAACGAGAATCAACTTTAAATGTCTCTCATATTAATAATAATAATAATAATAATAATAATAATAGATGTTTGTGATCGAATTCTCAAGTCCAGCTGGGAAGAATATCTCTCTCAAGGAGGAGGAAAAAGAGGTCCAAGTGTATGGATCTCTTGTCCGATCTTAGAAAGCTGTATCCCGGGTATTAAGTTAGGCTTGTAGTCCTGATAGTTGGTGTTTTGGGTGGTATGAAAGCCTCCTATCGAAGGGAAATCGAGTCCATTCCCGCCTGCAGATCTTCTGCCAACTCTTTGATCTGCAGGATGCAGAAAGCAGTGCTGCCTGGGTCACTCCGCATTGTGCGGGCATTGGATCTGGCGTAATTTCCGCGGCTGCATATCGCCAGGGTTTGGGATGCAGTCATGTGTATTTAGCTCCACTAGTCTCCAGTATGACGCGGCTCAAAAGGTTGCTGAAGTTTGAGATTAGTGGACGCTTCTCAAGACCTGACAAACCCCATAATAATAATAATAATTTATTAACGTCTATAGTATGACGCGGCTCGAAAGGTTGCTGAAGTTTGAGATTAGTGGACGCTTGTCAAGACCTGACACACCCCATAATAATTTATTTTGCTAATATCTACGTACATTATACATAACACAGATAAATAAAAATACAATGTTATACATGTATATACAGTGTTATACATGCAAGTCAAAAGTAAGAATTGATACAAATATGACAATAATTATAATAAAAATGTTTGTACATAACTATTTTAATTTCTACAGTATTTATCTAAATCATACACACATTTATCAATTAGAAGACGTTTAACACTGTACTTGAATTTGCTGACAGATTTTATGTTTTTAGGGTTTTGTAGGTATGACCAAAAAACCATTATACCGTCATTTTGTCGTCTGTCTGTCTGTCTGTTCGGTAAAAATTGTAACCATACGGCTAAACCTAGAGAGTTGAAATTTGGCATGCTTATACAACTCTTTGACCCGCACATAGGAAAAATACTAAAACATCTAAAAAACATATCCCCCTAAAAATATAAACAAATATATGTTCATCGAAAAAAAATATATTTTTTTACAATTCTGTGCAGGGTATCAAATGAAAGCCCTTGGTACGTGGATTAACGATCAAAATTTAATTTTTGCAAAATAAATTATTTTGAGGCGATTTTTGCCAAAATTGTGCAAAAAAACTTTTGTCCCACACCCTGTAGCCCAGATGGTTTAAACTAAAAATCTGAAAAAATTCTCAGTAATGTACATTGGTGTGAACCGGAATAGTACAACAGGAATTTTTGATCAGATTATGTTTTCGGAAAATGACGCATTTTTTGTGTTTTTAAGTAAAATATGTAATATATTTAATCCGCTATTTAACATACTAAACGAGTGATCCTGTATAGCACAGTGGTAGCATTGTCGCTTAGTGAGTTGAAACTACTGTAAGAAACTGTGTTCGAATCTCGTCAATTTTTATTTTTTCAGTTTTTTTTTTTTGCATTTTTATTTTGTTTAAATTATTTTGTCAAAATTCTAGTTATATTTTGGTAAATGTTGCATTTAATTTTTAAAAGCGTAAATTTAATAACCAGTAGGTAGTTTTGAAATTATAATTTAATTCTATATTTGAAGGTATCAGCGAGCGAGGCTTATGATTTAAGCAAACAATGGAAGCCACAGGCGCAATTTTCAAAATCTTAATGAACCTTGCTATATAAAAAAAATACTGCACATATTTAGAAACTTAAATAATGGTATTAGGCATTCGAATTAAAATTCATAAAAACATATTTTGACATAAAATTTGTTTTGGCATCCCAAATAATCATTACATAGTTAATAAATACCTGCGAAACCCTGAAATGTGTGAAAATTCACACTTTACATCAATTTTTTTAATTTTTCAGGCAATAAATTCAAGTAATTGCAGCAATTAAAATATGCTTCTTTTTGGTAACGAGACGAATTGTGAGACTTTTTTTCTTGTTGAGTATCCATGATTATTAGTGGAGAAAAGATTCTTATTTTTATAACAAAACATACACAAGGATAAAATGTATTCGAAAGGGAGCGTCAATATCTCTAATTTTTTAAAAGACTCTACAAGAATCTCTATATTTGATAGAGGCAGGTATTCGTATCGCTGATTTTTGTAGTCAAAAAATGCGTTTCATTCAGTTGATTTACTCCAGTGTATTATATTAAATTTAAAAAAAAAACAAGAAAAATATAATGATCTCATCGTGTTCTCATTACAATGATTTCTTAGTGATCTTAACGCATAGAGACACGAGCTTAATCTTTGATCAAGATAGTTAATATGAGTGGTCCAATTTATTTGAGAGTCCATAGTGAGACCTGATTATCTGTTACTGTGAAAAAATCCAGTGATATTAACGCATTTCTTGGCTTTGGATATGAAAATTTCTAATCCCAGCTCTACACTGGTCAATATTTATTCAGAATGTTTCAACTTGGATTTAAATGAAAAATATTTACATTATGTAAACACTGAACAGGTCAACGAATGAAGTTTATTTAAATAGATGTCGTTCTATTAAGATAGTTCAGTAAAGTAATATCACGGTTATTTTAAATAGTTGTCTAGAAATTTAAAATTTATAACAACATATCTTACGTTGATATGCATGAAGAAAATAATGAAGAATACCTGAAGGAGATTTGGATAATAAATTAGTTTTAGAAATACTAGCTTAAAAGAACCATTAAGGGCAGAGTGCGCCCATAGATCATACACATTGAGAATATAAGCTGTACCTGTATATACAAGGTGTCTCAAAAGAAATTTTATATTTAGTGGATCGATTAAAAAAAAAAGTAAGCCGTATATAGAAAAAATGTTTATTAATTATTAAAATACACGTTTTGGGGATTTATTTCTTAAAAATAATATCGTCTAAATGTAGACCCTCGCGTTCTCGGCACTCATTTAATCGAACAGTAAAATTACTTATGACGTCTCGGCAGGTGGACTCAGGGATGGCTGCCATTTCGTGACAGATATTTTCTTTGAAATGCGCCAGTGAAGTCGGTTTATTGGCGTCAAATTTAGATTTAAGATAACCCCATAGGAAAAAGTCCATAGGGGTTAAATCTGGACTGCGTGGAGGCCAATTTATGTCACCTCTCCGGGAGATCAATTTGCCTGAGAAAATTTCACAAACACGTGGCAGAGACATATTGGACGTGTGTGAAGTTGCTCCGTCCTGTTGGAACCATGTTCTTTGGTTATAGCCAGGAAAGTTTTGCAGTTCAGGTACCAAGAAGTTGTCTAACATCTCCACATAACGCTCTGAATTCACTGCAACTGCACGCCCCCTTTCGTCTTCAAAAAAGTAAGGGCCGATAATTCCTCGCGCCGACATCGCAGCCCATACGGTCACTTTAGGCGAATGTAGGGGTTTCTGATGTTTGCGTTTCGGATTCGTTGCACTCCAGTAGCGGCAGTTCTGCTTATTTACGTGGCCATTAAGATGAAAATGAGCTTCATCCGAAAACAAAATGTTGGTAAACGTTTAAAATCGCTCAATCACCTGATTTACGAAATTAAGCCTCTGATTGGCATCTTGGGGCTTTAATTCTTGCACCAATTGAATTTTGTAGGGGTGCAGCTTTAGGTCTTTGTGCATAATGCGATGTAATGATGATCTATGCACATTTAGAGCACTTGCGCGCTTCCGAATTGAAAGGTTCGGGTCGTCACGAACAGACTGATTAACATTCTCCACGTTTTCTATCGTTCTTGATGACCTAGGTCGCCCGGATTTTGATTTATCCAGCGTTGTACCAGTCTCTTCAAACTTTTTAACCCAATGTCGAATGAGAGGAATGCTTGGCGCATCATTTAAGTGGCGAAAACCTCGAATACTGCAGAATTTTCTACGCGCTACAGTCGCCGAATCACCGTTTTTGTAAAACTCTCGCACGCATAACGCACGGTCTGCTCCCGAGAAACGCTCCATAGCGACTGAATTCCCAACAGCCAGGCTACCGATTGACATAACCCCCGCGCCCCTCGGATACGTTGCGTTCACGCAGTAAGCTAAATAAATATAAAATTTATTTTGAGACACCTTGTATAATATCTGTTCATTCACTTTAAGTCAGTTACAAATTTGAATTTGAGAATTGTACACGTAATCAAATGTGTTACCAAAAAAAAACTGATGAATATTTATTAATAAAGGTCAAAAAGACGGACATGAGTCATGAAAAAATTAAATTATCAATAGATACATAGTTAAATTATGCCAATAATTGTAAAAAATCATCAGTTTTGCATACACCATACACCACTAGGGCTTCTTCCTGAGAATTCTCGGGAAGGAAATATAAAATTTTATATTTCCCGACTCCTGAGATAAATTGTTCGGGAAATCGGGAAAACAGGAAAATTGCTCTTTGAACCCGGTACTCATAATATTAATTAAAAATTAATTTTAACTGTCCTTACAAAGGGTTCACACATTCAGAGGAGGCACAACGATATAGTTCCTCAAAGTTTATACAAAACTGACAGTCGGAAATAAAATTAGTAACAATCTATGCATCAAAATTTGCAGCGAATTTTTATCTATCTATTGAATTTTTTAATTGTAACCAAAATTATAATTATATATGATTATGTCGATGACTTCTGGCGAACAAATTGTTGTATGCCATTCAGCATTAACTGTTCTCCGATCCTCTGAAGGAATGGTTGCGACATGTCCACAACAACCGAAAAAACTAGCGATCAAGTGCTTCGTGAACGAACAATTTTTGTGGGTTTCGGTTCATCTTGGAAGACCCAAACTTGAAAGACTAGATTGTTGCTTAGTTTTCGGTTCATATGAATAAATCCAAGTTTCGTCACCTGTAATGATGTTGTATACGGATTTTGCAGTGCCTAGGTTGGATTTTTTTTAGCATTCCCTTACACCAACCAACACGAGCCTTTTTTGAGCTTTGGTCAAATTTTGCGGAATCCACCGGTAACAGATCTTTTTCACAGCTAAATGTTCATGCAAAATCGAATGTATTGCAGTCTGTGATATGCCAAAGGATGCCTCTATTAACGGTAAGTCATATGCCGATCTTCTTCAATCATTTTACGCACAGCATCGATGTTTTTTTGAATCACAACCGATTTTGGTCCACCTTCACGAGATTCATCACTGACGGACGCACGACCACGACGAAATTCTGCAAACCAATTGTAAACAGTCTTTTCTGATGGTGCTTCATTACCAAAAGTTGACGAAGTGAATCTATGCATTGTTGTTGAGTTAGGCCTTTACTAAAATTGTAAAAAATCATCCAACGAAAACTGTTTTTTTTTATACCCTCACTTTGAACAAACTACTCGGTCAATTTATAAGCTGCCACTGATTTCACAATAACAAATGTCAAATTTTACGAATATAGTAATGACACATTTCAATATTGCCATCTAGTGGTCGTTTGTAAAAACATAAAAGGTAACCCTCGTGCAGTTCATTGAGCAGCATATAGAAAAACACCGAGACTTCTTGAGTGCTTGGGGTGGGCCTGAAGCCCGTAAGCCCTCCCTAGGTGCGTGTCTTCTTGGTTATACCTACGAAATCCTTAAAACATACGTAGTGTTAATTCAGCGTCCTCAGCTAGTAAGCTACAGTCTGTTTCAAACGGTTAGGCGGAACTAAATGGGAATTTCGTTCTTTTAGGTTGTCACGAAAAGGGACCTTGCTTGGGTTATTTCATTTTTCACGTTGGAACGTCAAAATTTAAAATTCCTATAATGAAACCATGGAAACGAATGACATATGTCAAACTTAAATTAATTTTCTTACATGTTTTAATGACAAAAAAATAAATAAATGAGATATTTGTATTAAGAATGACACAAAAAATCAAAATATAAAGAAAATGACATTTTAAAATGATATTAACCTTAACCAAAAAATATTTGTTGCAAGCAGAGCTGGGCCAAGTACTGATGAAAAGTACTTGAAGTACCAAGTATCAAGTACTGCACCTAGTACTTTCTTTTGCAAGTACAAGTACTGGTAAAAAATTTAAAGTACTTGAAGTAACAAGTATTTATGAAAAGTACTTGAAGTATGTACTTCAAGTACCGGAAAAAGTACTTCAAGTACTACAAAATACTTCAAGTACTACAAAGTACTTCAAGTACTAAAAAAATATAAAATATGTAGTACAATAATAATAATAATAATAGTAATACTATACTTACCCGCTAATATTATACTAACTTATTGTCAGAAGACATGTTAGGCAGAGTTGACCACGGATATCGTGAGACAAAAAGAAAGGATGGAAAATAATAATAATATTATCTGTCTCATTTTGTAATACGTAACTAACAGGGAAAGTTCATTTTTTATGTTGTATTGTGACAAAACATTTATAATATTATCATAGCATTGGTTCACACGGATACGCCAAAGTCTGTTTACACCACAACAGTCATTGAGACGGATTATAACTTTATTTTTATAATAAATTTATATCGTTGTGGTGTAATTTACCACTGCACTTAGTTGACAAAACGCTGGACCTACCTCAAACTAATACGGAACTCCCGTTCCCGTTATTGAAACGGTGACTACATAGACGTATTTTTCGTTTTATTGATTTAAACAAATGCAAGTAATTGAAATTTATGGAAATTATAAATTCAATTCATTAAGTACTAAAACACTAAGACTTTAACCAACTATTATCATTTACACATTAAAGAACTTGTTCATTCTTGTGTCTTGTCCGTTAAAATTCTGAAAATAATTAAAAGTACTGCGTAAAAACTGCTACGAAACTACTGCAAGTATTTAAACTACTTCAAGTACTTTCAATTACTTCAAGTACTTTCACCTACTACAAGTACTTTCTAATACTTCAAGTACTTTGAAATACTTGAAGTACTACTTATTTTCGAAAACAAGTATCAAGTAAGTATTTCTATAGAAGTACTTGCAGTACCAAGTACAATTGCCAAATTTAAAAAGTACTTGAAGTAAAGTACTTGAAGTACTTAAAAATACTTGAAGTACTTTTTCAAGTATTTTACTTGAAGTAAGTCCCAGCTCTGGTTGCAAGTATGATTTACAAAGCTTAAACAAAACGGCCGAAAAGCATGATTTAAACGATGAAAGTAACTAGATTGCAAAATCTAGTTCCGCCTAACCGTTTGGATCAGACTTTATAATTTGCTACATAATCGTAAGTATTCAACTCAACATATTACTTTTAAGGTCGCAGCTAAAATTCAAAGGAAGGCCAAAAAATATCACATATACACAAGTAAGGGCCGAGAGTTCCAGTTTCTAATAAACTCCCTAATAGTTATTAGACACATAATATATATATGAAGCTAATAAATTTATTGGTGATTTCCAAGTTACAAAATCCTTCTAATAGTTTGTTAGCAACATAATTTTTTGTTTTTGTATTGGTATTTCTTATGAAGATAGTAACACGGTGCAAGAGGGTTAGAGCTATACGTAAATTTATAAAGCTAAAGTGAGATGGAATTTTGACCACTGAAGTTTTTGACATTAAATATTTTGACAATAAATAGTTTGACTTAACATTCAATGACATTACGTATATTTTTTGTGTTACTGTTAAAATGACAATTTAACGGCGTTCAACAAATTTTATCACAGAAACAGAGGACAATATAAATAGAAGAGAAGTTAATAAAAATAGCATTTTATAATACAAAAGTGACTGAAAATAAGAAGACAGCCATATTTTGCTTTATTTTACATTCCTTACACAATATGAATTAAACTTATCAGCAATTTTCAGCCACACATTTTTATTATTCTACCAATAGTTGCGTCTGTCTTCTTATTTTCTATCATTTTTATATAAATTGTAATTCTTAAAGTATTGTTTGTAATGTGTTGTAATCGTAATTGAAATAAATACATATATAAAAATAATAGACAATGTTTATTTAAAAATATATATTTATATATTGTTCTTTATATATCACATTTACAATAAATGCCCAAAATATTCTAAAAAAGGTTGTCCATAATTTGTAAATTCATCCAAACAGATCGTCGATTTCGTCAAAATACAACTCAAATGTATATAAAACACTAAAATCACCATTATAGAAATGTTTAAAAACTACACATTCGTATATTCTTTTCCGATTTTCGAAGATTCAATTAAAAGTGAAATATTAACACATTTTGCGAACTTGTTTTTGGTTATATGTCACTTTATTAAGTACTTCATGTTGCCTATAAGTTATTAGACAAATAAGCCTATTTATTAGCAACCTAATAACTATTTCGGGGTGGAACTCTCGGAAAAAAAAATTATGTTGCTAATAAACTTATTGGACAGTTTATTAGCAACTGGAACTCTCGGCCCTGAGTTTAGTAAGATAAGTTAATAAAGAAAAATTGAAACAAATTTCCTGCATTTTCATATACACCAATTTGTGCATTATCTTTGCTCATTATACGTCATGAGTGATATGTTCATACATATAATGATGCTAATTGATGAAAATAACATTGTAGATAGCGAAATTGAAGTATACAGCCTCATACGTCACCCGTTTTGTTCATAAATGACCTTGTGTTTAATTATTTGATTTTATTATAAAAACATATGGGTTTAAAACTACTTGATATTATATCGTACAGAAAAATAAACATACTGAAACAAGTATTAATTACTTGTTTCCTGTTGCTATTTTATTTCTAGGAATTTTATTATTAATATTATACGGCTTAAGGGTATAGTAAACACCACAGATTATAAGGGTCGGGAGGAAGGTGCTAAACTCCGAGAGTGTAAAATATAAGCAGACGCAAAACCAAGGAAGGTGCTTAGGGGCTTGACCACCCTCATACTCTCCAAAACTCGTTTGTAAGGGACACATTTGTCTTGCAATTGAACGTGAGCCCCCTCCTCTCCAAGAATAAGTGTTGTCTACTAAAAGAAATGTTGGTTAGAAAATTGTTGAGAGCTAGGGATGTGAAAACAACATCGATGTATCGAAAACATCGATGTTTGTTTTAAAAACATCGATGTTTTTACCATCGATGGTCAGTTGGCGATAGTATCGATAAAACATCGATGTCTACTACCGATGTCGATGTTTAAACTTTGAAATTTAGATACTACCGCTAGAGGCGCAGGAATCTTAAAAATTTAATTTTTATTAAAATTAGTACACAAAATATAAGCGCCATCTATTGTGGTATAACAATACTAATAGTGTTAGTTCTTATTCTTCTTAGCAGTTAGCAGAATACGAAAAAATAAGAAGAAACTTCTAATTTTTGCAAACAATGCGAACGACCAACGACGCCAACACACTTTTTCTTTTTAAGTCTTGTTGACACTTTCCCAGTTGTTATTCCTCCAATCCCTGGATTTTTGTAAGTTGTCATTAGCTATTTTTTTATATATTGAAGTTGGCTTTTCCTGAACAAAATGAGCAAAAGCTTCAATTAATCGGTAAAAGTAACTAGAATTGAAAATCTAGTTCCGCCTAAACCAAAGGAACAGACTTTATTTCAACTTAAAAAAGTATAAAAATAATTGTGTATGACAGTGTTATTTTTATGTTAAATAATATAAAATTAAAATTAATATTACTATATTAGTATTGTAATAAAATCCAATATTTCATTTTAGAAATGTAAAAATAGTAAGGTCTGTTCCTTTGGTTTAGGCGGAACTAGGTTTTCAATTCTAGTTACTTTTACCGATTGATTGAAGCTTTTGATCATTTTATTCAGGAAAAGTCAACTTCAATATATAAAAAAATATCTAATGACAAATGAAATTACAAAAATGAAAATTGCGGTTAGTTCCGCCTAATCGTTTGGAATAGACTGTAGGTACAAATTAGGATTATTATATTGGGTATAATAATATTAATGTGAAATTAATTACTATTAAAAAGGAATATTTCTATTTCAAAATCTAATAAATGCTTTTTGTGTATTATGTGTTACTTTTTTCGTTTTTTATCTCTACATTATTAAATAAAACGTATATAATATAAATCAATAGCTTTTTTAATATTAATAAAACATCGATGTTTCCGATACATCGATGTTTTTCCTTCGATGTTTTTTCAACATCGATAGTAAGCGCCGATGTTATCATCGATATTAAACATCGATGTTTTGTCTTCGATTTACAACCCTATTGAGAGCTCGCCTGCACATGAGTATTATGATTAAAAAACCCAAATGTTGTAATCCGATTTTTATTTGGATTCGAAATACAATCGAAACATTTTTAGTTGTGTGGTGTGGTAGTGTCGATAACCATTTAATTGGCTCTTCGATTTTGAGAATCGCTTAACCGGAGAACAGTACTTGGAATTTTTCCGAAATAATTTACAAGGACTATTAGAAGACGTGCCGTTAAAGGAATGCATAACTTTATAATTCTCACAAGTTTCTTATACAAAACTAAAATTAATATCTTATACAGCAGAATTTGCAGCTAATTTTTATGTATCTAATAGGATATTTTTAGTTGTAAAAATAACATTTATGTAATTGTAAATAAACAAATTGCACAATATATGCCATCTTGTAAACCAATCGATGTACATTTGCGTAAGATGCGGCAAATTGTAGTTAAAGCTTCATTATATAAATATGTTTGTAGCTATTTTGTTCTGTTATAAAAACTTCTTATAGTTATTGTACTTGGTAGTCTATTTTTGAAGCCATCCTGAATCAGCTGCTGTTCTCAATATAGGTGTTATTGGTAAAAATGATTTAATTTTCGTAAAGAACACGTGTACGAAGTGGTATTCATCATGAAGTATAAAATTTTTCGACTAAGGGCCGAGAGTTCCAGTTGCTAATAAACTGTCCAATAAGTTTATTAGCAACATAATTTTTTTTTCCGAGAGTTCCACCCCGAAATAGTTATTAGGTTGCTAATAAATAGGCTTATTTGTCTAATAACTTATAGGCAACATGAAGTACTTAATAAAGTGACATATAACCAAAAACAAGTTCGCAAAATGTGTTAATATTTCACTTTTAATGTGTAGTTTTTAAACATTTCTATAATGGTGATTTTAGTGTTTTATATACATTTGAGTTGTATTTTGACGAAATCGACGATCTGTTTGGATGAATTTACAAATTATGGACAACCTTTTTTAGAATATTTTGGGCATTTATTGTAAATGTGATATATAAAGAACAATATATAAATATATATTTTTAAATAAACATTGTCTATTATTTTTATATATGTATTTATTTCAATTACGATTACAACACATTACAAAAAATACTTTAAGAATTACAATTTATATAAAAATGATAGAAAATAAGAAGACAGACGCAACTATTGGTAGAATAATAAAAATGTGTGGCTGAAAATTGCTGATAAGTTTAATTCATATTGTGTAAGGAATGTAAAATAAAGCAAAATATGGCTGTCTTCTTATTTTCAGTCACTTTTGTATTATAAAATGCTATTTTTATTAACTTCTCTTCTATTTATATTGTCCTCTGTTTCTGTGATAAAATTTGTTGAACGCCGTTAAATTGTCATTTTAACAGTAACACAAAAAATATACGTAATGTCATTGAATGTTAAGTCAAACTATTTATTGTCAAAATATTTAATGTCAAAAACTTCAGTGGTCAAAATTCCATCTCACTTTAGCTTTATAAATTTACGTATAGCTCTAACCCTCTTGCACCGTGTTACTATCTTCATAAGAAATACCAATACAAAAACAAAAAATTATGTTGCTAACAAACTATTAGAAGGATTTTGTAACTTGGAAATCACCAATAAATTTATTAGCTTCATATATATATTATGTGTCTAATAACTATTAGGGAGTTTATTAGAAACTGGAACTCTCGGCCCTTAGGTTATAAACCATAGTTTCCCAAACTTTTTTGCCCACTTGCCGATTTTTTTTGTTTTCCATAGACTCCCCTGCCTGCCTAATATTGAATTTCCGAAACTTATTAACTCGACGTGTTTTTGACAGCTGACACAGTGCTGATCACTTTGATAGGGTTTTTTGTAGAGAAAAACATGTACAATTTCTATTCATACCTTTATTGAAAAGACACAAAATGCAAGTAACTATTTGGACTTGGAACAAAACAAATCAGAACCTAAATCCTTACATAAAATTAATACACAAATAATGCTGTTAATGAGAGGAATGAACCTGTTACTCTCATAGCAATTGTTTAATGTTTGGCTTCAAATTAGTGAGTATAGTCTTAAATTTCCACGTCCAATAATTTGCAATCAATTTCTTTTTTTCGTAAGA
Organism: Liopterus haemorrhoidalis; assembly: GCA_963971575.1. Taxonomy (NCBI): domain Eukaryota; kingdom Metazoa; phylum Arthropoda; class Insecta; order Coleoptera; family Dytiscidae; genus Liopterus; species Liopterus haemorrhoidalis. The sequence continues at coordinate 143,758,487 of OZ020611.1, read as the reverse complement.
AGATTAGAAACCGCGCTAAAACCGTTTTCCACGATGTTTTTCCTGAACTGCATCTTAAGTACGAGGGATGTTTCCTAAATTCTGGGAATTGTGCTATAATTAAATTACGCAGAACTTATAGGCAATGCTATTGGTGCCAGACAAGTCTTGACATGTTTATGCAACTATCTAGTGCAATATTGTTCAGTCTGATTTAGGTGTTCGACTGATATAGACGCGTTTTCATAGCACTGTTTTTGTAACCATGGAAGACGTAGCAAAATCTCAAAGAGCAATAATTTTCTTTTTGTGGAAAGAAGGTGTGAAAACATCAGAAATTATTCAGCGTCTGCAAGTATTTGGTGAGTATTTGGTGAGTCTGCAGAATCCAAAAGTACTGTTTATCGTTGGATCGATCGTTTTAAAACCGGTAGAACATCACTAGAAGACGATCCACGCAGTGGGCGCCCAAGCACGTCGGTAAATGGTAGAAACATTACTGTCGTCGAAGACCTACTGAAAGAGAACAGGCGAATGACTATTCGTCAAATTAGAGTGCACCTAGGGATAGGTACATGACAAGTTCATGACATCTTGCATAATTGTTTGGGCGTTAGCAAGGTTTCGCCGCGCTGGGTGCCAAGGCTGTTGGGACCAGAACAGAAACTCAATAAGTCTGATACTTGTCGTCAACGGCTTGTACGGCTTAAAAAAAATTGTTTATCGTTGGGATAAATGTATTCAGTTAAATGGAGATTATGTTGAAAAACTACATTGTAATATTGACGAAAATTTACAAAATAATAAAAATTATAGGTAAATTCCCAGAACTTTGGAAAAATCCCTCGTACTTCGTTAGTGCTTATTCCGATCAGTTCTTCTTGTATAGGCGTTCGAATTAAAATTAACAAAAAAAAATATTTTAATATAAAATTTGTTTCCGCATCCAAAATAATCATCATTCACTTACTAAATACCTGCAAAACCCTGAAATGTGTGAAAATTTACACTTCACATCAATTTTTTGCTTTGATGTTATTTGGTTTCGTTTAATTTTGAGTGTTTATGAATTTTGAGGTTATGGTATGTTTTTTGTCACGAAAGACGATAGTAAAAATTTTGCAATAAATGTTAATATACATACTTATTCATTTAAATTGATTTATTAAATTATTTAAGAATATAAATACGCTTACATTGTATTACATACAATACAGGTATGTACATATATGTATGTAGCATGTAAGTATAACTTGAAATAAAGTTGATTTAGTTAATTTTAGATTATTTACTTTTGTAGATTTGTAATTTTTCTAAATTGTAGTTGGAGCATGGAGTGGAGCCGGAACACGGGTGTAGTGGCGGAGTGAAGCTGGAGTGGAGCACCATCAAAAATTGGACTGCTCCAAAGCTCTGCTTAGAACGTCGATATAATACAGTATTCTTGTTTATGATAATATAAAATGTTGAAAGCACAAATTCAAACAGTATTTTTTCATAATAGAAATTATGTTGGAAATGCGCACTATCTTTAACACGTAAATCTTCGTTTTAAACTCAGCTTATGTTCAAGCAAGGTCACGCGCTTTCACACCAACACTTCAACTCACCCTCACTTTAACATCGGATTTTAAACATCTGGTGTGAAAAAGGTATAAGGCAACACACTCTGTTCGCAAACGAGTTGGAAAATGTCTGGAAGTCCACGGAGATATCTGAACATTTCTTGTAGATTGAACATTTAAGACGCTTTAATTTTCAATTTTATGTGACAGTAAAAATGTGCTAGCCTACTTAGTTTAACTTAAAATTTTAATTCTTGAATTAGATGGTTACGTCCGTAAAATATAATAAGATAACGAATACCATTACTTCCTTATCTTATTAAAATTTTAAGATGCTGTAATTTGAAAACAAATAAAAATCGGATTACAACAATGGAATTTATTAGTCATATACATACTTTAGTATATACACTCCCAGAGTTTGCCACTTTTCTCCCTACTAATCCTGTAAATAAAATCAATACATAAAATTTTATCTATCAAATGGTGATATTTTTAATTGTAAAAAAAAAAAATGTAAAAATGGTATCGCTCGTTAACTTAACAAGTACCAGGCAACAATATTCTGTACATTTTTAAACATATATGTACGTTTCAACTAATTTTTATATTTAGTTAATTTTGTATAGAAATGTTCAAATAATACGTCAACATCGTTTTACTGACCGCCAATATATATAAGGGAGGTATTGTGATCATACCGATTTTGACATTTCGAGATTTCAATGGATCTCCACGAATTGAGGTCCCTACATAACGTTTTGACTATTTTTAGCATGATGACTATCGCTTTGTCTGTCTCTCCGTCTGTCAGTCTGTGTACACGTGCAGAGTAAATTCGGCTAAAAGGATTTTTATGAAACTTTATATTTAAGCTTTTGACATCAATGGAACTAGTTGATCAACTTTTGGTAAAAATCGATTGACTAGAAATGGAAAGTTTACTCGTGTCGATTTTAAGATTTTTACGAATATTTAACAGAAAAATATTTCGAAAAAATGTATATGTATTTTTTCATACTTATATGTAACGTTTCCATAGTTATGATAAATAATATCTCTGTTAATATCAGAAAATATTAGCCAAGTTATTTCTACTCTGCTGGTAGAATATATTTTATGCAAGTACTTTCTGATGTCGGTCGGTCCTGTGGTGGCCACAGCTGATTTTTTTTTGGAAATTATTGTTTGTAGTTAGAATCTTCGTCTAAAAATACTGCACTTGATGATAAAATGTCACTTGGTATACTTGAGGAGGACTTACTTCGTCGATAACCGTAAGAAAAAGGGTATGGTTCAAAACATAAAAAGGTTAATAGAAACAGGTTGCCGCCATATTTGACTTGATCAAATTAGCGTATATTCATGTTTTATCTGCATTATATTTGGTTATTGTTCAAATTTTTGGAACCAGGAGGGAAATACGATTATAATAACGTTATACATAAATAAAAATGATAAATAAAACGCCATATTCTACCATTTTAATAGCACATATATTTAATTTACCTACTTGTATATTGTAAATATACTTTGTTGTGTATTTTTGAGAACATATTTGATTATAACAAAAATAATAAGCTTTTCAACGAGTAAAAGTCTCAATAAATACTTACGCATGAAATGATACAGGACAATTAATTTCTTCTGCTGCAAGCTGATATTGCTTTTAGAATAGATACGATTTGTCAGATTCAAGATGGCGGTAAAAATAGACTACCCAGTTTAATAAGTTGTGTTATTCCCACGAGAACAGGCCACAGGATGTCATTGTATATGCACCAAGTAATGACGTCAAACCAATGGCAATACGATTTGTAAGTGGTTCTACGTCTATTGCTTTAGCCACGAAGCGACTGTACAAATTCTGGTTTCTGCGCATATGATATCAATAGCCGTTCTCGTGGGACTCGCACTCTAATTTTGACAAAAAACGATTCTACATATTAGTAGAATAAAGTTTTAACTACTATTTACCGTGACGTACGCATTTTTTTTACATTAAAAATATACTATTAGGTACTAATTTTATTTCATATTGCTATTTTTGTATGAAGAATTTTGTAAATTAAAAGTAAGCAAGCTAGATTGGTGATTTATTCTATTATGATCTCATGCAGTCATTTCGTTTATTTTATCTGTTGGCAAACGCAGACAACAATTGGCAAAGATTATGAAATGTAAAAAATGTCAACAAGGATGCGGAAATAAAAATAGCAAATATACAGTAACATTTTCGCAATTTACTAAAATGTACTTTTAAAAAAAGAAGTAAAAAGCAATATTTTTTTTGTAGTTTTCCGGTCTTGAATATCCAGTTATCTTGTACGTTACTCAGAAATTACATAAACGAGTAACGCATTTTAATTAGTGTTTAGTATGTACATGTACACTGTCTTAAGAAAAATCCAAAGATTAAAATAATCGATGAAGTCATCACTCTTCAGCACTTTTCAACTGATGTGCCACGATATTTGTGTGGTTTGCCACAAGATTTAGAGTTATTTAAAAATATATAACCACTTATCAGTGATCATTTACTTATCTAGATTGGGATAAGCATTACGATAAAAGAACACAAATGGACGAACATAAATAAATTACATTAGTTGCCTGACCACGGTCACGGTAACATCTCTTAACGAGAGCTACATTTAGTTGTTATAAAATTGTTGTGTCTTTACTTACAATATATCAGTGTTGTGGTGAAAGAAAATCCCAACGGTAAGTTAGCGTCACCCCTAACCATGGGGGACACCAGTGGGGGTGAGGAACCCCCAGACATTTCAACGTCAGCCACGTTCGTACAGGCCATGGACGTTATCCACAACAGTCCATTCCAGTACGAATATAATAATTATGACTCTACTCAACAAGATGAAACACCAGAAAATGATATCACTTTTCACAATACACTAAAGCGAAGCCGCAATTCACAAAACACACCATCCGAGCCAAAGAAAACATATACTGCACACTCATCAGCTGGTGACGTGATATCGCCAGTCCAGAATGAGCTCGCTAATGAGATAAACCGTAATCCGGTAATAATTAGTATACTCGAAAATACAAAAAACCAGGCTGATTCAAATAGTTTAAATTACTATGAAATAAATAAAAACAATACAGCATTGTTGACAAATCCCTTATATTAGAAAGCAAAATTAACAATGCTGGTAACCTACACAAAATGAGCGTATGGAAAAAAATTGCGAAAATTTCAGAGAGGCAACCAAATATATTACGGATGTATATACAACAGGCAGAAATAAAATCAAAATTGATATGTCTAATCGGGAGTCTGCAAACAAAATCCTAGACGCAGCTGAAGTTCTGGCAAGCCTCAACTGTTAAGCATATATACCGGAATCAGTTTTAGTAAGAAAAGGCATAATTCGAAATGTGGACACAGAAATCTCAACAGACGAAATTGACAATGTTGTACAATCAACAATTAAAATTGTTCATACTAAAAGAATGACGCGGAAAATAATGAGAAACGAACTGCCAGATGTGAGACCACTGGTACGGTCGTCCTAACATTCATCTACGGCGCGCGATGCAAAGTATCACCCTACATTTACCGCGTAACCCAATATCAAAAATGCTTTCGATTTGGACACTTGGACAAACAGTGTCGTAGCGCCAGCCGCTGTGTGAACTGTGGTGAAAACCACGACTCAACACAATACAACACAACCCCCAGATGCATTTCTTGTAAAGGAGAACATAGAAGTAATGATACCAATTGCCCGGAATACAATAACCAAAAATCAATAAAAAAAATATGTGGCATTCAACAACGTGAGCTATAAAGAAGCCAAAACTAAATATAAATCGTACTCAGAGGTCACATATGTCAACAATTTCACGAACTTTCCTCCCCTTCGCACGAGTAACCGATTCAATCCACTGGTCAACGCTGCAGACAACAAAGATCAATATCACCAACAGAACCTTGGCTAAATTTTCTCCAATCCTCGCCGGAATATACTCAAAAATCAAGCAAATACGTTTCGCTGCACTCAGACAAACACACTTGCAAATAACAGAGAAAGAACACCCGCGTCGGTTTATTCAGTACAAAATAATTATTCTCGTAACGGAACTGTAGGTGTCAACCCCTAACCTCTACAACCGTACCTAAAGTCCAATGCAGACAATTCTACAGGCTCAAGAAACAACTCCGAGCGTATCCTAGTCAACATAATCACAATGGTTAATTATCTAACAGATCAATCAAAATCTGGGACAACTTTTAATTTTTCAGAGGTGCTGAACCTCTTACGGAAGTCGTTACATCTAGACAGCAATCGGCCTTAATATTATCCAGTGGAACGGCCAGTCGGTCAGATCCAATAAACCTCTCCTAGAAATGTACTTAGGAACACACAAGCCAAATATCGTTATATTATCCGAAACATGGTTTCATGAAGAACACATTATCAGATTTCACGGCTACAATATCATAAAAAAGTGATACCGATCGTAATATCTTTTTTGAAAGACTGTGAAATGCTTATATAATATGGACTGATACTTAAGTGTATAGTAAACCCTTGTCTCCAAATTATTAGAAATACTCCATATTTATGGCATATGTATTAGTTTGTATATATATATAACATGTAAAATCACTATGTAACATGGCTATATATGGTTGTATATATACATACGACTGTAGGCCGAAAAATAATAATAATAAATAAATAAATTAGATAAATATCTGTTAACCGGAAAAGATTTGTAGGCGATAATAGAAGGTAGTAAATGGACCAATTTTCATCTAGTAGCACAGATGGACTACAAACACGTTAAAATAATATATGTCTCCAAACATAAAACAAGTTCGATTCAATCGGGAAAGGATGCAACCTATCCAGAAGAACTTAAAGTCGCGTATAGATAGGGTGACCATCCGTCCCGGTTTTAGGTAAATTGTCCCGATGTCCCGAAAAATGTTCTCGGGACGGCCGATTGTCCCGGTTTTTGAGGTGAGTACCTTTTTTTTTTGCTCTTCACTTTGAATTTGGGAGGTGAGGACCTTTGTTTTTGCTCTTCACTTGGATCTGGGAGGAAATAAAGACCTTCTTTTTTTTTTCCTGTGTCCCGGTTTCCTTCACTGAAATCTGGTCACCCTACGTATAGACCAAGTTCGAGAGCTGTTCGAGAACATGTGACGAGCTAGGTGTGTACTAGAGATCGTGAGTAGCTCGTTAGGTTTGTTGTTCGGGTGAAGTGACTCAACTTAACGCGTATCCCTCTAGCAGCAATAAAACGAACACTTCGAAAAAGTATACTGTCATTGTTTACGTATAGTTCACCATGTGTTTTTGTGTTTCATCCATTCTCACTCCGTTTTTACGAATAAAATGATAAATTTAAGAAAAAAAGATTAAATACTCCTTGTTGTGTGCATGGTTGTCATTCATAGGAAGAACAGCTTCCAATATTAGATGAATTTTATTAGAAAAATTGTAGTGTATGACAAAGTGTCTTTACGAGTTCTGCAATTTAATTTTAATATCAATGAGAAAAATGCGTTAAAATGAATAAATGCACCATTTATACTTATGTTTTGCTACAAGGGAAGAAAAAAGTTTATTAATGATTCTAAAATTTTGTTTGTAGGTTATTATCGAAGGGAATTTCATATGTTTCTAAACAAGCATTTAACGTTGAATTTTTCATTTTCCCTGTCTCACATGTGCAAGAAAATCGTTTAATTTTGTTAAATTATTGTTAACATAATTAAAACCCCTTGTTATTTCATGTAGATGTCCCGTAAATGTGTTAGTTTGCTAATATTTGACAGTTTTCTTGTGTAGAATAAATTACCAGTTCTCTTTCTATAAAATTTCTTGAAAAATGTATAGATATTAAGTATTCAAATAAATGTTTGAAGTGCAAAGTATAATATTTTATTATCTCTGTGAGTAGAACCTGACACCAACATTATAACCTCTGAAAATATTTATTTACAAACAGCAAATTTTATCATAAAATGGGTTAACATATATTTGTACACTTTTTTAATACTCGGTTTTAATTCCAATATACTGTATACAACAAGAAAACGTAAATTTGACCAAATATTGTTTATAAACCAATACTGTTTACATACGTTGACAGATGACTATCCTTTTTCGTGTCAAAAGTTTACAAGGCGATAGTGGCGCCGTTTCGATAATTATAGTCGCGAATATCAAAGAAATAATAAGACATTGCATCGACAGTCGCTGTTTACGTGTAGATGGGTCTAGGTGCGTATGCTATGGGCAGTGACAGATGTCTCTTTGTTTTCCTAGGAACGAAACTGTGGCGTATATCGAGTTTTACCTGTACATTGGTATAGAATAGATATAAAGTCTACATCACTGTTTAAAGTAAACACTGTCTATTTATCCACTATTAATTACAATATTTATTTTAAAAAAAATTCTAATTTATTTCCAAGATATAAGCAAACAGGAAGTAACATAATTTGTCAATATTTAATATTTAATTTGCATTTTGCATATCTTCATTACAACCTTGAAATACTAATCTCAATTTAAGTTTGTAATTTGATTGCTGAAACAGAATAGGTGAATCTAATCACATGATCCACATGACGTCATCTTTCATGTTGGAAGTAAAACACGCTGCTGAAGCCATATACCCGTGCCCGTATGTCCTTTCCAAAAACCTTCACCAAAAACATTACAAACACCAAAACCACACAGATCAAAATATTTTCCTTTTGTAAGTTTAACTTTACTTAAATTTAACCAACTTGAATGATTTTCTCTAAAATCTAATTATTTCTACACACACACTTTGAGAATCTCTTAACTTGGTACAGTAAATTACACCAATAAAGGATGATAGACTGAGACACGTGTCGATAGGTCCTTGATCATAGTGAACCCTTAATCATATGTGGTTTTGATTCTCAACTCACACAGAAAACCTCAGACCACAGCAAATCTAGAAATTTTAGCACAATCAGTGGCGCAGCGTGGGTAAATTTTTAGGGCAATAAAAGGTAACAATTTAGATATAAATTGTGGGATTGTAAATTTAGCGGTTTTTACAGTTACCGGTAATTCGGTAAAATTTTCAATCAAAACCGGTTTACCGGTATTTACCGTTATTTATTATTATTTTTTTTTTGTTTACCAAATATGAATTACAGAATAAATGTTACAAATATAAAAAGTTTATTGAAATAATAATAATAATAAATAATTTACTTATGGGTTTTAAATGATCAGTACTAAATATTACCTATTGTCCTCTTTATCATCCTCATTCCTTCCAACTTTCTCCTAGTCTCTCCACGCATAAATTTTCTTCATTGCCAGATTCAAGTCCAAATCCTTCCTATGCTTCTGGTCAGTTTCGTACCGTCGGAAGTCAAGTAAGACGCCCTCAAAGGTTATCGACAGTACAAGGGACTGATATACGCGTGGATGCCTTTATCTATCCTGTTTGCTTATATCTTGGAAATAAATTAGAAAAATATTTTAAATAAATATTGTAATTAATAGTGGATAAACAGACCGTGTTTACTTCAAATAGTGATGTAGACCAGCGTTTCTCAACCGGGTGCCGCGGCCCCCAGGGGGGTCCTGAAAGCTTCTTCGGGGGGCCGCGAAGTCAAATAAGATCTAAACATGAAAATATAATAGAAATGTGCTCAATTTTGCTCAATTCATAAATATATTACATTTATATTCATAAAAATATATCTTCCATAACATAAATAAAATAAATGATTTTTGTTTTGACAACTAATTTAAACTAAATTAACTATATCAAGGTCAAATTAAGGGTATGTGTCGGTGGGTGCGTTTCTATGATAAAGGTTCGCGTTGGAGGTATTTCAAGTACTTTCAAGTAGATATGACTTTTTACCGACCGCCAACATATATAAGGGAGGTATTGTGATCATACCGATTTTGACATTTCAAGATTTTGATGGATCTCCACGAATTGAGGTCCCTACATAACGTTTTGACTATTTTTCGCATGATGTCTGTCGGTCTGTCTGTCCGTGTGGCCGTCCGTCCGTCTGTCTGTCTGTCTGTGTACATGTGCAGAGCAAATTCGGTTAAAAGGATTTTTATGAAACTGCATATTTAAGCTTCTGCCATCAATGGCACGAGTTATCAACTTTTGGTAAAAATCGGTTGACTAGAAATGGGAGTTTACTCGTGTCGATTTTAAGATTTTGAGACATTTTTTGATAAAACGTAAAATTTTTGAAAGATATTTCGAATTTTTTTTTAAGTATCTATTTTTTTATAATTATATGTAACGTTTCCATGGTCATGATAAATAATATCTCTGTAAGAAAATATTAGGCCAAGTTTTTTCTACTCTGCTCCTAGAATGTATTTTATACAAGTACTTTGTGATAGCGGTCGGTCCTGTGGTGGCCACAGCTGATTTTTTATTATGCTCCAAGCTACAGATAACTCAAGAGTAAGGATGCGGAAGTATTTAAATTGGAATTGAAGGCAATTTGAACACTTGTAAATAAAATTACTTTACTTTCAAGTTATTATAGGCAATACAAATTTTTCGTCAACCGTATAAGAGCAAAAGATAAAAAAAAAAGTTTTTTCTTTGCAAAAACTAGGGGGCCGCAGACAATATTTACTTAATTTTGGGGGGTCCCATGCCAGAAAAGGTTGAGAAACACTGATGTAGACTTTATATCTATTCTATACCAATGTACAGGTAAAACTCTATATACGCCATAGTTTCGTTCCTAGGAAATCAAAGAGACGCATCGGCATGGAACAAAATATGGAGAACCACAGAAGTTAAAGACCAGAGCACGTTGTTTCCACGAAACACCAATTTAAAAATAGACTAGCCCGGAGACGACAGAAATTGATTAAATTCGCTCGCTCGACCGAAGCAATTCCATTCATTGGTACGTGGTTAGATTGCCTATATGTAATTTATCGAATACCAATAAAAATGACGAATTACCGGTGAAAATTGTAGGGATATTTTTCGCGATTTACCGGTTAATCGGTAATCCGTTTTACCGGTATTACAATCCCTAATATTTACCAAATTCCAGAATAGTTAATGAATAATAGTTTTATGTTATTTTTAAAAAAAAATTATTTCCATTTCCAAATTTTCTTCATCACTAATTTGAAAATAATTTGCAATTTTACCAGACACATCCTCGTCTGTAGTGGTAAAAGGATTTATAAACAATATTAGGAATTAATCAATTTCATAAAATTCCTGAAATATAGAGTAAACCTAAACTCTTCCAGGACTGTGTTAAAATGAACCATTGTAACATTCTTATTAGCAAAACTTTCAATAATATTTTTCAAATTTGGAAAATGTAATAAATTATTTTTCAATAGATGTAATTTCCAAAATACCAATTTACTTCTGAAAGCATTTATTGTTTGAGCAATATCATGATTTGTGCCTTGTAATTTCAAATTTAGTGTATTAAATTTACCCATTAAATCAGTTAAAAATCATAGATCCAGTAACCATTTTTGTCTTCAAGTTGCAAATAACATTCATTCTTTGATATTAGGAACTCCTTCATTTGAGGTAACAACGATATAAACGTCTCAAGTACTTTTCCACGTCTAAGCTATCGCACTTCCGTGTGAGTAACATCATCAAATTCCACATCTTCTTGTTGTAAAAGTAATTTAAATAATCATTGTTGCATTGGTGCAGCTCTTATTGAATTTATAGTTTTCGTCACTGTTTTTATTATACCGTGCGATCATTATTTCTTGTCAGTTGCATAACAGTAAACAATGAGTTTAAAAATATCAAAACTGTATTCAAATTCACAGCTGAAAATCCCAGTTTAACAAAGAACCAATCAGATTACTTCGTTTACCCGAACTCACCGGAGGAACAACGAAAATATGTGTTCCTAACTAATACCTGTTATCAACTCACTGGCGTGTAGAAAAAATTAGTGTTCATTTAATAATCAATTCGTATAAGGTAATAAAAATAGAATGTACGCCTATGTATACATGCCCTGGGAAATAAGTTTGATAACTAAATGTTTCAGTCAAGTATTGCATAACGGACAAGATTTGTAGATCGCTCTGTATATTGAAACAAGTTTTATACAACTAAGAAGGCAAATAATGTAGGAAACGAATTATATTTCTTTAGCATTGTTCAGAAAATAGTTATTAGAATTATTTTTTGTCCTTTATCATTTATTTTGTTTCTCCAACAGTATAAAATAAACAGTAGGTAAATATTGTTTTAACGCCTATCGTGGCAAACGTCTGTCAACGAATTTATTTTATAAAACTACCTTAAAATACTAATTACTACCTTAAAATACTAAATTAAATTTAACGGCGGGCGCCTCAAAAATTAGGCTAATTGTAGGTACGAGAGTAGGGTGGATGCGGCAACCATTCGAAGCGTAATGCATTTTCGCCATAGAAACTGCACAAGTGTGCACCCGTGCATTGTCTTGTTGATGAGCACTTTCTTCTTGGCCAAAAGTGGGCGTTCTTTCTTGATTTCTTCGCATAATTCTCTCCATTTATCATTCATCCTTTTTCCACGTAGTCAATGTGGACGATTCCGCGTGCATCCCAAGAAACCGAGCCTGCACATTGCCGTCCGATTTCACCGTTTTCGCCTTCTTTGGAGCTGGATTGCCTGCAGAAACCCAATGTTTCGACTGCTCCTTTGTCTCTGGAGTCAATCTCCGTCTCTCTTGAGACGGAAAAGCGCCAAAAAGGCAATTGAATCGACCACACGATTGCGTCCTCTACTGCGAACAAACGCGCACCCATCTTGCAAAATTGAAACCACTGAGCCATGTGATATGCCTGTTGCCTCAACAAGTTCGCGCACTTGACTCGTCGATCACGCAAGACCATATCGTGGCTTTTGTCAATCGTTTCTGGCGTAGTCATTTCAAGTGGACGTCCCGAACGATCACTTGTGGATGTACGACCTCGTTTAAATGCATTCACCCAATTGTAAACAGTTTTAAACGCTGGTGCAGATGTGCCATGAACTTCATCCAACACGGCTTTGATTTCTTTCGGTGTTTTGCCTTTCAAATAAAAGTGTTTAATGCACGAAACTCGATATTACTCAAATTTTTACAATTAATAATAAACGTTACCGCATTCATCCTTTAACAAGTTTTCTATATTGAGCAGAAATCCAGATTTAGATTAGATCTCTCAGACGAATAAATCGCATTTTTTTTACATATCCGTTTCCGACTCGGTCTAATTTAACATCTGAAACATGTACTTCGTTTATATAGCTGAAAATTTTAAATAAATGCAAAAAGATTTTGCAACACGTCTTCGCGGCGTCTTCATGACCCCTTATGACCCCCCACCCTCTCAACGCCATTGAGAACCATTGCAATATTTTCTTTGTTCTATAAATAGAATACAACATTTCATATGTAAGTAAAGTTGATCTCCATTTTTCATTTCTCTTAAATATCTCATGTTAGAATAGAACTAGATTAATTTTCAAATTCTCTTCTCAGAAACATGAGATTAAGACTCTTATACCTTTTGTCACATGTCACATTATAATCAGTTTTGAAGATGTTCTAAATTAGTTTATGCCGGAAAATATTCTAGAAACATTGACAGTGTGTTATAATTTTAAACTGTAACTCAAGACATAGAATATGACAGCCGTCAAATATATTTGGTAAAATCCAAGTTAGTTTTTAATAGAAGAGTATCTGTGAAAGAAATGGCTGGGATAAGTAACATGAATTCGAGTAAAGTGGGTTTTACACGATTCAATTAATTGATCAATTAATTTCACGATCAGTTGACATTCAATTAATTGATGTGTGTAAAGCGTAAAAATTTCGTCAATAAATTGATCAATTAATTGACAAAAAATTTGATCAATTTATTTTGAAAATAGAACAAGTTCGTCAATTTTTCATCAATTTTTTAGGGAATTTTAGGTATATTTTTATCTGTTAAGATATTGCCAACTGTTTGTTGGAGCATAACCTCGAAACATATTATTTGTGTTTCGGTTTCAAATCTAACATAACATCAAACGTTCTAATTTATCATCATCTAGGTTATTTCTTTTGTTTTTGTTCACAGCTCGTAATTTTGTGAAGATTTTTTCAATATTTTCATTTTGATAAATATGTCAACATGTTTTACAGTTGGTAATGTAAAAATTTTCAAAAAAATTGATAAATAAATTGATGTGTGTAAAGTGAAGTTTTTGTTCCCAAGGTTACCAATAAATTTTTCAATTAATTGACAAAAAAACTTGATCAATTTGTTGATCAATTAATTGCGTAAAACTAACTTAAGCCTGTGGCTGCAAGCGTTAATTCGTTTGTACATTTGTTTGATCGCTAAGCAATGGGTATGCACGTGAGTTCAACTCCTGATTATGTCAAATAATTTGTGTAAAAAGAATTATACAATTTACAGGTTCTGCTTAGCCGTTTGCAACCGGCTATAATCTCTAGGTCCGCGTTTCCCAACCTTTTTTCATGGCGGACCGACAAGCGACCTAGAAAAAATTGCGGACCGGTAAACGACCTAGAAAAAATTGCGGACCGGTAAACGACCTAGAAAAAATTGCGGACCGGTAAACGACCTAGAAAAAATTGCGGACCGGCAAGTTTAGAAAGTAATGTGTATCGCAAAATTATTACAAGTAATGAGTAAATAAAAGGTCTTCACCTCCAAAATACAAGTGATGAGCAAAAAAAAGTCTTGACCTCCAAAATGTAAGTGATGAACAAAAAAAGGTCTTCACCTCCAAAATGTAAGTGATTAGCAAAAAAAAGGTCTTCACCTCCAAAATGTAAGTGATGAGCAAATAAAAAACAAAAATCCTCCCCTCAAAACTACAAACCCGGAAATTTTATAACAAAATCTCACGGACCGGCGGCTGGGAAACGCTGCTCTAGGTGCGCACGTAAACGAATACTACGTGCGCACTAAAGTGTACACTACGTGTACACTAAAAGATTGACGTAATACTGAGCATATTATTCCTGAATGTACACAGATTGAAATAATGGTCATGAAACCTGGTAACAGAAGGGCCAAGGCTCAACTCGGACTGTCGCGCCAATGATGATGATGGACATTAGTTCTTGGGAAACAAGCAATTTAACTTTAATAAGAGAGTGATGGATGCGGTGCAAAATTGACTGCAGCAGCAATTAAAAGATTTTTTTTTTGAACATTTAGTACTATAGGTAAATTACTGTTATGAGGCACTAATCACTTATTTTTAAGACCACAGAAAGTCGCTTTTCTCAAAAATTTTGATATGTAAGGCTATAAAAGTTTTACACAGTTGGAAAGAGGACTCCAGACCGCTCGGGGAAACGCGTTTAGGCCTTTTCTCGAACGCTCTGGACTTTTGAGTGACAAAGAGAGTGACTCAGAGCACTCCGAGCTTGCTTTCTGAACCCATCTTTGGTTATCCCACAAATAATACAGATCAAACTTGTTTATGTAGTCAATTTTTTGGAAGTATCAATCCCTAACATCACCTTCCAATTTTGTAAAATATACACTCAATTCTATTATTCACTCCAGCTGTAAAATACTTACAATGTTGTTCCAAATAGAGGTACTTGTGATAAATAAAAACAATAAATTCACAAAAATGGCTGTATTTCGGGTGTACTTTGCAACTTCTAGACTAAATATAATCAATATACTATCACAATATAACAATATGATTCACTAAATGTTTGTACACAACACACAAAAATCACATAAAACACTAAACGCCTATGTTACACGTGCTAAACAACTTGTTTGCTTGCCCTACGTCTGACATTTTGAAAGGCTACATGTCACGTGATTAAAATGATTTATGTAATGTGAAGAAAACCACAGAATATTGAGGTTATAGTTTTAATTATTTTAATTAGTATTTAATTTAGTTTTAATTGCCATTTGAATAAAATGTTCCGTAAATAATCAACTACCAGCAAAAATCATTACTAATCGCAAACCAAATATCTGGTTCCTCTCAAATGCCTGTAGTACACGATGCGATTTTTCGTTTTGAATCTCGTACGATTTATAGTACACAAATTATTGTATCGTGTATTACAGGATTTTCGTACCAGATCTTGTACGATACTGAAAACCAACCAATTTTTATTGTTTCGACCTAAAATATTGGACAGAATGAACCAATAATGGCACACTATAGGATACGCATATTCATGTGACCGTAGCGAACAACTGTTCATCGGTCAAACATATTTCGAGGTTATTTAGTATCAACTTACATATTTTTTGTCTTATTTTGTTTAAAATAAATTGGATTTAGCTGTTCACATTCTTAGGACAATTATATATACCAGTGATTCTCAACAGGTGGTCCGCGGACCACCAGTGGTCCCCAGAAAGTTTTTATATGCTTTTTTTGTAATTTATTTTTTTTAATTTATGCACATTTTTTATGTAAATAATTTATATTTTGTTTATTTTCTGTAAACTTTCTGTGATTTTCTACAAATAAAATAAATGTATTTAGTAGCACATTAAATATATTTGTATTCCTTTTTCCCGGCGTTACTAACCGTGTGTGTTAACAGTATTAAACTCTGTTTTAAAATAATAATATAATACTTATACTGAATACATAGAAATATAATTAGGCATATGTATAACCAATATGTAATTTTATTTTAAAAAATTGTACTTTAATTGGCTGACACTAAAATATTTTATATATATTTGTTTTCTTGCAAAAAATGAACCAACAATTATTATTAGTGGTCCGCGTTAGAAAATTATATACTATACTGGTCCGCGGTGCGTTCTTGGTTGAGAAACACTGATATATACTTTTGGATTTATTCAACATCGTATTATCCAACATACTTAACTAGTGACTTATCATACTTAAAAGTTGACCATTTAACATTCCAATCCAGGAAAATAATACCGGGGGAATTATTTCATTATTATTATTATTATTATATATATATTTTTTTTATTAAGTTTGTAGATTTTTTTTTTTACTTTTCTTGCCCACGTACTACTCTTGATTAGGGATGGGAATTTATTTTTGAATATCGATATATGCGCGATTCGATATATCGTAAGTGTGATATCGATATTCGATATATATCGAAGTAAAAATATCGATATTTTCGATATATCGAAATAATTAACTCGTAACATGTAAGATATATAAACAACGATATATAAAGTATATAAAGTATTATAAGATATATAAAGTTTTTTTTTTTGTTGGCTTGGCGCGAAAAGAATCACTTTACAGTTGGTACTCACCCAGCTACCAACCAACTTACTAATATTTTCCTAGTTAATTGCTCTTAATCCTAATTAATTAAATATAATTGTGCTGTCCACTTTTGTAAGGACAAACCAGATCTTTTTGGTTACTTTTATAGTGTATAATGGACTTTAAATGTCAAACAAAAATATTCCTTACGCAGTAAAACCGACTTTAGATTTATTGGTTATGATCATTATTAAGAAAGAGACATATTTTATAATTTTTTAATACCAACATGACATATAACTTTAAAGGTGCCAATTATAAAATTAAAATTTCGTCTTACAGGATATTCCAAGCGATTAGGCGGAACTAAATGGAAATTTCGTTATTTTAGGTTGTCACGAAAACGGATCTTGTTTGGGTTATTTCATGTTTCAGTTTTGGTATGTGAAAATTTATGATTCCAACAGTGAAACCACGGAAAATAATGATATATGTCAAATATTTTAATACATTTTTCCATATTTTGAAGACAAAATCATAAATAAATGGGAAATTTTTATTAAGAATGACAAAAAATTTAAATACAATGAAAAGGATATTTTATAATGACAATCAATTTAATCTAGAATTTAAATGTGAGCATGATTTACAAAGCTTAAACAAAATTACCAAAAGTCCGAAGTATCGATATTTTCGAAATATCGATATATCGTTCCCATCTCTACTCTTGATACAATTTCTATACTTCTCATTTATTTATTCAAGTTGGCTGTTATGCATAAAACAAATTCAACAAAATCATCATTAATATAAAATGTTTTTATTTTGCTTAAACTATTTTATAACGATAATGATGACAACAATAATATTTTTTGATAAACAAAAACCGTAGAGTTATAGACTTCAATTTCAAATGTAATAATTTAGAACAGAAAACGGTACGGCTTTGCGAATCCAGGTGATTTACTGATTCGGGACAAAGATTAATATTATCAGTCTTCAAAAATTGGTAAACTATTTGTCCACTCTATGAATAGGTTAAGTACAATTATTTGAATTCTGTCAACTTGCAAAAACAGACGTAGTGCGCATCAATTGGTACAGATACAAAGCGATAAATATTGGATGTTATTCTACAATAATTTTATATTCGATAATTCTGAACAAAATTCTCAATGCAATAATTATCGTACGATAAATCGTACGACATTCAAATCGAGAAATTGCATCGTGTACTACAGGCTTTATATTTACGGTACATACTCAACCAGAAAAAAATAATATGCAAGTCAACTTTGACCCGCCCTCTTGTAAAAACGTAATTTTATATTTTATTACTTTGTATTTATTTTGTTCAGGTGTTTATAAACATTTCAGTATTATAAAATATCCAATTACTATATTAATTGTCTCATGGCCGGTATTATAAAAACCTAACCAAAGGACCAACTATCTAGTTGCAAACTAAATTTAGTTGATAACTAATATAACAAGTTATTTAATTTCGGTATTATAAATCAGAACAGCCAACTAAGTAACTAGTTCACAACTAAAACAATTTAGTGTCAAGATTTACCGACCGAACGTTAGTTATACAACTGACCGGTAGATGCCTACCTATAATTTTGACAGTGAAAAAGAATTTTCTAATGAAAAAAAAAAAAAAACGGGATAGAGGTTAAAACTATACAGAAATTGAAAAAGAGCAATTAATTGATATTGTACATGAATATAAAAATGTAGTGGAAAACAAAAAAACTGATAATGTTATTGTTATTGAAAAACTAAATTAATGGAACATAACGGATGGTGATGAAACACTACTGACAGATGATACTGTGACATAATATGTAAATTTATGTTGATTATGTATATAAATCTACTAATATGATTTTTTTTTTTTTTTATGTACAATATTATCCTTACTTTGCAGTTATTATTATCAAGTATATATTTTAGTATAAATAATATAAACAAATTATTTCAATGTAAACAAAATGCTTATTATTTAAATTTAATACAAATATAGTTGCCAACTATAATTTAGTACCCAGAAATTCTGTCAACTAATTTAGTTTGTAGATTTAGTTGGGAACTTTTTTAAACCAACTTTTATAATACCGAAATCTATGGTTTAAATTAGTTTAACTCTTAACTAAAATTTAGTAGCAAACTATTTTGCTTTATAATACCGGCCATCAACTGACTTTAATAACTACATCTATTTAGTAATAAAATTATTCTTTATCTAAGTACAGTCCTGTTATTGTTTAAATTGAGTTGTTTATAGCATTATGCAGTCCGATCATCTATTACATCACTGTCCGCCAACATGTGGGTCCAATAATATTTACCGGCTATCATAACAGACGAAATCTATGACTAAGGATCATCGTTTTATAGTGAGGTGTGTTTCGTCTGCGGTTGAATAATTTATTCAAGTTCGGAAGTGTCTCAGAAGAGGTATTTTTGTGTAGGTGTATACAATTAATGTTTTGTTATTAGTTGCTCTCTAGAGCAGTTCAGAATCAGGGTTTGAAGAAGGTTGTTAATATGCTTAGTGATGTCGGTAACAATTAAGAAGTAATGCATATTTTTATTCTAGATAATACAATTATTTTGATATGTAAATTGGTAATTTATTATGCATTGTTAATTATGTCAGCTGAGGTCCTCGTTCGTTTTTAAGGTTTTGTATGACCAATAAAATCCCTTATAACCCCACTCATTTGTTTGTCTGTACGGTAGACATTGTAGTCAAACGGCTGAACATAGTAAGTTGAAATTTGGTATGCTTTTACTCTTTAACCCACATGTAGCAAAAATATAGAGAATTCAAAAAATTGATGTGAAGTGTGAATTTTCACACATTGCAGGGTTTTGCAGGTATTTAATAACTGAATGATGATTATTTGGGATGCCAAAACAAATTTTATGTCAAAATATTTTTTTATGAATTTTAATTCGAATGCCTAATACCATTATTTAAGTTTCTAAATATGTGCAGTAGTTTTTTTACATAGCAAGGTTCATTAAGATTTTGAAAATTGCGCCTATGGCTTCTATTGGTTGCTTAAATCATTAGCCCCGCCCTCTGATTTCGTATACATCAAACAGAATTAAATTATAATTTCAACACTCCCCACTGGTTATTAAATTTACGCTTTTAAAAATTAAATGCAACATTTACCAAAATATAGCTAGAATTTTTACAAAATAATTTAAACAAAAGAAAACTGCAAAAAAAAAAACAAAAAAATTAAAATTGACAGGATTCGAACTCTAGTTTGCAAGTTAACTGTGTTTAGCAAATTAGAAAACAAATGACTAAGCACACATCGCTATCAGCGCTGACGTCTGAACTTGGTTACATAGCGAATTAAATATTTAACATATTTTAGTTAAAAACACAAAAAATGCATTATTTTCCGAAAACATAATCTGATCAAAAATTCCTGTTGTACTATTCCGGTTCACACCAATATACATTACTTAGAATTTTTTCACATTTTTAGTTTAAACCATCTGGGCTACAGGTTGTGGGAAAAAAATTTTTTTGCACAATTTTGGCAAAAATCGTGTCAAAATAATTTATTTTGCAAAAATAAAATTTTGATCGTTAATCCACGTACTAAGGGCTTTCATTTGATACCCTACTCAGAATTTTAAAAAAATATTTTTTTTTTTCGATGAGCACATATTTGTTTATATTTTTAGGGGTATATGTTTTTTAGATGTTTTAGTATTTTTCCTATGTGCGGGTCAAAATGTTGTATAAGCATGACAAATTTCAACTCTCTAAGTTTAGCCGTTTGGCTACAATTTTTACCGAACAGACAGACAAACAGACAGACAGACAGACAGACAGACAGACAGACAGACAGACGACAAAATGACGGTATAAGGGTTTTTTGGTCATACCTACAAAACCCTAAAAACACATCGCGAGATAAATATAAATAAATATGTATTTAACGAAATTTGTTTATTTTTTTTTTATTTTGAGAGGGGTATCAAATTAAACCTCTTAGGGTCGGTTTCTGAAAGCTTAGCCGAGTTTAATCTTTTGGTTAAACTCGGTTACAATATAACATTTTCATAAGTAACCATAGCAATCATTTTCTAACCATTTGGTTACAGTTAGGTGAATAAAAAAGCGGATGGAGTAAAGAATAGGTGACAACACAACTGCGCATGCGTCAAGCACACGTTCAATGTAAAGTGATTCTAAACAGGTGGCATTATTAGTATGGGTGTCATCAAACTAGTTTTTGTCATTAACCCTCTCATGCGCAACTTTTTAGATTTTAGTTTTATCGTATGAAAATAATATATTATAAGAAATTTGGTATAAAGTAGGCAAAAGAACATAAATTTTGAATAAAGTACATTGAAATATTCTTTTTTTTTTTAATAAAAAAGAAGTGCATAAGGTTTAAAAAAATCAATCACATTATATTGGAACAAAATTTATTTTACAAACTAATTACTGAAATATAACGTTTTACTTATTTTACGTGTGATATTACTCAAAACGTTCAGGGCACAGATTTCGCATCTTTTGCAAATATATCTCGTTCGCTTCGTACAACTCGAACATTTATATCGTGTAGCATTTTTCAAATCATTTTTTTTTTTTTGGGAAATACGATATAGCTATTGCCATATATGATCATTTATGGTAAACTTAAGTACACAAACGTGGACTGTGTTTACTTAGGTACTCATTTCAAGTAAAGATATTAGAATAATACTGAAAATTGTAAGTGTCCACGTACGTGTACGTGGCGCATGAGAGGGTTAAACTAGAAGATATATAGCTCGCTTCGCTCGGCTTCTTCTAACCAAATTCTTACTAAGCCAACCTAACCTAAAATAGTGTTTTCTCTTTTGTCATCAAACTAGAAGATAGGTTAGCTCTCTTCACACGGTTCTAGACTTTTACTAACTAAACCTAACCTAATTACCTTGTTTTTAGGTGCATAATACTTTATTTTCCCCCATATTTGCCCAATTAAAAATGTATATGTATATGCGTTTCTAGACCAGAAACAATTGTTTTAAAGCCACTTATAATGCTTGAATTATTTAGTGAATTTGTTATATGCTGCCCTCTGTAAAGAAATTTGTAACTTTGTAGTCACATATTCTTTACTCCTTTATAATTATTATCGAAAAACTGTTGATTTTGATGTGATTTTAGAAGAAATATTGGCCTAGACATCTAGCATTTTGTTGACTTCTTACACTTATTAAATACCTACAAAATCCTGAAATGTGTTAAATGCATATTTTACAGTTTTTTTTTTTTGTATAATAATTATGGTTTTTAAACCAAAAAGTTTAATCATTTTAAATATTTTTCTCATCGAGCATTCGGACCGCGATAAAAGTTGGCCTGGCTTCTGGCTATTATTTTTTAAAATTTTCAGGTTAGGTCGGATCGTTCATTGGGTTAACCCATTATATTGGGTCGGACCCAATATAATGGGCCGGGTTGGATAAAATTTTAAAAAACAGACCCGTGCAGGCTTCTATAAGACATCCTTGAAAATAAGGCTCTAAACGTCGCCTCTTACTCCCGGCTTTTATTGCCGCATTGGCAAGACGGTGATTATAGTTAAACAATTGCCAGTAAAAGTACGTTTCAGTGCTACGATTAAGTCCATGAACGATAATTAAAGCTGTTGAACTCTGTGTCATAATCAAATTGTTAGGGAAGCAATAGAAAAGAACTAACAAAAGTGATTTTTATAATTACCTCAACAAAGTGAATTACCAGCAGGACCGTGCCGATAAAATTTGGCGCCCGAAGCAAACAAAATTTGATGCGACCAACAGACCACTAGGCGACAGAAAAGGAAACTTGAGAAACCGAGCAACACAGAAAAAACCTCAGACCAATAACCAAGATGGACAGCGCATACCATGTATAATCCATAACAGTGTTGTGTCGCCAACATTAATCTATGAGGGGCAAGGGGATTACGGACGGAAAACCTACAATAAGCTCAATAAAATTACCTTTTAACTTACCTATTCGCGACTAAAATTACCGAAACGGCGTCACTATCGTCTTCTGAACTTTTGACACGAAAAAGGATAGTCATAGTCATCAGTCATAGTCATCAGTCAACGTATGTAAACAGTATTGGTTTATAATCAAATTTTGGTCAAATTTACGTTTTCTTGCTGTATGCAGTATATTTGAATTATTACTGAGTATTAAAAAAGTGTACAAATATATGTAAATACATATTATGATAAAATTTGCTGTTTGTACATGAATATTTTCAGAGGTTATAATGTTGGTGCCAGGTTATACTCACAGAGATAATAAAATATGCTTTGAACTTAAAACATTTTTTCTTTTTATTTCTAGAAATTCTATAGAAAGAGAACTGGTAATATATTCTACACAAGAAAACTGTCAAATATTTGCAAACTAACACACACACATGTAATAACAAGGGGTTTTAATTATATTAACAATAGTTTAGTCAACATTAAATGATTTTATTGCACATGTGAGACAGAAGAAATGAAAAATTCAAGGTTAAAAGCTTGTTTAAAAACATCTGAACAGGAGAAATTCCCTTCAATAGAAACACAATTTTAGAATCGTTATTAATCTTTCTTCTTTACTTGTAGCAAAACAAAAGTATAAATGGTGCATTTATTAACTTTTAACGCATTTTTCTCGTTAGTATTAAAATTAAATTGCAACTAATTAAGACACCACATAGTCAACAATATAGTAATACACTTTAAATTTTCTAATAAAATTCATCTAATATTGGAAGATGTTCTTCCTCTGAATGACTACCATACACACAACAAGGAGTATTTAATCTTTTTTTCTTAAATTTATCACTTTATTCGTTGTAAAAACGGAGTGAGAATGGACAAAAACAAAAAAATACATGGGTAAACAATGACAGTATATTTTTTAGAAGTATTCGTTTTATTGCCGCTAGAGGGATACGCGTTAATTTGAGTCACCAATAAAGCGATATACCACTTTTATTCATATAATATATACTACTATAATGTATTTATGTTTAAAAACTCTCTATAAACCACAAAAAATTGTTTATCACGATCAAACATAGACAAACACGTAAAAAAGATAACTTTGGCAATAACTAACATATGGTCTTCGTGTATGTTCATAAATATTCGAGAGGCAACGATTAATTCTAGGAAAATGTAAACAATGTTGGAGACATAATATAATATAACAGTGCCCATTTTGGTTATTGGTTTGAGGAAAAACGATTGCTTCGCCGCCTCACCTAACGGCACAGCCCTGATTATTTGCGCGAGACACCAAATAATTAATAGTATATTTTGATTTTTATATTAACAAAATATATCTAAGAAGCCATCTAATTTCTTTGAGAACAATCTGTGAACTTGCATTTGTAAATTAAATTGAACATATAGAAATAAAACGAATAACTGTACAAAATTAGCTACAGCTCAGGCGATTCAGAGTGCACTTTGTGCTATATTTATGTGCCTGTATTTATGCCTGTCTGCTCTTCAACTCTTTCCTTTGTATGTAAAAAGAAATTAACTTTCTGACTTTATACATGCAGTAGACATTTATTTCCATCCCAAAACAGATAAATGTTGTCATGGTGTGCTTATGGCCTATGTACCAAGGATATATCATACACAAAGCTATATTCTCTTTATTTCTTATTTCTATATTTAATCGAAATTCCTTTTTTGAGAAAACAATGAGATTAGGTATATTGATTATAAAATAAAATTATTATTGAACACAAACTACAGTCATTTGCAAAAGTTTAAGACCACCTGGGATATTTTTCTATTTTTTGCAGTAATGGTAGGTTTTCAGAAATAAAACAAAAAGTTGACCGGTCAAGAAGTTTATTTAGGTTCTTTAACATTATTTTAATATTCTTAATAAGAAAGAACACTATTTTAGTACCTAGTATTGCCGCCATTGTTGTCGATTACCGCCTGCAGTCGCCTCGGCTTGCTAACGATGAGTTCCTGGCAATACTCCTTTGAGATTTCTTTGACCCATACTTCCTTAATGGCCTGCTCTAATACCTTTAAGCTTGATGGCTGCTTTTCTGACATCTTTTGCTTCATAAACGACCACAAGTTTTCTATGGGATTCAAATCTGGGCTATTCCCTGGTCATTCAGCACCTGAATATTCTTCTCAGTCAGATAACCTCGCACCGCCGTGACCTATGGTATGGAGCTCCATCGTGTATGAAAATATCACACTTGTGGATTGTGTATATCTAACTTCTCTTTTAGTAGTTGCAAGTACCTTTCACCATTCATTGTAGTTTTCTGAGGTAAAAAGTACAGTCCAGCTGTTCCATTGTGGCTAAAAGCCCCTAATATCATCTGGCTAGGAGGATGTTTCATGGTAGGAATCGTGTATTTCACATCAAATTTTTTGCCCACTGGCCTCCGCACATGTTGCTGACGTGATGTAAACTGATGGAAGGTACTTTCATCGGAAAACATTACTTTGCTCCAATCAGCAACCGTCCAGGTTTGATGCCTTCGAGCAAACTCCAATCTTTTCTTTCGCATGGCTGGAGTCAGTTTTGGTTTTTTGGCTGGTTTGTTGCTTTTTACGTTAAATTCTTTGCTCAAACGTCGTGAAACAGTGCTGACACTTACCTCACATCCCTTTTGAAGCAAACTAGCTTGAACTTTTTTGCAGGAACTAGTGGGCGATCTTGAAACAATCAATTTCATCAAGTTGTCATCTCTCTTGGTTGTTTTGCGTGGTCGCCCTGTTCTCTTCTTGTCCGAATAAGTGCCCTCATTTTCAAATTTAGTGATGGCGGTGTGTACAGCTGTCTTGCGACAACACATCTTTGAGGAAATCTTGCGCTCAGAATACCCTTCTTCGTGTAAAACAACTATTTTAGCTCTTTGAACTTCAGAAAGGGACGTTTTCTTGCCCATTTTCGAAAAATGTTCGTGAGAGATAAACGCGAAAACAACCTCCCCGTACAAGGGTCAGAGCGCAAATGGTGGTAAAACGCGGTTGTCAGAACCATTACCACGTGACTTGCACCATACTTGTTTCATACAAGTAGGTATCACGATCAGAAAACGATTATTTTTGAATTTGGTTAAATATCAGAGGTGGTCTTAAACTTTTGCAAATGACTGTATATATGATTTGAATCAGGGTTGCCAGGGGTCGAGATTTCTGCTGGAATGCCCCGATTTAGAAACCGTAATCCCGTCTCTCGATTTAAAGTCTGTAATTTATGATTTGCACAGAAAATTCCCAGGATAAACAATAATTTCAGTTTTTCAACGGTTAAGTATGAATGATAACTACTTCGCGGAAAGAACGAAATCGACTGTTGCTGAAATATGTGCAGGTAATAAATTAGTTATAAATTAGTTCATGGTAAAAGAAAATGTCGGGCAAAAGTTTCGCGAATTTTTAAAAACCGAAAATATACTTATAGGAAGTATTTTGAAAAATGTGGCAGGAAAAGATAAATATTAAAGAAAATAATGTTTTTTTTTAAATATTTTATGGAATGGTGGTGCTAGGTCTTAAACTCTGAGGGGGGAGCAGGAAATATTTGAGTAGGGCACTTGATGATCTGCGGTCCTCACTTCTAAAATACAAGTTATGACCAAAAAGAAAAAGGTCCTCACCTCTAAAATACAAGTGAGGGGGGCAGATCCTCCCGGATCCCCCGCTGGCGCCGCCACTGGTTTTAGTTATTTTATTATTTTTTAATAAAAATGTATCATTACTATATTGTGGAATTTTAACACGTAGAATGCAAGTGTTCAGTTAAATAATGTATTTAAAAACCAATGTTTTATTATTGTTCTGTTTAAGATTTTGAGTATCTACTCAGTATACATTTGGTGAAAATTCAATTAAAAAAAATGATTTTTCAAAAATAAAATTTGTTGGTTTATCCACATATTAACCCATTTAAACCTAAAACTTTTTTTGAAAAAAAAAAATGTTTTTTTGTAAAAATTTAGTTAATTGTGTATAAATATGCATGAAAATGATTATAATTTTTTTTTTACTGATCAGAATAGCCATAACATGCTGTACTTTTTAAAGGACGGTAGGACTATGTACTACTATAAGAATAATAACAACTTATTTATTTAAATGCTTTATTAATTCCAAAATTATTTCAAAATTATTTTATAAACTCTAATATAAACTAAACTATAAAATCATTTGCTTTTATGATAGTCCAAAAAACAATTTTTAGGATGTAAACCTACATTAGGTACATTTTTTACAAACAAAATTAGCTTTTTTGCTGCAAACAGCGCAACGTCTTTGAGCAAAATAAATGGATGGTCAGGGACCTTAAAGAGTTGTGTTTGTTTTGTTTGACTCTGGATGGTCAGGGACCTCAAGGAGTTCAGAGGAACTCTGGATGGTCAGGGACCTCAAGGAATTATTGGACCTAAAATGGTCGTGTTTGTCTTGTTGACTCTGGATGGTCAGGGACCTCAAGGAGGTCAGTGAAACTCTGGATGGTCAGGAACCTCAAGAACAAAACTAACATTATGTTTTCGTTAAATAACATAAATTTCACTAATGTATCAAAAACTTCATAAATAAAAATGGTAGGACATAATCCTACCGTCCTTTTAAAAGGACGGTGGCTTTATTCATTGAATATCGTTTGCCGGTTTCAACAAAATTTAAGTTTTTGAGGTTATGAGTATATAAAAATATACAGTCTAACATAGAATGTATTTTATAATTTTTAAATTTAAGAATAATAATAAAATAACTTTCCTAGAATTAGCCATTGTCAATGCTCATAAAACGTAAGCGATTGAAACGCCAATAAAATTTACAAAAATGACAATAATTGTTTGAAACTTGCTATAAATAATGTTTCATAAACACAGTGATCATAACATATTACGCTATCTCAAATTATTTGTTTTTACTAATTAATTTAGCGCGATTTTTGAAAATCCTTTTTAAAGGACGGTAGGTTTAAATGGGTTAAGAGATTTCATTTGATAAATCTATCAAATGAGATGCCATGATTAATACTTATATCTAACTGTACCAGTGGGTACGTTTTGTTGTACCAATTCTGGTTTCGGTTTAATCAGAATATGCGTTTTGGTGGGACAATATTCTCATTCTATGCATTCTACTCATTCGATGATTTGAGGTTCGAACGACTGGAACGAATAAATGTGGTGGGGATTGTTGGATATATGCGACGACACCATGGCATTATAGATGTCAATGGAATATTTTATTTTGTTTTGTAACTATGACAAGAATATAATTATTGTAGAAATATATAAAATATATGTTATGATAAAGTAATCTGCTTATAATTAATTATCGTGCATCTATACAGTACGTACATATTAAAACAAATTTCAATAGGGATGAAAAGTAATATTTGAATGCAGTTGCTTTCATTTGGTTTTTAAATGCATTAGAATTAAATCTTGGTATTACTACTTGAAAATAATTTTCACTTTTAGGTTTTTTCTCATTTTGTATCCTAAAATAAATATATAGCTATATGATATTAATATAGTATTATTAAATCTAAACTTAAAATGTATGTACAATTCAATTATTCGTTTTAAAACATTACTTTCTAGAATATTTGCTTCAAATATAAAGTTTTCCTCTTCTGCAGTTATTATTTAGATTATCAATTTAGGTGAAATATGTTTGTTATTTGTTCTATATTTATTACACAATCAAAATTGTCGTCAATTCTACTTCTAACCAGCCACCAACAAAACGCACCCAATGACTGTAGTGAAGGCAGAGTGATCATTTTCGAAATTAAATTAAAAAAAAATTAAAAAAAATGAGGGCATTATGTACTTATATATAGAAGCAGTTAGCATTAACCCATTTAAACCTAGCGTCCTTTTAAAAGGATTTTCAAAAATCGCGCTAAATTAATTAGTAAAAACAAATAATTTGTGATGGCGTAATATGTTATGATCACTGTGTTTATGTAACATCATTTATAGCAAGTTTCAAACAATTGTTGTCATTTTTGTAAATTTTATTGGCGTTTCAATCGTTTACGTTTTATGAGCATTGACAATGGCTACTTCTAGGAAAGTTATTTTATTATTATTCTTAAATTTTAAAATTATAAAATACATTTTATGTTAGGCTGTATATTTTTATATACTAATAACCTCAAAAACTTAAATTTTGTTGAAACCGGCAAACGATATTCAATGAATAAAGCCACCGTCCTTTTAAAAGGACGGTAGGATTATGTCCTACCATATTTTATATATGAAGTTTTTGATACATTAGTGAAATTTATGTTATTTAACTTTATTTACTCAAAATAACTGAAAAATAAAATATTAAATATTATCGTAACACGGCCGTCCTGCTCCTGCCACGTCCTCGCGGCATCTTCAGAATTTAATAACTGCAAAATAAAACAGAGTAAACGAACACATAATGTTAGTTTTGTCCGTCTCCTTGAGGTTCCTGACCATCCAGAGTTTCACTGAACTCCTTGAAATCCTTGAACATTCAGCGTTGAACAAAACAAACACATATCCTTGAAGTCCCTGACCATCCAGAGTTCCTCTGAACTCCTTGAGGTCCCTGACCAGGGCCGACTCAGAGATCGGGACTTCGGAGATTTTTCCCGAGGCCCCGCGCTTAAAGGGGGATATTTTTAACTATTATTAGTAGCTAGGGCAAGTTTTTGACACCAAATGCATTATTTCCCCGAGGCCCCGCAAAACCCACAGCCGGCACTGTCCCTGACCATCCAGAGTCAAACAAAACAAACACAACTCTTTGAGGTCTCTGACCATCCATTTATTTTGCTCAAAGACGTTGCGCTGTTTGCAGCAAAAAAGCTAATTTTGTTTGTAAAAAATGTACCTAATGTAGGTTTACATCCTAAAAATTGTTTTTTGGACTATCATACAAGCAAATTATTTTATAGTTTAGTTTATATTAGAGTTTATAAAATAATTTTGGAATTTATATGCTTTATAAAAATAATAAAGCATTTAAATAAATAGGTTGTTATTATTCTTATAGTAGTACATAGTCCTATCGTCCTTTAAAAAGTAAAGCATGTTTTGACTATTCTGTAAAAAAAAAAAAATTATAATAATTTTCATGCATATTTATACACAATTAACTAAATTTTTACAAAAAAACTATTTTTTTTTTTCAAAAAAAGTTTCAGGTTTAAATGGGTACTCGGAAAGCAAGGTGAAGACACTTTTAATTTTAGTATAATAGTAATAATAATATTGTTTTGCTATCTTACAAGTATTATTTTCAAATTTATGTTTATTTTTTAATTTCTATGTATTACTACACATCTGGCTAACCAAATGCGGTAAGCGATTTACTAACTGGTTTTGAATGTATACCGTAAAATCTTCAGTATAATATGCACTCGTGTATAATACGCATGTTTGATTCGCCGCGAAATTTTCGGAAAAATTTCAATTTCAAATATAATACGCACCCATAATTTTTCAATATTTTATTTAAAAATTGCACAAACATTTATCAACAAAATTAAAGTGTTGAATAAAAAGTAACGAAAACGTCAAATTCTGTGGTATAAAAAACTTTTAATACAAAACAAACAATACTGTCAAATATGTCTCGGTCTTAATCACTTTCACTAGAATAAAGCTCATCTATTGTTGTTGCGTCAGCCAGATCGAGGGGGGGGGGTCACGACAACTCGTATACAGACTTTTCGTCTACCACATTTAGTGTACCGACATTACGTCTACCAGGTTAATTCGTCTACTAAAATAAAATTTTATTTTATTTTATTCTAAGCAATTTATAAAAAATAAGTTTTAAAGGTATTAGTAAAAAGATGATACGGTGCTTTAAATTCAGTTATAATGTGAATAAAATTAAATGTATACAATTTACAATTACATATGTAAATATGTACGAAAAAAATATTAATTTTTTAATGCAAGAAACCAATATTCAAAAAAAAATGCATTATAAACAAAAATATTTATTTATATAGAGTCAATTAAACAAACCCATTCAAAATGTGCTTTTCTATATAAATATAACTCTTAATAAAAAAAAGTAGATTTACAGAATTTTCAAAAGATTTTTGAAAATTCCAGCTGGGTTATATTAATTTATACTATTGTCAGGGGCGAATTTAGGTAACGTTAATGACGCTACCATACAGTAAAAAATTCATAACTGTAAAAGTTCATTCATAGTTGGGTTACAATTTTAGTGTTCAAATTTTCATTTAAAAAAAGTAAAAAGTTCACTATATAACGTATATTACGGCCAGACTCCAGCGTTATATAGTTGGCATACGCCAGCGTCCGCTCAGCTCTCTGATCGATCGCTAAAAACCTAAATGGGGAAAAATATGAATTCCGTAACCACTGTGAAGTGACTCCAGCGGCTATCAGCTGTCCAGGGCAAGGTAGAAGGCCGCCAGCCCAGTCTAGAGGTAGATGTGACTATGCAGGGTGGTCCTTTAATTATCCATACCTATGTGCGGCCTAAAATTTATACGGCGCCAGTCACTTCGCTTCTATTGCCCTAAATTCTGGAAGAAAAATAAAACCCCAGGGGAAGGAATAGAGTTCTCGTAATAGAAACACCAAAATTCTCAATAACCAAATTTATTAACAAAAAAAATCAGTAACTAACAAAATAAATAATGTTCACTAAATGAACATTCAATACGCAAAATCTATAAACAAAATAAATTATTCACTAAATGAATACTCAATACGCAAAATCTATTAACCAAATAAATATTATTATTCGCAAAGCGAATACTCAATAAGCAAAATTTTATAACCAAAAATATTAAGAATTACAAGATCAATGACCAGTTAAATATTCCCTTTTTAGTTCGGAGTACGGCAGAGTTAATACACAAAAATAAATTATTTAATCTACGAGCAAAATATCTAAGTTAAATCCAAAATTTTAGAAACTAAGTACTCACGAATGGCCAAAGGAAAGAAACAACTGAATCTTTAACCGGTAATTAATTACAATTTAAACTGACAAACTGAATTACTTGTGATGCGGTATAAATACCCAGTAACATGTGATTGGATTACTTATGCTACAACTGCCCTAGGGCTGCGTGAACTTTTGCACGGGAATTACATAACAGTGACTAATTACGTTGAAAAATGGTAACGGTATTCCGGTTGGCAATACCGTTAGGAAAAATCCGGAAGAGGGCTAGAATCGGGAAGCCAGCGCTTATTCGAAACCCCGATTTAAATTTTTACTACAATTCTCTCGCCTTAATACTAGTGAAATCCCAATCAGTCTATTGGCAACGAAGTCGCGTTGATTCAAGAATCCATCGTTGTCAAGAGACTGACTCCATATATCCCCTTTTACTCTTAAAAACCCGTGATACGTCAACAAAAAAAAACCTACGCGAGATGCCAAAAAAAATGACGCGCCACCCACCCACTGATTCAACGGAAATGTAAATTAGAGACAAAAAAAAATTTATCGAGAACAAAAAAATTACGGAAGACTGGTCAAAAAAAATAAATAAAAAAAAAAATGCTTGTGGCTGAGGTTCTGCCCGATTGAAGTTAACGTTAATTCCTCCCAATATTATTACAAACCCGATCCTTGATAACGTGAACAGCAAGTAACACGAATACTTGACCAGTAAGTATTCAAAGTAAGGAGTAACCTGCGTGTTTGAAAGCTAATTCACAACCTCCAGTTATCAAGGAAAGTACTTTACGGACAGACTGAATTTACATTACGCGGCAACAATTTAAAATGAGCGATTCGTGAACAAAAATTATTGTACCTCCAAAAATAATTACGGTGGCGATACGCCCAACCGTACACGCAACAGCGTACTCAATAAATCCAAAAACATATCTCAATAACTCAAAAATATCTCAAGATACAACAAAACTTGAGAAACCTCAATGCATTTCAGCTAATAATACAGTACAAATAATAACACACACTTAATAATCATGGCCATAACTCATAAGGGTGTACCAGACGCAGCCCTACACCATTAACGTTAAGAATCACAAAAAAACATCCCCAAACGGGAATTCAAATACGTTAATAGGGCAGAGTCGCTTCTGTTACAAAATTTCAAACATTTCCAAAATATACTTAGCTGAAACACAGTACTTCTCGCAACACCCTGTAGCAACAGGTCTCAATGATACAATAATTTTCACGCTACATCTTCCACGGATCGCTCCAAAATCGGCTCTTCAACCCTTACACGTGGGGGACAGTATAATCTCGAAAGCAGGATCCTCGCTCGAGAAAGAATACTCAATTTAGGCCCTTCCATGTTGCCACTAGATTTACAAAATACAAAGAAATACCTTACATTAGAACACTGAATTATTCAAAACTGATTAGCGGGTAATACTGTATAAAAGAAACATACCTCGGTGTTTTAGTGGCTAAACGTCGTAACTCAATTGCCATCTAGGGGTAGAAAACTCCTAATTCCGACGTAAGTCGCGTTTTGTACTCCAAAACCTGATGTACCACGTGCCTTTTCCGCTTAGCGAATCCACAGGTAACCAGTATTATCTTCACAATAATTTCACAAAAACTTGTGGAATAAAATTTGGCACGTGTTACTGAGTCTCCACCCCTTAGGGAACCTCTATACTTCTTGAATTACGACATTGAAGAGACAAAATGGCATTTAACATTCCATTATATATGCCCCCCCTTCACCACTATAACTGTCTAATAGACACTAGACTCACGTGGGCAAAACCACGTGACTCAGACTGTTATCAAAAATGACAACATTCTGTCTTATCGGCGTTAAAAATCACGAATGTCAACATTGTATTTTTTTTTTACAAGTGTAAGTATGTTCCTTATATACGTAACACACGCTAATAGTCTGTAATTTCCAGGTTCTAATGAAGTATTCATACTCCAAAATGCAAAAGAATGTGATTATTCCCATGTGTCAAAATGACATAACCTAAAAGTTTTTGACAGAATAAGAGAATTCAGATGTTAATTTATATTTCTGTAGCAAGAACGGCTACTTTTAAGTAGATTGTCAGGAGGCTAGTCAGTTGGTTTCGCAAAAATACACAATACTGTATCCTTTAATGAGAATAGCATAAGTTTTTGTACGTTAAGGTAGGTTACGTTAAGGTAGTTTTGTAAGCGGTGGTGTCAGCTAAAATAGGCCGTAACAACTATTTATTTTCTAACAGTATAATTTAACCAGTACGTAAGAGCAAACATAACACTAAATTTAACCAAAAAAGTGCAAATAATTAAGACAAAAAGCCAGAGACTTCATATTACAGTAAAAGTTCATTTTTGAGTGTACCATGAAGTCCCTTTAACACTAGAGTTAAGACTTTTTTTTAGAGTGCAGTGTCGGGCCCCGACACGTAACGGGGCCCTCAATAGTGCCGTCAATTCGTTTTACGAAATTGTACATACATAAAAAAATAAAATAAAAAACAGTACATAAAAAAATATACGTACTATTTAAGTATATATTGAGCGCTAGGATTGTGTATACCTACTATATACAATCCTATATATTATATAACAGCGTTTCTCAACCGGGGGGCCGTGAAAGCTTCGTCGGGGGGCCGCGAAGTCATATAAGATCGAAGCTTGAAATTATAATAGAAAAACGCTCAATTTTGTAAGATATATTCATAAATATATGACATTTATATTCATTAAAATATATCTTTTAAACATAAATAAAATAAATATACTTATTTTGACTAGAAACTAATTTAAACTAATTAAAACGGTTCGCGTTGGAGGTACTTCAAGTACTTTTAAGTAGGTACGACTTGAATGTGCAATATTTTTTCTTATGCTTACTAAAGAGTAAGGATGCGAAAGTGTTCAAAATGGAAAGCAACTTTGAACACTTGTAAATAAAAATACTTGCAAGGCATTATTAGTAACCGTAACAGATATTAAAATCATGTTTATGTAAAAGTGGTTTCTTTTCAAAAGCTTTATCCAAATATACCCAACACTACAAAATTTAAATACTACCATCCAATTATTTGGGTAAACACTGGTCACCAAATTTGTTTCCTAACTTCCTGAGACATCGTCTTTTCGAGAAAAATCGTGTTTCCCCTATCCTGATACACCTTGTGATCCCTCCCTTTCTCTCTCTCTCTCTCTCTCTCTCTATATATATATATATATATATATATATATATATATATATATATATATATATATATATATATATATATATATATATATATATATATATATATATATATATATATATATAGGGGGGCCGCAGACAATATTTACGTTATTTTGGGGGGGCCCATGCCAGAAAAGGTCGAGAAACACTGCTATATAGGATATAATTTTGTACAATTTTTCAAAATAATTTCCTCATGGAATATACCAAAAATTTCTTTGGAGCACTCGGTTGTAAAATTATACAAAATTATTATCTAATAATCTTGTCTCGACATGGACAGCATTATTTTCAACTTTATTATACTCTATCTCAGAAAGACTGATAGTAATAAAATGTATTATTTGTAAAAAGTTATTGTTTTTTCACACAGAAGCGGCCCACAAAATATGAATAGTTCGAAACGAAATATTGTTAAAAACAACCGAGTGTGCCGCACATATTATATGGGAATACGAACTAGGGTTAAACACAATAGATCATAAAAATGTTACTCTAAAATGTTGAGGAAAAATATGGTCACAGGGGTGCGTTTAATGATATGATAAATATGGTCACAGGCGTGCGTTTAATAAAATGATAAATAGTAATATAGAAATACACAAAACCAATTTAAACGTGTTTAAAATGTGCACGCCACTGGTAACTGCCTGACAAAAAGATTTATTACTATCAGTCTTTCTGAGATAGAGTATAAACAAAATCTCAGCATGGACTGTAGATAAAAAATGTTTATATGAATTTTTAAATTGGCATAAACTTGATATCGCTGTTTCCTACATATAATCAAATTTTGCAGTAAAGGCTTCGTAATATGAAGGATTTTTAGGGTTTTGTAGGTATGACCAAAAAACCCTTATACCGTCATTTTGTCGTCTGTCTGTCTGTCTGTCTGTCTGTTCGGTAAAAATTGTAGCCAAACGGCTTAACCTAGAGAGTTGAAATTTGGCATGCTTATACAACTCTTTGACCCGCACATAGGAAAAATACTAAAACATCTAAAAAACATATCCCCCTAATATCAACAAATATGTGCTCATCGAAAAAAAATATATTTTTTTATAATTCTGAATAGGGTATCAAATGAAAGCTCTTGGTACGTGGATTAACGATCAAATTTTTATTTTTGCAAAATAAATTATTTTGAAGCGATTTTTGCCAAAATTGTGCAAAAAATTTTTTGTCCCACACCCTGTAGCCCAGATGGTTTAAACTAAAAATCTGAAAAAATTCTAAGTAATGTACATTGGTGTGAACCGGAATAGTTCAACAGGAATTTTTGATCAGATTAGGTTTTTGGAAAGAAACACATTTTTTGTGATTTTTGGCTAATAATGTACACAAGTTATAGCTTTGTAACAAGCAACACTCTAACGTGTGTGCTGGTCTAGTGGTATTTGACGCTGAGTTTTCACCCATGTAACCCGATCCGATAGGGATCGAACCCTGGAGAAGAGACTATACTTTTTTTCTTTTTTTTTTTAATTTCTATATTGTTTAAATTATTTTTTCAAAATTCTAATTATATTTTGGCAAATGTTGCATTTAATTTTTAAAAGCGTAAATTTAATAGCCAGTGGAAATTGTTTAAATTATAATTTAATTCTGTTTCAATGTACACGAAATCAGAGGGGCGGAACTTATAACAACCAATGGAAGCCATAGGCGCAATTTTTAAAATTCTTAATGAAACTTGCTATATAAAAAAAAATACTGCACATATTTAGCAACCTAAATAATGGTATTAGGCGTTCGATTTAAAATTAACAAAAAAAATATTTTAATATAAAATTTGTTTTCGCATCCAAAATAATCATCATTCACTTACTAAATACCTGCAAAACCCTGAAATGTGTGAAAATTCACACTTCACATCAATTTTTTGACTATAGTGAAAGAAAATAAAACAAAGATGTTATACAATTTCTGGTTTTTAATAGTAACATTAACTAAATTGTTAATGCCACTTTTAAAATATTATTACAGATAATTCTTACAGTTATTTTGTCGTAAATAAAACTAAACAAACCTATATAATATATATTTACAAGTATAACAAAATGGAATAAATATAGGAAGACGAGGCATAAAAAAATAATTACTCAGTAAGAAAAACAATTTAGTCTGGCTGAGATTCTTTACAACTCTAACAGTAAAAAACATTTAAAAAGAGAAAATTACTCTCATTTTATGTTTTGCAATGAATTACAGACTAAAAATTATGTCTGAGTCCTAAATGCGCTTGTAAAATCACTGGTTAAAATAGCCACCAGCTTAGTCAGTTCCTATTCCCAGAATTAAGGTTCTGTCTAGTCTAGAGCTTGTATCACACTGAGTATAATTCTGTACTTTCAAATGATTTCCAGAAATACAAGTGGCCAAAAATTAACTTAACTTTAAATTCAAATAATTCCAATAAAAATATTTTTATATAAATACTTTATTTGGATCTTGCAGTTATATGTGGAATTTAATGTTGGTCAAATTCCCGCCTCTTGTTGCCACTCAAATGCGAGCTCTTTCAAGAATATTTATCATAACATTTAATAATAATAATAATAATAATTCTTTATTAGAAGATAGACAATACATACAATTGCATTCCTCAAGTCAGTACAAAAATAATCTTAATCTATAACGGTATTAACATTTTTATTACAGGCTATATAGCCATTTATAATATAAAAGTAACAAACAGATAGTTATGCCTACGTAAATTATAATTCTAAGTTTGTACAAATATATTCATCTACACTGTAGAAACTATATCTCACTAACAAATTCTTCACAGCTGATTTAAATTTATTAATATTCAGTTCTTTAATATTATTCGGTAGTTTATTATATAGTACCGGACCGTAATAAGATGGACTTTGTTTAGTGAGATTTAGCCTCATTTTTGGTAGTAACATATTGGTTTTATGTCTTGTGTTATGCGAGTGCGTATCTGCATGTGTACTAAAAGTTTGTTTATATTTTCTTGTATACATAAGTATATTGTAAATGTAAACGCATGGGAACGTCAATATTCCTAGTTTCTGGAATAGTGGCCTACAATGATCCCTTCGTTTTGCATGTGATAATATTCGTATCGCTTTTTTTTGGAGAATGAATATTTTATTTGCATGGGAACTTACACCCCAAAGTACAACCCCATAGTTTATATGCGAATGAAATATTGCATAATAAGCCATTTTAGTTGCCTCCGGTGTAATTACAGAAGATATTTTCCATAATGCAAATATAGTCTGCGACAATTTTTTACATACAACGTTTACATGTTCTTTCCATGATAAATTCGTATCTAAATAAACTCCTAAGAACTTACAACTACTATTTTGTTCTAGGCTAATATGCCTGGTAGTTATTAAAAGATGGCTAGTTTTTTCTGCATTAAGAAGTAGCTTATTTGCTGTAAACCAATCTTTTGCTAACTTTAAGCACTTGTCTCTTTGTTCGATGACATCATCTAGTGTGTTTGAAGAGCAAAGGAACGATGTGTCGTCAGCAAATAGTATTGTGGAAAATACTGGTACTGGTGAAGGTAATGATGGTAATGGTAACTGACTAATATTTGCTGGTAGATCATTGATGTAAAGAACAAAGAGAATTGGTCCTAAAATTGAGCCTTGTGGCACGCCCTGTGTCACGTGACTGATTTGTGAAAAATTTCCATCCGAAAATACCGTCTGTTGTCTGTCACTCAAGTATGACTTCATAAGATTTAGAGCAATACCTCTAACCCCAAGGCAGTCTAGCTTGTATAGTAGCAGTTCACGATCTACACAGTTAAATGCCTTCGTTAAGTCACAAACGGGTCTATTCTGTATCTTTTGTGGTTAAAAAGATTTGGTTAAAAATGATGGTTAAAAAGTAACATTTTAACTAGGCATTAAAATTTTAACCTTGTTTCTTATTCTGTATCTCAGGTTATAACCCAGGCGTTAAGTTCTAATTTTTTAACCTTATGGTTAAAAGTATGTTGTGAAATTATCTACAAGGGAAGGTATTTTGCTTGTGTAATTGT
Organism: Liopterus haemorrhoidalis; assembly: GCA_963971575.1. Classification (NCBI taxonomy): domain Eukaryota; kingdom Metazoa; phylum Arthropoda; class Insecta; order Coleoptera; family Dytiscidae; genus Liopterus; species Liopterus haemorrhoidalis. The sequence continues at coordinate 143,719,438 of OZ020611.1, read as the reverse complement.
GGATTTAATGTAAACAAGTGTTATGGTTGAATCGTGAATGAACACCGATCAAATATAATAAATATATATTGCGGAAATGTACAATATTTATACATAAATAATTATGGGTGCAGAAAGTAAATAATATATTATAATATTACCATAATATGCAAATGTATCAATATTTTCTTTCTTTCTTCTATATTAGGATACTTTTATTTTCAGGTTATATTTACCTTATTTTTATTTTTAAACAGAGAAATTAAAATTTATAAATGTATCACAGTTTCAAAGTTTTCAATATTTACTTGCAATTTATCGGGAAACGGGAAATCTTTTGATTCTTCTCGGATTAAAAAAAAAAATAAATAAATAAAACATGTAAAACGAAATATTTCGTAAGTTTTAGAAAAATGAAAATATTTTAAAATATTTCTTCAGGTAAATTAGAAGGGTCTCTCATATCATGCAGTTGCCCGTCGTTTAATTCGAACTGATCTCCAAAAAAGTATTTGTATATATTTTTTATTCACCTATATTAATTTTTCACTTATTAACCTCTTTTTGTTCAATTTGTTTTAGTAATAATTGATTCAAAATAAACAGACTTGCCATAATTAATTCTAAAAATGGATTTTTCCTGGCTATTTGACGTTTAGAGGTTAGAATTATAGGTGGTTAAAAGTTAACACCATGTATTTGGCTGGAGTTAAAATTCCAAATATAACCTACTGAATTAACCACATCGAGGTTTAAATTTTAACGCCATAGAGTTACAGAATAACAAAATATTGTAAAGCGTGGTTAAAATTTTTTAACTTCGACCTTGAGGTTAATTTTTAACTTTTTAAGATACAGAATAGACCCGACTAGGAGACTGATATTATATTTTATTTGTTTATATTATCGTAGATATATTCAAGAGCTTTCACTAAGGCATCGTTTGTGTTTCTGTTGGAAATGAAACCGAATTGTGATGGAGATATGACTTTATTTTTATTAAGAAAAATGATAAGTCTGTTTTTAATGATGTTTTCTAAAATTTTTGATATAGTCGGTAAAATTGATATCGGTCTTTGATTCCCAGGATCTTTGAAATCCCCTTTTTTATGTATCGGTACAACTTTTGCTAATTTTAGTTGAGATGGAAAGGTACCTTCTTCGATACAAAGATTAAAAATGTGTGCTAAAGGCTCCGATATTACACTACCGACGTGCTTGATAATTTTAGTATTAAACCCATAAATATCACAGCTGTTAGTGTTATTTAAGTTTTTAATAATGTTCTGCACTTCGTACTTATCCACCGCTAGCAAGAATAGCGACGAAGAAATATTATATTTAGGGAGCTGTTTTGCATCAATTACCTGCTTTGGTAGTTGTTTCACTATATTATCAGGTATATCTATAAAGAATTTGTTAAGGGTATCCGCATCTATTCCGCAACCACCTTTATTACGTTCCTTATCATTTACGTCATTTATAAGTTTCCACAGAGCCTTGTTTTTATTTTCGGATTGTTCGATAATTTTACTAAATTTTTGTTTCTTTACTTGTTTGACTTTACAACGAATTTAAAACTGTCCATTATATTTAAGCTGAACTAAACGAGATATTTCAGGTTGGCGGCCAAAATGTGATATTACGTGCAGTGGCGTCGCTAGCTTGTGAAATCTGGGGTGGAGGGCAGAAAATATTTGATGGGGACACCATTTTTTTTATCGTTATAAATACTAATAAAAATATGATGGTTATGAATTTTGAAAAGATTCGTAAGGGCGGTAAGGAGCATTTGACTCGCTTCTATCTTTGACAATTCCTGCGCAATTCCATTATTATTTCCAAAATTTAAAATTTTCTTGAAGCATATCTGGGGCGGTGGGTATAACAATTTTTAGGGCATGTTTAGATGATTAGAAGATGTTTCGCTGATTTTGCGTTAATATCGGACAGAGAGGTACAAATTGACTTTTTTGTGGATATCATTTTATAATCACCTGAAACTTGTCTATATTTATTTCGTTTCTTTCATTAAGTAATTTTTTAGTATCCTAAAAAATGTATTTTTTTATTGGGTTTAATTAAACTGAATTAAATACTTATTTTTGAAAATGCATATTCATGTTATTGTGTTTTATACCTGTAAAAAAAAAGTTGCGATACGATGTTAAGCAGGTCGAAAGATATCGATATTTGTGTATATTTGAAAAAATATATCGTTTTAATTAAATGTAGTTTTAAATAAGCTTCTTAGTAATAAGCCGCATTCAGAGCTCTTAAATCAATAGCCTATAGACTGTAGCTTATACTCTGTTGATTGTCACTACAAGTTTGTCATATGGTAAGACGTGCAACCGTTCAGACCTCTAAATTGAATACGTTGTTCCTTGTCGATTGTGGATAATTTTTTAAACTTATAGCTAGTGATTTTTTCTAATGAGAGACATATAAACACATTGGCTATCTCAGTCTATCGGAGACACCGTAGATATTGTATGCCTTTATATAACCTAAAAAAATGTTATTATTAACAAATCTTGCTCAAAATTACACAGACGGACAGTAAATATGATTAAATTTAGGTAATTAGGTTAGATTTAGTTAAAATCTAAGACAGCAGAATTATAAAAACGATAATAGATAATAAACATTTTACGAAGCCATCGTAGTTGGTTTAAAGACACACAGATGTCGGACTATTCGTAACCCGACTAATTTCTAACAGCTGTAAACGCTACGTAGAACGTAGAACGTTAAAACAATGTATAAAAACATATGCACAAAAACAAACTATAGTGTATAGCAATGTTTCTCAACCGGTGGTCCTTAGCAAAATTTAAGTGGTCTGCGAAAAGTTTATAAATTATTATTTTTGAGATTTTTTTATGATCTTTTATTAATTTTCTGTGTATTTTTTATTACTAAGATATGTGTAGAGTTTACATATACAATTTGTTTAATATAGTCGGATTGCTGATAGGTGACTGTTCGTTGCTACAAGTATCGATATACAATACTATATGCTTTCTCTGTCTATATCATTATAATTATTTGCATACCCGTAGTAACGTACAGTGCCGCAAGTTGACAACCAACTTTCCAAATTATTTTAATAAAAAACAAAGCATTAGAAAGAAACAGAATTATTCGTAGATATCTTTGCTAATTGGAGCACGAAAATAAATACACAGCAGTACTCAAACAAACAAAATTATTAATTTGAAGGTAATAATTATAAATAAGGAAAAACTTATACTCATACGTAAATTTTGGATTTTAATTTGTTGTTTATTTAAATTAAATTTTTATGTTTCCCCTAAGTACAAAGTAATAAAATATTAAGTAAAAATATATTTATTCATATAATATATTGCTACAAGTTGTATTTAAATGTTTATTTTAATTTTAAAACAATTAGTCACTGTAATGCATGATATCGTCGTCATCTGAACTATCGCTGTCATTTCTTGTATTTATTATTATTGGATTAATATCATCAACAATCCTTTCCCACCATTCATTTATTAAATTTTCGATATTTTTTAACAGATTTAGCCCAAGTTTCACAACTAATTTGATCACAGGCTACTACACTGCTACATTTTCAAGACTTCGTTATCACTATATCCGTTTTGACCAATATGTCTATCATAATAATTTTTTGTTATACCCCAAATTAGTTCAATTGGGTTCAACTGGCAGTGATAAGGAGGTAATCTTAGTACTTCATGACCATACGTTTGTGCCAATGTATCAATAAAATAAAATGGTTCAAATTTTAATTTCCTTCTTTTTCTCGTGATTTTGTTAGTGTGAAGTTCAGATTTATTACATTTTATAATTCTACGAATTGTTGATTCCGAAATCTTTAAGGCAGCTGCTACTCTTTGACGGACACAAGATAGAGAAATAAATGGCCCATTGTTCTCTTTTTCGGAATTAAAATATTCCAGCAGATTTAAAATTAAAGTTTGTGAATTTAATAATTGGCCGCAAGATCTATTAATTAATATTATTAACAGAGACTGACAGCTAAGACAAATAACAAAAAACATTTTTAAAATCGCTGAAAAATGGTAACTAGATTATTATATGATTGCAATTCTTAATACATACATGTAACAGTCACCTATCAGCAATCCGACTATAGTACATTTATTTTTTGTGATCCGCGGTAGAAAATTAAATATTTGACTGGTCCGTGGTACGTTTTCAGTTGAGAAACACTGGTGTCTAGGGTATATAGTGTATTAATTTATGGAGCTCTGAATGCGGCTTTTAGACCCGGGGTCGGAAATCTTTCTAGAACAAAATGTCGCTCAAACAAAAACCCTATAAAAAGACAAATTTTAAGTAGCTGCAACTTCAATACTTGTTATATTGTGTCTGCAAAGTTTTTAAAAAGTTGAAACTTAATAAAAATTTAAATTATATAAAATTTCACCCCTTTTTTCTTGAAAACGCAACGGGTGAGCAATGTTGAAAAAAAAAAAATGATAACCAAAGTCTATCCAAAGAATCGAACGGTAGTACTGAAATTTTTCGAAACAAACCGGTACAGAATATCTAGGACAACTTTATTTTTATAAGGCAACAAATGTCGAGTTGTATATCCTTGGATAGAGCTTTTGAATAAAAACAACTTTTATTGTACTTAAACAATTTTTTAATACTGTTTTACGGTTTACGAAAGATTGCATTCTGTGTAATGACTTGAAAGTAAAATACGTATTTTTTTACGAGTGTTGAAAGTGTCGTCCCGCTACAATAATATGCATTTGTAATAATTATATTATTAGTTCTAGTTATATTGATACATATTATAAAAAATTATAGAAGCGCCTCATATGGTTCTGGAACTGTGATTTATCTACATATACTAAGGTACGAAAAAACACTTTTAAAATATTCTCTCAGACATCTAGCATTCAGGCCTTTTGTTTTCTTCTTTCATCTACTATACTCCATCTCAAAAAGGCTGATAGTAATAAATCATTTTGTCAGGCAGTTACCAGTGGCGTGCACATTTTAGACACGTTTAAATTGGTTTTGTGTATTTCTATATTACTATTTATCATTTTATTAAACGCACGCCTGTGACCATATTTATCATATCATTAAACACACCCCTGTGACCATTATTTTTCCTCAAAATTTTAGGGTCAAATTTTTATGGTCTATTGTGTTTAACCCTAGTTCGTATTCCCATATAATATGTGCGGCACACTCGGTTGTTTTTAACAATATTTCGTTTCGAACTAATTCATATTATGTCGCTTTTGTTTTGCCGCTTCTGTGTGATAAAACAATAACTTTTCACAAATAATAAATTTTATTACTATCAATCTTTTTGAGATAGAGTATAATTACTTACGAAATCCTGAAATATGTGAAAATTCACACTTGCCCAGCAAGAGTTTCATGATATTTTTAGGATTCTTCTATTTACTCACATATTCAGGGTTTCCGGCTTTTTACACATTGATTTGAGTGTCCATGTTTCCATTCATCAATATATGTTTGATATATAGAAGTATGTTTACTTTTGTGCATTATTTATTGTTGTTGGCAAGAATACCATCCTCCACGCATTTAACTTTACTAATGCTATATCAGAATGCCAAAAAGAGAAGTTCACTATTCTTTTACTTGATTTTTGGCTTTGATCAACCAACCGGAAGTGACTGTTTACCTAGTTGTCTGTTTGGGTTACAATCGTATTAATCAATTAACGAAAATCTTAAAAGGTTGTTTCCTGTTATATTTATGGCATAAAGTCTGAAGAAGGGCTGTTAATATTTTTGTATGATAAGGTACTTTTGGAATAACAAAAAAAAAAACTTTAAAATAGAAAGGAGTAAAGATCGGACGAAAGATAATGAGTCAAAATCACAAATCATTTTGAATCAATTTCCGTTTCTAACAATATGACGTCGATAATATGATGTAATCAGTAAAACACAATCAGGGACGGTCTCAGGTAAATATTTTTTATAATCATTAGAATGTAGGTATAGTATTTACAATACGAAATGGCCACCCTAACTTATTGATTCCAATAATGGCTAACCTTATAGCCATTATACCTGCTGAGTTTATGGTTCTGTTAATAGTTGTTGACAGGACCGTAGTAATTATTTAAAATAAACTTGTTTTCTTATATGCTATTTAGAATAAACTGTATATACTCACATGACATTCCTTCACATTTTTATCAGGCTTAGGATGCTATATTTAAATTATAAATATAGGCATGTTTAAAAATCGTTTTGTTTTTAGTCTATATTAAATACTTCAAATTTGCACAAACAAAAATCATTCATTTTTTGAGTCAGTTTATGGTAATTTAAAATTATTAAAATATTAATCATTATCACTATTATCATTGTTTATATCATTATCACAGTTTGTGTCACTACCAGTGTCATTTAAATTAATAATTATTGAAGATTTATTTGGTGGATTTATAAAAAAAAAAATGTTTCAATTGTCATTACATGTTCTACAAATTTTTTCCACAAATCACTACTTATTGCACTTGTTTCATCTTTAATAGGGGATACGCATAAAATTTATATTTCCTTAAAACTACATTTTTTTGATATTTTAATGTTAGTTATGTCACCTAACACAACAAAAATCACATTTTAATTAATATTATAGCCAAATTTTTTAATTAAAATATTGTAAATTTGAAATAAGCCGACCACGCCGTGAAGGTTGCCGAGTAGATACGACTGAGACTGTAAGGGTTTGACGTCACAGATACAGACAAAACATAATGTTTACGTGTTTATATTGTATTGTTTGAGAGTTTTGTATTTGTTTTTAAACAATTTTTCACGCATTTATTATTAAAATAATTTATAAAATATATGTACTCACATTAAAATGGTCTTCACAAACATAAAGTTTAATTTTTTCTGAAATATCGGTTTTATTTCGCCTCATAGCTTTTCTGTTGTTTTTCGTCATCAGGTAATGATATAAATTATTTTTTTGGATTTCTAATTGAACTATTTGTGCACATTGGTACTAAACAATATTTTCGACTATGTTTCGAAGTACTGGGGCCTGGATCTTCCATATTTTATATATTTTAATATAAAATTTTATTCGGTAAACATGTATAAATTGTTTTTATAGAATTAAACTTTATTTTAATTAAAATCACTCTAACTTTACATAACCTATAAAAGTTATACAATCAAATAAGTTATGTACGCTGGGTAGACTAGTAGTGTCATGTGTCAGTTAGAAGGGTATGACGTCACACGTCGTTTTCGCGCGCTACATACATTTATGATTTTTTTAAGCCTTCAAATTAAAAAAAAAAAAATTAAAAACTGTTTTTTATGTTTATATGCAACAAGAGGAATATAATAAAAAAAAATTAAAAAATCATGCCTATCCCCTATTAATTGTACTACAATGTCACTTTCTGTCGGTATTGTATGTTTCCGGCGCACATTACCTTTTAAATGGTTCCATATTAGTTACATATGGCTAACTTTGTATGGAAATTCTATTCCGTCTTTTTCAAAACTTTTTTATTAAATGATGCACAGTCGGCACTATATTTTTCGAATAAAAGTCGTATATTATTGCTTATTTATAATTGTTTTAGACATAAAGCTATCTATTTTCTTGAAAACTTGTAAATCGGGTTGTTTTCGTTGCTGATTTTTGCGTTGAACACTAGTTAATTCTACAGTTCTAAGTATAGGTTTGTCATTACCTTCCGAAACTAACTTTTTATTAACGTTCAGTATCAGAACTTTGCAATCTTCTGACAAATGACATTTTTCTTTAGTAGCTACGTCCACATTTTCGCACTCCAAATCACCTTGCACAGATTCACTATTTTCACTACAGAAATTAGGAATTTCTTCAAAATCAAATGGTCGCCGAAGAGCCATGTTGTTAATGTGTACACGATATGAACGTTGAAAATTAACTAACAAACAACTCTAACAACCCCTAAAATTTAAAAACAATAGGATTATAAATTTTGAAAATATCCTTAATGGTTTTTAAGAAACTTCAATTGAACTACTGTTACATCTATTCAATTTAAATTTAAAATTCCCTTAATACCTCCTATATTCTTTTTACAGCAACAAATCCTAGGATTACTGCCATAAACCCATTACCGCATTGTTAAGCTTCTTAACAAGAGTGACCATTTCATTTTGGAAATACTATACCATAGTAAGGGTGACCATCCGTCCCGGTTTTCGGTCAATTGTCCCGGTTTTTGAATCTCTTTGCTCTTCACAGTGAATTATACAGTGAACCATAGTTAATATTCTTAGTCGTACTCTAATTTAAATTTAAGCCCCAGTTTTCAATAGTATATCGCCGCCTATGACCAATATTTAAATACATTTATTGCAGGTACCGTAAAATAGGGAAAGTTATTTTACAACTGCAAAGTAACTTATTCAAAATAGGGGAGTATAATAATACAAATATAATATTGACCGAGTCAAGTTTTCTAGTTAACAATGTTTGTAAAAAATCTCGATAAAGAGCCGTTATATTTCTTAATATTTGTTTAAAATATGCTGATTATTTTGCTTGTATACTACGGTGTGAGGATGCCACAATATCCGAGAATTTTATCTTCTAATGTTCTTATTCTGTATAAAATAAATATTTAACTTAAAGTTAACTGAACATTACAACAGCAAAGTAACTTATTCAAAATAGGGGAGTATAATAATACAAATATAATATTGACAGAATCAAGTTTTCTAGTTAACAATGTTTGTAAAAAATCTCGATAAGGAGCCGATATATTTCTTAATATTTGTTTAAAATATGCTGATTATTTTGCTTGTATACTGCGGCGTGAGGACGCCACAATATCCGTGAATGTTATCTTCTTCTAATGTTATTATTCTATATAAAATAAATATTTAAATTAAAGTTAACTGAACATGTTTCCCTCTTCTTAGAATTCTATATTTGATATTATTTATTGATATACTTCAAATATTATTTACACTATAAACATATCACTATTTGTTACAAAAACATTAAATTTCATGTTATATTACATACACACTAGGTTATTACCCGTCAACAATGACGGATTTATAATATAAAAATTTCAATTGTTTGTATGTGTATTTGGTTTTATTTTTTAACGTATCCTAATTTCTTCGCCAGTCTGCGAACCATGGGACAGGATATCACCAATTAGCTAATCACGGCAGAGGGCGTCACCTGTCCGCCAATCAAGAAACAGGGTGTCCCCAGTTAGCCAATCACGAGAACTTTAGAAAAATTGACGTCATAATGTTACCGACACTACATACAGACACTTGCTAATTATATAGTTAGATTATTTATTCATTAACTTTTTAAGATGAGAAAGCCATTCATTTTTACTTAGTGCATTACATTTATATTGTTAAAACTAAAAATAATTTGAGACGTTAATTTATGCCTACGAAACCCTAGACATTTCTATATGTAATTATATTCGTAGATACTTAGAGAATAAATCTGCAAAATATTGTTCATATCGGTTAAAGGATATAGGCTTGTCTAGAGTTCCTCGTTTATGCCTACGAAACCCAAAACATTTATATATAAAATTTTATCCGCAGTTTCTTAGAGAATAAATCTGCAAAATATTGTTCATATCGGTCAAAGGAAACAGGAGTATCTACAGTCTCTTGTTTATGCCTACGAAACCCTAGACATTTATTTATGTAATTATATTCGTAGATTCTTAGAGAATATATCTGCAAAATGTTGTTCATATTGGTCAAAAGATATAGCAGTGTCTATAGTTTCTTGTTTATGCCTACGAAACCCTAGACATTTCTGTAAATAATTGTATTTGTAGATTCTAAAAAAATAAATCTGCAAAATATTATTCATGTTGGTCGAAGGATATAGCAGTTTCGTAGATTCTTAGAGAATAAATCTGCAAAATATCTGTCAATCAAGTCAAACTGGGAACACCCTGTTTCCCAGTTAGCCAATCACGAGAACCTTAGGAAAAATGACGTCACAGTGTTACGAAGATCACTAACACACTGTAGCTAATTATATATGTACGATTATTTAGATACCCGGAAATGCCGCCGAGAGGGAGGTGACATCTTAGCTGGGTCTAGATTAGCGAGCCGATCCTGTTATGTACCGTGTAATGTAACGCGCCGTGTAACATTTTTACCTAGTTTGGACGGTATCACATGCACAATTGTGTTGGGCGCGTGTATAAAATTTTGTCACGATCACGCACGTTCACGAAGTCAGATTCAAAATTAAACGCACGCACACGAAATCATAAATTTTAAATTTCACGGTCACGCACGCGTGCTTCGTGACGCACGCGTGAATCGTGACTTACGCGTGAATCGTGACTCACGCGTGAATAGTGACACGTGTGAATTTTTTCACGTTAGAAAGACCAACCCACGCCCTTCATTTGCGTACCGACATATCGGAATGCACATTAAAATTTTCCGTAAAAGTGTAGGAGAAAGTGATCAGTCTGTGTACCCCTACATGTGTGAATTGGATTTTTCACCCTTTTATTCATAAAAAGCAGCAATGAAACTGTTGCTGCTAAAATATTTTAAACGTTAAAGTAAAGACATTGCAATAAACATATTGATTGCATCCTATTTTTTACCGGTCTCTCTTCGTTTCTCATATATTTTTTCTATGCAATTACACTTTTAACCACATTTGTTAAAAAGGATTTTGTGGTAAGCGTTTTGGGAAATAAAAGAAAAGTTTTAGTAGCAGTGGCTTAAATGCACAGTATTCATTGAATTCTTTGAAAAATATTATAAATGGATTTTGCAAATATTTCAAAATACTATTTTTGTTCGAAGCGTGCATCTGAATATTTAAGACGGAGCACAATAAAACAAACAATGCATACCTTCAAAGAGGTAAAGAAACGATTTCTATGAAAAGGAAGGTAATCATGAATTATATGACATTTGGTTTTAGAACCTAGTCACATGTTAAGTTTTGTCAAAAAATAACAATAATGCATTAATGTAATTTATTATTATTATAAACCCTCTCAAAAGTGTTGCCATTCATTTTTAAATTGATCGTGTTTTCATAACTGCGTCTACCAACAATGAAAGACTTTGTTTTTAATTGACTGATGAAGAATCCTACTTTACGAGCTTCGACATCAATAAGGTTAGTTAGGATACGTAGAGGATTAGATATTAAGTCTTCAACCTTATTTGAAAATAAGGTTTCAAACTGAAAAATAGCGCGAATAGCCTTTGTTGCTGTGCGCCAAAAATTTTAACTAACTGAAACTGAAAAATAGTAATTTAATTATTAAGCCACTTGAAAGTAATCAAAAGGTTGCCCAAAGAAAGACATTAAAATGTATTTTGTAATATGATGTACCAATAAAAATGACCCGATTTTTTGTTTTGTTCCGTTTTTTGAAGGTTGATATCCCAAAATAGACCATGTTATTAACTACGTCCCAAAATGGGATTTAGTGCTGCTGCCTCGCGGTTCGATTCCTTTTATTTGAAGTTAGCATGTTGTTTTTTCGTTAAATTGTATTTTGGAAATATAAATTAAGTTTTCAAGTTGTCTTATTTTATACATTATAATTTAATATGTCATTATTTTTGCAGAATAACATTATTTTGCAAGTTAATTTTGAAAATTTTACGTTAATAATCGTTATTATGGCAAGTAACATAGCAATAAGTGTGTATGCCATATCTAAATGGTTTGAAGGAACAATATGTTGTTTTTATTTTATCCATTATTGTTTTTCATTTTCATCTGTCAAAAAATGAAAAAAATTGCAATTAAGAATGTAGCTGTAATGGTTACAATTTGGAGCAAAACAATACACCATTATGCATTCTAAAATAAAATATTAATGATTACTTAGTGTTAATTAAATAAATACTAAAGATATTTCGATTTTCATATTATTTAAAAACGTAACCTATAAATATATCTTCGAATCCTTATTTATATATTTATAAAATCATTATTCTATAATATAAAGTATCTGGAGTGTATATATTAGTATATATTTATCAAAGAGACATATTTTTTGCTCCAAAATTGAAGATATTCATAAAATTAAGGTAACAAAAGTAATGTCACATGTATTTTAAACCAGTCAAAAACTTCCAAAGGACTCAGTTGTCAGATGGCAGCACATGTATGTGACGACACACTAATATGGTCTATTGGTTGATCAAGAATTGATTTTTCTATTGCATAATTATTGGGCTGTATTCTTTGTGTTCATAATTTAACAGAATATCACTTATTGATGAAAAAACTGTATTTATTTTAGAAATGCCAAACACTAATTCATTTCAAAACATTAAAGAAAAAAAATGAGTCTATCGTTCCCAAGATAAAAATTTGAAATTCGATAAGACAAGCATAATATATTTCCTGCGGGTTTACTAATTGTGGGGCCATGTGAGAAAACAAAACTGAAAATTATCATCTGACACATAAATGTGTCAAAATTTATAAAGGATGACTCGGCTTTGGATGAAGGGCAAGGACAGACGATAACGATTGACACATGGCTTGACATCTTTCCTCGACATATTTATCTCTCAGACCGTAACTAACCATGGGACTGCATCCTCCAACATGATTTATTTATTTCTTGGACTTTGATAAGGGTTGCTTTTTTAATCATTAAGACTGTGTTCAGCTTATCATTGTATGAAAAACAGAATATTTTTGTTGTTATCTTAACAATATAGTTAATAAATAATAATCTACGAATATCAATTAATAAACGTATTATGTGTCCAACTGTAATTACATAAAGCGGCTCATATTGCACGCAGTGTAAAGTATGACGTGTTTGCTTGCTCATACCTGGATAATGAACGTTTTGTTGCACGGGAAGTTTTTATTTAGTAAGTTAGTTAGTTAGTTTGTTAATAAGAATATTATTTATAAGTTAGAATAAATAAAACAATAAACAATAGTATTTTAAACATTTTTGTAAATTACAATCAGCTGATAGTAAGCTATCTTGATGACGTAGTTTTTGAAGTTTTACAATTGACGCTCAGACCTTCTGAGTTCTTAAATTAAATTAACTATTTTTATGATAAAACTATTATTATTTTTGTTCGAAACGTGCATCTAAATATTTAAGAAGGAACACAAACAAATTTTTATTTTTGAAAAATCAATTTTTTATAATTGGATTTTTGCCAAAAATGTGTTTAAAAACTTTTGTCCCCCACCCTATCTCCCAAACGGATTGATCTAAAAATCTAAACGAAAAATCTCCGTAATGAACATTGATGGGAACCGAAATAGTTCAACAGGAATTTTTGATCAGATAAATTTTTCGAGAAATGTCGATTTTTTTGTCATTGATAAAAAAAAAAAATATTGTGTGGTATCATAAGAAAGCCCTTAAGAGGTAGATTACGGAACGATAGAGAGTTTTTTGAAATTCGTTTCTTTTAACACGAATTTAACCAAAAATGTGCAAAAATTCTTGTCCCGCACCCTTTTACCAAAAAGGGTTAAACCAAAAATCTGAAAAAATTATAGGTAATGTAACACTTCAGTCAATAAGTCTCCGGTCTGACATATATATGGCAACACTGTTGACAGACCCATATGATTTCTGGATAGTACCAACCTTCATACGATACGTGTGAAAATTTCAAGACATTCTGACAATTAGTTTAGAGGTTACAGTGGATTTAGTGACTCCAGCTTTGTAATTTTCAAAAGAATGGATAAAAAAGAAGTTCGTGTGTTGATTAAACATTGTTTTTTGATGGGAAAAAATACTGTTGAAGCCAAACAGCGGCTTGATAAGCGTTATAGAGACTCTGCACCAGGCAAAAAAAAATGTTTTTCTTTAGTTAGACCGGAGACTTATTGAGCGACGTGGTATATTGATCTGAGCCGGAAACGTACGAGAAGAATTTTTGATCAGATTTTGTTTTTGGAAAATATGGCAGTTTTTGTGAAAAAATTAATTATTTTTTTAATTCATGGTTAAATTATGGCTAGCAATGTTATGGATTTTTTGTATCTATAGCTAAGATAGTGCGGGTATTTTTTTTTTGAATTAAAAATATTATAAATATAATTAATTTTTTTAATAGTTGCGAAATAGTTGCGTGTGGTGTGAGTAACTCACACCACACCACACTACACTCTACACTGTAAAATATTTCTTATTAATCTAATGAAGACTTGAATACGAAGCAAATCCAGAAAAAAACGCTGGGATATTAGGCAAATTATTTAAATTTTGTTTAAAAAAATTAAATGGAAGCTCTTAGTTCTCAAATAACGAATAAAAGTGATTATAAAAAAATTGTTGATTTTGATGTGATAAATATACCTAGACATCCAGTATTATGTTCACTTCTCACACCTATTAAATACCTTCAAAATCCTGAAATGTGTGACACTTCACTTCAATTTTTACTTGCCCGACCTTAATATATAAGGGGCAAGTATTGTAATCGCGAAAATTTTCGATGTCGAGATTTTGACTGATGACCACGTTTCATGGTCCAGGGAATCCAAAAAACCTATTTTCGAAGTGCCGTCCGTATGTGTGTGTGTCTGTGTGTGTGTCTGTATGTATACACGATAACTCAAGAACGGTTCAACTTAGAGAATTCGTTTTGGTACTAAAAAATTCTCCTATTAAATGGGAAAAACCATATTGTTTTTTATAAAGATCGTTTGAATAGAAATGGGAGTTTACTCGTGTCGATTTTAAGATTTTTGCGAATATTTAGCAACAGAAAAATATTTCGAAAAAATTTATTGAACAAAAGTTACTATAAATGCAATAACTAATAACTTTTATTTGAGACGTTTTTAGATAAAACGAAAAATTTTGAAATTTTTTTGTAAAATTATTTAAATATTTTCCTAGTCTCAATTTTTTCATATTTATATGTAACGTTTCCATGGTCATGATAATTAATTCGTAACAAGTAAACCAAGCCTTGGACAAAAATTTGTATAGAACATAATTTGATGTATTTTTGAAGATTTATCTAAATATTTTAAAAAAAAAAAAAAATTAAATAATTTTTTTTTTTTTATTTATTTTTTTTTGGGAGGGCAAGTCTAGCGGAGGTTTCCCTTCGCCACTGGTTTCCCTTCGCCACTGGTTTAGTATTGTAATAGAAACACTAAAAAACTGATAACAAAAAATTTATGATTATAGGATGAATATATTAAAAAGGGTAATCTGCAACTTACTAAAAATAAATCAGTATAACGTAGATTAAATAACACTATTATATTTGTAAAAATACGCAAGAAACGTAGAAATATACGCAAGCTCGACACAAAAACACTTGTAAACAACGCAATGAAAAATATGGTTTTTAAAAGTTCAGTAGTTCAACTTTGCTTCAACAGATGGAATAACTAAATGTTTGCATTAGTAAGTTTTATAAAATGCTGTTTGCAAGACAGCACCCTGTATGTACTTACATATATTACAATTTTCTGTATTTTTATATTTCGCACAAAAAACTTATGCATTGTAAAAATACACGCTTTTAAATAGAAACCATGAAGAACTGTATGTCGATTTAATCACTGCGAAAAATATATTTATTTTTCTTTTTAATTTGCTGTTGATCTATTTAACCTTTTAACATTAGTGTTTTTCTTCAAATCTATTTATTTTTCTTAATTATTTATCTTATAATAGACGTAATTTAAATAAAAATATGTTTGCACGCAATTAATTTAACCTTGTTTTATTTTATCAACTATATCAAAGTGCGTACGTGAAAATATTCGGAAATGACAAATATTTAACTAGTAAAAGTAATTTATGAACTGGCCTTTACATTGATGTTGCCGCTGGGATTTAGTAAACATGCCAAGGGCTCTTTACAATTACATGGGTTTCCCTTTTCGCCCACAAGTTTTTGCAGCACGTGCATCTGTGCACGTTGTCACTTGCATGGTTGGACACAGAAGGACCACCTTGTTGACACATCTGGAAAAATTGGAATTGTTAGGGTATTATAAAATGGATAGATAAGTTATAAACATGAGTATAAGAAAACATGATGATGTTATATGGAGATTATCGTTTATGTAAATTTACTTTTAGAAAATATGAAAAGGTCGAGGTCAGGGACGTAGCCAGGGGGGGCATTCCCCCCCCCCCCAGGATAGTTTACCTTATATAAAATATAATTTAGGCTGTTAGAAGTTTTCTTCACCAGAGGTGAAGAAAATTTATAGATTTACCGGACTTTTATTATTTAATATACTACAAAAGACCTAGAACAGGAGTCGGCAACCTGCGGCTCTTTTAGAAAATTTTGTGGCTCTTTGAAAATTGGCTGGTTTTTATTTTAATATAATCTATTTTTTAATTTTCAACTTTCTGCCTGTACTATACAGGTTTTGTATTTTTCAGAATGTTTTACGGTGCAATTCACGCCCGGTAATTCTCCGAGTTACTGCATATTTCCTTTTAGAAGAAGTTATTTGTTTCGAAAAAAAGTTATCTGTATTTGTGGATGGTTTACGTGCAAAAACATTTTTACATTTTATTAATTTACAAAAACATGTTATTAATGCATTTTTTTTTTTTTGCACAAACTATTGTTAACATGAAAGAAGCTTTTCGAGATAGATTTAAAGAGTTTAGAAAATATAAAGCTACACTAGCTTTTTTGACATAACCAATTGAAGTAGATATGTAGCAATTACAATCACCTTCAATTAGTGGATTTCAAATCCAAAGGTTTATGGAATTATATATTTTTAAAACTTAATTATGAACTGGAAACTTTAGAAAGAAAAAAGTGAATTTTATCTTCCCAGCATAAGTGGACCGAAATTCGCAATCTTCAAAATGTAGATAAAGTTCTTTTCGAAGCTTGGAACCGCCTTCCAGAATTGTTCAATCTTTTAAAAAAATATGCTTTTGGGCTAGTGACAATTTTCGGATCCACATATAACTGTAAGCAAATCTTTTCACATATGAAAGTAATAAAGAATCAGTTAAGAAGTAATCTTAAGCCTGTAATACATGATGCGATTTCTCGTTTTGAATCTCGTACGATTTATCGTACAAGAATTATTGTATCGTGTACTACAGGATTTTCGTACGAGATCTTGTACGATATTGAAAACCATCCAATATTTATGCTCCAGACCTAAAATATTGTATAGAAATGAACAGATATCGACGCAGTAGATTATTGCGCATAGTCACGTGACCGATACCGTTAGGAATATTTATCGTACGATAACTCGTACGAGATTCAAAACGAGAAATCGCATCATGTATTACAGGCTTTACTGACCTGAAACTAGAGTGCTGCCTTAAGTTAAAGATTACTGAATATTCACCAAATATTGAAGTCTTATAGAACACTATACAGGAGCAATCGTCCCATTAAAAAATTATATTGTAATATACTGGCAACTACAATAGGTATCACAAACTAAATGTAAACGTTAATATTAATTTATTGTAATACTTGATTATTTTAAAACAAATAAACAATTTTTACGTTTTTTTTTTTTTTTTTTTTTCTTAAATATAGCATATATTTTTTAGCGGCTCTTCCATGTTATTGTGTTTTTTTTTTCAATATAGATTTGGCTCTTTGTCACTGAAAGGTTGCCGATCCCTGACCTAGAACGATGTTATTTTCTACCCAAGCCATGTAATTAAGGTAGTACCGACCAATTTAGAATATTTTGTTATTTTTGACCCCCCCCCCCCCAAGCTGAAATCCTGGCTACGTCCCTGGTCGAGCTGGTTTAAACATCTTTTATAATATTCGCCTACATTTGTTGTTTTTCAGCAATCATCAATCGCCATATTCGGAACTCTTCGTATGTACTCGAACAATCTCACGGTGCTCGGCTAACCAGTGCGAGTACCTTGATACTAAAAACTGATGTAAACATACCGAATTTCGAATAGCTGTTATTAAATCAAACTTTTTCAAGCGTTATTTCCACTATTCAGTATTAAAACTCTTTTCACTTTCACTTTGGTGAATATTTGGCGAGTTACGAGAGTACACTCAAAAACCAAAATCTTTAAGTATCTCCTTTCTTATTGACTTAATAGCAAAAAAGTATGACAAAAATTGTTTATAATAAAAAAAAAAAAAAATACAAATCTTTTTTGTTGTATGCATTGTTTCATTTAGATGAACATTTGGTGAGTTACAGGGGGACTCCCTAAACTTTCGAAATTTTGACTTAATAACAAAAATATTTGTAACAAAAATTATTTAAAGTATGAAAATAAATCTTTTTTGTCTTACGTATTTTTTCAGTTTGATGAATATTTGGGGAGTTACGAGGAGATACCCTAAAACTAATATCTTGAAATAGCTCTTATTATTTACTTTACTTCAAAAAATTTAAAAATTCTTTCAGTTTTAAAAACAATAATTTTTGAAGACCATTAGTTTATACGAATATATATACAAAGTGTATAAAGATAGAGAGAACACGATTTTTCTCGATAACGCGACGTGTGTGCAGGTTGAGGAAAAAATTAAAAACAAAGTTTACTCTAAGAATCTAATGGTAGTATTGAAATATTCCACAACAAACCAGAAGTACAGGATATCATGGATGACTTTAATTTTTTAAATGGAAACGTATGTCATGATGGATAAATTTAGATAGATCTTTTGAAAAGAAACAAATATTTCACTTCCAAGTCGTACCTAATTGAAAGTACAACTTGTTGGCATCTAAGTATGCTGTATGTTACATTGCTACCCATACGTTGAAAATTTGTCTGAATACTATGTTTACATTTACACGTTATTATACATAACCTCACTAATTCTAAAACGCTGTGTAGATGGGTTGCGGTAGGCGCAAATAGCCAATAGCCGATAGCAAATAGCCATCGTTGCTGTGCGTCAAAAAATGTAACTAATTAACTAACTAAAGCTCTGTCCAAAAATATTGTGTAATGAGTGGTTTCTCTGTTACTAAGAGAGCAAAAAAAAAAATTTTAAATGTCTTAATATAAATTCTTAATATAATTCTTTATATTAATTATAGTTCTCGACAAAACGAACAATTTAAAATTTCACGAATATTGGTCCACGCATTTGTACATTATGGGCCTCCAAAATTGACTGATACCCTTTTCACACTAGATCTTTAAGATCGGATGTTAAAGTGAATGTATCTTTAAACGCTAATATGAAACCGTATGGCCTCGTCTAAATACAAGCGATGTTTAAGACAGAGATCTGCGTCTTAAACTTCGTCCGCATTGCGACCTTAATTTCTATTATAAAAAAATACTCCTTGAATTTGTGCTGTCAACATTTTATATTATCATAAACAAGAATACTGTATTATATCGACGTTATAAGAAATTTATACTTATTGTTATAATAAAATTATTTATTTTAATAATGTGTTTAATAAAATACAGAGATACAATAATTGAGATAAAATGTATCGACTTACATGTTAATACAGGTGTAATATATTCTTTATTGTAGTGTCTTTATTGTAGAATGAAATGAAATATCCATATTTGTTTATAATAATTCAAAATCTGCGCAGACAGTTCAAAACTGGTAATTTCATGACGGTAACTTAAGGACAAAATTACTGTAGCTGATGACAGCACTTGAGATTTAAACATCAAGTGTGAAAGCATACCGATCTTAAACATCGGTGAACTTTAAGTTCACTCGTCTTAAAGACCTAGTGTGAAAAGGGTATGAGCGCGCCAATTCGTGTCGCTTACGTAACAAACTCGCGCGAGACGCAGTAGGGGGAGGGCGCGAATGATCCAATCTAAGAAATCTTACATTTGTTTTTAATCGATTGAAACCATTAACTTCCACCTGCGTCGTATACTTTTTTAGATACAAGCGTTTAAAATCTAACCTGTTTTTGTGACAGTAAGATTTTTGCAGCTCATGCGTCGGACTGATTTTAAAGACGTATTCATGTAAAAGAAGGCAGATATAGCCTGCAGTTTTATTTATATACAAAGATAATAATAAAATATCACATATATTACATTATATTAAGTTATGAGAGCAATAAATAGCAGAAAGAGATTTAATGATCCCCAGTAACTATCAAAATACAATTTGTCACTGTTACAAGCTAATATAAATATTTATACAAGTTAATATTACTAAATGAGCAGTTAAATATCACAGTGGTAAATAAAGCCTGAAATAGAAAATAAATTAAATTGTTTTATTATTGTTATAAAGTGGTGTGTTCATACTGTGCAAGAAGTATTAATTCTCATACATTTCAGGGATTCGTAGGTACCTAAGGTTACTCATTAGTAAGAATAATTTTTTGGGTATATTTACAGTTGTGGCGGCAGAGGTTTATGGCCCATCCAATATAATTTCTTATTACCTGTTTCCGCCGGGTTTAAAATGTTTATTTAGTATTTTTACAATTTTATTTATTTTACAAGTTTTATATTTTACAAATAGTCTCGTACCTTACTTTCACTTAAAAAATTATTTTTACCCCATGACCACGACTCTTTTGCTAGCAACCGTTCTTTATGACGGTTCTGTATTTTAGCAACACTATCCAGTTACCGATACGTCTCCCAGCATTCAACATCATATCAATCTCATCATACAAATTATTTAAACTCTTAACACTGGTATTTTTTATTTAAAATCCTGCAGTCATAATAATCCCACACTGTAATTGCATCATAATTGAAAATTTGCTTCGCGCGAATGTACATATATCAGCGTTGTACTCAACTTGTACGTTGTACGAGAATTCAGATGCTGATCGATCTATTGAAATAAATATATATCTATTTCATACAATTTTAAGTAAACCACCAATAACGTATTTGAACTATTCGTACTTTTTAATCCGTAATTTTTATCTTTGTTATATGTGAATATATTCATATTAGTGCTGGGAACCGAAACCGGTTTTTCGGGTACCCGGTTCCGGTTTTCGGGTAAAACCGGGTTTGTAATTTTCGCGTTACCCGGCTACCCGGTTCCAGATACCCGGTTTCGAATACCCGGTTCCGAATGCCCGGTTCCGGATTCCCGGTTTCGTATACCCGGTTTCGGATACCCGGTTTCAGATACCCGGGTTCGAATACCCGGTTCCAGATACGCGATTCCGAGTTCCCTGATTCAAACTTGATATTTAGTACAAGAGTACCAGATGTTTAAAATTGCAAAATTTTACGATAGTACCTACTTAGGAATTTCCAAATTCCAAACATCTTGTGTTAGATGAAAACGAGATACCTATTTAGAATTTAGAGTATTCATTCATATTTTGTCTTTAATAATGACAACAAATCCTTGGCCTCGCAAATCCTAGCGCCGCCCTGGTACAGAGTCTGACTATTGGAGAATTTTGATAAGAATTCGTGTTCGCAAACGGTATACAAAGAAGCGAAGAAGATCGCGTATTGTACACTGGAACATTAATAGTTATTAAATTTTGTAGTTCAACACATGATAATAGATTATTAAGAATTTTATGCAAAATTTTCAGTCAAAGTCAGTCAGTCAAAGTGCGACGATCCTTTAGTGTGAGAAAATTAAACTCGCCGCAACATATATTATAATTGATATAGTTGTAATATATCAAAAATATATATTGTAAAGAAGTTGTTTAGAATTAAAATAAAGAAACGATTACTATTTTTTTTTTGTTTCTATTCAAAATTGAAAATGTATGTAACAAAAACCGTACGTAGTAGATGCACGGCAGCAAGTATTACTTAACGTAATCTCAATCACAATAACTATAACTGTTATGATGCTGGAAACCGAAACATGTTTAACGGGTATCCGGTTCTGGGTTTCGGGTAAAACCGGTACGTAATTTTGAAGTAACCCTGTTCCGGATACCTCATCCCGAATATCCGGTTCCGATTACCCGGTTCTGATTACCCGATTTCGTATACCCGGTTCCGATTACCCGGTCCTGATTACCCGGTTCCGATTACCCAGTTCCGAAACCGGGTAAACCCGAAACCGGTTTTTTTTTTGGAACCGGTTCCGGTTCTGTCAAGATCGATTTCTGACAGCACTAATTCATATAAACAGATGTGTGTTTTTGTATAGGCACCACTCTCACCTTGGTGCTAGGAAGAGCGACAGAAACAGCGATATTTCTTTCTCAATTTCTGAACGAATAACATCGTTCAATTTTGATAATTTTCTCAGTTGCACCATATGCTTTTTAAAGTCATCGGCCAACTAAATTCTCCTGAAGTACCATGCGATCAAAATTTCTTGTCAGTTACATAACAGTAAATAATTAGTTTAAAAATATCAAAACTGTATTCTAATCCACAGCTGAAATTCCCAATTTAATAAAGAACCAATCAGATTACTTCGTTCTCCCGAACTCACCCGAGAGACAACGAAAATATGTGTTCCTAAATTAACACCTGTTGTCAACTCATTGGCGTGTAGAGAAAAATAGTGTTCATTTAATAATCAATTCCTATAAGGTAATAAAAATAGAATGTACGCCTATGTATACATGTCCTTGGAAATAAGTTTGATAACCAAATATTTCTGTCGACTATTGCATAACGGACAAGATTTCTTGATCGCTCTGTATAAGTAGCGTATTCCAGGAAAATTTCTGCAAGAGGTTGAGAAAAACTTATGGAAACAAGGTACGAGGTATATAAATAGAACCGTTCTGGTTTAAAAGTAAACACAAATTACATTTTTTCAAAATTTTTATTTCTACAATAACGTTTGCTACAATTCGTTCGCTATTTTCCGACGTAATCCCCGTTCCGCTAGAGTCATTTTGCCGAACGGACGATAAGTCGGCCGCCAGTCCATTTAATCAACCGTCACAAATCTTTGCATACTTTAAGTGGGGCATATGATCTATTTTTTTGGTTTATATGGAACTAGATTTTGAAATTTAGTAAATTTTAATGATAGACTGAAGCCTTTGATCAATTTATTTAGCAAAAGAACACTCCAATTGTTAAAAAGTGTGATGATGACAACTTAAGAAAATAAAAATTCCATTTAGTTAAACGTTTGGAATAGCCTATAGAGAAAAAGACAAAAATGGATATGTGAAAAGCAAAATCTTTACTGCCTCATCGTATCAATCTGTTAATATGACTAGTATTAATCAAATTATAAACTGGAGAACATGGAAAACCGGTAAAAACTGGTACTGAATATTTCCAATTTCGTTTTTGTTCTAGAACAAAGAAACAAAATGTTGTTCCTGTTCCATTCTATACAAAATTATGGCAATATTGTTATTTTGATTTTGTTTTCGGTTTATTGTTATTCCTGATAAAAATTAAATCAAAGAGTCGGGCATCGATAATTTTTCCGACTCCCGACACCTCCAAAAAACTTCGACTGCTCGACTCCTGACTTCCGACTCTGACTCCACATTCCTGCAATAAATTCTGCGTACTATTCTATTCTATTTCCTTAAAGGACCTTTGAGGCAGGCAGTTGCCCGTAAGTGCTCGCATAAGCTGCAGATGATAATAATAACAATTAACCATTTCTTCAACAGGAAAACGTGATGCAATATACGGATTATCAGACTTAAGGATGATTTCCAATTGACGTAAACGTAGAATTACGTCTACGTGAAAATATAAGTAATAGGAAAATGCATGCTACGGTTTCCAATCAGACGTAGATGGACGTAAGCGTATAGAAACGTTCACGTAGAATATTCATGATTTTATATTTCACGTCAACGTTTTTACTTCCGGCCAATAGAAAAGAAAATATACTCAAATGTCATACTAGGCCAAATGGAAAATGACAAAACATACTCAATATGTCGTATGTATAGGGTGACCATCCGTCCCGGTTTTAGGTCAATTGTCCCGGTGTCCCGAAAAATGTTCTCGGGACGCCCGATTGTCCCGGTTTTTGACGACTCTTTTTGCTCTTCACTTTGAATTTGGGGGAGGAGAGGACCTTTTTTTTGCTCTTTATTTTGAATTTGGGAGGTGAAGATCTTTTTTTTTTGCTCTTCACTTTAAATTTGGGGAGGTGAGGACCGTTTTTTTTTTTGCTCTTCACTTTAAATTTTGGGAGGTGAGGACCTTTTGTTCTTTGCTCTTCACTTGGATCTGGGAGGAAACAAAGACCTTCTTTTTTTTTTCCCTGTGTCCCGGTTTCCCTTCACTGAAATCTGGTCACCCTACGTATGTAGATAGATAGAACCTGTCAACATTTGTTGGGTTCACGGTATTAAAATAATGGAAATAAATAATTACCATGGCTAGATTATTGTTAGTAATGAATATATGTATATTGTATAATATAATAATAATAAATAATAATAATAATATAATTTATTAATTCAAAACAAAAAATACATAAAAAATACATTTTCCTCTTATTAGAATTAACAAATGATGCCAATATCTTGAGGGTATACCACTTTGAACAAAGTTCAGTGCGCGGCAGCAATTTAAATATTTACATTATGGCGGGCAAGCAGGTAATCTATAAATATAAATTAAAAAATCTTATATTAAGTCTTAATAACTAAATACAAAATAAATTTAACATTTATTGAGAGAATAGGCATTAAATTATTCTTAATATACATATACGTACATATACACATTTTTATAAAAAATTATATAATTTATTACTGAAAAATAGAATTTAAATTTTTGTGGGCTGTTTTTATTTTTATTTATTTATTTTATTTTATTTATTTATTTATTTTTTTTATTTTTCACACTTATAATTTAGAAATGGTACTACAATAATGGGTTAAAAATAGTTGATAGTTCCAAGTCCTGCGTTTTGATCCACATTTTGGAACATTTGTTAAAATTATACTTGTTCAACGTAATTTTTTTTTCTTTACAATATTTCTGAAATGCGTTATGTATTTTTGGCATATAATATAGAAAATGATGTTGTGTTAACGCTTTGTTTACTTCATGAGTTCTTATCATATTTTTGTTCCTAGTTTGATAAGTGTGTTGTACAGGAGCTGGGAATGGTCGCTTTAGTTGAATATGTCGTGTTAAAGTCAGTACATATAACTGCTTTAAAGAAAAAAGGTCACTAAGTGCGAATGTTTTCTTAGAAATCTTTCGGTTTATAAAGCATAATTTTTATTATTAACTTTTGAGTTGTTACAAGTTTACTAATATACCGATCTCTTATATGTAATAGATAAACTAATTGTGGAAACTTTTTGGCGTACATAGAACCCTACTAGTAGAGGGCGATCTTATAGAAATATGCGCACGGGCGACATCCGGTTAGATTCTAGAAAAGCCGGTCGTATATATGTTTGTACACGGGCGGCTGACACCAATGTGACGGCCTTGGTTGCAAAATTGGTCTAAACTGCCATCGTGCTTTGCAAACAACATCGTAAATACATAATATGTGTTTACGACGTTGTTTGCGATTAATTAGCATAACAGTAACAATAAAAATTGTTAGCGTTGCTAAATCGTCGACCATATTATTTGACGGATACATGTTAATCGACACTTTTTAAGAAACCTCTTTTACAAAGAGATTAACTTAATGAGTTTTGACAAGATATTCTAAGTTTATTGCAAACCAAAGCAACAAAATCTACGTTCTATGTTTTTTTTTCTACTTTCTACGTCTACATCAATTGGAAAGCATCCTTAAGGCTACTGAATAGTAGTCTTAGATGAAGTGAACTAGGAACTACTGCGCCATCCACCGTACTCACCAAATCTCAGAAAAAAACTGCTTTATGGAAAACATTATAAATTACTGGATGAGGTGCAAACGACAATCCAAAAAACTGTTCGAGGTATTTCTCTTCAATTCTTTGAATTTGATGTTAATAAATTAATTTATAGGCGAAATATTGTGATAGATAGAAGGATCATGGATACGAAAAGTTAAATAAGCGACGACAAACAAATATTCTGTGATAAAATTCCCAACACTTTTGGAACACTACTCGTATTTTCACTATAAATTCGTTTCTAAAACAGTTCTTTTGAGAATTTTAAACAGTAGTTCATAAGTGATGCAAGATGCGTCAAGTCACTTTAACCAATGACGCGTTTCATTTAGGAGACACGAACAGTTACACGCACTCTGAGCACCAGTGCCAGTGTAGTGTTATGTCATTGAGGATGAATGCCGGGCACGTACCACAATGTACAATGCCATTATAATGCGGGGGTTGTCATTTCAAATGTTGTTTATGCATTATGAAGTATGACTGACATATTCATGGTTTAAACGTGACTCGTATGTTCCTGACTCCAGATTAAAATATGGGCCGGGAAGATGCAATCTAATTTATTGTTAGATGATGTGGGCGTGGTTTATGTCTCAGAATGGAAATATTCTATTGTAAAAAATGCTTCAAACTAAGATATAGTATACCACCTACGATGCTTTAAACGATCAAATTGTAATAAATCATAGAATTGCGAAGTGTTTTCTGATGTAGACCACCCTTGAACTCGTTTACTGAAGACTGGGAAAAAAGCTGTAAGTGATTATCGGAATATTGATGACTTGTTCTGGCTAGTCAGAACATTTTTCGCGATATAAACCTGTAATTCCAGAGGTTACTATAGTGCGTTCAAACGTTAGAATGCAGTACAGGGCAAATAAAGTAGTTCTTTTTCATACTCTCTAATGGGTTCCAATAACGCTAACCTATTCTTTTCTTGGCGACGTTGTCCGCTGTGAAACACGTTGATGCGTTTGTACAGAGCAGCAAATTTTGTACAGAGTTGTTTTTTGTTAATCAAATTTTGTAAATCAGTTTTATTTATTTATTTAAAAAGCTTCAAGAACATGCATAAACAACTGGAACATAAAACTTACGTAAAGGACAAAAACTACGATATAGGGGAAAGTAGGCTTTCTTTCCCCATTACCTCGGCAAACTCATAAACTAACAAAATCTTTTTGGATTTTTGATTTCAGATGATCCAGTGACGTGTTATGCTGGTCACCGCAAAATCTAATTTTTTTCCCGGAGTCTGAGAAGATTTGCCACAGCTGGCTCATTTCGCCATATTTTGCCTTCAACATTTTTTTTATCTTCTTCAAAACGTACTTTATATATGTACTTAGTTTGAAAATGAATAAATTTAACCATAGATTTGAAAAAAATTCACAAAAATATGCTTAAAATGTGGTTATCAGATCCCCCCCCTTAATGTTTTCATAAAAAATTTGACTTGTTTGAGAATATTTGTAATTTCCTGGTCTTTGTATATATTACACACGCACATTTTTAATTATGAAAATATTACGTAAAAATAACTACTTATATAATTTAAGTCGGAGGCCATGTGCGTGAATGTGATTATCACAGGGTCGCACAAAAAAAAAACTCTTGTTTATAATTTAGTGCCCAGTTAGTGCTAATTGGTGCCACACGCAGGGTTGGACTGGCCCACCGGGGCACCGGGTTTTCCCCAATGGGCCGTCATCATTGTGAGCCGTGATCGGCTATTGCCAAAAAATTAAAACTGATCTCTAAGTTGTGATCTCTGTGTCGACCTATCCTATACTGGTCCTATTCTGTAGCTTTCCCCGCATCTAATTTTTATACAGTCCAACCCTGGATGCACGAACGAGCAAATCCTCAGGAAACTACTTAGATTAGCATTAGTGATAGCCCTCAATTAGCTTTACTTCAATTGTTTTATGAGACACGGAGAAGTCTCAGTCGAAGTTTGGTAGTCCAAGGAAAAGTTCAAGAATGTCAACCTCGAGAAAGATCACCGACCCTATGGCTCGACCAAGCGAGAGCCTTAACTGTATTTAAATGTCTCTCACAAGAAACGTTCAAGATGCTACGGATAGGGATAACTGGTAAAGCATAGTCAAATCATTTAATAAATGTGATGGCCACGACGCTTTGTCAAGAGCAACACGATGAAGAAGATAACTAAAATTATTAATAAGTAGTAGTACAAAATATGACATATTAACAGAGTGAAAAATAACTGAGTTGAACATCACGAGGACAGTAAAAAAATATTTAAAAGTATGATGCAGTAGAAACGACCAA
Organism: Liopterus haemorrhoidalis; assembly: GCA_963971575.1. Taxonomy (NCBI): domain Eukaryota; kingdom Metazoa; phylum Arthropoda; class Insecta; order Coleoptera; family Dytiscidae; genus Liopterus; species Liopterus haemorrhoidalis. Next base: position 143,691,421 of record OZ020611.1, on the reverse strand, counting down.
GAGTAGGGATCGTGTAGAGATGGATCCAAAATAATTAAAGGTCCACAACTGGAAAGCCATTACAATATGGAAGTACAGGGTGGCCGAAACGACGTATTTTGGCAACCGTTTTTAACATCGTAGGCAAAAAAGGATCGGTCTTAGAAAAACTTCTTGGCTGAAGAATATATACGACTGGTTCAGGTATACAACTGTAGGAATATTACTGTGTCAAGTTGAAGAAGCACTGGTTTATATCATCATCGGCATCGGTGTTTAAGCACCATTCATGCGTGATCTTTTGAAGCTGCGCCTTGCGGCGTTATTTGTAATTAGAAACCATGAATACCGGACCCGTATCTTGTGTTCTTCATAGTTTCATTTAATTGTCGCTTTTAAATTAGTCACTTTATCAGTGTCACTTGACTCCCGCGCACTCTCTAATTTCTCCAGTTACATATAATAATTGTATAGTTTCTTACTATTTAACTTTGACTGTGATTTGATTTTAATTAATTCTCCACGCTACTTTACATTTCTTAAGGACAATTTGAATGTTTTATTCTATTACAATCCTATCTAAAAATTGTAACACCCACGTTAGTAGCGTACCGGTGTTCGGTCGTTCAATAGCGTCGGGTTTCAAAACCAACTCTAGAGATTTAATTTATAACTGTTGGTCTATAAATGTGCTTGATGAAAAGGATAAATCGAACAATAACATTTATGTTAAACAATCAAACAAATGATTTCAATCGCTAAATGTTTCATGCTCAGAGTATTTGTACAGATCGTTCATAAATGATTAATAGGTGTTTGAATTTTCCGCTCATATGATTAATTTTATACGTTGGTACTTACCAGTGGCGTACATGGGAAAACTTACAAAGACAAATTGACAAAGCAATTTATTAATAACATACATTTGCTATAGTGCTAGAGTGAATAATGGCACACTAAAGATTAATCTCGACCTAAGAAAGCAAGGATTGACAATTCCAAAATCAAATTAATTTTCATTCGTTTGTTTAAACAGTTGACAAACTGTGGAGAATTTTTACTTCAAGGATTTACAGGTTAAAACAGACGCAGCGATCTCTGTTGAGTCAATCGTTGACCCGGCATATTTAGCAACGTTAATACCTAGCGAAACTGTACCGAGGCGACTGTTGATTATCGTCGAGTTGTCAAAATTTCGCAATTGCTGAAACCTAGCGACAATTTACCGAGGCAACTGTTTGAATAATGTTGATTCACGTCTGAACACACACTTGCCAGAGTCCATTTACCATAACAGTGAGATGATGTCACAGTTGTAAAACTTCCCATGTTGCCACTTCTCTAACTGTCAAAAAACTACTATCGAACTACTTCTAAAAAAAGATTGAAAACCAATATTTCCTATGGAGGAAAGGAATTAGTAGTTCTTTCCAACCGATTTGTCGCAAAATTTGTGGTTTAAATTATGACTGTGAATGTACATATGTTATGACTATGTATGATTAAGTGTGTAATGTAATACAAAATAAGATGAAAATTTCAGTGTATAAGAATTATCAGAAATAATTGTTTTTAGAAATGTGTCGTGTTCTTTTCAATCTTTTTATAAATTTACTTTATTTTTTCGCCTGGTGTCACATAGACAGAGTGGGTTTGGGAAGCAAACTCGGAGTGTCCCGAATCACTCTATTTAACTCCAGACCGCTTGAGGAACGCTCTAGAGTTAAACAAAGTGACTCCGAGCTTCCCGAACCCACCTAAAGAGATCGGAAAGCAATGATAAAGAGTCAAATCTTTTATTCGAATAGAAAGTTTTGAATATGTATTTGAATTTCAGATGTTCGATACAATTTTACTTCGAATAATAAATATTCAAATATTTCAAATATTATTGCAAGTTCAAACAGTTCGCATCTGATGATAATAAACCGTTATGACTCTGCGTAACAGACCTATAGGTTAAAATTAGAAAAAATAATGAATGTAACAAATGTATATAGAACATATATATTAATATAATATAATATTTATTTAACAAGTGCTAGGTTTTGCCTTTTTCCCCTAGCAACCAAAATTTGTTAGTATTATCTAAACTATATAGATGTTAATACAATATTAAATTATAATTTTAAGTATGCATATTGTTTTATAGGTATATGTAAATAAGAAATTGTCTTTTGTTTTTAAATTTTTTTACTGTAAATGCATTGGCAAATAAATTCATTTTATTTAAAAATATTTATTTAAATATTTATTTATTGACCAAGATACAAAATGAATTATTGTTTTTGGACAGACACATTACAAATTACAAAACTTTTAAAATATACAAACACAATATACAGAATAAGATAAAAGTACGTTATAGAAATATCACCAAACAGTTCAAATACAGTAAAAATAAAATATTTAAAAATTGCAATAGGGCGTTGCAAGGTATTGCAATTGCAATAAGGTTCATATATTTTGACTTGTGTAAAATCATCAAAAGAATATATTGGATTTTTCAATAAATAATTCTTGATAGTTCTTTTTTAGGGTTTTGTAGGTATAACCACTAAAAAACCCTTCTAACGTCATTCATATGTCTGTCTGTACGGTAGAAATTGTAGCCAAAAGGCTTAATTAACATAGAATGTTGAAATTTGCCGTTTTTACATTACGTATCCCAACTGTTGTAAAATTGTTTAATTCTGCAACAGATTTAGTACGTTTCTTTTTCGGGCTACTGACAGATTTACCTCTCGATTGTTGTGCAGCGATTTTATTCACTTTAGAAATGCTGGCATATAATGCAACAGCAACACTCTAAAATATTTAAGTGAATAGACCATAGATATAAACAAAATTTAATATTCACTTACATCTAATAAAAATAATTGATAAGAGACAAAACCATCCTTTGAGCACAGCTACTAAGAGCTTTCATTTACATTTTTATTACAATAATATTTATTAAAATAAAGTTTAACCTCACTTAAATGTCAAACCTGACTTAAAAATGACTGAACAGTACAATCTAAACGTGACAACGTGTAAAAACGTTACTAAAATTCAGTAAAAAAATGTACCAACTGATTAATGGTCTAATGATGGTTAAATCATATTATGACATTCATCATCATCAAGCCTTGTCCATCATCGGGTGATTTTGGACTGAGCATAGGCTGTCAATAAAATTTCTCCATCTAACTCGTCTATCTGCCATAGGCTTCAAGTCGGTGATGTTTTATAAAGTTTTTTGTCTTAGTTTTGAGAGCTCCATGCATTTATATCTAGCAGGGTTGAGCGACGCCAGGTGTTCTTGGGTCGCCCTCTACGCCTACTGCCCTGAGGATTGTATGCTAGTGCATATCGACACACTTCGCTAGGAGCCCTTCGAAGAGTGTGCCCTAACCAACCAAACTTTCTTCTTTTTATTTGCAAATTAATGTCCATTTGACCAGTTCTTTCCCCCAATTCTACGTTTGATATTCTACGTGGCCAATAAATGCGAAGAATTCTTCGAAGACATCGTTTTACAAATACTCGCACTCTTCTCTTGATAGCTTCTGCTACGAACCAAGTCTCGCAGCCGTACAGAAGAACTGACGTCACGCATGCCCTGAATATGGTAGTTTTCGTGGAAGTACTGTAGATCTCAGAACTCAATACACGGCTAAGTTGGATAAATGCGCCTCTCGCTTTGCGTATTCTGCTTTCCTCATCTAAATCCACGCCACCGTCCACAGACACAACACTCCCCAAGTACTGGAAATCATCCACACGCTTGATTTGATGGTTACCGAGCAGTAAAGGTCTATCGGTTTAATTATGACATTGGTACTTAAAATAACCAATCTCATATTTATTGTGAATGAAATTTATTATCACACGTAGAAAGATATACTTAATCTTTTCTGTAATTTTTTACTTGTAAACTTTTTCTTTCAACAAATATTATTTCTTATTAACATATTCCCTCCATTCTTGTTTTAATTAGTGTGCAAATTAAAAATAAAAGTTACTGTTTACAAAACGAACAATTTTATATTTAAATTGTGATGCTATTCTTGTAGTGCCAGATTCTTGAAACGAGACCGAAATGTAGAGAGCGTGTCAGCCGTCTGCAATTGTGTACATTTTTAGCTACAAATAATTTCCTCTTGTTATTTCAGGCAGGCCAAATAATTATTGCAGCTAAATACAACTAGACATTAATTAATATAATAAATGGGGTGAGGGTATACCCTCATGAGAAAGTTATACCCTAACTCTATTGAAAAGTTTGCAGAAATTGATATTAGTCAATAAATAAGGATAATTACAAATGTTCTGGGGGAATTAAATCAAGATTAAAAACAATCCCAGCTAAGTAAACAAGTCGAACAAAAGGCACACAATATTGTGTACACAGTAGAATGACGATTATTCATTGTTGTTATCAAATGTTAGATTAGTTAATGAGAGTTAATTTATTAATAAGAAATTATTTTACATTTAAAATCACTTTCGAAATACTGCCCTTCTGCGACTTTATATCATTGCTATGGCCGGCTCAACGGTACCTGGCGCCCCGATGCAAAATTAGGTTAGGCGCCCCCCCCCACATATATTTTTTTAAATAATTTTTTTGTTAACTATTATGAAATAAAACAAAATAAAATAATCATATTTAATTACCATTTTTAATATAATACTAAATATTTAGTCTTGTAAAAAACAGAATTTACATCTTAGGGATTCGCGACTGCAAATAACAGTGAGACATCTGGTGGTGACTGGCTAAATTAAACAGAAGCGTATATTTGGATAATATTTGTAGCGTGTTGTGCTGCAGTTTATGTGAATTAAGAAGTATTTTAAAATATAGTGACCAGTGATGGGCGCGTAAGTTACATGATGTACGTTACCTCATTGTTGACGCGTAAACAATTGATGTAAAGTAAACACAAAAACTCTTGTAAACAACGTAAACAATGTAAACAATGATTTAGACATGCGCACTTGTTTTGAATTAGAGAACCTCGTTATCAATACATTTTAATAAATAATAAAATTTTAATGAAACAATTTTAAATGAAAAGGTAAGTATATAAAATTAGGACAAGCCAATATACATGTTAATAAAAATCGAATTTGCATCATTATACAGGTGTTACATACAAGTTAGTAAATATGAATGTGAAAAATAAAAAACTTTTTTCTTTAAAAAATTCAGTCTTATTTTTTTAATAACAAACTACATTTAATTTCACCTTTAAGAAAATCAGCCTAAATTTTTTAATAACGAAAAGATTCATTGCAAATTTTGCATAACGCTTTATATTTTCTTTCATTTTCTTTAATTAAAACAAAATCTAGTTCTTCATAGCTATTCCTTCGGTTTCTTTCCACCATTTTTTTAATACATTTACTGTTTTGAACTGTATATACTTGTTCTTTAACTCTATTATTCGTATTAAATAAGTAAAACTAACCTCATTATTTGAAAGTTTGCATAGTTTACATTGTTGAAAGTTTACCAATTGTTTACATAAGTTTACACGTAAACGTAAACAATTAAAGTTTACGTGTAAACGCCCATCACTGATAGTGACTTAAATACAGTGCTTTTTTGCCGAAATATTGTTTGAACAGATAAATATTAAGAAAAAACTTCTGACATATACGCTTCTCGTCCGCCATCAGCTGTTTTACGCAGCGCCGCCAACGTTAGTTTCAGTCGCGAATAGTAACAAAAAATCATGAGAAAAATTATGTTTGGTAATTTTTTATAGTTTTTTATATTTTTGTTTTGATCTATGAGATAACTTGGTATATCTTGATCTTTTTGGTTATTTTAAACAATCTTATACTTCGGTATATCTCGATGTCGCTAGGTAAAAAGAATGATTTCGTTCTAATAAGTTTGTTTATTAGTGAAGCGATTATAGGTACATTGGAACAAAAAAATCAATAAAATAATGAAAAGCCTTTACATATACACCTCATAAAATAATTTCAAACATTGTTAATGAAAATAAATAAAAATAAAAATGAAAATGAAATATGAGATCTAATGGCATGTGTTCAATTGACTCATGTTCATCTGTCGCTATGATAATATGTCACAGTGTTCATTTGTCCTGTGTTAAAATGTGTCTATTTTCATCTGTCGCATGTTAATCTGTCGTATGTTCACATGTCGGGACACAGACGGTCACTAAGCTTAATTTTTTCGAGAATGGGGTAAAAACATCGGTCGAAGTGTACTAGAAATCCGTTCTGAAGTCGATAGTTAAAGAATTGAACTTCCAGTAAGATTCAGCGCCAGTCCATAATTCGAAAGCTGTCCAGTAGAGGCTTGAAAGTAGGGTTTTACATCGAAGGCAAAACATCAATGTTTAACATCGATGTTAATATCGGCACCTTACTATCGATGTTGAAAAATCATCGAAGGAAAAAATCGATGTATCTGAAACATCGATGTTTTATTAATATTAAAAAAAGCTATTTATTTATATTATATAGGTTTTATTTAATAATGTAAAGATAAAATACGAAAAAAGTAACACATAATACACAAAAAGCATTTATTAGATTTTGATTTTGAAATAGAAATATTGCTTTTTAATAGTAATTAATTTCACATTAATATTATTATACTCAATATAATAATCCTAATTTGTACCTACAGTCTATTCCAAACGATTAGGCGGAACTAACCGCAATTTTCATTTTTGTAATGTGTCATTAGATATTTTTTTATATATTGAAGTTGACTTTTCCTGAACAAAATGATCAAAAGCTTCAATCAATCGGTAAAAGTAACTAGAATTGAAAATCTAGTTCCGCCTAAACCAAAGGAACAGACCTTACTATTTTTACATTTCTAAAATGAAATATTGGATTTTATTCCAATACTAATATACACCGTCATACACAATTATTTTTATACTTTTTTAAGTTCAAATAAAGTCTGTTCCTTACCGATTAATTGAAGCTTTTGATCATTTGGTTCAGGAAAAGCCAACTTCAATATATAAAAAAATAGTTAATGACAACTTACAAAAATCCAGGGATTGGAGGAATAACAACTAGGAAAGTTTCAACAAGACTCAAAAAGAAAAAGTGTGTTGGCGTCTTTGGTCGGTCGCATTGTTTGCAAAAATTAGAAGTCTCTTCTTATTTTTTCGTATTCTGCTAACTGCTAAGAAGAATAAGAATTAACACTATTAGTATTGTTATATCACAATAGATGGCGTTTATATTTTGTGTACTAATTTTAATAAAAATTAAATTTTTAAAATTCCAGCGCCTCTAGCGGTAGTTTCTGAATTTCAAAGTTTAAACATCGACATCGGTAGTAGACATCGATGTTTTATCGATACTATCGCCAGCTGACCATCGATGGTAAAAACATCGATGTTTTTAAAACAAACATCGATGTTTTTTTCCCATACCTACTTGAAAGCAATGTACCGTACTTTATTTCTCTTGCTGAAGTCGATGTAACTTTCCAGATACATAACAAGAAAATTTTAACTTTAAAAATTTAGCAGCTAGACCTTTAAATAATAATATACCTACAGGATTAACAAATTTATGTAAAGAAGTCTTGCCTATTTCTGAAAAAAAAAAGTAAATTTGATAAAGTTATTAAACCTGACGTGATATCTCCAGATTACTATGGATGTTACATTCACTTCTCGTAGATAAACTGTAGATGAATGCTACAAGGGCTACCTTTTAAGTTTTTACAAAAACTAAGAAAGATTTTTTTTTGAACAAACTATTTCCTATAAATTCTATTTATCATTTTTATTAATGACATCTTATCTTGTTTTCATTACTGTAATTTCCTTCTCTTTGCTGATGATCTAAAAATCTTTCTACAAATTTTATCTCTTCAACATTGTTTTCAAGTTCAATCTGATTTAAATAGACTATCTATGTTTCTAAATATCAATAAATTAAATGTAAATATTTCTAAATGTTCTAAAATATCCTTTACAAGAAACAGAAGTATAATTGATTTCAACTATAATTTAAATGGTGATATTATCCCGCAAGTTTCAATTGTTAAAGATCTAGGTGTAAATTTTGATACTAAATTGATATTTGACATACATATCGACTATATTATCAAAAAATCATATAAAATGCTTGGATTTATATCTAGAATCGGAAAGGACTTTAAATCCTATAAAACACTCCTATCTCTTTATTTTTCTTTAGTAAGAAGTCAGTTGGAATTTTGTACCGTATGTTGGTCTCCTCAATATCTTGTTTATATTAAACGAATTGAGAATATTCAAAAAAGATTTTTAAAAATATTAAATTTTAGATTTCAAAATGTGGAACTCAATCTGTTATCTTTAGAAAACAGAAGAATTCTGCATGATTTAAGTTTTTGTTTTAAAATTTTCAACAGTATTATTGATTGTCCAGATCTTCTAATTAAATTTAACTTCAAAATCCCAATTTACAATACTAGAATTAGTGAACATTTATCTTTGCCTTTTAGTAAAACTAATTCTGCCTATAATTCACCAATTAATCGCATTTCTTTACATGTAAATAGTTTAACTGAATATGATAACTTTCCTGATATTTTTTCCACCAGTTTTACTACCTTTAAGAAAAATATCATTAGTATACTACAAAATTTTAACTAAAACTTAAATAATATTCGGTATTATCTATGTTAAAATTAGTCTACTGATAATTTAATTCAGTTTTTTTTTTTTTTTTCTTTTGATACTGTGTAAATAACTTATTGGGCTTGTGCCTGTTGTGTGGCCAAAATTAAATAAATAAATAAAATATTCGCCTTTAAGATTTATACACTTTTGCATGCGTTCAAACCATTTCTTGAAACATTTTTTTCCACTCTGAAGTTAGTGTCTCTAAAACATAGTTTTCGAAGGCTTCAACAGTTCTTGAGGTGATGAAAATCGCTGTCCACGCATTTTTTGTTTGACATTGGGGGAAAAAAAGTCGTTAGGGGATATATCAGGTGAATACGGGCAATGAGACATTAATTCGATGTTTTTTTCCTTTAAATAATCAATTGTTTGACGTGCTGTGTGGGAGCTTGCATTGTCATAATGAAGAATGATGCGTCGTTTTTGGTTGTTTTTCCTGATTTTGTCGATGACTTTTGACAAACAAATTTTTGTATACCATTCAGCATTAACTGTTCTCCGATCTTCTAAAGGAATTCTTGCGACATGTCCAGTACAACCGAAGAAATAGGCGATCATTTTCTTGGAAGTGCTTCATGAACGAACAACTTTTGTGGGTTTCGGTTCATCTTGGAAGACCAAAACAGTGGATTATTATTTAGTTTCCGGTTCATATGAATAAATCCAAATTTCGTCACCTGTAACTATGTTGTATACGGATTTTACAGTGCCTAGATTGAATTCCCTTACATCAATCAACACGAGCCTTTTTTGAGCTTCGGTCAAATTATGCGGTATCCATCGGGAACAGATCTTTTTCACATCTAAATGTTCATACAAAATTGAATGTATTGCAGTCTGTGATATGCCAAAGAATGCCTCTATCTCACAGTTAGTTACATGCCGATCTTCTTCAAACATTTTGAGCACATCATCGATGTTTTTTTGAATCACAACCGATTTTGGTCGACCTTCACGAGATTCATCACTGACGGACGCACGACAACGACGAAATTCTGCAAACCAATTGTTAACAGTCTTTTTCTGATGCTGCTTTATTAACAAAAGTTGAACGAAGCGAATCTATGCATTGTTGTTGAGTTAGGCTTTTACTAAAATCGTAAAAAATCATCCAACGAAAACCTTCAGGAGTAATATCCATTTTATCACAAACTTGTTTTTTTTAAACGCTCACTTTCAACAAACTACTCGGTCAATTTATAAGCTGCCACTGATTTCACAATAACAAATGTCAAATTTTAGGAATACAGTAATGACACATTTCAATATTGCCATCTAGTGGTCGTTTGTAAAAACATAAAAGGTAACCCTCGTATCCCCAAACCAATGACTTCAGAAACTAAATCAGAAAATGAGGTGGAGTAGGCTCTTTTTCATTTTTTTTTAAAGTCTTGTTTATTTTAAGTTTTCATTAATGTGAGTTACTGAAGTGATTAATAATTATTTTGCATTTCACTAGTATTTTTACCAAGTAGTTTAACATGATTTATTCGACAGCATTAATAACCAAATACTATTTCCTGGCTAAAAAACAAAATATTGCATATTTTTCTTTTTATATTGTACTTCTTTTATCGACACTAGTAAATTGCACTGTTTAAGTTACTTTGTTATTATTACTGCAAAGTTACTTTGACATTATTTTAAAATTTTTGGGAAGTATTTGAACTTCTGTGATGTGATTTTCTCAACATTGTCAATATGTGACTTGCTCACTTCCGCAGTGAGCCCAAGATATTTCCTATTAATGAAGAATTATATGAAGCGCAATCTAATTTATAAACTCCACTTCTATCCAATTTATCTGTTATTACCGACCGCCAACATATATAAGGGAGGTATTGTGTTCATACCGATTTTGACATTTCGATGGATCTCCACGAATTGATGTCCCTACATAACGTTTTGACTATTTTTAGCATGATGTCTGTCGGTCTGTCTGTCCGTCCGTCTGTCTGTCTGTCCGTCCGTCTGTCCGTCTGTCCGTCTGTCTGTGTACACGTGCAGAGCAAATTCGGCTGATAGGATTTTTATGAAACTTCATATTTAAGCTTTTGCCATCAATGGCACGAGTTGATCAACTTTTGGTAAAAATGGGTTGACTAAAAATGGGAGTTTACTCGTGTCGATTTTAAGTTTTTTGTGAATATTTCACAACAGAAAAATATTTCGAAAAATTTATTGAACAAAAGTTGCTATAAAAGCAATAATTAATAACTTTTATTTGAGACATTTTTTGATAAAACGTAAAATTTACCGAAATTTTTTCCAAGTCTCAATTTTTACCGACCGTCAACATATATAAGGGAGGTATTTAGACCGGGAGCTATTTAGACCGGGAGCTCATGACATTTTTGCCTTTTGGAGGAGAGAATATTTACCCTGTGACAACAAAAAAGGGATGGTACTAAACCCCTGCACGCTTTCCGGTCATAGGGAAAATTGCATTTCCACTTGCACAAAATGTTTGTGTTTTTCTCTGACTTAATATTGCTTGCTCTTTTGTGAAAAGAAAGTTATAACAAATTTAAAGTCTTTTAATTATAGGCATGCTGTATGAAAACGCGGAAAATCATATTTTTTTATTACAAGATCACATGACCGTTTGAGCCCTTTGGGACCCTCCGAATCGCATGCATATATTTAAAAGACTTTAAATTTGTTATAACTTTCTTTTGACAAAAGGGCAAGCAATATTAAATCAGAGAAAAGCACAAAAATTTTGTGTTTAAGTGGAAATGCAATTTTCCCTATGACCGGAAAGCGTGCAGGGGTTTAGTACCATCCCTTTTTTGTTGTCACAGGGTAAATATTCTCTCCTCCAAAAGGCAAGATGTATGAAATCGGAGACCAAAAAATGTCATGAGCTCCCGGTCTAATTGTGATCATACCGATTTTGACATTTCGAGATTTCGATGGATCTCCACGAATTGAGGTCCCTACATAAGGTTTTGATTATTTTTAGCATGATGTCTGTCGGTCTGTCTGTCCGTCTGTCTGTTTGTCTGTCTGTCTGTCCGTCTGTCCGTCTGTGTACACGTGCAGAGCAAATTAGGCTGAAAGGATTTTTATGAAACTCCATATTTAAGCTTTTGACATCAATGACACGAGTTGATCAACTTTTGGTAAAAATCGGTTAACTAGAAATGGGAGTTTACTCGTGTTGATTTTTGCGAATATTTAGAAACAGAAAAATATTTCGAAAAAATTTATTGAACAAAAGTTGCTATAAATGCAATAATTAATAACTTTTATTTGAGACATTTTTTGATAAAACGTAAAATTTACCGAAATTTTTTCCAAGTCTCAATTTTTACCGACCGTCAACATATATAAGGGAGGTATTTAGACCGGGAGCTATTTAGACCGGGAGCTCATGACATTTTTGCCTTTTGGAGGAGAGAATATTTACCCTGTGACAACAAAAAAGGGATGGTACTAAACCCCTGCACGCTTTCCGGTTTGATTTTTGCGAATATTTAGAAACAGAAAAATATTTCGAAAAAATTTATTGAACAAAAGTTGCTATAAATGCAATAACTAATAACTTTTATTTGAGACGTTTTTTGATAAAACGAAAAATTTCGACAATTTTTGTAAAATTTTTTTCATACTTTTATGTAACGTAAAATAATATCTCTGTTAGAAAATATTAGGCCAAGTTATTTGTACTCTGCTGCTAGAATGTATTTTATACAAGTACTTTACGATGGCAGTCGGTCCTGTGGTGGCCACAGCTGATTTTTTCATACTTATATGTAACGTTTCCATGGTCATGATAAATAATATCTCTGTTAGAAAATATTAAGCCAAGTTATTTCTACTCTGCTGCTAGAATGTATTTTATATAAGTACTTTATGATGGCGGTCGGTCCTGTGGTGGCCACAGCTGATTTTTTTTATTATTAGTTAACAGTTTTTTAAGGTTGGTAGTATTAAATGCGATTATTTATTCACTGCGTTTACTTTTCTACGTCCTGAGGCCAAGACCGTAGAAGGAAAAGCTGCACCCGCGGCAGAACTTGAAAGTGACGCCCCATTTTCCCTCACAACCTGCAAAACGTCAGTCGTAATGACGATTTTGGTACCCTCTAATACTGCCGCCCGGGATCGGTGCCCCTTTCGTCCCCCTCCATTCCCACGTATCTGCCTGAGGGTAATGTCAGTTTTCCTATCGTGCATACTCTTGTACGTTACTGTCAATAATCAAGTTTATTGTACCTTATTTTGCAATTTGATTCGTTAATTTCACATTATAACGACTCACTTTCAATTCTCCGCAAATTCCCGCCGTAGGTCAAAACTTCTGTGAGTTTAAAGATAATGTCTTAACTGGTTGGTATTCTTGTTCAGAACAATGGGTTTCTGTAGTAATGACTTTTTAAAGATAATTATGTTATTTAGAACTAGCCTCTAGGTGTATTATAATGTTATGTTTACATGCATGCATAAGCTGCTCCAAATTTTACCGCAATTATCTTCTTAAAACATAATTTAATCTTTTTACCCCTAAGGGGATAATATTGGTTTAAGGTTTCTTGTTAACCCCCTATCTTCCCATTATCACTGGCATTGAAGTTTCTTATTTACTTAAGAAGAATTTTGAGTGCCGCAGGGAAACAGTTAATTTTATCTATATAAAAATGTATCGAAATATATAAACAAATACCTAGTTTTGCCATAAATAGTGTTATGCTTCGTTCAGAACCTCCACATTATAAATTAGAATTAACGTGAAATTAGTACTTAACATAAAATTTGTACGTAGAAATTAAGCAGCATTCATAATAAAAATTAAGAAATTAAGCCACTGACAGATATTTTTATCGATTTCTACTTTATCGATAGATATTTGGCAGCTGTTTACATTTGCTAATGAGTTTTGAGTGTTTTATAGCTCTGAAAAGAATTAAAATAGAGGAAAAATTTATATTTATACTCATAGAAAACATAAAGATGTGGATAGAAGCAAAAAATATGGTCTTAGAAATTTTTAGGTTGACAAGTGCTTACTGCGCATGCGTCAATTATAAATTAACGTAAGGGTTTGTAGTCTACAAACATCTAATTTTAATTTATAAGTATAAGTATTAATTTTGAAGGTTGTGAACGATAACGTACAGTTACGTATAACAAACATTTACGTTAATTCTAAGTACTAATTCTAATTCCTAATTTCGAGGTTCTGAACGCAACATTACAAAGTTTTCGTTGAAATTCCACCAGATACTTAAATATATTTTAATTTTCTATTAGTACGTAATACATAGATGCATTTTAAATAAAAAACACCAATCACTTTTCAAAATGAACACCTCTGATCGTTATACAATTATTGAGTCTTTGCGGACACTCGTCAATTGTATTACAAAGAGTTTCTTGAACAGATTTTGAATATTAGGCAAGTTTTTAACAGCCAGAACGACATAGTGTATGGTGCAAGTTCACAATAACTTGTGAAAAAGCGCCTACGATTCAGAGGGGCCTTTACCCTGCTTCAGTTATGGTTTGAGGAAGCGGGAGCAATGACGGCACCACTAGTCTTCATTTTAACAAAAAAGGGGTAAAAAAGTCGGTCATAATCTACTAGTAAACCGTGTTAAAGTAGATAGTTAAAGAACTGAATAACTCCCTCTCCGTTGGTCACCACTGAAGTTTCTAGTAAGAGCGCCAGGCCATAATGCAAAGGCTGCACAGCAGTGGCTTGAAAGCTATGTACCGGACTTTATTTCTCCTGCTGATTGATCACGTAGCAGCTCTAACATTAACCCCCTGGACTAAGGTTCTGGATAATGTATATATGTATTTTTATATTCAAAACCTAAAAAATAAATTTAATATATTAAAGTCATAAAGTTAGACATTACAAATGACATAAATAAATAATTCAAAGTCTTAAATTTTAACTTTAAAAAATATTCAGCGCGAGCCTTGTGATTGTTTCGAGGCACAGAGTTCAACTGATTAATGATCTTTCATTGTTAATATATGTATCTTTTTCCACATTTTTTTTTTCGTGTACCCCTGAATGAAGAAGTGCGTACCTCCGGTTGAGAATCACTGATTTGGAGGGATGATGATGATCAAGTTAAATTCATATCTATAAATCATTGACTCAAAAATTAGAACTCAAATCTCCACACCATAGACCCGCAAACCCACTTTTCCCAAACTTTTTGAGCCGCGGAGTACTTTTCACGAGTAGAATTCGTCGTGGAGCGCTATCGTCACTTTTAGGCTAAGGTCACACAGTATTGACGATGGAAGATATTTTGAATCATTTGGTAGTATTGCCATACTTTTTGAGCCATACTAGAGCATTCCCGAGCTTCAAAGTTTAAAAAAATATATAGCACATAACTATAACAGTTCATCAAAATTTGTCTTTCAAATGGAAATAACATTCAATGAGCAACGTTCTGACTTCATCCCTCACTTCGAAGAGTCGATATAAAGCCTTTTCACCAGAAAGCCAGCTGATTTCTGAGTAAAAAAGTAAAGGAAAATGTCGACCCCTCATATCATCACATTATCAAATAATTTTTTTTGCAGATATAATATTTAAAACTGAATTCAGATGGATGCTTGTGTTGAATTCTTTATTTAACTCAACAACTCTCTTTTGCTTGCTAAGGTATATACATGGCTAATGCTATTATCATATATACATCTCCTTTTTTCAATTTACAAACTTAAGACGATAATTGAAATTTAGATACAGGTTTGATTATTCGGCCATATCTGATGACGTATTGTTGTGGAAGGCATTGCTGGTTAGTGGAAGGAATTGGAACCATTTCTGGAGGTGGTTCTACCGGAGCCGTAACATCTTCTGAAGCTATTTCCAATTCTGGATGCACCGTTGCAAAAAAATTTCTAATATGTTTGTAATTTCTTCTATGTACATTTCCATCCTTCAATTCTATAAAAACTGAACGAAGTGTATTAGTATTATTTATAATTTTACTTGACTGGGCCGCATATTTGACATGCCTGCTATAAACTCTATTCAGAATGCAGATATAGTAATCACACACTATTCATGTAATCAGGGCCGTCTTACGCCATGCAGGGGCCCTTGGGCACACAGAGTTTGGGGCACTTTTAGAAAGAAAAAAAAAAAAAAGTGTATGAAAACATCAGTATGTACTTTTATATAGTGACTTTATTGGTTATTATGGTTAGCTTTATACAAATCAAATATAAGTGATTACTATGTTGAGAATTGAACTTACGTTAATGATGATGGTTTCTTCCGGGTGTTCCATGTGCCCTTATGGAAAAGACGGAACTGCATGTGATAGTTTCGTCGAATTCTCGTCGTACGTTGGCTGTTGCTCAGTGGAACTTCAATCTTTCACGTGAATTTATTAATATTTCTGCATTCTGAACAGAGTATAGACAAGTTCATGGCCGCACAAATTCGCAATGTTCACATCTGATCACATTTATTTTATTTATTTTCTGCTTAATCTACTCGTGGAGTAATTGTAGTTGTTCTGCGGAGCACAGTTTGGGAACCGCGGTAGTATAGTTTCAATTTAACATATTTCTACGTATTTATTCATGTTTTATTTTATATCAAATTTTAGAAATGTACGTTATATTAGATTGTTATTTATAACAATCTTATTGCCGGTTTCTTTTATGGTAGTCGGTTTAAGATATTCTTTCCACGCTTGGGCTGCACATTATGTCACTTCAGAGTTACTTCAGACTGTTCAACAGCACTACTAAGGAGTTAGTAATCAGTTAGTGGCTTGAATCACCAACTTATTCCGCTACTTCAGAGTAGCTCCGTGTACGGACAGCCACACACCAAGATCAATTTACTTCACAACTCAGCGCAAAATTGTCATAAAGTGTACAGACTAAACAATAATAACAGTAGTATAGAAATGTTCAATTTAGTTACTGTTGGTAGGTAACCGCATGCGCGAATGATTTATGACACATATGACACACTGACATTTATGAAAACTTTCAAACCCCTTGTATATGTATACGTATGTTTTACTACTGTCTTGATTGTTAATATATTATAATGTTTATTAAACATTGTCATATGCCCATGATATATGTATGTGTATTTGTACTGAGCGAATTGAAGCAAGTGTACAATATATTTTTAAGTTTCCCTCGATGTGTCTGTGTTCTCAACTGCTGCACGAGGGAGCTTTTGTTTGCAAATAAGATTACATTCCCAGCCGACACATGGACCATTAAAAAGTCAAAGGAGTAAAATTTGTTTTCCAAACATTTGTTCATGTGTTCAGCTGGACAGTTTGCATTTATTTCAAACTGTTTATTGATTTTGTTTGTAAGAGACACCAAAGAAAAGCAATTTATAACTACATTTATTGGCAGTGAACAGAATAATATACGCTTCCGCTCATAGAAGTTCGGAGACTTAATAAAATTTATAATTTTAATTTGTAGGCAAAGTTAATTTTACCAAGGAGACTATTATTATTATAAGATTATTCTGTTGACTATTGTGTGCTCTTCCACTCAACAACTGAACTGCAAACTGCATTGAGTTTGTTCGAAACAACTGCTACAGACTTTGGTTTAAACATTAATTGAGAAAAAACTGTCACCCTGTCACTCAATAGTCCTCACATTTTTAACATAAGTGGCAAAAACGTAATTAATGTAACGTATTTCAAGTACCTAGGTAGCATATTATCCAGAAACAGTTCGTTTAATGATGAGGTGTCACAAAGAATATCCACTTCCGAGGCTTTCGGTGCTTTAAGAAGTTCTACATGAAATTGCCTAGATTTACAGTTTAAAGGATTACACACACCAAAGCGGCCGCGGTGGCGGCCGCGGTAGCGTTACGGCGGTGGCCTAAAGGATTCCACACACCAAAGCGGCCGCGGTGGCGGCCACGGTAGCGATACGACTAGCGATCTGGTCTCCTCACACTAACGCGGTGGGAGTGGCGGTAGCGGTAGCGATCAGTTAGTGAATCACGGTATATAGTTGTATGATAATATTGATTGCGAGAACACAATAGAATAATTAATTGTATGTAGAGGAAAAATAGTAATCTACTCACAGTCTGTTTCAAACAGTTAGGCGGAACTAAATGGGAATTTCGTTCTTTTAGGTTGGAAAAGGGACCTTGCTTGGGTTATTTCATTTTTCACGTTGGAATGTCAAAATTTAAAATTCCAACAATGAAACCATGGAAACGAATGACATATGTCAAACTTAAATTAATTTTCTTACATATTTTAATGACAAAAAATAAATAAATGTGATATTTGTATTAAGAATCACACAAAAAATCAAAATATAAAGAAAATGACATTTTAAAATGATATTAACCTTAACCAAAAAATGTTTGTTGCAAGTATGATTTACAAAGCTTAAACAAAACGGCTGAAAAGCATGATTTAAACGATGAAAGTAACTAGATTGCAAAATCTAGTTCCGCCTAACCGTTTGGAACAGACTTTACTATCAATTTCCAAAACTTTTCCTATTTCGTTCCACACTTTATTTGTTTTCCTAATATTCTTGTAATCAGGATGTGCTAAGTCATACAAAATTAAATGATCCTTTACTGATCTATGATTTTTTCTGTTAAATTATCTATTTTCGACATTATTTTCTTAAATATATTCACTCTGTGGTATATAAACAATGAATATCGCGCGGCCTAACGCAACTTGTCGAGTTCGGCCGTCAGTGTTTGGTGATCGCTAGACTGAACGCTGCATTCGGTGGCGTTCTCAGATAGGTGAACGCTTGTATGTGCGTGGTCTCATTGTATTGTATAGGTTGCGTTAGGCCGCTGCCGTATCGCTGCCGTGGCCGCCACCGCGGCCGCTTTGGTGTGTGGAATCCTTTACGCAACCTATGTAATACAATGAGACCACGCAAATACAAGCGTTCCGCTATCTGAGAACGACGCCGTATGCAGCGTTCAGTCTAGCGATCACCAAACACTGGCGGCCGAACTCGACAAGTTGCGTTAGGCCGCGCGATATTCATTGTTTATATACCACAGAGTGAATATATTTAAGAAAAGAATGTCGAAAATAGATAATTTAACAGAAAAAATCATAGATCAGTAAAGGATCATTTAATTTTGTATGACTTAGCACATCCTGATTACAAGAATATTAGGAAAACAAATAAAGTGTGGAACGAAATAGGAAAAGTTTATAAATATAAAAAGGAAATATGGGAATTTCGTTCTTTTAGGTTGGAAAAGAGACCTTGCTTGGGTTATTTCATTTTTCACGTTGGAATGTCAAAATTTAAAATTCCAACAATGAAACCATGAAAACGAATGACATATGTCAAACTTAAATTAATTTTCTTACATATTTTAATGACAAAAAATAAATAAATGGGATATTTGTATTAAGAATGACACAAAAAATCAAAATATAAAGAAAATGACATTTTAAAATGATATTAACCTTAACCAAAAAATGTTTGTTGCAAGTATGATTTACAAAGCTTAAACAAAACGGCTGA
The DNA here is from genome assembly GCA_963971575.1 of Liopterus haemorrhoidalis. Lineage (NCBI taxonomy): Eukaryota > Metazoa > Arthropoda > Insecta > Coleoptera > Dytiscidae > Liopterus > Liopterus haemorrhoidalis. The sequence continues at coordinate 143,672,276 of OZ020611.1, read as the reverse complement.
AAAGCATGATTTAAACGATGAAAGTAACTAGATTGCAAAATCTAGTTCCGCCTAACCGTTTGGAACAGACTTTACTATCAATTTCCAAAACTTTTCCTATTTCGTTCCACACTTTATTTGTTTTCCTAATATTCTTGTAATCAGGATGTGCTAAGTCATACAAAATTAAATGATCCTTTACTGATCTATGATTTTTTCTGTTAAATTATCTATTTTCGACATTATTTTCTTAAATATATTCACTCTGTGGTATATAAACAATGAATATCGCGCGGCCTAACGCAACTTGTCGAGTTCGGCCGCCAGTGTTTGGTGATCGCTAGACTGAACGCTGCATTCGGTGGCATTCTCAGATAGCTGAACGCTTGTATGTGCGTGGTCTCATTGTATTGTATAGGTTGCATTAGGCCGCTGCCGTATCGCTACGGTGGCCGCCACCGCGACCGCTTTGGTGTGTGGAATCCTTTACGCAACCTATGTAATACAATGAGACCACGCAAATACAACCGTTCCGCTATCTGAGAACGACGCCGTATGCAGCGTTCAGTCTAGCGATCACCAAACGATCACCAAACACTGGCGGCTGAACTCGACAAGTTGCGTTAGGCCGCGTGATATTCATTGTTTATATACCACAGACTGAATATATTTAAGAAAATAGTGTCGAAAATGGATAATTTAACAGAAAAAATCATAGAATCAGTAAAGGATCATTTAATTTTGTATGACTTAGTACATCCTGATCAGAGCCGCAGTAAGTTTGGGGGGTGCGGAGGGGGCGACGGCCCCTAGCGCACTAAGGAAAAGGGCGCCACATTACGAAGGTGAGGACCTTTTATTTTATTTTTTGCTCATCACTTGGATTTTGCGAGGTGAGGACCTTTTTTTTGTGCTCATCACTTGGATTTTGGGACCAGCCCTTGAAGTGAGGACCACCTTCGTTTTGCCAAGGGCGCCAAAACACAGTTTTGCCCCTAGCGCAAGTTTTCCTTACTGCGGTTCTGATCCTGATTATAAGAATATTAGGGAAAAAATAGTGTGGGACGAAATAGGAAAAGTTTTGGAAATTGATGGTAAGTAGATAATTATTTTTCCTCCACATACAATTAATTATTCTATTGTATTCTCGCAATCAATATTATCACACAACTATATACCGTGATTCATTAAGTGATCGCACCGCTACCGCCACTCCCACTGCGTTAGTGTGAGGAGCCCTGATCGCTAGTCATATCGCTAACGTGTGTGTGTGGAATCCTTAAAACGGAGTTAATGGTTTATTAGTGAATGAAGAAGCTCTCGGCCAGATGGGTGTCGCATTTGCTCTCAATTTACAACAAACGCGATTGTTCAACCATTTCGAAGGAATGTTTGGCATTGTTCAACCGCGATAAGAAAGACTCCCATATACTTTGTTCAATTCGATGTTGATCTCATCGTTCGTTTTCTTTTTCAAAAGCAAGTATCGCATTACTGTACGATATTCGATTTTATTCATTCTTGTAAAAATGCAAAACTTGTTCGCTTTCAATGACTGTCAAACACAAACTAAATGACACAGCTGGTTGAAAATTTTACAGTAGTCATTTGAAGGTTAGGATTTACGAAAAACAACATTGACTTGATACTGGTGGCGCCATCTCTTGCCTAGGCCGATTACTTTTCAACGGCTCCTCGTACAACGCAGCTGTACTTCCTGTAGTTCTCTATAGCAATGAAACGGCACATAATAAAATTAGAAATATTTCTAGAGTTTACGATATTGAGAGTCAAATGGCAAGATTATGTGCCGAATACAGAAGTTTTGGCTAAAGCTGATACCGTCAGTATTGAGGCATGCTGCACCAAATACGGTTGCGGTGGGTTGGAGCCGTCCTAAGAATACCAAATATTAGGTTACCCAAAAGATTATTGTACTCAGAGTTGAAAGGAGGCTGCAGAGGTGTAGGAGCTCCTAAGCAATCCTACATTAGATAAGCTAAAATATAACCTCGAGTTATGTCATCTGCTCAGCCAAGAGTGCGAAGAGAAACCCCTCTGTCGAAGTACATGTCGCAATCTAGTGACAAACAGAATACGTTAGTATGAACGGACACGTATAGAGCGTGCCACGCTAGTACGCAATAAACGCAAATCCAGACTCCAGACGCTGTTGTCTGATTCTGCCTATAATTATCTCTGCGCAATTTGTGGTAAAATGTTCGTATCCAGAACTGACCTCTTCAGTCATGAAGACTCCCGTCGAAATTTGTGAAATAGTTTTCTTTTAGTAGCGAAGAGTTGTCATCGATTCGACGGAGTTGTTATATACATAGAATTATCATAGAAATTGTAATATAAATATTAACATTATTTTAGAATATTTTCTGATTTAATATGTTATTTCAAAAAAAGAAAATATCAGTTTGACATAATCCGCCGATATGGAGAAGGGGGTGATTTCGATAAGCGTGTTCGCCTTAGACTATCGCGAATCACCTCAAATACCGATACTCAAGGAATAATAAACAGTAAACCTAAAATAAATTATAAATAACAGCACTAGAATCCACAGAATTTAATATGCGCTGAGAAAATAGTATATTATTTAACTAATTTTTACTAATTCTTTAATAATAAAACCATACAGTTGTAGATAAAATATTTTATTTGACACGCATATAATGGCTATATTACACTCGGATGATTACAACCTCGTCTACGGCTCGGATAGTAATTAATATCACAAAAATAAATCTAATTATACAATTGTTCCAAAAAATAAATGTTATATAATACAATATGCTAAGTGTACAGAAAAAGGAATTCTACATACACTTTAATTTTAAATTTCTTTTAATTACAATATGTTACAACAATAATATTTGTATGTGATGTACCTGAGGTAGTAATGTAAGGGAGGTAATTTTAGTATTATTTCATAAATCAAATTTCATAAATAAATTCAGTATAATCATTCAATTAGAGTAAAATATTTAATCTGTTAAACGATAAAAAAATAATCTATTTCTTAGAAATGGCATTTAAGATAACGGTAGACTTGTTTATTATTGCAACTTGACAGTTTTGAAAATGTAACATGAAAAGTGAATCGTAAATTATTGTGTTAAAAATATACGTCAACCATAAGCACATAAATAATAATTAATTTTTGTCTGAGATATAAATATTATGATTGGGCTATTTTCTAATGGGATATTTATCTGAGTTATCACCAATAAATTATGAGTTTTAAGATAGTACAAGACAGACAGTCAAGAGGTGTTAAATGACATTTAACAGTTGGGCGATGTAAGCATTTTTAGGGTGGTCGCGTTTTAAGTGGTAGTTGATTTTGACCCGTCGTATGGTTGAGACCATGTTTAAGAGTGAGTCTAAAGAGTGAAGAAGTTAAGTCGTGTTTTAAGTAGAGTGAGAATTTGTTCATCATGGGTTAGAGTCATTTAGAGTGTTCGGTTGGACAAGTAAAATGTAACCAAGTAATTTCGTATTTACGTTAAGGTAGTGTTCGTTAGTTTGGTGTAGTGTGCCTAGTGTGTGTGACTGTGTTTCTTTGGATTTAGCTGTATCGACGTAATTGTAAGTCTAGTGTAATTAGTGTAAATATTTAAACCGTATCATATTTAAAGTAGATTAGCTAAAATGTTGAGTTTAATTGAACAACCCTTAATCCTTCCAAGAATCATAGCAACCAACTAGTGGACTAATAGGGGGATCCAGACTTGATCCGCTCACAAGTCTTGGAACCCATAATGTGAGGGATGTACAGAGTTCATATTTATATATCAGAGTCCCCACAGTAAGCCTCAGACGTAAACTAAATTAAATCTGTTATTAATATTTGTTCTTTCTGTTGCAGGTATACGATAGATGTGTTTCGTAAGGGATACACCAAAGTTCTAGAAGTAGCAGACCTGTACAACCCGCTCAATGCAGATAGAAGTACGCTTCTAGGAGACAGACTTGAGAGGTAAGTGATCTTGTGAACGACAACTCAATATAGCGGTACCCTTTACATTACCATTATGTTCTCCCCTCTCTATGCGCTATAGCGGCTCATTCGAATTTCTCTGTATTTTCCTCAGATTTTCTTTACATTTTTAATATTATACAGAGTGTATCAGGTCACTCGTTCACCCCTTTTTTCCGAAAACGCAATGTGTGGTCAAGTTAGGAATAAAAAATAATTGATGACCAAAGTCTACCAAAAAAATCGAATGGTAATATTGAATTTTTTTGGAAGTAAAGGATATCAGGGCAACCTTTGTGTTTTAGATTGTAACAATTGTAACGTATATAGTATTTTTGGATAGAGATTTTACAAAGAAACAATTATCTACTATTATATTGTACAAGTGTTGGTATGTATGTTCTATTCAACTTCTGGTGTATCTTCATTTTTCCGGTAACGCGGAGAGAGGAAAATGAACCGCCGTCTTATCCGGGTGATATTTTTTTAGTGCTAAGGCTTAATTTTATTTCGACAGGGGGTACTGACTAATTTTTATTGATAAAAATCATGCATTTTTTCCTCGAAACCGTGTCGAATCAAAGTCACCATTGATCGGCACGGACAGGTTTTATCAGACGATAATTCAAAAATATTCTTAATACAAGACGGCCGGTCCAGAATATTTACGACGAGAATCAAAGTGTTAAATGGTAATAATGGTGCGAGATAATATTTTGAGGTATCAGAAAACATTTTTCAAAGAATGTGGGCCATTATTTGAGCATTTTGAGGCAAAAATATGCTTACAAGGTTTCAAAATGAGACAGTTGTCAAATTGTTTGCATTTTAAAATGGGACGAGATTTCACATTTTGAACGTGTTTCTGGACAGAAGAATACTAATTAAGGATTTAAGGTGAAGTAACAATAAAGTTTAAGACATTTGCAGGTCGAATTTCCATAAAATAGTGTTAAAAAAGATTTATATATATTAAAAATTTCAGGGTTAATGAAAGTGTTAAGTGGTGATAATGGTTCAAGATAGCTTTTTTGACGTGCGAGATAATATTTTGAAGCATCGGAAAATATTTTTCAAAGGATCTTGGCCATTATTGGATCATTTTGAGACAAAAATATGCTTACAAGATTTCAAAAGGTGACATCTGTCAAATTTTTTTCATAATTTAATATGTGACGAGATTTCACATTTTGAACGTATTTCTTGACAGAAGAAAACTAATTAAGTATGTAAGGTGAATTAACGATAAAACTTAGGACTTTTGCAGGGGGAATTTCCATAAAATAGTGTTAAAAAAAGATGAGCGACGAGATTTATAATCGACAAGTGCGACAAAATGCCTTAGGCCCGGTCTTTCCACTTTCAGATAAAGTTCCAGGTAACTATCTGACAGATAAGGTTATTTATAACTTCATCTGCTGAATAAATGTCAATACCAGTCAGTGAATCCAATACGTCAGTCTCATTATCCGTTAGATAACTGTCCGATAGATACATTTGTATAGAAAGAAGGGATGACATTTATTCAGCAGATGAAGTTATAAATAACCTTATCTGTCAGATAGTTACCTGGAACTTTATCTGAAGGTGCAAAGACCGGGCTTTATTATATTAAAACGAGTCGCGAAGCGACGAGTTTTAACAACGTAGGGGAGAAGACCGGCGTAGCCGGGCTGAGGCCCCTAGTTACTTAAATATTTTTTTAATATCTTTGAAGGTTTACGAAAAATCTTATAAAATTATACTCTTTAGAATGACTTGAAAGTAAAATAATTTTACTTACAAGTGGTTCAAGTGCCTTCCATTTTGATTAAATAACTTCGTATCCTTAATCTTATATATGTACCTTGGAGCATAAAAAAATAATAATAATATTAATTAAAAATATTTATTATTATTTATTTTATTTTATTTTATTTATTTTTATTTTTTTATTAAGCTCCGACTTACATATAGTTAAGCCGCATTCAGAGCTCTTTGAAATTAATACGATGTGTTGCTATAGATTGTTTTAACGAGGGCAATTGGTATGATCGGACAAGCTCGTATTATATCGCTCAACAGTACTATAGCAACGACAAAGCACGAGCATGTCCGATCATACAAATTGATCTCGTTAAAACAATCCATAACAACACAACGTGTTAATTTCAAAGAGCTCTGAATGCGGCTTTACTTTGGACACATACTTTATTTTCAGGTCGTTATGGAGAATACATTTTTTCGTAAAACGTAAAAGATTTTAAAAAGTAAAATCTGTTTCTTTACCCAAATATATTCAACTCGAAATACGTTATTATTCTATTCATTGGGTAGACTTTGGTCATAATTTTTGTTTTTTTTCCCCAATTTACTCACATATCGCATTTTTGAGAAAAAGGGCAAGACCGGTGGTCTGTTACACCAGTGTTTCTCAATCTTTTCTGGCATGGGACTTCCCGAAAGTGTGTAAATATTGTCTGCGGCCCCCATATATATATATATATATATATATATATATATATATACGGTGTATCAAGATAGAGGTAACACGATTATTCTCGAAAAGGCTACGTGTAAGCAAGAAAATTTTATACTAAAATTTAACAAAAAAAAAAAAATAAATAAAATAATGGTAGTATTGAATTTTTCCGTAATAAACCGGAAATACAGGATATCAAGGACAATTTCGAATTTTTATATGGGAGTGTATGTCATATTGGGTATCTTTGGATAGAGATTTTAAAAACAAACAACTTTTACTTTTTTACAACATTTTTTTAATTTCTTACGGTCTCTATTAACAACTTGAAAGTAAAGTATTTTTATTTACAAGTGTTTTTTACACTTAATTTAACTTGATATATTTTCTTATAGTCCGTTTCTTTGGTTTAAGCGGAATTAGATTTTCAAATCTAGTAACTTTTATCGATCCAATGAAGCTTTTGATAATTTTTTTTAGCAAAAGCCCATGTTACTCATTTAAAGTTACCTAGTGACAACTTAGGAAAATTAAAATTCCATTCAGTTCCGCTTAAACGTTTGAAATAGCCTGTAGTTTAAATTAGTTGTCAAAATAAGTATATTAGATATAATAATAAATAAAATATTCTATTATATTTTCATGTTTCGATCTTGAGTAAGTTTGCGGCCCCCCAACGAAGCCTTTACGGCCACCCGGTTGAGAAACGCTGTGTTACACTACTATGTATACTCTTCTTTACACTCTCTCTGTCTCTCTTTCAAACTAATTGCGGGGTGGCTAAATTTGAAGCTACGCTACTGGTTGCAGCACCTCCATTAGAGTTTATCACGAGCCGCTACTGGTCTGATAATTAGTATGCTTACATTTTTTCTTCTCCATACATTTCGTTTATTTTACGTTACAAAGTTAGTTTAGTTACAAATGCTTCATTTTAGTCAGTTATATATTTGACGATTGCATAGTAGTACATGCGACGATAAGTGAAAAAGGGCCGTATTTTTGGTTAACACTTCTTGCTTGGAACCTAAGAGGCCATTATTACGAGGCACGACTGTAATCAAGGCTATGCGAAGGAAAAACTGCACCCGAAACAAAGCTTGAATTTGGCACCCCTCCTAACCTTCAATCACCCTCTTAACACACGAAACGTCCGACGTAGTGACGATATTTGCGCCCCCTAGTTTAGGCGTCCGTAGCAGGTGACCCCTTCCCACCCCCTTTCGCAAGGCCCTGGTTGTAATATTAATAACAGAACTTATAAAAAATTGATGTGAAGTGTGAATTTTCACACATTTCAGGGTTTTGCAGGTATTTAGTAAGTGAATGATGATTATTTGGGATGCCAAAACAAATTTTATATTAATTTTTTTTTTTTGTTAATTTTAATTCAAACGCCTAATACCATTATTTAGGTTTCTAAATATGTGCAGTATTTTTTTTTATATATAGCAAGGTTCTTTAAGATTTTGAAAATTGCGTCTATGGCTTTCATTGGTTGTTATAAGCTCCGCCCCTCTGATTTCGTGTACATTGAAACAGAATTTAATTATAATTTCAACAATTTCCACTGGTTATTAAATTTATGCTTTTAAAAATTAAATGCAATATTTGCCAAAATATAACTAGAATTTTGAAAAAATAATTTAATCATAAAAATGCAAAAAAAAGCAAAATAAAATATAGTCTCTTCTCGTGGGGATCGAACTGACTTACTTGGGTGAAAAGGCCAGCGCAAGTACCACTACACCAAGATAAGCCTTCCATTCGAGCGTGTTACAAAGCTATAACTTGTGTACATTATGAGCCAAAAAAACACAAAAAATGCGTTTTTTTCCGAAAACATAATCTGATCCAAAATTCCTGTTGTACTATTCCGGTTCACACCAATGTACATTACTTAGAATTTTTTCAGATTTTTAGTTTAAACCATCTGGGCAACAGGGTGTGGGACAAGAATTTTTTTGCACAATTTTGGCAAAAATCGCTTCAAAATAATTTATTTTGCAAAAATAAAAATTTGATCACTAATCCACGTACCAAGGGCTTTCATTTGATACCCTACTCAGAATTATAAAAAAATATTTTTATTTTCGATGAGCACATATTTGTTTATATTTTTAGGAGGATATGTTTTTTAGATGTTTTAGTATTTTTCCTATGTGCGGGTCAAAGAGTTGTATAAGCATGCCAAATTTCAACTCTCTAGGTTTAGCCGTTTGGCTACAATTTTTACCGAACAGACAGACAGACGACAAAATGACGGTATAAGGGTTTTTTGATCATACCTACAAAAACCTAAAAACGATGCAATTTATACATCATAATTATCATCCGGGAAATGCTGTTATTACGTTACATATTACGCGGAAATATGTTTACTTTTTCCGTCCTCAATTCTTTTCGTTTTTTGATGAAATAAATATTTACGTAATACAAAGCTTGGGGCGTCGAGAGACGGGGAAAGCCGGAATATATTACCAGGGCTGACTGCATTTTTTTTTTTTCTACTGATCACTATCCAACTTTATTATTTGCGGTTTTGTTGTATAATTTATTGTATAATAATTGAAATAATAGTGTATAACTCCGGGCCCCAGACCCGATATGACTGCACTCTTTGTTAATGTATTCATCTGGAATCTGTTATCAGTATTTTGGGCCTCTTTCTGATATTTCAATCGGTTGCTTCCGCGTGAACAAAGGGTACGTTAAGTAAACACATATATTATATTACAGAAAAAAAATCTATATGTAATGCTAATGGCCTAGAAGCCGATGCATCTTTTGTAAATTATATATATATATATATATATATATATATATATATATATATATATATATATATATATATATATATCCAAGCTACAATTCTGCATCCACCCATTAAAAATTTACATTTAATCTTGCGTCCAGGTGCATACTGCGTCCGATATACGGACGCAAGTTTACATCGCCATGAAAATTATTTTTTGGGCTCATTAAGTGTTCTAGAAGCTATCTACGAATTTTAGTCTGGACGCAAAAATGATGATATTTTCTCAAAATGTATAAATTGCTAGTTTTTGCTTTTGCCACCATGAGCGCCACTGTCGCTAGCTGTATATTCGGATTAATATACATTTACATATATTGCTGAGTGTTTTGCGTCCTTACACTTGGCAACGTTGTATAACACGGGAGCAGTTAAACAACAGGATTCCCCAACTATAATGAGTAATAAAATTGTGTGGCCTGAATATTGAATAATTCTGATGTGTCCAACACATAGCGACTCGTCGTAAATAAAAAACAGATGTAATGAATCTTATTTTTGAATTATCGAGAAAAAGTTGCTTTTCTCGACAGATTTTGCTTGTTACAAAAGTTAAGAAAGTAATCTTGAAATGTTCATAATTATTAGATAAAGAGAAAAGGATGATTAGTTAAAAATCATGATAGAATCAATTTCGAGTGCAAAAATAAAAAATAAATAAACTATGAAGAGTGGTCTCTTACTATAACTGCTTTTCTTTTACCACAATAAGTAATTTTACCTTACTTAAGATAATCTAAGTTGTAAGGACGTTCCATTTATAAGACTACAAAAGATTTTTCCTCCCCCCTTACGCTTGCTAAGGCATTTGACTAACTTGTAAGCTTAGCTAATTCTTTTTACATGTAAAAGGAATGACACCTTATATGACTGGAGGTAATGTTTCTTTTTCCACATTTTTCTTTCCAGTTTTAGCGCGCATTTAAAGTGTGGATTAATTTAAACAATTAAAAAGTTTATAAACAGCTATAAACGCATGTTTTTTGCAAATAATATATAATAGCTTATATTATTGAACCTAAGCGAACTGCATTTTAATACACACCAAATGCTTTTTCATCGTTTACAGTTTTTAGGGTTTTGTAGGTATGACCAAAAAACCCTTATACCGTCATTTTGCCGTCTGTCTGTCTGTCTTTCTGTCTGTCTGTCTGTTCGGTAAAAATTGTAGCCAAACGGCTAAACCTAGAGAGTTGAAATTTGGCATGCTTATAAAACTCTTTGACCCGCACATAGGAAAAATACTAAAACATCTAAAAACATATCCCTCTAAAAATATAAACAAATATGTGCTCATCGAAAAAAAAATATTTTTTTTTCAATTCAAGAGTAGGGTATCAAATGAAAGCCCTTAGTAAGTGGATTAACGATCAAAATTTTATTTTTGCAAAATAAATTATTTCCATGCGATTTTTGCCAAAATTGTGCAAAAAAATTTTTGTCCCACACCCTGTAGCCCAGATGGTTTAAACTAAAAATCTGAAAAAATTCTAAGTAATATACATTGGTGTGAACCGGAATAGTACAACAGGAATTTTTGATCAGATTATGTTTTCGGAAAATAACGCATTTTTTGTGTTTTTAACTAAAATATGTGAATTATATAATACGTTGTGTAACATGCCACATCAGTAGCTCTCGTGGCGTGGTTGGATTTGTCGTACGGTTAATTTTATAAGTTAACTTGCAAACTAGGGTTCGAATCCTGTTGATTTTATTTTTTGTTTTTTTTTATGCATTTTTATTTTGTTTAAATTATTTTGTTAAAATTCTAGTTATATTTGGTAAATGTTGCATTTAATTTTTAAAAGCGTAAATTTAATAACCAGTGGAAAGTGTTGAAATTATAATTTAATTCTGTTTGACGAAATCAAAGGGCGGGACTTATGATGTAAGCAACCAATGGAAGCAATAGGTGCAATTTTCAAAATCTTAATGAACTTTGCTGTATAAAAAAAAATACTGCATATATTTAGAAACTTAAATAATGGTATTAGGCATTCGAATTAAAATTCATAAAAAAATATTTTGACATAAAATTTGTTTTGGCATCCCAAATAATCATCGTTCAGTTACTAAATACCTGCAAAACCCAGAAATGTATGAAAATTCACACTTCACATCAATTTTTTAACGTCCGTCTTATTTTTAATAAAAATTTTATCTATCGCATTTTCACTTAGCATATTTTTATATATCAGTTCCTGATATTATAATACATATGCAATATTCAAAATCATTTCAACACAAATATTTATCCTTCTCATCTCTTTTTGCTGAATTGTTTGCCTCGTTTGTCTGAATTTAAAGACGAATTTCCGCTTTGACGATTACACTAGGGTTCCCATAATTCTCAAACTGAAAAACGGGACATATCTACCAGTTAGCGTATTCGAGCGTGTTACTTCTCTATACCTAGTAAGGGATATAATCGTTCTCGCAAATTTTACCTTTTTTTTTTAAATTTTATTTAGGCCAAATTTAGGGTGGGAAGTCTAAAAAATATATTTAAAGCGCCCTCTTATATGTGTATTTTGAAATACAGTCATTTTCTGTCGTTTTTTTTTAAAATTTATTCAAAAACAGTAAACCGTAGTTTGTAATTGATATTATTTTTAAGATCTACGACTCAAAATACATAAATATACACATTTTTAAGTAAATCGGAGAGAAAACATTTTTTCGATTTTTGATCATTTTCAAAGGTTTGTATGAGGATCCGTGTTTATTGTATCAGATGGGGTTTTAAGGCCCCTTTTTTTCTATACTAAACAATATATGAAGATTTGAAAAATTTAAACCACATTCTATTGTCCTTAAATTAGGATTTTTTAAAATTATAAAAAAAATAAAAAAAAAATTAAAATTGGACAAAAAATTGAAAAATTACAAAATGTCTCATTAAAAACTATCTTGATCTTTTTGATTAATAATTTGATGTTAATAATTCTTTGGCGCTGACATATACATGTAATTTATCAACAACCAAAATAAATTCGATATATGTTTTATAAAAAAAATATGAGATTAACATAATTAAGTTTTATTGGCAGGTAAAAGAGGTATCACTAAAAACGGGACATTTTCATGTCTCGGGGAATGTTCTGGGGACATTATCTATGATAACGGGACTGTCCCTGTCAAAATAGGACTGATGGATTCCTTAGATTACACACTCACCTAAACACCGATTGACATATAAACCATAAAAATGGTTAAACCGTATTATAAAAAATATTAAAAACTATTTAATTTTGATAATAAATCGTATAACGGCGCTAACCTATTTTATAATTCTCAATTCCAAGAATATAAATGAACGTCTTAATATATAAAAAATAATCAATTGTTTATTTTTTGTTAAGTATTCTTCATTTTTAATTAATATGTTTATTTGTTTGTTTTTTGTTTTATACTGAATTAAATAAAAGTAATTGACTTATTGTAATCTGTCTTTTTATTTACATATCTTGCGTAACATATGCATAAGTCATTCCTAAGAACTTTTTGTAAAGTTTTGCAGGCTGTTCGATTAAGATATGTTTACATTAATATAACAGTAAGTATAATTGGCAACTATGTAGGATGCAAGTTTACTGGTAAAATGTGTAACAGATATACTTACGGACGTAAAATTACCTGCATTCTGTAGGTGTATATTGGCAGGACGTAATATTGTTTTTAAAATAAAAGGAAGCGATTAAAATACTATTGTAAACGTGAAAAAATGAAATGTGTATATTAAAATAGTTCAAAATTTGTAAAAACTGATGCGCTTTCGTTAATCTATGCCAAAATTAAGTTAATATACTTCAACAAACGTAAAGATATCACTTGTATTTCTGGTGGATGCCAAACGGTAATAACTATATGTGGACGCCAAGTTGTTGCCCGGATTTATATATATATATATATATATATATATATATATATATATATAATTATATGTGAGAAGTGTAACACATATTTGTCTGTGTTACACATTTTAACTGTGTGTACAGAGCACTCGAGTGTGTACAGTTCGAGGATGTCAAAGAGAGGTTAGGCCTGTGCTATGACCTGTCAGTTGCTTTAGGTGACGAAAGAGTACTCATGGACAGGCTAATATTCTTCCTGAGAGAATCAAACTTACTGTTTTATTTGTGAAGTCTTGCACCTTATTTTAATGTGTTCTATTTCTGGATTGTGATATTCGATGGTAATTGGCCCCTTCACAGCTTCTCACTATCACCCTGTGTTTGTTCAAATTTTTGAACAGACAATTTATCTTATTTATTTGTGTTTGTCTATGCAAGAATTATTTTATTGAGTATGCGTATATTTAGTGTAGTCATTTAGATGGCCTGCGTTAGGCACAAATAGCCTTAGTTGCTGTGCGCCAAAAATTTTAACTAACATTTTCCGGGGGCTAGGGTGGATTTATTGTTTTGGGCTCAGGTCCGCCTGAGCCCAGGCAACAGCATGGGTTTTTGATAACAAATTTGCATGTAATCTCAATTTTTTTCAAATCGGTATTTTCACAAACAGATGCTGTTGTCTCTATTGCAAATTTGTACTTCGCTGCTAGAAGGCCTTGAGCCTTGTAACTATTTCCTGTCACAATACAAGCAAATCTTATCTTTAACAAAATTAACGCAAATATAAACTATAGTAATTAATACGTTCAAACAACTTAGTATTTTCAAGGTTTGACAAAATTTAATTCTTTAATTATAAGGTAGATACTTTATTATTATTCTTGCCTTTCGGCTTTCAATAAGAAGTACCAGTAGCGACTAGGGATGGGAAAAAAACATCGATATATCGAAAACATCGATGTTTTTACCATCGATGGTCAGCTGGCGATAGTATCGATAAAACATCGATGTCTACTATCGATGTCGAAACTTTGAAATTCAGAAACTACCGCTAGAGGCGCTGGAATCTTAAAAATTAAATTTTTATTAAAATTAGTACACAAAATATAAGCGCCATCTATTGTGATATAACAATACTAATAGTGTTAGATCTTATTCTTCTTAGTAGTTAGCAGAATACGAAAAAAATAAGAAGAAACTTCTAATTTTTGCAAACAATGCGAACGACCAACGACGCCAACACACTATTTCTTTTTGAGTCTTGTTGACACTTTCCCAGTTGTTATTCCTCCAATCTCTGGATTTTTGTAAGTTGTCATTAGCTATTTTTTATATATTGAAGTTGGCTTTTCCTGAACAAAATGATCAAAAGCTTCAATTAATCGGTAAAAGTAACTAGAATTGAAAATCTAGTTCCGCCTAAACCAAAGAAACAGACTTTATTTCAACTTAAAAAAGTATAAAAATAATTGTGTATGACAGTGTTATTTTTATGTTAAATAATATAAAATTAACATTAAGATTACTATATTAGTATTGTAATAAAATCCAATATTTCATTTTAGAAATGTAAAAATAGTAAGGTCTGTACCTTTGGTTTAGGCGGAACTAGATTTTCAATTCTAGTTACTTTTACCGATTGATTGAAGCTTTTGATCATTTTGTTCAGGAAAAGTCAACTTCAATATATAAAAAAATATCTAAAGACAAATTACAAAAATGAAAATTGCGGTTAGTTTCGCCTAATCGTTTGGAATAGACTGTAGGTACAAATTAGGATAATTATATTGGGTATAATAATATTAATGTGAAATTAATTACTATTAAAAAGGAATATTTCTATATTGCAAAATCTAATAAATGCTTTTTGTGTATTATGTGTTACTTTTTTCGTATTTTATCGTTACATTATTAAATAAAACCTATATAATATAAATAAATAGCTTTTTTTAATATTAATAAAACATCGATGTTTCCGATACATCGATGTTTTTCCTTCGATGTTTTTTCAACATCGATAGTAAGCGCCGATGTTAACATCGATGTTAAACATCGATGCTTTGCCTTCGATATAAAACCCTAGTAGCGACTGTATAATATTTTTGTAGGGACACTTTTTGATCCATGCATGGAATAGTGTCCGCCTAAGGCCCGCGGGCTGAATCCGGCCCATCAATAAGTTTTAAACAGCTCGCATGAAATTTCTGACCCTTGTTATTTTGAATCACCCTCCCCCCGTCCTCAAAAGATTTTCGTAATTTCTCCATCCCCCCTGTCCTTAACTTATTTTCAAAATATCGTTCCCACGTTTTCAAGTGTTGTCTAATTTCTATAGTTTAATTTATATTTTACCCAAATTCTGTTACAACTGTTTTTAAATTTTATAATTTGTAATTAATCGTTATTTATTTGTATTTATAATTAAAATGTACCTTCTTTGTAGAACTTCTCTATACTCTGACTTTGTCTATACATTTACGGATGTTTAAGACACAATAAAGCATTATTATTATTATTATTCAAACCTTCTTTTTTTATAATCAAATAAATTATGTGTGTTTAATTACATGAAGTCTGTCTCCTGCTACTTGTTTTTTACGATAATATAAAAATGACGCATGAAGGTTTTGGGATGCTTTAAGTAATATAAAGACATTTTATTTGATGAGGAAGACAATTCAGAAGAATTATCCAAACCAGAAAATATTTTGGAAAAGTGTTTGAATATGCAGAGAGTACTATTCCAAACATGACTACAAATCAATTAAAAATATATTTCCGCTTGTATCCAGAAAATTTTGAGTGTATTTACATGTTTCATCATGAGGTTCATTTCTGTACTATTTATTTTGCAAATGCTGCAGGCATAAACAATGATATCTTGATTGTTTACACTCATATTGTTTTGTAGAAATAATAACTTATATTTTTACCGCGAAAAACACTATTGCACAAATTGCCGATGATCTGAACTTGTGCCGACTGTGCAACACAAACTGCACTGCATATTCGCCGAACGAACTTCGTGCAGCACAGAGCACTCAGAAACTTTATGCCGAACGTTCCTTGAGTAAATTATGCAGAATGTGTAGATTATAAGCTTATGCCGAACGCACCTTTCATTCTATTAAATTTGATATTTGGCTTTTATTAAAACTTTTGTGATAAAAATTCATCGATAAATAGATAAGGATGAACTAATGTAATTTTGGACTCTTTAATTATGTATTAACTTTACAATGCATTTATTCGACGCCTATGAATATAAATAGCCTCAGTATAAGTTATTGTCAAATGTGATAACTTCTCATATATTATCTTTGACCTTACCCATACAACTAAACTCCTACTTCGTATTTCAATAAAACATAATATCATATTATAAACAATATTAACTGATGTCGTCCTATCCTTGATTTTTATAAATGCTGCATCATGTTGCTTGTAAATGGTAATTTACTATTCATATCGGACTAAAATTACATATTATTTAGTGTTTGGCTAAATACATGTTAGACATCTTGTACCTAACAGTAGATAGAAATCTACTGTTATATGAAGAGAATAAATCTAAAGATTATGCCAATTTTTTTATCAATTGTAGCTTGGCTTTGGGAAAAAGTGAGTTAATTATAGCTTAAAAGATTTATATATGGGCGGAGTAGAGTGTTTAGTATTATTTGTATCAAGATAATTACATGCATATTTAGCAGCAGTGGCGGTGCGGTGCGGCAACTAAAGCAAGTGACGTCAGGCCTCATCGCACCACATTACGTCACAGTAAAGTGTGAGCCGAAGTCATGGGGATAATAAAGAGAATCATCATAGCATGACCTTGACTCTTAAACGTGTTGGATGTGTAGCTTCTGTTTCACTGGACGTTATCTTGATTCTGGTCAAAATATGTACAATCTATATGGTTCATATTAGTACAGGAAATGAAGCTCAAAAAATGACAAAACCTCGCAATTTTTTCGTCCAGCATCGATTTGGATAAAAATTTGGAATTAGGCTCATTTCACCCTCTAGTTCATTTTCTACATTGTGCCGTTGTACGCTTTTTGTTTTTTAAGTGGTGAAAACTATCCTTAATTGTAAAAAATTATAAAATAACATTTTAAACCTTAATATGGGTAAAATTTGGTTTGGATTAGCTAAATATGGATCGTTTTATGCTTTAGAATACAATTTCATAATGTTTCAACCCTTAAAACTCAACCCTTTTTGGAGCTTAATGTAAAAAAAAAAGTATTTATCTTAAAAAATTATTTCATCTTGCATCGATTTGCACCAAAATTTAAAATTAGGTTCGTCTCACCCTCTACTTCAAATTTTATATCATGCTCATGGGCACTGTTTATTTTTTAAGGGTGAAAACTACCCCTAATTGTCAAAAATTATAAAATAACGTTGTAAACCTTAAGATGGGTAAAATTTGGTTTGGATTAGTTGAATAATGATTGATTCATGATTTGGAATACAATTTCTAATGTTTCACCCTTAAAAACCCACCCTTGTTAGAGCTTGATATAAAAAAAATTATTTATCGTAAAAAAATGATTTCGTCTTTCATCGATTTGCATTTCTTCTTCTCTGTCTTTCAGTTTGAATGGAAAAAGTGGAACATGTAACGTATTGCTGCCGAAAATACTGGTTATGTAGATTATTACGCTCCGAACCGTGCTATTCGAATGTTTAGAAAAAAAATTTATTGGTTTTTTAAACATAGCTCCTTCATTTTTAGTGATAGAAAGTTTTTTCAAAAACGATTTTGTAGGGCTTTTCAAGAGCTATAAGACTATGTAAATTAAATTCCTTAAGATCCCTTAGTTTTTAAATGGGGTGAGTTTGAAGGGCTCGAATAAGGTGGTGTTCGCTTGTAAATAGAGGTTCTAAACGGCTATATCTCGCCAAATATTCACTGTACAGAAAATATATGCACAGAGAAATTTAAGTCATTAAAAAAGCTACAATTTAGTGCTCTATCATTTTTTTCGTATCTCCAGTAATTTCGGAGATATTTTGAAGAAAAGGGTGAAAAATACGAAATCGCAAAAAATCGTTTTTTCTTTAAACTCCAATTTTTCTAAAATTAGGCATTTTAAATTGGTCAAACTTCTTGGGTGTACTGAAAATACATATATAAAGAGAACCACAGAAGGGTGAGGATCAATTTTAATTATCGGGGTAAATAGGGGGTTGTTTTCACTGATTTTTTCGTAGAAAAAAGTAGGTACCGACCTTATTTTGATCATAAGTCGCTTAATTTTTATGCTAGAGACTTCTTTTTTTTTTGTTTGAAAGGTCTAATCAAATATTTAAAAAAAGATTCAATGAGTTTTCCTCGAAAAATGCAAATTTTTCCTGTTATTTGACTTTGAATCTTTCAAATTATGCATTTGGCGAAAAAAAGTTAACCATTAACATGCCGTATCTCGGTTCGTATTGGTTGTAGAAAAATAATAAAAAAAAGGATTTTGTTTGTTTTTTTAAAAGCTACTTTTTGCTTTCTACAGTTTTTTTGATAAAATGCATATTTTTCAAGTTATTCGCAAAAAACTTTTTAAAAACATCGATTTTTTAGTCGAAAAACTGTTACTTTCAACCGCGAATAACTCAAAAAATATTAGTTTTACGAAGAAAACGTAAAGAACATTTTTTTCTAAGAATTACTTTTCCCATCGATTTCTATAGTTAAAATGTAGTAAAAAAATTCCACCCCCGAGATGGGGTGGCAACCACCCCCAAGGTTTTAGCGTACACCAGCATGATGTAGAAAATGATCCTTGGGCTATTCCCTACCTTCTGTGAAAATTTCACGTAATTCCATGCTGGACGAAAAAATTGCAAGCCAAAATGCTTAATTTCTTGTACTATATGTATTGTGTAAATCTGAGACAATTTTTTTGTTTTTTTTTCAAAACCTTTTCTTACGTATGCACAATTGTATTTTATGTATTAATATTGTGTGTGATATTTAGAGTGACGGCGATAAAATCGGGGGGGGGGGCAGGAAATATATGAGAGGGGCACAATTTTTTGTTGTTGTTATAAATATGAATGTAAATATAATTTTGTAAATATGTATTGAATTTTGTAAAGATGAAAGCGGTCCGTAAGCGCCTCTTTGACCAGTTTCCATCTTTCACAATTCGAAATATTCCCAAAAATGAACCGGGCACTTACTTTAATCTAAAATTTTAAATTTTCTCCAAGTATATTTGGGGGGTCCAGAAAAAATTTAATGGGGTGACCTCCTGGACCCCCACAAAATTGGTGGTATAAGTGAATTATATCCGACAAGCCCGTAACTAGGGCTTAGCGAAAGTGGCGCCTGCCACCGGCGCAGATGTGTAGAGGGCGCAAAATTTTTAGTTTGCTGTCCTTTTTTGTCTCATCACTACGATCCGTCTTCCTTTTTTTTTCCATCACTTAAATTCGTCTTTCTTTTTTTACATTACTTAGTCAAATAATCAGTCTTCATCGGAATTACAATTATTACACACATAGTGAAGAGCTGTGGAATTGCTGGAACATTTTTCATGAGCCCAACCCTTACAAGCAGTGCACTTAATCCAACCTTCTCCTGGAATGCTCTTATAGTATGATTCACAGCAGATTAAATAGAAAACTTCTTCTTCAGAACTCGAATTTTCATGTTTGGGCTCTAGTAAAATCTTTATTTTAACTTGTTTTCTTTTTTCGATATTTCTTTTCTTTATCACTTTCTTACTGACTTTTTGTTTTTCTAAAAGTAAGGCGAGTATCAGTCAAAACGGCAGCCTTACGACGATTTCTAGTTAAAATTTTTCGACTTCCAGCTTTGAGAAAAGATCCAACAGATTCGGGGGAGAATTTTTTTGTCGGTGTTGCTAACTGAAAAGAAGTGGAAGGCTGCGACTCAAAAGGTGTGAAAGACTGCGAATCAAGGGGTGTGAAAGGCTGAAGATTGAAAGACGTGGAGGGATGCGGTTCAAAAAAAGTACATGGCTGAGGCTCTACAGCAGTGGTTCTCAGCCTTTTTTAGGTGAAGGCACCCCTATGCAAAATGTGAGATCTTCGCGGCACCCTACTATTAAATATGTCACTATTTAGTCAATTTAAAGTATAATCAATCAAAAGTATAATTGTGATGTTGAAAAAAAAAACATTAATATTACAATTACATAATATGTATTTAAAGATCATTCGAAAATTTATAAATTATAAATATTTCTTCGATTCCGAGAATAGCGGAGAATTTATTTTGAAAAGCTCGCGGCACCCTTTTCATGTGCTTGCGGCACCCTGGTTGAGAACCACTGCTCTACAGTTATAGACTGCGACATGACA
Source organism: Liopterus haemorrhoidalis (assembly GCA_963971575.1). Classification (NCBI taxonomy): domain Eukaryota; kingdom Metazoa; phylum Arthropoda; class Insecta; order Coleoptera; family Dytiscidae; genus Liopterus; species Liopterus haemorrhoidalis. The sequence goes on along the minus strand of OZ020611.1, from coordinate 143,651,841 downwards.
TCGTTTAGTGAAGGTTTTGATGTATTTAGAGACACATTTTTTTTGTTCAATGCAGCTACTTGATCACAAATCAGCCACACAGACAATTGAGAATTGTCCGGGTTTGGGCGATCCGTAACGAAAAATCAGAATCCACAAATTTATTTTTATTAAATGGGGAAATTCTCGTTTTCTCAGATCCTATATTAACTGGAGTCAAGGATAGTGGTAAAGATGTGCGAACTATTCCTGGAATGTCATAGATAGTCATCGTTTTCCCCGCATTATTTCGCATCCATGCATCTTGAGCCGATGATAGGTATTTTTTGAATTGTCCATAGATTGATACATTTAACGGCTGCAGCTTATGGGAACAATGAGGGCGCAATGAAAGCGTCACCACGTCATTATCTTTAGCTAGGTACAATGTTGGCAATGATAAATGTGACGACCGATTGTCCAAAATCAGCAATACGTGCGATTCTTTAGTAGGTTTCACATGCTTGATGAAATGTTGCATGAATATGAAAAATTCAGTATCCGTCATTCAGCCGCTTGTATTACCCACACCAATACAATCAGGGGTGTCGAAATATTCGAGAAGGCGCAAGTTGGATACTTACCACCGGCACATAATATCCTCGATACGGCCTTGATATTCGATGGGGACTATTTTGAAGGGGACAATATAAAAATTGATGAATAAATAAATATTGTTTTTGATCACACCTTGTATACTAGTTAAATAAAATACTGTTGTTTGTGAATACTTGCTTATAATCACGTATTAATATTTTTTTAAATACGTTGTTAATGTTAGTGCCATAATGATTTAGTAACACATTTTAGAAATAAATATTCTTTGCGATAGACTAAAAACTCCATTTGAAAAAAGGTTTTTTTTTAATTTTATTTTTTTTTATTCAGTTTAATTGTTTTACCAACTATACTCTATCTCAGAAAGACTGATAGTAATAAATCATTTTGTCAGGCAGTTGCCAGTGGCGTGCACATTTTAAACACGTTTAAATTGGTTTTGTGTATTTCTATATTACTATTTATCATTTTATGAAACACACCCTTGTGACCATATTTTTCCTCAAAATTTTAGGGTCAAATTTTTATGATCTATTGTAACCCTAGTTCGTATTCCCATATAATATGTGCGGCACACTCGGCTGTTTTTAACAATATTTCGTTTCGAACTATTCATATTTTGTCGCTTTTGTTTTGCCGCTTCTGTGTGAAAAAACAATAACTTTTTACAAATGATAAATTTTATTACTATCAGGGCCGAGAGTTCCAGTTCCTAATAAACTCCCTAATAGTTATTAGACACATAATATATTTATGAAGCTAATACATTTATTGGTGATTTCCAAAATCCTTCCAATAGTTTATTAACAACATAATATTTTATTTTTGTATTGGTATTTCTTATCAAGATAGTAACACGGTGTAAGAGGTAAAGAGCTATACGTAAATTTGTAGAGCTAAAGTGAGATGAAATTTTGACATTGAATATTTTGACATTAAATATTTTGACATTAAATAGTTTGACTTTACATTCATTGCCGTTACGTATATTTTTTGTGTTACCGTTAAAATGACAATTAAACGGCGTTCAACAAATTTTACCACAGAAAACGAGGATAATATAGATAGAAGAGGAGTTAATAAAAATAACATGTTATAATACAAAAGTAATTGAAAATAAAAAGACAGCAAAATTTTGCTTTATTTTACATTCCTTAAACAATATGAATTAAACTTATCAACCATTTTCAGCCACACATCTTTATTATTCTGCCAATAATTGCGTCTGTCTTCTTATTCTTTATCATTTTTATATAAATAGTAATGCTTAAAGTATTATTTGTACCTAATGTATTGTAATCGTAATTGAAAGAAATACATATGTAAAAATAAAAGACAATGTTTATTAAAAAAATATATTTATATATTGTTCTTTATATACCACATTTACAATAAATGCCGAAAATATTCTAAAAACGGTTGTCTATAATTTATAAATTCATCCAAACAGATCGTCGATTTCGTCAAAATACAACTAAAATGTATATAAAACACTAAAATCACCATTATAGAAAAAAATATGGATGTATAAAAACTACACATTTGTATATTCTTTTAAAATTATACTGTTTTTCAATTAAAATTGATATATTAACACATTTTGCGAACTTGTTTTTGGTTATATGTCACTTTATTAAGCACTTCATGTTGCCTATAAGTTATTAGACAAATAAGCCTATTTATTAGCAACCTAATAACTATTTCGGGGTGGAACTCTCGGAAAAAAAATTATGTTGCTAATAAATTTATAGGACAGTTTGTTAGCAACTGGAACTCTCGGCCCTAAGTCTTTCTGAGATAGAGTATAAATATTCTAATTTGTAGAGTAAAATAATTCATCTTTCATAATTTAACCTCCATTATATCTCTTATAATAAACTAGTTAGCAATTTTTAAACAGTTCCCAAAAACACCCTGTATTTCGCAAGCGTGTTTTATCAGTGATCTCATAATGTTGACGAGCTTTACTTGTGTTACAATGTTATAATTTTCAGCAATTTAGAGCAGTAATTTGTAAGTCAAATTCATCTTCGCTTTCTCACGACTTTAAATTCCGCCCTGTCACTAGTTTTCTAGATAATCGATTGATTTGTTTGCAAATGTTGTAATGCTAGCTTTTCAAATAACTTAATGATAGGTCTCTATGTAAGGATTCCAAATACGGGCTTCGCTTAATGTTACTACTCGCTTAACAAATGTTAGACTTTAGAATGAGTTACTGATGACTATTTTTCACGACCATGATCTACGACACTTTACAATTACATAATATTATTATTACTTTCACACTACTTGTACGGATAAGTTGTATAATTATTTCAAATGCTGCTTGAGGAAACAGAAAAGATTTTACTACCGTACTCTTGATGGTCTGTAAGATGGTCTGTAAAGATTTAAAAAATAATTATGGAGTTTTATAAAATAAGTTCATTGACAGACGTTTACCACGATAGCCGTTAAACAATACTTATTTACTGTTCATTTCAGACTGTTGAAGAAACAAAATATATGATAAAGGAAAAAAAATCTAATACCTTTTTTTTAAACAATACTAAAGAAATGTAATTCGTTTCCTACATTCATTGCCTTCTTCGCTTTGTAAAATTTGGAAGAGTTTGGATTTATTTATAATATTTTTTGTAAATCCTTTCACCGCTACAGACGAGGATGTGTTTGGTGAAATTGCAAATTATTTTCAAATTAGTGATGTGGAAAATTAGGAACTGTGAATAACAAATTTAAAAAATTATATAAATTTTAGAACTCAGCAGAATGATGAACTATTCTGGAATTTGGTACATAAAAATGGTTACCCTTTATTAAGATAATGTAACAACATATTCGTGTAAATCTATTTTTAGGGTTTTGTAGGTATGACCAAAAAACCCTTATACCGTCATTTTGTCGTCTGTCTGTCTGTCTGTCTGTCTGTCTGTCTGTCTGTCTGTCTGTCTGTCTGTCTGTCTGTCTGTCTGTCTGTCTGTCTGTCTGTCTGTCTGTCTGTCTGTCTGTCTGTCTGTCTGTCTGTCTGTCTGTCTGTCTGTCTGTCTGTCTGTCTGTCTGTCTGTCTGTCTGTCTGTTCGGTAAAAATTGTAGCCAAACGGCTAAACCTAGAGAGTTGAAATTTGGCATGCTTATACAACTCTTTGACCCGCACATAGGAAAAATACTAAAACATCTAAAAAACATATCCCCCTAAAAATATAAACAAATATGTGCTCATCGAAAAAAAAAAATATTTATTTAAAATTCTGAGTAGGGTATCAAATGAAAGCCCTTGGTACGTGGATTAACGATCAAATTTTAATTTTTGCAAAATAAATTATTTGAAGCGATTTTTGCCAAAATTGTGCAAAAAAAATTTTGTCCCACACACTGTAGCCCAGATGGTTTAAACTAAAAATCTGAAAAAATACTAAGTAATGTACATTGGTGTGAACCGGAATAGTACAACTGGAATTTTTGATCAGATTATGTTTTTGGAACAAAAAGCATTTTTTGTGTTTTTTTGCTAATAATGTTATAGTTATATAGTTATATAGACGCTAAACAGTAACGTGTTTCTTGGTGCAGTGGCTAAGATACTTGCATTCTGCCCGAGAAATTGAGTTCGAATCCTACGAGAGGAGACAATATTATTTTTTATTTATTTTTTTTTGCATTTTTATATTGTTTAAATTTTTTTTTCAAAATTCTAGTTATATTTGGGCAATTGTTGCATTTAATTTTTAAAACCGTAAATTTAATAACCAGTGTACACGAATGAGTTTCGTGTACAGAATGTACACGAAATCAAAGGGGAGGAGCTATGACTAAAAACAACCAATGGAAGCCATAGGCGCAATTTTCAAAATCTTAATGAACCTTGATATATAAAAAAAAATACTGCACATCTTTAGAAACTTAAATAATAGTAATAGGCATTCGAATTAAAATTCATAAAAAAATATTTTGACATAAAAGTTGTTTTGGCATCCCAAATAATCATCATTCACTTACTTACCTGCAAAACCCTGAAATGTGTGAAAACTCACACTTCACATCAATTTTTTTAAATAGGACACATTTAAAATCAAAGTACCGTTCCCGACTGATACAGGAACATTGCCTGAACATTGTAGCGAACCCTAATACCTTACTTTACAACGTACTATTTATTATCAACTAGTTAGCGAGCCTGTGATATAATATGAAGTTTGATCTCAAACTGAAATGAGATTCCTGACTAAAGTAGTTCGGGAAGTAGGCGTGAGTGTTATCCAGGGTTCATCATTACGATATGAGAATTAAATGATTTTATTAGTACTTACCAACCGACTGATCAGGCATCTTGCAATTAGTCTGGATCTTAGCTGTTCAGTTAAGTTCTTAAAGGTGAAGGTTTACGCACGTTAAATAAGACGGTTTAAAATTAATGAATTTGATTTATTATAATACACTTTTTACAAGAGCAAGTTTAAAAGAATAAAATATTGGTAAAAATAATGACAAAGATTAAAACAAATAGAATAGGATAGACCACCAGAATGCCGACACAGTGTCTCTACGAATTCAACAACTTAGATGTTTACGGTAACTGGACCGAATACTTTCTGATCTCGTCTTCAGAGAGACGGGTGTTTATATAAGAGGGCTAGTAGTGTTTCTAGGAAAAAAGGTGTAAGCATTGTTCAAGGAGATGCTAGTGTTCAAAGTTATTAAGCAATAACTCTGAACAAATGTCTTCTTGAACAATGAACCATAAAAAAATATATTTCTAAAGTTACGTGTTGAAACGTAAGTTCTAGTTTTATTTTATTATCTGAATTCTCACAAATTTTGACTGTTAAGTACCCTTTAAAATCCCTAAAATACGATTGCAGCCGCTTTCAAAGAAATTCTCGTGACGGGTGGTTTGTGAAAGTTTGTCATAGGTAAATAATTTGTCCGGGCGGACTAACCGATTCGTTACAACATTGTCTGAAAACTGGGATTGCAACCTACGTGCTGGGTTACAAGAAATTAGCTGATGAGATGCAATGCCAAATGTCACATTAATGTGTGTATTTACTTTTGTTTTTTTTTTGTTTGGTTCCCGTCGTCATAAGCCAGCCAGTAAAGGTGCCCTTCTTTGCGAAAAGGTTGCCGATCCCTGGTCTCTAGTATGGTCAGTCGCCTCGAATTTCTTGGTACATACCGATTTTGACTCTCTATATAGGCTTTCTGAAACAACTCTTGACGAGGTCATTTGTCGCAATTTTTCACAAAACGTAAAATCTACATCCAGTCCGGAGGCTAAATTAAGTGGACAGTACCTACCTTTTCTAACAAATATCCATAACTCAAAGGTTCCTACAAAACCTTCTTTAATTTTTATTTTAGATTTTGTACATATATGCATCTTAAAATTAATGAACAAGACATATTTTTGGAAAACAAGCAATATTTATTAAAAAATAAGCAAGTACACATTTCTCAAATTATTTATACTATCAATTATTGTTTGAGGAATGGAGTTTTCCCAGAACTCTGGAAACATGCAATTGTTACCCCTTTGAAAAAATAAAAAAATTTAATCCATATCTTATTTACGCCCCATAAGTATTCTGAACTTTACAAGTAGTTTTAGAAAAAAATGTTTACAAACAAATCTGCCACTCTTTATTTTCTATAATACCTAATTTCACCGATTATGTTGCCATTAAATCGTTGTATCGCGCACTAGTCAGGAGCAAGGTGACTAGATTTCAGTTGAGGTAAAACCTAAGACTGAAAAAAAAAAAAAAATGGAAATATAGTATGTTTTATTCAATTTTGCTCACCTCCAAAAAAGTACAAATGACGAGCAAAAAAAAAAAATGGTGTTCACCTCCAAAATGTAAGTGATGAGCAAAAAAAAAAAAAATTAAACTCCGGGTGAAAACCTGAGTCCTGGTCACCCTGGTCAAAAGTCACCTCGAGTATATGAGTGTGGTGTGGAGTCCGTATAAATCCACATACTCCAACCGCTTAGAACATGTACAGGAGAGGTTTGTTAAGTTCCTACTGTACAAATTGTACATCAATTACACCTTGCTGTCAACAGAGGCAATTAGTTGGTATTGAGTCACTTCGAAGGAGGCGGGATATGAGTGGTTATGCCTGCTTCATAAACTCAGAGCCGCAGTAAGGAAAACTTGCGTTAGGGGCAAAGCCATGTTTTGGCGCCCTTGGCAAATAAATGTAAGTGATAAGCAAAAAACAAGGTTCTCACCTCCCAAAATCTAAGTGATGAGCAAAAAAAAGGTCATTACCTCTCAAATCCAAGTGATGAGCAAAAAAAGGACCTCACCTCTCAAATCTAAGTGATGAGCAAAAAAAAGGTCCTCACCTCTGAAATCCAAGTGATGAGCAAAACAAAAAAAGGTCCTCATCTCTCAAATCCAAGTGATGAGCAAACAAAACAAATGGTTCTCACCTCTCAAATCTAAGTGATGAGCAAAAAAAAAAGGTCATCACCTCTCAATGGCGCCCCTTAGTCAAGCTCGTCAGCGCCCTTTTCCTTAGTGCGCACAGGGCCGTCGCCCCCTCCGCCCTCCCTTACTGCGGCTCTGCATAAACTCATCAGTAGAGTTATATCTTCACCGCATACTTTAGAAAGGATATATATAAGGGTACCTATTCGTTCAATTAGGACACATTACAGCTTTATAGTATCCCGGCACAAGACCGGCACCATTGGCTGGATCTGTCGTCTATATAATTCTGTCTGTTGCAGTGTTCATAACACAGCAGATATTTTTTGCTCAACACTAATCGTGTTTAAAAGGAGCATTTTTAATGCTCATAGTCAAGATGTAGTAATTTATTAATTGTACTTAATTTTGTATTTTATTAGTGACATTATTGTTGTAATTTTATATAAGTTATGTTATAATTTCATAATATAGACACATATATCAATAATACATTTATAAAACTATTCACTTGTCAAACATAAAACAGTACATGACAACAACAGCCTACTTGTTATAATATTTTTCTTTTATTTTAACAATTATTATATATGAACTTAATAAATAAATAAATACATAAAATAAATATTACAGTCTGTTCCAAACGGTTAAGCGGAACTAGATTTTGCAATCTAGTTACTTTCATCGTTTAAATCGTGCTTTTTGGCCGTGTTGTTTAAGCTTTGTAAATCATACTTACAATAAACATTTTTTAATGATTTTTTTCATCATTTTAAAATGTCATTTTCTTTATATGATAATTTTTTGTATCATTCTTATTACAAATTTCCCAATTATTTATATTTTTGTCATTAAATTATATAAAAAAAATAATTTAATTTTGACATATATACTTCGTTTCCATGGTTTCATTGTTGGAATTTTAAATTTTGACATTCCAACGTGAAAAATGAAATAACCCTAGCAAGGTCTGTTCTCGTGACAACCTAAAAGAACAAAATTCCCATTTAGTTCCGCCTAACCGTTTGGAACAGACTGTATGTATCAAATTATAACAGTTACAGATCAAAATTATCCTACTTAACTCTCTTCGACTATTCCAAGGCATTTGACAGTATTAATCACTGTATTCTTATAAATAAATTAATTAATATAGGTCGTGATTCCGTTAACATCCCATTTTTCCAACATTATCTGATCTTACATAAGCAAAGAGTTTATTTCAACAACATATGCTCTCTCCACCTTTATTTATATCTAAATGGGTACTACAAGGTTCTTGTTTAGGACCTATATTGTACTCTGTGTACATTTTTAATATGGAGAAGGCGTTAAGTCATTGTAAATTGGGACTATTTGCTGACGACTGGACATTGCAGTACAAATTTGGGTTCTATGCTAGACTTTTTCACTTGCTACATACCTATTAAATCCTGAAATATGTCAAAATTTACTCTCCATATATATTTTTGATCTACATACATGCATTATAATCTAGATAGTAAATTCTTATTTATTTACTTATTATTTTCATAATTTTTGTACTAAGTATGTTATGCAGTATTTCTTTTTTTTTTACTTTTCATCTTAAATAATAATAGAAACTAGGACCAGTGTTCATGTTTATTCATACAATAACTATTTCATTAAATACATCAACTGGCAGTGAATCACTACAGAAATGTTTCTATAAAATTGTCTGGATGTTGTAAGACAGGTTTTGCGAAAGCAATGCAAATGAAGGATGAATATGTATGTTCATTTATCATTTAGTGCATGATATAAATGAACGTAATGATACCATCATAAAGGAATTAAGATCAGATTTGAAGGAAATTGTTTTTTAATGACTCTGAAAGGCGTTAAAGTCTAGTTTGCTTAAAGCCTTAGAATAGTGGAATTCATTTTTTACAACAACTGTTTCGTTGAGTAATTTTTCTTACAATCAGAATATTTACTGCTTCTTAAGCCTACTAGATACACACATGCAAATCCGATTTTGCTTCAACAGACTAGATTGACAGACTTGCATGTGTGTCTATAACGTTAAGTTGGAGCATGAAGTTGGACAACGAATCTATTACAGGTAACGGAATACGTAATGCAAGGTCTTGATATGGGGGTTCAATCGAACGCTATTTATCTGGATATGACGAAGGTCTTTGACAAAATAGGACATTCCATACTATAGCAGCACTTTATAAGTTTGGAGTATCGGCTAAGACTTGCAGTTTATTCAAATCATATCTCACCAAGCGAGAACAATATATCGATTTTAATGGCACAAAGTCACCTAATTATGTAGCTACCTGTGGCGTGCCGCAGGGATCAAACCTGGGAACTCTACTTTTTCAGTTCAGAGAGTTCTTCAAGGCTAGAAAAAAATAACGTTTGGATCAATTTATAATAGATAATAAATAGTATATTGTGCAACTTTGTCGGCCTTGGTAGCGTAGATCAGGGCTTCTTAAAGTAGGGGGCCGTGGTCTTCCCACAAGGGGGCCGCGAAAAGCCGCGAATGTAACACTTGTTCATTGTTTTATTATTTAAAAAGGATAAGTAGCTTTAACTTTAATGTTACAAAAATGTTATTCTTTATTGTACATAGATTACACAGCCCAACAGACATTTTGATGCCAGCGAGTTTTTAACGATCTCTAGGAAATTTTTGGGCACAGAATCCAAAATAGCCGTCAGATTTGGTCTATCAGATCTAGTTTTTGAGATACGCTATATTGGCCTTTTTTACAATAAAATATCTTATTTATTAACTTCTGTATTTTTCACGTTATTACTGTTACTATTTGCTCCAACTGCCAGTTACAAACACAAAAAAGACAAAGTAAGGTATTTATTTCACAAAGTAGATAAATATACATTCATCACTTATCACTTAAAAATGTTCTTTTGTACGATTTTCTAGCATGGAGTTTACCAGAACAGTCTTTCTGAAGGCTCCAACAGTAGTAGGTCATTATGTGGCTATCTTATCTTCCTTGATATCTATCTTTCATAGTGGTCATAATACAACCGAGAATATTAAAGTTGGAAAGTATATTTTCCACTAATTCTCTGCCTTTTTGTACTACTTGAATAAATGAACACCAAGAATTAGATTCAATCTCGTTCATTGATGCGGTTGGATTGGATTGTGGATCTTCAGTAGGTTGCTTTATCTGAGGACCATCAAATATTCTGGCTTTCAGTTTTGCAGAGTTAATCCCAGGAAATTTACGTGTCAAGTAGCCTACACAAAGTACATCTCGATTTAAAGCCTTCAAAAATTGCTACATAAGCCCAAACTTGATATGCAAGGGTGGAAATATAATTTTTTCTCTCGCAACCAAAGATTCGTTGACAACGTTTTGTTTTTCTTGAATTATGACATTTCTTAATGGAAATCACCCAATTTAACCCAGTGCTGATCCTTAGCTCTGCTGTCCCAAAGACATAAAAAACAAGGATATTTTGTATATCCACTTTGCTGTCCAAGGAGGAAGTTTACCGTTTTTAGATAAAAAACTAAAATCAATTAGTCTGTATTTCAAAAACTAGAGCTGCTACGAAAAAGAGTCAGGTATTTTTGGAATCAGCACATCAAAAATATCCAAAATCAGTTCTTACTTTTCCGGCACCAAGATAAAAAAATTATTTTGTTGGGCTGTGTTATTGAATGATCTGAGCGTAAAAATATATATGTATAAATGAAACAAAAAAATATTTTTTCAACAAACATGGGTTCCAAAAAATAAATTTAGGGGGGCCGTGGGTTATCGATTTGAGCTGCAGGGGAGCCGCGACATCAAAAAGTTTAAGAAGCACTGGCGTAGATGTAGCGCTCCTGCTTCACTAGCCAAAGGTCCCAGGTTCGAATCTTGGTCAGGGCATGGATGTTTGTAAGGCACAGTGTAATTGGGACATTTAGTCCTTTCTGTGTTAAAAAAAAACGTAGTGTGTAACACTACGGTTATCCTTCGAATGCCATTTTTCCATGAAGAAAAAAATGTAATAAAGAAAATACAATGTAAATATTGTTGAAAACCGTATTGTTAGTCAATACGGAATGAAAATTCTCGCACCGCTACACATGCGCATTGGTGCGCATTTATTGATTCTCGCACATTGCATATGCGCATTAATGTGAATTTATTCCTTCCCGCACCGCCTGCGCGCCCTTCTATGTACCATGCGGAGTTAAGTTAATTTCATGTTAACTAACAGTATGGAAATGATTTCTATAGCAGTCGTAGGAAGAAATATTTTCATAAGACCATAATTTTATTATTTATTTAAGTGTCATATAATGGAGGCTATATTACACGAAGATGAAATAATGAGCATAGTGTAATATAGCCATTATATGCGAATCAAATATAATATTTTATCTACTCAGAAAAATAGTTTACTGAATTTAAAAACAGAAATTTTGAGCGTCAATTGAATAGCTTCAGAACGTATGCCATTATAGATCGGGAGCTCATGACAGTTTTTGGTCTCCGATTTCATACAGCATGCCTTTTGGAGGAGAGTATATTTACCCTGTGACAACAAAAAAGGGATGGTACTAAACCCCTGCACGCTTTCCGGTCATAGGGAAAATTGCATTTCCACTTAAACACAAAATTTTTGTGCTTTTCTCTGTTTTAATATTGCTTGCCCTTTTGTCAAAAGAAAGTTATAACAAATTTAAATTCTTTTAAATATATGCATGCGATTCGGAGGGTCCCAAAGGGCTCAAATTGTCATGTGATCTTGTAATAAAAAAATATGATTTTCCCCGTTTTCATACAGCATGCCTATAATTAAAAGACTTTAAATTTGTTATAACTTTCTTTTGACAAAAGGGCAAGCAATATTAAATCAGAGAAAAACACAAAAATTTTGTGCAAGTGGAAATGCAATTTTCCCTATGACCGGAAAGCGTGCAGGGGTTTAGTACCATCCCTTTTTTGTTGTCACAGGGTAAATATTCTCTCCTCCAAAAGGCATGCTGTATGAAATCGGAGACCAAAAATGTCATTAGCTCCCGGTCTATTAAGAGGTCTGTCGAATGACCAACTGATTGAATAGTACAACAATGTTTAAAATACTATTATTGTTTTATTTATTCTTATAAATAATACTAGCTGAAAACCCGTGCTTCGCTACGGTATATTGATGGTCTCATTGACATAAAATCCGCAGTTTGTTTTTAAACTTGTGTATGGGTAACCTTCGTAACAAAAAATCTAGTCGATATCTCATCTGTCCTAAGAGATATTGAGGAATCCGTGAAAAAACAGTTTACTCCTTTTCACCAAATAGGGGTCGAACTTGAAAAAATCCTTTCTTAGTGGGTTCTTACGTCATACTGAAAAATGTACTCTCCTATAATTTTTTATTTTTATTTTATTTTTATATATTCTTATTTTAAAAATGTACACCCGTAATTTTTTATTTCTAACAAAAAAATACTAATTTACCCTTTAGGAGTGAAAGAAAAGTGTCAAAACACATATATGCCAAAATGGAATGTTATAACTCAACAACCGCAGGATATACAAAGGGTTCACCCCGAATGTAGAATTCACCCCGAATGTAGAATTCACCCTGAATGTAGAATTCACCCCGAATGTAGAATTCACCCCGAATTCACCCCGAATGTAGATTCACCCCTTTAGGGGTTGATTAAGATAAAATCCTGAAATACATTTTTCGGCATTTGTATGGGTAATTTTTATAAGCAAAAACCAAGTCTATATCTTATTGATCCTAGAAGATATTAAGGCGTCCTGGAAATCACAATTCCCTCTTTTCACCCTTTAGGGGTGATATTTGTTAAAGGTAAAAAACTGTTCAAACCATTTCGAGATATTTTAAAAAGACCCCTATGTGCCAAAAAGAAACGTTATAACTCAACAAACACAGGAAATACGACGCGATGTATAATCTACCCCGTTTGTAGAATCACCCCTTTAGGGGTTGATTAGGACGAAATCCTGAAATAAGTTTTTCGGCATTTGTATGGATAATTTTTGTAAGCAAACATCAAGTCGATATCTTATTGGTCCTAAAAGAATTAAGGTATTACTGAAATCACATTTCACCCCGTTTCAACCTTAAGAGGTGAAATTAAAAAAAAAAAATAGCAAAATCATTTCGAGATATTAAAAAAAAAATACCTATGTGCCAAAAAGTAATGTTGCAACTAAACGAACACAGGAAATACGACGGGATGTATAATTCATCCCGATTGTAGATCCACCCCTTAAGGGGTTGATTAGGACAAAATCAAAAATTTGGTTTTTCGGTATTTGCATGGGTAGTTTTTGTAAGCAAAAACCAAGTCAATATCTTATTGGTCCTAAAAAATGTTAAACAATCCTTGAAATCTCATTTTACCCCTTTTCACTCTTTCGGGGTTAAATTTAAAAAAATTGTCAAAACCATTTCGAGATATTTTAAAAATACGCCTATGTGCCAAAAAGAAACCTTATAACTCAACAAACACAGGGAATACGACGAGATGTATAATTCACCCCAATTGTAGATTCACCCTTTTGGGGTTGATTAGGACAAAATCCTGTAACATATTTTTCCGTATTTGTATTGGTAATCTTTGTAAGCAAAAAGCAAGTCGATATCTTATTGGTCCTAAGAGATATTAAGGAATCCTTGAAATCACAATTCACCCCTTTTAACCCTTTAGGGGTGAAATTAAAAAAAACTGCCAATACCATTTCGAGATATTTTAAAAAGACACCTATGTGCCAAAAATTAATGTTGCAACTAAACGAACACAGGAAATACAACGGGATGTATAATCCACCCCGATTGTAGGTTCACCCCTTTAGGGGTTGATTAGGACAAAATCCTGAAATAAGTTTTTCGGTATTTATACGGGTAATCTTCGTAAGCAAAAAGCAAGTTGATATCTTATTGGTCCTAAGAGATATTAAGGAATCCTTGAAATCACAATTCACCCCTTTTCACCCTTTAGGGAGTAATTTTAAAAAACTGTCAAAGCTATTTCGAGATATTTTAAAAAGATACCTATGTGCCAAATTTAATGTTGCAACTAAACGAACAGAGGAAATACGACGGGATGTATAATTCACCCCGATTGTAGATCCATCCCTTTAGGGGTTGATTAGGACCAAATCCTGAAATAAGTTTTTCGGTATTTTTATGGGAAATCTTCGTAAGTAAAAAGCAAGTCGGTATCTTATTGGTCCTAAGAGATATTAAGAAATCCTTGAAATCACAATTCATCCCTTTTCACCCTTTAGGGGGTAATTTTAAAAAACTGTCTATAATATATATTTCGAGATATTTTAAAAAGATACCTATGTGCCAAAAAGTAATGTTGCAACTAAACGAACACAGGAAATACGGCGGGATGTATAATTCACCCCGATTGTAGATCCAGCCATTAAGGGGTTGATTAGGACAAAATCAAAAAAGTTTTTCGGCATTTGCAAGGGTAGTTTGTGTAAGCAAAAACCAAGTCGATATCTTATTGGTGTTAAAAAATATTAAACAATCTTTGAAATCACATTTCACCCATTTTCACCCTTTAGGGGTTAAATTTAAAAAAGTTGTCAAAACCATTTCGAGATATTTTAAAAAGACGCCTATGTGCTATAAAGAAACCTTATATCTCAATAAACACAGGGAATACGACGGGATGTATAATTCACCCCGATTGTAGATCCATCCTTTAGGGGTTGATTAGGACAAAATCCTGAAATATATTTTTCGGTATTTGTATGGGTAATCTTTGTAAGCAAAAAGCGATTCAATATCTTATTGGCCCTAAGAGATTTAAGGAATCCTTGAAATCACAATTCACCCCTTTTCACCCTTTAGGGGTGAAATTTTAAAACACTACCAAAACCTTTTCGAGATATTTTAAAAAGACACCTATGAGCTAAAAAGTAATGTTGCAACTAAACGAACACAGGAAATACGACGGAATGTATAACTCACCCCGATTGTAGATCCACCCCTTTAGGGGTTGATTAGGACAAAAACCTGAAATATGTTTTTCGGTATTTGCATGGGTAATCTTTGTAAGCAAAAAGCAAGTCGATATATTATTGGTTCTAAGAGATATTAAGGAATACTTGAAATCATAATTCACCCCTTTTCACCCTATAGGGGTGAAATTTTAAAAAACTACCAATACCATTTCGAGATATTTTAAAAAGACACCTATGTGCCAAAAAGTAATCTTGCAACTAAACGAACACAGGAAATACAACGGGATGTATAATCCACCCCGATTGTAGGTTCACCCCTTTAGGGGTTGATTAGGGCAAAATCCCGAAATTGGTTTTTCGGCATTTGTATGGGTAATACTTGTAAGCAAAAACTAAGTCGATATCCCATCGGCCCTAAGAGATATTAAGGAATTCGTGAAATCACATTTCACCCCTTTTCATTCCTTAGGAGTGGAATTTCGAAAAATCCCTTCTTAGTGGGTGCTTACGTCATGAAGGGAATATACTCTCCGAATTTCAAGTTTCTAGGCCCAGGGGTTCGGGCTGGGCGGTGATGAGTGAGTCAGTCAGGACACTGCCTTTTATATATATAAGATAGATAGATAATAAACATACATCCGTTCGCAACAGTTGTTTAGGTTAGACTGACTGTAAACTAAATGCAACCTCAGGCTTCGGGTTATAACAATTACGCACGAAAATGCACGATGTCCGAAGCTGCACTAAAGCCATCCAACTAAATATTTCTCAAAACTATGTTAATGCCCAAATATAAATAAAAACAAAATTCATGAATATCGTTTCTAATGCGATTTTTTTTATCGTTATACAGACGGCATTTTCTACCTGTAAACCAAATTTCCACACTGATCAAATTTGCATAAAAACTCAGTACCATATGTGGGTTACAATTTCCGAATATTTTCTATTTTATAGATACAGAAAATAGATGTTTTTAAACAAAAATAGAAGAATGAGCAAGTAGCCCACACTGAAAAAATATGGCTATCAATCGCATTTAAATCAATATTCGTAAAAAAAAGATAGAAAAAAAAATAATTATAATAAAAATAAGTTAAGAAAACTCCGTTAAAAATAATTATCCAGAAAACAGATATTCAGCTTATGTCTCGCTCTACATACACGAATCATAAGTTTTGCTAAATAACAATAACAATTTATTATCAGCTGTAACCAAACACCGGTTTTATTTTCTACAATGTTTACCTTTTGGTAAAGTTTATTCTCGGGCCGAACACTTCCGATATTTAGCGAACACTCACGATGTTCATACAGTTAGACAGTCAACTATTGAATGAAAATTCCTATCCGGTCACTGCATATGTGATAGATATACCAATGGTCGAATGTAATTAAAAACAAAATTATTAATTTCTCGTTTCTGATGGGACTTTTTTAAGATTTTCGATTTTTCTAGTTATGATGAAGCCATTTGCTACCTGTATGCAAAATTTCAACTCGGTAGCGTATCTGGAAGTGGGTTAGAATTTCCGGACATAGCCACAAATATCCATTTTTATATATAAAGATTTTGGTTATGAAGATGGGCTGCGTGAGGCGCAAATAACCATCATTGCTGAGCGCTAAAGATTTTGACTAACTAAATTAAGAATAAAAACTTACAGTGTAAAAAAATTGATGTGAAGTGGGAATATTCACACATTGCAGGGTTTCGCAGGTATATAATAAGTGAAGGGGGCATGCTTAGTGCGTAGCACAAATTTTGCTTTGTAGTAATCACGGCAAAATGAACGATATTTTTAAAATAATTTATCGTCTGTTATCTAAGAGCTTTAAAAACAAATTTTATGTTAAAATATTTTTTTGTTAATTTTAATTCGAAAACCTAATACCATTATTTAGATTTCTAAATATGTGCAGTATTTTTTTATACAGCAAGGTTCATTATGATTTTGAAAATTGCGCCTATGGCTTCCATTGGTTGTTTTGAGTCATATGCTCCGCCCCTCTGGTTTCGTATACATGACACATAGAATGAAAATATAATTCCAACAATTCCAACTGGTTATTAAATTTACGCTCTTAAAAATTAAATGCAACATTTGCCCAAATATTAGTTATATTTTGACAAAATACATAACTATAACTTTTGTGCATCGTAAACCAAAGAACACAAAAATGCGTTATTTTCCGAAAACATAATCTGATCAAAAATTCTTGTTGTACTATTTCGGTTCACACTAATGTACATTACTTTTTTCAGAGTTTTAGTTTAAACCATCTGGGCTACAAGGTGTGGGACAATTTTTTTTTTGCACTATGTTGGCATAAATCGCATCAAAATAATTTATTTTGCAAAAATAAAATTTTGATCGTTAATCCACGTACTAAGGTCTTTCATTTGATACCCTACACAGATTTTTTTTTTTTTTTCGATGGCCACATATTTGTTTATATTTTTAGGGGGATATGTTTTTTAGATGTTTTAGTATTTTTGCTATGTGCGGGTGAAAGAGTAGAATAAGCATGGCAAATTTCAACTCTCTAGGTTTAGCCGTTTGGCTACAATTTTTACCGAACAGACAGACAGACGACAAAAAACGGTATAAGGGTTTTTTAGTCATACCTACAAAACCCTAAAAACGATCATTATCCACGGATATGAGTAGCAATATGAGTAGCTTTATGTATTTACAGGTGGGCACATAATACATTTATTATTTGATGGTCACAGATAAAATATAGTATTGCACACTGTTCAATAATATTATTTCTCATTACCACCGTGGATAAACCATAAACATTTGCCATAATTTTGATGTTTTAAAATATGAAAATAGAACTTGTGTCTTCCTCAGAATTGAACGTTTACGGGACTGTAATCGTAGGAAAAATATAGTAATTAACTCGTGTATAAAACGTCTTTATGTATTCGTGGATTGTCATCACTGATGATAGGCAACTATACTCATGCATCATACAAATGGGTCATTCCATGTCAAGTGGTCTGATTTCAGAGAAGTGCCCTGCTCGACCATCACGGATTTCCATGAAATTTTGTATGGACATTCACACATGTCCCCAACGAACATTGGTAAAATTTTACGTTCATCCATGTAATACTTGCTGAGATTTAGTAATTTGTTTGACCCCATACCGCAGCCTTCTATGGTATGACTCCGAGATTTCGGCAACTTTGAGACACAGTATCTCTGGCAATATTTTGTTGAGAGAAACAAAACTTTGCCAACTTATACAACTTTTTGCGTTCTATTAAACAAAATAATAAACAAATCAACAGTTAACTTTGTGGCCAAAATTTCCAATTCTGTCGATCCTAATTTAAAATTAGCCGAACTATTTCCCGGTTGTTATGTTGCCTGCATTTATGACAATAAGTGGTGGGTAGGCAATGTTGTAAAAATTTCTATGGAACAAAACGATGCTTTGGTAAAATTTATACATCCGCGAAGCCCGGCTCATTCATTTTATTGGCCCAAAAGAAAGTTTGATCCAAATTTTCTGCACGGAAATCGCTCATGAAGATTTGTTTATTATTTTGTTTAATAGAGCGCAAAAAGTTGTATAAGTTGGCAAAGTTTTGTTCCTCTCAACAAAATATTGCCACAGATACTGTGTCTCAAAGTTGCCGAAATCTCGGAGTCATACCATAGAAGGCTGCGGTATGGGGCCAAACAAATTACTAAATCTCAGCAAGTATTGCATGGATGAACGTAAAACTTTACCAATGTTCGTTGGGGACATGTGTGCATGTCCATACAAAATTTCATCGCAATCCGTGATGGTCGAGCAGGGACCACCAGACCACTTGATATGGAATGACCCAAATATGACACTTAACACACTGGTTGTATAAATTACTATTCTTGTTACTATTCAAATAACATAATATCACTTTTCATTCTACAGAAAATCTGCTGTTTAATAACTCATGTTCTAATCTACCGTTGATGTCACCACTAACTTGATATCACATTGCCGTTTTACATTACCAGATAATGATATTGTATTTTGTTACAGCAAATGGAACAATCATTTAAACTACTGCAAGAAACGAGGGAAAAGACCCAGCTTCCTGAGAGCCCTCGTCCAAACATTCTGGCTGGAATACCTGAAACTTGGCCTAATACTCATGATCAACGATATCCCAGTGAGATTAACACAGCCATTGATGTTAGGAAAACTTCTAGACTATTTCAGGGAAGGCAGCGATGTAACAAGAGAAGAAGCACTGGTGTACGCGGGGATTATTGTCGCCCTGAATGGGGTGTCGGCGATATTTATCAATCAGTATGTCATGGGAGCATTTCATGTTGGTATGAAAGTTCGAGCAGCTTGTTGTGCGCTCATTTACAGAAAGGTAAGACTTTAATGTTATGTACAGAGCGTTCATAAATGATTGATAGGCGTTTAAGTTCCCTGCTCATTAGTTTAATTTTACAGGTTGGTATACCAGCGTCGGCGAATGTATTACGTGAATAATTACAAACGACTGTATTGTCTGGAACAATGCAATTGTTTGTTATGTTGTGTGACGTAACTGCGTTGATTCGCCGACGCTAGTATACTTACCAGTGGCGCATAAGAGAAAACTTACAAAGGCAAATTAATGAGTCACTGACAAAGTAATTTATTAATAACATATATTAGCTATTGTTTATGTACTATTTTTTGTTTACTAATAATATAATATAAAAAAGTAGCAATAAAAAGAGCCTTTTCTCATAATAAATACTCTAGAAATTGTCAATGTCATATAATTGTCAATGTCAAATTATATCCGTATCTATGTTTATTATAAAATGCGTCATGTACAGCTAGAGATGAATATAAGTAATACGGCAACGCGCTAAATTCAAACGCCTATCAATCATTAGTGAATGCTCTGTATATTTATTCATTGCAATACTACCAATATTTAAACACTTGTGCTTCTACATACAGTGTCATACACAGCCGGATAAACGTTACACGTTATATTGGATTTATGCAGGGCATCTCTTTTAAATAATAATTACTTTTGACCTTATTAGCCTTTAATCATTAGATAAAGGGGATAAACTATTGTTATTAATATTTGGTAGTATATATTTTTTGTTCAGCAGCATAAAATATAATAGAATCAGATTACAAAAAGATTGAGAAAATTTGTTTTATTCTAAAAATATTTTGAGCGCTTTTCAACCAAGTAAGCGATGCAAAAAAATATCGTAATCTGACCTATACTAATAAGTGAAATATTTGAAATGGATAATAGTCTCAGTAATCAAGGATGGCTTTATGTAAGGCCAAGTAGGTAATGCCCACCAACAAAAATGTCTTTTTATATTTTTAAATTTAATTAATAATAATAACCCATTTATTATAGTTCCAAAGATATAAATTTGACTTGTGCAGATGCGCGATTGTTCAGACAGCAGCGCTTTCACTTTTCGAGCCCGCAAATATTTTGTACACTGCCTGTATCTATATGTAAACTGTCCTTGTGTCGCACCGTAGCGGATATCATAGTTCTATATTCTCCGTAAGAATACGGCATTGCACGAAGCTGTGAAATTAGCTATACTATGTAAATGTAGCATCTTGTCGAGTATGCGCCAATTATTGGAATATGAATAATTTATGGGTATTTACATTTGTTTACTTAGTTTAGATTGCTATTATTGTGACAGAATAATACGAGCAAGCCCAATAAATATTATATGGTTGATCTGAACAATCTTTAATATGAAAACAAAACTGTGTAACTGTGTAAGTCTTTGTATTTTTTTGATTTAAACGTTGATTGCCCGGCCAGTTTCTTAGTCTTAGAGCCACTGTTTGCAACTAGGGCCAAAATTAAAAAGCGCTCAAAATATTTTTAAAATAATTCAATATTTCCTAATCTTTTTGTAAATTAATTATTTTATATTTTAAACTGTTTATGGTACCAAATAATAATATTATTTATAGAGGTTGCCATTTAGAAAGACAAACTCAGGGCCGGTCAAGTGAGGGATGCAGTGGTTGCAATGCCCCCGACTTCTGGGGGTCCCCAGAATGGCATGTATGTAATTTTGTGACAGGCAAAATCATACTTATTTTTATTTTACAAATAAATCTTATTTATTTTAATAAGTACTTCCCAAACATTTTATTTCATAACATTGTTAAAATTGCTTACAATAATCTACAAATTTTACAAAACATAATTGATAGTTACCTTGAAAAATATACAACTGTGAAGCCAGTCCAAACAACCGCTTCATTCACATACCAACTTCCTTAATCGAGGATGTTGTTTGATTATATTATCCAAATTGATTATTTTAAAAGGTATGAAAAAGTAAAATAGTGTACAAAACTCGTAACATAAGTGTGCAGTTACATTGGGCGCGGAAACGTGCGATTTTTTGAACGCACGAGAACTGACAACAAAACAAACACACGAAGTTAAATGAGCATGTTTACAGTACATGCATACTTGCGTACGGTAACTTGCGTCGACGCACAAACATGTTTGTTTTTTGATGCGTCCAGCAGGCCAAAAATATGAGTTTTGATCCAAAGACTTTTTTTTACAAAATTAGAAGAAGAATAGAATTGTTAATATGCTGCTGCATAGCAATGGGGTTTTATTATTTTGTTATTTATCTGTTTATTTATTTATTTTGTTTTCTTCATTTCTTTGAAGTTCTACAGAAACAAATAGGTTTGTTTCTGTCCGTAAAAATTAACAAAAAATTAATTTCTCTGTTTTTTTTTTTCCGAGATCCACGTAAAAATTATTATTCATCCAGATGAAAAAGTACGTCGGACAATAATTTTTGTTTTTTAATTCTAAACAATTTGTGTCATACACGTTTTTGCTGTTAACAATAATGGAAATCTAAAAATCTAAAATGTAATCTAAAAATGCATATAACAAAAATAATTTGTTTTATTACTATAAATAATGTTGTTTTATATGTTTTTGCTGTTCAGTAACAGATATTTACAATAAAATAGTTTAATTTAAATGAAACCGCACGCAAGTCGCACGTATGTACTTAAACCACCCATCCGCGGATCAAGACAAGAACGTTCAGTGTAAACGCTCGTTACCGCACGCACGGATACAGTGTAACCCTAGCCTTAGGGTCTTTGCCGCATTTTCTATTAGAAAACTCGTAGCTTCGCGACTAGTTTTTTAACCTCTTAAAATATTTTGAGCGCCTTTTAACCATATAGCGTGGCATGGCCAAACTTTTATTAAAGCCTGAGTATTCTGATCGACAGAAACCGTCGCGGGTCATAGAACAAAACCAGGAAACTCAAACTAGTTGAAGACAGAAAAGAAAGGAGACAGAAAAGAAATAGCTACGAGGGTCACATACATGCACTCTAGGGTTAAATCCCGCCGGCCATATTTGGCCAAACCTGATATAAGCGATGCAAATATCGAAGCGATGAGTGTTGACGAACCACTCAAATACATAATTTAAAAAATCTTTTATTTTGTTTCAGGCTTTAAAACTAAGTCGAACGGCTCTGGGTGAAACAGCATCTGGAAAAGTTGTAAATTTATTATCAAACGATGTGAGCAGATTCGACATAGTATCAATATTCATCCATCACATGTGGATTGCTCCAACTATCACTGTGATCGTTGCGTACTTTTTATGGGTGGATGCTGGATATGCTGGCCTTGTTGGAATACTTACAGTATTTGTTGTTGTACCATTACAAGGTAAGATATTTACGTATACAAGTGTTTTATATCAGGTGTTAAATTTTATTACGTAATTACGTCAGAAATACTTTTATGTTGATAAAATAAAACAACTTAACTAAAATTACATCTGCCACTTTTAGATACCAGTTTTTTTTTTTTGCAAATTAAAGTTTTTGTGCAGTTACAAAGTTCCGTAAGATTTCAAAATTATATATTATAATAAAGGAGAATTTACTTGACAGATTGATCGATTGAGAACCGATAAAGAAATATATATATATTATCTATTTCACACAGTTTTATGTAAGATGTCAAGAACGTATGTCTGCTTCTTACTGGGTCATTCCATATCAAGTGGTCTAGTGGTCCCTGCTCGACCATCACGGATTTTGATGAAATTTTGTATGGACATTCACATATGTCCTCAACGAACATTGGTAAAGTTTTACGTTCATCCATGCAATACTTGCTGAGATTTAGTAATTTGTTTGACCCCATACCGCAGCCTTCTATGGTATGACTCCGAGATTTCGACAACTTTGAGACACAGTATCTCTGCCAATATTTTGTTGAGAGAAACAAAACTTTGCCAACTTATACAACTTTTTGCGCTCTATTAAACAAAATAATAAACAAATCTTCATGAGCGATTCCCGTGAAGAAAATTTGGATCAAACTTGGCCTAAAAAATTAACAACTCGAAAAAATTTCAAAGTTTGTCTTTTTATACCTCTGAAAGTAAAGGTACGATAAACGTGAAATTTTGCACATAATAACTTATCAATACAAGGTTAACGAATATAAAATTTCACACTCCTAATATTTTTCATTAGTTCAGGAATTGAGTGTAAAGTTGATGATTTTTGTGAAAATACTAAAAACAGGGTATATTTAGCCCACTTTTACAAAAATATACCCTCTGGAAACTGTTTTAAATTATTTTCATTAGAAAGAGCATATTTTAATCCCCCTAAAAAAGTAGGATTGGTTTTTCATCCCTGGTATATAAGGCCTTAGAAATAGGGACAAAGTTGAGAACGTTTCTATCACATGCTGCTATCGCAATATCGCATGCATTCCATTATTTTTCATCTTGTATGTTTTATACAGGCATTATAAGTACCTAAATTGCGTTGATCCATGGTGACATTGTCACTACCAGTTCAGAAACTTGAACCAGTAACCCCATCGCCATAGGGTTCACGCTCGATAGCCGTGCAATACCAGCCACGGGTGGGTTTTTTGGTTAAGGATCCCAAGCCTCTAGTTTGGTTTCTTCGTTAAGGTTCCAAAGCCTTGTGTGGGTATCTGTCCGGTTCCCAAGCCAATGATTGGGCAGCTTATTCTAGGTTCCTAAGCCTAAAGTGGGTATCTTACATGGTTCCCAAGCCGAAGTCCATGATGTTGGTATGAATTGCCAAATTCCAACTATTGCTTATTTATTATTGAATTTAGTAGCCACTTTCTTCAGTGTCACTTCTTGGAATTGATACTGTCGGCCTGGTGACATAACTGATGGTGCTAGAAGGCCACAAATAAGGTGTTGTGATGGAACCCAACAAATATCTTTGAGTGTAAAGTTGATGATTTTTGTGAAAATGCTAAAAACAGGGTATATTTAGCCCACTTTTACAAAAATATACCTTCTGGAAACTGTTTTAAATTATTTTCATTAGAAAGAGCATGTTTTAAACCCCCTAAAAAAGTAGGATTGGGTTTTCATCCCTGGTATATAAGGCCGTAGAAATAGGGACAAAGTTGAGGATATTGCTATCGATACGTCATATACTTCAATATGCATTTTTTTACATTGTGTCACTTTCCTTTCATTCCTGCTGAAGTTTACAGTGTACAATTAATTTATGTACGCTATATAAATCTGTTAGTCTGCTAGCGGTGGTTCTACACTGATGACATTTTTTAAATATTTTGTTAGTGCTGTCACGCGTCAGCATGTTTTGGGTATAGAATTCTGTACTGTTAGCAGCGGCGGTCGGTGACTAAACGTCCCGAATTGGCCGGGAAAGTCCCGAATTGACCGGCCTCCAGCGAGCATTAACCGATCAAATACTGACGCCAATAGATCTGTTCAACTTTTGTGACAAAAACATTCACGGAATTAAATAGGTATATATATATATATATATATATATATATATATATATATATATATATGTTCCGACTGAAGAAATTCAAGAAAACAGGACGCTGCAAGAAGAAAGATGGAAAGCTAGCACCGCAATAGCTGGCACAAGAGATCATCACCAGTTTGTGCCAGTTGATTTGAATTCGATTTCTGTCAGCAAAGTTTCAAATGACACAGTTAACTTTGTGGCCAAACTTTCCAATTCTGTCGATCCTAATTTAAAATTAGCCGAACTATTTACCGGTTGTTATGTTGCCTGCATTTATGACAATAAGTGGTGGGTAGGCAATGTTGTAAAAATTTCTCTGGAACAAAATGATGCTTTGGTAAAATTTATGCATCCGCGAGGCTTGGCTCATTCATTTTATTGGCCCGAAAGAAAAGATATTTGTTGGGTTCCAGCACAAAACCTTATTTGTGGCCTTCCAGCACCATCAGTTATGTCACCAGGCCGACAGTATCAATTCCAAGAAGTGACACTGAAGAAAGTGGCTACTAAATTCAATAATAAATAAGCAATAGTTGGAATTTGGCAATTCATACCAACATCATGGACTTCGGCTTGGGAACCATGTAAGATACCCACTTCAGGCCTAGGAACCTAGAATAAGCTGCCCAATCATTGGCTTGGGAACCGGACAGATACCCACACAAGGCTTTGGAACCTTAACGAAGAAACCAAACTAGAGGCTTGGGATCCTCAATCAGGAAACCCACCCGTGGCTGGTATTGCACGGCTATCGGGCGTGACCCTATGGCGATGGGGTTACTGGTTCAAGTTTCTGAACTGGTAGTGACAATGTCACCATGGATCAACGCAATTTAGGTACTTATAATGCCTGTATAAAACAAACAAGATGAAAAATAATGGAATGCATGCGATATTGCGATAGCAGCATGTGATAGAAACGTTCTCAACTTTGTCCCTATTTCTAAGGCCTTATATACCAGGGATGAAAAACCAGTCCTACTTTTTTAGGGGGATTAAAACATGCTCTTTCTAATGAAAATAATTTAAAACAGTTTCCAGAGGGTATATTTTTGTAAAAGTGGGCTAAATATACCCTCTTTTTAGCATTTTCACAAAAATCATCAACTTTACACTCAATTCCTGAACTAATGAAAAATATTAGGAGTGTGAAATTTTATATTCGTTAACCTTGTATTGATAAGTTATTATGTGCAAAATTTCACGTATATCGTACCTTTACTTTCAGAGGTATAAAAAGCCAAACTTTAAAATTTTTTCGAGTTGCAAATTTTTTAGGCCAAGTTTGATCCAAATTTTCTTCACGGGAATCGCTCATGAAGATTTGTTTATTATTTTGTTTAATAGAGCGCAAAAAGTTGTATAAGTTGGCAAAGTTTTGTTTCTCTCAACAAAATATTGGCAGAGATACTGTGTCTCAAAGTTGTCGAAATCTCGGAGTCATAACATAGAAGGCTGCGGTATGGGGTCAAACAAATTACTAAATCTCAGCAAGTATTGCATGGATGAACGTAAAACTTTACCAATGTTCGTTGGGGACATGTGTGAATGTCCATACAAAATTTCATCAAAATCCGTGATGGTCGAGCAGGGCACTTCTCTGAAATCAGACCACTTGACATGGAATGTACCCTACTGTAACGTACCTTCATAGTTTTTGTCTTTTTTTGTTAATAATATGGTAAGTTCAACGTATGTCCCTTTGTATACACGCCCGGGCATTCAGCTCCCACCACTAGATGGTAGACAGGCAAATGAAACAAATGTATCTCTTTCTCCATTTCTCGCTTTGTCTGTGAACAAATGATATGGCTTTATTCAAAAATGGAAATTTTATTGCTATAGTTCTCTCCCATTGAACCATATGCTTTAATTAACCGTCATCTGTAAACTAAAGTCTCCTTTACTATAGCAGTGGTGTATTGCAAAAACGTATCAGGAGGCTCGTCGATCAGTGATGCATCCAAGTCTGGGGAGAAAATGTGAAAATAATTTTAGATGATATTGATCTCATTGATGATTTTCTGTTATGACGTTTAGGAAAAAGTTTTGCTACGCCTCTCTATATACCGTATGTCTTTTTTTGACTTGCAACATAGAGCTTTACCATCTTAAATTTTCCATTACATATTCTATCTCATCTGTGATATAAGTTTTAGACAAAACAGTTATTAGTAATATTTGTTAAGGGCCGGTTTTACAATTCATGGTTACCTTTTGGTTAGCTCAAATCAATGGCTAACGACATATTTGCAATATAATAATTACCATAAGTTTCCACGGTAACCACTAGCCAGAGCCGTAACTGCCGATTGTAAAACTAGCCGTCAGTGTTTTAGTCCCAACACATTGTGTCTAATTTTGAATTAAAACATCCCAATTTGTATGAAAAAAGGTTCACAATATTTTTTGTATTTATATCTGAAAATAACAGTTGCCATGCACAAATGAAAGCCAAACGTCAAACAAAGTTTATTTTCAGGGTAAACATAAATTTACAAAATAAAATAATACAGTCTATTCCAAACGGTTAGGCGGAACTAGATTTTGCAATCTAGTTACTTTCATCGTTTAAATCGTGCTTTTCGACCGTTTTGTTTAAGCTTTGTAAATCATACTTACAATAAACATTTTTTGGTTAAGGTTAATATCATTTTAAAATGTCATTTTCTTTATATTTTGATTTTTTGTGTCATTCTTAATACAAATTTCCCATTTATTTATTTTTTTGTCAATAAAATAAGTAAAAAAAATATTAAATTTTGACATATGTCATTCGTGTCCATGGTTTCATTGTTGGAATTTTAAATTTTGACATTCCAACATGAAAAATGAAATAACCCAAGTAAGGTCCCTTCTCGTGACAACCTAAAAGAACGAAATTCCCATTTAGTTCCGCCTAACCGTTTGGAACCGACTGTATATTACATCTAAATTAAATTTTCAAATAAATTTCCATTATTAGCTAAACAAAAACCTAATCTATTGTAGAAATTTCTGTTTATATTTGCAATAGTCCGGAGATGATTATTATTACAAATATTAATCCTTCAAATATTACTGCATGAATTTTTATTTTTGGCTGAAATAATTCATGAGCATTAGGAATTGGTTCTTATTGATAGAAAAATTCTACATTATGTTACAAAAGAAAATGATTCCGTATTACAGTCTGTTCCAAACGGTTAAGCGGAACTAGATTTTGCAATCTAGTTACTTTCATCGTTTAAATCGTGCCTTTCGGCCGTTTTGTTTAAGCTTTGTAAATCATACTTACAATAAACATTTTTTGGTTAAGGTTAATATCATTTTAAAATGTCATTTTCTTTATATTTTGATTTTTTGTATCATTCTTAATACAAATTTCCCATTTATTTATTTTTTGTCATTAAAATATCTAAAAAAAATATTTAATTTTGACATATGTCATTCGTTTCCATGGTTTCATTGTTGGAATTTTAAATTTTGACATCCCAACGTGAAAAATTAAATAACCCAAGCAAGGTCCCTTCTCGTGGCAACCTAAAAGAACTAAATTCCCATTTAGTTCCGCTTAACCGTTTGGAACAGACTGTATTACAAATATTAACCCTTTACTGCATGAATTTTTATTTTTGGCTGAAATAATTCATGAGCATTAGGAATTGGTTCTTATTGATAGAAAAATTCTACCTTATGTTACAAAAGAAAATGATTCCGTATTATTTGCTCGTCAATTGCTAGGTGTTCTTCATTAGGGATTAAAATCAGTCGCCCTCGAATTTTTATAAGAAAAGGTGGTACTTCTAGTTGTCCTTTCTCAATAAATTCAAAGTTATCGTTGAAGTGCAAATTCCGCTTGATATCCTCAAATCTATTGCAGCCCATTACTTGAGATATTGCAGGATCCATTGCTGTGTATGTGGCATATATGAACATTCATGAAGTAACGTTCTGATTCAGTTTTAAAAGTAAAATAAAATAAAAAATTGGAATGTGCCATATATGGCACACTATGCGGTAAAGTGTTAATTATTTTTTGCTTTAAATCGTCTATGTAAAAAAAAAAATCACAAGGATTTAAATCGACAAAGGGACCTTGGAGGCCAAAGTATTTCACCTCCCCTTCCAACCACTTATAAGGAAATCTAAAATTTCAACTATCAGCAATTTTCATAGCAACTGTTATTTTCATATATAAATACAAAAAATATTTTGTGCCGTTTTTCAAACAAATTGATATTTTTTGATTCAAAATTAGGCACATATATTGCGACTAAAATATTGAACAATTTTTATCAATAAAGTTTTTGTCTAAAACTCATAGTATATGCGGATAGAATATGCAATGGAAAATGTAACATGGGAAAGCTCTATGTTGCAATTCGAAAAATGACATACGGTATATAAAAGGCAACGGCTCTCTGTCTGGCTGGCTTATATGTGCTTTTCACTTGAGAACTGCTGATCCGATTCTCATGCGGTTTTTTCTAACTGTAGCTACATCATCTGGTAAATTTTTCCTATGCGTTTTATGCAAATTGGTTCAGTAGTTCCAAATTAATATGATATTTGTACACGCCAGTAAATCGAAATCCGAAATCGATGTTTATCGTTCATATTTAAGGAAATATCTTGAAATTATCAGCGAGAACATAGGTTTTCTCAGCGACAAAGTTGGTACACGATTTATATATTATCTGTCTCAATTTGTAATACGTAACTAACAGGGAAAGTTCATTTTTATGTTGTATATTGCAAAACATTTATAATATTATCATAGTATTGGTTCACACGGATACGCCAAAGTGTAGTGTAACCAGACTTTGGCCAAAGTAACCAGATCTAGTTTTGTATTACAAATTGAGACGGATTATACCAATCAAAATTGAAAGATTTTTAAAATCTATTCAGTAGTTCCAAAGATATAAACATATGTGAGCGCTCGGTTAATTAAAAATTAATCTTTTCTGTATATATTTCACGCGTTACTCTTAAATTGCTGATCCGATTTAAATGCAGTTTTTTCTATTTGTAACTACATCATCTGATCAGATTTTCGGTTGTTTCATTAAAATTGGTTTAATAGTTTCAAAGTTATAATGAAATTTGTGCACGCGGGTAAATAGAAATCCATGTTTTTTGTTCATATTTCAAGGATTTTTTGAAATTATCAGCTACAACATAGGTTTCGTCAGCTACAAGATTGGTACACGATACACGAATTATGAACTAATCAGGATTGGAAGAATTTTTAAAATCGGTTAAATAGTTCCAAAGATATATTGATATTTGTGCACGGGTAATGCCTTAATTTCATTTAAATCAACAGGGGAAAGATAAATAGAGTACTGATCAATAACTAAGGGCCATGTTCATAATTCTGTACTAAATATTGCAAATAAACGATACTTGTTAAATTAAGAGAGTGCTAACGTTAGTAGTGTTCATAATCTCTATACTACGATCTTTTAAAAAATAGAGAAGTACGTTTGGCAACGTTTTCTGCTGTCGATAGAAAGAGATAGACATATGCACTGTACAACATGCTAAAAGAGATTGAAGATGCGTTACTAGCTTGTACTATTATCCTAGTAAAAACACAAACCTAACCTTGTTTCTTTGACAGCGTTTGGTGACGATTTTATTATCGATTTTTTTTTAACAATAAATATGAATATTTTAAAAGAATTATTATTAAGTAAAAATGTAATGGTACCTAACTAATTATTCATGTTGTTATCTAGTTACTTATATCTTGTTGATGTGAATCTTTAACAAAATAACGTAAAGCAATATGTACATATTTGGAGTTCAGTTGAAATATTTCCACCTTTTGAAGATACCTGTTTTATATCGTCATTTGAGATTTTAATTAATATTTAAACTCTTTTGTAAATATAATTTTAATGATTCTAATTTTTTTTTTTTTTTCTTTTACTATAAAATTTTCTTAGTAATTGATTTCGTAATTCACGTATATCACGAACATCTCAAATCTCTCATATATATATAATTAAAATCAGTCAGTATTATGGACACATCACTATTTAAAGTCATTTAATACAGCCTCACCGCGCTTCTCAATTTTTACTACTAAATTACAATTTACTAGACAATATTAAGCACTACCAATAATAATTCTGTTTTATGAACATTAATTTTTAGTAACGCTTAGCATACTTGTCTTAGTAGTGCTACTAAGATTTAGTAAAATATTATGAACATGGCCCTACATTACTATGTAATAGGTCAAGCGGATTTATGTTATCGAAATTATTTAATTGTTTTGTAATATCATTATCCATGTTTGAGAAGTGAAGTTTAATCGTTCGGCTGTTAGAACATTAGTGCATAAATTAGGCTCTACACTACTCCCGCTTTCTTTCCTTGTAATGCTCCATATAGTCTTTAGGACTCTCAGGACTTATTGCTCGGATTTAACATTAAGTTTTCATTATACTTAGGTATTTTCTTGTCAGATGTTTACTGATAGTAATCTAATATTCCTGCCGGGAGCAAAAGGTGTTTTAACCGCTTAAGGACTACGCCCGAGTATACTCGGGCGGCTATTATGTGCGAAAATTCCCACACCCGAGATAACTCGGGCAAGCTTTACCTGCAGAAAAGATTACTCCCGAATGTACTCGGGCGAAAATAAGTACGATTAATGGTTTCTGGAAGCGAGACGAAAGACAGCTACGATAATTCAAACGAGGTACGAGAGAAATTGAATATTTTTTTATGAATTTCTTTTATTTCTCAACCCACACTATGCACCATAATATCAACTTTCAATCCCATTTTAGGCCCGAAATGGCTTTTTTAATGATCCAGTGTAACGTTTGCTTATGTGTTATCCAAAAGAAACAGGCTTTTGTATGTATCAGTCTGGCTGATGAAAATATCGAATTATTATTATTATAATTATTTTAGTATTTTTGCTTTAGTTGCTTTTAAGAGCGCAGTGTAACGATATTTTCGGACGAAATTGTATATTAAAGTTGTTTATTTTAAACAAGCTATAAGTATTTTATTTAATAACATTTTTCTTCTTTTTCTTTCAGGATATACTGGAAAATTATCTTCCCGTTTCCGCCTTCAAACCGCTTACAGAACAGATGAAAGAGTGAGATTAATGGACGAAATTATTTCTGGAGTACAAGTGATTAAGATGTACGCCTGGGAGAAACCATTTGCAAAACTTATCAAATTAGCTCGCAAGTAAGTTGAATTACACTCACATTACCCATTTTTTTGTTTTTGTTTTTTGATTTTTAAAACTTTTGTTTCTGATTTTCAAATATTGCGAATATTTCACGCGACGGTTTCATTCGATAAGCATCTGTGACAAAAATTTTTTGGTTCATTTTATACTGTAATCAATGGCGGCTCCTGAATACGCGCTGCGGAGCTACAGCTCTTACTTGAAAATAATAAAAAATAAATAAATCTTTTTTTGAACTCAAAATGCATTTAACATAGTAACTGTGGCATGAAAATGCTTTTTTTTAAATATATTTTGAACATTGAATGCTATTGTTTCATAAATATTTACAAGTTTCCTTTGAATAAGTCTACGTCGCGCTGCTTATATCCTAGCGTCAAGGAAAGTGCAAATGTAGGCTTGTAAAGGGGTAGCGGTGCGTAGGCAGTAGTGATAAACTGGTAGGGATCGGAGCTATAATGCTTTTACCGTCACAATAACAGTGATCAGAGTACTATGAAATTATTGAATGTATTTATTTAAGACATAACGAAATCGCTATACCTATATTATCTCTAAACATTTATTGTTTAAGTAGGTATTTAATAATTAGTATTGTCTAACTTTTTCTTTTAAATTTATATAAGTATCTTAGCTTAAGAAATACGTTTAGTATTTTAGATTATAAACAATAGGTTTAAAAAATGAATACTGTCAAATCATTATTGGAAATTCCATTCAAGAGAGGAAAGTTAGAAGAAAAAATTGATATTAAAAAATTGGGGCGACACACACCAAATTTAAATATTTCGGTGCAAAAAGCAAAAATTATAATTATAAGAGGCAATTCAACAGAGTCTTATATGATAAAACGTCGTTGTTAAACACCTAAACCTATCCTTGTATTATAATTTGCAGCTCTGAGTCCCAAAAAGTCACGAGCCGCCACTGACTGTAATCCCTGTCATATCAATTTACGTCTATTAATTTTGGAATTAAGAGTTACTTATTATTTGTAGGTTCTCAGAATATAATTTAAAAACTTAAAATATTTTAATAGATACTCTTATTGAATGGTATAACTTTTATCGTTGTCTAAAATCGTTACGATGTTGACTCTAAGTACACAAATCCCTTTTATAAATAAAATGATTATTAAGTGTTTATTATTTTTACTAAAAGAGTTTTGCATATCACACATATTTGTTTTTACAATAAATTGATATTTGTATAAATATTCTATCTTAATTTTATATTGGAATCCTCCTAATTTATAAACTATAACAGTTTACCGAATTTTTTTCGAAATGAGTAACATTATCGAGAGACATACTATCGGGCTATCTTAAGCTGGTTGGTGGGACACTGTACTGCGCAGAGTGCAACAGTTTTATAAGTTAAGGTGACCATTTTTTGTCAAATATAAAACCAGGACATTTAAAATAGCCCAAGTACAGGTGCGTGCAATAGGAGAGGGGTCCTTGGGTCCTCTTATTATATTTCTATCCTATTATATTTCGTGAAATATAACCAGTACAAACCAATGACTAACCAGGACCAATGACCAAAAAACATTACAGTACTGGTAAAACCAGTACGACTGGTCACCTTATATAAGTGAGTGAGACATTAGTTGTGCCACCCGAGTACAGATGAAAAAAAAGGTTGACTTTATAATATGCTTCCCACATTTGCTCTGTAAATTATTTTTTGTGTCACTGTAGCGTACGACTGCTACACGAATACTAACGATGCCTTCTTCTATATTTTTCTCTACTACGCAACCGGCCAGCTTAAGTAAGCCAGACAGTAGTATGTTCCCTAAATATATAAATTGTTGATCGTTTGACACGGTTGTGCCACCCTTGTCACAATTGTTATAATTCCTGTAATGTTGACATAAAACTAATAGATAAATACGCATTTCAGTTTCGAATATTTACTTTTAGACTGACTTTTTACAATATATATTTCTTCTGTTACAGGTTAGAATTGAAAATAATAACGAAAACATCGTATGTACGTGGCCTTTACATGACTTTCAATTTATTTACAACCAGAGTTGCATTATTTGCAGCCCTGTTAACAATGGTTCTCATGGGTGAAGGTATTACAGCTACTAAGGTAAGATTTCACAAACAGAATAAAATAGTATTACAGTAAGCATCGTTTATTGTGATCACAATTGTCAGTGGAATATTGATTCTATTAAGCGGCGATTCTAATAACCAACATTTGGAAATCTATATGCTAATATGTAAAAGTGAAATGTATGTCCCAGCAAATCTCAAAAACTACTGTTTCGATTTGCAAATTTGGTATAGGGGAGTAAAAGGAGCACGCGCTTAACATAGGCTAGGTTTGGAAAGTGCCCGCCATTCCTAAATGGATAAAATTGGTAAGAGGTGAAAATTGGCACTTTCAAATACTTATGCTGGCTAAATCGTAAGAAAAATATTGATAATATGTAGAGATAAAATGTAGACCTTAACTAGATCTATAAAAAGGAGACCATATGACTACGGTATGCGGTTAAAGCCCAATTATCAATTTTATGGTTTTAAAAAACAACAATTTTTGTATTAGTAAGTTTGTCGATGAATAACATTTTTATTATTGGACATGCATCAACTATTTTAGAATAGTCATCTAGAACATTTCATGTAGAACATAAAAGTCTATAAACACTACATAACTAGGATTGCTAATTAGATAGGAATATTGTTGTAAATAAATCGAACCGTTATTTTTTTCATTTCGGATATCGTTCCGATTCAATTAAAAAAATATATATCAGTTCGGTTCCGGTTTTCGTTCCGGCAAAAATATCGGTTTTTTTCGGTTTTCGGTTCAGTTCCGAGTGATAAATTTTTAATTGCTTTTATTTGTATTAGAAATTTATTTTCTACTATAATTAAGAACACTTTATTCCTTATTTTGTGATAATCATACCAACGTAGCTGGGTGGGGGGGGGGGTCTGCCCCTCCCCCGAAATAATAAAAGCGATTTTTTTTACTTATTAGTTAAAAAAATTACGAATTACGATTTTTTTCTGCTCATCAGTTTAAAAAATAATCTTAAATAATATGTATTTTATATTCACTCACATAAACATTATCTGAACCGAAATAAACTGATATATTTTTTCGGTTCGGTTCCGATAAAAATAATGTTTTTTTTATATAGTTTATAGAATGGGATAGGAACAAAAATATAGTTTTGTGGATGAAATAAATAAAAGAGTGTAACAAATATCACTCTGAATCAAGAAAATAACCAGTGGCGAAGAGAGACAAAAAAAAAAAAAAATTAAAAAAGTTTTAGGTAATTCTTCAAAAATACATCAAATTATGTTCTATACAAATTTTTGTCCAAGGCTTGGTTTACTAGTTACGAATTTTTTAAAATTTTAAAGTTTAATAACTTCCGTTTCCGGATTTTCATAAAAAACAATAGGATTCTTCCCAATTAACAGAAGAATTTTTTAGTACCAGAATGAACTGTCTACGTTAAACCGTTTTTGAGTTATCGTGTATACACACACACAGACACGCACGCACGCACGCGCCCACCCACGCACGCATCCACGCACGCGCCAACGCACGCACCCACGCACGCACCTACGCAACCACGCACGCACCCACACACACACACGCACGCACGCACGCACGCACGCACACGGACGGACGGACGGCACTTCGAAAATAGGTTTTTTGAATTTCCTGGACCATGAAACGTGGTTATCAGTCAAAATCTCGACATCGAAAATTTTCGCGAATACAATACTTGCCCCTTATATATTAAGGTCGGGCAAGTAAAAATCTATTGATTATTTTGTTACGACGAAGTGGTTAATTATTCACAAGAATTTTAAACTTGTTAAATCCTCCTGATCTTCTGTCTCATGAGTTGAATATAAAAATTAGCGCACTTATAATTTTGTTAAGAAATTTGTATTCACCGAAGCTTTGTAACGGTACAAGATTACAAGTGGTAGGTTTCAGAAATAATATCATTAAGACAAGAATTTGTAAAGCTCCTGTATCAGGTGAATATGTTTTTATTCCCAGAATTCTTTTAATACCTACTGATTTTCCATTTCATTTCAATCGAATTCAGTTTCCTGTTAAACATGACAATAAATAAAGTGCCAAGTCAATCGCTTAAATTTATAGGTGTAGATTTACGCAATGATTGTTTTTATCCTGGGCAGTAATATACTGCTTTGTCACGTGTTGGTAACACCCAGAATAAAAACTACCAATACTATATTATCAAGAAGTTATAAAATAACAGTACTGCTCCAAAAGTTTCAAGTTAAAGTCAAATATAACTTTGTGAGAAATATTTTTGTTAGTTTTATTAATTCAATAAAATATGTTCAATCCCAGGACATGTATCGGGTACAGTGATGGACGTTTACGTGTAAACATCAGTTGTTTACATATACATGTAAACAATGTCAACAACATGTAAACAGCGTCAACATGTCAACACACGTAAAAATTTTAAATAGTGAGGTTAAGGCGTTCATTTGTCGTGTTTGTCCTATCAATTTAGGGGCGCTAATAACAAAATAGTATAATCTGTCTCATTTTGTAATACGAAACTAGATCTGGTTACTTTGGTGACTGTTGTGTTGTAAATAGACTTTTATGGAAACATGTGAACTTGTAAATCTGGCTTTTAAATTTATGGTTAAGTATTATTATATCGAGGTTATATTCAATCGAAAACTACATATGTCAGATAACAAACTGATATCTCAAAATTGCAATTGACATGTCAAAATTGTGACTGACATGTCAAATATTTGAAAGGTGCCACTTCAGAATTACCACCCTAAGATGATATTTTAAATATACAACATAAAAAATGAAGTTTCCCTATTAGTTTCGTATTACAAAATGAGACAGATACAGTCTGTTCCAAACGGTTAAGCGGAACTAGATTTTGCAATCTAGTTACTTTCATCGTTTAAATCGTGCCTTTCGGCCGTTTTGTTTAAGCTTTGTAAATCATACTTACAATAAACATTTTTTGGTTAAGGTTAATATCATTTTAAAATGTCATTTTCTTTATATTTTGATTTTTTGTGTCATTCTTAATACAAATTTCCCATTTATTTATTTTTTTGTCATTAAAATATAAAAAAAAAATATTTAATTTTGACATATGTCATTCGTTTCCATGGTTTCATTGTTAGAATTTTAAATTTTGACATCCCAACGTGAAAAATGAAATAACCCAAGCAAGGTCCCTTCTCGTGGCAACCTAAAAGAACTAAATTCCCATTTAGTTCCGCTTAACCGTTTGGAACAGACTGTAATAGTAATATTCGTATGTTAAAGTGTGTTATACATAATATGTAACAAAATGAATGGTGGGCCTATAAGAAATACTCATGAAAACAAATTAATAATTTTAATTATATGTAGACTTTTTAAAATATACGTAATACTAATAACAACGTTCATTTTAATACCTTATTAACAGTGATGGGCGTTTACACGTAAACTTTAATTGTTTACGTTTACGTGTAAACTTATGTAAACAATTGGTAAACTTGTCAACAATGTAAACAATGTAAACTTTGTAAACTGTCAAATAATGAGGTTAGTTTTAGTTAT
Source organism: Liopterus haemorrhoidalis (assembly GCA_963971575.1). NCBI lineage: Eukaryota > Metazoa > Arthropoda > Insecta > Coleoptera > Dytiscidae > Liopterus > Liopterus haemorrhoidalis. Next base: position 143,614,201 of record OZ020611.1, on the reverse strand, counting down.
TTAATACGAATAATGGAGAGTTAATGAACAAGTATATTCAGTTCAAAACAATACATTTATTAAAAAAATGGTGGGAAGAAACCGAAGGAATAGTTCTGAAGAACTAGGTTTTGTTTTAATTAAAAAAAATGAAAGAAAATATAGGGCGTTATGCAAAATTTGCAATGAATCTTTTCGTTATTAAAAAATATAGACTGATTTTCTTTAAGGTGAAATTTAATGTATTTTGTTAATAAAATTATTAGACTGAATTTTTTAAAGAAAAAAGTTTTATTTTTCATATTCATATTTACTAGTTTGTATGTAACACCTGTATAATGATGCAAATTCGATTTTTATGAATATGTATATTGGCTTGTCCTAATTTTATATACTTACTTTTTCATTAAAATTTTATTATTTATAAAAATGTATTGATAATGAGGTTCTGTAATTCAAAACAAGTGCGCATGTCTAAATCATTGTTTACATTGTTTACAAGAGTTTTTGTGTTTACTTTACATCATTGTTTACGCGTCAACAATGAGGTAACTTACATCATGTAACTTACGCGCCCATCACTGCTTATTAAGTAATTAAATACATTGTTTTATTAAAAAAGTAAGATTACAAGAATGACAGAAGGTAATACGCATGCGCAATAAGTGTTTACACGTTTACCTTGTTTACGTCGAATCATTTGCTTACACGTAAACAGTGATGTAAATGTACGTGATGTAGTCTACGCGCCCATCACTGATCGGGTATGTCTACTTTTTCCAGTAGCGAAAGCATCAGGTAAATGCTATAATATATTTTATCTACGACCATCATATTATAAGTGCATTATGTGTCCAACTGTAAATACAGATTGCTGTTCATAATGCAACGAGTGTAAAAAAGTAATGCGCATGCAAGCTCACCCCGAAAAATGAGCGTATTTTTACGTAATTTTTATTAATATCTTGTACATTCTTCCATACCTCCATACCTCATTGGTTATGGGACTTTGACGCGAAATCCGAAGGTTGGGAGTTTGAGTTCCCGCGGAGATTGAATATTGTTATACATTTCTACGTTTTAACTTATCACTTGATAGCTTTTCAGCTATCTGAGTGATCGTGTGAATGAATGTATGATTCCTTAATAACACAAGTACTAATTTAAGAGGTATATATTAAAAACAATATATTTTTTTTTAATTTAATTTAATTTAGCTATTGACAAATCAATTTTTTATAATTATATTTTGGAACTACAATTCTGTTTCGGTGGAAACGGATACTAGTGGCGTAGAGGTCAGCAACTGTGGCATTATTTCATTTGTATTTATTTGTGTATTTTACAATTCAACATTGTTAAATTAATTTCTACAAAAAATATCCGAAATCCTTTTGAGATTGATTCTAATATTCGAAAGTATGATTCTAATAAACGATTAAAATACAATGAATTTTACCAATTTGAATGCATCTTTTTAAATTTGATTCTATTATGAGGCTGTTTCAAATAACCAGTGATCACTAGAGACCGGTAAAAATATGCAACGGTACTTTTGCCATAGGCGTGCTATTTTAAACTTTATTTTAACAAAAAACCAACAAAAAACAAAAGAATAAAACACTTGTACCGCAATGAATTCTTATCTTAATAACAACACCTCATTATTTTGGGATTATATCCGAGATAGGTAATTCCGGTCACTCCTTTGGCATGGGTCAGTTTTTGATAAGATATTAAATTTTTATACGTTACACTATTTGTCAGCAGGGCACATTACAAATATATATAATTACATTTTATTTCTACAGATAACACATGTGCCGCTTTTTATCGAAAAACACCTATACTCCATCTCAAAAAGACTGATAGTAATAAAATTTATTATTTGTAAAAAGTTATTGTTTTATCACACAGAAGCGGCAAAACAAAAGCGACAAAATATGAATAGTTCGAAACGAAATATTGTTAAAAACAACCGAGTGTGCCGCACATATTATATCGGAATACGAACTAGTGTTAAACACAATAGACCATAAAAATTTGACCCTAAAATTTTGAGGAAAAATATGGTCACAGGGGTGTGTTTAATGATATGATAAATATGGTCACAGGCGTGCGTTTAATAAAATGATAAATAGTAATATAGAAATACACAAAACCAATTTAAACGTGTTTAAAATGTGCACGCCACTGGTAACTGCCTGACAACATGATTTATTACTATCAGCCTTTTTGAGATAGAGTATAACTAAAGTACCGTTGCATATTTTTGCCGGACTCTAGTGATCACAATAACCGGCGCTTACTGTGTACTATTAATTTGTTAAAGTTGTTCTCAAAAGTCATTTGCGACACAATTTTAAATCTTCGGTACAGATATTTATACTGTGGAGTTCACGGTCCATGACCTCACCTGTATACACCATCATGTAAAGAATGCACATCGAATGACCCCATTTCGGTAATTCTCATGCATGCTAATTGGCGATGCATGACGAATTTGTTCCGACATGTCAGGTAGGGTGACAGTAACAGTTATAGCTAACGAATGCAATCTTTCAACTCATGATTTCGAAATTAAAATATTAAATTTAAGACAAGCATAAGACAGGGGTTAACTTTAATTTGTACACTATTGTTATCTAGATAACTATAAGAGCTACTAGGTTGGTTAAATTAGACAATGAGTGAAGCAATTTTTTCTTCGATCAGTGATTCCAAAGAACCACTTTTCAGAAAACGTAGTAGTTCTCTGTACTTCCCCACATGTGTCTGTATGTCTGTTTGTACGGTAAAAATTGTGGCTAAACAGTTAGATCTAGAGAGTTGAAATTTGGCGTATGTATGCAGCTCTTTGACCCGCATGTAGAAAAAATATTGAGATTTCTAAAAAGCACATCGCGGAAAAATATATACAGTCATGTGCGTAAAAATAGCAGTATCAGAAAAATATTAGTATAAATACAAAAAAACTTGGTTTAAGTAACAACAAAGCCAAAATTTTACTGATATATTATATTTTAAGAACAACTTTATTATTTTGATAAAAAGAAAGTATTTTTGTCGATTCATTCAAAAAATATTTTTAGTATTTGTAAAAATATGCTCATTACGCTGTTCATAAATATAGCAGTACACTTCATAAAACTCATTTTAATATTAAATATTCTTTATTATTTCTGTAATATTTGGTTCCATAACATTTTTTTCTTATTATTTCTACACTTCTTCTCGGCATAGAACCAAAATAGCTACCGGCATTTCTCCAAGAGAACAGATTTTCAAGCTGTTCCAATTTCTCTCCATAATTCTTCTTTTGAAGAAGATATTTTAATTTTTACATCAGCCCAGAAGTTTACTATTGGATTGAAGTCCAGAGATTGAGCTGGCCAATCCATAATAGTAACCTTATTTTCATTAAACCTATTTTTTGCTTTGAGCAAGGTGTGATTTAGGTCATTATCTTGCATAAATATCCATATTAAAGGCATTTCCTTCTCTGCAAAGGGAAACATGACATGCTGCAAAATACTGACATAAACATTTGCTTCCATTATATCTTTAATCCAGAAAATAGGGCCCATTCCTTTTCCAGAAACATATTCCCGTGTTATAACACTACAACCGTCATGTTTTATTGTCTTTGTAATGTACTTAGGATTGTACCTCGTGCATGAAGGCCTGCGTACCTGTTTTTAGTAGATACCAGAATTAAATAAAACAATTTTTGTTTCATCAGACCAAAGAATATTGCATCTTTTTGACCCGGCCAAAGTTGGTGTTCTTTGGCAAATTGAATTCTATTTTCCCGTTGTCTCTTGTTTAACAGCGGAGTTTTTCTTGGTCTTCTGGCTTTCCTATTTGCTTTTATAAGACGTTTTCTTACAGTTGATGCAGAAATTGGCAGTTCTTATTCGTTTTTTATTTGTGTAGAAATAAGAAAAGGGATTAACTTTGCATACCTTACAATTTTTCTATCTGTTGTCGGCGTAGTTTCAGATATCCGACCCCGACTTACAGGTTCTAGAGTCCACTTTTTGGTATTAGATACCATTTTAGCGGAGGATCCTAGCACATTCTGAATAAATTTAGAAGTTTTACCAGAAATCGTCATTTCTAAAATCAACTGTCGTTTCTCCTGTGTTCAATGTTTAGCCCTACCCATTTTTACTAAAAATTAAGAAAGGTATTTAATATTTTCCGTGGTTTTAAATATAAACTCAACTTACTTTTCAATATACTCAAAAATTTATTAAATAATAAAATTATTTGGTTAGCTACTTTACTATAACATGAGAAAACTCGTGGACACTGCTATTTTTACGAACACTAGAAAAATGATGTTTTTGGTTTGTTTAAGGGGCAACTTGCATATTTATTTAAAAAATTCAATGCTGCCAGATTAAATATATTATAGACTTATTATATATACTATAAATATAATGCAACTACATAAATATATAACTTTAAATAAAATAGATACAATTTTACCAATTGCATTAAACCACTGATATTTTTACGCACATGACTGTACATACGTCTGTGCTTAAAATGTCATGGGCAAATATTTATTTTACCACAAAAGTACGTAATACATACTACATAATACGTTTTTTTCTTCTTTCATTTTGGTAATATACAAAGATTCAACTTAAAGTAATGGGAAAAATTATAGAAAATAGAGTGATGTACACTCTATTTTCTATTGAAAAACAAAGCTAAATCTTTAATACCCGAACCCCCCTTGACTACGCCCTTGTCTATATTTTGAAAAGCAATTGACTGTCATATACAAGAAATATTCCATGGAATTTCCTATATATTTTTACTAAATTTAATTTATTTTGATGTAAAATAAACTTAAATAATAAATAGATAAATGCATTTAATAAATAAATGTTTAAGACGAATTTAAAAAAAGATATTGAACAAATTGTTAAACAAGTTGAAAATTGAGATATTGGTATCGGTGTCTTCGTATTTGTTAAAAGTAGGTATAACATAAAATCACTAAATTAATCTAACGTAATTTGTACCATATAAAATACAAACAAAACTAAACAAAAAATAATAAAGTGCGTTTTTTTATTTTTTATTTTTTTGAAGAACTTATCAATAACACTCTCAATAAGAGTGATCATGTGACTATTTGATAAATTAAAGTTGTGATTTGTCCATTTGTCTTTGTTTTGTTCTTTAAACCATCATTTGTCCACTAAATTCATGCAAAACGTTTTGTCCATATTTAAATAATCGATTTTTCGTATTTTTGCTCATTAAAATTTGAAAGACATATTTGAATTCAATGTTTGGGAATCTAAAAATAAGTGTGTCGGCAATTAGGTTCCCAATTTATTGCAAAGAGAATTATAATTAATTTTGCAATTATGTCAAAATTACATTTCTGGGACAAATAACGTTTTGAATGTTACCTGCTCTCATATCTTCAATAATAAAAATTGTTAATCGGGTAAAGTCCATTTACCGTAACTTTAAAATGACGTCACAGTTGAAAAACTCACCTTGTTGCCAATTCGTAAACTGTTAAAAAAAGAAAAGAAAAAAAAACATTTAAATTTTGGTTTCAATCGCTCTGTTAGAAATGGTAGTTTCCTAAGGTACCATTGCAATTTTTAAAAATTAACTCAACCAATATCTCGAAAACTATTGCTTCGATCAAGCTAAAATTTGATATCTAATACTCTTTTATGAGTTTTAAAAAACCCTTAAATTTTGGACTCAAACGCTCTGTTAGAAATGGTAGTTTACTAAAGTACCATTGCAGTTTTTAAAAATTAACTCGACCAATATGTCGAAAACTATTGCTACGATCAAGCTAAAATTTGATATCTACTACTCTTTTATGAGTTTTAAAAAAACCCTTAAATTTTAGTCTTAATCACTCTGTTAGAAATGGTAGTTTACTAATTTCATGTAATTTTATATGAATAGTGTCGACAGTAACATGCTCTCCTAAAATCAAATTAATTATCTTTCAAAATAATTAATAAGAGACAAAACCATCCTTTGAGCACGGCTACTAAGAGCTTTGGACATTTTTATTACAGTAAAATTAAAAAAAAATAAAATATAACCTCACTAAATAAGCACTTAAATGTCAACCTGGCAAATAACGATTGAACAATCCAATTACAAACAGACAACATTGGAAAAAATTACCAACATTAAATAAATAAAAGTACTAACTGAGTTATGGATTGAGGTTGATTAAAACATATTATAACGTTGGTACTTAAATTAATCAAGTGTGACGTCATCTCATATTTATTGTGAATGGAGTTTAATGTAACTTCAATCATCTTGTACATTTGATGATTAGAAAAATTTTGTTACAAAATTATTTTTTAAAAATGTAATATGTGGACATCAAACGAAAGGTCGTGAATACCTAGATTAATGAACAATTACTAATTTAAAAATCTTTTATGACGCAATTTGCCCGAGACATTTGGGCCCTTTGTTGGTGTCTTTCACCTACAGAATACAGTGCTCCACGGTTATACTCCCGTTGTTTATACTGTGATTTCGGTTGTACCATGGATCTTTCCTGTTCCCCGTCCCTATAATATAACAATAGGGGATAGGCATGGTTCTTTAAATTTTTTTTATTACATTCCTCTTGTTGCATATAAACATAAAAAACAGTTTTGCATTCTTTTTTTTTTTAATTTGAAGGCTTAAAAAAAATCATAAATGAATAAAGCGCGCGAAAACGACGTGTGACGTCATACTCTTTCTAAGTGACGCAGTACACTACTAGCCTACCCAGTGTACTGCGTACAGCCTACCCAGTGTACAGCGTGCAGCCTACACAGTCGTGAACTTATAAAATACTGTTTCTCTATCAGAATTGAGTTAAGCGCTAATAACCCTAGATACTGTTTGCTAATACCTAAATAACCCTTTTAATAACACAACGTGATGGGTTTGTGTCTGTCTGTTCGGTAAATACTGGGACAAATGGTTAATCAAATATTTTTAATAAATTATCAGTGGTTCAATTAAATGTTGTTTTAAGGCAAAAATAAAAACAGGGCCGGTTTCTGAAAGCCTAGTTAACTATAACCAAATAGTTAGAAAATGGTTGCTATGGTTACTTATGGAATTGTTATATTGTAACCGAGTTTAACCAGAAGATTATAGGAATCATAACTTTTATAGGTTATGTAAAGTTAGAATGATTTTAATTAAAATAAAGTTTAATTCTATAAAAATAATTTATACATGTTTACCGAATTAAATTTTATATTAAAATATATAAAATATGGAAGATTCAGGCCCCAGTACTTCGAAACATAGTCGAAAATATTGTTTAGTACCGATGTGCACAAATAGTTCAAATAGAAATAAAAAAAAAAACAATTTATATCATTACCTGATGGCGAAAAACAACAGAAAAGGCAAAATTTGTGGCTGGAAGCTATGAGGCGAAATAAAGCCGATATTTCAGAAAAAAGTAAACTTTATGTTTGTATATATTTTTTTTTTCATATATTCCATGAGCATAAATGCATCAATGTTGGGTAAATTATCACTCTGAGCCCTAACAAAATCTTTATCTGCCATTTTAATAATAAATGCGTGAAAAATTCTTTAAATACAAATACAAAACTCTCGAACAATACAATATACACACGTAAAGATTATGTTGTAACTGTATCTGTGACGTCAAACCCCAGTCGTTTGACGTAATACTCAGTCGTATTTACTCGGCAACCTTCGCGCCGTGGTCGGCTTATTTCAAATTTACAATATTTTAATTAAAAAATTTGGCTATAATATTAATTAAAATGTGATTTTTGTTTTGTTAGGTGACATAACTAACATTAACCTGTAGTTTTAAGGAAATATACATTTTATGCGTATCCCCTATTGTAGCCCACGGTTAGACATCGGCTCTCTTATAACACGAGTCGAATCCCACTTTGCAAACCAGTGTTATAGTAGGGTAGAAGTGGACCTACAAAACTCTGGATATGTGAAAATTCTTAATTCAAATTTTTTTGTTTCTCTCTAATCACTGTTGCAGGCTATTATTTGCCTAATTTTAATGTGTTTTTTTGTTGTAGGTATTCGTCTTCGCATCATATTTCAATCTCCTAGCACATTCAATGTCAAGCATGTTCGTGCGTGGAATTTCCGAAGTAGCAGAGGTACTCGTAGCCATAAAACGTTTACAAAAATTCCTTCTAAACGACGAATTCGAAAACATGCAAACAATTCCCGACAATAATAACATAAACAACCAAGAGAAATCAAAAACAAGCCTACATCTGAATAATATATCAGCACAATGGAACGAAGCCTCAACCGAAAATGCTTTGACAAACATTAATATAAAAGTCGAGAAAGGAAAACTTATTGGCGTTATTGGGCCAGTTGGTGCTGGAAAGAGTAGTTTACTCCAATTGATATTAGGAGAACTACAGCCAAAATCTGGAAATATAACAATAAATGGAAAACTATCATACGCAGGTCAAGATCCTTGGGTTTTTGCAGCAACTATTCGTCAAAACATCATTTTTGGACAAGATTACAACAGTACACGCTACAAACAAGTTGTTAAAGTGTGTTCCTTAGAGAAAGATTTTAAACAGTTTCCTTTCGGTGATAAAACTGTTGTTGGTGACCGAGGCGCCTCCCTTAGTGGTGGTCAGAAAGCTAGAATTAATTTAGCCAGAGCGATTTATAGACAAGCTGATATTTATTTGCTGGACGATCCATTATCAGCTGTTGATATCCATGTGGCTAAACATTTATATGATGAATGTATTACTGGTTATTTGGGGAATAAAACCAGGATTTTAATCACGCATCAAGTACAACATTTGAAGGATGCTGATCACATTTTAATTTTAAATAATGTAAGTAATTTTTTATTACTATTAGGTCGTCAAGGATGAAATTTGTAGAAAAAAAAGGCAAAGTTGGTTGATAACTTACAAATATAAGGAATTATTTTATTCATCAAAGTATACACCCATATTGTCTATACACTTTTGCCATTTAAGCGGCAGGTTATTCAGGCCGGTGGTATAAAGCCCTGGCGGATGAGAGTCAATGAATTCCTGGAAGGCCAGTTTTACAGCATCGGAATTAAACTGTTTTCCTATTAAAAAATTGTCCAAATTGTGGAAGAAGTGGTAGTCAGTGGGGGCTAGGTCTGGTGAGTACGGAGAATGATGAAGAAGATTCAACTCCAATTCCTGTAGTTTTTTCATAGCCATGTGTGCAGTGTGTGGTGTAACGTTATCATGCAAAAAATTAGGAGTCGATCTGTTGACCAATCTAGGCTGTTTTTCTTTAAGTTTTTGCATCATTTTGCCCAGTTGGTTGCTGTATATTTCTGTTGTGATCGATGAGCCAGATTTTGTTTTGTTTTGTTTTTAAGTCACCTGTACGAAATTTGGTGTACCAATTTGATATTGTCTGCTGCGTAGTAACACTAGAGCTAAATACACTATTAATGTTAACGCGCGGTCTGCGTTGCCGTAGTTTCACGTAAGAACTCATACTTCATAATAGTGCGAATTTCCGACCCTTCTATTTTCAACAAAATTAAATTTTTAAAAAGTTTTTGATATTTTTTAGATTATACAATGATTTCTTTAAACAGGCGAGATGTGTAAGTTACCAACAAAAAAAAAAAAAAACAACGGTAAAAAATTCCAAATATAAGCCAATGTCAAATAATAAGCTGTTAAAGTTGGCAATATTATTAACTATAAATTTCATCCTTGACGACCTGATTTCATGGCTGGACTGGGGACATATTTAGCACCGGAAAATCGGGATGGGGCTCCGGCCAGGTGATTATAAATGAAAAAAAGTTTTCAAAATTTGATTTATTTACTAAAGATGAACTGACACAGTAAATATTACAAAAAAAGTCAATATAGTATTGTTTTTCTAATTTCAATGTTTATAATTTATATTTTAATCTTGTCGGGTCACGGATCATTCAGTTCTTACTATTCTTGAAAATATGTCATGGTTTTTTAGTTTACTGTATTTTTATTATTTACTAACGGAGGAACCAGTACTGCGATTTTTTTTTTATATGTACATTTATACTAGTAACAGTAACTGCAGTAACAGTGGCGTAACTATCGCCCGTGCTGACCGGGAGCGTTCCGGGAGCCTAGGCGTTGTATTAAAATTTTAATTGTACGTGTACAAATGGAATACAAAGATAAAGTTGTAATGTGAGATATTTACAACATTTTTCAACGCAAACAGTTAAATTAGTTCATCGTAAGTTTTTAATACATAAATCCTACATTAATACAATAAATAAGTAACTGCACACCTAACTACCGCGGTCGCGGTTGCAGTAAAGTCGTGGTAAGTTGTGGTTACCTGAAAACGCGTTTTAGTTACGGAACGGTAGTCACACCTCACAGATGGTAAAATAGACAACTGAACTGTCATTTTATGGACGTTATATGTTATAGATATTCTCTTACAAACTTATTAATAAAAATATTCGTTTTATTAGTAGTTGTTTACAATGGCACATTATATAAGAACATATATGATTTTTCCCGATATTATTTTTCACGACATCGATCAATATTACTAAAAATCAGTTACTTACACTCATTCTTACTGTTTTAATTATAGACTATAGTAAAATAATATTATAATTTACTACTTGCACTACAAAGAAACGATTAATTCTCTCCACTTAACTCTCGCCTTGTTGTAATTGTTTTGAAATTCCCGCCTTTTGTAGTTTACATTAGATCTGAAGTTTGTAGTAGGAGGAAATAACCACTCTAACCGCGATATTTCGACGGTTAGTTTGGTTACACCAAAGTAACCAAAATTTTCAGTAACCGCGTTCCGAAACCTAACAATTTTCCTGAAAAGGTTAATGTCGTACACTTTCGGAACGGGAAACTTCAACCGCGATTACTTTCGTCGAGTAATGGAACATTGTATTAGTTTAACTATTCAAATGTTATTTTCACATTCAAGTATTAATCAATTAATTTATTGAATAGTAAATATAAACGTGTTCTCTAATTTTTAACAATTTTGTCATATACACTTTTGCCTTTAAAGTCTATAATAAGATGGATATTTCAAGTTTTTTAGTTAGTGTTCCTCCGACGTCCATTTTGATTGAACCAGGGCCCGGTCGATAAAATTTGGCGGCTTAAGCAAACCAAATTTCGTGTTGCCCGGCATATAAAAAGAAGGATTCTTGATTGGCTGAATGAGCAAAAAAAAAAAAAAAAAAGTAACTGAACGAGCAAAAAGGAAACCTGAGTAACATAAAGTGTCGTACTTCTAAAATTGAAAAGATTTGATTTTAACCAACCGACGCGGAAACAAGACACTTAACTGTTTATTTATTTATTTTTTTATTTATTTATACTTTTATGCCATAATGACCACCGTACTTAACATGATTGCCCATAACATCAGCCGCTAATGATAACTGCATATCGCAGGCTGAAGATGCCTGTAAGGAGAAGAGAACTGTATTAAATGCGAAGCGTGCCAATAAGTTAAATCAACTTATTTTTTTTTTACCTACATGACGATTTAAGAAGAAACACCTTTTATTATATATTTATATACAATATTCTTATGCAATTTGATACATTTGATTTATTTTTTCAGGGCAAAATTGACATGCAAGGTACTTACCAAGATTTGGCTAACAGCGATGATTTATATGCTCAGTTACTGCAGATAGAACAAGAACAGTCAGAGGATGAGAAACAAATATCATTCAACGCTGCCCGAACTATGAGACAACAATCAGTCAGGGTAATTATATTTTAGATTTAAATATAACATTTTTCTCACCTATGTATTTCTTCTCTGTTGAAGATGAAGAAATACCTATACTAGATGTTTCTTCTAACTTGTCCACTATTGCTCTAGATATCAATTGCCATTTTATAACAGAATATTAACTTTGCGAAGCACTTTTTTTTTGACTAAACATACGTTGTGCAACGTTCTTATTTTAAATGGAAACTCATTTTTTAAAGTATTTTATTCCGAATGCAACGACATAAATAGGTAAGCTTACATTACAAAATAACTAAGAAAAATTAAAGTTAATTGCATTAATTTTATGAATTCTCGTAACAAGAGTGCTATGAATAATAGCAATTGAACATTTTATTTTATTTCATTACTTGTTTAATAAAACATTATCTTCTTAAATGTAATTTAGTTTTAAGTAAACAAATACAGGGTCATGCCACTGGACACTGTCCATCTCATGTTATACACTTTACAACTCATTAACTTATTGTTTATTTATAGATTATAAATATCAGTAAAAAAATAATAATAAAAAATCTTGTTAGTCATATGCAATTTAGGTCAAAATTAAATATTAGATTAGTATTTCGTGGTGAGTTGAGAATCAACGAATGTGATCAATATATCTTAAATATTGTTGTGTCACTCGTCTTGACTTACTGTAAATCCAATTTACATTGCCTGGTGTTATGTTTATGTTTATGGTGTTAAATCAAGTCTGGGTTTATTTCTGCCCTTTCAAAAGTACTTATGAGACTGGTACTTTGTTATCTTTTTGGTCTTCTGTTAAGAGACGAGGCAAAAACTTTTCAGCAACACGTCTCTTTGCTAAAACCTTGGTCAAAATGCCTCGAGAAGACCCGTATTATATTTCTACTTCTTCTGCAACCTCTGAAATAGTAAATCGTCGGTTGGTACGGATTAATTCGCGATCTTGAATAATATTTTCGTCGGTTTTAGAAACTGAGAGATTGTCGGCACTCTCATTATCTTTAAGGAATTTCTGAGTTGACATTTTAATTTTTTTTAATAAAGCATAGTTTTTATTTGACATTGATAATGTTTTTGGTTTATTTGAAAGTAGACATGTAGGTTAAGTGCGGAATAAAATATCTGACAAATGACCACCTCGGCCGTGGCAGCACATCTTCACTCTTTTGATGAAATTTTCCATGACATGTTGACATAATTGCCGGGAAATTTCAGCAATGTTGTGCCGAATTTCTTCTTTAAGGTTCTCTGGGGGTTCTAAGGGTTTGTTGATGTACACTTTATCCTTAAGATACCCCCAAAGAAAGAAATCTAACGGTGTCAAGTCACATGGTCTTGGCGGCCAATTCACATCACCTCACTGCGAGATAACAGGAACATTAAATTTTGTTTGAAATAACTGCATAAGTTTCATTGGCAGTGTGACATGTTGCTCCGTCTTGTTGAAACCACATGTCTTCCACATCCATATCATCAATTTCATGCTATAAAAAGTTGGTAATCATCTCTCGATATCGAATTCCATTGACGGAAATGCCGTTACCATTTCCATCTTAATTTTCGAAGAAGTAAGGCCCAATCAATCCCCCAGCCCAAAATCCGCACCATACTGAGACCCGTTGTGGATGCATAGGAAGTTTGTTAATCACTTTTGGATTTTCGGAACCCCAAATGCGACAATATTATTTATTAACATAGAGATGAGTTTTTTCAAAAATTCAACATCAACTTGTTGTTCCAAAATCCAATTTGCGAATGCCCGACGGCTTGCATAATCATGTTGTTTCAATGCTTGTCAAATGAACCTTGTACGCATACAAATGCAAATCTTTCGTCAAAATTCGTGGGAAAGAGCTTCTGGAAATGCATAATTGCTGACTGTGACGACGGATTGATGTGGAAAGATTTTCTTCAACACTTTCGCTTACACCGTCTGTGATTTCATTCGTACAAACAGTACGATGACGGCCACTGCTTTTTTTTTTTTTAGAACTGAACCGGTTGACACAAATTTATCTATTAAATTCACCACGGTGTTACGAGAAGGTGCATTACGATGACTAAAAAAGTACGGCATTTGCGAACAGCCTCCACAATTTTTTCACCATTTTTAAAGTGTGTAGTGAAGCGAAAAAAAAAAATTAAAAGCCAGGAGAATCACCACTGGGTGACTACTCCGCTCCAGACAATTATAGTCAACAAATTTACTTGTTGGCCTAAATATGGCCAGTTGTAAAATAATTTTGTAATAAAAAAAAATAAAATAAAGTGAATTGTAACAATTTTTACGCGTTGTTCGATTGTGTGTGACTTTCTCTAACTATAACAGCAACGTTTACTAATGCCAGAAAATAAAAAAGTCTACTCTGGTTATGCCGCGAAAAAAATAGCGGAAAATTTAAACTGGTAGTTCAATTTGGAATACCTTTATTTAAATCCGACAATTCGACTTCGAGCATCTTCTCCAAAAGCTGTTTTCAAAAGTTCAAGTGTTTCTGTTTAAAAAAAACATCCCAAAGATGCGCCAGGTTCATCTTAAAAGTCGCTGCGGTAAAGAAAATCGAATTACAAAAACCGCTATATAGTTCGAACGAAATAACTTAGTAAAAAACAGGCAGTCAACTCATAAGTGATAGCTGCATCGTATGAATAAAGTCTTCAACTCCTTATTAGGGTATTGCATAATGTCCACAGACCGCTTTTTTTTTATCAAATTGTTTTTTGTTTTTTGTTGCAGAGCAAATCCAATTCAGTCACCAGTACTTTAAGTGAATCAACATCTAGTATCGTAGATAGCATTGATAAAGTTGATAGTAATAATATGGATTTGGAAGAATCATCCAAAGGCAAAGTTAAAGGAAATTTAATGTTACAATACATGCTCGGCGGTGGAAATATATGTTTTGGAATTATTGTTATGATCCTGTTCTTACTGTCACAATTAGCTGCAAGTGGTGCCGACTACTGGGTTAGCTTATGGTAAGAGTAATAATAATTTATCTGAACGACACTAAATGCAATACACAACTTCTTTAGAGCTTGTAGGTATAACCAAGAAACTCTTATATGCACCGGTTCAATAGAACCGCTTTTTATTTATTTATTTATTTATTTATTTAATTCAGCGAATCGCTCATTAACATTGTACTTGTAATATTTATTTAGGAAATTTATTTCATAAAATTATCTTTATTTTCTTTTCTGTATTCTTATAATTAATTATGAGAATAGTTATTTGTTTAACTAAGCGAAAGTTGCAGTTTTGCTGCCGCGGCTGGTGGTTTATAACCGAGGCGAAACCGATAGTTTTCTGGTTATTTAAAATTTACATTAATTTTATAATTATTTTAAATATTTTATATTGGTGACCCGCAATATCGAAGAATTTACTTCATGAATGAATGTTACTAAAACAATGACGCCACTTTCAATTACGTTTACATGCGAAAGGCAGATTTTTTTTTTTGTAAATACTGCACACTGACACCTACTTAATATTATCTCAATACCAAGTATATATTTAAGTTTCACACACTGTGTTCATAGTTTGGCTATAAACTCAAAATCCAAAGCTTTAAGAATAAAAAAATATCACAAGTCACTCTGACACATATAATCAAATATGGCTGAATGCTAAATCGCCATGTAATTTTTTTTATGTCGATAGTGTCAATAGCAGCAAAATAAAAAATCTATTTGAATTTTCTTTTACTTAATAGTTAAAACTAGTCAAAACTTTTGATAAATAAAATTATAATTGTTGTTTTTCATTAATATATATGTTTATATACATAAGCACTGTATTATGTATGATAAACATCATTAAATCCTGACCGTTACGTAATGGTAAGCAATGGGTTGTAAAATATCAAAACTGTATTCTGATTCACAGCTGAAAATACCAATTTAACAAAGAACCAATCAGATTACTTCGTTAGTCCGAACTCAATCGAGGAATGTGATTCTTTCTAATAACTTAATATTTGTTATCAACTCATTGGTATATAGAGAAAAATACTGTTAATTTAATAATCAATTCGTATAAGGTAACAAAAATAGAATGTACACCTATGTGTATATGTCCTTGGAAATAAGTTTGATAACTAAATGTTTCTGTCAAGTATTGCATAACTATCTAGAAATAATGATCGCACTGTATTAACAAAAACATACAAATTCGTGTATTCCATGAAAATGTTTAAAAACATTTCATTTTTAAGGTTGTGTACTAACCTTGCGACGTAATTCCTTTGCTAACTCTGACGGTTGGAGCGGGTTTTACGATAACAGCGACAAGTAACAGCAACACATAGCGACAGATGTTGACAGACAGATTACTTGATAGCATTTTAATAAAATTGCTCGACTTGGGAAGCTTACAGTGCAGTTAAAAAACGACTTGTCTTCAGAATACTATTAATAGCTTATTACTTTTATTGGGGTTTTAATTTATTTATTTATTAGGACATATAATTAATTGATTTCTTTAAATTTCAGGGCCGGATTAGAAGATAAAGGTACATTCGACAAAGACACATTCCTAAATGAATCGTACCCAAAACTAGCAAAATTAGTATCAGAAGAATCATATACGTTATCAAGAGAACTCTGTCTTTACATCTACGGCAGCATTATCATCGCCATTTTCTTAATCACAATAACAAGGTCAATCTCATTCTACAAACTCTGCATGCGAAGCTCTCAATACCTCCATGACAAAATGTTCTTCAGTATCGTCAACACAAAAATGCGTTTCTTCAACACTAATCCATCTGGAAGAATATTAAATAGATTCTCAAAAGACATAGGGGCAGTTGATGAATTACTACCAAAAGTTTTACTTGATTCAGCACAGATTATATTGTCCATGTTGGGTTCTTTGTTATTAACTGTTGCTATGAATCCATATCTCTTAATTCCAGTTGGTATTATTGGTAGCTTCTTCTTGTTTTTGAGAATTGTGTATTTGAAAACATCAAAGAATATCAAACGTTTGGAAGGAATTACTCGAAGTCCTGTATTCACGCATTTAAATGCTACTCTACAAGGTTTGACGACAATCAGGGCTTATGGTGCTCAAGATATCTTAAGAGCTGAATTCGATAAACATCAGGATTTACATTCTAGTGCTTGGTTTATGTTCATTTCTTCTAGTTCAGCATTTGGATTTGCTCTAGATGTGTTGTGTTTTGTTTTTACTGCTTTAGTAACATTTAGTTTTCTTATAACTGATGATTTTAAACTACATGGTGATACAGTTGGTCTTGCAATAACTCAAGCAACCGCTTTGACTGGATTGTTACAATGGGGTATAAGGCAGTCTGCTGAAGTAGCAAATCAACTTATGTCAGTTGAACGTGTACTGGAATATACACAACTTGAAAATGAACCTCAACCAGTAATTCCAAAAACACCCCAAGATAACTGGCCACAAAATGGCCGAATTGATTTTAAGAGTACCGGGTTGAGATATGCTGAAACGGAACCTTTAGTACTGAAAAATCTGAACTTTACTATAAAACCTAATGAAAAAATTGGCATTGTTGGTCGTACTGGAGCTGGTAAATCGTCTCTCATATCCGCCATTTTCCTTTTAGCAGAAGTAGAAGGGAAAATTGAAATTGATGGAATTGACACCAAAGATCTTGAGTTGCAGTACTTAAGATCTAAAGTTTCTATTATACCGCAAGATCCGGTTTTGTTCTCTGGAACATTGCGTAGGAATTTGGATCCATTTGAGGAGTATCCTGATAATGTATTGTGGAGAGCTTTAGAGGAAGTTGAATTGAAGGATATTGCTGCAACAAATAAATTGGAGAGCAGAGTTTTGGATCGTGGGTCTAACTACAGTGTTGGCCAGAGGCAACTTATTTGTCTGGCCAGAGCTATTATTAGAAATAATAAAGTATTGATGCTGGATGAAGCTACAGCTAATGTTGATCCACAGTAAGTAGTTCATGTTTTATAAATTTAGTGGCATACAGTATTAAGTCTCATTCGTAGCTCATGTTTTAATAGACAACGCTTAATTCATAATGTTAACGCATAATGCATAATGTTAGTGGATAAGCACAACACAAATGTACCATTTTTTGCTACATATTTAATAGATAAATTGCCCTAGCTGCCACCTATACGCAATAGTTATTACTAAACAATTTATAATAAAAGACCTTGCTTGGGTTATTTCATTTTTCACGTTGGGATGTCAAAATTTAAAATTCCAACAATGAAACCATGGAAACGAATGACATATGTCAAAATTAAATGTTTTTTTTAGATATTTTAATGACAAAAAAATAAATAAATGGGAAATTTGTATTAAGAATGACACAAAAATCAAAATATAAAGAAAAGGACATTTTAAAATGATATTAACCTTAACCAAAAAATGTTAAATGTTAAACAAAACGGCCGAAAGGCACGATTTAAACGATGAAAGTAACTAGATTGCAAAATCTAGTTCCGCTTAACCGTTTGGAACAGACTGTATATGTATTGATTTTTTCAAAATAATATTTATTAAGTTAATTATTAAATGAAGTATCTACAATGTTCCTCATAATACTCGCTCTAACCTAACTTTTTGATTTTACAAAAAAGTGTGAACTTTTGTTCCCACCCTATTTCCCAGAAGCGTTGGTCTAAAAAGTCTGAAAAAAATCTCAATAATTGATGGAAACCAAAATAGTTCACAAGGAATTTTTGTCAGATTATTTTTTTTTAAATTTCTTGAAAAAATACATATTTTTCATGTAGTGTTTTAAATAAAAGCTCTTAATACATTGAATAACAAACGATAAATTATACTGCAAAAAAAAAGTTATTAGTTTCAACGTTTTTACTAAAATTATATCACAAGCTGCATCCACAACTCTTATTCGAATTTAAAATATAATATATTCCTTCATTTTGACAGTTTTCAGTGTTTTAATGTTAATGTTAATGTTAGAAGTTTGAAATATACAAACTTTTAACATTATGCGTTAAATAGTTTCTTACGCGTATGCACTAAGTTGGAGCTATGAATGGTTATACGGATTTGTGTAGAACAAACATTCTTACGCTTTAGCATTAGCACTATGAATTAAGTACTATCTATTAAAACATGAACTATAAATGGTACTTTAGTTAGCTAGTTTTTAGTATTATAAGTATAACGTAAAATCAAGAAATCCTTACACCGTCACTCATGTGTCTGTTCGGTAAAAATTGTGACCAAACAGCTGGATGTAGAATATTGAAATTTTCATGCATGCATTTGCAATTGCATATTTTTTCCTAAATTCAACAACAGTTTTTCACCTCGGGGCAAAATTTAAATGAAAATGGTTTCATTACAAAAGTGCCGACTGGTTTTTGGTAATTGCCCCCGTTGTCCCCCTGGAGTTGACGCCTATGAATACAACTAATAGAGGAGCGTTCAATGGGCTTTTGCTCGATTTAGATTACTGTCCAGCATTTCCTTGATTTGTTTATTTATTTATTTTTGTTTTTTTCGGGTATTTTTACCTGTATTTTTTAAATATATACTTAGCAGTGGATGCGCCTGCGAGAGGTCCGGGGGGGGGCTGGCCCCCCTAAAAATTGTTCCCCCCCCAAATTGGTTTGGTCCCCAGCTGCCACCTTCCAGAAAATTTAAAATTTCAGATAAAACTACTCAGTTTTGGGTAGCGGGTTAAAGGGCTTTTTCAAGGATTCATCTTTTCAACATTTAAAACCATCATATTTTAATTAATATTTATAACGATCAAAAAAGTGGTACCCACCTCAAATGTTTCCAGGCCCCCCTATATTTTAAAAGCTAGCGCCGTCACTTATACCTAGTCTTACTATAAACGCTGTCACAAGGTTTTCAATGAAATTTCGCAAGATGCTTGAAGATATTTTAATTTTAAACAGGAAATACCAATCAGTTTCCAAAATGACCGGCTCTGGCCTTAAATCGGTAACAATTTGTCATGTGATATTTAACAATACTTTTTTATTTTAGAACCGATGCACTTATCCAGAAAACGATAAGACAAAAATTCACTGACTGCACCGTTTTGACAGTAGCACATCGTCTGAATACAATAATGGATTCAGACAGAGTACTAGTCATGCAGAATGGAACAATGGAGGAGCTGGATCATCCATATGTCCTTCTACAAAATCCAAAAGGAATATTCGCAAGAATGGTAGCTGAAGCTGGTAACCCATTATGTGAACAACTAAAAAGAACTGCTAGAGAAAACTATGAAAATAAACATGCAATTAAAGAATAGTGATTATTCTGTGAAACTAAAACCTAGAAAAAATTAAGAACATAATTAGATAAGAATATTTATAATGATATTAATTATTTTAAGAGAATTTTAGTTGTACTTTTAATTGTAGGAAATCAAAGTTGTTTTCATCTGAGAAAAGTTCGGGAAGACGTAAAAATATCTCACATCTGAGATATTTTTACGTTAGTGCAATAATCCTAAATATACGACGAAGATTGAAATTGTAATAGTGATAACTGTATAATATCTACAGATTCAAAACACAAGCCTCTTGTTGCTCTTGTTTGTAACCCTTTAATGTACTTACCAATGTTGTGTAACACCTGTCGTTAGCTAGGTGGAAGTCGTAGGACACCATTGAAGACAACTGTTTAGTTGATCGTTCGTAAAGAGCAGTCTATGGTATCAACAGTGTTTCGGATATTTGCAACGCATGTGGCAAAGTTTTTAAAGTGAGTTAATAAGTCTACATAATACTGGTTTCATTTGCTAAAATTTTTTGGATAAGTTTTTTGCTGTACCTCAACGCCAGATCGTTACTAATCGCTTGATTCGACTGCAGGTTGTTGATCCTTACTATCACTCGTTCCCTAAAAGGAAGGAATCATTTCGCGACATTTAAAATTATTCCAAACATTGTTGATGCCGCAGATTGCTCTATAAGAACAGAAACCAGATAGGTGTTGCCAATGGCATCCTGGCACATCTCTGGCGATGGGATATGCCTAACACTGCTAACTACAATGAAGGGCTATAAAATTTTGAAATAGATATCTGTTTTGTGTCTGTATAGTTATTATAAAATTGCCACTTCAAATTCCAACCCTTGTGCGTATAAAGGATTCATAAACTACATCACGCCATAAAACTAACTCAAAAATAGTTACGCTGCAATATAAATAAAGTTGAAACTTGTTAGGTATTTTGAGGAAGCATGCACCAATATATTATATTATACTATCTCTTCTTTAATCATTTTGTCGCGATTTCAATAAAAACAGTAATCAAAAATTGTTATTCGCGTTGTATACTGACGCATGCTCATTCGGGATTGGACTGTCAGTTCATGTTAGGAGTATAACCTATATGACTTGTAATCTTGTTGTAATGTAAATCGTTCTGTAAACACAATAATATCCAAAAAAGTATACAAAAACTTTTTGTGACAATTGTCAGGCACGGTGCATGCTCGCCACTCTCGTCTGTGATTGGCTACGCATAGCCTCCACAAACATGAATGTTCAACTTGGTGAATTTTTATGTTATGGAGTTGTGTGTCTGTGTACTACGGTCGTATTATAAACAGAACAACGATAGTACTATGAATCAACTTCAATAAGTTATGGAGCCATGCTATGCACATGCTATGCGTTATGTTATGAGTCCAGAACAAACCAGACTTTAGAATTTACCGCCCGCGGCATCATAGCCTCCTTGCCCCACTTGTTGCGTCGCTGGTTGTTTGGTAACAATATTTGTTTATCAGTACAAATCAATGCGTTACACATTTAAAGTTCTTTTACGATAGCTATAAAATGACGTAGTAATTAATAAATTTGCCGTGTTGCCAGTTATTTGTTTACAAATGTCAAAAAAGTTAGGTTATATTCAATTACTTCTAAAAAGAAATTGAAAATCTGTATTTTCTAAGGAGTAAAGGGGTTAATATGAATTATGATATTGAGTTATAAAATTACGATATAAAGAAAAAAAGTCAAATATTTTTTTATTCGACAAATAGATTTTAATATTTTAATTTCAAATGTTCTAATTTGTTTTACTTGAATAACGAGTATTCGAACATTATTGGCAGTACTAATTGCAGGTCTTTAGTACTATATATATAACACTATATAATACTTTAATTTAATTACTCTGTATATAATAATTATATAATACTTTAACTTTTAATTGCTGTTTAAGATGTTGCAACGTAGGAAAGGGTTACCAATCTTTGGGAGCCAAATATAACTACTAAGTAAGACTTGTATATTAGTTACATTACATTTTAATGTTGGCAACTAAATTAACCAAGTATGACGTCATTTCATAGTTATTGTGAATGAACTATATTACATGACACTACCAATATTTTCCTAGAATTTTGATGCTTAATGCATTTAGAAGTTCACAAGGAATTTCTCGTATTCTCAGTGAAAACAACAATTGTGTATTACTTGCAAGTGCAATTAACTGTATAAAAGTACAAAATAGTGAAGATTGCTATATAGATCTATTGTATAATATCAAAAAATGTGCCTAAAGTAAGAAATTTTTACAATCACTACGTATCCGTGTTAGATATTCCTTGTACTTATAACTATTTTTAAGAATATGTACAATAATTCTTTTTAACAAATGCAGCATTCGTCGTATTTACTTAGCACATTATTCTCAAACTTTTGAGAATGTTTGAGCAAGAGAGGTAATGTGTAATTTTATATCTTAAATAATGAATCTGAATATTTAAAATAGTTCCTTACATGGCAGCATTATATAGATCAGCGTTTTTCAACCATTTTCAATTGACGGCTCACCGAAAAATTGTCAAAACACTTCATCAGTTTTTATAATGATTTTTTTTTATAATTAAAAAATGTCTTTCAAGATTGTAATTAAAATTTCAATAACTTACATTCGAATCATTATGTCAGAAACTGCTTGTGTGCGCCAGCTCTTAGTAGTCTAAAGCGTGTTCTACATTATACAATTCCCATCAAATTTTCATACTTATTTCTTTGACTAGAACTTGTACTAGAAATAAATCATTGAAATTGTACAGTGTAGAACACGGTATGTAGTCAAGGTCAACTTTATTCAAAACTAGATTTGATCCAACTATTCTTGAAAACACATCCAACTTGGAACTCGGTGCATGCGCAGTAGACAGTTTTAACAATAGTACCAACATTAAAATTACGCTTGTAAATATTTTGTATTACCACGTGTTTAATAGTGTTTTGTTGATCATTGGTTTGAATAAGCGAATATATAAATTGTGTTTTGTACGTAAATCAGTAATTTTACAAATCTAATAGCTAGGTTATAAACATTTGACAAGGTATGAATTATATTTTTATGTTGGTACTTTAAATGAACTGAACACGTGTAAGAATTTCATTCTCTACCAAAAAATTGAAAAATAAATTGTATTAAAACTTTGACAACTTCTAGTTCAAAGAAAAAAGTTTAGAAAATTGACAAATAAAGTATAATGTAGAACACGCTTTAGTCTTTTGTCTTTGTTTTGAAAGCTCCGTGTATTTATCTCTCGTGTTTATCAACGTTAGGTGTTTTCGGGTCGTCCTTTTGTCCTGCTGCCTTCGTACGTGTAGTTAGTAACTTTTAACTTATATAAGCTATAATATCTTGTATCTAGAAAAGTTGCAACCCAGACATTTCTACAGCACAACCCGCCACTGATTTGCGTTGGTAAAATTGGTGTTAGAAAAGTGAAAAAAAAAGTAAATAAATAAAATAGATATTAATGAGGCTTATTGCCTATTTATATTTCGCGACCTTAAAATAAAAAGGTTCTATCTACAGTTTTGAGAAAAATAATATTTTCAGATAAAAAGGTTCCATGTGCATAATTCTACCTTCCTACTAATGTTATATTACCATTTATTACGGTAATAGTGAAGTTTTTGAATTTTAAAGGTTAGATCTGCATGCATTACTATATACTTCTAGTTCACGTAAATCGTCCTATCTACAAGAACTGAAATACACTTAAAACTGTGTCAATAAGTATAGACAGAATTTTTTATTATTACTTATAACCGATTTGCTTCAATGATTGAGCTTAATTTTGATAATTTAGTGCGATATTAATTTCTTGTCAGTTACATAACAGTAAACAATGAGTTTAAAAATATCAAAACTATGTTCTACTCCACAGCTGAAAATCCCAATTTAACAAAGAACCAATCAGATTACTTCTTTTGTCCGAACTCACCCGAGAAACAACGAAAATATGTGTTCCTAACTTAATACCTGTTGTCAACTCATTGGCGTGTAGAGAAAAATAGTGTTCATTTAATAATCAATTCGTATAAGGTAATAAAAATAGAATGTACGCCTATGTGTACATGTCCTTGGAATTAAGTTTGATAACTAAATGTTTCTGTCAAATGTTGCATAACGGACAAGATTTCTTGATCGCTCTGTACATGCCCACGTAACTGAAATGCAGCAGATTGAACCTTTTAATATATTTGAAGAGGAAATAGTCCACTGCAATGCTTTATGAATTGCTATATTGTTTAAAGTAATGTATAGGCTACTCCAAACCAAACCTTTAGGCGCAACTAGATTATGAAATCTAGTAATTTTTATCTATTAAATCGGACTTTTGGTCATTTTGTTTAAGCTTTGTAAATCATACTCACATTGTAAATTCTAGATTAAACTGACTGTCATTATAAAATGTCATTTTCATTACGTTTTGATCTTTTGTGTCATTCTTAGTAAAAAAATCCCATTTATTTATTTTTTTTTGTCTTCAAAATGTATAAAAATGTATTATAATTTATAACAAATATCATTCGTTCCCATGGTTTCACTTTTGGAATTTTAAATTTTCACATACCAACCTGAAAATGAAATAATCCAGGCAAGGTCTCTTCTCGTGACAACCTAAAAGAACGAAATTCTCATTTAGTTTCGCTTAAAGCAAAGGAATTACCTATATGTGCTTCATAACATTCTGAAACAAGATTGCGAAGATTTTGAGATGTCGGAACTCGACTGTCTCAAAATGGTCAAATTGTCAGATAAAACCCTTTTATCTTAAGGTCGCGATTTATTAATGACCAAATCAAAGAAAATGTATGAATTTACCTATAATTTGTCTTATTTTATTTTTGTCAGTAGTTCATTATTTTCGTAGAAATGTAAGTGACACTGTAAGCTCCATTTTCATCCCTTATAGGCATGGATGTATGCAGTGATGTCACCTAATTTATTAACAACCGGTTGATGGAGTAGGGGTTATAAATATTTGTATTTTTCTGTTAAATTTATTAAATCGCCCGTAAATAGTAAATCGCTCGGCATTTTAACAACCGGTGTCGGGAAACTGCTGTGAATTTTAACTGCCATAAATTTTAATACCCGGTTTCCTGAAACCGAAAGATCCTACGAGTACTTCCCCTTCGGGTGGCAAAAATTGCCCCCCCAATGAAATTTATTAGCTATAATACCTACCTAATTTACTTTACCCTGCGCTCATGTAGTTTTCCCCCTGGTACATCTAATTTCCCCCCAAGAGAAAAACATCTGGATTCAACACTGGTGACATCACTGGATATCATGATGCACTTACATTACTGGTAGTGGGAAAAATGTGTTTCAAGATTGTACTTAAAAGTTCAATAACTTACATTCTATTAGATGTGTTATTTTCAAAAACAATGTTTTATCTTGATTTCAGAAAGATGTCGTGTGATATTAATTGATTTATTGGTGACTAGCAGCACACCAACGGTTGAAAATCACTGATTTAGAATGAGGAAAATACTTCTCAATTATTAAATAATAATAATAATATAATTATTATTTTCATTACTAATACATCTCATTTCTTAAACATATTAATATAAACTAATGAAAATTTTACATATTCAATATTATGTAAATATTAAAAATTACTACACGGGCTGTGATTATCGCCATATGATGCCAAAGTACTTCTGTTCGAAATTTACTTCAAATATTCAATATATATTATGTGTAATTTTATAATGGCAACACAATTTAATAAAATATATTCAGTAAAAACAAAATTAATGAAAGTAAAACAACATTAAGACTTAACTGAGCAACAATATTGTAAGATGTTATTTTTGAGTGGGATCTACTGCTATAAATGCGGTACACCAAATATTTTAACAAATCTCATTTCCTTCCCTCTGAATTTACGAAGTAGACGCCAAAAGTTTCTGGCCTAACTATATTCCAGGGGGTTATAGAAATAAAACGGCAACGTCATCTTCAATATAGTCTCCTTATACGACAATACACTTCTTAAATCTTTGAATTAACATTTCAAATCTTATAGAACTATCAATACAAACAGAACAGTAATCCGCAGTTTTATCTGCAAAATTTTCATTAATTGCCTCCTGCAACGTTTCTTCGCTGTTAAATTATCTATCTTGAAAGTCTTTTTTAAGTTTTGAAAAAAGGTAATAATCACTAATTGCCAGGTCTGGGATGTAGGGTAGGTGTCAAGCTCAATGAACCCATACTCCATCATAGCAGCTTGGCAACGGCGGCCGTGTGAACTGGCGCGTTATCCTGTAGAAAGCGAATACCGTTACTCATCTTGCCGCGTTTTTTCTCCTTGATGTCATCATCTATCTAGTGTAGCAGACCTGTGTAGTATTCACTGTCGCCTTTCTCTCCTACAAGTTAAGCAGTATAGTTTTTTTTCGAATTACAAAAAATCGTCGCCATGAACTTCTTTTGCTTCTTCGGCCGCATTTCGTCCGGACTACGCCATCCTATGGATTCTTTTTTGGTAGAAGATCATAGTGTAGGGTGACCATTCGTCCCGCATTTTGATTTAGTGTCCCCAGGGCCGAATTTGGCTCTGTACTTATATTTGGGAGGTGAAGACCTTTTTTTTGCTCTTTACTTATATTTGGGAGGTGAGGACATTTTTTTTTTGTTTGCTCTTCACTTATATTTCGGAAGTGACGACCTTTTTTTTGCTCCGTCACGCATTGCGATGTCCGTCCCCGTGACGATGGTCTCTAGTACTTTCTTCTGGTTGTCACAGCAAAGATCCAAAAAGTCTGCAGGTCACGCTTTGTTGCTTTTGAATTTGGAACAGAAGTGGACTGACTAAAATTTGTGTCTCCAACCTACTGATGAGTATTGGCGGGAGCAAATTTTATATTTATTCTCTCATAGATGGCGCCACCTGACACTAAAGTCGTTTTATTTCCATCATTTTTGGAACATAGTTTGGTCGGGAACGTTTGGCGCCTAGCTTAAGGTGACCATTCGTGGCGGATCTTAGTACTTTGTTCCACATCGGGTAATTGTCCCGGATTTATAAAGCCGTCCCATTTACAAATTAAATTTTATCATATTTGAAATTGCATTCTATACTTTATTTGATAACTTTGGCGGTAACTCGACGTCGTTCGACGTTCGTCGCTGTACACTCTGACTGAATTTTAAAAGTCATGATGACGTACTCTTCGTACGATAATTCTTCAAGTGCTACGGTACAGAGGCTAAATAGGTCAAGTCATGGCGACTAGACGACTTAAATATACAATGTTTTATTTACATCCTCTGGGTGTGGAGTAAAAAAAATAAAATCATGTTAATTACGATTCAGTTGAATTTATGACATCCAAAGCACCCAACTCGAATAAATAAATGAGTAGATAGAAATTGCAATCAAAAGTAGTTTGTGAAAGAGTAATATTTATTTTTATTGTTTTAATTTTTCTAGATTTCTTTATAATTTCTACAAATATGACTAAAAAAGGCAGGAGCCCCCGCCTAGTCCTCTTGTTCGGGATTGCAATGTTCACCCTAGCAAATCGTTTACAAATAGTCACCCTATCCTAGCTCGTTCTTCTAGTTTTCCATTTCCACGACTTGGATTCGTACGTTAGAATCTGAACTGGAACCTTTTTAAAAATGTGTACCTTGCTCTCTTGTTATATTTTGAGTTTGCGTGTGCTTACATAGAAGTGCAAAACAGTTTTGTCAATTTCCATTGGCCTCTGTTTTATTTTATTTTTTACTATTGTTGCTCAGAAATTCAACAAGCCGTCATATTGTTTTATTTGTCGTTTGATCTAGTTATCCTTATTTAATTCTGATGTAATATCTATTAAAAGTTTACCTGAAATGTTACATTAGTCACTAACAGCCAAATATGCTATGGCCTAACAAATTCAACTAACTTATTTATTACGTTAGTATTGAAATGAGGAAACAAGATCATCTTTATATAAAAACATCGTATTTTAAACATAGTTTAATTCTACCAGTTTTCAGTGTTTTTAGTTTTATGTGCAAAATTGTTAGGAAATTATTAAACTTTTTAATATATTTGTTAATATTAGTCATCATTAGTTTAGATTAAAGAGTCTCATAATCAAAATATGAATGTACAATTTAGAAAAACCTTTATTAGTAAATTTAAATATGTGTTTCCCGAAATTTTTAACGAAATGCATATTGTAAATTTTTATATTTAACATCAAATATTTTTATATACATTTTAATGTCTGTTTTCAAGCATATTATTTTATAAAAGAGTATTTGAAGACAAGGACCATATATTTATTTTATATTGTAATTATAGTTAATAGAAATAAATTGAGATCTGAAAATTTATAATTCTTTGTTTTTATTTCTTACCCTTATTATATTGTATTAAATCTTACTGAATAATCTACAGTGCTGGATTAAGGGCCGGCCTGACCGGGTAGCCGCCCTGGCGCTAATCTTAAGGGGGCGCCAAAACTAAGGCTAAGATGAGGGCCTTAGAGCAAGCACTCTTCATGAATAATGGCGTCCCTCTGAAACAACAGCGTCTCTCTGAAAAATAGCGTTCATTTAAAAATAGAGCTTTACTTTAAAAAAAAACTACTCTTTAAAAGCCTTGTCCCATGATGAGAGCGCCCTTTGAAAATAAAACACCCTTCTGAATAATAGTGTCCAATTTCGATGGATCTTCACGAATTGAGGTCCCTACATAACGTTTTGACTATTTTTAGCATGATGTCTGTCGGTCTGTCTGTCTGTGCGTGTCTGTCTGTGTCTTTCTGTCTGTCTGTCCGTCCGTCCGACCGTCCGTTTGTCTGTCTGTCGGTCTGTGTACACGTGCAGAGCAAATTCGGCTAAAAGGATTTTTATGAAACTTCATATTTAAGCTTTTGACATCAATGGCACGAGTTAATCAACTTTTGATAAAAATCAGTTAACTAAAAATGGGAGTTTACTCGTGTCGATTTTAAGATTTTTGCGAATATTTCACAACAGAAAAATATTTCGAAAAAATGTATTTAACAAAAGTTGCTATAAAAGCAATAACTAACAACTTTTATTTGAGAAATTTTTTGATAAAGCAGCATAAATTAAACAAGTACTTCGTGATGGCGGTTGGTCCTGTGGTGGCCAGTGACCACAGCTGATTTTTTTAAATGGGATCCTCTATATTTCATGTGTTTGGGCCCCCGCAAGTACTAAAAAAAATAATATTAGGAACCCATTTTTATTATAATTGAACTTGAGCCTCTCCCCCGCAAGAAAAAAATCTAGTTGTGCGCCCGATCCATATCAGTAGCCATCTCTCTTTCAATGGAGAGCAAAGCTAACCCAGCTAGCATATATTTGTCCATTGTAGAACGAAGATAGGACTTGTGTTTCAGCCGATTACAGGATTGTTCCGCAACTACGCTAGTTATTGGTAAAGTCAGGCAAAATATGGCAGACTTCGTTCAACATAAGAAAAACACAGACGGATGTTAGCGGCTCCCATGTGCAGAAACCAAATTTCGTTCATCACGTTATCAACAGTTTGTTTTTGACTACGCGTATTGTGCGATGTTGTTTGTTTATTTCCCTTATTATTATTTATTTCTCTTACGTTTCAAGGTATACCGTGTATTGAAATGAGTAAAAATGTATTTGAAATACATTATTTTGAGTTATTATCTTTGCAATGCAAAAGTAGGTCGTGATAGAGACCTAAGTTTTCATCGTGTTCCGAAACGTGGCAAAAAAAAACGTGTTTCTGAATGTACGTGGTGGTGCACGTGTAGTTATGGATAGAAGACAAGCATGGGAATATATTCTTAGAAGTGGAAAGACAGTTAAAGACCATTTTAGAGTGTGTTCCCGTTTGTTTCAATAAATATCACATGAAGATACCATTGAACCTGTCAAAAATATCCTACCAAAGTCAGCCATGATGTAAAATGCAGTAGCGCCTCTATCGGTAGTGTCAGATGTCAATTGGGAGCTGTGTCTACGCATTTATGGTCTATTTCAAAGTAGAAAGCGCTGCGTACCGAGTACGATTTACACTGATCAAATACAGTATAGCGGGAAATTTAAAATAAGTTACAACTAGGGCATGGGCGTAGCAACTGGGTTAGCAAGTGATTTTTTTTTTAATATGAAAAGGTTAATAAGATATTGAAATAAACAAGGCAGATAATACACTTACGTTATTTATACGACATAAATTTAGTTAAATGTGAAATTTGAAAAAGTTAAAAAAATATTAATTTTAAAAATTATGTACTATAAATAAAAAGAGAGATTTGGCTAAAAAAGTTTAAACAAAGCAATAAAACAAACACTATTTCTTCAGAGCTAAAGTTTCTTATTTAAATAATTATTGTACATAAAAATTAAAAATATATGTATATATGAAGGTCTAAAAATTATATCAATAACTTCTTCTTTGGGCACAATCAGCTGGGCTGTCTTTTGGCCTCACATTAGTCCTCTCTTGATCTGTTAAATGTCAAGTGTCAAAAAAAAATTATATGTCAGATAACCTAAAAAATATATAACTACGTAAAAACAAATTACATGGAGAATTTTCTCCATAAAATCAACGCCAAGAATATAAATAAAAGTCTAAATATGTAAATAATAACAAAATATATGAGAAAAATTAAATAATATATATTTCCAATGTACGACACTGAACATCTGTCAACTTGGACTAAAAACAATATTTTTACAGTGTAATAGGGATGACGATCTAAACCAATCCGAAGCAAGGACAAACAGCTCCTATCTTCTTACACACATTTTTCTACTTTGAAATAGACCATAGTCTTTCTTAAAGTCTTTATTAACTTCAAAACTTTTTATTTTTTGCCATTGGTTTTATTATTTTGATTTTTTTTTTAAATTTTAATTAATTAATTTTTAATTTTTAATGGCCTTTGCTACTGTGGCAATTAGCCAGGACAATTTTTGTTTTGAGAAAATTTCCATGCCATAACCGGGATTTGAACCCGAGCCCCCATGGTTGGTAGTCAAATGAGCTGACCACTACGCCATAGCGACCGGCGCGTAAATTTTGTTTATTTTGTTGCATACAGTGATGGGCGCGTAGAATACATGATGTAGACTAATGTAGATTTTACGCGTAAACATGTCAAGTAGAATATGCCTTTGTTTACGTGTCGAATGTAGAATGTAAACTGTACAAGCGCAGTACGTTTAAATGTAATATATGAAATAATAGAATGGTAATAGTTTAAATGTTATCTCACAAATCGTATGTTATGGACAATATAAATTACTTGGTTTCTGCCTGTATGAACTACTAAAGAAAAATTAAAATTAAAAGTTACTAGTTGTTTTAATCAGGAAGCTGTCAAAAATATTAAATTTGAGTTCTTTACTGGCTCTTCTGCTTAAAACTGGCGGTATTTTATTTTTTTAAACGTTACATAACCTCATTTTTCATTATTCTACGCTAGATTCTACGTGTCTACACAGTCTATACTTCTCTACGCTGTCTACGGTAAATTTACACGTAGACGTAAAAAATTCAAGTTTACGCGTAGACGCCCATCTCTGGTTGCATGTCGGGGCGCCATGCTGATGGGGAAGGGGGTAATGTCACATAGGTAATCCTAGGTCAGGATTACGACATCTAGACATTGTGACGGTCAGCTGTCTGATTAAAAACTATTCGTCAGCGTCTGACGTATGTGGCCTGATTACGAAATACAGACACTGCATTTTCGTAATGAGGAAATATTTGTCATGACACCCAAGCCCTGGTCATGCATATGGGCGACCTTGAATAGTATTTTTAATTTCAACCGTAAAAATAGATGTCAGTAGTTACGATATTAACGCACTTTTTGAACAATAGATGTCAGTAAAGTTAAGATATTAACGTACTGGACATATTTTTGACAGATTTATTTGAATCATAGTTAAGAAACCGTCAAACTATACACTGATAATGATAGTATTACATTTTTCTGTGCACAAAACCAAAAATTATAACACGAAATTACTGAGATATTTTACGGTAAGCATTTCTGTATTTATAATAAGCTCCGTGAAGTTATGTTATAATATTATTGTATGTATAAAAATATGTATAATATATATTATATTGTTATGTATATATAAATTATTTTTAAACTTTAATGATTGTTAAATTATTAATAAACAATGATAATAATGCATTTTACTGTATATTTTTGTGCCTACCATTTTCTGTTAGCTGTTAAAGTTAAAAGAAAATTGGTATTTTCAGTTATCAAGTAAATTTAATCTATAATAAATTTAATTGAAGCCTATTTGCTATAAAGCTTCTGTTAAATTTATATATGGAATAAATTTATTTGATAATTGGAAATATCAGTTTGCAATAATTTCAATATATTACTGGTATATTTTTGAATTTTCGCGCTTTAACATTTTAGTTCCGATCGTAAATATAAATGGTAATGAAATACGATATATTCGATTAACCACGCGACGTCTGTTCTTGTTTACCTATATTCTTTGATGACACCACAGAATATCACCAGAAGCGCCTTCGCTGTATAAATATTTTTGTCAGCGTAACTAGTACCATCTATTAGCTCGCTGCATAACTAACTTTCGCTTAACCCGCGAAATTTGAATGTTTCTATCATTATTATTCCCAAAATTAAAAAAAACAATAGTTATTAAAGACATGCATACATTTTTGTTTTTATAAAATGTTATTACAATTCAAAATTGTAATAAAACAAAAATGTATGCAAGTCTAAAAATTGCAAGGGATCATAAATAAATAAAGGATATAAAATTAAGCATTTTATTGTCACTTATTATAGATACACATATAAAACATGCATAGACATATAGTAGATACATAAATAATATTGTTCGGAGATCGACAACCTTCATTAAGAAAAATGTCTTATATACAAGGTGTCTCAAAATAAATTTTATATTTAGTGGATCGATTAAAAAAAAAGTAAGCCGTATATAGAAAAAATGTTTATTAATTATTAAAATACACTTTTTGGGGATTTATTTCTTAAAAATAATATCGTCTAAATGTAGACCCTCGCGTTCTCGGCACTCATTTAATCGAACAGTAAAATTACTTATGACGTCTCGGCAGGTGGACTCAGGGATGGCTGCCATTTCGTGACGGATATTTTCTTTCAAATGCGCCAGTGAAGTCGGTTTATTGGCGTAAACTTTAGATTTAAGATAACCCCATAGGAAAAAGTCTATAGGGTTTAAATCTGGACTGCGTGGAGGCCAATTTATGTCAATCACCTGATTTACGAAATTAAGCCTCTGACTGGCATCTTGGGGCTTTAATTCTTGCACCAATTGAATTTTGTAGGGGTGCAGCTTTAGGTCTTTGTGCATAATGCGATGTAATGATGATCTATGCACATTTAAAGCACTTGCGCGCTTCCGAATTGAAAGGTTCGGGTCGTCACGAACAGACTGATTAACATTCTCCACGTTTTCTACCGTTCTTGATGACCTAGGTCGCCCGGATTTTGATTTATCCAGCGTTGTACCAGTCTCTTCAAACTTTTTAACCCAATGTCGAATGAGAGGAATGCTTGGCGCATCATTTAAGTGGCGAAAACCTCGAATACTGCAGAATTTTATACGCGCTACAGTCGCCGAATCACCGTTTTTGTAAAACTCTCGCACGCTAACGCGCGGTCTGCTCCCGAGAAACGCTCCATAGCGACTGAATTCCCAAGAGCCAGGCTACCGATTGACATAACCCCCGCGCCCCTCGGATACGTTGCGTTCACGCAGTAAGCTAAATAAATATAAAATTTCTTTTGAGACACCTTGTACGATACATATACCCCTTAACATAAAAACTAACGCGTGATCCGCCACGTAAGATGTGTCTCCTTCTCTCGTGTTCTGTAATCCCGTCACTTTTCCTAATTTATAATTAAAACTTAGGTGAGATTGTATTGCCATCTCGTCGAACATAAGTACACAATGTCTATCCGAATCTCTCATCTTATCCGCGCACAAAGCTAAATGATTAATAATATTATCGCAAATCCCAACAGTTAATTGAATATTTTCTAAACTCCGAAGTAAGGTTCTTCGAGAAGGCAATGCCAACAATGTCGATAAATATCTATACAGCCTAGGACTAAGTTTGTACATGCTCAAGAATAAAGCCTTCTCTTCCATGGTCCATGGTTTCTTTTTCATGCCAGCATGCGAAATCTGACTGCTAAGTAAAATTTTCGCGGTAGTCAATTTTTATTGAGTAAACGCTTGCCTTGCCTTTTAGAAATGTGTCTACTGAGAAGTTTGAATGCTTTGGATGTTTTTTTATTACTCTCCCTGTGATAAACAAGCCTCGTTCGCCTCACGTAATTATATAACTTCTTTTCCCGGCGTGTCAGCTCGGACAAGCGGCGAACTCCGTCCGTTCCTAAAATTGCGGTACCTGAACGTCTTGAAGCACTGCCAGAATGTGTGCTACCACCCTGAACCCAGTTTGTGAGTTCTGGCTCCGGTGTTGAACACGCTAGCTGTTCTGGCTCCGGCATTAAACAAGCTAGCTGTTCTGGCTCTGGCGTTGGAGCAGCCCTTGCTAGCTGTTCTGGTTCCGGCGTTGGAGCAGCCGTTGCTAGCTGTTCTGGCTCCGGCGTTTGAGCAGCTCTTGCTAGCGGTTCTGTTGCCAACGCGTTTTCTTCGGTGACCTCTACAAATAGACAATTCATTTTAATAATGGAATAATTAATAATAATTAAGAGTATAGCACTAGCAAAATTCAATTTTCGAACGATATTTCGAAAGCGGCTTCATTTGAAACCAGGTACTGCGGACAAATCTAAGCAAATAGATGCATTCCGTGTATGCATGGAGCATCTTACTTAAATGCCATAATTTATAGGCGTTCCGGCCGGATATGTCAGATTTTTTATTTTATTTCGGGCAAAACCCGAATAATAACTAGTCATATGCCTTTTTTTATTTAATATTTGTAATTTACAGATCCAATTTGGTCGAGAGCGATATAAAAAGTGTCAAAATAATACGAAGTTGAGACTTCACACATTTCAGCCGTTATCTTATTTTCGGCGTCACTCAGAGAAAAATTCCGCACATATTCTTGTAGCCAAGGATATGCCCTACAGATTTAGGAAGAATTGAAACAAAATGTTAATATACACAGATTTGCAGTGATAGGGAATATCATCATGTTTCGAACTTGGGAAAAAAAATCTATCAAAATTTAAAATTTTCGCCATTTTGATAACAGATTCGTAATCTACGACATTAAATTAATAGAAAACGAGCCATATCATACGAAATTCGTTAGCTATTTCGGAAATCGTTTTTTTGCGTCTGAGAATGAATTATGGACGGTATCTTAAGTGACGGAAATTCGCGTACGACGCGGCAAATTGCAGCTAAAGGTCCATTCTACAAATATGTATTTAGCTATTTCACTCTATTATAAAAATTAGTTATCGTTATCGTAATTGGCGCGCTATTTTCGCCGCCATCTTGAATGTGCCTCACTTCACAAATAGGTGCTATAAAGAACACGTGTGCCAAACGGCATTCCATTATCATAAAGTGCAGTATCAACGTAAAATATGGTGCGTAGGCACTAGACTATAATGACAATGAATAATAACACAATTTGAAGTTTATTACTTCTAGTTCTAATTACATTTTACCAATTTACATGACAATAACTCAAACTATTACTGTAAACATTTCATTTGTATAGAAAATAAAAATAGTAACTTTTGCCGTGTTAAATATATAAAATAAAAATGAATGATACTACTTACCATGTCGTGAAACGAAAACCACAAAAACAGAATAACAATAAGAAAATTCGCAGAGCAATTTATAGATATACTTTCTAAAACATTCATTTTATAAAATCTGTCAACTTCGGCAGCCATTTTAAATATGTTATGGAGGTAGAGAAGGGGAACAACCAACGGGAACTACACAACACTACTGCCGCCCTAGCGGCAAAGTGAAACATAACACACTGCATCCAGGGGCGGCGTGTAGGGGGTTCTGTCGAAATTTTTCTATACCAGTGACACAGGCGTGCAAGACACTGGCGCCAGATTCTTGTAACGAGGGAGAAGCCAAGCAAGTAGTCACCATGTGAGTGGGAGAAGACTTCTCCAGGTTCCTCGACTCCCGGATGGGTAGCCCCCGGCTCGGAGATAGGTCCAAGCCGATCCTGGCCAACACGGGGTGGACCGAAGACTTCCCCAACTCCATGGATCAATTCAAACATATACTGTAAATGTGATATACATATTTAATAAATTTGTTATGTTGAAACCAGGAGTTATGTCTCAATCAAGCCACCCACGTGACAATATTTTTAAATGCTCATTAAAATACGAGTGGTACGCTAGTGTGCGTCCGAACCGGGGTACTACGCCACTGTAAAAAGTCCACTGAAAATTTTGGCATATACAGATGACGTAGATATCATTACATGGTTAAAGCAGGGACAAAAATAGGTCTTTACTCATTTTCATCAACTCAGTAATCCTTCATAGTCATCAACTCAGTAATCCTTCATAGTTTCTGAATTCGAAGTGTAAAATAAAAAAAATCAGCTGTTGCCACCACAGGACCGACCGCCATCAAAAGTACTTGTATAAAATACATTCTAGCAGCAGTGTAGAAATAACTTGACTTAATATTTTCTAACAGAGATATTATTTATCATCATAGATAAAGAAGGAAATAGATGCGAAACTGCCGTTATATTTTTTTAAACTAAATTAGCGCTGTAGTTGTTGGGTTATGGAACTAAAATTGGTAGGGGAGGTAAGGGTTGGGTTTTCGCGGATATTTCAAATGCTTCAGTAGATATAGTTGTAAGCATAATTAAATGTTATTATTAAATGAAACAATTGTTATGATTTATTTTGTCTATTTTTAATATTATTAACGACAACAATATTAAAAATAGACAAAATAAATCATAACAATTTTATCATTTAATAATAACATTTATTTATGTTTACAATTAAGAACAAGCAGTTAGGAATTATACAGAAACAGAAAAACAATAACTAGCAGAAATAATTATTTATTAAGTAGACTAACATATAACATAATATTTACTAATACTTAATATTTATGGACACTGCCATGGACAAGCCATCCAATTTTGGATTTCCAATGTTCCTCATCCACGTTTTATACAATTCTGGAGCCACACGTGTCTTCGGGTTTGGAAAGCGATATCTTGTAGGTTCACTACTATCACACCCCAAAACAAAGCATTTAACACCCATTTTCCGAATTAAACAAAGAAATTACAAAATTACAGAAGACGATTTTGACACTAATTACAGATTTTGACTCTAATGACAGAAACCGTAACAGGCAACATCCTGTCATGCGCGTAGCTATAGTGACTGGTAGCGACTGGGGCGCTATTCGTGTTGGGTTATGGAACGTAATATGGTTTTCGTTTTGCCATTAGAATTTCACCCCTCCCCCCTGTTTATCATGACCATGGAAACGTTGCATATAAATATGACAAAATTGAGAATAAGAAAAACTTTCCAAAAATTTTACAGAAATTATTCGAAATTTTTCGTTTTATCAAAAAACGTCTCAAATAAAAGTTTGGGTAGTCAAAAATTTTTTTTTTGAAACCTCCATCCAATATATCATATGTTAAGGTTCCTGTCCACTTGAGAGCTGATTTCGGGTGTACTCTCGAGAGTACCCTGCGAGTTGCTCTCAAGAGTTACTCTCTCGAGAGAGAGAACTCTCAAGCCTGTGTCCACTTGATCAGTTGAGTAGTCAAGATGGCGTCGTACTATAGAAAGGTCGCAGCAGCTGTGATTATTTTAGCTGTTTATGAAAATGAAAAAAGTTAAATAAAAAGAGCTGCTGGGTTAAGCTGTAGATTAAAAGAAGAAGTGTTTTTTGTTAGTACTATATCTACAAATATGCCGAACCGCGTATTCATGGCAACCATATATGTACTTTTGTTCCGTCAGTTGCAATAATAAATTATATGTCATGTTATCTGACACTTGTCTTTCTGTTTTTATTTACAATTAACCACCTTTCCATTCCACAAATATCTAACAGGTTATGGGCCCAGGCCTGAAAGGAAAAGTGGCGTTTATGTAAAGATCTTAGTGTTA
The DNA here is from genome assembly GCA_963971575.1 of Liopterus haemorrhoidalis. NCBI lineage: Eukaryota > Metazoa > Arthropoda > Insecta > Coleoptera > Dytiscidae > Liopterus > Liopterus haemorrhoidalis. The sequence goes on along the minus strand of OZ020611.1, from coordinate 143,575,980 downwards.
CTGGAATTTTGTTTGGTTGAGTGCCAATTACAGTTTAGTGAAGGAGTGACCTAAACTCGGACTTCCAGGAGGAGATAGATAGCATGAACTTAGAAAATATGAGTGATTTAATGTGCGATAATTAGAGTAAAATTACGGACAATATATTTTTGACATTTGAAATTTATTTACTGAACTGATTATTTTTACTAATATTCTCTTTCATAATCATGTACTGTGCAACATGCGAGAAACTGTACAACGGGCAACAATCGCGCAGTAGAAAATAATTTTGTACGACGACGCTGGTAGATTGTAGGAACGCAGGAGTGGAATTTTTATTTGGAGATATAGTTGGACAAGAAAGTAACCATTTGGAAACGGAACGACGATACGAAGTACAATGGCGAACTCCAACGACGATTATAGATTTCCAAAGCTGTCCACAGACAACTACCATGCGTGGGCCATACGAGCAAGAGCAGCTCTCGTACAAAAAGGAATCTGGGAGGCGATAGATCCTGGTTACAGTGATGCACTGTCTACAGCGGAGAAAAAGGTGGACAACAAGGCTCTAACGTTTCTATTTCTCATCGTGGAGGATAATTATCTCGATGATATTGGATGTTGCATGTCGGCAAAGGAAGCGTGGGAGACACTGGAGGAAATTCATTCCAAGCACGGCCTACTGCACATTCTACAGTTGATGCGAGATTTTTTCAATGTGAGAATGGGGAAGACGGAACATATGCGAGACTACCTTGGGAGGATTACAGAGATACATCGTAAGCTAGTCAGCAGTGGATATGGCTTCACCGACAAGGAGTTGGCGTTGGTGATGCTTATGGGCCTGCCGGAAGCATATGAGCCGCTTATTCTTAACTTGGAGCAGGATGAAGAGAGTCTATCAACAAGAAAAGTGAAGACAAGACTGATAGTCGAGGAAAAGAGGATAGTTCGACGAGAGGAAGAGAAGTTAAGTGAAAACGAGGGAGACACGTCGAAAGCTTTCTTCACAAGAAACAAAAGAAGAAACTACGTGTCCCATGGAGAAAACAAAAGCGACAAAAAGACTAACAGCGATAAGTCTTGGAAGAAAGGAGACGGGTGTGACAGCTGTGGTCATAAAGATGATAACGCCAGCAGGAGACGTGTACGTTGCTACAGTTGTGGTAAATTTGGGCATATAGCGAGAAACTGCCCAGAGGCTGAAGAAAGCACGTTACAAAGCACGTTACACCAGGCGGAAACAAATCAAAAGAAACACGCCCATGCAAAGAAAGTTCACAAGGCTTTGTGTTCAAGAAGGAAAAATAACACTGATGAAGTGACACAGAACCCCTGCACTTGGTACTTGGACAGTGCAGCGGATGAACACATGACATCTTACCGAAACAAGCTCAGAAACTTCAAGGCGAGTAATTCAAAGGTCCAGTTGGCAAATAAAGATATACTGGAAGTTACAGGAACGGGAACAGCTGAATTTCAACTTTGCGAGGAAAACGGGGGCCTACATGTGACGTTAGAAGACGTGCTTTTTGTACCCAATTTAGAAGATAGCCTCTTATCAGTTGGAAGAATCGAAGAGCTCGGAATGACGGTCACGTTTAGTAACGGTAAAGCAGTAATTATCGACACAGACGGTGACAAACTCATTACAGCCAAGCGAAAGGGGAGACTGTATGCTGTGGAAGAGTCCAGATCATCAGCGCGAGCAGTCAAGAGCACCATTAGCGAGTCAATACTGCATCGTCGAATGGGACATGTACATATGGATGCAGTACGTGACATGATGGGTGAAGATGAGAGAATCACCAAGAAGGGGGAGACTGAACCGAAGTGTCAAACGTGTATATTGGGAAAGATGAGACGGAATTCCTTTCCAACGAGTAAAGATAAAAGAGCCAAAGCACCTTTAGAGCTGATTCATTCAGATGTTGTGGGGAAAATCGAACCAACTTCGAAAGGAGGATCGAAGTACTTTGTCACTTTTATAGATGACTTCTCGCGATACGTAACGATATATCCAATGAAGAAAAAGAGCGAAGTTTTGCAAAAATTTGATGAATACAGGCAAATGGCGGAAAGGTTGCATGGAAATAAGGTGAAAGTACTGCGAAGTGACAATGGCGGTGAGTACAGAAGTAAGGACTTTGACAAGTACATGGCAAAGCATGGAATTCGAAGGCAGCTGACTGTACCAGGTACACCCCAACAAAATGGAGTTGCAGAAAGGATGAACCAGACACTCATGGATATGACAAGATGTCTGCTTATAGAGTCCAGTGTAACGAAAACACTGTGGGCGGATGCACTCAGCACTGCATGTTACATCAGGAACAGATGTCCGTCCAGTGCACTGAACTACAAGTTACCAGAGACACTATGGTCAGGAAAGAAACCAAGCATGGACCATCTGAGAGTTTTTGGATGCAGAGCATGGAGCGCAGTCAATAGCAGATGGAAAAGAGGCAAGCTTGACCCAAAATCGATCGAGTGTGTATTTATTGGTTATCCAAGTGGCGTCAAAGGCTATAAGCTATGGGACAGAGAACACGACAGATTCTTTGTGAGTCGTGATGTTATTTTCGAGGAGGACCAATTCCCATGTAAAGAGCAAGTGACTGAGAAGAAAGCAGTCCAGCCAACAGACGAAGAAATCATTATTAGCTTTGAATGCGAGAATGAAGCTACAATTGCAACAGATAAAGCTGGACCAGGTTGTACACAAAAAGTTATAGTTGAGACAGAAAATGGTCAAAACTATAACCAGAGACAAAGAGATCAACAAACTCAGAATGCAATGTCACCAGCAATGACAAGTGTTGAGCTACCACAATCGCACGAAACAGAACCAACATTGAGGCGATCAAAGCGATTGAAAAACAAAGAGTCATTGGAGAAAAAATGTTCTGGCTGCAAATTAACCAAACATCATGAAGACGTTGATCCGAAGACAAGAAAACATTGTATGGCCATTGGACTAAGAACAACAAGATGCGACTAGAGTTCAACGGCGGAGTTCGTCAAGGGGGAGTGTTAGTACTATATCTACAAATATGCCGAACCGCGTATTCATGGCAACCATATATGTACTTTTGTTCCGTCCGTTGCAATAATAAATTATATGTCATGTTATCTGACACTTGTCTTTCTGTTTTTATTTACAATTAACCACCTTTCCATTCCACAAATATCTAACATGGCGCCGGCCATACACTAACACGGGAACTATAAATCGAAGACGCTCAGCAGTTTCGAAATTTTTGTAGATTAACGAGCTGTGAAGTTGAGTTTATTATGGAATCTGTGGGACCGATAATCTTCAAGAAAGACACTAAAATGCAGTTAATTACTACGTTAATGACTATGTTAATTACTACGCAGCAGACAATATCAAATAGGTTCGCCAAATTTCGTACAGGTAACATAAAAAAAAAAAAAAAAAACTATCTAATCGATCACAGCAGAAATATATTGCAACCAAATGGATGAAATGATGCAAAAACTTTTAAAAAAACTGCCTAGATTGGTCAAAAGATTGACTCCTATCTTATTGCAATATAACGCTAGACCACACGCTGTACAAATGACTGTGGTAAAAACTACAGGAATTGGAGTGGAACTTTTTCATCATCCGCCATACTCACCAGACTTAGCCTCTACTGACTACCACTTCTTCTGCAATTTGGACAACTTTTTAATAGGAAAACAGTTTAGTTCCGACAATGCTGTAAAACTGGCCTTCCAGGAATTCATTGACTCTCGTCCGCCAGGGTTTTATACCACCAGCCTGAACAACCTGCCGCTTAAATGGAAAAAGTGTATAGACAATATGGGTGCATACTTTTATGAATAAAATAATTCCTTATATTTCCTTAAATTCCCGGATTTCATATAATTCGATTAGTTTTTTTATTTCGTCTGATAACCAAATTTTTGACTATTAACTATTAACTAATTATTATATAACTTGAACTAGCAGACAACTCTCGAGAGTACTCTCAGGAATTCGAACACGTGTCCACTTGCGAGTACGTTGAGAGTAGTTAGCTCTCGCAGAGTAGCTCGCCACTTTCTGCGAGTTACTCTCAGATGCCTGTCTACTTGAGAGTAACTGCTATCGAGAGCTTCTCGCCACTATTTACTCTCAAGTGGACAGGCACCATTAGTTAGTTAGTTAGTAGCGCACAGCAACAAAGGCTATTTGCGTCTAACGCAGCCCATCTAATGCCTCATTTTCATGCGGGTGTTGGAAGTGTGGAACAAAAAATTCAACCAATAGGATCGCTTTATTTTGAAAAAACCCGTACCATGGTATCGTAGGCGCGGTGTCGCAAGTTCAGAAATTTCAACTCTAGCGCCGGCCGCACCGTCGAAACCATAGAAACAGATATATTTTTTCGGAATGGTGAGATCTTTAGCGAGACACTTATGCCTCATTTTCATGGTAGTGTCAAAGGCTTGACAGGGGTGAGAGGCGTGGTGTTATATTTACAAGTTCGAATTTCATGGTGGGGTTGGAGGCGTGATAAGGGTGCGTTTTCGGTTTTGACATTTGTATATAACCCAAATTTAACCTAAAAGTTTATACAAGTGTTTGGAGTAAACGGTTATTCAATTTCATTAAATATGTCGTCAAATCGAAGGAGACGTCTAGCTCTTTTCTATGCATATTTAGACTTAATGCGATATGAAGAAAAGCAATGGTGGGTACGCCCCATATATAAAAACAGACAGCAACAGGGTGATTATTTTAACTTGTAAGAAATGAGACACAAAGTACACAGACAGTTACTTCAATTACAAGAAAATAATTTAATACACAATCTTTTTTATTGAAATAAATTTGACATCACAGTTATTTGAAACTTAATCCATAATAATAAACTTTATGACTGCCGACAACATTGTAAAAGTCGCTATTTCAGTACATCAATTTACGTTTTTTTAATTTTTTTTTTTTTAGGAAATTAATATAAGTTTCTCGCTAAAGATCTCACCATTCCGAAAAAATATATCTGTTTCTATGGTTTCGACGGTGCGGCCGGCGCTAGAGTAGAAATTTCTGAACTTGCGACACCGCGCTTGTAACACCGCGCCTACGATACCATGGTACGGGTTTTTTCAAAATAAAGCGATCCTATTGGTTGAATTTTTTGTTCCACACTTCCAACACCCGCATGAAAATGAGGCATTATATTAATTTCCTAAAAAAAAATTAAAAAAACGTAAATTGATGTAGCGAAATAGCGACTTTTACAATGTTGTCGGCACTCATAAAGTTTATTGTTATGGATTCGGTTTCAAATATCTGTTCTGCAGAAATGTCATGCAGTGGGTATACTAATAATACACCCCCAAGCAGGGGCCAACAGAATCTTTATTCTAAACTGTGATGTCAAGTAAAAAAGATTGTGTATTAAATTCTTTTCTTGTAATTGAAGTAACTGTCTGTGTTTTTTGTGTCTGATTTTTTGCAACAAGTTAAAATAATCTCCCTGTTGCCTTCTGTTTCTATGTATATATGGGCCGTACCCACCATCGCTTTTCTTCAAATCTAAATATGCATAAAAAAGAGCTAGACGTCTCCTTCATTTGACGACATATTTAATGAAATTGAATAACAGTTTACTCCAAACACTTGTATAAACTTTTAGGTTAGATACAAATGTTGTTAAAACCGAAAACGCGCACTTATCACGCCTCCAACCCCACCATGAAATTCGAAATTCGAAATATATCACCACGCCTCTCACCCCTGTCACGCCTTTGACACTACCATGAAAATGAGGCATAAATGACTACACTACATATTAAAATCACAATATATCAAAGGGATGCATACCACGTGCAACAAAAAGAATGTTTTTTTTTTCAAATTTCCGCTAATTTGTTACTGTTTCGGGAATTATGTAATTGTTTTATATAATCTTTTATTTTTTGTTGAATTGCGGTCAAAATTGTACCAGATCTTTTTATTCCCGCACACCTACGTAACACGCGGGTCGCGTCCTGCGTTACTAAAAATGTTATAGTCGTGAGTGTGTGTGACGTGAAATTTTATTTATCTAGCGTGCGTGATCAGGCATCATTTAACATTTCTTTTATGGGCGTAATCGTGACACAAAAATCGCCGACGCGCCCATGTCTAATAAGTACAAAATATTAACAATCAACACATTTTTAATAAATCATTTTTATTTACAATCTTCTGTAAGGATATAACACGGTGCTATAAATGGCACATAAACTGTACAAATATTTACTATCCAATTACTACTTACACACTTAAAACAATATTTGTCATATGAAAAATACGACCTACTTTTAAAACTACTATTATAGTAAACACCTCATTTTAAAGTTTTACAACATATTTACATACCATTACATAATTAGAATTCAGAATTTGGGGGCCAAAATTTCAGTTGATAAATACTAAACTTTTAAAAATTATGTTGTTATATGTTATTATTTGATAATTTTATTTATGAATACTATTTTTGAGTAGTTACTATTACATATAATTCTTAAAAATTATAAAAATTGTTCTAAAAAACTCATGACATTAACAAAATGTCCAAAATCGTGTGAATTATTTTAAATAAATTAATATAAATATTACTTAACAATATAATATAAATAGCAGTTTCCATGTTAGAGCTTTATTATAAATGTTGAACTTCTGCATTTTCTTCAAATACCTTATTGAAACTCTGAAACAAATTACATATTTATAAAATGTCGTGTTACAAATATATTGTATAGATGTTGTCCCAGGGGTGGTGGCGGCTTGTGGTATCGTGTAATGGAGGTGCTGAAATTATTGGCGTTGTGTCAAATACAAGGGTTACCTTTTATGATTTTACAAACGACCACTAGATGGCAATATTGAAATGTGTCATTACTATATTCGTAAAATTTGATATTTGTTATTGTGAAATCAGTGGCAGCTTATAAATTGACAGAGTAGTTTGTTGACAGTGAGCGTTAAAAAAACAAATTTGTGAAAAAATGAATATTAAAGGTTTTCGTTGGATGATTTTTTACGATTTTAGTAAAGGCCTTACTCAACAACAATGCATAGATTCGCTTCGTTCAACTTTTGGTAATGAAACACCGTCCGAAAAGACTGTTTACAATTGCTTTGCAGAATTTCGTCGTGGTCGTGCGTCCGTTAGTGATGAATCTCGTGAAGGTTGACCAAAATCGGTTTTGATTCAAAAAAACATTGACGCAAAATGATTAAAGAAGATCGGCATGTGACTTACCGTAAGATAAAGGCATCCTTCGGCATATCGCAGACAGCAATACATTCGATTTTGCATGGACATTTAGCTGTGTAGCTGTTCCCGATGGATTCCGCATTATTTGACCGAAGCTCAAAAAAAGGCTCGTGTTGATTGATGTAAGGGAATGCTAAGAAAAATCAACCTAGGCACTGCAAAATCCGTATACAACATCGTTACAGGTGACGAAGCTTCAATATATTCATATGAACCGGAAACTAAGCAACAATCCAATGACTGGGTATTCCAAGATGAACCGAAACCCACAAAAGTTGTTCGTTCACGAAGCACTTCCAAGAAAATAATTGCTTGTTTCTACGGTTGTACTGGACATGTCGCAACCATTCCTTTATAGAATCGGAGAAAATTTAATGCTGAATGGTATACAACAATTTGTTTGCCAGAAGTCATTGATAAAATCAGGAAACAATTGATTATTTGAAGGAGAAAAATATCGATTTAATGTCTTGCTGCCCGTATTCACCTGATTTATCACCTAACGACTTTTTTTTGTTCCCCAATGTCAAACAAAAAATGCGTTGACAGCGATTTTCATTACCTCAAGATGCTGTTGATGCCTTCGAAAACCATGTTTTTGAGAAACCAACTTCAGAGTGGAAAAAATGTTTCGAGAATTGGTTTGAACGCATGCAAAAGTGTATAAATCTTAAAGGCGAATATTTTGAAAAGCAATAAAAGCGTTTGTTCAAAAAAGAAAAAGAATCTCTCTTAGTTATTGTAAAAACTTAAAAGGTAACCCTCGTATAATCTCGGTATGGCATTAGATAGAAAACATTTTTCTGGATCCAGTAAAAAATAATGTAAAATTTTCAATTGTGTTTTAGAACAGTGATATGTCAAATAAGGCGAAACTTGTTAGTTATTTTCAAACTGACACTGTATATGTTTTGCGGATATTTTTCCAGATGCGGGTAGGATGCGAATATTTTTATTCAGAAAAGCTGCGAGTTTGGATCGTATGTGGAACCTGAATATGTGAATCCAGATACAGAATAACTTATCTGCACAATGCTCAAGTAGAGCGCATTGTATAACATAACTTGTAGATGAAATATTTGTTTTACGCACAACGCACGCCTGTAGTAACGGTTTTTTATTAAAAATCAAGTAAATTTGGAGAGAGAGTAATATTTAAATTAATTTAATTTTGGAGGTGTTGCAGCTCTGCAGCTCGTGTATACCAGCCGCCTCTGCCCAAGAGGAATCAGCCAAACTTCAAAAGTGTGTGCCTTTATTAATTTTAAGCAAAAATGTTATATTAATAGAGGTCTGATTCGAAGAGGTGGCAGAGTTATGGAAAATCCCTGGGTTTCCCTTATTTTTTAATAATACTTACATTTCTTGCAACAGTTTTCAGAGTTTCAGCCATAGATGGTCCAGTTTGTTCAACCATTTTGTAAAGAAAACCATTCGGCTCGTTCAATAATAAAAATGGATGGTCAAATTCTACCAGAGTTCCAGCATCCATAACTAACACCTTGTCGGAATCCATAACTGTGTGTAATCGATGGGCAATGGTTAACACTGTACAATCAGCAAATTTACTTCTAATAGTTGTCTGAATCAACGCATCGGTTTGTGGGTCAACATTAGCTGTTGCTTCATCTAACACCAGAATCTTATTCTTGCGGATAATAGCACGGGCAAGACACACCAATTGGCGTTGCCCTACACTGAAATTAGAACCGCCTTCAGACATTTTACTGTTCAAACCACCATCCATATCTGATACAGCTTGCTTCATCTCAACTTCTTCTAAAGCTTTCCATAGTTCATTATCTGGGTACTCATCAAATGGGTCTAGATTCTTGCGCATTGTTCCAGAAAACAACACTGGTTCTTGTGGAATTATAGACAATTTAGATCTCAAGTCATGTAGTCCAATATTTTTAGTATCTATTCCATCTATCAATATAGACCCTTCAATTTCTGATAGCTGGAATAGAGCAGCTATTAGAGATGATTTTCCAGCTCCAGTTCTGCCAACTATTCCAACTTTCTCTTTCGGCATGATAGTAAAGTTTAAATCTCTCAATACTGGAGGATCTTCTGAAGAGTAGAATAGACTAATGTCGATGAAATCTATTCTACCTTCATTCGGCCATCCTTCAGGTGGTTGTTTATCTGGAAGCGACTTAATTGGTGGTTCTGATTCTAGGCAGCTGTATTCTAATACTCTTTCCACGGATGTCATTTGATTTTCTAGATCTGATGATTGACGTATACCCCATTGAAGTATGCCCATTAAACCAATGACTTGAGTCACTGATAGACCAACATTACCACCATATTTTTCTAAAAACAAGGAAATACAGGTTAGTTAAAAGCTTTAGCATAGAACGGGTAGTTAAAATAACACGAGCATATTGAGCAGGGGTGGTGACTTAAGACACGAGTGCAAATGATTGAATACGAGATTTTTTTTTTTTTATAGGCAGGTGATTTAAGAAATAATTTATATTCAGTTTATTTTATTTAATATTGACACATAGTATTAAAATAAATTGTAAAAATGACAGCAATATACTGCAATTCTTACAACAACCATTTCCGACGCCAGCAAAAAGTAATCCAAGCTTTTGTAACGTGGATCTTCAGGCGTATACTCTGAATTTCCTAGATCAACCTCATTAGGTTGCTCATTAGCAACGTCAGGAGAATGTTGCCAACCTTAAAGAAAAAGAAGCTAGAATATCTTGGACATGTGATGAGGAACGAGCAAAACTGTCGTATCTTATAAAGTATTATATAAAGAATGGTTAAAGAGATCCTGAAAGAACATAGATTTCCTGAATCGCTAGCCTGAGGAAATCCTGCAAAGTGACATCCACAAAACTATTTCGGATGGCAGCGAGAAAGTTGCGAATTAACGTTCATATTTCCGTTATTATTTAACTATTTTATTTATTTTTTTGTTGTAAATAATTGGTAGAACATTTTCCAAAATAAACAGGATTAACAACGCAGATCGAATATGGGTGCAACTTAGAGATGGCAATAAATATTAATTAATCGATTAATTGATCATTTGATTAATCCAAATGTTATAATCGATTTTCGATTAAATTGGTAGAAAATAATCGATTAATTGATTTTAAAATTGAAAAAAAAAAACGGCTGTGGCCACCACGGTACCAGTGGCGTACCTAGAACTTTTGCCGCCCTTTCTAAGTCAATCAAATGGTGGTTTTTATAAATTAATAAACATAAATAAATAATTGTAATTGAGACAAACTATAGGTGGGGAACTTATATGGGAAATAATTCGTGAAAATCGAATAGTAAACTTATGAAGTGAACAAGTTGTTTTTTACAACTATAACTAAATATAAAAAATGCCACCCCAAAATATATGCCGCCCGGTGCGGACCCCCCCCCCCTTGGTAAGCCACTTCACAGGACCGATCGCCATCACAAAGTACTTGCATAAAATACAGCAGCGTAGTAGAAATAACTTGGCCTAATATTTTCTAACAGAGATATTGTTTATCATGACCATGGAAACTTTACATATAAGTATGAAAAAATAGATAAATAGATATTCAAAAATGTTTCGATTTATCAAAACATGTCTCAAATAATAGTTGTTAGTTATTGCTTTTATAGCAACTTTAGTTAAATAAATTTTTTCGAAATATTTTTCTGTTGCTAAATATTCGCAAAAATCTTAAAATCGACACGAGTAAACTCACATTTCTAGTAAACCGATTTTTGCCAAAAGTTGATAAACTCGTCTATTGATGTCAAAAGCTCTGCACGTGTACACAGACAGACGGACGGGCAGACAGACGGACGGACAGACAGACAGACAGACAGACAGACAGACGGATAGACAGACAGACGGACAGACAGACCGACAGACATCATGCTAAAAATAGTCGAAACGATATGTAGTGGACCTCAATTCGTGGAGATCCGTCGAAATCTCGAAATGTCAAAATCGGTATGATCACAATACCTCCCACATATATGTTGGCGGTCGGTAAAAACATATGCACTCGTCGAAAAAAAATGGGACTGTCTAAATGTTGTATTTTAAAGGCTGATAAAAAATTATTTAACCGTTTTATTATGAAACTATAAGTAACAGGATGTAATACAATGTCTGCATAAACAAATATCTTTTGTTGCTAATTAAACAAGCTGTAACAATAAATAATACCCATTTGTACGAAGGCTTTATAATATAGCATATTCAGTAGGTAATTTTCCATCATGCAAATAAGTCACTGTTAAAATAAACTTTTGTCATTAGTTACCCATCTTAGAGATTTCTATGCTCCTACAAGTTTTTTTTTGTACAATAAAATTAAAATGTGGCCGGAAGATGTTGTACGAACTGCGTCATTATATGAAGATGGCCACAGTATTGGAATATCGCCGGTGTTTTGGATGTAGCCAATAACACTATTAATTACACTATAAAGCGTCATCAGCGAACAGCATCCATAGGGCACAAGTGCTCGAAACTACTGATTTCTTACCCTAATTGTTCTACGCGATCGTGACTGGTCCTTAATTGTTCTCGAACGTCATTCTAGAAGCTCGAAATTTGGCAATTTCATTACGAACTGTCCAAAGACGATTGAGGACAAGGGCTTTTATCCCGAAGACTTGTAACTTGCCAGGCTTTTCTCGAGTTGGAAGTTTGCGTTTCGCTCGTGAGCAATTGGACTGACTGGACACAAACTATCTACTATTACATTGTACAAGTGTTGGTATGTATGTTCTATTCAACTTCTGGTGTATCTTCATTTTTCCGGTAACGCGGAGAGAGGGAAATGAACCGCCGTCTTATCCGGGTGATATTTTTTTAGTGCTTAGGCTTAGTTTTATTTCGACAGGGGGTACTGACTAATTTTTATTGATAAAAATCATGCATTTTTTTCCTCGAAACCGTGGCGTTGATCGTCACCATTGCTCAGCACGGACAGTTTGTACCAGATGATAAAAGATGTTTATTCATATTTCTACTATTTAGGAGACGATTTTAGACCAAAACTGAATTGAAAAACCTACAGTTGAAGGTATTTTATTAATAAAATTGATGAAATGTGTAAAAAATACATAAGAGTTGATAAAGATAATGCAGTTTTTTAAGGTTTTAACACATTTTCATAAATTTTGAAAATATTTGCTGACCATAAAATTGCCTTCAGTTAAAAATGCTATTAAACGGAAAAGAAAGTAAGAATTAAGAAAGTAAGAATCAGTTTTGAGTTATCAAAATATATTTTAAGGGTCGTTCGAACGTTTTAAATGTTAAACCTATCCGTAGAATACGTTCAAATAAGTTTTCAGGGTGAGAATTGATCTGTTAAGCAGTTTTGTTATTTTAATTCTGGAAATGTATGTTATTTAACTATTTTACTAACTATATTAACGAAAGTATAAAGTACAATGTATTAGGAGGATAGATAAGACAGAATAATATTCGATATTTAGTAATCGCGTAATTTTAACTGTGTTAAATCTTGAAGTATTAAATACCCAGATGTCATTTTAATATATTATTTCTTTATATAAGTAATTATTATAGGATGAAAGTGTTTTTTTATCATCATGAAGGTCTGCCGCTGTTTTTTTTTTCAGTAAAAATGCTAATTTTAAGACGTATTTCATAAAAACTTTAATATTATGATAAAAGTATTCATCAGCGCCTCTCTCGATCAACGAAACAACTACCGCAGTTCAAATTTAGGAGGCAATTCCTTCGTATTACTGAATTATAACAAGTATAGGTGAAATTATAGTAATTATATAAATTAAAAACGACTATAATATATTTACAAAAAAACTTAAAATTATAAATACCTTTTTAAATAGTTAAACAAAATACTAAATTTAATAACGTAAAATATTACTACAACGAATATATAATTTCAACGAAAATCTGCAAATTTCACATCTATAAGTTTTACACTTACCAAGTGACATAATTAATAGTGAATCCTATGCAATAATATTTAACAATTTTATTAATTTTTCTCTATTTTATTCAGAATCCATGTATTATTTATAGCAAAATAAAATATCATTGTTACGTTTAAATGGTACAAACGTTATTTAATTAACCGATTTGGATAATCCTTTGAACATTGTATTTATAGGTTAGAACTTCCCGAGTGTTATTCAGCTATATCAGTGTTTCTCAACCGGGGTGCCAGGACACTCTCACCGGGGTGCCACCAATTTGAAAAATTATTTCAACGTTAAATTGCTCAGAACTGCCTGTTTGTTATAGGCTAATGATAATAATAATAATAATTTTTCGATAACCACGTGACAGGCAAAAAACGAGTCGCGAAGCGACGAGTTTTATAATCGACAAGTGCGGCAAAATGCCATATCATATTAAAACGAGTCGCGAAGCGACGAGTTTTGTCAACGTAGGGGGAGGCTGAGGCTAGTAGCAGTATATTGTGGTGTATATAGTAGCAGCTCCAGATGGACGAGAACGAGTGTTCTGAATGCCTAGTAATCTAGGAATTTATTGAAAAGAAGGGAGGAAACTCATCTACCGACCAGTTTCAACAATACAACTAAGTTATTTCTTGAAAATAAAATAAAGTTATCGATTAGTAATAAATTAATTGATTAATTATTAATTAATCGAAACCAAAAATATCATATGATTAATCGATTAACTGAAACAAAATAATCGATTATTTTAATTATCCAATTAATCGTTGCCATCTCTAATGCAACTATATCACGATCTAAAGTCTCCAATAATAGTCCAGATAGCATTTGGGTTTAATTATATTTGCTCTTGCATACTTATAAAAGAGTTTACTTTTAACGGGTTTCTTATTAGATACTATCATAGCTTCATAATAATAAATAATAATAATAATAAGTTCCCACCGCCTAGATAGGCGTATAGAGGCAGAGAATGTAAGTTCTCCGTTACTAGATCTGCGGCTATAGATATGAAAGCCATGTGGTCAGTGTGACGTTTCGACTCAACCTATTTTTGCGTTAAGTGACCGCCTCCCTAAGATAACTACTTTGAGCTGTTCCACTCGGCGGTCACTTCAGTCGGGCGACATTTTTTTAAAGTCCATGTCTTCTTCTGCCTTTTTCTACATGTGGGTCAAAGAGTTGTATAATTGTGTCAAATTACAACTCTTTAAGTCCAACGGATTCGTCACATTTTCTATCGAACAGACAGACAGACAGACACATGTATGACGGTAGAAGTGTTTCTTGGTCATATCTACGAAGCCCTAAAAGCCTAAGTTTTCTAAATTATAATGTGTTTTACTAAAAAAATAATCTTAAAGCCCTGAATGGCGCAGTTGCATAAAGCGTTTTTAGCCATGTCGTCAGGTATAACGCCGTCATTTGATGGCATTGTCAAATATTTGAGAATATTATGATGAAAAACAATTCATTTTGTACTTAGCAATGCTTTCTACAACACTTGACGACATGATGCATAGTTAACTACATTGCCAGACTTAACAATGCTTTATACAACTGGGCCTATATATTTAAATATTATAAACAATTTGAATAAACTTTTATATGTTAAATAAATAAATGTAATATGTAGACGTACTTACCATTTCCAAGAACCAAAAAGCTCAATGTCACAAGGGAGATATAAACAACACAAACTAAATCCAAATAAAAAGCAAAAGCTCTGGAACAAGCAATTACCATGTACCAGGCACTGCTGTGTTGGTCTTGATAATTATCAAATTCCTTCCCCAGTATCTCCTGCGCACCATACGCTCTCACTGTGGTCAGTCCTTGTAGGGAGGCACTGATGTGGCTAAATACTGGACTACGAGTGATTCCTTCTATACGTTTCACACAACGGCTAGTGCTTAGATATACTAGACGAAGCAGATAAAATATTACTAGCACTATTGCAGTAGGTACAAGAAGCCATACGTTAACAATGGATACTACAATGAAGACACCAGTGATTGATAATCCAATCTAAAACATATAACGAAAATAATATTGGTTAATATATCATTTTTTCGCCGATTGGCATTAAAAGTTGCACTCTACATTCGATATAATACAGGCAGTATAGTAAGCCTAGCCAATTATAGACTAGGCAGTGCTTTATATAGAAACAGCGCATTGGTGATAACACATTTCTTATCGCATTCATAATTTTTGGTGGGGTATGAGTTTCTTCGTCACTATCCATTAAAAAATTAATAAATTTACAACAGTTGAAAGCAGAACCCTTTAAATTTATCAAATTTATTGTTTATGTGGTTGTGTGCTATCCACATAACAATTCCATAGCAGCTTTATAAGAACTCGACGATAGTACACGGCAGGTGGGAAGAATGGAGACCTAGATAGGAGGCATTCGAACTCTCAGGCTATGCTATTTCATTTGTCATCATGCCGATAATATTCTTAAATTATCGGAATGATCTCTTATGTTGAAGCTATATACGTAATGTGTGACAAAGCCCATTTTCACCACAATGGTTAATAAACAAAATTGCCGTTAGTGGGTCGTTGGAAACCCCTGGGAAATTACACAAACGACCATTGCACTGATCAAAAATGACCATTTGGTGTGCTGTACTTATATTTGGCCTCATATGCACGTACTTTTTTGAGGAAAACTTGGTCTCCCCTATCACCTGTCACCATTGACCATTTTTTCGAACCAGAACAACGCAGGCGAAGGATTGACATACGGAATGTGTGGTTTCAACAAGATATGCTGCCTGAATGACTGTTGTTCGAAGATTGTTTCCTCGATGTCTTATTTCTCGTTTCGGTGATGTGGCCTGGCCTCCTAGGTTGCTAGATCTGTCCACTTGTAACTTTTTTTTGTGGGGCTAACTTAAGGCACGCGTTTATGAAAGCAAGCCCTGAACATTGGACTACCTAAAAAGTTCTATTCGCCGAGAAGTGAAGTAATCAGCGAGAAAATGTTGAGAAAGGCGGATACCAACTTCAGGAAGCGACTTGCTTCGTCTTTTGAACAAAAAGGCCATCATTTTCACGGATGTACGTAAAATGGCATATAAATAACTTGTTTGTCTGTATTAATAAATACATTTTAAACAAAAAAGTAATGGAGTACTGCTTGGTTAAAAAACTTCTGGATCCCGTGATGTACCTTGTATATGTTCAACAAAATTGTAGTTTTAGTGTCTTTGTTGGTTTAGTGTCTCTGTAGAATCAGCAATGAATCAGAAATTACCGGGCGATTATAAAATAGAGCCGTGACGCCAGGTGTTATTGTACCGGTGCCGTATTTTAAAAGCTGTGCAACTTGCTAATGCTTACAGTGACTGTATAAAGACAGTGTGGCCATACGATGGTCTCATTTTCTATTGGTCGAGCTGAAGGCCGCCATATTTCTTCCAACTTTGTTACAGATTATATATGGTTTACATGTGTTTAGCTTATGTTTCAACAAATTTAATTTTCAAATAATATACGTATATTTAGAGTCTAAATTTTAGACGTTTAATAGTGAATATTATTGTGTTTGTGATGAGTAATGAGTAATGTAGATAATGTAAACTGTGCACATATTTTAAATTGTCACAAATTAAAATTTAAAATAATGAAACGTTTTTTTATGTTCAGGTTTAAAATTGCTGGAAAAAAAAGGCTAAATGAACATAAAAAAACATTATGCCAGTAAATCAATGAATGGCTTCACAATTATAAGTATTTACTTTCATTAATTTTAATGTTATTCCATGCTGATTTCATTTTATTTTTCACCTGACCATAATTTTAGTTGAATAAATGCATAATTGATAATATATACATTAGTGTTCTTTATTAATATATCATTTATACCATGAGTTCAAAAAGAAATTGCATAAAGGTTGGCTATGGAAAATAAAAATAATGTCAACAGAAAGCTTTAGAATTAATTTACTGTCTGAATTAATTAAATCACTCTTGTTGTCAAGTTATTTATTGTTACATAAAGCTTGTAGTATAGGTACATTATTTTATTTTTCCATAGCCAACTCTTATATAATTTCTTTTTGGGGAACTCAGGGTATATAACATGTTCTGCTTATTCTTTTTTAATATGAAAATATCCTATTTTTTTTATATATATAAACATGCGTTTTCCGAAAAATTAGAGAAATGTTGGGTTCTCTAATTTTTATAGAACCTTATCATCATTTTTTCCCTATCTTTTTATTCTAATTCTAATGTCCTGTTTGAACTTGTTTTCTTAAATTTAAAAGATTCAAATTAAAATGTAACTCCCGTTTTTATAAAAAAAATGTTTTAGTTTTTATAGGTCCTCAAATAAAATTATAAAATAATAAAAACATATCTCTTTTATTTCCATTCATGTCATTTTTTAAGAATTTTTTTCATTTGTTTTCTTTTTATGTTGCGACCATTTCAAAAAAATACCTTCATCGGTAGGCAATTTTAATATTTATCTTAATAAATGTTAAATCATATACATGTTTTTTCTTAACAATAAATTGATATTCACATAGGGGAAGAGGGGGCAAGACGACGATACGAGGTAAGACGGGCCGTGGTAATATTTTCTATGTCAATAGTGACATCTATATTTCTTTCATTAGAATATATTAGTTCCTAATTCTACAAGATTATGTACAAATTTATATGCCATTAGCGACAGTTCTGTGCTAGTTATTGCGCATTTGTTGTTTTTGACAGTTCTGGTCTAACAAATCCTTGTATGTTAAACCTTCCCAGGTAAGTGTAAATTAAATTATTTTATTTTTGTCTTGTTACTATTCTTAAGAGCACTTATATTTGTACTTATTGTAGTAAATATGTTTGAATTTTTAATCTATAAAACACATAATTACTACTTTAACCTAAAATGTTTTGACTGGGGCAAGATGGGCGGGGTAAGATGACAAGATGCCCGTCTTACCCCGTATTTTTAAAAACTAGTTTATTTGAAAATTTATTCAATTATTTTATTTTTATTTATTTTTCTTAAACGGTGTTGAGATATTATGTTTCCCGTCACACTGTACACACCGTCTTCAGCCACTAGACGTTGCCTTTATGAAGCTTCTAAGCACGTTCTATGATACTGAAGTGACAAGTTGGCTTAGAACACATCCAGGTCAAATTGTGACTATGTTTCAGATCACCTTGTTGTTCGGAAATGCCTTTGTACGGTCTGCAACAATGTCTACAGCCATAAACGCGTTTAAAAAAATGGGAATTTGGCCAGTCAACCCAGACATTTTTACTGATGAAGACTTCTTGCCTGCAGAAACAACGAACATTGCTTCCACATCCGTTCAAAATATTATACCTTTAACTGATAACTTACTACCTAATACATCGTCCACCAATGAACCTCACACTCATCAACCTCAAGCTAGATGTTTAAATGACCAGCAACCAGGATGTTCAACATGGCCTTCTCCCAGTGTTTTCAAAGTTATGTCGCCTGAACAAGCCTTACCTATTCCTTATGTTGGTAAAGGAAAAGTGAAATCAACGACAAGGCGACGAGGTAAAACAGCCATTTAAACTGAGTCTCCATATAAAAATAAGCTGGAAAGTCAATCAAAAAATAAAATAATTTCCAAGAAAAATCATTTTCCAGATAAAAACACTAAATTAACAAAAAAGGATGATATACGTAAAAACAATAAAACAGCTAAAGGCATTAAAAAAACACAAAGAATTATCTTCTGAAGATGACTCTGACAATGATGTTGCTTGTTTATACTGCAACTTTCTCTTCTTCGAATCCACAGAGGGATGGATTTCCTGTATTAAGTGTGGAAAATGGTCGCATTGTTCCTGCGCGGGCGAAGAAGACGACGATGACGACGTGGCACATATTTGTGCGTTTTGTACTAATTAAACTATCATTAAAGATTCGTGTTTTGTATTTTTTTTTATTAATAAAGCTTCAACCCCATCTTACCCCGTATACGGGGCAAGAATGGACATATGCGCACTTTTGGATTTCGTTTATTTTTTCCTGTTACAGTGCAGTTCTTACATCTTCCTTATTCACTTATGATAACAGAAGGTCTAACGGTAATATTAGTATATTTATTGTCTTTTTTTACCAATCTGTTTTAAAAATATAGTACTTTGATGCTTAAGGGCACCGTCTTGCCCCCCCTTCCCCTATATATAAACATAAATACGTAAAACTATTAAAAATTTAAGAAATATTATAATATATTAGGATATATTAACATTTATTCCATATAACCCAATACAAATCTGGAATAAACATGGCGGCTACAGTTCATATGGCCATACTGTCTTTATACAGTCACTGTACTAATGCTTAACTTGTAGACACATCTGTTGATGAAAAATTGAACAACTGAACTGTCAAAAACTAAATATTTAAGGTTAAGTAGCACAAAAATAATGTAATTTTCATAATATTCCTCATAGAACCACATTTTTAGTATTCTAATATAAAAACTAAAAATCTGAAATTAAAAATTTATGATTATCAAATGAATATATTTAAAGAGATAATCAGTAATTTACTAAAAAATAAATCAGTAACAATAACATAAACTAAATAACACGATTATATTTGTAAAAATATTCAAAAAAACGTAGAAAAAAAAAAAACTCAATTCAAAAACACTTGTGAACACAATGAAAAAATATGGTTTTTAAAAGTTCAGTAGTTTAACTTTTCATCAATGCCGACCGGCGTAGCGTTGTGGTAACACATGTGCTCTGCGTTGCGAAGGTCTCCGGTTCGAATCCCGTTCAGACATGAAAATTTTCTCGAATAAAAATTGTCCAAAAAAAAAAAAACTTTTCATCAACAGACTGCACAAACAAATATTACCATTAGTTTTATAGAATGGTGTTTGCAAGGCGACACAGTAAAATCGCTGACGTCATGGGTCAATTTTATAATCACCCTGTACAAAATAAATTACAGCTAAAAGGCTAGTTGTGTCGTCGTATTCGTTGAAGTTATATTTATAAAAATCACAAATTTTGGTAATTAAAAGGGTCAAGGTTCCAACGTTTGAAGAAATAATATAAAAAACAGAAACTAATCTAAAAGACATCACAAAAAGTGCCGAAAAATGTGTTTAATTAAAATGTAAAATAATTTTCTTATTAATAAAACACAAGCTCGCGATTTTTTTGATCAAATTTGCTAATTTTTTTTGTAATAACCTAATTGGTTTATTAGATTTATTTTATCGATTATATTATTTTATCTCCTTCCAAATAATATATGTTTTCTCGTAAAACACCTACTACTATCATTACGAACTTACTTGTAAACAATCAATCATTCCTTTAGGAATAGTCTCATCAATAACTCCCATGTCCTTAGAGAATCTATTCAGAATCCTTCCCGATGGATTGTTGTTGAAGAATCGCATCGTTGCTCTTGCTATGCTAGTGAACATATTGTCATGCAGCACAACTGACGCTCGCACACAGAAATTGAAGAACAGAAATGACCGGAACAACGTCACTAAAACTGTGATTATAGTTAAACTAGAATATATGTATATGCTGCTGTCACGACTGAAATTCCAAAAATGTTCCGGTTCAGATATTATTGTTCCATTGTTTTCCAATTTTTGACGGTAATGCATTTCTTCCAGATTTACCCTGTAATTAGAACATACATATATTACATATACTATTTAATACATATTATTCATCCATTCCTCTTGATTATGCTATGGTTTCATAATACATATTAAGTTTTGATTAAATGACTGATTTTCTATTATGACTATTGGTGTGCCGGATATCCATATCCGTGACCGTATTCATTTTTCCAAAGTGGATCTTGAACTAATATTATATAGATAAATTCGAATTAGTTTCCTAATAAGCTTCCTTTAAAAATGCTCAAGGTGGTGTAAATTTTACTTTCAAGATTAGTTAAATTGATATTTAGTCAAGTATTAAATTACTTGCCGATGGTGTTGGAACGGTCTAGTACAGTGGTTCTTAAACTTATGTAGTCCGCGGACCTCCACTTGAAGAACATTTTTTTTGCGGACCCCATCCCAACCCTAGGCATTTTACGTCGTTCTTGAGACTTAATTTCTGGCTCAATAACCTCATAGGCACTACGTTGTAATAAATATTGGTAAAAATGTATCACTGGTTATTTTAACAAATGTTCTTGTGCATTTATAGAGGAACATTTTTATTAGCATATAGAATAAAAAACATAAATC
The DNA here is from genome assembly GCA_963971575.1 of Liopterus haemorrhoidalis. Classification (NCBI taxonomy): domain Eukaryota; kingdom Metazoa; phylum Arthropoda; class Insecta; order Coleoptera; family Dytiscidae; genus Liopterus; species Liopterus haemorrhoidalis. The sequence goes on along the minus strand of OZ020611.1, from coordinate 143,554,523 downwards.
CGGCACATCACAAATTATAATATTTAGAAAAGAGTTTAGAAGCGCGTTCCGGTGCTTTCCAGTGCGAATTCACCACTGGTAGACTTAGCCATCAACATTAACGACAAAATCACCCATGCAAAAAAGGTCGTTCTGTGCATCTGATGGGACATGAAGGGGTTGTTTTTTTACGAGCTTTTCCAACCGGATGAAATGCTTATTCGGTATAATCGCTAGGGAATCGAAATAGAACAGAAAATACCATTTATCGGACAAGGAAGTTTCCCTTATTTTTCAGCAAATCATCTATAACAGCGTTTCTCAACCGGGGGGCCGTGAAGGAATTGGGGGGCCGTGAAGGAATTGGGGGGCCGCGAAATCATACAAGATCGAAACATGAAAATATAATAAAAATGCAGTCAATCTTGCAAGATATAAATTTTATTCATATTTAAAAATACGAGTACAGTAATACCCCGCCACTCGACGTTAATTTGTTCTGAAAAAGCGTCGAATAGCGATTTCGTCGAGTGGCGAGTCAAATTTTCCCATAAGAAATAAAGGGAATCATATGTATATAAACATATAACGAAATACATATATGTAATATAAGCATACATAAAACAATAATGTACAGTAGTCATACACTATACTGTACAATACTGTACTGTAATAGAAAACATAGAAAAAAAAAAAAAAAAACAGAAAAAAAGAAGTATAATAATCAGTATTGTATACAAATTTTAAAAAAAATTTCAAAAACCTTGACACATCACGTGATCGATACTCGATCACGCGGGTATTACTGTATCTTATATTTATATTCATAAAAATATACTTTTCATAACATAAATAAAATAAATATTCTATTTATTTTTATACATAATATACTTATCTTGACAACTAATTTAAACTACAGGCTATAGGGGAAACTTCCTAAGCGCCCTGACATCTGGTGGCGATTTGTGAAAGATACGAAAGCCACATTGTTTTGTTTTGTTCAATGGAGAAATACGTGTTTTTTTGTTGTTTGTGTTTTATTTTTGTGTATCATGGAAAAGAAACAATCAATTTTGTTGTGTGCCGCAATGTAAATCGTGAATAATGAAGAATCCTTCTTAAACATTCCATAATTTACCTAACCTAACCTAAATCGAAAAAAATATCAATTGAAACGACGTTTGGAGGCAGAGAGAAAGTGGATCGTAGGTTTTTATGGACTCAAAAACTAAAAATGTGCAAAAATCCAAGCCCATGCATGCATGTTTGCCCGTTACATTTTATGGAAAGTGATTTTTTACGTCCAAAAAAGACTGAAAAAAAGCATTCATCGCACCCAAAATTTGCCTAAATCATCAGTTGATATATTAAAAGGCCCTTCTACTTTTTCAGGCAGAGATATTAATTTTTACTAATATATTTACCATGTTTTAGTTGTTATTATATTGACAGACAGTCAAAAAGAATTAAAAATACAATGAAAAACTAAAAATATCCTTGAACTTTCTTTAGAATAGTATTTTATTACATATCTTGTAAATCGTAGATTACCTTTAAATTAAAAAAAAGCTCGGAAAACAGGAAAAATACAACTCGTGTTCATTTTCACCATGTAAACAAATACACGAATAACAGTAGGGGTTTTCGAGTTTTGCCGCATACGGCGCTGCGATCTTAAAAAGTTTCCCCTATTTCAAACGTTTAAGTTGTCACTAGCAGAGCCGTAGTAACGGCCTGGCATCGGGGCAAGTGCCAGGGTTGCGAGGCCTAAAGAGGGGCGCCATGGGCGTGTTATTTTCTTTGTTTTTGATCATCATTTGTAGTGCAAAAGCGAAGACTTTTTTTTAGGTCATCACTTGTATTTTGGAAGTGAGGACTTTTTTTTAGCTTGTATTTTCACTTGTCTATTAAAAGGGCGCTATTTTAAGTTAATTTAATTTATTTGCCAAGGGCGCCAAAACCATTGCTACGGCTCTGGTCACTAGCTAACTTTATAATGAGTAAATGGGCTTTTACTAAACAAAATGATCAAAAGTTTCATTCAATCGATAAAAAATACTATATTTGAAAATCTAGTTCCGCTTTAACCAAATAAACAGACTATAAGTCAAAAACATCAAGGTCAAATCAATTGTATGTATCGGTTGATGGGTTTCTCTGACAATGGTTAGCACTGGAGGTACTTCAAGTATTTTCAAGTTCTACTTTGAAGTAGATATGGCTTGAAAGTGCAGTATTTTTATTATATATTTTTTTAATTGCTCTCCAAGCTACAGAAACCTCAATAGTAAGGATGCGAATGTGTTTAAATTAAAATGGAAGGCACTTTGAACACTTGTGAATAAAAATACTTTACTTTCAAGTTGTTATAGGGAATATAATCGTCATTTAAAAATATCACAGTTTTTTGTCAACCGTAAAAGATATTTAAAAAATGTTTAAGTAAAAGTTGTTGAAAAGATCTATCCAAAGATATCGAATATGACATACGTTCCCATTTAAAAATTCGAAATTGTCCTTGATATCCTGTACTTCCGTTTTTTCCGGAAAATTTCAAGACTACCATTCAATTTTGTTGTTAAATTTTAGTTTAAAATTTTTCCCAACTTGCTCACACGTCGCCTTTTCAAAAAAACTCAGATCTCATTATCTTGATACACCATAATATAGGGGGTCCGCAGACAATATTTACATAATTTCGGGGGGTCCCAGGCCAGAAAAGGTTGAGAAACACTGATCTATAACTTAGGCTAGGAAGTTGTAAACGCAGTGTAATCACCTATTTAACGCTTTTAGATTATCAATTATTCAGATCGATGCAATGAACGCTTCAGAGATATGTCTGAAATATGAAAACAGATTATATCATATGAGTTCTTTATATTAATAATTTCACAAACAATTACCAAAAAAGAAACTTCTTTGTTAGGTAATAGCCATTATTTCTTGGTAGAATCGTTATAAGATATATGAATTTCGGTTGGGTTAAAACGTAAATTAAGTTTACACAATTTTCTCTGCAATAGTACATTTTTCAATTGCAATTTGTTTTTCTTGTGTGGAAATTATTATGCCCTATAATTCTATTCTCTAATTACTATTGTATTGAGCAGTATGATTAATTTATAAAGCAAAGTATATTTTATAGCCACCCTTCGTAACAGGTTCGAAAGTAATTTTTCCATGAAGAACTTCAGAGTGTCGGTCATAACCTTTTAAATATTGTTAGCCGTTTCTAACCCGTTACTATTGACTCACAATTTCAAGCAGACTTTCAAATAAGCTCGATTCGGCACTTCCACCTAAGTCAGTCACAGAAAATAATCTTCAAGGTAAGGAACAAGGCCGGCGTGACGCATGGGCGACCGGAGCAGTAACCCAATGCTTGCGTTGGCACAATTAGTGTCTCTTCTCGAGAATTCTTTCTCGAGAATTTCTCGAGAAAAAGTTATAATTCTCATTTTTCATTTCTCGAGAAATGTAAATTTTTTTCGACGCCACCTTAAACGCATTGTGCTTTTAAAAAATATATAATGTTTAGTGAGTCATTAATTATAATTTATTTTTGATAAAATTTGTCTTCTGTCTCCCGCAACGCAACTGTGGCACAGATAAGAAGCGATTTATAATATTTAGCTAATAGGGGATAGGCATGATTTTTTTTTTATTTTTTATTATATTCCTCTTGTTGCACATAAACATAAAAAACAGTTTTTATTTATTTTTTTTTGTAATTTGAAGGCTTAAAAAAATCATAAATGTATGTAGCGCGCGAAAACGACGTGTGACGTCATACCCCTTCTAACTGACGTATGACACTACTAGCTTGCCGGCGTACATAGTCTGTTGTGAACTTATTTGTTTGTATAATTTTCATAGGTTATGTAAAGTTAGAGTGATTTTAGTTAAAATAAAGTTTAATTCTATAAAAACAATTTATACATGTTTACCGAAGTAAATTTTATATTAAAATAGATAACTTATATTGCAGTATTTCAATTATGCCTCTGACGTTTTGTAACTTCATGTAAACAATGTAGTAAAATTCTGACATCTAAATTACATAAATATTTACATTTTACAGAGTTGCAGCGTTTGTTTACATAAAGTTATAGAATATAAAATAAAAATTACTTTGACACCACGTATTTCCTCAGCACTGTAGCATTCATTATTTTTCATATATTCCATGAGCATAAATGCATCAATGTTGGGTAAATTATCACTCTGAGCCCTAACAAAATCTTTATCTGCCATTTTAATAATAAATGCGTGAAAAATTGCTTAAAAACAAATACAAAACTCTCGAACAATACAATACACATACGTGTAAAGATTATGTTGTAGCTGTATCTGTGATGTGAAACCCCTATCGTTTGACGTCATACTCAGTCGTTTTACTCGGCAACCTTCGCTCCGTGGTCGGCTTATTTCAAATTTACAATATTTTAATTCAAAAATTTGGCTATAATATTAATTAAAATATAATTTTTGTTTTGTTAGGTGACATAACTAACATTAACATATCAAAATAATGTAGTTTTAAGGAAATACAAATTTTATGCGTATCCCCTATTAGCATTTATTGTTACAATATTTTATTTTAATTTAGTGTATTATTTATTATAATCAATTACATTCCATATTTTGTTCAGTTTAAATCTGTTATGTAAAAGATTACCTACAAGTTAAATAAAATAATTATTACTATTACTATTAATTTCTTAATTTTTAAAATCTTTCTCTATACATATGTATTTTCAATTAATATGCAATTATGTGCCGTTTTCTTAATCATTTTTAAAGCCCCTTTATCCATTTGTTCTAATGTTATTTGCCACAGCAGCAAAGTACTTTAGTACTTTAAAGTTGACTATAATTTTAACATGTTTTTATCCTCTACATTGTAGACCATGTAGGATTTTTATTAAATGAGTTATTTGAATAAAAGCGAAAAGTTGGGGGATGTACAGTTAATGTCAAAATTGTTTCGCGGACCCCCGGTAAAGGGTACGCGGACCCCCAGGGGTCCCTCGTGTTCCCTCTTACAGAAATATTGAATTTTTAATATCATCTAATAATAGAACTAATTCTGAATATAATGCACCGATTAATCGATTACAGCGGCAGTGAAAAGCAGGGGCAACAGGGGCACAGGCCCAGGGCACCAGCTCTTAGAGGCGCCAAAACAAACGCTTAAATATTCATATTCTAAGTTTTTATTAAGTTTTTCTATTTTTATGTGGATCAAAATTATACATTTTCATTTCTATATCAATCTTGTACATATTAAATATAAAATTGAGTTTAAAGAAGTACACCTTTATTGATTATACAATAATATTCAGTCTTCTTTTGGACTGTATTAACTTACTTACACATCTGAAAACATTTATAACTGATTTTGATGCACATTTAGACATACAATGGCACCTTGACTTACAAACTTTATTTGTTCCTGACCCCAGTTCGTATCTTAAAAAGTTTGTATCTAGAAACCCAATGTTCCATTATACCTTATGGGAAATCTATTAATCCATTCCCAGATTAAAAAATCATATATAAGAAAATCCAAAAAAATAAAAAAAAACTATTCTCAACTAAATGAAGAAAATGCAAAGAAATGGAGAATTAGTAAGAAGGAAAATTTTTTCACTATAAATATGTATTTTGTATACCATTACATAATAACTTTTATTTAAACATTTTTTTGTTTTACTTGATTAGTATAAAAATCATCTTCCATTAAATTGTACAAAAAGGATAATTTTCTTGTGTCTGGTTTTGTGGTTCAGGAGTTTTTGATTTGTTGTCTGTAGTAGTAACCTGTTAGTAGCCTGTTAGTCTCTTTCTAGTAATAGGGAAAGGAAAAAAACATCGCGGTTCGTATCTAGAAGTCAAAATAGAATATGAACATAGTTTGTATCTTGAAAAGTTTATATATCGCAAGATTTGTAAGTCGAGGTACCACTGTATTAGCAAATTTACTTAGCCTTAACTAGTATTCGATTAAAATGTTAAAATATTTAAATTGCAACCATCTAAATCAAAAGAATATGTTTGAAATAATATTGCGAGCACCTAAACTCCCCTCTTCGGTACGCCAGTGCATATTCTAAAAAGGGACAAGTTTGGCGGATTTGCTTCGGGCGCCAAAAGAGCTAGCGCCGGCTCTGATCGTATATCAATAAACTTGAATAAATATATTAAGTTAATGAACTAAATAAATTAAGAATAATTTTCCCGACATATACTCTTGTACCTTTGCATTAATTAAAAAAATTGACGTCATTTCTTTAAGTGAATAGAAATTAAACTATTTTATGTTGGTTTTTATGGTTTTTATAATTAATATGATACTCTTGTAACTATTTTGTAAAATTTTAGCAAAGGTGAAGTACAGTCAACGTTCAGTTGCACAGGGCCCCGTAAAGTTTGAAACAAGTTCTAGGGAAAAGTAAGTCTCTTTTTCTCCGGAAAAAAATGTGAGGCTTACCAAAAACAATTAATGTAGCATCGGAGCAAATACGAAAGATATAAGCAAATACGAATCGGAGCAAATACGAATAAATACATTTCCGGGACGATTTTAAGTCCCAATACTAATGCGGGAATGATTAGATTGATTGCTATTACTAACCTAATAGTAAAGTAATAAAATAAAAAGTATTTCTGACTTACCAGTAACTAATAAAGTAATCACCACTACTTGCTGCAAGTTGTGCCAACACAAACATCCAAAACATTACAATAATAGTACAAGTATGACCACCAGATTTAAAATATGACTTATACACATGCGAAGAAATACTACCAGAAGTTCTAGATTCTTGTAACTCAATAGGAGATTCAAGTTTTTCTTCATCAACTGAACCAATACTATGAACAGAACCTCTCCTCATATTAATTCTCTTTTTCATCTCTTCTTCTTGAGATGGAAAATCATGCAACAACTTAGCAAAATCTAGACCACTATCTTTTAATTCTTCATAACTACCTTCTGCTTCAATCATACCATTGTTTAAAATAATAATTTGATCAACTTTTTTAAGATACTGCAGTTGATGTGTTACTAAAATACAAGTTTTATCGCATAGATAATTACTGATGCAACTTTCGAATAGTTGTTTTCCAACGTGTGTATCAACAGCTGATAAAGGATCATCTAGGAGGTAGATATCTGCTTTTTTATACACCGCCCTGGCTAAGTTGATCCTTGCTCTTTGACCTCCACTTAGTGAAATACCTCTTTCACCAACAATTGTTCGATCACCGTGTGGAAATAATTTAAAATCTTTAGCCAAAGCACATTTGTGAATTACAGTTTTGTATCTTTCCTTATTCATTGGTCTTCCAAAAAGTATATTTTGGCGGACAGTACCAGCAAACAACCATGGTTCTTGGGAGGCGTAAGAAATAGTACCAGTAATATCAACGCTACCAGATAGTAATGGTAATTCTTTCAATATCATATGAACAAGGCTCGATTTTCCACTTCCAACCGGGCCAATCACAGCAACTAATCTTCCAGGTGTAACCTTTAGATTTATGTTTGATAATGTATTGTCTATTGACTGTGGAATCCATTTCGCAGTGGCATTTTTCATAATGATACCTTTACGCTTTTTCCTCTTTGAATCACTAATGCTATCAGATTTTATTAACGTTTCTGTCATGTTGGCATTTTTTGGTAGAAATGCTTTGTGTGATTCATCGTACATTAAAAATTTGTGGACTCTTTTAATTGAAATATCAACTTCTGCTAGTTGTGTAATGGCGTGAGCAAAATAATCTGTCATTGATCCTTTAATGACGTTGAAACAAGCAGTGAGAATAAATACTTTTTGTGCTGATATTTTGTTACCGAAGAGTAAGTAGGAGAGGACTGCTGCGAATATTGCTGTGCGTGTTGTTGAGAGATGAAATGATTGGTTAACACCACGGATGTAAGAGGTGTAACGGATTTGTTTCAGTTCAGTTCTGAAACAGAAAGAAACATGATAAATATAATAAAGAAACTGTATTGAAAGTTATAAGAAAATATATCAAATGACGAGAATCCTGGCCCCATCTTCATTCAATTTATTTAAAACATATATCTTTAAATAAATTATGTGATGTAAATTTCCACACATTCAGGATTTCGTAGGCATCTGTTAGATGTTTAGCCACATTTTTTACGGTGCAGACAGCCACATGAATATCGGTATAAGGATTGATTAGTTATATGATCGAAACCTTAAAACAAATATTAATTTTCTGATTTCAAAAGTGAACACAAACAATTTCACGCTAGATGATTTAAAGTCCCAGGTCTGATTATATCAGTTCAAGCATAAATGCAATTTGTAACTGTCTAAAAAGCTCAAAATCTAAAATATAATTTAAACGCATAACCTAGGCAAGTTCTCATATGTAAAAAATGTTTCATAAATATTGTTAAATATTTTAATTGATTATAAATTAACTTTGTTATTGTATTTACTTTCTTGCTTCTGTGACTAGATTAGCAAAGGGCTTTTCCCAAGTGTACATCTTGATTACTTGTATTCCATTTATAATCTCATTCATCAGTCTTAGACGTTCATCTGTTCTTATGGCAGTTTTCAAACGAAGAATTGAAGATTTTTGTCCCATCCATCCTGAAATATCGAAAACATAGAATAAGGTAATTTACATTAAATTCATATTAATAAAATAATTTTTATAAGGCTTAGAATGACACAGTTTTAAAGGATACAACTTTTTGGATAACGTGGAAGGCAGTTTTTGGATAATGCAATAATCTTTGTGAAGCTAGTAGATAAAAATTACAGTTGAATCTGAAAGTTTGGTTACAATAATTGAAAGTCTTTATAGAACTTGAAAAGTTATCCGACAAGACGCTTAAATATTCCAGTTTTTAAATTATGACGTTACTGCAGTGAGACTTGTATTCATCAGATCTCAGAAATAAAAAAAAACAAAATAATAAAAAAACACGCAGACACTCATACACGCTTCGAGGAAAGAGTTGTAATTCACTGGATGAGGTAAAAGAGCAATATCCCAAAATGGATTCGGAAAAATACTTGTTAATTCGTTGATGGCGTTAAGAAATTAATATACATGTGGAATGGTCGAGATTTTCGACGGTCAACAGAAAAAAGTCAGATTAGCGATCATAAATAAAGATTTTATGACGAAATTCTTAACACTTTTTGTACAACCATCGTAAGTTGCTTTTGTAACTATTTTTATTGGCCAGCATATTTTATAGAAATGTTCAAATGGTCGAAAGTAAGTGGGGCTTTTTTACATTCATTTTTTAAGAGTTCACCATTATATTACGCAAAATAAACAATGCACCAGTAACAATTAGTAAAAATAAATATTTGCCTAAAATAGAGCCTTGCAGACAAAAATATATAAATTGTAATCTGAAAACATAGTGACTTTTTTTCTTCTTTTTCTCTACCACGAACTCACTGACTATATCAATAGGCTCAGCTACTCAGTGAATATTAATCAGTTTCTTTCATTACAGGTTGTCGACAGTACCCAGCAAGCTCAGAGACTGTCGTCGTTGCATATACAGTGCTTTATCATCAGAATTGTACAGTGTGTCTTGTGGTACTCAACAAGTTATCAATTCACAACTTAACTATCTATCAATTTATTCTGCCATTCCGATCTCAATGATCAGTCGGTTATCTTTTCCAATAAACGGTCAAATTCAAAACTTCAATCTCGAAACTCTAGATCTAAATTATCAAATATAAAAACTATAACCTCATATTTAGGTCTCAGGTCTTAAAAGTCAAATATTAGATCTCAAATAATAAATATTAAACTATCTAGAATCGGGCGAAACTCTGAAATAAATTGATTACATATATTATAAATTGTAAATAATGTTCTTTATAAAAAATTACACGTTGTTTTAATTGTAATCTTTACAAGCGCTAAAAAGCGCTTAAATCAGAAGTGGGATTATCCCTAATTTTAATCTCTTTTTGTTGTTTCATATATAAATTTTATCAAAATGGCTGATATGTCAATTGAAAATGATATACCGAAACCAGATTGCTAATTACAAGTGAGGTTCCAGCAACTTGCTACTCTAATATATATTATTAAAGTCGCCTGAGAGGGGCACGGCATTGAAGCAACTTCGGCACTAACCACAAATCATTTAAATAGCTACAGTCAGATACGAGCTCTTGAATAGTTGATGAATTTGACAATTAGTCTGTGGGTTGTTAAAACATGCATTTACAACTTTATACTTTTCATCTTCAACCACAACCACACTCTGTTCCATCTTCACCGTATTAACATAATCCCCTGTAACCCATGTTCCTGCGAGTTACTCGCCGATATCTCCCACATATTGTTTTTCTACCTCGACCATATTGACAGATCAAAAACACATCTTCCATGAAGAACACCGCCACAAATGCAACTCATTTAACCCATAGATAACCACCTTCCTGCCCGTCTTTCGGTACTTAAAATACTCTCTAATCCGTCGCTCAACATAAGTTCTTTAATATCTGAATTCCTAACATCCATTAACTGCTCGAACCTCTAAAGCCTGGTTTATAATAGATATGTTATGGAACATAAGCATAAAAATTACACTACTCTCTTTGTTCTGTTTATTACAAACAGATGTTTTGAAGGGTCAAATCTATTGTTTAATGCATATGCAGTTATGCTATGGGCTTATTATAAACCAGGCTTAACAGTATTGCTAATAAATAGCACACTGGCTTTAAGTAAGATGACCAGACGTCCAGCTCTTGGCAGGACAGTCCCTCTTTTAGATGGTCTATCCCGCTACCTACTTAGTCCTAAATATGTCTCCCTTTTTCTGATAATCCCGCTATTAAATACCGACAGATGTAAAAAGGAAATTGGATGTATTTTTATGATCTTCAACACGAAACGAATGTTTAAATGACGGTATTTTTCGAGAGGAATTCATTCAGATGAATGATTGTGTGCAAGTAGGCTCGAACGAACGTCTTTTGCGTATCCAGTTTATCAAGAAAATTCATCCAAAAAGCAGTTCGTCAACTTCTGCGCAACATTTCATCCTCACTTGCTAGACTACATCGACAGTTACTATAGTTGAAATTGAATAAAAAAGTTATTATTATTACACGATTTTATTTAGGTTGGCATCATGTTTGTCTGCTTGTCTGGTTCAAATCTTGTAATCAATGTTGATCCATTTCTACTGAACCGATTTTCTTGAATTTTAGGACACGTGTGTATTTCCAGTTAAAATACAATATTTCGTCCTAATACTATTAATCGGAGAAGCGCGACCTTCTGGTGTACTGCAAATTCTAATTAATGAACTGATTTGTAAATTTATTTCAGTGGTGTTTATCTTAGACCTTCCTGATTGATATAGGAAGGCCAACTACGGAGGCGAGACCCCCGAGATTAATGAACCGATTTGGAATTTTTTTTCAGTGGTATATAGCTTAAACCTTCCAAATAGAAAGTAAAATATAATTTTATTTTTGCAGCTATCGCAACATTTTTGGTCATATGCGACTAAAAATAAGATCGTAAGGCGCCCATTACTATATTCTAACAATTACTTTAATTTCATTTCTAGAGATATTCAACATTACTCCTTGCTAAATAATGTAGGAGGTGTGATCAAAAAGTTCGTTCGACTTTTGAAATTCCCGCGCTACATTTGTCGGATTGATAAACGTTTTTGTTGTCATGTTGGCTAACCTGTCTTTGACAGCTAATTAAAGAAGTTATGTTTCTGTATATTCTGCGATTTTTTTTATTTTTCACAATGAGGGATCAAAGAATATGTATTAAATTCGTGCAAAATGTTGCAGAAGTCTTTTGGTGAGACGAGTATGAATGAACGAGCGATTTGCAAATGGTATAAACGCTTTAAAGATGGCTGTGAATCAGTTGAAGATGATAGAGTTGGAAGACCCAGCACTTCAATCACCAGAAAACACGTGGAAGAAGTTAACAAAATAGTTCTTGATAACCGTTGAATTACAATTAGAGAGTCTGTTCAAGAAGTTGATATATCGTAGAGTACGTTCAGGATAACTTCATGCCAGGGCATCATAAAATACGTCATCAACCCTGCGCGAGTAAACAGCTGACCACATTGACGTACATTAGGGTTTTAAACAATTGTTGTGGAAACCAAATACACAAAATCATGTATTTCAAATACATTTTTACTCATGTTAGTACACGGTATACCTTGAAACATAAGAGAAATAAATAATAATAATGGAAATAAACAAACAACATCGCACAATACGCGTAGTTAAACACAAATCAAAGTAAGTGACGCCACTGAAATGTATCAAGTTAGCTGTCGGTAATATCATGGACGAAATTTGGTTTCTGCGCAGCCCTGTCGGTAATATAGACCTGGTATGAGGTTATCCTGAACGTACTCTATGATTCATGCCAAGAAATGTTCACTAATATTTTGGGCATGAGGCAAGTGGCAGAAAAATTTGTTGCGAAACTGTTATATTTTGAACAAAAAATGTGTGCAAAGAAGTCGCTCAGGAAATGATTGATGATATCGTTAATGACTCAACATTGCTCCAGCGCATCATAATGGGTGACGAGACGTGGGTGTATGGTTATGACATCTAAACCAAGTAAATCTTCTCAATGTAAGCCTCCAAATGAACCAAGACCCAAAAAAACACGCCGAAGTTCGGTCGAATGTTCTTCTCACTGTTTTTTTTTTTTTTTTTTTTCGATTATCGTGATATTGTCTACCATGAATTTTTGCCGCATGGTGTTAACAGTTACTAAAGAATACTATTTGAGCTTGTTGCGTCAGCTGAGTGAAGCAATTCGTAGAAAATGGCAAGATTTATGGAAGAACAATTCTTGGAAATTGCATCAAGATTTTTTGTCCAAAAATAGCACCGTAATGATACCGCATCCACTCTATTCACCAGATGTGGCTTCATGTAACATTTCCTCTTCCCAAAGATGAAAAAAATCAATGAAAGGACAACATTTTACGACCACTGAAGAAATAAAAGCAAAATTGCTGGAGGAGCTGAACGGTATACCGAAATCTGCATTTTAGAAGTGTTTTGAGGACTGGAAAAAACGATGGCATAAGTGCATTATATTCGATGGGGACTATTTGAAGAGTACAATGTAACAACTGATGAATAAATAAATATTGTTTTGGAAATTAAAAGATTGCATGAACTTTTTGAACACACTATTTCATTGGGTACATTCGAGTTGTACAGGATAGAGCGAGCGCTGAGCAAACAGTTGATGGTGATGTCATGAATAGAACACTGATGGAGCTCAACAACTCGAACACGGAACGACCATGGATAGTAACGTAATGTTTATAAAATGTAGCCCTACAATTTTAGGTGGTGTTTTTACTGTCAGATTAGTTCACGTCAGTCATGAATCAAAAGTATGTACTTCGATTTGCCGTTGAATTATTTTTCAATGATGAAGTTAATGAATCTGAACAATTAATATTAGAAAAAGTATAGGGATTTGCGGAAAATATGGTGCTAAGATTTTCGGCTATCCCCTACAGTTTTCGAAATATTCTTGGAAAAATGCAATCAGTGCCAGATGAAATTCATCTGAGACCAGGGAGAAATTCCGATATAAAACTCGAAAAACAGCGTATGATAGTATTATGGTACCTTGTCAACATGAGAGCTCCTATAAATTTGCAAATAAAACATAACCCTATTTCATCCATGTTAATTTTATGCATGGTTTATTTAATTATTTTTATGCTGTGTTTACAAACACAATACAGCACAATACAGAAACGTCATAAATACGAAAAATGGTAGTACTTTTCCCGCCGTTCTCTCACTTTTTTCCGTCATATCTAGAGCCCTGCGCGGATAAGCTTTTCTGTATCCGCATCTGATCCGCATTCGCACATCCATGATCCGCATCCGATCCGCATCCGCAGATTTTGTAAATAACAAATCCGCATCCCATCCGCATCCGCAAAAATATCCGCACTATCCGCACTACAGGTTTTGCTGTCAGTTTGGAAAGAACTAACATATTTCGCCTGTTTAGGTAATCTCTGCTCTAAAACGCTACTGAAAATTTTTGGATTTACCAGCTTATTTATTACTAACCTAACCTAAGGGACCCCAAAAGTTTTAAGGCCCAGATGCGCTAATAACTTATTTAAATCTAGAGAGAGATAACATTTTTGGGGGGCCTAAGCGTTCTTTTTCGTAGGGAGTAAGTGGCGTGCTGCTTTTTTTAATATTGAATTTAAAAAAAAAAACAGAAAAGTTACTTGATAGAAGGTGCTTCATATTTTTAGGATCAAGTAATTCTCTTACGAAATTTCGCGCATGGCGTTGCAACTTTTTCAAATAGCAACATGTGTCATTTTTCAAATTTTTGGGATCTGCAGGACTTTTTACTTAGGGTAGTATAAAAAAATTGGCAGGTTACATAATAAAATTTTCGAGAAAAAATTATGTAGGTAAATTTTGGTATTTAAATAAAACTTACTAATCCGTTTTATGTAAAAAAAAAATCTTTATCAGATTTAAAAGCCAGAATTAGAGCAGAGGTAGGAAGAATTACGTCGAAAGTGTACCAGGAAACTTTTGTCCAAAATATTATTTTCTATAATATATTCAATAATAAAAAGAAAGTTAAGTTGATTGTCTCAACTCAGTCTTGATCATGGACAATTGTCTTAATAAAAATAACATAAAGTGAGATTGAATGCTACAAAATATCATGTATATACAGACAACCGAAAATAACCGAGGACTGCGTAGTCAGAACACAATTGCTTGTTTCTCCGAAAGTAACCGATGGATATGTTCACGCGGATATTGCGGATAAGCGGATATGACATTTAATCCGCATCCGCATGGTTTAAATGATAATTTATCCGCATCCGCAGAAAAGTTGCGGATACCCGCGGATTTGCAGGGCTCTAGTCATATCCTATATGCCCGGTCTTAAAACCCCGAACACATTGAGCGCACTCTAAATACACCCTCACGGCAAAACGAATGCAATTGGGTGTACTCCGAACGTCAAATCGAACATGTTTGAGTTTACCGAACGTGGTCAGAGCGTCAAATCGAATGAACCCATTATGTCGCCTCACGATTTTATTTTCAGCCACGAATAGCAAAAAATGTGATAACTGTAAAAATAAAATTATTTTTTACTTTTTATTGCATTTTAATAAAACCGTGTAACTTGAAAAGCTTTTTTTTATATATTTATTTTTGAAAAAGCATTCATGGGGTGTATTATTCTTTACTTGTGGAAAAATGCCATAAGCCGTGGAGGGGGGCAAGAAAGCGTCCCGCCTTTGCTCTTTAAAAATCTGGTTACCTTACTTTAAGCCAACTTTATAAATAAATTAAGAACTTTTCCCGTCAGTTTTTACGAATGTGAAGTAAAAGAGCATTAATTACTGCATTTTATTCAAAATGCATAATCAACTGTTGATTGATTCCTTATATCTGAGTGTCGCTGTTTAAATAATTTGCGGTTATTCTACTATTAAAACATAATGATTTCAGTTATCTTTTAAAATACTGTAATTTTAGTAATACCAAAAAATATGTACCTTGAAATGGAATAAATATTAAAATACAAAATACTCCTATAACAGCTGAAATTCCAATTTCTTCATACATAAAATATGTAGCAACACCAGTAACCAATGGTCCAATCCATAGGTTATGAAGAAGCACAACTGCTCCATCAAACCTATTCACATCATTGGACAACAAATTCACAACTTGTCCAATTGTTGTTTGCCCAAGAGCTGTTTTACTAAGACGTAATGATTTTCTGTATAACAGCGAACAAGTAGCTACTCTTATTTTCATTCCTATGTGTTGAACTCCGAGCGTTGTATGGCTTGTAACTAATACAGTGACAAGGGCACAACCTATAACTATGCCTGCATACATATAAGCTGTATCCTTTGACATTTCTGTATTGTCTGGGGAGTAATAAGATACTAATCCACCTAATGCTATTGCTTGGAGCATTCTAAAAATAAAGAACAATTTTTATTACAAATAATTTTTACTTATTCATATATTGTACCTGCATGAGAAAATTATGTAATCGTATATATTTTTAATATAGAGTTTTCATCAGATGACCACGAATTATATGCAAGACCTAACTTTTTTGGTTTTAGGACTCGTAAGGGAGGTAATTTTCGTATTGATTCAGAAATAATTCACAAATAATTGAATATAATCATTAAAATGGTAAAAAATATTAAATAATAAAAATAATCTGTTTCTTAGAAAGGACAATTAGAAAGGCCAGTGCAGACATGTTTATTATTCTAACTTAAACCTTATGTAAACTTCATATGGAAAGGGCATCGTAAATTCTATAACAGATCACAAAAGTGCTAAATAAATATTAGATGTATTCGGACCATATATGCATAAATCACAATTAATCTTTGTCTTTAAAATAAATAATAGTTTTGGATTATTTTTATGAGGTACGTATCTGAATTATCACCAATAAATTGTAAAGCGAGTTTAGTGTTTATGAATATGTGTCTCTTTTGGATTTAGCTGGCAACGTTATATTGTAAGCCTATAATTAATGCTGTAATCATAATTTAATTAGTTTACTAAATATGTTGATTTTAATTGAAAGACCCCTTAATTCCTTACTAAGAATCATAGCAACCAGCTGACGAACGTAAGGGAGTTTTCCGGCACGATCCGCTCGCGCGATTTGGAAACTTATTATGTGGGAGACCTTGAGTTTTGAGGGATGTACAGAGTGAGTAAAAATGAAGTATATTGATATCATATTCAAAATTAATCAGCAAACCCTGACTAAGGCTACCCACAGACTTTGATGTGACTGGCTGGTTGTCTGGCGAGTTATCAAACTCCTAGCGCAGAGGTCGGCAAGACAGGATTACGAAGACCTATAAAGTAGTAAAATCCACATTCTTTATTTTTTTGAAGAGCCATAAAGATATATTGAATAGTCGACAGTTTAACTTTGTGAAACTCATTTATAGATAAGAGGTTGTTAAATAAAAACATTGTATTGTATCTCACAGAATCTTTTACTGATGTACTGGCTGCAGTTTCGGCTCTCGCCATTGTCAAATTTGTAATGAATTACATATTACAAGTTACACTTACAAAGAGTGGGCCATCTGTTAGTTTCTTTTCGGACTGTGTTATTTCTACACCAGCAACACTGACGCGCTTGAAATATTGGGTGCGTTTTGTTGTGCCAATTCTGGTTTCGGTTTAATCAGAATACGCGTTTTCTTGCGACAATATTCTCGTTCTATTCATTCTACTCATTCGATGACTCGAGGTCGAACGACTAGAATGAATAAGTGTGGTGGGGATGAAAAGTAATATGTATTTAATGCAGTTGTTTTCATTTGGTTTTTAAATGTTTTAGAATTAAATCTTGGTATTACTGCTTCAAAATTATTTTTACTTTTAGCTATTTTCTCATTTTGTGTCTTAAAATAAATATATACCTACATGATTTTAATATAGTATTGTTAAATCTAAATTTAAAATGTATTTACAATTCAATTATTCGTTCTAAAACATTACGTTCTAGAATATTTGCTTCAAATACATATAAAGTTTTCTTATTCTGAATTTATTATTTAGATTATCCATTTAGGTGAAATATGTTCGTTATTTGTTCTACAACCATATGACTTAACCTCCATGTAAATATCATTCCATGTTTACTTCACGATCAAAATTGTCGTTTTCTTGCGCATCAATTCTAGTACTTCTAACCAGCCACCAACAAAACGCACCCATTGACAGATATACAATGTCAAACCTCAGCGTTAAAAATTGATCGTTTTACGTTTGAACAACGTTGGGAAATATTGAAAAAATATTTCCAAAGTGAATACTGAATTGCAAAAACTGCGAAATTTGAAAAGAATTTTAGGTCAAAATGAAGCCCCTTCAGTGGCTGGTGTAAGGAAATTCATAAAAAAGGTTTGTGAAACTGGTATGCTTGTAAACACATAATAACAAAAGCTAACATAAAGATGGATTTTGGAATAGTGGCATCATTTGTCCCTACTTCTTAGAAAATGAAGCTGGCAACAAATTTACGGTCAATGGAATACGCTACAGAGACATGATAATTGATTTTTTGTGGCCGTAATTTGACGATTTAGTCTTGGACGGGCTTTGGTTCCAACAGGATGGCATAACGTGCCAAACCAACCGACAAATTATCGATCTTTTGCAGACTAAGTTCAATAAGCGTGTTATCAGCCGTTTAGGCGATGTGTCTTGGTCACCGCGCAGCTGCACTTTGACACCGTGGAATTTTTTATTTATGGTGAACTATTAAGGACTTTCGTTGAGTCTACTATCCAATTACTAGAACAGTAGGTGCATTCTCCCAAAGTGATACTATCCTTATACGGATTGACCGATTTTGAACAGAGTAGGTAGCGGATTCGCTTTCTTCAGCGCTTAGGCTAATTTATAATTTACTCCGTCGTCGGGAGAGTTGATTTTCACGATTTATTTATTTTTTTTCATAGTATTATCCCTGTTGCGATTCTAGGACACTTACCCCCGGGACACTAACCCCCGGGACATTAACCCCCCATGTCAATAACCCCCCGTGCCATTAACCCCCCGGACAATAACCCCCAGGACAGTAACCCCCGGGACATTAACCCCCCGTCAATAACCCCCGGGACATTAACCCCCCGTACCAATAACCCCCCGACCATTAACCCCCTGGCAATTGATTAATATTTTTAATGTTTATTTTTTTTTTAAATTTGAACATTTGAAATTATTAATATAATTTATATATTAGAATAATTTTTACTCCTCGTATGTATATAGAGTAGGGTACAGTGATGAGTCAGATTTTGACCCCCCCCCCCCGGGATTTTGATGTTTCTCCACGTTTCACATACCTGGGAACCCGAAAAACATGTTTTTGGAAAAATGTCTGTCGGTTTGAAGTGTAATTGTTTCGCCAAGCCTAGGGCCTAAACTACTCGACGGATTTGATTGATCTGTCATTTAAAGTTTTTTTGTGAATATCTAGATGTATTTTTTTAATTATTCTAGGCCTTAAAGTTGATGTACATATAGAGGTCATATGAAGACCAAACTAGAAAAATAAAATTTTCTCAAAAATGCCTGTAGCGTTTTTGTTAATTTTTTTTTGTGTGAATGTGGGTTAACTGAAGTAATAATATGTGCCCAATTATTTCCAAAAAAAATGGGGGGGGTTCACAGTAGGACTTTTTTTTATTGAAAAATGTGCTTTATTTTGGGCCATACGTGGTATTTGAAAATTGTTTGTAATTTTTTAGTTGCCATTTTCAAGTTTCTAGGTCATAAAAAATTCAATGGCAATTGATTTTTAAATGTTTATTTTTATTTAAAATTTGAAAATTTGAGATAGGTAGCTCGCTTCGCTCGGCTTCTTCTAACCAAACCCTTACTAACCTAACCTAACCTAAGATAGTGTTTTGACATTAAACTAGAAGATGAGTAGCTCGCTTCGCTCGGCTTCTTCTAACCAAACTCTTACTAACCTAACCTAACCTAAGATAGTGTTTTGACATTAAACTAGAAGATGGGTAGCTCTCTTCGCTCGGCTTCTAACCAAACCCTTACTAACCTAACCTTACCTAAGATATTCCTACGAAACCCTAGACATTTCTGTATGGAATTATATTGGTAGATTGTTAGAGACTAAAACTGCAAAATATTGTTCATATCAGTCAAAGGATATATAAGTATCTAGAGTTTTTGTTTATGCCTACGAAATCCTACACATTTCTATAAGTAATTATATTTGTAGATTCTTAGAGAACAAATCTGCAAAATACTTGTCATTCAAGAGACCTGAATAGTCCCCAGTTAGCTAATCACGAGAACCTTAGGAAAAATGTCGTCACAATGTTACCCATATCACTAACACACGTTAGATAATTATATATGTACGATTACATTTGTTCAATTTTGTTCGAATTTCAAATGTTCTAATTTTAAATAAAAATAAACATTTAAAATATTAATCAATTGCCAGGGGGTTAATGGTCGGGGGGTTATTGGTACGGGGGGTTAAAGTCCCGGGGGTTATTGACGGGGGGTTAATGTCCCGGGGGTTACTGTCCCGGGGGTTATTG
The DNA here is from genome assembly GCA_963971575.1 of Liopterus haemorrhoidalis. NCBI lineage: Eukaryota > Metazoa > Arthropoda > Insecta > Coleoptera > Dytiscidae > Liopterus > Liopterus haemorrhoidalis. The sequence continues at coordinate 143,534,353 of OZ020611.1, read as the reverse complement.
TCCAGGGGGTTAATGGCACGGGGGGTTATTGACATGGGGGTTTAATGTCCCGGGGGTAATTGACGGGGGGTTAATGTCCCGGGGGTTAATGTCCTGGGGGTAAGTGTCCTGATACCCCCTGTTGCATTAGGGGATGAATCGAATAATTTATTACATCTCAATGCCCGAGAACGTCTCATCCAAAGATGGCTGACCACGTTTCTTTCGGATTTTCCTTACCGTATACAGGTGGTTTCAAGTTTTCTGAAAAATCGAAATTTTTTAGGGAGTGCAACGAGCAAAATCTATGTACGGGGATACAATTTACGAAAGCCGCAAAATACTTTTTTATCAATTTTCCATGCTGCTTTGGGGTAATTTTGAATTTTCTGGGTTATGCGATTTTTACTATATCTCGACTTTTTAGGGGGAGCAAGGTATAAAATCTGATTGGTGACTAACCATTTTATTTTTTAATTTGCCTTAAGGGTAGTTCTATTTTTTCCTGGTTTTCGCGATTTCGTTTTATTTTTATTTTCTGATGTCTTTTTCAGATACTTTCCTATTTATATTTTGTCTTTTTCAAGGTCTTTTTACAAAATATGTCCTTACGATTTTTCAAGTTGGTAATACATTTAGCATCATTCAGATATTTGAATTTTAAGTTTAAATTAACCAATCAGCGACCAGTAAACTCTTTCTTGCTTGGTGGGAGTAAAAACATGCTTCAGCCATTTTCAGAGCTGGAAATACAATTACATTTTATTAAAATTTTATAGATAAAAATAAATAAAATAAATAAATTATAAGTTTGAGAATTATGATAAAATACAAGTTCTATATGTAATTAATTAAATTTTGGAAAACATTCTTTTATTTTTTATATTTTTTTAAATTTTTATTTAAAAAAAAAGGAAAAAAATAAAAGGATGTTTTTCAAAATTTAATTAATTACATATAGAACTTGTATTTTATCATAATTCTCAAACTTATAATTTCTTTATTTATTTAATTTATTTTTATCTATAAAATTTTAATAAAGTGTAATTGTATTTCCAGCTCTGAATAAATTTAACAAAATAATAAATAAAAAAAAAAATTAAATAATATTATAACAACGGTTAAGTAACACAACCATTAAGTAATTATCTAATCTAAGAATAAGAATTAATTTTATAAATGTGAATTGAATAAAGAAATATAATAAATAAAATTGTTGTTTTATTTTTGTCATCCTAAATACTCATTTAATAATCAGTAATTTATTAGCGAACAAAAAATGTTCGAGATATCCGCTGAAATTGGAATAAAAAAGTGATTTTTTAAAAGATTACATAGGTATATAGTTAGTTAATATTTCTGACACACAGCTTCAAAGGCTATTTGTGTTTATTTTAAGAGTAATAATAGTGCATAACTTATTTTTTATTGTGAACAAATATATTCCTTGCTCTAGTTATTTCCTTTTTTTTTGTCGTGTTTTCATTTTTCCGAAAGTATCTTAAAAGTATCTTGAAGTATCTAGATACATTGTAAAAAAAATGTATCTGTATCTAGATACTTTTTAAAATTTGTATCTGTATCTGCATCTAGATATATTTTTCCTCAAGTATCTGTATCTGTATCTAGATATATTTTCAAATGTATCTATTACAACACTGCTAGTAGGGTAGTTTTATTTTTCTGGTTGCGGTTACTACTTTCTCACGATTTAAAAAGTATCTATTATAGTAATAATTATATTTATTTATAAAATTAATAAATACACATAAGGGTGAATTTTGCAAAGACAAAAGAGTCCAGTTTTACATTTATTTTAAATTAAACTACAAAAACTTCTGCACCTGTTGTTTTCATTGATCTAGTGCACATGAGAGAATTCCGAACAATGAAAAATTTAGTAGTGGAGTTAGGCTAGTGGTATAGTATCTACTGTCAGGCTAACTTAAGCTGGCCGATAGCGCAGTAGCGAAGAAAGTAGTAGGGGGCGCCGTTAGTATTCGTATAGCAGTCGTGCGTTACAGTCACACAAAAATTAATTTTCAGAGCAAATTGGGAAGCATTCAACTGTTAAAAAGTCAATCAAATTCATTTTCCCGTCTTTACTCGGATGGCACAACTTATGTCTCATAATACTGTCGCACTCTGCGAAGTACATTGTCCTACTGGCCAACTTAAGATAGCCCGACAGTATCTCTTCTGCAAAACCACTATCCTATCCCAACTTCTAGCTCCAATACTAGGGCTAGGTCAACCTCAAGCGTTTACATAGGATAGGATATAAGCTATCTTTGTCACTATCAAGCTAGCTACTAGCTCTTTTACCAGCCTAATGTAAACGCACCATTAGTATTGTAGCATAACTACTAGTTCTCTTGTTTTTAATTCATGCTTATCTGATAAACTTATTATCGAAAATTTGTAGTATTACATTTTTTTCAATATAGTTTACAATATATGTGAAAGAAAAAATGCCAATAGTTTTAAATCATTTTCCAGATAAATATATTTTTACTATATTATTTTATTTTGTACGATATTTTAAAAACCTTATACCATGCTGTTTTGCATGAATGCAAACTTCGCCGTTGGTGAAGAAATTACAACACTCATCAGCTCAGCACTATATTATCCAATATAAAAAGTATAAATATTCATCGATGATATTTTATTTCTAAAAATTAACTTATTATTTTAAAGAACGTAATTATATTAAATTATAACATACTTGATTCCAACTTCTAGAAAAGCATTTAGTACTCCCAATATCATAAATCTGCAACCAAATACTCTCCATATAACTTTATGTAAACTAGGTACTTTCTTGAGTTTTCCTGCATTCTTCTTCTCTTTTTCCCACGCCTCTTCTAATTCGTTACCAAGAACACCAGACTTATGACTCTTAAGTGGTTCATATAAATCACTTTCATTTACTTCTTTTTTCAGGCCAGTATAGAACAAAGGGAAGGACCACCTAGAAAATAATACAACATATTTAATGTAATAAATACAGAATATGCAAATAAGAGAAGGATTGATAAAATCCACTATGTTTCTATACAAGAAAAATATCATCCAAATCAAGTCGAATAGCGAAATATTCAGTCCATTAACATAGGACTGAGACAGGCGTGTGGACTATCTCCTACCCTACTATTAGTAGTATTTATTTACACCAAATTTTGCAGCAGTAGCGAACAGTGCATACATAAGTTTTCGACATTCTGTAAGTTTTTCGACAATCTTTTTACAGTACCCTGTTGAAAGTTTCGATTTTCAACAAATCGTGGTGGTATTCTACATAGGCGCCCGCAAGGGGGGGCAAGATGGGTCAGTTGCCCTCCCCTGGATTTCGGAACCAATTACCAATTCGTATCTTAGAAAAAAAATTATGTTATTTAAATATAAAATTCATAAAAAAAAAATTGATGTGAAGTGTGAATTTTCACACATTTCAGGGTTTCGCAGGTATTTAATAACTGAATGATGCCAAAACAAATTTTATGTCAAAATATTTTTTTATGAATTTTAATTCGAATGCCTAATACCATTATTTAAGTTTCTAAATATGTGCAGTATTTTTTTTTATATAGCAAGGTTCATTAATATTTTGAAAATTGCGCCTATGGCTTCCATTGTTTGTCATAAATCATAAGCCCTGCCCTCTGATTTCGCATACATTCAAACATAGAATTAAATTATAATTTCAACACTTCCCACTGGTTACTAAATTTACGCTTTTAAAAATTAAATGCAACATTTACCAAAATATTACTAGAATTTTGACAAAATAATAACAAAATAAGAATGCAAAAAAAAACAGAAAAATTAAAATTGACAGGATTCGAACTGTAGTTTGCAAATTACTAAGCGATGACACTACGCACTACGCTACGGGCGCTTACTTGGTTACTGTGTTACATAGCGAATTAAATATTTAACACATTTAAGGTAAAAACACAAAAAATGCGTTATTTTTCGAACACATAATCCGATCAAAAATTCCTGTTGTACTATTCCGGTTAACACCAATGTACATTACATAGAATTTTTTCAGATTTTTAGTTTAAACCATCTGGGCTACAGGGTGTGGGACAAAATTTGTTTTGCACAAATTAGCAAAAACGCGTCAAAATAATTTATTTTGCAAAAATAAAATTTTGATCGTTAATCCACGTAATCCACAGCTTTCATTTGATACTCTACTCAGAATTTAAAAAAAATATTTTTTTTTTCGATGATCACATATTTGTTTATATTTTTAGGGGGATATGTTTTTTAGATGTTTTAGTATTTTTCCTATGTGCGGGTCAAAGAGTTGTATAAGCATGCCAAATTTTAACTCTCTAGGTTTAGCCGTTTGGCTACAACTTTTACCGAACAGACAGACAGACGACAAAATGACGGTATAAGGGTTTTTTGGTCATACCTACAAAACCCTAAAAACGATTGTTTATTATTATATTTTTGCTTTAGCAATTTTGGCTATTAGCCAGGATAGTTCTTATTTACTAAATCGATGATTTTTAACTATAGAGAACACATTTTTAACTAGAAAATAAATGTTTATCCTCAGCGGGGATCGTTTCCAGACCCGCCACGTGGCATTGTTCGAATATGGCATCTATATCTATGGTTTGGTCTTGCCCCCCCCCCCCCTAGAATAATTTCTGCGGGCGCCTATGGTATTCTATAACTTACCGATAGTGTACTTTTAACAGTGCTGTGTCGCTCTTGAAAAAGACTCGTGATATTGACTTTTTGACATTTATATTTGTTTACATAAATATATTTGCAAGTTAGTGTGATTTAAATCATATAATGTATTTTGGAAGTATTGGTATGTATTAGAGATGGGTTGTTCATGAACGAACCGACTCACTGAGCGGGATCAGTACACTGACCGAAGTGACACGGTTCACCAAATTGAAATGAGCCGGCTCACGGCTCACTGCATAGTTTCAAGGATACGATTGATCGGGCGATTGTGAGCAGCGACTAAAGTGATCCGGATCTGGATCGATGTCATGTTGAACTTCACGAGAACTCGGATTCTAATGTATTGCCATAAAGTGTATTTTGTCATCAATTAGTAAGACAATCTCTTTGAAACTAATAGGCTTAAGTGGGGAACAGAATGCAACGAGTTCTACGGCGCGTTAACGGCGTTCGGAGGGCGCTATCTGTCAGAAGAAAGTTAAGTGGGAAACAGAATGCAACGAGTTTGACGGCGCGTTGACGCCGTTGGACGGCGCAAACTGTCAGCGCAAAGAAAAAACCAAGGCTGTACTATGCAAGTGCACAGAATGAACAACGTCCTACGGCGTTCGAACGCCGTTGATACTGAATGTTCGTCAACTTCCAACTTTTGACGCCGTTGAACGTTGACGCAGAACACCTAACCTCAGTTTTTACTGAATGGTAAAGTGTTTGTATGTATAAATAACTTGCATACAACATAAATAACATCATACACAAGTCTTCATCATCCATTATACTTTTAATAAAAGAAAGCGCACGTATAAACACAGATATAGGTTGTCAAGTGACACTTGACGGCGTTAAAAATTATTGCATTGTGGGCAGGCGAAAATTCAACGGCGTTCTCAGCAACGCCGTCGCAAATGACGGCGCGCTGACGGCGTAGTTCTGTTCCAGGCTGAAAGCCTGGAACAGAATGCACAGAAAATTCAACGGCGTTGCGTCAACGCCGTTGAGATTTTCGCCTGCACACAATGCAATAATTTTTAACGCCGTCAAGTGTCACTTGACAACCTATATCTGTGTTAATACGTGCTCTTTCTTTTATTAAAAGTATAATGGATGATGAAGACCTGTGTGTGATGTTATTTATGTTGTATGCAAGTTATTTATACATACAAACACTTTACCATTCAGTAAAAACTGAGGTTAGGTGTTCTGCGTCAACGTTCAACGGCGTCAAAAGTTGGAAGTTGACGAACATTCAGTATCAACGGCGTTCGAACGACGTAAGACGTTGTCCATTCTGTGCACTTGCGTACGACAGCTTGGTTTTAACTTTCTTCTGACAGATAGCGGCGTACGAACGCCGTCAACGCGCCGTAGAACTCGTTGCATTCTGTTTCCCACTTAAGTCTGTACTTTCTTGCAACTATACTATATAAAAATATTAAAAATATTGCCCAAATCCCAGATGTCCGATTTATAAGGGCAATAAACATCGCCATAAACTTAACACATCTGCTTTTAAAATACAGTAGCTACATAAAGTGAATTGTTTGTTGACTATTAACCCGGCAAAAAATTAGATAATTCACTTCTATAGATTTTTATTTATTTAACTTCATTATTTATTTATAACAAGATAATGAGGAAGATAGAGAAAGAGAGAGAGAGAGAGAGAGAGAGAGAGAAGAATATGTCAATAAGACGTCTTGATTTCATACTAAGAATATTAACAAGAATAAAGGTAATAAATCGGCAACTACTTGTTTTTATCGCATTTATTCCACTCGACCAAATATTCTGCTTTCCGCTGTCTGTTCATATAATGCAAGAGCCGGCTGAGCGACGTTCTACCTACATATTGCAAACCAACAATCGTGTTGAACGGTAGGAGAACTGACAACTGACGGACCTGTTTCTCTGGGACACGTTTACTTATCCGGATCACTGAGCCAGATCAATAAGCCGGATCAATGAGCCAGATCACTGAACCGGATTAATGGGCCGGCTCAGCAAACTGAACGACCTCCACTGATCCAGTTCTGCAAACTGAGCCAAAATTCCCATCTCTAGTATGTATGTTGTATTCGTTGTCTGAAAAACCGAACGAATAAAATGAACCGCCGTCTTATCCAGGTGATATTTTTTAATGCTTAAGCGTATTTTTATTTAGAGAGGGTATTGACAAATTTTTATTGATAAAAATCATGCATTTTTTCTCGAAGCTATGCCGTTGCTGCGTCAATAGACTATACTCTATTTCTGAAAGACTGATAGTAATAAATCATTTTGTCAGGCAGTTACCAGTGGCGTGCACATTTTAAACACGTTTAAATTGGTTTTGTGTATTTCTATATTACTATTTATCATTTTATTAAACGTACGCCTGTGACCATATTTATCATATCATTAAACACACCCTTGTGACCATATTTTTCGCACATAGGAAAAATACTAAAACATCTAAAAAACATATCCCCCTAAAAATATAAACAAATATCTGCTCATCAAGAAAAAAAAATATTTTTTTAATTTCTGAGTAGGGTATCAAATGAAAGCTAAATAGCAAATAACTTATTTTGACGCGATTTTTGCCAAAATTATGCAAATAAAATGTTGTCCCACACCCTGTAGCTCAGATGGTTTGAACTAAAAATGTGAAAAAAATCTAAGTAATGTACATTTATGTGAACTGGAATAGTACAACAGGCATTTTTGATCAGATTATGTTTTCGTAAAATAACGCATTTTTTGTGTTTTCTGCTTCACTACGTAACATATTTAATAACTTATCTGAATATAACACACTGAACCAGTATGCTTTGATAGTGTAATGGCTAGCATGCTCGCGTTCTAATTTGCAAACTAAAGTTCTCTCCGCTCTCCAGGCAATTTTATTTTTTCTGTTTTTTTTTTGCATTTTTATTTTGTTAAAATATTTTTTCAAAATTCTAGTTATATTTGGGCAAATGTTGCATTTAATTTTTAAAATCGTAAATTTAATAACCAGTGGATATTGTTGAAATTGAATACATGAAATCAGAGGGGCTTAATTATGTTAGGTTATGAGGGGCTTAGGTTATGACTTAAAACAACCAATGGAAGCCATAGGCGCAATTTTCGAAATCTTAATGAATCTTGCTATATATATATATATATAAATAAAAAAAAATACTGCACATATTTAGAAATCTAAATAATGGAATTAGGCATTCGAATTAAAATTAACAAAAAAAAAAAAAAAAAAAATAGTATAAAAATTGTTTTGGTATCCCAAATAATCATCATTTACTTACTAAATACCTGCGAAACCATGAAATGTGTAAAAATTAACACTTCACATCAATTTTTTACAACTTTTACTGTCAGTGTTGAAGTTAAATTTTACAGTAAGTGTTAAATCTTGAAGTATTAAATATCCAAATGTAATTTTTATATTTAATTTCTTTATATAAGTGATTATTATAGGATAAAAGTGTTTTTTCATCATTATCATGAAGGTATACCGATTTTTTTTTTTTTTTTTGCAAGAAAAAGTTTAATTTTAGGAAATATTTCAAAAAAACTTAAAAATTATCATAAAAGCATCCGCTGTAAATGGTATTAATCAGCGAAACTCGAACAACGAAAAAACTACCGAATCTATTTATCGACAGTTTCAAATTTAGGAGGTAATTATGATACTTCTTATTATTTAATTATAAATAAGTGTAGGTGAAATTTTTGTGATTAAATAAACTAAAAAAACGACTATAACATTTCCACGTGTAGACGAAAATAATTACAAAAAAAACTGATAATTATTTAAATACTTACTTAAACAAAATAGCGTAAAATATTCCCAGCAAACATTCAACTAACGGCCGAATGCTGGCAAACTGCTTTTATGCTGGTAAATTACTGGCACCGAAAGTAAGTGCAACGCCAGTATTAATAATGTACTTCACATTTGTATTTCGCATTCCGCCTATACGAAGTACTTTACCAGCATTTTATAAGCACTCTTCTTCACTCATACTTTTTACTTAAAACCATCAGAAATAAATCTTGCAACTAATGCGATTATTTTGCACTTTACCGTTGCTGGGCCAGCAACTGATACATCAATGGGCCAGTAACGGCCCCGGGGACACCGGGGTACTGGCCCATTACTTTCAATGCCGGGGAGTATGTGCTTTACCAGTACTGGCCCGTATAAAAATGTTTGCTGGGTTGTTAATACACTTACAACGAAAATCGGCATTAACGAAAAAAGTTTCAACATCTATCAATTTTAGTGAAAAGTTTTTCTAAATTTCCAAGTGAATCATATGCAAAAATACTATTTTATTATTTTTCTCTATAAAAGAGGAGAAGTCATGTCAGAAGCATTTTTAAGAATTAAAATTCACATCGCAGTAAAATGGATATTTGTGCCCTCCAATGAAAATGTAATGTACCTGTTGTAATTTTGTGTATAATCACAGGCCGGGGGCATAGCCCCCGTCTTCACATAGGGATGAAGGTCGACGAACCCGGCTGAAGCCCCTAGTTTTATATATGGAAATATATATTTTTGTTGTTTTTTACGTAAAATATTTTAGTTGTGTTCTTAACACTTCTTTTGTGTTTAACACTGTGTTCTAACCAGAGAGTCGAACCGGAACCGAACCGAAAACCGAAATTAATCGGAATTTTTAACAGAACCGGAATCGTAACCGGAACGTAAAATTGCTAAATTTAAAAACCGAAACCGAAACCGGAATGAAATGAAAATAACGGTTAATTTCGGTTAGAAACGAAAAAACAAAAAAAAAATGGTTTATTTCGGTTCAATTTCTTTTTTTTTTTTTATTAAATTAATTCATTAATCGCTTTCTTTAATTCGCCCTGATGAAATGTAATGCTTCTTACGTAAGCGTAACAGCAATGCTGCGTTCAGAACCTCTCAATTAGGAATTAGAATTAGTACTTAGAATTAACGTAAATGTTTGTTATACGTAACTGTACGTTACCGTTCACAACCTTCAAAATTAATACTTATACTTATAAATTAAAATTAGATGTTTGTAGACTGCAAACCCTTACCTTAATTTATAATTGACGCATGCGCAGTAAGCACGTGTCGACCTAAAAATTTCTATGACCATATTTTTTTGCTTCTATCCATATCTTTGTGTTTTCTATGTGTACAAATATAAATTTTTCCTCTATTTCAACTCTTTTCAGTACCATGAAACACTCAAAAACTCATTAGCAAATATAAACAGCTGCCAAATATCTATCGATAAAGTAGAAATCGATAAAAATATCTGTCAGTGGCTTAATTTCTTAATTTTTATTGTGAATGCTGCTTAATTTGTACGTAGAAATTTTATGTTAAGTACTAATTTCACGTTAATTCTAATTTATAATTTGGAGGTTCTGAACGAAGCATAACCCCTACTCCTTCATTTAACACTGCCTACCTATATTTATCAGAATATCTGAAATTCTTTTCAGAATTTACTAAAAATTATGACGCATTTCTTGAAATGTATCTTAAAAAAAAGAAAAAGAACTAGGAATGATTGTAAATGAGAAAGAAGGAAATTCACAAACGATTTTTAATGATTCGATTAATTTGTCTTTGTCACACCAAATTAATAACTTCAATCCTTCTAGAGAACCAAAGAACACTAATGTGTTAAAATACTGGCCGGAGAAAAGTATTACTTTCCCTGAATTAGTAGATCTTGCAAAAATAATAATGGCAGTACCAGGTTACACAAGTCTACACAAGTTAGTGTAGAAAGAAATGTTTCGGTACTAAAACTTATATTAACTGACAAAAGAATGAATTTATCAGAATCTAATTTGGAGAATATATTAAGGTGTCGATTAAATATGAATTTTTAATTTTATTTTTATTTTAAATTTCAAATGTATTTTTTTCAACTGAATGTACTGTGATTAATAATTTTAATATAATATTATTTAAAAAAATGTTTGTGTTATTCTGTTTTCTTCCTTATAATATTACGATTCTACGAACTGTTATTTTTTATTTTTATAAGAGAAAAGTTGTTTATTAAAATTTAACTTGAACCGGACCGGAACTGAACCGAAAATTTTCGACGAACCGAAACCGAAACCGGAACGAAAAACGTTTACTTGGAACGTAACCGAAAACCGGAACGAAATAAATTTCGGTTCGACTCTGGTTCTAACTAAGAAAAATATCAAGTAGGAAAAATATAATAAAAATAGGGATCGACCTATCAGGAGATCGGGCATCACCCGATGGGCCGATAGCTTTTTGGGCCGATCGCTATCAACTCATATACCTATGATCAATTCTATGATATTATTTTAGAAATCACTCACATTTTTTGTTTGTTTTTCTACCATTTTTCATTATATTAGAGACTGTATATTTATTTTCGATATTAATATTAAAAATATAAAAATATTTAAATATACTTTGGTCTTTATTTATACCGGGAACTCGGGCCTCTTAAAACATTTCCAAAAGTCCTGTGATCCCGGGCCGACTCATCCAAAACGCCCGGGCCGATTCAATCCCTCGATCCGCTCCTTCACAGGGATATATATTTTATGTATTATTAGATGTACTGGAAGTGGAGAGGATAAGATATAATTGACACGATCGAAACCAAACAGCTAATCTGGTTCACTCACGCAAATAGAATGACGGAAGATAGATTGCCGAAAAGGATACTGACTTGGATATCAAAGAGGAGAAGAAACCGGGGAAGACCTAAGCGAAGTTGAAGAGTTAGAATAGAGGAATGTCGACAAAAAGACTAATGGTTGGTTTATATACGGAACAAGAATAAGGAATAGGAAATAAGAATAGTACACAAGAATAAAAAATATTAAACCGTTTATATAGGACATAACATTTCGTCGCTGCGCCTGCGTACTTGCGTTGGCCTGTGTTTAACGTTTGTCACTTGACAGGTTCTGATTCATAAAACCTTTTAAAAAATTTCGTTTATTACCGTTAAAAACATTTTATTGTTCTTTACAACCCTCTGATCACAACTGAAAAACATCTGTTGACCAAACTTTATTACGGCAGACATTTTGATTGCTGTGCGCAGGCTTATCCTGTCTTATTCTTGAAATAAGAATAAAAATGTTGAATGTTACCAACTATTCTTATGTTTAAGTTAAATTTCATTCCTACATAAACCGATATACGGCGCAGCCATGTTTTAACATCTTGTGCACTATTCTTATTTCCTATTCCTTATTCTTGTTCCGTATATAAACCAAGCATAACAGAAGACTTGGCAGAAATTCCTGGAAATTGAGAACGGAGATGGCGTTACCCGCATTGAATCCGATATTACGAGGGCTACCTTATGCTACCTTTACAAAAACTAAGAAAGAAATTTTTTTTTTACTAACTGATTTATTGTTTATCAAAATATTTGCCTTTAAGATTTATATGCTTTTGCATGCATTCAAACCAATTCTCGAAACATTTTTTCCACTCTGAAGTTGGTATCTCAAAAACATGATTTTCGAAGGCTTCAACAGATTCTTGAGGTGATGAAAATCGTTGTTCACGCGTTTTTTATTTCACATTGGGGAACAAAAAAAGTCGTTAGGGTATAAATCAGGTGAATACGGGCAATGAGACATTTAATACGATGTTTTTCTCTTTCAAATAATCAATTGTTTGACGTGCTGTGTGGGAGCTTGCATTGTCATGATGAAAAATGATGCGACGTTTTTGGTTGTTTTTCCTGATTTTGTCAATGACTTCTGGGAAACAAATTGTTGTATACCATTCAGCATTAACTGTTCTTCTATCCTCTAAAGCGGTGCTTCTTAAAGTGATGAGCCGCGGCCCCCTAGGGGTCCGTGGTATCCCCACAAGGGGGTCGCGAATAGCCGCAAATATTACACTTAATTATTTTATTATTTAAAAAGAATTAGTAGCTTTAACTTTAATGCTACATAAATATTATTCTTCATTATACATAGATTATTGAATGATCTGACCGTAAAAAACTATATGTATGTATATATTTTAATTAATCTTGGTTTCAAAAACAAAAATTTGGGGGGGCTGAGGGTTATTGATTTGAATTGCATGGGAGCCGTGACATCAAATAGTTTAAGAAGCACTGCTCTAAAGGAATAGTTGCGACATGTCCAGTACAACCGAAAAACAAGCGATCATTTTCTTTGAAGTGATTCGTGAACGAACAACTTTTGTGGATTTAGGTTCATCTTGGAAGACCCAAACTGTGGATTGTTGCTTAGTTTCCGGTTCATATGAATAAATACAAGTTTTGTCACCTGTAACGATCCTGAATACGGATTTTACAGTGCCTAGGTTGAATTTTTTTAGCATTCCCTTACACCAATCAACACGAGCCTTTTTTTGAGCTTCGGTCAAATTATGCGGAATCCATCGAGAACAGATCTTTTTCACAGTTAAATGTTCATGCAAAATCGAATGTATTGCAGTCTGCGATATGCCAAAGGATGCCTCTATGTCACGGTAAGTCACATGCCGATCTACTTCAATCATTTTGCACACAGCATCTATTTTTTTTTTTAATCACAACCGATTTTGGTCGACCTTCACGATATTCATCACTGACGGACGCACGACCACAACAAAATTCTGCAAACCAATTGTAAACTGTCTTTTCTGATGGTGCTTCATTACCAAAAGTTGAACGAAGGGAATCTATGTATTGTTGTTGAGTTAGGCCTTTACTTAAATCGTAAAAAAGACCCAACGAAAACCTTCACGAGTAATATCCATTTATTCACAAACTATTTTTTTAACGCTCATTGTTAACAAACTACTCGGTTAATTTATAAGCTGCCACTGATTTCACAATAACCAATGTAAAATTTTACGACTATAGTAATGACACATTTCAATAGTCGGTGCCTCAAGGATAGCCTCAAGGTGCCTCAAGGATAGCCTCAAGGATCGGTGTTAGGTCCAATTTTATTTTTACTTTTTGTAAATGATTTGTTCTTTTTTGTAAACTTTTTCGTAACTATGTACGCTGACGATACTTCGGCCCTGATATGTGGACAAAATAGTGGAGAAATACAAGAAAAAGCTAACAAATTACTACATGATATGAATAATTGGTTTGCATTTAATAAATTGTATCTAAATTTCGAAAAAACTAACTTCTTACATTTTCATATTATTAATAATAAAAACTTACCAGATATTAAATTAAATGTTGGTACCAAAGACATCACTAAGGTAAATAATACAAAGTTTCTAGGTTTATCAATTGATGAGAACTTGAATTGGTCTTATCACTGTCAAAGTCTCATCAGCAAATTAAATATATTATGCTTTCAAATCAGATCTTTAAAAAGTCATGTTAATTTCAACTACTTAAAAACATTTTATGTTGGCCATGTACATCCCATTTTATTGTATGGAATTTGTTTTTGGGGTTCAATAAAATTATCTAATGACGTCTTCATTGCTCAAAAAAGGATAATACGATGCATTGCTGGAATAAATACTAGAACTTCCTGTAGGGATTATTTTACTGAATATAAGATCTTAACACTGCCCAGTATGTTCATAATAGAGGTACTCTGCTATACATACAAATCAAAACATAATTTGCAAACTAATTCTGATGTTCATGGGTACTACACTCGAAATCGTAGTAAGTTTCGTACACCTAGACATAGACTAGAGTTTATAAAAAATGCATATAATTCTGTTGGTTTATATTTGTTTAATATGTTACCTGACAAATATAAATGCATTGAAAACAAATTAAAAAATAAAAATTTAAAAATAACCTCAAAAACTTACTTCTTGAGCATGGTATATATAACATGGAAGAATTCTGCAATATATGCAGGAAATGATTATAAATATGTAATCCTCTATTACCTGCATTATTGTTATTGTTATTCTGTTCTTTTGTATTATATATGATATTTTGACGTATCCATTGTGCAAATGTACATTTTTTGGTTTTAATAAATTATTATTATTATTATTATTATTATTAATATTGCCATCTAGTGGTCGTTTGTAAAAACATAAAAGGTAACCCTCGTATATACTGTAATATTAAAGCGTATCTAGGTATCATTATGAATCAGTGGCAGCTAGTGAGAGTTTGTAATATAGGGGCTGCAATCAGAAACGTAACCAACATTTTCTCTTTTGGTGGGGGCTATTATATTATATTTCACATCCAGTATTCAAGAGAACTTACCAGAAAAGCAATGATGATAGTGGATTTGCGTTTTCTTTAGGGTTTCTCTTCTTTTCTTCAGTTTTACTTGTGTCCATAGTACGACAGCAACAGTTTTAAAACAATTTCTTGATCTCTGAAACAAATAAAAGAAAAACTGTTTAATTCATATTATTGTTCAGAATTGACAATTCCGAAAAACATTAAATCTAAATACTTAATTAAATTTTTTGGCATACAGCAACGAAGGCTATTTGCGTCTACATTACACATCTATATAAAAACATTGATAGGTCAATTCTGCGTAATCTATAGCCGTTACGGGTACCTATAGGCAGTTGGTTGATTCTGCGGACACCCGTAACATTTAAATGGAACGCTATGGGTGCGCGCAGAATCAAACAACTGCGTATAGTTACCCGGAAAATTATATTTTGTTAAGTATCCCGAAAGTAGACCGTGGCCCTTAAGACTGTTTAAATTTAATTGGGAAAATTCTTAAGGTGGACAATAATGTTTACCGGATAATACCAAAAAGTGGCATTATTAAAATAAAAATTTAGTGCCAAACAAGAAAGTGCGTGTGTAAGAATGCAAATTAACTGTGTTCATCGAAGTTTCATAAAAGTTAACTATGTGGAAATAAATTAAAATAGCGCTACAATTGGCAACTACAGATTTCTGGTAACTGTAAGAACTATGTTAAAAATCTAAAGCTGCATTCAGAGCTCTTTAAATTAGTTATCTGTTCACTGTGCGTTGTGGATATGTTTAGTAGATAGTTTAAACATTCAAGACAGCGTTTACAGCTAAGGAAATTAGTGAGTTAAGAATAGCGTAACAACTGTGTGTCTTTAAACCAACTACGGTAGCTTCGTAAAATGTTTATTATCAATTATCGTTTTCCTAATTCTGCTGTCCTAGATTTTTACTAACTAAACCTAACCTAATTACCTAAATTGATCATATTAACTATTCGTCTTTGTAATTTTGAGCGAAATTTGTTGTAATCGGCGCGATGACATTTTGTTAGGTTATGTAAAGGCATACAATGTAAACGTTCTCTCCAATGTAGACTGAGATAGCCAATGGGGTAATATATCTGTCCCGTTAAAATAACTCACTAAATATAAGTTTGGAAAACTATCGACAATCGACAACGTACGAGGGTTGCCTTTTATATTTCAGGATTTGAGATCAAAAACAATTATTTATCAACAAAAGAGGCTTTATTGTTTTTCAAAATAATCTCCATGAAGATCAATACAGTTTTGCATGCGTTTGAACCAATTTGTGTAGCACTTTTTTACTCCGATTGTCAAATTATGTGGGATCCAACGCGAAAAAATCATTTTACGGCCAAAGGTTCATTCAATAGTGAATGTATGTTGATCCCACTAATGCCCAAGGATACTTCAATCTCACGATAAGTCACATGACGATCTTGCAGTATCAGTTCAAGCACAGCATCAATGCTTTCCGGAACAACAACCGATTTTGGACGACTTTCACGAAATTCGTCCTTTAGCGAACTACGACCCCTTTAGCAAACTACATGTTGCTTCGTCGCCAAAAGCCGAATTAAGTTCATCGAAGCACTGTTGTTGGGTTAATCCACGTCGAAAGTTGTAAAAAATAATCGCTCGAAAATGTTCACGATTTAATTCCATTAGCCGGGATGATTTTTTCAAGTTACTGTAAAGACAAATAGCGCTCGTACGTCAAAACATTCTGAGTACGTATACCGTCAAAAATGACGAACTTTAGGATAGAAGCGTCAGTTTCCAGATGGCAGCACTAGTTTAGCGCAATCCCGAAATATAAGAGATACAACCCTCGTATAACGTATTAAATTTAGAGCTCTGAACGCAGCTTTATAGTTAATCTAGTTTGGTTTACTATTGTTAGTCTACTATTTTATCAATACATATTTTCATTTTAACAACCTGAACAGTAACAATTATAACATAATTATTGCTTAATAATAATAATTCCTTAAACAAAGATGATTAATGTGCCATTTGTAAATTACCTTTTTTTTACCTAAGTAACTGTTGACTATCTAGGTTATTACCCGTCAACGATGGCGGATTTATAACATAAAAATTTCAATTGTTTGTATATGTTTGTAAAAATTTCAAATGTTCGTTTTTATTTTTTAACCAATGTTAATTTCGTCGCCGGTCAGCGAATCACGCGACAGGATATCACCAGTTAGCCAAACACGGGAAAGGGTGTAACCTGTCAGCCAATCAAGAGACAGGGTGTCCCCAGTTAGCCAATCACGGGAAAGGGTGTCACCTGTCAGCCAATCAAGAGACAGGGTGTCCCCAGTTAGCCAATCATGGGAAAGGGTGTCACCTGTCAGCCAATAAAGAGACAGGGTGTCCCCAGTTAGCTAATCACGAGAACCTTAGGAAAAATTGACGTCATCATGTTACCGACACTACATACAGACACTTGCTAATATAGTTATTCATAAACTTTTTATGATTACGATTCATTTTTACTCAGTACTTTACATTTATATTGTTGAAAATAAAAATAATTTGAGTCGTTTATTTATGCCTACGAAACCCTAGACATTTCTGTATGTAATATTGGTAGATTCTTAGAGAATAAATCTGCAAAATATTGTTCATATCGGTCAAAGGATATAACAGTGTCTAAAGTTTCTCTTTTATGGCTACGAAACCCTAGAAATTTCTATATATCATTATATTCGTAAATTCTTAAAAAATAAATCTGCAAAATATTGTTCATATCGGTTAAAGGATACAGGCCTGTCTAAAGTTTGTCGTTTATGCCTACGAAACGCTAAAAATTTCTGTATGTAATTTTATCCGCAGTTTCTTAAAAAATAAATCTGCAAAATATTGTTCATATCGGCCAAAGCATATAGCAGTATCTAGAGTTTATGCCTACGAAACCCTAGACATTTCTATATATAATTATACTCGCAGATTCTTAGACAATAAATCTGCAAAATATTTTTCATATCGGTTAAAGAATATAGGAGTTTCTTGTTTATGCCTACGAAACCCTAGACATTTATGTATGTAATTATATTCGTAGATTCCTAGAAAATAAATCTGCAAAATATTGTTTATATCGATCAAAGGATATAGGATTGTCTAGAATTTCTTGTTAATGCCTACGAAACCCTAGACATTTTTGTATGTAA
Source organism: Liopterus haemorrhoidalis (assembly GCA_963971575.1). NCBI lineage: Eukaryota > Metazoa > Arthropoda > Insecta > Coleoptera > Dytiscidae > Liopterus > Liopterus haemorrhoidalis. Next base: position 143,516,287 of record OZ020611.1, on the reverse strand, counting down.
TTATATTTGTAGATCCTTAGAAAATAAATCTGCAAAATACTGTTCATATCGGTCAAAGGATATAGGAGTATCTTAGGGTTTCTTGTTTATGCCCACGAAACCCTAGATATTTCTATAAGTTGTTTTGTCCGCAGATTTTTAAATAATAAATCTGCAAATTATTTTTCATATCAATCAAAGGATATAGAAGTGTCTACAGTTTCTTGTTTATGCCTACGAAACTCTAAACATTTCTATAGGTTGTTTTATCCGCAGATTCTTAGAGAATAATCTGCAAAATATTTTTCATATCGATCGTAGGATATAGGAGTGTTTAGAGTTTCTTGTTTATGCCTACGAAATTCTACACATTTCTATATGTAATTATAGTCGTAGATTCTTAGAGAACAAGTCTGCAAAATACCTGTCAATCAAGAGACCTGAAGAGTCCCCGGTTAGCCAATGACGATAACCTTAGGAAAAACTACGTCACAGTGTTACCCAGATCACTAACACACACTAGCTAATTATATATGTACGATTCAAAAGTTCAGTTTCTAAGGTAAGCACTGAAAGAATAGTCTCTTTTTATCTGCATACTTTTTAATAAGCCTTCACTACCTTGGGCTTATTGCAATAAGTCTGGATAAGAACAGGCTGTTTGAGCAAACAATTACACATTTTCTAACTATCCTAAACGTAGATAAGCTTATTAAAATGAGCGTAAAAAATATCAGGCTGATTAGAAAGTACTAGATAATTTTCCAATTAGCCAGGAGCATTGCAAAATTATGGCCCTCTTAGCTATAAGCCGGCTTTTTCAATTAGCCGACGACATATATATTCTGTGGGATTCTGAAAGTTTGCGTTAAGTCACTACAATGGTTAACGTTAGGTCACGGCGGCTTTTGTCGAATTGCGATTTTTAACGAAAGTTTCCGTGCAGAAAGTTGGAGTGACTTGACGCAGATGAAGATAGCTTGTATTAACATAATCTAACCTCTAAAATTTTAGATTCGAAGTTATAATATAATTAAAATTACATCAAATTTTATCAAATAACGCATCTGGCTGCATATTCTACTACAGATTACATAAAAAAAAAGTAGTAAGCAATAAAAATCCTGACAGAAAAATTATTTTATTGAATAAAATTACGTTGAGCAAAAATTCTAAAAATTACTTGGGAACAGGAGAGGTCATATTCAGTCCATAAACGTCCCACAGTAGTCTCACCGAGCCATAGTTTTCACTACCGTCTGCTACTTGTATGTTGGGCACGAGCCTTTCACTCCAAAGAATGAAGTTTCAGGTCTACAACATCCACGGTGACCTAAACCGGGTTAGAAGCGATGATATATTTATGATATGATGCTTTTTTTATTATTTTAAATGAGGATGAGATGATAAGGACAAATACAAATATCCATGCCCTGGCCGGGATTTGAACCCGAGACCTTTAGCACGAGAAGCAGGGTCACTACCACTGCGCTACTGAGGTCGGCAGGGGAGGTATTATTTTAAATCTAGAAAATAATATACCCTATTAGCCACAGAGGTGCTTTTGCAAAAATTTTAAAAATCCCTTGAAAACGTGGGAGGTTGAAAATCAGAATATTAACAGGGAGTGGGGGGGCAACCTTTTTAAAAACCAATTGAAAGGTGGGCAGAGGTACAAAAAAATTATTTGAGGGCGGAGGATATAAAAATCCAGAAAATAATCTGGGGGCCGGGGGGACAAAAATTCTAAAAATCACTTAGAAGGAGGGAGGAAGAAGTACAAAAAAAAATCACTTGAGGATGGGGAAGATAAAAATCCAGAAAATAATCTTGGGGCATGGGGGACAATTATTCTAAAAATCACTTTAAGGGAGGGCAGAAGTACTAAACAAAATCAATTGAGGATGGGGGAGGTAAAAATCCAGAAAATAATCTTGGGGCATGGGGGACAATTATTCTAAAAATCACTTTAAGGGAGGGCAGAAGTACTAAACAAAATCAATTGAGGATAGGGGAGGTAAAAATCCAGAAAATAATCTTGGGACAGGGGAGACAAAAATTCTGAAAATCACTTTAAGGGAGTACTAAAAAAAATCACTTGAGGATGGGGAGATAAAAATCCAGAAAATAATCTTGAGGCAGGGGGGACAAAAATTCTGAAAATCTCTTTAAGAGAGAGCAGAACTACAAGAAAAAAATTACTTGAGGATGGGGGAGGTAAAAATTCAGAAAATAAGTTGGGGCAAGAGAGGACAAAAATTCTAAAAATCACTAAAACCGGGGAGATGGCAAAACTTAAAAGCAAATCACTTGAGAATCGAGTGCAGACATTCAAAAGATCATTTGGGGGCGAGGGGTAAAATTCAGAATATCACCTGGTGATGGCGAGGAACAGATATTCAATATATCTAATTGGGGAGGCAAAAATGTAGTATCTTCTGTTGAACACCACTGCAATAGAGTATAAATATATGACAGCAATTATATAAATTAATAGAATTATAAATTATATAAATAAAATGTATATAACTTATTATTGTATTAATTACATATTTTTTCTATAATAATCATGAAAGAAGTATGGAATAACTGGATTGTAAATAAAATAATAAATTGACAGATTGAATTATTTCAATTGTCAGGAAATACTTAAAACATGTACAGACATCTACAAAATGTATCAATGTTGGCGTGCATTAACTGTGGACAGGTCACTCTGAGATTTGTGAATACCGATTTGACATTTGTTCGGTACTATGGTGAGAGTTATTTAACATACACGTAACTTAACGCCGACTTTCAGAATCCCACTGATTATGTACTTGCTTTTTTAAGCATAACAAGCCTATGGCTTCAGCTTTACTTTTTGTAGTATAATGCCTGGGCCACACTTGCGTTATAAGCTTCGCCGATAATTGCGCGCTATATAAATTCGTGGTAAACTGCATCTATCGATATCGTGCTAAAGCGCAACTTGTGGCCATACCTGCGTTTTCGCAATATTTATTTTGCTGTAAATTAAATAAAATTATGGTGTATATCCATCATAACTGCATCGTAAAATTATTTTTTACATTTAATTTTACAAATTCAAACATAATCTTACCTGATTTTGACACAATTAAGGTAAGGTAATAATTGTAACGAAATATGTGTAACATAACCTCAAATGATGCCGGATAAACAACAATACGCGCCAACAGAACATACTACGCTCTGCGCTAAGTTCCTTTGATGTGCGCTCTAAAACCGCCACTTCAGTTATCGTCATGTGCCTAGTGGCGCGCACTGCTAATATTGTGAACGCAAACCGATAGTAGCTGGCCACATTAGCGTGTATGTCACGTTAAACCGAAGTTTAGCGACGATATATGCAGGTGTAGCCCAGGCATTATATATATATAAAAGCCCTAATTTCTGTGTATCCTCGAAACGCTAGCACCAAGTTCCTTGGTGCTAGCGGGGCTTGAGGTGTGTGGTCGGTCGCTCCCCACTAGTCCGAGCGACGTTCTCCGACAGCAGGTCACTTATAGGCTAAGCACAAAGTGAAGCAGAGAGCAAAGCAGCGATGAAAGCGGAGAGAAAAAAAGCGAAAGAATGTCGCGCTTATAAAAGAGTGTCTACACATAGTAACGCGTTTAAAACCGAGCAGAGAGTTCACAAAATTATAATGGATTTTTACTAACAGAAAGCTTTTCCCTGAAAATTTGATATTTACTAAAAATTCATATTAATAATATAAACACCTTTCTTCAAAACAATTCCTTTGGACGAGGCTGTCACAGACATACAGAGTGGTGAAAAATCAACTTTATAAGTTTCATTATAAATAATGCCTATAATAAATCCAAAACAATTTTAAAAAAATCAGCTGTGGCCACTACAGGACCGACCGCCATCATAAAGTACTTATATAAATTACATTCTAGCAGCAGAATAGAAATAACTTGACCTAATATTTTCTAACAGAGATATTATTTATCATGACCATGGAAACGTTACATATAAATATGAAAAAATTGACACTTGGAAAAAATTTCGAAAAATTTTATAGAATTTATTCGAAATTTTTCGTTTTATCAAAAAACGTCTCAAATAAAAATTATTAGTTATTGCTTTTATAGCAACTTTTGTTTAATAAATTTTTTCGAGATATTTTTCTGTTGTGAAATATTCGCAAAAATCTTAAAATCGACACGAGTAAACTCCCATTTTTAGTCAACCGATTTTTACCAAAAGTTGATCAACGCGTGCCATTGATGGCAGAAGCGTAAATATGAAGTTTCATAAAAATCCTTTCAGCCGAATTTGCTCTGCACGTGTACACAGACAGACGGACAGACAGACAGACGGACGGACAGACAGACCGACTGACATCATGCTAAAAATAGTCAAAACGTTATGTAGGGGCCTCCATTCGTGGAGATCCATCGAAATCTCGAAACGTCAAAATTGGTATGATCACAATATCTCCCTTATATATGTTGGCGGTCGGTAAAAATAATAATATATAAATGCTTTATTTGAACCATGCAATTTTTTGTAGAATATAATATCGACTAAATACCAGCTTCTCTATGCCACACAAATGCAAGCACTTTTAAAAGCAATTCTTACAATATTTACACAAATTTCAGGCGGTATATGAACTATTGATGCTTGAATAATTGTTCTTCAGTTGTTCAATCTACATTGGCTTGTTGGATACCCTTTCCTTTAAGATGAATCTACAGAAACAAATGTCGAACAATTAAATCTGTTCAAGATTTTGGCGGCCATTTGGTGTCACTGTTTGTGGAGATTAATAGGTCTGGAAATTCATCCTTCTCTACCTCTAAATCAATGGTTTAACCCTAGCCAAAGCAGATATTTTATTTCTACTATTTGCCGCCTTAAATTCAATCATAACTTCTCCCCATATCATCTACATAAAATTAATATGCGAAGTAGCCCCTTTTGCATCTGTGAGAACAAAGTAATTGGCGACCCCAATCATTTAATTTTTTTCCTGTCCACTTTACAACCGATCTAGAAATATTTTTCTACAAAGCTCGTCAACATGAGCATTCAATTGCTTCTTAACGTTTGGACCTTATTGGCTACTCACAATCAAGAAATTCTGGAATCCATTTGGTCTTTTATAAAAAATTCTAATTATATATATAAAAGCCCTAATTTCTGTGTATCCTCGTAACGCTAAGTTCCTAGGTACTAGCGGGGCTTGAGGTGTGTGGTCGGTCGCTCCCCACCAGTCAAAGCGACGTTCTTCGACAACAGCTCACTTAGGCTAAGCACATAGTGAAGCAGAGAGTAAAGCAGCTATGAAAGCAGAGAGTAAAACAGCGCAAGAATGTCGCGCTTATAAAAAAGTGTCTACATATAGTGACGCGTTTAAAATCGAGCAGTGAGTTCACAAAATTATAATGGATTTTTTACTAACAGAAAACTCTTCCCTGAAAATTTGGTATTTACTAAAAAATAAAAATAAACACACTAGAAGGTGCAATGTTCAGAATAAATAAAAGTAGACATATACATACATGGTGAATTTCATCATTTCTATATGCAACATTTCTATATCCGCGAACATCCAGAAAAGTTTCATTCTTATTTTCGCATGAGTATTTCAACGTTTGATTATATTTTGGAAAAAATTCAACATAAATTGGTAAAAAATGGACAAATTTGAATCGGAACCTACTATAAATACCTATTATAAATGAGAACTACTTGTAAATGCCTCAATATCCATTTTAAACAACTATTTTAGCAACGATAATAGCAGAGAAATCAAAATTGTTTGAACGTGTCGCTTTGCTTGACTATAAAAACGATATAACTCGCTGCAGTACGCTCCACTATGCGCGTGTTAACAGGAATTCATTTATTTAATTTCGCCGCTTTGCTCTCCGCTTTCATCGCTGCTTTGCTCTCTGCTTCACTATGTGTTTAGCCTTAGCGAGAATATAGCTCTTAGCTCTCCAGTCAGTATATACCTTGGCTTAATTAAAGAATGTTGTAAAGACCGTGTCTGGCCCGATACTTATTTTTAAACGACACGCATTGAGCGGCTTTTTAGGATTTCCTAGGTATAAACAGAAACAGCTATACCATTGAGGTCCAGTATATGACCCACGGGCCGTGCCCGGCCCGATATTAATTTTTAAACGACACGCATTTATCAGCGTTTTAGGATTTCCTAGGTATAATCAGAAACAACTATACCATTTATGTCCAGCATATGGCCCGCGGGCCGTATCCGGTCCGATACTAATTTTTAAACGACACACATTGAGCAGTTTTTAGGATTTACTAGGTATAATCAAGAAACGTTTTTGTTTTGTTAATATACGCAGAATCATGCAAATTTTAATAATTGATTCCTGCTTATATTGATTTTTATTCGATATCAGTTTGCCAACGTTGTTGGCAACGGGTCTGCTAGTTAATAATAATAATATCCACCACTGTAGGTATTCAACTTACGACAAAATCGACTTATGCCGGAGTTTTATGAAAGGAATCTCGTCGTAAATCGACGACTACCTGCAATTAACACTTTATACTTCTGTTGACTCTTTGTAACCATACTTGTTGATTGATAATTTATTACTGCACACCTGATTGGATATGAATGTCACTCCAAATGTACATCTAGTTTTAAATAAACATATATTGATTGAAAGATTCAATGTTTGGATCTTAACCCTTTACCGCATAGTGTGCCATATATGGCACATTACGATTTTTATCTTTTATTTTACTTTTAAAACTGAATCAGAACGTTACTTCATGAATGTTCATATATGCCACATACACAGCAATGGATCCTGCAGTATCTCAAGTAATGGGCTGCAATAGATTTGAGGATATCAAGCGGAATTTGCACTTCAACGATAAGAATTTATTGAGAAAAGACAACTAGAAGATACGACCTTTTCTTTCAAAAATTCGAGGGCGACTGCTTTTAAACCCTAATGAAGAACACCTAGCAATTGACGAGCAGATAATACGGAATCATTTTCTTTTGTAACATAATGTAGAATCATAATGTTAAATGTATGGCACAAACCCTAAATTATTATTTTAATTATTATTTTTCCATAAAAATAATAATTAATATTTTAAATATATTTTTTTAATTAATTTTTCTATCAATAAGAACCAATTCCTAATGCTCATGATAGGCGAGGAAACGAAGCAGTGAACTTCCGATTTTTGGCGCAGTAAGATGGATTTACATGCGGTTTGGTGCATTCGATTCGTTAGTGCCTCAGGAAATTTTGTGAACCAACGCGATCAATGCAAAATGAAAAACTGCATTTGTGCAGAAGAAAAATGCATTGGAAAAGTGAATTTTCTAGAGTTGCAAAATCAAAAATTTATAACTCGGTATAAATTCACTAAAATAAGTCAAATTTTGATACTCGAGGGTTTTTGGGGTCGCTGAACACGAATATCGGGACGAGAGAAGTGTCCGAGGTACCTGGTGCCCAGGGTGGACACTACGTACATCGTCTCCTAGAGTTTTATGCAAATTTGATAGAAAAGCAGTTGAATCACGTTATTCGGGGGTTTTTGGGGTCACTGAATCCGAATATCGCAATAGCGAACGTCTCCGAGGTACCTGGTGCTCAGGGTGAGCGGTACTTACCCTCGTCTTCAGGAGTTTTATGCGAATTCGATACAAAAGTAGTTGAAACACGTTACTCGGGAGTTTTTGGGGTCGCTAAATCCGAATATCGCAATAGCGAACGTCTCCGAGGTACCTGGTGCTCAGGGTGAGCGGTACTTACCCTCGTCTTCAGGAGTTTTATGCGAATTCGATACAAAAGTAGTTGAAACACGTTACTCGGGAGTTTTTGGGGTCGCTAAATCCGAATATCGCAATAGCGAACGTCTCCGAGGTACCTGCTGCTCAGGGTGAGCGGTACTTACCCTCGTCTCCTAGAGTTTTATGCGAATTTGTTACAAATGTGGTTGAAATACGTTATTCGAGGTTTTTCGGAGTAATGTAACAATTTTTTTTTTCAATAAATACTTTTTATAAAGGCATATAAAAATATTTTTTTATTATAAAAAAAAATACAAAACAATTACATTAGAAACTTTCAGTACTTTCATTTTCTTCGTAATTTTCACCGTGTCTACACTAGACACGGTGAAAGTAGGCAAAGAACGTTATAATACCTGAAGTCGCTTAAACATAGGATCAATGCTACCAACTGAATTATAAAAAGGCGCCTACGTTTAAAAAAAATTAGTTTCAGTATACAAGGTTGAAAGTCCTGGGTACCAGATCCTTGGCCCTACGAACTTCGGAGACATTCGCTATTGCGATATTCGAGTTCAGTGACCCCAAAAACCCCCGAGTAACGTGATTCAACTGCTTTTGTATCAAATTTGCATAAAACTCTAGGAGACGATGTACGTAGTGTCCACCCTGGGCACCAGGTACCTCGGACACTTCTCTCGTCCCGATATTCGTGTTCAGCGACCCCAGAAACCCCCGAGTATCAATATTTGACTTATTTTAGTGAGTTATAAATTTTTGATTTTGCAACTCTGGAAAATGCACTTTTCCAATGGATTTTTCTTATGCACAAATGCAGTTTTTCATTTTGCATTGATTGCGTTGGTTCACAAAATTTCCTGAGGCTCTAACGAGTCGAATGCACCAAACCGCATGTAAATCCATCTTACTGCGCCAAAAATCGGAAGTTGGGCTGATTTTTGTGCTTCATTGCCTCGCCTATGAATTATTTCAGCCAGAAATAAAAATTATGCAGTAAAGGGTTAAGTTTGTGCCGATAAAATTTTGCGTTTGCCCTTGTTTTAGCCATCACAAAACAAGGAAACTCGAGTCAATTTATTTTAGCTCCCCTTCCTATTCGGCACCTGCGGCGATTACCTCACCGTCTTGCTCATTTGCACAAAGCTGATCTAACTGTACTGTAATTTTTCATTACAATTATTTATTAAATTAACTTACGTTTCTAAACGTATTGCCACACAAACACAGCACTTTTAAAATTAACATTTGTAAATATTAGTGATATATTTCATAACTATTTAAACTAACAGATACCTATTCATATTTACGAACAGTGCAAATTCCTGGCTTCACATGAAGTTCGATAGTTTTACTATTTGAATATCATCCAATTTAATTTTCGTTGCTACAGTAGTTTTTGGTAACAATTATTATAATTTCGCGTGAGCATTAAAAAAGTTAACCTATATCGCGGTTCCGGTCACCTGTTAAAATAATATACAGTAGCGTGTCTACGAGAAACCTCGAAACATTTTTACCGACCGTCCACATATATAAGGGAGGTATTGTATCATACCGATTTTGACATTTCGAGATTTCGATGGATCTACACGAATTGAGGTCCCTACATAACGTTTTGACTATTTTTAGCATGATGTCTGTCCGTCCGTCCGTCTGTCTGTCTGTGTACACGTGCAGAGCAAATTCGGCCAAAAGGATTTTTATGAAACTGCATATTTAAGCTTTTGACATCAATGGCACTAGTTGATCAACTTTTGGTAAAAATTGGTTAACTATAAATGGGAGTTTACTCGTGTCGATTTTAAGATTTTTGCGAATATTTAGCAACAGAAAAATATTTCGAAAAAATTTATTTAACAAAAGTTGCTATAACTAACAACTTTTATTTGAGACATTTTTTGATAAAACGAAAAAAATTTGAAAAATTCTCAATCGCTGGTCGCTATGGCGTAGTGGTCAGCTCATTTGACTGCCAACCATGGGGGCTCGGGTTCGAATCCCGGTGATGGTATGGATGTTTGTATTTGTTATAAAAATTAATGTATCCAGAATAAAAATAAAGATATACTGGTTAATGGCCATAGTAGATAAGACCAAAAATAGAAAGTCATGCCATGCCACTAACTGCAGTCTTTATAAAGTGAAGAGGCACTAATTATGAATGACAGAATAAATATCAGCGAGTTGAGCCTAGGCCTCCTGTTTCCAGGTTTCATGACCATGTTTTCAATCAATATACATTTGTAATATGGTCAGTATTTCGTCAATTTTTTAGCGTACACAGAAAGGCACCTAAAGTTTATAAGTCGGTTGCGAACGGCTAAGCAGAACCTGTAATTTTTATAAATATTTTTACACAAATTATTTGACATAAGCAGGAGTTGAACTCATGTCCGTACCCATGCTTAGCGGACAAATAGCAGATACAAGCAATTTAACGCTTGCAGCCACAGGCTTTTGGTTCCCAACCAAAATGAATATTTTTTACCGATATAATATAATTATTAGTCTTCTCATTTTTATTAAGTTTATTGATATATTTTTGTATCAAAAAGTTCTCATTAAATATTTGACTACGAATTTTAATTTTGATTCGACTGTGGAAAATATTCGTCATCGCTGCTCTTAAGTTAGGGTGACCATTTTCTTGAGAAGGCAATGCGAGACGGAGCAAAAAAAATGTCGTCACTTCCTAAATATAAGTGAAGTGTAAAAAAAAGGTCCTCATCTCCTCAAATACAAGTCAAGAAGTCAAGTGCACAAAAGTTAGAATGCGGGACATGTCTTAAAGCCTCATCAAAATACGGGACGAATGGTCACCCTACCTTAAGTGTTGGTATTTTGAGTGACCTCTTTTGAAATTAAAAAATAACTCCGCCTCTGCTGTACGGTGCAATTAAAAAAAAAATAATAATAAAACATGTATAAATATAACAATAGGTAATTTAACATATGGAATGCATTCTTTACATAAGGTAACAATTATTATTTACCACCTGACCAAAATTTAACACAGTGGTCGGCAACCTTATTTTTAGGGTTTTGTAGGTATGACCATCAAAAATCCCTTATAAAGTCACTCATGTGTCGGTCTGTCTGTCTGTCTGTCTGTCTGTCTGTCTGTCTGTCTGTCTGTCTGTCTGTCTGTCTGTCTGTCTGTCTGTCTGTCTGTCTGTCTGTCTGTCTGTCTGTCTGTCTGTCTGTCTGTCTGTCTGTCTGTCTGTCTGTCTGTCTGTCTGTCTGTCTGTCTGTCTGTCTGTCTGTCTGTCTGTCTGTCTGTCTGTCTGTCTGTCTGTCTGTCTGTCTGTCTGTCTGTCTGTCTGTCTGTCTGTCTGTCTGTCTGTCTGTCTGTCTGTCTGTCTGTCTGTCTGTCTGTCTGTCTGTCTGTCTGTCTGTCTGTCTGTCTGTCTGTCTGTCTGTCTGTCTCTCTGTCTGTCTGTCTGTCTGTCTGTCTGTCTGTCTGTCTGTCTGTCTGTCTGTCTGTCTGTCTGTCTGTCTGTCTGTCTGCCTATCTGTCTGTCTGTCTGTCTGTCGGTCTGTCTGTCTGTCTGTCTGTCTGTCTGTCTGTCTGTCTGTCTGTCTGTCTGCCTGTCTATCTGTCTGTCTGTCTGTCTGTCGGTCTGTCTGTACGGTAGAAATTATAGCCAAACGACTTAACATAGAAAGATGAAATTTGGTATGCTTATTCAACTCTTTGACCCACATATAGGAAAAATACTGAGAATTCAAAAAACGTCCCGAGATAAATATAAACAATTATGTATTTAATAGAAAATTATATATATATATATATTTTTTTAATTTTGATTGGTATACCAAATGAAACCTCTTAAAGCGTGTATCAACAAGCAAATTTATATTTTGTCCTCCGCCCTATCTCTCAGAGAGGTTGATCTAAAATCTGAAAAAATCTCCATAATGAACATTGATAGGAACTGGAATAGTTCAATAAGAATTTTTGATCAGACTAGTTTTTCTAAAAATGTCGATTTTTTTGTCGTCGAAAAAAAATATATATTTTTTTAAAATGTATTGTGTGGTATCAAAAGAAAGCTCTTAGAACGTAGATTAAGGAAAGAAAAGTAGTTCGTAAATTCGTTTTTTTAACACGATTTTAGCCAAAAATGTGCTAAAAAAGTTCTTGTCCCGCCCCCTTTTATCCAAAGGAGTTAAACTAAAAAACTGAAAAAATTATAGGTAATGTACTTTGATCTGAACCGAAAACGTACGAGAGGAATCTTTAATCCGATTGCCTTTTTGAAAAATATTGCAGTTTTTGTGCTTTTGATTAAATTAATTATTTTTTTAATTCATGGCTGAATTATGGGTAATAATGTTACGGATTTTTTGTATTTCTGGCAAAGATAGTGTGTCTTTTTATGAAATTAAAAATACGAGGGCATATTGAAAACTAATGCCTCCATGGCTATAACTTTATTAGTAATTGATATATGATTTACATATAAATGTGAAATAATAGTATAAAATGTCCTCTACGCACTGATATATTCACTTTTCCACATAATCGCCATTGACAGTAATACATTTACGCCAACGTGGTACGAGTTTTTCAAGTCCGTCACGGAAAAAGTCAGAAGACTTCCCACGGCACCATTTCCGCACCTCTGCTATCACCTCTGCATCCGAAGAGAAACGCTTTCGCTTGAGATGTTCCTTAAGCTTTGGTTCCTTTGCTCCTGTTGGCTATGTCAGTTTGTTTACACCGTTGATTCTCACGAACCAGTTCATCCACGAGAGCCACCTGCCTTTCACCACATGCAGACACTGGTCGACCACTGCGTGCCCGATCATGGACATCCGTTTCAGCAGGACTTGCGTCTTTCACAGTCCTTACCCACCTCCTACCGGTAATCACATCAACACACGCCTCATAGTAGACGGCACTTAACCTTCGATGGATATCAATGAGCGCTACACCCTCCGTAGGAAGAAATTGAATGATAACTCGTTGTTTTAACCGCACATCCATGTCAGCCGCCATATTTGGAACTGTCATGCGCTAACGCGATGTTGCTGAGAACAGCAACATCACGCAGAATCTCCGCTAGGAGGATTTATGTACAGATACTTAAGGTAAATGGCAAACTACTTTTGACACGGTCTGGCCCGTCATTATAAAAGTTATGGCCATAGAGGCATTAGTTTTCAATATGCCCTCGTATAATAAAAAATCAGCTGTGGTCACCACAGAATCGACCGCCATCATAAAGTACTTGTATAAAATATATTCTAGCAGCAGAGTAGAAATAACTTGGGCTAATATTTTCTAACAGAGATATTATTTATCATGACCATGGAAACGTTACATATAAGTATGAAAAAATTGAGACTCTTTTCGTTTTATCAAAAAATGTCTCAAATAAAAGTTGTTAGTTATTGCTTTTATAGCAACTTGTTCAATAAATTTTTTCGAAATATTTTTCTGTTATGAAATATTCGCAAAAATCTTAAAATCGACACGAGTAAACTCTCATTTTTAGTCAACCGATTCTTACCAAAAGTTGATCAACTCGTAACATTAATGGCAGAAGCTTAAATATGAAGTTTCATAAAAATCCTTTTAGCGGAATTTGCTCTGCACGTGCACACAGACAGACGGACGGACGGGCGGACGGACGGACGGACTGACGGACGGACGGACAAACGGACAGACAGACCGACAGACATTAACAAAAATTTACAAAAAATTTTCGAAATTTTTCGTTTTATCAAAAAACGTCTCAAATAAAAGTTATTAGTTATTGCATTTATAGCAACTTTTGTTAAATAATTTTTTTCGAAATATTTTTCTGTTGCTAAATATTCGCAAAAATATTAACAACGACACGAGTAAACTCCCAGTTCAAGTCAACCGATTTTTACCAAAAGTTGATCAACTCGTGCCATTGATGGCAAAAGCTTAAATATGAAGTTTCATAAAAATCCTTTTAGCCGAATTTGCTCTGCACGTGTACACAGAGAAACAGACGGACGGACGGACGGACGGACGGACGGACGGACAGGCGGCCAGGAGGACGGACGGACAGGCGGACAGACGTCAGACGGTCAAACGGACAGACGGACAGACGGACAGACGAACGGACAGACAGACCGACAGACATCATGCTAAAAATAGTCAAAACGTTATGTAGGGACCTCAATTCGTGGAGATCCATCGAAATCTCGAAATTTCAAAATTGGTATGATCACAATACCTCCCTTATATATGTTGGTGGTTGGTAAAAATGACGCGCAAGCGTGCTTACCAGGGTAAATCTTTCGGATTTACCTTTTTTTACACTGCACTTTTTATTTAGTAAGTTAGTTAGTTAGCTAAAATGTCTGGGGTTTAGGAATGATGATAACGAGCCGAACCTCTAATGTACCGCTCGCTTGTAATTTACATGTCGTTAACGTATTGCAATCTTCTTGTGAACCGTCCGAGAGCGGAGCGTGCTACGATCAAAGGACATAGTGGTTTCAGGTTATTACGAGGGCTACCTTTAAAAATTTAGTTTGGAACAAACTGTTTTATTGCTTTTCAAAATATTCGCTTTTAAGATTTATACATTTTTGCATGCGTTCAAACAAATTCTCGAAACATTATTTCCACTCTGAATTTGGTATCTCTAAAAATGGTTTTTGAAGGCTTCAACAGTTCTTGAGGTGATGAAAATTGCTGTCCACGCATTTTTTGTTTGACATTGAGGAACAAAAAAGTCGTTAGGGGATAAATCAAGTGAATACGGTCAATGCGACATTAATTCGATGTTTTTCTCCTTCAAATAATCAATTGCTTGACGTGCTGTATGGGAGCTTGCATTGTCATGATGAAGAATGATGCGACGTTTTTGATTGTTTTTCCTGATTTTGTCGATGACTTCTGGAAAACAAATTGTTGCATACCATTCAGCGTCAACTGTTCTTTGATCCTCTAAAGCAGTGCTTCTTAAACTTTTTGATGTCGTGGCTCCCCTGTAACTCAAATCGATAACCCACGGCCCCCCTAAATTTATTTTTTGGAACCCATGTTGGTTAAAAAAAATATTTTTTTGTTTCATTTATACATATACTTTTTTACGCTCAGATCATTCAATAATCTATGTACAATAAAGAACAAAATTTATGTATACTAGCATCGGCGAATCAACGCAGTTACGTCACACGACGTAACACACAATTGCATTGTTCCAAACAATACAGTCGTTTGTTACGTATTGTGACGTAACTGCGTTGATTCGCCGACGCTAGTATAACATTAAAGCTACTTATCCTTTTTAAATAATAAAACAATTATACTCTATCTCCGAAAGATTGATAGTAATAAAATTTATTATTTGTAAAAAGTTATTGTATTATCACACAGAAGCGGTAAAACAAAAGCGGCAAAATATGAATAGTTCGAAACGAAATATTGTCAAAAACAACCGAGTGTGCCACACATATTATATGGGAATACGAACTAGGGTTAAACACAATAGGCCATAAAAAATTAACCCAAAAATTTTGAGGAAAAATATGGTCACAAGGGTGTGTTTAATGATATGATAAATATGGTTACAGGCGTGCGTTTAATAAAATGATAAATAGTAATATAGAAATACACAAAACCAATTTAAATGTGTTTAAAATGTGCACGCCACTGGTAACTGCCTGACAAAATGATTTATTACTATCAGTCTTTCACAGATAGAGTATAAGAAGTGCTACATTCGTGGCTTTTCGCGGCCTCCTTGTGAGAAGGCCACGGCCCTCTAGGGGGCCGCGGCCCGCCACTTTAAGAAGCCCTGCTCTAAAGCAGAGGTTCTTAACCTTTTTATACTCGGGACCCCCCCAACTAGCTTAAAATATTTTCTGGACCACCCAAGAAAATTTCTGAAATAATATTTTAAATGTTCTTAATAATTTATTGTTTAGCCGACCGGCGTAGCGGAGTGGTAACACATGTGCTCTGCGTTGCGAAGGTCTCGGGTTCGAATCCCGTTCAGGCATGGAAATTTTCTCAAATAAAAATTGTCCTGGCTAATTGCCACAGTAGCAAAGGCCATTAAATTAAAAAAAAATTTATTGTTTAATAATTATGTTTATTGTAATTTTAAAAGCAAAAAATGTACAAAATTTTCTTTTAATTTTGGGACCCCGTAAGGTCTTTTCGGTACTCCCCGGTTAAGAACCGCTGCTCTAAAAGAATGGTTGCGGGGACTTTCGGTACTCCCCCCCCCCAGGTCGCGGGGACTCTGATTGCCGTCACTAGTTTGAATTGCGAATTTGTTCATATTTGTTTTAATTTATTAATTTATTAGGTATATTTTATTATTCATTTTTGTTTTTTTGACAACTATTATACTATAAATATAATATAATATTAAAAATTATCTTGTAATTAGCATACAGGACCCAAATTTTACATATTTACATTCATAAGATAAGGTTATTGAACATAATATTAGCAATTTTAAGGAAAATTTAGCTTTTAGTTAAATATTCTACTATTAAATCTGAAATGTGATAGCAAAACGATAACATGTTGAAATAATATGTACATAAATAAGATTTGAAAATCGGAACCAATGTGAACTAATCCTGTGAACTAAAGTTTACGCGGGTTCAAGTTGCTTCGTTACTAAATAATGAGGGAAAAAGCAGTGGCGGAACTAAAAATTTTGGGCCCCCCCACTAAAAAAATAGATCGGCCCCCCAACCTTATGTGATTTTTTTCTTTTCGTATCTAGCGTCCCATAATTTTGAAGAAATTTAACCTTGGATTCTTCTTACACAAAGAATCATTTTACTTTATAATACATATTTTATTATGAATATAAAAGAAAAACAATAATATAAAAAAATGAAACATAGACAAAATAAAACAAAACTAGCTATAAATAAATAAATCAATTTAAAATGTTAAATCTTTCTTTCTGGATTTTAAATTAGCAAAATCTCTAATTAAGACTTAATTGCCCATTTCTTGAGCAACTTCAGCCTCAATGCTCAACAACGATAAATTATGTAAGCATTCTTCTCCAGGAGAATTTCGTAGATAGTTTTTTTATTATTTTTAATTTGAAAAAAGAACGCTCTGCCATTGCCACAGTGACAGGAAGTGTTAAAAATAATAAAATTGCAGTAACTACGTCTGGAAAACTGACCGACAGGGAGGTATATTTAATTATTAAAAGTTCGGCACATTCTTATAATTCGCTAATTGTTGATATTTTAGAGATTTCCTCATTAAGCATTGAAGCTAACATAACCATTTGTAACGGAAAATTGGACGAAATATCACCTTTGTATTTTTTTTTGTAAGATTTCTACAGAACTCAAAATTTCTGTTTCATCCAAGTTGATTAAATTTCGAGGTGACATGAATAAAAACAAATTTACAACGTCGTTCATCCCTCTGAATCTATTATCAATTTGATTGATAACAATATCGAGAACTGCATTAAATACAGTTACTCTAAAAAAATCATCTCCGTTATGAAACCGATGATCTGTTGCCAATTTATCAAAGTGCATTTTTACAATTTTTTGTCTTTTCCAAACAAAATTGGAACTGATATTCCATTTGGCTGCCATTTGAATTGCGTCATCTTTAGCAGAAAAGTACATATTTCGGTATTTTTCATATTTTTACTGGTTGTTTCTAAGGAAGTTGTTGAAATTCTCAAATCTATATTTTTAGTTTGTAATAAATTTATTTCTCCTAATATTTTTGATAAAATTACACATAAAAATACAAATTCAAAATTGTTCATACTTTTTATAAGATTTGAAGTATTGTCTCTTTCTTCTTTTTTTTTCACTTCTTAAACTTAATTCAGAAAGCGTTTTCATTATATCTAAAAACCGCAATTTAATGGCTGTAAGTGAAATATGTCTTCCAGCCCAAATTTTCGGGCCCCCCAAAGCTTCGAGCCCCCCCGCGTTGCGGGGTCTGGCGGCATGGTAGTTCCGCCACTGGGAAAAAGAGATTTCAACATGATTTTGCTGAGATGGTTGTAATAGTAAGAGATGCTTGAGAGTCCGTAGACTGCCACCGATAGCAGAGAGTTCCAATTATTAATTCTATATTAATAATGAAGATTCTGCAATGAACTACTGTTATGATTAGTTCATATTCAATGCGATTCTGAAAGTTGGCGTTAAGTTACGTGTATGTTAAATAACTCTCACCATAGTTACGATCAAATGTTCTTCTTCTTCTTCTTCTGATTTGTTGGCTTTGGTGAGGTCACCATTCCGCCAGTGCATAGCTTTTATTCATTTATAAATTTAAATTGGTTTCCTTGAGGAAACCAATAATTTTCTTGCAAACTTCTGGGGAGGGGTTGGTTAGGATAGTTTTAATAGAGATAGGAGTGGGAAGAAGTTTTGATAAATGCAGGTACGTAAAGAAGACTTGTTATAGTGGATACGGCAACATGTATTCTGTGGAGGTGTACAAAGGAAAGACAATGATTAAAACGCATCCGGAAAATTGTGGAGATAGTTCTTTTATTAAGGTGAAGATTATGAAACTCGGGTTTAATAGAGATTGAAGGTTGAATAGAGTGATGGAAAGAGCCTTTATGTTGGGAAGTGGTATTCCACTCTTGTTGCCATATGGTAGAAAAGATTTTTGTATGAGCGGCAAGATTTCTTTATATGGCACATAATTATCATGCAGCTCTCCTGGCTGGCTTGCACCGCTTCTTGCAAGTTGATCAGCAATTTCATTTCCCTTAATACCAGTATGACTCGGTATCCACGCTAGATGTACCTCAATGCTAGACAATTTTAAAGTGTGGATCAAGGATTTTATGATAAGAGCTGTTTTGTCTATGTTACAAATGCCGACTTGATTAATGGTTTGAAGTGCGCTTAGAGAGTCAGTAAGAATAAGTGCTTTCTTGATATTCCATTGTGGAATTAAAGAGAGAGAGTATCTAATTGCAAGAAGTTCAACTGACATGATTTGAAGATAAGATGTGCTTTTACGGGCTATTCTTAAGTTTTTAGATGGGACATATATACCATATCCAGTAGCATCTGCAGAAGATAATTTGCTACCATCTGTATATATATGGGAAAAGTTTTGAAATTTAGTGGGAAGAATGCTATTTAAGACAGAATTATTGTCAGGGATATTATTATAGAAGGACTTATTTATTCCTATGTTGAGATGTATGGGAATCGGATCAATCTGTGCCAAATAGGGCGTTGCATAGCAAGGTAAAATAGGATAAGATGCCATACGATGAAAGTACGGTTCTAACTTGTTGAACTGTATTGAATGTTAGGTAGAGGAATCATTCTACGGCGAGATAGCTTGTTAGACAAATGAGAAAGGACATACAAATTTTGAATTAAAATGTTATTGGAAAAGGAGGCCTGTTGAAGAATGTGTTTCGAAATAAGTCTTTGTGACCTGAAGTAAAGAGGAAGTTCCGCTGCTTCTACAAGTAAAGCGTTGGTTGGGGTAGATTTCATAGCACCCAGACAGATACGTAATGCTTGAAACTGGATACGGTCAAGTTTAAGCATTCTGGTCTTAGTGAGAGGGGACATTATTGCGCTTGAATAGTCCATGCGAGATCTTAGAAAGCTTCTATAAATAAGTAGCATGGTTTGTGGGTGACCGCCCCACCATGTTTTTGTCAGAGATCTCAAGATGTTTAGCATCTGCTGGCATTTTTTATGGATGTGGTTGATTTGAAATTGCCACGTTAATTTAGAATCCATATGAATTCCAAGATAGCAGTAGGAGGGGACAATGCCAATGAGATGATTATCTACAATAATTTGTGGAAGAGGATTCGGAATATGACGTTTGGTGAAAATTACTACTTTACATTTGTTAAGGGAAAGTGAGAAGTTACGATCGTTTAACCATTCACTCAGAAGCTGAAGCGCCAAATTTATGTGGTGAATTATGGACTGCAGAACAGAATAGGATAGATAAATAACAAAATCGTCAGCGTATTGTAAGATACGGACATGAGGCTCAAGTAAAGCGTGAACAGAGTTGGTGTATATGTTAAAAAGAATTGGACTAAGAACGGAACCTTGTGGTAAGCCATTGAAGGATGTTTTCGGGCCATGTAGCTTGTTTTGACGATCAAATGTTATATCGGTATTCTCAAATCTCAGAGTGACCTGTCCACAGTTAATTCACGCCAACATTAACAGGTTCTGCAGATCTTTGTACATGTTGTACTTTAGCCAGGCAAATAAGAGTATTTCCTGGCAATTGAAATAATTCAATCTGCAATTTATTTTTTTATGTACAATCCAGTTATTCCATACTTCTTTTATGATTATTATAGAAAATATACAAATAAATTTTATTTATTTAATTTATAATTGTATTAATTTATATATGCTGTTCACTTTTGTAAGAACAAACTAAAAGGAAATTTTGATTTCAATAGTTTGCACCTTTGAAATTTTATGTCATGTTGGTATTAAAAAATGTCACTTTTTAAAATTTTTTTTTTGGTCTTTGCTGCTTTGGCAATTAGCCAGGACAATTCTTATATTTGAAAAATTCCATGCCTGAATGGGATTCGAACCCGAGACCTTAGCAACGTAGAGCACATGTGTTACCACTACACTACGCCGGTCGGCTAGTCACTTTTTTAAAATCCCGATCCATTTGATGTCATAATGTAAAATGATATCTTAATTATAATGATCATAACCTAGAAACCTAAAGTCGATTTTACAGCGTAAGGAATATTTTTAATTGACATTTAAAGTCTGTAATACACTATAAGAGTAACCAAAACAACCAGATCTAGTTTGTCCTTACAAAAGTGAACAGCATATATACAGGCTATTCCAAACGATTAGGCGGAATTAAATGGGACCTCTAGATGGCAATATTGAAATGTGTCATAACTATATTCGTAAAATTTGACATTTGATATTGTGAAATCAGTGGCAGCTTATAAATTGACCCAGTAGTTTGCAGACAGTGAGCGTTTAAAAAAAAACAAGTTTGTGAAAAAATTGATATTACTCGTAAAGGTTTTCGTTGGATGATTTTTTACGATTTTAGTAAAGGGCTAACTCAACAACAATGCATAGATTTGCTTCGTTCAACTTTTGGTAATGAAGCAGCATCAGAAAAGACTGTTTATAATTTCGTCGTGGGCGTGCGTTCGTCAGTGATGAATCTCGTGAAGGTCGACCAAAATCGGTTGTGATTCAAAAAAACATTAATGCTATGCGCAAAATGATTGAAGAAGATCGGCATATGACTTACTGTGAGATAGAGGCATCTTTTGGTATATCGCAGATTGCAATACATTCGATTTTGCATGAACTTTTAGCTGTGAAAAAGATCTGTTCCTTGTTACATAGATGGATTCCGCATAATTTCACCGAAGCTCAAAAAAAGGCTCGTGTTGATTAGTGTGAGGAATGCTAAAAAAATTCAACCTAGGCACTGCAAAATCCGTATACAACATCGTAACAAGTGACGAAACTTGGATTTATTCATATGAACCGGAAACTAAGAAACAATCCACTGTTTGGGTCTTCCAAGATGAACCGAAACCCACAAAAGTTGTTCGTTCTCGAAGCACTTCCAAGAAATTGATCGCTTGTTTCTTTGGTTGTACTGGACATGTCACAACCATTCCTTTGGAGAATCGGAGAACAGTTAATGCTGAATAAAAACAATCAAAAATGTCGCATCATTCTTCATCATGACAATGCAAACTCCCACACAGCACATCAAACAATTGATTATTTGAAGGAGAAAAACATCAAATTAATGTCATTACCCGTATTCAACTGATTTATCCCCTAATAACTTTTTTGTTCCCCAATGTCAAACAAAAAATTTGTGGACAGCGATTTTCATCACCTCAAGAAGCTGTTGAAGCCTTCAAAAACCATGTTTTTGAGATACCAAATTCAGAGTTGAAAAAATGTTTCGAGAATTGGTTTGGACGCATGCAAAAGTGTATAAATCTTAAAGGCGAATATTTTGAAAAGCAATAAAACAGTTAGTTCCAAAAAAATTCTTTCTTAGTTTTGTAAAAACTTAAAAGGTAGCACGAGACTTTACATACCAATAGATCGACATAGAACCGATAAACAATTATATATCTATTTCATACAGTTCTAAATTTCAATGACTTCTATAAGCTTCCCATGCCTAACGTACGTCCATAGTTATTATCTTTTTTTTTATGGCCTTTGCTGCTTTCGCAATTAGCCAGGAAAATTATTATTTTTGAAAAATTCCATGTCTGAACGGGATTCGAACCCAAGACCTTAGCAACGCAGAGCAGATGTGTTACCACTACGCTACGCCGGTCGGCTAGTTATTATATTCGTTTGTTATATATTAACTTTAGTACCATTTATTATTTGTTACTGCTACTTTAAATTAATAATTATTCTTTATATTTACGCCACACTATTATTGGGCAATTGCCTGTTGTGTGGACCTATTGTAATAAATAAATAAAATATATTCAGATAATCGTGTGTGTGTGTGTGTGTGTTTTTTGTATATGAAGCGCTTCTATTACAGTTGTGACTAGAGCGAGTGAAACTAGAAAATAGTTCTTTCTCACCCTCCGAACCAATAACATTGCTTTATTTTTATAACCTTCTAGATTTAACCATACCTTTTCTCTGAAGGACATCGATCAAGTAAATCCTTACCGAGTATACCGTCACTACACCGTGATATACCGTCACACAAACCATAATTTATTTTAAAAAACTATTGACGCCAAAACATATGAACTGAAAACATACAGTGACAAATTAACAATGAGGATTTTAATTTTTATCGGCGTTGCTTTAATAATGATTCATAAATTTCAAAAACTAGATAATGTTTATTACTCAGAGTTATAAAATGTAAAAATTTATTATAAATTATAATAAAATATTTTTGTAAATATGTTTTCAAATATATTTAATGACGAAATAGTACATTGTGCAACGAGCATGGAATGATGATCATTTCACACGAGCCGCAGGCGAGTAGCGCAATTCATACGACTAAAGAAATGACTATTCCATGCAAGTTTTATACTATGCTTTTTCCACGACTATAACTTTGTTACTTATTTAATTTTTATTCAGTTCTCTTTAAAAACTAACAATAATTTAACAGCTTTCAACCTATTTATTACGTTGCCTAGAAACGGTCATTTACGTGTCAAATGGAATCTAAAGTCAGTTAAAATAACAATACTTGCGTCATCTGATTAACTGACTGACCCAGACCAACCCTATTAAAAAATATTTGCAAAATTCGACAACTTTAACTTTATTATTTAATTTTAATCCGGTTCCCTTCACAAACTAATAATAATTTAACATATGCTTTCATTCTATTTATTACGTTGCCCAGCAACGGTCAGCCATTGCAATTTGAACCTGTTATGTAATGAACTCAACCTGTTACGTAATGAGCTCATTACGTAACAGGTCAGCGGTGTGTAATAAAAAGGAGTGGGGAACGTGCTACATTTACTAATCACTGACAAGCCTGTAATGAATGTATATCTATATAGTCGTGCAAAAAATAAGTTTCAATACAGAGTATTTATTTAACAGGGATCATTACCAAAAAACTAAGTAAAAAGTTCCTATTGAGAAATGACATTACCGGTGGCGGCGCTGTGCTCCAAGGCAATATGGCTGTCGTGTCTAGTATTCAGCTGACAATATGCTATTAGAGCTAAGGGTAATTTAAGTACAGTACATTTTTATTTTGTGAAAATGCGAGTAAATATTTGCGAAATTTTTTAATTTTTAAGCGTTACACATGTATCGATGGTATAACAGAAGGTGGGCATAAAATTATAGTATTTAAAGTTTAATTTCAGTAGATTTATTGAAGTGTAATTTGTAGTTGAGCATGTGTTAAATGCCGGGTACGTAATTTTATATGGTACATCTGAGTGTCGGTCATCTAAATTTACAATATATGGATTCTGTTTGTAAACAAGTACATTATGTTCATTGCCTCATGAAATAAAATTAGTTTTAGTTGGGCAGAAGCAGCTAAAAGTTAAATATGCAACCTGCATATTAGTGCAGTTTTGTTTTTCTGCGACAAATGTAATGAACAAACTCGCATAGTATCAGTTACATTTTTAACTCCTATATATATATTTCCTCCTGTCCATAACCAAATCTTTTCCAATCTGGACTTAATATTAATATTCCCTCCATTTTTCTTAAGAAAAGAAAAAAACTAAGATACCTATCCTGTCTTGAATGACAGCCAAAAACACTACAATTTGTTCTACTTTTATAGTTTTTCACAACTTATATCGACATTCTAACAAAATTCAACACTAGAACATATGTAATAACTTCAAACAGTACCAGAGCGCCTAGTACAATATTTGACCACCAGACTGCGTATCCGAGCGTGTCAGTTCTCAATAGTTCATTTCTAGAGCAAAGGTTTCTTGGCTAAAGAACTGATTCAGGTGATGTTTCAAGTCTTCCAAGTAAGTAAAGTTTTTCACATCTAAACTGTTTTGAAGCAATCTAAATAAATGGTAGTCGGAGGGTGCAAGGTCAGGAGATTATGATGGATGAACCAAAACATCCCAGTCCAACTGTAAAAGTTTCTGTAGGATGGCTAAAGACACATGTGGTTCAGTGTTGTCCTCATTGTACGCAATGCCTCTTCTGTTAGCAAATTCAGGCCGCTTCTGGTTGCTTGCTTGCTTTATTTCACTTAGTTGTGAACAGTATTTCTCTGAATTAATGGTCTGGTTTTCAAGTAACAGATCATAAGAAACGATTCCCTTCCAATCCCACCAAATGCATAACCAGAACCGTAGCAACGGGTTGGCATCGAGGCATTTGCCAGGGGCGCGAGGTTTGACAAGGGCGCGGGGCTTAATGAAGGGCGCCATTACAAGGCAGAGCAGTGGCAGGTGAAATCCTTTTTTTGCTCTTCACTTGTATTTGGAAGGTGAGGACCTTTTTTTTGCTCTTCGCTTGGATTTGGGAGGTAAAGACCTTTTTTTAGGGTTTTGTAGGTATGACCAAAAAACCCTTATACCGTCATTTTGTCGTCTGTTTGTCTGTCTGTCTGTCTGTCTGTCTGTCTGTCTGTCTGTCTGTCTGTTCGGTAAAAATTGTAGCCAAACGGCTAAACCAAGAGAGTTGAAATTTGGCATGCTTATACAACTCTTTGACCCGCACATAGGATAAATACTAAAACATCTAAAAAACATATCCCCCTAAAAATATAAACAAATATGTGCACATCGAAAAAAAAATATATTTTTTTTAAATTCTGAGTAGGGTATCAAATGAGAGCCCTTGGTACGTGGATTAACGATAAAATTTTTATTTTTGCAAAATATATTATTGTGAAGCGATTTTTGCCAAAATTGAGCAAAAAAAATTGTCCCACACCCTGTAGCCCAGATGGTTTAAACTAAAAATCTGAAAAAATTCTAAGTAATGTACATTGGTGTGAACCGGAATAGTACAACAGGAATTTTTGATCAGATGATGTTTTTGGAAAAAAAAAGCATTTTTTGTGTTTTTTTTGCTAATAATGTTGAAAACTTATATAGTTATATAACACGCTAAACAGGAACGTGTATCTTGGTGCAGTGGCTAAGATATTGGCATTCTGCCCAAAAAAATGAGTTCGAATCCTACAAGAGGAGACAATGTTATTTTTTATTTTATTTTTTTTTGCATTTTTATATTGTTTAAATTATTTTTTCAAAATTCTAGTTATATTTTGGCAACTGTTGCATTTAATTTTTAAAAGCATTTAATATTTAATAACCAGTGGAAATTGTTGAAATTATAATTTAATTCTATATTTAAATGTACACGAAATCAAAGGAGAGGAGCTATGACTAAAAGCAACCAATGGAAGCCATAGGCGTTATTTTCAAAAACTTGAATGAACCTTGATATATGGAGTGATTATTTAATGGCGAGACGACGTCACTGGAAGTTTTAATTATTTGCCGTTTCATACACATCGTAGCAGGCGATTATGCGCGCATTCGCATAATCTTTTTTTCTTCATAATCAAATTTTCTTCAAGGTTATTATAGTCATAGTATTCTGCTAGGAGGCACGTAAAATTCAGTGACGTCGTCTCGCCATTAAATAATCACTCTGTATAAATAAACTACTGCACATCTTTAGAAACTTAAATAATGGTAATAGGCATTCGAATTAAAATTCATAAAAAAATATTTTGACATAAAATTTGTTTTGGCATCCCAAATAATCATCATTCACTTACTAAATACCTGCAAATCTCTGAAATGTGTGAAAATTCACACATCAATTTTTTATGCTATTCACTTTTTGCTCATCACTTGGATTTGAGGAAGTAAATTTTATCAATTTATTTTATTTGCCAAGGGCGCCAAAAACATTGCTACGGCTCTGAGCATAACCTTCTTCGGATGTAAACTGCGCTGGTTGTAGGGGCATCTCCGCACTTACACCATGATTTCCTACAATACATGTAATCTACACGTAATCTGCACCAGGGACGTAGCCAGGGGGGGGCATAGGGGGCATTTGCCTCCCCCCCAGGATAGTTTAACTTATATAAAATATAATTTAGGTTTTTAGAAAATTTAAATTTACCGGACTTTTATTATTTAATATACTACAAAAGACCTAGAAGAGGGGTCGGCAACCTGCGGCTCTTTTAGAAAATTTTGTGGCTCTTTGAAAATTGGCTGGTTTTTATTTTAATATAATCTATTTTTTAATTTTTAACTTTCTGCCTGTACTATACAGGTTTTGTATTTTTCAGAATGTTTTACGGTGCAATTCACACCCGGTAATTCCCCGAGTTACTGCATATTCCATTTTTGAAGAAGTTATTTGTTTCGAAAAAAAGTTATCTGTATTTGTGAATGATTTACGTGCAAAAACATTTTTACATTTTATTAATTTACAAAAATATGTTATTAGTGCAATTTTTTTTTTGCACATACTATTTTTAACATGCAAGAAGCTTTTCGAGATAGATTTAAAGAGTTTAGACAATATAAAGCTACACTAGCTTTTTTGACAAAGCCAATTGAAGTAGATATGTAGTAATTACATTTATCACCTTCAATTAGTGGATTTGAAATCCAAAGGTTTATGGAATTATATATTCTTAAAACTTAATTCTGAACTGGAAAATTTAGAAAGAAAAAAGTGAATTTTATCTTCCCAGCATAAGTGGACCGAAATTCGCAATCTTCAAAATGTAGATAAAGTTCTTTTCGAAGCTTGGAACCGTCTTACAGAATGGATCAGAATCGTTCAATCTTTTAAAAAATTATGCTTTTGGGCTACTGACAATTTTCGGATTCACATATTACTGTAAGCAAATCTTTTCATATATGAAATTAATAAAGAGTCAGTTAAGAAGTTATCTTACTGACCTGAAACTAGTGTGCTGCCTTAAGTTAAAGATTACTGAATATTCACCATATATTGAAGTCTTATAGAACACTATACAGGAGCAACCGTCCCATTAAAAAAATTATTATATTGTAATATACTGGCAACTACAATAGGTATCACAAACTAAATGTATAAGTTAATATTAATTTATTGTAATACTTGATTATTTTATAACAAATAAACAATTTTTACGTTTTTTTTTTTTATTTTCTTAAATATAGCATATATTTTTTAGCGGTTCTTCCATGTTATTGTGTTTTTTTTTCAATATAGATTTGGCTCTTTGTCACTGAAAGGTTGCCGACCCCTGACCTAGAACGCTGTTATTTTCTATCCAAGCCATGTAATTAAGATCGCACCGACCAATTTAAATTTTTTTGTTATTTTTGCCCCCCCCCCCCCAAGCTGAAATCCTGGCTACGTCCCTGATCTGCACGTAATCTACCTTGTACTTTGTCTACGTTATGTAGACAACAATGGAAACTTAACCTAAAATTGACGAGCTTTTTGAAAAATATATTTGATTATCAATTTATAATTTAATTGTATTGTTATTTTCGTTACCAATAATCGGCACTTTTTTTGTAAACAATTATTTTCTTGATGTTACAAGTTTATTATATTCATTGTTAAATGGAATTATGATGTTAAAATGAAAACAATATAAACGTAAACTTTTAACGATAAATAAATAAATATAATTATTGGACAAAATAGTTTATGAGAGATACAATTAACTTTTTATAGATTTACCTCTTTAATACCCGAAGACGTAGAATAACTTTATTCATTGAGTAAGTTTTACCCTCTAGTGCCCATTTTTTTTTTTTTTTGCCAAAAAATACACTATGTTAATGGAGGATCACTAATGCTAAATTTGAATTCAAATTTAACTTAAAGTGTAACTTGTTACCTGTAGACCTATAAAAGGGAAAAATAGAACTCAAAATAAAACATTCGGTAATGTTTCAAAATATTTTCATTTATTAATACGAATTTCGGCTTATGAGGCCATCATCAGAATACAAAGAGTTTACAAAACTGAACAAATATATACTATCATCAATAGAGCAATTAGGAAAAGGCGATTCAGAAAAACCGAAGAGTTAAAATGGGGCTAGAAGCGGAGAGTTAATAAGATCTAATTGTTCATTCATAAATCCATGTTCCTGGAACTGGCATTCTTAATCTTTAACGTTTCTAAGGATTCAATTTTAATCCTTTGGGTTGTGCATGTAATATTTTGACATTACTAAAACTAAACGAATGGTTATTATTGATCATATGTTTAGCGACATTGCGATTTATTACTATTGTTGACAGGGCCGGCCCGATGGGTGAGGCGGCGAGGCGAGCGCCTCAGGCGCCGGATTTATCAAGGCGCCAAAAAGAATCTTTTTTAGTCAGTCTCATCTAGTTCAGTCATCATTTGATTGATGTTATTTTTGCGTCGTAATGCTCCTCTTTTTTTTATAATTTCCATTCTTCTTCTTTCACCTAAATAAAAGCTCGTTTGGAAAATATTGTGTGTATTTATTAAATTATCCCCGTTTAAAAACCGTCAGGTTTGACTGACGGACCCTGTATAATAATATAGGATTGATGAAGAAAAGTAGAGGTTTTTACGAGATAGTGGTTTGAGGCGAGATGGGTCAGAAAATGGGTGTGGAAAAAAAAGGGGGGGGATATAATCAAAAGGCGCAATTTTTCTATCTTGCCTCAGGTGCCATAAATGATCTGCCTGGCCCTGATTGTTGAGCTCCCAGGCTCTGATGTGTTCTGATATTCTAATATTAAAATTACGTTCAGTCCTACCTATATAAATAAAGTTACAGTTATTACAATGAATTAGATATACTCCACTATGGTCCAAACCAGGGACGTAGCCAGGGGGGGGGGGCATAGGAGGCTTTTGCCCCCCCCCCCCGTATAGTTTAACTTATATAAAATATAATTTTGGTTGTTAAAAGTTTTCTTCACCAGAGGTGAAGAAAATATATAAATTTACCGGACTTTTATTATTTAATATACTACAAAAGACCTAGAACAGGGGTCGGCAACTTGCGGCTCTTTTAGAAAATTTTGTGGCTCTTTGAAAATTGGCTGGTTTTTGTTTTAATATAATCTATTTTTTAATTTTCAACTTTCTGCCTGTACTATACAGGTTTTGTATTTTTCTGAATGTTTTACGGTGCAATTCACGCCCGGTAATTCCCCGAGTTACTGCATATTTCCTTTTAGAAGAAATTATTTGTTATTATTGTTAAAGTTATCTGTATTTGTGAATGATTTACGTGCAAAAACTTTTTTACATTTTATTAATTTACAAAAACATGTTATTAATGCTTTTTTTTTACACAAACTATTGTGAACATGAAAGAAGCTTTTCGAGATAGATTTAAAGAGTTTAGAAAATATATAGCTACACTTGCTTTTTTGACATAACCAATTGAAGTAAATATGTAGCAAATGCAATCACTGAACTGGAAAATTTAGAAAGAAAAAAGTGAATTTTATCTTCCCAGCATACAGTACCTAGACAAAATATTATAAACACTTATGATTTTTTAAAAATTTAAAAAAAAACATAATAGTAATACACCAATTTTATTTTTATTTTGTAGATTATTATTTCAATTTATTTTAGTACATTTATAGAATGTTTTTTAATATTTTGTGTTGCCTCCCTTTGCTTTTATTACTGCCGCAATTCTTCGAGGCATACTCTCAATACATGCCCTAATACAATTTTCAATTTTTGGAGAGCCATTCCATACTATTTTAATATCATCTATTAAAACTTGTTTATTAGTATTATTCAAATCATAAACAAGTCTTTTCAGGAGGTTCCAAACATTTTCGATAGGACTGATATCCGGTGAATTACCTGGCCAGGACAAAATCGGTACTTTTTGTTCTTGCAAATCAGTCTCAGAATAAAAATACAGAGTTGAAGATGTTTAAAATTGCTTATCTTTTAATAAATGCAAGATATGTTAAAGAAATAAATAAAGTAGCATATGATTACATATCGGCATTTTTAATAAACAGTTGTTTTTGTAAGTGG
Source organism: Liopterus haemorrhoidalis (assembly GCA_963971575.1). Lineage (NCBI taxonomy): Eukaryota > Metazoa > Arthropoda > Insecta > Coleoptera > Dytiscidae > Liopterus > Liopterus haemorrhoidalis. The sequence continues at coordinate 143,486,024 of OZ020611.1, read as the reverse complement.
TTATAATATTTTGTCTAGATACTGTAAGTGGACTGAAATTCGCAATCTTCAAAATGTAGATAAAGTTCTTTTCGAAGCTTGGAATATTCTACCAGAATCGTTCAATCTTTTAAAAAATTATGCTTTTGGGCTAGTGACAATTTTCGGATCCACATATTACTGTAAGCAAATCTTTTCACATATGAAATTAATAAAGGGTCAGTTAAGAAGTAATCTTACTGACCTGAAACTAGAGTGCTGCCTTAAGTTAAAGATTACTGAATATTCACCAAATATTGAAGTCTTATAGAACACTATACAGGAGCAATCGTCCCATTAAAAAATTATATTGTAATATACTGGCAACTACAATAGGCATCACAAACTAAATGTATAAGTAAATATTAATTTATTGTAATACTTGATTATTTTAAAACAAATAAACAATTTTTACATTTTTTTCTTAAATATAGCATATATTTTTTATCGGCTCTTCCATGTTATTGTGTTTTTTTTTTCAATATAGATTTGGCTCTTTGTCGCTGGAAGGTTGCCGACCCCTGACCTAGAACGCTGTTATTTTCTACCCAAGCCATGTAATTAAGGTCGTACCAGCCAATTTAGAATATTTTGTAATTTTTGCCCCCTCCCCCACTCCCCCAAAGCTGAAATCCTGGCTACGTCCCTACGTCCAAACTATCTTTATGATCGATTTTATTATTAACTAACATATTTCTTAAAGTTATTGTAAAATGCTGGATGAACGTGACAATTTTAACCCTTCGGTTTTTCATAATTGCTCTATAAATTATTTAATAATCTTGTCGATTGTTCTGATATCCTATCTTGTATTTGTATCAATGTGCCATCCCGGGAATATAGAATTAGGGACAAACTTTTTGATTGTAAAAGAACGAACACTGAACACTGTAGAATGAGTCCACTGTATCGACTGCCTTGTTTGTACAATATGTGTCTTTCTAGAGACAGATCACTGGATATATTTGGACAAAGTTATTCACAGTTTCGCAGAATGTTAGAGACGTTACTTTCTTAAACTATCTGCATTTCAATCTTAAAGTATTGATGAATATGAATATAATGATTGTTATTCGTAAGTTTATTTTATATTCTTAAATGTTAGTTTAGGTTAAGTGTACCAATTTGTTAACTGATTTTTTTTGTTGTGTATGTTACCTAAGTACAATATGATAAATGCAATTAATTAAATGTATGTTATTGTACAAATGACGTATGTATGTATAGATGTATGGGCACAAACAAGGACAAATTGTCTGTGGTGTCCCTTAATAAATAAATAAATAAATAAATAATCGCCCTTTTTCCTAATTGCTCTATTGATGATAGTATATATTTGTTCAGTTTTGTAAACTCTTTGTAAATCTCCAAGATGGCCTCATAAGCCGAAATACGTATTAATAAATTAAAATATTTTGAAACATTACTGAGTATTTTATTTCGAGTTCTATTTTTTCAATATGTTTCAACGAGAGCCTACAACTGAATCTATAAATTTTATTATATAAGGGAAGCTTGCCCGGAGTCGAATCTGGGCAGGTAGTGCCAAAAGGTGTATTTCGGTGAAATAAGAACAGTAATTCCTTTATTTTTCGGGTGTATTTATTATTTAAGGATCAAAATATCTTTAGTTCTGTAAATCGTTTATTTATTTATATTTTATGCCATGAGGGAAATCAAGACATATATATTATGTAATCAAGCATAAGGGGAAATGCACTAAATCTAACTGATGACTTTCTTAACGATAGACAAAAATGTGTTTATGTCAATGACGTATTGTCAAAAATGCTAAATGTGGATGTTGGAATCGGACAAGATACAATACTGGGACCTTATATTTTTATATTATACCGGGTGAATTATTTAAGGAGCAACATACATGTTTCACATATAATGTTAATGAAGTGACTTATTTCATTTGCAACATAGCAAATTATGAGCTCATATCCATGGCAACAGATATGCAATAGTGATTAGACATAATAGTTATTTGACATTATAAAGTTCCTAGACGGCTAAAAAATAGTAAATTGAAAACAATAAATGAATTTTTATTAGTTTGTTTAAATTTACATACAAACAAAAATAATAATGTCCTTAGTAGATAAGTCCAAAAAATATTTAAAAAAATAATATTTTGTCTTTTCTATAGATACGATAAGCTTTTGTTTTATGGCTATGTTGCTTTTGAAATAACTCACTTCATTAACATTATATGTAAAACATGTATGTTGCTCCTTAAATAATTTACCCGGTATATTAATGACCTACCTAAGAATGTAAATGCAACATCTATTATTTACGTTGACGATTCTACGTTCTTATGTTGGGGGGTTGACCATGATGACATAAATACAGTTTTACAGGATGCATTAAATGAAGCAACGCAATGGTTCATCGCTAATAGTCTAAGCCTAAATTTATTAAAAACCGAATCTATAGTATTTAGTCAAAATAGAACTGTTTCTGATGATACTCACTATAGGTGTAACAATGTAAAGTTTCTTGGTTTCTATTTAGATGCCCAGCTTAACTGGAAAGATCACATAAATTGTGTTGCTAAAAAAATGAATACCTACAACTTTGTGTTAAGCAAGATCATCAATAATGTATCGTTCCATGTATCTAAAATAGTGTATTTTGCCTATATACAATCGGTTATGCAATACGGCATAATATTGTGAGGAAATTCTGTGGATTGGACCAGAATTTTCAAACTACAAAAACGGTCGATACGAATTATTTGCAAAATCGGTAGAAGGGAAACCTGTAGGAAATTATTTTCGGAGCTTGATATTTTAACTTTTCCATCACTATACATCTTAAATTTACTGATATATGTATATCAAAGAAAATATCAATATGTTCCCAAAAAATAATTCCTTACATCAGCGTTTCCCAAACTGTGGGTCGCGAAAAAATTGTAAAAACACAAAGATGATTTTTTTTTGTACATATTATTTTTTTACGTCAGTTAATCACTAGAATAGTATGTATTTGTGCTCTTTATTACTATACTAAAGTCCATTTACCGTAACGTCACAGTTGAAAAACTCACCTTGTTGCCAATTCGTAAACTGTCAAAAAAAGTTAGGTTATATCGAACAACTTCTAAAAATATATTGAAAACCTAGATTTCCTATGGAGGAAAGGAATTAATGTAAATTATAATGCATAACATTTATTTCTAACCGATTTGTCGCGAAATTTATGGTTTATATTATATTAAGTGTGTAATGTAGTATTAAAAAAAAAAAATTAAATTTCAATGTATAAGAATCATCAGAAATATTTGTTTTTAGAAATGTGTCGTGTTCTTTTAATACTTTTTACACAATTTACTTTAATTTTTCGCCTGGTGTCACATTGATACAGCGGGTTCGGGAAACAAACGCGGAGTGTTCCGAGTCACACTGTTTAACTCCAGACCGCTCGAATAAACGCGTTTAGACCTTTTCTCGAACGCTCCGAGCTAGCTTCCTGAACTCACTAAATGTTATCGGAAAGCAATGATAAAGAGTCAAATTTTTTATTATTCGAATAAAAAATTTTGAATTTCAGATGTTAGATACAATTTTGTTTCGAATAATGAATATTCAAATATTATTTCCAGTCGAACAGTTTATTGCTGCTAGCTGCAAGTGTAAATTTCATGAGTACGCTAAAGTTACTTTAAAAATAATTAATAAGAGACAAAACCATCCTTTGAGCACGGCTACTAAGAGCTTTGGGCATTTTTATTACAATAACATTAAAAAAAAAAAAAATAACCTCACTCAATTCTAAACATCTAAATGTCAACCTGACAAATAACGATTGAACAATCCAATTTCAAACTGGCAACATTAAAAAAATGTACCAAAATTAAATAAATAAATGTACTAACCGAGTTATGGATTGATGTTGATTAAAACATATCATAACGTTGGTACTTAAATTAACCAGGTGTGATGTCATCTCATAGTTATCGTAAACCGACTTTATTACTATATTATACTCTTTATTACTATTTATTACTCTTTATTATTATAAAGCTACTGCTTTAAAATAAAATTTGTTTTGTAAATAAATGTTTTTTTTCATAAGGTGGGTCGCGAAAAATTTTAAAATCTCGTACCGGGTCGCGGTCAAAAAAGTTTGGGAACCGCTGCCCTACGTGATCACAATACTAGGCATTAAAATGATATTCGTATTCAACTAGTGAAATACAAGGTGACAAAAAATTTGCCTAGCTATATTGGAGCAAAACTTTTCCATAAATTGCCCGAATGTATACAAATGCTAAACACAGCAAAAATTATTTACATTACATATTTTTGCTACTTTTGTGATTATTATTTCAATAAAGAAATTATTTACAAATTGTTTATAAATTTTCTAAATAGGGGGGGGGGTGCCAGAGATGGGATTTTTTCTAAGGGGGTTGTTACTGAACAAAGTTTGGAAACCGCTGGTATACAGAAATACATGGACTTAGATTTAAAAGGGTTAGCAGACCATATTCTGTAAAGTTTGATTAGTGATCATATTATGACATAAGTTATGTATATTTTGTACCTCAACTTAAATAAAATATTATTATTATTATTATGGGGTTTGTCAGGTCTTGACAAGCGTCCACTAATCTCAAATTTCAGCAACCTTTTGAGCCGCGTCATACTAGAGACTAGTGGAGCTAAATACACACGACTGCATCCCAAACCCTGGCGATATGCAGCCGCGGAAATTACGCTAGATCCAGTGCCCGCACAATGCGGAGTGACCCGAACAGCACTACTTTCTGCATCCACAGGCAGACTGATAGCCAGACAGACAGACAGACCGACAGATATCATGCTAAAAATAGCGAAAACTTTATGTAAAGACCTCAGTTCCTTGACATCCATCGAAATATCAAAATCGATATGATCACGATACCTCCCTTATGCTTGCGGCGATCGGTAAAAATCTAAATCATCTCGGAGAGCAAATACATAGACCAGTGGCTCGATTACAGTCAAAAATGTGTTCAAAAATGTAACTTACTAGATACCTACGAAGTCCTCAAATGGGTTAAAATTTACACTTCACAGAAATTGTTTGCTAGATATCCTTTCGTTTCCCGACCTATATGCGACGAAACACACTTACTTTTTGATGCACATAAAACAATTATGACTGATTTGACTGGCATATAATAGTCACTATGATTAAGTTGGAATTTATGATATTTATAATTATGAATTTCAAGAATATTTCAGCAATTGAACGTTCACTAAACTATTCATATGAACAACAAAAATTATAATAAAAACTATTCTTAGCTGTCGACAGATATTAAAGTATGAATATTCACTTTAACTACCAGTTTGTTGATAAAATTAACTTACCTCACTATGTCGATAAAACTGAATTTAAGGCACAGATTACAGGTAGGCTATCAACAGTGTACATATTGCTAAAAAAGAAGTAGCACCGGAACGTTCGTCGTCAAGTAAGTGACGACGGATGGGGGCGGGTGGGGGGAAGGTAGAATTAAAAAATCCAATTGATGATGTGGGCGCAGTTTGGCTGATCTTGCTCCGGGCTCTACAAGAGCTAATGCCGGCTCTGATTTGGCGCATTTTAAAACAGATAAATTAAAGGTTACATTTCTTCAATATATATTTGTGGAGACTATTTCCAAAACGTCGTGTCCGGTGTCTGTTTCTCCCTTCACCTCTCCCTCTGCCGCTCTACTTCCCTTGCGTATCAGCAGCTGTAAAGCGTGTTCTACATTATACTTTATTCATCAATTTTCTAAACTTTTTTCTTTGAACTAGAAGTTGTCAAAGTTTTAATACAATTTATATTTCAATTTTTTGGTAGAGAATGAAATTCTTACACGTGTTTCAGTTCATTTAAAGTACCAACATAAAAATATAATTCATATCTTGTCAAATGTTTATAACCTAGCTATTAGATTGGTAAAATTACTGATTTACGTACAAAACACAATTTATATATTCGCTTATTCAAACCAATGATCAACAAAACACTATTAAACACGTGGTAATACAAAATATTTACAAGCGTAATTTTAATGTTGGTACTATTGTTAAAACTATCTACTGCGCATGCACCGAGTTCCAAGTTGGATGTGTTTTCAAGAAAAGTTGGATCAAATCTAGTTTTGAATAAAGTTGACCTTGACTACATGCAGTGTTCTACACTGTACAATTTCACTGATTTATTTCTAGTACAAGTTCTAGTCAAAGAAATAAGTATGAAAATTTGATGAGAATTGTATAATGTAGAACACGCTTAAGGATAATTAGGTAGACTTTCTTAGCATTGATGCTTTTAATAATTTTAACATTTTGGCTTGATTGTAATTGTTTAAAAGTTTCGAAGTAAACGAATTAATTTATATATTAGTATAGATTTTCTCCGTGTGAAGAATAATGAAAATATTAAAAAACTATTCCAAAAATATAATAAGAACGAACAAAGATTCGCGTTAAAAACGTATGATACCTTTAGAGGTTATACTTAGAACCCTGCGCGGATACGTTTTTCTGTATCCGCATCCGCACATCCAGGATCCGCATCTGATCCGCATCCGCAGATTTTGTAAATTAAAAATCCGGATCCGAACCGTATCCGCACAAATATCCACACAATCCGCACAACAACATTTGCTGTTAGTTTGGAAATAACTAAAGTTGGTTTTACACAGTTCAATTAATTGATTAACAAATTGGTCAAGTTTTTTTGTCAATTAATTGAAAAATTTATTGGTAATCTTGGAAACTAATGCAGGAAACTCTTACACACATCAATTTATATATCAATTTTCTTGAAAACTTTTACATTACCAACTGTAAAATATGTTGACATACTATTTATCAGAATGAAAATATTGAAAAAATCTTCACAAAGTTACGAGCTGTAAACGAAAACAAAAGAAATAATCTAGATGATGGTAAATTAGAACGTTATGTCAAATTTGAAAACGAAACACAAAATATATATTTGGAGGTTATGCTACAACTAAACAGTTGGCAATATCTTAACAGATAAAAATATACCTAGAATTCCCTAAAAAATTGATGAAAAATTGATAAAAATAGAACTTGTTCTATATTCAAAATAAATTGATCAATTAATTGACGAACATTGTACACTTTACACACATCAATTAATTGAATGTCAACTTTTTCAATTAATTGATCAATTAATTCAATCATTTGGAACAGTCTGTTCCAAATGGTTAGACGGAACTAAATGGGAATTTCGTTCTTTTAGGTTGTCACGAGAAAGGCCCTTGCTTGGGTTATTTCATTTTTCACGTTGGAATGTCAAAATTTAAAATTCCAGCAATGAAACCATGGAAACGAATGACATATGTCAAAATTAAATTATTTTTTTTACATATTTTATTGACAAAAAAAAATAAATAAATGGGGAATTTGTACTAAGAATGACACAAAAAATCAAAATATAAAGAAAATGACATTTTAAAATGATATTAACCTTAACCAAAAAATGTTTTTTGTAAGTATGATTTACAAAGCTTAAACAAAACGGCCGAAAAGCATGATTTAAACGATGAAAGTAACCAGATTGCAAAATCTAGTTCCGCCTAACCGTTTGGAACAGACTTTAAAACCCACTTAAGATGTTTTGCCTTATTTTGCATATCGCTGCTCTAAAACACTACTGAAATTTTTTGGATTTTATCACATTACATATTACTGGGTCCAGCAAAATATTATCTATCTAATGTCGCACTGAGATTAAATTACATATTAAAAAATAAGGATGCTAATTATAATTATTCGACTCTCTCTTAAACCAAGTTTATATAAAATATTAAACTTTAAACAGGAATATGTCAGAAACTTAGTTTTTTAAGATATCTCACAATAATTGTTTTAGACAAGAGTTTAGATTATCACATTTAAAGCCAATCAATATAAAGAAAAGAGCTATAAGACCAGCAATGTTAAAAACTAAATTCTTAAAATCATCTTATTAAAAGATATAAGTTTCATGACGATTTCAAATAATTTAAAATCTTTATTTTTTAAAATTTAATGATAATAAGTTTAATAACATAAGTTTACAACCCCATAAGTTTATAAATGTGGCAAATTACCATGGTTAATTTTTAACAATATTTCCAAAAATGCCAAATAAGGTGAAACATTTAATAATTATTTTTAAATTCATAAACAGGCAATAATTCTAAAGAAATTATTTTTTCTACGACTATTATATAAAGTACAATATATTTAAATATTTAAGTAAGCATAAAGTAGGTCTTAAGAGTCTAAAGACCTAAACAGCAAAAATAAATAAAAAGTGCCGTAATGTGTCTTTATTTCACTCTTTATTTTTTTAATTTTTTTTAAAAACCACTGAACAGGACTAAATATCCCAAATACACTGTGGCTCACAAACATCCATGCCCTGACTAGGATACGAACCAAAGCCAAAGGTCCCGACTTTTGGCTCGTGTAGCTCTACGCTACTAAGGCCGACAAACTCTTACCGTAAGTACAATCCAAATGCCAGCGATTCATTTTCGGGTTCTAAATGCTTCTTTCATGAAATGATGTGTACAAACCGAAGATTTCGTGTTCACGCGGATTAGCAGATATGATATTTTATCCGCATCCGATCCGCATTCGCATGATTGAAATGATAATTTATCCGCATTCGCAGAAATATGGCGGATATCCGCGGGTCACCGCGGATTTGCCGGGCTCTAGTTATACTTTACCTTTTAACCTATTGTTATTGTGAAATATATGAATTAACGTCGCATGTTATCCCTAACAAATGAATTATCTCAGCTTTCAACATACTTGCACGCTCATCTCATCTGTGTTGCAAAGCGCCCCAGTTTTTAATTTGTTTATAAAAAATATACTCTACCTTCATACGCATGCTGATAGGGCTTGTACACATCTCCATGAAGCTACTTTTTTTTGTCATCACTTTTTGGTCGCTTTCCCCTTTTTGGTCATAACTTTTCTTTTTGATACTCTAAATGTCATTATATTACCCCCTCCCCTCCAATGAAGACATTCTGCCTACGCCACTGCCACTGGCCATCAAATAGTAAAATACTAGATAATTTTTCTTTCACAAACTGGTAGTAAGCACACTTATTTTGTTTATCTACTTTATAGAAGTATATAAAACTGAAGGCTATATTTGTTTTTTTTTTCGTCCTCATTCTTCGTTTCTTTACATTCCAGGTGATTCAAGGCATTCACCAAAAAATAAATGTCTCTCTGTCTGTTCAAGATTCACATAAACAGCTGGACATATTTCATGAAATTTTATATGATCGTAGAACCATATCTAACGGATTATTATCGTCAGGCGTAAACGCAAATTTCGTAGGAGTGCGTTAAAATAACACTGCGGTTGTGTCTGACGATAATAAACCGTCGTAAACGGCTCGACGAACATAGCTAATAAGAAACATTCGAACATAGACAGTGTTGTAATAGATATATTTAAAACAATATCTAGATACAGATACAGATACCGAATTATAAGAAATATCTAGATACAGATACATGCCAAAAACGTTTGTATCTAGATACAGCTAGATACGTTTGGAAAAACACTGAAAAATTAAAATAACATATTTTTACCAAACAAGCAGTGCATTATAATCAGTATTATTCAAAAATGACCGTGGCGTCACAAAATTCAAGGTAAAACACTATTCTACGGAATAATTTTGTACTAAATAACGTATGTATTATGTTACTCATTTGTGCCAACGTATAACACTAATGTTGGTTTTATATGTTCCTTTCAATCAAATTTTAGCCAAATTATAGCCAGGCCACAAGTGATGAAATGCCTCAAAAAAATATCAAAGTGTACTTTAAATCACTGGATACTTCTGAAACGGTCCACTCCCAAACTACTTGGGTGGATATAATTTTTCATAGGTTTTTAGTAAATTGGTCAATAAAATAGCAACAATATTTAGTTTTCATTTCAACTCAGTTATCATTAATAATGACCCATTTTCCTTAAGTGTTGCATATAATACCTACCTACTATTTTTACAACTATTCAAAAGCTACGAAAGACAAGTGAGAATAACATTTTTTTTTTTTGACATCTCATATAAATTTAATTTGTAAACGTCAGAATTCCAACTGTTTTCTGTATTTTGTTTACAGCAAAAATAAAATATTCAAAATGACAATTTATAATTGAACTATTATATCAGCTCGGTATAACGCTATACAGATAAAGTAACGAGCAAAATATCTGAAATACAGATACAAGATACTTAAATTTAAATATCGAGATACAAAAACAGATACATATTTCAAAAAGTATCTAATTTGTATCTAGATACTTGAAAATGTATCTGATTACTGTATTTAGATACTTATAACTAGATATATTACAACAGTGGACATAGACAATTTGTTTTATTTGAGTTAATATCTAAAAAGGGATCAATTTTAGAAGGGAATAAGTTCTAAACTTTTTTGAACATTAAATAAAGTTTGTTTAGCCAACCGGCATAGCGTAGTGGTAACACATGTGCTCAGCATTGCTAAGGTCTCGGGTTCAAATCCCGTTCAGGCATGGAATTTTCTCAAAAATAAAAATCGTCCTGGCTAATTGCCGAAGCATTAAAGGCCAAAAATTAAAAAAAAATGTTTGTGCAAGATATCTATGAAATGACATTTGAGAAATGAGATTTGTTCATAATAATTGTTATTACAAATTGAATTAAACTCAAACACGTTTGGTTCTATACAACTACAAAAAATAGATTGAAAACCTACGTCGGCTAATGTGAATTATGGCATAGAACAATCGGTGTATCGCGACTCAGTAGCAAGAGCGTCTCGAAATTTATGGTTTATTTATACTATGTACGAGGATAGGTCAATAAGTCCTTACAAAATCTAAGAGATGGAGCTAGTAGTATCGACACAAGTTTGTTTCTAAAAAGTACCATCTATTAATAGACTACTGTCAAATTTTCAGCTATACCCATCGCGTGGTTACATTTTTATAATCGATTGAAGTAAACAACTTTTGTTATTTTCGAATAATGGAGAAAACGAGTTTCGTGCAGTGATTAAACACTTTCATGTGAAATGCAAAACACCGAAAGAAATCAAAGCCGAGTTGAAAATATTTACCTATCGTTTCAAATAATTCCCTAGCACATATTTCAAATATTTCCATACAGGCGGGCACAGTCCGAACTGGCTATTTCAAACCTATAGATGGAACTAAATGGAATTTTAATTTTTGTTAAGTTGTCTCCAGCTCACTTTTTCCTGATTGAAGAGGACTTTTGCTAAACAAAATGAGCAAGAACCTCATTTAACCGATAAAAATTACTAGTTGTCAAAATCTAGTTCCGCTTAAACCAAAAAAAGAAAACATGCTGTACTTGTTTAATAAGAACTAAGCAATTGAAAATAAAAATTACCTTTTTAGGGTTTTGTAGGTATGACCAAAAAAAAAATTATACCGTCATTTTGTCGTCTGTTAGTCTGTCTGTCTGTTCGGTAAAAATTGTAGCCAAACGGATAAACCTAGAGAGTTGAAATTTGGCATGATTATACAACTCTTTGACCCGCACATAGGAAAAATACTAAAACATCTAAAAAACAAATACCCTTAAAAATATAAACAAATATGTGCTCATCGAAAAAAAAATAGTAGTATATATTTTTTAAATTCTGAGTAGGGCATCAAATGAAAGCCCTTAGTACGTGGATTAACGGTCAAAATTATATTTTTGCAAAATAAATTATTTTGATGCGGTTTTTGCCAAAATTGTGCAAAACATTTTTTGTCTCACACCCTGTAGCCCATATGGTTTAAACTAATAATCTGAAAAAATTCTAAGTAATGTACATGGGCGTGAACCGGAATTTTTGATCAGATTATTTTTTCGACAAATAACGCATTTTTTGTGTTTTTTTGGTTGACGATGTACAAAAGTTATAGTTATGTAACACACTATACTAGAAGGCGTATACTGATCTAATGGTTAGTTTGCTCGCTTGCTACGCAGAAAACTAGGGTTCGCTTGCGGGCTGAGAAGACAATTTTATTTTCTGTTTTTTTTTTTCCATTTTTATTTTTTTAAATTATTTTGTCAAAACACTAGTTACATTTTAGCAAATGTTGCATTTAATTTTTAAGAGCGTAAATTTAATAACCAGTTGGAATTGTTGGAATTATATTTACATTTTATGTGTCATATATACGAAATCAGAGGGGCAGAGCATATGACTTAAAACAACTAATGGAAACCAGAGGCGCAATTTTCAAAATACTTATGAACCTTGCTATATAACAAAAAAATACTGCACACAGGGACGTAGCCAGGGGGGTATAGGGGGCATTTGCCCCCCCCCCCAGGATAGTTTACCCTACATAAAATATAGTTAGAGCCCTGCAAATCTGCGTATATCCTCTATTTTTCTGCGGATGCGGATAAATTATCATTTAAATTGTGCGGATGCGGATCGGATGTGGATTTTATATCATATCCGCTTATCCACAATATCCGCGTGAATATAAAATCTTCAGTTGGACGCCTCTTCCTACGGGTGACGCGTTTAGAATCCCAAAAATGTATCGTTGGCATTTGTATTGGGCTTATTAGTCTAGTGCCTACGCACCATATTTTACGTTGATACTGCACTTGATGATAATGGAATTCCATTTGGCACACGTGTTCCTTATAAAAAATAAATCATTTTGACCCGCAGCACCTATTTGTAAATCGAGGCAAATTCAAGATGGCGGAGAAACTAGCGCGCCAATTACGATAACGATAACTAATTCTTATGATACAGCAAAATAGCTAAATACATATTTGTATAATGGACCTTTAGCTACAATTTACCGCTTTGTACGCGAATTTCCGTCACTTAGTTTACAAGATACCGTCCATAATTCATTCTCAGACGCAAAAAAGTGATTTCCGAAATGGCTAACGAATTTCGTATGATATGGCTCGTTTTCTATTAATTTAATGCCGTAGATTACGAATCTGTTATCAAAATGGCGAAAATTTAAAAATTTGTTAGAATTTTTTCCCAAATTCGAGACATGATGATATTTTCTATCACTGCAAATCTGCGTATATTAATATTTTGTTTCAATTCTTCCTAAATCTGTAGGGCATATTCTTGGCTACAAGAATATGTGCGGGATTTTTCTCTGCGGGGCGCCAAAATTAAGGTAGCGGCCAAAATGTGTAAAATCTCAACTTCATATTATTTTGACACTCTTTATATCGTTTTCGACCAAATCTGACCTGTAAATTACAAAAATGAAATAAAAAATGGCATATGACTTGTTATTATTCGGATTTTTCCCGAAATGAAATATAAAAAATTACATATCCGGCCGGAACGGCTGTAAATTATGACATTTAAGTAAGATACTCCATGCATATACGGAATTCATCAATTTGCTTAGGTTTTTTCGCAGCACCTGGTCTCAAATGAAGCCGCTTTCGAAATAACGCTCGAAAATCGAATTTTGCTATTTACTTCAAATTTGTTGAGTTGTATATCAATTTCGGGTATATTGAACTCGTAGATTTCAAAAATTGAGTTAATTTAAAGATTTTCTACACATAAGGTTGTATTTTGCCCGAAAAAAAAATAATAATTACATGTATTATTTACATAGCCTTGAAGCCTGTGTAGTTGAAAAATTATTTTTTATGATTCAACAATCTATTCCCTGTGAACAGCACGGATTTTTTAAGGGTAGATCGGTCTTGACTAATATGGTGCCTTTTGTTCAATATTTAAGTGAGTCTGTTGATCTTCGGCAACAGGTCACTACAATATACACTGATTTCTCTAAAGCATTTGACAAAGTTCATCATCCAACATTACTACTCAAACTAGAGAAGTTTGGAATAAGTGGCGATCTGTTGCGGTGGATTGAGTCATACATTTTCAATCGCACTCAATTTGTTGTCGTAAGTAATTTTAAGTCTTCCACAGTTCATGTCACTTCAGGTGTGCCACAGGGTTCCCATTTAGGGCCTCTGTTATTTTCGATATTTATTAGTGACATCGGTACATGTTTTAAATATTCGAAACATTTATTATATGCTGACGACTTAAAGTTATTTAAATGTATTACAAAGATTGAACATTGTTTAGAACTCCAAGATGACTTGAACAGGCTTTTTGACTACTGTACTATTAACAAACTAACACCGAATCCAATAAAGTGCAAGGTAATGACTTTCACAAGAATCATTAATCCCCTTAAACACAACTTTACTTTAAATGGTTTGCCTCTGCAACAGGTATCAGAAATCAAAGACCTTGGAATCATCTTGGATTCTAAATTAACTTTTGATCAACATGTCCACTTTATTGTCAAGAAATCTCTCAGGAACTTGGGCTTTATTTTCAGAGCCACAAGCGAGTTTTCCAATCATCGGGCGCTTATTTTTCTATTCAATAGTTTAGTGAGAAGCACACTAGAATATGCTACCCCGATTTGGAATCCTCGATATAATATATATATTGACATAATTGAAAAAGTTCAAGAGAAATTTATTGATAAATTAAATTATAGGTTTAACAGACAATTGCATTTCCGCTCATACGATGAAAATTTAAAATTCTACAAGATGCAAAGTCTGCGTGACAGAAGAACTATCCATGATCTAGCCTTTTTATATAGAATATTAAATAATGAACTAAATTCTATCAATTTAATAACCTACTTTGAATTTAATTGTTATCCCTATGTTTTAAGAAACCGTATGCTGTTGAACAACCATCGTTACAACAGTAATCTGGGCATAAATTCTCCAATCGCTAGAATATCAACTTCTTTTAATAGAGTCAACCCAGATCTGGACATTTTTTCCTGTTCGCTACATTATTTTAAAAAACATTGTCTAGATAATTGATTCAATTTATTTGTACACACTTATTTTGTTTTTTTTTTTTTTTTTAATTAGGTAATTATTGTATATATGTGTATGTACCTATATTTTTGTACTGTTTATATTCCGTATTATTTGTGTTAACCTGTAATTGGAACCATCTACTATGATGGTTCTGTTGGTTAACCTACTTTAATAAATAAATAAATAAATAAACATAGCAATGAGATTCATTACACGGCAATGAAGTGTCTCTCCATCCAAAAGAGTAGTAAATAGCAGTTCTGACAAAATAATATAGATTACTACACACTTAATACGATTCTTATGGTGGCCGAAAACTATTCTTTCGAAAATGGTTAAAATATTCTCAGATATTTTTACCAGTTATCAGGACAACATTTTAATGTGTTGATAGTTCCTTTATGTTTGCTAATAATACTGACTTCCAGTCCTACCTCACAAAATAATTTATATTTGTTTACAAATCAAAGTTGAAAGCCTCACTAATTGGGTGGGCCTATGTAAAGACCATGTAAGCCACATTACCTATGTAAGCCACATTAAAATGTTGTCCTAATAACTGATAAAAATATCTGAGAATATTTTAACCATTTTCGAAAGAATGGTTTTGGGCCACCATTAGAATCGTATTAAGTGTGTAGTAATCTATATTATTTTGTCAGAACTGCTATATACTACTCTTTTGGATGGAGAGTTACTTCATTGCCGTGTAATGAATCTCATTGCTATGTAAATAATACATGTAATTATTTTTTTTTTTCGTACAAAATACAATCTTATGTGTAGCAAATCTTTAAATTAACTCAATTTTCGAAATCTACGACTTCAATATACCCGAAATTGATATACAACTCAACAAATTTGATGTAAATAGCAAAATTCGATTTTCGAGCGTTATTTCGAAAGCGGCTTCATTTGAGACCAGGTGCTGCTAACAAACCTAAGCAAATTGATGCATTCCGTATATGCATGGAGTATCTTACTTAAATGTCATAATTTACAGCCGTTCCGGCCGGATATGTAATTTTTTATATTTCATTTCGGGAAAAATCCCAATAATAACAAGTCATATGCCATTTTTTATTTAATTTTTGTAATTTACAGGTCCAATTTGGTCGAAAACGATATAAAGAGTGTCAAAATAATACGAAGTTGAGATTTTACAGATTTCGGCCACTACCTTAATTTTGGCGCCCCGCAGAGAAAAATTCCGCACATATTCTTGTAGCCAAGGATATAACCTACAGATTTAGGAAGAATTGAAACAAAATATTAATATACGCAGATTTGCAGTAATAGAGAATATCATCATGTCTCGAATTTGGGAAAAACATCTAACAAAATTTTAAATTTTCGCCATTTTGATAACAGATTCGTAATCTGCGGCATTAAATTAATAGAAAACGAGCCATATCATACGAAATTCGTTAGCCATTTCGGAAATCACCTTTTTGCGTCTGAGAATGAATTATGGACGGTATCTTGTAAACTAAGTGACGGAAATTCGCGTACGAAGCGGCAAATTGTAGCTAAAGGTCCATTGTACAAATATGTATTTAGCTATTTTGCTGTATCATAAGAATCAGTTATCGTTATCGCAATTGGCGCGCTAATTTCGCCGCCATCTTGAATTTGCCTCGATTCACAAATAGGTGCTGCGGGTCAAAATGATTTAATTTTTATAAGAAACACGTGTGCCAAATGGCATTCCATTATCATCAAGTGCAGTTCTTTCGACGTAGGCACCAGACTATATGGCAAGAGTAAAATAATGATACATTACGGCACTTTTCACTTTTTAATAAAAGTCGTAGATACAACAATTTTTTTGGATTTATTGTCAGTTTATTAATTAAAAAATAATTATGTAAAGTCTGTTCTTTTGGTTTAGGCGGAACTAGATTTTCAATTCTCTAGATCATTTTGTTCAGGAAAAACCAACTTCAATATAAAAAAAATAGCTAATGACAACTTACAAAAATGAAAATTTCGGTTAGTTCCGCCTAATTGTTTGGAATAGATTTTACTGTATCGCCTAATTTTGCATTTTTGGAAATATTAGTCAAAATTAACCATGGCAATTTGCCATATTAAAAAAAATATCTTGAAATCGTCATATAACTTTTAATCTTTAAGAATTTAATTTTATTATTAAAAACTCATTTTTATAAATTTGTTGATCTTATAAGACTTTCCTTGTTATTTATTGGTCATAAATGTGATAAATTAATCTGTTTAATTATTTCTAAATATCGCTGCTCTAAAACAATAGTGAGATATCTTAAAAAACTAAGTTTTTGAGATATTACTGTTTAAAGTTTTACGTTTTATATAAACTTAGTTTAAGAGTCGAATAAATGTAATTTCCATCTTTATTTTTTAATTTATATAATTTCTGTACGACGTTAGATAGAAAACATATTTCTGGACCCAGTAATATGTAATGTGATAAAAATTTCAGTAGTTTTAAAGCAGCGATATTCCAATAGGTGAAAAAGGTTAGTTATTTCCAAACAGACAGCAAATCTTGTGCGGATAGTGCGGATATTTTTGGGGATGTGGATCGGATGCGGATCCTATCTATGCGGATGCGGATCGGATGCGGATCCTGTCTATGCGGATGCGGATACAGAAAAACATATCTGCGCAGGGCTCTAAATATAATTTAGGTTGCTATAAGTTTTCTTCACCGGAGGTGAAGAAAATTTATAACTTAACCGTACTTTTATTATTTAATATACTACAAAAGTCCTAGAACGCTGTTATTTTCTACCCAAGCCACGTAATTAAGGTCGTACCGACCAATTTAGAATATTTTGTTATTTTTGCCCCCCCCCCCCCAGCTAAAATTCTGGCTACGTCCCTGACTGCACATATTATTGGAAACCTAAATAATGGTATTAGATATTCGAATTAAAAATAACAAAAAATTATTTTAACATAAATTTTGTTTTTAAAGCTCTTAGATTAACAGATAATAAATTATTTTAAAAATATCGTTCATTTTGCCATGACTACTACAAAGCAAAATTTGTACTACACTCTCAGCATGCCGCCTTTACTTATTATATACCTGCGAAATACTGAAATGTGTGAAAATTCACACTTCACATCAATTTTTATTTTTATTTTGTATTCTCAGTATATATATTTATTTGTAAATAATTTTTGGCAATTTACTGTAAATAAAATAAATAATAATAATAAAGAAATTTATTTCACCCATGTCAAAACTTGGAACTAATTCTTTAATACCATGTATAGAAATTTTTATATTTTTCTTCTTATTTACTTTATTTATTTTTTAAAACTAATTTTCAGTAATTATAATTCTTAAGGTATCTATTTCGGTTCTACTTTAAGTTTGATAAAATATTGCTCTCTTTTTTTAGATATTTCAAATATTTTGGGTATTTCAATTACATTTTGTACTTGAATTACTATTTCAAATATATTTAAACTTTTTATAAAACTTTTCCTCAAGAGTATTTGATATTTAAAATACTTGTTATCAGTCATGACTAATAGTATTTGTTATTTCAAATACTTTGATTGGTATTTGGTATTTGAAATACTTTTACTGAATACTTGGCACAGCTCCGGCCGTAATTGTTGAAATACCGCCTGATATAAGTATATGTCTAAATGCGAGAAATGCTCTCGAACAAGCTAGCTTTTGTGTGGCAGCAAAAGGCAAGCATTTAGCGGACATTATATTCCACAAATAACTGCAAGGTCCAAATAAAGCATTTATATAAATATATTTATAGATTTGTATTTATTATAGAAATTAATTAAATTAAAGTAGGATCACATGAAAAATATATTATTTTTATTCATTTATTCTTTAAATTTTATTGCTATGTTCCAGTGACAAGGGATTACCTGATAAATGATACTAAAGCCCCAATATAACTAATGATAATAAAATTATAAATCAAACTTACCTATAAAAAATAATATGGAACTTAACTTTCCAAACGGCAAACAGGTGTAGCGTTTCTAACCTGTCTACAAACCCCGAAACATTAAATAGTTAACGGAGGATGAAATAGATATAACTGAACACACTTTAAAAATCACTGAAAGAATTAAAATTTATCACTTTAATTTAATATAATTATTAAAACAAATATTTAAAATATTCTGTTAAAGTGTGCACTTGGGTAGCACACTTACTAATAAAAGATATTTCCAGGCAATTCGATTCCAGTAAAAACTTGTATACAAATACGTTCATGTGTGCAGTTCTAATTTGTAGAAGACTAAATGCAATATGACGCTTTTAGTTTAGAAAATATTTTTTATAAAATACTGTTTTGATTCATATTTATTTACCCAACATCAAAATAATATATGAGCAGTCTTATTTAGTTAGTAAATGTTTTAGTTTGGTATTTATATATTTTCCACGACAACACACAATTATATTTTAATGATAATATATTGTAGGAAGTTAGAAATAATCATATATATACAGCAAATCCTGGAAATAAATATTATCATCTGTATCAATAAAATTAGAGGCTATATCTGTTTTCTTTTTTTTTTTTCGGCCTTATATTTGCTCTACACTTTTCAGATGATTATAAGACGATCAGGATCGTTCTTGGGTTGTTGGCTGCCCAGGTGCAAAAACAATAACGTCGCCCTTATTAATAAAATACTAGGAGAAAAGCCCGTCGTTCGACGGGGCAAAAGTAATCACTAAATTAAAAAGAAACTCTCGGTACAATATTAAAACAGTGATGGCGTTTATTGATAAGTTATATACATAGCTTTCTTTTTAAATATTATAAATTGCAGTGGCGTAGCCAAGGGCCCTTCAAACCTTCAAACCAAGAAAAATAACAACAGACCCAATTATTATAGAATAGTATATCAATTTAAAATTTAAATATTGCCCAAAAATTTTAGTTCGACAACGAAAATTCAAAAGCGCAGTGTATTTCACGTGAAACCCAGAAAACCTCAGTTCTCGCATGTTTGATGTTTGTAGTTTTGTATTTTGTATGGTGTAAAATAAAAGAAGTTGACGTTAAATGTGATATATTAAGTACACGAAAGTTCATTCATAAATTAAAATAATTCTATTTACGTTTACCATTAGTATTCATTTAATTGAATTTGTGTTACGTGAAAGGAGCAAAGTCCATATCCTAACCCAGTGTAGAAGTAGATAATAATTTCTCTTTTTAATATTACCTGACTGCATCTTAATTATGAAGAGATGTTGGTCAGGGTCACGTCAAGCGGGGGTCTTAGGGTTGCCAAGCACCCCAACGACAAGTCCTGGTGAGGGGAAAATTAAATTAAATTATTTTATTATTTGCTTTTGCATTTTACTCCACAGAGGAATTTCTTATATATCAATTCTGATATTATTTGTAACTATAATTCTGTATGACTGACCTAAAACATGATATACTATGTAATTAAGTCAATAAACTTATTATTATTATTATTTTGGGGTTTGTCAGGTCTTGACAAGCGTCCACTAATCTCAAACTTCAGCAACCTTTTGAGCCGTGTCATTAAAAGTCACTAGATTTCAAAATCTAGTAAATCTACAAGAAATGAAGCTTACCTACTCATTATATTTATTACTATAAATTTGTTAAATTATTGGGAAATTATTGTTCAAAGGGAAATAATTTCATAGGTTACATGTAGAAGAAGATAAAGTAATAGATGAAATGAAGAAATCACCTCGGCTATCATTGTTATGATTATTGATTGATTATATTCTGATAATAATTAAATTACTTCTATTTAGGTTAGGTTATGTTTTTTTTTTTATTTATTATATTTTCTGTTGAAATTAATGTTCTTATTGTGATTATAGTCAGAGCCGCAGTAAGGGGGGGCGGAGCGGGCGATGGCCCCTAGCTCACTAAGGAAAAGGGCGCTGACGGGCTTGCTAAGGGGGCGCCCCCTTAGCAAGCCCGAAGTTGAGGACCTTTTTTTTTTGTTTGCTCGTCACTTGGATTTTGGGAAGTGAGGACCTTTTTTTTTTGCTCATCACTTAAATTTTGAGAGGTAAGAACCTTGTTTTTATTTACCAAGGCAGGGCCGGCTCAGAGGTCGGGACTTCGGGGATTTTCCCGAGGCCCCGCGCTTAAAGGGGCCCCGCGCATTCATATTTCTAACAATTATTAGTAGCTAGGGCAATTTTTTGACACCAAATGCAACGTTTTTTATAAGTCGGATGTGCATCTTCTGCTCATACGTCGATTTCATAGTCATGAAATACTAAATAAAGTCAATATTACAAGCAAAATTTCTCAAAAACGTGGAATACAAATTTCTGTAGTTTTAGAGCGCCTAAAACAACTTTTAAATTTTTTTAAAATTACAGAAATTCTAGGTTTGAAGATGCGATAATTAGTAGTGGTGAAATATGTAGTAGTTTACATATATCACCAGAATTTAAAACGAAACGTATTTCCAAAAAACCAAAAATGTATACCTATGAAAACAATGACGACATTGGAAACGATGCAAAACAGTTATTTAAAATATTTTTTAAAAATTGTAGATTGTGCTATTGTTGCTCTGGATGAAATATTTGAACAGTATACTCGTTATAATGATGTATTTGGTTTTTTACACAACATTGGAAATTTAAAAAATAAAAACGATGATGAATTAAAAAAATATTGCAACGATCTTCATATATTTCTTCAAGATGGCGAAAATGTCACAAATTATTCAAGAGAATACAACTCCATTCATTGCCTGAAACAAATTTGCAAAGATAATATAGACGATGTATATCCCAATACATATATAGCATTAAGAATTATGCTAACAACGCCTGTTTCAGTAGCTTCCGCCCAACGCAGTTTTTCCAAATTAAAGTTAATTAAAAATTATCTAAGATCGACCATGTAACAAGATAGGTTAGAGGGGGTGGCTATGTTGTCAATAGAGCAGGAGGTAATAAAACAGATAAATTTTGATGATATTATCGAGGAATTAACAGTAAAAAAAGTTTGTACGAAATAGGATTGAAGAAATAAATATTTCATTAAATAAATTGATAAAATTATGTTCATGTATTATTTCTTCCTTTTTGGGAAGGGGCCCCGCATATAATATTTTCCCGAGGCCTAAAAAATTATTTTTGCAAAATAAATTAATTTGACGCGATTTTAGCCAAAATTGTGCAAAAAAAATTTTGTCCCACACCCTGTAGCCCAGATGGTTTAAACTAAAAATCTGAAAAAATTCTAAGTAATGTACATTGGTGTGGACCGGAATAGTACAACAGGAATTTTTGATCAGATTATGTTTTCGGAAAATAACGCATTTTTTGTGTTTTTAACTAAAATATGTTAAATATTTAATCTGCTATGTAACGCAGTAACCAACCAAGCACTCGTAGCGTAAAGCGTTTGGGCGTTGCTTTGTTGAATTTTTATTTTGTTTAAATTTTTTTGGCAAAATTCTAGTTATATTTTGGTAAATGTTGCATTTAATTTTTAAGAGCGTAAATTTAATAACCAGTGAGAAGTGTTGAAATTATAATTTAGTTCTATGTTTGAATGTATACGAAATCAGAGGGCGGGGCTTATGATTTAAGCAACCAATGGAAGCCCTAGGTGCAATTTTCAAAATCTTCATGAACCTTGCTATATAAAAAGAATTCTGTACATATTTAGAAACTTAAATAATGGTATTAGGCATTCGAATTAAAATTCATAAAAAAATATTTTGACATAAAATTTGTTTTGGCATCCCAAATAATCTCATCATTTAGTTACCAAATACCTGCGAAACCCTGAAATGTGTGAAAATCCACACTTCACATTAATTTTTTGACTCATTAAGATAACATGAGAACTTTTTTGGGTCGCAGGCTCGCCCCCTTTCTAGGTTTAGGATTTTTCCCATCTTAATAATGTTCCCAGGAAACCGCATGCCAAATTTTAACTTTCTAGGTAACCGGGAAGTACGCAAAAAACCTCTGGAAGAACATTTGACAGACACCTTAGCGGTTTTATATATATAGAAGCAGTGGCGGCTGAGACAGGGAGGCCCTGGGACAGTGACCTCCTAAAAATTTTTAGTAAAAAAGCTAAATTTAATACTTTATTTATACTTCTTTAAAAATGCATTAAAGTAGCTAAATATATCTGCATATTTTTATTTTTATTATTTCTTATTCAAAGATTTTTCATATAAATGTTAGATTTAAAAAATTTAAATCAAGACAACTCTTCCGAGCGTTGTTAGACACTCCACGGAGTGTCCAAAGATACAGCGTTGCCACATGCAATATCTAATGTTCTTATCTACATATGTAGCAAAAATTTCCTAGTAACGGCAACAGCGGCGAAGGTTAGTGTTGCATGTATTAGTGAATTACGGCCGGTGTCCCGTAGCTTAGTTCGGTCGTTGTGATTTGTAACAAGTACTTAAACGTGAAAATGAATCGAATGAAGCACGTTAGTTTTATTAAAATATACTGTATATTTTAATACAACTAACGTGCTTAACTATGAAACAAAATTATTAATAAAAAATCAGCTGTGGCCACCACAGGACCGACCGCCATTATAAAGTACTTGTATAAAATATATTCTAGCAGCAGAGTAGAAATAACTTGGCCTAATATTTTCTAACAGAGATATTATTTATCATGACCATGGAAACGTTACATATAAGTATGAATATTTGAGACTGAAAAAATTTTACAAAAATTTACGACAAATTTTTCGAAATTTTTCGTTTCATCAAAAAACATCTCAAATAAAAGTTATTAGTTATTGCATTTATAGCAACTTTTGTTAAATTCATTTTTTCGAAATATTTTTCTGTTGCTAAATATTCGCAAAAATCTTAAAATCGACACGAGTAAACTCCCAACTTTTTAGTCAACCGATTTTTACCAAAAGTTGATCAACTCGTGCCATTGATGGCAGAAGTTTAAATATGAAGTTTCATAAAAATCCTTTTAGCCGAATTTGCTCTACACGTGTACACAGACAGACAAGCGGACGGACGGACAGATGGACAGACGGACGGATAGACAGACCGACAGACATCGTGCTAAAAATAGTCAAAACGTTATGTAGGGACCTCAATTCGTGGAGATCCATCGAAATCTCGAAATCGGTATGATCAAAATACCTCCCTTATATATGTTGGCGGTCGGTAAAAATATGGGTCCTCATCGGCCAAAATTGAATATTTCCCAAGAGGATAAAAATGGAAATAGAACATTTAATAGAAAGTTTAGTGAAAAACAATATTTAAATACAAGTTGGTTGTGTGGATGTGATAAATAAAATGTTTTTTTTTTGTTTCCTGTGTTTGATTTGTTCATCAGACGCATATGAAATAAAGACAGTAAATAGTGTAAAAGATATTAAACATTGCAAAGATAAAGTTCTTAAACATAATGTGTTTCATAAACATATGCATTATTTGGTCAAATTTGCCATGCTGGGATCGGTAAATATACGATTTCAACTTGATACTGCGTATAAACTTTCAATTAAAGAACATAACTAAAAGGTTAAATCTAATATTTAAATACATGTGAATATGTGTAGGTATCTGCTTAATTAATAACCAAATATGTTATGTTTCTGACTACAAAGCATTGTCTTAATAATATTGCAATTTTAATAATAATAATAATAATAATAATAGAAGTAATAACTACAAAAATGATAATAATAATATTGACCATAAATCTTAATAAAAGTGCCAGATTTGTCAGTTTTTCTAGTTGCAGAACATATTTTCAGGTATTTTTTATTTATTTACTTTTTTCTCGTATAACTATATTTTAATAGATATATATGGGAAAAAAGTGTCCCCCCCAAATATTTTACTCACCAGCCGCTACTGTATAGAAGATTATTTAGAATTTGATCTTATTTCTGTTTATACAAGTTTTTAATATTTATCATGCTAAATAAATATTTTCGGATTTTTAATTTCATAAAAATCCTGAAAAAGAAACGATTTTATTTAAGACTAGGTTGTTACCCGTCAACAATGACGGATTTGTAATATAAAATTTTTTTTTTTTTAACGTATCTTAATTTCATCGCGCGTCAGCGAATCACGGGACAGGATATCACCCGTTAGCCAATCACGCGAGAGGGTTTCACCTGTCAGCCAATCAAGAGACAGGGTGTCGCCAGTTAGCCAATCATGAGAAAAATTGACGTCATAATGTTACCGATACTACATACGGACACTTGCTAATTATATAGTTAGATAATTTATTCATAAACTTTTTAAGATGGAAAAACGATTAATTTTTATTCAGTACATTACATTTATATTGCTAAAACTAAAAATAATTTGAGACGTTAATTTATGCCTACGAAACCCTAGACATTCATATATGTAATTATATTCGTAGATTCTTAGAGAATAAATCTGCAAAATATTGTTCATATCGGTCAAAGGATATAAGAGTGTCTAAAGTTTCTATTTATGCCTACGAAATCCTAGATATTTCTATATATAATTATATTTGTAGATTTTTAGAGAATTAATCTGTAAAATTTGTTCATATCGGTTAAAGGATATAGGCGTGTCTAGAGTTTCTATTTTATGCCTACGAAACCCTAAACATTTCTATATATAATTATATTCAACACTGATTGAACACTACAGCATATTCCGAGTCTATTAACTTTTTTGACATTTTGAATTATATTCGTAGATTCTTAGAGAATAAATCTGCAAAATATTGTTCATATCACTCAAAGAATGTAGGAGTGTCTAGACTTTCTTGTTTATGCCTACGAAATCCTAGACATTTCTTTATGTAATTTTATACGCAGTTTCTTAGAGAATAAATCTGCAAAATATTGTTCTTATCGGTCAAAGAATATAGAAGTGTCTAGAGTTTCTTGGTTATGCCTACAAAACCGTAGACTTTTCTATATGTAATTATACTCCTAAATTCTTAGACAATAAATCTGCAAAATATTGTTCATTGCAGTCAAAGCAAATAGGAGTATCTAGAGTTTCTTGTTTATGTCTACGAAACCCTAGACATTTCTATATGTAATTATATTCGTAGATTCTTAGAGAATAAATCTGCATAATGTTGTTCATATCAGTCAAAGAATATAGGAGTGTCTAGAGCGTCTTGTTTATGCCTACGAAACCCTAGAAATTTCTATATGTAATTTTATCCGTAGTTTCTTAGAGAATAAATCTGCAAAATATTATTCATATCGGTCAAAGCATATAGGAGTATCTAGAGTTTCTTGTTTATGCCTACGAAACACTAGACATTTCTATATGTAGTTATATTTGTAGAATCTTAGAGAATAAATCTGCAAAATATTGTTTATATCGGTAACAGCATATAGGAGTGTCTGGAGTTTCTTGTTTATGCCCACGAAACTCTAGATATTTACATACGTAATTATATTTGTAGATTCTTAGAGAATAAATCTACAAAATATTGTTCATATCGGTCAAAGTATATAGGAGTTTCTAGAGTTTCTTGTTTATGTCTAGGAAACCCTAGACATTTCTATATGTAAGTTACCTCAACAGTTCCCGCTGACTCCACATAATAAGACACCACCCTTTTACATAACATATTCCCAAGATGTACTTGACACTTTTTAATAATCAGCATTTTCTTTTCAGTTTATATTAACATGTTTTGCATATTATTTCTTTAGTCTTAATTAGAATCTTGAACTGTAATGATTTAATTTTGTTAATGACGTAATAAAACTTTTTTAAAAACTGATTCTGAACATTTGGACAGTTATTTGGCGCAGTCGATTGGAATCGCCAAACGGCGAATATAATATCGGTCTGTTTTAACAGTTTATAAGTGATACGAACAATAAAAACGTGAACATTAACAAATACATTTCGCCATAAAAACATAGTGCAGAGAACGTGTGTAGAAGACTCTCCGAACGAAGATCGAAGACTTCTCGCAGCCAATTCCGATTCCAGCCAATTCCAATCGATGGACAGGTGGACACTACTATTCTTGTGAGTATTGATGTCATTCAGAGATTATTTATCCAACTCTTTGGATAGCGACCCGAATTACAGTCACGATAATTCTAATTCTGGCTCAGTAGAAAATTTAGTATATATTTTTAACACAAGTTTAGACTTGAATAAAGAAATGGCACTACCAGGCCCCGTAAATGCAACGGTTCGTCCGACCCTTAGAAAGGAATATCTGGCTATGGTCCCAGAATTCCATGGCCAACCGGAACTTTTATCGAGATTCATCGAAATCTCAGAAAAATTATTCACTAAGTTTTATAATAATAACAACCCAGAC
The DNA here is from genome assembly GCA_963971575.1 of Liopterus haemorrhoidalis. Lineage (NCBI taxonomy): Eukaryota > Metazoa > Arthropoda > Insecta > Coleoptera > Dytiscidae > Liopterus > Liopterus haemorrhoidalis. The sequence continues at coordinate 143,458,779 of OZ020611.1, read as the reverse complement.
GACTTTGAGCAAACAAATATCTCTTGTCTAGTCTCATTTCAAAAATAAAAGGCGAAGCGGCAATAAATATATCCTCTAGCCATATAACAAATTGAACAGAATTAAAAGCTGCCCTACTAAACGCGTATAGCGATAAAAGAGATGTCTATACGTTGTGTATAGAAATATCCGAATTGAAACAAATATAAAATGACTCACTTTTTGACTTTTACTTAAAAATACAAAATTTATTAAACTTACAAATATCTTATTTAACAAGTCATTATACTCCTAGTTGTAGACCAGCCCTTAGCGAATATTTAAGAAATCTAGCTTTACGAGTTTTATTACGTGGACTTAGAGAACCCATAGGCTCTCTGATGAGAAATAAAAATCCCGAAGTTCTTAATGAAGCCCTTAACATGCTTACAAACGATTTTAATTTAGAAACTAGGCATAAAATCGACAAAAACACGTATAATGTAAAATCACAAAAAACAATTCCACAAACTTACAACCCTTCAATGCGAACTACATTTTCAACGCAATTCCAAAAACCCTCGCAAATTTCTCAATACCAACAACACTTCCAACGTTCTCAATACCAACAACAATCAAGATTTTCCCCCGCATCCACTTCAAAAACGATCAACAATTATAAAAACACTAACCCGCCTAACAAAAACGTCTTTAGACCAGGTACAAATCAAAATCTACCCAAACCAACTCCCATGTCAGTTTGCACAAAGAATACTTTCCAGAGACCACAACCTCAACAAAATTTCAACTTTAGACAAAACGAAACAAAATTCTTATCTGAAGAACTGTTCAATATTGGCGACAATAATTTAGAAACAGAACAGATACATTCAGAACTCGAACCAGATGATTATTATGAACAATCTGTAGAACAAATTGATGATTCAAACGATCATAATTTTTTAGAGGAAATAGCCTCGGACTCCAGTTTGACTTACTAAATTTAAACAATAACAAAAGCCAATTACCGTACATTGTATTCCCTAACAATAATTTAAAAGTATTGCGAGACACAGGCAGCGCTAAGTCATATTAATCCCGAAATTGCAAAAAAGTATTCTCAAAAATCAATAGTCAATGATCCCTTTCAAATATCATCGGCACACGGTAATTCAACAGGGTACTACAGTATGTCTATGCCAAGTCCCAAAATACTTAAAACAAACAGTTTGCCTTTAAAATTCCATTTGTTTAAATTTCACAAATACTTTGATTGCCTCTTAGGTTTAGATAATCTTAAATTACTAAACGCAAAAATTGATTTGGTTGATAATACATTGGTCACTCCTGAAACATCCTAAAACATTAATTTTCTTAGTTCTAAACCATCCTTAAATAATATCCATACCCAAATGAAATCCCGACAATCAATTAATACTAAACGAAACATTATAAATGACCATCATATCACGGTTCCCTACACAACTTTCGATAAGGTAGAGAAACTTGTAAATAAAACAAAAAATTATAAAACCCATTGTCCTAGTTCAAATCTGAAAAAAACCTAATACAATAATAAAATTAGACAATAATATTCAAAATTTACCTCAAAATTCAGAAAACGAATCAGCACTTAAGCTTTACAAAAAATATTTAACCAAAAAGCCAACCTTTAAGTTCAATAGTAATAATATTTTAGAAGTAAAAGGAAATCTTTTTGATGCGCCGTTAGACAATAGTCTAGCACATTGCGTTAGCAGAGACTTACATATGTCGAGAGGAGTCGCAAGACAATTTAGAGACATATTCAATAATGTGGATAAATTAAAAAAGCAAAACCCGAGACTTCACAACTTAGTATTCTTAAGAAATCCAAACCGTTTCCTATTAATAATAATAATAATAATTTTATTAACCTTCATATACAAAATACAATTATGTGTCATTCGCATCAATGCATGCATTGATGTGATAGGCATAGTCATATTTGTTTACGTGCGAAGTAGAATGGTAAGGAAGTTATCATATCAATGAAATACAAGAACAGTATAAAATAAATAGTAGGAAACAACATAATAAATACAATAAAATATAGCAAACACAATAAAACACAGTAGAACGCTGATCTTTTTACAATCTGTCAAGTCTAAAAGGTCAATTATACCTCACAACCAAAGAAAAATATTTTCACAAACCTACTAAACAGAATCTATTCTATACATTACTAAATTTGAAAATATTTTGCATTAAAAACAAAATTAAAAAACTAAGTATACCAAAAATCTCATCAGGTCTCAATATGTTAAATTGGAACGAAGTTCACTCGATGTTGAAATTCATTTTTAATAATACGGACATAGTTATAACAGTTTTCAAAATTTCGGACGTAAAACTTCCAAATTATGAGCTTAACACAAACGATATTGAAAAACCCGGAACATCAAAAGATAATGCGGACAATGAATCCTTATTTGTAGAAATAGGCGAACCCGAACTAGAAACTATAACCATTGACGAAGACTCAGACGATCAGACTATACATTCTAATATAGATAACCCTATAGTAGGACTACCGATAATTGATTCCCCAGTTAACCACGGTATGAATCAAATCATAGTATCAGAAATAAACTATGACCCACTAGTCCCTTCAATTATAAAATTATTCAATAATAAACAACGAATTCTTTTCAAAATTTCAAAAAACAATTTCGAATACGATGTCATAAATTTTATAAAACAATACATAGTACCAAAGATTAAGTATCATTTTTATTTCGAAGATCCCGTTTACGAAAAGTTTAGTGTAGTCATTCAAAAATATTTCAAAAATACTCAACTTAATTTTGTAAAATGTACAGAAAAATTAGTAGATGTAGAAAACCTGGATGAAATTTTCAAAAAGTTATTCAAAATTATCACGAAAGTAAGACAAACCACCGAGGTCTTGACGAGACCGAAATAAAAATTAAATCACGATATTATTGGCCCAATCAACGTAAATCAATTCAAACCTTTATTAACAATTGTGAGTTATGTCAGATGACAAAATACGACAGAATACCCCTGAAACTAAAATTCAATATAACCCCCACAGCTACAAAACCATTTGAAATCGTACATGTAGATAGCATAACATTAGAAAACGTTAAATTCCTCACCATCATAGATTCATTTTCAAAATATGCCCAGGCATATAAACTAAATTCAGCACAAGGGATAGAAGTAGTAAATAACCTAGTTAAATTCTTTACCCACCATGGCATACCGCAACAAGTCATATCTGATAACGGACTCGAGTTCAAAAATTCAGTCGTAAAAGAATTGTTGCAGGTTCATAAAATCAAAATTCATTTCATTAGTAGCCAACATCCGGAATCGAACGGACAAATAGAAAGATTCCACTCAACCCTTATAGAACACATTCGTTTATTAAATAACCAAGCTGAATATTCTAAAGACCCCATTGAAATTAAAGTAAACTACGCCCTTTTAGCGTATAACAACTCCGTGCATTCCGTCACAAAGCTGACACCAGCAGAAATAATATCCGGACAACTAAACTCAGATTCACCATTTGACATTGACCTAGGACAACAATTAGTTAACAATTACGTGACAAATCATAAAAATAAAATTAGACTTCTTTACAACAAGATAAATGAAACCCTGTCAGTAAACAAAAAAAAAATAATAACTAAAATTAACGAAAATAGACAAGATCTCCCCAAAATACCTGAAAAAGTTTATGTTGAGAATAAACAAAAACAGCGGAAAACAAAAAATAAATACAAAGAGAAAAAAACTATAAGTGTAGATCCCAAATTAAAAACCGCGAAAATCGAAAAAACACGGTAATACCGCGGACAACATTCACCTCTCTAATATTAAAAATCCGAGAAAACAAACTTATAATTTCCAAAATTTTCAAGCATCGCACGAATAATTATTAATTTAGCAAATTATTTATTTCTCAAGCTTGCCTTTGACATTAAACAAAATTACGAACCTTATTATTTAAAAAAATGACCACTGAGCTTGAAAAAGAATATGTAACCATAATTCAAAATATTAAATATGTTTTAAAATCCGAACATAATACAATACCTGTGACTGGATCTGTACCAAGAGTAAAGTGTACCAATGTCCCAGTCATCTGTTAACAAACTACAAGGCTGATTGCGAAGGAGGCATCATTCGTCAAGGAAACCCAAGACACTGCCAATACACACGATTAAACATCGCTAATAATCAACTGGAATTCATCACTGAAATCAACCAATATTTGAGTGTGTTTCCGAAGATAGAAAAATTCACAATCAAATGCCATGATCAAGATGAAACAAAATCCTTTCGTGGGATATATCTAATAAAACAAGATAGCTGCAAATTACTACTCGATCAACAAGAGATAAGCTATAACGACAGAAGCTATGGCATACCACTCATAATGAGCCCGCTAAATTGGGTATTAAACAAATCAAAAATATCAAATTTTACCATAAAATTAAACACGCTCAAACTTGAAGAAATACAAGCTAATGCTGCTGTGATGTATCGAGAAGATCAAAACATTGTCCAATACCATGCCAATATTTGGACAATCACGCTGTACGTCATCCTATCCTTTGGAAGTTTTTACCTTCTCATAAAATGGGTAAAAAAAAACAAGATATCCAAGAAACCGCAAAATCAAGAAAATGAAAAGGAAAATTCCCAAGAAAATCTAAAATCGAACAGCCTTCCGGAGGAAGCCTTCGTCCAAGGGAGGAGGAGTTACCTCAACAATTCCCGCTGACTCCACACAACAAGACACCACCCTTTTACATAACATATTCCCAAAATGTACTTGACACATATTAATAATCAGCATTTTCTTTTCAGTTTATATTAACATGTTTTGCATATTATTTCTTAAACTGTAATGATTTAATTTTGTTAATGACGTAATAAAACTTTTTTAAAAACTGATTCTGAACATTTGGACAGTTATTTTGTAGTTATATTCGTAGATTCTTAGAGTATAAATCTGCAAAATATTGTTTTTATCAGTAAAAGCATATAGGAGTGTCTAGAGTTTCTTGTTTATGTCTATGAAACCCTAGAAATGAGTAAAAATTGTAAAACCGTTTTACAATTTTTACTCATTATTAACGGTTTTTTTAAAAAAAATGTTTTAAATGTTTTTTTTGAATTATTTGTTTAGTTCTTTATTACTGCTACCATTCCCTATTTTAATTATTGATACATTGTTACAGTTTTTATCCTATTGACCGGTTCAGTGCATTTACAACATGTTTTCATTGTTAATATCTCTAGTTTGTTTAATATTTTTTTTTTCATGTTTTTATTCTTTATAATTTTGTTTATAGTTTTATCTTTTATATATGTTCATTTGTAAAAAACTTTTTTGTGATTCTGTATTCACGTGTGCATTGATACGTAATGTTGCACGACGTTCTTATTTACTGATTTCTTTCTCTTTGCAGACTGAAGATGTGCAACTGTATGCACGCAACGTATCTATAATGTTTTAATTACTGTTTTAATAAATTGAGGAATATACAAGATAGTGTTTTATTTATATATATATACAGGGTGTTTGTTTGAAACGGGGCAGCCCGAAAATCTCCTTTATTTGCAAAGATACAAAAAATCTTCAGAACAAAAGTTAAGCTAGACAAAAAGTCCCATCTAAAGGTTACTATAAGAATTCTGAGGCACTTCCGGTTTCACCGGAAATGATGTCAACTTTTGATCTAGCATAGGGAATCGATAATTTTATATTTTTTTCCTAAAAGTACATTAAATTAGCTTTACAATGACACCAAAAAATCATATTTTTACGTTAACCATTTCAAAATGGCGACAATTTATTTACAAAATAATAATCAACATAAGTTTTACAAAGTTGAACGTAGCAAGCTTTGAAAACAATAAAAAAAGAAACAACCGGGATATCCGAGAGTGTACTCTTATAAGGGCGATGGAAGAGTTTTTATTAAGAATGAGAAAATGTGTGGACAATAATGGTGGTTTGATCGAACATTTGTATTTTTTTTTTTTGAACCGATGAGCTAACCTTTTACCCCTCCAACAATAGAGGAAGACCTAGTGTTCAAGATATAGCAATAACTAAAAGGAACTTAAATACAACAAAGCCAATCACTAAAACTATTCTGAGCTCAGATCATAATCCTGTATTTACAAAAATTGGAGATGTTCCCCAGCAAAATAAAAAGTCTTACTTGTATCAATACAACAAAGCAAACTGGGATATGTACCGAACAGAAATAGAACAGCACCTTCCTAGCAATGCTCCCATCAACTCCGTTAATGATATAGACTCTTTTTTAGATAATCTAACTTTAGTAATCCAGATCGCTGCGACGAACAATATCCTAAAATGTGAAATCACAGCTAACCATATAGAGCTAACAGACGCTGATAGAGCTTTAATAAAACTAAAAAATTATTTCAGAAAGAAATATCAATTAACCAGGAACAACTTACATCGTAAAATGTACAATAAATTAAACAACCTAGTCAAAGAGCAAGTTACGAAGACAAGAAACAACAGTTGGAACACATTTCTTTCTTCATTAGACCCACAACAAGGAAACTTGTGGAAAGTGACGAAGCATTTTACCAAGAAAGCCACACCCATTCCACCAATACAAAATAATGGAACTTATGGATACTCCGATGAAGAAAAAGCCAATATTATAGCAAACCAATACGAAAAGGTGCATAAACAGAATTTGGATCTTGGAAGTATTCATTTTACAAGAAAAATATGTCGTGAAGTAAAGACATTCTTTAACAACAAGCCTGTTGATATAAAGAAGTAAAAATAACATCCCCGAAGGAAGTCTGGACCATAATCCAAAAATTGAAAAACAAAAAACCCCCTGGACACGATAGCATTAATATCCGCTTACTCAAGCAATTACCACGACATGCAATAATACTTCTCTGTCGCATCATAAATGCAACCATGACCATGTCTTATTTCCCTACTACTTGGAAACATGCCAAGGTAATATCGGTCAAAAAACCTAATAAACCTGTTGACCTTCCATCTAGCTATAGACCGATAAGCCTACTGAGCACTTTAAGTAAGGTTGCTGAGAAAACTTATCTCAAAAGGATAAATGACCATTTAGAAGTAAAGAACATCTTAATAGCTGAACAATTTGGTTTTCGGAAAGCGCACTCAACAACAGCCCAACAAGCTCGACTAGCAGATAATATCACCCACAGTTTCAATACGAACAAATACACAGGGGTGATAACCGTCGACATAGAAAAGGCTTTTGATACTGTCTGGTACAAAGGACTTATTTTTAAATTGATTAAAATGAAATTTCCGGCCTACCTTATTCACCTAATTAATTCGTATGTACACGATAGATTCTTCCATACTAGTATAGGCGAGTGTGAATCAACAAGAAGGTTTATAGCAGCTGGAGTCCCACAGGGATCAATTCTAAGCCCCATTCTGTTTTGTATAGATATAAATGATATACCAAAACTAAAAAACGTTAATTACTCTTTATTTGCTGATGACACTGCCATATTTACCCAATCGTGGAGAACGGGCACTATAATAAACAGATTACAGGAAGCTTTATCAAAACTGTTAAAATTCAAGTCACGATGGAAAATTAAGATGAACGAAACCAAAACAGAAGCCATACTCTTCACAAAACGAAGACCGATCGTTAATAAAAATATCAGTATTCAGGGTTCCAACATCGAATGGTCTCCGACAATCAAGTATCTAGGACTTCATCTAGATAGCAAACTCAATTATACACATCACTGTAACCATGTATGTCAAAATGCAACATCAAAAATGAGCACTCTGTTCCCACTATTAAATAGAAGATCGCGACTGACCTCAGAAAATAAGATGTTACTCTTCAAAACAGTAATTAGACCTTCCTTAATATACGCATGTCCAGTCTGGAGTAACACATTTGACACAAATTATCATAAAATACAGATCATTCAAAACAAATGTCTTCGAATTATCGGAAATTACCCCAGGTACAAGAAATTAATTGAAATACATGAAGATCTCAGTATTGAATATATCAAAGACTACGTATTCAAGAGAACAGAAAATTTCTTTACTAAGTGTCTCGCTAATCACAACCCTTTAATTCAAAAAATAGGAAATTATGAAAAGGACAAACTGCCATTCAAGAAATACAAACAAAAATTAACTAAACACATACTATTTTTAAATTAAAATCAAATATTATCATTCAGGATTTGCTTCTGTTATATAGGTTTTACACAGTATTTTTCCTATGTTTCACATTATAATGTAAAAATATAAAAAAATGAATATTATTGTTTAAATCTGTACATGTAAGGAAGTTTAAGTTAATAAGATAATATTATTTCGATACTTAACTATTGATAAATATTGTTAACTAGTTGTAAGCTTTTGTTAAATAAATGGTTTTATAAAAAAAAAAGTTGATTTTACCAGTGCCGTAATTACGCAGGGGCAACAGGGGCACATGCCCAGGGCCCAGATCGAAGAGGGGGGGGGCAAAAAGTACAAAAATTTGGGCATAATAATTGTATTTGAGGGAGGATCTTCTTTATTTGGATTTTAGAAGTGAGGACTTTGTTTTTTTTTAGGTCATCACTTGTATTTTAGAAGTAAGGACCTTTTTTTTAGGTTTTTATTTGATTTTTAGAAGTGAGAACCTTTTTATAGGACATCACTTGTATTATATAGTGTTTAGGGGGCCCAATTATAAAATCTTGCCCAGAACCCGAAAAAAGCTAGTTACGGCCCTGGGTTTTACACAGTTCAATTAATTGATCAATAAATTGACCAAGTTTATTGTCAATTAATTGAAAAATTTATTGGTAACCTTGTAAATAAAAGAATCGATTTACACACATCAATTTATTTATAGACTAGCAGTGTACCCGCTGCTTCGCTACCGAAATAAAGTAGTCGTAGCCCGCTTAGATCTGGCCCATTTCGAAATCGGTTCAAGACTGGTTGCTACGAATCGTTTTCCATTCAAATATATTTATTTGTTATAATCTACAATTGTATTAATATGTGCTTCTTATACAAATAATTTAAGTACGAATTTCTTTGTAAACATTGGTAGTACAGACATTTAGTATCAACACGTATAAGTATCCCGATGTGCTAACCCAGGAAAATGCCCATGTGACAATCATTGCCAAAGGCAGCGCCGGTCACGTAAAGCATTTTATCTTGCACCTTACGAAATTATGTATTATAATTTTTATGATATTTATTATAATTACTTCGTGATTATTCCTGATTTATAAATCGTACCTATATAGATCAGAGCACTTTTTTTCGTTAGTAAATATTCTTGCCACCGAAATAAGTTTTCTTCGTATTGCTTTAGGGGGTTACAATAATGTTCAATAGCGAATTTAACGTTATAATTGTCGTCTAAAATGAAAATAAAGAAAATTGTGATATATATCCTCCGGAACATTTTTGTTGCAATATTAAACCCAAAATTCGTTAATATAGATATATTTTGAATATGTGTATCTTTTATAGTTTAAATATTTCTTAATTGATCGGAAACCTGGTGTCTTACCGCGATGATATATAGCTTAAAATCTTTCCAGACAAATTTGGAATACGCTGTTGCAAATAGGACTAAAATCAGTTTATCCGTTTTTGAGTTTTAATACATATACCGATTTTAAACAGACGCCTATGTGCCAAAAAGAAATGAAACAGGACACTTGAAGGGTTTTATAAATATCCTTGAATCTAGATTTGCCGTGTATGGGTTGATCAGAGCAAAATACTGAACCTCGTTTTTGTACATGTGTATGGGTAATCTTTGTAACCAAAAACCAAGTCGATATCTCATTATAGGTCTGAGATATTGAGGAATCCGTGAAAGAAACATTTCACCACATTAGGGGTCGAATTTAATTTTTTTTTGTCTTAATAGGTGCTCACATCATGGAAGGAACATTCCTTCCTCCACGAATTTCATGTTTCTATGTCCAGGGGACGTTCTGTTGAATAAAAAATACCAATTTATCCTTTTAGGCGTGAAAATTTAAAAGAAAACTGTCAAAAAATTTCTAAAGATTTAAAAAAGACATCTATATAGCAAAACACAATGTTATAACTCAACATACATAGGAAATACGAAGGGTTCTATAATTCACTCCGAATACATAATAAATTTATCCCTTTAAGGGTTGATTAGAACAAAATCCTGAATTTAGTTCTTAACATTTGTATGTGTAACCTTTGTAAGCAAAAACTAAGTCAATATCTCATTGGGCCTAAGAGATATTGAGGAATCTCTAAAATCACTTAACAGTCCCTTAGGGGTCGTATTTCGAAAATTCTCTTCTTAGTGATCGCTTACGACATGGAGGAAATATACTTCTCGAATTTCATGTTTCTAGGTCTAGTGATTTGGGCTGAACGTTGATGAGTCAGTCAGGTCATGTATTTATATACATATATAAGAAAATTTTATAAATGATATACCTATATACAGAAGAAGATTAAACAGAAAAGATTTGTTTATTTATTTATTTATATTATTGATATTGTAACAACTTCTGTTATACACATGTTTAATGTTAAGTCAATATTAAGAGATATTTCAAGTTTATAAGTAGCGCTCCTTCTGTCCCCCTAAATATTCAGAAGCTACACTAAACAGAAAATAATCGTTCTTCAATCAAAGTCTTTATAAATTATCTTTATAAATTGTTGATGTAAAGTAAATAATAAGGGAGATATTTCCAGTATTTTAGTTTTAGCACCTCCCCCTTCTCCCTTCCCCTGCTTCTTAACCAATTGAAAAATTTATAGGATAACATGTATTTGTATTTTTATTTTAAACAGCTTTTCTCATGTGCGTTTTTGCTGTTAAGTCAATAGTAAATGAGATATTTCAAAAGTTTAGTTTTAGGTTGTCCCTTCGTAACTCCCGTAAATCAATCCAATAAAAAAAAAATCATTAAAAAAAAATATTTGTTTTCTTATTACAGTGAAACCTCTATCTATCGTTCCTCGAATAATAGACCGGGAGCTCATGACAGTTTTTGGTCTCCGATTTCATACAGCATGCCTTTTGGAGGAGAGAATATTTACCCTGTGACAACAAAAAAGGGATGGTACTAAACCCCTGCACGCTTTCCGGTCATAGGGAAAATTGCATTTCCACTTAAACACAAAATTTTTGTGCTTTTCTCTGATTTAATATTGCTTGCCCTTTTGTCAAAAGAAAGTTATAACAAATTTAAAGTCTTTTAAATATATGCATGCGATTCGGAGGGTCCCAAAGGGCTCAAACGGTCATGTGATCTTGTAATAAAAAAATATGATTTTCCGCGTATGAAATCGGAGACCAAAAATGTCATGAGCTCCCGGTCTATAATAGTTTTCCCGTATATATCGTTATTTCTTGCGGTTCCGAATTAATTTCATACAAAACACGCAAAAATAGATCGCATCGATCATTTCTCTCTGTATCATTTTACCGCATTCATCGTTTAAATTACGCAGCAAATTTCGTGTTTTTTCAAATTGTAAACTTTTTTTATGCGCATTCGATAACTGATGCCGAAAAAAATGTAATTTGTAACACCGAAAGAATATTGATTTCTTACGGCAATATAAAAAGCCAAAAAGCAAATGACGATGAAAGATTATATACAATACAAAGTATAATTTTTTTTTGTCGGCATGCAGCTTCCTTTTTTATTGTTACGAAATTTTTTATTTAAAAAAATTGATTTATACCTGAAACATGTATCATTTTTAGAATATATATGTACGTACATATTAAACATTTAAATATGTATTAATGTGTTTTTTTCCTATATTCCCACATTCATTGTTTTCCCGCATCCATAGTTTATTTCAATAGGTCCCTTCAAAAACGATAGATAGAGGTTTCACTGTATAAGCAATTTTTCTGTTAAGTCTACGTCTTAAGTGATACAATTTTTTTTCTTCTGATTTTCGATTTGCCTCCTTATATTGACTGCATTTCCTACCTATATACCAAATTCCAACTCGGTACACACAGATTTTCTGTTTTATATATATAAAATATTTTACTATTATATTTAAACATTTAAATAACAGAATAGAAAATAAAATAAATAAAAATAACAAAGTTCATAAAAATACCCTAAAATAAAAGGCACTATTCTACTTCTGCAAACCCACCTTATTGCGCATGCATACTGTCTATTTAAGGTGCAAATTTAGGTAAATAAATTTACTTTTTGTAAAATTTTCGGTTAGCTTACCTTAATAAATTATTTTTCCTAGTTTTATTTAGTCACAAATCATTTTATTTATTTATTTTTTTAAATTTTACTTGATTATTTACTGACATGAATATTGCTGGGTTTGCAGTTGTAGAATAGTACCAAATAAAAAACCAGAAAACAGGTGCTCCACTTTAGTCTCGCTCTGCATACACTAATCAAAAATTTTACTAAATAACAATAAATAAATCTTATCAGCTAGAGCAGAGTAATGATGAATCGCGCCGAACGACATTGAACGATGTTTCACGAACTTACTATAGTTGTCCAAACAACCATTGAAACGAAATTCCCGCAATCTCGCTGAACGCATCATACATACTTCGATGGTCCAATATAATTAAAAACAAAATTATTAATTTCTCGTTTCTGATGGGACTTTTTGAGATTTTCGATTTTTCTAGTTATGATGAAGGCATTTTCTACCTGTATGCAAAATTTCAACTCGGGAGCATATCTGGAAGTGGGTTAGAATTTCCGGACATAGCCACAAATATTCATTTTTATATATAAAGATTTTTTTGAAAACTTTTACATTACCAACCTTAAAACATGTTGACATATTTATTAAAATGAAAGTATTGAAAAAATCTTCACAAAATTACGAGCTGTGAACAAAAACAAAAAGCGGTTCTGTCACATTTTAAAACGAAACATAATTTATATATTTCTAGGTTATGTAACAATTAAACAGTTGGCAATAACTAAACAAATACAAATATACCTAGAATTCTCCAAAAAATTGATGAAAAATAGAACTTGTTCTATTTTCAAAATAAATTGATCAATTTTTTGACGAAACTTTTACACTTTACACACATCAATTAATAGAATGTCAACTTTTTCATTTAATTGATCAATAAATTGAATCGTGTAAAACCCACTTTAGATATTCAACATATATAAATTATTCATTTAGCCCCCACCCCGATTATTTCTACATGGATATCGTCTAAAAATAACTTTAAACGTGTAGAAAGGTACGAGGACGTAAAGTAATAATAAAAAAATAAAAAGTAGATATAGCCTCCTATTTTATTTATATAGATTACTCTGTTGTACTAAATACAGTAATGATATAAATGTTTATAATTATAATATAACAATAAATACAAAAGATTCCAAAAATATACTTCCCATATTTTCAGAATTACACAATATTACACTCTCATAATATTAGTTTTACCTTGCACATTATAAAGTATCAACCAACACTCATTTTACTATTTAAATGTTCATATTCTCGTTACTTAAGGGCAAAAAACATCACTGTTCTAACAAGTTTCTCATACAAAACTAACAATCTGATATAAAATTAGTATAGCTACCGCAAAATAAGAATATATCCAGTGTTGTAATGTATCTAGTTACAAGTATATCGATACAGTAACTAGATACTTTTTCAAGTATCTAGATACAAATTAGATACTTTTTGAAATATGTATCTGTATCTAGATATTTAAATTTAAGTATCTTGTATCTGTATTTCAGATACTTTGCTCGTTACATAATTTTTATACCGTGATACCGAGCTGATATAATTGTCATTTTGAATATTTTATTTTTGCAATTATTGGTGGCATTGCTTTCGGGTCAAAAAAAAAAAGTTATTCTTAATCGTTGTTCGTAGCTTTTGAACGGCTGTAAAAATTGTTAAAATATGTAACCCAAGGAAAATGGTTAATTATTAATGAAAACTAAGTTTTTGAATAAATATTGTTGCTATTTCAAAACAAATTAAAGCCCTTCAAAAGTATCCAGTGATTTAAAGTAGACTTTGATAATTTTTTTGAGGCATATCATCACTTGAAGCCTGGCTCTAGTCTGCCTTGCCCAAGGGCCGGCCATACTAGTGTGGATATTAATTTCATTTCCTAATTGAAATCAGTAAGGTAAGTAGGACGTAGAAAAACATTATTTTTTTGATATTTCATATAAATTTAATTTGGAAGCGTCAGAATGTCAACTGAAATTTTGTTTTACTAATTAAATTTGTATGGAATGCAAAAAAAAAAATATATCACATATTTCTTATCAGTAATTTTTTATTAGTGATCAAAAATGATCGTAACGTTACAAGAATGTCCCTACAATTAGGGGTAAAATTTGATTGAAAAGAAAATCCCTTTAATAAGAACATAGCTGCGTATCTATAAAACTAACATTAGTCTTATACGTTAGTACATATGACTAACATACTACATACGTTATTTAGTACAAAATTATTCCTTAGAATAGTGTTTTACCTTGAATTTAGTGGGCTTTTTGAGACATCACGGTCATTTTTAAACAGACTGTATAATACTGATTAACTGTTTGTTTAATTATGATGCATTGTTAATTGTTAGCTTTTATATGTATTTCACTAAAAATGCATTTCTTAAATACAGAGCGATCAATAAATCTTGTCCGTTATGCAACACTTGACAGAAACATTTAGTTATCAAACTTATTTCCAAGGACATGTACACAGGCGTACATTCTATTTTTATTACCTTATACGAATTGATTATTAAATGAACACTATTTTTCGCTACACGCCAATAAGTTGACAACAGGTATTAAGTTAGAAACACATATTTTCGTTGATTCTCGGGTGAGTTCGGACCAACGAAGTAATCTGATTGGTTCTTTGTTAAATTGGGAGTTTCAGCTGTGGATTAGAATACAGTTTTGATATTTTTAAACTCATTGTTTACTGTTATGTAACTGACAAGAAATTTTGATCGCACGGTATGTTTTTATATGGTATTTTCACTTTTCAGTGTTTTTTCAAAAGTATCTAGCTGTATCTAGACACAAAAATGTTTGGCATGTATCTGTATTTAGATATTTTTTATAATTATGTATCTAGATATATATACAAGGTGTTTGTTTGAAACGGGGCACCCCGAAAATCTCCTTTATTTGTAAAGATACAAAAAATCTTCAGAACAAAAGTTAAACTAGACCAAAATGGCCCATCTAAAGGTTACTATAAGAATTCTGAGGCACTTCCGGTTTCACCGGAAATGATGTCAACTTTTGATCTAGCATAGGGAATCGATAATTTTATATTTTTTTCCTAAAAGTACATTAAATTAGCTTTACAATGACACCAAAAAGCCATATTTTTATGTTAACCATTTCAAAATGACGATCATTTATTTACAAAATAATAATCAACATAAGTTTTACAAAGTTGAACGTAGCAAGCTTTGAAAACAATAAAAAAAGAAACAACCGGGATATCCAAGAGTGTACTCTTATAAGGGCGATGGAAGAGTTTTTATTAAGAATGAGAAAATATGTGGACAATAATGGTGGTTTGATCGAACATTTGTAATTTTTTTTTTTTTTTGTAGAATAATTGTAATAGTTTTTTTTTTTTTTTCTAAATAGTCAAATTGTTTATTTTAGAGATATTTTGTTTCTTTTTTTATTGTTTTCAAAGCTTGCTACGTTCAACTTTATAAAACTTATGTTGATTATTATTTTGTAAATAAATGGTCGCCATTTTGAAATGGTTAACATAAAAATATATCTTTTTGATGTAACAAGTAATAACAATTGAATTGTAACAAGTGAGTCAAGAAATGCGTTGCATGTGTTCATAGTTCAGGTGAATCAAAAAATCAAACTTTACAAAGAAATATACGTGAAAAATGACTTAAGACAACGTAAAAAAAGACCCAAGAAAACTGTAAAAATACTTAACACACAGAATAACAAAAGCCATTGTCGTCTAGGAACGTATCCTAAGAGCTAAACGAGGTCCTACTCTACAATAACGTGTTATGTTGTTCTAAGCCGAGTTTTAATGCACCTTACTCTTTTTTTAGGTTATTTCAGTTAATTCGGACAACCTATTCCCCAACCTATTTCATTTTAGATTGTAAGTTTTGTTGACTTGTAATCTGCGACTTCCTTTGCCCTTAAAAAACGTGTATTTAGGCAAGATGTGATAAATCATCTATATCAGGCGGTGGAACAATCTGCTCAGATTTCATCCCTTGTTGAGCATAAATAGGTTTCGGTACAACTGATATAGGTGGTTGGCTACCTGGTCCCGCCTGAGTTGGTGTATTTGTATGTGTTGATCCAGGCATACTAACAACTAGTATTTTAGGTGCAGTGTTTACGACTTTTTGCGTATGTTGTGTGTTTCCCGCCGAAACAAATTTAACGACAGTATTTGATTGTGTGGTTGAATTTGACATTTGTTGTGATGACATTATTTGTTGCGTTTGCGCATTCGGTGTTTGTGGTCTTTGAACGAAAACGATTTTTTGGGTTTGTCCTGTTGGTCCTATACGACTTCCTGGGTTGGTCATCATTATTGTTCTCGTGGGATTTTGGACTGTTTGCTGTAAGAAAATAATAGTGTAATTAATTGAGTAATTAAATTTAATAGCACGTAATAGTAAGTACATAGATGCGTGCGGATGCCCAGCACGGCATCGATGTTAACTTAAGTGACCATACGTCCTGAATTTTCCGGAATTTTCTCGAATTTTCACCCTTTGTCCCGAATTTTTGCGAAAATGATATTTGTCCCGAAATCAATTATTGTCCCGATTTGTCCCAAATTTCAGAAAAATAATTAAATCAAAAATATTATTTTGGGTACTATTCTACTTTAGCAAACCCACCAGGCTGTTGCCAACTATAGTAAGATTAAAACAAGTAAATTTAAACTAAAATCACAGTAGAATTAAAATTATTTATATAATAATGCTTAACTTTCAGTTAAATAAATCTAATTAAATAAATATGCCGGTATTTAATAGTAATATTACTTTCACAGCTGATTAAAGAGTAAAAAATCAGCTGGGGCCACCACAGGACCGGCCGCCATCATAAAGTACTTATATAAATTACAACCTAGCAGCAGAGTAGAAATAACTTGATCTAATATTTTCTAACAGAGATATTATTTATCATGACCATGGAAACGTTACATATAAATATGAAAACATTGAGACTTTTACATAAATTATTCGAAATTTTTCGTTTTATCAAAAAACGTCTCAAATAAAAGTTATTAATTATTGCTTTTATAGCAACTTTTGTTTAATAATTTTTTTCTAGATATTTTTCTGTGTGAAATATTCGCAAAAATCTTAAAATCGACACGAGTCAACTCCCATTTTTAGTCAACCGATTTTTACCAAAAGTTGATCAACTCGTGCCATTGATGGCAGAAGCTTAAATATGAAGTTTCATAAAAATCCTTTCAGCCGAATTTGCTCTGCACGTGTACACTGACGAACAGACAGACAGACGGACAGACAGACGGACAGACAGACAGACGGACAGACAGACCGACAGACATCATGCTAAAAATAGTCAAAACGTTATGTAGGGACCTCAATTCGTGGAGATCCATCGAAATCTCGAAATGTCAAAATCGGTATGATCACAATACCTCCCTTATATATGTTGGCGGTCGGTAAAAAGGAGGACCATAATTTAGCATCCTACACCATTTCTATTTCTTTATTATAAATGCATGAACAATGATACACAATTTTAATTGAACTAATATGGGGGAAAATAAAGTACTGTTCCCCTAAAAATTTGGTAATTAGGTTAGGTTTAGTTAGGTTAAGTCTAGGACAGCCGAAAAGCTTGAAGTAAGCTTAAAGGAGTTTGTGAAAATGGTGCTGTAGGATGAAATTCTGTTCTTTTTTTTTTCACACAAACTCCTTTAAGCTTACTTTGAGCATTTCGGCTTCTGCTGTCCTAGACTTTTACTAACTAAACCTAACCTGATTACCTTGTTTATAGGTGCACAGTACTTTATTTTCCTTCACATTAGCCCAATTAAAATTGTGTATCATTGTGCATGCATTTATAACATGGTGATGTAGGGTGCCAATTCATTGTCCACCTGAATTAAAATTTGAAAAAATATCGATACAATGGATGATAACTACAACAGAAAAAAGTGGAAATAAATAATATTATATTAAATTTAAATTACGTTTATATATTAAAACTATAATCACAGTAGAAATTAAATGAATATTACATATTATATTTCTTATAAATAAACTCATATAATAATCTGATATTAAATTTAAATGATTTAATATTGATATATTACATTTTACTATTGGTAACACTGCATGCATGCGCAATAAGGTGGGTTTGTTAAAGTAGAATAGTACCTTATTTTGATACCAATCTAGCCGATGGCGAGTTCGTAAAAAGTCACATAAATGCAAAAAAATTGCTGTAGTTGAGGCTACAAATTTGTTATTAAAATATAGTAAGAAATCACGATCTCGTCGATGGCTGGTTCGTAAAGTCACATAAATGCGTTTACGCCTTCGAAGTTGGTTTGAAAAAATATAGCTGTCACAACATTCGTTACGCATTAATTTTCATAGCTGTGAACGCTGTTATTAAACGTTAAAATACTCTATTAAAATTATCCACGAAGCACAGCGTACCGTGTACTAAATTTAAAGCTGTGAATGCAACTTTACAGTTATATGGTACACTGAAAAATGTTTGCCCAAAGTGGTCAGTAGAGTTCCAGAAAAAGGAATTATGTTACATCATGATAAAAAATATAAAAATAATAGAACTTGATTAGGCAATGTGCTACTTTTGGCTATTTAACGGGCTTAAACATAATTTACGGGTTTGAAGGTTTTCATCTGAGGAAAAGTTTGATGCTGCAATTCACGATTATTTTCAAGGTATTCCGGAAGAAGATTGGTTGGAAGCTTTTAGGGAATTGAAAGAAATAATATCGAAAGTGCATTTATAATTGAAGCGAACTACTTTGAACAAATACTCCCTCTATCTGTTTATTTTTTCTTTTTATTTATTAGGAGTAGAAAAAATTTATGTGAAGTGTGAATTTTCACACATTTCTGGGTTTTGCAGGTATCTAGTAACTGAATGATGATTATTTGGGATGCCAAAACAAATTTTGTCAAAATATTTTTTTATGAATTTTAATTCGAATGCCTATTACCATTATTTAAGTTTCTAAATATGTGCAGTATTTTTTTTTTTTTTATAGCAAGGTTCATTAAGATTTCGAAAATTGCGCCTATGGCTTCCATTGGTTGCTTAAATCATAAGCCCCGCCCTCTGATTTCGTCAAACATAGAATTAAATTATAATTCCAACACTTCCCACTGGTTATTAATTTCACGCTTTTAAAAATTAAATGCAACATTTACCAAAATATAACTAGAATTTTTACAAAATAATTTAAACAGAATAAAAATGCAAAAAAACAGAAAAAATAAAATTAACAAGATTCGAACTCTAGTTTGCAAATTATATGGCGCACGACAAAACTAACTACGCTACTAGAGCTACTGATCTGGTGCGTTACATAGCGAATTAAATATTTAACATATTTTAGCTAAAAACACAAAAAATGCGTTATTTTCCGAAAACATAATCTGATCAAAAATTCCTGTTGTACTATTCCGGTTCACACCAATGTACATTACTTAGAATTTGTTCAGATTTTTAGTTTAAACTATCTGGGCTACAGGATGTGGGACAATTGCACAATTTTGGCAAAAATCGCGTCAAAATAATTTATTTTGCAAAAATAAAATTTTGATCGTTAATCCACGTACCAAGGGCTTTTATTTGATACCCTACTCAGAATTTAAAAAAAATATATATATTTTTTTCGATGAGCACATATTTGTTTATATTGTTAGGGGGATATGTTTTTTAGATGTTTTAGTATTTTTCCTATGTGCGGGTCAAAGAGTTGTATAAGCGTGCCAAATTTCAACTCTCTAGGTTTAGCCGTTTGGCTACAATTATTACCGAACAGACAGACAGATAGACAGACGACAAAATGACGGTATAAGGGTTTTTTGGTCATACCTACAAAACCCTACTAAGGATCAATTCTTCTTTGATAAACATATGTTCGACTTGACTTTGAAACGTCAAATAAATAAAATAATAAATAAAATTAAATTAAATGAATAAATTAAGTAATTATCTAAGTAACAAAGTTTTGGTTTTTTTGCAATGGTAGGTAAAACTTTTATTTTGTTTGTTTTTAATATCCTTCAATCCCTACCATTGATCCTTAGTCTCGAATAACACTGTTAAATTAAAATGGGACTATTATTTTCGGACAGAGAGAGTATTAAATAAATTCCTAAAAAATATGAACCACATATCTTGTACTCAATATTTTTAGTGTGACTCACGTATATTATAATATAAAAAAAATGTAAATAAATGTATTTACATACACTTCTTCACTAAAAAGTAAATATTTTAACCTTTATGTGTTAATAAAGTAAACTATACATAACTTAAGGCGCAATTCCACTGAGGCAACTTTTAGGCAACATGTAGCATGCGGCATTGACGCATGCTACACACAGTCTTTCCATTGAAGGAACACGAAGCGACAAGAAACAAGTCTCCTTGCCGCATGCTACAAGTTGATTGTTGTTGCCGGATCGCATGCGTCACCTCTCGACATGATTCAACGTGTCGAACAGTGTCGTCGTTATCCAACAGCCAACGGATCCGTGCGGCTTGTATCGTGCGACATGGAGTGGAATAATGAAAAAAGTACATTATTTATTGAAGATTACCATAATTCACCCGAATTATGGAACAATAAAATTAGTAATTATAAAGACATTAGAATTAAAAATGATAAGTTAAAGCAATTGGCGAATAAATACAATTGTACGGTGGCTGAGGTAAAAAATAAAATCAAGAATTTACGTTCAGCATTCCATCGTGAGCGAAAAAAACTGCAATAAAAAAAGAGTGCTTCACGAAAGTTGGTATCATATTTTTTTATAGTAGGTGAGACTTTCTCAAGCAAGTACTCAAAATCTTCTTTACTCATTCGTGTAAAATTTTTAAATAAAGCTTCATCGTCAGCAACCAAGTTATTGTATAAATTATAATGAGTTTCTTGAACACCAACATATAGTTCTCTTCTCCACCACCGTGGCTTTCTTCTTTTTTTTTCGATTCAGAGCTATTACTAAATAAGCAGCTGCCGCGACTGTTTGTAAAGACATGATACACCAAACTGAAGTTGCCTGAATGGAATCGTTTTAGACGCATGCTACAAGCATAGACGACAAAGCGCATGCGACGTGGGGAGACAATTTCCGCATGCGACATTATTGAATTTTGTGGCACATAGTCGCACACCTATAATCAGGCGACACTAGGAAACAAGTATCATGCCTCATGTCGTTCACTGTTGCCTCAGTGGAATTCCGCCTTTATAGCATCAAAAGTTGCCTATTAAAATAAGCGGTAAATTTAGTACTATATTAAATAATGTTTTATGATAATGTTTTTATAAGTTAATATATTATTAAACGTAGTTAATATGTTACTAACTTTTAACAAGCGTTTATAATACCGACTCTTATGCCCGTATTCACCAAGACCTTATAATTGGTCCAAGAGTGATGAAAGCTATAAAAATAACTATAGGGAGATTTAATAATTTTCCATAGTTATTTTCCAACTTAAGGTTGTAACATTGTTATTTTTTTTTGTTAAAACAGTTTGTTTTATGTATCTATCTATTTCTTAATATTTAAAATGGAAGATATTAATTTTATTATGGAAAAAAATAAATAAATAAAAAAAAGTAAATGAAGTAAGACTTTTACAAAAGAAGAAAAGTCCACCCTATAAGACATAATTAAATATTAAGCTGCGTTCAGAGCTCTTAAATTAGTCGACTATAGACTATAGCTTATTCACTGTTGATTGTAACTAACAGATTTTTCATATGGTAAGGCGACCAACCGTTCACAACTCCAAGTTTAATAGATTATGCGTTATCGATTGTGGATAGTTTTCCAAACTTGTAGTTAGTGAGTTGTTTTAATGATACATACATATAAACACATTATCTCAGTCTACATCGGAGAGAACGTTCACAATGTATGCCTTTACATAACCTAAGAAAATGTCGTCGGGCCAGTTACAACAAATCTCGCACAAAATTACAAAAACGAACAGTAAATATGATCAATTTAGGTAATTAGGTTAGGTTTAGTTAGTAAAAATCTAGGGACAGCAGAATTACGAAAACGATAATAGATAATGAACATTTTACGAAACCACCGTAGTTGGTTTAAAGACACACAGATGTCACACTATTCGTAACTCACTAATTTCCTTAGCTGTAAACGCTGCCTTGAATGTTAAAACTATATATTAATTTATCAGTGATCAGTCAACTAATTTAAAGAGCTCTGAACGCAGCTATAAGTTGATGAAGTTAAAAAAAAAAAAAAAAACAGATGCTTTTACTGTAAATGAAAAAAAAAGTCTGGGAGGAAATATTATAGCAGCAAGAAATGTTAACCAGTTGATGGCATTATATGATTAATTAAACATTATTATTAAAAATTAAAATTATTTCTGGGGGTGGATTATTATTATTATTATTATTTTTTTTTTATTGGTATGTTTTATCTCCGGTAATATTTCTAGAAGATTCAAAATGCTGCCCTGTGACAATCGGTATTATTCTAGAAATTTAAATCAGCAAGGACTTCAAATGGATTTTTCTTCGATCATGCTTTCTTAGTGGTCTTTCCTCATCATCACAATGATGATTAGGCAGCATAAAAGGCATTGTGTGATAACTAATATAAAAGTAATAAATCATAAAAAATGTAAAAAAAAACATATGCTATTGACATTTAAATAACTTACTTTTTCACTAAAATTTGTATTAGATTATTTCAAACTATTATTATATACATTTTATTAACTAATAAATTATTTTCTTTGAAGAAATTTTATAATATATAAGAAAGTTATTGCGCGTTTTTCTGTTCTGTAAGTTAAAGAAAGAATTATATATGTAATAGCGCTATTGAGGTTTCGTGAATACAAATTTACTCTATTGGTTCATTTACGGGTTCCATAACTCTTATTCGGGTCTATTTTCTAAGCATGATGTTAAAATCTTAGCGTCAGAAACTGACGTAAATTTTTTTAACACCATTTTTAACCTAAATGCTATTCGCTAAACATATAAGTGTTAAAATTATAGCGTTAACGTTCTACAATAAGCACCTACCGAAACGGTGGCTTTAAAACTTAACGCTAGTGTTTAGCTTGCAAAAATGGCTGATCCTATTTAAGTAAATTTCATGTTATTTAAAAAAAAAAAATGAATAAAACACAAGATGGTAGGAATATTAATCAACTTTCTATTACTTTTTAAAGTGAATTCTTTACAGTAGAGATAAGAATGACGCTTCATAATTTTTGTTATACAAGTAACCCAGAAGCAAGTTCAAGTAATTGTATAGAAAGGAAGTAAATGGAGTATTGGAGAGCAGTTTTGGTTTTTGTTGAGACACAGAACTTAAAATTATAATCCTCTGAAAGCTTCAAAACTTCACTTATGCCTCCGCCTTGTTTCAAAATATCGCAGTACATTTTAATGGTGTATTATTTGAAGAAACAATTGATGAGATTGATAATGACGATCACAACAGTTATTCCAGGGTAGAAATAGCGTAATAAATCAAATTTAATAATTAACATCACCGAACACCTTTTTAAAAATAGAATGAACATATAATTCACATATTATTAAAAAATTAGATAAACTGTTATAATACATGTCAAATTAACTAAACAAAAGTTGAATAAAGTTATATTTATAACAGTGGAAACCAGTTATAATGAGTATCACAGGACCAAACATTTCTGTTCCATTTTTAAAATAAATTTCGCCACTGAATATTTAATTCAACACCGAAATATTAGGTTAAGATTCTCCTGGCATTTGACTAAATAAATACTCCTGTTAAAATTCAACGTAACAGCGCATGCGCGCGCAGTTAATATTAGCCTCTCTACAGGGTGAGTTACCGCCTCGCGTTAACAAATATTGTATTAACGCTTACCTTAACAAATGTTCTTACAGAATAGCATTTTTTGATAATGACGTTAGACAAAATAAAAATATTAACCTGACGCTAATTTTAACGCATTTCTTACAGAATACAACCGATTGGCTCTTGGTGATACGGGCATTAGTGAATTAATTTTGCATGAATTAATATATTAAATAATTACATACCTGTTGTGTAATTCCTGTGGATGGATTAACGTTCATATTCCTGGAATATGTACTGACAACACTTGTTAAAGTCTGACTGCAAGTAGAAGCAGGTGGTGATTGTGTTCTAGCTTTAATGACAGCAGTTTGTAACGCTGGACCCAGAGCACCATAATCCGCCTTATATTCCTCTAAATAATCCGGCGGATTCCTCATTGTTTTTAAAATTGGTGCCAAACTCTTCACCATCAAATGTTTAATATGATCCGAAGCAATTTTATCTATGTTATTTTGGAACGACATATTAGGCAACTCCAAATATTGTTCGATTCTGGATGATATATATTTGATTTTTGGTACTATAAATACTTTGATCACTTCTGGTCCTAGTTCAGAGAGGCCTTCAATAGCGCCGTATAACGAAGACAGTGGTGATTTATCGCCTTGCAGTGCTTGACTGAACATTCTTGTTATACGGGTCTGAATGTTGTTCGTTGATGTGTTGAAGTTTTTACATATCTGTGACATTAAGCGTGAGGCGAAATCTCTTAATGCCCAGTGGTTGTCTAGTTCTGGTCTCATACAAAGTTGTTTAGAGACAATGCATGTTGATACTGATGGTATTAATTCGTGCAGCTGTAAACAAAATATTATGTTTATTTGATTGTTTATAATTTTATTTTTGTTATAAAATGTTTAAAGGCTGGTTTACAATATACTTTTCGCTAGACTTTCAAATTTCTGGCGACATTCAAACCTTTAAAACTACCTTTTGAAGTAATAAACGACAGAAATAGGCATTCAACATCTTCTGCCTTTTATTACTTTCCACTGCCAACTTAACATTTTGAAGTCTCAGATAAAAGTTTGGTTATAATAACCAATTTACAAATATCGTTAAATTATACTATTACCTCCGTTCAACAATAAGTGAGGTATTAAACCTATTTAAAAATTCCAAAATAAATGAGCTATTAAAAAAATTATCAAATAAATAAATAAATTAATAAAAAAATAAATAAATCATAAAACACTCATTGTTTATTTAATTGATTGTGTTGTATTATAATCTGGTGAATTTAAAAATCACCTTAAATTTGTAGAAATATTTTCAATATGAAATACCTCACTTATTGTGGAACGGAGGTAGTAGTTTATATTTTATTACCTATAGAAACTTTTAGCTAGAATAATTTTTATTTACGAGACCAAATCTCAATCAGGATTATTAAAAATGTCAGAAAATGTAAAACAATATATTATGTCTCATTTTGTAATACGAAACTAAGAGAGAAATTTCATTTTTTATGTTGTATATTTAAAATATCATCTTAGGGTGGTAATTCTGAAGTGGCACCTTTCAAAATATTTGACATGTCTATCACAATTTTGACATGTCAATCGCAATTTTGACATGTCAATTTGTTATCTGACATACATAGTTTTTGAGTGAATATGACCTCGATATAATAAAACTTAACCAAATATTTAAAAGCCAGGTTTACAAGTTCACATGTTTCCATAAAAGTCTATTTACAACACAACAGTCACCAAAGTAACCAGATCTAGTTTCGTATTACAAAATGAGACAGATTATAGCATAAAAATAAATGTTAAGTTGGTATGCCTGACAATTTGTAGGGCAGTTTATTTGAAACTAATAGGCTTAGTCTGTATTTTCTTACAACCATACGATATAAAAATATTAAAAATATTGCCCAAATCCCAGATGTCCGATTTATAGTTAGTCCGAATAAACATCGCCATAAACTCAACACATCTGGTTTAAAATACAGTATATAACGTATATTACGGCCAGACTCCAGCGTTATATAGTTGGCATACGCCAGCGTCCGCTCAGCTCTCTGATCGGTCGCTAAAAACCTAAATGGGGAAAAATATGAATTCCGTAACCACTGTGAAGTGACTCCAGTGGCTATCAGCTGTCCAGGGCAAGGTAGAAGGCCGCCAGCCCAGTCTAGAGGTAAATGTGACTATGCAGGGTGGTCCTGTAATTATCAATGTCGATGTGCGGCCTAAAATTTATACGGCGCCAGTCACTTCGCTTCTATTGCCCTAAATTCTGGAAGAAAAATAAAACCCCAGGGGAAGGAATAGAGTTCTCGTAATAGAAACACCAAAATTCTCAATAACCAAATTTATTGACAAAAAAATCAGTAACTAACAAATAGTAATAACAAAATAAATACTATTCGTTAAACGAATATTGAATACGCAAAATCTATAAACAAAATAAATTATTCACTAAATGAATACTCAATACGCAAAATCTATAAACAAAATAAATATTATTATTCGCAAAGCGAATACTCAATAAGCAAAATTTTATAACCAAAATATTAAGAATTACAAGATCAATGACTAGTTAAATATTCCCTTTTTAGTTCGGAGTACGACAAAGTTAATACAAAAGAATAAATTATTTAATCTACGAGCAAAATATCTAAGTTAAATCCAAAATTTAGAAAACTAAGTACTCACAAATGGCCAAAGGAAATTAAACAACTGAATCTTTAACCGGTAATTAATTACAATTTAAATTGACAAACTGAATTACTTGTGATGCGGTATAAATACCCAGTAACATGTGATTGGATTACTTATGCTACAACTGCCCTAGGGCTGCGTGAACTTTTGCGCAGGAATATTATACCACAGTGATTAATTACGTTGAAAAAATGGTAACGGTATTCCGGTTGGCAATACCGTTAGGAAAAATCCGGAAGAGTGCTAGAATCGGAAAGCCAGCGCTTTTTCGAAACCCGATTTAAATTTTTACTACAATTCTCTCTCCTTAAAACTATTGAAATCCCAATCAGTCTATTGGCAACGAAGTCGCGTTGATTCAAGAATCCATCGTTGTCAAGAGACTGGCTCCATATATCCCCTTTTACTCTTAAAAACTCGTGATACGTCAACAAAAAAATCTCCGCGAGATGCCAAAAAAAAATTGACGAACCACCCTACCCACTGACTCAACGGAAATGATCAAAATTTAAAAAAAATTATCGAGACAAAAAAAATTAAGGAAGACTGGTCAAAAAAATAAAAAAAAAAAAAAAAACGATGCTTGTGGCTGAGGTTCTGCCCGATTGAAGTTAACGTTAATTCCTCCCAAAATAATACAAACCCGATCCTCGATAACGTGAACAGCAAGTAACACGAATACTTGACCAGTAAGTATTCAAAGTAAGGAGTAACCTGCGTGTTTGAAAGCTAATTCACAACCTCCAGTTATCAAGGAAAAATACTTTACGGACAGACTGAATTTACATTACGCGGCAACAATTTAAAATGAGCGATTCGTGAACCAAAAATTATTGTACCTCCAAAAATAAATACGGTGGCGACACGCCCAACCGTACACGCAACAGCGTACTCAATAAATCCAAAAACATATCTCAATAACTCAAAAATATCTCAAGATACAACAAAACTTGAGAAACCTCAATGCATTTCAGCTAATAATACAGTACAAAAATAACACACACTTAATAATCATGGCCATAACTCATAAGGGTGTAGCAGACGCAGCTCTACACTATTAACGTTAAGAATCACAAAAAAACATCCCCAAACGGGAATTCCAATACGTTAATAGGGCAGAGTCGCTTCTGTTACCAAATTTCAAACATTTCCAAAGTATACTCAGCTGAAACACAGTAATTCTCGCAACACCCTGTAGCAACAGGTCTCATTGATACAATAATTTTCACGCTACATCTTCCACGGATCGCTCCAAAATCGGCTCTTCAACCCTTACATGTGGGGGACAATAAAATCTCGAAAGCAGGATCCTCGCTCGAGAAAGAATACTCAATTTAGGCCCGTCCATGTTGCCACTCGGTGTTTTAGTGGCGACACGTCGTAATTCAATTGCCATCTAGGGGTAGAAAACTCCTAATTCCGACGTAAGTCGCGTTTTGCATTCCCAAAACATGATGTATCACGTGCCTTTTCCGCTTAGCGAATCCACAGGTGAACCAGCATTATCTTCATAATAATTTCACAAAACTTGTGGAATAAAATTTGGCACGTGTTACTGAGTCTCCACCCCTTAGGGAACCTCTATACTTCTGGAATTACGACATTGAAGAGACAAAATGGCATTTAACATTCCATTATATATGTCCCCCCTTCACCACTATAACTGTCTAATAGACACTAGACTCACGTGGGCAAAACCACGTGACTCAGACTGTTATCAAAAATGACAACTTTCTGTCTTATCGGCGTTAAAAATCACGAATGTCAACATTGTATTTTATTACAAGTTGTAAGTATGTTCCTTATATACGTAATACACGCTAATAGTCTGTAATTTCCAGGTTCTAATGAAGTATTCATACTCCAAAATGCAAAAGAATGTGATTATTCCCATGTGTCAAAATGACATAACCTAAAAGTTTTTGACAGAATACGAGAATTCAGATGTTAATTTATATTTCTGTAGCAAGAACGGCTACTTTTAAGTAGATTGTCAGGAGGCTAGTCAGTTGTTTCGCACAAATACACAATACTGTATCCTTTAATGAGAATAGCATAAGTTTTTGTACGTTAAGGTAGGTCAGTGTAAGTTAGTTTTATAAGCAGTGTTGTCAGCTAGAATAGGCCGTAACAACTCCCCCTTTGCTTAAAAAAGAGACGCGGGTCTCTAAAGACCCCGTATCTTTCACAATCCGTATTCATGTACACGACTCATTCACTCAAATTGCTAACCTTAACTATTTACATTCTAACTATATATACAACTTATATAGTGGAACCCGCGGAACGATTAAGGATTGATGATGTCGACAGGGAAGGGACGGGTATTATCGCCAACCGGCCATGGAGGTGATAATATTGCCAACAGGCAAGGAGGGGGTAGGTTTGACGTCGCCCTACTGCGGACAAGCTACAGAGAGCTACAGGCAGCCGGCGCCCTACAAAAAGATAGGTTTGGTTCCACTATTTCCTAATCTAATCTGCTAACTATGTACACTGCTAATTCCTAACTAGTTCCTAACATATAAACTGCTAATTCTTTCATGCCTATTTACACATTCATCACGAAGAAAGCCTACGCCTGAAAATCCACTGACAACGTAGCACACGTCCTAACTGCCTACACTCACTTCTACGTACTTAACTTCAACTCGAAATACAAAGCGTTATCCACAAACGCACTAATAACTGCAATTCTAACTTGCTATATCAAATATCTCACCCAAAAATACGGGATTTCTCAAAACGACAACCAACTGACATGTCCGCTACGACAATTCCTACTTAACTCAAAACGGTCTGACAAACGCATTAACAACAATGAATTTCTCTATATTCAACTTACTAGATCTGATTCGGTCCTGACCCGTATACTCTAGGTCACGTCCAAAATATTTCCTAACCAGGAATCAAATATTGTACAACAAAAATCGCGGAGCAAGTCTACTGTTCTTCTCCAATACTCTAAACCGTTGAGTGATTCTCCTGGATAAACCAGCTCGGTACATAATACCGTAAATATGAGGAAACTAATTTTCCGCTAAGCGAATCCCGTGTGAATCTCAATGGTTCGCCCTAAACTGGCTCGCCAATACAAATGTCTCTACCAGACACTGAACCCATTTGACAACCGAGTCACTCGGCTTGTCACCAATATAATTCAACATAACCAATGTTGCAATTACAATTCTACCAACAATTGTTGCCATACAATGCAACACAAAATTTTCACAGGGATATACATTAGAGTCCTCTCACTCAATGTTACTAACAACTCAGACACAGTAACTTACTCACTCTTACAACAAAAAAAAACTATTTAGCTCATCAACTGAGACTAACTCAAAATCTAAACAATGTGTACAATATGTCGTCCAAATACCTAACAGATCATAGCAATATAAACGACGAATAACATAGCGAAAGTAATCCAATCAACTTTTCAAACAAATAAATTAAATTTCATATTACGAGAACTCTTTAGGGTTGGGTTTAGGAACAAAAGGAATACAACCAATCAATATAAGACCCATATTTTCCTATTACACAAAAAAAATCCAAACTGCTCCAAACTGAAATAAAAATATGGTCTTCTCAAAAACGGCCCTTCTCAACTCGGGCATCCAAAATATGTGATTCCTCCTCAGCAAACGCCTAAATCCACAAGCCTCACTCAGAATATGTAACGTCCTTTTCGGCAAAGGCCCGAAATACATAACGTTCCTTAACAAATCGAGCCCCACATTGCTTAACAAATGTGAGCTCCACGTTAGTTTGGCCCCACGTTGGGCGCCAGAAATATATAACGTATATTACGGCCAGACTCCAGCGTTATATAGTTGGCATACGCCAGCGTCCGCTCAGCTCTCTGATCGGTCGCTAAAAACCTAAATGGGGAAAAATATGAATTCCGTAACCACTGTGAAGTGACTCCAGTGGCTATCAGCTGTCCAGGGCAAGGTAGAAGGCCGCCAGCCCAGTCTAGAGGTAAATGTGACTATGCAGGGTGGTCCTGTAATTATCAATGTCGATGTGCGGCCTAAAATTTATACGGCGCCAGTCACTTCGCTTCTATTGCCCTAAATTCTGGAAGAAAAATAAAACCCCAGGGGAAGGAATAGAGTTCTCGTAATAGAAACACCAAAATTCTCAATAACCAAATTTATTAACAAAAAAATCAGTAACTAACAAATAGTAATAACAAAATAAATACTATTCGTTAAACGAATATTGAATACGCAAAATCTATAAACAAAATAAATTATTCACTAAATGAATACTCAATACGCAAAATCTATAAACAAAATAAATATTATTATTCGCAAAGCGAATACTCAATAAGCAAAATTTTATAACCAAAATATTAAGAATTACAAGATCAATGACTAGTTAAATATTCCCTTTTTAGTTCGGAGTACGACAAAGTTAATACAAAAGAATAAATTATTTAATCTACGAGCAAAATATCTAAGTTAAATCCAAAATTTAGAAAACTAAGTACTCACAAATGGCCAAAGGAAATTAAACAACTGAATCTTTAACCGGTAATTAATTACAATTTAAATTGACAAACTGAATTACTTGTGATGCGGTATAAATACCCAGTAACATGTGATTGGATTACTTATGCTACAACTGCCCTAGGGCTGCGTGAACTTTTGCGCAGGAATATTATACCACAGTGATTAATTACGTTGAAAAAATGGTAACGGTATTCCGGTTGGCAATACCGTTAGGAAAAATCCGGAAGAGTGCTAGAATCGGAAAGCCAGCGCTTTTTCGAAACCCGATTTAAATTTTTACTACAATTCTCTCTCCTTAAAACTATTGAAATCCCAATCAGTCTATTGGCAACGAAGTCGCGTTGATTCAAGAATCCATCGTTGTCAAGAGACTGGCTCCATATATCCCCTTTTACTCTTAAAAACTCGTGATACGTCAACAAAAAAATCTCCGCGAGATGCCAAAAAAAAATTGACGAACCACCCTACCCACTGACTCAACGGAAATGATCAAAATTTAAAAAAAATTATCGAGACAAAAAAAATTAAGGAAGACTGGTCAAAAAAATAAAAAAAAAAAAAAAAACGATGCTTGTGGCTGAGGTTCTGCCCGATTGAAGTTAACGTTAATTCCTCCCAAAATAATACAAACCCGATCCTCGATAACGTGAACAGCAAGTAACACGAATACTTGACCAGTAAGTATTCAAAGTAAGGAGTAACCTGCGTGTTTGAAAGCTAATTCACAACCTCCAGTTATCAAGGAAAAATACTTTACGGACAGACTGAATTTACATTACGCGGCAACAATTTAAAATGAGCGATTCGTGAACCAAAAATTATTGTACCTCCAAAAATAAATACGGTGGCGACACGCCCAACCGTACACGCAACAGCGTACTCAATAAATCCAAAAACATATCTCAATAACTCAAAAATATCTCAAGATACAACAAAACTTGAGAAACCTCAATGCATTTCAGCTAATAATACAGTACAAAAATAACACACACTTAATAATCATGGCCATAACTCATAAGGGTGTAGCAGACGCAGCTCTACACTATTAACGTTAAGAATCACAAAAAAACATCCCCAAACGGGAATTCCAATACGTTAATAGGGCAGAGTCGCTTCTGTTACCAAATTTCAAACATTTCCAAAGTATACTCAGCTGAAACACAGTAATTCTCGCAACACCCTGTAGCAACAGGTCTCATTGATACAATAATTTTCACGCTACATCTTCCACGGATCGCTCCAAAATCGGCTCTTCAACCCTTACATGTGGGGGACAATAAAATCTCGAAAGCAGGATCCTCGCTCGAGAAAGAATACTCAATTTAGGCCCGTCCATGTTGCCACTCAGTGTTTTAGTGGCGACACGTCGTAATTCAATTGCCATCTAGGGGTAGAAAACTCCTAATTCCGACGTAAGTCGCGTTTTGCATTCCCAAAACATGATGTATCACGTGCCTTTTCCGCTTAGCGAATCCACAGGTGAACCAGCATTATCTTCATAATAATTTCACAAAACTTGTGGAATAAAATTTGGCACGTGTTACTGAGTCTCCACCCCTTAGGGAACCTCTATACTTCTGGAATTACGACATTGAAGAGACAAAATGGCATTTAACATTCCATTATATATGTCCCCCCTTCACCACTATAACTGTCTAATAGACACTAGACTCACGTGGGCAAAACCACGTGACTCAGACTGTTATCAAAAATGACAACTTTCTGTCTTATCGGCGTTAAAAATCACGAATGTCAACATTGTATTTTATTACAAGTTGTAAGTATGTTCCTTATATACGTAATACACGCTAATAGTCTGTAATTTCCAGGTTCTAATGAAGTATTCATACTCCAAAATGCAAAAGAATGTGATTATTCCCATGTGTCAAAATGACATAACCTAAAAGTTTTTGACAGAATACGAGAATTCAGATGTTAATTTATATTTCTGTAGCAAGAACGGCTACTTTTAAGTAGATTGTCAGGAGGCTAGTCAGTTGTTTCGCACAAATACACAATACTGTATCCTTTAATGAGAATAGCATAAGTTTTTGTACGTTAAGGTAGGTCAGTGTAAGTTAGTTTTATAAGCAGTGTTGTCAGCTAGAATAGGCCGTAACAAGTAGCTACATAAAGTGAATTGTTTGTTTCAAAAATGTTAGAAAAAGACCGGGGCTAAGAGACGTTCTACCTACGAGCGAACGACCGACAACTGACCGGGTTTAAGCGACGTTCTACCTACGAGCGAACGACCGACAACTGACCGGGTCTAAGGAAGAGCTGGCTCTAAGCGACGTCTACCTACGAGCGAACGACCGACAACTGACCGGGTCTAAGCAAGAGCCGGTTGTAAGCGACGTTCTACCTACGAACGAACGACTGACCGACCTGTGTCTCGGGATCATGTTTACAGTTCATATATTGCAAGAACCGGCTCTAAGCGACCGACCTGTGTCTCGAAAACATGTTTACTTAACCGGATCACTGAGCCGGATCAATGAACCGGCTCAACAAACTGAACGACCTCCACTGATCCGGTTCCGCAGACTGAGCCGAAATTCCCATCTCTAGTCAGTACCATGCTAAAAATCCGCAGTGCTATGGAGAAGAGTATAATGTAGGACAGACTGAAAAAGGGAAATTTATCGCCAAAACAATATTTTTTTAGATAGGACTGAAAATGGGTTTCAAAAAAGTAAAACCAGTTTCAAAAAATGTAATAAGCAGGCATATTTTTTATTACGTGATTTGACTGACTCACTAAATACGTACGAAATCGTAAAAAATGTAGAAAACATAAAATTTTTTTCCTTTTTACTTGCCCGACCTTAATATATAAGGGGCAAGTATTGTAATCGCAAAAATTTTCGATGTCGAGATTTTGACTGATGACCACGTTTCATGGTCCAGGGAATCCAAAAAACCTATTTTCGAAGTGCCGTCCGTATGTGTGTGTGTCTGTGCCTGTGTGTGTTACTGTGTGTGTGTCTGTGTGTATACACGATAACTCAAGAACGGTTCAACTTAGATAATTCGTTCTTGTACTAAAAAATTCTCCTATTAAATGGGAAGAACCCTATTGTTTTTTATGAAGATCGGTTGACTAGAAATGGAAGTTAACTCGTGTCGATTTTAAGATTTTTACGAATATTTAGCAACAGAAAAATATAGCGAAAAAATTTATTGAACAAAAGTTACTATAAATGCAATTACTAATAACTTTTATTTGAGACGTTTTTTGATAAACGAAAAATTTTGAATTTTTTTTGTAAAATTATTTAAAGTCTCAATTTTTTCATACTTATATGTAACGTTTCCATGGTCATGATAATTAATTCGTAACTAGTCAACCAAGCCTTGGACAAAAATTTGTATAGAACATAATTTGATGTATTTTTGAAGATTTATCTAAATATTAAAAAAAAAAAAAAAAATTATTTTAATATTTTTATTTTTTTAAATTTTTTTTAAAAGGGCAAGTCTCGCGGACGTTTCCCTTCGCCACTGGTTTTTTGTGGTGCTGCAGTTTTATAATTCTTATGTACAAGTTGACACACAGTGTACGATATAATGATCAGCATTACGACTCAGTGTGATTACTAGTGTAGGGACAAACATAGGCTCGCAACTAAATTTAGTCTCTTCATAGGATTAATTTTGAATGTAAAATTTGGCATCTTTTAAATTCATATTTATTAATGATATAAAAAAAAAATAAATAAATAAATAAATAAATAAACATTCAATCATGAAGGATAAAGGATAAAATAATGATACGAAATTAATTAATCTATCTCAGTAAAAATGTATCTCTGCATAGATTTACCCGATTAAGTAAAGCTCTTTGATTTGTAGACCCATTTCAAGACAGTTACTTGTTGGGACAAAAGAAGATATCCGTTTTAAAATCGATAGTAGTGACAATGATCATCAGTCGAACTATTAAACAGACAAACAGTTGTTTTTTTTTCCCCCTTTTGTTTGTTGGTTTTAGAATCTTTGTCTATTAGCCAAGTACCAAAGGAAGATATTAAGGCTTTTTAAAATTTCTATCATGAATATTTTTGGATTTAATATAGTTATAAATAATTTCATAAATATCTAGAGAGTAGCAAGAAGCCTTTGAATATTAGTAGGTAAGGATGTTTTTTGACTAAATTTTATATGAATATGTTACGATTGCGAAAATGAATTGTTGTTTTCATGATACTGTTTACAGATTAACTGTTCGTAAACAAATTTATATTTATTAGTAAAATTTCATAGAATATTTATTATTATTATTATTATAAGAAATCGACGTTAAACCTAACCTTTCTATTAAAACTTCCATGTTTCCAGGTTTCTGTAGTGCTCGATATCTAATCACCTTTTAATTCTTATCTAATTTATATTTTTCTATTTTCTATTTTAACATATTTTAATTTCGCACCCGGTAGACTCTGTTGTCTTCGTTGAAAATAAAGTTATTCATTATACTCCGGCAATGAATTATAAATTAAAATAAAATATTTGTGAGATTAGTTTAACAAAAGCACACTGGCGCTAATGTTGCTGACGTCAGTTTGGATATCGTCTATTGTACCACAAACATATTCACAACTTTAAAGAAGCGATATACACATAATATTTTATTAAACACGTTAGAATATATTTGCTGCTTAATTTGAATGTTTTTAACATACGAGGGTCATTTCATAAATAATGCACACGAATTTTTTGTTTTTTACATGTTAATTTTTATTACAGTATTTCTTCATAATCCTTCAATATAGTCTCCCTGCTTTTCAATAAACGAGTCCCAACGTTTGAGAAGCTTTACTATTCCATCCAAGACACCAACTCTGTCGAATGGCTCTGGTAACAGCAGCATTAAGCTCTTCCAGACCAATAACAATGTCCACGCATAGGTTTTTTCAGCTTTCAGAAAGTTCCCCACATGTCGCACGACGATCTTCTTTAAGATCATCTGCCACAAACTTAACACTTCCTTCATCTGTTGATGTTCTCAGCCTTCCTGGTCATCGTTTATACTCACAAGACCACTACGAAAACGATTAGCTCAAAAAGAAACTGTACTACGGTCCACTATCAAGTCACCGCATATTTCACTTAAAAATCTGTGGATTTTTGCCGGGTTTTTGTCGCGTAATGTTTCGATTTTAGTGTACGATCTCTGATCGTCAACAATCACAATACCCGAGATTCCTGCAAGCTCCATTTCTAGCTCGCGTTTGTTAAAAACAGAGTACATGAAAAAAAAAAAAAAAACACACACTCGCACGCTTCTTCCTCGAGCCTTCATGTACAATTGTCATAATTGTCACTGTTGTTGCGTCATCCAACCCGCAGTGTTGCCAATCTGTACATTATTTATGAAATATTCTTAAAAAGACCTAATTTGCCCGTTTACTAGTGATTATAATGGGACTTTATGGCATAATAATAATAATGAGTAACCTACATACTTCTCTAGGTACATCAATTATTTTATTTAATTAATGCAATATAATATTTTGAAGGACTTACATATTTCTCCAGGTACAATGATTGATTATCTAGAAGTGCTTTCACCATCCTCATTAAATAAATCAACAGAGCCAAATTGTTTTGTACAACATTAACACGAACACCTTCTGCGATGAATGTGCACATCCTAGGCAGCATTTCATGCAAACCAGGATCACAGGCCAAACTTTGCAACGCTTCCTGAAAAAAAAAAGATTACATAATATCAACAAACAATTAATTGATACCAGTGGCAGCTTGTGGACAGCTTAAAGAGGAGCCAAATTTCTTAAATACTAATTTTTCCTCGTAATTCAAAACCAGCAAAGTTCTTTAACCATTTCGCTTCAGATTTTTATTTTCTAAGATACAATGAATTTTATGAAAATAAGTTTATATTTCACTATTACAGAGATATCTAAGGTGGTTTATAGTTTTTATTCAATTTCAAAAAACCATTTAGATCCAAATTGGGACAAATTGCTTCTCGTGCTTAAGATACCCGGGTTCGAATCCCAGTCCAGAGCATGAATATTTGTTTTTGTGTTTTTCTCCTCATCCTCATTAAAAAAAATCAAATCATAAATTTATCACCATTCCCAATCAGAATTGGATTCCCGTGAGAGTTGTAGACCTAAAATTTCACTCTTCGGAATGAAAGACCCATGCACAATATATGGTAACAGTACGTTAGTGAAAACTACGGGTCGGTGAGAGTACTATGGGATGATTATGGGCTGATGAAGATGAA
Source organism: Liopterus haemorrhoidalis (assembly GCA_963971575.1). NCBI lineage: Eukaryota > Metazoa > Arthropoda > Insecta > Coleoptera > Dytiscidae > Liopterus > Liopterus haemorrhoidalis. Next base: position 143,421,143 of record OZ020611.1, on the reverse strand, counting down.
ACAAAATCCGGTAATGAGATTATATAACTTACAGCAACACTCTCCTACTCTACGCTCTCATACACAGTAAGAACTTTTTCAAGTTCATTTGTATTTCTATAAGTGAAACATTTAAACAACTTTCGCATCACTTCCTTTGTCCAAAAAACCTCAAAATATTTTAAGAATAAAATATTTTTTATCTCCCATCTGTGAGAGGGAGCTTGAAACCTATAACCCGCAAATCCGGAAGAAATGTTGACTATAGTAAATACTATGTTAATTTATATTTGCTATAAATGCTTACCGCTCTTCGTCCTTCATCTGAACCAACACAAGCTTCTGTAATCTCCTTGTAGTACAGCTGCTGTTCAACAGACAATTCGTGTGTAGCTAGCTGTTTCACATGTACAGTTTCCACATTTCTCAATTTTTGCATTTTACCAGTACTTGGTTTACCTGCTGTATCTTTTGTTACTTTATTTAGTTTTGTTAGAGGATCCACAGATTCCAACTGTAACAAAATTCTCTTATAAACAAAAAAATAAAAGCTAATCTAATAAGAAACATACAAACAATGCACGAAACAAAATGTTAACAAAAAGTAATGTTTCTTGTTTCAAATAAAACTTGTTTTAAATAATTAAAACTATTGTTTTTGAAATAAAATTATTTAGATGTATTCATCATCATCATCATATTCAGAGTTAATTTGCAATACAATAGTTCCCTTAAGTTTCTTATACAAAATTAACAAACTGAAATAAAATTATTACCAATCTATACATCAAAAATTGCAGCTAATATAATATATTTATTTATTTTTTGAATACGTCTGATAAATCACAAACAAAAACATATAACGAACTTACGAACACAACTCGTTCGTAAATAGATAATCAACTATATAATTAATTTATAACAATAATGTATAAATGTAATTACCTTCTGTATATCTTTAGCAACTGGTGGCGGATTTTCAGGGATTGTAGGCTGTACACCATCAATACACAACCAATGTGCTCTCAAAGATACATCGAGTGGTATCTTTGGATTGATACCTTGTATAATCTCATTTAAATCCAACTCCTTTTCTTCTGTAAAATGTAATTCTCGCCCTCCGCCAGATGCAAAGCGAAAAGGAACAAAATCTTTCGAGAAAAATCCATATTGAGGCTAAAATTAAGGTTATGTTAACATAATATTTACAAATATAATTGGAATGTAAACCTACCTCAACATTTTTAATTTTTAAAGCATTATCTATATCAGAACATGTTAATTTTTGACGTTTAGAATGGTGCATAAACTTTGCAGACTCTTGTAGAACCACTTTTAACCTATAAGAAATGTCATCGGCTAATTCTTTAGCAGCTTCGTCTGGTAAATTTCCTACACCTATACTTTCCGCAATAACTTTCATAGATTCTATTGACAAATTTGTCCCATATAATAAATCTCCTTCACTCATTTTTATGAAGAAAATGTAATTATTAAAATGTACACAAAAACTGTTTGTGTTCGAGCAAATACATAGCAAATTCACAATATAATGGCTCGTTCACATTCACATTCACAATTCCCAGCACAGCACGTCACGTGATTATTAAATTATGGCCTATTATATTTTTATGGTATTCCAGGAAAATGATATTTTGTAAATATTTTGAAGGATAGAGACTAAAATATTTCGAATATTAAATCATTTGTTTGCTATAAAATATAAAAAAAATTCAAGGAATGCAGAGGCGAACTGGATTTATAAATATCCGGTTCAATTGCCAGGCCGGACCGAAAAAGAGCCGTTTTCGGTCCGCCTACTTTGATCAGCAGGGCCGTCTAAGTCCTGAACTCTATACGAATTGTGAAAAATAGAAGCGAGCAAAAGGGCCGCTTTCCATCTTTTCATTTTGAAAAGTGTTTTAGTTTTTTTTTTTTTTTTGCTCGCATCACTGCGAAAAAAGGGCCGGTAGACATCAAAGAAGCGGGCCGACAGCCCCAGTCCGCCTCTGCTGCGATGGCTGCGCAGTAAAATATGACGTCAAAATGGCGGAAATATCCTATTACAGAGAAATATTTGTTTATAACTTTAAAAACAACTTTTATAACAAAACATAAAGTTCTTTAAAAACTTATATTTTTTGATATGATGCAGCTATCATTTATAAGTTATCTGCCGTTGAGTTTGTTTCGCCAAGTTATTTTTTTCGAATTTTATGCGGATTTTGTAGTTTAATTTTCTTAACCCCGAGTCCGATAAGATAATGTTTGTAACGATAAAATGTATGTGAAGATTGTGAAGCGTGAATTTTCACATATTTCGGGGTTTTGAAGGTATTTAATAAGTGTAAGAATCTAACAGAATGCTGAATGTCTGGGAATATTTTTTCTCCACAACCACTACAGATTTTAGCAATCCTAAAACCAATTTTGACTGCAGAAAGCTAATATTCTAACACAAGAGTTGGAATATTATTCTATAACATTTATCTTCTTATGCATTTTGCCTGTATTTCATTCCTTCACTAATTATGGAATAACCATTCCATGCTTGTTTTATCATTTGTTATTTTCACTATAAGGTATGCATTCCTCCGCGCTGAAAAGTAGTGCAAACGGTATCTATACGCGTAAGGATACATTAAAATAAATGCAATATTTACATTAACTAAATGCAATATAATTTCGCAATGCAACGTAAAAAGTACTAAAATAGTGGCGGATGTGCGGCAAATTAAACCAGGGCTTCGAACCGGTACTGAACCGAAAACCGAAAAAAAACCGTTATTTTTGTCGGTCCGAAAACCGGAGCTGAATCGAAAAAAAATATCGGTTTATTTCGGTTAAGATAATGTTTATGGGAGTGAGCCAAAATATAAAATACATTTTATTTAAGATTATATTTTAAATTCATGAGCAGAAAAAAATCGCAACATTTTAACTGATAAGTAAAAAAAAATCCGCTTCTATTATTTGGGGGGGGGGATAAAATGTTCTTCTAAATTATAGTAGAAAATAAATTTCTAATACAAATAAAAGCATTTAAAAATTTATTACTCGGAACTGAACCGAAAACCGAAAACCGAAAAAAACCGTTATTTTTACCGGAACGAAAACTGATATATTTTTCTTTAATTGAACCGGAACAAAAACCGAAACGAAAAAAAGGGTTCGAAACCCTGAATTAAACTAAAATTAAACAAATAATAAATAAAAAAATAAGTTTAATTAATTGATTAATTTGTTATGTAATGTAAATTATTTGTTAAAATAAAATGTTTGTTATAATAATTATTTGTTAAAATTCTTTTATTTGGTGGTCGTAGAGAAAGTAGGGTCGGTGACTCGGTTGGAAGAGAAAATTCGATGCTTGTGGTTCCACACGCACGCCTCCGGCTCGCGCTCGTAATGTTCCACTCGCAACTAATTTTCCCATTCCAACATTGTTACAGGATTATACTATTCTATAATCACATCAAAATCAATTGTTTTTCGATAATCATTTTTATTCGTTATTTGAGTACTAAGAGCCTCCATTTAATTTTTTTAAATTAAATTTAAATAATTTGCTAAAATTTCGTAATAATAAAATTTGAATTACAAATTACCCGGGATTATTCTGCATTTGCTTCGGATCTAAGTCTTCATTAAATTAATAAGAAATATATTTATAAAGGGCATATTTTTTTTCAATATCAGAAAAGTATTTCTTACTATTAACAATGTCTTATTTGATTTATAAATATGTCACTATTATAAATGATTAACTCCTCTTTGATACTTTAAAAACAAAAAACTGAAATAAATCAAAAAATAGGTTGAATCATGACGTATAATTGTAGGCGCAGCTTACACACAATTCTTAGTTGTTAAAAAAAAAATTATTATATTTTTAATTTCAGAAGAAGACATACACTACCTTAGCCTTAAATACAAAAAAATCATAACATTATTAGCCATAATTTAGCCATGAATTAAAAAGATAATTAATTTTGACAAAAACACAAAAACTGCAATATTTTTCAAAAACGCAATCTGATCAAAAATTCCTTTCGCAGGTTTTCGATTCAGATCAATGTACATTACTTAGAATTTTTTCAGATTTTTAGTTTAACCGCTTTGGGTTAAAGGGTGCGGGATAGTAATTTTGATACATTTGATTTGTACTCAACTTGTACTCAACTTGTCAATAAACATTATTATTAATATTATTATAATATTTTTGGAAAAAATCGTTTTAAAATATAAATATTTAAAAAAATATATTTTTCGTTCTCTAATCTACGCCTTAATAGCTTTCTTTTCATATCACACAATAAATTTTAAAAAAGTACTTATTTTTTCAACGACACAATTCCATATTTTTATAAAAACCAATTTGATCAAATATTCCTGTCAAACTATTCTGGTTCATTATTGAGATTTTTCAGATTTTTTAATCAACCCCTCTGGGAAACAGGGTGAGTTTGCAGCACAGGGCATATGGAGTAGTTCTTTTTCATATTCTCTAATGGGTTTACACAATGACGCTATCCTTTTCTTGCTTGTCGACGTTGCCAGCTCTAAAACGCGCTGATCTGTGAAGACGCAGTATTCTACAAATGGCCATTTGTTTTTGTCGAGTAAATCATACGAGTTTTTCATATTATTATAATTGACACATTTGACACTTTCACAACATTTGGCAACACCGCTCCCATTTGCCATAAGAGCTATACTGCAAACTCACCTTTGAACGCACTATACATAACATTGTTAAATAGACGTAGACGTAGAAACGTTCACGAAGAATATTCATATTTTTATATTTCACGTTTACGTTTTTACGTCCGGCTAATAGGAAAGAATGATAGAACATGACAAAACATACTCATTATGCCGTATGTAGATAGAATCTATCAACATTTGTTGGGTATTGAAATAAGGGAAATAAATAAATACCATGGTTAGATTATTGTTTAATAATGAATATATATATTGTTTAACATATAATAGATAAACTAACTGAGGAAAATTTTTGGCGTACAGGGCCACAGCTCGTGCGCTTCAGAGGTGCGACGTAGCAAATGAGCGGAATTTGGGGTCGATTCTATTGAAACCTACTAATAGAGGGCGATCTTATGAAAAGTTACGCACGGGCGACATCGGTTCGATTCTAGAAAAGCCGGTCTTATGTATATTTGCACTCGGGCGGCTGACACCAATGTTTGCGTACCTGGTTGCAAAATTGGTCTAAACTACCATCGTGCTTTAGATATTCTGTGTTTACGACGTTGTGGGCGAATAATTAGCATAAAAGTAACAATAAAAATTGCTAGCATTTGTTTTCGACACTTTTTAAGAAACTTCTTTTATAAAGAGGTTAACTTAAAAAGTTTTGACACGATATTCTAAGTTTATTGGAAACCAAAGCAACAAAATCTACGTTCTACGTTTTACTCTACGTTCTACGTCTACGTCAACTGGAAACCATCTTAACTCTTGCATAATTCCTTCCCTTACGGATATACCAAACTTGGTCCTTGTCTAAAAAAACTGGAGAGATGTTACAGACTGCTGCAGAATGTTGGAATGGAGGTAGACAGGACGCCTAGCACGCCTAAATGACAACTGGTGGACGAAGATATCCATTTTATGGTGGCCAAGACGAGGAAGACAAAAGAAAAGATGGCCTCTTTGGCCCATGATCACTCAAGGCAAGACACAATGGGAGGACATGGTGGAGGCCTTTGCCCAAAGATTTGGATAGTTTTAGCCGAATAATAATAATAATTATTATAATTATTCATATTTTATATAAATCAAGGTCTGCGGTCTTGTGTGCAAGGCCAGCACACTCTTCAGAGTGCACCCCGCACACTGGCGACTAATCAAACGGCTGGAATTTGGGGGTCTATTTCAATATAATCCTTCTAAGAGGGTGGTCTTACATAAGTTATCACACGGGCGGCATTTGAGTATGATTAGGGTGACCATTCGTCCCGATTTTTGCGGGACAGTCCCGCATTTTGATTGGGTGTCCCGCTTTAAGACATGTCCCGCAAAAGTCCTGCATTCTAACTTTTGTGCACTTCACTTGTATTTGAGGAGATGAGGACCTTTTTTTTGCTCTTTACTTATATTTGGAAAGTGACGACCTTTTTTCCTTGCTTTGTCCCGCATTGCCTTTTTAAGAAAATGGTCACAAGTATGATGCTAGTAGAAGGCAGTCTTATGAATATATGCACACGGGCGGTTGAAACCCACGTGGAGGACCTGGTATTAATACTACATATATTATCTTATTATGTTTATATGAAAAAAGTAATAAGAAAATATTTTTTTTCCTTCGTGGAGGTTCGACATTTTTAAAATCTTGACATCTTACACATAAAACGAAAAATGTATTATCTGTCACTGATAAACCGAACAGAAAATTCGATCACAACAACAAATAACAAAATATTGCGCAATGTATATTTTGCATTGTTTAATAACATGATATTTTATTTGAAAACATTAGCAGAATTTCTGGTTATGTCGTTTCTAAGTATGATAGTAAAAACAATGTGATATTGATTTCGTTTAGAATCATTGTAACATGTTATGCAACATTTTGAAATTAACAATCTTACTGAAACGATGCTATCTATATCAGTGATCTCCAACATTTTATTGTAATCTTTTTGACATTTGCAAAATACTGAATCTTGACGTACCCCTTCCCAAATGCCCCCAACCGGGAGAGTGGGTCACAGAATTGTGCCCCCCCAATATTTTGCATTATGTCAGTATATATACATACGAGCCCACTAAGTTCTTCGCCCCCCCCCCAAGAAATAGTTCCGAATGCACGCCCGTTTTCTCCATGTTTAAATAGATCAGTCTAATCTCGTGGCCCGCATGACGTCATCTAACGTCTTGGAGGTATCCCAACCTGCTAGATCCATATACCACCATGTTAAATAAATGTTAAATAGACTATTTTAATTGACCATTTTCAAATTACCATTATTTAAATTTGGCATCTCTAATTATGTTGCAGTATATCAGTGAGAATTAATAAGATGTCATGGTGTAAATAATCGTAAATTGTATTTTATATCTGATACTTTACAGTTAAGGTGTTTTTTTTATTTCATTTTTGGTCTTAGCTACTGATGGCCATTAACCAGTATATCTATTATTTTCATTTTGGATACATTAGTAATTTTATGACAAAAACAAACATCCATGCCATCACCAGGATGCAAACCCGAGCCCCCATGGTTAGCAGTCAAATAAAGCACAATACAATTTATAAAATTAAACGTAACAAATGAGTGTAGTCATGGAAAAAGTATATTTTGATGAACTTAAACAGATGTATACTAGAGTTTGTTTTTAGTATTTTTTATCCGGTGGGTAATCAGTGGCGGCTGAGACAGGGAGGCGCTGGGACAGTGACCTCCTAAAAATTTTTAGTAAAAAAGCTAAATTTAATACTTTATTTATACTTCTTTAAAATTGCATTAAAGTAGCTAGATATATCTGCATATTTTTATTTTTATTATTTCTTATTCAAAGATTTTTCATATAAATGTTAGATTTAAAAAATTTAAATCAAGACAACAACGCTCTTCCGAGCGTTGTTGGACACTCCACGGAGTGTCCCAAGATACAGCGTTGCCACATGCAATATCTAATGTTCTTATCTACATATGAAGCAAAAATTTACTAGGAACGGCAACAGCGGCGAAGGTTAGTGTTGTATGTATTAGTGAATTACGGCCGGTGTCCCGTAGCTTAGTTCGGTCGTTGTGATTTGTGACAAGTACTTAAACGTGAAAATGAATCGAATGAAGCACGTTAGTTTTATTAAAATATACTGTATATTTTAATAAAACTAACGTGTTTAACTATGAAACAAAATTATTAATAAAAAATCAGCTGTGGCCACCACAGGACCGACCGCCATTATAAAGTACTTGTATAAAATATATTCTAGCAGCAGAGTAGAAATAACTTGGCCTAATATTATCTAACAGAGATATTATTTTTCATGACCAGGGAAACGTTACATATAAGTATGAAAATTTGAGACTGAAAAAATTTTACAAAAATTTACGACAAATTTTTCGAAATTTTTCTTTTCATCAAAAAACATCTCGAATAAAAGTTATTAGTTATTGCATTTATAGCAACTTTTGCTAAATAAATTTTTTCGAAATATTTTTCTGTTGCTAAATATTCGCAAAAATCTTAAAATCGACACGAGTAAACTCCCATTTTTAGTCAACCGATTTTTACCAAAAGTTGATCAACTCGTGCCATTGATGGCAGAAGCTTAAATATGAAGTTTCATAAAAATCCTTTTATACGAATTTGCTCTACACGTGTACACAGACAGACAGGCGGACGGACGGACAGATGGACAGACGGACGGACAGACAGACCGACAGACATCATGCTAAAAATAGTCAAAACGTTATGTAGGGACCTCAATTCGTGGAGATCCATCGAAATCTCGAAATCGGTAAGATCACAATACCTCCCTTATATATGTTGGCGGTCGGTAAAAATATGGGTCCTCATCGGCCAAAATAGAATATGTCCCAACAGGATAAAAATGGAAATAGAACATTTAATAGAAAGTTTAGTGAAAAACAATATTTAAAAACAAGTTGGTTGTGTGGATGTGATAAATAAAATGTTTTTTTTTTCCTGTGTTTGATTTGCTCATCAGACGCATATGAAATAAAGACAGTAAATAGTGTTAAAGATATTAAACATTTCAAAGATAAAGTTCTTAAACATAATGTGTCTCATAAACATATGCATTATCGGTTAAATTTGCCATGCTGGGATCGGTAAATATACGATTTCAACTTGATATCTATATATATAAAATCGTAACTAAGCTACCTACTCATAATCAACGCCCAGCCCAAACCACTGAACCTACAATCATGAAATTCGGCGAGTATATTCCCTCCATGACGTAAGCACCCACTAAGAACGGATTTTTCGAAACTCATCCTCTAAGTGGGTGAAAAGGGGGTTAAAAGGGGTAAAATGTGGCTTCACGGTTTCCTTAATATCTTTTAGGTCTAATAAGATATCGACTTGGTTTTTGCTTACAAAGATTACCCATGTAAATATTAAAAAACTTATTTCAGGATTTTGTCCTAATCGACCCCTAAAGGGGTGAATCTACAATAAGGGTGAATTATAGAACCCTTCGCATCTTCTGGGTTTATTGTGTTATAACATTTATTTTTGGCTTACAGGTGTCTTATTAAAATATTTAGAAAGTGTTTTGACCGTTTTTTTAAATTTCACCCCTAAAGGGGTAAATTGGTATTTTTTATTCGATAGAATGTCATCTAGACAAAGAAACATAAAATTCGGGGAGTATATCCCTTTTATGACTTAAGAACCCCCTAAGAAATGATTTGTCGAAATCCGACCTCTCAGGGGTGAAAAGGGGTGAAATGTGTTTTAACGGATTCCTCAATATCTTTTAGGTCAATAATATATCGCCTTGCTTTTGCTTACAAAGACTACCCACATAAATGTTGAAAAACTTATTTTTGAGGATTTTGTACTAATCAACCCCTAAAGGGGTGAATCTACAATCAGGGAGAATTATAGAGCCCGACGTATTTTCTGTGTTTGTTGAGTTATAAAATTCCTATTTGGCATATAGATGTCTTTTTAAAATATCTCGATATAATTTTGACAGTTTTCCAAAATTTCACCCCTAAAGGGGTAAAAGGATATTTTTTATTTGATAGAACATCCCTTGGACATAGATACATAACATCCGCAAAGTAAATTCCCTCCATGAGGTGAGCATAAACTAAGACGGGATTTTTCGAAATTCAACTCCTAAGGGGTGAAAAGGGGTAAAATGTGATTTCACGGATTCCTTAATATCTCTTAGGGCCGATGGAATATCGACTTATATTTTGCTTACTAGGATTACCCACACAAATACCAAAAAACTTATTTCAGGATTTTGTCCTAATCAACCCTAAAGGGATGAATCGTAGATATTCAATCAGGATGAATTATAGAACCCTTCGCATCTTCTGTGTTTGTTGTGTTATAACATTTCTTTTTGGCATATAGGTGTCTTTTTAAAATATTTAAAAAGTGTTTTGATCATTTTTTTATTTCACCCCTAAAGGGGTAAATTGGTATTTTTTATTCGATAGAATGTCGTCTAGACAGAGAAACATAAAATTCGGGGAGTATATCACTTTTATGACTTAACAACCCCCTAAGAAATGGTTTTTGGAAATTCAACCCCTAAGGGGTGAAAAGGGGTAAAATGTGTTTTCACGGATTCCTCAATATCTCATAGGTCCAATAATATATCGCCTTGGTTTTTGCTTATAAAGTTATCCATATAAATATTAAAAAACTCATTTCAGGATTTTGTTCTAATCAACCCCTAAAGGGGTAAATTTCCGAACAGGGTAAATTATACAACCCGTCATATATCCTGTGTTTGTTGAGTTATAAAATTCCTTTTGGCATATATGTGTCTTTAAAATATCTCGAAATTGATTTAACAGTTTTTAAAATTTCACCCTAAATGGGTAAATGGGTATTTTTTATTCGATTGAACATCCCTTGGACATATATAAATAAAATTCGTAAAGTATATTCCTTCCATGACATAAACACCCACTAAGACGGGATTTTTCGAAATTCAACCCCTAAGGAGTGAAACAGGGTGAAATGTGATTTCAAGGACTCCTCAATACTTCTTAGGACCAATAAGTTATCGTCTTGGATTTTGCTTACAAAGATTACCCATACAAATGCCGAAAAACTTATTTCAGGATTTTGTCCAAATCAATCCCAATGGGGGTGAATCTACAATCGGGGTGAATTATACAACCCTTCGTATTTCCTGTGTTTATTGAGTTATAACATTCCTTTTTGGCATATCGGTGTCTTTTTAAAATATCTCGAAATAGTTTTGACAGTTTTTAAAAATGTCACCCCTAAAGGGATAAATGGGTATTTTTTACTCGATAGAACGTCCTCTGGATAAGATACATGATATTTGTAAAGTATATTCCCTGTATGACGTAAGTACCCACTAAGACGGGATTTTTCGAAATTCAACCCCTAAGGAGTGAAACTGGGTGAAATGTGATATCAAGGTATCCTTAATATCTCTTAGGACCAATAAGATATCGACTTGGCTTTTGCTTATGAAGATTACCCATACAAATGCCGAAAAACTTATTTTTGGATTCTTTCCTAATCAACCCCTAAAGGGGTAAATCTATAATTGGGGTGAATTATAAAACCCGTCGTGTTTCCTGTGTTTATTGAGTTATAACATTCCTTTTTGGCACACCGGTGTCTTTTTCAAATATCTCGAAACAGTTTTGACAGTTTTTTAAAATTTCACCTCTAAAGGGGTAAATTGGTATTTTTATTCGACAGAACTTCCCTTGGATATAGAGACATGAAATTCGGGTATATTCCTTCCGTGATGTAAGCACCCACTAAGAAGAGATTTTTCGAAATTCGAGTCCTAAGGGGTAAAATGTGCTTTGAAGGATTCCTCAATATACCTTAGGATCAATGAGATATTAACTTGGTTTTTGATTATAAAGGTTACCCATATAAATTTTTAAAACAGTAATTCAGGATTTTGCCCTTATCAACCCCTAAAGCCGTGAATCTACATTTGGGGTGAATTATAGAAACCTTTGTATTTCCTGAGTTATAACATTTCATTTTGGTACATAATTTTCTATTTACCATAAAATATTTAGAAAGCATTTCGAATTTTTTTTTAATTTCATCCCTAAAGGGGTAAATTGATATTTTTTATTCGAAAGAACGTCCCTTGACATAGAGATATGAAATTCAGGAAACATATTCCATCCATGTCGCAAGCATCCACTTATATGGAATTTTTCGAAATTCGACCCCTACGGGATGAAAAGTGATAAAATGTTTTTCCTCGGATTCTTCATTATCTCTTAGGTCCAATGATATATTGATTAAGATTTTGTCTACAATGTTATCCGTATATATGTTTAAAAATTAAATTCAGGATTTTGCTCTAATCATCAACCTAAAGGGGCGATTCTAGATTCGGGGTGAATTATAGAACCCTTTGTATCTTCTCTCTGTGTTGTATTTTTTAGTAGACAATTGAAATTCGGGGACTATATTTCTTCCATGACGTAGGGAACCACTAAGAAGAGATTTCCCGAAATTCGACCCCTAGGGGGTAAAAACGGATTTCTTAATATCTCTTGATGAAATAACGACTTTCTTATTACTTACTATGGTTACCCGTACGCATGTATAAAAATGTAATTTAGGATTTTGCTGCAATCAACACTTAACGTGGCGAATCTACATTAAATCAGGGCGAGTTATATAATGTTTCGTAACTTCTTTGTTTGTAGAGTTATAACATTCCTTTTTGGCCTATAATTTTTTTTTTTCTAATCTTTAGAAAGTCTTTTAAACGTTTTTGTTTTTATCTATAAAAGGGTAAATAGGTATATTTTTGATTAGATACATGTAATTCCGGGAAATATTCCTTTCATAACGTAAGCATCGAACCCCTTATATCTCCTGTGCTTCTTGAGTTAGAACATTTCTTTCTGGCATATAGGTGACTTTTTAAAATCTTTCGATAGTGTTCTGATAGTATTTTAAATTTCATTCCTAAAGGGTAAATTAGAATTTTTTATTAGAAATAAGAAATTCCAAGAGCAAATTTCTCGATATGACGTAAGAACCTACTAAAAAAGGATTTTTCGACCCCTATGGGGTGAAAAGGAGTAAAATGTTTTATCACGGATACTTCAACATCTCTTAGGACAGATGGGATATCGAATATCGACTAGGTTTTTGCTTATAAAAGTTACCCATGCACATGTTTAGAAACAAACAGACTATTACACTAATGAGCCTCTAACGGGGTGAATCTACAGCTGACGAGAGAGTCAGCAATGTGATCTATAGAGAACCATGACTTATAATAATTGCACGATGATGGTAAATCGTCAATATACCGTAGCGAAGCACGGGTACTCAGCTAGTTGCGTATAAACGTTCAATTAAAGAACATAACGAAAAGGTTAAATCTAATATTTAAATACATGTGAATATGTGTAGGTATCTGCTTAATTAATAACCAAATATTTTATGTTTCTGACTACAAAGCGTTGTCTTAATAATATTGCAATTTTAATAATAATAATAATAATAATAATAGAAGTAATAACTACAAAAATGATAATAATAATATTGACCATAAATCTTAATAAAAGTGCCAGATTTGTCAGTTTTTCTAGTTGCAGAACATATTTTCAGGTATTTTTTATTTATTTACTTTTTTCTCGTATAACTATATTTTAATAGATATATATGGGAAAAAAGTGTCCTCCCAAATATTTTACTCACCAGCCGCTACTGTGGGTAATAGTATATTATGCAACGAGCATGAAATTACTATTCCATGCAAGTGTCATACTATACTTTTTCCACGACTATAACTTTATTACTTATTTAATTTTTATTCAGTTCCCTTTAAAAACTAACAATAATTTGACAGTTGCTTTCAACCTATTTATTACGTTGCCTAGCAACGGTAATGTATCTACGTGTCATACGGAATATAAATTCAGTTAAAAGGACAACACTTGCGTCAACTAATTATCTAACTAACGAAGACCAATTCTATCAAAAAATATATTTGTAAAATTCGAAAACTTTAACTATATTATTCAATTGTAATCTGCCGGTTTCCTTTACAAACTAACAATAATTTGACATATGCTTTTGTAACTTATTTCTTACGTTGCCTAACAACGGCCGGCCATTGCTGCTCGAACCTGTTACGTAATGAGCTCATTACGTAACAGGTCAGCGGTGTGTAATAAAAAGGAGTGGGGAACGTGCTACATTTACTAATAATAGACAAGCCTGTAATGAACGTATATCTATATAGTCGTGGAAAATATATTTTTTATATTATTATTATTATTATGTTATCCATTATTTGTTTATATAATGCACTGCTAGTGAGTTGGCAAGATCATCCAAACTGTCAGCTCAGGGTAGACCGTATCAGTCTGTAATCAAGCCTATTCAGCATAGCTTGTGAAACACGTTTTGTAAGCCCAAGTTGTATTTGTAAGCCGCTTGACACAGTTAGCACGTCCACACTATGAACATTTTTCTTTGATCCAGACCGCCATCAATCGGTTTGCAAGTAACATGCAAAGGAATATTAAATCTAAAAATATTCTGAAATAATATTAATATTTATGGAAACAGTAATAATAATCTTCATAATAGTCTTAAAATAATAATAACATAGTCTTGTATCTACTTTGGTAAAATAAACCAGGGCTTCGAACCGTTATTTTTTTCGTTTCGGTTTTCGTTCCGGTTCAATTAAAAAAATATATATCGGTTCGGTTCCGGTTTTCGTTCCGGCAAAAATAACGGTTTTTTTTGGTTTTCGGTCTTCGGTTCAGTTCCGAGTGATAAATTTGTAAATGCTTGTATGTATTAGAAATTTATTTTCTATTATAATTTAGTAGAACATTTTATTCCTTATTTCCATTCCATCATACCAACGCCGCTGCCAGGGAGGGATTCTTCGCGTTCACCCCCCCCCCCCTTCCGAAATAATAGAAGCGCATGTTTTTACCTATCAGTTAAAACCAGTGGCGAAGGGAGACCTCCGCTAGACTGGCCCTCCCATAAAAAAAAAATAATAAAAAAAACATAATTTTTTTTTTTTTTTTAAATATTTAGGTAAATCTTCAAAAATACATCAAATTATGTCCTATACAATTTTTTGTCCAAGGCTTGGTTTACTAGTTACGATTTTTTTTTAAATTTTAAAGTTTAATAACTTCCGTTTCCGGTTTCGTATTTTAATAAAAAACAATAGAGTTCTTCCCAATTATTAGGAGATTTTTTTAGTACCAGAACGAACTCTTTAAGTTAAACCGTTTTTGAGTTATCATGTATACACACAGGCACACAGACACACAGGCACACAGACACACACACAGGCACACACACATACGGACGGCACTTCGAAAATAGGTTTTTTTGATTCCCTGGACCATGAAACGTGGTCATCCGTCAAAATCTCGACATCGAAAATTTTCGCGATTACAATACTTGCCCCTTATGTATTAAGGTCGGGCAAGTAAAAAATAGATTTTTTTTTCTGCTCATCAGTTTAAAAAATAATCTTAAACAAAATGTATTTTATATTCACTCACATAAACATTATCTGAACCGAAATAAACCGATATTTTTTTTTCGGTTCAGTTCCGGTTTTCGCTCAGACAAAAATAATGGTTTTTTTCGGTTTTCGGTTTTCGGTTCAGTTCCGGTTCGAAGCCCTGAAATAAACAGTGCCTGCAAATCAAATTTTTAAATTTTATTGAGAACTGATATGCTCTATTACGCTGTCTGGTGATCAAATATCGTACTAGACACTCTAGTACTGCTTGAACTAATTACGTATGTTTTAGTGTTGAATTTTTTTTAGAATGTCGACAGAAGTTGTGAAAAAGTATAAAAGCCGAATATATTGTAGTGTTTTTAGCTGTCATTTAAGACAGGACAAAGCATATTGACAGCTGTGTACTAGAAACAACAGCCATATTGCCTTGGATCACAGCGCCGCCACCGGTCACTTCTCAATAGTGTCCGAACTTTCTTAATATTCTTTTTAACTATTTGTTTAGCACAGTGTATTCCAACCATCCGCCCGCCAATTTTTTTTCTCGGAATATTGGTTTGTTTGATCAATAAAACCACAAATTACGGAATAAAAATTGGAAAAAATATAAACTATTAATTATTTTGTAAGTATTGTACCGTTTTTACAATTAACACACTACTAAATTACTGTTAAAACTGTTTATATTAATCAACACACAAATAATTACAACATTACAGTCTGTTCCAAACGGTTAAGCGGAACTAAATTTTGCAATCTAGTTACTTTCATCGTTTAAATCGTGCTTTTCGACCGTTTTGTTTAAGCTTTGTAAATCATACTTACAATACACATTTTTGGTTAAGGTTAATATCATTTTAAATTGTCATTTTCTTTATATTTTGATTTTTTGTGTCATTCTTAATACAAATTTCCCATTTATTAATTTTTTTGTCATTATAATATATTAAAAAAATAATTTAATTTTGACATAGGTTATTCGTTTCCATGGTTTCATTGTTGTAATTTTAAATTTTGACATTGCAACGTGAAAAATGAAATAACCCAAGCAAGGTCCCTTGTGGTGACAACCTAAAAGAACGAAATTCCCATTTAGTTCCGCCTAAGCGTTTGAAACAGACTGTAGTACATTTATTTTGACAACTACAAGTGTCACTGTCAGACCCGCTGTTTATATCCATGGATACCATCATCTCCAAATGCACAGATCATGCACAATTATGCATATTCGTCACAGTATGTTATGCAATCTATAAAATTTTTGAAAAATATGATCGATTTTGATGCGAAATGCATTATTTATTATATTTTCCACATTTTTGATCTTGGTTGCACGTCAAATTCTACAGGACACGGAAAATATAATTTTTTAGAATACTAAAAAAATTAATAAGTAAATAATATGTTGAAGCACAATAAAGTTTATAAATAGACGAATGAAAAAGCGGGAAATCCCCTGGTGTTGCGAACAAGTATAAAATGCAGTGGCGTAACTATGGGCACGCTACGCCCACAACCGCGGAGGGTTCACCATTTAGCGGCCCATCGTACCTCCAAATTACTTTTTTCGTAAGTTTTCCCGCTCACGCTCGATTCCCCGCAATCGCTCAAAAAACTCGCTTTTAAGAGACAGATTTGTCTTAAAATTTAATGTGAGAACGCCACAACATAAATTTGATATAAGCACTTAAGAATAAAATTAGGTTTCTGAGCCCCCCACAAGAAAAATTCTGGGTGCACACCTGCATAAGACTAACCATTATTTAGTAAAATGTGGAATTTATTTTTAGATTTAAGATCCAATTAAGATGTGCAAAATAATTTTATTTTTTTAAAGTGGGTTGGTCATGGGCGGAAAATGATGTCCAATAAGATTCGCAAAAGAAAAGTTAATGTGTCACCACATAGTTTTTGAGCTATAATTAATATTCAATTTAAATTATTTGTTTTAAATGAACTCATTATTAAGTGTCTGATAAAATATGCAAAATTAATTAAAATATAAATCTTATCCAGTGAATTTAAACGTTCTTCTCCTACATGAAACGGGATTTTAAAAAATACTTGGACCTATCCAAGTATATTTTTTTCTTTTAATCTACCCAGTGGTGGCGCTGGCACCTAAAATCTGGAGGGGCCAGGATATATTTGAGAAAAATCTGGGATGGGGCAGGAAAATATATTTGTGTTTCCCAAAGGTGTGCCGCAAAATTCTCCAAATGTGCCGCAAAATCTTTTCAAAAAATACCAGCGTCGTTTTTATTGTAACATCATTGTCCGTAAATACCATTAATAAAAATAAAGTACACGAAGGATTTTTTTATGACGAGTTGAAATTGATATATCGTGAATACAGGGGCGTCTGCATCCAAAATTTATTTTTCTATTTCTAAGTAGGTGTGCCTAAAGTCACTAGATTATATAAAGTAGCACAACGGCGGCCATACTGGGGTTAAAAATGTCGCCAACACAAATGATTTTCAGTGATTGCAACAGTACAAAAATAAGAAACTAGTACTACCAATAATTTTTATTTTAAACATTGTAATCACGATTTTTTTAATCAAAGATGCACTATAACAAAATTTTGGTACAATTTCAATTTATTTTTTTAATTTTTATTAAATAAAATGTATATCATATATAAATTTAAATGAAACTTAACCTTAAATATTCAAACCGCTGACAAAGAAAGTTATTAAATGAGAGCGAGAGACGGAGATGTTACAGCGCAGACGCAAACTTAAGAACGTAAAAATTGCTACGTAGTTTGCTTGGTCTGTCGGCTTCTTCAAATGCTTGCGCTCAGATCCGCAGTAAGGAAAACTTGCGCTAGGGGCAAAACCGTGTTTTAGCACCCTTGCAAAAATAAGGTTCTCTCCTCCCAAAATCTAAATGATGAACAAAACAAAAAAAAAGGTCTTCACCTCCCAAAATCCAAGTGATGAGCAAAAAAAAGCACCCCCCCCCCCTTGGCTGCGCCACTGGTTGTGGTAAACAAATTTTATCTTCAACTCCCCGAGCAGCGACGTGTAATCTGCTGGTTCTGGGAGGGGCCCCAGACCTGTCGCCCCCCCCCCCCTTGTCTGCGCCACTGCTGTCATATATATATATATATATAGCTTTTACAGTTAAGCCGCCGTAACAGTTTTGTGTCGCATACAAGATTTTCTGACTTATTTCAAAATATTTCGTAATTGCTTAGTATCCTGGTGTCATATGCTATATAGTTTAAAAATATGGGGGGGATCATTGACTCGACCCCCCCCTCTCCCAAACACGTTTTTAAGGCATAATTTTTCCTGAACTTGAACTAAGGCCCCCAAGATTTTTTTTGGCTCCCTCTAAGAAAATTTTGAATGTGCGGCTGAATAAATACATATTTAAAACTGAGCGGGTAGAGGGACCAGTTCCGTCTTATCCATAAGGGCACATGGGGCACGAGCCCAGGGCCCCCGGCTTGATGGGGCCCTCAAAATGCCGAGGTCGTCGTTTACACGGAAAAAAGATGAGCTCAATTTTTAGTGCAATTTAACTACAATTTTACTACTTTTTTTAAAAAACCTTGCAAATGAATCGGCGGACTGGAGTTAGAGGTCTGCAGGGTCCTATTTTGGATCACCTTTACCCGGCCCGGCCCGTTCTGTTTCCAGTCCGGCCCGACCCGAGACCGAAAATATTAATACAATTATTGCATCTACCCGGCCCGAACCCGACAAAATTTTAAATTCGGCCCGAATAAACCTCGTTAAAAAAATATTATGATACAAAAATTGCTTACAGTTTTTATAATAATTATAAAACTAGAAATTAAAAAAAAATATATTTTTTAACGAAGATTTTAAAATATATTATTTAAAGGTATTATTTTTCTTATCCGGCCCGAGCGCGAATATAATACATGTCAGTAGACCCGTACCCAGCCTTCGGGCCGGGTCGGGCCTGGGCCCATGGGCCAAGCCCGAGCCCGTTCAGACCTCTAACAAAAGCATAAACAAAGCAAAAACATACTCTAATAAAAGCAAATAAATTAGAAGAAATTTTCCCGAATGTGGAAGTTGCTACAAGGATAGTGTGACCATTCGTCCCGCATTAAGATGCGTTCCGCAAAAGTCCCGCATTTTAACATTTTGTCCCGCTTTGTCCCGCATTTTAACATTTTTTTTTTGCTCTTCACTTGGATTTGGGAGGTGAAGACCTTTTTTTGCTCTTCACTTGGATTTTGGGCGATGAGGACCTTTTTTTTTTCTCTTCACTTGAATTTTGCAATTGTCTTCTTAAGAAAATGGTCACCCTATACAAGGATATTCCTTTGCTTAATGGTCACCAATTGTAGTGGAGAGAACTCATTTTCACGGTTAAAAAGAATAAAAAATGAATTACGAACTACTATGTTACATACCGGGCTGTATATAGGCTCAGGCTGTATCGCTATAAAATGTTTGTTTTACAAAGCTCATTAACCCTCAAGAAACAAAGAAAATGTACTTTAATTATTTTTTAACATTTTGTATTAACTCTAAATAGGATGGGCTACAGGAGGCAGCAGGTGCAAGGCTCTTGAATCCCGGGCTGTATATGGGCTCAGGCTGTATCGCTATAAAATGTTTTTTTACAAAGCTCAATAATTTTCAAGAAACAAAGAAAATGTACTTAATTGAATGCTTATTTTTTAACATTTTGTATTACCTCTAAATAGGATGGGTCACAGGAGGCAGCAGGTGCAAGGCTCTTGGACCCCGGGCTGTATATGGGCTCAGGCTATATCGTTATAAGTTGTTTTACAAAGCTCAATAATCTTCAAGAAACAAAGAAAATGTACTTAAATTAATACTTGTATTTTAACATTTTAACTCTAAATAGAATCGACCACAGGGGGTAGTACGTGCAAGGCTCTTGGGTTCCAGACGGTATAGGGGGTGCCGAGGTTGTATAGGAGCCTACGCTCCTATACAGTCTACACTGTATAGGGGCTCAGGCTGTATGGCATCCAGAAAGTATGGAGACCAAGGCTGTATATGAGCCACAAGTCTGGGGCCTTATGTGATATCGCGGGGCCCAGAAAGTAAAATAAATTAGGTAAGGAAATGGAATTAAATAGTTTTTTTGTTGGGGACCACTGTTTGGTTTTCCACCCCCCCCCCCCCATTCACTAAATGTTCGTGAGCGATCTTCGGTCGCCAATCACCACCAATTGTCTTACACTGAATTATGAAATTGTATTGAATTACTTGACCATGTTTACTTTTTTATTTTCTTTATTATATTTTTTCATGCGAAGATTTTTAGAATTTCTATTGTTAAGAAATTGTTAGGGGCCTCAAAAAATTACCTACACCCGGACCACTTTATGAAGGAGGTCGGTTCTGACTGTAAGAACTGAAAAGTTTCCGAAAAGAACCACGGTTTAAGAACTTCTGATTTAGAGTTCCGCATAAAAGTAGTGGCGAAACATCTGATGACGGCAGTACAGTTCAGTCTTTGGAGGTGTGTGTAATGTCTGTGAACAGTTTAAATTTAAAATAATTCTTATACCACACACCTATGTGAATTAAATTTGTAGTTTAATCATTTTTAAATTATTTTTTGTGTTAAATAAATTATTTTAATTACGCAATATGGAATCTGGAATTAAACAAGAGAAAAAACCAAATCCTAGAGCAAATGCAAATTGGTTGTCAGCTGTTACTTTTTGGTAAGTTGGACACTTTTAGAAATTTGACTTGTCTGTCAGCTGTCAATCGTGACACGTGCTATTGACAGATTATATCAAAAACTGACCTTGATAAAAAAACCAGCCCGGAAACTGATTTGCTAAGATAAACTATAATATTTTATCCAGTTATTCGTATATTTTTTGTTGTGTAATTTTTATCTGTAATGCAAATAAGTGGGATCTTTCGTTTTTTAGGTAGCGCCTACCATAGCCCCTTAAATATTCATTCTCTTGAAAAATATGGTATATAGAACAAATATAAAAAATAAATAAAAACCAATTTAGACTATTTTTGTTTTATGCATTTTTAAAAATACACAAAACAAAAAGACATGTTTTCATATTTTAAACAATTTTTGTTATATAATTGTTTGCTGTTAATCGATAATAAGTGAGATATGTCAAGATTTTTAGGTCACGGCCTTTGAAACCACCCATTAGATATGCTAAATGAATTCTTGTCCCGCACCCTTTAATCTAAAGGGGTTAAATTAAAAATCTGAAAAAAAATATAGGTAATGTACATTGATCTGAGCCGGAAAAGTATGAGAGGAATTTTTGACTACGTTTCTGGAAAATATTGCAATTTTTGTATTTTTGACGAAATTAATTATTTTTTTAATTAACGGCTAATAATTATATGGATTTTTTATAATTATGGCTAAGGTAGTATACGTCTTCTTTCGAAATTAAAAATATAATAATTTTTTTTTAACAGCTGAGAATCGAATTCCATGTATGTAAGGAGCCTACAGATGTAGCGGAGCGCCTACTGTTATACGCCATGATTCTACCTATTGTTTGAATCAGTTTAGTTTTTTATCTTTAAGGTATCAAACAAGAATAAATCATTTTTAGTAGTGAAATACTTGTAAATAAAATAATACACTGCTGTTCGTGACAATACGTTTTTGAAATTGAATAAAATAAGCCTTTTATTAATGTTTCTTATTAATTTAATGAAGACTGAGATACGAAACAAACGTAGAAAAAATCGCTGGGATTTTTTTATTTAAATTTTATTATGATGAATTATTTGCAAATTTTTTAAATTTAGTTCAAATAAATTAATCGGAAACTCTTAGTACTAAAATAACGACTAATATTGATCATCAAAAAACTTTTTATCAAAAAATATTCTTAGACATCCAGCATTCTGTTGGCTTTTTACACTTATTAAATACCTACAAAACCCCGAAATGTGTTCACACTTCACATCAATTTTTATATACATACTTTTTACTGTTAAGTCAGTAATACATAAGACTAAAGCAGTGGCGGCGCTAATTTTTTAAAATCTGGGGGGGGAGGAAATATTTTAGGGGGGCGCCATTTTTAGGGACTTGTAGGTACGACCAGAGCCGACGCGAGAGTCTCTAGCGCCCGTAGGCAAGATTTAATTGAGCGCCCCTTAACTAAAACAAAGATCCTCACTTTTAAATTTCAAGTGAAGACCTAAAAAAAAATGTCCTCACTTCTAAATTTTAAGTAAAGACCTAAAAAAAAGGTCCTCATTTCCAAATGTCAAGTGAAGACCTTAAAAAAAGGTCCTCACTTCTAAAATTACATTTTACTAAATTACTTTTACGTTCATTTGGCATATTTGGCGCCCTTTTGAGTCTCATGTCAGCGCTCTCCTCTCAGCGGCGCCCGCATACACCGCATGCCTTACATGCCCGCTTCCGCCGGCTCTGGGTATGACCACCAAAAAACCCTTATAACGTAACTCATGTGTCTGTCTGTACGGTAGAAATTGTAGCCAAACGGCGAAACATAGAAATTTGGTATGTTTATACGAAAAAAACTCATCCCGAGATAAATATAAACAATTATATATTTAATAAAAAAATTAATATTTTTTGAAAATTTTGAGTGACATACCAAATGAAACCTCTTAATGTGTGGATCAACAAATTTCTCAAACAAATTTATGGAATTTTTACAAAAATGTGTCAAAAAAACTTTTTTTCCCCACCCTATCTCTCAGAGGGGTTAATCTAAAAATCTGAAATTCGTTTTCTTTAACACGATTTTAGCCAAAAATGTGCTAAAATAGTTCTTCTCCCGCCCCCTTTTGCCTAAAGGGGTTAAACTAAAAATCTTAAAAAATTATAGGTAAAAAGACATTGGTCTGAGCCGGAAACGTACGAGAGGAATTTATGATCAGATTGCGTTTTTAAAAAATATTGCAGTTTTTGTGTTTTTTACAAAATTAATTATTTTTTTAATTCAAGCATATCGGGGGGCGGGGCAAAACAATTTTTATGGGGAACCCCCTAGACTCCTCGCTGGCGCCGCCACTGGATTACAGTAGGGTCCAGTTATAACAAACTCCAGAGGACCGACAAAAACGGTTTGTTACAACCGAGGTTAAGTAATATGTTTCAAAAAACATTACCGTCTGATTTAACCCTTTTATTTAAATTTTTACATTCACAAAATATAAGAACATATAATATAAGAAATAAGAACAAAGATAAAAAGGTGTTTATATATGTAGGTGACAATACAAATTTTACAAATCCTTACTTAAAAATTCATGTATTTGGCAAATTAATGTCGTTAGTATGCAGTTCCGCTTCTAACTGCCTCTGGTGTACCTATTTTTTTATAGTTGGAACTGGTGTTATCTCATCGCTCTCAATTTCACTGTCGGGGAAGTCCCTTATTTTAAGTTCGATATATCCGGAAACTTTTGGAATTCTATAAATATGTAGTTATATAGATATGTGTATAAAAAATTAAAAGATTATGTGAAGTGTGAATTTTCACACATTTCAGGGTTTTGCAGGTATTAAGTAAGTGAATGATGATTATTTGGGATGCCAAAACAAATTTTATATTAAAATATGTTTTTTGTTAATTTTAATTCGAACGCCTAATACCTACCATTATTTAGTTCTAAATATGTGCAGTATTTTTTTTTTATATACCAAGGTTCATTAAGAATTTTAAAAATTGCGCCTATGGCTTCCATTGGTTGTTATAAGTTCCGCCCCTCTGATTTCGTGTACATTGAAACAGAATTAAATTATAATTTAAAAAATTTCCACTGGTTATTAAATTTACGCTTTTAAAAATTAAATGCAACATTTGCCAAAATATAACTAGAATTTTGAAAAAATAATTTAAACAATATAAAAATTAAAAAAAAAAAACAAAAAATAATATTGTCTCTTCTCGCAGAGTTCGATCCCTTTCGGATCGAGTTACTTGGGTGAAAAACCAGCGTCAAAAACCACTACACCAGCATACACGTTCCAGTGTAGCGTGTAGCGTGTTACAAAGCTATAGCTTGTGTACATTATTAGCCAAAAATCACAAAAAAATGAGTTTTTTTCCAAAAACATAATCTGATCAAAAATTCCTGTTGTACTAATCCGGTTCACACCAATGTACATTACTTAGAATTTTTTCAGATTTTTAGTTTAAACCAACTGGGCTACAGGGTGTGGGACAAAAATTTTTTTGCACAATTTTGGCAAAAATCGCTTCAAAATAATTTATTTTGCAAAAATAAAAATTTGATCGTTAATTCACGTACCAAGAGCTTTCATTTGATACCCTATTCAGAATTATAAAAAAATATATTTTTTTTCGATGAGCACATATTTGTTGATATTAGGGGGATATGTTTTTTAGATGTTTTAGTATTTTTCCTATGTGCGGGTCAAAGAGTTGTATAAGCATGCCAAATTTCAACTCTCTAGGTTAAGCCGTTTGGCTACAATTTTTACCGAACAGACAGACAGACAGACAGACAGACGACAAAATGACGGTATAAGGGTTTTTTGGTCATACCTACAAAACCCTAAAAAACAGAACTAAAAACAAATTTATTGATATAGATTTAGAATTTAAATGCACGTTTGTTATCAAATTGATTTTGGCAGCGTGATTCGAGCACTAACCTCTCAAACTATGACAGTATTCGCTGATAAAAATAAATTTCGCGGAAATATATTGTATACATTACACTCGACACTGAAGATAAAAGTAATATGATCTCAAATACGAGATTAAATTTGTTATACATTGTTAATTTGTTAAAAAGTATTTGAATTGTTCACTGTAACATAATGTTATGCATAAAAATAACTTAATTGCTGAGTAATTATAGAAAAATTTAGCTGGTATTCATGCGCAATATGTTGTAGCTGTAGGTAACATTTTTGCGTTCACTTAATTTGTTGTTCCAATTCGCGTGTACGATTCAGCTTGGTATTGTTAGGTCAACTTTTATGTCTGTATGCAAATCGATTGATCTTAACGGTACTTTGTTGTATATATCATTATCTGTTTAATTTTTTATATAAAACTACAAACATTACATTTGATTTCAATGGTAAATATTTTATTTTACTCTTCTCTATTTTATCCGCTTTGTTATATTTGGCTTTTTAAGTTTTCAAATGTGGAAACCCTAAGTGGGAATAGGAGGGCTGCAGTTGTGGTTAGGGATGTTCCGATACTATTGATACGATACCAGTATCGATATTTTTCATTCGATACCACGAATTTAGTATCGATACTAATCTTCCGATATTTTACTAATATCAGTACATTTGACCCAGTATCGTATCGTTTCTTTTTTTTTTTTTTGTTAAAACAATATCGTAAAATTACATGCTTTGAACGGTTTAGAAGTTGCTAGCGTTAGGCGCCTTTTTCCTCTACTTTTGAGGTTCTGAAATGTTATTGGTTATTTTTGTATTTTCATTAAAAATGTCACCACCAAGAAGCAAAGTGTGGACCTATTTTACCAATATAGACCAAGGAATTTTCTCGGTGCTTGCAATGAAGAAGAGTGGAGTGTTTAATTCTATTTTAAACAATCACTCAGACCTATAAGCTTTAGCAAGTGTTCATATACACACCAGTTTTGCAAGTGAAAGATCGGAAATACCTTCGTAAAATGTTTATTATATTACTGTTTTCCTAATTCTCATAATTATGCTGTCCTAGATTTTTACTATCTAAACCTAAGCTAATTACCTAGTTTTTAGGTATACAGTACTTTATTTTCCCCAAATATTAGCCCATTAAAAATAGTGTAATAAACTCATAGTAATTACTAATAGTAAATACAATCAATTTAGGTAATTAGGTTACGTGTAGTTAGTAAAAATCTAGGACAACAGAATTAATAAAACGAAAATACATAATAAATATTTTACGAAGGGATTTCCGATCTTTCACTTGCAAAACTGGTGTGTATATGAACTCTTGCTGGGCTCCATGGCCTCGTCTACCTCTTCTCTTCATGAACGCCTCTTATTTATTAGTTCTTCCATGAACGAATCTTCCTCGCCTACGTTTTTTTTAGGTGTCCAATTTATTGTTACCTTGGTCATATGTCACTTTTCAGTCATGTATACTACTTTAATGACCATACTACTTCAATCTATTTATTAGATATTGTAAAACAATTAGATTGTTATTATAAGAATAAAATGTTTTTTTTTTACGTTTTATAGAAAATATATTAATTTTTCTTTTCGATACTTGAAAATATCGATATTTTTTTTCGATACGATACCGGCATTGATAATTTTTATTCGATATTATCTATACCCAAATATCGATACTTTCTCAGTATCGCATATCCCTAGTTGTGGTGTTTGCTTGGGGGTGTCATGTGTACTAAGTAGTGGCGGGGCGCTAGCTCTTAAAATTGGAGGGGATGTGGTAAGAAATATTTGAAGAGGACATCATTTTTTATCGTTATTAACCTTCTTGAAACAAAATGACCAAAAAAAGTCCTAACTTTTAAAACTCAAATGATACCTGGTCCCCACTTCTAAAATACAAGTAATGACCTAAAAAAAGATCCTCACTCACTTCGCAAACAAGTGATGACCTAAAAATAAGGTCATAAATCAATAAGGTCAATAACCTCTGATGACAAGTGAAAACACAAGTGAAAACAAACAAAACAAAAAGTCCTCAAGCGCCTAATAAATTTTCTCCAAGCATTTCTAGGGGGGCAGCTTGTGGCCAGAGTAATTTGGGGCGGCGGGGGTTACGCCCCACCCCCGAACCCCCCTCAAGCGCCAACATTGGTACTAAGGTGCCCCTGATTGACACAAATAAGCGAGTCGGTATATGTGAAATCCACGATCTGACGAGCGATCTTGCGAGAGTCTGGTGATCTTGCGATCACGAAGCAATATTTTTCGGATTTTACTTTATATTTTTTATTTTATTTTTTGATTTAACTCGCACTTTTTTTTTTTCAAAGAAATCCCGGATTCCGAGCACTATTTCGTAAATATTGCTGATAGTTAAGGACTTCACTGACATGTAAGGCGCCTTTGTGTAAAAGCAGTGGCTGCGCTAACTTTTAAAATCTGGGGAGGAGCCAGGAAATATTTGAGGGGCATAATTTTTTTTTATCGTTGTAAATATGAACGAAAATATGGTTTAGAATTTTGAAAAAAAAAGAGGGGCCGTAAGTGGACCTTTGGCCCGTTCCCATCATTCACAATTAGAAATTTTTCCAAAATGAACCGGGCACTTAGTTTTATCTAAAACATAAAATTTTCTTCAAGCATATTTGGAGGGGGGTAGGTAGGCTGGGGACCAGAACAATTTTGAGGGGTCAGCGATGGCTGGCACCGCCATTGTGCAAAAGTGTTATGGCGCCTCCCCTGATTTTTTTTTTAGTAACTACTGTGGTTATACATGATAAAGAAATCAATCAATTTATTATTACTATCATGGGAAATTTTTAATTGATCGGTAAAAACATTTTTCGATCAGTAATAAAAATATTTTGTAAAGAATTGATCAATCAAAATAATGACTTGATCAGAGAAAATTCTCTCGCTGCACGGCACATCTTAGCATACGTTTATAGGTATAGGCAATAATCTTTCTATGTGTTCGTACCTATACTCGTAATAGAGTATTCTTGTCTCACAGCGCCCTTCTTTTATGGCGTCTTTGTGTGGTGCATACACCTGCTTGTGGCGCCTCTGCTAATAGTAGTGACATATTTAGAAAGTAGTAAGTCCCATTCTGTCTCGCGTGGAATTGATTCCTTAGCAAAGGTTAAGGTTGTTGTGATATTCATGAGATTTTTGAACTTTACTATGTTTGTAAATACGTCCATACGGAAATCAAATAAGATCACTACATATGTACAAGGTTTTATCAAAAAAGTCCAAGACTGGAGTTGTAAAACTTCTTTATCATTTATTATTAATTTATTGTTTAGAAATAATTATTGTTACATTTAAATTATCATCTTCAAAATACTGTTCTTCTATGCAATGGCCTATACCAGGGCTTCTTAAACTTTTTCAAATAGCGACCCCCTTCAAGCCTAGGAAATTTTAAATGACCCACCATGTAATGAAATTAATATTGACCGTAAATGTAGGTGTAATATCGCTACAATGTCAATAACGTAAGGGATAAATAATACGAACCCATTCTTTTCAAATATATAATTAATAGAAGAAATTTTTTTTTTTTCTTACATATAACAACATCCAAATATTATTAACATATTAATGTGACGGATGAGCTTGTTTATTTTTACATAAATAATTAAATCTAGGCTCAATTTCAGTTAGTGCAGGTCGTAATATATTTTCAACGTTTATTAAAGTTGAACGATATCTTGATTTTATGTATGTTAATGTGGAAAAGACTGATTCGCATAAATACGTTGAACAAAATGGTAGCAATATGTTTAGTGCCATTTCCGATAGTAGTGAATATTCTGATTTGATTTCTATCCAAAATTCATGTAATAGTACTTGAGAAAATCTGAGTCGCAAGCTTGAATCACTTGATAGTTCTGCAAATTCTTCTTGTGCTTTGAAACACAAGAAATTAATTTTTTGCAAGTGATTGCAAATGGGTTACAAATCCAATATTGTTTATCGACATCACTTGGAAAATACGTATTGAAACTTCCAGATCCTTCAAATGATTAATTATAAGTTTTATTAAATCATTTTTTGGAATATCTTTATCAATTATATGTTCGTCTGTAAACTGAAACATTTCTAGCGATCCGCTTTCCACTCTGTTCTTCCATATAATAATTTTTTTAACGAATGTCTCAATTTTATCTTTCAGCATAAATATATTAACGCTGGTTCCCTGCATTGATAAATTCATTTCATTAATTTTATCAAAAATATCTGACAAATAACATAGTTTGAGAAGTCATAAATTATCATGAAAACAATTGGCGAAATTGAAATTTTGCTCTGTTAAAAATATAAGAACTTTATCTTTTAAAGTTAATAATCGTTTCAAACTTCGACCTCTTGCTAGCCACCTAACTTCAGCATGTAGCAATATACTTGTATAATCGGAATCCATGTCAATACACAATTTTGTAAACAATCGACTAGTAAGTGCTCGATTTTTAATAAAGTTAATGATTTTGATTGCATCAAAAAACACGGTATTTAATTCTGGTGCAAGTTTAGTATGTTCATTTCGACCAACTTTAACAAATGCTGTAAATCCAAGATCCTGTCCGGTCATTGATGCAGCACACTCGTCTGTGCACACTCCAGCGAAATTTTTCCAATCCAATCCTTCGTTTGTAAAAAACTCGTTTACTTTTTTATATATATATCTTTTCCACGAGTATGGCCTTCCAAGGGACGACAAAACAATAAATCTTCATGAATGCTTCCCTCATAAATATATCTTACATAAAGTAACAACTGTGCCATTTTGGAAATGTCTGTCGACTCATTCAGTTGAATTGCGAACTTTAAGCTATCTTTAAGCCTCATAAGAAGCTGTTGAAATTGATCATTGCTTATGTCCGAAATTCTTTTGGACACAGTGTCATTCGATAATGGAATTTTACGAAATTCAGCAGCATACTGTTTTCCATGAATAATTTCGGACATTCTTATAACTGCAGGTAGTAAAAGTTGCTCACCAATAATAAATGGTTTCTTCGTTTTCGCTATCAAATATGAAACTTCATACGATGCCAATAAATATTTATCATTCAAAGTAACATATTTCTCAAAATTTGCCTTTTCTTTATTTGATGTTTGTAGACGACACTCAAAATATGCTTCATAAGATATAATTACCCAAAAGTAGTAGATCTTTGCGACCCCCCTTCAGTAGCCTCGTGACCCCCCGGTGGGTCGGGACCCACAGTTTAAGAAGCCCTGGCCTATACAGGACACATGGCTCGAAGGCCGCATACGGTCCGCTACATAATTTAAGCGGCTGACAAACTTCAATGAAAAAAAAAAAAGAAAAAATCATTAAACTTATTTAGGATTAAAATATATTTAAAAAAGGAAAATATATTCTCTTCTTCCTTTTCTGTTAATCTAAAATATTCAAGAAGATCTTCAGGATATTTGAAGTTTCGTCACTGCTTATTATTCATTTGTATGAAAAATGGCTCGTGATCGAAATAAGTTTGATATGATATTAGCCTATTGATGATAATAACAAAAAGAAAACAAAAAAAAACGTTGTAAGTTGTAATTACTACGCTATTAAATTTAATAATGTTCTTCCAACTTCATTACAAAACTTGCAGATTGCTAATTTTAATGTCTTAAAAAATATTTTGTATCTGAAGCCTTTTACTCCACTGAAGAATTCCTGTTAAATAATTTCAGTTATTTGAACGAATTTTAAGACTCATAAAATACCTATTTGTCCATTCATTCTTCTAGGAAAAAGAAAAAAATAAAAAAAATAGGTATGACTTTTATAATATTAATTCTTGGACAAGTTTTATTTTAATTCATTTGAGTTATTTATATTGAACTGTGATTTTTTTTAACTTAATGTATTTCTTTTTTGACTTTTTTTTTACACATTCTCTGTGATAAGTAAACACCAATAAAGATTATTATTATCATTACTCTTTATTGATAAAAATTTGTGATTGTTAATCGTATCAAGAGCTTTAATTTGATATCCCCCAAAATTAAACAATATATATATATATATATATATTAATAAAAAAGGTATTTTATGAATAATAAGACATTATTTTATTGATCAACTAATACGTCTCGCACATCATATGATATATTTTATACTATTCTATTTACATAAAACAATATGCCTTAGCAACGATATAGCACCCTACGATCGTTAATAAGTGTAAATGTTGCATAATTATATTTTCGCTAACACGGCCAGACTGACATGCGGAACGTTCTCGGGACGCAACTGTATTCTTCACACCATTAACAGCATTGTTGTTATCAGCAACAGCAACCTGCATATCACCAGTGGTCTGTTCCATACCAACAACAGCATCCTGCATCTTGCGTACCAGTAACAGCATCCTGCATACCAGGAACTCCATTCTTGAGCTGGTCCACCATTCATCTTCTACTGCATCTTCAAATTCTTCACCTAATTCATAATCTGTAAATAGAGCAATTTGGGCGCAGAATTGATTTTTAACAAAATCAACCATGCACCAATATCAATTAGTAAAAATAAATATTTGCTTAAAACAAAACCTCCCAGAAGCAAAGTATAAATCGTGATCTGAAAGTTTAGAGACTTTTTGTTATCAATTCATTTCTCTATCACAAACTCAGTGACTAGATCAATAAGTTCAGATACTCAGTAACTATCTACTAGTTTCCTTCATTACAGATTGTCTACAGTACAACAAGCTCAGAGACCGTCTATTTGTTTCTGCACACACAGTGCTTTATCATAATCATAATCATCAGCCCGTCGCCATAGCTCACCATCTGCCACCATGGTTACAGAGCTATTACCGGACTGATGCCACTGGCAGAGGCTTGTCTTGCGGTACTCAACAACCTTTTCTCTCAACTCATTAGCAATTACATTTATCAGTTTATTCTGTCAATCCGATCCCAGTGATCTGTCATTTATCTTTTCCAATAAACGCTCAAATTCAAAACTAAAATCTCGAAACTCAGATCTTAATTATCAAATCTCAAACATCAAATCTCAAATATTAAGTTGCAAATATCAAAACCAAAATCTCATATTTTGGTGTTTCAAGTCTTAATACTCAATTATTAAAATCTCAAATATTAAATCTCAAATCTAGTTTTTACTCATTATGCCTAACACGTGCCATATGATTTAACCAAAACAACCTCTTACCTCTTACCATTGTCGTCAACAATCTTATTAGTTACCTTCATACAATGTGTTTGTTAATAACAAAGCAACGCTCGTTCATCCTGACAATGTTTAGAGAAATGCTTTGAATAATTAATCCTGACATATTCTTCATTTTTCAAAAAAATTTCACATTTCAAATTTATTCCAATGAGTGTCATTTCCATAGAAATCACTTGAAGTATTTTTTCGACAAAATAACTTAAAATTCTCCAATCTATTATCTAGCTCATAATTATTCATACTACCTTTATATGATTCTCAATCATCACCTTTAATCTAAACCTTTATATTAGCCTTTTCAATATTATACAACAATTTCTTTGTAACAATGTATTGTTGCATTGGAATATTTTTAATATTGCACTTATAGTCTTCTATTTTAATTTTCTTGTGGATGATAGGCCAATCACACTTCTGATATTAATAAGAAAGGTATTTTATGAATAATAAGACATTATTTTATTGATCAACTAATACGTCTCGCACCTCATATGATATATTTTATACTATTCTATTTACATAAAACAATATGCCTTAGCAACGATATAGCACCCTACGATCGTTAATAAGTGTAAATGTTGCATAATTATATTTTCGCTAACACACACACATATATATATATATATATATATATATATATATATATATATATATATATATATATATATATATATATATATATATATATATTTATATAAATACATATTTTCGCATAATATGTTTTTGAAGTCTCATTATTTTTTGTACATGTGCAGTTTTTACCGAACAGATAACAGATTTATGAGTGACAGTAGAAGGAACGAAAACCTAAAAATCATAGAGATCATAAGAATGTGCATTTTACAATAATTTTAATACCGATCATAATAAAAGCTAGTCTATTTGTTAAAGTGAGTGAGTGAAATTTTTTCCTACTTCTTAAAATAAATTGTTAAGATAAAATGCATAAGTGATTTTGCGGTACGATTACCGTATTTTTCGGACCATAAGACGCACCTTTTTACGCAGAAAAATCGTCTTAAAATTGGGGTGCGTCTTATGGTCCGAATGTATAGGTACGTTTAAAATTTGTGTGTTGATAGTGCATAAAACAGAATCAACCAAGAAAATATAATAGAAATTAATTCAGTATTAGCTGTTGTTTCTGACGGACTTAAAAGTCAACGACAACCCTTTGTCGATTAATAAACCATTTAATAATTTTATGCGGCAAGAGTGGAACAGATGAGTGATAAAGCCAAATCTCGATGTTAGCAAAAAGACGTATGAAATGGACAATTTAGAAGTACCTGGGTGAAAAATTCTTGGGAAAATGTAAAAGAAAATACGATTATAAAGTCTTTTAAGAAATGCGGTATAAGCAACACACTGGATAGTATCGAAGATGACTTGGTTTTTGAAAAGATTGACAATAGTTCAGACGAAAATAATACGAACAGTAACATTAACGAGACGGGTAATAGTACAGAGAGTGAAGATGAACAGAATGTTGCTGGTGCAAGTTATCGTAATAATAAATAGTTTTTCTAAAAATTGTCTCATAAATTTGGGGTGCGTCTTATCGTCCGCACCGGACGATAAGACGCACCGTCTTATGGTCCGAAAAATACGGTAATTAAATTTTTTTAAATCTTTATTTCACTGTATTTTTGGGTGGGGAGTTCCCCCCTCCTATGTGTCATTGCTCTGCGGCTACAGATTACTGCCGGCCACTTTTCTTCTTCTAGAAACACATTTAGTGGACACATTAATCAATCTCTTTTAGATCAGTTTCCATTTTTTTTTCTCTTTAGTCAATTGAAAACGGTGTCATTTTTACGAATTCTTTAGTTTTGGGAACAAATAAAAATCTCATGGGGCCAATTTAGGATATTATGGTGGTTGGGGAACCAAAAACTGCTAAACCATAAGGAAAGTGTGATCTGCGATGTTCAAGTAATAGAATTCCAGTCTATAGTTGACAAAAAACAATCGTTTCTTGGCAACCGCCACTCGAATCGTTTTATTGACAATGATAGAATAGAATTCTATTCATCGGAATTACGGTGGTGCGGTGTCGTGATTGTGGACATAGGTCAAAATGTCTTGAAAAGACCCGCGTGATACTCCTACTTTTTTGCAAACTCTCTAACAGTCTGTCGTCAATTGGTACGTAACCTTGGTACTAAAATCTGTCATCATCAAGTATGAAATAAAATTTAACAGAGATACGGTCAATAAGGGCCATCTTAAAACCCGTCAGGATAAAGAATATCAAATCAACTTCTTTTAAAACCTCTCTAACAGTTAATAGTTAATTGGTACGTATTAATTCCTGATTTTGGATAACTTTTTCGTCGTTTTTGGAAATTGAAGGCCTATATGATCACTTGATCTTTGATTGTGTATCTACCATCTTTAAACTCCCGAACTATTCAACTCAAAACATCTCCATTTGGTGTCTTCAAAATTTCAAGAGCAGAAACTTCCTAAGCGCCCTCTCATCTGGTGGAGATTTTCGGAAGATACAAGACTGACATTGTTTTGTTTTGTTCAATGGAGAAATACGTGTTGTTTTGTTGTTTGTGTTTTATTTTTGTGAATTATGGCAATAAACAATTTATTTTGTTGTGTGCCGCAATGCAAATCATGAACAAAGAAGAATCCCACTTAAACATTCCATAATTTTCCTAAATCGGGCACAACTTCAACTGAAATACAATTTGAAGGTAGAGAGAAAGTGGATCGTAGGTCTCCATCATACACAAATGTCTTTATGGATCCAAAAACTAAAAATGGTCAAAAATCCAAACTCATGAATGCATGTTTGCTCGTTGCATAAAGCAAACCCTGAATAAAGGCACTTATCCCATCTAAAATTTGTCTAAATCATCAGTTCGTATATAAAAAGACCCTTCCACTTCTTTATTATTTTTTACTAATATATTTACCATATTCTTGTTTATATCATATTAAAAATTAAAAATACAATACAATGAAAAACTAAAACTTTCCTTGAATTTTCTTTAGAATAGTATATTATTACATATCTTGTAAATCGTAGATTACCTTTAAATAAGTAAAATGGCTAAAAAAGCTTGGAAAATAGCTTTTGCCGTGTTTCTGTTGCCGTCCGAAGGAGAGATGGGCCCGTCAGTAGGGATGGGAACGATATATCGATATTTCGAAAATATCGATACTTTAGAAAAATATATCGATATTATATACTTTTATATCGATATTTGAAACGCGATATATCGCGCAAAATATCGATATTCGCACAAAATATCGGTATTCTTGTATCTTTTTACATTTCAATATATTATGCTGTTCACTTTTGTAAAAACAAATTATAGGCTATTCCAAACGTTTAGGCGTAACTAGATTTTGAAATCTAGTAATTTTAATCTATTAATTCAGACTTTTGGTCATTTTGTTTAAACTTTGTAAATCGTACTCACATTGCAAATTCTAGACTAAATTGGTTGTCATTATAAAATGTCCTTTTCATTGCATTTAAATTTTTTGTCATTCTTAATAAAAATTTCCCATTTATTTATTTTTTTGTCTTCGAAATATGGAAAAAAAAATATATATATTTGACATATGTCATTCATTTTCATAGTTTTATTGTTGGAATTTTAAATTTTCACATACCAAACCTGAAACATGACATAAGCCAAGCATGCCCCTTTTCGTGACAACCTATAATAACGAAATTTCCGTTTAGTTTGGCCTAATAGTTTGGAATAGCCTGTAGGACGAAATTTTGATTTCAATAATTTGTACCTTTGAAATTGTATGTCATGTTGATATTAAAAAATTATAAAAAATGTCACTTTCTTAATAATGATCTTAACCAATAAATCTAAAGTCGGTTTTACAGCGTAAGGAATATTTTTAATTTAAAGTCCGTAATACACTATAAAAGTAACCAAAAAGATCTGGTTTGTCCTTACAAAAGTGAACAGCATATATTTTTATTTAATTATGACAGTTAAAGTTAGTAAAATATTAGAAAGATGGTTGGTAGCTGGCTGTGTTCCAACTGTAAAGTGATTGTCTGTCAAGTGGCGACTTCTTTTCCCGCCAAGCCAACCAAAAAAAACTGTATTTTATATACCTTACATGTTGCGTGTTAGTTATTTCGTTATATCGAAAATATCGATATTTTTACTTGGATATATATCGAATATCGATATCACACTGACGA
Source organism: Liopterus haemorrhoidalis (assembly GCA_963971575.1). Classification (NCBI taxonomy): domain Eukaryota; kingdom Metazoa; phylum Arthropoda; class Insecta; order Coleoptera; family Dytiscidae; genus Liopterus; species Liopterus haemorrhoidalis. The sequence continues at coordinate 143,384,906 of OZ020611.1, read as the reverse complement.
CATACCGAATCGCGCACATATCGATATTCAAAAAAAAAAAAAAATGCACCTAATATAATAAACAAATTAACTGAAATCCGACAAGTTGGATTACGCATACAATGTATGTAATTTGTATTTGAAATTTGAACCATTTTTTGGAAATTTTACTATGAATTTACTTATGAAACTATTTTTAGTATGAATGTTTAGAGAAATGCTTTGAATAATTAATCCTGACATATTCTTCATTTTTCAAAAAAATTTCACATTTCAAATTTATTCCAATGAGTGTCATTTCCATAGAAATCACTTGAAGTATTTTTTCGACAAAATAACTTAAAATTCTCCAATCTATTATCTAGCTCATAATTATTCATACTACCTTTATATGATTCTCAATCATCACCTTTAATCTAAACCTTTATATTAGCCTTTTCAATATTATACAACAATTTCTTTGTAACAATGTATTGTTGCATTGGAATATTTTTAATATTGCACTTATAGTCTTCTATTTTAATTTTCTTGTGGATGATAGGCCAATCACACTTCTGATATTAATAAAAAAGGTATTTTATGAATAATAAGACATTATTTTATTGATCAACTAATACGTCTCGCACCTCATATGATATATTTTATACTATTCTATTTACATAAAACAATATGCCTTAGCAACGATATAGCACCCTACGATCGTTAATAAGTGTAAATGTTGCATAATTATATTTTCGCTAACACACACACATATATATATATATATATATATATATATTATATAAATACATATTTTCGCATAATATGTTTTTGAAGTCTCATTATTTTTTGTACATGTGCAGTTTTTACCGAACAGATAACAGATTTATGAGTGACAGTAGAAGGAACGAAAACCTAAAAATCATAGAGATCATAAGAATGTGCATTTTACAATAATTTTAATACCGATCATAATAAAAGCTAGTCTATTTGTTAAAGTGAGTGAGTGAAATTTTTTCCTACTTCTTAAAATAAATTGTTAAGATAAAATGCATAAGTGATTTTGCGGTACGATTACCGTATTTTTCGGACCATAAGACGCACCTTTTTACGCAGAAAAATCGTCTTAAAATTGGGGTGCGTCTTATGGTCCGAATGTATAGGTACGTTTAAAATTTGTGTGTTGATAGTGCATAAAACAGAATCAACCAAGAAAATATAATAGAAATTAATTCAGTATTAGCTGTTGTTTCTGACGGACTTAAAAGTCAACGACAACCCTTTGTCGATTAATAAACCATTTAATAATTTTATGCGGCAAGAGTGGAACAGATGAGTGATAAAGCCAAATCTCGATGTTAGCAAAAAGACGTATGAAATGGACAATTTAGAAGTACCTGGGTGAAAAATTCTTGGGAAAATGTAAAAGAAAATACGATTATAAAGTCTTTTAAGAAATGCGGTATAAGCAACACACTGGATAGTATCGAAGATGACTTGGTTTTTGAAAAGATTGACAATAGTTCAGACGAAAATAATACGAACAGTAACATTAACGAGACGGGTAATAGTACAGAGAGTGAAGATGAACAGAATGTTGCTGGTGCAAGTTATCGTAATAATAAATAGTTTTTCTAAAAATTGTCTCATAAATTTGGGGTGCGTCTTATCGTCCGCACCGGACGATAAGACGCACCGTCTTATGGTCCGAAAAATACGGTAATTAAATTTTTTTAAATCTTTATTTCACTGTATTTTTGGGTGGGGAGTTCCCCCCTCCTATGTGTCATTGCTCTGCGGCTACAGATTACTGCCGGCCACTTTTCTTCTTCTAGAAACACATTTAGTGGACACATTAATCAATCTCTTTTAGATCAGTTTCCATTTTTTTTTCTCTTTAGTCAATTGAAAACGGTGTCATTTTTACGAATTCTTTAGTTTTGGGAACAAATAAAAATCTCATGGGGCCAATTTAGGATATTATGGTGGTTGGGGAACCAAAAACTGCTAAACCATAAGGAAAGTGTGATCTGCGATGTTCAAGTAATAGAATTCCAGTCTATAGTTGACAAAAAACAATCGTTTCTTGGCAACCGCCACTCGAATCGTTTTATTGACAATGATAGAATAGAATTCTATTCATCGGAATTACGGTGGTGCGGTGTCGTGATTGTGGACATAGGTCAAAATGTCTTGAAAAGACCCGCGTGATACTCCTACTTTTTTGCAAACTCTCTAACAGTCTGTCGTCAATTGGTACGTAACCTTGGTACTAAAATCTGTCATCATCAAGTATGAAATAAAATTTAACAGAGATACGGTCAATAAGGGCCATCTTAAAACCCGTCAGGATAAAGAATATCAAATCAACTTCTTTTAAAACCTCTCTAACAGTTAATAGTTAATTGGTACGTATTAATTCCTGATTTTGGATAACTTTTTCGTCGTTTTTGGAAATTGAAGGCCTATATGATCACTTGATCTTTGATTGTGTATCTACCATCTTTAAACTCCCGAACTATTCAACTCAAAACATCTCCATTTGGTGTCTTCAAAATTTCAAGAGCAGAAACTTCCTAAGCGCCCTCTCATCTGGTGGAGATTTTCGGAAGATACAAGACTGACATTGTTTTGTTTTGTTCAATGGAGAAATACAATTTTTGTTGTTTGTGTTTTATTTTTGTGAATTATGGCAATAAACAATTTATTTTGTTGTGTGCCGCAATGCAAATCATGAACAAAGAAGAATCCCACTTAAACATTCCATAATTTTCCTAAATCGGGCACAACTTCAACTGAAATACAATTTGAAGGTAGAGAGAAAGTGGATCGTAGGTCTCCATCATACACAAATGTCTTTATGGATCCAAAAACTATAAATGGTCAAAAATCCAAACTCATGAATGCATGTTTGCTCGTTGCATAAAGCAAACCCTGAATAAAGGCACTTATCCCATCTAAAATTTGTCTAAATCATCAGTTCGTATATAAAAAGACCCTTCCACTTCTTTATTATTTTTTACTAATATATTTACCATATTCTTGTTTATATCATATTAAAAATTAAAAATACAATACAATGAAAAACTAAAACTTTCCTTGAATTTTCTTTAGAATAGTATATTATTACATATCTTGTAAATCGTAGATTACCTTTAAATAAGTAAAATGGCTAAAAAAGCTTGGAAAATAGCTTTTGCCGTGTTTCTGTTGCCGTCCGAAGGAGAGATGGGCCCGTCAGTAGGGATGGGAACGATATATCGATATTTCGAAAATATCGATACTTTAGAAAAATATATCGATATTATATACTTTTATATCGATATTTGAAACGCGATATATCGCGCAAAATATCGATATTCGCACAAAATATCGGTATTCTTGTATCTTTTTACATTTCAATATATTATGCTGTTCACTTTTGTAAAAACAAATTATAGGCTATTCCAAACGTTTAGGCGTAACTAGATTTTGAAATCTAGTAATTTTAATCTATTAATTCAGACTTTTGGTCATTTTGTTTAAACTTTGTAAATCGTACTCACATTGCAAATTCTAGACTAAATTGGTTGTCATTATAAAATGTCCTTTTCATTGCATTTAAATTTTTTGTCATTCTTAATAAAAATTTCCCATTTATTTATTTTTTTGTCTTCGAAATATGGAAAAAAAAATATATATATTTGACATATGTCATTCATTTTCATAGTTTTATTGTTGGAATTTTAAATTTTCACATACCAAACCTGAAACATGACATAAGCCAAGCATGCCCCTTTTCGTGACAACCTATAATAACGAAATTTCCGTTTAGTTTGGCCTAATAGTTTGGAATAGCCTGTAGGACGAAATTTTGATTTCAATAATTTGTACCTTTGAAATTGTATGTCATGTTGATATTAAAAAATTATAAAAAATGTCACTTTCTTAATAATGATCTTAACCAATAAATCTAAAGTCGGTTTTACAGCGTAAGGAATATTTTTAATTTAAAGTCCGTAATACACTATAAAAGTAACCAAAAAGATCTGGTTTGTCCTTACAAAAGTGAACAGCATATATTTTTATTTAATTATGACAGTTAAAGTTAGTAAAATATTAGAAAGATGGTTGGTAGCTGGCTGTGTTCCAACTGTAAAGTGATTGTCTGTCAAGTGGCGACTTCTTTTCCCGCCAAGCCAACCAAAAAAAACTGTATTTTATATACCTTACATGTTGCGTGTTAGTTATTTCGTTATATCGAAAATATCGATATTTTTACTTGGATATATATCGAATATCGATATCACACTGACGACATACCGAATCGCGCACATATCGATATTCAAAAAAAAAAAAAATGCACCTAATATAATAAACAAATTAACTGAAATCCGACAAGTTGGATTACGCATACAATGTATGTAATTTGTATTTGAAATTTGAACCATTTTTTGGAAATTTTACCTTTTTGCCATGTAAAAAAAAAATAATCGTGAGCCACGTGCTTTTTAGGTTCACGCCTGTTCACGCACTATGTATAATTTCGTACTCACGTTCAATCCCGCTCACGGTCAGAAGTGTCATTATTGTTTACGTTCACGCAAGTCTCCAAATGCTCTTTTCAAAAGTTCAAATGGTTCTATTGTTGTAATTCCAAGTTTAAAACAAAATTTCAACAAAAATTACCGGGAAAAAACAAAAACTATTATAAAAATGAAGTAACTTAGGCCCAGTTGCACAGTAACCGCTTAAGTTTTTATTTAGGCTTAAGTTTTAGTTTATGGTTTAGTTGTTGCACAGTTTCAGTTTTTGGTTTAAACTTAAGCTTAAACAGGAAAATACTTAAGCGGTAGATTTGTTTGGTTTAAGCCAAAATAAACTGTCAAATAGGACAGGTTATGTGTCATATTAAAATTGATCAGATTAATTTGATTGAATTAAAATGTTATATATTAATATATTTCGCCGCATACCCGTCTATAGGCACCGATATGATTATATTAATTAATGGGATGACGAAAAATTTTACAACAGATTTCGAGTAAATATTAATATTAAGTAAATAAAGTTGTAATTCAATATCATATCATATTAAACATTTAATTAACCATCCTACTAATAGGTAAGTTAGTGCCTTGGTACACAAATACCTAATATTTTATGAAATAATATTTACAGGAACCACGCATTCACTTCAATACAAATCCTACGATATTATATTATTGGAAGTATGTTGATGGTAAGGGAGTTTACTGGTTGCCATAAATCTACAGCTTCAAAAGATATAGGAAAAATATCGAGAAATATCGCAATTTGTACCTTGCGTCATCAATATATTAAAATGCCTAATATTCAAATGGAACAGTGTAATGTACGCCAAGACTTTTGCTATACCGCACGATTTTCTCGAGTTCTGGGAGCAATTGATTGAGCAATCTTAATCCAGATCTAGAAACAGATGTTAATTTTATAAACAATATACCTAACACAGTAATAAATCAAAACAGAAAATATAATGACAACATTCGAGTTAGGAACAATAATAAATGTTTATTTTTCTAATTTATAATGTATAAATAATAAAATTCTTTATAAATGTAAATATCTTGTCTATGACCTGCCGGTAATTTAAAATTTATTAATTCTAACTCTTTTTCTGAGCATTCTGCCATTGAACCACCTCCAGTCACTTTCAGTGAATACTTATTGTCGGCATTTTTTTTCTTTTTTCTTGTACATGTTTTAGTTTTCTTTTGTATATATATTTTAATATTCTGCTTCTCTGTAAGAGTGATCGATTACATTGTTAAATTCCTCATGTATGTTCGTCCAAGGAGATTTTTTTCTTCCACAACATTTAATTTAATTTTTTACACACAATCATATATTGTATTTATATTTTTTAAATAAATTTTATAGAAGACCAACTCATCTAATAAGTTCATCGTACATTTATTTTTACGTTTTGTTTACCGTATTTTCCATTGCTGGTAAAATTTGCATTATTTGTATAATAAACTACTTGACAAGTGACATTGACAGTTATATTTATATTGAATTTCAAAATTTCCCCGCCAAATATTAATTTTTCATATTACGAACTTTGTGAATTTATCACATCAGTTGGCTTAGCTAAGTATTTTTAAATTTTTGACTGTGCAACATCTGGCGCTTAAGTATTTGGTTTAAGCTGAAGCTTAAGGTTTAGCTAAACTCATACTTAAGTGGTAACTGTGCAACTGGGCCTTAGAGAAACAAATGGCAGTCAACTCACAAATGATATCTACATCATTTAAGTTTCTATTCTCTTTCTTTCACTAGGTATTGCACACCGAGCGCAGTTCGTGTATTTCTATCAAATCTTGTATTTCTATTTATATAGAAATACTAAGAAATTATAGAAAAAATAAGATGATTATTCATCTTAATTGTTGATTATTTAGGAAAAATATTTTTATTGCCCTTGGGTTGTGAACTCATGTATCCTGATATGGAATTAGTAGTTTAGTAAGGAATGTTTTTTATTTATGAAAAAAATCATGAGTTAGCTTAAAATTAATCATAGTTTCTCTTATCAAAAGTCATATTTACATTTAACACTTCACACGTGTCTATCGATTTGCACAGTCAACATCTCCGTCAGCTGATCACCACGCTATTTCAAAGCATGTTTGTGACGTCTGTGGACTTGCGTATTCTTCATCCCGTTCGTACTCCAAGGACTTCATGATCTAACAATGAAAATTCAGCGATATGTCGTCATCGCGAGGATAATACACAATAAACAGTCTAACTAAACAATTATAATCTGTCGCTTTATTTGTAGTATTATTATAAAATGGACAGTTTTTGTTTGATTTTAATTATTTACCATGGTGTTTGTTTTTTTTTAATCGGTGCGGCCTTTAGTTCAGGGTTCTTAAAATCGAAGAATCGAAACAGGCTCACAGATGAAAATATGAAGAATCAATTGCGCTGCGCGTCGACTAAATTACCAGTTGATATTAAAAAATTAGCAAATAATACAAAAAACAAGTTACACATTAAAATTTAATTTGAAGCTTGATTTTTAATTTTATTGATGATATTAAATTAAATTATTAAAGGATATAAAATATAGTAATGTGATTAATTTATCCTGTTTATATGTGCAGCCTACAATCCATCAATAAGATTTCTTTGAGCCCAGCAAACGATTTCGGTTGGACGTCACTGATTTAAAGGTTAAGCGAGCAACACGCAGCTCGCGATCTACGGTTTGGGCTTGCCTGCTTTATTTATTTTTAACATACACACACACACAAATTAATTTATATATTTATATAAAAATCTCCACTTCTACAAGCTGGCACATAATTTCAAGCCTTTAAGCGTTAAATAGCGTTAAATAGTCAGGGGTATTGAAAGGGTCATTGTGACGTATCTGCCGCTAGTGAATGTACTGTTTATTAGTATTCGATGTACGTTAATTATTCCACATTTGAGTGCATGAACATGAATGCGTTTATGTTATCTTTTGCTAATATTGTCAAACATAAAGTTTGTTGCTTATATAATTTTACATTTTGATCATCTGCTTTAAAAACTAACGAAAATGAAAAAATTAATGGGTATCATTGATGTAATTTGCGCATATATTAATCTAAACACCCTGCGCCAGCTACGTCACTAAAGGACGGCGTTTGAAATTGTTTAATATTTAATACTCAATAACTTTCTTATGGAATAAGTTTTTATTTGCTTCATAATATTTTGATTGCTATTCTTAGCGGTACAAATACTAAATTGAATTAATTTAATATCATTTTATAAGTTTATTTTATAATTAGATAATTTCTTTCATAACTTCTTTGTCGGTAATTGTAATACGTAATAATAATTGAGATAATAGTGTTTATAGGTCCGGAACCTATACGCCTTTTAACTGCACACTTTGTTTATATATTTAGCTGTCATCAGTATTCAGTATTTTAGGCTCCTTTATGGTCCTTCTGATACCTTCGATAGCTTCTGCATGGACAATAGGGTTGTAACGTAATCATATTTTATATTTTATATTACAGTAAAAATAAAGAGCAATTTCTATCTAGCACAGTTTTTTATCTGTCATCGGGCCCGTAATTATCGTTTTCTGGGGGTGGGAAAGAATTATTGTTTCCCGGGCCCGAAATTATTATTTACCGCGAACTAGGACCTCTGTCAGAGCCCTGGTAAATAATTACACTCTTTTAAAATCACCCTGTCCTTCGGACGGCAACAGAAACTTTTTGAAGACAGCGTATGGAGAAGGTGCTCTGATAAGTAAACTGCGTGTTGGCGTGGGCGTTTTAAAGATGATCCCACCTCTGATCATCTTTTTTTAGACACAGATCTTTTTAAGGGGCAGTCCGCAAATCTGGGCTATTAAAACACATATTTGTTTGGCGAAAATCAAAAAGTATAAAAGGGTATCATCAGTTTTTAGTCACTTATAAATATTTTTAAGCTCCTCTTTTATTAAATGTTAAAACATTTTACTACTACATTTTGATAAATGCAGTAGAAATTCCTTAAATAATAGATACTAATGTTATTACGTTTTGTGGTATTATATTGACTGCAGGTTTTTACATGAAGAATGCCAGTGTCAGAGGTTTTAAATGATTTGTATTCAAGAGATATGAGATGTGAACAGCTTGAAGATGTACAGATAACTGTCTAATATTGTTAACTGAGGAGCTGTGTGACCGTAGCGGCTAGGGTTTATGGCTCTTTGGGATAAATGGTTTCTAGGAAAGAAAAATACGAAACATGACAATTTGTAAGATATAAAACTTTGTAAAAATATTAAATTTTAAAAATACATTTTGAACCCTAAATGTACAATAAAAAATTATCGGACCAAACGCCGCCACAGTTTCATCAAAATAAATTTCTTATGTTTATATATCCACTATATTTTGAGCTTTTTTACTTATTATGGTATAATTACAAATATTCGCCTTGAATCTTAGGGACGGTTTGAACCCACTGGAACCAGGGACGTAGCCAGGGGGGGCATTGGGGGCATTTGCCCCCCCCCAGGATAGTTTAAATCCTGGTTAGTTTACCTTATATAAAATATAATTTAGGTTGTTAGAAGTTTTCTTCACCAGAGGTGTAGAAAATTTATAAATTTAATATACTACAAAAGACCTAGAACAGGGGTCGGCAACCTGCGGCTCCGGAGCCTCATGCGGCTCTTTTAGAAAATTTTGTGGCTCTTTGAAAATTGGCTGGTTTTTATTTTAATATAATCTATTTTCTAATTTTCAACTTTCTGCCTGTACTATACAGGTTTTGTATTTTTCAGAATGATTTACGGTGCAATTCGCGCCCGGTAATTGCCCGAGTTACTGCATATTCCCTTTTAGAAGAAGTTATTTGTTTTGAAAAAAAGTTATCTGTATTTGTGAATGATTTACGTGCAAAAACATTTTTACATTTTATTAATTTACAAAAATATGTTATTAATGTAATTTTTTTTGCACAAACTATTGTTAACATGAAAGAAGCTTTTCGAGATAGATTTAAAGAGTTTAGAAAATATAAAGCTACACTAGATTTTTTGACAAAATGTAGTAGATATGTAGCAATTACATTTATCAACTTCAATTAGTGGATTTGAAATCCAAAGGTTTATGGAATTATATATTCTTAAAACTTAATTCTGAACTGGAAAATTTAGAAAGAAAATAGTGAATTTATCTTCCCAGCATAAGTGGACCGAAATTCGCAATCTTCAAAATGTAGATAAAGTTCTTTTCGAAGCTTGGAACCGTCTTCCAGAATTGTTTAATCTTTTAAAAAATTATGCTTTTGGACTACTGACAATTTTTGGATCCACATATTACTGTAAGCAAATCTTGTCACATATGAAATTAATAAAGAGTCAGTTAAGAAGTAATCTTACTGACCTGAAACTAGAGTGCTGCCTTAAGTTAAAGATTACTGAATATTCACCAAATATAAGTCTTATAGAACAATATACAGGAGCAATCGTCCCATTAAAAAAATTATTATATTGTAATATACTGGCAACTACAATAGGTATCACAAACTAAATGTATAAGTAAATATTAATTTATTGTAATACTTGATTATTTTAAAACAAATAAACAATTTTTACGTTTTTTTCTTAAATATAGCATATATTTTTTAACGGCTCTTTCATGTTATTGTGTTTTTTTTTTTAAATATAGATTTGGCTCTTTGTCACTGAAAGGTTGCCGACCCCTGACCTAGAACGCTGTTATTTTCTACCCAAGCCATATAATTAAGGTCGTACCGACCAATTTAGAATATTTTGTTATTTTTGCCCCCCCCCCCCGCTGAAATCCTGGCTACGTCCCTGACTGGAACACCCCCCTGTGTGCGTCCCAGAAGATGATAGAGATCTAATTGAAGATGATAAGAGATCGAGTAGGTCTCGTTCACAATACTGGGTCAGGGTTACTTCCCTGACCCAGTATTGTGAATGATATTCCATGTGGTTTCTGTTGTTCCTAAACCTGAAGAGTAGTTATTAACCCATTGCAACACTAATGAAAAGACATAATTTGTTCACACATACGATTATAATCAATAACAACCTTGGGTTTTTGCAATGCATTCCCAGTCTGTCGGTCAGTTTTTACAGTATCTGTCATTTGAATGTCCGAATGAATAGTTGATAGCAGTTGAATAGGCTTTTTGTCTATCCATCGTATTACAGCTATATCATGGCTGAACAAAATATTTATGTCACCAAGTTTCAATGATTTCTGTTTTTAATTTTTAATAATTATTAATTTAAAATTAATAATCTAAATATATTTGTTAAAAAATATCACTCAAAGACAAACCGGCGAATCGCCGGCAGAGTGGCTCAATGCTAAAATTAAATACGCCGTTTTGAAACAAATTAAAAGAAAAAAATCGGAAACTGATCTTAAAGCGATTTCAAAAAGTGTGGAATAGACACTGGCAGCGATGTGTAGCCGCAGAAGGGAAATATTTCGAAGGTGATAATTTAAATGTAAAATAATTTCTTACTAATGAACCTCGTAAAGGATGAAGAATGGGGCCCCGCGGGGCTCCTGGCGCTCACCAGGTCCAATACCCGCTTAATTCCACTGGTACACATAGTTGAAATAGAATTGTGTAATGGTGCAACGAATATTAATTAAAACAAAGATTGCCAATGTTTTTTGGCTGAAATTTACATCTATTGCTATTGCTACGTGCAACAAGAAGTTTATAATTAATTATCTAATTTTACTTACTTGTATTTGGAGTTTTCAAAGACTATCGAAAGGTTTATATAATATCAATTATATAAACATATAATTAGAAATTAGAAATCATAATCTATAATCAAAATAAGTCTTCGGTTACGACAGAAGTGATTTACTCGTGACTCGCGGGACATTTGTGAGCTGCTTGATTTTTATTTATGACCAGCGAATGCGAAACTTCCAGAACATATTTTCTAAAAATATGTAATAGTTACGGTGACAATAGAAAGATTTTTCTGATAAAAATAACAGAAATAAAATTTTATTAAAACTATTAAGGCAATATTTTGTTCCGTCTTTTCACTGGCCAACATAATTATTTATTATTGTCATTCCTCACCAACTTACTGTTGACCAGTGGCGGCTGAGACAGCGTGGCGCTGGAACAGTGACTTAAAATTTTTTAATAAAAAACCTGAATTTAAAATCTCATTTGTACTTTAAAATTGCATTTAATTAGCTAAATATATCATATATTTATTATTTCTAAGTCAAAGATTTTTCATATAAATGTTAGATTTTAAATTTAGTGTACTTAATATATCACATTGAACGTCAACTTCTTGTTTTATTTTACACCAAACCAGTGGCGTACCCAGAAATTTAGATGGGGGGGGGGCGGAAGAAAAAATTATTTAAATTATGAATAAGGTTCACACTTCTAAATTTCAAGTGATGATCTAAAAAAAAAGTCCTCTCTTCGGAAATACAAAGTGATGACCTAAATCAAAATAGGTCCTTCTTCTAAAATACAGTGATGACCTAAAAAAAAAGGTCCTCGCTTCGGAAATACAAAGTGATGACCTAAAAAAAGTGTCCTCACTTCTAAAATACAAGTGACGACTTAAAACAAAAGATCCTTATCTCTGTTTTCTAGTGTGTTTGTGTGTTTTTATTTTTATTTCCTTCCTTCTTAGAGGGGGGGCCGGGCCCCTCCCCTGGGTGCGCCACTGCACCATACAAAATACAAAGGATCCTAATTTTATGATCTATAAATAATTCAAATATTACCTATGAAATTTTATATTTTTACCTATAGAAAAATCAATCATTTACCTATAGAAAATTAAAAAATGATCTATAGTAAATTAATACAAGGTGTCTCAAAAGAAATTTTATATTTAGTGGATCGATTAAAAAAAAAGTATGCCGTATATAGAAAAAATGTTTATTAATTATTAAAATACACTTTTTGGGGATTTATTTCTTAAAAATAATATCGTCTAAATGTAGACCCTCGCGTTCTCGGCACTCATTTAATCGAACAGTAAAATTACTTATGACGTCTCGGCAGGTGGACTCAGGGATGGCTGCCATTTCGTGACGGATATTTTCTTTCAAATGCGCCAGGGAAGTCGGTTTATTGGCGTAAACTTTATATTTAAGATAACCCCATAGGAAAAAGTCCATAGGGGTTAAATCTGGACTGCGTGGAGGCCAATTTATGTCACCTCTCCGGGAGATCAATTTGCCTGAGAAAATTTCACGAACACGTGGCAGAGACATGGCTTGGGGCTTTAATTCTTGCACCAATTGAATTTTGTAGGGGTGCAGCTTTAGGTCTTTGTGCATAATGCGATGTAATGATGATCTATGCACATTTAAATCACTTGCGCGCTTCCGAATTGAAAGGTTCGGGTCGTCACGAACAGACTGATTAACACTCTCCACGTTTTCTACTGTTCTTGATGACCTAGGTCGCCCGGATTTTGATTTATCCAGCGTTGTACCAGTCTCTTCAAACTTTTTAACCCAATGTCGAATGAGAGGAATGCTTGGCGCATCATTTAAGTGGCGAAAACCTCGAATACTGCAGAATTTTCTACGCGCTACAGTCGGCGAATCACCGTTTTTGTAAAACTCTCGCACGCATAACGCGCAGTCTGCTCCCGAGAAACGCTCCATAGCGACAGAATTCCCAAGAGCCAGGCTACCGATTGACATAACCCCCGCGCCCCTCGGATACGTTGCGTTCACGCAGTAAGCTAAATAAATATAAAATTTCTTTTGAGACACCTTGTAGTTGACCTATAGAAAATTATCACTTGATCTATAATAAACTACCTATAGACAGTAGTGACATCTATTGACTAGTAGCGTTATGATAAAACATAACCTAACTAATCCGTGAATATAACCTTAAAATCAGTTGTAAACTAACAGGTTCCAAAATTATTTGAATGATTCATATATGTAGAGTTTGTTTTGTCATTAAACTAGAATATGGGTAGCTCGCTTCGCTCGGCTTCTTCTAACCAAACCCTTACTAACCTAACCTAAGATAGTGTTTTGTCATTCAACTAGAAGGTGGATAGTTCGCTTCGCTCGGCTTCTTCTAACCAAACCCTTACTAACAAGCAAGAGTACTTATAGGTCAAGTATTAATTTTATAGATCAATAATTATATCAGTAGGTATATGATTATTTCCATAGATCTATTAAATATTTACATAGGTTGATAATTATTTTCATAGGTCGATAAATATTTCTATAGCTCAATAATTATTTCTATAGGTCAAAAATTAAAACCATAGATCAATTATTTAATACATAGGTAAACTATTATTTTCATAGGTACTATTCTGTAGATCATATATTTTTTTCATAGGTCAAATATTTTTATCCAAATACAAATCGACAAACATCAAACAAGCGACAACTGCGGTTTCCTGGGTTTCACGTGAAATACACGACGCTTTTGACGCTTGAATTTTCGTTGCCGAACTAAAATTTTCCGCCGATATTTAAATTTTACGTTGATATACTATTCTATATTAATTGGGTCTGTTGCTATTTTTCTTGGTTTGAAATTTACTGTTATAATGATGTAGAAAATTTCCAATTCAGGATCCCAAACAAATTTGTTAGGAGCCCAAACAATCGCCCGGCGACTTGCTTGTATTTGAGGTCGCAAAACTTAGCCTAAACGTCGATTTATCGTCCAATCTGACAATGCTGACCATGAAAAGAAATGTAAGCCGAGATGGGAACTCGCTATTTCGATGGCATTGCATCATTTGCCAGTACTGTGTAGCTCTGGATGGTGATGCGTTGCATCTAACTTTGTAAAAATTATGTCCTCATAGGTATACGTGCGAGGAAGTATTGACCATCCAAGGGAGGCTACAGACCCTTAGCCCCCCCCCTTGGCTACACCACTGACAATACGTGTGTAAAGGATTCTTTTCAATCACATGTTACTATTTTCGACACTCTATTGAAAATACCTCCTTTATACTCCAGAAGCAACTATTTTAAATGTTAAATAGTTATGACCGATGTATCAGTTCCGTATAACAAATATTGTTTAAAGTAAAAAACAAATCTTGTGTGTCCTATACATTTTTTTTCAATTGGATGAATATTTAGGGGCAATAGGGACCTAACCTAAATATATATATATATATATTGAAATATCTCACTTATTATTTCCTTTGTAGCAAAAATGTACATAACAGTCAGTTTCCGAAGTATGGGAACCTCAGCTAGTATTGTAATAAAATACAATCTACGCAAGATTGTGACCTTTAAAATAATATTTAGTCACGTGTTTGAAAGAAAGTTCTTAGCAAAATTGTTATGTATAAATTACAGTGAAGATTATAGTCCCACGGCAAAAATAAGGTTTCAATCAGTACCAGTTATAACTGGTTTCGAGTCCCAGTTCCGTCCGCGGTGAATGTCCGAGATTACAATACTTATATGTATGCTTATGTAACACTTTTTATTTTGCAGGTGGATGTTGCCAATCTTCTTTCAAGGTTACAAACGTGATCTTCAAGAGTCAGATCTTTTCGAAACATTAAAAGATCATAAATCAAATCGAATGGGCGATCATTTAGAAGAAGTATGGAATAGAGAATTAGCATATTCCTCGAAAACATGCAAACATCCTAGTTTATTAAAAGTATTACTTAAAGTTTTTGGACCAAGTTTACTATTTTATGGAATTATTGCCGCAGTATTAGAATTAGGGATCAAGTAAGTTATATTTAATTTATTGAATAGTTGATAGATTTACTTGGTGAAATTCAATATAGCTTAAAGGTTCTTAAATGAAGTATCTGGTAAAGTTTCACAAAAATATGTATTCGTCATGATGGCTGCAATAAACTGACGGTTTGACAGATCGTTTGACAATAATTTACAAAAGTATTAGAACATATTAAATGTAACAGTTCCTTCAACAATAATTGCATTCAGAACCAGTGAAAGGGGCATAGGTCCAGGATGCAAATGTTACTACCTACAATAATAAAACTAAACCTAAAGTAATGTTGTCGAACAGGGGAACCAGCAGAGCCATAGCAATGTTTTTGGCGCCCGTGGTAAATAAAGTAAATGAATCAAATTTACTTAAAATAGCGCCTCACTTCCGAAATACAAATAATGAACAAAAAAAAGGTCCTCACTTTCCAATATTTTTAATGACCAATATACACACAATGACGCCCCTCATAAAGCCGCGCGCCCCTCATCAAACCTCGCGCCCTTGGCAAGTGCCCCGATGCCAGGCCGTTCCTATGGCTCTGGGAACCAGTGTCCCTAATCAGACACAAATTTTACAACAATGGTTTGCGCTATTTTATCTAAAGGCTTTAGTGTATTGATGCAATTACATTCATTTTACCGCAGTGGTGGGTTTCAAAATTCCGTTCTTAAGACTTATCAATGATGGAAAAACCAAAATCGACATATTCCGATCAAAATAAAAATTCTGGAAAAATATTTTATTTTTAATAACTGAACTGAAGTGATGACTGAAGTGATGAACTGAAGTGATGATCCCCTCCTAAACCCGTACCTCTCTGCGCCACTGGTCTGCCCTATATTTAGTCATGTCTTCATTATCAGACTTTGAATACTACCGGGAAATTAAGTTGCAGCAAATAGACACGGTCATATATTTTTAATAACTGGTGATCGGCGAATATTTTAACTATTCTTGAAGTGATCAGCGGGTGTAGAATTTTTTAAGAAATGTATTTTTAAAATTTTAGTTTACTAGTCGGTCTAAAAGAATTTAGACTAAAAGATTTTTAAGAGTTAAAGCCGTAGATAACTTTTCTTGGGCCCTGTGCAAGGTTGCAAAGTGCACAAAAAGGTTAGTCTGACTTGGGCCCCATTGACGATTTTCTAGCTCCCTTGTGTCCCGGGCCCTGTGCCTGTGTATCTATAGCTTGCCTAGTTACGGCACTCTTAAGAGTATCCAGACTTGCCTTGACCTAATTTTATGCCCGTTCATAATTCGTCCACGTTCCGTGCTAGTTTGTCGTGTGACGATTACTGAAGTAAATTGCATTTCTAGAAATTTCCTTGATTTGCATCAATGTAGATCCAGCGGTTCTTAGCCTTTTTTAACCTTAACTTTACAGTGAAACCTCAATTTATTATTTTTGTAGTGCAAAACAAAAATGAAATACGGGAAAACAATAATTGCAGAAAGCCTTAAAAACTATACTGGATGTCTACTTTCTTTATTGAACATAGGAAGTACCTACATATTAAAATTTTACTTACTTAATCTTAAAGCCTTTTTACCATTTTCTGGCGTCAAGCTGTTGGCTTTTGAATATTAATCGTGTGGTGTCCTTCTGCATATTTCTTGCCACTTCTTTCTATCTTCTGCCATAGTCTTTGTTTCTTTCTATTTCATCCATCATCTTGCTGCTGCTCGTTGAAGGATCTTCACACGTTCTTCTTGGTCTTCCTCCGTTAAAATTTTGATATAGCAATATTTCTTTACATATTAATTTTAGAATTTAAAGAACAAAAAATCTTCTGAATTAAAAACTGCATTTAATGAATTTCATAAATTTGTTCCTAAACAATCCTAAATTTGTTGAGCAAATCAGTTTATTTCACAAATATAAGCTATTCCAAACGTTTAAGGGGAACGAAATAGAATTTGAACACTCTTAAGTTGTCACTAGATAACTTTTTAATGATTAAAGTGGGCTTTTGCTGAACAAAATGATCAATCCTTCATGGAATCGATAAAAATTACTAGATTTAAAAATCTACATGCCAATCCGAACGATTAGGCGTAACTAACTGGAATTTTCAGTTTTGTAAGTTGCTATATTTTATATATTGAAGATTTCCTGAACTCTGTAAAAATTACTAGATTTGAAAATCTAGTTCCGCCTAATCGTTTGGAATAGACTTTAGTTCCGCTTAAACCAAAGAAACCGACTATGGACACAAATCACAGACAGATCGCCATGAGAAATAAAACAGTACCCAATTTGAAAAAATAGAGATCCCGTAGATCCCGTAGATTCCCGTAGATTCCCGTAGAGACTCCCGTAGATCTCCAGATTTGACAAAATGTGATTTCTTTTTGTGGTCATATTTAAAGTAAAAAATGCGCCAACCTCCAAATACTAATATTCTACCGGTAAGAAATGCAAGACACAAAAGTGTAACACAATATTTATCGTCGGATACACAATTGAGCAAAAATGTCTTTCAAGAAGCATTTCATTACTACATATTTTTCGTCACTGGTCACAAATGTATGTGCAGTAACGTGTGTAATAATTGCCCCATAATGCAAGACCGTAGTCAATAAATTGAATGTCCGAGTAATCGATGAGCTTGATCGGGAAAACAGGTGGATACCAATTTGCTAATTGGCCGGAATGATTAAGATTAGCATTCGTAGAATTTAGGTTATTATTCACGAAAAGTTTAAAAACAGTCAGTACACGATGGGTTCTACAGACCTGTTTGCTTAACGAAGGCAACGGGCTCAAATTTCGTAAAGGAGAAGAATTTCAAATGGAAGGAGACGATTTTTTTGGAGCTAATCATCGTATACGAATCTTGGATACACCATAATATCTCAGAAAGCAAACAGGTTAGCATGGAATGACGCCACATAAGTTCTCCGCCGCCAAAGATATTCATAACCTTACCGTCAGCAGACGAAGTGATGGTTACAGGATTCTGGAATATTCATGATAATTGTAGGTTTCTTACTTGGCCGGAAGTCTATAAATGCAGAAGCAGACCCGAAACTAGGACGTGGCGAAAGAGGTTGCTGTCTTTTTTTGTGTCATCAGAGGTATTTTTTTTTGCTTATCACTTGTACTTTGGAGATGAGGATCTTTTTTTTGCTCATCACTTGTATGTTGGAGGTGAGGACCTTTTTTTGCTCACCACTTGTATTTTTTGAAGGTGAGCTAAATTGAAAAAAATATTCTTTTGTTACAACCCTGTGCAGAAGTATTGCAGTCAACTTCGTGCAGAGTCATAGAGTGTTTCAGTTCTTCTTCATGATACATAAATATTTCATATGAGAACATTACAAAACAAACAATTTTTACATGATTGTTTAGATGATTCAGTTTCGTCTTAAGATATCTTGGCAAGTCAAACCCAGCTGGTTTTGTTGTAAGTTCAGTGGTAAATGGTCCTTTATAATTGAATTTTTGCCTTTCTTCAGCCCAAGCTTCTTGCAGATTAAAGCTATCTTTGAGATATGTTAAGGAGGCTTGTCGGGATTATAACATAGTCGGAGGTTGACCGGCCAAAATCTTATGGACCGGTAGGTTAGTATTTTGGTCCAAATTTGTTTTAACCTATGAAGAGCTTCATATAGTCGTAGGCGTGGTGGAGCGATATGGCTAGCACCATAGACAACAACCTAACTAGCACTAACACTTTGCGGGTAGAACGAACCATTCTTCATGATTATACTCGTCCATATGTTGCCTGCTTAATCCAAGAAACGCTTATAAAGTTCGATGGAATGTATTGCCTTACCCATCTTATAGTCTTGACTTGCGACCTTGTCATCTTTTCGGACCCCTTAAATAGCACTTGGAAGGCAAAAAATTTAAGTCAGATGAATTTGTTTCATTAATTTTGTGTTCTTATTGTTGTTGCTATAGAAAAAAGTTCTATTATATATTTTTTAAATTTAATCGAATAATATTTGTTGCTGACTTGAACGTTGTCCGTAAGGATACCGTATCGTCCTCATATCTAATATTATTAACTAGTGCACCCGTTGCCAACTGTGTTGGCAAACAAATCATTACCTTAATGTGGAACTTGCTCGACACCTCAGACTTCTTTCTCTAGCCATACGCCTAACTTCATCCAATTCAAATTGAATCAACTCTTCGCCCATTATTAAAAACTGGACAAATAATGAGCATTAATCCGAATTATTAATTCATTAACTTTTTAAGATGGGAAAACGATTCATTTTCACTCAGTGCATTATATTTATAATGTTAAAACAAAAATGATTTGAGACGTTAAATTTAAAATATATTTATTAAAATTAATTTTCCATTTTCTTATATAATATAAAAATACGCACACGGAAAAAACGCACACGGATTAATACGCACACGGAAAAAAGCACACATGAAAAAATACACACACGGCAGAAAGGGCACACGGAAAAAAGCGTACTTACACTATATCTCAAATCAGGGGGTAGATTTACAATATCCCACTGAACACTGCGCATGCGTCACACACACGTCATTTGTTCAATATACAGAGATTCTAAACAGGTGGGATTGTGCAGAACTTTTAAAACAATTTTTAGGTGGTTCATAAAAAAAAAAAAAATAAACAGTTATCAACCATAACCTAAGATAGTGCTTTTAAGGTGAATCACTGTCCCTGGCCCTGCACAGAACAGTTAAAATACAATTTATTTTTAGGTGGTTTATAAAAAAATAAAATAAACAGTTATCAACCATAACCTAAGATTGTGCTTTTAAGGTGAATCACTGTCTCTAGCCCTGCACAGAACAGTTAAAATACAATTGATTTTTAGGTGGTTTATAAAAAAAAATAAATAAACAGTTATTAACCATAACCTAAGATAGTGCTTTTAAGATGAATCTAACCTAAACTAAAAGGTAAATGATATTTTAATGTGATAAATAAACAGAAACCATTGTTTTAGAGCCACTGATAATTCTTGAATTATTTAGTGTAGTCGTTATGTGCTGCCATCTGTATAGAGTTTGCAGTGGGATATTGTAAATCTTGTCCTATAAATCGTAAAAATAAAAAAATAATAAAGCATTGAAAAAATAATAATAAAGAAAAAAAGTCACATTTTTCTTACTTTCATCAAAACCAAATATTTTTTAAAATAATTATTTTTCTGCTAATAATAATTTTAATCAAAAATGTCGAATATCACGGAAGGATAACGTTTTTCTGTGTTTTGTTTCGTAAAAAAACCGATCCGTGTATTTCACAACTAAATTAATAATTGTGAAGTGATTTTTTAATGAAAAACACAACTGTCATTTTTACTAATTTATTGTCAACACTCAAAACAAAAATCACAGCACACTACTGTCCAATACATAAACAATAATTTCTTACAATTCTATCAATTATTATAAAAAGTGTTCGTAGAATATTCACTATTATTGCATCAACAATATATTTTAAACAATTTTGACATAAATAATTAACATATGCGCGCCTCTATCGGGGAATGAAGAAACGACCGGTCGAACATACAAACAGGCGTCCGGTCGAACATACGAACATACAAACAGGCGTATTATATTATAGGATTGTCTTGCCATTTACGATTATGCCTGCGGTCTCACAATACTGAATATATTTTCTAAAGATTGCTTCGAATACAAGTTAAAAAGTAGCGGAGATAATGTAAGACTAGGTACATACCTAGTCTTACCATTAATACTGTCAAAAAGTTTTTAATAAAATTCCGCAAGATGCTTAATGATATTTCTTCGTAATACATAGATGTATTTTAAATAAGAAACACCCATCCGTTTTGAAAATGACCACCTCTGATTTTTACACAGATCTTAAATCTAGAAAGACTTTACATTAATTACGTCTCTGCCATTTATGTTGAAAATTTGAGGGATGTTGCTATGACTGTTATGTTACAGGGTGACTGGTGTTATGTACTAAATGAAAATTCATTGAAAACTTTGGGACAGTATTTATGGTAAAACTAGGTAATAATTTCTTCTGTGAAACTCTATCTTTTTTAACATTTGCTGTTTTGTGCCAATGGAGGTGCATTGGCACTTCATTGACTCTTATATCTCTCTTATTGATGTCGGTGTTATTCAATATTTCAACTAGATTGTTATATTGTTCTAGCCATGGCTTCAGATCCCTCCACCCCGCAAATTTTCTTTCGCTTGGGGTCTCACAAATTTTTTAGCCGGCCCTGGTTGTAACTTCTACCTTGTACAAATGCTACTTTTCCACGGGTAATAACCTATGAAGAGACGACTGTATTCCAAATATTTATATTTGTAAAAGATTAATATGGCGCGCCATTAGGGATTTGAAAGATACTTTATAATGAAAAATATGTATTTTAAAATTATAAAAATAAAAGAATGGTACAACTTACGAATGATAATATAAATAATGATAGTATAAACACAATATTGATGTTAAACATTAGCATTTTATTTTTCATACAAATACGGGTAGATAACACTATTTGGCCTTCAACTGACTATAACACGTCTAATTTATATTTTCTTATATGTATGTAATTACTTTATGGAGTAGAAATATAGACTTCAAATATATCGATTTTTAGTTTGTATCTAAAAATATGAAAACCAAGATTTCTCAAAGAGTGCTCTGTGGACCCAGTGCCGTGTTATCACATCAAGCAGACTATGTGTCGCATCGGAACGCCTTCTTCAAGGGGCGCTGAATTTTAATAATGAAGTGATCAAGAGGATATCTCCCCTGCTCTTCAAGTGACTTTTTTTAATGTCTGCCTCCCCGCCCTTTAAGCGATTTTTTGAATATCATTCCCCAACTCTTAGATGATTTTTAAAATTTTTGCTCCACACTTATTCATAGTGATTGTTTGAGTTGATTTTGCCCCTCACTTGGCAGGTTACATCTTAAATACTAGCAGATTGTTGTGAGATCGCTGCATAATTACTTTAAACAAATGTAAATGCGCTTGAATGTTTTTTAGTATATTTATAAAAGGCATAAAAAAGGCTCGAGCTTGCGGAATGATTTTCTGAACACCTTGGTGCAAACCAGACTGTCGTACGATAAATATAATAATAATAATAATAATTTTATTGGTCCAGAAGATTATATACATACATAATATTGGACAAGTTATTATTTTACATATGTAAAAACATTTGATTACTATTATGGTCAAAACAGTTTAAGATTACTACAGGATAAAAAAATACAGAAAATATTTTTAATACAAGATATATTAAGCACAATAGCTTAATAGTTTTTAAAAAGAAAACTTTATTTTACAATGAATTACATTAGTGACTGCTCAGAATGAGAATCTGAATAAGAATCTTAGATTACAGAGTTTTTAGCATTTATATAATATTTTCTGTTTATTTGTCTTGATTCAATTGGTAGTGGATGCGTCAAACGATAAGTGGCTCAACCTTGTGATATATTGCGTTCTCGTGTTGGTTCCTATAGGACTTGTCCTATAACTCCTCCCTTCTTAGAAAGAAGCCCCCTCTGGAAGTTGGATGTTGATTTCTTCATCTTGAGTTTGGAATTGAACGTTTGGTTCCTGGATTCGGAATGATGGTAGCTTTCTGCTGGTTAGAAAAGTTTTTGATTTGCAGAATTTACACCATTGTACTATGATGAATATTACTAGGACTGTAGTCGTAAGTATTATCAATGTTGTCCAAATATCTAGGTTTCGAGAGCTGAACGATGGACGTTTGAGCGGAGTAACTGGGTCGATTGAAATATCGTCAAACTTCAACGGATTGAGGTTGATGGAAAAATTGGTAATTTTTGATGGTTCCATTGTAAAATCCAGTTTGGGTAGTATTAACTGTTTCCCTTGGTTTTCTTTTATTTTTACTAAGTTTTGATCTCTGAATACGACTTCACAGTTGTCATTGTTATTTATTAAGTGAATTCCAATCAGAGATTTTATATTTGTGCTGTCTAGGCACTTTAATGTTAATTTTTCCGTTTTTGGAAATACGGCTAAATATTTATTTGTCTCCGGGATAATTTCAATATGATTTTGCCTGATGTTTAACTTCGTGTAGTGACAATTATTCGAAGTCTGTTGTCTTAGTATTTCTTCTTCACAACTAGCGTTGAAATGGACTTGGAATTTGGCTGGACATTGAAATATTCGAGTTCGTACACACATGTCGCTTAGAGGTATAACCCTTTCATTAGATTTTAACAAATATCTTGCATTTGGAATTATTGTATAATATTTTGAGTCGTGTTCCATTGGTATTGAGTATAAATAATAAAGTTCAAAATTCGTTCTCAAATTTATGGGTATTGATATGAAATAAATAATTTTTGTTTGTTCTATTTTGCAATTTACTTTTAATAATGATTCTATTTCTAATATATTCTCTCGTTTGGGTTGGAATGATAATTGGAATCTATAAAATTTTTTAGATTCTCTGTAATTCTCGTAACAGTTCGTCTGTCTGTATAATACTTGGGTGTAAGGTACCTAGTTTACAAAAACTGACCGAGTTCTCAATATCTTGGAGCACATTAAGGATTGAATTATAAAGTATAATTAATTGATCAAATATGTTTTTCGCAAAAAGT
Source organism: Liopterus haemorrhoidalis (assembly GCA_963971575.1). Lineage (NCBI taxonomy): Eukaryota > Metazoa > Arthropoda > Insecta > Coleoptera > Dytiscidae > Liopterus > Liopterus haemorrhoidalis. Next base: position 143,361,090 of record OZ020611.1, on the reverse strand, counting down.
ATATCTTGAAATTGATAATCATTTATGATTTCGCTAAGTTGAATGATTTTTGATTTAAGAATTTCTTCGTTATGCTGAATATCAAGAATTGTATTGTTGAAATTTTTTATAATTCTATTATTAACTGAATAGGCTTGTTTTAATTGGTTTTCTAGATTATCTTGATTATTTTGCACATGTTCTAGAATTTTGTCATATTTTCTACCATCTTCAGCATCTAGATTACCAGTAATAAATTTGAAAGCTGAACCTAATCCATTTATAAGACCTCTTTTTATTCGGTGCGTCTTTTCTGGTTCTGAATAAACTCTAATATTATCAAATTTTGTTTTGATGTTATCTTGAACAAATTCTAAGATTTTATTATAATTTTCCAATTCATTATAGTATTTGGTATTATTAAAAATTGTAATTTTTAAGTTAGCGTGCTGAACATTTAAGTTTTCATATTGTTTGATTAATTTCTCAAGATCGTAAAAATGAACAAATGTGTGCGTTGTTGTCTCTAGTTTTGCAGGACCCAATTTGATTGGTAATATTCCTAAGTTTTCCGTAAGATCCTGTATTTCTATTGCTCGTCCCATTGTGAACAACCTGGAAGTGGATTAAAATTGTAAGGTTTTAGCCTGGGGCGTTTAATATTGGAGAGGTGTATTTTTTCTTGGGTGTTACCATGCGTGGTTTTAATTTTGCCTATTTTAAGATTTTTGTCAATGTCTACAATGGATTCTATTTTAAATTTATTTTTTGTTTTTCGTTGTTTTTGTTTATTTTTGACAAATATTTGTTCAGGGATTTGAGGTAATTTTTCTCTGGTTTCGTTACGTTTAGCAATGATTTTTTCCTTTTTATTTTGGATTTTATTTTGTATTGCGCTGTATAATAATTTTGTTTTATTTTTATGATCTTCTATATAATTGTTCATTATTTGTTTATTTATATCGATACTAAAGGGAGATTTTGTTTCTAAATGACCAGAAACAATTTCCATTGGCTTTAAGTTTGTAACGGAATGAATTGTATTGTTGTAACCTATCAGCGCATAGTTTACTTTTATTTCTATTGGTTCTCTACTGAATTCGGCTTGATTATTGAACAATCTAATGTGTTCAATGAGTGTTGAATGAAATCGTTCTATAATACCGTTTGATTCTGGATGTTGGGAACTAATAAAGTGTATGTCAATTTTGTGTAAGCTTAACAGTTCTTTGACTACCGAATTATTAAATTCTAGACCATTATCGGAGATAATTTTATCTGGTATGCCATGATGTGAAAAGTATTTAATTAATTTATTTACTATTTCGATTCCTTGTCCTGAATCTAATCTGTAAGCTTGGGCATATTTAGAGAATGAGTCGACTATGGTGAGGAATTTCGAATGATCTAATGTTAAAGTGTCGACATGTAAAATTTCAAAGGGCTTAGTACCTGTAGGGGTTATATTGAATTTCAACTTTAATGGATTTCGGTCATATTTTGAAATTTGACAAATTTCGCAACCATTAATATAGGTTTGAACCGATTTCTTTAATTTTGGCCAATAAAAATCTTTTTTAATTCGCGTTTCTGTTTCTTCGATCCCTCTGTGGTTTGTTTTGCTTTCATGGAAGCTTTTTATTATTTGAATGATTTCGTCTTCATCTATAACGTCTTTTAAATACTGTTTACATTTAATTATATTTATTTCAGAATTTTTGAAAAATGTTTGTAAAACTAAACTAAGTTTTTCATATAGTTCGTTTTCAAAGTAGATATAGTATTTTATTTTTGGGACTAAATATTCCTTGATGAATGTTATCATTTCTGTTTCATAATTAAATTTTGAAAATTCAACTAAAAGTCTCTGTTTGCTATTATTGAATAATTTTAGAATTTTTACGGGTTTAGGATCATATTCTATTTCTGAAATAATTATTTGATTTTTACCATGATTAACTGGTGTATCTACTATCGGGATACCAATTGTGGGGTTTTCATAATTAGAGTGGATCGTGAAATCACTACTGGAGTCTGAATTATTTTCATCATTTTGGAGTTCATCTCCTATTTCTACCATTATTGATTGATTATCAGTTTGGTCATTATTATCATTTTTCTCGTTTTCTAACTGTGTATAAAAATCAAATTTTTGTATTTCGTCGTCCCTATAGACTGTTATCAATATGTTCGAATTATTAAAAATGTATTGTAACATTAAGTAAATTTCATCTCAATTTATAGTCTCAGGATTATTGCAACTGTCTAATCCGCATGAAATTCTAGGGATACTAAGATTGGTGATTTCATGTTTCAAACAAAAGTCTTTTAAATTTAATAGTGTATAAAATATATCCTGTTTTGACGGTTTATGAAAATATTTTTCTTTCGTTATCAGATACAATATATAACGTGTTTTATCTTTTAGATAGACTATATTATGAACTTTAGGTTTTTGCAATTTTAGTTTTTCAATATTGTTGAATTTTTCTCTAAATTTCCTAGCAATTCCTGCTGACATTTCTAAGTCTTGGCTAACACAATGTGCCAGACTACTGTTTAACGGGGCTTGAAATAAGTCACCTTGTACTTCGAAAATGTTATTGTTATTAAAACTTAATTTTTGTTTTTGATTTAAATAATTTTGATATAAGGTTAAGGGATGTGAGGAAGTATCATTTTCCGAATTATTTTGAAGGATTTTTTCTGCGTTTTGTGGGATTCGACTCAAGGCATCTGCGTTTGTATTAGATTTTCCTTTTTTGTATATTATTTCATAATCGAATTCCTCAAGCTTTAAACGCCAACGAATTAATTTTTGACTACACTGTTTTAATGAGAAGAGCCATTGTAATGGTCTGTGGTCTGTAAATATTTTGAATTTACGTCCGTATAAGTAAGGTCTAAAGTATTGTGTTGCCCATACGATGGCTAAAAGTTCTTTTTCTATAGTCGAATAGTTTGTCTCAGAGTCATTTAATGTACGGCTAGCATACGCTACAGGTAAATCATTACTTGGGGTTCCTTGCGATAATACTGCTCCGATTGCAAAATTACTAGCGTCCGTAGTTAGATTAAATTCTTTACTGAAATCCGGATATTGTAAGATAGGCTCATTAATAAGTATTTTTCTACAAGTTTCAAAACAATTTCGATATTCGGGATCATTAACGTTTATAGTTGCATCTTTTTTTAGACATTTTGTTAGTGGCTTAGTAATTTTAGCAAAATTTTTAATAAATTTCCTATAATAGCCTAAGAGTCCTAAAAATCCTTTGATTTGTTTTGGTGTTTTTGGTATAGGGTAATTTGTGATAGCTAAAATTTTGTCAGGGTTTGGTCTAACGCCGGTGGGTGTTACTATGTGACCTAAATATGCAACTTCTTTTTTCAGAAATTCTGATTTGTCAAGTTCAATTTTGAAATTTGATTTCCTCAGTCTGTCGAAGACTAATTTAAGGTTATTTATGTGTTCTTGTAAGCTAGTAGAAAAAATAATTATATCGTCAAGGTACACGAGACATATTTTGTTAGTAAGTCCGTGTAAAATATTGTCCATGACCCGCTGGAACGTCGCAGGTGCATTTTTTAGTCCAAAAGGCATTCGTAAAAACTCGAAATGACCGTCTTCGGTTGAGAATGCAGTTTTTGAAATGTCTTTGTCGTCTAGTTCTATCTGGTGAAATCCAGAAGCTAAGTCTAAAGTTGTAAAGTATTGACAACGTCCGAGTTTGTCTAACAAGTCAGTTATGTTTGGTAACGGGTATTTGTCGCCAATAGTTTTTTCATTAAGTTTGCGAAAATCTATTACAATCCGCCATTTTCTTTTTCCAGAGGCATCAAGCTTTTTGGGTACGATCCATATAGGAGAGGACCAAGGAGAATTTGAGTGCCTAATTATGTTCTGATCTAACATTTTTTCGATTTGATTTCTAACTTCTTGTTTGTGAATTTGTGGATATCTGTATGATTTTGTATAAATCGGTATTTCATCCTTTGTGTTTATAGAATGTTTGATTCGATTCGTGAAAGTTAAGGTTTTATTATTGGAATGAAATATATCCGAATAGTCTTTAATTAATCTTAAAATTTCAATATTTTCTTCACTGTTTAAGTGATCAGTTCTTATTTTTGAAATGTCAAAAGGTGTTTTTTCGATACTTGCAAAATTTAAGTTAGGACTTGAAAATGTTTGGTACATATTAAGTTTTTCAACAGCTACAGGATGATCTAATAATTTGCATCTTATTATGAAATCGGATTTATTGACTATTGTACACACGGCATGATAGTTTTTAGCAGTTGAAGTACATTCAGGAATTATTAAATTTTTTGTTTCAATTTTTGGGATGAGAATATTTCCCTTTTTCATATTTACTTTAATTTTTATTACTTTCTCTGTTTTTGGTTCAAGAAGAAAATCAATATTAGTTGTGACATTATTTAAATTTGGTTTTGTATGAGAATTATGATATTGGATTTTTATTTTGGAATTCGGAGTTTTTATTAAGTCGTTAACTGTATCAATTATTACCTTTAATTTCTTTAAATTGTCTAAACCTAGAAGAATGTCGAATTGGTCATGAAATTTAAACAAATGGTATTTTAATATAGGGCTGTTTTTAATGTTAAATATTTTTGAAACTGGAATTTTAGTGCTGTATTGCTCTTGAGTGGTGCCATGAGCTGTAGTAATTTGGAATGGGTCTGGAATAATATTATTTTTATAATATTTAAGTGCCACTTCAGGGTTAATGAAGGACGTTGTACTTCCAGTGTCTATCAAAATTTTAAGATTGTTTTCAGGAATTACGATAAATGGGAGTTTACTGAATGAGTCTGTCAGGCTCATTAATTCAAAACACTGTATGGACTTTGATCCAAGGCTGTGTCTTCTAAAAAAGAATTTTGATTTTCCGGTTCGGAAGAAGAACAGGGTTGTTCGAAGTTGTAAAAATCTTCACTTTCACATGGATTAAGTGAATAATCGTCAAAATTTTGAGTTTCATTACCAAAATTTTCATCAGAATTTGTTTCTTCAATGTTATATAATTCTTCCGCGATATATTTAGGGAGATTCGAGAAATTTGGTTTATTTTGAGGTTGGCCAAATTGTCTATTACGAATCGGGGTTGTATTTCTTGTTGAAATGCTCATTGGTGTTGGTTTATAGGGTTGAGCATTTGTAGGAATATTTTTAGTATTTGATTGATTATTCCTAAAAGATGTTAATTGTGAGTTATTGAATTTATTTCTCGGCATTTGATTGTTACTGGTATTGGGTGAAAAGGATTGATGAGCGATGGGCTGGAAAGTTTTATTTTGTACTGGTCTTTGATAAAAGTTTTTGAAATTTTGCGACGGATACTTCTGGTTTATTTTAGGTTGTAAATTATTAACTTTATTATGTGGTTTAATATAATTTCCGAATTGAAAATCGTTTGTCAACATGTGCAAAGCATTATTGAGATCTGTAGGATTCTTGGCCTGCATTAGTTGGCCAATGGGTTCCTTCAGACCTTTTAATAAAACCCTTAATGCAAATTTCCTAAAATAGCCAATTAAAACTGCACCTTCGTCAGCATTAACGTGGTTACTAATATATGATACTTGCAGGTTTAATACATGCTGCAATTTATTATAGAATTCAAAAACGCTTTCATTCGGACCCTGCTTGAGTTCCGTCATTTCAATATTTAGAGTAAACCAATCGCGTTTATCAGCATAAGTATTAATTAGAGCGTTTTTTAAGTCTTGCCAGTTTCTAATAGTACAGCTAGAAATATTGACGGCAGCTTCGCCTTTAATTTTGGCACGAATGCTACTCATGAGGTATTCATTTTGGAACTCGTCAATATCTCGAGTGTTATAAAACTTCCGAACAAGTTTTTCACACACGTCAATAAAACGTGACAATAGTTCTTGTTCGCCATTGAACTCGGGAACCATATCAAGATATTCTTTCTTTAATAGGGGTACGGCAGGAGCCGTAACATTACTCCCGTTGGAATTCATTGTGTATTAATTAATGTGAGATTCTTTAAAATTTTATTTATTATTAATTGGATTCAAGATTCAAAATATTATACTTTTAATATTTATTTTTCTTTAATATAAAAGCATAAGCAACCTCTAAACAACATGTAAAAGTACTCACAGGAATATTTGCAGTAACTTCATGTCCATTGAAGACTGGAATCCAGGGTACCTCTTGTTAGAGTTGCAAAACAGACAGCAATTGGAGTTGGAGCTCGACCCAGATGACTTCTGTTGCTGCGTTATGTTCACTAACGCACAACCTTACTTGGGAAGTGTAATGTTCGTTTACACCGTTCGAAAACTTGATATCGGGCAATAAATCACTTTGTGAAACAAATTATGTTCGTTAATTTGCTTGCCGATATCCTACCGACTGCGCCAGATATATTAAGCACAATAGCTTAATAGTTTTTAAAAAGAAAACTTTATTTTACAATGAATTACATTAGTGACTGCTCAGAATGAGAATCTGAATAAGAATCTTAGATTACAGAGTTTTTAGCATTTATATAATATTTTCTGTTTATTTGTCTTGATTCAATTGGTAGTGGATGCGTCAAACGATAAGTGGCTCAACCTTGTGATATATTGCGTTCTCGTGTTGGTTCCTATAGGACTTGTCCTATAACTTACATACAAAATCTTGCATCAGTGCAGTTGTCATAAAAAACTTATCAGTTGTTTTTTATTATTTATTACTTATTCTAATTACATTACTAATAGAAATACCATTAGGCGTTAGTATTTAAATAATTAATAAACCAAATAATCAATTTATTAATTTCGTCGTTTAATAAAAAATTACTGATAAAACAGTGTTTGTCAAATATAAAATAAATATAATGACGTTGTAAAAGATACTCATTAAGATTATAGTAACACTTTTTTATTAAGAAGTCAACAAGCTGACATTTAAATGTTTTAAGTGGTCCATAGATAGATAGCTGGCTAAACGGATAACATCCACACCCAAATATAGATTAAAAAAAAAAAGTGGTCCATAATCTTTGAGTCGTTGCGGCAGATTGTTGTCAATTTTCTTTGATAATATGGTCGGATTCAGAGCCGCAGTAAGGAAAACTTGCGCTAGGGGCAAAACTGTGTTTTGGCGCCCTTGGCAAATAAATGTAAGTGATAAACAAAAACAAGATTCTCACCGCCCAAAATCTAGATGATGAGCAAAAAAAAGGTCCTCACCTCGTAAATTCCAAGTGAAGAGCAAAAAAAAGGTCCTCACTTTCGCAATGTGGCGCCCCTTAGTCAAGCTCATCGGTGCCCTTTTCCTTAGTGCGCTAGCCCCCCAGACAGTGGCATGATAAGCGTTATAGAGACTCTGCACCAAGCAAATGAACTATTACTGATTGGTATGCTGAATTTAAACGCGGTCGTACAAACACCGATGAAGCTGAACGCTCTGGTCGCCCAAAATCGGCAGTTGTTCCGGAAAACAAAAAAAGTCCACGAAATAGTTTTGAAAGACCGTAAAGTGAAGTTGCTTGAGATATCTGACACCTTAAAAATATCAGAAAGATATCAAGGTAGTGTGTTTACAATTTTACACGAAAATTTGAGCATGCGTAAATTATTTTCGAAGTGGGTGCCGCGTTCGCTTACACCGAACCAAAAACAACAACACGTTGACGATTCAGAGCGCTGTTTGGAGCTGTTCAAGCGAGATAAAAAGGATTTCTTGCGTCGGTATGTGATAATGGATGAAAAATGGATCCACTACTACACACCTGAATCAAAAAGATCGTCAGCTGAGTGGACAGCAGTCGGTGAAAGTCGTTCAAAGCAACTATAAACTCAAAAGTCAGCTGGCAAGGTTATGGCATCTGTATTTTGGGACGCACATAGTATTTTGTTTATCGATTATCTTGAGAAAGGTAAAACTATCAATAGCGAATACTACGTGGCATTATTGGATCGATTGAGTGTAGTAATCAAGAAAAAACGGCTTCACATGCAAAAGAAAAGAGTGCTCTTTCACCAAGACAACGCCCCGTGTCATAAACGATGAAAACGATGGTTAAATTGAATGAATTACGCTTCGAATTGCTTCCTCACCCACCGTACTCTCCAGATCTGGCCCCCAGCGACTACTGGCTTTTTGCAGACCTCAAAAAGATGCTCCAGGGAAAGAAATTTGACTCAAATGAAGAAGTGATTGCCGAAACCGATGTCTATTTTGAGGGCAAAGACAAATCTTTCTACAAAAAAGGCAGCGAAAAGTTAGAGGAGCGTTGGAATGAATGTATCACTCTTGAAGGAGAGTATGTTGATGAAAAAAGTCGAATTTGTAAAAAAAAAAAAATGTATTTCTTAGTTAGACCGGAGAGTTATTGAGCGACGTGTATATATACATATGTACATAAACATTTTGCTTGGTTTTGATTAGTTAAAAAAAAAAGACCTTGAGAGTTATAAAAACAGGCCTATTTTACCAGAAACGATGCTATGATCAGCCTTATGTATTTATTTATTTTTTACTTGCCCGACCTTAATATATAAGGGGCAAGTATTGTAATCGCGAAAATTTTCGATGTCGAGATTTTGACTGATGACCACGTTTGTCCATGGAACGCATGGTCCAGGGAATCCAAAAAACCTATTTTCGAAGTGCCGTCCGTATGTGTGTGTGTCTGTGTGTATGTGTGTCTGTGTGTGTGTCTGGGAGTTTACTCGTGTCGATTTTAAGATTTTTGCGAATATTTAGCAAGAGAAAAATATTTAGAACAAATTTATTGAACAAAAGTTACTATAAATACAATTACTAATAACTTTTATTTGAGACGTTTTTTGATAAAATGAAAAATTTCGAAAATTTTTCAGTCTCAATTTTTCCATACTTATATGTAACGTTTCCATGGTCATGATAATTAATTCGTAACTAGTTAACCAAGCCTTGGACAAAAATTTGTATAGAACATAATTTGATGTATTTTTGAAGATTTATCTAAATATTTAAAAAAAAAAAATTTAAATTAATTTTTTTTTAATATTTTTTTTTATGCGAGGGCAAGTCTAGCGGAGGTTTCCCTTCGCCACTGGTTTTAATTAGTATAGCCGTTCTTTAGTTTTGATGGAACATACATGCATGCGTGCATACACACAAACGAACTAATTTATATATTAGTATGGATTTTGAAATACTGCATTTGGGTTTCTTACGGGATTGGCTTAGGAAAATTATGGTCAGCTTATACAGAAGGTTCCTACACCGGTTTACAGATCATCTATTGCATTTATTTTGATCTAAGATATTCTTTTTGATTTTATTGTTTGGAAATTTTCGTGAATAATCATAAAAAAAAAAAATTATGATAAGCTGTTTTGTGCTGATATGTATGTCTATTTACATATTCTAAATGTTTTGCTGACAATGCAGCAAGTCTGCAAAAAGTATCATTACACCACATTATTGATAAAGAAATGCTTAATGGGAACGTTTGAGTGTAGATATGTTATAGCAAGTTGGTCAGGCGGGCACACGAGGCGGTGGCCCTCGGATCCGGCCCCTCCCGCAGGATCAGATAAAAACATATACAATAATCCCTCTAATTACGCGAGTAATTGGATACACGAAAACAGACGTAATTGAAAACCCCGTAAATGGAGTCATGGAATGCTGTTTAAAATTGGATAGAAACAGATTATACAACTAAACAACAACGCAACAGCAGGGGCGCATGTCATTTAGGGGCCCACCGAACCTCCAAGTGACTTTTTTTTTGTTGCTTAGTTTCTCTTCACAAAATTGACAAACCAACGTACTAGTTATTTTAACTAAAGTTTTTTAAATATAGGTCTCCACGATATCAAAGGATTTAAGTAGGTAATCTATAAAAGTTATTAAAACAATGACGTCACTTTTAATAACGTTTGCAAAATGATACTGTTAAGTAAAATTGAAATATTAAGGGAATAAGGTTAATAGAAAATTGTATTTCAATACCATATCAATATATTTTACAAATTAGGATTTTAGGCTAAACATATTTAATTATTAATAATTATTTTGTTACTTATTATTAAAAATATTTAACAATATATATATATATATATATATATATGTGTGTGTGTGTGTGTATATATGTGTATATATGTGTGTGTGTATATATATATATATATATACACACACACACACACACACACACATATATATATATATATATATATATTAAAATAACTCGCAATACTTGATGCTATAACAACAATTAATATTTTGTGGGACTTCTTTTATCGATTATTACTAATTTTAACCTATTTGGCATAGATTCCACTATTTTTTTATATTCAGGTGTAATTTTTGACCATTCCTCTAGCAATACCCGTTTTAGATCTACTTTTCTTGATATATTGTGTTTTTGAATTTATGTTTTTATTTCGATCATAAATTTTCAATAACATTAATGTCTGGTGACTGCAGAGAAGATTTTATTACTGTAGAGCATTTATAAAGCATCCAGTCTTTTATCAAGTATGAGGTATGCTTGGAGTAGTTGTTTTGGTAAAATTTAAAATCTTCCTGAAGTCCAAATTTTTCGGACTACTTTCCAAATTATTTTTCAAAATATCTAAATACATATATTTATTCATATTTCCTTCTATGAAGTATAAATTACCAACACCATGCCAAGACATACATCCCCAAACCATTATATGACCACCGTGGCCTGCAAATTTTTCAATTTAAATTCTTTATTCGGTTTTTGTCAGATATTTATCCTTCCATTTGATGCCATCTAGTTAAATTTGCTTTTATCACAGAAAATAACGGTGTTCCAGAAGTTCACATTTTTATCTCTACGTTCCAAGGTAAATTCGACTCGTCTTTTATTTTCCTTACTCACATATGGCTTCTTTCTGGCTATTCTTGAAAATTCCATGAAAATTATTCTTTCTTAAAATTCTACGGATAGTTTCGTTTATAAATCATTCCGGCACCCTTTTTTAGTCATAATTTCGATCCGGTATCCTTTTTTTAGGGTTTTGTAGGTATGGCCAAAAAACCCTTATACCGTCATTTTGTCGTCTGTCTGTCTGTCTGTCTGTCTGTTCGGTAAAAATTGTAGCCAAACGGCTAAACCTAGAGAGTTGAAATTTGGCATGCTTATACAACGCTTTGACCCGCACATAGGAAAAATACTAACACATCTAAAAAACATACCCCCCTAAAAATATAAACAAATATGTGCTCATCGAAAACAAAAATATTTTTTTTAAATTCTGATTAGGGTATCAAATGAAAGCCCTTAGTACGTGAATTAACGATCAAATTTTTATTTTTGCACAATAAATTATTTTGATGCAATTTTTGCCAAAATTGTGCAAAAAAAATTTTGTCCCACAACCTGTAGCCCAGATGGTTTAAACTAAAAATCTAAAAAAAATCTAAGTAATGTATATTGGTGTGAACCGAAATAGTACAACAGGAATTTTTGATCAGATTATGTTTTCGGAAAATAACGCATTTTTTGTGGTTTTTGGTTCACAAAGTACAAAAGTTATACCAGTGTAAGACACTCACATGCAAGGCGTGCGATAGCGTAATGGGTTAGAGCACTGATGTCGTAAGCTAAAATGCACTGGAAAACGAAGGGTTTCGAGTTCTCGAGTACAGAGTGAATTTTATTTTTTCTGTTTTTTTTTTTTGCATTTTTATTATGTTGAAATTATTTTGTCAAAATTCTAGTTATATTTTGACAAATGTTGTATTTAATTTTTAAGAGCGTAAATTTAATAACCAGTCTTATTATATGATTAACAGACGATAAATTATTTTAAAAATCTCGTTCATTTTGCCGGTATGACTAGAAAGTAAAATTTGTCCTACACACTCAGCATACCGCCTTCACTCATTATATACCTGCGAAACCCTGAAATGTGTGAATATTCACACTTCACATCAATTTTTTATTTGGTTATTATCAAGGATGGGGGCGCAAGACTGATACTTTGCCTCGAGCGCAGAAATATCTTTGTCCGGCTCTGTTTCGCACTATCCAACATTGGCCATGAACAGGAAATATTTTCTTACAACTAACTCGAATCTTACTTGAATTCTTTTTTCTTGCTTAAACCTTTCAATAGTAGACAAAAGGATTTTAAATGAATAAATTTTGTTTTGTTTCACCGAATCTTTTCACGACTTTCAATAATACGTTGAACAGTAGCACTAGGCTCATTACATATATTGACTATATTTCGAACATTTTTATTGTTTTTTAATGAAAAATTATCAATTATTTCTCTTCTATTATAGTGTGACAAACCATATTAAATAAAGGCGAAAATAATACTAAAGTGAAATTAAAAAAGTATACAAGAATCATGTTAAAACTTGATAGAGTACAGATCATTAAGTTTTGTTCCAAACATACAATTTATATACTAACATGTATCATTTATACTATCTGTATACTAATATGTATCATTTTCATTGTGAAGTTTATTTAATATTAATTGTTACGTTGTTAAATATTTTTAATAATATGGAATAAAAACAATATTTTATGACAAAAAATGTTTTAATAAAATGATGTGAAGTGTGAATTTTCACACATTTCAGGGTTTCGCAGGTATTTAGTAAGTGAATGATGATTATTTGGGATGCCAAAACAAATTTTATGTTAAAATATTTTTTTTTGTTTATTTTAATTCGAATGCCTGTTACCATTATTTAGGTTTTTAAATATATGCAGTGTTTTTTTTTTTATATATATATATAGCAAGGTTCATTATGATTTTGAAGATTGCGCCTATGGCTTCCATTGGTTGTTATAAGTCATTAGCTCCGCCCCTCTGATTTCGTGTACATTGAAACATAAAATTAAATTATAATTTCAACAATTTCCACTGGTTATTAAATTTACGCTTTTAAAAATTATATGCAACATTTGCCAAAATATAACTAGAATTTTGAAAAAATTATTTAAATAAAATAAAAATGCAGAATAAAACAAAAAATAAAATTGTCTCCTTTCGCCGGGAGCGAACTCTATTTTGTTGGTTAAGAAGCTAGTACCATAACCATTACACCAGGTTACGCCTTCTTGTGTAGCGTGTTACATAGCTATAACTTTTGTACATTGTTAACCAAAAAACACAAAAAATGCGTTATTTTCCGAAAACATAATCTGATCAAAAATTCCTGTTGTACTATTCCGGTTCACACCAATGTACATTACTTAGAATTTTTCAGATTTAATTTAATTTCAGATTTTTATAGTTTAAACCAATGGTACTCAACCTGGTCCCCCACGGTAGGAATTTTTTGGTGGGCGGTAGGGGTTTTGTACAATGCTGGCTACTTTCCGTTTTTTTTAAAATTTAATTGACGTTTTAAAAACATTAAAATGAAATTTTTTTAAAGTATTATTTAAAAAAAATTCATAGCATTATTGAAAAACATTTTCATTAAGTTTTCATAAAATTCTTTACTGTTTATAGTTAAATTTCTCAAAATATACAATTTTTATCGCCCGCGCATAAGTTTAGTTCACTTTACGTGAAACTAAATGACGCTAAATTTTCATTAAACCTCTACTCAAAAATTACGGGTAAGGGAAGTGTGGGTACTGTGTTACACAGGGTACTTTGTGACATCCAACGTTGCCACGTTTTGGTGCATGTATATTTGTTGTGTTTAATAATAAAAGATGATGCAGTAAGTTGTTTTAATTTTGCGAAAGTATTTGGTAAGTTATTATTATTAAACAACAGGTGGGCGGTATGAAAATTTTTCTACCAATAGAAATGCTAAAGTGGGCGGTAGGTATGAAAAGGTTGAGTACCCCTGGTTTAAACCATCGGTCGGCAACCTATGGCACGCCAAAATTTCGGAATTAATACCCCAATTTTATTTTTTTATCTTTTTTTAATTTTATCTTCAGAAAAATATAGTAACTTTTAATGTTCTATAAAATAAAATTCTGTGATTATTTTGTAAAATCAAAAATAAAACACGCTTTTGTAATTTTGACCCAGTGCTGTAATCGTAAAATCAGAAGATACATGATACGTATGTGATGAGCTGAAAAAAAAAAACATATCGGACCCATACGTTAGGTCGACCTTTTTTTTTTTAGAGGTACACGCGCTCAGTTACAAATTATATGCAAAAAGTGGCATGCGAGCACATTTGGGTTGCCGACCGCTGGTTTAAACCATCTGGGCTACAGGGAGTGGGACAAAAAAAAAAATTGCACAATTTTGGAAAAAATCGCATCAAAATAATTTATTTTGCAAAAATAAAAATTTGATCGTTAATCCACGTACTAATGGCTTTCATTTGATACCCTACTCAGAATTTTAAAAAAATATATATTTTTTTTATGTACGGGCAAAGAGTTGTATAAGCATGCCAAATTTCAACTCTAGGTTTAGCCGTTTGGCTACAATTTTTACCGGACAGACAGACAGACGACAGAATGAACCGTATAAGGGTTTTTTGGTCATACCTACAAAACCCTAAACAGCCTAAATAGTAAAATAAATTGAGATAGTATTGAAATATATTTTCCAATTAACGTTTTTTCTTCATTATTTCATTTTCACTTAACTGTATCATTTTGACTGTGAGTCACTGTATTCAAGTTTCACATGCTGTGTTTTTAATTTGTTTATAAACAGAAAATCCAAGGCTTTATGACAATTATAGTATAAGTCACTCTTGACAAATATAATAACATATTGCGACTTGTAAGCATGGTAAACAAGGTGTCTCTGTTATTACTGCCAATAGCATCAAAATAAGATTCTTAATTTTTACTTCATAATAGTTAAAACTAGTCACAACTCTTGATAAATTAAATAATACTATAATGTTGTAACTTGCTCGGGTTCTTCAAATATAAACGCAGAATGTTCCAGAAGGTAAAGTTTATTAAAACTTTTATTTATTTATTAATTTATTTTACATTGGCCTATTTCTGCAATGAGGCGCTAATCGCCGATGCCAGGGGGCGAGCTCCTACACCTGGATGAGGGGTGAATGATTGTGAAAATGGGAGTAATGTAAACATATTATTCTCGCTCGAATAATATCACCAACGAAGGAGGCTTGAACCACCGACCGCCCAGACCAGACTGTTTCCACAAGTCTACATCGCACGACTCAATGCGCTCGGCCACTCGCATTTATTAAAACTTAAATATTACCACAAATTATAAAACAAGGAAGATAGCGGACTACCATGTTACGGCTTTGGACAGCGATAGTTGCGACATTCGTGGTTGTAATATGAACTAGGATTAGATAGTATGCAACCCGCAGTGCACACAAATATATTTTTATATTTAAAATTGCTATGAATCGCGCGATCATTAATTTTCTACCAAAATTGAAAAATAAAATGTAATTTTGGTAGAAAATTAAAGATTGCCTTGAACCGAAAATTATGATTAATTTTATGATTTATTTACAACTCTCCTAATTAATTTCCTAAAATTAAAATTAATTACAATTGTTAAAAGTTAATACTTCAGTAAACATTAAGTTTTATTATTTTATTTGCAAGCAAGCATATGAAATATATACTAGATATAAGCATATGAAATTATACGCAAGCATATAATAGATAATATTTATTTTTTACTTTTATATTTACTTTTATTGTACATATTAAATTTAGTCTGTGCCATTTTTTTTATTACACTATTTATATTTCTTTTGCATTTACCATTTAAAATATTATTAATTACACTACACCATTTGAAAATAAAAAATATGGTGCTAATATTTAAAATTTCTTATAAAATTCATCACTGTCACAATCACAATTTACTGTCACCTATCGTTAACACAATTGCCGCAAATTGCCGATAATGAAGTGTTCTCAAAATGTTGGTTAAATAAAAACGCTTTTAGCGCTGTCGGTGGATGGAATATAACTTAAAACCGTTTCAAGGCCGTGTATATGAGTTTCATACCCCTGAATATTACACTAGTAATACTAACAATACTTTTCGCCCGGAGGCACTACCTGTCAGTATCTTGCCTGAACAAGACTTATAAACCGACTGAAAATATAAAAACATCTCGTTACCAAGTAAACTCGGTTCGATTGTTACAATGTTCCATGTTTTTCTAGAGACCTCGATTATTCCATAGATCCCATGGATATGACTTGCTAGATTTTTCCAGATTATTTCACGGAATTCTACCATAGGCGTCCCATGAGGGAAATCAAGACAATTTGGTTACACTATTGTTGGTTTTCATTAATACAGACGTTTATTATAAATAATATTTAAAAAAAAATAAAAAATAAAAAATGTTTTAGGTTCAAGATTACTTAATTTGGAAGGTTTTTTAGTAGCTTGTTGACGTAAATCTTCTGATATCTTGGATCACCTATAAGTATAAGTCAATATAAGAGACTACTAATAATTAAAAAAAACACTTTTTGACATCAGGTGTCGAGTAGATCATTTAAAATTCTAAAAATTTCCAAGCGCGTTTTAGGTAATTCGCGTAAATGGAAGAATTACTGTACTTATTTAATAAGAACGAAATAACTGGAAAAAAATGCTTTACTGATATCAAAATATATTAAACATTAAATCAAATTAATATATATTCGCCTGCGTAGAAAAATAATTACAAATTTGTATTATACTCATTCCGATATATTTTCGAATTGAACCCCCTCCATACCATTTTTGTATCTGCGCGCTTGAACTCCGTTAACTATTGAATGATTTATGCAAACAAAACATTATGATAAGAAGTGTAAAATATCATTTTCAGGAGTCCTAATCAACAAAATAATTTATTACAAATACTATATTTTTAATGTCAAATATTTATTATATTTATTACCATTATTATGGTTGTTATCATTTCTTGGTATAAAAAGTTAGTTATTAATAGGTTGGCCAGTAGTTAAAAGTGTGTAAAAGGAACTATTAAAGGGCTACCTTTAACTTTTGAAGAGTTGGGACACTGGTACCTGATAATTAATGTGTTGCCCAAAGTGTATCTCAAAGATTTTCGATCGGATTTACTTCTGGGCTGCGAAATGGCCACCAATTCTACGAATTCCCATTTCATCGAGAGATCCGTTTACAATTATTTCCGCTACATGCGGATGCGAATTATTTGGCGATATAAGTGCTCCCGATCCGTTCGTAAAGTCAGTTGAAGCGTACATATTGGTTTATTTTTAGTCCATCCGATTGGTCCGTCTGAGCGCTTCGAGCATTTCTAAACAATGTGATGATCTAGCAGGATTGCTGGGATTAATGTCGAGTAATCTCGCAGGTGATGATCTGGCAGGATCTGATGTCGAGTAATCAGATGTCAAAAAGCGTTTTTTTAAATTATTAGTAGTCTCTTATATTGACTTATACTTATAGGTGATCCAAGATATCAGAAGATTTACGTTAACAAGCTATTAAAAAACCTTCCAAATTAAGTAATCTTGAACTTAAAACATTGAATTAGTACACGAACTTGTATTTTTTTAAAAATATTATTTATATTAAACGTTTGTATTAATGAAAACCAACAATAGTGTAACCAAATTGTCTTGATTTCCCTCATGGGACGCCTATGGTAGAATTCCGTGAAATAATCTGGAAAAATCTAGCAACGACAGAAATTTGGCAGTTGCATTTCGCGCCATCGTCACCAGGCATCACTACTTAAGTTCAGACGTATTGCTTACCATAAATTATATGTATATAAATCTGAGCAATCCGACTAATCTTGTGACGTCACCAGATCAATCTAAGCAGTTTTTTGAATTGAATAAACGTAAACGCTTATTGGGTTATTAAGGTAAATTTATTGCCAATATATGGAGGAGAAGGTACGATATGATCCTCTCTTGGTATGAGAGTGCATTGATATCCTTGCCTAAACCAACAAGCTACCGTTATCGAATGGATATGCTGCATGTCGACAACTTTTCACCATGCCTTTAAATAAGGTGTTCGCGCCCCTTTGAGTATGTTTTACTCAACCGCAAATAATTTGTGAACGATATACTGCTCCTTCTCTAATCTGCATCCAGTCAGTCCAAAGGATTGCGAGCGAAATTCAGTCTTTCAACACGATGATTTGCGAGCAAATCTGGGCAAGTTACAGTTCTTTTAGAAACAAGCCCTTGTTACCTCAACTTTCTTTGGACAGTTCAAAGAGAAATTGCCAATTGTCGAACTTCTGCGGGACGACGTGCGAGAAACGTTGATGGCAAACCACGATCGTGCAGAACAACTAGGACAAAGAATTAGTCGCTTTGAGCGTTTGTGGATGACTTGAGCCAGGTTTGTGTAGGGATCAGTTTGCTGATGACACTTTATAGCGAAATTAATAATATTCGTATAGAACCAAGGCCGGATCATGGCATAGACAAATGAGACAAATGTCTAGAGCCCAGTTTTTTGAGGGACCCGGCAAACCGTCCACTTAAAATAATGTAAAAAAAATAAAAGTTTCCTTTTATTTCACAAAATGCGTAAAATAATAAACATTTTACAGTAAAAAAAATATGAACTACTAGATGGTTTTGTAGAGCTGATGCAGTTAAGGCAATTCGCTCTGGATTTAACCAAATAAAAAATGCTCTACGTGATATATATCTAAATGAATCTCAGAAATGTTCTGTAAAAGTGGAATCACGAGAAATAGCAAACAAAATTAATAATTTAGAATTAATTTTATTAACAGTTATTTGGGATAAAAAAAATTCCAGAATAAATGCAAGCAGTAAATTCTTACAAGATCCTACTATGCCAATCTCGTTTGCGTTAAATATTTTTGACAATTTATTTAATTACGTTAATAGTTTAAGAAGTTTATTTCCCGAAATAGAAGCGGAGTTTAATGCGTCAGAAATAAAAACTTATTCCGATTCAAAAAAAAAAAAGTCCCGAAAAAGGAAAGGATTTTTTGATGAAGTTCATCATGATAAGGAAGACGTAAGTTCTTGTAGTCAGGGTCAAGAAGACTTTCAACGAAATTGTTTTTATGTGATTTGTGATAAAATATCTTTTGAACTAAAACTACGTAGCAATAGTTACAAAGACATTGACGTGATTTTTAAAATATTTCATACAGACTTAGATGACGACGTATCAATTAGATCTGAACATACCGCAAGGCTAAAAAAAATGGTACAATGAAGCCATTGATACTGAAGAATTGGACGAGGAACTGTTGCAATTTATGTTAATTTGTAAAAGCCAAAATTTAAAGTTGCCATCTGATATGCTACAATTTATAAAGACCACAAAAATTGTATCCACATTTCCGAATATAGAAATCTTATTGCGCATATATTTAACTTTGGCTGTATCAAATGCATCTGTTGAAAGGTCGTTTTCAGTATTAAAACGTGTAAAAAATTATTTTCGAAAGTCATTGAGCCAACCAAAATTAACTTCTTTAGCTATATATCGAACAAAATGCTTTGGACAATATCAATTATGATGAAATAATTGATAATTTTGCAGAATTAAAAGCGAGAAAAAAGGATTTTTGAATTGTCGTTTTTCCCTATTGATTCTATTGGAATAAAAACTAAAATTTATTTATTTTGTTTTGTATTGAAAATTCTTTTTTTAATTAAAAATTAACATATGCATTAGTTTTTTAACTACCCCAGGAACATTATTTATTTATTTAATTTAATTTGTTTTCTAATTTTTTGGATAGTATTTTTTTTTTTTTTTGTCTATTTCTTGTCGGGGCTCGGCAGGGAAAAAATGTCTAGGGCCCCAAAATAGGTTAAACCGGCCCTGTATAGAACGGCTACCTTCAAGTAACGACGCAGCTCATGCAACGTATTCGAGCCGCATTTTAATATTATGGCACAAAAAACACATGTAAGAGTTTAGAAATCTCTAAGATGGCTAACTAATGCCTAAAATTTTATTTAAATAACTAGCTGTGTACCCGTGCTTCGCTACGGTTTATTGACGGTCGTGCAATTATAATAAGTCATGATTCTTTATAGATCACATTGCTGACTCTCTCCTCAGGTGTAGATTCACCCTGTTAGAGGTTCATTAGTGTAAAATTCGTAGTTTGTTTCTAAACATGTGCACGGGTAGCTTTTATA
This sequence comes from Liopterus haemorrhoidalis, assembly GCA_963971575.1. Lineage (NCBI taxonomy): Eukaryota > Metazoa > Arthropoda > Insecta > Coleoptera > Dytiscidae > Liopterus > Liopterus haemorrhoidalis. Next base: position 143,341,003 of record OZ020611.1, on the reverse strand, counting down.
AGCAAAAACCTAGTCGATATCTCATCTGTCCTAAGAGATACTGGGGAATCCGTGAAAAAAAAAATACTCCTTTTCACCCCATAGGGGTCGAAAAATCCTTTCTTAGTGGGTTCTTACGTCATATCCAGAAATGTAGTCTTGGAATTTCTTATTTCTAATAAAAAATTCTTTAGGAATGAAATTTAAAAAACTGTCAGAACACTATCGAAAGATTTTAAAAAGTCACCTATATGCCAGAAAGGAATGGTATAATTCAAGAAGCACAGGAGATATAAAGGGTTCGATGCTTACGTTATGGAAGGAATATGTTCCCGGAATTCCATGTATCTAATCAAAAATATACCTATTTCCCCTTTATAGATAAAAAAAACCTTTAAAAAACTTTTTAAAGATAAGAAAAAAATACATATACCAAAAAGGAATGTTATAACTCAACAAACAAATAAGTTACGAAACATTATATAAGTCGCCCTGATTTAATGTAGATTCGCCCCGTTAAGTGCTGAGTGAAGCAAAATTCTAAATTACATTTTTATACATGCGTACAGATAACTATAGTAAGTAAAAAGCAAGTCGTTATTTCATCAAGAGATATTAAGAAGTTCGTTTTCACCCCCTAGGGGTCGAATTTCGAGAAATCTCTTTTTAGTGGTTGCTTACGTCATGGAAGAAATATAGTCCCTGAATTTAAATTGTCTACTAAAAAATAACAATGTACCAATGAAATTTAGGGAAATATAAAAAATGCAATTTAGGGGTGAAATATTAAAAAAAAAAAAACGGTTAAAATGAAATGATCTTGAAATTAATGATATTAAAATGACACCTAAATGCGAAAAAGTACAACATAGTTATAGTACAACAAAGACAGAAGCTACAAAGCGTTCTATAATTCACCCCGAATCTTTAAAAAAGACACCGGTGTGCCAAAAATGAATGTTATAACTTAATAAATACTGGAAATACGACGGGTTGTATAATTCACCCCGATTATAGATTTACCCCTTTAGGGGTTGATTAGGAAAGAATCCAGAAACAAAATTTTCGGTATTTGTATGGTTAATCTTTATAAGCAAAAGCCAAGTCGATATCTTATTGGTAATAAGAGATATTAAGGAATCCTTGATATCACATTTCAGCCCTTAGGGGTTGAATTTCGAAAAATACGGTCTTAGTGGGAACTTACGTCATACAGGGAATATACTTTACGAATTTCATGTATCTTGTCCAGAGGACGTACTACCGAGAAAAAAATAACCATTTATCCCTTTAGGGGTGAAATTTTTAAAAAATGTCAAAACCATTTCGAGATATTTTAAAAAGACACCGATATGTCAAAAAATGATTGTTATAACTCAATAAATACAGGAAATCGAAGGGTTGTATAATTCACCCCGATTGTAGACCCCTATAGGGGTTGATTCAGACAACATCTTGAAATAAATTTTTCGGCATTTGTATGGGTAATCTTTGTAAGCAAAATCCAAGACGATATCTTATTGGTCCTAAGATGTATTGAGGAATTTTTGAAATCACATTTCACCCCTTTTCACTTCTTAGGGGTGGAATTTCGAAAACTCACATCTTAGTGGGTGCTTACGTCATGGAGGGAATATACATGGAGGGAATACGAATTTTATTTATCTATGTCCAAGGGATGTTCAATCGAATACAAAATTCCCATTTACCCCTTAAGGGTGAAATTTTAAAAACTGTCAATACCATTTCAAGATATTTTGAAGACACCTATATGCCAAAAGGAATTTTATAACCTAACATACACAGGGAATATGATGGGTTGTATAATTAACCCTGTTCGGAAATTCACCAGTTTAGGGGTGGATTAGAACAAAATCCTGAAATATGTTTTACAACATTTATATGGGTAATCTTTGTAACAAAAACCAAGACGATATCTTATTGGTCCGTAGAGATATTTAAGAATCCTTGAAATTAAATTTCACCCCTTAGGGGTTGAATTTTGAAAAATCCCGTCTTAGTGTATGCTTACCTCATGGAGGGAATATACTTTGCGAATATCATGTATCTATGTCCAAGGGATGTTCTATTAAATAAAAAATATCCTTTTACCCCTTTAGGGGTGAAATTTTGAAAAACTGTCAAAACCGTTTCGAGATATTTTAAAAAGACATCTATATGCCAAATAGGAATTTTATAACTCAACCAACACAGAAAATACGGCGGTTTCTATAATTTTTTCTGATTGTAGATTCACCCTTTTAGGGGATGATTAGGACAAAATCTTGAAATAGGTTTTTTTACATTTATAAGGATAATCTTTATAAGCAAAAACCAAGGCGATATATTACTGACCTAAAAGAAATTGAGGAATCCGTGTAAACACATTTCACCCCTTGTCACCCCTGAGAGGTCGAATTTCGTAAAATCATTTATTAGGGGTTCTTAAGTCATAAAAGGGATATACTCCCCGAATTTTATGTTTCTTTGTCTAGACGAAATTCTATCGAATAAAAAATACCAATTTACCCCTTTAGGGGTGAAAATTAAAAAAACGGTCAAAACACTTTCTAAATATTTTAAAAAGGCACCTATATGCCAAAAAGGAATTTTATAACACAATAAACACAGAAGATGCGAAGGGTTCTATAATTCACCCTGATTGTAGATTCACCCCTTTAGGGGTCGATTAGAATAAAATCCTGAAATAAGTATTTTAATATTTACATGAGTAATCATCGTGAGCAAAAACCAAGTCGATATCTTATTGGACCTAAGAGATATTAAGAAAACCGTGAAGCCACATTTTACCCCTTTTAACCCTCTTTTCACCCACTTAGAGGATGAGTTTCGAAAAATCCGTTCTTAGTGGGTGCTTACGTCATGGAGGGAATATACTCGCCAAATTTCATGATTGTAGGTTCACTGGTTTGGGCTGGGCGTTGATTATGAGTAGGTAGCTTAGTTACGATTTTATATATATAGATGAGTTATTTGTGTTAAAATACGTTTACTTAATATGCGATATTATATAGTTTTCGTTCAAGCAGACATAATTTATTGTTACATCCTGTTTAGTTAGCAACTAAAAAAAAATGGTAGGGGAAACACTACAGTTATTGGACAGTTAAGGAATTTGGAACTTTAAAATATTCGTAAAATTCATATTTTACAAACCACGTTTCAAAGACAGGAGATTTGGAAAGTTTAACCATTACTTGTTCCATTACATATATTAAATTTATATTAAAATGTAAATTACCAAATTTTAGTAACAAAATATAAATATACTGCAAAATGCACAATTATTGGACAATTATTATAGTTACTGGACACATGAAATTAGTTATTGGACACATTAAAAAAACTAATTTAACTAATAAAAATAATTTATATTGGCTTTTTGGTAGCTTTTACTTTGGATGAAGAAAAAAAAATAATATTATGTGAATTAAAAAAAGTACTTATTACATTTTTTTATTTTCATTTTGGTATAAATTTAATAATTCTCCACTATTCGCGTTATAGTAATATTTTGAATTATTAGAATCATTGCTGGTATTATCTGATAAACAAATATTCGATTCTTCTTTATAGCATTGATGACATGCGAAGAGATGTGTCTCTCGTGAAGATTAGGGACACATGAAATATGGATTATTCTTCTTCGTTTTAATTACTTGATTCTGTTTTTTAGCAGCTCTTTTTTCTTCGCGTGTTCTTTCCTTATCTTCCTCTTCTTTAAAAGTTCGTTTCACTTCGTACATTTTTTGATATTTTTTAGCCGTAATGGCAAAAGACTTTCTATATTTTCCTTATTTTTACGTGCTGGTGTCTCGGGCATAACTAGATAATTTCCTATAAATGGCGAGTGAACTCTCTTGATTTCTGGTCCTGATTCAGAAGTACTGAAATCATAATTTTTTGTTTCACAGACAAATGCAGGCTATTTTGTATAGGAGTACCATTATTATTAATTGAAGACTGAACATTCGCATGTTGTATAACAATATTTTCAATGATATTTTTTTGTCTGCTATGTACAGAAATACAAAATAAAATTCCGGTTTTTATCATTATCGTTTATTGTATTTTGAAAATGTTTCCAAATTTGGTACAAATCCAGCAAGTTTCCATCTATTTCATTATAAAAAAATGTCATCAATGTTCTAAAATTCTGTATTCTTTCTATACCCACAATATTAATAAACTGGCCATAATTAATAGATACCTATTGGATAGTTTCAGGTAAATTATTATTATCATCATTTGATTTTGCTTCTCCTAAATATTTGGTATAGTCTATAGCGTCTGGATTAAAGGGATATAATTCGCAAGCCGTAATCCCGTTAATAAGAGTTTCTGGTTTAACATTTTCTTTAATAGCTGTATGTAAAAGAGGAGTAAAAGTTTTGAAAAGAATGTGCCCAAAGAAGATATCTAGTTATTGGACATATAAATTACAGTTATTGGACAGGTGTCCAATAACTGTCCCAAATGAGCAAAATTTGAAATAAAAACTACAGTATATTTCATATGCAGCCATTGCTAATTTAGCCAGTTTTCATTAAATTTGAGGGATACATAGTTATTGGACGCTCGTCCAATAACTAAATATTAGTATTTTATTGATACAGTTATTGGACAATGTCAGTATTAGAATTGAGGTGAGAAAAAAACGGCAAACTTGATTCTAATATCCTAAATAATACCTCAATTAACGTTTAATATACTGTAATATATTTTATTTCGATCGCTGGAATAAATATGAAATTTTACCCCCTCAACGAATCCTTAACGAAAACACAATGAATAATGACTCTTAACACCACTATTAAATGAAGTGCCAAAATACGCCATACAATGTTGGTGACGATATTGTGAACTAATTTATTTTTGAGAGAAACATGCTACTGCACCCATCTATGAATTCAAAATTTAATTGCAAAAATAATAATTCTTAATATTACTAGTTATATGCAACATGTCCAATAACTGTCACTGTCCAATAACTGTAGTGTTTACCCTATGCAGATTTGATAAACATTGTAGTACTTCCCGATACTCATAGTTTCCTTTTAAAATGGTTAAATAATCACAATCATTGATAAACATTACAATTGCTGGGACAATACTTATCTAATACAATGTTCCATTACTCGACAAAAGTAACCGCGGTTGTAGTTTCCCGTTCCGAAAGTGTACGACATGAACCTTTTTAGGAAGATTGTTGGGTTTCGGAACGCGGTTACTGAAGATTTTGGTTACTTTTTTGTAGCCAAACTAACGATGGAAATATCGCGGTAGGTGTGGATATTTCCTCTCACTACAATCTTCAAATCTAATGTAAACTACAAACGTCGGGAATTTCAGAACAATTACTATAAGGCGAGAGTTAAGTGGAGGGAATTAATCGTTTCTTTTTAGTGCAAGTAGTAAATTATAATATTATTTTACTATAGTCTATAATTAAAACAGTAAGAATGAGTGTAAGTAACTGGTTTTTAGTAATATTGATCGTTGTCGTGAAAAATAATATCGGAAAAAATCATATATGTTCTTAAATAATGTGCCATTGTAAACAAGTACTAATAAAACAAATATTTTTATTAATAAGTTTGTAAGAGAATATCTATAACCTATAACGTCCATAAAATGACAGTTCAGTTGTCTGTTTTATCAACTGTGAGGTGTGACTACCGTTCCGTAACAAAAACGCGTTTTCAGGTAACCACTGGGTAACCACAACTTACCACGACTTTACCGTACCCGCGACCGCGGTTGTTAATAATAATAATAATAATAATAATAATAATCTTTATTAGAGTAAGACATTTTTACATGCATATCATCGTCATAAACTGACAAAGTAGTAAATACATATGTAATTTACAATATTTAGTTAACAAAACTAGTAGAAACATTACTACAAAGAAATTCTTGCATAGTGTAATAGCAGTGTTCATGTAGGAAATTACTAATAATAGATAGATAAAGTCTTTACTAATAATAGTTTTAAACTTAACAACTGGAAGATCTTTGATGTCCTGCGGTAGTTTGTTATAAAATATTGGTCCCCAGTAGTCGGGGCTGTGCGTGGAGCCTGCTAGTCTTACTTGTTTGGTAACTAGGTGATATTTTTGTCGCGTATTATGAGAGTGTATGCTAGCATGGGTGGAAAATTTATTAATTTGTTTCTTTGTGTGGATTAGGCAGTAATATATGTATAGACATGGCAATGGTAATACTTTTAATTTTTTGAATAAAGGCTTGCAGTGTTCTGTCAGCCCGCTTTTAGTTAAGATTCGTATAGCTCTTTTTTGTATTATAAAAAGTCGTTTGCTATGTGGACTTGAGCCCCACAAAAATATGCCGTACCGTAAACGACTATGAAAAAGTGCGAAATACGCTTGTTTTGCTGTGTCCTCGGTTGTCAACAGCATTAGTCTTTTTAGAGCGTAGAGCACTGAAGATAGTTTAGTGCTAGTTTTAAAAATATGGTGTTTCCAGTGTAGGTCAGTATCGAGATTTATGCCCAAAAACTTAACATTAGCTTTCTTTATTGGTAAATATTTTTTATTTGTTATAAGAAGGTTCTGGGTTTTATTTTTATTTAATTTTAGTTTATTTGCAGTAAACCAGTTTTCCGCAATTTCAACCGTGCGTTGAGTCAGAGTGGTTATCGACTCTAGGGTGTTTTCTGCGCATAAAAACGTTGTGTCATCTGCAAATAAAATTGTTTTCACCGGTATATTGCTAGGCAGGTCGTTAATATAGAGCAGGAATAGGATTGGGCCTATTACAGAACCCTGGGCTATTCCATACATTATTTTTTGGGATTTCGAGTACGTACCGTTTAATTGCACCATTTGAGTCCTATTTGTCAAATACGATTCAAATAAATCGAGTGCTGTACCTCTAATGCCGTAGTATTCGAGTTTCGCCAGTAGAATTTCATGAGACACGCAATCAAAGGCCTTGCTAAGGTCACAGAAACTGGCTGTTAATATTTTGCCGTTCTCAAGGGAATTTTGGATAGCATTTATCGCTTCTATAAGTGCGTCCTCAGTTGATAGACTGGTTTGAAAGCCGTATTTTGTCAAGTTAGGTGTACAGTTACAGAACATTGTATAAATAAATAATACTACGTACAGGCTATTCCAAACGTTTAGCCGGAACTAAATGGGAAGTTCGTTCTTTTAGGTTGTCACGAGAAGGGACCTTGCTTGGGTTATTTATTTTTTCACTTTGGCATGTGAAAATTTAAAATTCCAACAGTTAAACCGTGACAACGAATGATATGTCAAAAATATAATTTTTTTTTTAAATTTATTTTAGAGACAAAAAAAATATGAATAAATGGGAAAGAATGACACAAAATATCAAAATGTAACAGCCAGGGGGGAGGGGAGAATTTAACAAACTGTAAAAACGGGGGGGGGGGGTGGCTGCCACCACCTAGTTTATATAAAACTAGGGAAATAAAAAGCGCTGAATTTACCTGCTTCTCTGTTGATAGGAATTTTAAAGTCAAATAAGTGGAAAAATTTATAATGGTAAATTTATTTAGTAAAAAGAAAAAAAAAAAAATAAATAACAAAATTTAAAGTTATTATACAAAAAAATATTAAATAAATGAAAAACAAAACATTTTAAAACAGAATGATATTAAAAAAATAAAATATAAAAGTTACAAAAATAAACTTACGTGGTCGACCGGACTCAGCTCTTGACTGGATCTGATGCATTACATGTACACCAGACCTTAGCCAGGAACCGAGTCAATTACAATAAATTTTGATTCATATTTATACAACACATAATTTGCTAATGTTATTATTTATACTCTGTCTAACCTTGATAAAACTGTTAACATAGCAAAATTATGTCTTGCATAAACACCGACGTATTGTTATGAATAATATCTTTGTTATCAAAATAGTTCTGGGGGTGCAACTGTTACAAAAATATAAACAAAATGACATTTTAAAATGATATTAACCTTAACCAAAAAATGTTTATTGTAAGTATGATTTACAAAACTTAAACAACCCCAATCAAAGACCCCGAACAGGTCGCAAAAATTAAATTCTGACACACGACTTTAATATTAATATGTATAATTTATATTTAATACTCGGGGTCGCGAATAATCTCGATGTAAAAAAAGGGGTCATAAATAAAAAAGTTTAAGAAGCTGGTCTACTGTATAGCCACCACAAACCTTCCGCAGCAGATCATAAATTTCTGCTTGCGTACATTCTTGAAAGTTTCATTTTTAATGAAAGATTTCTGGTTTAAGACAGTGACTTGGCATCAGGGTCCGTCCCTGACTAGGGTGTGCGAGCGAGGCACTCGCCTCGGGCGCAAGAAAGAGTTGAGGCGCAAAAATCTCGCCTCTTTGTTTTATCATCACTGCGATCCGTCTTACTTTTTTATTTAGTTACGGAGGGGGCGCAAGACTGGTACTTTGCTTCGGGTACAGAATTACCTTTGTCCGACTCTGCTTGACATAGTGAATTTTTGTGGTCTATTTCAATCACTTCTACACAAAGAAGTTTCTAAAAAATTGAGCTATACTTATGCGGATTTGTTCGGAAAAACTCTCACTATTAACGCAGTAAACATGAATTACGCAGTTCCATTGAATATGGAGCGCAAGCGCAGTAAACATTATATTGGACACAACAATGGCCGATGGTGGCGCTGTGATCGCTGTGCAACAGCAGATCGAAACGAGTAATGTGAAAGTTGTCCTCATTTGTTTACATGTTAAATCTTCGACTTACAATGAATAATTAACAGCTATCCTAACATTTTTAAAGTGCAACACCTTCTTCTAAGTGTATTGTTGAAGGAGATGAGTTATTAAACGCCGGTCGTGTTATATTATACGTAATTTTAGAAAAAAATGATGAGCATGTCAACATTTGTGGGTTACGTTTACAAACAAGTAGTCTAAAATCACCACCTCACAAAGTCACTGGAAAATGATAACTGCAAGATAACCTGCACCTGTAAACAGCAACATTTGTTAGAAACTCGCTGGTTAAAAAAAAATTAATCAAAAACGAAAGCAAACACTTCAGTGAAGCTGTATCAGAATATCTACGAACAATATTTGAGACCGTATGTCCTAAACCTGTGTTAAAGTTACACGGGTAGATATTTATTTATGCTCGAGAAGGATTTTTATAATTGATTATTATTTGTTGAATATTTTTAATAAATACTGTTAATATTAATTAAAGTTAACAACATCTGTAGCTTTGCTTGTAGTTTTAAATGCTTTGAGTACAATCTCACCCTTTTTCCTGTAATTATAGCATTTTCCCATGTTTTTTTACATATTTATCTCTTCCACAACAACAAATATATTTATTACTTTCACAAATTGTTTTTCATTTGAAAAAAAAATGGAAGTGAATGTTTTTCTCACTTCTCTTGTGTTCTGACAACTCATTATAACACAAAATAATATAAAAAAGAATAATAGTTGTTATCAAAAGTTAATGTTACAAACAAACTGCAACATTAAAATTTAAACGCGATACAAACAACACGAGGTAGCCACTAGTAAACAATAAACAGTTACTAGTTCCACTAGTTCAAATTCTGTCCGCTTGATGTCACTCCATAGCGCCGTTGAGCCCAATCTGGTATTTCGTTCGTAATTGTTGTAGTTGTCACAGCTTGTGTGTTGCTTACATTAAATTTAAAGGAATTTGAGGAATGATATCTATTTTAACTCGAAACTTACAATTATTTGAATATTTTTATAGTTTATGTTTTCTTTTTCAGAATGGTTCAGCCACTGGCCTTAGGAAATTTGGTGCTATATTACTCAACAGATATAAAAAACAGAAACGATAGTGAAGCATACTTATATGCTGGTATTTTAATTGCAAGTTCCTTCCTGTCCGTAATAGTATTTCATCCATATTTGATGGGAATCTTTCATGTGGCATTAAAGTTACGTGTGTCTTGCGTATCTTTGATTTACCGCAAATCTCTGAGGCTGAGTAAAAGTGCTTTGGGAGAGACGACCGTGGGTCAAGTTGTGAATCTTCTCTCCAACGACATTGGTCGTATGAATGGTGCCTGTTATTTTTGCCATGATCTCTGGGTTGGACCATTGGCTTCCATTATTGTCACTGTGATAATGTATCAAGAAATCGGAATTGCTGCTATTTTCGGAGTCTTGTACATATTTTGTTACATACCGTTTCAAAGTAAGTGAATTTTATATTATATAATACATACATCGGCAAATTTAAAGAAGCAGACATACAAATCTAATTATTTTCCCTGTAGTGTACATATTATTGTGTACATCTCGCAGGTAATCTTCTAGTACGATGTTTTTTGGAATAATGTTCAATCGGGTTGAGGTCAGGGGAGCAACCCATTGTTGTTATACCCACTTAATTTAAAAAGTCTGTTACCCAACGGGCGACATGTGGGCGCGCATTATCGTGAAATTTTCTCCAATATATGGGGCAAAAGGTACAACATGGTCTTGAAGAATATCTCTGATGCACCTATCTGCAGTTAACGCTCCGCCATCAATCACCACTAACTCTGTGCGAGTTTCCAAACATATTCCACCCCACACCATAATTGAACCTCCACCAAAAGATACAGTATTAGCAAAATTAAATGGTGAATTTTGTTCTCCTTGGCGTAGATACAATCTTCGTTCATTGTTTAGTAGAGCATTCAAAGATAACCAGATATAGGCTATCACATAATAAAATTTAAAAAAAATATAATTTTCAATCTGTTCCTTTAAATTTGCCGGTGTGTGTACTTTATTCATTTACAAATTTTAAGAACGAAGTGTGGGCAAGATAGGAGCAGTATGACCTTTTTTTTGATGGACAACTTTACACTGTAGAAAAATAGATTTAGAAAATCGCTGGTATTTTATCTGTAGTTATATTTATTTATTTGCCCCCCTTCATGGACAGATCCAGCTGTTTTTAAAGAGGAGGGGGGATTTCTGCCTTCTTGGATTTGCTCATACCCTCCCTCTTCACTATGGAAACCGGTTGTTCATAAATTAGGGTGACATCACTGGACTTGGCCACAATTTTTATTGCACAGACAAACACACAGACAGATGAGTGTCGGTATAAGGGTTTCTTGATTACACCTACGAAATCTTAGTAAAGCAATGATATTTTTAATTCCGTATTGTTTAGTCACGATAGAAGACTGTAATACCTTTTAATAACCAATAGCTTATGCAATATTGGAAATTGTTTAGTATTTTTATCAAAACAAACTGTTTTTATATGAACACGTAAAGTTTTTATGGGTAATTCTGAATAAATATAATTATTTGCATGCGTTTTAAAATGTTGTAAACAAATGTTGTAGCAAAATTTAACCAACTCATTGTGCTTTCAGTAAACACTGTTATCAAATTAGATTAAATAAATCACGTCACAAAAATCTGCAATTGTGGTAGATTAGTCTACTTTATGAAAACGTTATACTTCGGTAGTGAATCATTAGTTATTAACATGTTTGTGTAATGCTACTCTAGTTATCGATCATGACGAATCTTGAAAGCTTGTTTTTCGTAATAGAAACTAAAAAAAAATGGATATCTTACTATACCTGGTTTTATCATATTTTGTCACCAAGTTTTCAATTAAATTTCGCAAGATTCCGCAAGAATTATACAAAATACACCAATTAGTTTTCAAAATTACCACCTCTAGCCATTGTACAGCTCTTAAATCTCTGTGGCTACTCGTCAACAGAATTACGGCGCCTTTCTTCGAAAACCGCCGCTATCGATTATCGATCAGCAGCGGTGAAAGGCAGGGGCGAGAGGGGCACAGGCCCAGGGCGCCAAATCAAATGTTTAAATATACATTTTTTAAGATTTTATAAATATTTTCTATTTTTATTTAGAACAAAAATGTAAATTTTTATTTATATATCAATCCCGAACATTAAATTTAAAATTGATTTTAATTACGTACAAATTTATTGACTATAATAATATTCAGTATTCTTTTGGACTTCTGCAAAATATTCAAAATATCATATATGCTTATTTTTGTACATAAATAACAAATTAAGTCCATTTAAACGATCTTGTGACATGTTTGAAGACAGTAGTGTTTCGAAAGTATTTTTTAAATAGTTTAACGTAGAAAATGATCGTTCAGCAGTACGTTGTTTACTGGTAACATTACTAATATTTTTAACAACTTTTATAGAATTATAACGCATTTGATTAACTTTCTTACACATCTACAAACATTCTGTAACTGATTTTGGTGGCACATTTAGATATACAATGGTAACTCGACTTAAGAACGTAATTCGTCCTGACCGCGGTTCGTATCTTGAAAAGTATTTATCTCGAAATCCAATTTGCCATTATAATTTATGGGATATCTATTAATTCGTTCCCAAATCGATAAATAAAAAAAAATAAAATAAAAAAATAAAAATAAAACTATTCGCAATTAAATCAATAAAATGCAAAGAAATGGAGGAGTGAGAAGGATCATTTTAACACTATAAATATGAATTTTGTATACCAATATATTAACTTTTATTTATGAAATTTTTGTTTTACATAATTAGTATAAAAATAAAATTGTAAAAAAAAAAAATTGCGACTAGTTTTGGGGTCCCGGAGTTTTCGATTTGTTGCCTGTAGTAATAACCTGTTAGTAGCCTATTTCTAGTACAAGGGGAAAAAGTTAAAAAAAGCGTAATGTAAAACAGGCTTTTATTTATTTGAAAAGAAAAGCATCACGGTTCGTATCTAGAGGTCAAAATAGGATATAAAAAAGTTCGTATCTTGACAAATTCGTGTGTCAAGATACGAACCACTGTCATGTACCAAAATTTGCTTTGCTATAACTAGTATACTGAAGTTAAGATATTAAATTGCAATCATCTAAATCAAAAGAATATGTTTGAAGCAAGGTTGCGACCACCCAACCCTCTCTTCGGCATGCCACTATCATATTTAAAAAGGGGCGCAGTTATCCGGTCTTGCCTAGGGCGCCATAAGAGCTGGCTCCGGCTCTGCTATCGATATTAAGACTCTTCTTGGAGGTCATGTCCTGAAGCTCAGATCACAATTTTTAGTTCAGGGAATTGAGATCAGGGCTGCTAGACAGTCAATTCGTAGGAGAAATGAAGTTGAATACTTTTCTTCAAACCTCTGCTCCCTAGTCTTCGTTTTATGAGCTGGCGGTGAATCTTGCTGGAAACTCCAGCGATAACTAGCGCTGAGAGAGTTGTTCAGTTATTTAATTATCGACTCCAGCATGGTTTCCTAGTAGCCTCTGGTCGATGTTTTTACTCTTTTCTCGCAACAATGAAGCTTAGTGGTATTGTCATAGTTCATACCCTACAAAACCAAAACTGAAGCAGGCTAATGGCTCCTTTGGATCCTCTGCGATTTCTATTGAGCTTCTCGCGATCTTGTAGCGTACACTCTTTGTCGTTCTGGCGATTGAAAGACTCCTCAATATCAAAAACCTTTTACATTAATAAAAAGAATTATAATATGCCTTCTTATGTAATCTTTTTAACAATAAATCAGCGATTGGCACGGATTAATTCATGAAAATGGGAAAATATATTTTCGGTTTTGTAGGTCTACCCTATCTCCCATCATTTTGGGTTGGATATCTATCATCTTTAAAATGTCTGAACCACTTAAAACATGCAGTTTAACTCACAGCATCGAATCCAAAAGTTGTTTTAAAAGATCGTGTATTTTTATTTATTTATTTATTTTACATCGGTCTATTTCTACAACGAGGCTAATCGCAGAAGATCGTGTATTTAATTTTTTCAACCAAATTTCACATGCTGTTCTTCAATCTGGTCTATATTAAAAATCGTTGAGATTCATCTCAACGATTTACTATTTACAACGAATTAACTCGCAGTCAACTCACAAATTACAGCTGCATCATATCAAGTCACTACTCCCTCTGTCCACCTACTAGGTATTGACCAATGCGCCCAGTTCATGTATCTTTTATCAAACCTCGTATTTCTTTCATGTACATATAGGAAAAATATTAACACTTCAAAAAAACACATTGCACGAAAAATATAGGAGTTCCTTTTATTCTCAACTTATTTCACATTACTAATAGCCAGTAGCGAAGCCAGAAATTCCTCTGGGGGAGGGGGGGGGCGGTGTTGTTCTATATTTTGTTTCAAAACTTGCATTATTTTTATAAAATTAAACTACATGCTTTATTTACCGACCGCCAACATATATAAGGGAGGTATTGTGATCATACCGATTTTGACATTTCGAGATTTCGATGGATCTCGACGAATTGAGGACTCTACATAATATTTTGACTATTTTTAGCATGATGTCTGTCGGTCTGTCTGTCTGTCTGTCTGTTGGTCTATGTACACGTGCAGAGCAAATTCGGCTAAAAGGATTTTTATGAAACTTCATATTTAAGCTTTTGACATCAATGGCACGAGTTGATCAACTTTTGGTAAAAATCGGTTGACTAGAAATTGGAGTTTACTCGTGTCGATTTTAAAATTTTTGCGAATATTTCACAACAGAGAAATATTTCGAAAATATTTATTTAAGAAAAGTTACTATAAAATTAATAACTAACAACTTTTATTTGAGACATTCATTTATAAGTATCTATTTTTTCATACTTATATGTAACGTTTCCATGGTCATGATAAATAATATCTCTGTTAGAAAATATTGGGCCAAATTATTTCTACTCTGCTGCTAGAATGTATTTTATACAAGTACTTTGTGATGGCGGTCGGTTCTGTGGTGGCCACAGCTGATTTTTCCTTTCACGTAACACAAATTCAATGAATTGAAATACTAATGGTAAACGTAAATATAATTATATTAATTTATGAATGAATTGTACTATATCACATTGAACGTCAACTTCTTCTTTTATTTTACACCATACAAAATACAAATCTACAAACATCAAACATGCAAGAACTGCGGTTTCCTGGATTTTACGTGAAATACACTACGTTTGGATTTTCGTTGTCGAACTAAAATTTTCTGGCAATATTTAAATTTTAAATTGATATACTATTCTATAATAATTGGGTCTGTTGCTATTTTTCTTCGTTTGAATTTTACTGTTATAATGATGTAGAAAATTTCCAATTTCACTGAAATCCCAAATCTGTTCAGGAGCTCAAACAATCGCCCGGCGACTTGCTTGTATTTGACATCGCAAAACTGAAAAAAACATAGCCCAAACGTCGATTTATCGCCCAACCTGACAACGCTTCCCATGTACAGACATGTAAGCGGAGATGGGGACTCGCTATTTCGATGGCATTGCATCATTTGCCAGTATTGTGTAGCCCTGAAAGGTTATGCGTTGCATCTAACCTTGTAAAAATGTATTATGTTCTATTAAAAATTTTCTAAAAAATTTAAAAATTTAGTATGTATAATTAATTATGTCCTCATAGAGTTATACTTGCGAGTGTGTATTGACTATCCAAGGGGGCTGTAGTCTGCCCCTTATACCCCCTCCCCTTGGCTACGCCACTGCTGGTAGTAATTTGTTTAGTATTTATTTTGTATTTTGATTTTTTTTTTAAATATTTTATTTTTGCAGGTTGGCTAGGTAAAAGAAGTTCAGTTTTAAGATTACGTACAGCATTAAGAACAGATGAAAGATTACGACTAATGAATGAAATCATAAATGGAATCCAAGTTATCAAGATGTACACGTGGGAGAAACCCTTTGCAAGTTTAGTCGCGATGGCTAGGAGGAAAGAAATATCAGCTATTCAATCCACATCTTACATCAGAGGTGTTAACTTGGCTTTCATATTATTCACAACCCGTACTGCCATATTCGCTAGTATTTTAGGCTACGTACTTCTGGGAAACATTGTATCAGCACAAAAAGTATTTGTTGTAACATGTTGTTACAATATTTTAAAAAATACAATGACAGATTTTTTCCCATATGCCATAGCACAAGTCGCAGAAGCTCTTGTTTCAGTAAAACGTATAGAAAAATTTTTGTTATACGATGAAACGAAATGCAGTATTGATTATAAGAATGGTAAAATAATAAATAATATTACAGAGAATGGTATTGAGAAAATAAGTGATGGGAAAGGGATACAAATAAAGAATGTAACAGCAAAATGGAGTGAACAATCTATGGATAATACACTAACAGATATTTCAATTGATATAGAACCAGGGAGGTTAGTTGCTGTGATAGGTCCTGTTGGTAGTGGGAAGACTAGTTTGCTCCACGCTATTTTACAAGAATTGCCTTTAACAGAAGGGAAAATTCAAGTGCATGGTAGTATTTCATACGCTTCTCAAGAGCCCTGGTTGTTTGCTGGTAGTGTAAGACAAAACATTCTTTTTGGCCTTCCTATGGATAAAGTAAAATATCAAAGAGTGATACATTGTTGTGCCTTAAAAAGAGATTTTTCTTTATTGCCTTATGGGGATAAGACTATAGTAGGAGAAAGAGGGGTATCTTTAAGTGGAGGTCAAAGAGCTAGGATTAACCTCGCTAGAGCTGTTTATAAAGACACCGACGTGTACTTATTAGATGATCCGTTATCTGCTGTAGATACAGCTGTAGGAAGACAATTATTTGATACATGCATCAACGGGTATTTAAGAAATAAGACCATAATTTTAATAACACATCAGCTGCAGTACTTAAAGAAAGTAGATCAAATTATTGTTATCAATAACGGAATTAAGGAAGCCGAAGGAAGTTATCAGCATCTACAATCAACTGGATTAGATTTTACAAAGTTGTTGGATGATCATCCACATGATGCAGAGAAAGAAACAATTGAAAAGCCACCGGAAATGAAGAGGATTTCTTCGGTTAGGAGTGTAAGGAGTTTTGGTTCTGATGATTCTAGGATAATGGAAGATCCAGAGGAAATTCAGGAACATAGAAGTACAGGGAAGGTGTCTGGCAAAATTTATAAGTCGTACTTAAGAGCCGCTGGCAGTATTGGTACTATTGTGATTGTGGTTTTATTGTTTTTATTATCACAAGTATTTTCCAGTGCAAGTGATTATTTTGTTACTTATTGGTAAGTTTATTTGTTATCACACCCATATGAGGGGTTCGGGAGTAAAATCTGGTATCTGACAATTTAATATTTTTGCAAGAGACGACATTAAAACTTTGTAAAAATATTGCAAAAATATATGACAAAATCGATTGATTTAATCATTATCACAGAATTCTCTAATATTTTTACGAGTTGACAGTATAATTAATATTTTTAATTAATTTTTTTTATTGAACTTTAATCAACATTTTATGTATTAATGTCATGTACTTACCATTGTCTACACTAAATAAATTACAGTTACCATACTAAAATCAAAAAAAAAAAAAAAGAATAACATTATTTTATCGAAGTTAAAATTATTATTTTTACTAAGGCAAAAGTACAAATTTAAAATTCAATTTCAATATCATAAACGGGAAAAAAATCACAGGATATAAGGAAGGTGGTATCTACTGCAATTACCATTATTTACATTTTAAGTACAAAAAATACTTAAAAATGATGAAATGGTGTAAAACATGGTATCTACAGCAGTTACCATTATTTACATTATAGTACTTAAAACTGATATTATCACAGTTTTTTCCTCAATTGTTGTGGATTCATCCTCGGGAATGTAATCTGAGTCTTCATCAGTAGAATAAGGATCAGATTCAGATAAAACACTCATTTTTTCATCACTTTTAATAGGTTTAGTACTAACAGATACTTGTTGACGTGCGGCCATTTTGTACACTTACCATATTTTTCGCTCTAGAACATGCAGATCCCACATATTACATGATACATCCAGAACTATCTATTGATATTTTTTGTAAATTTGAAGTGAAATTTAGTTTATGATGACATTTACCATATTTTACATGCAGTAATTCAGTTTTGAAAAATATGTCAGTTACCAGGTTTTACACCCGAACCCTTCATATATTGATTAGTAATATCAAAATTTACAACAACGTATTTTAAAATATTTTTGTCTGGTATGTTATTGAAACAAATATATTTAGTTTTATCAAACCCTGATGGGTGTACAGTGGTGACCCAGTGCCAAAATAGTATAATAATATTTTTGGTAATCATACCTCTTGCAACTTTTATTTATAAACAAAACTCTATAAATAATTTCTATACTATACTTTAATTCTATGTCATTACGCTTGTATAAGTAACACAATTTACAGAAATTAATCAAAAAAATCTTTCACAAAAATAACGTACTGGTAAATTTCGTTTGTACTGTTTCGGTTCATATCATGTATATTATTTCCAAAATTAAATGGCCACCCTCACTTATTGATTCCAATAATGGCTGACAGTATAACCATTATACCTGTTAAGTTTATGGTTCTGTTACTAATAGTTGCCAGGACCGTAATAATTATTTAAAATAAACGTGTTTTCTTATATGCTATTTAGAATGAACTGTATATACTCACATGACATTTCTTCACATTTTTATCAGGCTTAGGACTGGTTATATTTGAATTATAAATATAGGCCTGTTTAAAAATCATTTTGTTTTAAAGTCTTTAAAGTCAATATTAAATACTTCAAATTTGCACAAACAAAAATCATTCTTTGTTTTGCAACAAAAATTAATCCTAGCAACTTCAAATAATTATACATATGGCTAACTGTATGAAAATTCTATTCCGTTTTCTTTAACTATATTTCGGCACTATATTTTTCGAATAAAAGTCGTATATTTTATTTATTATTGTTTTAGACATAAAACTATCTATTTTCTTGAAAATTTATAAATCGGGTCGTTTTTGCTACTGATTTTTGCCACGAACAATGATACGTTGAATTGTTCTGTATGGAACACTAATTAATTCCGCAGTTCTAAGTATAGGTTTGCCATTTACCCTCCGAAACTAAGTTTTTATAAACGTTCAGTATCAGAACTTTGCAATCTTCTGACAAATGACATTCTTCTTTAGTAGCCACGTCCACATTTTCGCATTCCACGTCAACGTTCACATTTTCGCACTCCAAATCACCTTGCACAGATTCACTATTTGATTTCTTCAAAATGGTCGCCAAAGATAGGGTGACCATTCGTCCCGTATTTTGCGGGACTGTCGCGCATTTTAACATTTTGTCCCGCATTAAGATGCGTCCCGCAAAAGTCCCGCATTGTCCCGCATTTTGGATTTGGGAGGTGAGGACCTTTTTTTGCTCTTCACTTGGATTTGGGAGGTGAATACCTTTTTTTTGCTCTTCACTTGGATTTAGGAGGTGATGACCTTTTTTTGCTCTTCACTTGGATTTGGGAGATGAGGACCTTTTTTTTGCTCCGTCCCGCATTGCTTTCTTAAGAAAATGGTCAATCTAGCCAAAGATCCATGTTATTAATGTATGCACGCTATGAACGTTGAAAATTAAGTAACAAACAAATGTAACAATCCTTAAAATTTAGAAACAATAGGATTATAAATTTGGAAAATATCCTTAATGGTTTTTAAGAAACTTCAATTGAACTAGTGTTACATCTATTCGATTTAAATTTAAAATTCCCTTAATACCCCTTATTTTCTTTTTACAGCAATAAGTCTTAAGATTACTGTCATAAACCCATTACTGCATTGTTAAGCTTCTTAACAAGAGTGGCCATTTCATTTTGGAAATTCTATAATAAACAGCCTTTATTTAACTCCTTTGCAAGGCCGCCTTGTGAGGGTATTCAGGCTGTGCGCTGCACATTTGCGGTTTGTCAATGGACCGACATTTTGGGTCAATTTTAGGGCGTTCTTATGAAATTTTGCACACCTGCAGCATTTGGGTTTGATTCTAGTAAGGGACGGGGTTATGAATATTTGCACACGGACGGTTTACATCATTGCAGCACTACTTCTTTGTATATCTTATAATATAAAGAAGTTAATAATGGTTAAATAGTTCCCGTTAATACCTGCATACCTACGAAATCCTGAAATATGTGAAATTTTACACTTACATCAATTTTTATTTTTATTTTAGGGTGAATTTAGAAGAGGATAGAGCGAGCATTATTGCAAATTCCAGTTATAATTTATCAACAGAAATAATTCAAAACGAAACATCGTATAATTCCTTCTGGAACTTTACCAGGGATGAATGTATTTACATCTACACAGCACTGATATTATTGACGATAATTATCACGTTAATAAGGTCGTTTGTGTTTTTCCATGCATGCATGAGAGCGTCGACGAGAATGCACGATGACATGTTTTCATGCATAACAAGAGCTACAATGAGATTTTTCAACACAAATACTTCCGGAAGAATTTTGAATAGGTTTTCAAAAGATATGGGCAATATTGATGAGATGTTACCAGGTGCCTTGATTGATTGTTTGCAGGTAAAAATACACTTTTTAAACTTATTACTCTTCTTCTTTCGGTCAAAAGTCAAATAAGATTTTTGGTCTCATTCATATAAGTCCTCCATCTTGATATATTAAGTGTCAACTCTATTGTCAGCAGAGCTACGATTACGATTAAAATGACAAACTAGCAGTATTTTTGGTTAAAAACACCGAAATAATGAGATTAGATTTCAAATTAGAACATCAGATTTCCGAATTATTCACAAAAACAATATATTTTTTAAATGATACACTTATACATTATGGCAAGCCTGTGGCCGCAAGCGCTAAAACGTTTTTCCTTGCTACTGATCACTAGCAAGAACATGGACATGGGTTTAAATTCTGACTGTCACATAATTTGTGTAATTTATTTTTACAAATTACGGGCTCTGCTTAGCCGTTCGCAACCATATTACTTCTGAATGTATACAGATTGAAAATATGGTCAGTGAAAATATAGTCACGAAACCTGGAAACAGGAGGCCAAGGATCGCCTCAGGCTATTGTGCCAATGATGATGATAACCTGTATATTTTTGGATATTCTAAAATACTAACCTTTTCTGAACAAAAATTTCCATATTCAATATTATCCCAAAAATGCAATTGAAAGATATATTTTTATAAAAAATGGATTATAATAAGCAGGGCTTCGAACCGTTATTTTTTTTGTTTCGGTTTTCGTTCCGGTTCAATTAAAAAAATATATATATATCGGTTCGGTTCCGGTTTTCGTTCCGGCAGAAATAACGATTTTTTTCGGTTTTTGGTTCAGTTCCGAGTGATAAATATTTAAATGCTTTTATTTGTATTAGAAATTTATTTTCTACTAAAATTTAGAATAACATTTTATTCGTTATTTTATGATAATTATACCAAGGCTGCTGCCGGGGGGGTTCTGAGCGTTCAACCCCCCCCCCCCCCCGAAATAATAGCGCATTTTTTTTACTTTTCATTTAAAACAATTACGATTTTTTTCTGCTCATCAGTTTCTGCTCATAATGTTAAATTAAAATATATTTTATATTCACTCACATAAACATTAACTGAACCGAAATAAATCGATATTTTTTTTTCGGTTCAGTTCCGGTTTTCGTTCCGACAAAAATAACGGTTTTTTCGGTTTTCGGTTCAGTTCCGGTTCGCAGCCCTGATAATAAGATCAAAATTTTGTTATGAAACATATCAGAGCAAATAACTAACAACAAACTAAGAGTATCTAGAAATTTTTTGTGGATATTGTTTAGTTGTAATGATTACAAATGAAGCAATAATATTATACTATAATAGTCACTATATTAAAACAAAAGATTCATAAGCATGATTTTGCCCCATGCTTCGAAGTTAAAATCGTTAATTACGTTAATATTAGAAGGTAATCATTAAGTGCAGACTTGTATAACGAGATTTTATTTTCTCTTTTGCTTTTTCATGCCTTTTAAAATAATAAATTTATATTATATAATCAAACAACATCCCCGATTAGTGAATTTAGTATGTGCATGTACCGATTGGCTGGAATGATTTGACACAATTATATTTTTCAAGGCAGCTATCAAGTAGGTAAAATATGCATTGTGCCAATTTTACCAATTTTATGAAATAAAATATTTAGTGTCGTAATGAAACTTATTATAACATTCAATTAAGTTTCATTATTATTCTCTTATGAATGCAAAATTGAAAAAGTTTGTTTTTTTCATTACATTATTGTGTTTTTGTTTTTTTTTTTCATAAAGTAGTACAAGGCCAATTTGCAATTCTCAATGCAGTGGTACCTAGTCTACCATTTTTAAATCGTGGACCACTAGGGGGTCTGTGATCCTACTTTTGACATGCCACCGCAAGCAAAAAATAGGTTTACGAACCACAGGTTGAAAGCTTCTGCTCTAATATATACATTTAATAGGTATATTTAAAAATAAGTCTTCAAATTGCAAGTTTGAAATAATTTTGCGTAGACTTTTTTGTTTAGAATAACTTATTATACTTGAACTTTTAAAGGTTCATATGTCTGATATTATAATTAACGTACTGATGTGTTTTTCTCTTATTCAGTCTGCAAATTTGTAAAAGAATTGTAAGTGCGTAGTTTGTCTATCAGCTTTATTAATTATTTAATTATAGCTACGACAAACGTGCCTATTCACTATTCGTGTTTGTAAGAAATCACTGTGTGTTTGTCTTAGATTCTAGCGTTATTTTAAATGAACCAACGGCGTGAAAGCTGATAGGCGAGGCTAAACTCTTAACCCACACAGTTCATAAATTGCCTTGATTGTACAACTTTTAAAAATTGTAGTTTCTGTTAGAATATGCAGTAAAATACAGGGGTTCCATTTAAAAAATATTGTTTTTGTGAATTTATTTTTAGACGTGCGCAATAGAACGGGAACTTAAACAACAATGTAACCGTTAAATATGTGTTCACTTGCTGCTGATGATGGCTGCCTTGCAGTCCGAAATGTTACATCCAGTATTCATATAAATACACTATTTGAAAAAGTTTCAGTGTCATTATTTAATATTTAAATCTTCAAAAAACAATTTAATATTCATATTGATTCTTTGGTTAAAGCAGAACTATATTTTGAAATCTAGCAACTTTTAACTATTGAATGAGGTTTTTGATCATTTTGCTCATTTCAATCGTTAAAAAGTGAGCTCGTAACAACTTAAAAAAATAAAAATTTCATTCAGTTCTGCTTAAATATTTGGACTATACTTTAGTTTGTCTATATAATTGTAAACATCCCTGTCCCATTTCCCCAAAATCTAAAATCTAATTATTTCATCGCTACAGAGGCTTAATTAGGAATGTAATTAACCAGATTGGAGGCAGACTATGTATACATATGCATACACATACGCGTACGCGTACATATATGGTACAATGCCGGAAATGACAAAATGGCAGTAGGGAAAAGGTGGTAGGATAGTTACCATGTGTTTAATACCTACAACATGCAATATTCTACTATAATTCATCACGGTGATTTGTGATATGTGGTGCAAAAATCACTTTCCATTTTAAAACTTAAATAACTTTTTTGATAAAAAAAATAAAATTTGACTTTAAAATATTGTGATTAGATATGTTTATTTTGGACAGTAGAAATTACGTTGAATTAATTGTGGAATATACATTCCCCAATATACCTTCCATTTGCAGCTTCATAGAGTCGAACCCTTTGAAGGAAATGTTCCATGACAACGCGTATTGTACCATAAAATAGTTTAACACAAAAAAAAAAAAAAACACATAATAATAACTAGGGCTACCAACCGTCCTACTTTAGTAGGACATGTCCTACAATTTACTTCCATGTCCTTCGTCCTACCTACTGTTAAAAAATATCGGAAATGTCCTACTTTATAGTATTTTTACTTTTGAATACGCCTTTACCGCTGAGTCGACGTTTGCCGATGAACGCGATCGACGCATAACGTTTTGACTAAATTTCTATGATGTCATTAAGGATAAAGCTTTATTAAAAAAAGCAGGTACATCTAAAAAATATGATTTTATTAAAAAAAAAAAAAAGAAAATGTGAACGTCAACCAATAAACATACATATATAATTATATTTTTTATTACCATATATATTTAACTTGATTGTTAATTATTTATTGGTTGTTTCTTATTAATTATATACAAAGAAAATTAAAAAAAAAATCTTCTGATTTATTTTATATTTTTATTTCTAAAATGTGATTTTGTTAAATATAAAGAAAGATGTGAACCAATAAACATATAATTTAATTTTCATAATAGTAGTATTACTTATTATTTATTGACTGTTTCTTGTTAGTTACTTTTTTCATAATGAGGCCTTTTTGAAAATTTGTTTAATAATATATAATCTATAATAAAATGTTTTTATAATATTATAAAACAAATTTTAAAAAATCAACTGTGGCCACCACAGGTCCGACCGCTATCATAAAGTACTTATATAAAATACATTCTAGCAGCAGAGTAGAAATAACTTGGCCAAATATTTTCTAACAGATATACTATTATTATTTATCATGACCATGGAAACGTTACATATAAGTATGAAAAAATTGAGACTTAGAAAAAATTTCGAAAAATTTTACAGAAATTCGAAATTTTTCGTTTTATCAAAAAACATCTCAAATAAAAGTGATTAGTTAATACCTATAGCAACTTTTGTTCAATAAATTTTTTCGAAATATTTTTCTGTTGTGAAATATTCACAAAAATCTTAAAATCGACACGAGTAAACTCCCATTTTTAGTTAACCGATTTTTACCAAAAGTTGATCAACTCGTGTCATTGTTGGCAGAGGCTTAAATAAGAAGTTTCATAAAGTTATATATCCTTTCAGCCGAATTTGCTCTGCACGTGTACACAGACAGACGAACGGACAGACAGACAGACAGACGGACAGACAGACAGACAGACGGACGGACAGACAGACATCATGCTAAAAATAGTCAAAACATTATGTAGGAACCTCAATTCGTGGAGATCCATCGAAATCTCGAAATGTCAAAATCGGTATGATCACAATACCTCCCTTATATATGTTGGCGGTCGGTAAAAAGGCCTCATTATGAAAAAAATGCCTTACTATGAAAAAATGGCCTTGTTATGGGATTTGAACTTAATTAGGTACCTATATATTTCGTAGCATAATAAAAATAAAAAAAAGCTGTCCTACTGTGTCCTACTAAACTACTATTTTTAGTTGATATTTCCTACTCTGTCACGAGAGACATTTGGTAACCCTAATAATAACAAAGAGCTTGGAATAAACAAATCCATTAACTAGTTACATAATTTAATTTTTAATAACAACCTTTGAATGTTTTTATTATAATTACAAATAATTGTTTTTGAATTAGTTGAATAATGAATTGAAATGACTAACGAAGTGGTGTGCATCTTCTACTTGTAATTCCTTCCTTAGGCAGAAATTCAACGCGACTCGTTAGTTTTACCATTATAATAAGAAGAGAGTGGCAAAATATGCACTAAAAAATCTTGATTAAATGCGCATATAATGTATTAAAAAACATCAGAAATGTGCACTATACTTTATTCAGAATGAAGAGTTATTAATCACGCATTGTTCACGTGATAATTTCGTCGATCTCTCGTCGTTAACTTCATGCGACAGCCAATCGGGTAGCGACTTTAATCTATTACGTGATTTTATTACTATTTCTGTATTTTGAACTGGGTATAATATGCACTAAAACATAAAATTTGCACATTTTTTCCCCAATTTTATACAATGATGTTGGTTAGATGAAAACTTAAGGGAACAAATTAAAATAACTGAAATTCTGCTGAAAGCTTTTATGCCAGATACAATTATACCAAATAGACAGACATACAGACAGACAGATAAATGAGTAAGGGTCTAAGTTTTTTTTTTATCACACTTACAAAACACTAAAAAGGAAACCCAATTATATTTTCATACATGTTTTCGTGAAAATCTCAATTATGCTTTTGGCTGCACCCCCATTAGAAGTTTCCACGAACCGCCACTGAGCTGTAGAATATGCAGATGCATATAGGGGAAGTATTTTAAGATCGCAGCGCTATTGTGGCATACTTGGAACCTTCAATATAGACATTCGTTACATATAAACAACGTGAATTTTAATGTTTACTGGTGGTTTTTGTAATTTTTCTACAATATTAATTCTTGTTTTTATGCAATTATATTTTTATGCAAACATTTTTTATAAAAAAAAGCGCGATAGAATGTCTATTTCTGTAGTTCCTAAAATCCCACCAGATGTCATATCGCTTAGCAATTTTTCCCTATTTTCCCGCACTCTAATAATGATAATAAAAAATAGGCGTTTAATCTCGTCTATGAGATTTAGAGTTTTTTTTTTTTTTTTTTTTTTAAATTGGTATTTATTGGTCTTAGTTGCACTGACTATTAACCAGTGATGTTATACAATTAAATAATATAGCAATACAATAATATAAGTTACAATAAAATTACAATAAGTTAGAACAAACACTAATATACAAATATAGATTTAGAGAGTTGAAAGACTGATTATATGGCCCATTTAAAAAGAAACAAAGGAAGAATAAGTTGTATCCTTGGCTAGTAGTCGATGCAACGAAAGCCAAAAAAGGAAGGAAAAAAGTAGAATTAATTTTGTTTTGTTTTGTTTTAGATTGGCCTTTCATTGGTTGGAATCATAGTAGTTGTGGCAGTTGTTGATCCTTGGCTTATGATACCAACATTCGCTTGTCTATTTGTTTTTAACGTACTAAGAAATATCTACCTGGCTACAAGTCGAAGTTTCAAAAGATTAGAAGGAATAAGTAAGTAAATATCACAAATATTATCAAATTCTCAAGATATTAAAATATCTCTCTATTAAAATATACAGTATTATCGAGAAAAAAGATCGAGGCGTTAAGATAGTGATAAAATTTATTTATTTTTAAATTAGCACAGAATTGCAAACTTAAAATTAAAAAAATATTTTCCCTCCGTTCCAAAATAAGTGTCCGATTTTAATTTTTAGATTATTGAAATAATGAAATTAAAGTTTCGGTAGTTATTTATTTAAATTAGTCCTCGATTTGGGTTTCTTTAACGCCATTCAATCATTACAACACAAAGAGTCCCCGTCCAGTATTGATGAACTCATTGCGGCCGTGCATAAAACATGGGATGAAATAACCGCGGAAAAACTAGACAATTGTTTCATTACACTGCAGAAGTGTATGGAATTGACCATGCTTCATAAAGGAGGCAACGATTACAAGCTTCCTCACATTTAGTTTAGTTGTGAAAATATACCTTATATATCCCTTTGCATATTTTTTTATGAAATTGTACACTTATTTTGGAACAAATAAAATTCCTAAATCGGAGACTTATTTTGGAACGGAGGGAGTATATATTCTAGGCCTACTATAGTCCTATTTTTTCGATCAAATTGTAGTTATTGTACAGGGTGTTTGAATGAATTTCAGCCAATTTTGTTTTGTCACCATTATAGAGCATTTAACACCGCAAAAACGTGTACAGTATATATATATATATATATATATATATATATATATATATATATATATATATATATATATATATATATATATATATATATATATATATATATATATATTTGTTTTACCGCTTATGCAAGCCAATTCTATGTACTCAATCGACGGTGTCAAACCAAAATTGACGTTTCCAGACCAGGGGAATGGTCTGAAAACGTTTTTCATGTTTTTTGGAGCTCTTGCACCCTGATTATATAGCAGCGATGACAGAGAAAATTTCACAAATGGTCTGAATACGAGGGTAGATCGTATATTTATATACAAATTTAGTTCACTGATTTGTCGTGAAGAGCGCGCGCCAGTAGTTTTTGTATATAACTTTTTATACAAAAAATGTACGATTCCGACTTTGTCAGACCAGCACAATTCAGTCGACGTTGTCAAGCCTTAAATCTGGCAACACTGTATAGAATGAGCTAGATAAACATTCCAGTCATGATAATTTTAGTTCATTGTCAGAATTTAAATATTTTCTTTCAATTTGTCTTACAGAAAAACTTTAAACTCAAATTTAGTTTTGGCAGACTCGTAGATACTTGAAAACAATGCATATAACCGATTTGTATCAAATTTGTTCAAATTAAAATTTTGGTATTTGCGCCATGAAATTCTTCTTTTTTTTCCAATTTAGAAATAATTACATTTTTATAGTTTATAGATTTTTTAAAGCGTGCTGAATGTTACTGCTTCAAATGAGACGTTAAATTTATTTAATATTTTTATTAGAATCCCAAATAAATGTACATTTTAATAAGTTTGAACTTTGTTCATATATTTCACAGAAAATTATTCTAATACGGACATCAATGTCCATAATTTATTCTTAATTCCAAAGAAGAACACAAAAGGTTTCAAATTACAAATAACTCGTTAGAACAATTACTTTTCTTAATTGTAAAAAATAAAAGTAATTGTAAAAAACAAAAGTTCCCATTTCATTTTGAGTATTGAACATTTATGTGTACGTTTAAGAGCGTACTGTACCTGGGTTACGCTCAACGGATACGTGCATTTGAAAGGGCCAAAGAATTTGAACCAAATGTTGTCGGATCATTTTGATTTTTTTTTAAATTTGAAGATAAAGATTGGCTCCGTTGGATTTAAGAGTTAAAATTTGGTTTTATTTTTAATTTTCAGTTTTACAATGTCCTAAACTTTGTCTAACTTCACATCACTGTTCCTCCGTAAATCAATAACAATTGCAAATTCCATAGCTAGAATCCTATAGATTGTACTTTTATCTTTAAAATGAGCCTTTGTTTATGAAAATTAATTAATATTAAGCACCAATTCTTTGGCCCACACCGAAACACTATTTATATGAAATACTGGCATTTACAAGCATCGAGAGATGTATCCATCTGGTAGCGTGGTTTTAACCGCGTTTTTTTCCTTCGTTTCCTACACATATCTTTGAATTCGGTTGAAATGGGTAACAGAAGATCTTTGGAATAAAACAGTTTGTGATGTCAAATTTACCTGTTTTATTTTAGACTTTCCGTGGTAGAATACAAATTCATATTGACACAAAAAAATGGTCTCAAAAATTAAGTTAAATAATTATGGCCGGTTTCTGAAAGCTTAGTTAACTATAACCAAATGGTCAGAACATGGTTGTTATGGTAACGTATGGGATTGTTATACTGTAATCGAGTTTAACCAAAAGGTTAAATCAACCCCTAAAGGGGTGAATCTATGATTATTAACATAATTTTTTGATGATAAAAAAAAACTATTATTTCTACAAAATTATCTGTAAAATCAGAATTGGTAATAAATATTAATCACTTTTCACATACAAGAGCTTATTTTAAAGATAAAATTACAATATAGAGTGGTTAAGTGTTAACATTTGTAATTTTTGTTCATTTACTGAGTAACAGTCATGTGAAATTGAAAAAAGTATAGCACTGTAAAATTGAAAATTAAAAATAAATCAAAATACAAATTTAAACTTATTAAAATATTTAATTTATTTACTTTATTTTTTATTAAAATTTATTTACTTATTTACTTATTAAAATTTTGATATTTTCTTTCATATCTTGATATTAAAAAAAAATCAAATTGATTCGAATATATTTAATCTATATTTTATGATTCCCAAAAATACAGGTTGATTTATAAATATTAGCACTTTTCCCTCTCCCTGTAAGCTACTTCCACTTTGGTCACTCCCCCAATGACGTTATACGACTTCTCGCCACCGCACCCCGCGTGCAACGATGGACTTTGGAGGTGGCTATATTCGCCTCTTAACTTCAAATTTTAAGATGCCATATCATAGGCTCGAAACCTGGTTTCACTCTGTCATGACATTAAATTACGAGAAAATATATATAGCTCTTGTTTTTTGAATGTCAGATAAATAAACCCATAGAAAAAAAGCATATCAGGCAGACAGAGAGATTTTTTTTGTGAATTTTGTCTTACATTCACTTGGAACATGTAGAAACGAAAAATGGGTACCAAGAAAAAATTATGTGAAGTGTGAATTTTCACACGTTTCAAGGTTTCGCAAGTATTTAGTGAATGATGATTATTTGGGAAGCCAAAACAAATTTTATGTTAAAATATTTTTTTATAAATTTTAATTCGAATGCCTAATACCATTATTTGGGTTTCTAAAAATTTGCAGTTTTTTTTTATATAGCAAGGTTCATTAATATTTTGAAAATTGCGCCTACGGCTTCCATTGGTTGTTTAAGTCATAAACTCCGCCCCTCTGATTTCGTATACATTCAAACATAGAATTAAATTATAATATCAACACTTCACACTGGTTATTAAATTTACGCTTTTAAAAATTAAATGCAACATTTTCCAAAATATAACTAGAATTTTGACTAAATAATTTAAACAAAATAAAAATGCAAAAAAAAAACAGAAAAAATAAATTGACGGGAGTTGAACAGTAGTTTGCAACTTACGAAGCGAGAACGTTACCACTGATCTACGAACGTTCACTCCTTTACTGTGTTAAATAGCTTAATCCGCTATTTAACACAGTAAATACAAGGTGTCTCAAAAGAAATTTTATATTTATTTAGCTTACTGCGTGAACGCAACGTATCCGAGGGGCGCGGGGGTTATGTCAATCGGTACCCTGGCTCTTGGGAATTCACTCGCTATGAAGCGTTTCTCGGAAGCAGACCGCGCGTTATGCGTGCGAGAGTTTTACAAAAACGGTGATTCGGCGACTGTAGCGCGTAGAAAATTCTGCAGTATTCGAGGTTTTCGCCACTTAAATGATGCGCCAAGCATTCCTCTCATTCGACATTGGGTTAAAAAGTTTGAAGAGACTGGTACAACGCTGGATAAATCAAAATCCGGGCGACCTAGGTCATCAAGAACGGTAGAAAACGTGGACAATGTTAATCAGTCTGTTCGTGGGGGCGTGCAGTTACAGTGAATTCAGAGCGTTATGTGGAGATGTTAGACAACTTCTTGGTACCTGAACTGCAAAACTTTCCTGACTATAACCAAAGAACATGGTTCCAACAGGACGGAGCAACTTCACACACGTCCAATATGTCTCTGCCACGTGTTCGTGAAATTTTCTCAGGCAAATTGATCTCCCGGAGAGGTGACATAAATTGGCCTCCACGCAGTCCAGATTTAACCCCTATGGACTTTTTCCTATGGGGTTATCTTAAATCTAAAGTTTACGACAATAAACCGACTTCACTGGCGCATTTGAAAGAAAATATCCGTCACGAAATGGCAGCCATCTCTGAGTCCACCTGCCGAGACGTCATAAGTAATTTTACTGTTCGATTAAATGAGTGCCGAGAACGCGAGGGTCTACATTTAGACGATATTATTTTTAAGAAATAAATCCCCAAAAAGTGTATTTTAATAATTAATAAACATTTTTTCTATATACGGCTTACTTTTTTTTTAATCGATCCACTAAATATAAAATTTCTTTTGAGACACCTTGTATATTTTACATATTTTAGTTAAAAACACAAAAAATGCGTTATTTTCCGAAAACATAATCTGATCAAAAATTCCTGTTTTACTATTCCGGTTCACACCAATGTACATTACTTAGAATTTTTTCAGATTTTTAGTTTAAACCATCTGGGCTACAGGTTGTGGGACAAAATTTTGCACAATTCTCGCAAAAATCGCGTCAAAATAATTTATTTTGCAAAAATAAAATTTTGATCGTTAATTCAGGTTTCAAGGGCTTTCATTTGATACCATACACAGAATTGTAAAAAAAAAATTTTTTTTTTTCCAAGAACATATATTTGCTTATATTTTTAGGGTAATATGTTTTTTAGATGTTTTAGTATTTTTCCTATGTGCGGGTCAAAGAGTTGTATAAGCATGTCAAATTTCAACTCTCTAGGTTTAGCCGTTTGGCTACAATTTTTACCGAACAGACAGACAGACGACAAAATGACGGTATAAGGGTTTTACAAAACCCTAAAAAAGAACAGATTTAACCTCCAATTTTATTTATATATGTAAATTTTCCACAACTTTGTAAATTTCACTCAGAAGATAAAAGGTTGTTAAATGATGCTTGTTGTTACGTTTCACAGATTAGTTCACTGACTGTAGTTTCGGCTCACCGTAAAATTGAGAATTGCCAGAGCCGAAACTGCACTCAAAAAAAAAAAAAAAAAACAGTGAGATATAACAAAAAGGTCTAATTAAACAACCTTTTACAAATATTATTTTTTTCTCGTTTATGATCCACCTGACACGCATACTTCTTTTTGGTGTATAGAATTTCGTTTATCGGTTATTCTAAGGATCTTGCTTAATTTTACTTATCACAAGCAAGCCTGTGGCTGCCAGCAATAAATCTTTTGTGCTTGCCGTTGACCGCTCGCAAGTAGATAATAATTAAATTGTTAAAATAATTTGTGTAAAAAATATTTAGACAAATTACGGGCTCTGCTTAGCAACCGGCTATAAGCTGTACGGGCATTTCTGTGTGCGCTAAAAAATAGACGTAATCCTGTCTATATTACTCCTACATGTACACAGATTGAAAATGTGGTCACAAAACTTGAAATCAAGAGATCTAGACTCATCTCGCGCTGTCGCGTCAATGATGATGATGACTTCTCTTTATTTTTCATATGAGATATATAATTGTAAATATTACCTTTTATTATCACGACAGTAATAGTTTACTGAATTTATACAGTAATAAATGTCCTTAATAACAAAATACGTAAATAATACGCCAATATAATTAAAACCAAGATACAATTTGTAAAAATATATTTTAATGCGCAGTACAACCTAGTGGCTGTGCTTTTCGGGTCAGATATGCGACAGTATGACTAATATTTCTTCATTTTATTGAGTAACAAAATTATTTAATTTGAATTGTAATCATTTTCAAAAACGCGTGAAAAAAACAGCACAGGAGGATCCCCCGAATATATTTTATGTATAAAATAATAATCGGCATATATTAAATGTAATTACTAACTTATGATCAAAAAGTCTTTCAGTCTCAGATGGCTTATGTATTATAAATCGCAGATCTTCTTTTGTTAATTGAGTATTCATAATGCACGTGTCATTTGTCGAAAAAAAAGGAGATTTTCTTATATAAAACATAGCCGCCCGAAGAAAGGACATTTTGATCCACATGTTACATTGCAAATACGTATATGAATTATCAACAAGTGTTTTTTCACATATAATATTATTATTATTTATTTAAAATGCACTCTTGAGTGTAAACATACTCCTGAACAGTAGGACTGAATGAGTCGGTTTGAATGTTTTCAACTTTACAAATCATATTATACACTATGATAAAATTGGCAACGTCGCAAGGCCTGACAATGTCGATTGAACAACACTATTTTATACAGGTGATACTGAAAAAGCGGTTCCATATACTGGGTCTAATAATGTTTATTAAACATAGCGAATTTTTTTTTTGAGATTTTCTTACCCCTCTCAGTGTGCCCTGAGAGTTATAACTGGTAGATTCTATATCTGGTATATATACACGCGAAATCCTTTAAATAACGGTAGGTCTTAGGTCGCCTGTTGGATATCATTGGTCTGACCACGTCGGTTGTATCAATATATATATATATATATATATATATATATATATATATATATATATATATATATATATATATATATACTGTATGATCATGAACATGATCAGCCTATTTCCATTTTCTGCTTTTGCACCAATCTGTGACGTCGCTGACTTTGGTTCTTTTCCGTATTTCTTTGTTCTTTATCCTATCTTTAAGACATGTTTAACATTATCCTCTCCATCTTCCGCTGTGTCGTTTCCAACTTTCTCGCACTGCGTTTGGTTAGCGACCAGGTTTGGCATCCGTATGTCAGAGTTGGTACTATGCATATATTGTATAATCTGACTTTTAGTTCTATGGAAAAGTTGCCTATCATGATATTTTTCAAAGACCAGAATTTGTTCCATGAACTGATTATTCTTTTTTTAATCTCTTTGTCTTGGCTGTTTGAAAATGAAACTCTCTGGCCTAGATACGTGATATCATTGGCATATTTTTTGATCCCCTATTTTGAGGTCCAACCTGTTTCCATTTGTGAGGATTTTTGTTTTGGATATGTTAATGTTCAGACCCACGTTTTTGCTTTCACAATTTAAACAATTAGCTATTTCTAAAAGTTGCTGTATGTTACTTGCTAAAAGAATTACATCGTTGGTAAATCTGAGATTTGACAAGTATATCCCATCCACTCTTATTCCTTATTCTATCCAGTTCATTTTACTGATGATAAATTCAAGTACACTGTTGAATAATATTAGCGATAGAGTCGCCCTGTGTTACTCCTCTATTCCCCCAAAGGCAGGTCCTAGATTTGTTAACATTATTGATGCTTTATTATTTTTATAGATATTTTCTATAATTTTTATATAATTTTCATTGATATTTTGTTGTTTTAGGGCTACGAATAAATATTCCCTTCTAATTTGGTCGAAAGCTTTGCTGTAATCTATAAATAATAAATACAGGGTTATATTGTATTCTCTACTTTTTTAAATAAGTTGGTTCACAGTTTGAAGGTGATCTATGGTCGTAAAACTTTTCTTAAAGCCTGCTTGTTCTAATGGTTGATTGAAATTCAGAGTGTTTTATTTGTTGTAAAATTATAGTAGCGAATATTTTATATATACTACAAATTAGGCTAACAGGTCTATAATTGTCTATATTTGTTCTATCCTTATTGTACATGGGAATTATCTTCGCAGTTTTCCATTGTTCTGGTATTTCTCTTTCCTGAAGTATTTTGTTGAATAACTTCTTTAAATGTTTTAACATTCCTTCTTCTCCTTATTTTAATACTTCATTTGGTATTCTGTCTTCCCCAGGGTTGTTATTGTTTTTTAGATTCCTTATTTAACTGCTTTTATACTTAATGCCAAGAGTTAAATAGATGAACAACCGCAATTACATAGATAGTTAAAAACTTTTTTTACCTGAAGGGGTTGAAGTGTGTGCATAAACTAAACTAAACTTATCGTGGGGCCTGTATTGTGTTAGAGTTTACGTTTTTAAACGGTACTTCAGTGATGCTTTCTTGCCACGTTTTCAAGGGTCTTTCTCTTGGTCATTTTTTTGTATATCTGGCCTAGAATTGCTTTGTAATTCTTTCCTTCTTTTGTCTTCTGTTCCATGGCCATGGCAGTACCATCTTAATAGGGGCTACGCATACAATTTGTATTTCCTTAAAACTACATTATTTTGATATGTTAATGTTAGTTATGTCACCTAACAAAACAAAAATTACATTTTAATTAATATTATAGCCAAATTTTTGAATTAAAATATTGTAAATTTGAAATATGCCAACCACGGAGCGAAGGTTGCTGAGTAAAAACGACTGAGTATGACGTCAAACGATAGGGGTTTCACATCACAGATACAGCTACAACATAATCTTTACACGTGTGTGTATTGTATTGTTCGAGAGTTTTGTATTTGTTTTTAAACGCATTTTCACGCATTTATTATTAAAATGGCAGATAAAGATTTTGTTAGGGCTCAGAGTGATAATTTACCCAACATTGATGCATTTATGCTCATGGAATATATGAAAAATAATGAATGCTACAGTGCTGAAGAAATACGTGTTGTCAAAGTAATTTTTATTTTATATTCTATAACTTTATGTAAACAAACGCTGCAACTCTGTAAAATGTAATATTTATGTAATTTAGATGTCAGAATTTTACTACATTGTTTACATGAAGTTACAAAACGTTAGAGGCATAATTGAAATACTGCAATATAAGTTATCTATTTTAATATAAAATTTAATTCGGTAAACATGTATAAATTGTTTTTATAGAATTAAACTTTATTTTAATTAAAATCACTCTAACTTTACATAACCTATAAAAGTTATACAAACAAATAAGTTCACAACAGACTATGTACGCCGGTAAGCTAGTAGTGTCATGCGTCAGTTAGAAGGGGTATGACGTCACACGTCGTTTTCGTGCGCTACATACATTTATGATTTTTTTAAGCCTTCAAATTACAAAAAAAAAACTGTTTTTTATGTTTATATGCAACAAGATGAATATAATAAAAAAAAATTAAAAAATCATGCCTATCCCCTATTGATTTACGTTATTATTTATGTTTTCTAGCGCAGATTTTGGATTCAGTACTTGACGGTAGACACTATTTTTGATTTTATCTAGCCGTGTTTTTCCTTTGGAAAATAAATAAATAAATAAATGAAATTCGGCTTAGTTCATTCAAATATCCTGTATTAGATTTTCTGTTTTGCTTTGGATATACGAGGTGTGTTTAGCTATGGAGAGATGAGGGGCAATATTTTCTTTCTACATTTATATTTTTTGTTTTATTTTACAGCGAGCAGTCCAGTTTTCGGACATCTAGCAGCATCTCTCCAAGGATTGACAACAATACGTGCCTTCAAAGCGCAAAGTATTTTAGAAGAAGAGTTTGATATTCATCAGGATTTGCACAGCACGGCGTTCTACTTGTTTTTAGTCTCTGCAAGAACATTTGCTTGGTGGTTAGATGGTTTCTGTGTAGTTTATATGTCATTGGTGATTATCAGTTTCTTCATTGTTGGCAATGGTAAGTAAATCATTCATATTGAAAATTAAATATTCATTGTTGCTGATCTAATTAGGCATGATTTTAATTGAAACGTTTTAAATCTTAAATTAGCAATTGTAAATGATTTTCAAAACACGATTACAGTAAAATGTAGCTAAAAATATTGTCACTTACTAGAAATACCTACGAAAACTACAATTAATATGCAGGGCCGCTAAGAGGACTTCTGGGGCCCCGGTGAGAATTTTTTTTTGGGGAGCCCGGGGAGAAAATTTCTTTGCGGGCCCAGGGTAATGATCAATTCTATACTTCTATACCCGGGGCCGTCGAAAGGGTGAAAACTAATTCTTTCACCTCGGACTCTGGACCTTATACAAATGAAACGGGAATTTTTATTATAATACAGTTGAAAATACAACTGATGACTTCAAAAAAAAGGTCCTCACTTCCAAAATACAAGTGATGAGCTAAAAAAAGGTCCTCACTTCCAAAATACAAGTGAGTGACGGCCACCCGCCCCTGGCATTTGCCTCGATGCCAGGCCGTTTCTATGGCTCTGCTCAGGACCCTGAGGTCCCAAGAACCCCGGGAATTTACCCCGGTTATACCCCCTCCTCTTGTAGGGCCTGTTAATATGTCAAGATTAATAGTTCATGATAAATTTTTATATAAAATTTAGATAAACATGTTTACACAAGTTTTTTATTTTTTTTGCTTCTAGTATATTAAAATAAAATAATCAACAAATATATTTTTATACTATTTGTAATTTTTTTTTAAAAGTATATAATACCGCAGACAACGCACTATAGAGGTGTTCATTTTAATTTGTCAGTTATTGCTATCTCGAGAACTATAAGAGCTTCGAGGTTAGTTAAATTAGACAATAATTGTTATTTTATAAGAGATTATCAAGGAGTGAAACCTGATTGGGAACAGTGGCAGTGAACCTGTTAAGAAATTTCGTATTTATGCTTCGTACGTGAATATCTCAATTTGCTTAAGTTTTGATACAGATCCGTCTATCGGGATGGATGGATACTGATGTTACTTTTATGTGTTTCTCGAATATTTCTTAACAGAAAAATATTTCTAAAACTTTTATTTGAAATATTTATTGATATGACTAAATAAATTTTTATACCTCCTCACATTTTTACGATATTCATTGTTATTTTGACATACATATATGTAGGTACTTTTTCATAAATACGATAAAATATAAATACACATTATGAAATTATTAATGTAATAAAACACGTTTTATTATTGAAAAAGATTTCAATAATAATTTCTCCGTTAGAAAATATTTTGTTTAAGTGCTTTATGGTGCCTGTCGGTCCTGTGGTGGCTAAAGCTGTTTTATACTTATAAACTAATTAAATTTTTCTTGATATAAGAGTTTTTCAAGAACCTGATCATAAAAATTAGAGTTTTGTTTTGCCAATAATCTGTTAGCTGAAGTCTATTCCAAATGTTTGAGCGGAACAAATTGGTATTTATATTTTAAGGTATCACGAGTTCACATTTTAACGATTGAAATGGGCTGTTGCTAACCAAAATTCAATTCAGGACAGGTTGCACCATTAAGCGACCGTCCAGGGGCGTCACGGAATGGTGGCGGCGGAAAGGCATGGCAAATAAAAATAGTTTTGCAGTTTTCATTTATTTGTCTTGGGTGTGCAGAGAACACCTTCAACATATTGAGTATGTCATTAGCAGTGTTGTAATGTATCTAGGTATTTGTATCTTGATACAGTAACTAGATACTGTGCAAGTATCTAGTTACTGTATCTAGGTACATTTTAAAATATGTATCTGTATCTGTATCTAGATATTTAAATCAGTATCTAAGTATCTGTATTTCAGGTACTTTTTTCAGATACTTTCCTATTTTGTGTTTTTCAAGGTCTTTTTTCATAATATGTCCTTACGATTTTTCAAGTTGGTAATACATTTAGCATCATTCAGATATTTAAATTTTAAGTTTAAATTAACCAATCAGCGACCAGTAAACTCTTTCTTGCTTGGTGGTAGTAAAAACATGCTTCACTCTGAATCTAAACATGAGTGTGATATGACGTAGTTTTGCAATACCTATATAAAATTTTAAATATTTTATGGTTTAGTTATCAAAATTATAGTGTAAAATAAAATATTGGGTATTAATATTTATAATAATAAGTTTAAGAGATGTCAACTTTACAAAATTAACTCATATCGCAATGTGTTTAGGTTCAGTTTTCCGAAAGTATCTTAAAAGTATCTCAAGTATCTAGATACATTGTAAAAAAAATGTATCTGTATCTAGATACTTTTTAAAATTTGTATCTGTATCTGCATCTAGATACATTTTTCCTCAAGTATCTGTATCTAGATATATTTTCAAATGTATCTATTACAACACAGGTCATTAGTATACTATATCTACGTTTATGATTATTTATTTTTTAAGAAACCCTGAAACGTATGAAAATTCACTCTTCACAATATTTTTAATTATTTTTTTTTTCCAGAACAATATGGTGGTAACGTCGGTTTAGCAATCACTCAAGTAATGAGCATGTTGGGCATGATACAATGGGGAATAAGACAAACATCAGAATTAGAAAATCAAATGACTTCAGTAGAAAGAGTAGTCGAATATACAACACTAGAAACAGAAAGAGCCCTAGAATCATCACCTGCTAAAAAACCACCAACAGAATGGCCAACAGAAGGACGTGTAGAATTCCAAAACGTATTCTTAACATACGCACCAAATGATCCACCAGTATTGAAAAACGTAAATTTCACAATAATGCCACAAGAAAAAGTAGGAATAGTTGGTAGGACTGGAGCTGGAAAATCCTCGTTAATAGCCGCATTGTTCCAATTGACTAACACAACAGGAGCAATTGTTATAGATAAAAGAGACACTAGCGAAATTGGCTTACATGATTTACGATCAAAACTTTCTATAATTCCACAAGAACCTGTTTTATTCTCTGGTACATTACGGAAGAATTTAGATCCATTTGATGAATATACTGATAATGTACTATGGAAAGCATTAGAAGATGTTGAATTAAAACAAGCAATGTCAGATTTGGCTGGTGGATTAAACAGCAAAATATCAGAAGGTGGATCCAACTTAAGTGTAGGACAAAGACAATTACTTTGTCTTGCTCGGGCAATTGTGCGTAATAACAAGGTTCTTGTTCTTGATGAAGCGACAGCAAATGTTGATCCACAGACAGATGCGTTGATTCAGAAGACCATCCGAAGTAAATTTGCTAACTGTACTGTGTTGACTATTGCGCATCGATTAAATACTGTGATGGATTCAGATAAGGTTTTAGTGATGGATGCAGGAACAGCAGTTGAGTTTGATCATCCATATAAACTTTTAGAAAATCAAAATGGAATTTTCTTTGAAATGGTTGCACAAACTGGAGCAGTTATGGCTGAATCATTAACAAAGATCGCTAAGCAGGTATGTAGAAATATTGCTGAACAGTAAAAAATTGTACTGAATGCAATTGATATTTATTTAGTCATTAGAAGGTAGTAATGTTATAATAACTACCTAACCTTCTATGCAGGGTTAAAACGGGTGGTCGAAAATGTTAAGAGCATACAGTACTAATGAAAATAAGTAAAAAAAGTTTAATTAACATGCGTCGAAAAACAAACGTTTCAAAGATAAGTACCATTTCTAAACATAACAGTGTGTAGTGTCCAATTAACGTGTTTTATTAGGTGTACCGGAATGTTTTTTCGTTTATTTGGTATTATTAAAATAAAAACAAATCGAAAGACTTTATTGAGTAAAATAGTTTCCATCGTATTCTACAGTGACTGTATAAAGACAGTGTGGCCATATGAACTGTAGCCGCCATGTTTATTCCAGATTTGTATTGGGTTATATGGAATAAATGTTAATATATCCTAATATATTATAATATTTCTTAAATTTTTAATAGTTTTACGTGTTTATGTTTATGTATATGTGAATATCAATTTATTGTTAAGAAAAAACATGTATATGATTCAACATTTATTAAGATAAATATTAAAATTGCCTACCGATGAAGGTATTTTATTGAAATGTTTGCAACATAAAAAGAAAACAAATAAAAAAAATTCTTAAAAAAGGACATGAAAGGAAATAAAAGGGATATGTTTTTATTATTTTATAATTTTATTTGAGGACCTATAAAAACTAAAACATTTTTTTTTATAAAAAACGGGAGTTTCAAACATTTTAATTTGAATATTTTAAATTTAAGAAAACAAGTTCAAACAGGACATTAGAATTAGAATAAAAAGATAGGTTCTATAAAAATTAGAGAACCCAACATTTCTCTAATTTTTGGGAAAACGCATGTTTATATAAAAAAAAGGATATTTTCATATTAAAAAAGAATAAGCAGAACATGTTATATACCCTGAGTTCAAAAAGAAATTACATAAGAGTTGGCTATGGAAAAATAAAATAATGTATACCAGTGTTTCTCAACAGGTGGTCCGCAGAAAAATTTTAGTGGTCCGCGAAAGTTTTCGTATGTTTTTTTGCAGTTTTTTTGTTTTTTTTAGACACATTTTTTATGTAAATAATTTATATTTTGTTTATTTTCTGTGATTTTCGACAAATAAAATTTATTTAGTAGCACATTAAATATATTTGTTTTCTTGCAAAAAATTAACCAACATTTATTATTAGTGGTCCGCGTTAGAAAATTATATATTTTGCTGGTCCGAGGTACGTTTTTGGTTGAAAAACACTGATGTATACTACAAGCTTTATGTAACAATAAATAACTTATGACAACAAGAGTGATTTAATTAATTCAGACAGTAAATTAATTCTAAAGCTTTCTGTTGACATTACTTTTATTTTTCATAGCCAACCCTTATGCAATTTCTTTTTGAACTCATGGTATAAATGATATATTAATAAAGAAAACTGATGTATATATTATCAATTATGCATTTATTCAACTAAAATTATGGTCAGGTGAAAAATAAAATGAAATCAGCATGGAATAACATTAAAATTAATGAAAGTAAATACTTCTTATAATTGTGAAGCCATCCATTGATTTACTGGCATAATGTTTTTTATGTTCATTTAGCTTTTTTTTTTCAGCAATTTTAAACCTAAACATAACAAAACGTTTCATTATTTTTAATTTTAATTTGGGACAATTTAAAATATGTGCACAGTTTACATTATTTACATTACTCATTACTCATCACAAACACAACAATATTCACTATTAAACGTCTAAATATACGTATATTATTTGCA
This sequence comes from Liopterus haemorrhoidalis, assembly GCA_963971575.1. Lineage (NCBI taxonomy): Eukaryota > Metazoa > Arthropoda > Insecta > Coleoptera > Dytiscidae > Liopterus > Liopterus haemorrhoidalis. The sequence goes on along the minus strand of OZ020611.1, from coordinate 143,299,140 downwards.
AATATCACTTAAATCTGTTGAAACACAAGCTAAACACATGTAAACCATGTATAATCTGTAACAAAGTTGGAAGAAATATGGCGGACTTCAGCTCGACCAATAGAAAATGAGACCATCGTATGGCCACACTGTCTTTATACAGTCACTGTATCGTATTCTATCACACTCTGCCATCTATCAGGAAGACAAAATATTCCCGAATTAAAAATTCTTGATTTTTTGAAGAAAAAAAATGTTCAAGGGTCATTTTAACATGGTTCATATCTCTAAGTGTCTTGTTTCTTAAAAATTGTTCTAGTGATCGAAATAAGTGATAGTCGGAAGGTGCCATGTCTGGTGAGTAGGTTGCGTGTAAGAACCTCCCAACCAACCCCGGAAAATTTTGCATGTGTCTATTTTGATGCAGGAAGTCGGACATTGTTGTGTTGAAGAATAATTCCTCTTCTATTCACAATTATTGGCCGTTTTCTGGTAAAGTTCTGATTCAGTCGATCCAATTGTTCACAGTAATCAGAATTAACACTTTGCCCCGGTTTTAACATATAATAAATGATTCCTTTATAGGGCCTTTCAGATCGGGGTTCACCATCCAAGTATAAATTTGCTGATTTAAATTTTTTAAACCACCTTTGACATGTACTTACACTTAGTTTTTGACCATAAACAGTGCAAATGTTTTTTGTAGCAACTTTAGCAGATTTTTTTGTATGGTACTCATGAAACATTAAACAGCGTAAAAATGTTTTGAGGGAAATTCTTCCACCATTTTAAAATGTAAGGGTTTAAAATGAAACGAAAACAATAATTAGGTACTCAAAGGTACAGAGTTTAACCAAAACGCAAAAGACGTTTGTTCAATTCAGCGAATAAGTCGTGACTAGTTACTTAGAACTTTCCGGTATTTTACAATTTATACAACAGTTGTTTTACATGTCTTCCTTCCATCTAAACATAGGCTTTGCACCTTTTTATAAAGGAATTTATTTTATTTATTTATTTTTTAAGTAAAAACAAGATTAACACAACAGAGATTTTATATAATGACAAAACATTATATGTTGACATATAATGTTTTGTTTAAAAATAGCATATATCTTTGAAACAGTTGATTTGCGGATGGTGTTTAAGCATTTTTCACACATTTTAGTCAGTATTATAAAGAAATAAATCTAAGACCCAGCTGCACGGGGGTCAATTTTTAACTTCGATAGAGGACATTTTTTTGGTATTTTATACGTCATTTAAACATTTGTGTTCACTTGTCGATAAAACGGCAAGACAGGTTCATAAAATATTGTAAAATACAGGTGTTAGGTAAATGTCCGGCATAATTTTAAAGGCAGCATGGTGACGTAGAATGCAATCGATTTTTCCTTTGCCAATTTTCTCTAAAATGTGAATTTCGTCCAAAGATAAATAAACAAAAAGATGCCCCAAATTTTGAAAACCACTGACTTTTTTATTTTTCTTATTAATCCAGTTGTTGTGTAGTTGCCATGGAGAAAATTGATATTCTATTATTGAACTACAATTAAAATATTGTTTTCTCTATGGCAACTACACAACTTCTGGATTAATATGAAAAATTGCCGGTCACTATGGTGTAGTGGTTAGCTCATTTAACTGCTAACCATGGGGGCTCGGGTTCGAATCCCGGTGATGGCATGGATGTTTGTATTTGTTATAAAAATTAATGTATCCATAATAAAAATAAAGATATACTGGTTAATGGCCATCGTAGCTAAGACCAAAAAATTAAATTTAAAAAATATATATATGAAAAATTAAAAAATGTCAGTGGTTTTCAAAATTTGGGGCATCTTTTTGTTTGTTTATTTTTGGACGAAATTCACGTTTTAGAGAAAATTGGCAAAGGAAAAATCGATTGCATTCTACGTCACCATGCTGTCTTTTAAAGTGTGCCGGACAGTTACCTAACACCCTGTATATTTATTCCTATAATTTTAGCTTGACTGCTGCGTAACAATAACTTATAACTTATAAAAATATTTAGCCCGCTATAAGGAAATAAATTTATGATCCCAGCGCTACGGTGGTCAATTTTTAACTTGGCTAGAGGATATTCAAAATTTGGTTGTGTTTACTCAACTGTCAAGCTAAAATTGTAGGAATAAATATTTTTTACAATATTTTATGAATCTGTTTTGCCGTTTTATCAAGAAATATGTGTCCAGAAATGTTTAAATAGCATATCTAATGCCAAAAATATCCTCTAGCCTAGTTAAAAATTGACGAACGTAGCGCTGGGATCTGAAATTTATTTCCCTATAGCCACATTAGGAAGCTAACCCCACTCAAATACAAGTAATGACTAATAATATTACTTTTAATCGTGCCTTCTATAAGTTTGTTCGTTAAATTTTTTTGGCGCACAGCAACGATGGCTATTTGCGCCTAACGCAGCCCATCTATATAACGACACTACATATTAAAAAAATAATAAATAAATAAAATCAGTTAAAATACGCATACACAATAAAAGAAATCTTGCAGACAAATACAAATAAATATGATAAAAGGTCTGTTTGAAAAATTGAACAGACAAAAGGTGATGATAAGAGGCTGTAAAGGGGGCAATTACCATCAAATATCACAGTCTAATACGTGCCCTCTATAAGTCATAGAAGTTTGCCGTTATTAATCATTTACACCCTGAGAATTTAGTATTTCCTGTAAGATACTTTCATTTCAGCAAATACCTGAATGATAAATATCATCGTTGCATTATTAATTCAGCTCTTAATTTCGTATATAAATAAAATGAAATGCTAAATAACAGTTTCTTTTTTTTTTCAGAACTACGAAATTAGAAAGGATAAATAAATGATGGCCAAAGAAGATAGAATAGAAGTTTATACCGATATTCTCAGCCAGTGCGCACAGGGTGAAGATATGCAGATTGTTAAAATACAGTTGGAGTACAAGTTCAGATCTGATTCAAATCGAAATTAAAATTTTTAATGAGTTATATACTTCCTATAATAGTTCAAGCAAAATTATGTTTTTTGTTATTATTTTTGCAACTACTGTGTATTTTTTTAGGCATATGTATAGGATCAAGAAGGTAGTTTCCAACTAGCCATGCTGTTTTGTATATTTATGTACGTAACTTACATAAAATATTCCATTTACAAGAATAATTTGAAATCTTGTATTTTTGTACTGTTATTTTTAAATATTTTATCAATACATGGTTTTAAAAAACGTGTTGTTTTATATTTTTCCATTTCCTACTATTTCGTTTTATTCTTTTATTTACTGGAACATATTTTGTTCTTCTTGTTTATCCGGACAAACTGGAAGAAATTTCTTTATTCAATTGAAGGGAACTAAAGGCTATTCCAAACGTTTAGGCGGAACTAGATTTTGAAATCTAGTAATTTTTATCTATTAATTTGGACTTTTGGTCATTTTGTTTAAACTTTGTAAATCATACTCACATTCCAAATTTAAGATTAAATTGATTGTCATTATAAAATGTCCTTTTCATTGCATTTTTTCTAAAAGTCATTCTTAATATGAAATTTCCCATTTATTTATTTAATTTTTTTTGTCTTCAAAATATGTGAAAATGTATTCAAAATTTTAATGAAAAATTGTAAATGTCATTAGTTTCCATGGTTTCACTGTTGGAATTTAAAATTTTCACATACTATCTATCAGATTTGGTCGGCACAGCTTAGTAAAAAACTATCTATCATAAAATAACTCAAGTAAGGTCATAAGAGGATAAATCTGAAGCTCGATTGACACGTCTACACATGCGTCCCAGTGTGGCGGGAAACATGGATTTTAAATTAAGGTTATGTGTTTACCAGTGTTGTGTTTACATGTACTTATATACAGCGCACGCATTTTTAAATACATTGAAAATGACTGTTTTGTGCTTAATTTGCAGTAAAATATTTTCAAAAAAATATAATTTAAATGTCCATTTAAAAAGTATTCATAAGATAAACTTTAATGGTATTCGACGAATTTGTAAAAACTTTACAAATAACGGAGAAATATACGGAGATTCTTTGAAGTTTCATGGACCAGTTGAAGAAATATGCAATAATGAAAATTCGACACATCTACAAACATTAAAGAAAAATAACCACACCAAATGATGCTTATGTAAAAATAAATGCAATGTTGAAAGAAATACAAGATGATTGTTTAAAATTGATGGAAAATAATGATACGGAAACTTTAACAGAAGTAAATGACTACTTAAAAAATATTAAAAACTTATGAAAATTTATAAAGAAAAGAAAAACTGAAACGCCAACTAGAAAATTTGAACCAAGTAATAAAAAAAATTCTTTATTTACTACCAGGAAAAAAAGTGAAGAAGTTGCATATTAAAAAAAAGACAACACCAGAGTAAGAAAATATTATTGAAAAAATACAGAAGTAATTTTTTTTTCTTAACTGTGTGATCAGTTACGCGCACACACGTGTAATGTCATTCATTTTATCTCCTTTGTTTTTATTTAAGCAAATTATAACTTAAAAATGAATTATTTGTAGCTTAACAATAATTTTATGATTATGGACAATAATGTGAAGATATTTGTTCCTTTTTGTTTTTTTCTTGGTTTGTATTATTGTTCATATTAGCTACGTGCTGTTCTATTAAATAAATAATAAATTGATGATTATTATTGATGTATTAATGATAATCTTAAATATATCTGCAATAAATCAGAATATTATATTTTTAATCTCCGCGAAAGGTCATTTTGAAGCATGCGCACAGGTGTCGATCGAGCATGATATTTATCCTCTCATAGTAAGGTCCTTTCTCGTGACATTCTAAAAGAACGAAATTCCCATTTAGTTCCGCCTAAACGTTTGGAATAGCCTGTAGTTTTGTGCTCATCGGAAGTCATCGCCCAGTAGGTCGTCCATTTTTTGCACAGGGTATACTAGCAAATTAAGCTAACCAAAAGAAAATATTTATCAAAATAAATTTATAATAAAAATATCAGTATCGTGCTTAATAGCCCTAAGATTTTATAAATTCATGAAGCATGTATGGAATATCAAATATTATTATTATTTCTTGTAAAAGCAAGTTTCATTCTCTTTTCAAGAATTTTTTTAATTGTTTTCTTTTCGTTTTGGAGATCCTCCAGTCTAATTAATTTCTAAGATGTTCATCTGGGTTGAGATCAAGAGGCTAGTGGGCATGAAAGAACAACGCTTTTCACGATTTAATTTAAAAATAACTTTACTAGTTGAGCGTTGTGCTCCGTAATTGTTTCTACCAATTCTAATTTCTTGACGGAATCAAACAAATTTACTCTTAAATTTTCAGTATACACTTCCAAGTGTTAATTTTCCGTCGATAAATTACAGATCATTTAGACTTTCACTAATGCAGCAAGTCCAAGCTATTATGAGCATTCTCAATGTTTTACAGTAGGTTTAGTGCAAGCTCTGTTAAAGGATTCCCCTGATCCCCGAGAACATTTTTCAGGGGTTTCAGGTCTAGTGGTACCCAAAGCGGACAAAAACAGCAACAAATGAAACATTTACTGCAACTCACAACACTAAGTAATACTAAAATTCGAAGTATGAAATAGGTAGTAATCAATATTTTAATTTAACACGTTTTAGTATAAGTAGCTATATTCACAAAACACACCCATAAAACGTGTTTGCTCTTTCTCAACTAAGGTCAAGCCTGTCAAACATATATACCTTGTTAATAAAGAATTTTTATTCGTCTTTTTTTTAATTATTAGTACAATAATTGATCTGCGAAATGCTTACGACCAGTGGCGGCTCGTGGAAGATTTTTGTTGGAGGGCTGAAAAAAATTATTATAAAAAATATGTACGAGCTGAAAAAAACTGCATTTTTATTGACATATCACATTTATTTAAACATATTTCAGCTTCATATAAATTCCGTAATTAAATTTTCGGTGATAATTATTTAAACGACTTTGTGACACTTGACAAATGTTTAAATCTGGAGTTAACCCTCCCAAAGATTTAATTTAAGTTTTTTCTTGAAACTCCAGTCGTGCAAAATTGATATTTTGCAAATACATCACTGAATTTTTTGCTTCGTTCATTTTTTTAAAGGTGTAATTAAAATTAAATAGTCTTTAACTACAAAAATCTTACCTTTTAAAATTTATTAAACATAATAAGACACAATTATAAATAATATACGTAGTGCGGACTGCAATGTTCGCAGGCCACGATAAACATATCACAAAATCGTTTTTAAAAAAACTTTCTATCACTAAAAATGAAGGAGCTATGTTTAAAAAACCAATAATTTTTTTTTCGAAACATTCGAATAGCACGGTTCGGAGCGATTTTTTTATATCAAGCTCTAACAAGGGTGGGTTTTTAAGGGTTGAAACATTAGAAATTGTATTCTAAAGCATGAAACAATCATTATTCAACTAATCCAAACCAAATTTTACCCATATTAAGGTTTACAACGTTATTTTATAATTTTTGACAATTAGGGGTAGTTTTCACCCTTAAAAAATAAACAGTGCCCATGAGCATGATATAAAATTTGAAGTAGAGGGTGAGACGAACCTAATTTCAAATTTTGGTGCAAATCGATGCAAGATGAAATCATTTTTTAATCCAACAAGAGTTGAAACATTATGAAATGGCATTCTAAAGCATAAAACGATCCATATTTAGCTAATCCAAACCAAATTTTACCCATATTAAGGTTTAAAATGTTATTTTATATTTTTTTACAATTAGGGGTAGTTTTCACCCTTAAAAAACAAAAAGCGTATAACGGCACAATGTAGAAAATGAACTAGAGGGTGAAATGAGCCTAATTCCAAATTTTTATCCAAATCGATGCTGGACGAAAAAATTGCGAGGTTTTGTCATTTTTTGAGCTTCATTTCCTGTACTAAGAGACGATAGTGAACAAATGATTTTATGGTATGGACGCCTCCAGCGGATGCAAGATGACTGATAACTCAAGAAAATCTGGGAGTTGATTTCTGGTCGCAGAAGACTAGGACGATCAGCAAGGAGCTGGGCTCAGGATGTACGGGAGGCGATGAAGGCAAGAGGTCTCCAAGAATGCGACTGGACTGGATGGACAGAGTCGCCTGGCGAAAAAGAAGCTAGAAACGGCGCCCGTCGTGAACCACTCTCTACATACCGTGAATTTATTTTAATGTGAACCAAAGCGTATTCATATCCATTGTTACGTTATGATTGCCTGCAATGTATTAGAGCGCTTATTTCAAGGTGGAACATAAGAAATAAGAATAAGTAAATACAATACTAATAACAAAAATATTGATTGAAAATGAAAAAAAAAAAAAATAATAATACAACAAATTTTAAAAAATTCTTCCATTTACTGCCAAACAATGCCCTAAGCGGTTTTAAAAATTATTCAATACATTTAATTGTAAAGATGTTGTTTTACTTGAAAAATATCTAATTCTATCTTTTAAGTGTATCAAATTTAAATTATCGGAATTAAAAACTTTGTATTTCAAATAACCCCAATAAAAACAAGTCGTTCGGAGCCAGATCGGGTGATCTAGCGGGATACTCTATTTTCACCTCCACGTCCAATCCAACGATGTGGGAACGTACGATCGAAAAAGCTTCTAACATTTTGGGCATACTGTGCTAGGGAGCCATCCTGTTGAGACCAATTCTCTCCCGCAACATTAAGAGCGTTTAGTGCTGATATTTTATTCGTTTGAAGTAACTGCAAGGAATTTTCTATAGTTAAATTACCATCTATAAAGAATAGTCCAATAACATGGGTACCTATTAAACCTGCCCAAACATTAACCTTTCGGGACGTTAAGGCGGCGCATAACCCTATAGATTTTTAGTTTCCTATACAAGACTAACATACCTGAAATAAAATTAGTACTAATTATACATCAAATTTTGCAGCAATTTTTTCTCTATCTAATAGGATATTTTTAATTTCAAACAAATTTGTAATAAAAATTTTATCGCTCAATAACTTAATTATAAGCAAGGGGTAACAAGTTTCTGTAATTTTTTAAATATATTAGTGAGCTTCAAATAACTCTTAAATTTAGATGTCTAGATGGAGAAATGTTTAAACAATACGTCAATATTTTTTTCGATATGATTGTTTAGTTTATATTCGAATAATGTATATGAAACTCATAGTTTATATCTTACCAATGTTATTTTTTAGTTCGAGTTTATACCACAGATGGTGCTGCGACCGATATTTAGTGAAGTCAGAATTTTTTGTACGTAGTAATATATAGTAAACGCCCACTAGTTTTCTATCCTTTTCTAATTCATTGATGTAACCCTCTCTACATTTTTTCTTACAGTTCCAAACATCGGTAAGCATATTGAAAATGAAATACTGATTTTCTGACAATTTATTTAGTTTTATTCATAATTAGTTTCTTTAAATTTATTCTACAATTTTAAATGAAATTAGTTAGATGTATATTAATTAATTATTTATTATTATTTTTTTTATTATTAATAAGATAAATCTTGGTTTAGTACTAAAATATTATACCAATATTATAAAAGCATTCAATTATAATTATAATACACGAAATAAAAATTCTTTTACATTAAATCTAAAAAATACTACAGCAGCACAGAATTATTTATTTTTTAAGGTAATTTATAATAAGATACTTTAGTATAAGAGAAATAGGTAGACCAAGACAATTTAAATTTAAATTAAAAAAACTATTATTTAGATAAATAATAAAAATTAATTTTTTACTATTAATTGGACGTTGTAACTGCATCTTTTAGAATAAGATTGATCATATCATTTGTTCAGAATTATTATTAAATATTTTATATGAAATCTATACCTAATGGATTTACATTGTATTATTTATTCTGTTTATTTAGCAAATTCTAAATAAAGTTTAACCTAATCTAATATATTTTCAGAATTTTTATTAATTGTAATGAATTTCAATTATTGTTATGCACAACATTTGAATCTTTTCTTCATTCTAAACTTTTTTATATAAATATACCTACATTTTTGTTGTTAGCTATATAAATTATAAGTGAGATATTATAAGATGTACGTAGCGACACCACGCCCCCAAAAATTCATCTTATTACAAAAATCTTTGAATTGAAAATAAGCGTTTTTTAATTTTATACATCTTTTATTAAAAAATGATGACATTTTTACATCAAATATATTGCCAGTGTTGTCGAATGAATAATTCTTCTAGAATGTCACATGAATTATATTTTACACGGATTCAAAGGGTTTGTGGCACATTTCTTGCAGTAACATTAATATCTTATCACAACCGTAAAGTTCTCAAGAGTTTCTTCTAGAAAACATCATTTTCGTGAAGAACACATGTACAAAGGGGCATTACATTCTTAACAAATATAATAGTTTTCAACGAAAGTTCTAAACTAGGAATAATCAGTCGAAAGAAGTATTGACGTAGATATAATTTGAATATACGGGTTTACAAAAAACTAAATAAAAATAAAAATAATGAATATTTCTACAAAAAAAATATTTGAATTTAAAAATTACAGAACATTAATCTCTGGTATCTTATTATTAAAAAATTATTAATATTTATCACTACCGTTAAATTAAAAAAAAAAAAACCTTTGTTGTTTATAATTAGTTATAAGCCTATTCGCCATTTTCCGAAGCTGCACTTTTTGTACTGTATGTACCATGAATTCAAAAAGAAATTATATAAGGGTTGGCTATGGAAAAATAAAATAATATCTACTGCAAGCTTTATAAAACAATATAATCTTATGACAACAACAACAGTGATGACAGTTAATTAATTCTAAAGTTTGCTGTTGACATTACTTTTATTTTCCATAGCCAACCCTTATGTAATTTCTTTTTGAACTCATGGTATATTCGGCACTTAGTAATTTTTATCAAATATCCGGGACAAAATGACAAACTGGCCGGGACCATACCTTCAAACCGGGACAGTCCCGGTCAAACCGGGCCTGGGTATAATATCTGAAGAAAAGATATAAAATATAGGGACTTTGTTTGAATTTCTCGGCGCTTGGTCCTCGTAAACGATATGTGAGTAAAAAAGACCTAATTTAATAAAAATTGGGAACTATAACTTTTTTACCAGTTTACAAACAATAATAAGTTGTCTATTTATTATGATTGTGAAAGGTGATATTTTTATAAGTAACTAAATATAAATAAACAGTTACCTTATGCATAGAAAAATATTTATATTTGAAAACTTCAACAGCCGTAATTACTTCTGTCAACAATTGCTTTTTATTATGAGCATCGAGATAAGAGAATTCCAAATACATTGTTTATTTTTAATACATTGTTTGCCTTCAGTTGTAAAGTAAAATACCTGTAGAATTTTTCCGTTTCACATCAGTGTGCATTACGTGAAATAATGCAAAAATATTTGACATAATCCCGACAAAATGGCGTTTTTTTTTTCAATAATATCTAGGTACCTATATTCTTTTCGCGTAATTTTAGAATTTTCAATATTTTTCTTACTTAGGAATCATAGAATGAAATTAAATATAAATGTATACAAATAAAAATAATATATAAATGTATATGTACTGAATTAAGTAAAATGTAGGAAATTCATTTAATTTAAAATATTTATTATATTATATTCTATCGATCTTGACTTTGAGCAATCATTGTCACGTTCCAGATAAAAGAAGTAAAGGTTTATAATCATCTTTTTCATTTGTTTTACCAGATACAATTAACTACTCAGTAGCATTCAGCTTAGATGCAAGCAATATGGATATAGAGTTGCCATCTTTTCAAAACAAACAAATATCACAACAGATATTTTAAAATATTCTATTGTGACGTAATATTACTCTTATTGGTTGATGTACTTATGAATGAAATATAGACACTCCCATTTGACTTCGATACTAACTACATCTCTCGGACTAGAAACAGATGTGTCACCCACTTGCCTGACCTTAAGTTCTGGTAGCATTGCAAATATGTAAATTTTCCACGCACCAATATCTACAATTCTCATAATTTACTTCTCCATGTATATAAAATGTTACGTAGAAGAATGCTTGGGTCCTGATTAATTTTGTAAGACATTGTTTCATAAAACGTTGTTCTCTTTTCATCATCTTCTCCAACTAACTCTTGTTTGTTTTTAAAATGATATGATTTAAAGTCTTCTTTTTTCAAAAGATTGTACACAGAACTTCTACTTACACCAATAGCCCGAATTGCTGTAGTGGATAATCTGTTATCACCTGGCACTAGGTCAATTATCTCGTCTTGTTTTTCCTGTATTAAAATAAGTCTTTGCCGATTTCTTTTAAGATGGTTGGTATTTACACAACCATTCTGTTGAAAATTTCTAACAGTCCTGAATATTGTAGAACTACTTGGTGTCGGGAAATCAGGAAATGAAGTACGAAACAAATCTTGCTCAACATGCCTCAAGCTCAAATTTTCACAATACCACTTTTTTTATTGGTAGGGGAAGCCGGGGCATAACGGGCTCCCGGGGTATAACGGGCTTCCCTCTTTTTGGCTGTTAAAGCATGCCGCCATGTTTGGGTGTATTCCAATCATGTTAAGTACTTCGCTAGTGTCTTGCGAGAGTGGTTGTATGACTAAGAGCTCGCGTTTACATTTTGTAAATTGGTGAAACGTGTTTTTTGTTGTGTTGATATATTTTTCTACGATAGGAAACGATGAGGAATGCACCGTGCCTATTGCCTATTATACCACGCCCGTGCTCATTCTGCCCAGACACCGGGGCAAAATGAGCACAAAGAAGCTTTTTTTTTAATACATAACTTTTAAGTTTTTTTACTGTCTGTAATAATTAAACAATAAATCATCTTACGAATAAAAGTATTTCGAATTTTTTTACGATATTCCTTAAAATTTTATTAAAGATAAAACTTAAGGTGCCCGATATGCCCCGGCTTCCCCAAGTATATATTTTTACAGGCTATGTTCCACCTTAAAATAAACGCTCTAATACTTTGCTGGCAATCATAACGTAACTATAAATAAATTCACGGTATACATTAATTGATACTCTTTTCCGATACCGATATTATGAAACAATACTGATAAAAATACAAAATATCAATACCTTCGATATCCCAGCGCTGACTGCCCTTTTTCTTATTAATGTAATACATGTAGAATCGATACTTTCCTTCTTATACCAATTCCAGTATCAATAGTGCAAAACGATACCGATACAAAGTATCAATATCTGCGATCGATATTTATATCTCTTGCTGGGCGTTTCAAAATCACACCTTTACTATACCAAAACCTTACAAGGATAAAAATTACGACTTCTTAAAGTAGGCTCTGAAATAAAAACAAAATAAACTTGTTTAATATACCTATTTTATTTATTTACATAAAGTTGTATTTCACAGTATTCTCCTGAATATTTAATATTCTCGTATATAACTAAATTTTTCGTTGCAGTCATATTTTTAAAATATAAAATAATTTACAAGATAATATTATACATTTCTTACGCCCATTTGTATGATTCTAAAATAATTTACAAGTAAAAATTTAATATTGTGTTGAGTAATTAACTAAAATTAAAATAGTATTCCAAAACTAAAAACAGAATAGATTATAAATAATTATTAAATATGAGAATTAAATGTTGTACTAAATGCTTGTTAATATAAACAAATAAATATTGTAACAAACAGTTTGAAAAACTATTTTAATTTTAATAATTAATGCTGGATACCGAAAAAACTACCAACATTGTAAATTAAACAATGCATAAACGTAAACTTAATTTATTTACATTCTATATATGGATATGTTATGACACTTTTTGGTGAATTCAACACCATTCAGAGCGGTTCATAAATTCTAAACCTGCGGTACAATAGTACTGAGATTGTTTTCGATACGAAAGGTACGAATTTAGATTGAAAATCTAACGTCCACCAATTACATTCATAATATAATAAGCCACTTCGCCGACAAGAGGGTGACAAGGACTAATAAATTTTGCTTATTAGAGATAGCCCTCACAACCGGTTTTTAACCGGCTAGCGGTAACATTGTTGCGTTTTTTTTTGCTGCCAGCGAACGTAACTGTTGAGTATGTTGACTGGCAGCAGATCTTAAGACGAGCCTGCTGACTTACCGCTTACTGCAAGCAGCTTACCAATTTACTAAGCGGCAAATTTGTACGCTGTCGCTGTTTGTGTTTGTCCCTGAGTAACAAATTAACAGTCAGCAGTATTTTGCTTGCTAAAAGAACGCTATACGAACAGTTTAGCGAACTTGCACCAGTTGACAGTAATCATCAAATAAACATGTTGAGTGCTGATTTTAAGCAGTTGCTTTCGCTAAACTCGCCCATTGTCTTCATTGAGAATGAGCGGACGACCGGTTGTTTTGCCAGTGTTGCTTTTTCATTTGAGCTTCAAGTAGTGTTTAGAGAGTGCTTATTAGATTTTTTATTAATTAATGGAGGAATATTGTCATATTGAAAAATTATATTGAGATTATTTGCACTTAACTAAAGCAGTTTGCTATAAATACAAAAAATATTAAAACTTATTTAACAACAAATTACACATCATAATTTAGTTAGTTTCCTTTCTTTAAATTATTTATTTTATAGTAAAGTGCACAATGGTACATCTCACATACAGATCGATGTCCAAATCGGTGCACAAATACACAAAGATATAAGGGACAAAAGAGCAAAATTACTGATTTTTCTTCAAAATTCACCGTCAATTGTTAATTAACTTGCTTGTATCTGAGTGTTGCTGTTTACATGATTTGCTGTTATTTTGCCGGTCGTCTGCGCACACAATTATCAATTTAAAAAAACAACAGTAAAAAAAACTGGTCGACCGCGTTAGCGCTTACAGCTAAGTTAACATCTCAAGAAGCTTAGGGTTAGAAAATGGTAGAAATTCAACTATAAAAGACTCTTTAAAGTAACCAAAAGGTACTAATACAATGTTCCATTACTCGACAAAAGTAACCGCGGTTGAAGTTTCCAGTTCCGAAAGTGTATGACATTAATAAAATTTTGGTTACTTATTTGTAACCAAACTAACCGTGGTAATATCGCAGTTAGTGTGGTTATTTCCTCCCACTACAAACTTCAAATCTAATGCGGAATCTACAAAAGGCGGAAATTTCAGAACAATTGCTATAAGGCGAGAGTCAAGTGGAGGGAATTAATTGTTTCTCTGTAGTGCAAGTAGTAAATTATAATATTATTTTACTATTCGCGACTCAAACTAACGTTGGCGGCGCTGCGTACGAATGAGAGGATAAATCTGACGCTCGATTGACACATATACGCATGCGTTCCAGTGTAACGGGAAACGAGGAAACCACTGTTGTGTTTACATGTACTTATATGCAGCGCACACATTTTTAAATAAATTGAAAATGTCTGTGATGTGATTAATTTGCAATAAAATATTTTCAAAACAATATAATTTAAATGTCCATTTAAAAAGTATTCATAAGATAAACTTTAATGGTAATCGACTAATATGGCGAGGGGTTTCCTGCATCATGTATGTTTACAAACAGGCAGGAACACTACTGTTCATGATTTTTTTTTCCGTAAAATTTTCAAAAAAATCGGTTTAATAAATTGCAATGTTTTTATATCCGATATAAATGAAGTGTTTTACAATGTCTGGTGTGCAGTGATGGGCACCAAACTTTAAAAACTTTAATAACCCTTGAAGAATCAAAATTTATAGAAATGTTACCAAAAGCAATAGTTTTTTACTTTCGGACAATGACATGAAAATATTTGGTGAATACTTTTTCACAAATTATTATGAGAAGCCCAATCTTTGGGCTTATACTTATAGAAAATGTTTAGAAATTAACAAAGAAAATAAAAAACTGAAACACCAACTAGATACGACAAAATTTGAACCAAGTAATAAAAAAATTAATAAACAAATTTCTATATTTAGTACCAGGAAAAAAATTAAGAAGTCGCATATTTTAAAAAACCGACAACGCAAGAGGAAGAAAATATTATTGAAAAAATACAGAAGTAACTTTTTTTGTCTTAACTGTGTGAGTAGTAACACACACACACACACATGTATATTTTCATTCATTTTATCTCCTTTGTATTTATTTAAGCAAATTATAATTTAAGAATGAATTATTTGTTGCTTAACAATAATTTTATGACTATCGACAACACTGTGATATTTGTTCCTTTTGTTTTTTTGTTTTTTCTTGTTTTGTATTATTGTTCATATTAGCTACGTGCTGTTCTATTAAATAAATAAATAATAAATTGATAATTATTATTGTCTTATTATTGATGTATTAATGATAATCTTAAATATATCCACAATAAATCAGAATATTATATTTTTAATCTCCGCTCAAGATCATTTTGAAGCATGCGCACATGTGTCAATCGAGCGTCAGATTTATCCTCTCATTGCGTACGACAGTTGATGGCGGACGAGAAGCGTATATGTCAGAAGTTTTTTTTATTAATATTTATCTGTTCAAGCAATATTTCGGCAAAAAAGCACTGTATTTAAGTCACTATATTTAAAAATACGTCTTAATTCACATAAACTGCAGCACAACACACTATAAATATTATACAAATATACGGTTCTGTTTAAATTACCAAGTCGCCACCAGATGTCTCACTGTTATTTGGAGTCGCGAATAGTCTATAATTAAAACAGTAAGAATGAGTGTAAGTAACTCATTTTTAGTAATATTGATCGTTGTCGTGAAAAATAATATCGGGAAAAATCATATATGTTCTTATATAATGTGCCATTGTAAACAAGTACTAATAAAACAAATGATGTAGATTTACAACATTCCACTGCACACTGTGCATGCGTCACACACACACGTCATTTGTTCAATATACAGAGATTCTAAACAGGTGGGACTATGCAGAACTTTTATTGATGTCGTTAAACTAGAAGATGGGTGGCTCGCTTCGCTCGGCTTCTTCTAACCAAACACTTACTAACCTAACCTAAGATAGTGTTTTGTCATTAAACTAGAAGATGGTTAGCTAGCTTCCAGAAACCATTGTTTTAGAGCCACTGATAATTTTTGAATTATTTAGTGTAGTCGTTATGTGCTGCCATCTGTATAGAGTTTGAAGGGGGATATTGTAAACATTGTCCAAACAAATATTTTGGATTAATAAGTACGTTTGTAAGAGAATATCTATAACCTATAACGTCCATAAAATGACAGTTCAGTTTTCTGTTTTATCAACTGTGAGGTGTGACTATCGTTCCGTAACAAAAACGCGTTTTCAGGTAACCTCAACTTACCACGACGTAACCGTGACCGCGGTAGTTAGGTGTGCAGTTACGGAACATTGTATAAATGAGCCTGCAACAAAACCAGCTAGGTTTGACTTCCCAGCATATCTTTGGACAAAATTAAATAGTTTACGAAATGGACACGGTCGATGTGCTAGCCTCCTAAACAAGTGAGATTACTCTCAAGACGCAATCTGTACCAGCAGTTATCCATTTCAAACAATGGAGCATGTATCTTGTTGCCTATTTACATTTTCCCTGGGAACATAGACGACACAAACAACCCAATAACTAATGCCTTCACCAGAGGTTCATTTCACTAAAGAAGTGAAATGGACTTCTAGTGATTCAGGATAAACTTGAAGTACGAGAGTGGGTAGAATGTACAAGTTACAGGCATACTCTGCGTTTCCTACACTCGTTGATCCGCACACTTTTCCATTGAGCCTATTCTCGTAACTGCATTCCCGTTGCATTCCCTACGCTGCTTCGTTTAGTCGTCACTTTCCAATATGACGCCACCGCTTGAAACATTTCAAATAGTTTCCAACCTACATACTCTAATTAAGAAGTTTATTTTTTTAACTATGCAAGTAGACCTTAATAGGTTTACCTTAATACGCAAGAATATTATCCATGCATTCAGTGGTGGGATTCAGCTACAGGGCTACACTGGGAACATACTTAATACCGGGATATCTGGTGGAGTCAGGCTTAACCTGGCCCGACTCCACCAGATTCCAATGCTTAATTGGGCCCCAGCTCAATATCAATTTTCTAATTTCAGGTCACGGTCAACAGGGAAATTCCCGGTACCCACGTACCAGCATTGTTCTTCTGGTGCGGCAAAATTGCTTCTCGATGTATATATTTTGTTTGTTCGCCGCTAAATTAAAAATGGTACTTATAGTTATTTAGGGAATTTATTATTAGTTGCCTTTGGTCGAGTATATTTGTTTTTTAAAGGCATTTGTATAATGTTAGGCAATATTTTTTGTTTATTTTTTATTTAAGTATTAGTATATAAAAAAATACACTATTTTTTGGTATGGTAGTATGCTATTTTTTAATCTTATTTATCATTTTTTAAACTGGTTGTTAAATTATTTGAATCCCACCGCTTCATACATCTAATTTTCTCTCTTAACACATTTTATGCGGGCCGGAGCGCGTAGCGAGGAAAACGTTTTTCTGTCTGCCTTCGAGGGTAATTGAACGATAGAACTATTGTTTAATTACCCTCAAAGATAAACAGAAACAAAACATATACTAAATTTTATCCCGATACTGCTCCCGAAACCGGCATACCTTGTGTTAAAACTTGTCGGCGAAATGGCTTAGAAGTTTCACCACACTAACCTCGACTGAAATTAATTATTTCTCATCAGTAATCAAGAAATTATGAACCGCTCACCATAACATATTTAACCTAATAGAGGACAGCACTAATGAGTCGAGATCTGAAGATTGATGGTAGAAGCATGACGCTGACGATGAAGTAATGAGGAAGTAACATAGTAGACGACAATACGGTTAAAGGATGTAGGAAGTTGTTGAATGATTATAATCTTTTGAGCGCCGCAACACTGAGAGAAGAACACTTGAGTTTTCGCGTCGGTTGGACTGACATTGGAGGCAGAAGGGTATCACTGGAAGGTGTATCGTTTCCGTCGGTTGCACTACCAAGTTCCTGATGAAAATGAAATAAATTAGTCATGCATTATATAAGATATGATAACAAATAACATTACTGAATCACACTCTACTACATTGTTGTCTAAATTGATGTCTAGATTGATACTTTTCTGCGTAAAATAGCCAACATTTTTGCATAACTAATATTAAATAATCAGAAATTTACATAAGTTTTTATAGATGCATATATCTGGTTTTATCTTTATATGTCATTGTTTTGCTAAGAATTATTTGTATTGACAACGAAACAAAATGAACATTCATATTTGTACTTAAATTAAGAATTCATAAAATTTGAAGGCGCACATGCGTGTTTCCACAACCTATTAGGGTTCAGATGCACGCGCATCTAATATTGTAATACTATTTTTAGGAGCTTACTAAATTATAATTAGAGTTCGGACATAGTTAGACTAGTAATTGATATTCGAATGAAGCAACACATATTACGTATAACGGATCTTTTTTTAAATTTTCTGTATATTTATATACAGAGCGTTCATTAATGATTGATAGGCGTTTGAATTTAGCGCGTTACCGTGTTAGTAATTTTCATACCACAAAGTTTGTACCCTAGCTGTACATGACACATTTAATCATTACCGTAGTTTTTAATCATTACCGTAGTTTTTAATCATTACCGTAGTTTTTAATCATTACCGTAGTCATAGTAACACATTTTAATCATTACCGTAGTCAGAATAATATCTGACATTAATAGCTGCCTGACATTAACAATTTTCAATGTATTTATTAGCAGAATAGGCTTTTAATTGCCACATAAACAATAGAAAATGCATGTAATTAATAAATTGCTTTGTCAATGACACGTTCAGCCCTACGGTGGGTCATCCGTGTAGTAGAGATGTGACCCACCGGAGAGCAAGAGGGACTCAAATTATTAATATACCTTTGTATCGACTTATTAATCTAATAAGGGCCGCTTTTACAAACCTCGGATACGTAGCGGTATAACTATTTAAGGTATAAGTTTATTCCGATGTTTATTCCAACGTTCGCTTTTACAATGCATTTTTTATTCTCGGATAGTTATCCATGGTTTTATTGTAAATAAAATAAAGTTGGTATTGCTTGACACATAAACTGACATATTAGAAATGTCATATTTTAAATTGACATTGCTATTAACAATACATTTGAGCATGTTTGGGGAAATATTGGCAGATGTAGAAATATTCGACTCAAATAATTATTTTATTGTGCTATATCTACCGCGTTAGTGTCAGCCTCTCATGTGCAAATATTCATAAAACCGCTCTCTAATAGAATCGAGCCCAAATACCGCCCATGTGTAAATTTTTATAAGATCACCCTCTACTAGTAGAATTCTATTAGAAGCTATTATGTAAATGCCGTCCCTTTGATGAGTCGCTCGTGTGCGGTGCAGATTATGCACAAACGCACGCGGTGGCCCTGATTGTGGTTCATATTTATGTACTGTAATCCCTTATCACCGCGAAGTTTATATTCCACTAACATACTGTGGACAAAAAAACGCGAATAATAAGATTAAGCGTATACATATTATGTACAGTTGTGGATTGCCAAAATAGTAACAACAAGTTCTTTCAAGAGGAAAATTTCACTGATTAATAACAGGGCTATTTTTTTTTTTCAGTGTATAACAACGTTAACAACCAGTTCGCATTTTGAAAAATATATAAATAAATAACAATCGGTTCATTCGAACTGGCTCCAGCCCAATGCTGCATATGTACATATACAAAAACTGGTATTATGTGTACATAATGTGGAAGGGGTGATAGTGGCCAGTTAGATTCGAAGCGCTCAAAGTGCTAGGAGCATATTCCAGCGGTAATCGGCTGCTACTGTTCATTGCTACGCTTTTAACAATAAATCAAATTATTATTTCCCAACTGCGTGTAATCAAACTACTGAACAAATACATGGATAACGAGGGATTACGTACTATTATTATTTCGTATGGCAATGCCTAGTTTTTAGAGATTTTAAGGTCGCGACTAGCGTCCTCTGACATGACCTAACGATTACTTTCTACAGTAGCCGAGACCACCGTGCCTTATGAAGCATTTCCCATATTTCCGAAAATTAATTCAGAGATACAGGCATTCATTGTAAAAAATCTGAGCCTATGGTTGGAACAGTCAAGTTTTTCTTTTTTTAATCTTTATGCCCATACTAGGTCGATCTCATGATTCCACACTTTCAAAGCATGCGAGCTAACCACTACGCTGCTGCAACCCCAATTATATAACTGTAATAAAAATCCAAATAAAACGTCATAATGTGACATTTATCATATGTCAATTTAATTTTTTTACCGTTGCTGGGTAATAAATACTTATTCGCCAATCAGAGCAAGGGAATAACTTATACTGCCCTTTATCTGAAGTGTCGTTGGCCGGATAAGATATTCTGGTGTTTATTCCGATGTTTATCCTATCTGAGCTTTATCCGAGCATTGTAAAAGCGATTTTTTGACTTTATACCGGGAATAGCGTTATCCGAGCTTTATCCAACGATTGTAAAAGCGGCCCTAAGTGAGAAATTTAAACGTCTATTAACTATTTATGCATGCTCTGCATAAATAACATATGTTCATAAAAAAAAACTTTTGTTGACTTTGGAATTTTTATGAAAGTATGTCTTAGACCAGTGTTTCTCAACAGGTGGTCCGCGGGTCAGTTCTTGGTGGTCCGCGGGTCAGTTCTTGGTTGTCCGCGTACACAATATTTCATTAGTATTAATAAGGGGCCTTTACGCAAAAAAAAAATGTTTTTCTTGATGTTGGTGGTCCGCGGATAGTGTGGAATTCTGAAAGTGGTCCGCTACTGTCGAAGGTTTGAGAAACACTGTCTTAGACCACATGTTGTACTGACAACATCTAAATTATAAAATGTAAACAAATATCAAAGGATTAAAATTATGAATAATCTTTTTTATTGTAGTATTTTAAATGAAATATTTATAATAAAGTAAAAGTTGATGTTATGTAAAACAAATATAAACACAACCACCATAAGTTAATTTTCCATAGACACTGTTTTTTAAGAATAAGCGATACAATATCGGATGATGTAAGTTCCGAAGTGGAGGTTAGAAATCCGCGTACCTATGCTCCGTAAATAACCGTCTTCCCACGGAAACTTTTTTCTTCGAATTTTTTCCGAAAATTTGTAAATATGAATGGGATTTTTGAACACAAGTTTAAATTATTTGTTAAAAAAATAAAATAAAATTAAAGTTATTTTATGAAAAATGCGAAGCCTGAGTTGAGATGGAAGGCAGACATGTGGAACACTTGTAAAAATAGAAAAATAAAACACGTTAATTTGACACCATACACTGTTCAGTTTAAAAATATCTCATATACTGTTTTCACTTTTGGATACACCAGATCTGAATATTTTGGTTACTTTTTTTTATTGTATTACTAACTTAAAACGTAATTTAAAAACCCGTTATACCGTGATACAGAAGATCATTTAATTAAGATGCCACTATTCAACATGAGTTAGTTAGTTAAACTTTCTGGCGCACAGACATATGTATATCAAATGATGCATGTTAATAATTTGATATTTTAATAATTTTTGTGATACCATCATGACATACGATTTCAAAGGTGCAAACTTATGAAATTATAATTTCCTCTAAGTTAATTAGTTTTTACAAAAGTGAAAATACTAAAACGGTTGGTTTGCGGACTCATGTTGATTAAGCTATTTTCACTTATATTTT
Source organism: Liopterus haemorrhoidalis (assembly GCA_963971575.1). NCBI lineage: Eukaryota > Metazoa > Arthropoda > Insecta > Coleoptera > Dytiscidae > Liopterus > Liopterus haemorrhoidalis. The sequence goes on along the minus strand of OZ020611.1, from coordinate 143,277,379 downwards.
CTACACCTACCCCCACCGCCCCAAAATAAGATTTAATTTAATATAATAAAATATGTTAAATATTAAACATATAAATATATCATAAATGTATGTACATATCAATTTAACAACATGTTAACCGTAGAGTACTTAATAACAATTTGTCATTAGACACATTTTATAACTCATTCTAAAATTATCAACTTGATGAAACAAAAACAAAAGAAATCCACGTCTACTGATATCTTTTTAATTAGCGATTGCATTTTAGGATTATCTTACAACCTCATTTAAGATTCATTATAAACATACTAATATCTTATTTGTGTGGACAATGAATGAATTGATTGTTTCCGGTAATATGTGTTGCTTCATAAGAATATTATCTGCACTAACCTAACATAGTCCAGTAACCTAGTACATCATAAGTTGCATCAAGTGGGGGTAGTTAGTTTCGTTTTTATTTTTCTTGTATGGGTTGTGCCTGAGATGCAAAATCCAAGTTTTCGACCTCGGCAGCCTTCCGGAACACTTTTGAATTTCGCAAAAACTGCAAAATTTTCGCACTCTTTTCGGTTTCTGCCCATTTTGACCATAAAGGAGCATGTTTTCGACAAACACCATTCTATGCATTTTTAAACTAGATTAAATTTTCTACAATTTGAGACCAAAATGGGCTCGGTAGTCTTAATAGTTTCCGAGATACAGCTTTTCAAAGTTTGAAATAATCTCCAAACTTGAAAATTGTATGCTATATCATGCTCATGGGCACTGTTTATTTTTAGAAGTGAAAACTACTCCTTATTGTCAAAAATTATAAAATAACATTGCAAAACCTTATATTGCTGCCGAAAATACTGGTTATGTAGATGTTTCGAAAAAAAAAATTATTGGTATTTTAAACATAGCTCCTTCATTTTTAGTGATAGAAAGTTTTTTCAAAAACGATTTTGTAGGGCTTTTCAAGAGCTATAAGACTGTGTAAATTAAATTCCTTAAGATCCCTTAGTTTTTTAATGGGGTGAGTTTGAAGGGCTCGAATAAGGTGGTGTTCGCCTGTAAATAGAGGTTTTAAACGGCTATATCTCGCCAAATATTCACTGTACAGAAAATATATGCACAGGAAAATTTAAGTCATTAAAAAAGCTACATTTTTTTCGTATCTCCAGTAATTTCGGAGATATTTTGAAGAAAAGGGTGAAAAATACGAAATCGCAAAAAATCGTTTTTTCTTTAAACTCCAATTTTTCTAAAATTAGGCATTTTAAATTGGTCAAACTTCTTGGGTGTACTGAAAATACATATATGATGAGAACCACAGAAGGGTGAGGATCAATTTTAATTAGGGGGGTAAATAGGGGGTTGTTTTCACTGATTTTTTCGTAGAAAAAAGTAGGTACCGCCCTTATTTTGATCATAAGTCGCTTAATTTTTATACTAGACTTTTTTTTTTTGTTTGAAAGGTCTAATCTAATACTTTAAAAAAGATTCAATGAGTTTTCTTAGAAAAATGCAAATTTTTCCTGTTATTTGACTCTTTCAAATTATGCATTTGGCGAAAAAAAGTTAACCATTAACATGCCGTATCTCGGTTCGTATTGGTCGTAGAAAAATAATAAAAAAAGGATTTTGTTTGTTTTTTTAAAAGCTACAATTTTGCTTTCTACAGTCTTTTTGATAAAATGCATATTTTTCGAGTTATTCGCAAAAAACTTTTTAAAAACATCGATTTTTTTGTCGAAAAACTGTTACACTCGTATTGTAGTTGAAAGTTACCATTATTTATAATAATTAGTTCTTACCCACATGCTATAGATACCATTACTTCTATTTATTAATGCTTACCAACTTTCATGTGCGGTGTATTTATATTATGACAAGGTTTTACCTTGGGACATTGAATATATAATTTTTCATTTCAGGCGATTGAGGACGATGAAGAAAACGGTGAACAGTGACTTCCCTCCACCCATACCACCCTTCCTCCTCCTCCCCCACCTTCAAAATGTTAAATTGAATAAATGTTTACTTCACTGACTCATGTTAGACAGGTTGTTGAAGATATAAAGGCAATTGTATATGATGAAACATGAAAATTAGCATAAAATTTTCAAGTTTGGAGATTTTTTGGTGTTCCTTTATGGTCATAATGGTAAGAAACCGAAAAAAGTTCGAAAATTTAGTAGTTCTTGAGAAATTCAAAAGTGTTCCGGAGGGCTGCCGAGGTCGAAAACTTGGATTTTGCATCTCAGGCATATCCCATACAAGAAAAAATGACGAAACTAACTACCCCCACTTGATGCAACTTTTGCCCCATAATCATGACAAGGTTACTGGACTAACAATGTCCGGACCACTGGTAATAACATAAAGTTGTTATAATCTCAGGTCACATTACAAAATCTAAAGGAAAACAGTAAATAGTAATTCAGCTTTATGAAAATGATAAGACTGACACAAAAGGAAGATCCAACCTTGTATGTTCAGGGGGTATATTCTGTAACCTTTTCGCCAAACGTTTTGTATATCCTGTTCAAAGTTTCGATTTTCAACACCTCGTGTTGGTATTCTTTAACTTATCGATAGCGCACTTTTAACAGCGTTGTGTCGTGCTTGTGAGGAGACCTAGGAACGTGTCTTCTTTAAAAAGTGATGATTTTTTTTTAAATTTGTACTTGTTGATTACATAGTTTTGAATATATTTGCAGGTCAGTGTGAGCTTCACCCTGTGCATGGAAACATATATTTTTGTTGTTTTTAACGTAAAATGTTTTAGTTCTTTAGTTATAGTAAAGGAGAAAATACTTGACAGATTGATCGATTGAGAACCGATAAAGAAATATACAGGTATCCCCCCGACTTACGACCAAGTTCCGTTCCGAAGGGTTGGTCGTAAGTCGGGGAATTTACAAAATTTCAAAATATGTATACATATCTTACCCCCCCCCCCCCCAAATCATGGTTTTAACTTCAATATATGTTAAATCCCGAGTTACTGACTGCAAATACTTGAAAAAAAGGCGATAAAAATAAACCAAAATTGGTCTTATCTGGAGAAAAAATACAATTTTTATTTGAAGACTGGAAGAAAATAAAGTGCAAGAAACGTTAGAAATCATAGAAATATAGAATTTAAAAAAACGTACATTGCATATAGGTAAAGTGACCAGACGTCCTACATTTGGGTCCTTTGTCCCACATCGAAAACTGTCCCACAAAGTGTCCTACATTGGACAAATGAAGGCGAGGACTTTTTTTTTTTTGCTCATCACTTCGATTTTAGGAGGTGAGGACCTTTTTTTTGTTTTTGCTCGTTACTTGGATTTTGGGAGGCGAGGACCTTTTTTTTTGCTCGTCACTTAAATTTTGAGAGGTGAGAAGCTTTTTTTAGCACCTGTCCCACATTCCATTGTAAAACGTCTGGTCACTTTAGATATAGGAATAATTTTTATTTTATACAAACATATTTTTATTATTTCTAGGAATGTACAAAACAGAACGAAATAATATGTATGCTTGCTTACATATTTACTTGTTTTTTACGTTTTATGGTGTATATGAAAAAAAAAAAAAAAATTAAAAATTTGGTCGTATGTACGGGAGTTCGTAAGTCGGGAGGTCGTAAGTCAGGGGATACCTGTATATCTATTTCACACAGTTTTATGTAAAATTTTATTATTAAGAAAGTATTTCTGCTTCTTACTGTAACGTACGTTCATAGTTCTTGTCTTTTTTTGTTATATTATAATATGGTAACTTTAACGTATGTACACACGCGCGCGCCTTCAGCTCGAGGGCGGTCGCTAATGGTGTAGTGGAAAAGGTTCCACGTGTTCGATGCATTCTTGTATCTCTGTCTCTATTTCTAGCTTTGTCTATGAACAAATAATATGGCTCTATTCAAAAATGGAAATTTTATTGCTATACTTCTCTCCCATTGAACCATATGCTTTAATTAACCGTCATCTGTCAACTAAAGTCTCTTTTACTATACTGACTGATCGCAATAATGTAAAAATTTTAAAATGGCGCCACCTATTTTCGATGTCGAATACTAAACATTGTGCAAATGACGTTGTCGACAAGTTAAATTATCACTTGACAACGGTTAAATAGTTATTTAAAATTATGAACACACAGCAACTATGGCGATTTGCGCCCGACATGACAACCTATTTTACGTTTTATGTCTTTAAACAAAAAAAAGGCGCATTGCATAAAATATATGGAAACACAAATGCGTTAATTTTTAACAGTACTGCACCGACGCGAAATGCGCGCTGCATTAATGGAAACTTTAAGACTGCACAAGATGAACACAACTACTAAATGACCTCAAACTTTGTTTATTTAATTGACAATATTAGAATGTAATGTAACTAACATACAAGCATTACTTATTTGTTATATATGATTTCCACAGGTTAGCAGCCCTTTCCTACGTTGCCACACCTTACCGGCATTTCTCGTCATATTTATATTTAACACGTGGACGAGTGAAGATTAGTTTACGTTTTATTTTGAATTGTATCAAATAATATTATAAGAAAAATGCCGAAGCACATTTCTCAACCGTGACGGCATTACATAGTTTACCTTGTACAGACTTTAGCTTCTGCACAACTCATGTTACGACAACTACGCTATCACTAGGCGATAGTAATTTTTCAGCTCCATTATTGGTGGCTCAAACACTTCACACTTCAAACAAAGACGGTATTTGTTTATGTATAGTTCAGCATGTGTTTCTTTGTTTCTATCCATTCTTACTTCATTTTTACAACGTATAAAGTGATAAATTTAAGAAAATACGATTAAATACTCCTTGTTGTGTGTATGGTTGTCATTCAGAGGAAGAACATCTTCCAATATTAGATGAATTTTATTAGAAAAATTGTATGGCAAAGTGTCTTTATTAGTTCTGCAATTTAATTTTAATACCAACGAGAAAAATGCGTTAAAAGTTAATAAATGTACCATTTATACTTATGTTTTGCTACAAGTGAAGAAAAAAGATTATAATGATTCTAAAATTTTGTTTCTATTTATTGAAGGGAATTTCTACAGTTCAGATGTTTTTAAACAAGCTTTTAACGTTGAATTTTTCATTTTCCCTGTCTCACATGTGCAAAAGAATCGTTTATTGTTGACTGAACTATTGTTAATATAATTAAAACCCCTTGTTATTTCATGTGGGTGTTCCGTAAGTGTGTTAGTTTGCAAATATTTGACAGTTTTCTTGTGTAGATATTAAGTATTCAAATACGTGTTTTAAGTTCAAAATATAATATTTTATTTTCTCTGTGAGTATAACCTGGCACCAACATTATAACCTCTGAATATATTAATTTACAAACAGCATACTTTATCATAAAATGGATTCGGTTATAATTCAAATATACTGTATACAGCAAGAAAACGCAAGTTTGACCAAAAATTGTTTATAACCAATACAGTTTACATACGTAGACAAATGACTATCATTTTTTGTGTAAAAAATCCAGAAAGCGATAGTGGCGCCGTTTCGGTAATTTTAGTCGCGAATTAACATTAACATCTTAACTCCCTAGGAAATGTAAGTTATCAATCTCTTTTTAGATGATTGTTACATATAACCTAACTTATTTGACATTTGTAAACAAATAACAACTGGAAATACAGCACATTACTAAACTGTGACGTCATTTCATAGTTATCTTGTACAGACTTTAGCTTCTAGCGTTGCACAACGACGTTACAACTACGCCATCACTTGGCAAAAGAAATTCTTCAGCTCCATTGAGATTATATTATGAGACCAGGGTGGAATATGTAGTCTACCGGTGACCATAATATCGTTAAACGGCGCATGACTGTATTTTCATTCTAAATTCTTCGATTTTTTATCAATTTTCCATGCTTATGAAATTTTGCGACCAACACACATACCAAATAAAACTAATCTATCACACTTCTCATATGCAAAGATTAAATGGTTGAAAAAAAAATTAACACAGATGATACTAATTCCCAAGAGAAAGCAAACAGAAATAAATGACCACTGATGATGGAATTAATTGGAAACACATAAATTTTGAAAACAAATTAGAAAAACGGCACAAAATAAAACTTGTAATCACGTTATCGCAGTTATTTATTTATCTTTTTTTTTTTTAGTATAACAAAATACAATCTGTTTTGGTATATACCTCAAATTTTTTATTAACAAAATTTTTAATAAAAAAATTTTGAAATCTCCAATTATAATAAAAAGACTTTTAATAAGAGCATGTAATAATAATTAATGATTACTTTTATCACATAACCAAAATGTCTTTTTACTATATTTCTCCATTTAACAAAACAAAAATTCTTATTTACTTTTTTTTTGCAAAAAAATCCAAAAGAATTGTCCCAAATATAAATATAATTTGGCTTTCCAACAGTAACCAAAAATCGTAATCCTTTTTCAAAATCAGTTATAAAACCATAAAATCTATTGCACAGTTTCGTAAGTTTTGTTCAGTTCAGCACAAAATAAAAATATTCCTAAGTACAGCAACAAAAGTCAGCAGGACAAGCTACGTAGGGGTACCAATCTGGGACCAAAAAGATACATATGGAAGAATTAAAAATTGAGGTATTGCTATGTTATGGTATATATCATGGACAACAATTCGTTATATATACTTTTAAACATCCGAAAATAACCGAAAAACCTCTTGGGGTAAGCACACATACCTCGCATAGTTTTTAAAAATTGACCTTTAATTAATCTCCTCTACTTAAATTAGGTAGAGCAGTTAGAACTCAGTTATCTAAGATCTGGGCGGATAGAAATATTCGCAAAGATGTTAAGATTACTTTAGTCAACACTCTAAAGCCGCATTCAGAGCTATAAATTAATACTATGCGTAGTGAGTTATTCACTGAAGATTGTCATTAATCACTTTGTCATATGGTAACTCAAGAACCGTTCAGAACTATAAATTTAGTGCACTGTACGTTGTGGACAGTGATAAGCACGTAAATTACATGGCGTAATTTACCTCATTTTTTACGCGTAAACAATTGTAAAGTTAATAAAAAGCTCACGTAAACAATGTAAGCAATGATTTGCTCATGCACAATCATTTTAATTACAGAATCTCATTATCGATACATTTTTAGAAATAATAGATTTTTAATAATAGAACAATTTAAAATGAAACAGTATATAAAATTAGAACAAGCCAATATGCTTTGAAATATTAATTTTAATAAAATCAAATATATTTCATTATTTAGATTTTACGAATTAAATTTAATTCTTCATAAATATTTTTCCATTAAATTTATTATATTGAAATAACATCTCGATTGGTACTAAATCATATCTAAAACTAACCTCACTTTTTGAGTTTACATAGTTTACATTGTTCACATATTTACTTATTGTTAACATCAATTTACATGTACGTGTAAACAATTAAAGTATAAATTTTACATATAAATGTTACGTATAAATTGACCCAGCCTACGAAGATCGTCCTAACTTAATATTTTAATTTTTTGACATGGCTAATATGGTTGTATAGACTAATGGCCAATAAAACAATATATTAACCCATTGCAACACTAATGAAAAGACAGTCGGTCGGTCAGTTTTACAGTGTCTGTCATTTGAATGTCTGAATGAATAGTTCATAGCAGATGAATAGGCTTTTTGTCTATCCATCGTATTGCAGCTATATCATGACTGAACAAAATATTGATGTCACCACTTTTCAATGATTACTGTTTTTAATTTTTAATAATTATTAATTTGAAATTAATAATCTAAATATATTTGTTAATAAATTTTTGTTATTTTCATGAATAAAGCTATGGTCAATCAATCTTCATTTAAAAAAATATCACTCAAAGACAAACCGGCGAATCGCCGGCTGAGTGGCTCAATGCTAAAATGACATTCGCGATTCGCCGGATTTGTGTTGCAATGGGTTAAAAAAAAGAAAAAAGACTTATGTAAGTTAAATATTAGAATACACGATATTCTAAATGTGAAAAAAAATATATATCTCACAAAACTGTGCGTTATGCTACCAAAATTATAGTTTTTTGAGATACGAATTTTTTCATGGAAAGATTACACGATATTCTTAATGTTTAACTTACATAATTTAAAAAATGAAAATATTAAGTTTCGACGATTTTCGTAGGGCGGGTCTAAATGTAAGCGTTTACATATAAATTTAAACGCCCATCACTGCTTGTGGACTGTCGACAAAGTTTGCAAACTTTATACTTAATACACTGTTTTAATAAGAGATATATAAATACACATTAACTATCTCACTTTACATAACCTAAACAAATTTCAGAAATTGTGAAAAGAAATAGAATTGCTTTAGTTGCGGCTACAATTTTGTTATAATATAGTAAGAAATCACGATCTCGCCGATGAGGGGTTCTTAAAAAGTCAAATAATGCATTTACGCCTTCGCAGTTGGTTTGAAAAAACATAGATGTCACAACATTCGTTACGCATTATTTTATTTATTTTTTTTCATAGCTGTGAACGCTTATGATTATAGACGTTAATATTAAACGTTATAACAGTTTATTCAATTTATTCACAACTCACAGCATATTAGGTATTAATTTTGAAGCTGTGGATGCAGGTTAATGTTCCCCATATGTCTGCAGGTGTCTGCAACTTGGACAAATTGTAAAAGTGATCCCGTAAAGAATTGACGCCTTAGAGATACAGAGTAAATTTCTCACGAGTAGAAGCCTGTGATATCACTTGCGCAGTAACCAGAATTCGTGGTCACTTCATTGCCAAGCAATGGGCATGGAACCGTCTACAAACCGACTTTTCTGTTTCATGTCATTACTTGGCGCAGATACGATGGACATTACTGGCTTCTTCTAGTGAGAAATTTACTTTAATGCTGGCGAAGAATGCTACGAATACCGTGGAAAGCACGACGAATAAACATATCCGTGTTAAATGGGATACAGCTAAAGCTTAACCTATCTCAATTTACTTACACGCGTATGTCCATTTCTTGGGCTATATAACACGTAGAACAAACAATATTGAGAAATCCATTCATGACCCAAAGTAAATTAAATGGCAAATGAAGTCGAGTATGATCATCACAACAATTTCTCGGCATTAAATAAAAAGCGCTTTCCCAGTAAGTGTGAAATACTCTGAACTACTCCTATATGTTCTACTCCAATCTACTCTAAACATATTTCCATGTGGAACATTTTTGTTGTGTATTTGTTGGAAAGAGGCGTTATTGTCTTATGAATTAACAAATGTCAAAGAAAATAAGACATAATAATTAATTAATATTAATGATACATTATTTTAAATTCTACATATTTATGACGCATAATTTAAGAATTGTATTTAATACGAGGTATAAATTGCGTGATAAATCGCTAACAAGTTTGAATTAGATCAGGTGTTTATCCTCAAACGAACTCGAAGTTCCAAAATAAGGGTAGATCCTTCAGTAGTTCTAGGCTAGTTGAGAGCGTGAAGTACTTTTATTTGGAACAACTAGTGAACTGTTGGGAGTAACTCGAAGCTACTCTTTTCGATAACTTGAAAAACGCTTAAAATGTACTCCATGGGCCTCTTGAATAGGTATTCGTATGACAGAGAACAGGGAAAGGTGGAAAATTTTAATTAAAAAGATCTATAACTATACACTCCATTGGGATCGTAATGCGTAATAAACAAGGCAAAGAAGAAGAGTTAAAGCATCTACAACTTGTGCCTCCTTTTTTTACGAACGGGAAAAGACCAAAAATTACTGCATATTCTTCAACATTATTTTCCAACTGTTTATTGACTTGCTCGTTTATGTTTTTTTGCTGTTAACATGATTTGTCGTTATTATGCCTCTCTACGGTCACTCAATCGCCAGATCGCATTGTTAACAAAGGCTTAGCAGCCGCGGCTAAATAACCGGCGGTCAAAAAACGCTTGTGCGCGCTAGTTTTTAGTTATGTCATGTTCTTTTATTATCGGTATTATTAATGTGAACAAAAAATACCTTCAAATATCGAGCAGGAAACCTATAAAAAAATTACGATATGAATTTAAAAATAGTGCATTTTCAGTACTTGCAGTATGAGAAAGATGTAAAATAACAGCAAAGGTTAAAAAAAAAAACAGTAATTCATCAAGATATTTTAGGAAACGCATTATCTTTACTTTCATTTCTATTTTTAATATATTGATTTAGGGGTGTTTTAACTGTATTGTTATTAGCACCCTAACCATCAGTTTTACAAAATTAATATAATTACATAATAAACTTTCATCTTTACTTCCTACTCATTTAAATTGTAATAATTAAAATCACTTTACTCAAACATTCGTTAGTGAGGGTTTCGCGAAATTATGGCTTAAACGCTCTTTTTTTCTAACTAATAGTAGGAGTGTCGCGCAGGCAAAAAGGTTAAAAAGCACTGCTTAAACTGAACAAAACATTTCTATGTGCAATAATCTAATCAGTAATGCCAATCTTTTCATACTACAACACTTACATTGATGTTATGGCATGAAGCTAATTTCATGTTTGCCAACTGTGATGCTGGTGTGATGTTCGTTGAGCTGCCGAAAGGTGACATCATCGTTGACATGGCTCTTTTTAACTTGGATGGTGTTTTGTTGAAACTAAATGCTCGACCCACTTTTATTCTTGTTCTCGTCGCAAATTTGAAAGCTTTTGATAATGTACCTACTGTTACGTCACTGGTATCTATGTCTAATTGGTGTGGTTCCAAAAATGCTAGGAACTTATCCTGCAAAGAAAAATACAAATAAGAAAAACAGAAGAAAACAGAAAAGAAAAACAAATATAATTATAATAAATACACGAACAATAGCAATCTGAACATTGATTCTGTTTATTTATAGTTTATTTCAGTTAAGAATGCAGTCGGTGGCGCTGCAAATCCAGAACGATTTACATATTACAAATACAATATTGCGAGAAATTTAAATTAAAAATTTATTCATTTATAAAATAATATAGAAAACAGGGGTTTCTTCTGCAACGGATTAAGGGCAGCTTATATAATCAATGGATAAACCTCAAATAGCATAAACATCCGAATAAACACCAGAATATCTTATCTGGCCAACGGCACTTCAGACAAGAGGCAGTATAAGTTATTATATTCCCTTAGGCTAGGTGAAGAAGTATTTGTTGCCCAGCACCGGTGAAAAATTTAATAAGACTATAGTCGGATTGCTGATAGGTGACTGTTCGTTGCTACAAGTATCGATATACAATACTATATGCTTTCTCTGTCTATATCATTATAATTATTTGTATACCCATAGTAACGTATAGTGACGCAAGTTGACAACTAACCTTCCAAATTATTTTAATAAAAAACAAAGCATTAGAAAGAAACGGAATGATTCGTAGATATCTTTACTAATTTGAGCACGAAAATAAATTTACAGCAGTACTCAAACAAACAAAATTATTAATTTTAAGGTAATAATTATAAATAAGGAAAAACTTATACTCATATACAGTCTGTTCCAAACGGTTAAGCGGAACTAAATGGGAATTTAGGTCTTTTAGGTTTTCACGAGAAGGGACCTTGCTTGGGTTATTTCATTTTTCACGTTGGGATGTCAAAATTTAAAATTCCAACAATGAAACCATGGAAACGAATGACATATGTCAAAATTAAATATTTTTTTTAGATATTTTAATGACAAAAAAATAAATAAATGGGAAATTTGTATTAAGAATGACACAAAAAATCAAAATATAAAGAAAATGACATTTTAAAATTATATTAACCTTAACCAAAAAATGTTTATTGTAAGTATGATTTACAAAGCTAAATGAAACGGCCGAAAGGCACGATTTAAACGATGAAAGTAACTAGATTGCAAAATCTAGTTCCGCTTAACCGTTTGGAACAGACTGTACAGTCTGTTTCAAACGGTTAGGCGGAACTAAATGGATATTTCGTTCTTTTAGGTTGTCACGAGAAGAGACCTTGCTTGGGTTATTTCAGTTTTCACGTTGGAATGTCAAAATTTAAAATTCCAACAATGAAACCATGGAAACGAATGCCGTATGTCAAAATTAAATTATTTTTTTTACATATTTTAATGACAAAAAAATAAATAAATGGGAAATTTGTATTAAGAATGACACAAAAAAAAAATATATAAAGAAAATGACATTTTAAAATGATATTAACCTTGTTTAAAATGTTTACTGTAAGTATGATTTACAAAGCTTAAACAAAACGGCTGAAAAGCACGATTTAAAAGATAAAAGTAACTAGATTGCAAAATCTAGTTCCGCCTAACCGTTTGGAACAGACTTTAAGCTATTCACTTTTGTAAGAACAAACTAAATCAGGTTATTTTGGTTACTTTTATAGTGTATTACGGACTTTAAATGTCAATTAAAAATACTCCTTACGCTGTAAAACCGACTTAAGGTTGGTAAGGTTATGATCATTAGGCAGCAGTCTGACTGATCGAGCGCCGTCGTGTAACGTAGCGCCGAGTCGTGTAGTGTCATTTAAAAATTTAAAAGCTGGTCTGACTGATCAAGTACTGTCGAGTATTATCGATCATTCAGTGTCAAGTAAATTTGTTTCTCACTTGTCAAATAGTGCATGTTCCAACCTAAAATAATACTATCAAACAGTTAATACTAATTAGCGAGTCCATTTTACTCTATATTGTATTTGTTTTTTTTTTTTTTGACGTTCCAACTGTTAAATAATATATGGTTATGTATATATGGAACTGTATATGCTTAAATGCGCATGTGCTATTGCCTCGAGCGTCGTGTGAAATTCAAACCGGTTTGAAATACAAACAACTTGATGCTACTTGACAGCAAACGATGGTTCAGTGCGACTCATGCCCTTAGTTAACGTGTGTTTGAAATTTGCTCGACAGCAAACGATCGACAGCACTCGATCAGTCAGACCGCGGCCTTATAATTAAGATATCATTTTCATTATGACATATGTCAAATGGATCGACATTTTAAAAAAGTGACATTTTTTAATACCAACATGACATAACAGCTTCAAAGGTGCAAACTATTGGAAACAAAATTTCCTCTTAATTTGTTCTTACAAAAGTGAACAGCTTTTACGTAATTTTTGGATTATAATTTGTTGTTTAATTAAATTAAATTTTTATGTTTCCCCTAAGTACTAAGTAATAAAATATTAAGTAAACATATATTTATTCATATAATATATTGCTACAAGTTGTATCTAAATGTTTATTTTTACTTTTAAAAAAAAATAGTCACTGTAATGCATGATATCGTCCTCATCTGAATTATCGCTATCATTTCTTGTATTTATTATTATTGGATTAATTTCATCAACAATCCTTTCCCTTTCCCACCATTCATTTATTAAATTTTCGATTTTTTTAACAGATTTTGCCTAAGTTTCACAAGTAATTTGATCACAGGCTACTTGGCATATTTTCAAAACTTCGTTATCACTATATCCGTTTTGAGCAATATGTCTATCATAATAATTTTTTGTTACACCCCAAATTAGTTCAATGGGGTTAAACTGGCAGTGATAAGGAGGTAATCTTAGTACTTCATGACCATAAGTTTGTGCCAATGTATCAATAAAATAAACTGGTTCAGATTTTAATTTCCTTCGTTTTCTCGTGATTTTGTTAGTGAGAAAATCAGATTTATTACATTTTATAATTCTACGAATTGTTGATTCCGAAATCTTTAAGGCAGCTGCTACTCTTTGACGGACACAAGATTGAGAAATAAGTGGCCCATTGTTCTCTTTTTCGGAATTAAAATATTCCAGCAGATTTAAAATTAAAGTTTGTAAATTTAATAATTGGCCGCAAGATCTATTAATTATTATTATTAACAGACACTGACAGCTAAGACAAATAACAAAAAACATTTTTAAAATCGCTGAAAAATGGTAACTAGATTATTATATGAATGCACTACTTGTAACAGTCACCTATCAGCAATCCGACTATATGTATGTTATTTGTCACATTATAACGTTTTGTTTACATTTTGCATTATAAGTATTGGATTCAACAATGGCCGATGGCGGCGCTGTGATCGCTCTGAAACAGCTGATCGAAACAAGTAATGTGAAAGTTGTCCTCATTTTGTTTACATGTTAAATCTTCGATTTACAATGAATAATTAACAGCTTTCCTTACTAAATCAATTTAATTTTTTAAGTGCAACACCTTCTTTTAAGTGTGTAGCACTGCTAACAAAAATATGCTTGCATACACGTCGTTTGTATGGAAACGGCAGATAACATGTTATGCGTTACAAATATAAATGAATGAAACAAATATAAAAACGAAACGCAATGATGTTTTTTTGACTATGAAATGGATTATTTTTAACTGATGGTATATTAAATGCTGAGAAATATTCATATATTTATAAAAATGTTATGGATACATATGCTTTTGAAAATATGCCAATTAAATATAAATTACAACCAGATAATTGCCCCAAACACACGAGTAAATTAGTGAAAAACTTATTGACAGAATATCAAATTTTAGAGTGATTTGGGCGAATCGCCAAACTTAATTCCAATTGAATTAAAATATGATTCTTTACTTACCGCATCAGCTGTACAAGCATTATTAGCAAGCTGTCTACATAATGTCTTCAAAAAAACAGTCTTATCAGCATCTTCTTCAGTCATTGTAAAACTAAATAACCTCTCCTTCAACTCCTGATTGTCTCTAAATACTAGAGCAAACACTCTTTGGCACTCGTCAGTTTCATGAATGTCTATCACCCTCTTTATCGTGTTTAAAGCCATCATCATCACATGTTTGTAAGGTTTCGTACTGCTCTTATGAAATCCATTCACAGTGTTCGGACTCTTGAGGGTGTTGAAGGCCTTTGAACGCTTCTTGCACACTTCTAACTGGTCAGAGAAGAGGAAGAGCACTAGGGGATTCCCCCGGCCACTCAGACCATCTGATAACTCGGTCACTTCACATTTACTTATGAAACTTCGATGTGATGAGACTAGGTCAGGCTAAAAAGAAATTTATACAAAATTATAAGGTTTCGATAATGGACAGGATAAAATCCCATATTTTCTTTATGGGTTATTTAAAAGAGTGGTCCTACTAAGATCTATTAATAAATGGATAAAGGATCAGCCCAATAGATCAGATTAATTGATTTTATTATAACTGGTAAAATACATTTCATTGGAACCATGAAAAACTTGGTATTTTTTTAATTTATCTAGTTTATCTGACAGATTTAGTCCACTGTTTTCATATACGCAAGTCGATAAACTATAATATTATTTAGTAATAAGTTATTGATTTCAATGTCATTAAATAAAACTGAAGCCTATTTTGAAAATTTGGTTTTAAAGTTTAATCAAACAAACAAAATCTTCAATCCATTTATTTCAATTTTTGTTTTTTATTTTTCTATTAGTAAATTATATTATTAATTAATACAACGTTTCCCTTTCAATGATACATGAGAGAATAAATAATAAAAATCAAAAGTAGGATATTAAGAAATTAATACAAACTATTGTAATTACCATGTAATACAGTGTTAATTGTCTTAACATATGTATTTCGGCGGACCTCAAAGGACCGAAAGAAATATTGCAAATGCTATAAATGCATAACAAACTGCTCCCACATGTTAACAAACGAAGGATTATATCACCCTAAATCAATAGATTTAGAAAACAAAATAGTTGAAACTGTTCAGCCGTAATAATATTACACCCCCAATATGTGAATAGCCGACAGATATCCAATACGTTTTAAGTTAGGTAATTTGTAGAGATTAGTTTTGTGTGTATATAACACTTCACTCAATAAGTCTCCGGTCTGACATATATATGGCAACACTGTTGACAGACCCATATGATTTCTGGATAGTACCAACCTTCAAACGATACGTGTGAAAATTTAATGACATTCTGACAATTAGTTTAGAGGTTACAGTGGTTTTAGTCACTCCAGTTTTGTAATTTTCAAAAGAATGGATAAAAAAGAATTTCGTGTGTTGATTAAACATTGTTTTTTGATGGGAAAAAATACTGTTGAAGCCAAACAGTGGCTTGATAAGCGTTATAGAGACTCTGCACCAGATCAACTATTACTGATTGGTATGCTGGATTTAAATTAATTAATTAATTCAGCCCGGGTGGTAGTGACGCCACTGGTCTACATGTTAATTACACATACAAAAGATCAGTCGAGACTGACCTCACTCGTCTTGTGATTTCACGTCGTGGAGGAATAACACGAATGTTTTTTTTATATTATTTTCACTAATTGTGCAGTAAATTTATGATCGTATAAATATTTTTTTAAAAACTTGTTTGTGCTAGTAATTACTTTTTCTCAGTAATAAGGAACTACAAGAGTTAAAGTTTTATAAAATATTTAACTGTGTGCGACAAATAGTGCTCTATAATCCACTATTTTTATAGGTAAAGTGTCTATTCTGTGCGAATTTAAGTGCTATTTATGTAATTTTAATTTTAATTATTAAATTTAATAATATAAAAAATATTTCTGCTTAAGGTCATCAAAATATACTCTTTTTATGACTTGTAATCATTCATAACGTCTAATTTTATAAAGTTTCTTGTGCTTCAACACACTTTTTATTATAATTTTTTTTAGTATTCTAAAAAATTATTTTTTGGCGTCTTTTACAGCATTTGATGTGCAACCAAGATCAAAACAATAGGACAGCATTTCGACAATTCCTATTTATATTTAAATAACCTAAATTATAATGTCCCTTATCTGTAATAATTTTAATAACTTTTTAATATACACTGTAAAAATCTATACTATAGTGCGTTCAAAGGTGAGTTTGCAGTACAGGGCATATGGAGTAGTTCTTTTTCATACTCTCTAATGGGTTTACACAATGACGCTATCCTCTTCTTACTTGTCGACGTTGCCAGCTCTAAAACGCGCTGATCTGTGAAGACGCAGTATTCTACAAATGGCCATTTGTTTTTGTTGAGTGTTATTTTGAGTTTTATAAGAGTTGATTTTTGTAAATCATACAAGTTTTTCATATTATAATTGACACATTTGACACTTTTACAACATTTGGCAACACCGCTCCCATTTGCCATAAGAGCTATACTGCAAACTCACCTTTGAACGCACTATATATTAAATCGCTGAAAGTTAGAATCAGAACTAAAAAGTAAAAAAAAATCTATGGTACTTACTGGACAATCATGTATATCGTTAAATATATCGAACATCACTCGCTGTCCTTCTGTTTTTCTTTTGTCTTCGTTGATGTGTGTCATAACTTCTTTTATCATAGATAATGCTTTTTCTAACGCTGTATGATCTGCATTACTTTTTCCGGTATGTTTTAATATGTCTGTAAATTAAAAAAATAAAAGTTAATTTAGTTTAAATATCTCTTAATAAACAAACCAAAAATAACAAACTGAAGAAATCTAGAGTAATATGAATTAATGTGTACAGGATATTAGTATGCTTGGAATTTTTGATGCGATAAGTTTTTCAAGCCCTTGATATACATGCCTAATAGACCATATTAGTAACTACGTCACAAAATGAAATTCAGTGCTGGCGCCTCGCGATTAGTTTCCTTTTATTTGAATTTAGCATTTTGTTTATTTTTTTTAAATTGTATTTTGGAAGTACCATGAGTTCAAAAAGTAATTACATAAGGGTTGGCTATGGAAAAATGAAATAATGTCTACTGCAAGCTTTAGAATTAATTTACTGTCATCACTGTTTTTTTTTTTTTTTTTAATTTAATGGCCTTCGCTTCTGTGGTAATTAGCCAGGACAATTTTTCCCATGCCTGAACGGGATTTGAACCCGAGACCTTCGCAACGCAGAGCACATGTGTTACCAATACGCTACGCCGGTCGGCGTCATCACTGTTGTTTTAAATCATAAGTTTATATTGTTATATAAAGATTACAGTAGATAATATTTTATTTTTTCATAGCCAACCCTTATGTAATTACTTTTTGAACTCATGGTATAAATTAAGTTTTCAAAGTAATAAAATGCTTCACATCAATAGTCAATATTCATTTATTAAAAGTGAATATTTATTTATTAAAATTCTTATTTTATGCATTATAATTTAATATGACATTATTTTTGTAAAACAATATTATTTTGCAGGTTAATTTTGAAAAATTTACGTTAATAATCGTTATTATGGCAAGTAACATAGCAATAAGCGTGTGTGCCATATCTAAATGGTTTGAAGAAACAATATGCTGGGGGTCTATTCTGTAACTTCTCGACAGTCACATGCACAGTATCGTGTTGCCTATGCACATTACACTGTCATCGTATAGTGTTACTTTGTGTTTGAAAGTGTCGAAAGTAAATGTGGCCATTTTGAAATTTTGACGTACTGTGACAGAATAAACTTTGAGGTTATTAGACAGTATATACAATGCACATATATGTACATAACACCTATGTACATAACATATGACCTGAATTTTTTCTGCCCCGTAACAGTTAATATAATTTGTTTAAAATAACTCTAATAATAATTATTGTAGCAGGATTTTGTGCAAACTTCCCTTCCAGCAGGTATTATTCAAAAGGTTGACTTGTTTCTCTTAATTCATGACGTCATGCTAATCTTTCATAGAAATTTGGAATTTCCATCTAATCCCCTAAATAACATTTACTCAATGAATACATTCTCTACCCCCTACAAAAAATTGTGCAAAACCGCATGACGGTATATTTAGATTAATTTTGTTTTTGTTTTTATGGTTTTATTAGGATTTTTATTTTATAATATATTTTATGACATGTATTTTATTTTTATTTTATAAATTAAAATATTCATTGACATATCCCCTTGTCTCTTCCTCTTCCAATTCATCCAATACTTCAAATATAATAACTCCTTCGGCCATAACTACAACATTTAAGATAAAAAACAACAAAAATATACATATTTCCATATATAAAACACATTTTAAATCATACTAACCTCAAAATAAGTAAATCAATATATTCAAACTAAACGTAAACAACTTTCAAAAGTCTAAAAACAATATCTCTTTCCAAAAACGACACGTTCGTACGTGTCGTCTCAAAATCAACACAATACTGCACTATCACACAATAAGTGCACTATCGATAAGTTACAGAATACCAACGCGACGTGTTGAAAATTGGCACTTTCAACACGATACTGTAAAAGCGATTGTCGAAATGCTTACAGAATAGACCCCTTGTTCTTATTTTACCCATTATTGTTTTTCATTTTTATCTGTGAAAAAATTTGCAATTAAGAATGTGTATGAAATAGTTACAATTTGGAGCAAACAATACATCATTATGCATTCTGAAACAGAACATTAAAGATTACTTGGTGTTAATTAAATAAATACTAAAGATATTTGGATTTTAATATTATTTAAAAACGTAACCAATAAATATATCTTCGAATCCTTATTTATATGTTTATATCAACATTTTTCTATAATATAAAGTATCTGGACTGTATATATTAGTATATCCTTATCAAAAATACATATTTTTTGCTCCAAATTTGAAAATATTCATAAAATTAAGGTCACAAAAATAGTGACACATGTATTTGAAACCAGCCAAAAGCTTCCAAAGGAAACCGCTGTCAGATGGCAGCACATGTATGTGACGTCACACTAATATGGTCTATTATTCAGCAGTTTTATCCAAACTACTCCAATCATTTATCAAAGTCAATTGAAGTCTTAATACTTGTAAGATATAAACATGAAAATCTTACCGGTTAATAATAACATAATACTAGGTAATCTTTGTACTGGTCTGATCAACAGATCTTGTAGTCCCTGTCTTCCACACTCCGGCCTCGTCTGACATACTTTGAGGAAAGCATGGAATCTTGGTTTGTTCTGGTCGCACTGCGCCAGCATTTCTTTCATATTCTCAAAGAAATTTACGAACGGTGGATACGCCTTCAGGAGGTCCGTGGAATACTTTAATATTATATTACCTAAAACACAAGAAAACAAATTGAAATAACCACTATCACTGAGTAATTTTTTTGTGTGGAATTATCCATTTGGCTAGCTTCGAGATTTTCTTTATGGTTTCTTTAATTTTAATGAGGAGGTACGAATACAAATATTCATGCCCTGACCGGGATTCGAAAACGAAACTTTTGCACGTGAAACAAGGTCACTACATCTGCGCTACCGAGGCTGGCCACCAAGTTAGTAACTTGGTAATAAATTTAACTGTTCCTACATTTTGTCTTAAAAACATAAATTGTTAGATATATACTCACCGAGAATTTAGATGCCAATTGATAGATTGAAAAGCAATAAACACATATATAATATACCTATTTCACACAATTCTATGTTAACTACTAATAACGTATTTGCACTACTCATAAATATCCGTACTTTTTATCTTCGTCTGATATATTTGACTATATTCACATAAACATATATGTGTTTACATATTATATATTTCATTTTGTAATACGTTATCTAGTGACTTTGGTGATTGTTGTATTGTAAATGGACTTTTATGGAACCATGTGAACTTGTAAATCTGGCTTTTCAATTATATTAAGGTCAAATTTAATAAAAATTACAAATGTCAGATTCCAAATTTACATGTATCAAAATTGTGAAACATAAACTTATTGTCAATTAATTGTCAAATATTTTGAAAGGTGCCATTTCAGAATTACCACCTTTCTATGATAATATAACTACACAACATAAAAAAATAAGGCTTTCCACGACTATATAGATATACGTTCATTACAGGCGTGTCAGACAGGCAATGTAGCACGTTCCCCACTCCTTTTTAGTACACACCGCTGATCTGTTACGTAATAAGCTCATTAGGTAACAGGTTGAGCTCATTACATAACAGGTTCAAGCAGCAATGGCCCACCGTTGCTCGGCAACGTAATACATAGGTTGAAAGCTTATGTCAAATTATTGTTAGTATGTGAAGGAAACCGGACTAAAATTAAAGTTTGTATATATATATTTTTTTAATAGAGTTGGTCTTGGTGAGTCAGTTAATCAGATAACGTAAGTATTGTTATTTTAACTGAATTTAGATTCCATACGACACGTACATGATCGTTGCTAGGCAAAGTAATAGGTTAAAAGCAACTGTTAAATTATTGTTAGTTTTTAAAAGAAACTGAATAAAAATTAAATAAGTAATAAATTTAGTCATGGAAAAAGCATAGTATGAAACTTACATGGAATAGTAATTTCTCACTCGTATGAATTGCGTTACTCGCCTGTGGTTCGTGGCGCAACTTTCATACTCGTATATACTATTTCATCTTAGTTATGTATTGCAATATATATTCCCCCACTCCACTTACTAGGCATTGTACAACGTGCACTCTTCGCGATTTTTTTTTATCAAACCTCGTGTATTAAGAAGAGTAAATAATTCTTACCTATTGATGTATCTTCTGACCAATGAGCAGACGCCCAACGTAGTTCCTCCAACATCCTACAATGTAATTCATAAATAGGAGGTAAATTACCAAAAATTATTTTCAGTTCTGTGTTGTTTAACAGAGCTTCGGATTCTGGCATATCTTCTAAATGGCTCTTAAACATCTATAACAATAATATTATATATTAATACGTATTCAAAAGCAAGAATCGAAAGAGTAAAGTTTATAAAATTTTAGAAATGTGTTCCCCAGTTACAGATCCTGCTAAATGCATGGAATGGTAAAAATTGGTATGTTGGTACCTATGGATTCTTTAAATGACGGGCTTTTCAAATGAAAATGTCTGATCTTGCAAAGCAGACCTAAAACCCTCAGAAAATGATGGGTACATTCGAGTTGTACAGGGTAGAGCAAGCGCTGAGCAAACAGTTGATGGTGACGTCATGAATAGAACACTGACGGAACGCAGTAACTCGAATACAGAGGAAGGTTGTGACGTAATGTTTATAAAATCTAACCCTACAATTTTAAGCGGTGTTTTTACTATTAGATTTGTCAGATTGAGTCAGTCATGAATCAAAATTATGTAGATACTTCGGTTTGCCGTTGACTTATTTTTCATGATGAAGATGATGAATCTGAACAAGTTTGGGGTTTGCAGAATATACGGTTCCAAATTTTACAGATCGTCAATTCAAATCACATTTTCAGGTATCTCCTACAGTATTCGAAATTGTTCTTGGAAAACTGCAAGCAGTGACAGGAGAAGTTCATCTGAGGCCAGAGGGAAATCCCGAAACAAAACTCGAGAAACAGCTATGATAGCATTATGGTACTTTCCCAACATTGAGAGCTCCTATAAATTTACAAATAGAACATAACCCTGTTTCTTCCATGTTAATTTTATGCAATGTGTATTTAATGCTGTGTTTACAAACATAATACAGTTTTCGAAGTTAGTAGAAACGTAACAAATACAAAAAATTGTAGTACTTTTCCCGCCGTTCCCCCACCTTTTTCCGTCATACCTCATATGCCCGGTCTTAAAACCCGGGGCACATAGTGCGCACTCTGAATACACTCTCGACCGCAAAACAAATGTAATTGGGTGTACTCCGAGCGTCAAATCGAACAAGTTTGAGTGTGCAGAACGTTCTCGGAGCACTCGGAGCGTCAAATCGATTGTACCCATAAATAATTAACTGGCTGAGGATGCAAACATGTTACCTGTGCAATAGCTCGTTTACTTATGTAAAACTAGTTTAGTTATACAGCTAAAATGGTCAGCTTTAGGCTTATTTCAAGGTTTAATTTAGTTCAAGAGAGTATTTTTATAAGTTTCAGTCCTCTGAGCCCAAAAGTATTAACAGAAGAGGAAAAAATGTCAGCAATAGCTATACCCTTATTGAAATGCAGAAACCGTAATAAAATCACGTGAAAGATTGAAGTCGCTACCTTATTGGCTGTCGCATAATATTAACGGCTCAACAGCCAACGAACGACGAGAGTTCGACAAAATTATCACGTGAACATTGCATGATTACTACTTCTTGATTCAGAACAGAGTATTAGGTGTACCGGAAAGTTTTTTCGTTTTTATTATTAGTGCAGCCTGCGAACTAGTCACGACTTATTCGCTGAATTAAACAAACGTCTTTTGCGTTTTGATTGAACTCTAATCTTGAGTACCTAATTATTGTTTTCGTTTCATTTTAAACCCTTGCATTTTAAAATGGCGCAAGAATTTTCATCAAAACATTTTTTATGCTGTTTAATTTTTTATGTTGTACGAGTATAAAAAAATCTGCTACAATTGCTACATAAAACATTTGCACTGTTTATGGTGATAAACTAAGTGTACGCACATATCGACAATGGCTTAAAAAATTTAAATCAGGAAATTTATGCTTGGATGATGAACTTCGATCTGGAAGGCCCTATAAAGGAATAATTTATTTTGAGATGTTAAAACCGGGGCAAAGTGTTAATTCTGATCTCTACTGTGAACAATTGGATAGACTGAATCAGAACTTGACCAGAAATCGGCCAGAAATTGTGAATAGAAGAGGAGTTATTCTTCAAGACGACAATGCCTGACCTCATTCATTAAAAAAATACACGTAAAATAATTTCCGAGCTTGATTGGGAGGTTCTAACACACCCACCCTACTCACCAGACATTTCAACCTCCGACTATCACTTATTTCGGTTAGTGGAACACTTTTTAACAAACAAGACACTTATGCCGGGTTGCTAAAGTAAGAGTTTTCTCTAACTCGAGTTAAAATCATTTGTTTTTGTATGCTACAACATACAAAAACAAATGATTTTAACTTGAGTTAGCGATAATTCTTACTTTAGCAACCGGCCATTAGAGATATGAACCATGTTAAAATGAGCCTTAAACAATTTTTTCCTTCGAAAAATCAGGAATTTTATAAATCGGGAATATTTTCTCTTCCTGATAAATGGCAGAGTGTTAAAGATCACAATGGTAACTATTTTACTCAATAAAGTACATTTTTTCTTTCGATTTGTTTCTATTATAATAATACGAAATAAACGAAAAAACTTTCCGGTACACCTAATACATACACTAAACCTCATGCTGAGAGGGGTTGCTTTAAAAGAAAATAAAAAAAGAACCTGAAGAAGCTGCTTAGAAAAGACTAGAATCAGAAAGAAAATCTAAAATTTTATGACAAGTTATTATTTTAATCAGCAGCAAGTTTATGGCAGTTCGCTGGCAAGAATGCATGATGAGGATGAAGAAGTGGTGTGAGGTTACTTTTGGTCTAATGTTAACGTTCACCAATATTTTCAAAAAAAAACTTTTTCATAAATATTAACATAAATTATTAATTTTAAATTTATATTTTGATTAATTAAAATTAATATGAACGTGTTTTTTTTTTATTTAAGTTTTAAAAAAATTCTTTGTGTTCGTATTCAATCCAGTCCTGGAAAATTTCCAACATAATTATATCATATAGCAGATATTGAAAACTAAAATAATATAAAGATGGCCACCAATAAAGATGCAAAACCTGCTATATGAAAAATTAATTACAAAATATCTATTATTCCTTTAATCAGAGATTTCAGAAATTTGGTATGTTAAAAATGATTTTTTATTTTTTTCAAAAAAAAAAAAAAAAAAACACGTTTAATTAAGTAAGGGTGACTTGTAAAATCATTTGTCTCATTTGCCAACATTCGGTTCTGACTGAGTTAGCAGGGTTTACAACTGGACAACTCAAATGGTTTCAACCAGAAAGAGTATATTTGGTAATTAGTAAAAATGGCATTGACAGTTGGTTACTGTAGCAACACTTAACGCGCAAGTAAAGTATTTACTTTACATGCTAACGCCGTAAGTGCCTACATTACGTCCGGTGATAGAAAAACATTTTAAATTAATTTTAAATAGTATTTACCGTCATAATTGTGTGAAGAATATTAACATAATTCGATTCAGTCTGAATAAGTTCCATAAAAACTTGCTGTCTAGGACTGAGATTCTTCCTGGGTGTTTCAACCGTAGGTCCCTCTGCCTGATCTAACAATCCCTTGTCTGGACTCGCCGTGCAATCTAAGAAACTACCTGAAACACTCAGGAGTCCTGCATCACTAACCGAAGATCTCCTCTTGTGTACACTCGGACTATCATTTTTAACCAATGATGATAAGGTCTCATGCAGCCTTTTACGTTTACGTCTACTTGAACTAGATGGTGTCACTGCATGAGAATCTCTTCGTCCAGGTGATACAACACATTCCAGATACTAAACAAATAAAACAATAATATTAAAAACATTAACTAAAAGTAAAGGCAATTGATTTAATTATGTTTTTTTTAAAATACTTTTTGATAATAAATGAGGAAGTAACATTCAAATGCAATCTTGAGATAATAGACTTGTAGAATGATATTAAATTAATGAAATTTTGAATTTGCACTTCAAATAATAGCAATCAGAAAATATTATGAAGCAAAAAAAAATATGTCTTATTCTATAAAAAACTTACACCCTCCGTTCCAAAATAAGTGTCCGATTTTAGTTTTTTTAATGGATTATTGAAATAATGAAATTAAATGTATCGGTAGTTATTTATTTAAATTAGTCCTCGATTTGGGTTTCTTTAACGCCATTCAATCATTACAACACAAAGAGTTCCCGTCCGGTATTGATGAATTCATTGCGGCCGTGCATAAAACTTGGGATGAAATAACCACGGAAAACTAGACAATTGTTTCAGTACACTGCAGAAGTGTATGAAATTGACCATGCTTCATAGAGGAGGCAACGATGACAAGCTTCCTCACATTTAGTTTAGTTGTGAAAATATACGTTATATATCCCTTTGCATATTTTTTTATGAAATTGGACAATTATTTTGGAAAAAATAAAATTCCTAAATCAGACACTTATTTTGGAACGGAGGGAGTATTAATTATTAAATATTAAACAGTTTCAAACGGCGCCCTTTAGGGACGTAGCTGGGTATAGAATCAAAAAAATGCATTTAGATAAAAGATTTGTTTTCTTATTCTTAACAATATTTGTATTTGTAAGTTTTTGTAAGTTAATAATAAGGGAGTAATTTAAATTTTTAATATTTGGGTTTTTTTCGCCATAACTCTCCAAATATTTATCCAATCAAAAAAATGCATTTAGATAAAATATTTCTCTTCTTCTTCTTAATAATATTTGTTATATAAATTTTTGCTGTTAAGCCAATAATAAGGGAGTAATTTAAATTTTTAATTTTTGGGGTTAAAAATTAAAAATTTAAATTACTCCCTTATTATTGACTTAACCGCAAAAACATATATTACAAATATTGTTAAGAATAAGAAGACAAAACTTTTATCCCAATGCATTTTTTTGATTGGATAAATATTTAGAGTTATGGCGAAAAACCCCCAAAAATTAAAAACTTAAAAAACTAATATCTCGTGTTTATTATAAAATTTTTACTAAGGTATTTGAATGGTTTTCGTCTTCTTTTGACCTGTAGTATCACCCATTAAAAAAGAAATAAGAAGACCGTAAACACCTGTATAGTAATAGCTATGAACAGCAATATTTTTGAGCACGTTAATAGAAATAATAACACGGTAATTGATTTGAATTAAATTTGTGATATTTGACAGTACTATTGGCAACTATAAATACGCAATAGTTGGTGTTCAAGATTCCGAAATTCTCAAGTCACTCTCAGAACTTTTTGAACCGACTATATAGTAAACATAAGATAGTCAAATTCAAAATGAAAACAAAAGTAAAAACAATTAAAGTTAAATATTTTTAAACAACATTAAAATAAACAAAACTTATATTAAAACATTTTTTGATATGAAAATTGTAACATGAAATTCTTGCAACACGATATGGAACACAAAAATTCTATCTTGTTTCTGAAAGTGCTACATTTTTGCTTTTTCTTCTCTAGTATTTTATATATGTAAATCTAATGTAGTATTTAAAGAATGCAATATTAATAAATATAATAATTTCAAGAACACATATTATTTTGTATGTAAATCGATTTTATCTTTGTTTTGGCAATATTTTTTTTTACTATTAATTTTGTTTCATTACTATTAAATATGAAACCCAGAAGACGAATAATCACTTGTTTGCATATTCTTAATTTTCATTAAAACAAAAAAAAAATTGTTGCACATCACAAATATTCCAAATACTATTCAAATAATAAAAATTACCTGAAGGAAAAACTAAACTAAAAAACTAAAACTTCAATCTTAACTAAACAAAATATTAATAGAAATACTGTAATGATACCTTTGGTAACAATATAATTATATACTTGATAACAGCGGTATTCAATATAAAGTAAATTAAACTACAAAAAATAATCTTTGGTGGTTGAATTCAAAATTACTGTTGCATTGTTTAACTGTTCCTGAAACTTTTTCATTTTAGTTCAGTGTTTTGAGATGTAAATACAAAGCAGTATTTGAAAGTTTGATGACCGCTGTTTTAGATGCTGTTAAAAGTCCACTTTGCATAAGGTTATAATTTGTTTTACTAAAAATATACTAGTTAGATATAAAATAAATAAAATACGTAGAGGGTGAGTAATAAGACAATGCCTTTTTTATCGACTGAATTTAAGAAGTACGAATCTACAAATTAGTGCGTCAAAAATTCTAATTAATTAATATTTATAAATTATATCTAGGGCTGATTACAGCAATTATAATGCTACAGTGTTTTCATACGTTTCATCTTCCAGAAAAATTACTTAAAATTATTCAGTTTAGGAATATGTCTTTCTATTTGCTTTTGGTGGCTTTTTCTTTTTTATGGGTTATATTATAATACTTTGATTAAACGCTTCAAGGGGACAAAGAAGACAGAGCTCTGATATTTTTGTAAAACATATTACAACTTAAATATGACACACAAAGATATACTGCAATTACTGTAACATTTTAATTTTATATGTTGAATTAAGTAACATAAAAAAAGCAAATATTAACACCCATGGAAAAAGATAAAGTATTAAAAACTTGCGAAAAAATTGCAAATACAAAAGTTTAGGCATAAATTAATATCTGGTATTCTGAATTTATTTTTCAACTCTACTAAAGGTCTGCTGTGCACCCTATTTCTGGCGGTTTCTCGAAGACAGCGTTATAAGTATATGAAAACCAAATACGGAAGCCAGAAAAAAAAAATCTGAGAACTGTACTCAAAACCGAGTATAAAGAAATGCACAGTCCCGGGGCGCCTATTTATTTAAAAATAATGAAAATCCGACATGACTCGAAACTAATGACCAGATTTAGAGCAGGGAACGAAGAAGAGGCAAACAAATACTAGAAAGAGCTTGAGGAAAGAGTATGCCGATTCTGCAAAGAAGAAAAGGACTCGGTAGAGCACTGACTGACGAACTGCCCTGAATTCAAACCAGACACGCGAAAAGTAGCAGAGACCCTAAATGAGAACGGAGAGGGTCTGGACTGGCTAAAAGAAATTTTGAGAAAATGAAAGTGAATGGGAATAATTTGGAAAATATAAAAATAAAATAACAATGTTTTGTATTTCTGTTTCGTCATTTTTCTGTCTGTTTATATAGAGTTAATTGCAACTGAATAATTAATACGAATAATGTAACAAAATGTATTGTGTACACCATAATGTCACAATAAATTAATCTATCTATCTATCTATCTACCTACTCAAAGCAGAGTATCATATAAGAAATATGAGACAGACGATTTTAGTCGATAGACACATGATGAGGATGAAAAAGATCAAAATGGTCAAGAGCTGCTGTTCCCAACTGGTGGTTCGCGAGGTTGTTCTAAAGGGTGCGCACCAAAAATTCTGTAATGGTGTTTGTTCGCGTATATTTTTAGAATTATTGCAAAAAGGAAAACTAATATTATTTTATGAGGTAAGTTTCACAATTTTATTTTAACTGTGTAAAGTGTAGCAATAGCGCCATGTTGCAGACAACGCTGACAAATACATATGTTAAATAAATATATTTCTCATAACATTTTTTTCCATTATTCTCAAAAATTATTCAAACTTATTAAGTACCTTAATAGGCTTATTATTTTAGAACCAGAGCTAAATACCAAAAATGCAGAACTATAATACACGATGTGACAAAGTAATGGTACTAACTTTAAGGAGGTGAAGTTGACATTAAATATGGTCGATTTAACGCAAAACATCTATATTACAAAGTTTTGGAAACATTTGACTCTGCATAAGAGGGTTGATGAACGGAACTGATTAAATATTTTTACTAAACATTAAGGGCCATGTTCATAATGTTTTACTAAATCTTAGTAGCACTACTAAGACAAGTATACTAAGCGTTACTAAAAATGGGTGTTCATAATACAGAATTATTGTTAGTAGTGCTTAGTAAATTGTAGTTTAGTAGTACAGATTTAGAAGTGCGGAGAGGCTGTATTAAATACATTAAAATAGCAATTGTGTTCATAATATTGATTGACTTTAATCATGTATATGAGAGATTTGCGTGATGTTCGTGAAATTCGTGAATTACGGGCACAATTGCCAAGAAAATTTTATAGTAAAAGAAAAAATGTATTGGAAATATTAAGTGAAGAAGATTTCAAAAAAAATTATAGATTTTCAAAAGAACATTAATTGAAATCTTACATGACGATATAAAACCGGTATTTCAAAAGGTGGAAGTATTTCTACTGAACTCCAAATATGTATTGCTTTACGTTATTTTGCGAAAGGTTCATATCAACAAGATATAGGTAAGTAGTTAATAACATGAATAATTAGTTACCATTATGTTTTTATTCAGAATTCTTTTAACATAACAATGCTTATTGTAGCTGATTTACATGGAGTCAGCAGACCAACTGTCTCGCGAATTATAAAATGTGTTAGTTTTGCCTTAGCCAGAAAACGACCACAATTTATATTATTTCCTGCAGAACTAGAAACTGTAAAACGAAAATTTTATGACATTGCTCAAATGCCTAATATAGTTGGTGCTATTGATGGGACGCACATAAAAATCAAAAACCCAGGTGGACCTTATCGTGATGCATATGTATGTCGTAAAGGTTTCAATTCATTAAATGTACAGGTAAATTTATTTCCAAAATGTATGACAATAAGATAATTTATTATATTTTTTCACAGGTTATTTGTGATGCAAATTGTAAGATAACCGATAATACAAGCTAGTAACACGCCTTCCATCTCTTTTAACATGTTGAACAGTGCATATGTCTATCTCTTTCTAATGCCAACAGCAACGTTGTCAAATTTACATCGATATTAGTTAAAATATCTTAGTATTGTGATTATGAACACTACTAACGAAAGTATCCTACTTGCTTATTTTAACAAGTAACGCTTAATCGCAATATTTAGTAAAAGATTATGAACATGGCCCTTTGATATTATCACATAGCAGTATTCTGAATTTCTATAAAAAAGTCTCTACGGTGCACCTTATACAATTTCAGAGGGGGGGGGGTCGCGGTAATAAATATCATGTTGAAAAGGGTTCGCGAGTCAAAAAATTAAGAACTGCTAATCTAGTGAATCTGGAAAGAAAAATTGAACACCCGTCGATCAGTAGGAACACTTCGCATAAGAAACGGGAGCAGCCAAATAAAGATCTAACAAATATACAATAAATATGTAAGGGCCTGACACTTAACAGATCAAGAGGACTCATGTGAGTGAAGCCAAAAGTCAATCCAACTGACAGTGCTCAAGAAGAGAGACAGACAAATTTGTCCAATTATGAATTTACACTATATGGAATTTTAATAAGTTACTGTTTACTACTGAGAAATTCTAACCATACTTTTTAATTTTTAAATTAAATACAAACATAAATATAAAATAAAATTCGGATATATTATTTAAAAAATAAAGTGTGCTTTATTATAAGCAATGTTTTTATTAATATATTTGATTATACGCATTAGAAAACGCGCGAAATATTACTTGTGAAAAGCTGCAATGTTACGGTACATAACTGTTTATAAACACAAAAACAAAGAATCTTATGTTTTGTAAAACGGAAATAAACAATTGTTTAGAAAAATCAGTAAATATAACGGAACACAGAACACACATTTTAAATTATTACATTTTATGAAAACAAAAATTAACAACCCAAACAATTTCGCGCACCTAACCAAAAAAACTATCACCAAATTTCGTTTAGATATGAAGTAAATAAGTTTTTTAATCGTGATTTATGTTGTTTAATGTTGTATTTAAAATACCTTGCAAAATGAACTGTCAAATCAAACACTTACTAAGTATATCTGTAGATTATAATGAACTGTTTGAAGACCTCTGTGCCTCACATGTTTTAATTTACTCATTTTCTCATTTCAAATAAAGCAATCAAGTAAAGACTAAACATCTTTTAATTTCATATAACTTGTTTTGGCAGGGATTTGATGGAAACATACGAGTTTAAAAAAGAACTAGATATGTATATTTTAAAATAAATTACACTAAAATTTTTAAAAGAAAAATAGAAAGATTAAGAAGAAATATAAGCTGAATAAATTTGAATTTGTAGTTGCCTTTGCTACTTTATGTACCAAATCATTTTATTTCTGCATTACTAAATTCGTCGTTTTTGTTAAATGTTGAAATAGAAATATTTGAAATGTATTTGAAAACGATTTTTGAATAAAATAATTCAGAACTAGTTCAATGACGATATCAAGACAAGATGAATAAGAATAAAAAGTATTTTAAATGTGGTTTTCATAAACTGGAGGTCAACAAATATGTATCTTTGAACACAAAATGTAAGATTATTCATACATTAATTAAAAACGCAATACATATTTATAATAAAATTTAAAAAAAGCAGTAAAGTAGTAAAAATTAATAAGAATAAAAAAAAAAAAAAGTTTTGAAACATAATATTCATAAACTATTTAACACACTAAGGACAGAGATAAAAAAAACATGAATTTTCTCCTAGGGTCTGAATTTTTTGGATGTTGTCATTTTCTGTAATTCTAAATTAATTATTGTATAAGTTATAAAATTTTGGATAATCTTTGGGCCTTTTTAAACACAAGCTTATATGAAAATTATTTCGAATTTATCTATATGATATCTGTTTAAGATCCGCTTTGGAAAAATGGATACGGCCCCGAATACGGATAATTATTTTTTAGGGATCATCCGGAGATACGGATACGGATATCTGGCACACTACCAATTATTATCATAGGATGTACAGTCCGGTTATATTAAACTATTTGTGTAGCAGTCGTGTTGTAGTCACTCGAAACAATTTTCAAAGCAAACTGGGAAGTCCTCGTGCGTTAAAAAGTCAATCGTGTGGTTTTGTCCAACTATACTCAAATTTCATAACTTGTGTTGCGAAAGTGTTCAAAATCAAAATGGAATTAGTTTGTCGTAAACCGTAAAAGATATTAAAAAATGTTTAAGTAAAAGTTGTTTCTTTTCAAAAGCTCTACCAAAAGATACCCGACACGACATACGCTCCAATTCTCACATATGGTTTGATATCTCGTACTTTCGGTTTGTTCCGGATAGTTTCAATACCACCATTCAAATCTTTAAGAAAACTTTGGTTAAAATTTTTTTCCCCAATATCCTCAAACATCACATGTTCAAAAACAAAAAAATCGTGTTCCCTCATATTTTGATACACCCTGTATATGTTAAAGTGACATCCTATTATTGGGATCTATCATGTAAGAAGTCCAAATGTGCACTGTTTTTTTTTTTTTCCTTACATTTGTGCACATACTTTTTATTGGTCGTTGATTATTTTCTTATTACTATAATTATTAATTATTTAATAATTAGTATTTAGTATTAATTATTAAAAAAAATTTTTATCATATGGCTAATGTTTTTTTTTTTTTTTTTTTCAATTATTGTTATTAAAACAATTTTTTATCTATTGTCTTTTCCCCAAGTCTTTGCATTTATTTTTGATAGGTTCTCTGTTTTCTTTATTATTACAGTATTAATTATTTGATAAAAATCATCATTTTTTCCAATAAGTATTTTATAATTATTTTCGTTTAGTTATCCTTGTATTTATTTTTGATTATTTTTGTAGTTTCTCTTCAGTTTCTTAATTTAAATAATTACTGTTGAATAAGTATTATTATTTATCCAAAATTAGTATAAGAGGAAATTACAAAAATATGTCTTGTCGAACATTTTCTGAGAAATCAGAAGTAATTCTACAGATATTCCGCACACCCTATGACATAATAAGGATATGCAACTGATATCTAGTCTATTTCTAATTTTCTCCTTCAGATAATTTCAAGTGTAATAAAAAATAACATAATTTATAAATTCGTTTAATAAAAATAATAATAAGATTCAACATTAAAATAAATATCTGTAGTACATTTTTTTCTGATAACTTACATCATCGAATAGGTAATCCTTCTCATCAGCGCAGGTAACATTTTGAACGGAGGCCCAGAACCATTCCGCTTTGACCAGCAAAGCCTTAGGTGGCCCGTCTGGTCGTTCCGTCACCGAACTCTCATCAACGACCTAAACAAAAACAACAAAATAATAAAACAACTTTACATACGTATACAAATTTCTGAAGAAAACTTAAAACAACTGATGATACTTTTGTTAAATTAACATGCTAAATTGTGCTATAACGCGCATGCTTCATAATTTTTCCGTATAATGTGCATGAAATTCTATCAAAATTTCGAAATTCGTGGAGACAAAAGAATATAGATGTTCTATTTTACATGCTATTCAGTTATCTTCTTATTCAGTTGGTTCAATAAATTTAAGCACTGGCACTAGATTTTTTCTAGTATAGTCCGTTCAAACGATAGAATGCAGTACAGGGCAAATGTTGTAGTTCATTTTCTTACTTTCTAATGGGTTCTCCCAATAACGCTATACTTTCCCTTCTTGGCGACTTTGCCGGCTGATCTGTGAAGACGCGGTATTCTACAAATGGTTATTAATTCTTGATCTGTGTTAACTGAATTTTGCACAGAATTCATATTTGTAAATCAACTCTCCTAAAATTGCACATAATATTTTGGGTTCATTGCTATATTTCACAGTTTAACATTTGGCAACACCGCTGCCATTACCCATAAGAGCAATACAGCATTCTAAAGTTTGAAAGAACTATAATTGTATATTAAATAAGATTAGTGAACAAATGCATTCATAAACGCTTTAATGTCTAGATTCATTTAGTGCTGGATGCACTGCAAGCATTAAAATAATGACAATATTCAAGTTAATTTGTTAACATTTCTGACGCACAGCAACGATGGATATTTGCGCCTGTTAACGTATCTCCCGACTGTATATACGTAATAGATGGCGTTAATAGTACTGAAAAAGTACAGTGGCTTTATTTATCACAGTGGCAACATTTTTTATTGGTCCTGCCAAAAATTGGTGCAGCAATGGAAAACATTGCTTACCCTATAAATGTTAGTAAATTTTCACATGTTTAGCTGCTTATTATACAATATAGCGTTATATATTACAGTACAATTATCCTCAACGAAAATGTAGTAAGGTATTTATATAAATATAACCCATCGTCATATAAAACGTAATCAGTGTCAAAATATATATCGTATGCACACTAGTAATTAAATAAATATCTGTATACAAAAATTTTCAAATTTAAAAATTGTCGAGTTTTTCACATTTTTATTTGTAATTATTAAGTTAATATAAAGAAATAGTATATTATGCAACGAGCATGGATTGAGGGTCATAGGTTGCAAGCAACTGTCAAATTATTGTTTGTTTTTAAAGGGAACTGAATAAAAGTTAAATAAGTAATAAAGTTATAGTCGTGGAAAAAGCATAGTATGAAACTTCATGGAATAGTCATTTCTCACTCGTATGAATTGCGTTACTCGCCTGCGGCTCGTGGCGCAACTTTTATACTCATGTGAAATGACTATTCCATGAAGTTTCATACTATGCTTTTCCCACGACTATAACTTTATTACTTATTTAACTTTTATTCAGTTCCCTTTAAAAACAAACAATAATTTGACAGTTGCTTTCAACCTATTTATTACGTTGCTTAGCAATGGTCATGCACATGTCATACGGAATGTAAATTCAGTTAAAATAACAATACTTGCGTCAGCTGATTAATTGACTTATCACGACAAACTCTACCAAAAAATATATTTGCAAAATTGGACAACTTCAAGTATATTATACTAGCGTCGGCGAATCAATGCAGTTACGTCACACAACGTAACAAACAATTGCATTGTTCCAGACAATACAATCGTTTGTTACGTCGTGTGACGTAACTGCATTGATTCGCCGACGCTAGTATGTTTAATTTTAATCAGGTTTCCTTTACAAACTAACAATAATTGGACATACGCTTTCAACCTATTTATTACGCTGCCTAACAACGGTCGGCCATTGTTGCTTTAACCTGGTATGTAATGAGCTCAATCTGTTACGTAATGAACTCATTACGGCCAAAAATAATGAAAACATTAACGCCAATCGTTACGGTATTTATCAACTAACATGGTATACGGAATACGTTTCTAAACAATATCGTTGAAGTTGTCGTTAAGGCATAATTCAACTACTGTCGTTTCTTAACCAGTCTTTATTTATATTTTACAGAATAGGCACGTTAACAATATTTTCAGCTTGAAGTATAAATTTAATAGAAATTCATACATATTCGTACATATGTTGAGCGTAAATGACGGTCAGCTGCTGTATGTCGCTGTTGTGATAAATAAAGCCACTATATGAAAAACCAGTCCCCGAATTTTTTTGAACACAACTTGTATGCTCAAAAATGTTGTTTAATTAGACTTTTTAATAATTCTGGTGCAATTTAAATTAATTGATAATCATTTCTAATTTACGGTGCAATCTTATATTTTTATATGTTTGCATAATTCATTATTAATCAAAATTAGATCTAATCTTACATTTCTACGACTAGAGCCCAATTTACTTTTATTAAGCAAGTCTACAATGTGGTTATATTTTATTTATCACACAATGTATACCTTTAAAAAAGTTAATAAAACACATTATAGGTGATATTTTATCAATGTAGACATTGATATGATTACAATGTTAGTATAAGCACCACAAAAACAAAATGCAAATCTAAAAAACAAATTCTAAGAAGTGCTTGGCTCTCATAAACAAGAAAGGGGCTCTAGTTATATATTTATTCGAAAACAGAAATTATTATACATATTTAGTTAATCATTATATAGTCATCAGCTAGCTATGGGATATGTGAATATTCTTGTAGCAGTGATTCTCAACTGGGGCGATTAAAACACTTGAAAGGGTAAATTTAAAAATAAATATATTTTCGAGACGTTTGCAAAATTGGGTGGGCGATATGTGATCAAGTTTTTAAAGAAGTCTGTTCTGAAAAATTGAATTGTAGCTAAAATTATACGAAGGTATTATAAAAAGTATGTTCATGTTAAAGTTTTAAATTGTTGCAATCTCAAAGTTATTTATTAGTTATAGTTATAACTGTCAAACTACAAGGGTCTATTCCGTCAATAGAGAGTTTTTGCAAACTATAAATAACTAAAGTACAGTGACCAACATTACGTCAAATCAAAATAATAGTATAAATTTCATTCAAGATAAGTATGCGATGACGTCACACTTGATTAATTTAATTGCCAATGTCATATAATATAATTTAACCAACATGAAAGCATTACTCAGTTGTTACATTTTAATACTACATGTTGGTCCCACTTTCCTACGTTGCCACGTATAAATAGCATTGTTCAGTCGTATTTCTTTTTGACATATGAACGAGTGAAGGTTATACTTATAGAAAAAAAAATAATAATAATAATAATAATAATAATAAAAGTAAAATAATAACAAGTAAAATTGTCTCGAACATCTGAAATTCAAATATTCAAAAATTTCTATTCGAATAATAAAAATTTGACTCTTTTTATTGCTTTCTTATCTCTTTGTCTAAGTGACACACCAGGCGAAAAATTAAAATAAATTGTATAAAAAGGATGAAAAGAACACGAAACATATCTAAAAACAATTATTTTTAATGATTCTTATACATTGAAATTTCCATTTTATTTTATTTAGTATTATATTACACACTTAATATAAGTTAAACCATAAATTTTGCGACAAATCGGTTGGAAAGAACTGCTGAGCATCATAATTCACATTAGTACCTTTCACCTATAGGAAATATAAGTTTTCAATCTCTTTTTAGAAGTAGTTGTATATAACCTAACTTTTTTGACAATTAACGAATTGGCAACACATCAAGTTTTTCAACTGTGACGTCGTGTCATACTTATCTTGAATGAAGTTTATTTATCGTTGTATGGAAAGACAGTTTTTGCATGTCATTTAGTTTTCACGTTTAGCTCTTCCCGATGGTACGTATATATTTAAGACAGAAATGTTACTTCGTACATTAAAATATACAATAAAACGTATATGGATCTATTAAAACAATTTACCATTGTAATTATTTTCAATTGTCTCTCATATAGGTTGATATACAACGAAAAAACTATACAACAAACCTAAATCAAAGACCTACTCCGTCATTTGAATTACGTTAAAAAATCCAGTACGCGTGCGCAGTTAGGTCGTTACGTTGCATTTTAACGTACAGTCGACAAGATTTGGAAGAACTCTCTATCAATTTTAAACAAAAAAGTTTCATCAACATACATAAGCGCTATTCGAAAAAGTTACAGAGTAAGCTAAGTTCCTATTACTGCGGTGTGCATTCTGCGTTGCTGCAGTGCTGCAAAAAACAAGGCAGTTGTGATTCCATTTACAGTGCGTGTTTTCTTCGTTAAATTAAAGACATCAAATGCCAAACAGGTTATCAAGTCGCTTACCAAAACACAGTTGCCTACCCTACGAAAACATAAGTGAACCTGTTTCTTTTTAAAATTTAATTCTTTTTTTCTAATCGCTGCAATAGTCCTAACTTTTTTTTTTTTTTGTTAAAATGAATGAAGACACACACCCTTGAAGTTTTACATATTTCTCCTAGGACACCCTATATACAAAAATTATTACAGGTGAAATTCTTTAGCTCAGAGATTTAGTTATTCAAAATCAAAGGAAACATCTTCAAATATGTAAAAATGGCGATTTAAAATTACTTCTAACAAGTTTTAAACCAAATATCAACACGGTATCAAAACCTTCACTAACTTTAAGGAATACATTAGTTATTAATAAATTATCCTTTGTAAATTTTGTACATCTGTTCATATTTATAATTTCTTTTTAATTTTGTATATTTTATTTTGTACCGATATGTATATTTTTCACTAGAAAAATAAATTACATTTGTTCTCATCATTAATTATTGTCTTCCTGATTTCTACGCATTAAATTACGGAAATATGAATGGATAAGAGCAACCCAATAGTAAATACGCGACATACACTAATACTAGGGAACAATACTCGAATGACGAACTGCGACCTCCTTAAATCTATTTATGTTAAAATTATAGCTGCGTAATAATAACACGTGATGCAATGTTGCCACGTTTTTTAAATAATAATGTGCCCCTTCTATGTCAGTATCACTGAACACATAAGTCTAGCAGGTATGATATAAAAATATATAATTCTATGATACAAAGTATAACTTAATAATTATAAACATATATTTAATGAAAGCCGAAATGTCAGAACAACTATACACTGTACAAGACGATTTGCAAAAGACTGCAATCCAAAAAATCTCGCGATGCAAAAACGCAGGACGCAGTAATGGAAACTTAGCTTTCCTGTGCTCATTGAAAGAAAACTGCAGGACATTAAACATTTACTGAAATTGTGCATGTTGCTCAACATTTGAAGGAGTAAGCGTTGGAAACAATTTCTAAACAAAATTATAACCTGTTACGCATCGATTTGACTTATTTTCGATAGCACAGTTGTAATTAAACAATATGGGTTCAATTATTTTTACCGTGATATTCCTAGAGGACTGATACTATTTTTTTTTCCCTAGATTTGAATACTAATTATTGTGTAACTATATTTTTAACGTAAATAGACTTTACTATAGTAAGACTCCGCAAACAAATAATACAGAATTATCTGAATTTGTACGAAATTTATCCGATATATCCGAACGACGCTAATAAATGCGAAATGGCGGAGTCTTGGTGTATAGGTACATTTTAATTAAGTTAATTTATTGATACAACACTTGACTTGTACCCTACGATAATACATCTAGCTCCGGAATCAAATATGAGTTAAATTGATCAAGAGTTTACCAAAAGAACTGATGGACAGAAGACGTATAGAAGTTGACAAATCATTTTGTTTTCGTTAGGCTGCGGTTACAGTGGAAGCGTGTTCGCCCGTACACTGCGGGCATATTCGCGCGTATTTGTGCAAGTAGATAGGTGGTGTTTAGTTATAGCAGTTACGCGCGATTGTACACAAACGAAGTGGGTGTGATATATTATTTACAAACATAGATAGCGACGAAGAATTTTATTTAACGGTAAATTCATTATTAAAATCGTTTATAATCGAACAAAAAAAAAAAAAAAAGAAAGCGGCAGTATTGGGTTCACAGCATATTCGTTTAACGTCATTTTAGTGAATATTTTCCACTTTTTGAAGTGCTTAAGAAACAACCATTATTTTTTTTTTTAAATATTATCGAATGAGTCACGACACATACTCATATATATATTAAATTCTCTAGAGGATGCAATAAAAGACAGTGTAATTTTAGGGAATGTATTTCACCATCTGAGAAGTTAACCATAACTTTAAGGTAAGTAAGAATTAAGGTTATGGTAAGTTTTACATTTTTGATCCCATAACGATCTTCGATTAAAAACTAATACTATTAATTTCTAAATAATCATTTTGTATACACAGACTGTACCACAGAGCAAGTAAAACAAGTGTACTAAACGGAGATTAGAACTGTACGTAGAACGCATACTCGCGCGAAGAATACAAACAAGTTTGAACTTGAAGTGGCGATCAGCTATTCGCGCGATTTATAATACACACATGCGTACTTCCACACGCTTTAATCAGTCGACCGAATGCGGTCGAGTACGAGCGTAGTTTCGCGCGATTGATAAGCTTCTACAGTAACCACACATGTGTACTTCTACACGCTTGAATCAGTCGACCAAATGCGGTCGAGTACGAGCGTAGTACAGTTCGGGCGAACACGCTTCCACTGTAACCGCAGTCTTAGTTCAATCTAATTAAATTTTACATTGCAATTTTATATGATTCTCTGTTAAATTTAGGAGAAGACCAAATATGTAAATGAATACAATAATTGATCGATTCAATAGACTAATTAATTGTTAAAATTCAACCGTTCATAATTTTTACAAAAAAATCGCTAGGGCTTTTCAAAACTTAAAACTTAAGGGTAAGCTTATGTATGTATTTCTTATTATCGGCGTTAAATAGCGCGTTACGTGTAGTTTTTTTCTTACTTTCGATTTCTGATTTATGAATGTGTTCTTGGTTGGCGAAAACGAGACCCTCAGATTTAGCAGACATTTGCATTTAACGGACAACCCCTCCAACTTATTAGTCAGTTAAATCCAGGTTTTACTACACTGTTCGATAGTCAGGAGTAGTGTTTCTGATTTCTCGACATTAGACTTATTTTCTCGAGAATTCTCGAGAAAAATAATTATATAATTGTTAGAATATACATCTTTTTTTAATGTTGAAAATATTGTAGAGGATAAAAACATGTTAAAATCACCTTTAAAGTACTAAATTAAAGGCGTCGAGCAAATTTTACATTTCTCGAGAAATGAAAAATGAGAATTAAAACTTTTTCTCGAGAAATTCTCGAGAAGAATCACTAGTCAGGAGCTGGACAGAAAAAATGTAAATAAAATAATTTAAGATAATGCAACTAAATTTTAACTAAAATGAGACTCGGATCTTTTTTTGATTTTCTTTAAAATTACTATAAATTTATCACAGAGAGGTATTAAAAATTGTATAAATCCATTCACATACCCTATTGCATGTTCAATTAAAAAGATTTCTGTTTTCTAATAATATTTCCAAATAAGGCTCTTCATAAAACATACTAATATATTCTATGAAAAACCGATTATGAAAAAATGAAAAGAGTTAGTACCGGAATAGCGCTACTAGAAGACAGCTTGAAGTTTGTGGTTGGTCCCTCAGCTTCACTTGCAGAAGGTGCCAAGGAGATAAAGGAACACTCAGCCCGACGTACACCTTGAGAAGTCTTACTAACAATCGATTCGCAAATAGATACATCAACATCATCAATAGAACAATTTGGATCTAATTCAGCGATATTCTTTAAGCTGTACTTATCTGATATAAAACTTTTTCTAAAACCTTTTTTGAATAAACTCTTATGCTTCGGAGTTTGGAAAAGGTTTACTGAAGACGGGCTTTTAAATTCATCAAATTTATCTTTCCGTTTAACTTCAATGACTGTGTTTCCTAATACAGGAGTCGATGCAAATTGTAACGAACTACAACTTTGATTTAATTCATTAGTAGTTAATGTACTAACAGCTGATTCGTTAAGTGAAGTTTTATCGAAACAAGAAATAGTAGACGATATACTTTTTCTCCTCGAAAATAAATCTAATGGAGTTTTCAAAATATCTTTAAACTTAATTTTAGGTGTTTCAAAACCTATAAAACTAGAATTTCTTCTTCTTTTATATGAGGTATCCAACTCTGAACTGTCAGGGGATAATCTGCGTTTCTGTGGTGATTCAGCAACTTCGAAATTTCGCGGTGGTGAATTATTTAAGACTTCTGGAGGTTTCTCTTCTGTCATCGGTGCCAGGTAAGTGTCAAAGGGTTGGGGTTGGGAGGGTGATAATAAATTGTACGTATCCCCATTTTCCATAACCTGAAAATTATTAGAGCCAAGCACAGTCAGAATGGTGTTATTAACAATATCACCAATCAGCCACCATGCACTGCAGTATGATTTGGAGAAAACGCGCTATACACACAAATATTTTAATATATTAACAGAAAAAGAAAATATAGTTATAATTTTCTTCTTTGCATTAAGTTAAAATATTCGGAGTTCCTTTTATATCGAAATGTGTTTGGAAGTAGAAAAAAATACAACAGATGGCGTTTTCGATTGGATCACTCTAAAATTGTTTTGCGAGGGAGCAAATGACGTCATGCTCTACCCGAGGAAAGAGACTACGCCAGAGCAACTCCCAGCTGAATATGTACTTATTATTGTTTTTAATAATTATTTACAAATACAGTGATTTGCGTAAACAGTTTAAGATAATACTTATTGATTTTTGCATAATTTTGATAAATTTTTTTATGATTGAAATAATTTATTTGTTTTCTGTATATTTATATTTATATTAGCAAAATATTATTTAATTTTTTATCATACTGAAAATTTATTTTGTTGCCTTGGTCTGTTACAGAAGAGATTTTTTTTTTTTTGTTTTTAAGTATTTCATAACAACAAGCTTAATTTTTATCTGATGTTCAATAAATATCTATTTTTCTGTTTTTTTTTTTTTTTGTACTTTATTTAAAATATTTTATTTCATATAATTTACTAATATGGTTTATCATACAAAACGATACATACTACTTGATGAGGTCTCAAGTAGTTCTAATAAACAAAGCAACTTTGAAATACCGCTGCGTGCCATATTACTCGATTATTTTGCTCCGCTTTGCTCTAGCTTTTCAGCAAGAGTAAGAAAAAGTGCTCCGCGATCCCTCGCCGAGCAATAACGTATTCCAATCGAATATAACTTTTAACGACAGCACAACCAACCGAATACGATACTTGCTCGCCGAGTAACCTGAGTGCATAGTAGAGCACCCAACCGAAAACGCAATAACTGATTAATTAAATCTGAAATAATATTCATACTGTTTAGTGCAGTTGCGCAGAACCTAACTTAAGTACTTTTGGACCCTAGGCAAA
This sequence comes from Liopterus haemorrhoidalis, assembly GCA_963971575.1. Taxonomy (NCBI): domain Eukaryota; kingdom Metazoa; phylum Arthropoda; class Insecta; order Coleoptera; family Dytiscidae; genus Liopterus; species Liopterus haemorrhoidalis. Next base: position 143,234,394 of record OZ020611.1, on the reverse strand, counting down.
AATTTATCGAGCCCATTGTTTTATTTTTTCTAATGTTGAAATTAAAGTAAAAACCAAACGCAAAGACCAAGCGCAAAATAATGATAAATAAATAAATAAAGAAAATGGTATTTTGAAAAATCTCCACTGTAGTACATGTAGTATCACGGGCTCTAAAAATGCCCTAGGCAAATGTTTGCCTATGCATAAATTAAGTTCTGATAGTGCGCAACTTGTATGCACCAAGTGCCACTATTCCAGCGGAAAATTTTAGCACTGCTGTTCTATATAAAAATTGAATCATTTTGAAAAGCAGCACCTCCTTATGCAAAAATATCCCGAATAGATGAAAATAATTTTTATTATAGAGCAAAATAAATAAGTACATAGTTGCAGAATTAAGGTAACAGGTTTTTAAATGAGTATTTGGTAAAGTTTTACCAATATTTTCATTCAGGTTGACAAACTGCACTTCGGCGTGGACCATATTCAAAGTTACTGCATTGTAGCTTTGCAAAATGATTCAACCAGGAATCATGCTTCCAAATGCTTAATGACAAAAAAGTATAGCTACCCGAAAGAACAGTTCTGAAGGCAATGCAATGTAAATAACGGTACTACGATTGGCCTTTATATAATAAAGGAATTCCCGGAACGTTCTCCAGAAATTCAGGAATTTAAGGGATTTCCAGGAAACAATCTATATGTTCTTTTATAGTAAATATTATGCATGAGTATCAGATGAAAATGATACCGTCAAGCTATTCAATTATCATGGAAACATGCCATTATATATCCCCTTCAAATGTAGTACAGAAAAAGAGAAAAAGTAGCAAAAAATGCAGTTAAGTTCAACATATATGAAGCACACTATTATAAAAGTAATAAAAATAAAATAATGCAGTATATGTTTTAGACATAATCAGTTAAGTAATAGTATTTTACTTTTAATATTTTCAGTTTATTTTTTTAAAAATGTCTGTTCAATGACAAATGAATGAATCAATGATCAACTTATTTACATAATTCTTTCTCACTCATGCTTGCAAGGCATATTCGAGACAAATATACAAATAAGTTGGTTGTTAATTCGTTCATTTGTCACTGAACACTTAAAACTGAATTGAACTTAAATAACGATACACTACGGTGTAAATTTTTTTATAATGTAATACATATAGGTCATTTCTTTGGTTTAGGCGGAACAAAATGGGAATTTCGTACTTTTAAGTTGTCACGAAAACAGAGCTTGGCTAGGTGATTTAATTTTTCATGTTGGCATTTATTATAAAGTGACAGTTATTAGAAAAATAAAATAAATAACACATTTTTATATTTTTTGAAAATTAAAGAATTGAAGAAATGAGACATTTGTATTAAAAATGACACAAAAGTCAAAATGTAATGAAAATGACATGTTATAATGATATTAACTTTAACCTAAAAATGTTTATTCTAAGTATGATTTACAAAGCTTGACCAAAATGGTCAAAAGCTCGAATCAAACTATAAAAGTTACTAAATTGCAAAATCGAGTTCCGTCTAAAGGTTTAGAATAGCCTATATTTATAATTTAGTATTTTATGTATAACAACATACAAAAAGTGTTCCAGAAGAATCTGCCAAATATTAAAGGTAAGTCTTCATTAATTTTAAACAAAAAAAAGTTACATCCTCATTGGTCCGATTCGAAGACTTAAGGTTTATTAAAAGAAAAATGCAAGACATTTCATAAATAAGGTTTTTTGTTTTTTATTTAAAAAATTCAAATATGAACGACGTAAAATGTCTAAAATAAATCACAATAATTGTTCAAAATGACTATTTAAACTTTTAGTATTAAGGGCGGATTTCAGCTGCTACATCATTAAAGAATTTCGGAAGCAATTCGCCTCGATTATTGTCTTTTCTGCATACATAAGTTTTTTCATGTGTCCCCAAAAATATTAATCTAGCGAGGTTAAAGTGGGGGGTCGTGCTGGCCAAGAGTTTGGTCCCTCTTGGCTGATCATTTGGATAGGTTTGATCGAGGTAATAAGATGCCATTCGGTGAAAATGTGGAGGTGATCAATTTTGTTGCAGATACATCACTGCTAGAGTTACCAAACGGATGTATTTTAAAAGAAGTATCTCATTTACTAGAAAATTACAATAAGGATTCTCTGTAAAACGACCACTGATAACATGTGGTTCAATAAGTTGGCTTCCAATGACGCTACAGCAGACATTCACAGAAAACTTCTGCTGAAAGTTGCTTTCAACATTTGCATGGGGATTATTATCATCCCACAAATGACTATTCCTAGTAATATTAATTCAGTCCCGAGTAAAAGTCGACTCATCGGTAAATAAAATACTTTTGGAAAGTTCTAGGCTTGCAGAACTCCATCGACAAAAAATTGCATTTTCCTTTCAATAAGCCATAATATTGTAATTTTTTCGAATCGGAATTATGTTAATATAACATTCACAGATTACTCCTGGCACAGCCTGCATACATTTTTATTTGAAACGTAAAATAGTTTTTTAAATTATTATTCAACATATGAATTTCGCACATGACTGATGGGCAATTGGCGTCAGGCAAGAGACGTAACTACGCCTCGTTCACCACCTTACAGCGTGTGGTACCAGTACATTATTTGACTAGTTTTTCTCTTAGTTCCTGTACTATAAGCAATCCTCTAACCTAGACCTATTCTATATCTAAGCAGTGCATGGGTGCCGATGTAGTGAGCCAAGCAAGAACATCGATGAACAAAGTGTTATAATGAAATACTTATAATTTAGAAAATAAAACAAATAATCACTTACCACATGTGTACAAAGTGGATCATCCAATTTGGTGACCTGACCTCCATTCGCTGCCAAAACATCTTGCATATGTTTTGTTTCTTCATTAGAGAAACCGAGGAAGCACACTCTTGCACCGAAGAATGGTTTTAACTTGTGAGTTTCCTAGTAACATAAAGAATGGTATGATCAATATTATGCCAGAATTTTACGGCTTGGTATAAGCATTCACCCAACAAAATAATATTTAAAGACAACATAAATTACAAGCATGACTTTTAAGATGGAGCTACAGAACCAAGACATGTCGGTCGGCATGTATTCCTCTAATTTAACTAATTATTTTATATCAAATAAAAACAAATATATTTTAGAAGATGCACGTAGATATATAATAATACTTACTTCAATAAATCCTTCTGTCAGAACATAAGAATTACAAAGCTAGAATTAATTATATTCCTTCTCAATATTATGTTGTTGCACATGAAATGGCTGATTTTTAGTTTTTGCCCTGAAGTTGTCAGATTGTGAAAAAAGTAAAGCTGGAACTGTACCTATGCTTGTGTCAAATTAAAGTGTAGCGTCTTCGTTTTACTATTGACGTTTGCTTTAATTAAAAATTTAAGTAATTGTGAAATTTAATTGGTCATGTGATAAATTAATGACGGAAATCCGTTTAATTTTCTTGTACGAATAGAAGGTTGGTCACGACTAAGGTTTCCAATCCGGATATCCGAATATCCGGATTATCCGACCAATTTGGACTATTTGATAATCCGGATAATTTTCATTGAATATCCGATAATCCGGATATTTTTTGAATAAACAAAATTTTTTTCTTTTCAACAATTTTTTCAATTTACCTGGTACTTTTTTTTATACCTTTTCGCCTTTACAAGAGTTCCTTTAAATCACATGACGAAATATGTAAATGAATTAAAACTTTCATTTCGTTAATTAATCTATTTTTAGATGTAAAGTTTTCATTTCAAATTAATCAGGAAAATCAAAAAACAAGGACAGATAATTTAAATATATTATTTAGTGCACTTCTTACAATAAAACCAACATCTACTGAAACAGAGCGCGTTTTTTCAATTGCAGGCCTGACTAGGACAAAAATTATAACTCGCTTGAATTATGAAACTTTCAATGCAATTATTTTTTTAAAATACGCCTTCTTAAAAATGAAATAAATTTAATTATATAATTTTTATTGACCACTAACCATAGCCGCAATAACCCCCCCCCCCCGTATTGCGGCTTTTGGCACATTAAGGAAAAGGGCGCTGACAGGCTTGACTAAGGGGCGCCATTGCAAAGGTGAGGATTTTTTTTTTTTTTTGCTCGTCACGGGGATTTTGAGAGGCGAGGACTTTTTTTTTGCTCGTCCCTTTTTTTTTTTATTTGCCAGGGGCGCCAAAAACACGGCTTTGCCCCTAGCGCAAGTTTTCCTTACTGCGGCTAACATATATAAGGGAGGTATTGTGATCATACCGATTTTGACATTTCGCTGGATCTCCACAAATTGAGGTACCTACATAACGTTTTGACTATTATTAGCATGATGTCTGTCGGTCTGTCTGTCCGTCTGTCTGTGTACACGTGCAGAGCAAATTCGGCTAAAAGGATTTTTATGAAACTGCATATTTAAGCTTTTGACATCAATTGCACGAGTTGATCAACTTTTGGTAAAAATAAGTTGACTAGAAATGGGAGTTTACTCGTGTCGATTTTAAGATTTTTGCGAATATTTAGCAACAAAAAAATATTTCGAAAAAATTTATTTAACAAAAGTTGTTATAAATGCAATAACTAATAACTTTTATTTGAGACGTTTTTTGATAAAATGAAATTTTTTTATAAGTATCTATTTTTCATATGTAACGTTTCCATGGGCATGATAAATAATATCTCTGTTAGAAAATATTAGGCCAAAATATTTCTACTCTGCTGCTAGAATGTATTTTATACAAGTACTTTGTGATGGCGGTCGGTTCTGTGGTAGCCACAGCTGATTTTTTTAAAATTATTTTTTGAATTATTAATATATATAATTAAAATACTTAAATTAAATTAAATAAATGAGTTATAAAACACCATGAATATTGGATTCAATATATTATCTTTAATTTCTTATTTGTTATCCGGATATCCGGATATATCCGAATATTTTGAATTTTCTGTATTCGATATCCGGATAGTCAGTAATGTCGCATAATTCAAAACCCTAGTCACGACGCGGCAGAAGTAACTCGCAATATAAAGAAGGCACTTGGAAAAGGTACTGCTACAGAACCTCGAAAATGAAACACGTGATAAACCAGACACAGCGATTAACAATGAACAGCTAAAGGATCTAGCTGAGGTTGATCAATGCCAATCTGTACGGGAACTCGAGAACAACTCCGTGTACACTTTTCAACTATTTTCCGACATCTTCAGGTCATTGGTAAAGTGAAAAGGCTCGACAAACAGATTCCCGGCTACAATGACAAAACGGCTATATGAACCGTCGAACAGAACGAAACCCAACAAACGCTTCCTAATCGCAACATAAATGTTACTACTCCTTCCTCAAACAAGGAGAAACCATCACGGCTGAGAAGTATTGTCGCCAACTTGAGGTTATGCTCCAAAAGTTGTCCAAAAAACATCCGGCATTAGTCAACCAATTGACACCCAAATTCGTCTTCACAACTCTTGGATACACATTGCACAAATCAATGTACAGAAATTGAACCATAAGCAGTACGAAATTCTTCCTCGCCTATTTTATTCGGTGAACCCACTGATCACTTTTTCAAACACCTGGACACTCAAAGAAGAAAACTTTCAATAATCAAACTTCGGACCAGAACACCTTTAAGGAGTTTGTCGAGAACTTCGAACTTTCTTTTTCATATGGTATTAATAATCTTGTGCGTCCTTGGCAAAAATATAGAATCAGGTGTTGCTTACTTTTATTAATATAGTTTATTTGAAGTTTTAATTATTTGACTCTAATGGCTGGTTGCTTATATGTTGTTTTGACTCAAGTTAGGCATAATTCGATTTTAAAATCTCCTTCCTTAGCAACCGGCTATAAGATGGTTTCGAAAATCGGCCATTTTATGTGCAACTACCCCTGGTATATAATGTTCCCTCACACCTATCAATCCCTCATATAATGTTCTTAAAATTCATCTAACTTGCCACACGTGTGTAGCAATATTCTAAAATGGTGTAAGCGGCTGTAAAAACATCCACTGATAACAACTGAGTGAACGCACGAGCGGGAAAATGATAGCAACTCATATAAAGAGTTACAATCAGATAAAAGCAAGTCAATAAACAGTTGATAATAAATTTTGAGGAAGTAGTAATTTTTGCTGATTCTATCGATATAGTTCTGGAAGCAAAACCACCGAATAATCACTAGGTTACCTAGCGATTGTTTGTTTACTGGCTATTTTAAACAGGACCAATACGTGGATGTTAGCCTTTGTGCAAACATTCATAAGACCGCTCTCTACTTCACCTTTTTCAACTGTAATTCCGAAAACTCAAAAAGCGTCAATTGTAGTTCAGATCAGTTATTTGTACTTCAGAAAGCGTCAATTGTAATTCAGAATATTAAATTGTAAGTCAGAAGACGTCACTTGTAATTCAGAAAGTAATATGTTGACATGTAATTGTGACAGTTCATAAACATCTGTTTACTTCAGAATTACAATTACAAGGTACAGTCTGTTCCAAACGGTTAAGCGGAACTAGATTTTGCAATCTAGTTACTTTCATCGTTTAAATCGTGCCTTTCGGCCGTTTGGTTTAAGCTTTGTAAATCATACTTACAATAAACATTTTTTGGTTAAGATTAATATCATTTTTAAATGTCATTTTCTTTATATTTTGATTTTTTGTGTCATTCTTAATACAAATTTCCCATTTATTTATTTTTTTGTCATTAAAATATCTAAAAAAAATATTTAATTTTGACATATGTTCTTCGTTTCCATGGTTTCATTGTTGGAATTTTAAATTTTGACATCCCAACGTGAAAAATGAAATAACCCAAGCAAGGTCCCTTCTCGTGACAACCTAAAAGAACTAAATTCCCATTTAGTTCCGCTTAACCGTTTGGAACAGACTGTATGTTCCAGAAAAGTTCAGAACCGTTCAGAACTTTACTGAGTTTGCACAAAACGATTTTAGCGTTCCAACAAGTCGATTTAAAAATTCAGAACTTATAGTGCAGTGTTCCAAGAACGTGTGAATTGTGTTCTGAACTGGTTCTAAATCGTTCTTAAAGTTCCAGGATTTTACAAGAATTTTTAATTCTGAATAAGTTTAAGGTGTTATCTAACCTCACTTATTTGTTTTTGTTTGATTAAATTAGTAGTAGAAATGGAAGAAGACAGTGATTTTTCTGATTTGTCGGGATTTTCAAGCGAAAGTGATAATGATGGACAATTCTTGAATGATGTTATTGTTGAAATAAGAGGTGCCACAATATAGTGATCAGGTTTTTTGGGACATTTTCGAGTTAGTAGAAATGTTATTGAACCACTAGCAGCAAGTTTTGAAGCATGTTAATACTATAAGTATCATTCTGGCCAAAATGGTAAAATTAGTGCTCAAGATTAACTTCTTATATTTCTCTGGTTATTGGCCATCAGACTGCAAGTTTTCGAGATGTAGCAGACAGGTTTGATACATCCAAAAGTAGTTTGGAGAGAATAATAGTCCGAATTCCATATTTCTTGTCAAGTCAACAAGTCTAATAACTTAATAAAATGACCCAGAAGCAACATATGACCAGGAAACAACGAGGAAAAGGTCGTTATTGAAAGACATTTTCGGCAAAAAATATTTCCAAATGTAATTCAATCCTTCCATTAGTTCAATTTCTTCAGTTTAAAAATACAAGGAACAATGTTTTTAACAGATGTTGTTTTGATTTCGTGATTTTATAGGTTAGGATAAACAAACCAAATTCTCAACTCGTTTCAACACTAGTTAAGATGATTCTAGAACTATAAGTTCGCACATGGATTCTAAGCAATTCTAATTCACGTTCTGAACTGCTGTGAATTTTCTGTTGGAACAAACCTAATAATTGAAACTTTCTGAATTACAGTTGACACTTTCTGATTTACAATTTACTAATCTAAATTACAATTGACATATTCTGAATTACATTTTCCTAATCTGAATTACAATTAACACATTCTGAGTTACATTTTACTAATTTGAATTACAACTGACATTTTCTAAATTACAATTTGCAAATCTGAATCATCGTATCTAATTTAATTCTCATAAGCCCTCTCGGAACAATTTTACTAGAATCGGCCTCACTGTAGATCCTTGGATAAGCCGCTCGTGTGCTGTACATACCTTGAACACCCGGCGGCTCTTATAATAAACTATAATAATGTAGTTATAAATGTGGTACTTACAATAATTTCTTCATTTGTTGCTAGAATCTGTAAATTGTCCTTCTGTTCCCAACAGGCAGTAACCCAATTCTGGGACATAATAGGAACTCTGAAGGTTGAGGCGTACTGGTATTTATCACCACCACAGCTGTTTGCTATTAAGTGCGTTACTTTAGCTACCATATCCTTGCGGATTGAGCCACCCATGTGGTGTATCAGGGGTATTAATCGCGTCTGTAACAACAAAAAATAATTAGAATTATTTAGATTTATTTAACCAAAATAAGTATATGGGTCATCCATTTTCTACAAAAATAATTAACTCATCAGTTCTCAAAGACCAGTAATAAGTCCCATAATATATCACCTTGCTTATAAATGCTTTACCAAAATTTAAAAATACATATTTTGCCGTATTCGCTGATGATACGGCCAGTGGGGTAACTACGGGCTCGATTCGCCCGCAAATGCGGGGCGGACACACCATTTAGAGTCCCACAAAAACCTCTAAACGATTTTCTTCTTCTTTTTGGCACTTGGTCTCTTTAGACCAGTGGTTCTTAACCACTGTTCCGCGGAACTTTAGTGTTCCGTGAACTTGTTACAAATGTTCCGCGAAATTTTGATTTATTCGTCCCGTATATACATGTTAATTATTTCGGTGTTCCGTAAAAAACTATTTTATAATCAAAAGTGTTCCGCGACTTCGAAAAGATTAAGAATCACTGCTCTAGACAAAGTTACAAAATTATAACTGACAACCCGAAGCTAGAACAAGTCTCACATTTCAAATACTTAGCAAATGACATCAATAAACTATGACAATGAGATCCAGAGATCCATTAGTAGAAAGACCCAACGGGAAACCCAAATCAAATTTTATAAGACCAATATTATTGGCAGTGAAACTTGGATCCAAACAAAAAGGGACATAAGCAACATCCAGCCGGCAGAAATGAGGTTCCTACGGTCAGTTAAAGGATGTGCACGATAAACTGACAAATATGTATAGTCTAAGAGCTAGCAACGTCACAAAAAAGTTTATTTTAGGTCGGCTGGTTTTTCGATATTACTATTTCTTATTGAAGTTAGGTAAGGATGTGGTACGTCTGGCACCTGGGAGCGGTTGCGTTTACCTGTGCGCATCTCGCCTATACAGGTAAAAAGATATTTTGAAATCATTTTAAGACATTTTTTTTTTTTTATATATAATTTTCTGTCTTTTTAGCATTATAAATTTATAGTTGCCAGACAGTTTCGTTGTTTCTAACATTGCGCCAGATCTAATTTAAGTATTTAAACAATAATATTTTTCAACCATTTTAGTATAGCTGTAATTTTAACAGGATCTAGTTCTGTAATCAAAGAATACAATATTAATTTGCCAGACGGAAATTCCGTTGTTTAACTAGGAACCAGACCAATTTAAGTCCCGGGGAGAATAGGTGAGTTAGAAGAGAAAGCAGTAAAACAATCACAGCTGCTATTTTTTAAGTTGGCGTCGACCACATGAGTGTTTATGTTTGCTTGTTTTTATAAAATAAAATAAAGCAGAATTTTATCGTGATGAGTGAGGAAAAGGAAAAATGTGTTTTTTGTTCATACAAAAGTGGTAAAATAATAAAATTTAAAAAATAATAATTTAAATTTATTTTTTTTTTTTAAATTTTTTTTTAGATACTCAGGTCCTAGAAAATGACGATACATCTGAATACAAAATAATAATAATGATATAAGGAGTGATAACGATGATAGCAGTGACGATGTAGCATTTTATTGTGACAGAATTATTCAATAAAAATACTGAATGACATTTTATGTTTCATTTCCTACATATTTAAAATAAATGATTTGTTTTATTTACTAATAATATTTTTTATCAGTTGTTCTCATCTCATTTTACTTACATCTCATTCTAACCTATATAACCTGTCTCTCTCTAACGCCCTCTGTTGCAGCTATCTCTCTCACGCAACCAACGAATAAGCTGCCACACTCTTCTAACTTACCTATTATCCCCGGGACTTAAATTGGTCTGGTTCCTAGTTAAACAACGGAATTTCCGTCTGGCAAATTAATATTGAATTCTTCGATTACAGAACTATATCATATTAAAATTACAGCTATACTAAAATGGTTTGAAAATTATTATTTTTTAATTACTTAAATTAGATCTGGCGCAATGTTAGCAACAACGAAACTGTCTGGCAACTATAAATTTATAATGCTAAAAAGACATACAAAATTATATAAAAAAAAAAAAAATGTCTTAAAATGATTTCAAAATATCCACTTTTTACCTGTACAGGCGAGATGCGCACAGGTAAACGCAACCGCTCCCAGATGCCAGACGTACCGCATCCCTACCTAACTTCAATAAGAAAGGCAAATATCGAAAAACCAGCCGACCTAAAATTCTTTCTCGAAAACGTTGCTAGCTCTCGGACTAGTACATTTGAACAAAGCTACAGATAAAAAAGTTGCAGAATATAATTGACCAGAGCCGAAATAATTGGAGCCCAATCTGGCTAACACATCGCTTTTTATAATTTCGTCGAAAATTTTATAAAATAATCAGAAATTAAAAGTTTTGAAAACACATTTACCTGAGAAGTGACAGGCATCTGAGAGTTTGTTACCATGGTAAAACAGTTTGTTTTATAAACAGTTCCGTCATTAATATAAATAAGTTTCAACAAAGAAATATTTGTTTTCTTTATTTCCGAACTAGTTAGGAAATGAAGGTTTAAGTGTGGAAATGGGTGCCATTTTGACATTCAAAATAATAAAGAAATGTCAATATTTCGTAACGGAATTGCCAAAAATATATCTTTATTTTAACACACATTTTTTTTTTTTTTTTTTTTTTTTTCACAATTTTGTTAACTAAAATTTTTTAAATATTCTTAAATAAGTAATGTACATTGACCTGAACTGGAAACGTACGATAGGAATTTTTGATCAGATTGCGTTTTTGAAAAATATTACTGTTTTTGCGTTTTTGAAAAAAAAATAATTATTTTATCAATTCAATGTTAAATTATCGCAAATAATATCATAGATTTTTGTATTACGTCTAAGGTAATGAATGTCTTCTTTTGAAATTAAAAATATAATATAATTTTTTTAACAGCTGAGAATCGACTTTAACGCGTTATAAATTACGTTATGTAATGAAACTTGCGGGTCGTTAATGTATGTATTCGTTTATGTATTCACCTGCTACTATACGCCATGATTCAATCTAATATTTTAATTGTTTTAGTTTAGGCTTTTAAGGTATCAACGAGGAATAAGTAATTTATATTAGTGAAGTACTTATAAATCAATTACACCTTATAATGGTGTAAATCAGTGTTTCTCAACCAAAAACGCACCGCGGACCAGTAAAATATATAATTTTCTAACGCGGACCACTAATAATAATTGTTGGTTCATTTATTGCAAGAAAACAAATATATTTAATGTGCTACAAAATACATTTACCGTATATTCCGGCGTATAACGCGCACCTCAAATCTGAATAGATTTATTTTAATTTTAACATATATTTCTCGTATACCGCGCACCCTTATAATCTGCTTTCCTGGAAACACTTTTATGCCAATACTCCTTCATAACAACCGTATGTATAAGCCGGTAAGGTATATCTGTTAATCGGTTTCGGAAAAGGTTTTGTTTTAAGTTAAGGTTATTTCATAATAAAAATTATTTAAATTAATAATTAAGGTAATTCTTTTTGTTATGTATATAAATAATATAAATAAATATGTATAAATTTAGATAGTTGATTAGTATTTATATTATGTATTCATTATATAACAGGAATCCTATTTATACCCTATTTACACTATTACCATTCTAATCTTCGAACGGGTAAGTTTTATACACGGCGTATAACGCGCACCCAACAAATTTGACAAAACTTTCAATGTTAAAAGTGCGCGTTATACGCCGGAAAATACGGTATTTTGTTTGTAGAATATCACAGGAAGTTTACAGAAAATAAAATTTATGTAAATTATTTACATAAAATGTGCATAAAAAATAACAAAAAACATGTACAAAAACTTTCGCGGACCTCTAAAATTTTTCTGTGGATCACTGGCGGTCCGCGGACCACCTGTTGAGTAACACTGGTGTAAATTACGTTTATTAACCCCTTTCCTGTGAAATACATTTTTTTTAAACTTTCGCTCATTGTGGAGTTTATTTGCGAAAAAAATTAAAAAACATTTTGTTTTATTTTATTTATTATATCTAATTAAAACAATCTAAGTGACATATTATGACCAAAAATGGTTTTTAACATAAGTTTTTCAAGCTAGCAATGGAAGAAATTTTGGTAAAACGTAATATTACGGACAACACAGGAAAGGGGTTAAATTGGAAAAATGAAGCCACTTATCAATATATTTCTTATTAATTTATTGTAGACTTAGATACGAAGCAAATGCAGAAAATATCGCTGGGATTTATTCAAATTTAGTTTTAAAAAATTAAACAAAAGCTATTAGTTCTCAAATAACGAATAAAAATTATTATCAAAAAACTGTTGATTTTAATGTGATTATTTAAAAAAAAGTTACAGTTGCTCCGTGGTTGCCTACGGAGCACAGAGACGCTGGTCGGAAACCCCCCTCCTTCAGATTTTTATCTTCCAATATTGTGCAGACAGCTCGGGGATCGGCACAGCCTCAAGTATTTAATACTTATAAATAAGTATCTGTTCATACAGGGGTAAAGATAGAAATTACCTCCGTTGCCTCTTATACGTCTATCTAGGCATTGGGAACCTATTATTATTATTATTATTTCAAAAATATTGTGTAAGCATTCTATTGACTTCTTACATTTATTGGGCCAACGGAGTAGCCGAGCTCGTTAAATCGTGCATTTCGGACTGGTGAAAATAGTCTGAATTGTGAGGTTGCTGGTTCGATTCTCCGTTGGTGATATTATTCGGGCGAGAATAATTACATTTGAATTTGAAATTTTGTAAATTAAAAGCGCGGGTGAAATGTATAATGTGTATATAAAAATCTGCCACTTTAGGTTATAAGTTTTGTGTGGTATCCAATCCCCTGCTAATCTCGTTCACTCTAACTGAGCTAACGGCCTTGTATTTCACGTGTGTAATACAGATATAGAACAAGTAATAGTTTAATTCCATCTCGCTATTGTTATCATATTCGTCGATTGCCCTACCCTGTTTCGTGAATGCGCTCACTTAGAACCAACCTTAGTTATCTTAGAATCTTGCTTTAGAATCTTAAGAACTACGAATCTTTTTTTGTACGGGTCATTTGAAATCGTCATACGGGTCACTGTGTGATCCACGGGTCATATGTTCGCCATCACTGGTATAGCGTGTAGTCATTATCTTACAAGTTGGGTGGTCCGAATTAAAGAAATCAAGTACCTATCAGTCGTAGAATCCATTAAAAAGATGTAAAATCGTAGATTAATGGGTGTTTCCGCACCACCGGTCCTCGGCCTGGTACCGGTCTGTCAGATGTTCTTGCCGGTTCGCACAAAAGTAACATAATAAAAAAAATCTTTTTCCAGTATATGCCACATTAAAATTTAAACAAATTGTTGATTACTTTATAAACCTGTTTATTAATTATTTTATAAATCTATTTACTGTATTTACTTTAAATATATTATCAATATATTAATGATATGATGTTTACATTACTCTCATTTTCACAACCATTCACCCCTCATTCAGGTGGAGGAGCTCGCCCCCTGGCATCGGCGATTAGTTTGCAGAAATAGGCCGATGTAAAATAAATAAAATAATAATAATCTTACACTTATTAAATACCTACAAAACCCGTATTTTGACTGTACCTTTTCAATATTTAGGTATGTACAGATACACAAATACTCACTATTACGTTACAGTTGCCTACAGTACTCGTGCTACAACATATTAAGAACAGTAACAGTAGCTGTTTGTACAGGTTTACAGCCTAGGAGCAATAGACTATACCACATAGTATAGGTATGTAGTAAACTATACTATTTAGGTTTGGGTAAGTACAGTCTTTGGCGTTCACACAACAACGAAATCACACAATGACGCATTTCTCAGAACGCATCCGCATCGTTATGCGACACATGGCTACATACTGAAAAGTTCACGGATACAATTGTGTATGTTTTTTTGGTCTGAAATGCATGTGTAATAGCGAAGGTATTTTTCCTACACATCTCAATCAAACACCTTGCATAAACACTATAATATAGTATAAATATTTTGCATAACTTAAAGGAAACCCGGTTCATTTTATAGTCACCTAACAATTATACGGATAACCTCAACTGTGATATTTTATCAATAAATATAGTGGGTTAAAATTGTGAGTCAGTACTTTTTATATTACTATTAAATGACCATAATTTATTGCCTTCTATATAAATTAAACTAGCAGAGTACCCGGTCTACGTACGGGATAAGTTCAATTAAATTCATACAAGTTGATTATAAAATAAATAATAATGTCTTTTATTAATTCTTAACATGTCTAAAGAACTTATTTGTACACAACGTTTCTTCCTTTGAGGGTCTCATATGGTTAACGTGATCTTCCCTTTTGGCGTTCAATTGAAACAATCTATGCTTTTACTCACCCTTTAACAGGTGGTGGGAGAAACAAATTGTATAATACATATTAAAATTAAAGAATATGTATATTCAGAATAAATTGAATATACAGTCTTGTACAAATATATGGAGCACCCATGCAGTTATAATATCCAAATTTTTGTACATTGTAACTTGTATATATTTGACAAAATGTTCAAAATATCATTGACACATTCTAAAAGACGTACGTCTAATCAGATAACCCAAAATGTAAACAGAGTTATGATAAATCTTGAAATAAAAATAAATATAGGCTCAGATCTGTTACGTTTTGTTTACATAAAAATAAACAACTAGGGCATCATTATTACACATGTGTTTGAAGTGAACACTGTCTTTTTCATATTTTATTGAGCTCACTATTTTTAATTATATTATGGCTAAAAAACGTGAACTCACTGTGGCAGAAAGGAGTCAAATTGTATTGCTCCATTCACAAGGACAGTCGCGGATGAAAATAAAAAGAAAACAAAAAAAAATGGAGTGTTCAAGAAAAACCGTGCAAATTACCATCAAATGATTCCAAGAGACTGATACTTATGAAAACAGACCAAAAACCGGAAGAAAACGTTCAACCGCTTCCAGAGATGTTCGTTTTATAAAGAAAAGTGCTCTTCGTAAACGCTCAATATCGTCAAAAGAGCTGGCTGGTGGTCTGTGGAAGCATAGAGAAGTTAAAGTTTCTTCTAGAACAATTAAAAGACGTCTGGTGGAATCTAAATTGCATGGAAGAAGAGCTCACCGAAAACAACTGTTGAACGAGCGACACAAAAAACTTCGACTTGAGTGGGCCAAAATACATATAAATTGGACACCTGATAAATGAGCGAATATTATTTGATCTGATGAGTTCAATATATAAGTAAGCTTTGTAATGGTTTAATGTACTTACGAATTTAACAGAAAAATAAATTTCTAAGCAATCATTGCACTAACAATATAAAATTTAATTTACTATAAATTTACGAAATTAAGGTTTGTTTTTTTCTTTTGTGGATCAGCTTTTTGGACACCCTGGAGCCATCTTTGTAAGACGTAGGTCGGGTGAAGCTTTTCAACCTGACAACATCATCTCTACGGTCAAATTTGGTGATGGTAGAATTATGGATCTGGGAGTGCATGTCCGCCAGTGGCTTAGGCGAAATGCTTTATTCTGCTCGATATATTACCATGCTTAATGAAGTCATCAATATCAATATTAAGATTATTTGATGAAGACAATCCAGAATATGTTTTACAACGAAATAATGCCTCCTGTCGCAAAGCCAAAGCAACAAATGAATGGTTTTCCAAAAACAATGTGCCATTTTTGCACGACCCTCCAGTCACCAGATTTATCGCAAATTGAAAATTTATGGTCGATTCTGACAAACAAGATGTTTCTTTACAAATACAAATCAAAAGAAGAATTGAAGAAAATTACTGTAGACGAATGGTTCAATGTACAATCTGATGTACGTAAAAAATTTGTGGACAGTATGCCTAAAAGGGTACGTGCGGTAATTAAAGAATGAGGATGTACCACAAAATATTTATAATTTTGATTAAAGTTGTCATTAAAAGCTGTATGTATTATTTTAAGAATAAATAATCCAGAAACAAATCAGAGGTTAGTAACATTAAATAAATATTCGAGTACATAGTTTATAGCACGTCTTAACACAACGTTAGTTCAAATAAATACATATGTGAAATTATAAGTGTAACGAATCGGTTAGTTCACCCGAACAATGACTAAACTTTCACAAACCACCCGTCGTGTTAAGGATTTCAATTTTTAGTTTTTAGAATTTTAGGGATTTTGAAACATAACAGTTAATATTTGTGAAAACAAATAAAATAAGAAACCTTACGTTTTCAACACGTAACTTAAAAATATTTTTTTAAAGTTTATTGTTCAAGGAGACTTTTGTTTGACAAGAAATTGTCAAAGTTATTAGATAATAACTTTGACAATTTCTTGAACAATCTTTTTACCATTCTTCCTAGAAATGTCTAATAAAAACACCCATCTCTCTTAAGATGAGGGCAGAAAGTATTCGGTTTGGTTAACGTAAACATCTAAGTTGTCGAATTCTTAGAGGGCACTGTGTCAGCATTCTGGTGGTCTATCCGATTCAATTTGTGTTAAACTTTTCATTATTTTTGTACCTATATTTTAATCTTTCAAACTTACTCTTATAAATAGTATATTATAATAAATCAAATTCATTAATTTTAAACCGTCTTATTTAACGTGTGTAAACCTTGACCTTTAAGACCTTGAGTGTACAATTAAGATCCAGACTAATTACAAGATGCCTGATCAGTCGCTTGGTAAGTACGAACACATATCGTATTGATGAACCATGGATAAAACTCACGCCTAGTACCCGAACTCCTTTAGTCAGGAATCTCATTTCAGTTTGAGATCAGACTTTATATAATATCACAGGCTCGCTACCTAGTTGAAAATAAAATCTACGATATTAAAGTAACGTATCAGGGCTCGCTACATAAGTGTTGTGAACTGTGAACCCGACACAATCCACCGTTCCTCACTTCCACCATAATCCAAGATTTTCTAATAGATAGGACACAAATTATAATATTTTAAAAGTGTGGCAATTTAGGTTCAGGTCCACTGATTTACATAAAGTTTTATTTTATTAAATTATGTTCAAAGAAGAGTTTATGTAATTTTAACAAATTACTGCGGAACAGATTTCCATATCCTTTCTTAAAAAATTACCCGAACAAATTGGCAAAGAATATACAGATTCTTACCGATGAATTGTCCCATTTGATTATAGATCCAACAAGAATATTTGTTTTAAACACATCGGTAAAGGCTATGTTAGTAACTATATCGGTATTTTAAATTAATTCAACTTAATTCATTACTACACCAAGGTGTTTACTGTCTAAATATTTAATTTTAAATTCCAAGAGATTCAAAGAATTTCCAGATAACAATTAAAAAAATTCCGGGACAATTTTATTTATTTATTATTATAGATTTTTAAAAGTTTTATAAGTTTTTATAAGTTTTGCGCAAAAAAAGGGTTTACTAAGCATATGCACATAGAGCAAAAAATTGTCGTATGTAGAGGCGGCGCGATATTAGTAGGTACAAACCATGACCGTGACCTTTTGGATTAGACCTAGTCCATTCCGCAAAATAGTTGTTTAAAATGTCAATGTGTCGTCCCAGGATGTTTCACAAGCCAATTTTTCACGTCAGGTAGTATTCACGAGCGTGCTCTTGTTCACGCATAGAACCCTCATTCTAATATTTAGCATACTCAACAACGTTAAATGTCCTAACCAGTTTCAATTCAGGAAATACGAATGAATTATCACACAGACAAAAGATAAGTACCACTGTACATTTATGTATTTGTGTAACGTACAGTTCATATTTCTCATATTTTTCTATTATACTTGCGTTATATTTGCGACGAAACTAAATTTTATCGATAGAATTATTCGCGGATTATCCACATTCGCATTTAAACTTAAAATGTTTAATTCAAGGAATTGCACTGAGATTCAAGGATATACAAGGAATTCAAGGTGCAATTTAAACTTCCAGGAGATTCCAGGAATTCAAGGATGGTAGACACTAGGTATACATACACGTCCTCGGCTGCACCCCGACCTTCAAATTCAGATGCGACCGAAAAAGTTCTACTTTTTGGCCAAGGTATATACATTAGGTATATTAGGTATATATGGTATTTATATTATTTGGGCGACCATATCAAAAACAGTTCTTTTTATCATCTAGTACCGGCCAAAAAGTAAACCTTTTTCAGTCTAGGCCGATTCGCTTATTTTTTTGCCGCTGCATGCTAGAGCCATCAATGTGTCATTTCTTAAGTTACAAGATCTCCATGGCTAGGTACACTGAAACAACTGACAGTCAAACATTTATAATTGTAATAACTGTTCAGTAACCATAAATTATCCAATGCAAATAAATTTAATTTTTCTTATAAAAATTACTTTTAGTCGCCCAAAAAATATGTTTTATATACTCGTCTGTATAATAAGTAAAATGTTTATTTTTTTGTACATACTAATTTTGTACTAATCTGTAAAATAAATAATCAGATATACAGGTAAACCTCGTTTTACGCCGGGGTTCAGTTCCAAGAGACACCGGCGTAAAAAAAAAAAACGGCGTAAAATGAACACGAATATAATGGACGATATAAGGTTAAGTTCCGTGTCAAAATTCTAAGAACAATCTAACATGTTTATTTAATACATATCCTATATATATTCAAAATAAATTATAAATGTAGTTAATAAATAAAGTTTAAATTCTTTTACAAAATAAATAATAATCTCGTAATATAATTAATGATTTTTTTAAAATAAATACTAATTCACCAGTTCGTCGGTACGAAATTAAATTCTCGCACTTTTTTGAAAAAAGCATCCAATTTCATTTGCTTTGATTGTTGCTTCCTTTCTTGCAGAATCATAGCATAAAGTCGAACGGCAGCAGTGACGCTTCTTTTAACATTTGCGCTTCGATTGAAATCCCCGTCTATCTCACAGAGCTCATCTGTTAACCTTTCTATAGAAGAAAAGATACGAGTTAGATCGGCCGTTTTTAGGGTTTTCCCATCATTTTCTTTCTCATCCTCCTCTTCTTCTTCTTCTTCGGGATTTTCTGATTCAGGGCGATCTAATTCCTCCAAAAAACAAAAACTAATTCGGAAACAATTTCACACACACAATAGGCTGCTCGCGTACACGGTAATAGAATAAAACAACGTATAAAAATATGTGCTATTAGAATCGCGGCGCCTACAGTTGTCTGGTGTCGACCGAACCGAGGAATCCCCCGACCAACACCAACCGGCTTAATTGTGAATCGGCGTAAAACGAACCGGCGCAAAACGAGGTTAACCTGTATTGCATAATATATGTTACATTTTTATTCGTATATGCCGAATAATGCATACATATTCGGCGGGACAACGAGAAATAATTCCATTATTCGGTAGTCTGCCGAATAGAAAATTATTACCGAATATGTCGACGTACTCGTCGCAACACCAGTAACTACGTTATTGTTTGTGGAAGCAAATAGAGAAAGGGAAGGCTTGTGGAATACCACGTGTTTTGGAAATGTTTATCACTTCTCGTGATCGCTGAAGACGGAAACAGATTGTTGAGCAGTTTCCGAAACGTCCGAATTTATTTTTTATATTACTCTTGAAGTATTATATCTTTTTGATACTAATACTCATTATATTGTACTATTCTAGCCTAGTACTATCAGCAATGGCAAACGTCCAAAATAAAGGTGTCCGCATTAATATTGGACCATTGCAAAATAATTTCAAAGATATTATTAATATCCGGTTTGGGCCCGGAACACACAAACATTTCAGAATGCTGGAGAAATTATATATTCAGCTGGCGAAGGAACAAAACCATCTTACGTTCCTCACTAGATGTAAGAACCTAGATTTAATTACAATACTCGGTATAAAAACTCGAAAAAAACTGAAATGTTTATCACTTCTCGTGATCGCTGAAGACGGAAACTGATTGTTGAGCAGTTTCCGAAACATCCGAATTTATTTTTTAGATTACTCTTGAAGTATTATATCTTTTTGATACTAAAACTCATTATTTTGTACTATTCTAGCCTAGTACTATCAGCAATGGCAAACGTCCAAAATAAAGGTGTCCGCATTAATATTAGACCATTGCAAAATAATTTCAAAGATATTATTAATATCCGGTTTGGGCCCGGAACACACAAACATTTCAGAATGCTGGAGAAATTATATATTCAGCTGGCGAAAGAACAAAACCATCTTACGTTCCTCACTAGATGTAAGAACCTAGATTTAATTACAATACTCGGTATAAAAACTCGAATAAAACTGAAATGTTTATCACTTCTCGTGATCACTGAAGACGGAAACAAATTGTTGAGCAGTTTCCGAAACGTCCGAATTTATTTTTTATATTACTCTTGAAGTATTATATCTTTTTGATACTAATACTCATTATATTGTACTATTCTAGCCTAGTACTATCAGCAATGGCAAACGTCCAAAATAAAGGTGTCCGCACCAGGTGTTTTCCTTCAAGATAACCATTTTCTGACCGATATACGTTTTCTTTTTACTTAAGATAGTTATTAGAATTTCCTCACAGAAATGCAAAATACATTTTCGTAAGCTTGAATAAATTGTATCACATTCACACTGACGCGCCATTTTTAGCGTACTAATACATTTTACTAAACAGTGTGTAAACAACACTAAACACAAAATGTTTAGAGTAGCAGCTTGATTTAGCTACTAAACACGTGAAATCCCAGCATTAAGTTCATTGAAGATGGGACGTATAACAAAAAAAAAATATATATATTTCACCAAACATCGTAAATTGAGCGTATGAGCTTATGTTCAAATTATAAATTTATTTATTTGTTGAATTTAGTCGTAGAAGTGTAAAGGATTCCAAACACCAAAGAGTCCGGCGGTAGCGGTAGCGTTAGCGATACGACTAGCGATCAGGTCTCCTCACACTAACGCGGTGGGAGTGGCGGTAGCGGTAGCGATCAGTTAGTGAATCACGGTATATAGTTGTGTGATAATATTGATTGCGAGAATACAATAGAATAATTAATTGTATGTAGAGGAAAAATAATAATCTACTTACTATCAATTTCCAAAACTTTTCCTATTTCGTCCCACACTTTATTTGTTTTCCTAATATTCTTGTAATCAGGATGTGCTAAGTCATACAAAATTAAATGATCCTTTACTGATCTATGATTTTTCTGTTAAATTATCTATTTTCGACACTATTTTCTTAAATATATTCACTCTGTGGTATATAAACAATGAATATCGCGCGGCCTAACGCAACTTGTCGAGTTCGGCCGCCAGTGTTTGGTGATCGCTAGACTGAACGCTGCATTCGGCGTCGTTCTCAGATAGCTGAACGCTTGTATTTGCATGGTCTCATTGTATTATATAGGTTGCGTTAGGCCGCCGCCGTAACGCTACCGCGGCCGCCACTGCGGCCGCTTTGGTGTGTGGAATCCTTAATGTATTGTATTCAAATGGAATTATCAACAAATCCTTGTAAACAAAAAATGGCAAATAAATATTATTATTATTATTAATTACGAAGGGTGCTCAAGAATAGCGACGCGACAGATATTCGAAACGAATACGTATTCATTTGCGGATGATTTCAAGAATAGAGACCCAGCAGGCATTTTTTGTGATTTTCTATTCCATTTACTTTTAAACAAATAATTAAATTACTGGCAATCAACTTAGCATTTTCAGTTTAGATACAAATAGCCTTACTTCGATAGCGCGGAGAACCCCCCCCCCCCTCTTTACCGCGATGGAAAAAATGTTAAGAAACACTGTTGTAGATAACTGTTTAGTGATATACAAGTATATATATTTTGCGAGTTATAAAATGGCATTTGTATTTTAACAAAAATATATTTTTCTTAATCATTGATTAACAGTGACATATGATTAAATAATTAATTCCTCATTGAAACAACAAACCATAAGTAAGTGGTTATAAATTAGGAAATAATAAATCAACTCTATATTTAGCACGCTACACCCTAAACACTATTTCAGACAATATATGCTGCATCTGTTTTATTTTCATTTTATACACAATATACAGGCAAAGTACGATCTTTTTTAATTTTTTTACTAGTTCAGTATATCTTTAACTTTACTTCAGGAGAGGAGTTCTATAGATTTACATACATATTTACGTATACATCATCAAGAATTTATTAGGCATACCCGCTGTGAGGGAAATAACAACTGAGAGAAAAAGATTTTTTTTTGTTTTTTACGCATTAAGATTTTTTGTTTGACCCACTCAAAATTTTAAATAATATTTATTTTTTCATTAAATAACTTTTTTTTTTCTATATGTGGGTCAGAGCTGTACAAGCATGCAATTTCAACTTTCTATGTTCAACCGATTGGCTATAATTTCTACCGTACATACAGACAGACATATAAACACATGATAGCCGTTATAAGGATTTTTTGGTTGCATCTCAGATTTTTTATTTTTTTGAAATAAATGTTTTTTTATAATCACTTTTATTAGTATATTTGTGAACTAAAAGCTTTCATTTAACGTTTTTAAACTACATTTAAATAATATGCGAAAACTTCGTCACAATAAAACTTAAATTAAAGAATCCCAGTCTTCACTAAATTAATAAGAAATATTTTAATATATATATATATTTTTTTCATTTCAGAAAAGTATTTCTCATTATTAACAATGTGTTATTTGATTTATAAGTAAGTATTTCACTAATATAAATGATTTATTCCTCTTCGATAGAATACTACAACTAAAATAATTCAAACAATAGGTTAAAATATACCAGCTGTATACTTCACAATGAACGCTATGCATCTTGCATTACAAAACGTATTCTACCTAGCATACAATGTCGATTCTCAACTGTTTTTAATTTCAAAGAAAGACGTATACACTATCTTAAGGCTCATTTACATTTAGATACAAGTATGAGGACTTGTATGAGATACAAGTCAAATTGACTTGTCGCGATACATCACCTCATACATGAGCTCATACAATTTGTATAATTTGACAAATCCATTGACATTTGCTCATTCTTTCTGATCATACTTGTATGAGCAGACTTTTCCATATACTTGACTTGTATGAGCTGACAATCTGGTGGAAAGTTAGGTTATATTTTAAAAGATATCTCACAGTTGATTATTTTCAATTTTTTTTTTTTTTGTTTTTACAAGTTAAATATGTCTTATAAAACTCTGTTATTAATTGGGAAAATCATAGCCAGTAATATCTGGGATGTAAAGTCGAAGGAGTAGAAAGATTTTAACAAAATAAAAGATATTTGTGATAACATTTCTGAGGTGTTAAGTTACATGGCTAAAGATGTATAGACAAAATGGCACAACATAAAAGGCAGTATAGTCGAGAGCTATCTCAAGTAGAAATCCTAGGTGCGTACATCAGTAATGCAAATAAGTCACCAGTTGCCAAGAACCGCAATGTAACAGCCAGTTGATCTGCAGGTGATATAGCTTCTCGAAATCTTGTATCACTTTTAGTAATTAATGGAGCCACCAACGTGAGTTCAAAAATCAGCGACACTTATTCTCACATAATTTCTGAAGCATGAACCATCTTGAGAGTCAGTTCATTAATCAACATTGAGTAGGCTCCATGGGTTTCTCGTCGAGATAAAAAATATCGCTGCCACCAGCTACGCTTTCTTTTTCGTGATTTTGACAAGTAATGTACATGTACTTCAATACAAAAAACTCTTCTCGTCATCACTAGACATATTTGCGAGTATATGCGTGTATGCAAATGTAAACAGAGCACAAAAATGACATGATTTTAGACTTGTATATTGACATGTGTATGTTGACTTGTATGATCATACTTGTATGAGCTCATACTTGTATCTCATACAAGTGCTCATAATTGTATCTAAATGTAAATGAACCTTTTGCCATAAATACAAAAAAGTAACATTATTAGTCATAATTTAGCCATGAATTAAAAAAAATAATCAATTTTGTCAAAAACAAAAGTGGCGATATCTTCAGACAATATAATATGATCAAAAATTCTGTTTGTACTATTCCGTTTCATATTAATGTGCATTACTCAGAATTCTTTCAGATTTTTAGATTAACACCCCTGGGTTCGGGACAAGAGTTTTTTTTTTTATAACATTTTTGGCAAAAAACATGTTAAAATAAAAACATTAAAAAACTACTTTTCATTCCTGAATCTACGTCTTAAGAACTTTCTTTTGATACCACCAAACATACCATATTAGCCCGAATATAACGCAATATTTTTTGACCAATTATTTTCTGTGAAAAAAATTGATTCGCGCTAAATTCGAGGTTTAGGTAATGGAATGTAATATAAACAACCTGCTTATTAGTACGCCTATGCCTCCACACCATCATAAGAAAGGTGAGAAAATGGTCTTTGAAAGTTACTGAAGTCAACTGGTTACGATAAGTCCAGAACTACTGTTATGCTTGTCCTTACTGCTGATGGACAGAAGTTTCAACCTTACGATATATTGAAAGGTAAAGCAAAGCCCAAAGAAAAGCTGCATCCAGGAATAATTTTTCGGGCCCAAGAAAAAGCTTGGATGACAGAGGAATCGGTATTAGACTGGTTAAATGTGATATGCGGAAAACGGCCATTTTCTCTGAGAAAACCTCGCTCCTTGATGCATTTCGAGGCCAAAATTCAGGTATTCAATTCCGCTAATACCAGGCGTTATGACACCTCAATTGCAATTCTTGGATATTGTGGTCAATAAACCATTTAGACAACTTACGAAAAGAATACAACAATTCGGTACTAGCGAGAAATCACCCATTGACACCTTCATGAAAAACAAAGAAATCCTCAGTCTCACTTTTAAGAGAATGGATTGCGACCGCCTGGTTCGAGCCTGAATCGATAGCAGTGGAAGATTCTCATTGCGGGCCCTACTAGTCCAAAAAATCATAAAATAATGGAAACAATTCATAATAAAACCTTATTTATGGGCCTAAAAAAATAAGGGCCCTAGGCAGTTGCCTAGTCTGCCTAGACCAAAGTCCGTCCCTGATCGATAGTGATGGTTTAAAGAAATACTTAAGATATAAAATAATTTAAATGGGTCTGAAGATGACTGAAAGCGAGCATACTAACGATACCGATGGGATTTTCGGATTAATTTTTTTTTTTTTTTCAAAATAACTCCTTGAAAAATTATGATGTCGCGTTAAATTCGGGGTCGCGTTATATTCGGGCTAATACGGTATTTTTAAAAAATAATAATTTTTTCAACGACACAAAAAATCGCCATTTTTCGAAAAACTAATCAGCACTGTACATTATTGAGATTTTTAGATCAACCACTCTGGAAAATAGAGTGCGGAGACAAAAGCTTTTTTGACAAAATCAGTTATTAGTGAAAAAAAAAATGATTTTTCAAAAAAAAAAATTTGTTGGTTTATTCATGCATTAAGAGATTTCATTTCATAAACACTCAAAAGTTTAGAACATATATATATTTTCGTTGAATACATATTTTTGTATATTTTTACCGCGATGAGTTTTTTTGAACTCAATAATATCATGTTTCTAGGTTCAGCTGTTTCACCACAATTTCTACCGTAGGCAGACAGACATATGAGTGACATTATAAAGGTTTTTGGTCATACCTACAAAACTATACAAACGGGAAAAAAAAATTAATTACGGATTCGCGTCATGGATATTAACAAAATACATCTTCTCACAAAAACACTTAAGTGAATACATTTTACTTTTGATACAATATACATAGGATACCAAATAGCGTGCGAATGCCTGAAAATTATACTTTAGAACAGTGCTTAAACTTTTTGATGTCGCGGCTCCCCTGCAACTCAAATCAATAACCCACGGCCCCCCTAAAATTTGTTTTTGGAACCAAGATTAGTTAAAATATATCCAAACATATAGATTTTTACGCTCAGATCATTCAATAATCTATGTATAATGAAGAATAATATTTATGTAGCTTTAAAGTTAAAGCTACTTATCCTTTTTAAATAATAAAATAATTAAGTGTTATATTTACGGCTGTTCGCGGCCGCCTTGTGGGACACCCCGGCCCCCTAGGGGGCCGCGGCCCACCACTTTAAGAAGCACCGCTCTAGAACAATATCGCATTCCAGAAAAAAAAAAATAAAACATTTAATTCAACAACATAAGAAAAAATAAATGGTCATTAAAAGCGATTTTATTAAAACATTTTCCTTGAATTTATTTTCGGATCTTTTAAAATGAGATTACAGCAAAAAAAAAAAGAAATTATACAATTTTGTTAAGAAACAAAATTTATTAAAGAACATTTCAAACACGAGATATAACTATGAAACATATTTCATTTTTAACAACTATTTGGTTAGATAAATTGTTTGTTTTACTTCAAATCCAAACAGCTAAAACTATTAGTTTTTCAACACCAGTATCAAAACAATGTTCATATTAACAAAATTAAACTTCAAGCTATTTTTAAATTCCACATACTTCCATCTTAAATATTTACGTGTTAAAAATGTTTAATTTGATATTACCTTTTTAGCAACAATAATTCTTTTTCGACAACCAACATATTTTTGTAGAGTCATTTTGTGTTATTAACTAACTGATCAAGTTACTACTGAAATAGAACTGTCTTCTAAAATCTATTCTGGGAAATAATTCAGCTTTGCAAATATTTGCAGACTGATAGTTGATATTGTAAACATTCCCATAGAGGACATTTAATAGTAATTGATAATAATAATCTAAATTAATTAATAAAGGATAAATATCTAATTAATAATTGTTGAAATGCTGAATAATTTAAAATTTCATTATTGTTATTTAATAACTGCTTACTAGTTTCGGCGTTCGCCATTTTCAAAGCAATACAATGAAGTCATCTCATTAAGGGTTTTTCCTAGTTTGGTCAATTTCATTATGTCGTGCGTCTCTAATAAATTTATGTTTTGGCCTTTGGGTTGTGAATGAATGGTCTTGCCTTTGTCACTTGCCCACTGCATTAGAGCCATAGTGCTCTTATTATTGCTTTTATTATACTCCTCATTCATATACATAAACATTTTCGTAAACAATAACCAGAAAAATACCTCCCCTCTCATAGGATTAACATCGTACATATACAGGGTGTTAGGTAAATGTCCGGCACAATTTTAAAGAAGGCATTGTTGGCTCATTTAGAGCTAAAAAAATCCTCAACCATTTTTGGATAAGATGCGTATATCGCTTGATAATCGATGCAGTACCATCGTTTAAGAACCACTAATATTTTGTCTGTTACAACAATCACATATGTGACTGAGATAAATAGAAACCATGGAAACAATACCGTAATTTTATTTCAACAAAATGCTTTTTCAATTTTATGAAGAAAAAAGAATGCCATTTTTATGATAAAATCGGAACAAAATTTTAGATTATGACGTACACGTACTTTGATATTTTATTACTGAACTACAATTAAAATATTTTTTTCTCTATGGCAACTACACAACTTCTGGATTAATATGAAAAATAAAAGTCAGTGGTTTTCAAAATTTGGGGCATCTTTTTGTATGTTAATTTTTGGATGAAATTCACATTTTAGAGAAAATTGGCAAAGGAAAAATCGATTGTATTCTACGTCACCATGCTGTCTGTCAAATTGTGCCGGACATTTACCTAACACCCTGTATAATTAGCAAGTGTCTGCATGTAGTTTCGTTAATATTGTGACGTCAATTTTTCCTAAGGTTCTCGTGATTGGCAGGCAATCCTATATCCTTTGGCCGATATGAACAATATTTTGCATATTTATTTTCTAAGAAACTGCGGATAAAATTACATATCTAAATCGAGAAACTCTAGACACGCCTATATCCTTCAACCCCTTACTATACAACATTTTCAAAATGTTAGTTTGTCAACATTAAATTATATTACTGATAAATATCTAGTTTAGTTTATTCTCAACTACTTGAAGTCTGACTAAAAATAGTATTTTATTTAACAATCATATAATGTAGACCAGTGTTTCTCAACCAAAAACGCATCGCGGACCAGCTAAATATATAATTTTCTAACGAGGACCACTAATAATAATTGTTGGTTCATTTATTGCAAGAAAACAAATATATTTAATGTGCTACTAAATACATTTGTTTTATTTGTAGAATATCACAGAAAGTTTACAGAAAATAAACAAAATATAAACTATTTACATAAAATGTGCATAAAAAATAACAAAAATACCGCAAAAAACATAAACAAAAACTTTCGCGGACCACTAAATTTTTTCTGCGGACCACCTGTTGAGTAACACTGATATAGACTGTATTACACGAAGATGAAGTTTTAAGTTAAAAAAATAATTATTTTTTTCATTTATCATTTATCATTTCTTAATCAGGCGTGCACCCAAGGAAGCTCACTGCCCCCCCCCAACATTTGAAATTCTTTAAAACAAAATTCTTTAAACAAAACCGTTATTTTTGTCGGAACGAAAACCGAAGCTGAACCGAAAAAATATATCGGTTTATTTCGGTTCAGATAATGTTTAATAATAATAATAATAACAATAATAATAATAAAGATCTGCAGGATGCAGAAAGCAGTGCTGCTCGGGTCACTCCACATAGTGCGGGCACTGAATCTGTCGTAATTTCCGCGGCTGCATATCGCCAGGGTATGGGATGCAGTCATGTGTATTTAGCTCCACTAGTCTCTAGTATGACGGCTCAAAAGGTTGCTGAAGTTTGAGATTAGTGGACGCTTGTCAAGACCTGACAAACCCCATAATAATAATAATAAACAAAATACATTTTATTTACGATCATTTTTTAAACTGATGAGCAGAAAAGAATCGTAATTAAATGATAAGTAAAAAAAAAATCCGCTTCTATTACTAGGGGGGTGAACGCCCAGAACACCCCCTGGCAGCGGCCTTGGTATGATTATTACAAAATATGGAATAAAATGTTCTTCTAAATTATATAACGTGTTTTTTTTTAGAGGTATAGAACTTTAAATTGCAATAAAACAACGATGGATTATTCGATTGACATGAATTTTTTTTTATTCGAAAGATAATCTTGTGGCATTACATTAAATCATACCAACAAGACGGCGCAACATGTCACACAGCTCGTGCCACAATCGATTTATTGAAAGACACGTTTGGTGACCGCCTAATTTCACGTTTTGGACCTGTGAATTGGCCTCCAAGATCTTGTGATTTAACACCGCTGGACTACTTTCTGTGGGGCTATGTAAAGTCATTGGTCTATGCGGATAAGCCACAAACGCTTGACCATTTGGAAGACAACATTCGCCGTGTTATTGCCGATATACGGCCACAAATGTTGGAAAAAGTCATCGAAAATTGGACGTCCAGATTGGACTACATCCGAGCCAGCCGTGGCGGTCATATGCCAGAAATCATATTTAAAATGTAATGCCACAAGATTATCTTTCGAATAAAAAAAAAATCATGTCAATCGAATAATCCATCGTTGTTTTATTGCAATTTAAAGTTCTATACCTCTAAAAAAAACACCCGATAGTAGAAAATAAATTTCTAATACAAATAAAAGCATTTAAAAAATTATCACTCGGAACTGAACCGAAAACCGAAAAAACCCGTTATTTTTGCCGGAACGAAAACCAGAACCGAACTGATATATTTTTCTTCAATTGAACCCGAATTCGAAGCCCTTATAAACTTATAAACAATATTCTAGTTATAAAGATGGGCTGTATGCCTCATACTCAATACATTTGCGCCTCGCAAATAGTCATCATTGCTGAGCGCCAAAAATTTTAATTAACTTACCATTTGTTGGTTTTTTAATCTATCGATGGATATTTTAATTTAATATATTTGATGGTCGTAGATAAACACATTTTAGTGATAGCGCGCCAATGCTATTCAGCAGGGGTGGGCAATCTTTAAAGTCGCGGGCCGCATTTAATAACAAAATCTTTTGTCGAGCCATATTTCTTTGGCAATTTTTCTATTTACGCCTGTTTACCAGTATTTACCTCGGCATAAAGGCATACATATAGTGTATTGAATAGTTGATAGTTTTACTTGGTGAAACTCGAATATAGGTAAACGGTTATTAAATGACGCACTTGGTAAAGTTTCACAAACTGTTATATTTAACATGCTGACTGCAGTTTCGGTAATATTTACCATCTTCAAAGCTACAATGCATACATAGTGTTTCTGATTTCTCGACATTAGACTTATTTTCTCGAGAAATCTCGAGAAAAATAATTATATAATTATAAGAATATACATCTTTTTTTAATGTTGAAAATATTGTAGAGGATAGAGGATAAAAACATGTTAAAATTATAATCACCTTTAAAGTACTAAAGTAAAGGCGTCGAGCAAATTTTACATTTCTCGAGAAATGAAAAATGAGAATTAAAACTTTTTCTCGAGAAATTCTCGAGAAGAATCACTACATACATATGCCTAGAAAAATGAACATATTTTCTTATTGGCGGGTCGTATGGAATCACTCGACGGGGCATATGCGTCCCGCGTACAGTACGTTTTACACCCCTGCTGTACAGGGTGGTGATTGGATTCATCGATCATAGCGATTTAACATGTAGAACATGATTTATGCGATTTCCTGCTTCACTATTTTTTAAGGCAAAAGTTTCTAAAAATTAAATTCTCAACACGATAATCAAGATAGATAATCAAGTTTTTAAAAAAGTGGTCTAGTAGCGAGGAATCAGTGCACAAATCTTCGACGACCTTTATATATATTCGTAGTTGGCCATGTAGGAATCTTTTCTTTTCGTGAAATGCAGATTTTGATCAAGTGGCTATCTAATTAAAATCATAGATGCTTTAGGAGGTTAGTCTGTTTTAACTAAAGTCATGCAGTTTTATAGCTTGTTTCTTTGGTTTAGGCGGAACTAGATTTTCAATTCTAGTAACTTTTACCGATTAAGTGAAGCCTTTCATCATTTTGTTTAGAAAAAGCCCACTTCAAACCATAAAAAGTGAGACCATGACTTACAAAAATGAAAATTCCAGTTAGTTGAACTGTTGCACTTTTAGGCCAACTCATTTCCCCTTAAATGAGTACCTGTTATCTCTGCATTAATATTCTGGAATAAGGGGCGTGCTTCAGACGGCATGTAAAGCCGGCGGTGTCGGCTACCGTAAAAATTAGTCGTTAGGTTTTACGTTAGAGAACACTAGTCGCGCTTGAAAATCTCTGACACCTTATGCCAAACTTAATAAATAAAAAACCACAATCACCAATATGCTTCAATTAAGCAAAATTATTTTATAAAATATGTTGTATATGTAAGTAAACATTTTTGTCAAATGTTCAAAAAAAATACGTTATGAATAAATACTAAAGATTCGTGCACTGATTTCCCGTCACTGAACCAAATTTTGTTGAAACTTGACAATCTATCGCATAGAGCAGGGGGTCGGCAACCTTTTTTAGGTCGCGGGCCGCATTCCGTATTTTTTTGTTATGATGTGGACCGCGTTTACAAACATTTTTTATTTTTTTTTGGTGATCCATACTTTCTTTTGTAATTTCGTACGATTTTTTACGATATTAAGTTCGTGTTTGTCCCGTTTACACGTATTTGCTTTAGCATAAATACGCCTAGTGTGTAATAAACCTAAAACAGCGCGGCAGTAATATGCTGGCTGCGCTGGATATAAAAAGTAAACATTATATTTTCTTATTGGTGGACCGCATACAATTATCGGTGGGCCGCATGATGCCCACCCTTGGTATAGAGAATTTAATTCTAAAACAGTTTTAAAACTTGCACTTTTGCTCTAAAATAATTAGGGAAACAGATAATCGCATTTATAATTCGTTACAGGTTAAATCGTTATGACCAACGAATTCGATTACCATAAATATCCGGGTACATAATTTTTTAATTGTCGGCCGGCCAATTTTATAATTTTGAATATATGGTATTGTGGACCATACAATAGACAAATCTTCCATTCTACATAAAAAAAATTTAATACTATCCAACTCTGACGTCATTTCAACTTTTGATACTACAGAATATAGTAGGGGAAAAAATAAGAGACAGTGATAAATTTTATATCTTCCATCTCTTATTACTTTTCATTGCCAACTTAAAAATTTTGACTGAAAAGTACAGAACTGTCAATCAAAAATTTGACCGGGGGTAGTTTTGGATGACAGTTCTGTACTTTTCAGTCGTACCAACACCAACTTTTTAGTTTTTGTTTACAACTTAACTTTTAGTAGTTTATTAAGTTGATAAGAAGTTTATTTAGATCATATAATTAAATATAAACTTAGCACAATTAAACAATATTTATAAATTGGTTTACTATAACCAAATTGTTGTCTGCCATCTGAACCTAAAAATTTTTAAGTTGGCACTGAAAAGTAATAAGAGATGGAAGATATAAAATTTATCACTGTCTCTTATTTTTTCCCCTACTATATTCTGTAGTATCAAAAGTTGAAATGACGTCAGAGTTGGATAGTATTGAAAAAAGTATTGAAAAAAGTATAATGTAGAATGGACTTTATATATCGCTTTTAGACTCGAATTCAGAAGCGACAACGATGGTAAAATTTGTTCAATAAAAACACTTAATACCAATGGCGGTATTCTTTCATGCACTTTACTATAGTGTGCATTCATTATTATATTATAACAAACTAATTTTTCGAATTAAATAGTTGTTTCGTAATTCAACTCTCTGTAATAATTTTGTTTTCTAAACCTTGTGGTCGTTTAAAAAAACGAAATCAACTGCATTTATTAGCAAATTTAATTACAATACAATAGCAATTCAAAGAATAAAAGAATCGGTTAATGAGAAAACAGACTGACTATTTTTTACAAATAATTCATGTACTATTTCTGTGGCATCTAACTGTAGTAGCAAAATAACTACAAATGATGCAATTGTTGTCAAAATATATAAATCTGTAAATAATTTACACCCTTGTATGGCTATCTTTTTGGATCTGACAAAAGCTTTCAACACAGTGGATAATGAGTTACTCTTCAGTAAATTTGAATTATATAGCATAAGAGTATATGTTTGAACTATTATATATTTGTATTTGTCTGTCCAAGATTTCTTTTATTGAGTATGCGTATTTTTAATGATTTTATTTATTTATCTATTGTCTTATTTATTGTTTTAATATGTAGTGTAGTCCTTTAGATGGGCTACGTTAGGCGCAAATAGCCTTTGTTGCTGTGCGCCAAAATTTTTAACTAACTAACTAACTGTTTGAACAACTAACTCTGATGAAGATTTCAATAAAATCGAAACGTTAGCTTAGTTAAATAATCTTGTTTTATTTTTCACCTTTTTGAATCCTATTAATTCATTAATTATAACATAAGAGGATTGGTTTTGAAATATTTATTTATTTATTTATTTTACATCGGCCTATTTCTGCAACGAGGCTAATCGCCGATGCCAGGGGGCGAGCTCCTACACCTGGATGAGGGGTGAATGATTGTGAAATGAGAGTAATGTAAACATATTATTCTCGCCCGAATAATATCACCGACGGAAAATCGAACCACCAACCACACAATCCAGACTGTATTCACCAGTTCAAACTGCTGCGATTTAGTGCGCCCGGCCACTGCGTCGGCGGTTTTGAAATAATAAGTTATTTTTTTAATAGAACGCAACAAACTATAGTAATAATTGATCTTAGTGCTGAATTAAACCTAACTAATCGAGTACCGCACGGCACCATTTTAGGTCCTTTATTTTTCATTGCATATGTTAATAGCTTATTAAAACTACAGTTTAATTCCAATTTATTATTTTATGCAGATGATATAGTTATAATTGTGGAGGGTAACTCATGGAAAGAAGTCACAATCTTAGCTCAAATGTAATTACAGTTAATCAATAAAACACAAAAACTGCAGCATCTTCCAAAAACGAAATCTGATAAAAAATTCCTCACGTATATTTCTGATTTAGATCAATGTGCATTCTTAAAATTTTTTCAAATTTTTAATTTAACCCCTTTGGGTTAAGGGTATAGGACAGTGATTTTTTTACTACATTTTTAGAAAGAATTGTATTAAAATAATTTTATTATGAAAAACTACTTTTCGTTCCGTAATCTACGCCTTAAGAGCTTTCTGTTGATATCACACAAATTTCACAGAAAAACTAATCTGATCAAAAATTCCTGTTGAACTATTCCAGTTCCCATCAATGTATATTATGGAGATTTTTTTCAGATTTTTATATCAACCCCTCTGGGAGATAGGATGGGAGATGGGATAGGGTTATTGGCCATATTTTTGAAGAAAACCCCATAAAAAAAAATATATTTTTTAAACAAAATTTTCTTATTTAACCACACATTAACCTTTATCTAAAGAAAGTCTGAAATATGAGTCGGTGCTGGTATTTATTGTTGACTGAAAGACCATATTTGAGTCCCTGAAAAATTTAATTCTCTTTCATTTCGTTTTTGTTTCATAATTCTAGTGTATGTAGAACGGGCGCCAGCAATTTTTAAACAAATGTTTGCGATTTCGCACTCTAGAGTCAAAATAAATTCCGGCCAGCAGAGAATACTAAATAATACTCGAAAATTAATGCTGGACGTTAAAGGTTAGATTTCATTTGATACCCTATTCATTTTTTTTTTTTAAATATTTATCTTTTCATTAAATACATATTTGTTTATAACAGGAAAAGAAATAAAACACTCGTTTAGTTTCAAAGAATGAAACAAAACAAGTTACTAATAACAAAAAACTTAAAATAACAAAAAACAAATTACTAAACTTGTTTTATTCTTTACAACTAACCGAGTATTTTATTTCTTTTCCTGTTATTCAATATGTTTCAACAAGAGCCTACAACTAAATCTATCAATTTAATATTTGTTTATATTTATGTCGTGATGTGTTATTTTAAACTCTCAGTATTTTTTCTATATGTGGGTCAAAGAGTTGTATAAGCATTCCAAATTTCAACTTTCTAAGTTTAGCCGTTTGGCTACAATTTCTACCATACATACAGACAGACAGACAGACACATGAGTGACGTTATAAGAGTTTTTTTGTGGTCATACCTACGAAACCCTAAAAATTCAGGGACCCTGAGAGTCATACTACAAATTAACCAAATATCTCTACCTTCACTCGTCCCCCGCCTAACAACACACTATCTCAGAGCAGAGAATGTACATGCACAGTCCACTGAGCGGTTCAGTGTTTTTAGTTTATTTATAAAAATTTAATTTTAAAGCATAATAAAAGAGAACTAAATACGTGAAAATATTTTCTGAACACGTTGGTGCAAACCAGACTTTCATAGGATCAATAGTTACAGAATTTTAAGCATTTATGCTTTTAGGGAATTATTACCATATGATTTTAAACATTTTGCTTCATTTTGCTAAAAAAGTCAGGAACCCTGAGAATCATAAAAATAATTTAATTTAACATAAGCGATGCTACAAACATGGGAACACAGCCTGCCAAAATTGTCCTGCAGGACTGGATTGAGTACTACTGATTTAAAAGCGAATCAAGCTAAAAAAATTCTTAGGTGGCCAATTCGAAAAGAATTTAACAAAACAAAATGATTGGTTTATTTTTGGATAGATAAGATAAAAATAGTAATTTTTCTTTAACTATAATTAAAACATTGATTATTTTAAATAGTAATGAGGTCACCTTGTTATATTTCTTTTTATAAACAAATTTAAATTTTATAATCCCTTTATCAAACAAGAAGTCAAAACAATAAAATAAATATTGTTATTTTATGGCTGTTATTGTTCTGTGTCTTGCATAATGCAAATTAAAATAAATTTAAAAAATTCTTACCAGATCTTCTTTTTTCCTAAATCCAGTAAAGCAAACAACTACCCCTGCCATTGCCATATTATACAGCGGTCTTGTATTATTTGGTAATTTTTCTCTTTTTTCTACAATTTGTTGTAAAGCACTAGGACCTAATATTCTATGTTGAGTTTTATGTAATTGTTTAAAAACAGGACCTTCGAAGCTGTCCAGCACGAAATATGTAGTGCATGCTGTATCGTTGACATACTCCAGACCGCACTCCGAGGTCAGTATAGGTATACCAAAACTTTGTGCTGCCTTGCACACCGCAGCATCTTCTGCCAAACTTCCAACCAGACATATTCGTTTGTCCAGAGGAAGAGTTGAAGCTGAAACAAGTTACATGTGTTTTATAAACATGTTTATGACGTTTGTCACGGCGCAATTTTACACAATAGAACGTTGCCAAGGTTTGGTTAGGATATTCTTAGAGTATCTAATCACGCTGATGAAGGACTCACAATACTATTTTAAGTAAAGAAATGTATAAATGATATGCTTACTTTCGCTTTTCGTACAATCTTCGCTATACGTTTCGCTACCTGTCGAATTTTGTTTTTGAACGTTAGATTCGTCCATTTTGAATGCTTGGTTACAACATCGAACGACAGGAATTTTAATTCATAAACACATTAAAATCGTTTTATTAAAACTATAATTGCACTAACACATATATTTAACACTATCACTTATGTTTTCATTACAAAATATATCGATTAAACTTATCAATAACATTTTTCGCATATTTTTTTCGTTGTTTTGTCTTCGATACGAACGTTTAAAGTCAGTTGGCTCGGAAATACTGTCCCGTGATTGGTGCACGAGGTAATGCAGCCGTTAGGGAAGGGTTGGGATGTTACCGGCACCAACAAGTTGTGGTCCGTTGAAAATCCCCGTTGAGAAAGTTAATTAATCCTACCTATGTATGATTCATCTCGGGTACACGTGCTTCTTGACATTGAAAATGTAAACAACTTTAATCTCAGGCTATTCTTCAAAGAATTATATTATATCCATATGCGAAATTATTTTAGATTAAACCATATTTTAACTAAGTGGAATATCTATCACTTAATATAAATATCCCTGTTATAATTTATTGAAACATGGAAATAATTTTGAATTCACATTTTCACTGTACTTGTTTTGTTCTTTTGAGAGAAGGAAATATAACATGCTTTATAACAGCGGTTCTTAAACTCGTAGAACACAAAAATCCCTTTGAGATAAAAATTGTCTTGGCGGACTCCTTAGTTTTTATATGTTCATTCTCTGATAGAATAATTGAGGATTTTTTTTTTTTAAATATGGTTAGCTATTTATTCATTTATTAATTTAGTCATAAGTATAACTTAAATTTAATTATTTATATGCAGTGATGGGCGCGTAAGTTACATAATGTAAGTTACCTCATTGTTGACGCGTAAACAATTGATGTAAAGTAAACACAAAAACTCTTGTAAACAATGTAAACAACGTAAACAATGTAAACAATGATTTAGACATGCGCACTTGTTTTGAATTACAGAACCTCATTATCAATACATTTTTGTAAATAATAAAATTTTAATGAAACGATTCTAAACTAAAAAGTAAGTATATAAAATTAGGACAAGCCAATATACAAACATATTAATAAAAATCGAATTTGCATCATTATACAGGTGTTACATACAAATTAGTAAATATGAATGTGAAAAAAAAAAACTTTTTTCTTTAAAAAATTCAGTCTAATTTTTTTAATAACTAAGTACATTAAATTTCACCATTAAGAAAATCAGCCTATATTTTTTAATAACGTAAAGATTCATTGGAAATTTTGCATAACGCCCTATATTTTCTTTCATTTTCTTTAATTAAAACAAAACCTATTTCTTCAGAACTATTCCTTCGGTTTCTTCTCACCATTTTTTTAATAAATTTAGTGTTTTGAACTGAATATACTTGTTAATTAACTCTCTATTATTCGTATTAAATAACTAAAACTAACCTCACTATTTGACAGTTTATAAAGTTTACATTGTTTACATTGTTGACAAGTTTACCAATTGTTTACATAAGTTTACACGTAAACGTAAACAATTACAGTTTACGTGTAAACGCCCATCACTGTTTATATGTCATTAGAATGAATTTATTTATTTCTTTTTAGGGTTTGGTAGGTATGACCAAAAAACCCTTATACCGTCATTTAGTCGTCTGTCTGTCTGTCTGTTCGGTAAAAATTGTAGCCAAACAGCTAAACCTAGAGAGTTGAAATTTGGCATGCTTATACAACTCTTTGACCCGCACATAGGAAAAATACTAAAACATCTAAAAATATAAACAAATATGTGCTCATCGAAAAAAAAAATATTTTTTTATAATTCTGAGTAGGGTATCAAATGAAAGCCCTTGGTACGTGGATTAACGATCAAATTTTTATTTTTGCAAAATAAATTATTTTGAAGCGATATTTGCCAAAATTGTGCAAAAAAATTTTTGTCCCACACCCTGTAGCCCAGATGGTTTAAACTAAAAATCAGAAAAAATTCTAAGTAATGTACATTGGTGTGAACCGGAATAGTACAACAGGAATTTTTGATCAGATTATGTTTTTGGAAAAAAAAAAACATTTTTTATGATTTTTTGCTAATAATGTACACAAGTTATAGCTTTGTAACACACTACACTGGAACGTGCATGTTGGTGTAGTGGTTTTTGACGCTGGTTTTTCACCCAAGTAACTCGATCCGAAAGGGATCGAACCCTGCGAGAAGAGACAATATTATCTTTTGTTTTTTACCCGGTCACCATGGCGTAGTGG
The DNA here is from genome assembly GCA_963971575.1 of Liopterus haemorrhoidalis. Taxonomy (NCBI): domain Eukaryota; kingdom Metazoa; phylum Arthropoda; class Insecta; order Coleoptera; family Dytiscidae; genus Liopterus; species Liopterus haemorrhoidalis. The sequence goes on along the minus strand of OZ020611.1, from coordinate 143,195,243 downwards.
TTAGTGTAGCGATGCACTAATTTCTAGACCATGAGGGCTCGGGTTCGAATCCCGGTTATGGCATGGATTTTTCAAAAATAAAAAAAAATGCATCTTCTGGATAATGGCTATAGTAACTAAGTCCAAAAATTAAAAAAAAAAATTAATTAAAAATCTTTTGTTTTTTTTTTAAATTTTTATATTGGTTAAATTATTTTTTCAAAATTCTAGTTATATTTTGGCAAATGTTACATTTAATTTTTAAAAGCGTAAATTTAATAACCAGTGGAAATTGTTTAAATTATAATTTAATTCTGTTTCAATGTACACGAAATCAGAGGGGCGGAACTTATAACAACCAATGGAAGCCATTGGCGCAATTTTTAAAATTCTTAATGAACCTTGCTATATAAAAAAAAATACTGCACATATTTAGAAACCTAAATAATGGTATTAGGCGTTCGAATTAAAATTAACAAAAAAAATATTTTAATATAAAATTTGTTTTCGCGTCTAAAATAATCATCATTCACTTACTAAATACTATTTTTCCTGGATTTCGCGATTTATAGTGCAATTATGTGGCAAATCTATAAGCTACAGTCGATCGTATTTAAGGAGTTGTTTTATGTGTTGCTATGGACAGTTTCTTATAGATTTTGTCTGTAAGCTTGCAGATTTGTCACAGAATTGCACCATAAGTTTTTTTCATCCCGATGAATTATTGCAAATCAAACCGCATATGTAGCGTGTTTATATAGTGTTTAAGCTAAATTAAATTTTTTTTGGTGGTCGGTAAAGTGGTGTTTTCACAATTTTCTCTCTTAATCATTTTGACTTGGTCACAGAAGGGGATGAAATGAACAATTTTTAACCTCATGGATAGGGGACGGGTCGGCCGTAAGTAACTAATCACTTTTTCCCTCAATGTTCCCAACCGCATAGTGGTAGTTTTTGATTTTCTGAGAAATCACGATTTTAGTTATTTTACAACATTTTTAGGAGTTGAAACGAACCAATTGTACTCTTAAGGCTAGGAGCGAGACCACCGAATGCAGACGAGCTCTTTCGGACCTGATTTTCCGTATCTAGTAGGGTAGTTTCATTTTTCCGTTTGCAGTACTATTTTCTCATGATTTAAAAAATATCTGTCATGATAATTGTTATATTTATGTAAAAAATTGATGTGAAGTGTGAATTTTCACACATTTCAGGCTTTTGTAGGTATTTAATAAGTGTAAGAAAACAGAATGCTGGATGTCAATTTTTTTTCTATAGTCATATCAAAATCAACAGATTTTTTAAAATCATTTTTATTCGATATTTGAGTACTAAGAGCTTCCATATAATTTGTTTAAACTAAATTTAAATAATTTGCGAATATTTCGTCATAGGAAAATGTAAATTAAAAAATCCTAGCGATTTTTTCTGCATTTACTTCGTACCCAAGTCTTCATTAAATTAATAAGAAATATATTGAAAATGGCTAAATGGCTTCTATAGCGGGTTCACAGAGACGGTGTAAGAGGGGGGCGGAGAGGACGACGGCCACGGTCGCACAAAAGAAAAGGGCGCTGACGACTTTTTTTTGCTCATCACTTGAATTTTGAGAGGTGAGGACCTTTTTTTTATTTGCCAAGGGCGCCAAAAACATTGCTAGGGCTCTGCCCCTAGCGCAAGTTTTCCTTACTGCGGCTCTGCAGGTTCATACTAAATATACGTTCTCTATAAAGATTAAAAATTCATTTTATTATTCGAACACTCACAAATTACACATATGATACATATGATACATATATATATATATATATTGATTTAGATTTAACTAAATAACAATTTTGGTTATAAAGAGATACAGTGTCTGCGAGCGCTCAATAAACGCGTAATGTAACTTTAAAGCCTGGAACAGAATGCACAGCGCGCTACGCCGTCAGCGCGGCGTCATTTGCGACAGCGTTGCGTTAACGCCGTTGAGAATTTTCGCCTGCACACAATGCAATAATTTTTAACGCCGTCAAGTGTCACTTGACAACCTATATCTGTGTTTATACATGCGCTTTATTTTATTAAAAGTATAATGGATGATGAAGACTTGTGTGTGATGTTATTTATGTTGTATGCAAGTTATTTATACATACAAACACTTTATTATTCAGTAAAAACTGAGGTTAGGTGTTCTGCGTCAACGTTCAACGGCGTCAAAAGTTGGAAGTTGACGAACATTCAGTATCAACGGCGGTCGAACGTCGTAGGACGTTGTCCATTCTGTGCACTTGCGTACGACAGCTTGGGTTTAACTTTCTCCTGACAGATAGCGCCGTACGAACGGCGTCAACACGCCGTCAAACTCGTTGCATTCTGTTTCCCACTTAAGCCTGGAACAGAATGCACAGCGCGCCGTCATTTGCGACGGTGTTGCGTCAGCGCCGTTGAGAACGGCGTTGAATTTTCGCCTGCGCACAATGCAATAATTTTTAACGCCGTCAAAGTAACAAGTGACAACCTATATCTGTGTTTATAGGTGCGCTTTCTTTTATTAAAATTATAATGGATGATGAAGAATTGTGTGTGATGTTATTTATGTTGTATGCAAGTTATTTATACATACACACACTTAACCATTCGGGAAAAACTGAGGTTAGGTGTTCTACGTCCAAGATTATTAAAGTAAAGGTTGTCTCATAACTTGAACTGGTGGGGGTAAATGTACGTCATCTCTATGCTAACGGTACTCAGCCTTTGTTTATTATATATGTTATATACACGTGAAGTTTGAATTTTGTATATAAATATAAAAATATCGTTTAATTTTTTGATTTTCTACTTGTGTTAATGTGTTTTTCCTTTGAAAGGAATGTTTCTTTGTTCTAAATAAATTTTCTTACATTCATTTTTGATGTGAAGAGAATAATAAGTGAAATATTTCAATATTTTAGTTTTAGGATGTCCCCCTGAAACTACCCTAATATTCATCAAATTGAATAAATGCATAGAACAAATAAGATTTGTTTTCTTATAAACAATTTTTATTGTATAGTTTTTTCTGTTAAGATAGTTCTGTTTATAAATGAAATATTTTAAGTTTTTTAATACCAGTTTTTACCCAGAAACACCCCCTAAGACATTTTTTTTAAAGATTACATGCCTATATTTGATCCTGGTTCTACTCTATTGTACCAAATTTCGTTAAAATACGTCCAGCCGTTTTTTAAAACTGATAAAACCTCCAATTTTATTAATTACTATATTATTATAGCAACTTGTTTTTCTATTTTTATTTGAATATTCGTAAAATTATATTTGAATTCGATTTTATTGTTATTTATTAACTATAATACAAAAAATACCCATCACCTTAAATTTTATATAAACCAGTATAAATTTATCAGCATTTATATTAATTCTGTATTCTAGTTTGAACTTATCCGTATTATGACGTATTCCCTCTCACGCTCTGATTGGTCAGAACGTTACGAGACAACCTTTACTTTAATAATCTTGTTCTACGTCAACGTTCAACGGCGTCAAAAGTTGAAAGTTGACGAACATTCAGTATCAACGGCGTTGGAACTGTTGGAACTGTCGCACTTGCGTACGACAGCTTGATTTTAACTTTCCTCTGACAGATAGCGCCGTCCAAACGCCGTCAATGCGCCGTAGAACTCGTTGCATTCTGTTCCCCATTTTAAGTGACATTGGCGAACGGATATAATTGACGTAAATCTCGTCCGCTGCAATATATTGTACGCCTGTAACACTTTTATTTTTTCAATTCTTTTTCAATTTCAGAAAACTATTTCTCACTATTAACAATGTGCTATTTGTTTTATAAGTATTTCACTACTATAAAAGATTTATTTTTACCTAAATTAACCATAATTTAGCCATGAATTAAAAAAATTATTAATTTTGTCAAAAAACCAAAATCTGATCAAAAATTCCTCTCGTATGTTTCCGGCTCAAATCAATGTACATTACTTATAATTTTTTCAGATTTTTAATTTAATAAGCATACCAAATTTCAGCTTTCTATGTTATCCCAACTACTAGTGCTAGTAGAATCTCAAGCATTTACATTAGGATAGTTTACATTTGATAAATTTCTTTGTTACTAGCAAGCTCGTTTATTAGCCTAATGTAAACGCGCCATAATACCGAGTGGTCCTCCTTTTGTATTGTACTACCTCCATTTTCGGTTTTGCGGCGTAAGATCTTATGCGCTTTCTGTAAACCATACACCTTTCCGCATTGGAGTGTGACATATTTTTGGATTTCTCAGGATCCCATCTATTCGACTGACCCTCAGATTGATTTCTGTTTGTAATTTTGCATATATCGCAATATTTTGATTTTGAACTACAAATGCACTAGTAACTTCAAACAATTTTGGGTCGATTATTCTTCCAAAATTGACTGGGGGCGCCAATTCGTGCTGTTACGTAACACACTCACGCGGGTGCAGAAAGGGGCGGGCGCAGCTCATGCAATCTAAATAAACCTTATATCTATCCTCAATCCATTGACACCAATAACTTCCACCTGCATCGTATACTTATTGAGATATAAGCGTTTAAAGTCTGACCTATTTTCGTGACGGTCACAGTTTTGAACATGTAACTCATACCTGGAACCGATTTTATTGACGTATTTACATAAAAAAATGTTTCATAAATAAAAAATATTTATTCTGAATTTACAAAACGATTGATTTTGTCATTGTTTGTCGCATATACGGTAACGCCCGTGGTATCAACTGCTGAGAAATACACTCTAGGAACACTACACATGTTAAATTTCAACACTCTAGGTCTGGACTAGAGACGGGAATTTCGGCTCAGTTTGCGGAACCGGATCAGTGGAGGTCGTTCAGTTTGCTGAGCCGGTTCATTGACCCGGCTCAGTGGTCCGGCTAAGTAAACACGTTCCCGAGACACAGGTCGGTCAGTTGTCGGTCGTTCGTTCAATACGGTTGTTGGTTTACAATATGTAGGTAGAACGTCACTCAGCCGGCACTTGCATTATATGAACTGTAAACATGTGTCCGAGACACAGGTCGGTCAGTTGTCGTTTGTTCGTTGAATACGGTTGTTGGTTTACAATATGTAGGTAGAACGTCGCTCAGCCGGCTCTTGCGTTATATGAACTGTAAACATGTTCCCGAGACACAGGTCGATCGTTCGTTCAATACGGTTGTTATCTAACATTTTTGCCGGGTTAATAGTAAACAAACAATTCGCTTTATGTAGCTAGTGTATTTTATACCAGATGTGTTAAGTTTATGGCGATGTTTATTGCCCTTATAAATCGGACATCTGGGATTTCGACAATATTTTTAATATTTTTATATAGTATGGTTGTAAGAAAATACAGACTAAGCCTATTAGTTTCAAATAGACTGCTCTACAAATTGATGACAAAATACACTTTATGATAATACATTACAAGCCGAGTTCTCACGAAGTTCAACATGACATCGATCTAGATCCGGATCACTTCGGTCACTGCTCACAATCGCCCGATCAATCGTATCCTTGAAACTATGCAGTGAACCGTGAGCCGGCTCATTTCAATTTGGTGAACCGTCTCACTTCGGTCAGTGTACTGAGCCGGCTCAGTGAGCCGGTTCGTTCATTAACTACCCATCTCTAGTCTGGAACTAAACAATTTTGACCGTTACGAAACTTTAAAACAAAATGATACATACAATAGAAGTTTTAAACTTAAAATTAAGTATTTTGAATATTATTTATTAAATTAATATTTATTTATTTATTTGGATTATAAGGGTTGTAAGCAGGTACATCTCACCCAAAACTACAACCTAGGATATACAATTTATGGTACATTAAAAAATGTTTACATAATATACATTAATATTGCAAACGAGTCTATTATATAACAGAATTTGTGTTTTAATGTTTAATTACTTATTATAAGTGCAGTGGCGTGCGGTGAAATTTTGAACGGTTATGCGCTATATTTTTATATATTGTATCTACATTTTACTAAACTGATTTTTTTAAATTTTTTTATTTTAATTTTTTTTTTTACATTTTGTAACGTTTTGACAATAGCTTTAAACATATTTGAAAATGATTTTCGCCATTTTTGATAACTGTTTGAATGAAATTAATTCGATATTTGACACAATTAAATTCAAAAAAGAAGACAATCTCCCTTTTCTTGATATCCTAATAAAATGAAATAATAACGAATTAGTATTATCATTAGAAAAATTGCAACAGAGCCCTTTTAATAGGCGGGTGAAAACATAAGCGATGACCTAAAAAAAAAAAGATCCTTGCTTTTAAAATACCAGTGAAACACACGATGGCGTCTCTCATTGGGCCTTGCGTCCCTCATCAGACCTCGCCCCCCGGGCACCTGCCCTAATGCCAGGGCGTTGCTAGGGCTCTGATTAGAAATGTTCATCGTAAACAAACTAGCACTAACAAATTTTATTACAGTTGACTCGCATCATTGTTACCAACAAAAATTTCGGACTTTTATTCCATGATTTAACTTTCACTTAATGAAGAAAGGTTTAATCTAGATATAGTACAGGAAATGAAGCATTTTGGCTCGCAATTTTTTCGTCCAGCATGGAATTACGTGAAATTTTCACAGAAGGTAGGGAATAGCCCAAGGATCATTTTCTACACCGGCATGGTGTACGCTAAAACCTTGGGGGTGGTTGCCACCCCATCTCGGGGGTGGAAATTTTTTACTACATTTTAACTACAGGAATCGATGGGAAAAGTAATTCTAAGAAAAAAATGTTCTTTACGTTTTCTTCGTAAAACTAATATTTTTTGAGTTATTCGCGGTTGAAAGTAACAGTTTTTCGACGAAAAAATCGATGTTTTTAAAAAGTTTTTTGCGAATAACTCGAATAATATGCATTTTATCAAAGAAACTGTAGAAAGCAAAATTGTAGCTTTAAAAAAAAAAACAAAATCCTTTTTTTATTATTTTTCTACGACCAATAAGAACCGAGATACGGCATGTTAATGGTTAACTTTTTTTCGCCAAATGCATAATTTGAAAGATTCAAAGTCAAATAACAGGAAAATTTTGAATTTTTCGAGGAAAACTAATTGAATCTTTTTTAAAGTATTTGATTAGACATTTCAAACAAAAAAAAAAAAAAGTCTAGCATAAAAATTAAGTGACTTATGATCAAAATAAGGTCGGTACCTACTTTTTTCTACGAAAAAATCAGTGAAAACAACCCCCTATTTACCCCTCTAATTAAAATTGATCCTCACCCTTCTGTGGTTCTCTTCATATATGTATTTTCAGTACACCCAAGAAGTTTGACCAATTTAAAATGCCTAATTTTAGAAAAATTGGAGTTTAAAGAAAAAACGATTTTTTGCGATTTCGTATTTTTTACCCTTTTCTTCAAAATAGCTCCGAAATTACTGGAGATACGAAAAAAATGATAGAGCACTAAATTGTAGCTTTTTTAATGACTTAAATTTCCCTGTGCATATATTTTCTGTACAGTGAATATTTGGCGAGATATAGCCGTTTAAAACCTCTATTTACAAGCGAACACCACCTTATTCGAGCCCTTCAAACTCACCCCATTTAAAAACTAAGGGATGTTAAGGAATTTAATTTACATAGTCTTATAGTTCTTGAAAAGCCCTACAAAATCGTTTTTGAAAAAACTTTCTATCACTAAAAATGAAAGAGCTATGTTTAAAAAAACCAATAAAATTTTTTTCGAAACATTCGAATAGCACGGTAAAAAATATTTTTTTTTATATCAAGCTCTAACAAGGGTGGGTTTTTAAGGGTTGAAACATTAGAAATTTTATTCCAAAGCATGAAACAATCATTATTCAACTAATCCAAACCAAATTTTACCCATCTTAAGGTTTACAACGTTATTTTATAATTTTTGACAATTAGGGGTAGTTTTCACCCTTAAAAAATAAACAGTGCCCATGTGCATGATATAAAATTTGAAGTAGAGGGTGAGACGAACCTAATTTCATATTTTGGTGCAAATCGATGCAAGATGAAATCATTTTTTAAGATAAATATTTTTTTTTTTACATTAAGCTCCAACAAGGGTTGATTTTTAAGGGTTGAAACATTATGAAATTGTATTACAAAGCATAAAACGATCCATATTTAGCTAATCCAAACCAAATTTTTCCCATATTAAGGTTTAAAATGTTATTTTATAATTTTTTACAATTAGGGGTAGTTTTCACCATTAAAAAACAAAAAGCGTACAACGGCACAATGTAGAAAATGAACTAGAGGGTGAAATGAGCCTAATTCCAAATTTTTATCCAAATCGATGCTGGACGAAAAAATTGCGAGGTTTTGTCATTTTTTGAGCTTCATTTCCTGTACTAATAAGAAGATAAAAATTTCGAAGAAGTGGCTGAATGCATTTTTGTTATTATAATTCATAATATACAAAAAAAGCAATAATCTATTAATAAAAAAATTATTTAAACGTACTTCTAAACTTCTTTTCTTTTTGCAAAATTCATTTATTGCCTTAGAATTAAAATTATCTTTCTTTTGTAATACACATACATTAGGGTGACCATTTGTCCCCCATTTTGCGGGACTGTCCCGCATTTTAACATTTTGTCCCGCATTAAGATGCGTCCCGCAAAAGTCCCGCATTTTAACATTTTAGCCCGCATTGTCCCGCATTTTAACATTTTGGTGATTTAATTTTTTTGCCTTTCACTTGGTTTTGGGAGGCGAGGACCTTTTTTTTTGCTCTTCACTTGGATTTTGGGAGGTGAGGACCTTTTTTTGCTCTTCACTTGGATTTGGGAGATGAGGACCTTTGTTTTTTGCTCCCTCCCGCATTGCCTTCTTAAGAAAATGGTCACCCTAACATACATAGAACTGATGCTCTCCTGTATCCCTAGCATCGTTGGGCAGCGGCCCAGCGAGCGTTTACTTTGCAAACTTATCAGACTGGGGTACGTTCCAAAACTTAAGTCTTGGAGTTCGAGTTTACTCAAAGATAATGTGGTCATGTGATCAGGTTCTGGAACGGCCATTTTAAAGTTAGGAATGCTTATATGAAAATTCCCGCTAAAATATTGTCAACACGACATATTATTTTAAATAATTATTAATATCTTTAAATAGTGATGGATAAAAAGATGAGGAAAGTATGTATTATTGCTGCTGATTTGAATCAACAACTGTTCAACAACGTATATCTATTAACAGTAATTTGAATAAATATTTACAAACTATTGTATTATAAATACCTATTTATAATTAAGTAAAAGATTTCCTTTTTATTTCAGAATCATGAATTTCTGTTATTTTTTTTTCCATAATTAATATCTGTTAATTTCGATATGTCAAAACTTACATTACATGCGTACGTATTCTGCGCTTGGGCGTAAATATTACCCACCTTGCAAGTAGAGTTAAAAGAGTAAACTCTAGGGTTAACTCAAACCGGAAACTCGAATATTTTGGAACGATCTTACTAAAGTTAGAGTTAAGTTTAGAGTAAACTCCATAGGTTTTGGAACGTACCTCTGTATATCGCTGTACGCTGGAACTTTGGACGACTAGCGGTGTAACAGAATAAATACGTACAAGGCTAGTGACAGAAACACAGCTATAGTGCGTTTAAAGGTGAGTTTGCAGTACAGGGCATATGGAGTAGTTCATTTTATACTCTCTAATGGGTTTACACAATGACACTATCCTTTTCTTGCTTGTCGACGTTGCCAGCTCTAAAACACGCTGATCTGTGAAGACGCAGTATTCTACAAATGGCCATTTGTTTTTGTTGAGTGTTATTTTGAGTTTTATAAGAGTTGATTTTTGTAAATCATACGAGTTTGTCATATTATTATAATTGACACATTTGACACTTTTACAACATTTGGCAATACCGCTCCCATTTTCCATAAGAGCTATACTGCAAACTCACCTTCGAACGCACTATAGACATAGCTTTATATAATAGGCAAACGACAGTAATCGCACTCAGGTGCATATTTTCAGCACACAATTACTTACACAATATAAAACGGTACAAATTACTTTATCTAATTCAAAAATACAGAAAATAATGTATTTATTTTTTTTAAATACTTGATTATTTGTACGATATTGAGTGGTTATGTGGCGCATGGCCCACTGACCACACGCCTCTGATATAGTGCTAATATTTAATAAATAATTACAGATGTAAATGCTTTATTTGAAATTAGCAACCAGGGCAAAATATGAATAAGCTGTTTTCATTACCTGAAACAAATTAAAATACATGTCAATCTACCAAAAATATTTCATGCAATTAAAACTTATTGAAGATTAAATATAACAGTTACGAGAAAATCATATGAGCACATTATCACCATGGCCAACGCGATAAATTTTAGCGCCTCTACGAAAGACATAACTGGTCGCCCCTAGGCAAGAAATAATTCAGCACCCCTAGGCAAGACATAATTTGGTGCCCTTACGTAAGACATAATTCGGCTCTCTCTTAATATAATATAGTGGAGGTATAAGAAAAATATTATTAGATGTTGTATAAGAATTTTTACATGCTACACATAAGTACATAAAAGTTATAATTTCACTCCGGCACCGTCATTCCTAGGTAGTCACCTAAACTCGCCTAATGGTAAAACCGGCTCTGATTATCGCCATAATAGCTGCGTTCCTTTTACAAGTTAAAATGCTTGGCTAAGCTAAGAAGTTAGTCAAATGGTTTAGCTAACCTAAGTAATTCTAAGTAACGGAAAAGGAACGTTTTCGATGGAATAGTTTTTATCCACGACTGTACTTGTCTTAGCAAGGGAAATGGGCAGTGCCGCCCCTAGCATTTGCGGGGCCTGGGGCAAAACTCTAATTTCGGGACCCCAAAACTGGATTTGCGAGGCCCCAAAACAGGATTTGCAGGGCCCCAAAACAGAACTTGCGGGGCCCCATCTATATATATTGTCACATAGGTAATCCTAGGTCAGGATAACGATATTTTCTTTAATATTATTAACTATTAACAAAGTACACATACTTATATTCAATGAAAATATATTTTTTTTCCAACTATTTATAAAAATTTTATTACTTGACGATCGAAGTGCGGGGCCCTTAAAGGCGCGGGGCCTGGGGCAGGTGCCCCACTTGCCCCCGTCTAGGGGCGGCCCTGGAAATGGGGGAGGAAAAAACTATGTTTATCTTAGCCAGTGTCTTATAAATGGAACGCTCTTACAACTTAGATTAACTTAGCTTAGCTTAGATTTCTTAAGTAAAGTGGTAAAAGGAAAGCGCCTATTGATTGATGCTAGATCCTAGGATAATGACGTAATTACTCATCATTCTAGGCAGCGGCAGCCCAAGCATGTGAAATGACATAAGTGCGGACGTCGCTAAAGAAACTGGGTTGCTCAGTGGATCTCAGAGGATGTGGAGGTGAAAGCGATCAAGACTGGGCGCTATGGCGAACTGATGGCAATGATAGAACTACCGAGAACCCTGGTGACTCTCCTAGCGGCAAAGAAGTACAGCAGGGTAGGCTGAGAAGAGCAGGAGGGGCAAGTGTTTCAACTGTGGACAGAAGGGACACAAGTGCTGCAAGGAGTGCAGCAACAAACAGTTGTGCTCCACCTGCAAACTCGAGGGTCATCGGGCGGACCAAATCCGGTATCAAAATTTTCGAAAGAAAATTGACAAGATTGAAGTCTACGTATGGAGAACGGGGAAGGCCGACCGCCGGATACCGTGATGGACCTTAACATGCTCCAGACTAACCTAGGCAGAGGTAGGGCATTGACCTGCTATTGGTCGCTGAACCCAACCGAGCCCTGACAAGGAGTGACCCGTGGATAGTGGACACGACTGGGGATGTAGCGGTGTTGCCAATGGCAGGACTACAAGTGTCCAGGGTCGTGTAAGGGACAGGTCATCTCTGCATTGGTTTACGGAACTTTGACCTTCATGTGGTATATATTTCATGGAAAACATCATGAACCATGTTAGGACCAATGGCAGAGAGGCAGTCATAGCGGGAGACATCAACGCCAAATTGCCGATGTGGGGTTCTCCAAGAACCGATGTGAGGGGAGAATTTTGGATGGAGTGGGCTGCTGCGCTACACTTCGTGGGACACAACTGTGGAGGGATCCCGATGTTCGTGAGAGAAGCGAGTTATTCCTTCATAGATGTGACTTTTACAACCCAAGAACTAGCAAGGAACATTTCAAACTGGTGAGTCCTCGAACTGGAGAATCTCACCCTGCACCGCTACATCTGTTTAGAGGTAGTAGACGAGCCAGGAGCCAGATGTCAGGACGAGCCGAGAACAAGAGTTGTGGATTGAGTGTGTTGTCCTCAATCCTCACTTGCGCTGATAGTGGATTCCACTAGCAGAGACCTACAGAGCCAGTGTTACACTGCCTCCGAACTGCCGAGTGCTTATGCCCTACTAGTGGGATGAAAACATCAGCCAACTCAGAGCCCTGAACACGACAGCGAGAAGGAGGCTCACGAGAGCACGAGCAAGCCGGAATGACGGCAGCTCAAAGGTCGGGTTACCGACACCTGCATCTGGAGAGTGTGGGTACGCCAGTTAGTCACCTAGCGATGCCTCGGGGATCTCTGCGTAAAACCACGCGAGACTTCGACAGGTACGCTTTGTATTTGGACTGGATAATCTGGTAAACAGTTCAAAGTCCAAAAACTTGAGAAGGGCGCCTACAGCCAGACACCCGAAAGGGCGTGCTTTGTGAGAGATTTGGCAAAGAGACTCATCAAAACCTTGATCTCGGACTCGAGAAATACCGGAAGAACAACCTAGGAGTATCAGGAGAATGAAGAAAGAAAGAAGGAAAGGAAGAAACAAGATAGACATGGAGAACTAGCCAATCCGTTACGAAGAATGGTCCATTACGACAGTTCCATGGCGGATTCGAGGCAAGCAGGGGTTTTAGTCGGTATGCCACTTGTGGTGAATCCGACCTACTTGAATATAGTATATTTAAAAGGAATTCCCACGACCAAAAAAAAAAAAAAAAAAACAAAAAAAAAGGTGCAATTAGAGATCTCGCACCACCTAGAAAATGTTCTAGGAGAGTCACTGATTTTAGGGTTGATCAAATTTTTGTGATCTTCTTTGCCAAGGAGTTTATAGAGAGAGAAGGTTAGTTCAATCTATAGGTGAGATAAATTGTCGCCGAGTGCGGCGGGGCACATTAATGTTGTGGGTACCCTAAAATGGCGTCCAGTTTGACATTTATTTGAAAAATATGAGTGTAATTTAAAGTTTCACGCTAAATAAAATAAAATATGTGTCAATTATGGAAAGTAACAAATTTTCATGCAAGAAACTTTTCCTGAATACTTGTCAACTACTGTCGAAAGGTTCTCGAAGACTGTAAAATTCTTCTATCATTTTTTACTGTAAAAACTTTGGGTACTATTCTACTTTAGCAAACCCACCTTACTGCGCATGCGTGCAGTGTTGCAGTTGCAATTTTAATAATTTAAATTTAATATCAATTTATTAAATGAGTTTATTTATAAGAAATATAGAAATAAGTAATATTCCCTTAATTTCTACTGTGATTAGAGTTTTAATATACAAATGTAGTTTAAATTTAATTTAATATTATTTATTTTCACTTTTTTCTGTTGTAGTGATTTATTAAAGTCTGTTCCAAATGGTTAGGCGGAACTAGATTTTGCAGTCTAGTTACTTTCATCGTTTAAATCGTTCTTTTCGGCCATTTTGTTTAATCTTTGTAAATCATACTTACAATAAACATTTTTTTGTTAAGGTTAATATCATTTTAAAATGTCATTTTCTTTATATTTTGATTTTTTGTGTCTTTCTTAATACAAATTTCCCATTTATTTATTTATTTTTTTATTAAAATATGTAAAAAAATAATTTAATGTCATTCGTTTCCATGGTTTCATTGTTGGAATTTTAAATTTTGACATTCCAACGTAAAAAATGAAATTACCCAAGCAAGGTCCCTTCTCGTGACAACCTAAAAGAACGAAATTCCCATTTAGTTCCGCCTAACCGTTTGAAACAGACTGTATGTATTGTATCGATATTTAAAAAAAAAAATTAATTCAGGTGGACAATGAACTGGCCCTCTGCACCACCATGTTATAAACGTATGCACAATGATACACAATTTTAATTAGGCTAATCTGGGGGGAAAATTAAGTACTGTGCACCTAAAAACAAGGTAATTAGGTTAGGTTTAGTTAGTAAAAATCTAGGACAACATAAGCCGAAAGACTCAAAGTAACATAAAGGAGTTCGTGTGAAAAAAATATATATATATATAAAGAATGTATACACTTTACAAAATATAACAACAACAAGGTATAACTACTGAATTACATCCTACACCGCACAAACGTTTTTTACACAAACTTTTTTAAGCTTACTTTTAGCTTTTCGGCTTCTTCTGTCCTAGACTTTTACTAACTAAACCTAACCTAATCACCCAGTTTTTAGGTGCACTAAATTATGTTCCCCCTTTTTTAATCTTTAATCGGCTGTGAATGTAATATTATTATTTATTCTTATTATAAAATACCGAAATATTAATTTAATTAGATTTATTTAACTGAAAGTTAAGCATTATTATACAAATAATTTTAATTCTATTTTGATTTTAGTTTAAATTTACGTGTTTTAATTTTACTATAGTTGGCAACATTGTCTAGTGGGTTTGCTAAAGTAGAATTGTGCCAAACTTTGGAACATCGCAAACTGCTACTGCATATTTACATGGTTTAACCTCTTCAGTCCCAGAGAAAAAAAAAAAAATTCATACAAAAGAAAATTCATTATTTTTAGATTGTTTTAATGTAAATTAAGATATATAAACAAAACAAAAATTTATATTGTCTAACTCAGCCAAAAAATGCTATCTAGTATAATAGACTAGGGCATTGGTTCCCAAACTTTTTTGACCGCGACCCGGTACGAGGTTTTAAAATTTTTCGCGACCCACCTTATGAAAAAAAAAAACATTTATTTACAAAACAAATTTTATTTTAAAGCAGTAGTTTTATAGTAATAAAGAGTAATAAATAGTAATAAAGAGTATAGTATAGTAATAAAGAATATAGTATAGTAATAAAGCACAAATACACACTGTTCTAGTGAATAACTGACGTAAAAAAAATATGTACAAAAAAAATCTTTTTTGTTTTTACAATTTTTCTCGCGACCCGGCAAAATTTTTCTGGTGCCGGGTCGCGACCCACACTTTGGGAAACGCTGGACTAGGGGACTTGAGACTAAATATTTACAATAAGTTTTATAGATAAAGTCTGTTTCAAACGGTTAGGCGGAACTAAATGGAAATTTCGTTCTTTTAGGTTGTCACGAGAAGGGACCTTGCTTGGGTTATTTAATTTTTCACGTTGGAATGTCAAAATTTAAAATTCCAACAATGAAACCATGGAAACGAATGACATATGTCAAAATAAAATTATTTTTTTACTTATTTTAATGAAAACAAAAGAAAATAAAAATAAATAAATGGGAAATTTGTATTTAGAAAGATACAAACAATCAAAATATAAAGAAAATGACATTTTAGAATGATATTAACCTTAACCAAAAAATGTTTATTGTGAGTATGATTTACAAAGCTTAAACAAAACGGCCGAAAAGCACGATTTAAACGATGAAAGTAACTAGACTGCAAAATCTAGTTCCGCCTAACCATTTGGAACAGACTTGAAATGATATTTAATTTGAATGTCAATTATTTTTATAATATAAATGTAAACATATCTATCAGTATTTAAAAAAAAAACAAAAAGTATTTAAAAAATAATAATGCGAAGTAAGCAATTGTACAGTCTGTTCCAAACAGTTAGGCGGAACTAGATTTTGCAATTTAGTTACTTTCATCGCTTAAATCGTGCTTTTCGGCCGTTTTGTTTAAGCTTTGTAAATCATACTTACAATAAATATTTTTTGGTTAAGGTTAATATCATTTTAAAATGTCATTTTCTTTATATTTTGATACAAGTCATTCTTAATACAAATTTCCCATTTATTTATTTTTTTGTCATTAAAATATATAAAAAAAATTAATTTAATTTTGATATAGGTCATTCGTTTCCATGGTTTCATTGTTGTAATTTTAAATTTTGACATTTCAACGTGAAAAATGAAATAACCCAAGCAATGTCCCTTGTCGTGACAACCTAAAAGAACGAAATTCTCATTTAGTTCCGCCTAAGCGTTTGAAACAGACTGTACTTATCACATTTAGTGCGAGACTCCATCTCTAAATTTTTGGTGCACTGACAGTCACGGTTACCAACATCTAACATAAAAATTTTACCGCGAAAAAATTCTATAGGTTATTTCATACCTTCAGTAAGCTGGACATATGGTCGCTAATAGAGAAAAATAAACTGAATTGGATAAAATAATTTATAAAATGTTGTCCAGTATGCTGGACCTACGGTCTGAAGAGGATAAGCAAACTAGTTGGAAAAAAATATTTAAAAAAAAAAACATTTTGTAAAAAGTATTTATTTATACAGTCTGTTTCAAACGCTTAGGCGGAACTAAATGGGAATTTCGTTCCTTTAGGTTGTCACGACAAGGGACCTTGCTTGGGTTATTTCATTTTTTACGTTGGAATGTCAAAATTTAAAATTACAACAATGAAACCATGGAAACGAATGACCTATGTCAAAATTAAATAATTTTTTTATATATTTTAATGACAAAAAAATAAATAAATGGGAAATTTGTATTAAGAATGACACAAAAAATCAAAATATAAAGAAAATGACATTTTAAAATGATATTAACCTTAACCAAAAATGTTTATTGTAAGTATGATTTACAAAGCTTAAACAAAACGGTCGAAAAGCACGATTTAAACGATGAAAGTAACTAGATTGCAAAATTTAGTTCCGCTTAACCGTTTGGAACAGACTGTAATACAAAAAATAAATGTGAAATGTGATAAAATGTAACAAAATATTCACACCTATCAGAGTTTCGTACATACGAAAATTGGTGTCAAATATGGCATTAATTTCACTCAAAAAGTCATCAAAAATACCGAAAATAATTTACAAAAATGTTTAATGTTATTGTATAAAATTAAAAAAGTTAAAACATGAATAATAAAAAAAAAAAATACAATTAATAAAATCAGTTTAGTAAAATGTAGGTACAATGTATAAAAATATCGCTCATAACCATTTAAAATATACGTTCAAATACATATTGAGAATGGATTTTGTTATTTGATTTATAAACAAGTATCTCACTACAATATATGATTCACGATTCAGATTTCGATTTGCGATATTTTCTGATAACATAATCAAAAATTCCATTTTCAAAATTCAAATTTTTAGGTTAACGCTGCTGGGTTACAAGGTGTAGGACGAAAGTTTTTTTTATCACATTTTGGGCAAAAATAGTTTTTTAGACTTGGCATCCGTTCTATTGGTCAGTGGCGTAGCGTTGTATTCCTGCGCCCAGGGAAAACCAGGTAAATCAGCGCCCCTAATTGAAAATCACCAGGACCGGGGAGAGGATCTTTGGCACCCTTATACAGACAGGGCAAAATTTCAAGAGAAGAACTAAAAAAAATGGTTATCACTTCTTAATTTCAAGGGAATACCTTAAAAAAGGTCCTCCCTTATAAATTTCAAGTGAAGACCTAAAAAAAAGGTTCTCACTTTGGCGCCCCCTGAATGCGGGCGCTCAGGTCATTTGTACCCCCTGCCCCGCAACGCTCCGCCACTGCTATTGGTACATCAATACACTGCACAAGACTGCACAAGAATGATTTATAGTATTTTATGCCACTAAGAATGTATTGAGTCCTTGCTCTGCGCAATATAAACACTTATTTGTAAATATTGGAGTCCTACCCCTTTTCACTAACACTTATTAATAAATAAAACTAAATATTAAGAGTCCTATCTCAAAAAACAAATAACATTTGTCCCAGCTCTATTTCTACTATTGTTAAAAAATTACGAGTCCTCATTTATATGATAACAATGCATTGAATTAATAATGTGCACTACTGTTTATATATAAGCTTATATGTAGAGCCCTGCAAATCCGCGGATATACGCCATTTTTCTGCGGATGCGGATAAATTATCATTGAAATCGCGCGGATGCGGATTGGATGCGGATTATATATCATATCCGCTTATCCGCAATATCCGCGTGAACATAAAATCTTCGGTTGGACGCCTCTTTCAACGGAAGACGCTTTAAGAACCCCAAAAATGTATCGCTGGCATTTGTATTGTGCTTATGACAAAAGTAAAATAATGATACGTTACGGTACTTTTTACTTTTTTTATTCTTCTTATAAAGACCTACTCTACGCTTACTTAAATAATTAAATATAGTAAAGTTAATGTAACAGTCGTAGATACAACAATTTCTTTGGCTTTATCGCGTTTATTAATTTGTAAATAATTATGGAATTACTAATTGGAAATATTAGTAAAAATTAACCATGGTAATTTGCCGCATTTAAAAATATATCAAATTTAAAAAAATAAAAATGAATTTAAGATTTTTTTTTTTATTATTAACAACTTATTTTTTTAATTTTTTTGATCTTATAGAACTTTCCTTGTCATTTATTGGTCAAAAATGTGATAAATCAATCTGTTTAATTATTACTAAATATCGTTGCTCTAAATAATAGTGAGATATCTTAAAAAACTAAGTTTCTGAGATATTGCTGTTTAAAGTTTTACATTTTATATAAACTTGGTTTAAGAGTCGAATAATTGAAGACCCTGGGATAAGAAGGCTACAAGCCACACTTTGTATAATTTTAAGTTGTTTATTGGATTATGATCGTAAAAATGATATTTCCTACACAAAAATATAATTTAACATTTCAATAACAGATGGCAGAAATAAATCGAAATATTGTTTTTGCCATTCAGATATTTTTCGTTGAAATTTGCAGAATAATGTCATAAGCCACAGTGTTTTCAAGATGCATTCTTATTCATAGACAAAGAGCCTTTAAAATTTTGCAATGTCCGTTGTTTTAAATTTGATACCAATTATCCAAATACTGTGTTTTTAAAATATGTGTAAAATAGCGAAAAGGGGTCGATCAATATGTTATAATTTAAAATAATTGAAACCAAAGTACGATAGCCTTATTAGAGTTAATTTCAAAGAAAAAGACAAAGAAACTTTTACCATATATACCGCCAATACATCATGGCTTCTATACCAGTTTAAGCGGCTTTAATAATGAAGTTGACGAAATTAATGATGGTTTTCCGGAAAATGAAGAACCAGAGTAGCTCAATTTAATATGGCACCTGTTATTATTAGATTATAACAAAACATTCATCCGTCAGTTGAATATTTAATTTTGAACAATACAGATTTTTTTAGATGGACAGGTTTCTTGTTATTGATTGTAACATTAATATTGTTTTGAAATTAAATAATTAATTATTATTGTTTGCATAAAAAGAATATAAGCCATAAAAAGTATGATATATTTTAATATAAAAAGGGTACATGCCTCATTTTTTTAAACAAAAATACTTATTATTATTAACATGTAAACATTATTTACACTAATTCCATTCTAGTACATATTTTTGAATTTGTTAAATATGTTTCGTATATTGAAAATTGTGTAATAACGTGCATACGATTTATAGATTCTTCTAAAATATTCTAAATGAAATAACTCAAAAACTTAGTTTTGTGGCTTAAATCCTTCTTATCCCAGGGTCTTCAATTGTAATTTTCATCTTTATTTTTTAATCTATATAATCTCAGTACGACGTTAGATAGAAAACATATTTCTTGACCAATTAATATTAATGTGGTAAAATATAAAAAATTTTAGTACTGTTTTAAAACAGCGACATGCCAAATAAGGCGCAATATGTTAGATATTTCCAAACAGACAGCAAATCCTGTGCGGATTGTGCGGATATTTTTGCGGATGCGGATTATATATTTACAAAGGCTGCGGATGCGGATTGGATGCAGATCCTGTCTATGCGGATGCGGATCGGATGCAGATACTAAAAAACGTATCCGCGCAGGGCTCTAGTTATATGCACAATTTGTAACAAAAAAAAAAAATTACAACTAGAAAAAATACTCAAATATCTGGGAGTCTATTCTGTAAGCTTTTCGACAATCATTTCTATGGTATTCTGTTGAAAGTTACGATTTTCAACACCTCGTGTTGGTATTCTGTAACTCAGCGGTTTCCAAATTTTGTTCTCTAACGCCCCTTAATAAAAAAATCCCATCTCTGGCGCCCCCCTATTCAGGAAATTTATAAACAATTTGTAAATAATGTCTTTATTGAAATAATAATCACAAAAGTAGTACAAATATGTAATGTAAATAATATCTCTAATTCCTAAATATTTATTCTCACAACATTAATCACGAAAATTGTATAAAAATAAATTATTTTAATATTAAATATAATACAAAATACTATAAAAATTAATCAATTTTAATGTGAAGAATAGTCTTGTTTCTTCGCACATTCGTTAAAACACGGTTCATATGAAGAAAGAGCTACTCTTATTTCGTCTTCTACTATTAATCCTGCTCGATATTTTGTTTTAATAACAGCTAATGTGAAAAATCCTGTTTCGTACATATATGAGGTCACAAAAGGTAAAAGAATTTTTATAGCTTTTGATGATAAGGCGGGATATTCCTTGCTTACTACCAACCAGAATTTCCCCGGATGATTCGGATTGAATTGATCTTTTAGCGAGCTATCACAAAAAAGTTCTATTCATTTTTCCTGTTCATTAGTTCAAAATTATCATTATATTTGACAATAAACGATCGAAAAAAAAAATTACATATTTGCAATAAACCCGCAACCCCTTGGTGAATCTTGCGCGCCCCCCACTTAGGAAACCGCTGCTGTAACTCATTGATAGTGCACTTTTAACAGTGTTGTATCGCCCTTGAGAGGAGATGTAAGAATGTATCCTCTTTAAAATGTGATAATGACATTTGTACTTATTGTTTACATACGTTTGAATATATTTGTAGGTAACTGTAATTTAAAATGTGTGTTTTATATGGAAATATATATTTTTGTAGCTTTTTATAAATTTTTAGATGTACATGAAGTGAAAAAGATAATACAGCTCAGTAATATAATGAGAATATCAATTATTTTTTATAATTGTTTCTGTGTTATTTAGCTTATTTATATTAAACATATAAATATATAAGATAATTCTTGCAAAATTTGCAACTGAAGATGGAACACAAACAGATTTCATTGCCATTAATGATATAAAGCTAGACATAAAAAACAAATAAATAATAAATGGGATATGGACTACAAAGAAATTTCAAAATCGAAGGGCAAGTTCTATTACAATTTACAGAATTCACTACCGGCATCCCCTTGGTTCAACTCATCAATGCCCAGAAAATTTATCACCACAATGACCAGAATTCGTCTTAATCATACCCGACATCCCAGCCACCTGTTCAAAATCAATCTAGCTGATTCACCATTATGCTCATGTGATCAAAACAAAGTTGCGAGCTTAAATCACCTCATATTTGAATGTGATAACTACTCTACAAACAGAATTTTTATTATATTCCTCTTGTTGCATATAAACATAAAAAACAGTTTTTAATTTTGTTTTTTTGTAATTTGAAGGCTTAAAAAAACCATAAATGTATGTAGCGCGCGAAAACGACGTGTGACGTCATACCCCTTCTAACTGACACATTACACTACTAGCTTACCGGCGTACATAGTCTGTTATGAACTTATTTGTTTGTATAACTTTTATAGGTTATGTAAAGTTAGAGTGATTTTAATTAAAATAAAGTTTAATTCTATAAAAACAATTTATACATGTTTACCTATTTAAATTTTATATTAAAATAGATAACTTATATTGCAGTATTTCAATTATGCCTCTAACGTTTTGTAACTTCATGTAAACAATGTAGTAAAATTCTGACATCTAAATTACATAAATATTTACATTTTACAGAGTTGCAGCGTTTGTTTACATAAAGTTATAGAATATAAAATAAAAATTACTTTGACACCACGTATTTCTTCAGCACTGTAGCATTCATTATTTTTTATATATTCCATGAGCATAAATGCATCAATGTTGGGTAAATTATCACTCTGAGCCCTAACAAAATCTTTATCTGCCATTTTAATAATAAATGCGTGAAAAATTGTTTAAAAACAAATACAAAACTCTCGAACAATACAATACACACACGTGTAAAGATTGTTGTAGCTGTATCTGTGATGTGAAACCCTTATCGTTTGACGTCATACTCAGTCGTTTTTACTCGGCAACCTTCGCTCCGTGGTCGGCTTATTTCAAATTTACAATATTTTAATTCAAAAATTTGGCTATAATATTAATTATAATGTAATTTTTGTTTTGTTAGGTGACATAACTAACATTAACATATCAAAATAATGTAGTTTTAAGGAAATAAAAATTTTATGCGTATCCCCTATTCTATAATGAACTAATCAAAGAAAATATACAAATTCCCACTCGGAATGAAAATCTTATTGCTGGCTACCACCGAGATATCTGAAATTATATTTTTAAATTTATTGTAAATGCAAAAATTATAACTTAAATGTATGTAGAAAGTACTGTAATGGCTAATAGTATTAGTATACTCATGCCAACTTGTAATAAAATAAAATAATAAAAAAAGATACTTTTAATAAAATTTAATTAATCTAAATAAGCTGTTTTGCACAATTATATTTTTTCCAATCGTATCTGCAATCCTCTACATCAGCGGTTTCCAAAGTGGGGGACGTGCAAGAATCACCAAGGGGTCGCTGGTTTGTTGCAATTTTTTTCGATCGTTTATTGTCGAATATAATGATAATTTTGAACTAATGAACAGGAAAAATGAATAGAATTTTCTTGTGATAGATCGCTAAAAGATTCAATCCGAATAATCCGGGGAAATTCTGGTTGAAAGTAAGGAATATCCCGCCTTATCATCAAAAGCTATAAACATTCTTTTACCTTTTGTGACCTCATATATGTGCAAAACAGAATTTTCCACATTAGCTGTTATTAAAACAAAATATCGAGCAGGATAAATAGTGGAAGACGGAATAAGAGTAGCTTTTTCTTCATATAAACTGCGTTTTAACGAATTATGTGCGAAGAAACAAGCCCATACTTCACATTAAAATTGATTCATTTTTATTGTATTCTGTATTACGTTTAATATTAATATAATTGATTTTTATACAATTTACGTGATTTATGTTGTGAGAATAAATATTTAGGGATTAGAGAAATTATTTATATTACATATTTGTACTACTTTTGTGCTTATTATTTCAATAAAGACATTATTTACAAATTGTTTATAAATTTATATAAAGGGAGATGGGATTATTTATGAAGGGAGCGTTAGTGAACAAAGTTTGGAAACCGCTGCTCTACATTAATACCAGTGACGGGTCATCTTACAGTCAATATTCTTGAAGGAATTCTATATATTACCGGAATTATTATTAATATTTTGTAAGACTTTTGGCATTTCTATTCAGAATAACCCCTTGTTATAAGTCTATTCTGACCATCACAAGATGTCAAAATTTCAAAATGGCACCACTTATTTTCGTTAATGCCAAATACAAAACAACATCACATAGAGGACAGTCTACGGAGACAGGAAGTGTGGAAATGACTGTCAACAAGTTACAGAATAGACCCCCAGTATACAGGGGTGCACACAGATTTTTGGCTTGGAGGGGGTCCAATTATACTTAATTTTTATAAACACAGGGCAAAATTTCAATTTCAAATGAAGAGAAAAAAAAGGTCCTCCCTTCTAAATTTTAAGTGAAAAGCAAAAAAAAAAGTCCTTCCTTCCCACAGTACGAGGGGGGGGGTCCGGACCCCTTGGACCCCCCTTGTGTTCGCCCCTGCCAGTATACAAAATACAGCATAAACTCGATATTATGGGTACCCTAATATGGCACTTGATGTTCTACGGTGACGTCACGTAGTGACAAGGTCATAAGAGACTTGTTATCTCCCTATAAACTCCATGCTACAAATGTGAAAACGTTGTACATTAAGTCCGTTCTACATTTTAC
Organism: Liopterus haemorrhoidalis; assembly: GCA_963971575.1. NCBI lineage: Eukaryota > Metazoa > Arthropoda > Insecta > Coleoptera > Dytiscidae > Liopterus > Liopterus haemorrhoidalis. Next base: position 143,171,116 of record OZ020611.1, on the reverse strand, counting down.
TTTTATGCGAAGAACTACAGATTTTTTGCGTAGCACTGACATAAAAATATAATGTGCAACACAACTATTTCCTTCTAACTTTCGATGCTACACTACAAACTACAATATTTTCAAAACTACCTCCGGTCAAATTTTTGGGTGACAGTATACTTCTCAGTCGTACCAACTACCAACATTTTAGTTTTTGTTTACAACTTAACTTTTAGAAGTTTATTAAGTTGATAAGAAGTTTATTTAGAACATATAATTAAATATAAACTTAGCACAATTAAACAATATTTATAAATTGGTTACTAGAATTGGTCCTATAACCAAACTGTTGTCTGTTTCCTAAACCTAGAATTTTTTAAGTTAGCAGTGAAGAGCATCACAAAGTAATAAAAGATGGAAGGTATCGCTGTCTCTTATTTTTTTCCCCCACTATATTCTGTAGTATCAAAAGTTGAAATGACGTCAGAGTTGGATAGTACTGAAAAAATTATAATCTAGAACGGACTTTATCTACCGCTACTGTCGACCAGGACACTCTCAAGATCACGTAGCAACTTTTACACGAGTAAGAAGTTGAGTTACTATCTATACTTAAATAAGAAACGGAATACAATTTTGCATGTATACGGTGGAAATTGTTTTTCGGACATTTTTGGATTGTTGGACATTTTTCGTACTATATATAAATTTATCGACTTACAGTGAGGAATCGTTCTCTTCCAAGGATACCAAATGGTCCAGTTGATAGAGTAATTGGCTTTTGTGATCTCATTAACATAAACCTGACATCTTTCTGGAGTGAAACAGGCAAATCTATCCAATTTATCTGGTATAGTTCGTCAGCAATACTAATACTCTGTAAATGGAAATATTTCGAATAAAACCAAAATTAATTCATATTCGACATACTTCATCTGAAAGGTCTTGAGCTGAATAATTCACCATAAAAAGTATGAATATCCATCCTCCAAGATGTGCAATATAACGCAAGCTTTCAGGAAAAGATTCCGACTGAAACAAAAAAGTTTTTTGAGAGCGTATTTTGCCGAATCATTCGCTGGTGATACTAAACTCTAATTTCCAACACCGCCTCGAAGCGGATCATATATAAATCCATGTTAAATAAAATATGTGCAAATTTTATCGAAATGCACGTGGCCGCCTACAGACGACTGCACAATGAAACGCCTATAAACGCCGGTTGAGCAAAATTATACGTGTTTTTACTGAAAACAATCAGCTGAGTGCAAGAGTTGACGTATTATGGATATTTGCCTGAGGTTACATATTAAAAATAAATAATAAACATTTTACAAAAGTAAAGGGATTGTAATTCTTGAATAACAAATACACCAGAAAAATAAAACAATTTCTGTTCTTATTTCACCCATATAAACCTTTTGGCACTACCTGCCCAGATCCGATTCAGGGTGGGCTTACCATTTTTAGGTCTACAGATAATAAGTTACACTTTAGGTTAAATTTGAATGCAAATTTAGCATTAGTGGCCCTCCATAAGCCTAGTACAATTTGTTAGCTAAGCAAAAAAAAAAAAAAAATGGTTGCTAAAGGGATAAATATACGAGGTCTGTTCAAAAAGTATCGCGAATTTTAAATTTCCGCGGGTTACGTATATTCGATTTTCGATTTTTTTGTGGCGTTATGTTGGTACTCATGTGTCTCATTTATGCCGACAAGTTCGGCCATTTTTAATGTTCAGTTAATTTTGGACAGTTGCTTTACTTGCACGTGTTTTGGCTCGTCTTCGATTTTCGACGCCCGAGCACGTCAACAACAGACGAAAACATTGATGAAGTGAAAAAAATAATATTGGCCAATCGTCGAATCACTGTTAGAGAAGTTGCTGAGGACCTAAACATATCGATTGGCTCGTGCCGTTCGATTTTTACCAAAGATTTGGACATGAGACGGGTCACCGCGAAATTGCTAGTGCGCGAATTTTTGGCCAAAAACAACACACTAATAATGCCGCAGCCACCGTATTCCCCAGATCTGCCCCCTGTGACTTTTTCTTGTTCCCGAAACTGAAGAGGCCCATGAAAGGACGACGCTATGCTACGAGTGAGGAGATAAAGACGGCATCGAAGGAGGAGCTGAACAAGATCACAAAAAATGATTTTTTCAGTTGCTTCGAGGATTGGAAAAAACGTTGGCACAAGTGTATAATATCTGGTGGGGATTACTTTGAAGGGGACAAAATAGATATTCATGAATAAATAAATAATTTTTGAAAAAACACAAAATTCGCGATACTTTTTGAACAGACCTCGTACTTGTATCTGAATATTGCTGTTTTCATAATTTTTGGTTATTCTGCCGGTCGTGCGCGCCTCTATATTTGTTTATATTTGTTTCATAATGTCAGGCGGCCGTAGCGGCAATATAACCGATCATGCATAACAAAAACCCTTGTTCATACTTACAATTAGTATCTGGTATTCTAGTATTCCAAAAATGAATGCTGCCAGTGTTACCAAAGCAAAGCAAAATATAGAAAAACACTTATCGACGTATTCGCCATATCTGAAACATATTGATTTACTGGATGTCCTATTTAATAAATAATGAATGGAGATGGAGATGATAAAAAGATGAGATACGACTTCGATTAAATTAGGCGAAATTATCACTATAACTAGCAAAAGTCGCACAATTTGTTGCCGGTCCTCAGTCACAAGTCATGGGGAGCAGACCGCACTGTCATGTTACGTTTATATCGTTCTCTAGTGCGCTCTAAGCTGGACTACGGATGTCTAGCTTATGGGTCAGCTAAACACCAAGAGATAAGAATTCTTGACACTGTACATCCCACTGGGGTTAGATTGGCCACAGGTGCATTTCGCACCAGCCCAATACCAAGCCTGCTGTGTGAAGCAGGCGAACCGTCACTGTACAATCGTCGTAAAATTCTATCTCTGCAGTATATGGCTGTACTCAGTGCCAAGCTAGATCGTCCTGCGTATGACCCTATTCTACAAAATAGGCATACAGAGACTTATGACAGAGAACCAAGAGCAAATGGGCCTTTTGATCTGAGGACTTTCGACATTTTGAGTGACATTGATTTTAATATGCCCGAAATAGCAAGTTTCGTTTTGTGTGCTGTTCCACCGTGGACGCTACCGCATCCGCTTGTGAATCTCGCATTAACTAGATTTGATAAAGATACTACGTTGCCTATCGAATACCAACATGAGTTACAAAGAACACTGGTCCCTAGGTTCGAAGATACTGTCATTTTTACGGACGGATCAAAATCCGGAACCAGGGTTGGGTGTGCGTTCGTTGTTTTGAATCTACAACAGTTTCAATACCGTCTGCACTCCATAACGAGTGTTTACACTGCTGAGCTGTACGCTATTTTCAAGGCCCTGTGTTTTGTTTCGTCAAAGCAAAGTCGGTCAAGTGTTATCTTGACGGACTCGCGTCCGAGATATCCAGATCCAGATCCAGTGCATCCTCTTGTACTAAAGATCCGGTTGCTTCTCTCCAATCTGAATACTCAGAATGTGAGGGTAGAGCTGTTCTGGATACCGGGACATATTGGTATTAAATGCAACGAAGCGGCAGATGCAGCTGCAAAAGCCGCCTCCCACAGACCTATGATTGATGTGAGTTTAATTTTTCCAGATGACGCAAAGAGTCATCTGAAACACCTGGTTTTAGACATGTGGCAACACGAGTGGAGCCGCACACAGAACGTTAACTTGCGACAGATTAAGGGAGACGTTAAACCATGGGGTTCTTCCTGCAGGATTAGCCGCAGGGAGGAAACCGCCATTCCACGCCTCCGTGTAGGCAACTGTTGGTGGATCCATGGACACCTCCTTCGAGGTGAAGAGTCCCCTATCTGTGAGACGTGTAACACCGATATGTCTGTGTTACACTTTAAAACTGAATGTGTACAGTTCGAGGATGTCAGGGAGAGGTTAGGCCTGTACTATGACCTATCAGTTGATTTAGATGACGACAGAGTAGTCATGGACAGGCTGATACTTTTCCTGAGAGAATCGAACTTACTGTTTTATGTGTGAAGTCTTGCTTCTAAACTGTGATATTCGATGGTAATTGGCCCCTTACCATCGCCCTGAGTCTGTTCAAATTTTCGAACAGACTTTTTTATCTTATTTATTTTTGTTTGTCTGTGCAAGATTTCTTTTATTGAGTATGCGTAATTTTATTGATTTTATCTATTTATTGATTGTTTAATTTATTGTTTATTAATACGTAGTGTAGTCATTTAAATGGGCTGCGTTAGGCGCAAATAGCTTTTGTTGCTGTGCGCCAAAAATTTTAACTAACTAACTCACTATAACTAGTACTTTTGAATGGCACTTCATTTGTTTTGTTAAAATGCATGACACAATAGAGTAAATGTTCCGTATCTTCCCAACAGTTTAAATTAGAATTAGGTTGTATGTTTAGAACAGAGTATATTGTGACCGTTAGAAATGAGAAGACGCAGCCGTAAGAGTGTGGCACCAATAGCAATCATTCATGCATCTGTAGTTGACAGAGAAACACGCGTTTCGAACATGACATTGATATATTTTCATTGATATGATATAAGTCGGAATATAACTGATATTTTTTGGTTATGAGGTTAATGATTTTCAAAATATGTATACTATAAATCTCATTGAAAACAGGTAAAAATTCATTATAGGTTCCCGGTTATATACGTCTATCAAGTTTCGGCTTTTTCTGTCCTAAATTTTTGCTAATCAAATCTAACCTAATTATTAGAGCCCTGCAAATCCGCGGGTATCCGCGGATTATCCGCGGATATCCGCAACTTTTCTGCGGATGTGGATAAATTATCATTTAAACCATGCGGATGCGGATCGGATGCGGATTAAATGTCATATCCGCTTATCCGCAATATCCGCGTGAACATTTAATCTTCGGTTACTTTCCGAGAAACAAGCAATTGTGTTCTGACTACGCAGTCCTCGGTTATTTTCGGTTGTCTGTATATACATGATATTTTGTAGCTTTCAATCTCACTTTATTTTATTTTTATTAAGACAATTGTCTATGATCAAGACTGAGTTGAGACAATCAACTTAACTTTCTTTTTATTATTGAATATATTATAGAAAATAATATTTTGGACAAAAGTTTCCTGGTACACTTTCGACGTAATTCTTCCTACCTCTGCTCTAATTCTGGCTTTTAAATCTGATAAAGGTTTTTTTTTTACATAAAACTGATTAGTAAGTTTTATTTAACTACCAAAATTTACCTACATAATTTTTTCTCGAAAATTTTATTATGTAACCTGCCAATTTTTTTATACTACCCGAAGTAAAAAGTCTTGCAGATCCCAAAAATTTGATAAATGACACATGTTGCTATTTGAAAAAGTTGCAACGCCTAACTCATGCGCGAAATGGCGTAAGAGAATTACTTGATCCTAAAAATATGAAGCACCTTCTATCAAGTAACTTTTCTGATTTTTTTTTTAATTCAATATTAAAAAAAGCAGCACGCCACTTACTCCCTACGAAAAAGAACGCTTAGGCCCCCCAAAATTGTTATCTCTCTCTAGATTTAAATAAGTTATTAGCGCATCTAGGCCTTAAAACTTTTGGGGTCCCTTAGGTTAGGTTAGTAATAAATAAGCTGGTAAATCCAAAAATTTTCAGTAGCGTTTTAGAGCAGAGATTACCTAAACAGGCGAAATATGTTAGTTCTTTCCAAACTGACAGCAAAACCTGTAGTGCGGATAGTGCGGATATTTTTGCGGATGCGGATCGGATGCGGATTTGTTATTTAAAAAAGCTGCAGATGCGGATCGGATGCGGATCGGATGCGGATCGGATGCGGATCATGGATGTGCGGATGCGGATACATAAAAGCTTATCCGCGCAGGGCTCTACTAATTATAGTGTAGGTGTAGTTATACATTACTTTATTTCCCCCCCACAATTTCCCCATTTAAAATTATTTATCATTGTGCATGCATTTTTAACGCATATTTACTATGAGCTCTAATGGGTATGTGTATGGAATTTGAGCCATGCAATCATTTAAATGTGAATTTAACCATTTGTTTAAAGTTTTGTCTCCATTTCAATGTTCATCGAAATCAAGCTGTTCCCGCTCGTAACATTATCCTACGGTGGGTTGCGTACACCAGGTACACTAATGAGCAAAAGACCGTCGGGGCGCTATGGCGCAGTTGTCAGCTCATTTGACAGCTAACCATGGGGGCTCGGGTTCGAATCCCGGTGATGGCATGGATGTTTGTATTTGTCATAAAATTACTAAAGTATCCAAAATAAAAATAAAAGATACACTGGTTAATGGTCATCAGTAGCTAAGACAAAAAAAAAAAGGCCGTCGGGGGCTACACGAACGGTACATACCCCTGAAAATGTAGAAAGCGTCAAACAAGCCCTGCTGCGCAGTCCGAGTTGATGTGCTCGGAAGCATTCTGCTGAACTTGGCCTCAGTAATCGTTTAGTAAGTATTTTGCATTTTGACCTGCATTTCTACCCGTACAAATTGGCCGAAGTGTAACAGTTGAAGCCTGGGGATTACGTACAGTGACTGAACTTCGCATATGAAAGTGCTTAATTCGACGTAGGATAGTGTTACGAGCGGGAACAGCTTGATTTCTAATGATACGCTGAACGGATAAGGATAAGGATACGCTGAACTGCCGTGATCGACTCTTTATTCTCGACGAAAAAGTCGCACGCAAAAACGCGGTGTTCTATCATCCACGGCTTCAACAGAAAAAAAATGCTAAGACTTCACAAACCTAACGCCATCTGCCGCGCATCTCTCACTTCACCTGGTGGTGAGTTCTAGCCATTTCAAAAACGCTATCCTTTCCTTTTTTGTCGACGTTGCCGGCTGTAAAACACACTGAACTGTGAAGACGCGTTTTTTTTAAAATAAACTCATAATTTTCCGCATAATATTATAGGTTCATTGACATATTTGACACTTTTACAACATTTGGCACAACCGCTCCCATTTCCCATAAGAGCATTACTGCATTCTAACGTTTGAACGTGTAGTCTGCAATGCATTTTATCAAAACAAGTTAAGTGTCGGTCTAATTTAACCGAAGTCGTATCTTTTCTAGTTTTCGAGATCCTCATATAGTCCTGGTTAAATGGGAGAACTGGTACACTTCGTTCAACATAAGAAAAATACAGGGTATTATAAATTAAGTCATCCATTCTGCGCGAGAAAATAGATGATCACATTGACGTAAATAAGGGTTCTAATCAATTGTTGTGGATACCAAACATACAAAATCATGTATTTCAAATACATTTTTAATTATTTTAGTACACGGTATACCTTGAAACGTAGGAGAAATAAATAATAATAACGGAAATAAACAAACAACATTGAACAATACGCGTAGTCAAAAACAAATCAAAGTAAGTGAGGCCACTGAAATGTGTTAAACTAGCTGTTTAGCGTAATAGACGAAATTTGGTTTTTGCACATGGAAGCCGTTAGCATCCGTCTGTGTTATTCTTACGTTGAACGAAGTCTACATATCGCGGGTGACCTGGCAATACCTCCTATCTGCATAAATAGAAATTTAAAGGATAGGGTGACCATTCGTCCCGCATTCTAACATTTTGTCCCGCATTAAGATGCGTCCCGCATTTTAACATTTTGTCCTGCATTGTCCCGCATTTTGTAACTTGTATTTGAGGAAATGAGGACCTTTTTTTTTGCTCTTCACTTGGATTTGGGAGGTGAGGACCTAATTTTTGCTCTTCACTTGGATTTGGGAGATGAGGTCCTTTTTTTGCTCCGCCCCGCATTACCTCCTTAAGAAAATGGTCACCCCTATTAAAGGAGAGGTAAAAAACTGATTTATGTCAGCCGTTTTTGCGTAGTATTGTCACAACTTGTGCAGTAATACGTGGATTACAATGCAAACCAAGAACTTATTTTCGCTAAAAATTGTAGATAGGAGGTATTGCCAGGTCACCAGCTATATGTAGTATTTTTGTAAACTTACTTAATAATAGCAATGTGATAAATGACACACTTTTTAAATTTTTCTTCTTTGTTAGTTGCTGTATGCATGGCTTCGTTTAGTAACTTTTTCAAATTTCTCAAATGTCCGACAATATGTAAAACAATACACGAACACATCAAGAAACATTCAAAAATCACGAAACAAAAAACAAATGCGTGTAACAAGGTGTAGAATAGTATAATCTCAAAAACTGGACTGTCAGAATAACTGAATGGGTACCATAAAGGGCCATATATGCCACAAGGAATATGTTTAGTGTATACTGCAATCTTTTGTTTTTCCTTGCAGTTTTTGATATCAGCAAAGGGTAGAAGAATATACAGAAATCCGCTAACAAAAATATAGTTTTTAAAAGTTACTGAAAGAAATCTACATCTCTCCTCTATTTGAACGATGTCACTTGGTACACTGTGTATTTCTAGTTCTCTTAGTTTGGTTGGTAGGTCTTTTAATCTGTCACGTTGATAGTAAAAAATTACTGAAAGTACCAACATTGTAAACATACAACCAAAATACAAAAGTCCTGTTAAAAATGTTTTAATATCGTCCCTTAAACCTAAAAATTAAAAGACACAAAATAAAAATAAAAAATTATTAAATACCGGGTCGTTCGTAAGGATTTTTAATGTAAATGAGGTTCCCGTAGATACTTCCTAGGTTTTTTTGTTATAGATATACATTTTTGTTGTATCGAAATTAATAAGAGAGATACATATTTCAATATAATTTGCCCGACAGCCCCAGAATCGAAAAGCTCCTAGCGAGGTGCGCTGCCATGTATTGGCAAAAAAAAAGATAAACAAATGCAAAACTGTTTTTTATATTAATATACAACAAGAGGAATATAATTTTAAAAAAAATAAAAAAGTCATGCCTGTCCCCTATTGAAAAACAAGAATTTGGTAAATAAAATTAAACCGAAGTTATTACTAATTATTCGGTAATATTGTAGGCACCTAATTTAACTTCAAAATACCCGCCAAGCAACTTACCGTTTAAGTTGGCAACGCAAAACGCAACAGACAGTACACGCTAGATTCCCGCGATTATCACAACGTACAAAGTGTGTGTGTGCCACCTGACAACCGCCCTACAGCCTCAGAAGTGGGATTAAAGACCAAAATAGTGAGAATCATCAATTCGTGAGTACAATGGAGAATAGAGAATTGCATGTATCAGATTTTAGTGGCGTTGGATCAGAGCCTCCGACTTCCCCAATTGCTAACCTAAATCCTGCATGTAACCTTGAAAACCATAACTCGTGTTTTGCGTCTTCCTACCTCCCGTGCTGCACAACGGACATAAATACATTACAGGATACGATTGCACGATTGCAACATCAAATCAATTCCTTGCAAATAAGTGTGCAGAACCCGTGTGTCATTCAAACGGAAGCGAAGCCTCGCACGCCACCTCAGGCGCCTGCGACAGCTGCTGCTGCCTACGTTACCGGCTCACCGTTCGACAGCGCACCAACGAACAAACCAGTTTCTCGTATGACTACACAAGGTCACACGAACGCTCCAATGTTCCCGCAACAACCGCCGAGCGTCGCTTCTAAACAATTGTTAATGCCAGCGTTCACCGCAGAGTCGCGCGCGTATACAATGCATAGATTCACGCAAGAGGCGCAATACGAAATTCTAGATTTCGACCCCGATCAAACAGCAGTATCCGCCGAGCGTTTTATAGAATCGGTCGAGAATGCTCGTGTATTTTATAACCTCGACGATAGAAATACGGTTATACACGCGAAACTTAAACTTCGCGGAGCCGCAAAATTATGGAAGGACTCAGAACCTCCAACAATCTCTTGGAACGAGTTCAAAAGCAGGTTCATGGAAACATTTTCCAGCCAAGAATATTCCATTGACATCCACCGCATGTTAAGGGATAGGAAACAAGAACCCGACGAATCTCTAAGAACTTACGTGTTCAGCATGAAATCCATAGCACGTGACTACGTTGACGCGTATAGCTTAATTTCATACACCATACAAGGCTTACGAGATACAAATCTTGCGAGACAATTTTACACTAACGTACCTCGCAACCTCAACGATCTGCTTAGACGCGCTGAATCGTACTACGCGTTTGAATCGAACCGAAAATCGAACATCGCGCAAAAAGATACGAAGTCTCCGCAGACATACAACAATAAAACCGCAGATGCGCCACCAAGGTCAGCACCGCAAGCGCGAAGCGCACCACCGAAAGAAGAACGAACTAAAAACGATACCAACAATATGGTACGCGATAACATGATCTGCCCATTCTGCATGGAGTCAGCCCATCGAATGAAGGATTGCCCTAAGATTGCATGCACCAAGTGCAAATGCAGCGGTCACCTCGCTCGCGACTGCAAAAAACAAAACGATACAAAAACCGCGTTAGTAATAAAACAGAACCCCGGAAATCTCGTGATTAATGTTACTATCAACGGGATTAATGCCGAAGCATTAGCAGACACAGGTTCATCCGTAAATTTAATAACTTCCTCAGAAGCTAACAGACTTAACCTCGACTACATCGAAACCGATTCGATCGAAATAAAACCGATTAGTTTAACAGGACTGAACGGTGCACGATGCCAAAATACAGGTATCACCAAAGCGTCCGTGAAAATAAGAGACTCTATTGTCAAAACGCGCCTATACGTCGTAGACGATGACGTCATACCCGTTCCATTGATACTTGGTCTAGATTTTCTACAGGATCAACGCGTCGTACTTAAAATTGAACACGGTGTCGCCGACATCGAAATAGGAGACATCAAAGAGTCCCCAACCGATACAGCAAGTGATGTCGTAATCAACCCGCAAGTAAACGAAGACGACAAGTCTGAAGTCTTAAAACTAATACGCGACGTTACTACAACCGATATTAAGCCAGAAACGCTACCAGGCTTCGAGATGAACATCAGGCTCACCTCCGCTGAACCGATCGTTTATCGCCCAAGAAGACTATCCGTTTCCGAGCGTAAATACGTAGAAGACACTGTTAGTGATCTCCTCAGCAAGGGCATCATTAGACACAGCAAGTCCGACTACGCAAGCCCAATCGTCTTAGTGGACAAAAAGAACGGAGAAAAACGGCTATGCGTCGACTACCGCGCCGTAAACAAAATCACAGTTAAGGATAAATTTCCGTTACCGCTAATAGACACACAAATAGACGCCTTGTCGAACCACAGTTACTTCACTACACTAGACTTGAAAAATGGATTTTTCCACGTCCCCGTCGCGGAAGATTCTAAGAAATACACTGCATTCATTACACACGAAGGGCTCTATGAATACAACTTCATGCCATTCGGGTTAACAAACAGCCCCGCTACGTTCCAACGTTACATAAACAAAATATTTGAACCACTACTTCACGACAAGACAATTCTCATCTACATGGACGACATTCTGATCATGTCGCGAACGATTCCCGAAGGTATCACACAACTCGCGCGTGTGATGGACATTGTCACCAAATACGGATTGTCTCTCCGACTAGATAAATGTAAGTTCCTCCAGGAAGAAACCGAATACTTAGGGTTCAGGATCCGGGAGAACGAGGTACGACCTCAAACCAATAAAACAGAAGCAGTCAAGAAATTTCCAGTGCCTACAAACGTCAAGCAGGTACAACGATTCCTTGGTCTCGCTGGGTACTTCAGACGATTTATCCCGTCGTACTCTTCGATCGCCAAACCACTAACCAAATTAATCGGAAAGGAAACAAAATTCGAATTTGGACCTGAACAGGTAGAATCCTTTCAACGAATAAAAGAGATTCTATCGAGCGAACCTGTCCTCGGAATATATTCCCCGGATAATGATACAGAACTTCACACCGATGCTAGCTCATACGGCTACGGTGCTGTACTGCTACAGCGAGGCATCGACAGAAAAATGCATCCGATTTATTACATGTCGGCTACGACGAGCGCTGCCGAATCAAGGTATCACTCATTCGAACTCGAAATGCTAGCAGTCATACGCAGTCTAGAAAAGTTCAGACCCTACTTGCTGGGTATACCTTTCAAACTCGTCACAGATTGTAACTCATTAAAACTAGCATTATCAAAACGCGAAATTAATGCACGGATATACAGATGGTCCATTCTCTTAGAAGACTTCAACTACAGTCTTGAACACAGACCGTCTAAAGACATGCAACACGTCGACGCCTTAAGTCGAATAACCATGATAACGTCCAAGGACCCTGATGCAGAGACCCGCTTTCTCAAACTCATGCAACAAAAGGATCCGGAGATAAGAGCAAGCATAGACCTGCTCGAAGAGGAGAAAACTCCACCGAACAAGCATTTTGTACTACGCAATGGTATTCTATGCTACGAAGTAGACAAAAGATATTTATTTGTCATTCCACGCACAATGAGACCTAACATCGTTCGTTCAGCACACGATGAAAATGGACACGTCGGTGTTGAAAAAACAGTCCGAAAGATATTAGAAGCCTATTGGTTCCCAAAACTACGACGCTACGTAGTGAAACACATAAAACACTGCCTCAAATGTTTGACGCATAACGCAGCCAGCGGCAAAGCCGTAGGACAGCTAATCAACATACCTAAAGGACAGCAGCCTTTCCAAACCCTACATTGTGACCATGTTGGACCTTTAGATACCCCATCCAATGGTAATAAACATATCCTTGTTATCATAGATGCGTACAGTAAATTCCTTTTCCTTTACGCCACTAAAACTACATGCACGCGAGAAGTGATAAATGCATTTAAATCACTACTGCAGACATTTGGTCCGCCACGATCTCTAGTAACTGACCGCGGAAGTGCGTTTACCGCGAGTGAGTTTGAGACTTTCTTAAAAGACAATGACATTGTCCACGTACTGAATGCGACTTCCACACCGCGCGCAAACGGTCAGTGTGAACGTTACAACAGAACTGTACGTGCAGTGCTCGCGAAGATAACCAACGAAGGCGACGCGTGGCACCAGAAACTCACCACAGTGCAACACGTGCTCAACAATACCTATCAAAGGAGCATTGATGCAACCCCAGCTCGTGTCCTACTAGGGTACGACCTACGTGTAAACTCCGACCAGAGAGTACGAGACCTCTTACAAGAAGTCATCCAACCAGAAGAAGAAGAAGGCATCTCCCACCAAGAGCGCCGCGCAGCAGCCCGAGAGAACGCCGAACGTCACCAGCTTGTATCCCAGGCCGACAACAAGCGACGATACGACCTTCGCCGCGTTCCCCCACCCAAATACGCAGTTGGCGACTATGTATTAACCAAATCTGTGTTACAGACCGGTAAACTGCGGCCCAAATATCAAGGTCCGTACGTTATTACCAAGGTCTTGGACTTCGACCGGTACGTCGTGGAAGACATCCCCGGCGCCCAAGCAACACAACGATTCTACAGCGGAATCCTACCGAGTGACCGCCTCCGACTATACGATCCAGGAGAAGACTCTGAAACCACGAGCTCAGAGGATGACGACTCATCAGAGACGATCGAGGGCGATCGTAACATCAGAATGGCCGAGCTGTAGGCACCTAATTTAACTTCAAAATACCCGCCAAGCAACTTACCGTTTAAGTTGGCAACGCAAAACGCAACAGACAGTACACGCTAGATTCCCGCGATTATCACAACGTACAAAGTGTGTGTGTGCCACCTGACAACCGCCCTACAATATATAGGAAATTATAACAATAATTATAGCTAGACATTTGATGTTAGACTCGATTTTAACTTGTTATTCGAACCGGAATTTATATACGAACCGAAACCGAAACTGGAACGAATAATATTTACTTGAAACGTAACCGTAAATCGGACGAAATAAATTTGGGTTCGACTCTCAGATTACTTTACTATTTGGGGAGTTGGAAGGAAAATCTTTAAATATTTCTCTTATTACTTTACAGTGAAAATGTATACGAGGGGTGTTTGATAAGTTACTGACTTTCATAAGAGATGGCGCTAACATCGCAAGTTTGATATTATTACTGATATTTGCCATTTCTCCTGGCGAACGTGCTCTGAAGAAGGCAAAAATATTCTCCTAGCCGGAAAGGTCATGGTCACAATTTTGTGAAATTCCCAAGGCATAATCTTCATCGACTATCTGGAAAAGGGGAAAAAAATCACAGGTCTATATTATGCTGCTTTATTGGATCAATTACAAGCTGAATTGATAGAAAAGCGAGCCGCTTTTCCATTTGGAGAAAAAAAAGTTGTTCCACCATGATAATGCATCAGTTCACTTTCCACATTTGCAACGGCCAAATTGATCGAATTTCGCTGCGAACTGTTTCTTCATCTACCCTATTTTCATATTTGGTCCCATGTAACTTCTTTCTCTTTCCAAACATGAAGAAATGGCTCGCTGGAAAGAAATTCACATCGAACGAGGAGACCATCGCTGAAACACGCCAATTTTTCAAAGTTTGAAAAATCGTACTTTTTGGAAACCTTAAAGAAGCTGGAATATCGTTAGACAAAATGTGTAGAGCTAAAAGGAGACTATATTGAAAAATAAGTCCACATTTTGATAAAAAGAAAAATAATTTCGAAGTCACTGACTTATCAAACGCCTCTTGTATAAAAAAAATCTGTTCGATTGTTTACCGTTAAAATTTGGGGAACTATGAGGTGCCTTACCTAAAATTGTTATATTTCACCTATTATTGATGCTAGTTGAACGAACTGACAAGAATTAAGTATAATCACATAGAAAATAAGTTCATTGCTGATTCTCAGCAGTTACATTCGCTAAATTCTCCCAATATATATATATTTTTTAAATACATTACAATAAAAATCATTTCATTTTCAAATCGTTTAAATGCCAATAAATTTTTTTCACATGCCACTAGTGGCACGCGTGTCATAAGTTCGCCACCCCTGCCCTAGAACAACTTCATGAACCCCGGGGACTCGCGAAACATCGGTTGGGAACCGCTTGTCTAGTATCTTTACATTAAATATTAAAGTATAATTTGCCGACCGTCGTAGCGTAGTGGTAACACATGTGCTCTGAGTTGCGAAGGTCTTGGGTTCGAATCCCGTTCAGGCATTGAAATTTTCTCAAATAAAAAATTGTCCTGGCTAATTGCCACAGCAGCAAAGACCATTAAATAAAAAAAAATAACAAAAATTAATTTAATTAAAGACAATGAGTGAGTGATTTTGAACCCAACTAAGTTGTTTTTCAGTTAGCGTGATTTTGAAACTATTGAAATGTGACACTCTCGATTACGCTAACTAGTGGCCAAATTATTGTACTAAATACTGTAGTACTGTTTGAACTTATTACGGTACTAGCAGAGTATCCGTTCTTCGCACTGGATAAGTTCAATTAAATTCAGTTGATGATAAAATAAAATTATTGTTTTAAAACAATAGATTTACAAATACCCTCGTTGAAGAAGGATTCGTTAAGCGAGATACACCAGTAAAAAGTACACTCGCTTGGATCTTACATAAGATAGAAACACACTGACGGGCATAAAGATGGCATTTGTTGTTAAATAGTAGATTTACAAAATATTTCGTTAAAGCGGGAATTAGTCAACCAAGGTACGCACGTAAAAAGTAACTCCGATTCGATCTTGCGTAAGAGAGAAACAGATTGACAGACATTCAAATGGATATTGGTTATTTAACAGCAGATTTACAAAATAGTTCGTTATAGTGGGAATTCGTTAAGCGCGGCATGCCCGCAAAAAGTATCCTGTCATAGAAGTGGCAATATTATTACCATATGTTCAAAATTTTATCAAAATCTGACTGGTAGTTTTTGAGTTTATCGTGCATAAACAGACAGACAGACAAAAATTCTAAAAAAGCTACCAAAACCCAAATACTAAGAAAATTTTTAATGTACAATCAGAGCCTTCAACTTTATATAAATATTTTAGTGTTGAATTTTCGTTACATTGTTGACAGAAGTTGTGAAAACCTATAAAACCAGAATAAATTGTAGTGTTTTTGGCTGTCATTCAAAAAAGGACAAAGATAGGCATCTTAGTTGTTTTACTTTTCCTAAGAAAAATGGAAGGAAAATTAATAGTAAATCCAAATTGGGAAAAGATTTGGTTAGGGACAGGAGGAAGGCATGGTAATATGTTTTGTGTTACGGCAAAAAAGTAACTGATACTATGCGAGTCTGTTCATTGCATTTTTCGGGATATGATTGCAGAAAAACTAAACTGCACTAATATGCTTGCACCTGCTACAGGTGCAAGTTGCACATTTAACTTTTAGTTGCTCCTGTCCAACTAAAACTAATTTTTTAGGCGACCATATCAAAAACAATTCTTTTTTATCATCTAGTACCGCCCAAAAAGTAAATCTGTTTCGGTCTAGGCCGATTCGCTTATTTTTTTGGTCATTTCTTAAGTTACAAAATCTCCATGTTTACACTGAAACAATTGACAGTCAAACATTTATAATTATAATAATTGTTCAGTAACCATAAATTATCCAATGTAAATAAATAAATTTAATTTTTCTAATAAAAATTACTTTTGGTCGCCCAAAAAATATAATGTGCACCTTGGCCAAAAAGATCTTTTTCGTCCTTATCTGTTTGAAGTCCTCGGCTGTGCCCCGGCCTGCAAATTCAGATGCGGCCGAAAAAGATCTACTTTTTGGCCATGGTACACAAATAACTATTATTTCATTAGGCATTGAAGATAATGCACTTGTTGCCACACTGCATATGTTGTAAATTTAGATGATTGACATTCAGAACTTCAGCACAACAAATTGTCAACAGCTTCAACTTTATAAATGAAAAATACGTCGCACATCACTTCTATTACATTGATGCATCAAAGACAGAAAACACTTGCAATATCGCCATAGTAACAGACGACAGAACTAAATTGTACCGTCTCCCAATTACAGTCGGCATCCACCAAACTGAAGCTGAAGCAATATCAAGAACCCTGAATGTTGTACACAGGACCAACGACTAGCACTCTGCTATCTGTTCTGACTCACTAAGCACAATCTTGGCGCTAAGAAACAACTACAGTAAGGACCCCACCATCCAGAAAATCCAGGACAAAGCGCACAGCATTTTAACACTTGGTAAAACGTTATTATTCATTTGGACCCAAGAACATGTAGGCATTGTGAGCAACGAAGCAGCAAACTCAGCAAGCATATCCAACCCCACAGAATACGAGGTCCTACAGATTCTCCCGAACATAACCCTCATAAAGCAATCCCTAAAAAACAGGCTTTACCAGACCCGACTCAGCAAGTGAGTAAACACTACAGAAAACAAATTACGTACGATAAAAGAAGACATTCGGTCATGGACAATCGAAAACAACAGAGGTGAACAAATCATAATGTCATATAAACATAAAATATATGGCTTGAAATGATAAAAGATTTGTCTTTTAATTTTAAACAATATTTGTTTTACACTTTTTGCTGTTAAGTCAATAATAAGGGAGATAAATAAATTTTAAATTTGAAAGTTTTCCCGCCATAACTCTTTAAATATTAATCAAATCAAAAAATTGTATTTAGATAAAAGATTTGTCTTGTAATTCTAAACAATATTTGTTATACACTTTTTCTGTTAAGTCAAGAATAAGAGAGATAATTAAATTTTAACTTTGAAAGTTTTTCCGCCATAACTCTTTTAATATTAATCAAATCAAAAAATTGTAATTAGAAAAAAGATTTGCCTTTTAATTTTTAACAATATTTGTAATACACTTTTTGCTGTTAAGTCAATAATAAGGGAGATAATTAAATTTTAAATTTGAAAGTTTGTCCGCCAAAACTCTTTATATATTTATGTAATGAAACATGAAACATACCCACGAACACATAATGGCTAGATTACACAGCAAGCTTTGCGAGATCTGCGACCAACCCCTGACAGTAAGACATGTACTGATTGATTGTCAACTTTTTCAACCCGCACAGACCATGCACAGAATACCAAGACTTAAAAGAAACCCTAAAACAAGACCCGATTATGACCAGAAACATACTGGACTAACTAAAAAACATCCATTTTTACACTAAAATATAATAATTAAATTCAACAAAAAGTGTATAATATGTAATTCATATAATGTTAAATGTAAAATTATACCAAATGTTAAATAATATGTACAATTATGGCACAGACACTAATAGCCGTAGATGCTGATATGTCTATGAATACATAAAATTTAAAAAAAGATGATTGACACTCCACACTGACACTTCTAATGTACCACATAAAATTACGTGCCGAGCATTTAACACCTGCTCACCTACAAGTTACACTTCAGTAAATCTATTGAATTAACACTTCAAATAATGTAATTTAATGCCCACCTTCTGGTATACATAGGGTGACCATTCGTCCAATCGTTTTGCGGGACTGTCCCGCATTTTAACATTTTGTCCCGCATTAAGATGCGTCCCGCAAAAGTCCCGCATTTTAACATTTTGTCCCGCATTTGTATTTGGGAGGTGAGGACCTTTTTTTTGCTCTTCACTTGGATTTGGGAAGTGAAGACCATGTGTTTCGCAATTCAAAAATTACGAAAATTTTTAGTTACGTTTTAATAAAATAAAAACTTGTGTTTAAATTAACCTATTCGCTATGAGAAAATTGACGGCAAAGTACTTCTGTCGCAAGTCATATTTCATTCGAGCACTGCTTCTCAATAATTCAAGATCGTTCGTATTCTACTTGAATGCAAGATCCGTATCTGTATCCGCGAATCAGCAAACAAACAATCCGTATGTGTATCCGCGGATCTGAATTTTAGCTGATTAGGCACATCACTAGTTTTAATATACATTAAAAACCTTTACGAACTTTTCAATTAATTCAGTAATAGCATTTACCAGAAATTTCTCGTATTGCTTCAGCATAAACTCCAAACTGCATCGGTAGTAAAAATAATAAGTACAGCATATCTTTAATTATTCTTTTTACAATACCATCATTATCTCCTGGCCATAACGTTAAATTTTTCAAATGTTGTATATTTAATTTCAATAATTCCACGTTAGACATTTTGTGTAGATATCTCAATAGACTGATTCAGCTCAACGGCAAACTTATCTCTGCTTATAACTCACATCTGTAGCTTGTTTATTTTTTTTTATATCAATATTTAAAGATATGAAAACATAGTGCAGATTTTTCTGCCCAATTTGAATTATTAATAATGATCGATTTAGTGATATTGTTTCCTGTAATTTTATTACACTGAGAGAAAACGAGAAAATTTTTAAATTACTATAATTTGTATTTACGCGTTGTTTTTTCTAGAGCAGGGATTCTGAAAACGTTGTTCCTGGGCCCTTGGGAGTTCGACAGATAATGGCATATGCTTGCTGGGGCGGTGGGGTTCATAAAGAGAAGAATAAAGAAAAGAAGAGCGAAAAATGGAATCTTTTTAATTTAGGGTTGACGTCCGGGACCAATTATCATTTCTTACTTACTCAATTGGCTTTATTGCCAAATTTAAAATATTAAAGTTACTTATTTTATTTTCTTTCATATTATTATTATTTAAAAATGTCTAGACTAGACACGTTTTTATGTAATTTTAGTCTCTGGGACATCATGGACGAATTTGGCATCCCTAGTCAGGGACGTAGCCAGGATTTCAGCTTGGGGGGGGGGCAAAAATAACAATATATTCTAAATTGATCGGTACGACCTTAATTACATGGCTTGGGTAGAAAATAACAGCGTTCTAGATCAGGGGTCGGCAACCTTTCAGTGACAAAGAGCCAAATCTATATTGAAAAAAAACACAATAACATGGAAGAGCCGCTAAAAAATATATGCTATATTTAAGAAAATCCTGTATAGTATTCTATAAGACTTCAATATTTGGTGAATATTCAGTAATCTTTAACTTAAGGCAGCACTCTAGTTTCAGGTCAGTAAGATTACTTCTTCACTGACTCTTTATTAATTTCATATGTGAAAAGATTTGCTTACAGTAATATGTGGATCCGAAAATTGTCAGTAGCCCAAAAGCATAATTCTTTAAAAGATTGATCGATTCTGGAAGACGTTTCCAAGCTTCGAAAAGAACTTTATCTACATTTTGAAGATTGCGAATTTCTGTCCACTTATGCTGGGAAGATAAAAATCACTTTTTTCTTTCTAAATTTTCCAGTTCAGAATTAAGTTTTAAGAATATATAATTCCATAAACCTTTGGATTTCAAATCCACTAATTGAAGGTGATAAATGTAATTGCTACATATCTACTTCAATTGGTTTTGTCAAAAAATCTAGTGTAGCTTTATATTTTCTAAACTCTTTAAATCTATCTCGAAAAGCTTCTTTCATGTTAACAATAGTTTGTGCAAAAAAAAGTTGCATTAATAACATGTTTTTGTAAATTAATAAAATGTAAAAATATTTTTGCACGTAAATCATTCACAAATACAGATAACTTTTTTTCGAAACAAATAACTTCTTCTAAAAGGGAATATGCAGTAACTCGGGGAATTAACGGGCGCGAATTGCACCGTAAAATATTCTGAAAAATACAAAACCTGTATAGTACAGGCAGAAAGTTGAAAATTAGAAAATAGATTATATTAAAATAAAAACCAGCCAATTTTCAAAGAGCCACAAAATTTTCTCAAAGAGCCGCATGTTGCCGACTCCTGTTCTAGGTCTTTTGTAGTATATTAAATAATAAAAGTCCGGTAAATTTTTTTCACCTCAGGTGAAGAAAACTTCTAACAACCTAAATTATATTTTATATAAGGTAAACTAACCAGGATTTAAACTATCCGGGGGGGGGGGGGGGAAATACCCCCTATGCCCCCCTGGCTACATCCCTGTCCCTAGTAAGTTATCGAGATGACAATATTGTGTCCGTCGGGATCCATAAGCAGAGTGCAATTAGCAACACATTTTGAAATTCATACTGGAGTCATATAAGGACAGTGGTGGCGCTAGAGAGGGATCTGGGCCCCCTCAAAAATTGCTCTGGCCCCCCCAGAATTTTTTGGAGAAAAATGTATTCTAGAAGTGACCTTTTTTTTTAGTTCATCACTTGTATTTTCATGGGTAAACGATAAAAAAATAATTTCAAATATTTCCTAGCCCTCAAATTTTCCTCAAAAATTTCCTGCCCCCCCCCTCAGATTTTAAGAGCTAGCGCCGCCACTGTACAAGGAGATGCCAACTCACCTTTGCTCTTTAACCTCGTGCTGGAAATGGTGTTACGAAAAGCCCATGATACCAACCACCGTGGTCTACAGCTCAATGGGTCCCACTATATTTTAGGGTATGCAGATGATCTGGATATTAATTCAAATAAGGTTGAAAACGTAATATACTTAACTGACCTTATTGATGTCGAAGTTTGCAAAGTAGAAATCAACATTAATAATGAAAAAAACCAAGTATCTTATTGTTAGTAGACGCAGTCATGCAAAGCCGCAGTAAGGAAAACTTGCGCTAGGGGCAAAACTGTGTTTTGGCGCCCTTGGCAAAAACAAGGTGGCCCTCACCTCCCTCGAATAATTCCAAGTGATGAGCAAAAAAAAAGGTCCTTACCTCCCAAATTCCAAGTGATGAGCAAAACAAAAAGATCCTCATCTCCCACATTCCCAGTGATGAGCAAAAAAAAAAGGTCCTCACCTTCGCAATGTGGCGCCCTTTTCTTTAGTGCGCTAGGGGCCGTCGCCCCCTCCGCCCCGCCCTTACTGCGGTTCTGCAGTCATAAGAACACGACCAATTTAAAAATTAATGGCAACACAAATACCTGGGTGAATCTGATACAGCAGGAAAATACGAACCGAATTAAAGCTGCTAATGCATCGTATTTTGCACCTGGTCCCCTCTACAAAACGAAACTCCTGTATAGTATCACCAAAATCAGGTTATTTCAAGTTACAGTACTCCCGTACTTATGTATGGCTCCGAAACATGGTCCTTAACAAAGCGAGTTAGACAATACCTCATAGTTTTCAAAAATAAAATATTACGCCGCAGTTTTGGTTACATTCAAATTAATGGTAAATGGAAAATCTGTAAGAAAAAAGATATCCGAAAAGTGTACTCAAGGTCTAGCATCATACAGGAACTGAGAGGAAGACGATTACAGTGGATAGGACAAGTGATTAGGATGAGTGAGGACATAATGGTTAGGAATAGTTGACCAGTGGGAAGACCTCGCAAGAGATCAGCTAACCGAAGATCTAATAAGTATTGGTATCAAGGCCGGATCATGGCATAGATAAATGAGACAAATGTCTAGGGCCCGGTTTTTTGAGGGGCCCGGTCAAACCGTCCACTGAAAAAAAAAAATTTTTTTTAAAAATAAAAGTTTCTTTTTATTTCACAAAATGCGGAAAATAATAAAACATTCTACAGTAAAAAAATTATGTATTACTAGATGGTCTTGTAGAGCTGATGCAGTTAAGGCAATTCGCTCTGGGTTCAACCAAATAAAAAATGCTCGACTTGATACATCTCTAGAAGAATCTCAGAAATGTTCTGTAAAAGTGGAATCACGAGAAATAGCAAACAAAATTAATAATTTAGAATTCATTTTATTAACAGTTACTTGGGATAAAATTCTTTCCAGAATAAATGCAAGCAGTAAATCCTTACAAGATCCTACTATGCCAATCTCGTTTTCGGCAAATATTTTTGACAATTTATTTAATTACGTTATTAGTTTAAGAAGTTTATTTCCCGAAGTAGAAGCGGAGGCATTAAACTCGTCGGAAATAAAAACTTATTCCAATTCAAAAAAAAGGTCCCGAAAAAGGAAAGGATTTTTTGATGAAGTTCATTATGATGAGGAAGACTGTTTGAAGAAGTTCTTGTAGTCAGGGTCAAGAAGCCTTTAAACGAAATTGTTTTTATGTGATTTGTGACAAAATATCTTTTGAACTAAAACTACGTAGCAAAAGTTACAAAGACATTGACGAGATTTTTAAAATATTTCATACAGACTTAGATGACGACGTATCAATTAGATCTGAACATACCGCATTGCTAAAAAAAATGGTACAATGAAGACATTGATACTGAAGAATTGGACGAGGAACTGTTGCAATTTATGTTAATTTGTAAAAGCCAAAATTTAAAGTTGCCATCTGATATGCTACAATTTATAAAGACCACAAAAATTGTATACACATTTCTGAATAAAGAAATCGTATTGCGCATATATTTAACTTTACCTGTATCAAATGCATCTGGTGAAAGGTCGTTTTCAGTATTAAAACGTGTAATAAATTATTTACGAAACTCATTGAGCCAATCAAAATTAACTTCTTTAGCTGTACTATATATCGAACAAAATGCTTTGGACAAATAATTGATAATTTTGCAGAATTAAAGAGCGACAAAAAGGATTTTTGAACTGTAGTTTTTCCTTATTGATTTTATTGGAATAAAAACTAAAATTTATTTATTTTGTTTTGTATTGAAAATTATTTTTTTAATAAAAAATTAACATAAGCATTAGTTTTTTAACTACCCCAGGAACATTATTTATTTAATTTCATTTGTTTTCATATTTTTTGGAGAATATTTTTTTTGTCTATTTCTTGCGGAGGCCCGGCAGGGAAAAAATGTCTAGGGCCCCAAATAGGTTAATCCGGCCCTGATTGGTATACAGGACACATGGAAAGACCTGACAATGAACAGATTAAGATGGAGAACTTATGTGGGTGAGGACAAAAGTGAACCCGACTGACAGTGCCCAAAGAAGAAGAAGACAGAACAAAATCGATTTTTCATTCTAAAGATGATTTTCCGGAAGGGGTGTATTTTAACTAAAAAACTAGATATATGTCACTTATTGATAAAATGCTAGGTTGCTAATTTATAATGCATTTGGTCGATGACGTTATTTGCTTTGCAACGCAGTTTCAATGATGTGTTTGGGCTGGAATGTAATAGAACAACGTTCTGGAACTTTTTTCTTAATATGCAATATAAAACAATGTAATATTTATTTTATGTACCTAATAATATGAAACAAGAGTTGCCGTGGTAAGGCGGTTGCCTGCGGAGCACAGGGACGCTGGTTCAATACCTCCAACCTCCTTTGGATTTTTGTCTTCCGATATTGTGCAGACAGCTCTGGGGTCGAATCAGCCTCAAGTATTTCATACTTATAAATGAGTACTTGTTCATACAGGGATAATAGGATCGGTCGAAACGTTACACTGACCACATGGCTTTTATATTTATGACTGGCGGTCTAGAAATGGAGAACTTTCCTTCTCTGTCCCTTATACGCCTATCTAAGCGTATATCAAAGTATATTACTACTAAAAATATATATGTTTTAATAGTAATCTTTAAAATTAATGTCTCTATAAAAATATTAATTTGTTTTTTTTTTTACTTTTAAAAAAGATATGCCTCACCAGGATTCACGGTAAGTTCATCGAAAATCAATTCATCGAATGATCAATTCATCGAAAAGAAATATTTTGTAAATATTTGAGAGGAATGCCGACGGTATCGGAAAGCCAAAAAAGCAGTGGTCAATAAAAGTTGACAGACTACACTTATTAAATAACTATCATACTTGGTCTATTAATAATTTTAATAGACGTACCACACATGATTTGTTCAATGTACGGTGATTCTAAACAGGTGGCATTGTTATGTTAGTGTGAGTTTATTTTGTCATTAAACCAGAAGATGGGTAGCTTCGCTCGGCTTCTTCTAACCAAACCCTTACTAACCTAACCTAACCGAAGATAGTGTTTTGTCATTAAACTAGAAGATGGGTAGCTCACTTCTCTCGGCTTCTTCTAACCAAACCCTTACTAACCTAACCTAACCTAAGATAGTGTTTTGACATTAAACTAGAAGATGGGTAGCTCGCTTCTTCTAACAAAACCCTTACTAACCTAACCTAAAATAGTGCTTTGTCCTTAAACTAGAAGATGGGTAACTCGCTCCGCTCGGTTTTAGACTTTTACTAACTAACTCTAACCTAATTAACTTGTTTTTAGATGCATAGTACTTTATTTTCCCCCATATTAGCCCAATTAAAATGCGTATCATTGTGCATGAATTTATAAAAATTATTTGCGTGCAATTGCCCATAACCTGTCTTATCAAACCTTAAAAACAAAAAATGTATTTGTTTTATTATATAAGTTTTCTTATTATATTAGTTTATTTATATTCAAACACTATGTCACTTTATTTACCTTTTTTTAAACCATATAAAAAATTTTATGCAATTATTTCTTAGTCTGTCTTCTTTTATTGACCACTGCTTTTTTGACTTTCCGATCCCCTCGGCCTTCCTCTCAAATATTTACAAAATATTTTTTTTCGATGAATTGATGATTCGATGATTTGATCATTCGATGAATTGATTTTCGATGAACTCGTCGGTTACCCCTCACCAGTAATGCCAATGCAAGTAAGGTTCAAATCTTAGAATCTTGCATTAAAGATGAACTTTTGCATTGGAACTTTCTTCGCCTACTTCATTTGACCCTAAAATATGCGTGCTAAAGCTAAAGCTTCATCATTGATTCCTTCAGTTGGGAAATGCAATCCTTGAATCTAAATATGGGCAAAATATTTTGGAAACTCCCAGCAAATTGATAGGCAAATAAATGTTTTCGGCAATTCGTTGAACAAAGACTGCTGGGAACCAGGGCTCGAAATGTACCGGACCAAACCAGAACGGTGGTACGGTTCGTGATATTATGGAAAATATCGTTCTGGTTTGTGAAATGATTGAAATATTGTATTGTTCAGTTGTACAATAATTTGTGCCATTCCGGTTTGTGAAATTTTCCATTTCAAGCACTGCTGGGAACTAAATAAACAAGTTGTAAATTTAATTGTGGAATACTGCAGTGTCGACTCGGTCATTTCTAATGATTCAGTGGAAAAAATATTTGTTGATGTTGTCGTTATGCAAATGAGAAATATGAATTTGAATTTAAGCTTAGTAAACGGTGTTCGCTTGGTGGTAAGCTATTTGATGAAAAAATGTGAAAAACTAGAGGTCGTAACAAGTGCTGGAAAAGGTAGTATTGTATTCATGCCAAAATACGAGGGCTATCTTTTTTCAAGTTCTGTTAGGTTGGCAATGGAAACACAGTTGCCATTGTTAACCGGCCTTTGCGAAGTAGTGTTTGGCAATCCATTTGCCATTACCTGCCGTAGTTTTGATGTGAGCTTTGTTTTATTATGGATACTACAATCGAAGATCCCGCCGCATGCGAGATTCGCTCTGCAATGCGTTTTCTACAAGCAAAAGACAACAATGCGGCAGAAATTCATCGAGAATTGTGTTGTGTATGAGGAAAACATTATGAGTGATAAGTGCAGTGTGAAAGTGGTGTAGGCGTTTTCGGGAAGGACGAACTGATGTCCATGAGGAAGGGGGTCAGGGAAAGAAGTCCGTAGCAACAGACATTCGGCCCAATTCTGTAAGCAAGTTACTACGAAAAAGTTACAATAAATGTTGCTAAATACAAGGTCAGTAACTATTTTAGTAACTTTCACGAAATTCGTATTCTGTAAAAGAAAAGTTGCTATGAAATTAGTAATTAGTTGCTAAGAAAGTTATTATGGATAACAACTAACAGAAAGCAGTTGCTACACTTAGTAACTTCTAAATAACTTGTTAAAATCGTGTAAAATCGCAATTTCTCTGTTTAATAATAAATTATTTCAAGCATTTTACAATGAAGGGCAACATAGAGACAATAATTATAGAAGGATTTTTATTTTATTTTCTGTATAGCACAAAATTCTTCGATTTCTTTATTTCAATTTCTATTTTTTGTTTGTTTATTTACATTTGTTTTATAATAGTACTAGCAGTGTACCCGCTGCTTCGCTACCGAAATAAAGTAGTCGTAGCCCGCTTAGATCTGGCCCATTTCGAAATCGGTTCAAGACTGGTTGCTACGAATCGTTTTATATTCAAATATATTTATTTGTTTTAATCTACAATTGTATTAATATGTGCTTCTTATACAAATAATTTAAGTACGAATTTCTTTGTAAACATTGGTAGTACAGACATTTAATATCAACACGTATAAGTATCCCGATGTGCTAACCTAGGAAAATGCCCATGTGAGAATCATTGCCAAAGGCAGCGCCAGTCACGTAAAGCATTTTATGTTGCACCTTTCGAAATTATTTATTATAATTTTTATGATATTTATTATAATTACTTCGTGATTATTCCTGATTTATAAATCGTACCTATATAGATCAGAGCACTTTTTTTCGTTAGTAAATATTCTTGCCACCGAAGTAAGTTTTCTTCGCATTGCTTTAGGGGGTTACAATAATGTTCAATAGCGAATTTAACGTTGCAGTTGTCGTCTAAAATGAAAATAAAGAAAATTGTGATATATATCCTCGGGAACATTTTTGTTGCAATATTAAACCCAAAATTCGTTAATATAGGTATATTTTGAATATGTGTATCTTTTATAGTTTAAATATTTCTTAATTGATCGGAAACCTGGTGTCTTACCGCGATGATATATAGCTTAAAATCTTTCCAGACAAATTTGGAATACGCTGTTGCAAATAGCACTAAAATCGGTTTATCCGTTTTTGAGTTTTAATACATATACCGATTTTAAACAGACGCCTATGTGCCAAAAAGAAATGAAACAGGTCACTTGAAGGGTTTTATGAATATCCTTGAATCTAGATTTGCCTTGTATGGGTTGATCAGAGCAAAATACTGAACCTCGTTTTTGTACATGTGTATGGGTAATCTTTGTAACCAAAAACCAAGTCGATATCTCATTGTAGGTCTGAGATATTGAGGAATCCGTGAAAGAAACATTTCACCACATTAGGGGTCGAATTTAAAAAAAATCTTTCTTAAGAGGTGCTCACATCATGGAAGGAACATTCCTTCCTCCACGAATTTCATGTTTCTATGTCCAGGGGGCGTTCTATTGAATAAAAAATACCAATTTACCCTTTTAGGCGTGAAAATTTAAAAGAAAACTGTCAAAAAGTTTCTAAGATTTTAAAAAGACATCTATATGCCAAAACACAATGTTATAACTCAACATACATAGGAAATACGAAGGGTTCTATAATTCACTCCGAATACATAATAAATTTATCCCTTTAAGGGTTGATTAGAACAAAATTCTGAATTTAGTTCTTAACATTTGTATGTGTAACCTTTGTAAGCAAAAACTAAGTCAATATCTCATTGGGCCTAAGAGATATTGAGGAATCCCTGAAATCACTTAACAGCCCCTTAGGGGTCGTATTTCGAAAATTCTCTTCTTAGTGATCGCTTACGACATGGAGGAAATATACTTCTCGAATTTCATGTTTCTAGGTCTAGTGATTTGGGCTGAACGTTGATGAGTCAGTCAGGTCATGTATTTATATACATATGTATACAAGAAAATTTTATAAATGATATACCTATATACAGAAGAAGATTAAACAGAAAAGATTTGTTTATTTATTTATTTATATTATTGATATTGTAACAACTTCTGTTATACACATGTTTAATGTTAAGTCAATATTAAGAGATATTTCAAGTTTATAAGTAGCGCTCCTTCTGTCCCCCTAAATATTCAGAAGCTACACTAAACAGAAAATAATCGTTCTTCAATCAAAGTCTTTATAAATTATCTTTATAAATTGTTGATGTAAAGTAAATAATAAGCGAGATATTTCCAGTATTTTAGTTTTAGCACCTCCCCCATCTCCCTTCCCCTGCTTCTTAACCAATTGAAAAATTTTAAAGGATAACATGTATTTGTATTTTTATTTTAAACAGCTTTTCTCATGTGCGTTTTTGCTGTTAAGTCAAAAGTAAATGAGATATTTCAAAAGTTTAGTTTTAGGTTGTCCCTTCGTAACTCCCGTAAATCAATCCAATAAAATAAAAATCATTAAAAAAAAATATTTGTTTTCTTATTACAGTGAAACCTCTATCTATCGTTCCTCGAATAATAATTTTCCCGTATATATCGTTATTTCTTGCGGTTCCGAATTAATTTCATACAAAACACTCAAAAATAGATCGCATCGATCATTTCTCTCTGTATCATTTTACCGCATTCATCGTTTAAATTACGCAGCAAATTTCGTGTTTTTTCAAATTGAAAACTTTTTTTATGCGCATTCGATAACTGATGCCGAAAAAAATGTAATTTGTAACACCGAAAGAATATTGATTTCTTACGGCAATATAAAAAGCCAAAAAGCAAATGACGATGAAAGATTATATACAATACAAAGTATAATTTTTTTTGTCGGCATGCAGCTTCCTTTTTTATTTTGTTACGATATTTTTTATTTAAAATTTTATTTAGAATATATATGTACGTACATATTAAACATTTAAATATGTATTAATGTGTTTTTCATTGTTTTCCCGCATCCATAGTTTATTTCAATAGGTCCCTTCAAAAACGATAGATAGAGGTTTCACTGTATAAGCAATTTTTCTGTTAAGTCTACGTCTTAAGTGATACCATTTTTTTTCTTCTGATTTTCAATTTGCCTCCTTATATTGACTGTATTTCCTACCTATATACCAAATTCCAACTCGGTACACACAGATTTTCTGTTTTATATATATAAAAGATTTTACTATTATATTTAAACATTTAAATAAAAGAATAGAAAAAAAAATAAATAAATAAAAATAACAAAGTTCATAAAAATGCCCTAAAATTAAAAACCAGAAAACAGGTGCTCCACTTTAGTCTCGCTCTGCATACACTAATCAAAAATTTTACTAAATAACAATATATAAATCTTATCAGCTAGAGCAGAGTAATGATGAATCGCGCCGAACGACATTGAACGATGTTTCACGAACTTACTATAGTTGTCCAAACAACCATTGAAACGAAATTCCCGCGATCTCGCTGAGCGCATCATACATACTTCGATGGTCCAATATAATTAAAAAAAAATTATTAATTTCTCGTTTCTGATGGGACTTTTTTGAAATTTTCGATTTTTCCAGTTATGATGAAAGCATTCCCTACCTGTATGCAAAATTTCAACTCGGTAGCATATCTGGAAGTGGGTTAGAATTTCCGGACATAGCCACAAATATTGTCTTTTATATATAAAGATTATTATTGTAAGAAAAAACCAAGTCGATATCTTATTGATCCTAAGAAATATTAAGGAATCCTTGAAATCACATGTCACCCCTTTTCACCCTTTGGGGCTGAAATTTAAAAAAAACTGTCAAAACTTTTTCGAAATATTTTAAAAATACACCTATGTGCCAAAAAGTAATGTCACATCTCAACAATCACAGGAAATACGACGGGATGTATAATTCACTCCAATTGTAGATTCACCCCTGTAAGGGTTGATAAGAACAAAATCCTGAAATTAGTTTTTCGGTATTTATATGGGTAATTTTTGTAAGCAAAAAGCAAGTCGATATCTTATTGGTCCTAAGAGATATTAAAGAAACCTTGAAATCACATATCACCCCTTTTCACCCTTTAGGGGTGAAATTTTAAAAAACTGTCAAAACCACTTCGAGATATTATAAAAAGACACTTATGTGCCAAAAAGAAACCTTATAACTCAACAAACACAGGAAATAAGACGGGTTGTAAAATTCACCCCGATTGTAGATTCACCCCTTTAGGGGTTGATTAGGGCAAAAAACCGAAATTGGTTTTTCGGCATTTATATGGGTAATACTTGTAAGCAAAAACTAAGTCGATATCCCATCGGCCCTAAGAGATATTAAGGAATTCGTGAAATTACATTTCACCCCTTTTCATCCCTTAGGAGTGAAATTTCGAAAAATCCCTTCTTAGTGGGTGCTTACGTCACGGAGCGAATATACTCTCCAAATTTCAAGTTCCTAGGCCCAGCGGTTCGGACTGGGCGGTGATGAGTGAATGAGTCAGTCAGTCAGGACACTTGCTTTTATATATATAGAGATAGATAGATAATAAACATACATCCGTTGGCAACAGTTGTTTAGGTTAGACTGACTGTAAACTAAATGCAACCTCAGGCTTCGGGTTATAACAATTACGCACGAAAATGCACGATGTCCGAAGCTGCACTAAAGCCATCCAACTAAATATTTCTCAAAACTATGTTAATGCCCAAATATAAATAAAAACAAAATTCATGAATATCGTTTCTAATGCGATTTTTTTTATCGTTATACAGACGGCATTTTCTACCTGTAAACCAAATTTCCACACTCATCAAATTTGCATAAAAACTCCACCATGTGGGTTACAATTTCCGAATATTTTCTATTTTATAGATACAGAAAATAGATGTTTTAAAACAAAAATAGAAGAATGAGCAAGTAGCCCACACTGAAAAAATATGGCTATCAATCGCATTTAAATCAATATTCGTAAAAAAAAGATAGAAAAAAAAAATAATTATAATAAAAATAAGTTAAGAAAACTCCGTTAAAAATAATTATCCAGAAAACAGATATTCAGCTTATGTCTCGCTCTACATACACGAATCATAAGTTTTGCTAAATAACAATAACAATTTATTATCAGCTGTAACCAAACACCGGTTTTATTTTCTACAATGTTTACCTTTTGGCAAAGTTTATTCTCGGGCCGAACACTTCCGATATTTAGCGAACACTCACGATGTTCATACAGTTAGACAGTCAACTATTGAATGAAAATTCCTATCCGGTCACTGCATATGTGATAGATATACCAATGGTCGAATGTAATTAAAAACAAAATTATTAATTTCTCGTTTCTGATGGGACTTTTTTAAGATTTTCGATTTTTCTAGTTATGATGAAGCCATTTGCTACCTGTATGCAAAATTTCAACTCGGTAGCGTATCTGGAAGTGGGTTAGAATTTCCGGACATAGCCACAAATATCCATTTTTATATATAAAGAAGATAACAGTACAATATTTTTTAAATGTATTAACTACGACTGTTAATAGAAGCCGCGCACACAAGGGGGTGGTCGACGAGTTCAGACCCCCTCCCCCAAGGATTTGAAAAATCAAATACTTATTAAATAAAAACTAAGCGATTGCAAATAAGAATCACCTTTTTTATTACTAAAAATTAAATTATAATCAAAATTAAATAAATATATAAACCCAGTCCTCTCCATAAAAACACAACAATACATTTGTATTATATTACAGATATTTTTTCGAAATGGACCCTTCCCAGATCAATGTTTTATGTGCGCGTCTGTTCAATGGCTATCCGAACTTCTTTAACTGTATTTCACCCAATTCATTTAAATTTAGACTATAACTTGCACCACCACATAGAAAACAGTAACCACATCACCACAGCACCACCACTCGTTCCTGTCAATTATTTTTTAAACACTCGTATCACCGACCATGACCGGGTTATTTTCCAGGAAATTCAACAGAATTTCCATCTGTTTGCAATTCTTTTTCTGATTTTGTTTATAAAATATTTTTCGTTTAACCTCAGAAACTCACAACATAGCTGTCAAACTCAATTAAAAACGAATACCTCGCCTGCGCAGAACGTAATCTGCTTCTAGCTTCACGGTTCTTTGTAGCAACGTTACTAAATATAACTTGTTATAAGAACGTTGCTTGTGCTTATGCTTGGAGAATACCAATTGTTTGGCGATTGATAAGAAAGTTACTATAAAAGTTATTTCGTAGCAACTAACCTAGTAACTTTTTACAGAATCGGGCCGATTGTCGAAAAAGTGAACAAACTGATTCGTGAGCGCCGACGGT
This sequence comes from Liopterus haemorrhoidalis, assembly GCA_963971575.1. Classification (NCBI taxonomy): domain Eukaryota; kingdom Metazoa; phylum Arthropoda; class Insecta; order Coleoptera; family Dytiscidae; genus Liopterus; species Liopterus haemorrhoidalis. Next base: position 143,138,370 of record OZ020611.1, on the reverse strand, counting down.
TCAAAATTGGATGTCTATGGAGAGCAATACAGAAAAAAGGAGTAGCATGTTGTCATCAGTCATTGTCCTTCTTCGTGACAATGCACGCCCTCATACCACAGCACAAACAAATGAACTGCTCAAGAATTTCGGATGAGAGATATTCAGCCACCTTGCTCTACAGCTCGGATTTGGCACCAAGCGATTTCCATTTGTTCACCAGGATGAAAGTGTGGTTGGGAAAGAAGCGGTTCAGCACTAGTGAGGAGCTAAAAACCAGTGTGCAAGATTGGCTGAGAACTCAAGCGGCAACATGATATGAGAAGGGTATACAAAAACTGTTTTCCCGTTACGACAAATGCCTTGATTATGGTTGCGACTACATTGAAAAATAATTTAGATGTATGAGTAGGTTGACCATCCGTCCCGGTTTTAGGTCAATTCACCCGGTGTGCCGAAAAATGTTTTCGGGACGGTCGATTGTCCCGGTTTTTACATAATTCTGCATTTGTAAGAAAAGAAAGGTGAGGACCTTTTTTTTTTTGCTTTTCACTTGAATTTGGGAGGTGAGGACATTTTTTTTTTGCTCTTCACTTGGATTAGGGAGGTGAGAACCTTTTTTTTTTTGCTCTTCACTTAGATTTGGGAGGTGAGGACCTTTTTTTTGCTCTTCACTTGGATCTGGGAGGTGAAGACCTTTTTTGCCCTGCGTCCCGGTTTCCCTTCACTGAAATCTGGTCACCCTATGTATGAGTAACTCTTATATATTAAAATTTTTCTTGTTACCCTTTTGTTTTTATTAATTCAAAGGAAATTGAAAAAAAAATAGCCCTCGTATGTCAATCTCAAAGACTATGATCCTGTTTCAGCTGAGAGTTGCCATTGCTGTGACAATCAATAAAGCCCAAGGACAAACTTTCAAAAAAATTGGTGTCTACCTGCTCAAGCCATTATTCCCTCTGGATTCTTGATGCTTACTGTCGCTGTAGGTGTGTTTAATGCACAAAGACTGCAAATCGGTGTCATGGGGGTTAAGGCTAATTGACACAGAACTAGGGTTACAGACCTTTTTAACCAGTGTAAAATATGCCACAGAAACCCAATTTATAATCTAGCAATGCGATTCTTATTTGAAATAGGGGATACGCATAAAATTTATATTTCATTAAAACTAAATTTTTTTGATATTTTAATGTTAGTTATGTCACCTAACAAAACAAAAATAACATTTTAATTAATATTATAGCCAAATTTTTTAATTAAAATATTGTAAATTTGAAATAAGCCTTCCACGGCGCGAAGGTTGCCGAGTAAATACGACTGAGACTGCTGGGGTTTGACGTCACAGGTACAGACTAAACATAACCTTTACGTGTGTATATTGTATTGTTCGAGAGTTTTGTATTTGTTTTTAAACAATTTTTCACGCATTTATTATTAAAATAATTTATAAAATATATGTAGTCACATTAAAATGGTCTTACATAAAGTTTACTTTTTTCTGAAATATCGGTTTTATTTCGCCTCATAGCTTTCAGTCACAAATTTCACCTTTTCTGTTGTTTTTCGCCATCAAGTAATTGTTTTTGGATTTCTAATTGAACTATTTGTGCACATCGGTACTAAACAATATTTTCGACTATGTTTCGAAATACTGGGGCCTGGATCTTCCATATTTTATATATTTTAAAATAAAATTTAATTCGGTAAACATGTATAAATTGTTTTTATAGAATTAAACTAAATTTTAATTAAAATCACTCTAACTTTACATAACCTATAAAAGTTATACAAGCAAATAAGTTCACGACTGGGTAGGCTATACGCAGTTCACTGGGTAGGCTAGTAGTGTACTGCGTCACTTAGAAGGGGTATGACGTCACACGTCGTTTTAGCGCGCTACATACATTTATGATTTATTTAAGCCTTCAAATTAGAACTGTTGTAGAAAAAAAATGCAGAACTGTTTTCTATGCTTATATGCAACAAGAGGAATATAATAAAAATATTTAAAAAAATCATGTCTATCCCCTATTATAATATTTATAAAATGATGATAATACTGATGAATTCAATAGAAATCATTAAATTTGTTGCAAATTTCATCAACTAAACTGTGCTTTTTACACTGCCATTATTTCCTGGCCATCATGATTTTCAAATGATGTATATTTAACTTCAATAATTCCATGTTAGATATTTTGTGAGGGTATCTCAAAAGATTGATTCTGTACAGTAGATATACTTATCTGCTCAGTGGAAAATTAAAAAGTTCTACTTATAACTGAAATCTCTTGTTTATTACATTTTTTACATTAATATTTAAACATATAAGGCACGCGCGGTTTTTTCTGCCCATTTTAAATTATTAATAATATATCGATTTCGTGGTATTATGACCTGCAATCTTTTTACAGCCAGAGTAAACGAGAATATTTATAAATTAATATCATTTTTATCTACGCAATATTTTTTCTAGAGCAGTGGTTCATAAACTGAGTTCCGCAAAAAGATAATAATAAAAATAATTCGAAAAAAGTTAGTCTTTAGTGAAGGGCAGTAATAATTATGAAGCGAAAGAAATTAATTTTGATAACAACACACGGAATGAACAAGAAATTAAATAAATTTTATGTAGATGGTATTCAAGATATTTTTAATAGATTTCCTGATCAGAGTGAAACAGACATATTAAAACATGTAAATTCTTCAAGTGTAAAATAGAATTTTGATGAAATAACTATTGGTAAATTAAAAGACGTGATTTTTAATTTGAAAAATACAAAGGGAATTGACAATATAAATGCAGAGTTTTCAAGAAACTTTTCCTGTTAAATAATGGGTGTTTTTTTTAAAGGTATAGAACTTTAAATTGCAATAAAACAACGATGGATTATTCGATTGACATGAATTTTTTTTTATTCGAAAGATAATCTTGTGGCATTACATTTTAAATATGATTTCTGGCATATGACCGCCACGGCTGGCTCGGATGTAGTCCAATCTGGACGTCCAATTTTCGATGACTTTTTCCAACATTTGTGGCCGTATATCGGCAATAACACGGCGAATGTTGTCTTCCAAATGGTCAAGCGTTTGTGGCTTATCCGCATAGACCAATGACTTTACATAGCCCCACAGAAAGTAGTCCAGCGGTGTTAAATCACAAGATCTTGGAGGCCAATTCACAGGTCCAAAACGTGAAATTAGGCGGTCACCAAACGTGTCTTTCAATAAATCGATTGTGGCACGAGCTTGATGATCGTTTGGCTTCAATTCTTGCACGAGTTGGATTTTGTAAGCACGCAAACCAAGATCCTTCCGCAAAATCTTCCATAAAGTGGATGGACACAGATCCAATTCCTGTGCTCGATGGCGGATGGACTCATTCGGGTCTTCCTCAATGCTACGCTCTACAGTACCAATAGCTTCTTCTGTACGCACCGTACGGCGTCTCTGGGGATGCGAGTTATCAATAAGAGTAAACGTGGTGCGAAAACGTTCCATGGTTAATCGAATTAACTGCTCTGATGGACGATTTTGTCGACGATAAAATGGACGTAGTGCGCGATACGTATTCCGCACAGAACCATTATTTTCGAAATAAAATTGCACTATTTGCAAGCGTTGTTCAGGCGTGAGTCTATTCATGATGAATTGCCAAACCAAACTGAGAATAAATCACTTGACAGCTGTTAAATCGGTCGCCATCTTGAACAGTAATGCCAACTTAAAGTTCTATACCTCTAAAAAAAACACCCGTTATATCAAAAACGTATAGAATTACAGGCTATTCCAAGCGATTAGGCGGAACTAACTGGAATTATCATTTTTTTAAGTTGTCATTAGCTATTTTTTTATATATTGAAGTAGGCTTTTCCTGAACAATGTGATCAAAAGCTTCAATCAATCTGTAAAAATTACAAGATTTGAAAATCTATTTCTGCCTAATCGTTTGGAATAGACTTTCTCCACCACCACTATAGAATTAATCAATTCTAAAACCAATTTTGACTACAGAAAGTTAATATTCCAACACAAGAATTGGAATGTCATTCTAAAGCACTTATCTCCTTATGCATTTTACGTGTATTTCATTCCATCACTTGTTATGGATTAACTATTCCATGCATGTTGTCATTTGTTTTTGTAGAGTTATATTAAAATATATGCAATGTTTACATTAGATTAATTCAACATAACTTCCTAAAAAGTACCAAAATAGTGGTCGATGTGCGGCAAATTCAATTAAATAAACAATAAATAAAAAAATAAGTTAATTGATTAATTTTTTATGTAATATAAATTATTTGTTAAGATAAAATGTTTGTTAAAATAATTGTTATTTTTTTTCTCTTGTGGTTGTGGAGAAAGTAGGGTCTGCGACTCGGTTGAAAGAGAAAATTCGATGCTCGTGGTTCCTTACGCTCGCGCTCGGAATGTTCCACTCGCATCGAATTTTCTCATTCCAACTTTGTTACAGAATATATTATTATATACCTGTATTCCTAAAATCAATTATGCAAAGAAACCAGGAGAATTTACACTTCTGTCATTTCCCCAAGGTATCAGCGAAGCATCATTTTCTGCACTAATTGCTCAAACAACAAAATATATATGCTACTTGCGACTGTTATATGGTTTAAGATGTTGCTCGACATTCAAAAGACCACAGCTAAAAAGACAAAAATGATCGAACCACTGATAAGTTAATAAAAGAAGATTTTGTTTACTTTCGGCGCCTTTTTCTTTCGTTGAGATGACGTACTCTTGCTGCCAGCATAATCTTAACTTCTGTCAATGAGGCTAAAGGGGAGTAACATCGTTCGTTTTTGTTTTGGTCATCATTTGTATTTTAGAAGTGAGGACCTTTTTCTTGTTTTGTTATCATGTTATCACTTATATTTTAGAAGTGAGGACCTTTTTTGGAGTCATCAATTGTATTTTAGAAGTAAGGACCTTTTTTTGGTCATCACTTGTATTTTAGAAGTGAGGACCTTTTATTTGTCATCACTTGTACTTTAGAAGTGAGGATTTTTTTTTTTTTTGTTATAACTTGTATTTTAGAAGTGAGGAACTTTTTCTTGTTTTGTTATCATGTTATCACTTATATTATAGAAGTGAGGACTTTAATTTTTGTCATCAATTGTATTTTAGAAGTGAGGACCTTTTTTTGGGCACCATTTATATTTTAGAAATGAGGACCTTTTTCTTTGTCATCACTTGTATTTTAGAAGTGAGGATTTGTTTTTTAAGTTGTCACTTGTATTTTCAGCCACCTGTCTATTAAAATAAAAATTATGCCCCCCTTGGAAATAGGGAGGAGAGTGATTTGGGTGTCGTAAGGGCTGAGGTCTTCTTCAATGGGCTGATGAAGAAGAGGTGAGGTAGTAGAGGAGGGTGCGGAATTTGTTTATGAATCGGATTTTAGGCTGAAGATTATTATACTGGGAGCAAAGTAGGGGTTTAGATTTATTACGGTAATATTTAAAAAAGTCAAAGTTTGATTCAAGTTCATTGAGTGAGCAGATACATGGATTGTTATGTACGGAGAGTTGTTGTACAATAAAATGGAAAGAGAGATACCAGGACTTTATAGTAACGGGTGGTTCTGAGGCTTCGGCTAACAGAGTGTTGGTGGGAGTGGATTTTATGGCGCTCAGATAAGATCTGAAGCCTTGACATGGATGCAGTTGAGAAATGTGTATTTAGTATGGTGAGTGATGACATTATTGCGCTGGAGTAATCGAGGTAAGAGAACAGGACAAATCAGGAGCATAGTTTGAAAATGGCCGCCCCAGCAAGTTTTGGCCAGGGACCATCAGTCATGGCCATGGTCAGTTAGGTCATTTGGTCATGGCCCCAGGGCCACGTTAAGGACAATCTGGGACTTAGAAGCAATAACGGCAACGGTCAACTCGGTAAGAAAAAATATTATTAGTAAGTATATATTCTAAGTACAAAGCTAAAAATACATAGTGACTAGGGGGTTCGGTCTTCGATGGACAGAACCACTACTGGTAATTTGATAATTTTTTCAAAATTAACATTTAAAAATGTAACCAATACAAAAATATTTTTGCAGAATTTTAAATGAGGATAATAAATATAATATAGGTCTTCCACGATATCAGAGGATTTATGTCATGTATAAAAGTTACTAAAACAATGACTCTTTCACTCTGGTAGATATAATAACATATGGGGATATATGAACATAGTAAACAGGGAATTCCTGTCAGTACTGCTAATAGCATCAAAGTAAAAATCTTAATTTTTACTTAATAATAGTTAAAACTAGTCACATCTCTTGATAAAAAAATAATAATATAATATAATTGTTCATTTTCATTAACATAGACGTTTATCATACATAAGATTAACAAAAACAAATAAATTCATCTATTAATTCAATGAATGTATAAGATTATTGGTGGTTATGTAAGATGAGTCGGAAGAATGCAACACTTACAAACGTAAATTTATTGAAAATTGTTTTATCTTTATTACCGACCAGAATTTTAACGTTCAGACTAATTTTAACAATACACATCGGACGTATTCAAAAGTTATGACTTGCCTAAGCGATCGTTAGCATACTCCATTTTATTTTCTGACAAGGTTTTTACCGTATATTTTGACCATTATGATAACTTTTATTTATTTATTATTTATTTGTATTAATTATTTACGACAATCAGGTACGTTTTTATGTTTTTTTATAATTTTATTTGTATTTCATTATCATTTGATCAATTTATGTGTTCAAAATTGTTTTTTTTTTACTATCATAATTTTTTGTAGCTTGATAATGCTCGAATGAGCGAAACTAGTCGCAGTAATAAAGATTATACAAAATTGACATAATATTTATTCGGTGGAAATAAAAAAAAAAACCTACAACTCCTATTAATTCAGTGTTTTAGGTTTATGATTATTTAATTATGAATATTTTTTATTAGCTTCATGACGTAAATCCTCTGGTATCGTGGATCACCTATACGCACAATATTACAGAATAACTTCTTGATATAGCCTATATTGTGTATTAAAATAGGTTTTGTAGTTTTATATGTTATTTATCAGAATAATTAAAAATTAAAAGAAATATGTGCATAATAAATTACCTAATAAATTTTCTTCTGATAAACTAGTGTTTTTTAATTGATATATTTCCGTTACGAAAATTTTATTAACACTAAATGAAATATGTATATAAATTTCTTTTCAAAATATTTTTTGTAATTGAGACCTCTCATTGTCGACGAGTTAATAGTTGTTGAATTAACCGTCGCCGATTTGACCATCGCCGAGTCGCGTATCTACTACTAAAATATATTCAAATATTTTTGGTGCTGCAGGATAAAAAAAAAAATGGTCGCTTTGTTCGCTCTCCCGAACATTCATGTATTTATTGCTTACTTTTTTCATAAAAACAACAGTTCGAATAATGCTGATGCACAAAAACATAATTTTTATATCAACAATGTAGTTTTATTGCAATTATATAACAGATTATATATGTATATTTTAAAACGTACACAGCTGCACATCAAAAATAAATTAGATTCAATAAATAATAATGAGTCACCGTTATTACATTACTTACATCAGGAAAGATACATTTATAAAATCATTCTATTCCAAAATTTCAAATATGAATGTGTAAAAAATATTTTTATCCAGATATATCACTGTTTATTAAATTAATATGGTGTTATCATAAGATCTGTCAATTTCCAATCGCACACAACCATAAGACACGCGTGCTGTCAAATGAAAACAATCATATACAATAAAAAATATATATAACAATAATGAAACAATTTAATTGTTGTGAGGGGGAGGGTGACATTATTATTAACCTAGATTAAATGTAGCTATCTGAACCAGGGGAGGGTAATTTGGTAAGCAAACTAGGTTTATCACAAAGGAGCCAATTTGCTACCGGGTTAACTAAAGCTTTTGCGAACTGAACTTTTATGTATTGGTCCCCAGCACAGACATAGTTAGATTACTTGGACATCTGTCCTTCTTCCTCGTCCGAATATTCGTCAGAATAGAATTTATTAACTAGTGATCGACTAGAATGTGTGCCAGAGTTAAATGTAGGAGAGTCGTAGCGTGGTGTTTTCCTTGGAGGTGGTAATGCATCTTCAAATATTTCTAAACAATCACCATTTAGACTTTGTGTCGAAGATGTGGGAGAACCGTTTAGTTTCGGTGAACTTGGAGGACTAAGTGCTTGCATCAATCTGCCTTTAGATTCATTCCAAATATGAGATAATCTTCCTTCTCTTCCGAATAGTAATAAAAATGCATCAATAAAGTCTCTTGATTTTTCTTCCCATTTTTGAATCATATCAACCTTTTTTTCACCAATATTTTCAATTACTCTTTTACCTTTATCCCTTAATTCATCCATTTTATTTTGTATTCTGAATTTTTTATCATTAAAGAAAGAAACATTAAGATCTTTCGCGGAATAACCTCTCGCTAAATTTCTACGGACATATATATCATAATCTTTAACTATTCGCGCTACAATATCAGATGTAGAAACGCCTTCCGTCCTTTGAGTCGCAACGAACATTCCTTTTGCTTTTAAAGGTGCATACAAGTCGTTGCCATCGTCTGTTAAGTAGGGGACTTCATCGTGGGCCACAAAATCTATTTTATGATTGTTAAGAAATTCATCGTCGAGTTCCCATGGGGCATCTCTAACAATCTCATCAACGTAACGACAATGCCGGACACCTTCATAACGTTCATCTTCATTCATGACTGTTCTTCCTTTACGGGAATGCGTCAGAGCGTCACTACACACTGAAAACAAAATAAACTTATTAGAAAAATACATTTTAATTACAATCTAGATAGTTATTCTTGTTATTATGCCTTGTTAGTAACTATAATTATTCGGTTCTTACGTTTTTAAACTATTATTTTGAAAGTTTTGAATTATTTATTGCATAGTGGTATAATTATATGAATTTGAATAATTTGCCAGTTTAATAATAGACTACATATTAGTTATATTCTAATTTTTTAAAACTAATATATCTTGTTTACTATTTACATTAGATAGCATGTACTGAAATAGAATATTAAAACAAAAAAGTTAAAAATATTAATACTTTACGAGTTAGTGACAAGGTCTTGCCCGTAAGAAAAAAAGACAGATTATCATTAACCAAAGTAATAAAATAAAACTTTTAGCAACAAAATCTAAATAAAATGAATAACAGTTCTTATTAGGAATAACGAGAATTAAAACTTTCTGGAACTGGGTACCTGATACCATTACCCCGCTACTCGTTAATTACCCACTATTCGTTAATTACCCGTTATTATCGTTAATCATCCGCTACCCATTAATTAACGACGAAAGAGGCCCCGGTGCCATCTGCTCTCTGCGTTCATCTTTTAATTTTTCCAATTATGAGAAAGGATGTTTTTTCTACAACAAAATACTCATAGATAAACAGAAATACTCGAAATACCTTACAATTACCCGCGTTAATTATCCGCTACACGTTAATAGTTAACGGGTAGCAGGTAATCAAAATCGGAACCGGGTACTAACTTAATGGGTCGGGTAGCGTGTATCCGGATACCCATCGTCATTCTTAGTTCTTACATAAGAATCGTTAATATATTTTGGTATAAATATATAGGTTGCTGATATATTATTAAAAAAATTGCGAGACAAAATATTTCCTTCTCTAGGAAGGAAATGAGCTTATATGAACAACGCTTTCTCTTGCCCACAATTTGGCGATTATCATATAAATTCAGCCAACGGATTGTTTCATAGGGTCTTTATGTTAAAAATAATAAATAAAAATAAGTATTTCAATTTTTAATGAATAATATTTGCATTTATGTTTGTGCTAATGTATAATATTATAACTATAATATTTAAATGAGATTGTGAACGTTAATACATTTTGAAACATACAAAAAAAAAAAATACATTTAATTTCATTATTTCAATAATCCATTAAACTAAAATCGGACACTTATTTTGGAACGGAGGGAGTATATTATATTTTATATTTTACCGTATAACTTCAGTGACTTTAATTATCTCTGATGAAGATTCTAATAAAATGGTAACGTAAGTTTAGTTAAATAAACTTCTTTTATTTATTTTTTCACTTGTCCGATTTCTATTAACTTATTAATTATATTACCTACGGACATAATTTATCAAACATTGCATAAGTATAGTAAGCAGTGCACAAAAAAAAAAAAATAAAAAATCGATAACCCTCCAAATAATAATCAGATCAAAAATACCTGTTGTACTATTCCGGTTTACATTAATGTGCATTACTCAGTTTTTTCAGATTTTTAGATTAATTTCTTGGGTTGTAGAATGCGGAACAACAGTTTTTTAAAATATTTTTTGCAAAAATCATGTTAAAATAAAGAAATTTAAAAAAATATTTTTCGTTTCCTAAAATGCCTCTTAAGATCTTTATTCTTATACAAAAAAATAATAATAATAATAATAATAATAATATTTTTTTTCAACGACACATAATTTCGGTATTTAATTATAATAATAATTATTACCGAATTAATTAATACCGAAATGATCAAAATGATAAAAAACTCCTGCTGAAGTATTCCGGTTGACATCTATGTACATTATTGAGATTTTTTTAAAGATTTCTAGATCACCCCTCTGGGAAAAGGGTGGGGGACAGTTTTTTGACACATTTTGGAAAAAAAAAACTCATGAAGAAATTATTCAAAAATAAATATTTGTTGGTTTACCCACGTTTTAAGAAGTTTCATTTGACTCAAAATTTAAAAAAATATTTACTTTTTCGTTGAATACATATTGGTTTACATTTTATCCGCGATGTGTTTTTTGAATTCTCGATATTTTTCCTATATGTGGGTGAAAGAGTTGTACATCATAATAATCAATCCTATTGCTCCAAATGAGCGTAGGGAGCCTCTATGCTCAGCATATACTGTCTTTTACCAGGTGTCTGCAGAGTCGTACAAGCATGCCAAATTTCAACTTTCTAGGTCCAGCCATTTGGCCTGAATATATACCGTACAGGCAGCAGATACAGTGAGATCATTAATTCCTGAGCGTTACATAACAGTAAATAATGAGTTTAAAAATATCAAAACTGTATTCCAATTCACAGCTGAAAATCGTAACTTTAAAAAGAACCAATCAGATTACTTCGTTGGCCCGAACTCACCCGACGAACAACGATAACTCGTTACGAACTTCATATTTGTTGTTAACTCATTGGCGTGTAAAGAAAAAACGGTATTCATTTAATAATTAATTGGTATAAGGTAATAACAATCGAATCTACGCCTATGTGTACATGAGCTTGGAAATAAGTTTGTACTCCACATGTACTAGTGTAATGTAATTTTATAGTGATGACCTTTTTTTTAGGTCATTACTTCTATTTTAGAAGTGAGGACTTTTTTTTTGGCCATCACTTGTAATTTAGTGGCGAGGACCGTTTTTGTTAAGTCATTACTTGTATTTTAGAAGTGAGGACCTTTTTTTTAGGTTACCACTTATATTTTAGAAGTAAGGCCCTTGTTTTCAGGACATCACTTTATATCATATGTTTATTTAAGGGAGCCCAATTATAAAATCTTACCCAGGGCTCGAAAAAAACTAGTTACGCCCCTGGCTAGGGGTGCATAATTAAGTCTTGCCTAGGAGCGCCAACGAACCTCGCGCCGGCCCTGTGTGTGTGTGTGTGGTAATTGGTTTATGACGTACCTGTATAAGATTATCGTAAATTAACAAAAATAAAATAAAAAAATCAGGTGTGGCCACCACAGGACCGACCGCCATCATAAAGTACTTGTATAAAATACATACTAGCAGCAGAGTAGAAATAACTTGGCCTAATATTTTCTAACAGAGATATTATTTATCATGACCATGGAAACGTTACATATAAATGAAAAAATTCAGACCTTTCGAAAAAAAAAAAAAATCTTTTTTTTTTTCGTTTTATCAAAAAATGTCTCAAATGCAAGTTGTTAGTTATTGCTTTTATAGCAACTTTTGTTCAATAAATTTTTTCGAAATATTTTTCTGTTGTGAAATATTCGCAAAAATCTTAAAATCGACACGAGTAAACTCCATTTTTAGTCAACCGATTTTTACCAAAAGTTGATCAACTCGTGCCATTGATGGCAGAAACATAAATATGAAGTTTCATAAAAATCCTTTCAGCCGAATTTGCTCTGCACGTGTACACAGATAGACAGACAGACCTTCTATATGTTGGCGGTCGGTAAAAACGCACTAACGTGTGCTTGTGTGTCAAGTTCAGTAAGCAGGGTGTAGCAATGAAAAATGGATAAAAAACTTAATTTATATTTTTTCCACCGTATTAACTTTTCCTTTGAAAATTTTCGTATCTCAACATCTTTTCTATATTCTATTTATGAACCGGAAGTAATTTTTCGGTTAATTTACATTTTATGATTCTGATTTAAAAGTCCATTAAGTGACATTTAAAATTTGATAGCAATTTTTTCTGCCTCAGTCATTAGATATTTTTAACTAATTTAGTAGCATAAATTTAAATTTTAATAAATAACACCTAGAATTAATTTACGTAAACTTACCTCCTACAATGAGGTATACGTTGGGAAATAAATTTTTGGCTTGCATTAGTTGTCTGGCATGACCCTGATGGAAGAGGTCATAGATCCCATCAGCGTACACCCTGATGGGTCTCGGTGCCGTACCACTCTTGGCTATCTTGTAGCTGATGCGTTGAGAATAATCGCACAGCTCCCGTTCTCTGATGGCAGACGGCTCATCGCTGTAAGGCGCTTCCTTGCAAATCGACTGAAAACAAATTAAAATATAATTAGTTAACAAACCAATAAAAATATATTAATTATAATTTAACTAAGGCCCTGTATTTCCAACCATAGATAAAATTGACTATTAATGGGATAAGGAGTTATCACGGGAATAAACGATTTTTTGCGTATTTTCAATTATTTATCTATAGAGTAACTAGATTATCCACAGGATAAAATTGACAGATTTTGACAGATAGGTGTCAAAAAACATTTTATTGTTAAATATATGTACATAATATAAGCATGTATACGTAAAATATATAATATAACAGGCATTAAGTACATATTAAACATACATAACTACACTTTATATACATATTACATACACCTGTTTCCATTATGTGTACTATTTTATTGTGTTATTACCTATATCAATATAAATTCAAAATAGTAATCTACTTTAATTTATACTGAAAATATATATATATATATACTGTCGATTATTTTTACACAATTTACATTTATTTTTAAAGAAGGAAATCATGGATGAAGATTTGTTAGCAGACGATGATGAAGAAATTGTAAGAGTGTTTAGAACGTCCATACATAGTTCGTGTTAGACCAAATCATATGATCCAGTGGGATAAGAAAGAATTTATTAATTGATTTCGCTTAGCGAAAAATGCATTTGATATACTGGTCCACCAAACACTACACCAATTTTAAAATGAAAAAAAAAAAATTAATCCATCGTATTTAATTTTCAGTGTATTTGAACATAATACATTTTTTTCCCAGGCCCCTTGTTTATCTTTTAGATTTACAGCGTCAGAAGATTTATTTTCTATAACATTTTTACATTTTAACACAAGATTAACAAGTTGCCTTGTTTCGGAAATATTGAAATTTGTGCTTCTTGGGTGTTTATCGCACATTTTTCTGTACAAAATTTTGACAGTTGTGCCTATTTCTCTTTTATTCGTGCGAGTAGCGTATATGTCTCTATTTGTTTAACATAACGCTACTAATACCAACATAAAAAAAAAAAACATCGTAAAATATTATTATCAATCAGAATAGCTATTTACGTGATAACTAGAGTTGGAAATACAGAAAGTAATTTATCCTAGTGAATATCAAGAGTATAATAGTGTTATTCTAATAGATAACTGTAAGACGGAAATACCGGGCTTAAGTAACATTAATTCATCAGGTTTCTGTATCACACATCTCCCCTCTCTGTATCCACAGCTCCCGAAAGAATAAATTTCGAATTTAATTTGTACTATTAAGAATCTATACAGCAACAGCATATCAAATGTCCAAGTCGGAATCAAAATATCTCAAAGGTTTTAAATAAGTAAGGGTATTTTTGTTTTGGCAACAGCAAAAAGTCACACAGGGCCAAGTCAGGTGAGTATGGTGGCTGGGGAACGATATTGAATTTGTTCTTCACCAAAAACTGACGAACCATAAGGAAAGTATGACTATTCCTACTTCTTCTACAACCCCCTAATATTCAGTCGTTGACTGTTAGGGATTAATTCGCGAAACTCGATAATCTTTTCATCGGTTTTTGGAATAGAAGGCGTACCCAAACTCTCATTGTTTTTGATTGAATTTCTACCATCTTTTAAACGCCCAAACCACTAAAATCACCCAGTACGACTCAGAGTATCTTCTCCATGAGGTGATTTCAAAAGTTAAAGTGTTTCTCACGCCGTTTTTTCAAGTTTGAAACAAAATTGCACTCAGATAGGCTACTCTTCAAATAGGTCCATTTTAAAGATCGTTGGGGTATAGAAAGTCGTATAACAAAAACCGTTATAAATATTGAACGAAATAGCGAAACTTGGTCAACAGCACTTAACTCACAAATGATAGTAGTTATTGCGCAACGTGCAGTTCGCGTATTTTTAGTAAATCACGTATTAATTAAATGAAAATCTAATAAAATAAAATCTGTTCCGCTGTTGGTATTTCACATTCATCTAAATTTATTTTGACTATGTTCTTTTAGCATACCAATAAAAGTCGCACTTAACGATTTATTTGTGTCTACATTCAGCGTATTTTTAGAAAATATGTAACTTTTCCAAAAAGTAAGATAATGTAAAGTCATTTGTTGTTTTTTTTTAGAGTTTTGCAGATATGTCCAAAAACCCTTATACCGTCACTCATGTGTCTGTTTGTCTCTACGGTAGAAATTGTACGGTTTGACCTAGAGAGTGGAAAGTTGATAGAAAAAACAGTTCTTTGATCCGCATATAGGAAAAATACCGATAAACATATATATATATATATATATATATATATATCGCGACCCACTCTTTGGGAAACGCTGAACTAGCTCATAAATCAATCGTTGTTGGAAAGAGAAGATAATTTTTTAAATAATTGTTCTTTATTGCAACAAATTGAAACAAACTAATTCTGCTAAATATATCTAACCTTTCTTTCCTGTCGTGTTCATAATTAATTAAGGTATTGACGTGTTGGTAAAAATAATTACAAGCACCCAATTGTGTGCTAAACACGCTAACCCATATTGTTTTAAAATACATATTTTAAAAACATTTAGTTTCAAAAACACGTCTTATGTTATTATAAATTATAAAAAAATATATTTACTAAAAAAAAAAAGAATGAAATCTTACACAATATTTCATCATTCGTCAGTCGTGCATTGATTGGGAATGACGTAAACCAGAAACTAATCGAATTGGGAATATTTCTAGTGACGTGTTTTGAACAGTGAATTTCATTCCTGAGTAAGTTTCAATAAAACTGAGATTTGATAAAAAAAAAAGAAAATAAAGAATTGCGCGCGTTTTGTCATACGCAGTAAGTGGAGAGGGGGAATAACGAGACTTGATTTGTTGCTGTTGTCATTTGTGAGTTGACTTGTCTGAGCTGCGTGTCTGTGTGCAATTTTGTTTCAAACTTTGAAATACGAACAGATACACCTGAACTTTTGAAAACAGCTTTTGGGGAAGACCTTCGTGGAATTAGGGGTAACAAAACGTCTTCAGTGGACACAAATTAATCGATACTGGTCACCAGAAGAGCAGAAACAAGTTCATTGGACAGATGAATCGTAAGAGCGATTTATGATACGTGAATCACAATAAGTGTAGAAGAGATACTGCATTTACATTTACCCTCTAGTACCCAACACCGCCTCGAGGCGGATCATATATAAATCCATGTAAAATTACAATACGTTCAAATTTCATCGAAATGCCCATGGTCGCTTACAGACGACTGGATAATGAAACACTTACAAACGCCGACTGAGCAAAATTACACGCGCTTTTACTAAAAACAATCAGTTGAGTGGAAAGTTGACGTATTGCGGATGATCGCCTTACGTTACATATTTAAAATAATTTACAGAACTAAAGTGATTGTAATTATTGAATAACTAGCAGACCCGTTGCCAACAACGTTGGCAAACTGATATCGAATAAAAATCAATATAAGCAGGAATCAATTATTAAAATTTGCATGATTCTGCGTATATTAACAAAACAAAAACGTTTCTTGATTATACCTAGGAAATTCTAAAAAGCTGCTTAATGCGTGTCGTTTAAAAATTAATATCGGGCCGGGTACGGCCCGCAGGCCATATGCTGGACATCAATGTTATAGCTGTTTCTGATTATACCTAGAAAATCAAAAAAAGCCGCTCAATGCGTGTCGTTTAAAAATTAGTATCGGACCGGATACTGCCGGCGGGCTATATGCTGGACATGAATGGTATAGTTGTTTCTGATTATACCTAGGAAATCCCAAAAAGCTGCTTAATGCGTGTCGTTTAAAAATTAATATCGGGCCGGGTACGGCCCGCGGGCCACATTCTGGACCTCAATGGTATAGCTGTTTCTGATTATACCTAGGAAATCCTAAAAAGCCGCTCAATGCGTGTCGTTTAAAAATAAGAATCGGGCCAGACACGGCCCGCGGGCATAACGTTAATTGATACAACATTCTTTAATTAAGCCAAGGTATATACTGACTGGAGAGCTAAGAGCTATATTCTCGCTAAGGCTAAACACATAGTGAAGCAGAGAGCAAAGCAGCGATGAAAGCGGAGAGCAAAGCGGCGAAATTAAATAAATGAATTCCTGTTAACACGCGCATAGTGGAGCGTACTGCAGCGAGGTTATATCGTTGTTATAGTCGAGCAAAGCGACGCGTTCAAACAATTTTAATTTCACTGCTATTATCGTTGCTAAAATAGTTGTTTAAAATGGATATTGAGGCATTTACAAGTAGTTCTCATTTATAAGAGGTATTTATAGTAGGTTCCGATTCAAATTTGTCCATTTTTACCAATTTATGTTGAATTTTTTCCAAAATATAATCAAAAGTTGAAATACTCATGCGAAAATAAGAATGAACTTTTCTGGATGTTCGCGGAGTTGCATATAGAAATGATAAAATTCACCATGTATATGTCTACTTTTATTTATTCTGTGAACATTGCACCTTCTAGTGTGTTTATTTTTATTTTTTAGTAAATACTAAGTTTTCAGAGAAGAGTTTTCTGTTAGTAAAAAATCCATTATAATTTTGAGAACTTTCTGCTCGATTTTAAACGCGTCACTGTGTGTAGACACTCTTTTATAAGCGCGACATTCTTTCGCTGTTTTACTCTCAGCTTTCATAGCTGCTTTGCTCTCTGCTTCACTATGTGCTTAGCCTAAGTGAGCTGTTGTCGGAGAATTTCGCTTTGACTTTGATACACAGAAATTAGGGCTTTTATATATATAATAAATAAACCAGAAAAATTATTTTTCTTATTTCACTCATATGCAACTTTTGGCATATATGAAACCCTTTTGACACTCCTTGCCCAAATCCGACTAATGGCGGGCTTACCGTTAATATGTGTATAGGTAATAAGTTACAGTTTAGGTTGAATTTGAATGTAAATTTAGTCTTAATAACCCTCCATTAGCCTAGTGTAATTTTTTAGGGAAAAAAATGGGGCACTAGAGGGTTAATACAAATAGAAGCGTTCGTAAGGTCATACTTGTAGGATAGCCTAGCTACCTCGGCTACCCACTGTTTCGTATAAAATAACGGACGCAACATTGAAGTGAACTGCGGAAAAATACAACTGTAACGCAACAGGGGTGAGTGAGTTTGTATTTCATGGTGGCGTTAGAGGCGTGGTAAATGCGCGTGCTCGACCCTCACAGCAGTTGTATCTAACCTAAAAGTTTAAACAAGTATTTGGAGTAAACGGTTAATCAATTTCATTAATTATGTCACCAATTCGGGGGTTTATTACTATTGTGCTTGAGGAGTACATATTACCAGTATACCTACCGCATGACACATCTGCAGACCAGATATTTGAAACCGAACTTTTTTACTGTCAACACCATTGTAAAAGTCGCTATTTCGCTACATCAATTTGAGTTTTGTTTTTTTTTTTTTTTTGGGAAATTAATGTAAGTGTCTCGCTTTAGATCCCACCATGCCGAAAAAATATATCTGTCCCCATGGTTTCATGATAAACGGTTTCCATTGTATGTATTTATAAATAAGGTGGTTATAGGTTAGGTTGTTTACAATTTTAACGTGAAAGGCAGCAAAATACGCATGTGCAACGGTGCGACTAGAGCTCAGAGTTGAAATTTCTGAACTTGCGACACCGCGCTTGTAACATCGCGCCTACACCATGGTACGGGTTTTTAAAATAGAGCCTATTGGTTGAATTCCACGCTTCCAACACCAGAATGAGAATGATACATTAAGAAATATTTCAAATGAGGTAAGTAACTTTACTGGAACCACCTTGAAGATCTTCAAAAAGTACTGAAAGAATTATTTTTCTTCTTTCATGAATTGGATGAACTTAATGTTTTCGTTTCACTTTTATTTTAGTAACTCTTTTACGTTAAGAGCCAAAACGTTAACACATGTAGTTCATCCATTTCTCCCAAATATATCATAATTTAAAGTGTGTTTCAAACAAAACAATATTCTTGAATGACTGTCACTCGGTGGATAGGATACTGTATCTCATAATTTTATTCCCGGCTACATGAATCGCATACATGTACCTTGTTTCAAGATTCATCGTCTGAAACTACTCTAATTTTATAACTTGTAGGTTTTTCTTTATCGGATTAAATATCTTAGAGTTTAATGTCAAATTCAAAATGTCCACAGAACTGTCAAAATTTAGACATAAAAATGACATGACATTCCTTTGTAAATGAAACTAAAAAATGAACAAAAACTAATATAAAAGCATAAAAATCTTACCCTCATTTTTAAATACATAGGTAAAAAAATATATTCCACATGTGTCCAAATACACAAAAAAATTCACTGACACATCTAAATTGGTATATTTTAAGATAAACTTTCGGAGAAATTTACAAGTCACTACAAGTTATAAATGTTGTTTGCCAAAATAAAATAAACAAAACCGTTTTATAGTAAATTAGAATCGAATGAAAATCTTCCATGCATCTAACTCATGATTCAATTTAATGACATTGAAAATAAATAAACATAATTTTTTGTTTAATAATATTACTGTAGAATAGTGTTCAAAAATATTTCATAGTTTTATTGGAATATTCTTTATTAATATTCGAAAAAAATACGCACTACCACACCTAATTAAATTTATGTGAATAGTTAGGTTAAAAATAAGTTCAAATAATTAATATAAAATTATTAAATAGTTAGTTAATATTTCTGGTGCACAGCAACGACGACTATTGCTCCTATCACAGTCCATCTAAATAATTAGAGTATATAATAAAAGGAATAAATTTAACAATCAATAAATGAATAAAATTTTATATACATACTCAATAAAAGAAACTTTGCATGGACAAACACAAATATTTAAAATTCTGTTCGAAAAATTGAACAGACGCAGGGTGATGGTAACGGGCTGTAAAGAAGGCAGTTACCATCGAATATCACAGGATATGATAAAATACATTAAAATAAGGTGCAAGACTTCAAACATAAAACAGTAAGTTCGATTTTCTCAGGAGGGTTATCAGCCTGTCCATGAGTATTTTGTCGTCACCTAAAGCAATTGACAAGTCATACCGCAGGCCTAACCTCTTCCTGACATCCTCGAACTATACACACTGAGTTAAAATTTGTAACACAGACAAATCTGTGTTACACGTCTCACAAATAGGAGACTCTTCACCTCGAAGTAGGGGTCCATGGATCCACCAACAGTGGCTTATATGAAGGCGTGTGGTGGCGGTTTCTTCCATGCGGTTATTCCTGCAGGAAGAACCCCATGGTTTAATGTCTCCCGTTATTTGTTTCAACTTCACATTTTGTATGCTGTCCTAATCTTGTTGACATTTGGCTAACACTAGATGTTTGAGATGACTCTTTGCGTCATCTGGAAATATGAAACTCACATCAATCATAGGTCTGTGAGAGGCGGCTTTTGCAGCAATGTCAGCAGCTTCATTACCATTAATACCAACATGTCCCGGTATACAAAATCGCTTTATTCTCACATTCTGAGCATTCAGATTGTGGAGTTGCAACCAGATCTTTAGTATAAGAAGATGCACTGGATCTGGATCTTAAACTAATCAGAGCGCTCAGCGAGTCCTTCAAGATAACACTTGAAGGCCTTTGCTCTGACGAAACAAAACACAGGATCTTGAAAATAGCGTACAGTTCAGCAGTGTACACACTCGTTATTGAATGCAGACGGTAATGCAACTGCTGACGTGGATTCAAGACAACGACCGCACACCCAATCCTGGTTCCGGATTTTGATCCGTCAGTAAAAATGACAGTATCCTCGAACCTAGAGACCAGTGTCCTTCGTAAATCATGTAGGTATTCGATAAGCAACGTAATATCTTTATCAAACTTAGTTAATGTGAGACTCACAAGCGGACGCGGTAGCGTCCATGGTAAAACAGCACACATTATTTATTAAATACAGTAATATGTTTGCCAACGAATGAACCTGCTACCGAATATTTGTTTCGTAGAGTTTTTGCCATGGTTGACGAATCGCACAGAGATGTGTGGTCGTTTGCATGCCAAAATTGATAATGCGTAGTATGCATTAGTAAGGATTTCAAAAAACACTTCAAAAAGTGTGTAAATCACTTCAAAGAAGAGCAAAATTCTGCCAAAATTGGACAAATTCTTCACATCTCTAGTAAAAAAAAATAATTAAGAACTAAGAAAGAAAAAACTACTGAGATGATTCCTACAATACAACAAGGACAGTTGAACCTTCCAGGGAGACAGTCTGAAGGGGATTCTCCAATGAACTGAAAACTATTAACTGTATAAATAGTGAATCTTCAACTCTGCAATCCTTCTTTTCGGAATGTTATGCGTTGTAAAAGGTAACGGTTTTTTAAATGAAACTTATGAAAATCGAGATTTGGCTTACAAGTAATTCGTACAACAAATCACCTCGTGGAAAGATTAAATTACGTTAACTGAGGTAGTACTGTATTGCAGAGATATATACAGAAAGAAAACGGTGATCTTGTATTTGTGCAGCTGATCGTATGTATTTCTGTCTGTAGGGCTGTCTAACAACGAAGGTAGAGACAAGTAAAGTTTCGCATCTCGCCCAAGCCAAATACCATGTAACGACAATATTAAATGAACTTTCCAACAAACAGTTTACTTTTGAAAGGGCGGAAGTTGATCAGTGCCATGTCAGTGTTTGCTTGACCTGTCAAATACTTGTACACAAATATAAAAGCGTTTCTCGCTAGTTAAGGATTCACCCACAATTTTTTAATTCGGTTTTTATAAATGCAAAACAAAATAAGAGTGAAAAAGAAGCTATAGTTGGAAGTGTGTGAGGTAAATGTACTAATATGGCGACAACTGGATAGAGTGGAAGAATTAATTGAGGTATTCTGTTATGTTTTGTTCGTATGCATCATAGATAACAAAGCGTCAAATGCCCTTTACATTAACACACAAACCATCGTATAATTTACTAAACTGGTACTAGCTAAAAAAAAGCGTGTGAAGAATAAAATTACTGTTTTTTTGTTCAAAATGCATTGTCTACTAATTACTGACTTGGGCATATCTGAATGTTACTGCATAGCTACATAAGTAGAGTAGACGAAATTACTGGTATAAAGATTTTTGGTTAAACCTACGAAATCCTAAAAATGTGTTCTAGTAAAACATTAAAAGTAATATTGTATGTATAAGTAGGCTTGCAAATATTTTTAAAGGACAGGCTAAATATATATGCTGTGCCCTAGTTATGAAAATAAATCTACGGCTATGTTCAGCGGCAAAATACTGTATGTAAGTGTTAACTCATACTACTGGCATAAAAAAGTTTTATGGGAGCAACAATTTGCTAAATTCAATTTATTAGCACATAAAATAGTAATTCAGTTCATTAGTATATAATCATCTGTCGTATTTTGACTGACGCCGCCAGTACTACGGAATCATTGACTTTTTTAAGCAGCTATTATAAATTTAACAATTTCTATATTGCTGTTTCGTTACTCGTATACATATTTTCTTAAGCATTTGATTGCGGGCCTCGTTTGAAAATGTTGGTTAAAAAAGAGATAAGTTAATAGGGTTGATGATTTGAAGACCCTAAAGTTAACGAATTGGGAAATGAAAACACAGAATTGGACTGTCTAGGAAAAAACCCTAAAGAAACTCATAACTCTTCTTCTTCACGTGCCTTTTCCTAATAGAGGTTGGAAATCAAAACGACGAGTTTTTTTTTTATAAATGTTGGCACACCAAATAAATAGAGCCCTGCAAATCCGCGGATATCCACCATTTTTCTGCGGATGCGGATAAATTATCATTTAAATCGTGCGGATGCGGATTATATATCATATCCGCAATATCCGCGTGAAGATAAAATTTTCCGGTGGATGCCTCTTCCTACGGAAGACGCGTTTAGAACCCAAAAAATGTATCGCTGGCGTTTGTATTGTGCTTATGGCAAGAGTGAAATAATAGTACGGTAGTTTTTACTTTTTTTACTCATCCCATAAAGACCTACTTTACGCTTACTTAAATAGTTAAATATAGTAGAGTTTATATATCAGTCGTAGATACAACAATTTCTTTGGATTTATTGTGTTTATTAATTATGTATCGCCTTATTTTGCATTTTTGGAAATATTAGTAAAAATTAACCATAGTAATTTGCCACATTTAAAAACATAGAAGCTCATATAAATTAAAAAAAATAAATAAAAATATCTTAAAATTCTTGAAATCGTCATATAACTTTCATCTTTTAATAATAGGATGAATTTAAGAATTTAGTTTTATTATTAAGAACTTATTTTTTTTTAATTTGCTGGTCTTATAGCACTTACCTTGTTATTTATTGGTCATAAATGTGACAAATTAATCTGTTTAATTATTTCTAAATATCGCTGCTCTAAAATAGTAGTGAGATCTTAAAAAACTAAGTTTCTGACATATTGCTGTTTAAAGTTTTACATGTTATATAAACTTGGTTTAAGAGTCGAATAATTGTAATTTCCATCTTTATTTTTTAATCTATATAATCTCAGTAAGACGTTAGATAGAAAACATATTTCTGGAGCAAGTAATATTAATGTGATAAAATTTTAAAAAAATTAGTAGTGTTTCAAATCAGCGATATGCCAAATAAGGCGAAACATGTTAGATATTTCCAAACAGGCAAATCCTGTGTGGATTGTGCGGATATTTTTGCGGATGCGGATTTTATATTTACAAAGGCTGCGGATGCGGATCGGATACGGATTCTGTCTATGCGGATGCGGATACAGAAAAACATATCCGCGCAGGGCTCTACATATAAAAGGCCAGGGAATACGTAGAATATGGCCCGATGCTTACCTAAATCTAAGCTTAATTTTTTGTTTTATTAGAAGCGGTCTCATTTCACAGGTCTTTATATCGCGCGGTTCCCTATTTTCGTTCAGATTAGTACCGAGATATTTGTGTGAAACAACCACCTGAATACAGATGTCATTAATTTTAAATGGCATGGATCACCAGTAGATTTTCTGGTGACCATGTACTTTTTTTCATGATAATATCTAAGTCATACTTTTGACTATCATCATATACGAATTTTGGGAGGATTTGAAGGTCCTCGGCAGTGGCTAACAAGTCATCAGCATAATGGAGGTTATTAATTGTTCTACCATTGATGCTTAATCCTTCCATATTCTACTAATACTTTGCTGAAGATTGTTTCAGAGTATAAATGAAATAATTTGAGTGATAAAATGCATCGCCGTTTGACACCTCGACGAATATCTATGTCTTTTGTACAGCAATCTTCTATTTTCACTAATAGATTTCGATTTCAATATAAGTTTTCAATTATACTTATGTCACAATTATTAAATCCAATATTTATTAGTATGAGTAGCAGTTTATCATATGTACGCTGCCTAAACGTTCTTATTTCTATCAATGTCTTACAGTATGTATTTGATGCCTTTTGAGCGATTTGAACTATTTATGACAAAGTTTATATAATAACATGTCAGTTTCGTACTTTGACATTTCTAGCAAAATTCCAATTAATATACATATCTCTTTACATTTTAACCTTTTTTTATGTTAAGCACCTATCATATATAATTACCTAATTTAGAAAATAACTATTTAACTAATAATACGCAATAAATTCGTAACTTTATCTAATCTGACTTAAACTAACGTAAATAACTGAACTTCACCCAACTTAAAATTATTGATTTCTAAAAATACTGTATTTGATATTTATCTGCTTCCCGAAATTAGCAATTTCTTTGTCGTCCTCTTAAATTAGGGCTCAAAACTCGAACTAAGCATATTGGTGCCGTCTTTATATGTAGGCTGAAAATCATCGTAAAGATTTTCATCACAATCACAGGTTATCTCAATAACTGCAATTTTATGTTTTGTTTTCCTTTCATTTTTCCTCAATTAGTAGAAATTGATTATTTGCAAGAGCTCGTATCTTGTTCTTATTATAAAAAGTCCTAAGCATTCAAGTTTACGAGTACAGTAGCCCTTCATTTACGCCGGGGTTAGGTTCAGCCACTTGAGTTTGTAATTTAAAACTGCGTAATTAGAGGTAGAATTACGATGTAAATTAATAAGATACATTCCACGACACCTGAACACTATGAATTTCGGAGCGAGATTTAATTCTAGAAAACACATTTCTAGAATGTTAGTTAGTTATAGTTTTTTTTTTTTTTTTTTGCGCATGCTACAAAATCTATTTGCGCCTAACGCAGCCCATCTAAATGACTACACTAAATATTAAAAACAATAAATTAAACTATAAATAAATAAATAAAACCAATAAAATTACGCATACTCAATAAAAGAAATCTTGCACAGACAAACACAAATAAATAAGATAAAAAGTCTGTTCGAAAATTTGAACGGACTCAGGGTGATGGTAAGAGGCTGTAAAATTACCATCGAATAACATTAGAAATAGAACACATTAAAATAAGGTGCAAGACTTCACAAATAAAACAATAAGTTCGATTCTCTCAGGAAGAGTATCAGTCTGTCTATGTCCATCAGTTTGTCACTTAAAGCAACTGCCATGTCATAGCACAGGCCTAACCTCTCCCTGACATCCTCAAACTGTACACATTCAGTTAAAAAGTGTAACACAGAGAAATCTGTGTTACACGTCTCACAGATAGGGGACTCTTTACCTCGAAGGAGGTGTCCATGGGTCAACCAACAGTGGCCTATACGGAGGCGTGTGATGGTGGTTTCCGCCCTGCGGTTAATTCTGCAGGAAGAACCCCATGGTTTAACGTCTCCCTTAATCTGTCTCAACGTTTTGTTTGCTGCTTCACTCATGTTGTCACATGGCTAAAACCAGATGTTTCAGATGACTTTTTGCGTCAGCTGGAAATATGAAACTCACATCAATCATAGGTCTGTGGGAGGCGGAGTTTGCAGCTGCATCTGCCTCTTCGTTGCATTTAATACCAAAATGTCCCAGTAACTAAAACAGCTCTACCCTCACATTCTGAGCATTCAGATTGTGGAGTAGCAACCGGATCTTTAGTACAAGAGGATGCACTGGATCTAGATCTTGGATATTGTTCAGTGCGCTCAGCGAGTCCATCAAGATAACGCTTGACCGACTTTGCTCTAGTGAAACAAAACACAAGGCCTTGAAAATAGTACAGCTCAGTAGTGTCAACACTCGTTATGAAGTGCAGACGGTACTGAAACTGTTGAGGTGGGTTCAAGACAACGAACGCACACCCATCCCTGGTTCCGGATTTTGATCCATCAGTAAAAATGATAGTATCCTCGAACCTAGGGCCCAGTGTTCTCTGTAACTCATGTTGGTATTCGATAGGCAACGTAGTATCTTTATCAAACCTAGTTAATGTGAGATTCACAAGCGGACGCGACAGCGCCCATTGTGGAACAGCACACAAAACGAAACTTGCCATTTCGGGTATATTAAAATCAATATAACCCAAAATGTCGAAAGTCCTTAGACCAAAAGGCCTATTGGCTCTTGGTTTTCTGTCATAGTCTCATACGTGGGATGATCTGGCTTAGCACTGAGTGTAGCCATATACCGCAGGGATAGAATTTTACGACGATTGTACAGGGACGGTTCGCCTGCTTCACACAGCAGGCTGGTATTGGGCTGGTGCGAAATGCAACTGAACTAAATGTACTAGAATGTTTCTTTGCCACCTGTTTACTCGTTAATTAGGAAAACATTTTCTTATCTTTCTACATAATGACCATTTGGGTGACAGGATCTTGTTTTCGCGGTTGATAATTACTCCATTTTCAAAAATTTCTCTAAACATAACTCCTTGTTTATTAAGAACTAAATGCCGAAACAGAAGGTATACCTTGGATAAAGACGTATTGTTCATTATTGTTGTAAATATCGAAGATACAAGGCCTAAATCTCTACAAACATCTGTCCGATGCGATGAATCATTTTTTCATCTTTTATTAGGGTTTTACTCGGCTTTTTACTAGTTTCTTCCACAAACCTCAATGCACACTCTGGACACATAGTTAATTAATATAATAATTAGTTGAAACCGATAGGCAAATGTAACCTAAGTTATAAGAGAGACTATCTGGCGGTATTGTGTGGAACTAATCTAAAGTCTGTTCTACATTATACTTTTCACCGTAGCACTACGGATTTTTGCGTTGTGTTGAATTAAAAAGTATAATGTGAAACGCAATACTTCTTTCAAACTTTCAATGCTATCTGATATTTCAAACTAGATTCAGTCAGACTTTTGTTTGGCGTACCAATACTTGGTCAAGCATACCAACTTTACGTTTATTTTTATACTGTTTTACTTTTTCTGCATTTTTAATAATCCTAATTGATATTTGGTGTTGTAAATAAAAACTATATTGGCTAATGGTTACTATAATTAATATAAACTAGTATAATTCAACGATATTTATAAATTGGTTATTATAACCAAACTTTTATCTGTCACTTCAAATTGTTTAGTTGGCAGTGAAAAGTAACAAAGAACAGAAGGTGTTGCATGACTATTTCTGTCACTCTTTACTTCAGAAGATAGTTTTAAAAGTTTGAATGACGTCGAAAGTATGAAAGTGTATTGAGAAGTATAATGTAAACCAGCCTTAATATGCACTGAATCGATATCTTTCAAGACACTGAAAAGACCTTTTTATTATTAGTGAAAATAAAATATAAGGAAACATAAATCAATACATAAAAATATAATTAAATTCCTTCTAGATATCAGATTACAGTACATCAAAAAGTTGTTGTTGTCTATTAGATTAGTATCGATTATGCCGGTATGGCGCTGCAATCTTACAAAGATTTACGTATTACATGACGTGAAAAATACTTCTTATATTCACTAGATCTAGAGACCAATACACATCGTGTGGCACTAACGTAGACAAAAATTTAAGTCAGTTAGATGAAGCGAGCAATCGCAGTGTTGGCGGATTATATGGACGTAAAACCAGTAGAAGAAATGATACAAGACTGGCAAGTCTTCTATCATTTCTTGGCTAGTTGAGATGGTTTGGTCATATACAAAGGGTGGATGAAGGTAGAGATACAAAAAAGGTTAATGAAGCCAGGGTATCTGAAAGAAGACGACGAGGAAGACCTGTACAGAGAAGAGGTACCCCCTGGAGTGGAGCAAGATGTAGGACTCAAAATAGGAAGGAATGGAAAAAACTGTGGAGACGTTCCCCCGTGGAAGAAGAAGACAAGTCCAAGTAACGTTCAAACTTACACAAAGCCCGACACCAGAGATGGTAAAAGGGCTCAACGGTTAATTGTAGCTTAGCAGTTCAATTATCAAGAGTACGTGTATTTAAAACTACGTAAATAGGACCTTCATAATTCGAGGGTTACCTATATTTGATGCTGGTAAATGGCTATTTCTTAGTCAACATACTTCATCATTTCTGTCCATAACATTTGGTCGTTTAGTATAACCACCTGTCAAAAGGTTAATATTGTTGTACCAATATTAGCAGTACGAAAAATTCTATAAATATTTTGAAGGGACTTTATAATTGCGTTTTCTCGAATCATTCTTCGTTCAAGTTTTAGAAAAAAAGAAAATCTGTACAATTTCTTATAAGAAAACATTTTTATACTCAATATGGTATACTCATATACCATAATCATGAAAACTTACTATATTAAGTTTTCATGAGAAGAAGGAGAGAGAGTATGGAATCAGCTCATAAATAAAATGAGTAAGATATGATAAATTTAAACCAGAGACGGATGAGTTTCCTAGGAAAGAAGGTCATCTGGTAGACCAAAAAATTTCAATCGGTGTGTCGCAGTACATAGGTGGGTCGTAAAAAACCGTTGATGTGCCGCTCGTCATTAATGTAGCATTAAAATCAAAAATAAATCATTTCAATATCATGATCAACATTATTTTTGAAAATAACACAATGTTTAATGTAAATTCAATCTTGATACATTTTGAAAGACTCACTTTGCCGGGCGCTATGGCGTAGTGATCAGCTCATTTGACTGCTAACTATGGGTCCTCGGGTTCAAATCCCGGTGATGGCATGGATGTTTGTATTTGTTATAAAATTTCTAATGAATCCATAATAAAAATAAATATATCCTGGTTAATGGCCATCGTAGCTAAGACCAAAATAATAATAAAAAAAAGACTCACTTTATAATTATAATAATTTTCATTATAAACACTGATGGTATGCTTCGAGTTTTAGCACCATGTTCATTGAAAAAAAGTCAAAAAACGATGTGTAAACCATTGAAAAAATAGAGGAGCATCGAATACGAGACACATCGCAAGAAGATGCTGGCAATAATAGATATAAAAGCCTAAATTAAGAAGAAGAAGACGAAGAATTCCATTAATATTAGATCTATAAAAATAATATTAGACATGAATTTTACTAGGTACAAACAGACATTATTGCCGATGACGTCTTCAAGGAATATAAGCCGCAGAAAAAGGTTTTAAACAATGTATTCCCAAAATGCTCCAACAGCTTTATAGTTGATAAAAGTTTTTGGCTGTTGCTAGAAATTAATCATCATCTACCAGCCGCATTCCATTACTTCTCCAAACCTTCCTGTCCTGGGCTAACAATAGGCAACTTTCAGCAATTCTCTTAACATCATCTGTACACCATCTAATGCGTAGTCCACTTATACTTTTATAAGTAAAACTATAAACTTCTATAAGTTTCGTGTCCTTTGATAATTATATTTGTGTCAACCAGTCAATCAATCAGTCAACCTCCGGTAATCATGTCCAGCCCAATTCCATTTCAAGTTTTCTACTCATTCTGTTATGTTATATACATGTAGTAAAGAAAGGTTCAGAACCAATATGTAGGGCATCTATGAAGTTAAAACACAATATCGGTTTTTTTATTGAGGGCTCCCGTCTGTGTTAACGACTCAGTAAAGCTTTTGGGTGTTATCATAGGTGGTAATCTCAACTGGGAGAAACATTGAAGCAACATCTGCAAAGCTTTGTTAGTCGATATATTGTTACAGGAATTTAAAACAAAAAGTTACCAAAATATTTAATTAACAGCATCCTATGAATTATTTCATGTTGCTTATACATTAACAGCGAGGAGGCATTCCTCACATGGTGGAAGAATCTTAGGTTTTCAGCGACGTGTTGTTAGAATTATTAGCGGTTTAGCCTACATATATTAATGCAGAAGTACTTTCATTAATTTAGGTATTATGACGTTTTTCTGTCTGAGCCTTTATTACTGCTTGAAGCACATTCACAAATAAGGGAAAAAAGTTGCAACAGATTTTCACTGATTGATGGCGGAGCGTTAACTGCAGATAGATACATCAGAGATATTCTTTAAGACCATGTTGTACCTTTTGCCCCATAGGTCAGAGAAAATTTCACCCTAATGTAGGATAACGCGCGGCCACACGGCGCCCACTGTGTAACTTTTTAAATCAAGTGGGTATAACAACAATGGGTTGGCCAGCGTACTCCCCTGTCCTCAACCCGTTTGAACACTATTCCAAAAAACATCGTACTAGAAGATTAGCTGAGAGATATCAACAATATGTACACTACAGGGAAAATAATTAGATTGTTATGTCTGTTCCTTTAAATTTGTCGGTGTGTGTAGCTTCGACGAGTATCTAGTGGACAATTTGAACACAATTTTTTGAATGATACTGTAGTTTTTGTTTTATATTTTTCACGGTTTTTCACAGAGAAAATTTGATGCGAGTGGAACATCGAATTTTCGAATTTTCTCTTCAAACCGAGTCACAGACCCTTTTGAAGAAATTTAACAAATAATTATTTTAACAAATAATTTATATTACATAACAAATTAATTAAACGTATTTACTTATTTATTTTATGTTTAATTTTAGTTTAATTTGCCGCACCTCGCCTTTGTTTAAGTACTTTTTAGTAAGTTATGTTAGTTTATTTTTTAAACGACCGTTACATTTGATTCAATATTCCAATTACTTTTAAGCGCGTAGGAAATGCATACCTTAAAGTGAACAATAATATCTGACAACGAGCATGGAATCATTATTCCTTCACTAGTGAAGGAATGAAATTCACGCAAAATGCATAAGATAAGTGCTTTAGAATAACATTCCAACTCTTGTGTTAGAATATTAATTTTCTGTAGTCAAAATCGGTTTTATAATTGGTAAATTCTATAGTGGTCGTGGAGAAAATAGTTTCCTTTTAAGGCAAATTGGCAGCTCAAATAAAACATGTTATATTGTTATTCGCCTTTTTCCCAAATGACCCATTTCTTTAAAATCCTTGCACTTTGTTTAATGATATTCCCTGTCCTTGATTAAAATACAAGGTTAAAAAGAACAGTTGAAATGAATTTTTTTAAATGTTAGTTAACAGTTATAAAAACAAAAGATATTAAATATCATGAATATAAATGACGTAAGAAAGTTTAATCACTTCTTAGACTTACAAAAAGTAGAAATAAGTGAAAATAAAAAGATATTGTATCGTAAGCATAACATTACAATATCACTCTGATTATTGCAAATTTGTAAACTATCTATAAATAAATATTTGATTTAATGTATATGTCTGAATGACGCAAATAAAATTATATATTAAAAAAATATTAAGAATTTGTAATATTTGCAGATATATGTATGTCATTTTATGAAAATAAAGGAAATAAAATATTTTCCACGGATTTTCATGAATACCAAAATATTTGGATTCGTTTAATACTGTTTACATCAGAGGTTCTCAAACTGGGGGCGTGGTACGATTTACAACTTTACTGTACGCACTTTAGTGAGCACCCAGCATCTACGACTATTAGCGCCTATTAGAGCCCATTTACTTATCTAGACTAAAATAAACGTCAGAATAAAGAATATAAGCATGGATGAACAGAAATAAATTAGACAAAAACAGGACCGTGTTATGAATTGTAAGGGCCCTAGGCCATGGCATTTAATGGGCCCTCCTCCCAGGAGAAGTCAAGTCAAATTAAGAAAAAATATTGCAATTTAAGCGATTACAACGATTTTGAGACCTAATTTTTAACCTTGATTATTCATTACCGCTATAGTCGGATTGCTGATAAGTGACTGTTCGTTGCTACAAGTATCGATATTCAATACTATATGCTGTCTCTGTCTATATCATTATAATTATTTGCATACTCGTAGTAACGTATAGTGACTCAAGTTGACAACTAACCTTCAAAATTATTTGAATAAAAAACAAAGCATTAGAAAGAAACAGAATGATTCGTAGATATCTTTAATAATTAGAGCGCGAAAATAAATTCACAGCAGTACTCAAACAAATAAAATTATTAATTTTAAGGTTATAATTATAAATAAGGAAGAATTTATACTCATACGTAAATTTTGGATTATAATTTGTTGTTTATTCCAGCATATTTCAAATTAAAGTTTGTGAATTTAATAATTGGCTGCAAGCCATATTTTAATTAATAATTATTACCCCAGACACTGACAGTTAAGACAAATAACAAAAAACATTTTTAAAATGGCTGAAAAATGGTAACTAGATTATTATATGAATGCATTACTTGATACATACATGTAACAGTCACCTATCAGCAATCCGACTATATATTTAATTTTACTAAAATTATTGTTTGATGCAAAATTAACGACGGATTTTTTATTTACTGTTGAAAAATGGCGCTTGCTTTATGTAATAATTATAAAAATATTCTTCTGTTTTTAGGTGAAAAATAATGGTCATATAATGCTCTACCACTTCAAGAAATGATGGAAAGCTGCACAGTTATTTCACGATCTCAACGAGCTTTTCGGCAAAGGAACAATCAGTCAAAAACAAGTTGAAAGATGGTTCCAATTCGGGTGACACAAGTCTTAGTCTTGAAGGAAGTGGACGGCCATGGGATTTCGACGATCAGGCACTTTTGTTAGCCGTGGAAGAGGATGATAGCATGACAACCCGGCTACTGGCAGAAGACTTCAATGTCGACCAATCCACGATTGTCCGTCGCCTAAAAAAGCTTTGAAAAGTGTGAAAATTGGCTGGATGGGCGCCTCGCCAACTCTCCGACAAAAACAAATCCGATCGAGTTCGAATTTTTACCGAATTGCTGTAGACAAACGACCCATCGTCATTTTTGAAGAATCTTGTCACTGGTGATGAATCGTGGTCGGTCTTCAAAAACGTCAAAAAAAAAAAAAGTTTGTGTATCTCCGGGTGAACCACCGGAATAGCAAAAGGTGCCCACAGTAAGAAGGCAATGTGGTGCGTATGGTAGGGTAGAAGCGGAATCATACATTGGGAGATCATTGCACACGGCATTTACTTTTGGTGAAATGAAGATGATGAGTGTCAACAGAAGCGGATTCCGCACAAAAACGTCAAACGGCAATTTAACATCAACAGCGACGTCTATCTGGCTCAGTTCGATCGTCTCCATACAGCAATTTTTTTTTGTTGAATAAACTTATATACAAAAAAAAATCGTTGTTAATTTTGCATCAACCCAATACATTTTACATACATACATTCCATAATGGCGAACAAGAGTTCATCTGATATATGAATTTCCTGGTATATTTATAATTTCAATGTTATTCATTTTGTTATTATTTATTTATTTTTTTGTAAAATCAGTAACTTTACGAAATAAAATTAAGACCGAGGACCGGGCCCCTTATATAAGCGGGCCATAGGCCGTGGACTCGTTGGCCTAGGCGAAAAAACGGCCATGGACAAAAATATGTTCAATAAAACGAAAAAAATGTGTGGGCGAAGATAGAAGGCCGTAAAGTAGGCAACTACTATCAGCTATCACAGATATATAAACCGCTAAGAGAAAATGGAAGCATTTAAACATGAATAAAAAACAAAATGTGCGATTTTTTCAGGAAGAAAAGCAACCTGTCCAAGAGAAGATAATGTTAAATGAGACTAATTGATATGTGATCTGTAGGTTGATGGGGTTCTTCCTGCTGGATTAAACACAGGAAGGAAACCACTATCACACGCCTCCGTACGGGCCACAGTTGACCCATGGACACCTCCTTCGAGGTGTAAAACCTGCTATTTGTGAGAGGTGTAACACATATTTGTCTACGTTACACATTTTAACACTAAGGGAATCGAACTTACTGTTTTAAGTATAAAGTCTTGCATCTTATTTTAACGTGTGTTATTATTAAACTGTGATATTCGATAGTAATTGGCCCCTTTACAGCCTCTTACCATCACTTTGAGTCTGTTCAATTTTTCGAACAAACTTTTTATCTTATTTATTTGTGTTTGACCGTGTAAGGTTTCTTTTATTGAGTATGTATAAGATTTTATTTATTTATTTATTACTTAATTTACTGATTTTAACATAAACCTTAGTCATTTAGATGGGCTGCGTTAGACGCAAATAGCCAAAGTTGCTGTGCGCCAAATAAAACCCGACAAAATATTATCTATTCAAAAAGAACTGAAACTTTATGAAGCAACAGGAACGAAGACTCGTGCTTTCGACGAGGATTACTTATTAACAATAAAGCCGACATCGACAGAATCAGAACGCGACAAGCATTCCTGGCAATATCGTTACAAAAAAAAGTTTTTTTTTTTCTTTTATTATAATAAAATAATTAAATTTCTCGTATCCCAGGAAATACCGGAATTTTGTAAACTTTCAATACCGACTCTCGGGAAAATCGTCGGGAACAGCACCCACTAGTACTGAACAGGAAAAAATACAGCAATAATTCTAAACCTGATAGACAGAAATCATCTTGACTGACAAATCTGCATGACTGTACGGGAAAACCACACTATCCCTCTTTCGCTCTGACGTCAAAATAGTCTTAATGCTAGCTAACATTCGTCAGGATAACTAAAAGAATAAAAGCTTCAGCAATATCCTGCCGCACTGCAACAGACTCAGTCAGCTGGTTATTTGCATCTTTATAAGTTCAATTGTTTGATTACCAAAATGATGTCTGTTGCAATGTCATTGAAGGATGCCAGTTATGAATGGATATTTAATAGCTTCATTAGTCTAGAATTGGACAATATTAAAATATTTGCCACTAATATTAATTTTACTGTCGGCTTGGTGAAGATAGTGGTATTTATGCTTCTGCCCCCAAAGGTTCAATTTGTATTTATAGTTATGTAAACGTTGTATTGATTACTTAAGATTATAGAATAGATGTCTGTATTTATGTCGGTTATCTAAAACTGGATAATAGAGTGTTTCTTAAAATTTTTACATCTGCGGATCACTCCAAGGGCGTTTAAAGTAATCGTAGACTATAAGTCAACAATTAGAAGATCAAACATTCGTGTTTATGAATTTATATTAATTTCGTTTTTCCGCCTTTACACCTTTAGATTAATTTTATAATTTTATTTTAGACATTTAACGGAATACATTGATACCAATATCTCTATTTTGAATTTTGTGTGCAAAATCACGTTTTGAATGTTACCTCCTTAAATATATCAGAACTTGAAAAGAAGCGACGCTAAAAGTTAACTCGACTGACTCAAAGAACCAGTGGCGAAGGAAGACCTCCGCTAGACTTGCCCTCCCATAAAAAAAAAATAATAAAAAAAAAATACATATATATTTTTTTTTAATTTAAAAAAATATTTAGGTAAATCTTCAAAAATACATCAAATTATGTCCTATACAATTTTTTGTCCAAGGCTTGGTTTACTAGTTACGATTTTAAATTTTAATGTTTAATAACTTCAGTTTCCGGTTTCGGATTTTAATAAAAAACAATAGGGTTCTTCCCAATTATAAGGAGAATTTTTTAGTACCAGAACGAACTCTTTAAGTTAAACCGTTTTTGAGTTATCGTGTATACACACACACATACGGACGGCACTTCGAAAATAGGTTTTTTGGATTCCCTGGACCATGAAACGTGGTCATCAGTCAAAATTTCGACATCGAAAATTTTCGCGATTACAATACTTGCCCCTTATATATTAAGGTCGGGCAAGTAATAAAATCTGCGAATGTTACAATAGTCAGGAATGACAGCCCTAAAAAAATTCATTATGGTAATGGCACAAAATAATGGACGTAAATCACGTACGACATATATATATATATATATATAAAGCATAATTCGCTAGAAAACATTTATTCCAAGAAATAAGTAGATATGATTTCACTTTAATAATCAAAATAATCAGTAATCATTAAATCCTTATCGGTAATATAACGATAACGAATATTTACCACTTACATTACATAAATAATTTCGTAATTCAATAGATGCATTGTATTGTACCATTACATTGCTGATCTGATAAAAATGGCCGGTATTTAATTGTTCAGAATTTAACTTAGTTTTTGATCAGAAAATTTTGTGATATTGATCGGTTTTAAATCATTTTTTTAATCGGAAGAAAATAATGATTTGATCAGAATATATATATAACCAGCACGGAGAATTTATGATCTTCTGTTGAGGCATAGTGGCTTAACTTCTTTACATTGTTTTCTTCAAATTCTGTTGTGTTTAAGTGTTAATCATCAACCTAAATTACTGTTTATCATTACCATGGGTCTGCAATTGCAAACTTTTATAACAACTTGGCGACATGCTTAGCTATTTCGGTAAGATTTTGTACAGTTTGTCTTTGCATTCATGTCTTTGCATATACGTTTTGTTATAGAAATCCTTGAACAAAGTTTATGAAGAATAAACGAAATATTGGATCTTATCCTTCGCTCTCTTCTTTTTCCCAAATAATATTCCATGATATATGTGTACATATATATATATATATATATATAATATATATCTGATAAGTAAAAATAATGACTTGATCAGAAAAAACTAATAACTTGATTAGAAAAAATACTGATTTGATCAGAAGAAATATTGACTTGATCTGAAACTTGACTTTTTAAAATATTTTAGAAAATAAATGTAAAGAAATATTTCATTATAAATGTTTCTTTCTTTCTAGGGTTTCGTAGGTATGGTCAAGAATAACTTACACCAATTGTGTCCAACATAACGCCCGCGAGCCGCATCCGGCCGAAGTTCTATGGGCTATAATGTCAAGGTTAAGACAGTTTAGTTCAAGAGACTTTTTAAGCTAAAATCGATCCAATCGGCTTTTTCCGTTGCTATCAACTACTAACGTTACTAAGTTCATTGCTATCATAATCAAACCTGAACCAGCTTTTAAGTTCACAGTAGTTTTACGCCCATTTTCATAACCATTTTTCAAATCGTCACTTTATTTAATGCAATATTATCTTAATGACATATTTAAAAAATTAAATATTTAAAAATTTAAATTTGATTATGATAACGGTGCTTAGAGGCTATAAAGTCAAGATTTGAAGTTTAATACGAGTTGCTTTGGTTCTTCTGTACTACCTTCTTTACTAACCTAACCTAACTTTATCCAGATTTTAGATATGCAGTAGTTCTAAGACTTGTTAAGCATAATTCTAGCCGCTTGGATTCCTCTGTACTGACTTCTTTGCTACCACAACCTAACTTGACTCAGTTTTTCGTTTCACAATAGTTTTAGGGACTGTAATGTCAAGATTAAGACAGAGTATAGTTGATGGTGTGTAGGTCGTTACTTTTATATTAATAATAATACAATAACTATGTTTTTATTTCACTTTTATTAAAATAATTATAACTTAACAACACGACTAGTTTCGTCTTATTAGGACATTTTCCAATTTTCATTTAAGACATAGTATAATTCATGACTTTTGAAGCTTGATTCGAGTCTCTCGGGTTCTTCTCTACTGATTTTTTTGCTATTATAACCTAACCTGATCCACTTTTTAGGTTGAAAATAGTTTTAGGGTCTGTGACGTCAAGATTAAGACAAAGTTTATTTCATAAGAATTTTTAAACTTAAGTATAAAAATTGCTCGGCTTCTTCTGTACTGACTTCTTTTTCAGTTTTTAGGTTCTTAGTAGTTTTAGATGTTATATTACCATTAAGAGAGTTTGCGTCATAAGATTTACCCAATATTTTTCTAATTTCTCAGTTAATTTTCATTTTAATTTAGATATGTTTTATCATTGGAAAAAGAAAAAAAAATAATCTTGATTTAATGCATTTAAAGACAACTTTGAGCCCTATATAAAAATTGAAAGTTAGTATGAATTTCTAGAAAATGACACGAGATATAAAAATTTTGAGGACGGCTATGAATGTAAAAGAGTGCTTGTAGAACGTGCAAATTATAAATTTGTTTCAATTGAAACAAAAAAGTTATAAGCCAAAAAGTAAATCGACCACAATCAGTTTTTTGCTCTTATCTAGTGACCTGTGCATTTTTCGGGAAAACCAAATACATCATTAAAGTGGCTAACTAATACGGCACCTTAGCCCCAATTTAACCGATTTCGTATTTCTTACGGTTCACGAAATCCCAATGGTTAGGCTCTAAAAACGGGCACCCTGTATACAACTGAATAAAATGTATAGAACAACAAATATTTGTTTTCTTATTTTAAACAATTTTTGTTGTATATGTTTTTTTGCGAAGTCAATAATAAATGGAATATATCAAGTATTTTAGGTCTCCTGAAATTCTCCCTTTAGCATGACAATTTTGTGATGCCTATGTTCAAATTCCGGCTTTGCTGTGTTAACATACCAAATTACGTGAAAATATGTCCAGCCGTTCTTGCGTTAATTTCAGACAAATAGACAGAAACTGATTTTTGTGGATATCGTCATATAGTCACTAGAAACGAAAAGAAACGAAGTGTGAAAATTGAAAACAAAAAAAAATGTATAGTCTCCAATTTTATTATTATAGACGAAATTAATTTGAAATTCATTAAATGCATTGTATTGTGCATTATATTGCAAATCACAACTTGTATTTTTTTAATTTTAGTATATCTTTTATTTATGATTTTCAAACCCACACACCACTGTGAATATTTATAGAAATACCATTGTGACATTTGTGAGATAGACTTAAGTTAAAGCATTACATTACCACTCCTTTATTTCAAGTTTTTTATTTACTAAAATTGAATCATTTTCCGTGTAGACTGCTACTGAACCCGTTAAAAACCCTTATTCTCTATCAAGTATACGATTCTTAATCGAAGTTTAATATATATATATATATATATATATATATATTTGTGGACTACCATCATAAAACCTTACTAACATGAACTTTACAACATTTTCTTTCAACCTCTTATGTTTAAATTTGAAAATAGAAATACTGCCTTTCTGCAGTAACACATCACAAGCAGCGTTTTCTCCACTTCTAGCAACACATTTTGTAGACAATTTTTGGTATCGCTTTCAGATCAGTTTCTGATTTTTTTATATCTTTAATCGTTTCAAAACGGCGTTCTTTTAACGAACGTTCCATTTATGAAAACAAAACAAATGTCACGCCAGGTCAAGTCAGATGATTATGGTGTATGGGAACGCGAGTTCCTCGCCCAAATCTTCGCCGAACCATAAGGCAAAACAGGTGCGTGGCCGTGATGTAACGTCCATGATTTATTTTTCCAGCTATTATGTCGATTCTTCCTTATTACTTACTGTTTCACCTGTTGGTACCAATTAAAAGTAAATTTTAGAAATTGAAAATTTACCTAATCTCACAACAACTTTAATTGCATTTTTGTCTTCTTTAAAATGCCCGAACCACTTAAGCTGCTTTCAAAAGTTCAAGTGTTTTTCTAGCCGTCTTTCGAAGTTCGAAACAAAATTTCACTAACACACTGCTCTTTGTTCAGGTCTATCTTAAAAATCGCCAGAAAAAGAGAATCGAATTATAGAAACCGCTATAAAATGAAGCATGGACGCTGTATTTTGAATTTATAATGTATTTACTAAATACATCCACGATATCTTTCTGCTATGGTTTCACCGGAAGGCAAGAATACTCAACAACACCATGTATACTCCACTAAAAAGTTATTAGTATCTTCCGCGGATCAAGCGAAGATTTTCAAACATCTCCTGGGGCTACATTTTTGTCTAGCCATTGAGTCGATTTCTTACGATTGTCACACAATATCAATTTTTGTCCGACATTACGACTCGGTCCAGAAATGATTTGAAGAATAAGAACTTAGCGTTTGTAACGATAGTGAAAACTACGGCTCGGTGAGACTACTGTGGGACGTTTATGGGCTGAAGATGATGAAAAACGTTCTTACTGATCTTCTTCTATTAGTGACATTTAAACATAAAAATAACATAGACATAAAAATCTAATATTTCATATGCGTCAGCCTAATATTAGCACTTTGAGTTACAATACATATTCTGTGAAATACATTAGACGATGTTCATTTCCCTGAAGAATTTTACTTTTAAAAATATTTCGTTCTATTATTAGAACTATCATCACGTGATATAATTGAAGTTTTCTGTAGTTATTTGCAAATTATCAATTCCTTCGTTTTTTTAATCGAATAATGCAATTATATAAAATTATTTATACTTTAATTGGTGACGATCTGATTCATTCACTTCCTTACCGCAAATTTCCTATTGCATCATTCAACAAAAAGACCTCGGTATTGATTTACATTATCTAATAGTGATTGCTTTACATAATGGATTTTCACTCAAAATACAATTGGCCTTGAACAACACGAGTATGCACTCTGCGGGGATAAATATACAGTATATATTACTTCCTACAACTTCTCAAGAGGTGCAAAGGAGTCTCAATAAAACACCTCAATTTGATGCGATTTAGGCTAAGGTTTTAATTTCGCCCCATGACTTTCTCATTCCACGCAGTTCCTTCACCACCGTGAGCCATGTATTTTTCGGTCGTCCGATCCTCCTTTTCTCGTGTGAGTTTTAATGAAGAACTTGTGGTTATCTTGGCTGGATATCGCATAAGTATGTGTCGGAAACCATCTCCATTTTCGCAAACGTGTCTCATGTTCTCTGACTGTTTGGTTATTCGTCATAGTTCTGGATTGCTTATGGTGTCAAGCCAATGGATTCTCATTATTCTTCTCAAGCATTTCTTGACATAAATCAAGTAAAAAATAAACTACATGAAATAAGAAAATAGTATCGGGTAAAATTGATAAAAAGTTTTGGAATCCGCGCGATGACATTTTGTTAGGTGTAAGGCATACAATGAACCGTCCTCTCCGATATAGACTGATATAGCCAATGTGTTTATATGTCTGTCTCATATAAAAAACTTACTAACCACAAAGTTTAGAAAACTATCCACAATCGACTACGTATAATGTATTAAATTTAGAGGTCTGAACGGTTGCTCGCCTTACCATATGACAAAGTTGTTAGTGACAATCAACAGTGCACAATATATAGTCTACAGTCTACTAATTGAAGGGCTCTGAACACAGCTTTAGATAAAAATCCCGCGGTTAACGAATGATTGCTGCACTGGACATATTTTTGTAGTTTTGCGACAGTTTTAAAAAACTAGCAGACGAATTACAGAAGCGAAGATCCTTTAACTTTTCATTGGGTTAACAATCTTTCCATTGAGTCTTCATCGTCGTCTCATGACATAAAGGAAGTAATGCTAAATGAAGACTAGAATTACTGCTGATAGGCACTGCCCAACATGCAGTATCCTAGGAATGGACTCATTCGTGCGTCCAAGGAATCTTAAACAATCTTCGCCAGCACAATATTTCCTTTGCGTCTGTCCTCCTGCAATTTCCGAGTTTTAAATGCTACGTATATGCAGCGTACATGAATATGGAAAATAAAAGCGTCCTACCCAATATAATTTTATGTAGATTGGTTACATTCCTGTTGCGCCATATAACTTTCAGCTTATCCCTCGCTGATCTGCCTATGATTATACGCCGTCTAATTTTAGCTTCGAAGCCACCTTGGTTAAAATGCAACTCCGCATACTACAATTTTATTTTCGACTTATTATTTTGGCGGTCTACAATCATTATTTTAGATTTGCTGCGATTTATTTGCAGGTCCATACTACTTCTCGCATCCTCTACTCTTCCATGCAGTTTAGCTATTTGACTGTCATTAGATGCAAATAATATTGTGTCATCAGTATAGCGGAGATTGGATATTCTATTACCACTGACACTCCATATTCTAGTCCACCAGAGCACTTCCCTTTTATCTTCTGTATAATATTAAATAGCATGGGCGATAGAATGCGACCCGGTCTATCTCCTACACTAGCTTTGATAGCTATACCAACTTAAAAACAGTTTTTACAGTCATAATGTGCAAAAATATAAAGTAGGTAATTAAGGATATTCTAAATTTAAAAAATCATTTATATTAAACATAGTTGCAGTAAATTAAGTTATGAAATAAATTTAACGGACAATAAACTGTGATTATTGATTATACATATTATCGAATATTTTTTCTATTTGCCGTTTTATTGCGACAAAAACATTATGTAGCAATTTCAATTTGTATTACGATAACAATGATTGATAACACGGAATTGCTTATATTTTATCAACTCCATATAGTACACGTCATATTTTAACACTATGCAATACCAATATGAAACAAGCCGACTACAGGTGTAAAAGATTTACACATATTTATTTTGGACTCATTGCTTTATATATAGGTAATAACATGTCTAAATTAATGTCAATTTTTCTACTAATTTCAATGTTTCCAATTTTATCAAACAATCATTCCATAATACTTCAAATAATTTTTATTATTTTTAAAATTAAGCTTTATGGGCCGGTTTCTAAAAGCTTAGTTAACTAAAACCAAATAGTTAGAAAATTGTTCTATGGTTACTTATGGGATTGTTATATTGTAACCGAGTTTAACCAAAAGATTAAACTCTGATACGCTTTCAGAATCCGACCATAAGAGGCACAGAAAATTATCTGCTCTATCAGGCAATTACGATTTGAGATCTTCAAATTTACCAGACGTTGAAAAATGACTGTGTTTAGGAGGCAAAAGAATGCGATGCTTCATATGAGCTCATTTCCTTCATCATATAGCAA
The DNA here is from genome assembly GCA_963971575.1 of Liopterus haemorrhoidalis. NCBI lineage: Eukaryota > Metazoa > Arthropoda > Insecta > Coleoptera > Dytiscidae > Liopterus > Liopterus haemorrhoidalis. Next base: position 143,095,571 of record OZ020611.1, on the reverse strand, counting down.
ATATTTTGTCTGCTTACACAGAATTAGGTTCTGATATCGAAACTGATATTGCTTCAGCCAATTCACACTTTAAATCCGATTCTAATTTAATATCAAAACAACCTGTAAGATTAATTAAACTTAATTTATAATAGATGCATTGTGAATAGTGGTGTTTATTTCAGATTCACAAAACACTTTATCTGTTTTTCCGATTTCTCCAACGATATTTCTCGAGATTCGGGAACTTTCCCGAGGATACTCGGGAAGAAACCCTGGTTGGTTGGAATTGTGATCTTTGAGTATCATACTTCATCCAAGAATTAATAACTGTACCCTGTTCAAAATACAAAAATAGTAATAATATCACGTGAAAGATTGAAGGCGCTACCCAATTGGCTGTCGCATGAAGTTAACGAGTAAACGGCCAATGAATGACAAAATTATCACAGCAGTTTTCTCCTGGGCACACGGCTTTTTTTGCGTAGTATTAACATGGATAATACTACGTGAAAGACAATACGTATAACGTGAAAGACAATACTTCCTTCAAACTTTCAATGCTATCTAACATGTAACAAAACTTTTAGAACTATCTTCAACCAGACACATAGATACTTTTCCAGGGGTACCAACCTTACTTTTATTTATTTATTGTGTCACTGTTATACATTTTCTGGCATTTTTAATAATTCTGATTGAGATCTTAGTTTTCTAAATAAAACCTATACTGACATATTAAATATGAACTAACACATTTATCCGATATTTATAAATTTGTTACTATAACCAAACTTTTATTTGTAGCATCCATTGACATCATATAAATAAACACAGCACGCTCTGTGCCTTAACATTGTTTGTTATGAAGCCAAAACCCTGTGGAGACGAAAGGGGGATTTGCCCCGAGGAGTATAGCAAGTTGTCTAATTAACATTTATTTATTTCAGCTATTGCTAAGAAAAACGCCGGCGACGTATTGTGTTTATGATTGTTTTGTTGTGCTATTTTTTCTATTTTACTATTTACCTTTTCATCATATTTCAACTGTTAATAATTTTACCGTAAATTGCATTGTAAGAGTTGCGAACTGTATTTCAACTACGTAGTATTTTAAATACTAAAAAGTAATAATAATTAAAATGTTACTTTTATATAGTTTTTCCTTTAAAAAAAGTATTTGTATTCAGTACTTCGAATACATCAGAAAAGTATTTTACCCAGCATTGATTACACTGGTCAACAAACTTAAACTTTTTCTTGCTGACTTAGATCTGATACTTGTTTTTAACTAATTTTGCAGTGTTGATTTCAAAAATGTTAACAGTTTCTGCCTATCACGTCAAATTTTTGTTCTATGGTTGACTAGAAATGGGAGTTTACTAGTTAAAAATTCAGTTAGTTAACAGAAAAATATTTCGAAAAAAATTATTTAACAAAAGTTGCTATAAAAGCAATAACTAACCACTTTTATTTGATACATTTTTTGATAAAACGAAAAAAAATTGTAAAATTTTTCGAAATTCTATTTTTTCATACTTATATGTAACATTTCCATGGTCGTGATAAATAATATCTGTTAGAAAATATTAGGCCATGTTATTTCTACTCTGCTGCTAGAATGTATTTTATACAAGTACTTTATGATGGCGGTCGATCCTGTGGTGGCCACAGCTGATGTGATACGCAAAAACTGATGTGATATTTGAGTTCAGCAGCACCAAATTAGTAAGAAACAAGTCTTAGATGTAAGTCAGCAAAAATTGTGTTGACCATGATATACATCTTTATAATTTGTGGAGATAAATTTTAATTTATCATGGAATAAATGAAGTAATTTATGTCCGTTTTAAATTTAGAAAGTGTTTGAAGCATTGCTATACAATATGATCGAGAAAAAAAGGTGTCTAGATAGACATGGAATTCATTTATTTTTATATTAACAGAATTGTCCACTTAACATTTTAAATTCAGGGCTTACTAAACTTTTTTTCAATTATATTGTATTTTAAATGTACGTAATTTAGAAACCTACTAATTATCTTAAATATATACTAATAAATTCAGGATAATTTAATATTATTTATGAAATTTATTTTATTAAAATTTGCAGTTTACAGTATTAAAAAAATATATTTTTACTTTCAATTCTTATCGGCAAAACATTGATGTATGCAAACTGTACAACTCCTCGGGCCAACCCCCGTTTCCCCGCTTAAAGAGGTGTTGGCTTCATAACAACTCGTCCTCGTTGTCTCTATGTTATACTACCTCATGGGTAGCATCAAATTGTTAAGTTGTCAGTAAAAAGTAAGAAAAGGCAGAGGTGTTGAATTGTCTTTTTCTGCAGCTAATACTACAATACGTAGTCTAGTAAGTTTGAATTACTTCAAAAGTTTGCAAGTGTAGTGAAAAATATAATGTAAAACAGACTTCGGTAAATGTTCCATACGCTCCCACCAGTTTAGATAAAACGAGGCTGTATGTTTAAAATAGAGTATAATGTAACCGTTAGAAACGAGAAAACGCGGCCATATATTTAAGGAACCAATAGCAATCATTCATGCATCTGTAGTTGACAGAGAAACACATATTTCAAATATGACATTAATATATTTTCTAAGTATTTCGGAATATACATATTTTTTGGGACTCCCTTTTTATGAAGTTAATGTTTTTCAAAATATGTTTACTATAAATCTCATTGAAAACAGATAAAAATTCTTTATGGGTACCCGTTTATATACGTCTGTCAAATTTCAGCTTTTTCTAACCTGAATTTAACTACACTGAACTAACCCTAACCTAATTATCTAGTTTACAGGTGCACATTACTTTACTATACCCCCCCCCCCTCCCAAAATTTGCCCATTTGAAATTGTGTATCATTGTGCATGTATTTATAACGTACATTCAATATGGGCTCAAATGGGTATGTGTATGGAATCTGAGCCTTGAAATCATTTAAATGTGAATTTAATCGTATAACAACTGATTTTTAAAGTTTTTATTTAAATACGAGCTAAATGTTAACACTTACCAATGTTACTTATTAAATACCTATACTTATTTAAATTTCAGTTTTGAATAAAAATTTTGGAAAAGATGTTGAATCGTAAATGTTATGTTTTGAAAGAAACCAGTGATGCTTCGCCAAGGCCAAATCTCATTCTAGGTTGCTAACTAGTTTGCGCTTTTTCTCTAACCAGTTGGATCTAGTGGAATCATACGGAACATTAACCACGAGTAATGTCAATCTGAAAATCGGTCTCCTTCATCAGGCAAATATTTCTCAGTTTAAATGTTACATTACTAAAATATATAAAGAGTTTTTCGCTAAAAAATACACTCTCCGCTATTACAAATTTTAATACGCCAAACCGGAAGCGATTACGCTAAAACTAGCCGAAAAAATGCTAAATTGTAAACACTGTACAGATTGACGGTCTGTAAATAAGTTCCAATGCTGAATTTGATCCCAGTATATTTGATGTAAAGCAATCTTGATCTATATTTTCTTAAATTAAAATAAATCTACATATATGAAAATATAATAAAACTTTCCCGAGAACCTATTATATTATAATTTATTTTACTGTCTGGCATTTAAGCGTAAAACATTCTCTTAAGTTCATTGTACGAACATTCTAAATCATACTTGTCTACCAAAGGGTAATTCTGTTTAAGTTCACATCAAATCCTCCGTGAAGCAAAAAATAAAAAAAAAAAAACACCTGTTCTCAGAAAATTCCCTGCCAAAATGCGTTACTACAAATACTATCAAACACAAACTATTTTTATTCTTTATTTGTAAACAGTAGAGTGATTATAAGTGGGTGTGCCAAAATATGATACTATTTTGTTGTCTTAACCAAGTCCAAAATGCACAATATATGTAATATAATGTGCGTTATGACCTTGCATAAGACAATTAAAACGCACTTACTCGTTTTTATTTAACGGAAGAGTAACCAACAATTATCTCAGTAAAATTATCTCATTTATTTTAATAAAAAGCGCATGATTAAGCGGATAAATATGACGAGGATTCCAAGAAGGACAAATAAATTAATAATACTGTAAGTTAAACAAGGATAAGATAGTCTGATGATGTCAATGATCATGTGGGTTATTTCTGGACGAGACTGGACTTGACGAGCAAAAGATAAGACTGGAAAAATTTGGGTATTATAATAAAACATATAGGATAAGGTTGGGGAATTTGGAACAAATAAGGGCTTGCGCGCACAACCGGTTTCTATCCGGCAAGTGGTTTATCTGTACCAAAAGTTGATCAAATTGAAATATTCACGTCTGAAGTTTACATATGAAATTTCTTAAAAATCTGTTCGACTGAATTTGCTTAACACTTGTCCCCAGACCAATATCACGCTAAAAACTGTAACAAAAAGCCTAATTCGTGCTTACCTTTAAAAATCTCGAAAAGTCAGTTAGTTAGTTAAAAATTTTGGCGCACAGCAACAAAGGCTATCTGCGCCTAACGCAGCCCATCTAAATGACTACACTACATATTAAAACAATAAATAAATAAATAAAATCATTAAAAAAAACGCATACTCTATAAAAGAAATCTTGCACGGACAAATACAAATATATAATATAAAAGGTCTGTTCGAAAAAATGAACAGACGCAGGGTGATGGTAAGAGGCTGTAAAGCGGCCAATTACCATCGAATATCACAGGTTAATAATAAACACATTAAAATAAGGTGCAAGACTTCACACATAAAGCAGTAAGTTCGATTCTCTCAGGAAGAGTATCAGCCTGTCCATGAGTATTCTGTCGTCACCTAAAGCAACTGACAGGTCATAGCACAGGCCTAACCTCTCCCTGACATGCTCGAACTGTACACATTCAGTTAAAATGTGTAACACAGACAAATCTGTGTTACACGTCTCACAGATAGGGGACTCTTCACCTCGGAGGAGGTGTCCATGGGTCCACCAACAGTGGCCTATACGGAGGCGTGTGATGGCGGTTTCCTCCCTGCGGTTAATCCTGCAGGAAGAACCCCATGGTTTAACGTCTCCCTTAATCTGTCTCAACTTAACGTTCCGTATACTGCTCCACTCATGCTGCCACCTGGCTAAAACCAGATGTTTCAGATGACTCCTTGCGTCATCGTCAATGAAACTGACATCAATCATAGGTCTGTGGGACGCGGATTTTGCAGCTTCATCAGCCGCTTCGTTGCCTTTAATACCAACATGTCCCGGTATCCAAAACAGCTCTACCCTCACATTCTGAGCATTCAGATTGTGGAGTAGCAACCGGATCTTTAGTACAAGAGGATGCACGGGATCTGGATCTTGGATACGGTTCAGAGCGCTCAGCGAGTCCGTCAAGATAACACTTGACCGACTTTGCTCTGACGATAAAAAATACAGGGCCTTGAAAATAGCGTACAGCTCAGCAGTGTAAACACTCTCGAAAAGTCAAAATTGGTATGATTACAATACCTTCGTCTCTATATGTGAAGTAATATTCGTAATTTTATTGATTTTATCTTTTTATTGATTGTTTAATTTATTGTTTTTAATATGTAGTGTAGTCATTTAAATGGGCTGCGTTAGGCGCAAATAGCGTTCGTTGCTGTGCGTCAAAAATTTTAACTAACAAACTAACTATATGTGAAGTAATGTGGAAATTTAGTTGACACATATTTATTTATATTTTTCCCGTAGTGTGTTTTCTTGAACTATAGTTTTCCTATATGTGGGTCCAAAGAGTTATACAAGCATGCCAAATTTCAACTTTCTAGGTTTGACCACAATTTCTGCCGAACAGATAGATATGAGTGACGTTATAAAGGCTGTTTGGTCATATCAACAAAACTAAAAATGAAAATTTACATTGTTTAAACTTCCTATACATATTCACGTTATTCTAGTTAATGAATTTGATTGCGATCTATTATCTGTTAATATATTTTACATTACATACTTTATATTTTGTGGAAAATCGGGTCAAATGACGTCCCAACTAAGTTTTTTTCTGGACGCCTCTATACAGTCTAAATCAGTGGTTCTCAAAGTGGGTGCCGTTCAGTACTTGTAAGGGTGCGGCGGCGTGGTGTGAAATTTAGCATCGTATGTATTTTTATACGCATAATAAAATTGGCGGATACTCGTGGATGCCTATATTAACTTTCGATCGTTTTAAAATCACTACTCGGTATAGCGAGATATTGCGATATAAAATGTCTTTATAATTTCATGCACATGATGATGGGAGTGCCGGAAATTTTACATAATCGGTTTGGGGTGCCTTCATATTAAAAAGATTGAGAACCACTGGTCTAAATGGACATGTCCCGCGAAATTCGAACCGGTTGGTCACTCACTGGTGACGTTTAATTTCAACAGTAACTTCAACGAATGCAAATGAGATTTTTCTATATTTATTTATGATAAAATATATTATCTTATCCCTGTGAATGAGTTATGTAAATATATTTATTTACATAAGCCAGTGAGCTAGTGCACTACAAACTTTTGACAATATCTTGTGTAGCTCTACAGTAAATATTAGGTTAGGTTAGGGTTGAATGCTTTGGTATTTTATAAAGTATAATTTGCCCCAGAACATGATTTGAAACGAAGTTAGGTTTTCAACAATTAGGAGCAAAACTAAGATACAACTGAAATGAAGTTGGGCTGGTCTATAGAGTTCGAGACAATAAATGGACAAAACAGACGACTGATTGAATGCCATTAGAAAGAAAGAAGGAAATACAAATCAAACAGATAGCATCAATGGCCAAGTGGGTTTCGTGGCAAGAATAGGAGCTTTTAGGGGATACTCATACCCAACGAGGCCGGTACAAGCGACACTTAAAATATGTAAGTATATATAATTTGTATTATAATCAATGTATACGTAAAATGTTGTAAATTTAATGATGTTATAAATTTAAAAATATGTTACAACAAGGTTATAGTGGGTACTAAAAATTAACTTCATAGCTTATATCGATGGCCATTTTTGTTTGGTTTCATTTTTACAGTTACACATAGTTGATAGTAGAGCAGTGTCGACGTGGCAAATTTGTTATGGAGCGATTTATGATTAAAAAACCATAGAAGGTGGTTTATGTAGATTTACTTTAAGAAAATCATAGTGGGTGACAAAGACCATTTCGACCTCAGTGGTTATGTTAACAAACAAAATAACTGTTATGGGGGCGATGATTATCCACAAGTGATTCACCAACGTTTATTACATCTTCGCAGTGAGAATAGTGTGGAATATGGTCAGGAGGTGTCAATTGATTTGGTCATTACGTGATTGGACCTCATTTCTTCGAAAATGTAGCGGGTAACGCTGCAGCTGTGAAAAGCGACCGCTACCACGACATGATCGAGAATTTTCTGTCACATCATTTAGATGAACTGCATTTAGAAAACATGTGGTTTCAGCACGATGGCGTTACATGTTAAACAGCACGAACTAGAATCAAAATTTTGAAGATAATTTTTCCAGGCCGATTAATATCCAGAAGCGTTGACATCGACTGGTCCCCAATATCTCCATATTTAACTTCTTTAACATATTCTGTAGGGTTATCTCAAAGAGCGTGTCTATGCTGTCAATGCAGATTGGACAATTAAAGAACAATATTCGAGAAGTGATAGTTGAAATATTGTTTGAAATTTGTGTAAATGTTAGGAGAAATGCTCTTGAAAGAGCTCGCATTTGTGTGGCAGTAAGAGGAGTAAGACGGGGTTCACGACATACATCTGTTTTATAAAATTTGTGATAGTGATATCTGTTTTTACCCACCGCCAACATATATAAGGGAGTTATTGTGATCATGCCGATTTTGACATTTCGTGATTTCGATGGATCTCCATGTATTGAGGTTCCTACATAACGTTTTGACTATTTTTAGCATGGTGTCTGTCGGTCTGTGTTAACGTGCAGAGCAAATTCGGCTAAAAGGATTTTTATGAAACTTCACATTTAAGCTTTCGACATCAATGGCACGAGTTGATGCATTTTTGGTAAAAATCGATTAAATAGAAATGGGAGTTTAATCGTGTCGATTTTAAGATTTTTGCAAATATTGCACAACAGAGATATATTTCGAAAAAAATTATTTAACAAAAGTTGCTATAAAAGCAAAAATTAAATTAAAAGCAAATTAAACAAGTACTTTGTGATGGCGGTCGGTCCTGTGGTGGCCACAGCTGATTTTTTTATTTTTTCGAAGATAATTTCGATTTAGATGATTATAAGATCATAACCGAAAAAAAAAACAATTTTTGTCTGTAAGAAAAAAATCTTTTTTGTAAATACATTTATTCAATTAAATAAATATTTGGGGAGTTACGGGGGGAAACCCTAAAACTAAAAACTACATATATTTCTTTTATCATTGACTTAACAGTCTTAACAGCAAAATCATATATGACAAAAATAGTTAATAATAAGAAAATATATCTTTTATTTCTATACATTTTTTCATGTTGATGAATATTTGGGAAGTTACAGAGGGGGACTCTAAAGTTAAATTTTTCAAATATCTCTCTTATTATTGACTTAAGAGCAAAGTTGTATACAACAAAAATTGTTTATAATAAGTAAACAAAACTTTTGTTTTTATACTTTTTGAATAAATGAATATTTGGGGAGATGCGGGGGTGCGCACCCTAAAACTAAAATCTTGAAATATCTTATTATTATTTACTTTACATCAAAAATTTATATGTGGAAATATTTTTTTTTTTTTTGTCTCTTCTGTGCAAGATTAATTAGGGGGTAAGGGGAGTGTATTGTTTGAAATATCTCATTTATGATTTACTGAACAGCAAAAATGAATATGAGAAAAGAAACTATTCCTCTCTGCTCAATACAGTTTTTAATAAGGTAAATATTTGGGGATATATGGGGAGAGCTACCTATAAACGAATTATCTCATTTTTTATTTACGTTACAGCAAAAATGTACATTACAAAAGCGTACGAAGTATGGGTACTCGAGCTAGTTTCAAATATAATTGCAAGGTTCACATAAAGCATGTATATAAAAATATTTATTGTTCTGTGTTTACTACAGGATTTATTTGAAATAAAATGTTGTAAAGCTAATATTTGACCACCCTGTAGTATGTTTGTATTAAAAATAAAGTGCAATTATCACTATAAGATATCATTAGAAACGACAGGGGGCATACAGGGTGGGCCGTAAATTCTATAAGGGTTGCCTTTCTTAGAAATTCAATTGCGTATTGACAACACAGAAGGTCCCATTTAATCAACTAATTATTGGAAATACTGTTGACAACTTTTATAATATATACTAGATATTGTTTAAATTGAATTCACTCAAATCGTTTTTGAACAATTGCTAAAATAAATAAATAATCATAAAAAATATCTACACATGGATGGACGAGTTGACACAGATCGGCTTCTTTCCTAGTCTAGATTTTGATTAAAACTGCATATCGAAAACTGTGTCCAACTATCTTGTCTATCTATAAAACGAAAAGTAAACATTTTAAATAATTAAATTACGGAAATTTTGATATAATATATACTATTAATAATAAAGAAATAATATAAGTCTTGCCACAGTATTTACATATTTATTTAAATTTTGAATAATAAAATATCTCCTTATTTCTATTTTACTAAGCACATAATTTGTCAATATCTTGCTTATAGTAACTAACGATTTTCAACGACATTGTTGTGTCGCGTAAGTTTGGGAAGGGTCATTTAGTAAAATCATTTGGGAGCTGAATTGAACCACTTATTAGTAGGAAAGGATTTTAATTTATTCAAAGACAAATAATTGTCACTTATTTAGTTTTGTATTTACTTAATTTATATCATCATTGAGATCTTTATCGTAAGCGGCAATCAAGGCACCGTCTACTAATAAATTTATATATCAAATTTTACATTATTTACAATATTATTAATATAAATGAGAAATAATATTGGCCTCAAACAACTTCCCTGTGGAACACCCCCAGTTGTTAGGTAATCTTGGTAAATAATTATTGCCTATTTTAATTATCTGGTACCTGTCTAATCAGTAATTTTTAAATCAAGTCATGGATCCCATAGTTATATAATTTTTCTATTAATATGCTTTTGATAGAGATATATTACTATCGGTAGAGATCAATAGTTTCAATTTATTTAAAGTATTTATCTTATTTAATTATTTATCTACATATGTATGTTCAAAAACGTATATTATATAAAGTTCGGTATTATCTGCGTTTTATTCGTCCTTCAACGAGGAAAAAGAGACAAGAAACTATGTGCATTTTCTGTCCGATTCAATACCAACAAATGAAAATCTCGGGGGTAATGAAGTACACAATTGATTAATTAATAAGGGAATCTATCAGAATCTTGGAACAACCATGGAGTTTCGTAACAAAGAAGATCTGTTTTTTTTTTTATGTGAAGAGCTTTTGAGGCTTTCAAAATTGCACCTGACGAAGCAATAAAAGTGGTGCAACAACCTATATTTACCAAGAATGATGTTCCACTCTCATGAACTTAAAAACAAAGTATAAAAATCAACTGAACTGTATCCAAATTGCTCTAACATCATAAAGCCCTAATATTGAAGTATCAAAATTGAAACAAAATTATTTCTCCAAAAACCTGAAGCTTTCAATGCAATTTGTCTGTTACTATTTTTTTACGTATAATTATTATTACTATTTTCAACTCTCTAGGTCATCGGTTTTAAACTGGGGTCCTCGAAACAATTTTGACATTAACTTTACATCCCCCAACTTTTCGCTTTTATTCAGATAACTCATTTTATAAAAATCCTACATGGTCAAGACTTTTTGTATTTGTTGTTATATAACTAGTTATTGACATAACTAAACAATAATAAGTAAAAATTTAATTATTTTTATTCAACTGCATATCATTTACAGAAAACATATTATAATAAGATCTATTTTGACCAATATTAGTCCAAGAAATGTTTGTAAGAGTTTAACGTATTATAATTTGTAACTTTTTTAATTCTTTTTACTACTATTTTTATTTATTTTATGTTTTTTATGCTAATATATATGTTCATCTCCATAAATGCGCAAGACCATTTATTCAAATAACCAGCGATACATTTTTACCAATAATTACTATAACATAGTGCCTATGAGATTATTGAGCCAGAAATTAAGTCTCAAGAACGACGTAAAATGCCTAGGGTTGGGATGGGGCCCGCAAAAAATGTTGTTCAAGAGGGGTTCCGCGGACTACATAAGTTTAAGAACTTCTGCTTCTAGGTCCATCCGTTTAACAAATATTTCTACCGTACAAACAGACACAAGAGTACCAGTATAAGGGTTACTTGATCAAACCTACGTATCCTAATTATGATAAACAATTACAAGAAAAAAAAAAAAAAAAAAATAGAAAAATTACACGAAATCAGCCATTTTACAAGTTACTAAGAAACCCGTTTCAAAAATACGTTTATGCATCATTTACAGAAGGAAAATTTTGTGTAAATATTTACGATCAGGATCCTGTGCCAAAGTATAGTTAACTGTTAAATATTTTTACAACAAGGACACTAAAAATCTTATTTTTGCCCGAATATCAATACAAAACCGGATATTTTAAAATTATCAAATAAAATCAAATTTTCTAACAATAATTTATTTAAGTTTTGGCTCATAAATAAGAAATTTAATAAGTGTTTATACAGGGTGTAACTAAAACGCTTGGTCAAACTTCACTGTCGTATTCTAAGCAACAAAACAATGAAGTAAGTTCTATAGACATGTGTCCAGAAATAGTTTCTTAAAAAGTAACAACTATTTTAGATTTAAACTTTGAGCTAAAATGACTCTTATTAAAACAGAGTGAAATAGAATTTCAAATTCAGTAATTTTATAACTAAAACCAAAATAAATATAGCATGTTTCCTTGGTTTAAGCGGAACTAGATTTTTAAGACGAATAACTTTTAAAACCCACCTCAATCGTTAAACAGTGAGCTTGTGACAACTTACGAAAATAAATATTCCATTTAGTTCCACTTAAATGTTTGTAATAGCCTATATTATTCAATTCTTAGTTTCGTGCGGAACCAGATTTTGAAACCTAGGGACTTTTAATGATTTAATGCGACTTTGAGACCAATTGTTTTGTCACAATATATCGGGCTTTATAAGACAATTTAGGTTAATTATACCATAACCAGCTTCTTTCAACTAATTTATTTTGTATAAAAAAATTAAACAATGAAAGTAATCGAGCTATAGGCACCTGTGATTTTAATGTGAATTGTATTACATTTATTTAAAAGTTATAACATTATTAAAAATTTAAAAATCTAGAATCACTAACTTTTTAAGGATATACGATATACATGGTATGTCTATAAGAACTTTTATTGTTTTTTCCGTAGAATGTGTCACAAGTTTAGTCAAGCATTTCAGTTACACCCTGTATAAACTACACATATGCTGGTGGACAGAAAACAATTTTGTGTATTGAAAAAACTATTTTTAATTTTATATTAAGCGTGGGTGTTGAATTAAAAATATTTCTAGATATCAAACCCACATTTTAAATTTTATAACTACCAGATGATTTACAATTTTAATTGAGAAAATATGTGACTAATATATTATTCTCGAATTAAATTAGGTTTTTAATTATCCCTTAAACCGTCACTAATACGTCTGGATGGTAAAATGTGTTGTCAAATGGCTAAACATAGAATTGAAATTCGGCATGAATATACATGCCTTTTTGCATTTCACTAAATAATGTTGTTTTTAGCTCAAATACAAAATGACATGCATGCCAAGGAAGCCCATACAATCATAAATAATAAGAAAAGTTGAAAAAAAAAAAAAAAAAATGGAAAATTTCGGTCGTATTATTTTGCATGCCGTTTTACATTTCACTAAATAATGTTGTTTTTTACCTTTATAAATAATAAAAAAATAATTACATACGCTCTTATTTATTTAAAATGATTATATATAAGTTATGTTAATACTTACAAATCTATAGAGAATTTTATAATAATACATTATTACATTAGCATAAATACTTTAAAAATATGTATTTTTTTTACTAATAGTGACAATCATATACCATTATTTAGCTTGTTTACTTTGGGCAATTTTTCTAATTTTTTCCAATGTTGGGATCTAACAATTTGCATGCTATTTTTTTTTTTTAAGTTAAGCAAAATAAAATCACAAAAAAATTTTTTTGCAACTTCTTTCGCATTTTTTTCAATGATTATAGTTTTTTTAAATGTTGGGTTTCAGCAATATGCATGCCATTTTGTATTTGAGCTAAAAACAACATTATTTAATGAAATGCAAAAAGGCATGCAAAATAATATGACCGAAATTTTCCATTTTTTTTTTTTTTCATCTTTTCTTATTATTTATGATGTGATGGGCTTCCTCGGCATGCCTGCCAGTTTGTATTTGAGCTAAAAACAACATTATTTAGTGAAATGTAAAAAAGCATGCATAATAATATGACCGAAATTTTCCAATTTATTTTGCAACTTTTCTTATTATTTATGATGTGATGGGCTTCTTCGGCATGCATGCCAGTTTGTATTTGAGCTAAAAACAACATTATTTAGTGAAATACAAAAAGGCATGCAAAATAATATTACCGAAATTTTCCATTTTTTTTTTTTTTGCAATTTTTCCGATGCATCCCTCTGTTTTAGGACCTCCTTATCTGCATGCCAATTATGTTATACAGCAATGCATTATATCAATAACCTATAGTTAAGATGGCATGCAAAAAGAAATCACGTAAAATCCTATTAAAATATTCACAAATATTTTCCGAAATTTTCCACCCTTGGGCCAACGAGGGCCGCATGCCAATTTTTTTTATAGGGGTTTATGACACAAACTTTAATTATTTCATCGGCATGCTGTATGAAAACGCGCAAAATCATATTTTTTATTACAAGATCACGTGACCGTTTGAGCCTTTTGGGACCCTCCGAATCGCATGCCTATAATTAAAAGACTTTAAATTTGTTTAAACTTTCTTTTGACAAAAGAGCAAGCAATATTAAATCAGAGAAAAACACAAAATTTTTGTACAAGTGGAAATGCAATTTTCCCTATGACCGGAAAGCGTGCAGGCATATTCTCTCCTCCAAAAGGCATGCTGTATGAAATCGGTGACTAAAAATGTCATAAGCTCCCGGTCTGTTAGCTAAGCCAATTGATGTGATAAATTCACAAAGTTGGTAATATGGAAAATGAATATTTGGCGGGGAAATTTTGAAATTCAATATAAACATAACTGTCAATGTTATTTGTCAATGTCACTTGTCAAGTAGTTTATTATACAAATAATGCAAATTTTACCAGCAATGGAAAATACGGGAAACGAAACGTAAAAATAAATGTACGACGAATTTATCAGAATAGTTGGTCTTCTATAAAATTTATTAAAAAAATATAAGTATATTATTGTGAGTAAAAAATTAAATTAAATGTTGTGGAAGAAAAAAATAATCTCCTTGGACGAACATACATGATAAATTTAACAATGTAAGCTTTCACTCTTACAAAGAAGCAGAATATTAAAATATATATATAAAAGAAAACTTAAAAAAGTACAAGAAAACAAAAATGGCGACAATAAGTATTCACTGAAAGTGACTGGAGGTAGTTCAGTGGCAGAATGCTCAGAGAAAGAGTTAGAATTAATAAATTTTAAATTCCGGGCAGGTCATAGACAAGATATTTATATTTATAAACATTTATTATTGTTCCTAACTAGAATATTGTCATTATATCTTCTGTTTTGATTTATTATTGTGTTAGGAACATCGTTTATAAAATTAACATCTTTTTCTAGATCTGGATTAAGATTGCTCAATCTATTGCTCCCAGAACTCAAGAAAACAGTGCGAAATAGCAAAAGTCTTGGCGTACGCCAGGTACAAATTGCGTTATTTGATATAATATTGAATTTCAACTTTATTTACTTAATATTACTATTTACTCGAAATCTATTGTAAAATTGTTCATCATCCCACTGATTAATATAATCATACCGGTGCCTATAGATGGTATGCGGCGAAAACGTATAAATTATATATTTGCCAACAACGTTGGCAAACTGGTAACGAATAAAAATCAATATAAACAGGAATCAATTATTAAAATTTGCATGATTCTGCGTATATTAACAAAACAAAAACGTTTCTTGATTATACCTAGGAAATTCTAAAAAGTTGCTTAATGCGTGTCGTTTCAAAATTAGTAACGCGCCGGATACAGACCGCGGGCCATATGCTGAACATCAATGGTATAGCTGTTTCAGATTATACCTAGGTAATCCTAAAAAGCCGCTCGTGTCGTGCGTGTCGTTTACAAATTAGTATCGGACCGGTCAGTCCGCGGGCGTAACATCAATTAACACAACATCCTTTCATCAAGTAACCAAACGTACTGATTTGAGAGCTCAGCTTTGTCGAGGTACGTCGTTTCCCCACTCAATTCGTGGCCGCCCGCTTGCCGCAACACCCGCTAGCACCAAGGAACTTAGCGTTACGTACACACAGAAATTAGGGCTTTTATATATATAATAACATTTTCATTCAATCAAATTAATCTGATTTATTTTAATATGACACATAACCTATTTGATCATTTATTTTGGCTTAAACCAAACAAATTTACCGCTTAAGTATTTTCCTGTTTAGGCTTAAGTTTAAACCAAAAACTGAAACTGTGCCACAACTAAACCAAAAGCTAAAACTTAAACCAAAATAAAAACTTAAGCGGTTACTGTGCAACTGGGCCTTAATGTTATTGTTACATAGCTGTGAAAGTAAAATTATAGGAATAAATATATTTTACAATATTTTGTGAACCTGTTTTACTATTTTATCAACAAGTAAGTATATACAAATGTTTATAAAGTCATTTTTATTGCATGAAACGTCTCACAAACTAAACACAAAATGGAAAAACTAGACAAAAAAAAAAATTTTAAAACTATATCCACTAAGAAAATTTTATCGCCATAACCTTACAACAATCACAAAATATAGTTTTTATTTTTTTTAGAGACGTGTCATACAAAAAATGGCTTTATTAACATTTGTATCATATATACTTACTTGTTGATAAAATATTAAATCAGCTTCACAAAATATTATAAAATATATTTATTCCTATAATTTTACTTTCATAGCTATGTAACAATAACATTAAGTACCCTCTACTTACGTTTCAAAATTGACCACTGCGGCGCTACGATCTGAAATGTATTGCCCTATAGTGTCCAGTAACATTACCGTATATTCGTTTACTTAACTCTAAGTTATATATAACAAGATGATTTTAATTATTATTTACATTAAATTGTTTCTATCAGTTAGATCTAATGGTTTGTCTTTCTAGTGTTCTAACTTCTTGGCTATTATCCAAGAGTTGGATGACAAGAAAATTTGGATGTTGTTCTAAACATAAAATAAAAATAATAGGTTCCCAATGCCTCGATAGGCGTATAAGGAGCAGAGAAGGTAAGTTCTCCATTTCTAGACCGCCGGTCATAGATATGAAATCCACATGGTCAGTGTGACGTTTCGATCGGTCCTATTATCCCTGTATGAACAGGTACTCATTTATAAGTATTAAATACTTGAGGCTGAGTCTGAGAAAAAGGTGGGAGGTATCAAACCAGCGTCCCTGTGCTACGTAGGCAACCGTCTTACCACGGAGCCACGGCAACTCTGTTGTTCGAAACGCTTAATATATTTTGTACTGGACCTAGAAATGTCTTCTCTTGCTGTCAGCATCAATAGATTTTGATGAATGCTGTGATTTGATACATACCAAGGGGCGCCTGTTATAATACGAAAATGTTTGGATTGGAATCTCTGAATTTTATCAATGTTTCAATTGCTGGCACTACCCCACAACTAATAATAATAATAATAATAATACTTTATTACCCAAAATTCAGTACAGATCAACTGTATGCCATATGTCCATATAGGTTTCAGGATTACTTTGTAAACCTTGTAAATTAGGGTTTTTCCCATGTCTTTTCCCTAATGAGTTTAAAAATATTTCAAAAGAAGTAAATTCTGCACACAAAATAAAATGATGTAAAATTATAAAAATTGATTTGAGGTAAATAAATAAAATAGGAACTCAAAAGATAAACAATGTATGTATGTATGTGATTGTATTTAAAAAATTATGACAATAAACTCATTTTATATATATACTTTGTAAACCAGTAGCTTATTGGATAGTGTCAAGTTGGATTTTTACCTAAAAGCCAATACAATTGTCTTAATTTAATGGCTAACTGTTTCCTTTTTGCGATATATTCTCTCCATGTAAGTCGTCTGTCCAAATTGAGGCCAAGGTATTTTGCTTTTTCGGCCGTGGGTTCTTGATTGTTTAATTTAACGGGATGACAACAATCCCTTCTGGTCGTGAATGTTACATGGAACGATTTTGTTTAATTTGATTTTATTCTCCACTTCTTTAGCGAAGTCTGAATTTAATCTAAAATCTTTTGGAGTGTACGAATTAAATTAAAAAATTGAAACTTAACAATGATAAAATTAACACAATACATAGGCCTAAAAACATTTTGTTTATGGATTTATTTTTCACTTACTGCTCACATTTGTCAAAAGAAATTTTCAATTCACATCAGATTCAGATCACGTATATATTTTTCTAGGCATTGCTATACACAAAATTGTAGTTCATCAAATTATAATTATATAAAAATTGATTTCTACTATTTTTTTTTTTTTTTGCTTTTTTATCAACTGATAAAGCAATATAATTATATTCTGATCTAACTGATAACTACTTCAATTCTAACTAATAAAGTTACACTAATTCTATATAATTCTATTGTACGACTTTATCAGTTATTTGATATCTTTTCAACTATTTTCAGAATTTGTCTAATTTCCACCTGTTAGTTTTTATGAAATAGGGCCCAGTACTGTACTTATTAAACTGGCAGGCTCCATGCGTACTTCAATCTTTTAGGTGCAAGTATATTGTTTTCACTGTAAGGAAAACCCAGACCTGGTTCTTTTGGTTACTTTTTATATCGCATTAACCCATATCATCCCAAGGGTCGAAAAACATTAAAAACAAAGGTTTCATTCAGTAAATATTTATTGATATACCTTCATTAAGATATTTCTATAGTTTTTTCAAATAAAAATATAATACGTTTAAAAAAAATGACGGTGTGTTTATTACTGTGCACCACTGGTAATAAAGATTTTTCTTAAAACTGTAATAATGAAACATAGTATCAACAGAACTAACATTACATTATAAAAGCATAAACTCAATTATGAAACACTTATTATATAATTATTTAGCGCAAAAATAAAATCGTTTTTGCAATTTTTTTTTATTGGTGCATTAACGCACCACTAGGACAAGACAAGAACAGAATTATCAAGTTGGCGAAATAAGATACATGTAAATGTACGTTATATGATGATCAAGATAATAACGTACATGAATTGTGCATTTAATAGATTTCCGAGTTTTTTATTAAGCGTAATGCAATATACGATTTGAAATAAAGACGTATTTATTTTTTGACGTCATCCAGTTTTCTGAAGCTTACTACTACTACACTATCCAGAGAATTAAAAAATTGAGTTACATATTTTTTACTCAGGACTCCATACCATACCCCTAAAAACCTAAAAATAACAATAAAAATAGTAACGTACCATTATTTCTATCCCGTTCTAATTGACCCATAATGCAGCTACTAATTCTTTTTGGGTCAGAAAAATATTAAATGGCATTCTATTCACACTATAATGTACTCTGAACTATTTAGAATGAATGACAAGTCAAAACTAACTTATTTTCCGCTTGTTAAATTTATGGGCTTAGAAAACTTATTACAACCTGACTCAAACTCACCAAATTCTTGAATAATACCAGTGGTGCCAAAATACAGTGACTTATTTATTGAAATTTTAACCCCCACATTTGGATTTTCGGAAAACCGTATGGCGTTTAATAAAGGGTTACTACAGGTTACAATAAAATACCCAAATGATATATCCTTATAATGTATTTTGCGGTCGATAAATCATGAAAAAAATATATACTATTTCGACGTTTTTTATACTACAATTTTTTTTACATGCCTTTATTTACAACCATTTTTTTTTTACTAATACAGTAGGACTTCCTTTACTGATTTATGAAATATTTTCTCAAAACGTCACCGGTAATTAATAAAGAAAAAAATAATAAATTAGGTGGTGCTTTTCCGTCCCGCTGGGAGGAAACGGGTTTGACTTTAAATGTCATTAAAAAAATCCCTTACATTGTAAAACAGACTTCAGATTTTTTAGTTATGATTATTATAGTTAAGATATCATTTTTCAATATGACACGTCAGATGGTATCAAAAAAAAAAACTTCTTAGTTTGTTTTTACAAAAGCAAAAACAGTATAGGTACAATATTGTTATTTTGGTTACTTTTATATTGTATTACGGACTTTAAATGTAATTTAAAAATTACACTGTAAAACAGACTTCAGATATTTTGGTTATGATCATTATAATTAAGATATCATTTTCCAATATGACATATTATATACATATCAATTGATATGACATGTTATTCTTGTGACATTTTTAATTATTTTAGTAATACCAACATAATATACAATTTCAAAGGTACAAACTATTGAAATCATAATTGCCTCTTAGTTTGTTTTTACAAAAGTGAAAACAGAATACCTACATCTCAAATTTAAGTAATTTTTTTAAATGTTATCTAATCTGCGCAAAATCTGAGTATAAATTTAAAATGTCAAATTTTATTATGAATTGTCAGATTCATTGTCAAATCCAATAAGACAGATTTTTATTTTCTTAAATTGTCCAGCGTCCACTTTTTAACGATTGAATTTCATTAAGCCAAATTTTGGAAAACCTATGAACGTTAATATTCAAGGCTAAGCAGATGGCGCTAATATATACGATCAAATCAGTGACACATAGTGCTAAAATAATCAGTGGTTTCTAATCAATTCCGACCGAACTACTTGCATCATTATAGTTACCAAAAAACCATCAAAACTAGTACATTTTATTTTGTAATTTATTTGCGATTTTACTTGTGTAATTATAAAAATATTAAATGATGTATTACATGTGAAATAATATGATTCACGTTTGTTATATAAAAAAAATTATAATTTTTAATTACGCAATGTCCTCATAAATATTTTTGAATGCTGATAATTTTTAACAAAATACAAATTAACTAAACTAAAAAATTATATAAATTATTAAATTATCTAATACAAAATAACATTTTGAAAATAAATATTTTAAATGTTTTGTCAAATAATGTCAGAGTAGATAGGAACAAACAAACAATAGACAATATACTGGTAGCTGAAAGGACGTCTTACGACCAGGGATGGGGAGTCGGAGTCGGGAGTCGGGAGTCGAGGAGTCGAAGCTTTTTGGAGGAGTCGGAGTCGGAGTCGGGAGTCGGAAAAAGTTATCGACTCCCGACTCTTTGACTACATATTTATCAAGGATGAGAACAACCCGAAAGCGAAAGCAAAATACCATACTACCAGAATTTGTTAAAGGATGGGAACAGGAACGACATTTTTTCTCTGTTCATGAACGAAAATGAAAATATTCATTTCCGGTTTCCTTCATGCTTTTCAGTAAAAAATTTAGTTAATTTTTAGTAATATCTAATTTTTCTTTTTTTGTATATTTTGTTTATTATGTTAAAACGAAACTAAACTGGATTTTTATTTTCTCAAGTTGTAACGGGCTTTGTGATTATTTTATGTTTCATGTTGGCAGCTAAAATCTATATGTCAAAAGAAAAAAGTGACATGTTATGAAAAATAAAGTACAGTCTGTTCAAAACGATTAAGCGGAACTAACTGGAATTTTCATTTTTGTAAGTTGTCATTAGCTATTTTTTTAATTATTGAAGTTGGCTTTTCCTGAACAAAATGATCAAAAGCTTCAATCAAACGGTAAAAGTAACTAGTATTGAAAATCTAGTTCCGCCTAAACCAAAGGAACAGACTTTATATAAAATACAAAACAATTTTTTTTTAAAACTAATATATTTGAAAATTTGTATTAATAATGACTCAATAGTCAAGATGAAATGAAAATGACATTTTATAAAAACAGCTCGCCCCAACCCAAAATATTTAATGTAAGTATAGTCTGTTTGCTTGGTTTAAGCGGAATTAGATATCGAAATCTACTAACTTTTAAGGATTGAATGAAGCTTTGTATCATTTTGTTTAACAAAAGCCCACTTTGATAGTTAAAAAGTAAACTCGTGATAATTTGAGAAAATAAAAATTCCATTTAGTTCCGCTTAAACATTTGGAATAGACTTTACAATTTACCAGTGAAAGGAGTCGGGAGTCGGAGTCGATTTTCAAAAATACCGACTCCGGAGTCGAGAGTCGGGAGTCGATAATTTTTCTGTCGACTCCCCATCCCTGCTTACGACCAGCATAAAAATCCCCATTAAGGACATAGTCCACTTACCACTTATTTCTATACGGTAAATGAAATTTTATTTAAACATTTTAAACTGATAACAACTTTTATAAAACTACAAAGCTACAAATTTTTATAAAAGCCCGATTTACAATATCCCATTCTATCATTAGTCACTATATTTCAAAATCCAGTTCCACGAAATGGACTATATCTCTTACTACTTGCAATTAGAAAAGCTTAGAAAAAATAGTGCAATTCTGTGGCAAATCTATAAGCTACAGACGATCGTTTCTAAGGTATTATTTTATGTATTGTTATGGACAGATTCTTATAGATTTTTGTAAGAAACTGGCCATAACAACACTTGCAACAAATCGTCAGATACGATCGTCTGTAGCCAGAGCTGGGCAAATTACTTACAAAAAGTAATTAATTACAATTACTAATAACTCTGGCAAAAAAGTAATTCAATTACCAATAACTATTGTAATTGTAGTAAGTAATTAAAAATACTTTTTCAATTACTTTATTTTAAAATAAAATACATTAATATATAAATAAAAAAAAACAGATTATTATAATGTTAAATAAAAGATATAATTAAATAACATTTCTATTTCTCATTTTTAACAAGGAAAAACAAATACAATTAACCCCTTAACGCGCACAAACGTATTAATGCGGCCGCGCAAAACCGGCCAAAATGTGCAGACCCGTATATATACGGTCTGCGTCGCAATTTATGTCGCTAAAATGTTCACATTCGAATATATCCGGGCATTGAAAATAACTTAATAAAAACCGAGAAAAACATTCAATTTATTGATATTCATCATGTAATTCTGTATTGTAAGCTATAAAGTTTTTTTATTTGGGAATAAAATATGGCCTTTTAGGGTGACACTTATAAGCATCTCTGGCCTGGTAAATGTTTGTATATCTATTACTGCTTATCTACTTAGCGTTGGCACTTTTATGAGTTTTGTTATGACTAATTTATGGACACTTATTAGATAAATTAATTTTTTAATTAATTTAAATTTTTTTTTTTTTTAAATTTTTTTTTCTTTAATTTTTTCGTCTCCTTGTTCCCCTTCAAAATAGTAACTGGAAATTGAAAAAAAGTACGATGGGTACAATATTCGATCTGCAATGCGATTCAAAATCCACTATAATTATTTATCGACTATTTTTATTGAATTTTTAATTTTGCATTTTTTTTTAAAATATTTATTGAAATTAAGGTCCAAATATGTATTTTCTTAAAGAAAAAAAAAATGATTTTTTTTTTGTCGTTTTTTTTTTTTAAATTGTGCGTCAAGGGGTTAATACTTATAACATTGTTAATTTATATTTTTATTTCCTTTTATAATAATACCACTAATTGCTCAAACATTTAGCCAGGGTAATTTTATTGTTGGTGTGACAGCTGCAGCTATTATAGCATCCTTAGACTCTTCATTTATTGAAAAAAGCTATGAAAACCTTCCAACCAAACTATTTAAAACAAATTTTCCAATTATATTTATAGTTCTAGAGTGTTCATCATTTTCTATAATTTTTTCAAGTTTTACTTTTAAAGATATAATACTGGGTAATAAACATCCATAAATAGTATTTTTTTCACTTTGTAAAAAATCATGTGTTTTGCAATCGGTTGTAAAACTTTTGCGTATTCATCTAGGTGCAGTTCTGCTAGTCTCCTTAAAAGAATCTTTTAAATTTGTAAGTATTTAAATTACTTGGAGTAATTAAATTACTAAAAACAATTACTTTATCAATTATTTTTCAAAATTTGAAAAGTAATTGACTATAATTATTTATTTTTTTTAAAAGTAATTCAATTACATATTAATTTGTGGGACAAAGTAATTTAATTAGTAATTAATTACAGAAGTATTTATTTATTGCCCTGCTCTGTCTGTAGCTTACAAATTTGCCACAGAATTGCACCATAAGTTATTAACCAATAATTTCTTTCAAAACAATGGTTAATTTAAGCTGATAATAGCATATTGTATTTTTTGAAGTCGATAATGAGACTTGAATCTAATTCTAAATACAACAATCTACATTCAATAATATTAAGGCCGGACGTATATCTAAATCCACGTATACATGTACCTACACACGAATAAACATAATCGAAAAAATAACGACTTATGTAATTAAAATCTGTACACCAAGCAGTTCCAAAATTAAATTAATTTAAGCATTATAGACGTTTATGATATTTTTCACTCTCTATTTCTAACTAAATTTACTTATTTTTATTATAAAAAACATTCACTACTGTCGTGCGTCCTGCGTAAAACAAGTAATTCGTGTACAATGTGCTGCTAGCATTGGCAGATCGAGTTCAACGCGGCGATTTGCATTGAGTGGAGGTAACGGCTGTTAATACACTTTTGGTGCTGCAGTCGCTTGCAGTTAAAAGCTTGCGAGGTGCACGTTTGATTAGAAATATATTTGTATTTTTGAAGAATGAATGATAATACAAGATATCGCATGTTTTGTACAGTACATAAAACGTTAATTTTCTAACGTTAACTTGATTAATAAATATTCAAACATAAATTGTAATATTTTATATGATTTTATTTGTAAACGTATATGTAGCTAAACTTATTATGTCCATCGTAATACTGATTTACTTAGAGAAAATCGCAATTATACTTTTGGATGTAGCACCTCCATTCGAGGTTTCTACGAGCCGCTACTGATATCAAGCTAAGACTTCAGATCTCCAAATACTATGTTTTCTGTAGTTTTCTGCGTAGAATAGAAACATCACTATTCACAGAGGCGCAACTACCACTCCCGCAAATAGCCATACAGGTAGCCACCAACCAAGAAAAGACCTGAATAGGTACGCAAGGACACCACTGAATATTCTTGTGTCAAATATTTAGAACAAAATTCGCTTTTCTTATTTTTCAACACACACATTTATTGATATTATCAATAATATTATCTCCATTCAGACACACAGACTGGTCATTTTTATTGATACTACACTTAAGTTATTTATGAATTTTTAGTGCAGTTCAGCGCATAAATATTGTATTACTTGAACTGTTTTAAGGTCGACTTGTAGTTAGATTTTTAAACTAAAATCCATCTTTTATTAATAGTGTTTCAAAGATTTTACACAATAGACAAACCGATACAGGAACAGAAATCACTTTATTAGAAACAGCTAAAATTAATTTAAAATATATTGGAAATGGATTCAACGAAATATTTACAGTATCGAAAATAGAAGTAAATACATGGAATTTTAATGAAAATATAGAAAGTAGGAAACTGAGAAAGGTAAACCAATATTTTGACGAATTATTTCTCAATAAGAAAATTAAAAACTAACTAAAAATTAAATGAAAATATTGTGGCCTAGAATAAATTTTACGATTTTGGAATTATTTGACCAAGCCAATGCTAATTACCACATCTATAGTAAAAAAAATGTAGGTCTACTTGTTAAAAATTTAATAAGTAGACCTTTAAATAATAAAATACCTACTGAATTAACAAATTTATATTTTACTGGCTGTCGTACCCGTACATTGTACGGTTTTGGTTATGAACATTTTTACTATAACGAAAATGATAAGTGAGATTTCAATTTTAATAGAACAAAAAATAATAGTTGCTTTATTTATAAACCATTCCTTTATGTTAAATAAATAATAAGTGAGATATTTCGTTTAGAAATAGCGTTCCCCATAGCACCCCAAATATTCATCTTATTAAAAACAGTTTTGTACAGAAACGTTTCTTCATTCCAAACAAATTTTCTTATAAACAATTTTAATGTGAAGTAAATAACAAGTGAGATATTTCAAGTTTGTATGTAGCGCTCCCCATACAAGGTGTCTACTAAATTTTCAATTTTAAATTCCAAAGGATTCAAGAAATTTCCAGGTAACAATTTAAAAAATTCCAGGATATTTTTCCATAAATTATTCTTTAAAATTTTAATTCAAGAAATTGCACTGAGATTCATGTATATTCAAGGAACATTAGGACCAATTTCAAATTACAGGGGTTTCCAGGATATTCCAGGAATTCAAGGATGGTAGACACTATGCCATAGCTCCCCAAATAATCGTATTAAAAACTGCATTGAACAGAGAAGAATTGTTTTTTAAATTATAATCATTCGTTTTTTTTTTTAACAAATTTCATTATATTAATTTTTGTTCTTACCTAGATGAGTAATTTCAACTATTCAACTTCAACTAATTAACACTACCTTTGCCCTCTTAATAATTTTCATATTAAAAACTGCATTGAACAGAAAAGAAAAGCCGACCGGCGTAGCGTAGTGGTAACACACGTGCCCTGCGTTGCTAAGGTCTCGGGTTCGAATCCTGTTCAGACATGGAATTTTCAACACACAAACATTACAATTGTCCTGGCTAATTGCCTTAGTTGCCAAGGCCAAAAACCGTGAAAGAAAACCAACCAAAAAACAGAAAAGATTTCTTTTTTCTCATTTTAAACACATTTTTGATGTACATATATATAAGAGATTTATTTCAGGATTTTAGTTTTTGGGTGACCCCCTACCTCCCCAAATAAGCATCAAATCGAAAAAATACATAGAACAAAAGAGAAATTATTTTCTTATTATAAACCATTTTTGTTATATACATTTTTCTATTTAAAGTGCGTTCGGCATAACTGTGCAGTGTTAACTCTGTGTCGTGCAAGTTTTTTGTCACGTGACCACTGTGCAAGAAAGTCAAAGACGAACGCTTTGTTCAGATTGTGCAGTTATTCTAGCCATTTTTTTATTATTTTATTTATTTTTTTTAATCAAATAAATTATGTGTGTTTGATTACATGAAGTCTGGCTCCTGCTAGGGGAAGGTTTTGGGATGCTTTTAAGTAATATAAAAGAAATTTTATTTGATGAGGAAGACATTTCAGAAGAGTTTTCCAAACCAAAAAATATTTTGGAAATGTATTTGAATATGCAGAGAGTACTGTTCCAAATATGACTACAAATCAATTTAAAGTACATTTCCGCTTGTATCCCGAAAATTTTGAGTCTTTTTGAGTGTATTTACATGTTCCATCATGAGGTTCATGTCTGTACTATTTATTTAGTAAATGCTGCAGGCATAAACAATAATATCTTGTTTGTTTTCACTCATATTGTTTTGTAGAAATAATAACTTATATTTTTACCGCGAAAAACACTATTACACAGATTGTCGCACGATATGAACTTGTGACGACTGTGCAACACAAACTGCACTGCACGATATTTGCCGAACGATCTTCGTGCAGCACAAAGCACAAAGAAACTTTATGCCGAACGTGTCTTGTGTAAATTATACAGAATGTGTAGATTATTAGCTTATGCCGAATGCACCTTAATTCAATAATATGGGAGATGATTCAAAAGATTACTTTTAGGGTCCCCCCACCCATAATTCCCCAAATATTCATTCAAGTAAAAAAATGCATTGAACCAAAAAGATTTGTTTTCTTATTGTAAACAATTTTTGTCATATACATTTTCCTGTTACGTCAATAATAAGGAAGATATTTTAAGTTTTTTAGTAAATAATTTTAACCCCCTTAGAATGCAAATTTCGATATACTATAGCCCATGTTCGAAACCTGGTTTTACTATATCATACCAAATTTCGTGAAAATATATCCAGCCGTTTTTGCTTGAATCTCGGACAGACAAACAAAAATTGTTTTTTTTTGCAGATATCATCTTATAATCAACTGAAACGTGTAAAAAGCAAATATGAATTCGAAAAAATAAAAAAACAGATATAGCCTCCATTTAATTACTATTAGATAAGATAAGATGACGCGATACTGCGATTTTTTTATCAAACCTCATATTAAAATATCCATATGTGTATAGGAAAACATTTTCTCCACGACCACTATAGAATTTACCAATTCTAAAACCAATTTTGACTACAGAAAGTTAATATTCTAACAAAAGAGTTGGAATGTTATTCTAAAGCACTTATCTTCTTATGAATTTCGCGTGTATTTCATTCCATCACTTGTTATGGAATAACTATTCCATACTTGTTGTCTTTTGTTTTTGTAGGGTTACATTAAGATATATGCAACGTTTACATTAAATAAATGCAACATAACTTACTAACCTAAAATAGTGGCCGATGTGCGGTAAATTAAATTAAAATTAAACAAATAATAAATAAAAAAAATAGTTTAATTAATTGATTAATTTGTTATGTAATATAAATTATTTGTTAAGATAAAATGTTTGTTAAAATAATTATTTGTTATTTTTTTTTTTTTTTCTGGTGGTCGTGGAGAATGTAGGGTCTGTGACTCGGTTGGAAGAGAAAATTCGATGCTCGTGGTTCCTCACGCTCGCCTGCGGCTCGCGCTCGGAATGTTCCACTCGCATCGAATTTTTTCATTCCAACCTTGTTACAGAATATACTATTAGGATCGCAGCGTCATGGAACACTTGTGAATGACATTAAACTGTTAATTGTGTATTTGTTTACATGGTGAAAATGAACGAGTTGTATTTTCCTATTTTCCAAGCTTCTTTGGGCCTTTTTTCTTATTTAAAGGTAATCTACGATTTACAAGATGTCATAACATACTATTTCAAAGAAATTTCAATAGTTTTCATTGTATTTTTTATTCTTTTTCGAGGCGAATTAAGCGGTGGGCGGACTGGGCGGCCATCCGGGGCCCACGAAGCCTATATAAAAATATTTCCATTCTATTTAAAATAATAGAGGGCCCATTTTAATTTTACCGCCCAGGGCCCCCAAGCAACTTAATGCGCCACTGTGTCTGTCAATATGATATCAACAAATATATGGTAAATATATTAATACAAAATAAAAATCACTGCCTGAAGAAGTGGAAGGGCCTTTTAATATATCAACTGATGATTTAGGGAAATTTTAGGTGGGGTAAGAGCCTTTATTCAATCTTTTCTTGAACGTAAAAAATCACTTTTTTGCTCGTTGCATAAAATGTAACGAGCAAACGCGCAAGCATGGGCGTTTTTTTGTCCATATTTAGTTTTTGGACCATAGACATTTGTCTATGATAGAGACCTACGATCTATTTTCTCACTACCTCCAAATGTCATTTCAATTGATATTGTTCCCGATTTAGGAAAATTATGGAATGTTAAAGTGGGATTCTTCTTTATTCACGATTTACATTGCGGCACACAACAAAATTAGTTGTTTTTTTTTTTTGCCATGATTAACAAAAAAACACGAATTTCTCCATTGAACAAAACAAAACAATGTCACACTCGTATCTTCCGAAAATAGCCACCAGATGTCAGGGCGCTTAGGAAGTATCCTCTATTTGTTTAACTCACTTGCCCAATTGTATTAGAGTTTTGTAGATTTTACGAGACGTTTGTTTACTCTGAAAATATTTATTTAATTTGTTGTTTAAAATGAATTTAAAATATTTACGAAATAAAAATTAAACAAATTTAAGTAAAAACCGAAAATTCTATAGGAAAAAAAAACAACTATAAACAATATACTGTACACCAAATATTTATCTAACTGTTAAATTTAGACCTACATAGCAGTAAAAGTGAAGAATAGAAAATTTAGGTTACACAAAATATTTATGTAGATAAAATACACTTTAAACAATTTCTCATTCATAAATAACTTGGTGAAAAGCCTTTGAATATTTAATAAAATCTCGCGTGCACAGTTTTTACCCATGCTATTCCACTGGCTAAAATCAAACAAAAATATATACAAAGACCATAGACTGTTCATTGATTCAGTTGTATATTTTTTAAATTCATTTCCCTTAATTATTTACAAATACCGTGATTTACTTGTGTAAACATTGCAGGATCCTCTTAAGGATTAAGTAAATAATAACAGAAATTTTACACATAAATAGAATATAATAAATAAATAAAGAATAAAGCAATAAATGAAACACTAAATCTTATGAAACAAGAAAATTATTAATTTAATTTACAATACTTATAGCTATTAATTTCCAATATATAACAATGGCTGTTTACATTTTTATTATTTAATATATATATATATATATATATATAAATAAAATATCCAAATTTATTGGAACTAAATTTCTAAAATTATTTATTGATGTCTAAATAAATATATAAATATATTTTAACTCAAAGTAAACACTATAAAAATTTTAACAGTAGTGAAAATAAATAAAATAATTTCAAAGAAATTGTAAAATAATATACTTATTTATAATTATCACAAAATTAGCAGAAAGTACAATTCTTTGTATAAAATAAATTATATATTACAATCAAATAATCTTATATAAGAATCTCGATAATTACACAAAATTAAAATGTTTTAAATTTATACAGCGAACTGCTTTAAAATATTTTATTAACATTTTATGAAAGAATAAATATTGTTTTACTTCTTTATTTAATCAGAATAATTGATAAAAATGTACTTACAGGCTGAAAACTGTAATAATCAGCATCGTGTGTACGTTTTCTGCAAGAAATTCTAGAAGCCGGCATGTTGACTGCTGTCAGACACAAGAGTGGTGTGACACTGTACAATATCTGACCGGAGCAAGCAAATCACTTCTTATTTATTATCAGAAATTATCAACAGTCCTAGGTCACCCACGTAACAAATGTCAACAGCGAAAAAACTTACTCACTGATATATTTTTCTAATGTGCAGTTATTTCATATCCTTCAACACTGTCTTATCTGCTGTGTAAACAGTTACCGATATGCCAACACTAATTTTGTGATAACTACTTAGTTAAACACTGATAAAAACTGCTAAAACAAAACTTACCATCTTCCGAGGTGTTTCAAGTCTGAATTTCTCTACAGCTTCAGTCATTTTGTGGTCTTCCGAATAACTTCTAGTACGTTTACGAGACATTGTAGTCATTATTAATTACTGCCAAACACATAAAGTCCCCACCTGGAAATATGTTCCTTATTAGTCAAATGCACCTTATGTTCTGTCTAAAAAATGACATGCTCTACTTTTAAAACTAAAAGAAACTCGATAAATTTTTAGTTATTTATGTGTACTACATACACATAAATGTCAAATATTTTAATTATTTGGTGCAAGAAAATGCGACTTCTATAATGATGAAAGATTAAATGTCAGTATGTGGGGACGATCACGTCACTTTGTGAGTAACGATGCCCTGCTGACACAAAAAATTATCTCTGGAATTATTTATTACAAGGATTTACGCCCGGTGGTTTTATGCAATTTCTAAAATACGGTATTTTATTGGGTCATGCTTTCAAGATAACGGAATTTTATAAATGAAAATAAAAAACTTACGAAATTGTAAATAAACTGTATTCATAAAAGACAAAATAAATTCGTAAATTTATACAAATTTGTCTGTGGGTCAACAGAATCACAAGATAATACGAAAAACAGATACACTCATTTTATCTGTCAACACTGATAACACCCATTCACCGCACAAGTAGCAAAGGTGGCATGGTAGTTTTCCCCGTGTTACAAGTTAAACTACACGCTGATATCATTCATATATAAAAAAAAAAACTTTTTATCCGCACCTTTAGGATTGGTTAGTTGCGAATCGTATGACTATTTTAACTCAGCGCATTTGACACGTTAATTATTTCGTCACGCCACGTCGAAACCGGCACATGCTGTATATTCGCAGACCGCTCAAAATTAAATTCTATCAAATGTCACGTTTCCACAGATCTTACCCTGTTGTCAAATAAACCAATGTTTTGCTATAAACTGACTGCAAAGAAATCCAAGTAAAGAAAAAATAGTACTTCCTACATAATATTAAGTAAAAAAATAAATATTTCGTCAACCACAATCAAAGCAATAAATAATTATATAAATAAACATAAGGAATGTGATGTGGCAACGTCTAGTCGGGATTAATCGAATTTCCAAGATGTCGGAGTCTGACGGTGAAAGTGAACTATCGACCGAACAAAAAGAATTTTTGGAAGAATGTTTGGTTGAATTTGCAAACCGATTCACGGAAGAAGATGAGGAATATAAAAAAGCTTACGAACGTGGTATAAGTACACCTCCAATAATGTGCCCGTGGTACGGTCGGCCAAGACTGACAGCTAAGCGTTCGGGATATAGGAACTCGTACCAAGGCCGACAACATGATAGAGATCGTTCAGAACCTCGTTATTCTAGGAATGATCGTAGTAGAGACGAAGGACATAGACGATACAGGCCTTATTAAACAGTGTTACATCTAATTGTTTAATATTACGAATTTATTGTTATTTAACAGTACAATACTGTTAGTGGCGCTATGTTGCGGACAATATTGAAACTACTTTTGTTTTGATTGATATTTGATTATGAAACTGTCATCCATATAATATGTTTTGTAAGTTTTTTTATTAAATAAATGTATTTTAATTGTAAAATTTGTTTATAATTCATGGAAAGTCAAAGTTATCGATGGCACTACGATTATACAAGGTTAGCTTGGGAATCTGGCTTTTGTTTCGATTCTCACAAATCAAAGAAAGTGTTTGACCGCAATGCTATAGGTGTGTATATTTCTTATATTATGAATGAAAGTATATTTATTTTAACTTAAGCTATTTGTAGCTGTTATTGACATTGAAAGAATAATCCGAGAGAAAGATATCGCAGTTGTAGAAAGACACATAGAGAATATTCTGGATTACAATTTAGATCACGATGAACTGAGAATTTTAGATCCTAATTTTGTTAAACTCTTCCGCTTAGGTCAATTGTCAGTTGAATTTTTAATTTATTGTAAAAAATACTTGGATAAAACAGTTGTCTCGCTTAAAAATGAACTCGATAAAAAAAATGAGGTAAGTTACTATAACATAATGATATAAAGTAGTAGTAAGTATAAAATAATAAAGACCTTAATTATAATAAGTCCATTAAGAGAAAAACTTCCTATGTCCATCAGAGGCCAATTTTTCCTATCCTGTGTTTTTCTTGTCTATAGCAGATAGATCTATATCATGCAATTTGTCCTTACATCTTAGCTGTCTGCCTCAGTGTCTTTCCATCTCTAGTTTGCTTTTAATAATACATTATACATTTATTATTCTTTGATGCTTGGATATATTAAGAATAGACCCTCCATGCTTCTTTGACAAACTAGTAACTTATGTTTTTTTTTGTCAGTAACCAGGTTTGAAATCCTTACGTAAGCAATAGTAACATTGTACTATTTTTAAAATTTTGAAGTACGATTGGGTATAGCTTAGCTTTCAGTAATCTTGTTTCAAAGCTTCTGTTATTCTGCGAACAAGTTCTTCCTCATATTTATTTTTGAATAAAGTAATAAAATAACCCACATATTCAATTGCTTTTCATCAATCATTATTTTTTTTTTTATATACGTAACTGGTCATGGCTTGGGCTATAGGCTATTCCAAACCTTTAAGCGTAACTAAAAGGAGTTTAAGTTTTTAAGTTGTCACTAGCTAAATTTTTATACAGGGTGTTTACGGTCTTCTTATTTCTTTTTTATTGGGTGATACTACAAGTCAAAAGAAGGCGAAAAACCTTAAAACACCTTAGGAAAGTTTTATAATAAAAGAGATATTGTTTTGTTAAGTTTTTATTTTTATGGGATCAAAAGAAAACGATAAGCATTTTTACAGCAGATGTTTTGTTCGGCGTATCCATGAATCAGCGGATGCTGCAAGGCCCATACCTTGTAGAATTTCCTCCGCTGCTGCTTCAACCCGCTTCTTCAAATGCCCCCACAAATAAAAGTCTAATAGTGATAAGTCTGGTGACCGGGGAGGCCAAGGAACATGACCAATCCACTTATTTTCAAATACATTGTTTTAAAAAAGTATATTTCTAAAAGTACATATTAAACTTATTTTTCTACACAATCGCCTTGTTTTTCAATACATTTTTGGTACCGTGGTAAAAGTTTTGTGTTAGTCATCTTTCAACTTCTTGTTTCAAATTATCCTCGTTTGTGAAGCGTCTTCCCCCATGATGTTGCTTCAGCTGCGGAAACAGGTGGAAATCACTTGGTGCAAGGTCAGGGGAGCTATGCGGATGTCCGAAAACATCCCATCGAAACTCGGGCGACCGCTTCGTTGTTCATCGTGTAATGTTGTTCTCTCTTCAATGAATGATTGGGGCCAACATGAAATCATTGGCCTTGACATAACGTCTTCACCATAAACATTACACAACTCGCGAAGAATCTCAGTAGCATTTTTATTTTTTGCCGTCAAAATGAATAGCACCACGAACTTCGCATTCGGCGGTAAGAGCAAATGGAGTCTCCATAGTGGCTGGAGCTTAATTGCCGGATCGATCGACGCACGCGCATAAAAATTTTGCAGTGCTGCCACTACACCTAGACGCAAATTCCCTGAGACTCCCAGACTTTTCCCGCCAACCACACGGATTAAAAAAAATAGTGTGACTTACTTTTGAGACGACCCTCGTAAGAAGACCGTAAACAACCTGTATATTAAAGTAGGTTTTTCCTTAACAAAATGATCAAAAGATTCAATCAACCGGTAAAAGTTGCTAGATTTGAAAATTTAGTTTCGCTTAAACCAAAGAAACCGTCAATACATGATATTCATTTGCAGACTTCTTTGCTTACCTCATAAGTTCATGAAGAATGTGTTTGGCCTTTTCTACTTTATTTGCCAAAATTACTTCATCTTCTCAAATATTATCTCCAAATCTGTAGCAAACAGTTTTGAAGAAATATGGTTCCTTTCTCTAACTCCTAGGTTTACTCTGATGGGGGGTCCTCGGGTCCGGAACCCTCACAGGTACGAAGAAAATATATACTTATAATTAGCTAAGCAACTAAAAATAAAAATTAATTAAACTTTTAAAATTCGAGTCAAATTCTAATCAAATGTAATTAATATATAAGCTCTTTTCAACGTGTATTATCTTACGGATAATTTTTCGAAATGGACCCCCCCTTACAATTTTTTTTATGTACGCACCTGTTCATTTTGTACTTTCGTTTCGAACTTTTCTTATATTTTCTTTATTATATGTATGTATTTGTGTTCTACTTCAAACATGTGTAATGCTTTCCATAATTAGACTCCAACGTATTCAAAACTTTTTGACACAATACGTTCATCGTTTCGTTCCAGTACTGGCTTCTTCGGTAAAAATCCATGCGTCCTAAAAAAGTACACTAGAATTCCTTCAATAAT
This sequence comes from Liopterus haemorrhoidalis, assembly GCA_963971575.1. Taxonomy (NCBI): domain Eukaryota; kingdom Metazoa; phylum Arthropoda; class Insecta; order Coleoptera; family Dytiscidae; genus Liopterus; species Liopterus haemorrhoidalis. The sequence goes on along the minus strand of OZ020611.1, from coordinate 143,060,846 downwards.
TTCAAAACTATAAAGCTAGCCGCAATATAATAACTGAGTTAAAGAGAGGAATATCTAAAGAGTCTACCGAAATAGCGTTCAAAATCAGATGACGCAATAGTGAGTGTCGCGCGCGTCCGCTTTTGAGGTGAAATCAGCGAGCGCGGTAACATTAGTATAATTCGGGACCACGACTTAATAGCAAGTACCGCGAATAAAGAAGGAAATAGATGCGAAACTGCCGTTATATTTTTTTAAACCAAATTAGCGCTGTAGTTGTTGGGTTATGGAACTAAAATTGGTAGGGGAGGAAAGGGTTGGGTTTTCGCGGGTATTTCAAATGCTTCAGTGGATATAGTTGTAAGCATAATTAAATATTATTAAATGAAACAATTGTTATGCTTTATTTTGTCTATTTTTAATATTATTAACGACAACAATATTAAAGATAGACAAAATAAATCATAACAATTGTATCATTTAATAATAACATTTAATTATGTTTACAATTAAGAACAAGCAGTTAGGAATTATACAGAAACAGAAAAACAATAACTAGCAGAAATAATTATTTATTAAGTAGACTAACATGTAACATAATATTTACTAATACGTAATATTTATGGACACTTCCATGGACAAGCCATCCAATTTTGGATTTCCAATGTTCCTCATCCACGTTTTATACAATTCTGGAGCCACACGTGTCTTCGGGTTTGGAAAACGATATCTTGTAGGTTCACTACTATCACACCCCAAAACGAAGCATTTAACGCCCATTTTCCGAATTAAACAATGAAATTACAAAATTACAGAAGACGATTTGACACTAATTATAGATTTTGACGCTAATGACAGAAGTATAACAGGCAACATCCTGTCATGCGCGTAGCTATAGCGACTGGGGCGCTATTCGTGTTGGGTTATGGAACGTAATATGGTTTTCGTTTTGCCATTAGAGTTTCACCCCCCTGGTCATATGTGATTCTAGTGTCAATTCGATAATAAGGGAGAAGATTTTGTTTCAAGATTTTAGTTTTAGGGTGTTCCCTGGTAACTCCCTAAATATTCATCCAGTTGAAAAAATGCATAGAACAAAAATATTTGTTTTCTTATTATAAACAATTGTTCTAGTATATATATGTTTTGTTAAGTCAATAATAAGGGACATATTTTAAGTTTTTTAGTAAACAGTTTTAATCCCGAAACACCACTTTAGAGTAAAAATTTTGAGATGCATTTAGCTTATGTTCGAATCCTGGTTCTACTTTATCGTAATTGAGAACTGACATTGAACAGAAGTTGTAATAAACTAAAAGAGCAGACCAAATTGTAGTGTTTTTGGCTGTCATTCAAGACAGGACAAAGATAGGCATCTTTTTTTTCTTTTCCTTAGAAAAATGGAGGGAAAGTTAATATTAAGTCCAAATTGGGAACAGTTTTGGTTGTAGACAGGACAATATATGCATTTATTTGCAAACAGAATGCATATATTGTAAATTCAGATAGTTGACACTCAGCTTCTAATGTACCACATAAAATTACGTGCCCGGCATTTAACACCTGTTCACCTACGAATTACACTTTAATAAATCTACTGAAATTAAACTTTAAATACTGTAATTTGATGCCCATCTTCTATTATTATTTTATTTATTTTACATCGGCCTATTTCTGCAACGAGGCTAATCGCCGATGCCAGGGAGGCAGCTCCTACACCTGGATGAGGGGTGAATGTTTGTGAAAATGGGAGTAATGTTTACATATTATTCTCGCCTGAATAATATCACCAACGGGGAATTAAACTAGCAACCTCACAATTTAGTCTTAACTAGTTAAAACTGTGTGACTTAACGAGCTCGGCCACTCCGTTGGCGATGCCCACTTTCTGTTATACACCTCGATACATATGTAGCGCTTAAAATTTCCAAAATGTCGCAAATATTTACTCGCATTTTAATAAAATAAAAATGTAGTGTGCTTAACCCAAGCTTGACCAAATGGGGTGTGTCACACCCCAGTATATTAATAGTGGAAATGATGTATCTGTTGACAATATTTATGAATTAGTTAATATTTAACAATAATTTAATTTTTAATCGACCAAAAATATCAAAAACGCTATTTACAAAAAAATATGTCTAAATTATATTTGGCAACAGCGCATTTCGAACGAATTATGCTTGAGAAATGAGAAAGAAATTGTCTCCCCCACCAAAATACATAGACCAATCAGAGAGCTAGCTAAATTAGTATTTGTGTGAGTTGGTGTGAACGAGAGATGCAATGTTGTCAGTCAACACGAGACTTACTTGAAGTATGATGCAATTTAGGAAAGAAATTGGCGTGATTTTGACTTTTATTGAAAAAAATATTAAAAAAGCCTTAAATAATTACTTTGATTTTTTTTTTTTTTTGTAATATTGTTCTATAGGCTTGACAGCATCTAACTGTATAAATTTTACCTTATTTTAATTGATATTAAATGAGAAAAGCCACTTGATTGGATGTGTATATTTTGGTCAACTACGGGTTGAATTAAACTGTTCGCTATGAGCAAATTGACGACTGAGTACTAGAGTCAACAGGCATATTGTTTTGGATCACAGCGCCGCCACCGGTAATGTCACTTCTCGATACAGAATTTCGTTAAACTATGTCCAGCTGTTTTTGCGTGAATCTCGAAGAGAGACAGAAACGGATCTTTTTGCGGATATCGTCTTGTAATCATCTAAAACGAGTAGAAACCAAATATGAGGCAAAAAAAAAGATTTAGCCTCCACTTTTATTAATATAGATGATAAAAAAGCTTTCATATGAGAACATAAAATTCAGATTTATGAATATTGCACGATTTAATAAATTGCGATGACTTATTTAACTAACAAACACAAACCTTGCTCTTAGGATCATTTTGTTTAAAGTCGTCATCATTATCACAGCCCAATTGGTCCGCGATTAAGCAGCGGTCTACCAGTTCCGTTGCATCGTGTAAAACACCATTCTCCCACTTGAATTTTGAGTTTGCTCTTGTAAGTAGATTTCACTGAAAATATTTTTGCTGGAATTCTGGAACTTGTCATTCATTTTATGTAACCAGTCCATCGTAGTTAACCGATTTTTGTGTTGTGTCACATTTTCCCCTGAAAGGACTATAAAGTTCGAATTAATAATGTCTTTTCCATAGACGATATTCCTGTACAGAACGGTAAATCGTTGTAAATATTTCCAGTTGTTCCTTATCCCCCTTGTACAGTGTACAAATTTTCTCAGAAGCATATGTCAGAACGGGTCATATTATTGTATTTTATATGTTGGGCACGTGTAGTTTATCGTGATAATAAAAAAATACAGGAGATTCCATTTATATTTTGCTAATTAATTTAATTTATCAGGAAAACGAACAAATGGAAAAAGAAATGTCAAAATTACAAACTGAAAATCAACGACTAAAAAAGAGAATGAAAGAATTAAAGACTACAATGTACTATCAGCAAAACTATCACCCTAGCATCGGAGATCAACCAACAGTTTTTCAATGCCATGAATGTGGCAAAGCTTTTATAAATAATGAATTCTTAAACACACATCTTAAAAGAAGGCATAATATAATTAATAATGATAATTTATCAGAGAAAAATTCTCCAGAACACACTATAAATACAACTCCAGAACATGAACAATATAAAACAGAAACAGATAGATTACAAAATGAAATAAAAGAATTAAAAGAAAAATTAAACAATGCTGAACGATATTTCAATCCCAATAATCAAACTTGTACGAGTCCTGAACATGGAACTATTCAAATCAAATCTGCATCTTCGCACAATGACTGTTCTAACGATATAAAAAGTTTGCGACAGCAATTTTCGTCATTAAAAACACAAGTTGAAACAGAATTAAATTATCTTAAAACTCAAAAATTAGAACATCATATGTATGAACAGTTAATACAAAACATTTTTACTAGAATCGAACCACCCCAAAGGAGTCCTGAAAAGGAAACACTTCATATTGAAAAAATTATAAGCGAGCGTAGAAATAGTTATACCCAAACTGAAGATGTTAAGATCGAAATAGCAACTAACAAGTCTGAACCAGTTTTGGTTGAAAGTAAACATAGTTCACCAGCTAAACTAATGAGTTCACCACAGAAAAGACCTACAATTCAAAAAGTGAAGGAAAGTAGTCATTTTATTAAAGTTGTTGAGTCTCCTACTAAAACAGAAATGAGTAATAAGATGCAAATAAATACAAATATGGAAACTGTACAGGCGGAAGTAGAGAAGAAGTTGGAGGAAAAAACTAAACAAGAAATTGAACAGTTAGGGGAACAAATAACAGCCAAGGTAAGTGACAGAAAAATATAAGCTTTTTCCTTTTGATATGATTGTACACTTTGTTTGGTTTTAAAGATTTCGTAGGTATTGGTAGTGGTGTGCTGAAATGTGCTCAGTAGTGCTTACACGAGCTGGTTATTAAAGTTTTTGAAAACCGGCGGGTAGTTTTTTTAATATTTATCTGATGCAGTGCACACATTTTTGCGAAGTATTAGCGAAATGTGACATTTACGTTAAGTCCGCGGACCAATACTTTGAGACAGACTGATCTAGAATAGAGTGACCATTTTCTTGGAGAAGGCAATGCGGGACGGAGTAAAAAAACGTCGTCACTTCCGAAATATAAGTGAAGAGCAAACAAAAAAAAGGTCCTCACCTCCCAAATATAAGTAAAGAGCAAACAAAAGGTCTTCACCTCCCAAATATAAGTACAGAGCAAAATTCGGCCCTGGGGACACCAAATCAAAATGCGGGACGCATGGTCACCCTAATCTAGAACACAAATTGACGTATAACTATTTTTTTTTCTTCTTGAGAGTTGGTTGTTAAAAGTTTTCAAGCACGAGTATAACCAAGAAACTTTTATACCGTAAAAATTGTGGTTGGGCCCAGACAATTAAAATTTGGCATGCACATTGGAAAAATTCTGACCTTTCAGAAAACACAACGCGCGAAAAATATAAGAAATACGTTTTATGCAAAAAAAATAATGAAAACAGTAGGATATCTAATGAAAACTCTTGTGGGGATTAACAAAATATTATTTTTGAAAAAAAAATTGACATGCTTTTTGCCAAATTGTGGCAAAAACTTACGTCCTCTTTAAATCTTTAAAAAAAATTTAATGCACATTGATGTAAATCGAATAACACAGAAATTTTTAGTTAGATTACATTTTCGAAAGTTATCAAATTTTTTATATTGATCAAAAAATTACTTGGAAAAAAATATGTTTGGAAAGGTCTAAATTTAAAAACTAAAGTGTTTTTTTCCAAATATGTGTCAGAAAACTTTTGTCCGCCGTTTTATTTCCTGGGGCTTGGTTTAAAAATATGAAAAAAATTAGAGTAATGTATTTTAACGTAAATCGAAATCGTACAGTAGGAATTTTTAGCTAATAGATTACACTTTCGAAAAATATCAAATTATTTGGGGCGTTAAGAAAAACATTTTTTTTGTGGGGTATCAAAGACCTTAAAACATAGATTAAGGAACAAATTAATTTTAAAAACATTTTATTTTAACCCAATTATTGCCAAAAATCGCTATATTTTTTATTCCACATTCTGTAACCCAGAGAGGTTAATAAAAAAATATGAAAATATTCAGAGTTAAGTACGTTCAAGTTAATTCATGCCAGATCTATGTTACCGACTCAGCTGCGCAGAAACCAAATTTCGTCCATTACGTTACCAACAGCTAGCTTCACACACTTCAGTGGCGTCACTTACTTTGATTTGTGTTTAACTACGCGTATTGTGCGATGTTGTTTGTTTATTTCTATTATTATTATTTATTTTCTCGTACGTTTCAAGGTATATCGTGTACTAACATGAGTAAAAATGTATTTGAAATACATGATTTTGTGTGTTTGGTTTCCACAACAATTGTTTAAATCCCTAATGTACGTCAATGTGTCAGCTGTTTTCTCGCGCAGAATTGATGACGTAATTTATGATACCCTGGCATGAAGTTAAGATGAACGTACTCTAATATAAAACAAAAAATATTTAAAAAAAAAAAAATAGAGTAAGGCGCATTAAGATGAACCGGGGTTAGTACTACTTAGAATTATTGATCCGAATATTTTTTGAAAAACATCGAATTTTGTGTTTTATGAAAAAATATACTTCGTCTGTCCGAAAATATGGTATATATATTTTGATTTTTTTTTCTTGCCCGAAAATATGATGTACATTTACAATTTTAATTAATTAGAATGATTTTTTTTATGAAATAGTTACAAATATCTAGTAAAACAAAGAATAATACAAAAAGGTTTAATTTAACAAGGACGTGACTACTTGCTATTTGGCTACGTAGAATGTTTTTTTTTTTACTATTTTATTACTATTTTTATCTTCATTCGGTTGTATACCTTCATATTTATATTATTAATTTTTTGTTGCTTTGATAATGCACGAATGAGCGAAACTAGTCAACTAGTACTACAATAAAGAACATACACAACTTACTATATCTATACTTTATTCTATGGCAATAAAAAAAATCCCTGCAACTCCTAACCGAGTATTGGTTTTCTTTCTTTGATACTTACACTTAGTTAACTTTACTCTAATATAAATAACAATATTTGATTTAATTTCTGTATGGACATATTTGTACACAGTTTATCTAAATTTTTTGATTTGATCTGTTCTATCCTTAGATGTCAACAACATTTAACAAATTAGAACAACGTATGGAAACATTTTGGAGTAAACTAAATGAAATACAAACTCATAATAGATCTGAAACACCATCGCCAACTCAAACGGAGAAAAAGGTGGCATCACCATCTGCACATAGTGTATCCAGGAGTAGTTCAAAGGGAACTTCTTCAGAAAACAAACATCTATCTAAAACAGTATCTAAACAAGAATCACCACCAAAGGAAATAATAGAAAAAGTATCACCAAGAGTAATAAAAAGTTCAGCAACTGAATCAGACTCAATCTCTGAAACTGAAAGTAACAGAATATGTCCATCGGACACAGAAGTTCCTGAAAATATTGAAATAGAACAAGAAAAATCTGATAAAAGTAATGAATTACTAAATAATATGATTGAGGAACTTAAGACTAAAGTACAAGAACGCGAGAAAAGCACATCAAGTAAAACTTCACCGAAAGAAACACTGAAACATACAAAATTTTCTGTGCAAAGTAAATCAAATTTGGAGGAAGAACCTAAAGAGGTAACAAGTGAACAAAACATAAAACAACAAACACAACGCACTAAACAACAAATTAAACCTGTTGCGCAAATTCCTGTTGTTAAGAAAGTATTTTCACAACCCCTGAAACACACAACATCAGAAAGTGAAACGGAAAGTTCAGAATCTGAAAGCGAGAGTAGTAGCGAGGAAGATATAAAACCAGTAAAAGTAGTTGCCAAAAATAAGACAAGCACAGAGAAATTAGTGGCTATACAGCCGCAAAAATCGCAAGAACGGAAAGTGGCTAAAAGGTATGTATATATATATATATATATATATTTTCCCCCGTCATCATCATCACAGACCAGGGCTCAGAAAATGAGACCTATTAAAAGTATCATTTTCGGGCCCCTGATACGCGAATTTTTATGTTCATTAATTTTTTTACACACGATATTTGTACTGTATAATTCTAATTTGACAATATGGGAATCCTTATTATGGTACAAATGTTTTTGATTGTATTATTTTGTTGTTATATTATTTCCAAACTAAAATGGCCACTTTCGCTTGCTGATTCCAATAATGACTGACAGTATAACCATTATACCTGCTGAGTTTATGGGTCTGTTAAAAATAGTTGCCAGGACCGTAATAGTTATTTAAAATAAACGTGTTTTTTATATGCTATTTAGAATGAACAGTATATACTCACATGACATTCCTTCACATTTTTATCAGGTTTAGGACTGGCTATATTTGAATTATAAATATAGGCATATTTAAAAATCTTTTTGTTTTAAAGACTTTATATTATTATCTATATTAAATACTTCAATTTACACAAACAAAAATCATTCTTTTTTTGAACTTGTCAATTTATGGTAATTTAAAATTATTAAAATATTAATCATTATCACTATTATCATTGTTTATATCACTACCATAGTTTGTGTCACTACCACTGTCATTTAAATTTATAATTATTGAATATTTATTTGATGGTTTTATAAAAAAAAACCAGTGGCGAAGGGACTCCTCCGCTAGACTTGCCCTCCCATAAAAAAAAAAAATAATAAAAAAAATACATAAAAAAAATAATTAAATTTAAAAGAAGATTTAGGTAAATCTTCAAAAATACATCAAATTATGTCCTATACAAATTTTTGTCCAGGGTTTAGTTTACTAGTTACGAATTTTTTAAAATTTTAAAGTTTAATAACTTCTGTTTCCGGTTTCGGATTTTAATAAAAAACAATAGGGTTCTTCCCAATTATTAGGAGAATTTTTTAGTACCAGAACGAACTCTTTAAGTTAAACCGTTTTTGAGTTATCGTGTATACACACAGACACGCAGACACACAAAAACACACACATACGGACGGCACCTCGAAAATAGGTTTTTTGGATTCCGTGGACCATGAAACGTGGTCATCAGTCAAAATATCGACATCGAAAATTTTCGCGATTACAATACAAGCCCCTTATATATTAAGGTCGAGCAAGTAAAAAAATTTTTCAATTGTCTTTACATGTTCTACACATTTTTTTCATAAATTACTACTTATTGCACTTGTTTCGTCTTTAATTAATTGTACTACAGTGTCACTTTCTGTCGGTGTTGTATTTTCCGGTGCACATTACCTTTTAATATTACCTTGGCTCCATATTAGTTTTATAGGGTTTAAAACAAAATAATATGGCGGCAGCCTTAAAATAGTTGCCACGTCCACATATTCGCATTCCACGCCAACGTCCTCATTTTCGCACTCCAAATCACCTTGCACAGATTCACTATGTTCACTACAGAAATTAAGAATTTCTTCAAAATCAAATGGTCGCCAAAGAGCCATGTTGTTAATGTATGCACGCTATGAACGTTGAAAATTAACTAAAAAACAAGTATAACAACCTCTAAAATTTAGAAACAATAGGATTATAAATTTGGAAAATATCCTTAATGGTTTTTAAGAACTTTAATTGAATTAGTGTTATATCTATTCTATTTATATTTAAAATTCCCTTAATACCTCCTATATTCTTTTTACAGCAACGAGTCTTAATATTACTGCCATAAACCCATTACCGCATTGTTAAGCTTCTTAACAAGACTGGCCATTTCATTTTGAAAATACTATGCGCAGTGTACAGCACCAGTGGCGTATACAGGTGCTTATCTGTAAGACAGGGGGTGAGGGGTACTGGTGGCTCGCAGGCCTCCTACAGCCCCAACATAAAGTTTTGGGCCGTCAAGCGTAAATGAAAAAGAAAATTATTGAACTTATTAAACAGAGAAGAATCATTTCTTCATTCTTAACAGTTTTTCTGATAAGCATTTCTGCTGCTAAGTAAATAGTAAGTGAGATATTTCAAGTTGATAAGTAACACTCCTCGTAGCCCTCTAAATAATCTTGTTATTAAAAACTGCATTAAACAGAAAAAAAAATTCTTCGTTCTAAATAAATTTTCTTATATACATTTGGCTATAAACTAAATAATAAATGCAATATTTCAAGATTTTAGTTTTAGGGCATCCCCCTAAGTAGCTTCCTTAATACGCATCTAGTTGAAAAACTGAAAAGAACAAAAATGATTTGTTTTATTTTTATAAATAATTTTTGTCATATACATTTTTGCTATCAAGTCAGTAATAAAGGTGATATTTCAAAAGTTTTGTTTTAGGGTGTCCTCTCCATAACTCTCTTAATACTCATCTAGTTGAAAAAAATACAGGTCTTCGAACCGTTATTTTTTTCGTTTCGGTTTTTGTTCCGGTTCAATTAAAAAAATAAATATTGGTTCGGTTCCGGTTTTCGTTCCGGCAAAAATAACGTTTTTTTTTCGGTTTTCGGTTCAGTTCCGAGTGATAAATTTTTAAATGATTTTATTTGTATTAGTAATTTATTTTCTACTATAATTTAAAAGAACATTTTATTCCTTATTTTGTAAGAATCATACTAAGGCCGCTGGGGCGGTGTTCTGCCCCCCCCTACCGAAATAATAGAAGCGCATTTTTTTTTAACTTGTCAGTTAAAAAAATTACGATTTTTTCTGCTCATCTTTCAGTTTAAAAAATAATCTTAAATAAAATGTATTTTATATTCACTTCCATAAACATTATCTGTACCGAAATAAACCGATTTTTTTTCGGTTCAGCTCCGGTTTTCGTTCCGACAAAAATACCGTTTTTTTTCGGTTTTCGGTTCAGTTCCGGTTCGAAGCCCTGAAAAAATATTCAGAACAAAAAAGATTTTTTTTGTCATTATAAACAATTTTCACATATATTTTTGATGTCTTTTGATGATAAGGGAGATATTTCAAAAGTTCAGTCTTAGGGCATGACTCAGTAACTCTAATTAAAATATTCATCTAATTAAAAAAATGCATTGAACAAAAAATATTTGTCGTTTTATAATCAACAACTTTTATTAATTTTTTTTTTTTTGTGGTACAAATCTATAGTAAGGGAGATATTTTAAGTCTTCTAGTATTTACTAGAAAACTATTTAATTTTACCCCATTTAGTACACCCCAAAACACGCCCTAAGAATAAACATTTAGAGGTGCCACATAGCCTATATTCGAATCCTGGTTTTACTCTATCATCGTAGCAAATAATGTGAAAATATGTCCAGCCGTTATTGCGTGAATCTCCGACAGACAGACAGATAAAAATTTATTTTTTGTCGATATCGTCTTATAACTATCTGAAACGTGTAGAAACCAAATATGAGGCATAAAAACAAACAGCCTCCAATTTTATTAATATATTATAATTATTTAATATAGATAAAATATATTTAAAAAACTAATGGCCGGTTGCTAAAGTAAGAATTATCTATATTGCTCAAGTTAAAATTATGTTGTAACATACAAATACAAATGATTTTAACTTGAGTTAGAGAAAACTCTTACGTTAGTAAACTGCCATGAAAGATGCCCTCTTCTCACATGTCTGTTAATAAAAAAATAAAATAAAAGGACCCTTCGGAATTTAACTAATATTCCGATGTAGTGAAAAAACTATCTCCACTACATGTTTTTCTTTTGTATGTAAAATTACCCGCGACCCAAATGAGTTTAAATTATCTGCTGTAGGACATTGATGTAAGTATCATCCAAAGGAAAAAAGGTGATGGTTTCATTATTTATTTCAAAAAAATATGGCTGTTAAACCAGTCGTTTGTCCACAATTTCTACTAAGCTTTTCGTTTGGCCATTTTCTAAGACAGGCAGATTCATGACTAACGGTGTGAGGATTTCTTTCTCAGACCTATGAAAACCTAAAAATCGCAAAAAATATAGAAATATGCATTTTTCATTAATAAAAACCACCAACAGGCAACTATCTAAAATCATAGATACACTATGTACATCACATAGAGGCCCCTAGATGATGGAGAAGGTTAAGAACTTAAAAGCTGTTATAATGTACATTATGTTTGAAGTACGACAGTCTCCCCTATTTACATTTTTGCGATTTTCATTTTCGTTGTCTGAATTCTGCTTTCATCTGGCCTTTTTACTAGCCAACATTTGCTGCCATATGTGAACATAGGAACTCTAACTGTTTTATAAAACTGCAGTCTCTTATCTTGTTTTGTGCCTTAGGTTTTTGAGTATGGTTCCACAGATTAGCTGAAAGTTGTGAATCTTGTTTTTTATATCTGTGTTTATATTGTAAGATATATCACAGCTTAAGTATTTAAAATTAGATACTTGTTGAAGAATATAGTCATGTATTAATATTTTAGCCCTTATCGGTTCTTTTCTGACAAAAGCCATCGTCTTATTTTTTCTTTTGTAATTAATATAGATTTACGTGACCAGGGCCATAAGAATGAAACTTAATTAAAGGCTCGAGTTCCCAAATACAATATTATATCTACTTAATTGAAATAATTATTTTAATTTATATCCCATATGCCTGAGGTTTTTAACCCCGCAGGGGAAGTTCATAATGGCCATAACACCTGGCCATTTGTCGAGCTTTCGGGCCTGATGATCCCGCGTACCCTCAATCACGCAAGGGAAGTTCATAATGGTCGCATCACCTGACCATATAGAGCTTTTGGGCCTGATGATCCCACGTACCCTGAATCACATATCATTTGGGAGGAGACAGTTCAGAGAAGCCGATTGTGGGAATAGGCTTATCTGTTGTCTCTTTGATCTCTCACTTAAATTCCTACCCACGTGTTTGCCGTGCGTGGAGACCCGTAACGCCGGAGAAGAGGGTCCTGGTCGGTTGAGGGAGACTGCTTCCCGCGGACAGTACGATCCCAACACGCCTTCTTTGGCCTCGGATTCGGTAAAACGGGAGGCTGAGTCTGGTCAGCTCAGTCAATCGGCTAGTGTCACGGTTCATGAATAGAGTGGCTCCACTACTGGATCGTGGATGCCGGGGTAATGCCGTGCCACTAGACAAGTATTCGGGGGTCTGTGGGAGCGGATGCAGCTCGCCCGGTTCCAGAGTTGGCGACTACTGGTTCTCGAGCGGGTCGAGCAGCCCGTGACTACTTCCCCCGATGCTATATCATCCTGACATGTCTGGCGCAATGAGCCGGTTTGCGGCCAACGTCCCCTGTGTGGGGCTCCCTGGTGGGTGGGCATGGCAGGGTGATGAAACTTAGTATACGGGTATGGCGACTACCCGGAGGGATACAAATTCTTTAAATTCCGCCAAAAGTGAGAGTAAACTCCGTAAAAAATCAAACAAGAGACCTCGTCGTGATGCTCAGTCATCCGATGAGGGATGTGTAAGGCCTTCTGCCAAGAAGGTTGAGTACTGTGCGCCCGTTCCTAGATTTCTCGTCGTGAAGGTTGAAGAGGAAGGTGGATCTTTTAAGGAGATGTCACCTTTCTTAGTCGCCCGAACGATGAGAACGATATGTCCTAATGGAATAAAGACAGTACGTAAGATGTCGGACGGTACACTCTTAATTGAGGCAGAGACAGAGGCTTCGATGACGCTAAGGAAATGCGACGTGTTTGGTGCACATCGTATTTCAGTGCAACCCCACAAAGCCCTTAATACCACAAAAGGCGTCGTTACAGACCGTGACCTGGCTTACGTTACAGAGGAGGAGTTCGTGCAGGAAATGGCACCGCAAGGTGTCACTGAATGCAGGAAACTCAAACCTCGTAATGGTAAGCCGTCAATATCGATGGTAGTATCCTTCGCTGGTACTAGGTGTCCAGCATCGGTAAGGATGGGGTACAACGTGTGTAACGTTCGGCCCTACTATCCCAACCCGATGCGATGCTATAAGTGCCAGCGATACGGTCATACTTCTAGTCGTTGTGGCAGGCAGTCCATATGTGCACACTGCGGACAGGACCAGCATGACGTTGAGTCCTGCCCAAACGCGGCCTTCTGTGTGAATTGTAAAGGTGCGCACGTATCAACTTCACGCCACTGCACAACGTACTTGGAAGAGAAAGCAGTTCAGGTCATCAAGACGCTTGACAGAATACCATATTTCGACGCTAAGAAGAAGTATAAGGAGAGTGCACCAGCTACATTCGTGAAATACTTCGCGCAAGTAACAGCAAAGAAAATGACAAGTGTTCAAACTCAGACGGAGACAGTGTCCCGTCCGACCCTTACGACATCATCGATCGTTGCGTCTAGTGAAGTTGCGGCAAGCAATGAAAAGGTGTTGAAATCGGTCCCAGAGACCAAAATTCAGACCCCACAACCTGGGGGATCGGGTCTGAATAAACCCCCCCAATCCAAAGGAGAACGCACACCATCTCAGTTCTCCCCACCACCTAAGGAGAAGTCTCCACAAACTTCTCCAAAAACAAGAAGCGACCAGAGTGTAGTCGCTTCTGCCAAGCCCTCATCAGCCACTCCAGTATCGGAGACTGATAAGGGAACTGTTGGCTCTCAATGGATACCAGTGAGAGCCAAACCATCCAAAAGAGAGTCCAGTGTGTCCACAAAACCACCTGGACAAACAAGTGAAACCGTCGCCGAGAAAATGGCTGTTGACCCGCAACCTAAGGGTAAACCAAAGATCATTAGGTTGCGGGGTAACTCCCCTAAACAAAAATGAATGGTCCACTACTGCAGTGGAACTGTAATGGTGTATATCAGCGCTACGAAGAACTGCGACTTTTATTGTCGGATTTTGCGCCTTCGTGTGTTTGTCTACAGGAAACAAATTTCATGGAAACCGACACATTCTCTCCTCGGGGATACTCCGTGTTTCGCACGGATTTCCTCACTGGGTTAAGAGCATGTGACGGCGTGGCAATTCTCGTTAGAGACACATTGTACCACGATCCTGTAGACATTGACACTGAGTAGCAGGTCGTAGCAGTTCGTGTTGCACTTCCCCTCCAGGTGACGATTTGTTCTATCTACCTTCCCCCTGGTGTTCGAACTGACATCCGAGATGTTGTGAACATCATCGATCAACTCCCACCACCCTTCATACTACTAGGCGATTTTAACGCCTACAATGTATGTTGGGGATCGGTGCGGAACGATCGACGGGGACGTCACCTGGAGAATATGTTGAACGATTTGAGTTTGAGCTTTTTGAACGACGGCAGACCCACGCACTTCTGTGCAGCAACGGGTACATTCAGTGCCATAGAGCGTCGTTTCAGGAGCCATCGCTCCGTTGTTCAAATGGGACGTACATCACGACCTGTGCGGTAGTGATCACTTTCCAATCCTCTTAAGGCCTCTGTTCAATACTGTTACCGAATCCCGCTGGCCACAGTGGGTTCTTCGGAAAGCAGATTGGACCAAGTTCGCAAAATCATTCTCTCACGAGGATATTCCGAACTTGAGCGTAGACGAAGAGGTGAATCATTTCACGGATTCCATCACGAGCGCGGCTGAAAGCAGCATACCGCTGTCATCCACCCAGCCCCGTCGAGTTCCCGTTCCCTGGTGGAACGAGGAATGCGACTTGGCGCTACGTGAAAGGAGACACCTCTTCAATACATTCCGTCGTTGTCCAACAGAGGAAAACATGATAGCCTTCCAACGAGCGAAAGCTCGTGCTAAGAGGATTGTGAAAGAAAGCAAGCGCGAATCATGGCGCAAATACGTATGCACCGTTACAGTTGCCACTCCAGTGGCCAAAGTTTGGGAGAAGGTCCGGAAAATCTCCGGTCTAAATACAGCTACAGCCATTGCTGGTCTATCGGTAAATGGTAACATAGTTACCTCAGCGGTCGAAATTGCTAACACTTTGGCATCTAATTTTGCGTTCAATTCTAGCTCTGAACATTATCCACCCGAGTTTCTAACTCGTAAAGCAGGCCTCGAATCTATACCTCTAAATTTCTTTTCTAGGAATGACGAGGTATACAACCTGCTTTTCTCTCGTGAAGAGCTAGATAGCGCGATGTCAAAGTGTAAGGATAGCTTTCCTGGTCCAGATGCGATACATTATCGTATGATCCGAAATCTTCCAGAATCATCTAAGTCTAGGCTTTTGAATGTCTATAATAGGATATGGACTGAGGGCAAGTGCCCGACCAAGTGGAAGGAATCTCATATAATTCCTATCCTCAAAGTCGGGAAAGATAAACACTTGCCCTCTAGCTATAGACCAATATCACTGACCAGTTGTCTCTGCAAGCTCATGGAGCGAATGATCAGCAAGCGTCTGATTTGGTTTTTAGAATCAAACGACTTGCTGGCCAACACACAGTGCGGCTTTCGCCGTCACCGCTCAACAGCAGATCATCTGGTCAGACTAGAGACAGCTATCAGGAATGCTTTCGTTGAAAACAAACACCTGGTAGCTGTGTTTTTCGATATTGAGAAAGCCTATGACACTGCATGGATTTATGGGATTCTCCGTACTCTGCATTCCTGGGGTCTCCGGGGACGCTTGATGTTCTTTATAAAAGACTTCATGTCGAACCGGCGTTTCAGGGTGAGGATCGGAAATACCCTGTCACAAATGTTCGCACTGGACAATGGGGTCCCACAGGGCTCCATACTGAGCGTTACGCTATTTTTGATTGCCATTAACGGTGCAGCGTCATGTATTCGATTGCCTGTACAGAGTTCGATATTTGTCGACGACATTGGTATCTTTGTCGCTGGACAAAAGACTAGTACAATCGAACGTCAGCTCCAGCTGACCATCAATCGTCTCGATACATGGGCAACCGAAAATGGCTTCAAATTCTCGACCAGTAAAACTGTGTGTGTCCATTTTTGTAGGAAAAGGGGTATCCATCCCAACCCTACACTCACGCTAAATGGAGCACAGTTACCATTTACCGATACTGCCAGATTTCTGGGTCTCGTTTTTGACAGTCGTCTAACTTGGCGGGAACATTTTTTGTCCGTCAAGAAAAAATGCCAAAAGTCGCTCAATTTGTTGCGGGTCCTCAGTCACAAGACATGGGGTGCAGACCGCACTGTCATGTTGCGTTTATATCGTTCTTTAGTGCGCTCTAAGCTGGACTATGGATGTCTAGCTTATGGGTCAGCTAAACACCAAGATATACGAATTCTTGACACTGTACATCACACTGGAGTTAGATTGGCCACTGGTGCATTTCGCACCAGCCCAATACTAAGCCTGTTGTGTGAAGCAGGCGAACCGTGACTGTACAATCGTCGTAAAATTCTATCTCTGCGATATATGGCTGCACTTAGTGCCAAGCCAGTTCATCCCGCGTATGACCCTATTCTACAAAATAGGCATACAGAGATTTATGACAGAAAACCAAGAGCCAATAGGCCTTTTGGTCTGAGGACTTTCGACATTTTGGGCGATATTGATTTTAATATGCCTGAAATGGCAAGTTTAGTTTTGTGTGCTGTTCCACCATGGACGCTACCGCGTCCACTTGTGAACCTCACATTAACTAGGTTTGATAAAGATACTACGTTGCCTATCGAATACCAACATGAGTTACAAAGAACACTGGTCCCTAGACGGATTTTTACTGACGGATCAAAATCCGGAACCAGGGTTGGGTGTGCGTTCGTTGTTTTGAATCCACGCCAACAGTTTCAGTACCGTCTGCACTCTATAACGAGTGTGTACACTGCTGAGCTGTATGCTATTTTCAAGGCCCTGTGTTTTGTTTCGTCAGAGCAAGGTCGGTCAAGTGTTATCTTGACGGACTCGCTGAGCGCTCTGAATAGTATCCAAGATCCAGATCCAGTGCATCCTCTTGTAGTAAAGATCCGGTTGCTACTCCACAATCTGAATGCTCAGAATGTGAGGGTAGAGCTGTTTTGGATACCGGGACATGTTGGTATTAAAGGCAACGAAGCGGCAGGTGCAGCTGCAAAAGCCGCCTCTTACAGACCTATGATTGATGTGAGTTTCGTTTTTCCAGATGACGCAAAGAGTCATCTGAAACATCTGGTTTTAGACATGTGGCAACATGAGTGGAGCCGCACACAGAACGTTAAGTTGCGACAGATTAGGGAGACGTTAAACCATGGGGTTCTTCCTGCAGGATTAACCGCAGGGAGGAAACCGCCATCACACGCCTCCGTATAGGTCACTGTTGGTGGACCCATGGACACCTCCTTCGAGGTGAAGAGTCGCCTATCTGTGAGACGTGTAACACAGATTTGTCTGTGTTACACATTTTAACTGAATGTGTACAGTTCGAGGATGTCAGGGAGAGGTTAGGCCTGTGTTATGACCTGTCAGTTGCTTTAGGTGACGACAGGGTACTCATGGACAGGCTGATACTCTTCCTGAGAGAATCGAACTTATTGTTTTATGTGTGAAGTCTTGCACCTTATTTTAATGTGTTTCTAGTTATTGACTGTGATATTCGATGGTAATTGGCCCCTTTAGAGCTTCTTACCATCACCCTGAGTCTGTTCAAATTTTCGAACAGACTTTTTATATTATTTATTTGTGTTTGTCAGTGCAAGATTTCTTTTATTGAGTATGCGTATTTTTAATGATTTTATCTATTTATTTATTGTCTAATATATTGTTTTTAATATATAGTCTAGTCATTTAAATGGGCTGCGTTAGGCGCAAATAGCCTTTGTTGCTGTGCGCCAAAATTTTTAACTAACTAACTAACTAACCTGAGGTTTTTAACTGGGGCTATGCTTGACCCTATGGGTACTTTGGAAAGTACCAGAGGTAAGCTTGGCATTTTACTGGTTTAGCTATCGTGCTATAATTTTAAACGGTATTTAAGAAATAGCCAACACGCCAGGGGCACGCGAAGGTAAAAAGTAGAGAATCACTGCAATTTGACGTCCTTATCTTGATATCACATCATTTTAAGTTAAATAAAAATTGCAATTGTTTTTTTTTTTAATTATTTCGGACCTTCGTTTTTAACGATCGGTCTGGAGCTATTTAATACACGATAAATATGAATTAGGATGTAGAAGATAGGATTCAGATGGGATAAGGTAATTGCTAGTGAGGCCCGTCACAGCAGGACATCGGTTACGGAGGAGGGCCATGGGAAGGTTTACAATAGAGAATAGAGCAAGTTAGTAATGAGATGAGAAAAAGAGAATAATAATAATAATAATAATAATAATAGCAATATTAATAACAATAATAACTATAAGAAAGTAAATTATATAGTTATTTTCGTATCATTTAAATATTCTGCTAAAGCTTTAATTATTTCTATATTAGCATGACGGAGAATAAGATGGATGTTTGTAGGCAATACTATGTTGTTTTTTATTAATATTTGATAAAATTTATTTTGCATATTTTCATAATTCTGGCAAGATAATATTAAATGATTTAAGTCGGCAATTTCATCTTCGTTGCAATTGCAACAATCACTTTCAATAACGTTAAATCTGTGTAAATGAGCCGGGCAAAGTGTATGGTTTAGGCGCATTCTTGAAACTGATGTGATTGCTTTTCTTGGAAGACTTATATTTTTAAACCAAGGGTTTTTCTTGATTTTATTATTAATATTATAGTAAGTTATCCCTTTTGAACTAGATTTGTCAGTAAATTCATTTTGCCATGTTTTGCGTAATTTGTTAGTGTATAAATTTAAATATTCTGACGTTGAATGAATATAGGTGTTGTCGACTAAACCGTCTACGCATGCTTGTTTAGCGTGGTTGTCCACTGTTTCATTATAAAGAATATTATTATGCCCTCTGATCCAGATTATTTTAATATTAATATTATTTTGTACTTGACTACGATATAAATTATGCCTTATATTATATACTATTGTTGGGTTATTTAGAAAATTTGGACATTGTAGTTTTTTAACTGCACTTTGGCTATCTGTAAAAATAATGACATTTTTATTTTAAAAAAATGTATCTACAAGTATATACTCTGTACTTTTTAATATTGCAAACAATTCTGCTGAAAATATTGAGCAATGAGGTGAAATTTTATATTTTTTTACGTATTTTCTGTTCGGATCGTATACAGCAATACCTGTAGAATCCTTACGTTTTGAACCATCTGTAAAAATCCAGTGGGTATGAGGAATTTTTTTTTTTTTAAATTGTATAAAGTTACTTGTTATATTATGAGGCCCCGTGCCTCATGGGCAATGCTAGTGGGTGCTGAAGGCAAGATCAGATTGGTTATAAAATTATTATTTTTCAAAGAATATTCAATAGGGAATTTAAAGCATGTGATGTTTTCGGTTATTGCAATTGTTTGATGTAGTTTATCCACGATGGGTATAGGTCAGGTCGATAATTTTTTACATTCGTTCAGATATTAATAATTATTCATTACTTATCTATTGGATAATTGTTTTGACTTACATGCAGTTTAGATTTATTAAAACTAATTTTTACAGAAACAATAAAAGAAAAAAAGATGAAAATGGAGACAGTATTAAATCGTAAAGTGAAATATTTTGAAGAATGAAGGAAAACAGTTGCATATATTTTTTCTTATGATTTTATGGGAGGATCTAAATTTTAATAACATTTATATAACTATTGCCGTTATTTATATTGTAAAAATGTTTAAATTTTTTTAAATATACATTCATTATATATCGATTTTCGTAGTCTTTATTTAGTGACGTTCTAACTACTAAGTTTCAATGTATTTAAGTTAACAAATTCTATTATATTATTAAAATAGATGCCTTGCCTGTACTTCATACCGTTTTTGCTGTAACAAAAGAGCTTCTTAAGACAATCTTGAGATTTTCTTTATAGATTCCTATTTCCCGTCCAAGATAAACAAATGGGTTGACCTTTTCTATGATAATACCATGTTTTTTATTTGTTCATTTGAAGATATAGCATTTGTCATAAACTTGATCTTGGTTAGATTTCCAATTTCCACAGATATTTCATGAAGCTACCCCAGCAAGATTTATAGTTCCAAGCCTATTTGTAGTTACCGCGAAATTATCTGCCAACCTCAGGTGAATTAAGAATTCACTATCGATTTTGATGCCTTTGTCGTGCCAATCTAACTGCTTAAACATGTCTTCAAGAGTTAGTATGAAAGGTTTTAGTAAGATTGCGTCACCTTGTCTTACGCCTCGCTTATGTTGACATGGTTAGTAAGATCGTTCAGTATTATTTGGACTGTGGCATTTCTGTAAATGTTTCATATGAGTTTGGTGCACAAATTATAACACAAGGAAGATAGCGGACTCCCACGTTACGGCTTTGGACAGCGATAGTTGCGACATTCGTGGTTGTAATATGAACTAGGATTAGATAGTATGCAACCCGCAGTGCACACAAATATATTTTTGTATTTTAAATTGCTATGAATCGCGCGATCATTAATTTTCTACCAAAATTGAAAAATAAAATGTAATTTTGGTAGAAAATTAAAGATTACCTTGAACCGAAAATTATGATTAATTTATTTACAACTTCTAATTAATTTTCTAAAATTAAAATTAATTACAATTGTTAAAAGTTAATACTTCAGTAAGTATTAAGTTTTATTATTTTATTTGCAAGCAAGCATATGAAATAAATAAACAAATATTTATTTTTTACTTTTATATTTACTTTTATTGTACATATTAAATTTAGTCTGTGCCATTTTTTTTTTATTACACTATTTATATTTCTTTTGCATTTACAATTTAAAATATTATTAATTACACTACACGATTTGAAAATAAAAAATGTGGTGCTAATATTTAAAATTTCTTATAAAATTCATCACTGTCACAATCACAATTTACTGTCACCTATCGTTACAACGTCAAAAACAATTGCCGCAAATTGCCGATAATGAAGTGTTCTCAAAATTTTGATTAAAAAAAAAACGCTTTTAGCGCTGTCGGTGGATGGAATATAAGTTAAAACCGTTTCAAGACCGTGTATATGAGTTTCATACCCCTGGTTTGGTGCATCTGCTGTTAACTCTACTACTAGATCAAATTGATCAAATCGCCCTGATCATTATCGCTCATTGATTAGATTGTGCATACGGTTTTGGCAGCCATCTCTTCCTTGGTCTTTCTCGGTCTCGCACTCTTCTTAATTTACACAGCAGCACCTGCTTGAAAATTCTGCAGATACGCATTCTTTCAAGATGCGACGACAAATTTCGTCTGCGTTACGAATATGCTCAAATCTGCTACATCCATTCACAGCCTTTCAAATTTTCTTTTCCGCTGCCTAAATTCTGCTTTCATCTGGTCTTTTTATTCAATATTCACTCAATTTTACTCAATATTCACTACCGTATGTGAGCATAGGAACTGCCATTGTTAAAACTTCAATCTAGTATCTTTTCTTGTTTTGTGCCTTGTATGGTTCCACACATTTGGACTTGTTTTACCAACCGTCACATAAAGGGGTATTATAATTATACCAATTTGGACTTTTCGAGATTTTTACAGATAAGAACGAATTAGGCTTTTTGTAACAAGGATCAACTTTTTAACATGATGTCTGTCTGTCGGTTTGGTGAACACGTGTAGAACAAATTCGATTGAACGGAATTTTAAGAAATTCCATATTTCAGCTTTATACGTGAATACATTAAATTTTGGTACAGATCCGTCCACCGGAATGTATAGTTTTTTTTTTTTTTTATTTTTGTTATTTAAATTATAGTGCTTCAACTGTGAAGTCATTAGCACTTCTTAATTCTAATTACAGTATTTACATATTGAGTATTTCTATAGTATTTACATGATATATATGTATAAAAATATGGTAACAAGTATTTAAATTTAAATTTGCTGGTACAGGTTAATGTCTTTAAGGCGGCGCACAACCCTATAGTTCTCAATAGTTTCTTATACAAAACTAATAATCGGAAATAAAATTAATAACAATCTATATATCAAAATTTGCAGCGAATTTTTTTCTATCTAATAGGATATTTTTAACTGTAGAAAAAACTGTAATGTAATTGTAAATAAGCAAATTGCATTATCGACGCCATCTTGTAAACCAATTGACGCATATTTGCGTACGATGCGGCAAATTGTAGCTAAAGCTTCATTCTACAAATATGTTTATAGCTATTTTGCTCTATTGTGAAAACTACTTATAGTTATTATATTTGGTAGTCTATTTTTGCCGCCACCTTCAATCTGCCGCGGTTTTCAAAATAGGTATTACAAGAAAAATGATTTAATCTTTGTAAAGAATACGTGTACCAAGTGGAATTCCATTATCATCAAGTATAATATTTTTCGACGAAGGTTCTAAACTATAAGGAATCGAGTCGAACAAAATGTTGACGTATTATTTGAACATTTCTACACAAAACTATATAAATATAAAAGTTATTCGAAACCCACAAATATATTTAAAAAATTACAGAACAATATCGCTGATGTCTATTTTTAAGTTATTGAGCGATAATATTTTTACAATAAATGTTTCTACAATTAAAAATATCTTATTAGATAGATAAAAATTTGGTGCAAAATTTGATGTATAGATTGATACAAATTTTATTTTAGATTTTTAGTTTTGTATAAGAAATTAGTAACCACTGGGGGTTAGACGCAGCCTTAAGATAGTTTAATGTGTTTGTGATAGTTGTGATGTTGTTTTGGAGAGCAGTTGTAATGTCGTTAGGTATATTGTGTTTTATTCTTTCTTGTCTGTATTTGGTGCATTGGGTGATGAGATGTTCAACAGTTATTTGAGTGTGGCATGTATCACATATTGGATCGGTTTCTTTATCAAATAAATGTTTGTGAATGTATAGTTTATTGATGTCACTTTATGTGTTTCACATAGAAACTTAAAGCATTATTTGGACTGTGGCATTTCCGTAAATGTTTCATATGAGTTTGGTGCATTATTATTATTATTACGGTTCCGGCAGCCATCTCTTCCTCGATCTCGTACTCATTTTGATTTATACAACAGCACCTGCTTCAATACTCTGCAGGTATGCATTCGTTCAAGATGCGACGACAAATTTCGTCATACATTTCCCAAGTTACCAGCGAGTCGTATGATTTTTCGTCTCTACAAAGAGATTTATATCCAAATATAATCCAGGGTACTGTAGCCCTTATGGAATTCAGTTTGTTTTCTTTGTTTGTATCAATCTAGTTTAGTGAATCTGTACAAAATGGATATTGATTCTCTGAGATGAGAATATATTTTATAGTGCCTGATGTATACTTTTCCCCTGGAGCAAGTTTATCAGTGAGGTTTTTGGTGTTGTCATGCGTAAACTTGGGTGGAGATAGTTGTAAATCTTATTAAATTCGTAAACGTACTTATTCGAAGTTTAGGTTCTGTTCATCCTGGATAGATTGATATTGTGGGTTGGTTTTTCTAGTATCCAAGGGAGTATTATATAATGAGGTTTTCTCAACATAAACTACTGTTCAAAGTTTAGAAGCATTAAGGAATTAAATAATATGATCATTTATATATGACAATCTTTATATTTTTCAACCTGTGTATATCCACTCCTGGACGTAAGTCTCTCTTAATTTTTTCCATTTATTCCTATCTACGAAAAACAGCAGTCTTGATCTTCAGTTTACTACTCTATGAGTCCATCGACTGGGGTCTTGTCTGGCTACATGCCTTGATCTTTGGCTAACTGATGACATTTCCTTCTTGCCACTTTTTAGGGTTTTGTAGGTATGACCAAAAAACCCTTATACCGTCATTTTGTCGTCTGTCTGTCTGTCTGTTCGGTAAAAATTGTAGCCAAACGGCTAAACCTAGAGAGTTGAAATTTGGCATGCTTATACAACTCTTTGACCCGCACATAGGAAAAATACTAAAACATCTAAAAAACATACCCCCCTAAAAATATAAACAAATATGTGCTCATCGAAAACAAAAATATTTTTTTTAAATTCTGAGTAGGGTATCAAATGAAAGCCCTTAGTACGTGGATTAACGATCAAATTTTTATTTTTGCATAATAAAGTATTTTGATGCGATTTTTGCTAAAATTGTGCAAAAAAAATTTTGTCCCACACCCTGTAGCCCAGATGGTTTAAACTAAAAATCTAAAAAAATTCTAAGTAATGTATATTGGTGTGAACCGAAATAGTACAACAGGAATTTTTGATCAGATTATGTTTTCGGAAAATAACGCTTTTTTTGTGGTTTTTGGTTCACAAAGTACAAAAGTTATACTAATGTAAGACAATCACATGCATGGCGTGCGATGGCGTAATGGGTTAGAGCACTGCTGGAAAACGAAGGGTTTCGAGTTCGAGTACGGAGTGAATTTTCTTTTTTCTGTTTTTTTTTTTTTGCATTTTTATTTTGTAGAAATTATTTTATCAAAATTCTAGTTATATTTTAACAAATGTTGTATTTAATTTTTAAGAGCGTAAATTTAATAACAAGTCTTATTATATGATTAACAGACGATAAATTATTTTAAAAATATCGTTCATTTTGCCGTGATTACTACAAAGTAAAATTTGTCCTACACACTCAGCATACCGCCTTCACTTATTATATACCCGCGAAACCCTGAAATGTGTGAATATTCACACTTCACATCAATATTTTAATATCGTCCAAACCTGCCCTTGCCCTGGGCAGGTATGTATATAAAAATACTAACTTAAAAATAACAACAATAAAAAATGTTTTAATCAAATTTTTACCTTATTAAAATAACCTTTATTTTCAATGATTTCCAAAAATTTTGGGCATTATATTTGTTAATTTCTTAAAATATTCTTCATATAAATTTATCCATTCTTCTGTTTCAAATTTTCACTCTTCTAATTCAATCCACATTAGTTCGATCGAAAGCAGAGTGATTACGACGGCCACTCCATAATTTCAATATTTTTTTCTTATTATTATTATTTTATTATTATTGTAAGTTGCCAAAGAATGAATTATATGTTTTAACTCGAGTTATCTTTAACTCAAGTGAAAATGATATGTTTGTCCATGTTGTTTTGACTCGAGTTACACATAACTCGAACTAAAATATTTAATCTGTTCTTTAGCAACCGGCCATCGAGTGTCTCAGATATTTGAATCCTCGACTCGTCTATTTAAAGAACTTTATTCCACAGTTCTGTACTTTTTGTGAGTTTCTGCCGAGTTCAGTTTGTTCACCTTTTTTTTTTTTTGAAGACGTTTTCATCTTTTACGACAGTAGACGTATCTTAACTGTCGTAACTGAGACTACGTATGACCAACAGTATTGTATATAGGTAATTTAAGGTAGTATTATTGAAGAGAGTGTATTTTTTTTCCTATCGTGGTTTTATTTTTAAGAATTGAGTTTTTTTTTTGTGTTACTGATACTAGTATTTTCACAAAATCTTATTCAGAATTTTGTTATTTAGTTTGGAAAACAAGCTGGCGGCCAGTTCAGGAAGTTTAGGACACGCACGTGAAGAAGTTGAAGAAGCATTTTCAAGTAGACTACGAGACTTTGGGGTGGATCCACAATGGAAAACACTACCAACTAAAGCATATAAACAGAAATCCGAGTTAGCAGCACACCAGAGAACCCTGACAATGAAAGTAAGTTACTAAAAATATATTGAACAAGAATACAAAAAATTTGGCCGAGATAAATGGCACACATCTGTTGCCCTATATTTTAAAACTAGCTAATGTTTCTGTACGTCATACTTTTTTTTATTATATACATTTTTTCTGTAACTAAATGGAAATAATAAGTGAGATGTTTCAGTACCTTTTGATTTTTAAATGGCATCCCCATAGCCCTCCCAAATATTCGCCCTATTAAAAATGTATAGAACAAAAATTAATTATTGAGACATTTTTACCGACCGCCAACATATATAAGGGAGATATTGTTATCATATCAATTTCGACATTTCAAGATTTCGATGGATCTCCACGAATTGAGGTCCCTACATAACGTTTTGACTATTTTTAGCATGATGTCTGTCGGTCCGTGTACACCTGCAGAGCAAATTCGGCTACAAAGATTTTTATGAAACTTCATATTTAAGCTTTTGACATCAATGGCACGAGTTGATCAACTTTTGATAAAAGTCGGTTAACTAGAAATGGGAGTTTACTCGTGTCGGTTTTAAGATTTTTTCGAATATTTCAAAACAGAACTATTTCGAAAAAAAATATTTAATAAAAGTTGCTATAAAAGCAATAACTAATAACTTTTATCTGAGACATTTTTTGATATAGATAATTACTATCACTAACTAAGCTTATGTTTTCAGAAAAACAAATCCCTGAGTAATATAAGGGAAGGAATTTTAGAAGAACTAGAATACAAAGTAAAACAGTTACGTAAACCATCTCAGCAGGAACCAGAAGCAGAGGAGCAACAAAAAACATCAAAATTTAAATCACTAATTTCAACAATGAAAACCAAAGCAAAACTTTTAATAAAAACAGACCGGACACCTACAAAATCAGTTCCAAAACTACCATCACCGTTATATAGACTAACAGTGAAACAGAACTTATCTGAAGAAGAGGAACTAAAAGTAATTACACCAACAAAAATGAGAAAAGAAAAACCACCTGTGAAAAAAGGAAAGATAATAATAAAACCAAAGAAAATGTATGAGAGTGACGACAGTAATAGTGAAAACTCTAGTAATATAAAAAGAAAGCAAAAGAATATTGAAGTTGTATCAATAGGATCTCGACGAAGCAAATCTGCTACGAGTTTAGATACAGATTTTAGTGAAAAATCATTGAAAACTAGATCAATGCAAAATATAGCACAGAGTATATCAAATTTAGACAGTATTTTAGAACTTAAAAAAGAAATTAGTGCTCAAATAAGTCAAGAGATTTCCCAAAGAAATATAAAACCCGCAAACCGCTTATCCGATGAATCATTTACCGAAGAGATATCAAAAAAACCACAACAGAAGTCTGTTTTATCTTTACCTAGTCAAAAAACTGTTGTTGTTGAACATGTTGATGATGAATATTCTGATTTAGATAGTAAATCTGAACATAAGGTACAAAAAAGTTCTTTTAAAAATCATCCGTCCAGCACCAAAAAGAAAGTACTCTTCGATCTAGAGTCTGAAAGTATTAAAACAGTGTCTGTTCCAAATGTACAACCTGATAAAAAGTCTTTCGTTAAACCTAGTTCATTTTTTGATGAAGATGATACCAGTGCAACTAGTTCTGTGTTTGATGGCAGCAAAACAAATTTGAATAAAAGTTCAAGAGAAAAAATTAGTACCAAAGCTATTATTAATGTACCTACAAAAAATAAGAATGGAGAGAGTGAATCGGACTGGGATGTTAGTGAAGTAACGAAGGCTGTTACGAAGGTACCGTCCAAACATAAGAACGGAGATATTGAATCTGACTGGGATATAAGTGATATTATCAATTAGATTTATGATTAATTATTATATGACTTACATTTGAAGTATTTATAAGAAAAGATTAATATACTGATATGAGATATAATCAGGTTATCTGACAGTAGTAAATAAATGCAGGTGATTTTAAAAGGATATTATGCAATATATGAATAAAGTCTGTTTCAAACGGTTAGGCGGAACTAAATTTTGGAATCTAGTTACTTTCATCGTTTAAATATTGCTTTTCGGCCGTTTTGTTTAAGCTTTGTAAATCCTACTTACAATAAACATTTTTTGGTTAAGGTTAATATCATTTTAAAATGTCATTTTCTTTATATTTTGATTTTTTGTGTCATTCTTAATACAAATTTCCCATTTATTAATTTTTTTGTCATTAAAATATGTAAAAAAAATAATTTAATTTTGACATATGTCATTCGTTTCCATGGTATCTTTGTTGGAATTTTAAATTTTGACATTCCAACGTGTAAATGAAATAACCCAAGCAAGGTCCCTTCTCGTGACAACCTAAAAGAACGAAATTCCCATTAAGTTCCGCCTAACCGTTTGGAACAGACTGTATGTATAGTTCATCCGTTTTATTTAATAATAAAAATAATAATCTTCTTTGTCTAAGAGCTCGTAAAATTGTTGATATGACGTAAAAAAAAAAACACAAATTATATATAATAATAGTATTTTATTTAATAAACATATAATGGGGCTATATATCACAAGGATAAAGTTTACCACCCGACCCGTAGGCGAGGGTTGTAGGTTAGCCATTATATGCGAGTCAAATACAATATTTTATCGACAACTAGTTTTATCACTAAAAAAATAGTAAATACAGTCGATTCCGCTAATTGGGACACATCGGGACTTAGACATTTTGGCCCAATTAAGCGGCTGCCCCAATTAAGCGAATTTCACATAAAATTAAACAATGCATATTTTTCTTTCAATAATTTTACTTTATAAACTCTTGGATAAAACTATAAATTACATATAACCAAAAAGTATAAACTTTTAAGAAAAAATAATAATAAATTCCAAAATAAAATAATAAATAGGTACATACAATTTAATTCAATGCAAAAATGCGTCAAGTGTTGTCTGTCTTTTGTTTTTGTAACATTTCACTTCTACAAAATCAGCACAGGTATTCAGTGCGGATGTAGGGCTCCCTTCATTTCCTTCCTGCATAAAATAACGCTGTAATATTGAATTCTTTGTACATATTTATTCTTGAGAATATGTGTAACATAATATGTACTGTGATCTTAAATTTACTGTCCCAATTAAGCGGAATGTTGTCCCAATTAAACATGTAAATTTACTGTTGGTTCCTTGGTTTGGTTTCTGTTCTTTGAGATTTGGCACAACTAAGCGGCTGCCCCAATCAAGCGGTGGCCCAATTAAGCGGAATCGTCTGTATAATTTAAAAACACAGAAATTTTGAGCGTTAAATGTCAGAAAATACGTCATCAAGATGCATCAAGTTTGCCGAACCATCGGCTGATTGTATTATACAACAATATTTAATATATTATCATTTATTGTTCTATTTATTCTAACTTATAAAAAATATTCTAGTTATAAAGATGGACTATGTGAGGCGCAAATAATCATCATTACTGAGCGCCAAATATTTTAACTAACTTCTAAATAAAAATTTGCAGTGTAAAAAAAAACGTTAATTTTTCTGGGTGAGCACGCATGCGCGTCTCCGTTCTATACTTGTTGCAATATTAACAACATTATGTATTTACAGTTGGATACATAATGCATTTATTATTTGATGATCGTAGATAAAAAATATGGTTATTATTTTAGAAGTGTGTCAAAAATTCAGAAACAGAATAGAATGATCTTTTAATTAAATATTTAATTTCTTTAAACAATTTTAAGTTTTTTTACTTTATTTAATTGTTGAATTTCGGACTTACTAAATAAAATAATAGCTATATGTTTTAATCAATGGTCATAACTAGTGGTTCTGTGCTTAGGAATCATTTTATGAACTTTTTATGAATGTGCCGTGTATCATGTGTGTGTAATTTCCATCGCGGGCCAGCAAAGAGTTGTAAAAATCTTAGGTGACCAGGAAGGAGATCCCAGCGCCACGGCGGTCAATTTTTAACTACGATAGAGGATATTTTGTTTGTTATTTTATTTGTTACTATACTCTATCTCTGAAAGACTGATAGTAATAAATCATTTTGTCAGGCAGTTACCAGTGGCGTGCACATTTTAAACACGTTTAAATTGGTTTTGTGTATTTCTATATTACTATTTATCATTTTACTAAACGCACGCCTGAGACCATATTTATCATGTCATTAAACACACCCCTTTGACCATATTTTTCCACAAAATTTTAGGGTCAAATGTTTATGATCTATTGTGTTCTATTGTTGTCTAACCCTAGTTCGTATTCCTATATAATATGTGCGGCACACGCGGTTGTTTTTAACAATATTTCGTTTCGAACTATTCATATTTTGTCGCTTTTGTTTTACCGCTTCTGTGTGATAATACAATAACTTTTTACAAATAATAAATTTTATTACTATCAGTCTTTCGGAGATAGATTATAGCTGAAACTCCCGTTGCCTCGACCAACCTTCATCTCTCCCTCTCTCTCTCTCTCTCTCTCTCTCTCTCTTTCTAAGAGTCGTTTTTTGTTTTTGTTTATAAAAATTAAGTTTTAAGGCCTAAAAAATAGGCTGTGAGAAGATTTTCTGACCACATAATTGTAAACCTGACTTTTGTATGATAAATACATCATAGCTCTAAGAATTTGTTTTTGTGGAATTATTTCTATATAATTTTAACCATTTTGCTCTATTTTAATTATTTAAAAAAAAATTATGGGCTCAGAGTAATAAAAACAGGCCTATTTTACAATAAACGATGCCACGAACACGTCGTTTGTTTTTTAAAAATCTGTACAGCCGTTTTTCGGTTTTAAGGGAACATACGTATGCACACCAACGAACTAATTTATGTATTAGTATCAGAGTTGCACCGGAACCGGAATAACGATTAATTTCGGTTCAATATTTTTTTTCCATTAAATTAATTCATTAATCGCTTTCTTACTACTAAAACTTATAAATTGACTGATGAAAGAATGAATCTATCAAAAGCAAATTTGAAAAACATTAATGTGTCGATTAAACATGGATTTTTTATTTTATTTTCTTTTCAAATTTCAAATATTATTTTTTTACATGAATGAACTGATTATTATTATTATTTTTTTTGCAAGAAAAACGTTGTCCGTTTTCTTCTTTATAATATTGCGATTCTACAATCTGTTATTTATTATATTTGTTAGAGAAAATTTCATATTATTTATTTACGATTTTCTTCTCTATAATCGTGATATGAACTGTGTGTGACCAGGGTCGAACTAAAATATTTCTACGCCCCGGGTCGGACTCTATATAGCAGATCCCAGATGTGCAGTGTTGCGCAAAATTTACTAGCGCTGAAAATTAAGTTGTTCTTTGCTGTCAAAAATATTTGTTGAGCAAAAAATAAGTCTTCAACCAAAATTTTCAGCACTCCTTGCATCTGGCGCCTCAGGCAACTGACTGTCTTGACACCCCCTTAATCCGACCCTGCGTCTTTTTAGTTATTTTTGTAATATCCGCCTTTTGTAATTTCTTAAAATTTTATTTTATACAAAATATATTTACGTGCAATATATTTTTGTATTTTCATTTTTATGTTCCTAAATTGTATTTTGTTTTCGTTTTTGACAATAAAATAATAAATTTAAGTTCTATTTAATTTGTATTTTCAATTTTATAATTGAAAAACAAGAATAAGAAGAGAATTTGGTAAAGAAAATTAAATTAAAATTTATACCGGTCGGCAGTTTTTAATAGACTCGATTTTTAACTTTTTATTCGAACTGAAATTTTTAGACAAACCGAAACTGGAACGAAAAACATTTACTTGGAACGTAACTGTAAACCGTCAACGAAATAAATTTGGGTTCGACTCTCTGATTAGTATTGATTTAAACATTTGTGTACTCTTATTTGTTGATAAAACGGCAAAACAGGTTCATAAAATAAATTTATTGCTATAATTTTAGTTTGAAAGCTGTGTAACAATAACTAAATATCCTCTATCGAAGTTAAAAATTGACCACCGTTGGGATCTTAAATTTATTTCCCTACAATAAAACATTCTGCATATTATTTTGAAATTGAATATATTTTTCAAAAATTTTATTACACTGCACAACAGACTTCCAAAATAATTAATATAGTCCGTCTTTTTTCTAATTTTTATTGCGAAATTTTGTATGAGGTCCGCTAGTCGTGAATTGGTGAATTTTTGAAACAAGACCTATTATATTTATTAGCAAATTTTATTACAATACAATACGAATGATAGATTCAGTTAATGAAAAGACTGAATTTGTATATTTTTTACTAATAATTCAATGTCAAGATCTATTTGTGTGCTATCGGAGGCAGTGTTCCAGATGACATTTAGTAATTTTTGCCCTTAATTTTAACTGAGTGCTTCATTCTGGAAAACATTTGTTTATGTGCTTCCGAAGAGGAAGAAGATTATACATTCTTAAATTGACAAATTTTCCCTTTTATATTTTATGCTCTATTATTTGTGTTTTTAATATATGTTTTGGCAGCTTCGTGTTCTCGGGCCACGAGTACTATGTGGGACATGAGTTGAGCACCTCCGATTTAAAAGATTAATGGAAGTCTAGATCGTTGATTGTTAAAAAAAATCTATGTGCTTTCTTTCAGGGTAACTCTTATTAATATATTTCTATACACTTATAAGCAATATCGATAGAGATAAATATTAAACGAAAAAAATATATAATAATGAAGAAAAAAAGATCTCTTAAATTATCTATTAAACACTTTAATATTTTTAACTAATCATCTTATTAATAAGTAGTTTTGCATTTATATTTAATAAGTATAGTAAAATGAAATTTAAATATACTTTGATAAATAATGTCCATTACATATTACTGTTTCGTAAATTACTATTTTATTAAGATTATTGTAGTTTCAACACTACAACAATTATGTTTTAGTCATATTAAATATTAATAGAACGTAATAATGTTGATAAAGATAAATTACAACTAAAATTAAATACCTACTTAATATAAAATAATTATATAGAAATATATTTTGTAAAAATTATCTATTAGATTTATTAATAGTGTACAAACAATTTAAAAACATTGTAATAGCACATTGAATAAAGTATTTTAATAATAAACTTCTTATATTTTTGTTCCTAGCTTGAAAAAATTCCTGATATGTTAAAGTGGCATGTCTTTCCCCTTCTTAATCAGTTAATAGCTTACAAGATCAAATCTGTTATCACAAAAATTAAGATAATCAGTTTTTTAAATATAAACACTGATTTATCAATTTTTAGTTAAAATTGTTTTTGCATCAACAAAACATGTGGAAATATAATAGAATCGTTAATTTCGTGAAGCAAAGTAGAAATATTCACTCAAAACATGTAAAACGTGACAAAAATAACTTTGACATATCTGAAGAGGTTAGAAACGCGCTGGATAAACAAAAACCAATTGTAGCATTAGAATCAACAATTATTACTCACGGAATGCCATATCCGGATAATCTTCAATGTGCCATTGAAGTTGAAAATATTGTGAGAGAACAGGTAATTTTATTTCATTTTCGATTAAATGTTCATTATAAATTGTATTGTATTTGACAGGGCGCCGTCCCAGCAACCATTGCAATACTAAGCGGGAAAGTGACTGTTGGTTTAAATAATAAACAATTATCTGAGTTAGCTGATATAAAATCAGTGAAATCTATTAAAACTTCAAGGAGAGATTTATCATACGTTATCAGTCAAAAGATGAATGGAGGTACCACAGTTTCAGGAACAATTGTTATTGCTGAAAGAGTTGGTATACCAATTTTTGTTACTGGAGGTAATATTTTGTTCTTTTAATTTTATTTCTTTTTAATTTTCCTAAATTACATACGGTAGTACTATAAAATTTTAATTAAGACTTTTTTGTCCTAAAATTTTGTCTCTAAATTGGGGGTGCATAAGAGCTAGGCATGGACTATCGGCTTTAAATCGGTAAACGGTTGCGGTTTTTTAACCGCATTGAATAGAAAATGTCTACAATATTGTGCGCGACCAACCGGTTGTTTTGCCGCTGCGGTTAAAAACTAGAACAAGTTCTATATTGCAACTTGTTTATTATTCAGGCGCACAGTCGACTGACAAAATAGCCATTTTTACGTTTTTTATTTGAACTACGTTACTGCCTCACTTATCTCGTGTAATTCTTAGAAAGCTATTATTAGATTTATTATTAATTAAATAATTAATAGTGAACGGGTAAAGTAAGTTTCTAAGAAATATGCTAAAATATCATTTATATCAATCGGCAAATATATTTTAATGTGATTGATTAAACATTATGGGTATATCGCTTCCTTAAAATTGTGAATATGATTGTGGTACAACTGTCCAAACAAATAATTGTTTTGAAATGTATCTACAAATCTAATTAAAAAGCTTTAGTAATTGGTAGAACATTTTTAATGAGATATGTAGAGACTGATCGTATTTAGGCCTTGAGTTAATTCGTTTTCATAGGCGAAGTTTTTAAAAATATAAATTTGACATATTTTACACTTTTCAAAATTTAAAATAAACATGAATAAAAATTAAAAACGACAGTAACGATCTCAATTAATGGCATGAATGGAAAAAAATCTATCTCATTGGAATTTTGTTTTACATAGACCCACTCAATTCGGCTGCATTTTGCAAAAACACAGTAATTGTTCTTAACCAGATTCGTCAGAAAAAAGGAATTTGTAAAAATTATCAGCCTTTCGAACAGGAGTATCTGAGGCCTATGAATTTCCGATAGTGTATCTTACTTACCCTTGGCTTTCTTTTCATGATAACTCCAACGGATTAGCATAGAAAAAACATAGATCGGCAGCATGATACATTGTTTTTAATGGGGATATTTAGAATTGTATGAGGTACCACACGAACAAAACCACAGCATTAGCCATTACTGTGTTTTAAAGTGGTAATATAATTAGGAATAAAAATAAGATTACTAGAAAACAACAAATGATATGCTTTACTGTGTTTGGAAATGACTTGTTCAAACATGTTATATCAAGTTCAGACATTAAGACACGGTAAGTTAAGGACCAATAATAAACACAGTAATTACAAATATCACACAAAAACACAGTATCACCGTAGCAGATACTGTGTTTTTCCTTGGACATTGTCTTATGCTGTGTTTTAGACTGGTTACTCTGTTCCATAAAATGCAGTTACTGTGTTGCTACATATGCATAACTTCTGATTGGGACCGCCGATTAAAAAAAAATATATATTAAAAGGTGCAGAAGAACACAGCAAGTTCAATATTGTCCTAAACTCATTTTTCACAAAAATGTCAATTACTGTGTTTTTGCAAAATGCAGCCGAATTAGTTAAACTTTTGATTTGTAAACATAGTGTAAGCGTAGTATATCTTTGGACGACTGCATTATATTTACAATATGTTTACAAGTCGAAAGCTTCACTGATTGGGTAGACTTAAGTAAAGATAAAATTTTAATAACATGGATTATTTCATTAAAAAAAAAATTCTACCACTGTTAAGATTTAATTTAATACTAACTGCAACTTCTCTCGGCGTACGCACTTACATAAATGTCATCTTTTGTCATGTAAAGAATCTAATTTGTCGTGAAATCATTTGTCGCTATAATTAGGTAAATCGTCGTGCAGCATTTATCGTGCTGAGTACTTATTCTCAATTGCTGTTATATTTTCACCAATTAAAAATCTAACTAATCAGTATCCACCGGCGTAATTTTTAAATTTAAAAGTTGCATCTATAAGATTAACCTGTAGCAAATATTTTATTTTTAAAATTATTCTCATGGATACTGATCATTTAGATTTTTAATTGGTCATTGCATAGGTATGCTCATTACCGATGTTATTACTTTTCATTCTGGTTTATTTTAAATTTTTAAGAGTATAAAAGATGTCAAAATTGTATTTTTAAAAACTACGACTATTAAAACATATTAACTCAAGTTAAGATCATAAATACGTTCGAATTCTAATAAAGATTCCTGAGTACAGTGACAAAATGTAATTCTGAAGCTCTACAAATAATGAGTTCATTTTCATTGTTTGGACAAATTGGTGACATTTAAGCTCATGCGCTCACACTCATTGTAGAAAAAGTATTCTATTCAAGATTGCTAAAAAACAGCAACCGCTGCCGGATAAAATCCGCACGTGCGCGCTATCTCTTATGAAAGCTAAAAATATATACATATATTTTTAAAAAATATCCATGGGAAAAGAACGTCCCATACGCCCATACATTTGATAGTCCTTAATTATAATAATTGTATGTAGACTTTATTAATCTGATAATTTAATTGGCTTTAATATAATATATTTATGCAAGGTATTGGCGGTGTGCATAGGCAGGGAGAAAATACTTTAGACATTTCTGCAGATTTAACAGAACTCGGAAGAAGTTCTGTTGCTGTTGTTTCCAGTGGTGTCAAATCAATTCTTGATATACCTCGAACTTTGGAATATTTGGTAAGTGTTTTGGTTATCAGGATTATTAGTATATGCATGTTTTATTTGTACTTAAAAACTAATTTATTAATAAATAATATTTTACTCAGATTGCGTCTAACTTTTTTATTTATTTTGTGTGCATGTTCCTACTTACCTGTTGTGATTGTGTATTATTACTTATTAGATCCCAGGATCCCGATTCTGTAGTATCAGCTCATTATGAATTCTTGTGAATGACTGTTTTAAAATAACATAGGCCCAAAGTCTGATGGCTAAGATCTAGCGCGGACGACCGGTTTTAACCAGAGTTGGAAATATTTCTGTACTTGAAAAAATATTTCAATTATTTTTTTATATTTGATTATTGTATTTCAAATATTTAAAAAAATGCTCTTGGTATTTACGAAGGATGTCCACAAAGTAAAGGATTCCACACACCAAAGCGGCCGCGGTTGTGGTAACGTTAGCGATACGACTAGCGATCAGGTCTCCTCACACTAACGCGGTGGGAGTGGCGGTAGCGGTAGCGATCAGTTAGTGAATCACGGTATATAGTTGTATGATAATATTGATTGCGAGAATACAATAGAATAATTAATTGTATGTAGAGGAAAAATAATAATCTACTTACAGTCTGTTTCAAACGGTTAGGCGGAACTAAATGGGAATTTCGTTCTTTTAGGTTGTCACGAAAAGGGACCTTGCTTGGGTTATTTCATTTTTCACGTTGGAATGTCAAAATTTAAAATTCCAACAATGAAACCATGGAAACGAATGACATATGTCAAACTTAAATTAATTTTCTTACATATTTTAATGACAAAAAATAAATAAAAGGGATATTTGTATTAAGAATGACACAAAAAATCAAAATATAAAGAAAATGACATTTTAAAATGATATTAACCTTAACCAAAAAATGTTTGTTGCAAGTATGATTTACAAAGCTTAAACAAAACGGCTGAAAAGCATTATTTAAACGATGAAAGTAACTAGATTGCAAAATCTAGTTCCGCCTAATCGTTTGGAACAGACTTTACTATCAATTTCCAAAACTTTTCCTATTTCGTCCTACACTTTATTTGTTTTCCTAATATTCTTGTAATCAGGATGTGCTAAGTCATACAAAATTAAATGATCCTTTACTGATCTATGATTTTTTCTGTTAAATTATCTATTTTCGACATTATTTTCTTAAATATATTCACTCTGTGTATATAAACAATGAATATCGCGCGGCCTAACGCAACTTGTCGAGTTTGGCCGCCAGTGTTTGGTGATCGCTAGACTGAACGCTGCAGTCGATGGCGTTCTCAGATAGCGGAACGCTTGGGTACTATTCTACTTTAGCAAACCCACCTTACTGCGCATGCGTGTAGTGTTGGCAATAGTAAAATGTAATATATCAATTTTAATAATTTAAATTTAATATCAATTTATTAAATGAGTTTATTTATAAGAAATATAGAAATAAGTAATATTCCCTTAATTTCTACTGTGATTAGAGTTTTAATATATAAATGTAGTTTAAATTTAATTAAATATTATTTATTTTCACTTTTTTCTGTTGTAGTTATTTATTATGCATTGTATCGATATTTAAAAAAAAATTTATTCAGGTGGACAATGAACTAGCCCTCTGCACCACCATGTTATAAACGTATGCACAATGATACACAATTTTAATTAGGCTAATGTGGGGGGAAAATTAAGTACTGTGCACCTAAAAACAAGGTAATTAGGTTAGGTTTAGTTAGTAAAAATCTAGGACAACAGAAGCCGAAAGACTCAAAGTAACCTTAAAGGAGTTCGTGTGGAAAAATATATATATATATATAAAGAATGTATACACTTTACAAAATATAACAACAAGATAAAGGTATAACTACTGAATTACATCCTCCACCGCACAAACGTTTTTTACACAAACTTTTTTAAGCTTACTTTGAGCTTTTCGGCTTCTGCTGTCCTAGACTTTTACTAACTAAACCTAACCTAGTCACCCAGTTTTTAGGTGCACTAAATTATGTTCCCCCTTTTTTAATCTTTAATCGGCTGTGAATGCAATATTATTATTTATTCTTATTATAAAATACCGGAATATTAATTTAATTAGTTATTTAACTTAGAATTAAAATTATTTCTATAATAATGCTTAACTTTATTTTGATTTTAGTTTAAATTTACTTGTTTTAATTTTACTATAGTTGGCAACATTGTCTAGTGGGTTTGCTAAAGTAGAATAGTGCCAACGCTTGTATGTGCGTGGTCTCATTGTATTGTATAGGTTGCGTTAGGCCGCTGCATTATCGCCACCGCGGCCGCTTTGGTGTGTGGAATCCTTAAGGGTACTCAATTTTTATAAACCCAAAAATTAGTTTATTTGAAAAAAAAAAAAAATACTGAGTTATTGTAGGTGTAGGTCACACTATTTTTCGACGTAGTCGCCTTCCCGATCTATGCACGTCGTCAGCCGAGGTATGAGCTTTTTCATACCTGTGTCGAAAATATCTCCCGCCAGCTGTATTTTTTTTTCAAATACATTGGCTTTTTGAGTTTATGAAAATTGAGTACTCTTACTTTGTGGACATGCCTCGTATATTTGCAAATCATTTTTTGTTGTACACAATGTGTTCTATTCAACGCAGCTAAAAAATCACAAACGCTTGCAGAATAAAAACCAGTCGTGAGCGCTAGATTTTATAAACAGGCGCATATGACAGAAAACATTATCATGAGAATATTTTCGTCTTGTAGAATTTAATCTCATGTTATTACAATATTCATACAGGAATAACAGAAGAACTTTTTGATTTGAGTTTGTTTGCTACTGGGAATTTAATTTTGATTGGAATAAGCATGCTGCTTAATCACGTGTGTTAAAATATAGTAGGTTTCTTATGATTC
Source organism: Liopterus haemorrhoidalis (assembly GCA_963971575.1). Taxonomy (NCBI): domain Eukaryota; kingdom Metazoa; phylum Arthropoda; class Insecta; order Coleoptera; family Dytiscidae; genus Liopterus; species Liopterus haemorrhoidalis. The sequence goes on along the minus strand of OZ020611.1, from coordinate 143,021,405 downwards.
CCTCATTTTGCTAAAATAATCAGTGCTCGCGATGAATGCTTGGTCTTTTTGTGGGAGCACTTTCTACTACACAGGTAAATACGGTAAGTATGATAATGTTTAACAAACGGTCTTTAACTCTATATACTAACATGCGGCGTTGGGCTCTTTATAATTTTTCCTCAAATGTTGCTGTAGACAAATATTAAAGTTCTAGATTAGGTTACCTTATAAAAAAAAAAAAAATCCTTGGTGAGCATGAATGCGCGTAAATTTTTTACACTGGTCAGCTATTGCAATATGAACAGCTTTATGTATTTACAGTTGGACACATAATGCATTTATTATTTGATGGTCGTAGATAAAATTATTATTTTTATTATATGTAATAATACTATTATTATATTAAAATATGTATGCAAGATGTATCTGGATAGAGGGAACACGATTTTCTCGAAAAGGCGACGTGTGAGCAAGTTAGGAAAAAAAAAATAATTATGATTAATTTAATATTCAGTTAAATTTGAATATTTTTTCCAAACATTTTACCATTATTTTGATCAAGCATTCCCCACTAAATCAAAATATACCAATAACAATAATACATCTGTTAATTATAAATGGATTACCAAAGGAATTAGAACGGCAGCAACGAGTTTAGAAAATTTATATTACCTTAAAAAAGAAGGTCTAGTTTCTAACAATTTTTATAACGTTTATAAAAAAAAAAAAAAATTAATGATGAACTTAATTTGGCAAAAAGAAAGTATAACGATTCACTAATTTTGAATTCTGACAATAAATCTAAGACTGTATGGACCATATTGAAATCAGATCTGGGTAATATTAAAAAGCACCGCAATATTACTTTACTTGTAAATAATAAGGAAATAACATGTAAAGAAATTATTACCAACAAGTTTAACAGATATTTTGTTAATACCAAAGATAATCTTAATATACCTTTAACAGATGATAGTTACACAAAAGGTTATTAAATGAAGAACTGTTGGTCAGTAAAATAAATAAATCTGTGAAACAAAACAACAGTTCTTCATTTAATAACCTTTTGTGCATTAGCGAGTTTCACGAAGTCAAATTGTCGACAATTAAATATATTAAAGATGATAGTTACTTAAATAACAACAGATCTATTTCAGAATCTATGTTTTTAACTCCAACTGACGAAATAGAAATTTCTGATATTATCGTCAGTCTCAAATCAAGTAAGGCACCAGGATTAAATCAGGTAAATTCTACAGTACTGAAAAAGTCTTCAGTATATCGTAACACTTTTAACGTGTTTAATAAATGAAAGTTTTGAACAAGGGCTCTTTCCCGACCAGTTAAAAATATCTAAAGTCATTCCCATCTTCAAAAAAGGTATTGAAACATGCATTCAAAACTATAGATCGATATCACTAATCTCCATCTTTGCAAAATTAATAGAAAAGTTAATGTCAGTTCGACTTCTCAAATATCTAAAAAAAAAATGATATTCTAAGTTCAAAACAATTTGGTTTTAGAAAATCCTGTTCTACAGAGGATGCCGGTATTAAATTAATTGACTTTGCTTATGAAGGTCTTGATCAGCAAAATGAAGTGATAGCAGTATTTTTGGATCTTAGTAAAGCATTCATTAACCTTAACGTTAGTAATTAACTTAACCTTAACCGTAACTTAATAAATTACAATGTCTTGGTATAAGAGGAACAGCACTTAATTGGTTTACAACTTACCTCCAAAATAGAAGACAAGTTGTTGCAATTGAGAACATTAAATCCGAAGAACTAACCATAAAATCAGGAGTTCCGCAAGGCTCAATTGTGGGACCCTTACTGTTCTTATTATATATTAATGATCCGGCAATGTAGATTAAGCTAGGTAGAGTTTTACTTTTTGCGGATGATACGGTTTATTTTCTTAAACACTCAAATGTGTTAATACTAGAAACGGCTGCTAATAGTGATATTGAACATCTAATTAATTGGTTTAAGCAGAACAAATTAGTTGTAAATAGTGACAAGACGTCATATATTCATTTTAAAAAACACTTTAACAGCCATAGTACTGTTTCAATAACATGTGACAACAGTCTTTTAAATGACTCCGAGTAAATTAAATATTTAGGTATTGAAATTGACCATTACTTAAAGTGGAATAACTGCACTGACGCCATTTCTAAAAAAATATCTAAATCTATTTTTGCAATGCGTCGTTTAAAAATGACAACTTCTTTGTCAGGCTTAAAAACCTATTACTATGTTAGTTTTCATTCTATCGTAAGTTACAGCATAATATTCTGGGGTAAAAGTACTTCTTCTGACAGAATCTTCAAGATGCAAAAAAGAATTATTAGAACAATGGTTGAGTTTCTAAAATAACTTCATATTATTCATATTTTAAGGAATTAGGTATTTTACCACTTCCCTGTTTATACATTTATAAATGTGTCTGCTATGTACGAAATAACATACATTCTTTTAATACACTTTCTAAAAGACAGAAATATACATTGGAAATACCTGGTCATAAATCCGAGCAATTTAAATCTAGCCCGAAATATAACCAAGTAACTTTATACAACAAGGTGCCTAAACATTTTAAGATTACTTCAAGCACAAGTACATTCAAATTCAAATTTAAAAACTTTTTGCTTGACCACTGTTTCTATTCGGTCGAGGAATATTTGCGTCATTAGTTCAAAATTTTTGAATCTAGTACATTTTCATATTTTGTAATTGTATACATTTTCATGTTAATTATATGTTATATTAATTCTTATTAATATTATTGTGTTTATTATACACTGCTCATGACGAGCCTTGATCTGTACTGATTTTTGGGTAATAAAGTAATATTATTATTATTATTATTATTATTATTATTATTATTATTATTAAAGTTTACCCAAAGAATCAAATGGTGGTATTGAAATTTCCCGGAACAAATCTGTACAGGACTTCAATGACAACTTTGATTTTTTAATTGTAACGTGTGTTGAAATAAAACGACACGACAATATACTTTAAAAGTCTATCTTAAAAAAAAAGCATTCAAATTAATGGTGTGAGGTTAAATCACCAGAGATTCACCGATGATATTTTTCTCGTGTCAGATTGCGTTCAGGATGCATTCCAAATGCAGCAGGAACTGAATGAAGTAGCTAAAAATGCAGGGATCAAGATAAACAAACAAAAAACCAAAATGATGACAAACCTTGTACTGAGCGAAGCACTGAAAATCAACAATGCAAACATTGAGTAGGTTGATACTTACATCTTCGGCACGAAATACGAATTGACAAACAGAATAAATCGTGTGAAATCTTCAGGAGAACACAAGGATGGACAGTATTTAGTAAACTACGAACCATTTTAAAAAATAATCTCTTGTGCCTTGAAGATAAAACTTTTGAACTATGTTGAAGGGGTTTTTTGGATTTCCAACAAAATCCAATTTCGGTGGAAATCCAAAAAACCTCTACAACTCCTATTACATAATCACCAGTAATCTTATACTTTCGAACTATGTGTTATGTCCGTCTTAAACTACAGGTCGGAAACCTTAACACTGACTAAAGCTTCTGCTAGAATCTTAGTCTTCTTCTCCTAGTTCTGCAGCTATTTACCTGCAAGTATCCCAGAGGGCCATGGAACGAGCTATGCTCGGTATAACTAACGTGTCAGCAGACGAAACTAACCAATATCCTTGTAAAAATACTTGGAATGAAATGGAAATGAGCTAGCTAGAACAACAGACGACAGATGAACTAAACGGATTTTCGAGTGGAGATCATTAGCAGATTGCTGGACTGATGAACTATAGCGTATATGTGCGAACTAACTACAAGTAGCTCAAGACAGAGAAAATTGGAAATGTTTAAGGGATGCCTGTATCCTGTATGATGATGATGATTATGATGATGATGACGATGATGATGATGATGATGATAATGATTAATTAAGTACTCATAAGCTAAATAAATTTAAAAAATTCTTACTCTTGAGCTATCTGTAGCTCGGAACATAATGAAAATAATTAAAAATATTTAACATTCAAGTTGGAAAGGACTTTCAAGTTGTACTTTCAAGAAGTATGACCTGAAAGTGAAATATTTCTATTATTATTTTTGTTTATTTTCCAAACTACTTATAGTTCAAGGAAACGAAAGTGTTTATAACAAAATTGAAGGCACTTTGAACATTAAATACCTTACTTTCAAGTTGTTAAATAGAATACAATTCTGCGTAAACCGTTAAAGATATTAAAGAGATGTTAAGTAAAAATTGTTTCTTTTCAAAATCTCTATTCAAAGATATCCAATACGACTCACGTTCCTATTTAAAAATTCAAAGTTGTCGTTGATATCTTGTACTTACAGTCTGTTCCGGAAAATTTCAGTATTACCATTCAATTCTTTGGGTAAACTTTGGTTATTAAAATGTTTTTCTCAATTTGCTCACACTTCGCGTTTTCGAGAAAAATTGTGTTCCTTGATACACTTGATACACTCTGTGTAATTCCTTTCAATGAATCACACACATTTTGTATGATAAATACGAGGTTTGATAAAAAAAAAAAAAAAAAATGCGGACTAGCATCATAAAACTATATTAATTAAAAATGCTTTTACATTCAAATTATCACTTTCGAAATACTCTCCTGTTGCTACACATCTTTGACGGCGTCTTTCCCATTTCTGGGAACACATTTTGCATTTACTTTTTTAATCGATTTAAAAACGGCGTCTTTTAAATGAACTCACTAAAAAAAGTCACACAGTGCCAAATCAAATGAATATGGTAAATGGGTAACGAGAGTGCTTTTGTTCTTCGCCAAAGCTTGCTGAACCATAAGGGCAGGGCCGGCCCTAGTAAGCGCGGGGCCCTACGCAAGGACAAACGACGGGGCAAGGAAAGAGGAAAATCAGACTTTATTTATATATCTTACTAAACAATATAATTATTCTTACAAAAACATAGAATATATCATTATTTTTGGCTGATTCATTTTTATTTATCAACATAGGCTCCGTTTAGCTTGATTAGAAAAAATTCTAGGAGCTGCTTTTGTAACTCTTACTGAAAAAATGAATAAGACAAAAAAAATATTTTCTTATTTTAAAGAATTATTGTCATATGTTATTGTTGTTATAAGTCAACAATAAGGAAAATATTTCAAAATATTAATCTAAATGCACAAAACACTAAAGATTTAGTTTCTTATTATTAACAATTATTGTTATACCTATACGATTTGCTGCTAATAATACGAGAGTTGCCTCTTATATTTCGGGATTGCGCTAAATTGTGCTGCCATCTGGCAACTGACGCTTCTACCGTAAAGTTTGACATTTTTGACGGTATACATACTCAGAACGTTTTGACGTACGAGCGCTCTTTGTGTTGTTTACAGTAACTTGAAAAAATTCATCTCGGCTAAAAATGGTATGAAATCGTGAACATTTTCGAGCGATTTTTTTTACATCTGTTGACGTAGATTAACCCAACAACAGTGAATCGATGAACTTAATTCGACTTTTCGCGATGAGGCACCAACAAAGAATACTGTTTATCGATGGTTTGCCGACTTCAATCGTGGCCGTAGTTCTCTTAAGAACGAATTTCATGAAGGTCATCCAAAATCGGTTGTTATTCCGGAAAACATTGATGTTGTGCGTGAACTGATATTGCAAAATCGTCATGTGACTTATCGTGAGATTAAGGTATCCTTGAGCATTAGTGAACCAGCATACATTCACTATTGCATGAACATTTGGCCGTCAAAAAGATTTGTTCGCGTTGGATCCTGCATAATTTGACAATCGCTCAATATAGGTGCCTCAATCGGAGTGGAAAAAGTGCTTCGAAAATTGGTTCAAACGCATGCAAAAGTGTACTGATCTTCATGGAGAATATTTTGAAAAACAATAAAGCCATTTTTGTTGATAAATAATTGTTTTTGATCTCAAATCTCGAAATATAAAAGGCAACCCTCGTATTGAAGGTATTTTATGTTTTTTTAGTAAATATTTTTAATTCCAAAACACCCCCTTAGAATGAAAATTTTAAGATGCCATCTAGTCTGTGCAGGAATCCTGGTTTGACTCTTATCATCGTTCCAAATTACGTGAAAATATGTCCAGCCGTTTTTGTTTGAATCTCAGACATTTTTTTTGTGGCTGTCGTCTTGTTTTGAATAATAAACTGGCTGCTCATGACAGTTTTTGGTCTCCGATTTCATACAGTATGCCTTTTGGAGGAGATAATATTTACCCTGTGACAACAAAAAAGGGATGGTACTAAACCCCTGCACGCTTTCCGGTCATAGGGAAAATTGCATTTACACTTGCACAAAAATGTTGTGTTTTTCTCTGATTTAATATTGCTTGCCCTTTTGTCAAAAGAAAGTTAAAACAAATTTAAAGTCTTTTAATTATAGGCATGCGATTCGCAGGGTTCCAAAGTGCTCAAACGGTCACGTGATCTTGTAATAAAAAAATATGATTTTCCGCGTTTTCATACAGTATGCCGATAAAAAGAATTAAAGTTTGTGTCATAAAACCTCTATAAAAAAATTGGCATGCAGCCCTCGTTGGCCCAAGGGTGGAAAATTTCGGAAAATATTTGTGAAAATTTGAATAGGTTTTTACGTGATCTTAAACAACACTAAATAAAGTAAAATGTTAATTTTATAGTGTAAAATGTCCAAAATTTAAATGGCATGCATGCCGAGGAAGCCCATCACATAATAAATAACAAGAAAAGTTGCAAAAAAATATTGGAAAGTTTAGGTCATATTATTTTGCATGCCTTTTTGCATTTCACTAAATATTGTTGTTTTTAGCTCAAATACAAAATGGCATGCATGCCGAGGAAGCCCATCACATCACAAGTAATAAGAAAAGTTGCAAAAAAAATTAAAGAAGAGGACTATGAATAATTTAATATTTAATGAATAAAATTTAATTTTTTTACCTTTATAAATAATAAAAAAATAATTACATACGCTCTTATTTATTTAAAATGATTATATATAAGTTATGTTAATACTTACAAATCTATAGAGAATTTTATAATAATACATTATTACATTAGTATAAATACTTTAAAAATATGTATTTTTTTTTACTAATAGTGACAATCATATACAGCACACCATTATTTAGCTTGTTTATTTTGGGCAATTTTTCTAATTTTTTCCAATGTTGGGATCTAATAATCTGCATGCTATGTTTTCTTTCAGCTAAGCATGATACATTTTTGTGAAATACAAAACGGCATACAAAGTAAAATCACAATTTTTTTTTTTTTTGCAACTTCTTTCGATTTTTTTTCAATGATAATATTTTTTTTCAATGTTGGGTTTCAGCAATATGCTTGCCATTTTGTATTTGACCTAAAAACAACATCATTTAATGAAATTCAAAAAGGCATGCAAAATAATATGACCGAAATTTTCCATTTTTTTTTTGCAACTTTTCTTATTATTTGTGATGTGATGGGCTTCCTCGGCATGCATGCCATTTTGTATTTGAGCTAAAAACAACATTATTTAGTGAAATGCAAAAAGGCATGCAAAATAATATGACCGAAATTTTCCAATTTTTTTTTGCATGCATGCCTCTGTGTTAGGACCTCCTTGTCTGCATGCCAATTTTGTTATACAGCAATGCATTATATCAATAACCTATAGTTAAGATGGCATGCAAAAAGAAATCACGTAAAATCCTATTAAAATATTCACAAATATTTTTCGAAATTTTTCAACCTTGGGCCAACGAGGGCCGCATGCCAATTTTTTTATAGGGGTTTTATGACACAAACTTTAATTCTTTTCATCGGCATGCTGTATGAAAACGCGGAAAATCATATTTTTTTATTACAAGATCACGTGACAGTTTGAGCTCTTTGGGACCCTCCAAATCACATGCCTATAATTACAAGGCTTTAAATTTGTTTTAACTTTCTCTTGACAAAAGGGCAAGCAATATTAAATCAGAGAAAAACACAAAATTTTTGTGCAAGTGGAAATGCAATTTTCCCTATGACCGGAAAGCGTGCAGGGGTTTAGTACCATTCCTTTTTTGTTGTCACAGGGTAAATATTCTCTCCTCCAAAAGGCATGCTGTATGAAATCGGAGACCAAAAATGTCATGAGCTCCCGGTCTATAGTCACTAAATTATACAAAGTAGCGCAACGGCGGCCATGCTAAAAATGTCGCCAACACAAATGATGTTCAGTGATTCCTACAATATAAAAATAAGAAACTAGTACTACCAATAATTTTAATTTAAACTTTGTAATCACGATTTTTTTTAATCAAAGATGCACTATAACAAAATTGTGGTACAATTTCAATTTATTTTTTTTTATTTTTATTAAATAAAATGGATATAATATATAAATTTAAATGGGCACTATTCTACAGTCTGTTCCAAACGATTAAGCGGAACTAGATTTTGCAATTTAGTTACTTTCATCGTTTAAATCGTGCTTTTCGGCCGTTTTGTTTAAGCTTTGTAAATCATATTTACAATCAACATTTTTTGGTTAAGGTTAATATCATTTTAAAATGTCATTTTCTTTATATTTTGATTTTTTGTGTCATTCTTAATACAAATTTCCCATTTATTTATTTTTTTGTCATTAAAATATATAAAAAAATAATTTAATTTTGACATAGGTCATTCGTTTCCATGGTTTCATTGTTGTAATTTTAAATTTTGACATTCCAACGTAAAAAATGAAATAACCCAAGCAAGGTCCCTTGTCGTGACAACCTAAAAGAACGAAATTCCCATTTAGTTCCGCCTAAGCGTTTGAAACAGACTGTACTTTAGCAAACCCACTAGACAATGTTGCCAACTATAGTAAAATTAAAACACGTAAATTTAAACTAAAATCAAAATAGAATTAAAATTATTTGTATAATAATGCTTAACTTTCAGTTAAATAAATCTAATTAAATTAATATTCCGGTATTTTATAATAAGAATAAATAATAATATTACATTCACAGCCGATTAAAGATTAAAAAAGGGGGAACATAATTTAGTGCACCTAAAAACTGGGTGATTAGGTTAGTAAAAGTCTAGGACAACAGAAGCCGAAAAGCTCAAAGTAAGCTTAAAAAAATTTGTGTAAAAAACGTTTGTGCGGTGTAGGATGTAATTCAGTAGTTATACCTTTATCTTGTTGTTGTTATATTTTGTAAAGTGTATACATTCTTTATATATATATATTTTTTTTTCACACGAACTCCTTTAAGGTTACTTTGAGTCTTTCGGCTTCTGTTGTCCTAGATTTTTACTAACTAAACTTAACCTAATTACCTTGTTTTTAGGTGCACAGTACTTAATTTTCCCCCCACATTAGCCTAATTAAAATTGTGTATCATTGTGCATACGTTTATAACATGGTCGTGCAGAGGGCTAGTTCATTATCCACCTGAATTAAAGTTTTTTAAAATATCGATACAATGCATAATAAATCACTACAACAGAAAAAAGTGAAAATAAATAATATTAAATTAAATTTAAACTACATTTATTTATTAAAACTCTAATCACAGTAGAAATTAAGGGAATATTACTTATTTCTATATTTCTTATAAATAAACTCATTTAATAAATTGATATTAAATTTAAATTATTAAAATTGATATATTACATTTTACTATTGCCAACACTGCACGCATGCGCAGTAAGGTGGGTTTGCTAAAGTAGAATAGTACCTTTAAATGAAACTTAACCTTAAATATTCAAACCGTTGACAAAGGAGGTTATTTAATTAGAGCGAGAAAGACAGATGTGACAGCGCAGACGCAAACTTAAAAACGTAAAAATTGCTGCTTTAGTTTGCTTAATAGGGGAACCAGTGTTGCCAATCAAACCCTGGGGTCTGTCGGCTTCTTCAAAGGCTTGCGCTACTTTGTATAATATAGTGACTTTAGTTTTGAAATATGTAATATGTCTTATCTGAAATATGTAGAAACCAAATTATTCACTATTAAACAATAACCTTTTTAAGTGCCATGATACACAATTGCTTTGTATTTATATGCTTTTAATTTACATTTTATTTTAAATTATTCATTATTTATTTGCTTTTTTCATTTTTTATTTTAAGCACGGGGGAACTGGTAGAGTATGTTTAAGACTGGCGATCCATAAAGAAAATGTGAGCTGGTGCGTTGTCCTAATTGTCCAAAATGGTCAAAATATCTTGATAAGACCCGTATCATATTCTCACTTCTTCTGCACACTCTAAATAGTCAATCGTTGATTTGCACAAATTAATGCGTGAACATGAAGAATCTTTTCGTCAGTTTTAGAAATTTAATGTTACTCGATCTCTAATCATCTTTGAGTTTCTTTAAAACACCAAAATCACTTAAAACACGCAGTTCGACTCGAGGATCTTCTCCAAAAGCTGTTTTCATACGATGAAATGTTTTTGTCGTCGTCATTCCCAGTTTAAAACAAAAATCCTCACAAGACACGCTGCTCTTCGATCAAACCTTCTTCATAAAAATCGCCGGGCTAATGAAAATTAAATAACAAAAATCGCTATAAAATTCTAACAAAATAATTTATGGCCGGTTGTTAAAGAAAGAGTTAAGTATTTTAAGTCAAGTTATGTCTAAAGTATCATTCACAGCTCATGTTTTAATAGATAGTACGTAATTCATAGTGCATAATGTTAATGGATAATGTTAGTGGCTAGTCACAACACTTTGGTACCATTCATAGCTCATGTTTTATACAATGTTCCATTACTCGACGAAAGTAACCGCGGTTGAAGTTTCCCGTTCCGAAAGTGTACGACATTAACCTTTTCAGGAAAATTGTTAGGTTTCGGAACGCGGTTACTGAAAATTTTGGTTACTTTTTTGTAACCAAACTAACCGTGGAAATATCGCGGTTAGTGTGGTTATTTCCTCCCACTACAAATTTCAGATCTAATGTAAACTACAAAAGGCGGGAATTTCAAAACAATTACAATAAGGCGAGAGTTAAGTGGAGGGAATTAATCGTTTCTTTGTAGTGCAAGTAGTAAATTATAATATTATTTTACTATAGTCTATAATAAAAACAGTAAGAATGAGTGTAAGTAACTGATTTTTAGTAACATTGATCGATGACGTGAAAAATAATATCGGGAAAAATCATAGATGTTCTTATATAATGTACCATTGTAAACAAGTACTAATAAAACAAATATTTTTATTAATAAGTTTGTAAGAGAATATCTATAACCTATAACGCCCATTAAATGACAGTTCAGTTGTCTGTTTTATCAACTGTGAGGTGTGACTACCGTTCCGTAACTAAAACGCGTTTTCAGGTAACCACTGGGTAACCACAACTTACCATGACTTTACCGTAACCGCGACCGCGGTAGTTAGGTTTACAGTTACGGAACATAGCATTAATAGATAAATCGATCTAGCTGCCATCTACACGCAATAGAAATTACTAAATAATTTATAATACAAGCAGTTCATTTTTGTAAGAACAAACTAGATCTGGATATTTTGGTTACTTTTATAGTGTGTTACTGACTTAAAATGCCAATTAAAAATATTCCTTACGCTGTAAAACTGACTTTAGATTGATAAGGTTATGATCATTATAATTAAGATATCATTTTTCATGACATATGTCAAATGGTTCGACATTTTAAAAAAGTGACATTTTTTAATACCACCATGACATACAGCTTCAAAGGTGCGAACTATTGAAAACAAAATTCCCTCTTAGTTTGTTCTTACAAAAGTGAACTGCTTATAAAAATATCTTGTTATTAAATATACAGTCTGTTTCAAACGGTTAGGCGGAACTAAATGGGAATTTCGTTCTTTTAGGTTGTCACGAGAAGGGACCTTGCTTGGGTTATTTCATTTTTCACATTGGAATGTCAAAATTTAAAATTCCAACAATGAAACCATAGAAACGAATGACATGTCAAAATTAAATTATTTTTTTTTACAAATTTTAATAACAAAAAAATAAATAAATGGGAAATTTGTATTAAGAATGCACAAAATATCAAAATATAAAGAAAATGACATTTTAAAATGATATTAACCTTAACCAAAAAATGTTGATTGTAAGTATGATTTACAAAGCTTAAATAAAACGGCCGAAAAGCACGATTTAAACGATGAAAGTGACTAGATTGCAAAATCTAAAGTCTGTTCCAAACGGTTAGGCGGAACTAGATTTTTATTGTTGAATATAAAATACAGTCTGTTCCTAACGGTTAAGCGGAACTAAATGGGAATTAAGTTCTTTTAGGTTGTCACGAGAAGGGACCTTGCTTGGGTTATTTCATTTTTCAAGTTGAAATGTCAAAATTTTAAATTCCAACAATGAAACCATGGAAACGAATGACATATGTCATTTTTTTACGTATTTTAATGACAAAAAAATAAATAAATGTAAATTTGAATGACACAAAAAATCATAATATAAAGAAAATGACATTTTAAAATTATATTAACCTTAACCAAAAAATGTTTATTGTAAGTATGATTTCCAAAGCTGAAACGATGAAAAGTATCTAGATTGCCAACAGACTGTATAATCTGTCTCAATTTGTAATACGAAACTATGGTCTATTTCAAAGTAGAAAAAAGTAGATAGCGCTACGAACCGAGTACGATTTACACTGATCAAATACAGTATAGCGGGAAATTTAAAATAAGTTACAACTAGGGCATGGGCGTAGCAACTGGGTTAGCAAGTGATTTTTTTTTTTAAATATAAAAAAGGTTAATAAGATATTGAAATAAACAAGGCAGATAATACACTTACATTATTTACACGACATAAATTCAGTTTAATGGGAAATTTGAAAAAGTTAAAAAATCATTAATTTTAAAAACTATGTACTATATATAAAAAGAGAGATTTGGCTAAAAGAGTTTAAATAAAGCAATAAAACAAACAATATATCTTCAGAGCTAAAGTTTCTTATTTAAATAATTATTGTAAATAAAAATTAAAAATATATGTATATATGAAGATCTAAAAATTATATCAATAACTTCTTCTTTGGGCACAATCAGCTGGGCTGTCTTTTGGCCTCACATTAGTCGTCTTTCTTGATCTGTTAATTGTCAACTGTCAAAATATTTATAATTATTTATATGTCAGATAACCTAAAAAATATATGACTGCGTAAAAACAAATTACATGGAGAATTTTCTCCATAAAATCTACGCCAAGAATATAAATAAAAGTCTAAATATGTAAATAATAACAAAATATATGAAAAAAATTAAATAATATAAATAATATATATTTCCAATGTACGACACTGAACATCTGTCAACTTGGACTAAAGACAATATTTTTACAGTGTAATAGGGTTGACGATCTAAACCAATCCGAAGCAAGGACAAACAGCTCCTATCTTCTTACACACATTTTTCTACTTTGAAATAGACCATAGATATGGTTACTTTAGTGACTGTTGTGGTGTAAATAGACTTTTGTAGAATCATGCGAACTTGTAAATCTGGCTTTTAAATTATGGTTAAGTTTCATCATATTGAGGTTATTACTAAATTGACATGTCAAAATTGTGATTGACATGTCAAATATTTTGAATGTATATATTAATATTTATTTCATCAAACTTTCGATTATTACTCGTAGAATAGTACAAAAATATTACGATTATCAATGAAATATCGTGATTAAATATAAAAAACAAAAATACATATTATATAATAATAATTTATCATTTTATTCTGCTGCCCTTAAAATCTAATTCTTGTTTTGCAAAATTTAATAACATATTTAAACAAAAATATTCATTTTTTTAATGTAAATCCCAAATTTTTCTCTAAAAATCTTTTCGAAACATGTAGTCTGTGGTTCTATCTGTTTTCTTATTATTACTTCTTCCCATGTTCGTCGGTCTTAAATTTTCTACACCTTCATTTAAAATTTTTCTTACTTCTCCTTCAGAAATCTAAAGAAATTAAAATGGGTAAATTATTTTATATTTCACAACAAAAAGGACACCAAGATTTACTGAAAAAATATCTGCCACAAGGTTTATAATTTCGCTTCTTTTTAATTTTGTTCCATTTTTTTCTAAAAGTTTTCCATAAGCGTTATATATGTGTTTTTTGTATATTTATCTAATTGTTGTCTCTTATGCATATTTTCTGATGTTATGTTCTTATTTTGGTTGTATAAAAATACTTTTCAATTAAAAAAAATAAATTGACATATAATTTAATGTCAAATATGAATTGTCAAATGTTTTGAAAGGTGCCATTTCAGCAGTACCATGATATTTTAAATAGACAACATAAAAAATGAAATGTTCCTCTTAGTTTCGTATTACAAATTGAGACAGATACAGTCTGTTCCAAACGGTTAAGCGGAACTAAATTTTGCAATCTAGTTACTTTCATCGTTTAAATCGTGCTTTTCAACCGTTTTGTTTAAGCTTTGTAAATCATACTTACAATACACATTTTTTGTTAAGGTTAATATCATTTTAAATTGTCATTTTCTTTATATTTTGATTTTTTGTGTCATTCTTAATACAAATTTCCCATTTATTAATTTTTTTGTCATTAAAATATATTTAAAAAATAATTTAATTTTGACATAGGTCATTCGTTTCCTTGGTTTCATAGTCGTAATTTTAAATTTTGACATTGCAACGTGAAAAATGAAATAACTCACGCAAGGTCCCTTGTCGTGACAACCTAAAAGAACGAAATTCCCATTTAGTTCCGCCTAAGCGTTTGAAACAGACTGTAATACATATTTAATTTAAAAGTTCATGTAGAATTTTAAGGAAAAACTCTTTGTACATAGAAAAACAAACGGTACATTATTTTCAAAATATTGTTCATTTTGACTTGATTACCGCAAAAAAAAATAATGTTCCACACATATAGCTGTTTTAACTTGGGTACTAGATACCTGAAAAACACTAAAATATGTGAAAATTCACACTTCACATTAATTTTTTATTAGATTCAACACATTTATTAATTAGTACATCATAAACTGCAGCCACAAGTCTTTTTATAATTTCCTGTATAATATATTCGTCTATTTTGAAATGTATCACTGTATACCTGCGAAACCCTGAAATATGTACAAATTCTCACTTCACATCTATTTTTCAATATTAGTTTCAACATTTTTACTAATAATTATGTCACAAGCTGCATCCACAAGTCTTATTCGAATTTCAAGTATAATATATTCCTTCATTTTGACAGTTGTCAGTGTTTTAATGTTTATGTTAATGTCAGAAGTTTGAGATATACATACTTCTAACATTATGCGTTAAATATTTTCTTACGCTTATCCACTAAATTGGAGCTATGAATGCTTATACGGATTTGTGTAGAACTAACATTGTTATGCGTTAACATTAACACTATGAATTACGTACTATCTATTAAAGCATGAGCTGTGAATGATACTTAACTCGAGTCAAAACAGCGTACAAAAACGTATCATTTTACCTTGAGTTAGGGATAGCTCGAGTTAAAACATTGAACTCGTTCTTTAGTACTTAATCGTCCATTAACGCAAAAAACTCAAGGGCAATCAACTCACAAAATGCACCTGCTTTATATATCAAGTCGCTATTCTCCTTCTTCAATTACTACGTATTATATTTTGCATAACATTTATTTTCTAATAAAACAAAATTTTGTGGTTGTATGCCTCCCAAAAAAATCTGTAATATATCTTTCGTATGTATTGTTTGTTAATTACCTTCTTTATAATATAGGAAACGCAGGGTGTTTTTGTTGCGACATATGGTCCATCTAGCGAATTCCCAGCGTTTTACTCGCAAACAAGTGGCTGCAAAGCACCCTATAATGTCTCAACCGCTCGCCAAGCTGCTGAACTCATTCATAGCTCGTTAACTTTGGGTCTACAGTCTGGAATGCTATTTGCTGTCCCAATTCCTGCAGAGTATGCGCTCGATCAAAATACTATGCAAGAAGTGATTGAAAAAGCATTAACAGAGGCGAAAGAAAATGGCGTGAATGGGAAGGAAGTAACTCCATTCTTGTTAGAAAAAGTGAAGAATTTGACGGAAGGAAGAAGTTTAGAAGCCAGTATCCTTTTCATGTGGTTAATTAAATGTTTTATGATAGTGTACAGGTTGATTTATACATCACCGGACCGTGTCTGGGTATTTCAGGTCAGTTCATGAAATACTACGCATTTTTAAGAAATTTTGAAACAGGGCAAATAGAACACAATTTATTCTTTTGATCAATGATATATTTTCCTTCTTTATCAAAAAAGTGTTGCCATCTTATTGAAGATTTTTAAATGTCATTTGGGTGAGAGAACTTAAATTATGATGTAAAAAAACTAGACACTGCTTTCTTATCTTTGTTATTTTTTTGCAGTACAAAAATCGTGTGATAATGTATCCTTTTTTCATCATCTCTCATACTGCGGTCAATAAATGGTTCTTGTTCATAGTGGGTTCAAAGAGAAGTGCAAATATTAAGGCACAGTTAACGAGCGTATTAAGCGCCGATATGAAGTCTCTAACTTGCGCCGTCTCGAATATTATTGCGCCGTCTCGAATATTATTGCACATGATCGTTGGGCCGATTTTACCATAATAGTAGTTTAGGCGATCACCTAGCGGCGCCACGGGATGGGGGTGATGATGACCGTGAAAGTATACTTTTTATAATACAAAAACTATATCATGGGATCAATATGATGACAGTGGATCAATGATAAAAAATTGATGTGAAATGTGAATTTTCACACATTTCAGGGTATTTAGTAACTGAATGATGATTATTTGAGATGCCAAAACAAATTTTATGTCAAAATATTTTTTTATGAATTTTAATTCGAATGCCTAATACCATTATTTAAGTTTCTAAATATGTGCAGTATTTTTTTTTACATAGCAAGGTTCATTAAGATTTTGAAAATTGCGCCTATAGCTTCTATTGGTTGCTTCAATCATTAGCCCCGTCCTCTGATTTCATATACATTCAAATATAGAAATAAATTATAATCTCAACACTTCCCACTGGTTATTACATTTACGCTTTTAAAAATTAAATGCAACATTTACCAAAATATAACTAGAATTTTGACAAAATAATTTAAACAAAATAAAAATGCAAAAAAAAAACAGAAAAATTAAAATTGACAGGATTCGAACCCTAGTTTGCAAATTACCTGTTTGGCAAATTACAAAGCAATGACGAAATGCACATAGCTATGAACGCTGACAAATCTACTTGGTTACATAGTGAATTAAATATTTAACATATTTTGGTTAAAAACACAAAAAATGCGTTATTTTCCGAAAACATAATCTGATCAAAAATTCCTGTTGTACTATTCTGCTTCACACCAATGTACATTACTTAGATTTTTTTTCAGATTTTTAGTTTAAACCATCTGGGCTACAGGATGTGGGACAAAAATTTTTTTGCACAATTTTGGCAAAAATCACGTCAAAATTATTTATTTTGCAAAAATAAAATTTTGATCGTTAATCCACGTACTAAGGGCTTTCATTTGATACCCTACTCAGAATTTTAAAAAAATATTTTTTTTTTCGATGAGCACATATTTGTTTATATTTTTAGGGGGATATGTTTTTTAGATGTTTTAGTATTTTTCCTATGTGCGGGTCAAAATACAGACAGACAGACAGACAGACAGACAGACAGACAGACAGACAGACAGACAGACAGACAGACAGACAGACAGACAGACAGACAGACAGACAGACAGACAGACAGACAGACAGACAGACAGACAGACAGACAGACAGACAGACAGACAGACAGACATACAGACGCCAAAATGTAAGTAAGATTCATATTTCTGTTTCAAGTAGAACAAAATAATCACTTCTTTATTCTGAACCACTGTTTTATATATATATTTTTGATGTTTAGTAAATAATAAGTGGGGCACTTGGTTTATAGGTAGCTCTCCCTATAGCTCCTCAAATATAAATTGAGACTTCTTAATTTCTCTTAAAGAAATTTTACAAATTTTTTTCGAAATGTTTCGTTTTATCAAAAAACGTCTCAAGTAAAAGTTATTAGTTATTGCATGACGGACGGACGGACGGACGGACAGACAGACCAACAGACATAATGCTAAAAATAGTCAAAACGTTATGTAGAGACCTCAATTCGTGAAGATCCATCGAAATCTCGAAATGTCAAAATCCATCGCCATCGTAAAGTACTTATATAAAATACATTCTAGCAGCAGAGTAGAAATAACTTGGCCTAATATTTTCTAACAGAGATATTATTTATCATGACCATGGAAACGTTACATATAAGTATGAAAAATTTTACAAAAATTATTCGAAATTTTTCGTTTTATCAAAAAACGTCTCAAATAAAAGTTATTAATGACTGCTTTTATAGCAACTTTTGTTCAATAAATTATTTCGAAATATTTTTCTGTTGTGAAATATTCACAAAAATCTTAATTTGTTAAAATCGACACGAGTAAACTCCCATTTTTAGTTAACTGATTTTTACCAAAAGTTGATTAACTCGTGCCATTTGATGGCAGAAACTTAAATATGAAGTTTCATAAAAATCCTTTCAGCCGAATTTGCTCTGCACGTGTACACAGACAGACAGACAGACAGACGGACGGACGGACGGACGGACAGACAGACAGACAGACAGACAAACAGACAGACAGACAGACAGACAGACAGACAGACAGACAGACAGACAGACAGATAGAGAGACAGACAGACAGACGGACAGACAGACCGACAGACATCATGCCAAAAATAGTCAAAACGTTATGTAGGGAACTCAATTCGTGGAGATCCATTGAAATCTCGAAATGTCAAAATCGGTATGATCACAATACCTCCCTTATATATGTTGGCTGTCGGTAAAAATTGAGACAATTTTACAGAAATTATTCGAAATTTTTCGTTTTATCAAAAAACGTCTCAAATAAAAGTTATTAGTTATTGCTTTTATAGCATCTTTTGTTCAATAATTTTTTTCGAAATATTTTTCTGTTGTGAAATATTCACAAAAATCTTAAAATCGACACGAGTAAACTCCCATTTTTAGTTAACTGATTTTTACCAAAAGTTGATCAACTCGTGCCATTAAGCTTCTGCTTAAATATGAAGTTTCATAAAAATCATTTCAGCCGAATATGCTCTGCACGTGTACACAGACAGACAGACAGACGGACGGATGGACAGACAGACAGACAGACGGACGGACAGACAGACAGACCAACAGACATCATGCTAAAAATAGTCAAAACGTTATGTAGGGACCTCAATTCGTGGAGATCCATCGAAATCTCGAAACGTCAAAATCGGTATGATCACAAACCTCCCTTATATATGTTGGCGGTCGGTATAAAGATTGGTTATCTTGTTATAAACAAATTTTCTTATATATCAATTTGCATGTTAAATCAATAATAAGATAGATATTTTAAGTTTTTTAATAAACAATTTTAACCCTAAAACATCATCCTAGAACTGCCTTATAGCCTATGTTCGAAACCTGGTTTTATTCTATCATAGGGATCCCATAATTCTCAAACTGAGAAACGGGACATATCTACCACCGTATTCGAGCGTGTCACTTCTCAATACCTAGTGAGTGATTATAATCGGTGTACGTTATTTTCTCATGCAAATTTTACCATTTTTTTAAAATTTGTAATTAGACCAAATTTAGGGTGGGAAGTCTAAAAAATGTATCCAAAGCGCTCTCTTAAATGTATTTTTTGAAATAGGGTAATTTTCTGTCGGTTTTTTAAAAATTTATTCAAAAACGGTAAACCGTACCTTGTAATGAAGATTATTTTTAAGATCTACGCTTAAAATACATACGTATACACATTTTGATGTAAATCAGAGAGAAAACATTGTTTCGATTTCTGACCCATTTTCAAAAGTTTTGTTTGTCGATTCGTGTTTATTGTTACAATTATTAGTTATTAAAACCCCATTTTTTTTCTAGACTAAAGAATATATGAAGATTTGAAAAATTTAAAACACAGTTCTCTATATTTTATTGTTCTTAAGTTAAGATTTTTTTAAATTATAAAAAAAAAATCAGCTTTGGCTACCACAGGACCGACCGTCATCATGAAGTACTTATACAAAGCACTTATTCTAGCAGCAGAGTAGAAATAACTTGGCCTAATATTTTCTAACAGAGATATTATTTATCATGACCATGGAAACGTTACATATAAGTATGAAAAAATTGAGACTTTTTCGAAAAATTTTACAAAAATTATTCGAAATTTTTTGTTTTATCAAAAAACGTCTCAAATAAAAGTTATTAATTATTGCTTTTATAGCAACTTTTGTTCAATAAATTTTTTCTAAATATTTTTATATTGTGAAATATTCACAAAAATCTTAAAATCGACACGAGTAAACTCCCATTTCTAGTCAACCGATTTTTACCAAAACTTGATCAACTTGTGCCATTGATGGCAGAATCTTAAATATGAAGTTTCATAAAAATACTTTCAGCGGAATTTGCTCTGCACGTGTGCACAGACAGACGGACGGACGGACAGACGGACAGACAGACAGCCAGACAGACAAACAGACGGACGGACGTACGGACACACAGACCGACAGACATCATGCTAAAAATAGTCAAAACGTTATGTAGGGACGTCAGTTCGTGGAGATCCATCGAAATCTCGAAATGTCAAAATCGGTATGATCACAATACCTCCCTTATATAAGTAGGCGGTCGGTAAACATGAAAAATTAAAAAATTTCTCATTAAAAACTATCCTGATCTTTTTGATTCTGTTAATAATCCTTTGGCGCCGACATATACATGTAATTTATTAACATACAAAATAAATTCGATATAATGTTTTATAAAAAATATATGAGAATAACATAATCAAATTTTAATGGCAGCTAAAAGAGGTATTACTAAAAAGTCCCGTTTTTAGTAATACCTCTTATAAGTTGGCGGTCGGTAAACATGAAAAATTAAAAAATTTCTCATTAAAAACTATCCTGATCTTTTTGATTCTGTTAATAATCCTTTGGCGCCGACATATACATGTTATTTATTAACATACAAAATAAATTCGATATAATGTTTTATAAAAAATATATGAGAATAACATAATCAAATTTTAATGGCAGCTAAAAGAGGTATTACTAAAAACGGGACATTATCTCTGATAACGGGACTGTCCCGGTCAAAACGGGGCGGATGGGATCTCTACTCTATCATCATACCAAATTTAGTGAAGATATTTCCAGCGGTTTTTGCGTGAATTTCGGATAGACAGGCAGACAAAAAATGATTTTTTTGCGGATATTGTCTTATAAGCATCTGAAACGTGTAAAAACCAAATATGAAGCTGAAATAATAAAAATGTAGCCTCCAATTTTATTAATATAGATTAGAGGCTATATATCTTGCAATATATGAAAAGCGACTGAAACAAAACAATAGTTCTTTCACACAGGGACGTAGCCAGAATTTCAGCTTAGGGGGGGGGGGCAAAAATAACAAAATATTCTAAATTGGTCGGTACGACCTTAATTACATGGCTTGGGTAGAAAATAACAGCGTTCTAGGTCTTCTGTAGTATATTAAATAATAAAAGTCCGGTAAAGTTATAAATTTTCTTCACCTCCAGTGAAGAAAACTTATAACAACCTAAATTATATTTAGATCCCTGCGCGGATACGTTTTTCTGCATCCGCATCCGATCCGCATCCGCACAGACAGGATCCGCATCCACAACCTTTGTAAATATGAATATCTGCATCCGCACAATCCGCAAAGGATTTGCTGTCTGTTTGGAAATAACTAACCTTTTTCGCCTCTTGGAATATCGCTGCTTTAAAACTAAATTTTTATCACATTACATATTACTGGGTCCAGAAATATGTTTTCTATCTAACGTTGTACTGAAATTATATAAATTAAAAAATAAAGATGGAAATTACAATTATTCGACTCTTAAACCAAGTTTATTTAAAACGTAAAACTTTAAACAGTAATATCTCAAAAACTTAGTTTTTTAAGATATCTCATTATTGTTTTAGAGCAACGATATTTAGAAATAATTAAACAGATTAATTTATTACATTTATGACCAATAAATAACAAGGAAAGTCCTATAAGATCAACAAATTTATAAAAATGAGTTTTTAATAATAAAATTAAATTCTTAAATTCATTCTATTATTAAAAGATGAAAGTTATATGACGATTTCAAGAATTTTAAGATATTTTTATTTTTTTTAATTTGATATGAGCATCATATGTTTTTAAATGTGGCAAATTGCCATGGTTACTTTTGACTAATATTTCCAAATGCAAAATAAGGCGATACAGTAAAATCTATTCCAAACGATTAGGCGGAACTAACCGCAATTTTGTAAGTTATCATTAACTATTTTTTTATATATTGAAGTTGGTTTTTCCTGAACAAAATGATCTAGAGCTTCAATCAGTCGGTAAAAGTAACTAGAATTGAAAATCTAGTTCCGCCTAAACCAAAAGAACAGACTTTACATAATTATTTTTTAATTAATAAACTGACAATAAATCAAAAAAAATTGTTGTATCTACGACTTTTATTAAAATGTGAAAAGTGCTGTAATGTATCATTATTGTACTCTTGCCGTAAGCCCAATACAAATGCCAACGATACATTTTTGGAGTTCTAAACGCGTCTTCCGTAGGAAGAGGCGTCCAACCGAAGATTTTATATTCGCGCGGATATTTCGGATAAGCGGATATGATATAAAATCCGCATCCGCACGATTTAAATGATAATTTATCCGCATCCGCAGAAAAATAGCGGATATCCGCGGATATGCAGGGCTCTAATTATATTTTATGTAGGCTAAACTATCCTGGGGGGGGGGGGGAAATGCCCCCCCTGGCTACGTCCCTACTTTCACAACATCCGAATAAATGGCATCGTTTAATTTTAAATACCTTCTAGATTGAACGCCTTATCGTAGACCAAGTAAATCCTCCACAAGTATACGTCTTTTACTGTCTAATGAAAATTTGATTAGTTTTAAAATTTTCCTTAATTCTACTAATAGACATGGCATTGATAAAAAATAATGCCAAGGTTGGAGCTTCCATCGCTGTGGAACTAAGCAAACTGAGAAGTGGAGCTGAAATTGTCACGGAGAAGCCTTCGCAAGAACCTGGATCCCCGGTAAGGATTTAAAAATAAAGTAGCCTGTTAAGATTGAATCAATGATAAAAAAAAAATCAATACTTACTGATTTTATATAAGTATTAATAAAGCAAATGGTACTTAATAATATGTTGGTTTGATTACCTTTTGCCTTTCACGTTTTAACAGCAAATGATTGTATAACCAGCTCCACGCATGTTCGATATTTTTTTTACATTATGTGAGATGCAAATGCAGTTCAAGCGCTTACCTACCAGGAATCATTTCTGTGGTACAGTAATATCCCGCCACTCGACGTTAATTCGTTCTGAAAAAGCGTCGAATAGCGATTTCGTCGAGTAGCGAGTCGAATTTCTCCATAAGAAATAAAGGGAATCATATGTACTTATATACATATACATATAAGGAAATACATATATGTATATGTTTTCCTTTTAGCTATGTTTGCATCTCTAGCCTTCTTTGGACCCATAATTATAAATATAAATCACTTATTTTAGCAAAAAACAAAAAGTTCATAGCAGCACTAAATCTGAGTTGTTTTCGTCCAGATATCTAGGCGCGAACTGCTGGCCATGCGTTCATTTCGCTTTGTTTACCAAAATATGTATCACGTGATCGGTACTCGATCACGCGTCGGATAGCGATGCTTCCGTCGACTCTTACTCTCGCCATTTACGTCGAATGGCGAAAACGTCGAGCTAAAAGGCAGTCGAGTGGCGGGGTATTTCTGTATTTTGTTTCTCAAGCTGGGTCCATATAAGCGAATTGATCCTGTAATGTATCGCGTAAGGTTTTTGTTTAGTTTAGAAGGGATCACGTGAACAAGCCGAGTGGTTCGTTCTGTGTCGGTTTTTGTTGCGAACACAAAGAAATCCGTCGAATACATTTGGATATGTTCGACATAATTTTGATGCTCGCAAGCATGGATGTTTGACACATTGTTTACATAATCTAGAGTAAATAGTAAATGATGGCTAGTAAGGTTTTAATAATTTTTTTTTGCGACGTTTCGCCAGTTGTTGTTTTCTTCAAGATTTTTGGTGTGTTGTGTATATTATACATATGAAGTTTTAACAAGAATTTCATAAAACTACAATGTAAAGTTTATCTTAACCTAGCATGTTTTTTTTCTTCTATGTAATATGAGACATATGACATTGTGTATTTGCAAGCTCTATAACTGAAATTTAAATTTTGTATTTATGTTCGTAGAATTCACTTTCGGACTGTTCATAGAGCTTACCTTACGCTAGGTCTGCCATACGTGCCGGTACACCGGGAGATGTCCGGGTTTTGAGGTTTGTGTCCCAGTGTCCCGGTCCAAGAATCATTTATCCCGGTCGATTTAAAATTTATGCATATTAAAAAATTATTTTTCGATAATATTGTACATTCCACCGCAATTGTATATTACACCGCACAATGCACATGTTCTCATTAATTAAAACCCATTGGACAGATGAGCGCAATTCGCTTTCTATTGACACCGTGAAAAGCATAATTCAATGTGTTTTAAATTATAAAATGTCATGCATCGAATTCTATAAATATATAAAAGGGGAAAAAGATGGCTCCAAAGAACGAAAACATCGGAAAAGTATGATTGGGCAAAGAAGAGCGATGATAGAAGAATCCAACAGAAGAATGGAGTGTAAGGTTCTATTTGGTTTTATTAAATTGAATCGCCCATTAATTTATATTATATTATTTTAGATTTGATAAAGACGTATCCACAAAAAAAAACAACAAATTTTTCCAGTCGAACTGAGTGTTCCAAAATGATTCACCATTGATCCCAACGTTTTGCTCTTGGAATACCTATTATCAATCTCTACTTTAATTATTTTTTTTTCTTTAAATTTTTGGGGTGTCCCGGTCGGTAGTCCGACAATTATGGCAGCCCTACCTTACGCACTATATTACAGAATTGGTTCGCTAATATTGACCCAGATTTAGGGCTAGCGCAGATAAACGGTGTTAGCCCATGATTTTTTTTTTGTCCTTACGTGAAGCACCAACTGGAGATATTTCAGAGCACCTAGAACAGACTGGCAGAATAACTGTATTTTTAAACAGCAACACTCAGATAAGAGCAACTCAATAAACAAGACTTTGGAAGAGAAATCAGTAGTTCGAGCTTTTTTTAAGTACTCATTGAACTAGCCAGAGATCACAGCTGTGTCAAATACTCAGTAAAAGTATTTCAAATATCAAATATTGATCAAAGTATTTGAAATACAAGAATTATTTGAAATAATGTATTTCAAATAATTTAAATACAAGAATTATTTGAAATACTAGGAAATATGCTTACAATTAATCAAGAAATGTTGAAACCTTGTACATGAACATTACAAGCGGAGGATTGAACATTGAATAATAGGCGACCACCAAGTTATCGTGTATCACCCTGTATTTGTAATTTTAGGAAATATTTGAAATACTAGGAAAATATTTGAAATACTGGGGCAATATTTTAAATACTTATAAAGTATTCCAAATACTTACATTTTCAGACAGCAAATACCAAATACAAATACCACGGAGAAAGTATTTCCAAATCCAAATACCAAGATCATTTTTTTGAAGTATTTGAAATGCAATATTTACTTTATTTCAAATATTCCCAGTTCTGTCAGAGATTAATATATCATATAAATGAATTGTACGAGAACATGTATATTTACTCCAGCAAGATTTTCGGGTGTGTAATAATAGTACGCTTGTCTAATTGTTGTTCATGATACAAAAGGACCTGAACCGTTAAAAAGTCCGTCCGTGTGTCAGGGTAATAGCAGTATACAATGAATTCTATTCAAGGTAGATAAAAAGCTACCACCGCTTAAAGAATTGAGGTCCTGTACTTATGTATCTTAAAATGGCAATCGATCATTTTTAACTTTTCAAATATTCACTTGTTATTAGACAATTTGTGAAAAATTGAACGTATGTCCGCAGAGCCGCAGTAAGGAAAACTTGCGCTAGGGGCAGAGCCGTGTTTTGGCGCCCTTGGCAAATAAAAGGTTCTCATCTCTCAAAATTCAAGTGATGAACAAAAAAAGGGTCCTCACCTCTCAAAATCAAAATGACGAGCAAAAAAAAAGTCCTCGCTTTCGCAATGGCGCCCCTTAGTCAAGCCCGTCAGCGCCCTTCTCCTTAGTGCGCCCAGGGCCGTCGCCCCTCCGCCCCCCTAACTGCGGCTCTGTATGTACGTAATGTACAAAGGTGAAAATAACATAGAATTCCATATATTAGAGAGTTTCTGTAAATCTTAACGTTGTTGGCTGTACGTTAAAATCACGTGACGACTTGACTGCGTACGCGTACTGTAATTTTGAACGTAGGTAATTCAAATAGCGGACAGTGTTGTATAGATACATTTAAAATAATATCTAGATACAGACACAGATACCTAAGAAGAATTGTATCTGGATGCAGATACACATACAGAATTATAAAAAATATCTAGATACAGATGCATGCCAAACATGTTTGTATCTAGATACAGCTAGACACGGACGTAGCCAGGGGGGGGTTGGCATAGGGGGCATTTGCCCCCCCAGGTTAGTTTACCCTACATAAAATATAATTAGAGCCCTGCAAATCCGCGGATATCCGATATTTTTCCGCGGATGCGGATAAATTATCATTTAAATCGTGCGGATGCGGATCGGATGCGGTTTTTATATCATATCCGCTTATCCGCAATATCCGCGTGAATATAAAATCTTCGGTTGGACGCCTCTTCCTACGGAAGACGCGTTTAGAACCCCAAAAATGTTTCGTTGGCATTTGTATTGGGCTTAGGGCAAGAGTAAAATAATGATACATTACGGTACTTTTCACTTTTTAATAAAAGTCGTAGATACAACCATTTTTTTGGATTTATTGTCAGTTTATTAATTAAAAAATAATTATGTAAAGTCTGTTCTTTTGGTTTAGGCGGAACTAGATTTTCAATTCTAGTTACTTTTACCGATTGATTGAAGCTCTAGATCATTTTGTTCAGGAAAAACCAACTTCAATGTATAAAAAAATAGCTAATGACAACTTACAAAAATGAAAATTGCGGTTAGTTCCGCCTAATCGTTTGGAATAGATTTTACTGTATCGCCTTATTTTACATTTTTGGAAATATTAGTCAAAATTAACCATGGCAATTGCCACATTTAAAAACATATGAAGCTCATATCAAATTAAAAAAAATAAAAATATCTTGAAATCGTCATATAACTTTCATCTTTTAATAATAGGATGAATTTAAGAATTTAATTTCATTATTAAAAACTCATTTTTATAAATTTGTTGATCTTATAGGACTTTCCTTGTTATTTATTGGTCATAAATATGATAAATGAATCAGTTTAATTATTTCTAAATATCGCTGCTCTAAAACAATAGTGAGATATCTTAAAAAACCTATTCTTTGGTTTACTAGAAATTTGTAACTATTTCATAAATAAAATCATTCTAATTAATTAAAATTGTAAATGTATATCATATTTTCGGACAAGAAAAAAATCAAACTGTATACCATATTTTCTGACGGATGGAGTATTAAACTACTAGCGATAAAAATAGTTCATACAGTTATGTACTAGGATTTAGGCATCGAGAATTTTTTCAAAAAGACTCTTAGCTGAAATCTAGGAAATTAGACAACTGTGTTACAAAATCAGAGTTATGCAGCCGGCTCAAATTAGTCCATTTTACGGTTGGTTGATTCATATTTTTTGTTTTACTTCTTTTTATCCTCTGCGACCATTCTTTTAATTATCTCGTTTGATAAAAATAAGAAAAAAATTGTTGAATAAATATGAATTTTTTACAAGATTTCATAACGGAATGTATTTTGTAAAAACTTAATTTGAAAATGTAATTTAAAAAGTACAGTCACTGACAAATATTTTTATATATTTCAAGTTAATTTCAAATCAGAGTTTATTTCCTAAATTTGATGATAAAATTAAAATGATAAGAGTCTGAAATACAATTTTACAACAGGCTATAGATAACTATTTTCAAAGTCGAATAATGGAGAGACAGATAATTTGTCAGGTTGGTTGAAAATACTTGAATTTATTGTAAGTACTGATTCATGGTCAATGCTCTGTATCAAAGTTTTCCAAAGTGCGGGCCGCGGATTAGAACATCGGTTCACATACTACAAAATGCAATTATTTTAATGCATTTTCCAAATATTTCCTCCCCCATTCTCCCATAAAGTTTAGAATACCTAAATTAATAGGTATCTTATTGCTTCTGATTTTTCATAGTCACCATTTAGAATATTGAGACAGTTTAGAAAGATTTTTTTGATAAGTTTGTGATAATATTAGCCAGTTTCTAACTGTTGTTCTCATTTCGTCGTCTACCACCCAGATATTTCTTGAGATGGGAGAATAAATGATAATCACTCTCATAAATGATGCAAGATCGGGACTATATGATCCGGAAAAATGATCCAATGAAATTCGGCAAGTCAAGTGCTTGGATAGGGATCCGCCAACTTCAAAGAAACATTATAGGATATCCATGATGCCAAAAATATTGAGAAACACTGATATATATATCATCAAATTGTATTTTGTTTATTATATTCGCGTACCAACTACGTATTTATGTCTGGAGCAGTGATTCTTAACTGGGGCGCCAGCGCCCCTTTGTGGGCGTTTTGGAGGTCTGGCGGGGTGTTTTTAAATTTTTAGCATTTAGGGGGCGCTGCAAAAGTTCAAGTGGGCATTGTATCAATATAGAAAAATAAGGTATGTTCATTTGCTCAATTGTTGCGTACACTGCACACATAACCATTGTAAATAATTGTGTAGACGATCGCGAATAACATATCGCGATCGGGTTACCACGTTGCATCTGACTGTTTGGCTTTTGACAATTAGTGCCGGATATATTCGAAAAGATAGAAAATCTCCTGAATCTTCAAGGAAACAATATCAACCTTATTAAAGCCAAAGGAGTTGAATTGAGCTTTATCAATAAACTAAAATTATATAAAAAATAATCTTTGTCGGCGAGAATACCATCAGTTTTCTTCTTTACAACAATTAAAAGAAGTTACGCTCAAGAATTCGGATTTTGAAACATACTGTAGCCACATGGACGCCCTTATCGAAGATATGATATTACGACTCAAAGACTTGCAGAAACTTGTGATACCAGCTTGGTTAATTAATCCATTTTTATCAGACGTAGAAAGTCAGTCAAAATTTAAAAGAGCAGTTTATTGACCTAGCCAAAATAATATTCAATCAATGTGATTATAATGTTTTTTGGGTTCGTTTTCGTCCTCAATACGCTCTTCTGTGGAAAGAAGTAAAATTACCCATCATAGCATTTTCATCTTCCTATTTAGTAGAAAAGGATTTTAGCACAGTAATGCATATATTGAAAAAATCACGAAATCGATTACAAATAAGCCAAAGAGGAGATTTGAGATTATGTTTGACTAAACTTGAACATTATATTACGAACTTTTCTCATCATTTTTTATTTGTAGCAGGAAATTCATTGCATAAAATACATACCTACATAGAGAAAAGTGTAAATTTTGTTTTTTGTGTGGAGGGGGCGGTGGATAATTTTACTGTGGTAAAGGGGGCGATTCTTTCAATACGGTTAAGAAACACTGGTCTAGAGTATGGTTCTTTTTTACTAATTAACAAAAATCAGCTTGATACAAGGGCCAAGGCGAAATTTTCTGCTAGGGACCCCATGTAAGCTTGATCCGCCTTTGCTTGATGAGTCACAAAAAATATGTTGCGGACCGGAAGCGGCCCGCGATCCTTCACCTCTTCTTATAGATAAGCATCATAAATGCCCCCGCTAACAATGACTCCCGGATACGCCACTGGCGGACCCTATGACAGACAAATCTTATATAGCGTTTTTAGGCTCGAATTTATAAGTAATATTTATGGGAAAATGTATTCATTAAAAACACCAACTACAGTGTTGTTCCATGCAATTTACTATAATGTGCATTCCTAATTATTTAATAACTAAGTTTTTGAATTGAAAGAGTCGTTTCTTAGTTCGCTTTTCTATAATAACTTTTTTTGCCGGCCACCGTGGCGTAGTGGTTAGTTAGCGATGCACTGATTTCTAGGCCATGGGGACTCGGGTTCGAATCTCGATTATGGCATGGATATTTGTGTTGTCCAAAAAATTGGGCTGGTCAAAAAAAAAAAAAATGCATCTACTGAATAATGAATGGCCTTAGCAGCTAAATCAAAAAAAAAAACTTTGTTTCGGAAACCAAGAGATGGTTTAAAAGAATGAGGCTAACTGAATTTACGAGAGGCGTTTGATAAGTCTTTGATTAAAGATGGCGCTGAGATCGTTAGTTTGATATTATTTTCAACATTTGCCATTCTTTGTAGACATACACACTAAGTTTTAAGTAGATCTGTGAATTAGTACATTTTTTTCAGCGTTCGGAAGAGGATAAGTTTGTGTTTATTTGTTACAATGGAAAAAAGGGAATTTCGTGTGTTGATAAAACAATACTTTATGTGTGAAAAAACCATTAAGAAAACTAAAATAAAGTTAAAAAATCACCTGTGGCCACCACAGGACCCACGCCATCATAAAGTACTTGTATAAAATACATTCTAGCGGCAGAGTAGAAATAACTTGGCCTAATATTTTCTAACAGAGATATTATTTATCATGACCATGGAAACGTTACATATAAGTATGAAAAAATTGAGACTTCTCAATTTCTCTTTGAGAAATTTTACAATTTTTTTCCGAAATGTTTCGTTTTATCAAAAAACGTCTCAATTAAAAGTTATTAGTTATTGCATTTATAGCAACTTTTGTTAAATAATTTTTTTCTAAATATTTTTCTGTTGCTAAACATTCGCAAAAATCTTAAAATCGACACGAGTAAACTCTCATTTCAAGTCAACCGATTTTTACCAAAACTTGATCAAGTCGTGCTATTGATGTTAAAAGCTTAAATATGCAGTTTCATAAAAATTTGTTTAGCCGAATTTGCTCTGCACGTGTACACAGACAGACAGATAGACAGACAGACAGACAGATATACAGACAGACAGACAGACGGACGGATGGACAGACAGATAGACCAACAGACATCATGCTAAAAATAGTCAAAACGTTATGTAGGGACCTCAATTCGTGAAGATCTATCGAAATCTCGAAATGTCAAAATCGGTATGATCACAATACCTCCCTTATATATGTTGGCGGTCGGTAAAAAGTATTATAGAAACTCTGTTCCGGCGCATGGAATGAACCAACTGGTTCACTAAATTTCGTTGTGATTGTACGAGCACGAATGATGGTAAGCGCTCAGGATATTCGAATGAGGTAAACTAACCATTGTTAAAAAAAATTCATGATATCGTGTTGAACGTCCGCCGAGTGAAGATACGCGAAATAGCCAAGATGGTAAACATCTCAGATGAACGTGTGTTTCATATCCTACACGAACATTTGGGCATGAAAAATCTATCGGCAAGATGTACTGTATGTGCTTAGTGGACCAAAACCGGAATTGCGTGACCAGTTTGAAGCAATGATTGGACATGTACAAGCGTAATCCAAGTGAGTCTTTGCGACGATTCGTAACTCCTGATGGATCCATTACTACACACTAGAAATGAATAGTAAAAAGGTCCTCAATTGCAACGGCGAAGTTGGTCTCCACCCTATTCTCCAGATTTGGCCCCCTGTGACTTCTTTCTCTTTCCAAACATGAAGAAATGGTTCTCGGAAAAAGATTCGCATCGAACGAAGAGATTATCGCTGAAACACGCGCCTATTTTGCAGAGTTCGAGAAATCGTACTTTTTGGAAGGCTTAAAAATGTTGGATTATAGTTGGGAAAAATGTATATAATTATTATAGTCGCTGACTACAAACACCCTTCGTATGAGTAAATTTCCTTACAATACAATAGCAATAAATTATATTAAAGTACTGAAGTAACTAATTGTTTATTTATTTTATTTTTTTTAATAATTCAGTGTCAGGCATTCTTTCTGTGATAGCTAATTGGTGGTAGTGGTAACACATGTGCTCTGCGTTGCTAAGATCTCGGGTTCGAATCCCGTTCAAGCATGGCATTTTTCAAAAATAATAATTGTCCTGGCTAATTGACAAAGCAGCAAAGGCCATAAAAAAAAAATAAAAAATTGGTAGTAGCACTTCAGATGACTACCAATAATTTTTGTTCTCGATTATGGAAAACATCTGTCCACCTAAGTACCTACGTGCTTCCAAAGAGGGAGAAGATTCTCTCCGCATACCTACTTAAATAGACAATTTCTTCCTTTTTCAATGAAGCGAAAATATCGAAAAAATGACACATATTAGTAAATGAATTAAGGTTTTTCTAGCCTCTTTTGTAACTTCTGGACAAATTATTTCTATTTTTCAAAATTTATATATATATTATGTGTAGATGATGATATAAAACTTTTTAATATTGAAATTTTGTTTTACTTTCCAGTTCTTGAAAAAACCTTTTTAACCCTATTTTCGTAAGCTTTGGGCACTTCGCCTTATGAATAAGCCGGTTGATTCGTTTCCTGTATTTTAGTTTTAAATTTGCAAATAAATATTGAGCAGAAAATTAGTAAATTTTTGAAAAATTTCTATTTTTTTTTTTCCGAATTTCAGATTGTAATTGGAGGTTGCGTGGTCGATCTTCTGGCTAATATTCATAGTCCAAAGAGTATTACGGTAAGTTTTTTTTTTACTTTGTTTATTTTCAACTTCATTACTGATTCTTTTGAGAGTTTTGTTGTAAAAACAAAGAAACTCTTGTATTGTCGTCACTTATGTGTGTAGCTGTCTGTATAGTAGATATTCAGACCAATTCTGTAACTCAGTTACTATGATTATAGTAACTAAAGTCGTCACTATGAGCAAGGTCAGTTACTATCATGAATGAAAGTCATACTTTTTATAATATTTTATCTTGTAGTAACGTTACTACACAGTAAATTTTTACAGAATTGATCTGATTGTGGCTAAGTATTGAAGTTAGTTATATACAGGGTGTTTGTTTGAAACGGGGCACCCTGAAAATCTCCTTTATTTGAAAAGATACAAAAAATCTTCAGAACAAAAGTTAAACAAGACAAAAAGGCCCATCTAAAGGTTACTGTAAGAATTCTGAGGCACTTCCGGTTTCACCGGAAATGATGTCAACTTTTGATCTAGCGTAAGGAATCGATAATTTTATATTTTTTTCCTAAAAGTACATTAAATTAGCTTTACAATGACACCAAAAAATTATATTTTTATGTTAACCATTTCAAAATGGCGACCATTTATTTACAAAATAATAATCAGCATAAGTTTTACAAAGTTGAACGTAGCAAGCTTTGAAAACCATAAAAAAAGAAACAAAATATCTCTAAAATTGAACACGCATGTTGAAAATATGTTGTAACTTATATTTTTCAAAAATATTGATTTTCATCTATCAAATGAAAGCTTGTGATGGTACGGCACGGGCATAGCAAAAATTTTAAATTTTATATTTGTATTTTAGTTAAAATCTCCTGCAAAATATTTGACTTGAGAGAGCGCCGCGACTACCTGCTTTACATCTGCCACGACCCTCTAAGCCACTCACCTTACGGGTGAGTGACCCCTCGTTAATAATACACAAGAACTACATCATGAGTTGATGTAGTTCTACACAATAAGATGTGGCCACAAGCCTACACTAGAGCTTGCTTACTGATTGATTTACGACGGTTGTATATTTATTTTAAACATATGTGCTGTTTAGATTAAGATTCTAAGAATCTAATATTTTGTAAGGGTGGCACTGCCGAAATGTGCCTCAAACAAATTTTAACTAGTCTGTGTCGTGAGAATTTATTAACCATTGGTTGATGTTCTTTTTTTGAAATGTATATGCGTCTCTCTTACAAACAGGATCCAATATGGTTAAATGAATTCTCCGTATAGCACTTGGAGGTGCTTGCTATTATATAAACCCAACGTTTTCAGCTCTCGAGGCCAGATCGGGAGTTACGGCCCGTGATGGTCACCAAGCCGGACTCAGAGACTAACTGCGATCCTATTTTACACCCTGGGTATTTCCTTCGTGGGCAGATGACTCGGAGACTAACCGTGCTCCTAGTTCACGTCCCGGTAGAGGTGCTTCAGGTCCAGCAAGTCAGACTCAGAGACTAACTGCGCTCCTAGTTCGCACCCTGGGTATTTCCTTCGTGGGCAGATGACTCGGAAACTAACCGTGCTCCTAGTTCACGTCACGGTAGAGGTGCTTCAGGTCCAGCAAGTCAGACTAAGAGTCTAACTGCGATCCTAGTTCGCACCCTGGGTATTTCCTTCGTGGGCAGATGACTCGGAGACTAACCGTACGCCTAGTTCACGTCACGGTAGAGGTGCTTCAGGTCCAGCAAGTCAGACTCAGAGACTAACTGCGCTCCTAGTTCGCACCCTGGGTATTTCCTTCGTGGGCAGATGACTAGGAAACTAACCGTGCTCCTAGTTCACGTCACGGTAGAGGTGCTTCAGGTCCAGCAAGTCAGACTCAGAGACTAACTGCGATCCTAGTTCGCACCCTGGGTATTTCCTTCGTGGGCAGATGACTCGGAAACTAACCGTACGCCTAGTTCACGTCACGGTAGAGGTGCTTCAGGTCCAGCAAGTCAGACTCAGAGACTAACTGCGCTCCTAGTTCGCACCCTGGGTATTTCCTTCGTGGGCAGATGACTTGGAAACTAACCGTGCTCCTAGTTCACGTCACGGTAGAGGTGCTTCAGGTCCAGCAAGTCAGACTCAGGGACTAACTGCGCTCCTAGTTCGCACCCTGGGTATTTCCTTCGTGGGCAGATGACTCGGAGACTAACCGTGCTCCTAGTTCACGTCACGGTAGATGTGCTTCAGGTCCAGCAAGTCAGACTAAGAGTCTAACTGCGCTCCTAGTTCGCACCCTGGGTATTTCCTTCGTGGGCAGATGACTCGGAGACTAACCGTGCTCCTAGTTTCTCTCCGAGGTTCTCCAGCACGCTAAGGCAATGTCTATGTGTACCCGGCGCTTGGGCATTGTTCCGGTCGCTACGCCTCACAACCATAGTGTACCGTCCTATCAGAATGGTTGACATCCGTAAAAACTGTCACCCCGGCTAGCAAATCGGAGGGGGGGGGACGACATAATAGTCGGCCATAAATGCCAATATGACTACAGCGAAATATACAATAAATATATGAACAAAGGGGAATATAGTTAAACCCAATCAGCGAATAGTAGTTGTATGATAGACACTGTACGACTGTTAAATAAACTTTTTGATTAAAAGGTACCTCTCACCATTTTATTTCATTTGACTTAGCCTCCCGCTCCAAATAAGCGAACTGTTCTTAAAACACAACGTAATAGGGTCGTCTTCCACCGCGAACCGTTACAAGCTTATTGTACATAGAAGCCAAGTAGTTTTCAACAATATTTTTATTATATCACGATTTTTGCCAATAATGTGCTAAAAAAGTTTATTTTGATTTTGATTTGTCTACATTCAAAATTATACGGCAACAATGTTGTCAATTTTAAAGAAATTACAAAAACCAATTTATAGAACTTTTTATTCTTGTATTTTTGCTCTTAAATGTACAGAAGAGTCAATTTCCGCACTTATTTAAAATCCCATGTTAAACTGCTATGCTCCGCGTTTCGTTGCACACACAGTATAATACAGATATAATAAAAATAGTTACAATATAAAATAGACAAATATAAAAATAAATAAATTTGAGAACAAACAAGTGTAAAGATTTGGAATAAAATACTTAAAGGAGGGGACTCCAGGGCAGGGGCGGATCGAGGAATTGAATCGGCCCGGGGGATTTGGATGATTCGGCCCGGGCTTGCGGGACTTGTTGACCGGGACGTGTCCTCGGGAATAAATAAAGATCAAAATATACTTAAATAAACTTATTTAATTTATACTTTTAATATTAATATCGAAAATAAAAATACAGTCTCTAAAATAATAAAAAAAAATGTGATAATAACAAACAAAAAATGTGAGTGATTTCTAAAATAATATCATAGAATTGATCATAGGTATTTGAGTGGTTAGCGGCCGTCGTATCTGCCCAAAAAGCTATCGGCCCACCGGGCGATGCCCGATCGCCCGATAGGTCGATCCGCTCCTGCTCCAGGGGGAGGGGGCGCAAGTTTCCCCTCTTGCCACTTACTGCGGTCGCGCATGTTTCCTCTGTAGAGGCTCGCGACGTCCAAGAGGTTGAGAACTCCTGATTTACATGACGGATCGTTCATTTAAATCAGGAGTTCTACGGAGCGTAGGTTTTTCTGAATGGTACAATAAAACAGTGATAAAATATGTAGGGAATAATGATAAATGTACTTGTATGAAATGAAAACACATATTTTAACAATACATTGGTTTTTATTAAATTTCAATAAGGTATATACAACTTTAAAGTAGTATGGTTACAGATTGGAATTCTCAACGTATCAATATAGCTTCTAAATAGAATACTCTATGAATATACAGTGTGGCTAAGACCTGGAAAGGCTACACACAACTCTACCAGTCATCCAAAACCCTTCCAAATCCTATCCATTATTCTTGGGAAGCATTTGGTTAGGGTTCCGAAAGTTAAATAGCCTTTTCATCTGTCCATCCGCTCATTCTTTAGGCACTTCCAGGACAGTAACAAGGCTAATATCATTTTTTACTTTATTTTTACTTCCAATTTTATACAGCAAGGCTAAATGCAGTATTTTTATTATTTGTTTTCAACATATTTTGGTAGGAAATCTACCTATGTCAGTACGTCCCTTTTCTCTAATAAAACTCGTAATGTTTTAGTTAATTTTAGTAATACTACTTCGACAAATATGGTTTTAAAAATGTGCTTATAGTCATCATCAGCGCCAGTGTTACGCATAGGGGAAGCGGGCACTCGCCTGTAGCGCAAAATTTGAAAAAACGCCAGAATGTTGAATGCATGTATAACAAGTCCGTTATTTAATTTTGTCACCAGGGTGGAACACAATTTTGCCTGTACCAGCCAAAAGACCGCTGGCGCTGGACATCGTTATCATAATGGGCGCGACTGCCCGAGGTAAGCCTAGGCCTCCTGTTTCCAGGTTTCATGACTATGTTTTCAATCTATGTACATTCAGGAGTAATATGGTCAGTATTACGTCAAGTTCTTAATGTACACAGAAAGGCGCCTACAGTTTATAGCCGGTTGTGAACGGCTAAGCAGAACCTGTAATTTGTATGATTACTTTTTGCACAAACTATTTGTTTTAAGAGTTGAATTCACTTCCATACCCTTACTTAGCAGTCAAACAGCATGTACAAATAATTTAACGCTAGCGGCGACAGGCTAGCTCAGTATGTACTCATAATGTGCTTGTAGTAAGAACAGAATACATCAATTTTGAAACAGTGTGATATTCTGTCGTTTTATTATATATAAATAAAATTAGGCTATAATTGTTTTTCCTTCGTTCTTATACTTCGTTTCTGCACAGTTCTGGTCATTATAAGATCATATTCATAAAAAAATAATTTCCATCTGTGTATCTGTTTGTCTGAGACTCACGCAAAAACAGCTAGTCATTTTTCGTGTAATTGGGTGTGACAGGAACAAACCGGGGTTCAAACCTAGGATATATGGCATCTCAAAATTTTTATTCTACCGGTGGGTTCTGGTGGAGAACGTTACGATAGAGTTGAAATATTATTGATTTAAAAGCAAAAACGTAGGTATATAACAAAAAATGTTTTTGTGAGACGCTGTAAATCAAAAATCTTGAAACAACCACTTAATATTTAATGCAGCAATATAACTAATAGGGAGTGGAGAGGGCTGTGGAGAGTGCTATCTATAAACTTTAATTTCATTACCGTTTAGTTAACAGCAAAAATGTAAATAAAAAAGTTGTTTAGAATGAAGAAAAGATTATTTTCTGTTAAATTTTCATACTTTTTTATGATTTTTAACAATGATAAATTTATTATCATTGTGTTAACTGTATACACTGTCAAGAAGTTCTTCAAATGAGGTGACAGGCATTCGAAAGTAATTCAGCATGTTACAGAGCGATCAACAAATCTTGTTCGTTATGCATTACTTGACAGAAACATTTAGTTATCAAACTTATTTCCAAGGACATGTACACATAGGCGTACATTCTATATTTATTACCTTATACCAATTGATTATTAAATGAACACTATTTTTCTCTACACGCCTGTGAGTTGACAACAGGTATTAAGTTAGGAACACATATTATCGTTGTTTCTCGGGTGAGTTCGAGCAAACGAAGTAATCTGATTGGTTCTTTGTTAAATTGGATTTTCAGCTGTGGATTAGAATACAGTTTTGATATTTTTAAACTCATTGTTTACTTTTATGTAACTGACAAGAAATTATGATCGCACGGTACATTTAAGCCTCCGAACAAAGAACGATACACCTTAAATGAATAGAAAACACAAATCTGTTGAATCGGTCCGCTAGCAAATTAATATTTGATAGTTTTAAAGAATACCCAAATTTAGAATTCAGGTCGCAAGAATTTATCAAAGAAACGATGTTTGCAGAAAGTGTTAATGGTAAAAAAACTTAAAGGAGAACTGCAATCGAACAGTAAAAATAACTGTAAGATAAGGCTAAAACATAAGAAGAAGGGCGTAGCTAAAAAATCAAAAGCCAACAAACCGAGAGGAATCTTTTGGAATTATTTAACACCCACGGTCAGATTGGAGTTACTGTATTTTGTAGATAATGATTAACGATCGTACGATAGAATCTGCAAAAGTCGTATTAACGAAATATACGTTATTATTGCAAAGAAAAAATAATTTAGAAACCAGTAGACCACACTTGATCGGTAACCAGCAAATCATGTAAATTGATTCCAGTACTTGGAGAATGTTACGACTGTCTCGACTGTTATGACTGAACGACCTTACGATAGAAACAACATATAGTTAATATTGCGAAGAAAAAAATATTTACAAACCAGTAGACCATTCTTGCTTGGTAACTATCAAATCACTTTTAAAAAAAAATCTTTAATTGGAGAATGTTAGGATTGTACACGTTGGCGCGGCTAGAGATAGCTAAAGAAACCAGAATTTGCCAAGAAAAATGCATCTTCATACTAGCCGTATGTGATATTCTGCGATCTACAGTACCTCCACGAAAACTACCATAGTTAGGGCATACGTGACATCACCATTTCTCTACGGCTGCAAGACTTGGCCCGATAAAGATGCTATCAAGAGAAAATTGCAGCTGCAAATCGATGTCCTCGAAGAATCTTTTAGACCCTGGATCCAGGAATTCTACACAGACCTATACAGAATTCTACACAGTCCAGGTAACCCCGCACAGGTTTGCCTGTACAGATATGCAATTTGTTAGTACACAAAAGCTGTACCAACATGATAGAGTTCTCTGTGCTGAATATGTCAACATACGATGCTTCGGCTATGGTTGGCATGTAAATAGTTTCCGAAAATTCTTATTAACATAAAATGAAATGTAACATATGATTATATAAGCCATAAGATTGGTGAAAACAAAAGAATGATATTCGTATGTAAATTTGTTAAAGAAAATGAAATTTATGCTTAAACATTAGCATATTTATTTACGGATGAATGAAGAGGACAAAATTACGACTTGCTCAGAGATCAATAGAAAGAACAATGATTGGTGTTACACTTCTAGATTGTAAAACAAATTTTTGGATCAGACATCAAACGAAAGTTTGTGATATAATTTGAAGAATTACACGTTTGAAGTGGTAGTGGACAGTCCACATTATTAGAGCCAATGATGATAGATGGATCAGGTAAGTACTGGAATAGCGGCCTAGAGAATGTACTAGAAACAGAGACAGACCACTTACCCGGTGGATAGACAATATCAATAAACTGATGGGGACTGCAAGTGGCACATGGCAAGAAAGGAGTGGATATGAAAAAAGGAGGTCATGTCTAGCACTGACCATTAATGACTTTTTGATGCTGATGATGATGATGATGATGATGATTATGATGATGATGATTATGATGATGATTATGATTAACTGTAATTTAAAACTTGCAACTTAGAAAAGTTACGATTCATTTGACTTAATTTATTTTTGTAGCTGTCTTTTGATTTAATTTGACCAGACGTAATTTTAGTTTTTATAAATTGCGATGAATTTCTCAATGCACTCTCAATTATTATTATGAAACTTGGCACGGGATAACCGAACTAAAAGTCGCTATCTGTCGCTACTCACGCTTCGGTAAGCCTGCACCGGTCACTCCACCGCAGGTATATCGAATGAAATTATTTACTTGCTCCTGTCGCCTGCACAGTCAGAAATATTTGTACAAGTTTATTATCTACACCTTTAGGTATACCGAACTTTTACGCCTGTAAAGGCATACTCTACAGGCGTCCCTGTACGTTTGTAGCGGTCTTGATAAACATTATTTGACACTTCTGCACATTTTTAAAACACAATTATTGTCTACAATAAAAGTCCACTTCCAGAAAAAATCCGTGTCCAACAATCGCAAACTTTCCTATCTTGTTGGCCTATTTTGGATTTTAATTAGAGTGAAAATATTAGCAATTTATATTTCAAATCAAATAATAATGACGATAACTACTTTTCATAGGCACTTTCAGGACAGAATGTGACAAAATAATACAAATTAAAGCATCAGTAAAATATTGAAAATTAAATTTAGGCACTTTCAGGACAAAAAGCGAAATTTGCAAAGTACTGACATTTAATAATTTGTTAAATCAGTTATCAGAAACGAATTAAAAGCCACATTTCGATTGAAGATTATTGTTGTTATTTTATAAATAATATAATACTCAACAAACATTTTGGAGCAGGATTAAACCTGTTACACTGAATTCTATTGCAAACGTGTGTTATATTTAATACACATTATGTTCAAAACATTATCTAGATATCTCTATTTTATATTGTTATTATATATAGATTTAAAATATCGTAGGTAAGTTCTATAATACACATTTGCAATAACTCTTAAAACAATGTTTGGATCTTGTAAAGTAAAACCACAGAAAATAAATAAGATTCAGTAAGTATTTAAAGTCTAAAGTTTTGTCTACATCGAGGAAAAATAGTCACACTCAATGCCGAGAGATTTACACTTAAATAATTCCAAGGACGGAGGACACGTGTTCTCGATTTTAGTAACTGTCGGTAAAGAACAAAGGCTTATTGTTGGACTTGAGTTTAGCGACAAGTGTAGACGGGCTGTTGTACAATCAACACAATGTCGTCCGACATCTTTATTTAAAATGGCAGATCTCGCGACAATGAGACGTGCGACCTCAATACAATTTAGTCGGGTGCTTGTCCAGTGACATTGTCCTGAGATATGGTCGCGTGACACTGCCGTATGATTATGTGCCAGTGTAAACACACCATGATACTAGAACAAAGTGATTCGGCTCACATTTTGGATGACTTTTTTTAGATACTCCCATATTTTCCAACTATGCATTTAAGTTCATATATATTTACGTCGAGAGTAAACTTGTCTTTTTAAATTTTTGTTTTAAAATGATGAATCGATTGTATCTTCTGTGGTGATACTATACAACACATTGGTATCTTATGATACAACAAATTTATGAATCAGAGATAATTTATAAACAGCATAAAAGTATAGCCATTTCAGTACTTAAAATTTCAGGATCGAATTAATTATGCAAATTTGTAAATATTTACAGGCTATTCCAAACGATTAGGCGCAACTAACTGGAATTTTCACTTTTGTAAGTTGGCATTAGTTATTTTTTATATATTGAAGTCGGCTTTTCCTGAATAAAATGATCAAAAGCTTCAAACAATCTATAAAAATTACTAGCTTTGAAAGCCTAAACGTTTGAAATAGTCTTTATCTATATTTTAACTATTTCAGATTTATTATTATTTTTTAAACGTTGGAGACTTGAAATCGGTCTACACCAAGGTGATACACTTTCCTGCCTACTCTTAAATACTGTTCTTGAAAAAGTCGTGCGGTAATCAAGCACACAACATACAATTTTCAACAATAGCTGTCAAATCCTGACATCGACACCATTGGTAAAATTATGAAGTTAAGGAAGATTTCTGGTTCAACACAATTTTGAGGTAGTGAAAGAATTTGTATATCCAGTAAAATAAACTGTTGAATCTTACTTTCCCAAAGACGGTACGAATTCTTATTAAATGTTTTAAATTTAAAATTTTATCATGACAAAATAAATGTACCAAATACAATAATACGAACCATTCGTATATATGCTTATGAGACTTGGACAGTGAGCATTGGGATTAAGGAGTAACTGAAAATATTTGAGAAGAAAAAACTAAAATTTACGGATCTGCACAGGAAGCTTGTCTTTCTCTAGAACGCAGGGACCAGACATGGTTTTGTTAGTAAAAATACATTCAAGTAAAACAACTATAAAATAAAATTGAATTGAATTATCACAAAAAAAATCATATTTCATTCATTATCTGCATAAGTTTAATAATGATTCACGTGGACTGACAAAATGGTGAAAACCGAAAAACGGAAAAAAAGAAGAGGAAATAGAAGAAAACCCTTTGCAAAGCTGACAAGATTTGACATAATCCAATGTGTATCAATTCAATTCCGATTGTTCATCCTTATATAGAGTGTTTTCGTACATCCATGACCGCCAATACCCGTAATTTTTTTAACATTAAAAAAAAATAATAATTATCAATCAAGTAGAACGCAATAAATTGACAATCTTGAAAAAAAAAATATCCTTATCCAAAATACTATCGATGTTTCGATGTTTACTGCACAGGAAATATGTTGAAAGATAATTTTAAATACATTTTATTACTGTTTGACAAAAAGTGTTACAAAATCAACTTAATATATGATTTTAAAATGATCAGAGTAGAAGTATTATGCTATTATAAAATGTTATTTAAAAACTTAATGACAAGCTATAATTTATATGATATATTACAATTAAAATTAAGACTAAAAACAAATAAAAATAGAATATTAAGTGATGTACAAATATAGAAATGTGTTTAAGAAAAATGAATCTGCCAAAATAATGAAATAATTCAAAATGGAATGATAATAACAAACAGTAATTAATCCATTGTTCAGATTAATATTGTATATCAGCAATTAAAAACATATTCTTATGAATAAAATAAAGAAACCATAATAACATTTTATATACCATAACCAAGATAGCTTTCAACTACAAAAATTGACACTATTTACCTCCAATAATATCAACTTGGAGCTAAGAAAGCAACTGGCGAAAACATTCGTTTGGAGTGTAATGCTTTACGGCTGTGAGACCTTGATACTCGGGGCAACGGAAAGAAAGAAAATGGAGTCGTTTGAGTTGTGGTGTTACCGAAGAATGCTCAAGATCCCCTGGGTGGACAGAGTCACAAATGAAGAGGTGCTTCGGAAGATTGGAGAGAGACCGTCTCTGATGAATGCTCTAAATAAAAGAAGAAATTCTTGGATTGGACACATTATCAGACACACAGAACTAATCAATACCATACTGGAGGGCTCAGTAAATGGAACAAACAGCAGGGGTAGACCCAGATTGGACTACATTGGGCAGCTGATGGAGGGGTTAGGCTGCCTCTCTTACGTTCATCTTAAAAGATTGGCCCAGGATCGAGACGCGTGGAGAGCAGCTGGCAACCAATCCTTGGATTGAAACCGCAGAAGAAAATACCATAGCATTTCGTATCAAATTGTGCAAATTAACTTAAGCTTCTAGGTACATTAGTCAAAAGATGTATCTTGCGACAACTAATAAGAAAAATAATAAGCCGACACTCAGCAACTTAAAATCGGCATTCATCTTTGGAGATTGTTAAAGAGTACATAGAGCACATAATCAAATTTAGGGAAATCAACCAAACAACTGAAATTACCAGAAGAGAGAGACTCAGTTGAGCGACATTTAGGAAGTAAGAAT
Organism: Liopterus haemorrhoidalis; assembly: GCA_963971575.1. Classification (NCBI taxonomy): domain Eukaryota; kingdom Metazoa; phylum Arthropoda; class Insecta; order Coleoptera; family Dytiscidae; genus Liopterus; species Liopterus haemorrhoidalis. Next base: position 142,977,163 of record OZ020611.1, on the reverse strand, counting down.
GCGTACTTAAAATCCTGGAAGTATCTATTAACTTAAAAACAAAGGTGTATGACTTAGGCATTCTCCCAGTCACAACCTACTGTTTGGAAACAATAAATTAACAAAAGGTCATCCAGAGAGTCCTGGAATGTGCGATGCTTGGTGTAAGCTTAAGTGATAAATGGACTAACGAAGATATCTGTAAAAAGTAATTGCATCCCTTAAATGGAATCGGGTTGATCACTGGGGTAAAGAAGACATTAACAGATGAAAAAAACATAAAAGTTCACCGGCGTCCAAGAATCTGCAAACGTATTGTTAGTAAACAACAAAAAACGACGATTTAAAAGTAGCAGGTAGAAATGAGCATAAATTGGATAAGGGTTAGGAAGTATAGACGAAAAAGGGAAGAGGACTGTTCAGGGGTGGATAAAAATATAAGATTGATAGAAGAAGATTGTTTATAAAGGAGGGCCCCAACTAACGACCATATTTTAAAAAATATTATTTTTTAACATCTGTGTCGAAATATTTTACATTTTTATTTAGATGTAGTAATAGATAAAAATGAGCTAATAACTGATTCGATCCTTCAATAGTTTTACTTAAAATAGCTAAGTTACGTATATGGCATTAAGTATTCTGCGAAAAGTATGAAGATTCTGAAATGAAAATTCGGTTAACAGATTCTCTGCCACTGTACTATGAATACGATTTCCATATGGTCAACATAATAAAAGAGTTTTACCGCCTTACGAATTGCTTGTTTAAGACATACATTACTAACTAAAAATATAGTTTGCGCAATTCTGTACCACACAACACTCATAAAAACTAAAGCTTCCGATCGGGAATAGCGGCATTGTCGACGAAACCCGAACGTTCCCGATCGGGAACAGTGGCATCGTGGACTAAAACCGAATGTTCCCGATCGAAAACAGTGGCAGCGAACCTGTTAAGCAACTAAAACAGAAAAAAATTTAGTGCTACCTTTTGACAACCTTCGGAACCCTAACAAGTGCCCATACATTTCGGGCACAATCGACTAATTTTAACAGCTTTTACAGAGAAAATTGGTCTTTGCAGTATTTTTTAATTCGATTATTCGATATGAGTTTTATTTATTTAGCGATTAGTATTAGCATTAAATAAATATTAATAGGTCCTGCCTTTACATATTTTTATTTTATTATCGATTATAAGTTTTTTTTTTACGTTGAGTGTTAGATAATGTATATTCTAGTTAGTAAATTGCCACAATGTATGTGCACCTTTATGAGTCGTATTAGCCCAAATACCCATTCGGTTTATAAATAATTATCACAAGTAACAGCTATAAAAATTTTATTATATGTCCAACAGAGCTTCAATTATTTTTATCACACTTTCTTTTGACGCTTCTATCTTTCTTTCTTTGGTGTAGCTTTACATAGAATGTGTTACCCACTGCTTTACACATTTATCGTGCCTTCTCGTAGGTACAGTTATATAAACATTTTATTTTAACGAATATACATAGATAAAACAAATATGATAAAAGGTAACAGTTTCACATAGATTATAAAAATTTATATATTAATTCCATAAAAACACAGAATGAATTACAAAAAATAAGTTTTTTCGATTATCACTAACGTCAAAATTAAATAGAGTAGGCCCCCACATAACGTGCTTCACTCTAATCTTATTGTTTTCTTGTTATTCTTTTGGTTATTTTGAATAAAATGTTGTCTTTAACAGATTGTAAACCACTCAAGGTGAAAATGTGTCGTATTATTTAGCACCTTTATCATGCAATATTTAACATTACAGCTGTGTTAAAGTGAACAAGTTTGTTCAGCATAAACTAAAGCCGGCATTACAATAAGATATTTTATAAAATTTATCTTATAAACTTTCTTTTAGGAATCCCAAATAGGCATACTAATCTTATCATAAATACTATCACAAAGTTTTCAATGAATTTCCACAAGATGCTTAATGCTATTTTAATTTTCTTTTAGTAAATAATATACAAGTGTATTTTAAACAAGAAATACCAATTAGTTTTGAAAATGAGCACCTCAGGCCTTTACACAGCTCTTAAATCTCTGCGGCAACTTGTCAACCGAATTACGAAGGATTTTTACACAGTACAATTATTTTTATACATGAAAAGATTTTTAATATAGAGCAGTCGTTCAACTACCAAAATGACAGGTCGTATGCTATAAGTTCACGAGAAGCACATCAGAAAAAAGGATCCAGAAGAGCCATTAACCTGCTTCAATTATTGTTCAGCTATGTAGATATCCGTGCTTCAGGATAGGGCCTGCAAGAAAAGACACCCTAATATCCCAAGTCTGCAGCGCTCCCTGATGAAGTCAGCGAAGGCATTTGAGTAGAAAGTCTTCGTAATTCTATTAACGTGTGGCCACAGAAATTTAAGAGCTGTGTAAAGGTCAGAAGTGACCACTTGGAAGCTGATTGAAGTTTTTTTTTTTTTTTTTTAAATACATGTATGTACTAAAAGAAAATTAAAATATCTTTATCACGATCTGAATTATGAAATGTAGTAATGATGTACATTGTTCTTTCTAAGGTCGCTTCTAGTCTTATGTTTTTGTTTTTGTAATCTGAATGTCCAGGATTACGTATCATAAATAAATAAATGTCGTGGAATCTAATTGAAAACTTTGTGACAGTATTTATGTTAAGACTATGTATTACACCGTTTTATAAGTTTTATATAAGATTTGACTGAAGATGGACGACAAACCCACTCTTGCTTGTGCAGCGGCGATTATTACAATATGTTTCGTGCTGAAAAAAATCAGTCCAATTTTTTTATTGAAACCATTATATCGTAGGCTTTTAAACATCATTCCTTTCTATTTGTAAGATGATAAACCAGAGGTAAATACTGGGAAACTTAGGTTAGGTTTAATTCATTTCTATAAACACGATCTGAATTATGAAATGTAGTTATGATGTACATTGTTCCTTCTAAGGGCGCTTCTAGTCTTTTTTTTCTGTTTTTGTAATCTAAATGTTCAGGATTACATATCACCAGGGTGACCAGGTCTCAGGGTTTCACCCGGAGTCTCAGGGTTTTAACATCGTTTCTTCGGGCTCCGGGTTTTGTTATAAAATCTCCGGCTTACGCTAATTTTATCTAAAACTAATGTAAATGGTTTATAGTAATGAAAATACAATAGTTACGTTTCATATAATCATCGCAAATCTCGCGAGCAGTGCCTGCGTATATCTATCTCTTTCTATTTCCGATCACGCCAACGGTTAAAGCCGATTAGCCGGATATACAGAACTGCAGCAGTCGCCGACTGTTTGACTGTTCTGTGTCGCCAACTGCTGGACTCGGACTAACAACTGTCAGCCGGTAGTGCGAGTCAGACAGTAGCGGGTGATGGTAGACGGTCGATGGAAGTTGTTTTTTATATAATTCGATTTTTTTTTTCAATCTCAGGGTTTACCAAAACTGAAATCTGGTCACCCTGATCATAACCCTTATATTCCAAAATCATTAATTTATTTGTTGAAATGCACATGTAAAATTTACTTTTGCTATCTTTCTTTCAAGCTGGTACATATTTTATAAAAAAGCCCTATTACACTATCAGATTGTCATCAATTATATTTTATAAAAGATATTTTACAAAGATCTTTTATAGTGTAATGCCTGCTTAAGCAACATATTAAAACAACATTTCTTTCTTTGTTTTGTTACCTACTTTCAAGGCAGTTTTTTCTTTTGTTTATAATTTTCTATTTCTTTATCTCATGAGTCGTTATAGCTAAACTTTCAAGACACCATTTTATTAACAAAGTTGTTAGTTATTAGAAGAACTAATAAACAAGTTAAGTGTAACTCGAGTCAAAATAACTTACAAAAACATTTTATTTTAACATCATTTTAACTTGAGTTAAGGTTAACTCCAGCTAAACCTTTAACTTGTTATTTAGCAACCGACCATCAGACGAAAAATTTCAGAATTAGATTTAATGGTTGGTTCATTTAGATTCTTATATATTAGAGTCAAATAAGGGCCTACTGTATTAAGTTCGATTCACTCTATAATATGTTTTCTTTTAGTATATGTTAATGATTTTCTACTTGCATTTATTGCAAAAAACATACTACAAACTTTATTTTCAACATAAATAGAGTGATTCAAATATTATAATTAAAAAATTACACATTAATAAATTTGTTTTTGATGTTAATATTGTGTGAGCTATCGTGGGGACACATACACATATTACATTTATAGAAAATTTTGGGTATCGTGTACACATTTCTGACGAATATATAATAGAAAATGGAATTATATATAAATTGTGAAAACGTCCAAAACTATGTATATCTTATCGTTTTTAATGGTTATGAAAATGGTAAATATAATTGAAAAACGTCTTATGATTACATGATTTCGATTTTATTAACAATACACTTTCTTAAACTGAAAGTATATGAGGTGTGAAAAAAACTAATAAGACTGATTTCGATTAATTGGAATTGGCAACATTATCTTTACAGTTTATTTTCATCCTTATGAAACTACACAAGTCCAGACTGGCATTACTCCCTTTCTCAGTACAAGTTAACTCGATAACGATAATACGTGCGATTCTGCAATAAGTTACGCGAGTTTGTTTTGGTGGCACGTCACAAAAATGGAACAACAAAATATTGAACAGCGCTATGTAATAAAATTTTGTGTAAAATTTGAAGGTCATTGCAACAGAGAGAAGTTTCTAAGTGGCATAAACCACTTTTTGGTAACCAAAATTAAAGCCATGCTCATTTGTATATTTGACAGTCTAGCAATTGTGCATAAATAATGTTGTGATGATTTGGGATACCTCAGATACAACAGACCGATCAGAATTACTATCGAAAAGTCCTCGAAAGACTCAAGTTATACGTGTCCGGTCTGTGACTGTTGGATGCTGCAGCATGGCAATACTTGTCATGCGGCATCCTCTGTTACCGCGTTTTTGGTGACAAGGAGGTTCTTGTGATTTCATACCTTCTTTATTCTCCCAATCTGAGTCTGTGTTATTTCTTCCTATTCCCAATGATAAAATCCAAATCACGAATGATTATGGAGGTCATTTACACATTCAAATAAGTAAATTAAAATTAAAAAAATACTCAAGACCCGGCATCTTCATACTGTTAATAATATCCAGAAACCGACCACCTAAAGGCAGTTCTAGTTTCGGAGTTCTAGCACTGCTTCTAGGAGTGGGAGAAATGTCTCCGCCGAAGTGTAGTTTTCAGATGAAACTACATCTAAGGTGAAAATATCGTTTTGTATTTAAGTTGCCATTAAAAATTGTTATAGGATCAGTCTTATTACTTTAATTTGCGCACCTCTGGTGTTGAGTGTATAACTTCGGAAAATAATAAGTAATTGGGTCATTATCTGGTTGAATATTTCACTTTTAGAAGTAGTATAATGGGTCTTTTTGGAAAGGGAAATATACAAATATTACAATTTTTATTGGCTGTATGCTATTTACGTTCAGTGTTAGATCCTTCCATATCTTTAACATTTATCAATATGAAAAACATCGATATCATTTGTATTCCAATAATAAGTGTAGAAAATTAATGTTTGAACGACTTCATTTGCAAAAATAAAAGACATGCGCATTGCTTCAAAATCGGTTTTTATGGTGATCTCCAAGAAGAAAGAATATACCATTGGGGTGATAATAATAAATCTAAATGGAGAGATCAAAAGAGTAACTTATAATACATATCTTAGTAAATATAGAACGATACAATCACAAGGATTGGTCTGACAAAAAGTGTGCTTAACAAATTAAAATCCTTGCTCGCAAGCTAGAAAATTGATGTTGATAATGTCAAAAAGAGGATGGTGGATTTTTACCTGTGAAGTGTGTAAATTTATGAGTGTGAGGAGTTGACGTTACACAAAAAATCGGGCAGGGCAGTGTCGAGGACATATCCGCTACGTAGAGTACATTACTGTTGTTTTGTGACAGTGCCGTTTGTGTGTAGTAATGAAACCCTGGTTAGCAAGGAATGTCATTTATTTTGATAAATTTCCTTCGTTTTTATATAGGGGAAGTATTTTAAGATCGCAGCGCTATTTCGGCATACTTGGAACCTTCAAAATAGACATTCGTTACATATAAACAACGTGAATTTTAATGTTTACTGGTGGTTTTTGTAATTTTGCTACAATATTAATACTTGTTTTTATGCAATTATATTTTTATGCAAACATTTTTTATAAAAAAAAGGCGCGATAGAATGTCTATTTTTGTAGTTGCTAAAATACCACCAGATGTCATATCGCTTAGCAAATTTTCCCTATAGATATCGCCGGCTCCGTGGTAAAAATGCTAGCGCCGATGTTGAAGCCGCGCGGCGCTTTTTTACGACGGTCTCTCCAGCTCTGTGGTCAGCCGGCGCAGCTTATTGGTTCCTCATTTTGTACAGAACTCGTCTCCTTTCTTCTAAAATTCGAATTAAGAGTGTTGTATGATGTGGAATTTGGCCAAAAGGTGTAACTGAACTTTATTTTTTCGAAGACGCAACAGGTAACCTAGTCGAGAAATTTTTGTCACATCTCTTAGATGAATTGAGTTTAGAAAACTTGTGGTTTCAGAAAAATGGCTATATGGCACACAGCACGAGCCACACTCGAAATTTTTGAAGATAATGTTTCCAGATCGATTAATCTCCAGAAGTGGCGAAATCGACTAGCTGCTAAGATCCGGATTTAACCACTACAGACTTTTTCCTGCGCGGTTATCTTGAGGAAAAGACATGCCTATGTCAACAAGCAAACGTCGATTGTACAATTAAAGAACAATATTCGAACAGCAATAGTTATCGCCTATAATTTGTGTAAAAGTTATGAAAAATGAGACGTAGGTGAAAATTTAGCCAAAATTATATTCCATAATTAATTGTAACCTCCAAATAAAGTATTTATATAAAAATTTGTATTGATTATAGGAATTATTTGAAATGAAAGTTATAAAGTTAATATTGGGCCACCTTGTACTCTGCTTATACAAGTAGCCCTGACTTACGACGAACCACATTTACAAGCGTCCGGCCATCCTCTCTTTTTCTTTGGAGTGCTTAGGGGAAAAGTATAATGTAGTACAGCCTTTACCGCACTTAACCTTGCTGATGTTACTTTTAAAGATGTTAAATGATTAATATGTACATACATTTTAGGCATGTTCATTCATTTTTTCATTCCCATCGATTGACATGTATATGTATAATTCAGTTTTTTAAATTTTTAAAATTTATTTATATATTTCTGTCTCACACAAGCCTTGCAAGCATAAGTGGGAAAGAAATATGCAATATATATCATATCGTTGTGTATGTGTCATATCGTTGAACAGACTTAAACTTTACATATATATGCAATTTTAGACGTAATATTTTTACTTAAAGATGTATAAAAACCTAATTTATAAAGATACTAATAATAAAAAGCAATAATGTAATAACATATTTAAAAAATGTACTGGTATTCGACATATCAAAATCGACTTACGATGGAGTTTAGGACCGGAACCCCGTCATAAATCCAGGACTATCTATAGAATGGTATAATATGAATTTGTTTTTTAGAATTTCACGTTTATCTAAAGATTTGGAAGGATCGGTTTCTGCAACAATAATGTTAGTAGCCATATCTGAAAATCTTTCTTCGTGAGTAAAGAAATCAGTACTTCCCCAAACGTCCATCACTCAATTTTTCTTGCCTTGGCAAATTGCCCATTAATCTATTCTTCTACAAAACTTCATATATTTTCCATTTTCATAAATCCATTCTCGTATATTGTTACATTTTAACAGGATGCAGTTACACCTGGTGACGGGGCGTTTAGGTATCATTTTAAAACTATTGACATTTATTTTTAAGCCGAATAACTATTTGTACGATTTAAAACATGAGGCCAAACAGTACAATAAGTACAATAATACATATGTATTTATCCATCATCAACTATCGTCGGTTGAAGCTGTTCATATCTTTTGTTGGAGAATAATATCTACGGCAATATTTATTAGTTTTTGTTTTAATTTGTGCTTACCATTATTTATATTTAAATTATTATTATTAACCATACACTCGCATTCTTCAATGTTAGTTAGCTTTAGAATGAAGAGATTTATCTTAATAACTTTCGAGTAAAAATAACAAATATTAAAAAAATAAAGAAAAAAAAAAACATCTATTCAGTAACATTACTATCTGAGCATCTGCATTAGGATTTGATTTTTTTTTAGATATTCAAGGTAACAAGGCAATGGCAAAATTTTGAGTAAAGATGTGTATAAACGAAAACGAATGAACGAATCACTGACCTCCGTTGAAGCATAGACCAATGTCGGTACTAGGAATGACGATGGCTACCTGGTTACTCGCTACCCGACAAGTTAAGATTGTACCCTAGTTCCTATTTTAAATACCCGCTACCCGTTATCTACCCAATACCCTTTTACTTAATTATGTGAGGTATTTTGAGTATTTTGTTGATCTATGAATATTTCGTTCAATGTTCTCGGTTACTGTAAAGAGGGATTATGTATGTGAACTCGATAATGCAGCTGATTTATTTTACTATAGTCGGATTGCTGATAAGTGACTGTTCGTTGCTACAAGTATCGATATTTAATACTATATGCTTTCTCTGTCTATATCATTATAATTATTTGCATACCTATAGTAACGTATAGTGACGCAAGTTGACAACTAACCTTCCAAATTATTTGAATAAAAAACAAAACATTTGAAAGAAATGGCAAGATTCGTAGATATCTTTACTAATTAGAGCGCGCAAATAAATTTACAGCAGTACTTAAACAAACAAAATTATTAATTTTAAGGTTATAATTATAAATAAGGAAAAATTTATACTCGTAAATTTTGGATTATAATTTGTTGTTTATTCCAGCGATTTAAAATTAAAGTTTGTGAATTTAATAATTGGCCGCAAGCCGTATTTTAATTAATATTTATTACCAGACACTGTCAGTTAACATAAATAACAAAAAACATTTTTAAAATCGCTGAAAAATGGTAACTAGATTATTATATGATTGCACTACTTGCTACATACATGTAACATTCACCTATCAGCAATCCGACTATATACGTGTGATCTACAAATATCTGATAATCCAAATCTGATAAGCAAAAAAATATTTCTGACCATCTGTTTTTTTTAAATTTAATTCGCTGATGGTCATTGTATTACTGATGCTGCACTGTCCTTCACTTTTAGGGAATGTAGAACCAAATTACGTAATTTTAGAACATTATTATAAAAAAAAAAAAAAACATTAATGCCTTTAGAGGGTCATTATACGATACTAGTGACCTATGGGCCACCAGCGGCCCGTTAAACAATTTCTGGAGACCCGTGACGCCCGAAGGAAATATACAAAAAAGGATTATTGTTTTTGAAACTGAAAGAATTATTTGAGAATATTTTCTTATTTTATATAATTTTATCATATTTTTTGCTGTAAGTCAATAATAAAGGAGATACTTAAAAATTTTGGTTTTTGAGTATCCTCTCTTAACTCCCCAAATATTCACCAAATTGAAAGTGAAAAGAATTTTAGCACTGAATAATAGAAATAACGCTTAAAAAAGTTTGATTTAATCGCAACTGATCAAAATACGATATGTTTACATTAGTTTTTAGAATCGTAGTACATAGATATATCCAAGACTCAGTGGCGGCGCTAGCTCCTAAAATATCGGGGGGCCAGGAAATTTTTTAGTAAAGTTTAGGGGGGCCAAATACAAGTGATGACCTACAAAAAAAGGTCCTCACTTCTAAAATACATTTTTTCCAAACAATTCGGGGGGGGCAACTAGGGAACAGACAAGTTGGGGGGGGGGATCCGGACCCCCCACTAACGCCGCCACTGCCAAGACTACAGTCTATGCGAGTATGGCAATTGATGATTGGTGGAAAACAAAAAATATAGGCGAATATTATTTATGATTGTTTTATCAGTTGAATAAATATTTAAGGAAAAGTTATATGTATTATGTAGGAATTAAAAGTAGTTAACGGATAGTGGGTATTCAACGGGTAATGGATAATTAACGAGTAGCTATCGGGTAGCGGGTGTTAATTAGCCGCTCTGAGCAATTAGCGGGCAATATTTGTGTAGCCGGTAATAACCGGATAATTGTATCGGGTACCCTGTTCCTGAAATTTTTAATTTTCGTCATTCCTAGTTGGTACCTCAAAAGATATTCAGGGATAAATGATTAGTATTTTTTACTTACTTTAAATTTAGAACAATAAAAGATTTAAATTTCACAATACAAGTACTTGATTTGTCATTTTGTCGATTTAGGCCCGGTTTTTCCACCTTCAGATAAAGTTCCAGGTAACTATCTGACAGATAAGGTTATTAGTAACTTCATCTGCTGAGTAAATGTCATCCCTTCTTTCTATACAAATGTATCTATCGGATAGTTATCTAACGGATAATGAGACTGACGTATTGAATTCACTGACTAGTATTGACATTTATTCAGCAGATGAAGTTACAAATAACCTTATCTGTCAGACAGTTACCTGGAACTTTATCTGAAGGTGGAAAGACCGGGCCTTAATATATGAAGGTTTTTTGTTTCTTAAAAATTTTGTTATTGTTTGTTTCTTTTAGAAGATGGACATAAAGATTAATTACTACAATTATTATTATAAATAATTACAAATTAAAAACATAAAGAATTGCACGCACAATATCGATGGGGTATATTCGTTTAGTGGAAATTTATCACGAATTCCAAGTGGGAATAAGTAAACATTCGCGCAAATTTATTCTATCAAGTACGTTCGCTGTCGTTCGCTATATGTAAACACACCATTAAAGATGGTGAAAAGTGATTGGAGGAAAGGGTGGGGGTTCTTTATTAGTGTAAACTGAAGTAGGTAATAAATAATATAAAACAATTCTTACATAACTTTTATTGTTGTAAATATAAGAATTTAATTGAATGACATGAACCTTCAATAATAAATTAAGTAATGTGAGATAATAATTTATTTATATTTCAAAAAAGAGTACATTACAGAAATTAAAAAGTAAGAGACGCTGTTTATCTTCCTCAAAAAGAGCAAATGTGTAAAGTATTAATCCTAATAAGGTTTTGTAAAATAAACAAAATCCAGGAACTTTTTAAGTTAGTTCGTAGGTATATAGGTAAAAGGCATTCTTACCTGTTTTACGATATAGGCTACAACGTGGGCTTACTGCGAAAAGTGACCAAGTCTTATATTGATAAAGTCGCATTAAATGTTCCAGTACCTCCCAAAAATTTTAAAATAAAGTCAAAGTAATTTTGTAGGACCTAAACAGTGCTCTTTATTAGTGTTGTTGATGCAAGTCATTGTACTTACATCAACTTTATATTGATAAAAAGACAAATACGCCATTTGTTTTTATCGTTCCACTAAAGTAGAAATGACGAAAATTAAAATTTGTTGGAACCGGGTACCCGACAATACCTGGATAGTACTTGCTATCCGTTAATTACTTGTTACCCGTTAATTACCCGCTACCCATTAACTACCCGCATCCATTAATAACCTTTCGTCGGTTTCGCTACCCATTAATAAATAAAAATGGAAAATTAATTAAAACAAAATTAATTGCAGATGCGTTTTGGAATACCCATATTTAATCGCTACTACTGTAACCGAGAACAAAATAGTCACAGATAAATATAATCTTAAAATACCTCACACAATTACACGTTAATTACCGTCTCTCCGTTAATTACCCATTAGTTAACGGGTAATGGGTAGATAACGGTTAGCGGGTATTCAAAATCGGAACTGGGTACAATATAACGGGTCGGGTAGCAGGTACCTAGGTACCCGTCGTCATTCCTACTCTAGAGTTTATCTTCGGGTAGTGAATTGTAGTATCCAGGTTATACTGGAGGTATCACGTCAATTTTACATAACGTTATCAAATTTGCTTTTTTATTTTTAATAGGCAAGAGTCTTTTATATAAATTTGTCAATTCTGTAAGTATATTAAATATTAAAAGGTGTATTTGTTAAATTTTTAAAGATCTAAATTTTTCCTCTAAGAGATGTGGAAATTTGCATTGACTTGGTCAGAAAATTCCAGAATCGTAAAATTTGGACATGGTCACTTTTCGTAGGTAATTACAAATCATTTTCAAACCTGCTAGAACGTAAGTTACACCGTAGATTTGAAAATGGTTTACTCTTAGGGCTGCCCCGTGTATGTCAGCCAACCTTGTGCAAACATTCATAAGACCGCCCTTTACTAGAGGTCGAACCGAAATGTCGCAGGTGTTCATACTTTCGTAAGATTGCTCACTGCTAGTAAGATTTTACTAAAATCGATCCAAAATGTCACCCCTTTGATGAATGGAATCAGAGCCGCAGTACGGGGGGGGGGGCAACGACCCCTAGCGCACTAAGGAAAAGGGCGCTGACGAGCTTGACTAAGGAGCCACATATTGTGAAGGTGAGGACCTTTTTTTTTTGCTCATCACTTGGATTTTGGGAGGTGAGGACCTTTTTTTTTGCTCATCACTTAGGTTTTGGGAGGTGAAAACCTTGTTTTTGCTTATCATTTACATTTATTTGCCAAGGGCGCCAAAACACGGTTTTACCCCTAGCGCCAGTTTTCCTTACTGCGGCTCTGAATGGAATGGATGGCGTTGCCGTATGTGTGCTGGGCACATCCTGAACACCCGTACTCGGCCGTTCTGTTTACCCCTAAACTGTAGTTAATATGACAAATAAAGCTTTTTGTAAAGCTTTACCAAGTACTTCACTTAAGAATCTTTTACCTAAATAAAATAAATTTTTTGTTTTCCATATAACTGTGAGATTTTAATGTCAAGATGATATATATGTACCTATATAATAACCAAGTAGGGACATTATATTCGTAAATATTATGAAGTGTTTTAATGTACTAAGGAAAGAGTCCCGATTTTTTGAGTTCGATATTCCGAAATTGGGTGATCAAAGACATAAGTCATGAAATTTTGTTTTCAAGTGAGACTTGTTCATCTTTTTGGGGAGGGAAAAATGATGCCGAAAGTAACCAATGCCAGATATAATACTTATAACTAAATAATTAATTACTATTTGTTAATCTCTCCATTCTAAGGCATATAACATTGCTTTACCTTAAATAGGAGATCTAGTTGATCATGGTCGAATATAACAGCCATTTCAAAAACATGGGAACAAATGGATAATAGTTAATTTGGTCAACGAAGATTTAATTTTTAAAGTTTATAACATTAGGAAGGAGTAGATACTTTTAGTATCAACGAGTACTAAACTAGTACTCCTTAGTACGAGGCACTATTTTAATTAAGCTCTTAAAAACATTAGAATTTAGCAGTATTTATAATATATATATATATTGTATAATAGTATCATACGTGGTGTCTCCTTACTTTATATAAGAATATCAGTAATTCATTTGTTAACATAATGGTTTCAAAAATCTTTTCAGTAATATTTAACGTTTAGCTAAATACTATAATAAAAAACAACTACAATATCGAATAGTCGGATACATTTATTTCGACACTTGGAGGTTTTAGTCTGTTTCTTTAGTTTACGCGGAACTAGATTTGAAAAACTAGTAATTTTTAACGTTTGAATGAATCTTTCAATCATTTTGCTTAACAAAAGATTACTTCAATCGTTAAAATGTGAGCTCGTGACAACTTAAAAAAATAAAAATTCCATTTAGTTCCGCTTAAACATTTGGAAGAGACTATATCTTGCCCTTGGTTGATTCATAGCCTTGGCTTTGAATAACCAGCCGTGGCAGTAAAATTGAATACTGAATATACTATACGAAAAAAAAATGCAGCTAGTTTTTTTTTTTAATTTAGATTTAAAATTTATATTACTAAAGTATTTTTACATATGTAAATAGGCAGCAAAAAACAAGCTTTAGCCATCGTTATCTATTTTTTAGGGTTTCGTAGGTATGACCAAGTTACAAAATTTTATTTTTGCGAAACAAACTATTTTGACACGATTTTTGCCCAAAATGTGTCAACAATGTTTTGTCTCCTACCCTATTTCTCAGAAGGATTGGTTTAAAATTTGCAAAATTCAGAATAATTCGCACTGATGTGGACGGGAATATGGATTTATTGGATCTTTGAAAAATTTCTTTAAATTTATTGTCGGGTATCAAATGATAACTTTTAAAAATAGATTATGGTATAGAATTAAATTTTTTAAACTTTATTATAATGCGACTTTTATTAAAAATGTACTATTATTTTTTTGTCCCACAACGCACAGCGGTTTTTGCCCAGAATGTGTCGAAAAACTTTTGCTCCCTCCCCTATTTCTCAGAGAGGTTGATAAAAAACCTGAAAAAATAAAATGCAAATTGATGTCAACCGTAATAGTTCAACGGGAATTTTTGATATGATTTTATTATATTTATTTAAAAAAATATATTTATTAAATTACTGTAGGGTATTGAAGCTCTTATAGTCTGTTTCTTTGAGTTAAGAGGAAGTAGATTTTGAAAACTGGTAACTTTTATGGCTTAAATGAGGCTTTTGTCCATTTTGTTTAGCCAAAGCCCACTTCAATCATTAAAAAGTAAGATCTTGATAACTTACAAAAATATAAATTCCATTTAGTTCCGCTTAAACGTTTGGAATATCCGGCAGTACATTTTGCTGTGATTACTGCTATCCTAAATATTTAGCATGTTGACCGCCATCACTTGCTATAGGTAGGGCAATTTAAGAAGATACCCGCTATGCACAAATGAGATCTCGCTTGTGAATGTTACCCGACATGAAAAAATTGACTTGTATTATATGAGTGAAAAATATAGTAATAAAATGAAAATTACATTACACTAAAGAAATAAATTTACGTAACAAACGGTTAAAAATGGCAAAAAATAGAAGAAAACTATAAAGACCCTAACACTTAATCAAAGAAATTACGCACGGCACATATGCATTTGAAACACTCCCATTTTCTCAGACTTACTAGGTCCAAAGCAAAATGAGTTCTTCGAGCTGGTTACGTGGAGTATCTTCTTAAGGATCGTTTCCAATTGACGTAGACGTAGAAATAAACTTAGAATATCGTGTCAAAACTCTTTAAATTAACCTCTTTGTAAAATAAGTTTCTTAAAAAGTGTCGAATAACATATATTCGTAAAATAATATGGACGACGATTTAGTAATGCTAGCAATTTTTATTGTTATTGTTATGTTAATTAGTCGCAAACAATGTCGTAAACACAGAATATCTAAAGCACGATGGCAGTTTAGACCAATTTTGCAATCATGGCCGCCACGTTGGTGTCAGCCACCCGTGTGCAAACATACATAAGACCGGCTTTTCTAGAATCGAACCGGATATCGCCCGTGCGCAAGCTTTTATAAGATCGTCCTCTACTAGTAGGGTTCTATAGAAAGACCCCAAATTCCGCCCATTTGTTGCGTCTCCCGTATGCATTGCACACACTGCGGACCTGTACGCTGAAAAAGTTCCACAGTTAGTTTAGCTGTTATATATTAAACAATATATATTCATTATTAAACCTCAATCTAACCATGGTAATTATTTATTTCCCTTATTTCAATACCGTGCCCCCAAAAAATGTTGACTGGTTCTATGTATCTACATACGACATATTGAGTATCTTTTGTCATTTTCTATTATCCTATTCTATTGGCTGGACGTAAAAACGTAGACGTGATATATAAAACTATGAATATTCTACGTGAACGTTTCTACGTCTACGTCCATCTACGTCTGATTGGAAACCGTAACATGCATTTTCCCATTACTTATATTTTCACGTAGACGTAGAATTCTACGTCTACGTCAATTGGAATCCATCGTTTATTTTGTGATATATCTATTATTAACACTACACATCAATCTATTTCAGGTGGAAAAGTTTTGTTTACTTGTACATGTCACATTTACGAAATATTACATGACCCCGTTTAACCATACAAATTTGTCACACAACTTTATGACGTTATGAACAACCTGCTGCATTATAGAAGATGCAAATAATCTTGTAGTTGAAGCACCGAAATAAAGTATCTTAAAATAAGCTATTAAATAATAACTCCTAAGAAAGTATGAAATGTTATCACTGATATTCTTAATAATATATGTATACACACCTGGTATGACAATCACTTCTTTTTTTTCCTTAATTAATTTTAAAATCGTTGGAGTATTTCATGGAAGTTTTACAATAGCTTTTCCATTTTCGCAGTGTGAAAATGAACCTTAGGAAAACTATTTCATCAACCTATCTATCTGGTGAATTAATTTTAGCTTTTACTACTCAGCGTTAGGAGAAAGTGTAGCGTATTTTCTAGTCCTTGTAAAATCGTATATATACTATATGATTTTACAGCAATTTATATAAATTATCACCATCTCTATACGGATACTCTATTATATACAGGCTGTTACTGGATTTAATTTACAGTGTCTAGGGATTTTTCTAGTCTGGGGGATTTCACTAGGGCAGTTATCTCGATGTACAACTGTTTATTTCACTCGTTTTAGTTAAAACCCGAAATCAATGGTTAATTCCAAACTTTATTTCTTTCATTTTTAAGATTTTATATTTTTATTTTTATGATAAAATATAATTTTAAACACATTTGTTTATATGTAATTTAATACTTTTTTACACAAGTTCCAACTGGAAATCTAACTTTTATTTTGTACACTTCATTTTAATCTATGTAATTACGATATTTCTCGGGTTTTCAACATGTAAGTGTTGGTAAATTTTAGAATATTGAATCGCGAATGCCAGCAGTAGCTATTCATCAATGAAAGTAGTATTTTAGAGCAGTTATAGAAGAACCACTTTTTACAGTTATAGTCAACCACAAAAGATTGTTTAGTATTTAAAATCAAGTTGATAAAATCACAAAGCACAAGATAAACTGACGTGCATTTGTATTCCCTGTGAAAACAACAAACGTTGTGGCCGGTGACGAATTCAGTGCCATAGATGCGGTTCTCTGAACAGAATGTAGTGTTTTGCTTTTATTTAGCATTAATAATTACTGTCTGCTAATTTTGAGTTGAAATCGAACGAATTGAAATCAACCATTAGCAGTCAACTGTTGAGGTTGAGTGAAGGGTTGACTTCAACTACTATTCATTCTCACTTCTTTTTAAATGTAACAACCAAATTTCTTGTTAGTGTTCACCCACTGTAACGTGTCCTTGTGTCTTAGGATAGTGCTTCTCAACCATGAACAACAACAAGACTTAGAACATGGTATTCTCTACTAGAAACTTATAGGAGATAAACATTCCAGTAACATTTCTAGGACTTGTTATTGACTGTAAGCTAACTAGGGACCTCAAAATAAACAAATTAGCCAAGAAACTCTGTTCGAATATCTATTGCCTATTTAACCTTAAATGGTGTGCATCTGTGGCAGTGATGAAAACCTACTACTTCGCGTCCATCCAATCCCAGTTAACGTATGCTCTTTTGATCTGGGGTCACTCTCCTCATACAGGTCTATTATCGCTTCAACGTAGAGCAATTCTTATTTTAGCTAATTTAAGATACAGATCGGACTGTAAAAGTAGTTTTGTTGAACTAAAAATCTTAACCCTACCTTCCCTATACATCCTTCATTGTATCCTGTACGTGAAATTCTTAGTGAATTCTCACCTCAATCCTCGGTCAATAGGTACAACACGAGAAATAAGAACGAAATTCGTCCTACCTATACTAGACTGAATAGGTCTAGATATAGTGCCAATTACTTTGCAATTAAATTTTTTAATATTCTTCTAACCCACATCAAGAATTTAAGACTCTCTAATTTTAAAAAAGTAACCAAGACTTATTTAACTGCCAAAGCATTTTACTCCACTGATGAATATCTTGCAAATGACTTTAGTGATTTGAATGAGATTCGGTACCCGAATTAGTCTCTTGTTTGACGCCTTTAAATTTTAAAAGACTTTTTAAAATTATGGACGATTGTATAAATGTTAAACATTTTTGAACATAATAAATATTATTATGGGGTTTGTCCTTTCTTGACAAGCGTCCACTAATCTCAAACTTCAGCTCCCGAGTTCGTTATCAGGTGTGTATATTGAATAATCTTTGAAATAAAATGTCAGACTCTACATATGTATGTACCTCTATGGGTTTAGTTAAGTACAATTTGCGGTGTTATATTTCGGAAAAAGAAGCAACTTATCGATATTTAAAACGATCGGTTATTAAAAAATATTAAAAAAAACAGTAAGAGTCTCATTTTGGATAAAAATATCATGAGAAAAGCCTGCCTAATTTAAAGAGACTTCGATTCTACTCTTATCATTTCCCACAACGTATCTGTGCGAAATTGGATTTTCTGTACTAACAGCTCTAAAACGAAATACAGAAACTGCTTGCGACCGGAATATGATTTAAGGACTGTTTGACATCCAAAGATCTTAGTTCGAAAAATTACCGACGATAATCTAACTAAAGGTATAAATATTAGACAATATGCGAATACTAGAACGCACTTACGTACACAGCGCAGAAAATAACATAGGTTTCCATGTGCTATTTTCAAGTTTCTACGGTTTCACATGCCTTGCATTACACGTTACCAGTATAGTCTCTAGATAAAGAAAGTAGAGCATTGGGCTTAAGGGGTTGCCAATAGTACTTGTTTTCAGTGGTGAAAACAGTGTAGATAAAATTAAATTAACTATGACACATTCCTTCAAATATTAAATTTAAAAATAAATTGTATCTAAAAACCAATCATACGATATAATTTTATGTGTTTAGTGCATAAATTAATACCATTTATATATAATTTGATAACACGCTATTAATTTAACTGGTAGTTTGACAATTTTTAACTTTGCAATTTGTTTGATAATAATATTCAGTATTTTGATTTGATTGACAAAAAAAGTATTCTAACCTTCTTATTTTGCAAATGAGTTTCGAGATTGGACAACCTAAAGTAATAAGATATGTTGTTGAACAGGGGAAGCCCAATAAAACAATAATTTTACAACAATGTTTACGCTACTTTCTTTATCTAGGGACTTTAGTTATGAGGTTTTTGCAAATTGGTTATTAGTGTCTTCTATGTTTAGCATAAAAACTGATTTTTTGTTTTAATATTGACAGTAGTGAAAAATTTCACTACTGTCTCTTAATAATTCAAAAAATAAGCTAACTTTTTTCAACCAATATAAGTAGTATCATTTTTATTTTAATTTAAAATTTTATGGATGGTCGCAAAGAACCTTTTTTGGGGTTGCGGTTTGAGACGGTTGAGAAGCTCTGCCTTAGAGTCTTGTTCTACTGTAGATGCCATCATAGTGTGGCCATTTCTGTATGCAGTAGTTCTTTGCAAGAACTTAACATGAACAGACGCATGCAGATATCAATGCCACAATTATACTTTGTGTCTGTTATGTATTCATTGGATTCAGTTTGTGTAAAGATTAACATATTAAGTTGACGAGCATTTGTAGTCCGTGTGAAAACAATAAACGCATCAATACGACGCTTATCAATAGTCGGTATTTCGCTCCTCTATATTTATTTAGCATTAATAACTACACTCTGTTAATTTTGAGTTGAATTCGATTACTGTTCAACCTCTAGCAGGCAACTGCTGCGGTCGGTTAATGGTTGAGTTCATCTGCTAATAGTTCTCGCATATATTTTAAATTGTAACATAACCAAATTTCCTGCTAGTATTCAGCTAATTCATGGTCGCGCTACAATATCGTATAACTATGTAGCTTCCATGAACACGCGCCTTGATACGCACATTTATAACATGAATAACATAAATAAATTTTGAAATGAAGTTGCTGTATGATTATGTTGGGAGGAAAACAAACGCAGTGGTTGGTAGTAGAAACCGACCACATTTCGACGCTAGTTTATTATTGGCGTTGTGATGTTGGTATAAGATGCAACAATTTGCAAAATGTAACAGATCGACTACTTTTATTGGTCAACCACTACAAAAAGTGGCTTGCCTATAAGAATTAATAGTATGGCCAATCTAGCCAATAAAATGTAATCAAGGACTCAATTTCATAGAAATTTGTGATGGTTGTATACGAAGAGACCACCTCTTTAGATGCTGGAATATTTGATTCCTTTTGCCAATTACATATCAATAGGCTAACATGAAAGTTAGAATGTGGCTTACATTGATTCTTTATTATTTCCGTTAATATAATTTTCAATTATGGTTGTAAAGTTTCATACAACATGAATTAACTGGTTCGAGAATCTTTTATAAAGCCAATTTTTATTTTAAAAATATTTTGTATTATTTTATTGTCTGGTATGTATAATTTGGTTGTATTGTTCTCATAATTTTACAGATATGTAATAGCAAAATTTGTTATCTGTTGACTAACCCTGAGAAATGTTTGTTTTATTGAGAATTAACCCTTAGTTTTAGTAGATTTCGGGTGTCGTTCACTGCACTCTATTTTACTATTCATGAACCTTTAGCATCCCCAGGGAGGTCAGGTCTAAACCAATACCTCCTGGTGAGCGTTGTCTCAGCAGGACGAGTCCGTCGGTAGAGGTTTACTTTGCCTCCTTGGCCTCCTCTTGAACAATTCGTCTAATGGTGTAGCCAAAGGGCCTTTTTTTGCCCTGTTGAACCTGCCTCGGCTGAACAGGTTCTCCAGGTGATACTTTAGTCAGATGTTCTGAGTGACTGCCGTCTCGGTAGTACTGAGACGACCACCAGTTGATTGCCTACCGGTGCATGCGGCTGATGGACCGCTGTGGAACTCGTGCAGTTCATAGTTGTTGTTGCCATTTGGGTTTTTGGGATGTGAGGTTGTTGGTGGCGACGACGTTGACTCGTCCACGAGTAGAGCGCAGTGAGAGTTTGTATCGGAGTCCGCAGCTGCATCTCCTGGAGAAAAGAAATTTTATCAATATTTTTTAACTTGGTGATTGTTTTGGTTGTAGCTTTTAATTAAAGGCAAGTGTTGGCTATGTGTAGCATATACAAGTGGGCAGAAATCTCGCGTTCAAGTTGATCACTCATGATATACATTATTGCTAAGGTGAAAATCAAAAAGAAGTACGAACTTTAACAAAAAATAAGTAAAAAAATAAAAATCTAGAAGAAAGGGTGATATCATCGCAGATGAACAAACAACACCACGTTCCTTCGATAGTAGCTCTCGATTTCTAATAAGTAGCTCTTTAATGATTCGTACAGTTGAGAGTACGTGACATACAATTTTTTTGAATATTGACTATTTTCAAGATTTTTATTAAACAACTAATATTTATTGAAAAAGTTAAACTATTAAGGCCCAAATTTTTACTCGACTTATCAAGGTAAGATGATTTCAAAATTCATAACTCAGGTCTCTGTATCTTTTATCATTTTATCAAATCAGTTTTTTTTAAATTTGAAAAGAAAAATCGAAAAAGTATTAAAGTTTTATACGAGAACGGCATAAAATATTGAGCACATAACGACAACAACGACACTTTGTTGTTGACCAATCACGAATAACTAAACAGAATAACTCGCATATTTATGAAAGAACCAAGTGGATACGAAGCTATGCGGAGATGTGCACTCAGGAGAAAATATGTAGTATAGGCTATTCCAAACATTTAAGCGGAACTAGGTTTTGAAATCTAGTATCTTTTATCTACTGAATCGGGCCTTTTGCAATTTTGTTTAAGCTTTGTAAATCATACTTACATTGGACATTTTAAGGTCAGGGTGAATTGACATTATAACATGTAATTTTCATTACATTTTATTTTTTTGTGTCATTCCTAATACAAATATCACATTTCTTAAATTTTACGTCTTCCAAAAATTTAAAACTGTATAATATATTTTAGTTTTTATAATAAATATCACTTAATAATAAATGCCAACATGAAACATGAAATAACCCAGACAATGTTTGTTTTCGTGGTAACTTAATAAAATGAAACTTCCGCTTAGTTCCTGGAAATAATTTTAGAATCACTTTTCGTCTTTCTTTCATTGATACAAATTTGTTTATATGTGTTTCTTATTTGAATATTATAGGATGGATTTATTGATAGATTCTTTCCAAAAATAAGATAACAAAAAATGGTTGCAAAAAATATATTTCAGAAACGAGAAAATAACTAAAATAAATTAGTAAAAAAAAGTATTTTAAGAAAAACTGTTAAAATACAGTACACATCGCTTATTGGAATCACGGATAATGTTATAATTTGGATATTGTAATCGCTTTCGCGACGAATGGACCGGACGTATGCGACTACATTGAAAAAATGTCGTTTATAGTAAGCATGACTATTTTCGTCCTGATTTAAAAAAACTGTATCGAAAATGAATTAAACAAGATTGCTTTGGAATTTACTCCTAATGATGATTTTAATGCAGAAGAGATTGGGCTTACTTATCGCGCACTCCTCGATCATACATAGGTGTTTAAAAAAGAGAACGCAAGGGGTTGTAAGAAGTCGAAAGAGCGTAAAACAATTTTGTGTGCATATATGTCGGGTGACAAAGAAAAGCTCTTAGTGGTAGGCAAGAGCAAGAATCCCCGATGTTTTAAAGAAGTTTAAATTTATCAGATCATTATTATTCAAATACAAATCTTTGGAGGCATCCTTAATTTTTAATTAATGGCTGTAAAATGGAACAATACACTATATCGCAAAACTGTTTTTTTAGTGAACAGTTGTAAGTGTAAATTGACAATTAGAAAATATACATTTTTTTTACCAGCTGATAATACTTTACTAATACAACCGTGTAATCAAGGCATGATAAGGGCAAAAAAAGCATATTATCTAAAAGAAATGCTTGCTAAATTTTGGAAAGTATAGAGGATATGCAAAATATAAGCGTAAGTGATCTAGCCAAGAAAACAAATTTACTATACGCTTTAAATGTATACGTTAATCTCATTATTATGTCGTTGAACCAAGTATCCAAAACAACGATTAAAAATTGTTTCAAACATGGGCTCTTAAAAGAAGATATAGGAGGTGAATTTAAAAATTCAACCACCTGACTTGAAGACAAGTGAGTTCGAGGAGTGTATAGCAAGAGATGACAATATAAATGTTGCAGAGAGCTTAACATAAAAAGACATTTGTGAAAATGTAATGTGTCAAACTGTCATTTCATCAATTGAAAATGAAAAAAGCAAGAGGAACATGCAGATGAAGAAACATTGCAACCTCCAACGAGCTACGAAATGAGGAAAGCGCTAGAAGTTTTGTGGTGTGGTGTGCAGCAGAGGTCGTCCGATTTTCAGACGCATTACCAATATGAAATTTTTAATAACAATTTGCTTCGCGAAAATCAGGAACAAACAATGCTGAATGAGCTTTTTAGTTTTATTTTCCTTTTGTTCATAAATACATATGTGTATGTAGAATAATTACATACATATTTTAAATTTTAAATGAAAGAATTTTATGTTTATTTTTAAATTTTTTGTTAGTTTACTGCATAATTTATTTACTGTTATTTTACATATGTATTTCTAATTAGTAAAGTTTTGTGTTTATGTTTTTTTCGGAAATTATTCAATCAATTGGTTATTGTTATTAAAAACCCCCGAGTTCCGAGATGATTACTTAAGCGGCGTGCACTGTTGTACCACAAAAGAATAACAAAATATAATGAAAAATCCAACTATGAAAGTATTAAATATTATTGGTAACAAAATATAAATACATAATATATAAAAAAATAAATAAACTATACAATGTGAAAATATCTACAACATACGATTTTATAAAAAAAAGGTCTTTCTCTAAGAGAAAGAATATAAGATGGGAATGGTCAGGGACAGAAATTGAAGAGGTAAAAAGTATGAAGTACCTCGGATATGTTCTAACGAGGAACAACAGAGCAGAGCAGCATGTTAGAGAAAGGGTGAAGAAAGCAAGAATGGTTATGGGGAAGCTATGGAGCATAGGAGAGAGGAGGTTTGACGACGATATCAGGTGGAGGATGAAATTGTTTGCCGGGATAGTGAAGAGTATCCTCATGTACGGAGTAGAGATCTGGGGATGGAACGAATGGGAGATAGTAGAAAGGGTACAAGAGGGATATATGAGATGGATTATGGGATTAGACAGAAGGACACCAGGATATATAGTGAGAGAGGAAATTAAGAGGGAAAAGCTGAGAGTGGGAGCCGGGGCGAGGGCGGCGAAGTATGAGGAGAAAATCAGAAGGGACGAAAGAAGGAAGATATTAAGAGAATGCTGGGAAGAAAGAATGAAGGAAGAACAAAAGGGTAAACTGTTGGAATGGGGAGAAACAAGGAAAGAGTACTATTGGAGATGTGGGATAGACATAAGGGAAGCTGAGCGAAAGAGAAATGGAGGAAGAAACATAGTAGAAGAATTGAGGAGGAGAGACAAGGAGGTATAGGAGCAGGAAAGAACAGTAAGAATAGACAATTCAAGGAATGTGAAAAGATATAGAGAGATAAGGACGGTAGGAATACCTAAATATTTGAAAGGGAGGAGAAGAAAGGTAGGGGGCAGAGTTAGAAGGATTGACAGATTAAGATGTGGAAATGAAGAACGGAGTAATAGGTATTGGGCAAAACCAGAGGATAGGCTATGCAGAATGTGTAGGGAGGAGGAAGAATCCTTGGAACACCTAACAAAAAGATGTGGAAAGATGACAAAATGGGAGGGAGAGATAAAGGAGCTGTTGAGTGAAGAAGGAAAGGTGGGTGAGAGTACTCGAGGAAAGAAGGAAGGAATGCGGAGAGGTAAGACAGAACTGAGAACAGGAAGGAAGAGAGAGGCAAAGGGGGACGAAAGAAAAGAGGGAAGAGAAGCGAAGAAAGAGGGGAAGAAGAACTGGAGTCAAGAAGGAAGGAGACCGGAGACGGAAGCCGAAAAGAGAATAGGAAGAAAGAGAGGAACACCGGAGGAAGAATGTAGAAGAAGAAGAAAGAAAGTTATAAAATGTATTTTATTATTATTATGATTATTTTTCAATGTACTGGTTAAAACCCTAAACGCCGCAAGGCCTAGGGTAAATAAAGAATTATTATTATTATTATTTATAAAAAAAAGGTCGAGACGTGGAATTCATCTAGTTATGCGCATATGCCCGATATGAGAGACAGTGGTCTTCTGCTATGAATGAAATAAACGAGTTGGCGAGGCGATCCCGAATGTTGCCTCAGTTAATATTTTATAGCCAAGACGATTCACGTTTTTATACCTTCACTCCGAATTACATTGATAAAATTTTATTATAAAACCATAAATTATCAGGGACAGTCCTGGCGGAAAGCAAACGCTATCCACGCAAGTCGGTGCCTGTTTTGGGGGGCGACTAAAAGCCGGTCTGATGCGGCTCTTGTGATTGTAATGTTGTACAATTCGAATATACAAGAATACTCCATCAAAATAATTAAAAGAATGAAATTATTCCTAAAAAATATAGTGACTTTTTGTCTTTTGTATCATATTTAAAAATGAAAATATAGAGGCGTTGGCTTGCTTTCGTTTTTCAAAATTACATTGACACTGAGTACAATTTTAAAATAAAAAAGGCCTGGTCTAAGTACCCAAGATCGGCATTGTAAAAATATTGACAGATGAGATCACAAAAGATATTTAAGTTATTAGGTATTTTCTTTATACATGTAGGTGAGGCGTCGCCAAGGCCCGATCTAGCTCTTCTGCCGCTGTGGGCAAAAATGATTTTTGCCGCTCTTTACATTTAACTATAAATAATTACTGTACGTATAGAAGTGTTTTAAATCTGTTTTCTATAAAGGATTGTTGACAATAATGGAATAATAGGAGATTAAATTTATACAAAAAGATATAACAAATCTGTTTCGAAATAATTTTAATATTTATTAAATCAATAAATAAAAGAATGTCAATTAGCTGATATATTTAAGTATCAATCAGAGAGAGATTTATTAAATTATTGTTAGTATTTTCCTTCAAAAAAGTGTTCGAAATTTGATATTTTGCTTAAGGAACACCAATATTCCGGACCTTGAACCGGTTTAAATATGGGTTTCAAATTATTTATTATATAGTAGACAAATTGTAAAATATATGAAAAATTTTGACGAAAAATCCAAGATCTTTAATATGGGTACGCACCTTTCCCTAGTATAATAGTAATTATACGGATCATTTAAAATCAATTTATAAATCTGATACTAAATTTAAATATGTATTACCTACTTTTTACCAGTTTTTCATAAAGTTTGACTTTTTTATTGGATTTTATTGCTTTTAATTTTCTATTTCTATCAATATTGTCGTCACCAAAATTGCCGCTCTGGGCAGGTGTCCTACTTCCGCCCCTTTAAATCGAGCTCTGGGCGTCGCCTCACTTGTCTTACCTGACGAGCCGCCACTGGAAGTTCCCTATATTTTAAAACATTTTGATAATTTGAGTTGTTAATTGCTGCTATTAGCATGAAAGTTTCATTAAAATTATTTATACTTTTATGCAGACAATGTATAGAGTTACGGATTTAAGTATTTTTATGCATATAAATTTATTTTACGTCGAAAAAAAAAATAAAATAAAAAAAAAAACTACTGCCAATAGCGGGTAGTTACAGTAAAAAGAATGCAAATAAGTTTTCAACATACTTGGAAACTCAATACCCATGTGTCTGAAATAACAAGGTAACATAAAACATATCAAAGTACAACAATAACGAGAGATTTCTGCCATTGCGTTCTTCAAACATGAAATTGGATGGAGTTCTTAGGCTCACCTTAACGTGTCCCTCGTGTAAATTGTGAAGTAACATATATATTGCTGTTTTATTTACAAATATTATACCTCTGTGACAATTCTGCGGAAAAACAGTGAAAACTTTCACTAGTGCATGTTGAAATTAACTTAGAATTGGGTGATGTGACCCAAACAAACATTTGTTAAAATGAACTACTTACTTTTGTGTTTGTTTGTGGGGGTACAATGTTGTGTATGCTCACATAATGACTGACTTTTGCACGACGTCAGGAGTATGCTGCTTACAGAGGTACTTGCTAGTTTTAAAATAATTCTTAGATTATTTACGTGGTAATATAATAAGAGGTTGTGACATTATGCGTTTCGGTTGCTGTCTTAAATATGATGTTCTGAAAGAAACAGTTCCGCATGCAGTATTGTAGCCAAAATATAATCAACAATCTTGTAAAAAAGCGAATCAAAATATTCATTTACGCTGCTTGTAGGGGTAGATTGTTTTACCACGCCACAAAATTCATTAAAAAATCGATCAGAATGAATTTTTTTTATTACATATAAGTTATTTCATTCGTTTTATTCAACGTCACCATACGAGTTTTGACCAACACATTCACGGGGTAGGGTTCTAAAACTATATTAATAAGATATTATTTTACATTTAAATTATCACCTGCGAAATACCGTTCTTCTGCGACTACATGTCGCTGCTAGCGTCTATTATCTGAAAATACTTTTTGGAATCGTTTTTAGATAAGGTGGTCTATTCTGTAAGATTTTCGGCAATTATTTTTACTTTATCTCGTCGAAAGTTCAGATTTTCAACAGTATCATGTTGCTCTTAAGAACGTGATCACTTTGAAAAGTGGTGTTGTTTTTGACATTTGTACTTGTTTACAAGTTTGGATATATTTGCAGGTAAGTGTGATTTAAAATATATTTTAATTGTAGAAATATATATTTCTGTTGTTTTTTACGTTAAATATTTTAATTATGGCGGAGAGATATATATTTTATGAATTGTAACTTAATGACAACATCAATTTTTGGTAATTATTTCTGTGTTATGTAACTTATTTATATTAAACATATAAGATTCTTCTAATAAAATTTAACCAATCTAAATAAACTTAAGAAGGAAGTTGTACGGGTTGCGGACAGCAATGAAAACCAATCAAATCAGCTGACAAGTTTCGAATAAGATTTATTCTTCATCGGAGCTACTAATGTTCTTATCAGGTACGCATATATTTTTATTTATGTATTTATTTACTTATTTATTATCTTTTTATATTTTATATTTTATTTATTTATTTTGATTTTACATTATACTTTCATTCATTTTTTAATATAATTTATTATTGTTACACAACTATACTACTGTTGTATTCACTACTTATACTATGCATGTATAATATCTATTGTAGCTTCGATGAAGAATAAATCTTATTCGAAACTTGTCAGCTGATTTGATTGGTTTTCATTGCTGTCCGCAACCCGTACAACCTCCTTCTTAAATATTCATCTACGGCCACGACTATTCCACATCTAAATAAACTGTTGTGCGGATTTGTACCATTGCTCGAATGGCATCTGTAATCCTCGCCATTAATCCCAGTGGCGATGTCATCCTACAGTCAATATTTTCGAAGGAATTCGATATATTTCCTTAATTATTATTCATATTTTGTAAGACTTCTCGCATTTCTGTTTAGTATACCCTGTTACAAGTCTATTCTGTCAAAATTTGTCCAAATTTCTAAATGGCACCATTTATTTTCGACAATGTTGTACATAAAATAACACCACACATGGACCAGTACAGTATGCATGTGACTGTTTTTGATTTTTTCTTATCTCTTCAGTCTTTTGAAATCGGCATCCAATACCGAACTCCAATTTTGGATACAAGAAATAGTTACACGGGGTCAAGTCAGGTGAATATGGTGGATGATAAGCGAGAATGATTTTATTCTTGCTGAACCACAAAGGGAGTGTGAGTTGCTGTTTTATCGTGACTCTCGACATTGGTCAAAATGTTTGGCAAGACCCATATGCTATTCCGACTTCTTCTGCAATCTTTCTGACATTTAACAGTCGATTTGTATGGATTAATTCGCGAACCTGAATAAGAACATTTTCGTCAGTTTTAGAAAATGAAGGCATAACAGATATCCTATCATCTTTGATTGAAATTCTATTAAAACACGCAAATCTCTTAGAACACACAATTCGACAAACAGCATCTTCGCCAAATATTGTTTTGAAAAGTTCAAGCGTTTCTATCGCTGTTTTTCTAAGTTTGAAACAAAATTTCACACAGACACGATGTTTTGCAATAAGGTTCATTTTAAAAATTATCGAGGTAAAGAAAATCGAATTACAAATACACTACAAAAGTTGAACGAAACCAACGCAATGGCAGTCACTTCACAAATCCCAACTGCATCATATCAATACTGGTATAAGTATTGCGCAATGCGCTCAATCTGTGTATTTTTAATCATACCTGGTATATTTGCGTTCGATAGGACAAATTGTAGCTAAACGTTCAGTCCACAATTATGTAATTATGCAGTTTAGTTTTATCGTGAAAAAATAGTTATGAACCTAGTGGGTAGGTTATTTTTGCCGCCATCTTTGATCCACCTCGATTTACAAATATTTGTTGCGAGCCAAAATATTTACATTTTCCTTTAGAACACGGCTGTCCAGTGGCATTATATTACATACATCATCAAGTACAATATCCTTTGACGAAAGTACTACACTAAATCAGTGCTTTCCGATCTTTTTGTCGATAGAATAGGATTTCATTACTCGTAATCCGTCACCGTTTCTAGATCGCCGACATTATACGAAAGACACTTTTCGATTTTGAGCGATCTTATTATCCCTATATAAGTATTAGTATTAGTATACACATATACTAAATATGTAGTGTGTGAAAATTTGGTTAAATTTTGATATTAATTTTGAGTCACAAGCTGAGCCAATTTCAAAGTTATAAATTCTCTTTAAATTATTTGCTGTTTGAGATTCGTAACTCAAATTAATAGTTTAAATTCAGAGTTTATATTACGAACGCCACTGATTCTCCCGGTTCAAAACGACGGTCTGTAGAGGGTAGGAGTTCCCGTCCATCTGATAGCACAAAGATCTCCTTATGTTGGACAATTTATACTTCTTTTAAGCATTAAACATCACCCCTTCAGTGAATAATTTAAAAATTCGACCAACTTACGCATATAATTCCACATCTTTGAAGAAACAAGAGAGAAGTGTTTGATATGATAAAGCATATTCACTCTCTAAGCAAACTCTATTTCGATAACAGTATGAATTTTTGCGTCTACATGGAGGCAGTACTATTAGCCATGATTTATTAGATGAAGAGTTCTTTACTATAACATTGTCATAATTTGCAAGCATCTTATATTTTAATTATCAGTAGCAAACTCCTGACTGTAAGCACCAAACATTCTAACTATTTCCAAATAAAGCGTTCAGCCAACATTTTTTGCAACGTTCAAGAACAAATTCATTGTGGAAACTTTCTACTATTTGTGTATTCACAAATTTTATTAAAAATAAGAATTTTTGATTAATGATTCTTTTATTAGACAACGTTTATGATTACTTTTTATCATTACCTTATAATCAAAATAAATAAAATGCATTATGTTTAAATGCTGTATGATATGGAAAGTTGGACACTCACAAAAATAATGATTACTAAGCTGCAGGCTTTTGAAATGTGTATGTACAAAAGACTGTTGAAGATTCCGTGAGTGAGTAAAGTAATAAATGAGAAATTACTGAAGAAAATAGGAAAAGATCGAGAGAGAACACCAAGCATAACAAAATTTAGCTGCAATTATTTGAACTTATCATGCGACACAATCTTTACCTGCTGTTAAATTATAATGTAAGGTAAGATAGAGGATAAAGGGAAACCTGGTAGACGGAAAATATCCTGGTTGAAAGATCTGCATGACTGGAATGGGAAAAATGCATCATATTGTTTTACTCAGCCCTTTCCACGTTTCTAATGAATGTTTTGGTATGTTGATCGTATGAAACTTTCATGGACTAAAAATTTATATTAGGGCTATTGAACCCTAATTATGGTTACGATAGAATATAATAAATGGTATGTTTGGTATGGTTGGTATGTATGTTCTATTCAACTTCTGGTGTATCTTCATTTTTCCGGTAAGGCGGAGAGAAGAAAATGAACCGCCGTCTTATCCGGGTGATATTTTTTTAGTGTTTAGGCTTAATTTTATTTCGACGGGGGGTATTGACTAATTTTTATTGATAAAAATCATGCATTTTTTCCTCGAAATCGTACCGTTGATCGTCAACAAATTTCTAAAAAGCTGAACATATCACGGATACTTCAACGACACGGATAGTTTTTAGTTGACGATATACGAATGTGTTATAAT
Organism: Liopterus haemorrhoidalis; assembly: GCA_963971575.1. Lineage (NCBI taxonomy): Eukaryota > Metazoa > Arthropoda > Insecta > Coleoptera > Dytiscidae > Liopterus > Liopterus haemorrhoidalis. Next base: position 142,945,905 of record OZ020611.1, on the reverse strand, counting down.
TCAGAAAGATAAATTTAGTACAAAACTAAATCGAAAAATCTGCAGTCAATTTTTTTGTTAATATAATCGCTGAAATGTTTAAAAAATACATAAGAGTGGGTAAATATTACGCATTTTTTTTTTGTAATTTTCAAGATTTCAACATTTTTGCTGACTATAAAATTGTCTTACAGCTAAAAATGTTACTGAACTGAAAATAACTAAGTAAGTACCATAGGTAATAATCGAAAAGTAAACATTATTTCAAACATGTAAAATATTATTTTAAGTTGTAAATATCTTACGATTAAATCGTCAGAGATTTACAATTCATAGCTAAACCAATGACAACTTAGTTTTCTATATAAAATGGCCACGATATTACTTTTAAATTATTTTAAAAACGTGTAAAATCGTTTTTAAGGTCCTATGCATGATTTTTGATTAGTTAATCGAGACAATTTTGTATAAATTCTTCTTAAGTTAAACCCAAGACTCACTGTATATTCTTTTCCACAGTTATAATGACATTTTTTGAGGTTATTTTTCTAGCATATAAAGATTAAATTTGCTTTAATTTGCATAAAAATTGTTAAACTGCTGGAGGATTTAAGTTAATTTAATTACAGAAATGTATAAAAATACATAAAATTGAACAAGTGTTTGTATTGGTTATTTTTTTAAATGTTCTAAAAGTATTTTGAATATTTTTCAGCTATGAGATGAAACAAAGTATTTGTTGTTAAATTTTTACATGCATAGAAGATGAAACGTCTTTATTGGTGTATTCAAAATGTATGAAAGTAGTTTTGGTTCAGGTTTATCGAATATTTGTACTGAAAAACCTATCATCAAATTTTGCCGCTGCAAAATTTTAGTCTCTCCGATAAAAACTTTGAACAGATCTTTTTTAGAATTTTTGAACAGATTTCATTTTAGAAAAATATTGCAGTTTCTATGTTTTTGACAAATTTTTTTTTTTTTTTAATACCTAGCTAAATTATGGCTAATATTATGGATTTTTTGTATTTATGGCTAAGATGTCTTTTGTCTTTTGGTTTTTTTTTTTTTTTAATTTAAAAATATAGTTAATTTCGGTGCGTTACCGATTTATTTAATAGACAGCTTGGTTGGGGAGAGGTTAGACGCTTTTTTTCAGGATAAAAATTGGCGTCGCAGCAAAATGAATTTTTATTCTCTTTTGTAAAAATGTTATGTACTTGTTGTGATCTTTCGCTCAATCACAAAGGGTGTGAAGGCCGGCGTAGCCGGGCTGAGGCCCCTAGTAAGTTACTGTGGGAAGCTATGCTAGCAGGAATTCAAATGTTAATGGTATGAAGATAGGTTAATAAATGATAAGTGTTCGCGTAAAAAGGGATTTTCATGGGCGGTAGAGATGGATTGACGACGTTGAGGGAAAATCCAACTTTCCAAGTTGGATAGTCGAATGTGCTTATCTGCCGGGCTGTGGCGCAGATGTATCCGAGGAATATCCGAGTTTCGCATGAAATTTGTTATAAAATGTAAGTTGAAAAAAGTATTAATATCCAGTGTAGTAAATCAGATAAATAAAGATTCAATCAGCTTTTTGGATGGTTTTTAAAATTATTTTTAGAAACATTCCACCTTTCGCCATTGGTTCATTAGCTTCTTCAGGAACTAAAATGTAAATAAATACACAAAATAACAAAAATATACAATGCAGCTTATATATTTTTACCTATTCCAGTGTTATTTCTAATTTATGAACACTATCGCATCAAACACTAGCGCATCAGTTGGAATGCAGCAGGTGTTTCATTTGTGGTAGAGTAATGGCACTGTGGTAAGAATTTTGGACACAAAAGTATTTAAGTATAGTATTTAAATTTCGAAACACTCAAAATTGCTAAATACATTTTTTTTTCATCTCCATAAATGTATAATTTCATAAATTTTGTACATTTTGATAATTTTCTAAAACAGTAGATTTAAGGCAGTTCCTCTTTTCACGTTTGTAATTCATATTTTGTTATGTTCATCGTATGAAACCTTTGCGGACTAAAAATTACAATGTTATCTACCACAATAAATTAACCACAGAGACACTAGATAACTGTTCATTCTCTTTTCTGCTTTTAAATTTTATTTTATAATAATAATAAACCATTTATTATAATTCCAAAGTTATAAAGATTTTAAGATTCTTATTTAATTTTTAATTTAAATCTTTAACTTCTAACAGCTTGTTTGATTTTATACGCTGCGCTATTTGATTTCGCGCGATTTTTTATGAAGAGCGCTGCGGTATATCGTGGCTTTCTGACTCTTCAGCCATGCAACTATTTCCTCCCAGACACTGCTTCTAGCTTTACGTAAACTCCCCTTTCGTCGCACCGTAACAAATACCCTAGTTCTATTCTATACATTCTCCATATAGTACAGGAAATGAAGCTCAAAAAATGACAAAACCTCGCAATTTTTTCGTCCAGCATCGATTTGGATAAAAATTTGGAATTAGGCTCATTTCACCCTCTAGTTCATTTTCTACATTGTGCCGTTGTACGCTTTTTGTTTTTTAAGGGTGAAAACTACCCCTAATTGTAAAAAATTATAAAATAACATTTTAAACTTTAATATGGGTAAAATTTGGTTTGGATTAGCTAAATATGGATCGTTTTATGCTTTAGAATGCAATTTCATAATGTTTCAACCCTTAAAAATCAACCCTTGTTGGATTAAAAAATGATTTCATATTGCATCGATTTGCACCAAAATTTGAAATTAGGTATGTCCCACCCTCTACTTCAAATTTTATATCATGCTCATGGGCACTGTTTATTTTTTAAGGGTGAAAACTACCCCTGATTGTCAAAAATTATAAAATAACGTTGTAAACCTTAAGATGGGTAAAATTTGGTTTGGATTAGTTGAATAATGATTGTTTCATGCTTTGGAATACAATTTCTAATGTTTCAACCCTTAAAAACCCACCCTTGTTAGAGCTTGATATAAAAAAAATTGCTCCGAACCGTGCTCTTCGAATGTTTCGAAAAAAAATTTATTGGTTTTTTAAACATAGCTCCTTCATTTTTAGTGATAAAAAGTTTTATCAAAAACGATTTTGTAGGACTTTTCAAGAGCTATAAAACTATGTAAATTAAATTCCTTAAGATCCCTTAGTTTTTAAATGGGGTGAGTTTGAAGGGCTCGAATAAGGTGGTGTTCGCTTGTAAATAGAGGTTTTAAACGGCTATATCTCGCCAAATATTCTCTGTACAGAAAATATATGCACAGAGAAATTTAAGTCATTAATAAAGCTACAATTTAGTGCTCTATCATTTTTTTCGTATCTCCAGTAATTTCGGAGATATTTTGAAGAAAAGGGTGTAAAATACGAAATCGCAAAAAATCGTTTTTTCTTTAAACTCCAATTTTTCTAAAACTAGGCATTTTAAATTGGTCAAACTTCTTGGGTGTACTGAAAATACATATATGAAGAGAACCACAGAAGGGTGAGGATCAATCTTAATTAGGGGAGTAAATAGGGGGTTGTTTTCACTGATTTTTTCGTAGAAAAAAGTAGGTACCGACCTTATTTTGATAAGTCGCTTAATTTTTATGCTAGAGACTTTTTTTTTTGAAATATCTATTCAAATACTTATACTATTAAATAAAGATTCAATGAGTTTTCCTCGAAAAATGCAAATTTTTCCTGTTATTTGACTCTGAATCTTTCAAATTTGGCATTTGGCGAAAAAAAGTTAACCATTAACATGCCGTATCTCGGTTCGTATTGGTCGTAGAAAAATATTAAAAAAAGTATTTTGTTTGTTTTTTGAAAAGCTACAATTTTGCTTTCTACAGTTTTTTTTGATAAAATGCATATTTTTCGAGTTATTCGCAAAAAACTTTTTAAAAACATCGATTTTTTCGTCAAAAACTGTTACTTTCAACCGCGAATAACTCAAAAAATATTAGTTTTGCGAAGAAAACGTAAAGAACATTTTTTTCTTAGAATTACTTTTCCCATCGATTCCTTTAGTAAAAATGTAGTAAAAAATTTCCACCCCCGAGATGGGGTGGCAACCACCCCCAAGGTTTTAGCGTACACCGGCATGATGTAGAAAATGATCCTTGGGCTATTCCCTACCTTCTGTGAAAATTTCACGTAATTCCATGCTGGACGAAAAAATTGCGAGCCAAAATGCTTCATTTTCTGTACTAATAAGAATACATTGGGACATTTCCCGGAGCTATGAAATTAGCTACACTATGACATGACAAGTGTAGCATCCGGTCAAGAATGTGCCGATTTCTGAAACGTAAATAATTTCACAGTATTTACATTTTTTTAGATAGTTCAGATTGCTATTATTGTGACAGAATAAGTGAATATCTAAATATGGATACAAGTTAAGATATTGTTAAGTATTTTAAGTAATAGGTATAGGCAAAAATAGAAAAATAGAACTTTTGTATTAATTTTAACTTATTTAATCTTAATCTAATTCATATATTAAATATGTTTGTTTTTCTGTGTCAAACTAAAAATTGTTACAAAGTGTGGTGCATAATGATTTCGACTACAAAACTGTGTAATTTGTTGAATCTTTTGACACACGGCTATTTGCGCCTACACAGCCCAATAGATACCGCATGATTGATCTGAACAATCTTTAATATTAATACAAAACTGTATAACTAGTAAGTTTTGGCTCTAGGACTAAGAGCCAAAACCTGCTCTATTCACAACGGATGGATAATGCTTGATGTACATATTTTAGAAATTATACTGGAATAGGTAAACATATATGAGCTGCATTATATGTATTTGTTATTTGTGTAGGAAACTACAAGTTTAGTGTCAGGAACTTCAATATATTTATATTGTAGTTCCCGAAGAAGCCAATTAACTATTGGCGAAACATTGTACGTGTCTAGAAATCTTAGCCAAAAAGGTGCATGAATCTTTATTTACCTGATAAAATATGATTAAAAAATGTTGGTTATAAATTGTAATTTGGAAATGTTGTATTATTTAGAAAATTGAATATTGTAACGTGCTAGACAGGAAATTAAAACTTTGTATTTAATGATCTTATTAAAAATGCAAATTGAAGACTTCATGAAAGCATCGGCTGTTACAGTCCAAGCTAGACGTAAAGCAGTTGAGCGACATAAAGCTTAGTCATCAATATCAAAGACATATTTACAACAATTCAATCCTGTAGTCGCAGTAGAATTACCAAATATCCTATAAAAAAATGTATGTAATGTGCTGGACACAGCATCTATGTTGTCACTGATGTATTTGTGCTTGCGTCGGCCAATGTATCTCTTCCATATAAATATATGAACGATCCAGTTTTTTAGAGAAGTCTGTTCAATGACAAATGCATGAAACAACATCCAATTTGTTTTTCGCACCAACCTTGCAAGCATGATTGAGAAAGAAATATATAAATAAGTTGACTGCTGATTCGTTCATTTGTCATTGAACAAACTTCTATAAAAATTGAACTTTATTTCAATGAGTGCTCAATTGATCATGCAACATGAGACAAAATAAGGGAAATATAATAAACCATCGAGTGATTCTTACAGGAGCAATCATTACACGCCTTCGCATAGACCACTGTCCTTCGAGGTGAAGAGTTCCCTATTTGCGAAACGTGTGATATAGATTTGTTGCATATTTTTACCGAGGGCGTGTAGTTGAAGAATGTTAGGAAGAGATTAAAACTTGGCTATGATCTATCAGTCACGTCTGGTGACACAGTACTCAGTGACGAATTTTCATTTTATGGTGCCCTAGACTGGAAGTAAAGTGTAGGACCTTTTAAAATGTTTGACTTATAGATTGATTACTTATTTTGAGGTTCCTAAAACAGTACCTAAAGGGATGAGAGTATATACCATCAGTAACCAACCACTTCAATTAAATGACACAGATATACGTCGAATAGACGAGTTCTGCTTCTTAGGGAGTATAGTTACCAAAAGTGGGAAAAATGATGCTAATATTAATACCAGAAAGTCAAGATTTGTCTTTAGTTTGCTCAACAATCTCTGGCGTTTAGTCTTGTTGTACTCATGTGAGACTTGACGAGTCACATAAAATATGTCCAGCAAATTACAAACATTTACTAAATGTTTGAGAACTATAGTAGGCATTCACTGGCCAGATACCAGCACTAATAAATACTTATGGCAGCATACAGAATAAACAGAGATTCTACAAGAAATCAAGAAACAAAGTAAGTGGATTGGTCATACTCTTAGGCGAGAACCGGACAACATTACAAAATAAGCTTGGGACTTAAACCCGCAGGGCAAATGGCGCGTTGGAAGCCCCAAACTAACCTGCCGACGGTCAATAGAAAAGGAGGGGAATGAGTACGGGAAAAGCTGGATTCAGATTAAAGGATTCGTGTCAAACCATACCATATGTAAACACTTCATTTAAGCCTTTTGCTCCATGTAGGAGTTATAGAACTCAATTTATAAAATAGTAAGACCCTACGTTTCATTGACAAGCTGATACTCTTTCTGAGAAAATTAAACTAATTATTTTATGTGTGAGGTCGTACATCTTAATTTAATGTTTGTATATTTTAGTCAGTGTTGATTCTTCATTACATTCTGTGACAAATCTTGTTCGGATAATTAAAATATATTATTAGATTTTGTATTAATGCTCATTTCCAAGCTGTTTATTTTTAAGCTCATGAATTGGCAGCATTATTAAATATACATCTTGCAAAAAGTTTTTATTGATAGTAGACTTGTACTTTTCATTTCATTGTTTACAGTGGTTTTATATCATTCCTTACTAAAGCGACGAGTGTAATAAAAAATGCTCTGATACCCGAAGCAGGAGATAACGAATCTCTAAAGGTCGGCATATTTCACAAAATCCGTATCATTTTAACCTTACATTAAGAGAAAATATACAGTATGAAAGGGATGAAAGTTATAAAGGAAATGACGAAAAATTAATTAAAAAAATAGCAACTTTCTGAAGGAAAAAAAAAATGTTTTATGATTATGGGGTATATGTTAGTATGAACTTTAGTTGGTTTCTATTATCATTAATATGTTAGAATTAGTAGCATCGTTTCAGTTTTCATTAATCAAATAAATTCTTATTTTTATAACATTAAAAATTGATGTTGAAAGTGCAATTGGAACGAACAAGAGGCACTTAAAATTTCCAATAAACTTACATGACGAGTACGCTGTACCAAATTTGAATGTTGTTAGGCGCTCTGGAATATTTCCAACCTCAGAAATGAAAGTCGTGTATATATGGCATATATGCTTGTAGGTATGTTTGTATGTCATGTAGACAAGAGCAGAAACATCATGACTTACCTGGAAATAGTTTGGCTCTACACGTTTCTTGCAGTGTTTTTTGATGGTATTCTAAATTTTCTGCACTGAGAAAAGATTTTGGTGGATGTGGAGGCATCGCATCTGTCTCTTTCACTAATAAACTTTCTCTTTCACTCTCCGTGCTTTCATAGCTAGGTTTGTGGAGTGTCGATGTTCTTGTAGAATCACATGCACCACCTGGCACTGAACCGTTCGCACTAGAAGTGTTTATTAGCACTGTTCTACTCGGACTGCTCATCCCAAGATTCTGACTAGAATTATCTAGACTTATTATACTTGGTCTAGCATCCATTTCTGACTGTAGAATTTTTATTTTCTGTATCATTTCTCTAATTTCATATCTTAGTATACCTAAGAAACATAGTTTTAAAAAGGCTATTACACAGTACCCTAATATGAATAGTACGTCCGCGGACTGTCGCAGATATACTTGAAGTTTTTCTTCACAGCCTCCAGGATGAACTTCTGAACAAAGTGTTCTTGGTTCTTGCTCTTTTGTTGAATTTCCTGATGTATTCAGAGGCCTTTCTTCGGTGATTATTGTACAACAACTCGTTGGTACGACGTACATTGATGTACTTGTTTCTGGTATCCACGCTAACATGTGAGCTCCTGTTTTGTTCACGTGACCGAAGTCCAACGCGCTGTTGACTCCGCAGCATGCGTATTCCACCTGCAGCCTGTCCCACAGGGTTGTTAGTTCGTTGTTGTAACCGTATTCATAGTGAAGGCGGGATTTTAGGCTTGGTTTTAATTCTTGACATATTTTGTCAAATCGAAATACCCAAAAGATTCCTATAACTACGTCACCGAAAAGAAGTATGAGAAGCATTAGCCAATATACGTTGAGAAGTTTTTCACTTAATCGAAGAGCTCCTAGGCAACCAATTACCTGAAACAAATTTGAATGTCAATTTATAATTGATTAATAATTTGGTAACTAAGATCGTATCAAGCCACTTACATTTCATAAAAAAATATGCAGTTATGATAAGCGATAAATAAAACAATATATCACCTGAATATGTGGATTAGAAGTATTTATTGTCAAGTAGCAATAAATTATATCAATGGAAATATTTATTCATTTTATTTTTTAAGAATATTATACACTTGGATGAATAATTATAAGACAGTTCGAAACAGTCCTGATTTTTTATTTAATGACCTGAATCTGAAATTTTAGATAAGTTTCAGATAAATTTATGATAATTTCAACAACATTTCTACAATAATTTCAACCTAGGTATAACCAAAAAACCCTTATACCATTAAGATAGCTTAATCAAAAAGCTGATCCTATCTTATTAATGGCTTTATTGGTTTGTGGCGTTTAGTAGGTATAATCAAGAAACCCTTATACTAACAGTCACATGTTTGCCTGTATGTTTGTCTGTACGGTAGAAATTGTGGCCAGACGGCTGTACCTAGAGAGTTGAAATTTGGCATGCATATACAAACTTTGGAACCGCATATAGGAAAAATACTCCAAAAAATCAGCTGTGGCCACCGAACCGACCGCCATCACAAAGTAATTGTATAAAATACATTCTAGCAGCAGAGTAGTTCTTATTGTAAAAGACGATAACGTATTATATTACGTTGACAATTTCATAATGTGTATTTACAATTCACGATAACCATTGAAACGTACCAGCATACATACAAAAAAATTATGTGAAGTGTGAATTTTCACACATTTCAGAGTTTCGCAGGTATTTAGTTGGTGAATGATGAGTATTTGGGTTGCCAAAACAAATTTTATGTTAAAATATTTTTTTGTTAATTTTAATTCGAATGCCTAATACCATTAATTAGGTTTCTAAATATGTGCAGTATTTTTTTATATAGCAAGGCTCGGTTCGGTTCGGTTTTATGTAGCAATTATGGCTTCCATAGCTCCATAGCTGGTTGTTTAAGTCATGAGCTCCGCTCCTCTGATTTCGTATACATTCAAACATAAAATTAAATTATAATTCTTTGTTTGATCATACCTACAAAACCCTAAAAAAATAATAAAATAAATATCTAAAGTTGTTAGTTATTGCTTTTATAGCAACTTTTGTTAAATAAATTTTTTCGAAATATTTCTCTGATGTGAAATATTTGCAAAAATCTTAAAACCAACACG